>OY720629.1:11814594-21814594 GCA_963170105.1 Cantharis lateralis
TGATATATATATCGACTTTAAGGAATCTATGGCAGAGCTAACCCTTTAAATAATCCTGGATGCAGAAGATTTAGACACACCAATAAAATCAGCTACGGATATATGCATGTTCCCTGTTGCATAAAAATAAAGAGTAAACTGATGTACTGGTTGTATACATCCTCTTCTAAAATAATATATCTAAAATATAATAATAAATAATTATAAATGCGAAATGATGACAGCAAACAGAAAAGCGCATTCTTTGATTTTTATTGATGTTTTGTTTTTTTTAGTGTTTTATTTAGTTTTAAATAAATACCTGTCACTTTAATAAATTTAAAAAGTGCTTTTGTTTGAATTCCTGATCAATGAAATAATTTCAATATGACCTTTTTTTACATTAAAATAGCAATATCTTTTTTTCTCAAGTGAATAATAGCAAATGTTACACCATTTTGTAAACTACACTAGATGGGCAATTTTTTAAAATAACTTGCCAGATTAGTGTAGTATAGCATTTTTACAGTATGGAGAGTCGAAGTTTACGATTTAAAAAAAAATTAGCTCATGAGTCGGGCAAAAAAAAGTAAACCAAGACAGTGTTATTTGTGGGGGGAGGAAGACCCAAAACGTGGAAGTAATGAAATTGGTTCGGTGGTAATTATTAAAAATATTAAATTTAAAATTTAAAAAATATTTTAAGGGCCGATTTATTCACCTCTCGTTAATATTTTAAGTAAGTAAAGTTATCTATAAACCTACAATGGACGTCTGCTATTTGACGAATCAATGTCACGTGGTAGGTTTATAGGTAACTTTAGTTATATATATTTGAAGAAAAATATTATAATTTTTTTATGGTAAAATATTGAGAAATAAGTGGAATACAGCAAATTTGCTGTATCGGCTCGGTTCAAAGTTATATTTTCCATAAATAACGGTCCGATTTGTCTGAAATTTTCAGAGAATACTTTCAAAACATTCTACTTTTAGAAAATGCTACAAAAAACTTTTTTTTCAAAATTCTAACTGGAGCTGACCCCTTAAGAACCAAATTGATTATCGCTTTAACAATGACACTAAATTGGCTGGAATGCATTGGTTGCGTTCGTTTTTAAAGAGGAACAAGTCGTCTCTTAGAAGTCCTGAAGTAACTTCTGCTGCAAGGGCTAGAGGTTTCAACCAAGAGGCAGTTAATTCGTTTTTCATTATTTTGGAACCGCTTCAAGAAAAATATAATTTTCCACCATCAAGAATGATTCAGTGAAGTGAACAGAATTAAACGTGTTAAGTACGCTATAGTCTTTCATGGTGCAACGATGTAATATTTGCTGATGAAAGTAAATCTAACATTTTTAGTTCCGATGGTTGAACGCTGATGTGGCGTAAACCTGGAACAGAGCTCAATTTAAAACGTTCTCAGAACGAGAAAATGAAGTGCATTTCCAACAACAAATCAATGTAGATCCGATTTCCAGCATATAAATGATAAATCTCAATAAACGGTACTCAAACGTAAATGTCACAGACGCTGTTAGGATTCAACATCTAAATTCCGAGGAGAAAACCGAAATTCTACAATTATGTAAAAAGTATAAGGATATTTTTTAAGACGAAAAAAGCAAGTTATCATTTACCAACTCGATCAAACATAAAATTAGAACGGTAGATAATGATCCCGTGCATTGTAAATCCTTCAGATACCCCCATAGCTTAAAAGCAGAAATAAATAACCAAATAAAAAAGTTGCTAGATAATAAAATCATCAGACAAAGCATTTCGCCTTATAGCTCACCGGTTTGGATAGTACCCAAGAAAATTGACACAAGCGGCAAAAAGAAATAGTCCGGGAGGCAGCGTTGCAAATGACATGACCATTTCATCCCTCATGATTTCTATTGGAAATATTTTTTCTTGAGCAATTATTTAAAGATCCAAGCGTCAGCTACTCCAATTGCGGTGGAGCTCGCTATGACGAAATTAGAAACATGTCGAAAAAAGTTTTTTTAAAAATCATTTCAATACTCTTGAAAATTTGTCAATCTTTAGTTTAAATAGTATTAAAAATAAAGGTAATCGTCAGCTGCACAGAAAACGGTGGATTATACGTCAGCTACCCCTATAAACCGGTAATAAAAGTGGGGGTATAAAATCATTTCATCCCTTACCAAATTTTTCTTACGTGTTTATTATGTAATTGAAATAATGAAAACAAAAATCAGCTGACCTTCCAGCGGGGGAAAAACCGTCAGCTCGACGGTTAAAGCTGTTTAGCGCGCATACAATTTCAGCGTTGAATAATTCAAAGAGCGGTCTGACTGACGATCTTACCCCCATTATACCATCAGCTGACCATAATTTTTAGTAAATACAGGCTCTAAACTATTAAGTATCAAAATTTCGAATAGAATAAAATTAATTTAACCCAGATTTCACGGGTTCAAAGAAACACAAGTACCGCGAAATGAAATCTTAAAGCAAACATTCACATTTAACCCGATCAATCTAGGAATTTTATCTTGAATAAATGAAGTATGAAATTTTTTGACGCAGTTAGGTTCCAATGATGGAATAGCATTTAAAATCACAGTTTTAGACCAAAATTTGATATGGCCTGTGCCCGGAATTTTGGATTTTGTGTTTTGTCGATTTGCAGGCCTATTTTTCATTTATAGGTAAAAATGATGATAACCTAATTTATAGAGAATTAAATTCTCTTCCTCTTTTATGTGGACAATTTTATTGTAAAATAATTATTTATTGCTAATAATATGCAAAAGTGTGAAAAATTAGCAGATTGGCTGAGTCTTTTCAACTTTTGGACCATTTTTATTAAAAATAAGAATTCCTTCAAATTTAGTTGTTCACTGTACTGAATCTTACGAAAGAAGGAACTTCGGGTTTAGTTCCGAAAACATGACTCCCCACTCTCCACCAGGGCCACTCTTGCCTAAGCATGCGTAGCCATAGAGATTCTATTTAATATGTGTTTGGTGTTCGACAGCCTGCTGGGTAGCTCTATGGATACTATGGAGTGTAGAGGTAAGGAGACCATCTCTCTATTACAACAAGTGTCCCTCAAATAGCATTTAATAAGGGTTTCAGAAAAAGGCCGGAATAGCGATGGTGTACTGAAAGGGTATAAATTGAACTCTGGGAGGTAGAGGTCTCTACACTAATTAGTTTTCAGATGATGTAAAATACAACAACAAAATGCTTACTTCACTACCTTGCAGGGTGGAGACCTCTACACTGCATAGTTCAAACCATGCCCTTTCGGTACACCATCGCCATTCTGGCCTCTATCTGAAACCCTTATTAATGCTTTTCGGTAGACACTTTTCGAGTTAAACGGCCATATGAGATTTCCCTCCTTACCTCCACACTCTATAACGGCTACGCACGCTTGGGAAAGAGTGGGGATGGTTGAGAGTGGGGAGTCAGACTTCGGGGCTAAACCCGAAATTCCATCTTTTGTAAGATTCCGTATAGCACTCGTGGCAGTAGCCTGAGAACAAAATTTTTACCATGGCAGAGGGTTAAAGCCTGTTCACATTATAAAATTTTGCTTAAAATTTGGCTTAAAATTTTTATAAGATAAAAATTTCACTGTTCACACCTTAAAATTTTCGTTAAAATTTTCCTTAAAAGAACTTTTAAGCGAAATTTTAACAAATTTTAAGGAATAGGACGGCACCTATTTTCTTAAAATTTTACGTAAAATATAGTGAGTTTTAATGGTGTATTTGGTGATATCAGGTAGTATCACTGCTTTCTGTTGGTAGTAGGTACTTTGTTATTATTATCATTATTATATGATATAAAAGTATATAACTTATTTTTATGAAGTATTCTAATATTTTATATTATTCTATTATTGTTATTGTTGAAAAAATGGATAGTCAAGAAAATGTAGGAAACACTTTTGAGCCCAAATTTTTTTAGTTTTTTGTTTTTGAATAGACTTTCTTTATCTAAATAGATTTAACAACAACACAGTTGTTAAAATTGCACAACTCATCACTTCATGTTTTTTTATCGGCATTTTACTTTCGCGTGTTTTATATAAACAATAATCACTTGTACTGCTTGTACCAACAAATGTTAGGTTAGGTGTTAGGTTAGTAAACGTTAAAAAAATATTTCCGTAAAATAATAATTTTAAGGTGTAAACACAAATCTGTAAATCGACAAATTTTAAGGAATTTTAAAGAAATTTTAACTAAAATTTTAAGCAAAATTTTAAACAAAATTTTATAATGTGAACAGGCTTTTATACACTGGCCACAGAAAGTATTCGTACACTCCTATGTTAGCAATATAAATTGTACCTTTTGACCTTTTTTGTCATATAAAAATCGATTTTACAGCAAAACTTTTCAGACATTTTTTATTGCAAATTTCATTGCCTTCAATTTTATTTCTATACATTTTTCTATTTTGTCGTGCTGTTTCTGACTGACAGCGATATAAATAAGCCTCTATAAAATGCAAAAAATATTGTCATCTGTATCTCGTAAACGGTTCGATAAAACGGAAATATGTATATGAAGAAAAATGTAGAGAATAAAATTGACAAGAAAAACATTCCTATTCATTTTTTTATTTCCTTGCACCGTTTCCGAGATATAGATGACAATAATTTTTGAATTTTACAGAGTAATGTTTAAGTCGCTGTCAGTCAGAAACAGAGAGACAAAATAGGAATATATATAAAAACAAAATTGAAGGCAATGAAATTTTCAACAAAAAATGTATAAAAAGTTTTGCTGTAATATCGATTTTTATATGAAAAAAATGGTACAATTTACATTGCTAATATAGGAGTGTACGAGTACTTTCTATGGCCACTGTATATGTAAAAAATCATTGGGTAGTGAAGAAATTTCCTCTGATAAGGAAAGGGGCATAAACCACGTAAAATTAAACGCGACGAAAACTCTACCTTTACGGTCGGAAATAGAAATGAGTTGAGTCCGTTGAGACACTGCCACCATTCATCTGTGTTGAACGTGTTCCCGGCCGTGATCCATTCGTCGTACGAAAAACTTGTTTCTACGAAAGTTGCAGAGAATTTAGTCCTCTACAGTAGTGTCATTTGAATATGTCACTTATTTTTAATAAAAATGGTCCAAAAGTTGAAAAGACTGAGCCAATCTGCTAATTTTTCACACTTTTGCATATTATTAGCAATAAATAATTATTTTACAATAAAATTGTCCACATAAAAGAGGAAGAGAATTTAATTCTCTATAAATTAGGTTATCATCATTTTTACCTATAAATGAAAAATAGGCCTGCAAATCGACAAAACACAAAATCCAAAATTCCGGGCACAGGCCATATCAAATTTTGGTCTAAAACTGTGATTTTAAATGCTATTCCATCATTGGAACCTAACTGCGTCAAAAAATTTCATACTTCATTTATTCAAGATAAAATTCCTAGATTGATCGGGTTAAATGTGAATGTTTGCTTTAAGATTTCATTTCGCGGTACTTGTGTTTCTTTGAACCCGTGAAATCTGGGTTAAATTAATTTTATTCTATTCGAAATTTTGATACTTAATAGTTTAGAGCCTGTATTTACTAAAAATTATGGTCAGCTGATGGTATAATGGGGGTAAGATCGTCAGTCAGACCGCTCTTTGAATTATTCAACGCTGAAATTGTATGCGCGCTAAACAGCTTTAACCGTCGAGCTGACGGTTTTTCCCCCGCTGGAAGGTCAGCTGATTTTTGTTTTCATTATTTCAATTACATAATAAACACGTAAGAAAAATTTGGTAAGGGATGAAATGATTTTATACCCCCACTTTTATTACCGGTTTATAGGGGTAGCTGACGTATAATCCACCGTTTTCTGTGCAGCTGACGATTACCTTTATTTTTAATACTATTTAAACTAAAGATTGACAAATTTTCAAGAGTATTGAAATGATTTAAAAAAAAACTTTTTTCGACATGTTTCCAATTTTGTCATGGCCAGTTCCACTCAGATGCAAACAGCTGACGCTGGGTTTGTTTAATAGCTATATTCAAACTATCATTTAATACAAAAATTGTGAGGGATGAAATCACCGACCAAAATGCAACGCTGCCTCCCGGACTAAAATGGCGTCTGGTAATTGACTACAGGAAGCTAAATGAAAAAACAATTAACGAAAAATATTCAATGCCTAGACAGGGGGAAATACTGGATAATTTAGGAAAATGAACATATTTTTCAACTATAGATTTAGCGCAGGGTTTCCACCAAGTAGAATTGGACCCGGAATCAATCGAAAAAACAGCGTTTTCCGTGGATAATGCTAATTGGGAATATGTAAGAATGTCTTTCGGATTAAAAAATGCGGGTACATTTCAACGGAGCATGGATAATATTTTGCGCGAATACCTTTACAAATTTTGTTTAATCTAAAGTTACAATTAGATAAAGTGTTATCACACCAGAAGGCGTAAAACCGAATCCGTGAAAAGTTTTAGCAATCCAAAAATATCCGCTACCCAAACCAATCAAGGAAATTCGAGCATTTCTCGGACTGATTGGTTATTACAGAAGGTTTATCAAAAATTTGCCAAGATAGTCCAACCCTTCACAAAATGTTTAAAAAAGGGCTCAAAAATCGACACCGATAATTTTGAATATTTACAAGCATTTCACAAATGTAAAGAACTAATTACAAACGCTCCTATTTTAATTTATCCGGACTTTGAAAAAACGTTTCATGTTACAACCGACACCTCTAATGTAGCTATCGGAGGTGTACTCTCGCAAGATAACAAACCGATCGCATTTTACTCAAGAACACTAAACAGCGCTGAACGAAATTACTCAATGCTCGAACGCGAATTACTAGGTATAGTTGAAACAACTAAACATTTCAGAGCCTACATTTACGGTCAACAATTCATAATAGAAACAGATCACAAACCGTTAGTCTGGCTGTTTTCGATCCGCGACGCAAATTCTCGCTTGGTAAAATGGCGCCTAAGATTGGAGGAGTTCGACTATAAAATACAATATAAAAAGGGTAAGGAAAATTTGGTTACCCATGCATTATCACGAGTAGAAGTCAATAACAACGAGAACGCAGATCTCTTATCAATCAGCAAACGCCGACAAAGAAGCAGAATCACGTATCTCCGACCTCGAAGAAATATTGGATCAGATAAACGACGACTCGGAAAATACACAGCACACCTCTGTAGAAAATCCAGTTTTTACCATGCAAATTTCAGAAAAACCTCTTAACCACTTTGCAAATCGTATTATTTTAAAATTAGGCGAGTTAGCAAAAACCAACATGAAGAAAATATTCAATAAACGGAACTACGTCGTCACAATTAGAAAATGAAACGAAGTGGAAAATTTCGTAAAAATATTAAAAGAAATTGTAGATCCAAAAGAGATGTATGGAATATATTTTAAGGACAAAGATCTGGAACCCATATTTTTAAAAGTCACGCAAAACTTATTCGGCAGCAAGGTGAAATTCTTGCGAAAGATGTAGAAAAATCGGAAGAACAAAACGAAATAATAAATGAATATAATTCAAGCAATCATAACGGCATCCCAAAAACACATAGTCACTTAAGAAATAAATACTATTGGCCTGACATGGGAACCAAAATCAACAAAATAATAAATTAATGTGAAACTTGTTTAACCAACAAATACGAAAAAAATCCGTACAAAACCCCGTTTTTAGGACCATTACTGGCTAAACGATGTTTTGATGTGGTACACAGATACGTTCGGTTTCGAAGGTAACAAATTTCTGACTATCATTGATTTATTTTCGCGATATACGCAAGCTTATTTTGTTACGGATTTATCGGGAACCACCATGCTAAATAAATTACGGCATTACTTCTCTTATCACATTATCCCAAGAAAATTGTATGCGATGAAGGGAAGGAGTTTAAGAATAAATCGTTTCAAGAATTTTGCTCACTATTTAAAATTGAACTGTATTTTACCACTATTTATTCCACTATTTTAGAAAAATTGAGGACAATAAAAAGCCGTAACGAATCTAGCTTAATGACATCAGCAATAGTAATTGACAACCAGTCGATTCATTCCGCTACCGGATACACCCCGTTTTCACTACTCTATGGGCCATATGAAAACCTAAACGCGCACGAATTCAAAATGGATATGACCATTTTCGAAATGTACAACGAAAAAAGAAAAAATGAATTAATGTCTTTTTATGATCAATTATATCAAAAACAGAAAACGTTATACGGAAAACTTAGAAAATAAAAATAAAGAAACCGCGATAGAAATTAATGAACCAACGAGGCAAGATTCGAAATAGACACCATTATGTACAATGCAAGAAAAAAATGGATTGAAATGAAAAAATCTATGTAAAGTAATAAATAAATTTTATTGTTATGTTAATATTTTTTTTTAATTTGATTACCAATAAATTTAAAATAACCTTAAATATTATCACAATACCATATATATGTAATTAAAAATTAAATTTTTTAAGGTGGCAAATTTGTATGTTATTTGGCCATAAGAACAAACATTCGTCCAATTGAAATAATACGTAATCTACAGCAATGACAATTTTACAGGTTGTTACTCAAAGCTTTATGAAGACAATATTAGAAAAACAGCAAATAGAAATAATGATTATCTGAATAATAAAATAAATAAAGCGACGATGAATTTGACATAAATCAAATAATACAGAAATGATCTGACGATTATAGAATTAATAATACATAATTGTTGCTGAGGTTGCAATATGTTATTAAAATAATAATTTCAATTATATATAATCTGAAATCCAAACATTTAGTGTAATTATAAACAAGAAAGACGAATGTTTATGATTTCCATAAGATGCAATGTTAATTTAATTTTAAAAAATTGTCACTAGATGGCAAATTAATCGGAAATTTTTAGAATTTTATAAAATTTCCAATTGCTTTCGATAGTACTGTACTGTTGGACTGCTTAAATGGAAGTAAAATTGATGCTTCGAGTTTTTCTATTTAAACAATTCTACATATTATATTTATAATAGTATTAATATTTATATTTATAATAATTCGGCACCAGACTACACTGAGGTATGCGGCAAATGAGCCGCCTCCTTTTTATGGACTTATAACATTGCTAGAGACATCTAATGAAAATAATTCAAAACTTTTGAAAAATTTCACACCTTAATGGCTTCCCATTGCCAGGGTACAAATCCGTTAGTGTTGAAATACTGTCTGAATTGATTTCTTATATCTAAAAACTGATTAGAACTTCTATTAATATTACACCGTTCCAAATTTGTCACATAAACATGTTGCCTCCATTCACCAGATGTAAGAGTTACATCAGCTGTATTTTCATAATCCATTTCGAATAAGTACCTTTTGCCAACTTTTTGCTTTATATAATTATGCAATGCACAGCAAGCCAATGTGATACTCTGTACCTTTTCCACATCCAAATTTATTTCTCTTTGTAGCACCTGAAATCTATTGGCTAAAATGCCAAATGCATTTTCCACCACTCGTCTGGCACGACTTAACCGACAGTTAAAAACTTTATCCTCGGTAGAAATTGTTTGTCGTCCGTAAGGTTTAACAATTCTACTTGATGAACGAAAAGCTTCTGTTAGAATAGTATTCACGAATTTCATTATGTTTCTTATTGTTATTTTCCGTTGTTTTTATTATTAGAATATTCTGACATTTTGAAAATTCATTCAGATAAGATCATTCAAAGTGTCAACACGTTTTATAGAACTTGATTAAAACAAATTATAAAATCATAATCATCGGGCTTTTATTCGAAACTATAGAACTAAATTCCATCTATTAATTTCAATAGCTTCATCACCAACTATTACATATGGAACCTTAATATCTGAATTTGGCAGATTACTGTCCTCGGGAAAATTTAAAAGATTGTTTTGTATTGCAGTACCCAAGTTGCAATTGCTATACACACCACCATCGCTTAGTCTTCCTTTACACCCGACATCCACATATACAAAATCATAGCTTGCATTAACAAGTGTCATTAACACAATACTATTAAATCCTTTATAATTATAAAAAAAAGGAACCGTCCTTTTTCTTAGCTCTAAATGCTATGTGTTTGACATGGTATTCTATTAAGCCAGAAAAAATTAAAAAGTAATTAATTTAAAAATTTTATTCACTTTTAATATCACAAAAAGACATTATTGGCATATTTGCACAACTAATGATAATTTTTTGAAGTACATACTTGAATAATTATAAATAAAATATAAAGATTTTAAGAAACAAAAACCAAAACAAACTCTTATGTAAAGTACTCTTATGCTGGGTTTCACAAAAGAGGTTTAAAATTCAATCTAGAATTATAATATTCAAACAATATATAACAACAATGTATTTTAATTGTTGTAACTATGGTTATGATTTTAATCGTAGTTTAAATTTTAAGATACCTTTATGAAACCCACCATTAATCACTCATAACGATTTGAACGCAAATCATGATACTATAACTTCTAAAGATATGATATTGCGCAGGTAGGCGGCCATATTGCAACGTCACTGGAACGTTCTGGTACGTAAACAAATGCTTAGCAATGTAAATTTCACATTTTGAAACCGTTTTTTGCCATATAAAAATTGGTTTTGCAGCAAAACTTTTTAGACATTTTTTGTTGCAAATTTCATTGTCTTCAATTTTGTATCTATTCATTTTTCTATTTTGTCGGTCCGTTTTTGACTTACAGCGACTTAAACAAGACTCTATAAAATACAAAAAATATTGTCATCTGCATCTCGGAAACGGTGCCACAAAATCAAAATTGTATAGGCATGAAAATTTAGGGAATTCAATTTATAAAATTAAGTACCTATTTATTTTTTTATTTCGTTTATTATCGTTAACGAGATACAAATGACCATATTTTTTGTATTTTACAGAGTTTTGTTTAAGTCGCTGTCAGTCAAAAACGGAGCGACAAAGTAGAAAAATGTATAGGTACAAAATTGAAGACAATAAAATTTGCAACAAAAACTGACAAAAAAGTTTTGCTGTAAATCGACTTTTATATGTAAAAAACGGATTCAAAAAATACCAATTTATATTGGTAACAATGGAAGTTCCTCGTTACTTTTGAAAGTAACTGTATGTGCAACACATTATTTAAAGACGATTTGAAGTTTAGTTAAAAATTAATTTATTTAAATATAGGTTTCTACTAATATAAATAAATTTAAAAAGTTAACAATTTAGTTAACAAAGTTAGTTAATATGAAAAAATTTAATTTCAACGATTTAGTTGTTGTTGCACGCTGTAGCACTACTAATTTATCTTAATTTTTAACTTATAAGAAAAATTTATAACTTAATAAAGAAATAACTGATAAAGCGACAAATAGAAAAAGGAAACATGCAAAATTTGTGAAATAAAATTATTTTAAAAATATACTCATAGTTCAATTTATTTAACTATTATTAAATTAAATTAACCAAAATAAAAATCATTATTAACGTATCTACTTATATAAAAATTTAGTTTTTTATGGATGTGTAATTATGTTGTAGTTTTATAATATTATTAAAAAAATAAAACATAATATTATGTTCTAGTTTTTTATTTTATTAGCAACAAAAATTAGTTATCAATTACATAGTATAAATATCATTATTACTAAAATCTGCGTTAAAAATGTAGAAATACATGCTATTATAATGCATTTCTTATGGAGAATTGTCAATGCTACGTTCCAGTGACGTCATGCGCGGAGACGGACGAATTTGAGAACAGATAGAATCTTGAAAAACATACAGTTTAGCCAACTTCGCGAGAAATCGTATGTTTTGGCTTACGAGAAATCCTGTGTGAAAACATATAAAAGTAAAGCGGCTTTAATAGTTGTGGTTGTAAGGTTATATTGACAGGTAGACATTTACATACACTGAAAAAAAGATTCATCATATTGATGAAAAATTAATCATTTTTCAGCCGATGTAAAAAATTCATCAAATTGATAAACAAAATTCATCATAATAAAGATTTTTTCATCAATATGATGAATTTTTTACATCGGCTGAAAAATGATGAACGTTTTATCAATTATTTTTTTCAATGTAGAAATTCATTAGGCGTTTCAATTTTAGATCGCAGCGCCACAGCGGCTACTAGTAGTATTAATATTGTTGTACTGTACTGGACCACGTGACCAAATAAATTTGTTCGCTATGTGTTTGCAAACTACAGCAATGAGCTCAGATCCTCACGAAATAAAAGGTGTATTGGTAGCGGATGAATTAAATAAAGACCAGGCTCGTGTTTCAAGTATTACTTGTACATGTAAAGCTGGACAAGGAGGTCGATGCAAACACATTTCAGCAGCATTGTTGTGGTGTACATCAAGGTATGTTCAATTTCATTCTAAAATTGTTATCTTATGTATTGTTTCAGAGATAATCTGCTCGAAATTGAATTGATATCGCAAACAGATATCAAATGTGTATGGTCACAACAAAACCATAGTACCAAAGAAAAATATAAGGCAGTCCGAGTACTAGAAATTCCGTGCTTGGATAATTATAAACCCACTTCCTATCAAGTTGATGTAGGTAAGCTGAGGAAGTTATATGCAGACGAATTACCTAACGGAGCACGTAATATGCATACGTAAGTATTTAGTAGTTATAAAACGATTAAAACTAATAATAAGTTAATATTACAGTGTTGGTCGTAATAATTTTGAAGAAGAAGAGGCACAATTACAGAGCGAGCCTGAAAAAAATTCAAGGCTCTCATGTTTTCTTCTCTCACACATGTCAGAATCTGCATTAATGCAATTGTTGTCAGCAGAAGAAGTGGCAATTAGGGACTGCTGTAATCAAAAAATGAAAGATTTATTTGATGAAAGCGATGTTAAAAAATATATTTCCATTTCCCAGAATAGCCAAATGTGGCTAGGAGCTCGAAAATATCGCATGACAGGATCACGATGTTATGAAATATATACGTACAAAAACAATAACAATTGGATGAAGAAATCATTAAGTTTTTTTTTCCATTATCTGTTAAAAACAAGTATGTGTCGCATGGACTTAAATACGAAGGTGATGCCAGGAGTAAATTCATTCGGACTACAAAAACAGACGTGAGGGATTTTGGTCTAATTATTCCTGAAGGCAATCTCTGGCTCGGTTATTCACCTGATGGAATAATATTCGAAAATAACAAACCTGTAGCGCTGCTAGAAATAAAATGCCTATTTGAAGGTAAGTAACCTTAGGTGTTGGTATCACCTGTAAATAAATTTTTACTTTTTTACTAGGAGCAACATGTAATATAAATGAAGCTATATCAAAACTTCAAAATTTGTACAGAAAGTGAATGGGGAGTTCCAACTTAAAAAAAGAAATGTTACAAACATTAAAAAAGAAGTATTTTGAAAACATGATCCACACCTTATGTATTAATAAATAACTTGTTCAAAACCACATTGTATTTTAAATTAAAATCAGAATTGAATTGCAAAAATTTATTAAAAAATATCACATTATTTTATTGTTACATTAGACGATAGGTTTATTATTTACTAAACCTATGGCCAGCCAAAATAGGTGCAGACAAATTTGTAATGCTACTTATAATTATAAATATTTCATTAATTCGCTTAACAAATGAAAACGGTAGAGGGCCTGAAAGTACTTTAAAAATTTTAAGCCTTTGGTTTACTCTTTCAACATGTACCCTAGCTTTTGCAATTTTAGCATTCAAAATTGCATCCTCTGCAGACAATTGTTTTTTATTTCCTAGGAACGGTTGTCTGATTAATTTTATACCAAAGATATTACACGAATCATCTATGAGGAACCCCTTGTCAACCATGATTGCCTCGCCTCTATTTAATTGGGTAATAATATCGCTTTGCTCAAATATGCATTTATCAGAAACTCGGCAGCCATAAACTTTAGATATGAATGTTATTAGCCCTGCTGGAGAAACTCCTGTCATTATTTTTACTGTAGTGTTACTTTTATATTGCGAATAAAATCGTAATCCTACCACATACCACATACACACTTCGGCTTCTGAATTATTACTTCGGTGCAATCAAGCACAACACGTACATTACGAAAACTTTGGAAACACTCAGGTATATTTCTTTTAATTTCCTCCATTTCTACAAATTCTATAATAGGCATGAGAGCCGCAGCTAAGATGTCTAGCATTTTAAAAGTATAGTTAATACACAACTGAACACTTATGCCGAATAAAATTAAAATAACAGAGTATGTCAAATTACATTTCAGCTTCGCAGTATCGGTGCTGATCAAGGTACATATATTTATACATTTTGGGGTGTTCACTTGCACAGTAGCTACCTTATTGGTAGAACGCAGAGAGTCAAATTTGACAATTTTACATCTGACGAAATTTCCGTCTCATCAGGAGTTCCCCAAGGGTCACATTGCGGACCAGTCTTGTTCTTGTTATTTGTTAATGACATTGGTAGGGACATGATATGTCACTATCTTTTATTTGCAGATGACTTAAAAATTTTCTCACAAATCAAATCGGTCAGCGATTGTGCAATACTTCAATCTGATTTAAACAGATTATGTTCATGGTGTAAAATTAATAATTTATCATTAAACTTTAGCAAATGCTCTGTAATCTCCTTCTCTAAAAGCAAACCGCTTAAATCAGATTATTTCCTTAATAATCAAATACTAATGAGAGTCGATGAAGTTCTTGATTTAGGCGTGCACATCGACAGCAAATTCACATTCAATACTCACATTCAAATTATTTGCCGTAAGGCGCTACGCATGCTAGGTTTTATCAAAAGGCAATGCAAGCACTTCTCAGCCGATACAGTCAAAATTCTATATTATTCATTAGTAAGATCACATCTCGAGTATGCTTCATGTATCTGGTCTCCATATTATGAAATTCATATAAAAAAAGTTGAATCGGTGCAGCACAAATTTCTAAAATATTTTTATTACAAATTAATGGGTAGTAATGATGGGTTCTTGGACGAAGTATGTTTAAATATTTTGCAGACCAGTACCCTTACTCGCAGACGTACGGCATCTGACATCTTGTTCCTGAATAGGTTGCTACATGGACGTATCGACTGTACCTCGCTCTTGACCAAAATCAATTTTAGGGTCCCTACCCGCTCAACTAGGAACCAAGATTTATTCACTATCCCACATCACAAGACAAATTATGGACAGCACAATCCTATTACTAGGATGATGGTTTACACTAATAAGTGCAATGGTGTTGAGGGATTCGATTTCTCAATTTTATATCCCAACCTAAAAAAGCTATTGATGGAACCTGCGATACATCAAAATTACTAATGAATAGTTTGTATTATAGTATAATGTGTATATATGTAAAAAGGATATTTCCGTTTAAATAAATAAATAAATAAACTTGAAAATCTCTAAATTGTTTTGGGCCAACATAAAGAGGTTGGGCACTTAATAAAGTAAGTAATCCTTCTGCAGCATCAATTTCATCTTGTACATACGCAATTTCTTCAACTTCGTAATGTTCTAATGAAACATTAGGTCAGTGTGTTCCAAACTGTGGGGCGCGCACCCCTAGGGGGTGCGAGACTGTTGCAGGGGGGGGGGCACGCAGCTGATTCCAAAATATCATTTTCGAATACAAACCAAAAAAGTCGAATAGGTGTCAAAAAAATTAATCAGAAAAACGGTTATACGTAATCCACAATCCTCGCCGCGAATTTCTCGGGTATAAATGCTAAAAAATCCATCCATACTCTTGCTGGAACGAAAACATCTTGCTTTCCCGTTTGGAGCCGAGCGCGAGGAAACACTAGACAAGCACTCGGATCATCCCGGGTATTCTCGGGGTTACTCCCGCCAAACTTCAGTAAACAGAAGCAGGCAGCGACGCGACTACACCAGGATGCGTGCGCCCAGACGAGAGCAGACACGCGGCATTTCGTTAAGAAACGTTGGTTAAACTCGCCCGTTTCCACGCAGATTGTCTACAAACTCTACAAACTCGCTTTGGTACACTTCTAAATTAATATTGAGGTAAATTTCAAAACTGTTATAAAGTATTTTTATTTGATTTAAAATAATAACCCTTTTAGATGGATAAATACGTAACTGGGTTGAAAAGAAAATTGAATGAAGCAGAAGCAGACGGCAAAAGAAGAGGTAACGAAAATAGCGGAACATCTTCGCAAAATAGTAAACCTAAATGTAGAAAATATGATCCCATGTACTTATCATTTGGATTTACATGTAAAGTCATTAATGGCCAAGAACGACCAATGTGTTTGCTGTGTCTGAATACTTGGGCCTCAGACAGCATGAAACCAAATAAATTAAAACGGCATCTCGAAAACGTACATGCAGATCACGTTGGCAAGACAATAGAATTTTTCCAAAGAAAATTGGAGAATTTAAAAACAACGAGGACCAAATTATACGTTGGAAGAAGTAAATCTTCTCATAAACCTAGTAGCTCAATTTAAAAATATTGTCGAGAACAAAAAAACTGATGCTGTGACTTGGAGAGAGAAAGAAAATGCTTGGGTTGAAATTACTAAAAGCTTCAATGCTAGTAGTAATTCGGTAAGATCAACAGAATCATTAAAGAAAGTGTATGAAAATAAAAAAAAAGATACAAGGAAGAAAGTTGCCAATTACAATAGAGTACAAAATACAACCTGGCTAGGGGTTGATGGCAGTGTGCCTAATATGGACAACAACGATTCGTTGTTGTTGTCCATTATTAACCCAAAGACGGTTGTAGGTGTACCTACTAGGTTTGGTGGATATGCTATCGCATCAACTTCTCTGCAAATTAGTAATGAGGAAACGACGGAAGAAAACGACAATGATGTAAGTAGTTAATTATAATAGTTTATATTTTTCATCGATATTTAAAATAACTTTTTCAACTGCCTGCATAGTAAGTTTGTTATTATGACAAATTAATTTTTTAATTTTTTTAGATATAATATGCTTTATGTAATGTACTATTTTCAGTATTTTGAAATTCTAATGCACACTATTTTTTGTAGGAATTAATAAACGCAGAGAATGAGGAAGTAAACTGGGGAGATTTTAGGGGTAGTCATCTGGCTACTCCACTCCACAGTCAACTCCAAACTCGAATTGCTGGGCCAACTCCACAGACTTGGTCTGCACGAAGACGACCAGTTGCGAGTACAATCAATGCTTCGCAACTGTCACAGGAGTATTCTGCGTTAGCAAAACTGAAGTTGGAATTAGTCAAGATCCAAATTGAGAAAGTAAAAGCGGAGAAAACTGAAAGTGAGTTAAGGCAAAGTATTCTTAGAGTTGAATTACAATTGAAGGAGCTCGAGCTAGCTAAGGCTCTTAACAATAATTAACAAAGTTTGTTATTAAATTTGTTTAAATAACTTTATTGTATTATTTATAAAAATATATAATTTTAAAAGAAATTTGTTTTACAAAGCTGCAAAATATTGGTTTATGAAATTAGTGCGAACACTTGAAGCTGTTTCACCATTATTAGGCAATGGTATATTAGGAATTTGCCCGGCAGTAATTAATCGATCA
The DNA here is from genome assembly GCA_963170105.1 of Cantharis lateralis. Classification (NCBI taxonomy): domain Eukaryota; kingdom Metazoa; phylum Arthropoda; class Insecta; order Coleoptera; family Cantharidae; genus Cantharis; species Cantharis lateralis. Next base: position 11,832,172 of record OY720629.1, read on the forward strand.
AGTTCATGTGGGTTTAGGTCATCTGGGCATGGTGGTACATCTTCGTTTATATCTTGAGCAATATATTATGTAGAACAGCTGTTGCAATTATCACAGTTAAAGTATTTTCTAATTTTAAACGACATCCATATGCCATAATAGGAAATCTTCTTTTCCATACCCCAAATAGTCTTTCCGCTGTATTGCGGGTACGAATGTGGGATTCGTTGTACCTTTGTTGTTCTTGTGTTTTTGGATGCAGAAGGGGAGTTAACAAATATGGTCTAATATATCGACTGCGGAGGTAATAAATTATATGAAAGTTCACATAAAATACTGAGACAAATTTGTCAAAATTTTTTGAAACCTGAAATTTACATTACTCAAAATTTATCAAACATAAATGTTCACATCCTGATTATTTTTTACCCATAAGTCAACTTCATGTAGGTATTGAGTGCGAACAATTTATTAAAAAAATGCCAGTACTTGATAGAAATGATTTTTAAAAAAAATGTTTATCTTTTTATTCAACCCCTGCACAAGAAATTCAAGCCAGACTTCCACTTAAAAATGATTTTTTTAAAAACATACAACTTTTAGATATAATGAAATATGAAATAGAAGAATTTCACACGATGCCAGTGGAAGAAGTCTGGTTTAAGATAAATCAATTGAAAAATTTCAATGATGAATTTATGTGTCCAAATTTAGGGAACTTGGCGCGTTTAATTTTGTCACTGCCTCATTCAAACGCAGAGGCTGAACGTATATTTTCAATTGTAACGGATATTAAAACAAAAAAACGTAACCGCATGGGAGAAACGACTTTAAACGCAATGTGCGTTATAAGAACTTGTTTGAAAAATAAAAACAAAAATTGTTTTGATTTTAATGTTTCAGATGACCATGTAAAACTGCATAGTATTAGTATGTACAGTTTCAAAAATTTGTAATCAAGTTAAATGAATAAATTAATAAATGAAAATAAGCAATGATATTTTTATCCCGAAAGACAATAAAAGGTTTCTGGCAAAGTAACAAAAAATGCATGAAATCCATAATGTATGAAAAGGGAATTTTAGACGTGAAAAGGTAATTTTTAGTTCGGAACGAGGGAAATTTGGTTTCAATAAGTTGGCAACACTGCATACAGTTAGTCGCGTAAAAGTATTAATAAAGTCAACTTGTTCATTCTTTATTTCTTTTTTATTAAAAACAACCCAAAAACCCAACAGTTGTGATACATAATAGACCTGATTGATTTATTGTTAATTAATATTGCTATGTTACTAATATTGTCACGAGTGGAAACACTTCCTAAATGATTAATCGTTCTACAGAAGACATGTCCCTTCCTGATAAGAGAATTGACCAGTATAGCTAGTCCGATCCTGTAGATTACTAATTAATAGTAGGGGTATGATCGACGGATTGATTAAATAATGGAAGTCAAGTCGCGGAAGTGGAACGAGTGAGTTCGAGCGATGGTCTTGGAACGGCTTGGGCACGAATCCGTCTTTCAACCCTGAACCAGGGTAGTGTAAGTCATTAGTTGTAGTTCTATAATTTTAGTTATGTATTTCCAAAATTAAGATGTTTAATAGAATTAAGTTTATCAGAATTTACTATCGTTTAATATAAATATGCAGTCCCTTAATTCCGAAGTTGACACCATCTGAGTTAAACCCCAAGCTAGGGCCCTTAACCTGAAATAATTAAAGCCCTATGCGACAATATGTCATAATTCATGCGATTTTTTATGATTCATGTTGGAATGTCAGTTAAAATGTGTTCCAAAACTAAAACCACTGTAAAGAATTATTTACAAATAAAGTGGTATACAATACTCATATTGTTGGCACCCCAAGGGATCATTTTTAATGATCCGTGAAAACTAGAAATTAGGAATAGTTTAATAATTTAATAATATATTTAAATATTTAGTTTTACTCTTAAGTTTAACTTCGTGAAGAAAGGTAGTAACTTTGATTAAACGCATGAAACTTATTAACGCGTTTTATTTACTTTACCTATCCATAATCCAACAGGTTATGGGCCCAGGTTACGCGAGTGCAAGTGACTAAATGACTATTGTGTTTTTGTAAAAATTTTATTGTAAAAATAAAAAAAAATTCTTTTAAAATGGAAAAGAAGGTGAAAAGAAACATTCAACCTTTTAATGGTGAACGTTACAGTGTGTGGAAATTTCGTGTTAAATCTGTACTTGATGAAACAGTTTCTGGGTCATTTTATAAGGCTACCATGAGTCGTTCTAGATTTAGGTTTCTTTCCAATTGCCTACGTTTCGACGATAAGAAAACAAGGATTGCACGAAAAAAGAAAGATACATTTGCACCAATAAGGAAAGTATGGGACAAGTTTATACATATCTGCAATGTTACTTATACGCCAACTTCATATCTAACTATTGACGAACAATTACTTTCATTTAGAGGACGTTGTCCATTTCGGATGTACATTCCAAACAAGCCTGCTAAATACGGCTTAAAAATAGTTATGACATGTGATGCAGCCACGAAGTATATGTTAGATGCTAGTCCTTACCTGGGTAAATGTACCAAGACTGATGGTCTACCGTTGGGGAACTACTATGTAAAAACACTAACCAAGACGGTGCATGGTACTAACAGAAATATTACCATGGATAATTGGTTTACCTCAGTAGAATTAGCTAACAAACTCTTGGAAGACCCCTACAAACTTACCATTGTGGGAACAATAAGAAAAAATAAGAGGCATATTCCTACAGCGCTAGTAGAAACTAAAAATAGGCAACCAGAAACATCAATATTTTGCTTTGACAAGGAGAAAATATTGGTATCTTACATGCCCAAAAAAAATAAAATAGTGATGTTGTTGTCAACGATGCACCAAGAGGCTACTGTAAACAAAACGAGTGGAAAGCCTGAGATGATACACTTCTATAATTCCACCAAAGCAGGAGTGGATACCTTTGACCAGTTGTGCTCTAGTATGAACTGCGGAAGAAAGACCAATCGATGGCCGCTTACAGTATTTTACGATATGCTTAACATTGCTGCGATTAACGGATACGTTATTTACTGTCACAATTTTAGAAGAAAAAATTTAAAACCGGTTTCTCGACAAAAATTCATGCATGAAATCATAGATAACCTAATAAAACCATGGTTGCAAATGAGATTGGGTCAGGCATCTTTACAGCGCTCACTCCGCGAAACCATTTCCAAAATTTTAAAAACTGATCTGCCACTGGAAAGGCCCATCCAAGGAGAACAAAAGCGTACCATTTGCCATTTTTGTCCAAGTCGATTACGACGTATGACGACCAATTATTGCAGCCGCTGTAATCGACCAATTTGCGGTGAACATCGCTCCAATTGTTGTGTCACATGTGATGAACAGTAATAGATTTTTCTACTTTTCTTATGATTCCATAAATTTTAATAGTCTGTGAAACGTAGTTATGTTAAATTTTTAAAATAAAAGTTTATTTATGCCAATAGTTGTGTTTTATTTCAAAAGTCGTAAATTTTACGAACGTCTGGTAACAACGTAAGTTGAAAAGGTCTGGTACTCTAGGGTTAATAGAGAAAACCCCAAAGAACTATCAAAGGAATGGAAAAGAAAAGATTTAATTGCAAAAAGCACAATAGTGGAATTTTATGTGATTCATTTTTGAGTTTAGCAATTGAAGAAAATTCAGCAAAAGATATTTTGACAAATTTAGACGCTATATATGGAAGACGAAGTTTGGCTATTCAACTTACATTACGAAAAAATTTATTAAGTTTAAAATTAGAAGATGGTGTAACCTTAATTCAACATTTTACTCGTTTTGATGAAATTATTACGGATTTGATATCTGCAGGGGCAAAATTAGATGAAATGGACAAAGTTTCACATTTATTTCTAACACTCACATAGCGTTACGATGGACTTATAACTGCACTGGAAACACTCAGTGAAGACAATTTAAACATAACGTTTGTAAAAACTAGATTGCTGGATCATGAAATTAAATTAAATCCAGAAGAAAGTACAAACTTGAAAGTATTACACGTAAACTGTTTTCAATCACCAGCAAGAAAAAGTTTTGAAAATTATAAAAATTTGTCAAGAAGTCACAAACGTCGAAGCGAATGCAATAGATCTCAACAGATGAAATCTGGAAGAAATCATACTTATAAACATAATAAAAGGATCTCCAACAAAATTTGTGAACATTGTGGAAGACAAAATCATTCCAAAAATGATTGTTTTTACTATAAGCGAATGATTGGTAAAAATCCAATTCATAATGCCATAAAAATGCCATTCAAAAAATGTCTATTTGACTCAACATTTACCGAGGAGTATGAGGAAGCTTTAATTGCGCACGTAGTGGATATGTCAAATTGGTGCATGCCTTTGACTAGAAAAGAATTTCTAAAACTGGCTTTCGATCTCGCCGAGCAATTGAAACTAAATCATAGATTCAACAGAGTAAAGAAATCTGCTGGTAAGCATTTTTACTATGACTTTATCAAACGCCATCCTGAACTTAGCTTAAGAATGCGAGAGTCCACGAGTCTGATGAGAGCTGTTGGTTTTAATAGGCCACAAGTTGACCGTTACTTTAACAATTTGAAAGATCTTTATTAAAAATATCATTTTGGCCCATCGGACATCTATAACTGCGATGAGACAGGAGTTACCACTGTCCAGAAGCAGACTAAAGTAATCACACTCAAAAGCAATCGCCAAGTTGGCAAGTTGACCTCCGCAGAAAGAGGTAAAAATGTCACAATTATGTTCTGTATGAGTGCTGCCGGATATTTCATCCCACCACTATTTATTTTTCCAAGAATGAGAGTTAATGAAAGGTTAATGATTGGTTGGCCATCTGAAAGTGTAGCCTTAGCACAGCCAAACGGATGGATGAAGGCTAAATTCTTCTTAAAGTGGCTTCAACATTTTGTAAAGTTTTCAAAGCCTACTAAAGAGAAACCAGTGCTTTTGGTTCTTGATGGCCATTGTAGTCATAAAGATCTTGCCGTTATTCGCTATTTACATTAAGAAAACGGCACCACGCGGAATAATTTCAAACTAGTTTATTACGTAGAAAATGACGTATTTCCCATTGTGTTGACGTGTAAACAACATTAAAAATACGTAATAAAGTCGCCATTGTTGACATTTAGCAGCGCCACCAACGGTAATGTAAATCGCGAATATGTTATGCAAAACAAAACCACGTGCACATGTTAAGCACTCCACCGCACACGACCCACAAACTGCAACCCTTAGGCAGAGTTTTTATGAAACCATTTAAAGCTGTATATTTTAAGGCCTGTCGATTATGGATGAGGGCTAACGCCGGTGCAAGAATAACAGAATATGAAATAGCTGCAATGGTAACACAAGCCTTCACTCGCGTTGCACGTTTGGATTTAGCAAAGTCTGGATTTCAATGCACTGGAATTCTGCCTTTTAATCCAAATGTTCGCACAGATTTGGATTTTCTACCATCAGCAATAACCGACGTGCCAATTGCAGTCTCATACTGAAATGAAAGTAACAAATTATGCAAAAAAATCCAATTGATTGCTCTTCATTTGTTTCAGATGAATAATTGTTTTATTCATAATGAAATTTAAATAATTACTTGGCCAAGTATATGGTCACATTTGATTCAAATTTAAAGTTTGTAGACAATAATAAAAAGGTACGTGGTTCAAAATACTCCAAAGATGGGACAGCAATTTAAGGGATGACTACCTGAAAAAGTTAGTGCAGTCAAAGCATCGCCGTCTGCAGGCTACCAAAAAGTCACAACGAAGTCTATCAAGTTTTAATACAACAATAGATGATTAATAAACAATATCCAACATAATTTTCATTAAAATAATTTTTTTTAACCGAATATTTTGTTTTTATAGATGAGCAAAAATATAGCTGAAAAACGTGCTATTTATTGCAAGGGTGAATATAAGTGGTTATATATACAGTGACTCACATAAGAACTCGGGCAGTCCTATGTTAACAATGTAAATTGACCATTTTTGATCCGCCGTTTCTGACTGACAGCGACTTAAACACGACTCTGTAAAATGCAAAAAATATTGTCGTCCATATCTCGCTAGTTTACACTCAGGTCGAAGGCAGTGGAGCGCTATGTAAATGCTGCGCAATATTTTGTTAAAAGCGGCAGGTAAAGGGGAAAGTCAAAAACTTTCATCTTTGGTAAAAAAGCCTTTTAATAACTGGAAAAAGGCAATTGAGGTTTTTAACTATCATTCTAATTGAATGTGTCCTCCTGGCCGCAGCCTAATATTATAACAAATTGGCAACAACAGGTTCAGGAAAATCGAGAAAAGTTATTGCCTATCATCGAAGTAATTAAACTTTGTGATAGACAAGAATTAGCACTAGAGGTACATCTGATTCGGGGGAAATTAATTTAGCCGAAGAATTAACTGCTGTTAATGAGGGAAATTTTCGCGCGATACTACGTATGCGCGCTAATTCAGGCGACGGTATACTTAAAAATCATTTGGAAAAAAGCAGTAAAAATGCTAAATACATTAGACCTGGAATTCAAAATGAATTGATATCCATTTGCGGCAAAATTATACAAGAAACTATTGTTAAAGAAGTAAACGGGGCATGTTTATTTTCAGTATTAGCGGATGAAACAACCGACGTTTCTCGAACGGAACAAATGACGCTCTGTGTTAGATACATATCTACCGATAACGAAAAACGTCATTTTGTAAAAGAACAATTTTTAGAGTTTACGCCTGTTAAGGACGCAACTGGCAAAGGTTTGGCTACTTTAATAATCAAATCTCTTCAGAAACTAGGCATTGATTGTAAAAATTTGGTAGGGCAAGGTTACGATGTTGCTGCCGCCATGGCTGGTAATTTTAATGGAGTGCAAGCAGAAATTAAAAAATGTATCCATATGCTCTGTATGTGCACTGCAGCTCCCACTCATTAAATTTAGCAATAAGGCCATTGCTGCTCTATTCAGAGAGTTAGGAACTGCATAGGAACAGTTAAGTCCGTTGGCAATTTTATTAAATTTTCTGCCAAAAGAACTGCCATTTTAAAAGAAAAAATTCAGCAATATTGTCCTCAAACCAAGTGGACCAAAATTACATCTATGTGCGATCCCGATGGGTGGAAAACCACAATGGCTTAATAAGATTTAAGGAGATTTATAAGCCAATTGTTGAATGTTTAGAAACTTTATCTGAAGAAGTCGATGCTGAAACGTCGTCCAAAGCTTCTCAACTGCTGACAGCCATTATTTATTTATTTTTTTTTACGTCTTCTTCAAGATGAGCTGTAATTTTCTTAGCAAGCGAAATAAATGTAAACGCGTGTGTGAATCTAATACCTCTAATACAAAAAACACCTAGCACCACTAGCACAAACCAACAAGATTGGTGGTGATAACTGATAAAAACATTATTTTGCATTCATATATTATAAAGTATTCTACTATTTACTTTTTTGTATGCAAACATACATAAATACTTTTATATGCGACAAATATTAACATAAGATGATCCTTCTATAATACTTCTCATGCAACGATTGCATGTATAAAAATCAATTATAAAAACAGGTACTACAGCATAAAATTATCAGCAAATGAATTATAGAAAAAACCACTTACCTTAAGATTGTGAATTATTTGATCAGTTTTATCGTGTACACCGAGTTGTTTATCCTTTGAAATGAAAGTTAGGTGATTTAACAAACCTAAAAAGAAATTGAATCAATTTAATATAAAAATATCGTTGCAGTCAAAATGATAATATCTTACATCATTAGTGTAATAGCAGCAGTAATTCCTTTATTTGCTCTCGACGTATTACTTGACATCCAACGATTTCAAGATCCAAAAATGTAAACACCAAAGCAGTATTCACTTCCGCTTTCACAGTATCGTATTAATCTGAGAAATCCTTAATTCTTAAGAAAAATCGTATTCCTTCAAGTTCCAACCGAACAACATAATCAGCGCTCTCAACAAATACGACATTGATTTATAAATACAATAAACAATTCTCAGATATTAAAATAATACGATCACATATTTTTGTAACTATGCAAATTCTTTTATTGACTTCTTGAACAAATAATCAGAACATCAAAAACGAACTTATTTCGTGTGTATATTAGGTTATGGTAACATAATTTAAATATTTCACGCTAGGGTAGCTGGTTATTCGCATTAACAGTGGTGGCACTTGAAGGTTGAGTACATGGTCCCCCCATTTATTTCTTAACACTCCATTTCTGGATTTCTTTCAAATGTATTTTTTCCTTTTAAGTTCTTGTTCACAATGAGCATAAGATATAAGAGGCCCATAAGGTTTACATTCATTTTAAACAAGCACTTAAAAGTTCCACATTCATCAGACCCATGCATACAACTAGCCTACTACAGAGTGAGACATAATTCTCAAAAAGTAATTAAATACTTCAAACTTTCAAAATGTAAGATGGACAGCTGGATAAGCTCAAATCCTTGAATGAGATAAGTTTTAGAGATATATCAAATTAATTACCTACTACAACACTAGAACTTTGTGAATATGTTCAATTTAAACATTCAATGTGTTCAGGCGCGGATACAGAGTTTTGTTTAGGGAGGGCCAACTTTTGTGTGTTTACATAATTATTATCTTCCAAAAAATTTGTTTTAATCAAAATTTTAGTTTGTTATTTGATAAAATTATGAAATTGGTCAAAATAAAGTGCTTTGGTCATAAGTCAAGGGGGGGGGGGGCAATTGCCCCCATTGCCTCCCCCTTGTATCCGCACCTGAATGTGTTCAACTGAAAAAATAGTTAAATAGTTTCATTATTCCATCTTCCGTGCATGTAGGGTAAAGTCGATAAGTGTAAAAATCAAGCTTTTGACTTTGGATCTCCTCAAATTTTCGAAATTTCCTTTAAATATTTTCAAATTTTTCTTCACATCTACATCAGATTTACACTATAAATCTCTCCCGACCATTGCAACTATTCCTTTTAGGAAGAATATGTACCTGTACGACCATTGTACCCTGATTTCCCTTTAGTCTCTTTTTATGAAATTGTGCGGTTAAGGCTGGGATAAGTGAGACAGAAAATGCATAGTACTCTTTCGCTCGTACGCATGGGAGCGCATAGGAAACAAAAATCAACATAACGTCGTAAGAATTTGCAAAACGAAACATAATTTCTTGATTGTTTTTCAATGTTTAGAATCTTAAAGCTTCAACAACTGTTCTAAAGAAAATTTCTAGCCGATCGGATAATTACTTTTAAAAATTCGAAAGTTTTCAAAACAGCCGAAAAATAGTTGATACAATTTTACACAGATTTTATTTTTTTTAAAAGTCGTTTTAAATCAGATCGTCTTAAAAATTCCTTTAGAACAACCGCAAATATATTATCCTTCGATTAAAACTAAAACATTTAAAAAATTCGGTTTATTTTCGAAGCAACCTTCGACGTTTCGTCAAATAATTTTCTGATTTATTTCAATATTTTTATTTGCGCAAATTTGATTAAAATTTACAGATTGCGAAAATTTTAGTGGAGCTTTAGAAAAGCAGAGAGCGCTGTATTTTTAAATGACTTTTGTATAATGAATATTGTATAAGAAATAATTAATCTCCAAGATTTTTTATTATAAATAACTAAGCAATAATATTTTTGTATAATTAGGCTAATAAAAATGTTACAATTTACAATTATTATTATAGTTTAGCAAAGACGAACAATTTTTTTCTTGAAAACAAATCAAGAGACCTGCAAAAAGGTTGTTGGGATTCACGTTCAATTTTTAAAAAGCAACTATCGGTTAGTAAATAAAAGGGGAGGAGCTTATGTCTCCTACTAATAAAATCACAACCTTAAGGCGAAACAGGACAAGATTTGTGAACAAGTGTGCAAGAGAGACAAATATATCGGAAAAGTAATTAGCTATTTAAAGCACTTTAAAAACAAAAATTTTTAATTTGAAAATAGCTATAGAACTTATAACTAGATTAGAATTCACGCTAACGGAGTACTTTTCTAATTTTGACTTTTATTTTCAAAATTTTGGAAAAAAAATCTTTTTGAAAAATGAAAATGAAAAAAGTGTTAGCCAGCCGCCAAAGAGGTCTATTTTATGAATACAATGCATATTTTATTTTATTTTATTTTTTAATTTTTAGCACCCTAAACAGAAAAAGAAATTTTTCTTTGACGTTTATGTTCCGCTCGGTGAACTAGTCACGTGGTGTGGTGGTGGTAGTTACCAAACAAGAACACTTATCAGTTATCAGTTTGCGATAAATTCTTCAGTAAAATTTACTTCTTCAGTAAATATTAAAAAAAATTAGGTTTTCTCAATAAGTAATTAATAAAGGTTTTGTTAAGTTTAGGTTTACACTGTTTCAAAATTGGATTGAAAACTAGATAACGATCAATAAAATTAAAAAATCAGATTTTAACCACAAATATTAATTTTTGAAAAAAAAGCATTTTTTGCAATTGCGGGGCTAACTCACTTTAGACCCCGATTTGCGGATGTAAAGTGGTACTTTTTTGCCCTAGTGCAAAAAAAGTTACTGCCGGGTAAAAAAGAAGTTACTGGCGGGCAAAAAAGAAGTCACCAAATTTTATTATCGCAATTTAATTCTCATTTTTTCGTAACATTTATATTTATGTCAACTTGACCGTAATTTGTGATTCCAATATTAGTGCAACCTACAGTGAAATAAATAAAAAGCACTTACTTTAGCTACCAAAAAATTCTCACGAGGCGCCTCTTAAAAATTTGACCACGTGGTCAGAGGTTACGACGCGCGATTTTTTCGGAACATATCCTTCGTTTTTCCGCTTCATAAAAGCGGATAACTTCTGGAAATTGCCGATGTCAATCTTATTTTCTAATTTGGTGACCGCCTTCATAGAATACTGCAACCACATGGTCAACGACTTCAACGTTTTAGCCTTTTGACACGTCTTATTCCTTCAAAGGCACAAATGTAACTGAACCATTCTAGTACCTTTCAGTGAAAAAATTTTTAGTGAAAAAATTCTAGTTGGCAATAATAATATAACCAAATATGCTTCATTCACTTTGGTACTATCAACCACGTGCTTTATTGAACAAATTTTAATTAAAATTTCGTAATTATTGTCGAAGTAAGTACCTACTTTACCTCCCGCAATTGCAAAAAACAGTATATGCACCTCGGGAATAAAGTGAATTTTTTAGCCTGAGGGTAATTTTTGCCCTCGGCTACGCCTCGTGCAAACAAACCTTTACCCTCAGGCCAAAAAAGGATCACTTTATTCCCTTGGTGCATAATGTACTATTATTGTTGTAATTTTACTGTGAACTGTTTTTAAAGTTTCGCTCGTGATACGGAACTTTACCTTCACTGTACTTCAGTGGCGGATCTAGACAATTACCATTAAGGGGCGACAAAGTTTAAAAAATATAAAAAACGTTTTAAATTCTAAAAAACAATTTGTTTCAGGAACTTGTAGCGGTTCAGAATTTTTTGGTGTAAGAATTAATGTTTTTGAGTTCCAAGGGGGGGTGGGGGGAGTGATTGACATCAGCGCCTTCCACCCGTAGATCCGCCACTGCTGTACTTGGCATTTGCAATATCCTCGCAGGGCCCAGAGTGGTGGCCCCCCTTAGTCCGCCACTGATCCCTATGAATATTCATGAGCGCTATACCGTTTAGCCCCCTGACTACGGGCCTGGTCTCGGAAGTAAAAATATTTGTGCATTTGCGAAGGATTCTTGAATGAAAGCATAAAATTATAAATAAATAATATGTTTAGGTTTACACAATCTATTCTTGTTTTAAATGTGCGTTGAAAAGTGATAAGAATCAATAAAAAAGAAATCAAATTTTATTTAAAATCAAACAGGTTCCCGTATGGCCATACTGCGCGATTTTTAACAAAAATTAAAATGGCAAATGTACTCCGTTAGCGTGAATTCTATTGTATTTCTAGATACATGAGAGCATTAAAATCTAAAATTAATCAAATGGTTTTTAAGCAAACAGCTAATACAGTCACTAGATATATACAGTACCGCAACCCTATGGGCCAATGAGTGCGAGAGAGAAAGCATAATTTTGGACCCAAAATGGTGTCATTCGCAAATATCAATCGACGTTTGTTGTTGTTTTAAATTTAAAGGTTAAGTTAGGAGAAGTTTAAAACTCTAAAAACTGTTTTTTTTTGTTCTTGTGATAAATAAAAAACTCTGTATAACAGGAAAATGCCTAATTGTTGTGTTGTTCATTGCAAAAATAGGGTTTCTAGTGGTTTTAGGCTATTTAGATTACCTAGTGCTGAAAGAAATATTGAAAGAAGGCAATTATGGTCTACTTTAATTGCAAGATCAAACTTGCCCAGTGATGCAAGAATTTGCGAGGTATCTATGTTTAAAAATACAAAAAAATACCAAGTATATAGCTAAAATCTGTTTACTAACTAAATCATTTTAGAAAATAAATATCTAAATGATCTACATGTTATATTAAAATGCAAAAATTAAATAAAATTGAATTTTAACTTACGTAATATTGAAAGTACAATGAATGATAGTTTATGACACTTTTGATCAAACGTGTTTCGTTCTTCGGAACTCGTCAGATAAACCTTGTATAATAATAAAAAAAGAGCTAGCAAAGTTAAAAATCAATGGAATGAAATTGAAAGAAAAAATTAAAAATTAAAAGTCAAATCGCTTTGACGTTTATTAAAATAAAATTATACCTACTTTGATGCTAAATGAATAAAAACAAAAAAATATGAATTTTATGAAAATTCTAAACCGATCAAATAAATAAAATTTTAAGTTATAATTATTTAGTACGACCAACACAAATAAATTGACAATAAATTACGCATTAACGTAGGAGTAGATTGGACTGCGTAACCAAATGTCATAAAATTTGACACAAAATGCGTGGAAAAAGTCTAGTAACAAATACTAAATAAACAACAATATAACGGAAACACATATAAGAATAAATCAACTGTTTTAACTTAATATATTCAAAAATCAGCACTTAGATAATATTTGTTAACCTTTTTTAAATTTCCCGCATAAATTTGGACCCAAAATGGCCGGACGTTGCGGTACTGTATATATCTAGTGACTGTAACAGCTAATTAATTTCAGAGCCATCTAGCGTGCCAGAAACACACTAACTGCTCATCCTGATTCGCCTTAATGCTCTACACTACTCCTAAATTTTTTATAAAAAAATTGCATCATGAGAGATAAACTACTGATAAATACAGTAGATTAAAAAATTATACAAAATAATTGAATAAAAATGTTACTAAATTCTGGGGAATTTTTATTCCGATCAAGTGGTTATGCTTCCGTGCTTCCATTCTCACTTTTTAGTTGTCAGGTGAGTTAGGTTATAAATTATTTAGGTCGTAAAAAAAGAAAATGTTACATGTCCTCATTTTTTAGTTTACATTTTTATGTATGGTGTGTATTAGAACAGATAAAAATTTGTAACATTATAATTACAATGAAGTTTAGGAAATTAGAAAAACGCAAGTTGTCTTTGAAACAATAAATTGGCGATATTCGTATAAATTTTACAATTTAAAGAAGAGCGGGATTTTTTTAACAGATGGTGAAGTAAAATTTAATACAAAACGAAAATGGAAACTAAAAATACGGACTGTAAGTTGTCTTGGTCCGAATTAAAAAGTGTAGTCGGTGATTTACGACGACAGCTGTCTGGTCTGTCTACGATGGTGCCCACTTCCATTTCTTTTCGTACCTTGCAAGATGGCAGAACTAGAATTTATTTTTTAAGTACACCTCAGAATGGATGGGAAATGACGCTCTTGTATGCAGATGTCCCCAATGTTAACCAACCCACTAGTTTACGATTGCAGTGGAATTCTGTAATTGAAGCCAATTTTCCAAGTTTATCATCCTCAAATAAGTTTACTAGAGAGGAACAATTACTTTGGGAACGAAAGCGTCTAACAACTTGGGGAATAACGTCTTACGAAATTCATAGCGAATCTGGTAAAATCATATTTCCAGCTGCTAGTAGTTTATTTCAATGCTTGGATAGTGGATACTCGGTAATTTTTTAACATTTTGCTATAAATTAATTTTGATTAAAGTTGTTCTTGAAGGTGGCTCCATTATTTCCAACAAAGTTACGTATGACTTCATCTGGAGCTAAATTAAATCCACAAATTTGTCCTTCCAATTCCGATCTTGTTGCATATATATGTAATCACGACATATGGGTATCTCACACAATTTCTGGATCTAATGTTCGTCTTACTTATGCACATAAAGGCGGAAGGAGCTTGTCAGATGATCCTTTATGTGCCGGAGTTCCTTCCTATGTTATGCAAGAGGAGTTTAGCCGTTATCAGGGATATTGGTGGCAACCTTCGTGCAAAGGTTATTTTTATACTTTTTTATTTTGGCATGCAAATTTATGGTAATCATTTTAAATACGAACAGTTACTATTTACCTTTTATTTTTAAAAGTAATGAACACAAAGTTCATTGTTTTTATTAATATACAGGGATATTTCTCCAACTGGTCTATTAAAAGTTGACAGCAATAAACGTAAGTTTTAACAAGCCAGATTGCACAGAATATACTTGTTTTCAATTGGAAATGGATGCTAATTATTTGCAAACAATCCTATTTTAATAGCAAAATTTACACTTTTTGTTAAAAATATTTATTAAGCTAAAATCTATAATATTAAATTTGGAATGATTGTAGTTCTAAGCAGTTTTTACATGGTTTATCATTATACAAATAATTGAAAAAAAATTTAGATGGGAGATAATTATTAAAACAATTGGTGAATTCAATTGATTTTAATATATTTTGTAAGAATTAAATAATGAACAACTTAAACTTGCTATATTATAATAATAATTCCGAGGGTAGAGTTTTGGTTTCCTGTAAAGCAGTGCTATCAAATATCGACTGTAATATAGTATCGGTGGGTGATGTTACAAAAATATGTTTCGTGTTCTATAATGTAGATTTTGTAAACTACAATTTTTGAAAATTGTAAAAAACATCTAAGGCAGGATGGGTAACTTTTTTCGTCCTCAGGCCGAATAACCTAATAGATTTCAAATTACTAATATAAAATTTAATTGCTCACATTGTAATTGTTTATTGATAGGTATATGAAGATAAAAACAAAAATTTGGAATAAACATTTTTATAGACTGAAAACCAGCAGTGTGAAATAAAGCCTATACCGACTGATTGGGAAGCATAAGATCGCTGTTCAAATCCTGATCGTGTCGGATACACTGCTGTGATCTAAAGCCCAATATCGTTGTGTGGGCGGTGGAGAAGGCAACGGGAAACCACCCCATTAATTAAAAATTCCCTAGTACGTCATTTTGGCTTTCTCCAAGTGTATAGCATAAAAAAAATCGCTGTCAATTCGATAATTTTGTAGCTTTCGGATTGACTTTTTTCTCTTATGTAGAATATCATTCTAGATTTTTTTAAATATAAAAATGTATATTGATTTAATCTGAGGGATTGTAATAGTCCTCACTGATTAATTTGCTCAACATATAAAACAGATGAGCTATTTAACGCCAGTTATGTTATTTTTTAGTCAGTATTTTTAATAAATTTTTAATCAATATCTGAGAGAGGGAAAATAATTAGGAAGATCAATAGCAGGAAGTTTGACTTCACGAAAAGCAAATAAATAGCGATAAGTTCAGATCTGCGAAAACTATCTAATAACGCAAAATCCGACCTGAGGAAGAGGTTTTTACTCTGCTTTGCATAATTTAGTATCTTGGCGAAATGAAAAGCTTCTACACAACAAAAACTTAGTAATTTGTTTTTTCAACTCAATACTAATGCCTGATTTACACGTGTATAGTAGCTTAAGCAAGCTTCTAAAATAAGTAACTAAATTTAGTTACTTGCATGGTCTAGACTACACTTTTAGTACTCGCGCAAGTAAACAAATTAGCAAATATTTTAGTTAAGTGAATAGAACAACTGTCTAATTACTTGCGCAAGTAACTGCTCCCACCACCGAATTATTCAGACGATAACGATACTTGGCTGGTGTAGACAACGATTTTAGCTACGCTTTAGGCAAGAGTTTAGTGAATTGCTGATTTAATAAGTTTTAAAAAAATTAACATTATTTCTTTTAGCTGTTATATTATTTAATTTATATTATAGAAATGAAATTATCATCCGATGGAATGATTAGTAAAAAAGGATATTGGGTTTGCGGACTCCAAATAAAACTACAAACTAACTTTGTCGGCGTACCGTTTTTACTAATTTATATATTATAATATTTAATATATTGATTCTTTTCATAGATGGAAAGTTGTTTTTTTTTACCAGATAACTAATTATTTTAGGACGACGTGCTATTTTAATTTACGTACTTAACAAAGTAGCTAACAAATCTACTAAACGTGTGTAGACAAGCACTATCACTAAATTTAGCTACTTGCTTTAGTAGCTTGCATAAGTTACTGTACACGTGTAAATCAGGCATAAAGCTGGAATCTTCAAGTCTGAAAAAAATTTGCTCTGTAAATGTACGAAGGTACAAATAGAAAAAATGTTACTTACTACCTTGTAATATTAAAGTGACAATATGGTTTTGAATGCTTACCATAAATTTATGGTATCTGAAGTTTAAATACGGTTATAATTTCAAATAATGTTGCAATCTATGGAATTTTTGTTGCGCTGTAGCGAACTGACAAAAAGACAGAGGCTCGTGTGCAATAAAAACTTCAAACATTACAGAAGTTAAATGTTTGGATACAAAAGGAATTGTATTAAAACAAATGAGAAAAGATGGTAATTGGTTTAGTAATTATCGTGATCAACTGTTAAACACATACTCAGTATTCATGGTCCTACTCGGTTGATGATTGCCACCATTAATAATAAAAGGGAGTTAGAGGTACATCCGGAGCCAGCTTCTTAGCAAGCTACCTTGAATGTAAAATAATTAGTATGCTCATACTAATAGTGGCTTGGAGACATCACCAAGGTTACTGTATCTGTACAGCACAGGTACTGTGCTTAAAATAAGAGGAAGAAGAAAAGGAATTATAATAATATATTAAACTGATGGTATTATATAATCCATATTACTGTTTGTATATGATTATTTACTTCAAAATCTTTAATTAGTATATTCTCAAAAATACCACAATTTAATTACGATGCTCGCACCACCCAATACAAAAATAAAGCAACATTGGTATTTTGCAAGTATCTATAAAATAGTTTACATTAATTTTTATCAGCTTTTTTAAATTATACTTATTAGTTTAATGTCTGAAATTTTAGATGGAGTGTATCGTTTGCTTTATGAGGAAGTAGATGACGGAGATGTAAAGATCTTCTGCTTTCCTTCATCACAAACGGATTCCGGTGAAGTGGAAGAGTTTCGATTTCCTAGAGCTGGTTGTGCAAACTCAAAATCCTACCTGAAGTTGATTGAATTTAAAGTTGACGAGGATAAAAAAATTGATGATGTTTGCTTGTTGGAATTACAATTTTCTTTGGCACTTTTATTTCCTTGGATGGAATATGTGGTTCGAGTGGGATGGACACCTGATTCTGAATAGTATGTATTTTATAGTTACATTTAAAAATTTAATTGTGAATTTTAGCATTTGGGTTCAACTTTTAAACAGAAGACAACAAAGACTGGATATAATATTATTATCACTTAACAATTTTACCGAAGTGCTTCCAATGTACGATAGTGATTCTTCTAACAGTATACACCTGGGTAGTCCAATGGTGCAAGTCATATATACTCAAGAATCATGCATTTGGGTTAACGTTCATGATTTGTTGTATTTTTTACCGTCCAAAGAGCATAACGAAGTTCAATTTATATGGGCATCAGAAGATACAGGCTACAGGCACTTATACCTTATAACGTCGCAAATTATGTCATACACTAATGGCTTAATCGAAAGCACCGAACCTATGGATTATGTCAGTTTGCAACCCAAAATATTACAAAAAGTTGCACTTACATCGGGTGATTGGGAAGTTTTAGGACAAAATTTATGGGTTGATTATGATAGACAGTTGGTTTATTTTATGGGCTTAAAGGAGTCGCCATTAGAAAAACATCTTTATGTGGTTTCTATTCGTAGACCAGGGGATGTTCGATTACTTACTCGACCTGGTTATTCATATAGCATAGATTTTAATAAGGTAGGATTGCTTTTTTTTTTATAAAACTGGTTAATCTACTTTTGCATGTTTTCAATTTAATTCCTGTGTGAAGTTGTTGGCAGAGTAACATAAATAAACATTATTTGTAAAATATTAGTCTGGAAAAATATGGCGTGGTATCTTTCTATCAAATGCCGTAAAATAAACAAGTTGTCTGAACTGGGCAGATGATATATACAGGCATCACTCCAAAAATGGGTCTTCACGACCATGGAAAAAATGGTAACTCAAATTTTTCTTGACCTTCCTCATGATCATGCACAAACGAATGCACCGATAAACTTGAAATTTCACATACTACTTTTAAACCAAGTTTCTTATTCGTGACTTAAAGTAAAGAACGACATATTTTGGTAATGGTAGCTGTAACATTTTTAAGTTAATATTTTACACATATGTAGGTTACTGGCAATATAACTTACACAGTAAAATTCAATTAGATACATCATGTTGGGGAGGATTTGCCATTGAAATCCAACCCAATGAGTTTGTTTTACAAATCTATTAATTTTTGTGTTTACAGGACTGTACAATGATCGTGGCAGTTTACAGTAATATTCAAAAGTTACCAGCTTGTCAAGTATTTAGAATAAGTCATTCAGACTGGACAGTAGATGGTGTGAAAATCACACCTGTAGGCTATTTATTAGATTCAGTACCTTTAGTAAACGAAAATTATTGTCCGGACTTATATACACACGAAATAATGTCTGGACATGTATTATATGCAATGGTATTTAAACCTCATAATTTTGAACCTGGTAAAAAGTATCCAACTGTATTAAACGTATACGGAGGTCCTGAAGTTCAATTAGTATCGAACACATTTAAGGTAAATTTTGTCTTTAGAATGAATTACAAAACATTGAAATTGAAAATTTAGGGAATGAGACAATTACGGATGCACATGCTGGCTGCTAGAGGTTACTGCGTTATTGCTATTGATTCGAGAGGCTCCCAACACAGAGGAATTATGTTTGAGAGTCATTTAAAGTGCAGAATGGGAACAGTGGAATTAAGTGATCAAGTTGAGGTATTGAAATGGTTAGCTGCTTCTTTGGGTTACATTGACCTAAGTAGAGTTGCTATTCATGGTTGGTCTTATGGTAAGTTTTGCGTTTTTTAGAGAGATAATTTTTGAAGATTTAAAAATAATTTTTAGGGGGCTATTTAAGTTTGATGGGTTTAATACATTACCCTGATATGTTCAAAATAGCAATAGCGGGTGCACCAGTTACAAATTGGAACCTATACGATACGGGTTATACCGAACGTTACATGGATTTACCAGAACACAATCAGCAAGGTTACATAGACGGTTCAGTTCTAAATTATATAAATAAATTTCCCGAAGAGTGAGTTTTGTTGCAGTTTTGCATTTTTGTACAATCTTTAAATGAAAACAATTATTGTTGTAGAGAAAATCGTTTGCTGATCATTCATGGGCTAATCGACGAAAATGTTCACTTTTATCACACAAGCCAATTGGTTAGTAGTATGATAAAAGCTGGGAAACCTTACCAACTACAAATTTATCCCAACGAGAGGCATTCGTTACGGCACTTGGATGCGAGCAAACATTACGAAACCACCTTATTATCATTTTTACAAAATAATTTGTAAAATTATTTTATGTTGCTGATATTAATTTTAAGTCTGCAGCAATGTTATGCCCTTAAATGTATTTACTAAATTAATTTCTTGGTCCTATTTTAAAGAAATTCGTTGTTATATTGGTTTGCTGTGATATCGTCTCATAAAATTTGTCCCAAGATGGCAGTTTAAATTCAAAATTCATTGGTAATTTTATGAAGAGTATAGGTTTTGTCTGTTGCATGAAAAGGAAGACTTGTATAGTATTAATTACAATATATTTATTATGAGAAAATTGCACAAAATATACATTTTTTTATGGCGAAACTTATACGACCTCAATTTAAAATAAAAAATTCAGTATTATATTTATTTTGAATATAGGGTGGAATTTTATGCTGCATTAGTCGGAATTAACGATTTTTGTTGAATATATTTTAATTTGAAGGACATAAAATTACTATATTTCTTCCTGTACCAATTTAGGAGAACCAATATGAAGTATAACTTACAGACAACAAATAAATTAGGTTTAGAATTATTTTAGCAAAATTTGCTTTTTAAAATAATTGATAATGTAATTATTATTGTAAATACTTAAAAAATTACAATTTTAACAAGCTTTTATTAAATAATTGTATAAATAACTTTTAAGTGCGATTTCTATGGATTTTCTTAATTAAACTGACCGTTTTTACTGTTGTGACTACATTTTTGTTATTATTTACAAACTTTGCCATTATAATATGCACTTATTATAATTACGAAGATATGAAATGCATCATTTTACAGGAAGAACAATGCAAGAAAAGTTTTAAGGTGATTTTCAGTTGAATGAGAAGATTATATTAATATCAAATGAACTTTTTTAACCAACTCTGCAAATAATAATCAGGTCTAGTTATTTCAAAACTGTGATGCTGCATTTGATTTTTAGACATTTCATGTGGCTTAAAGCTATTTTGTTTTAACCCTTTGAGGTGCAAAATTATCTGCTAGGAATTTCATTAAGAATACTTTGAAATTGAATATATAAGTCCAGATTCTGCACAATTGATTGAAATTACATCCCTTTCTCACGAGAGGAAAAAGAGATGACATCATTCAAATAATTTTAGACATGAAAATGGTAAGATTTCTGCTTATTACAAACTGGTATTACTGTTATACCAGAGAGCGTTAAAGGGTTAACAGTATTTTCCAAACTTACTATAAAATTTGCTGAAAAGTTTATATTTAGTATTTATCTTAGATATATTGTAAAGATAATGCTCTTTAATCAATGTACCTACTGAGTACTGACCTACTTTTTCAATCTCTGGTATTATCTAACTCAAGATTGAATAACTGGGCTAAAGTATCTTTCAAAAGTTCGTGTAGTAGGAGATCTGACCGTATGATTACTGCACTCATCTGTTATTTAATCAAAATGCAATTTTTGCGGATAATTATTGATAGAGAAATACGGTTTTGTCGGGTTGCCTATCAAAATATGGGGGCAAGTACGTTTAATTCAAATTTAAGTAATTAATGTGGTTAAAATAAAAATGACGGTAGCTAGTTGTGCACCTTACCTATCTTAGCATGTGGAATAGCTTTTAAACGACGAAAAGCTGGCAACCTGCGTCCTTGTCTGATCGACTAACTTCCTTTTGCTCTTAGGTTTAATGAATAAAGTACTTGCGGCCATATTTTGATAGGCAACCCGGGAAAATCGTATTTCGATTAAAAAACAGATGTGTTTAGTAATCATACGGTGGGATCTTATACTATTACATTTATTTAAACTTGGACAAGTGCTCGGTGAACTTATTTGGTAAGGGGTCGTCCTTTCATCACGTAAGGTTTTTTAACCCCCCCTCCCTCTTGGTAATACGTCGTGAGGTTTTAGGCTAACTACCACCTCCCAACATCATTTATTAGATAACAATAGAAAACAAATAAAATAATTTATTTGCACCATTAAAACTAGAGTGAAAGAATGAAATAAAGATAATTCATAATGTTTTAACTAAATTTTATTACTTTATTACTGTGTTGAAAAACCAGTCTTTGTTCTTCTATTTAAATATTTGTACAAATAATTAATTCTTTTATTAAGATTGTACCATTTTGTGGGTCTCGTCACAGGATATGAACTTTGGGATAACATTTTTCGTCTTCTTAACAGAATCTGGTATTCGTTTCCATTTACACCTCGAAGCCATGGAGGTATATTGTACAACAGTTTAGCAGGATGGAGGTTCTCGTTACCTAATATATCAATATAATCATTTTGTCCAAACAATGCTTTCTTCTCGCGCCATGGATCTTGCGGTCTATATTGAGGCATGGGTAACTTTTGAGCACCTTTTATTCGGGGTAATGGCCCTTTGGTAAATATTTTGTCGTTATAACCATATCTACGCACCAAAGGACCTCTAGCTACTTTCTCTTCATGATAACGAAAACGTACGCTTGTTATTTGTGGATAAAAATTTTTTAATTGCTTCATGCAAATATTAGATACAGAACTTAACAGAGACATTTCCCAGCCTACAAATTAAAATTCTTAATATAAAAAATTAGGTGAATTTACAGCGAATTGAAGTTACAGTAATTATATTAATAAAACACTTACAAAACAGTAAATTAAATTATTTTAGTTTCTTGATAATGTTCAATGTAATAATTTATTATAGGTTTTAGGTTAACTACATACATCAACTAGTTAACAAATTGAGCGCTAGAGTCCAGGATCAGTGGCGGCCCATGCCAAATATTTTTTCTGCATCATAAAAATGTAGTGGTCCAGTCATTAAATAGGTAGGTACTTTGGCATACTTTTGATACTTGAGTATCAGGAAAAAACCTTAAGTGTTCTGCAACAGTTTAAAACTGGAACAGGAGTAAATCTGTTTTAAATGTTTAAAAAAAAAGTTTTAAATTTAAAACCGATATTAAAATAAAATAAACCAATCAAAATGATCACTTTAACTTTATAAGCGGTTTTAAATTTAACTCTTCTAAAAAATTCATTATGAAATTGGCACCCTTAACATTCTACATAAAAGTGAAAAATATTATTTTTCTAGTTTATAAATATAGTTTTCGACAGTGGATAAAATATCCAGGTAAATTTGTGTTTAGAAAACTCGAAATTCTAAAGAATAAAATTTTTTTATAGATTTTAAAGAATTCGAACGATTCCTCAAGAATTCCAGTAATTTCTAAGGAATTCCAGTGATTTCCAAGGATTTTCTAAAAATTCCAGGGATTTCTAAAGAATTCTAATTCAAGAGATTTCCAAAAATTCCAATAATTTCCAAAGAAGTCTAGTGATTTCCGAAGATTTTCAACGGAATTCCAGTGATTTCCAAGGAATTTCAAGGATTTTCAACAAATTCCAATTCAAGAGATTTCCAAAAATTCTAACGATTACCAAAGAATTCTAGCGATTTCTAAGGAATTCCAATGATTTAGTAGTATTCCAATGACTCCTAAAGAATTCCGGTGATTTCTCAAGAATTCCAGGGAATTCCAAAGTATCCCGAGATTTCCAAGGAATTCAAGAGATTTCCAAATAATTCCAATGACTTCCAAGGAGTTCCAAAGATTTCAAAGAGAATTCCAATTATGTGTAGGTACACAATTGCTAGCTGATGCTAGCTATATAGAATAAGGAGCGTTACTTTAGCCCCCCCCCCCAGTTTCAATGTGGATTTGTGAAAAAACGGTAACGGTGCTAGCTCTAATATTTGGGTGATAGCTGGTGCTGGCTATATAGATTAGGGAGCTAGCTTTTGGGACCAAAATATTAACTGGGGGGGGGGGGGCTAGCGTTACTTTAGCCCCCCCCCAGTTTCAATATGGATTTGTGAAAATACTGTAATGGTGCTAGCTTTAATATTTGGGTGCTAGCCAGTGCTAGCTCCATAGATTCGGGAGTTGACTTTTTGGCAAAAAATTTTAACGGGGGGGGGGGGGGCAAAGTAACTGATCCGACCCTTCGCCAATATACATTGCATTTTAAAAATTATTTATTAAAAAATACAGCTTCATTTATTATTATCTACTTTTATTAATAAATTGGATATATCTAAAAACAATACAAAGTTTGCAGATAAAACCTCTTCTAACAATATTATAAAAAGTTTAATAATTATTATATATACCATACTTTAAAATTGTGTTTTTATAATTGAAAATTTAAGTAAGTAAAAAATATCTTCTAGGTATTGAGAACATAAAAATATCACATTGCGGTAGATTAATTCAGTGTATTTTGCAGATATAAAAACAAAACTCTTTTTGAACAGGAATAAAAAGATTATTTTATAATTATCATGATTATTTAGATGTCGGGATTTTCGGTACTATCAACATCCGTATTTTCTTCTTCTTCTTCTTCTTCTTCTTCTTCTTCTGCTTTTTCTTCTTCTTCTGCTTCTTCTTCTTCTTCTTTTTTTATTTTTGTGTTTTCTTCTTGTTCCTGTTTGGTTTTCTCTTGTTGTTCCTTTTTGCTTTTTTCTTCTAGTTCCTGTTTGATTTTTTCTTGTTCTTTTTTGTTTTTTTCATATTGTTCTTTTTCATGCTTCCTTAAAATAGAAAGCCACCCTTGCACTTTTTCCTGACTGAAATCATCAATTCGTGATTCTGGAGGCATTTTTAAAGAATATTGTTGTACTGCCTGCCAAGTTGGGGGTAAATAAAGTTGTCGTGGAGATGGTAAACTTTGCGGTATACAATTTCCATTTACTGCAGGTCGAGGGTATGGATGTTTGAAATGTGATTTATTATTTTCTGAAGATCCCAGTGATGGTACATGATTAGGTACCTGTCGTGGCGATTGAGGTTTTTGAGGTGAAGCAGGTCGACGAGGAATTGCATCTGCATAACAATAAGGCACATCCATCCTAGAATATTTATGGGTCAAGTAAGCAATCTGTTCCTCTACAGTTAATAATGCTGGATTAAAACTAGGACTACACTGTTCAGAAAGCAATCTGGGTGTATCTTGTGGTGAGGTAGAAACTGGAGACCGGTTAGATGATTGTTCGGACGTAGATTGCTGAGGTTGGGAAGTCTGTTGAGATAACGACTCTTGTTGTGAAGGTTCTTGCAACTCTGACTGTTCTGACGGATTTTCCTCTGCTTCAGAAATTTCTTCATTTTCTGCCATTATGTAATATAGTAATATTTAAAATTTTAACAATTTAAAAATAAGTTTCATTAGTGTCCCAGTAAATATATAAAAAGTATACAATTAATATGCACTTTTAACACAGTTATATGTAGATACATTTCCAGATTCACAACTAGATACAAATATTTTAAATTACTTTTAACGAACTTATAATAACACTTATTTTATTTTCAACTATGATTGAAACGAAACTGTTACGATAAGGTATATTTGAAAAATTCTACGTATGCATGTTTTCTTTGATAAATTTGTTAAAATTTAACAATCACAGCTTGAGTTTCTCTACAAAAGATATATTGTTTAATTTAGAAGATTCCCAAGAAGATTACTTGTTTAATTTTGCAATTATCTTCTATGAAAAAGAAGCAATTTTTCAATTTTTGTGGTATTTACTAGTAAGAAGTTATAACTTAATTGTAAGCTTAAATACACTATAATTTGGAAAAATACTATTAGATATACATTTAAAAAAATTAAAAATTAAATTTGAAAAAATATAGATTTGAATTTTATAGTTTGAAGTTAGTGGTTTAAGATAAGACAGGGTCAAGTGCTTTGTCAACAATGAAATATTGCATAAAAATCTAAAGGTAGAAACTAATCGATCTACCCTTTTTGTTAAGGTGCATTGAAATTTGATAAATTTTAGATCCAAAATTAAAATTGTAAATAAATAAATTTTAATCTTTTTTTATTTTGAAAAATACAAGTGACTTTTAAAGACATTTTTTGTGGGATATTTACAAAGATATTTTGCATTCTATTCGCAATTTATTTATATTTTTCGGTAAAAATAATTTTACCGTTATTTTTTTAAATAAATAATTTTTTTAAATTAAAATTTTACGAAATTTCTTCACAAATAAAAAGAAACAATTAATAATGTAACGAGAAAGAGCAATTTCATAAGAATTGCTCCGTCTATGCGTACTTTTATTTTATAATAATATTTTCGGCATAAATTTCACTCGAAAACGACAGATCTATTTAGACGGTAAATCTGGCGCGGATACAGAGGAGTGGCAATGGGTGCAATTGCCCCTCCCTGACTCACGATCAAAGCACTTTATTTTGACCAATTTAAAACTTTTGAAATTGCCATAAAGACATCATTCTTCAAATGCAAGTTTAACATGGATATAACCTTAGATGATATAACAAACTAAAATTTTATGCTTAGAACGAATTATCAGGAAAATAACCCCCCTTTAACGAAATCCTATATCCGCGCCTGCGGTCAATCTTTGAGACGTTCCTGTTAATAAAAATCTCAGCTCATCTGCTCTTGCCAATATATTTTTTGTA
The DNA here is from genome assembly GCA_963170105.1 of Cantharis lateralis. Taxonomy (NCBI): domain Eukaryota; kingdom Metazoa; phylum Arthropoda; class Insecta; order Coleoptera; family Cantharidae; genus Cantharis; species Cantharis lateralis. The sequence continues at coordinate 11,858,520 of OY720629.1, forward strand.
ATATTAGTTAGCCATAATAATAAATTAATTTATACTTACTAAACTTTTTGTAATTTTTACATTTTTAGGTGAGTAGATTTTTATGACCGCTACTGTAAAATTTAGATGTATAACATATTGTGATCTTGTGAAATACTTATAGTTGACACCGGGAGCTAGTTTCTTGAAATAAATGATTTAAAATTTTTTATGCAGTAAAATTTAAAAGAATAATTCAAGTATTTATCATAATATAGTTAAAATTTTCTAACTAGGATGATTTTTCTATGTTACATTTTACAAATTTTTTTATAATTCTTATCTAAATGAATAAATTGAAGCTTTTTCTTTTTTTTTTACTTTTATGAATTACAAAATAACACAAAAACAAATTTCTGAAAATTTTTAAAAATATTAAAATTTATTTTTATTTAAAATTAAATATTTTTCACAGATATTTACATGCACATGAAATTCACCAGAACTTATTAATTTAGTTTATTTACTAACATATGCTTCTGCAATCTTTACAAACTAGTTCGAATGACTTACTACTCGTAACAAACTTTATTAACGGTTTTATTTAATACAAGTATTTTTTTTAAATTGTGAATATTAGAATGAATAGTCTTATCAACATTATTTATGTGTTTATGGTATTGTTAATAGTTTTCAAAATATCATATTGTGATTTAGATAACTCATTTTTAACAATGATGGGTATGTACTTACTTTAATTTATTAGTATCTAGTATTTGCTAGCTGGGTTTAATATTGCAAGAAAAAAAAAGTTGAGATTATTAAAGTTATTATGTTTTAGATGAACAGATAGAAATACCGTGCAATAATGACACTTTATGTGTAGAATTAGGATTAAAGGAATGCAAGCATGGAATTTGTCAATCGAACAGTAATTTCACTAACGTAAAGATTGGATTAAAAGTTTTGAAACTTGGTCAAAATTGCTCTCAAGATATTCATTGCAATATTGAAAACTCTGTTTGTAATCAAGAAGGAAAATGCGCTTGCATTGAACAATATACTGGTAGTGTAAACCATAGAAAATGTTTAAAAGGTTATTTTACATATTATTTATTTATTTATTTAAATAAAATACTTATAAGTAGGTATCTTACGGGAAAAGTACGTATCTGGAAAATGTGTACATTTACCGGTAAATGTGTACAGAATCCAGGGCAGTTAGAGTGGGTTGAATAATTTAAAAGACAGCATGCACATATAAGTGTGCCCTAATTGTAAATAGATTTTTTTCTTATCTACAGTTAGTTGATAAAAAGTTTGTTAATTTCATAAATGAAGTTTTTTGCATCATAATTGTTTATTTATGTTACAATTTTATTTAAGGTCACAGCAACCCATTGGTAGCAGTTGCGTGACAAGTATTTGTCAGTAATATTTAGTTACGGGTTGAAATTGGGTATTTCTTACGTTTTACGTCCATTATTACGTCCAAACGTAATAAAGCTTTCATTTGTATTTATATGTTTTAGTCTTATGTCTTACGTATATTGCGAACAAGCACTAACTGTGTAACCTTATTGTTTATAATAAGGTTATGTATATATAATATATGTATATAATATAATAATGTTTATTATTTAAGCATTGCATGATTTAAAACGTATTTCTTATTTAAATTATTGCAAGGTTGTTAATTTTGTATTATTTAAATAAATTATTAAATAATACAAAATACATTATACTTATTATTAGTACAATTTTCTAGAATTAAAATCTATTGATCTTGCTTGTGAGGAAACGCATCAATGTATGATTCCAAAAAGTATTTGTCAAGATAATAAATGTCAATGCAGATCCGATACTCATATTCATAATGGAAAGTGTTATGAAAGCGTAGGTGAGAGGAAACAAAGGTTATTTATTATCAAAATTTAAATTTACTTTTCTGTGAATCGAATTACGTATATTTAAATTATTGCCATGATGTTTAATTCATACAAAAAACATACAAACATTTAATTTTAGAACTGGGAGGTGCATGTAAGGTTAATGAAGACTGTTTAAATACAAATTTTGGAATATGTCAAGATAATATATGTACATGTAATACAGGTTACGTTCAAAGTATGAACACTTCTAGATGCTTAATAAAAGCAAATAAAATATCGTCCAATTGTGTGGAGAATGTCCAATGTATAAGTTCGCTTGGATACGGTTCAATGTGCTCCGATGATGGAACTTGCAAATGTTTAGAATTTCATCACTTTATTGAAGACGAAAACATATGTATCATTAACACACGTAAATATTAAAATTTGCAAAAATAATATTTCAAATAAATTTCGAGTTTTAGTTTTGGGAGAAATTTGTGGTACCCACGACGACTGTCATCAACCAGGTAATGATTATAATCATCTCGAATGCGTCATTGGAGTTTGTAAGTGTAAATCTTCTTATCATGATTATAAAGGATACTACTGTGTGTTAAGTAAGTTTATAATACATATTATAAATAATAATAAAAATAAAACAATTTTATATCAAAATTTTAGATTCATCAAAACGCTGGACTACTTTCAACATTTTAAATGTATTTTTCTGTTTTATAAGTTACTTAACATTTTATATAATCATTCATTAAGGATTTAAATTAAAAATTTACTTATTGTGTACTAAAAAATTTACTTACCGTAAAGAAAGGTTATTTGCAACAGTTCTGAATGTGACCATCAAAACTGTGAAATTTTTACAAATTTTATTATAAAACAGAACAAAGAGTGCTTCGATAATTATAAAATTCTACAAAAGTATCAGTAAAAATGCATATTATAACTTATCACATTTAAATAATTTTTTCCTTAATCTCAGTGGCGTACTATAAATAATATATTCGTCGGCGTTGTATAACTGGTTTAAGCATCATAAGCAGTTCTACGCTATATTGATGAAATACCATCGTCGATTTAATTTAACATTTAAATGGAATTAAAAATGAAAGTATTCTCACTTTGTGTTAAAACTACAATTAAAATTTCGAATTTTTTTTGTAAATCACATTAAAAAAATAAAAAATCGCGCAATTTTTATCTTATCTCGTGATAAGCAAATTCTTTCAAGCTTGCTATCAAAATTATCATTGGAATAAGCAAATAGGACAAGTTCGGTGCTAGTGTCAATTAATTACCGGTAGGTGTGTTTGCAGGTATACGGAGTGATTATAGTTTAAGAACATGTTCAAATTTATATGCATTCAATGCACTGTAATGTGTGTTATATTAAGTACAATTTTAGCTCAAAATGATGATTTGCAAAGACTAGGTAACAATTTATTATTACAGTTAATCAAAGTGGCATAGATTATATATTTTTATAGAATCGTTATTTAATTGCAAATATGATTCGGATTGCAGCGAAAATAGCTTTTGTTTCGGTAATGATGAAGTAACACTAGGAAAATGTAGATGTAAAGCCAATTATGTAACCTTGGAAAGAAATCGTACATATATTGAATGTCTACCTGGTAAATGTTTAAACCACATTTTTCACAATATTTTTTAATAAAATTTTTTTGTAGCTTCTGAAGGAATTGGTTCACCGTGTTTAAAAGATCTGCAATGTCAAATTACTATGGGAATTTTATCTTTTTGTACTGAAAATGATAAAACTTGTCAGTGCAATCGTGAAGCGCACCTTGGTTATGATAATCGATGCTACAGAACAACAAGTAAGTATCAATCAAGTAACTAGTTAATATATAGTTTGAAGGACGTTTGCTGCAAGAACGGATATATTAAAAAAAAAATATTTTTAAGATTTGTAAAATTTCTTAATTTTTTAGATATCGGCGAGCTATGTGAAAATGACTACAATTGTCTGACTAGTGACAAGAAACAGTGGTTTTGCGTAGATGGAAGATGCACCTGTGGTAATCACTATCACTTTGAAGAAGATAACACGTGTATTCCATCAGCTGAGCTTGGTGAGAGTTGTGCTAAAGGAGAGTTTTGCTCTAATAGGCATTCAAAATGTTATGGAGGAATTTGTAAATGTATGGGTGGTTATATCGAATCAAATAATAATACAATTTGTCTGCACGGTAAAAAATATCTAACTCCAAAGACAGATAATAAAATTTTTTTAAATTTTTAGCTGCAAATAAAGTTGGAGATGAGTGTACGGAAGAAAATCAATGCAACGCGTACATCATAGATTCATTTTGCACCAATGGAAAGTGTTCATGTAAAAGTAATTACCATGGATATGGCAATGAATGTGTTATAAATGCAAAACTTGGTGAAAAATGTTTCTATGATAAAGAATGCATTTTATCAGCCGAACTTCAGTATTCCCTTAAATGTCAAAATGAAGTTTGTACTTGCGTCGAAGGATTTAGCGATTCCAATATCTATGGCTGTATAATAGTAAAAGGCCATAGCACTATCCCATTCATTTCACTTGGGTTATTTTCAATTCTTGTACTAGGAAACACAATAAAATATTTGCTATAGGCAATGAAGACATAATTTATTTATTAAAAGTTTGAAATCATTTTGTGTCCTTACGTAGCTATTTATATTTTTATATCTCGGCGTAATTTAATTAATTAAAAGTTAATACATAATAATTTAAAACTAAATTAATAAACAAGTCGGAATTACATTTTCACTGTGTTTTATTAGAAATGAGTGGCTAAATTCGTTTTTATTTTAGTTTATAAATCTCGTTAATCCATTTACTACAGGAACTGATGGGTGAAATATAGTACTATTAATATTTCTGGATTCCAAGTTGAAAACTAATTATTAAATTTTAGTGCTACAATATTTTTTGACATATAATATGAACTTTCGCCAGTTGGGAGAGCTTCCATTCATGCATGTCATCCATTTAAAATCTAAAAATATTCCATAGAAGACATTGCAGATTCAATGACAGAATGTCATTGTATGTTGCTTTAATGGACACCCCCGTAGGTATCTAATACTTCGATGTTATATTTCTTTGGAAAAAATGAGATAAACACAGATATAGTTAAATAGAGAGAGTTAAAGTATTTAGTAATAAAGATTTTGTTAATTCAAGATTGAAATTAAATACAAATATTATATAAATGTCTCTGAGTGACAAATATTATATTTTATTTCCACAGAAGACTTGCAGCCGCACAGGACCCAGACACTGAGGGGGAACTTCAGACATACTCTAGAGGGGCAGTTCGATTGTATAGGAAAAATAATTACTTAAGAAAGAATGCTATAAGAACTTTCTTTTAAAAATATAAGTATATAATTTTAGCCTCCCGATTAACTTTTTTTTAGGTTATTCGGTTTTTTCAGTGGGCCCAAGAAGATTATCTCGCACAGGGTACTTCAGAGACTAGTTACGGCACTGGATTTCCAGGTTGCATCTCAACCAACGTGAATATCAAATTACTATCTATTTAAGTCGTTAATATACATAACTTATAATTTTCATAGTTTTTCAATATACCTAATACGTTGCGTTACAAATCTCGACTTCCACAATATATTAGTAATTTTACATTGTGCCAGTTTTTAAAACCCCTTATAATCAAGTCTCAAGTGTGAAATTTAGGGTAATAACCTAGTTCGTACATAATAAATTTGCGGTTTATTATTTCTGTGATGACTCAAATCAGTCATTATGTGATTGCTTTATTGTTTATTATGTGGGAGATTCACCGAAACCGTCTACGAGCACTGAAGTCTTTTCACCTGAAACACTAAAACCTTACCCCAAAGCACCACCTAGGCTGACGGCATCCTCGTTTTTTGTCTTTTCTATTTCGGTTTGATCTATTTCGTCTTCTCCATGCACGTTCAGCAGTTCCTCAAAGTGATTCCTCCAAATCTTCTTAATTTCTTCTGGATCACTTTCCAGTTTACTATCTTTGTTTTTCATTCCTCTTATTTTGATCGCTTGAGTTTTTCCTTTGTTTTTAACTTGATCGTAGAATGCTTTATACTCTCCTTTATTTCTTTCATTTTTTCTTCCATCCATTTGTTCTTTATCCTTTTATATAATTTATCGGCTTTTTTCCTTTTTTTTTCTGTAATTATTGAGGTCTCATTCTTCATTCGTCTCTAGCCATTTATGTCTTGCTGTTTTCTTTTCTCTGTTTTTTTTTCTCTACACTCATTGTCAAACCACGATTTCCCTTTTGTTCTCTCTCTATATCCCATCACTTGATTTGCAGTTGCTGTAAAACTCTCTCCTATTATGTTTCCATTCCTCATCCTCTTTCCTCTTTCCATTTCTTCAAATAACTTATCTTCATAAGTTCTTCACGCCAATATTCATGGTAGATCTAAAAATGTAATAAACCTGGAAAATGTTGATCCGGATGCATTAAATAAGTTTTTTGTCGACTCCGCACCAAGTACTGCTAAAGATCACAAAATCATTGAAAACTTAATGAATGATTGCCATCCTCGTGTTAAGGATAAATTCGTGTTTCGTTTCGTTAGCACAGAGGATGTTGCTAGGGCCATTCTTGGAATGAAGTCGGATGCTATTGGTATAGATGGTATCTCATCTAGAATGCTGAAACTTGTCTTTCCTTTTTGCTTGGATATTTTTACTCATTTGATTAATTACTGTTTGGAGACATTGTCCCTACCTGATATATGGAAGAAGTCGATTATTATCCCTCTCTCTAAACTTAATAATGCAAAAAGTTTTAGTGACCTAAGACCCATCAGCATCTTACCTGCGCTTTCCAAGGTTCTCGAATCGTTTATGCATCGGCAGCTGCTGGAATACATCGAAGGGATGGGCATTCTGCCCGAAATTCAATCTGGATTCCGTGCTGGCTTTAGTACTACTACAGCATTGGTCAAGGTATCGAATGATATCATTCGTAATATGGACAACTCTAAAGTAACCGTTATGGTGTTACTCGATTACAGTAAGGCGTTCGATGTAATCGATCACGAGCTTCTCTTGGCGAAGTTGAGCTACTATGGATGTGACAGCTCTGCTCTCAAGCTTCTCATTAATTTCTTGGATGGAAGAACACAATGTGTAAAACTTCATGGTAGTCTATCTGGAGACCTATGCGCATACAAGGCGTTCCTCAGGGTAGCTTATTGGGTCCGTTGCTCTTTGTGATTTTCACATCGGATCTTCCCAAAGTTCTGCCTGATAATTGTAATTCCCACTTGTATGTCGATGATACTCAAGTATATACTTCAGGTAATCCTTCGGCTATCAACGAAACTATCGCTAGAATCAATATCAGTCTCGAAGCTATTTTAGGTTGGTCTACTACAAACGGCTTGGTACTTAATCCAGGCAAAACAGTGTGCCTCTGTATGGGCAATGTTCGCTGCCGAGCTATTGCCGACAGTGTAAGATGTACGGATGTTCTGCTTGATAATAAGGTCATTGACCTCAAGGAAAAAGCGTAAAATCTTGGTGTGATATGGGACTCTGCCTTGAACTTCGATGATCATGTCAACAAAATATGTAGTACTGGTTACTACAAGCTCAAGTCTTTGTACAGGTACAAGCTATTTCTTCCTTCTCACGTCAAATGGAACCTCGTTCAAAGTCTCGTAATGTGCCCATATCGACTACTGCGCTACAGTGTACTATGGTTTCCTTACTTGCTCGTTAAAGAATAAATTGCAAGTTCTACAAAATTCTTTTCTACGCTATGCTTTCAACATTGAACGTTGGGATCACATCACTCCCTTCTACAATAGTTGATTGAATATACTTAAATTAGAATCCCGGTGTGAACTTCAGTTTGCTGTATTCTTATTTGGGGTCTTCAAATCAGGACGGCCTAACTATCTACTGCACTTCTTGAATAGTAGATCTCTCTGCCACAATCGTAACTTAAGGAATGGTAGCAATCTATCGGTTCCTGTGCACAAAACCTCTAAGTTTGAGGGATCGTTTGAGTACTGCGCCTTTAGAATCTTCAACAGATTTTCTGATCTCTACCTGAATAGCGAAACCAAGCTCACGTTTAAAAAGAAAGTGATGAGTCGTTTGTTAACCGATCAAATCGATGGTCTCTAAACTTTGGTACAGGTTGTAAATCAGCTTGCTGAACCAGTACCCTTTAAACCATATGTGTTTAATTGTGTAAATGATTTGTACATATTGTTTAATAAATATTTTTATTATTATTATTATATTTATTTACGACTGTTTCGTGCTTAAGTTCCTCTATTACAATTCGTTTCTTACTTTCGTGTTTAATCTTTGCTCTTATGTAGTCATCCTTTCCAATTTTTACATTAAAATCTCCTAAAATTACTGTTGTATCGTGTTTGGGAATTGTTTCGTAAAGAGTCTCCAACTCGTAATAAAACTTCTTTTTCTCTACATCGCTACTTTCTTCAGTTGGTTTGTATGAATTTGCAGAATATTAAATACGTTCAGCTCATATTGTTGTAATAAACGGTGATTTTTTCAAAAATGTTTCAATCGGCCCCGGTCTAGCCTATAGTTTTGGATTATCAGCAAACTTATATGATATGGACTCATTAAACGTTATCAGTACTGTACACACATTAGAAGATCTATCCACCTACACTGGGTGAAGAACTGCAGGACTTTATATTTTGATAGACAGTGGAAAAGGAAATACATTCTACTGCAATTTCCTTATCAAAAAAGTGAACTTTTACTTAAACTATAACCGAGTGTAATAATTTTGCGGACCATTAAAAATTAACAATATTATGTTTGAATTAACAACCGATTTCAAATAATTCATAATTAATTATTAAAAATATTTATTTATTTACTTAATGAAATATGTATATTAAATAAGAAAGCTGAATATTGCTTTGTTATATACAATAATAATAATTCCATTAGCATTGATTAACATAACTTGGTAGCAGCATTTTTGCTCAATGTCTATCTTGAATATTAAAAGAAACGCGTTTAGATGTCTTTATTTCATATAACACACAAGTAAAATATGCGTAGTTGCAATAATTAATAATTCAATTAGAGTCCATTGATGTTGTTTTGTCGCACCTAAAATAAAATTTTAAAATTATTCAAGCAAAAAAATTATACGCAATTCTTTCATACTTCCACAGACAAGGCCATTTTCTAATACCTGGGAAGTTGCTTCTTTACATTTGCAAATCGATTGATTCATACAATAGGCGCCAATTATACAGTGTTCATCATATAAACATTTCTGATCCACACCTGCAATGATATAAGTTTTTAAATTTTTGATTTGGTTTTTATTAAGTACTTACCTCCTAGACATCTCTTTTTATCTTGATCAACTACATACGATTCATTACACTGACAACGTTTTTCCTTACAAACGTATCCAAAATTTCGGCAATCTTTTATTGAGTTACAGTAGTAAAGCAATTCGCCTGTATAATTTAATTCAAATTCAAATTGTTTATGTATTGATAAATGCACAGAATATTACCTTCATAAGCGCCTTGAGCATAAACAACATACACCATATCACATGTTGAAATTATAAAAAATAATTGTATGATAAAATTTGGAAAATTCATTTTCATAGTAAAAAGCTTTTTATTCCGTCTGGCACTAGTTTTCTTTCAAAGTTATGAATTAAGTTTGATCAATACAAGATACAAATACAAAAAATATAGTACATAGATATAGCGAAGACTTACTTGTGTGCTAGCGATAGAATTTCTAAACACAAGGGGTTTACTATTACTATTAATGATTATTGGTTACAACCCTAAATTTGATTTTAATCCTTTCAAAGTCACTGAACCACTAATTGTTACGCTCAGGGGTTTTACTCTATTATTACCTTTAAAAACATTATTTCTTTGATTAAATCGATGCTTACATAGGAAAATGTATTTTTAATTTTGAAAGTTATTAATCTATTTATAAAAATAAAATAAAATAGGTCAATTTTGAAAATTATTTTTTATTAACTTTAATAAATATTATTGTTTATCTGTTACTCCAAGTACTTTTTATATAATCTGCAGCTTTTTCTGCAATCATTATTATTACAGCATTTGTATGACCTGTTATAATATTTGGCATAATGGAACCATCTACTACTCGAAGGTTTTTAATAAAATGAACTCTTAATTGTGAATCGACTACAGCATACGGATCGTTTATCGGTCCCATTTTGCATGTTCCTACGTGATGACCAATGCCTGTAGCAATATTTTGCACTACGCAAGCTGTATGTTTATCCGTTCCAACTTTTAAGTGATTGCAGTTTGGAACAGTAATCGGAAAAAAAGTGGAATTGTATTTTTTCAAACTTTTTGCCTCTCCAATTTTCTTTGCCTGAAAATAACAAAAATTAAGTTGCAGATCACATCCAAACAGTAAATTGACCATGTTCATTAATAATGAGTTAATCCACAACTTAAAGAAGACTTTTTTTCACCACAATTATGGATAATTTCTCAGCTGCTTTACTTTCAATAATAATCCAAAGACTTCAATAATTCCTATTGAACCTTAGAGGACGTTAGGTGATGCTTAGAAATTATCCATAATGGTATTTTAATATGCAATAGGGTTCCTATACGAAAGAAAAAAATTATAATTATTATGAAAGTGAGCTGGCAACTATCATCTAACGGATTATATCATGAGCATTAAAAAATTACCGGTCAAAGAAAGAGTTCAAGATCAAATAAATTTTAAGATTATTTTGTAATTATTTACCAATTTGAGTCCTTCTACCATGACTTGAATGTCAAATTCGTCTTGAAAATAATTAAAATGTATTACAGGTGCATGTAATGGATTTGCACTTTTTAAAGCAACTCGACCTTTACTACGCGGTCGTAATAATATTGTTGTAACACTAAATGATGGTACAAAAAACACTCTTTTATATATTTGTCTATATAAATTACGAGGAATGCCATATAGATTTTGTAAAACTCCATAAAAGTCGTTGTTTATACCTCCCGCTCCAAGAACAAGTTCAATATCGGGATAATCATCAGTTGCATTAGTGCCATACTTTGTTTTTACAAATCCTATTCCTTCAGCTCCACCTGGAAGAGTTAACGGTCCTTTGCCGTTTAATACATAGTTAAGCAAATCAGTTGGATTTTGCACGCTTAAGTCTGTTATAGTTACCGATTCGTTAACCAGAAATGAACTGTGAAGAGAAACGTGATCTTGCAAATTATAACCAACTTTTAAATTTTGAACTACAGGAATATTAAAAGGTTCTAATTCTTCTCTAGGGCCTATTCCCGAAACCATAAGCAAATGTGGCGAACTAATTGCTCCTGCAGATAACAAAACTTCTTTTGTTGCCATCACTTGATACTTTTTTAAACTTTTTATAAATTCAACACCATATGCCGTTTTTGTTTCTTTATTAATTAATATTTTGGTAACTTGAGCTTCGGTTATTATGTTTAAGTTTTTACGATACAATATTGGTTTTAGAAAAGCTTTTCCAGTACTTTGACGTCTTCCATTAATCATAGTTGCTTGAACTTTTGAAAATCCAACATGAAACTGGCCATTTGGATCGGTAATCGTATAGCCTTGTTCTATTCCAGCTTTTAAAAATTGTTTTAATATTGGAGTGTGAAATGGTGCTTCCTGAATATGTAGATAGCCATTTTTTCCATGATACTTTTCATCGATACTTAAGTAATCTAAATTGTTTTCATTACACAATGTATAATTTTCAGATTTAATGAAATAAGGAAGTACGTCTTCGTACTTCCAGCCTGCATTACCATAACTTTCCCAATCATCGAAATCTTTTTTATTTCCTCTTGTATAAACTAAAAAATTTATTACAGAACTGCCGCCAATTGCTTTTCCTTTTGAAATATTACAGCGTTTATCTTTTAAACTAAGACACGAAAAATTAGATTTTTCACTTCTATATCCCCAATTGTAATTTGTTGACGATTGGAACGATGCCGTTAATGGAATGTCGGTAAAATAATTTTCGTATTTTCCCGCTTCCAAAAGCAAAACACTCCAATTTTCATTTTCACTTAATCTATTTGCAAGCACTGCTCCTGCCGATCCAGCTCCAACAATTACAAAATCATAACTGCTTTTAAAAAATGCACTAGTTTTTTTGTAAAGAATAAACGAATCACCAAATAAATTTTGAACATTTGAAGATGTTTCTAAAAATTGAGAATCACAAAATGAAATATAGAAAATACAAGTTAACACTATTTTAAACCCAAGTCTGGTCATGGTAGCTGATCACACTTTGACCCACGCTTATTAGTTACTGAATCTGTATGGATTGCGTACAGTTCGTCTCACACACAGTACGTTTGTAAATTATAAGCAATGTATTTTTTACATAATTTATTATATAGTAACGCACCAATGAAAATAATTGCAAATTTCACCTGCAGCAAACTTGAAATATGATTTAACCACATGTGTGCAAGTACAATTATTAATATTTGCATTATTTAAATAAATATAATTTAACTTAGATTGGTGATATCAACCTTTTCAATCGTTTAGCATGTCAAGTGTGCATTATCCAATATTTGAATAGTGCATTTATCGGCGGCTGTATATTTGCAAACTAATATGTTGTAGTTTTTGGTAAAAAGAAGTTTATAAAAATTATTCGTTTAATTTAAATGTTGAAATAAGCAATGAAATATAATAATAAAATTTCCACATAGCACGGCGCTAATTTAATATTCACAACCCACTTTCTATAGGCACGTGAATGGAGTGCATCATGTACAAGTTTTTGAGATGTAAAAATGCTTACTTTATTGTAAAAAAAAATTATTAAGATAAACATATTAATATTATTAATATAGACTTTTACATTAAAATATATATTATTCAAACTTTTGAATCTATCATAAGGGAAGACTAGGGAGGATTAATATACATAACATAAAAATAAGTTACAAAATTAATTGAACGTGATTTGGAAAGGCAATAAATTTATGAAGCAATATTTCAAGATATTAACTTAACAGTTTTTGTATTTAATACAAAAACAGGGTGTACCGTCAATTCGTCGCAGACAATTCATCGCGCGACAATTCGTCGCACGTGACAATTTGTCGCACGCGACAATTCGGAGCAAGCGACAATTCGGCGTAAGCGACAATTCGGCGCAGTGACAATTTGTCGGAGTAGAGAATTTTTGATATGGAATGTATAAACAGATTTCGTAAGTGGAACAAATCTCCATTTCCCCTGACTTAACAATTAATGTTTAAATTTAGTAGTGGGGGGGGGGGGGGATAAGTTAATTTTTCGAGTTAAGTGTCTGAGACTTTATGTTGAATGAAGAAGAAAAAATTACTTTTTTCTATTTGAAGGGAACAGTAGTTTTTAAAGTTAGGTGCTTTTATTATTAATTTTTATTTTTAGAATTTTTTTACAGTCAGGGGTTTTTAAAATTTTTAATTTTTATCTGTCATACAGGGTGCCCGTTTTTTGAGCTACACCATGTGGGGATTTTATGCCAACTTAATATTTTATTTAGTATATAATAAATTAAAAAAGTTTATTTATTTCATATTTTGGATAATTTTGGATTATCTTCGAGGAATTGCGCATAATTTTAAATTACAAATATAATTTATATTTTTTTATTTTATTATTATTTATTGTTGAGTATTTTTTTCGTTGTTGTTTATTGTTTATTAATAAAGTTTTTACTTTTTTGAACAAAAGAAAAGAGGAGGAAAGTACAATTAATTGCGACGAATTGTGTCACGCGACGAATTGTCTCATACGACGAATTGTCCGCGACGAATTGACGTGGATCCGAAAAACAGATTTTTTTTAGGACTCCAGATGTTTAAAAGTGTTGTAATGAAAACGACGTTATGTTTTTTTCTAAGTACTCAAAAATGATGGATTTTACAGTGTCCAAATCCGAGATTTGTCGTGGTTGCGCTTATAATATTTACGGTAACAGGACTTCCAATGAGGTTAAACGGGCTGTTCCCACTAAGACAAGCTCCTGCATCTATATAGATCGAGCACACGTACCATCAACAAAATGAGTTTTTACACAGCCATGTGAAGTAACCGGTGGACTTAAATCATTTTTCCTCACCTCATCGGAAAGCTCAGAATGTGTTCTTTCAGAATATTCATATGTTTTATATCTTACTTTGAAGATAAGAAACCTTAGTTTATTTACCAGTTACGGGTGCTACCGGTATCCCTTCAAAACGTCGATATTTGGAAACGGTTATTTGGGTGCACGATAGTTGGACGTATACACAATTGGACGCAGAAATTTGGGCGCACGTCAATTGGACGTATGTTGCAATTTAGGGATACGACAATTGGCCGTGCGACAATTGGACACAAAGAGGATGTACGTTTAGTTTAGTCTTTTTAATGAGTGACAGAAGGGGACGTTGAAGACCACTATTGTTTTAAAGTAATTTGTGGAATTGCTATCAACTCGTGGAAGATGACATTCCACGAACAAATAATTTCAATAAAGGATGGTATAATGGATTTAAGTATTTACTTCGTGCTGCTATCATCTCAATATCTAGAAATTTATTAAAGCTCTTAGGAAAGATAACATCATCTCCATCAACATGGATAACATAACAATATATCGCAGGAGATATCCCAGTACGCAAGAAAGTATGTAAAGATACTGCAATAATAAAATAAATTGTTAATGATTATGCAAACAGATTATTTTCCAGCTGCAGATTTAAAAGCAAAATGCTTTGATTTTATTACGTATTAATATGTAGTAAATTTGATACAAAATTTGTTGATTGCATTATAAAAAATTTATATAATAAAATTATAAATACATTACACAAATTACGTCACGCATCCATGCAACCCCCTCTTTTATTAAAGTCCTATCGAAAACCCCAAAAATAAACACATTATAAGAAATACTAACCAATGGAAGCGTTTTTTTGCGATTGGTAAAAGGTTACTAAAAAATAACACGCTGGAGCGTCCTGGCATTTTATATATTAAAATAAATAGATATTATAATCTATCATATTTATGGCAAATTATTGCATATGTCCAATTGTCGCATACGACAAATATCGCATGCCTCCAATTGGCGCGCGTGCAATTGTCGTATCCTCAAATTGTCGCATGCGTCCAATTGACGCGCTCCCAAATTTCCGCGTCCAAATAACGCGCGGCCAAATATCTGCGACGTTTTGACGTGATACCTGGGATGCTTGATAGCTTGACATTTTACTAAATTTATAATTGTTCAGTTAAAAATTTTAATAGGAATAAAGCTAATGTGTCTGCGTTATCATAATATTATATTTCGTGTAAGAAAAATTATAGAATTGGTGATCACTGATCAGGTCAATGGCATTTTTTATAAAATGTGGATTAGTAAACTCTGTTTGAATAAAAAAGCGATATGAAATTCACTTCAAATTATTTAAAATTGAATAAATTGGTTTATGTTGAACTAATACACCGGCAAATCATTAGAAGGAACTCTATCTTAAAGAAACAGGAACGGCAATCATAAACAAAAAAACTGTTCGGATTTAATTTAAACATTTATTTTCAATTTATAATTAATTTATATTATCTAATATTTATGTATGTATAGGCAATATCTAATTTATGGAACCTAGCTAGTTGAAATATTTACTTGCTTTAATAAGAAACAGATTAGAATTGACAAAACTATTTATTACTACAATGCTAAATGTTATAAGGTAAGAACAGAAACATTTGTGATAATAATTTTAAAAATCAGATAGCGAAATCAAAGGTGTTTAATTTAAAAAAAAATTTGGTAACAAATATAAAATTGATTTTTATTTTGAATTTAATTGGTATAATCCAAACTTAATAAATTAAGAGTAGCCCTCGAAACATATTAATATAGGCAAGAGTCTCTTGTTCTAATGTAAATTGGTGTTCGAAGAATCAGGATAATTTTTTCTTTGAACTTTCTCCTCAATACACCTCAATATATTTTAAGAAATAGAGAGAAAATGGAACTGATGGTTCCAACATTTTAGTCGGTATATGTGCAATCATTAATTGAAATAACTTAAAGCCAACACCTGCGTATGATAAATTGCCCCTGAATGAATCATGTTAATCAGTGAATCAGTCAAAAGCGTGGAACCGTTAAGCAGGTTGAATAAAATGTAAACAGTAGCTGAAGTTTTTACGCCAATCTTTCGGTTGTCCAATTATGCAGATTATCCAGATACGCCTGTAATCTTATTTTATTGTGAATGGAGTCAATGACCGCTTTTTATATATTTTGAAATAGTAACTAAACCGTCTAATGCTACTTAAATTTAGGATTTTCGCAATTTAGCAAAAAATCTCGTTTACCTGTACATATATCTGGTAATCTAAAGCGTTACAAAGAAAAATAAAATATAAATAAGTTTAAGTAAAGCACAAACGAATTGAATTATTTTAAATCCAAAATTCTAAATATATTAGGGTCTATCAGAGCATATTTTTAATATTTCAAAAATAAAAAATACAAAGGAAGATAAAATCGTAAAATAAATAAATCATAAATAATCTTGACTATATTTTAGATCCAAAAATTAATATAGAAAGTTAGAAACATACATACATTTGATAATAATGATAATTCCACAAATGTTCCCGGTAAAATCCCATCAGGATTATGAACTAAAATACATCAAAAGTGCCAATCGGAATTTATACCAATTACCTTCCAGCTTTTTAAATGCTTGCATATAACCTTTGGAGTGTTGTGTTTTAGGTTCCTTTTATGCTAGTACTCTATTATATTATATAAAATATATAAAATATTAGCTCGTCAAATTGGTAAGTACTACTCTTTCATTAAAAAAAATTAACTACGGTTTACTCAAAACACCGTAAATTAGATCTCGAGGGTCGTAAATATCCACTTTTTCATTTTTCGATTTTTATCTATTTATTTAAATATTAATTTATAATTGAGTACCCAGTTGCAAAACTCGTTTTATCCATAGAAATTTTTTTCTCCTTTTGAAAGTAAAAGTTCAAAAACTGCCTAAAGCAATAATTGTGATTTGAATTTAAACAAAATTTTTAATTAATATAATTTTTCTTAAAAGAATAGCCAATATATCGATCTTAATAATTAAGGTCTTCATAAAAGCACAATTTTCAAAATTTAGGCATTGTAACGATTTTTCATCCTTTACGTATTCTTTCCATAAAGGAATCCTTTCAATAAAGATCTTTTGTGACTTACAGAATAAGGGCATAAAGTATAAAGAAATAGTTTTGTTTTATCTATTTACTCCAAAAACTGGGAAATGAGTTTCAATATAGCATAAAATGTCATTGTTTGTTTATTAATTTGTCATTTATTAAATTAATTGACGTCAAGTTAATTGGATGAAAACGAAGCTTAAGTCTTATCATTAGTATTACTATATTATTATTTTAAAATCTTCTTTAATAACTGCCTATATAGTTAAAACTTCTTTCTAAACTTGACACAATAAAATTTGATGTAACAATTTAATGAGTTTGGTAATGACTTTGCAATTATTATTTACTATTTAATATATTTAACAAATTATTAAATATTGATGTGAGGAAACTATTATATCAAAAAAATGTTGTTGTTTCTTGCTATATCACGTAATACTCAATTATATTAAAAAATTTTTTCAGAGTTATAATTAATGAATTATTTATTGCTTTCACCTGGTTTAATTAATGATTAAGGAAGAAACTGCTGGTTATGTCATTTACTTCCGCACACTTTTGTAAGAGATAGTACCTACACCTACCTGTTTACCTGTAGAATTCAAGTTAATACACATATGTTGGACTTGTAATAAAATTTCAAAATTTTTACAAACTACAACTACGTAACCTCATTCTTGACTGAGCATAAATATCAACAAAAACTTAACATCTAATTTTCACCTATAACGGGTACAAATGCTTTCAATGTATAATTTTTTAAGCTAATTTTTCAATAATAAAATTATAAAATTGATTAATTGAGTTCTTCTCATTTTCGAAATAAATCAGCCACGAAAATAAAAAAGGTTTAGGGAGTGGATAAAAAATTACACCATAAAATTAAAAAAAACTTAAGTTTACTAGCTAGTAAACTTCAATTCTATTTTCATTTCATACAAATATCATTAAAATCGTCAGAGTTGCCCATCAAGGCATTACTTTTATACTTCAATAGATTCCTGAAAAGTTAGTATTCTTACATACTTAGTACATGGATTCTATTACATCTCCCCGACTAATAGTAGGTATTTGTATAAAATTAAAGAAAGCTAAGTAGCTAATGTTTTCTTTCATTATTATAGTTTCCACTTTTTTTAATTATTAATTTTTAAATAAACATGTGAATTTCGAACCGGAGGTTTCATATGTTAAATAGGGATCTCGTTTATCCATTCACGACTTGCACCGATTTTTATAATATATTACAGTAGAAAAATCTACTGTGAAGTTATTAATCATTTGGCGCAAACTGCAATAAAATTGACGCATTTATTCTGAGATTATTTTATGAAATTAAAGATTTGTAAAGATTGTTAGTATCTATAAAATTAAATTATAAAAATAAAACAAGTTAAATAAACGATAATAGATAAAATTAATAATTCTTTAATATTTCGGCACTGATTGTGACTTCATCAGAAATTATGAATGAATCGTTTATTTAACTCGTTTTATTTTAATTTAATTTTATATATATTTTCACGAGTTAACAATTTTAATTAATGATTGTTAGTATCAATTAGCTAAAACTAAAAACAATGAAGCGATAATTAATCCGGCAAAATGTAACAAACCTCATTAAATTTATAATAAATTACCATTATATAATAATATATTATACCGCAATAACTAGAAGCCAAAGTAATAAAACGATTTATTATGAGAAATAATTTTGTGTACAATATAAACTTGAAGATAAAAATATAATTACATATATGTATGATGAGTAAGATCTGAAGAAAGATGTGATATCTTCATATTATATTATAATACTTCCTCTTTCTAAAAGGAAGTTCTACTGTTTTTTAAGAAAATGTATTTTAAAAAAAATGTGGTTTGCTATATTCTTGTGAAACAAAAAAACATATAAAATATGAATAGATAGGATAACATTTCTATAATTTGTTTAAAACGGAAGCAATATAATTACAGTTTATAGATATTTGTAGCGGAAATAATTACATATCATTTTATTACCTGACAACTTTTAAAATACCTACTTACTTCCATTTCTCAAAAAGATAAAGTACCAATACAAAATAATATTTCCTATGTCAAGGTTTTACAATAATTCATTTATTTATTGTTAATTTAATTGACTACCTTTGAATTCTATCTGTCCTGTGCTATGAAATTATTCAGACAAAGATGACAAATTACTATTAATTTGGCGCAGACCTTAAATAACACCCATATAAAAAAATCATTTGAGTGGTAGTGAAAGTGATGTAATAAATAATTTGGCCACAGTATCATAACAGACAGTCTACATAGTTTACACTCGAATAAATAATGTTATTATTCGTAAAAGTGAATGGGTTATTAAAGACTTGGTAAAAAAATTTAGTTTAAAATTCCATCTCTTATATCGCGGAAGTAGGTAGAGTGCAAGAGCACTGACTGGGATTCCGTTGTTGGATGTAACTGCTAGCCTGATGAACATAACCGGGTTGATGTCTATAAGTGTAGGTCAATATAATATACAAGTTTACTGTTTTTATTTGTAATTATAAAGTTCTTGTTTCAATAAAAGCAAATCATGTGAAATATGACCAATAACATTTGGATTGTGGTTTTGGGTGAAGTGCTAATTATGATATCTTCAGTTTGCTCCGATACTAGTTTATCAAAAAGTGAGTTTGTTTTATTTATGCTTATTTCTAAATTATTTAATAGAAATATTTTCAAAACTTTTATTTCAATTCATCAAGTTTATATTTTTTCAATATCTAATGATACTAATAAGTAAGTTTTGTTACTCCAAGTTGAAGAGTTAGTTCAACAATGGGCACCACTAATATGGTTAGCACCTAACGAAAACTTCCTGCCTCTCAGTGCTGAAGAATTTCTAGAAAATGTTGATGTTGTTAAAAAGGAATCACTACCCGATCTAGACTTACATCAACCAGATCAATTACCACTTGGACCAGGATCCGAAAAATATTACTTAGTACCTAAGGAAAAAATAGGTATGTACTTACTTACCGATTACAAATCTGTGCAAAGTACAATTAATAAATAATTACTCTAATTGTTATAGAAACATTGCTCGAGAATAAATCATCATTTTTATATGGTAGAGATCCCAGTAAACACAATGTCTCTGTTTATTCAGTTGTAACAAAATGTTCTCCAAATTTATCGTTTCGTGTAAGCGACGCTGCTAGTTTACCAAGTACTATTAGTTCAATATATAACAACGAAAATCAAATTCCATATTTTCATGTAACCTATTGGACCTTTTATCCATATAATGAAGGCAAAGAAGCTTGTTTTCTTGGAAAACTTCCAACGCCGATGATATTTGGTTCGTGTTTCGGCCAAAGAAAGAAAATTGGAAATCACGTCGGTGATTGGGAACACATAAGTTTGTCTTTTAATGGAAAACCGTACCCTGACAAATTATACGTCTCAGTTCACGACGCAGGTGTGTATTACAAATATCAGCCTAAATCCAGATTGTTTAAATACGAAAAACAAGTGACTAGAAAAGGTATTCTACAAAGACCAAACTTTCCACCTGTGGTAAGAAAACATTATGGCCATCCGATTTTATTTTCTGCTTATGGATCTCATGGGATGTGGTCAGCTCCCGGTGAGCATTATTATGTAAGAGTTCCCAAACTAATCGATAAAAATGGTTATGGAATAGTATGGAAAACTTGGAATAATTTAAAATTCATCGATTTGCAATCTGAAAATATCCCTGATTGGGTTAAGTTCAAAGGTAGATGGGGAAATCTACGAAAAAATTGCTTTTTAACGAATAAATTAGGTTTATGTGAACTATTTGACGGCCCTCCTGGAATGCTAGAGAGAAAAAAAGACTTCTATTGTTGATCGAAATAATAACTTAAGTATTAGTTATAATAGCAATAATAGATTCGAGTTAAAAGTTATATCCCGACATCTTTTTAAATGAATATAACTTAATATCTATTATGTGATTCAAAATATGTAGTTATATAATTATTTTATATTATAAGTTCTAAATTGCTGCTATTGCGCTCTAAAAGTATATTTGTGATGATTAAGAGCAATATTAAGACTTGCCATATACTATTCAACTATTCATATTTTATGTGATTTAGAATTCTAAGTAAAATGTACAAATATAAAATTAATAATAACGTTATTGTTGGTCGTGTAAAGTTAGTTATAAGAAAAACAATCTTTTGATATGTTAAAGTTTAAAAATTATGTTCCTAAATAAATATTTAAATTAAATAAATAACAAATTTTTTTAAATTTAAATAATATTTTTTAATAATTAATATACTACTAAAATTGCAGTTGACTTCCAAGCACCAGACGTAGGGGAAGGACGGGCTAAGCGGGGTAAGCGAGCATAGTGTAACATTGATGTAAAATCTTTTGTGTTTTTATTGTGTTTTTAATTTTATCAAGAAAATTGTAAGTATATTCTATTTTTTATAAACCCTGCCATTGTTTTATTAATCACTTTTGTTGGTTTATTATTGCTTATTCGATAAATGAAGGTCTTGAAATATATTGGAGGGGCAATGTAAAATTGAGACGGAAAATTCATTTCGCACATTCTAAAATTTCACTTCGCCCGCACCAAAATGGAAATTTTATTATTTTTTTGGTTAAGTGGAGTAACTGTATACGTGCCATTGTTTTTTAATTTCAAAAGTCAATATCATACAAGTTTTATTTAGTATTTTAACTTTAATATTTTTTTTAAACACAAATCAATTTATTTATTTGTTGTTTAAGTTACAAAAGATTAAATACAAATTAACTGTTGAACTATTTTACTATCTAATTAACTAACTGAAAGCAAACGAAGTAAACTAAAAACTATGTATGTTATAATAATATTTGATTAAACTTGATATATAATTAAATAGAATGCGATTGTGCATTGGATAAACATAACATAGCAAATTATTATCATAAAAAATGGTTATGAATTAATGCAATAGATATCATCGTTATACATCATTAATTTTTTATTTTTACGGAAATCATTATCTAAATACAATGTCTTTTATGAGTATACAATATGAGCCAAATCGCATAAGCCAGGATTTTTTAAATGTCTATTACAAGTTATGAGAATGTTACTTTGTCCGGCCTTTCCTTATCAATTTCTAGTAATTGACAATTTTATCATCGAAAAACAGCTAACTTTCTCCTCGTCTTCTTCTTCTTAGTTAGAAGATGGTAACATTTTCTTGTTTGCTCTAATCATGTGGAATGTCTTTAAAGTTACTTGTAATAATAGGTACTGAATTTTCATTATGAAATAGGCCCCGGGAAGCTTCCTTCCAACCATAATGCTACTTTTTCTTCAGAGTGCAACGACATCAATCCATCTCTTTTAATCCACATTCCAACCGTCACGATTGCGGATGTTATTGCAGCTCTGCAACGTTCAAAAAATAATCTTACCAGTGTTGTGGATGATATACATATGCCTTTTTCTTATAGAGAAAGGATTCAGCATTTAGACCCCAAGGCTGCCGAAACCGAATTGGAGAATGCCCGTAACCCTGTTTGTAATAATTGATGGAGGCAATTGTCACCATCAATTATGATTAATCATCAACCCAGGGGAACCACCGGCGTAACGTTCCCTTCGAAGCACGGAGACCGTTTGACTCTTCCCAAGTTCGAACTGATGTGAGTACCTTAGAGTCGGCAGTTATTTGGCTAACTTCCTAAGCTAATGAGTAATGACCATCTCTAATCCGTCTAAAAAGCAGTTGGCATACAAGATTTTGGTCTCCAATTTACCCCTTGTTAGCGTAGTACTTATATATTGAGGAAAAACATCTGATGTGGTAGAAAGTCACGACTTTTCCATTTATTTATACAAATTATTTTTAGACTATAATTTTTCCAAAGAAAATTATATTTTTATTTCACATTAAATTATTGCATTTTTACCCATTAATTCCAATTTGACGAGTAGGCAAGAAAGGCAGTGCTTCAAGCTAACAAGTCAAGTTTCACAAACACTTAATTTAGATTTTTTTTAAACTCTCAATTTCCTAGTTAAATTTTTGAGAAATGATTCCAATTACAAATTAAATTATTTTACAGTTTTCATTTTACAATAAATCAAACATATTTTGCAATTTCGATATGTAATGTTAGTGTTGAAATATAATATGCTTCTTTTCACCATGTTATTTTAAGTCGAACACACCGCACCTTAACACCTGCTTTAAAAAATACAATACTATGTTACATTATTATATTTAGATTTTTTATCATAAATAAATAAGATTTAATACTATTGTTGAATATTTTTATGGTTTTTATTTTCAAATAATGCTCCTTCTGTAAATATATTATGAGCCGCCGCTGATGAGAGAGAGCCAGAAAGATTTTTAGGTTAAAATTTTGACGTTTGTTATCTAAAGTGTGATCCTAATGTTTAGTTTATAATTACATAGAAATATATAGATAATTTTAAATGTATATTATGTGAGCTCGATGGATAAAATGAATTCGGCTTATGTTATCGCAGGTGAAGCGTCCGAAACTGATAGCGAGGATGATAACGTAGATAAAAAAATATAACCCTATTTTCTTAATAATACCTTTTTATAAATTTTTAGCCACCAAAAATGTTTAAAAGTAGTAAAAGTGTGGTAAATCAAGGTTCTGTTGTTATAGGCGAAGATAGTGAATCTGAAAATGGTAATTTGTGTAAACGTTGGTCTAATGAGGTATTTTAAGATATTTAATTTTAAGAGCACGATGTTACCGTCAGTAGTGCTGAATCTGCTTTAGCCCAATTTACTTTAGTCGACAACAGTAAAATATCAGATGAAGGTGGTTCACAAAATGAGTCATTATTACATAAAAAACTAAGTATGCTGCGACAATAATTTGTTTATTTAATAATAAATTTTTGTGTTTAGAGGAATGTAATCACCAATTATACGTGACTTTAAATTCTTTTTGTCAAAATGCGGTTAACCAAGCTGGAAAAACTTTATCTGCAGTTGATAGTGAATTGGTAAGATCACAAGTGTCTTTGCAATCTGCTATTACAGCATTACGACACCTAAATAATGACTCGTTAGGCATTCAAGATCAATTAAGATTTATTACTTCTTCAAATTTTATTGCTAATATTAAAATAGACTGAAATGTTTATAATTATTTTATTATGGAATTTTTAATAATTAAAAGTTATATTATAAAAATCGAGTCTTTTAATCTTATTGTATAATATAACTTTTTACAATAACAACTACCTATCACACTTTATATTCAAATTACAATGTTTGTTTTTGGTGAATATGTATTAAAGATCGTCTAGAATATTTCCGCAAGTGCAACCTGCAAAAATAAAAGTTTAATATAGTATGCAATAAAAAATCAATAAATTAGTGTGTAATGGCACATATTGGCGGACTTGAGATTATGAAATCAATTTTTTTTAAACTAAACAACAAAATTTTTTTTGAAAATTTATTTGCATAATATCTCAAGTCAAAATAGTGAAAATTGGTGCATTAATTCTGATTGATCTAATTTTTTTTACATGTTGTATGGGTTGATACCCGGATCAATTTCAAGTAGTATTCCAACAAATTTTTTTGTCTTAACCATGGTGTGTGGTGTGAATGATTCATACAATGACGATTATGTTCCCTTACCCATACCACCATTTGAGAACAATGATATGGGATAACCTGTAGAATATTGCAAGGACCCATCTGCTGGTCACATTGTAATAAATTTACTCTAGTTTTAAAGTTATTATACAGGTTTTTACAGTAGGAGCCGTAATTGAGAAGACACGCGGTGAAAGTGTCTGGAATTCTGAAATTTCCCAATTTTAACAGCTGTAACTCGGGTACTACTGGAGCTAGAATACTCTTTTTGGTCTCAAATAATAGTAAATTCAATGTACTTGAAAAAGGTAATGGCATACATTTTCTGTCAGACGCTTACTTTGACAGCTATTTGGCGAAAACTGAAAAAAGGCAACAAAAATTCGATGTTACTTGAAAATGGCGGCATTTCGAAGATGAAATTGATCCGGGCATCAATCCATACAACATGTAAAAAATTAGGTTTACCTGAATGAATGCGTCTATTCGGTTTTTTTGACTTTATTTGATTGGCGTAATATGAATGTACAAATTTATTCAACTTTTATAGTTACCCACCTTGCTCTTCAGTGGTATCTTTATCAATAGTTTTGGAATTGGTAGCATTATTTTCTTTTGCAATCGTATGAGGTAATTTTGGTTCAAGATGATCTTTCTGTTTTGATGCTAAATTATTTTCGGATTTTTTAATAATAATTATTTCTTGCGTTTCTGTACTAACTGATTCTTTTGTTGGTTTTTCTGTAATGCAAATAATAATTTCAATTGTTAATAGGCCACTCCGATATCTAGTTCAAAGTGGTCTATAAATTGCTTTACGCACGCAAGGTGATTTTAGACTACAGGGATTTGTAAAGGCAAGTTAAATTAAGTGCTTATTCACAATGAACGTAAGATATAAGAATAACGTCGAAATCTTAAGCGTTTTTGAGATAATTTGGTTATATTGGAACGATTGTTTTTCGTAACTTAAAAATTACTCACCATATTTGTACAAAATTGTCGTTTCTTTTGTTTCACATGGGCACATGTGTTCTGAAGTGCCTTGTCTAAAATATTTATATAAGAAAATATGTTTCTAAAATTGCAACAACGTACTTATCACTTCCCGGTTTACTAACTTCCTGCTTATCTTTTTTGGTGTTTGATTCTTGATCTTCGTAGGCAATTTCATATTGAACACCTTTATTTTCGACCACTTTTTCATTATTTACATGTTGTGTAGCCTGATCTTTATTTATTATGTAATCTCTAATTTTTGTTGTTAGTTGGCCCTTCATATTGCATAAACTTATGGACATGTTTTGCATAATTTGAAGAGTTTCACCCAAATACATCTTTGGGGCAATATAATCTTCCTGTTCATTTAAATCGCAATCACAATGAATGTCATATTGTAATAGTTCTTTATCGATGGCATAAATTTGCTCTACATAATTTTGACGTCTAAAAGCTAGAGTGTCGATATCATCCTCAAAACCGTTACAAACGCAATTAGATTTTGTCATTTGCATATCGTTTGACTTGGAATGGAATTGCTTTACATGTTCGTCGATGCTTTCAATACGTTTAATTAAGTAATTTCGTTTTACTATGAGATTGCTCGAATCCATTGAATTAGCAGTGTTGTTAACTCCCTTAGATCCTTTAGCAGTGTTTTCGTTGAACTTCGCCACCGAAGTGCCCTCGTTATTTTTCGAATTTTCCGGTATATTATGTTGATTTTCATAACAAATTGACTTACCGAATGCTTTTATACATTCATCCATATCTTTTATATTATTTCTTGAAATGGGGTTCAAATTACCCGATTGTTCGCTATTTTCTTTCAAAGAAATGAATTTCTTCTCCAAATCTTCTAGCAGTTTACGTAAATTCAATTTCAATTCTTGCAATTCGGAGCTCACTTTATTTAAGAAAGTATTGAGTTCTTCATTTCTTTTAACTGCACTGTCATAATTCATGCTTAACATTTTAATTTCATTAAGCTGTTCCATGTATTTGTTCGTATCGAGGTCAGATTTTTCGAGTTCTTCTTGATGTACAGATTTTAAAAAGGTCTTTTCTTTAAGAGCAGTTTCTTCTTGTATGTTCGCTAAACGTTCTTTTAATGATTTATTTTCTTCCTGTAAAAGTTGAAGACTAGCTTCTTTTAATTGCAATTCCTTTGCAACTTTCTCAAGTTCTTCTTCTTTGCTTCTAAACAAAATCGACATTTCACTTAAAGACCTATCGTTCTCTGAAATATCCATTTTGCGACGTTTCTTGACGTCTTGCAGGTCTTCACTTATTATTTTATTTTTATTTTTCAAAGAATCTATATTTATGTCTTTTACTCTCAGCAATTTTTTAAGATCAGCATTTGCAATATTTAGCTGGTTTATCTTGTCTTCGCATTCTTTCCTGAATTCATTAAACTCTTCAAGTACTCCCATAAGTACAGAAGTGCTTTTTTCTATTTCTTCTTCCAAGTCTTTATTTTCTAACTGCATATTTTTTACGTTATCCTGCAATTTAGTTTCGCTCAGTTTTAATTTATCATTTTCCATATTTCTAAATGCAACTTCTTCTTCATACCGTTCTAACGTATTCGACATATCAAATATTTTTTCATCCAAATCTTGGGTTGCTTTATTTAATTTAGCTATTTCTTCATTATTATTGAATAGCTCCTGCTTTAAGTTGTCTATCGTATTTTTACAATTGGCGTGATTGGCTAACTGATCGATGTAGTGCTGTTTTTCTTCCATGCTTTTAGCAAGAAGTGTATTTAATGTTTCTATCGACATTTTTAATTCTTGCGTTCGCGAATCTGTTGCTTCTGGGGACCCAAAAATAATTTCATTCATAGAAAGTTTAAATTCCTGTATTTGATTTTGTAATTGCTTTATTACATCATCTTTTTCGTTTAAGTCATCTTCTTTTAGTTTTAATTGGTTCTTTATTTGTTCCCCTTCCATTAAAATTTTATTGTAGTCTTCTTTTAACTGATTTTCTTTTTCGCCAAATTCTTCTACAAGTTTATATCTGTTTTTAATATTGTTTTCAATTATGGATTTCAATTCATTGAGTTTATCATCTTTTTCTTTTAATTCAATGTTTAGCCGAACGATATTCGATTGCAGTTGATTAACGTCGCTATTTTGACTTTGATGAATTCGTAGTTGATTTAAGGTACGATGTAACTCTTTATTTTCTTTTAATAAATCCGATTGATATTGATTACTTTCCACTCGAAAACCAACTTTACTTCCTTCCCTGCCTCGGTAATAAAATGTCTTATGTTCTTCGTTCGTTTCAGGGTTTACTTGGCCATCGGGTGTACAATTACAATCTTTAGAGCTTACAGAAAGCGGTTGTGGGTTCAAGTTTTCATGAGTTTTAATTAGTTTTTGTAATTCTGCATTGGATTGATTTAACTGATTAATTTTATTTTGCAATCGTTTTAACTCTTCTTGTAGTTTACTTATTTCGTCATTATTTTCTTTTTTAATCAATTGTGTATTTTCATTTTGCAGTTTATTTAAAGCATCTTTCAAGTTTTTATTTTCTTCGATTAGTTTACTGACCACGGCACATTTGGTGTAAGAACTATTTTCAGAAGAAGTACCGGGTTCGGAATTATTTTTCTCTTGATTACGTTCAAACTCACTTTTGAGTTCTTTGAGTAACAGTTCAATTTTTTTATTTTGCTCCTGCATGGCCATATTTATATTTCCATAGTCGTTTTTTATGGCAGTAAGATCGTACAAGTTAGAAGTTTTCACTTCCACTTGAATCTCTTCGGTTAAATTGTTTCCTACTTCTGGTTCGTGTTTTGCATTTTTTAGAAGTGTACTAACATCTTCCTTATACTAAAAATTAAAATAATATTTGAATGTTATTCTAATAAATTATTATATTCGATCATATAAAACCTTTTCAGATATTTGCTTCAAATTGTTTAATTCTTGTTGAGTCATACTATATTTAAAATTAATTTCCTGTAACTCATCTAAAGTATTTTTTAAGGAATCCTCAACTTTTTTAATTTGTTGTTTTAATATACTAATTAAGCTTTCCTTATCTTGAAGTGTAACTTCTGTTTCTTTTAACACTCTGACATAGTGATCAAGTTTATCTTCTTTCATTAAAGCGG
This sequence comes from Cantharis lateralis, assembly GCA_963170105.1. Classification (NCBI taxonomy): domain Eukaryota; kingdom Metazoa; phylum Arthropoda; class Insecta; order Coleoptera; family Cantharidae; genus Cantharis; species Cantharis lateralis. The sequence continues at coordinate 11,887,419 of OY720629.1, forward strand.
AAACTTTATTAGGTATATGTTTTGATTCACCATTAGATTGATTTTCTTTTAAAACTGTATGAGGACTCTAAAAATTGTCACGAATATTTTGTTTCTTTTAGCTTTTCACCTGTTTTGTAATTTACCTTTAACTTATTTCGTGATGAATTTGAAGACGTATCGCTTTTATCAAAACTGTCGCTTACAGACATTCTTGGGCGAGAAAATTAAATTTTTGTATTTTACTTTTTTTCAAATTGTAGCAATAAATTGAAAATTTTGTTCAAACATTCTTATAGGAATATTTAGACATATCATGTTGATATTATGTACATTATAAATTTAATATTGATTCCAAAAATTAACTGACACATATTGATATGTTATAAACGTCAATAATATTATATACAAATTCTGTCAAATTATTACAACGTTGGTACACTGTGCTAGAGATATCCATTTTTAAACAATTGACGCCCTCATTGGTTGACGCTTATTTTAACATTTTAGGTTATGTTTACAATAAGTCGAGTGCACAGGTTCACACCACCGTCTCACTAGGACACAAATTTAAAAATAAATCTATCAGTGAATAGTTTTATTAAATTTACATATATTTCTATATCACATGTAGAAATTAAATAATATAATATTTATTTTTAATCCGACATTTTTTTAAATTATACTAAGTTCATCACAAAGATTTCTCGACTTGACCAATTTCATCTAAAATATCGACAGCTTTATTTAACAGTTTCTTCATACTTGCGACGTAATTTTGTAAACTTAAACAGGTTATTTGAGTTTGTTTCGGTATATTAGAGTTTTTGATTGGGCTGCTTTCATAATTTGGTGGTATTAAGTATTGTTTTATCTGACTTAAATCTGCAGCCATCTGTTTTAACAAGTCAACACTTTGAATCCAGCATGTATTTGGAATAATTTCGATATTTTCGAAACAAAAATTCCGTCTTGAGTTTATTTCCCCACAATTACATGGCGATGAATCAGTTGATCGATGAAGAACAACTTGGAGCTTTCCGTTAATACTATCAAGGTTTTGGTAAAGACACTCTCGTTCTATTAATAAATCTTTAATGTTATTTGTACCATAAAATTGATCGGATTTTGAACATTTTACTAATTGATTCGAAGTTGACGTGTAGTTTTTGTGGATTTGTTGATTGGCGACAAGCTTCAAATTACTTTCAGATATATTTTGAGCGTTCAGATCAGTTTTATAAAATTTTCTTACGCATGCGATCATGGTATCTATTTGAGCGGTGTTAATTTTTGACTCATTGTTATTGGAATTGGATAAGGTGCTTTCCATGTTTTCTAATAAAACATCTAAAGTTGATTTTACTTCCATAACTTCTTCATTTTTACTATTCAATAAATTACAAAGGTTTGTGAACGCTTTAATGGTATTCATGTAATCTTCATTTAGTTGTTCTAAATCATTTATTTTGCTTGCATATTGTGTCAGATTTTGTAAAGTGTTGCTTTTGCTCTGTTCTTCAAGAATGTTTTGTTCCAAAATTATATTTTCCTTTTTTAATGACGATTCTTTTTCTTCTAAAAGTTTTTTTAGTTCATTGTTTTCGGTTTTTAATTTTTCCAAATTTTCTTCTTTACTTTTAACCGAATTTTTCGTTTCCAAAACTTCCTCTTCCTTGTTTTTTAATAACCAAGAAATTTCGCCTATACTTCTATTGTGACGTTTTAAATCTTTTTCATGGTCCGTCTTGATTGTATTCAATTTCTCGGTTAACTCTTTGTTTAAAGATTCTAAACTGTTTATTTCTTCATGTTTTTTATCCATTAGGTTTTGCAATTCAGCATTTTCATTACTTAACGCGTTTATTTTACTTTTGTATTCCACTTGTTCTTTATTAAATCTTGCTTGACCTGCTTTATTGAAGTCGCTTTTCAGTTTTGCAATTAAAATAGTTTTCTCGGCCAATTCGACGTTTAATCCGTGTATTAATTGTTGACAATTAGCGTGCTTTGTCAGTTCATCGTTGTAACCTTTATTTTCATCTTCACTGCTTTGTAAAGATTGTTGTAACTTCTGGAGTGTTTCCTTTAGTTCTTCGTTTAATTTGTTTTTTTGTTCCATTAATTGTTTTTGTTCAAATTCTATATGCAATTGTTTCATCTCTTCTTGCAGATTAGAAATCAATGTAATTTTTTCGTTTACTTTATCGGTTTGCTGTAATAATTGATCTGAAAGTAAATTATTTTTATCCTGAGCTTCTTTATAATCTTTTTGAAAAATGATTTGCTTTTCACGCAACTGGCGAATGACGTCATCTTCCTGGGTTATACTAGCTACATCGCGAGAAACATTCTCTAATTCTTCAGTTTTATTTTTTAGTAACATTTTTAAATCAACGATTTCGTGGGTAAGTTTTGCAATGTCATCGTCATTATGTTGGTTTTCTTGCAGCGCCAGGATTAACTCTTGCAAATTACCATTTTCTTTCTGTAAATTATTAAAATCTATTGCCGAATTAACAGTTTCTATTTCATGTTCATTATGTTCCAATGTATTTGTTAGGCTATCTCTTGCTTCCGAAAACAATGATAAAGGTTGTATGAGGCGTAATTGTGATTCTGCTGAATCTTCACGGATAACATGGTCGTTTTGGAATATTTCTATTTCTTCTTCGTTTTGATGACGTATTTGCAAATTTTTTTCATATAGGTTATTTACTTTACGTTTAAGTATTTCGACCTTATCCAATAAATTTTGAATTTCTATAGCTTCTTTTGAACTATTCCGTGTATTATCTAAATTTACTAAACGTTCATGTTCCAATTTAATTTCTTGTAATTCTTGTTTTAATATATCGTTCTCTTTTAATAGCTTTTCTATGTCTATTGCAATCATATTTTTTTCATTACTGGACGATGCGTACTGAGCATTATTACTAGCAAGTTGTTTCTTCGATTGCTGCGACTTTTCTTGTAAATCATTTTTGGAATTATTATCTGGATGTTGTTTTGGAATTTTTGTATTGCTTTGTTCACTATTCTTGCTCATTTCTTGGAACTGTTTTAACCATTTGCTATACCTGAATATAAAAGATTAAAATTAGTAAATTAAAAATAATCAATTCAAAAATGTAAAAATCTGAGAAAATTAGGTGTAGAATAAACTTAACTGTTTTTCAGAATTATATAATCGTATCGCATTTTTTTCTCGTATAAATATTTCTATATCATCGGTATACTTTTCGCATGACTTTTTTAAACAATCCAGTTCTTTTTTAGTTAATTTATATTTGTGGTTTATATCTTCAATATTGCTTAAACTGGTTTGATATAAATTGTCGATATGATCAAATTGATGCCTTAACAAGTCAATTATTGCATCTCTGCTGAAAATCGACAGTTCAGCTTCTTTCAGTAGACGGATGTAATATTCAACTTGATTTTCATTTAATAATTTATGATTTGATTTCAAAGTAATTTTATAATTGCTATCTGATGCTGAACTTTGTATTGCTGTGTCCCGGCTCTAAAAACATTAAACCGGTAATATACATTTGTATAACAAAATATTATTATTTTATAATATAATCTAAGCATATCTTATGTATAGCAGTTTTTCTCATAAAAATGAATATTATGTCATAACCATCAACAACTAAGTACTAAATTTGTACAAATTATATCTAAATAATAATGAAAAATGTATTATCCCAGATAATCATTCGGCTGTCGACGATAATTTTACTTCATAAAGGAACAATGTGAATGTCGTAATATTTTTACCTCCAATCAATTAAAAAATTGGAGGTATGGTAATCGAAAAAAAATTTCAATTTTTTTTTTTTACATTTTCGAGATCACCGTGTCCAGAAACGTAAAGATCTGCAAAAAATAAAAAATAAATTTCTGTGTCGGTCTGTCGGTCGGTCGGGCGGTCGGTCGGTCGGGCGGTCGGTCGCCAGATTTTGTCCCTCGATTTATTCGTGAACCATCCTACCTATCAGGACCAAATTTGGTATAGTGGTAGGGTTTACGGTAGAAAAGTGAAAATAAGGTTTTCGTCGCGATCTGTCAATCAGGAGTGCCACTACAAGAAAATGATACAAGATTTTTAAAAGCGATTTTATCTTGTGATAGGTTATTTTAAAGACCTTGAAAAGCTTTATCCAGAATGGGTGAAATTAACTTTCTATCTGTCATCTGTCAAAAATTACAAGCTGTCAAAGTTAAAACTTCAAAAGTAAATAACCCATAAAGTACTGAAGGGATGTCAACCAAATTTGGTATGTAGGAACATTGCCCTCAAAGGACTTCACCGCATATGGAACCCTTTGATAAAAATCAGGAATATAATATGAAAAAAAATAATTAATATTTTTTGCGAATACTTAAAAAAAGTCCTTGTCCCTCGATTTTTTTCGGCATTTCTACGTCGATGGCATTCAAACTTTTTGGACGTGTGTCTTGTAGGCTCTAGTGGTGAAAATAAGGTTTTGGCAGAGAAATCTTTGCCAGGACTACCACAATAAAATAAATTAAAAAAAATGAAAATGACATCATATCTCCGGGAATGTATAACCGATTCAGATAAAATTTGGTATGCTGATGATTGGAGGTATTGCGGCAGAAGTGACGATATTTTTTTATGGTAAAGATTACATATAAGATAATATGTATTAAGATGAATGGTAATATTCAAAATATGGTTTAATTTTATTAAACAATTTTCGTGTTCTTAAAAATCCATTAAGTCGTATTACTAGGTTCTTGCTTTGTAGGATTCCCTACTATCGACAATGTGACATAACAAAATTATTTAGTTAATCAGTAATCCAAAAGCTATAATCCAGTGAGTTTTTCAAATAAAAGTTAGATATTATAGGGTATATTAAATAATCCATAGCTTTGACTTGTGTCCAAATTTTATTTCCTATCTACGGAATTGTTTAATTATATAATTTTATTTTCTTACTTGTTGCGATGATGAATAACGACAAATACCACGGTTAGAATAAATTTCTTGATTTTTATTGTGCAGTTTTGACTTATAATAATTTTTCATTTTTAAAAAGTTATGGTTAGTACCTAAAAGCAACATTTATTTAATTATTTAGTTTTTTTATTAACAACGTTTAGTTAAATTTGTATTCTACACCTAATTTTCAAAAAAGACATAGAAAAAGTAATTATTAATAGTAATATAACAAGCAATTTACAATGCTAAAAAGGAGATCTTCTAGTAGGTAATTATTATGATGCAATTGCAAAAGAGAGAAGAAACTGAAAATCCAAATTGTTGATTGATATATTATTATCCAAATTTTAGTGTAGGTACATTACAATTCTTAAAGTAAAGAATTTCTTTTAAAATTTCTAGAGAATTTTTGAAAACAATTCTTGGATAAATTTATTATACGACAAGAATTTGTACACGATTAAACTCTCGAGAAAATCTCATAATGACATGGGATGTATTTGTATAATCAAAAATTCCCAAGAATTCTATAGAAATTCTAAAGAGTTGTTTAGGAATTATTTAATTTATGAATTCTTATGTACAGGGTGGGCCAATTAAACCTTCGGGTATCTTATTGGTAATAATTTAAAGAAAAGCACAAATTATTTGTTGTGAAGTAATTTTTCGTTTATTTTGAATCTTGCAAATTTGTTCTGACTACTTTTTAAATAATGATATCGCGTAAATGGTCACCTTCAGAGCGAATGGCGCAATGTGCTCGTTTTTCAGCATTTTCCATCACTTTCCGAAGTATTTCGGGCTGAATAGCGGCCATTTCTTGTCAGGTATTATTTTTCAAGGCTTCCAAGGTCCGTGGTTTGTTGATATAAACTTTAGATTTGACATAACCCCACAGAAAAAAGTCTGGATGCGTTAAATCGGGCGATCGCGGAGGCCAGTCAAAATAGCCATTTTTCGAAATTAGGTGACCGGGTAACAAAGGACGCACTAAAGCGATCGTGGCTCGGGCTGTGTGAGCTGTGGCGCCGTTCTGTTGGAACCAATAGTTGTCCATGCCGTTATCTTTAAGAATTGGCATAAAAAATCTGTTATCATGGCCCGATAACGCTCTCCATTGATGGTTACGGCTGCACCAGTGTCGTCTTCGAAGAAGAATGGTCCAGTGATCCTTTCCGTACAAATTCCAGCCCAAACGCTCACACGTTGGTCGTGGAGAGGTCCCTCATGAATTAATTGAGGGTTTTCATTGGCGTAGAACCGACAATTTTGTTTATTCACTGTTCCATTCAAAGTAAAATGCGCCTCATCGCTCATGATAATTTTTTTGTCAAAAATTATTGTCGGTTTGATCCATGTTCACCACGAAAATCGCATAATCCAAGCGACGACGTGGCTTGTCGATAGGTAAAAGTCGATGTGTTAATTGAGTTTTGTACGGGAATAACTTCAACTCAGCACGAATTATGCGTCGGAGAGACGTGCTAGAGATGCCCAACTTCGAAGTTGTGGTCTGAAGGCGCTTTCTTCACTCGATATTTTGCACGATACGCACGTTGCGTTTTCACAATAGCTTCATTACAACTGCGCGTTGTGGTGGTGTGTACTGTCCCATGGAAAAAAAAAATTTGATTTGAAAACAAATGCTAAAGTTATAAGGTTGCTAGATGCCTAAGGTTTAATTGGCCCACCTTGTACCTACACACTAAAGTTTGGTTATATTAACTCTCGAAATTGCTATCTCTCAGAGGTGCTGTTTTAAAATACTATCTTTTTTTTCCAATTTAAATTTTGCATCACTGAATAAATACTAAATAAAGTTTAAAATTGTGTTGCACACACAGGTACGTAGCCCGGAGACCCCTGGTGTTTTGTAGATCCATGACTTTGGAGCGTGGTCGACCTTCCGGTATATTTTTAATAAGTGCGTCGGCCCAGAGAGGTACTTTTTGAGTTAGGTAATCTTTTAGGGATGTTTTTACCAAATGCGTCTTACCGTTTCATCCCGTGCGTATTTAACACTGCCTTCCTACAAGTACTAGTGCTATCTAGTAATTATGTAAATGTCGACTAGCGATTTTCCACATAAAATGTTATTATTTCTTTATGCCGCTTTGTTTTAGAGGACCGTCACCGTATTTTACTATTCAGGCCCATATTAATTACTATTTGTCCCGTTTATGTTCCGTTTCAGTGAAAATTGAAATTAATAGCATTTCTTTAAATTAAGAAGTGGAAAAGCAAAAAAATAACGAAGAAACCACCTTCAATAAAGTTAATAATTTCATTTTTAAATTAAAAGTTAAAAGAATAGGTACCCCCATTTAAGGGTAAATCATTACAATTACTGAATAATAGTAGATATTATTTTATTGTATTTTTACAAAATGTTGTACTCAGCAGTTCAGCACAAAGTCAACTTGAAAGCTGTCGATTTGCCCAGTCAAGATTCACTTTCCTGTTGGTTACGCAAATAAATATTGTTTGTACTTAAAATTTAAATAGCAAATTTAATAAAAATATCTATTGCTAACTTAAATAGAACTCTGAAGATAATTAATTGCTGATTTCGTAAAAAATAAGATATTAGAAAAGGTGTACTAGTCCAAGATGAATAAGAAACAACATTGAAATACCATTGAATAAGAAAAACCAGTGAAGTAGATGGTTTATGTAAATGATTCTGGATTTAGACAACGAATTATGAAACTACTATTCGTTTAAAAAAACGTAACGTTTATTATAAATTATAATAGGAAATAATAAATTTATTATGGAATATTTGTATTGAAAAATTTTAAAAAGCAAAGCCAAAAATTTTAAAAAGTTTGAAAATGACTTATTCGATTGTGGGCCGGTTGTACCAACTTTGCTTGAACGCCGGTTCAACTGAACTGCAGTTCAATCCTGAACTAAGTTCCCAGTTTTTTGGGTTGTACAACAGAGGTTCAAACGGCGTTTAGTTGAACGGAGTTTAGACGACATTCAATTGTAGTGGTACTCCTGCTTTATTCCCAATACTTCTAAAAATGCATTATCAACTGTCATTATCATTTGTGATAAGTGATTTGAACTTCAAAATTTATTTTTATAAAATCTAGTTTTAAAGTTCCAATTTCGTCAACATTAATATAAGGAATTTGCTAATTACATGTTACTTTTTAATGTAAAGCAATTAATTAAAATAAAAATAAAAATTATTCATTAGTAGATAATCCTATGTATTTTGTATTTTTATTATTTCGTTTAATTTAAAATGTTTTGAAAAAAATAAAAAAGCTAGTAGTAAATAACAATCCAATCAAAAATCTCCTCTATTAGATGGTGTACGACTTCTTTGGTAAACCTAAATCTCGGTCTAAATTCTTCGTAGTTCCATTTTAATTTTTTTTTTGTTTTTCTAAATCCTTGTGGTTATCTAGACAATACCACTAAACTAACTATTTTCACAAAATCTTCGTCATCCGTTAATTCGTTTAAATTATCTCGTAATGACATTACTGATAAATTTAAACTGTCACTATTTTATAGCAATGACACTTGAACTTGCTTGTCATTTGCTTGAACCTAGTTCAACTTCCCTTGAACGGCCGTTCTACCTAGTATTCGTGAACGTCGATTTGAACTGCAGTTCAAGTTTGACTGAGGTTGGTACAACGCAATTTTTGCGTTGAACCGAAGTTCACCTTAAACGACGTTTAAACGAGGTTGGTACAACCGGCCCTTGTGTCAGTCAATATTATCAAATATTATAACCAAAATATATTAAAATTATGTATATGCTAATTTATTATATTTATTATTATTATATTAATTAATGACTGAGAAATACATACCGGTAACATACAGTAAAAAATTTATAATAAAATTAGCCAGAATTCTTGTTTTGGATAACTTTTTAATTTTATATTATTTGGGTACCTATATTAGTAATTTAGTTAACTTTTGTAAAATGTCATTCATTTTTTTACTTTATTTGTCAAACATAAATTTTTTTATTTTTTTGTACCAATTTGATTTTGATGTTAGTTTTACAATAACGTATTAATTCTCGCAATGAAAAGGAGAACTAGAAAATTTCGTCTGTTTAAAATTCCCCGATATTTGCCAGGACAAGTAAAGCAGTCTGTATGGAAGTCAGATTTGAAAGAGTATAACAAGCATAGGTATAATGTAAGTCACATGTTCAATTTTGCCATTAAATCGATAGATATGTGTATATGCATTTTATATTATGGTAGGTATGGAACATAAAACCAAGAGTTGACAGTGATCCTTTGCCCATGAATCCTTTATACTATTTAAATAGCCAGCGTATGGTAAACGATGCAATACGTTTGCGAGATATAGACAAACTCAATAAAGATCTGATTAAGAAAATTAATGTTATTAATAGGATGGGGGTAAATATGCTCAAATGTTTTATTGTTTTCTTTTCTAGTTTTTTTTATCGTGCTTATAGGGGAAAGTTGACTCATTTAATCCCATTGCTTATGCATATAAATCCAAATGGAGAGCCCAAGAGTTAAAAATGCGCGAAATTGTATTTTACAATAAAGAGATCTACAGAAAGATATCAAGTGCTGTAGGTAGTCTTATGGCAAGCATAATTTTTATACCTACTGTAGTTTTATATTTATAGACATCTGCATATCCTGTAGAAGAATCGGAGAAATTTTGGCGTCATGTCGTAGAGAAACTGCATTATACTTGCAAATTTCCGATATCGTTTCTTGGTAAGAAAACTCTTGATCAAATTATCAGGGAGCAGCCTTCCATAACTGGAGAAGTTGAAGAGGGAAACGTTGATAGACCAAAGTAACTTTTTTTTTAAACGTATTTAAAACTTGACAAATCTTATATTCGTGTATAGATGTTTCATGGATTTTCGAGTTAAGGGTGGCGTTTATCTAGGAAGAATAATAATTGAGTTATATCACGATTATGTTCCGGTAACTGTGCAAAATTTTTTATCAATCTGCTGTAAAGAGGATAAGCTGACTTACAAAAACTGTCCAGTACATAGAGTGGCTCCTCACGAATACTTAGCAACTGGGGATATTACAAAAGGCAATGGAAAGGGCGGAACGTCAATTTTCGGAGACACTTTTGCTGAAGAAAATCATAGACTGAAGCATACCAAGCCAGGTATAAAATAAATGTTTTATTATTAAAGTCAAACTAATTTGGGACGAGTTATTTTAGGTGTATTATCAGCAATCCGTGTTGGAAATGAAGTAAATAATTCTCAATTTTGCATAACAACAGCCGCCATGGAAAAACTAGATAATACGAATGTCGTGTTTGGCCACGTTATTATTGGAAATAAAACATTATGCAAAATTAATGATTTGGGACGCCCATTTGGTAGTCCCGTAGCGCCGATTATAATTAACAATTGTGGAAAATTTATTAGCGGGAAAACACCCACAGTTATTAAAGTATTTAAATATTAAAGCTCAAGTCAGATAAGTAAGTTTTCGCTTAAGTTTATTTTATTTAAAATTACCAGCACAGGAAGTTAATTTCTTATAAGTCTCGAGTCCAGACCTGGTTACAACAATATCTTGATACTTTTAATATCTAGGGTTGGTCATACCGAATTCGCGAGTGGTTTTTATGTCAAAAGTTGTAGTGTTTACACAATAAATAATTTACAGACTAAAAACGAGCTTTATTAATATTTTTGAAAAGTAAAATTAAAAATACCGAAAATGTTGTATTTAGAAGATTACCTAGAAAGTAACGTCTTAAATATTTATGTAACATCGATCAGAGTTTAAATTTGCATATTTTCAGTGATTGAACATCTACCGCAGGAATTGAGGGATAGGTTTTCGGAAATGCGTGATTTAGATATTTCCGTGCACAGTAAGTTTTAATTTTTACAAAATAAAACGTAATTGGCGTTAGTTTAAAATCATAACCTTCAATTGTGAGTTATCGGGTGGTGTCTGTCAAATAATTGAAGTATCATAGATGTTACAGTTATTAATAATGTTTTTCAGATAATTTAGAAGAATTAGAACGTCGAGCAAAAATATTTTTCTTAGACTGTAAAAGATATACGGGCGAACTTCCACCGTCTGCCGATAATGAGTACCATGAAATTCGTAAGGAATACTATAAAGTTTTGGAGGAAGCAGACGAGAAAGTTCATTTAGCTAATCAGGTCTATGAATTGGTTGATAAGTATTTAAGAAGATTAGACACAGAATTGCACAAGTTTAAGTGTGAATTAGAGGCAGATAATAAAGGTATAACGGAGGTGTTGGAGAAACGTTCTTTGGAGTTAGATACACCAATACCTGGACAAAACGTGACATTAAACCAACAGAAAGAAAATAGATTTGAAAGGTAAATTTCATTTCAAAATATTGTTGGGTTTGGGTTGTTAATAATCTTGTTATGTAGGGAAAGCAGGCCTAGGAATGAAAAGCGAAGGGATAGCAATTCTTGTATGCAACCCACATTTCCAGAAAAGCGTCAAGCAATTAGTTCAGTGGCTCTAATTGAGCCACGCCACAATGTTCCTGTTCCCTTAACTTCAAATATTTCACAACAACAGCAGCAACAGCCTGCAGTTAATTACAGCATAAGTAACATTGGCGCAGGACCTGCTATTGCTGCAGCAGCATCTCAAGCAATTGCAGCCACCCAACAAATGCAACAAGGCAGAAGGACTGCTAGTTTGAAAGCTTCTTATGAAGCTATTAACACAGGCACTCATGTGAATGAATTTGGTATTGGGCGCGAACTTGCAGGAGCTGCACAAACAGCTATACAAGCTATTCAGCAAGATCATGTAAATAATAAGAAAAAGCAAAAGTAAGAATTTTCAAAACCAAGAAAAGCTTTTTTATTATTTTTATTTAATAGGAAGTGGACTGGTGGTGCCACTACTTCTTCAACTACAGCTGGTGTTTCTTCTGCTGTGCAAACTTTATTAGCTACTCCTCCAGTTGCAACATCGGCACCAGCTTCACCTCAAGTTGATGTTAATGCTCCAGCAGTAGATGCAGGTGATGCCGATTGGACCTATGATCCTAATGAACCTAGATACTGCATTTGCAATCAAGTCTCTTATGGTGACATGGTGGCTTGTGACAATCAAGATGTAAAAACTTTTTTGTTTTTTATATGGTTAATTTATTATAATTTGTTTTAATTTTAGTGTCCTTCTGAATGGTTTCATTATCCTTGCGTTGGTATTACAGCACCTCCAAAAGGAAAATGGTATTGTCCGCAATGCACTGCTTCGATGAGACGTAGAGGCAATAGAAAAAATTAGATTCTACATTATAGTAGACATAAGTAAGTTTAACCTTTTTAGATAGCTTTAATTGTAATTTATTTATTAATGTTTCGTATTAAATTTTTAGACAAATTGTAGTTTTTTTATTACTTCCACTATTCTGTTTATTGCTAATTTCAGATATTTGATATGATTAGATAAAAGATAAATCAACTGAAAAAACCTTAATGCTCCAAATTCTCATAACAAAAATAGTACAGTAGAACTTCACATGCCGAATTTCTGTCACTCCAGTTTTCCGGATACTTAATTTTCAAACAGTTTTTGTTATTTTTACCTCTCATATACGGACAAATTTTTTAATGCAGTAAAATTTAAAATCATTATCTACAACTGTGCAATGGGAAGAGGAAAATGAGGTGCCTTTGCAGGACGTATTATTGAAACGAATAAAAGAAACTGCTCATCAAAAAATTTACAATTATTTTACAGAACAATAAAATAAATTAATGTTTTCGTATAAACGTTTTTTTCAATAAACTCAGGCAGTTTTTTTTATAATTAATTCTTTCATAATAATATCTACCAACGACTGAACTCTATTTTGGTCACACCTGAAGTTTCAGTGATTGTATAATAAATTACTATTTGCTATTACCTACCTATTGCTGGCATTAATTATTCTTTGATTGAATTGCAATGCAGGCAATTACATAATATATAATGCGAGTGAAGTGACTATGCTTCACACCATTTTCCCCATTATAGGGGATGGGGCCTGCCTGTTTCGGTATTTTTCTTATAAATGAGATATATCTCATGTACAACACCCAGGTAATGACTTGGGAGATGTGTAAACTATTGTGAAGCATGTGCTACACAGAGCAGTGATGGTGGTCATTACTAGCAAAATTAGATACTCGCCGAAGACTATCCCCAAGGTTCACCGTTCAACAAAGTAATATAGCTAAAAAAATCCTGAAAAGCGAGCACTTCCGTAAAAAGATAAGACTCGCTCAGACATGACATATATTCTTGATTTGACTTATGAGACAGAGAACTCTGTAGTCCTAGGTACTATAAACCCCAAGCGTGATTGCAATGTCCGCAAGTGGAGATCCCCATGTGCTGCAGGTGTTAAACAGATGCCTATAGTGCTAATTGAAGTTAAAAGTGGTGTCAAATAACGAGGGATCGCTGATGGATGAGCAGCTCGCTGTTTATCGGCAAGCCCTTGGTAGTGTTGAGTTAGATCGTGGCCAGGTTTTCTTTCTAAATGCTCCTGGTGGAAGGTACTAAAATGACCTATTTCATTGACTTATTTCTGGCGAAGGTTATAGAATTAAGTGTGGTATCGCCTTAGCTGTCTATTGAAAATTATAAGATCCAATTATAAATTGGAATCAAAATGCAGTGGAATAATTGTAATGTAATTTTATTAATATAAGTAAATGAAAAAGATGAACACTACTACCTATTTAAAAGTATAAAATGAAAGTAAGTACTACAAAGATGTTGCGCCTATGATTATTCAAATGGAACTACTACACCAAAATTGTGCGTATCTACTACGACAACAAGTGAAATAATTATTCGATCAACTTTTGAAATGGCTTCCACGTGCCGTTCTTAGTTTCCTTATTGTTTCTTTGAAAACTGGACTTATAAAAATAATAATTATATTCACGCGCTGTGTAGCTATGTCAAAAACCTAAACAATAACAAACTATGACAAATATTTTAACAATCTATTGAAAGTATGCATTTCCAAAATTACATTTTCAATACTATCGCATCCATCTTCTGTCATCGCTGATACACTATTTGAGAGTGACCACAGACCACACACGCTGCATTCAAACTATCTCTCAGCCATATCCAATGAGAAACCCCAACATGGCTGATGTTGCTAAGAACTCCGAGACTTTAGTGGTTGTGCAGAGGGGGACTCAAACTGATGAGGTTAAGACATGCGGTAAAGCATCCTTACTGTGGCCCCTCATCTGAAAATTATCTCTCGAGAAAAACATGCGAGTTCACTCGAACGTAGTCTCAGCTACACAATTCGGTTACTATCGATCTTTTAAGACTCTTTCCTTCAAAAGTAGGAAAGGATTTATTCAAATTTTCTGAAAGAGCGAAGTTTAAGCTTTCTTAAGAGGCGAGGATAAATAAAATCGGACCAACGCGCAACGGTTACTTTACAATTCAATTTTGAAAATCGATTTTTTGATGTATATTTTATAAGTTTACGTCCATGTTAGTTTTAAAAAATATTCAATTTACGGTACCTGTACGCTACATGGGTCTTAGCAATCCGAATTTAGTTGGAGAGAGAGCTTGTTCATTGTACTGCATGCGGTTGATGTGAAAACATCGTTCGAGTTCCCGCATTATCGAGTGCATTTGCGATCCGAGGATTCTAATAATTCACACAGGAATTGGAAAAAGTGCCCGGAGCAGTTCGAATGAGGAGGGTAGGTTTTTGCAGCCCTTGTCATTGGCAAATCTCGGATCCCAGCATTCGAATTCCGTCACTTTCAAATTCTGCCGCGCCCTGGGTGACTTTTTTAAAGAGTTTTGACAAGTGCAACAATGGAAAATCTCGGATCCATCACCTTTGAAATTGTAATTTTAGAATTTTGTTATTTTCGAAAAACTACTGGATATTCCCCAAATTTTATTATTTATATTTTCAATAGACAATTACCTACCATAGTGCAAAAATTTCGGCGAAATTCGAAGTCTTAATACATCAATGGGCCCCCACAATTCTCTGAACTCCCACTGAAGATAGGGAACAGAGGGTATCCTGAGCCTGATGGAAAGGTAACTAACCCTTCTGACTTGGGATTACTAGTGACGACTCTAGCAGAACTTTCGAACTTAAGTGTAATGTGCGCTCCACGCTCTCGCGAAAACGCAAGAAAAACACGAGAAACGCGGGGTGGATATATTTTGGTAAAAACAAAATAGCTTAGAATGTACTTTCTACTTTGAGCTTTCGAGATTTTCCAAAAAAAATTTTCTCGGTTGGCTTTAATTTTTTACAAAAGCAACGATTAATTGCAAACTAGTCTATTATAATTATTTTTACATGACAATTTTATCTATATTTTATTTTTAAAGCTGTAAATTTTTAGTTGCTTCTGCGACATGACGTGCCTATTGGTGTGGTCAGTGGTTATTAAAACTTTTTAGTTTTCCAAATAAAAATTGGCAACCCACGAAATACGTTCTATCGTTAAAATTAAATTCGACGATTAACCGTAGAAATTAAAGCAAAAAAAAATACATTCTCGCGAGAGTGTGGAGGGCGCATAAAGGGGAAATGAAGTGGTTTATGAAAATGTGTCATTCTGATAAAAAATTCCAAGGCTTCTGCCATCAATTACACGCTATTTAAGCCTTTGGAAGGGGCAGACATGGAGTACATCCAAGTGTGTAGACTCGGTGTTGCAAATTGATGACCGCGGTCCACTCAGGCCCCTCTTTTCTATTGGAAAAAATAACATTTAAGTTTTCAGATTTGTTCAGTGTCAAGTTGGTTACCGTTCAACTTCTACGCTTTTCTCCTTCAAAAGTACGATGGAAAACCTTTAATTTTCTGAAAGAACAAAGTATAAAAATAGGCCCAACAGTTTACTTCACAATTAAATTCGAAAATCGAATATTTTTACTTCATGTTAGCTTTATAAAGTCATTCAGTTGACGGTGCGTGTACTCTACATTGGTCGTAGAAGTCAGATTAAGGTGGGGAGAGAACGCGCTTCGTTCCACTGCATGCGGTTGCCGCGGCCACATCGATCGAGTCCTTGCATTATTATCGAGCGCATTTGCGCTCCGATGATTGTTTAATTTAGTACAGGGGTTGGGAAAACCGCCCGGAGCCGTCTGCAGAGCGTGCGGAGATTGTCAAACTCAGATCCCAACTTTCAAGTTCGGTTAACAATTCAGGGATTTCTTTTCTAGTTCAGCGTTTCTAAAAACGCCCGAACGCAGTGAGGGCTGTGTAGGTTGTAGTTTTGACAATCGCAACCACGGCAAATCTCGGATCCAGACAATCTAAAATCCACCAATTTATTTTTATTAATACTAAATATTCAGCAAATTTTTTTTATATCTACTATATTATAATATAGTATTATCGCATCCAGTGCAAAATTTTCGTCAAAATTCGGAAGCGTCTAGAACTTAGACGGTCCCCGTCAAGTTTTCTTCTAGCTACTTAAAAACATTTCGTTTAGCAATTCCTCATGGAAAAATACTAAAAAAAAAGAATAACTTGAGACTAACAATCCATAATAATTATATTAAAGTTCATTTACTTTTAATGAAATGTTTAATTTGATACTCATCTAAAGTACTATAATAATACAAGGCATGTATTGTTTGGGAATTTTACATCTAAAAATAGAAACTTCAAGTAGTGCACCAATATTAAATTTAAATGAAAGATTAATAAAAAAAATTAGTTGTTTGCTTTAAAAGTATGGCACCGAATTGAAAAACATTTACATTATTTTTGATTTATAACAACGATCTTTATTATTATTATATTTAAACAAAATATATAATTTTTTAGTAAGAAAATGGCAAAATATTCGTCTATCTGTTTTTTTACAACTTTTTATTTTTTTGTACAGTTTTTCTATATGGCCTTGGCCTAGTCTGTTGGATAAAACCGAGGGTTAACCATTTCGTGTATTATACAGTTTGCGTTCAATAAACATTTTGATAAATTTTTTTTAGAAGAATTTGCTCAGAAAATTTTTGGACATGTTAACCATATTTTTGTTACTTTAATTTTAAATGTCATTCTCTTTCACTTACACTTTTTTACCGTGTTTTGTTTTAGAGTTGTGACGTTGTACTAAATTTTTTTAAATAGCAATTTTTAGTTTTCTTTGCGGATTTAGATGGCGTACACTTTTCTGAGTATGAAAATGTGAAACCACTATAATCTTGAAGCGAAAAGTTTTTGAGATAATCAGTCCCAAATTTCAAATTTGCTTTTAAAAATGTTCAAAGTGAACTCCGCCCATTTCTTGGCAAAATCATACCCGCTACTGAAACTCATGTGAAACATTTTCAATCGTATTAGGTTGAACTGAGCCAATTTCGTTGAAAATGCTAGCCATGGGACCTGGTTTATTGAAATTGACTTTAGTCTATATTTTATGGGGCTCTACAGTCGCATAAAAGGTAATCCAGTGCAGTAAGATCCGAAGATCTAAGTGGCCATTCTATCGTTCCCCTACAATCAATCCATTGGTTGGTAAAATCTTTGTTTGAATATTAACGAACCACCACTGCAGCTGATCTCTATCATTTGCAAATAAAATTGGATAAGTATCTAATGATTGTATTTGCATAGTAGCAGAATTTCATTTAACGATAAGGAAAAAGTGGATCGAAAGCTGAATTTAATTGGATAATAACTTGGAAACAAAAAGTTATAACATTTTAAAAAATCGTATTGAAAGAACGCATTGGCAACAGCATGGTACAATTTGTATATAGTATAAATTTATCGTTTTCATTTTGTATGCGATTCAAATTTATATTAGACGGGTAAATAAATTTCAAGATTTTTACAATTACAATTTTGTTTGATAATAGTAAACTTAGAAATTTATTTTGGAAAGAGTCTCATGTCGAAAACAGTGCAATATGTGAGTTCGGGAAATTTATTTTTAAATTCACAACCCCAGTACATTACAATACATACCTTGATATCAGTTTTAGAACACACTCTGCTGATTATATCTGCATATACCCAAGTATCTTAAGTGAAATTTTGTTCAAATTTAGAAAAAAATATTGTAAGACTGCGGATAAAACCATTTTCAAATTTAATAATTCTTTAAGATTTTAAATCTGGTTTAAATTTTGTGGAACTGACCCTTGTTTTCTTATGGCTCAATATTTTTTTATTAATTGAGGAAACGTTAGTGCAATTCATTATTAGGATTAGGTCGTCGTGGACCTCTATTCACCAAATTACCAAACAGTTGACAGTTAGACAAAGGCGATGCAGAATTTGTAGACATTATTCATACAGATTCCGAATATGGCGGATATCCATTTTTAATGGGTTTTGTAGATTTTTGGCTAAATGCTGGTAAAGTACTCCAACCAAGCTGCAAATTTTAAGAAGTAAGGAAATACAATCCTGATGGAATTCTCGGTCCAAAATGAATATATTAAAGAAGGAAAAAAAGGAAGGTATTAATAATTCAACTTGCATGTTTTAGTTTTATGCAGAATCTTTAATCAATGAAAATAGTTTTACATAAAGTGTCCTGCAAAACTTGGGACAGATTTTCAAATGTGTAATTGCAATGTTAGCCAGAAATTAGTAAATTTAATATGAAGTTTGGGGTAAAAGCACGTAAGTTAAACCGTTATTTGCAGAAAAACTGTAATTCTATTTGATTTATAATTATAAAAGTGTGGAAATTATTATCTTAGGACAAAATCAAAAGCTTCATTTTCATTGGAAAGGAATTTGACGTTCAAGTTCTCAACAGCAGAAGTTCATCATTGTGTATTGATGCTATTGATTGGAGAATTAGTTTGTAGGATAAAAATGTGCTATTTACTAATTTTTTTTTAAATATATTTGGAAAATTAAAATATTTTTAATTTTCCTCAAATTGTGTACAATATAAAAAATATAGCAAACAAAACTCTTACCTACATATTTAATGACTAAATAGTATCTACTGTTAAATAAATTATTGTAAGGTGAAAATATCAATGTTAAGCAAATATTTGGTATCAAATTCAGAAAGATATCTTAAAATTAATTTTTACAATATTTGGTTATAATATTGTGCCCTTAATGATAATTATCATGTAATGAATTCATGTGACCTTATAATATAGTAAACACAATATTAATTTGTCTTGACTAGTAATGTAAAAACCAAAATGGCATCATTATTGTTTAGTGCACCATTGTATTCACTTTTGGACAAACAAGCTTAGAAACAATGCTTTTATACAATTACGATATGTTTGTAGCAGAATATTATGCAGTGTCAATAGATTTTTAAAAAATGTTACAAAATTAATCATACAAAATACAGATGCAAGAGTATTACGTTATAAGCTACAAAATAACTAGTAAGAATATTATTGATGGATTAAATTTGTAACACTTGAGGTACCTACTGTACAAAAGTACAGTGCAATCGTTATTACTAGTTACAATTAAATTTTTAAAACATGAAACATATTTCTCACACAATTAACACAAATTATAAAGTCTCGGTATCACACAGCATTTTTACACATCGTCATCTAATAATACATAATAAAAATTTATCAATTTATAACAAAATAAGTACTACATCAACATAAATACCTACCACATACACAAACACAAAGAAATACCGATGTTCAAGTTCCAAATACATCGCAATCGAATATAAATTGCGAGTTTATAATTCGGCCGAACAATTCAGATCTAATTTTATTATTTTGTACAAAAATTGATAAAAATGTGTAGGATATCAATGCTTGACCGTTGAAACATTAAAGATCTCCATTTTCAATGGCTTTGTTCAAATCCAACACAATTTTTCCAAGTACATCCCTGTATTCGGAATTCGCACGAAATATGTCGTCTAAAAATTGTTCCTTTGCAAAAAAGTTAAACACACTGTCAATTCTGCTGAGAGATTTTTCTGTTAAATGCTTAGCAACGATAAATTGAAGGCACTTATGTGATTCATTAAGAGCCGATAAAAGATAATTGCGATCATAACTAAAGTCTACTTCATAAAATGATATTATCGCCATCGCAGCAATTCTAAATTTGGCTTTAAAACGATCGGCATACTTTAATTCTTCAGTCGAAAATAATCCGTTGCGATGAAGTACTCCAAGTTTGATTACAACTTTTATTATATTTTTTATCAATTTTTCAGCTTCTTTTTTATTGTTAGCCTGTAATATTCAATTTGGTTTTAACAATTATGCATATTATATTGTACGAAAAAAATACGTACGTATTGCTTAGCCAAACGGTAGAGATTGTCGAGAAGTGAAGCCGTTACATCGTCAATAAATGCTCGAGCAATATTCTTTCCGGCCATTCTGGATAAAATTTTCTTTTGGGCTCTGAGGCCAATGTCTCGTGCACGAAATGCGGTCTCGCTCATGACTGAAAATTTTAGAAAAAATATACATTAGTTTTCTTTTAATTAATATTTTTTGAAGTTTGCATAAAAATACTTGAAATGTAAACAAAAAGTGGCTGCATATCAACTAGAATAAATTAAACAACTTTAAATATAGCACATGAGGTAATTTTTCACGTGAGCCATGGTTTTTCCCGCAATTAGGTTATACCTATACTACGAAGTATCGACTGCATTAACAATTTTCCAAACCGTGATAACATACGATTTCTCAAGCCGAATTGATAAAAATATATTATAGGTTCTGGGTATGAACATTACATGTATTAAATAATATGTTTCGATTTTATCAAGATTATATTATATTGCAATAGTTTCATATTCAACATCTTAGGTTACAAGTACTCAGACAAATGTTTTTTTTAAACGAAATTTTAAAAATAGATAACAATAAACATAAAATATTAATGACAAACTTTACGTAACAACATAAATTATAGATTTTCAAAGGTGCTCTCTGTTGAGTAGATACATAACTTCAAACGGCAAATGAAATTTTCTGTGGGCTTTTGATTCCCACATTAAAGAGGGGTTGCATTTAGAAGAAGTGATAAAATAAGAAAAAATTATTCGATACCAGCTTTTTACTTTATGGCCAGACGCAGTCTTGTTAACTATGTTTTTCTTGTTTGTAATCATTTAGCATTTGGGCTTTTCGCAGCTTATAAGGTTTTTCTTAAGCTCAATTTTAGCTATTGGTCGAGTCGAATCTACCGCGATTCCAGTTTTATATGGATAGTCTCGAATTCTTTGAATCCCTAGTTAGCTGATGTTGCGATTCTGGAGTGTTGGCAGAACATGTTTTTCCCCTTCCGGCTCGGTTTTCTTTCTTACTAAGTTTGTCAAAGAATTTGAGGCATTCGAATAATTTCATCTTGCCGATTGCCAACTTCAAATAATAATCTTGTAACTCGCAAACTTATTTTTTGATTTGCTCTTTGAATTCTCGGATCTCTATTGTACTTAGTACCGGAATACTAGATTGTTTTTCGGTAAAATTCAGCAATTTTCGCGGAAAGAGAAAAAAAGCTTCCTTGAATTCTTGTAGGTTCCGAAGTAGTATCTTAATCACATTTTTTTGCCCTATGTACGTGTGTACACTTTGTTGTATACACACTCTAATAAAAGTGTTTCGAATAGCTAAATACATTTTAAATACAAAAGTTCTTGACTTTTGAAATTTAATTAAATTTTTTAACAACTTTTCAGGTATTTCAGCTTTTAAACGTTCAAGTAGGTAGTTACTTTAAAACAAAAATGAATATAACTCTGTTCAACAACATCGAATGTAATTTAAATTTAACGTTGCTGTGTTAGCTTAAATTAATTTTGTATTTTTGCTTTATTTTGCAAAAGTTAAACTTTTATTCCAACTTTTATTATTGCATATCCTCGTATTCTTAATTGTTTTTCATTTACATTTTAGCACTTGATTGTTATTTTTAAATTTATTATTCATAACGTAGGGAACAAATATAAACAATTCTACCATATCGGCTGCATACATAACTCTAAAGTTTTATAATATGTACTGATAAAATGTATGATAATAAGTGTGATGGCGCCAGTCCAAAAGAAAAGTGAAAACTAAGAATAATTGCAAAAAATATATACCTATCTACTAAATTATGAAAATATCATTAAACAACTTTGTTTTTTTTTGGTGACATTTTTGTATTCAAACAACAATTTGTATTAATGACATATTTATTATTCCTTTTTGTAGGTATTCGTGAAGCTATAAATCTTAATTCTCAATTTACAAACTTGCCTATCATGCTGATCTCCATAATCGATACAGAAAAAAACCTTATTTCTTTTTAACTTTTCTTTTTTCTCAAACTACTTATTTTCACTAA
The DNA here is from genome assembly GCA_963170105.1 of Cantharis lateralis. NCBI lineage: Eukaryota > Metazoa > Arthropoda > Insecta > Coleoptera > Cantharidae > Cantharis > Cantharis lateralis. The sequence goes on from OY720629.1 coordinate 11,909,697, forward strand.
TATCTAGATAATAATAATTTATAATATTCAAAAATGTCCTTATTATGATGTTTATCTGTTTCTTGTACAGATAAATGCATGTTATAGTATACCAGCATAAGACTCAAAGTTTATTTATGTGTAGCATCGACACTTTACGAAAAGACTTCCCTCTTCCTTATGGACTTCCACTGAAATTAAATTTTGACCGGATGTTCTGTTGCGTATTTCTTATTTACTTTCGCTCTTAAGATAGGCAAGCTTTAATACTTTCAAATGGCAAAGAATATTATATATAGTTAGAAGTAAATTGGTTGGCCCACCCTGTATAATATAAATATTATAGATAAACGTCTAGAAATTTCTGCATCTGATTGAACCTTAACATCCAATTTATCAGAAACAGGACTGGTTCTTTAGTATTAGTCTCGATCTTGTTCTTATATCAACATAAGATGTTCAACGAACACAATTTATTGTGTACGTATGTTCAATACAGCACTAGACGGATATCCGGATGACGATATGAAAATCGTAATTAAATCCGATAGGAAGCTAGCCGAAAGACACGATAAAGTCTTTAACGCACCAACAGTCACTGAAATGGCCATCATCTTCGGTGAAAATGATTTCGAGAAAGAGATATTGTTCTGCAGATGAGAAGCAATAAGCCAAAGAATATGATTGAAATATCTACATAATTATTTTCTATTATGCGCTACAGTAAGTTCTAATGTTCCCACGAGGTAAAGAGATAAAAAAAAATCAAGTTGAAGGATGAAAAGTATATCTTATTAGTAAGACTATTTTTTAAATTTCGTCAATTTTCGAAGAAATGGTTTAACAAAGGATAATCGCCGAATTGCAACTATCAAAGCCAAATAATTTAATTTAAGACTTCCTTTTTCAGTTTGAAACAAAATTCTCCATTAAATTTTATGGAGCGAATTGAAATTTAAGACTCATTATGAGGTGTAATTGATTCCAAGTGTATTTAATTTTAACTGATACATTATCAATTACTGATAGATTATTATTATCAGTTAATCACTATAGAAATTAAATTGTTAACACTTGATTGTAGTACTTCCACGTTAAGATAAAAAAATACCTAATTAATCCAATAATCAGATTATAGATTTAATAACAAATTCGTCCCGGGCATTTTAAGACGGTGTTTACAAAATCCAGCTTGATGGGCGACCTTATGTGGATCACCCTTTATTTTGTATACGAGTATTCTTCTTTTTCATTTAATTTTAAATCTAAATACTGTTATTTCGAATTCAGTGCAAGACATCTGCTTTTGGCACTTATTGATTAAGTGTGCACTGACGACTCATTCTAGTAGAATGATAATAATCTAGCTGGAAAAACCCAAGATTAATATTGGTATCACAGAACGTAGAAGGGCAGTTAGAGAAGCCGAGATTCGCTGACTTACTATGTTATGGGTATGTTGTATAAATAATTTTTTTTTAAATTGATATCAGGCCTGATCGATATAATAAACTATTTACACAATTAATTTACTTTACATGTTCACGAATTATTTAAGTGTAGAAAAATGTTCAATCTATATCTACCTATGTTCAATTGGCGTTAAATAACAATTTTATTATGAAGAATTAATATCATTAAAATGGTATTGGTGTAATATTTTTACTTGGTAAATTGAATATTTGCTTCAAGTAAACAGAAGATTATAATAATAATAAACATCCATATCTTATCTTCTAGTATGAAATTTTAAAAATCAAACTTTGCAGAGATAATAAAAATAATATTATAACATTGTTAAAAAGATGAGACATCTATTTTAATTGCAGAATTATATTACCATTAAAAAAATTATGTTACTAGCCATAGTACATCCAAGGGAAAAACTTAAAATTACATACCTTATAAGATATTAAAAAAATAAAAATAAATCATACCTGTATCCAACATTGAACGAACACTGGCCAATTATCAAATAGGATAAAATAAATCTAAATAATTCCTAAAATAAAAATAAAATAAAATAAAAAAATAATAATAATAAATCAAAAAAAGGTATCTATAGATACAACTTGTAAAAAATCTGTAGGCTTACTAATAAATTTAATATTTCCCAAATAAAATTATTATCAATTAAGCAAATGATAAGATAGTACTATTATGAAGTTATTATCATTGTATTATGCCTGTTTATACTTACATAAACAATGACTGCATTCTGTAGCAATGTACTGATAAATCAGCCAACTTTCAAATTCAACCACTGCTGCGGACATAGTGTAAGATAAGGACTAGACGAATAAAGGAAGGCGTGTCAAAAAGGCAGTGAAATGTGTATACATCTGAAACAAAACATAATTTATTAATCATATATATTTATTTATTAAACAACACTTAAAGTTTTGCCTTTCAAAGAGACTATGCATTAACAATCTAGTATATTATACGTTTATATTTTAAAATTATTGTAATTCGAAGAACGGAAGCATAAGCATAGCTTGGTCCATGACTGTGAGGTGGGTGGGTCATGCCCCCTGCCTCGAACCAGATATTAATGATAATATTTAGTTTTTATACTTAAATAAAATTTATAATTTAATTTATCAAGTAATTGCCAATAACCCCCATCCTCGAAGAATTACTTTAACTGCCCCTATGCCTTTATCAAAATACACTGACTAAAGTTTGAATACATACGGATCTCATGAAAAACTTTAAGAACAGCTCAAAGCAACTATTTTTGTTTTAAATATTAGGTGTACGTTTATGGGTTGTAAATAATGTTAAATATAAAATGGACTGATTATTTCTCCAAATACAAATAATATTACTAATGATTTAATTTTAATTTTTCAAAATTATCTGAATAAATTTTGTATTTCAAAATTTCAGATAAAAAGCTCTTTGATGTCTCATAAGCAATCACTTCTAAGTAATTTTATATAATTTGTACTTCTTATTAGATTCGTTTAAGGAGATAAACTCGTAGGCTACGTGATATTCGAATATCAATCAAAGCTTTTATTACAAAGATGTTAAGAACAATTTGATTTCTAACGTTACGTGTTATTTGAATATTAATCAAGTTTTTTTCTTCTGGAAGTTTTTAAAACAATTAATTTATTAATGTTACACATGCTACCTATAAAATAATGCTTCAAAGCTTAAAAAATTTTGATATCACACTGATAACCGTTATGGCCAATTTCTTTTTAAAGTTTTTAGATGACTAAATTCATTCTTACTATATATGTCTACTTAGTAATATTATGCAATACATGTACATACTAATATCATATATAGTATAATATAGAATAGAACATATATATTATAATATGTATAGATATAGTATATGATATAACATACTATAGTAATAAGTATTTACTATTAGTTTTATTAACTATTGAACAGTAGACTGTTAACTTAGTATACATATTATTTAATATTTTAATCTGTGGTTTAAAATAAAATAATAATAAATAAAAGCACCTAGCTAAATAATAAAAATAGCTTCCACAATATGAAAAATATAATTATAGAAATCCTATTATTCGATGATTTGAGCGGGAGAATTCAATGAACAGTACTATTGTTATACTAAGTATAAATGGTATTCTAGAAAACTCATTTTAATAAATAATAGATAGTAATATAAATAATATTATATAAACGACAACAATAAAAAATCGTTCTAATTCATTATACTTAATTGAAATAAAATATAAATCCAGTTGCTTACGTTCATTGGTGCGATTAATTTGCTTAATAATTTAACCACCTTTCAGGTTAAGATATTGATTTAATAATCACACAAAACTATAAATAAAGTTCAATCAATTCATGCATTTGTGTGTATACTTGAAGGTCAAGGATAAACAGTAATAACAATATAAATATTATATGGGTTAGATTAAAATTTAAGAAACCGCCAAATTAAAAAAATTATGCATAGCACGCGTACTTTAACGAGTAAATTACTTGCTAATTAACAGTTAATTATAAATAATTATAATACGTATTCGTACAATGTAGAAGTTTAAAAAACATTACCTCTTAGAAAATATTGACTGCAATGGATTTTTTAATAACACCAAGTAACTTAGCACCAATTCCGTTCGCTTATCACAACATATTATAGATTTGTATAGCTGTTAAGACTAAATTTCACTAACAATAAATTAAAAATTGTTTTTTTTTGTAAACACTAACTTGCAAAGTAATTTTAATCAAACATCGATGGGAACAAAACTACATAATATTATATTCGTACCTTGAGCTGAAGTAATAACCCATACTTCGTTTTCTTTTATGCTGACAGCTGCTTCGCCAGGTGATATAACGGTCGTCTTTTTAATACCAAATTATATACATATAGGTATCTACTAGGTTATTTAATGTTTCTAATTTTTATACTAGTTCAAATTTTTATTGCAAATTTCAAACTAACAAGTGGATAAAAACAGTGCGGAAAAAACAATATTTTAATGATCAGAAGACCATGAGAAGAAATAAATGATTAGAAATTAACATTGCTATTTAGATTCAATGCATTTACCATTCTTCTATAATACGTCTACTTGAAGACGTTTATAGTAATAATATCAGGTGTTTTCTATTCTATTACGAATATAAATTATGTATTAGCAAATTGAATAAACCCCAATTTATCAATCAATTTGGATATTTGTAACAGAGGACCAAATCGGACAATTTTAAGAATAAATTGCTTTCTAAAACGGAATTAATAAATTATTTTATTGTTTTGAACACAATTATTTCCTTCTTTTTTTGCTTCTTAATAGCCTTTAGTAACTTATTGAAAATTTTCTTTCAAAGGCGCTAAACATTACTCGCACACAAAGAAAATATGAGCCGGGTCTGTATAATACATATTAGATATTACTAAATAAAATCTCGATAGTAGCATCAATGTTTTAACTAGGATTATCTTTTAATAGCATTATCGACAAAGATGATATATTATTAAACCCCAGCATATTATGTCCAACCGTCTTTGACCACCCAACTAGGGTGAAAAGTAACCCAAGTAGCACTAATCGTTCCGTAAGTGGAACCCAGCCATATCCGAATATTGCGATTGTAGCAACTCGATCCAATAGTTATAGTCGTATAATTAATTATTATTATTTTTTCTTAACTTTATAATGGTAGTTTTTTTATATATGTATATGTAGAATGATACAAAAGTAAATAAAGTTATATGATATTGCATGTACGAAAGTCCCGAGAGAAAAGTAACTAATTACTAAGAAAGTCCTATAATATTGAAACCACTTTCTGCTCTGTTTTTCAAATAGTGGTCACAGCAAGCCACTGATGTGGTTGTAACGGTATAGTAGTTATATTTGCCATATACATAACTTCGTGTAAGTTGTGTAAAATGTAATCGAATATTAATGTCGTTCGGGTTTTGTTATTAAAATTATTACAAATAAGGAATTACTTTATTACAATGATTTTCTAAATGAAATGCATTCCAATTAACTATAAATTATATGCACAAAATTCATAGTAACTATGCACATTAACATTAAGTATACATAAATAGGATAAGTAGAGGTCATTCTGGTGAAGTACCTACTCTAGTTAAGATTGAAAATAATAATAATAAAGAATAAAACTGGTGCCGTGACAAGCCTATAAATTTATTGAAGAATCTGACCTTGTTGGAATGCGCGACAAGAAAGAATATAAACAGATAGTCTTTATTTTTATATAAGAAACTTACTAGACATGTTTTACAGACACCTACAATTAACATTTTTGTGAAAACTTTTTATTTAATATATTCAATTCAAAAATTGTAGGTGCATAGCAGGAAAACAACGTCGCAGTTTTAGCTACATAAATAAAACTTTGGTTTATCAAATGTGGTTCCATCAGAATTTGTGGTTTCATATTAGTTATCAGATGTAGGTAATAACAAACGCATTAGTTTGTTACATACAGACGAAATCAGTCTAGTTGGACATTATGAAATTATAGGTACTACTTGGAATGCATGGTTCTGTGAAGATTTGAATACCATATTCCATAGTAGGGTGCTAACCTTCCTAGATGGAATTTGGGTTTGAGATCACTTTTAATAAATGACAGGGATTTTTAAATAATAATTCTTTAATTGTGTGGTTAAACTTTGGTTAAATTTTGATAATTTACCAAATGGATTAAAATAATATTGAAATATCTTGGGTTAAAATGTGAAGTGTGTTACAAAATTATATTAATTAGAATAAATAACTTCGACTTGATTAACTTTTTCTATAATTATGTTAAACATTTCAATGGTAAACAAAAACAAAATATTATATCCAAATTCACATAATAATAAATTAATGGCACAGGTAGTGTAATAAATTCTAGAATTGTTCAAATTAAACTAAAAGCAATTGTTTAACTTTTTAAAAAGAAAGTAATAATAAAAATAATAAAATAATATATTCCTGTTATAGAAATGCGAGTTGTGTTGGGTTTATATGCCGTAAAATATACGCTAAAATTTCATATTGATTTTGTAGAGCGTAAAAGTATAGTAATGTTTAAATTGATTTTATAAAATACTAAGTAGAAAATTAATAAACAAAAGATTTCAAATTCTGAACATTATATAGGTAATAGGTATTAAGCGTACATTTAATTTAAATAATTTACATTTATCCAAACTTTATTATTAAATGCTATTATACAACTTCGAAACTTCAAAGACAACAACAAAGTCAGTAATTGGTATAATTTTAAGTATTGTCATTCTATATGAGAAATTGGGTATTGCTAGTCGAGATTTGAATATTGTTACGAATATTATCCGAATTCGAATCCCACCTATATGCCAATTTAGTTGTATCATGATTTGAAAGTCACATTAAACCGTTGGTCCTTAATCAGCAGCCAAAATCTCCTACAGGAGCTTTTGAGCTTCAAGGATCAAGTAGTATAACTTGCTTTTTGCTTAGAAAATAATAGCAATTTCAATTATATTTTTATTAGCTCCAAAGATGAAAATTTTGATTTTCAAATTTATTTCTTAGCCGTATATCATTATAGAAGTTAATACTAAAGCATGAGATACTAATTAATTTGTAATAGGATGTCTACAATTCCAAGTTTTTTAGAGTTTATCATACTCTCTCCAAGTGCTGCTCATAATTTAACTTTTAATTAATTTTAAAACCAAAATTTTAATTGGGGTAACTCAAGCGCTTAACCAAGTTTTTAAACGTTCCTAATCTTATTTATTTATATTATGAAAAGAGCATAAAACATTATGAAAAAATTTAAAATATTTTCGTGGAAGAGATGAACTAGATAAATAAATAAAATTTTCCTTTTAATGAGTGAAAACCTACCAATTTTAAGAACCTGCAAACTGTTCTGAGCAGTCTTGAAGAACTGTGAGTTAAATCTTAAAGTTAACTAATATAAGTCTAAATACATCTTTGGCTAAACAAGTAGATACATCAACTTGAAAAATATACAAGGATGTTACTTCCGGAATATTTACATTTTCATTAAAAATATGAAAAAAAAACAATTTTCGAAACTTTTATGTACTAACTACAACTAGATTAACAGATGTAAATTTTAACGAAAGTTAAGAGATTTGAATCAATAATAAATTACATTATACTTTAGTTATTAGTAGTCATCGAAACGAAATTTAAAAAAGAAAATGAGCTTATGATGATACCTCTTTAGTATTTAGTGTTCTAATTTACTCAAAATATTTATATAAAAATATGATGAGAGAAAATGCTACTATGCGGTATAATATAATATTATACTTAGATGATTTTGAAGAAAATTTGATTGAAGAATGTTTGCTTTTAATGTGTAAATAGATATTCTACCAGAAGGCAACATTACATCTAAAGCAGAGGTTAATTTAAAAGCCATAATTAGTTTCATTATTGAATCTACGTTCTCCAACGTTTAAATTGCATTAAGAATTTTCATCAATATTGCCTGCACTAATTGTTTAGGAGAAAGGTCTTTTCTCATTTTTAAGAGGACGTAAAATTTTCTTCGACGTTCATCGGTGAAATATAAACTGAATAATTCAATTATTTTAGCGTATAATAAGATTTAAACAGCAAGGAAAGATTTATATTTTATTTTTTACATATTTTTTAAATGTTCCAAATCGATCCCGGTTTTCCATAATTAAAATTTTTATGTAGTTTAGTTCTGAAAAGTTGGAGAAATTTTTAGTTTCTTACAATAGTTTCGATATATCAAATTTTACTTCCCAAACCATTATAAAATAAAATTATGAGAAAGTTAAATAAATGGATATACTGCTAAACAATAAAATGAGATATCAACTTAATAAAATTGCGTGGAAATTATATTTGCTATAAGCAATTTATAATAAAAATACTATCACGTTTTTCACATTATACTAAATTATTTTTCTTTTCTCACGCTAAAAATCAAATTTGTGTGCAAACTGGCATTGCATTCGTATATTTCATGTAACAACCTCACACAATTATTACGAAATATTTTCCATAATCTTTGAAGAAATTTTCTTTATACATATAAAATTATAATAAAATTCAATTTATAGTTATTACATTTTTTGTGTAAGGTATTAAATTTTTTCTATTGATTTGATTTCAAATTATTACCTACTTCAAGATACTTTGAAGTTAAAAAAAAAAGTATTTGTTACCTAACCTTACTACAAATTATTTTCAGTGCTGGCGTCAAATCGATATCCACTACAAACGCGACAACCTCATTATAAAAGCTATCCTTGATTTTACCTGTGTCACGGTCAAATTTTCAGGAATAACTTACTTACCAGGTCTAATCGTAAGGTAAACATTAAAAAAGTACATTAGGTGCTTTTGTAATCGATTTTCCTTCTTAACAGGTTATCTTTTTACGTATTTACAACTCGATGTGTTGTTGGGCTATCTCACCGCACCCTGTTCGTGCTAAAAGTTAATAAGAATTTTTCTGTTTATTTTTTATAAAGTTAAAAAAAATTTAATTAGAATAATCAAAATAATTTCAAAGTATATTGCGCATTTTAACATTAAATTCTTATATATTCAAATATTCTTTGATCGCAATTTTCGAAAAACAAGTATTTATTTAAACACTATTAATTTGTAGACAGACGTAATATATTATGTTACCTACTCGACAAATTAATTGAGAAAATTAATCAAACTCTTCAATCCAAAATTAATGAATTTCATGTAATTAAACTCTTCAACAGTTATCACTTATCACCTTTAACGGTGTGCTTAATTACTTCCGTATATCTAATATCAAAAACAGCAAATACACTGTATAATTGATTAAACAAATTAATTAAAATGTTGTCGAACTACTCCTGTAGCCAAGCGGAAAATTGTATTCAATTTTTAATTCTCAAATAATATTGAATTTTTAAAATTTTGATCAAAATCATAAATTGGTTTGAACTTTTAAGTTGTGCCTGAAATCAATAGGTTCTCTCTACAATACATCTGAAAAATTGAATTTATTTTGAAAAATATCTGCGTTATAAATTTTTTTCTATATCTAAAGATTATATTGACAAATTCTATTGAAAAAATTTATTAAACTGTTATTGGCACCAATGTTTTTAAGCTTTGTGATTACATATTTGTAAATATTGGTAAATATGTCCATATACGTATGTATGTCGTTAGGGGATTCCCCATATTTTTGAGAAGACAAGTTTGAACTTCAATATTATATTCAAGTTTGACATGATTTTTATTGCCGATGCAGTGCACTATTAAAAAAGGAAAATTTAAAACATCTGACATTTTCTGTGAAATATTCAATGAAATGATAATTTAATTATTGTGCACTACAATAAATAATTTTGAGCTTATGTTATATTGGCCACAGGACTCGGACTAGAATTTTTGGTCAAAATTATCTGCAACATTTCAATCACTAGGAGTATTATAACATTATTATTTAATTAAAACGATGCTCTTGGGAATACAGTAACAAAAGATAACCACAACGGTCTATTTATTGATTTACCTACTTAACCTGAACTGTAACTAAAGTAGATCAACAAGTTAAATCAATTTCTGACAAGGGATAAATAAAAACTTACATCATCGATTCAATATTTAATTAATGTAGGTATATCAAGTGGGTTTGTCAATAAATTTTATAGTTCCAAGCTTATCAATGTGAAATCACTTTACTAATTGTTGTTGTGATTCGTTCTCAAATGAAACCTACACTAATTTAAGTGTTGCTTTTTCCAAATTATTACTCAGAGCGTGATATATTTTAAACAAATTCTTTAAATGCTTAGAAGTTATTTGAATTTAGTAGATATACTTTTTATAAAGTACTTCTTTCTATTGTCTCTCTTCGCTCTTGATTAAAATAATCCTCTATATAAGGGCAAAAACCCATTATCTTGTATATTAGATTAGTTCACCACTTTAATATAACGATAATATTTAACAAAACGGCATAATTTAGTTGTCCGATAAAGATAAAAACGTTAATACTTTTCACAGGGGTCAACGACCTAAAATTTAAATTATTAATTTACGTATTTACAATAATAATATGTAACACTAAAAATATTGGTGTTATGATTCAATTCAAAAGGTTAGTTGCTATTTTCATAAATAATTTCAAATTATGATCATCCAAGCTACCGAAGTGACGTTAATTTTGCAAAAACAGAAAATATTTAAGTTTAAAATCGAGAAACTGAAGATTCATAATAATTATATTATTATATTTGTGAGTGTGCATTAGAGCATCCTAGCAAAAATTTTACTTTTCTCCAAATAAAACATGCAAATTTACTTTAAATTAAAAACGAAAAATAAATAAAAAATATATAAAATTAAGTAAATTTGAGAAAAATTATTATAGTTTCTTAACAGTTTTAAAAGTTTAGATATCTAAGTACACCAAATTTCAAGTCGTGAGTGTCATTCAAATAAGTAACATTGTCTGGGAAAAATACAGGATATAGATATTATTAGCTAAATTACTATTTCAGTAAAATTTAAAATATCTTTTGTAATTTTAAAATAGATACCCGAATCGATTATCCCTCCATAACAAACTACATAATATAATATAAATAGCATTTCCATAGTCTTTTTCTGTTATAAAAGATCTACTAAATAATAAAAGCATGAAATATTAATAAAATTTTAAAACAATATTTAACTTGATCATTATTTTACATTAATGGTTTGAATATTATCACCAATCAAGAGCATTAAGCGTTGTTAGCAGAAATTCGAGTCTTAATTGGTTGATTTTATATTATAGTTGAATGTACTTATAATGAAGATCTCACTTACTTCAAAGTTTAAAATATAAATTATCCATGTAAATACTAAAATGTTCTAATCAAATTCAATTTAATGTTGCATTACAAGATTCGATACGCTGACTAATTTGTTATAGAGTACAAACTTGCACTATACCTAATGTTGTATTAATTGAATAATTAAATTTTCTCCGTTTACTTAGTAAATAAACCTTATAAACCTTAATAATGATGTGCATCAAAACATCCGATATAGCATTTCACATATTACAAAGATAAAATAGACTTTATTTATCATAATCTATCTACTTTCATGGGTAATTGTTAACGCAACTGGAACCGAAAAGCATTGTAATTCTCAAGTGTGATATATAGAGTAGGTTAATTTATCAAGTTTAACATAATTTATAAAATAAATGTACGCCGCAGATTTGAGTTAAATCTACGCCATACTGGAAATCTCGTTGATGAACCTCTTCTAAGCTATTTTATATTTCAGAAATCTATAATTTAGTATACATGTTGCAATATAGTAAAGAACTAATGTTTATAATTACGTAAGTAGCAAGTAGCAGATCAGTTCGAACTATATGCTGATAGATGTTTAATCACTGTCAAGCATAAAATTAATATTTTAATTTTAATAATTAGGATTAATTAAACATTTTATAATTTTTTTAATATCTCCAACATTTTTTGAGTTAAGTGAAATTTTGCTCATTTGGTGATTGGGTAAGTGTATTCTATTATTGTCATATACACGCTCTACCACATCCAACGTGATATTCACGATATCTATCAGTCGTGTGGCACGACTGAAGTGAAGCTAGTTGGATTTATGCATCAAGGCATGGTTTTGCAATGCAAAGTACAGGAAAGTGTGGAAGGAATTAGAAAAGCATTATTTTTAGGGTGACCAAGAAGAAGTCGTATACTGTGCATAAGTAGGTATTCTAAATAATTCTATATTATCAATAATTTTCAGCGTTTAAGGTAAAATCTCTACGAGTTTTATTTAATCTGGTATATAGGCCAAGCAATAGGTATATTTGCCTGGAAAAAAATCCCGGAGTTTTGAAACTTTGTGGGCTGGTACAAGTTTATGACCTAAATAAAATGTCAAATTTGCGACCTCAGAAAGCCGCCGCTCGCTCCGCCATCTTGTAAAAATGGCGCCCAAAATCAGTTTTTCAGCTATATCTCCTTTTTAGTACTCCCTAGGTAAAAAATAGTTATGATATAAATTGAAGAGAGAAAAATTGTCTACAATTTTGATACATAACATTTTTCTGTGTGATTAATGGATTAAGAGTAACATTTATATAAGTCAAAGAAAGTTCTTTCAAATAGATAAAATACACTTGCTTGAGGCCCGCCAATGCACTTTTATCGCCTATTTAGTACTATTTACTTATTCGATATTAAACTGTATAGTAGCAGTATGCTGTACTATTAATTATTACCTACAGAAGGCGGCGTATTTCATCCCCCCCCCTTTCGGTTTGTCCACTAGGCGAAAGCAGTGCGAGATTGATCCGGATCAATTCAGTCGATTTTGCGTGTCTTTACCACGAGGGTATTGTTTCGTTGTACATTTTTGTTTTGAAAATTTCCAGTGATTAAGATTTTCTGTTGTTTATTGTAGGGGTTGAGACAAGGTTCAAGATATTGGCTCTGTTGTAATTGCAACTATAATTGACAACGATTTTGACTTATTGTTAGTTATATTCAAACGTAAGGACAGAATCATTCCCACGGACTTAGCTATTACTTTTACATGGTGGGGGTTCGACACTGTACTTTACAAAGGTAAACTAGCTTTTGCCAGTGACTATTCCTCAATGCCATAAAAAGTCAGAGCTGTAAACCCCAATAAAATCAATCAAATGGAAATTAAAAATAACCATAACCATGTTAAAATCCGTATAATAAAAAGTGGTTATTTGGCTAATGTTTGCGTTGTTGACCCCCCCCCCCTTATATACGCCCGTGGTCTTTACCCTTGGGAACAGCAACATTAATATTGTTGAAGTAGCTGTTCCTATTGATCAACTACTAAAGAATCAGACGAAGAGTTACCACACTACCTTCAATATGAACTTGCTCCTTTTCTCTTGTCGCTTTTTCCGAGGAAGGAATGAGATAAGGCATAAAATCGTCTTTATATAAGGTCTTTACACCACTTCCGAGTGATATGCAATTTGGAAGCAGGGTTTACATGGGTATATTATATAATGTGTTGAATTTCTGCTTCATAGAGTTGTATGACAGTGCAACGAATCTCTTACTGCTATTTGCATACATTATAATGCAGAAAATAAAGACACAAAAAATGTAGAACGTCTTCTCCGATCTAAAAAGCAAACATCTACAGATATAATTTTTGATGAATGGATGATCACAACATATTCTCAATCCAGATTCCTGGCCAACGAACACAACAAAAGTCGTCTTATCACATTGATTAAAGAGCAGTTTATATCGACCTTCTTGTTTAGTTGCACTGGCAAATAATCATCCAAATGTATATTTCATACAATCAGGCAAGGGAAAAACTTCAGAACAAATTTACTCTGTATAAAGTCTATAAGAACCAAGAGTAGTGGACAATATATTGTTTTTACACGCGTTTAGCGGCTGCAACACGACATCTGCCATTTTTAATCACGGTATGAACAAATTTCTTAAGATGATTTCGAAATTCCCTGAATTAAATGAAACTGTTCCAGTATTTAAGGAAGCAAGTGCAGACATCAACGCCATTCCAGCAGTAGGAGAAAACTTTTTATGTAGACTTTACGAAGAATCGCAAAAATGTATCTCTGGATTTTATCCGATATCAGCAGTTTAAAAGATTGGCGACGAAAAGTTCTTCACTTCCCTCATAGCAGAGGCTGAAAAACAACTTTCCTTCCGAACCTATCGCTAGATTCAGACCTGGTACAGCATTGAAGAAAGTCCGGAAGAATGGGGATAAAAAAAGTAAGTCTGGATCTATACCTGTTAAAATAATAAAAAATCCTTCTCCAGAAAAGTAAATGCAGAAAAGATTCTTGCGATAACGTTGCTCAAATTGCAACCGATTCTGAAGACAAAGATCTAGATGATTATGATCCATCTGTGGACATCTGATGTAAGGGAAGACGATTCCGGGGAAGAGGGAATAAACATATTCACAGCCACTGTGTAGACGTAACCAAATCTGGTCCATCCACAGAATCATAACAAAGGACGCAATAACTGTTTATTAAACATACAAAATAAATGTGAATTAGGCCTTGGGGAAACCACTATTAGAAAAACGCGGTGGGTACTCTACCTCATATAAAATGAGTATAATGGATAGAAATGAGGCCGGAAATAAGTATAAGTAATATTTACTGAATAGGTAAACAAATAACGGGCCTTATCACGCTGTCAGGGAGGAATTTGTAAAATTTGACTATAATCCTCTTCATTTATATCCATATAACTCCTAAAATATTGATCGAACAAAAAAAAGAATTTCACGGAACTTGTAGAGAATCTTCTCTTCTGTAATTCTTCTAATAACAATTTTTTGTCTAGGAGGTACTGAAAGATAAATATGATCAAAAAACTGATTTTTGGCGCCATTTTATCAATATGGCGGCTCTAGCGGCGGCTTGCCAAGGTCGCAAATCATGTATGTAGTTGAGGTCATACATATGTACTTAACCGCTAAGTTTCAAAACTCCGGTATTTTTTTCCAGCTAGAACACTTTTGACTCCCCTATTGCCTGGCCTAATACTCCAAGGTTTAATACGAAAAGTACTTATGTGCAGAATTTTTGTCATTAAATAAAAACCAGTCGACTTCGAAGTTGAATTGTTTGCATAATATATATGTCGAGTTTATCTTTTTTGTATTTTAAATTGTTTGCAATGAAATACTTTTTTAAAACTCGAGGCTTATGCATACCAAAAAATTTCTTTCTCAAAGGAAACTATTACCGAGTTATATTTCATATATTCCAAAAATATCAAATATCTATTAATACATAAAGACTTTATTTTTTTAATCTAGTATTGTCGTACTTCAATATAATTAATGAGAAAAAAAGTATTCGATAATATTCTGGTTCAAATGAATTATTTCTAACAAGTTCATAATTAGTTGGGATACTAATTAAAATTATCGTTAAGATAAACAAAAACCTCTTCAGAAAAATATTTTTTTATATTTAACCAGAAACTTCTTTACATAAAACAAATTATCTGTTAGGCACTATTGGAGCACATCTGTTCACCGGTAATGCAATCAACCTTCTACTTTTTCATGAAAATCTAAATTTAGTTCTGTAGAATCAAATCAAGACAGATACACGATATACTTAAAATTATGATATGGCAAAATTGCTACTCGAACTTTTATTTCAAAAAGCATGCTATGTTAAAGATCTATTATTGTACAGAATCTTCGTAAATGCTGTTGAAGAAATTACAAATCTTTGTGTTAACTATGTTCTGAAAATTTCAGTAACATACAACACCTTTAAAGTATTTATAAACAAAAGTTTTAAAATAAGTACATAGGTACACTAAAAATAACAATGAAAACAAACAAATCAGTTTATGTATTTTACACAATATACATAATACCAAAATTCACATTATGTAAGGTTAGGTAGTAGATAAATAATTATATAAAACAAAATAAATGAATTTATTGTTATCTTCTTATTTATAATTATAATAAAGTTATAAACCTTATTTTAAAAATTTTAAACAACTCCTGAGCTTATATAATTATTATTCATATGAACATGTTCTGCATTATAAACTTTTCAGAAGTTTACAAATTTGAAAATTCAATTTTTAGCATGTAGTACTGTGCAATAAATTTAATTTAGAAATGCTTAACAACCTGCTACTTAATTTTTAAAGTAAGCATAATTTAAAATTAGTTTCTTTGGAAATTTTTCCTGAAACAACATCAGTTAAAATCATTGTCGAGTGGCGATGAAGTTAAACAATGTATTTTTGATTTTTTCATAATAGTTTGCTTGGGATTATATTAAAAAATTTAGTAGCAAAAATACAGTTTTTTTTCTGTTTCTCTAATAATTTATTTTAATATTTTATACTAAAAGTGAACAATGTTAATTACTTCATTTATGAGAAAATCAATAATTAAGTGTTATAACTGCAGGTTCCTGCTGCACATGATACACTATGGTACATATGTATGTAAATCACCATGTACATACATATAGTAGTATAATAATAGTGTGTACACATTATGTAGTATTATATCGTGATATGAAATGTATCACTGCAGTATGACTAATATAATAGACTTTAGTATTATATTTTCCCCTATATCGTATTTAATTTATTTAGTAATATTAATTGTGCAATTTTGATAAAATATTCATAAAAAGTAGTAACGAGAAGCACGCTACGTATAGACAAACTATGATATATTATCTTTCAGAATTCATAAAATTTATTGTTATTCGAGTTCAATAGCAATATATACTATGATAGTAAGTAAATACATTAATATGTTACTAATTATAAATTGTCAGCTTGTAATTCAGCCTTTGGGATATTACCGTATTACAAGATGAAGCTTGCAAACTGGAATATATCATTTAGATAGATATTTGTATGTTGCAAGTGTATATATAAATAGCCAGTGTAGTCGTACTATAAGGTTACGAACTGATTTACCAAATCGTATGTTATTTGTTGTACTAATGTGTATTTGGTTTTTAACTCGGATATTCATGTAATCCTAAAATTTGTTGCCATCAGTCGTATCGACATACAAGAACACGAAAGGTTTTCTATGTTTCTGTTTAAGCATGTCAAAATCTTAAACATTGGTCAATAATGTGTTAATGAAATTTGGCTGAACACTGCTATAGCAACATTCATCTCCATATCATATCGTATATAACTCCTATTATATTAAATACCGTAAAACGGGTATATATGGAACAGCCGGGGTTATATGAAACAACAGCAAACGCATTAAAATTTATTTTATTCCTATTTATAATTGGAAAACTAATGTCATAGTCCTGTAATACTACTATGACATTAGATATTTAAGTTTGGTAATCTTGCATAGAAAAAAGCGCTTAATTTTAACTAGTTTGCTATTGTTTCATATAACCCCGACTGTTCCATATATACCCGTTTACGGAACTTAATACTTTTGAAGCAATCTCTTACAAAATAATGTTATATTACGTTTCCAAATGTGTCTATAAGTACTGACTAACAGTATTATTTACAACATTTTCTAAAAAATGCTTTTGTAAACCCCAATTTCTTGAAAAGAATATAGAATCGATATCTATTTTTGTTATTGGTATATCTGAACAATTAATTTTTGCAAGTAAGAATGTTATTTTTAAGTACAGGCATTGATTATTTTCTTACGATTTTAAGTATCTAACTTAATATCTTTTATCTCTCAAATTCAAAATTGTGTTAAGATTCTGTTAATGATAAAAACCCATATATAATTTATTACATTGCCTATTAAATAATGTATCTTCATTTCGCAATAACTGGTAAATACATTCAAGCTGTTTGATTTTAATATAAAAGCTATTACGGCAGAAACATTTCAAAAAATGAGTTTCAAAACTTTTTAATAAACATGATATAAAGTAGTACAATTTTCACGATTAAAAACTTTTCCTAATTAAGTCTTTAGAAAAGATTAATAAAAGTTTTAATAATTTTAAGTAAGTAACTGATAAAAAGCTTTAAAATAACCTACAGAGAGTTAGAAACTTTCTAAGTCTGCATGTTAATTTTTTATTTATATAGCTGTTTACTTTGGGATTTTCGATCAAAAAAATCTTTAATTTCAAAATTAATAAAAATATAAACATAATAATATTTAGAGCAAAAATGACAATCTATTTTGGTGCGTATTAGCACGGTATTAGTAATTCTTAAATTTTTAATAGAATAATTTCTATGGTTTCAAATCAATACTTATGTGTATGTTATATACTACTTGACAGAACCATTCTGTTTATATTACAAATGTATATTCGTTCATTTACATGCGTTTTTGTAAAGTAAAAATGGCAATTAATCACGATATCGAATAATAATTATTGATTACCCTATAGTATTGAATAATAATGGAGACATAAACAATAAATTGTTTTAAAATATAATACCAATAGTTACCAATGACCACTGGATCGGGAATCAATGAAAATGTATTATTTAAAAAAGTTTCTGGTTCGAAACCGAATTCGGAAATTACGGATCTCGAAAGACGGGATCTAACCTTCAATTCGGCTATAATATTAAGCTAATACAATCTAAAATAAGTTTATTACATGATGTCAGCACTTGCACGGCTAAAAAGGAACTGCAGCCGGCTCCGCTCACTAAAACAGGCTCCTGCATTTATTACCTTCAACACACGGACCGTCAACAAAATGAGTTTTTAACATACTTTCTATGCAAAATTTCGATAGATGTGAAAAATGCTACTAATAAGGTAATTTTCAAAATTTAATTGTGAAGTAACCGGTGGACCTAAATAATTTTTCCTCGCCTAATCGAAAAGCTCAGAATTTGTTTTTCTAAAATATTTATAGGTTTATATCCTACTTTGAAAGTAAAAAAGCGTAGTTTACCCAAAAATGTTTTTGCACGTAGAACAAAATTAATTGTTTGCAAACAGCAAAACAACTTTATTTTACACAGCGAATTTGCATTGTTTGCCAATGTGAACTCCAACATAAGATTAATCAAAACAAATATAGCAAATAGCAAATTAAATTTAGTTCCAATTACAACTAATTTCTTTCAATGTGTAAGTCCCAAGATTGTAAGACGTATTATCGTAGGTTTAAGACCTATCGTTGATCTCAATTGAAGTAGAAATTGTCAGAAGACATTGCGTTGTTGAGAAATTTGCAATCATTAAAATGTATAAAACTTTATTTTTAGTTTTTCTTTGCACATATAAATTACTAAAAAGCAAATAAAAATAGTATTTGACTGCTTTAAATTGTTAAACTACTACCCCAGTAACGTTAATTTTGTGAAGACTGCAATTTGCCCAAGTTTTACAAAGGAAAATAAAATTAGAGTAAAATCTACAATCAACTCATCCATTATTAATTTTAAAGGCAAACCCTACATAATACTATTTATAGCAGGCATTGCGAAATGCAAAATTCTTTTTATTAATCACAAAACGTATGTAGTATATTATGTATCTTAAAAAATATTTCATCTGAAAGTAAAATATAGTTATTAAAGATATGGAACAATTTTTTTATGTTATTATTAAGGAGATATAAGATCTGAGGCAGAAAACTTGCAAAAGATTGTTAACTGAAGAGAACGGTAAAAAATAATTTATGAAAAAGAGGGCAAAACAAAATAAGGAAGTGTAAAACCAAGCGAGTTCTTGAATATTTATTTCAGATTCAGTTACCTAGTTCAGATTTCTAATTATTTTTACTACAGTTTTTTAGTTCGTTCAAGTAAATCTAAAATATTACATCGTTTATTTTTATAATAGGTACCTACCTATTTATTTGTTTATAAAACATTATTCCAGGATTACGCTCTGTATTCTATACTATAGAGGATCATTGGAACGTTGCAAATTAAATTGCGAAGGCTATTCCTAGCAGGTGTAACCTATATTATTATATAAGGCATTATAACGAAAATACAAAAGAAATAATAGAAATAAAAATAATACAACCATCAACCGATACTTTTGGTTATAGAAAAATAATTTAAAACAAATGTAAACATCAAATTAAATGAAGAAATTACTCAAAACATTAAATAGTTTCTATAATATATTATAGCTAAATAGGTTAAGACTATTTGCTGTTATCACAGATCTATTACCTACCACGAAAAAGTTACAGTAATTAATACGTACAAGGTACATACAGTAGCGCTCAAAAGTTAGTTGGCAAACAGTTTTTTCTACAAGAACTATTTTTATATTTCAACATTTTTCTTTCATCTTTGTAATATTATATTTTAAAGCTTTTAAATTAAAAGGTGTAACTCTAACTTTCTATATAATGAAAGAAAAATG
Source organism: Cantharis lateralis (assembly GCA_963170105.1). Taxonomy (NCBI): domain Eukaryota; kingdom Metazoa; phylum Arthropoda; class Insecta; order Coleoptera; family Cantharidae; genus Cantharis; species Cantharis lateralis. Next base: position 11,930,048 of record OY720629.1, read on the forward strand.
TTCAAATTTGAAAAAGTTCTTTTAAAAAAACCGTTTGCCAACTTACTTTTGAGCGCTACTGTAGTTCATAATTTTTTATTATTGCACCAATGCAATGTAATTAAAGATGCCGAGTTATTCACACATCCACATTTCAGTTCCAATCAAACCCCAATTTCATGCATACTGAAATATTTTCGCAAATTTTTACATTAATTCTGTATATTGGAAATGGTTTACGAAAAGGGGGCTTAGATGTCAAAACATAATTTTTCACTATTTTGCCGATTCAGATTTAGTTTGTGACGATCTTTCACAATATGGTGAAAACTTTTATTTTTTCGCACATAAGCCCCCTTTTCGTAGACTAGGTCATATATATGCATTTTAAAACATTTTAAATATCTAAAATTATGTTTAAAAATCATTTTCAATTTTAATTGGGCAAAAACTCATCAAAGTAATGCAATAAACACTTCCCAATTTTAACAATTACTGTAATTTCTATTTTGTATCACTCATTAAACTGATGAATCTAATAATAGCTTTTATCGCCGTCTTTTCCGGTACAAATTATACAATGGAAATAAAGATGCAGGCTTTGATCTCAAAAGTCAATACAATTTGTTTAATAAAGTAATTCGTTAAATTTCAATTGGGTTTGCAGTGCTGGAAAAAAACACGAAAGTTAATGATGACAGATTTAGGCTTTTAAGAACTGTTTCAAAACGTCATTGGCTTGTATAGATATTGTGATGATTTATTTTTATTATGAAAAGAAGATAAATTTTAACTTTGCACTTGGCAAATAATAAATACAGCTAATACTTCTGGCATTCGTAAAAACAACTTAATTTTTCTGAAAAAATTGGCAGGTATGCTGAAACAATTAAACTTTTTAATTTGTAACTTGTAGAAAATCGCCAGCGGCTTTATAAACTTTAAATTTTACAGATTGTTTTTCACCTTTGTTCAAATGAAATAGTTTGAAGTTACCAATTTTTTATTATTCAACATAATATGTTGTAAGTACTAAAACTAATACAAAAAGTTTTCACGTTAGCATTAACATAATCCAATCCTTGGGGACTGAAGTTCATTTTTCCCTATTTACTATAAAAGTTTGCGTAATTCGGGGGTTGTATCATGCTTTTAATAAAAATAATTGAACATACAAATTGAATAATTAATATATTTTTTAACAGATGAAGTTGATGAGTTTACTAGAATTAATAGATAAACGATAATTTCATAAATAACAATAATTATAGAAGAGTAAAGCGATTATTCTAAATTAATTAATTTAAGTAATTTTTAAAAGTATTTTTTCCTAAATGTAAATATTTATGAAGAGAAACGTAAATATTATGAAAAATTTAAAAATGAAATCATTGATTGGATACAGAAAAATTCTCTTACCAAAATTTAGTGAGCCTCTTATTTAGATATCGTATGTGCACATTCTGTGTATCAATAATTGCAATGTAAATTTAGTTTTCATTACGAAATTAACAAAAATTTTATATAAAACCAACTCATCCGACAACTCGAACGATACTAAAGCAGGAAATAAATAATAATGAACTTGTAATGCTCGAAAAAGGTAGCGCGCACAATTGAGAATTTTCCTCACAATTTCCTTATACTTAGGCAACCAACTTTACTGAAAATTGCGTTATTTGACAAAATAATCCATTCGAGATTAAAAATTTTAATTTTTTACTTATTTTGGTTTTTATTTAAAAAATTTTTTAAATCATTTTTATTATTTTTCTATTTATGCAATTAATTACTGAATATTATAAAAGAGAATCTAAATGTTTTCACTTTGATTATACTGCGGCTACCCCTGCGTGTGTTTTGTGTAATTTTATTTTGAATTGTGAATTATTGTTATAACAATTGTTTTTGTTTGTAAACCCCAAAATTTTCCCGTTTTGTCGCTCCTCGAAATTGTAGTTAACATAAATTCCAAATGAAAGCACATAATGTAAAATGTATGTTCCGAAAAATTATCTCAAAAAACCTATTCTCTAGGGACAGCTTTAAACCACCAGATCTCGGGATCTTTAGACCCAGATCAATATAAAAACTTCAGAACATACATTTTCACATGATGTGCTTTTATTTGGAATTTATTTTAACCACAATTTCGAGGGCAACGAAACGGGAAAAAATTTGCCGTTTTTTTGGGATAATTCTTTAATTTGCCATTTAAAAATTATTTTAACTAATCTTTTCTTGGCGTTCGAATTGGCTAGTAATGCAAATTCGCTGTGTGAATACACAGTTGTGATTATAAAGTTTATCGGAAAAAGTATCGGCAGAACTTAATTGATCTTGAGAACTTACAAAGTTATTTTGTTATTTTGATACAATCTAATTTTGTTCGTGCGATTAATAGGGGAAGAAAGCACTCCGGTATGGTCAAGATCAAGAGTCCCCAACGTATTCTTATTACTCTTGGTCATATTTTGATTTTTGTACGTAAAGAAATAACATGCATTTTACTGATTTTACTTTTAAATAAACAAATATTATTTATGTTACTGAGAAGGCGTCCTTACTACAAAGTCTGGAAAGTGAAAAATGTACACAAAACTATTATTACACTCAGGACCGTCCCGTGCTGCGGGTGCAAGGGGCGCACATTTACGTTTACAGATATATTTTGTGAACGTGGTGAAAAAAGCCTTTTTACGTAAAAGTTTATAAAAAATCCTTTTATCATTACAAAGTTTTTTTATTCAATTCGTTCTTTTTTGGAGATAGTACTTTGGTAATTTTTTTTTATGTCTCTCATAAGAGCTCATGCGAAAAGTTTGAATTTTGCTATTATACTATTGTTGGAAATCAGATGGTAAAATTAGATGTATTGCACCCAAATAAACATTTGACTAATATTTCAACAAGTTTGGTTTTTCTTGTTCTAACTTCTCATCTTCATGTATTAGGCCGTATTTATAAGAAAAAGGATTTGCTTTTACTTGCAGAAATCAAAGCATTTACTTCATGTTTTATTCATAAAAAAAAGAAGAAAGAGATTTAGCTAGAAGCAGAAGATGTTACTCCAAAGGATAAGGTTTCACTTTTTTGAAATTCATAAAATGTACCATTTGTTTAAAATTGAAGGACTTGCTTCAGCAAATATGCATCTAGTCCCGAGAAGCTTTTCTAGCAAGTATTAATGATTTATTTGATGCAACTGTTGAGCAAGGGTGCATGTTTAGTTTTAGCGCTTTTGTTAAATTATAATTTTCCATGGCGGATATGGTGCACGTACGCACACGAAAAGTGTACAAAGAAAGAAATAGTCCACGTAAGTGCGACTTCCGAACCCTATTTCGGTTTGACTAAAGGAACGTACAGTGGTTAGTCGACTACTTTATTGGCATAAATCTGGAAACCAGGGAAGGTGCGGTTTCGCCAGTACAAAAAATGAAAGTGTTTTTACGGTACATGGCAGATCCCGTCTTCCAGGCGGTATTGGTGAAGAACTATGATGTTCATAGCCTTTACATTAAGATTGATCATCGCCGGTGGTTTGTGACTCTAAATGACCGTCTAAAACTCTTCGTCACTTGCCACCTTCAAAACTTTGAGTACAAGTACAACTGTCAAAAACGTCTATGTACATAGACTAGAAAGACTTAGTGTATCATGCTCGCGAATGCCTGCTTGCAAAGAAAAGGAAAAGATTATGAATAGGAAATAAAAACTCTTTTCCTTTAACCTTTTGCTTGTGAGCTCTACCTTTTACTTTTACCTTTACCTTTGAAGGAAATACTTTGTTTTTATAAATACGGCCTAATATCATTTCTGACATTTTTGCAATGGTTACCATGTATTGCCCTACTAATGATTTTGAACATTACACATTTATATTAAAATTATGTTTCAGAAGGTCATAATTTCAAACACAACAAGACCACAAAACACTTTCATCCATAGATATGTAAATTCTCAATGTAATATAATTAAAATAATACGATATAACATTTTTCATAGGAAAAATATCGTCACTTCTGCCACAATACCTGCAATCATCAGCACACCAAATTTTATCTGAATCGGTTAAACATTTTCGGAGATACGATGACATTTTCATTTTTTTATTGTGGTAGCCCTGATAAAGATTTCTCTGCCAAATCCTTATTTTTACCACTTGAACCCACAAGACATAAGTCCAAGTTTGATTGCCGAAGAAAATCAGGCGACAAGGACATTTGTCAAGTTTTCGCACAAAAATTTAATTTTTTTTATGTTGCATTCATGATTTTTATCGAAGGGTTCCATATGCTGTCAAATCTTTTAGGGGCAATGTTCATACAAACCAAAATTGGTTGAGATCTAACTCTTGAAGTTTCCACTTTGACAGATTGTAATTTTTGACTGATAGAAAGTTAATTTCACCTATTCTGGATAAAGCATTTCAATGTCTTTAAAATAACCTATCACCAAACAAAATCGTTTTTAAAAATCTTGTATTATTTTCATGTAGTGGCACTCCTGACTGGCAGATCGCAACGAAAGTTTTATTTTTACATTTCTACCGTAAAACCTACTACCATACCAAATTAACGCCAGCCCTAGTTGGATGGTTCAGGAATAAATTTAGGGACAAAATCTGACTACACACAGACAGACACAGAAATTTGTTTTTCATTTTTTACAGATCTTTACGTTCCTGTTATTTTCGATTACCATACCTCCAATTTTTTTTGGTTGATTGAAGGTAAAACATAGATTTTTACACGACATAGTAATAGCAAACAAGGTGAAATTTTGGATTTAAACAGAAAAATGATTGACCAATCAAATCAAACAAAGGTTGCAAGGATACCTCTCCTACGAGTTCTAAAAAATAGGGGGTAATAGCTAAAAATTCATTGTATTGCAAATACATATTTCCGTAAATATGCAAAAAGTTACTTATATAAGTTATAGAATAAAATCGTAGAATGAAAATTTCTGCAGAATATGGTCTGAAATGGGATTCGATGATAATATCAAATTACATAGTAAGAAGCGAACATTTATATTATATTATTTATTTATATTTTGTAACTACTGTAACTTAATACTGTAACTTTTTTAGTTTTTCTTATAAAAAAATAAATAAAAATGTAGATTCGGCTTTTAAATACATAATATGCGGATACATACAGTTTTTTGAATAATTTTATTGCAAGAAAACAAATTTTGTTCGATTTAATTAAAATTATTTTTATAATAATCAAAATAATTTTAGGCTTCTATACAAAGTATAGTAAGGAAGCCTTATGTTCTGCTCCCGTGTCCGTCCGTCCGTATATTTCAAATCTGTTACCAACATAAAAATAGAATAGAATTTGAATTTTTTCTTTTTTAATATAATATAATGCCGACTTTTATTTTTTGTTATATAGTAAAATATAATATTACCAATTATCGGATTATGGAATTAAGCGATTTAAGAATAATTTGCACTTAATTCATTCCGAATTCCACCTTGTTTTCTTTTATTGTGGATAACCAAAATTATTCTTTAATATTAATTTTATTTTTATGTTTAAAATATACCAAAGTTTGTTTGAAATTCTGGACCAGTGGTTGACGATCAACCAAAAAATTTATGAATTCAATCAAAATATTTTCGAAATTTCATACTTATGTCGAACGCTGATAATTTAGTATAATGTTTTAGTTGGAATTTTTGAAAAGTTACGAATTTTATTTAGAAAACATCTATGTATATAAAGTATACCAAGTCGTCTGTTACGCCACTGACGCAGTGAAGACCATGAGTACTGGTTTAAAAATTTTAATGGGTAGCTATCGAAATTAAAGAGATATTTAGAGAAATTTGTTATTTTCCTTAACGCTCAAAATTTTTTATAAGGAGTTACCTACTTATTTTTATTTAAAATATTATAGGAAATATGGATGTTTATGTGGAATAAAAGTTCAGAGAAATTATCTTTTTCTAAATTTTTTTTGTTAAAAAAAAGTTAACTCGTCAAGCAATCTTATCTTGATCAATTTTGGAAGTTTGAGTATGTTGTTCAGTAATGAAACATTTGAGCAAATTTTTAAATTAACAATGTTTTCTGGGATTTTAGCTAAATTGCCTGGAAGCTTGGGCTTTTCCCTTTATTTCTGATGTAGATATTTGTCGAGTGTAGGAGGTAAATTTGTGTACACAAGACTCAGAATTTTGAAGATTTCCAAGAATTGCAATGATTTTCCAGGAATTCTTATTCCAAAAAATTATAATAATTTCCAGAATTCCAACCAAGTGTACACAAGTTTTTTTGGGATATTTACTCCTTGGTCGAGTGTGTTTAACAACTTTTTGCATCGGGGATTTTTGGTGTTGTCCTGTATAATACAAGAAACGTTATTTTAATGTAATAAGAGTATTCATTTGAGAATACCAGGCATTTATTAAACTTTTCATCAGAATAAAAATTATGAAGTAGCAAAGTATTTTTTATTATTAACATCACAGTCACAAAGTTAAAAATTTACGTTTTTGCAAATATTCAATAATTATGTTCATTTTACCTACTGGACATTTACAGTCCAGAGTATAAAAGTAAAATAGCTTTTTGTAATTTGTGGCAACAAGTGACATGATGTGCGTTATTCAGACAAGTCATTCTGGGATGCTATTGTGCATATTGTACAAGTTCAAACGAAACATTCTTTAAAAAAATAAAGATAAAAGCAAGATTAGCATCAAAATTCCCAATTAAAATAAAATTTATAAAAATTGTTTTTGTTGTAAATTAATTTTAGATAAAATAAGCCAAATAAAATATAATACTCATGACCATTTAGTTTGAATTAAATGTAAGTGCCTTAATGCCCTTTTAGTAATGTTTAATGAAGGTACCACGTCGTTCAATTTATTTTCTTTCATTAGACTAAGACCAGCTAAACCCAAATAAGTATGTAGCGGATCAGGCACATTACTTGTCCATTTTGCTAGACCTCCAGTAATTTCATTTTGCGTAGATAATACATAACTTCGATTCATTTCATAATTGACTAAATTGTAACAACCCAACATTTTTAATGTAGCACCAATCCAAAAAGAATAGCAAGTGTCAACAGGTTTGTTTGGACGACCTTGAAAACCATCAATTTGTCTATTTAGTAGCCACCTCTTCAAACCATTTATTTGTACCTCCGAGAGACTTTGCAATCGATTGCATAATACTAACGTGGCTATCGCACAATATGTAGATCCACCGTGGGATTCTAAATGGGGTCCTTGTCCAATACCATAATCATAAGACTATAAAAAGTTAATTATACCAGCTTTAATAACACTTTGTAACTTTACCATGCTTTTTATTATAAAACTAACTGCTTTGTCGATATCCATACCCGACCAATCGTTTAAAATGTAACTAATACTTGCAGCAATAAATAAAAACCGCATATCACTCTCTGTACCGTCCTTTGCAGCAGTGAAACAACCATTTGGCAATTGAAGAACTCTCAAACCTACAATCAGTAATATTTATTTTACTATAAACAGTTTCATTGATTTAGAATTTATCTCAACCGATTTGATAAAATTCTCTAGACCAACTTACTGTTTATGATTGCTTTACGATTTACTCTACTTAAATCGTCACCTAATATCACAAGGGAACAAAGACCACAATATGTTCCAGCTGAATGACTCCATTTGTATAAAGAATTACTATTTTTATTATCTTTAGTGTTAAATGTTGAAGAGCCCTGAAATCCGCTAACCAATTCTAAAATTGTGTTAAAATGTAGCAAACGATAAATTTGGGTAAACAATGCTACCTTCATCATTAACCACTTGTAGTGAATATATCCAATTTATCAAATCTTCTCGTCTTTCATCGTCGATAGTATCTAAAGCACCTAATACGTCCAAACCAGATAGAGAAAAATATGCAATGGTCACCCTAGAATTAACAAAATAAAACACAGAAATTACAAAAAGGTAAGTTACCTTGTGGCATCCATACTAGAGAGCGATGCTGGTAAAACATTTAAAAACCGTGATAAATATTTAATATGTGATTTTCGCTTTAAGGTTGGGGTGTATTCGTAGTCCATTGTAAATTGAAAATAATTTTAAAGATAATAATTATTTACTAATAAGGAACCACACCTTCACGAAAATTTTAAGGTTAAACTACTTCAAAATCAGCTGGGAATCCGTACAGTGACCCTCAACCTCGAGCATTAATTTTTCATTGTAAATATTTTCTTACTATTCAATTATTTTGAATAAAAATTCCGGGAATTTAGAATAAATCAGAATAGGATTAGCTTGCAGTGTTCAGTGAGTGAAATAGATGTAAATCAAGCAATTCTGATTCAGAAAATAAGGAAGGGGGGGTCACTCCAAAGAGAAAATAGAAGCAGAAAATTATATTTCAGATATAGATATTTCTTAGATAATATGATGTACCCATATAAATAAAATATTTCGGCACTAAACATTTTTTAAATTTCCGATTTTTTAATTTCAAATATTATATTAGGATTTTGCTCTATAAACAATAAAACAAGGAGGTTAAAAGAATGGTGTTGTCTTAAAAACAAATAAAATTAGCTTTAAATTTCTTTATTACTCAATAATTTTCAAGATATTTAAAATCAGAACAATTTTATTTACAATGGCGTATCAGCAAGTAGGTACCGATTTCGAATTCAAAACATTTAAAAATATCACTAGATCAAGTTGTTAAAAATTAGTTTGAAACTTGGTAACATGAACAGTAATATCAATGGTAATATCCTGCTCCAGAATTTGAATATCTAAAATTGGCTACATATTTTATTAATTTTTTGCACATTTTGAATGAAAAGTCACAGCATACTTTTTTAATAAGGGTTTTTTGTGTATTATCTAAGAATAACACGTTTGTTTCAATTAAAGATATACTTTCTAACAAACTCTGCAGATTTGATCAAGTATAAAATTAATTGGATTCAAGACCCTGATTAGATTGGCCTATTGAGCACTTAATTTGAAAATACAAAAAATATCACATTAACTGATTAATTCCTATGTAAAAAGTATTCAAAATTAAAAAAATACAAAACCACCAAAATGAAATTCCTTTCAAAGTCAAAACATTAACTGTTTTTAACTTCAACAGCACTCTTAAGCACTTTATTAAGTCTTTTACCTATTAATTTAGGATAAGTATTGTTTTTAATCCGAAATTCCTTGCTCTGATGACACACCGCACCATTTTGTAGCTGAAAGTCGCACAACAATTTTAGTGGTTTTAACAACTGTTCACGATAAGAATCATCATTTTCAAGTATTGATAATGCTTCGGCAGCTGCCTCCAATGTACTTAAGCATCCATCGGTTGGTTGAGTTCTAATTATATAATTACTAATGCAACTTTTTGTTAATTTAACAGCCTTAATGGAATTTAAAAATGAATTTCTAGCATAAATAGCTTTCGCCTGTGGCCACGTACCATCAATTACAATTAAATTATAATTGTCGTTAGTTGAAACAATGTTCTCAATACCGACAGCATTTGGGCTAGGATATAATAATAATGTGTTTGGCAAATTACATATTTCTTCTAATTGTTCAATTTTATTGCGAAAATGCTTTCCCTTGTACACTAAACACTTGCCTTCCGATAGACCAAGGCGAAGCATTGGGGCAGTACGTAAACATCTTTTCTCTTCAGCAGGATGCTGTAATAAAATAATTCGCCCCTTAGGTGTTAAAGTGGGATTTGGTAGAGCTGCACACCAACATACAACCATAGGTCTCCTAAAATAATATTTTAATATTACTCTAAATTCGATAATGTATTAAACCGCTTACTCGCATTGAGAACAGACATTTCTTGTTTTTGGGGGATCTGCTGATATATTAGCTAAGTTATTGAATACTTCTTCTTCTAGTTCAGATTCCATAATGTTTCAGTAAGTGAAAGATTTAAATTAAGAGCGAATTTATAATATCTTTAGTGTACATACATTGATATACATAACCTACAATACCCACATATTATATTGTCATATACAGGGTGACAAGAAATCATTTGTACATTTTTACAAGACCTTTAATCGATGCGATGATTGGTTTATGATATCAGTTTTGAAAGGTAATCAACATTGAATGCGTGCGACATTTGCACAATGAGTCGTCCAGCCGATTTTTGCAATTACTCAAATTCGATATTGTTACATTTTGAAACGTGTTTGATAAAAATATTTATTTTCTATCGAATCTTATTTTTTTTTATTGAACTCCAAGAATACAGCAATTTGCCTGATAGGCATTAGGCGTCTCAACTGACAATGTAACAATATGAAAGACAGTTATTCCATTTAGCCCGATCATCCTAGCCAAAATTTCACTAAAAAACTCGATTAAATGAAGTATGAAATTTTAAATTTTGGATTTTGTGTTTTGTCGATTTGAAGGCCTATTTTGCATTTATCGCTAAAAATGGTAATAACCTAATTTATAGAGAATTAAATTCTCTTCCTTTTCCGTGAGGACAACTTTATTGTAAACTAATTATTTATTGCTAATAATATGCAAAAAGAGTGAAAAATTAGGAGATTGGCTCAGTTTTTTTTAACTTTTGGACCATTTTTATTAAAAATATGTGACACATTCAAATGACAAAGCTGTAAAGGACTAAATTCCCTACAACTTTTGTAGTAGCAAGTTTTTCGTACGACGAATGGATCACAGCCATTCTTCTTGTGTTGACAACGACAATGGTTGGAAAACTTCTTTTAAGTGTCGGGAAAATACTTCAGCCTTCTCTTTATCGTTTCTAGCCCATTTGTTACTTTTATCATCTTTAATTGGTGGATGCTGCAGTTGTGGTCTTTTAAGTTTTCTCGTTGCCTTCCAGAGAGAGTAATCTGTGGCCTCTGCAGGTGCAGCGGCGGCGCCAGCATTTTGAAAATGGGTGGGCACAAATTGGGCCCAATATATTTAGGGTGGGCACAGAAAATTTATAAATTAAACATAAATTGTAAAAATATTGTTGGTTTACTACATATTATTAACATTTTAATAAAATTTCGTATAAATTTTGGGTGAGCACTTTGGTGGGGCACTCCAAGCAACAGGGTGGGCACGTGCTCACCCTGCCCCCCCCTGGCGTCGTCACTGTGTAGGTGTTAGACTCTCTAAGTTATCTTGGATACCTTGGTTTTTGATTTCCATTATCATCTCTTTTAGTTCCTTACTAGATTTGTTAAGCTTGGCTTTGTTTTCTGTCGTTCTTATTTGCTGCCATTGTTTTTTAAATCTTCTGTTTTCAGCGATTTTTTGTTGGATAGTGAGTGGAACTCTTTCTTATTGGTGAGTCGTGTTATTGTTAGGAGTGGCAGACCAAGCTGCTTTTTGAATATTTTTAGTTAACTCATCGACTGCTGCTTCGATTTCATGCTCTGCTTTCAGTGACTTATTTAGTGTAATTAGTTTAATTTTTTGTTATTTAAGAATTATCTTTGAATGTGCAACATTTCAATTTTATGAAAAACTTGTTTTTTTTAAATTTAAATGAAACAAATAACATAATTGTTAAAAATAATTTTGGGGAATCACACCTTGTAGGTAGACAGTGAGACATAAGTAGCCAGTGTTTATTAGATTCTTTGCTCATTAGAATACCAGAAAGGTGATAAAGAAGTTGTATTTATTTATTATAGTTAGTAATTTTATTATAGTTTGATTTTCGGAAAATAAATACATTTATCGGTAATATCGGTTGGTGATCTGGCTGGAACTACGGGGCCCCATGCATTGCGGAGCTCTGGACACTTGCGCAGAGTGCCCAATGGAAAAGAGCCCTTTACAATAATTATAATTCAAAATAGAATTAAAAATATCAAAATTGCCAGACGTACCAATCTCACGCCTGACTTACTTCGCCATTCATTCAAAATTTTAGTTTTAACTTTAAAGATTTTAACGGGAGGTCTATATCTGGTAGGGAGAATTTATAGCCTGATGGATTAATTCTTCCTATTCGGGAGAATTACTGTGACAAAAGGCTTTAGAACCTTACAGAAATATTTAGCAAAAACTTGTGGTGTCTAGCCCAGGTGACATTTGGTATTGCTTAGCATCCTCTTTAGTTGTTTGTGAAATTCAAAATTTTAATAAAATTTCATATTGAAAACAACCCAAAGCAACAATAATTTATATAACAATAATAAAATAAATTGCATTCAAGGCAAGAAAAATTGTTTTGAAAGCTTATAAAAAAATTAAGTTTGATAAGAGTATCAAGTTACACAGTTTCCTGTTCTTCGGGTAAAGGAGTTTTTTTTAATTATAAAAAACTACCCCGGGACATTGCAATATGTAACCAATATATTTCCGTTAAAAAATGTAAAAAATACTTTTATGTATTTGAAATAGATCACTTATTTTTGTCACTTTGTAAATATTTATTCTTGAGAAAAATTTCTAGAAAATATGTAAAGAAGTTAAGGGTAACGGGTAGGAGGCCTTTATGATCTTGTTTATTTGAAAAAGGCAGTGATGGCGACCGGTAAGATGTGATCCGATCGAGTTTGACGAAATTTTTTATTTATAATTTTATTTCGGTGGTAGTTAATTGTTAATTATTATGTCGATAATGTATAAATACCAATATAATATGTAATTTAATAATTTAAAAAAATATTGTACTAAAAAAAATTAAACAGATACAAAAAATTTGTAAATATCAGTTAAAGAGTGTAGGAAAAAGTTTTTAAGAAGAAGCACCCATTTAAAGTTAGTTGATGGTTAAAATCTTCCAAGTTTTATTAAAAGTTTTTTTGTTGAAAGTCGATTATAATTATTAGGTACGCATTATTTAAATTTTAATATATTTTTTGCTGTATTTTTATGTTTTTTGTTAAAAAAATGAAATTATTTAAATAACGAAAATCATGTAATTTTAATATGGCTTGTATTTTAGTCGAGTTTTGAAGCTTTTCTGCACTCTTTCCAGCATATCAATGGGTCGAAAGCAGTTTGAATATTGTTGCTCAGTTGAGCCGCCAGGGTCGTTGGACGGTCTTGCCTTCTTGACTTCGGTCTTAAATTGACTTCCTAACCTGCTCGGTGTTTTTGGGTGTCCTGACGGTTCTGGAACCTACAAGTTTTTTTCTGCACATCACAGAAAAAGAATCGATTTCCGATCAGGAACATGACTCGCGGGTGCGATATTAAAGTGATTCTAAAATGCTCGTTGCGTGGCGATGTCTCTCCTCGCTCGTCCACTGCATGATCGTTATTAAAATTTTATAACAGAAAACTTTCCTGAAAAGTCCCGCTCTTTCGAATAGCGTCACCCCACCTTTCTCGGAATAACTCTCACTTCAGTTTCCCTGACGCACCCTGTATTGTAGTGAATACGGTATCCACCATGGGAATCCACTATATCCAAAACAGTAACGCAAGATGTACATGTGTAAGTATGGAAGTAGGTACCTTGCAATATCGTAGCAAATTAACCCTTTTCTATTTTTTTAATTTTTTTCTCTTTGCCTGTATTTCTCCTACGATTTTAAAATGAAAAAAATTATTAAATTATATTTCGTTTGCTAGTTGGATAGAGGAAATTTACAGTGAAAAAATCGACCGATACGTTTCACCCAGTATTTGTTGAGTTAGATTTTTCAAAATATATTTATTGAGAAAAACATTCAGTTGAATAAGTTGTAAGAAGTACATTAATTAGGTAATGCTGGAATAATAAATTTTGATATTCGTTAAAAACCATTTTACATGATGCAGCTTAAAATTTCAACATTATTCGATACTGTATTATTATAGTTCTATATGCTGTTTATGTCTTACGTTCATTGTGAATGAGTAGTACTACTAACTATCAAGTAATAAATATTTCGTTACCTGGCGATCTTGGTCATTTTCTCAATTGTTTGGTTTTACTAAATTGTTTTTTTTATGATTTTTCAAAGTGCAAATAATTGATTTTGCTACTAACTTAGGTAGATCATCTAAAAAGTAATCATCTAATGTGAAGTATAGCAGTTCAATTTTCTAAAAATAAATTTCTGTGTAATTGCTCGGTAGCTTGCCAAATTTAATTGTCCTAATACCTCGTTACATCGAAAATGTGATTACAAAATTACATTATAACCAAAACAATCGAACGGTGAGCGTAATGACCATAGCCATAATAATAGTAAATATAGTTAAAACGCAGGTTTAATTTATTAAACAAAAATCATGATTTATTTATGTTGTATGTTATCTATTTTGAATTTTGATATTATAACTATTACAGTATATAAAAAACATAATACAAGTTATCAAAACTTAGTAATCTACATTAAGGTTCTACGTATCGTATAAATTAACCAACAATACGCTAATTGTTTCATATCTATACATCACTGAAATATGTCACATGGCATTTCAAATTCATATACATAACAATGAAGGATAACAGCAACCCTTTGTTCATACGTTTGCATGTCGGCACATTGATCATTAAGTACCGTAGGCTTTTCCTATATAACGATCTGTAAATCAACCTTGCAGTCTACATATCATATTTGCACTATAGATATACAACAATTAAAGTGATATTGCCGATACGGATATAACAAACAAGTTTATAACTTGTTGATTTACATTACTGTTTCACATCAGGTAAGAATTAACAATACCAATAAGCGTCTATTTATTCCTTCGTGTGCCAATTCCAATTGAGCATACATAAAATACATAAGTCAGTTAGACTGCAGTGCCATTAATTTGGAAAATTTCAATGCAATGAAATGTCGTATGTGCGAATCTACCGTTAATTTCTTAATAAGATTCTAATTAATTGAAATCAAATATCAGGCAAAAGCAAAGCAATAAGTTATTTACACCATGTATAATAAGTTTTTCGGCTGATGTTTCTATTATCCCTGAGACATCCAACGTTTTCAGTACAGCAGTGTAATACAACTTAAAGTTTAGCTTCTCATCAATCTCAACACCCAATAACCTTATAGAAGTTCTCCTCCACAAATCACTCTCACCAATGTGCAAGTTTAAGAAATCCAAGTGCTTGTCAACAGGGGAAAATGTTATAAAGATTGTTTTAGGCAAATTTAAAAGTAACTTATTATTGCTGAACCATAAATTCACTTTTTGCAGCAATGCCATAGACTTGCTTCGAATGAACTTCTGAGACTCGCCAGACACAACCGACGATATAATATATCAGCGTATAATAGTCAATTCACGAACAAAATATGTAATGTCATTGTCATTAATAAACAGTACAAATAAAATAGACGCCAGCACAAAACCCTGTGTTACGCCAATATCTGTCAGGCAAGCACACCGAGTTTGCATTCCATATTTACACCTCGTCCATTCGCTCTCAAATGTTCGGGAGCGAAAAGTCCTAGAACTCAACCTGAAATCCAGGTACTTAAAATTCAGAAGTGCGAAAAATTGCGGATAAGTCTCGCGTTGGCGAGAGCGTTGGCCCGCTGGTTCTTGAGCTTGAAACGTTAATATTTTAATAATAATTTATGAACAAACAAACAATTGTGTCTGATCGAATGATTGCTCTTCCGTGATGATGATGTTCACTTGGGTAGCAATACCAAGAGAGTACGCATTGAAGCTTGCCAAAATCAATATTACTGAAAACGTCACAAAATAATTGTTATTTTATTATTAGAAAGAAATTATGATATTTAGACTGTTCATCAAAAATTGAAATATCCAAAACTTAGCGTAGATGTTGGTGTAATAAGATACTTACCTATTTTTCAATGTTGTCTTACGTGTTATATTTGTTAAGTAACTAAGTTTTAGTCAAACCGGATATTTGATTATTCGCTCTCATAGTTTTGCATGCGATTTGCAGTCATTGAAATTGCGCCATGTAAAACAGTCGTATAATAATGAAAGTAGACCACAAATCACAGACATGTATTTTATAGTGCAGTCCTTTTGTGAGATGGGCTGGAACTGTGATTTATGAAATGGTCTTCAGTAGATTACATTAATTTAAATAACTGAATATATGCCTTTTTATGTAATAACCTGTAGGGTTTTTTAGATAGATAAACATGCCTACAGTTTAATTAAGATTAAAAAATCTGGAAAAATAAAGCAAACTATTACAATGGTACTATTTATTTACAATCTAGTTTTACGTAATAGGTATAAACTAAGATAGTTGTAAATATATGTTTTGGCACCAATTTGAATAATACAATCTAAACAGTACAAATATTAACATTCTCTTTACAGTTTTCAATGACATTGATAAATATGTGACGCGCAAAAATTTCCATTTTCTTTGATTTTTTTATATCTAGTTAATCGTATAAAATACTTCGTTTTAAATTATAAATAATTTAATAATGGAAAACAAATATTTGATAACCTGCTTATCAGAAACTAAATCTAAAATATGCATGACCCAATCAAATAATTTTTGAGTTATAATCGTTATTATGCCTAATACCTCATAAAAATCTACTATTTTATTAATGTTTATTAAATTTGAAAGCGTATTGAATTTTGTGTTTATATACTGCTCGTATTTTAATTCACTTTATTTTATTGTATTTTTTAGTAAATTTGTTAAAAATTTTGCAGAATGCAAATTGAGTGCTATGATAGATAGTATATAATATACATATTAATTTGATGGCGTATGGTGATTTTCACATCATTTCATATCATAAAAATCACTTACACTATTTTTATATCTTGATACACATAATACCACAAAAGTTTTTATTAAATTGCGTGTCTTGTAAGTGCTTTGAGATAAAAAATTCTTCTGCGCTGATAAAAATAATTTATAGAGGAGCAATAATTTATTTACGAAATTTTCAAATTGAAAATACTTTATCGACCTGTTCTTAACTCAAAAATTGTCTGATCAGTTTAATTTTAATTAGCTAAATATTTAGACGTTAACGAAAATTTAATTACTTTTTGATGTACCTATACAAAGTTCTTATTGTGTATTGACAAACAAAAAGAATTTTTTTAAGAAAATCGTATTTTTTAATTAAGGCCAAAAGATGAATAATTATCTTTCAGTTCTACAATCAATAACGTTGTCATTTAGATTTAATAAAAATTTTACACATCACTTCATACGTATCACATTTAGAGGTTCAAATTATAGCCATTAATTTTATTTTAGGTTTCAGCAAATCGATAGAATGCTGATCATAAATCCAGAAAAATCACATTTTTATTATTAAAGTCTAAATTATAATGTATCAATATTTTACCTAATCTAAAATAATTAAAAATAAATTTTCTACAACACAAACTTCATTTTAAAATATTTACAAAGACAAAAATCACAGTTTATTAATGTTTAATACTAAAGGACTAATAAATTACATGGTACTAATAGAGTGTATGTCAAAATAGAATAAAAAGTATAAAATATTTAGGCGTTATCGACGATGGATGGTCGAAAAATTATAATCATGTAGCCACATCTACTTGGTAAAGAAACTTTGGTTTTTAATTTTTAATTATAATTCAGACAAAGCACAAACATAATACTATTCTCAAATAAAGTTAACTATACTTGTATCTACTACTCTTTAATTAAATAAAATGATATTGTAAGTAAATACAAAAAATAATAAGTAGCTAGGTACATTTTAATATTTAAAATATTTAAGGACTAAAAGAATTTTTTATGTTTTGAAATTACAAAAAATATTATTTACTTGTTTTTAAGAGAATATCGTGTAGGGTAGTAGGTAGAATTCCATTATAAAAATGTTGAAATTTTATTTAGTTTCCACAATTCCATCTAAATTTGTAACATTATAAAAGTAAGATAAACATTGAATTAATATTCTTATTGCAGTAAGTACAAAATTGTAAATAATATAGCATAAAACAATATTAAAAGTTATATTACGTAAAATTAAACAGTTAAAACTTAGAAACTGCCGTCCCTGAAGTACGTAGATACACTAATAGTGCATTATACCACAAGATTACAAAGTTGACTACTACAGTCAATCGCCAAGATTATAATATCAAGGCGCAAAGTGCAGTGTAATGCAAGACGCTTGTATTAGTGTACTCAACTGTGGTGTTTCACAACTTATAATTAATAATGGTTGGGTTTTATGCTCGCAGTGAAAAAATATAGTCATTCAAATTTTAATACTTTACTGCTCATTGCCAGAATATAAGATAATAAAAAAACTACAGGAACAATTTGATAAATGTTTCATAATTTCTATTTCAAGTATTTTACTACTAGTAGGTGAACCCCAAATCATACCGCCACGGGTAACATATTACCCTAGGTTCCCTTTTTAGGAAAAGTTATTTTGTTTAGGTTTAAACATGAACAAACTATAAATGCGAAATATGATCTTCCTGTCTTGTCAGTTAACTTTTTATTGAGTTAATAATGCCTTGTAATATAATATTTTCTATTGTCGTTTTCAGTTTTCTACATTTTTCAATTTGTTGTATCCGACGTGTGCAAGTTTAATTTGTATGAAATTGCACTGTAATTGATGTAAATGCTGCTCAATTTTAATAATTCGACTAGGTTTGGCATTTTCATTGCAATTACGGTTCATATTTGAATTTCAAATTAGTTAAAACTTATGTTCGCTAATAACTAAAATGAAGAGCAATAAAGTTTAAAAATAATGAGCAAATGAATAATAAAAAGAATGTTATAATTTCATAATTAATACGTTGCAATGTAAATTTAATAGCTCATTTTAAAAATATTAAATATCTAATGTATTTAATAAAATATCAACAGATTTTTCATAAATGTTAGAATAACGCATAAGCAAATTGAATTTTTCCTAAAGGATGAAACATATGGTAACAATTTTAGGGTGAACGTGTGACACATCAAATTTTGCAAACATGATGAAATATTCAGTTTTCCAGTTTTACCATTTGCTTTAAAAATAACAGTGATAATCGGAAACAAGCAGATTGAAAACTCGAAAAGAGCCCCGATAACGCAATAAGAAAATTATAAATTTTTAACGAATCAAAAAATCTTGAAACATAAATTTTTAATTTATATTAAATTTGTTTTATAAATTTCACATAATTCAAAGAATCTCTGAAATTAACATTTTTATGTGGAAAATGTTTCTCGAAACAGACGTCAAGCTTTCTTTATACAAGGAAATGTAAAATACCAGCTAAATAAAAATTCTGATATAAGGAAATTTTTCAAAGTTTTGCGTATTCTTTATGTATAATTTATTTTCGGAGAATGTATTATAACGAGAACCTAAAGTAAACTAATTTGATAATTTACATAACTTATGAAAATAAGTAATTAATAATGAAGCATAAATTATTAGTTTCAAGTTTGTACTCTCACATAGCGTATTTGATTATTCCGTTTGTCTTATTTGATGGTGAATGAGTTTTGTTGTTATTACGGAATTGTGGTGTTTTGAAATATTAAATCCACTCGATTAATTAGATATAATTAAACAAGACGATTAGGCGTCATACTGTTTAAATATATCACGCCAGGTTAAATAAAAACAATAATTGTTATTAATAGTGACAACTATCACAATTAAGCCACTGATTGATGCTCAGGGTGTACTGTTATAATTGTAGCATCGATCTTAACTTAAAATTCGTATTCAATTTTAATTCTATGTCGTACAGTTTTTCTACACATCTATAATATTTCACACAATTTTCACACACTTTTTTTTAATTACAAACAGTTTTTGTTCATCGATCTATATTAAAGTAATTATTAAGTTAATTTTAAATTTCAAAGAGTTTGTGAGTTTATTAACTTTAGAGCAACCGTCACCTGGGCAAACAACTGACTGTCGAAACAACTACTAGGAAAACAATAAGTAGTAAAGATGATGAAGAACACGAAGACCCTGCTATGTTACTTCGAGATTCTCTTGCGGGTTCTGCCAAACCTGGAACAAAATTTCTTTAATAGTATCGATTTACATTCTAATATACCTATTATAAAATATAAACGTACTATGCTTAGATAAATCAAAGGTTTTTAATCATATCAATATTCAAAACACCTAAAAAATGCACACTCGCTTTTTAGAACTAAAATGTTTATAAGTTATCACAAATAAAGTACACTGTAAGTATATTAATTGCAAAAGTTTTCACCATAACGATGATGCCATAGTATGGTGAAAACGGTTTAGTTTTAAAAAGTGTGTGCGCATTTTTTAGGTATTCTAAAATATGGATATGATTAATATCAAATTGCACTCCTTAATCAACGTATCAATTAATTATTTCAAGGTTTTTATTTTCAAATAAAATTATTCAACTCTTAATTATGTTTTCGTTCTTTTAAGAAAATAGTACTCACCAAAAAATAATTTGCTGGCCTATAATAAAATTACTTGCTATAATTACCAAATATTTTTGTTTCTAGCACTAACATATTTTTGTTGTTGCAGCGAAAAACTTTATTGATCAAAATCATTGCTACGCAGACAAATTATGCAAACTTACTAAATAAACGCGTTACATTTATTTATGTACCATTTTTTTTTATAAAAACAATCTTCGTTTTAATTAGTATTTATCTGCTGAAAAATATTGCTATCGAATGAATTACACAAAAATACATAATACTTACCGCAAATATTTAAAATTTTTCTACCTCAATTTTATTTTTACTCAAAGGTAAAAGAAATGTGTACATATAACTTTTGTGCATAGCCATTTTATGCATTTGCAAAAACATTTCTCTATTTATTTTATTTGGTTTAATATTACAGCGCTAATAAGCAGCATAACTTTGTGCTATAGTGCAGTCCATATAAAAAATAGAGGACAGCAGTAATAACTTAAAAATATAAAAACTTAACAATACTTTTTAGAATAATAATATTCTTTTTGATTTATACATTAAGCGTAACCCCATTTGCATGAAATTTTATTGAAACTCTTTCGTTATTCATTACATCGAAAAAAATATGCCAGCATTGTATACGACGACATTAATCTTAATTTTATTTTAATTAAATTAACATTTTTAGTATTGCATTTAAATTTTGATTTATCTCAATATATGCCGTTAAGTTTGGCAAGCATTTACATTTTTGATACGAATTCTTCGACGTTATGAATAATTAAGTGGAAATTTTTAAATGTGATTTATAACGGCTATATTATAGCAATTTTGTATATTTTGGTAAAATATAGTGTTATTAAATATTAAAACCTCAAACCCCAAAATTATTAGAAATTAAAACATTAACTTCATTACATTCAGGTAATGCGAAAAGCCAAAATTGACAACAAACTCTAGAAATGCAATTTACAGTAAGAGGACTAATCTACCTCAAAAAAAAAGGCTTCAAAATTATTCTTTTAGGAATAATAGAATATTCATTATTGTTATAATCTATTCTTTACAACCATAAGACAATAAGTATATTAATCGCAAACGTTTCATCATACTATCTCATCATCAGGTTCCTAGTTAAATACAAAAAAATCAAATTCAATGGAATCATTAATTCCATGGTTCTATTTAAATTAAAAAATATTTGTACAATGAATTATTTGATAACTTTTGGCTTCAGGGGCCTGAAGTTTCACAATGAAAATTCACTATTATTACAAGTTACAAGCAACTTTAAATACTCTCCAAAATAATAATGATTACGTTTATTATTAACTGCAATGTTATTCATTAGGAGTCCTTCCTAAAGGACGAAGATGAAAAATGGTTTTAGAATGAGATTTATATGCAATTGTCACATTTAGTTAACCCCCTCAAGCCTTTCATGGACGACGAATTGTGTCTTTTGCACACTTCAATTTGTAATTGCCTATTATGTAATTGCCCTATTACTATTGAAAATAATCATCTATCTGCTTTTACACAGACCTTTAACTTCTCGATTAACTAACTGACTTCTACTGACAGAAACTATAGAAATGATAGAAGAAGAATTGATACTGATATCAATGCTACTATCTTCACTAAATCGCAATTCAGCAGCTCGATATTTGTATGGAGTTTATTACATAAAAGAGATTATTATTATTCATACCTTGCATGAGCATTGGGCAACGTTTTAGTAAAGAAGCTAAAAAAAAGTCTTAAAAAGTATTAAATTTTTTTCGAAAAGAAAATTTCTCTGGGGCCCGTTTGTGGTCGCGCACCGTGAGTTTCCTATGCCTGACTTAGACGCTGGTAAGGCAGAACGGCATAAGCGCCATTGTGTAAATTTTCGGGAGAAACAAAAGACCTTTTATTCTATTAAGTAATTTGCAGATGTTTTAACAATTAATTATATACAAAAGAGTTATTTTTTACGTATTTTAACGTCAATTTATATTTATTAATTATAATTATAATATTCTTGTTAAAGTAATGGACGGAAACTATTTTTATTTGATTTTGGAATCAAAGTCGCTTATGAATGCATATATCATAAAATAACTTTCTATAGATTTTTTTTCTATTTATAGATACACATTACACTAAAAAATGTTTGACGTCAAAATGTCAATTTTTGTAATTTAACGCTTAAGTCGTTCTGCCTTATAATGAACAGCAAATAACTGAATTCTTATACCGTACTGCTGATTTAAAGTCGATCTAGTATATTATGTACGTTGTTTAAATTTTTTTAAAACGTTTTCTTGGTTAATTTTTTCTTTTTCAATAGTTTGAATATAAATTTATGTTACATATTATATTTTTGTTATTTCCAAGTTATATGCGACTGAAGATCGAAAATAATCGTGAAATAGGGCCTTATATCGCATTACTAAAGTTTTATTTTTTTTGTCTAGTTCTATTATAACGTAATATTAGTTTTCCTATTTTCAAATTTTTGAATTTTATATTCCTAACCTGCAAATGTGGTTAAATAAATGTTTTTTCATTGATTTTTAAATAATAATTTTTTTACATAGTATTATGTAGATATTCTTTAGTTTACTGTAAAAATTCTATTATTTTAACGTATTGTTTAGTTTTGTGCAATATTATAATTTCTTAATATGTTAATTTAACTTGATTATGATTATAATGCAAAATGTTACAAACCAGTTATATTTATTTTATCTCTTTAAATATTTTATTAGTTTTTTAATGATACAGACAAATAAATTTTACTAACAATGTATTCTACGAACTTAATTACAAATACAGATCTATCTACCACGCATCAATAGTTTTCCCATATTATTTATGATTTATACGTTACGCAAATTATCTGACCTGATATTAATTTACATAAAATTATTATTATAGTTAATATACTTGTTTTGTATTTTTATATTCAGTTTTCATTTACAGAGAAAGGAAATAATTAAAAAGACTACCTTTTGTGTTGTTTATAAAGTCTGTTATTCCAGTTTTTCATATTATTTATATAATAATAGTTTATTACGTACAGATGATATAGTTTTATTACAGTCGTAAGCTATTTGACTACGAACTGATACCGCGATGTATGTATACTATTTTATTCAAAATCAGTTAGTAAATGAAAAACGTACCACAAATAGTTAATAATCTTCTTCTTCTTAATTTAGGACTACGCCTTGTTATTACAATGTGATGTAATAAATAATAAATAATTATAATTTGATAGATATTTTTACTAGGATATTTAATTGTAAGTTAAATATAAAATTGCACTCTTGCAATTTTGCACTCAAAAGTTATATTAACAAGAACAAAAATAATTGCAAAATTTTACTAACCTAGTTCTTATTAATATAACTTTTAGGATTATTAATATTATAATAATTTTGAATTTAAAGTTACATCAATTTTTGAATATTGTCCGATGATGACTGATTGCAGTCAAAACGCGTAACAGTAATATAATAAAAATTTACTTCCCTCCCTAATCTATGTTTTATTAGTATGTCTTTTCGTGTAAGCTTAGTTAAGATGTTACAAACCATATTTAAGAATAAAATGCTTTATTAAGGATATACCTAGAAATTAAGGATGTTAAATAAGGTGTGATTTGGGTTGTATAATCTGTTGTAATGTATAATATGTAAATTTAGGTTGGATCTCACGAACTGTGTTGTCCGTTCTGATAAAAGAATATAAGAGGTTCGGTATCTATATGTTGGTTTTGTTCGTTGACAACCATACAACAAAGAAAATTAAGAAAACAAGTCGATAGTTTTACCGAAATTAAAACTTCGTATTTCAGCAATTAGATAATATGTAATCTTAATATCACAGCAGTGAATTGGTGTGATTGCTGCCGCTGGTCGAGTTACAGAGATGAAATTTGTAATTTGTGTGCATCAACAAGTTGATTCTATTGAATCAATCTAATTGATTCTAAAGTTGAAAACGTTTATAATATACATACACAGATTAGCTATTTCTTCACTAATAAAACAAAAGTACAAATTATATTTTTGGTGTTAAATTTAACCACAAAACCGAAAATGTTTATAATTTACACATATTAGAAACGGTCTGTCGAGAAATACGAAGCATTCAAACAATTTCACGTTGACGATTTCAAGCTTCAAATAACAATAAAATTGCGGTATCACTTTATGATATCTTGTAACTCACAAACTAAGTGTTTTATTTTGTATTTTATTTTCCTATTGTACTTAGAATTGAGTACTAGATTATTTTTCGGTTAAATTTAGTGATTTTCGCGAAACGAGAAAAACAAGTTTGTCCAAGTTCCCGTGGGTCACGGTCTATTTGCAATTCAGCTCTCTTAAATACTTTTCCGACAGACATTGAAAGCTTCCAATGGATTGTCGTAGTCTAGATCTAGACCACGTGTCGTAAATTTTTCTAATTTAATTCTGGTATTATTCGTTCAAATTGTCAGTATGTTCATTATAGCATCAACTGCTAAGTTAACATCTTGTCAGATAATACAGAATACATTTGCAATATGATCACTAACATTTTTAATAACAAATATAATAAGCCCACTTGTAATAGTTTCAGTCTAATTTTACTTACACATATTATTATATACAATGTTTTTTTAGTAAATTTAAGACACTTACAAAATCTGTTCTCTGGTCCCCACGTTATTTTGAAAAACTAATCTTAAGGCATCGTCTTACTCGCTATTATGAGATAAGTAAACTACATCGAGGCAATATGAAAATTTTAAAATCAAAATAAATTATTTTATTGGATAGTGCTTCAAAAGATTGAGTAATAAATTATAGAAAATTAAACGAATAAATTATCGACGATAATTATCCAATACCCAATATCACTGAAATTCTTAACAAATTGAGCAAATGCCAGTTCTTCACAATGTTAGATTTAAAATTTAGATTTCATCAAATTGAAATGGATAAAATAACGTTCCTAAAACAGCTTTTACGGTCGAAATCGGACATTACGAGTGTTTAAGAACTAGTTTCTCAGCAACTTTCCACATAACACTGCATAACATTTTGAAATGAATTCCTAGTTTAGTTTATACCGATGACGTTAACGTTCACCCGCCCGATTGTGCTCACATACATTACAAGACCAATCTATGTAACCGATGCGTAGAAAATTTGACTCACAACCAAATTAAGCTGCCTTCACCAATTGCATTGATACCGGAATAAAAGTGCTTTCAACAAATTAAGTGTTTTTATTTCAATATACATCGCACAAAAGTGTCTTTCAAAGTTTCACTGCGAGACCGTTTCAAACAGGCGATCGTTACTATTCGAGGAAATATCAAGTTACCCCTCAATTGTATCGATATTACAGTAGTTTTAGTATTACTATAAGATCATTTGAAAAGATTCAGACAAGAATTCCAAAGATTGAGGAAGGAATATTTCAAAATTCAATTGGATAAGTCAGAATTTGTAAAAAAAAAAGAAAAATGTATGTACAAGTAGTATGCAATAACGGATAGGAAATTAAAAATGGCTCATCATTTTTCTAATGGGGTAATTGAATACTTAACGCGAATTGAACATTTAAAAATTCTTCAAACGTAAAATCCAAACGATGATATAATCTCATGCAATACGCGATTTTAGCTTATAATTAAACATAATTCACGGTGTAACGGGATTTATATCATCGAACTTATGTACATTTAACCATTTTAGTCTACGAGACAACGTTGAATAATTTGTACAAAAAGATTTTTATCAGAAATAAGTAAATAATCACAAAGAATTACATCACAACAGTGCAGTTTACGAATAATACTACACATTTAAATTTAATAAGTTTTTGGACGATTTTCATCTATTTGATAACTTGTATTTTAATTATTTGTATATTTCATAAAGTGAAAAAGGGGGTCCGTAGTAAAGTACGCTTGCAAATATCGACAAGATTTAATAAAAAAGTTGGAAAAAAATATACTATATTATGTGTACATCCTAAATATAAAATCAGAGGAAAATTCGGTAATTTTCCCTAAATTTTCGTAAATATTTTCTTTGAAGATTGTTACATTCAATTATCCTTGTTATGAACTAATAGGCTACACATGGCAAGAGGAGGAGCCTGAGTTACAAAGGATGTTTATTTTCGAAGCAGGTATTATTCAAAAATGGTGAATTTTAGAGTGGATCCGACATTTGCCGTAGTGGCGCTTGTCAAAAGTGACCCTAAGCGCTGCACTCTTTAAGCGGAATCAGTCCTCAAATTAAATTCGGCTATAATTACATATTAACCGAATGCAATCTAAAAAAAATAAGTTTATTAAATCATATTATCACTAGCACGGCTTCAAGGGAACTACAGCCGGCTCCTACTGCTAAAACACACTCCTGCATTTATTTACGTCGAACACACGTACTTTGAACAGAATGAGAGAACTAAATTAACTAAATAGTTGATTTTCAAAATTTAATTGTGAAGTAACCGGTAGAACTATATAATTTTTCCTCACCCCATAGAAAAGCTCTGAATGTGTTCTTTTAGAATATTTATAGGTTTTGTATCAT
Organism: Cantharis lateralis; assembly: GCA_963170105.1. Lineage (NCBI taxonomy): Eukaryota > Metazoa > Arthropoda > Insecta > Coleoptera > Cantharidae > Cantharis > Cantharis lateralis. Next base: position 11,956,953 of record OY720629.1, read on the forward strand.
ACTCGGAAGGTAAAACGTGTAGTTTACTACTACTAACGAAAAATTCAGATGCCGCATCAACGTACCAATTTTTTATCTTACAGCAGAGGAGTAATTTTCATCAAATATAACAACATTATAATATTGAAATAATATTATAATTATAAAGTTCATAATATGTCAGTGTGTGTTCACCATATAGTGATAGTTAGATAGCATGCTATTATGTGAAATATTGAGTTAGCAGAACACATTTCCAATGGGAAATATGTACAAAACGAATATTTTTATTAAAAATTATAAATACTAGTTTGAAATAGTTTCATTCTAGTTCTAAGTTTGCTAGTGAAACGAACTATTATCAAGCTATATTATATTGAATAAATTTAAAATACAAAATTAGTGTTTTTTCAAAACTTTTATTTTAATAATCATAACCAGAACACTTAATTCTAAATGTATGAGTTTTTTGCCATACAAAAAAAACATGGGGTAAGTGATTAGCATCTGATAATTTAATATGATTAATGGCTAATACAGCAAGTAAATATGATAAACTATACCATCTATGCAAGAAAATCAATAATCATACCGCAAATTTCCTACGCAGGTAAACCACCAATTAATATTTACCATTGCACTTGAGCGTTTGTATTTGTTTTTCTATAGATATTTCATAAACTACATTGAAAACAATTTGAAATTTTTTAAATAGATATCATTTATTGTGTATATAATGTTATTTTAATAAAATTTTTGATGGTCCTCATAATAAAATTAATAATTTTTCAATTTTTTTTTTCAAATTAAAATTAAAGATAATTTAATTTAAAAATCTCATATCTCATAATATGCTCCGGTATCAATATCACTCCATTTCTTGAATAATATCCAAATTAAATATCTAAAAACTTCTAACCATTTGTAACGTATCGAAACGCGTATAGACCATCTAGGATTAAGGAAGTTTTGATCAATTTACGATACATATTACTTTAATTAATTTTAATGTATTTTGTAATTTTATTTCTTATCTAATTTCATCTATAATTTTCTTTATATTTTAACTATTATACCTTAATATAATACTAATAATAATACTAAATATATTTAATTTAATTTGCCCTATATCTCGCGTGAAATAAACTATTCCGTAAAGTTAATTGCAGTTCCATGTCAACATAAGTATTTTTGACGTAGGTAAACTAAAAGGGAGATTTGAGGAAATCTAACTAAGACCACGAAATTACAAATGGACTGTTAAATATATAAGGAAATTGTGCCAAAAAATCTTACGTTAACATTAAGACGTAATCAAACCGTAGAAATGAGACGACTTTAATCATAAAACTTTGGTTGTAAATTTGTGGTTATTTAACATTTCGGGCGGACATAGGGCTAATGATTTCTGAAATCTTTTTTACGTATTTTTAACGTGTTTGTACACATTCCGTATAATTAGAAACCTAATAAGCGATCTATGAAAGGAACCAATGCAACTGGTTTAATTTCTAATTTTCTTTTAATGAAATCTATTTTCTGCGTTACAGATGTGCGTAATTCTTTCTTGCTTTATAAAATTCGTCAATCCGACAGTTACGTGTATATGGAAGAATTTTATGTTTAACCGCATATTAAATTGAATTCGTATTTTTTATTTTCAGTTTTCAAGGAAATATAAATACAAATTGTATTATACCTCGATGATTGGAAAGCCAGAATAAATAATTATAGTGATCTAATATAATATAAGTGCTTTGTAGTATAGGGAACTCTCCCCTAACAGAGAATTCAATGTTTTGTAGATTACTTTATCACGTTTAATAAATAACAAAAATTAATTTCAAGCATGAATTTTAGGAAAATTGATAGTAAATTGATTATATAGTACATAATACAATAGTATTTTAATTTAAGATAATGGATGCATAAGTGGTTATATGGTTTGCGGTTTCCGTCTCTTAATTTAATTAAAATCTACATAAATGCTCCAAGCAAGAATTTGCTGGTTGTATATTGCATAATTTAAGTTAAAACAATTAATGAAATATTTCATTAACTAATTTGCAGTGAGATATATTTTTTGCGTAAAAGCTGTTAACATACGAAACCATTATTTTCTTACTACACAAAAACAATTAAATAGAGAAAACAGAATATACATAATTAAATAGAGAGTATACAACTCACCTCCAACAATACTAACATGATGGTCGTTAGGACTTCCTGGTGCTACTTTTATTTCTGAAAAAAAAATTCCAAATTAATATCAAATATTGCAGTGTTTCATTTGTTAATAATAAAATATAATAAGAAATAGTTTTCATAGTTCTCAAAGTACAGGGCGATTGATTTTAACTGTAACATTTGAAACATACGAATGCTCACAAGCTCACACGCGGTTTGGCATCGATGAATTGCAGTTATATACTACACACATCATTAATATTTATATTATCGGTATCAGCGGTATCATTATTATTATTACCAACTTTAAAGAAAATTTTTTTAAATGTGTAGAATTACACTTCAGCAAAAGATTTTTAATTGTCGTCCTCCTATTATGGTATTCAACTGCCACCGGTCATATTATATGTACATAGTAAGATATGAATATTATCTAAATTATGATATAAAAGATTAAAGAGAAAACTGAAAGTGAAATTGGAGTTGCCTAAAACATGTTTATACCAAAAAACATTCAGTTTTTTTTGGGTACGTGCGTATTAGGATCATTGCACTCCTACAAAGAAACACGATTGTAACTCAAAAATTCAGTTTTTAAGTGAGATATGAAATTTGCATAAAATGTTTATTGTTTAAAAAAGTTAAAATTATTTTTTAAAGGCTATTAAATTAAAAGGTCTTTCTATATAATGAAAGAAAAATGTTCAAATTAGAAAAAGTTCTTTAAAAAAATATGTTAGCCAACTTACTTTTGAGCGCTACTGTATGTAAAAAATGAGTGGCCCACATATCGTGCGAATGAATAATTATTTCGAGTTCATAGACTGTTAATACCAACGGAATTGCAGGATGAAATTTGTAGATGCATTATATTTATATCTAGCCAGAAATGAACAGTAAAATCGAGGAAATCACTTCAAAATGGGAGATCTGCGAAAAATTCAAAGGCAACAATCAAAATGAGGCACCAGTGCAGGAAGAAGCATCTAAGTATCCATTTCATAGAGTGTTTCATAGAGTGGTAAGTTCAATGCAAGTGGATACGCAACAATCAGCATTGGTGCTTTCGAATTGGAGGAATTTGAGAATTTTGCAAGTTCCGCCAATATTCAAATGAAATTCTCAAACCCAAAAAGTAATAGGCTTGCGGAAAAGAGTGTGGCTATTGCGAATAATATTCTTAAACACTGTTACGAGGCAAATGATGTTCATCAATTCCGATATCGTATACTGGAATATAATAAAACGCCATGCCAGTGGTAAGTTTGCATTTGTCTCCTGCATAATCATATTTTGGTCGATCAATCAAAACAAAACTATCTATCGCAGGCTCAGTATTTTGTCGTAATAATGTGAGTAAGGACAGCGATCAAGAAAAATTTGAAAGAAAAGGAAAGACAAAGGTAATAATGATCGGAATGCAAGCAACTGTCAATGTTGTATGCAAGTGATCGATTTGAAAAGAGTGGAATTATGAAACAATTGTTGAAAATATTAATAATCAAGGATAGTGTTAATAATGTTTTTTAGGTGGAATCGCAGATTGATTTCTAAAACAAGTAATACTGTCTTCAACGCCACTGAAATCTTGTTAGAGAAAAGCATAAAAATCATAATGAACAGAAAGGGGAATCTGAATAAAATTAGAATTATAAGTAGGTTCAACCCGAGTGTCGTGTGAGACATAAGAAAGTGTCGACAATGAACTTCTTGAACAGAGCGTAAACGAATCATTTCCACCGGTAAAAGCAGAAGTCTCTAAACGTTTGATGGCAGATGAAACACAGGGTAGCAATAGAATGGATACATCCTTGAGCCACTACAATACCAGACACTAGAGGTCATCTGGTAAAACCATAACAAAGATTTGGCCAAGATTAATTTTTGTATTGTGACGACAAAATACGGTTACGATTGCCAACCCGTTAAAGTTGGCAACTTTCTAAACATATTATATAATAAAATAAAAAGTAGTCAAAATTCATACTGGCGAGAAACCATTTTACACCTAGCTATGATAACCCAAGCAGGATAGACAATATATTTGAATATCTGCAAATAATTTATACTTTTCCTGCTAGAAGAAGTAATTGAATTACTTTTCTTGTATGAAATTGTAAGCACTACAGCTTCTTTAATACGAGACAGTCTGGTAGAACTGTTTCTCATATGTAGGTAGGTATAGTTAAAAACAAGCAGCGTACGGATCGTCGAGATAAATTAACTCAAGTTAAAATTATAGGTTGCAATGTTGAAAATCTTAATAGTTCAGCGGGTAATATTCATGAAACGCTAACATTACATAAATTTCATCCTTCCAAAATGCAGTATAGTCAGACTTGAATTAACGGTGATTGGATAGATGGCGCTGTTCAGTGAAGAAGTGCTTTATTAATTATTCCTATATAAATAAAATTAATTTTTTTAAAACAAATTTACCAATAAACATAACTGTCATTCTTGGTGTACCTAATGAAAATCCTAATGTGTTTGCTGTGAACACAGTGGCCGTAGAACGTAAACGTGTGCTGGGCTGGTATACTGGGCGATAGAATTATTATATAATTATTTTTTAATAGTCGTTTAAAAAGGTTAAAATATCGTTAGAATATGCTTGAAGAAGCCGCCATCTTTTTGCTTCTTCTTTAATAGTATTCCTTATTAGTTCATTCGTTTGAAAATCAAATATGTAAATGCATTGTGCAATAAAACTGTATTCCACATTGTACAAAAATTTTAAGGCATTAATTTATAATAGCTGTGGTTTATGATTCTGCGGATATTTCACAATATTGCTTATGCAAAGTTCAGTACCTAATCGCACAATTACCATTGAAGTTACCCTGTTTGAAAGTTGTGTAACATTTTCATTTAGATTAAGTTATAACTTAAGTTATTTTTTTCTTATAATTAACACTTGCATGTATTTTATATAGGAAAACTTTAGACGTAAATTTAGTTTAATTTTATATTACATATTTTAAAGAAACATTTAATAAGAAAATAAAATAATAAGTTAATCAAGATTTACATAGTTGACAAGCAAAATGTTTACTCTGTGATAGATGCCGAGCATCAGTCGTATTTTGATTATAGCTCGCAAAGTTCTAATAAAAATAAATTAAAATGAAAAGGAGAAAATAAATACAAAAATAAAGAGAACCGAAATAGTTCCGTATAAAAATAATAAATTGAGTTTTGCGATTTAATTATTATAGAAGGCTGATTAAATTGGGTTAACATTATTTACATGTCAACCGTCAACAATGAAATTCATTGAATTTAACTAAAAATATTTAGTAAAAATATTAAAATGTATAAAACGCGAGGGAAACCTGAAGATCCATGGAATAAAGCTGCGTCAGAGCAAGAAAAAAGTTTAGCTGAAGCAATACATGTCAATCAATTACATAAAAATGGAGTAGTGGAATCCTTAAATCCAACTCCTTCAAGTATTATAGCTCGTCAAAGGGAGTTTTCACGACGCCGTAATAATTATGAACAGTTTAAAGAAATTTACAGGATGAAAAAATTCAATAATAATGCTAAAGCCACGTCGAAAGATGTGGCAAACGTTAAAACATCATCTATGAAAAGTAATCTCAGTAGTATAGTGAAACGTTATGTAAGTGGTGGCCTTAGTAAAAATTATATCATAAATGAGAAAGATACTTATAAATATGGCACACTTTTACGTGCACCATTGGGAGCAGTAAAAACTATTAATGTTGCAGTTCCAAGTAGATATACGGAAGATGCGATATTTTCTCCATCTAAAACTGACGAGGTTGAACCATTAAATCTTGTGCAAAAATTAAGAAATCTCGAAAACTTTAGTGACGATCCTAATGAATTTATAAATGAAGGTTTCAAATGGCAAAACGATTTAGTAACGGAATTAGAAAATGCTAAAGCTGAAGTGGATATAGGAAATGTACAACTACAACAAATTAATAATATTTTAAAAGCAACAAAATCGCTAGGATTTAGTGCGACTGGTGAAAAAAAGCGTAAAGCTTTGGATAAAAAGAATCTATATAATGTTCAACAAAAGGCTAATCAGAAAGAAATCCCAAAAAATAATAGATTACTTTTAACCCTTAATAATGTTAATCAGAGAATACAAAAAATGCAGCATAAATTTTTTAATGAAGAGCGTCCAAAATACAAATGCATTAAGCCTCTCTATAATTTAAGTTTAAAAAAAAACGTTGACATTTTGTACGAGAACAAAAATTGCAAGAGCTCAATAAATACTGCAACTGAAATAAAATCAGAAAATGCAGCTATTGAGTTAAGATCGGTTCCCTCAAAAGAATTTGAAAATAAAAGTTCGAAAATTTATAAAACCATTTCATGCTGTGGTTCACCGCGTGCTCAACAAGTTAATTCTAAACAAACAGCCGTAATGTTTAGCAATAATTATAACGAAATACCACAATATGAAGAAACCGCAAAATTTAATATCACCAAAAATATTCACAATACAAACGACATTTTACAACCAAAAACTATTAGGTTTAATATTCCGGAACCCGACATTTTCATCAATAATGTAGAAGATAATAAAGTGGAATTTGAAAATATCGACTTTGTACAGGATTACTTAGAAGAAGATGAAAACGAAAGTGTAAGTTCTTCGTTAAGACCGCAGTTGCAAGATTCGATATTTAAATCTGACTATTTAATGAAAGAATTTGATTTGGATATAAAGGGCATTAACTATGATATGAATAAATTATCACTGTCAAATAAAAAGAAACAAACTAAGAATAAATTTAGCATCAATAATAAATTATTAGAAAGAATTGAGAAAAGAAATTTCAATCACGATTACATTACAGATATTACTGACAAAGATTTATATACATCAAATTTAGACTACGCTTTAAAAAATACTTTATTTTGCGTAGATGACAAATAAAAATTTACAAGCAATACTTTTATTTATTTACATAATATTTCTATAATTCTAAACTAATAGTACAGAATTGTAATTTTTGGGATCACGTTCTTTCGCAAATGCACATGGAAAATAATAAAAACTGCATACTAACGAGAAAACTTTTGTGAAAATGATTGATGCAATTTGATTACATAATATCATTTATTAAGGTGGTCAAAAACATTCTTTACTGAATTTACATATTATGGTGTGGCAATTTCGAAGCTATATCTAGTTCACTTTCGTCTTTCCAATCGAGTTCTTGTCTGAATACAATATATGGCATTAGCTTTAGATTATAATCAAATGGATAGAAATAAAAATTTCCATGTATAGGGTGTACACACACTGAATTTTCGTATTATATTAAAATAATTACTGTATATTATTTATAAAAGAATATAATCGGACTAACATAATTCTAATATGCAGTATTTTCAAGCACTTTCGCTCAATCATCTTTCGAAAACATATTATGTGTCTCGAAAAACAAAACGCTAAAGTGCTATTTTTAAATTTGTTTAAAAAACATAAAAAGAAATTCTATCGACAGATTTTTTTTGTATAATAGAAAATAATATTGAGCGGAGAGGAAGTTTTACATGCTGTAATGGGAGGTGAGTCCAAAAGTTGTTAACTTTGTTGTTAATTATCTCGAATTCTAAACGGTCGAAAATTCTGAAAAGTGGTTTCACGCTGGAACTACCTTAATGGTAATAGAAGATAGAAGACATTTTTTTAAGAAAAATTGATGACTGCAACTTTTGGCTAAATTCAAACCGTTTGGAGGATTAGTAATATTTCTTATTTATATCTTGAAATCGTATAGTTGTTTTCTGATAATTGTAAATTTTTTATCCCCATCCGATTCTGCAATGACGTCATCTTCACCGTTTTTAAAAGGCAATTACCGATGCGGTTGAGAAACTGATTATGGAAACAATTCAACAGTGGAAAGCCTTAGAAACACCTTGCCAAACTATAACTAGAAAATAAAACTAGTAGTGACAATTTTGGTGCGGAGCATGTTGTAAATAAAACAAAACTTGATATAATTTATTGATACGTGGTGTAAGTAGCAAAAATTCGATATTAATCATAGAAAACCTAAACAATGCAATTTTCAGAACTAGAATGTTTATAAGTTACCACTTTTTCATCTAGGTTTTTTAAAATATTAATATGAAAACTTGTATGATATTTTCAAAAATAAACATACTATATATAGGCTAAATCTCATGCTATAGTTATTTAATAAAAATAAAACGACAACTTATTATTTCGAATGAAGTACTGCTTTATCATGTTACCATATTACACGTATTTTAGGTACGCCATTTCCCTTATGTTGGGTACTTTTGAGTATACCAACCGTGTTAAAGATACAGAGAGGTTCGAAAAAATTAGAGGTCGTAAAGGGAAAACCATTCATCCATTGTTAAGGAATCCGAAATAATAGTGTTGAAATGATGTCGTGGAGTTCCAGTTATAAGTTAGTTATATGTTGTCCGTTATAAAATGTTTTCTTAGTTTCTGGCCGTCCAGTAAGATTAACATACGACGAAACGAGACGAAAATTCGGCAAATGTCCTTTTATCCGCATGTGAATCGACCTTCCACTTTGCCCAATATAAATCGCATCGCATTGAGCTGGTAAATTCCGCTGTTAAAAAGGCGATCAATATGAATTGGTCAATAAGAATCCAATGTTCTTCTTGTTTACTTTAGTAATTTGGAGACTCAATTTATACAATTGTTTCCTGACTTGGTTACTGGTCCCCGATACGTAGTTAATAACTCCCTAAGTTAAGTTGCTCTTCCACTTGACAATCTAGTTCAGCGGTAATCAAATCTCTTTTAATCAGTGTCTCTTTTTTGTTACTGAGGTAATAGACTGAATTCAAAGTGTAGCATCCGGCTGCTATTTGCATCTATTAGGAAATTTTCTTTCAACAACGGTCTATCAATTAAGCTATCCTTGTGAAAGTAAAACTACTCACCAAACCTAAAGTAACTTTGATTTAGACAAATTTCCACGAGACTTTCTGTTTCACTATATCTCAGATAGTATTTTAGATTAGACGTTTTAACATCATGAGTATAGTTTCTGCACCTGAATTAGACGTAAAAAAGTTTTTTATGTCGAAAGATACTAATTTGTATTTAGTATAAAAAAAAAAACAACAAAACCTGTTCGTAAAGTCAATATTTTGTTATTTAATATTTTCTCTATCAACACCAATATTAAGTACTCTATTTAATCTGAAAATACAGAATGTAGTATATATTTTGTCTATGAACAGTGTTGCTGCAGCTTACGATTCACTTTTTGTTTCACTTATATTCTGCTTGTAGTTTACATTTGAATATAAGTTTTTTCATAATCTAATTTCAAATTATTATAATCATCAACAGTTGTTTGGGCCAGTAAGCACTAAAAAATATTTTAAAACCAATTTTGAATATAAAACTGCCAGGATGCCATTTAATCTAAAATAACCTTACTTTTTCCCATATTCACAGTGACAAACTTGATGATATCGCAGGGGATTCAAAGAAAGTAACTAAAACAGCAACCTTTTATTCAGTAAGAATTATTGCTCTTCCAGGATAGTTTCATTGAAATCAGAATTAAAAGTAAGTAATTTTCAGCAAAAAAGTTTAACCAAAAATAAGAGATAAATTCCTAGTTTTATCCAAGTTAGTAATGCCTAGAGCACTCTGCCACTGTGCGTGTCTGCCTACTTTGTCGGGTGGTTAAAACAATAATTAAAAAAAAAAATTGCGTATCCTTAGGTTTCTTTTCGTACCTAAGTACGTTTTCTATACCACTTGACGTCGAATATTTAAGATGTACAAAGCATGATTTTTGTGATTTAATAAAGACATAAAAAAATTTAGAAGTGCAAATTAAAAGTTTCCCGTATACCAGTAGTATTCCAAAACCTCAACTTACAATTATTGTGGTTGTGCTTAAGAAGCCAGGTAGGCTAAAGCTGTGTACACATACGTATAAACACCTGTATGCGCACAAATGCTCAAAATATTAAATAAAATGTAAAGCTTACTGTCCGAAAGTACTGTTGGAAAGTAAAATTCACTTTGAGCATTCGTGCGTGTAAATTTGCTCAAATGTGTACAAAGCTTAAAACGTGCTTGATTTTTCAATTCCCTATCAAATTGTATCGGCAATTTTTAAAATTTAAAGTTATTCATTTAATTGGTTTGTTTCTGTTCATTTATTTTAAATGATTTAATTTAAAAAAATTATGTTTTGTATTATTCACTAATTTAAAATCAAATCGAAAAATAAATAACCAGCTTTTATATTTCGATTATTGTAAAACGAACAGTAATTAGTTTGTTTATTTAGAGAATTAATTTGAATCTCGGTAGAAATGAAAACTTCAAACAAATGTAAGAAAGAACTTGTACAGACATAATATAAACTGGAATAAAGTCAATATAAAATTGTAGTAAAAATAGCTTTAGAGAGCAGCAACTTAAAGTTTAATTCTCATGCTATAAGTTTGCTCCTTTGGAAAAGTAAATTTTAAAAATAGCTTTGTCGTTTCACTCCAGTTTGTTCGTAGAAGTATTAGTAAACGCATTTCGCTTAGTGAAAAAAATATAATAAAGCGAGAAAACAGTCTAAAATGAAAAAGAACTGAAAGAATACTCGAATTAGATCTGCGAATTTTCGCATCGTCGAACAGATTGATACGGCCACACCGTCCGCTATGACAGTTGGTGATTCCGCACTAATACCCAAGTTGAAGCATTTTCATTGCTGTAGGTTATTGATTGGATATCGCAAAGACAGCCACATTAATCTGGTTTTCCTGTTTTGATCACCCTTTGCATTTCTACTTCTGTCTTCAATATCTCTTAAAATTTATTGCAAAATCCAATAACAAAATTCTTTTCTTGTGTTTCACGTTGCAGCGATTATATACTTGGCAGGTAACTGACAGGCTATAGAAATTTATTTAGAAAATGTGAAATAAACATCATTTAAAAATATAGCAAAAGTAGCTATAACCAAAGTTAGAATTTTAAATTTCATTGAGCGATAAAAAATATTAAGTTAAGAACAATTTGAAGATAAATTTAAAAATATTTATATAAAAACTTTCAGATGCTTCAGTTTTCAAATATTAGCCAGAGGGATCAAAGTAAATGTTAACATTGATTATGTTTAAAAGGCGCAACTGAAAGGATATAGTTCTGAAATATAGCGCGTTTATATGAAAATCCGTAAACTGAATGATTTTGGCTAGATTAATGTAAACAACTTGCATTTTATTTTCAATAATAAAAATCCAACAATTTTAAAAGTTAAATTAATTTACTTAAAAACATATTATTAAAAATGCAAATAATTATCGTAATATAGTAATAAGTACCAATTTATCTTTATCAATAAAATAGTATAAGCAAGTGTTTATTGGTTTCAGTTCGAAACAAAATTATTGTGAAAAAGTACAATTGGGTCTTGTTTATATGTTGTATTATTTGTAAGTCCCACCTTTTTAACCGAGGGGTGCATATATTAATTACCAAATATAATTTTATTTTAATTCTTATTCTCAGAGTGCATACGTGGTCTAATCTCATCGCGCCCAACATGCGGTGTCCTATAAAGTTTATTCGAGCCGTATACGTTGCGGCGTCATATAATGCAAGCCCCACACGTTGCGCGCCATATAAATGCGATGTCCAAATGCGTAAAATAGTTTTAAAATTTAAGAAAACCTAGTCAATTACCTTTTTTGGAACATCCATCCCCTTTTGTTATTAGCATGAGACTCCTTTAACTTAATTACTTGTGATGTTGAATACTTAAAAGCAAAAATTTGTCAATTTTAAAATTTATAGTTTTATCGAAAAGTTAAACAAAATTTAATTTTACAAATACACAGCTAAATAAATTTCATGTAGCATTTAAATTTCAAATTTCGATATTTTTGATCATCATCCGTATTACATCGGTTTACCAATAAATCAATTCCGTCTTATTGCAATTTTGGTCTTATTTAAATTTTAGTAATTGTTTCAACCATCTAGACAAAGTTGCAATTTTGATGGCAATAAATACAAATTTTATAAATCAATTTTATCGTGGTTTTAAACTTTACGAAAAATTAATCGTTCGTGCACTTAAATTGTTCCTCGCCCTTAATAAATTTGAAGTTTTCATTAGATTGTTGCTGTTTGTTTTATCATTTCACTTTCTGTGGGAATCTGACGTCCAAATGCTGATAATAATGTTTGGTCGTGAATAAATTTTCGTTTTTCTTTTTGTTTAAAAAATTGGCACAAGCACTCTTACTCTGAACTTGTAATCTCCAGGTAAGTTAAATCTTTTAATTGTATTTATCAATTACAATTAAAATTCAAATTATTTAAATTTTTGACTCTGGGCTTTTAAATTTTCGAACTTGACGAATTGATGGCTTTGCCCAGAATGAATTATTTCACCAATTTTTCTCCCTCCTTGATTTTAGTAACTTTGAAAACTTTTAATTCTCCCACTTAGTTATGGTGGGAATGCAAATTCGCCGCATTACACTTTTTATTTAAAACAATCTGTATTTTTACAAAAATTAATACCTAATAGATGGAATTCTCATCGACTTCATTGATAAATATTGGCATTTGTCTTTTCATTCAAAGATCTTGGACCAAAAACATGTTTCATACTCATAATTATTGAAAACTCAACTCAAAATTTCCTTAGCTGTGCTTTCTAACTTTACTTAATTATTTAATCTAAAAATACACCATGGATATGTTCATTTAAAAGAAAATCTCACATGCTTAAAACAAATTATCTATTCAAATATTTTTAAATTAATCCCTGTTTAACCCTTATGGGGCCATACAAATTTACACCTTATATCTGCCATACGTAGTACCCGGGTACTACCATAATAATACATGTAATTCATGTGAGGATTACATTTTAAACAGATTTTTAATATTCACGTAGGCGTTTTTAATTACAATTATTATTATGTCGAGTTATATTTACGTTTTATGAATTTTATGCCACAGTAGCAAAATTTTTAAATAAAGTCTATTAGTAGTTTTTACTTCCTCGAATGCAGTAGTGTTTTTACTTTCCGAACTCCTTAGTAAGGAAAGTCTTGTTATCTGAAAAATTTGACCACCCCATATTTTTTATAAAATTTTTATGTTTCGACGTCCCCTGAAACAATTTTTACTATTTTAGAAAAATGTCTGTGTGCGTATGTACAGTGACTCACAGCGTAAATCATGCCCCCTATGTAGGCAAGGCAAGTTTAACATTTTGAAGCCTTTCTTTGTCATATAAAAAAAGGTTTTAGAGCCAAAGTTTAATAACATTTTTTGTTGCAAATTTCATTACCTTCAATTTTATTTATATACATTTTTTTATTTTGTCGCGCCGTTTCTGTTTTATAGCGACGTAAACAAGACTCTGTAAAATACAAAAAATATTGTCATCTACTATAATTATCTCGAGAACAGTTGAACAAAATAAAAAATCCATAGGTATTTTTTCTTGTAAATTTGATTCTCTACATTTTTTTTTATATTATACATTTTTCAATTTTGTCACACCGTTTCCGAGATATAAATGACAATATTTTTTGTATTTTACAGAGTTTTGTATAAGTCGCTATAAAACAGAAACGGCACGACAAAATAAAAATCTATATATAAACAAAAATTTAAGGCAATGAAATTTTCAACAAAAAATGTTTATAAAGTTTTGCTATAAATCGATTTTTTTATGACAAAAAGCAGTTTCAAAATGTTCAATTTGCATGGCCAACATAGCAGCGAAAACATTCCAAATTTTAAATTTAAGTTTTCATCTGTTGCGGCACGAAACCTATTGCAGATGAAAGAATTTATAAGGTGGAACATGGATTAAGACATAATCCAGCATTATCACAATTAGTGACCAATCAACTCACCACTTTCACAATCAACGTCAAACCAGAAGCGGGACATTACTGGCCGCATAAAAATAACGGGATAGTGCTCTTAAAGCCCATTAAACGTTCCAAAAAGGCCACGGAAAACCAGAAAAAGCTGCCAAAAAATCGCATACCAATATCCCGGTGTCAACGTAAATTTTTACCCCTAGAAATTTTACACCGTTGGGGTAAAATATCCCTAGTAAAATTTTACCGGGGGTAAAATATCCCTAGTAACATTTTACCCCGGGGTAAAATATCACGGGGGTAAAAATTCACGGTTACACCGGAAACAATTTGTTTTCATGCAGCACAAGCATGTGTTGAAACAGCATGCTTTATTTTTATTTCAATTTCCTATAATATGTTCTCAAGTTAATTTCAAGTAAAATGTGAAACATGTTATATGTTAAATTGTTATCAATGAATACTAAAACAATTTTGAATTAATGGAGATATTCTTTTTTATTTACATATGCCATAGAAAAGTAATTTAGTACCCAGGTATTACGTATGGCTGGATTAGGTATAGTTTTAGAAAATCTCCAAAAAATTTTACTTAATATTATCATATTTTTTTTCATAATTTTTTGCGTGTAGAGAACCATTTATGTAGAGATGTCGCCGAATCTCAAAATAATTGGCTTTACAGGAAAAAAGTTATGATGTTTTAAAGTCAAAATAGTACCCGGGTACTAGGTATGGCCCCATAAGGGTTAAAAAAAAAAATTATTTATAACTAAAGATGCTAATGCAAAATGAAACATGACAATATGTAGGTGTAACTGGAATATCACCTTATATTATAAGTGTTAACCAATATTCACGAAAAGTGTGAAGGATTGGTTCAGATTGTGAAAATTATTATTGAATTTGTATTTTGCATATCACCTGACTTTTATTATATGTTTTGTTTATATTTATTGATAAAAATGTTATCGCTAATTGACAAATAGTAGAAAAAAACTGCATTTTCATAAGTGAACAAAATATAACTGAGTTCTGATTTCTTTAATTTTATAAAAAAATAATAAAAGAGTAAAAAATATATATTTATTAAATATATTATAATTATATTATATAATTTTATTTATTTATGTAATATAATGTGTTTATATTATTCCAATTAATTATATCAAACCCGGTACTGCTCAATAATGATAAATTTAATAATACCAAGTACGGACCTATCCATTTGTAAATTAGGGACTTACGGGAAATGTTTCAATTGTAATGTTGGTAATGAACTTAAGATGGAAACGACTGCATAAATAGTGAATATCAAGAAGATTCGGACACATCGCATCGTAATTAAATGAAGTGAAGATTGGAATAATTCGTATGCACTGATTTATAGATTATTTTGTAACGTATTTAAGTTCTTGATGTTGAATGCGCAGTATCGAAGTTTTTGGGGAAAATTTTGGATAAAGAAAGCGTTCCAAAGAGATAAAGTCGCACGGCCGTGATTTTGTTGAAGTGTAAAAAATTTGATTTAAAATTAAAAAGAACTGAAAAATAATTTGGAAAAGTTGCTTTTATTTTGATTTCTGAAATTGGTAATTGGGTTAAAGAAAAAATAAGGTGAAATTTAGTGTTTTAAAGAAACATAATTAATTTAAATTTATTAATTAGAAGTTTATTTTGAAGATAAAAACATTTGAAGATAAACTTATCAAATTGAAATAAAAAATTTTATTATTGTATTTTATTGGAAATTAATCATAAAAAAATAATAAAATTATCATTTATAATTTAAAATACACCCTCTGAGCGCCTCTGAGAACTTTTATTAAATAATAAAGCAAGAAGACGGTTATGGCTTGACATTTACGCGAGGCGACTGCTAAGCCGAGAAGCCCGGTTCGATTCCGGGAGAAGAAGAAATTCTGGCCGTCTTCCTTGGAAAGGCAATGGCAAACCACCAAGGTACTTATTAAGAAAACCGTTTCTCAATCATTCAGAAAGCGGTCATCACGCCATTATTAGGGCAAAAGGACTGAGGAAGAGGAATACAGTAATATATTATAATTACATTTTAGTACTTAGTAAAGAAAGCTAAATCACGCCATCTCATTGCATTACTGGTTTCGAGGTAAATCAACAGATTTCTCTTCCTCCTATTATGCTGAATTTTAATCTATTAATTTACTAAATACTTTCTTCAAGAAACTATAATTGGGTCTGATGTCAAATAAGACAAACATAAATGTCATCCGACGTTTCGGGTCCTTTTTCTCTCATTACCAATTTATTGTTTATAGAAAAAGCTATGGAAAGATACTATAACCACTTGGGAAAAAAACTGTTTTCGAAGTTAGCACGTGATTTTTTAAATTCTGTAAATATTTATCGTTGTCCCATAGACAGGTAGGTTGTTTTTATCTGGCGTTTACCTTAGTTAGCAACAAATGGAAGATCGTTATAACCGTTTAATTTCAATTGCAACTAATCCGGCATAGTAGACCTAGATAACTAGATACATAGATAATTCGAATCGATGAACTGAATCGAGCCTTTCTTTGTTTTTGCTTAGCTGTTTGCTGTCAGCACAATCTTCGAGATTATAGATTAAAAGAGCAGGAGAACCTACCGTTTTTTGTAACCAAGTGGAAATATTACTTGATTACTTTTTTTACTCTTATGATGACCTTAAGAGTGCGGCAAAAAGAAAACAAATTGAATAATAATAGAAAGCTTAAGTTTTGTTTTGGATCTCTGTTTTCTAACAGACTTCTGACTATTATGGCAAGTCGGTCTATATTGTATCTGAACACATTCACAAGATAACATAATATGTCATCCTCATCTTCAAAATGTAAGTTTTGTGTCAAGTTTAATTTAGATGTCTCACTCTCGAAGAGAATCGTATCTTAGAAAATCGTGACGCAATGGCATCGCCGACCTTTAGATTGTTCATCTAAAATTTCTTTAAAAAAAGGTTTGTAAATACAACAACTAAGGAAAAAAATCAATTGTGTTTTCATAATCTCATTTCTTTTGGGGAATACTACGACAAGGTTTAATCCAGCAGTGAACGCCCTATGAGCTGGCGTAATGATATCGTGCTAGCTTTCAAATGAACTAGTAAATCAGTTACTGCATCTCTGGGAAGGAAGTGAGACGGGACTAAATGGTTCAAAATGTTAATGTATGCGAAACTATGGTAAATGCTCTAAAGCCAAATAATCAACCTCTTTATACGCATTATAGTATTATAAGGGGTTGCCTAATTGGTTATTTGATTTTTGACATACTATTATCCATTTAGAAATTTTCTTTTAAGTAGTTACTCAATTTGAAGGCGAGTTATGGAATGAAATCAAATATATTATTTAGTAAATAAATTTTACATTACGATGATAAAATTTGTCTTCTATAAATTAAGGAGTAACATAAGAATTTTCTGTAATTAATAAAAAAAAAATTTGGACCATAAATTTAGTTTAGATAATATATTGCGTAGGAGACGTGCATTGAATCTGCTTTTGTGTTACCTCGTTAAAATCGAATAGGACTAGCATTTCTTTAAAGGATATAATTTTAAAACTTAAGTTAGAACAACGTCGAACTTTATTTACTCTTACTTTAATAAAACGATAAAATTGTAGATCTGAATTTATGTACTTTGTATTCAATAAGTTGATGTGTAATTTATAAAAAATGACAGAATTTTAAGCGTTATTCAATATTCTTAGAAAATCATTAATCATTTATTTTTTTACTAGTACAATCTAATAATTGCGGTTTTGCCTTTAATCATTTATTAGCTTAATAATTTATAGGTCATAAATTTTATTAGGGTAATTTGAAGTAATAATGAATGCAAAAAATAAAAGTTTAGTATTGTTGAATGTTAAATGTAAGTTTTAATTTGAGAAATATATTTTTAAAACATAACAGTAATAGCTTTTACTGCCTGTGTTAATAAGTTATAAGTAAATTAAAGTTGTACATAACCTTATAAACTTTTTTATGTTAAACACAAACCAAGCCAAGTTCTTCGTGTATTATAAGATTTGTAGAACATAAAAGCAAAAAATGGCTTTTGTTTATTATAGAGAAGCGTATAAAACTCTGTCATAAAAGTTACTCACCGTATAGTCTTAATGTTCCTTCGGCCCTCCCCAAAGAGTTAGTCGACACGCAATTGTAGGTGCCAATATCTCGACGGGAAAAAGTTCTAATAATCATCCACATAAACACTTTGTATCCACTACGTTCTTCCCGAATTAAGTATTTGGTTCTAAAAAATTAAACACATTAACTTTATTAAGTATAAGGTGTCATCAACATATGTTGCATAACTTAATAAATTACACCCTTAATTTACTATTTAAGCTAATTAAGCGGAAGTATAATAATGAGATATTTGTTTGTTATAATTATTTTGATATTTTCGTTTAAGTTTCTCGTACCATTTGCACAAAGACAGAATAAATTAATAATGTTCTCGCAGCTTCGAAGCTTTGTTTGACAAAGTAGACTTTATTAAATTCAATCCATTCCATAATATATCACTGCTATATTATATACAAAACAAATCCTTATTAATTTGAGAGATGTCGAGAAGAGTAAACCGTTTGATTATATTAACATAGTAATAAGTTTTCCCTAAAAATTTATTAATTTAATTTATTAAAATACCGAAAACCTAAAATTGATTAGGTGAGGAATGTAAAAGTTAATCAAATTTTATTCTATACATTAAGTGTGAACTAAAACATCAAAACCGCGAATATTATTTAGTCCGTTGTATAAATATTTTTGAAAACACTGTCAAACTAACGCCACGAAAGATGGCTTTCCCTGGAGTCCCGTTATGCTAGAAATTTACTTTGTATATGAAAAATTTAATGACGACCTGAAATAATATGGTAATAAATAGCACGTCAAATTATTTAGATAGTTTTTAATGTTAGCGTATGGTATAAAAATAATATTAATATTTTTCAGTTGCCATTCATGTATAGGAAAAAGTGATAAATAGTGCAAAGTAATGAAATGTGTGCACATTTAATAAATTTCCAAATAAAAAGAAATATACCATTCTACCTGTATAATATGGAAGAAAACACATGTTACTTTATAATAATTTATGCTGTGATGTGTGTTATACAGGTATGTATTTATCTTTTTCTTCCCATATGCATTTAAAAAAAATTTACTATAAACGTAGCAAATAAATTTTCTAACAAAGGTCGACAAGAAGCATTTTAGTAAGTTTATATTTGCTACGGCCCTCCGTTTTGATATAAAAGCCAGACTAAACAGTAGGAGTCTCTTTAGAGACTGCTTTGAGTTTTTTTATAAGCAATAAATTTCCACCTTTTGTTAAAGCTGGTAGAGATACATTCTATAGCTAATGTTGTGTGATATTTAAAAGTAAACTTTGAAATATTCTGCAATGCACTTCACTATGCGATTGCTGGCTGCTACATCAACACTTACATATAATAATTAATAAGTTCAATTACCCGTTCATCAGCATTTCTGCACGATTCTTGACCCAATAATTGATTGTATTAGGAAATGCTTCCACATAACACTCTAGTTGAACATCGGTATTTAATGGAGCTCCAAGTAATTGATTAGGAACTTTGATAACCGGAGCAACTGAAATAAAAAATATTATTATGTTTAATAAAAACCACCATTAAGAGTACCAAAAAAATGTGGGAATACCAATTTATTATCTGTCATGACGGGTCTACCTATTTATAATAAGTTGGTCTATTGTTAATCGATTGTGATTAAATCAAAAAATTTCGAACATGATAATAAACAAAAATATTGAAATTTCGTCAATACATTTCACAAAAAATATTATAATGTGCTGCAAATTAAATGAGGTCTAATTTGTAGTAATTGCTTTCCAATCTAAATAATTTATCATTTTTTCAGTAATTCTTTTATTAGCAAATGATATGGAAAAGTATTTGGGTTTGAATAATATTTTCAAAGAAAATGGTTCAACAAATTAATTAGTTTCAATTTTGGTTACACAAATATTGTAAACATAAAATTATTCTTAAGCGATTTAGTTATCAGTCCGATAAGCATATACATTTAAACATGGGAATGAACACGTGGTGATAAACTAATTACAAAGTTATCGAAAACAGAAACTAGCGACGCGTGCAGAAAAGCAGCGACCTAACCAACTCACGCAACTTTCGTACTGATAACGAGATACCATGAACTCAGGCGATTGACAGGAGATTAAGAGGAATCTTTCCAAGGATTTTTAGAACTACAAAACAGACTTTCGTAATTCCTAATTAACACGCTTATTATTCAAAAAAACTGTATAAAATTATATATTTTTTGAAAGAGGACACTTGAACGCAGTCATTCCTAATATTAGTTTTTCAAAATTCAAAATAACTGCTTTGTAATCTTCGATCAAAGTTACCCTTACTTTACTAATTAATTATAGAAAAACGAAAAGGAAATTAAAAATTTTAATTTTAGCAATTAGTTATTTGAAGCCTTTTATGTTTAATTTCAAAATTTCATGCATTTTGCTGATGCCGTTTCGTTGTTTTTTGAGAATTACGAACATGTGTATTTCTTTAAAATTATGAATTAATTTTGAATAATTATGCAACCAAAATTACATTTAACACCGTCACTTATCTATCTCTTTTTATACATTCTCCCGTAGTCTCTTTCGTATATTCTTTATCTGCAGCACGGTATGTTATTTGCTCACTTGCAGTTTCTTTTACGATAAAAGCTTTAATCGAGAGGATGTATAAAATGGAATTTTTAATAACATTGTGAATGTTTTCGACTATGCAAAATCACGAAAAAAAAAACATATTAAGGACCGGTTGTACCAATTTAGTTGTTTTAATTTTTATAAGTTTTAATAAGGAATTGATTCTATCAAATGGTAGTAAATATTTTACAAAAGTGTACTAATTCCTTCTAATATGTCTTATTCGTCGCTTAAAGTTCTAAAATTCGTTTTAAAAATTTGCTGAACTTGGTTCACCTGAACGCCCATTGAACTTAATTGGTTCAAGTTCAACCGTCCCTATGTATTTATAATTTGTTTTATTTTCAATTACCTAATTATTAACCATCTTATTATTATGAAAATACTATTCTCCTCCAAAAATATAATTAAAAGTCAACGGATAACGGGATATTAGAATTTGAAATCAAACAAGAAAGTTTTGCTCAGTCGACGTTTCGGAAGCTCAAAGCACCCATCTTCAAGACTATAATGAACTACATAATTAGAACCATTTCACTGCATGCAAAAAGTTTATTGCTGCATCTAACCAGTAACATAGTGGAGCAATTTCATTCAATTGTGGCAAAATTTGTAGGCGGTAAAAGGATCAGTTGCTCTAATGGTAGATCGTACCAATCCCGTTGTTTAGCTGCTGTGGTCAGTTTCAATTCGAAAGGTAGAGCTCATTCGGCATTGCATGAAACAATACTTGGCAAGAGCCCATCAAATATAAGAGCTAAATTTGAATTGAAAAGGTTACAAAAATGTAAAAGATCTTTACAACTTTAGAAAAGCTTATAAAGCACCAAATAAGACGCTTCATAAACCTTCGAAAAATGACGATCCCGACTATGGACTATTTTGTCAACAACCCGATATGTCAGAGGAAGATTACAAAAATGAAGAATTGATCGTTTTAAATAGTTTAAAAAAAACAGAAGAAGAAAGAGCCATTTTTGAAAGGAATAAAATTTTGCAATCCGAATGCGCCCTATGGGTAGAATCAAGACGAAAGTTACTGACCGCATCACATTTCTACAATGTTTGTTCAAAGAAAGAATCTACGCATCGTGGAAATTTGACAAAAAATATTTTATATGCCATTCCTTTAAACACTCCCGCTGTAAACCACGGAAAGTGTTACGAGGAAGTTGCTATAAAGCAATTGGAGGCACAACTCAATGTAAAAATTAAGAAATGTGGAATGTTCATCGACGAGAAATTTCAATATCTTGGAGCCATACCCGATGGACTTATTGGAGATGACACTATCGTCGAAATAAAATGCCCCTATTCTTCCTTTAATAAGCCGGTAGAATTATCAATAGATAATAAAAAAATTACTTTCTGGAAGAAGGTGAATAGTGTATATGAAATTAACAAAAAAGACAAATGGTATTACCAGATTCAAAGTCAATTACATATCTCCAAAAGGGAAAAGTGTGTTTTTGGAGTGTGGGCTTCCAGTGATTGTGATTTAAAAACAGAAATAACTTATAAAGATAATTCTTACTGGTCTGAAAAAATGGAAGAAAAGCTATGCAATTTTTATATCAGCTGCCTTTTACCCGAAATAATTGATCCACGACAATCAAGAAATATGAAAATTCGGGATCCTGCACACGATGGCCGCAAGCAAGACAAAGCAAAATCCGCGAGTTAGTGCCCCAAATTCAACATTGAAAAAAATACTGCAATTCTTCATAATCTAGTGGGTATAATCGTTGTTCCAGAAGGATATAGACGAAACTGTATGAATTTTTGTACATTTTTGTCAATATTCTTCTGGAACAGCATGTATCTACTGATATTGTTTTATATTCGTTTAGTTATTCTACAAGTTTACTGAAAATTTATAAAATTCATGTGGACAAATATAACAGTTTAGTGGGCGGCTCATAATAGTGTTAATGTTGCAAATTATTTAAGTTTAAAAAAAATTTCAGAAAAAGACTTTTCTAGCAAAATATTCTCATCAAAAGGTTCCAAAAAAAATGTAAAAAAAACTTTTTTTCATTTGTAGTTTGTTTTCGGTTTTATTTTGGGATAGTTTTTAGTTTCTTATAATATATTCTCATTTAATACACCTTTTTTAAATTTTTTATCGTGTAAGCATATGTGATAGTGTAAACAGGCTCAGTTTCATTCTATTCACATTATCGCAAATCTCTATCCCAACTGTAATAGTCTACCTGTCGCGACCGCTTTAACGGTTGAATTTGCTATTACTAAAGAACATTCTGTCCTTTTTTGAACTTTCGTTGTCTTTCCAACACCGACCGCAATTATTCTGAAGGATTCCTCTTAACAAGTTTAACAGAACGTAATCTTTAGTTACTGGTACCCACTTATAAATAAAGAACCATGGTTTTTAGGGAAACTTAATTTTAGTGCTACCCAATAACAAAATAATCAACAAAGGAAATTAATTCTAAACAGAAATAAAAAACAGTGTCGAGATATTGAGTTTAATACAAATTATCTAAGAAGGTTGACCAAGAAATATACGCAAAATACCTATAATTCTATGTCAACAATTTTTAATAATTACTTGAAAAGGATTTTGGGTTGAATGGGAATGCAAATCAAACACTATATAATGTATGTCGACGTTTCGGAGTTTTTATTACTCCATCTTCAGGACTAGATAGAAATGAAAAAGATCAGTTCTGAGAGTACATCATAGAAACAATTACAACACTCACCGATAACAAAATAAGGTGTAATTCGTTTGATGTAAGCATCAAAGTAAAATGGGAGGCACTGGCAATGTGGATGTCACTATCAACGAAGTCACGAATTATATAAAAACTGATAAAAATTGTGTATAACATATAAAACTTAACAAGTAAAACAGTAAATAAATCTCTATGTAAATAAATTAAACATCTAAATAAAACTAAGAAATAATATAAGTTATCGCTATGAACGTTGATAACATGGAGTGACGCAAAATCAAAATTGCCACGCTTAAAAAGGAAACTGCCCTCTATTGAGGTGTCACTGAGGTGAGCGCTGTATAAACAAATCAATTAAAAGGTAACAGTAAATATAACAGTATAACGCAACTACAAACACTAACATGGTGTGGTCTAAAAAACATGCATAACCGAAGAAGTTAATTGTAAAATTGAATAAAAATACCAGGAAGCGGCAGTAGCGGCGAAGTGCGAGATGGTGATCAGGTCGCAGGGAACTTCTCTCTAAATTTAATTAGCAGACCCTTCCATCCGGCGTTGATGTAACCGTAATCTGTTTGTTTATTAACATTATTGGTGTGGGTTGATATGAAGGCTGCCTCTAGGAATGTTCTTTTAGTGAAGTTACTCTCCGTAGCAAGGACACTGATGTTCCCCCCATTAAACACATGAGCAGTTTGGATAGCGTGTTCTGATAATCCGGTTTTAGTAGTTCTCGATTTTATATCACACATATGCTGCTGTACACGGGAGGACAATCGTTGTTTGGTTTGGCCAATGTAATATTTGTCACATTGGCACTTCATACAGTAGACCACATTGGCTCTATCCAGAGTATATATAATAATTCTTATATTATACTTATGAACTCGTCAAGTTTGAAGCAAATCCAATAAAAAATTTTAGAGGAATTTTCTCAGATAGTTCTCGGACAAGTAAAGTTTATTTTATTAAATCAGACTTTTCTCTGGCCATTAACATTTTTATTGTGTTTAATTTCAGAGTTGTGACGTCATCGTAAATTGTTTTAAATAGCAAAATTTATTTTTCTTTATGGATTTGGATAGACCACAAGTTTTTGAGTATCAAAATATAAAAAAATGTTAATGGTAGAAAAAAGTTACATTTAAATAAATAAGATTGACATATTCAAGAACTTTCTGAAAAAATTCCTTCACATAAATAATGAAGTGATGTTGAATATAAAAAAATAAATTAAAGTAGAATCGGAGAAACTAATTTGAGATTTCAAATTTTGTACAAATTTAATAGTATTTACGGAAAAAATATTGAAATAATGGTTAAAATTAAAATAATACGGAAAATAAATATTAAGATTAATTGTTTTTTTAAAGCAGAATAGTTTGAACAGATACGAATAATAAGATTTATTATTGTAATGAACTCGAATAAGCCGATTATTTTTACGATTTCATTGAAAAAATATTACAAAAGGTTAAAATCTTTTGAAATCTTTAGCGAACAGCAATCTATAGGAAGAAGTGCAAATATCCTCGAACAAATTTCTTCAAATTTCATTTGACTAAATTATCGAGAGGCTCCGTATTTTGTTCTCAAATTATAAATGTTGATAAATATTAATTAAGTATAGCGCCACTTATTAAAACATTAACTTAAAATGCTGAAAAAGGGTTATAAGGGCTGCAGCTGCTTTAAAATAGAAGAAAAAGTCTGAAATGTTGCTTTGATGTTAAATAACCTGGCTTATAAAATTTTATTTTAGAGTCAGAAATCATTATAAAGAAGTATACAAAGAAATATTTGAAATTTTATTAAAATTGGTTAACTATTATAGAACATCACGTTAAATCAACATTTATTGTTGTATTAATTTATAAAATTTTATACAAGATTAATGCAGAATCGTATATTCGGTATACATATTGTAATGGAACGTTCCCTTTGGGTAACTTCCTTTTTACACTTTAATTTTTTTTTTTTGCTCCGGTCTAGCTCTTGTATTTGTCGGAGGTGAGACTCTCAGGAGTCGGTTCCTTGTAATAAATTTTTCGAGTAAAAATTACGCTTATCAGCTGCAGTCGACCAGGTGCTCGCTGCAAATGCCAGTATGGCGTTTCCGCGTTCCAATTTAATCAAGGATTGGTTTCGCTTACCCAAACAACTCAAATTCTTTATCTAGTAGACGCACTTTTACTTCTTAAAAAAAACAACACTTAAATATCATCTCAAATTTTATTTAAAAATTTACAAATTCGCCAATAATGTGGAGCGATTTAAAACACTGGACCGGCCTCGCCGTCCGCAGTCGCCATTCTCCACAGCGCCTGCTGTTCCGTCCCCATCAAACAGCACACCACCACAATAAAATCAAAAGAAACTTAAAATTAGCAACATTTTTGTACAGTGCAAATAAAATTATTTACACATAAAAATTTTCAAAATTAACAAAAACAAAAACACCAATTTGTTTCACCACAATATGTATAAAATGGTACTTTTCCTACTAGGTAATATGTAATATGTAAGAGTATTGTAATAAATTTTCACTCTACGGTAATAATATGTTTTTTTTCCGGAATGGCACTTTCGGCGCAACCAATTCGGCGTGAAGACGGTTGGACGCAAGCCGATTTGGTGCAAATACTTTTCGGCGCGAATAATTATTGACATTAAATTTTTATACAACTATATTCATATCAATGAATATTACAACATAATATGTATGTAGGTACTAAAATTCTTCCTCGTTTTCCTAAAATAAATACATTAAAAAAATATTTCCGCCCAATAAAGATAAAAACAGGAAAACGAATGGACAGTGGATTTAACTGCAAGTAGCAGTTTGTGTCACCTCTTCATGGTAGGCAATGGGATTATTTTGTAATGCACAAAAAGTACGACAGGTAGGTGGTTCATTGCAATATTTTAGGAACCCGATTTACTTTTACAGTTTCTATACACTTTAATATTTTATTTTTTTAATAATTGATATATTGGTTTTAATGTTTTATTAAATACTGTCAAATGAAAAAGGTTGGAATTTAAATTATAATGGTAGTGCTGATATAAGTAAATACAATTAATTTGTTATTTAATGTTCATGTAAGGTTAATGTTGTCATCATTATAGAGGTTGGTAGCGTATTATTAGCACCTTCTGGTCTATTTTCACCTAAGATTAGTCTATTAAACGGGAGGTTGGAAGGGTTAATGTAGTTACTAGTTGGCATTTAACATCCATGTTCTATTCTTAAATCATACCATTTTAACATTAGAAGTTTTGTTTCTAATGTTTTATAGTGTACTTTTGTAAAGTAGCTTATGGTAAGTCGAACTTCGAAACCTCTTAAGGGAAATACTCATCTGCATACATTGACTTGTGAGGTTTTAAAATTCGGCTGACGATATGGGTGTTATTTTGTGCAACGGCTACGGGTTCAAGTTGCAATTTTTGAATTTGCTGTCATTTGATATTAGGTACAGCTTCTGTGGAAGGATGCGTCATATTGATTTGTGAAGTACTGGGCATCTATTAGTAGTTGTATGTGATAGCAGCATCAATTTTTATTCAGACCTAGTTAAAGGTACGCTCAGCCATGGGTTTGCTTTTGTTCTGGTAGATAAACCTTATTATTTTGATTTTTGAGTAGTATTTCCACTTGTTGTAATGGCGAATGATTTTTTACGATATAAGTGCAGACTTGCGTTATTGGCCTTTTGTAGTTTTCTTCACCAGGTGAATGATATATCAGAGTATATTGGATAGCATTTTTACCACTGACGGAAAGATTTGGAACGAAAAAGATGGTCGGAGTTCACCTAAACTTGGAAGAATTTGAAAATCACCAAAGAACGAAAACTAATTTTTTTTACAAAATCATTAACAATAAAAGTATTGGAAATCTTTACTGTTTTGCAATTCAATATGGTCTTTTAGGTTAGGTAATTACTTTATTGTAGAGTTAGTATATTAATATACTTTTAATTAGTGTATTAAATCCTAAAACAATGTAAGTTTTGATTATGGCAGCATTATCTACCTTATCGCCGCTTTAATAATTTAATTATGTATATTATGTAATTACGGGGAAGTTTCTAAACTTATCATTATTTATATTAAAAGTAAACGTATAAATGAACGGTTTCAGATTTCAAAATTAATATGCTTTTTTAAACTATTTAGTAAATTCTTGAATCAATTCAAATTTAAGATCTTTCGATAGGTATTTTGTTGGTTTTCTATCTAGATAAATTGTAATTTGAACTAAATTTTACTAAAGAGGTAAGTAATTTGTATAAATAAGTAAACGAAAATATCGATTTCCTATTTAATTTCCTCTCACTAACTAAAATAACGGCATTCAAAATACCCAAAAATAGGTCAAGGATATTAGTGTTTATAGCATTACTTTTTCACGCAAGTATAGTTATTACAATTAATTAAAATATTAAAATTTGAATAAAAAAGTAACAGAAATAACGGAATAAATATTTAAATGAAAAGAAGTAATGTGATATTCTAAAAAATATTATTATAATTGAATTACGTAGAATTACGATATATTGAACTGAAATATTTATTTTTGGTATTATTCAAAACTGGTAGATGCGTTTTATATTAATTTAGCTTGTTATATATAATTGAAGCAAAGCAAATATGGAACATTAAACTTTCTTTGATGTTAGCTAGGTATACGTAAAATTTGTACTAATTTTTTTTTATTATTAATTAGTAAACAAACTTCTTTGAATAATGTAATAAATAATATTAACAAATAAGAATAATCAACTAGCAACATACTTTAACATCCTTTTATAATAGACATGCAAAATATGGGTTGAGTATTTGGCATCAAAATATATTTGAGAGTTTTTATGAAAGTATAGCAGTGTTTAGGGAAACCTGAATTGGTTATTTTTTTTTGTTTCCACATGGTAGCGGACAAAAATCTTTGGAGGATTCGGATCATCGCTGCATCAGTGGAATTCAGCTAAGTACTAGTTTTTTTTATTATTGATTTTGTAATTGGTTCATTTGCATTAAATTTAAAAGAATTTTATCTGCAATATTTCATGCAACGCAAATTTATAATTGATAGGTCGATTGCATTTGAAGGGCCGTATTATGTCGGTTGAGTTGCTATCATCACTCGCATTAACCTTGGAAAATTTGTCTTTGGTTGATTATTTTTGGCTTCGTAATTTAATAACATAATCGCAAAGTATAATGAAATTTTATGTTTTAGTTTGTTTTTATTAGATGTGTTAATTTATTACAACGGATATCGAACGGAAGACGAATGCTCCCTTCAGCACCATAAGCCACATTTTTAATTTCACTTTTTTAATCTTGCTTTTGATATTTATATTTTATCATATTATGTATATGGAAAACCAGATTATAGCTAGGAAAATGAAAATATAAATTTTGCCATTTAATAACTTGCGATATATAATAAATTGCTTTCTCAATCAACTTCTTTCTCAGCAAATTGGATTTAGTTTAGTTTATTTACTTAGCCCATTGACTTTGATTCAATCTAATATTATCATTTCTGGGGTATGATCGAAACAGATCTATCAAGTGTTATTAATTTTTTATACCACCAGCTTCTTCGATATTTTATATATTTAACAATTAATTATTGCAATTAATGTAGTAATCGATCAATCGCTCAGATGGCATTCAATTAAATTTTGTTACGCAAATTTTCAGACAGTTTTTTTTTTAGATATAGTGAATATTTAAAAATCTTACCATATCATAACTAATATCCCAATTTTTTACTGTACTTATAATTAAGTTGTAATATTTATTTTTAGACGGTCAAGTGCGTCGACTACGATGCAGAGTTCGATCCCGAGTAGAGCAAGAACTGAGTTTTTAACCTTCTTCGGCAGATAATGGCAAACCACCGAGTTAATCTGCCTTGAAAACCTATACCGTTACTATATTATGTTATTGTAATCAATGTCTGCGCTAATAGTTAATTTTTTTAAAGATAGGTACAAAATGACACTATATCTGCGTTTAATACGTAAATTAAAACTTTTAACAAGAACTGAAAAGTTATATAATAGTTTCTTGAATCATAATATAATCCTTAGATGTAATCGCAGATACTTACAATTGACACTAAGTGCTATCCTCTTGCTAACTGCAGGTGGTACATCGTTACTAGCAATGCACAAGTATGCGCCCATTTGTCTTCTATCTAATCTCCAAAACTGTAAGCTGGTACCATTATAGGAATCAACTGAAAATAAAAAAAGGTATGTATCATAACGTAAAAACGGCGATTACTAGCCAAGTTTAGTACGCTTTAATTTAAAACGCAAACTCTCTAATTAATTTAAATCAAAGTGTTTACGTGAGCATAAAATATTTTGGACAAACCAGCATGATATAAAGAAATTTATTTACGCAATACTGGATTCACATTAATTCAACAATGTCATCATTGCTTGCTACCTCTAATTTATGATTCTTTGCACATTTTAAAATTTATTGAAAGTTATGCACACTATGATTATTACAATATGTCAATTACCTCCCCAGTGCATTAGTAAGAATTTATTGTAAACTATTTAGTTAAATATTTATTATTACTATGCTTAAAGTGTAATATTAAAATTGGAAAATAAAATCATAAAGAATTTAAAGTCCTGAGAACACTTTAGTATGTATACTTGTATTATAATCCAAGTTTTTCAAAAGTGCTCTAACTCTCATTTATGGAAAGTACTCTAGTTCTATGTTGATATTCAAAGCAATAAACAGTTTCCCTATGTTGTACGTGCGAGACGCAATGCATACCAGTTCTTAGCTAAATTGAAAATGGAATATTTTTTCCTGTTTAACAGGTTTATTAAAATTTATTAATACAATATTTCATTTTATTAAATAACAAAAAGTAATTATAATATATTAAAAATTTATTCATATTTTAAACTAAAATTTCGTATTATATATTATCTTTTTATTATAGAAAGTTTTTTCTATGATCCTTCAGTCTGCTTCTAAAAAATTTATGTTATGTTTATCTACTACTGTCCAGAAAAGCATACTTTCAATACTCACTTACTTTATAAAGTAATCTACTTTATGAGCATGCGTGTTGAAAGTGATAATAAAAATTCTTGTTTGTTTATTATTCAATCAAACAAAAGTGTATTATAATATCAAATAAATCAAGTTAAATTGCATTAAGGTGACAGGACAGTGATAGTTTTGTCTGTATAAATTATGTAAAATTATAAGAATCTAAAATACTGTAAGCTAGCTATATAGTATTTTACATGAAATTTGAAAACACAAATGTGTTTTTAAAATATGATTAAGATAAAAGCTAAAACAACGGTAAATAAATATCTTAGATAAACTTGGCTTTAAATTACAATAGCAGTAGCAAAAGCATTTTAAAGAAGTAAAACAGGGCTATAAGTTATTAACTGCATCTCCAAACGCGAGTGACTTATTTATGTTTTCTTTTTCTAGCATGCGAACTGAATATTTTTTGTTTATTAAAATAAAACTAGGTGAGTGTAACGGCGCGCTACACTGAATAATACTGTTATCAATATAATTTAACAACAAAAATTGTTAAGATTTGTCCACACCAAAATAATATTATGCTACATCAATCAAAATAACACACTCATCAGAGGTGTTATTTAGAGTTATAGTTCAAACTTTACGGAGATATCTAAATATATTGCTATGTATTCCAATGTTAAATGGTCTTTAGTTTTGTATTGAAAGTTTGGATAAGAGGTCGTTCCAAGGAGTGAATGCCGGACGGCCGCGATTTTGTTTTGATCTGAGAATTTTGGATGCGGATTCAAAGTAAATTTGGAAAATTGGTTTTATTTATTAGTAATAATTGATTAAAATTAGATTGTGAAGATTTTAATAACGGAATAATTAAGAAGCAGAATTTACTTAAAAATTATAATTTCCAAGTGTATTCCTGGATGATAAGAACGCATGATATCGGGTATCAGGCTATTTTGGAATGCCTGTTCTGTATATCCAGAGGGTTTCTTGTCAGAAATCTCCGGTTGAGACTATGACTGTAGTTTAAAAGGCTGGTTATTGTGTAAAATAAAATCGTATAAAAGCATATGGCTTATATTACTAAAACAGCTTCAAGGATCAAAACAATAATTATACTTTCGATGAAAAAGGTAGTAAATATTCAAAATTTTAGACTTTACTCTTGATGCTTCTTACTCCAACATGCTACATGGTGTTTTTTACGTAGCTACTTTTTGAGATTCAATAAATTAAATAAAATAATTTGTTATTGTTAAGTTTAAAATTTTAAACTTTCAGTTTTTCCGAAATATTTTATCAAAATTATAATTAATATTATAAATTTAGGCTTAAAGCTTACATCAACCAATTGAGAAACGGGAGACCGCAGTTGAAATCTTGGTTGCGTCAAATACACTGCTGTGATCTAAAGCCCAATATCGACCTAAGGCTATTGGGAAGGTAACGGAAAACCATCCCATTAACCAATTATATTTCCTAGTTACCATAGGCATCAGGAAGAGATAGGAAGAAGAATAAGTAGCACAACAGAAGTAAATAAAAATTATCAATTGGAAGTAGGATTGAGATTACAAATTAAGTATTACATTATAAAAAATATTAAGTTAAAGTTCTTAAATTATAAAATTTAGAAAGATAGTAGCAGAACAATAAAATTTAAACAAATTTATTTTATAAAAATTAATATCGATGAAAAATAACACTTCAATATAAAAAATATAGGAAAGGAAAAGCTTGAATTATTAACCAGATTTTTACTCGTGGCACAATTTTGATCATGATCAATAAATATTATATTACAGCAATATGGTAGGGACCAGGGGGTCTGGGGAGTATGGAACACCCCCCAGGACAGCAGCAAGATTGCCTTGAAATCGAATTCAAATAATTATATTAATTTTATAAACACAGTGGATACAAGGTAATCATTGTTTGTCATGGGGGGTATTCCATACCCCCAGACTCCCCGGTCACTACAATATTGCTTTTGCGTAAACCGATCTAAGTTTGTAAACATCAAATAAAATGAAATTGAAGTCTGGAAACTAGAAATAGAATAACCCCTCCACCCGCCACAATATATCAGTTTATATATTTTATAATTTTTTAATATTATAATCTTAAAGAGGTTATTCCCAATTCTGTACCATTTTATTGTACTGACCATTGTACCAATGAATTGATATACTAGGGCGAATTAAGGTCTACTTAAGGGTTGGGGGGTCTGGGGGGTATTCCAAATCATACTATAAACCCCCCCATACAGTGCCAATAATAATTTTAAATTTCAATTCAAAATGATAAAATTAATTTTATGAAATAATTTATTTTCTTACAAACCTTCGGCTTTCGAAATATATAGGTAATTCCCCCCAGAAATAGGTGTAACATTATAAAACCTCAGGTTTTTGTGGGAATTTCCCAGATTCTTATCCTGGGGGATTCCAGTCGTCAATATCATATTCTCAGTTCTGTAATTTCAGAAAAAATTGTAGAAACAAGAAAGAAATGGTAGCGTACTTTTTTGTGGTTCCCCAAATACCAACCAATATCAAATCATCTCAATAGCCCACTAACCAACCGTTAACCAATGTGAAATTTAAGGTAGATTTGGCAAGAGGCTACACAAAACTGACCCACAAACACCTTCTAAAAACTGAACCTCCGTACTGCCAATCATGAAATGAAATAGTATGTAACAGTTAGTATGTTAGTATGTAACATAAAACAAAATGACAGCCACTTAGAACTGTAGAACTTCCTCAATCAAGTTGTTAATGTTTAAAAAATGTATGATGTTTAATGTTCAACAGATTTCAGTACTCGGAGAGCATCATCAAAATTCAATATATTTGTTTTATTAATACATAAAAAAATATATATTTAAAAATTAAATATTATACCTACTTCAATTTTGTATTATTTGCATTGCTTATTTGAGAATCGCACTGTATAATTATTGACGTCAATTTATCTTGTTATTTCAGTAAATGTAAGTCAATTAATTAGGGATTCTAAATTGACTTTACGTGTAATATGTATGGAGTAGTTGAACTTTTTTTACATATTACATTAGTAAGTGTACTTATACCTCATGTTATTAAAGAGCTCAACTCTCTTTGAAAATGTATACTACTATTTTGCAGGGGCTATGTTTATAATTAAGTATTTAATATTAATTATCTTTACTTTAAATTATTGTTTCTAACTATATAATATAGTTAAACCAGGTTTCTGTTTATGCACAAGAGCAGAAGAGTGTAATAGTGAGCATCTGTTAACTACTTCAAACAGTTAATTAAATTCATTTAAAATTTATTTTATGCAGATTTTATATGAAATTTAATTTCGTGTTCCAACTTAATAAAGCTTTGGCGGATTATTAATTCAACAATTATGATTAAATCAGCATTTAAAAATATTAAATAACATTTGGAAATTGTAAAACTTGATTACCTCTTGTAAGTTCTTTAGCTCCTTTACGTAAAACTATAGGTTGAGCATCTTCACGTTTCCATGTTATACGTGGTGGTGGATGACCTGTAGCTCTACACCATAGAGTTGCGTTTTCGCCTTCCAATACAGCAAGATCTCCACTGGTGTCATCGTTTATAATGTCAGGTGGAACTGCAACAATAAATATAAAAAGTAATAACAAATTATTATTTTATTAAGAAATAAATAAAGAAAGAAAATAATATTAATATTTTTGTTGCTCTAAAGTAGATATTATAAGATTTTATAATATTCATGTAGCAAAACTCGAGAGTCAATAAGTGGTGCACGCATTTATTTGGCATATCACGCCTTAAATATCTATTTGCTGTTTCATGCAGTATAAATTCTGACAAAGTATGCTAGTGACAGCCTAGAATTGCTTAACAAAAACAAGCATCTAATTAAAAGTTGTTATATTTGAGAACGACGCAAACAGAATACAAGGAAACTTTGTAACATAATGTTGTCTGATAATGACAATTATATTATAACCTAATAGAAACTTGGAAGTTTACCCAGGTATGATAAAAAGGTCGAGTGCAGTGGAAAGTCTATTGTAAATTGTTGCAAGTAAGTCAAATCCTCCGAATGCTTCCTCAAATATCCTTAGCTTAAGAGCTTTGTTGTTTCACCTGGGGAATAGTTATGCTTTTGTGATGTCAGGTTTAACAAATTACAGACAATATTTTTAACAATGTTATAATTATTAATGACGTATTTGAAAAATAAGAACGCACTAATTAAGTAAAGTGATACAATGTATTATATTAACCCTTTCACATTCTTAGCGTGAGTTTCAAACACATTGCAGAGTGTTGATATCTGACTCGGAAATTTTACTTACCCAATCACAGGAAATATTTGTTTTTAATTAAGATTATTATCCTATTTCAGCAGTGTTTCTCAACCTTTCCGAATTAGTGACCCCTTTACAAGTAAAAAAACTCTGGCAACCCCTCATTATCGCCAACGATGACCTTTTTATTTAATTTTTTTAATTTTTTACTTGGAATCCCCCCATCCAGAAATAGCGAGGGAAGCTTTAAAATCATTAGTGACATTCTCCACTTCCTACCTATATGGGCTAACATTCTCTTCAATGATGAAAATAAAATATAATAATAAATAAAAACTAAGAAAAGAAATAGGTGTCAATTGGAAAATGATTTGGTTATTTGCGTGTAGAAAATAGAGCCACGATTCGCCAAATTAATAAAAAATAAACAGACACAGCTTTCTCACTGAAATTGTACTATTCTTTTTATTTTTATAATAACTTTATAATTTACTTTTATTACAAATTTTTTTTATTTGAAAAACACTGTATTACAGTATTGGACATTATGAACCGCAATACAGTTTTATTTGCATTTAAATATTTTTACAGTAATTAATGTGTAATGGAATTTTGTGAAATTTACTGGAAGATTCATTTAAATTTTTAAACTTAAAGCTAATAAAAGGCCTTTTTGGCCATTTTTGATAAATTTGATTTAGCCATATTTTAAAGATGTTTACTATTTTACAGCAAAAAAAAACAACCAAACAAATTTTTGAAATTTTTACTTTTTGGTAAAGAGGTCAACCTTACATAGGTATTATACAATATCAACCTCATTTTGGGATACAATATATTTAAATGTGAATAAAACTGTTGAGGATCATATTGTCGTGCCAGTCGGTAGCGATAATTATTTTCTCACATTGATCACCCCTAGTGAACACGCATCTTTATTTTGTTTGTATAATTTCTTACCTATCATGCAAATTTACTTTTATTATTTTTAAAATCCAATTCTTATCTAAATTTTTTTTAATGCAATTAATAAAACCAAATCTTCAAAAAACACAACTTCACATTTTCAACTTCATTATTTAAAAGAGGCAATTCTAAATATTTAAAAACAAGTCAAATGCAAAATTCAAATATTTGTGTTTTGTAATCACAAATAAGAACATTTCTGCATTGGCAATTTAACTACTGTAGGTTTGAAAACATTTATGTGCTTTAAACATCTTTACAATGGATACTTTTCACTATTTTCAGATACATCTAGATACTATGTTAATTCCGTTAACATTTTTTAAATTAAGTGCACAATTTTTAGTTTAGAGAAAGACAAATATTTCAATTCAAATTTAAATGCATTTCTGTAGCGAGAAAACGTATGAGTAAATATGTCTGTTTTTTTACTGTATTTTGACGTCACCAGACATAAAAATCCACTGACTGGTAACATTATTGGTCACTTCTTTGATGAGAATGTTTTATTAATGTGTATTTGAGATTTATGTAGAACTAATAAGTGAATATTATAGTCTATAAACTTGTTACGGTATACACAAGACATTTTTTAAAGAAAATCAGTGTTTAAATACACCGACAACATTAAGTTTTAAACTAAAATATTCATATTAATATATCTTATGTGATATCCTCATATTGTTTTCGATCATGTGATTTTTTAAGTAAACTACATTATTTAATTGAATATTTGCGGTGTAACAATACAGATTATTGTATAATTAGTAATTACCCACATAAATCGAATTTCATACAAATTCTCTATTGAATAAACTTGCTTAAAAGTTGTTTACTATTTCAGCAATTCTAGATCAACACCCGAGTAATTTGTTATTAAACGATTAACTTTAGTCAGCTCGTTTGAATAATTACCGTTGATATTTTTAAATGCATAATAGCTACATGATAAAATAATAAAATTTATTAGTATATTAAAGTTGATACAAAATATTCATGCATCTAATTATGAAGCAGGTAAGCGTGCGTATAAGTTAAGGTTAAGTAAATATAATAATTTTCAGCTGATACGGTTATACAAGTACAAGCTTTAATTATTCTTACTTTCATTAATTATTAGTTAATCATATTACACAAGAAACTCTGAAACCTACCTACTCTTTATTAGTTATGCAAAACTTGAAATTCTATGTCAAACTCTTAAAATTAAAATTTCTGCCGTCGAGTTTTGAATTAAATTTAATTGTGTGTAGTTGATTTTAATATAAAAGGTACTATTATACAGGTTTATTATATTATAAAATATATTAAACCAATATTATATAGTAATACTTGCATAGTATTATTTCAAAATTTTATTTATTATTTTTCTTCCTAAAGATTGACAACCACTTTTCCTTTCAAAGAGAGCTTTATTATATTTTCTTCTATAATTAAATATCTCTCTATGATATAGATTCTCTTTGTTTCTATGCAGAATTATGTTCGTTGATTTAAAATTTCTTATGGTATTACTACAGACTTCAGACGACTATTATTAAATAAAATCAAAAATAATATGTGGCTTCAGTCGCAAGATCTATCTTTTAGATAGATACTTCCTTCAATATCCCATCCAAAGCTTTTTTTGACACAAAACAATAGCAGCAGCCTTCAGTTTAGATGCAAAAGCAGATAGTTTGACAAAAACAAGGATCGTATTAACCTAGACCTTTGGATGCTTAGAAGTGCATGGTCTGCGTCAAACAGATCTTCTCTGCACCACTCACATGCGGTCACGTCCGGCTCGCTGTCGCTGCTCGTCGTCGGCGAGCAAGCCATATCCAGCGAGCAAACGGGTACACACATGCGGATTTGCATATTTTGCATTGATCCCGATGATTCCGACAGAGATAAAAAAAAAGCCTATGCTGGAACAACGCTTTTATTCATCAATAGATAAATTTCTTTTTGTGTATTATGATTATGAGCGTTTTTGATAGTAAGGATAGTACAGTGAATATTCATTATTAAGATTGCTTCTGAAATATGGTTGGAATCTGTTTAAGTGTATGGGTGTATATTTAAGTGGACATCTATGTTTAATAATTATAATTATAAAAATAAAACTTTTAAAATAAAATTGAAAACATGAATTCCGTTTCAAGAAAAATTGTAATAAGTACATAAATTTTTATATCAGAAAACTTTTAAAATTGTTTTCATCAAACGTTTCTTTGTGGCTTATGGAAGGTATTCGTGGGAGTTCCTGCTTAAAGATTGTTATTATTAAAAAGAAGTCTTATTAATACTTTTGTTCTTAATTATATTGATTTTCCTAAATCAAATCAAAACAATAGCTTTATGAATATTATTTCAAAAAAGAAATGTAGGTACGTATATTAAAACATTGCATAGATGTAAATAAAAATCTTATTTAAACGTTTTCCAACTTTTTACATTTTTATTATACAAGTTGAATGATCGTGTAACCCTAAACACTTAAATTTATATGCCTGGAGGGATTATTCCATAGTTCCATACCACTTTTCGTACGACTCAGCTTGCGTTTCTAAATTTGCTAAATAATATGTAAACATACATAAGAGAATACGAAATTTTAAATGATATTTATGTCAAAATTTTTTAAAACCATCTTTAGGTTATTCTCAAAGGTATTACAATAAGTGGTACGCTTATTATCTATAATTCTTTTGATATGTCACGAACATCAAACCACTTGTTGTATTTTCCATAGATTTCATTTACTTACGAAAAATTATTAGTTTGTAACCGAACCACAAAGAGAAACGGAATATATTGAGTATCTGATGTATAGTATTGATGCAAATAAACAAGTAATAATAATTTATACCAACTTATTAATTATCAATTTGAACACTTAAAGACAGAGTTTCTTATTGATAGAGGAAATCATGTATTATTATTTAGCAGTTGTATAGTAGTTAAATATGCACGACTTCCTTCTATTGCAGGGCACAAAATTTAAATATTAAAATGTATCATATCAATATTTTATAAAACCCAAAAATTTTATATAATAAACTTTTTATAACTACACAGAAAATTTTGTTTTAGAATATTTAACTACTTGACATTGGGAGGTTACATTTTAGATCATCTAATCTAAATTAATAGCAAAATCAATTATTTGTAATTTGGAAGATCATCTAATTTGGATATATTGAAATTATCTAAATTATCGATTTTAACATCTCGCCCGATAACTACCTATTATTTGGTGACGACACCGTTACTTTTTTTGTAATCTCTGATATTTGAGGAATAAAAAATACCCTTTGTATTTTTTATGCCGTTCTTTTACTTCGCAGAAGCTGCGCTCACCTAGGATTCTTTTAATAGAACCACGCTCTATCTGACCGGCATATATCAGTTAGCTTTAACATCATTTAGGGCACTCTACACAGATAAAGTTGAGAAAACCTAGCGTGTAGAGAAAATTAACCTTTTCCAAAAGGAAAAAATAAAATTAAAGATATTAAGTCGTGAACTGGCGTTACCTAAGTAGTTTTAGCTGTTTGATAAAATGTAATGTATGTATTCAGTGTTAATTGTATACTATTGTATTTGATGTTGATATCAATTACCAACGGCTCATCAAAGAAGACATGGCACGACCTCTTCTGAAATTCTGATATATTAAAATTTTGTTTTTTTAAATTTTTAAATTTTTATTCAAGTTTTTAGTAAATATTCTAGCACATAAATTGAACGAACTTTCTTATCGTGTATTTAAAGTGACTGTTGAAATTAAAATGTGTTTAAAATTGGGACCGTGAAAAAATAATTTGAACATATTATTTTGGGTTAGTTGAGGTAACTATATTTTATGATTAGTCTTTTCAAATGAAAATGGCATTACAGATATTGTGTTTAATTAGGGTATAATATTTAATATTTTCATTTTCTGATAAAACAAAATTTTTTGCTACTGGGCTTATTAATAGACATGAGTAATTTTAATCTCGGCCAGTAATATACTATTACTTCGACTACATAAT
Source organism: Cantharis lateralis (assembly GCA_963170105.1). NCBI lineage: Eukaryota > Metazoa > Arthropoda > Insecta > Coleoptera > Cantharidae > Cantharis > Cantharis lateralis. The sequence continues at coordinate 11,996,796 of OY720629.1, forward strand.
GTTTAATATATTCATTACAATATTTAGATAATAAACAAAACTAGAACAAATATATACAATTTACTCAATAATATACAAAAGACAGAAAGGATAAAATTAAATGTATAGTGGTGTATATACTGTATATAGCAAAAAATGTGATGATTGCACTGGTTTATATTGTCATGTTTCATTTTGCATTAGCATAGTTATAAATAATTTTTTTTAAAAACAGGGATTAATTTAAAAATATTTAATTAGATAATTTGTTTTAAGCATGTGAGATTTTTCTTTTAAATGAACATCCGTGGTGATGAATAATTCGGTTTCATATTTTTAGATTAAATAATTAAGTCAAGTTAGAAAGCACAGCTAAGGAAATTTTGAGTTGAGTTTTCAACAATTATGAGTATGAAAGATGTTTTTGGTCCAAGATCTTTGAATGAAAAGACAAATGCCAATATTTATCAATGAAGTCGATGAGATTTCAATCAGTTATTAATTTTTGATAAAATAAAGTGTTTTTAAAATAAAACGAATGCAATGCGGCGGATTTGCATTCCCACCAAAATTAAGTGGGAGAGTTAAAAGTTTTCAAAGTTATAAAAATCAAGGAGGGAGAAAAATTGGTGAAATAATTCATTCTGGGCAAAGCCGTCATTTCGTCAAGTTCGAAAATTTAAAAGCCCAGAGTAAAAAATTTAAATAATTTGAATTTTAATTGTAATTGATAAATACAATTGAAAGATTTAACTTACCTGGAGATTACAAATTCAAAGTAAGAGTGCTTGTGCAAATATTTTCTACAGAAAGAAAAACAAAAATTTATTCACGACCAAACATAATCATCAGCAAACAGCAGAAACAAGTAACGCAGCCTCCCACAGAAGGTGAAATGATAGAAACAGCAACAATCTAATTAAAACTTCAAATTTATTAAGGGTGAGAACAATTTAAGTGCACGAACGATTAATTTTTCGTAAAGTTCAAAACCACGATAAAATTGATTTATTAAAAATTTGTATTTATTGCCATCAAAATTGCAACTTTGTCTAGGTAGTTGAAAGAATTACTAAAAGTTAAATAAGACCAAAATTGCAATAAGACGGAATTGATTTATTGGTAAACCGATGTAATACGGATGATGATAAAAAACATCGAAATTTGAAATTTAAATGCTACATGAAATTTATTTAGCTGTGTATTTGTAAAATTAAATTTTGTTTAACTTTCCGACAAAATTATAAATTTTTAAATTGACCAATTTTTGCTTTAATTATTCAACATCACAAGTAATAAGTTAAAAGAGTCTCATATGCTCATAACAAAAGGGGATGGATGTTCCAAAAAAAAAGGTAATTGACTAGGTTTTCTTAAATTTTAAAACTATTTTACGCTTTTGGACATTGCAATATATCGGATAAATCGGACGAAAGTTAGAACTAAAAAACCACAAATTTTAGTAAACACTTAGTTGAAACCGTACATAAAAGTTGAAATTTAAATAATATAAAATTTATTCGTAAATACCAAGAAGGAAACATTTGGACATTTGGGAAAAAATTTGAAATTCAAAAACATCTTTGTGACATAAATTATATTTTATTAAATGACCTACTCCAAATTAAAAGACCACCATTATATGGTTACCTTTTGAAAACTTAACTCAACTTGTATATTTCCTTTTCAACTAATAGGTATTCAAAAATGTCATTCACAAAAAATTTATTGACAACCAACTTTTAAATTTATTTTATCTGTAAGAAAATTTTTTTAAATAACATAAATATTGTCTTATATGTATTTTGCAGACCTGAAGATGATATAATAGCGAAACCGGTCGAATTTCAAACCATTAGATAAATACAAGCAAAGGCGTATATTATTATTAAAAATTAAAGAAATTACATTTAAAATATTTACAAAAACCTAAATTTTCAGATCCGTTCGCAGCTGGACACACTTCCTGAAATTGTTTCCTCTACGTTGCCTTTATTATAGATGCTGTTACTCTTAATTAAATCGGAATATTGTTTATTTACAGAATTTATCGTTTGGGACATATTATACTTTCCAAGTTTTTCGAAACGTATACAGGACCGTTATAGTAACTTTTCTGTTTTAGATCTCAACTATAAATCCTAACTGAATGTCTAAAAGACATACACTTTCAGCGCTGTGGTAATCGCGCATTTGAATTAGTTGTTCCATGGCTGTGTTGAAATTATGTCTTCAGCTGATTATAAACATTGTATCTAATATTTTGAGAGATTCCAACGAGAAAGATAACAACAAACTTTAATAAAAATAAATTAACTATTTATGATTTAAAAGTTTTTGTCTGCTCTAAAATAACGATTGGTTTTCTTGCTATACTATAATAAAATAATAAATAAAGAACACCATATCAAAAGTGCAATTTATACTGAATGACATCTGGAGTGGCAAGATTTTATTTCATGCATACCGCGTATTTAGGAAATATTATGTATCTAAAATATACTCCAACAAATAAGTACAAAAATTGAAACAAGTTTGATTCAAACAATCCACTGATACAAATTTCGGAAACCTTTGTAACAATATTTTGCCAATTAATACTATTTATTGGATTCTTCATTTTATGATATAAATAATATCGTGTCTGATTCATTACTTGCTTTCGAGAGGGTAATATTATTCACTGTAAAGTAACCCGGCCATCGTTCACTGCTTACATCCAGCTAGTTGCAACGCCATTTAGGGCTTTCCACCCGAAATAAAATAAAAGGAATTTATTCAGTATGTAGAGAAATTTGTTTTTTCCCAGTAAAGGCAAAATTCATCATATGGTTTTTATATTAAACAGAACTGGTTTCAAATCGATTTTTCTAGAAATGTTCATAACCAAAGTAGCCAAAGTTTAGTAGTTAAATAGTAAGCAAATATATTTAAAAATGTCACAAAATTTATAAGTATGACAAATATGTTGAAATTACGATGAAATACTTTGCCCAAAATGATTGTGCAAGTAAATGTGCGTAAAGTATTGTTTTGTTTTAGGTAAGCTGCAATTTTCCGTTTACACATAATATGGCTTATTTGTACAAATTCGTTGGCACAAACAGATTTATAAACATTTCGTGAGTGTGTACATAAATCTTCCTTACGCTTTACTTGCGATTACAAATTACGTGCATACATATGTATAATATTAGTTCAGTAGGTGCTTTAAAATGTCCTCTGGCTAGTTGGCAAGAGGACATTCTTTCACTATTTCAAAAAAAGTAATAAAATACGTGATGTCAACATATTCAATGCTAAAAAGCGACCCTAATCAACTGACTTTCAAAACTGAAACGTCTATGCATACAAAAAAGTCATGAATGTTTACCACATGATATTTTTAACCTAGAGTATTGAAGTTAATGAATACTAAAAAAAAATTGGCAACGTGATATAATTATAAAAAAGCAACTAAATAATTTTTAAAATTTCCACGTTCATTTTACTAAAAAGTTTATAAAGCTTAAAGGATTAAAAATACCCCAAGGCGAAAATTACTGAAATGTTGAAAGTAGGTACATACATAATACTACCTAAATTATACAAAAATTTAACAATTTAATTAACTTGAAAAATAATTATTGTTGTTTTTATTTAACCTTAAACATAATATTATAAAAATTAAGGATCATCCTGAATGAGTTTGAGTTTATAAGCTTACGCTTATTCAATCTACGGTAAGCAATATTTTCACTTCGTCGTTCTAAAGTAACGATGTAAAGTAAAAATTTAAACTTATTTTCAAATATAAATTTATAGCTAGTTATATGGAAGTATATAAAGAATAGTTAACCGACTTTAAATTCTATTGATAGAATATTATATTTCAATTAAAGATTTATTCTTTGATTCAATTGATACACGTGGTTTAAGTAATGTAACTAGATATTACACGTATCAATATTTTAGAAAACCTAAAAAAATGCACACACACTGTTTAGAACTAAAATGGTTTTAAGTTATCACAAATAAAATACACTGTAAGTATAATAATTGCAAACATTTTCACAATATCATGGCATCATATCAGGCGATGAATTAGAAAAAATACTAGAATTAATCCGTGTAAATATTGTCCAAATTGCATGGGTAATAGCGGTAAGGGGAGCGCGTATTTTTTAAAAAGAAAATTATTTGTATGTACTATAATATACTAACGGCAATAAAGATGTTTAATAGTGGAGAGTAGTGAAGATCAAAATAAATATTTAATAATGAGGTTTAGTAGTATTTTTATTTGTTGATTTCCATAGCTATTAATAATTCCACTTTTATGTTCTTTTGTTCTACATGTAAAATTTCGTAACCCCCCTTCCTGAGGGGTTACCCACTATCAATTACTTTGACTTTTTGCAATTTCAAGATGGAGAAATGGCTAACCGGTGAGAGACGTTAGTTCAGTTCCGAAATGATAACTGTTTCAAATACCTGCACTGTTAAAATAACTATGTTGAGCTAGTAGAAAAGCATAATATTTAAAAATAAAATTGTATGAGTTTCTACTCTCCGAAAAATTTTGCGTTGTCTTTGTTGAACACTTATGAATGAAAGACTATTGCTTATAATTTATTTTACAAGTTAGTAAAATATTGAACAACAATAATTGTTTTTGCAAACGGTACACGTGTGCTTCATATTGTTTAGACATCGTCAGCTTAATTTAGTCAGTTTGTAGCAAACTTGAGAGGAAACAATATTAGTTATTAACATATTTTAAAACAATATTAATAGCTTCCTACAATGTACTACGTATAGTTAACTAACTTTTCTTTCAAAATCGATTTCATAATACCTACATGCTATTTTTTGTTTATCTTGGGTTAACAAAATTAAAATGCAACTTTATGAACTAATAATTAAAATTCCAATATTTACCATTTCATAGAAGCTTCCTTTTATTGCTCATAAATACAATTAATAATTATTAGGAAAAGTTTTCACGTTCTGCACACAAACAATATTCTTACAACAGTTATAAGAACTTGTGTATTTTGCAACACCGTTTATATTATATTGTATTAAGAACTGCATCATTTAAAATTTAAATAAAAGAGCAACCGGCTTTGTTTCCAATTCAAATGTTATTTCTTATATTTCAGTAGTACCTACTAAGTTTAAATACTAAAAGTGGAGTTCTTTTATGTTGTTAATTAAAACGGCACTTTACATTCAAACAATGAAAATGTAAATTGCTAAGTTTTTCAATTAAGTGCACTACAACTGTTAATAAATTCAGGTACAAAATAATAAAAGTCAAGCATCTATAAATGACTGTTAAAATTCAGCATTGCAATTGAACATTAATCCAAACGCAATTAATTCAAAATTTAGCTGTTTTCTACTTGAATTAAAGACTTAGGTACCTTTAATGAATGCAAGATTACCGATAAGAGAAAAGAAAACCTACAATAAAATTCCAAGCTTTCTCAAATCACATTTCTCACAAATTTGAAAACAAATTGTTTTATAAGAAATGGGATCATTTAAAAATAAAAAAAAATAATGTAATATATCGAAAACTTAAAAAAGTCAAATGGAATCGATTGAATTGACAAAATCGTATGCAATGTATTTTATATACACACATATAGATTTCCGTTCCACATGGAACACGCTATTTCACTCAAAAGCAAAGTGATAAAATATAGGATTACAATTCAGGTAGCAAAACAATGTGTCATTTTTGAGACGGTTTGTTATTTCTTTGATACCTTATAGACTTTACATAAATTGAAGACTATCTTATTTGAAGATATGTTTTCTTACAATTTAAAATTTTTACCGGAGGTACAAATTTAATCAAAATATTTATTTTGCGAAGGTCGAGAATAATATTCTTAGCTTTAAAAAAATGGTGAACATAAGAGAGTTTAATTTTTAATTAAAATACTGTTCAAAAAAATATTCAAATGTTTTGTTTTTGTTGTGTTAAGAAAAATTGAATATTAACCATGGTAGAACCGTTTATTATATTAATTCAGTATTCGCAACTCAGTTTAATCATAATCGTACATGTACATAATATTAAACACTGTCTGAAAGCAATTTACTAGATTATCATGTAAGGATACAACAGAAAAAGAAGAGTTGCAGACATGAACATTCTGAAACCGAAGGAAATGGTTTAACTACAATGCAAACAAATTTATTAAAGAAGTTATATAGTTCACTCATGTTAGATTATGAAATACTTATAGTTTAAGAAAACATTTCCAAATCAAATTACCTTTTTATTATTTACGCTAGGTACGACAGGTATCTTATTTTGAATTAAATTTTATCCTTTGCGAAAAAATCTCAAAATGAAAATATATATAAATTCATAGGTAATATAAATAACAATGTGCAACAGTGTATTTTTATTACATGTAGAACGCATATTTCCTTGTAGAAAAGAAAATCTATTTGATTTATTTAAAATAAATAAATTTATAGATGTAGGAGCAATATTGGTATCTTTTGTTATCGTGACACCCTTTTCAAAGATCCATAAGGTGGCTTTCAATAAATAGGTAGTACCTAAATCGTAAATATGTTACACGCTGTGAATAATTCAATTTGAGTATTAGCGAAAATTACTTATAAGTTCAAAAACGTTATATTCCACATGATGCTTTCTGTATAGCAGGAGTTCGTCGACTTTCAAAAACGGCATTACCATTCATCAGATTAAGTAAAATGCTACATTAGACTAAAAATGTTTGTATCAACGTTTCTCATTTATGTATAGCAGCATCTATTAAAATTTTCTTTAAGATAAATGAGTCTTTTCATAAATTTAAGACTGGAAGTGTTACTTTCATCGTCAAAAATAACTCGAGATTAAGAACGTTCATATGAAATTATTATTAATCTAAATATCTAAAGAATATAACGTACCTACTTGTGATTTCCGAGGTTGCTAAGTTGCAGAATCTAAATCTTTATAATCCAAGATTATGTAATATCTTACTGTTAAATCTACAGTCCGAACCAATTATAAGATTATAATAACGACCTGTTAATAACAAGCAACAAAATACGGATTGGTAACGACTACAAAGACTTATCTCTTTATACTACAGTAAAACCCTCGTCTAAGGCAGATTAACAAAATCGGTACACGTGACGTCTTTATTGAAATTAATGTAAAATAGTAGCTTCCTACTTGGTACAAAATCATTTAATAATATTATAAAATTTTATAATGTTATAATTATTATTAAGTACCAGGTACATATAATGAAAAGTCGATGCGAATAAATTTACTGGAAAACTAAAATTTTAAAATATATAACGCAAATTTTTTTTTGCCAAGTAGTAAGAGATACTTCAAGATTATGCACATGATCCCATAAATTTATATAAATCCATAAAATGTAGGGCAGATTACACAACGCTACTAAATCAAAAAAGATTAGATCCATCAGAACAAGGTCTAGTGTATGTTAGATTTATTGAAAAAATTTAATAATTTTTTTACTGCGAAATTGAAGCGCAAACAATCAGTGAAAAAATTGTTAGTTGAGTTTTATATTAAGTTAAATTTCCCTTAATTTTTTCTTCACTCAAGTTTCATTACCGTTACACATGCTAATACATATGAACAGTAAATTTAAATTTAGCAGTATATTTTAAATGCACCATTTTTCCTTTCCTACATTTATCTTTGTGAATATAATTCTAGAAGCGACAGAGAGTTAATCATTCTAACAGAAACTCTACTCGTAGCTTCTAGTTTTAATCAGAATGTTTGTCTACAATCCGCCTCTCGTCAGATGTAAATTTTACGTTTTCTAGACAAATGTTTGTGTTCTACTACAGCGCAGTAATTCAGATTTTTCAATTTTGTGCATCCTAAAGTATATTGTTAAACCTAGAAGCTGAGTTTATATACCTACACTATACAGTAAATTTTTATTTTAAAATATTAAAAGTTTGTAATAGCTATTTTTAATAAAAGAATTTTTTAAATTCCCAAAATCAGAATGATATAGTAAAATGTATTTTTATTTAATCAATATTAAATATCATCCGAATATAATTTAGAAAGACAATATTTTAAAATTTGAAATTGAGCTGCTATGAAAATAATTTACATTGTAATTTACATAAATACTATAAACTAATGTACAATTAATTAACATTAGAATGTACTTGTACATATTATATTAAATACGCTTCTTCCGTTTCAGTTCGTTCTTAACCGGAAGCTTTTACAATTTTCTTTCATTTGTCCTATTTTTATAATAAATTCCTACTAATTTTTTTTATATATTGTCATATATTTTTCTAAAATTTATAAATTGTACAAAATTAAAATCGTAAATTTCACGTTTAAAATTAAAATGTTGGCGCCAAGTTGTATGTTTAAAAGTTGGTACGTTTTTAAAAAAGATATAAATTTTTGAAGAAAGAAGCGAGTTTTGTGCAAAGATATGGCGCAAGCAAGACGTGTGAAATTTTGCGGATCTCGATTTGAGATTAAATTTATGAGTTTTATTCGAATAAAAGTGTTTAATTTATTATAGTAAATTTATTATTTGATTTGCCATAAGTAAAGTTACCTCGTTCAAGTGAAATTCGAAAAGTGGGAGGGACGCTGGCAAAATTTTTATTTTAGAAATTTCAAAATATCTGAAAAACGAAATGGGTTCAAACGAAAGTAAAAAAGATACAAACTGGTACAAACGAAATAGACCTCTAAAGGTTGACCTTCAAATATTGACAAATTAAATAAATAATCGATATTAAAGTTTCGAATTTACACATAAGAAACACTTACCATGCCATTTTAGACATCTGTGACTTTTACCTTCGCTTTTACCAAATGCTTGGGCCCGGAGATCCCGTTTTTATATATTCGTGACTTTCTAGTTTAGGTGACCTTCGGGGATGTTATTATTTTTTAATAAATTTATTAACTAGTTGCTTGAAGATGCTGTAATTTAATAATTACGAAACTTTATATATACTATATAAAATTTTCATACATTTTGAAATTTGAATTAAATGTTTAAAAATAAATTTGCATCACCTATACAAATTTTGTTAAATTACACGAATGATTTTAAGTACCCAGATTTTAATGGTTACATTTACATAAATGCCATTAAATAGTCTTACTAGTGCTCAATAAAATTTTGTTTTTGTTTTGCGTATACGAATAAAAACAAATTTTAATTAAAACGGTTATATTCTGATCATACATACATACGAGTACATGTAGAACGAACTTGATGTTCTATCTAATTTAGTTACTAATTTATTTCAGAGAATTTTTATGGCATTGTCCTATGAAATAGTAAATAAAGTTTATTTTAAATCCTACTTTATTACCTCAATATTAAAGAATAAACCTATAAGCTATTCGACTAAAAACTGCAAATACATAATAATAAATTTAATAGATACTATGTAGGTACAGTATTATCGTAAATAATATTTTTAGTAATATACAATATTTATCTAAATAATTTTTTATTAATTTACAGAATATATACGACTATAAACTACAAATACGAATGTACACAACAATAAATTTAATATTTTTATTCCGTATAAATATTTGCAAAAGTTACTCAGGAAATTAGTTTTTAAATAAATTTGATAAACAATCAATCAATCTTATATTAACTGCAAATTGTCACTCAAAAAGTTAGCACATTCTGAAGGAAAACCCTTGAAATGCTTATTAAGGAGTTAATAAAGAAGTGAAACTTAACTTATCTAAATTTATATTTTTCCCAAGAGGGAAAATTTGTGGAAGGCACTTAAGGTTTAATTGCTAGGGTCGCAAAATACGCAACTAACCATCTTTTTATATTGCATTTCTGACCATTTCACTACGTTTCTATTTTGGTATTTAATATTTTGATAATTGTAACGATTTAAAATTAATTCTAAATATTTTTGTCGACGGAAAGTTTTTTGTTTTTAAAATCTACTTTTAAATAAATTATTCATTCAACATCAAAGTGAAGAAGTATAATTAGCAAATTTGTAAAAGTAATTTATTAAATTTAATTATGTTGATGACTTAAAGATTTCATTTTTAATCTTCATAAAATCTAAAGTATTAAATAATTAGACCGTTGCGTTGCGTTGAAGTAAAGAGTAAAAACAACTTGTAAGCGCAAATTTATTGTAAGCAGTATCTAAAAGTATCTAAAAGATGATATTATATTGGAGTGACAGCGATTTATTCCAAGTTTTGGATTGGAATTTCTTAGCTCTGCACTCCATCGGAAGCTCAACCAAGAGCTCTAAACAAGAAACAAAAGCTTCTTAATACCTGGTTAGTGCCTGTGCAACAGGGGTCAGAATTCCCTAAAAAAGTTTTACTCCCCCGCAAATAAAATAAGATAGTAAAATATTTACTGCAGGGTAAAAATTATATAAAATTTCAATCTCTTTGCCTCCCCAAAAATTTCAATTAAGATTTCCAAAAAAATACGGTGGTCTGATAAAACAATTCCACTACTACAATTTACTTTGGAATTACCACATTATACCCACAAATCATGTTATTTCTTTTATTTTAATAATAATCGTGTGTCAAAAATGGCAAAATTACGAAGATCATAACAGAATTAAAGAAAACCAAAACAAAATAAAATTGATCTGTTTTTTGGTATTACAAATTTTATGGAAAGCACAAAAATGAGCGCAAATGAAATTTTGTCAACCAAAGTAGAGATGTTTTTCACTATAGCACTCATAGGCGCTGATATAAATTATGTACATCTATTATATTCGTTCATTCAAATTTTCAACAATATTTCTGCATAACTAAGGTTTCCAAATTCAATACACTTTTCTGGTGAACTTGATTACAAAAACCTAGCAATATAAGTATTTAAACGTTAATATCAATTCAAATCATTTTGAAGCCGTAGTTTCAGTAATAAAGTGCGTAGAAAATAATGTACCTATTAATTTAATTTTTTAACTTTATATAATGTTTGAATAACTTTTCTATTAAACTATGTAGGGGAGAAGGGGGTTAGTTGTTATAGGGGCTAGTTGTTACTAGGGCAATAACTTTATTCGCATGTGTATTGGTACACCAAAATTGCACTTGAATATTCCCCTATTCATATGTCATCAATGAATAAAATATAAAAACTTTTGTAATCATTCAGTTCCCTATAAAAACGAAAAATTATATTTTGCGGGCGAATGTATCAAACGTTTGTTTTCACTCTGAAGCGTATTATCGTGAAACGGTAAGTGATTTGCTCAAACTATTTATAGCATTTTAAAGCCTATATATTACTGTTTTGTTCGCATTAGTGACTTTCTAAAAAATTAAACCAATGCTTGCAAGGGCAGAAACATAACCTTTTTTGTGACATTGGGGTTAGTTGTTTCAGTGCTTGTGGGGCATGTTGTTACTGTAAAAACCAAGACCAGCACCAAAAAACATTCCAGAATTCCAGAATTACCATCTGAAGAGTCAGAAGAGGAGGAGGAGCTCTGCGGAATATGTTTGATGCCATTTTCTACCTCAAGAAATGCTGATTGGATTCAGTGCACTAGCTGTAAAAAGTGGCCACATGTTTCTTGCTGCAGTAATGACGATTTCTATGTGTGTATTCATTGTATGACAGATATCTACTAATTAAAAAAATAATATGTTAAAATTGTAACAACTAACCCCCCTCTCCCCTAATTGATACATACACAGTAATAGATTTTTTATTAATACTAACATTACTTACTGGGATAAATATTCACTGAAGATATTTTTGGCTTATTTACCTCCCGGTAAATATTCACTAAAGAAATTTTACCCTCGTAGCTTTTATCACCGAGGGTAAAATTTCTTTAGGGAATTTTTACCGGGGGTAAAATATCAGAAAGTCAATAATCCCGTGTACATCGGCACTGCTGAAAAACTGTGGAATCGTTAAACTTGTTCAGTGTTTGACTAACATTCCCAGCTATTCTCAGTAATTAGTGTTGATCTATTACGGGAAAATGCCGGAACTAGTGTAGTAAACTTTCATTACATTGCTTGGTTGAAAAATACGTTAAGGAATAATAAATTCACTTGATAAAATAGAACTTAGTTAAGAATATGAATATTCTAAAAAGAAAATTTAGAAATTATTACAATTAATTATGCAAAATTAATATAAATTAAGCTGATACAATGCAAATCATGAATCTCCGTTTTCACCATACCAGTTTTTAATAACTCCTACCAGTCAAGAATATATTTTACTTTACACTTTAATACAACTATAGGAAATCCTTTGCAGAAAAACATCACAATACGATGCACAGCTACAGTCACCCTAAAAAGTATTCGTACATCTGAAAATATCAAATTAAAAACATTCTCGTTTCCTTCAGTAATAAACAATTTCAAAATTTATATATAAAACATTTTTATTTCAATATTTATATTAAAGATTATACCTACATACAAAGAAATTCACCAAAAATTGTTTTTATTTTTCCATAAAAAATAAATTTTGCTTGTATTACCTCCACTAAAAGTCGTCAAATAAATATTTGTACCGCAATAAAATATAGAACTTAAAGTTTTTTTTAATATTTGGTGGAATTGCCCTTGGCATTAATAATTGCTCTCAACCGCTTAGGCATTGAATAAACTAAATTTTGCGTTATTGAAGGTGAAACAGTGGTCTTTTTCTTCTAGAAGCGTAATTTTTAGTAATTTTTATTAGATATTTTTCAATTTCTTATATTGCGCTTAAGATATAATTCCAGAAATGTTTGATTGGATCAATATCTGGACTACATTATTTGTCTCTCATCTCATCCAAAAATGTTGAACTAGGACCCATCCGTGAATATCCAACTATTCAAAAATTAATTTAAAAAAAATTACAAATTTAAATTATTTAAAAGTCTTTTAATTAAATTAAAAGTCTTTTTCTTCTGTTCGTTTAATTTATAGTATTTTTACGGGCTGTTCTATCCTGATACCCTGCTTTTCGTAAAATAGGGTGTACATACACTATCGGTTGAGGGGGCCGGTAGCAAACACCCTGGTCAAGCTAGCACCCCCACCTCTTCAAAATAGAAAATTTTTTATACTATAATTATGGACTAATTATGGACTAATTTTGGACAGCATTCGCGAATTTTGGACAACAACGGTTTCGCGATAAATGATAAATCTTTGGTGGGGGTGCTGAGTTGACGTCAAGCTAGCACCCCCACCTCGAAAAAATGACTTTTTAAAAAAATTAAGTATGCCATAATTATGGACTAATTATGGACTAATTTTGGACAGCATTCGCGAATTTCGGACAACAACGGTTTCGCGATAATAGATAAATCTTTGGTGGGGGTGCTGAGTTGACGTCAAGCTAGCACCCCCACCTCGAAAAAATGACTTTTTTTTTTTAAGTTACGTATGCCATAATTATGGACTAATTTTGGACAGCATTCGCGAATTTCGGACAACAACGGTTTCGCGATAATAGATAAATCTTTGGTGAGGGTGCTGAGTTGACGTCAAGCTAGCACCCCCACCTCGAAAAAATGACTTTTATTTTTAAATTAAGTATGCCATAATTATGGACTAATTATGGATTAATTTTGGACAGCATTCGCGAATTAGTAAGGCTTTTATACGTTTTGTTATCAATTGATCCCCTGTCTTTCATTTCTACGAGAAATATTTTTCCTTTTTTTCCATGGTCGGGCTATATGAGTGATGAGTGCTCGGATGAGTGACTAATAGTGTGAGTAATAGATACTTTATAATTACTGGTAGTACGGGAGATATAATGGTTCTTGCTTCAAATCGGGGAATCCCGGCCATAGCCAATATTTATAATATTAATTTTATATTTAATATTATCTATGACTGGAATAAATGTATATTCTCAGAATTAAAAAGTTGACATGAAATTTTCATTAATCCCCCCAACCCATTGGTGAGATTTAGTGAGATTTTGCCGGACCCTCCCCCCAATTTGAGCTCACGTAATTAATGGACGCCCCCTAATTGTATTCAGAATAATAATTTATTTTTTTTAATAAAAACATTATGTTGTTAGTATTTGCTATGTTAAATAATTAAAATAATTTCGCCCTACGAAGTTTTTTCATTTTTCCATAATTCTGTGGCTAATTGACAAAAGTGAATAAGTCTCATTTTGTAAATATTCAGGTGAGGTAAAAGAAGTTCAGCTTATATTCTTGTAACATATATGTTACATATCGGACACCGTCATTTCGGCGATTCCAGTTCGGCACCGTCATTTCGGCGACTCTGTTTCGGCGACAGTCAATTCGGCGACCCAATATTCGGCTATGATAGTTTCGGCGATTCCAATTCGGCACCGGTAGTTCGGCGATTCCGATTCGGCGACAGTAAATTCGGCTACGTCGATTCGGCGACGGAGGATATACTTTTGGTTTATTCAATTCTAAATTTAAAATTTAAATGTATAAAAAAAACTTTAGTCCGGACGAATATGGCTTTTACCTCCTTTAAGTAGATCCCTTTTTTGTTATTTGCTGCTTTTCAATAATACTGATTGTATTAATCTTTCCTGGGTTGTTTTTCAATACAATTCTTATACATATACTCGTATATCCTTTTTTTCAATAATACTTATTGTATTAATCTTTCCCTGGTTTTCCCTATTTCAATACAATTTTTGCATATATCCACCTTTTCAATAATACCTTATTGTATTAATCTTTCCTTAGTTTCCCCATTTCAATACAATTCAGCCTTTTCAACTAAATAGTTAATACCATTTTCCTTAAGTACATATCCTTTTCAAAATTTCAATTAGTCCTCCACTTTTAGTAACGGTTTTCGAGTTGATTTTTTAGTTAGTTGAGTTTGGGCGGTGGAATAGTCAGTTGAGTTGGGTTTTGGTATCAAAGTGAACAGTTTAGTTTACACAAGTAGTGAGTGGAAGCGTTTAAGCATAACACGCTAAAGGTAAGTAACTTAAGTAAGTTTATAAGATTGCAATAATTGACATTTTATCTCCAGTTTACAGATTTCGCTGTATAGATTTTAATAAGAGTGCTCAAGTGTAGTATTAGGAATCAATATAATAATTTTCAATTTGCAATACAATGGAAGAAACTCAAATGATTTTAACCAAACGAAGCAACGAAAAATATGCTAATGATGGGTACCTCTATGTTAAAGATAAAATTAACACAGATGGTACTATTCAATTCTGGCGATGTGAAAGTAAGCACAAGGGTTGCAATGGCAGAATATGGACCAATATTGGAGACGGTTCGTTCAATTCCCAGCGAAGGGAGCATTCCTGCAGAACCGTAGGAAATGCAGAAAACGTCGAATTTCAAAGACTTAATACTGCTATAAAACTTTTAGCCGAAAATACAATGGAAAATCCATCGCAAATAAGAGCACGGGCTATTGCAAATGTTCCTGATGCCATAAAAGGTAATATTCCAAGCAATTCTGTCATGAGCAGAACGATACAACGGAGACGTAACCAAAATTCTGAAGCACCAGCAAATCCGGAATCTAGGGAACTAATAATCATACCGGAATGTTATTCCACTTATGAGTTTAGCCCTGATAATTTTGAGAGATATCTTTTAGCCGATTCAGGAAGTGAGAATTTGGACTCTGAACGTATTATGATATTTGGAAGAGAATATAATTCCAGTTGGAGTGAAAGTATGTTTGAATTGTTTATGGACGGCACTTTTCTAATTTGTCCGTCTCTTTTTTCACAAGTATTCGTTATACTTGCTAGAAAAGATGGAAGAGCAGTGTTTCCTGTTTTGTTTTGCTTACTACCCAATAAGAGAACAGAAACTTATGTGAAATTATTTAATATGATCCGTGAATTGTGGCCTCAACTAAATCCGTTGAGTATAAGTGTGGATTTTGAGCTTAGCATTCATCAAGCGATTCGTGAAGTATTTCCTGACGTTAATATACATGGCTGCCTATTTCACTTAGTGAAAAATTTAAAAAAACATTTATCGTCAAATAATCTTTTAAAAAGATACAGTACCGATGTAGACTTTGCATTGCGTGCAAAAATGGTTACTTCGATTGCGTTTGTTCCCGAGAATGACATTTTACACGCAATTACAAGTTTGGAGAATGATTTACCACCAGAATTAGATCCAATTTTAGAATGGTTTACAAATACATATATTGGACGTCTTAGAAATAATGGTACTAGAAATACTCCAATGTTTTCTTCAAATATTTGGTCTGTGTATCAACGCACGTTGGATGGAATTGATAGAACTAATAATTACGCCGAAGCTTGTCATCGAAAAATACAATTAGGTTTTGGTAGTGGTATATTTCATCCAACGTTGTGGACCTTTTTGGATAAATTAAGACGTATTCAAAAAACTTTCGACACAGAATACGAACGTATTCTAGCCGGACATGCACCTCCTAAAAAAAGGCCGCGGTACGAAGCGGCTGATTCTCGAATTTTGGCGAAGGTAACCAATTATAATTCTAATAATGTTATAGAATATCTTCGCGGTATAGCTTATAATTATAACATGGATTAAAATTTGTTTAATTGCTTGTATGTATATGACCTGTGATGTATGTATGTAAATAAATATTTAATTTAAAAATAAAAAATAATTTTTTTTATATTATAATAGGTAATAATAAATACTATGAACTTTTTTCGACCCTGTATTTATATTAATAAACAATAATTTTTAATTATTTAAAATAATAATTTTAGTAATTCTTTCGTATGACTCAAAAAATCCAATAATTAAATCCATCTTCTTGTTTATTAATAAATAATAATTTAAATAAATTTCCCGTCGCCGAATCGACGTAGTCGAATTTTCTGTCGCCGAATGGGAATCGCCGAAATGCCGGTGCCGAATTGGAATCGCCGAAACTAACATAGCCGAATATCGGTTCGCCGAATTGACCGTCGCCCAATATACGGTGCCGAATCGCTTTCGCCGAACTGCGGTCGCCGAAATGACGTGTACCGGTTACATATATATGCTATAGCATTTTAAATTTTTGTCGTGGTACGTCTGTGTTCAAAAGGAGGGGGGTATTTAAACATTAAGTTTAAAATTTTATTTTATTTATATTATAATTTTAAAATTCGCGCTAGCTGGCGAACCTGATGCTAACTGGCGAGGAGATAATGGCTTTTTGCCAAGATGGCCGAGGGGCATCAAATACAATTTTTAAGCCCCTGAATTTTGATTTGTATTTTGAACAATCAATAAAATAAAAAAAAAGTGAATTTAAGTGAACAGATGATTGTGTTTAATATTTGATATTTTAAATTAAAAATTGGAAACAAAAGAACTAGAAGCTGTAAGTGTTGATTAAAAGATAAGGTAAAGATAGACAAAACGTGAAATTTTAATCGATGATTTGGAATGAATTTAATGGTGCTCAAATTTTTACACAATATTTTAAATAAATCTAAAGGAACGACGGAGTTTAAATGATAAGAGGACAACTGCATATCGGCATAAAATTCTATTTAACGTTCGATTTTTAAAAGGTTAAAACTAGCCGGACAAAATTATAATGGGAGAATTGTTTTTCCGGTAAAAGCACAAAAAATAATAAAATTTGAAATCAGTAAAATCACGTCAATACAAACAGTAACCTAAAGAACCTTCAATGTGCCCAAATATTTAAACTGCATATTACAAGAATTTTTAGTATTAAACTGAACTGCTTTGAGCTCACCTGAAAATTTACAAAATCAGACTTATTCCATTTTGTCAATTTGCCACAGATTGGTCCATAATCATAGCATACTTAATTTAAAAAAAAGCCATTTTTTCGAGGTGAGGGTGCTAGCTTGACGTCAATTCAGCACCCTCGTCAAAGATTTCTCTTTTATCGCGAAACCGTTGTTATAAAAATTTCGCGAATACTGGCCAAAATTATTGTATACTTTATTTTAAAAGAAGTCATTTTTTCGAGGTGGGGGTGCTAGCTTAACGTCAACTCAGCACCTCCACCAAAGATTTATCTATTATCGCGAAACCGTTGTTGTCCGAAATTCGCGAATGCTGTCCAAAATTAGTCCATAATTATGGCATACTTAATTTAAAAAAAAAAAGTCATTTTTTCGAGGTGGGGGTGCTAGCTTGACGTCAACTCAGCACTCCCACCAAAGATTTATCTATTATCGCGAAACCGTTGTTGTCCGAAATTCGCGAATGCTGTCCAAAATTAGTCCATAATTAGTCCATAATTATGGCATACTTAATTTTTAAAAAAAGTCATTTTTTCGAGGTGGGGGTGCTAGCTTGACGTCAACTCAGCACCCCCACCAAAGATTTATCATTTATCGCGAAACCGTTGTTGTCCAAAATTCGCGAATGCTGTCCAAAATTAGTCCATAATTATAGTATAAAAATTTTTCTATTTTGAAGAGGTGGGGGTGCTAGCTTGACCAGGGTGTAGCAAACTACAGTTACAAATTTCACTGAAATTTTTGCACTGGGTGGTAGGTAATGGTCTATATAGCGGATATAAATAATAAAATTTGCAGAAGGTCAAGTAGTTTTTTTAAAATTAACAAAAATCTTGGATCCGAGATCCGCCTCGCTTCGAGCGCTCCGATCCGTTTTCCGACCCGAACTCGAATTGTAACGAAATTCGAAGGCTGGGATCCGAGATTTGTCAATGCCAGGGGCAATACAGTATTACATTTCGTATAAGGTAAATTAGATATTATGTAATCACTATGCTATAAATGCATAAAACAGTAATCAGAAAAGATGATTACCAGGCGTTTGATATTACCTGTACGAATACTTATTGGGCATCAATCGTTTATTACAGTACATTATATTTTCTTTTCTTTTTTTTTTTAACTTTTTTCTAAATAAAATAATGCATAACTTACAGTTATTTGTGCCGTAAAGTTGTGTCTCCATTGAAATACCAACTACTAACCACATTGGTTCACCAATGTGAACCACGGGTCAAATTGGAAAAGAAGCTAACAAAAAGGTCCTTACATCCTCAAACTAATTCATGAATTAGTTCATCAATTTCTTCAAAAATTTAACCTTATTATTTGCGATCCAATTTCTTTATGGTGTTGACCATGAATTTACAGTATATGTTAAACTTTCGTTAACCTAAAAAGAACTTGGAAGTTGCTAGTAATAATAAAGTTCGTAATAGTAAAATTACCAAAAACTTATTTTGTCAAAAAATTCATGAATTTATTGGTCAATTTCTTCACGTGAACTTGGACGCCCAACTTTTGTATTACACGCTCAAATTTAGTTGATGAAGAAATTGATGAACTAATTCATGAATTAATTTGACCGTGTTAATACAGGGTTAACATGTCACGCGGCATAATTATGTTATTTTGGAAAATTGAAAAGTATATAATATATTAGTTTAATTTGATAATACCTAATCCGTTACCTGTTGATACGAGTATATCCTTTAGTAACTAGAGCTCCTTGGAGACTTGACTATTTTGTGGTCAAGTATTTCTGCTACTTTTACTTATCTTTAGTTGTTATTAGTTACTATAGTACATTTGCAACGCGCCATCATGGAATGGACAAATGAAAAAGCAACTGCTTGTTTACAATGAACATAAGAAGTACATAAGACAAGAAAAATAAACGTAAATAAATGCATAGTAGAATATCGAATAATGATGAAATTTTAAGCTGCATGATGTGAAATGATTTTTTGCAAATATTAAAATTACTCCAGCATTCTCGATTAAGTTTTTATTTATATTTGCATATCTTATTTCTAACGTACTTTTTATATTATGTCTTACGTTTATTGCGAATAAGCCCAACACAATTTCTATATAATCGTAAGCGACCTTACTGATTTTTAAATTTTTTGTAGTATTTATTATTATTTATTAATATGTGATGTGATTTTATTTTTATTATTATAAATGTGTAATTATAATCCATCGTATTGACTTTATTTAGTAGAGTTCGGGTTACATCTTAGCAAGCTGATGCCGTTCTGCAATATTATGTACCATTTAGATTATAATAATATATTCTATAAATAGAACTTTTTCTATACCTGGAATGGGATATTCTATCCCATACGATAATGGGATTAAGCAAATATCGAAATAAAAATTCGCCAAGAAAATTTTGCTGTTTGCCTGAGGAATGCTAGCATTTGCTGAAACTGTTTGGTAAATGCTGAACAAGTTCGCGATTTTGAATTTTACTGAAAATGGGCTGTACTGCATTCCAGGTATACAAAAAGTTCAATTTTGACCATCCGACAAACTACGTCAATATGTCAATATTCAAAAGATATATAGGAAATAAACTGAAAAGACACAAAATTAAAGAGATACACATAAACATGATAGGTTCGACAAAAGGATCACTTCAAAGTCCAATTTGTTTATTTGATATTTTTCAAAAGCTTTCCTATTGGCAGGTATAATTCAACCGTTATTAAATGGATTTTAAATCCATTAACTTATTAAATTTAATAATTAAGGTAATTTAATGTAGGTACTAATAGTTACTACAACGATTTTCAAATTAACTAATTAGATTCTAAAGATCAACACCTTTTATCGATATTAACTTAATGAATTGCAAAATTATATTCTATTATTTTGGAAGCAATAAAGAAACTATTTATTGGCATTAGCATTATAACATGGAATGTTTTCCAATTTTCTACCTTAATTTAGCATTTATTATTAATACTAAATTTTACTTCAAAACTACTCTATTAACCTAAGAATTAAATAACAATAAAAAATTTTAGTGTAAATAAATTGTTTTCCACTTTTTTTATATTTCAAAAATAATATTATATATTGAAAACTGTTTCAAATGCCAATGTAATATTGCTAAATAACAAATTTTATCAAATCTTAAGGATAAATTTTTTGACTGAAAAATTCCAATGTACATTTTTTGCGATTTACTTGAATGATACAAGTCGTATACAAAAATAGTCAATACGAGGTAAAAAGGCTATTAAATTATTTGAAATCTTAGTTCTTTTATAGCAAAAATTTCAAAGTTAATCGCCCTCGTGTTCACACATTCATAGAACAACAAATAAGAAATTCTCACGCGTTGAACCTAATACTAAATTATCTAACAGGTTAATTAAATAGCTCATATTATGAATGCATATACGTAGATATATTTAAGAAATTTAATTTAAATTAGGCATTTTGCGTTATTTCATATATCTGTTGAATACCTCTACTTATCTTCAGAAATACTATAATTATCTTAAGAGAATACGATACACTCTGAACTTTTGCAAACAAAACACTATAATTTGTAACAAGACCAATATATCACACTTTCAAGCTACTCAAACATTCTACTATGTACTACTAATAATTTCAGTAAACTGATTATTTAATATTATGTAGAATTTAGGTAGGTAATGGTAATAGAATATAAATAATATTGTATGGTAAAACTATTATAGATATATACTACAAATAATTTAAAAAGTTTCAATAAAATTAACAACTAATGATTTAATGAAATACTCATGTTAATTAAAATTAAAAGAAAACGACATTTAAGAAAAAATGTTGTAAGGCAAAAAACAATTAAAGTTTGGAAAAGTTTAAATTAAAACAACTTTTTTTTATTCTGTAAAGTTTGAGAAATGAGCATTTTTAATTACATTTAAATTGACCCCGAACTTAATAGAATGTTATTCCGAAAGAACGAAAAACATTATGTTAATTATTTCTTTGCCCATTTTCAGTATTTTGACAAATAAAGAACTTTTGAAATGTAAAGTAGTTACTATTATATTTAGTTAAGAAACCTGTTTGAATAAAACGTACTTTAATCAAAAGCTCAACTTAAAATCTAAAACTCTTGAAATTTTTATGTGAACTTCGCATGCTGTTGTATTAGTAATATTGCGTTCGATGTTATATTGATAATATGCAAATAATCTGCATTTGTACTTTTATCTTATGTTGTCTGTTTTCCAAGACTCCGTTTGAAGTTTTTTTATTTTTATTTTTATAATGAGAACAGTAACTAAAGCACCCTTCCTTTGATTATACAGAAACTTCTAGTGGCTTAACATCCGGTTAATATAATGTTTTATGTGCTTTAGAAATTAGTTTTCAAATAAAGTCGCAATGTATTATTGATAACGGAGCATCCGCTTCCGAATCCGTAATGTTGTTTATTTGGCGTTAATCGAATTTGGAATTGTGAATCCGCACCTTAAGTGGGTTATGTATTATTACCGAATTTTGCGTTATCAGCTGCGTTTAATTTGTTCCCAGTTTTTATTTGTTAAAAGAAAAGTTCTGATTGAGACATAATTTATTGATTGCGATA
Organism: Cantharis lateralis; assembly: GCA_963170105.1. Taxonomy (NCBI): domain Eukaryota; kingdom Metazoa; phylum Arthropoda; class Insecta; order Coleoptera; family Cantharidae; genus Cantharis; species Cantharis lateralis. The sequence continues at coordinate 12,019,110 of OY720629.1, forward strand.
AATTCAAAATTTATGAACACTTTATAACCATTAAATTTTAGAAATAATTTTGCAAGCACAATTTTGGTAAAAAATATTTTTGTAGTGCCTTATCAAAATTTCATCTTTGAATATAAAAGAGAATATAAAAGGGCTACAAATTTTAAACGAAAATTGAAATTTTTGAGAAAGTAAATTTTGTTGTAGATTAAGTTATGATAATTTTAAGATAAATCGGTTTATAAAAACAAGACACTTTTAAAATATTTTGCTTGTAGTCACGCTATTTCATTTTTGTGTCTGCATCTTAAACATCTGGTTGATGATTAATGGAGGGAAATAGCCTAGGTGAAAAATCGAGCCGTATTTATTGATGATAGCAAGTGTCAAAGGGTAGCAATTTATATATTCCTCCGAGAACTGCTGGTTAGAAAACGGAAATATGAGATGAGATAATGCATTTTTTATTTTCGAGCCAAGAAGATCTGATGATATATTTTGTTGAATATACTTAAAATAAAAATCACGCCTCATCAAAGTGGGAATGCGACATATTTTTCAGATAAACGACCGAAAATTTGAGGAAAAGATAAACTGCAGTTGTACAAAATTTTATATTTTCAATAGAATTTATGAACTTAAAGGGTGGTGAATAGATTGTCAGCACATCAGAATGCGCCTCATATTTTCAATACAACAAATTCCGTTCGATGAGTGGCTTAGAGAGAAGTAAATGTATAGAAATTTGAAAAAATGTTAAAATAACATTGACTCGTTCTACATTCATGTTTTTATTCGTAAGTATTGATATTTTTTTCCGCTGCGTACTCAGGCCAGTTTTTGAATTTTTAATTTGAATTTGCATTATAGCAAAATACTTGAGGATTTCAATTTTTCTAGTATAAATGAAATATTAATTATATGGATTACTTCACTTTTTAGTGAATGACGAAATTAAAGATAAACAAGTAGGTGTGCGGGACTAATTATTTTTGTAGAATGTAAATAAAAATTTTTGATGCCTCTGAGCGCAAGTAATTTAAATCACAAAATTGAGATTAATTGTTCAATCCCACTAAGTCAATACTAATAACCAATGTTTATATTAGTTTAATCAACAGTAAAACTGAACCCAATTCCATATCTTCTATACAGTAATAATATGAATAACCACTTAAATATTATTTTAAGCTGCGTTTATTTTCCATACGATAGTAAAAAAAAAAATAAAGTAAAAATTATACTTTTAGTATTAAATATTATGAAAACTATACATAGATGAACTTGTTTCTTTAGATTCTTGTTCTAAATAGTCGTTTGTGTTCATTTGGGTATCTTTTACTTTCGTTTGTAACCGTTTTGTTTTCAAGGATTTAAGGAATGGCTTGGGGAGGAGCCGAAGGCATAGTTTTCCTTGAAGTTAGCAGTAATTCTGTTTTGAAAGTAGCTAAATATCGCCAAATTTTCAATACAAATCTGAAAAGGATGACCCCAAGGTGTTATTGAATACCGTGAGAAATAAGGGAGCCAATTATGGATATTCGGTTTTCATATCCGAAACTATAGGGCAAACTGAGGTTTTCAATTTCAACTGCTTTGTTAGTATTATTCTCGATGAAAACCTTTAACTTGTTCAGACATTATTGGAAGTAATTATTCGCAAAACATTTAGAGGTAAACCATAATTCATATCGCGAAAACTTCTGGCTGTCTGTGTATATGTATGTTTACAGAAAATTTTCTCTAAGAAGAGCTTTTTTTAGAAAATAGCTTTCTTGTCAGCAAGAAAGGTGATTTTATAGCACGAAGAGTCAAATTGATACTTTGGTTATATTAATTTTGTTAATATAATTGAGCGACTCATCCATTCTTCTTTAGTTAAGTTTGTGTTAACTGGCGTCCATCTTAACATCGGTATTTTTTTTAATTAGCTGAGATTACGTCTGAGCGCTCTTACGTAAGAGTCCTAAATATACAAAGCCAACTGCTGCGTATAATAACATCTACGAGCAATCAAGTTCCCAAGTGATGGTGAAACTAGAGCAGTTTTTGCTGCATACTTTTTTAATATTAGCACGAATTGTTTAATTGTGTAGTACTCCATTTTGTACTGGTATACTGTCTACATGACAGCTATAAAGTATCACCTTCCAGAATATACTTCAAGAAAAACGGCGGTAAAATATTTGCAAACACTTGTAATATTCTTCCAATGTGTTTGAAATTTATTGATTGCCCATACAACCGCAATTATGTTGTATAAGTCTCGTTATAAATTTCTAATAAAATTATTCTAATAAATTAATTTTAAAATTGTCAATAAGAATATTGGAAATTTAACATTGTTAACAAAAATTTTTTTTTGCTTAGTAACGTACGAAAGCTTAACATCAAGTGCACTTGGGTAAAAGTAATAACGCATTTTTTGTAAAAAAAACAAATATTACCTTGAAAAAATGAGAGCTTATGCTATATTTGTTTAGTTAACTGTTCAAGAAAGTGAATAGTCTCCTCTCCTCAAAGAATGGAGCTCTCTTTTCAACGTAATAGTGATACTAATTTAGGCAGCGAGGGTTCTGTGGGTACCTCAGTAATTATAGAATCAACTTTATTATGATTTAAATTGGAAATTTTAAATGTTAACTCTCGAAACACTAATTCAACATTAAAATGCTGTGAAATTAACATCGCCACCTTATTATAGGAAACTTCAAGCCGCCACTGCTGATGTTTTGGTACTTGACGGTGGGGCTTCAGCCCCATTTTTGAAATATATTTTAGAGGTTTTTATACATTTTTAAAAAATATTTTTATTTTAGTTTTAATTAAATATAAATTATTAACTTATGAAATATATTATAAATTAATTAAAAATGAACATGTTGAATTAACAATATTAAAAACCAGTTCAGTTTATAAGATTTACTACTTTAGTTTTAGGAATTTGTTAAGTTTCAGTTGAACACATGTTAAGCCGCTATTGTAAAACTGGCGTATAGTATGGTATAGTATAGTATAGTATAGTATAGTATAGTATAGTATACTACTTCTGATGAAGATACATTCTGTAACGAAATATTAAAGATCTTAAGAATTTCAATCGTTTGTTTAACTTGTTTAGTTTTTGAGTTTTAAATATATATTTTCACAAGTTAATAATCCTAATTAATTAGTATACTATTTGAACTTTTATTGTGTTGTATCACTGTTATCTGATGTCCAAAATCAGCATTATAAATTTTCCCGATTAGCTAACCGCGATATGGGATGATTATTGGCTTTGTATTGTTGTGATTCTCTATATTTTAATCAGTAAAATCAGAATACTGTTACGAAACCTTAGTTTACCTAGGCTAGCTTTAATCAGTCGTAGAGCTTGAGACTGCAGGAGTCGGTTCAATGAGGTTACCCAGCTACGTGAATAAAACCAGAGCTTATGTGGGAAAAGATGATGCAAAAATTTGTTTAGAGACGCTTTAGTTTTGTGACAATCTCACTTGTTATTTGGCTTATAATGGGTAAAATGTAAGCTCATTAAATTTTGAATCGCATTTACGTAATCAATTTTGCTACTAATAGATTCCAATTATAAGGAGTTTTTAAGTGTTATTGTGTTGAACAGATCATAAAATTTAATGTTAATAAAATAATCAAATTAAACTCATTATTTGCATCTCATGATACGCCAATGGACATCTGTTTCGGTAGCAGTTGGAATATCTGGACGTAACTCAAATGTCAGTTGTCGGTGTACGCAGCTTCCACTTTGTAACTTGCTTCCGAATCTTATCCCAGATTACCATAAAATTAATCGTGTTGATTTACAAAATTTACAATCGTGAGTGTGCAATTATTAGTGCTTCGTTAATAATATCTAAATAATCCAAACTATTTAACCAGGTAAGTAATTTCATCATTTACTTGAACAAAAATTATTTTCTTCCCAAAATGGCTGTGCCAATCAAACATCTGTTACACATAATCTTCGCGTATAATTAAGAAATTTCTACCAAATATCGCAATACTAATTCGCAACTAATTATTTTTCTTCTTTCAGAGAAGAAAATTAAAATCCAGAAATAACATCATTCAAAAATTATCTGGTTTGGATTGGGGAGCTTCACCTGTCGTCCTTTGGATTTCTGCACTATCATTATTGTATTCAGCAGCAGAAAACTGTGCACCTGTTTCTTCACATAGTGTTCATATTAAAACGATAGACGTTCAACTTAATTCAACAATGCGGATTATTACAAGGACGATACATTTATATTGGTGAACATAGCTTCTTTAATACTAGAAGAGAGGCTGCGGTGACTCGAGACGCGCGAAAATATTCAACAACTTGCGGCTTCCGTTTCATTCGGACATTATTAATAGAAAATAGAGGCGTTAATAGATTATTGTCAAGGACTGGAGAATGGATTTGGAGATTATAGTTTACAACATCAATAAAAAATGGCAAACTATCTTCGGTAATAATGAATTTCCCAATAAAGAGTTGGTATGGGAACCATATCTGGAAGTTCCAAGCTTTCATACAATATCGAATTGACGTGTCTGGACCATCCTGAATCGAATCAGGACAATTTGTGGAAGAACCTTAAGCACACTTTATATTTGGAACCCAGAGATATCACCTATTTGTGATTGTGAATAATACTACCAAACAATACTATACATAGTTAATGGTTGTCCAAACAGGCGATTTGATGATGGTTTAATCCAACTACACAATTTTGGTACAAATGCTTTAAATTGGATAAACACCTAAATATTTCTTTCTACATTGTAATTCCATATGAATAAATAATAAATATCAGTTTCTTTGATATAAATTAATTAATTTACCTTCACATAAAATAACCTGTATTTCAAACTTGGTTAGAATCTTTTTGATAAATGTCAACAAAGACTTTCGCACATTTAGTGAGTACCACGTATCTTTTAAATTATTAATCTATTTTATAATGCCCTGTTATTTTATAATGCTTTACATTGACTTAAAAATGCCACGATAAAACTTTTTGTATAATGCCGTTAAACTGCAAACTCAAAATTCATAGAGATTATGAAAAAGTTACATTAATACCCTGAAATTTCAAGCGGAAGTTGTCCTGTTGAATTAATTTTCTAAACACTCATCAGCATGAAAGACGGGCATTTACTGCGTTAAATATTTAAAAAGGGTACAATTCAATAAATGTTAAGTGTAACTAATGCGAAAAAGGATTGGAAACAAACCCGCCAAACTATTAAGGTGTAGTAAGGATTCCCGAATATGACTGGGTTGCAATAAAGACGCCTTTAAGGTACGCTTTTATAAACAACTCGACAACACTAAACCTTTCTTTTTGAAATTTATTGAAGATGCTTTATAAATTCATATTTTATTGAAAATGTACTCTTTTTATATTTCTTCTACTAAATTAACACTTTAAAATTTAAATCGATCCTTACAAGCAGTTAACTATAGTTTTAGCTATAAATTTTGTGTTATATTGTTTTGTACGTAACTCGAACTATGTAAATTTTTATCTTAGATTTATGGTTGTTCTGCATTTGCATATAAACACATATTACTGTGGGGAATTCTATTTAAAATTTCATTGTAGTACATAAAATATGCTATTTTATTATTTTTACAAATTTTTATGTTTTTTAACAATGGTATTACCTACGTATTATTCATTAAGACTTTTCAATTTTAAAGTATGCACTCTTTTGTTTTCAGTGAAATCTTATTGTATAAACTTGGTGGTCGATAGCTGACTTACTTTATGTAATAAATTTAATGTAGTACTTACCATATACATCAATACATCCCTCTTGTATTCTCATAATGTTTGTGTTAATTTGGCACATATAACAGCCGCGATCACTTTCCTTAATGTGACGAATTCGAAGTTGCCATGTACGAAGACTGTCATGTGTCACACTAATACGGGAATTATGGGTTACCACTTTCATGTGAAGACTAAGTATAGTTTGATCTTCAGCACGTACCCAAGCTACCTAAAAATATCAAAACTTTACTTTGGTTAATTACGAAAACCAACTTATTATAAATTCAGATATTCACTACAAACAGCGGTACCTACAGGAATTGCCACCTGAAATGGTATCATGTGTGTATGTATTTAGGTTACCTTATAGGGGATATGGACATTATTCCAATACACGAATGTGTAAAGCTACATTAATGCTTGCAAAGTTTTCTCAGTTTGACCCAATTCGTAAAATAAAGTTACATTATTGATTTACAAAATTTAATTTAGTTTTAGTAAAACTAATTTGACCATTACATTTAATTAAAAATGCTTTACATTAAAAGATTAAATCGGTCTAAAATAATTTATGTGTTGAATTTTGGGAAACTTTTAGTAGGTAGGCACCACCTACACCTATGAGTAATGCTGTTAAAAACCATAAAATAGTTTTAAATTACATAAATTTTTGTTATCAGTTTATAAATTGATATAATAGGTTTGGCAAGTTTTTGTAACATTTGCCAATAGTTTAGATTCTTGACCTGGAGATAGTGGTCGTATTGTCTCGTTTTCTGTCACAATAACTGTCCGATATGTCTAACTACAAGGCGTAGTAATTCAAATAATAAATCTGAGCCTGTCAAGCGTGTTTTCTCCCGTTTAAGCTGCCACTGTGTATGATATAAAGTGGTTTTCAGACGCTGGAGGAATTTATATTAAAGTTAAAAGCATATTATAGATGTATCGAACAATTTATTAGAATTTTGTGCGTTCCTCCAGTGTTTCAACAGAATGTTTAGTATTCGCGTCCATGTAAATCTAATAGAAACCAGTATACTTAGATATTTTAAGGTACGAATCCAAAGCTATAAAATTTAATGCATTATTTATAAATCTGAGTCCAATTTCAGACGCTTTCGAAATGGTACACGTGAAAAATTTACACGCTGAACGTGCAGCTAGTCGAAAACTTTTCTGGCTTTAGAAAAACCTTATCAAATTTAACATTTTTCCATGTGAAAACATATTATTAAAATATTACTTTCAAAAACCTAAAGCCACAATAGCAATTTTAAGTTTGTTTTTTTTTTATTGAAAATCTACATGTGGAGAAGTTTTTTGAGAAAAAATTATGTCATAATAATATTAGCATTACAATTTCTGTTTAATTACTGTATAATACGCATAATTTATGTTAAGATAATAATTGTTTGTATGAACTACACTGAAAACGTACACGTATTTGTCTTTTAAAGCTTACATCTGGTACAAACAGCCCTATAAACATATTCCTGCTTTCCTGTAGAAGTGTAGAGGTCCTTGACGTTCTACCCTAATACTTAGAATACAAAGCGCCCTATTATACAAAGAACGCATAATATTCACTAACGCGTAAAGATGAAGCTAAAGTTGATATTAAATGGCACGTGAACAAATCATTGTAATCATAAGCATGTAATACAAAACCCTAATTTCAAAAACAAATACAATAAGCGAAAGAAGAACAATTTATTATAAAATCTAACTATACACCCTTGATAATCTCGTAATTACGAGTACTTTCTTAGCTCAAATCAGATTTAACGATAATTCAGTTTGTGCATCTTTTTTTTTTAACTCCTGAACCTTTTTTATATAAAAGTATAAAAATATAAATTTGTTCAAAGAGCACCACTTGTCAAAAATTTACGGGTCGCTGCCTGTCATTTCCTCATTTTTTCTCTCTGCGATTCTACAGGATTACCCTTAATTCTTTTCTTTATAGCTAAATTTTGTAGAACGTGTGAGCTTTAACAAATATCTTTAGATCAGGTGATGACACAATTTAAATTTAAAAATCTAGAAATTGATATTCGGCTGAAAACTACGTCACGTTTTCTATTATTCTAATTTAATGTAATTTCATTTACAAACGAGGGTAATAATATCAAATTTAATTTAAAGTTTTGTTTACCATACATAGGTAATGTCTGCAAATAATCATAAATAATTTGTCGGGTTTACTGGAACAGGTCATAGTTAACCCTTTCATATATACTACAATATTTACAAAATTTTCATTTTATAAAATCGGTTACCATGTAATTTTTTATAATTAAACATACTGATTGACAAATAGTACGTTAGTACCTACTCGAAAGCTTACAATTGAATTCTTTTTAATTCGTTTTATTAACCTGTTCAACGTTTAATTTTAATTATTATTTAAAAAATTAACCTTCGAAAGATGAGAATAATTTTTATAATAGAAATTTTATAATAAATTATTAAATTATACCAAATTAAATTTAATATTTTCAATTAGCAACAAGTGGACTACTGGCCATCAATGAATACAGAAAGTACAATCGGTATTTGTTACCATACACAATACTTAATCTTATATTATGCAGTGTAGTCATGATTTAATAATTTGGATTTGAAAAAATTAATGCAAGCTCGGCAGCAGTGAAAAGCGAATTCGACGCTTTAAAACACGAATTCCTTCATAATGAAAATCTATCCATGCGCGTAGATAAATTTTATATTAAGCATAATATACGCTTTTTTTCAGGAAAATTCAAATAAACCCTCGTAAAAGTTTACATGCAGAGACCTGTTTCACAATGACCACCATTGCACGAGTAATTAACATATTTTCGCAGGCTAGAAGTAATTTCAAATTATTTTAAATAATTATAATTATTATAAATTAAAACCTTATTTTACAAGCATAGCGGAATAGCTTTATCCAGTGATTCTTTGTTAGCTTATAGCACCCAAGTTGATATTTTAATATACTAATACATACTCGTTCACACAGAAAGGAAATATGTCTTATTGATAAAGGAAATCGTGTATTATTTAGAAGTTGTAGTCATTAAATTTATGTGACAAGTCAATTATATTTAAGTATTTAGTAATTTATATCCAGTTTACCTACTTTAAAAAATTCTTAGTATGTGTATGATATGAATATACCGTAATAAGCCAACTGACTATTTGTTACAAGCCGTGATGGAATAAAATTTTAGTATACCATGGGAGTTCTCATATTTATTAATTACTAGAACTAATTACTTCATACTATAATGAGAAGTATACTAGTACAAAATATATGTATAGTACATAATATTAAAAAATAATTATAATTTATAATATTGATTAAAACGTATATCATTTTATTATGTGGTAACGTTTGACTGTGTGTGATGCTGATGATGCAAAAAAAGTTCATTAGTACCGAATAAAATATGTTTTTTTTAAAACGTAAGAAGAGTAATTAAATTTAATTTAAATTATATTTACTTTAGCGCACAGGCATCAAAAGTACTCTAGTGCCGTCCGCCAGCTCTTTGTTAGAAGAACAATTACGTTTACAAACAGTGCCAGTTAATAGGCATACACTGAACTTTTTCTCTGATTTTAGGAAGAATAGTATGCTTGATTTTAGAGAGTAAAAAAAGATAATAATAATAAAGATAGGAAATATGATAAAATATCTTAAATTTAAAAGGAATCTGAAAAACATTAAAGTGTGAGAAAAGTTTGAAAAATTAAATATAATAGTATATTATTTAACTAGATATTATTACAAAAATAATTGATATTGAAATATTACAGGATAAGTTTAAAATAATGGACACAATAAAAATATTCGTTATTGTTATACATATTAATTAATAAATTTATTGTAAATTGAAACTATCATTGTTAGTAATTAATAAACATATGTATTGGTGAGGGGGGGGGACGTTAATTTTGTAAATAAATGTTTGACTTTTAAATTATTTAAATATTCCGGGGACTTGCTCGACGCAAAAGGACCTAACGCGCACCAAGAATAAGGTCGAGATATTTCGCCAAATTGCCAACGCGGACGACCGAATTTTTAAAAATTGGCGTACGAATTTTGTATGAGATTTATTTAATTGAGAAAATAAAGTGATTTTGTGATTGTAATATTGCGTTTAATTACTTTGAATTTGTGTATGGATGAATTTAATTGTTGGATTAAATTTGGTATATTATTATGGATAAATTTGAAAATTTAAATTGATTTGAAATTATTATAATTAAAGAAATAAAATTAAAACAGTGAGAATTTTAAAATTATTTAATTAGAACTGTATTGAAAGAGCCACATTTGGAACCAATGCGCTCATGTGAAGGGCAGCGCACGATAAGGAGACTTACCATTCCCATTGGGAATTAAAAGTTAAAATTTTTCTTTAAAATTATATTAGATGCGAAAATTAAATTAATTTGTTATTTTAGATTAAGTGACCATAAAATTAATTTGTTAAAAAATAAGAGTCTCATGTTAAGATATAAGATCGATGTTTCATCAGAAGGAGTTTATTATATAAAATAGTATATGAAAACTACCGCAGAAGATTGCATTTTGTGGCATTTCAACGCGTGGGGCTGAAAATTTTCGATTGGAATGTGATTTTTCGCTGGCGTGAGCTGATGGTTTTTGTAGTTTTCCAACCGTTTAGTTTATAAGACGATGTGAATGAAGACAACTCTTTGACATAAACTAAAGGGGCAAAGACGATGTTTTTCGCTTAAATAAAAGAACTTCAAAACAGTACGAAAAATATATATTTTGATGGCATGACACAAAATTTCTCACAGAATAACAATTAAGAAATGTTATTTACCGCCAGCGAGTGAAAACTGAAATATGATTTGACCTCTTGGTTGTAGGTAGTCGACTTCTCGGGATTTAAAAACTTACAAAGGTTTAACAAAATGGTTTGGTATTTTGAAATTGAGTTCTTAAAAGAAAACTTCTAAAAAGACAAAATGAAGAATTGGAATGGGTCATGTAAAGTTTGACTGGCATTCGATAAAAATAAAAAAGAAAAGAATGAAATAAAAAAGAAAAAGAAAAAGAAAAAAATAATTTGTTTTACAAAGAAATAAGATTAAATAGTTTGGATAACATAGAGGTACCAAATTATGAATTAAAAAAGGAATTGGGTTTATGTATGGAAAAAGTAGGAGCGATCAAGTTATTCCCTGAACTGTAGAATTGGTTCAAAAATTTTAATTTGAGTTGACCGCTGCGATAATTGATTTGATTAGGAGTTCTGATTTAAGTTTTAAGTTTATCGATAATTACAATATGTAAATATTGTAATCTAGATGTTATAATATGTAGGTGCTAATAACCTAGTAGTTGATGCACGTTAAATCTAAATAAAAAAAAAAAAAAAAAAAATTAATAACTTCATTTTATTATTTTGTAAAAATCTGGAATGGCATCTCTTAAGAACACTAATTAATAGATTTAATTACCATTACCTACCTTTCTTTTATTTAGCAGATAGATATGAAATTGCTTTGCATTACTTTTTGCTTTAAGAAAATTGCGGTTCTGCAAAGTGGCATTTTAACTTTGACACTTGATTGACATTTAGTGAACTTTTTATATTGTTTTCAAAGTAAATGTATTTTCTTATTTCAAACTTCTGTAAGTTAAACTTAAATTTTTAAATACAAATTGTTACAATAAAATATCGCGGGTCTTCCCTACCTGATGAAGATCATCATAAAGAAGTTGTTTACTAAATCGATTTTTTCTAATTTTTTAAGCAAACTATATCTCGTGATGTGTTTTCTTATTTTTTTTCCTATGAATATTTACAATCTATTTTGAAGAAAAAAACAGAAGAAAAATAGGTATACCACAATCTAAATTGAAAAAAGAAGTACAAAAGGACTTATATTTACAGCACATCAAGAAATTGAAGGATACAGCTAGAAACCGAAAGATCAATTCCATTGTACCAGTGTTTTAAACTATAAATTTGTGATAATATACAAATATGTATTAAATTCGGTATATGTTTTACATGTTAAATTAATAACTTGATAAGAAAAATAAATTTTATTTTTTAATTATATTTGAATTTGAATTTATCTAAATTTATTATTATATGTATCTAATAATAAATAAATTTATTAGAAATGAGTTTAAAATAAACCAGCAGTGCCGTTCAAGAATTTTTCTTAGTTATTTAACCTTCAAAGTTAATTAAAAAGCACGTGACATTGCTTAGGTCAGTTTTTATTTTTGGTAAGTCATATTAATATTTTAATGTTTTCTTGGTTAACTTTTAATTTTGAAATGTTTGGAATATAGTAATATTATCTTGTTCCATATTATAATTTGGTTGTATCTTATGCGACTGAAGATCGAAAATTATTGTGAAATAGGGCCTTTTATCGCATTACTAAAGTTTTACTTTTAAATTTTCAATACACTTCTTGTCATAAAAGGTGAACACAACCATCTGAATTTCTCATCGATATCAACTGGTCCATATATAAATTTAAAATTCACAAAAATATGTAAAACAAAGCGTAGATACATATTTTGATAATGCTTAATAAGATCAATATAAGATAATGACGGCTGACAATAGTTTCACTTTTAAATAATACCTAATAATTTTTATACAATAATAATAAAATTAATAATATTACTATATCCAATTACTTAACCTCAATATTATCGTTAAATATTCCAATAAATTATTTTATTTTATATAGAAGATTTATTCCAGACCGTTTTGTACGTTTTATGCGAAGATCGTAAATGACGTAATGTCTATTTTAATGGCTAGGACTGTATTATTACAATTTTGCACTTAAATTAAATAATAACTACAGGTCGTAGGTACTAGCACATGTATCAAATTTTTGGGAAGCAATTATAAAATTTACTTTAGAAAGATATGCTCTAAAAGTTGTTGAAATGAATTTTGATGTAACTTTAGAAGCCACCGAGGCAGAATGCTAATATAACTTAGAGTCTAAACCTTGTTTGTAATGTAAATTTGACATTTTTGGAATACGGTAGAATAGAAATCGATTAAAAACTGAAAAGATGTTTTTGTGTGCATTATATAAAAGCGAAGGTTTCGTCCATATTATAAAATTCAATTTTACGAAGATTTTATTTGCTCTCATATATCCTCTCAATCCTGATCAAGATATTTCTAATATTTTTAATTCGGTATGTTTTAGCACAAACAATATATAGCAGTTAAATTAAAGATATAAATTTTAGTTACCATAAAACTATTGTAATACATAATATATTCGATATCGCTTAATCTAAGCACAACTGATCCATTCTAATCCTCTAATCTACATGATTTTAAAACGATCCACTGCATAAGAACACAAAGTAATTTGATAAAATTATGATAACAAAGTATTACTTATTATGACTTTTCGCGGGGTGTAGTACACAAAGTGAGCCTCACTGTTTTTATATACCTATATTATACAATAAAAATTCTTGAAGAATTTGAAAGACGTCATTAAAATGAAACTATTAAACTATGGAGGAACTCTAAATGCCGATTAATTAAGGAAATAATTGATTTTCAAGCTCTTATTTCTTCATTTTTATAAAAGTAAGTTAAAAGTAGTGTAATTTAATGGGCGGAGCTGGCTTCAGTTCATTTGTAGCCGTGCTACTGCTAGCATCATTTAATAAATTTATTTTAAATTGGATTCTGTTAATTATAGCCGAATTTAAATTGAAAACTAAGATCCCCCTTTCGAGATCCGTAATTTTTGATTTCGGTCGCGCCCTAGGAATTTTTTAAATGTCCTTGCCGAAGTTACTCCACTACGCTTAAGCAAAACGTGTATACGACACACCAATGCCGTCTACACTAGTTATGTGCTTAAATGAATTTTGATGCTTTAAATGAATAAGAAAAATCGAAACGGCACTGCCGGTATTTGAACTTGACTGTACTGCACTGCAGATTGTGTGACTTCTAAAAATTAAATTTGAAAACGTTTTTACCACGTGGTTGCACCCGTGGGGCAACGTAATCTAAAAATGAACTTAAAAATAAATTTCAAATAAATTATGTGGAATTTAGTTATTTTTTAAAATATAATTTCTTATTGCAGATTATTTTTTCCTAGTTATATGAGACCGTAGATCAAAAATAATCGTGAAATAGGCCTTTATATCGCATTACTAAAGTTTTATTTATTTTTTAATTTGCATAATGAAAATTTCATTATTATCTTATCCGTTAAAACAGAAGGCAACTGTAGTCATCCAAGTTCTACTTTGTTATGATTAATTTAAAATATTTTCATCATTATTGTTTGCTTCACTTATTTTAACTATTTAAAAGTTTTTTGAAATACTAATTTTCACTCTATGTCCTTTCTAAATATACATAATTATATTATTATTTAAAATTATATAAATTAGAAATCCCACTATTCTTTTTATTTGACCTCTTAACTATATTTACCCTAGAACCCAGTGGGTTTTAAACCAAAATCCCTACGTAGTACTATAGGTATGTAAATTTTATTTCGCAATTACAATTCGAATAGCATTTTGTTTAGTTGTTATTAAAATACAATATTTATTTATTCAAATATTGTATTGTGAAATATAAAATTATAGGAGTATATTTTTTGCTAGAAACTACCACTTTATTTAAATTAAATGAAATATAACTGATGAGAAATGAGAACTACATCGAAAGGAAATAATTTGTCTGTTAGCGTGTATATTTTCATGCCGGAAATAAAAAACAAATTAAAATCGGTATAGATAGGGTGATGTAAGTATATTCAGATTGCCTGGAATATGGATGTTTTGGCAAATTAAAATTCTTCCATTTAAATAACTTTCCATTCAATACAGTTTGCCAATAAAATTGTTTTATTTAAATATGTTCAAGCATAATTATGTATGTGACTACTTATTAGCAAAAAACAACTTCAATACAAAATTTCAATTCCACTATTAAGTTAATATGTATTTTGACTAACAAACTATATACAGTAATAATATTATGTAAACTTCGTTTGTCTCGTCTTTGTTTTGATTTTAAGTGCAAGATACAATTTAATATAATAAGGATGCTATTTTTAAGTGCAAATTGATTTGAATAGCTTGGTTTATGCAAAAAGCTGACTATTCAGTCTAGGTAGGAGCTCCATGTTACATTAATAATAATAATAATAATTAATTACATTACGTAACAAACTTATTAATTTTAGAATTTATTTTATCCTGCATTCGGCTGAAGTAAATTGAAATAAGGAACGAATAAAACAAATTGTTTTGGCAATTATAAGAAAGTAAAAACTCGTGTTTTTATAAACCTTGTTTTGTAAGGAATTAACAAGTAAATTTTATCTTTCTACTTTGTAAATAGTTAAAATTAACTTGAGATTATACAGTTATTATCAAAAGTTTTTATATTTCTACCCAAATGAAATTTTCAAATGATTATTTTCATTTGTAAATTTATCGGTATACTGTAAGAATTCGAAATAAGATAAAAGAAACTTCATTTGTGAGTATTGAGAAAACAGGTTAAATGATAGTGGTATGAAAAGTTTAAGGAAGTCCATACACAATCTATTCAAAGGGTTAAGTAAAATTAGTTAAGGATCATAAAATAGTGTGGAGGCAAAGCTTTATAATTAGAACTCATTCCCTCCTGGTGTCAGAACCGTGTCGGAACTCAGATAATCGTGTACCTAATGATGTTCTAATGTTTTCTATATTGCTTTTTTGTAGTTTACCAGTCTTTATAAACACATAAAGTTTTATCAAAAAATTTGAATTAAGATATTTCATTCAATAAAATATAAAGATGTTCTTTTATATCCACAAGCTTCGGGTAATTCGTAATAACACATGTGCTCGTATGACATTTTAAGGTGTAATATTTATGATTATTATTTATTTATATAAATACTCCATGTTTAATGTATCGAATATCGTCGAATGGTATTAGATCGATCCACCCAACTGGTAGTTAGTACGAATCTGATAAGCCGATTCTCGATATTCTGAGTTCTCTCAAACCTTCTGTAATTCTCCCTTTACTCTTGCTAATCTCTTTTCCGATATCCTTCTAAATGTATTCCGTATTGAGGCCACAATACTGCCTTGTCTTGAAATATAAATGAAATGGAATAACCTACAATAATCTATCTTTTTATCGCTTAAGAACAGCGTGTCATTAACTTAAAAGGCTAAAAAGCAAACTTGACTGCTAAAAGCGTTATCAGTTCGTATAAAGATTAACCCAAAGTAACTGTTTCTAAATCCCATAAGTAAAACTTCTCTTAAACTTAGCTATTACTTAATTATTCTCTACTTTAATACACCATTATGACGGAAACTTACAATATTATTTTCTAGGCATAATACTATTACAAAATAACTTGAAATAGCTGTACCAAAATTTCAAACTATATAATGGAAGGAAAGTTAACTTTTCTCTATAAAAAGATATTATTATCAACTCATGAAAACATTTATAATATTATGATAAAACAGTCAGCTGCTAAACCAACAAGTTCTTCAAAGGATTTATGAATACTCGCTAAATTATATCTTATAGAGAAAGCGTTTTAGACTAAAATCTTTAATTTTTGTATTTTTTACTTTCATATTTTATTCAATAGTCACTTTTGTTATTTCCGGACACCCTGTATAAGCGGTAAAGGAGGCAAAGCACTTGGAGTAAATTTTACCATAAATTTACGTTAAAACATGTGAGTGTACCCGAATTTATATATTCTGTGATTGTCAAAGATGTTAGGTCGTGTAAAATTAATTCTTATTAATGAATTTATGCCCCCCCCTTTCTCCTAAGTTTCTGCGAGTTCTACGTTAAACACGTCGTAAAACGTACATCCTACTAAGAATACACAAGTGTCGAGCAGTGGCGACTCATAAAAAATATAGTAAGTGGTGATGCAGGTTTGGGAAATCGGTGAACTTGACAGTCTGGGGAAGTCTCACTTCTTTTTTAAACTATTTTTTTTGACTCTTTTATTTTTATTTAAGACATTTTTAAAATTTTGCCTTGCTTATTCATATTAAACATTTTACATGTTTAATTCTTCAACTTGACTTTCCGTCAACCAATTTAAAACTAAATATTCTTCTGGGGGGGAGGGGGCGGGTAACGCTCTAAACTGGGTTATTTATAAAATCGTAGAACTATACTCGTTCAATACCTATGTACCTATATTGTCATGTTTAATTTTGCATTAGCATCTTTAGTTATAAATAAATTGTTTTTAAAACAGGGATTAATTTAAAAACATTCAAATAGATAATTTGTTTTAAGCATGTGAGATTTTTCTTTTAAATAAACATCCATGGTGATGAATAATTCGGTTTCATATTTTTAGATTAACGATTAAGTAAAGTTGGAAAGCACAGCTAAGGAAATTTTGAGTTGAGTTTTTAACAATTATGAGTATGAAAGATGTTTTTGGTCCAAGATCTTTGAATGAAAAGAGAAATGCCAATAATTATCAATGAAGTCGATGAGAATTCAATCAGTTATAAATTTTTTAAATAAAGTAGTTTTTAAATCAACGAAAGTGATGCGGAAAGAATGCGGCGAATTTGCATTCCCACCAAAATTAAGTGGGAGAATTAAAAGTTTTCAAAGTTACAAAAATCAAGGAGGGAGAAAAATTGGTGAAATAATTCATTCAGGGCAAGGCCGTCATTTCGTCAAGTTCGAAAATTTAAAGCCCAGAGTCAAAATTTTAATAATTTGAATTTTAATTGTAGTTGATATATACAATTAAAAGATTTAACTTACCTGAAAATTACAAATTCAGAGTAAGAGTGCTTGTGCCAATAATTTTTACAGAAAGAAGAATCAAAAATTTATTCACGACAGAATAAGGTGAAATGATAAAACAAACAGCTACAATTTAATGAAAACTTCAAATTTATTAAGGGTGAGAACAATTTAAGTGCACGAACGATTCATTTTTCGTAAAGTTTAAAACCACGATAAAATTGATTTTTTATAAAATTTGTATTTATTGCCATCAAAATTGCAACTTTGTCTAGGTGGTTGAAAGAATTACTAATATTTTAAATAAGACCAAAATTGCAATAAGACGGAATTGATTTATTTGGTAAACCGATGTAATGCGGATGATGATCAAAAACATCGAAATTTGAAATTTAAATGCTACATGAAATTTATTTAGCTGTGTATTTGTAAAATTAAATTTTGTTTAAGTTTCCGATAAAATTATAAATTTTAAAATTGACAAATTTTGCTTTAATTATTCAACATCACAAGTAAATAAGTTAAAGGAGTCTCATGCTCATTACAAAAGGGAATGGATGTTCCAAAGAAGGTAATTAACTAGGTTTTCTTTAATTTTAAAAACTATTTTACGCATTTGGACATCGCAATATATTAAATTTACCGGAATTACTTTTGGATTATTTTTGACAAGCTGGATTTTACAATAATTGTAAAATATATATATTTTAATTTTATTGAAATTTTTTTATATAATACTGATAAAATTAAAAGGTAATTTAGATAAAATGTGTTTAATTTGGATTTTGAACTTAGTGATTTTGAAAAGAAATTAAAAATAAAACGAAGGTAATAGAGAAGTATTAATATTATTGTAAGATAAGAAATAAGAGTAGTATAATTTGTGGATAAAGAATTTAAATGGATAATGGTAAAAAACTTTTAAACTATTTAATTTAAAGAAAATTTCAGGGAACAAAGTTGACAGTCAAGGATATTATACCTTTCTACTACATATCAGTTATTGTAGCGAGCCGAATTTTCAATATTAATTGAGAAAGAGAAATTTAAATCTTTTACCGAGGAAACAAAGATTTATTTAAACTATTGATAATAATTTATTGATCTAACAAAAATTATGGATCTGTCTCCTTTGCCTACCTCGACAAGCTGCGTGTTCTAAAAGTAGAATTATAATACAAAATAAAACGTAGTATCTACTGGCTGTGTCGAAAACTTACAACATTTGCCACCAATGCTTGAATCCGTATTCCGTCTGTAGCAGGATAACGAAATGAATCATTTAAAATACATAGCTACTCATTCGTTGGGCAATTGTAATAAAATTTGGTTTATTCGTAAATCAGATAAACCAAATAGCAATTTTAAAAAAGTTATGATATAAAAAATACAATTTATTATCTGTAGTAGGTACTTATTGCTGCACATACATTTAAATAAAGTGCAAATGCATTTCTGTGATAGAATCCGAAAGGTTGATGATAATAATAAAGCTCAAATACATTTACAGCTATTGTAAAAGTATTTCTAAGAAGTGCTCTTTTATTGAAATATATTATTTGTTATTGCTTGACTGGATTTCATCATTTTAAATTAGATGAACTAAATGAAAAGAAAATTAAGTAATTAACGTTATCAGAGACAAATATTTGAAAGGGTGGCTTTTATAAAATACATGAACAAACAAGAATGTGTGCATTAAATGGTAGGAGTATCCAATTATTTTTCCTTAATAATACATGATATCGTATTAAAAATATCTTGATAATTTTTATAGGTACTTTTCGAACATTCGATTATATACTTGTGAATTATATTATTATATAGTTTGGAAAGGAAAGTGCTTATCGCGATTTAAATATTGTAGTTTTTATTAAAATAATGATAATGTGTTTTGATAAATTATTTTAAAAAAGAAGTCTTTCGATTCGCTGTTGTTTGTGGGATACGCAGAGATCTTTTTGCTTATCTTTATATTCTTTTTTGATTTTCAGCAACTCCGATTTGTTGCAAATATGCTTTAATTCTGATTTGTCTAGTTAACTATTTAGAAACTAAAATGCATACATGGTGCATTTAAGGTATTCCTTATTATTTGTAATATTTTGATTTTTGTTTATATGCTTTTCTCAATTGTTTTAGTTATTCAGTGACCCCTATGTTAGATTTCTTGATTTACGGTGATTCTGGCTTATAAATTTTTGTGGTATTTTTTTAAAAATATTGTTATAATATTTTAAACATAAGTGATGTGGTTACTTAACGTAAAAAAACCAAAACCAAATTAATTATATTATGGAGATTGCGAGTGTATTCGACTATACAACGGAATTTATATCAAAAGACAAATAAATTTAACTGCCGGCGCTCTTGCAATTTTGCAGTAAATCCCGAAAACTACGAGTTTAAAAAATAATATCAAAATTTTAATTAAACATACAAATTAAAACTATACATTTTGAAACAAAATAAACGGAGTTTCAAGTATATAGAAGAAGCAGTGGAAAAACGAAATAGTTGGTTTGCTCAATGGGCTAATCCCACAAATTTTTTAATTATTATATCATTATTATTAACTTTCTTACAGAAAAAAAATTGTTTTGTACAATTTTCGTTATCGTATTCAAGTTTAATACCTCCCTTACAGGTGTGTGCGGGAGGTAAAAATTGAACTATTTTAAAAAATATTTTTTTTATAATTTTAAAATTGAAATGTATTGAAAATGTTCAAGTTTCTCTGCTTTCGAAGCTGACATTTTGAAGTTGGACATTTCCTAACAGTGTCATTTCATTAACAGTGATGGAAAATATAGAAATGTATCTGAATTTAAAAATTTATAACAATAATTTTTACAATACATGGCATTGGTATACTTAAAGAATCGAATTTTGGTATAGGTACATATAAACGTAATAAATGGATTAGTACGATTGTGAATAAATTATGAATGTTACTTACTAACAACAGTATTACAATAGATATTTTCGATACTAGGTAGAAAACTAAGATTTTTCCATTCAAGGCGAAGTTTTATGATCGAGGCCTTTGGCCGAGATCGTAAACCGAAGCCGCTAAAATCTTGATTATGAATTTGGTTGCTCAATTTTTTGGATTTAGCCCGATAACAGAATTTCAATTTTGTTTTAATTGAACGGGGTTTGTTTAACTATGTCAAAGAGCAAACCGGCTCTTAGTGATTCACTTTTATGGCTTTCAGGTAAAATTTTGTAATCACGTCTAACACTACTTTTAACCCGATGAATTTGATTAAAAATGATGAAATGTGAGTGATGAGACAGGAGTGTATAATAAAATTCACAATGTGCCTGTATTATGCGTCTGATAAGAAAAAGGAAATTTTGGTTTTCCGAGGTTGGAAGGATTCGCATGGCGGCGAACGAATGAAAAACTGTTTTGAAAAGTGAGAATGAGTAAAAATTTGGATTTTTGGTGCGTCGTATTTAGGCTCATTGATCGAGAACGATAAATTGTAATTATAATTTTGGAATCCGTCTATGCTGTTGGAAAATATGTGATACCGCTTACCAGGACAAGACCTGGACGAACAGCGATAATTAGTGCAGAAAAACGGTCAGTTCAGCGCCATTGATTTAATTAAAAAGTGAATTGAGTTATAGAATAAACACCTAGTTGACATACTATCCCATGATTTTGTAAAACCAATTTTTGTGAACATTTTATTCATGCGGCCGATGAAATTGAAATTAAGGTTTTTTTGTGTAAATATATAGTTTCAATTTCTGACACCAACATTATTACACCCCATCAAACCTGACAAATACAGGATTTGTTGTATCAGCCTGAAAGTGAATTATACCAATCTTTTTTGTTTTACTTATTCCACAAATTATTTGCGTTATATTGAAATCCTGCTATTGGACCGACTCCCGAGATTTTCTTTTGCTTCAACGACTGATAGAGCTAGTTCGAGGCATTCTAAAAGTTTCGTTTTTCTCATAACAATATACTTTATGAAAATAGATACATGATATATAAATTTGTATTTGACGGTTGGTAGCCAATTGGTTACAGTATTATTAAATACCAACCGTACTTTTATTTAAGGTAACAGTTACAAAGGGAACAGGTTAGTGATTACACGTTTTTTTAATTTATGTTTTTACAATTTGTGTTTTTAGAATAACTGAAAAATGTCAGATATTATACCGGAATTTTCGGATGTTGAGGAATCTGCGGCATTAGCAGTTCAAGCTCTAATTGCGCAGAAATCCAGAGAAAAATATGAAAAGGCATATCTGCAATTTAACACGTGATGCAAAAAAAGGCGAGTGAAAAACGTAAATGACCCGCGCCGATGTTGTTAAATTCTTGAAAGGCGGACGACGACAAGTTTTTTAAATGAAGGAAATAAAATTTTATTATATCGCTGATTTTACAAGATTTTTCATTGTTCCAGGTGGTCATGATAGTTGGTATCAGCAGTGCGTGTCGCAGAGAAAAACTTACTTGGAATAATTATGGAAAAATATTACAAATAAAGTAGATTTATGTTTCTGAACTTTCTGAACTTTTACTTTTTCCCGCATACTTTTACAAAAAGCTCTTGTAGAAAAAGCTGTTTGCCAACTTACTTTTGAGCGCTACTGTATCTACTTAATACCACGATTAACAGCCATTTAAACTAGATAAAATAGACATGTGTAAATCATTTATGAATTAAAAAAATTAATATCTATCAAAGCCAGATTTAAAGTATTAACAGTTATAAATTACAATGCAAATGCTGGTGAACAATAGTTTTACTTTTAAGCATTTTATGATAATTTTTTTTAGCAAAAAAGCAATTGCATAAAACTTAAAAGAATCGTGCAAGAATATTATGGTGTATGCGGTGTAACAAAACAATTAAATAAGATATCAGTTTGTTATAAAATAATTTTATAAAACAAAATATTAATATAAAAATGTAATATATTACTTAAACAGATTAGACAAAGATTATACAGTGGGGTCAAAAAATATAGAATAACTATACATATTGATGAAATAAGAATAGAAAATAGAAGTTACCTATGATTGGCAGTGCAAGAGCGTACTATATTATTCTATACTAGTTATTCTTGAATATTTAATCAAAATTTTAATATAATATAAAACACAAAGTTTATAAATGTACCGTCCTATCAAAATCCCCGCCACTGTTTCAGTTCTTTACGTAACCTTTTTTGCGATTCTTTTTACAATTTTAAAGAAAATTTACAAAAAAATTACATTCAAATAAAATGCTATTATAAGCAGTTACAATTTATAAAACACAAAGGTTGCTTGCAGCCAATTTTAATAAAGTCGCATAACGGATTATCATTATTAAACTTTTTGAGTTTGTAGTATCAAACTCAACAAGCGCAAGCTCGTCAGCAAGGTAATGCTGAATTCTAACGATTACGAGTCGCTTTGAGCGAATTTCGGTGTCTCAGGGTTGAAAAATTATGACTTCTAAGTAGACTGAATTCTGAGCAACCACGTCAAGCAATTATCAGTATGTCAAAAGAAATTTTACAAGTTATCTACATACTATTTTCTCTATGCTACGCCACTGACTTATGTCGATAAGAAGGTAAAAAGATTTGACAGTGAGGTGTCGGATATCTAAATTGGTTGCATGAAGATGTCTGATAGGTGTTCGTTGATAATTTTTTATTTTTTAAATTATTTAATATCCACAATCTGGATATTTTCATGTCATCTATAATTGATTGATATTGTGTATTATTTGTCAACGTTATGGATTTTAATTAAATTAATAAATGTCATAATTTTTTATGAAATTAGTACGTGTTAATAATAGTTCATACCTAAAAAATGTAATTAATTTTTATTATGCTCACATAAAAGAATTAATTTAGATTTCAACTATTCAAGAATGTTAAGTGAGATTCCAGCAATAATGTGCTGTTATTTTAAAGCTTAAAAGAAAAGCAAAATCGTAGATCTCATTCAAGCTAGTTGTAATTTACTGAAAGTAACTTCTTAGTGCAACCAGCCATCGATGCAGTAAAGCTATAACTCAAGCCCCGAAATACCTACTTAGTAGGGCAACAGTTTTTTTTATTGCAAACTTACTTCTTTATTACAAGGCGCCTGTTAAATGAAAAACTTTTTCTATAATTCATTATTGGGGTTCTAATAATTTTTTAATACTTTTCTATTGTTATTTATTATAGGTGTACTATTTTACACAACACATTGCTTGCTGGATCTATCGAAGAATTATGAAACAATTTTATTGCTAAAGTCGGTTAAAACTAAACCGAACACCATATAGACTAAAGCCATTAGCACAAAAGTTTGGCTTTTCAAGTGATAAATGAATACTTAGCTGTCCCAGCAGCGATGATAATAAAAACTCAAGCCAAAAACTTTTCTGGCCGATCTGGTTTCTTGCACACATCGAGAAGGGTTGCCGATTACTACTATACAAAAAAGCTCCATAAACCTATGTTAACAGTTTTTTACTTTGGTGTGTATAATACATTACACGCGAAAGGAGCAATAAAAAGGTGCATGCATGATTTTGATAATTAAATTTTTAATTTAATGCGTACCTACTAATAAAATTCAATACTTATGCTATTATAATAGTTGTTGAAGTGTAACTAAATGTTATATGAAACGTTTAGAAATAATTATACTAGATTGTAATTTAATAATAATATACTAGGAGTATTATTTAAATACAATATGGTATTTACTAATTTATAATTATTTTAAACAACAAATAAAAATTAAAAAATAACTATATCAACATATAAATTATACAAATTATAATCCTAAAGCACATGCAACATCCATAATAAATTAAAAAATTGTTAGCCAGTCGCCAAAGAGGCATATTTTCTGATTAGAATAGTCTTTATTATAAAACATTTACAACGTGTACATGATGCTGCTGGTGAGTTTTTTTTTTTAATGCAGAGGATCAACATTACTGTTGTTTTTCATCCTAGCCAAGGTTTTGGCCGGTCCATAGTAAAGGGTGGAGTTTCTCGATTTTGACAGTCTAAGATGTTTCATGTGTATGTTTGCTCTGGACCTTGTGTCGTGAGCATGAACCGAGCTGACTAAATTATATCTACTCGAGTTTCGTTTGGCATGTGAGAGGCACCGGAGGATGTATTGGGATGGTAGTGTAAGAATACCATCAAGCTCCTTGAATTTATTTTTTACATCTGAGCGATAAAGCATACCTTCCACGATTCTTATGACTTTGAATACAATGCATAGTTTATTTTTGTATTTTTGGCACACTAAACAGAAAAATAGACCTTTCTTTGACGTTTGGTGGTAGCAATGTGATTCATCAAAGAATATCTATTTACGGGAGAGCGAAGAATTGTTTCGACGCCAACCACGTATGCAGCTTTACCTTCACAGCAGGACCTTCCCAAAATAAGAAAAGTTAAATGTAACATTAATAGAGATGATAAAGTATTTTCATGAAGAAAGATGATAGTCAATTCTGTGTTAGATGTTAGACCATTTGGTGATTAGTCTAGGTAACCAAACTCCATGTCAACAAATAAACCTTGCCGCCTATTTTACTGGTAAATGTAGATGTAGCATCTTTCTGGTGCATTTTTACTGGTCGCTCGTCTTTTGGCTATGCGGTAGAAATTTGAAGCAGTTATTCGATATTTGCGCTTCTTGAATCACAACTCATTTTCAATTTGACCCATGGTCCAGAGCTCTAAAGCATCTGCTTCTGCTGTTAAACTTACATCAACAACTACATTTATAAACGGACTTCCGTCGTTGTTACCTTGCCCAGGGCTAAAGCAGGTGATTTTTCCTTCTTCCCTACTTTAGCTATTGATTCAAACAAAAGTTCTTTCCACGCCTGAAAGATTTTTGAGGAGAGATATAGGTGTAGTTTTCATTGATATTTGCCTAATAGTACTACTTCCTAGCAGAGAATGGTAGCTTACATTTCATAATAATTATATATTTTAATGGTTTACACAAAAGTGCAAGTACCGTTTTTAATTGTAATATTTATGTTCGTTTTATAATTTATTGGAAAGGTGTATTTAGTTAGCAAATATCGTAAGACCGACTTGGCGGTGTATAAATGGCCAAAGAAAACTTACTTTTCTGTTTTGATAGACAAAAATAAACAAATTTTAAAAAAATAAATAAAATATAAATTGCCAAGGTTTCTTCAACCTTAAAGAAACCCCTGTTTCTGGCCACCAGCTTTTTAAATTTTTTTGTAATATAAGAATTCGTTCATTTTGATGACAAAAATGAAAAAAGCTAATATACTCTGTTACGTGAATTCTGTTGTACTTCTACGCACATTTAAGCATTAAAATCTAAAATTAATAATTGAATGGTTTTTAAGAAATCAGCTAATTAATTTCAGAGCCATCTGGCGTACGTGAAACACACCAGCCAGTCGTCCTGATTCGCTTTAACAGGAAATATTGTAAAATAATAACGTAACTGAAATTTTTCAATTCCTTTAACATAATATTTTACCTACGTACCTTCATAGTGTATACAGTAGGTATAAGTATCTATTTATTGCATTATTGTGCTGTTATGGGCGAGTGTTACATTTCGGTGTTTATACTATTGGCACTTCAATAAATCAGAAATGGGAAGCTTACGACATTTACAAATAATTTTCCGTGTTCTGATGTTTTGTTTTACTATCTTTTAAATGTGAGTTTACGGACAACGTGTAGAAAGTAAAGTTGAAGCTTTCAGTACAGCTCATACATAATAGTTAAACGAAGACAACAGTAACAAGTAAAACAATTAAAACATGGTATAAACTTTAAGTGATATTTTGAAAGCTACATAATTACTATTGGTTCTTTTAAATTTAGTATTATTTTCTGACATTTAATGAATGAAAACTAAAGATGTTGAAAGGTCGAAGTAATAGACGAAACTTTTGTAATTTTGATCAAATGTTTATTTTAGATAATGCTAGACAATCTGACCATATCATTTTTGATAACATTAATGGCGACGTTCGAGCTTTTTACACGAATTTTTAATACTGTAAGAAACAGAAATATGGTCTGTACGTAATTATACCAAAGTACAATTAACACAACAGTAAGATTTGAATAAAAAATCATTAGAACAGAGTAAAACTTAGACGAAAATTTATCTCTAAAAATTATTCATTTAATAATTTAGATAAATATGTGCACAATCTTGTGCATATCCGATTCTGTAAAGTTCAGAAATTTGAAATCACATAAAAATTTTAGATGGCAGGATGGTGTGGTAGATGATAATGATACGTCTTCTCCACGTCTTGCTTTAGTCAAGCTGAATTGACTTAGTTGTTACAATATTTAGTTACCTCTTTCACAATGTAATATGCCTACGCATTTTTCACATATTAAATGTATTTGCCAGTGATACTGTAGAGCACGTCTTGGGTTATATTATAAATAGCAAGACTTTTCTTAAATTTTTCTAAAATTAACTAAATTAAACATTGAATTGCTTTCAATCCCTAGTTAAATAATACACTAATACATCCACCCGAGGTATGTGAGTTTTTTTAAAACATCTACTTCCGGCAAATTGTCGGTTCTGTGAGGAATAGTAATTTATTCAAGTCAAATGTTAATCTAGCTAGAAAATACAAAAATTGATGTTGGTCATATACAATATAGCAATGGATTAAGATTCGAACATGGAAATTCGTATTCATGACTCTGGCGCGTATGCTTTACACCTAATCATATTTTTTTCTATATAGGAAACTCAATTTAGATATACTTCACAATATTATATTCTTGAAACGCCTGTAAATATCGTAAAATTTAATATTAGGTAAGAGCTGACATTTTTACATGTATAATATACGCTTTTTAATGCAGGGGTTTTTTAAATTTATTTAAAAATGAAAACATCTAACTTATGTAGGTACTTTTGAAGTTTTTGTCCAGATTTTAAATAATAAAAATTCTGTGTATCTCAACTTTTAAATTTTAATGGGTAATGAATTATTAAAATTTCTGTCTATCCTTTCTAAAATCCTTTTATTTCTTCAAGCAATAGTTTTAATATTACTTGGGTTAGAATATGGTTCTTCAACCTTGAGAAATAATGATAATAAATACCCAACTTATCAAATTTATTTTAGTTATTGTAGTCATCTTAAATAACAGTTATTTTAATGTAGAAAATCTTCTAATTGTATTTGCATACATTAATATTACGTCATATAAAGAACGAGAAAAGAATTATGTAAAGAGATATGAAAATATTTCTCGAAATTTACCTTGTATTTCCCTAGGTTGCTGACACTGCATGATAATATAGCTTCTCTGCCAACCGGAACCGTTAAATTATGAATCGGTGCTAGAAATTCCGGTTCTTCTGAGATAATCTTTGTTGTAGGCCATTCTTCTGCAAGAAAAGATCAATTAAAAGTAATTAATAATTTACCAAAATTCAGCTGAAATTTTTAATTATAATATTAGTTAATTATTCGTTTCTATTGATATTTCGGGGCTTTTTAATATTTAAACTAATTTTAGTTTTCTTTCGGTATTCGTGCAGTATCAGTTATCAACCATATTATCTGATTTCCTATGATGTATGAATCTTCGCTAGTACTCCACAGATAATACTTCAAAATATGAAGTTGACGGACTCGAGATATTGAAATTATCTTATTTTTGTAAATAAACAAAATCATAACTCTCGGAGCCAACTTTATGAATACATTTAATCAACATTAAATCTTAATGGAAGAGTTTATTAGTGTCAAATAAACCAATGAATAACTTTGCTTTTAAATATAATTTTCTATTTAAAGATTTTCATATCGTGTCAATTATTAGTGGCCGGATGACCAGAGATATAATAAAACTGACTAGAACTGTTTCAGTTTCAGGGTTGGACGACTAAATAATTTGCTAGACGATTTAACGATTAGTCATAACAGATTCTTTCTATATGGTTGATGTGGATAAACTAAGAACTGTAACTCCCAATGGATCGCCTTGTGGAACTCCTATACTAGAAGAAATAGATGATTCGTTAAAAAGGAAATGATGGTTCGGCATAAGCTTGCCAAAGATGAGGATATAGTGTAATGGATTTTTCTTGTTTAGAACTGTTTTTATTTTATTTAATTTTTGTTTAAATTTTGTAAATGCCCTGTGTTTGTTGAAAATTTTAATATCTTAAATTTGTGTTGGTAATTTTAAAAATGAACTTGAGCAAAAGCAAATATAAAAGTTAATTTTTATAATTGTGTGAAAATATAGAGTGAAAAGCTCTATAATATTTATTAATATTTTGAATTTGCGGAAGATGAATTAATTATGAATAAATATAAATAATTGGATTTGAAGAAAGACACCGCAATATATAATGTGGAATCACCATTTTTACTTCAGACAACATACCGTTTCTTTCGAAGCTATTAAAAGTATATCTAATGTCTATCTTTAAAACGACTTCAAACTCCTGACTGTTTTCCAAATACATTCTTAGTAAATGGACCGCAGCCTCACAACCACCTTTGGTGGCAAATTCAAGCTGTGTCGAACCAAAAGAAGCAATAAAAGTTTCGGAAATATCCCTGTAGCATAACTAAGCGCCCAAAGGTCGATCCCACTGCAATAGAACGAATTATTTCCTTCGTCTTTCTATTTAAGTAGTGTAAGTACGACATACACTATATCAAAATTTTACAAAAGCAAGAACAACATTTTTGATTTTATTAGAAACAAATCTTTTAAATAAATTCCAAGACCATCAATACCGCCAGCACTGCTATTTTAAAAAGGTAAATATTATTTGTTCTTTTGACACTGACAGATTTGGTATTTTGACTGCATTTCCGCTAGTGCTTCCTCAGTAACGGAGGCTAAAACATCATCGGAGAACAGCAAGTGGATATCTTCCTCAAACGTCTTCATTTGAAATTTTGTTTTCTACATTTTTGTTACGTTAGATGGATTTCTTTTGATTCACCTTTTGATTCATCTTGAACATGAAGAAATTTATAAGAAAATATATAAAAAATATATTCCCAAGATTCCTGAGTATTTTCTGAAACACATATTTTTATAATTTCAGATAATTCTACTACAGGAATTCATGTAATATCCTTGTCACAGCAATATAAATTTTAAAGTCCTAAATTTGTTCCTCAAAATTATTAGTAGGTTTATGGGTTGAACGTGAAATTAGTTGATTATAATTAAGTTGTTGCTGGAAATGTGAATTTTTAGACCAGGGGTCGGCAACCCGCGGCTTTTTGACAGAAATTATTGCTGTTGTCGAGATGATCGACTGACTTACATTTTCGTACTTGACAAATTCATAAAAAATGTGAAAACTTTCTAAATTTTCGTTTCGTTTTACCACTCATACAGCTCTTGCAGAATTGTGGTAAAAGTATTTAGAACAAAATGGCTCTGTGCTCCAAAAATGTTACCGACCCCTGGTTTGGACTATGGTTGTTCTTGAAGAAATATAAGGCCGGGACCATGTGAACATGGTACTGAAAATAGGGACAGTTATATTTACAGATTGACTCATTTACTTACGCACTAGTAATATTATACAATACTTAATAATAATGTATTTATGTTTATGCGAAAATGTAGACAAATTTATATATATTTAAAAATAAAAATTACTCTTGAATATAAAACAATATATTATAAACATAGTATATTAGTAGAGTACTTATAATAATGATAAAATATTAATATTAGGTACCTATTTGTCAAAGTGAAACTTTGGTAATTAAATTTATTAATTTAAACGAAATTAAACGGAAAAACTAAAGCGAATACTACTTCTAACTAGACAACAAATGAAAACGCTAATAACAATAAATGTGAGTCAAATAATTATTTTATATCCAAATGACAAAGTTTGGAAATATTTTTGACTTCTGTATTAGAATAATTGAAAATAGTACACAAATACCACTTACTAATTTTATTAAACTAATTGTTATGTTAATTCCACAAGAGCATTTAATAATTATATGACTTCACCATTTTACTACGAGTACATCAATATGACTCTCAAAAATTAAATTTTAAGTGACTTTCTTCAATAAATTGTAAGTACAAATCAGCATTTTTCTGACGTCACAACGATTGAATAATATTGGCTTTACTTCGTCACCACACGGGAGGGTCTAAAAAACTTTAATGGTCTAATGTTGCCATTTAATTAGGTTAGTTTTTAACTTTCTCTCTACTTGCAAAACGTTAATTTCCTGTCGTCTAGGGACACCACTAAACAATTCAGGAGCAAAAAAATATATGTCTAAGCAAGTCTTTCGACCCTGGTTTTCTCCAACCCCGATTTTCCCTCGACTTCGGTATTCGAAATTTATTCAAGTTTTTCAAATAACTATCTAAAAATTTTTATCGTTTAAAATCAGCAAACTTAAACCGCTTTCACTTTTACTTCCTTATTTCTTTATTGGAATGAAATTTTGAAAACCTTTAGAAATAATTTCTAAACGTTTTTAAAAGAACACATATTATACTATGATATAAAAGAGATACGAAGAGTTTTATAGTAATTTTCTAAATCTAAATTTGCTCCTTTAAGGGTTGATTAAAGTGAAACCTTGAAATAAAACTCGAATATAGAACATGCAATTAAAGGTTTCATTAAGTTAACGTACTGAATTGCAGTTTGTTAACTGTAGGTAATTTCTAACAATCCAACAATTATTAAAATATTTCAAAATTTTGTTTGCTATTTTACAACTTTCCTTTATATTTTTAAGAGGGTTAACAAAATGTACCTACTATCGAAACCAAATTATTGTTTGCTCTACACAAAATATTGCCATGCTTTTATTTGATATCAAATTCGATTTTTGGCCAGCTAAAATTCGAAACTGTACCATTGCGATATAGCTAATCTATATAGCTATACTTAGCTATTCTGATAGTTAAGTGTTCTAAATAAATATTGATAATTTTTATTTAAAATTATGAAAAAACTACAACATTTTTAGTTATTATTTAAATTTTCGCCGTTTTAAATTCTAACATATTAGTGGGGTGCTAACTAAATAGCAAATAAAATAATGTACAATTTACCATAATCGATAATGAATTTAAATTTTAGTTATTTTATTTCAGCTTTATTTTTGTTATTTTCTAGTTCGTGTAATTCTAGTTAAGAATTTGATGTGTTAATCTGAAATTCTATTTAATTGCGCATTATTTAAAGAAATCATGAGTTGAAGGGATAACTAGTTCAAATGTTCGTGAGCTTATTTGAATGCACACAACCTTTCGTGCTATATCTATTATTGATATCTATAGGTTTTATTTTGTTCTAAGAGAGAGCTATTGTCGGTATCAATATTGAAATGTAATTATGCGAGTCTGAACTACTGAGATGTTTAGATCCTGATTATTGTATTTTTATTCAAAATTTATTTAGTTTTACCAAGAACAAACTGTCCGTATTTATTGTATGAACAAAATATAATAGGCATATAATATTGAAACTGTATAAGTATTACCCGATGTAGATTGAATACTTCAGTTTTCAGTTAGTATATCATAATGTAGTAATATTGACAAGTAGATAATAGAAACTTTTAAAATATTAGGTACAAAATCAATAATACATATTTTTATTTAAATAAGCATAAAATATTGCGAAGGCGTTAATAGTTGCATTTTCTGTTTTATATTTTGTAATATTTTATATAGAGAACATAAATAGATCATCAATTCTTGACATAAAAATATACCACTTATTTATCAACACTTCAAACGTGGTATTTAATATATAATAAATTTTTATATCAGTCACGAACACTGAAATACTTGCGCATATTATAATAAGTTATTATAAATATTTACTACATAATATCTTACAAATTTTTATGCTTATAATATTTATTTTCTAGTAGGTGTAGTTAATAAATAATTAAATTTTATTATAATGTATTTATTGAAATGTGTATAAATATCTATCAGAACATACAATGTATCTGGATCGAAGCACAGTTTCCTAAACTGAAGCGTAGCTGTTAACTTTCGTAAGTTATGCTTATTGTGGAAACCTTGCTTGTGCTTCAACAATCAATATAGCTTATTTAGCGGGTCAACTGTTAATACCTATTACCTATTACTGTTAAATTACTTTATGTAATAGGTACTAACTATAAAATTTATAGATGACCGAGCATTCCAAGTTAATCTACTAAAAATGCAATTACATCCTATGCAGTAATATAAAATTAAAATTTCAATTTAAAAGAAAGTATATGAAAGCAATTTCAGTGGTTAGGTATCGCATCATTGCAATTAATGCACCTATTACTTCTATCGCATCAGATATTAAAGTTTGCAATCCAATATACAACCTAAGTTAAAACGCTGCATGGACTAATCTTCTGTATTATTTGGTTTCTCTAACACATCCTTTATAAACACTATTATTAAATTCTATGAAAAATAATTATAATTTAGTGAAGATGTTCAACATAATAATATTATACACAAACAGTAAATGAAGTGTAATATTGCCAATAACACAGCTGTAAAGATCATAAACTGAGAGACGTCAACCCGTCTAGATGTTGATGCTATAACGGCACCTTATATAAAGACCACTTTTGGTGAAATGGACTGAAAATTCCTTCACGGGTCATAAAGTTAGTATAGCGTTGTCAGAGATTCAAGTCCCTAAGTATTTTGATATTGACGAATTGATCCAAATGTGCCATAGATACAGATATACACAACCTTATATGACCATTGACTACTTTATTTACGACTTTAAAAATATAAATTTAAAGTTATATCATCTTTTATTTTTTTGAATAAAATGAGAGATACTAACTTTTTATTTCATGATATACCTACTTTTATCTGATATTATTATTTATTAACTGGAATTTATAATTTCATTAAAGTAAAGAATTATTCGAGTATCGTCCATCTTCCATTATAATTTGCTGAAAAAATCCAACGTTTCGGGTCTTTATTAGTGACTCATTATCAACGCTAAAATATAAAGTAATTTATAAGGCATTTATTATTTTCTGATAATGGGTCGCCAATAAAGACCTGAAACGTCGGACAATACTATTTGGTTTTAATTGACCTATTGCTTGACGATGTTTTCACCAAATTAAAGAACTACATTCTATGTTTTTGTCAATTATTATTCAATTCATTGTATACTTTTCTTGAAAATTTCCGTGCTGATTAAATTTTTGTAATTCATTCGAAAAATTGAATTTCGTATACTTACCATCAGCAATCACTGATATTAATACAGTGATTAGGGTTATGAAAATATAATATGTACTATGTGACATATTCCAGTGACTAAACTCATTAACGAACAGAGTGAAGCTAAAACGAAATAATAATGTCCTTATTCATCATATATTTACATCATTTACCTACTTAATTAGTTCCATTTAATGACGTTGAGTTTTGTTTGTAACAACTCAATGAAAAGGATGTCTCTAAACGTCCATTGTTTGTCACTTGTGACAAATATTTTCAATTTTTGTTTAAAAACTTTGATATTATCCTTTAAACTTTCGTATATTTTAAATTTGACCTTTTATATTATTCTAGAATTAATTTTAATCAGGATTGCATGTAAAACCATTTTTCTACGTATGTTGCTAAAAGTAGGATTTTTAAGCTGTCAGTCGAGAATTGAAAATTTACATTTATCGCTTGGTATGCGGCAATGGCTTTTGCACCTCGCCAAGCAGAAAGTAAATTTTTGTAATAGGAATAATTCAAAACAATTAAAAGCCAGCACGATTTTATTATACATACCTATACGTTAAAGCACAACTATTATGATACATAGAAATAGTTCTCTACCGAGAAGGCAGGTAAATTTTCACTTTGTTATACAAAAGTTCAAAAGAGTATTTGTAATGAAATTTCGTTTAAACGTGCATTACGGAATTTTTTAATTTATTGTGTCATTATTGGGACTCAAGGAGGGATTCGATGAACTGTCGGGTTTCAAGGCTTTTATCGTGACTGACGATGGGAACCCCTCAAGTGTAGGTTAACAGAGCATTAAAATTAAGCAAATACCTTTTTTTCAGATTTATACACGCACATATAGGCAGCTCAGATTAGAAGTAATATCATTTTACTCGCCCTGGTATAGTAGCTACCGATGAGTACACAAAATGCCACCTCATACAAAGTATCTCTAACCCACAGGTCACGTAGTAATCACAAAAATAGGCAGTACTCCAACAATCTTCGGCTTTGCATCACGAACCATGGAGATGATCCAAACGGAGCCCCGGGAAAATTCTACCCGACGACTGTGGCGGTTCTTCGGCTGCAGGAACACCCGAGGCACTTTATCATGTGAGAGGTACCTGCTTCGCAATCGAGAATTGTTCTGGTGGTAATTATTGCGAAGGTCAAATATCCAGGTTGCACAAAAAGCAAAGATGTTTTTCAAAAGAAGACAAAAAGCAGGAATTTTCAAAGTTATCATAGGCGAGCGGTTTACTCCTATTTTCAGTTCACTTACCGATCAATCAGCGTTCTAGTGGCTGGAAATGATTTTATAAGATTTCTTATATGATACCCAGAAAAAATTTCTATATATTGTACATTTTATTATTTTGTTGTTTAAGGGCTATAAATAACTTTAGTTTCATAAATCTAAATTTCGGAAATGATATCTGAAATAATTATATAGGATTAATTGGACCAAAGCACACATTTCTAGTCTGTTTTACTTTTCTCGTAAAATCAATGGTTTTTAAGATATAAGTCGATAAATGGCGTAAACTGCCTACCTTTATGAATTTTTTTCTCAGAAACCAATTGTCCAATCAGAATAAATGAAAAACAAAAATATTTAGCCAACTTTAAACTATCACATTTTTTTTTGAATTTCCATTTTAGTGTTAGTAGCAGTGAAAGCCGTATTGGAAAAGAGCTTTTACACCGCGTCCTCTGTGCGTAAGTACGTCCGTCCGGCGAGCTAGGAGAGAAGCTTTATTTCAAATTCAAATTGTTTATTAGCCTCTAAAATACAATGTATTACGTACATGTGGATTTTCATAATTTAAATTACCTAAATGAACAATAAAAAATAATGTTAAACTAACATATGGGAAAAAAGTACAAATGTAAATGAAGATTACATTCCGAAATGTCAACAAAATGCAATTATTCAAATTTAAAATTAATTCTTTCAGGGAAAATTCATACTACATAATAGATAATCTCTTAATTATCAATTTTACTAATCCTAACCATAAAATCTAAATGGTACATATGTATTTGTTTGCGAAATATTGATCTTATTTAAATTAAATGTTTTAGAAAATACTGATATAAGTTTTAGTTTATTTCTCACTGTTAGTCTATTTATAGTATACTTTCATTTTTTCTTCTCTAGATAGTGCAGACGAAATTATTTCGTATTTTTCATAAATAAGCCTATTAATTAATTATAAAATTACCAAAATTTAGCAAAATTGTCCAATAACTAACGGATTCTTTCAAAAAATTTCGTTTTCATTTCATTTTAAATTTTAAGTTTTAACTTGCAAATGAAAATTTTTCTAAATTTTCTTTATTGCATTAATTCTTACAAGTTTCATTATTTAAAGCAATATCAGGCATTAAACCAACAATACGAATTAATTTATTGTCAACTATAATATAATAGCTTTACGTTGGAAAACAAATTTTTTTATAAGAGACAATAGTATATCGTCCATCTAACTAAATGGTCAACATGTTTCTCTTTCTTAATTAAAAAGCCTTGCACCGAAATTCTTCAGTTCCAACAATTTCAAATTTTCACAAATACAATTTTTATAATTTAAATCAGTGCAGTTTTAGGTCTTTCAATCAATTTATAAAATTATATATAACAAATTTCATCGATCGTCGTTAATCTGTTATAAAACTTTCATAAATACAATAAAGATATTCAGAAATACAATAAACGAATTCGCAAATTAAAAATAAAATGTGGTGCATGTTTTGTTATTTATTATAAAATACATAATGGTCCATGTCAAGTTTTCCTATTTAAACCATATGGTTATTGATTATACACAGGTTATTAGATAAATCACATGTAGCACATTTTGTAGTATCTCTTAACAAATTCGATCTTTTAATGCGTAATATTTTATGAAGAGCAAAAGTACAACTTTGTATGGGCGCGTTTGTAAAGGTTGATTTGACATTGATTGACAAGCACAGACGAACTGGGAAAAATTTATTTTGCTCCAAATCAATCACGCTATTTTTGTAAAATATCAAAAATAATTATTTTATTTAATTATTATTATATAATATATAGGTACCTACTTCTATTTTCTATTCTTCTGTCCTTGTAAAATACTCAGCTAGGTACTAATCATAAATATAAATAATAATGAAAATGTGATTATATTATAGCATTACAGGTAATAATTTATTAAAGGCAGATAAAATGATTTTAAATTTATCGCCTTAGGAGTTTCAAATGAATTCACTTTTCAGGTGACATTTTTATTTTTTTTTTTGAAAATTTAATAATATTGAAATTATGTCAGACTATTTATATCTTCTAATAAAAGAGTAAAAATGAAGACGCGATATATATGTATACTTTTAAAGTAAGGCTTACCCACCTTATGAATGCAAGCGTTTCTTACGAATATATAATTTTCGTTCATGAAGTTTAGAAACTTGAATGTGATACACGTGAAATAAGACACCTGCAAAATAAATTAAATACATTTTTCAAGACTTTTATGTACGTACACCAAAGGATTTATTTATTTAATGATCTTTTATAAATTATAAAGTGGTTTTTAAAAATAGTTAAAAGTATTAGAAGCCTTCATGCAAACTTATATTTTATATAATAATTTTCTTTTCCTTCAAAGGACATTTTAATATTTTTATTTTTATAGGTTAGTTTTTATATATTTTTATAAAATATTACAAAGTTACTAACTGATATTTTATTTATAATGTAATCAACCTCAGTAGACAACCTCAATGAATTTCAAAATTATATTGATAATATTTTTTGTCATGTTCTACACTTTAACATTATAGAAGATGTGGACTGCAGCTGTTGGGTTTGAGTAATGAAAATGAAAACAACCATTGTCGTAATCTACCTGTTCACCATTATGATTTTGTTCAAGGTATTTATAGGTTATGCAGTCAAAATATTTAAGCAGGCCAAAAATTATTATATAACATAAAATGAAATAGGTCTTTTAATAAACGGAAAAACTTTGATTCGTAACTTACAACTTGAGTCAAATGTCGAAAGAGGAACAGGTGAACTTTTAAAAGACGTTATATCTTGTATAAGGTCTGTAAGTAAGAGAATATGCTTTCTGTGTTTGTTCCTTTGTTATAGAGTGGTGCTGTAACTTGAGAAGTACGATCGCAAAGGGTGGGTGAGTCATTTCGACACAGTTTACAACCTTCGGCTGGAGCGAACTCACATCTTACTGCTCGCTGTTATGTCGAACTAGCACAATTTTCTTTTTATGTGCTGTGAACTTGGCTATTATCCTTTATTCCTACAAATGTATGTACAAGAAACTCAAGTCGATCCCCTTTTTGGTTAACTATAGACACTTATTGTAACAAAAAGTAGTTTCGGTATAAATTGCCACAAACTAGTGATTAATGTTAAAGTTAAGAGACTACAAAGACATCACAAGATTAGAAAAGATTATATAACTTTAAATTATTAATCAAAATACACAAACTTAAAGCACTTGCTTGTCAATTTACATTTCAAAATGTGAAATCAAGAATGTAACCTAACTTTTTATAACAAACTCTTTTATATGGTTGTAGATATGACAAATTTGGTATTTTGGCGATGTTGTCCTGAGCTTTTGGATGTTATATTATAGTTGTAGTTTACATGAACGTCGTGCTAGTCAGCGGTTGTCGTGCTCGACAGCAATACCCCCTGCAGAATATAAACTACAATGATAAATTCAAGCTTATTCTTGTCAGTGATGTCTTATAGCTCTGTGGCCATACATTTTCGACAAACTTTAGTTTATTTACATATATGTATAAAAAAAAACAAAAATTTATTGTTCTTTATATTTTATCTTTATTACAACATGTAATTTATTCCTTTCATAAAAACCAAAGTTATGTGGTAATTCTCAAAAATAACTCAATCACTTTAATAATAAAAATTTTATTTTCTTAAAAACTTTCAAATTAAATAAAACTTTTTTAATTAAACTTTTTTATGTCGGTTTATTAAAAAGCATAGGATGAATATAATTCTGCATAGGTATTCCATTTGTGAAAAACATGTAGTATCTACGTATAATAATATTTAATAGTTTGTGCTTATTTTATGTAATATCCAGTAATATTTTTTATTACACTGCAACATTGCATCTATATATCAGTTACGTAATGATGTTACATTACGAAACTAGTTCAGTAAAACAAATTTTAACTAAAGATGGTTTTATTATACCTATAATGAATTATAATAAAATATAATTATTGTTAATGTAAAATTCAAGATTTACTAAATTTAAATTTAGCACTGTAACCCTTAATAGTACTGCAGTTACCACTGGTCACTTAGTACTTAAATATTTTTATTCGTTGTGTTACGTGGTCTTCATAAAATTATTGATTTTATCAGAATCCTTGTTCAAGATTACACTAAATCTTGTATTTAACACGTTATTTAATTTATATTTTATTCAAATCGAATATTTGTATAAAAACTTGGTCGCTACGTTCCTTCGTCTTAAAAAATTAACACGCGTTAAACAAAATTCTACATTATCTAACTGATTAAATAAATAACTATTACCGGAATAAAATAAGTGTATGAACAGTGAAATATTACATGTTATATAAGATAAAATTATACCTACACGTGGTGAAAAACAGTTCTAGGGCAAATAGAAACAACGCAAAGTAGGAAATATCACGAGTTTGAATTTCGTTAAAATAACCTCAAATGCATTGGTTTTCTACATTTACATTACGTGATAAACACGAACCACTTACAAAATAATATTGTTACTTTAAGCACGAACGCTTGCATTAGATTTATGAATTTTCAGGTGAGAAATTCGTCTTGCCAATGCAAGTAAAACGCGATAACTATCATCATACAATCACGGTCATTACAGAATAAATTATAATGCAAACTTTATTTTTCATTCCGGCTCTTTTATAATAATGTCAAAGGAAAACAACGTCAAAAAGAAAATATAAATAAAGACATAATAGACTTAATAACATAAAACATCTAATTTAGATATCTTTTCAACATTATCTTGGTAAAATCCTCTTGTCCCCTTTTTTATTATGAAAATTCTAATGGAACTTATTATATTGAACGACTACCTGCAATACAATGTGTCTTAAAATTATGAGAAAAAAATAATATCTAAAGTTTTATAGTAATTTAAAATTTAATATCTTTGATGTATTTCTGAAAATAAATCTCTTAAAAAACATTTCTAAACACTATCTTATTCTTAATTCGCTATTAGATGTTACAATCTTTTTCAACAATACTATAGAAAGTTCATTTCATTCGCATTTCTTTCCCAAAAACAAAGCGTTACCAAATAACCTTTTCTAATAGGCAATGTTGATTCCGTATAAATGCGATTGTCTTTTGCTGTATTGTTGAAAATACACATAATAGAAGCTCAATTTTCATTTTGAACTTTACGCTTTATTGATTTCATTTATTATTCATGTTTATTAGTACTTTGACTTATAAACTAAGTATTAATGAAGTATGTACTGTACATATAATACAAATTGTTTTTTTTGGTTCACATTTTTACTTAGTCTAGATTTCTTCCTGTTCAAAATCTTCAAAATACTTAGCCAAAATTTATGTAAACCAGGCGATTGGGTCATCTATTTAGCGAATAAATAAAGTTTTCCGTAAATTCACATAATTTTATTGAAATAGCCACAGAAAACCGCTGATAAATAAACTAAGCTAAATTCTTGTGATTGATGTGTTCTTTACCAGGATTGACATAATCACGATGACACTCGACAATGTTAGAGACACAAATTAATGATGTCACGTTACTTAGGTATTTATCAAAGCAGCTGGAGAATAAACATTAAAAGTGCTTAAAAGCTTAAACTCGAAATTATTTTACGTAATTGCGCAAGTAATAACAATACAATCAAATCTATATAATATTATTTTAACTATTAGTGTGTGGCGACTCTGAACGCATTTAAATTTAAAAGTCATTGCTTTCGCGCCTTATCGGTTGGCAACACACCCGCCAGAGGAGGCGAGTTTAGTTCGAAAGGAAAGGTAGTTGAGGTGAACATTCAAGACAAGTAGTTCAACCAGCCGGCAACAAAAAATCAAGATTCGTGGTCGTGATATTACTGTCCACTGTTTTTTC
Organism: Cantharis lateralis; assembly: GCA_963170105.1. Classification (NCBI taxonomy): domain Eukaryota; kingdom Metazoa; phylum Arthropoda; class Insecta; order Coleoptera; family Cantharidae; genus Cantharis; species Cantharis lateralis. The sequence goes on from OY720629.1 coordinate 12,060,114, forward strand.
TTGTCATTATTATTAATCATCGTTAGTTATTGTTAATCGTTATTTGTTATTCGTAATAAATTGTTATCCGTTTCGCTAATAGTGTTTGTGATCGTGGACCGACATCCACACTGGTGACCCCATCGTTTGAAACATCGTTGCAGCATCAACACGGAGGAACTCAAAACGTAAGCAGATAACCAAATTGCAATATACTAAATTGTCGTTTTTTTTCGGAATTGGCAAATCGAACCCACGTGTTTCGAAACACCGGCCCAAAGTTATTCGAGGTTAGAATCCGTTGATTACATCAATCACGTGCAATCGAAAATGTCTCACACCAATGAACCAGGTAGCAGTCCCGAAATAAAGCACGCATCAACAACGGACATGGAACAAAGAATCCAAGACTTGCTTAATCAAGTCACAGAATTAAGGACACAACAGCACACTTCGCAATCACAGCATGTGCTGCAAGAGCACAACCATTTTGAAACAAACAAAGTTTCTACAAAAGTGCCGCCGTTTCACCCAACAAAACCCGACCTGTGGTTCTATCAAGTGGAAGCCCAGTTTAGAAATAACGGAATCAAGACAGATCAAACTAAATTTGACACCATAATAGCTTCGTTAGACCCCCAGTATCTCGACGTAGTGGCCGACATAGTAAGAAATCCACCACAAGATCAAAAATACGAAGCCGTGAAAACACAATTGTTGAACGAATACGCCGAGTCACAAGAGAAGAAGCTCAAAAAACTACTGCAAGGCATAGATTTAGGCGACAGTAAACCATCCTCACTTCTCCGAAAGATGAAGGACTTAAACGGAACATGCATGACGGAAGCAGCTTTAGAATCACTGTGGCTTAGCAAACTACCGGAAACCGCAAGATCGATTATTGGCTGTCTAGAAACGGGACTAAAAAACAAAGCAGAGGCAGCTGACAAAATCATGGAAATGGCAAAATTTGAAACATGCACCATTGCAGCAACACCACAAAACGCAAACAGCAACGATAACTTATCAAAGCAAGTGGACGCCCTGACCAAGCAGGTAGAAGTCCTCGCACTAAACTTTGCACAAGCAAATTCAAACCGTGGCCGCTCCCTGTCACGAAGCCACACCCCACCTGGAAATCGCAGTAAGTCAAGCTCCAAACAATACGATATTTGTTGGTACCACTACCGTTTCGGTGATCATGCAAAGAAGTGCACCGACTGGTGCAAATTCAGAACACAAAACCAAAAAAACTAGTAGCACAACACCCATCACCAGCGACAGATGAGGTGTTGTCCAATAAATCGAGTCGTTTGTACGTCACAGATAGAATTCTCCACACCCAATTCTTGGTGGACACCGGATCGGATTTGTCAATAGTTCCACCAACAGCTCGGGACAAGAGATTCCCATCTACTGACTGTAAACTATACGCCGCAAACGGATCCCTCATTTCAACCTACGGTCAGAAGTTAATAACGTTAAACCTGGGCCTACGTAGAAATTTTACATGGCCTTTCATAATAGCTGACGTCACTCGACCAATAATAGGTGCCGATTTCTTGGAAAAATTCGAGTTACTTGTTGATTTAAGATGCAAAAAACTTATCGACAAACACACTCAAATCAAAGTGTCAGGCCAAATCGAAGCCGTAGCCCATACGGATGTCAACATTACCTCCATTCCAAGTGGTGGAGAATACGAGCAGCTTCTAAAAGAATATAGCGACATAACACAACCCAACGCTGTCACAAATACCGCTACCCAAACCAACGTATTCCACCACATCGAAACACACGGTCCACCGGTATTTGCAAAAGCAAGAAGATTACCAACCGACAAATACGACATAGCCAAAAAAGAATTCGATTACATGTTACAACAAGGAATTTGCCGCGTTTCGAATTCACCTTGGGCCAGCCCCTTGCATATGGTGTTGAAGAAGAACGGTGACTGGCGGCCATGTGGAGACTACCGAAAGCTGAATGCAGCAACTATTCCTGACAGATATCCTGTACCACACATCCAAGATGCCACAGTAAACATATCCGGTTCACAAGTTTTTAGTAAAATCGACCTCACCAAAGCTTACCACCAAATACCGGTACATAAAAACGACATACCCAAAACTGCAATTATCACCCCGTTTGGATTGTATGAATTTAACGTGATGACATTCGGGTTACGAAACGCTGCACAGACATTCCAACGATATATCGACCAGGTTCTTCGAGGGTTGAGTTTTGTTTTCAAGTATATCGACGATGTGATCATTGCCTCAGAAAATCAAGAACAACACATGAAACACGTACAAACGGTGTTTCAAAGATTCCGAGAACATGGCCTAAAAATTAACATCTCTAAGTGCGAGTTTTTCAAAAACGAAGTAAATTTTTTAGGCCACGTCATCAATAAAGATGGAATACGCCCGCTTCCCGAAAAAGTCGAAGCAATAAAGAATTTCCCTAAACCCCGAGTCACTCAAGAACTACGAAGATTCCTGGCATCCATTAACTTTTACAGACGGTGCATTCCCCATGCAGTCATAACCCAGGGAGTTTTGCAAAAATTAATCAAGGGTAACAAGAAGAATGACAAATCAGAAATCGAATGGAACGAAGAAGCACTAGCCGCCTTCGAGAAATGCAAGCAAGAGTTAGCCAACGCAGCGTTACTATTCCACCCATCTGCTGACGCCCAATTATGCCTGTACGTTGATGCATCCGATACTTCGGTCGGGGCAGTTCTTCAACAATCCATCCTCGAGAAGCTCCAACCATTGGGTTTTTACTCGAAGCGCCTAACAGAGACACAAAAACGTTACAGCACATACGACAGAGAACTGTTGGGCATATACCAAGCTGTCAAGCATTTCCGTTCGTCTCTGGAAGGAAGGCATTTTACAATATACAGTGACCACAAACCACTTATTTTCATGTTCGACAAGAAAGCTGACCAGGCTTCACCGCGCCAGTTGCGGCAAATTGACTTCCTAAGTCAGTTCACGACAGACATTCGACACGTCCCAGGCCCAGAAAATATAGTCGCAGACATGCTGTCCAGGGTTGAGTCAGTGTCACACCACACCATCGACTACGAAGCATTGGCCGCATCGCAAAAGGAGGACGCCGAACTGCAAGAAATCTTAGGAAACAACAGTTCATCGTTAAGAATCAAATTGTGTAGTTTTCCCAACGTCAACGCACAAATCTATTGCGACACATCTACCGCAAAAATCAGACCGTTCATAACGAAGACATTCCGAAAAACCGTCTTCCACGCAATACACAACTTGTCACATCCAGGCGTCAAATCGACAATTAAGCTAATCACCGATAGATTCCTCTGGCCGTCAATTCGTAAAGATTGCAAGAAAATGGCACAAAACTGTCTCGCTTGCCAAAAGTCAAAAATTCAACGCCACAACAATCCTGCTCTCACAACTTTTCTAGTTCCAGGTGAGAGATTCAGCCACATAAATATCGATTTAGTCGGACCACTTCCACCAAGCAACGGATTCACCTACTGCCTAACATGCATCGATAGGTTCACCCGATGGCCAGAAGTGATTCCAATTCAGGACATGACCGCCGAAACTGTCGCAAAAGCCCTCGTCACTGGTTGGATTTCAAGATTTGGCATTCCTCGTAACGTCACCACGGATAGAGGAAGGCAATTCGAATCAGGGTTATTTAATGAGTTAACCAAAATGCTAGGTATCAAGCATTTACGAACAACCTCCTATCACCCGCAAGCTAACGGATTGATCGAACGTCTACATCGATCGCTCAAAACGTCCATCAAATGCCACGGCACACAAAATTGGGTTGACCTACTTCCAACCATCTTGCTCGGGTATCGTGCAGCGTTTAAAGAAGACATAGGTTCAACTCCAGCCGAATTGGTTTATGGCACAACAATCCGATTACCTGGCGAATTTTTTGATCATGTACAGAAAACATCACCAAGCGAGTTTGTGAACCAACTTAAGGAAACGATGGAGAGAGTACAGCCGACACCTACTTCAAACCATGCAACTAAACGCCCTATATTCGTCCAAAAGGAACTGAAAAGTTGCAAGTACGTCTTTATTCGAAACGACGCTGTTTCTCCACCGTTGACGCCTCCGTATGATGGTCCCTACCAAGTGATCGAACGAAAGAAGGTCACGTTTATAGTCAAGGTGAAAGGCAAAAATCAGGAAGTTTCAGTCAACCGACTGAAAGCAGCCTTTACCGACGAAACGGAGGACGAAATCATCGAACACAGGCCCACCCGGCAACCTGCTCCTAACATCCCACCTCCACTAATTAAATCTAAGAAAGTATCTTTTGCAGATCCACCCCACCAAGCAACCACGTCAAGAACAGGACGACCCATCAGAACACCGTCCAGGTTCATCGCGACTTCGTCACTGGAGGGGGAGTAGTGTGGCGACTCTGAACGCATTTAAATTTAAAAGTCATTGCTTTCGCGCCTTATCGGTTGGCAACACACCCGCCAGAGGAGGCGAGTTTAGTTCGAAAGGAAAGGTAGTTGAGGTGAACATTCAAGACAAGTAGTTCAACCAGCCGGCAACAAAAAATCAAGATTCGTGGTCGTGATATTACTGTCCACTGTTTTTTCTTGTCATTATTATTAATCATCGTTAGTTATTGTTAATCGTTATTTGTTATTCGTAATAAATTGTTATCCGTTTCGCTAATAGTGTTTGTGATCGTGGACCGACATCCACAAGTGCTATCGTTTTACAATACGTAAATTGTTCGTTTTTTACATTACCGAAAACAATAACTACTTTGTTTAACTATAATTTCTAGATAACCATTAGAAGAACAATTCGTTATAAGAATACACACAGTAAAAATTCTAGTAAATTAAGTATACATACTAATTGGTGACCACTAAGTTGCCACCAATTTTAGGTGTAAAAATACTTACTTATTAGTAGTGTATAATAATAATAATTGTCAACAAGGTTTTTCAATATCAGTGTACAATACTTTTCGGTAATATTAAACATTATTATGTTTGATTGTTGTAAAATTTCGTACATTTCAATTCCTGCGATTTCTAGACAACTCCCTTGCAATTCCTGCAATTAATTTCTTTACAGCTTTTTTAATGTACTTTTTATTGTTTGTGACATTCTTCTTCATCTTATGTATTTTTTCTTTAAATTATTTCAGACCTGTAATTTTTTCACTTTTTGTGTTCTATCATTTCCTCTATATAGTTTTTTAAAACTCACGATATTGACCTGTAGACCTCAAGGAATTGGATTTGATTTGATGTAAATATTTTAACTGTATTTTTATTGATGATTGTGTACTTGTAGATACTATTTCTTTTGTACATTCTGTACAATAGCAGGATTGCCTAACGTAAAACATTATGTAGGTGTTATGATTTGTATACTCTGTTATCTAGACGTTAAAATTATGCCCACATGAACGTAGTTCTCAACGTAAATTCACACGTAATTTTAACGGTACACACTATACTACTATTGGCCAATCGTTATTCTATGCACAATATTGAAATGACTTTATAGAAATCCTAATATGTATGTATGTACACAATATATGCATAAATATAAATTATATTATAACTTTTGTTTTAAAAGATTGTTAAAAAGTTGAATAATAACGTAAATAAACATATGAAAAAAATATAAATTGGATTAGACCAGACGATTGGTTAGCAATAAATACCAAATTATATTGAAAAATTTATATATTTTGCGTAGTTGCGTCATTTTAGAAAATTTGTCTGTATAACATTAAATTAATAAAAACATTTTTTATATTTTGCAGTAGCGTTTGGGTGATGTGGATTGCATGTAATGACATAATTCAAAAGCTTTTGTTCCTATTACCAACTACGTTGGCATTCATAATTTATTCCACTACGTCCTAACTGCTCTTATTTCTGTGCCTTAAATACGCAGATTTATTGTATAAAAATACTATAACACTCAATGTCACGGGATCGTGACGCCAAGCTCAAATTGCGCGAAAATATTGAAAGAAAAGTTTTCATGTGATAATAAACGGTATGCCTATATAAAATATTGAGATTATAATAATAATTTGTAGTAAAATATACAAAATTTCTAAAAAGCTTATGTAATTTAAAATTTGACGAACACCTTATATTGATTTTTTGTTTCTTATTTTACCAACATTTTTAACAATAAATGAAAGTATTGTACCATGATATTGGGATATATAGAAAACTGCACTTAGGAAACTGCTTTTATGTAAGGACATACCGAGTTTGCAATGTGGGGAGAATTCAAGTTTGCCATAATTTCAATTATCGACAACATTGCAAACCATTAATTTGTTATACTATGTATTACTGTTGTAATTAAAACTTTTAATTAAATTTAAATATTATAATAATTATACTAATAATATATTATATCGCTTTTCTAATATTCGGTTTTTCACTTTTAAAGCGGTTTAAGTACTAAAGTACTTAAATATAATATTATATATTATATTTCAGGTCATACATTTTTGCAAGTTTCTAAAAGTGAAGTACATATTAAATTTGCGTATGTTCTCGTATATGCATAATGCATGTAGTAAATGCATGAATGATTTTCAGAAATTATTAGAAATTGCCTATTGTTAATTGTTATATTATAAATTATAAGTTCTAAACAAGCAGTATCTGGAAACAGATATGCGAGCATGATACAAACACTGGTATTACACAACGAAATGCAAAATCAAAAAATGTACGTCTGTGTAGCAGGTATTTCAGGAATTTTAAAATTCTACCCAAGTTTAATAATAACATACAGCACCACAGGCTTGAAACTGGTACAGTTACTTTTACTGCAGCCGTTCGGTATATCTTTTGAGAGCAACGTTATTATAATATACCGGGTGACCCAAAAAAATATGATAAAAACGTTCGATCGGTTTTAACGTGATAGTTTTTTGTTCTTAGTATTTCGTTTTAGCACACCTAGATTGACCGTTAAAAATGCTACATGTATGGTGAATTGTCAAATTTTTGTGTGTGTCAAACCTAAAAAAAAAACTTTAGGGTTACATCAACAGGAAATACGCAATTATAACATCGCGCGAAGGCTCGACATTGCGGCACCAAATGTCAGTCGAACGATCAAACAAATTGAGAAGCGTGGTTATACCGGACGTCATCCAGGGAGCGGAAGAAAGCGAACAGTCAACACGTCGAGGTTCCGTCAGATCATCAAGAAGCGATTCCAGCGAAAGCCCAGGGTCTCAACGAGGAAAATTGCTCGTGAGATCGGTGTTTCACGTGAATCGGCCCGCCGAATAGGCAAAGAGCACCTTAAGGCTAAGCCTCACAAACTTCGAAAAGTTCAACTGTTTGGGTACCGATGGGAACAAGCGCTAGCAACTTCAAAGATGTCGTCAGCTGTTTCGTCGCTCCGCTTCTCTGCTGTGGAATCGGAAATAAGAAGCTTTTCACCGTAGAGCAAGCGCACAACCGTCAAAACCACAGAATTTGGTTTGCTAATTCTCCAAGTATTTCTGCTGTTGTAGAGCACCGTAAAAATCCGCAGTCTGTGATTGTTTGGGCCGGAATTTGTTCAACTGGAAAACCCCCTTGGTTTTTATGGACCAGGGGGTGAAAATCAACCAAGAAATTTACCGACGTGACATTCTCGAAGCCGTCGTCCTTCCATGGGCCCATCAACATTTCGGCGATGAGAGATGGAAGTTCCAACAAGATTCTGCTCCAGCACAGAGAGCAAAAGCATCTCAAAATTGGTGCAAGGCTCGTTTTCCGGATTTCATCACATCCGCGGAATGGCCCTCCCTACTGGACCCTACTGTGGTCCATTTTGGAAGCCAGAGCCTTTGAGAAACCCCACAAAAATTTGAAGGCGTTAAAGCAGTAGTTGCGCCTTGAGTGGGATCGGATATCTGTGGAAGAGCTTAGGCACGTAGCTTTAAAGTTCCCGAAGCGTTTTGCGTTGTATATAGCAGTAGAAGGCGAGCGTTGCGAAATCAGTTAAATATTTTTCTCAATTATAATGTTGGTTGTTATTATTTGTTGTGAAAAAGTTTCTCCTCTGTCGAATAAAGTTTTTATGACGAAATGTTGTGATATCACTTTTTTTTGGGTCACCCTGCTGTAAATATAAAATTTTATAAAAAATAATTATTTTTGTATGATTTTTGGAGCTGCGATCAATGTAATATAATTCAAAAGGTATGTTCAGAAAACTAGTAGTTTCCTAATGAGCAAATATTTTGTTCTTTTGCTTTTCCGTCGATAAATATATTCTTTAATTTAATTTTAAAGAGCGATCACTTAAAAATTTGTTCTGCTCGAAGTGTTATATCTCGAGAATTATTTGGAATATTAACATGAAAGTTTTTCACACTACTTTTAAGATTTGGAACTATTTATTAAAACCAAAACAGAGTTTTTCAATTTAAAAAGACTCTATAGTATAGTTGGGAAATTCTTTAAATATTTAAAAAGCAAAATATAAGCTTTGGCTTTTCAATTATTTTAAGATTTCCGGCATTAGTAGGCACCTATTTTGAAGGATACTGTAATTTTATTAAATCAAACACTTTTTTGCTACTTTCAATATTTGGTTGGTGAAAATAGGGTATTATATGATAAACTGCTTGAATTGTAGGAAAATTTAGATATTGCTTTACGAAACGAAAACGCTATCCATAATAATTATAAAATGTTATTAGTAAAGCAAGTTTGTATATTATTTAATTTAATTTAGAATAAAAACACTGAAAAACTGTATTTTTAATTTGAATACGTAAAGAGAAAATGGTAATGCGTGGAATTTTATGATATCGTTTTTATTTTTGACAAGGACAGATGAATGATATTGAGAATAAAGACGTTGTTCCCCAGTATAGAATGAACATAAAATATTTTCCACACGTGTTTTAGTAGAAAAATTTATTCTTTAATTTATTATACATTTGCGTGTCTCCTTTTTAAGCTTTAGATGGCCTTGCTTCTATGTACACTCCGCCGCGTCGCTTAGAAGATCAACAATAGACAGAAAAAGCCTCCCTTAGGAAGTAAGGTAAATAATTTATAACTAGCATAATATACTTTAAGTTGGTTTGAACTTGAAATCTGTGAGGGTAAAGAAGTGTAAGTAGGTAGATAAAGTAAAAACCAAGTTTTTTATTTTCCCCGTGATATATATTTTATTAGTAAAAGTTTTATTTGCCATTTTAATAGAATTTTAAAGTGGGTATTCATTGTTTATCAAAAGTATTAATGTACTGTAATAGATTATAAACTGATAACAAATTTGTTTCAGGCGTGTCTAGTCGAACTCTTCATCTAGTTTATTTCAATTTACTTAATTATACGTACTTAAACACGCGATAGAATATAGATTTTCTCTGAATAACTTAATTTAGCAGGCAGGTACACCTATTTTTCTAAATCAATTTTATGAAAAAAATACAAACTAACAAGTTCGTTTCACGAATTATTATAAATTATATTAGTTAAATATATGACAAAGATTTATATTCGGAATAATTCTAAAAGTTATAAATTGTAGTCCTAAGCGTTCAACACAGTTAAGTTGTCGAGATGAAAGCTATTTTAAAGTGATTCATGTTTTGGTTATAATAAGAGTTCTTTATTTAAAGTTAAAAGTTTGCAAAAATGCTTTAAAAAGAAATAAAAGTTACATTAATTACCAATTTATGTTGTAATTAAGGCCGACCAGCTTTGCGAAGAATCGAGTACAACGTAATTGTAATTATGATAAAAAGTACTACCTAGGTACTTATTGTTTTTACATTAAAAATTTAATTTTAGTTGAAAATTTTGTATTTTATCTAAAAAATAATATTACATTATATTTTTAATAGTAGGTATACTGTAAGGTATTATGAATTGCAAGTGTTTTACACATAAACTGAAAATAATACTCTTGTGCAAAAAATCTTGATTTTTGCTTATAAGTTAAAGATCGAAAATACAAAATTACAAAAAATATCTTAATAAATACATAAATTAATAAAAACAGTCGATGTCTAACAATAATTCACATTAAATGTCAAACCACTATGTAATATACCGCTATAATATAAATAATATATTACGTACCGAGATGGAAAATGCTTTATTACAGTCGTTGCGTTAAGGAATCGTAAACTACATAATCGGCCCGTTGCACTTCAATCAACCATACGTACGTAAGCGCAAGGCTGTAATGAAGCATGGCACATTATTTTATTCACAATCAGTTAATAGTTAGTAAATGACAAATTAATAGCCATAATACTTTACAAATTTCATTCATTTAATAACAAATTATTAAGTAGATAGGTAGTTTAGGTCGGGAAGTGATCACTTTCCGATCAGTATACAGCGGGTTGAAAAGTAAAACAAGAACTTTTTTTGTCGGTAGGAAAGTGAAAGTAAATAATAAACTATTTCCCAACTTTTGTAATTCAGTAATCGATTGATTACTAACCGATTGTGAATAAACATATTATATTATAATAGTAGCTTTCCATTTCTTAATGTGAATAATTATTGATACATATTGATATAATTATATTTATTATTATTATTATGTATAAACTTATTGCCCTGAAACAATAAATTTTAATAAACTTTATATAAATACTAATATCGCGCGTTCTTATCATTAAACAAATTTCGTTATTGCAACAATTTATATTTTAAATATTTTGTAATTATCCAAAATTCACTTTCGATTATTATCAAATCAAATCCACTAATTTATTTTTATTTTAAACCAACATTTTCTAATAGCCAACAAACTCACGGCCGTCCGCTATCCACACCACGGAACGACCTCTTATCCTTAATTTTTCTCCATAAATTTCGGTGCTGCCCATTCTTAAATGAAATTAATTATATATAAAATTAAAATTAATTTTACATTCGAATACACAGCATTACAGGTTTTATAATTAATATGAAGCGGACGAGTACATAATATTAAATTTTTTGACAGTAGCCTTGTTGTGCAGAAGGATACAGCAAGATTGCCAAACTAATCGTCAAAAATTAGGTATTCTGCAGAAGAGTGTATTTAATTTTCTATTTAACTGAAGAACTTTGGAAACTTGAGATTAGGACATTCAAGATTCCGCCCAACCAATGAGCTCCAATAAAATCGAAACTTATAGAACCCCCAATAGTAAACTAATGTATCTCAAAATCGCAAATAAAATATTTGGCGAATTCAGTAATGTTTTTAAATTTTTTAAGAAAATAATATGCATCATACTTAAGTTGCTAGGGGGATGCAGATTGCAGATCAGTTATTACCATTCATCATAAATCAAAGTTAAGGCGCTATAGTTTACATTACCTTTTGAGGGTATTAATTTATTTAAAAAATGTTGGACACTTTGATATTTCTCGGAAAATAATAGATTTTAATTCCAATCTATTATTTTTAATTATATCAGTTATATTATAATTAATTAGTAGTTCAATCTCGCTTATATATGTTGTGAATGCTCCAATCCGCTTGAAATTGGGATTTGATTATATTTTTTTATTTGATCGGTTTAGAAATTTTAAAAAGTTTTAATTTTGTTTACTGATTTGGCATCGAAGATCAAAGTAGGTATAATTTTATTTTGTAATAAACGTCGAAGTGATTTGACTTTTATAATTTTATTATTATTTCATTGACCAGTAAGATCGAAACACGCTTGCTCGACGAAAAGTGTCGTAAACTATCAATTCATGGTAGTTTATAATAATTTCGTAAGTTATATGTAATTCAATTTTATATATTTTTTGCATTTTATTGTAACATGTAATCAATTAAATTTTTCATTAGAGTATATTTTCACATGTTAATAATAATAACTAATCCAATCTATGATGAATTTATTTATTAGGAATAACTATTCATATTAGGAATGAGGCTAAGCGACAGATTAGGCGGTCAATTTCTTAGGCTTAAATTTAGGTGTTCCTTAAGACAGATGTTAAGCGTTACATAATTCCGTAGTATACTGCAATGAAATAAGTGTAGTGTTCTGGGAATACCCGGAAAAGTCAGGGAATTTTAAATTATGTAAATTTTGTCAGAGTACTGGAAGCCCAAGGCGGTAAAATGGCCACCTGAATTGTTATATTCAGGTATATATTTGGTGAGTTAATTTACTAAAAGAAAAAATTAAAAGTAAGCTTTTAAAATTGTTGAAAAGAATTAAGTCAAAAACGTGTAAACAAACAGAAGGGGAACATTAATTAAGGAAAGAGCAATCAATATTTTTGCAGAGAAAGAGAAATATTTTCAGTGCAAGATTTTATTGTTTTTATTAGGCATAATATTTTATTATTAAGGCCCGCTTTTACAATCGTTGGTTAAAGTATGAGTATAACTAACCTATGGTATAATTTTATGCTGGTGTTAAAGTTTGTGTTCGCTTTTACAAACAAAATTTAACCCATGGATAGTTATAATCAGCATAAGTGTAGGGTGGTAACATAGAATCTGGTTATATACCTAAATAAGTGACAACTTTTAGAGGTTATATTAAAATTTTGGCAGTGACAGAGTAAAATTATAACAAATCATTTTAATTTTTGAATATTAATATGAATTGAAATGTAAATGTTTTTGATTTTGATAGTGATCCCGAAATCATTTAGATTTGAACATTTAAGTAACCCTAAAATATTTCAAACAAAGAGAAATTACTAGGAGGAACTTAGGGAAAAAGAATTCATAAGAAACTTCCGGATGACCGAAACCACATTTTATTATTTATTATCATTTTTATTATTTATTATAATTTTTATTATTCATAAGTAGGAGGATGAAATCAAACCGCTTACCAATCGTAACAATGCAATAGTGCTTCAATTTCTAAAACTGCTTCTAGCTCTTAGATTTTATGCTACCGGAAGTATGCTCTTAGTTGCTGGATTGTTACAGTAGTTGCGGAAGCAAAATCCAGGTTTATTTAAGGAATTTATAAAAATGCTTTCGACAGACAAAGAAATTGAAAAACTCAATTGGATTTTTTCAAAATTGCAAAATTTCCAAAATCATTAGTACATCTACAATATAACACACAAGATATTTACCTACTGCTATGTTATGAAGTTCTGTTTATAAAGCAACATTGTTCTGTTTTCATTGGTTAAATCACAGTAATTTTTTACACAAAATTAAAATTTTCAATTATTTCATATCAGACTTGGGCGCAATTTATCCCCTGGTTAAATCACTTATACCCATGGTCCAACGTTGATATAAATTAACACCAGTATAATCAGCTGGTTTAGACTAACTGACTATTGTAAAACCCATAAACACCAGCATAACGTTAAACCACAGTTAAATCATGCTTAACTGACTATTGTAAAAGCGGGCCTGTGATATAGCGTGCTTGCTATAGATAACTTTTTGAAATTATACGAATTTCAATTCCAATGAAGAAATTTATTATTTATAAAAAAAGCTTTGTAACCAACATCTCACTTGTGCAAAAGTGATAGTAAAATAGCAAAAGAAGAATTATTATGAAAAACATTATATGGAAGCATCAGAGTCAGGTGTGTTTAGTATTATACTCGTATTTATACTTATTATAATTATTTTTTCAACAAATCAAGATACCAGTGTTAATATATAATAATAATTATGATGTACTACATAATTGGCCAAAAAATAAATAGTAATTACTTTAATTTTGACCTGTATAAACAGAAGAAACGCAAGAATATGCAGATAACCTCAAATGTTATCCTAAAATTATATTATAAGACGAAAATATAAATAATAGAAATTAATTTAAAAAATAATTGAAATCATTAAACATGTGGAAGAGTTAAAATTCAAATACTTTTTCCTTTATTAGGTTTTTGTTAAAATTCCAAAAATGTTAATATTTATAAAAAATGTTGTTTTAAATCCATTTGAATATAATAATGTAGCTTTAACAAAAATAATTGTCATACCCACCCACAAGAAACCCTTGATTTTGTGACAGCGTTTTCATTTTATCTTAAGTAATCATTCCTTTTGTAACGCATTTAGGAGATGGAACGATATTAACCATTTTAATGAAATAAAAAAGCAATTGTTTTTATCAAGATATCATTTAAAATTTTCTTTTATATTACAATAATTGCTTAGATATCGTCAGGCCAGTAAAGTATAAATAACACTCATTTAGTAGATCTTCTACGGCACAAGTGGTTTTACCAATTACTGTATAAGTATAGTGTATTTCGATCTGTTCCAAAATTGAACACATGCTAGTGACAAGATTCGTTCTCAAGATGTAATTTATTTTACTTATTATCATTCTAAATAAATGAAGATAAAGTTGTTGTTTAATTACTCCGTATTTTATTGTGTACTTTTGCAAGTGGAAAGTAAAAACTAATTAACATATAAAAAGAGGTTACAATAAACAGCAATAATTGCGAAATAATACAATTAGAGTAAAACAAAAAGGTTCTAATATTATAAACGCTAAGAAAATTACTTTAATTTGAACCAATAAATATATTTAATGGTTTACACTTCTTAATAAGTAAATTGGAAAAGATAAAATAAATTAATTTCAAGAATCACCAATCACTGCTTAGGTACATTAAATTAAATGCGTTTTATTTAATATATTCCACTTTTCGATTGAAAATCACGAATTCACCATAATTTTCTGTTTCGGCACCCAAACAATTTTCTACATTTAATTTTATACGTGACCGATTTATAACGCACTTCTACTTCTAATTTACGTTAGGCGTCATAAATTAAACTTTTGAATTATAAAATAAACTTTATCTGCTGAAGTTAACCATATTTGGTTTATCCGGAATAAAAGCTTTTATCTAATATGTTTAACATGGTAATCAAGATTTGTATATCGCCGCCGTTCACTTTTGCCGATGCTTTTATTGCAGTTACTAAAAGAAAATCCAAACATAATTATAAACTGCGATTGCCAATTATTTTAAATTTTAGAAATTAATTATTTCTATGTCATTATTTCCAATCCGATAATTATTCAAAAAGACTTATTATAAAAATAAATCGGGAAATTATAAAATATAGATTACTCAAAATCTTTAAGGGCAATTCTATAATTTAGTAAGAAAACTATGCCACTGCTTCATCATATTAAACTTTATTATAAAATTGGTGAAGTTAACTCGCCATCATTAAATTTTTTCCCAGGTTTTAACAGCATTTTTAAAGAAGAGAATTAAACTAATTAAACTTAATATGGTAAGCTTAAATGGTGCGTTTTTGCTGGGTTTAAATGAGTGAAGATAATTTAAAGTTTTATACGCAGTTATACTAAATTTAATGGGGATAAGTTTTGTCACGCAATTTTTATAGGAGGTACTAACGAATAGTGTGACAGAATGTTATAGGGGTGCGGGGGCTAAAAATTGCCCAAAGAATATTGCGTAATTTTAAAATAGTTTCTAAATTTACATAATAATAATTTATAGTATTTACTTGATTTAATTGAATTAGAAAATGTCGAACTTTCATGTTTTTACTATTTTAAAAACAATTCGTAATTTAAACTGTACTTAGTTTATTATCCAATTTTTATTAAATAAAAATACCTACCTTAAGCTTTTGTCTTGATTTAACGAAAAAGTTTTTGAGGTGACATTATCCAACTTTTAAATTTATCAATCGTGCTCGAAAAATAATGTGACAATGATAAATCTGTAATTAATTATTTTTGTGGATTAGATTTTAGAATAACACGATAACAACTGACAAAAATTACCGATGATGTTGGATTTCCTTTTTCATATTATAAGAATTAAAACTTGCTTTTTAATAATAATTATTATAACTATAATATTTAGAAAAATTCACTGTTATCAATAACTATAATTTTTAATGTTCGCGTGCCAATATAAATACCAGTATAGTTCAAGGATAATCTCGCATATAATTTGTCATTTTCAATAACAAGTTTCAAACTGTTTTATATTTACGTATATCGCCTGAATATTCACGAGAATAATAACACGCAAATTATTTTATTCAATTACAAGTTTTGAAAAATGATTTCCACTTTCACATTTATACAATAAGTGTCAAAGTGCATGGACTATTTTTAAACTTGAATAAATTTAAAATCAAATAACAAAGTATATTCTGCATTAATAGAAGAATATTTTGCAAAGCAATATATGAAAATAAATAGTATTTTTGCCTAAATAGATGCGATGATTAGGCTACATATATTTGAAAAGTTTTATTGTTTCGATAGTGGTTAAATCCTTTGTGTTTTGTTTTGTTTGTGGGTTGAGTATATTCGATTGAATGTATCTGCATTTTAGTAGCTCAATGCTCATCCCTGTCGATTACAGGTGATTGCAAGAACATCTTCGACTGCTTACGTATTGTTTTGCAATGAACGTTGTGTTGGAAGTACTAACTAACTGAAGTGAAGTCGTATACTAAAAAGCACCGGAATTTAACAATAATTCTATATTATTGTTTGGAATTTTTACAGAATTTAACATCAAATTTAAGAAATTAAAATTTAAATATACACCAAAAATAGGTTTTAATGTGAAAATATTCTGATTATGCATTACTTGTAATAAATGGAACACAAGAATTAAAAAGAGCGTTTTTTGATGATTTTTGAAACCATTAATAGATATACTATGTAGATACTCGTATACTATATTGATGCTTCTATAGCTACATAGATTATTATGTATATATAATGTAATGAATATAATAATAATATATTGTCATGTCGGGAAATCCTTCGGTGTAATTTATAAAACAATTGTAATTATTTTTGTAAGGGGAAACTTTTATTTTAATTTGAATTAGAAAATGTAGTACTGAGCAGTGTAAAATTTTATATGGAAGGGGGAATAAAATTGAAGTGAGATGGGCATCAGTCGTTCCCTCTTGATCAAGGGAAATAAATTATAAAAATGTAGGTGAATAGATGATAATTAGAAAGAAAGAAAGTGTAATTTTTATAAAAGTGATTGATTTGAATTTTTGATGTCAATTAAAATTTTTTGAAAATCAATTTGATTATGTTATTAAGAAGATATAATCGGAAGTTACAATACAATTGAGTTAAATTATAGATGTTTAGGAGCTGGGTAAGAAAAAATAATGATTTGAAATTAATTGGATAATAATAAAATATTTAAAATAATACTAGTTAAATTAACGTAATAAAACAATAATGTTTTTAATATTTCGCAGATTATAATTGATATTTTCTGACGAAGCAGATGAAAAATCTGCGAAATATTAAAAACATTATTGTTTTATTACGTTAATTTAACTAGTATTATTTTAAATATTTTATAATTTTCTCACTAGTTAATAATTTTCAAGTTAATTGGATAATAGTTGAAATTTAAAAAAAAATTTCTAAAATCATAAGTGATTCTTACTCTGAGAACTTTGAAGTATCATACATTGGATAATCCTTCACAATGCCAGGATGACCTTTAGCCACGATATTTTCAGTTTTATGGCAGTAAAGGCTAATACTTATATTGGAAAGAATCCGCCGATATAGTACTTTCGGTGATTTTTGAAGTTTTGTTTTCATTGTGCTATAAACATTATTTAACCCTTGCAGACCTAGCGTACACTATTATAGTGTACATATGTTTTATTTTTCTTTTTACAATTTTCATTTAAATTAATGTAGTATTATAGTTTATGTTGCTAATAGAGCATTCTTTATATTTTTATTGGATTTCTCGCGTTTCTGTTACTGAATAATTGTTATTTAACATATCAATTTGTCACCAACTTCAAAATAAATTAGTAAAACGTATGTACACTATAGTGTACGCTGGGTCTGAAAGGGTTAAGATAATAAAATTGGGAATTTTTAAGGTCTATGATAATAAAATTTAATTAGCTACTCAAATCCGAAAAGAACAGTTTGATTGATGTTTTAGTTTTTGAGTAATCGTGCTCGCCAACTTTCAAATTGTAGTTTCGAGTAAACATACAAGTAAAGTGTTTTTATTAAAATGATTTTTTGATACTTTCTATAGTTTTGGGTTCTACTTCTGATTCATATAGCACTTCGAACTTTGAACCACTAAATTGAAAAAAATGTGATAACTTTACTATAGATATTGACACAACAAACGCATTGTCATTACACCATATAAAATATAATATTTCAACTTCGAATTTTGATTTTAAACTCCATAAACATATTTTTGATATATTTTACTAGCGATTTATGCATTACTTGTTTTTCGAATTTTTCAACTGGCTAAATCAATTTCCCCCCTTAATTTCACAACACGTATTTGTTACGTTTGAATTATTTAGAGATAGTTTTAAAAAACAAATAGCCATAACTTGGCCAATTCTTGCCGTAGGTGGATAACAGAAAGATTACATATAATATGACAATTAAATTACCTTTCAATGTTGAATTGAATATGATTTTGGTAGGACCCTTACCTTTTCAGCTAATCACGGAAAACACGCGTAGAAATATACTTTTACATGGAAACGAGTAAACACAAAACTTAAAATATTTATTTCCTGAATCTGAAAAGTAATAAATTAATGGGCTGTTGGGAACCGCCCACTTTACAACTTTACAACCTTTATTCAAAATAAAAATAAAGATAGGTTTGAAGCAATAGTAGAGGAGTTGAACATTTAAAGAATTAACTGGCGACTCCCTTCTAGGGGAATAGTTTATATAATTAGATCCCCAAAGACCTAAAACTAAATCAAAAATATATACACTGATGGGATGGCAGTATAACTAATATTATGTGATAATGCTCGACAGATAGATGTTGGTTGATGTAGGTATTTTATTTTAGTGCCAGCAGGATTAATTTTTGTTTTATTAATCGAAATTTTAAATTACTATAATATGTAATTAAAGTATACTAATTATCTGCAATTATAATTATAAAATATGTAATTATACTGTGTATATTATAATAAACTGGCACATGAAACTTCTCTTCATTCATTCTAGCAAGGATATTACTACATATTTTATTATTTTACATTATGAAAAACCATTTGTAGGCTTCATTTCTGGAAAACAGCAATATTTATTGTTAGATTAACAATTGAAAATATACAATTTGGTATCAATTCTTGAAAAAATTCAGTAAAAAAGAATAACAAAAATATAAGCGAGCTTATTTTTATAAAAGAGATTGCATAATATACGACTGCATGTAAATGTTAACGGGTACTACGTTAAATTCACATCATGACAATATAATAGTTGCTTAGCTAAGAAAAACGAATAAAATTTAATAAAATTCTGTCAGCTTGATCAATATAGCTTTCAAGGAATGTTAGGTTTTGTGCAGTAAGTAGCAGTACATATATTCGAGCTTATACACATTTCACGAGCTTCGTAGTTTATTAGTTTAATGTTTAATGATTAAATATGAATATTTAAACCTTATCTTGATGAAGAACCGTTCATTAACCTAAAATAATTTATAATCGCTCCCATCAAGTAAGATAATATTATAATCGGTACAAAAAGTACAATATACTTGCAGTGTAACTTTATACCCCAACAAAAATAATCTTAAATTCAAACTCTCACGACTGCTAACCTAATATGCCAAATATCTTAAATAAGCCATTCATTCTTTTGATTTTTTATTATAATTTATAATTTTATGAAAATATTATTTTATATTAACCTTAATCGGGTTTTACGGATATAAGGGGGTCACAAAGTCGGAAAAAATTGAAGACGCCTTTTATGAACGATCCTTTAGAAATAATAGTGTGCATGCTTTAAGATCGCAGTAGACCATGCCTCGCATTTTAATTAACGTTTTCAAGCGTAACAAAATAAAAAAATAATATTAGCTACTATTATTATATTATATTAAATATTATTATTATTTATTCTATTATTAGCTATTACTATTATAACATTAAAACTTTCAACTTCAACCTATCGGTAGCAATATGTAGGTCAAAAATATGTTTCAATATATCAGAATTCGTTTAATTATGCGAAATTAAAAAATAATATTGCATAATAGCAAAACAATAATTTTCAAAATATGCATGAACGAATTCTACACCTCATAAATAAATATTTATATAAAATACTTCAAACAATCATCAAAACAATATTTTTCTTAATTGGGTTCGCCTGCTGGAAATCAAACTGATAATTAAATATAGTAGATATGTATTTTAAAAAACTTTACATGCAAGAAACATAGATAAGTATTTCTATTATAACACAACTAAAATTGATAAAGTTTTCACAAATAAAATATGCTGTAAGACGAATTTCTAAAATTCATCGACTCATATAGTATAGCAAAAACATGTACCTACATATAATTTATATTTTTGAAAACTTTGTTCATTACAGGTAGTTATGAAAATTGTTTAGTGCACTTTTTGGTTGTTCTGAAAATTTAATATGGTTTATATTAACTCCGGTAAGGCAGAACGGCACAAACGCTATTTGGAAAATTTTCAAGCGACACAAAAACTTTTTATCTTGTTTAGTAATTTTCAGATATATATGTACATATTTAATTACATACGAAAGGGCAATTTTTTAAATTATTTTATCGTCGTTTGAATTCAAATATCTTGAGGTTTTGCATTGTATACATTTAAAAACCCAAATTATGCCGCTCATGCCAACTTGATTTCATTGTCATCTCTTGTAGATTGATTTTAATACACGCTTTCCTGGTATACATAAGCAATACTGAATTCTGATATGCATAAAATCTTAAATTAATTATATAGCAGTAAAATACACTTTCAAAAGTAATCGCTTTAGCAAATCACTTAGCATGCATTATATCATAAAATTACGTTGTATGCAAATTTTATGTTTTTTATATTAATTACCCTCAAGAATGCTCTTTAAAGTTAGTTTTCTAATAATACCAATATCTCAAAAGTATCGATATATTAGTGCGTTTTTTGACTCTGGAATATGATTTTATTAAACTGATAAAATTTGATAAAAACTACTCCATTTGATGGAAAAGCATTGCTGATTAAATAAATTCCAAAACAAAAAAGAAGCAAACGAATATAAAAAATTCATAAAGTTAGAAAAAGTTATAATATAAATAAAGGAAAAATATAGTTAGCAAATTAATTATTAAAATATATAGTTAGCTTTTAGCGCTTATCACAGCTAGAACATAAACGTATCCTATAATTACTTAACAAGAATTTAAATGGCAAATAAAATAAGTCCTAAATAAGCACTAAAATACAATAATAAGGATATGAGTAAAGGCAAAAAAAGCAAACATTGTTGCTTAAAGTCAAAAAAATTAATTTTAAGTCAAAGTGAAATTCAAAACTCGAAATTAAGTTCAAAATAAACACAAAAGTTGAAAATAAACATGAAAAACTTTACGTTGAAATACATCTCTTTATGTAATTCGTCCAGATCTCGAATTTCAAAGAGTTGCTTTGAAAATTGACAATAAGCAAAAATGCTTAAAATCCGGTCTCTAGTAATAACCAATCTGAAATTAGTATGTTCCCTATGTGCTGTAACCCTTTTGGTATAGATACAAATAAAAATTAAAAATTTAACTTATCAATTTGGCTCAATTCCAATTAAAAGTCTAGCTCCTTTTGAAGCCTCTGGGGATGTTTATGTTCGTCAAAGAGATGGAGAACAATATTCACCTCGATTGTGTTGTACCAACAGCCAATAAAATATTTCCCCATACTAACCATGCCACCGTTATATTTCAACAGAACAACGCTCGTATAGTACCTCCAAATATTGACAAAATAGATATACAAACATACCTGTATTATCAAAAATTAACCTACAAAAAATTGCAAATGAAGTCGGAGATATTATCTTCGACTACTTGCACCCGATTAGTGACAAGTAAGCGTAGAAGGGTTACAGCAGTGATAATTTATTGTCACAGGAGTACCTACAAAATAATTAAAGTTAATTTACAATAAATCATATTTAAACACCTGATTGTTTTTTTTACCTATATTATAATAAATTATTAAGGTATTGCAGCTTTATTAAGGTGCATCTCTATCATGGTCAAGCTTTACTTCCAACCCTTACGTCAAATTCTACTTTTTATAATTTCCTAACCACTCGTTATTATTAATCAAAATATTAATTCTTCAAAAGTTAGATTATATTCGCGAGAATAATTTATGTATTATACTTTTGAAACATTTTAGAATAAATTTAAATTTCGTCAAAAAGTGTATATGCTATTATACAAAATCTAAGATTCTCTAAAGAAAGTAAAAAATTAATGAAAAACAAATATGATACCAAGTAAGAAAATAAAATTTTAAATAATAAATGGGTGTATTATATTGGAAAATTGGATAAAGAAAATAAATAACTGAGAAAATCGACATACTACATATAATAAAGTTTTCAAATATTATATGAAGATATAGAACTCAAAACATAATAGCTAAAGCTGCCAAATATTGAACGATTCCATTTTAAATTTAATAAAAAAATTACAAACAGATAAATAATTATGATTTAAATCATAAGTCCTCATATTAAATCAGTTACAAAATAATTTTGCACAGTAATATAAATATTATATAATATTTATTAAATTAAAATAAAAAATAAAATTGTTTATAATAATCAAATAGGGAACATTGCAATTTAAATCTATTTCAAACAGTAATCATAATAATGGGACTTGTTGTATGGCCTAAATGTGTAAATTTCAAAATAAATTGCGTTACTAACTTCAGTGGGATCCGTTAGTATTTAGTATTCACCGAAAGCCTAATGCAAGATTCGAACGCGTGACATACGTTAACCACTGTACTGCCATGTAGGAAAATACTAATTATTTTTTTCAGCTTTATAAAAGTAATTAATTCAAATAAAAAATAAATTACCATTCTTGTATAGATTCCGACTACTTAAAAGTGGCATATCAAAGTAAATAATCCGAAATTTAATTACTGCATGATAGGCAAATAATAACATATATTACTAGAAGTAATTATAAAACAATTCGGATTTCAGATAAATGTATTAATTATAATGTAACGTGAGTTTACAATGAAAGATACTAATTTAACGAAACACGCCATATTTAAATTAATCTTATAAGCATTATTATACCGTTAAAAATATATCGTTAAATTAATACCAAAACGTTAAATGAAAATGCATATATTACTTGAATTCATCCCTAGCTTGACGATGAGTTTTAAACGACTGTGGTTAGCAGGTGAAGGTATGCAGATGATGTGCCGATCCTGCGGCTAGCCTGACTGCTGATAGTACAATCCATGGACAATAGTTCCAAATCAGGTCAGCTCCACGTCATGATTTAATTAACTATAGAACTTGCTGATTTAGCTTCCATCGGCAAAAAAGTAATAGATAATAATTGCTTTAATAGTAAACCATTTTAAATATTTTTAAATTTTCAACAATATTTAATTTAAATTTCAGTTGCATAGTTGCATTATTTTATTGCACCGTTAGCGAACATCAAATCTGAAATTGAAATTCTGTTAGGGTTTTAGGTCCTGATTGTTTCAACAGATTGTTTCGCTTTAGAACGTGAAGTTGTACTTTCTGACCAGTTGTCGCCACATTTGTACATTTCCGCTCAGGAAATTTATACTAACCTACAAAACAAGAATGATAAAGAAAATAGTACCTACTTCACGTTTTATGTTCTGGAACATTTCCAAAAAATACAATAAATTGGCACCAACAAGTACACAACTTGAAATGGTTTTTGTAATATAAACAACTTGCATTAGTAGCTTTATAGTTTATACATATTTTAGTCCAAAACTAAACTTCTTTTGTCTTATCAAATATACCGAGTTTCAGCTTTTGAATGTAAATGTTACGGAAAATGTTTGAATATTAATGCCGGTGCTTATGGTAATTATAAATGTAAATATACAATCAGCTATTCTTCCAAACGTCATTAAAACTTGACATCTAAGTCATTCAAATATTAAATTTAAGTTTTATTTAAAGCAAATGTGCTTGTTTGCGGCACGTTGTGATTGTCGGACTCGCTCCGCTCGTTTATCAATTCGGCAGTCTCGCCACTTTTATTTTTAATAAAACAATATCTTAGGTACTATTTTCCAAATGCCTTGGAGTTTCTCTTATCGGAGATTAATGCAACTTTCAGCGTTCTAGTGTTTTGATAGCTATTTGCGGAGTAGTGACCGAATCATGCTTTACTTAAAGAGTAAGCTCATAAGTCGGAGTGCGATAGCTTACAAATTATATAAGGCATTTTTTCGGCCTGCACCAGCATTTACCTTTACCCCTAAGGTAAAAGTAACCTAAATAAAGACGACTCGAAAATAATTCTTTCTGTAAGTGTTTATACAGGTTACATGATTTTTTATACCAATACCGCAAAATATCATTTTCGGTCTGATAAATTGTATAGAAAGTGATACTTTCCTTGGCAATAATGGTAAAATTTCTCATGGCCTATATTTACACTTTTGGCTGACGGGCAAACGAAAATTTGGCACTTGCAATCTTAAAACATTTTTTCTTGAAAATTTCATTCCAATTATGATTAAGAATATATTATGGAGAATTATGTGAAGATATTCAAACGCCAAATGCATCCTTAGGCATTTTGTTGACTTGTTGCTTTTGCACATACTTATTTAAGATCGTCGGGGTGTTTGATGTTAATTGCAGATATTACAATATAATAAATATAATATTATGTTTGTCGGAATAATGAAATTTCAACTGCCTCAGGATTGTAACATTGTTGATTATTTTGAGCTTTGAGTTCATTGTTCTGACTAATAAAGCCATCAAAATAAAATAAACTAAACCACAAAAAAATAAATAAAGAAAAAGTTAGTAGTTTGTAATACTACAAACAAATTCACTGCCGTTAGAATTTAAAAAAAATCAAAAACAATTTTTACACGTTTGAAATACAATTTTAATTGAAGTATTACATGTCAATCAAATAAAAAAATTTATAAGCAAATTGAAATCTGGATTTGACAGGAGAGTTACTAAACTTTTATTTTATCAGAAAGATTTGGAATTTTAAACGGTTCACGTCATAATCATTATTTCATCAGTTTACATTATCTAAATTGTTTTTTGATATAATATATTTTACACATCAGCACAATGTTAATAACTTATTAATATTCAAAAGAGATTTAAAATCAGACAATAATTATTATTTTCTGGTAGATTTTACTTAATGAGAAAGAAAATTATAATGTTTGGCTTAAGTTAACTTAGAATCTCATCTCAGGGACTAATTTAATTATCAATTTAGCTAGCAAGAATCAATTATAAAGATTAACTTAAAGTTTCAGTGTAATTAAAAACTTGTAGACTGACAAAAAACTATACATTTACAATTGTGGACAGATTTATTAGATACCCTTTAAAATGTTATTATGTAAACTGCTAAAAAATATTCTGAAAACAGCGATGGTAAGGCCGCGTCGTCGCCGTCGCCGTCGTGGTAAAAAAACCATAAAATATTAATATTAATCCACTATGAGTTAAAATGCAAATTTCCATTTTTTTTTTGAAAAATTGTGTACAACTCAAAAACTGTAGTAATCTGTAAATTATATAGTTTTGGTAGAATTTACCATCTATTTTGGTGTATAAAAAAATGTAAAATTTAAACATGACCGTAATGCCCTTAAAGGCATTTAAAACATTAAAGCAAGTCAGGAAATAATTAACAGTTTTTACAATAATAAGATTTTAAAGAGTGCCTAATAAATTAGTTCAAAGCTGTATATTGTAAAAATATCTGATATAATATATTGATTCAGTAAAAACAAAATTTAAAAACACGCTTCCAATTATGTGCCTACCTAAGTTTTCTAAATTAAATGTTATTACATTCTGGTTAGATAATCATAAAAAGTGTAGAGCATAAATATGCAAATTAAATTGAATTTTAATAAAAGAAACTTTTAATTACATTTTCAGATTAATTAAAATTTGCTCAGTTTTACTGTAAGTTTAAATTATAGTTTATTTAAATTGCATTTACCTGTTCTAGGTTTTTTTAAAACAATTTAAACCTACTTGGAACGCAATTAAAACTATTGTTTACATTGATCATAGCTAGATTTATTTCATTAGTATTAAATTTATATTCAAATTTAAGAAATAATTACTTTAATTAATTAACATTACTTTTAGTGCCCGCGAACGGTGGCTCTAAAAGCCAATTAAAGCATTGGCGGACGGTACAAAAAATGTTCACTTCTATACCGAAAATGTTAATGTGTTTGTCACATACCTTACATCTCGAGGAGATTATGTTACTTTGTTATTATTTTGTGTAAGTACTGTAACAACTAAGAATATCAAACAAAGATCTTGGCTAAAACCACCTTTCTTACCTTTTTGTTTTGTTTCAGCGGCAGATGTGTGTTTAACTTTAGGGAATCAATTTGCAAATTAAAATGAATTTTATTTAATCAATTTAAATATGGATAAATCCAGGTTCATTAGCATAATGATTATGTAGTTTACCTTTGATATTGACACTTGGATACCTTTATGTTTCGTTTATATTATATTACGTTGGTATATATTTTAACAAGCAAGCACAACTACGAACTTACATTATAATTCCACCTACGATTTCATTTCTTATATTATAATATTTTTATTTAAATTCGTATATACATTGCTTGATTTTTCAAAAGCATATAAAGTAATATATATTATACTACTCAGGAGTAAATTGATTTACGGGTAAGTAATATATTAACTTATTATTGTCTTATTATTCGTATTCGGAATTAATAACTTCTATCCCTTTTTTGTTGTGAAATATTATACTTATTCTAAATTTTATACTAATGTATATTACTAATTATAACTTTTATAAATCTAAGTAGTGCAACATATCAAAACTTTATTTTAATTATTCCCTATTACCTATACCACTGACTAGACGAATAACAATAAAGTTATCTTAAATTTTTATATCTTTGTGTACCTACATAATATTATTATGTAAGTATATAAAGCATACAAGTTTATACCGACACTTTTTTAGATATATTTTAAAATTTATTTCCAAATTTTTGCATGCATGGAGTATTAAAAAGTTATTGTACTAAATGCGAACGAAACGTTTATTTTTCAAGCATCCAAATTTTAATGGTCTGGAATTACGAGTTCTATTGTACCTTTATTGTTCAATAATTTACCAAGTTATGTTATGAGAATAAGTTATGGAAATAACCTCATGTTTAAATACAGATTTAATTTTGATTGCATTGCAGATTTAGGAAATGTATTACAATTTCATAATCTTTTACTGAGTTCATTTTGAACGTAAAATATTATACAATTTTAAATCAGATTATAGGGTAAATCCACAAGATTTTTTTTTAAATAAAATAAGCAGGAAAGATATACATAATATTGTCCTATTTTTTAATTGTAAATTCGATTTCGTTGAATTTGTAATTTATATTTTGTAATTGTAATCTTAATTTTATAAATTTTATATCGGTAATTGTGGAAATGGTACTTGCGCAATATAAGATTTTTAGAAAATGAAGTTAGTTATAGTAAGATTGCTCTAGAATCGACAAGTTATAATTCAAATAAATTAAAAAAAAAAATTGCTTTTTTGGACTAAGCCCTTTTAGAAATTTATAACTCGCGCAAGGATATGTGAAACGTTGCTTTTGATCAGCCCTGCTCATATAGGGTGGAGGTATTTAAATGGTCTGCGAAGTTTTTTTGAAAATTATATTAGTTATTATGATATTTAATATTAAATAGTGATTTATAAAAGTTTTGATGAGTTTTAGGTAAAGTAAAAATAAAATAATTAAGATTGGTTGTATGAAAAAGTGCAAAACACTGCATAAATGATAATTGAATTTGCATTGTGGAAAATTAAATAATATTTGGATGCTGGGTTGGAAATTATATAACTACAAATATAAAAGATGCGTATACACTAGGGATGATGAATTATAACCCTATAAACAACTAAATATGCTTCCAAGATTAAAATATAGACATGTATTTTGGTTTGAAAATATATAATATAATGTAACTTGTAAGAATTATTAACTATAAATTAAGATTAAAATTAATATTACATTGAAATGTTAAAATGAATAAACTTGACAAGTGAACAATAAAAGTTAAGTTTTATAAAGATTATGAATTTCTCTCTTTTCTCTCTTGATACATATAATTTTACAAAGAAGTCGAACTAATTCATAATTATTATGTATCACTGTATCACAACAAAAAAAACAAATTTCTTTACAAAGTTATTGCTTTCTATTTAGCTTGTTAATTTTAAGATTTAAGTTGGTAGATTAAAGAATTAAGTAGCAATGTGGAAACGATGTTTTTTAGTAACTTCAAAATACTTAAACATTTATGAATGAAATTCCAATATCAGTTATACCACATTTACAGAAAACTCTGCATTACTTAGTTTGATATTGCGGTATCATATCTTTGAATCTACTAACAAGTTTTTATGTAATATTAACGGTTTCTGTATATTATTATATAAATTAAACAAAATTTTCTTCTTTTTTGGTGAAAACTAATCGATTGGCTAAATAATATTGGTTGTTAAACCTCTTTGCAATAAATGTGTAATAAACTAGTAAATAATGGTAAATATTGACGGGACAAATATTAAAATAATACTACAAGTTGGATAAAGCCAATAAAAGTTTATAACTGGAAAGCATTTTAAGTTATTATTAATGATTTGAAGATACTAAGGTATTATAAATTGTATATCTAGTAAATACATAATGTATTACTTTCAAAACCATTAAGTTTATTTTTTGTGTATCTTGTAATTTTTTATATACATAAATAAAAACTTAAAACAATCGTTGAAAAAAAACTTTCTAAATAATGAATATTTGACATATATATTACTATAATATTTTTGTTCCCGATATTTATAATTTATAAGTTCTAGAATAATTTAAAATTGTTTTCATTTTAATGCAAAATGAAATAAAATAATAAAAATAAGAATATACTAAATTTTAAACATTAATTCAAAATAAAAATATATTATGGTTGTAAGCTTACCTAAGACTTGAACAAAGCACAGAAACTGATACTTCACTTTTGAGCGCTGTGGTTTTGGCGGTTGAAGACCATGAAAGTCAATTAGGTATTAGGATAATCGAATAATAGATAATTATATAATCGATAAATAAATATTATAAACATGAATTATTGGTTCCAATAAGTTCCAATATGACCCCAATCTTTGCAGGTTTAGTTTAATTCTAACTACCCACTCTAAATAATTAAGCTTAATTAAATCTAACTATGTGTCAAATATGCACTAGAAAAACGTAACTAAGAAATCTGATACTCGTACTTTAGAATTTCAGAATATTTTTTGATTAATTTAATTCTGCACAAATCAAATACTTTCTGATGATGATCACATGTTTGGAACAGCCAAACTGAGATAGGACGTTAAATTTAAAAAAAAAGAAGGTTATCTTGTATTACCGAAATGGATATGTTCCGTAAAGTCCTAGCACCTAATTGTCGCACCGAAAGTTTTGGTAATCAAAAGTATATGGCCTATACAAAAATACATATTATTATTTTATTAAAATATTTCTGTATGGAAATTCTGTTCACCTATATTATATAGCAATTATTTTGATAGAATAATATCAATTTCGTACTGACTCAGAACAAATTGTTCTAGTAAAAAATGTTGAACTGAAAATTGCTATATTAATTAAACAACTTTTGCAATATATTACTCCGTTTCAGCACTTCTATTGAAATAAAATATTTTCGTTTCGTCAATGATAAATTTCGGCTATAAAGTTAAATGCTAAACCAACTATTTCCAGCACGTGTGATAAAAGATATTTGTCAATGTTTGTGTTAACGTATGGGGTCCACTGTGGCAATCATAACGAAACTCCGGCAAGTGACACATTTAGTCCCTGAAAAACGTCGGCAAATTGTTTACATCAAAACTTCCATAAAAATTGTGTGATTTGTTAGAACAGTCTGCATTGTTACATATTGAATTTGACAAAGTTGATCTTGTTTACACGGCCATTGTATCAAAATCGTATTTTTATTGTACTGTTTACTTATAAAATATAACACTTTTTTTTTAGATAGCGTATTATTTCGAAATCAGTGATTCTTTTAAATTAAAATAATGTAAAAGTATTTTGGATATTATTATAAAATAATATAAATTTATATATAATAATTAGTCAGAATAATATCTGCTGGGAAGTTATTCCAATATAGTAATTAACATCTTTAATATTTTTACTTTCCGCTATTTATTGTAGTTTTGCAATGAAATTGCACTTCTTAGTGAACCGGACAATAACACAATTTATTATTTAGTGGCAACACAATTCTACTACTTCATTGGCAATGGTAATATTTAAGTATCAACATTTTTTTTTAATATTTGAGACGACGCGACGCAACTGTAATGTAAGGTTGTAATTTAAAGTGAACAAGTATAATTTAAAACAGCTTGAACTACTTTTGCGTGCAAGCTGTAATGAGTTTACGGATTATCGTTTACCTTTTTAAACATTTGGCCGAAATTTTACGTTCCTAAAGTTGTTTCTAAGCTGCTTTGTAAGCTACTTTTTAAGGTTTAGTTAAAAAAAAGCAAGATATATTAATAAAGTTACAAGGCTTTAGTACTAATCATACCCATTCGTTTATCCCAGTTCTTTAGGGACTTTAATTAAGTTAAAAAGGTCAAATTTGATAGAAAAATACACCCTGTATTTTATATAAAAAATTGCCAGACTAAATTTTTTATAGAAAAAGTATGTTCCTACCTACGTAAATAGTACTCATATTAAACAAAATCCAGAAATTTTTAATTTTTTCACGTATTAAGTCTTTTTTTCAGAACTTTGTGTTATTATCAATATTTTGTTAAAATTATTATAAGAAAAATTAAAATAATTTAAAAGCAGTTGTAAACATTTATTGTTGGTTTTAATGCAATAAAGGAACCGAATAAATAAAGAGAAAAATCAAATAAAGAAAAAAAATTTAGCAATGTTTTTGTATTATACTTTGTTGAAAACAAAAGTGAGCAGCTATATGAATTAAATGTAGAATTAATTCTTTTGAAGCAGAAATTGCGAATGAATTTATTAACCCCACGCTTTTAGTTAGTTTGATGGTTTCAAATAGGTTTATAAACGGATGTTTTGTAAATTTTACAAAATTCTAAATAAATCCTTTAATAATTATCTATTATGAGTTGATAAAAACCTTTAAAGATAGCAAGAAACGTATTCTGAAAGCATAATGATAATATCATAGTTGATTGTTAATTTAATCAGTTAACTTTTAAAATTCAGATTTAATATTTATTTGTTAAATATTTAATCATTTATGAATTTTAAAAGTATTTAAGTAATTTCTCGAAAATCTACAGACTTGAAATTTCTTTGCGTTAAAAGATTTTAAACAACTTTCAATCTGAGGTGATGCAAAAGGCATGATGCCATTCAGGTTATTCATGTTGAGGCAGATGAGGGTGAGAGTCCTAGCGCTACATAGAATCTAGTCTCCCCGTTCTTATTCTAGAAAAATATCTTTAACACTTTTACTATATTTGGAAGATCGAAAATATACACCCTGTATAAAATATAATTAAAAGTTTTATAACTAACTCTTTTATAATACATTGATTTCAAATATACCCGATGATGTGCGGTTAATCGACACAATAATAATTTATGTCAAGCATAATCAAAGTTAGATGCATATTGTTTTATTGTAAACAAAATATTACTAATTTAAAGAAAATTTGAAAAGTAAATACCTTTTTATGTTGTGTTAAATTTAATATATTTTCGTTATTAGGGATTAAGTGGCAGAAGTTCCCTAGAGAACTCTTGGCATAGAAGAATATACGATCAGCTCGCGAGTAGAATACGCGTGTTACGATAATACAGCTAGGGTGGTGATTACGAAACTTAGTTTGGCAATGGTCCCTTGGGTCGGGGAAATCTTCATTATGTAAGTGTACTTGACGGAACAGCTGCTGCTTCTAGGTTCTAGGAAGTATGTGTTGCGGCATATGATGCGACAGGTTTAGAAAATCCAAGTGAATTCATTGTTAATAATTAAAATTAGAGTTCGATAATAATTAATTCATGATTAATAAAACTGCATCTAGATTTTTAATTCTCTTAGATATTGGTTGTTAAATCAACTTTCATCATATTATTTAGTATAGAACACAACAAAATTAAGTATAATATTTTAATTGTCATTTTAGTGTCGAAATGACATTCTTTTACGCACTTGTGTTTAAAAGTAAATATTCTCGCCCATGCGGGACAGTTTGAAAGAGTATTGTATATTTTGATTGTTTATGTTGTTAACTTGAAAATAAAACAATAATTTATAACATTCTTTTAAATTGTAGTAAATATTTTGATCACTAAACTTTAATTAACTAAACAAATTAATGCTAATGGAACTAACATAAAATAATGCTTACTAGAAATTAATGTTTTACGCAAATAAATATATTGAATTTGCACACTAAAATCAGGCCACCACATGAATTTTATAATTTTGCCATACAGAAATTTTCAATTCGGTTTTGGCCTACGGCTGCGTTGGACAAATTACTTCCTAATTTGAAAACATTTTTGACTTGCCTTTGGATATCTCTATAATATAAATATTGAAATTACCCCTATCCCTATCGTGTTGACACTTATGAACTCTGTAGGTATATGTAGTATAC
Source organism: Cantharis lateralis (assembly GCA_963170105.1). Classification (NCBI taxonomy): domain Eukaryota; kingdom Metazoa; phylum Arthropoda; class Insecta; order Coleoptera; family Cantharidae; genus Cantharis; species Cantharis lateralis. The sequence continues at coordinate 12,092,884 of OY720629.1, forward strand.
ATAGGGTGACCATAATTTTCGGAACAAAAAAGAGTACAATAATGTATTATAATGGATTTGAATTCTCCAATGCGCCGCAGGCGAAAATTTACGACATTTCAAGGTCAACGAGGTTTGAAGAAAAGTTCAAAAACTACGGGTAACAAGGCACTTTGGAAGCAATGCCGCTAAAACAGTTGAATAATTTAATTTTGTTTCGTTCGAACTTTAATTTTTATTTAAATTAAAAATAAAATGCAGTTCGATACCTCAGTTTCGAAGTGTAACAACTCAAAAAGAGTTAGTTTTGAGATAACTCAGCTTTTACATTTTACTATTTCGTTAAAATTAAAATAGTTTTTGTTTGTTTACAGATTTGATAATCTAAAGAGTATATCAAACAAAGACTATGTAGTTCTTGACCATAATTTTCCTAATTGTTGGAAAACTGTTGTTTATGAAATTTCCCATACTTATCTCATTTTCACCAATTTCGGACTTTGTTACACTTTGAAACTGAGGTATCGAGTTGTTTACATTTCGACTTTTTGCATCTTAGGAAAAAAGTACATTTAGGTGTACTTTATATACCTTTGAAGGACACTAGGACATCATTCAAAAAGAAAGTACTGTCCTACTAAAATAAGTACATATGGTCACCCTAAGTATACAGTATACAGTGGGCAATGTATGTTAGATGAAGTACGCAGTGATGTGAGAAGCTTTATTCATAAAGTAATTAGTATGAGAACTTTTAGTTTGGCTTTAACTCTGTAAGGATTTAACAAGAAATTGAATTCAAAATTATTCATCCCTTATTGCTGTGCTCAAGTATAACGATGGTATAATAACAATAATCAACAAAGAGTTAGACCAACTTTGCAAAATTGTATTTCAATTACGGTTATTTCATTTGAACAAAATCGGTATTGTAAAACAGTTAGGATAAAAAATAATGTTAAGTTTAAAGGCAATCAATTGGAAACCTAAAAATTCGCATCAAGATAAGTGGTTAGAAAACAATAGAATCTAAAAATTTCATTTGATCAACACAAAGAGTTACATAATTCATTTTATGCTACCATTTCTCAACAAAGGTAGTAAATAACAGTTACAAATCCATTGTTTGTCGAATAGAAAAAATGGATTTACACACTCTAATCTAGTTTTTTTTAAATTTGTTTAATTAAAAATACTCGGGTAATATAGTAATTTCAGATACTATTTCATATATTAAAACTATTAATCCAAATAAACCACAATTAAAATTAACGAATGTTCCGAAATAAGTTGTCGACAATTTTTATACAATAAAACAAATTAAATATAATTTTATGCTCAATTTTTAAAAGAATTAAGCACCGTGACAAAGGATATTGAGAAATTATCTAAAACAAAGTCAGAAAATTGTAAAAAAGATTGTGGGTAACGGCAAACACCTTAAAGTAAAGGTATAAATCTATCTTCATTTTACTAAAAGTTTTGTGATTCGTTGAGTTGTTATTACAAAAAATAGTTAAATTTTAACTGGCAAGTTTTAGTTAATTATACTTTTAATTAAAAGTTTTTCTCGGGGATTATGTTTGTACGAACGTGACATCTTAATTATCAGAAATAATTACCTTACTGGTGTTAAACGCCACTTTACATTTTAAAAATGAAACATCATTAAATTAAAATTTAAAACACAAAGAAAATTTCAGACTTTGCATGTAACGCAAAGGCAACATTCTATAACAATATTTACCATTATAGTAATTGATTACATTATGTCTTTATTAGATCGCCACGTACTTAATTTAAGATTTGATTATGTCTGCTATTACAACCCGGTGATGCTTTTACAAATGATTATATTATCTATTCATTGAACACCAAAGAGAAATTACTGGTCAAATATTCTGTTGGTAAATGACATTGTCTTTAAAGATTATTATGTTCAAATTTAGTTGGTGATTTAATTTGCAGATTTGATTTAAATTGCTTACAAATTAATATTATAAATTTATTATTATTAACCCGAAACCATGAATTGTAGTAATGTTCTAGCAAAATTTAATTTTTGGTTTAGAATTTTAGTTATTTATGTAGTATCTCGTACGCGAAAAAATGCTCATTAAACAAATTAACTCTACAGAAATTAAAATATAATAACAAAGGGAAAGAAATAATAATAAAAATGGAATGCAAAAATACAGCGAACCTGAAACAAGGAAATTACAGAGCCAGTTCACACATATTTAGAGACTTTCTGAGTCGGGGAGCTGTTAGAACATAATTTTTTAACAATCTACAATTTTTGTTCAATTATTAATTATATTATGTATATTTTTTAGTTTGGCGTAGTGATCAGGAAATTTAATTACATAACCTCGTTAAGTGTGATTTTTGCTTCGTCTAATTATTTATGCCGTAATTTGAATTTAACGTTGAACTCTACGTCTTACGTGTATACGACCAGTACCAATTCGCTGTATTAAATTTTAAATATATCAGTGACGCGTAGAAGCCAAGGAATACAAGTGATATTAGGGTAATGTAGTCTAAGATTGCGCACTTAAAATATTTTAACATATAATTGATTAATTTCACAAAATATGGACGTAAAAAAAATTAACAAACATGTGTAAATATATATAGTGATAAAAAAATATCACAAACATATAAAATTCATAAAAATAAAGAAGAAATAAAATATTTACTGATTAAAAGCAAATGCGCAATCTTGTAATACAGATTTGATAAGATTGCGCATATTTAATTATTATAAGTTTGCGCTCTTAATAATTTCACATTTAAACTACCCTGTTCCTAAATAAATAGAACAATTTTCATGACACCAATTCTTACAAACAAATCATTGGATCCACTCTTCTGTAGGGGTTCATCACAAGCTGGGCAGAAAAATTCTGCTTATTGTGTTATTGTCGGAATTTTTTAACTTTCTATTTTTAATAATTGATCCCTTAACACTTTTCGTTTTTGATTTAGCTTCAGGAATTTAATATTATAAAAAACTTTAACCGCGCCAACTTAGAAACGGTGCAAAAACATGGAAGCATTATAGTGCGCAATCTTATAAATTAATGACTTATGTTATTCAATTGAAGAAATTCATCACGCATACTTTATTAGGTGAAATATTTTGTTTTTAAATAATTAATTCCTTTATAATTAACTTTATAAACTAGTCTTGAATCATGAATATAAAAAAATAAAGGATCAGTGGCTTATCTTCTAGACTGGGAAAATTACAAGGATTGAAGCACTTACCAATTAATTCAAATTTTTAATATAAAACGCTTATCAAAAAACATGTGCCGTATTGTAACTATATAATAACTGTTAGAAGTTTCAGGATTGCATATTTCTTATTTCAAGAATGTAACTACAGCATTAATATTGGCTCTGCGCAATCTTGCAAACTGCGCAATCTTAGATGAACTTACCCTATTTTGTTGACTGATGGAGAAATGTGCGGATTCTTGAATGGGAATAAATGGGTTTGCAATACATTATACCTGAATAGTGAAAGTTAAGAATAAATGGAACAAAGTATAAGAACAAAATTAAAAGTTTGTATGGTATTCATTGCATAGTATACCAAACTTTAAAATCAATGTTTGTGAAAATAAAAATAACATTTGTATCTCTTGGCATTTAGGTGCTCCTCTGCGGTTGAAATTTAACAATAGTTTTTCTAACTATCATCCCTGCATTTATGAATATGTAACTAATATTTTGATGCAATAATAATTAAAAAAAAATATTATAAAGCACTGTTTATTTGAGCAATTAATATTTTATGTATAATTTCGTAAAATCAAGTATGTAGAGAAAAAACAATAATTATTAATTATATTTTTTGAGTCAATACAGATATTATTTACATTTAATTTAACTTCGTTTTAATTAATTTGAGAGTAAAGATAAGAAGAAATATACAGTCCACTCATTGAAGAAAGAAGAAGGTACCACGTGCTTCAACAAGCACTATCGTAGATATAATAGTAAATCAACGATTCTTTATTTTAACATTTTTACTATGTTAGTAATTTAGTAAAAACTAGATTTTTATAAACAATTTTGCTGGTCGCGGTACATATTCAAAATAATTAAATACTATCTACTTATTAAAATAAAGTTTGTAATTTGCTTTGTAAAATATATGTACATGTTACAGGCACGGATCCAATTGGGGGGGGGGGGGGGGGGAAGTGGGGGCGCGCCCCCTCCAAATCCCAGCGAAAAAGCTTTTTTCATAATCTTCAAAAACAATTCTTTAGTTGATTTCGATGAATTAGTCCAAGTCATTTTAAAATCTGACTTTACGCCGCTCCCCGCCCCGGTTCAAAATTTCTAGATCCGCCCCGGACATGCTAGTATATTGCAAGTCATATTATCACAACTTTTCAAAGCGAAAATGGGGTAGGTATGAGAAATGTAACACTACACAGTACTAAATTTTGTCGTGTAAAATGTTTAGTGTAGTTGGTAAATAAATTAGTGTTAATTCTTAGTGTTAAACTATACACTAGTTTATTTTTAACACTAAAACTTCTCTATATAGATGGAATTTTACTCGAAGGTAAAATTAGCACAATGAAGAGTAAATTTCTTTCTTAATAGAGTGTGTCGGTTAGGTGTCATGTATCAAATATTTATTCAAACATAAAATTCGCAGAAAGAATGACGTACATAGGCTCCTGTAAGTCGGGGTATAAATAAAAGTATTGCTGGTAAGTGATATTGCTTGTTAGTTTAACTAGCAACTTAGTACAGTAACGTTGGTGCTTTTAAATTTTTTTAAACAAAAAGATATTTGAAATTCCGTTTCCAGAAAACGCTAAACTCCTGTTTATATGATGTATTTTTATAAGGTTAGATTATAATATTTAAAAAATACACATTTTATTAAATAATTTTTAGAAATGGGTACAACGTGAAGTGTGGACGAAAGATTTCTAAATAGTAATTCGTAGATTGTAAGTGTTATTGTCTTTAATAAATTATGAATTGCAGTGAAGAATTAGGAGAATTATATCCCGGATTGCAAATACATTTCGAAGAATTATTTGAACAAGTCGTATACAAAATATAAATTATATTATTACTAAGCCAATGGAAAATTAAAATGGTAGAAGCGAAATCAAGTATTAAGTGGTAGTATTGAACTTAAATATTTTTTAATATGCATAGATTATTAATAATTTTTTTTAGATAAGGGGCAAGACAACTATTGCGGATTGTGAAATTGTACTGAAATATTATCGAGTATGTATCTTTAACGTATTGTTTTATCCAATTAATTCGTCGAAAATTAATGAAAAAATTACGTTTATAGGCGGAAATTCCGACATCCTTAAATTGTTTTGAATTTTTGTCTTTAAATGTTATGTTTTTATTAATATACGTTGAGTTAATTGGGTGAAAACTATACTTAAATGTTTTCAAAACACACTAGCAATGTAAATTTTACTACTATAAATAAAGAAATTTTCACACTACATTAAGTTTTTTTTTAACCTATTTAGTGTATTTTAACCAGGAAATTAATCTGAAGTATACCTAAAATAGTGTAAATTAATTTCTATTTTTAATTTTATTTAACACTAAATTTTGTTCAGTGTACTCTAAATAAGGTTAACATTTTAACAAACTTTAGTGAACTCATTACACTACACTTAATTAAAATTGTTAGTGTAAAAATTTACACTAAATTGAGTGGACCTATATGAACACAAGCTAGTGTACTTTAGTGTAAAATTTTTACTCTATATTTTCTACTGTGTACGAAAGAAACTAAGCCCCAAGGAAAAGAAATTATAAAATACTGAATTTATTTGTAATTTTCAAACTCTTTACAAGTTACAAACTTTTTTTTAACAAGTATTATGTTTCATGTTCAAACCATAATATAATCACCCGAGAAGTTTAAATAAAAGCGAGTCGTGTTATGATTTATGTAATAGCAATTGAAGAGCTTCTGTCAAAAACAACTCAAGTTATTTAGTATAATTTACAATTAACATTATAATTGTTCATCAATTGTATGTTTCGTGATTGTTATATTTTCGATTACATAATATTATTTGAACATATAATTTATGTTTACTTTTCTGAAGTTACAAGAACAAAGTAGGACAAGTTAAATTTTTATTTGTTGTCTTTGTTTATTTATTCTGTTTATAAAGCAGAAAAACTGTTAAAAAGTTATGTTAATTCAATCAATGAAGCGCGTATAACTTCAAAATATATTATTCAAAGAAAATTAACTTTTTGTGGCTCTCCCGTAATTGTTGTATAACAATTTTATTAAATAAATTTCTTTTATACGATCAATCGTTTGAGACCATTTTTCGAATTTTTCATCCCCAATTTTTATGGACAATCATTTGAAAAAATTTAAAAAATTCCCAAGTAACATTTTGTGCTGAATATCATCTGCAAGCACGCTGTGTCAGCTAAAAATTCAGCTATTGAGCTGAGTCAGCTACTGAAAAACAGCTGATTCAGAAGGTGATTTGCTGCTGAATTGCTAATTTGGCGGCTGAAAACCAGCTGAAATTACTCTGCTTCAGCTGGTGAACATGCTGAATCAGCTCATATTCAGAGTTGAATCAGCTGATATTAAGAGCTGAATCAGCCGATATTCAGAGCTGAATATGAGCTGATTCAGCATTTTCAACAGCTGAAGCAGAGTAATTTCAGCTGGTTTTCAGCCGCCAAATTAGCAATTCAGTGGCAATTCAGTTTCTGAATCAGCTGATATTCAGTTTTAAATCAGCTTCTACTTTATGGAGTTACTAAACGAAAAGAATTAAATTTTTTTTAAATAAATTTAAATAAAATAACTAAATTACAAAATTTTAAAATTATAGTTAATATTTTTTTTTCTTAATTTTGTTTATTAATTTTTTCATACAATCATAAATTACATTTAATATAATTATGTGTTAATCATTACGAGTATTATATCTTTTAATATTACGCATATTCATTTATCATTTCTTATAATATAAGAGTTGCAATATTATATCGTTAACGATTTCTTCGAGTAGAATCCATCTGGAATATAATGGTAATTTTTAAATTTATTAAATTATACTTACATTTTTTTTTACGGCCGCGCCTCGACTGGGGTTCGAACCAGTGGATCCTCCTTTGAAACTTGAACACCTAACTCTCTAGGCTGTGAAGCTATACGAAACTTTTTTGTTTTTTTTTTAAATATGTTTTATTGTGCCGTATTTGACCATCACTTATCGAAAAAAAAATTTTCAAATAACTAAATATTTAAAAAAAATAATAATTATAATATAAAATAATAATTATTTTTTAAATATTATTTTTCATTTTCAATTTTTCATTTTGAAAAGCATTATTTAATTATTTTTATCTCCGACTGTTATTTTTCAAAAAACATAAAATGCCTTGTAAAGCATAATGGCCATTCTTTCCAAATGTTTAATAAGTACTACATAATATAATATAATATGGAATGTCTAATCAGATTGCGTAAGTGGACAAATTCTCCGTTACCTGTGACCTCAAAATTAATGTTTAAACTTTGTTATATGGAGGGGGGGATAAGTTAATTTTTCGAGTTAAGTCGTGTTAAATATTAGGTTAGAGATTTTAATCAAATGAAACAGCTGAATTTGAAACTGACAATTAATTGAGTCAATTCAGCTGATTATTAGCTGAATTTTAAGCTAAGGCAGCTAAGCGTCAGCTGAAAATTCACCTAATTTGCTTGAGCTGATAAAGAGCTGAATTTTAAGCTGAGGCAGCTAAGCGTCAGCTTAAAATTCAGTTAATTTGCTTAAGCTGAAAAATAGCTGAATTTTAAGCTGAGGCAGCTAAGCGTCAGCTTAAAATTCAGTTAATTTGCTATAGCTGAAAAATAGCTGAACTTTAAGCTGAGGCAGCTAAGCGTCAGCTTAAAATTCAGTTAATTTGCTTTAGCTGAAAAATAGCTGAATTTTAAGCTGAGGCAGCTAAGCGTCAGCTTAAAATTCAGTTAATTTGCTATAGCTGAAAAATAGCTGAACTTTAAGCTGAGGCAGCTAAGCGTCAGCTTAAAATTCAGTTAATTTGCTTTAGCTGAAAAATAGCTGAATTTTAAGCTGAGGCAGCTAAGCGTCAGCTTAAAATTCAGTTAATTTGCTTAAGCTGAATAATAGCTGAACTTTAAGCTGAGGCAGCTAAGCGTCAGCTGAAAATTCACCTAATTTGCTTGAGCTGATAAAGAGCTGAATTTTAAGCTGAGGCAGCTAAGCGTCAGCTTAAAATTCAGTTAATTTGCTTAAGCTGAATAATAGCTGAACTTTAAGCTGAGGCAGCTAAGCGTCAGCTGAAAATTCACCTAATTTGCTTGAGCTGATAAAGAGCTGAATTTTAAGCTGAGGCAGCTAAGCGTCAGCTTAAAATTCAGTTAATTTGCTTTAGCTGAAAAATAGCTGAATTATAAGCTGAGGCAGCTAAGCGTCAGGTTAAAATTTGCTGGCGCTGAAACACAGCTGAATTTTAAGCTGACACTGCTAAGCGTCAGCTTAAAATTTGCTGACAAAGATTTTCAGCACTAAACGTTACTTGGGTTGTAGCTGATGTTTGCTTTTGTTTGACGAATGATACCTTTTACAATAAATAATATAAATTTATCATCTGAGCACATTATTTGTACTTAGAACAGTTGTTAAATAGCGCAACTATTATTTTAAAGTTTAAGCTTCGTTTTAAAATCCAATTCAAGATAAATAATTCTTAAATTTTATAATAACATTCTAATATGTACATAGGTACTAATACCTACTTTTAAGTAGGAACTGTAGTTTAATAATTCATTTATTAAAATGAAATTGTTAACTTGTTTAGAAAGTATTGTAAACTTAATACACTCACAACAAAAGCTTAAATTGTCAAGCCACAAAATAAATTTTCTCAACTTTAAGCCAATAATTGTTATAACTTAATTTATATTTCAATTGTATCTTGGCTTTGTGAAATGAGATACACTTAGCACAAGACTATTAAGCTGTTGTAATATTCACGGATGATTTCAGTGCAAATGAACTGTGCCTTCAATATTTTAAATCAATACACATTAAAAAGTTAAAAATATCATAACACCCTCTTTTGACTTTTTTAATTAATTTACCCAAGATGCTCAACCCCCCTTAGATATAGAAATTTATTTTATTTAATCCTACCTACTTTGAATTATCATCAATACCTTTAGAAATAAATCTCAATCTTTCTTTTTTATCTAGTTTTAACAGCAATTATTTAAAAGAATCTTATCTTTTCAATAGTAATATAACAATCTCTCATTTCTAGATGAAGAAGATTTATTGTAAATATAAATGCTTGATTGTATAGCAATTCATGAAAACAATTGCATAAATATTTAAGAACACAGCTTGTTTGAGTGTAATTGCTTAAATGTAACGATGCACGGATAATATTTTCTGTAAAATTTAGTGATTTATAAATAATAATGTTTTTTCTATATTTTTTGCTATAATTTCGTAATTTAAAAAACCGAACTACAAAGAGGCGTGTCAATTCATAGGATGATTCCTGCGCTCTTTTCGCAGGAACACGTATTATTATCAATTACATATTTGTTTACATTTTGTGAATGAAATTTATTATTTAACGCTTTGTATAATATAATTATATTTTGTTATAACAAACTACAGATCTCTTAAGAGATAACTAATAAATGTATTATACATAATAGTACATACGGTCAGATACTTACGAGATGCACTAGCAATCATTTTCTGTTTTATGCATTATTTATAAAGTATGAACTAAAATAATATTTTATTAATCAAAATTTGAGTTACTTCCATCATGTTAAGTCCAGTGGATAGAACATCATATTACTACTATATTGTTTAGTTCACCATTAGTGCTAACTTGAGCGATTCCTTTCAGAAACAAATTTGTATTATTTATTTGAATATAATCATAAATAATCGGGATTAATACTATCATATAATATTTATATTAAAAATATTTAAATCTGAATTAATTTTTTAAAATTGTGGCATGTAGGCGACTTTATTGATTTACAAGGATTTTCTAATGGGTGCTTCAAAATTTGATGGATTATTGACATTATTCTAAAACGTAATGAAGTAATGATTGAATATGTCATAAAATCAATAAGTTTTAATAGTGGTTTCTTTAATTAAGAGTTATGTAAGCTATCATGCGTATGTTACATTAACATCGCTATATTACAATGTTCATAAATCTTATTGAGTATTAATTCATTGATATTAGCACAAGTCATCTGTATTCTTTCATATTAATAAACTTATTAATTTTAGTAAGTTAAATATATTAATTGCACTATACTCGTATATATTTTATTAAATATTGTGACGCGTTTCGACTTCACACAGTCATCATCGGACACTACAGAAAATATATTAATTAATTAAAATCTAATATAATAAAATAAAATGATTAAGTTAAATCTTACATATAAAACAATTGATGTAATGTTAAATTCCAAAATTATAATAAAATGAATAATTCAAATAGTTAATTAATTAGAATTAGGTTAGTAAAATTTTGAAATTTTTTGAAAATTTTAACGACATTGACAGATAAAAATATAAATTGTTAGCCTACCATGTTATCTACTAATTCAAATAGAGGAGTTGATAACATGGCTAGTTGTTGATTTAATAAAATTTTGTCGGTAGATTTATTTTTTATTTTTTGTTTGATTCTATTAATTTCTAGAGCTTCCAAAAGTTCAAGTTTGAATCCTTTTTTATTTTGATGTAGTAATTTAGTAGAAGACTCATCTAATGTATGTTTATTAAATTTAAGGTGATGGTAAACTTTGGATTTTGGGTCTTTTAAATGTTCTGAAATTCTTATAGCGAGTTTTCTACCTGTTTCTCCAATGTAGGTGGCCGTGCAGTCTTTACAAAAGAGTTGGTAAACTCCATTTTTGTCATTGATATTAGTGTCCAAATTATTGTTCAATTTGTTTAAAAAATTATTATTATTTGATTTATTGCTTAGAATAATACCATATTCATGAAATATATTTGAAATTCTTTCATTGATTGTGCCTTGATAGTTAATTGATCTATATTGTAGAGTATTATTATTGGTAGTTTTATTTAGATAGTTGTGTTTCATGTTTTTTATTTTTTTGTGAATTAATTTTTTAACAAGATGTGATGGAAATCTATTAGCTTCAGCTATTTGTTCTATGATTTGGAGTTCTTTATTTTTGTCTTCTGGTGTTAATGGTATATTAAAAGCTCTATTTATGTAATATTGTATTGCTGAAATTTTGTGTTTATATGAATGAAAGGAGTCAAATGGAATAATAATATCAGAATGTGTAGGTTTTCTATAGATGGAGTATAAATAAAAAACATGAAACACAACTATCTAAATAAAACTACCAATAATAATACTCTACAATATAGATCAATTAACTATCAAGGCACAATCAATGAAAGAATTTCAAATATATTTCATGAATATGGTATTATTCTAAGCAATAAATCAAATAATAATAATTTTTTAAACAAATTGAACAATAATTTGGACACTAATATCAATGACAAAAATGGAGTTTACCAACTCTTTTGTAAAGACTGCACGGCCACCTACATTGGAGAAACAGGTAGAAAACTCGCTATAAGAATTTCAGAACATTTAAAAGACCCAAAATCCAAAGTTTACCATCACCTTAAATTTAATAAACATACATTAGATGAGTCTTCTACTAAATTACTACATCAAAATAAAAAAGGATTCAAACTTGAACTTTTGGAAGCTCTAGAAATTAATAGAATCAAACAAAAAATAAAAAATAAATCTACCGACAAAATTTTATTAAATCAACAACTAGCCATGTTATCAACTCCTCTATTTGAATTAGTAGATAACATGGTAGGCTAACAATTTATATTTTTATCTGTCAATGTCGTTAAAATTTTCAAAAAATTTCAAAATTTTACTAACCTAATTCTAATTAATTAACTATTTGAATTATTCATTTTATTATAATTTTGGAATTTAACATTACATCAATTGTTTTATATGTAAGATTTAACTTAATCATTTTATTTTATTATATTAGATTTTAATTAATTAATATATTTTCTGTAGTGTCCGATGATGACTGTGTGAAGTCGAAACGCGTCACAATATTTAATAAAATATATACGAGTATAGTGCAATTAATATATTTAACTTACTAAAAAAATCCTCGTAAAAAAATATCTCAAATTTTATTAATTTTAATAATATCAATACGTTGATGAAATTATTCAATAAGGCTTTGAAATTGGTGGGTGTGGGAACAATTGACGCTAAGACAAGGAAGCGGTGGATAGCATTGGGTTCCATATATACACTATAAACAAACAAATTTTAATAAACGAAAATGAAATGTACGAGTATAATACAAAATATAATGGTTTGTGCAGAAAAAATGCAAATAGAAATTTGAAATTTAAAAATTTAGTCGAGAGCAAAGGTCTCTGAAGAACTTTAATACTAAAAACAATGACATCATGTTCATCAACCATGATTATCACAATGACATCATGAATACAGAATTAAACAATTTAAAGGAAAAAGGATGATTTCGGGAGGCAGTAGACAGAGAAATAAGCTTGGGATGAAATTATTGTTTGAATGTTTTAACAATAATAAGTTTAAAAATATAGAATCATTTTCAAAATTTACATATTATATTACTCAAACAAACATATTTATTTTGAAGATTTAGAATATTCTTATTTTTTTTTTAGATTTTATTGTTATATTGAATTGTATTTTCTAACATACCCCCGTAACATATAATAATTAAATTTGAAATAAACATTAATGTAGTGTGGTGCCATAGAATATATTATACAATTTTATATAAAAGACAAATATTTACATATTGGAGTAATTTTATGCTTAGGCCTATGCTTCAAAAATAGAAATTATTATGTAGGGTACTAGAAAGACTTGTATAACTAATAATATGTAAATCCAAAGGAAATTTAGTATGACAAGAGTAATATTTTAGTATTATCGAGATACGCAATTTATTTTTTTTTACAATTTACACAGCACACATGCCAGCAACATACGCCAGTTGTATAGATTTTTAAAAGTTATATTTTGAATTGTATACTGCACTATTTCACAGCATTAACAGTACATTTTGTTACAGAGCTATGAGCTAGTAATAATTTCAACAGTTATGTCTTTGTGTTGTGGCCAGGATGCATAAAAGCAATTAGTGTAAAAAGCAAGAAGTAAACATAGTTAGATTATGCTTTCAGCTAAACACTAAATCCTTCTATAAAGTGATACTGTTTGTAATTTAAAAATTTTGAAAAAATTTAAATATTAATTTACAAAGTTCAAAGTATTTACTTAATTTTTCCAGGTTAATTGATACTATTAGTTATAAAATAGAAAAAAGAAGAATTAATATTAGCTCAAAATGTTGTTGGAATGTTAGAGATATCTATTAAAGAAAGCTACTTGGTTTCTTTTATCATTTGAAAAACTTTGCACACCAACCAAGGATGTACAAACTTTAACAATATAGATAAGCTCTATAACATCAGTATTAATTAAGATAAAGTCCAAAGGTTGTACTAACTACTAAATGTAGGAAACTTCAATTGTAAATTTATACAAAAATTGCCGCAAAATGGATATGTATGAGATTTGGAGATTTTAAAAACATTTATGGAATCATAAATATGCTTTATTGTTGAATAAATAAGCTAAGAATTACAGTTATGTACATATATTTGGACATTCATACAACTTGTATAAATTGTAGTAATAAATAATAAAAATATTTTTCTGTTTTGTTTAAAAAGAACATTTGGTACGGTGCGGTATTTAGTATACGAAAATTCGTATAAATTTAATATCTGCTCTTCAAAAGAGAGTAAACGCACACTCAAAAGTTTTTAATGAATCCAATTATTTTTACATACAATTTACTATGTTTTGTAAGTAACTTAATTAACTATTTTTTGTAAATTAAAAAAGATCCTTTCTAAATAAAGCAGTAATTAAATTTGAACGATATTTGCAGTAGCAGGTAGGCAGTTAAAAGAATTTTTCTTATAATCCGAAATGTTGAAATGGAAGCTGGATCGCTGGTAGAATCATATAATTTGCTTCAAGAGTTTCATTTCACCGAAAATTTGCATAAGCTAAATCTAAACTGCATTTATCAGACCTTAGTTTGCTCAGGGTGTGATCAATATATGATAAGCCAGCTGGAATATTCAGACATTATATGACACAAATAATAGTATCGTGAGTCGTGACTGTAATTTAATACTTTTACGAAAATTAATTTTAAAAATTTGGTGGGTAAACCAAAAATATCATTAAAAGCTACTCGTATAATATACTTTATAGCTTATCCCAAATTTAATAAAAATTGTATTTTAGGCAATTAATCAGCTTAGCTAGAGAAGGTATTACAAAATATTTCAATAAATATTAGCAGTGTATACGTAAATAGTTATATAATATATCTTACAAAATTAATAGATATCTGTTCATGTATTTCAGCGATATTAAAATAAATTACTATTGCTTATCCAGTGTTAAATAGTGTGATAAGAATGGTACCTATACTGTTATGGTTTTTGTTATCTAAAATATGTAGACTAAAAGCGTAAAACACTAATGATTGGCATTTTCAGCTGTATATCAAATTTTAATTCGCACAAAATTCACGTGTTATCAAGAAGTATAATAGCAAGTATTATAAAAGTAATTTATTTTAATGATTAAAACCAGACGAATTCGTAAAATCAGCATTCGATTTAAATAAATAATCAACGTCCTTGGTTGAACATATGTATATATGAGTTTAATTATTATAATTATAATTAATATAATTTCAATGAAATTGTGTGTCATGTCCATTGAGACATTGAAAAGAAGCTCTTGTAGAAATAGAAAATTGTGGTACATATATTTTTTAAATTTTATTTCAAGTCTTTCATATTTTTTTTAAATATTGAAAAAACATTATATGATACACAAATATTTAATTAAGTTTTAAAATGATTGAGGGACAAAGGAATGGGAAGGAACTGAGGACAGCAAAATATATTCTTATGAGAAAACCGAAATTAATAACATTACAACAAAGAACCAAACGCAAATAAAGCGAGCAAGTATTCATATTGAAAATTCAAGGAAGGCAATGGTAGAAATTGCAGAAAATATAAAGAAAATTTAATACACGAAATAACATTGTAGGTAAAAAACAACAAGCAAGTGTACAATGAAATGGGCTATTTATAAAACAGACAAATTTGACCAGCAAATTGGAATAAAATTCTAAATCCGTTGCTCCAAATAAGCCGAGTTAATAAAACCTCAAGTCTCAACCTGAACAATCCAAAATTAAATATTGTAAGTTTTTGAATCCAACATTGAACTTAGTGCAACACAGTCAAGTGTGCCCGAGAATATTTATTAAGATGAATAAATTCTTTCGAGAATCCAATCAATAGTTTGCGAATAAAGTTTGTATAAAGATAACCAGAGTGCATCAATAAAGTGTCCTCAGAATAAGAATAACGTAATGTACCTTCATCAAGATTTAAAAAGTATTTTAAAATTTCTTTAAGGGGAACCAAAGAACAAAATCTAGTTTATATTATTTAAAAGAGGATAATGAAACATTTTCGTTAAACTTTGTATTTAACAAAAATTCGATTTTGAATTTTTCGCTAAACGCCATTTACATAAGGAGTTATGTACATGGTACACTGTACAGCACCAAAAAATGTTTTTAAATTAATTTTGTAAACGCAAGGTCAAATAATATTATATAATTACTTGTTATTTTTGTCTATAGTATTGTTATTTCAATAATGCTTTTATTGTTGTAGTAAGTTTATTAAATACATTAATGTATAAGAAATTTATTATTATACATGTTCTTCAGATTTAATACTAATAAATTCACCGCCTATTCCTTAACTTCTTACACATCAACCATACCTGCAGATATACATAAATGTGCTGTTTGGTGATAAATTTATTTAACCTGCTAATAACTCAGTTAATTTAAAGAATTTTCACATCAGATTAATTGCACGATTCTTAGAATTGCTTCTACTATCCTAATTTTTGCTTAGCTAATTTTTCTTTTTGGATTGTTGTTTCCTTTAACTATTTAAAACAATTCAACAGTATCAGTTTATGTTATATTTTGTAACAGTACAAATCAATCTTAAACCAACAAAATGATAATAAAAATAGTTATAATCCATAAAATACTATGTATATCCAGCAGGGATATGAAATGTTACTTTCCTTCAATGATTAAATTACGTAATTTAATTAAATAGAATAATATAAAAATATTACTTGAAATTACGATGTGCAAAATCAGGCAAATAATGCAGTTGTGGTCGCAGGTTAGTTTTTTATTAACAGAAGCTCTCTGAAATTTAACGAAGTGTAGTAAGGGGAGGTGTCATGATGTAACACAAATTTGTGCAATTCTCTGATCTTTTCTGACGATTATATCTCAAATGTTCCAATGGTCGGTGACTAAATGTTGATGAATACATATTCATTTGGAACGTAGCCAGAGAACAAATTTCGTGCCATGTAAACCGCAAGCGATGATGATTTTTAATTTATTTTCTTTAGTCACATAAGTGTAGGTACGTAACTGACACTACCTCTAATTTATTGGCATTTGAAATTATTTTTAAATTAACGTAAAAAAACTATACTTATACTAATGCTCAACCACATATTAAAGTTTTATATTACTCATATTATTATTTATTGGATTATCGCGTTATAAATTAATTAATACATTTAAAAGGAATTATACAGCTAAAGTAACTAATTTTACTTTTTAAACCCAGTAATTTTAATACCAAAAAAGAAAATAGTTTGAAAATAAAACGACTTTAAATTTTATGTAAAGGATAACAAAGTGCGAAAAGGTTTTCCTGCTAATGGTTCGTCCTAATTTGCCTAACTGTAAGCAAGTAAATAATAGATTACCCTAAAATGGTTTAATTAGAACGAGTATTTATGAAAAGGATAAACTGATAAAACACATATTATAATTTTTATAGCTACAGAACATTATATATTTATGCTGGTATGTATAATATATTATGCCTATAGTCTAAAATTTAGATATTATGATATCATTTCGTTTCATATTTTATAAATATTATATAGAACAATATTAGTTTATTTTTATAATACTTTCCCATTTGATATACATATTAATGTAGGCATTAAGACCTAAAATGCTGAAATTGTACATCGACAGTTACATTATACAGATATTGACAAACACGACAAGTAATGGAAGTCTTGTATCTGTTAAGAGAACAAATTAAATGCAATTTTGGATTAGTAAACTTTTTTCGTGTATATACAAATTTGGTGTACTCTTTAGCACCTAACCTGATTAAAATTTTTTAAATAGTATAGTATTCTAGTATAACATTTTGCTTTTGAATAGGTATCAATGTGCTGTACTCAACCAAATAGTATGTTAAAATTTAAATCTATAGACCAACGTTAATAGTCTTCATAATATGCTGAAAAATTTAAATATTTTCTATATTTAAATTAAATATTAAAAAATATTAAAAGCGTTTAGAAAAGCGAATACAAGTTTTCGACTTCAGGCGCAGGCCTCGCCTACGGCTCATTGGATCACGTAAAAAATCACTTTCAGGTAGGTTAGGTAAATAACTAATATAACTATTGAGTTTTAGCCGGAACTCACATTATTGTATATTATTATCGAATTATAACTTCGTAATATTGTAGGCAAATATTAAGGTATAATATATTCTATTATAATTGTATTTTCATAGACGTGTGAACTGTTCACGTTTCAAGAAAGGTACCCGTGAAAGTCAAAAATATTATTATTTTATTAAAAATATACTACTTCTTTAAAAGAAATTTAGGTAGTTACAAGAATTCATAACCAAAATGAAGGTTTTACTACGTAACAGCTCTTATAAATAAATGGTTAAATGGGTCATAAATTAATATTAATAATCTACTTGAAACAGTTTTCTATTTTATTACCTAGATTCAGTTTAATTTGTGATTATAACATAGATAGTGGATGCACGCAATCGTTTTAAGTAAGTGAAACGATACATACATTTAATAATCTATAAGTAAAGAAAATTAATCTTATAATTACACGTTATCATATTGGTAGATATTAACCACAAATTATTATTAATATTGGGTATGTTCATACTCTAGAGTTTAATGTCGTATATTCTGTGTATTATTACTCAAATGGGACTAAACAATACTGCGGTATATCGCTGCGATATGCCAATATAAAACAATAATTATTACGTTACATTATTATATTACAATTTTATTTATTAATATTGTGTTTACTAAATTTTATTTCGATTTATTATAATTACAAGTTCATTTAACACTGATTTATTTATAGTTATATATTATATATTTATAGATTTTCGTATATGAAAATATAGTTTGCAATATGAAAATTAACAGATTGATAGATTAAATTTAGACGAGTTGTAAATTTAAATAATTGGTAGTAATATAAATGCCAGGTATGTTATATAAAATTGTAAGCCATCAAAAAAATTAAATAGACCTTTTCAACTCACCGTATACCCAACTAAACAATAAACCTTCTCCGCAAGGAGTAAATTCAATAAATAACAATAAAATTCCTTTCAGAAGGTAAAAAGTAATATATTATTCAATCATTGAAAGAAATAAAGTAACAGTACCATAAAGTTAAATTGGAAAATCATAATATCAAAAGCGTAAATAAAACATACTAAATAAATGTTTTTCAATTAATTAAATAGACCTGTTTCACAAAAACCTATTTGTTTATGGTATACAAAATAACTTTTAATTAAAAATTTATTTAACGGATAGTAATTTTACACTTTATTTAAATTTAATTAAGAATAAGGAATGAGCTTCTTCGAGTTTAGTTTCTACAATAATTAAATTAAAACAATAAAATTACAGTAGGTAGGCACTACTTATTTATAATATTTAATTAAAATTTTATTTGAACTTAAAAATTATGAAAAATTTGAAAAAACTTAATTTTACTAAGGGTAATATTATGATAAATATAATACAATATGTACGTATAGTAAATAATTTGGAAGAAAATGCTTCTAGATTAATTAAATTAACAAAGTTTAAGTTTTTATCAACAAGTTGTAATATTATTATATAATTTGGATATAACGTAGCTACATCTTATATGAAAAAAAATATTGTGAACAGACCGTAGAAACTTGAGAAAACCATCAATTATGCATTTTGTGGTTCCCTAAAACGATTTAACCATTTCAGTATGTAGTCTTTCGGTCTGCATGTGTATAATTAATTAAAAAAAAAGAAAGTTAAATAAATTTTCACCTATCGAGTGAGCGATGATCGCGTCGAGAACATTATTATTCACGTCACAATAGTTTTTTCTTACTTTTTTTTATTTTAAAATCAGCATACGGTAGCAAGTTAATTTTATATATTATGTCAAAGATATTCACGAATCAAATCAATGAAAATGGTTTACATCTTTTCGAACGAAACAATAAAATATTCATGTTTCTTTTATTTTAATATAGTAATAGATAAAAAATATAAGGTTATTGTATGTACTCCATCAATTTTGCTTTATTGTATCGAGTATCGGAAAGTGTACGAAATACACGATAGCTAACCTTTATGATACCCAAGCACATTTAAATGCCATTGGAATCGTTCATAATAAAAAGTTTTTCCAAGTATTGGAACTCTTTAAATCAAATAAAAAGAAAGGAAAGAAATTAAATATGCAATAGAAAAACATTTCATTACAGTTTGTCTTACCTTGAAATGCTCGCAAAGTTGTCACTAAAAGCACAAAAATGCTGTAGGTTAGTACCACTTTTTCTAACCCCATTGTTTATTTTATCTATACTTTTCGGAGCACATTTCTAAATATAAGTAAAAATATAGTTATTTCAAACGATCAAATTCTCTTAGCGAAGACCTTTATAAAACACCCTTGTAGGTAAGTAACAATATTATTGTAAGAATATTGTACTTGTGATTCACAGTTCGGTTTGTATTCTTTGACACTCTTTGTCGGTAGCCGAAGTGGCTGATATAAATCACTGTAACAAGTGGTTTGTGATTTATTTTCAAACTGGAAAACTGGAACACAATTATAAGTTTTTGTGCACGATTGAATTTACACGCGACACTTTAGGGAAATGAACTTCTACCTGTTAAGTGTTTTATTGACTTTGGTTCAAAATGAATTATTCAGATAAGTTTAAATTAATGAACTTTTGGGTATTCACAGTTTTCGGAAAAGTTAGTTAAACTTAATACTTCTGGTTTGATACTAAAAGTATTTACCATAATATTATATAAAATTAAAGTTGTTATAATTTTAGGTATATTTTACTCGCGAATTCAAGAAAGTGCTGCTCGAATTTGTATTTTGCGCACCACCGTTATCCTTTTACTGATATCCTGCAGCAAGTTCGTCCGTATTTTAACACGAGCTTTAGAAATTGAAGCATGCGCCTTTAAAATGCACCATTTTTGATATTATTTTATTTATTTCATTATAATAATGACCACCTTATTTTACAATTTAACATCAAAAATATGGTAATGTATTCTAGTTATTATGAAATATATACAAATCAATATAGGACGGACACTTGAAAATTATATTTTGATTTGAAACTCTAATTGGGTTTGAAACTAATTTAGCACGCCTCCTAAATACCACCTCACAAAATAATTATTCCTAAAAGAAATGTAATCATTTCCACAAAATTAAATGGGTGATAGTACGTACTATATATTCGGTGGCAATATTAATGATACAAATATAAGCCATATATCGCTGAATTTGGCTTAAAATCGAGATTATGAATTCTAATAGTATCGAGTCCTCAATGGTGGTATAGTGCCATGGAGCTTTTGCGACCAGCCAATCATAAAATCACCATATCCCTTTTATATGGCATTTGATATATAATTTAATTGTTAACAAATTCACTCCTATTGTTTTTTTGCATAAAGTGCATTGTTTTGAAGTAAAATTATAAATTATGAAAAATAAGTAACAATTTTAAAATCGCTGTAGCTGTCGTTATTTTTCTTTTCGAACTCCTAATACTGAACTGTAAACACGATAGCATCCAAACGAAGAAACGAAATTACTCCAAATTATAAATTTTAGTTTTTATCTGTTTACAAAGCGATAAGACAAAATCCATCATAACTTCGAAACTCAATGCAATAGGTAAAAGTTTATTATGGCAAAAAATTACTATACTTACAACTTTTTTCTATACATTTTTTTTAATTGAAAATTAAAATTCAAAAAAAATAAATAAACATTAACTAGTATCTAGACAAATTTTATTTAAACTAGAAGAGGTAAGTACAGAAAAATAGACGATACATTTTTGTTGTCTTTTATAAATAATTAGCGTTAATTTTAATAATTCGGAAAATTATGCGATGGCAACATCAGATTTTCTAAATTATTTTAATAATTTCATCATTTTTTTGTTGAGCAGAAATTTAATTCTTAACAAATTTACAAGTGAGGTGTCCAAATCCTTACGAATAATTGAAGGCCAGGTTACATGGAAATGTTACCAAAGGTGAAGAGGCACGTCAGCATTGTAGTCACTAGTGGTTCAACAATAAGAATTCCAAGTTACCCAAGGTGAAGTAAACTGAATAAGGGGAAGAAGCAAGTCAAAATGGTTTTAGTTTCGTAATTTATATTTATTTTTTTAATCATGTACTTCAAAAGGACACTTGTACATTTGCACAAGCTTTAACATCATGCAAAAACCCCAGTTAAAACAAGCTTTTAGATCTAAAGTTAATAAGTTCTAGTGGACCGAATTTTCTATTGCAATTTTAGTTTTTGTTCTAGAACAACGATTTTTTTTAAATCATTTATATTTGGCGCCCATTATTATTAATACCTATTTAGTAAAACTTTATAAGCAATAGTGCTCCCGAGGAATAAGTGCTTTCAGCAAGGTAAGCAGCGAGAGTAATTTCAATATTATCTACATAATATATTGTGGTGATTTTTCGTTGTCTTGCCCCGGCATGTTTAGATCGCGGTCATTTAATTTGTTTATTTCTGCAAATTGGCAAGTTTTATTTGAAGGAAAATTTATAAATGGCAAAATTTAATACTTTAAACACAACTTTACACATTTTTTGTAACCAGTGAATTTAATTAATTAGTGATATTATTTGTGTCGTGCTTCGAAGTAACAATCTAAAATAAAGATAATGGTAAATTTGTGAATTTACAATGTTACACTTACAAAAGTGTGAATTTTTGGAAGGTTGGCCTCTCTCTTCTTGTACGGTGTCCGAGCGGGAAGGAGACCATTTTTACGGAGTGCAATTAATTTGCGCTTTTATAAGAATTTTGATTAATAACTGAGTGAAAATCAGTTACATGGTCCAAAGTGCGTATCATAAAGTGAATGTCGTTAAGTTTCAGAGTGAAATAGCTGAAAACAGAGAAATTTGTGAAATCAGATACAAAAATTTTACCCAAGGTCAAAAAGGGACGCCATGCCATTTTGATCTTTTTCAGATACGAAAGAATCAATAAATTTTACTTACCTGCGATCGTGATTTACGCTATTCCAAGCGGATGTTTTTGAAGATGAAATCAGTGGCCTCACACAAAATTACACTTAAGCCTAAAAGCGGAAATTGTCGCAAGAGAATTACTCCTTCAAATAGAACATTTTATTACGACTTCAAAAAGAGATTATTACTTACTCAAAAGACTAACGGGGCAACCCAAGGGAACCCACTACTGACGTTTCTTGCGCTCCGACCACATTTAGCTAGCCGAGGCAATTTTAAGTTGTTGAAGGACAGGGCAAGTCTCCTTTTTTACAAAATCCCACCACAATATATTGCCGTGTGTTTTCCCAAATTATGATTGAAAATGTAGATTCTTTTATGTAAGTAGATACATGTAAAAGTGTTTATTTGTTAAAGTTTGAAAGTTTGAAATTTTGTAAATTTTGAACAAGAACAAGGCCGTTAGCCAATAACTTGGCGACATATCTAGCATGTATTCCAAGTATTTCCTAATATTTACTGGAAATTTGCGTGATTTATTAAATAAAATAGTGGTATTGATAAAGAATTTTTTTTAAATTTCATCTGATAGTTGTAAGCCAAATAATTTTGAGTGCGATATCCTGATTTTGAAATTTATCGGAATAGAAGTCGTTGATATACATAGTAATTGGAAGATAAGGAGGATTTTGGATATCTAGTGGATAAAAACAATAAAACCATTATTGAAAAATATTTAGCAAATTTCAAGTATTTCTTCTTCTTCGAGTGCTTTTGACGGATTTCGATCGTTAGCGACCTTCTTTCTTATTATACAACATTATTATGTATGCGTTGTGCGTAAGATGTTATCGCATACATAAAAGATGTTATTATAGTATACATAAGGGACCTACAGCTTAACGTGGGCTCCGAACCACGGAAGTGAAATACATTTCATTTAGAAAGCTTTTCTTGGGAGATTACACCTCGGTGGTTTCCCGTTGCCTTCCGAGGGGAGACGGTCGTAATTAAAGTTTCGACCTCACCCGGTATCGAACCGGGTATAAGGTATGACATCTGCAGTCGCGCACTTAACCGCCGAGCCTACGACCGTCTTACATAAAAGTATTTATGTAAAGTTATTGAAGTGTCCGCAAATTTGTGCGATAAGCGATCACCTGTGTTCAACAATCCCATTTTATAAGTTTATAAGAAATTAATTGTTAAACATTCCATCCCGGTGCGTTTTAATGCAACTTTTTAAAAAGCTTTAGGCAAATGTTATATTGGTTAAGAAGTATTTTCATCCTCTGTAATGTCACCTCAGTTTTTTCAAAAAATTTGATCGGTTTCTAAGATGTTCCTATCCGAATTTCTGAATTAGCAATATAAAAGAAAGCAAACACTTCAAATTTAAAATTCAAAAAACTATTTCTCGAAAACTAATTTGCATTAGTAATTAATATTGAAAAAATTTACGGAAAAAGTTTTAAACGTTAAAAATAACGTTAACAATCTTTGAACCCATTTGCCACTGAATTATTCACTCCCGTATTCAAGTTGATCATCATACGGTAAATTAAATTTTGATTGTTGTTTTTTAAATTTTCACCTTTCTTAATACTTAAGATGTACTTGGGTGAAGTTTATGCTCTAACCATCATCACACAACCTGCACTGGTTAATTCATTATAAACTAATAATAATAATTTTTAAAATTGTGGTGGGTATGTACCATATTGTATCCATTATAACATAACCTAAAATGTTAAAATAAAGATAAAATCCTTAAAACTCGATATGCCTACCATATCTGTTCAGCAGTGAAACATTTTGACAGGAATTAAGAGCTGGAATGTATTAAATGTGTTTTTACTGCTACAATTATTGTAAATATTTTTTTATTTAACACATTTTCTCTTTTAATGTATTACATATTTTGTTATTCCGGCAATCTCGAAAAAATGTTGTGTAATTATATATTTAATTATAATTAATTACTATTTTAAATTTTAATATCCTAATCCAGAGATTGATAGGTTATGGTGGCCATGTTGTTGAAGCAACATTTGTCAAATGACAATGACAAATGACAAATTACCATGAAAGGTTATAGCGTTGAACAATGTGTGCCAATCATTCAATTTTATTTTCAAAATCAGAGCTCCGTACGAGAAATCTTCCCCCCATTAAGTGATTTTTTTGCCACAACCGAGTCGACTATTCGACGTTTGGAAGCCAAATTCAAATCAAACTGTTTGAAAAATAATCAGCCAACACCAGTACGTCATCAAAACGCAAAGTCTGCTAAAACCATCACTGCTGTGCGTGAGAGTGTGCGGAGAAACCCGAGACAGTCAATTTCAAGTCGTTTCTATAACTTGAATTTGACGAATTTTGCACGCTATAAAATTTAACTGACCCAGGAAATGACCATAGACGACGCCGTATGTTCGCTGATTGGGCTCTGGAGCAGTTGGAAGTTGACACAAATTTCGTCAAAAAGAGATTCTTCTTCCTTTGGGGCTATCTTAAATCGCAGGTGTATGCGAATAAACCGCGAACAATTGATGCCCTCAAAATCAACATAACAAACGTCGCGCCGTCTAGCAAATTCATCTAAAATGGGACGTCAGTCCCACGGCACTTGAAATTAGGCAGCTAACATATTATACTTATTTCTTCGAATGATTTTAATATCAGCTGTGAGCCTTTACACGTTTTTAATACATCTAATTCCTTGCTCTATTATAATATATTATGTAGATATATAATATTCCTAAAATTATGTTGAAATCTTTACAATAATTTTCTCAATTTTGCATTACATTGTGCTAGAACCTTTTCAACAACTTATTTGCCACTTTCATTTAAATACATAATCATTTCAATTTAACAAACTTTATTAGATAGAACTTGAATTAAGTAAGTTAATTTTTTTTTATTTTCAACTTTCACTTTTTATTTTTGTATACCTACATAACTTGAATAGAAGATGTAAAAACTTATGTTTACAGTAAAAGTTTCCGATTCTGGTTACCAAGATTTTGGTAACAATCATTCTTCGAACAATTATATCAATCTTGGAACCGGCAACTTACCTCATTTCTCTTTTAAGTAAAATGAGAAAGGTAAATTCCAGTGTTTGATATAGTAAAACAAACTAGTAGCATGTTAACGTTAAATTGACAAAAGATGTTTATGACGTAAATGATAAGTTCGAAAATTATGACTATAAGTACTGTGATACCATTAAATTTAACAGGAAAACTTTTTCAACTCTATAATATATAGATAAATCAAAAATAATAGTTGTTAGTAGTTAATCGGAATTCTATAATTAAATGAAATAATTCAATTAGATTATACAAGAGCAAATAAATAACATATATCTGATTGTTTTTGTAGGTGAGGTAAATTCAATGATTGTACGCGGCGTTGGTGATAAATCATGTGTAGGCCAAGCAATAGGTATATTTGCCTGGAAAAAAATCCCGGAGTTTTGAAACTTTGTGGGCTGGTACAAGTTTATGACCTAAATAAAATGTTAAATTTGCGACCTCAGAAAGCCGCCGCTCGCGCCGCCATCTTGTAAAAATGGCGCCAAAAATCAGTTTTTCAGCTATATCTTCTTTTTAGTACTCCCTAGGTAAAAAATAGTTATGATAAAAATTGAAGAGAGAAAAATTGTCTACAATTTTGATACATAACATTTTTCTGTGTGATTAATGGATTAAGAGTAACATTTATATAAGTCAGAGAAAGTTCTTTCAAATAGATAAAATTCACTTGCTTGAGGCCCGCCAAGCACGTTTATCGCCTATTTAGTACTATTTACTTATTCGATATTAAACTGTATAGTAGCAGTATGCTGTACTATTAATTATTACCTACAGAAGGCGGCGTATTTCATCCCACCCCTTTCGGTTTGTCCACTAGGCGAAAGCAGCGCGAGATTGATCCAGATCAATTCAGTCGATTGTGCATGACTTTACCACGAGGGTATTGTTTCGTTGTACATATTTGTTTTGCAAATTTCATGTGATTAAGATTTTCTGTTGTTTATTGTAGGGGTTGTGGCAAGGTTCAAGATATTGGCTCTGTTGTAATTGCAACTATAATTGGCAACGATTTTGACTTATTGTTAGTTAAATTCAAACGTAAGGACAGCATCATTCCCACGGACTTAGCTATTACTTTTACATGGTGGGGGTTCGACACCCTACTTTACAAAGGTAAACTAGCTTTTGCCAGTGACATTTCCTCAATGCCATAAAAAGTCAGAGCTGTAAACCCCAATAAAATCAATCAAATGGAAATTAAAAATAACCATAACCATGTTAAAATCCGTATAATAAAAAGTGGTTATTTGGCTAATGTTTGCGTTGTTGACCCCCCCCCCCCTATATACGCCCGTGGTCTTTACCATTGGGAACAACAATATTTACAATATTGCTGAAGTAGCTGTTCCTATTGATCAACTACTATTAATATTTCAGAGAATGTGCATTGCGAAAGAATCAGACGAAGAGTTACAACAATACCTTCAATATGAACTTGCTCCTTTTCTCTTGTCGCTTTTTCCGAGGCAGGAATGAGATTAGGCATAAAATCGTCTTTATATAAGGTCTTTACACCACTTCCGAGTGATATGCAATTTGAAAGCAGGGTTTACATGGGTATATTATATAATGTGTTGAATTTCTGCTTCGTAGAGTTGTATGACAGTGCAACGAATCTCTTACTGCTATTTGCATACATTATAATGCAGAAAATAAAGACACAAAAAATGTAGAACGTCTTCTCCGATCTAAAAAGCAAACATCTACAGATATAATTTTTGATGAATGGATGATCACAACTTATTCTCAATCCAGATTCCTGGCCAACGAACACAACAAAAGTCGTCTTATCACATTGATTAAAGAGCAGTTTATATCGACCTTCTTGTACGTTTAGTTGCACTAGCAAATAATCATCCAAATGTATATTTCGTACAATCAGGCAAGGGAAAAACTTCAGAACAAATTTACTCTGTATAAAGTCTATAAGAACCAAGAGTAGTGGAGAATATATTGTTTTTGCACGCGTTTAGCGGCTGCAACACGACATCTGCCATTTTTAATCACGGTATGAACAAATTTCTTAAGATGATTTTGAAATTCCCTGAATTAAATGAAACTGTTTCCAGTATTTAAGGAAGCAAGTGCAGACATCAACGCCATTCCAGCAGTAGGAGAAAACTTTTTATGTAGACTTTACGAAGAATCGCAAAAAGTATCTCTGGATTTTATCCGATATCAGCAGTTTAAAAGATTGGCGACGAAAAGTTCTTCACTTCCCCCATAGCAGAGGCTGCAAAACAACTTTCCTTCCGAACCTATCACTAGATTCAGACCTGGTACAGCATTGAAGAAAGTCCGGAAGAATGGGGATAAAAAAAGTAAGTCTGGATCTATACCTGTTAAAACAACAAAAACTCCTTCTCCAGAAAAGTAACTGCAGAAAAGATTCTTGCGATAACGTTGCTCAAATTGTAACCGATTCTGAAGACAAAGATCTAGACGATTATGATCCATCTGTGGACATCTGATGTAAGGGAAGACGATTCCGGGGAAGAGGGAATAAACATATTCACAGCCACTGTGTAGACGTAACCAAATCTGGTCCATCCACAGAATCATAACAAAGAACGCAATAACTGTTTATTAAACATAGAAAATAAATGTGAATTAGGCCTTGGGGAAACCACTATTAGAAAAACGCGGTGGGTACTCTACCTCATATGAAATGAGTATAATGGATAGAAATGAGGCCGGATATAAGTATAAGTAATATTTACTGAATAGGTAAACAAATAACGGGCCTTATCACGCTGTCAGGGAGGAATTTGTAAAATTTGACTATAATCCTCTTCATTTATATCTATATAACTCCTAAACTATTGATCGCACAAAAAAAAGAATTTCACGGAACTTGTAGAGAATCTTCTGGTCTATAATTCTTCTAATAACAATTTTTTGTCTAGGAGGTACTGAAAGATAAATATGATCAAAAAACTGATTTTTGGCGCCATTTTATCAATATGGCGGCTCTAGCGGCGGCTTGCCAAGGTCGCAAATCATGTATGTAGTTGAGGTCATACATATGTACTTAACCGCTAAGTTTCAAAACTCCGGTATTTTTTTCCAGCTAGAACACTTTTGACTCCCCTATTGCCTGGCCTAGTGTAGAATAGAAAGATAATGCGATTCTACGTTCAAATTTCATGCGCTAGTCGCAGATAGAGATGTGGTTGTGATATAAGATAAGTTAAGCACGCAATCAAGCAGTTAATTGTTGAATAATTGGTCAGTATCTACGTGAAAAATATGAAGATTTAGATGTTAACGTAAATTAACTAATCTGCCAATTTCTTCCACAACACTGAAAATAATAATTTAATGTCTATATTTTATCACAACTTAGCGAAATGGATAAATGCAAAAACAAACACGTTTCTAAAATCTATTGATTTAATTTAAATATAGTAACGAAAAATTTGAATTAACTGCAATACTAATTAATATTTTTATTGTGTTGACATTAATAAGTTTTGATACAATTTATTTTCCATACAAAATTGATTAAGTAAGTTGTTTTATTGTGTTTTGGTTATAAGATCAATATAAACATAAAATATTTACGTAATGTGCGTTTGCTAAAGCCATAAATTAAATTCATTGTTAAGTTTTTAGATTGACTGGTATGAAGCACTAATTAATTGCTTATTAATATGAATTATTAATTACGGGTTTGATTCATTTAATTGTTAGGTAATTAATTAGGTATTAATAATTGATCCCATCTTTAATGACGTGTTTGAAGAAGTTCTCATTTATTTCCCTTCAGTGAAATACAACTGTTCGAGGTATACATCATAGGCGTGACTTGTAGAACCAAATTAGCAAGTTAATTGTGATTGTAAGTGACATCTTGAAATTTGTATTCTACGTTCAAGATATCTAATATAAATTTGTAGCGTTTGCACTTGTATCACGTTTAGTATGTTTTGTTATAATTTCATTATAATATCTACTCTAAAAAGTCGAAAAACCTCGTCTTCCTCCCCACACACTTGATTATTCAAATAAATCAAGAATTTTTGTTATTTCTTGTCTGAACTAAGAATTAAGAAAAATATTAATCTTGTAATTGATATTATGTTTCATATGCTATTCTTACAATTCAACTTTTGGAAGGATTTAAGATGGATTAAGGAAAAATGCAGCAATTGCAGAAGAGATGTGAAGTTTCATGAGTGACACAGGTGCAAGAAATCTCTTACTACAACTAAACCACTCAACTAACTCTACGGGCAACGGTGCCCTTGGAAAACTTACAAACCCTAATATACCAAATAATACTCTCAAAATTAAACGTTAAAAGTTTCGATGCTTGTCATAAAATTAATTTTAACGTAAGCGTATTATTCGTAAGTAAGTTATGACAAAATATATTAAAATTAATTCACAGATAGACAGCAAAATATTGAGTATAGATATTAAAAATGTGGCTTTCCATATCGATTATTTTAATAATAATAACGATTGGATCGTTCTGGAAGAATGATTGGAGATTCTTTAAATCTATCACATAATAGTCCAGACATCTGGTAGTTTTTTTTTTATAGTAAAGCGTGTTCTTTTAACAAAAAGCTTTATTTCGTGGCTCTTGAGGTAAAATTAAGTGTGCTAGAATAGAATTCTGCTGATCCAGGAAACATTTTTGAAAAAAATCTAAAAATCTTGTTTTAGTGAATTATATTATTTTCGTTTACATTTTATAGCATATGTCCAAGAATAAAATTAAAATTGACAATACAGTAGCGCTCAAAAGCAAGTTAAATTTAAAAGCCTTTAAAAAATAATATTACAAAAATGAAAGAAAAATATTGAAATATAAAAAAGTTCTTGTAGAAAAAACTGTTTGCCAACTTACTTTTGAGCGCTGCTGTACATATTTTAAAATATTTCAAAAAAAACTATGAACCATCTATCATCAATAGGTTGCGAGAGGTTCCAGGTTACAACTCTTTAGTTTTCGTTTTTTTTAAGAAGTATTTTTATCTTTATCTTCATCTTCCGGTAAAGTGAATAAGTAAGATAATGAAGAATTCTAAATTAATTTTATGTTTATTCAAAATAGCAAAATTTACGTATTTAATTAACAAAATGCTTAAATTGAATCGCAAATTCATGTTAAAATTACATGATTATCTTTTCGAAGGAAAAGAGTCAAATTTGGAACATCAGATGTGACTCATAAAGTTCTTCTTGTTTTTACTCTACGGAGAATGTTATCTCTACTATTTTTCTCTAGCATAATTATGCACTACACGAGCTATTATCAAAAAACTGTTGTAATACAAAACTATTTATTAAAGAACATGGCTATAATTTTAATTTTTCTTCTAGCAATATAATCATGGTTTTATCCAAAGTTGAGTATAAAAAAAAATTAACACGAGTAATTGTCCTGTACACTGGTTATAACTTTGGGAGGGTAAAAAATTATTTTATTTACAATTACTGAAAATGACGTCTACTTTAATTCGCATTTGCTAAACATGGTTTTGTAAAATTAAAAGGTTGCAAGCTACAGATCCAATTTCAAAACTAGGTATTTTAGCCGTTTTTCAAAAATAATCGGGAAACTTGAAAAGCCAAAACTCGGAATCTATTATATTTTCTATCATTTATCATCTATCATTTTACCCTAGAACGTTTTGTTGTAAAATGCAATTGAAAGCACTAAGCCATGAAAAAAAAACTGTAGAAACTTTTTTTTTTATTATTCCGGAACGCGTAAGATTCCATTTTACTGACCAGATGCCTGGATTATAATATCAGTTTAAACAAATACTTGGTACTTGTCTGGTAAACCATGTTAGATGAAAATATATAAAATATTATAATTTGAGTTGATAGTCAATTTTGTATTATGTGTTTTTAAGCCGCAAACTTATCTGTAGTTGAAATCTTGGCTTACAAATTTATTACAATAAACTTATCATCCTTTTAGTTAACATTTTCTACATTATTAATAAACTTTTTCAATTTAAGGTTGTTGCAGGAAGGTTTTGGAATTTGTCGAGTTTTTAAATTTTATGCGAAAACGCCAACAATTTCTTATCGAAAAGTTAACCTACCATATATTCAGCAACATATGAAACTTTTGTTAGAAACGTGCGACAACGATAAAACTGCGGCGAAACAAAGGCAAGACGAGCTTAGAATTGAAAGTATCTGACAATCACAGACTGCAGAACCAACTATTGAACTTGTCACATTCGTTAGAATTTGACTGTCAGGATCAAGCGAATATTTGAAATTTTTAGGATACCCAAATGATAGTCGTATGGTTTGCATAAATGTATTATTGTTTCATAAAAATTTTATATGCACACGTAAACACACTTAGATCTTTCGTTTAAATATAAAACTGTGTTAAAAGTTTTATTATATAAGCGTACATTCGAGTTTTACCTATATTTCCATTAAAATCGTGCTAATTGAATTGGCATCATAATTTATTTGAGAGTTTCTACTAAATAAATAAAACTCCATAAAACAATAATGTTTATTGTACTTTAAAATACATCACCGTTGTTTGCAATTACATCGTTTCCTTGAAAACATTATAGTAGTTGAGCCTTTATTCCCAGGAGTAATTAGTAAAACGATTTTCTAAACACTAATCTCGTAAAAAAATAAAATGAAAAAATGTAAAGTTAAAAACACATTTTTTAAAATTACATTTAAATTACTCGTATAACCATTTTTTAGTATATTAAGAATATTGAAAAATTTTAAGGAAAACCAAGAGGCAACAACGTAAGGTCAGCGTTCGTTGCCAGAATGAAATCTCTTAAATAATCCACGTCAGTTGTATTAATGTCCCATCCACTAAGCTGCCCTAGTGATCTTAAGTTGGGACAATGTCCCATTAATAATTGGACGGTCGTAGCAGTTAAGCACCTAGCACAAGAAAACCACAATTCCTCTAAGTACACAAAATCACATTCAGCACACAATCTAAATATGTCCCCATCAGTCAATCTTATAACATCACCCACCACTACCTTTTTCAGTAAGGGACTGTTTGTTAGCAAACATTTTAAAATGCAATCAGTCACATTACAATATAATATGTCAAGAGATTGTAAACTCATGAAATAATGGTCAGATTGTTGGTATAACAAATTAATTTTAAAGCAATCCAGGTTTGTCAAATTCGGACAATATAAACAAATTTTGCTAAGATCAATGTGTTCGTCTTTACAACTATTCAGTCTAAGCGTATGCAATCGATAGCCCGATTCTTGAATATAATATAAAAATTCGTTACAATTAAACTTAGATAACTTTAAACTTTTCAAATTTCTTAAATTGCTTAGCATATTCAATACGTTTTCTTGAGGGGTATCAAAATAAAGAGATTCCAGGCTAGGGCACAATTTCGCGATAGCATTATACATTTCTATCGTTGTTCTTGTATCGTGTATATAAATTAGTTTTGTTTTAAAAGTAGGATCCTCCTGATAAATATTTAAAATTGCACTGCCAACAAAAGAATAAGTTTGTATTACTGTTAAGTTGGGAAAGTTTTTTATTATTCGTGCTAAAACTTTGCAAGAATCCGATTCGGGGTGACAAAAAACTTTCTTTCCATAACTTCCTATATCTAAAACTTTAATTGACGCACTTTTAATATTGGCGAGTAAATCAGAACTAAATCGACATTCGCCCGAGACATCGAGAACTGTCAGTTGATTACACTGTAATGCTGACTGCAAAGTCAAATCGTCTGCAATATGAGGCATAACCAAAGTTTTTAGTTTTTTCAATTTTAACAGCATGTCGCTTAATAATTCGGGTTGTTCGTGTATCCAAACGCCCTTTAAATTTAAATGTTCTAGTCCAGTTCCATTATTGCTTATCACTTTTAAAATGTTTACGTAGTAGGAATGAGGGAAAATCCCAGTCTCTAAAATTTTAACATTACTTTTAAGTAGCATTTGTAAGCAGCTAAATCTAGTAGATGCATCCAGATATTGGGTGTTTAAAATGCAGTGCAACAATTCCTGAAGTATTTGATACGGGGCGTTATTTAAATATTCTTCTACAATGTTGTAGTTCACATTTTCGTCATCACAAAGAGCATAAATTAAAGTACTTGTCACTACACGAACACATTGATTGCACAATGTAGTAACCGAAATTTTAGGAGACATTCTAAGCACTTTTGTGAAAGTTTATACATTAGATAAACACAAATACTAAACTTTTATGTGTAAACTGCTACTAATATTAACCACGACTTCGGGCAACTTGCCATAGCGATCAAGGATAAGTTGCTTGTGTTTATAACGGTAGACAATAATAAAA
Organism: Cantharis lateralis; assembly: GCA_963170105.1. Taxonomy (NCBI): domain Eukaryota; kingdom Metazoa; phylum Arthropoda; class Insecta; order Coleoptera; family Cantharidae; genus Cantharis; species Cantharis lateralis. The sequence goes on from OY720629.1 coordinate 12,126,957, forward strand.
AATAATATCTAAATTAAAATTAGAATAATAACAAAGTATCTACATGTGTGTATTTCATATCATATATAGGCATTGCCATTTTAGATACCAATCAATAATCGGCGGTAGATATAATATTATAAGATTATTAATTATTTGCTGGTATGCCAAAACTTGGTAAATCCGAATACTACGTACTCGTACATTATGGAGATATCGCAATTTTAAAGTTTGAAGTACCTGCTTTCAAAAATCAGTTTTGAAAACAATTTGGTCATTTTATAAATTTTTTAATTAACTGGAATATAATTTCTTATTTATAATTAGCATTTTATTTGCTGACATAGAGATGCATAATTCATCGCTACCTGGATTTATTCAAAAATTGGAATTTGCCAAATTTTAGTGTCTGAAACCCGATAATATGAGGCAAACAAAAATTAAAACGATTATATTACTTCTAAAAAATTTTCAACACTGGACATAAAAATTCTCTTCTCCCATTATCACAGTTGTTCATCACAATAATTAATTTCTTCTCCCAGGAATGTCCGATAGTGACAAATCAAAACTCTCTTATTTCTCTGAAATCTGATTAAAAATTGATCTAAAATGGGGTTTTTATGCGGACCTCACATTTATCTAACCCCCTGGTTATTTGTTCACGTTTTGTGAGCCCAATTCTGGGCATGAACATCTTTCATGAACGATCACAAATTAATAAAGATTTTACACTTCTTGCCCTGTATTCAAAAATATTTTTAAAAGTTACAATAAGTTTAGAAGCCCTTTATAAGACAGGTGTCATAATACACCAATCAGAAACGTTCATTAGTCAATATTGTAAGGTTTTCAGTGGTTGTTTAATGGAGCATACGCAGTCAGAATTTTCAAAAGATCAATTTTTTTTATTTTATTTTATTTAATGTACAATATATCAGAAATGTTCTCCCGAAATTTTGAGTCGATTCGAAGAAAATTGAAAAAGATAGTAAATGTTTAAAAAAAATTATTTTATCCAGGTTTTTTTCCTTATTGAAAACTTTCAAAGTGTTTATCTCAAAACTGCATTTTCAAAGTCGGTGGACATGATATCTCAAAAAATTATAAACCGATCTTTCTACAATTTTACCCACTTTTTTTAGATAAGATTTACTTGGTGGTGGACGAAGGATTTTGTTTTGCAATGATTGGAACTTGTTTTACAAGAAAAAACAGTAGATCCTTTTTTATCGAAAATCGTGTTTTTGAATTTGAAGTTCTCTAAAAAAATCCAAAATTCAATTTTTTTCGAAATTCTTCGTCCGCTCTCAAGATAAAGTAATCTACTAACCAAATCTGTTACGTTTTTGATTTCAGATGATCCTGTCTCGACTTATCTTGTCCACAAGGAAATCACTTTTTTTTCACTGGAGGAACAATAGTTAAGAACTTCCACAATTATTAATATTTGTTAATAAAAAAAATAACTAATTATTCTTTAAAAACTGAGAATAAACATTATGCAACTATATTTAAATAAACATATTCATCGTTTCTTCGGAAAAAAAAATCTAGAAAAATGCCCCCTTAACTTTATTGAACGTTTTAACTTAAATAGATTTAAAACTGTTATCCAACTGTTAATTAAAGTTTTACATTTAAATAATTGATGAAATTTATACTAAAGTGACCAAAAATGTAGCTCTGTCATTGGTAGAATATTATTATTAAGAAAATAAACAAACTTATGTGACACTTTTGGTGAAACAATTCCGAAATAAAACATTAAATTCAATTTTCTAAAGATAAAAACAATATTTAATGTTCCTCACAACCTGTATGGCCATTGTTACTAAATACTCAGACATTTTTATTAACATTAAAATGTTCAAATTAAGTTTACATGATAAATTGAAGTTACAATCATATTCTGAATAGAAAATAAAATTAAACCACAGCAATGAATTGCTGTCGTCGCCCGATGAGTTACAGTGCGGAAATTTTGAGTTCGAATCTGGCTTAACAGCATTTCCTAGCGCGGCCTTTCGATGGACATCAACACGTGGAATTGTGGATTTAACAATTGGTTCTACAATTATTAAAGAGTACTTATCCAGACTTACAAATAATGTATAATAGAAAAGTTTTCAAAAACATCAATTTCCTTATTACATTAACTTTCTCATCTAACTGCTAGCTTAAAAGGTAATGTAAAATAAAATTATAGTATGGTTTGCTGTTGAAGAACTATTATTTACGAAAGAAGTACAATCAACAATCAAGAAAACGCAGTTTCTTATTAGTCGCTTTGTAAGGGTTTTATAAAAGATAATTACATTTAAATATAGTCACTTATTTCAGACAACTTAATTATCTTTTGTGATGCAATTATAAAAAAATAATTTACAATAAAAGTTTTGTAATTTGTACGCTTATTATTAATTTACATTTATGTTAGTTCAAATTGTACTTACGAGGTGGTAGATAAAAGAAACTTCTTGCATTTATTCAAATTCTCATTGCGTTTTTGTTGTGAGTGAATACATGTGAAAATAAATAACTATTAACCATCCATTCAAGTTTGATTTTTCAATATTCCAATCAACCATTAATTACTTAATTTATTGAATAAACTCTAATTTTAAAAAACCATTTGTAATATAATCATATCTTCACATGTGAAAAAGTAGTTAAACCTCTATAATTTTACATAGATTGGTTTAAAATTCTTCGTCAAACCAATCTTCTTACCAATTCAAGATGATCAATAGGTAATTAACAAAATTCGTCAAAAAATATCATCGAACGATCTAATTATTTTAATTTTCTAATTCATATTAATTATAACTGGGAATGTGAGTTATGACATTTGCTATCGCTTCATTATTAATATTTACAACTTGGTATAAAACAATTATATTAGTTATCGACGAAAAAAAATGTTTAAAATTATAAATCACATTTAGAAAACCAAAGAAAATTAGAAATGAATATCTTGGCTCAAAGGTTGTAAGAATAACAATTTATATAATATAAATTATATTGTTTTTTGAATATTCCATATTAGATATTTTTAATATTCACTGTGGGCTTTTTTAGTACTACGCATTTTAATTATGCGTTATGAAATTATAATGCATTTAGAAATGCATTTAAAATATAAATTTCTAGTAAATTGTGTGGTAATATAGTATGTACAGGGGCCCGATTCTTGAAATTTTGCGTATGCGCAAATGGGAAAGATGCGCATGCGAACCGCGTTTTGGTATTCTTGAAACCGCACCGGGAAATCGTATACGAACTTTTCGTGCGCAAATACATCGCATGGTAACAACCATGCGCAACTTAGATTCGCATGCGTAACTACATCAATTTTTCACTCGGGTTTAATGTTTTTGGTGCACACAGAGGCGTATTACGGAAGTTTGGCGCCACAAGCCTTTAATATTCTTCGCTCCTATCTCCCAATCCTGGGTTTTCCAGTTGACCCTTTGTTTTAATTTGAAAAATTTATAACGAAAACGAGACTTATTTTTTTTTAATAATTAAGACGGTTAATGATTAGGTAATTGAATATACGTAAAACAAATTATAAATACTTAAAAGGTTTTTTTTGGTGATTTCGCATTGGTGAAAACATTCACGATGTCGTCATATGCTATTTAATACATCACTCTCAATGCACATAAGAGCCAATACGTTCAATTTTTTATTGGATAATGTAGACCTGCGGTAGTCCTTCACTCTTTTTAATGCCGAAAACGATCTCTCCCCCGTACAGTTTGTCACTGCTTTTCATTCGATGAAAGACCTAGATTTTTTACTTGAATTATCTCGCCTTCTAATTATTGGTCATCGAGATCATCGTTATACTTTTTAATGAAGTTTAAACTTGGGTAACAGGGTAACAGATTTTCATTAAAAGTAACAAATCTATTAAAATTATTGTAATAGCTGGAACAGCCTTAGCTACCAGCTACAAAGCTTTTCTCGTAAAAGAAATTTTTAGGTTTTAACAGCATTACAATTTTATGCAACTGGAAGCTACCAAACTGATGTTGGATTTAATGTATTTAATACAGCAGTAAGTCAGTCATCGGTTTTCTTCCAATTTTTTAATCCACCGGTCGGAACAGAATTTAGAAGATTTGTTACTTCCTCCCACATTTTTTTACCATCTTTATATGTAAAATCTTTCGTAAATTTACCATCAATCAGTTTAGTTTTACTTATTACAAACTCCATTAAAATTTGTTTCTCTTCTGTGTTTATAGTTGCAGCCCTTTTAGCCATAATTACAGCACTGCACAATGTAATAATTATAAACGACAACACAAACAACAGATCACAGCTAAGCAAAACAAACAAATTTTAACCACGTGATGTGGTGCGTTCATAAGTAATTGAAAGTCGCATACGCAAACTACTATCTACTTTCGTTTTGTATTCAAGAATACGACTTTGCGCATAGCGTTGATCGTATGCGTAATGGACCACACGAATCTGTCCGCATGCGGAGAGTTTCGCACGACTTCAAGAATCGGGCCCCTGGGTTTTCCATTAAGGACGCCTAGATTTTAAAATTGAATAAAGCAAGTTGTATGTGAGGTATCTATGAATTTTTATTTTTATTCGAAAGGCCTATCAATGACATTATGTGTGAAAAATAACGTCGTTCAAATGGGCGCCGCGGCTCCGCTTGGTGGCACGCACCCGAGAAGTCCAATTTTTGATTACTCTTGCGCACAAATCAGGCTGAATTTGGGCGATGGCATGGCTGATGTTGGTTTTCAGGGCATCGGTGGTTTGCGGCTTATTGGCATAGACCTGGGACTTAATAAAACCCCACAAGAAAAAGTCTAACGGGGTCAAATCGCACGATCTCGGTGGCCAATTCACGTCGCCTCTGCGTGAGATAACCTTGTCACTAAACCGCTGCGTCAGAAGTTCCATTGTGGCATTAGCTGTGTGGCGTATTTGGTGGCACGTAGCACCGTCCTGTTGGAACCACATGTCGTGCACATCCATATTTTCCAATTTGGCCCAAAAAAAATCGGTTAACATCGATCAGTAGCGCTCTCCGTTGATACTGATGGAAACTAATAATAAAATTTTATGATTTGCATGCGTTCCTCAACGCTGTAATTTGGCATGATGATTTGTCAATTATCATTGAATAAAAACACCAAGTTTGACATCTGCAGCTTCAAAAACATAGCCGCATTGATTTGTTAAAATCTAGGCGTCCTTAATGGAAAACCCTTTAGTACGTAAAATGTAATATATTATTATTAAACAAAATCTAAACAGGTATTTCAAACTTATTCAATCTTTTTGAATATAATTTCGAGTTTCATATTATTTTTTTGTTTATTTACTGGTTATATGCTACTGAAGATCGAAAATAAATCGTGAAATAGGGCCTTCTATCGCGTTACTAATGTTTTTTTAAATTATTATGTCGTTTCATAGTGTAATAATAGTCTTTGTTTATTTTTCTAACATTCTTAGTCCTACCCTGTCAAAAATGTTAAATTAATATCTTTTCAAAATTGTTATAAAAAAGTAATTTTCCACGTATATGTATTTTTCACTTTACAGTTAAAATTCCATTATTTTAATGTTTTGTTTAGATTTTGTTTAATATGATAATGTATTTGATAGGACACCGTTATTAAGTAGTTGTTCATGTAAATAATTTCCAAAATTGTGTTTACCTTTCAGGAAGTAGGTCGTTTATCGATGAAAACGTTAAACTTTTTATATCGTTATTAATTTGGATTACGTTTTCAAATATAAACATAATAAAATGAAAAAGTTAATTGACATTTTAATCCTAATTTAAAGCAAATATTTATTATAAGTTAGGTAAGCAAGGTAAGTATTGATTTTATCTTAATCCAACCAACATCAATATAGTTAAAAAATATTGCAATAACATCTGTGGGTATTATTCTGTGCCTGAAGCGGACGTATATTTACTCAACCATTGTATCAAATACAATTGAAAGCTTGGATGTGCGATACAAAAACAATCATATCGGCGGTCTTCTTCATCTTTAGATAATATTGGGAAGTATTTTTCTAAATTTTCTAATTAAATCTATTGTGAGATTTACAGAAATTGTTTTGCTGACAGTTTCTTTTCATTAACAATACACATTTTTTTAACAAATGATTCTTGTACAAAAAGGTCTTTTATTCCGATATTAGAATTAATGGCGTATACAGAAAAAGTAAACAATATATAATGAGTTTATATGAAGATTAACAGAAATTTGAATTTTGTTAAATATTTAAATATCATTTCAATTATTTTCTGTACCTATATTATATTGTTTTACATTAGTGTATATGCTGCATTACATTTGTACATTATATATTTTTTATTGCATTATATGTATTCTTTTTTAAAAAATTGATAATATATTCGTATAATGATAATTATTATTCAATTTAATTCTAAATAATAAACTTTGCATTATATTAAGTCTTTAATGCACTGAGAATAACATAAAATGTATATATTTAAAAATTATTACTGATCGTGTATAAAGAAACACTTTTGCGATCCTTTCATTTTAGTTAAAACCACGACCAACCAAAACCAAAAGGTCGCAAAAGTCAGTAATAAGGTAGAAACTAGTGTCTTCAATCGATAGGTTGTTATTTCATAAGAGTGCCAATGTTCCGAATAATATTATGTTAGAATCGTGATAAAATATAAAGGAATTTCTACTGGAGATAATGAAACTGTACTTTGTTGTATGGGTGGATGGTAATTTGCTGTAATGGAATTATTAGAAATTCAAGTATATACTTGTAAAAGTTATCCTGTTAATTGTGATACTTCTAGTAGGTCTTGTTCTATTAATCTGCTCTTCAGTTACTTATTTAAGTGTTGCCTAACAGTGCACAGTGAACAGCTGCTTTGATTTACTAAAAATGAAAGAGTTCTACATTTCATTGCAATTTCTATTACTGTCTTGCTAAATTTCTACATTAATCTGTAATCTATTACATTGAAATACATTTTCCTATTTAAATTTTCATTTGTGAATAAGTAAACTTATTATTTTTCATTGTAAATTAATTAATTATTAAACAACAACGGTATTTCTCAAATAATTCTGTCATGCATTAATTTTTTACCCATCTCTACACGTATGAAGATTCTCATTAATCTAAAAGCTACTATAGTTGTATGTACCTACGTATTTGTTGATTAACAAAACGATTAAAAAAAAACACTGCACACAAAAATGTATTTTTTTACGTTTATATATTTCGAAAAGTTGGATAACTACTTTTTTAATACAATTTCTTTTTTCACTAAACCGTACTGTTTTGTCATAACTATGTTTCGGGCAGCATAATGAATGATTTCTGAAATTGCTTTGATAATGAGTCACACTGAACTCTATTAAAATGAACTGTTTTGGCCCCTATATTTAAATATTAGGTTGGAATTATTCAGTGGATTTTTATAAAGATTGTTTAAATAATATAAAGGTAGAAACCGGTTAGAAAATATAATGGAGTTCTATTATGTCGATAGAAATAGGACCCAGAAAACCCACTAAATATTCCATCTTCCAGTCTAATCTTTAAATAATACACTTTCCGCAAATTTTTTTTGTATTTAGAACAAGTTTCGACTTATCCAAGTCTTTTTCAACATGAAAAAGTTAATTTACATAGGCTTACATAAATTCCACCCACACCTTACCCAAGCAACCATCCAAAGTAGGGGTGTGTTATTTGTCATCATATTTCTGTTTGCTTGATTTTTTTGTCAAGGATTCGGAAAACTTATGTACAAACTAAGCACTCTATAAACCGCAGTTAGCCATCTAGAATGTGACAGACGACCAGGATCTCTGGTCATCTGGACAATGTCCCAACTTTATTGCTTTGGATATGTCTAATAAATACTGCTGGTTTTTGGTCAGCGTATTGCTGTCTATTTCTGGAATAAAAAATCTACTGATTTTAGCTTGACAACATTTTTCACATAATGGAAGCTGTAGATCAAAGGGATAGATAAAATTTTGGTCCTGTGGTTGCACCATGTACCTAGTATATGCTGTAAGATATAATGGAAGTTTGATAAAATGCAATAGACTCATGCTCCCCTTAGTGGTCTTCCCACGTGCAATTATAGCTAATGGGTGACACCATTCTTCCAACCAGTGTTTTAAACAGTGCCGTCACCTCGATCACTTCTAGACTTTTAAGTAATATTTCAAATTCAAACAGAAGAGAAGTAATGCTTCCAACTATGGCGGCTGAAGAACTGAAGATTCTGGTTCCGGAATCAGAGTGTATAATGTTATTTTTTTATTCTTGTCAAAATGCTTGGCGTTCACCTTTTCGACAAACAAGGTATCGTCTTTTCTGCTGTCAAAGTAAAGGCAACAAATTTCTTCATTAGGCTGACACTTCAATCCAGTCCTGACATGTCTCTGTTCTCTTCTGATTTTACATTTGTCAACTACACTGGAAGAATCTGTGTCGGTTATCATTCTGATATCTTGCAGAACACTTGCAGCTATCCCATCTGTAGCACAATCGGACACTCCAAATCGATGGCCAGTAATTATTTTCTTTGGTACATCTATTGTTACATAAACCAGTAAACTGTGCAGACGAAAATAAAATGCAAGAGAAAATTTATAAAACACACTTAGAAACTTTAATGCAATAATAGTAAACGCAGGCACGAATTTCTTACATTAAATTCAACCGACTGAGATAGATAAAAAAAACAAGTTAGGGTAGTAAGTATTACTCCTACATGGTTTTCAAAATTTTAACAACTTTGTTGGGACAACAAAAGTATACTTTTAATATTATAATATTTGTAGTTTTCGACTGGCAAACTGATGTGTACATGTGAACATTACAGTTTCCAGTATATTTATAAAAATGCAATCCGTGAATTATTAAAAGACAGAAAATAGAAAAAATAATTTCATGCAGTGTTGTAATTATTATTGCCAGCAGCATAATATTGTTCGTCAAGATATTATATGTTCTTATTAAAATTGTATGTTATTATAAAAGTAGTGTTGTTTGATACATTTTTCTATGCTAAATTGCTATTTCATTTTAGCTACTAAGTTACAATTCTTCACTTTTCATAAAATGATATTTTCGTTACTTATTTTTAAACGGAATTAACACCTTGATTTAGATTTGACAGATAAGTGATCAAAGAGTAATGTCCCCCGGTTTCAGCTCATTTAGTTGTATATCTTGCGAGGTAGAGAATCTCAAACGTTAAGTATGCCATTTTAGGTAACCTTCCCCTATGTACCTACTTTTAATAACATCATTCTGAATATATGAAAGAAATTTTTTTGCCTCTTTACATAATACGTATATTACAATTTATGTTTATAGTAAACTATTATTATATAATAATATACAAGTCGTACGTTTAAAAACTGTTCTTAGTATGCTGATAATATTATATTCAAGATACAGGCTTTGAAGATGTTCAAATGGTATTTTGAGTTTAAATTAGGCAAAGTTAAATGACTTAGAAAACTAAAGACTGCTTTCCATAACTTGCGACGTCTTAAGCACTTGAAAGTGATTGAGTGTGACCCTTCTGAACTACTTGATCCTTCTTAAACGACTCCGGGCAAGCTGGCTGTAGTCGTAGATTACAAACTTGTCGAACACCATTCGCACTGAAAAATGTTCATTAGATTTATGAAACACATTATCCAACTAATTAGTCAAACTTGAATGTAAATTTAGCTTATTACAAGTTTACTACCAGTTATGAGTTTACTTTTCAGTTTTAAAAACTGCTCAACGTTATTAGGAAATTGAAAAGGAAATTTATTATTCACTAAGCCCTAAAACTTTTAGTGCCAACTTGCTACTTGTATTGATTTTGAGAACCAAAAAAAGCAATTTAGCGCAATGCTTTTTGTTAATTTTAGGGATTCTCTCACAGTTTTGAAAGATATTATGAATTACGTGAACAGTTTGTAAAATTGAATTAAAGTAAAATCTAGACAGACTCCTACATATGCAATTTACCATAAAAAGTGCTCTGTTAGACTCGAACATATCTTACCTTACCTTTGATATATGAGATACACCTTAGGTGTGAATATATCTACGGCATGCATGCATTATTTACCTGTAACAAATTTGATGTAAAAAAGGAAACGACATTCATACTTCTTAAGAATATCCATCCGGTGTAGCTCTTTGCAACGCCATTTCCAACCTCGATTTGTTTCTACTCGGTCGCTTTATATAATGACACAATCTTCGGAAGATAGCACTTTTAAATATAATGCACAGTGCACAAAGAACCGCACAAAATGTTCATTCTTTTTAGACTAAGAAATGGAACAAAAACAGTGTCGGTAGCTGTTGAGCATTCTTAGTTTAAATTTACATTCGAATAGCTTCCGTTAAACGTTCGCAAAGAAATATACGACCCAACTGTTATTTTTTCTAACAGATATTTTAAACACTTAATTATTTTAATTAGCAGCTTTCATAAAATATCGTTTTATATTTTTTCAAAGTTGTTTTTATCGATGTAGTTTTAGTAATAAAATCTTAAAGCAAAAAATTTTGAAAGCAATAAAGAAGTATTCGCTAGGAAACTACTTCAAACTTCTGTTATACCACTTTAGCAATTAATTGCATAACATGAAGTCGAACATTCTTGAGATATTTGTTAATCTTTTGGATGTTTGCTTATAAACCATACCGAAAAATTTCTCAAAAATAAAAGAAACAGATTGTTTTGGCTTCGAAAATTTCAAAACTTTAAATTTAAAATGCATTAAAACTTACTATAATAACTATTTAAATTATTGTGCAGTGCCGCTATTGTAATTCTTGATCATTCAATCTAATTTAAAATTACATAGTTTAATGTTATATTTCTAAATTTTAGTTAATATTAGAAGTGCATAATTATATCATTATATGTTATTTGTAAAGCTACGCCAACAGAGATTTTTAATTTGTTTAATTGATCTTAAAAATAAACGGGAGCTTTCAAATCTGGATCTACAGTAATTATTAATGAAATTTGAAATATTGTCATCTTTAGCCTCGCTTGGTAGCCACAAATGGTTATTATGTGCATTATAAAAACACAATTCAAATATGCACTCCAACATCATGAGTTTATGAAGGTTACCTTACCTGCTTACGCCAAAAGCCTCACAACTCGTTATAGCTTCTTCAGAGTCAGTCTATCCAGCCAGATGCAGCATAGCATCTCATCATAAGATTATCGCCTCCCAATTTCCAAAGAAAACTTCTAGCACCAAATATACGAGTAGAAGATGTGATGCCGAGTCTACGCCGAATTATCGAGTGCACTGTTTGGATTGTCATATTACTTTTTATTGGTATTCGAAGGCCATTTACAAGTCACGTCAACAAATAAGTCATTACAAGCAACGCAGTGTAAGTGCTGCATAGTAGTCCGCCTGTTTTTGCATTTGAAGCTGAATTTATAGGCCCTATCGGTGATTAAATTCTTTTTATTTAACCCTGGTCAAGCTAGCACCCCCACCTCTTCAAAATAAAAAAATTTATATACCATAATTATGGACTAATTTTGGACAGCATTCGCGAAGTTTGGACAACAACGGTTTCGCGATAAAAGATAAATCTTTGGTGGGGGTTCTGAGTTGACGTCAAGCTAGCACCCCCACCACGAAAAAATGACTTTTTTTTATAAATTAAGTATACCATAAAATTATGGACTAATTTTTGACAGCATTCGCGAATTTTGGACAACAACGGTTTCGCGATAAACGATAAATCTTTGGTGGGGGTTCTGAGTGGACGTCAAGCTAACACCCTCACCTCGAAAAAATTGTTTTGTATGCTTAATGACGGTTTGTTGAATTGCTGCCGAATCTCTGTAATTGTTGTTGTTTCTTTTAGATATGCTGATGAAGGCCAATGGCCGAAACTAGTCCATAGATATAAATATTATGTTAAACTTGAGGAAAGTGTTTTTATTTTCAAATTGATTAACCTTAAGGGGATTGCCAAGTACAATTCCTTATAAGTACTCTAGATTTATGCCACAGCTACTGAAGGGGGCATATACACAGTTATGATGGTGAAATTTATAGATCTTTTTCTAGATTATTTTTCGAAGAAACGATTGAATATGTTTATTTATATATCGTTGCATATAATGTCTATTAATATTAATATTAATAATTGTGAAAGTTATTAACTATTATTCCTGGAATTCTAAAGAAAACTGATTTCCCGTGGACATGATCAGTCGAGACAGCATCATTTGAAATAAAAAAACCTAAAGGATTTGGTTAATAGATTACTTTATCTCGGGAGTGGACAAATAATTTTGAAAATAATTTAATTTTGGAATTTTTAGAGAACTTTTAAGTCAAAAAAAATGTTGTTACGTAAATGTAACACTTCCTGTGAGTGTCCTTTTAATTAGGAAAATTCTAATTGTCTATAAATTAACTATAACGTCTCCATTCGATCAATTTTTTCTCACCCCGATACCTTATTATTGTCGCACATTTTTCTTATCAAATCAAATTAATAATATTCTGTGCAAAATTAAATTATAAAATGTTTCCATATCCAAAAATTTCACTTATAATAATTATTTTCCAATTAAATCCATTAGCAATTCAATAAAACCTTAGAATATAAAATAGGAAGGAAGTAGCAAATGGACTATAACACATGCATCGAGTACGAGTCAAAAGTCGTGGGTAGAAACTCCGCCCATTGCACCACGTTTGTAATCGGTGACCTATATTTTTAAATTTTAAAGTTGAATTATGGTGAGTTGCAGTGTTTGTGGGACCTCTAGGATTAAAAAAACTATTAATTGTGGTATAACTTGGCACAAGTAAGTACTTAGAGTTATTTAACTAATTTTATAACAAAAACATTAATTTGTGAGGTTACTGACCATAATCTGCTTGAATCATTGGCGTACATATTACGAAGTAATCCTATATAATTATTTACATTAAACGCCGCTTTTATAATTTATATTTCCAAAAATTTAGATGAGAAAGGCTATTTAGTTGAAAAATATCAAAATTCCGGAATATTGGTCTCCAACTCGATCGTCATGCATGTGTTCAAAACACTTTAGTGACTATGCTACGCCCCTGGCAATTATATTAACCGGCCGCCATAGGATACCACGTTGACTCGGACTTGATATTCATACATTCCTTCCTCCCTATTTTATATTCTAAGAATAAAACTAATACTTATTTTCCATTTTATTTTGATTTTAAATCTAATTTTCTGCAAGTTTTCAAAATCACGACCGTCCGCTCTATCACCGCGGAAAAAAGCCCCTCTCCTAAATTTTCTCCCTTCAGTTCTTCAAGTTTCTGCGGCAAATACAAATTTTCTAATTTAAAATAAATTCAAATTTTCTCTCACAAAATAATCAAAATTTCAAAAATAAACATTGCAAATTTCAGGACATGACAATATATATTGATATATTAAATTAAGTGCTAATTTATAACCCATTTTAAAGAAATTAATTTAGATTTTAAAAACTTTAATATATTATTTTCCTTGCCAAATATAATAAGTGACAACCGGTTTCGGTTTAATTGGCAGCAAAACGTATCCAATAATATGTTGGGTATGTTATGTATACCTTGCGTTAGAAGTTTTGTTGTTTTATAAACCTAATTTGGATTTTTGTCAAAATTGAAGAAAACACACCAATATGTTAGTAAAAAATTATTTAAATGAGTACCTTGTGATCGAAAAGTACCCGGAATTTCTCATTTAAACGAATAATTTCAAAATATTTTTTTTCTGGGGTTTGAACTCAATCGGTCAGATAGTTTGTGGGAAATAACTTTGTAAAGAAGTCATTGTTTGGTGTACTCTGCGAATTTCGCTATGTCGAACTTACATAGTTGAGCAAAAAGTCAGCTTAAAATTTTATGTTTTCAAAGAGAATATCATGTGCGGATGAGTTGAAAATGGTAACGGCGTAGCCTACGGAAAATCGACAATGTTGAAAACACAAGCCTATGAGTGGTACAAAGAGTTTAAAGCGGCCCGTGCTTCAGTTGATGATTTGCCTCGTTCCAATCATCCATCTACATCTGTGACCACCAATTATATTGAAAAAATTAAGAAAATTGTGATCAAAGATCGACATGTGAGCATCAGAGAGATAACGGATGATCTTAGGGACTCGTTCGGATCGGTGCAGAGCGTTGTGCACAATGTTTTGGGCATGAAACGAGTTGAAACGCGACATGTGCCACACATCTCATCTTTTACGCAACTATTTGACTAAAAACAACGTTAATACCCTTCCGAAAGCTCCGTATTCACTTGACATGGCTCTGTGTGACTTTTTCCTATTCCCATAATTCAAGTTGCCACTTCGCGGAAAGCCCTTTGAAACGATTGAGGCAATAAAGGAGTATTCGCAGAAGGAGCCGAAGGCGATTCCAAAATCTCCTATGAAAAGTGTTTTAAAGATTGGAAGAAGCTTTGAAATATGTGTATTGTTTGCAATAAAGATTACTTTTAAGGGAATAAAATAAATATCTATGAATAATTGAACAGTTTTCATTTTATTAACAAATTCCGGGTACTTTTTGAGCACAAGGTATACGTTGATCAAACTGTTAATCTCACTTTTTAATCTACATCAAATTTATAACTTAAACCAACTTAATTATTTTCACCGGTATCTCCTTCGTATGTCTTAATTGTTAAAAATTATCTCATTTTCTTATGTGATCAATATTTTTTATTGTATATTTAATAATTTATTATAATAATAACCTGCTTGTATATTTTAAATAATAGTTTTTATTAAGTCTTTATTCTCTTTGTCATTCGTTAAATATTAATAGGCAATTAATTTTTATTATTTTTGACGAATATACAGTTTTAATTTTGTTTAGAACAATAAGAGAATTGTTAGACAATTTAATCATTTCTAAATTACATTTTGCAAAAAATAGTTTTTGTTCAAGTATTATTTTTATTAATTTTTACTAATAAAAAGTTATTGTACACGTTGACGACTTACCATCAAATAAAGCAAGTAGCTTCCTTAACATATTAAGAAAATAAATGCTCCTCTTAGAAACATAAAAGAGGTCATTTATATCGGAGACATTTAATTCAAGTGCCTTTCCGTTTTGTGTATGAACCTTTGAATTCAGAATTTTCAAAGCTTCTGCGTAGTTGATAACACCATTTCTATATACTTTTAAAAAGAAAGGTGATATTTAAAGAGAGTAATAACTTTCCTATAAATAAAAGTACTAAGTGACCAAATTTGTGACAAAGTGTTCTTAATCACTTGGAACCTTATGATAGTATTGAGATTGAAACATAGTTCTTTAGTGGTGTAACCTGAAAGTATTATAGCGTAACCTGATACAAAAATTAAAAATAAGGTAATATGAAAATATTATTTCTTGGTGGAAAACTTGTTTAAACTAAAAGTTTATAGTTATATACCTGTCTAGATAACCAAGAAAGGTTCAAACAGACATGACATCTATTTTCCGGATCGTGCACATGTCGTAAATTTTCAGACCCACCCGGATTTTACCCAACTTTACTTGCAGACGAACCTAACTTACTAACGAATTGGGTAGTTATTTTGCACTTGTAAATTATGTTTCCTATCTGAATCTTTCCTAGCAATTAAATATTTATTGTTTAATAAACATAATAATTATATTGAATTAATAGTTGCTCAGCCATTATGAGAAACTTGGAAATCTCATAATTTTTGCTTTAGTTTTTTGATATTTGTGATCCCACTGTGTAGTAATCTGTTTAAAAATTTATATTAGCATTTGAAAGATGCTTTTACTGTAACGAAAGCTGTCAACTTATTCTGTCTTAATAAACATAATTTAATGTGGAAGTTGCAACTGCAAAATTTGGACGCATCATATCCTGCCACAAAAGCTGAGTGACAATATAAAATTAATGACAATTTTGTTATATTAAAGCACCTTGCAAATGTTTAAGTAAATATTGGAGTTTGGTTAATTTTATTCAATAAAAAATAATTAAATTTTAACCCTAAATGCTAGAGGTGCACTCGATCGCTATATTGCGAAATCGACAAAGCTGAAGTTCAGTACATAGTAGGTATTGTCATTAGGCACGATGGTATCAAGAGAGATTCCAGTGCCAATTAATACTAATTCTCCTTTTGTTTTACTAGAATTGCTTTTAGAAACTCGTTTAGAGTACTGTTAATTATTAATAGGATTATATAATTATAGATATAGGAATTGTCAAGAAGTCAAGCAACAGATTGGAATTTGTTAATCTCCCACTATTTATTCTCTCTAAAATTATTTAAGCTGCTTAAAAGGGCTAAGATAAGCTCTAAAATATTCTAAACAAATTTAATGGTCCGGGATTACATGGAAATTTTGAAGGCAAATTAATTCTATGAACAATTATGGCACAATAAAGTAAATAAAAATAATTCAAACTTTCATTAAGGAAGAGTAAAGTTGTAGGATAAATGTCCATATCCAAAGGCTGGGTAAATTTATCGCACTTTAAATTGGAATTAATCTTTAAGTTATAATAGCAAAAATAGGAATTGGTGAAAATATACATTGTATGATATTATAAAGTTATTCGTTTTATTCAAATGATTTATTTAATGTAATTTTACCATAAACATCTTACAAATCTGAAAAATATCAAATACATTATTTGGGCTGTCTGCAAAAGTATTTCTTTAAACCTTAGCCGTCTACCGTTAATGGAATCCATCCATCAATTCTATAAATATAAATCAACGTGAGACATTATACACATTATATCTACGTACGTGTGTATATGGATTATTGTAAAAAGATATGTAGCCATTCAAATAAACACTTTTCAAATAGAATTGAAAAATTTATTCGTTTATTAATTTTTGTATTATTAATTAATACAAAAAAACTGTTATGATAAACATAACATTTCTAAAGTCGCGTTAAATTCAATAAACTACACAATAAGGGTAAATCTATTTGTTGTTGAAAATGCTTTGAAAATTATTGTCTTTCCATCAAATTGTAAATTTTCTAAGATTGTTTCCAAAATATTTCAGATTGGTTTGAAAACTCAATATGTTGTGTCGACAGAAGATGTGTTATTGCAGGCCTTTTTGGAAACTAATTCAAACCCATTTCACAGTCCAGGGGTCTTGTTTGGTCTCACGGGACATCCACAACCACAACTTGTGAACATTTTACTGAGAGTAACAAATAAGTTGACGCAAAGTATTACCTAACTCGCCAAAATCTACTTCAACTCAGAACAATAGCATTTCACGACAACTTGAATTTTCTTTAAGTTCTTATACAATTTACAATATTTGAGTTATAATTTAATTACAATATTTTGTTTGCTTAGACTAAAGTTTATTCCGTGTGTATTTGATTGAAATTTAAAACGATTTTTCCGCAGTTGTTTCTACCATGCAAGTTTTAATTTACCGTTTTTACGATTCAAACTCATTGTCAATACCTGAAGAGTTTAAAAAATATTTTATACTGCTGGCGTTATCCAATGAAAGTAGTATGTAGTTGAAAATAGTTGTCAATTAGTAAAATCAATGAAATTTTTGCTCCATACAAAGTTCGAACTAATTATAATACAGAAACAATGCTTGGAAAATTTGTACCGTATGTATGTAGTATCCCAGGTAACACGAGTTCGTATAGTAAACGTATATTCTTAGATTATTTCGGATATTTTTGGTATACGTCTAGTATTTGTGTATTTAATATACGTATATAATATACACTTTATATACTATACTTAAAATATACGTATACTAAACGATGTTCATAAACTAATTGGCAACCATTATTGCAAAGATAAAAGTTTGATCTAGGAAATACGTTTAGTAAATGTATACTGTATAGGTATATTAAACGTGAAAAATATTCGTCTACATATTAGTCTACGATCACGAAATGAATACGTATACCCTACGATTTTGTTATACGCTTTATTTACATATTTCTTTTACGAACAATATACGTGGGTGAAATACGTACATTATACGTAAAGAAACATACGTCTACATATTAGTCTACAATCGCAAAATTAGAACGTATATTCTACGATTTAGTTATACGCTTTATTTACCTATTACTTTTATGGATAATATACGTGGGTGAAATACGTACATTATACGTAAAGAAACATACGTCTACATATTAGTCTTCAATCGCAAAATTAGAACGTATATTCTACGATTTAGTTATACGCTTTATTTACATATTACTTTTACAGATAATATACGTGGGTGAAATACGTACATTATACGTAAAGAAACATACGTCTACATATTAGTCTACAATCGCAAAATTAGGACTTATATTCTACGATTTAGTTGTACGCTTTATTTACATATTACTTTTATGGATAATATACGTGGGTGAAATACGTACATTATACGTAAAGAAACATACGTCTACATATTAGTCTACAATCGCAAAATTAGAACGTGTATTCTACGATTTAGTTATACGCTTTATTTACATATAACTTTTTCGGATAATATACGTGGATGAAATTCATACATTATACGTAAAGATATATACGTATACATATTAGTCTACAATTGCAAAATTAGAACGTATAATCTACGATTTAGTTATTTGCTTTATTTATGTAATACTTTTACGGATAATATGCGTGGATGAAATACGTACAATATACGTAAAGAAACCTACGCCTACATATTCGTCTACAATCGCAAAATTAGAACGTATATTCTACGATTTTCTTATACAATTTATTTACATATTACTTTTTCGGATAATATACGTGGGTGAAATACGTACATTATACGTAAAGAAACATACGTCTACAATTGCAAAATTACAACGAATAATCGACGATTGCATTAAAAGCATTATTTACATACTTATTACTTTTTATGGAATATACGTGCGTAAAATAAGTACATTATACGTAATGAAATATTTTAAGAATAGGTTAGCATGTGGCCAGTAACATCTTGTGTTGCCGCCAATTAGCCACAAAATAGGAATAACCGCAATTTCTCGCTTTGAAAACTCCACTATTGCAAACATTTTTACCCAATTGAAATATAATTAACTTGCTCTTATCTTCTTCTCAATCGTTGCTTTAAATGTAAAGACCATTTGCTTATTTATAATAATTTTTTAATACCAACATAAAAATAATACTTACATACAGGGTGGGTGGTTTAAATATTCTATTAATTTACTTATTAGCAGGATCGGTGTCACCATATGGGCTAACTGTGCCTTTGCACAGGGCGGGAAATATTTGATTTTTCGAATGTGAAATTTTGCTTATTTTTATTAAATGTCAACATGAAAAGAGATTATTATACACTATAGTTCCTTTTAATTGGACGTTAACGAAATTACTGGCAAAAGCTAGTATATCTTTGTAAAGTACGGTGTCGAAACCCCCCTCTCCCCCCACGTAGAATTCACTCCATTTTTTATTTACGTGGCCAATACCAATGCACAGGCACCGCATACAAATACATGTACGATTTGTACAAAACTCCATTAGAGTCATCTAAATTAAATATTTATTATGTGTGCCGTAAAGGGAATAAACACGAAAATTTGCTTCTCGCAGAAATTCAATATAAATGTGTTCCTATCGAACATAAAAATGGCTATGCAATTTTTCCTATTCTTCATCAAAAATATTAACGTAAATTTATAGCCAAGTATTATTAGTGATTGATGTATTTATATTTCAAATTTTTAAATAAATTAAATTAATAAAGTTAATATAGGTATAATCACGTGTTTTATTACATTTAATAAAAAATGGTATTAGTCACAACTTTCTGCTTGCTATATCCATATTTGGCATATCTGGGCTATCAAAATAATAAAACTGTATCACCCCTTATAGCTACGGGGTAAGAGAGTTTAATACTAGATCAGGAGGTCATGAGTTCGAATCCCAGTCAGGTAAAAAAAAAGTAAGTAAAATTTAATATTTGTAAATAATAATAAATTTCAGATTACAATGTAGGAATATAATAAATTAGAATGTTTACAGATATCCATAGATTGCGAGTAAGAAACCATGAATGATTTATGATATATATTTATAAAATAAATAAAAATGATTAACATTATATATAAAATATACGTATATTACATGTGTAAAATATACGTCTAGATATTAGTCTATCACTGCGACATTAGTACGTATAATCTACATTTTTATTAAACGCTTTAGTTACGTTTTACTTTTACGAATAATTTACGTTTATATTATACGCTTTATATACGTACAATCTTTACAGATAATATACAACCGCAAATTACGTACATTATACGTGTAAAATATACGTCTATATATTAGTCTATCACCGCGACATTAGTACGTATAATTTTGGTTTTTATTAAACGGTTTATTTACGTATTACTTTAACGGATAATCTACGTTTATATTATACGTTTTATTTACGTACAATTTTTACAGATATAATACGCCCGCTATATACGTACATTATACGTGTAAGATATACGTCTAGATATTAATCTACAGCCGCGACATTGACACGTTTGTACTACGTTTTTGTTATACGTTATATATGCGTAAATAACGTTTGGTATATGCGACTATTATTCGTCTAATACACGATCTTGTGTTACTTGGGATGTATGTGCCTTTTCAGAAAATAACTCCCGACTCATATATATATGTCCCCGGGATAAAAATAATGTAGACAAAACAACTAATAAACAAAAAATTTAAGTTACGGATCATCGCATTTGATTTTTGAACTTTTAACCGAATTTCATTACAACGCTTCTCAACCATTTTAAAAGATGCTCAGTTTACTACTGCATGCTGCTTGACATTAAAATTAATGTTTTTGTTACTGGTATAAAACAAAAATAAAGCCTTCATTTATGTTACAAACTTAAATCTTTTAATATACGAAATCTTAAAAAATATAATGAATGTTTTTACGTTTATCGAAGTCTGTTTATAATAATAATATTAAAAAGTACTTTTTCGCAAAATATAGTATTTTTTATTATGATGTTACCACAATATGTTTCATACAACTTGGTGTATATCTTCAGGTGGCTACAGAAATAGATACATATTAGTAATGTTAACATATATCATTAAGTAAATTAATAATTATCAATTATTAAATTTAGTAGATACATATGGTTAAAACTATTAAAACCAATACAAAAAAACTCTACAAAAGTACATTCTATACTACAATATATAAATACCTAAAAGAATTTATTGGTAATAGTTATATACTCTCAAAAAATACATTTAAGGCGATGAACCACTGTGACCGATAAAATGTTTATTATATAGTTTGGGTTATTGAAAATGTGTCCAAAAATATTAAAGTGAAATTCATCAAATATAACGGATTTTTTGCAATGGTGTTTATTATTGAAATTTTTAAATCATAAACGGAATTACTTGAGTATTTTATGCTTTATACAAAATATACAAAATAATATACAAAAATAAATTTACATATTGTAACTTGTAGATATCTGTGATTATTTTTAGGAATCGAAAGAATCAAATTACTAAGTTGTTAAACGATATAATGTACTTACCTCCCACCTTCAAAATCGCATTTATTTAAAAAAAGTAGTTTTAAAAACTTTTTTTTTACAAATTGCGGCATTGTTTTTAGCGTTCGGAGTTCTCAACTAATTTACTTCCTTCATTCATGGGGTTTTATGTATGCAATTTACAATGATCTTCAATTAGCACATATGCTGCGTTATAAAAATAATTTTAGGTACTAAAGTACTATAGTCTCAAAAATTGAATTATTTTGACAAATTTATTAGACTAATAAATATCCTTTATTTTAAAATATTTTCAAAATAAACTACATTGAACAAAATTGCTATAGTTTTATTTTATATTTTAAACGAGGCACAAAAACTATAGTTAATTAATAATGACTGTTACCTCCTTTATTCTTAATGCATTAAAAACTTATATTTTTTATACATAAACGTAAATTTTGTCTAGTTTGTAACGAAATTTTAGTACGCACGGCATACATGTTTATGTTGTTTTGCCTAAAGCATTTCTTAGTTAGCTATTTCTGATATGAGAAATGCCGAGTGATCTCGCTGAAATATAATTTTCTTCTTGCATTTCTTCCCCAAAATTAATTCAGTAACACATTTTCCAGTAGGTTTATGTAAATTTTGCTTGTCATTCACGTATCTTTTCAACAGATTGGTGTTCCTCTAGTGAAATAAAACCTAGCCCATATTGGTTCCACCTCAGAAGTTTCTATACATTGGAATGCTTAGGAATTTCTGTAATTTATGCCAATAAAAGTAAAAAACACCTGCTCCATCCAAATTAAACTTTCTTTTATCAGAAAAAATTATATATTTTCCATTTCATCTCCAAGTCAAGTATTTCGACAAACTTTTGATCTTGTATTTGATGATTTTTAGTTAGTGGAGGTCTTTGTTACATTTTTTCTATTAAAATTGCCGATTTCTTGAAAGAAGTTGCCGAACAAGTCTGACACTCACAGGAAGATCCTGATTCGATTTAATTTCAGCTGTTGCTACTCGTTTCTTTGCAGCAGCGTAGCGAGTAAGATAGCTGTGGTAAAACAAAAGCACGAAGATGTTCTTGAAAAATAAAATTACAAGTTTACGTTTGCACATCAATGAGGTAAGACCTTGAACATATCGTGGAAGAAAATAAAGTTTAAGTTTAGCAGCAAACAAAGTAAAACCCGGTAAAACCTCAAAATGATTCTAGGACATTTCGCTTCCGGGCATTTGCTACCACTCTTAATTCTTAAATATTCATAAAGTTTTCCTATATTTTATTTTTATTTTTTAAGATATATCTTTAAAATACCCAGAATCCATGGTAAGCAATTGCTAAAGGTGCTTCTCTTACCTCAAATCCCATTTAGACATTCATGCAGCGTTTCCTGATATTTCTATGTAAAATATGTATTTTTTTTAAAACATGAAAATATAAAATGACAAACATTTCGCTCTAATGCGTTTTATATAATCTATCTAACTGCTTTGATTTGTCGTATTACTCTGATACGACACTCTCTTATAGGTAAGATGCCACATTTGAATGAAACGCATTTAGAATTCGTTAACTCTCTGTATTGTGAATTTCTTTAACTTCTCTATTTTAGCATTCGTTAACACTCTCGTTGAAGACTAATATTTTTGCTCGTTGTTTCATTTTATGGACTAACCTATGGTCAACAATCCTCTTGGTTGAGGCGACTAACACAGTTATACATGGTATAAACTCTGAGGTTCTAGAAAAACAACTGTTTTAATGACCACTGTCAATAGCGATGAATTAGTCAAGAAATGTTAGTGAACAGAATGTTCTAAAATAAATTTAGAAATAATCTCTTATTTACTTCTTTAATACATTTTTTTTTTATTTTGCTTTTAAAACTTTCAGTAACATTTGAATTATTAATTTGACAAATAAATATTTTTCAATCATTAGCGAAATAATATAATAATTATATTCAAGATGAAGCAGTTTCGAGAACTCGTAATAAAAACTTTTATGTCAGGAAAAAAAGTAACTACAATTTTGAAGAATCTAAAACATATTGGAATAAAAAGAGATTTTGTTTATAAGACCATAAAGCGATTTGTCGATACTTTCTCTACAGATGACCGAAAAAGACCTGACATTAAAGTAAAGACAACAAAGTTTTTTTTTAAATCCCACAAATTTAACTGGGGTAATAAGATAATAAGTACTTGATTGGCATGTTTGTTTTTCAGCAATCTCACGATCAACAAGATGATCGAGTGTGGGCTTTTCGACTCGATGATATCATAATGATTTGACCTCAGTTCGAAAATGAGATAAGCTTCCATTGAAGTTTGTTGAAAAAGAGGTCAAAGTAAACGCAAAATACTATTTGGAAAAAATTATGGAAGCAGTTCGTTTGCCTATAGTCCTTAAACTTTATTTGAAGATGGTTATTATTGTGCATTTTTTAAAATTTGATTACGAGTTATTGTTTTCAACAAGATCGACCTCCATTTCATACAGCAAATTACTGCAGTTCAAGAATGGTGCAAGGTTTATTTCCATTGGATTATTTTGTCTGGTCACACATATTGTCTAAGCTTGGATATTATAAATTCAGGATGCAATGCCTACGAACTACGTTCATTTGTATGCAATTCGATAAAAAAGAGATTGAAGCTAGTTAAAGAAGAAAGACGAAAATAAGAAATAGTAACCTGCTGATTCTCTAATTATTATCTTGCGTTCACAATAGAACTTATTTTTGTATCCGATTGTTGCGGATAAACTATCAATGGAACAAAATTTCTTAAACATAATTATTGAATAACATTAGATAAACTTTAAATTTTAAGCTATGTTATCTTATTGTCTCTGACTATACTATAAAAGGAAAAGTGCTAAGTGTTTGCATGTTGCTCATATTAGGCATCTGAAAATAAACATCAACCACTATTACAGTTACCCACTTATATTATTAATTTGTAAACCATTTCACATCTAAATATTTTATATCATTTATATAACACTAGAATTATGTAACCACATAGTCAAAAACATATTTAGATAATAAAACAAATTTAAAAGAAATTACGTTTAATTGTTCAATTCGAAATCGAGTTAACATTTCTCTCTTATCTTCATTTATAAAAGAATGGGCTTTAAAAGGCAAGCTTTGAGTAAGACCGAGAACACAGCAATAGGAATAATTTAGTATACGAAGATATTTAATAAAATTATTCATTTAATGCAATGACAATAAATTATTAAATAAGTATATAATGAAATACTTTTTAGTACTTAAAAGTAGTTTTTTTATATCGAAACTATAGAGGTCAATAGGCATAACCATCATTTTACATTGTTTTAAGAAGGCTGTAAAAAATAAATATTAATATTTAAATAATAATCTTGTTGCAGAATAGGACACTTGCATGAGTTTTTAATATGTATTAAAACTGATTGCATCGGTAGGTTGTAATAGTAGATACATTTGGACCTACCAGAAACGAAATAACCGCATTATTACTTATAAAGGGTGTCTTACCAAGAGTGCACTATTTAATTTAATAATTAAAACACGTATTTTTTTAGTGCGTTGTGATATTTTTATTGCATTGAAAGGTAGACATGTTCCGATTAAGTATGGAATAAAATATTGTCACAGAAATGTGGCTCGAACGTGTTTCCTTACTGGAAATACGTTATGCGGTTAGTTATTATTGTATAATATACTTTATGTAAAACAATATTTTATGGTAAGATTTTCTCCAATCTAAATGTTCGAAGTTTCTCATATTACAATAAAAAATTTTAAAACATGATAAATTTACTGAACGTATGCGTTGTTATGTTACTATACAACTAAAATTAAATTATTATTTTTGTTCGAGATGAACAAATTGTTTCTATTTAAAAACGAGAATATAAAATTAATTAAACTGCAAATTGTAATACATATAATACAAATTTCACTTCGTGACGTGATATAATCAGCAGGATGGTGTAAAACCTACACCGATCGATTGAGAAGCGGGAGACCGCGGTTCAAATCCTGGTCGCGTTGGTTACACTGCTGTGATTTAAAGCCCAATATTAATTTGTAGGCTATGGGAAAGGCAACGGAAAATCATCCCATTAATTATATTTCCTAGCCAATCATCTTGGCAAGACGAAGAAGAGCTCTAATATTTTTACCACATGATTATATTATATTGCTATTATTTTTATTATTATTATTATACAAGGTTTATCTCATTAGTTCCAAAAAACGAAACACGCTTGATCCAGGGCCGTAGCTAGGGGGGGCATCGTGGGGCAATGCCCTACCTTAAAATACCAATGCCGTACCTTAAAAAAACCATCAACTTTACCTTCTTTATATTCTATTGACGACAATCGATTGACCAGATACAGAGCAAGTAAATTTTTTACTTTCGCCCTACCTGTAACCATCACTGCCCTACCTTAAATTCAACGCTAGCCACGGCCCTGGCTTGATCGAACAATAGAGTTATAAACTATCATTCATTGTATTTTATAATAATTTCGTAAGTTAAAATTCAATTTTATTTAATTTTTGCATTTTATTGTAACATGTAGATACATCATTTATATATTTCATTTTATATTGCTATATACCATTATAATATTATAATACCCATTATAATACCCATTGATTTAAGTGAAATATGGTCTTATTTATTCAAAATTAGAAAACCTGCATATTTATCCAAAATAAATAATGTTATTCTTAAAATATTGGTGTATAGTATAATTTAATTTAATTTTTTTTAATTCAGTTAATTCAGCTTTTAATTCAGCTTTCGGATTAATTTATGGAACATCGTACGTGATTTTTATTTTTTCCTAGTTATATAATGCGACTGATGATAGAAAATAATTGTGAAATATCCCATTACTTAAAGTTTTATTGAATTTTTACTTAATTTTTTTTTTTTTTAGATTTAACGTGCATCAACTACTAGGTTTTTTTTATCTTGTTTCATAATGTAATAATAGTGTTTCTAGGGTTAAAATAATGATTTTTCATATTTTTTTAAATAATAAATTTCTATGTATCCCTGTATCTTTCACTTCAAGGATAAAATTCCTTGAAAAAATTGTTTAGATTTAGTTTAATATTAAGTAAATTAAAATATATTTTGGTTCCTACAAAACAGGGTGTAGAAACTATAGCGATTATTATTTTAGTCTTAATATTAATCTGGAAATCAATGACACAAAATACAAATTACTTAATATAGAACTGAACATTGCTCTTAATTATTTATTTATATTAATGTATTTTAAATTAGAGTGGTATTATACATAATATAAATTACTTTACCATTTATATTGTTTTAAAAAAAATTTAATAGTAAACATCAACATTTAGGTACGAACGTACTAGGTACTTATTGTATAACGACCAAAACAACAAAATTGATCCCGTATATTCGATTAGCTTTTAATGTAAAGGTTAAATTTCTCAATATTCTCCCAGGGAGCATAATGCCCTGACGGTGTTTGTTAGCAATTCTTGCTGCAATAACAACTGATAGCAGCTCTAATATTGTTTCGCCTCCTGTTCTGTTTTATTAGACGTAAGAAATGCCATAATTTAGCGATAGAAGACACTCCAATAAGTCTGACGCATAATTTTTATCGCACAGCTTTGTTTTATTTCTGTGTGTTATTAAAGTTGCAAGATATATAGATTTTGTTCTCGTAACTTTAATGAGTTTCTCAATACCTTTATTACATTTGTTAGCGTTTTCAACTCGATTACTACTAAAAAATGTCATATATTTTCTTATTACATAGAATGCTATTGCAGCAATTAATCATACTTAAAATAAAAATTTTATACAAGTTTTGCAAACACCTATCGATATGTAAAAAAGAATGACAACTAGTAAATTTATTAGTAATTTAAAAATCTACAAGTAAACTTATGCTGCTAGTAAATTGATCCAAGTAGTAACTAACGACTCAATTTCCTAGACCAGCTACTAGCTTCATCGCTGTCACATTCTTAAAACCGTGTTACCTTTATGTTGACTTTCTCGTAACAGATGGGCTTAATTTTATAACTGTCAAGAAAATTGAAACTAAATAGAAAAAAAATTATTGCGAAGTTTTCCTACAACTTTTTATAAAATACAGTAAATATGACATTAAATCACAAGTACATGTTTACTCATATTTTTCATGGGCGTTTTTATTAATAAATTCTAATTCCCTTAATGTTAAAATCATTTATGAAAACATGGTAAATGTTACCCACGCCATATAATATGGAACAATAACAAAACCAGATATTAACCTGGAATAGCATCATTTTTATAATATTATATCAGATGTCACCATATTAACGAAAACAATGAGAGTTGAAAAATGAACCTGATTCTCATCGAAGCTGTGATCGCAATTTTATTTACCAGTGCTGGTAGTGTGCATGGTTTGTGAATCAGAAAATCTAATGTGGTCACGACAGCATTCAATCTACGTGAAAAACAGATTGGGCTATCTGTTATCGGGGAGAACTGCGGCATTTATACATTGCTTCGGTGAACGATTACTTTTTTTAAACGCCAACCTACAATGTTCATTAAGCTACTTTTTAAAACTCAGTGATTAAGGTTACCTAAATTATTATTATTTTATCAGGTTTGAAATCCTAGTTTATTTTAGAATTATTAACAACTGTCGAAAGAAGTAATTTCAGTTTAAGCACAAAATAATTGTTGTAATTCTGAATAAATAATAATTATTTGTTTTAATTTGTTTGAAAAATTGTGTTTATAATTAAAATAAACATTCAAACAATTTGAAATTTTATTAACTTCTGTTCTAAAAGCTGCGAATGAAAAACCAGGAGTTTTGTTGTTGTTGTTTTGTTTTTATCCAGCCCGGAAGACTTATTTTAACGTTTTTATTGCATCCAAATCATTGTACTCGTATTACTCCTATTTTTATGAACTGACCTTTTCTAATTTTCAAGTTGTTCAATGTGATTCAATAATGTTTGTATCAAATTCAGGTACCATTCCACTAATATATCGTTACAATGTAACAATTATACTTGCTGATCGATCTGCATATTTGCTTGAAACGCTAATTCTCAAGATTTTGGAATTGGTTATCAACGCAAATGTGACGCTCAAAGCTGTTTCAGGCTTCCTCTTTAATCCTACTGGTTTTTGTCATATATTTTTCTATAGCGTTCTATATTATAATAAGTAATTATGCAATTACGACGATTAGCTGTTTTTTTTAATTGTTTAAAATATAGAGTACCTACTATAAATAGTACTATATTATTAGCCGTTCAACGTAGAAAATTGTGAAATAAGGGAAGTCAGGGCAAAGCGGACACCTTAACCTTTGACGGGCTCTGGGATTATGGAATTATAAATAATAATTCATAATTGATATTAAATATGATAATAATATACACAATAATCAGTAGTTTCAAATCTTCAGAGCTTCGGTGTGGATAGTAATGGAAAGCCGAAATTTTCAGGATAAGATGTAGTCAGCAGACTTATGAAACTCTCTAAGTTTCATTTGTCTAGCTTTTATACTTGAGATTACTATTATACTATTACAGTGGATAAGGTATTCACTTTGTCCTTGTTCGCTTTGCCCAATAGGTACTTGTTGAACTTAACTTTAAATCAAATACAAAATCAATATCCCAATAAAACTCACAGTATTTCGACAAGAATACATGCACTTTATAGACCTAATCAAACCAAAACAGTAACTCAATATGTACATGAGTACGTATGGAAGTACGTACCTTGAAATATCATAACAAATTATCCCTTTTTTAATTTTTTGGTTTTCTTCTCAAACGACGCACCACCATGTGTTAGCTCTGTTTGTTCACTTCTGAATGTTTTGTAAAAATATTTGAAAGTATCTTTTTGATGATATTATAAACAAATATACATACCTTATCGTCACGCTCTTTACTATTCTTTACAAAGTTATATAATCACAATAACTAATATATTCAGACATGTTTCGGTCCAGTAGACCAACATTCAGTTAAAAATAAAATAAAAATGTAATATTAAAACGTAAATTTAATAAGAAAGGACACCACGAATAAACTAATATATAAATTATAACTTATTATCTTCTGTTATCGTCCTTCGCTAGGTCTACAATCATTTGGATAAGCGGCCCTCTTATAATTCCAGTTGTTGATTTAATAATGCTTCTGGTTTATATTTAATCATTTTTTTTAATTTCTAATGATTCTAGTCGGTCCATCGTTTCCTTTCTCGCATACTTGTATGAATTCCGCATTCTCTATTTTTGCTTGGTATTGCTCTTTAATAAGGTAATCTACAAAATTCGATTTTTCTTCTGAGACATGTTCTTTCAATCTTGTTTTGAAAGCTCGGCCGGTCTGTCCTATATAGACCATTTTGCAGTCATCGCAATACATTTTATATTTCCCGCTTCTGTCCTGTATCTTCATAGCATCTTTGGTTTTGGAGAGAGTCTCTCTTATGGAATTCCTAGCTCTAAACGATATTATTGTGTTGTCGTTTCTTAAAAGTTTTTCTATCTTTTCAGATCTGATTCCATAATATGGTAGACTAACATACTTCCTCGTAGTTTCTATGGGTGTTAGAGATGTGGCGTATTGCATCGCGACTCTTTTTCAGAATTTCTTAATAATGTTATCTATTAAAGAAACTTGATAACCGTTATTGTGAGTTAAGTTTTTGATGGTATTAATTTCTACGTTTTTATCGGAGTCGCTCATGGGGATTTTTAACAGACGCCATATTATGGAGTTGGACTCGACAGGGATCATGCAATCGGTATATGTAGGTTTTCTATAGATTTTGTATGAATGGACCTCTTGGTTTCTGCAGATGGATAAATCCAAATAGTTCAAACATTCGTTAGATTCTACTGCCATGGTTAATTTGATGTTATTGTCCAAGCTACATCTTTACGTGATTTAGGAAGTTATCTAGTTGTTGGTGTGTGCCATTCCTAGAACTAACACATCATCTACATATCTATACTAATATATGATATGTCTATGGTAGCATTTCTTAGTTTTACCATCTAGGAATTCTCTCTCTATTGCGTCCATGAAAACATCTGCTAGCAGTGATGAGGATCCGTTACCCATCGCCAATCCATCTATTTGTATGTAAAATACGTTATTATAGTTCTACCGCGGCTGTCAGCTCTATTTTGGCTAATGGGGAGAGACTGTCAGACCTACATATGACTTCTTCTATCTTTCTTTACACTTTTGTATGGGGATGCGAGTGAAAAGGTTGCGGACATCAAAAGATACCAATTTAGCATTTCTTGGAATCTTAATGATATTTATTTTATTAATTAGGTGTTGTGAGTTTTTTATAGTGTGGACGGGGTTGAAATTTGTGGAACGTTTAAGAATGATCATGATCTGCTTTATGAGTTTTTCTGTAGGGGATCCTATAGTGGATGCTACCGACCTAATAGTTATCTTTTTTATGGATCTTTAGAAATTCTGAGAATCTGGGTGGAGTGGCATTCATCACTAGCATTCATTGAGTAAACCTCTAGATGTTATACTAGCTTTGTTTTGCTACCTAATCTTCTTTCAATAATTTAAAATGGGCAAAATTTGAACCCAAAATTAATTTACCTAAAATGACCTAATTAAATTTTATGCAATGTGAGTAATAGCTTATAAAAAATGTCTTCCATGTTTCTCGGCACACCAAAATTCTTTTATTTTCGTTTTATGTAATTTGCTCCCAAACTTTCTGTTTACGCTAGAGCGGTTTATCGCTATATTCGTATTGAAATTTGTTGATCTGCTGTAATATTTACAATGATTTGGATGAGCGGTAGACCAGTGAGTATGGTATTTCTGTTCAACCTGAGCCAAACCTCATTGGAAAATTTTCAAATAAATAAATAATAATTAATAAATATATTTAAAAAAGACTGTAAGCCTGCCGAAAAATCATACATCTGCAATATTATTATAACCATAATAGGGTGGTTAAGTTTAATAATAATCTACATATTATTGTTGTTTGAAAATAAATTAAATGTTGGATGTGTCTTACAATTATAAAATATCGTTGTAACTTGATATGTATGTCACTTATCTACCATTACTTCAAATACTTTATATTGTAAAAGAAAAGCGTTATCCGTTGATGTAATTTTGACTCAAACGTATATACAGGTATATAATTTGGACTTTTCTCTTGGGAAATTAGTACAAAGTGTTGTCTTTGTGCGGACTATCTTATGCGTTCTGGTGTTTGTCGTGTGCCATTGCGGCTTGCATTAGATTACTATATATATTGTTACTAAACACACAGTTAAATTTTAAAATTTGAAGAGATAGGTTAAATGTATATTTTAGTTTGCATATTTTTCAAATCAATAACCGGGAAACCTAAAAATTTAACTATATCCAAAAGTATCTGAGCTATTTACGATTCGGAAAATCTAGGGTTTTAAAATGATAATTACTAGTTACTAGCCTAGTGTAAAAATATTATAGATACATAATTTCTTTCCAATATGGTTATCTTACGGTAGGTAGTAATCTAAAATAGAATTATTTATTGTAAGCTAAAGAAGTATGAAAGTTATGGCAAAAATTTGAAATTCATAACTATTTTTGTGTTATGGCGATGTTCGGAGTTATTACCAAATAATACAATAAGTTATAAGCGTATGTCAGCTCGGTATTCTACGCTTTGTAAAGTTAACAAATACATTTAAACTCCATTTAACTGTCAAAATAATCTTTAATAAAATTTAATAAAAAGAACGGTATAAACCATTAATATTACGATAATAACATTAATTAAGACCTCTAGTCAGAAAATAAGGATTTTAAAACCCCCAACCTATCCAAACAGTTCAACTTTTATAATATTATGTTTTCAGAATTTACCCGATGCCTGGCGGTACTGTATATTCTACAAATATTGCTTCTCCTTTTCGAACACTCTGTATGCAGTTACTAATCAGAAATGACTTAATTTCAAAGCCATGAATAATGGTCGTGTGCTAAATTTGCGCAAGTTTTATCGATAGTGGATTCAGCGATTAATATGTAATTAATTATGTTGTCTTTACATTTAAATTCGTAAAACTGTGGATTAAAAATTAATTTGTAGGTAATTTACTAATTTAAAAAAGAGTTAAACTTCCTTTTACTAACTTTAAGAGCTTATAAGGTTTAATTTAAAACAATACTAATAAATAAAAAAATATTATCAGATATAAAATTTCTTACAAATTGCGTAAACGATTTCGGTTAGATTTATCTATAAGCTCGTATTGTAGCTAACAAGCTCTAAAGTAATTTTGAAGATCTATCGAATAACATGGCTTGAACTGTCTTACAATATATATATTTTTTTTATATTTTACAGAAAAGACAAATAATTACAAAAATGATTTTACGGGAAACACAATTTGAAGTAACATTCTTACCGCTTCGAGAATATTTTAATATTTTCCTGGAAATCTTTTTTAAATTTTATTAATATCATAATCGTCATAAAAAAACGAGAAGTTTTAAGAAAAATTTTAATTTTGAAGTTTGAATAGAAAAAATTGTGCAAAATTTTAATCGAGTTTTAAAGTTTGGTAAAGAAACTTCTTAGGTGAATTCTATATAGAAAGAAGTGGATAACTTTTAAAAAACGTTTTGCATACTATCACTTTATGGTGTCATCTTTCTAAAGGTTATAAGAACAAACACTGAAATTTTAAAGTTCAATACATTTTGGTTTATTATAGGCTGTTCTAGATTGCTAAGTTATTTAATTGTTTTTCGTAAAAGAATGACTTATTTTTTTTTTTAATTAAATTAAAAGTTGAAAGAAAATAATTATATACAGAATTTTGTGTTTACCGTATAATTTGTTAGATTTTCATAATTAATTACTCTTATTAATGGATTAATTCAAATAGTCGATTTCGTACTATTAGTCGAGCGGCTATTCACTATTTAGATTTTTTTAGTCTCTGACACTCATCAATTTTAACTGATCAGATATAATAATATCAGGTCAACTTTTTCAATAAACAAAAGATAAAACGGCCAATTCTTTCTCGAGTTAATACAAAAAGTATTTATTGAATAACTGTTTTAGTCAAATCGAATGGAATCTGGTGAGCAAATAGTTGCAGTGTATTGGTACATGGATTTTCGTATAGCTTTTGATTCAGATAATACATGACATATTACAGCTAAAGCTGGTGCTATATTTTCCTTTCGCATATCTTAGGAAAAGGACCCAAAATGTAAGTATTGGGGTAATAAATTTTGGAATTATTAACGTGTTGTCAGGTGTACCCCAGGGTAGTCATCTTGGTCCTATTCTATTTAAAATTTTCTTCGCGATTTGACTTACGTAATAGAGTTTTGCTGTATCTATTGTTTGCAAACGATCTTAAGTTGTTTAAACGGGTTGGAAATTGATCCGAGTTTTGGAAATGCTAGACCTGGTTATCATATTCGTGCCTTCATTGGAGAGCATTTGTTTTACAGATTTATTCTCGTTGTATCATTTGTTTTTATGCTCTTTCTTTTCTGACATTGCTTTTTTCCTATTTTCCTATCACTCGTATTTATCTGTTATTTTATTATTTCTGATAGAAAATTTTGGTAAAAGATGTTGATCAAAAACTTAAAACTGAAAATTTGCAAAATTTCAATTTTAAATTTTGAACTTTGTTGACTTCAATGGACCTAAAATGTATCGTTAGTTTATTGAGACTTACCTATGTATGTAATTGATAACCTTGTTTACCCGACTGCCAAGCATTATGTTTTTTGTATGTCTTTATTTTAAGCCATTGTTGATTATTTCATTATAGTTTTCATTGCAATTTATAAAATAATATACGTATATTATAATATAATCTATGCTATTAATCTTAAGAATAATAGCTCTAGTGTCTTGAGAATCGTCTTTAAATTGATCCAAATTTGCTACTTTATTTTAATTAATATATTCAATTAGATTATATTATTTAATAGAATTTAAATACAATTTTTGAAAGGACGTTTTTCCGAACGAAATTAGATGAAAATATTAGGCGAAATTTTAATTATGCAGAAAAAATGTTACTTAATTTTTTATTTGGAATCATCGCCGAGTTTCGTATTACTCTGAATTTGTCATTAACGTTTAATGTTTTTATCAACAAACTAATTTAGCGACATTAATTAAATTTATGTCGTAATAAGGGAAAGTAAATATTTACAGTAAACTTTAATGTGTATTTTGACTGTTTCTGTGTTAACTAAAATACACAAGACGCATAACATGCAGAATATTACGAAGTGTACTTTGCCGTTTTATATTTGATACCTTCATATTAATTTATGTTTATTTTACATTGTACATTTTAATGTGCAAATAGGCCAAATTTTTTGAACATAAATTTATAATACTTTTTAACTACAATTTATTTCTACTGAAAAATATTTTATTTTTGCGTTACCGATAAATTGGTAGATCCTTGATAATATAATCGAATTTCGTTAAGTATTTGTATTTCGTTAAGTTGTCAACTTGAAACATACGAAGTTCAAAGTCTTCCTTCCAAATCATCAACGATGCAGCTTTTCTTTGATCAGTCATTTGCCACAGTTACTACATAAAACGAAACGAAGTGTTTTCTTTTTATACCTAAAGGAATTTAATAGAATATCTAATGAATTTTTCTTTAATGGCTAATTTCTTGGAAACTGATGAAAATACATTTCTTTTGACTACATAGGTAGTAGAATCTGTATAAAACTTGTTTGTAATTTGCAATAAAAATTTAAAATATTCTATCTTGATTGTGAGCAGTAAGGCTCAAGAAGTCTAATAGATCAACATTTTTTGAGATCTCGATTGAACATTAAATAGAAATTTGATTGAAAATAATAATCGTCTGTTCAAATAATAATTTATTGCCCCTATTGATGCCTCCTCGGTATCATATTGGAAATATCATCAAATAATACAATTTATTGTAGGTATAACTTATTAATGATTTTTGAATTTTAAAGGTTAACTTAAACTTTGTAACCTTTTCGTGCTTTGTGCTAATGTTTTTATAATTGTTAATTTTAAGGAAGTGTTAAGTTGCACTTAAGAATTACCTAATATATTAAATATACGAGTAAATCCGTAAATTACGTAAATTTTACGTAATTTTCAGATGTACAATTAAAGTTTGCATTGAGATGAATATTTGAAATATACTTGTTTTGAGCTGTACTTCAACACAGTTGAATAGTAATTTCTATCTAGTAATCTCAAGTTTTCTGTTGTTTTGCCAACAACATACAATACGTGATATAGTCATTAGATTAATTTATTACGACTTAAGACTCTTGATGAATTCTTATTTAGCAATATTTGTGTTAGTATATCGCACTCCAATTATGTGTTATTATTATAATGTAAGTTTTATTTTGAACTTATATTGTTTAGGCGGCAGTCCCACTGCAGCCACCATCAACCACCATCGCAAAATTCAACCAATGGAAGTGGGTTGTTCATTATTTGCACCAATTGAATTAGTTGAATTTTAGTTGAAGAAATTATTGCAAAATATAATAATTTGAATTTCAACATATTTTCATCACTGCTGTGCACTCTGTATTGCATTGCAATTTGTACTGCTGTGATATTTTTACTTCCGAAATCAATTAAGTCAGGATACTTAAAGTTGAAGGTTTTCACAAACGGCTACTTAATGATGTGTTACAAGGACCTTGGTTCTAAAATTTTCCACAGCAATGAGAAAAACAACAGGTGACAGGAAATTTGTGCAATTTGTGTTGTTAAAATTTTAAGAAAGACTCCTACACAAATTTACATGAAAGATTGAACAGCCAAGTTTGCAATATTCGTTACTAAGAAATTTAAAACCTCAAACTATGCAAATGTGATTATTAAACAAAAATTTTAATTTTATTAAAAATAAAACTAGTTCCTAATTTGACTCGCATTAAAAAATTTTGCTTTTCTTTCATTCTGCAACATATTCCAGTTTTGCTTTTGGTTTTACCACCAAATTTTTAATTTTTTTCATTATATTTGACGATTTCTGTTTTGGTTGATCATCTTCGACACTTAAAACTACCTGATTAAAATCTTTTTTTTTGTTCTGAAGGAAGACCGACCTGGTCGCGTTGGTGTAACCTCTTGAGGATTGCCATCAATTTCGGTCATCTTGGGCAGACTGTATTCCTTTCGATTAGTCGAAAAAAATAAACCGCCACGTGTACTCTCGGCTGAAGTTGTCAGAATCCTACGATCCTTGAATTCTATAATTTTCTGCTTTTCGTTGCATGGTTTGCTGAGCGTACATTTCTTATGGGATAATTTCAGCGAGCTGCACCTTTCTAACATAAACTCTGAACTCTTGTTTACAGAGCAAAACAAACCTGCACGCGATTGGCACGGCGACAAATACGCGTAAGCTCGTTCCCTTACTTTGCCAGGATCTTCCGCAGTTTTTTTCCCATTTAATGTAGAACAGTTTTGTTCTACTAGCATTCCTTCTTCTGGGTCTTTGTTGCTTCGTCTCAATGACAACGTTCTTGTGAAAACCGGGATTTTTGAAGGTGACTTATTGTCTAACACCGGACTAATATGAAGAGTACACGGGAATAACGATCAGAGTCACAAAAGTCAAGTTTTGCGTAAATTGAGTTTTAAGATTTACAAACACACACATCCTTACCAACATAAGTATTTTAAAAACGCTTTTACGCTGGACTGTTAAAACTTTTTTAAATTTTTTTTCTACTAAATGATAGCTTTGGTTTCAAGCTAAAAGATGGCCGCAACAGTTTTTTTTTGAGAAAAATGGACTCTGATCGTTATTCCCGTGTACTCTTCATATATTCATCTTTACTGGTAGTTTCATTATATTTTGTGATTCTAGTTCGAGTACTCCTTATAGATGAATATCCAATTAATATTGGAATATTCGATCCAGGTGAATCGGAATTGGATTTTAACAATAAACTGGAATTCTTCATTATTTCAGTGATTAATTCTAAACTTCTTCTTCTGTTTTATACAATTTATAAAACTTGATAATGTCAGTTATCTATTTTCCATATTTATACTATTTTAAATGGTATATTTTGGGTTGGTATATGCAAAAGAGAAGATTAAGACTTCAAATGCTTTATTTTGATTGGTTCTCCGTTTTATTGCAAAATACGTATCCCTGATTTATCATTGGCTGGGAAATATTTTTATTCATATTCTAAGAAATAATATTTAACAAAAAAATACAGGGTGTCCGGAAATATGCTCATAGCATTGCATTGTGCAACAAAGAGACTCAAAAAATGATAAATTTATTTCAATTAATAATTGTTCCCCTTTGGGGCGTAGGCCCCACGTTGAGAAACACTGATCAAGGAAAATAATTTGCATATTTTTAATTATACAGAGCAGAAAGTAATTTAATACAGAACACATTTTTTAACCAATAGTTGCACTTTGCGTCCTAGATGCATAAATAACTATTTAATTTTTGGAAAATCAGTGGGTATCGGATTGACCCGATTTCAGGTAAAGGTAGCCTTCATTTGATCCTCAATATTTAGTTACAGATTATTTTTTCTCTGCGATTATTTCAAAAATTACAAGAAAATAAAAAAAAGGCGAAATTCTGAAATTAAATTTTCTATTGTTGCCGACTAGTTTCGAGATTTATCTCATTTGCAAGGCAGTATTAGATAAGATAAATCGATTATAATATTAATTAGTTTTTAATTACCGACGATTAGCCTTGAAAATGAGCTTTTTAAATCTCAAAACTACAAACGATAAGATTTTATTGTTCTTATTATCTTATTTATTTATAAATTTAAGAAATATTATCTGATAATTTCAAATGTGTTGGCCTAATCATATTCTACACATACAAAAAAATATTATTCAATTTAGGGGGAATAGTTACCCCTTGTAACCTAAGGATCCCCAGAAATTGTAACATAAATAAGAGAAACATAAAAAATTTATTTCCTTGATTTACAACGAAATAATTAATAATCTACAGGGTGAAACTAAAACTATTTAACAATGTCTGTTTGTTAAAATTATCAGATAACTCGGTAACTTCAATGTTTTTATTAAGATCTTTCATGAAAATATCCAGTTCGTCTTCAGACTCATCATCAGCTCGTGGAGCGTCCACATCCATCACATTTTCAGGTTCTTCCGAATCAAAATATTTTTCTCTTCATCGTGACCTAAAATTTCCAAATTATCGTATTCGTCATTATTATCCACGGTACTGTAATCATAATCATCTTTTCCGTCCAAAAAACTCCGATAATCATACTAATAAATTCTTCTTTCAGCAAAATTCTGTTCTCTTGCGAAATCAACAAAATCGGAGCTTTTTTCGACGAAGTGGTCTTCCTCGGAAATTCGCTATCCATTTCACCCCAAAGCACGCGCACCGGTTTATCCTGACAATTATTTTTTGCACTTGAACCAACAACCTGGTTATCTTCTTCTTCATCTTCATTATCGGACTCTTTAAAATCAGCCTCCTCGTCCTGCTGCTCCTGTTTCCTCTTTTGAAGCTCTTCTTTTTCAATTCCGCTCATCAAAGCAATTTCGGACAAATATTGCCCAACCAGTTCTTCGTAAAGTAATCCCATCTGACCTTTTTATACCGTGACAATACTATCAGGACATATTCATGTTCAACAAGTTTAGGAGTAGTACCTACCTAATAACTTTAACTCGTAAGAAATGTGTTTTCTCCAAAAAAATAACTATTAATTTTGTAGTTTTCTTACCTAACCTCGTCATCAGTTGCAAGATGGATCTATATTACCTGCAATTTTTTGAAATCACTGGAAATTTGGAATTCCTGAAAATCCTTGGAATTTTTAAAAAACTCTAGAAACTTTTTAAAATTATTGGAATTCGTAAACTTTACTCTTTTAAATTTTTAATTTGATTAGTTCGTTTAGACTTTTGCAATTTAATAAAATCTAAGTTCAAGACAGTAGCATATCTTTATTCGGCCGCAACATTAAACTGCATAAATTGTCGAAAAAAAACCTCAAGTTCTTTCTAACATACTCCAGTCCTGGGTTAATATTTTAATAATTATACGAACCCAATTTAATAATAAATAATATTTAAAAATATGCGATGTAGAGAAATCTATTGGTTTGCATGTAAAACACGGAGATATATTTTCACATGTCTATTGACAGAAAATAATTGATATTTACAGAATTTTCTTTAAAAATACAGATAACATCAAATCATTACAGGAAAATGTTTACTATGTCTACCTCACAAAGTTTGTGTCCTAGCTATAAAATCAATAAACCGTACTTCTAAAAGCAGAATTCTGTTCTAAAATTTGTTAACACTTTTAAATTAGAAAGTAATACGAATAACTGGTTTTGTTGTTACTATATTTTGGATTAGATATTAAATTGAAAATTCGGATAAATAATAGATACTTTAAACTCATTGGCATGTTTCACAAGAACAACACTATATATATTTTTTATTATATTTAAATTAATGTATGTACAATATACTATAATACTAGCAAATATATAGTTATGCAAACAAGATAAACGCAATTATTATTTCAAATATTATTAGTTAGGTGTACTAAAAAAATTATAAAACATATTTATAAACTTTTATCGTTTTAGTGCGCAATCCTAAAGAAATTTAAATTTAAAATTAAGTGGCCTTGTTCACCTTGATAACTAACATATTCGTTTTTCTATTTGAGTATATTATTTTCTAACATTCAGAGTTAAACAGAAATAATATGTCGTTAATATATAAAACTGTAATCACAAGACTTGATAAAATAGTGCCCGTGAGATATAACCCCCTTTGGAATCACCCCGCTGGTAAATATTATAAAAATGTTTATAAAATCTTATGTTATTTCGCTTTTGTAAATATAGGTCCAAAGACAGTATTTTTTTGGGCTCCACTATTTAAGTTGGTACTTATAATTAGCGTATAAATGCTCAGATTTCTTTATAAACAGTATAATTTCAGGGTTTAGTTGCAGCAGGAATAAGTGATTTGAGAAGACCTGCTAGTCAGCTCAGTGTAGCACAATCTGCGTCTTTAGCGGCGACAGGATTAATATGGTCCCGATATTGTCTGGTCATAATACCAAAAAACTATGCTCTTTGTAGTGTTAATGCATTTGTAGCTATCACGCAATTAATTCAATTGTTCAGAGCTCTTAGGTATTATTTTAATTAATTTCGGTTTGGTTTTTTTGATTCAATACTAACTTTTAAAATAATACATATGGTTTTGGTTGATTTATTCTATTTTTCAATTTATATTTTTGTTTAACCACAGCTAAAATTTCAATAATCGAAATAAAACTTTTTAAATTTTTTAGGTATCAACAAAGCGTTCAGCATAGCAATCAACATTCGGACAATAATCAATAATTCATTACAGATATAATAAGTTAAGTTATTAAATAAACACCATTTAGTTGATTAGAATTAATTTTATAGTAATATTGAAAATAAAATAATACTCCTAAATAATATGACTTTAAATTAAAAATTCATTATTATTTTAAATAAGGTACCTTATTTTCACTTGAAAATGAAAATGTCAAGTACAAATTTATTCAATTATTACTACAAATTAATGTATTTGTGGGATCTAAATATTGGCAGTTTTAACTTTTTGTACTGTCGTAACAAGGAAATCAATCACGTAAAATTTAATTAACTGTAAATTGGAATTTTGTAGCATTTTATAAACCATTATACAAATTTTTGTTATGTAAATTGAACATTAGAATATAAGGGTAAAAAATTTTGAATTTTAAGAAACGAAGAAAAAAATTCCGTAAAAATTATTAAGCGTCGCGACGGTTTCAAAAGAACGCGTTCTTATTCTTTCTTTAGACGAGCTTTTATACCCTTATTGTGAGCTGTGCTTTGGTGATAATATTAATTCTAAACCACTGTAGCGAATTGCATTTAATATCTACTTGTGTGGAGGTTGAATATCAATAATAAATGTAGCATCTGCTTCAGATAATATGGTTTTTAATAGAAGTGCGTACACTAACAGAATACATTATGATCATTAATTTGTGACATAGGTAGGTGCTGTTACTGTATATTGGTGATAAAAAAATGCATTGTGTAAAAGGGATATATATGTGGTTATCCTGAATAGTATTTAAAAATTTTACTTATTGTATAAGTAATTGCTTTACTTTAAAGGTCGCCACGCTAAAATACTTCAACCAATCCGTCAATCTAATAAATTTGCAACAAAATGTAAATCATTTACTCCTATTAAAATAATATAGAAATTGAAAATTTTAATTATAATTTGTTTCATTTAAAAAACTTCTGTTTTTCTGACATCTTCAATTTTCTTTTTAATTTGACAGTATTTAACTTTACCTTCAATATAATATAAGGTATTATAAATAGGTATTTTACCTTTTAAATCAAAGAAATTTTATTTAAATACCGTAGAAAAGTGTCACGTCTGCTATAGGGTTAACAAACATTTTTCTTATTCAACCTTCGGCATGTTCCTTTTAAGGTTGATAAAAATCTGTAGGGTTCCATTAATTTACTTGCAATTTTTAATTAACTTGAACGGAATTTTATTAAAATTTCACTTATAATGTTTATAATATTACATTTCTACGTAACTACTTAGTACTTTTTAATAATAATTGTGTTGTTATCAATTTCTTATAATGCCGATTAACATTTTATTGTAATGTTAAAATTTAAATTATATTTAGTAATAGAGGCGATTATACACTGTGAGAAATGAAATAATTATATAATTTATCCAATATCATCTAGTCAAAACCAAATAATGTTTGTTACCTCCAGTTCATCTGCTGAAGGGAAATTTGTAAAAGTTTAATTTCAGAAAATTAACATATTAGTTTAATGCTGTAAAAAATGAGAATTGGAAATTTTCAGTGTAGTCATATAAATGTATAGATCTAAGTATAATAGAAATTTTGCATTTCGTTCATTTTGTTATAATTAAATATTTTGATTTGATGTTGATACGAGTAAGTACGGCAATCTTCACACATATATGGTATCTCTTTTACTGCTGGATGTACAAATAGCCCCTAAACTTAATAAATCTCCTCTTGTATCTATCAAAATATTTTATATCCAAGATGTAAAGTAAATTTCCCTAATTAGCATAATACTCGTAATAATAATTGTACAAAACTCATTACCTGAATAGAATTTAATTAATATATTAACTCATAAAAATCGAAATTTTGTATATTACTATAACATCCGTTTAAGAACGTTAACAGGAAATTAAATATATTTTTAAAATTTGAATTTAAAATTAACGTTTGTCAAGGTATTGCAAGGCTCGGAACAACTTATCACGTGTAGTTAGTTCTCTGGAGAGAATTACGATGAAATCTTGAACAAGATATTTTGTTGCTGTAATTTAATTTACATTTGAGTTATCCTAAATAAATATTATACACCCCGAAAACATTATTTACTATTTTGATTATGTTTAATCGATCCCGAATATTTTAACCATAATACCACGTGTAAAACAATAATCGATACCGTAGTTTTTATTGTATAATATTATGTACATATAATTAATTTATTATAAACATAAATCAAAAAATATCTGTTGAGTTACAAAAATAATACCTTCCAATAGAGCCATATTTTGAAGCACAACAATTTTTTATAAACAAAGATATATTTTTCAATTTTTACATCAAGTATAATCCGACATAATATTTTCTTTCAATTATCTGTTTTTAATAAATTTTCTTACGGATTACTGCAGAATTGAATTGTTGCCTAAAGGGTCTAGCTTGAGGACACCCTTTATTACGACATTTTCAATTTAAAAATCAGATTTAATTGGCTAAATCATGGTAATCGTTTAAAAATTTGATGATATGAAATTGGGGATGGCATTCATGTCTGCTAGCATTTATGAAATTACATTTTAATTTAAACTTGTATTTATATTTTCTAAATTGGATCTTGTAACTAATTAGCCATCAAATAAAAAAAAACGAGGAGAAGTTGTGTTCAAATTTCATCACTAATCAAAGCAACTTATTAAGAACTATTATCATAATAGTATAATATAATATTACATAATATTATATCATATAAAAAATAAATAGACACACAATAGTTTATTATAATAAATATTTTTTAATTATATAAACTACAGATTTATTAATAATACACGAAGTCTGTTGCAGAATATTATTATATATCGTAAAATTTATATTGTGTGTAATAATGGGTGTCCCAAAATTCACGCAAGAAGTAATTTTGATAGAAAATCTAGGTTCTTAATTAAAAATTGTGAATTTTTTATCGATTTATAAAGTATACACTATAGGGTTAAGTATGGAATAAGATATTGGATGAATGACCTCCCTCCTCTCGCACATTCTCGTCAATTTTGGGACAACCTTTATAACTGAAAAAAAATCCATGAAACTTGTTTCACTGGTGTGTTATCCAATCCGTCTAATACTGTGGGTTTACTATTGTCGTACTATAATTTTTTGTAGTCCAGTGCGGTCTAGTAATAATACAAATTTATCTTTCTTTATACTTAATTATTGGATTGTGTAATGAAGTGCATTCAAAATACAAAAACTCATTTAAAAAGAAATTTTGATTCTTCCAATATACGATTAAAATGATTTTAAGTTTTATATTTTAGTTTAGTTGAAGTAATGCATCGTTTGCATACAAAAGCATAATATTCAAATTCATATTTTTACCGTGACACTCGTTTCATCAGCATACATTTCCGAGCATATTTGTTAGTTGGAATATTAAGCAGTCTGGAAAAGCATCGTACGGTCTTAACTGGAGCATTATTCAAGTTGCTTATTGTATAATTATGCAGTTACTATCTAATACAAAATGACATATTAAAAATATAGAAGTTAAACAAACTAAACCTAGTCGATAACGCTAAGTATTATACATATTTGTAAACAAAATGATATTATTAAAAACTTATTTAACTTGTAGGTATTCGTGCAAAGCTATGCGGCATAAGGCTATGTTAGCATTTCAATTTCCGTTAAACATAGAGTTTTCAATACATAAATTAAATTTCAGTTCCAAATTTATATTACACTTTGGTTAACGTGAAAAAATCACAGCCGTGTCTAATTTTTATGTTAT
Source organism: Cantharis lateralis (assembly GCA_963170105.1). NCBI lineage: Eukaryota > Metazoa > Arthropoda > Insecta > Coleoptera > Cantharidae > Cantharis > Cantharis lateralis. Next base: position 12,171,769 of record OY720629.1, read on the forward strand.
GTTTTATTATACATTATGTAGGATGAAATAATTTTATAGTGATTAATTATATGTGTAAACCCTAAATAATAAAATCTATAGAAGCGAATTGTAAAAAAGTGTTATAGTGAATTTTTCTTTTCATGTATATTTTTTATAGTACGTATTGTACATTACATATTTGCACTTTGGAATTTTATTGAACACATCCTATAATCTAATCTGATGATCTAAACTCACAATCAAAACATAATATTATTCCAATTATTACTTTAGGCTAACGCCGTTCAAGAGATCATATTTATGATCATGTATTTGCATTTGCAGCTCAATAACTCATAAAGGAAGAAGCTAATATTCGTTTACAAATAAAACCCGTCACGGAATGGAATATCATGTAATTTGTGCATCGAATTCAGGATAATAGTAATAATCCGTTGTAATATAATAACATAGTATATTTATTTGCAGACAGTTCTACAATATAATTTATACACCATTTACAAACAGAATTAACCTAAAATAAAATTATTAAATTTATATATGAATAATAATAATAATAATATCAATTATCGCCAGAATATAATATGAATTTACACGAATAAACAAACTCGACAAAAGTAATTATGTAGTTTCGTGTAATTGCGGGTTATGGAGTTGATTCCGCCTAGTTCTCTTGATTTTTTTAAAAGGTATTTTGACCGAAATATAAAATATATAAAACTACAACCAATATGTTCTTCATACTTCACAGATGCCAAATTCGTAAGTCGTCAAAACTTCATCCGGTGGAAAAGGCATAATACCCAAATTCGAAAACTTTACCCCCGAAAAAGCAAAATAAAATAGTTATGTGATTAACTTAAATTTTTATTTTGTATTATTATTTATTTTACAAAATCCAATAATATATTTTTAGAAAATTGATAACTTAAAAACATTTAAAAATTACCAAGTTACCCCTTAGTTACTTATTTATCTACGAATCAGTATTATAATGCATATAGCGTATTTTATTTGTAATAACATCAACAAAATTTAATTCTAAAAATGGAGTGCATTTTTGGGTTTTATAAAATATTGATATGATGGTTAATATCGAATTCCACTATTTAAACCACATCAATTTAACATATTGATTAAATGAGTTGATTTGATTATCTAATCGCAATCATTTTATTTTAATAATATATTTCAATTCTTCTGTTTATATTTTTGGAGTTTTTGGATAAATTTAATTTTATATTTTGTTTAAGAAATAGACATTTTCAATGCATTATTGTGATATAATATAGCATACTAAGAGTACATTATAACACAATAATATTATTAATTTATCTGATGTTTGTATCAGTAGGTGTAAAAACTTTTTTTCTACAATCGTTTTTAAATTGTAAACTTAATCCCTTCATTGTTAATTTATGTCTGGCGACAGTATTAAATTATGTAATTTGGGATTTTCGTTTTTGGGTACATTCATTGTTCAATATTCCTGTTTGTACCCTTCCCTTTCTGTTTTAGGTACAATTTTTGTGTTTAATTTTAAGTTGGAAATGTAAAATGTAACCAGTTGGTCAATAAGTTTCTCTTAGGAAACATCTAAATAATTTAAAAGCCTAACTCCGGCATTTGTAAAAATTGTAAAATAAATAATTTAAATACATTTAAGTGTCGTTAAAATTAAGGTTGCCAAATACAGGCGACGGCTTCAATAAACGAATTGGAGCTCAAAACATTGGTCCTTCGAGCCGGATTATGAACAATTATTAAGAAAACTACAAAATTAAATCAATTCGTAAGAAAAAGGAACAGGAAGAACGACTCCACAAAATATTTGGACTCTGATCAAGTCGCTGAGGATTCCCGTTGGAAATTGTCTCATATAAAAAAGGTGCGTTCCATTATAATTTATTTCCTGTTATATCCTTATTAGTAGAATTTTAAATTGTTTTCTAGTTGTGTCAGAATTATTACAATTGTCGCAAAATATTACTTGCCACTATTTCATTTTTATAAATTTTGCCTTATCTTCAGATTGCTTTTAAATCTTGATTTTAAAAATTATTATTACTTACTTCTTGCGTAAATATGGCGGAAGAATCATTACGCGAATTAAAAGCGAAGCGGGGCAGCATAAAAGGGCAACTTACGCGACTTAAAAATTATGTAGACAAACTTAAAAAAGAAAATATTGATGTAACGCAAATTGAAACTCGGTTGATTGCATATCAACCTTTAATTTCTGAATTTGAAAATGTACAAATTCAAATTGAATTAGCGAGCGAAGATGGCGATCTTGAAGAACAAGAAAGGCAGGATTTTGAAGATTCCTATTTTTATATAATATCGCGGTTAAAAGCGTTAATAAAAGAGCATTCAAGGCGTCATTCAACTTCGCAAAGCACTATTAACCATTCTAATGAAAATCGCGAACAAGCTGCGAGTGCCATTCCTGGCAACAACACCTTAAACTCAATTCGATTGCCGAAACTAGAGCTTCCTACATTTGACGGTTCATATGATAAATATTTATTCTTTCGCGACACTTTCGAATCGGTTATTAACCAAAACGCCTCCATTTCACCTTCTCAGAAATTTCAGTATTTAAGAAGTGTTCTGAAGGGTGAAGCTCGGGGATTAGTAGAATCGCTGGAAATATCCGATTCGAATTACGGAATCGCGTGGAAATTAATAAAGGACCGGTATGACGACGAAAAACAAATAATTAACAATCATGTCCAGGCATTATTCAGTTTACCGACAATTTACAAAGAATCCCATAGAGCCGTAAGGCAATTAACAGATGGTTTTTCCAAACATCTTCGAGCATTGCAGGTACTGAAACAACCGGTATCCAGCTGGGACACCCTAATTGTTTACTTGATTGTTGGTAAACTGGATGACGAAACGAGACGTGCGTGGGAAGCGGAAAATTCTAAATTAAAATCGGTAGCTAAGTTAAGCGAATTAACGGAGTTTTTAAATGAGCGGTGCAAGTTTTTAGAAAAAGTAGGTAATAAACCTACTTCGAAAATTACAGGGCAAAGGGAAAAGGTAAAGGTTTTCAATAGCACGACTGCCGAGCCGATTCGTTGTTACAGCTGTAATGGGGATCATTCACTGTACAATTGTGTAAATTTTTTAAACTCAGATCCCAGCGCAAGATTCGAAGAAATTAAACGAATCAAAATATGCTCTAATTGTTTCCGCACGGGACACAATTTTTTTAATTGTAGAGCTAGACCAGGTTGCACTAAATGCAACAAACGACATAATACCTTGCTGCATTGTGAAAATAATGCCAATAAAGATAATATTTCGCGAACACATAATAATCGTCCTAATGAGCAAAACGAATGTGGTGAAGCTATTCAACCAATAATAGCCAAAATGGCAAGTTTCATTCATTCTCGCGCGCTTCTCGCAACTGCGATAATTAAAATCAAGGACAATCTCGGAAATTTTAGACCATGCAAGGCATTATTAGACTGCGGCTCACAATCTAATTTTGTTAGTGAGGCATTAATAAAAAAATTGAATTTAAACAGAGAAAAAATAAACTACATTTCGGTTTCGGGTATAAACAATGTTGCGTCAAAGGTCACGCATAAAACTGAAGTGGCGATTCGTTCTAATCAAAATTCATTTCAGGATAACATTCAATGTTTAATACTGCCTAAAATTGCCGAAATTACACCATCACATACATTAGACAACCTATGTATACCAAAAAACATTAAATTAGCCGATCCAAATTTTAATGCGTATAGCGATATTGATATCTTGCTAGGTGCTGGCGTTTTTTGGGGTTTAATGTGCGTAGGTCAAATCAAATTGGGAAGGGATATGCCCTTGATTCAAAAAACACAATTAGGGTGGGTTATAACGGGTCCAATTCCGCAAGGTCAGCATTCTAATGTATTATGCAATTTAAACAATACTGTTTTACATAAACAATTGGAACGGTTTTGGACCATAGAGGAACACTCCGACCACAAGGCTCTGAACGTTGAAGAAACGGCGTTCGAAAAGCATTTCATGAGCACGAGCAAACGCGATGAAAATGGGCGGTTTATTGTGGATATTCCTATGAAGCATCCCATTTCTAAATTAGGTGAATCTAGATTAGGAGCTCTGAAACGGCTCTATCAAATGGAGCGTAAATTCGCGAAAAATCCCGAGTTGCGGGAAAATTATAGCAAATTCATGCGTGAATACGTGGAATTAGGTCACATGACCAAATTAGAACGTTATGATGATTGTAATTCTTTTTATCTTCCGCATCATATCATTAACAAACCAGATAGTACCAGCACGACTTACCGAGTAGTGTTCGACGGAAGTGCAAAGTCGTCGTCTGGATACTCGGTTAATGATCTTCAATTGACTGGAGCTAATATACAAGACGATCTTTTCTCGATTGTTCTGCGCTTTAGGAAGCATAACATTGTGTTAACGGGCGACGTCACAAAAATGTATCGCCAAATTATTGTCAATAAAGCTCAGAGATCGTTACAACGAATATTGTGGCGTTCGCACCCTGAGGACGAAATTCAATGTTACGAACTTAATACGGTCACGTATGGTCTGGCGACATCGTCCTTTATAGCTATCCGTTGTTTGCACCAACTGGCAAATGATTACGCTAAAATATACCCTATCGCCAGTAGTATTGTAAAAAGAGATTTTTACGTGGACGATCTTTTGACAGGGGGTAAAAATATCGCGGAAGTAAAAGAGTTACAAAGTCAAATAGAGGAAATTCTTAAATCAGGGGGGTTTCCATTAAACAAATGGGCTTCAAATGATCCCAGCATATTAAGGGAAATTGTTTCTTTAAATCCGAACGCAATAATAAACTTGGGCGACAATCATAACTCAAAAATTTTGGGATTGTATTGGAATTCGCAATCAGATACACTTAGGTTTTCAATAAAAAGCGATAACATCAAAGCGAAAGCCACGAAGCGGTCGATATTATCAATGATTGCACAAATTTATGATCCGCTGGGTTTGCTAAGTCCAGTGGTAATTATTGCAAAAATTGTATTGCAACGGTTATGGGAAAGCAAAATCTCTTGGGACGAATCTATACCACAAGGTATTCATTCTATTTGGGTCAAATTTTATGATCAACTTTTCAACATAAATGATGTAGAGTTTCAACGTCAGGCTATTTGCAAAAATGCGACTTCTATAGAATTACATGGATTTGCAGATGCGAGCGAATCGGCATATGGCGCTGTTTTTTATATTAAGTCGCTAGATAACGAAGGCAAATCTCACGTAAGAATTCTATGTTCAAAAACCAGGGTGGCTCCGTTGAAAAGCGTAACTATTCCGCGTTTAGAATTGTGCGCAGCATTATTATTGGCGCAACTGTATGATAAAGTCAAGAAAAAATATGACGTGAACTTCAAAGATTGCTATTTTTGGTCCGATTCGACTATCGTGCTATCTTGGATACGATCTTCATCGCGCGATTGGAAGGTATTCGTTTCAAACCGTATAGCTGAAATACAAAATTTGACTAATATTGAAAAATGGCAATATGTAAACACCGCTGAAAATCCAGCGGATCTATTAACTCGCGGCGTCGAGCCAAGCTTATTTAAAACGTCAATCCTTTGGTTTTCGGGACCACCTTGGCTCTTGAAAGATGCAAGTGAATGGCCCAATAAAAATTATAATCAAGCTACTTTTGATGTAGAATGCACAGCAGAGCGTAGACAACCACAAACGTGCCTAATAGTTTTGGACGGGACAATAGATTTAGTCGATAGGTATTCCAGCTTGTCGAAACTGCAAAGAGTAGTTGCATATTGTTGCCGATTTGTGAAGAACGCATCTGTATCCCAAGACCAAAGGCAATTTGGGCCTCTTACGGTCACTGAATTGAACGAAACATTAATCAAACTGATCCGCGCTAATCAGACACGATTTTTCGAAAGGGAATTAAAAGATCTAAAAAGGAAAGGGGGGGTCGAGAAAAACAGTAAGATTATTTCTTTAAATCCTTTTCTAGATGATAGCGGTATACTTCGAGTTGGTGGTAGATTAAATTACGCGGATTATTCTTATGATAAAAAATTTCCAATGCTCTTAGATTCGCGAAGCAATCTTTCTAAACTTATAGTAAAAAATCAGCATCTCAAATCGTTACATGCCGGACAACAAGCTACATTAGCCGTAATACGAGAAAGATACTGGATTATATCTGGTCGAAATCTAGTGAAGAAAGTGATTCGCGAATGTCTATCATGTTTTAGATTTAACAAAAATAATTCCGAATATTTAATGGCTGCTCTTCCGAAAAGTAGATTGACTCCCACTCGATCATTTTTAAATTGCGGTGTAGATTACGCGGGTCCGATAAATTTACGCGATAGCAAATCACGAAAATTTAAAGTATCAAAATGTTACATTTGTTTATTTGTATGCTTCTCTACTAAGGCAAGCCATATCGAGCTTGTGAGCGATTTGTCTACAGAAGCGTTTTTAGCGGCTTTGCGAAGGTTCGTAGCTAGACGCGGCAAACCTTCAAATTTGTATTCCGATAACGGTACCAATTTTGTGGGCGCTAAACGGGAGTTAAAAAAGTTTTTGAATGATAAAACCAGCGAGTTTCAAGATGCGTTGCATCAAGAAAATATTAATTGGCATATGATACCGCCAAGATCACCTCACTTTGGAGGACTATGGGAAGCGGGAATAAAGTCGACAAAACATCATTTGAAGCGGGTTTTGGGTAACGCGATTTTAACATACGAGGAATTGGTAACTATACTGACACAAATAGAAGCATGTTTAAATTCTAGACCCTTATGTCCCTTATCAAACGATCCTTCCGATTTATATCCTTTAACTCCCGCACACTTTCTTATTGGTGACACTCTCGCGTCTGTACCCGACCAAAACTTGATTGAAGTGAAAGAAAATCGGCTTGCCAGATTTCAACGATGTCAGCAAATTCTTCAACACTTTTGGACTAGGTGGTCGAAAGAATACGTAACTGAATTGCAGGTACGCACCAAATGGAAACAATCTCGCGAAGGATTGTTAAAACCTGATGCGTTGGTATTAATCAAGGAAGACAATACACCACCGCTTAGATGGCACATAGGCCGAGTGATCCAGCTTCACCCCGGCAAAGATGGAGTAAATCGCGTCGCCACGGTCCGAACATCCGATGGGACATATAAGCGTCCAGTGATAAAATTGTGCGTGTTGCCAAGTGAGTAAACTTTAAAACCTAAGCGTGTTCAGTGCTATGCCTGTATATATGCGGATAAGTGAAACAGATAATAACAAACTATGTTAGTGCGGACTTAACCATCAGTAGTTCCAAGCGAATTGATGAACTACGAATTTAATTTTTGTAAATATATTTGCGTTTTTTCTTTGCATTTAGTTTAATATTTCTTTGTTCTTTAGCGTTATTATTGTGATGAATTTATTTTATGAAGGATAATTGTATTTTTTATTATGTTGTTGAAAACCGCATGTTTTCAAAGGGGGCGATTTATGTAAAAACTTTTTTTCTACAATCGTTTTTAAATTGTAAACTTAATCCCTTCATTGTTAATTTATGTCTGGCGACAGTATTAAATTATGTAATTTGGGATTTTCGTTTTTGGGTACATTCATTGTTCAATATTCCTGTTTGTACCCTTCCCTTTCTGTTTTAGGTACAATTTTTGTGTTTAATTTTAAGTTGGAAATGTAAAATGTAACCAGTTGGTCAATAAGTTTCTCTTAGGAAACATCTAAATAATTTAAAAGCCTAACTCCGGCATTTGTAAAAATTGTAAAATAAATAATTTAAATACATTTAAGTGTCGTTAAAATTAAGGTTGCCAAATACAGGCGACGGCTTCAATAAACGAATTGGAGCTCAAAACAGTAGGTGTATTGCTATTGTGCTATTGATTTGATTTTTCTTAATTTCCTGAAAATTACAAATCCTACAAAATGAAAAATGTGTATTTGATAAATAACATTTGAGTACATTTTTTACAAAACAAGTGTTATTTTGCCATCCTCAAAGTGTCCTTTCGGCAATATAGTATTGTTTTTAGATTTGATATTTTAAGTATACCTACCTATTATTATGTATATCCATATAATTATCTGACAATAATGTCATGATGATGCGCGGACCAACGCAAACCATGTCGAAGTTGTAGATCGTAATATAATTTTTATTTTACTAAAATGTATACTAAATACTTTAAAATATTAAAATTTATATCAACAATAAAAATGCCAACTTGAAACTTATTCGTTTTAATGTACATTTTGAAAACATAGTTGATTTGAAAACATAGATTTTAAGAATTCACTCATAATAATCCAATTTTGAATGTCTATTCCTATTCTGTAAAATGTGTGTTTTATACAGCATGATTTATAAATAATAGTAGTTTATGATAACAGTTCTGAATGTAAATCATCATTATTCTCATAATAGAGGAAGGTTACCAAAAATGTGATACGTATAATGTTTTAGATTATTTAGTTCGCAAGATGTACAACTAAATGAATTGAAACCGGGGGACATTATTCTTTGATCGTTTATCTGTGAAATGTAAATGAAATCTTTCCATTTGAAAATACCTAAGTACCTAACAAAAAAATTATTTTTTTAAAAGTAAAAACGTAGTAGATAAAATGGGATAGCAGTTTAGCATAGCAAAATATATTAAACAAAATTTCATTTTGTGATAAGAAAATACAATTTTTTATAAAAATATAAGGACATTGATGTAGTTAATCGAAAATATTATATTTATATTTTGTAAACAGATAGACCATTCTTGTAATCGTCATCACCCTCACCCTATACACCAGCATACATATGCGAATGAAATAGTATTCCGTTTTATCTCGATAAAACTTTTCCGTTTCACCACATTATTTGAAATCTATCAAACTTACCTCTTACAATGTAGGTGACTTTTAAAGGGTTCTTTTATATACCACCCGTTTCCTTATAACTAATTCATTTCCCATTACCCACAAAACATATTACACAAAAAATTTGTAATGCTAAATCGGAATTTAATTGACGATTAGATCCTTGATTCCAATGAATTTGTGAGAAGAATTATTGTACCACCCAATGAATTCTTATAGTGATGAGTACTGCCGGAAACAATTTATTAAAACTTTCATTTTGATGCACATGAACATATTAATTTTTTATATTCCATAATTAAAACAAATGATCGCAAGTGAACAAAACTCACCCAATTTTAGGTTCGAAAGTGAACTACGTCTGACTCACGATTTTGGCTCATGCAAAAGCGAATCTATAAAATAATTTCCCATCGCAAACTTGGTATTACGAATTGAAACTTCTCGAGTATAATATAAAAACTAGTTGATACACAATCTAAATTATTTAATATCCTTAATACAAATAAATATTTACAACTGCGTCTTTACCGAACGGTAACGGCTCGACGAGGGAGGCACACCCATCTGTCTTATTTGGGTTTCCAAGAATAACGAACTTAAAAATTTTAAAAATTCGACCTACCATTCTTTCCTTGAAGGTTATGAAACAAAGAAACTGGTCACGATAACACTAGCAAAAGAGGCAACAAAACTTGAAAACAAAAATATAAGAAAAATAAAATATTTGAACGCCTGGAAGAAGTTCGTGAAAGCAGATGCATGTCATAAATTTTTAAACTAATAAAACTCGAAGAAAGAATTTGATTTTTAAAACAAATTCAAATGTGATTACAAATTTTAACTATACTTATTTTTAAATTGAAAATAACTAAAACATGCACGAATAAAGTGAAAGAAAATTTAACACAATTATATTAATTTAAATCGTCTCTCCTTTGTATGAATTAAACATGTAGCAATTCTGGTTCCAATCGTCAAAACACTTTTCATATGAGATTTTTGATATAGCCTGAACTCGTTCAACGATTTTTTTTATGTCATCAATAGACTCAAAACGATGCCATGCAGTATGGAAATTTTATTTTGGAGATAGAAATAACAAGAAATTTCGTTGATAATTACACTTGCAAAATGTTAACAAACATTTACATTAAAAAGAATGCCTCTTCCTGTGAAAAGAGTGCCTCATCCTGTTTGAAGACACGCCTTATTGTTTACAAAATTTTGACGTATTCATATCGATATTTAAATGACAATTTACAAATTGATTTTAATAAAAACGCAGTCCGTTATTTTAAAAGTTATTAAATTTTGAATATAACAGTAAATAATAAGAACGTCAGTAATAATAATAATTAATCATTAATTTTTGCAAATTGTATAACATTGCATTTCGTGTTGAGCAATGAACGAAAAACAAGCTGTGCCGTGAAGTAAATTGTGTCAAGGTGTTAGGAAATTATTAAGAAGTTGTTTTTATTAAAAATTATTTGCGAAAATAAATGTTCGCGTAAATTATCTCAACAAATATAACTCGACCTCGAAATTTTTATTAAATCGAGAAGTTGCTTGTAAATTTTATTCAGGCATCGTTTCATTTTAGCAATTGCACTCTAAACAAACTGTATATATATAATAATATCAAATTATTTATATAAAATATAGTACGCTTACATCATGTACATCAATAGGAAAAAAAATTATACAAAATCAATTTTCAAAAACACATTCAAAAACAAAAAATATCACAATTATTGCATATTAAAGACGAAAACGATAAATTTATTCAAATTTTTCAATGAAAAATTCCAGTAGTCCCCTCTTAAAACCACCCACTGTGGTGCAGTTCTTCAACTCCTCGCTAAGTTTGTTAAATTCTTTCAATCCATCAGAAAAAATTGATTTTTTCATTTTATTTCTCCGTGACAATGAAACACTGAAATTATTTTTCTGCCGGGTATTATGGCTTCATCAACTTAATACATGACAATAATGAATCGTGTGCAGTCAAACAATGGTCTTTCAATGAATGATCCACCAAATTTTAAGATGACGGATTTCCACCGTACTAATTGACTTATAATCTCCCACACGCTTCCAACAGCTTTCGTTTTGTCTATTCACAAATAGAAAAGAAAACTGTTCGGGTTATTGTAGAAACTTAAATGATGTTGAAAGCTTAATAAAATTTATCAAAATGCATTGTAATAGAAATTAGAAGATTGTAAGTATTCAACTTCTGTATAATTCTAGTATTTCATAAACTTGAAACAGCTGTTATCTTCTCAATTAATGTTTGAAAAGTAAATGGCTGGTGACTTCGACTAGAATTAAAATGGCTACTCGGATGTTTTATTGTTACATTTTGGTATTCATAAAAACACGTAATAAAATATTGTTTAGCAAAATACGTCAATGAATACTTACTTTTACGAATATTCAGGATACAATCGTTAAACAAAATCACCAGATCAGAAATCACAAGCAACAACGTCTACCAGTCACCATAAAAACTTTGAAACCTGAGCGCTTTCGTCATTGACGAAAACTAACCATAGGCAGTACTCGAGTGCAATGATACAAGGGACTAAACTTTTGACTCAAATTTTAAACAAAATTAGGTTACATGCTTAGGCAACTTCACCTTAATCAAAATTTCGTAGCCCAATTCAATTTGAATTTTTCGTAGCAATGTACGACTAATTTTTAAGTGCATCAAGTACCATGCAAATCTCCCTGATTCGAGCCCGAGTAGAGCAAGAACTCAGGCAATGGCAAACCACCCAGGTAATCTGCGCTGGAATAAAATCATAAAATGAAGTGTTCAGCCAAGACATATCCTGGATTGCAGCGCTAATGTCAATAATTGACTTGATTCAATTTATTAATATTAAAAATATAATTATCAATATAAATTTCGCTAAAGAATGAAAGTCTGATTTTTTCTTTGTTTGCCGGTTGTACATATTATATTTAAGAAAGTTTCCTGAATGAACTGGCGGCAAAAGCTTTCATTGTTGTTCACAATAATAATAATAATTTATAAAATTCGTTTAAAGTTAAAAATTGGTAATAAAATGTTATAGGTTTTCAAAAATAAATTACCAGCATAATTAATTAAATAATATCGACTGTAGTCGATAATGCTCAGAAAAGATTAGATAATTTTATTATAAGAAATTGTCAGCGCTTATGTAAAAATCTAACGAAGTTAAAAAAACATTTTAGTTGTGCAGATTAAACGACGTTTGTATAAGGAACAAAAAATGTAATCTGAAATAATTACGTGAAACAAGGTTCTAGATTTTGTAAAAACGGTTTCTCTTGAACCTTTGCTTCGGACAAACTTTTATGCATTATTATGATTTTTTCTTAATTTCTTACCTAAAAAAGCACAAGTTGGATCGACTTATTTGAAATTATTTATTATTATACCATCAAACAACAATATTTAAAACTTAATTACTATATTTTACACAAAACTTTAACAATGTTTGTTAAATGGTTGACGTTTATCGAAAATAATATATTACGGAAATGTACATTACGTTCAACGATTTAAAATAATTTAACGCATTTGTAGTCAACATTAGTAGGTACACGTTGCATATGTTCAAAATATATAAATTTGTCTAAATTTATAATTATAACAGCTTTCAATGTATCCCTATTTATATGCAAAAATGTTTTATGCACACAAATTAGTCACGTTTTAATTCATGCAGTTTCACGTCATTATTTTTTGTAGAAATAATCAATTCCACGATAACTTTCACATTGTCCAACAAATTATTATATGTCACCTAAATGCAATTACCACTAACACAATGTTTACTAAATAACAAGGTGATACACATCTAGATGAGGAATGTGTTTCTAAGGGTGCAGGTACAACACTTGGTGGAAACATCCAATCATCGGATATATCTTCTTCTAAATCTAGAAACAAACACCAAATTAATAAAAATATCCATTGTGTATTCATACTACAAAACATCAAGTAACACAATAATTTTTCATTCCATTTGAATTCCGCAACAACGTTACAATGCTTTGCATTTTTAAATAGGGAACACTTTTTATTTGTTTGAAGTCGTTAATCTTAGCGTATTTACAATTATCTTGATGAATTGCGCCAACTTTTTCTCCTTATTATTTTTTTACATCTAATCTCGTGATACATTTATTTTGTTAACGGATTACTTAAAATTTTATCTCTTATTAATTTTTAAAGAGATTCAAGATTGTATGTCATCACACAAAAGCAAATAATGTGAAGTTATCTCTCTTCTTTGTTTCGTGTTAAAAATAAAATAATTTAAAAGTAAAAAATGTGTAATAATGATTAGTCCTACCAGCAAGCTTCTGTCGAGTAATTTTTTTTAATTTAATGAAAATTATATTTGAATGAGAATTAATTTTATTGACATAGCTATTCCTTTTGAGCTAATTTAGACTTATTAGTAGTTTTGAGGTTTATATTATATCTTATATTCATTAGGGAAAGATAAAGGTAATTTCGTTGTGTGCAGTACCAGCCCGCATAATCATAATTGTATTATAGTCATGTTCTCCTTAAATTAGAAATTAGATTTCCAGTATCTCGACACAGCTAGAAGCAATTATTATGCGCAACGTCGATTAGCGTTCAATCCTCCACGCCAGAAAAAGACCTTTTACTAAACGACTTAAATGTTATACCTTTACCTACATAAATTGTAACATTTTCACGTAGTATGTGTTGAATAAGCATGACACGTTAAATTTTGATACAAAACGCTTAAAGTAATTTATTCACTCACCTCTTTTGGTTGTTAATATTGGCACGTGAGTAGTAAAATATTGAGATAATGTTGGCTCTAGAACAATAATAATATAATATATTAAACACTACCAGTACTACACTAGATATAATTTGAAATAACATTAAACGCTATCCTAATAGGTAACATAAATAAGTAGGAAACTCGTCTAATCGATCTGACTCAGATACTTCGCCGTTTTTTGTTCTTTTCATCTTTAATTATATTATAACGTGACACAAAACCAACTCCCATCAATTACCACACTTTTTTGGAAAAACATGAGAATATATTATAAAAAATTTTTTTTAATATGTTATAATAATTCTGTGATCAACAACAAAATTTTACAGCTGTTTAAATAAAATTTGGAGTGATATGCAAGGTTCACATTACACTTTTAATTATTTTTAATTAAAACATTCTCTCTGAACGACAGAAAATAACAGAAGTTGAGACGAATTTATCTCATCTGTGCCCACTTTATTGGTAATAAGATCCCTAAAGTTGCCCGAACTCGAGTTATATTTGGCTATAATAATTATAGTAATCTAATTTAAGTAAATTTATCAAGTTATCAGTTATAATACTGCTAGTAGACAACTACGGCTGGTTCCGCCCCTTAAAACACACTGTTGTAAATATTTACGTTGAGTGCACGTACCGTCAACACAATGGAGCAAAACACCGACTCATATTATGTGAAAAAAAAGTAAGAAATACTTTTTAACTACGCGTTTTGTTCACTATAAATGCAAATGTATAAATGCACTAAAAAGTAAAAAATAATTTTTCAAATAAGAACAACCAAAGCTTCTTGAAAACATCAATATAAAAGCTAGGGGCTCCGACCACTATTTAATATTTTCAGTAATATTGTATGAATTTAATAGTATTAGTAGATATTAGGGAACTTTATAGGCGTCATATTGGCAAAATAATTGTCTCAGAACACAAATTGTAAATTTATATTGAAAGAGTTAAAGTTACAGTGAAAGTATGAAAACGCAGTGATTTTCACTGTCAGTAGTCGTAATTTTACACGTTCACTGAAAAGACTAGTAAAAGTAAAATTAATTTTTACTAATCTGTTTTACTAGTCGTTTTAGAAAATCACTACTAAATCCTATTAGTGAAAGCTATATTATGTATACAGTTTAAAATTAAGTTGTACGTAACCTAAAAAAAGATGAATTGGTCACCAGCCATTTTACAGGATCTTGGATCGAGTTTTGTAAAATACATAGGTAGTACTAAAATAATAATTTTATTAAAAGATGCTTTAAAATGTTTCAAAGCAGAAGTTACAAGTTTTCTGTAAATCACTCTTCTAGAATAATTAGCGTTCTTAGAATTTCTTGATAAAAAAAATTTGTTTCATTAAAATGAAATAAAATTTTCTCAGATAATATTTATGCATTATTATTAAATATCTATGTAGCTTTAGTCATCGATAAGAATCGGTAAAGGGGATTGTTATCTATACCATGCTGACTTAAATATAGTTAATGCATTTGGGTAACTGCGCGATATCCGGGTCAATATTTTGTAATAAAATTATGATACCTGAGGGCTTAAATTACAAAATTTAAATTTAAAAAAAAGGTCACAAAACCGCGTACAACAAAGTAATGTGAATACTCGACTGGCTATGCTTATTTTAAGGCCGAAAATGTAGTATCTAAATTGGTTTTTTATTATTTTTAATAAACGAAATCCACCAAAACAATAATTCTAAGAAACCTACAGATGTTGAACCCGACGGATTTCTGTTTTTAAGTAAAATTCAGTTGTAATATGTGCAGGAAGTCTTTTCCGACATAGTATCACGACGATGAACCTATACAGCAGCACCACGAGGATGTACGACAATGCGACAAATTTTTTTGTGAATAGAGGTGAACTTACGAATGTAATAGGAAATACGTAAATATTCAAAACCACAAAAAGCAATGTTCTTCATAACATTTAATAGTTTTCCAAATGACAGGACTAAGTTAACTGATAAAAGATTTGACTAAAACTTAGACGTACTTCTTAACAAGGTATATCAATCCCAGGCATTGAAAAATGGAAACTTTTTTTAAATTGAATATCAAAATTACTTACCGAGTGCTGCACAAGTAATTGTTACAATACGTACACCGAAAATTGAATTTATTTGTCTTAAATAAATACAATATTTGTATTTGGCGAAATGTACGTGTAGATAAGTAGATGTTGAATCAAATAAAGATATATGTGTTTACAATAAACTAAGGTTTGTGCCAAATATAGCAAAAGATAATTCAAATAAATTGATCAAATAAATCGTCATTTATTTGCCACAAATTTGAAGATTGTAGTTAATTTATACCGTTAATATCTCAAGAATATCTACCAAAAAAAATTATTATTCGCTTAATTATTGCTCTTTCATTTTGTGAAAGCTTGTCCCGATCATCGAGTTTCATAAAATTTTATTGATTATCACTTGATTATTGTTCAGCTTATAAAGGGGAATCGTCAGGTGTAATATGTTTTTATTATTTTAAAATGTAAACTAAAAAATTACCAGTTAACCACCAAGAAAATTAGGATTTTTATCAATAATTCATGAATCGTCCAAGCAAAAATTAAATATGTGAAATTAATATATTCTTAACTATTTATTATTCAAATTAATAAATTCTAATAAATTAAAAACAAATTATAAAATATTAAATACCTAACTAATTTTATAAGAAATGCTTTAACTTAGAAAACCTGATCATTTTTACCATTTCAACATTGCTATTGATTAATTTATATTTTAAAACTATGTGGAGTAATTACTTTCAACTGCAGAACTTGAAGATTTGTTCCTGTATGTTTGTTTTTAATTTTAGCAATAAAAATTACATATTTAACAGCACCATATTAGTATTTTATTTATTTAATGCAATAAAAACTAAAAATTAAACAATAATGTTTAAAAATCAATATGTTTTTGAGCTCTCAGCTAGGGATATCGCTTTTGTCAGAAAATTTATTTGTTTGCTGATTAAAAATGAATTAAAATTTAAAATAAATTTCTGACGAAAGCGACACCCATCGTTGAAAACTAAAAAACATTGATTTTTACTTTAATTTAATTATTTGTTAAATTTTTAATTTTTTCAACAAGTTAAAAATTTATATATGATTTATTCAATGCATTTAAATTTATTTAATGTATTTAAATAAAACTTAATTGAATTGAAAATTATTTTAAAGTTTTATTCAAATGTTCAAATATGTGTAATAAATTTATACTAAATAGTATTTCCACCAAGTGGAAATACATAATACCAAAAGTTGGTCAAAATTGACACGACAAACTTTAGGGACGCCCTCAATTTACTTAATTTCACCGCTTAAATAGTCATTAGAGCTAAACAAATAAAAGGGAAACACTATGTAAACACAAATCAGTACTTAGTAAAAGAAAAATTAATACATTCAAACTTCACTAATTATAATTAGAACGCGTTATTTGTAATTTGTGGTTAATTCAATATTTTTGTGGGTCCCAAATGAAAAACTATTTATTAACTTTTAACAAGAAATTACCACTAATACCACTAGGTGAAGATAGCAAAATTAAAATAATATTGGCGATCTCTTGAGCTTCGAATTTAGTAAGTAAGCATTACTGTATTGAGGATACGAATAAAACAGAATACCAACACGGACTAATCAATAGTTAGAAGTTATAGAAGTTTGTAGCCGCGAAATTCCGAGGCAAATCACAAGATGTTAACGTTGTGCTAAACTACATGCAAACCCAAAATAATTATAGAAGAAACAACGTGTAGGAGTACATTTCATGTAAAGGGAGTAATAAAGTTACTTTAGCAGAACAGCTAAAAAATAAATTAAGACTCACATGCAATGTCAAGCCCATTTAGAGAAGAACAGACAGATATGCTGTTTTGCAATAAATATACTTAATCTAAAGAGATACAAGAAAAAATTCAATTCGAATGATCCTTATAAGTATAATTATTATCATTTTTATGATTTACAAAAAAGACATTGCCTTATCTAAAATTCAAATGGATGGCCGAGTTGCCAGAATTTTACGTGATCTCGTATGTTTTAACGATGATTGAAGAAATACAAAATTCTTCAGAACAATTTACTATATATTGGTCCAGTAATGGCGAATTTTAACTGTATATTTTACCAGGATAATGCACGGATACTTTCTAAAAGTCTAATTTGGCATGGTTTTATATTATGATTAGTCATCACTTTTTCTGCATCTTCACGCTGTAGACAACAACGTATGAATGAAATTGTTTTGGGATTGTTTATCGCGAGACAGACAATCAAATATATGTATAAAATATTAGCGTCAAGTAGCAATCGTGCAATATTCAGAAAGCTATTCAAGATGAATATAAACACAATCATACTTCATACCTATTACTTACTATATACGTAGGTATCTACTTTTAAAATATCCAATTTTAATCAGGTGTCCCGAAACTTTTCTCACATCAATGTTAGACAATTTTTGGTTTTATATACTTACAGAAGCTGTAGCAAAAGTTTATTTTATTTATACTTTTACACTTTAATAAACCGTTTACCTGTTTTGTTTTATTTAATTTTTAATAAAATTGTTTTTAAATGGCACTTAAAGATATTTATGTGTTTAACCGCACAAAACATGTCGTGTAAATAAAATATAATAATTTTATTTGCAAACCTTAAATGATTAGAAGTATTTTACTTTTAAAAGTATACAACTTATGGTTTCCTCTTGATATTTTTCTTTCAGATTCTCGTCTGATTTTTTCCTTCTCGTCTCGTTTTTCAAATACCGCTGGATTATCCTTGCGACTACACTTCCGTCTCTCTTTGAGGAGTTTGGAAGCACTCTGAATTTTCAGTCTTTTATCACATAATTCTTCAGAATCCTCCAATTGCATTCTTTTTAAATAACGATCTGTTTATTTAAAATTTTGAAAGCTTAATTTGAAATTATTAAATTAATTAAATTATTTACTACTAGGAAATAATTTATTTTATAAATTTTTTAGTTACATTTCAGAATAAATCTAGGCCACAAAACAATTGGCTCTGAAGTCTAGAAGAGCTGTTAGCATGAATATTTTAATACAATTCGCAACAAAAATCTGATTCGTTTCAAATTGTTCTTCAACTTTTCTTTTTTCCATCTGTATTATCACAATTAAGCGGTTCCTCCTATTCCGTCTGGATTTAATTTAGAATAACTGGCGTCTTTATAAGATTTTACTTTTCTCATGTACTGAGTGAAACATCATTTTTACGAATATACGTCGTTTCGCAAAATACCAAGTTTACAGCAGTCTGTTTCAAGAAAAGTTTTAAGCTAGTGAAAGTATGTAAAAGTATCTACAATTATTAAGTGGTAACAAAATGCACAGAGATTTTTATTAAAATTTATATTTTATTAAATTATTTAATTCAGTAGGTAGTTAGGCAAAATTCATTATTTTATTTTGATTTAAAAAAACTCGTTAGACAACTTTTATCCAAGGTGTATCAAAAAACAATAATATTGTATAGCTGTTTATGAAAAATATGATTGTTATTACAATTGAATAGAATTTTATTTGAATAAAATCGAAATATTTCAAACAACAACAATATAGAACTCACTAATTTGGTTATGTAAACAAGTGCATTAATTATTGAAGTGTAGTCTAGGCGCTTTTATGTTTCACAAGTTTGATTGATGAGCTCTATTACAAACTTACTAGAATGTAAAAAATTGTCGAGCCCATATTGGATATTTCACTTAATTTCAGTTTAAGAATATCTTTGTAACTGGTTGTATAATTACAATTTTATTAGGGTTGTTTTACCCAATACATTGACTCTATATAAGCTTTTCAGTCAAGTTATTGGGTTTTGAGATAAACTTGAACTTTCGGATAATTTTTGCTTAATTGTCTTGCACCATTTTTCCAGATTATTTAAGTTTCGTTGTAACTTCTCCTTAAGTTCCGTCTTTGATGAAGCTGTCACTAGAGCGTTCCAGGGTGTCGGTCCTCGGACCAAACCTTGGGGGCATCCCTTAGTGCAAATCTTTTAAACTAAAGTGTCGTCCGAGGTGAGAGTCACTTCTTTGTTTTGATAGATAGCCTTTAAATAGATTCTTAAAATTGTAGTGGACATTTTTTCTGCTAAGGGAATGGTAAAAGGGCATGCTACTTAGTTACACTTAGCATTAGTAAACTTTTACTATTAAATTTTTATTTAAATTAATAGATTTTAGAAATTAGAAATATGAGCACCCCCCTGTCGCTCATATAATAGATATTTGTTAGTTCATATTATTTTTTATGAGTAAGTATCTACTTATAGAATTTCACAAAAATAAACGAAAGAAAGTTTTAATTAAAACAATCAAAAATTAAACGTAAACTTAGATTATCTTCATTCCTTCATGTTAGCAAATGATTTAGATATAATTTCATAATAAAAGTTAATCTGGCATTAAATATTAGGGGGACAGTAAATTAAAATCGAAGAGGTTCACCTTAAATATTTTCTTTAAATCGGCCAATATCAATAACTTTTTTTATTGACCATTTTCTTCAGCATATAATTAAGATAATTAATAATAAACTTATTTTCTAATTTTTTTGAAGTTAGGTAATCGGGATAAAACACATCTAACCAGCCAAACGTGGTCTATTAGTTTAAGAGCTGATTAACTTACATCGACCATGATCAAAAACCTGGTGAAACACTCGTTTTTATTTAATTCTGATTAACTTTCACTAATTGATATTAAAGTATTTAATCAGAGGTGGTGGAACCGGCTCTTAGTGTTTCAAAATAGTGCTAGAGAATGCGAGACATTATTTTATGCTGGAATGAATAGCCTCGACTCTAAACTATTGAGTACCAATAGTTAAATTTATAGCGATAAAGCACTGAATCTTCTAAACAGATTTAAATCGTTTTATTTTCGTTTAATATTTTTTATTATTTTATTATTTCACAAGTTACGATTTTTAATCAATTAAACAGATTTAATCATTCTGTTTAACCAAGATTTAGATTTAACATAAAATACAAAATTAGAATAAAGAAATAAAAGTGTTCTATTTCTTAACACATCGAGTTTCAAGAAAACTTTCTTAAATTGTTGATATATTCAGGAATTTTTGGAAGCCAATAAGATGTAAAGAAGAAATGAATGAAAAATGCTTTACTAACCTGATGTAACAACTGTTGTAGTTCTTTCAGTGGTTGTAGTGGTGGTTGGAATTTTAATTTCTAAAATTGAAATAATTACAGATCTGCTAGATTATAATAATTATAATTTTACCATAAAGTCTAAGAGTTTCGTCGCTTTGGCCTAAGGAGTTGGACGATAAGCATTTGTACATTCCATAATCATACTGTGATATGTTGAATATTGTGATTATCATTATAGTTTTAAATCCAATTCGTTTCTCTTGAATTTTATAGCGATATCTAAAAGTAATTTTTAATTAATTCAAATTTATTACTAAATTTTGAAATAATACCCATTTTTAAGAACATCTTCCCCGTTTTTTAACCAACGATTGTGAGAAACAGGAAAAGCTTCTACTTCACATTTAAGCTTTGCATCTGAATTTAGTGGCGCTCCCACTAATCCTTTTGGAATGTGAATTTTTGGCGGAACTGATAAAGTAATCCAAGTACAAATTAATTTTAATATTATGTAATAATATTATAAATATGTAAATACAAAATCAACATTTAGGACTTTTTCAAAAGATTATGTCTTATATTATTCAATGAAGTTTTATTCGTATAAATTTTTTTGGTGAGGTTAGTATCTACTCTTAAATTTTTATTCTATTTATTTTATTTTAATTAAACCTTTAAAATATACAAAGATAATGTTGGTTAATTACTTTAAAATCTAAAGAAAACTCGAGTAAACTAAATTATCTTACATTACCATACGTTGAATTCAATTTATCACCTTGCTGACGCTGTCATAGCATTAAAGAAAATATTTAAATCGATTTTCATAAAATTTTCACACATTTTCTACATTGAGTAAAATAATTTATGTTCTGGTTTTTGATATTAAATCGACATAAAATTTGTTACAAGGAAAATAATTATTCTTTTAATAGCATTGCAGTCGGATAACTTACAATTAACGTTAAGCACGATACGCTTGCTAACAGTTGGTGGAACATCATTACTAGCGATACACAAATATGCTCCCATTTGATGTCTGTCGACTCGTAGTAACAGCAGCTGTGAACCACTAAAGGAATCTGCTAAAGAAGAATTAGTTTTCATTATACCTAATACAATACATGCTCAAAACGTTCGTGTGCTTTATAATGATAATGAAATTTAAATTTGTGCACTATCTACTTTATGCAACACTCCGAAAAGATAAAAAAGCACTTCCCAAATTGAAATGAAACAATGAAAGCGAAACTTTAATGAAAGTATTAAATGTTAAACAAATACTTCCCATAAACAATGTTTTGGTTTCATTTTCAAATGTGACACTTTTATTGTGTTTATACAACAGCATGGCCTGTTTAAATTTCAATAAAATTACCTTCATTGAAACTAACTTCTATTTAAAGAGTATAATTAACGGAGTTTATGATTTTAATTAAATTTGGGTGTTCGTTAAAAGTAATTTAGTTAAAAAGTTTTTTACATTTACAAAAAACATTACATCGAATTCTTATGTAAGGTTTAAACATAAAACTACCTTTTTCAGTTTGATGAGTACCAGTATGAAGGATTAACTTATCTCCATTTTCTCTTCGCCATAATATTCGAGGCTGTGGATGACCTGTAGCTTTACAAACTAACGTTACATTTTCTCCTTCGGATATTGAAAAATCTGCACTTGTTTCTGCATCATCGATATCGGGTGAAACTGGAAATAAATCGAAATACGTAAAAATTATATTTCATAATAACTGTTTTTAGGCACACAAAAATATAAATAATATCTTTCAAGTATTTCAAGTAGCTTTAACGATGAAAGTAATAATTCTTTTAATGATACTTTTTCTTATGTTATTGTGTACGTGTTTTCAGCGCGACCAGGGATAAAACTGCGTTTTCCGCTTACTGGCTTGCCTGTGTGCCTTAAGTCGCACTACATAATTTTATGTATCATTCACCAATTTTGGTAAAACAGGGCTAAAAATCTTAAACATGTAATGCGAATAATGTATTGGCTAATTGTATACCATTAGCTCTGCCTATAGAAAAATAGAAATTCGCTCTTTGCTAAACGCACATTAGCACATTAAGCCTATAGAACGTCTGATGCTGTTCAAAACAGTCAAAAGTTCAAAACTCGAGAATCTCAATAATCAGAGAGATAGGCAACTACCAACTCGATGATTACTTGCAGTATAAAAGGCCTATAGCAATCATGCACTCCCTTTTAAGTACTTACTATTTTTGAAATTACTTAATTTTAAACTTTAATCCCTCTTTTGTCTGTCGCCTTAGTGTTAGGTTCTTAGATTATGTTGAGATCATGAATTAATACGGAAACAAAAAATATGTAAAATTTCTCTTCTTCTTTAGAGTGCTCTATAAACTGCGTAATCAATGTGACTGAAGGCAAGACACTTTACTAGTGAATATAATAACTATGATACCGGCTCAAGATAGATCTATCTTGGGCCATACTGGTAAGATGATATTACTGGTTTATAGTATAAGAAAGTTTTATTATTATGTGTACTTTGTAATTTGAATTGGCAAAAAAAATTGTTTCAAACTTTACTGCTTTAGTTTGTTAGGAAATAATAATTATTCTAATTATTATATAGCAAGATATACTCGAAGGTATTCAGTGCCAGTAGCTACTTGGTAAAATAACAAACATGGTATAGTTGGAAAATTGTATTTGAATATTAAGTTATGTTTAGTATATTAGTTTTGTAAAATTTATTTTGTTTTCTATTAATAAATAAGTAAAATTTAATTGAAGAATTAATTTATTGTTGGATATTTTCAGGGGCGGAAAATATTTCTTTTGATTGATATAACTTTCACAAAAAAGGAAAGTCTAAAAAATGGATTACATAAAAGCATAAAATAAAATTTACAAATTTTTACAATTCACAATTTTATTTTACAGAAAAATTGAAATTTTTGCATTCCTCTAAACACGCAAACTTTTGCTATGATATGACTATTTTCTCAAATTTTCGATAGAGTTTAGCTCGTTACCATATTCGCATTATCAAGTGTTACACATGAAAATGCAAAATTGCATAATTAAGATTGGGTTAACTATGTATGTATATGGTACTGAGGAAGACTATTGAGTCAGAAACACAGTGAAACAAGTGTGGGATTCTTAACAATAATATTAATATTAAAAATTTAATTAAATATAAAAAAAAATAAGTGAATGTCCAGGCAGCAAAGTCACGTCAATATCATATCAATAATTAATTATATATTACGTCACAAATAAACTTCATATAGACTTTATAATATATTGAGACGTCGGTGACTGATACTTTCCAAATAAAATGACGTCAATATAACATGTTCTATGTTCTGGACGGTATAGTTGTGACTTCTTAAATTGACCAATCATAACAAATTACTGGTTCGTATTGCCGATACTGTACCGGTAATTACCCACATCTGTGGGTTTAAAATATAATGTAATTTAATTTACTTTTCCCACGTAAAATGTGCATTAGGCTATACTTATCATTATAACGTGTCTACATGTGTTTGTTTTTGTTTACGTAATAAAATATAAACTCACAAGTTACTAGTAGAGTAGTCAATGCAGTTATTATGAAAATATACTTCTACTTTTCCACTGAAGTGATTAAGCATACAATAAACCGTCCGTGGTTCAATAAAGCAATAATAAGGAAGTCTATCAGCTCATTAAACTTGCAAGTCTATTAAACGGCAATGTTATTTTTAGCCTAAAAACACATTTACGATTATATACGTCAAACAAAAAATTAGGGAATTTAATTTATCGATTAGTACAAAATTGATTAAACTTAAGTATTATAAATATTTTACAATAATTTTTAATGATAAACTTGTTTTGATAAATAAGCTATGCTGCCGTAGATTTGATATATTAAAACGTAATGTTTAGTAACGTTTTTCGTGGTCATGCAACTGGAAGTAACTTCTACAGCTAATCATAACAGTAAATTATTGTTCACTGGATGAGTTAAATCATTGTTTAATTAAAAAATATTTTATGTGCAAATATATTCTAATCAAAACAGTTGATTTACTACTAGAGATGTTGACTATAAATTTCAAATATTGCACTCGAGAGCAGGATTTAAACTCCAGATGTTCTCACTTGATAAGCAAATTGGTTAAAGGAATTGTCGGTTAGAGGCCAGTAGCACAAAGTGTCCATATCTTATACGGAGTGTCGTATCTGTGAGTTAAATGGCATGTGTGGAAATTGGAATATTTTCCGGATCCTACAAACAGGATTGTTGACAGTTTTACGCTGTATATGAATGATAGGGGTCGTGGTTGCAAAGGACGAAGTCCCAAGATGACGAGAGCTGTAACAGCACGTGCAGCTGCTATTACATTACACATTCCCCTGGCAGAAACCCATATTACCCTTTCAGATATACACGAAGTGCGAGTGGTTTATATTAGGTACTTTACACCTGATTCCATCACAAGAAACTGCGATTTTGGTGAGAATAGCTGAATGTTAAAGAGAGCTTTTTTCAAGATTTTTCTCCTTGAACAAAACTTGTCATATCTGTAAAATATGGAAATTCTTTTATACTTTTTTCAATACCAACCCTACTTCTATGATGTAAACTATATAAAATGATTTACGGTCTTCGAAAATGAAGTTAAATTGCAATCGTCATTCAATCGATAAGGAAAGAGTTATAGCCAAAGTTATTTATAGACTGTATAAAAAAAATCGAAGTGTGATTTTCAACTCTATTTACTCACGTGCATTTTGGCAACCCAAATTTATTACTAGTGGTATAGAAAAGCGTTGAAAATCTAGCTACTAGAAACTAATACAATTTATACACTTAGCAACTGTGTAAAATATGTATTTCCTATCACAATTAATAATCGTTGAATGCTCATGTTTCCCACATAAAATATGAATCATTTAGTATTATACACAGCGTCCTCAGTATTATTTCCAGCATGATACACGATTTTAAAAACACAAAAATTTCCAAGTGCAAAGTACCATTTATATATTGAGGTGAAAGGGTATAGCCGGATAAACATGTAAAAAGTGCCCCCAACGATTTTTAAAAATCCATATAATAGCTGTTCGATTTCTATTGAAAAGAACTTTTTTTTTCAAAATTTCAACTTTTAAACCCGAAGGATTACGGCATAATTAAAAAAAAGCATTTTTTAGTATGTATTTTATTGTAACTATTCTACTGAATATTTTTTAACAAAACTTTTTTGGGGAAGAATTATCGGTAAGAGACGTTAAAAAATATTTTCAACAATTACAATAAATTAAATACTGAAAAATGCTTTCTTTTTTTTTAATTATGCCGTAATTCTTCAGGTTTAAAAGCTGAAATTTTGAGAAAAAATGTTTTTTCAATTAGAAATCGATCAGCTATATGGATTTTTAAAAATTGCTGGGGGCACCTTTTACGTGCTTATCCGGCTATACCTTTTTATAAAAATTATTTATCATCCAAAATTTATTCGATTTAATTATATTCTTCAAAATAATTTATTATAATCTTCTCTCGCGAAATATAGAAATTTTCAAACTAACTTGATATCCGCATCTTATGTGCACCGGTGTCGATTACTGCCCTGCCTTCAAATTTCTTATGCAAATATTTTCAAAATCTCACCGCTATCCAAAATTTATTTTCAAACAATTAAACTCTTGGTAATAAAATCCAAATTTATTTTAAATCAAATATAATTTAATCTTATTCAAAAACTCATACACATCCAAATTTTACTTCTTGCACCTCTACCATCTTGGAACGATTATTTTTTCCACAGCTAGTCGTCGCCACATCGCCCAACTCGCGGGAACTTAAAATTTATAAAACTTACAATTTACAAAATTAATTTTAAAATTTTTTTAAATCTATTCAACCCTCCCTTTCTACATTAAAATTTCATGACCAAATATAGGGTGTTCTTGTGACTAACATACACCTACTCTATGGGATAATGATCGTAGACACTTTCTAAGAAACCTTTCTAATTAAAATATTTTGTCTAAATTCAAACCTACTACCTTCAAATGACTATTGCAATTTTAGTGGAAATGTTTTAATGCTAAGAACGTGAAATTATTCACTACCTAGATTTTAACACTTTATTGTCTAGACTAGATCATCGTATCATTTTAAATTATATGCCAATCAATTATTATAATATATTATCATAGCGTTAAACTGGGAAGATGTGTTTTGTCGATCCTTATTTTTGGTTCTTTAAGTGATAGCGGATGAAATATTAATACTTGTGTTAGTTGAGTTTATATTGTTAAGACCCGGGCCGTATTTAGACTAAATTTTCGAGGGGGGGGGGGGTAAGTTAATGTTATAGTGTAATGTTTTTGTTATAGTTTAAAAAATATTTTTGTTTTTTTTGGTTACTTTACGATCCTCGAACATGGCGTAGCTTGGTTCTTACACGTTGTTGTTTTTTATATAGGTTCTTGAGTAAAACCCGTGTCTCACTATAAAATTTGTATAAAATCGTTTTTGTAAAAATTGGCATACAAACAATGTGACGTCACGTGACATAAAAATATTTTTAAGCCATGTCCCACTGTAAAATATTCGGTGCAAAGTTTTATACAAATAAGATCAGCTGTGACAGCTCAGTAGTTGACGTTTTGGCTTCAACAGCCAATGGGATGCCTCATTTTAGAAACTGCTCTAAAATGAGAATTTTTATAAAACTATTTTGAAACGTCATGAAAATAGAAGCACCATAAAAATATTTTTACAAAAATCATTTTTATAAAATAATTCCGCTGTCACACTATCCAAATCGTTTTTATGCAAACTTTTATAAAAATTTTATACAAATTTTTATAATAATATTTAAAATAAAACCAATTTAAATAAACGCTTAAGTATTTTGAAAATTGTACTTATTGGACACGGTATTTCGAAAGCGGTTGCTTTCATTTTCGAGTTTAAATAAACAAACAAAATAAACACACAAAATTTTGATAACAACGCGACGCGATATAAACATTGTCATTTGACGAACGAAGATCTTAGAAAAAGTTTTTCTAAAACCTCATTTCGGAATCAAAGCAAAACCCCAATATGGGAAAAACTTGACTGCAATATTTATAAAAGTAATTGACAGTATATATGTTACTAAGTTCTTCAAGATCGGTCTTCCTGTTGATCGAGTTCTTATCTTTTTTAATTTGAATCATTTCGTGCAGGAGACAATTTTTGTAGTTTCTAACGGTATGCTGTCAATTACTTTTATAAATATTTGAGTCAAGTTTTTCCCATATTGGGGTTTTTCCTTGATTCCAAAATAAGGTTTTAGAAAAGCTTTTTCTAAAAGCTGGTTCACACTATGTGATTTCTCATGTGACTAGGTCATACGAAAAGTCATAGCTAAATCATATCTAAACGCTCAAATCACATGACCAATAGTTTTTATGTTCACACTACGCAAGTTTACTTATGACTTTTCTTATGATTTAAAATGTCAAAACCGCTGTGATGTCATAAATATTCTAATTAACCTAACTTTATAGGAGTAAGCGTGATTGTTTTTGAATTGTGTTATCGAATATAAATTATTATGAGTGATGAATTAAATTTCAAAATAGTGTCTTCCTTATTATTAGTTGCATAATGTAGAAAAAAAATAAAGAAGGAAAGAAATACATTGTTGGGATAGACCATGAAAATACAGAAGAAGTTATTATGTCGAGAGGAAGTTGGAGAGATGAAGTGTTTCTAACTAATTTATAGAACCTTCCAGAATTAATCGAACTGCAAAGGCACCAACAGAAATCAGACAAACGTTTACAAAATATTTTAATAAGGAAGAATTTGTTGAATGGCAATGGGAAGCTATTAAGAAATTTAATTTTTAGAAACAAATAAACTATGCATAATTTTTAAATTAAATTTATTTCTGCAACCAGTATAATCGGAAGCAGCTTTTTTTTCTATAAACATTTTTTTATATTTATACAAAATATTATTTATTTCGTATTTTGCATGATTTACATTACCAACAACCTAAAATATGTTGTTTTATTTTTATAAAAATGTTTTATTCAAAAAACATTTAAAAATGGCGGTTTATTCAAAAAAATCATATGAAAAGTCATAGCAAAATAGACACCGTCCTATTTTGAAAATCACTTATTATTTTGCTATGACTTTACTTATTATTTAGCTATGACTTCAATAATATCAAAAATCATATAGTGTGAACGTAAAAAAATTTCTCACGTGAGAAGTCATGTGACAAGTCACGTGAGAAATCACATAGTGTGAACCAGCTTTAAGATCTTCGTTCGTCAAATGACAATGTTTATATCGCGTCGCGTTGTTATCAAAATTTTGTGTGTTTATTTTGTATGTTTATTTAAACTCGAAAATGAGAGCAACCGCTTTCGAAATACCGTGTCTAATAAATACAATTTAAAAAATACTTAAGCGTTTATTTAACTTGGTTTTAGTTTAAAATATTATTATAATTTATCACAAGGTACGATTTCTAAAATTTAAAAATTTTTATAGTGAGACACGGACTTAAAGGTCTGCTATGTAAACGCTATGGCGGTAAAACAGCCTTAAACTAATGTAAAACTAACAAAGAAACATTAGGTTTTGTGTAAGGTCATGTTTTTTTATAAAAATTCTAATTTTACCATTTGAAATTTGACGATAGTTTAATTTATTTTAAAAGATTAAATTAAAAATTACTAACGTTGCTACGCAACCAAAAGTTTGTTAGTTTTAAATTAGTTTAACAAGTAGGCGAGCGGTTTACCCTCTTAAACTAGCTTAGAAACTACATTAACCCACCAATCAACGTTCTAGTGGCTCAAAATGGTTGTAATCGATTTTTTATATTATTCCGAGAAAAACTTTCTATATGTGCACCTTATTTTTTTAGATGGCTGTTTAATAGTTATTATAAACAATCTTTTGCTTTATATGTAGATGTAAACTTCCGAAAAAATATCTGAAAAAAAAAACAGATATGCGTAATAAGACCAAAATAAACATTTTTAGTCTCCATCATGACTTTTTCCGAAAAATCTAAGGTTTTTCTGATAACACTAGATAAATGGCGAAAAATGCCCACCTTTATGATTTTTTTTTCTCAGAAACCAATTAATTGTCTAAAGAAAATAAATGAAAAACAAAAATATTCAAATATCACGAAATTTTTTTCTCTGCGCGTAGGTACATCCGTCCGGCGAGCTAGGATGGAAACTTTAATTCAAAATTCAAATTCAAATTGTTTATTAGTCACTAAGATACAATATAATATGTGCCAAAAACGAAACTATTTTAAATACTCCTTTATTGTGTAAAACGTATTGTTGACTATTTTTTTTACAGTTTTTCATTCATAAAGTGCTTGGCTAGGTTAAGTTGGCTTAAAAATGACTAAACAAAGAATAATTAATAATAATTATGAAATACAAATTTGTGTGTTTACTTCAATACTCCAATACAGTTTTCACTGTTATTAATATCAAAAAAAGAAAAAATCTCGTGGCTGAATATTTTGATTTTTCATATTTATTCTAATAATTGAACAATTGGTTCAATTCAAAAAATTGGTAAGCATTGTTACCATTATATTTTTCCGAAATTTAGATTTATAAAACAAAGGATTGTTTATAACTATTTACCGACTGTATAAAAAATAAGGTTTATATAGAATTTTTTTCTCAGGATAATATAATAAATCGAGAAAAATCATTTCCAGCCACTACAACGGTGATTGGTCGGTTAGTGAAATGAAAATGAGGTGAAGCGCTTGCCTATGCAACTGAAGAGACCAGATCTAGGAACGTTATTGTCTTCTATCACCAACTAAGAGCTAACGATCGATCGCAGGAAAACTGCATATAATAATTTATAAAATATTAAAAATTATGCTAGTTAAATTAACATTAATAAAACAATAAAATAGTTTTAATATTTCGCAGACTTTTAAATAAATAATTATTTTCTGACGAAGCAGATGAAAAGTCTGCAAAATATTAAAACTATTTTATTGTTTTATTATTGTTAATTTAACTAGTATAATTTTTAATATTTTATAGATTTCTCACTAGTTAATAATTTTAAAATTTTATAAATAATTTTAAAAAATTAAAACTAATTTTAAAATATACCTTAAATTTCACATAGTATACTTAATTTACGAATTATTAACAAAATACTGCAGGGGTATTTTCTACTGTACATTTTATATTTAAAATATACAACAATGATTACGCGTAGTCGTTATGCACGAACAAGTTATGTATTTAAGATAATGTTGTAGAAAACAAATTTGCATTATATTAGAAACATACGAAGTGTGAAACTCCTTTGTGTAATTTAAATAATAGTAAATCGGTACTTACATCAAGAAATGCATAATAATAGTTTGGTAGAATATGAACTTTCATAGAACCACATGGTTATTACGTATTATATACCTACATAATTTAAAACTATTTTCCAGATCACCAATTATTATGATCAATTTTAATCTTGTTGCGAAAAGACATACTGTTTTTAAAAAAATTTAATTAATACTTGGATTGATATAAATATCTTTCATTATATTTACATTTATATCCGTTAATGAATCCGGCTTTAACATCGGAGCACATTCAAAGACGATCATATTCGATCAAGCAAAAATAAATATCTTTACCAAGTGTTTCACTTCTTCTTTGAGTACTAAACTCTATGCAGTGTAGGTATAGACGAACAACTCTGGAAAATCCAAGATAACTTGAATGGTTCTTCAACTTCTTGATAAGAAGCCCGATTTCTTCACCTCAAATTTCATCTATTATATAAATGAACTAAGTATAGTCATCAGACAACATCAATTCAAATTCATGGTAACAAATCAAAACTTTGGTAGCTTACTTGGATTTATTATCAAATATATTCGTAACCCTCGAGATATATCGTGGTGAAGAATGGAGTGGTTTTCTGTTATCTTTTCCTAGGGAAAATCTTCTCTAATTGAAGCCCCAATAAACTATCCTCGGGTTTGAAGTTAAGTTAACTATATTATTTAATATTGATTCCAAACGACAAAGTTGCCTACACGAGTTTAGAGAATTGTTGTGGTTGTTTGCAAGATTTATGCAGGATCCCGCATTATAGTTTTGAATAACGAAATCCCGGAAATTAGAATATAGTTTTAAATGAAAATATTTCGGAACAACTACAAATAGTTTCCTACAAATTGACATTAGAATTGTAATTAACAAGCTTTATAAAAATAATAGATACAATTACCTATAACATGTGCACGAGTTACCAAATAAAATTTTTCCTGCAGGTAATTTTTTATTGTTGATCGATTTGATTTGATAACTAGTTGTATAATGTTATCAGCTACTGAGCCAGCGAAGCGATATTAATTAATTAATACATTATTAAATTGTCAAATGTATTACACAGTGACCATAGAGACACTAGTGCATACTGAGTGTATTTAATAACGTTCTAGGTACCATAAATCGTTTCTAAATTAACTAATAACATGATTATTTAATTATAAATTAGGGTTATTAACTTGTGAAATACAATATATTTCAAAACTCAAAAATGAAAGAAGTTAAATTAACGATTAAAATTATTATTATTATTATTATTTCATAATTAGAACCTATCTAGGTATGTATCTAGTAATAATTTCTCAAAAAGTTTTATATTTTAACCCAATTGTTTAATTTATTGTTTATGAAAAAATGCAGTTTAAATTCAAGTTCCTACCAAAGACATATATTTTGAATAATTGTATATTGGTCTGTTGACCTTGGTGAACTTCCGCCTGGACTTATTATAGCTATGTATTGGCGAGATTTTTATAGAAATTCTTTATAAACTTATAGTGTTCAAAAAATAGGGTTAACTTCCATTAAATAAAATAAAATCGCTAACCTCTCACATAAGTTACAACGGGGCGTGGGGTGCACATGGGGTTCCAAAAGTTTCAATTGCATACTAATATGTGGAGATTTTAGTTCATGCATTGATACTAAAGGGTTAATTCGTGCCTGATGAAGAAAGATCTCTTCGGAGTAATCTCGAAACCGGTAGTACGATAAAAACCTTGCGGTCCATGCAATGGTTAGACCATCTGCATGTATATTTTTGGCTGGGGGTGCTGCTTCTGCTGTAGCTTTGTTTAATAGTAGTTTTATTTAATTATATATTTACTATATTCTTCATCTCAGCTGATATAAATATCGCACAATCTTTATTAGTAAAATCACTACTTAAGAAAGTATCTATTAATGCTCTTAATATATGATATAGGTTATACATAAGTTAATCTAGTATGTTACTCAAGTATTATAAATATGAGCATTTCATAATATATTATATTTGTAAAGTACATAAAATGTCAAAATTTGACTTGACACGCAATTACTGCATTTGTGAGGCAGAACGTCAGCGGAGCCGAGCGGATACAATAATTGTACATCATACAAAGACATTTCTAATCCAACCGAGATCTACTACTTTTTGTTCTACCAAAAATTAGATCATACATTATCTTGCTCTGATACGATTTTGATGAATGAATGAATAGTATCAATCACACAGATTGAACCGCGAAATCAAATGTCATGAAATTCGGCGTAAACATTATTATTATTATTGAATTAGCAGTAGTAATTATTAATATAAATTTCTATTATCTAGATAGAAATGTTAATAGATAAATAAGCATTAAAATTTGAATCGACAATTAAAAATTATAATTAATTGCAAACATTCTCGTAGTCAATTTAATGCTTCTATCAATACACGAATGAAATTTGTGATAATGAAAAGAATTTTAATTATAATCTGGAAAATTAAATATTTACTTCGCTAAAATATAAAATAGGTAGGTACTTAAAAATCAAATAAAAAGATGAAAACTGTCTACGAATTAAAACACGAATGTTAATTTTAAAGAATTTAATATTAAATATGTGCATGTTAATTAAAATAATACTTGTTTGCTTGGAAGGAGTCATAGGTTTAATTTACGTGTGTATTTAGTAAGGGTAAGATAGTGGTGTGTAGTTAAGTTGTTTGTTAACATGAAGCCATCACCTCCCAGGGCATTCATGATTCTGTAATTCTGTCCACGTCTCTACAGACGTCATTTAATTTACTTTATAATTTCATACTTTACATAATACTTTATTTCTTACTTTATTTTCTTTGTTTGTAGTAAGAGCATTATTAGAAATTCAATTTCGTTTAATTAAAATTCAGATCCGTCATACACATAATAATTTGTTATACTGTAGCTGTAGGTATATAATATTATGATAGCAACTCTACAAAACTTTGTTTCTGGAAATTTTAAGTTTACCTACGAATTTTATATGAGATTGAGATTTTAATAAATTATAAACATTTTATTTAAATTTTTAAAAGAGATTTCGTCTAGTTTCCAGATAAATAGAAGTTGGTAGATTAGTAATTAATTAACTTCATTTTTTATTTATTTATTTGAAGTTCTGAGTGCATCAACATCTGTAGTTAATTTTAAGGGAAAACCAATTTACCTGCATATTTTTGATATACATATTACTTAGTAGAAAAACTTAACTTTTACATTTGTTTGCATTCGGTACTGCGTTTATTAACAGATCGAGGAAATTGGGTAGTATTTATGTACAATTTATAAGGTGTGTTTTGGTCCGTTTCAAGTTTCCAGATTCATAAAAACGATTAAATATTGAGCATTTTACTATTTGTGTTGAAAAGCAGAGCAATTATAAGTAACAACGTGTAAGATAATGAAATAATGATGTGCAAGAGGTCACTCAGAGATTTTCTTTTAGTAATTATTTATAAAGACATGAATGTAAAAGAAACATGTAGGTTGAGAAATGTAGGTGGACTACTGCGTACAAACTTTTGATATAGCTTATTAAATACAATATAGATTTTTTGCATGTATATTGTAAAATCAATTATTATTCAAGATTTACAAAAACGAAACATAAGAAAAATTTTCTGCGAAGAAACTGATTAGTTTAAATTACTTAGTAAGATTCCCATAATTCTGCCCTTTTTGAAGTCAACCAGGCCTTCCTGACAATTCATAACAATAAATTCATCAAAGGCTTTGGCTATGTTAATCATGTCAATCTACTGATGAAATTGGAGAGATATGAAATACGCAGTTTATCGTTAGAACTGATTAAATCGTCAAATGTGTTCATTTAATTAATAAAATATTAGGTATATCATTCTACATTGCGGTCTTAAACGGCCTTTTCATTAATAACAATTAAAATAGCCATTGCCGAAAATAGTAATCTGATATCTGATCAATCGTTTTCACGTTTTATAGCGTGCAGAAACCGTAAAAGTAGCTAAATTCCAATAAAAAAATTTATTTTTACTTTTAAAGAAAACAGTTAACGTATTAGAATTATTTTTTTTATCAATATAAAGTAAAAACCTAAAGGTTACGTTGTATGGAATTGAAAATCATTCAAATATCCTTCTTAAAATTTCTGACACAATACATTGCATTTTTGTTGACATGTAGGGTTTTTGGAGATAACACCCGCGGGAAACTTCTAACACAATAAATCGATTTTTTGAAAATGACATACACATGGTGCAAATGGCATGACTACGTTTGTGAAATTCAGAATACAGAAATTTATAACGGTTCTCTTATTAAGTTTGATTTAGTATTTCGCCTATGTCAGTTTTACTCATAGTGGCTAGAGGCTAGACCATCTGCATGTGTGTTGTGAATTGAAGGTGCGGTGTTTCTGCAATAGCCTCACGTTACTCATTACAAAATGTATTGTTAGAAAAGTTCTATATTTTGATAGATTTTCACGCCCAAAAATCCACTAACCTTTTGACTTAGATAATATAATTATTATTATTTAAAAAAAATTTCTAATTGTAAATTTTTATTTGTTAGATACTTTCCGTATTTAATAATTAATAGCATACTTTGCAATAAGTGCGAGATAAGTTCTATCTTGTTCTATTTTAAAAATAACTTTTTAAAATAATCACTATAGTGTGTTTTTTAACTTATTAATTAAATAAAATATCTAACAATTGGCTCTAGTATTGATTTACGTGTTTAATTTGAAATTTTGGTATTCACTGTCAGTTTGCGTGCGCAAAGTGTGATTGCCGCACGCAAATTAACATTTGAACGTTTAAGTTATATAGTAATAGCAGAATAGGTAAACAGCTATTTACCAAACAAAAAAGTACAAAGTTAATTTCGCATCGATAAATAATTTATTACGTCATTCTTGAATTGTTTTGTCAGTTGAAATATCCAATATAGAGTTGTGTGCACCAATAGTAATAATGTAATATTTAATTGTATTCTCAACACAATTGATCGCGGGGTCACACATTAATTTGTACAAATAAAACTGTTTGTTCCACAAATCGAACTATGTACCTATGCAAGTATATAACCGAGCAACCATTATCGTTTATAACAAGGTAATCGCTTTTGTTAAGAATTTACGTAATGCAAAATTGTAGCTTTACCTTTTCAACAAAGGAAAGCAATTCTTACAAGTTTTTTAATAAAAATCTTGGAAAACTTTTGGTTTTATTATTCTTACTTTTAAGCACACATTATACTGTGACATTTATACAATGTTGACAACAACAAATTAAATTTAAATTACTTTTAAGGCTCTTGATAATAATATATAATACTAATGTTTTTAACCAGTGGTAAATTTGTATGATTCATGAATTCCAGAAAGCGTTATTAATATTACCTACTTTTATTCAGGAAATCCAATCGAGTGGATCTAGTTATAAATAATAAGTTAACTAATTGAGTAGGTAAATCGTAGATTTATTGACAAATTAATATTAATGTAAAAATTTACTAGCACGATAGAAAATGTTCGTGTGTTTACCCGCTATGTTTCCAAAGCAATTAGTTATATTGGAAGCTCAAAAGTTTTTATATCCATAACGTAACTAGGGCGGTAAGTGATTGAAATCCTTAGTTTAAAAATAAACCTTTAATAACTTAAAGTTTGAATTTATTAATACTTCATATTTTTTAATAAATTAGTTTAATTTCAATAAATCAAATATCTACATGTTTTCGAAGCCGTATAATACCCATCGAGAATTTACTCGAATGGGAGGTGTACATAAGGCATGAAATAACGCCCAAAATCTAGTAAGATTATCGACCTCTACTCTTGGATTTCCGCGATATGTTCAATATATTGCATCTCCCCGTCTTTGTTAAGCCTGATACAAAAGTTTATTTATTTTTTGATTTTGTATCGAGTCCCATAATTTCTTTATAATAATTTCCAATAATTGTTAAAAGTTTCGTGTTAATTCTACATACTTAGCTCTTTTTGCCAGTATTTTGAATATTATTTATTTAATAAAATTTCCTTTCATGTAATCAAGATTAAAATATCAAAATAAATAAAAATAATACTCCAAACTAATTGTAAGATTGGTAACTATTAAAAAGTTAATTTTTCCGTATGAATTGCCTTAAACTTATAATAAAGTACACAAATATAATTTCTTAGCTCCTCAATAATTTATTGTATAAGAAACGATTGTCCATAATATAATATATTATGATGTTGATTGTAGATTGGAACATGGTTGCTTAAAGATGATCGATGGCTAAAAATGTTAGCCACAAGAGGCATTTTTGTTTATTAAAATTCACCAACTTCTCACTTTGATTATAGATTTTTAATATTATTACAAAAGAAGTTTATTTATTACAACAATAGATTATTATATATTAAATATTTACTCACAGTAAATTTGATTAGTCTTTATTATTCTACTAAATATTTGGTACGTAAATATTTATTATAAGAAAGTGAAAACGTATTCTGGAATATGACTCCACCGGGTCTGCAATATTTGAAACGGATTCAGTCTTTAACAAAATCTTTTACTGGTAATACTTATTTTTCTCTAACTTTCAAAAAACTTGAAATTGATGATGTTAAGTATTTGCGGGTATGTATTTGTTGGTGAAAATTCAGATGAGCTTTTTGTTTTAATTCCTTTTAGGAATACATGAACTAATGAATTACGGTTTGCAATTTTCATCAATATCCACAGCGGGAGTTTTTATATAATTACTTAAATTTTCGTTTTCCTTAATTAAAGTACACTTGGGCTATATCTTCCGTATTCTGATGAGGTTTCCGATGAGGGAAGGACTCCCTCCTAGTGAAATGGTGACTGCAATGCCGGACTCTGGTGCATGGCCCCACTCGCACCACCTGTTGTTACGTCACTGGTTGCTCTTCATCTTCGGCAGTCCGTAAAAAGGAGTTATTAATTATTGAAAATTAATTTTGCAACTTTGGCTTCCCTCTTTAGATGATTTTTATCACCTTGAATGCTTATATGGTTTGTGTTGTTTTAAATCCTGGAATTTAAAAACACATCACAGCGTTTACCGTCTGTTATCGATACAGCGTTAAATAAAATTACAAATAAAAAAGTATTGTAAATTTTTAGTATATTCAGCAAAATATCAGTATCTGCTTTTTGACATTTTTGAGAATAGAAAATCCATTAGATTTGATACAGTGCTTCAAATGTTTTAAGAAATTTGTATTTATTACACCTAGCTTCTCCACTGATATTTGGCTCCATTCTTCATTCCTTTATTAACTTCCACTTCAGTCATTTTAATCCTCTCTCCAATGTCAGTATTATAATGAAATTTCAAACGTGGTTATTTGAAATAAAAGCACTGTACTCGTATTTTCTTTATATCCTTATCGATCCATATCATTATCGATATTATAAATAACCACCTTGTTATTAACTCGTAATTAGCAGATTTCTACAATAGAAACTAGAAACATTTTAGTATCATTCCTGTGTAGCATTTATGTACAAGCGCCCCTCGGCCGCCTACTCCACTGTGTTGAGAAAACGAGGCTGATTGAGTAAAACATGGAGGGACACAATAAGCTTAAGCTTCAGTGCAATAGGCGAAATACCACATCCGGATAGCAATAATAACATTACATTCCTGTTGAATGGTTGTTACTTTATTTGACAAAATAAAATCCTGTTACTAGCTCTAGTATTGATTACCGAATTTTATTTATTTTCCTTTATTGACATTATAGAAGTATTATGGCATAAAAGTATCTGGGCTACATAATAAACTTTTTTGTTAATTTTTTCACAAAATTAACCAATAAACCATCATCATTCAATGTAAATATTGACTCTGTTCGAAAAATGTAGAGTTTTGTGCAGATATTTGTTTATTAATAAAATTAAATTAAAAGATCCAATATATTTATTCAATTTCATTGTTATGGATTTTGATCTAAAACATTCTCATATTTCCACCTCTCAAATAATAAATTTCTCGTATCGAGTTTTTTAAATTGTATTTGCATTTTTTATTGTTTGAAGTTTCTAACCGTGTGTTTGTTTTCATGTTTAGATCGTTTTTTGGTATGTACAAAGTGAGTCATTACTAAGTTTTGTTTTTGTTACATAGCGCGAATATTATTCGTGTTAAATGTAAGCTCGATACTTGGAAATTAATTACCATGGATCGCTTCACCGGATTACAGCTCGCATTTTCAGTACCTACTTTTTTATCAAAACAATTATTCAAAACTATTGTCCGGAATTAATATTAACATTATGCTTTGTATAGCACAAATGAAGCTCCAGGCGTTCAAAGTTATAACTATACAATGAGTAAATAAATTTGTTGTAAGAAGCACCACGATGAATGATGCTAGGACGGATTGATCAAGATCATCAAGAGGATATCAATAATTTTATAATCCTAAGACAAAATCCCGAAAAAAGCTTTCTTTTTTCATTCAGTTCTTCAGGGATTAAGATTAGCTGCATAAATAAAAGGGGTGATCTGGAAAAATTCGGGTAAACCTCAGGAAATCTTTTAAATGACAATTAATCTAGTGCAAAGACGGACTAATCCATTGAAACGACCCTGTCTTGATACCATTCTTCCTGAAATATTAACTAATTGAATTCAGTGTTTTCAATTGAGGCAAGTGATTCGCCCTTTTTGGCAGCGGCGGCGCCAGCATTTATGGAATGGGTGGGAATAAATTGGGCCCAATATATTAAGGGTGGACACACAAAATTGATAAATAAAGTCAATAAATTACATTATTGAAATAAGCACCTAAAAAAAAGATTTTAGGTTTACTACATTGTAACATTTTGTTTTAAATTTCGCGTGAGCACTTGGTGGGGCACTTCAAGCAACAGTGTGGGCACGTGCCCACCCTGGCCCCCCTGGCGCCGTCGCTGGTTTTTAAAAATTTTACAAAATAAAAATTGATCTGCAATGTAATAATGCGAATGAAATAGCACTGTTTTACTTATATTAATAATGATAATTAGGTATACTGTATTATGTATTAGGTAAATAATGAACTTAAACATTGAATTTATGCATTAGTAGATAATGTAGAATATATTTAACGTTTCCTGTATTAAATAGAACTAGTTGTTTTCTCGTTGTATTGTTTGTAGAAACCTTTGGGGTCAAATGTGAGTATTTTGAATTAATCTGCTTATCCGATCTTTACACCTTTGTTTACTAAAACTTAATTAACAGAAAATGTAGAAACTAACACCAACTGATATGATGAGATATTCTTATTTTTTTTTAAATTTTAAGTCATCAATATAATAAAATAATATAAATATAATATAAATATATATATAATATAATAATATATAAATATAATAAAATAATATTTTATTAAAAATACTAAACAGATTTTATACTTGACAATACAATGTTAGAAGTTACTATTTATTTAAGTTTAAATAAACAGTGCTGTTTTATATAAGATAAGTGTTAAAAATAAATATACTTGATCAAATACTAAACAAAACTATTTTTGTTATAGAAACTAGTAAATAAATTATCTCTAATATGTTGTAATTCGGCACCGTTAAAATATTAGTTATACCTTATAATATTTAAATCAATATGAAGTAGAAGAAAGAAGTAGAAATCAAGATCACTTTTCTTTTAAGTTTACTAGTGATTTGAGAAATAGACCATTGAACGATATAATGTAATGATTCTAAACAAATTTTTATAATCATTTGATTTGAAATAGCTTCCAAGCATAAGACGGGTGATTGTGTTATATCTTGTTGCATCCAATAATAAGCCGAAATATCTAAAATAAATTTAATTAACGTCTTTTTTTGATCACAAAATATCGGAAAATAATTTTGTACGAAAATTAATCTAAAATTACAAAAAAAACTTAATTAAAATCTAAACTCTTAATTATTTATTATATTAACTATTAAGCAAGACTATTAATTGAAAATAATAAAAAATTCCAATTTTTAACACAAAAATTTAATCAATAGCAGTAAAATGAAATATGTAGCACTTATTCCGTTGTACTTGGTACGTAGTATATTCATAACTTATCATCAAAATTAAAAGAAAATAGTAATATGGTTATCTTAGCAATAACACATATCTACTATTTGATTAATTATCTAAATTTTTCAATATTATTAAAGATTTTTTAAGTAGTTAAGAAATATGCTTTTTAACTTCTCGGAATAAAGTGCACGGTTATTGTTTCCATTTGAGATATTAAACTATCTAATTACTTCAAGCTGTGACTTAATGTGCTATTAAATCACAGGAGAATTAAATATTAACGGATTACACTTTAATACATGAATTTTATCTATACACAGAAAGGCTGTAAAGAATGAATCAAATTTGATAGGAAAAAACGGTTTAGCCGAGTTTTTACATTAAATCGTCAGACACATTAATTTTAGTTTATAAAAACACAGTTTTATCACAGTTTCGCGAGAGAATTGCGAGAGAAT
Organism: Cantharis lateralis; assembly: GCA_963170105.1. Lineage (NCBI taxonomy): Eukaryota > Metazoa > Arthropoda > Insecta > Coleoptera > Cantharidae > Cantharis > Cantharis lateralis. The sequence goes on from OY720629.1 coordinate 12,213,572, forward strand.
TGATATAATCGGTAAGGAAATAGATATTTTCGATACAAGTTAGGAAAACCAACATATTTCCATTCAAGGAGAGGTTTTACTATCGAGGTGTTCGGTCGAGATCGTAAACCGAAGCCGCATACTTTTTACAAGTGTGCGGAAAAGTATTTCCGCACTAGCACGGAAAAGTAGTACTTCTCTACACACTTTTAAATATCACAAAGTAATACTTTTTCAAAACATAATTAGAAAATAGAATATTTGCTGTTACTGAAGTATTTAAATTTTAGAAAGGTTAAAAAGATAACGAAAAGGTATTCTGGGTTGCATAGTTTGAGGCGTTTCATAATACAAAATTTATTGTTAATAATAAAATCGTTCACTGCTAAATAGGGTTTTCGTTCCCGAGGGGTTGATCCGGGTGATTAACTTATAAGCGTCTAATGGAAGGGCAGTATAAAGGACAACAATACGATAGTGAGAGCTCAACTACTGGAGAAGGCTCAAGCAAACAACGGGGTGATTTTGATATTTTCAACAGAAGCAAAAAGTTTGTCAAAACTAAAGTTATAAAGCCCAGTAACACTGATGGGGAGATGGAGACGCTAAAAGATATGATGAGACAACTGCTAACTGAGGTTACAGAGATTAAGGAGGGACAAAAAATTTATGAAAGAGATATCAAGATATTAAGGACGGAATGTTACCGACGAAGAATTGCCTCGATATATACGTCCCTTTTTATTAGCTGCAAAGTGCTGGCACCTAGTTAACGATAGAAAAATTTTACAACATTGCTATTTGTAACTACAGTGATGCTAGTTTACCGATGAGGGTATGGATGGGGGTTATACGTAAGAATGTCCTTCAAGGCTTCAAGCATGTTATTATAATGTAATGTAACAACGAATTGGTGCATTATATTATATCTGACGAATTTTTCAATTCTCTTGATAATGTCATCAGAATCAGTGGCGGATCGTACATAAAATTTCAGTAAAATGAAAAATGTATTACAATGAGATAGTTAATTTATTATAAAGTATTTATTAATATGTTATATTAAAACAAATTGAGAATTCTACAATAAACGGTGGTTTACAAAATTATTCATCCACTACTGAAAAACTAATTATTGCAATATTAATACATTTTTTTATGAATATAACATACGAGTCTAAAATAGCTGAACGGATGAAAAAGAATTTAGATTTAGAATTATAAATCTTTGATAGTAGCAGTGGCGGAGCTAAGATTTTTTGGCTCGACAGCAAAATGTCGTGGGAGGCTCTATATAAATATAACATATCTTCAAGAAAGTAAAGCAAACTTTTTTTTTGTGATTACATTTATTTTTAGGTAATATACAGAGGAAGTGCTCAAATAGTAAATGCTAGTAATAAATTCAACAAAAAATATTAAAATGATCTTTTTCTGGCCTTAGCCATTGCAAAATTAGCAGTCTTACGTTCGATGGAAATCAACGACAAATACTTCAAGCGCTCTTGCGACTTATTGTTCTTCAGATAATCTTTTTATCTCCAGGTTTATTTGTGTTTTTTATAGGTACAAGTACTCCTTTGTAAATACAGAAAGGGGGAGGTATAATTTATTAAAGATTAGAACCATAAACATGTGGAGCAAAAAAACAAAAAGGTGGAAATTATTGGCTGTTATGGAAATCAAGAAATTAAATTACCTTAACAACTCTCGCCTATTAAATACTTTTAATAAATTATACCTCCCCATTTTTCTCTATTTACAAATACCTCCCCCCTTGATTAACCTATAGACTTGTACTTGCTGAAAATATCCCTTCTACGTCTAGTACGTCTTCTACGTCTTCTACCTACAACACGGGTGTATAGTGTTTTAGTTTGTGGCAAAGTAGTGTGGAAAATAGTTTATAGTAGGTGGTTCAAAGTGTTTTTTTAGTTTGTTTTCGTACAAAGTTTTGTTAGTAAAAAACTATATGTTAGATTTGTTTTCGAAAGTTACATCTAAAGTATACCTACGGTAAGTACATTACATATTCGAGTTTTCATAGTTTGGTTTAAATTCATTTTACATCTCATCTTTTTTTTATCAAAAACCGTTTTATTGCTAATGGTTCAGTCATTAGTAGAATAGAATATTCACAAAACAACAATAATAATGTTAGGGTATTCACACTCCCTTGTATACAGTGACACCGGAAGAGTCAAATACAGAGGAGGGCAAAGTATTAAATTCTGTTAGGCTTTATGATTTTAAAGAAAAATTCTAATATTTAACGAGCACTAGTTAGGTACAAATAAGAAGTTCAAGTTTCTAGGGGGGGGGGGGGCAAGTACCCTGCTTTGCCCACCTATTCCGGCGCCTATGCTTGTATATTTACAACATTCTAATACTATAGCTGTGAAGTGTGAACACACCTATGATATTACATATTAGTCTACTATTGTATTATAGCAAATACCTAAAACTTTAATACCGGTCACTCTCACGCAAAACGTGCGACAAGTCGGCTACAACGCCTCTATATGGCTGGGAGTGATATTTTACAGTCACACATGTTAATTTTCTTTCAAATTTCGTTATAACTGATGTTAAATTAATTAACGAACTTATTGAAATTTTTAAAATATTAATATTACCGGCAGTTCGTCACTCCAAGCCGTTTGGTGGCACTATTGTCGTTGTCGCAATAATAAATACGTAAAATAAAATATATACGGTATATTTACCAGGGCCGTATTTATAGTAAATTTTTGGGGGGTTAATGTTAACATTTAATGTTTTGATTTTGAAGATTTTTTTACGATTGCAGTCGAATTTCCTGAACTTTAGTAATTGATAAATAATTTGGGGGGGGGGGGAGAGGTTTACTATATTTACTATATATACTATATTTACTATATTTACTAGAGTGTAGAAATACAACGAAATATATAAGGGAGTGTGAAACCCTAAATAATAATTGTCCACAGCAGTGGACATGGTTCAAATAACGAACTTCACGAAATTTGTCAGCTCGATCTATCTGTCATCAGCACTCTGTGAATATTACTTAACTAATATTTCCCTTACAAATTATAAAGATCAGACTAAAAAATTAAGATTCCAATTAAATCTTATGATCTTGGTCTAATCATTTAATGAAATAATAATAATCATAATTACCTAAACTAAAAGCAATCGTAACTAGGTATAATGGTACGATCTAATTACTACCTATCGAGGCAAAAGAAAAGGAATAGCCATGCACGAGCCGCAAGAACATATTTTAAAAATAAAAGAGTAGTGCAACAACACGTAACGGCAATTCTGGATGATATACTAGAGAAAATTGATTACACCAACATTACTAGGAGTAGTTTACCGAAATCTCAGGAAGATATTATGAGAGATGATAATTCAGAAGATTACAATTTTGTTTTTGGTTCTCTCGAAGAGTACGACAGGTAAGTTTTATCTTAATATTTTCACTATCCTGTTATCGAAACAATTTTATTAGTGTACAAAGTCACCAATTGGAGGTAGAGCCTGATCTTGAACCTGAAAATCCCTTCAGTGGGTATCGAATAGTTAATATTCTATATTTCTTCCAACAACTAACATCGTTGCAATATGATCATTCAAAAAAGTGTACTGGCGGAAAGCTGATGCCATACAAAGAACTTAGAAATGGTTTAAGTTCTGCTTTCATTTTTAAATGCAATTTATGTTTGAAAGAAATCATTCGGCATACGGAGGATCCTAACAAAAAACTTTTAAATACAGCTGCGGTATGGGGTACTTTAGCCACTGGTAGTACCTTTGCGCACACTGAAGAATTATTACATGTTATGGATATTCCGACGATGTCTGCACGTCAATACCAAAACATACAAGTAGATCTTGGCGAAGTATGTGTTTATTTATTAAAATACAGTCATATAATAGAGAAGTTGATTCATAAAAAATTATTATATTATAGGTTTGGAAAGATGCTATGTGGAAAGATTTTGAAAAAAATGGAATGGAAGAAAAAAAGGCAGCCATCGAGAATGGAGATATTGATTCTGATGGAGTACCTTTCATCACTGTACTCCTCGATGGTGGATGGAGCAAAAGAAGTTACGGCCATAGTTATGATGCTGCATCCGGAGTTGTAAGCATTTAGTAATGATTATTTTTGTTTTTTAAATATAGAAGCAACTTTATTTTAGGCGATAATAATAGGAAGACGCACTGGAAAACTTCTGTTTTTAGGTGTAAGAAATAAGTACTGTTCTATATGCACTCGTGCTGGCAATAAGCAAGAACAAACCCCCGTGCACGTTTGTTATAAAAATTGGTGTGGCTCATCGGGAGCAATGGAAGCTGACATTATAGTAGAAGGTTTTTCTCTTAGTGAAGCTATGCATGGCTTGAGGTATAAAACCTTTATAGCCGATGGCGATTCCTCTGTATTTCATAACATAAAAAATAAAGTGAAGTATGGCTTAGAAGTATGTAAACAAAATATATATATTATATAGCACTTATTTTAATTTTTATGGTTTATAGGTAGAAAAAATAGAATGCACGAACCATGTGATCAAAAATTATGGAAAGTCATTACTTAAAATCAAAAACGACACTAAAAATGTTGCATTGGAAGTTAGGACAGCTTTACCAATGAAGATAATAAAAAGCTTAACCAAGACAGCCAAACAAGCAATTTATAATAATGCTTTAGGTTCGCTGGAATCATTGAGAGCTGATATGCGAAACAGCATAAATCATGTTTTTAATGATCACAAAAATTGCAAGGATTATTATTGTGATCGCGTAGGAAATGTGACCGATAGTAATATGCCACATTTGATATCTATTGGGGCACATCACTATTTACATGGTGCAATAAATAATGCCATTCTAAAAGCCCCAATGTTATTGGAAAATGAAACAAACAATAGGGCAGAATGTTTCATGAATGTTCTTGCTCGTTTTAACATGGGTAAGCGGTTGAATTTAATTCAGAGGGGAAGTTTTGAAACTCGAGCAACTCTTGCTGGATTACGTTATGACGAGGGAGCATCTTGGCATTCAAATCCTTGGAAGCAACACACAGGTTATAGTCCGGGCAAGCACTTTAAACAGTATATAGAAAGGCAAAATAGAAAGGCTGCTAGCAGACGTGAGAAAGCTCAGCTTAAACCTGAAAAAGAAAAAAAAAGGAAAGTGGTAAAAAATTGTGAAAAGGAATATGGTCCGGATCTAGCTTGTGTGGAACCAAGTGAAGAGGTTTTACAGGAAGAATGTGAAAAATTGATGGAAAGATTGCAGGTATAGTAATTAATTTTGCTTTTATTTAAATTTTGTATAATGCACTTATTACCTACTTACCTAAATAAAAACAAAATTTTCAGATTAATTCGAGAGAACAGCAATTGAGAATTGAACGCGATACAATAAATCAATTTAGTAACCCACACTACGTGTTGCAACGATCAAATAGATTGACTGCCTCGAATTTCTATGAGGTTATTAAAAGAAGAAATAAAACACCATGTGACGCACTGGTTAAAAAAATATTAAAAACCGAATCTACACTTACAACTCCGGCAATAGAATATGGGAAAATCAATGAATCCGTAGCTAAGAAAAGGTTTTCCGAACTGTACAATTTAGAAGTGCGAGAAAATGGTTTATTTGTAGATACGGAACATGGATTCTTAGCAGCAACTCCAGATGGTACTTATTAAATTTTATACCTAGAGTAACTTCTGTTTTATGATTGTTTTTACCTTAGGACTTGTGAACGACAATAAAATTGTTGAGGTGAAGTGCCTGCATAGTGTGCATAAGACAGGACTATCTTTACGCGATGCCGTAAAACAAAACAAAAAAATTTGTTTGGAAGAAATTGATGGCGAACTAAAATTGAAAAAAAAACATGCATATTACTATCAGGTATAAATTGGACACTAGACATATTTTCATAATCTTTTAAGGTTGTTCGGTAAGGCTGAGATTTTGTGCAAACAAAATTGCAATACAGTATATTTTATTACAATATTCTTGTAGAACTACATATTTTTTGGGTCATATTTGTTTATAAAAGTAAATTCTAAAAAAATTAGGATTCTTGCGTTTAGTACAAGTTCCATTATGATAGCTTTTCAGGATCGCACAGGTATTCCGTAAATAAATTCATATTTTGAGTACAATTTGCGGCTAAACTAATTTTTTTAGAATTTATTTTTATAATCAAATATTATCTAAAATATGTTGTTCTACAAGAATATATATAAGAATATATAAATAAATACACTGTATTACAATTTTTTGTGCACAAAATCTAAACCTACCGAACAGCGAGGCTTTCAATCAGTGGCGGCTTGTTAAGGTAGATACTATTCTGTGGGTAAATAGGGGAGGCAGTGCCGCATCAAGCCGACAAGCTGCTAACTCAAAATTAACAAATTTTTTTATGAGTTACTAATTCACATTTTACAAAATTTTCTGTAACTTTTTTTAAATTATTTTTAAACGTATTACAGATTCAAGGACAACTACATATTACAAAAAAAGAAATTTGTTATTTCATTGTCTATGTGGGAGATGCAACAGATCTGCATGTTGAGGAAATAACAGTGGACCACGATTTTTGGTATCGTAATATGTTAGATAGGTTGGTGAAATTTTATGTGGATTGTATTGCGCCAGAAGTGATTTTGAACAGACGCAAAAGAAATTTAAAATGCCGAGATCCATCACTTACAGATGAATAATACTAAATTGACTGTTTCACGGAAGATGTGGTTTTAGTTTTTACCTCCAATCAACCAAAAAAATTTCTGTGTCGGTCTGTCGCCAGATTTTGTCCCTCGATTTATTCCTGAATCATTTAACTAATCAGGACCAAATTTGGTATGGTAGTAGGGTTTACGGTAGAAAAGTCAAAATAAAGTTTTCGTCGCGATCTGTGAAATCAGGAGTGCCACTACAAGAAAATGATACAAGATTTTTAAAAGAGATTTTGTCTTGTGATAGATTATTTTAAAGACCTTGAAAATCTATATCTAGAATAGGTGAAATTAACTTTCTACCTGTCATCTGTCAAAAATTACAAGCTGTCAAAGTGAAAACTTAAAGAGTAAATAACTCCTGAAAGTACTGAAAGGATCTCAACTAAATTCGGTATTTAGGAACATTGCCCTCATAGGACTTCACAGCACATGGAACCGTTCGATGAAAATCAGGAATACAATATGAAAAAAAAATTAATTCTTTTGTTGAAAACTTAAAAAAAGTCCTTGTCTCTCGATTTTCTTCGGCATTTCTACGTCGATGGCAATCAAACTTTTTGGACGTGTGTCTTGTGGGCTCTAGTGGTGAAAATAAGGTTTTGGCAGAGAAATCTTTGCCAGGGCTACCACAATAAAATAAATGAAAAAAATGAAAATGTCATCGTATCTCCGGGAATGTATAACCGATTCAGATAAAATTTGTTGTGTTGATAATTGCAGGTATTGCGGCAGAAGTGTCGATATTTTTTTTATGAAAAAGCTAAAACATGCCAGTCGTCGAACATGTGGTCCACTATTCAATGATCAAGGCCGTTACTAAATTGGAAAATAACATCGACACAAGGACACAACCAATTTCCACAGACTAACCGCTTTTTTGAAGCGGAAAAATGATGTCTAAGTGCCGAAGAAATCGGGTGTTCTAGCATCTGGCCGCGTGGAGAAATTTGTAAAGGATGCGAATAGAGAAAATTATTTAGTAACTAAAGTAATTAATTTTTATTTCTTTACTAATCTATTTACCTATTTATTGTATTGTAGGTCGCACTAATATTTGGCGGTTTATCGGGGACGTTCTGGACCGAAGAATTAGTCAATTTATGCATAGTAGATTAGAAAGAAGTGAATTTTTCTACGCTGCTATGCACGATTCCAAAATTTATAATCGGTGTGGGACGCACTTTCGTAATCAAGAACGGCGATTACAACACTCCCACAAGTGCACAGTCGAAACTTGCAAGTTCGATGCGAGATCCTAGTGGTGCTGTCGTCTTATAATCGCCTAAACAGCATTGTGTGACGTATTGCAATCTCGTGCCGCTCTTCGAACTGCACTCGATTACAATACCTCTCACAAAGCTGTAAGGTCCGATAATAATAGCAGCATCGATCACGTGACAATCGTCAAAGAATACATGCGGGTTTGCGTCCAGCTGACACGGGTCATAGATTTTTATGCAGTTCAGAGTATTTTCCAATGGATAGGTAAAAACACATTCTCTGCACTGCAACAGAAAATTGCGGAATAATCGAAATATCGATTAACGATAGTTATCGAAATATTGATAACTATTGATTAATTAAAATATTATATATCGTTAATCGATTAATCGATACTTCAAAAATGAATAATCGTTCTTCGTCGTCCCAGCCCTAGTATGGACGTCCTAAAGAGGCATGATGGATGGAAATTCTCAGAGGTGGCCGAGGGCTACTACGTCGTAAACTCGATCAACAACAAGGTTGACATTGCCGATCAAATTTTCGGTACCAAGCTCTTCGTTGAAGTTCCTGCATTGGTTGATTTTAAGGCTACGAAGTCCCGGATAAAATCCGGTTAAGAATTACCTGATTTTGGAAAAATGTTTCCGTTTAATAATTACGGCGAAGTTAACATTCATGTTAATTTAAACAATAAATAAAAGTTTTACACCTTTTACACTTTTTTTTTCATCCATGTGACTTTTTTAACAGTCACCATCCTTAAATTTTTAATCGTTCAGCTAAAAACATGTTCGTTCTCAAAAAAAGATTTGACCTAGTTCAATCCTATAAAGTAATTAACAATAACAAATAGTAAGGGTATGAGGAATACTCTAGAATCTTAATATTTGAAAAACTATTTCAAGACTATCTCCCTCTGACGTCATAACTAACCTGTGCACCAATCACCAGATCTCATTTCAAAAATGTAGTCCAATCAGATTTCAATTTAGCGAACATTTAAGTTGCCTATTAGTAAAATCTACCAATCACGAGTAATATGCACAATTTACCGATCATTTTCGATAATTTTTTATCATTGCTTCATTTAGAATAAGTAATCATGACACTCTATTATAAAAAAATTATGTTTTTTTAAAATAAAAAATACAAAAATATATTTATTATAATTATGTATAATCTAATAATGAATTTTAGGATTACTAAATATAATATTTATGAAGAATAATAATTATTCCGTCTTGTTTTTTCATATTAAATGCCCAATCTTGAAGAATGGAATTTAAATCTGACACTTATTTTTTTCCGTCTAAATAATAACCGCGTAATTTGCAAAATTGCTCGAACTGTTTCCATACGGATACTTTGGACTTTTTGGTGTTTAATGGAATAAATAAATTAACGGCGGCGTCAATTTCACTAAGAAAAATCGTGCCAAAGCGATCGGATATTTTAATGTTATGATTACGTTCAAAACCTTTCGAAAACCTTAAAAATTATTTTTCGATAACGAATTTGCAAAAATTTTGAGTTCTATTTTTTAGGTTGCTGTAAACAAAAACAAATAATAACGAATGGTAACTAGACATTTGTAATATTTAATAAACAAAACTATAACTGACACTCTTTTCATATTGATAAAAAACAAATGTAATGTAAAATAAAGCAAATTAGACGTTCGTCGGGAGATAGTCCACGGAATTTCCTTTTTGCACAGAATATTATCCTACATTTGTTCTCTTACATATTTTTGAAAACAATCGGCCCGACTCGCAGAATAATCGAACAAAATAATCGATAATATTCTACGAACATGGGAAATTATATATGAAAACAACGCCATCAATAAAAGTATAGTTGAACTATTATAGTGAAATTTCCAATTCGCCCTTATGCAACCTATTTGCCACATACGTATAAACTAGTTTAAACATTACAATTTTACTAGGTACTTTGCATATTTCGTATTTCACGATTATTGCTGAAATTATAAAGAATTTTTTGAAATAGTGTTAATGTAAATTGAAGTAAATTTTCTTCTGATTCTGATGAATATAATTGTTATATAAGTAAACCAACTTAACAAAGGTAAACCTTTAAATATCAACCATGCTTCAAAATGCATCTTTTTGTGCTCCTTCAAAATATTGTTTTTAAATTAAATTGTTAATCAATATTGATTAGTCATGAAACTGTAACATTGTACTTTATATTACTGTTTCATTTACCCCGAAATTCGCAATAGTTTTTCTTATAATCGTGAAATAGTGAAGCAACATTTTCACCATTTGATTAGCATAGCGTTTTCACGCCCTTAAAGGAAGAAAATAAGATTCTCCAGGAAGGAGTTTAAACACTCGAAAATAGAATAAATCAAGCGGAGAGAAGGGAGAAAAAGAATAACATAATTGTAAAAGGGGTGAATATGAACGAAGCGATGATAAAAAATGAGATGGAAATATTTTTGAAGACAGAACTGAACCTCAACTTGGCAATACACGCAGCGGAGGTAATAAAGCCAAAATCCGCTAAACCTTTTGTGCTGGTAAAACTGAACTCGTGACAGGATAAAGTTGCGGTAATGAAAACAAAAACAAAGTTAAGAGGCACAAATAAGTACATCGACGACGATCTGACTCAGGAAGAACAAGGAATGCAAGCTAATTTGAAAGAAATTGCGAAACTAGAAAAAGTCAAAGGAAGGGATGCAAAGGTGAGATGCGGTAGAATCTTCATAGATCGTGAGCATTGAGATTGAGATCAACGATTAGGGGAAATAGTTAAAAATAAGGAAACCGCCGCAACAAAAAACTAGCGACGCATTTGCCGTGATGGAAACTAACTATAACAAAAAAAAGCGATGAAATGGACAAACGAAAACGGATGCTTTGGAGGAAAAAATGGAATGGAAACCTTATGGGTAGCAACATGGAATATCAGAGGAACGTTCACGGAAGGCGCAATGAGGGTGTTGATAGGGCAACTAAAAAAATATAATGTCGATATAATAGCATTGCGAGAGACTAAACAAAAAGGAACCGGGATAACCTATATAGAGGAGTACACTTTCTTGGGAAGTGGAGGAGAAAACAGAAGATTTCGAACGGGTTTTATGATCCACAACAGAATTAAACAAGCGGTTATACAATTTAAGCCAATAACAGACAGAATGTGCTACATAAGACTCAGAGGAAAACATAGAAAACTTAGTTTTATACATGTTCACGCACCCGCAGAAGAGAAAGACGAAGAGGAAAAAAATGAGTTTTACGAAAACATGGAAAAGATATATGAGGAAATACCAAAATACGACATCAAAATGGTCCTGGGAGACTTCAATGCCAAGTTTGGAAGAGAAGAAATGTATAGACCGACTTTAGGACGTTGCAGTAAACACATCGAGAATAATGGTACTAACGTCCATATTCATAGACAAAGCCTTACTGATACTTAATACTCAGCTTTTTAAATTGACCCTTACCAACCGAGTAAATAAAGTTGCATCAAAAACAAATTCGACGCGAAATGCCTTACTTAGAACTTATTACTTGTCTATGAACCTGGGCGTAAATTAATCTCTTTCGCAATAGAAAAAAATCGGCTAAGTAGACATCGCATAACTTTCCCCATAGATGTCGTTTACGTCAAACGCTTATGTCAAATTGACAGTAACAAAATGGTATGCTAAAAGTAATTAACACAAGAACTTTTTATATTTTCATCACTTTATCATTTCAACGGATTTTTAAGTTTAACTATGATGTACGTTTAAACCGAATTTCAAGACATTTGATATCGCGGTTCAACCTGCGCGATTGATACTATTTTTATTCGTACCCCAACGACCACATACTGACATACAGACGAATATGTTACTAAAATTCACACAATCGTATCAGAATATGATAAGAAACATTTTAATACCAAAATTTTGATATTTAATCTTTGAGTGGATTACAATACTTTCCCTTATACATACGTATACGTATGAGGAAAGTAAAAACAGGAAAATTAGCAGCACCCATTTCCAGTAAAAAGGGATTTATAAAGGAACATGGAGAACACCATATGACGAAGTAACGAGCCAAATAGACCACTTTTTAATAGAAACACAGCACGCCAAACAAATCAAAAATGTACGAAGTTACAGAGGAGCTGATGCGGACTCAGACCATTACTTATTGAGAATTAAGCTGAAACAGGAAGTAACAAAAAGAAAAATGACTAAGGAAAAGACGGAAAAGACATATCATTATGTAGTGGCGCAATTACAGGAAGAAAACACGCAAAAGAAATATAAGAAGATGATAGGAGATAAATTGGGCAGCTCGAGGCGGACAGACAGCGTAAACGAAAGATGGAGGATAGTGGAAACAACACTACAAGAAGCCCATAAAGGATCCATAACATATAAAGTAGAGGTAAAAAGAAACGACTGGTATGACGAAACATATAAAAGAGCTATTGAAGATAGAATGAGAAGCAGAGAAAACATGATCAAAAATAACACCGAAGAAAACAAGGAGCTTTAACAATAAAAGCGCAGAGAAGCAAAGCAATTATGCAGGACAGAGAAACGCAAATATAATGAGAATAGAATAAGCATTCTGGAGAACAAGCTGAGGAATAAAGAAATTAGAAACTTCTACTAAGAAATGAAGAAAATAAAGTTGGGCTACAAAAGTAATACGGCAGTATATAGAAACAAAGAAGGCGAACTAATATGCGGAGAAAAGGAAATTATGGAGGAGTGGAGAGAATTTTTCAAGGAAATGTTAAATAAAGAAAACAGAAACGACGACGAGGAAGAAGAGGATGAAAACGAAATGGTGCAAAATCTATAAATTGAACCAACAACTAATGCAAAAATCATAAACACAATAATGAATATAAAAAGTAATCGAAGCACTGGAGAAAATGGAATTGGGTCATGTAACGTGTCAAAATTAGTTTTGACCGTTTCAATTTATTTTCAAGCTGCGCCGCTGGATTGCTTAAGTTTTTGAAAATATGTGTGGTTTTGATAAGCGCCATTACACGGAAATTTCACAAGGAATGGACGTGTAATCTTGATGTTTGTAAAATTTTAGTTTCTATTGTTTTAATTTAATTTAATTTTGCCGGATTAACGGGTAAATATACTATTTTCTTTTAAATTAATTTGGTTAACAAATAATTTTTAGCATCCAGGTTACTGGTAGTTTGTTACAATTATTATTATTCGTTATGTGGTTTATCAACTTTATGTTTACGTCGTCGTGAAATGGAAATTTATCTATGTTGGAAATCTTTTATCCACCCATATGGTTTCTTACCTTTATTTTTGGTTTTACGATGACGTTGTTTTAATACGTCACCAGTTGAAAGAATTGAGGGGAAGACGAAATATTTTGAGTGCGAATTTTGAAAATAACTGAAGGAGTGTTTGCCTTCATCTTGGGCGTTATTGTTCCTGTTTGTGGTAAAATATTACGACGTGGAGGTGTAATAACATAGTTATTAGATGAAGTCAAAGCGTGCTGAATTTTAGTACGTGACAGTGAGCGAGATGTGCGTCCTGTTTTTGCCTTTTTGATAGTCATCTGCGATTTTGATCGTCTTCTAGGGCGTCCCACAGTTGAAGCATCTGCTCTTGAACGAGACTTTTCCGATTCCAACCTCAATTCCTTTAAGGTTTTTCCTTAAACTGTACTAGAAACTTCAGCAACAATTTGATTTAAAGAAGTTTTTAAAGAAGATTTAAAGAAATATCCGTCGTTAATCTCATTCAATTAATTTATTGCATCTTTTTCAGTTTTTTTGAGGAAGCTTAATGCGATTTCTCTTTGCAATTTTACTTGACTTGGTTTTACATTATCCGCACCTTCCGTCCTAACTGGTTTCGTTCTTGGCATAATATCTTAGTTGGTGGAAGTGGTGCTAGCAATAAATTATGATAACAACTAATCAAAAAATAATTAAAAATTATTATATGAATAAACAATCTATCACAACAAACTTTCAAATTGCCCCAGACCGAGTGCCGGCATGTGTAACGTGTCAAAATTAGTTTAGTGAATTAAAACATGTCAACCTCAATTATTTTTCTATCTTTGTTTATACAATAAATCGACTCTTCACTACTTTTTAGTTTTATTTATATCAACTGGCGTCCACTATAACATCATTATTTCTATTTGGCTGAGATGAAATCTGAGTATGATAAGGACCTAATGGAACCGAATCAACAATGTTTTCCGAAACAGCCACCCTCTCGAGAACTGAGTTTTAGGTAACAAGGCTAGCTAACGCGTAAAGACCATCTACTGTTAAACAAGTGTCTGTTGCAGCGAAACTTGAGCAGTTTGCGGTATAGTCAGAACTGATCAAATATGGAGGAGAAAGTTTACAACACGAAATAGCAAGCTTGATACAAAAATATGGAACGAAGAACAAATGCCAGAAAACTGGTCAAACTCGGTAATTTGTCCAATATGCAAGAAGGGAGGCAAGACTAGCTTCGCAAATTACAGAAGAATAGCTTTGCAAGACATGGCCTATAAAATACTAGCAACAAAAATAAAAGAAAAAACAAACGTAATGGATCTGTAATGGACCAAATATTCACCCTGAAACAAATACAGCTTAATTGTTATGAACATAAAGTGGAACTATAGTCCATTTCAATTAAGCCTGCAGATAATAACAAATTATTCTCAAATACAAATACTAAAATGATGACCTTGAATATTTGCCAATGAAATTGTCACTACGTTAGCCGCTTTTACACTACTGAAATTTACGTGTTATTGACAGATAACATTTAATTTTTCGTATTATTTTGTGACAAATCTTTAATATTGCTAGAAGATCGAGTGTTATTTCACTCGAGTACTTGAAAGCATGTTTAATTCGATTATTTTTATAAAGTTATATAACTGAAAATTGTTTTTTTTCAAAACCATTTTAATCCAACCTTATACTTATTATAGATTTTTAGTGTTTATTTAATTATTGATATAGTAGATCAAGACAACCCTGGCCCTAGTTGTAGAGGAGAGTCTTCCGAAATTGCAGTTCTTAAAAATCCTATGGGTAAAATTGAAAACCCTGATGCAAGAAGGGGATATGTGCAAAAATTTCAACAGATAGCCCATTGCGCCAAGCGAAGAATGTTCGTTTTAGAACACAACCATTCAAAAATGTAACTTTTCAAATTTTTGCACATATCCCCTTCTTGCATCAGGGTCTTCCATTATTAACAGTGGACAGAAGATTACGATGCACAACATTTTTGCTAAGTATCGTAACCAAGGAATGAGTAAGAGTGAGAGTATAGTTACCGCTACCCAAGTGTTAGGTGTTTCAGAGAGAAGTATTTGGAATACGGTTAATGAGATGGAAAAAAGTGAAACTTTAAAATCACCACAAAAAAAATACAATGCAAAAGTGCGTTCGAGAAATTAGATGAGTTACAGGAGACGGTACTTCGTAGAATAGTTCACCAATTTTTTCTTGCAAACGATCCTCCTAAGCTTGATAAAATTTTAGTTGTAAGAATTTGTATAGACGTACTTTATTATTTCATATGAAAATATTAATTTTATTAGGAAGTGGAACGTTGTGAAGTACTGCCGTCATTGTCACGTAGTACTTCATCACGATTGTTAGGAAAATTAGGCTTTTCATGGGAAACAAAATGAAGAAACCATCTATTACTCGAGATATCAGACTTAGTATTATGGAGACGAAAATATTTGAGAAGTATAACAAAATTTAGATTTGAGGGACCTAAAATTTACTTTTTAGATGAAACATGGGTCAACGCTGGTCATACAAAATCTAAGGTGTGGAAAGATAAATCTGTAACAAGCGCAAGTGATGCATTTCTCAAGGGTCTCTCGGTAATAGCATAATATTTATTTATTTAACAATTACTACATTATAAATGTGTTTTAGACTGGATTAAGTGATCCCTCAGGTAAAGGTAAGCGATTAATTGTTCTTCATATAGGAAACGAAGATGGATTTGTAGAAAATGGATTGTTATGTTTTGAATCGAAGAAAACTGGTGACTATCATGAAGAAATGAATTCAACTGTATTTGAAGACTGGATGAAAACAACCTTACCCCTTTTGGAGCCAAATTGTATCATCGTAATGGATAATGCTCCCTACCATTCAAGGAAAACAGAAAAAATCCAAACTTTTCAATGGAAAAAATCTGCAATGATTGAATGGCTTCGCGAAAGAGATATTCCGGCAGAAGAAGATGTGCTAAAAATGGAACTTTTTGGTAAACTAGTACATCTTAATAATATATGAGATCGATGTGTTTATAACAATAAATAGGTACAATTTAATTAACGGTGAGTTGCACCAACCAAGTTCAATATTTGGAATTCTTTTGGCACAATCTACTTTAAGAGTTACCAATTATTGATATAAACATAAAGTTTATATTAATACGAAAATATCAAAATTATTAAAATACAGGCCTTGGTCGGAATACAGATCATTTTATTTTAATAAACTTGATGGTAACTTGCATATTATGTAGTTTAATATTATGAATCAAAGAACATTTAACATTAGATTAAAAGCAATGGAAGAGAAATATTAAGATTACCTTCGCATCATTGTAAATTTAATCCTATCGAACTAGTTTGGGCACAAGTGAAAGGCTATGTTGCTGCTAATAATAAAACTTTTAAATTTGCTGATATGAAAATTTTGTTTCAGGATGCTTTGAGTCAAGTGACACCAGAGAAATAGGCAGAGTGTGTTATACATGCCATAAAAGAAGAAGATTTCATATATCCAGTAGATAACATCATAGAAAATTTTCAGTTGGAATTTTCCGCAAACACTGGATCTTCTGACGAAGATATGATTTCTGACTAAGAGTTAAAATGTTAACTATTGAACAAACGGGAAGGTTTATAAATAATCTGGCATGTCTTGATAACCTCAAATTTAACTAGTATATTTTCAGGAAAATGAAACAATTTTATGAGGAAGTTGTGAAGTTTTCAATGTCTTCTTGGTTTTTTAAATAATGATTTTTCTACGTCTTGTATTCTTATTATAATTAAGTTCTGTTAAATTCACATTTTATGAGGGTTTCTTGTTATTTTATTATGTCAGAATGTATAATATTAAAATTAAATAGTTCCTATGCAGCCTTTCTTTATTGATTTTATCAAAATCGCATTAAAATTGAAATAAATTTGTGAAAATACGTTTTCTAAAATTATTAGGCAACACACATTTCTTTAAATTTTCCAATCATTTCCCATTCTGCCTTTGCAAATGTGACTTTGCTGCCACATAGTTACTGCTTATATGAGATCGACTATATACATAATTTTCATAAATTTCAGGCAAGCATTATGACACTGTAAATAGAGATAAGCTGTACGCCGCAATGAAGGTTTTAGGGATGCCAGATAAACTAATAATGCTAACAAAGATGACCCTCAACAGGACTGAAAACTATGTAAAGTCGGCGAACAAAATATCAAATAGCTTTGAGGTCAAGAGTGGTTTGAGACAAGGAGATTCCTTGTCGGCAGTATTGTTCAACTTAGCACTGGAAAAAATAATCAGAGATAGCGGAATAAACACAAAGGGAACGATATACACCACTAACCACGAGTGCTTGGCCTACGCGGACGATCTCGTGCTAATTGCAAAAAGCCGACATGAACTACAGAAAATGATAAGAATTCTCATCAAGGCAGCGCAAAAAATGGGAATGCTGATAAATGAAACAAAAACAAAATATACGGTTATGGGTGCAAAAACCAACAAAACGTTAATTGCGAGAGAACTTGCGGTTAAAGTAGGAATGAAGGAATATACTTTCGAGAATGTGGAAAACTTCGTCTATTTGGGAACGTTAATAACGAGTAATCTCAATAACAGTAAAGAGATCGACGCAAGAATAACAAGAGGAAATAAAAGTGCTGCAAGTCTAGGAACAATATTGCGTAACAAACAAATATCGCGAAGAACAAAGATACGAATCCACAAGACAGTGATAAGACCAGCGGTTCTATGTGGCAGTGAAACGTGGACATTAAATAAAAACGACAGCGGAAAGGTAGCAAGATGGGAAAGAAAAATTCTGAGAAGGATTTATGGTGGACGACAAATAGATGGGGTGTGGCGCAGACAGGATAACGAGGAGATAATGAATCTGTACGGAGAGAAGAGTATAACAAAGATAATTAAAGCCCAAAGGATCAGGTGGTTGGGGAATGTAGAAAGATTACCAAGAGAGAGAACGACTCGAAAGATCCTACGACAGGGTACGATAGGTGCAAGGAGAAGAGGAAGACCGAGACGAAGATGGCTGGATGCGGTGGAGGAGGACCTGAGAGCAATGGGTGTCAAAAATTGGACAGATGTGGTAAAAGACCGAAAGAAATTGAGACAGATTATTCAAGCCATGGGTCTACTAGGCCCGTAGAGCTCTACTAATTATAATATTATTTATTTATTTATTAACGGTATACCAATTTCATTAAAATTAAAATTTCCAACAAAAGATAATTTATTTTGTAAATATTACAATTCAATAGTCCTGTTCTCTATTATAAACTTTAACAGCCTTACTAATAAACGTTGTATAAATCTTATAACAGGCGTATACAGGGTTGTATAAGAAAACTTTACTAATAAACCGTGTATTAATTGTGCTCTGTATAAGCCTTGCATAGTTATTCTCAGTTGTACTAATCAAGCATGTTGATGACAATTCGGATGTATAATAAAGTGCATAGTTATACAGCGGCTATTATGACGTTTATTAGTAAGAAATTTATGCGTCTCTTATATATGCCTTATACAGTGTATAACTAAACCGTTGTATAACTACTGAATAAGGAATTTTTATTAGTAAGGCTGTTTATGTTTATCGTTGGATGAGTAGAATAAATCAAAATGGTCCTCGTCATTCGAGATGTTGACTATTCAGCACATTCTTGATAATGGGCTGTTTATCCCGTTAGCTTGATGAATAAAAATCAATTTGTAGCAGCCTTGAACGTCTAGTGAAATAGACTAGGATATTTAGATGTATCTTTGATAAAAGAAATTCGCAACACAAATCGGCAACCACTCTTCTATGCTCCAATGATTTGAAATTCGCTTGGAGAAGATTCGAAGCATACGAAAAGTCTTCGGATGCATGTCCAAGCTTGAAATTATGGAATTTTAAAAACTTGCGTTCAACAGATTTCAGTGTAGTAGTTTGGACTTGGTAGTAAGGCGACCATACATATGAAGCGTATTCTATTTGAGCTCTAACGAGTGAAAGATAAAAAAATTTCATAGTATTAGCCGAGAAAATACTGCCTTGTCTATGGATAAAGTCAATGGTACGAAGTGCTTTGTTGGATATCTTTTCAATGTGATGTTTGAAAGTTAAACCTTGATCAATATGCTAAAAATATTGGATGGATTAGACAATCAAATGCAAATGAAGTTCTGGACAGAAATAATTGGTCTAATTTTCTAAATTGTTTTTTTACTGATCATCTCGCAAATCATTTTCTTGAAAATCATGTTTTTGACATTTTTGTACTTAGAACAATGTAATTAACCCATCCAAATCTGTGAAAAAAAATAGGAATTGCACTTTTAAAAAACTTTCAATAACATCACAGATCTGAAACAAAACACGATTAAGATATTGCTCAATTTGTAAAATCTAATATATAAAAAGAAAGTTCAAGTAGGATTTCCGGTAAAAATCTTTTTAAAACACTTAATTAAATTTCTGATATTGCAAACTGGCACATTTTCTGTCTGAACGTGTTCGTTATATTATGTTACTTTGATATTCGATAGCAAAGCAAAACATGTCAAATGAATAAATTAATAATAGCCCTTATGCTTTAACTTAGATGTTATTTTACTATAAGGTATGTATATTTCCGAATTTTATTTTGCAATTAGTATGCCATTATTGCTGTATTTCTTATTAATTGTAAATGTGGAAAATATGTAAATTACCCAATTAGTTTTAATTAATTTCATCAAAAGATAAAAATAATAATAAAGTGTAATAATATCTATATATTAGTGTTCTTTTCCGTATTAAACACTATAGTATTGACCATTAATTTTACTGAAGTCAAGATGACGTAGGGGAATGTTGGGTGGTTTGAGCCACCGAAATTTTTTGATCTGTTGGCAATGAGATCTTTAGGTGAATAGTGTTAAATTGTTGTTAGACCAATACCTCACTTTTCATAATGTTTTGTAAAGAAAAGACGCACTCGATATATTTTAATCAGACCGTGTTCCAAAAATTAACAAAAAAGATTTTGCTTGTTTTCTAACTACATCCGCTTCATGATAATAATAATAATAATAATAATAATAATAGTCTTTATTTCATATGAGACAACAAACTACAAATAGTAAATATCAAAGTTGTTCATGAGGTACATGATTTACGTTAGTTGTGTCGCCCCACATGAAAAAGGCGAAGTTCAGAATGGCTCTCAATGAGAACCGTCTGCTCTTCCACTCAACCCAAAAGCTGGCACGCGCACACATCCAAGTCCCCCCCGGCCCGACCAGCACCCATGCGACCGACAGCCCTACACCGGTATCTCATAAAGCTGATTACTGTAAATCAACATATACAGGGAACCAAAGGTAACGAGCAATAGAAGGTCATGCACTCTGCTCCGCCAAAAGCTTCTCATAAACCTGTCTTCTGAATATTGGCAGAGATAATACTTTGAATGCATCGGGGCAGTTGTTATATAATGCAGAGATGTTATATACAAAGGATCGTTTAAAAAAAGTCAATTTGTGACTCAGAATAATTAGAAAGATTTTTCGACGCAAGTTTAAATTATGTACGTCCGTACGAAATGTAATTTTGTTGTACAGATAAGGTGGAGTTTTTGTTTTAATAATTTTATGAAATAGAACAAGGGAATGTAACTTGCGTCGATTGCTCATAATTGAGCCATTTTGCATTTGCAAGGGTATGCGAAATTCTGTCATATTTGCGTAAGCTGTAAATCAGCCTCAGACACCCATTCTGCACCCGTTGAATCCGACCAACATCTATAGCGTCTAAACAAGGGCCATAGACGACATCACAGTGGTTAAAGTGTGATAGGACCAAGGATTCACAGATAGTTCTTTTTAATTGGCGAGATAGAAAATGCCGTTGCTGATAAATCAATTTTAGATTCATGTACGCCTTCTGAATGCAGGCAGTGATGTGATTTTTAAATCATAATTTGTCATCAATATGCAAACCCAGATCCCGCGTACACTCCGAAATTCCAAGAACCGTGCCACCCATGTGAATCCTTAATGACAATTTCATTTCATCTGAGCATTTACCAAAGAGGATAACTTTGGATTTACTCGAGTTAAGAGCAAGTGAAAATTGGTTGGAGCCGTTGTACAATGACTGTAGATCATCGTTGATGAGTCTGCATGCATTCGTCACATCATTTTGTCGAAAGGAAAGATAGACCTGAGTGTCATCCGCATACATATGCATATTACAATGTTTTATAAAATTTGGCAATCTGGATGTGTAAGCAGTATACAATAGAATATCTTCATCTAGTGAGATTTTATAGTTAAATAACAAAACACGGCTCAAACCACCCGACACTCCCCTACTAATAAAACTCTAATTAAAAAAAATTATTGTAGCGAAAATAAAAAAAGTGGTTTCCCGCTCCTTAGTCGGCTGATCTCAGCTTTATTTCACACCGCTGGGACTTATTAGTTTTACATAATGAAAAATATTAATTGGGAGTACTATGTTATTATTTTATATTATATTATATTATATTATAATGAAATTTCATATTCACTACACAACTACAAGGAAAAACTAATTATTTATATAAAGATTTAGCTTTTAAATACAACATGTGCCAATATCAACAAACAATAACTGCTGAAAGTTTATGCAAATAGTTTATTTTCCATTATATATTTAACCTGTTAATTTTAAAATCTTAATTAAATAATTCGTTAAATAAAAAACATTGAAGGTTTTGGTGGAATAAATTTAATGTTTTATTACACATTTAGTTTATAAATTTCTCGATTGTATTAATTATTATTAGAATTATTATCATTTCATTAAAATTTAATATTACCAGTGGTGCATTATTTAAGGCTGAAAATCCATTGAAAACTGTAGGTCCTTACACAAAAGTTTAAAGCTTTTGAATAAAATTTATTAAATGAGAAGAATTAGTTGAATGTTTCAAAGCAATTAGCGCTGGTATTAAACTTATAACATCGTTCTCAGTTTTTAATCACCTTTATTACCTATAGCACCACTCAGTTAACTTTAATATTTCCATTTTATTGTATAGTACTACATTTAAATTACAAAATTTCCGAAGTTATTAAACTTTCAGAACATGCAATTTGCAAGTTTTTACAAATTAATAAAGTTAATAAATTTTATTTCTAAAAATTTATTTTCTTTATTAAAGTAACAGATGGTACATAATTTACGATATTCTACCAAGTTTGAAACAAACCAATACATCCACTTAAACGTCAAAGCATCGTTGTACGAATAATTGTTTTAAAAATAACAATTAAATTAAATTTGTTCATAAGTTATTAATTACAAAATTAAGTAACGTGCAATGAAAATGGTGTAGAGTGCGTAAAAGAGTTAAAAACTAATTAATCCTAAAGTACTTTTTTTGATATTAATTTGTCTTTGTATGCGTTACACGCTTACATTTTTAGTAACCCAACTTTAGAACCTTTTTTAAATTGTAAATTCTAAAAGCATGGCTATTTATATTTAAATGACCAGATCAGATTAGCATACGGTATCTAACAATTTTATTACTATTTGGAGCTTTATTGCTAATATACTTAAAATTTGAAAAAATGTGAACTTATTAAATTTTTATAAAAGAATATTTGTTTATTGAGGCTTATAAGAAGATAATACATAGAAAAACTTTTCCTGCGTGAGGATCGTAACTTCATATAAAATTATAGTGTAACTTATTGTGGGCCTTCATTTTAAATATTATGTAGCATACAACATTGTTCCTATTAAAATTTACTTTTTAAACCAACAGAAGCACTATACTTTGGAGGGTACGTAAAACTGTCGGTCGTCCGAGGCAATTGCTACCAATAGCAATAAAACTGGGTTACAGGCACATCTAAAAACCAGTCCAAGTGGCTTTAAAACACAAAGGCCTCAAACAATTCGAGGTTTATAACGGGCTGGCAACAGGTTAATTTATACTAACAAAAACGAACATGTCTACAATTAATAAAATCAAAAAACATAACCCTGCTGTTACCTGTCTTTTTAAATGTATCATAACATTTTTATAAACTTCTTTATATTATAAATGAATTGTTTTGCTGATGAATTAAGTGTAATCGTTTAAATCAAATCAAAATATTATGAATCAATTGCAAGTCAATTTACAATTAACATTCAAATTTTTCATTATAATATAACCACTGCACAGTTTTTATAACCACCAACCAACGACGATGAAAAAGTTGAAGTAATATTACTTAAAGATAATTTTATTTATCATATTTTTTACAAATGACATAACCAACTTGAAAAAATAATTCTACAATAATAATTGATAAATCGAGTCTACCTCAAAGCTATTCTATTGTAATTTTATTTTACAAAATTTTGAGGTTATACTTCTTCATCAAAACAACATAAGTTTAATAACATCGATGTGACACTATTGCAAAAATATCCTAATTTGTCAATATTGTTAAAAAATATTTACGTATAGATTAGGTATGTACAGTTAATTAGTCAACAAGAAAGTAAGTATTTCATTTTCAATATAATTTTTTGTTTAGTTTAATTGTTTTATCATTTCAAAAGTTTAGCAAAGGTTATATATAATACGTTATTGTAATGCATTGTCCAGACTGCTGGAAAATATTACAAACACGACGAACTTCAACATCACATACATGACAAGCATGATAGTATGAATGAAACAAAACAACCAACTTAGTAGATAACACGACACATATCGTCGCGGGGGTAGCAACTCTATAGGATGATTCTATTTTAAACAAAGCCAGTTTCTCGAAAGAGAATAATATCTCAAACATAAAGTAATTTTTACTTTTCATATGTTGTAGGGCTGAAGTTACGCTTTAAAGAGCCAACATTTAAAATGTCGACAAGGCTCAGTATTACTAATAGTAACAACTGTTAGTGGGTATGTCTCGACTCTAAATTTTAAGATTAAACATTTCTGCGAGAATGTTTGCATAGTACTTTATTTCATAATTTTAAATTAATCTCTAGTTTTTTCATTGCAGTATGTTTTTAACATTATTTTCATTAATTGATCTTTTCCTTTCCCATTGAAATTTTACTTCATTCATATTAATTTTATTAGAAATTTCATTTGTAAATGTTTTATTCAGTTGGTTATTAAGTACTATTAACATTTTAATTAAAATTAAAAATGAAAAAATAGATAATCATTCGCCGCTATGCTCATTCATTTTTAATTATTTAATTTAAAATTTATATTTTTCATTCAGCATCTAAAATTACTCTACGAATACATCCTATTCTAATATAAAGAAAAGTCAAAACGCCATATAGAAATAATGTTTGAAAAAGTCTTACTTTCTGATATTCAAAAGTGTGTGGAAAAGTACTACTTTTCCGCACACTTGTAAAAGTATGCGGGAAAAAGGAAAAGAATAGAAACATAAATATACTTTATTTGTGATATACATTTAAAGTTAAATTCATACAATTATTCCAAGTAAGTTCTTCTCTCCGACACACACTGCTGATACCAATTATCATGACCACCTGAAGCAATGAAAAATCTTGTAAAATCAACGAAATAGTAAAATTTTATTACCTTTATATAAAAAAATGTTTCGTCATCCGCCTCTTTCAAAAATTTAAAAACACGCCTTTCTGTGCACCACCTGTTAAATTTCAGATATGCCTTTTCATATTTGCCTTTGGATTTCTATGGAATTAGAGCTTGAACCGCTAATGCCGCAGATTCTACAACATCCGAACATTCCGAAATATCTGGCATTATGACTAAAAATACAAATTATTGTAAAAACATAAATTTAAAAAAACGTGCTATCACAAACCTGTTTCTTTTGTAACTGTTCCCTTAATAACTAAAAGTACGGTTGGTAGTCGCTATAGTCAGTAATACGGTTGGTAACCAATTGCCTACCAACCGTAATCTATTTTCATAAAGTATATTTTAGGAAATTTATTCTAATTTAGGTATAACTTAATAATATAAATATATTATTATGTAGTTCATTTTAAAACATAATTAGAAAAAATATTGTTCGATACTCATGGAAAACTATCTATTTCCATTCTCAGCTTCGATTTCCATTTGCAACCAAAGCAACCGCTTTCGAAATATCGTGTCTAATATGTACAATTTTAAAAATACTTAAGCGTTTATTTAACTTCGTTTTAGTTTAAAATATTATTATAATTTATCACAAGTTACGTATTCTAAAATTTATATATTTAGTTTAATTCAAAAAAAGTTGTTTTTCGAGATGTACGCCACCTGCGATTTTATTTAAATTCTCAAAAGAAGTTCGATTAATATAAAATGTTTTAAATCTAGTCTAATCATGGGTATCTAATCTTTTTTTTCTATTTTTTATTTTAAATCCAATAATTTAAATTCGTCTTTTTACATACATTCGATTTATAGGTTTTACTTATAAATTTTTGAAAAAATTCGTCCATGATTGCCTCGGTAGGTATCAACCGTAGTACAGAGAGAAATTTCCTCGTTGGTTGCACTAGCTGATCTTTCGGATTAAGAAATTTTTAGCCTATCCATCCCCCAAAATATCGATTCGAACCATTCCTTCCCTTGGATTTATTTTTACCAGAATGAATTTAAACTTTGGGATAGATTTCTAAACACTATTTTAAACATTTTACAAAATGCAAGATAATCATTGTTGCATAATGTAATTTACATTATATTATAGAATATGTTCATGACAAAACTAATCCAAGAAATTGCCGCTTGGATTTCTAGGAAGTGGCTGTAACAATAAATTAGATTTTCTGTACTCATACGAGTACAGTGGTAATTAATGGGTTAATCCAAAGAGACCAAATCTTTCGCATTGCTACTTCAAAGGTCCAGGGTATCTACAGAGAATACTGAGAAGAACGAGAGGAAGAAAAAAATTGTAATAATCTTTTATTGATTTATATTTATCTTATTTTGAGGTTTCAGCTTTTGTCGTTGCCAAATTGGTAAATACTATCAGTATGATACTGTATGATTAGCTAGTATTAGTACAGATTAAATATACTACAGATAGCTCGCGCTTATGGGAGAAAGAGTGTCCCTTTTCAGGTATTTGGAAGCCAATTTTCTTAGTATGGAAGCCATTCACTTTATATTATAGAGGCGCTGACCGTTCGTGTTTATTCGTGGTTACGTTATCATTTCTCTTCTAGCTGCGGTTGCTGTACGATCGTGCTGCTAGGCATTCATTAGCTCACATTGCTAATGTAGCGATAGACCGTGGGTATGGTCGGTTACTTACGGGGTTTTCCTGCTGGTACCCCACCAGAAATATATTACAAGGATAGGCAGCCCTCTAGAAATCAGAAAAATACATTGCGCGAGCTATCTGTAGTATATTTAATCTGTGGTATTAGTATATAATACTGATAGTATTAGTATATAATACTGATAGTATTAGTATATAATACTGATAGTATTAGTATATAATACTATCAGAATGATATTGATAGTATTCAGTACTGAAACATATTTCAGTAAAATTTGAGTTAGGAGATTTTGCATAAATGTCCTCGGTATGCTCTTTGAACTTATAGACTTCAAAATCTGTTAGGAGGGTACTAAGAATGGAACCATGCTGGTTGCCTAATGCCGAAATCAAACAAATGTATAGATAAAGAGACTTGTCTGAATAATGAGTTTTCTAATTTAATATTTAAAGAATTTTTGAATGAGATCTGATTGATTATTATAAATTGATGATTATAAATTCATTTATAATTTTTTGCACTTTTTCCAAATAATATAAAAATTTTTAACAAGCGAATAATATGATAAATGTAATATACACCTACATAGTATCATTATACTGGATATAATAGATGAATATGTGATATACAAATAATATTTTTTGTTATATACGAAGTAAAGTTAAATGATATTACTGGATATTTGTATGTAATTTGTGCTTACATTATGTATATTTTTTATTTTTATAAATTACTTACAATATCTTTTAACAACGTTCATTAGTTAATATACCTAGTTAGTAATTTTTTATATTGTAAACACGCATTGTGTATACTGTGTTTGCATCTTTTGGATTTTATACCTATGTTACGTAATTACAAAATTGATCATTAGAGCTTCTTTTTGTTAATAAAATAAATATATTTATAATATATTATATATAATATAAGTATAATAAATATACATGCATTGCACATTGTGCGCTTATAAACGAGTTAAATATACGTAATACCATGATAGACTGTACATAACATGTACGTAGTACATGTTTCCAAATTTAGATTAGGTCAATAATTAAAACTCACATTAGTAGCATTGCTAAATGTTTTCAGAATTATATAAAAAGTATGTTTAATTTATACAAAAAAATATTTGGCTGCCTGACCGAACTGCACGCTTGGCATTACTGTTTCATAACTTTAGCACGTTCATTTTATATAATATCTAAATACCACGTTTCTATAATGGCGTAGTTTAAAAATAACTGAGGTTTTAGATTCGAAAAATGAAATTATAAAAATCACATTAAAAAAGTTTTAATGAAAGACGGCGTAGTTTAAAATAAGATTTCAAAATGGAATAAAACTATCCAAATAATTGCTGCAGCTTACACAAATTAAAAAACAGTGTATTTATGCAATAATAGTACTTGGATGGTTTCAATATTTACAATTAATTACTACTTAGAATAGCGTGTATGTCTACTTCTACTATCGAATATTTGACTTTGTAACCGTTTCCTTTAGCTCCGCGATGATTATGATTTATAATAATACAGACTTGAGTAAAATAAAACAAAAAGTAATATTTAATAATTAACGTAAAACAATGAAACCGCATGCATAAGATAGCATATGTGTTGAATATAAATACAATGTTAAGGTTTCGTTAGGATCACAAAGAAATCCTGAAGCCAATGGAGACCAAGCTCAGATAACAGGACTTAAGCCCACAGCGAAAAACTACTGCTAAGCGAAGTCAATCGAGGCAAAGAGATGTACCGAATGAAAAGACCTGTATTTTTATGCGTGGTATTTTGTTGTTAGAGTTTAATTACTTATTATTATACTAATCAATATAAATTTCCGACTTTTATTTATTGATATACTCGTAAAAAAGAAAACTTTTACTTAATTTTATTTCACTTCACGTTACATCGCGAAGATTAGTGATTAGTTCAGAATCTATTTGAATAGAAATTAAAACCGCAATAATAATACTAACTTATTGATAACAAAATCAGATCTTTTGCACTCTACTCGTAGTACTTACAAGTTTTTTTATTTTTGTAATGAGTTCGACTACGTATAGTCATAAATAATAATTCTTTCAATTTATAACTTATTGATACATTTTATCCTTAATTTTTTTGAAGAATTTTCATTAATTTATTATCAATTCAAAGTAAAATTTTTATCATTTCCCATTATATTAAATATTATGAGAAAAATTCAGATTATTTAATCTTGATGTAATTACAGCTTTTATTTATTAGAACTTGAGATATTAAATCTTTATTGATATGTTTTCTTTTAGAAGATTCATCCCCAGGATATTCTATATTACTTTTTTGAATTCATAAAAATTTTCAATTTTCGTTTTATAAACATATTTTTGTATTAGCAAATAAAAAGTTACCACAATAAAAATCTCATGCTTACCTTGCACATCAATACATCCCAGCTGCTTTCTCATAGAATTCGTGTTGATCTGGCACATATAGCATCCACGATCCGATTCTCTTAGCTGCCGAATTCTCAGTTGCCACGTACGAAAATTATCATCATGCGTTACAGTTATGCGAGGGTTGTGTGTGATTACGCGTGTGTGTAGACTCAAAATTGTTTGATCATCGGCTTTCATCCATCCAACCTACAACAAAGGTTTAAAATAGATTGCGGTGGTTTCGAGTTTCTTTTACTTTAACATAGTTAATGTGATGTTTCTGCTTTCCTTGAATACACGATTTAAATTAACGTTCAACAAAATTAATTCTGTTGATTACAATTTTTATGAGTAGAAATTTAATTAATATTGTTGACACTGTATCAGCGTTAAAATTTTAAACAGAATAAACGCAAAGTTAGATTTAAAATTATTGCTTGATATAAACTAAGTAAGATGGATAATATGGAAAAGGCTACCTTCCTAAATGAAACAAATAATGCGTAAACCTATTCTTTACCAGGTCACTATGCCTCGTAAAAAATCACATTTTACGGTTTATCGACCCAAGTCTTTGATATATAAAGCATTATTATTTATAGTACAACAATTTATTTAAAATATTACTATTCTGTGCATTACTAATCATTTAGTATTAAATTAAATTAAATTTCAAAATTATTTTATTATTTAAATTCAGAATTGATTATCTGAAATTTTCGAGATTTTAAAGAAATTTCAATAATTTGTACGAAAATCGAGTTATTGCAAAGAATTCTAATTAGCTGTCAACAAATAACAGTATTGTAACTGAAAATAGTTAAATTAAAGGTATTTTACACTATTTTGAAATAATATTAAAATAAATTAAAATTTGCAAAAAAACTTTTATAAGCCTCCTAACAAAATAAGTTTTGTAAATCTACCTTATGATCTTTTGTTTGAAATTACTTAAAATATCGGTATTTTAAATTTCGTTTCTTTTAAAAAATTGATCACCGCAATCATTACTCTGCTCAGAACTAAGAAATTTTGTAAGAATATTTTTAAAGTAGTAGATACTATATACTTTATCTTTGATGACTTGATCGAAAAATTTTAGTTCTTACAGTTAAGATAAATAACGCAAGTAATACATATAATTTTTTTATTTTAATTGTTTGGTATTCTCTAAAACAGTGGTGGCAAACCTATGACCAGCTGAGACACTGAACCACGAAGGATTTTTAGATTAACCACATGTTGATTTTTATAAATTTATTTTTTGTGTCTTAAAAGATATAATAATATACATAATATTAAATCGAAAATATTAAAAAATTAAAGTACTATTAAAGAAAACTTAAAACATTCTGGAGGTTCGCACGTTTTTGAGGCGGAACGCCACTGTGAAAATTCTAAAAACAAAAAAAATTTTGTGTTTGTTTTTAAAGCATATGCATTGAAAAATATGTACTTAAAATTTCGAATTAAAATTATGCAATGTAGCATCCATTAATAACGGCGGCGCATTTATTACAATAGGTCAGATATTATTTTAAATTTAAAGGTTAAGGCGGTTAAGGCTTGACGCTTAAGTGTGTCGACTGCTAAGCCGAGAAGCCCGGTTCAAACCCGGGCGGAGTAAGTAATTCTGACCGTCTTCCCTCGGAAGGCAATGGCAAATCACCGAGGTACTTTGCCATGAAAGCCGCTTCTCAATCATTGAGAATACGGTCACGACGCTTCCGACAAGAAGCAAACGATTAAGAAGAAGAAGAAATTAAAAGGTATAACTCTAGCTTTCTATATAATGAAAGAAAATGTACAAATTTGCAAAAGTTCTCTTAAAAAACCTGTTTGCCATCTTACTTTTGAGCGCTACTGTATATACTACATGTTTTTTATAAACTTTTAATTTTAGCATTAAAAAAACTATGTATTTTAAGGTAATGTCCGTATTTTCATATGAGTAACGAAAATATCAACTTTAAATTTAAATAATGCTATTAAAATGTACTGCTTTTAAAACTTTTGGTGAAAAATATTTATGTTTTTCTTTATTTAGAATTAGTAGGTGTGGGTACTTTAGTATTTATTGTAGGTAATTGCGTAGTGGGGTTGACCGGATTTAATACCATTGAACCATAAAATATCACCACTATAATATATTATATTATAATATAAACTTGTAGACAACAAACATTATTATATTAGTGCAACTTTGTATAGTATTTTGTATGCTACTGCCTAAACTTGATTGTCTGCGGGCGGCCTAATTATGAGAAAACTTGGTTTGAATGTCAAATTATGTGTAGTTCCTAGCTCAAAATTTATGCAAAGCTGAAATTAAAAATTTTAAATTTTTAGGTACAATTTAAAAGTAATTCAAAATTAAATAAGGAAACTTATATAATCCCAAATTTCAACTTTTGATGAAGTTGACTAGCACACAAATTACTAATGATATAACAGCGCTACCTGCTCACCAAACTTTGATTAGAAGGAACAACACGAGATAAGCTTCTTACTTCTACGTTGATTTATACCACCAAGCCGTAGTATTGCATAAATTATTATTGTACGTACATCGTGTTGACAATGTATAAAATATATTCAATATCCTTCCAAATAATATCTTTTGTAAAACCTTTGAATATGACACAATATTCATTGTACAGCAACTATTTTATTATTTTGAATTTTTGTTAATTTTGTTTTGTCCCTACTTTGCTTAGAACACACAAAGGGGATTGTTTATTTCATAATAAACAATCTGCATTATTAATTCATCTTGAACTTGTATCTTATTGAAAGTCTTATTTATAAATTCAACCGATTTAACTTTCTATCTGCAATTTAAAATATAGGGCAGAAACAAGCGTTGTTCTCAACGCGGTCAACCGTCTATTGCATAACCGATGCCCATGATCTGGAAACTAGAACGCAATATTCACATGGGGCTGTGTGGTTGTGTAGCTATGTGCTATTCACAAACGTAAACGATATCTTATATTTTAATAAAACTTTATGTTACCCATTATTTTACAAAAAAACACTGCAATATATATTATTGGAAAATAATTATGGGTTAGTTATTATGTAGGTAGATAGAGATTTGTCATATAAATCTTTTTGTTTCGTTTAGGGATACTTCGAAAATTGCCTTTTAATTTTAATTAATCAAAACTCATCTAAAATTAAAATCATAGGATTATATTATAGTCGAATTCATTTTAAATCGCGTGAAAAAATTGACATATCTGGGTTAAATCAATGTGAAACCGACATATTCTTGTTTTCTATATCTTTTCTGATGGTTAATTTTTTAGAAATACGACAAAGATAACCAAATGTCTTGCGTCAAATGTCACTGCAAGTCATAATATATCATAATATTATGATCGTAAAAAGTTTATTTATACTGGTAGAATTTTCGAAGAAACTGGTAGAAAATCGAGTTTTCGAATTTATAAATTAAATAGAATACGCATTAATGAAAAATTATAATAATTCGAAGAAAACACAGGAGCATAATTTATTGTATATTATATTAATTAAATTATATTTTAAGATTTTCATTCTAAAAATTCTTCCTTATTTCTTACAAAGACTCACTCAATTGATATTAATGTAACAAGTATCCGTATATTCGGATGTAGAATTGGTTTGCACACCATGGGATTTCAAAGCTAAACTCCTAATGTTTAATTATTCACCCTACTAATTATTATTTTAGAGATAAACTGTAAAGAAGTCTTTTGCAGAGAAAGCAAATTTCATCCTCACTTATTATTTATATAGCATTTTTCTTCTTATCCAAAGTAGAAACTATTAATACCTACTAAAACTACTATTTTAACAAATTCACTGTTGCCTAATATTCAAAAATTCGTTGAAATCAAATGAAACCTGATACAATAATTTATTATATCTTTCAGATCAGAGAGCGCTGGCTTTTGTTAATTGGTCTTTCTTCATTTTAGAGCTTTCATAAAATAGAGGGTTGAAAGCAATATACTTATTTATGATTTATTTTTAAAATAATTAGATCTAATGAACCAATTTTACACCCGGTATACAGTTTAATAAATTTTAAGAAACTTATCTGCGCCGTGGTTATTTCAGGTTTCGCTATAGGCTTCTAAAGTTGATTATACAATACATATTGAAAAATTAAGATAATCCATGAAAAATTCCCAAATTTAATTTTTGATTGGAATTTTGTTCACTTACATACAACGCTTTCTATTAATATTATTCGAAAACATTCATTATGAACAAAGACTACTTTTAACATACACAAAAAAATAAAGTTTTCTTGAAATCAATAGATATATTAATATGTTGATTTTTATTTTAAAGAAGTGGAAATAAAATTTCAATAAACAGATTAATAAACTAAATACTTTTGTATATACCTATATATTACACATTTATTGTGAATAGAAAATTTACTTGAATTTACCTTAAATTCTTAAAAATATATTCACTTAGAGAAATTAGTTATGTTATTTTACTTTGCTATTTTATCTTTAACAATTTACAACTTAAATTTAAATTTTACCTTGTATTGTCCTAATTCTGTTACTGTGCAAATAAGAACTGCTTCTCTACCAACGGCAGCAGTTACGTTTTGAATAACACCATTAAATTCAGGAGGTGATGATGAAGAAGGCATTGGTATGAGAACTCCTGATTCTGCTACTGTATTCACTGCAAATAATAAAATTCATCTTAATAAAATTTAAAGGTATTAATTCAGAATATTGGTATAGTATTTCATAATAATAATATAGGTAGTGACAAAATTAACGTTATAAAGCAGTGATACATTTTTAAAAACATAAGAAATATTATAATACGTATTACATAACAAGCATGGAAAGTGGTATATTTTGAACGAGTGTACAATGTTACTCTGTTTGTTTTAAATCATTAGAAATTAATAGCCTTTCAGAAGATGGGTTAAACCCAGGTGGCCAAATGCTAGAATTCAATATATTCATAATGAATGTTGGTAGATGGAAGAACTACATTAAGTGCGTGGAGATGACTAAATTTAAAAACAAAACAAACCATTTACGGACAGACCAGATCAGAAACAATCTTCCTTTGAAAGAGGAAAGACACAGATCTCAGTCTTCGATGGATTAGGACGTAATCGCCAATTTCCATAATAATCATGTAGCTATCAAGCTGATCTCAGTACAGAGGTCATTCTAATTTTAGTACGTTTTTCATAATTATTGTATTGCAAAACCACAGTTACATCATCGGCATATATAAATTTATTGAAAACAGAAATGAGTAAATCTGAATTGTAGAAATTGAATAAAAGCGGAGCTAGCACCGACCCTTGTGGAAGGACATTATTGAGTTTTCTGTAGTTATATTCCCCACAATTGTATTGAATGCAAAAATTAATTCTTTGTTTTTGTCTATATACAAAATATATAGTAATAATATACAAAATAACCACGGGATTCTTAGAATTTAACTAAATATTTTATCAACTTAACTCTTGAATTATTTTATAATAATTGTTATTAGTTATTATTAAATATGGATTGTAGTACAATTGCTTGCAATATATTTGGTTGTTTCGCTTCGCTTCTTTAATTTAATTTGTAATATGGTAGGTACTCTGCATATATATGTATTGTGAGATTTAAATAATATTGTTGAAAATTTATTCAAGTTTTAGTTATATGCTGTGCTAAGAAAGACTTCACATTTAATTTAGAGTTTATTAGAGAGATGCTTACTAGAACCACATTTAATTAGCAAGTAGACACAAAGGCGTTTACAAAAGTGGGTGTCAAATTTTATTCAGCCAGTTATGTAGCAAAACATCGCCATAATATTCAATTATAAAAAATGTACCTAATAAATTTACTTGTCTAAAAAATAACATTCCTCAATTTATTTTTAATTGGAAATTTTAATTACTTTTAACATTAGATGAAATTATTTAACGATTCAGTGGAAAATAGAATTTGTTAATCAATTTTAAGTAGCCAAAATAAAAGGATAACGGAAAATAAGCACTCTTCTTCTAAATAGTTTTAATTTTATTGGTAACAAAGGTAATGCGAACAATTGTACGGTTACAAAGCGCGAAATAAGCTTTGTTTAAAATTATACACTATATTATTAAAATATGTGAAGTGTTGTATTATTAATATCATAAAATGAATTTATTATAAACAATTTTGATGAACTTATTTTTAGATGTTTTCATTTAACAATATTAAATTTATTTGAATTTATAGTTATAATATAAATTCCAATCACGGAATACATCATGTGGCGGGTTTTGGAGAACTGGGATGGCGGAGTTTCAGTTGGTGAAAAAAGAACCTGCTTTCTATTTGCGGATGGCACTGTTAAATTAACAAAAGATGAACAGTATAATACAGAGAATCATGGAACAGCATGAGTAGCAAAGCAGGAAATATGGGCTAGAAATAAATAACTCGAACACAAAAATCATGATTATAGACAGAGCCAACAATAATAAACCACTGATACAAAGTGGGTTTGCGGTATCCGATAGTTTCCAATCTCTAAGTTCGACAATACATAATAATTAGAAGACGATTGATGATTGCCAGAACATCACTGACGACACTAAAAACAGTGTGGAAAGATCCAGCCATAACAATAAAAACTAAACTCAAACTTGTGCAAGAATATGTCCTGCTACCATCAAGAAGATTTGTATCGACACCTGTTGATGCTGTAGCCTGTAACAATATTTCATTCTTTTCGTATAGTAGGTACTGTTTTAATACTGCCACCTGAACCATCCAGAAAAAATTACCTGATTTATTTTTCGTAGTCTTGAACAATGTGCAAGTCATAAATAGTAGATACCAAGCTTAGACAGAGTTTTTTACCTGTGGTGGTGTGATTTATTTTTTGCTTGATAAAACAATTCGACCAATCAGAGTGTTTTAATGGAGTTTGTAAAAACTCACCAAAAAATTACACTTTATAGCAGCTTCCCAGCTTATTGTATAATATATTATAATAATATGATGACGATATTATTTGAATTTTCATCGATTTTAATCATGCAAACTGGGTGGCTCTCAAGTTTCAGAATTCGTTTTTGATTAAATACATAATAATTACATAGTTCTTTATTGTTGATACTAAATGAGGAGATCCATAGTTCTTTTACTTTATTTTTTTTTAATTTTAAACGTAAAGATTGGTTATATTATTTGGATGAATAATATTTTATTAAATATTTTTATGGGCTTATGGATACCAGTTGGGTTTTTCATTTCAAGCATTTTCTGATAACGTTAACAATTAAACATCCGAGTAGCCATTTTTATTCTAGTAGAAGTTAAGTTCCACTTACTTTTCAAAGGTTAGTTGAGAAGATAACAGATATACCAAGTTCTTTAAATATTCGATTTACACAGAAGTTACAAACTTACAATCTTCAATTACAACACATTTGAATAATTATTTCAAGTAAATTAACATCATGTTATTCAGTTTGGGTGTTTTTTGAAAAGTTGTGTGTTAATTCTAAACATTTAGTTTACGATATTTTCCAGCCTTTGGGTTTTTTTGTGTGATGGTCACTTGTGGACCTTGGATGACGTCGTATTTGCAAATTTTAGATGCTCGAATTTTCTGTTGGAAAATCTAGATGTCATATATGACGGCAGATATGGATTAAATTATGACTCTTAATTTTGAGTGATAACTGAAGATTGGATATATTTATAGAATTAATATAACCACCTGGTAAAATAGGGTGTTGTGTGAATGATTCTGGTCATGATCGCGAAGATTAATTGAAAGGCATTTTTGCATGGTAACCGTATTTCGTGTCCATTTAGGGTATCTGCATAATTAATCGCATAGCAACTTTCTGAGGGTCCCAATCGGCGGACTATTCCATCTTGTCATGGGCTGAATGATTTTACGTAATACCAAGTTATCCGTTTGGAGGATTAATCCGAAGATTCACTTTGAACTTTTGTAACGTGTATTACAATAATGGAAGTTTTGCCATTCATTCTGATTCGGTATTGTATAATAATCTTGGATTTGATTATTGTAATGTCTAAAATTTGAAGCATCCATTACATTTTTTAAAAGCATGAGGAGAGATCTGACATTTGAATTCTTATCGATGTCCACTATCAATTTATGTACTGAATTTCATGGGACATGGTAAGTCATTATTCATTTTTGGGACTTGAGTTAGAGATATTATAATAATATTACGTTGCTATTTTTGTATTTCATTTTTTGAACAGCATTTGATAAGCAGGTATTCTCCTTCAGGGAATTTTGATATTATTACTTTGGTTGAGGATTATATTTCCGTTTGCAAGATTTGGGACTTCCGTCGTAAATCCAAGTTTGTATTTTATTTCATTTTTGCATTATGTATTATTTGTTCTATATATTATATTGTCTAATTTAATTTTAAATTTTAATATCACACACTTGCCTACTGTTTTAATAATAAATAAATCCTCTATTGTTTTTTATCTGGGTATTTGATTTGATTATTTGGTTTGATTTGGTTTACGAATAGATATTTAAACAACTGGAAAGACCACTTGATTTTGTTATTATTTTTCTTTGAAGTTCTTCTTGGGAGCAATACTTAAAGCAAAAAGGTTAAATTTTAAATTTTAAATCTTATAAAAAATTCGTTAGTATCTATATAATATTATAAAAATATTTTGTTTAGATGGCATTGCTATTGGTTTAAAAAGAATAATATTTCCTGGTATTTTAGATAAAACATTTAAATATGAATGTAAAAACTAAATTTGAGGTAATACCTCAACTGTTGTATGTTTATAGAGTAATTCGAATTGCACTATTCTTATATTTATTTTATGTTTATATATAACAATATAATAATTGTAATTTATTTATTACAAGTCTTATTCATGCGATTATGTTTGTATGTTGTCGTATAAGCAAATATCTTATTGTAATCCTGATGAGACCTGAAGTTGTGAAGAATCATTGATGCCAAGTTAGAGTTTCATTAGGAATATCTTAGTCGAAAAGTCCCGAAAAGAACTTTTATAGTTAAATTTTAGTATGTTTTCAGTATTAAATTTTTTATTTGGCTCTTTTTTATTACATAAAATTTCATCAATAACTTTTTGAAATATAGAATTGTAAACTTACAGTTTAAAACTTTTACTTCGATAGAAAATAATGATTATTATTGCGTTTCTATCTCCTCTATATTACAAGCTGTACTAATAGTATTTGGTATAGCAGCGATTGGTTATGTATATAGTTGATATTTATAACATAACCATCGCATACTGACAACAAAGCGCTATTGTTATTTAAAAACTTCATAATGGCGGACATTAGTAGTTGTGCGTGCAAGTGCTGCGGAGAATTGGTGGATTTAACGGAGTGTTTATATGTGGATTGCGCTGGTGATTGCGAGGGGTGCTTCCACATGGCTTGTGCTACAATAAAAAAAAGTGAACTAAATTGTTTAATGGGTAACAAGAGTATTAAGTGGTACTGCGAGGATTGCGTTGATGGCGGCCGGTTTGGTGATCGTAGTCGTGTTGCTGAAGATCCTGGTTCACGTGAAATGCTACGTGAATGCCTAAATATCGTGAAAATGCAAGGAGACTACATTAAAGATCTTCAGAGTGAGGTTGGTCTGCTTAAAGAAAATATTTCACTTCTTAATAATATCCTTGTAAGCAACATAGATAAAGTGCGTGATAAAGACAAGCGTACAGATGTTCCGCGTGTGCTATCAAACAACGATACTGTGACAAATGGAATCTCTATGGCAGTGGCTTTACTCCTATTTGTCTGGTCGGTCTCTAATTGTCAAAATTAAAAACTTTTTTTCACTACCTTTCATTGCTACGTCTGGCGTTCCTCAGGGGTCTCACTTGGGCCCTTTGCTCTTTAAGATTTTCATTAATGACATCGTTCACTGTTTCAGGCATGCACTTGTCTTGCTTTTTGCTGATGATATGAAAATTTATATCAGAGTCTCTAATAATAGTTCTGTTCTTAATATGCAGTCGGATCTTGATAGGCTAAGTGTATGGTGCAACGTAAATAGACTCTATTTAAATATTGGCAAATGCAAGCACATTCGTTTCTGCCGCCATCGTTGCGGCGCCCCGAGTATCTATTCGATAAATGACATTTCGTTGGAGTCAGTTCTCAGTATTCGGGATTTGGGAGTTACGATGGACACTAAATTGTGCTTTACTGAGCATATAGCAAATGTTTGCAACGGTGCATTGAAGGCGCTTGGCTTTATAAAGAGAAATACGGGCGACTTCGACGACCTTTTTGCACTGAAATGCTTGTACACTTCACTGGTTAGGTCCCGTCTGGACTATGCTTCTTGTGTCTGGTCTCCTTACTACCAATCGGATATCGATAGATTGGAGAGGGTACAGAAGAGATTTCTTCGATACATTTCTTTTAAGCTGGGTATTTCGCACCGCGATATTGGCTATGCGAGCTTATTGCAAAGGCTCAGTCTTACCGCGCTTGCGGAGAGAAGGAAGGCGGCTGATGTTCGGTTCATGGTTGGGCTTGTGGGCGGTTCTGTGGACAGTCCGGAACTTCTATCTAAAATAAACTTTTATGTTCCTCCAAGGCCGCTGAGAAATTCGGCCGCCTTTTATATTGAGCCTTTTTCAAGGCTCTACCTAATGTTCTCGGCTGTCAGCAGAATGGCTCGCAATGCGAACGAGTGCCAGCATATGTTTTTTATACGTTAATTCGCGCTTAAATGTTTCAGTGTCATCAATATGGTTTAAGCTATGTAATTATTGATGATTTTTGTTGTTTATTTTGTTGTAATAGTATGGTGAAGCTTTTTTCTCCGATGCGAGTTTTTTCAGCTTGCTCATGCTAGCAAGTATTTTGTAACTTTTATTTTGTAACTTTTAACCACGCATCATGTAGTTGACTCTTTTGTCGTTTGATGTAGTAAATAAATAAATTAAAATAAATTAAATTAAAAGCGTTTATCAAGATTGTATTGCATTACATCGGTTTTTACAAGTATAGCAACAATTTTATAAATCACTGTACTTATTTATATTTGACATGCTTTAGAGATCGTTATAGGTAACCGAAACCAATTATTGTCAAAGAGAATAAATTGGATTTAAGGAAAATTTGCTGCAATAGTTAGTTGACAGTTCAGGTATAGCAGTATACTTCGCTGCTATAAAAAAAATTTCGTGACAACTGAGTCACTCCGATGATAAACTAGGTTTAATAAAGTTCATCTCTAAACATACTTTTAGAAATCAAAATTTAAATAAAGAATAATCAAATCCCAACTATCTGCCAGGCAGTCACGACAGCTATCTAGTCGTAAAATAACTAGTGATGGATTGCAAATTATTGCTTCAGTTAGCATAACTCCATCAGATGTAGCATGACGGATAATAAATGGCCGTATTTCTTGTATTTATAATTTATTTCATTTACCTGGTATATGACTTTCCTAAAAATGCAACTTTGAGTACAACGCAGCAATCAATAAGAAAATTCGCAAATAAAAATTTAATGTACGTGTAAGATAGCAACATTGTCGTCATAAGAAGTAAAATTGATGCTTAAGCTTAAAAATAACATAGTAAATGAAGAAGGAAGTCGTAACGCTTGTTATGAAAATGTATATTAAAATGATTTGAGCAGAATTATCAACTCCGAAAAGACTATTACAGCTACCTAAATGACCAAGTCATTATTTCCGAGTCGTTTAACATTTACTATAACAATGGTGACAGACAATAAGTATAAAATATAAAATTTCAAACTGAGCAAATTGTTATAGCTGAAGGCTTAGTTTGTGTAATCAATGACAAGAATCAAGAATCGCTGCTCTTAAACACGTTAAGCTTTTTTAACGTCTATAATGAAAATTGTTCCAAAGTAATACAAGTTTTAATGGTAAATTAGTGATTTATTATTACATTAACAATTTTTGTTGTAAAGTAAAACAGTTACGTAACTATTAACAATTAAGTATAGGTTCAAGTTCTAAAAATCTATCCCAAAAATAAGTTTATAAACAACGTGCACAAACTAATCACATCGACAGTGTTCTTTCAGGTTTTCTAGAGATAAATTATTATGGTAGAACCTTAAGTGAATAGATGGCTCTACTTTTTTTTTTAACTGTTTATAATAAGAAAACATAACGCGCCGCAAACAAATATTAAAGGTGCTAACTCACATAGGCGAAGCGATGCGACGAGAATTTTGACGCTTAGAGAAGTTTAAGAGAATTTAATTCTATGTTTCGTTTCGCCTAGTGAGCTCCCACCTTAATGTTTAACTAAGGCCGTGTTTGACTTGGAAGCTTTTTGTACCAATAGGCGCCAACGCTAACGCTTTTAGTTGATTTGGAAATTATGGCGCTAACAGCGTAGCGTACGGGAAATCATGACGTCACAGATGACGTGCGTGACGTCACGAATTTGCAATATTTTCATGTTCACAACGAAAATTTCATTTAGGTAGTGCAGCGTAAGCGAGGCGCTGCGGTGGCAAAAATTGAAACTATTTTTTTCGCCAATTAGAAACTATTTTTACAAGAATGAGTAATATCGAAAAAATAACGGCTTTAAGGCACGAGACAGTCAGGCACAAAAGTTATTTTGATTGTTAAAAGTCACTGAATATAAAATTGATAAAATTATACTTAATATTTTCTGTCAACCTGAAATGTCGTTTTAAAATTTCGTATTTAACCCTACTCATATAGCATACACAAGGTCTAACGCTTTGGATTTCGTTCGCGTTCGATTTGGAACTTAGAGTCAGCGCGTGTAAGCGCTCATTGTACAAGTCGAACGGCAAATTTTCCACATTAGCGTTAGCGACAATTAATTGGTACCAAAAGCGCGTTAGCTTCCAAGTCGAACAGGGCCTAAATATTGTCAAGTATGACATCATTTGTTTCTGTCGGTATCCACTTCGACGTTCGAATTTGACGTTGTCGCAGACAACTTTTAAATAATAAACTAAAAACATTTGTAAAGAAATAAATTGCAAGTGGGATGCATTTGAATTGAAATACAAACAGATAACTGTTTGCAGTGGCGTATTTAGATGGGGGCAAAGTGGCAATTGTTTCGGTATTTATATTCATTTTGATGATATATTGTTTAATCTAATTGAGCTAAGTTGTTTTATACGTTATAAACTTAGAAATAATATTACCTGTTTACAGTACTAACTAATATTTAGTTACAGTACTACCAAAGTTTAAATACCCAAATATTGACTTATTCTAAATAGTTCTTATATTTTGAGGTCAAATGAAATCGGTTTGTATACATACAGATTGTTTTTAATAGATACACTTTGTTCGAGCAGACTCAGACTGCACCCGAGTTTGTTCGAGTAAATACTGCTCGAATAACTTATAATATTACTAGCTGGCGGCCTGGCTTCGTGCGGGTTTCAATTTGATTGGTAATTGAACTTTTCGATTACTGCAATTTAATTGATGTGCGATTCAATTAATAAAACTAAAACCATTCACATAAACCACAATAATTACTTACTACTGATCATCCACTTACTTGCCATTTACTGCCATCGACTTGCAACCCTCACGCCATCTATTGATAACCTTTCGATAACCTATTGTTTTAACCTGTTCGCGTATAAGTCGACTCCGACGCGACCAATCTGAACCAAAAAATATATAAGCAATCTGCATAATACATCTAAGCTATGGTGAAAATATGGCTTCGATACCTCTTGCGGTTTCCGAGTTTACCTAAGCCTAACAAACGCACAAACGATTTTTATATATATTGTAGTAAAAATATCCAAAAATTTCTAATCTCCCTGGTTTCGGGTACAATTCTCATTAAAAATTTCATTAATTTTTAATAAAACGATCAATTAATAAAACCAAAATCTTCAAAACTCAACCAACTTTATTTTAAATATGAAATCAAAATTTAAACTTATATCCAAATATGGATCAAAATTATAGCTCGTTTATCAACGCGTCCAAACGCGTTGACTATCGACAACCGAAAGCCCCTTTCTACCTCCAACAAATACCAACATAAATATTTTTACACAAATTTACAAATTTTGAACAAACAGAGTATTTACAAATTAACGGACAATAAAATAAATAAAAACAGTTCTAAAACAGAAAAAATCCATGACAATATATAGAAGATAAAAAACACGCTATGTGATAATGCTCGCAATTTTTAGAAAATAATAATTTTATTTATTACAGCGGGATAGTAAATGAGTTAATTAGGAATAAAAGCGGAAAAAACGTAAAAAAAAGGTGAAGGGCGACCTAAGTTGAAGTGGATTTAAAATTGTATTGACGGTGTCATATAAAACGCGAATAAGTGCAATGTATTATTAAGCTTGAAATAACGATTTTTTGAATTTTCACAATTTTTCTTTTCTTAACTTTTTCGTTAAATTTTTGAAGTATAGAAACATTTTTCTAAAATACGATCAGTACAGTTTTTCTTGTAAAAAATTCTCAGCTTTTCAATTACGATATTCATTTTTTATTATAAGTAACAAAATACCCTTATTTTGAAATAAATAAATTTAAATTGTATCATGTTGGAGGCAATCCGAAATTCCATCTATGTTGCAATGTTTAATAGCATGATCTTCGTCATAGTAAACGACCTTTGGAAATAATAAATACATTAAAAATTATGTAATTTGTTAATTATAATTAAATTTTGATTAAACTTTGATTAAATTTATTTAAAAAAAAGAAGCATACGTTTAATTTATTTGTATTGAAACAAAAAATATACCTATCGTTAAAATGACATATATTTTATGTAAAAAATTCTTAGCTTTCCGGAAATATTATATATTTGAAATAAAACTTGAGGCAATGTCAGAAAAATCTCAAAAAAATGAATATCTTCATTGAAAAGCTGAGAATTTTTTACAAGAAAACTGTACTGCTCGTATTTTTAGGAAAAATATTCCTACTTCAAAGAAATTAACGAAAAAGTTAAGACAAGAAAATGTTATCACAATTCGAAAAATCATTACTACGAAAGTACTTAATTATGTTAAGAGCTAAACTCTTCAGTGTGTCCTTATTTTTATGCAGAGAATATCTT
Organism: Cantharis lateralis; assembly: GCA_963170105.1. Classification (NCBI taxonomy): domain Eukaryota; kingdom Metazoa; phylum Arthropoda; class Insecta; order Coleoptera; family Cantharidae; genus Cantharis; species Cantharis lateralis. The sequence continues at coordinate 12,257,630 of OY720629.1, forward strand.
TTTGTTATTCTCGTTATAGTTATATAGTTATAAAATTTCAAAAATATCCGCGGGGGTCACACTTTAAAAAAACGTATTTAGTGGAATGGCCCAAATACATTCTTCGGTATATCACCACTACAGTAACAGAACAAAAAGTAATCGTAATGAAAAATAACAAGGTAATTAAAGTAATAAAGTAAGTTATTATAGGATAATATAATACCTAAATGAGAAATACAGTTTTGTGTATAAAATTAAAGCAATGTAGTAAAATTTGAACATTTACAGATGGAATATTACAATTAGTAGCATGGGAATAATATATAATAAATAATGAAATGGTCATGTGATTTCAATCTAAGGTTTTCATTGGCTTACAGAAAGTAATTAATCGGAACTGTAGCTGAAATCCACAGCTGTGTGAGCAAAAATAACCTGAGTTATGGGTCGATATCATAATGAAATAAATAATCGGCTTTATTTCATTTTTATATTAAAATTTTTTTGTAGTAGCAAAATTAAGAGTATTAAATTAAAATTTTTATTGGAGAGCGAAAGTAACTAAGCAATGTTATTTTAATTGTTTTAAAGAATTTATAATGTTATTATATACGTAACTTTATTGTAAGTAATTATCTTTCCTAAAGTTTTCTGTAACATTTATTAGTCGTTTAATTCCGTAATTTAGTATTCCATCCTTGAGTAGTTTTCTATTAGAGGCTCTTCGAAGACTCAAATCTAAATTATCAATTTTTCAATTGGTGCTGCTTGATGTAATACGTCTCAAACAGAACTTTTACTAAAGTTTCTCCTTAATTTTTCTCTAAATATATCAAGTTTTACAATTTTATGTTCTATGGTTGGTACATAATTAGAAGGATTTGATAGTAACGGGTGACAACTAGAAATTTAGCTTTTATTACAAATATATTGTAATACCTGTATCATGCCTCAAATTATCCCTTGCAATATAATTTGTTTAAAAAAAATTAGTGTACTTGGTCAAATGGAGCCTAATCAGCTACACAGTGTAACCAAGGCGAAATTTGAGCAGGAAGTCCCAATCAAAACTAGAATCACACGGTATAATAGCTTGAGCACGTTGTTCATCCTGATTATGAATAAATATCAAAACTGTTTAATATGGGGATATAAACTCAGAAATCAAAGTCTATGGTGATCCCATATATCATATACGATTCAAACTAACGGTAATCGAACAAATTATTGGGCAGGTAAGAAAATTCACATACCTTGGTGTGGATATAACCAACGACCCAAGTACCATTTCAGAAGTACGCTCACAAGCATCCAACGTGTCCATGATTTCGGGCTGTCTAAGAAATATCATGTGGCTTAACAGTTAACATCTATGTCAAAACAAGGATATGCAAGTTAAAACATGCGTACGATTGGTTCTACCGCAACATCAAGAACGAAACGGTTAGTGAGATCGACAGAGATCAGAGATAAACGCGGTCTCCCGCTCCGAAGCATGTTCATTTAAGCTGTATACCACACTGTTGGTTGGTTAAGAAAATGTAAAAACATAAATCAAACATATCATTTTTTTTAAATCAATCTGGAACTAGTTACTAAAGACACCAAATATGTACCTCTGCAATGGCATATGGAAAACTTTTGCAAAGAGTTCATATCACAGATTTCAAATATTTATTATATATATTTTTAATATTTAGAATATTAATTTAGAATTGAATTATATAAAAAATTTTAATTTACGAATTAATAATTTAATAGAATAAATTTATCATGATCAAATAAATATTAAGCATGTTTTATATTTAGAATTTTATAATATGGTATTATAGCACTTTTACATTTAGGGTAATTAAGTATAAATTTCTTTGTGCGATTTATTGTTTATAAAGTTGACTTTACTTTTATTAGTATGCTTTACAAAACATAAACAAAACTCAATTTAGGCAGAAGGATGCCGAGTAAACGCATCTGCGGTTAACAATTAGTTTTAACAGTAAACGGTAGGCTTAGCGATAATCAACTTTAAGCTATAAATAAAACAACACTAGGTTCACACAACAATGTACTAGTTAACACAATAAATGCTGTTAATTATTGGTTGGATCTGCGACCCTTGGATATAAATTTAAAGCAAACAATGTATACATTGGTATTTATCGAAAAAGAATGTGAGAGCATATCCGCATTTGTAACAATGGACATTTACCAGCAAATATATATTAAATCAATCTTACACAATTCCCAGAATTTATATAATTTCGAGAAAAGTTGTGTTTGTATTGAAATAATCCGGGTTTGTAATCAGTTCATTGGTTTATATCATGTATTTATATCTGATTTACTTTATTCTGGTTTATTTCTGAAAATTAAACATTACATTGGCTGAAATTATTTTTTATGTATTAGGTTTTTTTTCTGTACTATCTGATATATACTCGTAGGTACATGCTTACGTAAATCTAAATAAATTTAATTTAAAACATAAATTTTAAAAACTAAAAATTAGTGTTTATGCCCGCTACTGTACATAAGTAGACTGCTAAGTTAAATCTGCTATATTTAAACCATTTCAATCGTAGACGTAAAAACTAAATAAACCAATAAAGATGGTCGAAATATTCCGTGGAATTTACGAGGAATAAATTGGAAATTTATTAATAATTTTTAGGGCAGTTTAGGGTATCTTTGGGATATTTTAAAGAATTTTATGTACGATGAGTTAACTTAGGTCATGTCCAGCTCCTCGTAATTTTTTTTAACTGTAAATAATAAATTATATTAGTGAAAAAATTAAAATTAAACAAGTTTTGTTAACAATATTAAAACTATGATTAAGTTTTTAAGCTTTCGAAGACTTTCGTCAACTTCATCAGAGACGTTTACTTATATTAATAAAATATTATAATAAAGAATTATAATTTGTTTTAAATATTTGTATTCGCTTTCCAATTTTTAGTTTGAATGATATTTTTAATTCTGGGTATTTCATAAAAATTTAACATAACTATGTACAATTAAAGTTTCCAGTTAAACCTACGACAGAACCAGATTAGTATCTCTACTAGTGTCGGGTTAATTAAATTTACTATATTTTGTAAGTAGTTATACTTTTCATGCATAAATTATGAAAATATTTTAAAGTGTGTAGCGTTAATTAGCATCTTGAGAGTGCTTTTTAGGCATAGACCTAATAAACTCGGTTATTTATAGAAAATCAAACTTTATCTTTGTTACCATTGTTACAAATTCTCATATTATAAATTATAAAATAGCACTTTTCTCACTTTGAGTGAAATTTGGAAACCACTTATACCAAAACTTTGTTCTAGTTGATAGTAACATGACATGAGATTAATCCATTAGTGAAATGAAATAAAAAAGAAATTTTGCGAGTACTGATGTAATTACACAGTTTATAAAAAAATATGATTACTTTTTCAAATTATATTTAATACAAGAGTTGATAAGCTAAACTTCCAATTTTGCAATATGTCTTTTAAAAATACTTAGACTATTTAAAATACAGTGTGCAGCATAAATTCGTTATCAACTTTTTATAAAGGCAAGGTACTTTTATAGTTAATTTGTGCTTTTAATAAACAATCTTCAATATTTTATACTTTGAAGTTAAGTGATCAAGCATGAATATTATTAAATTTCCAATTTTCTTTAGCCGAACCTTTCTCGATCAGTATTCAATCGTAGATAATATTGTAAACTCACATACAAACTATAATATCATGATTTTGTATTAGAATGTTACAATATTTAGTTTTAATTATAAGTTTAAATGTATCCAAACTTCTTTAACTAAAACTAAATTCATATTATTTAAAAATAAAAATATTATATGAAAAGCAAATCAAAGTTGAAATCCACGAAAATTATAAATTAATAAAACTGGAAAATTAAAAATGAAACTAAATTAATGATAATATTTTTAGTTATTATCAAAATATCATCATACATACAAGCAACATCAATAAATAAAGATTTTTTAAAATTAGAACTATTTTGATTTGAGATATTTAAAAAGAAGAGTAAAATTTCTAATTTTTTAACGGTCACTAAGCTGAGTAAGTTAGCAGAACCACTGCTAACTCCAAGGACCGGCTGTGAAGGAGGGTTGAGTCGAAGATTTGTTGAACCTGGTTCAAAAATTGATCCAGGATCAACGCCTGTACGGTTGTGTAAAGCAACTTTCAGTTAGAGTCAATTACTTCAAGAATAATTTTTAAAATTACTGTTGGTAATGCAGAACATAACAGAAATCCCTACAAATGTAGAGATTTTAAATTATTTGACATTCGAAAACAAGTCTGTTTATTTTTACAAAAGTTAGTTAAAGTTGTAGTTAAAGTTTGTTTACGTTCAAATTCATGTTTGAACATCGTTGAAAACGACGTATATATGCTCCAATAGCAAACTTGCAAACAAATTGTGCGATTGGGTGAAGTCAAAAAGCGACGTAAGCAATATTGATGCAAAACTAAAAATTGAAATGCATGAGCAAGAAATATTTTATATTAAAGAAGTACATGAGCTAAACATGATTTATATGCAGGAACAGCATGATTAATGATTTGCAGATTAAGGATTCACAGCATGCTAAGGATTTGCAAATCAAGACTGAACGGCATGTCAAGCAAATAGAAATTTTAAAACAACAAGTGTTTCACTTAAAAAATAAGTTTTATTTATAACAATCGAGAAAAATGATTATTGATTAGTCTATTAATTTTATTGGTGTTATTGCCTCGAATATCCTGTGGTCTTTCATCAACGAGGTCAGCTGTAGCCATTTCTTGTTGCATTAAAGTTTCTATGTAGTCGTCTAACCATGGAAGGGGTCCTCTATTTTTACAAGCAATGCTGTGTAAAACAGCTGTTGCTACAAAAATTGCTTCAACTTTTTCAATATTTAATCTTATCCCCAAGGGTTAAATGGGAAAACAAAGTTTCCATACACCACAGCATCTTTCAATAGGATTTTGTGTTCTAATCTGTGATTTGTTATCAAGATTTTCTGCTGATGTCCATTGATTTGCTAAAGGAGTAATCTTATATGGTTTAACAGAATATCAACTGTCACCCACTAGTAAATTATGTTTCTGTCTGTCTAACGACAGACGATACTCGTTATGAAAAGTGATGTATCACCGGTGCCTTGCACATGTATGGAAAAATATCTCTTTCGGTTTCCATAAATTTCAGCTTCGTCCGGGGAATATTTTTTGATATGGGTCACCTGCACAGCAAGGAAATTTCACTATTTGATAGAAACCTACATTAACTTTTTCAATTTCTTCGATTGTCCTGGGAAATTTTATATAGGTAAGTACTCTTGTACCCTCTCTATCATTCTGCTTGCGGTGATATACGCACCCTATAATATCACCAGCTAAAATTATTAACATCTCCCTAAAAAGGCAATGTTAATTTTTTTGGCAGATAATGCATAATTATTTAAAAAAATATAAATATGCACGAACCTACCTCGTTGTCTGTGGACCAATATTAAGATTGATTTGAAATCTAGCACTGTTGGTTTCGTCAATCGAAATCGATCAAAAAATTTCTCACCTGACCACTTCGATAATGACTTGGTCGATCTCGAAAATTTCATGACTTTCTTCGAATTTGTTTTTTAAATATTTCTAAAAATTCTACAAAATCTTCGTCGTCGACCAAATCGTGATAATCCATGGTAATAATTTAAAAAATAATGGTGAGTTGTGCATATTATGATAAACTAAAAATACGTAAAATAAAACTTTATACCTGGATTACTTCAAAAATAAATTTGAATCAGGATCACCTTTAATCCACCGATTTCGGTGGATAAGAAAAACCGAGAGAAAACGCTTGACCCTGCATCATACAACAGATATTTTTTACTTTGATCTTCGAGTTAAATAGGATCCGAGGTTGATCTTCTGTTATACAACCGTATAACATAGAGTCTAAAAGCAAGAGTCTAAAATTTTATATGACCCCCTGTCTCCATGATGGTTAATTTTAATTTCAAGTTTAAATAAAACACTTTGAAACTAATCTAATTAATTAATTCAAATTTTTGTTTAGAAACCTGAATTTCTTGTAGTTTATGAATATTATTATAATATAAAAATAAAACTTCTTCAGTTACCGTAATGTAAATGTCCCCATTTTATCATCACTTAATTACCTTCTTAATATCTTTTTCTAATTAGTAGATATTCACGAATTTGCTCGAAATGTATTTGAAAAATCGTAAGTACTAGAACTCATTGTTTAGTACGGGTATTGTCTGTATTGTACCAATAGAATAAATCACGGTATACTAAAACTGACAAAATGATGAAATAAGTACAATTTCCGAGCTCGGTGACGGGACCGAGACCCGAAGTATCAGCTTCAATAGTTTCTATATAGAGCTACAGTTGCATCCAACAAAGAATTATATGATTACTTGACCCAAATTTTATTTATCAATTATTTGAAAAGGGTAGTAATTGTGATGTGTAACCAATAAGAAAATCAATATTTATCTCGCTTCATTTTTCTATAGATTTTACATTCAATTGGTAGAGACATTGATATTTGTTTGTTCAGGTATCGCATTAGGACAGGTTTACAATACTGAAAGGGCTTTTAAGAATGAGAAGTGAACACTAAAGTGATTTCTCAAAATAGAAAAAAAAAAATCGTTATTCATTAATCAATCAGAACTTTTGGCGTAATACAATACATTTCTCATTTTTCCGCAGAATTTAAAAATTCAGAAGTTTCTTTCAGAGTAGATAACAAGAAACTTAATAAAATAACAAAACTTATTGCACATTTTGTGAAAAGAAAAAGTTGTAGGTGCTTGCATCGCGCATTTATACAAAATAAAATATAACGGTTCAAGAAAATAAAAACTCAAACACAAATGCCAACACAAAATGAGACCAAAGCAACTTGCATACGAAATGTTAACTTGATTTAGTATCAAAGGAATAGTACTCGAAAACTAAAGTAGATAATATACTCGAATTTATTGAAGGCGACTGCATTATCTACAAATACCTGTCTTCAGTGCAATGGGTTACTTGCATAAAAAAATTATGCTCTTTGCTTTTTTATATTCATCTTTTTCAAGTTTAGAGTGAAGAAACAGGAAATTAAATTTTGATAAATTAATTTATATTAAATTTTTAATATATTTTACTACACTTTGAGTGTAACTAGTGCAATATAGTTTTTATTACTGTGCTGTGGTAATGTACTGTAAGAAGAAATATTAACTTTTTTGTAATTCTTGCAAAATTTTAATATTTATTTTCATGCTTTAAACACGTTTCAAATAACTTTCATAAGTTGCGATAGAGATAAAAATGTAGTTTACCTCATTCGAAAAATATTTTATATAGCTTAATTTCACAACTAATATTTGTTTAGAGATGATTATTTACAACAAATTCGACTGAAATTGTAAATTTTCTTAAATAAAACTGATTATTTTTAATATTAATATTATACAATATTACGCACTACTTGAAATAAAAAATAAAGATTAATTTTAATATAAATAATATTATGCAATTTTATTTATATTCTCAAATACTACGACTGAATTCATTTTTTTACAGTTTACTAAAAGTCAGATCTTGGCTAATTGTTGACTAAAATTGAAGTTTGTCTCAAAGAAAAGTAGTGTTATTTTTTGCTTTAAGTGGTAGATTAATAATTTCAAGAATTTTATTTTAACAAATTTTGAAGAAATTTGAAACTTTAGTAGTTTTCATCAAATGAAGACTTTAATTTTAGAGGGGCAATGCAGAAATGTCTGGTAATTTTTTCAAAAGTAAAGGACGCTTATATAAAACATGATAAAATAATGAAACTGCGTCATAAAATTTGTCCTAGGTTGAGACCAATTTATGGTCTTTTTATGCCTATACTATTGCTAAATAATTATACTGATAAAGCATGGCATGTGTACCAGCGTAAACAATAATTTTTTCATTTCTTTATTTATTTTAATTTTAAATTTAAAAAGAAATTTTCATTACTATCCAAATAACATCCAATTAAAATTTTATTGTTCATACAATGCAATTTAAATTCTTCATATCAACCACTTCCGCTACAAATAAAATTCAAATAATCTCTTCTTCATAATAAATCAATTAATTTTTTATATCTAATAATAAATAACTTGTATTTCCAAAAGAAATTTTCATTATAATTCTATTATAACTAATGTTCCAAAGCGCATCGTATTCTTATAAAGTAATTTCTTATATCCTTGGCAAATTATCCCTTTATATTTTTTACTCTTGATTTACTTCATCTAATAAACTTTTTACTCTTAAATTAATTTTAAACGCATCAATTATCTCTCAATTACCCCATAAATCTTTAAAATACCACTTAATATCAACAATATTAAACTACTTTTTCTTTACTAATAACTAATTGTTTTTAATCTTTTCTATGAATTTTAATTATACTTATTTTTCCAATCTTTTCAGAAACAAGAACCTCGATGCTGAATATTAAAATAACTTTTTATTTTCTAATATTAATTTTTGCGAAGAAGTACTTACTTTTTAATATTTATTATAAACAAATATATTCGTTTAACGTAAAATCATTTATTATTAATTGATAGTTTACGACACTTTTGGTGGAGTAAGTGTGTTTAGAATTTCGGATTCTCATCAGATAAACCTGGGATATCAATTAAAAATTTGGAAAAGTTATGTGATTAAATTGAATGGAATATTCAAGTCAAGATTACTTGAAGTTTAGTTCAAATAAAAATTCAACCTACTTGATGCCAAAATAATAAGTAAAAATAAAAATGAAAATTTTGAAACTTCCAAACTATTTGTAATTAAAAATTACAATACAAGTAGGACCCCAATTTCAGGAACTCATTGTTATGAATATACAAGAAATATACAGGATTAATCTACTTGTTTGATTATCTTGTGACTATAACTGATCTGAAAATATTAGCTTAAAAATATATTTATATAATTTGCAATTTTGTTAACATGAAATGAAAAGAAATTAAACCTTCTTTCAAGACACCATTAGTACTTTTTCTTCAAATAGTAAAAGTAATTTTGCTGATAATGTTATGTGCATTACAGTTTGAATTACCCACGAATTATATTTTTATATAACCATGAAGTTGTTTAATATGTGCTAAAATTCATGGTATAATTTCATTATATTTTTGTTTTCTTCTAGTTATATGCCACTGAAGATCGAAAATAATCGCGAAATATGGCTTTATATCGCATTACTATAGTTTTATGTTTAAATTTTTAAATTTTATCTTCTTTGTTCTTCTTTTTCAAATTTTCTTAGTCCTAACATATCAAATGTGTTTAAATTAATGTTTTTTTTTAGTTTTTTAAATTATAAGTTTTCAAACTATGTACTATGTTTTCTTCACTTTACAATTAAAATTCTATTATTTTATCGTTTTGTATAATTTAAATACATAGATACTAAATACCACACATTTCATATGGAAATAAATTAGATAGAAATAAATTACACAATTTATTATGAAGACGCGCTATTTCTAAATAGTATACTGGAAGAACTTTATATGCAACAACCAAACGGTTATGGAGATGGAACAAGAAATGAGTATGTTTACTTAAAATGAGTTTGTATGGATTAAAATCATCATCGAGGTGTTGAAATAGAAAATTTGTGGAAATTTTAGAACAGTTTTATCTTGATAAATAAAAAGTAGATTCTTGTTTTATGGAATTTTAAAATTATATTTTATTTCTAGTCATTTATGTAGATGATGGATTAATAATCTCAAATGATAAACTTGAACTCGAAAAATTACTTTTATATCTTGAAAACAATTCGAAATAAAATGAAAAGAATTAACCATATCACCTGGAATGGAAATCGAAATAAATGGAAACAAAATTGTTCAAGAGAAATTCGTCAGAGAAATACGTAAGTGGTAACCCCTGGACCCTGTTTTGTTTAATACATGATCGTAAAATAGAAGGATCAGATATAAACGGATCCTATTGCAAGGCCACAATTAATTTATTATTTTTATCAAGTATATCGCGGCCTCATTATAGAGTTCGCTACAAATCCATTAAGCCGATTTGTGGCACACGCCAAGCAATGACATTGGGAGACTCATATTTCGATATTTACATGAAACAATCAATTTTGGATTAGCGTATGAGAATTTGAAAGATGTTGAAACTGAATAATACAGTGATTCCAATTTTGCCAGAAGTACCGTAGAATGGAGTAAAGTGAATCGGATGGGGAGAAGCGAATCACAGCAGCAATATTTTAAATTTTGCGGGTTTTTCGGTTGGCCAAAAATTCCTTGTATTTATGTTGGTACTTATCAATAGCTTATATACTTCTGCAACCTTTTTTATGTTTAGTAGTGATTTAAAGTTCTTGGTGACAAGTAACTAATTGTAGAATTTTTCTCATTTTAGAAAATAAAAAATGAAACACGTGCACCACATACAATTATGGTGTTTCATTTCATTGGTCATCATTTTTTATTTGGCAACCATAACATTCATATAAAAAAATCAATAAAAAAATTCACAACTTACACAATAAGTCAAATACACCGTATCTGGAACTTTAATCTCATTTATTCGAGTAATTCTTTCAACTTTCTAGATAAAGTTCCAAATTTGATGGCAAAAATATACAAATTTAAAATAATCAATTTTATCGTGGTGTCACTAAACGTAAAATTAATCGTTTTTGCGCTTTTAAAATGTTCTCACCCTATTTGTTTGGAGTTTTCTTTGATTTGCTGCTGTTCATTCTGCTCATCTGTTATGCTTTGCTACTGCTTATTTCAATCATCTGTTGGTACATCTGCTACGTTAAATGTTGGTTATAATATCTGGTCAAGTGTGAATTCAATTCTTCGTTTCAATGAAATGGCACAAACACCCTTACTCTGAATTTGCAATCTTCAGGTAATTAAAGTAACTCAATTGCATTTGTCAGTTACAATTAAATTAAAAACATAAATTTTTGACCCTGGGCTTTAAAATTTCCGAACTTGACTGGTTGACGGTTTTACCCAGAATGAGTTACTTTTAAAAATTTACTCTCCCTCCTTCATTTTTGTTAGTTAGCAAATTTTTAACGTTTGAAGTTGTAGTGGTGGAATTTGTAGATTCGGCGCATTATTTTATTTTACTTTGAACTAAAACTTTTCATTTTTATATTTAAAATACTTGATTAAAATAATTAACAAATTTTAGAGTGCCAATCGATTTCTTTGATAAATTTGGCGTTTGTCTTTTCATTTAAAGATCGTGGACCAAACACATCTTTCTAATTTTAAATGCTGAAAATTGTAATACAAGCCCTCCCAAATGTGCTCTTCTTTCTTAATAAAATCAAAAATATGTGAAACAGATTTATTTATCATCATAGAAATTAATTAAAGAATAATCTCAAGTTCTTACAACAAAATTTAAATTATAAAGGGTTTAAACTTAATTCCTGTTTTTAAATAATTAATCATAATTAAGAGACCTGTTAAATTGAAACATGACAATCTATCAGTACTAACTAGCCAATATAGAAAGCCAATATAAAGAAACTAAGGGTGAATACTCCGCGGGCGTTATATATTGTTGGACAATGTAAAATGTAACATTGAGTGATATAGAATAAAAAATGTTATCTTTGATTTGAATTGTTTTTTTACATGTTTAAAGCTTCTGGTCTGTTTTACACTATGAAATTGAACTATAATAATTCTAACAGACTCCTGAGTATATAATATGACATGATTTGTTTTACCTCACATGGCGTTTAAAAGAAATTAGTAAATGATTTACAGGAGTGATTCACTTCACCCCACCTAACGGGGTGAAGCGAATCAGACTTCTGATGGCCGTCACTCTGTGTCCTTCGGAAATTTTACTAACTTTATGAAAGGGAATGGTCAAAGAAGGATGACACATTGTCCACCCTTAATCAAAAGTGATTCACTTCACCCCAGTCTACGGTATCGAAGATAAAAAAAACCTCAAGATTTATCCAATCATTTTGTAATAGATCAATAATATGGCATTTGAAAGGACAATCTTGTATTCTCTATGGCGGAAGTCGAATTTATAGCTACAAGTGAAGCCATAAAGCAAATATTACACATATTTCAATTATCTATTATGTTTATTGTTTTCCATTCAGGTTTCTACATAACCCCCGGCAACGTTGGACGACTTCCAACCTTCGTGACGCTTTACTGTGTCTATATCAGCATCGCCATCCGACAGTAAGGTTGCTGACAATCTTCAAAACAATGGACCAGTGTAGTATTGTGCATTGAACTAACCAAGAAACGTAGCAATCGAAGGTATTTTGTTCGAAGGTATTTGTACTTACAAGCTGGGATCTGCATTTATAAGTAGTTGTGTATGATGTGATACAACACAGTCATGTGTATGTGGGTGGTTTGAAGACTGATATATCCAGCTTATACACTATTAAAAATGTCGATGTGTAAAACTGTATATTTGAAGTGTTAATTTAGCTTAAAACTTCATGTTAATTCACTGTATAAAACAGTACACAATTATGTTCTAATAAAATTAACACGCATTAGTGTAAATGTGTAATTCCCCGAGATAGGAATTGACAGAGAACCTTCCGTCTAATGCTGAAGCTGATTCTGGTGACACACGTTTTATATTAAATAATAAAGTTTTGCAAAAATTTCTAAGCTTTTCTGTGCTCAATTTTTGTACCAAAAAGTATATTAAATACTACTACTTGTCTATTAGTAAATTAAATTTTCAATGCAAGAAAACTATTTGAGTGAAAACAACGCTAGTTTCAAATTAGAAAAGTTTTACAATTAAGCATATTCTTATAGAAAATAACGCAACTTGGCGCCACAAAAGGACTACAAAACAAAGTTAAATGTACGTAGTATATTGTACATTTTATGTACATACCTAAAATGCTAACATACAGTGACACACAGAAATACGCTTACAGACCTATGTTGGCACTGTAAATTGTACCTTTTAAAGACATTTTTCCTCATATAAAAATCACTTTTTCAGCAATACAATGTTTATATACAGTTTTATATTTTGTAGTCAGTTTAAGTTAATAGTCACTTGTAATACCATTAGTAGTCGTAGATATGTCGAATATTTTGTAGTGGTATCACGAATATTCGTTGCGCTTGCAAAATGAATAGCATGAGTGCGCCAGCACGAATGCTATTCGTAAGCGCAAAGAATATGAGTGATATCACCACAAAATATTCTACATTATCTACGACTACGAATCGTATTTAAGAGACTATTCATTGAACAAATTTTAATTTTCAAATAAAATTGATAAAAAATTGAGTTACACATGATTTCATTTCTGTGGCAACCAGTAAACAAACTTTTGTTGTTCATGAAATTTACAGTAAATTATATTGAACGCGTTTTCTTGTTGTGAATTTTGTAAGCGCTATATAATGCAAAATGCTTCGGATAGATTTGGTAGTAAATCAGAATCAGAAATTAACGCTGATATTGTTCATAATGTGCCCGAAAATACGAGAAAATCTCATTCATCAGTATGGCGACAATTTTCGGAGTTTTTGAAAGAAAAACATTTCGAATTAAAGGAATCCACATCATTTATGGAATTAAACACAATTTTAAAAAGTTGGGCTTCCAATATGAAAAAACAAGATGGAACGGATTACAAAGAAGGTGTAGTTAAACACATGTTTAACGCCACGGCAAAAATGCTCCAAGATATGTATTACAATACCTGGAATATTGAAATGAACCCCTTTAGTGACGCTGTATTTAAAACTGCAAGGGAAGCAAGGGACGCTACAAGGAAAAAATTACAAATGATCCCAGAAAAACGAACCATCAGCTCAGCGGCATTAACACAAGAGGAATATTTAAACATTGTACAAGCTTTCGACGAAAATAATCCCGATGGCCTTCAAAAAAAGTTTTTTTTTGTTGTCTCCTATGAACTTGCTTGGCGAGGTGGCGAAGGATATCAATGCCAAATTTATTATTTCAAGATAGAAATTAACAATAAAGGCATTCCTACAAATCGTATAGAATATAACCCAATTTTTTCCAAGACGGCACAAGGAGGTGGGAAGAAACTAGCTGAAAGCAAGTGGCTGATTGAAAATAAAAACGTTGATTTGTGTCCTGTAAGGTAAGCTATCTAGTACTTGATCCAGTACTTTTAATTTGTAATCGCATTAATTTTTTTGTAGGCTTTACCATAAATTTATTTCTAAGAGAGGTTACAAATCGCAAAATGGGTTAAAATTGCTGCTGAAGAATTAGGTTTAGACATTAAAAAACGAAAAATATCCAACCATTCCATTAGGTCTAGCGCTGTATCGACGTTGGCAAAAGTTGGGGTTGGAGAACAGCAGCTGATGAAAATAACAGGTCACAGAAATACTGAATCAATAAAATCTTATTTACAATTGGACGGTGAGCATCACCAAACAATAATTGAAAAGATGCGATCCAACCATTCAGTTGTGGGCGAAACTTTAGCAATTCCTTCTTCAAGTGAAAACGGATTTTTAAGCAATTGTAGCAACGTAAGCTTTTCAAATTGTACCATCAATTATGTTTTAAAATAACTTTTTTTCTTAAGGCTGTTGTAAATAATTTGAAATAATAATTACATAATAATTTGCATTAAATTTTGTTATTATAAAAATATTCGCTTGTACCAATAGTGGAATTATCGCAAGCAATACCACAAGAGCTTTGATTTATCCGGATAATTTTTTATTTCAACGAATACGTGATTAGCAATGTAGCGAGAAAAAACTTGGTCGACGAAAATCACGAGAGCTATCGAGCGGTAGCGAGATTGCTCGAGTGGTTTTGTCTGACCAAAAGTTTTTTCGAGCCAAATTTTAAAAGCACGTATGAGTGTTCAGAAATAAAAAATTATCCGGATAGAAATCAAAGCTAGTGTTGTATTTGATAAGATAATTCCGCGAATAAACGATGAAATTGATTAAGTAGATATTAGTATCTACTTACAATATTGTTTGGTTTATTAAAAGTTTTAAAATAGGTTTACATCGAATGAGCGTTAGGAACAGAAAATGCGTCCATTCCGTGTGCCGGTGTGACCCCAGCGTAATACATGGTTGGAAATCGCAGTACGTCAACATAACCTAAACTTATTTGAGATGAAAGTACATTTTTATTTGACAAAAGTACACAAAAGTACATTAGGTTTTCGGTATAATATTAGGTTTATAAAATTGTAATCAATGCTGCAAAAGTTTCCACCGCAGAACAATATAATAAATTTTATTGCTATCAATTAAATCTTATTTATAAATTAATTATACAATATGCCTTATTTTACTTTTTACATTAATTTTTAAATAGGAAATGTTAGTAATGATAGGTTATTAAATGAAATATTTTCAAATGTGAATAACTCGAAAACGGCGCTAGATATCGAAAAACGGAGCAAAAATTTACCCCCCCTCGCTCAACAGGCACCCCCGCGAATTTTCCATGAGAACACATATGCAAAAATTCAGATCGATTATTCACTTTGGCTGTCATTTCAAAAAAGGTAAACAAAAAAATATCCGCAAAATTTATCCACTTGCATTTTCTGTTCCTTCCTAAGTACAATTTTTATCCGCTAGCAAACTTTCAAGTTTGACGTTTCTTATGCATTGTTTTATACACGAGTGGAATTATCGCTGCAATTCACCACTAGTGGAATATTTACTACAGTTCATTTTGGTTGGCCATGAAATCTCCCATCCAACATTTTTATTGGTCCACTTGTGACAGATGACATGTGAATTGAATAGTCTAATCAATTCGAACTCTGCTTCACATTATCTAAATATCAAATTGGATTGTGGTTCATCTAAATATCTATTTACACATTTTATCGAGATTTTTGTATTATTTTATTATTTTATTTTTAGCTGTATGTAAAATAAATATTTTTGAAGAAAAACTTTGCATATTTTATTTAGTATTCACTTTTTCGAAAAATTAAATATTCAGTTTTAATACAAAAATTATGTAACATCTAACAAACTTTCAAAAAATATTTTCTGGAAACAATTACATAAAATTGTGTAAAATTTACACTAGATAATTATCGAAAACTTCAATTATAAATGTGTTAAATTTACATAATAATTTGGTTAATATCATTTAATGGAAAAAAGTAATTGAAATTGCGTGTAAAATAGCAGCCTGTATTTAGCTAATGTAGAAGAAAATGAAATTTTCAAAGAGGCAGAAGGAATTTTGTATGGTGCATCGTTGATTAACTTTTGGTGACACTTTTCCCTAAAGAAAACTTGAAACGCGTTTTTCTCAAAACTACGTTTTTACGGTCGGCGGCGGCGATTTCTCCGAAACCACTAAACCGATCTTTATGAAATTTTAACCACATATTGTACACATAAACAGCTCTCGCCTAAACTACGATCGAATTTAAATTTTGATTTGTACTATTTTTTTTGGCAAGAAAGCACTGCAAAAAAAAGCATATTTTGAATATCTGCCATTTTTTTATCTATTGGTAAAATTTAATATTGTCACATAAATATCGATAACACTGTATATAAGCAAAATAATAATAATAATTAATTAATAATCAGTTTACCATACCTGTGATCGATGATTGTGCAAAACAATAGAACGTTGCCCTGCTGATCGGTAACCTATAGTATTATTAAAGAACACCTAGCAATAATTACTACTAACCCATAGGAATAATCACAATTTAAGTAAATTAAGAATAAGGGGGAGGAATGTCCTAAGAGGGGCTAATTGGTTACTGACTAGTTAGTTGGCCGAAAGTTTTCGGGTTTTAGTGGCGATCAGGAGTAACCCATGCCTTCATGATGACAATCTTCCCTCCGATTCTTTTAGGGTAAGTGAAGCAAATTGTACTTAATATTCTTTATAAATTATATAATTATATATTGGACTGATTCGTTATTTGACCTGAGCTACAACCCCCCCCCCCCACCAAACCAGCTTCGTGTCAATATCCGTAGTTCGGATTTGATTTTGTCATGTTCAATGAGCCATTATCGAGATATCACCACTGCCAGCGACCTACCTTTATTTCACGAAGTTACTTTCAGTCGCCATTTTGAAGTATTAGAATAATGAAAAAATAAAAATAAAAATTTTTTCTATGTACTTCAAGAGTGTAGTATTAGTTAACCTGAATAAACTTTTTATAAATATTTATAACAATTCCTTCCTAAAAAAATTAATGAAAATAGCCTTTTTTTGACCGCCTAAACCAAAATAATATTATTTAATAATATTAAAACCAATTGACTTTTTGAGCTGTAGATCATTTTTTCACCTTGATCACAGATATTTATTTATTAAAAACAAAATGAATGCATAGGAACGAAATGAAATAATTTATAAATTTTATATTTTTTTAAAACCAGCGGAATTGGATATTATGCTTTATTTCTTATAATTATTATTATTAAAATAAAATTACATACACACATTTTGCAAGCATTGAAAGATATTTTTGCTTTATACGTTTAACTATTAAAGGTAAATTGATTATCATAAAAGTTCTCGCATTTAGAGAAATGTAAAGAATAAATTTCGAATGATTTTGTAAAATCAGCATGAACGGTAGTCACCATATTTCTGAATCATTTAGTTTTTCTCAATACCTTATACACAGATAGTAAACTCTTAATTATGCAATATTACACTAACAGCTTTAGTCTTCATGTAATTTAAACGCAAAATACTAGTTGTATATTTTTCAGTCTCGTTTATAATTGAAATTTTTTGAAACTAATTTTTAAACTTAAAATTATTATTTGTTACAGTCTGGAACGAGCTATTTATACAAGTCACATCTTCGAATGTAATTTATTTTCTAATTAGATGTCTTATAAACGGGCTTTTACTGTATACCAGATGTAAGTGTGATACATACACTGACAATACAAGTAGGAACACTTTCCTACTTATGCGATATAAAAAATTTAAGTAATTGTCATATACTTATCAGCTATGTCCTATCATGTTAATTCTAATGTCATTTCTCACCTTATTTTCGCTGATGTTCTGTAAAAACAAATTTAACTCTTAGTATTTATGTAGGTGTGAGCGGTAGAATTGCACAACACTGAATATAATAAATTATTATGACATTCCATCATGTATAAACAATTGCATTTAATAATTATAATCGTTGAATTATCATGTCATTATAATGTCAAAAAGACATAACATAATTTGTGACTCACATCAGCCTTAATTTAAAAAAATAGTACCTACATAATTATTCAAATAATGAATAGACATAGGAGACGAAATAACATTAAAACGTTAATAGATTATTACTAGTAATATCAATTATTACAGGTATATTAATATGATTAATTTAAATTTTGTTTCAATTATTGAAATTTCCATAACATAGCGTTTCGACATTAATTATACACATATTTATTTTAGCTGTATAACTAATATCAATTTAATGTAGGACATCAAATTTAACAATATAATTATTATTGGATATAACAAAGCAATACAAAGAAGTGGTTATCTTATTTTTGTAATAGAGGTTTACACATGGTTTTGTTAGTGATTGAATTTCTACGCGATACATTTCCGCTTTTGCACAAATTGATTTTTTCAATAATATGATATATTTTTAGTTGTAACAACCATCTTATCTGTTTAAATGAAACCAAAAAACTTTCGTCCTTATATTTTACTAAAAATGGTTTATATTTAATAATTTTTTATTTATAGCGGGTTCTTTTGTTTTATTTAAATATGAACGGTACTGATAACATCACGCTGAATCAAATAAAATTTATCATATCTGTAATTACAATTATATTTTTAATTAAATATATTGTTTTCCTTATTATCAAACAATTCGTAAGTATATTATGTATTTAATAGGAAATTTATAAAGATAATGGAAAAACAATAATATAGTAGTTGTTTTTTAGCTTTCGATGATGTACATCATCATCATCAGAAATTATTTATTATTATCGAAAGCTGAAACCTTGATTGATTTTTAATATTGTTAACATAATTTGTTCAATTTTAATTAATTTAATAATAATATTTCACAAGTTAATAAATTATATTCAATCAAAACTAGACCATTTTTTTTATTATTATTTTTTACTCTGACATTTTGTCAATTAGCCAGACTTATGTACATATAGAACCTATTCTTAAATCCACACCGGAAGGCCGAGTCAGCCTAGTCCGAGATTTGAACCCAGAATTTCCGTTCTGTAACTCAACCAGCGATCACATCAATCCACTGATGTAGTTTTAACATTTTTTTAAATATTAGGAATATTCATTTTAAAATAGTTTTTGAATAAATTGTAAAGTTATTTCTATTATTTAAGAATTTAAGACACACAGGCTACAGTGTAGTAGTTCTGATTTCGAATACCGGCAGTGCAGTTTTAGATTTTTCTCATTCATTCAACTACCAAAATTCATTATAGCACGTTATCTTGGTTTAGATGGTTATTTGGTATTTTCATGGTAAGTTATATTCAATTCGTTTTTTAGAGATCAATAATAACCGTAAAATAGGGCCTTATATTGCATAACATTAGTTTTTGATTTTTATCTTTTTTTTTTAAACATTCTTAGACCTGCCTTGTCAAACGTGTTAAATTAATGTCTTTTCATTATTTTTAAATAATAATTTTCTACGTATAAGGTACCCGCGGGTATTAAAGCCTGTCGATTAATAAGGCCTAAGTGAAAAAAATCGTATTAGGAATAGAAGTTAGCGCTCAAGACTATAATCACATATGCACTAAAGCACGAAGAAGTCGCCGTAAAGTCTTAGTAGCACATTACCTCACCCCCCGAGCAAGTGTCATATCAAACATTGTGATAGACGGTCGCGTGGCACGATTTAATAAGATAGGATCAAAAAAAAAAATGTATTTGTTGTAACATTATACTTATCTATTTGCATTTGCTGTCTGTTTCTCTGTTAATATACGTTTGTCCCATCCTACCTAATTGAATGATCTATCGTGGCCCAAATTTAATTTATTTCGAGTTTCATACGAACGGTGCTCCGCGGATATTAAGGCCTATAAAATTTTACTGTAAGCCTAAGCAAGTGAATTAGTACTGTCATACCTGTGAGCCTGTGAAAAAGACAGGGTGGATGATAGGCCTTATTACCCTACCGTATATAATAAGGCCTATTGAGAGAGTTTTAAAAAAGTTAAATATTGCATTAGTTTAGAGCAAAAGTTACCATTTTTTGTTTAAATTTTGTAGTAATATAATTTTTTGACTGATAATTAATAAAACTAGTTGATTATAATATTGGATATTTTTAATTTTATACAAATCTCCCTTAGCTAGGCCTTAATACCCGCAGGTACCTTATATTTTTTCTTTACAGTTAAAATTCTATTATTTTGAATTTTTTGTTTAGATTTTGTTTAATATTGTAAGATTTTATTTTATTTAGTTATTAATTTAGAATTAAAAACTAATTTTTCTGTAGTGTCCGATGATGATTGCATGTAGTCTAAACGCGTCACAATATATCTTTCAAATTGTAATTTAGAATAATTATAATTAAATGAAATAAATAAATAACAACAAAAAAGAAAACTAAAAACTAGCATCTTGTTAAATTGTTTTTCTCTTGTATGTTTCGTACGTGGCTTCAAAAGTAAAAATAAAATTAACAAGCAAAACAAGTTTAATAAAAAATATGTTCGGTGTCGCTTTTCACCCAATCTGAAGTTACGAGAAAAATATCATTTAAATTTACAAGAAGTAGGTATCACTACTATTTTTAATTTTACCTCTTAAATGACGCAATAGTCCATTTGAGTGTATATACTTAAATAAAACAACGTTTAACTGTAGTTTTATATTCTGAAACTATAGTAGGTTCTAATAGGTTCTAACCTACTAATAGTAGGTTTAAGCTTCATTTTAATATTTCATTTATGATTACAAATATAAACCATATTTACAACAACAACTTATTGTTATTGTTATAATGTATTGTTTGATAATAATAACCGCATATTGAATTTTATTCTTTTTTGTGAAACCCAATCTTAGTGACAGATAGTTTGATCCAATCTGATTTGTCTGGCGCGGACGTTGTTAGGTATTTCAATCTCCCGAGGATTTGCGGCTACACTTTCACATTACACTTTTAAATAGTATTGTTTGTATTTCCTATTATAGTAGTATGCAATATAAAATTGTTTGTTAAATTGTCGACACATTTTTGTAATTTATGAAAAAAGAAGCTATAATTCTGGGAATCAGACAATTATCACAAGTAGTATTCGACGCTAAAGTAGTAATGACTGACCGGGTCAGATTGTGTGTAGTAGATGTTGTGTATAACCGACATTAAAGGCCGATCCCACCAAAAAAATATAAAGCGGTTTAAGCTAAACTTAAATTAAGAGCCAATCCTACCAGGCAAAAACAAAACGAGTTTAAGCTAAATTTGATTATTTATCTTAATAACGGAAGAATAGCCGGTTAAAAATTATGAGATGGAATTTAATTTTGGCTTGTTAGCAGTAGCGGTTTTTCAGAACAGGCAGGTTAGGCCGGGCCTACCTTAAATTTGAACACATCAAATAATTTTTTTCAGTTTAAAATATTTTATATTACATAATATATTTTATTATTTCCATTCAAAATAATTGCAATAATACCGCTAAACTATCACAACGCTGTATTTTTATTTGCAGTTTGCAAGTAGTATAGGCACGACAGGCACCGGCCGAACCGACTTACATAGCAGCTAATGTATTCAGCACGGTGCACCATATAATATGTGATTCACACAGGTACTATGCTGTTATGGTAGGCCCGGGCTTTGTATGTAGAGTCCGCAACCCGCAGTGCATCCGATTAAGTCTCCAGTCGTATTTAGTAAATTATTTATTATTATATTATATTTTACTACTATTATTTATATAGTTTAAGTTTTTATTATTTCCATTCTAAATAATTTCAATAATACTGCTAAAAATGTAAAAATCACCTCGCCGTATTTTTTATTTGCAAGTATAGGCACTGGCCGAACCGATATAATAGCATAGCACAGAGCACCGGCGACCCACCGTATGATTCACATGCCACCATACAATTACTATATAGGCCCGTGCCTTGCAGTTAATCGCTAAAGAAGCCGTTTTTTGTCATATTGAAATCGATTTTACAGCAAAACTTTTTAGATATTTTTTGTTGGAAATTTCATTGCCTTCAATTTTGTTCAAATACAATTTTTATTTTTACGCACTGTTTCTGACTGACAGCGACTTAAACAGCACTCTGTAAAATACAAAAAATAAAATTTCCAACAAAACATGTCTAAAAATTTTTGCTGTAATATCGATTTTAATATGACAAAAATTACTTCAAAATGTTCAAATTTTATTGGTAACATAGGAGTGTCTGAGTTTTTTTGCGAGTAAGAACCTTCTCGTGTTTAAAGCGTTAAAAACTTATTTAAGAAATTAAATACGATGTCCCAAGATCGACTATCTTCACTTGCACTGCTGTCGATACAAAAAGATATCCTCAATGACTTAATGAAAAAAGATTCATTTTATGATGATATAATCGACAGATTTGCGAAGAGTGAGGATAGAAGAATTACCCTTCTTTACAAAATAATAATAATAATACTGAATTTTATAAAAACTTTTTGTTTTTTCATTTTAATTACTATAGGTACAAAAAAACTTATTCAAAAAAACCATGCCAAAAAAGCCCCCCTCGGAGCTATTCAAAAATTGCTGGCCTACCCAATATTTTAGTACACGAGCCGCCGCTGCTTGTTAGCAGGTACACTAACAATTTGTAACAATAATTAAGACTTGGTTAGCTACATAATGTAGCTATTCATAAATTTTTACATTAATATATAAGTTATAATACGTAATATTATCAAGAAATTTAGCTATTCTAAATTGTTTTACATAATATTATCTATACCTTTCAACCTGATTCATTTTATTAAGTACTATAATTATTTTTATTAGTATATTTAAGGACATTATCAATATATTTAGCAAGTTACAGTAATTTTCGATAATATTACATTATTATTATACATGATTTAATTATTATATTAAACAGCAACATATAATTAAATTTACCTTATTAATGCAAGTTTTTTGTCTGGTATTGGGATCCGTCAAATGGGAGGGGCTTAGAAAATATGGCGGACTTAAGGGAAAATTTCAAATACGGGATAGAGTTTTACGTGCAATCGTGTAATTTTTAAATTGATAAATAATGATAAATATAAAGTATAAATTATAGGCTGACATAATATAATAAATAATATAAAACTTAACAATTCACAATGAAGTTACTATTATATACATGTTTATTTTTTTTCCCTTAACCTAATAACATATTTTACCACCAGATGTCATATGCTCATTTGACGGATCCCAATACCTCTCTATTTAATTTTTCAACTATACATGACAATTTGCATTATCTTGCAGTCGGAATGAATAATTGGGAAAAATAAGTTGGGATCTGCCTAGCTAATTTGTTAGCTATTAATATAACAATGTTAGGGTTAAAAAATGTTAAAAATTAAAAATTATGAAAATAGCAGTAGCGACATTTGCAATTATTTTGGAATTCACCCATAAAACTTTTTAGTGAATTATTAAATTGGAATTACCAGCAGTATCTTGTTAAAGAAGCATTTATACTAGAAGACAGATAAACACAACGACCATTGCTTGCACACGGCTTTATTTTATTGGATGGTCTAGTATGATGGGCAAGGTATGCTCATAGTATATTGTACGAAAGCCACCTTAATACTTAAATTTAATAAACTTAATAAAATACTATCACAGCATCGTGTCATATAGCTTCATTATGCACCTGTACGAAGAATCAATATACCTAAAAACTTGAAATTTTACGCTTGCTATTTCAAAATAAATATTCCTGAGACATATTTTTGGCTTTTATTATATAATATTAATTTGTTATGGAGGTACTTCATAAAATGTATTCAAACTAAAAGTGATAAAAACAATTTTAATTGTTACTTCATAGACATAACATTAATTTATGCACGATAAATTAAATTGAAAAGTTATTTCAAAGTGTTTTCTCCTAGACAAAAATTAATTGTTACCAAGTTGGCAAACAATCCAGACAGAGCAATAAATATAAATGGTGCGTATAGTCAAGTACTTGCACCTGACAGCTAAAACATTAAGCTACACCTTCTCCATTTCGTTTAACAGCTCCAACAAAAAGTAGACATACCTATGTCACTTTTTACATTTAACCTATCTTAGCACCTACGTATTTTATAGCACAGAGAAAATAATTTTTATACTATAATATTATTGCAAGTAATACTCACCAATTTTGAAATATTAATACACCATTTATTGTAATATTTTGGGTAAAAAGTGATGTGGTAAACATAATCCGATTTTTACCATTTTAAAGAAATCTTCAATACGATATATAGGCATTTCATACATTTTTGTTTTGCTTTTAGTATTGGAGAAAATAACCTCTTAAACGTTTTTTTTAAAAGAATTAGTATTGTGTAAGTTAGTTTTTTCTTTTTATAACCATTTAAATTAAAGTATTAAAAATTAAAAAAAAAAAATTAATTAAATTTAAGCAACTTTTTCTTTGATTAGTTTAGTTATTTCACGTCGAGCTATCAAGTAAATTTTATTTTAAATTATTTTGTCCACAACAGTGGCTTGATGTGATCACTGGTGGAGTTACGTAGCGGAAATTGGAATAACAAACAAAGTGACAAATTTGTCAACTCGACTCTCCTGTGAGCTTCAGCACTCTGTAGATATTAATTAACAATTAATTGGAATTACAATAAAGTAAACAATACCCAAGTAACATTTTCAGCTGGCAATTGCTTGTGATTTCAAAATGTTGCTACCAGTACTTCTGGCAGCAGCTTATTACAGGATAATTTGGTTGTGATTTCAAAACGCTGTTGTCAGTAGGTACTGCTGACAGTAGTTTATTACAGGTTAGCGTAGCTTTACTTGTGAACAGTTGCCGGCAGCCCCTGGCTAGCTCCAACCAGAATGTTTTCTGTAAATTTGCTGTGACAAGTTCTTGAAAGGATGTCATTAGGGCTTGTTTGCATGTAAAGTACAAGTTACAGCCACTTAGCAATAGGGATTTAACACTACCGATGGTGGCGCTAGCGACAATATTAATATGTCTGACATAGTGAGTATTCCCCTGTAGAATGTTGATTTGTTTATAGTGGTTTCTTCAAAATGTTTAAAGTGTTTTATTATAATGAAGTGTTTAGCGTTTGTTTTTGAGAAATTTTAAACTTTTTTCATGACATGAACGGTTTCATAACTTGTTATAAACAATGACGAAACTAGTATTAGGTAAGATTTAAAATAATTAAATTGGTTATAATAACACCCAATGTGCGGCCTTTAACATACGCAATTTGTGATGCTTTTTCTCGCCAGAATATATTCCAAAAAGACTTATCACTTCATTATATTGTGCTAATAAATTTTTATAAGTAATTCTAGTTTTACCAAATGTATTAATTCGAAAATTTATCCAGAAAAGAAACATTTTGACCCACTTAAGTAATAAAATACACCTAATTCAAACTTGCATATAACAATAAAGCATGGAATTTCTATCATTGTGGAAGTTGTGCCACATAATTGTTTTGTCAAATAATAAACAAACTGTTAATGTTTTTTAAAACATTTACAAAAAACTTAAAATTTAAACGTACAAAATATCAAAGAAACTAGACAAATAATATTTTATTGTTCAATTTTTACAAACTTAAACAACATTCGATAAAACTTATCATATTTACTTCTACAAAGAAAAATCGAATCAAGACTTTTGGCAAGTAGATATATCTAAAGAATTTTCCTGAAATAGATCTAAATAAAATTTTATGAAGTACTGAAAAGTTAAAAATTAGAAACAAAGAGGAAGAGGTTTTATTATTGAAACATCACCATGCAGGAATGTAAATGCAATCGTAGAGGTGTAAATATGAGACTAGAATATTTAAAAAGAAATTAGATGTTAAATAAATTAAAATTATAATATAATTTATGAAAAGAATGTTTCAAACTATCGTACATTAATTTCTGAACTTTATGCCAAGTTACAATATATTGTAATTATACAATATTGCACTTACTGCAGCTTTTGTAAATGCGGAATATTGTTCATCCTTAACTATACAAAATTTTCTAAATTATATTTGCATTACAATAAATGCGTTAACTTAGTTGGAATATTCAACAAATTTTAGATGCAATCACAAAATTAGAATAAGCAAGTTAAATCAATTCCAGAGACGCGCTAGATGTAGCTCAAAACTTAATGCGATGTATTTATTGGGGTAACCTAGAAAATAATTACCGCAAAATAATTTGGGACAACAAAAAAAAAATTTAAATCGAGTTTTTCAAGACAGGTTTGAGAATTAATGCTGATAAGTCGCTGTGCTGATAGGTGAGAAACGACCTTTAAGAGATAACACTAAGGGCCAATTTCATAATGAATTTTAAAAGAAGCTTTAAATTTAAAACCACTATTAAAGCCAAAGTAATTTTCTTTTAAAATTTATTATGAAATTGGCTAACTTGCTTACAAAACGCTATAAAATGAAATCAAAATTCAATTCGATCAAAATTAATCTAAACCAAAAATATATCAATGATTGCAAAAGAAAAACCGAAATAATTTACCACAATTTAGAAACTCACATCAAGCAAGATAAAAAATTACAAAACAATACAAAACTAAATCGAAATTCTAAAAATCCGAGACTATTATCAATACGGTTGGGATATGCCCAAAACAAAATTTAATTTTTATGAATTCTATAATCATATTATAATAATATATAATATACATAATATACTAATATACATATAATATTATATATTCTTACTCTCTCCAGAACACTATTGACTTTATAAAATGATACCTGTGACTATTATAAAAACTCACTATACATATATACTAATCAGAAGTGATTGTTACTATAAGCAATAAAATTATGGTATTATAGTTGATGAGAGAGACGTTTCTATTATATCTTTTGGATCATCTAAATAATTAATTATTATAAAATTTTTACAACTAATCTATAACCTTATAAATTATAATAAAACCATAAAAGGCAAGCAGTTACTTGAAGTGATGAAAATTATTCCTTAGATAAACTAAGCTAGTTAAACTTTGAAGTACTGGGAGAGATTTCTTAGAACTACACCTTTATAGTTCTTGTAAAACCAGGTTTTGACACTTCATATAATGACTGTAAGAATTAAGGTTTCTAAGTGAAACCTTAAATTAAAGTAAGTCACAAGGTTGAAAGATGCTTTATACAGTTTCCGATGTTAAATTACATAATAAAAAGTTCAAAGAACTGTATCTAAAGTACTTTGCATCAAGTAACTAAAAGAGCAATTAAGGTATCGCAAATCAAATATTGCAGATGAATAAAAATATAATTCATAATATGATACCCCTACACAAATAGCTAATTAGTAGTTCTATACTTATAATCTATTCAATTAGTATTGATTGCAATTAATACCTCCTTAAACATTTTCGTAAATAGTAAACGGTAAAATTGCTGTCACTTGCTTGTGACCTTAGAATATAAAATAGGAAGGAAGTAGCAAATGGACTATAACACATGCATCGAGTACGAGTCAAAAGTCGTGGGTAGAAACTCCGCCCATTGCACCACGTTTGTAATCGGTGACCTATATTTTTAAATTTTAAAGTTGAATTATGGTGAGTTGCAGTGTTTGTGGGACCTCTAGGATTAAAAAAACTATTAATTGTGGTATAACTTGGCACAAGTAAGTACTTAGAGTTATTTAACTAATTTTATAACAAAAACATTAATTTGTGAGGTTACTGACCATAATCTGCTTGAATCATTGGCGTACATATTACGAAGTAATCCTATATAATTATTTACATTAAACGCCGCTTTTATAATTTATATTTCCAAAAATTTAGATGAGAAAGGCTATTTAGTTGAAAAATATCAAAATTCCGGAATATTGGTCTCCAACTCGATCGTCATGCATGTGTTCAAAACACTTTAGTGACTATGCTACGCCCCTGGCAATTATATTAACCGGCCGCCATAGGATACCACGTTGACTCGGACTTGATATTCATACACTCCTTCCTCCCTATTTTATCTTCTAAGCTTGTGACAGACAATTCAAAATCTCACACAGAACTTGTAAGAACTTTTGCAATTGCCAGATGGAAATGTGCACAACAAACAATTATTAACCAAAGTAGATGGCACCTTTTAAACAATTATGTTTTCAAATTAATTTAAAAATTTAAATAACTAACTGGGAATTTGAACTTTTGCCTTAAAAATATATATATATATATAATTGAATTTTATTATGTAAGAATACAAAAAATAAGGTATAATTAAGAAAATAAAAAAATTTTACTAAAAGAGTTGTAAATCAGGCATATTTTATGTTAAAGTGAGAAAGAACTACTCTTTGCACACTGGAGAATTTCAAATTTCATATTTTTGAACAATATAACAGTTAAAATCGGGTAAATCTAGGTCTGTATACGTACGGAAAAATACGTACACAAAGGAAAAACTGAAACATGTTGTGCCATAAGTTTCATTAATGTAATATTTTGTAAAACTTTGTTGCAAAGTAGACAAATAAACAAAAAATGTTAAATCAGCTTCATATTTTTTTATTAAAAATAATTGTATGTACTTCTTCACATATTATTTTTAATTAATAACACAACTGTTGAGATACGTATGTACTTCTTATATGCCCAACAACATTCGTGTATTAAATAACATTATCAGGAGTCTACAAAAATATACAATTTAATTATTCAATTATATTTTTATAAAGGAAATTACCTGTTTAAAAAATAATTTAGATAAATTAATCTGTATCCGTCTTAATTAAGTAAGTACCGTATTTCCTATAAAGTTGTATAAACAACTTATACAACTGATTAAGAAATATTTAATTAAAACGGATGTAGATTATTTTCTCTAAATAATCCTTTAACAGGTAATTTGCTATTAATAAATTATAATTGATATAAATACCTGATGATGTGTATTTAATTTACATGGAACATATTGTGGATTTTTAAAAGAAAAAACCTTCTATTTTGATTTATAAAGTAACCACATGCAATTTCTAAAATAATAATAATAATAATCAGGAAAAGTCCAAAGAGCAATGAAATATCTATGTTCTCCATTTATTTAATACTATAGTAGATACTATTATTTTAGTTCTAAAATAATAGAAATGAATCTAGAAAATAATTTCAATTAAAATTAAAGCAGTTAAAGTATATTTTAACATTCTTATGAGTTTTGTTAAATTTATATTTCAGTTCATTTTCCATTGTAAAATGCACTGGTGATATTTTTCTGCTGTCTATCTTAATATGTTGTATTTTGTTTTTGAAGACACGATAATTTGTTAGTTATGATTGATCTAATTAATGTTGTAGCATATTCTTCATTTTGCCAATTTTCCAATGAGTGTCGTGCTCGTGACTTTATAAAATACTCTCGGTATGCAGTCCGTGATAGTGCTTGAGCTTATAACTATTTACCATTCATTGTACTAATTTGGGTACAAGTAGCAGAAATAATCTCTCTCTTCAAATTAGTAGCAATCAACGGAAAGTAATCAAAGTTTCTTGTGGTTCGCAGTTAGATGTGCGACCATGTGGTAACCTCTTTAAAACGCTTTGCTCGTGAGACCCAATCTAATCAGGTGTTTTTCAAGCGTCAGGTATTTTTGAAGTTAGACCGTGTAGAAGCTCCACCTAATAATTGAATAACATTTTTTGTTGGATAATTTTAATAAAATAATATTCCAGAATATTTTGAATTATTAAATATCTGATTATAATTAAAATTCGCTTAATTATAAATATTCTTTAGAATCTAAAAACTTTTTTAATCATAAAAATGCCAATTATCTATAAATTTACGATAGTCTTTCTTAATTAACTTAAATCAAAGTGGATTTTCATAACATTTTCAATCAAAGACTTGATATAAGTTGAAGATGAAATTTGGCATTTATCGTTTGAGTAGAATTAACGCAGAAATCACGATATATGTAGACTTAACATAATAATCATGTAATCACATACATACATATTATGCATAAATCCTTCATATCTCTTAATAATCTTGCAAGTAGATTGGTTACGATCTGTTACTACATATTAAAATTATGTAATGTAATGTACATAATATTAATTATTGTCTCATGAAATTTAACATGGAATTAAAAATTAAACAGCTAAGCAAGCGTAATCAAATATTAATTATTTCCTAAGTTCTCGGCAATATTGTAAATTTTAATTTTATATTATAATTAGTAAGTCTTCGGATATAGAGAAACGCTTAAATAGTATGTCGGTTTGATTGACCTCAATTTTGGATTTCAATGTTGGAGTTAACTCTTTCAAAGGTCATAGGTTTCGGTCTATGCTTATCAAAAGCATAAATACGTTATACGTTATATGAGAAGAGGTTTTAATATTTCCACTGTGGGCACGGAAACAACAAATTTTAGTTTAGGATATAGTTTGTTATTAATTCCTATATGCATGTATTAATTACATCGTATCAATATACATTATCATCTATAGTAAAAATACAAATGACTATACCGTTCAAGGAACCTTTTTCAGGGAACGAGGGGAAAAAATTTAAAATTATATTTATTATAAAAAGATATTAAAAGAACTTTAATAATAATAACTTTTAAAATTACATATAATCATTTTTAAGATTCTTCTTCATCTTCTTCAAGATCTTCAATAGATTTTTATTCCAATGGTTTTTTGAAATAATTTCGAATATCCGTAACGCAAAAAAGTGTTTGTGGAAATTTGTGTTTGTTTTTTTTTCTATTTATTTATTTTTTTTTTTAATAAATTTTTAATTTAATAATTTAATCTGAATTAGTTAAGATACAGTATAGGCCTACTGAAACAATATAATTGTCCGACGTTTCTGGTCGTTTTATTGACCTATTTTCAACTTTTTCTTTTTGATTTTGATTTTTTCTCTTACTTTTTTGACAAGTTTTTCTTATCTAAGAAATTTTAATATTTTTATTTTATTATAAAATTATAAATAGTAAAAAGCCATAATACACATTACACAGGATGTTTACTTTCAAGAAATTAGACAATAACTGATCAGCGGTGTGGTGGTAGCTACATTGCTGGAAACGTACCTAATCTAGCTACAGAGCTACATCATCCGATCTAGATTATCAGCGATAATAGGAATTATAAAAAAAAAATACATTTTTATTTTTAAATACTGCCAGCAAACCAGAAGGAATGTTAAAATACAAAAAAATGTTTTTACTTTTTTATTTATTTATTACCGTGAAATCTAACTAATTTAAATATATCCACATTGTAAAAAGAAAGATTATTAATTTCGTAATTTTATCAGAATTCGTATTATGAAATCTAATAAGGAAATTTTAAATGTTTTCTTCTATATTTATACATATGCGGAAATTAAATAAACGAACAAAATGTGCAGGAATTTCAATGCTTTATGTAATCTTTTCCAAGTTTTGCTGTGGCAAATTTCCAATTCTAACGGCTGGCAGAAACAGTTATATTACCTTTCAAAAGTGATGAATTTTAAGTTACCTGAATAAAACAAAAAAGTTTAAACTTACAAATTGACATCAATAATACTTTTATTTGCTTATTTTAATTATAACAAAAAAGCAAGATTAATAGCTAAAGCGCGGAAAGTGAAGTAATTATAATAAATTTGTTGTGCTGTGTTTAAATAATCAATTTATATGTTCTGATCAAACTCAACCAGTGGCTAGAAAAACAAAAAGAAATTCAATCAACTTTCCATCTGGAGCAAGTTAGGTTTTTGTCACAATTTTGACTTTGCATTTGTGTATTAACTGTATTAACTGCTCCTTATATTATTATATTATGCTATGAAACAACAAGCATATTTATAAATTAAATGTTTTGTTAGACATATTCTGTTGATTTAAAATGTTATAATTACCAGCAAGTGCCTTATTATTTTAATATTACCAATTACATTTATGGTAATTTTCAAAACGCTGCAAGTGTTATTGTGTTGGCCATCAATTGAATTGAGAACTTCAGTGTTATTTCAGTATCTCATCAAAGCTTGTCGACTTTTAAGGTAAAAAGTATAAACAAACAAAAACCAGTCGGTTGAAGAAAAGCGATAAACGCATTATGCCGTTTAGTAGTTGGAAATACAGTCCGCTTTGATTTAAAATTGGAAAGAAGAATTTTTATAATATTTACAACTCAGTAGTTTTAGTTAAATAAAATAATTGTGCTTAACTTGTACATAAATATTAATTATAAGTCGTTTTTACATTTTAAACTTTATTGCAGCTTCGTGTAATATCTTTAAAGTGGTTAATTCTGTTTATTACCATATTATTATCATTTTTGTTTTATTTGAAGTTTTGTTTGTTGTACTACTTGTGATCTAAATAATTATACAAACCGTTTCAAATCACTTTCATGTTAATTAAATTAGCAGTTCATTTCCATAATTAACTCACTGGGTTGACTAAAAAGTTTCATAATTAATATTTTACATTTTAAACCTAACTTCGAGATTTGCTTTTTGTTGTAAATCCTACCTGCTCAAGTTAAGCCTACAGAATTTATGTCGCCAAAGATAAATTATTACAACATCTAAATCAAAGTATTTTATAACATTTCTTGGATTACAAAAACTCTGCATTCCAGCATGTATTAATGTAAATATTGTTTTAACTATTCAAAACAGAGTAAAATTTTCAGCGAAGACCAACTACAGAAGATGACAAGAGTGTTTGAAAGAAAGTGAACACAATAGAAGATATAAAGATAAATTTATATTTGATTTATAAAAATTCAGGTTGGTGTTGTCATGATGGTATAATAAATTTCTTCTAGTGGTTTGTAAAAAAGAGCTTTCTCTGTAACTTTTATCTATTGTAAACAAGAACTGACACACGCTAAAATAGAAAAGCTCTTTAAATCTTATTTGATTTATAAAATCAACTGAATTTGTAATCTAATACTATCTTAAAATATAACTTCTCGCTATCACACTAAAAGATATTTGCTTTGTAGGTAATATAGTGCTTTAATAAAATATACTATTTAGTCTTTCTATCGTCTTTAAAAAATATTGTTTACGTTTAGTGCATAAATATAATTTAAATAGCAACAAAAACTAATAAACATGTTATATTTAACTAGCACTGCGTTTCTGTAATTAATGCACCAACAACCATTGACTCAATTTTACTAAAAATAACTCAAACCGTAGTTAATGAGAGAATAAATTTTTTAGCAAGACAGTAATAGAACTTAAATTGAGTGGAACTAAAAAACTTATTTTTACCACTACAACTTAATTAATTCTTTCGACTATCAATATGTAAT
This sequence comes from Cantharis lateralis, assembly GCA_963170105.1. Classification (NCBI taxonomy): domain Eukaryota; kingdom Metazoa; phylum Arthropoda; class Insecta; order Coleoptera; family Cantharidae; genus Cantharis; species Cantharis lateralis. The sequence goes on from OY720629.1 coordinate 12,291,211, forward strand.
GATGTACTTACCAATATTAAAGTGAGAATGAAGTATTATACACAACACTGCTTCCAGAAACATCTTCTATTAATGTAAAGTCACTTTAATATTTTAACACGCATCTTTAGGTTTAATTAATCAATATCTTTAGCTATTTATTTATCCATTTTCACTAATTGTCTAATTATTTATTTAATGCACTTAAAGCTGCAGGTGTGATTATAATGGAATTAGGAATAAAGTTCACTTTACTTGTAAAATTACTTCAAAAGTTCCTATTTAACAATATAAATTGTTATTTCAATTAATCAGTATAATTTCATTTATTAGCAATTTTGCTATTAGTATTGGAGTATATCCCAAATTTCACAGTGGTATTACATTCCAATAATTGTTATAAATGATTTGAATTATAAAACTAACATTAAATTGAATATGTACCTATGAAATTTATTTAAAAAATAATAATTGAAGATAAATCAAAATTGAAATTCAATTTCTAAAATGAAGCGTATTAAAATCAATTACTTCATAAACGTTTCCAAATTTTTATGAAAATAACATGTTTTAGTATAAGTAGAACAGTTATGATGTAGCGTATATAAAATAAAAGTCAATAAGGAATGCAAAAAAACTAATTTGCTTTTAGAAATACATAGTTAATTAAACTTAATAATAACTTGAAATACACAGAAGTTCGGTACTACTTATAAATAATTTTTTGAGTAATTCTATGTTTGTATACTGGAAATGCTTATTTATTCTAAAATCCAACTTGAATACTTAATTTTGTGATAGAATAAGTCTTGCAGTTAATTAAGTTAATGATTAGAACTTAAGTTGGCATTACCTTAAGTTATTTATCTATAAATCTTATGATACGACCCTTATTTAGTATACTACTAGACCGCTATTTCATCAAAGTTGAGTACTTGCATGTAAAAGCTCTTCTATCTTCAACTAAATTAATGATTACTTATAAAATAGAGGCAAAATAATTTTTAAGCTCTGGTAATTAATTATTATTAATTCAAGATTATTTATTATAAGTATCTAATATATATAAGAGATGGTAACAGTTGCGTAATTTTATGTTTTAAATAAAACTGCTACTTGAGGCTTTCATTTAAAGAAGTTCAGCAATAAAGTTAGTTACTTTGACAATATAAGCTTGTGAGTGAAAACCAAATCTAGTTTTGGTTTTATTTCGTCAATCGAAAGAAGTCTAGGCATGTTCTAATACTTCTCTTATAGAGGAAATACCTTATGTAGAATCGATTTTCACAATACAGCACTGAAAACTTTTACATATGGCTTTGTATTGTTGTTTAGAATTCACTTTCATAAATATAAAGCCGTACCTATAGAAAGAAATATTTTATAGGTGAACATGTTATAAGTGGAATAAATATCTATGTAGGAATATTTTTGACAAATTGATTGCATTGTAATCTGCTAAATTCCAAAAAAAAGTTGTTTAATTTATACAACATAAATTTTTTTCATTTAAAAGCAATCGAAAATAAATATTTAATTAACTTTGGTTTTACAAATGAAAAGGTTTGAAAATTACTTCAAACGGTACATTTTTATAATTGATCGGATAGGTATTAGATAAAAGTTTTTCCAATTTGTTAAATATCTACATTGTTTTCATGCAATTGCAATTTAAAATAATCCAGGTATGTAGGTCGTAGTTCAAATTTTGAATCATTGAAAATCAGTAAAATTTAAAACGAAAAGTTAACTTGGGTTTATACCAAGATTTTTTGTATCTTCAGTTTAAAAGACATAAAATAAGAATCATTAAATCCTATAACAGCAGTGTATAACTTAAATTCGATATAAGTCACAGTTTATAAGATCTTCTTTAAATGAAAATTTGCGACGTTTTATTGCTTTACGCTTTTTATGTGAAAATAAAATTCACTAGAGCATAAAGTGTTATTTGGCTTTTACTTACGCCACTATATTTGCACTTGTTACTCGACTGAATTTAAGAAATAATTTTTTATATAATATCAAAATGATCAATTACAGGATAATAGAGCCGATTTTAATAGAAGTTAAAAAAATTTATTTGAATTTAAGTCGCGCATAAATTGTTAAAGCGCAAACTTAATCCACGAATAATGTGAAATTTATACCCCAAGTTTTCTAATTTATCTGAAGCACTTAGACGCGTTTAGAAAACAAAAATTTTAATTTAATTTGAAAGTACGTTTTGATTGTGATAAAACATTTTTGTGCATCGATTTCGAAGCATATTAAAGTGTAATCGACAGATGGTCATCAATCAAAGTCAAAGAGTTAAATCAATTAAGTCGCGATCTTTGTACAAGCAAACAAAGACGACAAAATTTGTCAGATGCTGCGATTTTGAATAGCGGCGTTGAACTGACTGTTTTCTACTTCGCTGTTTAGATAATTGCTCATGCGCAGATTTTAATATTATTTTTTAAATACGACACGAAAATGCGGCGAAAAGATTTCAAAAGAAAATTTGGAAAAACACGTTCGTATTTGTACTACAGCCCATAATAACTATTATTGTTAGTTTAATAATTTATTAATTATCAACTCATGTAGAATTATATTTTTGATGCTAAACTCGAACTTAGAAATGACATTATTTGCATTAACGTATTATTTACATAACATGTTCACGATCTAAGTTACCAACTTAAAAGGTTAAACTACATAATTACATAAATAATTTCATTTACTACTAGATGATCTCCAATGTTGGGTGTAGTATTTTGGTTAAATGTGTTACAATTAACTAAGTTAAATGCAAACCTTATTTGCATTTTAGATGTTTAATTTCGTATTCTCATTTAAAAAAAGCTCAAGTTTGAGTTTCTTATTGAATTTGGAAATTTAAGTTCTACTTCCATTTATTAACCTGTCGACTAACAAAAAATAACGCTTTTATAAAATGTATATTTATCGTTTTTTTGTCATTAACATTTCTTTCAAAACTTTAATTGCGCCTGAAATACAATTGTCATACAAAATATTCTTTATTTTTATCGCGTTTCCGTTTTCGCTGTCCGCCAGAGTTTTAACTATACGAAAAGCTTATACCTCATGAAATAGTTTTAGCTGGCAATTGGCCCAAAACCTAACCTTAACCTAACCCATTTTAACAATCATACTATCGTAAAATAATATATTATTGGAATTCCCTATCAATTGTATAATCTTTTGCTGTCGAACATCGACTTTGTAGAAGTTTTGTCTTTGTCAGGAGTTTGGCATGTGGGATTACGTTCTGAAGAACTCCGCATTTTGGGGACTTTTGTAGTTTGAATTTTACATGCCATCCATGAAACCATAAAAACGCAGAAATTTTCCTCATTTTGTGGTGTGACTGTTTACTCAATAACGTGCCTTTACACACAAATGTTCAATGCTCGGGTTGATACGCGTGCTTTTTATCTAAATAATAAGACAGGGGAAGACTGCGTTCTAAGAACCGGTCATGCTGGTCTTCGTCTTTCTTATTTCTTAGGTAAGAAGCTCTCGTGTCTATACCTTAACATCAAATGTTCGCGTACAATCACATTCCTCTATTAATACAAACAAAACTTTAGTAGAAACTTAGGATAGAATTAATTTTAATTAAAAAATTACAGTTACGAAAAATTTATAATTGACTCTTTATTTAATTTTATTTGTTATAAATACTTTCGTATTAAATGTTTAAACAGTTTACAGCTATTCAATAAAATACCCCACAAAGTGTTTTTAAAAGAAACTAGAAGATGAGTTACCGACAACTTTGCCAACTACTTCACAAAAAAAACAGAAAGACCAATATTGGTAAAATATTGAGTTTAATTTACTTCGGAGCTGCCAGAAATTACCAGAATGTGTACATGATTTCTATGGCTGAAATAATGAATGAATTGCCTTGAAATTGAAATATGTATTTCGGGTATAAAAACAAGTTAGTTTAAAAATTTGTTAGTTTAGCACGTTTTAAGAACTCTCTACATAAATCAGTCTCATAAAAATAATTTAAGAGGTGTCTCATGAATTTTGAAAACTTTAGAAATGATTGAAATTAAGATTTTTTTTAATAAATAACGATTTCATGGATGATTGTTCCTTTTGATACGTATTACTCGAAAAATACTTAAAATATTAACATGGCATCTTGACCACATTATTTTTAAGATATTGCACTAATTAATTTAGCAAAATTAGATTTTTTCCAATTTTTAAAAACTCTCACTGTAAGTAAACTGTTTAAATAAGAAATTAACCACTACTTAACTTAGAATCTACATGATGATAACTACCGAAACTTACAGCCATATTCATAGACAAGGCCTTACTGATACTTAATACTTAGCTTTTTAAATTGACACTTATGAACCGAGTAAATAAAGTTGCATCAAAAACAAATTTTTTTATGATTTGGATTAAGTACCGTAAAATGGGGTGTAGTTGACCGCGGGGGTGAAGATGACCAAAAACCTAAAAAGTTATATAATGTTGCCCCACCACCATATTAATTATTCTATTACATTTATAATTGCACCACAATGTTTTAGTTATTGTGTGTTTCAAAATATTTCTTAAAAAAAAAACAAAAAATTTTTTATAACACAAAAACCGGCAATCTAAAATATTAATGATTCCTCGATTCAAAAATAAGTCCTAAAAATTTTACCTGTATATTAAAAAATAAAAGAAATATTGGACTGGTACCATAATCATTTACCATAAAGCATTCTTTTTTTTTAAGTGAATATTATATTTTGTTGAATAAACGTGTTTGATACTATCAGTTTATGTTTTTTTCCAAGGTAAAAAGTTTAACAAATAATTAAATTTAAATTATTTTTAATTACTATCCAATCAAATTCACCCCACCATAGAGGTACAGCACTTTTATGGGCAATTTATATATGCGGTCAACTTCGCCCCAAACGGGGTGAAGTTGACCGACATCAGTTTTATTTTTTTTTAAGTCCTTAACTCAAAATATTTTGGTTTTTGACTGCTAGAACTAATTAATATAATTAATACACATAACATTTTAAAAACATCCTAATTTTATTCTCAATAAAAGTAACAGTAATTTCCAGTTGAAATTGAAAAACTGTCAACTTCACCCCATTTTACGGTACGAAAAAATTCAGACTAAGGTGAGAAAATTTCGGATTTAAAAATTAAAATATTGGAAATCAGGAAATATTTTGTGACAATACGGACCTATGTGCGAAGCAATGCATTGATATCGCTTCGATTGGATAAATTTATTAGAATAAAAATTAGAAAAGAGTCCATGCTCAGAAAAAAAGTGTATGATAGGGAGAAAAGGTCGCATATTTTAAAAAATTGATATTTTATGCACCCCGGACATCGCAATATATTAAATTATATTATATTTAAAACAAGTAATTTATTTGATATAATGCAAAGTATAACGTTGTTATTTTTATTATTTAAACAAAAACGGAATAATCTATTTACCCTTATTTATAGGAAAATGATCTACTTTTATATTATCAACCGAATTGATTACTCCAATTGCATAATTTATTAACCTAAATTTTGATTATAAATAAAGCAAATTGAAAATAATACATTATTTTAAACTCCATTTATTCAGCAATCTATCTATAATAGATACATATAATAACCCATAAAGACTGAAAACACATTATTTCGTAAAAACTATGCCGGGGTACCGGGTACCTCATCCAGGTGATATATGTTGTCTTTTTATTCGGGATCATAAGGGTTAATATCGTGATTTTCTAAAATGGTTTACCCTTTATTGTGTTTTAGAGTGATATTCAACAAATTTAAGAATGTTCTTGACATATAATCTATATTTTTAAAGTTAAACCAGAAGAGTAACCTAAGAACTGTGGTCATCAAAATTCTACCTTATTTTTAATATTATTGAATACTAAAGCATAATTATTTCTAAATTAAAGAATTTATATAATGATAAATAACGCAATATTACATTTCAGCATACCGAAGACAAAAAACATTAGGGTTTTAATACGTGACTAGAATAATATGGAGAATTTAACTTTTAATGTCGTTTGAAAAAATGTAGCAAGCAGGCTATTCATCAAAACGGTCACATAATGTAAAATTAAAAGCAGTAATTTGACTTATTGTTGTTTTTATTAAAGAAAACAAACTGATGTAAGAGTAAAAAATGCGGTCTGATGATGGAAGGTGCCCAGAATTGCTTTGACAGAATGGAATCTTGGAATCATACTTATTTAAAATTTATAATAAATAGAAAATAATTGTTTTATTACATGTTACAGCAAAATTATATTTTTATTTAAATTCATAACTCACATAAAATAATATAAATATAATTTGTTTATAAGAATTATCACATCTTAATAACTTTAATCATCATAATATTTAAAATTTATAAAAAGGAAATATTGTACTTCAATATATGATTAAAACATACGTGTATGTCGTTCATTGTTTCTTGTAAAAGGTAAACTTAGACGTAACATATGAAAATTTATAATAATATAATTTCAGACGCATTCAAAATCAGAACTTTTTTCAAAATAGTTTTATAGCATGCGCTGACCGAGTACATAAAAAGAATGAATACCATTCTCGATAACATCCTACCTTTAGAAGCAATAATCATTTGACGACTAGGATATAACCATAACGATTATTATCTTTCAACTGATCATATCGCAAAGTTTAACGAAATCTGGTGGCTAATACAGAGTTCACTTCACAAGAAGTGTTGTTCATGTGGGATATCTACAATTTTATCACTTCAATAAGTACCTACATTGTATTTTCAATTTTCAAATATTTTAATATAAATAATAATTATGATGAATGAGAAGCGAAGAAGCTGAAACGCAACGACGATTTGTTTATTTTCTAAATAATGTTCATTCGAATATAATTATGTATTGTAATAAATTAAGAATTACAACACATATTCCATTTGCACAATAATAATTACTTTGTATTTCAAAACAGTGGCAGAGATAAAAAATTACGAAATTTTAATAATTATAAAAACTCTAAAGTCGAAATGCTTTAACATAATATTCACTAGCTATAGTATTTGTTAATCAGTAGTTTGTCAGAAATACGTAAAACGTACGATGGCTTGTAGAATTATCCCCTAATATTTTATGCAGATAAGAATAATAAGTAAATAATAAGTTATGTGATTTGTGAGGTTATAGGTAGTTTCGTTAAAAATTGTAATTTTTCAGGAATTTCTTCTATTTTTTTGATTTTTGGCCAGCTAAAATCCAGTAAACTTACAAATAATTGAATAAATTTGATAAAATTTATTAAATTTAAAATATTTACATTTAAACCGTTTCTCACCAGTACGATTGGATCAATTTACATTTTTTAACGAAACTATTCAAAACCTTAAAAAATCATGTGGCATTTGTTTTGATATGAAACCTCCCAGATAGACATCTTGGAGTGGGGAGTGGAAATGACCTATAGGTGTAGCTTTGACATTTTGCATTAAAGACACTAACGTGCCCAATACAAATTCAAATTTTAAAGGCTTGTCTGTTGTGCTCCTTTTCTCTCCATCTCTCGATCTTCAATTTCCTCAGATCTTCCACTACCTGGTCTTTCCATTTTATTCCAGGGCTTCCTCTGGTAAAATACTCGATGGATCTCCATCTGAATATTTATGCCTATATTAAAGCATGTCACTCCTCATCACATGTCATATACATCGTATTTTGAGAGATTTAATTAATGTTCTCAATATATCCTTGTTGTTATATTTCTCGCTGTAAGTCTTAGTTCGTCATTAGCCTGCATTCCTGTTTATTGTTTTGTAGAGGATTCATTATTTTTCTTAAGATTTTTCTTTTGAATACTTTAAGTTCTTCTTCTTCTTCATTCTTACTAATACAAGTAGTTTCAGCTGCATATTATGAAAGTACAGGATTTATCATCGTCTTATAAATTTTTACTTTGGTTGCTCTCGATAATAATAATTTATTATTGTTTGTCGTTGAGTAATTTTTAATTGCATAAAATACTTTGTTACTCTGTTGCATTCTTATTTTTACGTCCTGTTATGTGGTTCGTTTCTATTATTTATTTGTTATTCTAAGTATCTGAAGTTAGTGTCGACCTCCTCGTACATATTGTCATGTTTCAGTTTGAATAAACATCTTTAGGTATAAATAATTTTTTTAAAAACAGGGATTAATTTAAAAACATTCAATTAGATAAATTTTGTTTTAAGCTTCTGAGATTTTTCTTTAAAATGAACATCCATGGTGATGAATAATTCGGTTTCATATTTTTTTGGATCACAATTAAGTAAAATTCGAAAGCACAGCTAGGGAAACTTTTAGTTGAATCTTCAACAATTATGAATATGAAAGATGTTTTTGGTCCAAGATCTTTGAAAGAAAAGACAAATGCCAACATTTATCAATGAAGTCGATGAGTATTTAACCAGTTTTTTAAATTTTTTAAAATAAAGTGTTTTAAATCAACGAAAGTGATTACAATTGCAATGCGGCAAATCTGCATTCCCACCACAATAAGTTCGAGAATTTAAAAGGTTTCAAAGCCATAAAAATCAAAGAGGGAGAAAAATTGGTAAAGTAATTCATTCTGGGCAAGCCCGTCATTTCGTCAAGTTCGAAAATTAAGAGCCCAGAGTCAAAAATTTAAATAAATTGAATTTTAATTGTAATTGATAAATATAATTAAAATATTTAACTTACCTGAAAATTACAAATTCAGAGTAAGAGTGCTTGTGCCAATAATTTCTACAGAAAGAAGAAGAATCAAAAATTTATTCACGACAGAAGGTGAAATGATGAAACAAACAGCAACAAACTAATGAAAACTTCAAACAAAGGGTGAGAACTTTCAAAAGTGCATAAACGATTAAATTTTCGTAAAGTAAAACTACGATAAACTTGATTTATTAAAAATTTGTATTTATTGCCATCAAAATTGCAACTTTGTCTAGGTGGTTAAAAGAATTGCTAAATTTTAAATGTGACCAAAATTGCAATGAGACGGAATTGATTTATTTGGTAAACCGATGTAATACGGATTAAGATCAAAAACATCAAAATTTTGAAACTTTTAATGCTACATGAAATTTACTTAGCAGAATATGTAAAATTAAATTTTGTTTAACTTTCGATTAAATTATAAAATTATAAATTGACAAAATTTGCTTTAATTTTTCAACATCACAATAAGTTAAAGGAATCTCAAGCTCATAACAAAAGGGATGGATGTTCAAAAAGGTAATTAATTAGGTTTTCTTTAGCGCCAAAACTATTTTACGCATTTGGACATCGCATTAAATTGGTGCCGAAACCAGGGAATTAAAATTATTGAAAATTACATTACATTAATTTGGTGCCGAAACCAGGGATTATAAAATTATTGAAAATTTATCGCATTAATTTGATGATCGAAACCAGGGATTATAATTATTTAAAAATTATATCGCATTAAAATGATCACGAAAACAGGAATTAAAATTAATTGAAAATTTATCGCAATATATAATACTATAATATCACTACATATTCAAATATGGTTTGGTTCTTCTGTGCTTCCTCTCTGACATTTCATGTATTATGTCTTATTTTGACTAATTTGTAATCCTATTTTTGCTATTGGGTCCTTGATATCTTTAAAAATTTCAATATGTTTCTATTATAGTGATCTTGCTAAGATGACCACGTCGTCTGTATACGTAATTTTATATTTTTATTATTGCTACTATTATACTGGTTCTCCAATTTTGTTGGCCATTTTTCTTCTTCCTACACTTGTTTTATTACTTAATGCACACCTTCGTGTATCGCCACTTTTAACTTGACTACCTCGCTATAATAAGACTCGCTATAAGTTTTTCAGTTTCTGCTATATGGAGGTACGCCTCTACCTGCTATTCATTCAATAAGTCCTGAAAATTTTCCGCCCAAATTTATTTTTTCTTTTATTAAAGTTTTCTATCTTGCCTTCTTTGCTTCCTATTGCTTTTGTAATCTCCCACTTTTTGTCTCTGTAATATTTTGTAGAATTTATTATTGATGTTATATCTATACGTAGATTTCTTCTAATTGTATAATTTTGTATATTTTGTACGATTCTCTTTTTTTTTTCTAGAGTTCTCAACATTATTGCATTCGCAATAGTTCTCAACATATATGCATCTCATTTCATCCTGTTTGTCTCTTTATATTAATTGTCGTACCATTCTTTATGTCTTCAATTATATTATTATATACTACTCCCCCTGTCCCATAACAATAGTAGCAGTTGATCTATTTAATTTGTCCCATAATAATAGTAGCAAATGAATATAAATCCTAATAGTTTTTTTTTTTATTATTATGTACTTTTTCGCAAATTAAATACCTATAGTATTGTTTTAATATTTTAATATAATAATGACATGAATAAATTAAGAAATAACTTCGCTTGACATTAATAAATAACATTTTGAAAATAAATACTATAGAAAGCAACATTAGTTATCAAAAAGTAGATTAAATTTAATTATAAATTAAAAATTTTACTCCTAATTTTAATTTTCAGAGTTCAGATGTTTCTCGATAACCTGTTTACCAGATTCTGAATTTTTGAATAATTTTGTTACTGCATTTTAAACGTGTAGGTAGGACTACCTTAGCTGCGAAGCTTTTCTTGAAAACCATCTTTTTTTCATCTTACGTTTTCAATGGGTTAATATTCAAGAGAAATAAAACAATAGATTTAGATCAGCGGAAGAAATAAAAAAAATAGTTATAATTAGGTTACCCTAAAACTTGAAAGATGTACCAAAACACATACAGATGTTACGAAATATTGATTTTGATTAAAGGCTTTGTAATTTTGCGTTACAACATAATTTACAGCGGCATTTGTCAATAATTTCCGTTTAAGGCCGTGTTCGACTCGGAAGCTTTTCGTTCCAATTTGCGCTATTTGGAAATTTTGGCGCTTTCAAAAGTGCAACAACAACTAACAATCAAAACATGGATGTGGTAATAGAACACCAAGCCTCAGTTCCGACCTATAACAGCTTCGGAATTCTTGTGACCGCCACAGAGCGCATTAATTGATCGAAAAATTAACCAAGATAAGTCCAGCCAAAACATATTATGGACTACTGTGCAACGTACACTCCTGCACAAAAGCGTCCCCAATGTCAAAACCGCAGTCTTCGCTGTTAAAAATGTGCAGGGCTTCAGCTATCATCTGAAGGAAGAAAAACTTATCAAGCTGGTTATGAAAGGATCAAATAATCCCAACATCCAGCACCAAGCTTAAACACAAATTCGGCGATTTAACAGGATCTTTTTTAATACAACAAATTCGCAGCCTGGGCTATGTGATGGTCCACACAGGACCCAGTGTTACAGGTGCCAAAGTTTTAGACATGGGTCGACCAACTGTCACATGCACCCCAGATGCGTAAAATGTATGGACGCCTATCTCACTGCCGAATGCCCAAGAAAATCTGCCAATAACAATGTCCGATGCTGCAATTGCGGTGACAGCCATCCGGCAAACTTTACGAACTGTCCGACATACCTGAATTACAAGGAAAATGTGAGTGCAAAAGCCCAGCCCAGCACTCTGTCAAATGTAAATCTTAATTTTGCTATGTTTATAGCAAAATGTAATTTGATATGTTTGGTGATTTAGCTGTTTTTCTGATTTTTTGGAACACTTCAATCTCTTCTGCAGGTATGCTGGTCTGTTCAGTCCCTTTTTTCTTTTGATGTACTTTTTAATCGATGGATAACTGTCCGCTATTTTTCTACTAGCGTGATTCTTATTCTTCTTTTTTCTTATTTATTTCTTTTTGTCTCCTTCAAAAATTCATGGTGAAATCATACATTTTCGCTCATTGTATTTTAATATCCTAAAAACTTCAAAAAACTATGTAAGGTACAATATACGTCTTTAAATTTTCAGAACGTTACCATTTATAGCGTGTATTTGCATAGTCACACTTACAGATCAACTGTCTTCACAAAATGGTAATATAACTTTTTAATTTGTAGGTAGCTATGTAGCTACTACCTACTTATTCTTTTGCAAGCTTATTAAAATTATTATTTGGCAAACTTCAGACTTATGGGCGTAAAGAAACTATCTAACGATTGCGATGGATGGTGAGAACTTTTGCAGATTGTACCGCCTAGATTTTTTATGTATTTCTTTAGAAAATTAATGAATTGTTATTAAGCGTGAAACAATTTCTGAATTATTTTTAATTGTATTTAATTGCATTATTAGTGAAGATAATTTAAAATTCAATTACCTTTCATTAAAACATTTATTGCATTTCATTCACATTTTCCGTAATAGCTTTTTGCCATTAATTTAACGTTATATTGCGGAATAGGTATACTAGATATATGCGATATTTCATGACAACGGCAATAATTAACGATCTGCCCCAATAGGATGTTAGTTAAGTTAAACATGTTCGATGCGATGATGCAGTAGTTGCATCCTGAATATAGTGAAAGCTGATGTCATTATTAGGTATTTCCACAAATACCGCATATTAATATCAGCTTGTACTTTGTAACACTTTTATAATAGAATTCTTATTTTTTGTACTTTTTAACGACAAAACAATTTTGTCTATCGATACGAAAAATGTAAAAGAGGTAAAAAAGGTGCTAAAAACGAAAACAAAAATAGGTGAAATAGGTAAAAACAAATTTGGCTCATATGAAAGGAAATTTTGGGAAACGAATCTTGCTATTATTAGATTTTACTTGTCTAAATCCTCCGCTAACAGGTAAAATACCTAAAATCTCAGCTCTAGGTATCACTAACCTGTTCCCTTTGTAACTGTTCCCTTAATAACTAAAAGTACGGTTGGTAGTCACTAGTCAGCAATACGTATTATGTAGTTCATTTTAAAACCTATATTTAGAAAAAATATTGTTCGATACAAGTTAGGAAAACTAACATTTTTCCATTCAAGGCGATGTTTTACGATCGAGGCCTTCGGTTGAGATCGTAAACCGATGCCGATCTATTATCTTATCTTTAATTGTACTTTCTTCTTCTCTCTCTGTTGCTTTCTTTGATCCTATAATTGTGTGGATCATGATTTCCACACAATTCCAATCTTTTGGGCAGCGCATCATCGCAGGTACTATATGGTATCAGGAGTGAGTTTCCATTACGTTCCCAACTCAGTGGTTGTTCTGGTCAAATCCTATTTCCAGAAGTTGAGGAGAGCATGTTCGGCAGTGAGGTCCGCTTCGCATTGGCCATATGTGGGTGACCTGTAGAGGTATGCGTTAAAGCAAGAAGTGGCCGGTAAACACTTATATTGGGTGGAAGTTCACTTCACCACGGCGATGGTTGACGACGATGCCTCCGCCTTTGTATACGTGTTTCGATATGCTTGGCGAGGTTGAGGCTCTTGTCCAACCTCACTCCGAGTAACCTGGAACTTCGCAAAGCATGATCCTCTGATAGTGCTAATCGTTTATAGAGCACCTACTAGTGACTTTAAGGTATCTCTGAACATGCTCTTGACTTTCTCTATCGTGAAATTCTACCAATAATATTTGGAGGGGATTTTAATGTAAATCTTATATCTGATATATCATCTCCCGAATTTGATGACAACTTACAGTATGTTTGCTGCTATTATTGAAACAATTAATAATTGCTTATCTTGTACATATGACATATAGGACTGATTTCATATATAGAGCGTTATATTTCTTATGAACCTAAGAACGTTAATGTAAAATCAAAATTTCTTTGAAATTTTCTAAAGTAGGTACATACAAACTTAGGATCTTTTATCAATTAGTTTGGTAGCTTTATTATTCCTTAATTTGATTCAAATTTCTCTTAATACCTACTTTTATTTTAACGTTCATTACTGTTAACCTTAACGTTTGTAAAAAAAACCTTTCCATGCCATATAATTAAAAAGTAATTGGTAGGTTATGTGAAGATTTTGCCAATTATTTTGAAAGAAACTACCAGTACTACACACTTATTTGAAATCTCAAAGTTCTCTATCTCTCTACTCGTTTCAATAACATGGAAATAAACCTTAACTTACGTAGCATTAAGCAATAGAAATTTAATAAAACTATTGATTATTTAAAATACATACATATAGATAATTTCTTTCGGTTTTCATACAATCTGAACTTTTATTTTCTTATAAATAAAAATGTAAACATATTGGAATTGCGTTCTAGTAACTTACTTGAAAATACATTTTAAGGTATTCGAAATAAAAAGTTTAAAAAGTTACATTTGTCTATGGGTTGGCAAAGACAAAGCACAATGTTTGATATTGACGTCACGTAAGCAATAATACTTTCAAGAAGGACAAATATTAGGTTTAGAAATATAGTTCCATAGCTTACAGTAGAAATAAGAAAGAAATTCAATAGCTTCCAAGTAGGTACTTCACTTGATTCTTTCTTGCGTAAATTGCTGAAATAAAATGTTGCATCTAACATAAATACTTTTCATTTGTACTGAAACTTGCAATTTATTTGTAACAAACAATACAAAAATTCAAAATGACTTTGTTATTTTACTACTTAATAAATTATTTATATTGTCTATTATTATGTTACCATTTTGTCTTTGACAAAACAATTATTACAACGCTCACTGCTGTGACTAAAGAGGAAGTACAAAAGTCTGTAAAATAACAAACTGAAGTTTTCTAAGAGAAAACTAAGAATATAATGAGCAACTTGTTTAAGTTTTTAGAATATGCTTGCTTAATGCTTTTCCCAGTTATCTTGCACAGCAATTTTCATTGTAGATTTCTATATCTTATTTACCTTAAAGTCCTTAAGCATTAAAATATAGCATTTCAGCTATTGCTTTTGTATAATTTATTGTTTTATTTTTGTACTTACAAAAACATTATTTTCAATTTAATTAATAATTACGGTTTTGGTTTTATGTTTTTCAACGCTTTTTCATTAATATGCAGAAATACATCTTAACAAATTCAATATAATATTACGTAATGATAGTTTTATTATTTATAATATAAAAATCGTTATACAAAAAGAAAAGTCTGTGTTTTATGTAATCTATCTTTTAGCCATCTATATGTCATCCTGTCAATGTTCACATCTATCTGCTCTCGATGTTAGTTGCCCGAAGTTATTTATATAAAATGGGATAGTTGGAAACACCGAATTTTTATAAAATATCAGATTTGCGTTTTATCTGAACCTTACAATTTATGTAAATTATCTTACCTAAAATCTGACAATGCCATCAGTAACGTTCCGATGGACTATCTCCAGTTGCTTTTCTTTTTTCTAAAATTATCTACATTGCTTATTCATTCTAAAAATAGTATATTATCAATATTTTAATATTTTAAAATAGAATTAGTACCTCTTGTAGTTTTTAAAGAAATATGACTTGTTGGTACTAAGAAAAAATAATTGTTGTAGTCTACTGTTTCATTCTCTTTATCAGTCATCACTCTCTTAGCTGTTCTACGACTGTTCTTTCTCTTGAACTACATTCTATAGATCTTTTTGGCAGACGTTGGTCCTCCATTCTGTCAGCATGTTTCTTCCATCGACGCTTATAATCTTTCATATGAATTTCCACTGAAGAGATCTGTGAAATTTCCTTAAAATCTCGGTTTTTTCATGTTTAATATTGTAGAACCTTTAATACGCTCAAAAAAATAATTAGTTCTTCAAATCAATTAATCAATTATACAAATAAACTTACTATTTTTTGGTCAAACGTATAAAATAATTTTTTTTATGTTAAATTACATTCTACAAAAATGTTCTGCAATTTTTTATTGGTAAAAGCGGCACACGCAATAATATCGGAAAAGTAAGTACGTACCAAATATATTATTATAGGTACTACAAAATAAAATAATTTTAGAACAAATTGAGAGATTGCCAAAATATAAATCCTATTATTGCCGAGAAGTACTTACTGGAGAAAGATAGTATTAGTGTTCCGATTTAATTTGAAGAAAATTTATAACTTGTGTAGATCAGAAATGTCAGATGCAAACTTCACTATTGCAATACAAAACATTATTTAGTTTTATTTTAAATTTTTTTATTGTTATTATTATGTTTTTTATTTTTGCGAATATAATATTAAGTTCTATTTAATTTTTTTTGTAAATAATGAAGCTGATAATATTTCGATTATTTACTTTATACAAGCCAATGCGGACTTAACATTTCGTCATTTTACCCGTCAAAATTTTTTAATATAAAAAAAAATTAGTCCTGTGTAAATCGTTTAATACTCAAATAAAGCATGCAATTAAATTAGGGACTACTGAGCGATTCTTTAAATTTCCAATATTTCGTGAAAATTTTTGTTTTAATTTTTCATGTGTGAAAATAAAGTGGATATTGAAAATTGAATGACAGTCGTAAAGCTTCAAAGACGTTCTTACAGACCCTTAGATGATAATGTAACTGTCTAAAGTCTAACCGATTCGATTTCTCTGTTTTGATTATTTCTTTCATTTTCTAGTTCCTAAATTTTCATTTTGTATTTCTATCAATTTCATAATTAATTAAATAATAAACTTTTGCTGAACTGATTTTTTAGAATACTACTAATTTAATAACAAGGGTCTTAAACCTTTTTTTTTTCAGCGTCACGGAACAAAAACTTTCAATAAGATGTTATGTTGGCTAAAAAAATTATAGAAGTTTGTAGATAATAATCTATTTAGACAAAACTTTATCGGCAGCATTTTCATGTACTAAGTTAGTAAACTTTGAACATGAAGCTTGATAGAATTCAGGAGAAACTACAATTCTAGAGGTTAAGGATACCTCTATATGTATAGTTTGAGATTGCTAAGAGCTTGGCAGCCCTATAGAGGTTTCAGCTAGCAGCTCATCTACTCGAGGACAATAATTCAATTATAAATTTTGTATGTAACTCGTATTAACGCCAAGGGTTTCAAAATTGTGCCAATAGAATAGATAAGGGTCAGATGTGCGTTGTACGTGTAGTCTTAGCACGTCAACTCGATAAAAACATACAAATGACGTGAAAAGGAGAGTTGGATAAAATGAATAACGTATTATAACTAGGATAACACGAAACATTAAATATATTACAATTCTCTAACCTAAGTCACCGTTCATTTGAATATTATGTAAATTTGTTTATTTCACATTACTATAGTTTAAGTTTTTCAAAATTATAACATAAGCGAAGGTAATACTTATTATAATTGGATAAACCAAAGTTAATATGGTAATAAAAAAATTTAATTAAAATAATATCCTTCAGGTTAACGTCTTTTTAACTTGGTTTAATATTTTTTAAGTTAAATATATTTGCTTTAAAGTAACTAAGCATCGACCCTCACTTCATCATGAAGTTTCACGGAAAGGAAATAAATCAAATACGAAAATATTAATGTCTAGGGAAATTTATTTGCACATAAAGTTAACAGAGTCTTGCCTGCGGTTTAGATACTGATAAGTGATAAAAAGTTGAGCAGATGTACACAAAAGTCTGCCAACTTGTTTCTCAATAACCTACTTAGTGATTTGAGAACATAAACTTCTTTTTTAAGAACAATATTCAGGATCGAACCACAAATTGGATCTACGCTCTGCAATGACACATTTGAATTAAGAAATATTTATGAGTACGGTTAATATTGAAATAGAGTAACACAATTTCTGATATTTATTATTAATGTATGGCACAGTTTAGCGCAAGTTATTGTCGACTTACAAAATGTAATTATTTGGGTTATACAAAAGGACACCATCTGCATTAGTTTAATTAAGTGATTTTTAGAAAATTCTTAATCGTATTAAATTCTGTCATTGGATTTTATGAAACTTATAACTTTAAGCTAAACTTATGTTATTTACTCAAATTACTAGATAAATTTTAAATTATATAAATTAAGATTGGGTTGTTTATTTTTTAATTTATTCATGAACTTTTAGTTACAAATATTATACTTGCTTTTAATTCTATTTTTAACATTACTTTATTTTCAATTTCAATTCCTTCTAAATAATTTTATTGAACTTCTTGCAATTTTCCAACTAATTAAAAATTTCAATTTCATTTGTTCATTTTCAATGATTTACTATGTGCTATGTTCTGTTAACTTCTTAACTTTTCAACATTGAATTTTTTCACCTTATTCAGGCGCTGCTATTCCAATTCTGTAAAATATTTTTGGTGAAATCCGCAACGTTCAAGAAAGGATAGACGTATGTAAAGGGTATTGAGGGTATATTGTACAATTATATTGACGTGTACTAGAAGAAATTCCTTATGGATAGAGACTTGTTACTTATATCAACTATGATTATAAACATATCAGTTTCCATTTATTTGTACAAAGGTAACTTCATTTTTTGTGTATTACAATCTTGGACTACCTGTGCTCGACCCCCCGGCAACATAAAAATCCTGTCCTGGAAGCTATTGGAAGTCTGCTTTACAGTATGTTTCGTCACAACACATGAAATTTTTTTATACAATTTGTGGGAATTGGATTTTGCTGTTGATTCATATATTTCTGATCGGTTAACTACACTTTATAATTTCTTAAACCAGCACGAATTTTCACTATTCGAACTGTAGATTTTGATGGACCGACTTTATCTGCCATATCCTTTATTGATGTGTTGGATTTTTTGTAATTCTGGATGAGCTGAACAAATCAGGTTTTCTGTCCACTGTTGTTTGGTATTTCAATTTGGTGAGCACATTTTAAACAGTCCTTTCTGAAATATTTAATTTTGTTGATAATTGAGCTTATTGCGAACACAATGCCATAAAATTGATCAAATAATAATTTTCCGTTTTCTTTTCAAAATTTTTGATTTGTCTGCTTTTCCTGGTCACAACTGACCATAATATAGCCAAACTATTTATAAGCCTCTGCATGATACAACTGATGGCTATGTAAAATTTAATAATTCATTTTTGCATTTTGGTTTGAAATTTCAGGAACATGTCATTGAAATGTTTTACTATTGATTTATTATTCAATAACATTTTGTTCAAATTTTGTAAGCATTATTTTATTTAATGAATAGAATTTAACTTTAACTTCGTTGTCTTGTAACGTTTAACTATATATTTGCAAACATTTCTGATATACATTTTCATTCGTAACCGCAGAACATAGCCATAATACAATAAACTGCATAATTTAATGACTAACTTAACCATCCAGTATGATTTACAGATAATAATATTAAAATAACGATATTATAATAAATATTAGAATTACATACAAAACTCTGTATAATCACACTCTGATTGACCAACTTTTTTTACCAATCTAAAAAAATATGTCGACCAATTGAGTACCACACCATTCGAGTTTCACTGTTTTTTCTTGTTTACATTGTTATCAGAAGGAATTAAGTCAATAACAGCTGGTTAAAATAAACCTTTGGTGTTCACCAGCTTGGATTTCATGTCAGAAACCCGGAAGTTAGTACCAGATCGATTAAAACAAGTAATTTTTTAAACACCTATTTAAAATGAATTGACTGACAACACTGACTTAAAAAAATAAATAAGTTTTTAAGTTTTCTTAGTCCTGACCTGCCAAAAGCGGTAATTGGTGTATTTTCAGTGATTTTTAAATAAAAATTTCCTGCCTATGTATTCTTCGCTTTATGGTTAAAATTCTATTGTTTTAACGTTTTGTTAAATACTATATTTTACAATATAATATACTAAATATCACCCAATTTAAAATTCTTCTTTTTTTAAGTTTAGTTATATTATAACATTTATAATATAAATGTGTTATATTATGTATCTTATTTCGGTAAAATAAAATTCAGCCAAAGTAATAGAATACGATGTAAGTACAGTATTGACCAATTAATGTACTAAATATTTACATAATTTCCTCAACACTGCAATGTTTGCAATCTAGCCATTTCAGATTCAGAATAATTATAGTATGCATAGTACTAGACATTTTGTTTAACTCTTAGTAAATACATATACATTTTGCCCAACAATGTTGCTTTAATTAAAAGAAGCAGCTGAGCTGCTTGTTAAAAGAATTAATTAAAATATTTATTTCAAACTGTTACTGTTTTGTTTGATAATATGTTTGACTTGATATTATTTAATATTAGAATTTTGTGTCCTAAAGACTATTATTATAGCCGATGCAAATTTATCAAAGCAATACTATTTCAGCTGGCGTACTTTCTTGGGAGGCTGTTGGATGACAAAACGTTTCCGTGAATATTGTATAAACAAAAGCTCAAGCGTTTCTTTCCAACCAATACACTCGAAGATATTTATTTAACGCAAATGCGAATACCGCGATTCAAAAAGAAAGTAGCGGTTCTGAAACTAAGCATTCGGATCTAAATTGTGTACCTTTTGTAAGTTCCAACAAATAATATTGTGGCATATTCCCTTGATACAAATAAGTACGATAAGTACTATATATAAATATTACAAAACGACACAAAAGCTGCTCAGTTTCTAATTTTCTAGAAAAACGGTTGAATTTTTGTTTTCCAATTTTGTTTATTTTAACACATATGGGCTGTTAAATGCTTGACGTTCTCTCAAGAGTGATATAAAAGTAGGAAAAGTGGTAAGCTAAAGCACACTTTTCTGTCTCCGCTTTAATGAACTGTTGAATCTTTATTATAGTACTTTTTCCTATATTTAACAGAACATTACAAACAATAATATAAAAATATTTATAGAAAATAGTTATTTAAAACATTAAACTGCACTGCCGTAGCTTAAAAACTTAATGCCGTAGCTTTAACTTAACTTAAATTACTTAAAAAAACCTAACGTAGCTTAAATTTAACATTTTTAACTGAAATTTTGCACTAATGTGTCCAATTTTCAGAAAGATCCGAGGACTCCGACAATTTTGGAAGCAAAGAAATGTTTATCGGATGAAATTTTCTTAAACCCATATACGCGGCACTAATAATTAATATTATAAGTTATTATTATTAACTTATCTAACAATTTAATTTATTCATAATTTATTCAAAATTAGGACCGCCTTAAGGTAGGATCCCAGTTACTGCTACACGACCGCTGACATCCATCAAATCGTTCTCGAGTATTGTTAATAGTTTTACCTTCAAGACCACCGAAAATATTCGGTTCAAAAACGAAACTATACAATTACGTGTTAGCGAAACATGCAACCTGAATAAACATTATGCAGAAAGATTTATTTTCCAGTCATTTGAGTTTATTCAGGTTACCATTTTTAATAATCTTTAAACGCTGCACTTCTATTGTTTTCAAGTGTTTTAAATTTTTCAAAGTAACAAAATTGCGATAAATTAATTCTTTATTTATAAAACTTATATAATAATATTATTATAGTTATAATACTTATTTACTGAATTTATAATAACAATAAATTACTCCTAATTAATAAATAAGTTTAAATAATATTGATTTGTCAAATGTGTTTATTTTAAAGTGGATTTTTACTGCTCCTCAGTTTGCTTCTTTTATTATATAAAAGTTCTGACTTGGTGACAAAGCTGCATAGGTGGTTCCTGGTTCGCAAACGTATTTCGAAAGCTATATTATGCTTAGGTACTCATTACATAAAACATATGTTTCGGTCAATTTCCTGTAAATAGTTATTACGGTCGTCTGTTCCTTGAGAGTGGATTACATTTTCCCTGGTTCTCCGTCTGATGTCTCTAGTGTGAATTTAGTAATCCGCGAGGTTCAAAAGGTTGGCGAACGCTGAAATTTTCCAATACAGTTATCAAAAACAAATAATAATTTTGAAAATAAAAATACAACTTTGTGATTAATTGTTATAAAGAGTTTAGCTCTTAATTTAATTAAAGATATAATAAATTTAATTGGCCTACAGTATCTCGTAAATGTTGGTGTTGGATTTTGCCATAAAATTTCTTTTCAATTTGCTTTACCCATTTTTTTAACTTCTGTTGTTTTTTTCTTGCTATTACGTCCTTGGATACACTGAAATTACTATCCAGTCAGCGATAATTATCGAATTTTATTCTTTACAAATTGAAAAAGATTTTGATTCATCAAATTAATCGTTATGATGCTATGCGATGCCGAGAATAACACAATCCTGTACATTATCACTGGAGTATGACCAATGCAACTATGAGTTGCCGCTGCATTGCCCGGCAAGCGACACTATTGATATTTGTTACGGTACTCTTGATCTTTGTTGCAAGATCAAAGTGCCGCTTGTCGTGCTGTTTTAATGGGGATGCAGCTTAACGAAGCAAAGCGAAACCTGATTGAGCGAATCTCTTGAATCCCTCGAAGCAACGGTGATGTCGTCAAACAGATAGTTTTATCTATGGTTTTAAATATTTCAAGTGGTGTTGCTATTCTAAGTATATCAAAGTCATTTTATTTTAATTATTATATTTTGTGTGCAACAGTTTGTGCCAAACAACACAAAATTATTCAGTAGGCATTCAAGTTAAAATTTGTGATTTGTTCTATACGTTTCAAATCAAATTACAGTAAACTTCCTACCAACTACATATACCAAATTATTATATGGGATTTATAAATGACAAAAAAAGCAAGGTAGAAATATTGTCTTTACATTATTTATTGAATAAATATTTTTTAAATAATCAGTTATCAAAGCAAGGAGAACAATTTATAGAATTTTGTAAACATATAGAGCAATTCACCACCTATCAGGCAAATACTGTTAGACCCTGCTTAACGCTGCTCCACTTAACGCTGTTTCAGTATTACACGGTTGTCAAATTAGCTAATGAAGCAGGGCCGGATAATAAAAATGATCAGGATATTGCAAAATTATGTTAAGTTATAACTGGTGAAAGTCTTTCCAACGACGATCTTCAAGCATTAGTAGATCAAGTGAAGGAAGAAGACAAAATTGGTGAAAACAAAAGAGTGAAATGAAAATAAAACATCTTTATCACAAGCATAACTTTTGTACACAAATTTTGTTTTTTTTTATTTTCGTGAATATTTTGTGAATAAAACAAATATTAGCAATAAATAAGTCTATAATAATTTTATGTAATAAAAGAGTATTTAAGAATATATCGTATGTTACAAAATAAAACCAAGAAATCTAATAAATTTCCATAATGCTCTGTTCTGTTTATTATTTACGTGTAAGAATTATCTTATTTAACGCTGTTTCGTTTAGCGCTGAAACTTATTGGAACGCATCCCCATTAAGTGGGGTCTTACTATAATCCACTGTGGCACGAATGCTATTAAGTTACGTATTACTGCTGCAAAAAAAGGAGATAGAAATAATACAATTACAAAATTATTGATTCACGTTGCAATCTGAATATTCATTTCTTGATTCATATCTAAATGATATAATATATAGTAAATACTACGTTATAGAAGTCAAGTGTCAAACTATCCAAAAAGCTACTAGTTGTTACACGAATCGTGAAAATAAAAGTATCGCAAAATTTCTTTGCACAGATATAATATATTATGTAGGTAGAAACACAATTATGCAAATATCCATAAAAAAAAAATTTAAACATGGTAACACATGGCGAAATAAAGAAAGGAGTTGTTGCCAGTGCCGTATTATCGCACAGGCCCATGAAACCCGAGCTTGTGGCGCAAAATTTCAGGGCCGCAAAATTTCGGGAGACGCAAAATTAAATTTCAGGAGTTGTAAAAATAATATACTTTTCATTTTCGTAATTAAAATTCTGAGTAAGGTTTCTTGTTTTTGAAATAAGAGAATTTTATTACATGCATAGACGCCTATTTATCTGCAGCGCTTTATTTTATTTTCCCGCTTGCAGTTTCTTTTACGAGAAAAGCTTTGTAGCTGGTAGCCTGCATATTCTATCTATATTGTAATAGATTTATTACTTTGAATGAAAATCTGTTTAACCCTTAGTCGCTAACGTCAAATAATTGTCACACTATAACTACTGTGCGGTCTCAGTGACCACGCTTTTTTTATTTCGTAAACCCACGTACAACTTAACTTTTGGTTGTTTTTTTTGCAACAGAGTCTTAATTGGTATTGTAGTAAGCCAGAAAAAATTAAAAAGTAATTAATTTTAAGATTTTATTAACATTTAATAACACAAAAAGAATTATCGGCATATAAAAACACCTTTAATTCAAACTTGATGCGGTCTGGGAGACCTCACGATAGCGATTAAGGGTTAACCTTGATTAAAAAGTATAACGATGATCTCAATGACCAATTAGGAGCCGAGATAATTCAAGTCAAAGATCTTCATAGGTCTTTCATCGAATGGATTGCTAGATTTTCTAAGACAATTAAAAGACAGGAAAATTTACAATATTGTTGCGGATGTTTGTTACAAAGCAGTGACAAACTGTACTGGGGTGAAATCGTTTTCAGCATTGAAAAGAGTGAAGGACTACCACAGGTCTACATTATGCAATAAAAAATTGAACGCATTGGCTCTTATGTGCATCGAGAGTGATGAATTAAATAGCATAAATTTTGACGACATCGTGAATGTTTTCGCCAATGCACACTTCGAAAAAAACCGTTTCAAGCATATATTTGTTTTACGTATGCTCAATTACCTAATCATTAACCGTCTTAATTATTATTAAAAATAAGTTACATTTTCTTTATAAATTTTTATAATTTAAAAGAAGGGTCAACTGGAAAACCGAAGATAGGGCGATAGGGGCGCAAAATATTAAAGGCTTGTGGCGTCATACTTGCTTAATACGCCTCTGGTTGTTGCCCCTTAATTATTACTTTAGGTAAAAACCCATTACCATTTGAGTTTGATCTCCTCTCTCTTACAACATAGTTATATATTTTTTAAAACATTTAATGGCTTAAAGGATGCTTATTATGTGGGGTTTAAAATTACCCCCCAAGTAGACCCCAAAAGTATTAAGTTATCGAATGAATTATTATGAATTATTTTGACGTTAGTTTCTATTAAATAAAACACTTCTATGAAAATTTAAAAATCTGATTTTGCCCCTAAAACCGTCTGTCAGTAGCTAATATGTATATTTTTTCTAACAATTATTTGTATTATTCTAAAATACCGAATAGTGTTAATTTCTTACAAGATAGAAAACCAATTTAATTATAAATTAGTTATTTTATATTATATAATATGTCTTATATACCTGCCAAAACTGTGTCTGATTATAGTGCACTATGCGGTCCTTCTTTGACGTCTTTAGCAATTAGCGGACCAGACACCAATCTGAGCTTTAGAGAGAGAAATTCTAATTAACACGTATTGCATTCAAGTGAAGTTTCTCGATTGGATGTCTTTCGTGTCATGTTATCTGCACTTATTTTTCATTGACTTCCGAATGCCTTCAAACTTAATTAGGAAATATGGTGAATGTGCAAATTTCTAACATCTTAAGCAGAATTTGTATTAGTATTAATAAGATGAATATGCGAAGTTTTTAATATGATAATTGTTTTCAAGATGTAGCTTCTGAGAAAATTTAACTTGAATTTTATAATAAAAGGATTAAATAAAAACTTTGAGTCAGGATAGTAAATTGCAATTCTTGCTTTCTCCAAAGCCAGCGCATAAATGTTCCTCTACATTTGATAAACATATAAAAATATTTGATGTTTGACATTCCCTTGTAGTTGTTTTTGACAATATACCAAAATCTGAAGCTGTTGGTAAATAACTTACTTGTAACAATAGAATATTGGTAAAATTTTGAAGATGTAAACAAGAAATGTATAGACTTTGATAAAGAAAAACTTGCAAATACGTACATGAATTAAGAAAATTACAGAGAATGACGTAGGATCATAGCAAAAAGTGATAATGCCATGATGAGAAGTATAATTTTCTGAATTTGCTCTAGATTTATAATCGACGTTATAATTCCAAAGATAAAAAAGTTTCTTATTATTGCCTTTCTTGTGTTATAAGAAAGAATACGTACATTAAGAACCTACTGAAAATCGTCAAGAAACATGAAATTATAAAGTTTAGTTGTGCAAATGTAAAAATTTTTTTTTAAAACTATTTCGGCTTATGCCGGAAGAAAAATTTCTATTGGAAATATTTTTTCTTGAGTAATTATTTAAAAATCCAAGCTTCACCTACTCCAGTTGCGGTCGAGCTGGCTATGACAAAATTAAAAATATGTGGAAAATAAAAAATATAGAAATCATTTCAAAACTCTTGAAAATTTGTTAATCATTAGTTTTAATACATCTGTGGCTTAAATAGAACTAGGGAAATCATGTCAACCATGTTGAAAAATGTAGTTTTGGGAAAATGCTTTTTATGTTTGGAGCAAAACCTTCAGGTTGTAGCAACGGTCTAAGTAAAATAGCTATAACTCCGTAAATTACTGGAATTTTAAAATTTTCTCTCGAAGATATATTCCTAAATATAAGTGTTTCGCGGCCACAAGAATTGTGTACAAAAATAACAATAAATTAATTAATCGTTTTATTTAACATATCAAAACGACACAAGTCGAAACTAGTTCCCATTAATTATATTAGATACTTGAGGAAAGTGTGCTTCATTAATTTTCTTATACAATACTCATAGAGTTACTATATAAATTGAATTTGTTTTCAATTTTTGTATGCTTTTTTCTTACAATATTTTTTACTGTTATATGTTTTTCTTTTAATTTATATATTTTATATTTTGTTGTATTTTTCAAATTTATTTTCAATTTTTGAAATTGAATTGATGAACTTGTATTAGACTAAATTAATTAATTTAGTTTTAAATACGAACAAAATAATTACCATATTTTTAAATAGTTGGAAGAGTAATACAACTGGCTGGAAAAGCTTAGATCACAAAATGTAATTACTACAGTTTCTGGCAGATTCTTTGTGCCGTGGTTTGTATTTCACGTTACGCTGTTTATAAATTCCAGTTTACGTTTAGTCAGTAAATAATAAATATAGGGTTTTCCAATAAGAGGTGTTATTTTGATATTCAAAGAAAAATGGATTTTTTTGAGAAAATTGATCGAATTTTTATTTCATTATAAAGAGGAAGGTATGCCGTTAATAATGGAAAAAAACATCAGCCAAATGACCACCACGACCACGCTTACAGGACCTTATCCTTTTCATGAAATTTTCTATAACCAAATCGCAAAGTGGCTGCCCTAATATGTCCTCGATAGCCTCACGAATTCCATCTTTGAGGTCTTGAATCGACGCTGGGCTGTTGGCGTAGATCTTATTTTTCACGTTGCCCCAAAGGAAGAAGTCGCAAGGTGTTAAATCACAAGATCTCGGTGGCCAATTGTGATCACCTTTTCGAGAGATAACACGGTCCGGAAACTTTTCCCGTAAAATATCAATGGTTTCGTTTTTAATTTTAATAATTTCAATGCGTTGTTGAAGCGTGTATCGTTCCATTTTTATTAATGGCGTAGTTTCTACTTGTATGCATTGA
This sequence comes from Cantharis lateralis, assembly GCA_963170105.1. Taxonomy (NCBI): domain Eukaryota; kingdom Metazoa; phylum Arthropoda; class Insecta; order Coleoptera; family Cantharidae; genus Cantharis; species Cantharis lateralis. The sequence continues at coordinate 12,318,642 of OY720629.1, forward strand.
TCTTTTACGGGAAAAGTTTCCGGACCGTGTTATCTCTCGAAAAGTTGATCACAATTGGCCACCGAGATCTTGATGTGATTTAACACCTTGCGACTTCTTCCTTTGGGGCCACATGAAAGATAAGATCTACGCCAACAGCCCAGCGTCGATTCAAGACCTCAAAGATGGAATTCGTGAGGCTATCGAGGACATAGGGCCGCCACTTTGCGATTTGGTTATAGAAAATTTCATGAAAAGGATAAGGTCCTGTAAGCGTGGTCGTGGTGGTCATTTGGCTGATGTTTTTTTCCATTATTAACGGCATACCTTCCTCTTTATAATGAAATAAAAATTCGATCAATTATCTCAAAAAAATCCATTTTTCTTTGAATATCAAAATAACACCTCTTATTGGAAAACCCTATAGGTGACTTGTAATTCAGTGTTGTCGTTTTAACCCAATTGTTAAGTGATTTATACGTAATTCCAAATTTTATTTTATTGGCAGATTTGCATTGAAATTATTCATTTGTAAATGATTTTAAACAAGCAATTACCAGTATTTTTACTTTTTTATTTAATTCATTGATTTCTCAAACATAAAACATTTATCATCAACAACAGGATTATTAATACCATGTGTTTAAAAACGTAATCCGATTTATGCAACGGCATAAGCCGGAAAAGTAATTTTATCCATACATTTTATGTCACGTACAAATATAATTTTTTAAAATACGATTTATAAAATCTATAGTCAAATGAATTATTTTACATTTTAATAAAATAACAATACAATTATCAATTTACTGCTCTTAATATATTAATTTATTTTTAAAAAATTTATTTTTTATTGTACACTTAATCCATGAAGAATAGTGTTGGTTTCCATTCTATGAAAACAAATCTTGAAAACTTAAAATGAGAAGTTTTCAGAAACTCTTAACTATTATGTGTCTACAGGTTGGGTACAAATCAATAAAGTTTCGTCACAGTCAAAATTGGGTTATTTGTGATACAAGGAAGGCATTAGCCTTATAAGTCTTTTTGAAAAATGGGAAGATACCACAGTTTACTCAGCGTAAATCAAATTAATTTGCAAACTTCAAACTTTTATAAGCAAAACATAGTTTTCTAATAGTTTTAATTTAATACAGAGAATAATTAAAACGACAAATAAGTTTTAACAATAATCTCTCTCTAACACTGTATACAACATACTATCTATAACGTTTTCCTTTACCCAATAGCAATTGAATAGAACTTGATGGTTAGAGAGTCCGTCTAGTATTCCTCAAAAATATAAAAAAAGAGTGATTTTATAAATTTAATAGTGAAAAATTTAAAGGTGAGCAAATTTTAAAATTATAATTAACATTTTAAGGCAACCAGATTTTTCAAGAATTTTTCTTGGAAAAATATTTTAATTTGTTAATCTAAAATTGTATATTCATTTTGTCGTAACTTTTAACTTTATTTTGATATTTTTTATTTGTAAAAATATTGATTTTTAAAGCTGCTATAGCCAGTCTCCGGGAGCTCCCCTAAAAAACACCGTTTTGCGATGAGCACGATATCTCTGGATTGAATTATCAAAAATGAGAAATCAAAAAAAATTTCGTTAATATAAAGTATTATCTAGGATGTAATAAACAAAACAGTAATTTTAAGCAAAATGGCGGCTTCTCAAAAAAAATATTAAATTTTAGATCAAAATTTTGGCCTTAAATTGTTTATAAAATAAATATTATTTATCATTAAGAGAAAACCTTCGATCAATCCCTAAAAATTTAAAAAATATGTTTTTTAGGCTTGTGTACAAAGAGATTGATCGGTTCAGCTGTTTCTGAGCAATCTTGCTCACCGACTGTAGTTTTGAGAAAATCGGTTTCAAAGATTCAGAAGCACCTTACAAATAGTGTAGGTAGTAGGGTAATGTTGTCTAAGATTGCGCACTTAAAACATTTTAACATATAATTGATTAATTTCACAAAATATGGACGTAGAAAAAATTAACAAACATGTGTCAATATATATAGTGATAAAAAAATATCACAAACATATAAAATTCATAAAAATAAAGAAGAAATAAAATATTTACTGATTAAAAGCAAATGCGCAATCTTGTAATACAGATTTGATAAGATTGAGCATATTTAATTATTATAAGTTTGCGCTCTTAATAATTTCACATTTAAACTACCCTGTTTCTAAATAAATAGAACAATTTTTATGACACCAATTCTTACAAACAAATCATTGGATCCACTCTTCTGTAGGGGTTCATCACAACCTGGGCAGAAAAATTCTGCTTATTGTGTTATTGCCGGAATTTTTTAACTTTCTATTTTTAATAATTGATCCCTTAACACTTTTCTTTTTTGATTTAGCTTCAGGAATTTAATATTATGAAAAACTTTAACCGCGCCAACTTAGAAACGGTGCGCAAGCATGGAAGTATTATAGTGCGCAATCTTGGAAATTAATGACTTATGTTATTCAATTGAAGAAATTCATCACGCATACTTTATTAGGCGAAATATTTTGTTTTTAAATAATTAATTCCTTTATAATTAACTTTATAAACTAGTCTTGAATCATGAATATAAAAAAATAAAGGATCGGTGGCTTATCTTCTAGACTGGGAAAATTACAAGGATTGAAGCACTTACCAATTAATTCAAATTTTTAATATAAAACGCTTATCAAAAAACATGTGCCGTATTGTAACTATATAATAACTGTTAGAGGTTTCAGGATTGCATATTTCTTATGTCAAGAATGTAACTACAGCATTAATGTTGGCTCTGCGCAATCTTGCTAACTGCGCAATCTTAGATGAACTTACCCTACTTACAATAATTACAAATCTGCATGTAACTTCGAAAATAGTTTTCGGATTAACATGACACTTTAAAATAAAATAAAAATAAATAATCGATTTTTTGAAAATTCTGACTGCGTCTAACCCCTTAACTTCAAATAACTCATAGTATTGAACTAAAAGTTGCTACAAGTCTTCGATGTACAATTTATGATCATAAAGGCAATCTTCGAAAGACACAAAATCATTCATTTTTAAGGTAGTACAAAATAGTTTCAAAAATCACTCCTAGAGAGATATAGTATTGCTCAGGAAATAAATATACAACATCACGAACGTTCTCTAGATTATCTATTTCATTCACTAGTATTTACATTTCAAAAACTAAAATTGTTTTCAAAATGTAAAAGAAAACAAATAACACAGGATTGCATGATCCTTAAAATGCGCGTTTATAAAGTCAAAGTACTTGTACTGTACGAGTATAATATGTACTAATAAATGTGAAATAACAACGTTGACATATAAAATGTGAATGTATTCGAACTATCTGAAAAGGAATAATGTTTTTAGGAGAATATTATTGGCTCTTTGACGACTTACAGACTATTGTAAGATATTGCGCAGAATTTTTAACAATATAACTAAAAGAAACCAATATAAAAACAGTATATTTTTTAGTTATAAGTATAATTTATACCGATCTATGTATGTATGTATGTAGGTGCATATACGAATTTAGTAATTTATAAAATTATTACTACTTAATAAATATATAATTTTACAAATCCATAAAATATTTGAAAAAGTGCAAACAAGTATGTTAACATTTAGATACGGAACCTGGACCACAATCAACAAAATAAAAAGTAAAATCCAGACACCAGAAATGAAGTATCTCAGAAGACTAAACAGGGTTACTAGAAGAAATAAAACCAGATAAGACGAAATAAGAAAAAGGTTCAAAATACATAGTGCAGATGTGAAAATAGATTTTCAACAATAAGGAAGATGCATAATTTTTTTTTATTGCGTAGTTGGATAAAAAATACTAAAATATACTGGTTAATACTATTTAATTCATTTATGTTCGTTTCAATAACAATTTAAAAAATATTTAAAAATCCATCAATTTGAATCGAATGAAACGATCGCGCAAATCGCCATTTTATTGTGACGTCTCGGGGCACAATATTCATAGCTTGCTCCATGCTTTTTAATGGTAGAGTTCTCTAGACATTAAGAACTTCGGTAAAACTCGGAATTTTATCTCTCACTTTTTTGTAAAATTCTTTTAGTAGAAATTACTTATTTTTAATCCGGATTTGAATGAAATTATCCCGGAAGAGCACTAATTGGTAATAAATAAAATATTGCAGTTTTAGTTCCCGTTTTGAATCCCCTGCGATATTATCAAGTTTGTCACAATGAATATATGAAAAAGTAAGGTTATTTTAGGTAATTTTAAATGTCATTCTGACAGTTTTACATTTAAAATTGCTTATAAATTTTTTTAAAGTGATTACGAGTAATCAAGAGCGCGGACATTTATGCCTGATGACGTCAGACCTGTGGCGCTAGCGTTTATGGTCACATGATTTATTTTAAATAATCATTCAATTTTAAAATGGATTATTTATAACAAATTAGAATAAATAGAAGTAATTTTTGTTGATTTAATATTTAATATATTGGATTAATCGGAAAATACTATTTTAACTAAAATCTTTTATTCATGCATGTTCCTTATTGAGATGATTTGGTCATCTCAATAGATTGAAACTGGATATCCCAATGGAGAAAGTATGGTAGGCTGAAATACATTTAGAATATGGAACAAAAATATTGGACAGAAGAAAAGAGGAACAAATTCGAGAGAAGCAAGTGAATCGTCTAAGAAAAGAACGACATGTCGCAACTCAACATCTCAACACCTTCGTTTAAAATCAAAGGATCTGTCTCATTAAAAATTTATTTAAGTGATCGTAAGAGTAATGTTAATGTATTTTTTCAAGTCCCTGTATCTCGGAAACGGTGCGATGAAATAATAGAAAAATGTATTATAATAATACTATAATAAATAAAATGAAGCAAAAGTTTTCAACAAAAAATTACGGATAAGGAAGTATTGCTGTAGAAGCGATTTCTATATGAAAAAAAAAGTATTTAAAAAGGACAATTTATAATTATATTACTAAATAAAATAGGACTGTTCGTTTATTTCTGAGAGGCACTGTAACTGAACACATGATCCGTTCAGATATATCTTTGTGGTTTCAATATAATCAAATCAACATTGTTATAACACAAAGGTGCGAGTTACAATATTTTGATTTCGTAATATTATGTAATATAATAATTATTTATTATAGCTTATTTTTTGCAAAATATAATCACTGTAATAGCAAAGTATTAAATAGAAGTGTATACACTTCGTAGGACGTTTTTTGCTTTGTATTGTATGGTAGTAACTATCACAGTTATTACTCACAAAGTCCTGAATATGATTGTGTAATAAATCCTGTTTATAATTTTTTAAAAGCGTTTTTGCATATTGTAATTTGCGCTACAACGTTTTCTTTTGCAACTTACTTATTAGCATTTATCATCGACAAAGGAAACAATAAATAATACTTTTATTAATAATTTAATAATAAAAGTATTATATTAATTATTCATTAATAATTTAATAATAAAAGTATTATTATTATAAAATTTTGTTTCTTATAACAAGCATTCAATATTTAAACAAATATGTATGTACCTACTTCAGCAGAAATGTCATTCGAAAGGAATATCCTTGCATAAATGTCGCTGACAATTTTACAATTCTATAGGAAATCTAATGTGGGTTGAGGGTGAAATCGCAGTTTGATCGGGGTGCCTCTGGGGAGCAGTTTGTCTTGATATAATTTTTTTTCTGGAAAACGTTGCATATACAGCAAAAGCGTTTAAAGGCACATTCTACGGATGGTTTTTCGTGATATATTGTATTATTCCAAACACGTCCAGCTGAGAAACAGTAGATAATTCCGGAATCCCTGACGCATGATATATCTAATTTTGTTCAACAACGCAAACAAGTTTAGTTAATTATATTTTATTTAAGTTTAATAAATTCCTACTTATAGATGAAGGTACTTTATGAAATTGTATATAAAATTGAGTAACTTAGGTTTTTTTTTTAAAACCGAGTTTATATTTACAAATAAAATTGTTGGTAACGGTAGAAAGGAGCAACTTCTTGATTAAACATTTGTATTATTTAATTAACTCTAAATAAACTAAGTATATAAAAATCTCACCCAAAATTTAGATAATATTCAAGGAGTTATAGGTTGATTGGGATTTTTCAAATCAAACACAAAATTTCAATTTGCCGACGTTTCGGATCATTTATTGATCCATTCTCAAGACTAGGAGAAAAACAAGTGTTATCGACAAAGTACACAGAAATTCTTAGATTAACTCACCAGGAAATTGAACGATATTAATTTGTTCGATGTAAGAAAATACATAATGGTGCAAAGCGTGGGCCAAACAAACGATCACAAACAACGACGTCAGTATAAAAATTGTATAAAAAATAAATAAATAATGTAAATAGTTAGCTCTGGTTAAAAACATTTAAAAAAAAAAATTACTTTAAAAACATGTAAAATATTAAAACAAATTGGAAACTGTTCAAAAACTATCAAAAGATAATAAAACAAATTGATATCGTGACCTGATTGTAACATTTCAAAAATTCCTGTAAGGTATGCAACTCTTCATACGTTCGCTTCAAGCCTTGGGCAGTGCCTCTCACGGGACGCTGTGGAACCATTCTTGGGAGAAAAGTTATTTTTGATGACGAAATTAATGTTCTGTGTACTGATAGTTCTCATTAAAACGCAAAACAGTGTGCCGTTATCCTAGATAACTTAGTCTGATAGGCGACCAATTGACCTGTTATTTAAAACTTGAAGAAAAACCCTCATCTTGTAGTGTATCCAGAGAAGAACGGTATTCAACTTTTAGGTATGTTTGTTCTCACTCCATTTTGTCTCAAAACTCCTCAACAATCCCTTGTAACCTGCCCCCCAAAATAATCAATATAACTCACAATTTCATTAAGAGACAAGATGAGGAGGACCCCATTAGAAAACAGGTGTGGACCACCTGCAATTTCTTGAAGAAACACCCAAACCTGATGATTCTGAAGGCAGACAAAGGGAACTCCACAGTTGTGATGGATAGGAATGTCTACCTAGAAAAGTTAAAAGCTATGTTCAGTGACACAAAAGTATATAAAAAGCTAGATAAAAACCCTACCGCCACCATCCAAGGGAGATTCAACAGGAAAGTTAAAGATTTATACAATAAAGGATATATTGATGATACTACAAGGAAAAGCATGACCAGGTACAACTCACAGTATCCAAGAGCATATGGGCTCCCAAAAGCTCATAAACAAGGCACACCCTTAAGACCGGTTATCAGCTGCCTGGACTCACCATCTATCATGTTGGCTCGATTCATCAATGATATCCTGAGAAATGTTGTTCCAACCCTCCCTTTCAATGTGGAAAGTACCAGAGCGGCTAAAGAGAAAATAGTTCAAGTAACTATCCCACAAGACTATACGTTGGTGTCATTTGATGTGAACTCCTTGTTCACAAACATATCAAAAGAAATGGTCATCGCGTCGATTCGGAATAACTGGGATCTTATAACCCCAGTTACCCCCATCCCAATAGACATGTTCACGCAATTGATATCCACCATTTTCGATAATAGCTACTTTAGCTTCCAGCAAGAGTTCTACTCCCAATTAGAGGGATCTGCAATGGGTGACCCTTGCTCACCGTTTTTCTCCAGTTTCGTTATGAACGACCTACTTTTTAATTTTTTGGGTACTGTGGACTTTGGGATCCCGTGCCTGCTGTTATACGTTGATGACATCTTCACAGCGGTTCCAACTGAAAAGATAGACACATGTATTAATATCCTAAACAGCTACAATGAAAAACTTACCTTCACATACGAGGTGGAGTCCAATAAATCGCTACCGTTCTTGGACTTATTAGTGATGAGGGAGTCGAATGGCAACCTTACCACTGATATTTACAGAAAGCCAACCGCTACGGATAGACTACTTAATTATAACTCATCACACCCTAACAATCAGAAGATGAGTGTCATCAATACACTAAAATACAGAGTACAAACCTGCGTACCAAACAATAAGATCCCCACGAAGCTCCATGATTTGAAAAGACAACTACTCAAAAATGGCTACCCCTCTCGCTTAGTAGATTGGGCGTTATTTAGGACGAAACCACCTACCCCTCCGGACCCACCCCCGGTGGATGGGAGTGGGCCCCCGGATGAGGACCTAAAACCTAAATACAACAAAATTACATACCACCCACAATTGGAACACCAAATTAAACAGGTATTTAAAGAAATCATCAAGAGGGATAATTTAAAGTTGACGTTTTATAATACTTACAATCTAAACAGGCTTTTGTACTCAAGAATTAAAGATAGGGTCCCCACTCTAGACAGAGCCAACGTAGTGTATAAGATCAAATGTGAATGTGATATGTGCTACATAGGACAAACGAAACAAAGACTGGAAAACCGTATACACCAACACCTACAAGATGCAAAACATAAATCTTGTAAAACTGGATTAGCAGAACATACCCTCAACACGTCTCACAAGTTTAGCCTGGACGATGTAAGGATCCTGACCACGGAGCCTAACTACCACAAACGAACGTTTTTGGAGGCTGCCTATATCTCCACCACACCTAATAACATGAATAAACAAACGGATTTTAAGTACATAAATGCAGGTTACAAGGGATTGTTGAGGAGTTTTGAGACAAAATGGAGTGAGAACAAACATACCTAAAAGTTGAATACCGTTCTTCTCTGGATACACTACAAGATGAGGGTTTTTCTTCAAGTTTTAAATAACAGGTCAATTGGTCGCCTATCAGACTAAGTTATCTAGGATAACGGCACACTGTTTTGCGTTTTAATGAGAACTATCAGTACACAGAACATTAATTTCGTCATCAAAAATAACTTTTCTCCCAAGAATGGTTCCACAGCGTCCCGTGAGAGGCACTGCCCAAGGCTTGAAGCGAACGTATGAAGAGTTGCATACCTTACAGGAATTTTTGAAATGTTACAATCAGGTCACGATATCAATTTGTTTTATTATCTTTTGATAGTTTTTGAACAGTTTCCAATTTGTTTTAATATTTTACATGTTTTTAAAGTAATTTTTTTTTTAAATGTTTTTAACCAGAGCTAACTATTTACATTATTTATTTATTTTTTATACAATTTTTATACTGACGTCGTTGTTTGTGATCGTTTGTTTGGCCCACGCTTTGCACCATTATGTATTTTCTTACATCGAACAAATTAATATCGTTCAATTTCCTGGTGAGTTAATCTAAGAATTTCTGTGTACTTTGTCGATAACACTTGTTTTTCTCCTAGTCTTGAGAATGGATCAATAAATGATCCGAAACGTCGGCAAATTGAAATTTTGTGTTTGATTTGAAAAATCCCAATCAACCTATAACTCCTTGAATATTATCTAAATAAACTTAACATAAAACTAACTTTTGTGAAAATTAAGCAAAATCATGAAATTCACCCAGTAGGTTAAGAAATAATTCTCAAATTATTAGGGCTTGAACTTAGACACCGTTTGGGATATCACAATCAAGATGATTTTATAAATATTTAATGAAAGTCACTTCAAAAGCAATCGTATATTTACGATATATACAGTAGCGCTCAAAAGTAAGTAAGTTTTTTTAAAAGAACTTTTTCAAATTTGAACATTTTTCTTTCATTATTTAGAAAGTTAGAGTTATACCTTTTAATTTAAAAGCCTTTAAAAAATAATATTACAAAAATGATAGAAAATGTTGAAATATAAAAAAAATTTTGTAGAAAAAATTGTTTATTAACTTACTTTTGAGCGCTACTGTATTTTAGTGATTTTTTAAAATTAAAATAAAACATGTGGGCCTCATCCACATCCTAAGATCACGGGGAAGTAAAACTTCTTCAGCCGTAGATGTTCAATACCCGCTCATATTTTTGTATTGACTGTATTCAAATATATATATAAAAATCCTAAGACGTGTTAAGGTTCTTTATTAATTAATGGAAATATAATTTGTATTAATAATATATAATGATTTAATGATTTTACACAAAGCGACGTTCCACGGCGTTAATCTCTCTCTACTCCCCACTATCGTTCGCTGTTACCGAAGCCTTTCGCGTTTGGTCTCCACTCATATTTGCTCTTTGCTGAGTTCCCTTTATTGTAATAAATTTTAAACAGAATACGTCGTTAAGGAAGTTTTACTTCACAAACACAATTGACCGATAGGCAGTCCACTATTGTTTTCAATCACCCTACAAGTATTTAAGATAAATTAACACCAAAGATTGCTTATTGTGCATTCAGTTTGGTGACTTTTCCTTATTACTATCTATTGTATTTTTATTAATTTATATTTATGGTAATAAAAAATTAATAGTATGCTAACCAACTATTTAATTTAATAAACTATCGTTTAAAAAATACGCAAACACGTACAAAGATATTGCACTACTTGGAATTAATTAATTTTATATGTAATTTCGTATTTAGTTCCTCAAGATGATATAATAACTAAATAATTTAAAGAGAATAATTCAAAATTATCCAGTTGCTAGAACTACTTCTTTAAGTGCTAGGATATTTGGTATTCCACAAGGTAAATGTTTATAACGTTTGAACTTTAAGGCCCGAAATATTTACATCTCGTTAATCACATCAGTAACTAAAGTTACCTAAACCTACCACGTGACATCGATTCGTCAAATAGCATACGTCCATTGTAGGTTTATAGATGACTTTAGTTACTTAAAAGATTAACGAGAGGTGAATAAATCGGCCCTTAGTATAATATAATTTTTAATTAAGTAAGTACATTTATGCTGGGTTTCACAAAAGAGGTTCGAAATTCAATCTAGGATTATAATATTCAAACAATATAACAACAATGCATTTTAATTGTTGTAACTATGGTTTTAATTTTAATCCTAGTTTAAATTTTAAGATACCTTTATGAAACCCACCATTAGGTATTTACACTTATAACCTATATTATATATTCTCAAAAATATGATACTACCCTACTGCATTGTGAAATAGGAATACGAGTGAAATCGTTTTCTCGGACATCAAATAGTTAAATCTCGCCAGCCTCAGAGAATTTTATTCAAACGTCCGACAAATAGCCAGTAGTTGTGTAGGTGACAGCTAGCAATTTTCAAAAATGTTTAATTATCCAACCAGAATAAAACCAGGAAAATAGAGAACATATAACCCAATCCATAATAAACTCAACCAAGTAGTTGCCAAACTCAAATCTGCACACATCATTAATACTTAAAATTAAATTTATTAATGTACATATAATTAAATTAATACTTAAAGTACTTATAGTTATCAAATTAATCAATAATGAAATAAATTAAATTTATAAATTTATTAAATAAAATTAAATTGTAGATTACACCGATCTCTATTTCAACTATTTTATTCACTGATCTGCTAATGTCAGTAGTTTCCAAAGTTTTTCGACCAATAAACTCTTTTTTTTAAATAACCTACTCTTGGGGCTTTTTATTGAACGTTTTCGCATTCTTTAAAATTCATTCATTTAAGTTTGGTGTTTTGTGCAGGTAACATGATGTATCTTGTTAGAATAAACTTGTAAAATATATTATTAATAATGTTTCATACTACTATTATAAAAGTTTACATGCATAATACTTGTCGGCAGGTATCTACTTGTTTTCAGAAAATAGCAACGAAAATTTTCATTTTACAACTTTAATTTTAATTTATGTTGTTGTATTGTTTTGAAACTAACTGATAATCATGCAGAAATTCATAATAACTAATTTATTGACTGTTGACACTTATTTCAAGTGTCAAGTGGCAGAAAATTATGTCAATAAATTGAATAATGTAATCTACAGTTCGAGCACTCTATTTATCATTAAGAGAAAATATTTCATTTTTCCAGTAGGCAATGAAAAATTAAATAACAGTGTCAACCTCTCACATACGTTCTAAGATGACGTGGGGTGCAGTTACGGTTCCAAAAGTTTCAATATGCGGAGGTCTTAGTTCATGCATTGGCACTTGCGGGTTAATTCGTGCCTGATGAGAGTACTCTCTTCGGAGTAAGCTCAAAACCGGTAGCACGATAAAACCTTGTGGTCCATGCAATGGCTAGACGTCTGCATATATGTATGGATAGCGTGATGTGAAAGGAGTATCTATCTGTATGATAGATCATTTCGACCGAAAATCCACTTACATCTTTTTCTAATTATTTTTATTATCAAATACGGTCGTTGATATGTTAAAGTTTGCATTTTTATAACTTTAACATTTTGTTTCCATTTACTGATTTTTTCCTCTCTTCATGATTTACAAACAGGTGGCACATCGATTCGTCGCTCCATATAACTTTTTTATATCATTTTAATATTATTTTAAATTCTACTCTTGCTTTCTTGTAGCGGTTTTGTAGTAGTGGTTATTTCTTGCTACCCTACCGAAGAGATTCATATCATGTAATGTGTTGCTTATAGTATTCTTACAAACATTAATTCCGATGTTCTTCAAATTTTTCTATATATTTTGTGTGGTGATTCTTGGGTTTCCTTGAATTTTCTAATAATTTCACGATCAATACGTTCTGTAGTTTTTCTTGGGCGTCCAGTTATCGGCAAATCTTGCAGCGGTTTACGAGTATTATGCTTTATAATAATTTTCCTTACAATTTCTTGAGTTATTCCTTGCAAATTGCCTACTTTTCGTAATGATTGGATCTGTTGGTATTGAATTATTATTAGTAATCGTTCATCAGGCTGTAAATGCCGTCTAACACTCATTATAATAACTCTTAGTAGAAAAACTTAAACTTAACATTTTATAAGAATTAATAATGTATTATGTTAATGTTTCGCACTAGAAAACACAATTATTCAATTTGATAGTCGTTATTGCATTTTATACCTTCTGTCGGAATACTGTCAACTAACTTGTAATATAATTATAATTATAAATATATTTTATAATATAAAAATAATTTAAATCATTTGAACCTCATTTGTACCTTTATTATTTTCGTTTGTACCTAACCTAGTATTTCAGATATTTTAAAATTTCTCAAATATGGACATTTCGCCAGCACCCTCCCCCCTTTTCGAATATTACTATACTATCAATTTGAATTTTACCGGACTTATTAAACTCCCCTCGTACATAATAGTATATCAGTTTTTAAATAAATGTATTCTGTAATGATCATTACGGACAAATCAAGTAAAACCCGAAAATGCTGTTTTATATTCAAATTCTACTTCAAAATATAACCGCTCTAACTAATATTTAACTAAAAAATAATATAAGCACTTTTTATCCAGGCCTGACGTTCCACTAAATTAGAACTAAGATAATAACCATAATTCACATTATAACTAACTTTTAAATATTAGATAAAAGTGGAACGCATCAAATTATCAACGGCGTACGGCAAAAAAGATTTAAAATTTTTTTTGTGAAGCATCTGTAATTGATAAATAAAATACAGTTACGTTTTGAAATTTATTGTATTGTAATTTATGAAACACTAAATATTTTTCGATTAAAAATAAAATTCAATCTGAACATTAAAATTATTAGGTACTTAATTTAATTCAGCTCAGTCAGTCTGCTTAGTTCAATTGCATGAAATTCTTAATCAATTAAAAACAAGAATTTTATAAAGCAGGTTTCTAACTATTATCTCAAACTTTCCAGCATGCAAAACTCGATGTTGAAAGAAAAATTGTGAAAAACAATGTTGCTAGAAAATTTAAACGGAATAATATGGAAAAATCGCATTTAACTACCAATCACTTCAGGCTATTTATTTTATTTTATTATATATTTATTTTTATTTAAAAAATTTTATAAAATTATTAATTAATTAATCCCAAATAATGTCTTTAAAATTTATCACCAATTAAAGTTTAACAACCACCAGTTTATTCTTCTCGCCCATATGCAAATGCAAGTGCAACTTCAATTCTGCTGCGTAATAGGTGTTTCTAAGGTTAGTCGTATTTTTTTTAAATTAATTATAAAAATTCCGATTTAACGATAAGTACTATCTATCTTGAATTTCAATAAATTTAATTTATTATAAATATTGGTTTGGAATTGTTTGTTGTTTTCCGCCAGTTCCGCGACACAACGCTAACTAGCGGATGAAACGTGGTTGTTCGCCCGCAACTAAGACGACGGACTTGGCGGGAAATTTTTAACTTAGAAAATCTACTGTTTTATTTTCAACTGAAATACTTTATTGCTTCATTTAAATGTTATTAATCGTCACCTGAATGCCATTGTCAAACTACTACTGGCGAAAAACCATTTAAGAGACATTTAAAATCTTTTATATTATGGATGGAATAATATAGAATCTCATTATTAAGATTATTATTCATTAACATACATAAATATTATCTTATCTATAAAACTAATTATTAAATGTTCTAATTTTGCACATTTTGCTTAAACTAATTCATTAAATGTAATTTCAGTATAAAATTATACTTAAAAAAAAAAGTATTAAATTTCGTTCTATTTTGCAAGTTTAGGTAAATAAATAAAAAATTAGGTAAAATCCATAAACATAATTGATGTTTGTTGATATATTGATATATTGAATATGTTGAACATATTGATGAATGTTGACTAAATTTGAAATATTTTAACTTGTATTTTTATGTCCATAAATTACGAAGCTTTCGTTCTCGTTATTTAATGTATTTTTACTTACGGAAGCAGTTCACTATTCACCACCAATACAATTAATGTTTCAGTGATCAATATTAAATTTAATATACGAATGTTTAAATTTAATTATCTAGGTACTAATAAATACTAAAAACCTTAACTTGAAAATGTAATGAAGCATGGTGTCTTTATGATTATAGTCATCTTTTATTTTATTTGTGAAGCAATCAATATTGAAAACTTCGACTTAAATTTAACGAGTTAAGGATTAATTAGTTTCCTCATTAGAATTGATTTTATAAGTAGGCGACATAATTTATAATAAATATTAATAATACATAAATATTTTAAAATACCACGTGCTTCTGATCTATTTGAATTATCTATATATGTATGCGCTCCATTAGCAGATGTCGCAGTCCACTGTTTGCTTCAGTTAGTTGATTAATGTTAACCTACGCTCGTACATCATTATATTATAATACAAGCTTATCGCTAATCAGACTCAAAATTGTATTACTAGTATCTAAGACAAGTACATCAATATTTTAATTATATATTATATATCATACGTATAATATTACAGCCTCAACCATAATTGCGAAAATTCAACAAAACTTTTGAAGAATATTATTAAATCAAAATAATATAAGTAATATGTATTCCATTTATAAAACACAACCTATATATTTTAATATTGTTCATAATCCAAAATATATATTTCGTTGAGTGTCAAAAGTAGCTTCCGCCTCATTCTGGAATTAGAAGGTGAGAGCGTTCAAAAAGCCGCTGTTTTTTATGATGGACTTATTTTTCACCATAAAGTTAATTTATTGTAAATTCTACTATGCACTCCACCGGTTAATGGGTTCGTAAAATATTGAAGACTTTTATTCCTCTTGTTAATAGATCATAGATGTAGAAAATGAACACATAAGAACAAGACATTTAAGAAGGTTCTTTGCACAATATCGTATTGAATCAAGTAATAAATATAACTAGTTCAAAATTTATTCATCTAAAAGTACGTTTTAACTAATTTAAACTCTAAAAGCTTTTATTATTGATATTACAAAAGCCATTTCTTAAAATTTAGGTCATACCCACTGTAAACTATTATTAACTTATGCACTTTTAAATAATTTTACTGGTTCGCAAAAAAGTAAAATGTAGTAATTGTCTCTTGCAGTAAGGAAGTAAGGTTGATGCAATTTGAAAATTTGTATATTTCGGTGTCCATTAATTGTTTCGTTCAACATACTTAATGCTGTTATCACCTACTGAAATAGGTGTTATTTAAATCTTGTTATCGAGGTTCATATAAATCATTAAAACTAAAAATATGGATTCATTTGTGCGTTAGTTCACAAATATGAAAGTACTACAGGTTTTGACCGAAATTAGCCGAGAGGATGAGATGTTATGTTTAGAATTACCAAGTGCAAAGTTAACATAACGTTTGGTCATCGGGAAGTTTTTCAAACTATAGCAATTAGAACTAAGATGCGTTGGATTCCTAAAGGAACAGATGAAAACATAAATTATACTTTACATAATATGTCGTGATTTAAAATAAGAAATGCTCTAATAAAGAATAAACGCATCTAGAAGTTGAAAGTCAACGATTTGAGAATCAAAATTGGATTAGTACCTTATAAGTTGTTCATAATAGCTATTTACGGGAGAGCAACCAAAACATGTCCTTTATGTAACGAGTAGGCAAAATTACATATATCAGGACGAGCCGCGGACCGATAAGCCGACGAGTATAAGTTTAGTTTAGCGAAAGTGTTCTCTGAATTTACCATCAAGTTTGATCTGAATTTATTAAAAAAATTTATAAATGCAAAAACAGTTAGCTTTTGGTAAGGTTTGAATTATATGAAAAGAAAAAAATACTAATTAAGAATGAAACAAGAAACAGAAAGTAAAATTCCGTAAGAAACTAAAATTTATTAGTTAAAATTGCGTCAAGTTAAGGTGACTGCCGAAATATTTGTTGCACATTTAAGTTGCATAACCGCATGGCCGGTTATTTTTGTTAACATTAACTATGTTTAAGTAAAAAGTTCATGAATTGAATTAGAATAGCGGGGCAAATTATTTGACAAAAAAAATTTATGATTTGAGACTAAAGTTCATGTTCTAAAAAAATGAATGTTGCCGGGTGGAGGTTGTGAATAATTAATATTATACAATTGTAACCCCGGAACATTGCAATATATTAGAAAATGGAAAAAGTGGCTAATTCTCCTGCAGTACGTGGAAGATAAATACTGTGTTGTTGACTCATGGCTCAACACAATTAATTATAATAAATAAAAGAAACCACATAATACTAATTTTTCAATTCCACGATAAACATAATTTGATGTTTATGATTTGGAAAAATTATTACGTAAACATGAACTTCCGCATGCATTGTTAGAATAATTAGTATTGTTTTTGTTTTATACTTGCAGCTGGTAGTTTGAGTTTTCAAGTTGGTATACCATTAAAGTAAATATTTGTTTTAGGAAATTTTAAAACTTAATTTTTCATAAGTAGCTTACATTTAAGAGATCTGTCAAAAGCAGTGTGCACAAAAAATAATGAACTAACTTGAATATAAACGTTATCTGTTGGCTTAAACTCGAGCAATAGTAGATATTATTCTTATTCTTAATTGTTCTTAAATTCAGCTTGTAATCTCTAAAGCATCTCATTATAGAAAATCCTAAAGTTGAAAGCATGTCTAAATGTGGATCTAATTTGTTTTATGTCTACAAAACATTAATTCGGGTTTGTTAAAATTATTTTGTTTGTACATCGTTCACGTCAATGCAATTGATTTTAAGACGTAGAAAAGTGTTTATTCTGTTCATTTTATAATATCTTTATGAGTGGACAATTTTGTAGCTTTACAATTTAAAACTAAAGCGTAGCGTAGATAAAATTTTCCCTTATAAATTTTTGGTTGTTTGAAACAAATTGTTCTGAAATTACTGTAGTATAAAGACCAAAACCTGACATAAATAACGCACATTTTAATCAGAATTCGTATTAGGTACCTTACGTAAACTATTTTATAGTGAGGTCGAAATAAGGTAAATACTAAATTAAATTTTTAATACTACTACCCTCTTAATATTAATATCTGTATTAATAGAAATACGTAATTTTTCTAATTTCAGTTGTATACTGACGAAAATGGAAGTTGTACCTATGTATATGATTAAATAAATATTTTTAATATTAATATGTAGCGTGTACTACATAATATAATAGGTATCAAAAAAGCAACTTTTTAGAACATTTTAAACCTTTCTTGAAAGAACAAAAGCATCCTGTAATTAAAATTACATAAATCCAGATAAAATACTGAAGTGATTCGGTTTCTCTTTATTTTATAATTGTGCTGTAAGTCTCCGGAGTTTATATTCTAACTAAGATTAACGATTTCTTGTATAAATCACAATTAATTCACTTCTACGATATGTACCTACTGAGGGGTAATCACCCGGGGATTTATGGGTACACTCACACGGGAGATGTGCGAATATTTACGAGGATGTACGAAAATATACGGAGATGTATGGGAATGTACTGGGTATATACAAATATTTACCAAGGATATTCTACGAGGATCTACCAGGATTTACTTAAAAGTATAGTTCGCAAACAAACCCAATTATGGAGGATTTAATAATAAATGATGGCTTTTGCATATATGAACTATTCCAAGACAAAGGCAAAAAAAGTATAATGTTGTTATTACATTGAATTAGAAACAATCGGATTATTACTATTATTTGAATTTACTTAAAGTTATCGTTATTTATAATATAGTCTGTGCTTTTGTGCCGAAAAGCTTTTGTACTTATAAAATAAATAGCAAAGTTCTAGAATCAAGGAATATTTTATAGAAGCCTGTCAAACCCAATTTGTCTACTACGTGTACCATTTTGCTGGTACATCTCTTTGTAGTTAAAATTTGCAACATCACTATACTTCTTTCTTCTTTTTTCTAGAAAACCCATAAAACGATAACTGATTTGCAAGAATGTAAATTATAAGTAAGTAATTGAACAATTGGGTTGAATGTCAAGCATGCAAAATTCAAACATTTTTGTTGAGAAACATAGCTGGAATTATGTTTTCATAAATTTGATAATAGAAAGAGATTTTGTTAACTTTGAAAATGTAATAGACAAAGATATAACAGCAGTAGACAAAAAAGCAGGTTCAATCAGAAATTAAAGCTATTGATATAGATACTTCATTTAGCAGTTTATTCGAAACGGTGAAAAAACTTAAGTATGCAAGAGTTTCTAGAAAATAATACAGACATTATGTATGAAAAGCGTGCCTTTGTTACAAGAGGGGAATTGCCGGGGAAATTCAAGAAAATCTCCGGGTACTATAGATTTAAGCTACGGCTGTGGCTTTGTTGCAAAACAAACAAAAGAAAGAACACAAAGGAAACAGGAGAAGAATCAAAACCTGAATGATTCCCCATATTATTCTACATGTAGTCACCATAATAAAAATTACTATATTTTAATGAATATCCAACAATATGAAATAAAAAATATGAAACAAAAATTAAAGACCAAAGTTTACAAGTACGAGGTATCAGGGATTGTATGTAGGTGTACACCAAAAGGTTCGAGTGTTTGCCTTTCGGTACCTACCTTTCCCGTAGGTGGTACTACATGAAAAAAAAGTATTATTTTAAATTTTATAACAATTTATTGAATATACTTTTATGCTTTCTATAATTAAATTAGGCATCTAAATCCTTTTACACACAACTTCACTGTAAAAAAAATTTATTTGATAGTTAAACAACGTCGTGATCTAATAATAATTTGCATAATATAATTTGTTTATTAAAAACCTATACTATGTATTTTATTTAGCTTTAATACATTTATTATTTTAATAATATTTATAATAATTATAAAGTATTCCAAAAACAAATCTAATTTAAATAAATTTGGATTTTATTGATATAGTCTAGTCAATACATCAAGAAAAAAAAAACAAAGTGTATTTTTAGATTTAAGTAGAAATATAATTGTGCAATCAATGGCCAAAAAAATATTTTATTGCAAATAGTTCAACAAATAATATAGTAATTTTGCTTTTGCTGATTACCGACGACTTGACCAATAACATTCATGCTATAGTATAATATTCCAAACAAATAGGTCTCCTTGTATTTAAAATTTCAAGTAGATATTGGTTGCAATCAATTTAGCCGAATCCAAAATGATTTCCTAATTAAAAATTAAATTCAAAATGACATCAGAGCAGAGTATTTGACGCTACCATAAATGAAACAGCTATTTTAAACTGTATCTACTGTCGTTTGATTTACGAAACACTGCTTGTTTTCAACCTTGCATTATAATAAATTACAAGTTATACATACTTATTGTAAAATATAAATAAATAAATTTGAAAACTATATAAATACAAATTAAATACGAAAAAAAATAAAATCGATTATAAATAAGTTAGAGTTCGAATGCAATTACTGATGGTGTTAACTTGAGGAAGTGGAAAAGATAAAGTACCATAGTGTACCTATTGAAAATTAACTGATTTTTTTTAACAATTAGATGACATTATAAAAAGTTTACTTAAAAAGTTGATTTTACCAGTTGACTTCTACGTATTTAAATATATTACTCGACAAGATTATTTTTATACTAATCCTGATGATCAAATTAGGAAGTTGGAAGTAATGGTTAATCGTACACTAAGATCAATTTTAGCAAATAAGCATTGATGTTTATTTACAAAACAGAAAATGATAAAACATCATGGTATCTTAAAGAAAGATTAAGCAAGACGAGGAAAGTTCATCATTATAACACGTTATAAAAAGTAGGGATCAATACAGTCTTCCAACTTTTATATGATGAATTCTTTCTTGCAAATGGTATTAGGCTACATAATGAGGTTGAAAGTGAATTATCATGGAATAGTAAACGGAAGTCTAAAGAAAAATATAGGAGGTTCTAAAAAAGAAATATCCAGTAGAATAAGCAGCTAATTGTTTTGTAATCAAAAGTAAGAAATTTTAGTAAAAAATAATTCAGCGTCTTTTATTTTCATTGTTTTAGATTTGACTTATGAT
This sequence comes from Cantharis lateralis, assembly GCA_963170105.1. Taxonomy (NCBI): domain Eukaryota; kingdom Metazoa; phylum Arthropoda; class Insecta; order Coleoptera; family Cantharidae; genus Cantharis; species Cantharis lateralis. The sequence goes on from OY720629.1 coordinate 12,339,441, forward strand.
ATTGACAGGCTTGTAAGTGTTTGTTGTGAACAAATAATTTAACTACTTACCAATAATCAATTTTCATAATTAGTTTTTTTGATTAACCATCGCAGCCAGCCAAGTGCGGTTTGTAATAAAAAATAAAATCTGTTCTCAACGAACGCTGCGACCGCTTTAAAATTGTGTAGAATGTAATCAATGAATAGGTTTATTTTGTAAATTCATCAGGTGTACCGCAAAATTAAATGTTAATTAAAAGAAATTAAACGCAAAGTCAAAAATTTGTATCATTCAAATTTTAACTTTTAGAGGTATAGCTATCAATTGATAGATTATTCGACAGATGCCACATTACCTATTATATTTTCATTTACAAATTTAAATAAAGTATTCTCTAAGTATACAAAAATTCTAAGTTTTTGGATACTAGTATAATGTATGTAACTGTAACGGCGCTGACGTCACGCGTCCTATTATTTGGTTGCCTGACTGTTAGATTCGTGTTTTATAATAATTACATTCACTAATTATATACAAATTTTCAGTTTTCAGAAAACAGTTTAAAGATGCTAATTAAATTTTACACTTTCAGAGTGTTCCAAAGCCAGGTGTCCCGACCGCTGAACTGCTGACTCTACAGTGGCTTTCTATTACTAGAGTGCAACCCAATAATTATTGGCATCGAAAACAAATTAAGTATCTATATGCAATTACTTTGAACAAAAATAGTAAAAGTTTTTGAGTACAAACTATTTTCAAAAATACTTTTTAAAAGAATATCACTAAAATAGTGATATTACAGAATATTATATTCAAAACGCTGAGATAACCATACCAAATACAATAAAATTCATAGGAACATAGTCGTAAAAAATTTAATTTACTACAGAAAAGTCCGCAAGAGCATAATATACATATTTACCTTTATTAGTTTAGACACAGAAGTCATTTAAAGTAATAGATTATGCTTCTTTATTAGTTATAACTAATTTATAAATTAGTTATTCTTCGACTCAGAATTCTTACAAATAATATTGTGCATGTATAATTTAAAAATGTACAAATTAATATTTTTATAAATTCCAGAACTAAAAAATAAAGAATAATAAAAAAAAAACCGAAAAAATAACTCCACTAACTGTTTTTTTTATATCTAAACATCAATTCCGTTTTCACTTTATACAATACAAATACAACTAATTCAGAAGCTCCAATAAAATCTCTATACTAAGTAGGAGTACTGGCATAATGTACCAACTTTTCATATGAGTAATACAAAAAAGTACGAAGTGGATTTTCGGTCGTGAAAAACTATCAAAAGATAGATATATTTTCACAATACACTTTTCAATGAATAACGTGAAGCTACTGCAGAAGCAGTTTCCTGATTTTATATGTTAAACTTGGAAATTTCTAAACTTTAACATTTTATTTTCATTTCATAGAAGTTGTTAAAAAATTTAATTTCTAATATTGTTATAAAATGTGCTGCTTAACAATTTATTTATAATAATAATAAAAGGCGAAGTTAAGCTAGTATCTCTAAAAAAATTTTTAAATATTTTCTCTTATGTACTTAGGTACTTATGTATTCGTGATATTATATAAAAGATATACAATGCTTTACCATAACTAATTACAAAATATTGCAATTTTTTTAAAAATTTTATGAAGAACTTCAAACAGTGAAAATAATTAAAAAAAATTTCTGAATGGCTGATTGCTTTACATGTTAAAGAATGATTATTATATTTTTATTTAAATTCATAACTGACGTATTATTAAATCAAAACTATTAATATTTCTCTTAATTTTCAAATATTCTTAGTCCTACTCTGTCAAAAGTGTTAAATTAATGTCTTTTCATTGTTTTCTAACAAATAATTTTCTACGTATGTATTTTTATTTATATCTATAGTTAAAATTCTATTATTTTAATGTTTTGTTCAGGTTTTGTTTAATATTATTGTTGAATTTGGCGTCTTATGCAGCGCAACTACCGCCGCTAACTTTTGTAAATTTTTGGAACCTTTATAAGGAGTAGCCTAGCTACCACCAAGAAGCCAAGTCTATCACACCAGCTTGCTGACGGCAACTAAAATATTTTTATTGTTTTTTCCACAGTTCTGCAAGTGCAATTTTGTCTTATGGCTTCAAAATAAATGTTTTCGTACTGTTTTGAAGTTCTATTATTTAAAAAGTCTTTGCCTCTTTATGTTTTGTCAAAGAGGAGTCTTCGGTCAACGTTGTCTTATAAACGAAACGTTGAAAGACTACAATAAAAATTACCTCACGCCAGCGAACTTACAATTATAATTGATTTTAGTTTTTAACACTTTTGTTCGAGCATAGTGTTTCGAATTACGGATTCTCATCAGAGAAACCTGGAATTGTTGTGCAAAAGAACTTGAATAGTTATATTATTTGAAAACGCAATTATTATAAGACTTTATTAAAAATAAAAGTTTACTTACTTGATGTCTAAATCAGTAAATCAAATAAAATATTAAGGTTTTTCTTTTATTCTAACAATATAATAAATTGCGTAATTTAATAATTTGTTCGTCCTTAGACTGTATTATTTATAATATTCTGCACTATTAATAATATTCTACTTAAAAGCTTATTATATTTTTCGGTGTATTCGAAAATACAATAATATAGATAAGAGGTACTACATATTTCAAATTGTTATAATTCGTCATTGTAGTTTATAGCCATTGCTGTACATACCATGTATTACTACGTTTAAAGTTTAGAATTTTATTATTGGTTCATAAAAAGCTTGGGAAAAATATTATACGAAATTGTATAAAATATTTTACAACATTATTGTGACCGCGTTTCACATATTTTCTGATGCCAATTTGGTTACGTTCTCTAGTAATAATTTGAGCACGTTTGCAGCATTAGTAAAGATTGCTATAATTTAGATATTTAGCATAATCGATGGTGCACGTTTTAAAATTATAATTAGCTTAAATTACGTTGTTAAGCTTATACAATATTTAACCATTAATTAACATGATACGTTTTTAAAATTGTACAGCATTTTGAAACTTTGAATGTATTAATGAAATTTAATAGTGTATAATAATATATTTTAATAAATCAATTTTGTAAAATATTCATTAATCAAATAAAAAATGCTAATAAAATATAAAAAATTAACGTAGACAAAACTAAAAGAACTTTGTTAAAATAATTGAATTTTAATAAAATTCATAAAGCACTTTTTAGAACTAAAAACAATAATGCAATAGCTACTGCATGCGCTCAACCTTAGCATCTTTAGAGCTAGTCAATAATGTCACCATACCAGTCATTTAAGAAATATACAGGGAGGCTAAAATAGCAAGCGAACAACATATCAACGTAATTTCATATGGGTCCCAGGACACTGCAATATCCAAAACTCCACATCAAAGGTATCAACAACGATTAACCACAAAATTGTGGAAAAATACTACGAAGATTTATATATCAAGAGATTGAAAACTAATAGAAGCGAAAAGAAAATAACAAACTTTGAGATATAAAAAACGTTATAGCAAATCTAGCCAACAGCATATCAATCTAATCGAAAATTTTAAGTAGCTCGGGCTAGTTGCGAATAGGTCACACCAAAATCATCCACGACTATCTGCTAAACAAAACCCTGCATCCAAGTTGCTTTTGGTGCAATGAAGTTCAGAGGGTTGACCACACATTCTCACCTCATGCAGAAAATTAGATGAAATAAGTAAAACTTTTCAAGTCAATAAAACAAACATTGAAATTCTAGGTGAACATTAAAAATCTTTACGGCTTCTTTATCAAACTGGCATAATTATTCAAATCTAACTAAAAAATTTAAAAGAAAATATTAATATAACATGTACATCATTTGGATATTTCATTATATTATAATAATTGTATATTTTTTGCTATCATGATCAGTTTTCTTGTTTTATAATTTATAAATAACCATCATGAAAAGAGAGGTAGATCGGATTGTTAGTTTTTGAGTTCAGTTTATTCTTGGATACCTGAACTTGGAAGATGGGTTTGACTCCCTCATGAGCCGTTCTTTAGGGCCATCAATGTAAGTATTTATTTGTGCTATATTTATTCCTTAATTCAGTTCGTGCAACAAAATTTTTTTATATTATATTGAACCAGCTTCAATTCGCGTTAGACTAGTCAATGGTGATTTAATTGTTTTTTTTTTTTAATTGAGTTGGGAAAATGTTAAGGGATCCGTTTTTAAAATTAATTGATCACCAAGAACTAAATGTAATGGGCATACCAATGTGTTATTGGCATTTAAATTCTTCTCTGAAAAATCCGATATGACTCACTTTCGAACATAAAGCTGGGTGGGTCAGATTTGGTTCACTTTTGAGAATTTTTTTCTTTATGAAAGATAAAAATTTAATATTGTTAAGTGCATGAATTCGTTGGGTGATACACTGGTTACTTCTCACAAACTCAATAAAACCAAGGATCCAATCGCCAATTAAATTTCAGATCGCAAATCGTTTGTGTAAAAAAAAAAAATAATGCAGGTCAAATTAAAATAAATGCATTTTTTTACTCTTAAAATATGCTTTTGATTAAAATCGTATTATAATTTTTAAATTGAAATTACAAATTTTTAGAATAATAATGACTAATTTTAAATGATTTAATTTACCATTAAAACAATGTTAATAATTATTTGCTATTAAAAATACTTTTGATTTAAGGTTGATATCTTTTTTATATTAGATAGGTATTACGTATTACTTTGAATTTAAAAATATAATTCCAAATCAAAAGTAATGGTTAAATAATCTACATTTTCTTGCAATTTTGTGGAGAATTCCTGAGTCGCCAAATGTTACAGATAGCTAAAAATTGTACCAAATTTTTATAAGTTCTTAATAAATTTCAAGCAGTATTTAAAGAAGTTTCACTTAAAAAGAATCACATTTAAAAGCAAACATGCCGGCATCTGAATATTCAGATCAGACAAAAAACAGAAGTTCTCTATATGTAATTCTGGCAGATCAGAATTTTCGTCTTTAAACGTAATTTATTCATAAATTTACGAAGGTAATTTGATGAATACAATATTTTAGGGGAAAAATGATTACAGTATAATTTCCCAATCAGGAAACATATTTTTAGAAATCAAGAGTTATCATTTACACAGTTACTACACAGTATACATTTTAATATTGAAAGTTTACATATTACAAATTTACTCTGCGTTGTGCTAATTTTAGTGTCGATTTTAAATCTACCATTATAAGGAAGTTCTAGTGTTAAATATAAAATAATTTAAATATATAAATTTTTAACTTTTGCAAATAACGTAAAAGCTTAGAAACATTGATTTTCACTGTTGTTAAATTAACTTAGTTAATTTTTAATTCATTTTACATTAAATATGAAATACTGAAAAAGATATTAACATAATTATAACTCGAGAAATTTTTTCACATGTGTACTATTTTTGCGGACATGTCTTAGCGGTTTTCAAGGAAAGCATAACTTTGGAAGATATTCATGGCGTGATGTCAACTTTTCGTTTGAAAATGTAACCAAACAAGTAGTGAAAAGCTTAAAATATGTAGTTATAATTTGCATAACTACTGTGTGATTTACATTAGTGACATTATTGTGTGAAATTCGAATACATTACAGATTCCGTCTTACACGTGTCTTTCAAAATTTATATACATTGCATAATCGTGAACACAAAACCGGAAAATATTGTTTTGAATATCAAATAACTTCGCTTCCTGTTTATTTAGCAATACACAAAGTGAGTATGCCGTACAATGCCTCCAATGCCACTATATTGTAAAATATAGCACACCAAAACGTGCACATACAAGGAAAGTTTTTTCAGAACATGAAAAACATAAAAAAGTAAAAATACAATATAATTCGGCGAGATTTAAATTACCTCAGGACAATCATACTGATGTCATATTATATTATATTATGTATTTATATTAATACCTAAAAATAATATAAATATAATACCTGACATTCATGTAAAAAGTTTGAGCTGTATTAGTTAGAAAATCCAGCGAGATATTAATGACAAAAAACATATAACAAAATTCAATTCTAACAAAATGTATCACATTGAATTATAATTTAAATTAAATATAAAATAAATTAAATTTAAAGTAGTCACAAATAGGAATTACAAGTTACAACAATCATATTATAATTAACATATTGTCATTGATTTTTCATATTTAGAGTTGTTTTATTTTATTTTATTGTTTGTTAATTTGTAAATACTCTGTTTGTTAAAAATTTCTAAATATTATTTAATTTTGGTAATTTTGCATAGGGACTTGCGCGAAAGCAGGAGAATAATGAGGGCTTTTTGGCATAGTGGTCGAAGTGACCAGACGTGAATTTGTACGTCTGCTACAATTTTTTTAAATTGTGTAAGAATAAAGAGAGAATTTTTTTATTGAGTTGATAGTGAATAGTGTGAACGCAACTTTAGGTTACCAGAGATTTTAGTTTTTGAAGGATGGAACAGTTTTGTAGAGGCGTCTGGCAAAAAAGCGGAAATGGGTAACAACGAACGGCATGTTCGTTAGGCACGGTCGAATTTGTGCTGATTCGACATAAAGTTGAAATTTTAAGTGCGATTATTCACTTGCGTAAAAGTGAATATTTGGTTTTTAGATCTAAAATTACAGAAGTCAGCAAGGCGAATTTAAGCGTCCAATTGTATTGGATTGGGTATGAAAATTTTGAACATTTATCTAGGAGAGATAAAAAAATCGTTGGCCGCCATTGCGATATTTTGGTTAACATTAGAACATTTGGATAAAACTTACCTTAAACTGGAAGCGGTAATCGAACAACAAGAAGTGGATGTCGGCTTGTTGATGACACTAATTTATTTGCAAGATTTCTGTACAAATCTGAAGAAAACAACGACAGGTTCGAGAACAGTAGCAACGTCGCCGTCGTCTTAAACAACTACTGTTATTACACAACACCCACTTAAGAACGGACAGGTAGCGGAACAAAACGAAGTTTAAGGTCGGTAGACAATTGTGATAAACAAAATTTTTTGTATACTGAAGTTAAAAACTTTATAAATTGTTTAGTAATACACACAAAATACACAAAGAATCTAGCGAACTTAAGATCTAGAAAATTTCTAATAAAAGTAAATGTGAGCTTCAGTTCGGTAGATACACTTTTAACACCAATCAAAAATCTATCATACGTGAAATTTGTCACGAATTTAGCCCTTTTAAATAAATCATACTTAAAATCCGAAACATTAGGCTTGTTTATTGTCTTATATCAAGTTGGCAGTAGCAAGACACAGGAACCCACTCCTGACGAGTCCATCTCTATGAGGTACTGGCTAGCGGGCAAAATAATAAAGGATAAGCGAGGTGAAATAAATTTAGTAAAGGGACACAATAATATATTATGCGACTTCAATGTTTTAAATTTTATTCCTTTGAACGCAACTTTAGTAATAAAAGAAACTTCTTGTGTAAACAAAACAACAATCACATTAAATCGACATGTTTCGGTCAAGATTTTTGACCATCTTCAGGACTATGTCGACAAATAATTTAATGTGATTGTTGTTTTATTGAGTACGCCCCATTACCCAAGAAGTTTCTTTTATTATTCCTGGGGGTGGGAATTTCGCTTATTATGCAACTTTAATAAATATAAATTTTAATTTTCTTTCCGGATACTATTTTCTGTTTTAGTTATATTTATTTTATTTCTAGCATCCAATTTTAATTTTATCCTCCAATCCAATTCAACATTTTCAACTTCTAGAATACCAAACTTTATTTAAAACCATCCAATTTAATTTTCAAAACGTTGAAACTTTATTTCAAGGAAGGAATTTTTTTAACGATGAAAACTCGAGGTATCAATTCAACAAACCACTTTTCATTTTTTCAATAAATTCAATCGCATATAAATTAAACTCTACCAGTTGACAAAATTAATAACAATTCAAATAAAATTTAAAATATAACAAAGCAAACCGTATTTTAGAATATGACAATAAAATTATTATGAAATACTATTACATGAAAATATTATTATATCTAGTCAACATAGGTTTATACCCGGCAATAATTGAAAACAAGGAAAATTTTTGGATTTACTAATTAGGAAATTGATTGTGCGATCATATAAAAAAATTTTCATTGATACTCCTCCTGAAAGTTCTAAAAATAGGGAGTTTTGTAGTGTTGAAAATGTATCAGTAAATAAGCAAAATATAAAAAATTACTTCTGTCGGGAGTTTTGTTTTGATTTTTAATTTTTAATCCTCATCTTGAATCGCATATCAAATAGAACGATCAAATTTTACCCAAATTTTTATTTTATCCGGCTCTGCTCGCCGATAGTCACTTATCTATCGTAGCAAATGCGTCCTATTTTAAATTTTAAACAAAATTATCTACTTATTAGGAAATTTAAATTTTTGTTATTTTAACCGTTTTGAATCAAATTATCATACAAAATCTTCCAAAATATCTTCCTTTCTCCAACACCAAAACTTTTCAAACTGCTTCCGTTCCAGCTTTAAACTTCACAATTCAAATTCAACATTCTAAATATTTAAACACTTTTATTTTGCAACAAAACACAAACACAAAAAAAAGTGCAACAAAAAAAACAGCAGTAATGATCGACAGTGACAACTCGAGAGTTGCTATTGAAAATCAAGCTGAAAAATTCGGATTATACTTTGGTTCAGTATACTCTAGTGATATTGGTAGTTATGATCTTAACTCTTTAGGGGATAATGTAAATGTATTACCCTTGCAAGATAACATTCGTGTTCCTCAAATAACTGCAGAGGAGGTGTATTGGGCGGCAAAGAAATTGAAGCCAAAGAAATCTTGCGGAATTGACAGTTTTCCACCGTACATATTGAAATACCTAATTGAAATTATATGCGACCCACTCTTATACATTTACAATCTCATTCTCAATACTAAAACATATCCGGTATTATGGAAGGTATCAAGGGTGTGTCCGGTCTTCAAGTGCGGTGATAATACTAGGTTCGATAACTATCGGCCAATATCTATCATAGCGGCTCCTAGCAAACTGTTTGAACAGATTTTATATAACCGTGTTTATAACCATGTTAAGATATCATTAGACGCAAACCAACACGGTTTCTTACCTGGCAGGTCAACGGCAACTAATTTATTTTTATTTACTCAGTACATTTATGAAACATTTGACAAAGGATCACAAGTTGATGTAATATATACAGATTTTAGAAAAGCGTTTGATCGGGTTGATCATGATGTGCTGCTTCGAAAGCTTTACAGCTTTGGTTTGGAGGCAATGTTGCCGTTGATTGCTTCCTACCTCAAAGGAAGAACATTTAGAGTGTCATTTAATGGATACATATCCAACGATTTCAAAGCAAGTTCTGGTGTGCCGCAGGGCAGTAATTTGGGACCGCTGCTTTTTCTATTATTTATAAACGATATAGGTGATTATGTTGTAAATGTAAACTACTTGTTGTATGCAGATGATTTGAAATTATATTTAAGAATTGAATCAAGTAGGGAGTGCGAACTGCTGCAAACTGATATTAATAATATAATCGAATGGAGTCAAATGAATAAACTTGAATTTAGCATATCAAAATGCAATGCCTTTAGTTACGCAAGAACAGAAAAACTGAGATACGAGTACAAAATGAATGATACAATTCTTTGCAGACCGGAGTCGATTAAAGATCTGGGGATAGTATTTGTACCGGAGCTCACATTTCGTAATCATATTCTGGGTATGATATCCAGAGCCACAAAACTGTTGGGTTTCATCATTAGGAATACCAAAACATTCAGGAACACCTCGGATATAGTGTGCCTGTTTAATTCCATTGTTCGTCCAAATCTCGAGTATTGTAGCTTGATTTGGAGCTCGTCACACGCAATCGATGAGTTAGGGTTGGAACGGGTACAAAATAGACTATCTAGATACTTACACTACTTGGAAACTGGCACATATCCAACATATGATACACACAGTAAGGACCTTAAAGATAAATTTAAAATCACAGAACTGCGCGTTAGACGAGATCTGCTGTCTTCTCTTTTTTTATTTAAATTAATGAAAGGAATTTCTGATTGCCCTGCGATAGTTAATATGATAAGAATAAGGGTGCCTAGATCATGTAACGCTCGAATACCCAGTACGCTGCAGGTCCCCCCAGTTAGAACCCTGTATATGACACATGCACCACTGTATACCATTTGTCGAAGCTTTAATAGATTACTTGTTGATACTAATGTGGACTTTGACATCGGACTCGCTCAATTTAGAACGACCAGTAAGGACTTTTACAAAAAATTTTAATTACACTCTGGGCTACCGTGCGCGTCCCCCCCGCTGACTGAATCAATTTTGCAATTTGTAAAATAAACGAAATGTATATATTATACTACCTACATGTAATTAGGCCTATGCCTGTTTGTAGGGTTTTTGAAATATAGTAAAATAAAATAAAAAATAAAATAAAATTTAACTAAAAATTACAAAAAAAATTGGTCCGAATGCGGACTCAAAACTCTAGGACGTCCGTCCGCTCGCTTCATTGCGCACTCACTCCCTCTCTCTCCAACATTTTGAATTTAAATATTCGAATCAAAAATAAATATAAATAAAAAAACATTTGCATTAAATCACACAACAATATATTAGTAAACAACCATAACAAAAGAAATACTGATGTGGAGGTATTCATTAAAACAAATAAATAGTTAAATTAATTATCATCATACTTACATAATTAATTGTACCTAAACCAATTACTAAACAAATATAATTGTATATATAACGGTTATAAGGTAAAAGTTATCAAAATTTAAGAATTTAATTATATTAACATTTACCCACGATTATTGTGCACAAAGCTTTTTGCGTTTACAGGTGTCCACTTATCTTAACACCGACGGACGACGATAGAATTTAATAAAATGTATAACTTTAAAGCGTAGTAAAATTATACAATTTTGATTTTCATTAACCAAGATAATGTTTTCAAATTACACAAAAAACATAATTATGTAAATTGAACCGGTAAATTTATACCCAATTACTGGCATTTTTTAGAAAAGAAGTGTGTATCACAAAAAAATTATCGGGAGCAAAATCAATTTATAGAAAATATGTTAGGAGTTTGCTTTGAATTTGAGATGAATTCAGATGTTCGGACCATGGAAATGATAATATATTAAATAAATTAACCTGTTCAACGTTTAATTTTTAATTATTATATGGAAATGATAAACTAGAAGAAAATCTACACCTCCAATACCTTGGGAACGGAATAATTCATAGGTTCTATTTACAACGATAATCTTAGAAACCATGTCTTCAAATTTCCAATGCCAAAAAAAGAATGAAACGTACAACTATAATTATGCGACTAAACCTCCATGCAGATCCAGATAAAAAGAATAGACATAGAACAAATCTTTTCTCACCCCGACAATTGAACCAAGTGGCTTAAAATCCACAAAACTGAGTTATGGTTGTTATAATATGAGCACTAGAAAAACCAATCAATCGTATCCAAACTAAATAAATATCTTCGGTAAGCGGTTAAATCCCAGAAACCACCGGTAGAATGAAGTAATAGCTATTTACCGGAAAGTAACCGAAACATATCCTTTATGTAATGAGTAAGCATATGAGGACGATGCGCGGAGTTTGATAACTGTATATATAATTTAATTCTTATCTTAATTCATAGCAATAAGGAGCAACCACGAACTTTTCCACGTTCAAAATATTGAAGTACGTTTGACACAAGTTGTGACGCTGGTGATTTTAAAGTTCCACCTTGAATCGACATTTTTTTTGATTTGAGATGTAATTATAACCTAATACAAACCAAACTTTTCACAGTTATAACATCAGCATACAGTAGAACAGTATTTTGTAATCTTAACAAAAAAACAATTATTGTTATCCGTGCTTTTCAATTATCCGTAAATAGCATTATCTCAGTCGGCCCGGATAATCGAGGTTCTACTGTACTTTCATTTTAATTATTATGCACGGTAAGAACTATTGTACCATATGCCACTGGTTATTAATTTAAAAAACAAATTGTCTGTGCATTATTTAGATGGTATTAACGTCCATTACCACAATATTATCAACAGTAATACACCAAGACGTGTATTTTGATAGGATCGAGCCCGAATGTAAATATATAATTATTATCTCGCTCAGTATACTCGAATACTGCAAGAACCCACGTGCTTACCTCCAACGTCCGCACTTGTTAAAATAAAATAAAAAGAATGGACTGAATAACTTTGGAAATACTAGGATTAATTGCGTTGGATCTACAAGCTTTCACAAACGAGTTTATGTGGCGTTGTGTAATGTGTATACGTAAACTACGACAATAATCAAACTTTGAACAAATAATTGAATTTAATATATGAATGAAAATAAAAATGCGAGTAAAGTTTGGTTTTTGGCTACCACTGCAAACTCTTTCAGAACAGAACTGAACTTCACTTATCAAATTTTCGACTTGGTGATGACTGATGATCATGGCGCGCAGTCCTCTACGTCAGGTACCACTTCACTGTATACCTGCATATAATTCTTGACTTTCACAAACTTAGCCTAACTTGCTGTCAAACTTTGCAAATATTTAACTTGATTTTAGAATTCAAGAGCTCATTTATTGGAGATCTATTGTTCTTGCAATTGAAATTAAATTGAATTTATAAAATTTTTATGTTTGAGTAGTATAAACGAATCCAGCATCCGTAATTTTATAAAATCCTTTACTCTCATTGACTAATTGGACTTTCCTTCTTGATTTATTTTAAATGCACCACCTCAGCATTGACATGCTTCTTCCGATTCTTTCATTTTTAGGTTCACATCACTCTTGACTGTTGGTTGAATTTTGTAGCCTAAATTCTCCTTTTAAATTTGGGGTTTTTTGTCTAAATATGTGTTTATTTTGATTTTTCCTGTCATTGCAAATGCTGTTTATTAAATGTTCCTCCAGCTAATTAATCGGGTTTAGCTGTGGATTTATTTGGAATATAATTTATAAATTACGAAGGTCTGATTTTACAACAGTCGGAGAAACCTGGTATAACGTTAACTATTTTAAAATCAACTTTACATAAATTAATACTGTTCGGATACTGATTTACCATCTTGTTAAATGCATTTACTTCTTTTATACATTATGTTGAAATTCAGCTCCAATTAGTTGAATCAACCAACAATAATTGATGTACCGGCCAATGAAATGTCATAATATAGTGAAAACTGTCTAAAGAGGAGTAAATTAGCTAATTCTGTCACGATTTAATTTCTGCGATCAAAATACTATGGAAATATCTAATGAAATATCTAAATGATTTACATCTTACAATAAAAGATATTTCATTATATAATTTCACATGTCTTATCTTATCTTATCTATTACTATGAAAATAGTATATAATAATAATTAATAAAATAATATGAAATTGGCCCTATATCTAATAAAACCAAAATATCTTTTGGATTCCTAAATATTGACAGGTAATTTTTCAAATGACTATCCACAATGTCGTTCAAATTTACGTAATCAATTTTTTTTTCTCTTTATTCGCTGCGCTGCATTGCTAACAATATTAATAGGTGTATTATTTATTTATTCACACTTATTATTTTCTACAATCGTACAAAAATTAGTACATGTCAGCTATTGTAATGTTAATATTTTCTTTAATTAATTAAAAAATAACAACAGTGAAAGGTTAATGTTGTGTTCTATTTGGATACCAAAATACACAAACAGTACGGAGATGTAATTCTGACAGTCGTTTCCTTTGTGCTACTACTACAATCGAGTACTGCGTCATCGATATGACAAGCAGTTCTTCCTTGATGAAAATGTCGTTTTATTCGAATTTTATGTATCTCTTCACAGACATTACAAGTAAAAAACTGATGTCCGTTAACTGTCATATTGTTCACGATTTAAAAAAAAAGAATGTATACTAGTCTTACATCATATATATATATGTATATATGATCCAAGATACTAGTTATGATTGCAGTATTGCATTGTACATAATTATGGATATCTCCTTGCAGTCAAATTGGACAAGGTAAGTACTATGTGGATTGATGGCTATTTGGGTACACTACATATTATCATAATCAACATAGGTACATATTTAGTAATATAAGAAGTTCACCAAATAAATTATTCAGTTGCGCATAAAGTCAGCAATGCTGTGGATTGGATTGAATTTTTAATTGCACAAGCTAGACGTCAGCTTCCAAAGAGCAGACGTATTAAGCATAGTCAGTCGGAAACTTACAAGACATTGTCCAGCATTAAATTAAAAAATAAAATCTTCAAATAATATAAGATGTTCATAATTAGACACTTGAAATTGCATCATTATGCTTAAGTTGGAATAGCTAAAAAAAAAGAAGCAAATTGAAGTCTATCCATAGTGGCCAATTAAAAAATTATTGATTGTTGTGTTAATTGCAAGTGCACAAACTGAACTTTTAAAGTACGTTATTATGTAGTATCTACAAAAGATAAAAATATTTTAAATTAGAATGTTACTAAGTTTTCTATCGTGAAAGAAAATGGCACGTGCTTATAAATGTGCTTTATAAGATAATCAATACTACTTGAGTTTTCTATTGTTAGTGCTTTTTCTATAAATCGTAAAATAAATGAAAATATGTTTCAATAATATATCATTTCAATCAGAACTCATTCTCGTAGAGAGAAATCTTTTCTTATGATTTTTGTAACTTTTATTAATAATAACTGCTTCTTGATGCATAATATAATTGGTAGATACTATTAAATTTTAGTCACTTTGTATGCATTCTATGAACTACAGAATGTTTTATAGCTTTTGATAATAATACGGATCCTTCTCCTCCTTAATCCTTAATCTGTCTGTCTGTTTGAAACGCATAAAATTGTTAACACAACATTGTGTGCAAAAACCTACACTCCACTTCTCTGCCATAAAATATTAAAGCTGGTTTTTTATATTAAAATACATAGATAGGTATATAAATTAGGTATTTATTATAGTTAATATAACTAACTTTTAATTCTTTTACATGTTTCATGTGGTCAAAGCACATTTTAAAATTTTGTTACTATAGAAAAAAGAATGTTTTGATGTTACAACATAATAAATGAAATATTAAGCTTAATCAATTTTTTTTCAACAGTTAAATTTAATTAAAAGTTTTTAGCCCATTGGAATAAATATCTGTAACTTGAATTCTAATAATTAATCCCTAAAACAACATATTTTATTTTAAATACAGGTAATATATATTATTTATTATGTAATAAATTACAATTTGAGATATACATTTTAAGGTAGTTTATTTACTTTTTTAAATAAAAATTAATTGCACTCTTTTGTGTCATTATTATGACGCGTTTCGACTACATGCAGTCATTATCGGACAATATTTAAAAAATTAAAATAACTTGATAATACGAAACTATTTTAAAAAGAATACTCAATAGCGACTTTTGAAAGTTGTTATTATATGTATATTGTTGTAATAATATTTTAAAATATTTTAGTGTTTGTGTAGTATTTACTTATAATAATTTTCTCCATTTCGCTCCACCAATTTTTGTTCTCTTTATCATAAACGAGTAGGAACTCAGCATCATCGATGTTCCATTAGATAGTCAAAACAATTAAATTTCCCGTTGTTACCATTTTTCTAGTGTTAAAATGTTCTTTCAATCTGGTGTTGAATTTACGGCTGGTCTGTCCCAGGTATGTCATTTTGCAGTTTACACATTTTATCATATACACTCCGCTTCTGTCCTGCTTTTCGATCTGATCTTTGGTTCTAGGTAATATTTCTTAAAAAGATTGTAATGCTTTTTAATATTTTATCATGATATCAATATGTTGATGTATCATTTTTTGTAATTTTACTTTTAGGTGAGTAATGTATCTATGAGAAAGGTTTTCGCGATGCTGATTTCCGTTTATTTATCATAGTTCGTTTTTCGACATAATATCTTGAAAGAAAGGCGGTTTTTGACTTCTACTGATGAACAGGTCAATGAATTTTTTAACTTCCACTGTGCATTTGATACTGATGTTCTGTAAATAATCTCAAATAATTTTCAGATTTTGTAGTGTCCCCTTCGGGTGTCTGAAGTGCCCCTCGGGTGTCTGGGCCTTGTGAGGTTGTACCTATTGCACCTGCTATACTATTCATGTGTTTGAGAAAGTTGTGTATTTGCCTGTTTGTATAGTTTCACAGTGATATGAAGTTACCAACATACATACGTAGCTATAGAAAATCTTACCGTTACATTCTATTTACTTTTGAAACTTAAGTCAATTTGATGAATTTCATCTTAATATTTTATGAACGCATTTCAAAATCTTCCAATTAGATGAACATGTAATTTTAAAAATTACATGGATAATTATGTCGCTCTTTTCCTTAAATGTGTTTTATTACTAAAACTTGGATCGCACTATCAGTGCAAGAAGATTGTTTATTAACATACACCACATGTGAGCGCTGATCTCAAGAAACGCACGTTGACGATGTCTTTTGTGTCCATATGATATGATAGACGGTAGCTGTTCAGACACACATTTAAGTGATAACACAAGTATGCGGTACTGATGACGACTAATGAGTCAGAAACACGTAGTGTAATGGCTTAGAAGTCGAAGAAGCAGTCATGTGTCTGTCGCTCTTTTCCTGAAATATGTTTTATTATGAAAAAAAATCTTTGTAAAAATATTAAAGGAACACCATAACCTATTTTATATTTCTGCATTGTGAGAAGTAGGTATGTATTAAGCGTTTGATAATGCCAACATGGCTTGTAAAGCAAGAATAAAAAGTGATGCATTAATGCCAGATTTCATAAAAAATTTAACAAGTCGTTAAAGTTAACAAATAATTTCTATTGGCTTGTTAGTATCAATTAACCAATGGGAATTTTCTTATAGTGCTAACAAGCCAATAGAAATCATCTGTTAACTTTGTATACCAATAAATGTATTATTTACATTTATGTAGTTTCGATACTACAGGTTTATATTGTAGTGGAACGTTAGTTCTGAAGCTAACTTCCTTCTCTTACCTTCGTTTGTCTCGGCTAACTTAACCAATCGGAGAGCTACAGTTCTCAGGAGCGGGTTCTAAACGATCTTACGACTAATAAAATGCGTGTGTGGTGACAAAAAAAGGTTTATTTAACAGCGTACCCACTATGATAAATTTCATACGCTTCAGGTTTTTTTTGTGTTTTGTGTTTGTTTGAAAGTATCAGAATTTTATTTATTTGGATTAAATTTATCCACTTTCCTAAATTCGATACCTTCAAAACAACTTGTGTAAAATGTGTATTAAATGTAAAAAAAAGAACAATTGTAAAATCTTTGAATAAAATTTCTTTACAAAATAAAGTTTTTGTGAACAGACCTTTAATCTTCACCGCCACGGTTTTTAAGTAGAATCCTGTATTCGCATGCGTGAGTCGCCAACCAGAAGTCAACCGTCTTATCTTCGTGCTTCCGACTGAATTTGGTGATAAATCGATAAGTCAAAAATTTTATCCACGCAGTTGTAGATTCTTCGTTTTATAGTGACAGAGCTTCTTGTGCAGTTTAAAAAGTATCTTCAGGTTTGAAACGGTAAGTAATTCCAAAATCACAAAATTTCTTATCATACCAAAATTTTCACTTTCAAAATGGAGGATGTCTTCCTTATCAAAATTTAATACGTTTTAATTTCATAAAAATAATTATGCCATCAAAAATATCGGAAATTTCAATGATTCAGCATCCAATGTACCAACTGCACAATTATCTCATCCGAAAATCAACAATACTCGCCAAATTATGTGCAAAATGTCCAAAAATATCGGACACTAAAAATTATTCGCCCCCTTCTCTCCGAAAGCACATGTAGGAGAGACCTTATCTTCTTTCCAACTTGCTAAATTCAAACTTTCAGGTAAATATTGTTGTATACAGGCACTTACGAAATTATCCAACACCATTTCACTTTCAAAATTCTACCTTCCACTGCACATTTTAGATAATACTAATAATTTTGTGTAATTTGGAGTGTTATTGTTACATTTACCTGATGGTATCGCTGTTAAAAACCCTTTGTGAGCTTTCAACGTTCTTTTTAATAAAATAAACCTCGCAAGATCGTTCATTACACCACAATATATAACGATAGAACAATTGACAAATCTTTTATGTTATTCTACTGCATACGTTTTTATAAAATGACGAGCTTACTGATTGCGTCGCTACGTAATTGCATTATGAGTCATTAAACTTAACGTTCTGTTCCAAAGGATTTGTTTCGGAGTAGACAGTTTAACACATTTGGATAATATATTATATTTACGAAGAATAATTTTTTTACTTTAAGGTTTACATAAACACTATTATATAGTATATTTAACGAAATGAGCCGTCTAAAATTGATACACTGATTGATGCCACATTGATATACTGGAACAGGTATTGGAAAGCCTTGCTAGAAATGTGAATTGAGAACCCTCCCGACAGCCTTCATGGCTATGAATCATAGTGCTATGTCCATGCACCCTAACCTTATAAAAAATGTTTCTTTTAGAGAAGTCGTAGAGACACCTTGGAGCCTTCGCTCCTATACCCAGAGTCCCCAATTTCTATACCCAATTCAACGGTGCTCCCGTCACGTCATGGTGAATCAGCGGTGATTGGCATAATAGTAATTCAAATCATCTATTTTAAAATACGAAAATGAAACGATTCTGCGAAAATTCATATTCAGCAACAGTCACTTCGACAACACCAAAAGCGAATTTTATTCTTCCACCGCGCAATATTAAATTAAAGAAAAAATTAAAATAGTTATATTTTCACAGGAATATCTACGGTAGGAAATGTAATAAAATAGAAGCAATTACAGAAAAAATATAGTATACTAAATATTTCTTTCCGAGTCTTTTAATCAATATTATAGTTATAAGAAATGCCTGGAAGATATTCTATAATATTTTACCGATCGTATTTCGTCACTTTCACTCTGTATGTGTGTCACGTACAAATGCAATGATAGATAGATTAATTTAAGATATTGTATATTTTGAAGATAATTTAGATTATGTAATAGAATGATTACCTCGCCATACACAAGAGAATTGTGTTCAGCGGATTTGGTTCACTGTGGACTTTATTAAACATTTTAAGTTAAAAAGACATTCATGTTTTTTACTTATAACTTAATATCATAGAAATGCCTATTTAAACGTCAAATTAATTTCACAACATTTTATGCAAGACTGCTTGTATCGACTTGTTGGGGATCTAGGTCCTTTGGAGTAGATCTGCTGAACATCCGTTCATGCTTGAAGAATTATTACAATGGCGACACCTTACTAGGGAAGCTCCAGGGCTACGCTCCGAGATTTGCACCTCAGTGAAGTATATTAGGGGATGTTACACTCACGATTTAAATATAGATCAAACCGCAAACCTTTCATAATTTCTTTTAGTCTACTCATTTCTACCAACGAACTAATTCAAAAGTGTATATTTTATATTACGCCAAGTGTTTAAATACGTTTTTCTCGAAATTTCATTTTACAAAAACTACTAGATGGATTGCCTTTATTTTTTTTTATTTTAAAGTAGATTAAATTTATTGGAACCTAAATGCAGATGATATTTGTTATTTTTTTAAATTTTGTAGTACTTTTAAGTGCGAAAAACACATGAAAAATTGGTTCCGAAGATTTGCATGTCCGCAATTTTTGTAATTTTCAACTTTTTCTTAATATTTTTGGTTTAGGTTCCAACTCCAACAACTTTGTAATATAAATTACAAAAAATTTTGGATTTTTGATTTCTGATCATTTTTGCAAGCTCTAGAGTGAGCGCCAATAGGACGTCGTTTATCGAGACGGTCACATTACATCACGTACTACTATGTCCCATAACATTATTTTTTATTGAAAATAATTTATTTTTGTACTTTAAGAGTTGATAAATATATGTCAAAAACTTTGAATACTTTGAATAATCCTTCTAAGAAAAGAATTTAATTCAAAAGAATACCATATTTTTGTCTTGTTTGATGAGAACCTCCACTTAAATTACAATAGTTTTTGTTTGTTACAGATTTGATGATCAGTGTTGTAGAGGTATAATGTACAAACACACATAAATGTAATGAGTAATATCAAACAAAAATTATGTAGTTCTTGACTAGAATTTTCCAGGTTTTTCCTAATTGTTGGAAAACTGTTGTTTATAAAATTATAAAATATGTGAGGAAATTATTATATTTCTTAGCATTTTCCCATAGTAATCTCATTTTCACTAATTTCGGACTTGTTACACTTTGGAAGTGAGGTAACGATTTATATTTGTATTTTTATTACCAATTTTCTATGAATCTGTATTTTGTATTTATTATATTTTCTATATTATATGTATTTATAACATATTTTCTAATTTTTTTTATAAAATATACTATAATAATTATGTTCATATAGAATACTATGTAGCATCCTATGCTAAAGGCGTCGCATTTCGTACAATAGGTCAGATATTTATTTATTTATTTATTTATTTACGGATAGACCAATTTACATAAAACTTATTATATACAAGTTATACAAAGACATATACAAAGACAAAGTTATTGCACGTTATACATTACATAAAATTACATAATACAGCCCCTGGCCATTGAATTAGGACCATGAGTGCAAATATTACGTTTTTCTAAGTTTTAAATGACAAATTGTACCTGACTACCTAAAATATCACTATAGTAGGTCAGGAGTGCATAGTAAAGTACCTCTGGTGCATAGTACCTCTAACCCTTGAAGACAAAAAGAGAAATATTACAAAATCGAATCTGGCCATCGAAAATGTTTGGAGTCGGCTGAAAGCACTCCTATATGCATCACCGAGCACAACATTGACCGAATTGAAACATAAAATTCAAGAAATTTGGGGGAACAATGAAGAAATCAAAGAAATGATAAAACGTTGTATACGGAGCATGCCAGAAAGGGTACGTGCTGTCATAAAAACAAAAAGTGGAAACACAAAATATTAGTTGAAATGTCTAAAAATAATAAAAAATTGTTGTTAGAGATTGTTTATGTCTTTTAATTTTACCTAAAAATCTAAAAAAACGTATAAAAATAATATTTTTCCGTGGTCCTAATTCAATGGCCAGGGGCTGTATTAGAAGAACTTATACAAAACAAAATATTATATACAAAATAAAAATAATCTAATTTGATACACAATTAATAGCCAACTACTACTACCATTTAGATTATTACATCCAAGTTCCACATGATGTCATTCTTGAAGCAGGCAAATGATGATTGATGCAGATTAAACTGTTGATGACCGTTAAGTCTGTTGACTAACCGGATTATTCTTGGAATAGGACTGTGAAAACCATAATTAGTTGAATGCACATCGGGCGCAAAGGCATTCTTGTGCCTAGTGTCATATGAAGACACATATGGCACGAAACAATTAAGTAAGCGTTGGCAGTTTATTTTGACATTAATTAGACGAAAGGCAAAACATAAATTTGCGACCTTTCGTCTATATTCTAATGACCTGGTGTTACAGGCAACGAGGCAACTGGAACTGTCGAATTCCTCCAGAGTACGTCCCCACTTAAAGTGAACGTATTTAAGGAACTTACGTTCAACCGCTCCCAGTCTGTCAATTTCGCCCTGATAAAATGGGGACCATACACTTGATGCATATTCCAACTGCAACCTCACAAGAGAAAAATACAATGTCTTAACTGTTTCAGCAGAAAAATGCCTGCTTTGTCTACGAATAAAACCTAAGGTTCGCAAGGCATTACCACAGACCTTTGCAATATGGGTCTTGAAAGTTAAGCCCGTATCAACGCGAACACCAAAATCGTCGATCTCAATGACGCGACGAAGAAAATTTCCGTCAATGTTGTATCCAAATGCATCAAAACTATGTTTCGAGAATGAGATTACTGAACACTTGTCAAAATTTAAATAAAGCTTGTTATGCTAGCACCACCGATGAAGATTATCAAGATCTACCTGTAATAACCCGCAGTCTTGAATACAACTTATTAACTTGTATATTTTTAGATCATCTGCAAACAATAGATACCTGCAATGTTCAATGAATTTACCAATATCATTGATAAATAGCAAAAACAAAATTGGACCACAATGGGAACCTTGCGGAACACCAGATGATACATAAATGTCTATTGAGTGAAAGTTCTACATTTTACAAATTCTACATACCTCTACATTGAAAGGTATTTAAAATACAATATATTAATGTATTTTCAAATAAATGTAAGTTGAAATATATGCCCAGCCATGGCTTATAGTCAGAATATAAAGTTGTTACAAATTCGATCAGTAGAATACATTTTAATATTTTTTTAATAACTTTAGCTATAATTAAAAGTGTTAGTATATACTTAAATAATTAATATTTTTTGCATTCCAGTAGAGCTTGACTTTTTATTTCAATTTATTTTTAAATGTTCCTGAGCTAATTTAAATAAAACAAATTGATTTTAAAATTAAATGAATGTAAATGTGCTAGAACCTGTTTTCTCATAATAACAACGCTGTAGAGACACCGGTAACAACATAAGAACAACCATTTGCAAGCAATTTACATATCTACTCTGGCGAATTGTAATTTTAAAACGTCTTGGTACTTACAATTAGTCGTAATGGAACTTTACATCTGGACAGGGATGTATAACTGGATCAAGCTTAATTCGAGTAAAAGCTGGAAAGGATTTACGTCATTTCTAAGTGTCTCTCTAGCTCCACCACAACGACTTCGGTGGTTGTCTGGAATGCAAAATTACGTGTATCGAGTTAATTGCTTTACGAACGAACGCGACCTGTAATCACAAACTTAGACGGCGTTCAATTACATGTTTATTTTCCATCTCAAAATTGTTAAAAAATAGTTTTTATTTTACGTCTGCATGAAATATATTTTTTACATTGTTATACTGTAAATACAAAATATAATACATCTTTCGATTTTATTAGATCTCATCACTGCTTCTCAAGTGCGTCTTTGTTTAGGTATGTCTACCTATATAACATTTTAACGAACAGTTATACGTCGAAAACAGTAATTCTTCGTTGCTAATTTGCATAATGTACAAAAAGTGAGATTACGACCTGTTTATTATACATAATAATATTATCAACTGTTGTTAGCTTGCACGTGGTGGAAGTTAACAGTTTAGTGGTTTTATAGTTCCCCAAATAAAACTTTTATCCATTAAAATACTTGAATCTTCTTGTATGGTACCTTACAACAAATAAAATTTCACACTGTGGAATTAATTTTCAGGAATATGTTGATTTAAATTTCAAACAGATTTTAAAGAGATTAAAATCAATTCTCATATTATTTATTTATTACTAAAAACTACCTATGTATACCTAAAGTTGATATTATTATATAAAAATATACGGGAGAGGAAAATTCAGTCGCTTATTTTATGAATTTAGATGTATAATATTTAGCAGGTAGGGATTTCAAATATTCATGAAAGACATGTACAAATTTGAAGGCAAAACTGTTTAAGGGAGTTATAAATTTCAAAGTTTTTAGTAATGCCAAAAAGGGGAGAGATTTATATAAGTTGTTTTTCTTAAATTCTGACGTCAAATTTTTAGTCTTAATTCTGTTATGAAATTGGAAATAAGCTATTTTGTTTTTACCAAAATATTAAATTATGTGAATAGTAACTGAGCAAAGTTGGCCAAAATTTGCCCATTTATCGGTGGTTTTACTTAGACATTACAAAGTTTTCTTTTGAAATATAGACGAATATAATCAGGATATAATTTGTACTTTCTATCATCGTTTGGTACTACACATGCATTTATAGTTTACTCTATAATCATCTACAACGTATGTAACCACTTTAAGAAAGTTTTTTGAATATGACGTTTAAAATTTATTTTTGACGATTGCTTTAATATCAGCGATGACCTGAACATGGTTTAATGACCCGATCTGGAAGATAAGGCGATAACCTTTTTTCTTGATTTTCTAGAGGTTTTGAGAATTGTTGAGATGAAGACTTAGGAGCTTCATCAGTTAGCATTTGAGAATCTGTTCAGCTTGGATCTAGATTTTTAGGTAAATAAAATTTAGTTTGTTCCAATAACGAGGTAGGTGACCATTGATACTTTTTTTGAACTGGATTAATTGGTGATGATTAAAAAAAAAAAGTTAAAATTAAAAAAAGTTACGAAAAAGTTAATAATTAAAACAAAGAAGGTGAAAAATGACAGCTTAGACAGTATTATTCGAAAGAAATATAGCACTTTTACAGTTATTATTTAATTAAGTTAAAATATATTATAGGGGGCATTCCATGCTAAATCGGTCGCTTTTTTTAGGTGACTCCTTTCGAGATTTGTTAATTTATTTACCTAATATTGTAGTTAGAAATTAACATCGTAGTTACAAGCATTAAATGTCGTTTCTCAATTTATAGGTAAGGTTTTTAATAATAATATTATATTTTTAATGTAAATACTAAATAAAAATTCAATTTATAAAGAGAAACTCAATGATGTTTTCATTTACGATGTCACCTTTCTCATTATAAGAAATACATAGTATTATATATTTTTAGACCATCCGTTTTTGAAATATGCTTTTTTTTAAATCTCTATAACATTGCAAGAGATGTACTACTCGGATCGTTTGTTTTGAAAATTTTTGATTTTCAATGCTCTTTCAAAAAAAAATAATATGATTTTGATCCAAATCATTGCGTTCACCGTTTGTTTTTAGTTTCATATAAAAAATCTTGTATCTGGTAATACCAGACAAACAAAACGGAAAATCTGACTAAAATCACTAAATGAGCGTAATAAAATCTATTGAATTCAGTTAAAATACAGCAGGTAGAAAAATCAAGTTTATATGTTGGAGCTGTGATAAGTGATCAGAGCGAACAAATATCAGCTCTAATCGCTGTTCTATCATTTAACGCTGGCTTGCGCTCTGCTTCAACATAAACAGTTACGTGTAGGTATACTTCAACATTTTGCTTTTCTCTGCTTCGCTAGTATCTTGACTTTTAGCGCTTATATAGCCGTGATACTAGCAAAGTAGAGGAAAGCGAAACGTTGAAGTAAACGTGACTGTTTATATTGAAGCAGAGCGCGCAAACCAATGTTAATTCATAGAACAGCGATTAGAGCTATGAAGTTTTTTCGGTTTTATCAATAAATTATCACAGCTCCAACATAAAAGTACCCTAAGTACGTTTACAAGAATTTAAATGGCAAATAAATTAAGTCCTAAATAAGCACTAAAATTAAATAAGAAGCATGTTGAGTAAAAGCAAAAAAGCAAAACATTGCCGCTTAAGGTCAAAAAAATTAATATTAAGTGCAAGTTAAATTTTAAACTCGTAAAAAAGTTCAAAATAAGCACAAAAGTTGAAAATAACCGAAAAATAGCAAAAAAAAAAGCAAAATCTTTTTATATAATCCGTCCAGATCTCAAATTTCAAAGAGCTGCTTTTAAAATTTACAATAAGCAAAAATGCTTAAAATCCGGTCTCTAGTGATGATAATTTTTCAGATTTACGTTTAGAAAAATTCATTTTAATAATTCCAAATGTTCCAAAGGTGTTAACGGATTCTAATACGTTGTAATTTGTTAATTTACAATTTGAAAGTTAACTTACTATGCGAATGTATATTAGCACTTATCATTAAACACAATTGATAACTCAAAAATATTGAGCTCTAACTCGCGAATTCACATGCATTTTCTTATTACTAAACCTAGCCACTTCAGTGACTGCAGTAAAATACTGAAAACTTACTTGTCTCTCTCTTAGACATCAAAATTATATCTTGTATCTTTCTTACGCTTACTACCATATCAAGGTTTTTGGTTATAATAAATTATTGTGTGGTTTTTAATATTATAGGTATTCTTGCTTAAGTAAAATAGATAATGAGCTTTAAATTTTTATTTCAAGAAAATTTTTATATAAATTTCATATCCCTTAAATTTGGATAAATTCTTACCAATAATTTTTTCTTCATTATTGATTTTTTTCTTCGTTATAATATAAAACATATTCACAAAATTGTACCAGCAAACACTTCCAAGTGAAGAATTTATAAATTTTTTTAATAGTCTTCTGAAGACTAAACAGTTTATAATGTGTTGAGTTTTTTTTTTTTAGGCGACTTTATAATTACAAATTTTAGATACAGAATTAAAACTAACTCCCACTGTCTACCTTACAATTTATTAAGTAGAAGCTAATTGGATTCGCGTATATCCATATTATTCAAAACAAATACTTAGTACGCGTATTTGTTTTATCTTAAAGCTTGATAATTTAAGAGAAACCTTGTAGTGAATAAAATGTTAATTCACAAATATATTCCTAAAATAAACTTGATATATTTATTATGAGATTTTACATTAAAGTGAACCAAATCAAATTAAACAATAATTATGTATGATGTAGCACATCTTGGGTTATATTCTAAATAAAATTAATTGAATTTTCGCTAGACTCGTGAAACGTTATTATATTCGAGGTAAAACAAAGTAGGTACTTGATGTTATGATTTATAATTTTATTACACAATTTGTTATAATAATACTATAGCTTTTCCTTTCTAGTTAGTAAAGCATTAATAGGGAACATTTCTTTGTTATATCAAAATCCAGAAAAAGTCAAACAGAAAATAAAATTAAATAAAATAAAATAATAGAAATTTTTTAAGTTTTTAAATTATATTAACATTCTGTTTAGTTTTGCTAAATATTATATTTATAATAAAATGACATAATGGAATTTTCTATTTTTTCAAGATGTTCTACAAATCCAAGTAAAGATAATGTAAGTACCAACTTCTTGTACTACGCCAGCTCTATATAGAGAACACAATATAAGCCCGAGACTTACAGATTAGTAAACTGAAAGCTTACCGTTAGCCATAACAAATATTCGAATACTGGTGCTAATTTCTACCAAGTTATATATTACGCTAATATACAGAATAACCAAAATGCTTCCTCTTCTTCGTAGCATTTTCTCTTGACAGATTACAAAATAATTACATTTAAACCTCTCTCTGAATGAAAGTTTTAGTTAAGTCGTACGACTTTCGTACGGTTATAATTATTAACAAAATGGTTTTTCTGGTGTCCCCACTCAACTGATAGAAAAATGATAATATTCGTCATGTGAAATTTGTTGCAAATTCTGTCTGTAGTTTAGATGATAAGTCTATAGAAATTATTTATCATTGTTATTTGACGTACAAAATTTGCTTTAAAATAGTTTTTGTTATCTCTTTCTAAGTGTCGAAGCGATTCATCACCGTTAAGAGCTTTGAGGCAATAGTTTACTATAGTTCCGGTGTCGATTGACATTAACAGAAAAGATTAGGTATAGACGAGATCAACTAAAAGATAAAAATAAATTTATTGCAAAAGTAATGGAATAAATTAAATAACCTTTAAAGAACAATAAATTAAGGAAACTAAAACACTTTATATTATATTAACAACTAATAATTAAGTGATAACTATAATTGCCTCCATTGTTCTATTTCACAGTATCTCTCTGCTTCTTAGGGACTTGATTTTAACAAATGCATGAGTTTTATTTCTTTATGGCCAAATACCCACTACCTAAAAGTTTTTAAATCGATATTAATGAAATTATAGCATTTCAGAAAAATGTCACTTTAAACTAACTACCAGAAGTATGGATTAGAGCTTCTTCTTCTTAGTCAAGTGCTTCTTGTCAGAAGCGTCGCGACCGTATTCTCAATGAATGAGGAACGGCTTTCATGGCAAAGTGCCTCGGTGGTTTGCTATTGGTTTCCGAGAAAAGACTGTCAGAATTTCTTACTCCTCCCGGGTTAAGCGTCAAGTCATAACCGGAGTAAAGCCTACACCGATCAATTGGGAAGTCAGTCTATGACTAATCAGTCATCTTGGCTTCGGCCAAGTTGTTTGTCTACGTACTGCATAGTCCATAGTGTATGACACTCGAAGAAAACGTACCATTTAAAAACTTCTTAACACGAATGTGGGGAACGTAAACTTCTCATATTAGTTTAGAGTTATCAGTGCATTTCAAAATTATAAATTATCACTATTATAACCTGATTATCACTATAATGAGTTTATACAAACAGCAAAATTCACATGTAGTTTATACAAACTTTTATAGCTTTCTATGTTTCATAAGGGCTATTTCGTTTGATATAATTAATATGATACATAAACTTACGGGTGATTCATTTAGAGGTACTACTTTTTCCAAAAATTAAAATAAATTACAAAATTCAATTTTATCAGGAAATCTTTGTTATCATACAAAAGAACCATTCTTTACATTTACTTTTTAAATATTATATCATTCAAATGTTGGCCCTAACTGCGGCTAGCATTATTCATTCCAATGTTTCAATTTTTGCTCACGTGATCAAGCATTTCGTGTGATATTTGGTGAATGATGCGAGCAATATTGGCTTCCAATTCCTCAATAGTGGTCGGCTTATCTATGTAGACTTTTGGCTTGACGTAGCCCCAAGGAAAATAGTCCAGAGGTGTGATATCACATGATCTAGGCGGCTAATTTACCGGTCTGACGCGTGAAATTAACTTCTCACCGAATTGGTCTCGCAATAAAGCCATGGTTTCAGGGGCTGTGTGGAAAGTAACGCCATTTTATTGGAGCCAAATGTTGTCAAGATCAAGGGCTTCAATATCAGGCAACAAATAGTCCGTTATCATGTCGCGATAACGAGAGATTCCACCAGCCCACAAACCTCACCAAACCGTTATTTTTACTGGGAATTATGCAATAATGAAAATTGGGTTTACAATTTTTTGATATAAGAGCGAATTGTACGTTTGGAAGGGCTATTATGTGGACCAAAAGTTTCTCTGAGCGCGCGCACGAAACACACTCCTTGCAAATGGAGTTAAAAATGCTAAACAAAAATAACATGATGGTTTGACCAACGCACTCTTGATCTGTCATAAAATTCCCATTGGAAAAAGTACCTTTAAAATGAATCACCCTTTAGTATAAATAATAAAATTGTGTTTTACTTGTATTTTGCTGCATTTTGTTATCCGTTATAGTGAACATAAACAACATAATGACCGTATACGTTCTGAACTTGGCTCATAATGACACATTGAGCCACGCGAAGAGTATTCACTCATTTTGATTAGTACATAATATTTGGACTCTTCATCATTATAACATTTATCACTATTTGTATTAATAATTTTTAAAGACATCCATATGTTCCTAAAAATTTGATAGAAAATAGGGTTACTGTCGAAGCCTTTCTTTCAAAAGTAGGTAAGGATTTTTTTAAATTTTTTGAAAGTTCAAAATTTGAACTTTCTTATGAAGCGAAGATAAATAAAATTGGCCCACCGGTTACTTCACAGTTTAGATTTGAAAATCGACTTTTTGATGAAAATCTTACAAGTTTACGTTCATGTTTGCATTGCTAAAGCTTTCTGTGACGGTACGTGTGCGCTACGTACTCTTAAAATACGATTTTAAGTGGGGACATCCCACCCGATTAAAAACATTCACCGTCGAGTGACAAACTTTTCATTAATCAACCAGTGTACATAAACAAACTCCTATCCCGCCCGATAAAAGCATTCACCGAGTGAAAACCTTATCATTGCAAGTGCCATTAATGTTTCTACCACACACGCGATGCGAAAAACAATTTTACTCCGTGAACTTTCGTTTCTGCAACCTTCAGACCAGTAACCAGCAGTGGTGGCTTGGTGTGATCGCTGGTTGAGTTACAGAGCGGAAATTCTGGGTTGGAATCTCGGACCTGACAGAATTTCTTAGCTCGGCCTTCCGGTGGACATCAATAACATCACTACAGCGTTAAACCTGCAGGAGCGGCGAAGCAATGTCTAACGACGGATACCACGCTCCTGCAGTTAGCCTTAAGCGGAGGGGGTTTTAGTCGGTAAGAGTCCGACACTACCACCCACGGGTGGTGTCCATGAGGATTTCCCCCTCCTCAACGCAAGAATAAAAAAAAAAAAACCTTCAGACCAGTGAAACTTCGGTTTTGCTAGAGTATGTTTTAATTTTTGCCTTCTTGGCTTATCGTCAAAACTGCCAACACCATATGAAAGAGATTAAGGCGTCTATGGCGCAAAATTTTACGAAATTCACAAAGCTACGCTATGCTAAATGGGGACAGAACGTGGTTCCTTTACTGGCAAGCAGTATCCGTGGAAACATCGTTCAAGTTCCTACATTATCGAGTGCAGTTGCGATCCGACGATTGTAATAATTCAATATTGCGCGGCTCCGTCGGTTCTGTTGGGGCCCGGAAGATGTTTTTAGTGAGTTTAACGGTTCGCTTTGCTCGAACGTTACGGGCAGTTTTGACATGTGCAACAACGGCAAATCTCGGATCGATTACCTTTGAAATTATAATTTTCAAATTCTGTTATTTTCGAAATACTACTGGATATTCCGCATATTTTATTTTTTATATGTGTTATGGGCAATGATGTAAATCGAGCGTTGACAATGACGTCAATACCTATTTATTCAGGTCATTAACGTCATTGTCCGGCCATTGACATGATTGCCTGTTAACAGTGGGCAATGATGTAAATATTTTTGTAATAGTTACGTCTTTAGCCGGTCAATTACTTAAACGGCTGAGAACGATTGAACAATGATGAAATCATAGAATAAATACTATAAGAAACACGGATTTGGAGATTTGCATTTGACATCCGACTGCCAAATGACATTTAAGATTTAAGTGTGTTGTGTTCATTGTATTATAATGTATTATAATTATTTACTAACAAGAATAATATATGTATTATAATTATTTCCTCAAGAATAATAAAAATTAACAAAAATTTTAAAAAATAATAAAAATTAAAAAAATAATAAAATAAAAATGTTTATTCTTCTTTTTTTTTTCATTTTTATTCTGGCATAAGAGTGATCCGTAGCGCATTTCTTATTTTATATTGCTACAATGGACGAGAATTTGTTAATTCAGTTCTGATGCAATTTCATGCTACGTGGCATGAAAAATACGTGGTAACTTTTTATATTCGGTTGTTGTATTCATCAACTAATTACGAAAACATATTTAATTTGTTGCTTTCTGATGGAATACAAAAATAAAATTAAAATACCAGTATTGCTATCAACATTCCTCACCGTAAAATAATAGTTTCATCATCGCCCACTTTGTATTGGACAACGATGTCCTTGCCCGGACAATGATATAAAACCACATATGAAATTTGAGATGTCAACATTGTCCAAAATGACCGAATTATCATCTTTGGCCGTAACATATGTACTATATAGATTCTAAATCTTAATACATCAGCTGACCCCGAAAATAGTATTGGTTCCATTATAATAATAGTCAATTTAATTTATAAGCATAGGGAATACCCTGGTTTAAATTGGTTAATGGGTTTGACGTACTACAAACAGATTGATTATTGAACATTTTTCACCTAGTATTTCTCTAAAGACGAGTTGGGGACGTTAATATATTATTTTTTGAAATTTGATATAAATATTGGTTAAGGTTATAAATTAATCAAATATAAAAGAAATTACTTAACTATGCGGCTCATCAATGTTATCTAATATTGAACTAAAGTCTTCTAGTAAATTTATTATTTTAATGGTCATAGTTGAAAAACTAATGCATTTCAATAAATAAAATTTCCAATAATATGTGAATGAATATGGTTACAGATATGGAAAATTATGGCAAACCTATTAGTTTGGTTAAATGTTTATGGATCATTAAATTAAGATTTAAATTTACTATTATTATATTGCCCGCAAAATTTTAGGTGCTTATTTGAAATAATATTAATAAATTATTTAGTTACAAATTAATTGTCTTTGAAAATATTTGAATAATTTTAAATTAGATGAAATAGAATGAAGTTTGAGACATTTCAAGGAAAAATAGTAAGCAGGTTGGTATAATATTAACTCTTAGTAAACACTCATAAACCGCGAACGACTCATAAAATAATATGCATAACTAAATTTTCCTAACCCAAAATTCAAATTAGTTCAAGCCAAATTGATGTAAAAGCAGTAATAGCGGCTTGCTTGTAACAGGTAAGCAACTCTAAAACGGCTAATTTTACGATTAGTTACACATAAGTAAATTGTGAGTTTACTCTCAGGGGTACATTAGCAAAATCCGTTAAAGTGTATAATCGCCTGAACAAAATTTAGCAACAAATAGTTTTACAAATTCTAAAACTATAATTAACTCAAACCATAACATTCTACTTTAACATTTAGACTTTTATACTTTTATTTAGAATGACCGAATTAGGAAAATAGTATTTATTCTTTCATTATGGGTCGTCCATGTAAAGAGGCCTAATTTCTAATAATTATAACCTACATGGTATGTACTGAATTATCTTAATGATCTTGTAAAAATGGCGCCCAAAATAAGTTTTTTAGCTATATCTCCTTTTCAGTACTCTCTAGGTAAAAAATAGTTATAATAAAAATTGAAGAGAGAAAAATTGTCTACAATTTTGATACCTAACATTTTTCTGTGTGATGAATGGATTAGGAGTAATATTTATATAAGTCCAAGAAAGTTCTTTCAAATTGATAAAATACACTCGATGCTTGACGCCCGCCAATGAACTTTTATCGTCTAATTAGTACTATTTACTAATTTGATATTAAACCGTATAGTAGAAGTATGCTGTACTATTAATTATTATCTACAGAAGGAAGAATATTTCATCCCCCCTTTCGGTTTGCCCACTAGGCGAAAGCAGAGCGAGATTGATCGAGATCAATTCAGTCGATTGAGCGTGTATTTACCACGAGGCTATTGTTTCGTTGTACATTTTTTGTTTTGGGATTTTCCTGTTATTTATTGAAGGGATTGTGACAAGGCTCAAGATATTGGCTCTGTTGAAATTGTAAATATAATTGGCAACGATTTTGACTTATTGTTAGTTAAATTCAAACGCAAGGACAAAATCATTCCCACGGACTTAGCTATTACTTTTACATGGTGGGGGTTCGACACTGTACTTTACAAAGGTAAACTAGTTTTTGCCAGCGACTATTCCTCAATGCCATAAAAAGTCAGAGTTGTAAACCCCAATAAAATCAATCAAATGGAAATTAAAAATAACCCTAACCATGTTAAAATCCGTATCATAAAAAGTGGGTATTTAGCTAATATTTGCGTTGTTGCTTAGGCTAAGGGAAGGGTTTGAACCACCCCATACGCCCGTGGTCTTTCCCCTTGAGGCTGTCAACAACAGCATTACAATATTGTTGAAGTAGCAGTTCCTATTGATCAACTACTATTCATATTTCATAGAATGTGCATTGCGAAAGAATCAGACGAAGAGTTACAACAATACCTTCAATATGAACTTGCTCAGTTTCTCTTGTCGCTCTTTTCCGAGGAAGGAATGAGATAAAGCACAAAATCGTCTTTATATAAGGCCTTTACACCACTTCCGAGTGATACGCAATTTGGAAGCAGGGTTTACATAGGTATAATAATTATATTGAAATGAATTTTCCCCGATCTTCAATTTTTGTAAATTGGTCGCGGTTTTGGAGAAAATTCAAATCACAAAATTGCCCGGCTTTTCCAAATTAAAATTTTTCAATTTTCTAAACTTGATTTTTATTCAAAAATGGGAACAATAAATCTCTATCGTGCGTTGTCTCGCATGTGAGCGCCCAAAGACATATAAAATGTGGTCCCTTGATAGTTATATCCAAATAAATCAAAAATCTTGTGATGTCAACACAGATTGTTCTTTATTAATAATTGTTAATCTACAGTTAGTAAGTTTTATTCTTTGACTCACTGTCGATGAGTTTAAATTTGCTTGACATAATAGATATTTACCACAGAATTAGCAATAGATGACAGCATCGACAAGTATCGATAAAGATCTAGTTAAAGAATACGAATTATTTAAGTTTAATTTTCATGATTTCGAATATTCGTATTAATAGTAATTATTATAGTGATTGGTAGGTACTATCGATAGTAACAAGATTTTGTTTTACTACCGAATAAAAATTATCGAATATTCAATTTATTTCTGTTAATAAAATAAATATTATCTGAGCTTCGGATCCTTTTAATATTGTCTTGTTAGCCAAGTTTTTAGTAACTAAGAAGTAATTGTTAAGTTTTTGTAGTAGGTAGGTAACTAAAAAAAGTATTCGAAAGTTTTACTAACTACCGATAGTTAGATTGAACCCTAATACAAAGAAGACTACTTTCCAGAAAGTTGATGGTTTGGTGTTGGAACGTGATACGTGTACACAAACACAATAGAGAGGTACCCATGGTAACAATTAGAGCACAAATGGTCACATACTCAATAGGGATGTGACCATGATCACTGGAAATTTCATGGGGAGGTACCCATGGGCACAATTGGGCCACCCATGGTCACGTGCCCAATGGGGATGTAACCATGGTCATAAAATTGTGCCCATGGGTACCTCCCCATTAGGTAGTACCCATGGGAACATTTCGACCAGGGCGATAGCCAGTAAAGCACATGTGGGGTTCGATCCCATAATAAAAAACGTCTTTAAAGTTCACTCTCAAAGCTCACAATTCGATTCTTAAACGTGAGACTTCTACTAACTGCCACTTATATCAGAATATCAGAATGATATCATCTTTTCAATCAGCAACACTCACCATGCACCTGTAATTGCACCAACAAAAAAAATTTGAACCATTCTTCAATTCAACCTCACTTTGCTTTGCAAAACATTTAACCACCTTGAACCCAACTAAAATATAAAGGCAAAAACGAAACCGGCCCAACTACCACCCAAACGGACGAAACCCTGCCTGCCTGCGAAAATTGCCACTCCGTTACGCTATGCTTAAACGCCAGAGATGGGTGCTGCAATTCAAACTGTTAATACGTTCTTTTTAACTTTTATTTCATTAATTTCGTTAATTATTTCAGAATTTTACTTTAAAATAGAGAATCCTGCTCTTCTAGACCAGTGTCTCTTTATCTATAGTTTCACAAGTTACAAATTTATGAATTATTTTTATCTATCTTACTATAAGAATGTTTTTTATGATAGGGCTGTTTTCCAATTTAAAAAATAAATTTTTAGCGTAACTACGGTAGAAATATACAAGCAGGTAGGTACTTCTATACCTACATATATAATATTAAATCTGGGTCCCAACTATAGTAATTCTTTTCGTATTAATGGAATAATTATTTAATTAATTAATAATAGTTCAGATAATTTCATCTGACTTACCAATAAGTGATTGACGTGGTTGTTCGGCATTCGGCCTCACTGAGGGAATATCGTTACCATCGTGGAAGCCATAATTGTTCGACCTTAAAACCTTTCAAGTCCTACAAAGCGACTCGTAATCGTTGACATTAACTTGCTGTCGTGCTTTAAAGTTTAATGGAGGTAATCCGTTTATTCTTGATGCGACTTGGTTGAAATTGGATTCTAGCAAACTTTGTGTTTTATAAATTATAACTTATAATCCGATTTTCTTTAATATAATTTTTTTATAAATTTTCTTAACCAATCAGCACATCAAATTTAAGTTTCCCCGATTTCGCAATAAAAAACTTGACGTAGAGAGCCGAGAATAGTGGCATTAACCTTGGAACTCTTAAGCTAAATATCCACTTTTTAATTTCGATCATGCTTTCCGTTGAGGAGATTTAGATGGGACGACATACAAACTTGTTGTTTTGTATATTAAGATTTACCTAATACCAACTATAAGACATGTATAGATACTAACTATTAAAAGTTTTAATGTCAATTTTGATTCGTTAAAGCAGTTAATTAAAATAAATAATAATTTAAGTTACAATATTTTGAAATCATTAAAATTCATTTTTGTTGTTTTAAAACGATTGCCTTTTATCGATTTATCAATATTATCTTATCATTAACATTTCTCATAAATTTTTAAAAGACTTCAAACATCGGTTGTTTAAACAATTCCAATAGCATAAAAATTTTAGTAGGTAATCAATTCAACATAGCAATTAGCAGATGCAATTATCTTGATATGTGTATTGTGAATGTAGCTTTATTTAGACAAGCTTGAATTGAACTAGTTCTGAATGATGAATATCAATGCCTGCAGTATCCCTCGAGTACTTCCGGTTTTAATAATATACCACCAGCCTACATCATGATATAAGGATAGTACATGCATATTCAATTTAATAGTTATTGAAAATTAATTATAATATATCAGTTCTCTTACTTAAAATAGTAAGTTTCTTGTAATCAGCATGTATTAGAGCGAAGTTTAGAGTTTTCTGAATTATTAATACTGCAGTGAAACTTGTACAAATTTTGAGAATACCTGGACTCATTCAAAAGTGATGAGGGGGGGCTGATGAAATAAAATTTTGTATAGATAACTTATTCTCGAAACGGAGCACAGTGGTACAAAAAACCATATCAGTACTTTAGAATAACTAAACAATTCACTAAACACTTTTTAGAACAAACTTTTTTAATCGTCCAATACACTGTAAGTATATTATACTATGTATACAATATTTAGAACCTTATAATATTATGTAAATATGCTTAAATATATTCGATACACAGTTGGTTAGGCTAACCTATTTTCCAATAACTTACACTCATGCTTTATGGTTATTTGATAATTAATTTGTGAATAATCAACTGTTAAGTTTTAACTACAAGAAATTTGGATTTTTTCAAAAATAGTAAACATTTCAAAATAATAGATTACTGCCCTAGCCAGTAGATTTCAAAATCCTAGCCAAGAGGTTATAGAATTTTGTTGAATAAGATATAGGAATTAATTCCGAAAAGAAAAAGAGAAATTCTTGATATATACAAGATTTTTAATGTTTTACTTAACTTGTTAATTTTTAATAAATTCATTTTATCCCAATTCGTACCTATATTTTATTTTATAATAAAAATAATTAAGTCGCATAAATAAAACCGTTTAATTATTAAGAAAAGGAGAAAACTATGTACCATCATTTATTAAACTTGGCCATTTTATCAATTCTGATGGCAATTACATTGGAGTCTTCTCATCTTATTTTTCTTTTTAATAATAATAAATGCATTCTTCTAAGACAGGAGATTAAGGTAGTGAAGTATGAGTTTAATTGTTATCTC
Organism: Cantharis lateralis; assembly: GCA_963170105.1. Taxonomy (NCBI): domain Eukaryota; kingdom Metazoa; phylum Arthropoda; class Insecta; order Coleoptera; family Cantharidae; genus Cantharis; species Cantharis lateralis. The sequence goes on from OY720629.1 coordinate 12,376,776, forward strand.
AAATTGGTTTTCTTTGTAAGGAACGATTTATTTTTATTGTTATAGTTACGAAGTTTCAAAGTGCGTACCTGTATACCACGGATGTTTTCAAACGTTAATTAAATGTAGTACAAAAGTAATTTTAAAGTTTAACGTTACTGAAAGTTCAAAAAGAATTTTGATGCTTTGCACAAAAATGAATTTGCGATAGTTTCTACTTTAACAACATTAAATGTAAATGCTCGTGAGAATATGAAGTGTCATGTGCAATGATTGGACCAAACACAGCAAATCTAATATTTGAAGTAGGAAAGATTGGTACGTGAGATGCTTTGATGCCGAAAAATAAATTAAATTGTTTTCTTTTCAGGTGAATCTCACAATCGAACGATTCAATAAAACATCTTGCACTTTTCAGTAGGGTATAAGATTTCTAAAAACATTAAGAACTTGGAAATAAGATATACCTACCCTTTATTTACAAACTTGCGAGCGGTTGCTTTTACTGATTGTGCAAACACTTGCGCGCGATCTGTTATAAACCATGCCAGAAAGTACAACAGTATTATTTAGTTATTTTATGCACCAAAGCGTGGAGTCTCTAGATACATAAATTTTCAAATCTTAATGATATAACAAAATTAGTGCTATATATATAGTTAAGCGATAAATTACTAATTTTTTTAAATTAATAATTATATTATTTATGTAAAAAGTTGACAAGGAATTCCATATAGGAGTTCTTAACCGTCATTGGTTAAAACAATATTATAAATTGATAGCTCGTTATGACAACGCAGTAAATCGAAAACTAATACATCGAATAAAAAAACTAATAATTTAATTAGAATTTGGGGATTTAATCCCCAACTACACCAAATACCTTAATAAATGTAGTACGTATATAATCCGTATTTCATTTTAAAGTATAAGCTTTAAACGTACTAGTGCGGAAAGCACTATAATTCGATACGTATTCAAAATGATATTAAAATTTAACCAAAAAAAGGGCACGGCAGTAAAAATACAATAGTTTTTAGAATTACATTTTGATAATAATAATAACTTTATTTGGTAAAATAGAACAATTTAAAAAAATATTTCTCCACTGAATTAAGTTATCTAACATTAGCAAAAGTATATGTACCAAAAAAATTAAATAAAATGTAATCAATTTGATTGGCGACTTATACTGTCAAATTAGCGGAAAGACTGGTAGAAATCAAGCAATTTATCTAAAACGAAGAGACGAGCAAAGATTTATGTTTCACTTTGATTTAACTGCAAAGTTCATCAGTTACTGTCTTAAAGATTTACTTTACTTCGCTAGCTTCATTTACTGAATTTTCTTTTGTAGTTAGCTATACGTACTTGATTATAATGAAAATATGTACTACATCACTTGAACCAAATTCAGTTAAAAGCACTTTAACAATGAAATACCCAATATACCATGTATCTACATATATTATCATTTTATCTTAAATTTATAATATAAGCAAAATTGGCAAAATATATAAACATTTATTTAATATAAGAATATTTTTTTCTCAGCTCATTCTATTATTCAAATTTTGTTAATGAAAATTTAATTGCTCGATAAATTGATGATACAAACTGTTTCTGATGAAATAGCTGTAACAAGGATTTATCCAGACAGTTTATTATTTATAGCACAGTATGTACCTCGCGATGTTAGATATAATAAGCTATGCATGAATAAGAAAATGTTTTTCAGTAGCGAATGTTTAGGAAGCTAACTTTCTATGGATTTTCATAAACACGTATAATATTCAAAATTTGATTAATTTATTATGGAAATGCCACATTAAAATTTGTCAGAAGGTATAGAACTTTTTCCAAAAAATAAAACACTAGAAAGTAAAATGTCAGTTGGTAATGATTCAAAAAGCTAAAGAAATACAAAACAAACTATTATATTACTTTATATTATTTATTCTGATATGTAGTTCTGTTATTCTTAGCAAGATCTTATAAATACGTATGCTACTACTTACATATTCAAAATATTCCGATATATGTGAATATCAAATAAAAGAAGCTAAAATTTGGTTTTCTATAACAATGTTAGTCTCAAGAGATTACTGTATATCAAAAACAAAACATCATTACAGTTTTCCATTATATTATTTAATATTAGGTTAGTAAGTATCTTCGGGTTGTAATATTAAATTTTTTTTAAATATTTTTCAATATAAATTATCAAAGACGCCATTTGGTGTTATAAGAGTAATAATAGACCAAATATAAATTCTATCATCTTAAGGATGATGAAATTTTTTACCAACGTAATACTTCTTTCTACTATTTTATGTTACAAAAAAAGTAATCCAACTTTACTACGCAAAACTTATTAAATTTCGTCTGTCAAAATAACCTGGTAGCACTCAAAATAAAATCGACGATGATTAAATAGCTTACGCAACTGACACGTTTGAGGAAAAAGTTTGTTGAATGTTACGACATGTTTTAATATTATTGAAAGAATAAATTTTATATTAATTTATTACTGACTGAAAGCCATTTTGACAGGCTGAAATTAAACTGCTTTTGCTTTCATAATTAATGCTATTTAACATTTTGTTAATAAAACCAATTCATAACTTTTTGTACATGGAAATTGCTATTATATGAAATATACTTACTTCTAAAATTTGTGTATTGAATAGTATAGGTACTTGCATCAAATTATTGTATAGAATACTGCTGGTATCAAATCTTAGATAGTGTATAATAGTAGTTTATGATATCAGTGTTAAAAGGAAATTCAAATAACTGAATGGTTTCATTCAAATTATATAATGATGAATATCAAAATTTTGATATTTTCAAATAAACTCTTGAATATCCGCTTAAGCTCACGCTTTAATTGTCTATAACCAACAATTGTTTCTAAGTGATAAACCACTTCTTTATCAAGTAAGTTGGTAACAAATCAAGTAATTTGGAAAAGTTACCAAATTATTGTAATAAGCAAGTATAGCGTGAGCTTTAAACCGATATTCAAGATTATTCTTGAGAATATCAAATATTTGATTTGTATTCTTTAGAACATGCTCCGCACCAAAAGTGTCATTACTAATTTTCTTAATTAGATATTTATTTCACAAATAATTACAACTTTATGAATTTGAAACTCAAACCTTTAGTAAAAATATTTTTATGGCTGGGGACTGAAGACTCTCGCAATAATAAACTTTTTGTTCTATCGTAATATTTTTATATTTTTTACAATAAAAAATTATAATGTACTTCATTTATTGAGGCTCTACTTGAGGAGTTAGCATAATATAGATACTTAGTTTTATGAATAGCACCAACTGTATAATAAATAATTATCTCTCCTCTTATTTTCAACACGAATGTCCATTATAGTAGCTCATGTTATAATTGAAAGTGTGTTTTTCCAAACGGAAATTGATAAATAACTTTTCGAAAATAAAAACTTAATTTTCGTTAACGTTTGTGGGAAAACCGTTATTTTCAATTTATTGTACTACAGTAGAAATTAATTTTATAAACATTCAAAGTTAGTCAGATGAAAATTCTCAGGCTTCATTGACATTATAATAATGCCGATAATATTCCTTATTTATGGTAAAAGAAAAATACAATACGTGTACAAGCAGTATCAAATATCTTGCGTCTTTTCGGTAAATTGTTTGATTACAGAATTTGTATTGATTATGCTAACGACGTAGCTGCAAATTAACTTAATCTGGTGTCTGCATCTTTGGCATAATGAAAACGTTTCTCAAATTTGTACTAAATGTTACTTGACAAAACTTTGTACATTTTAAGTTCTAAAAAGCTTGCAGTACATTTTACGCAAATGTAGAAAAAGCACTGTCAACCATTTATATTTTACATAAGTAATTTTAATAATAAGTAGTACACAAATTTTATATCGATGGATTGGGTTTTCATTTTATTTTATCTCGATGAATGTTTTAATTAATTGATGAAATGTTATTGTCAAGGTATGTTTGTTGTTTTCTTGTAAATTCTAAAGAACATCTATACGAAAGGTTGAGACTGATAGTTCGTTAAAAGTTGTATTACAGTTTGATTGTAAGAATTCAGAAATCTACCAAAAACAGCTTGTATTAAATACAAAATGTATTTATATCCAGTATATATGTACATGTCGAATGTCGATTACCAAATTGAATAGAAAACGAAAATTTAATAGTATAAAGCCTCTACGAAGGAGCTGGGGTTCCCCACTGGAGTAATGAACAAATTCAGCTAAACATGCTTGTCAGAAATCATCAAAACTTTTTATTACCACACTTCTGCAAATAATGATATTTCTAGCACTTCTATGAATTTGATTTACTATTAACATTTCAGCTATAGTTATTTATTTTTGTTTTGTGAACTCTTCCATGATGCTAATTATTTTATTATCTTGACTGGTATTTTCAGCTAATTTAGATGCGTGTGGAATTACGTGCCTCCTTGCAAGTTCCGAAGAATGGTCCCACAATAAGCATGATCAACCTTATTACTACATATTGGGTAACCATTTTATGTTTGGAATTTAGCCAACTCCTTTTTCAATGTTTTATTATTTTAACATAAGTAGTATTAGTAACAGCAATTTGATTTCTAAGATTGTAATCGTGCATGCTCTAAGATTTTTCTATTCTAATTCTAGAATTTTCTTGAACAACAAAGCATATAAACACTTAGGATCTCGGTATACTTTGTTACCAATACTAAAATCATCTGAATCTTAACAAAATTTGATTTCAGTTTCACTAACATTCCAAGTTAAAGTATATGGATTATAATGAACACCATATAAATATCGATGGAACCAATCTTTGGGTAATCCATCTATAATGGATAGAATCAGTAGTAACATAAACAGCTTCGCAGTACCTTGCCTTTCATTACCTATTGATATTATCGTCAACTTCATTAGGTATATTGTTCTATGTCAGATTCGTTACACATTCCCACTGATTTGTCTGCATCACCTCGTTCATTATTTGTTTATTATTCTTATCTTTCTTTTCACTCTCATCATTAGTAATATTAGAAATATATTCTTTCCAACTCATACTATCTGACATTTTAATACTGTCAGATTTAAAATGAGATGAGATTATATTTAAGTACAATAAACCAAATTAAGAAGTAAGTGTAGGTACGTATGTGTGATATGAACGAAGTATTTATTTATAATGATCTAAAAAAAAGTCGTTCAGATGTTTATATCGATATCAAAGCTCTTCCTATATCTTCCAGTATTTATTTCGGACTCGATGTCAATTACTTCAAATCCATGAAATTCTTTCTTACATTCAGCGTACATTGATATGAATTGTTTAAATGGTAAATCACTAAATTGTTTAAAATTTTCTGAAAAAGTTTTACTGAGATTAAGTGAGTTATTAAATTCTGGCTATCCACACAACAAAATGACGAACTCTAAAACTTTTATCGGTAATGACATTGCCAAATATCATAATGGAATGCGGTTTTACTTCAATCACAGCTACATCAACATTTTCTGACGAGTAAATTAACATATTCCATACTTTTCAAGTAGGTACTTTTTGTAGGTATTAGTAATTAGATTTTCTTCTATAAGATTGATTAGATGACTAAAAAACTTAAAGCTAAGTTCGCATTTCAGCAAGTTCTTCTAGGAATATTATAAAAGAGTTATTTATCGTAGGTAGGTATATATTATCGTGTATTTTTTCAAATTTGCAATAACATGTTGAATTTATATAAATTCTGTGCCATATTATTTAATTAAATTATGTTGTCATTCAAGAAATAAATTTGAACCATATTTTTTTCAATTAATGAAAACTTACCTAAGATTTTACCAATTTAGATTGTCAATTTATTTTCGTTTTAAACAAAATGTTCCTGGTCTATATAAATGTTCAAATGAGAGGATGTAAAAGATATTGACAAACTTGCTAAACTTGCAGTTTACCTACTTCTGAAATTGTTTACAGAAAGTGTGATATTACAACAAAAGTGAATTCACCTTTGCATTTCGCTCCGAATAAATATGAAAATAGAACTAAGTACTAGGTCAAACGGTGCGTTGATAAGAAACATACATTTTTTGCGCACATCTGCAAGGCACTGTATGGAACGAAAGTTTATAGTTTTCATTTATGTAAAAATTTACAATTTGTATTGGAAAATAAAATTAGTCGTGTAAATAATTGTTAAAAATTATATAATTACGATTTTGTTCTGAAAGTAAACCAAGAAATTTATTTTTGATGAGAGTCTAATGCTATAAACAGTGAAGTATTTGGAAACGGTGAGTTTAATAATTTTTATTTAAATTTCTCCGCCCCAGTACACTGCAATATATAATAAGTTCTGTTTGATTGACAAGGTTTTAATAATGATGATAACGAAAGGCACGGCACGATGGCGATGATTGCATAGTTTTATATTTTTAAAATCTTCGGGTGTTTTGGCAGAAATAAGTTGATTTATCTTTTCTGTCGCCATTGCGGGAGTGAAAAACTGAGTGACACAAGGAAAATCCCGCATAACATTTTAACGAGTTACACATTAAGGTACTACTTAATTTAATCTGTTATGGCTTCTATATTGTTGAGAAAAATTTGATGATAGTTTGTGACGGTGATTTTCAAGAAATTAAATTTGAATTGTTAATTCAAAATTAAAATTACTTTAATTTTTGGATATTTACATTAATTAAATTTAATAGTATCTTTTTCAAGTGAAGGTTGTTAACAAAAACAATTCATAATTTTTTGACTTGCGCTAAGGACAAAGTCAAAATGGTATAAAAGGTTGACTAATGATTCTATCGCTATTATTATACAAGTATTAGATTAGATAAATCTGGCGATTAAATTGCAGAAAGTAAAATCACGCCAGAGAGAGATGAAATGGAATTCCCTAAAATCTAATTAAACTCTCATCACTTGATCGATCTGGGTCAACAAGAAATGAGACTCTAAATTATAAGCGCTTCCTATTGCAACAAAGGGTAAGACTATTAATGTGTAAATACTACTCTTTTTATAACCGCAGTTGTTTTTATGTACCTGCAGTGGTTTGTGTATTATAAATCTCACGAATTTATTGTTAAATTAATAAATATTTGCCGAAACAACACTTTTATTTCTATTAGAACTGCTTGTCAGTGAAGTTTTATTTTTCTCAAATAGTAGAATTAAATTAAGCTCAGAATTGCTTATGTTAATATTTGATGTGATTTCAGTAATGTAAACTAAAACCATTTCAAACTAAATAAAACAGTATTGTTGTAATGCATTCCAATTACAGTATGAATAAATTTAAACGACTAATTAGCGAAAAAGTACTTTTACGTTATAGTATTAGACTGGATGCTACAGAAAATTTTAAGTAAATATTTCTATTCACATAATGCATTAGCTTTACGATACACAAATACGTACATTATTTAAACGAGTTGACTGCGAAACGTACAAAAATACCAAAAAAAGTTAGTAATAGGATATGCAAGGTAATGCATTACCTGGATAGTTCTTGTGCAAATACCAGAATTCATGTTCCACAATCACTATTAATCGTATACTTTCGACTAAGGAACAGCAGATAAAATATTTTTAAGGTTAAGCTGAAATCATTCGGCTAGAAGGCATAACGGCTCGGTTAATTAAATATATAAATTTCTCTGAAAAATAATTATTGAAAAACTTATTTGTTTGTTAAGTGATTAAATCATTTTATAACATTTTTTAAACATAGTAAATAATTTCAAATTATGCCACTAATAATTTTAAATTATTTACTTAATCGCAAATTTTATTGTCTGATTTTTTATGTACATACAGTTCATTCGCCAATTTTAATTGAAAAGCGACTCTATCCAATGTTTGTATGTTTGAAATTAACCCGGAATCATATAAATTTAATTTTCGATTAATTCACCAGTCTTTGCTAAGAATTTGTTAAAAAAGTACATACATAGATTTTGGTGTATTTCACTATCACGTCGAAATTCCAAATTTTTAACTATAATAGCAAATAATATGTCAAAACATAATATATTTAGGCTTTAAAATAATTATTTTTAAAATAATAATATTATTCACATTTATAGGTTTTTTTAAATCAGATGTTCACTTTAATGATAAATTACAAAATTTAAGTGTTTAATTTTACGCTCAATAACTGCAGAATGCTTGTCACTTTCCACTCCCTTCTATTGATAAAAATTCGAACGGAAACGCCAAATTTCTCAGTGAATTTTTCTTCAACCTTCCAATTAATGCACCAATTTTAACGAACGTTTTGCTCTAATTAGTCTATCAATTCTGTATCTTCTTCATCGTCCAAATTTCATATTAAAATTAATTTAATAATTCAATAACATAATAAATAAATTTTAAAACAAATTAAAGTCAACGTTGGTTAAACATTACCAAAATTTACCTACAAGGCACGTAACCTAATTCTTTTTAAAAACTTCTCTTTATTGGGATTTTATTAAAATGCAAATCATAATTTTTGCCTAGTGGCTAATTAAAAGTTTTCTGTGTATTTTATCTAAATAAATTATTTAATTAACTAAGTACGTAGGTAGTACCTACTCGTATTTATGAATTACTAATTTGTCCATTATTGAAAATTACAAATGAATATTAATTTGTTCAATTCATAATATAATGGTACACAAGCAATGTGTACATTGTGGTGTTCTATTTTATGTTTTTTGCAAGCTAGCCACTATGTTATTATTTAACTTACGAAGAGAACCCTTCAAGTGTAACTCTAGGGTCGGAAAAGCTTTGGTATGTTGAAAGAGCACTAAAAAGGCAAACACCTGTTTTTATTTAAAGTGCTATATAAGTAAGTTAAAAGATCGTTGAAATGTTTAAATACAATACTTCAACTAGTTTATGTAATCAAAATCTAGAGATCTTCTAGCTAAGATGGTAACGCATCCGCATGTGGATAGGAAGGTCCACGTCCACTTACCCTCATTAATAGATTTTTTTTTTCAGAATACCATTCTATAAGGGTAACTGGTAACAGCATATAGAGTGTTCTGTATCGTGTTCTCACGAAGATATAAAAATATGAAAAACAAAAACTTTAATCGAACCCGAACCTTTTAATAATTTTTACATAATAATTAATACATAAATAATAAATTATTAAAATATATATGCTTGATATACAGGTTAATTTAAAACTATTATTAATTTACTCTAAGATGGCATACATTTTAAATTATGCTGACTGCGGTACTCATGTTCTAAGAAATACATTTTTCCTTGTATAAAATGAAAAGATACATAATTCATCACCCCGAAAATCGATTTTTTATAATTTATTATAAAATAAACAAGACATAGGTTGCCGGCGGTAGTGAAAACGTAGGAACCGTTAGCCAGCATTCTTTTGGTCATTTTAAAGAAAATGAACCTACCGACAAATTAAACGGATGTTTTATTTCATTTCATATGTCACAAATAGGTACAGCAAACTATTAAGTATTCAGAAACATAGAACTTATTATTTGTGTCAAACTGTTGCATGTGTACAATTGTCGCATGCCTCCGATCGGCCCGCGTTCGAATATTTGCGTCCGATCATCCACGTCCAATTGTTGTATCCTCAAATTGTCGCATGCGTCCAATTGACGCGCAACCAAATTACCGTGTCCAAATATGGACCGGCCAAATATCCGCGACGTTTTGACGTGGATCCCAAATTTGCGTTCCAAAACACAAAAATCTTCAAAACACCAAACTTTCAAAATGTTGCGCAATCACAAAATTCACAAAAAATTAATCAAAGAACTATTTGAATAAGTCCGACAGTACCGGGCGGCATCCAGTACCGGGCGGCATCCAGTACCGGTTAGTTTCAATTTTCGAAGTTTGTGTATTAGATAGCTCTGAGATGGTTGTTGCCATATAAGTAAAAAATGCCGAAAAGTATATATTTCACGTGGCGTCGACTTGTCGTCACTGGTTTACTCTCCGTGATAAGATTTGTATTCCGCTTAGTGAACGTTCGTGAATTAACAAATTTAGTATGATCGATTAGTAGAGTTTAGAGGACGAGTTCTAAAGAAATCAAACCTGGTATGTATTTATTTCTTATGTAGTTATTATAAAATGCATTGTTACTCAAAGTCTGAGCGAACAGTCTTCTCTGAGGTCGAATCTTATATTTTAATCCGTTTCCTACAGTATTGGCCTCAAAATTTGCTGATGTCATTAAGATGTCAGTAAGAAAGGCAAGAGTTTTGTTTCAGGAAACGATGTCAGCAAGAATGGAAAAAGTTTGGTTTCAGGAAAAAACGTTATCAAGGAAAGCAAAAAAATTAAAGATGAAAATCGGAGTTTTCAAAAGAGACAATTTGCTCTGTGTGTTTTAAAATCTCGAGAAAAGGATTAAATACAATCTGGAACTGTAAGATTTGGATCCATGAGGCCTGTGTAATCCTATCAGAGTTGTCAAATCAATATATTTGCGATTATTGCCATGTATAAATATTCATATTTTTGCTGGCCGGTACTGGAGGTCATGGTGTTTTAGTGGTTGAATTTTCTTTACTTTAAATTTTTATAAATAAAAGTGTTTTTTTCTAAATATGCCTGTATTTTATTATTCTCATTTACAGTGTATAAGTTCCTTTACACATTTCAGTAGGTGTTAAACCTGTATTCTAAAAGATTTTCATTTTATTCTAAATAAACCTTAAGGTGATGGTACTACCGGACTCTCCCCTACTATTGCAACCTGGGGCGTAAGGGTGATTTCAGAATTAAATATTACCAGATGCAACTTAAGACAGTGAAAATAATAAACAAAATTTAACGGAACTGAATACAAAATCCGGTCAACATGACATATATTTCCTTTAGTATTATATATTTTACGTAAGTACATACTAAATTAACACACAATTTACTTGATATTAATTTTTAAGTTTATTACTTATAGTAAAGATAAAGTAATTTCGACCCCTATGATATTAGTAGAAAATTAATAAAAAATAAGTAAAAAATTCAAAATCAATTAGATTTAGAATTATAATTTCACATGTTAAGAACTAATCCATTTAAATAATAAGTATACAAATAATATTAAAAACAAAATGTATTATAATTGGTTATATTTTATTATACATATTTCCCTTCTAAAATTAAATAAAAGTCTCGGGGTTATATTGAACCTAACCCTGCATGGGTAACAATTCAGTTTTTTTTAACTAAATATAACATTATTTTATTGTTTATTAAATTAAGTTTATTTTATAAATTGATCATTTACTATCAACATAATCTGGAACTGAAAATTAATATTATAAATATAATTGTTTTGTCTATCATCAGTTTTCTCTTTAGATCATAATATAGACCCTAACAGAACAGTATAGAGTAAAAATATTTTCAATTTACAATGAATATGATAGAAAACCAGTTATTGCACAATTAAATAGTACGACTATTCAAAGTTATTAACTGAAGCACAGATGAGTGTTTAAATCCATATGCACAGGATTAACTATTTTTTAACAGTCAAATAAAAAGAGTTAATGACTCATTTTTATAAGCTGTTTTTGATTGATTGTACTACCTACATTTTTTGTTGGATTACATTTTATACTAATAAAATTGATTAATTTTGCGCACCGATATAACAATAAATATTGATAGCTTGATCATTTCAATTTGATATAAAACAGCTTTGCGTTTCTCACTGACAAACTGATTTTACTAACTTGAAAATTATATAGGACATTTTGATTGTAGTTTTTCGATAGATAAGTTTCATCATGTCAAATTAGTGTAACGTTGCATAATGAAACGAAAAGAACAGTTTTTGTTTCTCTTTCAAAAAATACTCGTAGCAGATACTCGTATATATTTTGTGTGAAATACGTAGAACAAAATTAGTTTTTCGAATATTTAAGGTATGAAATATTTACGGTAGGCTATAAGAGAAAAGAATTTTTCCCAATTGTAATAATACTATACCGAAGAACCACGGTGAGTCGCAAAATATTTTTTTGCGTACCAAAAACCGTTATACCACTGTACCACTGCGATAAAATATCGAACCTACATAGTAATAAAATTACACGTTAATTTGGCTATAACATATTAATATTGTTTGTGTTTATGCAATAAAAATGTTAGTACTATTTAGTTAAGCGATACAGTAATTATTTCACGGTTTGACACATTTTCAGTCAACAAAGAGGAAAATAAATAATTTAATGGTTCAAAAGTGGCTAGGGGAATATTACTATTAAACTAATAGAATCTATTTTACGTTTCATTTTTAACGTGCATTTCCTTATGAAACGGTATAACCATCAGTAGTATGCCTTTTAATTTGGTTTTATGCTAAGTTATATTTCTTATAAACGAGTGCAATTAAGAATATATAAGATGCATCGTGCTAATCGTTATGTTTTCTTTATCCCTACATTTTCAACTAAATTTCTCAATTTTGTAGATTACAACAAATTGTAGCTAGAAATTTTATGTCAGCAGATGCTGTTTATGTTATTTAATGTTTAACTTGTTTGTTCAGATGCTGCACTAATTGCTAAATGTCTGCGGAGTAAGAAAGCTCCTCTTCAAGTTAGATCATGTTTCAGAAGCATCAAATCTACACAGCAAAACCTAATTATTAAAGTTTCACAAGATATTCTCTTACACTTTGAAAATCATAATTTAGTTAGAAACGGTATGCCTTTTTAACTTAAAATTATTATAATTCGATGTAGGTAATTATTAAGCCTAATTTCTCAAACGTACATACAGTAGAGTCTCGTTTATATGTTTTATTAATTACAATCGGGGGTTACATACACATATCTGCGATATCATGCTTTATAAGATAAAAAAATTTAATTATAGTTGACCTTCCATTAAAATTAGTGAATAAATCACCCACATCAGCTAGCGCCGCCACTTTTGCAGAATCTAAAAAAAATATATGGAGAATTTGTGGCTAATTAGTTGCCGCAATCACGAATTAGTGGCTCTTATCGTTCGGAAATTACAGCCATTTGAGTGGTGGCGGCGTCGTCAGCTTGACTGCAAACCAGCGTCGCCACCACTAAAAACTTGATAAAAGAAAAGTATATGGGAATTTGTGGCAAATTTGTGGCCAATTAGTTGCCACAATCGGGAATTTGTTGCTGTTACCGTTCGGAAATTACAGCCCTTTGAGTGGTGGCGGAGCCAGCTTAACATCAAGCCAGCAGCGTCGCCACCACTAAAAATTTACTAAAAACAAAAAAAACGTAATATATAGGAATTTGTGGCAAATTTTAAATAATTCGTAATTTATTTTTTAACTTATTTAACTTATTTCATTCGTTTTATTAACCTGTTTAATGTTTAATTTTTTATTATTATATTATAATAATATTAGATACGAATTTGTATAGAAAATGTTGATTAATTTAATATATATAAACATTACAAATAAACAGTTCAATTTAAAATGATAGATAAATGAAAAAACAATAAAATAATATGGAATAAAAAAAATTAAATAATTTTGAATGCACGTATTCCAACATAATTAGGAACATTTGCATGTCGAAAAACTAAAAATTCTTTCGTTTAGGCACAAACATTTTAAACTATCACATTTCTTTTAGTATAGTGCTAATCAAGAAGTGTCCTGAATTTATGGAAAATTAGTTCCCGAAATGCTGGAATAGGTGAAATTACTCCGTTATTATTCTTCTATTAATATCAATAATAAATCATATCAAATTTACTAACAATACAAACATAGTTGTTAATTCATCAAAAATAACATTGGTAATATCATCTAGAAATAAAACTATAAATATTAGTATGAATATGGTTCAGAATTTAAAATAATACCTTGGAGGTAGTTTTTGATTTAGAATATTTGTCAAATATAACAGCCGATGTCGGTGGTTTTATTTTTTAGGGTTTTATTCGTTAGGTTTATATTCGGTAAGTTAATACAAATATTTTGATGTATCGCTTGATTGGTTCCATTTGCAAGATTAGGTAAGTGAACGTTTTTAACGATCATCCGTAAAGTATTATTAGTATTATTATAGTAGTAAAGCTAAATAAGGAAAAAAAGGAAAAAAAAGTGAATGACAAATAATCTTTGTTGACATTTGAAGAAAAACGTTTAATATTATGTAAAACTTTTCGTATTAATATACAAAAAGGTAATGAAGTTGACGTAAAAAATTTTTAATTATTCCCGCTTGTTATTATTCATTATTATAAAATTTTCATCTAGCTTATTTGTGTTGCAAATAATTAATTACATTTTCTTGTTGGATTAGGTAGATAATTGGAAAAAATTATTATCGGCTTTCTTTTTAATTTTTCACAATACAAATTTCCAAAATTCTGATGCGAAAACTATATAAATAATTGATTTTTCAATTCGTTAAAATATTAATATCACTGTTAGACAAAGATAAATATTTAAAAGTTGTTGATAATAAATCGATATTGAGTGATTCTTCCCTATTAATGTCATTTACTTTTAATATTTCTTTTTGTAAAATTCAGCTAAATTATACTCATAAATTATAATTTAAAAACTTTTCACTTATTATTAAATAAGTATGTATATATACATATTTTGTGGTAAATATTTACTTTGGTTTCATCGCAGATTTTGCAAGTAAATTTCCATATTTAGCTGCCACATCGTCTTATATTTATAAACGTTGCTTTTAGGACGTTAGGAACAAGCTTCCTGCTGATGAAATATGTATTTTAATGAATTGTACTACTTCCACTGCGTTAAATTTGAATTACGGCAAGATTTATCATAAGGATGTCTGATTGATTAAAAATGTTATTATCTTTGATATTTTAATATATTATAATTAATATTACTTATATATTAAGTAATGTTATAATAATTATTATTATTACATCATATTATAAAATTAATGTCAATACGTAGATAGTATTTATATTGTTAACTATATTATGTAATTCTAAAATTTAATATAATTCATAATATAAATTAATTATTATAAATATACTATATATAAATAGACAACCCAAACATTGAGAAGTTCCTGTTTTTAAGAATTCTGCTTTCCATTTTATGAGATAAGAATGAAAATCGTATCAATCGAAGGAGAATTTTCCGGCATCTGTTGATAGATATGTACATATTATGTACATCCACATTACTTGTTAGTTCTTCCTATGTATTCTATTATGATTGTGAAGAATGTAAGACTAACATGGGATTATTTTAAATATGCCTAAGCCATGAAGAAAAAATACTTTCATATGAAACGTTTTGGCAGATCAAATACCCAAATTAAATTGTAAAATTTATAAATTGTAGACTATAATACTTAGTGCCTGCAGTAAAACAAAACTCTAAAAACTTATAATGCCTTTCTCTTACACGTTTCACAATATACTTGCATTATTGCACCCATAATAATGACTGTTTTTTAATACTTGTGTGATTGGAATACGCGGTTTGTTGTGGATTCAACCTGGAACACTGAGTTTGTTAAATTTTAAATTATTTAATTAATTTGAACAAAAAGTCTTAGGTAACAAATTCTTGCTGTAATTGTAACTCTCCTGCTACTTACCCTTGTACAACTGTGATTGAAGACGTTCATATTACAGTTTTATTATAAAAATTTTATAATTAAATTATTAATTAAATATAAATAAATAAAATAAATAATTAAATTATATAAAAATAATAATTATAAAAATTGTAACCAATTTTCATCGTGATGCAATTGAATGTATTTACAACAAACGACATTCGCCGCGCAACTCATTCCCTCCATCGTTCCATGTTAGTGAAGCCCTTCAGGTTCGGTGCCTACTCTTCTTTCCCCTTGCTTGAGTCATTTCCCCTTATAGGCGTTCGGTCCCCACTCTTATATCCCCTTTGCTAAGTCATTTACCCTTATTGCAAAAATGCAAACATAATACGTAGCTAAAAAAGTTTCACTTCAAAAAATTAGCCTTGGCCGAATGGAGCATTTTTGTCGTTGTCTCCCGAATCATAATTTTTTTGTTTCCTATTTATTATTTTTGAGTTTCTTCTTTGTGGTTCCATGCGACTGGAACGCTTCAAATATTTTTAGTCGTACCTAATCTGTCAAAAGTAATAATGTTTTTTTTTAGTTTTTATAAATAAAAATATTTACTACAATCATCGGTGTAACCGACTATTGGCTAAACCCAATATCTACCACATGGTAGAGCGTGAGTTTCCTAATATTTCAAGTTATTCTAATAACGGTCATTAAGAAAACTGTATAACTCCATACCGGTGTAACTCACCTCCATCAAGCTAGCGCCGCCACTTTTTCAAAATCTAAAAAAAATATATGGAGAATTTGGGGCTAATTTGTGGCTAATTAGTTGCCGCAATCGCGAATTAATCGCTCTTACCGTTCGGTAATTACAGCCATTTGAGTGGTGGCGGCGCTAGCTTGATGTCAAGCTAGCGCCGCCACCACTAAAAACTTACCAAAAATAAAAAATAAGTATATAGGAATTTGTGGCTAATTTGTGGCCAATTAGTTGCCGCAATCCCGAATTAATCGCTCTTACGGTTCGGGAATTACAGCCGTTTGAGTGGTGGCGGCGCTAGCTTGACATCAAGCTTTTTAGATTTTGAAAAAGTGGCGGCGCTAGCTTGATGCGGGTGTGTAACTCGGTGTAACCGAGGCACTGAATCTCTTATTTTTCTTAAATTCAAAATAAGTGGGTCGTTTTATGCTGAAATTTATGAAAAACATGTTTTACATTGAATATTGTGTATGAATATTCTGAATATTTTAGATATTTTCCCATCGTAGCATGCGGTACTTGGAGCCTCCTTCTTAAGCGGTAGAACATCCTTTGGTCGTAAGGGCACCTTCACCTTTTAAACTCATGTATATAGCTTAGATATCTAACGCCATATAACTTAAGTTCTAGTAATGGATGATATTTTTTAGAATAAGAAATAAAATATCAAAATATTTTTACGATTACCATACCTCCAATTTTTTTGGTTCATTGAAGGTAAAAAAGTTGTTAACAATTAATTTTTTTTTTTTTATTTAAATAATCCTCCAAATAGCATCAAAATATTTACGCAGATAACGATTCCACTTCAGCAAAAAAAAGAAGCGATCGGATTACACCAGTACATCATACTCGACTCACAGCACACTACAACCCATTAGATACCTTTACATAGATACTCCAGATACCGCGTTCCAAGTTACACTCCGACCTAAACAATAAAAAAGACAAAGTAATAAGTCGCTGTTTTTCTTCAAGAACTCTTTATCTACCTCGTTGCTTAGATCGGAGTGTGGCTATGAACAAGACATCTGTCGTGACGTTCAATACGCAGGCTACCAAGAAAGACCAAGACACCACAACCGGTTCTTAGAAAAGCAATTTTCTTCTTTCTTATTGCTTAAATTAATATGAACCCGCCCAACAAACGCCTATATATGTAAAAGCACAAGTACCTATTCGGTAGCATTATTCTCCGAATAAAAATTATCAATTTTCACACCTCTTAATTCTACAGATGCTCCATCTGAAGCCTGATTGAGATTCTTCAAGGTCAACTGACCGTCAAACTATGCATTTAAAAAATAAGTTCCTTTCAAGTTATCACATGCATTACCAGAAGTTGTTCATTGGTTTTTATGCATACTACTGATTGAGTATTCACCTAAAAGAAAAGACAATTAGACTCTTTCTCTAAGAGACAGGTTGAATAGTTGCCGGTGGAAATCATACCGTCGTACCTATGTATGTAGTATACCTATCCGTATAATATGTCAAATCACTTTAAATCTAAGTCTTACGAGGTTAGCGCTTTGCTCAGTGCAACGGTTGAGCACCAAAATTTTTATAGGGTTAGTTTCTCATCGATTGTGAACACATGCGTTTGTGTAGAAATTGAATCGATTGAAGTTTAACTGTTTTATAACGTTTTACCATGGAACTGCCATTGAATGTTGCTTAAAACTTTAAAATTTTTAACTGTGTAATATTCTTGAGTGATCAATAAACTATGCTCGATTTTTTGTATTTCACATTTTGTTATTATTAGATATCTACTGTTTTATTGATTGTTAAAGATTGTCGTATTTTATGTGAGGCATTTCTAAATAATTCAACAGTTAGTTACAAAACGTTTGAATTTAGCAAAATTTAATTATAACTTTAGATTTCAATTAGTAAAATGAATATATTATTGTATAATTAAGAATTAGACTTTTTCTTAAACAATATATCTGATAATAATATCAGATATATTGTTTAGAAAAAAGTTGTAAGCCTTTGAATATTGATAACTTAAAATTGTACCAATCTTTATAATTATTAGAAGACGGTTATGGCTTGACGCTTAACTACGTCGACTATTAATCCGGAAAGTCCAGGTCGATCCCGGGCGAAGTGAGAAATTCTAACCGTCTTCCCTCGGAATGCAATGGCAAACCACCTAAGTACTTTGCCAAGAAAAGTTGCTACTCAATCATTGAGAAGTTGATCTCTAACCTCCAATAGGAGGTGGTATCTTAAGAAGAAGAAGATGTTTCTAATACTATAAAATTACTATATTATAGTTATTATTGAATAATTAAACAAGTTATGTTAATAATATTAAAACCAATTAAGTGTTTCAGCTCTCGAAGACTTTCGTCTACTTCATCAGAAAGTAGAAAGCTTACACTTAAATAATTATTAAGACTTGTATAGATTTATATCAATAATTCGAACGGTAATTCACATTGTATAATATGATTTAACCGAATTGTGATATCAATAAATATTTTAATATTTAGTCTGAAGAGGACGATGCTCATCTTAATAAGGAATTTAAGAATGCTCGTATAGTTGAATTTTTAATTTAAATTTTAATTAATATAAGAAAATTAAAGTTAGCTGGTATTAAATAAAGGAAAATGCTCGTATCTTTTTTTTTTTTAATTGGAGGTATATTATTCAATATGAATTATTATGGTACTAAAAATTAAGTATTTGTCAGTCATATACCTTGCGTATTGTCATGGTTTTAGGTTATATCTTAGTTAATTTTGAAATAATTCTGCGAAATTCTACTTAGATAGTAATAAGTTATCGAAGCAGAATACATATAGCAGCTTTTTACGTTTTTATGTAAAACTGTTACTTAGTTGACTGGTTTAAAAGTTCATATTTTATGTTGCGTACATAATTTATGTGTTAATAATGTAAAAGGGAGAGAGAATATTGTATACATGATTTATTTTTAGTTCCAAAGAAACCAGAAATATTTTTAGTAATATCGTTGTGTAGGAACGCGGTACGGTAGTAAACGGAAGCCACAGTCTAAAGTATGTGACCGCTATATTGTTTTGTGGTGTCCCACACAACTCCGGAAATAATGACAAGAACCGGAAAGTAGCACAAAACTTTCCATAATGTATGAGACCGATTCGGAGAGCTTTGTTGCCAAAATGCATTAGGTGCAGTTTCCCGTAAAATAAACATTGCTTAAAACATTTTCCATGTTTTCAAAACGTGATAAGGAAGAGTTAACATTTTAAGTCAAAAGTTTAGCGCCCAAGTGCTATGAAATATTGAATTTTAAGTGTACTAAAATGTTTTGCTCAAATTCGTTCTGTCGCAAAGATTCATTTTTCGATAAATGTAATAAATTTAATATTGCTAATATATTTCGCAGGTGTCGGTTTTCAGCTTCGTACGTCTATATACTGAAAATAATACATAGATATAATTTAAGTTTAGAAATTTAATGATATAAATAATGTCGTTCAATTTATTAAATTTTAATCAAATTCAAAAAACGCTATATATCTAAAACTTTTACTAATATCTACTAATATGAACAGGCAACTGACAGAAAATAGCTACTATACATAATTATATTAAAAAATAATAATTTGTAACGGAATTATGTTAAATAATTTCCTATTTAGAATTCCCATACGCGACGCTAATGGAATTCGGCCCCTAGCGTTCTTAAAAGGTACCACGCGCCCTGAAGGTCCCGGCGTACAGCGTATTTTTCGAGGCTTTTGAGATTTGGACGGCAAACTAAGAAGTCGTGCGTTTATGTTGTGGTTAGAGGTGATACTCCGGAGTAGTATTCTGTTTTAATTCTACGAGTTTTAATCCGTGTGAGTTCCCGAGAACGGCCAAACGAAATAACTTGTGTTGTACAAGAAATTTCAACAACGCTCAAGCACGAGTGCCTGTTTGATTTTGTCGAGCCGCAATTGCAATTGTATGGAAGATCATAAATTAAGTAACACGAAACCAAGAGTTCCTATGCGAATGTTGTATGCGATTTTGTTACCTGGGTACCTGTTTTGTTCGCGATCAAGTTTTCCAAGTGTGAAAGTTTTCCACACCGAACCATCTGTTGCTGTAAATCGAATCCCACTACTGGTCTGTTTTCGCAAGGTCATCTGTTCACCTGTAGAGCTATCAGGAAGTCATTGGCAAGTGTTGGAAGTATCAATTAACATCGTTCCTGTACCGAAGCTGACGATACACCTTGTCGTATTACTTTTTGTGAGACAATCAGTACTGGTGAGTCATTTATTTATTGTTAGATTTTGTGCAGACGAACACATATTTTTACTATCACAACTGTCGGTGACTCAAAAGTTGAAGATAGCCGAGTCAAATTTGGATACGTTGGAAGTTGTAATCACGAGTCAATCTGCTAAAATCATTAAATATTTTGTTGATCAAATTGTGTTTTCTTTTGTTCACATTTCTTTGCAGGGAAAGCAATTAACGACGAGAAGTTCGATCCACCCCCTTTGCCTCCGCAAGCTTATAAGCAAGCAGGGGCTGGTGACTTCGTGTCCTAGCGGGCAACAACTACAAATAATTACTGGATACCACCAATTCCAGGTGAAATTATTAACTACGCCCTTAAGGCGGGTTGGTTGTTTTACTGGCGCCCAACGTGGGGCCGACCATTTTTTTAAACTTGATTGCTTTCCCTGAACGATTGCTGTGTTACAATTTCCAACGGTTGTTCGGTTTTTTTATTGACTTGCGGGCAGTAGATTGTTTTAGAAGTCGCAGCAACAGTGGTATTTTTTTCGCATCAAATTTTATACAGGTGGTACGTCGAAATACATACAAGCGTAGCATAGTGTGAACACGTGATAAAATTTTTGAATTAATCTTTTGTTTGAAGATTGAACCAGGTATTTGCGTATGCGAATATTTGATTGTATGACCTTGCATTCAATTTTGTTGGCTTTTCGACCATTATCTACAGTTACGATAAATTATTTTAATAAATTTAATTTAACATGTCGGCTACTAATTACGTTCATGCACTTAACCGCGATGAAATTCATGTGGAATTTCTTATTAGAGGAAAAGACCTTTCAACTTTGCCGCAACACCTTACTTCTCTTCGTAAAGAACTTAATAAATTAATGCGTAGTGAAAAATTTACATCTTTCACCAATCCACACAGTTATAGTCCGTCGAATTTAATAGCTGATTTCGAAGCTACTAATAGGGCGTTAAATGAGATTCAAATTTCTATCGAGGAACTTGAAAGAACGGTTGACGCTAAAGCGCTCGAGAAAACCACCAACCGGCTCGCGCATTATAACAACCGCATAGAGATAGTACAGGGTGCTCCTAAAGCTGATAGGGAAAAAATGTTAGCAAAAATTCTTGCGCTTAGGGTTAAATTGGAGAATGTGATCACTCAAAATGAAGAAGAGGAAGTCTACGAAGATCCCGGGATCTCGATGTTTGAGAGCCCGATGCGTAAGTCATCTCTACTTCCACCGGTTAGTAATCCCGATTTAACTACTGTGTTACAATCGTTAATTAGTAATAAAAATTCCAACTCGGCCGTACATAAATGGAATTTGTCTTACGATGGTAAAGGGGGGTCCGAGCAATTATTTAGTTTTATTGAGAGAGCAAAGGAACTTTCACGTTCTCGGGGAATAAGCGAAAAAGTATTATTCGATAAGGCGGTCGAATTTTTCACAGGCGAAGCATTAACTTGGTATCGGACGTTAGGTACTACTGCTATCACCACATGGGCGCAGCTGGTCGAGGAATTAAAAATTCGTTTTTTGTCCCTCGATTTCAGTCGCGAGTACATTGAACAAATCCGTAATCGGAAACAGAAACCTAGCGAGTCAGTGCGTAGTTTTGCTGAATCAATGTTTGCCGAGTTTTCGCGAATTTCTCCAGTTCCTTCGGAGGAAGATCAATTGTGGGTGATTCGAAGGAATTTATTGCCTTCAATTTCGTTAGCCATGGGACCGACTCTCACGTCGAACCGTGAAGTTTTTATTCAAACGGCCCAGGCAGCGGAACGTTTAGTACAATGGACTGCTAGGGAAGTGTCCGCGTCGACACTCGCCTCTGAGAATTCAATTGTAACTCCACCCGCTCCGAGCTCTCAACGGAGATTTAATGTAGGTAATTGTTGGAACTGCTCAGAGCAGGGGCACCATTTTCGATCATGCCCTAAACCTGTTTCCATTTTTTGTAGCGGTTGTGGCCGCAAGGGTAAAGCTACCAACATGTGTGACTGTAGTAAGGGTTCAAAAAAACGCCGTAGGGCGAGGAGGCGTCGCGGCGCGTCCCTCGCGGCGTTAAGAAAAGCTAAAATCGTCGCGAAAGGAGACTGGAAGAATTGGTTGGCAAAAATACGCGATTTTTGCGGATCGGCCTCCAATGATTCTACTCTTTTCCTCCATCCTACTTCCGATCAACGTCCTTATATTAATTTAAAAGTAGGTGAAGAGCCAGTGACAGCGTTGCTAGATTCAGGTGCTAGCGTATCTATCTTAGGTACCGAGGGTCATTACCTCGTAGATAAGCTCGACCTTATACTTTCTAAGGGGGGTACTTCGGTTTTGCGGTCTGCGGACGGAACGCCGCAGGAGATTTTGGGTAAGGTCAATTTACCATTATGTATTGGCAGAGTGGTGCGACCACTAGAGGTTCTGGTATGTAAAAGCATACATATAGGGTTGACCTTAGGGATAGACTTTTGCCGGCTGTTTGGGGTTCGAGCAGATTTCCGTCAAGATCAGTACGTTGTGGACGAGGTCCAATCGTTGAAACTGATAAGATCTGCTGGGGACTTAAACCTAGAACAACAGGTTGCTCTCACTGAAATTAAAAATAAATTTAAATTACTTTCTCGTGATGGTCTTACTCGTACAGATAAGATTACTCACAACATTGATACTGGGGATGCTGCTCCTCTCAAACAACGGGCGTATCCGTTGTCTCCGGCTATGCGTAAGATAGCTCACGCAGAGCTCGACAAGATGTTGGAGATGGGCATTGTACGTCCGTCAAAATCGCCGTGGTCTTCTCCAATGTTATTGGTGAAGAAATCTGATGGGTCGCACCGTTTGTGTTATGACGGGAGGTCGTTGAACCGGTTAAGCAAACGCGATGCTTTTCCGTTACCCACGCCTGAGGAGATTCTTACATCTCTCCGCGACGCGCGTTTTTTATCGACCATCGATTTAAAGAAGGCGTTTTGGCAGATACCTCTTACTGAATCCTCCTGCGAGAAGACGGCTTTTACAGTACCGGGTCGAGGGTTGTTCGAATACGTGGTCGTTCCCATGGGAATTTCTAACGCTCCCATGACTCAGCAGCGGCTGATGGAAAATATTTTCGGATCTCTTCTCGGAGAGAGAATTTGGGTGTATTTGGACGACATCATCGTTATCTCGGCAACTTTCGAAGAGCACTTACATCTGCTCGAACAGGTGTTTTCTCGTCTACAGGAAGCCAACCTAACCATTAATTTGGAAAAGTGTGAATTTTGTAGGTCAAGCCTTAAGTTTCTAGGTCACATTATCGACGAAACTGGACTTCACACGGATCCAGATAAGGTTGAAGCGATCACACGACTAGCTAAACCGACCACCACGACAGGTGTCAAACGTTTTATAGGTATGATTGGTTGGTACCGGCGTTTCATTCCTAATTTTTCAAATTATTCGGCTCCCATCACCGAGCTTATTAAGGGACGGGCCAAGCGTCAATCCATTACCTGGACTCCTGACGCTAATGAGTCATTTGAAAACTTAAAAAAGTTGTTAGTTACTGCGCCTATTTTGGCTAGTCCGGATTTTAGTAAGAAATTTTACATACAGTGTGATGCTTCAAACTACGGGTTGGGTTGTGTTTTAAGTCAAGGGGAAGGGGACGAAGAACGTGCAATTGCCTATGCTTCGAGAACTCTCAACAAAGCCGAGAGGAATTATTCTGCGACGGAACGGGAATGTTTAGCTGTAATTTTCGGCATCGAGAAATTCCGACCTTATGTAGAGGGAACCGAATTTACGGTGGTTACGGACCATTACAGTTTGTTATGGCTTTTATCGATGAAAAGTCCCACGAATAAGCTGGCTAGGTGGAGCGTACGTTTAGCTCAACATTCTTTTAACATCCAGCATCGGAAAGGGAAATTGAACGTAGTGCCGGATGCACTATCACGCGCACCTTTGGAGGTGTCTTCTCTTGACTTGTCCGAGGGCGATTTCGATGCGTGGTATCGACGCATGTTGGCCAGAGTTCGCGAAAATCCGGTGAATTATCCTGATTGGCGCATAGAGGGGGGGCTTCTGTTCAAACTTATTAGTAACAATCATGATGTGACTTCCAATTTGATTGAATGGAAACAAGTCATACCCAAGTCGCGACGCCAGGACATTTTTAAGGAATGCCATGACGATCCGACCTCGGCTCATTTGGGAATTTTTAAAACTTTGAATAAGATCAGCGAACTTTACTATTGGCCAAGGATGCGAGCGGATGTGGCTAGGTATGTGCGTCGGTGCACCGTGTGTTTGTCGTCTAAGGCATGTCAGGGAGGGCGTAGTGGGTTAATGGGGAACCCGAAAAAAGTTCGATTTCCTTTCCAGTGCATTTCTGTCGACCTTATGGGTCCTTTTCCGCGTTCTGCTAGGGGTAACACCATGTTACTTGTAGTCTGTGATTGGTTTTCTAAGTTTGTGCTGGTACAACCCTTACGTAAGGCTACCGCAAAGTCGATTTGCGAATTTTTAGAGAACCAAGTCTTCCTGCTATTTGGAGTTCCTCAAATATGCATGGTGGATAACGGGCCTCAGTTTATCAGTCACGAATTTCGGGCACTCATGAACGACTACAAGGTGAATCATCTATGGTATAACGCAGCCTATCACCCGCAGGTTAATTTTGTAGAGAGGGTGAATAGAGTAGTAGGTACTGCGATCAGATCTTATGTCAAACAAGACCACCGGACATGGGATGTGGAAATCCACAAGATTGCCCACGCTATTAGATCCGCAACTCATGAGGTGACTGGGTTCACACCTTCTTTCCTAAATTTAGGCAGGACCGTTCCTGCGAAGGGAGATTATTACGGTCGCGTGTCGGAATTG
The DNA here is from genome assembly GCA_963170105.1 of Cantharis lateralis. Classification (NCBI taxonomy): domain Eukaryota; kingdom Metazoa; phylum Arthropoda; class Insecta; order Coleoptera; family Cantharidae; genus Cantharis; species Cantharis lateralis. The sequence continues at coordinate 12,402,217 of OY720629.1, forward strand.
GGAGAGGGAGACGTAACCTTAGGGAGTCGCGAAAGAATTGCGGAAGAGATGAATAAACTGAATGAGCTCTACAATGATGTTACGAACCGGTTAGGGAGTGCTTACCGCCGTAATGCTTCACATTACAACTTCCGGAAGCGAACCACGCGCTTTAGGGTGGGTGAGACGGTATGGCGCCGGAATTTCGCTTTGTCCAACGCTAGTAAGCATTTCGTCAGTAAACTTGCACCGAAGTATGTCAAATGTAGAGTTAAGGAGGTTACAGGTCCTTTGACCTACCGTCTGGTCAACGAACGGGGTAAAGATGTGGGAGTGTTCCACATCAAAGATCTGAAGCAGCATCCTCAGGATAATAGAGCAGAGGAAGGTTGTGGGATGGAGTGATTCAACATAATGGGTGGAGGTTGGGTAATGTTGTCACAACCTGGTCGGTTAACATCTAGATCAGAGTTTTTTTACAGGGTTCTGCTCAAGCACCTGTTAGCCCGTATGTCGTACATCAGACTACCGTCTTCCGTGGAGTCATTAAGTCCCGACTCGTTTGGTTTTTTCGGTTCTGGTTATTGCAGGGGCGGGGGAATTCGCTCTCACGCCAAGCGTGCTGTGAAGCCATCCTTCGTTTTGCGCGTACGCAAAGGTTGACTACACCTGAAGACCCTGTTTAGGCTAGGCTTCGCTACACCGTTGCGGTGGGGTTGGTCAATTGGAAAATCCGTGTTAACGTTGCGAGCGGTAGCCCTGGGTGTTTGTGGAGGTCTCTCGTCGTGCAGTCTCCGGAACTCAGTCAGTTAAGTCCCGGACGATGACCGTAATTTTGAGGGCGGATTACGTGAGTTTTTCAGGCTCTCAATGACATACTGTCATTCCCCGGGGTAACCTTTCCTCCCGTCCTCAAATTCGACCAAGTCGTTGGTGTTTTGTCGTTGCGGTGGCGATGATCTGTTGATTGGCGGTCCACGACGCGTTGTTATCATCCATACGCGAGGACGAATCATCGATTACGTCATTGCTGCGGGGAACCATTAATTACGGAAGTCATTTATCCTTCTGTTTCCTATTACCTTCCTTTACCTTTCCTCCTTTCTACCTCCTTCCTATTTCACATTGGGATCCTATTTGTAACATTCCTGGGAAGGGTTGGGTATATTTTGTTTTCCTGGGTTTTAAATTTTCAATTAATTAGCATAACATCGGAAGCTTTTAATTGCGCCATCTGAGATTTAATCTCACGCTTAGGAATGCGTAGTCTACTAGCTGTAGAGGATTTGGGTTTTTATGATTAAAACGGAAGTTTATTTTTTATTTTTACTTACAGTTCCTATGTTCCAACGACGCTGAGTGCGTTGGTCCGGAACGAATTTTTGCGCTGGGTGTGTTAGTTGGGATTAGATACACTTTCGAGCAGGCACGAATGGGTCCTATGCGGTCCATTCCAAAACACCATTGGGCGGCGTAGCCATTGGGTGTATTGTTGAGATTCGTTGGAATCTGAGTTTTTTTATATTAGTACGGGTCCTATGGGGAGCTGTACTAGCCTAGGGGCATTTAAGTCCATTATGTGACGGCATAAATGGCAGTTTTTTTGTTGATGACTTTTTGAAGCTACCAAGCTTAGTCATGAGGGTTCTCGCTTAGGCGGATTTAAAGGTAACGTTTCGTTATCAGGTTGAATACCTACCTTATTTTTTTATTTTATGGTTTAGTTTTTGGGAAATTAGGATAGTTTTGATCCGAAGTTTTTTAGTTTATCCTACAGTTAGGGGGCTGCGTCTTCAACGCAAGAGCACAGTTTTTGCAGACTTTGGGTTAGTTGATAGCTATCTCCATCTACCGAGGAGATATTTGGGGAGGGGGTGTGTAACGGAATTATGTTAAATAATTTCCTATTTAGAATTCCCATACGCGACGCTAATGGAATTCGGCCCCTAGCGTTCTTAAAAGGTACCACGCGCCCTGAAGGTCCCGGCGTACAGCGTATTTTTCGAGGCTTTTGAGATTTGGACGGCAAACTAAGAAGTCGTGCGTTTATGTTGTGGTTAGAGGTGATACTCCGGAGTAGTATTCTGTTTTAATTCTACGAGTTTTAATCCGTGTGAGTTCCCGAGAACGGCCAAACGAAATAACTTGTGTTGTACAAGAAATTTCAACAACGCTCAAGCACGAGTGCCTGTTTGATTTTGTCGAGCCGCAATTGCAATTGTATGGAAGATCATAAATTAAGTAACACGAAACCAAGAGTTCCTATGCGAATGTTGTATGCGATTTTGTTACCTGGGTACCTGTTTTGTTCGCGATCAAGTTTTCCAAGTGTGAAAGTTTTCCACACCGAACCATCTGTTGCTGTAAATCGAATCCCACTACTGGTCTGTTTTCGCAAGGTCATCTGTTCACCTGTAGAGCTATCAGGAAGTCATTGGCAAGTGTTGGAAGTATCAATTAACATCGTTCCTGTACCGAAGCTGACGATACACCTTGTCGTATTACTTTTTGTGAGACAATCAGTACTGGTGAGTCATTTATTTATTGTTAGATTTTGTGCAGACGAACACATATTTTTACTATCACAACTGTCGGTGACTCAAAAGTTGAAGATAGCCGAGTCAAATTTGGATACGTTGGAAGTTGTAATCACGAGTCAATCTGCTAAAATCATTAAATATTTTGTTGATCAAATTGTGTTTTCTTTTGTTCACATTTCTTTGCAGGGAAAGCAATTAACGACGAGAAGTTCGATCCACCCCCTTTGCCTCCGCAAGCTTATAAGCAAGCAGGGGCTGGTGACTTCGTGTCCTAGCGGGCAACAACTACAAATAATTACTGGATACCACCAATTCCAGGTGAAATTATTAACTACGCCCTTAAGGCGGGTTGGTTGTTTTAAATTTTAATTTTTTAAATTTTTGTAGTAGTACATGTTGTTTAAATTTTGCTGAAAATTGTACAAAAACGTAAAAATTCAACGATTTCCAGTAGGTGTTTGAGTAACGATTTCAGAAAAAGTTATTTTATATCCTAATTTTAATGTACAAAATATAACTAAATATGATTTATTATTTCCTCAAGTGTTTATTTAAATCTGAAGAAACAATTTTTTTATTAATTTCTTGGTTCGCATATGTGGTATATCTTTGGTTTCCTCGATTTTAAGTTTCCACTTGACGATGCGAAAAACTTTGTGAATAAATTACTAGAGGCTGTAGATTTGCGACACATCTGTGATCTTTCATTTTGAATGCTAATCTGAAAAATTCGCTATATATATTCTTTATATATGTTCGAAATTGTAACAATAAACTTAGAAAAATAATTTTAATACATGTTTTTGCTGTTATACATTTCTCGTACATTTCTAACTACCCGATTGTTTACTTAATACCCAATAAGCTCTTGTTGATAATACGAAATTTAATTATATTCTATGTACTTCATTTACAAACTTTCTACCACTTTTTAATTAAATTTTAGAATTAAAATTTTCACTGAAACAGGATGGTAAAGAATTACGATTTAAATTAAAAATATTACAGAAATAATTTAATACTTTAATATAACTTAGATCCTTCAGTAGCCAATAATAATAAATATAATAATTATTGTAGTTTCAACATTGGTGAATAATATAGTTTTCGTTAACCTTTAATATGAGTTTATGTATTTTTATCAATTTGTATAAGAAAAATATTTTAACGGAACATGGAACAAAACGAAAAAGTTTAAATGTTTTTTTTAAGTTATTGTGCGAATCGGTCATAATATGATCAGCCAATCTAAAGACATACTACGTCTAGCACATCATCCATCATAAAACTGGACAAAAACCGACAAGGATTATTTCACAATTAGATCCTTCAATGTTATTTATTTTATGAGAATTTTTACCGTCAACCGAACGGAGCGAAACTTAATTTCAAAACTAACAAGTTTAAATGATTAAAAATATTTTATTATAGAGATGTTACATGTATAAAGTTGAGTTTTGCTCAGTTTTATATTATTAGATTACTGACGTTTTTTTAAATAATATATTGTGCATCGATAAAGTTAGTTAACCTTTAAATACAGCGACGGACTGGGAATAAAAACTGGCCCTGGCATTCAGTTTATACCGGCCCAAACCCACTAGACACTAGAGAATCGGTCTTCCTGTCTTTTGCCAGAACTGCCAGATGGCCAATCCGGGCTTGTTTGAATACGTACATATAATAAAAGTAGTTATTAAATGAAAGATTGAAATTAAAATAAGTGATTGTAAATTTATTATAATAAAACAAGGGTATGCGGTTCATGATCTTATAACATCTAATGTGAAAGAGCCGAGCTTTTCCTGTGTTAAGTGATAACGTAACTATATACGTATATAATGTAGATATTATATATTTACATAAATAATTGCCTTAGAGGCTCTGTGAAGACCCATAGCTGCATAATTATAATGAATTATATTAATTAAAATACTTTCTATGAATTAATATAGAACGCGACACATCAGGCTGGTCCCTAATTTAAATATAATATAAATGATACGTTCGACATGTTCCTTATTTAAATTCGAAATATATGCCCTGTTGAAACTTTTATTAAAAGAATGAAACTTATTAACGTATTTTATTTATTTTACATTATTTCAATAGTTTATTTAATGGAAAATTTGTATGATACATTAGAAAATTGAGATTTTATTTTGTACGGAATATACATATCTTACCTACCTTTTACACAAATAGTCTCAATAAAAGGCAAAGTGTAGTTTTATATGCTTATTTGGTAAATGTGTACTTATATTATATAGTGGTAGATCGTGAATGATGCCATGTTCTGAACGACAGGATCCTCTCACAACCTGAATCCATTTTCTGAAAATATCATATGCACGTTCTCACGCTAGTATATCATCTTGTGTTACGTTTTCTCTTGGTATTTGTAGTACCGACCCCAAATAGATTAAAACTAATATAAGAAATTACAAAAAGAATTGCAATTTTTTTAAATTATCTAAGTTATTGAAACAACGTTATGTTAAATTTTTTGTAAATACGATTATTTAAAGTTAATATTAAAAATAATGCAAACAATACGTTATTTTTATTGTATAATAGAAACAAAAATAGGTTAGGGCACAAAAACAAAAGATATATTGAAGTTTTGGAAGATATCTTACCCATAATGAAATATCTTAATGATGTACATGTTAATTAATCTGCAAAAATTGAATAAAATTGAAAAAAATTGATTTATTGAATTGAAAGTTAAAAATCAAATTTTTTCAATTTTATTCAATTTTTGCAGTTTAATTAACATGTACATCATTAAGATATTTCATTATATAATTTCACATGTTACGAATTAATCCTATCGATATCTTACCCATGTACCGTTGCGTTACGTGAGCATTATTATAATTATTATTAGCATTAGAATACCTGTACGACAGAATGTGCATATTCTAAATAAAAATAATTTAAAAACTATGCAATAGGACCAATTTTTTTTTAATAAATATTATTAAAATTACATTTTAAATCAAATATTGATTATTTTTGTAGCAGATAAGTACTTAATATAACATCATTTGGAGACATTTTTATATTAAATTATAACCAACAGGCAAGTACATAATAACACATTTTGCATATGAAAACATTAATTTAAAAATTTCTTAGATAGGTCGTTTTATCAGCAGTTTTCTTCTACTACGATATTTAGTATCACACTCAATAGAGTTTCTCCTGAACGTACTTCGGTATTAATTTTTTATAATAGTAAGCCACTATTCCAGAAACCCGCGTTTACTTCTTCAGGTATAATTTATAATATGAAGTATTAAAGAATACATTTTCAAACAATCATAAAATTACCCCGAGTTGCAATTGCAAGCTGTTTGTTCAGCTGTAACATTCCAACGCACTCAACTCCTATTGAAACTTGTCCCATTAATTTAGAATTATCTTGCATGAAGGGAAATTTGACTTGTACGGAAAAAGAGATAAAGGGGAGAGGTTATAGAAAAGACAGATAGCAGTAAATGTATGAAACGTATGAAAATTGGGAATAATTTAGAAGATTCGCTGCCCAAATTCATTTTGAGCGTTGGAAAAATTTTATCTGTACAATAAGGCGTAGAGCGTGGATAATATCCGTTGTGTAGAGTTCTGGACAGCTTTCGAACAGGAAGGTATATTTTTTCCGAGTATTATGTGGGGGCTCGTAGTTTATTTAGCTCTTATTTAGGCTTTTAGATTAAGTTTAGATAATATTAGGTAAATCAAAATTAATTTGATTTACAAATGAACAAAATGATTTACCTTATAATATTACATTGCCGTGGATTTTATCTACAATAACCGTTGCTTGTATGTTTGCTTTTATTTTATTTGTTTAATGTAAAATAAATAATGAATACCTTTGTATCTTTCAGTCAATTACTGAAAAGTTGTAGCTTTTAACCTTAAAATGACGGGGAAAATTGCGCTGAAATTGACCTCTTTTTTTAAATAAAGTTTGTAGATAAAACCAATCAAGCACTCACATAGAGTGGCCACCAAACTGCTGGTCGATATATCGACCAGTCCCATCCTTAACGGAAAATACCATGTTAAAAATTGAGTCTGGCGATTTTAATTTTTTTTCCAATGTCATTTTATGCACGAATTAAAAAAAAAGTTATTAAAAAAATCACGGAGGCATACTTGACCTTGAAAATCTCATTTCAAGAATTTTATTTAAAAATTATTATATTTATATTGTCATGATTCAAACAAAATAATCTGGTTGTTTCGAATAAGCTTCATCTCAACAGTTAATTTTAAGTTTTGTTTTGGAAGTGTATGGTATCTTCTACATTATTTCTGGGACAAGTTGTCATTGGAGATCAATTGTGTTGTTATATTGTTTTACATGAGTTTTTTTTTAAGTTCGTCTGTTTATTTTCTGTCGAGGCCTGGTACTCAAATTTGATAGACATTTTTGAGAGGCGAGAAAGGGGGGATGGATAGCAGTTCGAAAGGTGATATGCGGCGAATAGGAAGTGAGAAAAATTGGATAGATTGTGATTCTGGAGATAAATACTATATTTTTGGGAAGATTTTTTTGTGTTTTTGCTACCGAGGCGCGAGGTAGTCAGTGGCAGAATTTTTTAAGTCGATTAATTGATTTGTTCGATATAGTAGTGGAACGGATCTACTCGGGAATTCTGGAGTGTCCCTGCTTCTGGAATCATTTCGGGAATATAAGCTAAGTGGTATTTGATTTAAAAAATGGAATATTATTTTTGAATTAATTGCATTTGCAATGATTTATAAATTTTGTATGTAAATTTGAGCGATATAAAACTTGATGCGATTATATCGGCGGCATTTGCTGAAGCCGTTTATCTGCGGAAAGGTTTTGCTATTTTGCACTTTGTTGAGAATTTAATTTTGGTTTTGCTTATTTTTGGGTATGTAATTTTATTTTCAGGTGTTCCAAAATAGGACCAGCATATTTTATTTAAGATTATGTTAAAAAAGATAAAATAATATTATTAGAGAAAATTATCCGAGCTGTGTTCCAATTATGGAATAATCCATTTATTTTTATTATCTTAGTATATTATATTTTGTGTGCTTAGGGGAAGTTGGGTAATTAAAATTAGAAACGGAATGAACTCACTACTGGGGTTATGAGGTTGCCTCTGGCTGAGATAGTTGGGGTAGGTTGCAAAAATATTTAATTTTAATATTTTTGTAAAAAATATCATTGCAATATATTTAAAAATTTATTGTTTTTGCTTAATCGGCCTCAAAATTTGTATACCCTTGTTTTTTGATGAGTAGTATGGAAAAATAGCTATTTATGTTACTAGTTACAAAAAGTTGAATATTTCAAGACACTGTTACAAAAAGTATTCGGTAGTACACTTACTTACTCTCTAAGAATGTCACGAAGAAAGTGCTGAATATTTGTACACAGAAGATGGCCACCCCTAGTATACAGGGCATATACAGAATGAGTTTACCTGTGGGACTAAATTAAACACCATTCAACGCTGCCACATTGTTTCGACAATAGTGTAAAAAATAACAGTGCCAATAATAATTATAACAGTAAGAAATCATCCACAAGAACAAAACAACCAAGTGCTAACATGCTGGTAGAAACTAAAGATAATTTCAATTTTCGGCTTTAGATTCACCTCAAAGATGATTTGTGTATCTCTTATCGAGATGACCTTTTTATTTAGCTTTTACACAAAAACATACGGAAATATGGCTTTTCAAACAAATGGTGACTTCAAGCATATGAATTTGGCGCTCCTTTGTATTGCCGCCCTAGGCACGTGCTCCGACTTGTTCCCGCTAGATCCGAGGATGTTCAGTATATCAAATTATGTAGAAAAACATCTAATTATACCCAATATTTGTACATAATATTTTAAAAATGTTTTTTTGCAAAAAAAAAATTGTATTTAATCGCTGATAAGATAATTGGCATCACTTCTGTATGATTTCTTAGGTCAACTACTTATAAATATTTTACATCTAGTATAATTAAATATTGCAAATAATGGTTTAAAGCATTTGTGCAATTTTACTATGCTCCAGAAAAAAAATTCAAAAGCCAACATAATATATTTTCAGTTATTATTTATAGCTTTTCTGTCACAAATACATAGTACCTGGAAACCTTTGGTTAATGCGTTTTTAGTTTTTGTTGGGTAAAATCATTGAAAGCAATCTTATTATTTCTAACCAAGGTCAAAAAACAAGATTTTTGTAATAATCAAAATTGCTTTAAAGTACACCAAAAACGCATATCACCAACCACTATATTATACCAAGAACATTATATTATCTAGTTTCCACTAAATAATTGTTTGTTAATTAAATTATGAAAGTAAGTATAAGTTCAAAATAATGCAGCACTTTCAGAAGTTTGAATTCCAGAAGGTAGAATCCTTATAATTATTAAGTTAAATTTATTAAACATTGGAAATACCAATTAAATTGCTTGTGCCTTTCATTTAGCCAAAGAGTGTCGTCGAATAAATTTTAAACACAGCAACTTGTAATGTGAATTTGTCAAATTAACGTTTTTTGTGATTATGCAGTAAACTGCATGATTTTCCAAAAGTAAACTGTTGTGATCACCGAGTTCGTTAATCATCATTTACACGATTTCAGATGTTAGTTATTGCATAGAAGAGCGATTCAAATAAAATGTAGCAATGGAGGATGTTAAAAATATTCAGTTGTTTTCGTCCGTCCGTCTAATTTAATAATTATATTTCTTTTATAATTGCTGGTCCAACAATCACAAAAAAACCTAATTATTTAGTTAAAAATATACTACTATTCTCAATTATTTTCTTAATTTTAATTATAAACATTTTTCTAATGTAAGATGTACAATTTAGGATAATAAACTGCTAAGGGGTAAGCAAGTCAAAAAACGGTTGATAACCGCTGGCCTAGAAGATGGAATATCCACGAATTTTGTTTTTTTAATTGTTAATTCTTAAAATTTTTATAAAATATATAATGCTGTGGTATATACAAATCTCAGCGTTCATCTTCATAAATTATAAAGTATTCCAACCATATAATTATTTAATGAAATCTTTAACGAAATTTATAAAAATTAAATTGATACCGTCTATCCAATATCGCCACAAACTTCCTTATCAATCCGTATAATATTCTAATGCTAAATTAAATTATTAAATGTTCTCCAATATCCAAAAATTTCTATTATTGTAATTATTATCCAAATTCATCAACAATTCAATAAAACTAATTTTAGTAACTTTTTCAGATTTTCATTTTATTTTTATTTTAAAACAAATTTACTGCACTTCAAGAAAATCGCGGCCGTCCGGCATTATCTCCCTTTTATTTAATTTTCTTTTTCTGTGCCCAAAATTCTTTTTCTTGGTTAAACCAAATTTTCCTTTATATCTAACTCTATTTCTCATATTATTGCTAAATTTTGCTTTGTGTCCAAATTAAAATTTTTTATAAGCCGATTTTTGTTTTAGGCTTCTATACAGTGTATAGCAAAGAAGCCTTATGTTCTGCTCACGTGTCCGTCCGTCCGCATGTTTCAAATTTTGAACTGTTACCAAAATTAAAAAAAGAACTATAACTTGAATTTTCTACTAAATATAATATTGAATATTACTATTTTTAATCGAATACTCTTAATATAATGCCGACTTTTAAGCTTCTATACAATGTATGTACAGCAAGAAGCTTTATGTTCTGGTACCGTGTCCGTCCGTCTGCATAATTCAAAGGTCAAACTTAACAACATGCGGATGGGCATACTTTTATGTTTTTTATACTAGGTATTGAAGTATTGTGTGTATTTTATAAAAAATTCATTGTGCATATAGAACAATAAATTGTGTATTTGTGTGGTTGGTGAATCACATAATATTTTATTTTGAGTAGAACACTGCAATCTATATAATTATAATATATAAAATGTGAAATGTAATTTAGTTGTCACGGATAATCTCCGAAACGACTGCATTGATCGACTTGCATTTTTCTTAAATGATAGAGTACATCCCGGGGCAGGTTTTAAGACCAATTTCGCTTTTAGAAGTTAATAAATAATGGAGTAATTACATTTTTTCTAATCACACCCTTAAAGCTAGACCTGTTAGAATAGGTTATTTCATTAATAAGGACCAAAAACCATGCAGCTAACTGTTCAGATTAACGATTTGAAGAGAATTTAAAGTCACTTGTAACTTGTAATATTAGTAAATTTTCAATATGAAACAGGGTCCTGGATGCTAGTGACGGGGTGGTCCCCCCATATGGAACTTTAAAGTTATTATTACTACAAAGTCCTGAATGCGACTTTGGTGAAGTAAGCTTTATTGCGCAAACAAAACACTGCTATCAATATAACTGTACCAAAGTTTCTGTTGAAATTGCGCGATTGGTGAATTTAAGAGGTAATATTCACTATGTAGTATCCTTGCAAAGGTAGCGGCAATGTTATTAACGCTAATAAATATTACTTGCAAGTTCTCACGACTTAAAAGGATTCGAAGTAATGTAACTTTAAAGTAACCACAATTGGTGACCACTACGTACGAGGGTTGCCTTTTATATTTCGGGATTGGAGAACAAAAACAAATATTTACCAACAAAAATGGTTCTATTGTTTTTCAAAATATTCTCCACGAAGATCAATACACTTTTGCATATGTTTCAACCAATTTTCGAAGTACTTTTTCCACTCCGAGTGAGATACTTCCAAAACATGCACTTTGAACGCATCAACCGCTTCTTCAGGTGTCGAAAAACATTGACCTTGCAATTTATTTTTGATGTTCGTGAATAAAAAGAAGTCATTGGGTGCCAAATCAGGACTATAGGGCGGATCACCCATCAAATCTTCGTTTTCAGTGTTCAAAAACTCACTTGTTTGTGCTGATGTGTGAGAACTCGCATTGTCGTAGTGGAGAATGATCTGTCTTTGACGGTTGGTTTTCCTTATTTCTCCGAAGACTTCTGGCAAACAAATGGTTGTGTACCATTCAGAATTAACCGTTCTACGTTCTACCAATGGTACGGTAGCGACATGTCCAGATTTTTTGAAAAAACAGGCGACCATTTGCTTTGAAGTGCTTCGGGCGCGAACAACTTTTGTTGGATTTGGCTCATCCTGAAAAACCCACACAGTCGACTGTTATTTATTTTCAAGTTCATAAGCGTAAATCCAAGATTCATCATCTGTCACGATGTCATAAACATGTTTTGAAGCACCGCAGTCGTATTTATGAAGCATTTCCTTGGACCAATTGACAAGAGTCTGCTTTTGAGCGATTGTCAAATTATGTGGAATCCAACGGGAACAAATCTTTTTGACGAACAAATGTTTATGCAATATTGAATGTATCCTGGTCCCACTAATACCCAAGGATGCCTCAATCTCACGATAAGTCATATGATGATCTTTCAATATCTGTTCACGCACAGCATCAATGTTTTCAGGAACAACAATCGATTTTGGGCGACCTTCCTGAAGTTCGTCGTTGAACGAGCTACGACCACGACTAAATTCGGTAAACCACCGATAAACACTGGTCCTTGATAGGGCTTCATCATCAAAAGTCGAAAAAAGTTCATCGATGCACTGTTGTTGAGTTAAACCACGTCAAAAGTTGTAAAAAATAATCGCACGAAAATGTTCAAGATTTAATTCCATTTTTTGGCCGAGATGAATTTTTCAAGTTACTGCAAACAATACAAATAGCACTCGTACGCCAAAACTTTCTGAATACATTTACCGTCAAAAATGTCAATCTTTACGATAAAAACGTCAGTTCGCAGGTGGCAGCACCAGACTTGTCCAATCCCGAAATATAAAAGGCAACCCTCGTAGCAGCGACTTGAAGTTATTCCTATTAAGTTATTTATACATCAAAGTTGTAGATTTAGTAACGGTTATGCAATAGTCACTCATGCAAGGTTCCCGTTTCAGATGCCAGAAAAGTACAATATAAAGTTGAGAAAGGGAGATACAAGGACAAAATTCAGATCCTAAAAATACTAGAAAACTTGTATCGCACATTATACGAGTCAAATATACTTCTTATGTCTTACGCTCATTGTGAACAAGCACTAAGTATATCTTCACATTAAACGTATGACATAACACAACACCACAACATAATTTTTACATAAGTCGCAAAAGTCGCAACACTTACATTGTTTTGCTATATACGCTATATTATGTATTCAACTTTAGATGTTCTGTATTTATATCTATTATGTACATTTCTTATTTCTTAACGTTCATTGTGAACATGCACTAACGCATTAAGATCTTTCTTATACCTTATTTTACTATCACAGATTTAAAAATTGTGATAGATAATAATTTTTAAAATATAACTATAACTATAACAACTAATTCACAGATTTCTCTGTTTGTATTGTTGTATCCCGTCCGTCGTCATACCACGTAGCTACTGAGCTACATAGTCAAGTTTCTAAAGTTTGATATCCTTTAAAAAAACATTAAATATTTGTTTACAGTTGCAAATTTAATTGCGGTTACAAACATTATTCATAACCATGTTCTGTTAACATTATAAGAATTTGACGAAATATAAAGTAACATAGATTAATAATAATTTATCACTAATGTAATACATAATGTAACAAAAAGCATGTAAAATATTTAAAACGTTAAAGGAAGTTATACATACATACTATACCTACATAAAGGGCACTATTAAAAATTTATTTAATAGTTACTTAAAGAGTTTGTTTGCGATGTGATATTATTTTAATTTAGAAAAAACAGATTCAGATAAAGATTTATTACCAACAAATTTATAATTTCAAAGCAAATTTGGATTGTTTTTATCTGACATCTAAAACCGATCAGTAAGTTGGACACATTCAACTACTTTTATGTAATACGGTTTCGTACTTTTAAATCCGCATTTGACATTATTTTTAAAGAAACAAATATTCTTAAGTTTAACTTTGAACTCGACGTGATATTTAGATCTTCAAGTCAAATACCTATCAATTACATAAATATCTAATATCCAACTTACTTAGGATTTTAGATTTTTAAACTGTTCACGTTTTTATTTTTAAAATAAGTTGTTTTACAATAATATTATCCAGTCGTATCTCGTAACTGCCAATAGTGTAGACTAAAGGCTACAAAAGGCCACAGGCTACTTTTTCGGTCTGTGTGTGAACCTGACATGCAACTTATGCAGCCGCAGTAAAAAAACTGCGCAGCAAAAGTAGCACAGACGCCGTCTTGCACAGGTTTCGTTTAACTTTTGTTCACGTAAGTATTCAGTTTGCGGTTCTTAACTGCAAACTTAACTTAATTTAACTAAGTTTGTAAAAATTTGCATCAACATTCATACGAATCAACTTTACGAATATCTTACTAAACTGCCATAAGCGCTATTGGGGTTTCATTAAGCCTAGCCATATACACTTGAACGAACACAAATAATAATATGCACACATTTTATTTCCAACTTAACTAAGTTGAGTAACTTAACTAAGTTAAGTTGGTAGATTGTGATTTTAAGTGATAAATAGTTTTAAATTATTGTTGATGTAACATGTAAAGCGAAGGTAGAGCTGCGTCGATTGTTATTGTTATTTATTTGTAGACTACCTAGTTGCAAGAATGGTTTAATTTGATGACAGTCTGTTCTCTCTTAAGTAGTTAAACCTGTGGCTAGTCTTAAGCTTTTGTTTGCAACAATTTTAAATGAAACAACCGCTCTAAAAATTTAACATAAAACATCTCATTAACTTATTTATATTTATTATTTATATTATACTATTTTCTTTTTTTTTGCGATGGTTAATATTGGTAGTGGTACTTTTGCGCTATTGGTATAATATACATTCTACATTGTATATTGGTATACTACCTGACTATGAAACGCGTCACAACATAAAAACTAGACGAGTAGAGCGCAATACTTTTAAATATTAATTTTAAAATTATTAACATAATAATTATCTCTCTATAAAATTTATTTAGATAATTTAGATTATCTAAAAAGTTGTATTGGCATAAATTGAATACTTTGTCTTTTTTTTCATTGACCCATATAACTAATCAATTCATTTTCCAGGGATCTGCCTCCCTTGCTATAATAGCTTCTTATTTTCAAAAGAAGTTCTATAATTACAATATTTTCAAAGGTATCAAATAATTTTTATCAATGACTGTATATCGTTAGATTTCAAATTGATATTAAAATTAACAAATTGTTTAATAAAATTAAAGTTAATTAACTTTAAATGAAAATGTATCACTTCAAGCGCAAATTTATCAAAATGAACAAACAATTTTTAGACAATACTTAGCAATTCTGTAACGCTTCAACAAATTTCTACGACTCGATTTTGATCAAACACGTAGTAAATTAATAAAATGTAATTTAAAAACTTTTTATGAGCTTTTCTGGTGGAATTTGAACCTACGTAGTTGTGAGTATTAATAAATATTAAACTGCTGTACTTTTGAGTCAAAAACATTTACATATAATAATTTAATGAATTGAGCAAGTGCTTAAAAAACTATGTTGTGTCTTAAAAGCGTAATTGCATTATGTTCTGTGAAAGAAATCAGAGCTCACCCAAAAGTCAGCGCTTGGGTCTACTACAAAGTATTATAGCGACTACGCAGATAGTTGTATGACGGTCAAGTTTTGTTTTGACGAAAGGAGGGAAGTTGCCTTCCTTAGTAGGAAATCACAAAAATATCATTGTGTTTAAACGTTAGGTTATCATTTTAGGTTCAATTAAATACCCCAAATAGCTAAGCGTGGAGTTCAACTTCATATTATATGGCCGCAGTAGTTTCAAGTCTGTTAATGTTCCAAATTAACAGGTATTTGTACATTCATAAAATAACTCTATTTTTCAATATAAAGAACATTGATATACACTTATTTTACATGGTGCTGTGACACTTCTCTAAAACCGTTAGTTCAAATCAAGAAAAAGACGCGGAGGGGTTGAGTTTAGGGTATTAGAGTGATGCTTCGTAATTTGAGGCTGTTATATTGAACTATTTTTCTGAAAAATTGCATTAATATGGGAAAGATGCAAAATTCTCATCGCCGTTTTAACCTTGAACTTCAGTTATCTATAGTTGCCGTTTTGAAATTTTTATTTCCCAGTCAATTTTTGAATAGCTATTTATTTATTTTTATGTGATTTTCGAACTCCTGGTTGTTCTAAGAGGGAAATATATTGTCATGTTTCATTTTGCATAAGCATCTTAAGTTGTAAATAATATTTTTAAAACAGAAATTAATTTAAAAACATTCCAGTAGATAATTTCTTTAAAGCATGTGAGATTTTTCTTTTAACTCAACATCCGTGGTGATGAATAATTCGGTTTCATATTTTTAGATTAAATGATTGTTCAAAGTTGAAAAGCACAGCTAAGGAAATTTTGAGTTGAGTTTTCAATAATTATGAGTATGAAAGATATTTTTGGTCCCAGATCTTTGAATGAAAAGACAAATGCCAATAATCATCAATGAAGTCGATGAGAATTCAATCAATTATTAATTTGTGTATAAAAATAAAAGTGTAATAAAATCAACCAATGCGTAGTGCGACGAATTTGCATTCCCACCAAAATTAAGTGGGAGAATAAAAGTTTTCAAAATTACAAAAATCAAGGAGGGAGTAAAATTGGTGAAATAATTCATTCTGGGTAAAACCGTCAACTCGTCAAGTTCGAAAATTCAAAAGCCCAGAGTCAAAAGTATTAATAATTTGATTTTTAATTGTAATTCTTATACAATTAAAAGATTTAACTTACCTGAAGATTACAAATTCAGAGTAAGAGTGCTTGTGCCAAAACATTTCAACAAAAAGAAAAATTACAATAATCACAAAATTTGAAATTTAAATGCTACATAAAATTTATTTAGCTGTGTATTTGTAAGATAAAATTTTGCTTAACTTTTCGATAAAATTATAAATTTTTAAAATTGAAAAATTATTGCTTTTAATCAATCAACATCACAAGTAATTAAGTTAAAGAGTCTCATGCTAAAAACAAAAGGGGATGGATGTTCCGAAAATATAAGGTAAATAATTTTCTTGAATTTAAACCATTTTACACATTTGGACATCGCAATATATTAAAATATATTATATATTATATTAAAATCTATTATATTTTGTACTAAAATCTAAATTCAATATTAAACAGAGAAAACTAATATGTATACTACATTAGGCAGGCAATTGAATATGAAAACTTATAGTACCATTCTTAGGCTCCCTAAACGGGTTTCTTAGATCCCTGATGTAGAAAAGGGTCTAATTTCTTTAAAACCTCAAAACATGAAGGGGTTTAATTTATTTAAATGCCGGTTGAAAATAAGTTAATTTAGGCTACCTTAAAAAAAATTGGATGATAATGTACCTAGTCTGGTCATTGACAATATCCAAAACAAAAGTCAACCCCAACTACCTAAAGAAGTGAAAATCAAGCCAAAATTGTTATGTAATCATATTATACGTATTCACAAACGAAACTATTCGATCTGAAAAATCATACAGATATTTACAAAGTATCTCTCCTTCAATCAAATTCTGAACTGCTAACTTTAGTTAATAACACAGCAATATTGTTCGGCCTAAAATTACTACTCTTCGAGCTAATAACATGACCTAATCGTTGTACTAAACTGATAGGATAAATTAAAAAACATACTTTGGTGAAAAAGCGATTTAAAGACTAAGATTAAACAACAAATATTAATGCGATTTGAAGGAAACAAGAAAAAGAAGAAAGGAACATAAAAACAAATTTAAATTTTAAGTTATTCTTTCAAATTTTATTCTACTACAACAGAATGTTATAGTTATAAAAAATAACATTAAAAAAAGTTTAAAATTTTGTTTTTTGAAAAAGAAATTCTTTTTGTGTCTAGAACTGTTTGTTTTAAAGTAATGGTTTATAAAAATAAAAGTTTTTAATTTTTTGCGAAATTCCTACTTGTTTTTCTAAGAATTGAATCGGAAAAAAATTGTTTGAGTAATGCCGCAAGCCAATTTGAAAACGTGGTTTTGAAAAAGACACCTTTGAAATTTTCAGCCACAACAATTCATGTCCTTAATATTTAATTAAAATTTTAACTCTTAATTGGGCTTTCTTCTGTCTGTGATTTGGGCATCTCAAAGTTAAGACCGTCAACTTTTATTTAAGCGAAAAAAAATCGATTTTTCTAACTGATTACTGAGACGTCATCATCTCGACTAATAAAGAATAACATCTATTTCAAGTTGAAAATCTGCACGACAAACAATAAAAACAATAATAGTAGGGGTGTTGCATTTGGTCAGCGTTATCACTTTGCAATAAGTATTCTTAGATTTGAATGTAAATTGAGATACTTACATATTTTTCAACATGTAATCTCAGGAAACTTTTGTGTAAAATGCAATTTTCTCCTAAAATATACGATATACAAATGAGATGGAAATAGTTAGTTACCTACATTACAACTACAAAAACAATTTTATAACTACAATAGATTTTAGATTTTAAAATACGTATTATATAATTGCATTTTAAATTGAAAATATTCCTTTAAGCGTTCTTGTTCACAATGGCTGCAGTTGTGGTTTTCGTAGTTCTATCCTCGAGCAAACTGCTGACCTAGTTTAACTTAGAACACTGGTCCGATATCATCAACTATCATCCGTTCTCCTGGTCCCAATAGAACGTACTACCTAGACTTTCTACCCTACCCAACACTTCTAATAGAATTATTTAATAGATTTCAATTGATTTTATCACTTCTCGATTTGTGTCAAACTTAGAATCGCAATTTATAGTAAAACTGTTGAACACAGATTTTCTACAAAATTAAACATCTATTCAAAAGTGTTTACGATTATGGATAATTTGACCCATTATGCCATCAGTTTAAATTGAACTGCTGTGCTACCATCACATAAAAGAATTAAATTCTCAATTTATTTAATAACATATTAATTATTAGTACCACTATAAGTACTATAATACTACATTATTACATGTTATTGCCGAAACTACTGAGATAGGTACATTTATTATGTAGTATGTGTAATGTCAAACTAACATGAACAACTATACTAATTTATAAATCAGTATCTCAAGTTACAGTTAATAGTAGAACTTTTTGAAGATTTCAATCATATATTAGTCATAGATTGAAATCCCTATGACTTAAACCAGAATTTTGTTCTCCATCTTTGGTATTCCAAAGATGTTGCCAGCACCTTGTGAGTTTTGTAATTAACTTATTTTCAATAAATTAAAAAAAACGAATTTCAATTTTTATTCGCAATTTATATAGGTATTACAAAATGTTTGTCATTTCATTATTCTGTCGAAATTATTACCTACAACACGATTGTGCCTTGGGTGACAGCATATTCTAAATATTTCATTGCATAACTTTTAAATAATAATTAAAAATTATAATCACATATTGTTCAATAACACTTAAATAAATGTGCATTTAATTGGCTGTGTTATAAATTACTATTCTAAAATTCACTGTCGTACACTTTTATAAAAAGAAACTCACATGGTCAACTTTATCCTGAAGAATATTTTTGTAAAATTTTACTCCATTCTTTGGGATAATTTGCTTGTACGTGAAGTAAGACCTTTTGAATTTGACGAACCTCTTGAGGACTGCATTGTGGACAAGAACCTCTTAAAACCAGCGGAGCTAAACCTATTAGAAAAAGTAATCACATTAAAATATATTACAAGATAATAGTTTAATTGATTAACAAGGTAGTGTAAAAAGAATTTGAAATTCTTACTTTTAAGCCGTTTTCCAACTGGATCACAGGGGACTTCTCCAAGTGTACATTTTAGTTGTCTTGTTAAATATCTACGATCGTTTAAGGCTTTGTCAAGATCCGATTCTGAAAGCTGTGCCTGAGAAGTTTCTTGAGAAAGAGATTTATAGGGAAGAATAATAACAATTAGTGCAATGGTGACAGTCTAAAAAAAATAATATTAAATTAAACATTTAAAATAAAATTTATTATAAAATACGCACCAGCATAATGAAATTCATTTTAGTTGTTGACCGAACGCTGGTCGTTGAGAAAGTGTAAACTGTGAAAGTGAAATCAACTAACCGTACATTTAATTTTATTATAGTCCACCCAACTTTGTATAACTACAAGTATATTCCATTTTAATCAATTTAGTGAATTAAAAATGGATACAATTTTTTTTATTAATTCTGCTTATAAAAATAAATAAAATTAATGTTAAGAGAAATCCGTTTCTCTACCATTACGAATAAAAGTGAAAATGTTTGGTTTTTAAACGATTTGTTTCTTGCAAAACTAATAGCACGCTCAAATGTTATTTTCTCTTGATAACTTCTATAAATGTTGATATTGCATGACTATTAAAGTTCCTAAAATAAAATCATTTGAAATAAAACTCCAGGATATCCTTTAAACAAAAAAGAAAATTCTTTAATGACATTAATGAATATAAAATTGTATTGCGGAAAACAGATTTAATATAATATTGTTATTTCTTAAAATTTGTAATTTCTAAAAGAAAACGTTTTTCAATTTATATTATAAAAATACTTTCCAAGTTATTGAATTTTTTTTAATAATTCCTTATAAAAATATGAATAAAAACTAATATATCTTAAGAACAACGTTCAATGAATATGTCTGCATTTAATTAAAATGAATTGCAAATGAAAATCATAAGAATTTTAATTAAAAAATATTGTTTGTTTAATGTATTCATTAATTTGCATAATTAAAATGGAATTTGAAATTAAATTAAAAATACACGATATAAGGAAGGATTTTCCAAGTTTTGAATTAAATAATATATTTTATTGCATTTTGGCAAAGTTCCAAATTTTTAAGTTAACATTTAACAATATTGTAAGGTTGGGGAATTTGAGTTACATATTTTGAAATAGTCATTAATTATTTGTAGGGTTGGAAAATTTGTACAAGTTAAGTTTTAAAATTTTCATGGTTATGCCAGGAAAGCACTACCCTTAATTGGTGTAGTTACTGAAACGTAAACTGTTCAACTTTTAAATACAATGAACCTAGAAATGTTTTGTAAACAAAAAAATTTTCCGTTACATAAAATTAAAACGGTTATAAGTAAATTATAACAAATTTTGTTTGCTCGATTTCATTTTTTATTACTTTTTTTATACGAGGAATCAAAAACGAAGTTATAAATAAAAAATATTGAGTATTGTTAGATAAATTTCACGTCGAACTTTGAAAGGTGATTACTTTGAAATGCTGATCACCGTGATTGAAATTGATCGTTTCATATATAATGTATGCAATGTTTTTACAAGTTACTTTTTATAGATATTTCAAATTTAAAAAAATACATTTTTATTGAGACTATATCCGCTTTCTAATTAATTAATTTTGTTTTACTATAATATTTTTAGAATATCTATACATTTTGTAGGTATAAATGCTTTGTTCCCTTAATGCAATTTTATTTACCCCCTCGAAAACCAATTTTGAGTATAAAAAGGAGATGTATATCTTTCCTTTTTAGTTTCCTTTGTGTTACGTAAAAACTCTCCAGCTTTTCATATACGTTATTACAAGTGGAAGATAATGTACGCTGTGACTTCATCTTATGGTTCTTTCGGTAAAACGACACACATTTTGTTCCTTCCACGTATTTCTATTTTTCCAATGCACACGGTGAAAACATTTTTGAAATTTTTTCGTTTCTATAGTGAGTCAATTAATGACGCTGGAAATTCTTGTTATTATTACTATCAAATAATTTTAAATTAATTATTTACTTTTTTCTTTTATAAATTTACAAACTTAAAATTTTAACTTTAAAAAAAGTAAAATTTCATAATAAACTCTATTATAATACTATATTATGTATAAGAATATTGTTGAAAATTCCGGTAGTTAATATCAATATTGTATGATGTATGTTTATTATAAACCAACCTATATCAGCACTGTAATACTATCGATTAAAATCTCGAATTATTTTTTTATTTAAACAATATTTGGAAATTTATTATAAAAAAAATTGAAGTTCTTTTCACCAATTTGGTCGAAAATCTTAGAAAGTGTTGTAATATTACAAATATTAACACTAAATTGATTTCGAAATGAAATCTTTCGTCCATATTCAAATTCTGTTTGTAGTAATATAATATGTATATTATCATGTAGTTAGGAACTGAGATGTTTGTTCATATTATAATATTATTGATATATTATTATTATCATCGAAGACGGTTATGGCTTGAAGCTAAGTGCGTCAACTACTTAGTCGAAAAGTCCGGTTCGATTCCGGGCGAAGTAAGAAATTCTGACCGTCTTTCCTTGGAAGAAAACCCACAATTGTAAAGAATACTACAACACAAGAAGCCAAATAGACTCACAACAACTTAGAAAAATTGCTAATACACGTGCATAAGATTTTATAATAGATTGCCAGCTCACATAAATGTTATAAGTGCCCTTAAGGAATCTAAAAATGCTATCCATAAATTCATATGAGAAATTCAACCTTATAGTGTGGATGCACATACCTACAACAATGATATTTGTTCCGTTTTGTCTTTTAATATATTATTGGTGAACACATTGAATGTTCTAGATTTCTTATTTTTATTTACATTTGGAAATCTAAAATTTTTCTCGGAAATAAAGTCAAGTTTATTATTATTATTGGTCTAACATCTTTCATTTCGACAACAAATAGTTTACAAAAAATCAACATGTCTGCTAGTTCCAGGACTCATCAAACGAGCACATATGTGACTGCAATTCAGTCATCTGCTTAGGAAACTGGGCATCCAAAAACACAAGAGTAAATCGCCATCTTGGAAAAAAGGATGTTGTAACTTCTGAAAGATTAAACTTTGAAGTCCGGTAGTTATTTAAGACATCAGTCTATGGTTCACGATGGCAAAAGAACATCAACTTGCGAAATAAACCATACCACTCGGACTCAGAAACCAAAAGTTTGCAAGAATACCATTCCTCATATCAAACAACATTTTCTAGAGTAAAATTAAGTTAGTAATCGTTCAACTTCCGAACAGTTAACCGATCAAAATTCACAATATCGTAAAGTAATAAACAGAATTTGGAAACCATATTGTGGATAAGAAAAGATTTCCGCTACTGATTAAACGTCCATTTTACGACGACAAACTTACAATTTCATAACAACTAAATTAAACAACTAAATTGAATTTAAAATGCAAAATGTAAACGTGCAAACATGCAAATGCCAACACTAGCACCTGAATAGCCTACATTTGAATTTGAAAGCAAATGTACTCTTAATCAGAAGTTGGTAGATGGCTGAAAACTTCTATAGCTAAAACTTGAAAAGTTGGGCGTAGTTTTCCGGGCATGAGGCATTTCGCCATCGCCGTTTCTCCGTTGACCCATTTCGCCATCGGAAATATAGTGTTGAATTTTTAATGTCAAAATGAGCACCTAGAGTATTTTTTCAAGAGGTAGGAAGCAAATTATATTTTATTGATAAATTATGTACAATATAATATATTGTCGTGGAACAAAATTTGAATTTTGTTTTGATAATTTAAATTTTGAAAGTTGGCAAACCTTACGCCAACTAGCGACAGGGGGGCTTTTTGTTCAAGATGTCGGAAGAGCCACACGTAAGGCTTTTGTGAGTTTTTAAATTATTTGAGGATTTGTAATTATTTGAAATTAAAAGATAATTTTCAATGAAGTTGTTTGGTTTGGAAACAGGAAGTGAAGTTGTGGGTGAATGACAGAAAACAAAAATTAATTGATTCATGGTAGATATTTGTGGTTTTGAAAATTAAAGCAACGGCAAATCAATATAATGGATACGAGTGCAGATGGGTACGCTTATCGAAAACATGAACGTTCCCGCTAGACAAGATTTTTATTGAAACGAATATTATTTTAAAGAAGAATTTTTGAAAATTAAAAATTTAAATTTTATAAAAAAATATCACTTCAACTGTCGCTCGAACGTGGGGCCAGATGTGGTATTGGAACCGACTTTGGACCCTGAGATTATTGGTTAATTAATTGAAGCAAGATGGAAGAAACTAACAAAATATGTGGATTTGATAAAAATGAAATAAGGGCAGATTTGAAGACATTGAAGGACTCAACTAAAGATGGGATGATAAGGATAATGGAGGAAATGTTGAGGAATTTAAAAAATATTCAAGAAAATAATAAAAAATTCAGAAATGACTTGAACAAAAAAATGGAAAAAGGCAATGAAGAAATAAAAAGTGATCACACAATACAAGAAGAGAAGCACAGTAAAGTGAAGTTGGTAGTAAGCGATCTTAATCAACCAGAAGAGGTCATGGAGCCAAAAATAAAGGATGTTGCCACACATGCGATCGTGAAGGATCCATTTATAAAAAAAGAGTCGAAAGTCATAATAAAAATTCGTAAACGGGTACACGAAATTACAAAAAGAATGGTAAGAACAATGTGCAAGCAAAGAAAGCAAAAATTGGAACATTCAACCATGGAACGATGGAAGCATCGAGTTCGGATGACAATGGATGGTCAGCGCATTGGTAAAAAATATACTCAACTTAAGGGACGATGGAAACTGGAAGGAGCAGGAGTCGCCAATGATGGTGAGTGGTTAGTGCTGGAATTTTCGGATGAGAGATTGCGACTGCGGATTTCCATGTGGAAGCACGTACGTTGGAAAAATAAAGTAGACTCAGCACTTGATTAGTAAAATTGATTATTTAATATTTTAATATGTTTGAAAGTTTTTTTTTGGTTTTATTCTAAAGATGATATAAAATTTTGTTTTGCTTTGGTGTTAAAGTTGACATTATTTGAAAGATTATTTTCAATTATTTTGATTTGCAAAAATTTAATTTGATTTTAAAAGTGAATTTATTATAAGAATATTGTTAATTAATTTAGAGTATTTGGGTTTTTTGTTAAATATGTTTGAAGATGCAAATTGTTTGAAGAAATTGTTAGTTTTTTTTTTGTTTTAATTTGTAATTTGTAAATTATTTAAAATTTGATTTGCTGAAAATTTTGTAAATATTTGTAAAAAGTTTCACGACAAGTTGATAGATTTAATTGATAAAATTCTGATTTTGACAATCAAATCTAGGGGGGTGTTGTCGTGGAACAAAATTTGAATTTTGTTTTGATAATTTAAATTTTGAAAGTTGGCAAACCTTACGCCAACTAGCGACAGGGGGGCTTTTTGTTCAAGATGTCGGAAGAGCCACACGTAAGGCTTTTGTGAGTTTTTAAATTATTTGAGGATTTGTAATTATTTGAAATTAAAAGATAATTTTCAATGAAGTTGTTTGGTTTGGAAACAGGAAGTGAAGTTGTGGGTGAATGACAGAAAACAAAAATTAATTGATTCATGGTAGATATTTGTGGTTTTGAAAATTAAAGCAACGGCAAATCAATATAATGGATACGAGTGCAGATGGGTACGCTTATCGAAAACATGAACGTTCCCGCTAGACAAGATTTTTATTGAAACGAATATTATTTTAAAGAAGAATTTTTGAAAATTAAAAATTTAAATTTTATAAAAAAATATCACTTCAATATATTAAAAACTCAAAAATTAAACAAGTTAAACAAACGATTGAAATTCTTTAGATCTTTAATATTTCGATACGGAATGCATCTTCATCAGAAATAATTGAAAGCGTAATGGAATATTTAAATTTTCAGTCTAACATTTGCTAAAATTTGTATTTCTGAAATCGTGAGAATGTAATTTTAAGGCAGATTAGGTTAGTGTAAAAGTATTAGGTTACATAGGGGGTTAGTTTTCGTGCGTCATTTAAAACTTTAGGAAACTGACCGCCAAAGGACAAGAAGTGCTTTTATTAGTTTTAGTTTAAATTAATTTTAAGAATTGGTTTTGCAAGTGTGGGAACAATTTTAAAATGTGTTTAAATGTTAAATTTGGAAGAGGGAAAGCGTTTTCTGGACAAAAAACAAGATTTCGGAGAACCAACACAGGCAGTTCGGTGCGAACCAGCAACAAGGCTTCTTTGAGGAGCAGCATCGAGTTCGTTGTAGTTTTAGCAACGCCAGATTTATTAGGCGGATAGTAACGCGAGTTAATAGGAAAAACTTGATCCCAATAGTTAAGGCGTTAAAGAAGAAGAATATTATAAATATTACTAAGGCCTTCGATGTTGGTTTCCCTATTGATGGCATTTTTTTCCCTCTTGATTTGAATCATTTCGTGTATGAGTCTGTCTTTATAGTTAGTGATTGTTTTGAGTATTTTTTCGTTTCTAAAATCCGCGTCGTAATGTTATCCGTTTTTAATTTTTTTTGCTATTGTGCTGTAATAGATTTTATATCTACAATCATTTCGGTCATCATATACTTAGTTTCTCACAACTGTGTAAACATTTTTATACTATTATTATATTATAATATTTTATATTTTACAATATTGTTGTAAAGTTATATCATAATTACAAATTGCAATAAATTCATATTTACATACGCAATAAGGTATCGTAGCAATTAAAGCAAAATGTACATACTGCTACCGCCGCGCCGTTTGAAATGTGCTTGGCATATATTTCGAAATGCATTAGAAGATATAAGTGACGAGAGCCTAATAGCAGGGAAGATGTCTCCAATTAAAGAGAAGCTAAGATAAACACCAAACAGAGCCAAGATTTTGGTGTGAATCCTCACACTTGACTTTGCTGAAGTTATCTTTCTTCCTTAGATCTACTCGTTTCATTCCAGTTCGATTGAATAATATATAGTCATGGGCATCATTCACACAATTCACATAATATCACTAAATTAAAGTGATCAGACATCCCACATTGAACAAAGTATTGTCTTTTGGATTAAAATTTTTTATGTTTATTTTACAAACTGGATGTTGGGGTTGATATTAATTTATTCTAGAGCGTGGCAATACTGCTTTAGAATTTGTTTACGTGCCCATCCTAATGTCGTCATTTTAGCGAACTATCCCCACCTGTTTTTTTAAATGTTGTAGTTGTACTGATTGTTTTTTTTCTTGATTTATAAATAATTATTATCTTAAATCTGTTATCTTCTTATCGTATAACGTTTTATATAATTATATAATGTCATGTTTCATTTTGCATAAGCATCTTAAGTTGTAAATAATATTTTAAAAACAGAAATTAATTTAAAAACATTCAAGTAGATAATTTGTTTTAAGCATGTGAAATTTTTCTTTTAACTGAACATCCGTGGTGATGAATAATTCGGTTTCATTCTTTTAGATTAAATGATTGTTCAAAGTTGAAAAGCACAGCTAAGGAAATTTTGAGTTGAGTTTTCAATTATTATGAGTATAAATGATATTTTTGGTCCAAGATCTTTGAATGAAAAGACAAATGCCAATAATCATCAATGAAGTCGATGAGAATTCAATCAATTATTAATTTGTGTATAAAAATAAAAGTGCAATAAAATCAACCAATGCGTAGTGCGACGAATTTGAATTCTCACCAAAATTAAGTGGGAGAATAAAAGTTTTCAAAATTACAAAAATCAAGGAGGGAGAAAAATTGGTGAAATAATTCATTCTGGGTAAAACTGTCAACTCGTCAAGTTCGAAAATTTAAAAGCCCAGATTCAAAAGTTTAAATAATTTGAAATTAAATTGAAATTTACAAATACAATTAAAAGATTTAACTTACCTGAAGATTACAAATTCAGAGTAAGAGTGCTTGTGCCAATACTTTTCAACAGAAAGAAAACCACAATTATTCACGACCAGAAATAATCGTCAGCAATAGCAGGAACGAGTAAGGCAACGTATGAACGCCAGATTCTCACAAAAGGTGAAATGGTAAATGGAAACAACAACAAACAAATGAAAACTTCTAATTATGGGTGAGAACAATTTAAGTGCACGGACGATTAATTTTTCTTAAAATTTGAAACCACGATAAAATAGATTTATAAAATTTGTACCTATTAATTACCCCCTCCGTGTGTTTGCAACCTTGACGTGGTGAGGGGGCTAGCGTGTTTCCAATGAAACCGGAGGCATGTACTCCAGGGCGGGCGATGGGGATGACCTCCTCATCGGTCGGCGGGGGGTGGTCGGGGCCGGCCGGGAATTAAAACTCTTTGTGTCCGGTCCTTGCCATCTTCTTAATGGTTAAGATGGTTGTGGTGGAGGAAACCAGACCAATCGGCAAACACAAAGAACAAATCGTAAACCGCTTGTGGGCTGCAACGACTCTTCCTCAGACTACGTTTCTGGGGGGATAGTAGTGACAAGGGGCACGAGGGTCTTGGCTTAACCGCCCGGGCTACGTGGATGAGGCACCACTATAAAAATCTCCCCACTCCTACGGTACTGCGACGCCTAAGGGATGCAAAGCTGAGGGGTAGCTCAGTTGCTAGTCGCAGAAACCTCGGGGCCCGGCGCACCTCGTTGTATTTAGCCTTCTGTCGCATATGGGGCGCTGTGCGATGGCGACCATTTATTTCCCCAGTACTCGTGGGAACAATTATGGAACCGTTTACTGATAAAAACACGGAAGGGGGTTCCGAAAGGAAGGACCCATCCGGCAAAAAACTTTCTGGTGCTGCCAAGAGGAAATTAAAAAAACTCAAGGCAGAACAAGCTGGCGTTGAGGCAGGGACCCCTAGGGTACCTGCAGTCAATGCAAACGACGGTGGTGAGTCCTCGACCGGGGGCTTAAAACGCAACCGGTCGGAGTCCACCACACCGATAGAGGGACGACTGAGGAAAAAAGGCAGGGCAACCAAACCTGTCTTATCCTACAGTGCTGCCCTAACGGATATCCAGGTGGCAATTGTGCCGAAAGGATATCCCGAAACACAGTTCAGCGCTGAGCAGAACGACCTCATTAGAGGGATGATGCTTAATGCGCTGGACACCGTCAACTTAGGAGAACCTGCACCAAGGTTCTCCGAAGTTAAACCGAAGGGGGGGCTGATGGTTGCCTCCTGCGCTGATCAGGCCACTAAGGACTGGTTGACGCGGGTGGTTGCAGTAAGCGTACCCTGGGAAGGCGCAGAACTTGGCGTAATTGACGCCAAGGACATCCCTAAGCCCATAAGGGCTATGATGTGGATACCGGGACCCGTACAGGAACCGGTAAAAATTCTTAAAAGGCTGGCGGTCCAGAACTCAGGGCTCCATACGGAGAACTGGAGGGTCTTGGAACAAAAGCCTGACAAGAAGGGCCAGCAAATTATCATGCTGGTCGACAAGAGGTCCTGGAGTAAAATACAGGAACTCCAATATAAACCCTACCTAAACTTGTCCAGGGTAACCGTCAAGGAACTGGGGAAGAAAAAGGAGGGCAACAAAACGGAGAAGACAAAGGTGGCCGAGGTCGAACCAAGTTCGACCAAAACACTTAGTCTTCATCCAGCTAACCCTCTCCTCCCCCCCACTGGGGACAGTGGGGAAGGAAGCACAATGGAGAGGAAGGAGTGCGAAATGGGGGAGGATATGGAGTGTGACTCGGGGGAGGAAACCTCAACCGGGTCGCATGCTCCCACACCAACCCCACCTCCAGCGAGCAATGCTGGAGAGAAGACACCGGAGGATGGGCTCTCCAACTAATGTGAGACCTTCATCCGGTGTGTACAGATAAATGTACATCACTGCAGGGCGGCTTCGGCTGCCCTGCAGAGATACATAATAAAAAATAATATTGACGTGGCTCTGATACAAGAACCCTGGTTATACGGGGGACGGGTCAGGGGACTCAATATTACAGGAGAATGGGAACTCATAAGCCCAGGAGATAATCAACCCAGGGTCTGTATTATCTCAAGAAAAAGATTAAATCTGCTACCGCTATGGGGACTATGCACTAGAGACCTAATAGCGGCTAAGTTCAAAATTGCAGTGGAAGGCGGTCTGAGGGACCTCGTAGTGGCATCAGCATACCTTCCATATGATCAACCACAACCACCCCCAACAAAGGAGGTAGTGGACCTGGTAGCGGACTGCGAAAGCAGGGGCACAGAATTGATCATTAGCTGTGACTCCAACGCACACCACATTATATGGGGGAGCACGGACACGAACAGCAGAGGTGAATTTCTCTTGGAATTCATCTTCAGTAATAAGCTAGAAATAGCAAATAGGGGCAATGAACCTACCTTTGTCATAGCGACAAGAAAGGAAGTACTTGACTTGACGTTGGGGACACCTATCGCAAGTCAATGGATCGGAGAGTGGCACGTCTCGCGGGAGGAGTCACTGTCTGATCATAAATATATTCGATTCAACATCGAAACACCACCCGTGGAGGAGGCGGCGTACAGAAACCCAAGAACCTGCAAGTGGGCAATCTATAAGGAAAGCCTTAAGCAGGGGTTGGGTGAATGTCCGTCGAAACCATCCAACACAGCGGAGCTGGAAATGATGAACGACATGATCACGTCGACCATCATGGCAGCATACGAATCGAACTGTCCGTTAAGGGAGAGGAGAGCAAAACGCGAGGCCACGTGGTGGAATCGCGAGCTTGAGACTCTCAGGGCGGACACTCGAAAAGAATTTAACAGGTCTAAAAGAACTGGAGACTGGGACTCTTATAAGAGCACCCGTCTGAAATACACGTATGCCATACGAAAGGCAAAGGAGGACTCCTGGAGGAGGTACTGCGAGGAGGTCGAAAGAACTCCAGAATGTGCCAGACTCCAGAAAGCACTCCTAAAAGCAAACCACGGAAAGGTGGGAACAATGGAAGATCCACAGGGGGGACGCACATCCTCGGGGGAGGAAACTCTGGGGCTCTTGCTCCGGACGCACTTCCCGGGATGTACGCCGAAACCTGACAGTAACGTCACTGAACGGGGTCCCCTTGAAATACCAATGCGTTGGGCGAAAAGGGAACACTGGTAGGTGGCGGATAAAATTATTAACACAACGAGAGTTGCATGGGCGATAAGATCCTTTAGACCATACAAATCTCCGGGAGTGGACGGTATCTTTCCTGCCCTACTTCAGTGGGGACTGGAGGAACTGGCTGCCCCTCTGTGTGCCTT
Organism: Cantharis lateralis; assembly: GCA_963170105.1. Taxonomy (NCBI): domain Eukaryota; kingdom Metazoa; phylum Arthropoda; class Insecta; order Coleoptera; family Cantharidae; genus Cantharis; species Cantharis lateralis. The sequence continues at coordinate 12,432,804 of OY720629.1, forward strand.
ATTCAGGGCGAGTATAGCCCTGAACTATGTGCCCCAAGGCTGGCGGAAGGTCAGAGTGGTATTTATACCCAAGCCGGGGCGTGCATCCTACGCCCAGGCGAAGTCCTTTCGCCCAATTAGCCTAATGTCATTTCTGCTCAAGACATTAGAGAAACTGATTGATAGACATATCAGGGATGATGTGCTGGCCAACTCGCCACTACACAAACACCAGTATGCATACCAATCAGGTAAATCATGTGAGTTAAGCATACACGAATTAACGCACAGGATTGAAAGGGCGCTCGGAAGTCAAGAAATTGCTCTGGGAACCTTTCTCGACATCGAGGGGGCGTTTGACAATACGTCCTTCGATTCAATAGAAGAAGCCGTCGACAGACGGGGAGTACACCCAACCATAACAGGTTGGATCAGTGCTACCCTAAGGGGTAGAGAGATAAGTGCCAGTCTGGGACATGCAACCGCGGAGGTCTCTGCCGCGCGTGGGTGTCCGCAGGGGGGGGTTTTATCACCCCTACTGTGGTGCCTAGTGGTGGACAGCCTACTGGGGGAGCTGCAACAGACTGGAGTTCACGCACAAGGATTTGCTGATGACATCACAATCCTAGTGATCGGAAAATTCGGGGAAACTGTATCATCCATGATGCAAAGAGCACTGAAGACTGTCGAAAGATGGTGTATACGAGAGGGATTATCGGTCAACCCGGAAAAAACCTCAGTGGTCGCTTTCACGCGACGCAGGAAACTGCAAGATGTGAAAACACTAAAAATGTGGGGAAAAGAACTACATGTGGTAAGGGAAGTTAAGTATCTGGGTATAATCCTGGATGACAAGCTAAACTTTACCTCTCAATTAAAACATGTCACAACCAAGGCGACTCGGGCCCTATGGGCCTGTAAATGCATGATTGGGAAGACATGGGGATTGAAACCGAGGATGGTACTTTGGCTATACACCAGAGTGGTGATACCCACTGTGACATATTCGGCCCTGATCTGGTGGCACGCTGCCAGGAAAAGGGAGAGCATAAATAAACTAGGCAAGCTACAAAGACTAGCATGTCTAGGAATCACGGGGGCACTAAGATCAACGCCTACCGCAGCCATGGAAGCTCTTCTGGGGCTGCAGCCACTGCACTTAGTCGTGGAGGCGGAGGCCCTACTAGCGGCCTACAGGCTGACAATTAATGGACTAGATATGGCAACCCCAACAAAGGGGCACCATACCATGATCTTTAACTCTATAAAGAGCAACAACATGCTTTGCATGCAATCGGACAGAACCAGCACTGTAAGGGACTTCCGAAAACCATTCAGTGTAGTAATACCTGAGAGGGGCAAGGAAAAAACCATGCAGGAGCTGGGTAACCGATACAATACCATCTGGTACACAGATGGATCTAAGACAAAGATAAGTACTGGAGCAGGTATAAGCGGGAGTAGAACAGGAGATGCCTTTGGCATCAACCTGGGATGCCACGCTACTGTATTCCAGGCAGAAGTAACTGCAATTTCGGCTTGCGTGCATGAAATGATGCGGAGGGACTACACAGATAGGCGAATCTGCATCATGACAGACAGTCAGGCAGCATTAAAGGCCTTGGAAGGAGTAGAAATACACTCCAAGGTTGTAAAACAATGCCTTGATGCACTGATAGAACTGGCAACCCGCAATAGCGTTACGCTCATGTGGGTGCCGGGACACCAGGGCATAAAGGGGAACGAAGAGGCGGACCGCCGGGCCAGAATGGCTGCAAATACAACCCTTATAGGTCCTGAACCTACTTGCGGGATCTCATACAAGACCGTAAGGGAAGGAATCAGGGAAACACTGAAGAGACAGCACCTTGCTCACTGGGAGGGCCTTCCTGGACTGAGGCAGTCGCGGATGTTCATAAGAGGCCCCTCAGGCGAAGCGAGGAGTAAGGCAATAATCCAGCTGAGTCGAAAACAGCTGAGAAGGATAGTAGGACTTTTTACAGGACACTGCTGTCTGAAAAGACACCTCAACTTAATGGGGATAGTTGAAGATCCTACTTGTAGGATGTGTGGTGAAGCAGATGAAACTCCTCACCACATCTTATGTAAATGCCCGGCACTGACGGGTGAAAGAACACGTCACCTCGGATTTCCAGACCTGGAAATCGAGGAGATAGTACAAGCACCCATCGGCCGTGTACTCGACTTTATCGAGGAAACGCAGCTGATGGAGTAATGACAAGGAACGAGGGGCACAATAAGCTTAAGCTTCAGTGCAGTGGGCGAAACACCACAACCCGTTTTTATAATAATACCATCAAAATTGCAACTTTGTCTAGGTGGTTGAAAGAATTACTAAAATTTAAATAAAATCAAAATTGCAATAAGACGGAATTGATTTATTGGTAAACCGATGTAAACGGATGATGATTAAAAACATCAAAATTTGAAATTGAAATGCTACATAAAATTTATTTAGCTGTGTATTTGTAAGATAAAATTTTGCTTAACTTTTCGATAAAATTATAAATTTTTAAAATTGAAAAATTATTGCTTTTAATCATTCAACATCACAAGTAATTAAGTTAAAGAGTCTCATGCTAAAAACAAAAGGGGGATGGATGTTCCGAAAATAAGGTAAATAATTAGGTTTCCTTGAATTTAAACCATTATACACATTTGGACATCGCAATATAAAAAGAGATATAATATCTCTGGTTTACACAATAAAATATTATACAAAACTGTTAGAAAATTAATCATAAAAAGTGATCTTAATTGTTATCCTAACAGTAATGTAAATAAAACACAATACATATCAGAGAACTAAATACCCCAAGATGCATTTATCTTCTTGTTACTTGCCTAGCAATATTCTGATTTAAAACATCTTCTCTGCAATTAGGCCTTCATGTACATATAAGTGTGAACTGATTGACCACCCTACCGCCAGATTATATTTCTGAAATGAAAATAAAAACTTAGAGTGTATTAGTGTACACCACTTCGACATTACAAATTCGAGGGTATTCGAGGGATACTCGAATTTTATTGTTAAATTAATCAGTTAATTTTTGAATTGTACCGTATATTTAAAAATGTAGAATTTATTTTTTACCTCAAGATATCCAAAAGGGATGCTAATTTTAACATAAAAATTTTTTTTTTAACTTTATTTGGAAATCAACTAAATAAACTGAGTTTAAAAAATTAAAAACAAAATTTCTAACAGCGAAATGCGTCAAAACGTAGAAATGCAGCTGGAATTATCATATAGAACGTGCAATAATTAAAACAGATATGCGGAACACGTTGTTTAATAGCCGTATTCTGGAAGGACATATTTAAAAAAATATAACCCGTTATTATAACGTAATAAAATGATTATGATGGTAAACTTATTATAAACGTTGAAAACACAATTCTGCCGGTATGTGCTTATTAGATTCTAAAAATCTCAATAAGTATCATTTGAACCATCTTATTTAAATACGATGTAAATCAATTTTTAGCCAATATTTAATTTTTCTTGTTTACTCTATCTATTTTCTTTCCATTTCAACTTTTCTTTAAAAATTCGTTTTATTTTAATTATATTTAAATTAATTGATTTTTCCAATAATAATATGTTTCCATTTTGGCCCTTTAAGTGATATTTTTTATTTTTATTTTTTATTTTTAAGTTTCTGCTTCACTGTTTCTATGTGAAAGTACACTTTCACGTTCATTTACGTTGAATAAAGAGCTATTTATCAGCATTTTTAGTATTAAAAGTAATTAATAAATTGATGCTGATATTGATTTACCTACACTGATGTGCCTTACTTTCTCCATCAGTATATTTCACAATTGTATTTAGCCTGGTGATTTATTATTCAAGAATTGAGAGAGGTATCCCGGTTTAAAAAAATTAAAATGTGTAAAATTAAAATCTGACAAGTTTAGTGGCTAGTGATGAATTGGTCACTCAGATCACTTAGAAATATTAATATCTGTAATATATATTTACTATAATATTTTGTTTAAAAAGTATGTAAATTAATTAGAGAATGAACAAATAACAATTTTAGTTTCTTTTACAATTGAATTGTTAATTTGAATAAATTAACACCAAATCTTTAGATAACTTCTATTGTAGCTAAAAAATATTTCATCAATGATGGAAAGCAGTTAAGTTACCAAATACTAGCTGTTTGGTAAATACATACAACTTGTAATAGCCAAACTGCTTCGACTATGAGTCAATTTGATTAAAATCTTTGATGTTTGAAAACAGGATATTTCCCATGAAATACATTTTCAAAATTATGGCCATGTATCAAGACAATGACAACTTACAAATGAATCTAAACACCACGCCCCCCCCCCTCTGAGTTTAATTTACGGTAAAATCACACCATTACATATACTTTGGACCTAACAGGCGCTTATCAACAGCAGCAAACAACGGCAAACTGTGAAAACTATAGAATTAAAAGAAACCAAGCTAAAAACCTTGTTCAAAAAGCTCATCAAGAATCATGGGACTGATTTTTAATTGAAAATTATATTTAATTACGACAAAAATAGCGCTAAATTACGCCTATTCAAAAAAATTGACCTAGACGACGCAACGATTTTGACTCTTCTATTTATCTCAAAAATAAAAATCAAGAAAATTATTAATCAGTAGGAGTGCAGTTATGGCCGGAACCAAAAAAAAATGAAAATTGACACGCTTTTGAAGATTAAGTTCTAAAATCAGGCCTTTTTTTCAGGGTTTTTAAATGTAAAAATCATCGTCATGGACAAAAATGTACTTTTTAAATAAATGAGTGGTGCTAAAAAGGTTGTAAAACCTTAAATACTTTGAATATCTTGACAAAAATTTAACAGTGTATTCTCGAAAGATTATACCTTCGAATTATCAAAATAAAATTGATTTTTTGAAAATTCTAGATCGCAGGGACCCCTTAAATGATGTAAATAAATTTTTAAAATATTCTTGGTTTAATAAATTGTTTTATTAAATTTTGTTGCACGTTAGGTATATACTTATCTAAGTTCGACTTTTTAAATTTTTAGTATGTAGATACGTTTTGAATATTTTTGGTTCCTGTATATTTTAATATATTGGGTATGTAAGTATGTACCTACATAGAATTTATCAATATATTATAAAATGTTTGATAAATTATGTGATAATATTTATTATGTTCGGTAGGTATGACTCACGTTATTAATTATTTTTAAAATAAGAGAAAACAGAATTTCATATTAATAGTGGGTAAAGCAAACACTAATTACTGCAATTTATGTATGATAATAATTTATTAGCGGTGCAGTTGATACATTTTGTTGTTTTACAGCATACGGTTTAGAATTTTAATGTGCATTTACTTCATGTTTGTATTAATTATTTAACTGGCAATATTATACTGCCAAATGTAACTAAAAAAATTGAACAAAAAATGAGTTACAATGTCATTCCTAATCAGTCAGTTCTATAATGAAACATTTTAAATTCAACAGAAGTTCAAGCTTTATGCTGAAATAATCTAAATCAAAAATTAATATTTCAAGAACCGTAATATTTGTATTCAAATTTTGCCATTTTTGACAGGTTCTATAAATTATTCGCATCATAGCGAGATCCATTAAATTTAATTGCCCTGGCATTAATTCAGGCATAAGAGGCCCAAATACTATTTAATTTACTATAGAAAAATAAATATTCATACTTTTATACAAATATCTAATAGCCAAGATACCAATTTCAAAATATTATTTATTATTTTGAATGTAATTATTTTTAAACTCGATCAAAGCCGATAAGATAATTGAAATTTTAAAAATTTACATAAAAAAGCTAAAAGAGTATGTCGTACAACAGGAAAATTAGTTATTCAAAAATAATTGGGGATAAAATAATAGGGTTATTATTTCAAAACAAACCAGTCTAATAACTTCTGATATTGAGTAAATTATATAAAATAACTTAAAAGCGTCGAATTATATAGTGATACAGAAGTTTAACACCTATTATATAGTTTGATGACAGAATGACTGAAAATTATTTTAATAACTACCTTGAAAAAATATCCCAACAGATAAAACTCGATTTAATGGTACAGCCAGATTATCAAAAAATCATCATCTCATAAGTTTATTCAAGCCTTTAGTCAGAAAGTGCAACTCAATTCAAAAGGAGCATATTCACCATTTACTTAATGTACCCTACTAAGATAAGTAAGTAAAGTTATTTGCCACGAACTTTCCTTTAAAAAAGCACCGGGTTTTGATCTAACCGGATGGAAAATACTACAAAAACTTCCAGACGCTGATTTTCGAATGATAACCATCTTGTTCAACGCTATCCTGAGATTAGCTGCTATTCTTATCTACAATGGAAGATTTCACAAATTATTATGATACGAAAATCTGGAATAAGTAGAGATTGCGTGACTTCGTATAAACCCATCAGTTTATTCCCGTTGCTTTTTAAGGTGTTTCAAAGAATAATATACTGAAACCGCTGCTTGCTGAGAAAGGAAGCTTCCCAGATCACCAGTTTGGACAACTTAGGGCCAATTGTATAGCAGAAGATCAACCTCAGATCATAGTTAACGCAGGGTTTTAAGCACTGGGATGGAATAAACAGCGAGTTAACTTTATACAATTGACTCTGAGTAACACATCATGATTTTGCTTAGGAATTATTTTCTGCGGTCTGGAGTGCCCAGGGGAGCGCTTTAGGACCGATTCTGTATCTAGTTTTTACGGTGGATCTACCCATAGACATTAATACTATCTACGCTATATTTTCCGATATTTCGGCATATACTCGTATAATGGCGTTCAATACACATATTAGAGTTGCCTCAAAATCACATTAGTAATCATATTACCTTCATTCTGTGAAGAGAAACTGGTCCGATAGTTTTATTTAACAATCAACCAATTCTTCAGTTCGACAAGGAAAAATTTCTGGGTATTCACCTCGACCGTATGATAATATGGGCGCAACACATAAAGTCTAAACAAAAAAAATCTTAAACTTAAATTATCTAAAATTTATTGGTTGATAGGTAAAACTCAGAATTAGTACTGGAAAATTAGCTCTTGATATACAAGATAGTCCTTAAGCCACTATGAATTGCAACTGTGGAGAGCTGCCCGTACCAGAAATATTATTAAAATTCAAATTTACCTATACAAAGTATTGAAACTAATTGCTAATGTACCCACTTAGCTACACCACCAACGATACAAAAGGAAATACGAAGACTCAGCAAGAGATACCAATGCCGATTTCAGGCTCGTCCCAACCCATACGCTGAAGAATTATTAATTCCATCCCAAATATGAAAACTTACCCGACGTGACCCACTGAACCTAATGACATCATAGAATGACCCATATTAATTTCTTAAGAGGGCATCTCTTTGTAGTAACTTGGAAAATTGTATGAAGATTAATTTAACGTAAAAGATGGATATTGTAATTTTACTATATATTCATCAACTCATATTTCAAGGAAGCCATCGTGTGATGACCCCTCGAATGTAGGCGTATACGGAGACGCAGGCCGCGAAGCACAGCGCAGGGTAGTGCAGCACAGATAAAACAATGTGACACAGCAAATGCTTGAACTGCGCATACGGATCCCGAATAATGAACACAAATAACACAACATTTATTTTAATAACTAAAATAACCCAAGTACACGTGTTGGCTGAACGCAGAAAACTGTACCTCAACTACAACGCGACGCAGGCCTGTGCAGGTACGTGCCTGTGCCGCACGCGGCTGTGTTGATGTATACGCTCTTATACGGTAATGCATTGTTTACAAAAACCTGTGCTGTACTGAACTGTGTTGCCTGCGCTGCCTGCGTCTTCGTATACGCTTAGGCTTATAGTTATAATTTATAATATAGTGTAGAATAAGAGGAGTTGTTGGAAGGTAGTCAATTAAGTAGCTTAAATAATATAACAAAGTATAATTAATATAAATAAACAAAACATATCAGCAAATCTTCAACTTATGAAATCCATAACTAATTCAATCATTAACAATTGAGTCTTTGAATAAAAAATAATAATCAATTTTTACATTTTATTTCAATACCTTATTTTAAATAAAATTGAAAACCACCACATTTTTTTAAAAGTTACATACAATTAATTATTAATAAATTAAAATGTGGATAATTTTGAATAATACACGTGACTTGAAACGTGCAACAATCGGTAACCATGGACTGCCGTGGTTGTGACGTCAAAATCACATAACATAACCGTCAACAACAATACTCTGACGTCACATTGCGGTCGGGAATTGTCGGTGCGTTAAAGATCCCAAATTTAAAAATTAATTTTTAATTAGATTTAACTTATTAATTATTGTAAAATAAATAAAATAAAAATAATAAATATTAAGAAAGTACTTCTTCGCAAAGTTATATGATTTTTATATCGAAGTTAACACGACATGTTTCAAACAACTAATGTGTAAGTATATTATCTTAAGGTGGCTACAGAAAATGGTTACATATTAGTGATGTTAACAAAATAAGTAAATTATGCATACTTTAGAAATAAATAAATTGAGCGAAAATGTTAAAATAATTAAAACTAATAAAAAACAAACTTTTTTAAATTGAAAATATAAATATTCAGAATTGTATTTTTTAAAATATTTTTTGAAGTGTCAAAGTTAGATGTCATTGGTAGTTTATGAAAATGAAATACAAAAGTGGGTGTATGTTTGTGGCCAGCCTAGCAAGCTACCTTAGATGTAAAACAACAACGCTCACAGAACCAGTGGTAACTCCTGAACACCACCAAAGTTGCTCTAGCAAAAGACAGACAGTGCCTAATTATATAGGGCCCGGATTTTTAGGCACTGAAAGCTTCCAAAATAAGCAGGCAAATAGGCATCAAAATATTAGATTATAGGCACTAATAGGCAGTCCAAAATGAAAAATTAAATTATTAAAATCAAGACAACCACTACAGTATTAAACCATTATTATTTTAATGTACAAAAAATTTAATTTATTCAATTTATAAATTGACTGAATTTTTATAACTAAAATTTAATTTTTTTGGAAGTGCAGCTATTTATATCTATGTGGGGCATAGTCACACTCAAAATAATTGAGTGTGTACTTGCGCTTCTATCCTATATTACACTGAATATATAATTCTCACTACAAGTTTGGCATGTTTTATGTTGATTGCTAACAATCAACTTATTATTAGTTGGACAATCTGGAACACTGTTTAAGTTTTCAATCTAATAGTTATTAAATCCTAACTGCATAAGTTTGAAACTTGTAAATGCTTCAATTAGCAATAATAAAATTTATAGAACAACCGAAAGTTGAAAGTTTTGGCACTATTGGCGTTGACACTATTGAACAAGTTGTATGAAATTTTTATCGCTAAAAATTTGTATTAGGCATAATATTATAATATTCAAAATATATTATGTTTTCCATATAACTTGCATAATAATGTAATGAATTATTAGACATTACTAATAAATTTTTGCCTTTAAATTAGAAGCATTTATAATATAATAGGTGGATGACTTAAGTTCAATTAAGTTAAAAAAATTATCAATTTTGACAACACAGCAAATAAAGATATAATAGTATGTGCATAATCGACAATCATTAAGATTGGTTTATGCAGAATCTCGATGTGACGCAAATACACTTTTAAATCCTTTTATTGGTTTATCTGTCGTGCTGCACCAATCAGTATTATGAATTGTTGGCATTATGTAACGTCGGCATGCAGAGACGAACCGAAGAGAATTTTTTCGGTGTGGAGCAGTCGTTTAATTTACCAACTGTCGATGTTTATTTTTTGGTTCTCACCCCTATAATAGCAATGAGCTTTGCTACATTACAGCATTGCAACATTGTGTATGCCAAATCTTGTCTGTAATATAAAAACTATTCACATACTTATAATATTATTAAATTATGTAAATTTTCAGTCAAAGGATTTCAAATATATTTTAAAGTATGCTAAACTTTGAAATATCCACCTGTATACATAATAATAAGTGCCTTTACACAAAAAGGTCCGACCCGACTTCTGGCCGTAGGTCTAGCCGCGGATTAAACTTGTGTATGTAAATACAACGATGTTCCGCGCGCCGCGTCATGATGGCGCGACCGATGCTAGGCGACGCGACATCAAAATATTTTTTGTTCACTATTTTTTGAAAGCTTTGTTAACAATATTATTTTTTGTTCTATTTTATTTTAATTAATAACTATGGAGGGGCTGCTTCTGCAATAGCCCCGCGTTAATCTTTGGATAGCGTAATGTGAGAGGAGTATCTATCTGTATGATAGATCACTTCGAGCGAATATCCACTTACATCTTTTTCTCTTTATTTTTATTCTAATCAATTGATACGTGGTTTAAGTAGTGTACCTCGATATTAATCACATAATTAATTAAATATCATAACTTGTGAAATCTTTAATAATATATCAAAATAGAAAAATATATCAAATATAAAAAAATAAAACATTAAATTATAAAAATTCTTTAGCTTTTGTACACGCGAGTGTACTTCTTCAGACGGGTGTTTATTTATAAATAAATATTTATTAATTATTGTATAATAAATTTATAATAAATTTATTTATTTATTTATAAATAAATGACCGTCTGAAGAAGTACACTCGCGTGTGCGAAAGCTAACGAACTTTTATAATTTAATGTTTTTTAACTTGGTTTTAATAAGTTTTTATAGTTTGATATATAATTAATCATATAAATATTATTTTTAGAAAACCTAAATTTATTTCATTAAAAACCTAAAAGAAAATATTGTCAGCATTGGTTCAAGAAATTGTAGGTAGAAGTAGTTAAAAATCTTAGAAACATTTTTGTTTAAATTCTTGATAGTTTACTTTAAAAGGGTCATAAATATTTTTGAATTTTTAGTGTTATGTTATTTAGTGAAAATTAAGTGTTGTACTTTAGGTTATTCAATTCACGAAACATTAAATTTGCTATGTTTAAAACCCCATTGTAAAATAGTATTTATTTTAACTTCAAAGTTTCATTGTTATTCAAAAAGTTTGTAATAAGATCCAACATTTCACTTATTTATACTTTGAACAATATTTACATTCAAATACTATATATACCTTTCTTTTACAGTCGAGAACAAGTTAAATCGAATTTTCTATTCAAACATGTATAAATATCAATTTTTACTCGTAGTGTTTGTTTTACCACATATATTTTTCAAAAAGAACACCAATTTAATTATTAAAAACGTTTTCTTTAACTTTCAAAGAAAAGATATATCGCAAATTAGAAATTTCACTAACTTTGTTTGAATTTTAACGCACGTGGGTACCGTAAGTTTGTCCCATGTCCAAACCTGCCCAACTTCTCCATCGTATATTAATTTTTATATTTTATCTTTCAAGTACTAAAATAAAAACTTCAAAATAAAAGAAAAAGTATAACGAATAAGCAAAAATACAAATAAGATTATTTTTTTAATTTCGATAATTTAAATTGTGTTTAAATTGACTAATTATTATTGTCAATGCAGTTTCCATTACACAACGATTTTTATAAGTGGTGCTTATATGTATATAAACATGCGATACTATCTAATTTGTGTAAACTTCGAACCTTTCCATTTTTTCAGAAAACCATCAAAATTTTAAAGTGGGTTAAATATTATCTTTTAGGAATTATTATTAAAATTTGTATCCTTCTATTTGCATGCTTACTTATATTACAAATAAATGAAACGTTATTTGTTTGAATCTTCTTGAAACTTTTTTCAGATTTTCATTTCAAATAAGTGCTTTATTATATGATATGATTAAAAATATTTTATTTTTGGTATATGAAAGTGGTTTTCAAGACTAAACATTTTTATGTAATAATTTCTACAGTCCGATTTACAGCAGCGTAAAATATTTGAAATTTTCCTGATCGCAGTAAATCGACCAAATTTAAAAACTTTGTATTTTTTGTTTTTTGTTTTAATTTATAATTTGTATGTATTTCTAAGCCTCGAGTTATCTTCAATCGTCGTAAATTGAATTATGTGAGGCATAGTAGCCATGTAGATGCCTCATCTTCTACATCTGAGAGATTGGTAACGGACTTTGAAGTTCTCAGCACCCGCTGTGACGGCGTAGAAGCATTTCTTGATGGTGACAGTTGTAATGTTGTATGTTTGAAAATTTGAAAAATCATCGTAATTCGTTCAATTGTTCCTGTTCTCGTTGGCTAGTGAATCTTGTAGTTTTTATCGGTCGGTTTAGTTTGAGGCGACTTCAAACTAGTAATTGTCGCGGAAATTACTTCTGCATTTATTTCGTGCACTGTAAGTTAGACCGAAATGATGGCAATATGGGCTGTAGGAATTTCTGTCGTATTTCTTTGACGGGATTCATTATTCTGTAGCTGACAGTTGGTTTTGTGGTAACGGTTATTGTTGTTGGTGGTTTGAAAAACCTTGGATAACCTCGGTAGCTGGCGGGGTGCGCACCTCCGCAGTTCGCACATCTTGCGGGAATGTCTTTTGGCTTTTTGCAGGTAGATGTAACGTGTGATCCCGTACACTTTACACAAATTGCTTCGATTTACATAATCATTGAGCACTGCCAAACGCTTGGCATCTGTGGTATTGCCCGATGCGGAAATCGAGTGGGCTCTCGATTTCTACTTCGACATCTAGAATTCGGTCCACTTCGAATGTCTCCTTGTTTTTTGGTGTCCTGGCTAGGGTGACCATTATTAGCTGGAGTGGTTTCCGAACTCTTCGTCAGTACATCCGTGCGATGTGATTGGTACTGTACTTAGCCGTTCAGGTCGTCCTTTATAAGTGTAAGTATAAACCTTCGTTGCCCTTAGTTAGCTTTTCCTCCAGTAACTAGTCGAACGAAATAATTAAAAGGGTTTATGTTTTCAAAAAAGCTATGTTCTAAATTTTTATTTAAAACAATCGCTTTATAAAAGTTAAGAATGAAAGGCAAATGAATAAATTGATATTTCGAATTGCAATGAATGTAGCGAGCAGATAGGATAAATAAGGATTAAATTATTTATGTTTTTGCAAACCGTTTCAATTTTAAAAACTGTAGTATACTTTGTCAGGCAATTACATCCGCCAAAGGTAAACCAAAACAAAAAGTTTTTAAAGCTTAGAAGTTTATTTTAACTATCAACATGTTAGAATAATTACGCATAACATGCCAAACTACCAAATTGATGTTTAATTAGGTATCTTAAATAATGTCCAATAATAAATAATAATGTATCTTCGATTGCTGTAAAGAGAATGTAGATAGGTACCCTTATCAAAATGTTTGCAAATTTCTGACGGGGAAATGGCGACCCGTAGGCAAAATTTCCCATTTCGACTAAACTGCTGGTCGACCAAACTTGGGTCTTAGCCCACTGTCGTACATCCAAGGGTCTATCAAGAATTCCACTTAACTAAATTTCCAAACATTTATGAAATATCGTAATCGTCTCCTATTCGAACCAGCAGGCTTCTACCATTTTTTTATTAATGTGTAATGTGATGTGATTTAGTAGAGCTATTGGTGAAATTATGAAAATATCCCGTTTAAAATTTGAGATTTGTCGCTTACTGTCATCATAACGTAGAAATTATAACTACAACCTAGTATTCTTGAAAGCCATTGTTGGTGAAATGAATAAGTACAACTGTGATACGTTAGAGGTCGCGTTGAAAATATGTGGTAATCTGTAATTTAGTTAAAAAGTCAAAATAAAGCAATCAATACAGTTTGCCAAACTTGAAACATCTGATTAATTAACTTCGTGTACCTAATTTTAAAATTGTGTCAAGAATTTAATATTTATTTTTATTGAATTTTAAGGTAAATTAAAATTACTATGAAATAGGTAACTCTTGAAAGAGTAGTTTATTCAAGGTTTGTTAGGCGTCTTTCATTTTTAATGTACTTTTTTTAGTGTTTACAATGGGGGCTCAAGGAGTAGATCAATGTTATCAAAAAGACGATGACGATGGCGATCATTGTGATGAAGATATTAAAGAATGTGGGAGGCCATTGAAAAAAGCAAGATATGCTTGGCAAGTGAAAGGTAAATATCATCTAAAAGGCGATGCTGAAAATGGTGAGAAAGACTCGCCAGGTTCGTCAGTGGTTCAACATGATAACGAAAGTTGTAATCCTAGGTGTTGTGTAGCAAACTTTTTTAGTACCGATAACATTGCTAGCGAAGAATCTTCCGATGATGAAACCGTATTAAATAGTGTAAATAATTCAAAGTTTAGTGAAGTTCCTGTTACACTAGTGAAACCCATTCCTAAAAATGACGATTATTATCTCAATAAATGGCAAGCCCGACAAATAGCTCGGTGTTATTTAGATAACTCGGTAAATGAAGTATTAGAGAAGTGGGTACCAGATACACCAATGGATGTTGCCAATTTTATAAACGATTGTGATAGTGATGGGCAAGTAGAAGATGAAGGAATACTGATGGCCATACAATCTCATGGTTTACAATCATCAAACCATAGTACAAGTAGTTCATGTGATACCACCTTTGGCAACACACATCGAATCGAAGACTTTGCCATCGATAACATTCAAAATGCTCATAACGAACGTCTCAAAAGAAAAACATTGGAGGAACGTTGCATTTTGGACGACAATATAGAATTAAGAAACCATAGAAACTTTCTAGATGCAGCTGTATCTGTGGCAATTCAAAAGAAAGGACTTTCGTCTCAAAATTTTGTATAACAATCAAATGTTATAAGACTGTATTAAATTATTTAATAATTTTATTGTATGAAATATGAATACTAAAATGATTTAGTTTTCATGAATTATTGTTTAATGTTTATAATTTTTGATATTTATAAAATATGTAATATATAATTTTATCTGTTTTTTTTTACTTAAGATTATTTCTTTTATTCTTCACTTACTATTTTAAAAATAATCTATAAGTGACTGTTATTTTTTTATAGTGGTTAATATTACTGATAGATAATGCTGTATTTCAAATCGTATTAGGTACTTGAATTTGTAGTTTGCATTTGAATCAGTTATAAAACTTTTTTCATAATTATTTGTTTGAATAAATAATTTGAAAAATCATTTCCGTTATGAATAAGAAATTTTCTTATGTCCTTATACTACTTACCTCAATTCATGTTTGTTTACGATGCCTATAATTTTGTTTTTTACATTGTAACAACTGATGAAAAATAACTATGTACGTAGAGTAGGGTGTCTCGTATGAAAATTTGTTAGTACATGTTTTAAAACGTCAAAAAATTAGCTTGATAAATTAAATTTCAGGGGTCACTCACAAATTTTAAAAATTGGCAGAACTAATTTTTATCTGTAAAATCAATACCATGCTGAAGATTTTTCCTCAAAATATTTTTTTTTTTTTTTTTTTTTTTTATTTAACCTCTACGAATATTTACAATCTGTTAGTACAAACAATAAGTAAAATGTATGACAGGAATAATGGACGTGTGGAAGTGAATCCAATGATTCGCTTCCTTGAACTTCAACTCGATGGTTCCTATTATTGGGTGTCAACTATTTGCTTCTAGTGCATTAGGTTTTAAATCTTAATACCAGGTCAGAAGGTCTGAATCGCTTTAGTCTGCGCACTTCTCTGTCGTTGGCTAGGTCTACTGCCAAGCTATTTGGATGAGCACTAAGTCTATCAAAGTAAATTCCACTATACTTTGCTATTTCATCCTGCACCGATTTCACTTGTAAGTCGCGCTGTATTATTTTGTTTGTCACATACCACGGGGCATCGACGATCATTCTCAGGACCTTGGATTGGAATCTCTGAACGATTTCGATGTTTGAGATGGAAGCCGAACCCCAGAGTTGGATTCCGTAGGTCCATATTGGTTTGAGGATCGTCTTGTAGATCAGTAACTTGTTCTCTGTTGAGAGTCGAGAGTTTCGTCCCATCAGCCAATACATCTTGGTCAGTTTGCAGCCCAGTTGTTTCCTCTTTGCAAAGATGTGCTTCCTCCACGTGAGCCGTCTGTCCAAATGAATTCCAAGATATTTGGCGTCATCACTTGCTGGTAGTTGTTTGCTGTTTAGGAAGACTGGTGGGCACGTTTCCCTACCCATCGTAAACGTAACTTGTACTGATTTTGTTTCGTTGGCTCTAATGCGCCATTTTTTTAACCACGTTTGGATTTCGTTTAGATGACTTTGCAACATCTGTGAGGCAATTATTGGGTTTTGGTGTACCGCCAGCACAGCGGTGTCATCGGCAAATGTGGCAGTGACGGTATTTTTCTTAGTAGGTAGGTCCGCGGTGTGCAGAATGTACAAAACCGGGGCAAGAACGCTCCCCTGTGGAACCCCCGAGTTAATATTAAAGAGCGATGTGCATTTGTCTCGGTATTTCACCAAGTAGTGTCTCTCAAGTAGATATGATTTTAAAATTCTGTACATGTTGTGAGGCAAGATCTTTTTTATTTTGAACAGCAGTCCATCATGCCAGACCCTATCAAATGCCTGCGATATATCAAGAAAGGCTGCAGCACAGTAGCTCTTGGTTTCCAGTGCATGACAGATTTCGGTGGCAACACGATGCACCTGCTCTATTGTTGAGTGCTGTTGTCTAAAGCCGAATTGATGATCGGGTATTAGATCACGTTTCTGCAGGAGTGGCTCCAGTCTCTTCAGGATCATCTTTTCAAGCAATTTTGACAGGATTGGCAGCAAACTAATTGGTCTGTAGGAGGTCACATCGTTTGGTGGTTTTCCGGGTTTGGGTATAAGGATAACTTGGGCTATCTTCCACTGAATAGGAAAGTATTCGAGTCTTGTAATGGCATTGAATAGATGTGTTATGTACCTGATGCCTCTGTCGGGTAGTTCCTTGATTATTCTGCCGGTTATTAGGTCGTATCCCGGTGCCTTTCTGGAGTTTAGGTTTTTTGCTATCATGGATCTTATTTCTGTTGTTTTGAAGGGTTTTATTGGCATGTCCAGTTGGTCAGGTGAGTCAAGGAATTCCGTTATTCTGTTTTCTTCGTTAAGAGAAATTTCTGATTTAAAAGGTTTGAAAACTTGAGATAAGTGCTCAGCAAATAGTTGAGCCTTTTCTGAATTGCTTCTTGCCCAGTTACCGTTTTTTTTCCTGATTGGTGGATTTGCTTCTTGTGACTTGTTTAGATATTTTGTCGCCTTCCAAAGCGAGTAATCAGTAGAATCTGAAGCGGAAAGATTTTGTAGATAATTTTGAGTGACTGCATTGCTATTGTTTACAAGTAGTGTTTTTAATTCTCTTATTGCTCTGTTTAGATTTGTTTTATCTTGTGGTGCTCTAGTATTTTGCCACTGCTTGCGTAGTTGGCGCTTTTCTAAAATTTTCTCTTGAATATGTGTAGGGCAGTTGTACGATGGTGTAGATATGTCCTTGGCCTCTGGAGTTGAGTTCCATACCGCTTGCTGGATATTCTGCGTTAGGTGTTCTACTGCTGTATCAATGTCCTGATTTGTTTTTAAGGGAACTTCAAGTATCAAAGTTTCATCGATGGTTCTTTTAAACTTTTTCCAATTTGTAAACTTATTTGCGAGGGATGGGGGTTTCTCAATCGGCATAACTTTAGTACTCAGTGTTACGATTATGGGAGTGTGATCTGATGACAGTAGGTCCAAGCAGGATTTCGCTTTAAATCGACCCGTAGGTATGCCCTTTACAACGCAGAAATCGATGACATCAGGCAGCTTGCTTGGATCGGTTGGCCAGTAAGTAGGTTCGCCTGTCGATATTTGGTTTAAATTATTTTCGTCCATAGTTTTTGAGAGTTCACGGCCTTTGGAAGTTATGAGTCTAGAGCCCCAGCGTGTATGCTTTGCATTGTAGTCTCCTCCGGCAATAAATCTAGAACCAAGGGTGTTATAAAAGTGTTCAAATTGTACCTTCTTAATTGTATGTCTTGGCGGACAGTAGACCGCTGCTACAACCATGGAACCGTTCCATTCCTCTACGGAGATGCACGTGGCTTGAATGTGCTTATGTTTGTATTCTTCCATTTGATGGTGTTTTATGGAGTTTTTAATAATTATGGCGGTGCCGCCGTGTGCTGTGCCATCTGGATGCTGAGTGTCATAAACGGTGTAGTTTGGTATTCTTAAATAACTCATTTTCGTGAAATGCGTTTCTGAAATTAACATAAGATCAATATTTTCCTTAAGTAGGAACATTTTTATATGTTTGGTATGTTGGGCTAAGCCGTTTGAATTCCAGATTGCGATTTTTAGAAGACCTGCCATTAGGCCATTTTGGAGACGAGGGCTGTTAGAAGGTTCAACATAGTTCCTATTTGCTTCATGAGGTCTTTCATCATATGTTTCAGTTCTTGCATATCGCTTGATTGTTGTTCCAAAGGAACTGGAATTTGTGGTTGGTGTAGGTTTCCGGTTAACGCCTGTGAGTATGAGCTGTTTACATAGATTGGTTGGCTGTGTGTTTGATTTGAATGGATGGCATTTGGGCTTTGGGCTTTGTTTGCAGGAACAGTATTACTGATTTGTTTGCTTCTAAGGGGTGGAAATTTTTTGTCTTGGAGTTCCTTATATATTATGCATCCCTTGTAGTTTGCTGGGTGATTTCCATCACAAAGCACGCATTTCACCAAGTTTGACCTTTCTGTTCTGGTGCAATTCGAAGTAAGGTGTTCTTCCGTGCACTTGACACAGCGAGGACTGTGGTGGCAGAATTTTTTTGTGTGCCCGTAGCGTTGGCATCTTGTACACTGTGGTATCTGCCTCTTTTTATGGGGTGGTTCAAATTCCACATAGCTGTTTTTGATTATTTTGATGTTGTAGATGTCTTTGTTGTTTTCTTGTTGTTTTAAGTCAACATAGAACAGTGCGAGAGGATGTTTTGTGGTTCTTTGTTTTATATTGTACACATTGGTTACTGTGTGTCCATGCTTTTCAATTTCTGTCTTGATCACGTTCGTATCTGTCGAGTGGTGCATATTTTTCATAACGACTCTGAAGCTGCGCTCTTGTTTGCTTTGGTAGGTGTGGAAATGAGTTTTCTTCTCTTCTAGGGCCTTAGTGATAGCTGAGTAGCTCGCAGGTGTTTTGGCTTGAATTTTGATTTCATCCCTTCCCATAAGCTTGGTTACATATTCGTTTTTTGCGGCTGCCTCCAATAGTTGGTCAAGGGGTGTAATACAACCGACTCCAGATACAAATATTGGAGGTGGTTTAGAAGATTTCTTTTCATTTTCTTCTGTTTGGTTTTTTCCTTCGTTGTCCTGTTCTATGTCATCATTTTGTGATAGAGCCGCAAAACTATTAGATGTTTGTGGGGCATTTAGCCAGTAATCAGCCAATTTTGGCTGCTTTGTTTTCCTGAAATGTTTTTCGGGGCTATTAGTTCTATTTCGCTTTTTATAGTCGACATGTTGCCAATCTGATGCGGTGGTGTGATTTTGTAGGCTTGGTTGTGGGTTTTGTATTGGAACCCACAACTGACCCTGACTTTGCGGTTCTTGGTGTAGTTGTGGTCCCTGCAGGAAATTTGTATTTGGTGCACATTGCTGAGGAAGGACATGCTGTCTAGGATATTCTGCAACTTGCGGATAGTTCTGGTTATAGTACACTAGTGGTAGTGGGAGGGTTTGTTGCATGTTGGGTAGGTACCCCCCCAGCGGCTGTTGTTGGTGCATCAGTTGCACATTTTGGCTATATTGCCCTAAGTCGCTCGGCAATTCACTGGATCGCGGTTCGTTACCTTGTAATTTCACCACCGGTGGCGGATTTCCGCTCTTCGGTGGTGTACGATACATACTTAGTTGTATTTAGTAGCTCACATATTAATTTTAACCTCACTTTCTGACTGGTAAAAAATTTCAACCTCAACCGTGTTCACTTGTAATGTTTTGTTGGACGACACTTACTCAGACTCTTGAACACTTACGAAATCCTCCCAATTAAGATTTCACTCAATATAATTAGAATTTATACAATCTTTTAAAAATTTGTACGAACACAACATGGATGTGTCTCTTGACACGGTATATTAATATACCGGTATAAAAATATAGAAATTTTAACGTTACCCAATAATTTTGAATATAAATTTATTCATAAGATAAAAATATACTGCTTTGAATTAATTGCTTTATAACTCGATTTTATCATTTTACCAAAATACAACTTTTTGTATAACCGAAAATTTTCTGGAGTCTTAAATAAGAAATTGTATCCTCTCACCCTGTACCAGCTAACATGTACGGCGTTTCTGAATAATAGATCTGTATAAGCATACAAAGCGAATTGCACAAATGCCTAGACTGATAAGAAAATTTTCCTTGCTCCCGGTACCATTATTTTTGTACGCACTAGGTTCTTCGTCATTATTTTTTTATAATTTTTCATCTTGAAGAAAGCCGTACAAAAATAGTTGGTCGTAATTTCCCATCTTTAGGTGGAAAAATTCAATTTTCTCGTGTCCTCACCTGTACCGCTCAAAACTGACGGCATAGTGCTTAAAGTTATTCTTTCATATACCAGCATCGTTCTAAACATGATTCATGGTGGGTCATTTGACCCCCTAAAATTTTCCATGGGCTTGTAGTCTATTGGTTTTCAATTACTGCTTGGCAGGCTACTGTTTTATGTTTGTGTTTATTTCTATTTTGTGCATAAAGCAGTTGTTTCTTACATTATTACTCCTCCAGATGCCTTTAATTTCTTCATGGGATGGACAAAAATATTGAATTGAATTTTCGCCTGTTGATGAAATTCTGATGTTTGCTTTTGCCCATTGATAACCATTCGTCGATTGCTGTAATTCAACTGTTGTCGCAGACTTGAATACTCGACTTTCACTTCAATATTCATTCGACCACTTTTCTATAGTTTTAATGGTAAATTCATAAATCTTGGCAGAGGTAACCTTTCACGAAAAGTAAGTATCTCCTTTTAGGCTTCTATACAAAGTATAGTAAGGAAGAAGCCTTATGTTCCGCTCCCGTGTCCGTCCGTCCGTCTGTCCGCATGTTTCAAATCTGTTACCAACATAAAAATAGAATAGAATTTGAATTTTTTCTTTTTTAATATAATATAATGACGACTTTTATTTTTTGTTATATAGTAAAATATTATATTACCAATTATCGGATTAAAGAATTAAACGATTTAAGAATAATTTGCACTTAATTCATATTAATGAATCAAATCGAGCAGGTTTCCTTTACAAGTAATCCAGAAAGAAAGGAGATGTATAGAAGCCTTAGAACTGCGGTCATCCGAGTTCCACCTTTTTATAACTAAATTGAAAAACTCCAATGGATTGTTTGTAGAAGGAGTATTATGCGCAATACCTTCATGTCAATTTTGATGGGACGTAAACCATTGCAGCTTCCTGTATTCAACAAATTCTGTTTGCATTTTTTGAAGCCATTTCTTGATGTGTGACAGTACTTTGCTCGTTTATTCTATTTAGGCCTCTCGAAACGAACTTCATAAAAGGGGTAGAAAAATGTAAATATCTAGGTGTAAGTTTAAACAAACAAGGAAACAGCGGAGAATAAATAAAAAACAGAATAAATAAAGGCAGAAGCGCTATAAGAGAGCTAAATTCAGTACTATGAGACAAAACTATAAAGAAAGAAACAAAAAAGAGATTATATAGCAGTATCATTCAAAGCGTAACCCTATACGGAGCCGAAGTCTGGGATGTATAAGTAGCACAAATAAGAAAAAACTGCTAGCCACGGTGGTGGATTTTTTGAGAAGAAGTTGCAGAAGATCGCGTTTAGAGAGAATAAGAAATGAGGTAATTAGAGAGACGATGGAAGTGGAAACAAATATAGCATACGACATACAAAAAGAATGGACGAAGATAGATTGCCCAGAAATATTTTGGAATGGATTCCACCTGAAAAGAGGAAGAGAGGATGGCCTAGACCAGTGGTTTTCAAAGTGGGGGGCGTAGAGACCTGAATAGGGGGGCGCGGCCTACCTGTGTAGTTGAAAAAATTTTCATTTTTTAATGTATTTGATACCCACCTATATCTTTAAAACGGTCTGCTGTTGTAAGTGAAAAACGGAGTACCAAAATGAACTTAATATTGCTAGCGAATTACGCTGTGCAATTTCTAATATTAAGCCAAGAATTGGAAACCTTGTGAAATTCATGTAAGCTCATCCGTCACATTGAAATAACCTAAGTAAGTTGTTTTTTTGTGGGATTTTTTGATGTCGTGAAAAATTAAAAAAAAAAGTTTTGGGCGAAAACTACCTTTTTTTTAAAGGGGGCGAAGATAATTTTTTTTGGTAGAAGGGGGGGCGTGACATAAATAAGTTTGGGAACCGCTGGCCTAGACGAAGTTGGAGAGATGATGTGAATGACGGAATGAAAGCTAGAAATCTAGAAGAAAACGAATGTTATAATCGAGTGAATTGGAAACTGGGGACGGAGAAGCAGTAATAACTGTAACATAATTCGTTGTATATATTATATTAATTAACTGAAATATGAATTTAAAAACTTCAGTTTTTCTTTTGAACATTCTGCCATGCCAATTGCATGGATTATTATAAGCATTCAAATTATAACAATCGTTTTGCACCACTATGTATATATATATTGAGGTGTTATACGGTGACTATACTTTAAAATTTGAATTAAAAACAACCAAAATCTAAATTTGAAATATTCAATAAATGAAAAAAAGATTTTACAAGTTTTAATTTAATTTAATTATAAAAAAAACAAAAATAAACAGTTAACACGAAATTAAAAGTCAAACTCCGCACGCGCACAAAAAGTTAAATGGATTATATCACCTATTTTTTATTATCTGCTTCCAAAAACAAATTCCAATTTCTGGTTCTTCTGACTCGACAATTTCCCAAACTTAGATCGTCGGTGTTGTCCAAAAAAATTACTGGTCAGACGAACGTGGACCACACGTCGATTTTCCTTTACGGAACCAAAAAAAAACACACTTTGGCAAATGCTGCACACACGTCTTTCCTCTTATACGGAAACGAAACTCAAATTTTTGCAATGCGTGGAACACACGACTATTCTCCTTCAAAGACCCAAAAACACACCTTGGCATACGTGGCACACACGTCTTTCCTCTTATTAGGAAGCGGAAATCAAATATTTTGCCATACGTGGAACACACGTCTATCCTCTATTAAGGACCCTCGTCAACTAACTTTCCTATTAAATTTTGTTTCCCCGGTGATTTTTCTTTTTTCATTTTTGTTTTCCCGGTATATAAATTTTTTTACAATAATTTTGATTGAATCTTTTTCTTTTTATTGAAATTTCTTTATCATGTTTATTTTGAAAATGTCATCGCATAACCCCCTTACGCTTTTTGGAATAGGAAAGCTCCTGAATGAACACCGCAATATATAGTCATAAGTATATGCCCACCCCATAAATTGATTCCTAGTGTATATTTTTTGTGGAAGGGAAAATTTTAAGAACAGAAATAAAAAACAGGCTTCAAAATAATGCTTTTATTAAATTTTACTTTCATCTAGGTATACGCTCTCCTTTTTTCTTTATAACTGCTTTACAAAACTTTGGCATTCTGCTAATTAGATTTAACAAAGTTGTTGATGGAATTTTTTTCCTTTCCGACTCTAAAATCGTTCATTCTGCTAATTAGATTTAACAAAGTTATTGCTGGAATTTTCTTCCTTTCCAACTCTAAAATCGTTCATAGCTGTTTTGCACTCGAAGGACAAACTTTTCTGCCCCGGCTGTCTAATTTATCCCACAGTAACTCAATTGGATTCACATCGGGAGCCTGTGGAGGCCAAATCATGGTTTTTAAAATTCCTTCGCTAGATAACTGAACCAAAAATTTTTAACATAATTTTGACGTATGCTTTGGGTGATTGCAAAGTTGGAAGACAAATGATTTTCCAAAAATTTGCATTCCAAAAGGCAGCATTTGATTTTTAAGGATGTCTTCGTACTACTCTTTTTTCGTTATACCTTCAATTTTGTAAATATTTCCCACTTTACCACCACCAAAGCACCCCCAAACCATAACAAATCCTCCACCATGCTTTACAGGTAGCAGTAATCCTTGTTCTGACGTTCGCTCAAGTGCTGATCTTCGAACAAAAAGTCTTCCTTTAAAACCAAATACCTCGAACTTTGATTCATCACTCCACAATACATTTTTCCAATCTTCCCATGTCCAGTTTCTATGTTTTCTGGCTCATTTGAGTCTCTTCTTCTTATTTTCTGTACGTAAACATGGCTTTCTAACAGCTACCCTACCGTAAAGGCCGGTTTCTCGAAGTCTCCGGTGGTCGATAGTAACGCCAACAGGTTCGCTTCGCAAAAAATTTGCTCCAGCTTCTAATTCTGGTACAATAAGACTTCTGTTACGTTTACTAGTTACCACTAACTTGGAATTTTCTGCAGAACTGGTAATTCTAGGTCGTCCAATACGAGGTTTTTTAACATTAAAATCAATTGTTTGTGGTGAAATTTTTAATAACTTCGATATTTTTCGATTACTTTTACCGGTTTGATGATGTGCAACAATGGTAGCACGGGTTTCAATTTACAGTTCCTTTGATTTAAGCATAATTTTAGTATATTTTTTAAACACAGCACAATTTACAATTTAAAGCACGTTACAAAGTTTAAGATGTACTTACGGCAAACTATAAGAACAAACTAAAATTCTAATAAGTTTTAAAAATGCTCCAATAGATTATAGAAAGTGAAGGGATGCTACTAATTATAGAAATTTTACCCTTAAATTAATACCCGATATGTATTGTATAACACCGAAATTTCATGAAATCCTTATAATACCGTTAATTTCGCAAAAATTGGTTATTATCTAAAAATATTTTAATTTTTTTGTACATAGGTTTAAAATATTCATAAATACATGCTAAAACTATTTTTCACTGAAATAATTTCTTAAATGAAGATAGTAATTGATAAGATATAGGTGGGCAAATACTTATGACTGGTAGTGTATACTGATTACGTTAAAAATTCTGACCATTTATTTAAAATACCGACCATATTAATTTTACATACATTTTGTATTCGCTTAAATACCCCGTGACCGAAAGGGTTAAAATTATCTACAACTTTTATTCGAAACATTTTACTTTTCAAAGCAGGTTTTCATTTATAGCGCTCCAAACTTTCTTCAACATGATTGTATCATCAACCGCTAACTATAATAATATATTTAGCAATAACCATGTTGGAAAAAGTTTGTAGCGCTATAAATAAAAACTTATGCACTATACAGAAGAAAATTTCGAATAAAAGTTGTAGAAAATTTCATTAACTACGAAAATGATCGCGCCTTCATGTTCCGCCAACTTAAATTTATATTCAGGGAACTACCCTGAACATGTTCCAACAAAAAAAACAATTCTGTAAAAGGTTGCATTATAAACCTTTTTTTTTTGCTCTGGTGCTTGACTATAAACTGCTGAAATGAAATACATCGTAACGACAACTTTGTAGATAATTTAATTCTGTATACAGAATTATCTCTATACAATTTTGTTCAAGTTCTTATTGTACTCGAAGCGTTTTTAATTCAAAGTTGCACAGCATGTGTTTCTGTGTGTTTTAGAAATGTTTTAAATTAGAAATTTTGATTAAACTACTTTTGATGTGACTAAAGAGAAGAAATGATTTCAAATAAAATTTTGAATGGAATGAATTTGGAATTCTAAACTAGTAAAATTGGATATTGTTAACTGGCGTTGTACATAAACGAGGTTTAAGTGTACTTAACTATGATTTTGTTGAATTTAAATTTTCTATCGGACAAATTTGGTAAGACTAAAAAGTTGAAATTAAAATAAATTAAAATCAGTGCTATTTCAAGCACCTCCTTAAGAGGTAAAAATTTTCAAAAAATAGATTTGTTTTATTACATTGTTGTAATGTTACTTTACAGCTCTGCAGCTTCTTTAATATTGAAGTTAGAAAAAAGTAGTACAAAATTTGTAGAATATTTTTGATACATAGTTTAAGTATACACACGGAAAAATTTATGTTAATCCGAGAACTATTATCGAAGGTGCACGTACATTTGTAATTTTTGTAAATACACTATGTATGTGTAAGGAGGCGTCCGTCCATTAATTACGTGAGATCAAATTTGGGGATGGGGGTCTGGCAAAATCTCACCAAAGGGGAGGGGGGATCAACGAAAATCTAAGGTCAATTTTTTAATTCAGAGAATATAATACTATGATAATAAATTATAAATTTTTAAACTTCAATCCAAATTTTTCAAAATATCCCCTTAACCCTTTCAGACCCAGCGTACTCTATAGTGTACATACGTTTTATTAATATATTTTGAAGTTGGTGACAAATTGATATGTTAAATAACAATTATTATTAAGTGAAAGAAACACGAGGAATCCAATAAAAATATAAAGAATGCTCTATGAGCAACATAAACTATAATAATACATTAATTTAAATGAAAATTATAACAAAATTAATATAACGTATGTATACACTATAATAGTGTACGCTGGGTCTAAAAGGGTTAACTTGATACCTTAAATAAAACCAATTTTAAAACCATTCCTTTAACTTTATTTCTAATTTAAATCAAAATTCATTACCACGTTTATAAAAATCACGGCCGTCCGGCATTAACTCACGGAACGAACTTCTTATCACCCCTGCCCACATTAAATTTTTTATTAAATTATAAAATTATAAATCATTAAAAAATTTTATACTTGGACGAGGATCGAACCTACGATTACGCTATACAAATCAAGCATTTAATTAATTTCCCCACTGTGGGTATTATAAAAAAATATAACAAAACCAATTCTTTCTAATTACAAATTTCAAAACATTTCAGCTGACAATGTTTGACAATACATTTCTTATAACAGTAGATAACATGTTTTATTACAAAATCAAGCCCGATCAAAGACAGTATTAAATATAAAATTAATCAAATTAATATTTTAAATATTGGCTATTTCCGGGATTCCCCTATTTGAACAAGCACCGCACAAGTGTAAAACATTCGGAAGTCCCTGTCACGCCGGTTGCAATTACTGCAATGTTTACAATGCATTTTGAGCCGTATTAATTGTATTCAATATGAAAATGTCCATGGAGGGAATGAAGAATTAGGAAATATATATTTTACCTGTAATTTAATTAAATTGATTATAGTGCACCTTAAACTTACTATCATTTTTCTCCTCTCATTTCATAACGTTTAGGTATTTAGTGGTATGAAGCAAAATATATGAATACAATATCAAATAAATTTAATTATTTAAAAATTATATGGTAAATCTCACCGAAGGAGGGGGAGGGGGTCCCACCAAATCTCACCAAAGGGGAGGGGAGTATCTAAATTTACAATAAAACACCTCACGTAATTAATGGACGTCCCCTCAGGTATGCTTTGAAACCGTTTTTCTCAAAACTACGTTTTCAAAGTCGATGAGCAAGATTTCTCGGAAACTGCTGAACCGATCAGTCTCTTTGTATACAAGCTCAATAAATATAATTTTTAGAGATTGATCGAATGTTTTTTCTCGCCGATAAATCATCTGCATTTTATAAATAATTTAAGGTCAAAATCTTTATAGAAAATCGAATTTTTTTTTCCGAAGCCGTCATTTTGTCAAAAATCAATATATTGCTTATTCCTTTGATTGAACCCTAGATAATACCTTATATTAACGAAATCATTTTTGATTTCTCATTTTTAGTGATCCAATCCAAAGATATCGTGCTCACCGAAAGATGCCATTTTTTAAGAGAAAATCATTATTTTTACAAATAAAAAATATCAAAATAAATTAAATGTTACCCCAATATAAATAATATAGTCAAATTCATTTTAAGTCGCGTATGACTTGCAGTGACATTTGACCAAAGACGTTTGTTTATCTTTGTCATATTTCGAAAAAAGTAACTATCAGAAAAGAGATAGAACACAAGAATACGTCGGTTTTACATTGGTTTAACCCAGATATGCCAATTTCTTCACGCGACTTAAAATGAATTCGACTATACATATAATATAAATGTTTACTTTTATAAATCAATGTCTTTCCACGAAAATTTTTTGCAAAACAGGTTTTTTTCAGCCTCCTGACTGCGTATAACCCCTTAAAAACATCAAATAGATTAAAAATGAGGGAAGTCGATAAACGAAATTAATAAACCACACATTATTTTGATGTTTTCAAAAAAATGTCACGTTTTAAATCATCTTGATGCTTTCAAAGAAACACAATAAAGCTTTTTCTGTATGTTATTTTTTTAGATTTGTTATTGCAATTATTGCTTTTATTGAAAACTTTTGTCGGCATAAAGTTTTTCTGTTATAGTAATAAATAAAGTATACAATGCGACGTAATAGAAGATGTAAATGTGTATGAAGATTGCAGACCAATACATGTCGTTAAATATTGAAGATCAACATTTGTACAATTATTTGCAAACGTGCCAAGTTTCGAATGTTCAGTGTTAAAATAGAGTAATTATATTGTTCTGCTTTTTTGATTGAAAATTTAATTTTTTTTTTGGAAAATTGTATTTAAAAATTTTAAATTTTGTAATTTTGGTGTTGATAGTTTTAAAAAAAAGAGAGCTTGCGCGCAACAAAACGTAAAACCATGCTTTTCCACCCGACCTGCTCGAGGTGAGTGGACCTATAAAGCTGTAAAGTTTTGAAAATTGTTTAAAACATTTTAATTATTAAGATTTAATATTAAATAGTGATTTATAAAAATTTTGAAGTGTTTTAAGTATTACACCGAATAGAAAATAAATAACAAATTGAATGATTTCTAAAAATAAAAATTAGTTTATAGTACAGTGTTATCATGAAATTATTTTCACTTTTGTGGGGTGTCGGGGTTTAAAGCTGTAACTTGCAGGAACTTGCACTCGTGGACCGTCACCCTCGCCTATCGGCTCGGGTGACAAACTTTCCCTTCGTGCAGAATATGCCGAATTCCAAACTTGTTACAGAATATACTATTTTTTTCAAAATATGTGTGTATTTTATTAGGCTTCTATACAAGTACAGTAAGGAAGCCTTATGTTCTGCTCCCGTGTCCGTCCGTCCGCATGTTTCAAATTTAAGAACTGTTACCAACATAAAAATAGAATAGAATTTGAGAAAGAGAGAATTGAGAAAAAGGTCAAGCAAACTTGCATCTACCTTAAAATCTAGTGTATTTTTTCTTTTCTTATAGAGTAAAATTATATTACCAATTATTGGATTAAAGAATTAAGCGATTTAAGAATAATTTGCACTTAATTCATATTAATGAATCAAATGGAGGTTTTCTTTACAATTAATCCAGAAAGAAAGGAGATGTATAGAAGCCTTAGAACTGCGGTCATCCGAGTTCCACCTTGTTATTCTTATTTACAGTGCACGAGTTCCTTTACACATTTCAATAGGTATTAAACATGTAACCAAAAAGATATTCATTTTATTCTAAATAAACCTTAAGGTGACGGTACTGCAGGACTCTCCCGTACAAAAGATAAAAAATACATACTTTAACAAGAATAATAATAGGTCATAAAACACGTAATATAATTGAAATCAGTAAGTACTAAAGAATTTTTCTATTACACACGCACAGATTGGTTTGGTTTACAACAAGAAATTGAAAACATAGTTTTGGTTTCGGTACAAGTTTCGGTATAATTCAGTGTTTATCCACAAATGACCGTTAAATAAGTGTTTGGCAGAGCTGCCAACCTTTCTAAATCTACTGTCAACTGCCGGTAAGCAGATCCAAAGTCGAAATTCGCTTGTGAAAAGCTGCTATATCTCTAACCTCAAGTTAACCTTTAGGTCAATGTTACGTAACCTTAGGTTTTAATACTATCGATTATGAAACCGGCCGTTAGAGATTTCTAATTCTTCTCCGATTAAGAATATGTTAATTTTTTTTCGTTTTGCAACATTGGAATATGGATTGCAACAGATAACGCTGTACGCTAACGAGGTGCCATTACAACAAATTCAAGTTCTTATCACAACTGATGAGCTGATTACACAACATTAATTAAAAGTTTCCAGTTGTATGTCGCATTGCAAATGACACTTTTGTTTTTAACGACTCCTCAGTTTTAAAATAATAAATAGAATGCAACTATTCTCATGGGTTTGTATTCAGTTTTAGGTGACTGATGAAACCGAGAATAAAACATATAATATACATTTGCAGAAATATTAAGTAAATAGAATTAATGTGTGCTACTTTGAAAAGTGTTCAGAATTTTATCCGCTACTTACATGCACATAATAATGGTATTTATAAATTGCAGCAATTATTTTTGTACCATTCGGTATAAAATAAATTAAGAGTAAATTAAATTTGTTACTCCCTTCCAAATGTGGATAAGCGCGACGCTAGACTTTTAGACCACCATTTTTTTACTGCTTGATTATTTTACTGTCAATTTGACATAAGCGTTTGATATAAACTACATCTATGGGGAAAGTTATGCGATGTCTACATAAACTAGAACTATTTTTTTACATTAATTTTGTTATAAACATTAGGATGTACTAAATTAACTAGATATTATCAAAACCAAAGCCCTGCGTCATTGTTTTCTGAACTTAGAAAAAACAAGATATATAATTTTTGTATAGTTTCGTATATTATATTCGTATATAACGTAAGTGGGACAAAGATAGAAAATAATGAGTTGTCTTACAGACAAAAGCTATGAATTTGACTAACGTAGTATGTAGGTATTTCTTTGGTTATTAATGTTGGGTTAATGTTTTGACATTTGACAAGTTGCAAGATTGAATTATTTTGTAAATATAAAAATTTTTAACTTTAGAACTTCAAAATGTCAGTGAAAGGTAAAACATTACGTTCTCAGGTAGAATAGTTTGTTTTTACTTGAATAAATAATTTGTGGTTATAACCTAAAACTTATATTATTTGATTTTGACAGATAGAACCTTAGAATATAAAATAGGAAGGAAGTAGCAAATGGACTATAACACATGCATCGAGTACGAGTCAAAAGTCGTGGGTAGAAACTCCGCCCATTGCACCACGTTTGTAATCGGTGACCTATATTTTTAAATTTTAAAGTTGAATTATGGTGAGTTGCAGTGTTTGTGGGACCTCTAGGATTAAAAAAACTATTAATTGTGGTATAACTTGGCACAAGTAAGTACTTAGAGTTATTTAACTAATTTTATAACAAAAACATTAATTTGTGAGGTTACTGACCATAATCTGCTTGAATTATTGGCGTACATATTACGAAGTAATCCTATATAATTA
Organism: Cantharis lateralis; assembly: GCA_963170105.1. Taxonomy (NCBI): domain Eukaryota; kingdom Metazoa; phylum Arthropoda; class Insecta; order Coleoptera; family Cantharidae; genus Cantharis; species Cantharis lateralis. The sequence goes on from OY720629.1 coordinate 12,464,134, forward strand.
TTTACATTAAACGCCGCTTTTATAATTTATATTTCCAAAAAGGGCATAGGAGGATAAGCATGGTAAAATTGCCCCCAGAGATATTTAATCGCCACTTTGGGGATATGTAGGTACTGATGAAATACTAAGATTCTGAAAGTTTTAGATCTCTAACTCAACGCCTTTTGGAAAAATTAAAAAAAAACTGAAAAATATAAAAAAAATTTTTTACTCGGGAACGGCTTAACCGATTTTGATAAAATTTTAATATGTTATAGGGGTCTATAAAGGTTACCTGAAGACAAAATAAGAGCCGTATAGGATTTCATTCTCTAGTGAAAAAAAAAAATTTTGCCCAAAAATATTTTTTTTAAATATGATATGATTTCGGCAAACCTCTAAAATAATTTTTTTTAGAAGCCTCATACCCTTTTGTATAATATATATTTTTTTCAATTGATTCCAAGTGGTGCGCCATACTAAAAAAAAATAAAAACTATTTTTGACTATGAATTTTCAGTTGTTTTAGTAGTTATTCATCATAATTTCATAATTACAATCAATATTTTTAAAATTTGAATTCATAAAAATTGTAATTATTTGATTAAAACATGTAAAAGAAATTTCAGTCGTAAATTATTAATTTTTATTAATTCAAAAACAAAAACAATGAGGAATTTTATAAAATTAATAGTTTAATAATAATCAACGTATTCAATATAAAATCGTTAAATAATTTACTTCTGTGTTTACAAATACTAACAAAACTAATTTCTGTTTGATATAATTGAAAAAATATATAATAAACCGTACTAATGTACAGGGTGGGTCAATTTCGATAATTCTTATGGGAAACTCGGGACTATAAGAGATATGCAAAATGAGTGGCGCATCTTTGATCTCTTTTTTCGAGAAAACCTCAATGGCTAAAACCAGAATTCGCGAATTGTTTTTGAGTTATAGTCAAAAGTTCGACTTTTCGATAAATATGTCGATATCTCGGTTGTTTTTTAAATTATCAAAAAATTATCAAAAAAAAACACTTTCTTTGGGCAATTTTTTAAGATCAATAAAATGGGCAATAAATTTCAAAAATATTCAAATAACATATTATAGTTACCAAGATTTGAAAATTTAATGACAGCAACTAAGCAAATATTCTCTTACTGGAAAACAATTGCTGTAAATGTTTTCAATGCCAATAATGGTTAGGTAGTGATTTGTTTTAATCAAATTATGTATTGAAAACGATTGACTACGACTTGATCTTTACTTTAATTTTTGCTAGAATTTAGAATTTTGATTGTTTTTTACTAAAAATGTTATTATATTTAATGTTTCGGTCTTCTATCTAATACTTTTGTTGTTATATCGTTGAAAAGAAGATAAAAAACGCTATTTAATAATATCATTTTCAACTATAGTTGAAAACAACAAACAACACAATTTTATGTTATAACTCTGAAACGGAGATAGATATTTAAAATCTTTTGACCCCATTTTATTGATCTTAAAAAATTGCCCAAAGAAAGTGTTAACATTTCTTTAATAATTTAAAAAACAACCGAGATATCGACATTTATCGAAAAGTCAAACTTTTGACTATAACTCGAAAACAATTCGCGAATTCTGGTTTTGGCCATTGAGGTTTTCTCAAAAAAAGAGATCAAAGGTGAGCCACCCATTTTTGCATATCTTTTTATAGTCCCGAGTTTCCCATAAGAATTATCGAAATTGGCCCACCCTGTACATAGTACGGTTTATTATATATTTTTTCAATAATATCAAACAGAAATTAGTTTTGTTAGTATTTTTAAACACAGATGAAATTTATTTAATGATTTTATATTGAATACGTTGATTATTAAGAACAATTAATTATATAAAATCACTCCATTGTTTTTGTTTCTGAATTAAAAAAATTAATAATAATTTACGACTGAAATTTCTTTAACATGTTTTAATCAAATAATTTAAATTTTTATTAATTCTAATTTAAAAAAAAATTATTGTACTTATGAAATAATGATAAATAACTACTAAAACAACTGAAAATTCATAGTCAAAAATAGTTTTTATTTTTTTTTAGTATGGCGCACCACTTGGAATCAATTGAAAAAAATATATATTATACAAAAGGGTATGAGGCTTCTAAAAAAAAATATTTTAGAGGTTTGCCGAAATCATATCATATTTAAAAAAAATATTTTTGGGCAAAATTTTTTTTTTTCACTAGAGAATGAAATCCTATACGGCTGTTATTTTGTTTTCAGGTAACCTTTATGCACCCCTATAACATATTAAAATTTTATCAAAATCGGTTAAGCCGTTCCCGAGTAAAAAATTTTTTTCTATTTTTCAGTTTTTTTTAAATTTTTCCAAAAGGCGTTGAGTTAGAGATCTAAAACTTTCAGAATCTTAGTATTTCATCAGTACCTACATATCCCCAAAGTGGCGATTAAATAGCTCTAGGGGCAATTTTACCATGCTTATCCTCCTATGCCCTTTAGATGAGAAAGGCTATTTAGTTGAAAAATATCAAAATTCCGGAATATTGGTCTCCAACTCGATCGTCATGCATGTGTTCAAAACACTTTAGTGACTATGCTACGCCCCTGGCAATTATATTAACCGGCCGCCATAGGATACCACGTTGACTCGGACTTGATATTCATACATTCCTTCCTCCCTATTTTATATTCTAAGGATAGAACGCAGAAAATTATGTGACGGGGGTTAAATATATGGAAAAGACATTGATTTGCTTAGCTATTCTCGTATAAATTCATGCACTCATTATTAATGACGCAGGGCTCTTCTTTCGTGGTTTTGATAATATTTATGTTTAATTTGACACAGAAAGTTATCATTTAGTTTGATTTGGAATTCGTTAGAAATTGCGATCAAGTTAATTGAGTTTAATTTCTTTTTATAATCGATTTGACGTAGAGATATTATAAATTTGAGAAAATTACCTTTAGTTTTAGATTGTTTAAATTTATATTCTAACGGTATTATCGAAAGTTGTAAAAAACTTGTAATAGGAGTAATAAAGTTATAATTGGAGGATGATTTTTTATTATGCATTTAGAATAGGTTATTTTATCAATAAGTACCAATACCACACGGCTAGCTGATCGCATAAATTATCTGGAGACTATTAAAATAACTTGTAATTATATTAGCGAATTGTCACTGTAAAACAAGTCCCAGGGAGTTAGTTATATTTGAAATCTTTGCCCATTCAAATGAATTCAAAAGTGACTCAGATCTGAGTGAAGGCTAAAATTTTTCCGAGCACCTCTTTGGGGGAGGGATACATTTTTGGTAGTAATGATAATGATAATAAAATAGTAAACCACGAGGACACATATAGAAAAACCGCGGTTTTTCTAATCTATGTTTTGTCATCTGGTACTGAATTTAAGTCCTGCTGCAATGCAAACACATCACGGGTAGGCCAATAAAGAGTTCCATCTACTTCCCACCGGTCGGGAACGATAGACAGGTTCATCTTCCCCCTTTCAATTTTTGAACAATTTTATACGACATTCTAAAAATATTAATTTAAGTTATAAGTTAACCTAACCTAACATATTTGTACAAATACATAAAAGTTCAAATTTTTAACAAAATAATATGTATCATGTTTGTATATAAATACTTACTTTTATTATTTAAGTATTGATAACGATAATGGGTACAATTTATTAAAATTTACGATTATTCTCTTTCTCTATTTTAGAAATTACAAAGTAAATATCATAAAGTAGAAATTAAATACAAGTAATATTTACATTGTAAAATATTCAATATCATTTAAATAATTATTGTTAGGCATCGTCAGAGCACCGAGGCAGCATTACCTCGTTGGATGCACAAACTAATTCTTTGCCCCAAGAAACTTTTTGCACGGCTGTCACCCGATGCATCAATTAAAAGTCGACCGATTTTAGTGACCAAATCCTTTGCATCACTACTCCATGGTCCAAAAGTCTCAACAGCAAATGCTGAAAAATGGTAATTTTCTTGAATCGTGCCATATTTTGCACGTTCAGATTTTCAGCTTTTGCCGCTGCCGAACCTGCCATCTGACTTGAAATATACCTACACATGACTTGGAGCCATGGTGTGTATGCATGTAGCGTCCCATACCAAAGCTCGCCCTTGTTGCCACGGTACGAGTGTCATTCCGTCAGGTCTTTTTCCGTCGTCACGTGAAATCCCAAGAGGTTCTAAAATACTGGGAAAATTCGAGGTGGCAAGAGAACGTCTAATTATATCGTTTAGAGTAGCGTGTCTTGATAGCCTGCCAGCGCTTTGCGAACACGAGAGACCGTGGTAGCCAAAACTATCGACTAATTTACCACATACACAAGTGTGGTCTTGACACATCTTAGCTCCAACTCTAAGGATTACACAAATTCTAAGGGAATCTTTGTCTAGAAGTGTACCTAAATGCGATGATGGATATGCTTCTAGCCAAGCACCGGATTCCTTTTCCGAAACAGCTAAAATGCGGGCCCGATCAATGTCTGTCGCATTATTTAATATATTTGAAAAAATTTGTTTTGAAATTGGAAGATCCCATTTGGATTGAGAAAAACTTAAAGAAGGTAAAATTTCAGAGGGACATATCATCTGCCAGGTCAAAACTGCTTCTTTTAAATGTGAGACCTCAAAAACCGGTAAGGAAAGACTAAGTATAGAAGAAATTAAGGTCTCAGTACTATATATTGTCATGTTTCAATTTAGACACAGATCTTTAATTATGATTTAACATTTTAAAACAAGAATAAAAGTTAAAACTTTTATAATTTAAAATTTGTAAGGACTTAAATTCATTCTTTAATTAATTTTTATGATGATAATTAATTCGGTTTCACATATTTTTTGATTTTTATTAAGAAAGAAGGCACATTTGAGGGCTTGTATTTCAAATTTTTTCAGCATTTTAAAATTAAAAGATGTTTTTGGTCCACGATCTTTAAATGAAAAGACAAACGCCAAATTTATCAAAGAAACCGATTGGCACTCAAAACTTTGTTAATTTATTATTAAATCAGTGTTTTTAAAAATAAAAGTGAATACGTAAGTAAAATTAAATGGTGCGCCGAATCGACAAAAATTCCAGCACTACAAAATTCTAATGTTAAAAATTTGCTAACTAACAAAATTAAAGGAGGGAGATAAATTTTAAAAGTAATTCATTCTGGGCAAGGCCGTTGTTTCGAGAAGTATCGAAATTTAAAGCCCAGAGTCACAAATTTAAATAATATTAAGATTTAATTAAAATTGATAAATAAAGTTAAAATTTTAAATTAATTGATAAATTATATGATTATAATAATTACTTACCTGAAATTACAAATTCAGAGTAAGAGTGTTTTGTACAATTGATAATAAGAAGAATACTAAATTTATTCACCACAGCAGGTGAAAACATAAAAAGAAAATTAAGAAACCAAGAAATAAAAGAAACAACAAGCAACATAATTTTAAGAAGTGCAGTCCATATACCGATTAACGACGACCTTTAAAAGAGTGTGATCTCATTCCAACTTCAAAAATGAAATTTAGAACTATTAACTACGCAATGTAGAACCATCTGGAGGTAAATTCAAATTGAACCATACTGAGGTAAGTTTAATTTTCTTAATAGTAAAAATTATAATGTTTCTTTTTACAATTTAAAAAATATCTTTGAAAGATTCATTCATCTCAAATGGACAGTAATTCTGTTATTTCGACACACTTTTGGTAAGCCAGTAATTTTTTAATTTTTTGTCAACGCTTACTAATTTTACCGTTAATTCCAGGTAAATCATCGGCTGTTTATCTCACCGACAGGCAGTTTCTTAAAAAATGTTTTGTACTACAATTTTTATGTTGGTTTTATTCTCTATAAAAATTAAGACAAATTGTTAAATTCAGAACGAAGAAGTTAGTGTTTTTAAAAAGACATATTAAAATCTATCAAGTCCTTACAAGGATGAAAGTTTGTTAAACATCGAATATAATAAAAGTTCTAAAACTGTGCCAAATGAAAGAATGAAATTAAAAAGGAGTAATTGTAAATTATAATGATAAAAAGAGTGCTTGTTTGATGTTCATATAATTATTACATAAGGTGAGAAAGGATTGGGTATTTCTGATATTCAGTGGTAACGTAATTCCTCTCTCATTAAAATCTTTAAACGTCTTCGTTTGATGATCGATAAAAGTTTATTTCCACAGTTTTTTTTTTTTTTGAAATCCTGATAATAGTTTTATTTGTGCTTATTTTGTTATGTAATCGTTTCTTAAATCTGAATAGAATATCTAGGAAAATTATAATGGTTAAAGTTATAATGAACGAGGCAGTTATGAATGTAAAGGGTGTCTCTCACCAAGAGTGCACAATTTCATTTCAAAATAAAAACACGTATTTTTTGAACGAGTTGTGATATTTTTATTTCATTGTAAAGTAGACTTGTTTCGATTACGTATGAAATAAAATATCCGAAAAATAACCCCCGCAGATCTGATGCAGTCCATTGCTTTTGTCATGAAATTTTCGATAACTTTTTCACAAAGATTACCGATCTCACCGATGACGCGTTAGATCTCAGCCTTGAGCTCAGGAATTGTTTCTGGTTTCTTCGCATAAACCCCAGATTTCACAAAACCTCAAAGAAAAGAATCGCACGTCGTTAAATCGCATGATCTTGTTTGCCAGTTGTTGTCCAGATTCATGCTGTCCAGTGGAGGCCACAAGAACTCCGTTATCATGTTCCTGTAACAAATGCCATTTTTATTAATAATCGGAACAGTCACAGGTGGCACAGTTGGCAAGTTTCAGAATTTCCACTTGAATGAAAATAAAATTACACAATATTTAAATAGTGCACTCTTATTGAGACACCCTTTAGTTGACGAGAGATTGTTATGTAAATGAATTGTTTTCGGTGGAGTTTATATGATTATTTTAATTCTTTCCCGTATTATATTTGTTGTATTGTATTGAATTTGCTGTATTGCAGAATTAGTAAATTTGATATTAACATTTTTTCTTGAGTTATCACATTGCACTGTGAAGAGGCGTTGCTGAGAATTCTGGATGCTCCTCGAGAAACTATCTTTGCTGTATACTTGAAAGGTCTCTAAATAAGCACTTGAACATGCTTCGGTAAAATAACTACGAAATGAGTGACAAATTAACTGGGTAGTACGTATTGACCCTGCCAATGTAACCGGCTAACTGTGTAATCGAAGCATTCGTGCGAGTAAGACAGTCCTACGCATGGAATTGAAATTAAAGGTTACATAGACAAAATTTGAACATAAATAAAACGGAACATATACGATAAATATTGGCGGTAAATAAAATGAATTTGAAACTATTTCAATTCTAAACACACTGTGATAGTAGAAACTGGATGCCTTGTAGGGTGCATTTGTTTATTTAATAATTTCAATTTTCAGTAACTTCTTGTGCCGAAGAATCCGGTAGAGAAATGAATTGATTGGTAATTAATGTACTGGTTATCATTAAAGGCTTCCCGGGGTTACATTGAGTTCTTTTTAAGTATAATATGTAGTTTTTCATCCAGAATTCCAGCACCGGTTTATCCCGTATATTCTGATTTAATTTCAAAAATATTTTTGTTAAATTAAAAAAAAAAAATGATTTACTTGCAGCTGGTCTCACATGTCCTAGTATAAAATTATTATTATATGTTTATTGTATTTAAGTTTATTCCAATTTTACTAGCCTATCGTAAGGTATGTAATTATTTATTAACTAGGTAAGTATACGGTTATAATTTTGAATTTGGGTATTGTTATTGCATTCTTCAATCGGTTGGCCAATTGAACGTACTTCTACACCTTACGGATTTTGAGCGCTCTGCTGGCTGGCGGAAAATATATACTAATTTAGTGCAAAGTAAATATAGAAAGTATCTTGAGTGTATGATGGTGCTTAAAAATTATTAAATTTGGAAACAAATAGCTGTCGATGAAGATTGTGCGAAAAGTTTTTCGAGTTAATAGAACTTGTAACTTAACGTTGCATGGATTAATTTCGTTCTTAGATTGTAGTCAAAATTGGACTTGTTGATTTCATTAGAAATCATCTGTTTCAGAAGAAAATGTAATTTGAAGAAAGTGAAATTTTGAATATTAATTGTATAACTAGACTCCCACAATGGTAAATCTTAGTCTACGCTTACCTTGCCGAAAAATCGTTAATTTCCAAATTATTTAATTAACACGCTCACGGGCTCACGATTTAGTTAATTTAAAAAAATGAATGAATTTTACCAGCACTACATTGCTCACCAAAGTCACCACTAGTAGGCAGAAGGTTTGGTGAGGTAAAGTTTGTTATAAATTGTTAGTAATAACCAATTAAAAATAATTTAATTTCTTTTATTGTCTTAGGTATGGTATAGTTATATCCGGCAGTAATTTTTGTTGAGTTTGGCTTTATACCTTCTAGGATGATTTCCTAAAAACGCAACCTAGGAATTCAGATTTATAAACTCTGAGGTTTACTTCTTTCAAACGTTAGAATATACGCTTGATGTTATTAAAATGCTCTTTTAGATACATATTTAGTAAATATTATTATATCGTCCATGAACACAAAACATAATTTAAATGAGACTTCTTTGAGGGCGTGATCTATTATTCTCTGGAACGTTGCAGGTGCTATTTTTAAACTTATAATTGCATCCTTAAATATGCATAATGACTTTTGTTTACCGTAAACGTAAATGCTGTTTTTTGTTGACTTTTTATCTATTAGGATTTCATGGAAGCCTTGAACTAAATTGGGTGTTGCATCTTTCTATTTTTATTTCGATTCGAGATAGCGGATATATGTGTTTAATGGGTTTTTTATTGAGCTTTCGATAATCAATTACCATTCGATACTTTCTTTCATTGTTGGCGTCCATTTTCTTTGGAACTATCCAGACGGGTGTACTGTAATTTTGTTTTCTAGTGCCTATTGAATTTTGATTTTCAACGGTTTTGGTGAGTCTTTAACTACTATTCAATTTTAAATGCTTCTAAACTTTTGCCGTATTAAGTTGATTATAAATATAATTACTTTATTTAGTGTTTACCTTCCTATGTAATCTTCTCCAATTTTTCTACCCAACTTTCTAGCTTTTTTGATACTGCCAAATTTTACTGTTTCTACTTGTTAAACTTAAATCAGGCAATTTATTATTGCAATTCACTATTAATTAAAACTATTTTATCCTTTTCAATTAAACTTTACAGATTCTAAATTTATATGACTTGCTCTCCTACATGTTGCCAAAAATTTTCCCTTTCTTCCGCTAGTTCGCGCTAGGTTGACCATCTCGCAGGAATTACAAATAATAGTTTATCAGTGGAAATAAAAACATGCCAGAATTATAAGAATTTTTTAAGGTTTATTGAAGATAGTATTAATTTGTTATGGAAGATTATTGAAATTATGTTTCAGTATTTCTTTTGTTAATATAATATTTTAGGTACATTAGTTTGATTGAATTATGTTGGGAAGTTTTTAAATAGCTTTAGCTAATGAAGATACATACGAGTATTATTATTATTTAACAAAAATTAAAATATTTTCAAAATATTACAAAAATATAAATTAACATATAAATTTACAATTACAAATATTTTGAGCTATGAAACTTATTTCAAAATTTTGCACGCTAATTAAGTTTCACTGTTATCCACACATTAGGAGGTCAGTGCGATAGATATCTACTATATTAAGTAGTCTATTTTTCCAAATTTTATTTTGCTTATCGTTTATGAGATCGGTAGCATATACAAACTTAATTTTAATATTTTGTCTAAACAGGAATTAATTTAAATCATGTTTATTTTTTAAATCGTTGAAAACTTACCTAAGATTTCATCAAATAAAGTTGTCAATTTGTTTTTATTTTGAACCGAGATGTTTTTGGTCCATATAAATCTTCGAGCGAGAGGATGTAAAAGATATTGACTATCAGTTTGTCGGTGGCAAAGTTATCTAAGGGAATTGAAATGGAAATTGTTTTAAAGAAAGTGTGATATAACAACAAAAGTGAACTCACCTGATGAATCGTAATTTTAATTTCGCTCCGAATAAATTTTTAAAATGTTGGTAGGTTCAATCAAGAGCCGTTTTCCAATTTGTGAAAAGAACTAGTACAAGGTCAAACAGATGTAGCGTTAATAAAGCGCGTATTTGGGTGTTGCCTAGAAAACGGGCGATTAAAATTTTGAGTTTAGAAAAACTAATGACGAGCAGTCAAATTTTTTTCCGAAATTTTAAACTTAAATGTTTGGTGCTTATAACTTAAAAAAAACTTAATTATGTGACCGAGAAGACATTAAAATTTTCATTTGTTTAGTTAAAAGTTAATTAAAAAATATGACAACAAAAAAGCAAACTTTTTTTTTTAAATTTTTTACTAACATTTGAACATTGAACAATAAGTCCTGATAATTTCATTAAGATATCTGTAAGGATTCTTCGCAATTAAATTTTTAATTTAAAGTCCTGAAAATGTTTATTCCAAAAAATATTGTTGTTAAAATGAAAATTTTTGTTAAAATGAAAATTTTGAAAAACTGTTTTCGGTCATGATTACTGGTAATAACTAGTTGTATTAAAAATATATTGTGGTGAAACAAATTGGTGTTTTTGTTTTTGTTAATTTTGAAAATTTTTATGTGTAAATAATTTCTTTTGATTTTATTGTGGTGGTGTGCTTTTTTGATGGCGACTGCAATCGCTCCACATTATTGGCGAATTTGGAAAATTCTACAATAAAATTAAGTTGAAATTTAAGTGTTTTTCTTTTTAAGAAGTAAAAGTGCGACTACCAAATAAAGAAAATAGAAAAAATTAGAGTTGTTTGGGTAAGCGAAACCAATTTTTCATTAAATTGGAACGCGGAGACGCCATACTGGATTTTGCGGCGAGCACCTGGTTGACCGCAGCTGATAAACAAAATTTTACTCGAAATTTTACGTTGCAATTTAGAATTTGTTTGTTTCATTTGAAAGCGAAGGCTCTACAACTTTTTGGCACCGCAACGGTTGAACTTACTCCTGAGAGTTTCACCTCCGACTAATTTGAGCTGGACCGGAGCAAAAATAAAGAGCTACAAAAGGAAGTTGCCACAAGAAGCAACGTTCCACTACAATATGAACTAAAATTCCATGACCAAGTGGAAAATGGGACGTCCACTTGACGTGATCTGGCTCTATTATACGAGGGTAGATCAATAAGTACCCGAGTTAGGAATGAAGAAGCAAGTTTTTCTCAATTTTTTTTTTCTATTTTTGAACGTAATCTCCTTTTAGTGCAATACACTTTTTCCAACTTTTCTGCCATTTCTTTAAGCCCTCCAAAAATACGATTTGTCAAACTCTTCAAAATAAGCTTCTGTTTCGACGATATCCTCCGCTTTCCACCGAGCCACTTTTTCATGTTGAGGGACAGAAATAAGCCGCAGGGAGCCAAATCGAATGGGTGCGACAGCAATTTGTAGTGCAGTTCGTGCAACTTGGCCGGGGCAATCCTGGATAAATGTGCTGGTGCCTTATCGTGGTGAAACAGAAATTTTTTTCTTAGCCAAATGGGGCCGTGTTTCCTTCATTTTGTATCGAATCGGTCCAATAATTTACTGTAGTACTACCCTACGATCGTTCTTCCTTTCTGTAAAGAGTCCATGAAGATTATTCCCTTGGAGTCCCAAAAACCAACAGATGTACGACCACGTTTAAATTCATTGAACCAATATCTTGTGGTAGTCATAGATGGTGAAGTGTCCCCATAGACAGCACCAAACTTTGTTTCCATTTCTCCGCATGTTTTTCCATTCAAAAATAAAATGCAAATAACGGATCGATATTGTTCTTTTTCTATTTTATCGAGAAACACACAACACGTGTGAAATAATTGGCTGTCCAATAAAAACTAACCCATGAAAAAGTCTGAAATTTAGTATGGTGTCGTGTAACAGATGGTAGTACACGAACAGGTAGTACCTGTCTTCGAACACGGGTACTTATTGATCCACCCTCGTAAATGGTATGAACGAAAATTTTGTTTTTGTTTTGCACCAGCTGGTAATAACAGATAGAGTTGAAATGGGAACAGGATTCTGCACACAAGGTGAGACTAATTTGAGCACAAAAAAAGGAGTTTTAAAATCTTGAATATTTATCTACACAAAATTGTTTTTGTTTTATTTTTATAACTCCACCAAACTGATTTACGTGGTGCACTTGTCAGTTGAAACATTTATTTGTTAAATAAAAGTCGTAAGGCAAATGTGACCATTGAAAACGTTAATTAATATAAAGCCAACTTCAGGCAAGAGCAGAAAAATGTGATGGTTTCAATAATTTTTAATTTTTGCAAGACTTGATTATTTTAAATTATGAAAGTGAACGTTAATAGTTTACATTTTGAATAAGAGTCTCATGCTTCTAGGTGCATTAGGTAGTATCAGGCATTAATTTAGAAAGTCTATGCTTTTCTCATGGACAACTATATCTTGCTAGCTCCAGAGTGGGTATACCCAAACATTTATGTATATTTTTCGTTCCGGAGGGGAAACAAAACAAAATGTGTATTACAAAGCGTTGCAGATTATTAAATTACATAATAGTAGATACTTATACATAAAATAAATGAAAAGTTTATCCATACTATATTTTTATAATCCATTCTAGCCGTTAAAATTCTTTTTAAGAAAGTTGCTGCACGAAGTCCAACGGCCAAAATCAAAGTAGTTCAGACAAAAGGTAAATAAATTTATTTTTAATGGGACCTTGCGCGAAGTCAGATATCTAGTTAGCAGTATATAAAAAATGTTTATACAAATTTCTGCCTCTTTATTCTCGGTCTTACAAGACCGAGGTCTAAATCTAGGTTGACTAAATTTTTTAGACTTTTACACTTCTTACCAAATTCCACCTTACCATTCCCTATATTTTATCGTCCTATATGTAAGTCGCAAGGTTAAATTCGTTCAGGTTGAGAGAATGTTATTTTTTGGAAAATATCAATCAATAATGGCAAAACCTTTTTTACGTTATTAACACATTACCGTTCGGCAGGAAACTTAAAATTTACCTGTACAGGTAAAACACGAGTGTTACTAATTTAAATAAACAAGGAATTAATATATTGGTGAAATTTATTTAAAAGTTCTTTATACTATTAACATAAATAATGATTAATTTAAATTTTATTGTTTATATTATTGAAATATTCTGATGTACTAGAAATTATAAACTTTATGAAATAAATTAAATTTACAAATTTCCAGGATTATTTAAAATTTTGGTAAAAATTCGTTTTGAAGTACCTAAGTACCTATTGTAAACTTCATTAAATATAATCTTTGTTAAGTTTTTTCGAAGGCATCAAAGCATTCGGATCATTTTAATGTAATTGATAAAATTTTAATTAATCAATTAAATATAATAATCTCCATCCAAAATTTGGATAATTTGTTTTATATACAGTAGCGGCAATATGAAATGCCCGGTCAACATAATTTCATCATATTATATTGCTTTAACCTGTAACTAATACTTATGTTTTTTAATTGACACTAGAATATATTATATAATAATTGCAAATTCGATATAATTACTTAAATTCACCCTTGTTATAAATATCACATTTTTCAGGTATATTTTTGCTCATCAATAAAGACAAAATATTTAGTTTAAAACAATTATTGTAATAAAAATTGTGTTGGATATTGTTTATTAATCAACATTTGTTGTATTAATACTTGATAGACCTCCTTGTGCCTTTTTGTCAGCCTGCAGACGACGATACTTTGACTACACTAACTTTTACAGGTAACCCTTAAATTGCTGTCCTATACAATTTTTAATGCCTGTATAAGCTCACACACGCTCTTTGGGGAATTTTGAACTACGTACCTATTTATTATTGTCCACAAATTCTCAGTTGAATCTAAATCTGAGCTATTACCTGCCCAATCAATTGAATAATTTCCATTATTAAAAAAATAATTATTCATCCGAAACAAATCATGAGCTATCAATTGGATATTTTTTCATAATTTGTTACTTACTAAAAGTGTTAGAATCATTGCCTGATTAACAAATTTTAAAATAAAAATTAGTTACAAAAATATTACTGATAATTTTTGAACTGTACCAAGGTGCATTATATGACTGAAAATAATAATCTATATTCTCTGGATATGGTTGTAAGCAGATTACTTTTTAATATATTACCTTAATATTTTTCAAGGTTCTGTACGATACACGCCAAAAAACATTATGGATATTATATTAAAAATCAGGTTACAATCATGGGTAATCAATTTTAACACAGAAATTGCTGATGGTTACTACCGCTTTTTTTTATAAATAGATAATCGGAAAAATACATAATTCCTAAATTTTTCGTTCAACTATTTCAAAAATATAATAATAAATTGTTAAAATATTCTGACCGCATTATTTTAAATTTCAACTTGAAAATAATTTTATAAAATGGAAATGTTAAAATAAAAATAATCATGCTCATCTGAAGTCGTGAAATCGTATAAAATTTCATATCAATATTTTAGAAAACCTAAAAAATGCACGCACACATTTTAGAACTACATATACATCGCAACACACTCTGTTATCTGTTCTGTTGTCAACAGAAAAAAGTGTGTGCATTTTGTAGGTTTAGTAAAATAAAATATTAATATAATTATGTATAAAATCGAGTTACTTATACTATTTAAACCATCCACGTATCAATTGAGTATGTAAATTTCAAAATCTCTTAATTTAAATCTCTGAATATTTAAATCAAGCACATTCTTATACAAAAATCATCTTCAATTTTTAATTATTACCATTAATCAAATTCAACTGAAACATTGGATCTCTTGTTCGTCAGCATTTTATTTTCCAGTACTACGCTACTGGCAACGTTGAACGCTAGATCAACCAATTAGAGGAAAGTACAAAAATTTACAAATTTTAATTAAATCTCTTAAAAATTTAAAATAAAAACTTATACATTTAAAAAAATTTATAAAAATACCAAGGCAATTATTGAACTATACAACCGCTATAACAACAGAGAATAAAATTTTAATTTCTCACTACTACTAGCCCATTATACATTATGTTATAATAATTCATACAGAGATGGTACTCTAAACTTTATGCTCTATATTATAATTATACATTCCAAATGTAGCTTGGGTAAGGTAGTTTTATTAAAATTGTTTTAAAGAACATGAAACTGGCATCCACAACTTATTCTAGCAAATTATAATTAACAGCATATTAAACGGAGTCAAATACACTAATTTAATGCTTGCATTATAAAATGCTAAAATATTTCGACTTGACACTTCAAGATGTCGATGTCGGCTATCAATATACAAACTAGATTTAAAAAATTCATTTTAAGGCGGGCATAAGTGAGACAGAAAATGCATAGTACTCTTTCTCTCATGCGCATGGGAGCGCATAGGAAGCAAAAATCAACATAACGTCGTAAGAATTTGCAAAACTAAACATAATTTCTTGATTGTTTTTCAATTTTTAGAATCTTAAAACTTCAACAACTGTTCTAAAGAAAATTTCTAGTCGATCGGTTAATTACTTTTAAAAATACGATAGTTTCAAAATAGCCGAAAAATAGTTGATACAATTTTACACAGATTTAAATCAGATTTTAAATCAGATCGCCTTAAAAATTCCTTTAGAACAACCGCAAATATATTATCCTTCGATTAAAACTAAAACATTTAAAAAATTCGGTTTATTTTCGAAGCAACCTTCGACGTTTCGTTAAATAATTTTCTGATTAATTTCGATATTTTTATTGCAGCAAATTTGATTAAAATTTACAGATTGCTAAAATTTTAGTGGAGCTTTAGAAAAGCAGAGAGCGCTGTATTTTTAAATGATTTTTGTATAATGAACATTGTATAAGAAATAATTAATCTCCAAGATTTTTTATTATAAATAACTAAGCAATAATATATTTGTATAATTAGGCTAATAAAAATGTTACAATTTACAATTCTAGTTTAGCAAAGACGAACAATTTATTTCTTGAAAACAAATCAAGAGATCTGCAAAAAGGTTGTTGGGATTCACGTTCAATTTTTAAAACGCAA
This sequence comes from Cantharis lateralis, assembly GCA_963170105.1. NCBI lineage: Eukaryota > Metazoa > Arthropoda > Insecta > Coleoptera > Cantharidae > Cantharis > Cantharis lateralis. The sequence continues at coordinate 12,480,282 of OY720629.1, forward strand.
CTATCGGTCTGTAAATAAAAGGGGAGGAGCTTATGTCTCCTACTTAAAAAATCACAACCTTAAGACTGGCACACATTATAGTAACTATATTATTGAGCTGAGTGAGACAAAGTCGAGCTATAGCTCTTTATGATCATCTGTTAATGCAATTTTCAAGAACCGTCGAATATAACAAGGAGAAGGTTTAGCAGAAAAAAATTCTAAATCGGACATGCTGCTGAGGAATAATCACCAAACAAGCTTTTTTTCATTACGGTATATTACATTCCTGATACAAAAAATAGATCATTAGTTAAATCATTCATCATTTAAAAAAAAATTGTTATTAAAAAATATTGAACAGCAATCGTCACTCAGCTCAATAATGCAAAAGTTTACTGCCTTGCTGACCTAGTTATATCCTAAAAAATGTTTGATCAGTCAACAAATGAGTAGAGGTCTAGCACAACTGTCCAGATGAGTTCATCTAATATTTGTGATTATTTTTAAAATTTCTTGTTGTTAACCTCATGGGCTAATGATAATTTATCATTGATGGTAAAGTATCCTTGATTAATAATATGTTTTGCAAGTCCTACCATAATATACGTAGTCACAACTATCCTGACATTTGACTTAATTTATGCCGAATTTCTGGAAATCAGACAACTTATCTTTTGTGCCATCTAAAAGAGATTAAGAGATTATCTACTCCATGATTCAAAGACCTGCGGCCCCGCTTTAGGTTTGCTTGTTGGCGTCAAAATTCAAATATTTTACCCCATCGTCTTTTCGTCTTTCACTTTTTACAGAAGTTAAAGATGGATTTTTTTAGAGAAACTTACAGGAAAAGTTGAAAAAGGAACACATACCCGGTAAAGCTACAACCCAAATGGGTTTTGGCTGACCTCTTAATTTAATGAAAGGTTATTCAAATCAGTCAATACCACAAATACCCTGGTGTACTTGGTCGGTGATCAAACCCACAACTGCGACATAACAAACTAGAATTCTGACAGCGAACCTACGACCGCACTCTGAAAGGAACACGAAACTAAAAAATCGACCGAAATTCTCCATAAAATAGCCATCTACCAAAAATTGTTAATTTTATTTATTTTAGTTATATTATTGTGAAATATTATTACGATTGCAAAAAATTAATAGCAATTTCTTTCAAATGAAAAATGTTTACATCGTAATTACTTGTTTTGCTTTGAATTAAAGTAAAAATCGGAATATACCTTTTTTGTCGGTTTCATTGTTTTTCTGGCAACGGTTTTTTCCATTTTCATCTGAGTACCTTAAAAGGTACCTTAAAAATGAAAAACCGACGTCAAATAACGGAGCTGCGCAAGCATTTAGCGAAAACATTTCAACTCTTCACGAAGGAAACGTGGGTGACTGTTTAAACTGTTTCGATTTTTCTTCTCACCGCCTGCAAAATTTTACCTCAATTTCGAACGTGTTGATGAATGCGAGTCAGTGAGTGTGACCAAGGAGCATTGTATTTATATAATACATACTATTATACAGTATATTTATGTTTTTGCTTACTAAATTTAATTGTAATCCACCTTTAGTAAATTACGCAGACTTATATATGCGTGCGGCGTAATACCCATGTTTCCATGTTTTTTTCCGTTTTATCTTATTATGTCAAATAAGTAATTTTAAAAATAATGTAAAACTTTCATAAATTTATTTATAAAAGTATAAATAGGTGGTTCTGAAAAAATTAATTGAATTTCATTGAGTTATTTTTATCTTCTTAACTTCATAAATATTTTCTTATTGGATGCCTATCTAGATAAAAGAAATGCAAGAAAAGCAATTAAAATTTTAATAAATGTTTTTCATGTACTAACGACTAAGTTATAGCAGGTATTTGTTTTTTTTAAGATTTTGTATAATCTTTTTTTATTGCTCTTGCATTAAGGGTAGCAGATGAGATCTCGAAATAATATATTATATACATATAAAGTAACGATTCTATAAAAATCTAAAGTTTTAGACAAACTAAAACATTAGGTAAGCTTAGTAATATAAAAAGCTCAATTTATTGCTTGTTCAAAACATTTAACATTTTTTGTAGGGCTTTTTAGGCTCTAGACACTTTATTGTAATTTCACCTAGTTTTTTCGTACCCAATCGTACAATAACGTAAACAATCTGAAATATCGATTGAAACTTTGTTTTACGAAATTACTCTTTTTGAACATGCTAGTAATAATATAGTATGTACTATTACGTAAGTACACAGTGGCAGAAATTATTATTTATTATTATAACCTTTATTTAGTATTTTCTGTCGTGATTTTAGCTGATATCCACAACTTATTTTTTAACCACTATTAGCTTTAGCTTGTAAGTAACAACTACGTAAATAAATAAAGTTTTAAAAAATATGAAATTGAAAATTTTGATATTCAATATTACCTACCTTTTAATTTTCTACATTAATGATTCAAATTAAGCAGCCAAGTTAAAATTCAGGTGCAAGAATCTATGGTAAGCGAACATTTCCAGAATATTAAAAAAAACGGATGTAAGTATGTAGCACATTGCAATGTCTCTTTTATTAGTCACACCTGGTTTGGACTTTTGTTAGATTGATGAAGAATGCTAGTAGGCACAGTAAAATTTTGTTTTGCAGTGTTGCTTTTTATTTTAAGTTTATTTCCAGTCATATTAGGGTAATTTACAGGCTAATAATATAATAAATTGGTCTTCCCAGATTACATAGGTTTTAAGTGCTTTGTGAAATTTATTTTGCGTTGCAAAGTTAATAGAGCAAATCGAGGAGCGAATTCACAATAAAAATTAGAATTTTCAATTAAATACCAGCCATCACCAGCCAAATACTAGTGAAGCAAAGTCTTCCAGCCTTATGCATATAGTCATACCTTTAAAATTTTCTATACTAGCTACTAGTTAGTAGCTACTAAACGATTCGCATGCATAGTTCTTTTAAAATGAACGTTAGTATCATTTTTGTTAGTATGATTTTCTTGTATGATTTTCTGAATACTTATTTGGCAACTCTGCAAAATATCACCTGACAACCTAAAATTGAACATAATATTATGGCTAATACAATGTAACAGATTTACCTGTTTCTAATCCTACTTATTTCGGTATTAAAGTAGCATCAAAATTTATTTTTCATAATAAACTTGAATTTCGGGAGTTCCAGGCCGCCCATGATTGTTGAAATTATTTAATTGATCACAAATCGATTACAACCCGAGTTGTTTTTTTTTATTCTATATAATATTCCCGAAATTTTTCATTGCTATAATGAATGAAAGGATTTATAATATGATCTACTTAATCATATAAAAATGTTTATAAAATTTTGCATTATTTTTAATTTTTTAATTAATTTATTTTCAATGCAAAGCGAGAAGGATCAGTATTTCAAGAACTTTAATTAAATATTTAACTTTAAGTTAGGTTATTAATTACTTATGTTCTAATTATCCATGTTATAAAATTTACCATATTAAAACAATAAATTAAATACGAAATTAAATTTTGATAAAATATAATGCAAAAAATTGTGGTCTTAAATATGCACAAGACTATCACTAAATTCTTAAAAGCCTCTTAATATTAATTTTAGTGCTCCCACTAAGGATAGTATCCTTAAGCCTCGTTTCACACGTACAAGGTTCCATTCGGTTCGGTACGTTTTCGGTCGTTGCTGACAAGTGTGAAACGGCAATTCGGTTTCAATTCGGTACCTAGTAGAAACCGTATAGCACCGAATACTCCCTCGACCGAATAGGTTTCAATCAGGTTTGTATACGGTACGAAAACCGGTTATTACTTTATTAATATTATATATAATCGGTTATATGTATACAGCAAAGTGAATATTAAATCATGTTACTATTGTATTATGATTAACGGATAAAATGGCTTCGATTTATACCTGCCACAATATATTAAACGATACGTTCTTATTTTAAAAGAATCGTACTTTACTTACCTATATTCACCAGTCTACAGATACATACTTCCTTCGTTAAAGTGGCAAACTCCATAGCATATCTCAATAGTGGCTATCAAATTAGTACCTATAGGTATCACAATAAATGAGATTTCAGAAGTTAAGAATTTTATGGTAAGCCTGAAGTAATTATCATTACTTTAAAGTTTATTTTAAACTTTATCTTTAACTTTATTCCTGTTTTATAGGTATTCCAAATTCCAGAAATTGATTGTTGGTTTCTTCAAATAAGAAGCACAATGACTTATTTAACTTATGTTTTAATTGTGAAAACTGAGAAACATAATATTAATAAAACTGAAATTCGAGACTCAAACAGAGGAACTTACTGAAAGCAATCATTTCGATTAGAAAGATTACGTCAACGATGTATCTACAAACTTAAAAAAAAAATGTATTTGTAACATGAAGTTGTGTTTTTAGTTTCTATACCTTTTCTTACACTAATATTGATAAATTATTGTTTGTGTCTTTTTTTGGAAATATGCCTATTTAATTCGAAATTTTATATTTGTTTAAATTTGCATCTATTTTAAACTTCAACAATGAGTTATTTTTGTAAAGTTTCACTTCGATTATTATTTTATGTTTCAAGATAATTCCAGCTCTGTTAAAATCTGATATACAGCTCCACTAAGCTTAGAAAGGATTCGGAAAATATGCCAATTATTTAAAAAAAGTTTTGAATGAACCAATGAACGTCGAATTATTTCTCAAGTTCAATCTGTTGTAAAAGTTACAAAGCATTAAGTATATTTACATTTGTCATAGTTGTTTGTCATATTCAGTTTCGTGTTGTTTATATTTTAGATTTCTTGTTTACAAAAAAGTTCATAAATTGACTGCAATTTAATAAAATAATTATTGAATTTTAATATTCGCGCCGAGAAACTGCTTCATCTGACTGTATACATTTAAAATAGGAGCGCCAGCCAAGCCTCTGAAATCCCTTCTAAGTTTGGTGGAGCCGTATGTTTTGATTATTATATAAATTTTTGTATTAGATTTAGTGCGAAGTTTTTTCTTTGCCTTTAAAAACTGTTTTAAACATTAATAAAACATTTCTTGAAATTCTTTAAAACTTTCGTAATTTTACACTTACATTTAATATATTATATAGGTATATGTTAGCTCAAATCGGAGATAAATCTGCATGGGAATTTGGTTTTTAAATAAAACTACCGCGTTATTTGCATGTTGTGGAAAGCAAGTGATTTAATTCTAAACAAATTTTATACAAGTTACAAATTCAACTGCATTTATTCTGCATTATTCACATTTTGTATTTCAGTATTCAAAATTAAATAATAATTAATATTTCTAACAACAAAGAAAACGTCCCCGTAGCAATGTGTAAAATTAAAAATTTTCTCAAATAGTTTATTTAATTTTGCTCAAAATATCTTATCTAATTTCGCTCAAAATATCTTATCTAATTTCAGTGAGTTCATTTTATTTTCGTTATATAGAAAAGTAGAGTAACATTGGTAGGTATGTATTAAAAATATTGTCGTTTTTTATTTTGCATTACCAGTACGTCATCGTCACTTTGACTTCTTGTTGGTATACCATGCTCCATGCAGTGCATTAGCGTTCTTCTTAACTATGTTCAGTAGTGTGTATGCAAAATATTAGCACTTATCAGTTATCACATAGTACATAAGGGGCCCACAGTCAAACGTGAACTCCCAGTCACCTCATTTTAAGAAATAAAATTGAAATTGGCTTTCAAAGTGAGACGGACTGAAATAAACTTATTATTTTTATCGGAGTCAAACCTGGTAAGCAGAGCAGGTGTTCGTACGGTTTTTTTAAAGAACGGTTTTGCTAAAATGATAACATAAACCTAATTTTACCTCTAGAGTATACCTATGTTTTCTCACCAATTTTTTTATAATGACGGTTTTGCTAAAATTATAACTTTAACCAACTCTAACCTTCAGAACAGACTCCAATTCTCTAGAGCAGACAGTAATATAATCTATTAAAATAGATTCGATGAAAGATAAGTTTTTGGATAAAACATCCAAGTTAGTTCGACGCCGCAATTTTGACCCCACTATTTCGATGAGGGACCATTTCGACCTAAAGAAACAATTTAAATACCATACGAGATATCCCCCATTTTTAAGCACCGACCCCCACGTTTGAGGAACTGCACCATAAAAGAAATTTTTTTCTTTGTATTCTAAAAATATCTTGCAAATTCCGTGCTTAATTGCCTTGAATTGTAGGTAATATTTTGTCAAGTTAATAGTATGAAGCTTATTGATGTTATAGTTTAAAATTTGAGTTTATGATAAATACATGCGTTTATAATATTAAGCTAATAACTCAGAACTTACCAATCTCAGTCCTACACATTTTATTTGTCGTTGTTTACAATAAATTTAAAGAAAATTGCTTGTTTTTTATTCTTCTTGGGACCAAAACTCTTTAACCTAATTAGCAATGACATATCAAAATTTCAAAAGACGAACATGGCTCTGTACGCAGAGGATACCGCAATTTATGCACACCTCGTCTGCTTACAAGTAACAAACAAACATTTTAGAAAAATATGTATTTTAAAATAGTATATCGGCCTATATATTAAATAATTCCTCAGCGCCCCTATCCAGGGGTTAAACAAACCATAATATACTAAGACTTCTAATTTTACCACCAATATGACATTCGGCTGAAATTTACTTAAGAGTAGACAACCTAATTAAGCGATCTGTGTTAAGATCATTACTATTACTATAGACTTTTAAGGTAGCACATATTAAAGATTATATTAAGGTAGATGGATATAAAATTCAATCAAATAAAAACGTTAAATTATTTTTAATAAACACGGACACGAAATTTAACTGTAGACATTACTTACAGTATAGAAAACAAATTGTTGACGGACAAATGACTAAAATTTGCTTGATAAAGAAGGTAAAAACCATTATTAACCGAACGTCACTACGACCCATACTGATATACGTGTCAGCATCTTGGTGCAACGTTTCCAAAATGGGATCAAGCCGGTTCAGGTGTTTTAAAACAAAAACTTCCAACTTATAACAGGACAAAGACCTTTACACACGAATAAAGACTCTGCTCAAACTGACCGATGTAAAACACTTCCAAGCTCACGTAAATTTTCAAAAATTATCTAATAAAATCTTAATCGCATCGTTTAATAATTATTTAAAAATGTTTTAGCAGTTATGGACTGTCACGCGTATTTTAAAGCGTCATATCTTTCTAAGTTTTAAAATAATTGTATACCTACATAATATTATGTATTACTACCTCGAATATTTAAATAAAATGTAAATTAAAAAATAAAATAAAATGTACATAGTATTGTTGCATAAAATTGAACAGAATTGAATAAAAATTCAATTCATTGTAAATACCTTCCTCACTAAGGTACTGCAGTTCATCGTGCTTTATTTTCATTTATATTATGTTACTCCTGTCATTGGGTAGAGAAAAAGGGATCTACGTAAAAATAATTCGGAAATACGTTTTGTTTTGCATAATCCTTTTTCTTTAGTATCAGAAAAAATTCTTTAAATTTTTTGCAACAGATACAAACCAGAACAGGAGTTCTGTTAAAAAATGTTTCAAAAATCACAAAATCTTAAATTAATCGTTTCTTGTACATCTTATAATACATATTTAAAATAGGTCATATCAAAATAATTAAAGTAGATACGTACATTTATGTATAAAACGCAAAAAATTGCATTTTGTATTACAATTTGCATCTGGCGCAAAAGTGGCCTACAGATAAGTGAAACTAGACTCAATTATCTGTTAATCTATGTATAGAAGAAACTTCCAAGCTACTATATTAGGTCCCTGGCTGTAAATGTCTTAACTTAATCGCTTCTAGAAATGAATTTAAAAATAAATTTCAAGTAAATTATGTGAAAATATAATGAAAATAAATTTCAAGTAAATTAATGTCTTTCATTGCTTTCTAAACAATAATTTTCTACTTACACAATTATGTTCTTAGTCACGTAACAGTTTAATTATGTTTAAATTAATCTCTTCTGTCCATTTTTGCCTATTTATTAAATTTTTGTTAATAGTTAGCTCCATTTCAGTGCATCTCAAGCGCAATTTTAATATTACCGGAGAACTTTAAACAAAAAATTAAAAAACAGAGGAGTCAGTTTAACAGTTATAGAACCATTTCTTTCCAAAATACCCTTATTTTTGATAAATTTTTGAAAACTTAAGATATTTTTTCTGATACTATTGTAAAGAGTGTAAGCAAAACAATTTCATTTCCGAGTTATTTCCATGTAAAAATAGGTAGGTACCTAACAACTGGACTATGAATGCATACCGTTATGTATGTAGCAATGAAAACTTTTTCAATTTCAAAAAACTTTCAGAAGACTTCATGCTTGTGGTATTATAACTCCATTAAAAGTGCAAAAGTATAACTTAGAAACCAATAAAACACAAAATTGCTTTACAACAGTATGCATTAATTGCATATTAAAGCGCCAACTGTTTGAACATCTAAATGAATCTTGAATAACCACACCGTAAATCAGAACATTTGTGCAGGATTGTTACATGCCGGTTTGCTTTGATTTAAATTTAATCTCCCGATAAAAAATAAGTTCTTTTTTATACAAGACTGAAAATGTGGAATCGATAATTAAATTTTCCAGTCGTGTATGCAGGGTATCTCCGGATACACTTTACATAACTTAGGTGGTGATAGAAGATACTGTTCTAAGAAACATTTTAATAATTTTTTTTTTCTAAATTCAAACCCTCGAGAGTTAGGCCTCTATAGCTTTTTTCTAAATTTCCACCTTGACGTGGCCATAGCACAGATTAGTGCTAGTGAAATATAGATTAGTGCGCTTTTTTAAAGAGCGTGAAATAATCTAAAACTAGATTTAAACCTGTTATTGTCTATAATCAACAGTTTTCGAGTTATAAATTAAAATAAGTAAAATAATGTTTAAAAATTCGAGATTTTTTTTATTTTGGTCTTTTTCGAAACCCTATTAGCTTTCAAACGAAACATTTTACTAAAATTCTGACGCCCTATTCCGGATAGGAAATTTAACGGACTACAACTACAGAAAAAGAGAAATTTTCTGACGATGCAGATGAAAAGTCTGCGAAATATTAAAACACAACAGTCGTTTTTTTAATTGTTGTTCATTTAACTAGTATAATTTTTAAATAATTTAATAATATTCTCACTAGTTAATAATTTATAGTTAGATAGCACGTATAACACTAGAATAAAAGAAAAGACAACGAAAGAAGTCCGAGAAATACTTTCTGGGCCTCATTTTGCGTCCAGGAGGTATCAGTCCCGGTCTTAGAAATTTGGTAAATCAAAAGGTTAAAGTTCTTTTGCATTGACATCAATTTTGTGAATTTCTGATATTTCGATAATTGTAGAATTCGCATTAATTTAATATCATCCGTTTGTGTAATTACGGTCTAAACTTAAACATATTGTTTATTTAAATAATTATGTAGTAGATACTTCTTCGCAAATGATAAAATTATATATTATTTTATAATTTTTATTCTTTAATTAGACGACATGTTTCGTATGTATGGCATACATTATCAAGTCTGAAATTAACAATTAAATATTGAAAACCATTTTTTAAAAAAACGAATAATTAGTTCTGCTTGGTTATGATTTGAGTAGTTATTTATGGGTTGATATAAAAGTATTTTTAAAAAATTTTAAAATAATAGTTCAATTTTTGAAGTTAAGATGTCAATTGTAGCAGTGCTACACTGCTACACTGCTACAATTGACATCTTAACTTCAAAAATTGAACTATTATTTTAAAATTTAAAAAAAATACTTTTATATCAACACTGTATGCTACACTGCTACAGTGCTACACTGCTACAATTGACATCTACATGTTGTACTACATAATTATTTAAATAAACAATATAAAGAAAAAACTTCGCTTGACGTATTAACATTATAAACTTAAACAGTTTACTATTATTTTAATAGTCGTATAATAGAGAGCATATTGTAGAATACGTTTGGAATGACTATTCCAAACTTGTTACAGAATATACCATTATATAATATGTTTTGCTGGAAGACAGAATTTCAACGCTTCTTTCAGAGTTCAACGTTAATTTTTAAAACCATAAATCATAATTTTACCATTATAAAACTGCTTTAAATTAACTTGTTAAAATGTATCATAAATGTCAAAGTAAAAATGATTAGCTACAAAGTAATACATGGTAATACCATAGCGGCTTGTTTGTTGTAAAATAAAAATTTAGAAGGTAAAGACAGTAGCAATTAATACGTTGATCTATTATGGCACACAAGTTATAACTTTCCAATTTAAAATATTTAATTACTCAAAAGTAAACGCTAGGGTTGTATAAATTACTCTAGTGAAACTTCCAGACCGACCACAGGTGATTTTAAAATTTTTTTATACAAATAAAAATCAAACATCAATAGCGATCCGATACTAAAGACAAATAGGAAACCATTCAAACTTTAATTTGTACTCTTTCATTAGTTTAATTATTTTGTAATCTTTAAAATTTTTAGTTTTGAATTAATGACTTCCACTCCTATAGCTAAGAGACGGCAGCACTGGAAAAAGTATCTTTTCTTCAAAGGACATAATATTTGTAAATACAGCCATACCATATGAGTTTGTTTTATCACCTATATAAGGGTTAAGAAAAAGTAATTAAAAGTAATATGTTTTTTCTTTCCCACAAAACAAAAACTGACTGCTGTGGTTTATATTCCACGTTAAGCTGTAATGTTTTCTAACGGTTTTTTTATGTTTAAGATTGGCACGTATTATATGGAAAATAAGATTTAATGTATTGGAAACTAAAATGATTATTGTACTTTTTATCATTACAATATTTTATTTCACTAACTATTAAGATGGAGTAATTCCGTAATTAGGAAGAATTATTTCACTAATAAAATGAGTAAAAGTTAATAATAAAAGGAAAATGTAATTGTTTTATATCTCTAATAAATTAACAAGATTTTGTAACTTTTTGTGTAACTGGTTATTTTCAGCCTTTCACACTCCAGGAAATTGGTCGACTTCACGCGAAAGTAAGTAGGACAGATAAGTTTGTTGTTAGCGACGTTTTCATACGTACAGATATATAATCAATAACTTTCAACAAAATTGTAATGGAAGTCTTAAAGACATTTTTCTTAAGTCCAACTGAAGCTAGTTGTGTGAAGTTAGCCCCCTCATTTTTGAAAACTAAAGCTTTTTTGTTGAATTGTGTTGTATTCATTTTGTATTGGATTGTACCGAAAATTTTTTTTATATTGCGAAGCATTAAATCGCAAAAAACCTTTTTTTGCTACTTTATAAAAAATTGATTTTCGAGTTCGGCATCTTTATGGGGGAAAAAATTTAAAAATTCGCAAATATATCTATAATAAATATACGGTTATCAATAGATGTCGTTGCCAAAAACGGATTAGTTAGAAAAGTTATACGATCATTAGCGTCGTTGAACCCTCAAGTATAAAATTCTTATAGTATTATTTTTATGTTTTTTTTAGTTTTTTTTTTTTTTTTAGTTCAATCGGTCATCATTTTGCGAAATATCTGAAAGCACTGAAAATGAGCAAGTTTCTTTAGCCGAAGATTATTTATGTTGTTATAAAAAATGATGACGAGAAATTAGATGAAGACTAGGAAGAGGATGAATCAAACCACACTGTTAAAAATCTTTGTAAATTTACTACAACTTTACAAAACAATTGCATAGTGAAATTACAAACTAGTGTTTCGTAAAGTAATATTAATACACATTTTTAGTAACATTACATCTCATTATAGTAAAAGGTTTGTATTTTACTACACTTTTGTATTTTTCAGAAACTAATTATAATTTTGCAATACTGTATCGTAGACTTCATAGAAAAATGATGTAGATTTACTGAACATATTTGCAATTTAGATTCCCACAACTATATTGGTAAAATTACAAAAAATCTTTGTAAATTGAATTACATGAAATGTTTAAAAATTTACAAATCATCATCCTCTTTATACAACTTCTGCTTGCACTTTTGCTATTCTTTGTGGTAATCGAATACGTTTTGAAATTTTACAACACTGTGTCGCAGATCTAAATTCCAAATTTTGTTAGTTTCCTAAAGATATTTGTAATTTAATTTTACTACAATTGCCACTGGAATTACCAATTAAAATTTGCATTTTGAATCACATGAAATTTTTGGAAATTCGCAAATGATAAATCTTTTTTAAAACTAAGTTATATTAAATTTTAATTTTGTTTTGTTTTCTGGGACAAAAGAAATAGAAAAGTTGAAAATAAAAAAGATTATGTAATATATGTAATTTTCAGAACGGTCTATTACTGTCTATTATGTATAACATGTATAGCACTTGGCAAACAAATTTAAATAAGTAAGCTTGGTAGGTCAGTGGTAAGAGCGGTGGATTTCGTAAAAATCAAATCGTGCGTTATGGGTTCGAACCTCGGGGAGTGCGGTAAGTGAAAAAAAAATGCTAAGTTTGATACAGATTTACACGGGATATTCGGTGGTATATCATCTGTTCTATATAAATAATTTGTATGTAAATTGATAACAAATAAATAAAGTCGCAGTATAAAATGTTCACATTCAATATTGGAAATTCAATATTGCCCCAATATTTATACTACATGGGTAGTAATTTTGCAACAGATATTTTGTAATTTTCTCAAAATCTGTTGGGATAAGTCGTGTAGTAAAATTACAACACATCATTGTTGAATTACTAAACGTATTTAATATGATTTGCTTAGCAAAATTCCAATATCTGTATCTACTGTGATTTTACTAAACAATTTCCTATCAATGCTTAGTAATTTTGCAACAAATATTTTGTAATTTTCTCAAAATGAGGTGTAGTAAAATTACAATACTGAGTTTTAATACTACTATATTGTGGTGCGTAAAAACTTCCAACACATGTTTAGTAAAATTACCATAGAAATTTTTAACAGTGCAGGTATACAACTAGGAACAAAAAGCCTATTGATTCTCGGGCTAATCACTTGCTCATCAATAAACTTTTGATCATACATCTACATTCACTTTCAATAAAAGCCAAATTAGTCTTGCAAATTTTGCAAAATTTCATAAAAATAAGGATCGAAAATAATGTTTTTTTTAATACAATTTTTTATTATCAGTTGGAATGCTCAATTGCTATATCGGAGTTGTGGGTTCGATGACCGACCAAGTTGACCAGGCTATTTTGGCCGTGTCTCTCTCATAAGATGGTGGCAACATCTTTGAGGTATTAACTGCCTTGAAAACTCTTCATTAAATGAAGTGGTTAGCCACATCCCAGCTTGGGTTTTTAAGGACTGACATCCACCTGAAGAATATATTCAGTATAGTGTCAAAAAAATACAGTTGAGTATCCTTGTTGCAAGTTGCTCGGAACAGTTTCTGATGACGTCACTAGAGCAGCTGGAACAGTTTAGTGCAACTGTTCAGAGCAACGCCCAACGAACACATTTGGAATACAATAATAAATTGGTACTTATAAAAAATATCTTAACCTCAAATAAATTTAAAAATAATTTTCTGTTATATTAGGTCTGGACAAAAAAAAATCTAAGGGCTCATTTTTTTAAGAAATTTAAAGTAGCATTACAATTTTACCAGAAGCACTATAGCGTCAAATTAAACCAAAAAAATTTTTTTCAGCTTTTAGAGATTTTAATTTATTCTCAGCTTAAATGTTAATGCCAGATTAACGTTTATTATAAAATTATAGATACATCTTTTGTTAACATGAAGGACCGGAGAAAATAAACTATTTTTAATTAATACTTTTTCTTTTCATTTTTAAAATAATTTTTTGCATTTTTAGGAATTACATAAATACTACTCATAATATATGTACCTAATACGAAATAAAAAATATCTAATGTATTATGATCGCTAGGATGAACGGTTTAAAAAAATATTAATTTCCAAAATTATTAATTCACTTTTATTACACTGAAAAAATAATTAAATAACTTGCGTTATCAAATAATGCATGCTTTAACTATCCGAAAATGTTAAATAATTTAAAAAATATTAATAAATAATAATCAACTTGAAAAAATAATATTTCAAAATTTAAAAATATTTGGCACCAGAAAAGGTTAAAATAAATTTCTAGCAACTTACTCCTCCTATTTCTTTAGAGCAAGTTTATCTGAAATGAACAGTTCTGAACAAGTTGCACTTTTCCAACAAACACTTTCCGAACAGCTGTTAGATTACGAACAAACGTTTTATTTATGTTCGAATCTGTTCCGAACAGTGCGGAGCAAATATAAATCACTTCCAACAAACAGACCTATTGACTAAAAAAGTAATATTATCTTTAAGAGACATACCCTAGATGCAGTATCACCAATTTCACGAATCTAAAAGTGTTTTTCCTTCGTTAGGACATTTAGAAATCCACAAAATTACTTCATTATTCAAGAATGAATTATACAAATTAAAGAAGATGTAACACTTGAATGTGTATTATATAGTACATAAATCCACTTCTAACAGTGAAAAGATTATAAAAAGGCAAATGTTTGAAGTCTGGCTCTCTATCCTGAAGCGAATTTTGTCCCGTTTTTGACAAAATCTTGAAACGGTCAAAACTAATTTTGACCTGTTCGGGGCTCGCAAACATAGCTTGTGCTATGCTATGTTAGTGTGAAATTTTAAACCCGTGCAAAACATAGAAATCATACCAGGGCAGCCTGCATAGCAATATGATCGTCACGCGTATGCTTCTACTTCTGTGTTTTACATTGGCATTGCATAACACAAGCTATGTGGCTAACCCTTTATAAAAGGATTTTAGATCCCACCGCTGCTTAAACCGAATTAGGGAATGTTTGATACCCTGTTTTAATAGTTAATGGTAGTACAAATTAACAACACAGGGATCGACGCCTTTAATTGCCCCCCATAATGACTGCCATATATATTATTACAAATACACATAATAACGTACCTATATTAAATAAATTTTTATTGTGACCGTCTATTTGATATAATAAAAAAATTATAAACGTACCAAAATTTATGTACGAAATATAATAATTTAAATTTTAATGACTGAATAGACTAGTTTTTCATTTAATGACAATAATACTGATTTTCAATATTTACTTCTTTTAATATAAATAATATTAAAAAAAGAACTATTCAATATTTCAATTCAATTTCAACGTAATAACTAATATCACTGCGCAAATACATAATAATATCTTATACCAGAAAGTCAAACATTGCAGTAGAGTTTCGAAATACACAAATTCCTTTATCCCATCAATTTTTTTGGATTTTAAGATGAAGCGCATGACTAAAATCACTAGGTCCGGAGGAGCACATTATTTAGTTACGGCCGTGCGTCGCGATGCCCAACAACACGGAACAACAACGCATATATTTTGAATTCATCGTAATCGTGAAACTGACATTTTATGTTATCAAAGTTTTATATAAATTTTAAATATTTCAAGTGGAATATAACATTATTTTATTATAAATGGAATCATAAAAATTAATTTTCATTTATGGTCTAACATAAAACTTTCTTTAACAAAGTTTAACATTTTTAAACAAACTAATAAAAAGAATAATAATAACAATGTTTTATAACATAGCAATGGATTGCAATTACGAAAACAATTTTAAAAATGATTCGATTGAAATCTTTGATTTAAACAATAGTTTTTTATACGATAGTGATAATTTAAATTTGACTACTTTGCCGACGCATCTTCGTTTTAATAATAATACTCTTACGGTTATATTAGTATACATTGCCCTTTTTATTGTCGCTGCCGTGGGTAACTTAACAGTTTTTTTGAGTTTATTTAAGTCAAGGCACAGAAAGTCGCGTATTAGCCTCATGATTCGACATCTTGCATTAGCCGATTTACTTGTTACGTTTATTATGATTCCAATTGAAGTAAGTAACAATTATTGTATTATCCATGCACATTGCTCAATTTAATATATTGAAATAATTTGAAATACTTTTCTTTAAATGTTCTTTTGAGCATAAAATTTTTTGTATTAAGTTATGTGGCTGTGAAATTGTGCTTGATTAATATTTAATTACTTATTAAGGTGGCGATAAGCACAAGCGAGATGCAAAATAATTTTGATATAGTATAAGAGAGAGACAAGTACGTTTTCAGTGTTTCCCTGAAGTCACTGACGTGGCTAGAATTAGCAATTAAAAAATGCGTATGTAAAACCAAACGATCCTGTAAAGTACAAATTACATCCTGAGTGTGTTCGATTTTCTATATGAATTTCAAAAGAGAACTTTGTAATGCCTAAGTAAAAACACCGCTAAAACCGAAAATTTTGGCCAACTTTATTCAGTTATTGTTCAAATATTATATTATATTTTGGTAAAAAAAATAGCGTAAAATGTACTTTGCGCTTCGTAGATTACTGTCTCATCATCGGTGTTTTCCTAAAAAGTTTTTTTCTTTTAATGGCAGTGACTCCAGTTTTACCCTGTACGCGTCAACAGACAAGCGGGATTTTCGCCACCATAAAATACATCGATTTATTATTTGTGTAGTGCCACATTTCACATTTAAGTAAATTAACTTGATTTAAAATTCCGAAAACGATAACCATTGAGATAGTAAGTTATTAATTTAAATACTTATTAGCATTACCTATAGAAACCATTGTACAACATATTAGCTACTATGTAATAATAGGGGAGTTGTTGAAAATATAATTGGTGTGAAAATTTTTATTGATTACAGCCGTGCAGTTATATGCTGATTTGGTGTTTAAACCACCTATTTTTAAACCTATAAATTAAATCTCATGTTAGAGATAAACGACTAACACAAAATAGTAGACTCTGCATTGACAATTTCACAAATTCGAACATTTTACAAACATTGTTAAATTAATATAAAATCTTTTTTGTAC
Organism: Cantharis lateralis; assembly: GCA_963170105.1. Lineage (NCBI taxonomy): Eukaryota > Metazoa > Arthropoda > Insecta > Coleoptera > Cantharidae > Cantharis > Cantharis lateralis. The sequence goes on from OY720629.1 coordinate 12,497,270, forward strand.
CATATTAAAGCTCAGCAAAATTACGGTGGTATTCTCATTAAAATTATTGCACTTCTCTTTACTCAAAATTGAATTGTTTAATTTACATGTGTCATAGTTTGATATTGATGAATTGGCGAACTAACTGTAATTGATCATTAAATAATTTAATATTTGCAATTTTCGTCTGCAATATCAGCTTTTTATTTATCTTAAACCAAGTTAGGTATACAAACTTTGAGCGTTAAATAAAGACGTTTTTAATCCAAATGGAACTTATTTATTTTTCTCAAACCAAAAATTATGTTCTTTACATGGTGAAAAGTACGAAATGTTTGAAAATTTAATATACTTACTTAAAACATTTTGAGGCAATCAAAATTGCTCATTAATAAATTGAGTTTACAAGTGAGCTTTTATAACAGATTTAATTTAAACTTATAAATTCGTTAAATTAGCAGTTCTTGATTTTGCTATAATTCGATAACAAATACCTTTCAACTTTAGTTTTTCGAACGCTTATAGAAACATTTCTTGTGTACCAGCATTTACTTAGCATATTTTCTCGCTACCCTATATGTCGGCTGTGGAAATGCGTGGAATAAATAAAATAAAAAAGTTTCATAGCTTTCCGAAAATCCTGTATTTTTTGATAGAAAATTTTTAGAAAAATGCTATATCTTATTCTTAGTTAAACAAATTTAACTGTTTACAGCTATTATAATAGTAAAGTAAATTTTTTTCATCATATATTATTCTTATTACTATTCTATCTTCGACTACTTTTTATAGCAATTTGATCAATTTAAAAGCAATTTTTCCAAAATGCTAATTTTAATAAATCAAAGTAAGGTTAAAGCTGTCCTGTCAAGCTTCGTTGAACTTGACTTTATAAAAAAAACATCAATTTGATCGGTTTTGCTGATTGTAAATTGCATTTATATCGTATTTCATTTTGAACAATCCGTTTATTATTTAACCAACAACTTGCATAAATGTTGGGAGTTTTATATAATAAAACTACTAGGCGAAAATTGCTGTAGAAAAATAAGGAAACTCTCGTCTAAGCAAAAAATATATAACAATACCAGAAAATCGATAATCTATAAATATTTTGTTAGTACGCAACTGTGTAAATCCTATTTCTGTGTAATACATTGATTAGGGAATGTGTCTGCAAAAGATATGATGAGATTAACGAACAGCAAGTGAAACTTTTGAGATGTGAACGATAGCACTGTTGGTTTTTAGATTTACTGACGAAAATACTGGTATTACAACAATCGACAAAACCTTCAGAATATATTATATTGTATTACAATATTGTTGATATATTCTTATATTATATTATTAATATGTCTCAAGAACGAGCTTATTCTAACACGGCTTGATACCATTTATCAATTTCCCTTCATAAATAGTTACCGGTTACTTATGTTGAAAATAGCACATTTTAAGAATTGTCAAAGGTAAGTTTTTGAGTAATCTGACTATTAAACATACATACTATACATAATATAGCCGGAACCTTCTCCTTGATCTTACAAATGGATTTTTATTGAATCATAAGTAAAATTTTCCGTGCATGGTGAGTTCAAGTTTCCTCCTTTGCAATGTGCTGTTGTCACAAGATCACGCTAAAATATTTATAATCAAAATTACCTATTTTAGTTAGTATTACAATCGAAAAGCAGTGAGTAGTGTACGCAAACGATAACAATGCAATCCTAACTACTGCTTAAAGCGCGATCCAGACATAACAATACATTGGGGCGTATGAATAAAAATGAAGGAAATCCCCACAAGTAAAAGGTTACGAGGAATGGCTGAAGTCTGAGAAAGTAGGTACTTAAGTATGTTGGTTATTAAGATAAAAAAACGATGTTTATTAACACAGTTTATTATTTAACGTATATTGCAAAGATTGATTACAATGGGTTTTTATTTTTAAACCTGATAACTCAGACGCTTCACCTTTGTCACTGATCTTTTAAATAAAAATTTAACGGACCCAGCACTTTCGAAAAAAATTACAGCGTTCGCCTGCACTTCGCAAGCACTTTCCAATAAATTTTTAAAAAATTCAAAAGTGGAGGGGGTGCGTCAAGTTGGCTCCTCTCGGCCCGATATAACATTTAGCTAATAAAAAATTAACGAACACAGCACTTTCAAAAACATTTACAGCATTTGCCAGCAGTAATTCGCGAGCACTTTCAAATTACGCAAAAGAAAATTTCAAATTCCAAAATTGAGGAGACAACTTGACGGAGCCCACGTCGCCGTCTCGTCGTTTGCTTATGCCATTATTTGGGTATCCAGTCATTTGGTCGAAATTTTTTGGCCAAAACTCATTTGGCCGACACATCATTTGGCCGACAAATCATTTGGCCGATAGATCATTTGGCCGACAGTTATTTATCCGATAATCATTTGGTCGACAGATTATTATGTGCTTTGGCAATTTGTTCTTCTAAACACGTGTTCCAAAATAATATTGAATAAGGTCGAAGACAACGCGTCGCCTTGTCGTACTTGTTCTACGATTCGCAACAGTTCTTATCTTTTGACCGAGTCGAAGGCTTGTTTGAAATCGATAAACAGGATGGTCAGTTCTATGTTATGTTCCTGACATTTCTCTATTATTTGCTTTGTAATGTGCAGCGCGTCTATTGTAATTCTTCCTTCTCTGAAGCCATATTGGTAATTTCTTATCTTCTTTTCTGTTACTTTTGGCAAGCCTGTTTGGAATTATAGTGGATAGTATTTTATATATAACCGGTAAAAGTGTTATTCCTCTATAATTTGTGCAATCTTCTTTATCTCCTTTCTTGTGCAAAGGAATTATTTGTCCTATCCTCCATTCATCTGGCATCTCTTCTGTGTCCCATACTTTCTACTGCCTACATCTATCTATCTACATACCTGGCGTTTTTCCTTAGGGTTGGGGCTCCTTGCTTATTTCGTTTTGGTTTAGTTGATCTCGATTGTGCTTTTTAACTTTTAGTTTTTCTTCATCACTCTCCAAATTCCCTTCTGTGTCTCTAAATACTGTTGATTTTGTTTTGAGCCTTCCTTAATTCCTTAGCTTTGTTTGCTTTATTACTTCTCTTCAAGTCGTCCATTTATTCTTCTATCCATAGGTTTTTCTTCCTTCTACACGTTTTGAAGGCCTTTGTTCTCCATTTTGCGTATATTTCTCTATCCTCTTGTCTGCCGGTCCTCCACCATTTTTCTCTTGTTTAGATTGAATACATTAAAAACATCTATTCAAGGTTTACATCTCGTTCCTCATTTTGTTTCGTCACTTGGTCACGTAGGTTTTCAGTGTAATTCTGTCTTGGATTTTCTTCTTTAAACTTTTGCACTGTCCATTCTTTTATTCTTTGCCACGTTTAGTTTTTCTATCGCTATTTTTTGTTTCATTGTGGTCATTACTAAAGAGTGGTCTGAGTCCACGTTTGCACCTCTATACGTTCTGACATCTCTTATGGATCTCTCTCTATATTTTGTTATAGATGTAAGTACGTGATCTATCTGATTTCCATCCTTGATATTTACACCTGGTTTGTTCCATATCATCTTGTGTATTAGCTTATGGTTAAATTTTGTGTTACTAATTATTACATTGTGATATTCTGCCAGGCTTGCTAATCTTTGTCCGTTGTCATTAGTTTTCTCGTGTTACGTATATCTTCCAGCCACTTCTTGTAATATATCTTCCTTTCCAATTTTAGCATTAAAATCTCTGATTATCATATCTCTGTTTTGCTTTCTTTTTTTCCCTCTGTTGGAGCATACACGTTCATTATTGTCAGGTTAAAAAATTGTTTCTCCTTTATTCTCAAGTAGGCTAATCGTCCATTTATTGGTTTGAAATTTTCTACGTTGATTTTCAGTTTCTTAAATACTAGAAAGCCTACCCCATTTCGTCCTTGTTTCTCCTCTCCGGAGGACATCACACATCATAATTATTATATTATAATACGTATTAACACAGCTAATATATTATAATATTAATACCTACGATTTCAGATGAAAGCTCTTAAATCGTACTAGACTATTCTGAAATCGTACCCTTGCCACTTTCGCCTTCTTGAACCCTTTTTTTTAAACTTTATTTCGTGCTTCATTCGTTTTGTTTTCTAACTTCAGTTTTTATGGAGCCTCAGTAAGTACTGTGCATCCGGTTGTTTTTTCAAAATTTTACAAATTGAAGACAACATTTTTAAATCAGCTTTCATAGATGATTTCCTGGGATTTATTACATTAAGTGACACACTGGCTGGAGAAGAAACAGGCTGAGATAGTGAGATGAAGGAATTGTTTCTAGAAGAACCACGCTCAGGTTTATAATACCGGTATACAAATTAGGAAAGCGTCCGTAGTATGAAATAGGCGTAAGCTCAATAACTATGGATTGCACATGTCTATTTGATGGATATGAGCGTGTTACAGCGCGTTAAATCCATAATAAATAAGATCGCAAAAGGATAATATATAGTTTCATAGCATATCATGCATTTTCGTTTATATTTTATAATAGAATTCGCTTGAAATCCTTATGAAATACGTAAGCATTTTATTTAAAAAGTTAAAAAAACAACTTTCTAAATAAAAACATGTTAACTGCAGAAACCTTGATCTAACCAATATGTAAACGTCCGTATGAGTATAGTAAGAAGTCTATCCAATAGTAGATACTAACCCGGTTAAGAGTTGCACGTGGTTTTTATTTTGCCTAATAGGAGTAGTATTCTGTCACTGAAATTCAGACTTGTCAACTTATATTCAGCTTCAAATGAAAATTGACACTTTCTGAAATTTTAAACTAAATTTAAAAATCTTGCCTAAATCGTACTTGCGCATAATTCGTAATTTCGTACCACCCAATATTTTCATGATCCATAATGCATAATGCACATAAGGTTATATCTTAAGGTGGTTTGAACCTCAATCCCAGTTGCGCCCGTGGCGGGGCCCTTTTAGCCATGTCCTGGTTTCGGCGCTTTATAAGGGTTAGTTGAAAAGAAATGTCGGGTAACAACTTTAACCCTCGGTGTAAACTACACAAATCTTTTGATATAATGAAAAAACGAGAGAAAGATTAATGAGTTTCAAGAGATTATATGAATCGTAATTAGGAAAATTAAATTTGGATTTATAATGAATTAATAAGTGTCATTAAGAAATTGTAATAAATCAAAATTTTTAATTACCTAATTTAATTTGTATTTAATTAATTTACAAGTTGCATAAAATTTGTATTAATTTCTTCGGCAAGCAACGCTGTTTCGGTTTCCTTATTCCTATGGTCCGATATCAAATTATTTGATTGTGATAGTGGATAAAATTAGTAGATACTATTTCTTTTTAACGTGAATTTTGCATTCTCCCCTGGTTGATTAGGTAAGAAATACAATTTTCTTGTTGTTGCGGTTCTTTTACCATTAATAAAACCATTTAGGAAGCACCCATGTCAAACATTAATTCTAACATCTGATTTGGTGGGATATTTTAACTATTTATTTTTGTAATTAAATATTTAGCAAGTTCCTGCAAAAATTTGGAAAAACATTTCCGAGCGTTCGAACCATCAAATTTTGTTCAAAGTGCAAGGCGAAGATTGCTTGAATTTTTTTTTAACTGCGGACACGGGGTTGGTGAAGTGTTCTGTAAAAGGTTTTTGTGTAAACTTGCTGAGCCTATTTTAAGCAGTTTGCTTAATTTTCTCACAATAGTGACAATTAGCATTCTTTCGTGGGAGTACCAGAACATTAATTCTGTATAAAATATTAATTATTTTCTCAAAGTATAAAATGCATTGTAATAAGGATTATTAGAAAATTACAACATGACTTTGGACGAGAGATTTCATTTGCAAGATATAGTGTTTTATAAATAATTTATTCAATTGAAACGAGTAAGAAGTTAAAATTTTGTTTTTGAATTAAATAAATTGCTGTTAATGTGTTTCGACATAAAAATGAATATGTAAGGTGTTAAATGGCTGGAGAAGTAACGTTGTTATTGTAAAGATTTTATTGGGCAAGAAATGTAGGGTCTTGAGCAGCAAATTGAAAATATTCAAAGAGAATATGTTTAATATTTGTTACTAAAAAAGGGAATAAAAACAGAATTGTAAATGTTTTATGCGAATGGTTTTAATTTTTTTCCAGTTTAAATTTTAAATTTGTTTTTACGCTAAAAGCATTTGGAGGCGCTGCAATTAAATGGGATTATAAAAAAGGTTATGAGATTCCCACGATTAAACAAGTCAGTCAAATCATTTTAAACATCTTTTATATTTATGGTTTATGTAGTAGGGGTGAGTTTAAATTATAAAGGCAAAATTTGTTTTCATTTATTGTAAGAAACATTGGGATTTCAAGAGATTTGAAATAAAATAATTCTACTAACTAGCTTTAGGTATTCTCAATTTCAATTCCTTTTCCACTTTGTACTAATACTAAGCTCAGACTTCGTTATTGCAGCTCCCCGACTAGTAAGATTTGTGTATATAAAGAGCAAATATAATTGAGATATAGAGCATAGGAAGCTGTTTAGTAAAATTATTTTATTTCTTTATTAAGCTGCTACTTATCATTATTTCTTTTATACTTTTTTATGAGGGAATGGCTAAAATGCGGGTTAAAATTAAATTTTACTGAAACCCAAATATTAAAAAAAATAGTAATTTTTATCAAATTGAACAAATTTTATTATTTGAACTTCTGTTCAATTTGCGTTATTTAAGCTGTCTATTTACGCTAGGAAAAACAATATAATCTGCGGTTGCGGCCTTGCGGGCTTGGAAGTTTTAATATATTGTTCAGTAATGCTTGAGGGACATTTAAGCTAATTTTCATACTTCTGATTTTTATTTTAAGTTCTAGCAAAATTTTGCTACAGGGAATAATTTATTCTAGTTCTAACAAGGCTTTCTCTTTCAGTTTAGTTTTGATAAATCTAGTATTTATTTTATTCTAGTCTAAAATTTACTGGTTGATGTTAGTAAATTTGCCTTTTGAATTTAACAATCAACAAGTAGCTAGTATCAATAAGTTACAGAGATATTAATATGTAAAACTTTTCAAATGATAAAGTTGTGAATATGCTACATATGTACATATTATTAATATTGAGGACAAGTTTACTGATCTTTGAGGTAATGTCGATAGTAGTGTTAATTTAATATCAAAAAAACTTGGAACATAGGAAACTAAAAGTTTTTTCAATTTTGAAAAGATTAAGATTTCGTATTTTAACTGTAGGTAGTACTCTATTGAAATAATTTCTAGTAATGTAATTTACTATAAAAGATTTTTTTATTCATTTTTGATTGTACTCTACAGACAAAATAGAAGAGAGAGTATTTCTTGTTCGAATTAAAATAAAATTTGTTATTAAAATAAAGTAAGCATATTTAGAAAATAATGAATAAATAGATACATATAATTAGGAAAGGCGCTTTATAAATAATTTTATTTTGTACAGTTTCATTTTTATTTGTTATAATAATTATTTATGTATAACATATTATGGCTATACTGCCCAAAAGTTTGGATACCGTCGAGTAAATTAAAATAAAAAATAGTAATAGTTTTACTGAAGTGATTATTATTTAAAAACCTAGTGAACGTTACCAAACAGTATCAGAAACATAACAGTGCCAAGCAGCTTACGTAATTTTCTTCTAGGTACTTACGGAAAACTCGGAAACTATGCTTAGAGATTACACTCATGCACTTGAATTGTAAACAAAAACAATTTATTAAAATACTAACAACAGCGCTAAAACTTGGTTTGAGCGACTAAAAAAAGAAAAAATCATGTCGATGATTTCTTGCGAAAAGCAAGTTTAATTCCGGTAATAGCTGTACTTGGTTTTAATAATATTTTGATGTTATAAATTATCAAATTATACCCAAACGATAAACAATTTAATAAATAAGGGTAATATTAACAATTAATCAAATAAAATATGAACGACACCCAACACTTTTCCTTCTTATAGTAGATTATACACGATTGAATTTATTTTCAATGAATCGATAGGAGCTGCTCCCAAATTAAAGATCTTAAAAAAAATTGTTTAAAAATGGTGGTAAAGGACCGAAATATTAACTGGTTTCCAATATAAAAATTATTTATTTCTATAGTAAAATAACAAAATGTCTAGGATTAATAATGACCAGAGAGGGAGGAAGATAACCATCGTATAAAATTTTATAGACGTCTTATCATATAGAACAGAATAGAAGTCCACTACAGGTGAAATTAACAGCAAAATATCGAAGTGCAATCGATATCCATAAAATAGATTATATTGAACATAATATTATAATTAACAAATACCAGAATTTCAGAGCAATAGCACATTCAAAATTTCAAAGGACTCATTTCCCTATATTTAAAAATATATTTGTCATCCACCATAACTGACAAAATGAATTTTGTTTTACAGATAATAAAATTACGGTCTACAATATACATATAAATTCTAGAAGGGCCGTTCTTACAAATTAATAAATTAACTTTGCATTATTTTAAACAGTCAAATTACGTCGATGAGATCCAAAAATTTCGAATTTTCATTCGAGGGGTACACAGTACATTTTTCCACCGTTACAATGATCAATGTCGGTACTGTAAGCCTACTCAAGACATTTATTTTCATTTTTTGGATACAGTAAAGATTATCTTTACAGCAGCACAACCTTTTGAACCTAGGAGATAACAGTTTTTGATTTCCAAATCGAATTTTTTAATAAAATTAGTGTTAAACGGTTGAGCATCGTCAAACTATTTCCGAAAATTTTAGGAAGGGAAGTCGAAGACACATTGGCCCTGCCTAGTACAATTTTTTAGTAAAATAGAAGAACATGTTCATAGCTCGCCCCCCCCCCCCAATATTTGGGGGTATGAGATTCAAACGACGCAACGGGAATGGAAGCTCAGTGGGGGCTCAAAGGAAGCTTAAACGTTTGACACCAAGTTCAATCAGAAGTTCAATTCGGTGGAGCTAGCAACACGTACCTTGAAATGGAACCAAATATTAACAAACGGTGTAGTAAACTAGTATTTGTCACTTCCATTATAATGTTAACAACGCTGGTTTAGTATATACCGTCATCAATATTTAAGGCTTGATTGGAATTGTTTTTAAAAATTATTATTATTAACTTATTATTGCGAGAATTTTTTAAGGTATTTCAATTATTTGAAGTTACCACTACTTGTTTATAATAGTTATTTAGTTATATTAGTTTTCAATCAGAGAGATTGTAAAAGTTATAAACTACCCTATTACTACACTACTACAACATACTATGTATGTAGTTGTAGACTTATAAACTTTTTTGAACTTATTAACTTAGTAAATTTATTTATTTATTGTAAGTCAATAACCAATTACAGATACAAAAGTTATTTAAATCTCCAGATGAAAATTAAATTAGTTTTCGATGCCATTAGGCCAGGTTCAGGTAAGATCGCCAATTACCTTTTTGATTCTGTATAGGTGTTCATGTTTCCCAAGTCAATATCTTTTAATATGATATTGGCCAGATCGCAGAACCTGTATATCCGGCTATTTTTCTACAGGTTGGTTCTGGCTTTCAAGTTATGTATTGAAATTAAGAATTAATCTATATTGGAATTATTAAAAAGTGGCATTAATTTAGTAATCGCGCGCCGGCTCAAAACAATTTTCATATTTCATTATGAAGAATAAAATTGGGTTAAAATATTATGAATAAAAAGTATACTTGAACCTTCTTTTCTTATTTATGAATACCTCTTTAATGTAGGGTAATTATCGCTCAAATTACTTTTGCTTTCGTATTAAGCATAATAACGAATAATTATTACAATATAATTTCTTGATAATATAGGTAATTGCGTGTAATAATAATAAACAATATTGCACGAGCTACGAAATTAGTTTATAGAATTAAGGAAAATATGTCCTGTAGATAAATATCAAAAACGCAAATAGAGTAATTTTAATGTTATTTGTAAGTCACATTTTCATAATTTGCTACTTAATTAATAAACCACTTTGCACGGATTTTTAATCTCTATTCCCGACCAATAAATTACATTGCTACCGGTAATGACTTATTTGACTAAATAGTAATTAACAAATTTATTTGATTATTTTATTGTGTGGATTACCGCTTGCAAGTACTTATTTTCTCCAGCATTTCTTTCAAATAGTTAGTTTGTATTTTCATTAAAAATTAAATGTTTAACCTTGTGAATATACATATTAAGTAGGTAGTATCTTCTAATAGTCAAGTTATAATAATTAGTACCTGTGTAAAGTTTTAATATTTATGGTAAAATTCGTTCTAGAAAAGTTTAAGTTTAAACTAAGCATACAATAATGACAAGCATTTTTATATGAGATTAATGTACTAGGTAATGTTATTAAGTAAATTTAGTTCATAATTAATTAAAACAATTTTAACAAGTTATGTTATACCAAGACAAAGGACAAAGTACTACAAATTCATAAAAGTAATATAATTTATAAAGTTAAGTGCAAGTGCGGATCCACTTACATTGGACAAACTAAACAACTTTTGTCCTCTAGAATCAAACAACACAAGTATGATTTTAGAGTTGGTTCAAAAAGTACTGGTCTTTCAGAACATCTGATATAATCACTTTTTTAAAATAGAAGATGTAGTTTTAAATGAAGAGCAAAACTTTATAGATATTTTTATAATTAATTCATAATTTAAAAAAAATTACAACTACTAAATAATTTGAGTTGGATGGTGTAAACTCTTGCTACCCGACCTACTTGTCCATATTTCTAGTCAAGTGGGGTCGACCATTTCCTTCACAAAATATATATATTTTCGAAATTTCGTTTCGCGATTTACGCTGTTAAAATTTAACCCACGACGTAAATTTTTAAAAATAACTTAGGACTTCAATTTTTAACAATACTAACTATACAAATTGAATACAATACAATACAAAAATTTCAAAATTTTTGAAAATCGGAAGCCAACGCGAAATTTCGTTTCGCGATTTACGCGTTAATTTTAACTTGAGCAATTTACTTGGGGAATTGGGGTAGGTTACATGTGGGATTAGTGGCAACCTTTTTGAAAGGCAGATGTGCAGATGGCATACGCATGGAGTTAGAAACTGTGAAATAATATAGTGATTACTCATTAGATATATACAGTACCGCAATATTATGGACAAAGAAGTTAGAGACAGAACGTTAATTTGGTAGTAAAAATTACATCACAATAGGCACCTTAAATGAACGAATTGCAAATATTTTCAGAGAGCGTTACATAATGAAAAAGATTTTTGCAAAATGGGTGCCGCTCTTTTTAACAATTAACCTTAGACGCATTCGAATGCGTATGAAATGGAACCTCGCGTCGCTCCATAACTACTGAGGAAACTTGGATCCACCACTACACACCAGAGCGAAAAGAACAGTTGTTGTAATAATGGATCGATCCCGGTGGAAGTGCACCAAAAAAGGCAAAGACGATTCCGTCATCAGGAAAGGTTATGATAATAGTTTTTTAGGATTACAAAAATGTTTTCTTCATCGATTACTTTCAGAAAGATAAAACAATTATCTCTGAATATTATTGTAACCTTTCGCATCACTTCGAAGCAGAAATTCCTGAGGAAAACCCTGCATTAAAATAGAAAATAATAATTTTTCATCACCCACAAGTTTTTTAACAATGACTAAATTTAATGAGTTCCAGTACAAATTTTTTGAACATCCAGCGTATTCACCAGATTTAGCTTTAGAAACTATTATCTCTTTCCATACCTGAAAATATTCCTGGCTGGAAGGCATTTTACATCAACTGACGAAGCCGTTGCAGGTGTGGAATGATATTTTGCAGACCTACCGGAATCTTACTTAAATAATAGTATTGAATTATTGGAATAACGTTGGAATCAATGTATGAAAGTTTCAAGATATTATATTTTAAAATGAAACATATTTCACGTCAAAAATAGTTTCTTTCATTGTTAGGCTTAAAACTTTTCAGACTGCCCTCATATATTAAGCAAGGCTCTATTCACGCTTTCAAGTTTAAGAAGAAAAATATGTTGCAAGAAAATGTATACTTTACGCATTTCTAAGCTACAGCACACAGAAGAAATTACTTAAATTTTTCTTATCTTGTTACTTTAAAGCTTTGCTTTTGTTTAGTTTGTTTTTGTACAGCGAATTTTGATTGTCAAAGAACTATTAGATCAAATTCTTTATTACACAAAAAAAAATCTGTTCCTACTTATTAATTTATTGCAGGGGAGATTGAGGGCCAGTTCATGATCGGAGCTCAGGCTGAAAAATTCTTCCAATCCAGGCCTGATTATGGATTGATACCCTTAGAATAATGTTTTTTTTAATCTTTCTCTTAAATAAAGGTATTATTTCTAATACTCGTATTATAAATTTTCAAGTTATTTCATTCATATTCTTGAATTTAATCAGGCTCCGCATTTTATTGTTACCCGATATTTACAAAGAATCATTTATATTTATATTTAGAATTATAAATTTTCATAACTTGTAATAAATATTATAGAATTAAACTTAAAGCTAAAACAAGTCAAATAAACGTTTTGTTTGTTGTTGTACAATATCATTTAGATTTTATTTTTTTTATTATATATATTATTTATTTTTTATTTTTGTATTGTAAGAAATAAATGTTTACTTTAAACTATTTTATTTAGAACCGAGAAATTGTTCTTGTCTGCAGCTTCAGATTTTAATATTATTTTAAAGTTAATTTAATTCGTATATTTATACTAAAGTATAAATTAATCACAATACCAGGAACAACAAGTTATAATTTATCAACATCAAACTATTTTATTAATACATATTATATACTATAAACTATATCATATTGTGTATCTCTTATGTCTTACGATCACTAATAATAAGTAATAAATTGTAATAAGAATTAAAATTAAATTACAATATGTATTTTAACAAAATTTATAACGTAAAATGAAAATAACAAAAAATTTGTAGAATTCACAGCAAACGCTTGTAAGGAAAAGATGTTACGTGTAGCAGGTGTGCAAAGGAATTATTGTAAGAAAAACTAAAATGGTTGGCTCCTCGACTGAAATCATTGAGTAACATTGGTGTAAAACGTTTGAGCTTTGTTTAAGCCTTAAAAGTCTTAATTAAACTTTTTTGAATAACGGTACACATATATTTATTTTAATTAATTCTTTTGACATTTTGTTTTCACAACAGTTAATTTAAACAGATAAAAGTACTATATTTGATGTTTAAAAGTAGTTTAAAACAAATTGGTTATCTTTTAAGGAAATTCTCTCGTGAATTGTTTAAGTTTTCTAAGGAATTTAATGTAAGTACATAATATTATATGTTGTAGTACAATGTAAACTGTACCTACTAAAGTTTCGGTGTGATTTCAAGTTTTCCTTTCCCAAAAAAATGAGAAATTATTCAGAAATAGAAAGCATCAATTATTAAATAACTTCGTATTTTGAGGGTAAATTTACCATGTAGCTTAAAAGTTATGATTACAGAGGAAGCAACTGATGATTATGTTCTGAAAAGGGGTAAATTCACCTAGAAAATAAAATTAATACAGTTTCTTTCTATTTTCTGAGTATCTGAGTTATCTTTCACTTATGAAATATCTTTTATAAATTATTGAATTACAAAAATGTCGGTGATATTTAATAGACAAGCAATGTTTAATATTTTTAAACAAATAAATTTTTCTGACTATTATTTGTTACCATCTCTGTTTTCATTTTTTACTTTTGCTGATTGCTACTGATTAGCACAATGATACGTAGTTAGTACGCAGCGCGGTATACTGTTTGGAAAGGAGTAGTTAACCTGACCGTCCACTTAATCTCCCCTACACATACATAGGTCAATATGCACTAATACCGGAGTAATACTAAAATATAATTATAATTTTAACACATAATTCGATCTTCCATCTATACATCTTAGTGAAAATGTATAATATAACAAAAAATTGTTTTATTCAATTTTACCCAAAATATTATGCTTAAATAATATGTACATATATGGAAGATAATAATGAAAATTTATCTGCTAAAATTTGAGCTAACATAATATTACAAATCGTAGTATTCCTGATCACTCCACCTGGTCGTTCCATCAGGACCTTCTCACGAAGGTTAAAGATAAATACTTGAAATTGGGTAATTCCTAATAAAGTAAACTTAAGTTACTTAAGATTAACTTAAATATGTTTAAACCTAAGTAAACAAAACGCTATTTATGCAGAAGTCTGACAGATCGATTTAAAATGCATTTAATTACAATTTGATTTAGAGATAATTTCAAATTAAATATTGTATTATTGAACTGTATTATAAATGTCTTGTTATTGTTAATTTAGTATAAAAGTTTAAACTTATAGTATCTTAGTACAATATTCCATCTTATTATTACTATTGAGCTAACACTAAATATTAATTTAGAATTTAAATTATTTACTAATTACTTCATGCAAAATTAATAACCTTTACAAGTTAAAAATTTTTATGTTCTTGTTAATCAAACAAATTTAATATTCATTTAAATAATTACTTTATTTGCAGGTTGGTTGGAGGTTTACTGTTCAATGGCTTGCTGGAAATTTAGCATGTAAAGCATTCTTGTTCTTAAGAGCTTTTGGATTGTACCTTAGCAGCAATATTTTAGTGTGCGTATCTTTGGATCGTTATTTTGCAATCCTACATCCTCTTCGAGTTAGTGATGCTAGGCGTAGAGGAAAAGTTATGTTAGCTTGCGCTTGGACAATTTCTCTAATTTATTCGGTGCCACAGGTATTTATAGCTTTTTAATAATTTTCATAGTTAACTTTTGCAATGCTAGAAAAATATTTATATTTAATTGAAACTTATATTAATTCGAATACAGAATAATTCAATAACCAAACCATTATTAAAGTTATAGATATTATAACTTATTTACAATTTGTAAATATTTTTCTTATCTATTCAAGAATTTATATACAACATTTCAACTACAAATTTAATTTTTAAATTCTATTACTTCCTGAAAAGTATTTGATGTGTACCTATAAATAACTGATGTTTTAGTTAATGCTCAATTAACGAATGATTGCAAAAGCAAAATATTTATTAAGTGAAAACTGTTTAGTAAACAATCTATTTAACAAAAATATTCGCTTATATTTTACGCCTACATAATAATTATAAAAAGGTAAGATTATTTTCTGAAATTATATTAATCTTAATAAAGTGCTTTTTTGCACCTCTTAGATAGGGCTATCATAAATCTTCTGAATCTATTTAAATTATTGATAAAAAGTGTTTCATATTTTTAAATTTAATGCTTCTTTTCACAGAGAAAACTATGCTATTCGTTATTAAAAAGACACTCTTGGTCTTCGAAGAACTAAGAAAAAAATCGCATTTTCAATATTTTTTATCATTATATCTCAAATATTTGAATATTATTTATATTTTGCTACGACCCGCTCCCGCTTTCTTTTATAGTCCTTCCTCGCAGGAAACTTTTGAATCAAGCTGTATCGTGGAAATCGCCTTAAATTCACTTTGTGGGCGGTAATCTAAACTGTTTTATATCAAGATAAACATTAATGATGTACAAAAGCTCTTCTCTTGAATTCAAAATAATTAAAACAATAATAAACAGAATATTCAAAATCCAGGATGATTTCCATTTCGGCATGAAATGGCCATGGCGGCATTTCTCGTTGTCTTGAATTTTTTTACTTTTACCATATAAACAAAGGTTCTTGAACTTACATATATCCGTATGATATTGTCTAATTTGTCTCCTACCTCCTAGGAATGCTCAGTAAGGCTTACTTGTTGTACACCCGAATTATTTAACATTATTTAGTAGGTACTTAGAAACCAGGGCTTATAAAACTTGTATAAGTACTATTTTGTTCAGACTTTAACATGAAGGTGTTAAGGGTTTGCTGCTACATCAGATAAATAAACAAATTCAATTGTGTAATACCTACAACAAAGTAAAATTAGTATTGGAGAAAGATTACGAATAAATTTCAATTTTGGTTCTTTCGTTAGAGAGCTTTAAACTAATATAAATTTTTAATATTTCAACCGAATTTTTTTTTAAATAACGGATACCAAAATTAAAAATATAGAAATTAATAGCTGTTTCTGCAATCTGGTATAGGTAAAAACATAACCCTCCGTTACTCCGTAGTCGGGTAATAATAAAATATGGCTTGCATTTATTTGGTCAGCATTTAAAATGTTTTTGGTCAATATATTAATGAAATGGTCAGTATTTTAAACATATCAGTATATATATACAGGGTGGTGCAAAATGATTCTTCTGGTTTGAATGCTTAACTTGTTTATTTCAGGGTTAATTATTAATTATAAAATTTATATATAAAATTTCCAAATAAAATTAATTGGATTTTTTATTTTATACTCCTACTATTTAAAATGGTTACTGACAAACAAAATAAACAAAGCAATAAAATATACTATAACCAAACAAAATGTTACTGCAACTTTATAATATTTTATACTGACCAAATTAACAAATTGTACTGACCAAAATAACAAATTATACTGACCACAATTCAATTTTATACTGACACTTAAATATTTATAAATACTGACCATTAAAATATTATAATAATATCAAAAACTTTAATATACATAATATAAAACTTAAATTTATATTTCAGTTTCTTATGAAAATTTTACTAGTAGATACATACGTTTATTTTTCACATAAAAATATTTGAAATTAACGATAATGCATCTAAATTATATACAATAAGTTATTCTTTGCGCATTTTTTTTGCGTGGGAAGGGTTTGGAGCTCGAAGTAAAATTATATAGCTTAAAATAACAACGATACAATTCTTTAAGTTGAAAGTAGAAAGAAAATTATTTATTTTATATTACATTGTTAGTCAGAATTTTTTCCATGAGATTATACATATATATATTTGCAATATTAATAATTATGCGTCATTTTACTTCTTAATTCATTGAAATATTTTGTAGGGATATTTTTCAACAGCAAAATCTGACAAATTTTTAAAAATTACATTTTCATTTATAAATAATACAACTTTAAATCTGCGGTGATGTGCCAGAAGCTGATTTGTTCTATGTAATCCCTATAATAGATTTTAATTAAATATAAACTATTAACTTGTAATTTGTGAAATATATTATTAAATTAATTAAAATTGAACAAGTTAGGTTACCAATATTAAAAACCAATTCAGTTGTTTAGCTTTTGATGATGTTTACCATCTTCATCAGAAATTAGTTATTTATTACAAACACAATTAATATGTACATAGGAACGAAATAAACATTATTTGTCATTTGAACAGAAACTTTCTTATATATTAAGTCGTGAGTTAAGGAAAACCTAGTAAAAAACAAACCGTAAAATTGGAAAAACTTGACTCCAATAATTGTTAGTGACCGATTTTGTAATTTGAGCATTTTTAAAGTTTGCATCATGACCGTCAATAAGTATGTGTTTACCAATAGCATCTTATTGTTGAAATGTGTCCTCTCATTCTCTTTTATAACCGTTGGCTGCTTTGTCCAATCTAAACTAGTTGCATTTGTTACATTGAATTTTATAAATGTTCTTTGTTGATTTTCAGTAGTACTACTACAATTATAATTTTTATTAGTATTATCTTTAACTATTTTGTTTATTGTATGTCCTGGGAAAACATATTTTTGGAATGTTTGCTTAGCTAGTTTGATGGTTTCTCTGCTGTAATCATCATGAGTCAATTTGAGTGCCCTATCTACTAAACCCCATTGCCGTTCTTATTGCTTGGCTTTTATGGTGGTAAGAGTTGTTATTCAAATATCTACAAGACCAAGTGGGTTTTGGGTCCATTTATATAATTTTATAAGATTATTTTTGTGGATAAGTTGAATGTCCAGGAAGGTTAGTCTTCTTCTTCAATAGTGATTTGTAGATGTGGGTGATATGAAAGTTGTTAAAGTGTTATATTATAAATTCTGCCTTATCTATGGGGTTAGCGGTAAAAATATCATCGACATATTTTTTTATAAAAAGGAAGTTTAAAAGGAAATGTTGATATACGGGTTTCTTCTAACATTTCCATTAAAAGATCTAAGATTGTGGCCATATATAGGACTTCCCATAGCAGGACCGAAGATCTGTTGGTAAAGTGTTCCGTTAAATTGAAAGTAGGTTGTTTCTAAGCATAATTTTAGCGCGTTTAGGAATTTTGTTTTAGGAATAGTTGTGTGTTTTAAATATTTTTCCATTTTTCCTTAAAAATTATTTGGTACTATATTAAATTTTTTAACATCCTCTGTAAAAGTCTATGAATCTTTGGTATAATATTTTGAATTTTCTATATACTTATCTCCTAATTATATAAACTAAAAAATAATTTGAATAACTTGGTTGGTGATTTTATGCTAGTTCTATTTTTGTGTTACAATTTTGGGAAATCCATAAATTCGAGGTGGCAAAGCGTTGCTTATTTCTCCGTAAGAAATTAAAACATTTTTTTATTTATAATTATTTTAGTTTTGGTATGCAATAAAATTCTATCCCGTATAATCTTCCCAGTACTTCTTTATATGTATGTTATAATATGAAAGTTAAAAACTTTTGGCATAGATTACAATATAAGATAATAACAGTTTTAATAATTCAAAATTCCAGATTTTCAAAAATATGTATTATTTTTAAATGTTAACAAGTATTATCACAATTTTAGACAAAATTTTGCACCTCAAAATGTTGTCAAATGCTCATATTGAAAACACTGTAGTCTCAATATGGGCACCCTATAAAAATTAAAATAATTGAATTAATGTAAAATAAAAAAGAAATAACGCTTTACTTCGTAAATAAAAATAATAAAAAAAGTGAGGCCCTGACTACTGGAGTATTACGATCTTGTTTATTTAGAAATTCAATAGTGAATTAAAGTGACCTACATCTCAATTCACTATTCTAATTTTCGAGGTCAACTATAAAGTAAAATATTAATTAATTTTAATTTTTTGAAATTTAAAAAAAAAATTTTTGGCTTAAAATTCTTTTGCTAAAATAATCCTGGTATTTTACAGCAGCGAAAATTGATATAAATAAACCCTGTTATCTAGTAGTTTGTATGTGAATAAAATATTATTTTGTGGTAGTTTTATTAATATTCTACTTACCCCGACTTATAGTTCAATACATGAAATAATGCAGAATTTTGTTAAATAAATCATTGCATGAACAAGAATTTTTAATCAGTTTCAATGCCAAGTGCTTGAAGCCGCGCTTATTACTTTTAAACTTTGTTAATAGAGGTAGCTTTTTATGTATACTGCCTATTTATATAGCTTTTTATAATATATTGTCTTGTATTTTTACAAATTCTGACAAAAATGTCGTGTTCTTTTATATACAGCGGAGGCGAGTAAATTGTTGATATAGTATCTATTATATTACAAAAATTCTTTATTTGCTAAATTTTAAAATTTTGTGATTTATGAAATTTCCGCTAGATAATTAGTGGATAATAAGTAATTTTGATTTATAAATTTGTATAATTGTGAGAATTAATGTGTAGTTATACAAAAAAAGATTTTGATTTTAAAGCTGAAGTTGGTAATTTGAAAATTAATTTGGAACAGAAGAAATAATATTAAATTTGCATAGAGAATTAAAATCATAATTAAAATTGGATTGGGTAAATTGAAATAATATTTTGTTAAAGGAACCGCAAAGTATGTGATGAGCTGCAGCTGCATGTCGTCATAAAATTGTATTTCGTGTTCCCTTTTTTGATAAAAGTTTAATCAAAATTTGAAATTTAAATTAACCTGACAAATTTTTGAAGATTTGTGTTTTTTCGAAAAAAATCTTTTGGAAATATTTGGATAGGAAAATACATGTCCATATATCTTTAACTAAGGAATAATAAGGAAAATTTTATAACTTTAAACTATTTCTATATCTTGAACAATTTACAGTTTATTTTAAAATATTCTGTAAATTTTACCCCGGACTTACTAATGAAAATGTTAGAATAGACAACAATCTATTTAAGAAATAGTTTAAATAGCTGATTTTGTTGTATATTTTCGAATTCATTTTTAAAATTACGTGTTAATTTACACATTAAAACTAAAACTTATTTTTTGCTAGTTAAACCATGTGAGAACTTCAACTTTTGACACATAATTAAGTAAAGTCAATTTATTTTTTACATTCCTTGCATGTAATTTTAATAGAATGTCACATTTACTTAACGAAGGCTTGCCTGTAATTTTTTACTAACAAAATTAATTAAGATGTAATTATTAAAAAATCGACTTAAAAAATAATTAATACTACACAGTTGTTGTTTTCTGTTAGCAATATGAAGCAATATGAATTACCTATTTACACATAATACTCTGTAGGTATGTGGCAATTATAATATTAAAACAACCATTTCAATAATTATTGAATTTTTCTTGAAGACAGCTTACCTCTGAATTAGCTCAACAAGTTAAAATGAAAAAAGTTGTAACATAAACTTAAGGTTTTATGAATTGAATTTTTAATAAATCCTGGAAAGTCAAATGATGTCAAGACCTTCGGTCAAATGATGTCAAGACGATAGCAAAACAAAAATTTATGATCTTAAATATTGTCCCATTATGGATCACATGATACATATATATAGTTTAAGTAGTGTAACTCGATGTTAATCAAATTATTATCTACATTTAATTAAAAAAAACTTAAAAAATGTACACACAGTTTTAAAAAATTAAAAGTTTATAAGTTATCAAAAATAAAGTCATAACATTCCTAGGAAAAAGTCAGAAACTGTGCAAAAATGTAGATAGGTACACCTCAGCTACTGGTCACACCATTTCCCAATGCAAACCTGTGTAGACTCCATAGAGCAAGAAAATCTCGAGTCTTTTAATGAGGCCACCAATCCGGAGTTGGCAAAGACTGACTAATTGGAAACCAGCTTAACAAAAATGTTTATGTTGTTTATTTTTAAATAGAAACTATATTTCAATATTAATACTATGGAGGCTATAATTTTTAGGCGAAGGAATAGCTCGCTTGCATGTCCGTTCATGTTTTCCATTGTATCCATAATATGCAAATTAATTTCCTGTCGTGGTGATATAATTTCGTTTTCCTTGCTCATTTTATTATGTGCTTGGGGTACACATGCACCAATTAAAAATTAAAATCAGTTTTAAATTAAGTGCTAAGCAAACTTTACTTGCTTGCTGATTAGAAGATTTAGAAATATTTTGAAATTGGTGGACTGGAAGTTCCAACTTTAATGAAGGAAATATTATGTAGATGCATTCAGAGATGAAGAAAATTTTAGATGAAGTTGTACAGCGATCAGAGATTGCTGAACGAAGTGCAATCTCGAGTGGCATCTTAATTCCAGTTTTGCTTTTGATTTTATTTTTGACTGCATTATGATGATAAACTTAAATAAGTTTGTAATTAGTTTATCTTCTTGAATTAACAAGAAGAATGGTATAAGTGAAAAATTACAGTATAGCTGAAACTACGAAAATTTGTCGTATATTTGTGAAGAAATTTTGTTAGCTGGAATGCCAAACTATTTTGAAAATCGTCAATAAACAAAGCAATACAGCCGAATGAATATGAGAGGATTAGCGTACCTATGATCAATAAGTGGATCGTCGTTTGTTTTGAGAAATTTCTTGGAAGGAACAAACATTTAATACTATGAATTTTGGACAATAATAAATTGATGTTCGTTATAATTATTATTTTCAGAATTTTGTGGTTTTTAAAGAAATTCATAAAATTTTTAACTTTTTCTAAAAGTGGTTAAGAACTATATAATTAGATTTGTGTTAGTTGCTGATTTAATTAAAATCTTGCTATGTTCTTTGTGAAACTTTTGCGGTTTACGATCACTGCAACTAAAAGTACCACAATATTTATTTATGCGATTACATTTTTATTTCAAAAAATTTTTATATTAGACTTTGTAGTAATATAACAACATATTAATGTGTTTCGTATAAGTAAAATGTGATCATAATTTTATAATGAGTGAAAAAACTGTCTTTCTTGAAATTGAAATAATATTGAATGTTTTTATAGACTAAATTTGTTCACTTTGGAATTTTGACAGTGTTTCTATTTGTTTTAAATAATTTGTTTGTAAAGGCCTAACAATATAATCGCAGATCTCGTCATCAAAAATCGGATACAATTTGGTATTTGTTAGTTTTACTTTATGCAAGTTTATTTGTTCAAATACGATTGATCGAAATAGACTTTAAGAAAATTTTTAAATTAACTTTCTTTTTAATTCTTCTTTGTTATTCTGCATTACAATATTTTATAATTATATTTTTTTGGGGGTATACCTTGTAACGGTACCACGTTTTCTCTACTTAGTTCGCGGTACCAATAACTTAATTTCACTCTTAGGATTCTTTATCCTTTCTTTTTGTTATCCTTGGATAACAAATCAAACTCAGATTTATATTGTTGTTTAATTTTATTGTTACTAAATTGGTAACCGTACAACAATTATGCAATCCTGCGCTATGACTAGTCGACTACTAGTGACAGTTCTCTGACAATTATCCACGATTGTTGCCGACTAGCTTATCAATTGCACAGATAAGGGTAGGTGTATCATTACAACCTGGACCCTTCTTTAAACTTCAAGGCACATGAAGAAAAAATAAGCAAACGTATTTTTGCACTTAGGAGCCACGTGAAACTCGCGGGTAAAGACACATGCATATCAAATAACATAAATAAGTAATTCACGATTACTTAATATATCAAGCCTTCTATAAAGTGGACAATTTCAATTGTACACCAATAAAATTTGAAATAGTATAAAGAGTCAAATTTTTCTGGGTCTAGATGAAAAACAACAATTGATTGCTAATCTCCACCAATTGCAAGGAAGAACATTTTTGGTATTTTTATATTCTATTTCTTCTTATAAGTGCCTTATCCGGTTTGGACGTTGGCGATCATCATGGCTAAGTCAAGGTGATGCGACTAAGATTTAAACCGCAGTCTCCCGCTTCTCAATCAGTTGGTGTAGACTTCACCCTATACTGCTGCTATTTTATTTATATTTATTTAGAAATCTTATATTACTGTATAATAAATGTGTATTCTTTCCTTAGTAATAATGTATATTATTATTATTATTAATAAAAAAAAGAATGAATGATTGAAAGTAGGTGCCATTCCTGACGGCATAATATAAACACTTCTATTGCAGTTTTCTAAATCCAGGTTTTGAGGTGGATTATTCCTCAATTCTCCCCACTACTACAGTGCCTGTACTACTTTTTTCTCCAGTCTTCAATTCCCATTCTTGTCAGATCCTCTTCTACTTCATCCCGCCATTTGAACCTCCGACGTCATTTTCTCCTTTCATTCGTTGGTTTCCGCTCTATCATCATTCTTTTCATCTCATCCTTACTTCTTCTCTTTATATAGCCCATCCATCGCTTATTCTCCGTTGGTTGATACACTTTACTATATACTCGTTTTTCATTACTCGCATTATTTCGGCATTTGTTTTCATCCTCAACCCATCTGCATTGATCCTTACTAGCTCCACAATCTTTCTTACAACCTTTCGCTCAAAAATTCTTAATCTTTCAAGTTCAGTCTCTGTAGGTACAGCATAAAGTTTACAGCATAAACACTTTTTGAGAGATAGACAAATTTAAAAAAAAAACTAAAATAACGATATACAAGACATTGATAAGACCGGTAATCACTTACGCAGCAGAAGTTATATGCATGACCAGAAAAGAAGAGGATGAATTCCTTGTATTCGAGAGAAAGGTACTAAGGACGATACTCGGCTTTAAAAGAGATAACGGAGAATACCGGATTAGAACAAACACAAAAATACTCGAGGAAATAAATGGAAAGGATCTTGTAAAATATATTAAGGCGCAGAGGTTGAGATGGTGGGGTCACGTGATGAGAACCGATATAGAAAAAACAACAGGAACGATAATGGCATGATAACCCAGTAAAGAACGTAATAGAGGGAGACCTAAACGGAAATGGAGCGATGAGGTGACGAAAGACCTGGAAAAGACGGGAGAGAGAGGATGGAGACAGAAAATCACAGACCGTACAGTCTGGAGAGAAATTGTAAGAAACGCTAAGATACACCATGACCTGTAATTAAATAAATGTAAATATGAGTATTAATCCACCTCAAGAAATGGATTTTGTAAGTCCGAAAGGACAGCTAAATTTCTATCCTGGAATATAATGCTATAAAATAAAAAATATCTCTTCACCTCTTTCGTTCTTGTTATTCATATTCACACCAAGGTACTTGAAATTTTCCACTTGTTCGAACTCATGTTAGGTTGATTTTAGATTCCGTAGTTCGTTTTGTTTACTTCCGTTGAAAATCGTATATTTAGTTTTCATGTAGTTTATTGTTAGACCCAGCTTCGACGCTTCTGTGTCCGTATTTTCAAGAATGTCCATCATTTTTATTATTGATCACGCAATTATGACTATGTCATACGCATATGCTAAACTTCATCTTCTCTTGTAATTATTGAATTCCTATTACCGACTTTCCTCATGACGTGTTCTATCACCAAAATGATATAACCTAACATCATATGTGTATCCACTGTAGACTTCCCTGCTCTAAAGCTATATTGGTAAACGGGTGGAGCAACAAAATAATCGGGAATGCAGCAATGAATTAGCAACAAAAAAGCAGTAAATCCCTGACATAGTCCGAATTGGTCATTCCAGCTTGGGGTATTTAATATTCAATATTTGACACTTTTCTTTATACTTATTGTTTAAGCTAAATTAGGAGCTAACAGTAAATTATGCAATGTTGCCATGTTTGCAAAATGCAAATGGATAGCAGTTAAAAATATTTAAAAAATATATAAGTAAGATACCGAACAAGGGTGTGCATCACAAATTAAACATCGATAGTTGAAAAATTGAGGACTGCTCTCCCCTAAAAATATCTCTTGCAATCGTCCCTATATCTGAATTTCCTATTGATCTTCTAATTTTTCTATTAATATTTATAAGGTCAACTTGTTTAAAATGTTCTAATGGCTAATATTAATTAAATTTATCATCTAATTTTTAATTAGTAGTCGATCTAGTATTTTAATAAGGGTCCAATAACTAATTTGGTTATTAACTAATCCTAGTCTAAAATGGTAATATTCCGGGATTATAATTTAGGTCTTGGACGCTTATTATCGTGTAACAGCATCTGTGTGGATAAATATCGTCAATAAACTGACATGTATTTATTTGTAATCATTATGATTATTAATTAAAAAATAATTATTAACAAACTTCGCGTGACAAAGTTTGTATTTCGGGTATTATTACGTTCTAGGTTATTTTGCTGGAGTACCGAAAGTCATATTTTGATTTTTTTAAATTTTTATTTATTTGGAACTATTACAACTTTTTTCTTGTTTCTTGTAAATCAAGTTGTCTTTATATTTTGTCTTATTTCGATTGAAATCAATTATTTTTACTCTTTGTTCCATGTTATTATTGTGTTGAATTTTAAAAGACTTAAAGGAAATGTTATGTAGTTTCTAGAAAATTTGACGACAGTTAGAAACAAGAATAAAGAAACACGAAAGAACTAACTCTATCTCACAGGTTGCAAAACATCTTAAACTCAAACAACATCAAATTGACCATACTAAAACAATAATCTTACATAAAGAAGATAAAGTATTTAAAAAGAATCATTTGGGAATCCTATACCAAATACAAAAAGCAACTAAACAAAACGAACTATTACTCATATTCCCAGTTTTGGAGATTTTAATTAATGAACGAAAAGTAAAATTCAATCTTTTCTCCAAGTCCTTAATTTTAATTTTCTTACATCTTATAAATATTTAGATTTAAAGCTTTAAATAATCATTAATTGGAGCTGAAGAAGGTTAAGATTCGGTTAAGATGCATAGGCGAATTTTTATTTATAGTAATTTGAAAATTCTTATTATATTTTAACAATTTTAAAAGTATCTACTTTTAATGATTTTTCTTTTTAATTGTGCTCACTGTTGTAGTCGTTTAAAGCATGAAGACTAATAAAAAGGACCACGTATTTTAAAACTTTTTGACGTTAACAATTTTTATTTTGTTTTTCTCTGAATACTGCAACTGTACTGAAAAGAAACAAAAATATATTGTTATCTGGTGATTTGACTGCAATCTGCTTGTATCTTTGAGAAACAGCATAAATTTACATTATGGAGCAATTTATAAAACTTGTGCTTAAAATTTCGAAACTCATTCAAAACTCTTTTCGTAAACAAATACATAATTTTTCTGTTTATATCCTTTTCTGTCTTTTTTTTTCGTAAAAAATACCTACCTACAAAAACTAATTCTAAAATAATAAAGGTATTATTGTATTTTAAAATATACTCGTGGGTATGCAGCGGAAAAATATCTAAAATTATATCCACAGGTAAATGAAATTTGATATCAAAAGAAATAGAAGCAACCAAAAATAATAAATTATTTCAAAATTGTAATTTTGGACCTATCGCACACATTTATTTTTTAATTGCCAATTATGTATCTGATATGGGTAGAATTTATTCGTATAAAAATAAGATTAATACTTAAATATATTATTAACGTAAAAACATACGTAAGTAGGTATTACCATTTACCTATGTAAGACAATAATAAAAAAAATTAAATACTTGATTAAAATATTTATTCATCATTGCTTCTTAAATATTCTTCTGTCCCAAATAATTATAATGTGTAGTTATAAATACAGAATTAAAAGTAGAATTTACAGGGAAAATATAATATAGTTAGGTATATACTTTTTATATGTACTTCTCGTATAGTACCGTAAAACGGGGATATATGGAACGATTTTTCAACGTTTTGTTGAATTGCGAAAGTATTATCAGAGCTACTGCAACGGCAAAAATAAATATCAAAGGGGATAGCTTCAGCATCATATTTCATGACCAATAATGATCTGATCAATGGCCGTTTTCTTTTTTTTTCTTTTTTTGTTGTTCCATATAACCCGGAGGGTCGGGGTTATATGGAACGATTGTAGGTGATTTTTTAAATGTGCACTGCAGTGCAGATTCGGTTTAGATTGTCAGCAATTTGGGTTTATATGGCCCAATGGACAACAAAAAATAATACGGCGCTTTTACCGCGCATTTTTTATGATAAATAAGGCGTCAGGAATTAATTTGCGACAAGTATTTATATAGTTCCATATTCATATTAGAATTCATTATTGGAAAATATTTATTTTTATTCGTAAAAAGAGGACGAACATAAGAAAGGGATAAACACTCCCATAAAAACAGCTTCCAAAGTATATAAAAAAAAAGTTGACAAAACGCTTATAAAATTAAAAAAATAACCATAAAGGGACAAACGCTCCCATAAAAACACGTTCATATCTCTGTTCCATATAACCCTGGAAAATCATAATTTTCAATATTTCAGTGATTTTGGAAAAACCCGTGCTTGTTTCGAAAAGGCGCTAATGTTATATATTTGTCGAGGTTATTATGGAACTTTTTTCTCATAGAACTAATGCTCTGAATACAACAGCTTCCTCGCTACATATGAAACACCTTGAGGTTTTGAAAAATGCTAAAGAAGCAATGATTTTCATTATTTTTTTTTTTAAATTACATACAATGTTTCGCATCGATCGTTCCGGACCTTTGTACTGGCACTTATCAAGTGACACTAGAAATTTTTGTCTTTGTGGTGGGTTCTCCCTGTACGTCAAATTAGCGCTTAGATTCAAATCATGTGTGTTCGTTCCATATAATCCCTATCGTTCCATATATCCCCGTTTTACGGTATAGTACCCATATATAGATATATGTATATTATAATAATATTATCGTATTATTTGTCTTCAAATGATTTTGAAAGACGGAAAATATCGAGATAGCTCGGATTAATCGATTAGTGAAATTAGGAATGTAATTTTTAATCGCATACAACTCGAAAACGGCTCGATAAATATTAATGTTTTCACCGGTTGAAGATGATTATTTGAACACAGGGACGTTTGAACGCAAACAATAATCAAGATTGCCAATACTATCAACATCATACTTCTATTATATATCGTATGTACCTATTTTGGCAAGTGTTTTTCATTATGCATTTTTATAGCATAATACATAGTATAGATACACTAATTGTTTCTTATTTGTTAATTTGTTAATTCACCCTTAAAATGTGCAAGGTCCTTTCTGCTTCCTATTTCAATGGATATAAATTAAAAATGTATTAATTTAAATAGATTTTCTTTCGCCTGTTTCCATAGATAGTTCTGTAAATGATAATATTATCAGATTATTTTTGTGAAATTAAAAATTATGAATGTTAATTTTCTCTAATGAAGACTTTCTCTCGCAAAATCAGATTAAATGTTGTACACTACCCGTGAAAAAGGTTACCTAGCAAAATCATTAACTTCACGCTTTTGCTTTGCAGCTGGGGATCAAATCTATCTACTCGTGCAGTAATCGATTCTTTTGTCAACTTTATCCCATAAAAACTATGTGTAGATACTATATTTTTGTAACAACAATTTTATTTAAGATTTATTTTTCAAAAAGGAGAACTCCGAAATCTTTTGATGCAAATTCTTAATTTAAAATGTAGTGCTGTATATAGTAGATGCTTGCAACGCTACCGAACTTAGATTTTATATATTAGCATTTTGACTGAAATATTTAGATCATTGATGTAAATCAAACTAGACTTTTAAAATGTTAGTTTAGTATAAAGATTAAAGGAATTTTTGTTTTCTTTCTTAAGAAAATATATATTGTAACAATATTGAAATTTTTGAAGTACAATGTTACAAAAGATTCTAAAACGTTTAAAAACAAATTACTCGAATTCTTCTTTAAATTAAGACTCATCAATTTTAATGTCAAAATTTAAACATTTTATCTTTTGGCACAAATTTCTGCGTTAGAATTATTCTAAAAAGTAATTAAAATGTATATAATAAAGATCTAAATTATGAAGATTAATTTACTTACATACTTTATTCAGTAAAGGTGATGATAGCTGAACTACAACAGGTTGTAATTAATTATATTACTGGCATTATTAATTACACACTAAATAAATAACAAAATTTTTAAATAAATAACTGTGTTAATTAATTTAAAAACAAACAACAAAAGACAAAAATTAATGTGATGATCATCAATCCGCATGCGTAGTATATTATTATGTTACAAGCAAAATCCTATCTCAGAAAAAACTATAATTTGACTTTATTGAAATTAGAAGATCTATGTATGCTATATTATTTTTCGTGAATAAAAATTGTATAATTTATTTTGAATAAATATTTTAACTTTTTATTTTTGTCTACTTTTTTTCTCTTACTTGATTAGGCCATTAATCATTTAAATTTATTATATTAGCTTTTTAAGATGGTCGTAAAAATATTTAAATTCGAAATATAAATAAAACCCGAATTTTTAACAGTGCGTGACGTCACAATTTAAGAAACCCCCACCTCTCGATGGTCTAGTCTCCTCTTTCCCCTCCATGCATGACGCAATTTATGGACAATACCTATATTTTGTATTAAAAAATAATAAAATGATCTCCTAATACATGGAAGTAATTTATGTCTAAACTAAAAATCAATTACCAAATTATAAAAACGATAGATTTCGGAGTATAATGAAAATTTAACTAAATTTTAACTTGGCCACATAATGTTTGGTTTCGGTTTCTATAGGCCACTAAATATAAATACTGAAATTGCAACTGGTAATCTACCACCGACATACGACTGATCAACTTTGACGTTGACTGAGACAAATAAACGAGAAAATTTGGTAACAACGACACTACTAAATAGTGTCAAATAGGAATACCAACCACTTTCATCCCCATCAACACGTGCACTCCCTGTCAAATAAAAATTTAATTTGTGATTGTGATTTTTTTAATCCTTTATATATAACACATGCTGTAGCAAAATATTTGAATTTTAGAGATGACCAAAAATTAATTCGCGAATCGCAAAATAATATTTTTTTTTGTAAAAAAGTACTCTGGCGGAAATAGTAGAATGGACAATAGCATTATTTGTCCAAATACTTGATTAGATATATGTAAAATTTAAATACGTCCTTACGACAACGTCTAATATATTATATGAATTGTATACGTTGAAACATAATGATTTGTATTATCTACACCGTCAGGTGGATAATGTAATATGTCTAGTCACGAGGCTAGTTGCCTCGTTACATACAATCCATCTCGCGATTAATGAGCTATTTCACACCCAAGTTAAATAATCTACTATTATCATATCTATATTTTCAATTTATTTTATAAATTGGATATTGTTTTTTTATTATTTTCTCATTGTCGTTTGTTTTCTTCTCAGCATTGATCTCAAGATTTTTCATTTGAAGTAATAGATACTACGATCTAAAGTATTTAAAATAAATTTTTTCTAAAATTATTACATTGTATAGGTATGTAGGTACTTATTAGTTTGTATTTTTTGGAAACCTTTACGTACCGTAAAAAACACACTCCTATTGGATAACTTTTTTTGTTTCCAATACAAACGTATATCAAACCACCACCGGTAACGACTTGCACATTCTTCGAGTTCCATACCAATCGAGTTGCACATCAATCGAGTTCCACAGTATTCACTTATTAGGAGGTCATACAATTCTATATTATACCGATAATTATACATAATATTATTAAAATTATACAGTTACAAGAGAGAAGCACCTGTATAGCTGTATAAAAAACACAAAAGCCAGGAAGCTACTCCTCCTACGGTGTGTTATTTTATTTGTTAAAAAAATCCAAAGACGAAGTGGCCAAAATAGAAGAAGTATCAACATATCAAAGTATCATTCGTTGTTTTGGAAATACGGCTCCTCAACCAAACAAATCTGATGAGGAAGTAACCGCCCCGCAGGAAGCATCTGGCGGATGGCAACCAAACCAAAGTTAATAAATACCATATGTTCACTAATTGAGTTACGTACCTTGAGTGTTATAAAACGCAGGGACATTTGAACGCAAACATTTAAAATTGTCAATATTCGGAAACGATATTTTTTTTATTAAAACTTGTAATACAGAGATTCACCGGTCGAGCTTATGTTAGTGTTAGAAAAGAATATTGTTTTAATCATCACCACTATATAACAGAGATCTACCTGTTAGCTGCCAGTCCACTGACGGGCTTTCCAGCTAGTAATATTATAATAGTCGTTAAAAATGATTGAATTTTGGCAAATTTTAGAATGTTTTAACATTTAGTTGACCTTAAAACAATAAATTTAAGCAATCCGAAGTCGTTATAACTTAAAAATAACTAATAGTTGTCGAACAGTTCAACAATTGGGTTATTGAACAAAAATTTTTTTTCCCAAAAATGGAAAGATCTTAATATAAGTTTTATAAGTAGAAAACTATTTTTATTTGAATTTTTTTCACAATAATTGTTAAGTTAAATCAAATTATAAATTAATTATTAAACTTGGTATCTTAAACGCACGACAATTCCCGAGCTCAATGTGACGTCAGAATCACACAGAAACATCAAAATACGTTTGAAATATTTCAAGTTGTTTACGGTTAGGTTGTGTGATTATGACGTCACCAGCATGGCAGCCGATGGTTTCCGATTGTTGCGCGTTTCAGATCACGTGATATTTTTAAAATTATCCACATTTTAATTAATTTATAACTAATTGTATGTATGTTTTTAAAAAAATTTCGTGTTGATTTTCAATATTATTTATAATTATGTAGGTATTGAAATAAAATGAAAAAATTTATTATTATTTTTTATTCAAATACCTAATTGTCGAATCGTTCTTACACCAATAACATTTATGTACAGCAATTATCGGGATATCAACATAATTTAGAAGATTAATTACCTAGCTAAACTACTGGAAAACTTGAACTAAACTACAAACCAGATAAATTATGCACGCAAGTTTCAACCAACTATTTAAGTCCAATTGATAATCATATAATATTCTAGCTAATTTACATTTTTAATTGAAGTGCGTCACAAGTTTGTCAAGAAAAGAAATTCGCGACAAATTAAAAAATTTGGTATAACATCAAATTAAAAAGAAAACTCGGAACACTTTTATTTCTAAATTTATTGCTAGCTAAAGTTTACATTCTGAACATGTTCACCGAAATTTAAAAAATTAATTAATTGCTTCAAAAGAAAAACTCATACTTATATAGACAAAAATAAAATTTAATTTTATTCAAAAAGTTTATTTCAATTTTATTCTATTACTTAATCTTTAAACGAACATACAATGTACATAACAATTTTGGATGGAAGATTAACAACAAATTTATGACTTTAGTTTATAGTACTAGTAATAATTTACTTAAGGATCCTAACCTCCAATTTTGAATGCGTCCTGCACCTTACACTAGTACAGATTGTATTTTACAGAAATAAATTGCTCTAGCGGTTTTTTTCGTACAAATTTCATTTAGTACAAAATAAATTAAAAACAATTAAAGCAATATCTTCCTTTTCATCCTACATTACTTTTATCGTATTTGTTATGGCTATCTCAAGATTTTTTATAAAAATCAATCAATCACATCAGAATGCTACTTTCACTGGAAATCATAAGATCATCGTAGATCATCGTTAAAAGAATCGTAAGTCATTCGAATGCGCCAAAAAACTTTCACTTTACGAAAGCGAATTTATGGATTTTATGTGTTATTGCGCTTAAGAGATTAAATTAAATTAATTAAGAAATTAAAATAGGGTAAGGTCGTTTTTATAGTACTGCTTTGAATATCGACAGATTTCTTTATAAAATATACTTCTAAGACAAATTTAGTGTTATATTAACAATAAGAATATTAGTATATTATACTATAATATTTGTACATTTGTTTTAGTAGAACATTTATTTGTAATAAATATTTGTACAATGATGCAAAAGGTAAGATTTCACCAACTCGTTCAGTAAATCATACCTAGAGACTTTAAGAAAAAAAAGTGAAAACAATAAATCATATTTACCTTACAAAATAGAGTACATTATCTTGAAGTTAGGAGGACATAATAATTGTCTCATATTTTCTGATTAATTTTACACTATTTTAAATATTTTTTATAGAAAAATTATAGAGGCCTGTTGTGCTTTTTCTATATTATATAGACATAATATTATTATATAATATTATACCTACTATTATTTTTATTTCAAGAACTTCGTGTCTTATCAAATAATTATACTGATTCTTGAATAAAGAAAAAAAAATTGTGGTGATATAATTAAGGTATTCACACTCCCTTGTATATTTCGATGTATTTCTACACTCTAGTAAATATAACAATATATCTCTCTCTAACTTATAGTCCAGTCAAAATAGACATTTACCCTTGCATAAATTCCCAACAAGATGAAAATTTACATGAACGTTAGGAATACCATTATAATGAAGTTGTGAAAAGTCCCCATCGATCCCATGTGTGCAAAAAATTTTATGCGAGGTGAAAGGTCGCAAAAATGAGTTTTTTGCATTTTTTAGCGAAACGATTAGTTTTATGATAAAAATAGTTCAGACATAAATTGAAAATCATGAAATTATCTACAAAAATTGTTCTAACACTTTTTTCCCCAAGATTCACCATTTCTGAGAAAAAGCGATTCAAGTTTGTATTCTCCATTATATGCACACGTTTCCAGCTTGGACTTGACGCCGAAGGCCGAACAGCAGTCATAATACTATGACTAATGTTAGTGCATACTAATTTTAAATGTTCTAAATTGAACCGTTTATTTTTTTAAATAATTTGTTCCAAAAAAGAAGTCAGTGACTCTGAAATATGATGGTTTATATCCTCAAAAAATACGACCTGGTGGGGGATACTATCGATTGTACGATATATCTTCCCGAATGATTGCTGCCACAGCTTCCAGGATCTTATATCGCTCTTCTTTATTAAAATTTTTTTTCACTCTAAGCTTGATTTAGAGTATCATGGTGATTATCAATAAAACATAATATAAATGTTAATTGTCCCGATTTTTAGTTGATAATAATTTTATCACCATAATTCAACATTAATCGTAATTTAATAGTTCTGTTATCTAAATTTGAATTTGTACAAACATTTTTTAATTCTTCCAATGTAAACTGACACTATTTTCGATATACTAAGTAAATATTTCTTTCATGGTGAGATTCAATGCTTCATCTCGATGACGACCGGCCTTGCTCCCAGTGGTCGGTTTTAAAAAGGAAACATAGCAATCTTTATAATACTTAGCCTGAATAGCAACTAAATTATGTTCAAACGCATGCGAACAATAACAGTTTTTGCTGTGTCTGTTTCTGAACAGATTTCTTTGAATGAAACTGTAGTAACTTGACCAATTCTACGACGACATTTCAGTACTCGTTTCTTTTCATTTCCTCATTTAATTCATCGCCGCAAAACAATCAACAATTTTTAAAACAAAAATATGATTCACTTACGTGTGCTCTAGTACGATGAGGACTTATTTTAGATGCACTGGGTTGTTCCTCATCATATTGTCTTTTCACTGCATCAATAGTACTCTGTCGAATACAGCACGAACTTTAATAAAAAATATTAGCAATAACCAAGTGTTTTCACAGCGGGGAAACGTATAAGTCTAACGATATTTCGTTTGGACTTTAGAAAACAGAGTAGGCAGAAGGACACTGCCACGTAAACAATTAAGCAGTAGATAGATGTTGCTTCAGATTACATGGTCCCATAAAATGAGGATTTTGGTTTGTTCAATTCATATTTTCAGAATTATTATTCAAAATTAATGTATTAGTCATGCAACTAATAGTTTTCACTTAGTATATTATTCATCCAAATCCAATGATGTAGGTACATACATAGGCAGCGCAGCCATGCATTTATGGAGAATACAACTTTGGAGTGTTCCCGGGTATGAGACGGGTTTTGTTTTTGGGCCATAACTGTTCACTGGTTAAATCAAATTGGGTGTTCTATATTACAGCTTCAAGGTAATGAAAATACACAACTTTATCCGAAGAAAGTTTGGTGATTTCATTAACATGTAAAATTTTATGAACAATTTTTTAAACATAAGTTTTTCAGAAACAAAAAAATTTGTATCCAGGTATGAGACACCTCGAAAAATCTACTCAAAGTTGTAAAATATGAAATAAAAACCCTATATCTCTTTGATAAAGGTTTATTTTAATAATTTTTAAAGCTAAATACTGGCTTATTATAATAAATTGACAATTTTCATTATTAATTGTCTTTTTCTTCGAAATCGTCTAAATCGTTATCGCAATCATTTGGCAAGGCTAAAAATCCAAAAAAATTGATTAATGGCAATATTTTATAATGGTGTACGATTAGGGTTCGAAAAAAAAAAAGTTTATCATACACTTTATATAGTGTGTCTCATACCCGGATAATGACACTATTTTGAGAAAGACGAGACTATCTTTTTTTTCAACCATATATTGGCATAATCCAATATCGGATCGCAAAATATAAAGAAAACACTAAATGCTAATGCATTACACTTACATTATTTTTCAATTGATTTCCTCGAAAAAAAATCACTCTGAAAAAAATTTTAATTTTCATTGACAAAAAAATTTCATGTTTTAAAAATTGAATGTTTGCTGTTGATAAAAGTAATACGTCGATTCACTTCGGTGTTAGCAGAAAACATGGGCCATGTTAAAAGAAATGTTTGGTAGTAGTAAGACCGATTATATTGACGTTGAACTATGAAAAAAGTCGACTGTCTCATACCTGGAGCTGTCTCATACCCGGGAACACTCCCCTAAATATTAGAATAGCTTTTTCTCAGAAATGGTGAATCTTAGGGAAAAAAGTGTTAGAACAATTTTTGTAGATAATTGCATGATTTACAATTTATGTCTGAATATTTTTATCATAAAACTAATCGTTTCGCTAAAAAATGCAAAAAACTAATTTTTGCGACCTTTCACCTCGCATAAATTTTTTTGCACACATGGGATCGATGGGGACTTTTGACAACTTTATTATAATGGTATTCCTAACGTTCATGTACATTTTCAGCTTGTTGGGAATTTATGCAAGGGTACCCCTATTTTTCGGGCTAATTTGACCGGACTATTACATAAAAAATGAGAAAAAAGTAAAACAATCTCGTAACTATACACCATTGTAAAAATACTAGACTAAATACAACGAACTGTGAATACCCCTATTTATTATGTTTTTGAATGTATTTGGAATAAAAATATAATGTAAATCGTTTTCAAATGTATACCTTATGGCTTGTATAGATATTTCAATGTAAGTTCAAGTTCTCCTGAAAGTTCAGGGGCGGTCCTAGAGGTGTGCAATGTGTGCGTTGCACCGGGCGCTATCAAAATGGGGGAGCCGAAAATGCGCCGATAGATCGGGGGTCAGTGACCCGCGTCTCGCAATTTACAGAAATTAACTTTTTTTGCGTTTGATCTAATTAGGGGTGCCACAATGAGATCTCACACAACATGAAAAACTTTCTAGAACCGTCCCAGAGTAAAACTTTCAAAAATAAATTTGTTTACTCAAAACTAAAAATTAAGTTAGTAGCTTTTAAGGATATGACAATTACAGAGTTCAGAAACACTGACAAAAATTCGTTCTCATTCAAAAATTGAAAGAACATCTACACTAAAAATAAAATATACTTATATAAGAAAATATTATGAACTTTATGTTATAGACAGGTCTATTATTGCTTTTAAGGAGTATGACGTTAGAAAATCGTAATTTTTATGAACAATTTTTACATGCAAGAAGAAAATATATAGTTAGTATGAAATAGAAAGCTTATAAAATCATAAATATATCATTTTACTGTTTTTCTTAATATATTACATAATGCAGAGTAAACAAGAACAAGTGCGTGACAAAATTGTGCAAGAGCGAAATGAAAATCCGACAATTTCTAGTAAAACAATTGAAGAGTACACGGGAATAACGATCAGAGTCACAAAAGTCAAGTTTTGCGTAAATTGAGTTTTAAGATTTACAAACACACACATCCTTACTAACATAAGTATTTTAAAAACGCTTTTACGCTGGACTGTTAAAACTTTTTTTAATTTTTTTTATACTAAATGATAGCTTTGGTTTCAAGCTAAAAGATGGCCGCAACAGTTTTTTTTTTGAGAAAAATGGACTCTGATGGTTATTCCCGTGTACTCTTCAATTGCTAGGGAACTCGGAATCACAGTAAACCTAGTAAATATAACATTAAAAGGTTATTATGTCAATCATACCTTCAACCATTTTAACCCTTTAACGCGTATAATTTATCTGTTAAAAAATTTGATCAGAAATACTATGGAATCGAATATATACAGTGACTCACATAAGAACTCGGGCAGTCCTATGTTAACAATGTAAATTGATACTCTGAAAGTTTACAAAGCAACATAAAATATAATAAAATATAAAATGATTTTACACGAAAATTTAAATTTAGAAAATTAAACTATTTAAAAAGTAAATAAACTGAGCCTAAATTTAGTTGGTAATCATTTATAATTTAAATAAAATATTAAAATATACAGTTATTTATAGAAATCTTAAATTTTAAGTTAGGTACACCATATAAATTAAATTATATATTATATATATATATATTTTCTTAAATCAAATTTTTCCGTCTGCTAAATATCATTTCCTGTTTCCTAATTTTATTCAAAGTTGGTAAAATTTTTATCCCGGGATTAACTTATTTATGTTTACACGTTATGCACGTAAAATGTTGTGAGAAATATCAATACGATAATAATATACTACCTTACATGTCAGTTTGTAGTTTTGTCAATTTTATGATATTCTGCAGATTTAAATTTCAATTATTTAAATATTTTTATAATCATTATAACTCCATCCCGCTTTAATTATTATTACTGCAGTTCATATTTAAAATCACGATGAATTTAAATTACACATAATAGATAATAGAAATAATTTATTCAATAGCTGACGATATTTTAATTTGATATTACTTTGAATAAAATTTTAAACACGAAATATTTTATTAGTGCAATATAATGTTTTCCATCACATGTTCATACAAATTTATGCAAAAAATAATACTGAAATTAAATACCTATGGGTATCTAACAAGTCAGAAGTTTCACTTCTGTCTCGCATAGACTGCACTCATACACTTTTTGTTATAAGAGCATACAACTCAACAAATCGTTTAAAAAACGATAATAATAAATTATACTGTTTTAACTTTTAAAAAAATTTAATATTAAAGAAAAAATGGAAATAAATCACCATGCAAAATACTAATGCACATAAAATAAAGTGCAAATATTGAATTCGTACAAGCTTACAACCTAAGTAAATAATTATACAATACAAATATTTTCTGAAACAAAATATTCAATCAGATATAAAAGATATTTAGAGTGCAACAAGTTCATGAAACTTAAATGAAAAAGTCGGTCTGTTTCCTTTTTGAGGAAGCATCTAATCTTCTAGTTAGAGTCCATTCAAATTCATCATTTATTCATGAGATTTTCAACGTAAAAATGTTTTTTCGACGACACGAAAAGTCATTCTTTTAGAATAATTATTTTGTTTTTGATATTTTGTTGATTTCAGTTCTGATCAAGTTTAATAAAATTTTTGATTACCAAATTTAAGCCTAGCGAGTGGTGGCTAAGTAGCCATAGTAAATAAGTAATGTAAGAAAAATTATAAATTGAGTAAATTAATTTAGCAACAGTAAAAATCAATATGGTTTCAAGCTTTCGTCGAAGAATATCGCTTTTGTCAGAAAATCAGAAAATGTTATATTGATTTTTACTGTTCTTAAATTAACTTGTTCAATTTATAAATCTTTTTACATTGCATTTCACAAGTTATAAATTTACATAATTAAATATAGATAAATAAGATTACCAGCTGTTCCTTATGTTCATACCAAGTTCAAAGCTGGTGCGTGATTTTTTCTATCAGTTCTGTAATTTCATTTAATTTTTTAGAAAATTGAACTTAAAAATTAAATTTTAAGTAAATTGTGTTGTAAATTAGTAGTAGATACTACTATATGTACCGATAATGTACCGAATAATGTAATATTATTCAATTTCGAAACAAAACATTAAAATATTAGAATTGTAACTGTAAAGTAAGGAATATACATAAGTAGAAAATTACTATTGAAAAAAAAGACAATAATTTAAAAACAAAAAATTCTATTTTTTAATGTTTTGTTTAATAGATACTAATTTATTAGATTTTTAATGCATGTTATTATATTTATAATTTTTAATTTTTTTTTTATTTTCATTTCATTTTTAAATTGCATTTAATTAAAACTTTAAATAATTCATATTTTTAAAAACACAAGAAAACAGATACGGCCGGTGTTACCTTATATCAGAATCATTTCAAAATTGTGATAAATACCATGGAATTATAAATAATATAGCCAATTTTGAAGATAATAAAATTTCCAAACAAAAACAATAACGACTAAAATGCGTGCCTTGAAATAAATAGAACTTGCTTTGCGTATCTACATATTCGAAGATATTTTGCATTATTATGCTTATTAATTTTGTATAATTCCACTGTAAAGAAACTCCGCGCCAAGAAAGAAACCTGGCTTAAGTAATTTTATTGTTTCAACAGTTCGAATTATTTAATTTTTGATCCTTTTTATTTAAACAATAAATAATTATTGATTTGTATCTCCATAATTCGCCACACTGCGCCGCCGCCAACGCGACGTGCTATATTATACTCCTGTATTATTTTAAATTTTTTGATTTATTTTAAATTTAAACTAAATTAAATGACGCAAAAAAAGATATTTAAATTGAATGGACGACTGAATATGAAAATAAAACATTTATAGAAATTATGTTATAACAAATACTTCCACTCTCAATATTTCGAAAACCGCTGCTCATAGAACTTTCAAAATACAACACATGTTTATTTATTTTTGGTGCTCTTTCACTTTGTCAAAGTATGTTCAAATTGTATAGATTTACTTGAAAGGCTCATTTTGTTATTCATGTAACATTTAAAACTTATTAGGGTATTGTTCAGTAAATAAACTGTAATTGCACTTTCTTGTAAAATTTTACAATTACATATTGTAATTGCACTTTCTTGTGCAATTACTTAGCACAAGATCCACAAAATCCAATGTTACAAAGGTAAGTCTGAAAATAAAATAAGCTAAATCGATGCAAAGGTAATTTTGTCATGCTTACCCAGCTAAGTATGAAAACCAGTAAAGGCTGATTTCCACTTTTTTAAAGCTAACATTTATATTTTTGTAACTTGAAATAAAGATCATCATTATTATTATTATTATTATGCCTGTATCACAGAGCTGGATCGATTCTTCCTCTCTCGAATGAAAATGTTAAGATTTTTCAATTTGACTTAATGGACGATGATCAACTACAAGGAGATATTTTGTCATAAACTTGGAAATATTTTTGAATCACCATAAAAATGTATTAAATGTATTCAATACAGCATTGAACAACACATTATAAACATGGTTACTCGATCAGATACTGGTTCAATTATTTACTTCGTGTAAAAGAGCCCTAAGAGACCAGTTAGTGACCGTGAACGACGTTTTAATGCTTCCATTATTGACAAACTGGAAATTGTCATTGTTGGAAATAAATTAGATAAGCATGATATAATTATAATTCATAGGCAAAGCGAAGCTCTTCAACGCAATTTAGAAACGTATAACTTAAATTATAATGCTCTTTAATATTCACTTATATTTAGGTAAGGTGCGAATGGATATCAATTTAACATAATGCAAACGAAACGCCAAAATGATTTCTTAACGATTTATTATCTCTTATTGGTTGAATATAAATGAACCGATTGATGAGAGGTATGCTATTATTATGTATGCATACATATCTTTCAATGCAAGCACTAAAGAGTTTAACAAATTATAAATTATTTATTTCATGTATTGAATATCATAATTTTAGACCAGCTTTCCCAAATACCTAAATTTAAATTTAAATATAAATTTATTGTTGATGATGACACGAAAGCTTTTGGCCGATTGGTACATAATAATGGCTTTCCCACAGGAATGACAAATTTTCGCCATTAGGCAATCGGGAGGCGAATATATTGAAATATAGTATATACAATTTAGGTCTATTGTAGTACGACCTACTCAATTTTGTTTTAAAAATTTTTAATTTTTATCTAAATATTTATCAGTTATTATGTAAAAATGAGAAAGGGAATGTACGCCATTGTCACATTTGTGATAACGCGTTTATTTATGATTGAGTTGTTTTTCTTTGTTAATTTTAGATCGACTTTATATTCAAAATATTGAACTTGTCCTTGTTTTAATTTTTTGCATATTTCATAAGTCACCATGTTCATGAATATTTAAATATCTGTGTGGGAGTCTTCGCAACACAAATGTTCAGAATTTGGGACACATTTAATCGTTCCCAACCGTTCACACACATGAAATGGGACGAATGTTCGAATTAAATTTTAAACTGCATAACGGTTTTATTTCTACAAATTAACTATAATAATGCAAAACAAAATTTTTCCCAAAATTTTTAACATAGAACCCTTTTTATTTATAATAATTATTTATTAATGGCATGATCAACATAGTGATTATAAGATAGGAGTAATTATAATTTTTTAATTATAATTTTTTTTCGGCATCCTGACTGCGTATAACCCCTTAACGCTTTCCGTACTGAAACCGGGTCTACTCTGACCCAGAACTTACATTTATATTATTATATTATCTACAGCAATGTTTTTAACTACATTTCCTTTTCAGAATTCTAATATTTTTAGATAACAAATAATATTCATGTGTCGGATTTCAAAATATAATTCTTTTTTGTTCCAGTAGTTATTTAGATTTAGATATTTAGATAACTTATGATTTTTTATTTTGAAAATTTCTTCAGTATTCTAAAAGTTATGTTAATTTAAAAAAAATTAGAAGTACATTTCATAATTTTATCATTTTTGAAATTTATTTTTAGTGCCTTTTAAAATACAGTAGTATGTAGGTACTTTTACTTTTATTGCTTTTAAAACCATTTCAAATTAAATATACCTATAAGTAAAGGAAAGATATTTTTAAAGTAAATATAAATTAGTCATTATTGTAGTTATAAAAAATACTACGAAAATATTTTGTACAATGTACATCACGAACAGATCGAGTAA
Source organism: Cantharis lateralis (assembly GCA_963170105.1). NCBI lineage: Eukaryota > Metazoa > Arthropoda > Insecta > Coleoptera > Cantharidae > Cantharis > Cantharis lateralis. Next base: position 12,539,650 of record OY720629.1, read on the forward strand.
TAGATATGTATTGTACGAGTATACATAATGTACATATAAATTCAAGCTATTGTTATGTAACATTTAACAGTTCATTAACACATGCAATACTTGTAGGTTTCCTCTATAATATATGATTATTTGTACGAATTGTTTACATTGTAATGAACAATAATTCAATATAATACAAAAATAATTCAATCAATTAACCAATTAACATTGTTCTATTGGAAAACAAATTCTGGTCGGGTTGAATACATTTCTGCGATCTAAAAGCCCAATATAAATCTGTGGGCTATGGGAAAGGCAACAAGAAACCATCCTATTAATTATTTTCCTTTAAGTCTGCCCCTTATAAGTCAATCTGTATGTTATTGATGATGTTAATCATTCATTCATGTATCAACGTTATTGAGATTTCCATAATAAACCATTTTATGGATTAGTTATGTTTCGTATGTCGTCTGCTCACTTTTGTATGTAACTTTACTATGTATAGTAAATGGAGTTCTAAGATGTAACAAAAATATTTACATTGTAAACCTGTCGGAAGGATCCAAGAATGCTGAAACCAGAATATACAATATAATCAAACTTTTAGCTGTGGATAGCTTATAATAGCTTGAAATTACTCAAGTTAATAGCTATTATCAAAACATTTGTCTAGTACTCGTACTACATAGTACCTAAGAAATTATAGTAATTGTACAAATCTGTTTGCTTCCACACTTAAAATTATATGTATGAACCTCTACATATGCAGTAAAATTTTAATCTCAGAAAAGTAACTTACCTTATTGAATTTAGTAAGAACTCGATAAACTTAATAATGCTTCTTAATTGTTATAAACATTATTTTTGCTGATATAGTAAGTAATCTCACACCATGCGCAATAAAGTTTTCAATAATTAACAAAATTAAGGTTAAGAGCAATAGACACATCATGTACTGCTTCTTCAACTTCCTAGTCATCACACCATGCGTTTCTGACTCATTAATCATCATCAGTATCGCTTACTTGACTAAGTATAGACTTGTCAACACAATATGAAAAGTCCGGGGTAATTTTCAGGTAACATTTGCTTCTAATGGTCTTTATTTGAGGGGTGGGGATTTTTTGTAAAAGGTTCATAATCTTAAAGTGATTTAGTTCATATTCAGTGTCTACAAGCTGTATATTTGAGTTATTTTTTTTTATAATAGTACAATTGTGTGAAAATGCCAAAAAGAGGTAATTTGACCGAATTATAAAAGCAAACTATTTGACTTTGCAAAACGAAAATAAAAGTTTTACATATATTAGCAAAATTCAGGGGTGCAATAGATGTTCGTTAAACCGTATTTTTACATAACAAAATTGTTTTACAAAACCACTTGCAAAGGAAAGACCACTAAAGACGATAGCACCAGCCCAAAACCGCATTCTTAGTCTATTGCCAATGAAGAATCGCTTTAAAACCTGTCGACAGCTTATTACCTTACTTCAAGATCTAAAAAAAAATGGTACTTTCAAACGCAAATTGATATCCAAGCTCAACTCAACGGAGAAACTTGAACCTTCTCACTGGCGTAGAATGGCGTAATTTTCGGTATGCCTTTCTGTTTTCGGAACTTCGGTGTACAATTAAAACAACAAGTGGCAGAATCGATTTATTCTTGCCACAGCCAGCCTGGGGCTATTTTTCCGAACGCGTATTAGGAAAATTCCAAATTGTAAAAGAAACTGTTAATGCTGAAAGATACATAAACATTTTGGAAAAAAATTTTGGACCATCTGTTCTGCAATATTCTAATGATTGTAATGATAATTTTGTGATAAATTTTTATTTTGTGAAATTTTATTTTTAATAATTGTACCGAATATTACATTAAATAATATTTAATGCACGGGATGGGACGTTTCGGCGCAACCGATTCCACGCGACAGATTCGGCGCCGCCGGTTCGTCGTGAAGACGGTTCGGTGCGAAGACGGTTCGGAGAAAAGACGGTTCGGCGCGAGAAGATTCGGCGCAAAGACATTTCGGCGCGCAAATTTTCAAAAAATATTTGAAAAAAAGAAAGAAAAAGAAACATAATTTAAAAAAATTTAAACATCAATAGATAAATAATTTAAATAATAGATTTATTAAAACTACGAGTGAATTTTCTCTAGTGGAAAAGCCATGCTTCTATGAAATCCAGAATATTTAAAATACTTCGAAATTATTTTAATGTATAATATATACAATATTATACATACATAAGTATGTATATGATGTACTCTGAACATAGGTATAATCCATAGACGTGTATAGTCGTAGTTTAGAAACAAATCAAATTTTAGTAGGAGAGGTTGTACTCTCGTACTGGAGTAAATACGATAGCAGATATTAGATACCGAATGCTGAACATATTCAAGAATTTTTATATAATAATCTGTTATTGTAGGTAACAAGAGTTTAATTTGATATAAAATGAAAAAACTAAAGAAAACGCTACCAAATTATCTCACAAATTTTGTAAACATGATACAATTTTTAGAAATATTTCCAGAATAAATTAGCTTATGCTACATTTTTTATTCTTATTTGATAGGAAATCTAAATTAAAATTCTTTATTAAAAATTTTTATTCTTATTTTTATTTTATATAATTTTCTATTTTATGTATAATCATAATAAAAACGTATTAGCCAGTAATCGCGATATTTTAAATAAAATAATTATGAATCATATTAGATTTAAAAATTTTTTTATTAAAAGTATGATAAAGTCACTAGATTGCACATTATGTTTTTTATTTTGTAAATGGGAGTTTCTATTTTTCTTTTTATTAAATGGCAAACAATTCTGTATAAAACATTTTTTATAAAATCTATAGATCCGTCAGAAAATCATATCAAATTATTTTTCTTTAAATATTGCCCATCTTGAATCTCAATAGAGTCTAAAAATGGCGATTCTTTGGAAATGGTTGCTTCAGGCACTACTAATAATTGTAGTAAGTAGCAACATTCGTTCACAAATAGTTTTGCTGTAACGATTTTTTTCGTTTTGCTTCTCTACTATTTCGATAACATTTTATATCTTAACCGGGTCCGTCAATTGAAATAATATCCAATTTAAAGATTGCTCTCCATTTAGATATAAAATGAAATAACCAAATATGGCGAACGTTGCCAAAAATGAATTTAAGTAAATTGTTTGTGCAACAATGAAACGTTTTACTGGTACTATTAAAAATGCTAAGTCGACGCTTTCTGCAATCAGCAGAAAGAAGGTTTGAAAGGAGCTACATCAGTTGATTAGAAAATCGTTGAGCAGCACAAACAAATTGACACAGCTAGTCCCTACATTGGCAATTCCAGTGTTTACCGTATACTTCAATCAAAGTTTATGGGTTCTCTTTGAAGAAAATAAGCGCCAAGAACTTAGCGAAGCGCAAAAATAGTTACAGTTTTATATGTTTTATTTATTATTATTTATGTTGATTCATATATGATTCATATGTTTATATGTTGTCAAAAATCAGAATGACAGATCTATTGACATTGTTAATTTCAACACCATTGAAAATGGGGTAGACTCTGTATAAGGAAGGATTTGGTTTTATAAAAATATATTGGAAAATTGAAAAATGGAAATCGCAGACAAATTGACACGACAGCGCCGTTTAACAAATGAAAGACAAAAACGATGGCGACAAAGCAAAATCAAGAAAAACTTCGCGAGGAAAGTCCCGCAGCTAAACGACTACACATAATACTATATACGTATATTATATTCGTGTAATGTAACATTAACATATTAGTAAACTGTAATGGGTATCTCAGTGAGGCCGAAGGCTGAATAACCAGGTCAATCACTTATTAGTAGTTCAGGGCGGCCGATAGAACTGGATTGGTAACGATATTCCCCTAGTGAGGCTGAAGACCGAACAACCATGTCAATAACTAATTAGGAGCTGATATGGCTCAGCAAGCAGGGTAATCTAGTTCATATTGGTTTTTCCATACTATATTTGGCATAAGGCTTATGTTGGTATAAATATTCATATCAGAATATAAAATTTGATCAACAAAAACAAACAATGTCAAATAAGTATAGCTGAAAGTATGATTTCCATATGAGAAAAAAAGTCTTCAAAAGGTATAATTTACATTGCTGACAGTGACTGTGAGCCACTGTAAGTTGGATAATACGTCTTAAAACAGATTGAAAATAAAAGAAAAAGTGAGTAAAGGTTGTTTCCTAATTCCTTTTCAGGGTCTTCTTTAAAATAAAAGAAAAAGACATTAACTTTTTCTTTTGTATTGAAAACAAAGTTAAAAAAAAACAATTAACCGTCTTTTTCAAAAATTAAAATCTAATTTCTTACAACACAATTCCTATGAGTTGTAACGTATTAGTTATGGTTATCTAGGCGTTTCGAATCTAATTATCCTCTAATGTTAATTTGTTTCGTTTTATTACGATAAAAAACGTATAAGGGTATAATATTTTTATAAAACTCAAAACTATAATAACTACACAAGTAGTCTCGGTCTACTTACAGTAATTACGTCTACTTCATAATCCTTAGTAATACTTCATTAAAAATCAGTAGGTATTAAACATTAAAGTTAATTGCTGGCAAAAGGTTTACTAAATAATAATATATAGAAACCAGCTAGGTTTCCGAATAAAATAATATACATCGCGTTTACTAAGGTAAAAAATAAAACAACAGTTCATTGCGTTATTTAATTTTTTTTAATTAAACAAGTAATTAAATTAAATTTTTAGTTTTAAAATTATCAGAAAATCTTTAATATTTACTGATAGAGTACCCATATTTCGTCTCTAGACTTATTGAGGTTTTTCAACTACCTATACAATACTACCAATTTGTAAAGATTAATACAAAATATTAATATAAAAATTTGCCACATAATAGCTTATACTATAATATTATCTACTTTGATAAAAGATAAAATTTTAATACAAGTTTTATACATTAAAGTCAGGATATTTCTAAGAGAATACTTATTTAGGATTAGAAATTTAAGACATGCACCATAAAGGTAACCAGATGTAAGAATTCATTCAGGTTCCAGATATCCAATATCCAGTTATATACCCCCATCAAGCTAGCGCCGCCACTTTTTCAAAATCTAAAAAAAATATATGGAGAATTTGTGTCTAATTTGTGGCTAATTAGTTGCCGCAATCGCGAATTAATCGCTCTTACCGTTCGGTAATTACAGCCATTTGAGTGGTGGCGGCGCTAGCTTGATGTCAAGCTAGCGTCGCCACCACTAAAAACTTACTAAAAATAAAAAATAAGTATATAGGAATTTGTGGCTAATTTGTGGCCAATTAGTTGCCGCAATCCCGAATTAATCGCTCTTACCGTTCGGGAATTACAGCCGTTTGAGTGGTGGCGGCGCTAGCTTGATGTCAAGCTAGCGTCGCCACCACTAAAAACTTACTAAAAATAAAAAATAAGTATATAGGAATTTGTGGCTAATTTGTGGCCAATTAGTTGCCATCATCCCGAATTAATCGCTCTTACCGTTCGGGAATTACACCCATTTGAGTGGTGGTGGCCCTAGATTGATATTAAGCTAGTACTGATACTCAAAACGAAATTTTGATAAATTAAAATAAAATTTTATTAAAACAAGATTATTTATAATTTATTTTATACGACGTCATAATAATTAATAATAATAATAAAAATTTAAAAAAATTTATTTAGCCGCTATAGCTATACAGCTTCAAAAAAGTAGAAAAACTACAAGTGAAAGAAAAACATAAAAAAGAACAATATACAAAAAACATAAAAAACAACATAATAATAATAATTAGTATAACGAAATTATTATTTCCGACCCTATATTTTATTAATATTTGAAGATGGATATTATTTAGTGGGTATTTTTGGTCCTATTATATAAATTCTGTTACAAATTATTATTACATAAATAGTGTTGGCCTTTACAATATATTCCAAGTCTTTGCTAATTGCCTCCTAACTTCACTTGAAATGAACCGCTTAAAATGTTATTATTTTCAGATTGTTCATCATTAATTTTAAAAACAATAATTATCTGTCTCGAGTTCAATTTTAATAACAACCGTTATCGCTTTTTAATAAATTTCAAAGGAGCCAAATGCAGGTGCTGTATTGCCAAGTTCAAAAATCATCAGAATTTTAGAAAATTTTTAAATTTCAAAAAATAAGTAGAAATAAACCTAGTAATGCATTCTTTTACCTTAAGGTGCCTGTTTTTGCAATTCTGATACTAAGATAACTCAATAAGATACTTAACCTAGACTTTGAACGAGGGCCTAATAGCAGGAATGATCCCTCCAATCAAAATGAAGATAAGCAAGAACCAATTAGAGCAAAGCGCGCTAGGGATTGTTTTCAAATTTTGTTGTAAACCAGAAACCAATCTTTGCCGATTTAACCTTATTTTTTATGTAATAATAATAATAATCGTTATTTCGAGTCTCAAAATAAAAAAAAGTGGAGAAAAGTGAAAAATACGGCCATATGCCAACCTCTTTTTTAATTCCATAAACCCCTCCCCCTATCTAACTACGGCCTTGGATGCTAGTGTACCTACTGACAGGGACGGCCCCTTGAGGGGGGACCTTTCGTTTGTGTAAATTAGACAAAGTTGGTAGAATCTACTTGGAAAATTGAGGACTGCTAGCCCCCGAAAGGTTTCTCTTGGAACCGTCTCTGCCTACTGAAAAATATTTTGTGAACTAATATGTACCTACTTTCTGTTTTTTTCCATAAAATATTGAATTTATGATTTTTTTAAAATTTTAATCTTTATTTTACTCTTTTTCTGAATTATTAAAAATGGCAATAGATAACTACTACTTATTATAATTATTAAGTATTTGGCTCATAAATTTGGCAACAAATTAGTTGCATAAATTCCCATTTACTTTTTTTGTTTTTAGTAAGTTTTTAGTGGTAGCGATGCTGGCTTGATGTCAGGCTGGAGCCGCCACCACTCAAATGGGTGTAATTCCCGAACGGTAAGAGCGATTAATTCGGGATTGCGGCAACTAATTGGCCACAAATTAGCCACAAATTCCTATATACTTATTTTTTATTTTTAGTAAGTTTTTAGTGGTGGCGACGCTAGCTTGACATCAAGCTAGCGCCGCCACCACTCAAATGGCTGTAATTACCGAACGGTAAGAGCGATTAATTCGCGATTGCGGCAACTAATTAGCCACAAATTAGCCACAAATTCTCCATATATTTTTTTTAGATTTTGAAAAAGTGGCGGCGCTAGCTTGATGCGGGTCAGTTATATTCCTTTTGAGTATAAAGAAATGCAAAGAGATATTAATTTCTGAGGGACTCACAGGAATTAAAAGCAAAAATGCTAAAAAGATACTGACACAATTTTAAAATTCTAGAAAAAAAACTTCAAAGTTAAATTGTAATTTTTTAGGTTGTTTTTCATTCAAATTTTTAAATTCAATCCAATTAAATTTTCAGTTTGATTAAAATTGATGATAATTATCACTTATATCAATCTTCTAAAATTAAAAATTTAATACTTACTAAATGTAGGTTTATAATATTTGTCTTGTTTCACAAAAATATTAAGAAACCATATAATATATTCTATTACTTAATTATTCCGTTAAATTTCAGTTTCAAATTTTTTTTTAATAATTCGGAAATTTCAGCTGACGCGTTCATTCTTTTTGTTCTATACATCATACATGCCCACCTCCTTGAGATAAGGAGATCTGAACATAATAGAAAATTATCGTCGTTCGTAGCTCTTTTGCTAAGTTTTCGAAGTCGTGATTGTCGATATTTTCGTCAATTTTTATTTCTAGTTTAGCAGCCTCTGCTGATTATTGTCCAATTACAGAAATAAGTGAGTTGCAAATTATTTCTGCACCATAAAATATTAAAATACCTAGAAAAATATTATTTAAAAAACAATGATAAAACATAATTAATTTAACAACTAAGAATGCTTGAAAAATAGTTTTTTTCAATAATAACTTTCCACTTATGTATTCTTCACTTTACAATTAAAATTCCATTATTTTGGTGTTTTGTTTAGATTTTGTTTGTTATTACATTTTACGTACATTCTAAATTTTTATTTTTTAAATTCATTTCTAAATTACTTATAGCATTATTTTGAATTTTGCACTTCGGTATATACGAACTTCTAATATAGTTCTTTTTTCAAAATTTAGTTTTTATCCTGACTCACATAAGGCAATAATTTTTATATAAATAGTCTTTGGTAACTTTTTTCATAAAAATAATATAACGCTAGATTCACAATGAACATAAGCATAAGAAATACATAAAAATTAATAATTATAAATACAAATAAAAGTTTAATAGAGAATTGCATAATGCTGGAATGATTTTGATATTTGATAAAAATCATTACACAACATGCAGCTTTAAGATTTCAACATTAGTAGATACTTTATGAAGCTTTTATTTGCATTTATATTTCTTATGTATTTCTTATGATTATGTTCATTGTGAATGCACACTAAGAATTTCTAATTAAAAATCATTGAAAAATTCAAAAATATTTATTGAAGAATTCAAAAACACGAATACTCCAATAACTATGCTTTAGATTCATAAAATTTAGACAATCTATGTATAAGATATATAAATCTTCTTCGCCACGAACTGAAAAGCTTTTGGGTTGAATTCAGAATAATAAATATCAGATGCACTTTAGTGCATCGTTTAAACTTGATGATAAATTTTTATTGTCGGTTTCAATTATTGACATAATTATTTTACAGCATTAAGCAGTAGGTATCTGATTACAGACATTTTTTCATTAAATAAAACTGTTCAATTTCTAATTTGTAGGATTTTGTAATACAGAGATGGAATAAAAATTGAAAAATATTTTCATATTATCTTCAATTTAAATAAATTTAATTTTTAGAAAATTTATATTTTTGACCTAATATTTGAATTCGAACTAAAACAAGTTAATTAAACAATTAGAGAATTAAATATTTATTTTTAAGCTTTCGACAACGCTTGTTGTCATTTTTTAGTTCGAATTCAAATATTAGGTTATTTCACAAGTTACGAATTTATTAATTATATATTTTTGAACGGCACAATTATTTTGTGTCATTTAAAATGATCCAATCGAATACTTTTATGCTTTTTTATAAAAATACTAAACAATCAAATAGAAACTATTAATTTTTCATAATACCTAATATGAAATATAATAGTAAGAGGTAACTAATGTATTGTAAAGTTAGTAATAAGATTTACAAAGGTTTCGTTTGTGTAACACAATCTGACTAACTCAGCCGGTAACAACCACTTAATCCCAGTATAGTCGCTTCAATCTACCGCACTTACTAAAGATACTTCCGAAATAAAAAAGAACATTCTTTAATCAAAAAAGGTTGCAACCAAACGCAATCAACAATCGACTACACCCAAACATCATTTTATAAAAATTTAAAAAAAACACTATAAAAATTGTATAAGTAATCAACTAAATGTGTGAATCAAATAAAATTCTCGTGTAATATTATTTATTTCAAATAAAAATGTATGCCCTCTCCTGAGCTAAAATGCGGCAAGCGAAAAGAACTTTTGAAAAACTTTTTTTACAACACTTAAATTTCATAAAATGTTCGATTCGCAATGTTTGCACATAAAGAGGCTGGCACGAATTATGTTGTTCAATCAAAATTCTTAAAAAAAAATTTGGATGATAACACTTTATTGTGAGATACAAAGTAGGGATTTTAGCATACAAAACGTACTAAAACATACTAACCTATGTTTTACACCGTTTTCTATATTATCAACAAAAATGCTTATCCTTTAATACAAAATTTTGTTTTTACAATAAATTATAAGCTTAAAACTAAAGAAGTTGTGGAATGTTCTTGCAGATGTGGATGGTTTCACATAACACACGCATATTTGCACACTTCAAATGAACCAATCGCTTGCACTCGATACATTTGATGGAATTGGCGGCGGTCAATTTCCGCGGCAGCATCTGCAAGCAAATGATACAAAGATCATCTTCGTCTGATGGTGGTGACGACGTTATTTTGATACGTTAAGCTGGTGATTTAGTTGGTGGTGTTTCCTTCTTTTTTACTGTTTTTATTTTATGTCGTTGCTTCTTTAGATATTGCTTTGACTTTTTTCTGCTTAAGAATAGCTACGCTCTCTCGAGAAGTCAACATAGCACTTTGCATTGGTTTCCACCCCCGATTTGATGTTTTTTTTTGGCGTGCTGGCCTGCAGAGGACCAATTTCATCCAGATCTGTAGTCTCAGATCTATGAGATTTTTTTGTCTCGACGTTGACTGTGTTGACGTGCTGACCTCCTCTTCGCGAGCAACATAAGTCGGAGTGTCGACCAAAACAATCCGCCGCTGCTCTTCCTCCATTAAATCGTCATCAACAGCAGCTTTAATCGAATTATCCTCGACAGCTTGCACGAAATCGGAATCACCAAATATATCAGGATCGTAAGGAGCGATTCCTGTAGTAGCAAAACCATCTTTAATCATTTTTGGTGTCAAAGTCAGATTTAGTATCTTACAAACAAGCCCGGCGATATTGCGAATCTCCAACACTTTGTTTGCATTTTTGCTATGCACTGCATGGACATTTCCAATAACACTTGACGGAGCCGTAAACTCAAACATCTATTGGCTGCAATTTGTGACTGCTATTTAGCTGCTGCAATATCCAATACCTCCACTGACAAATGGGATGAGTGATTATTCAGCAAGAGTAAAACTGACAAGTCAACAGATGGCTTCACGTGGCGATAGAAATGGCGAATACAGCGTGTACGAATTCCGGTTGCTGCATCCACCCAGAATCGTGGGCAAAACCAACAGTGCCATCCGAAACATTGTCCGAAATGGTCCCTTGCATATTTTTGCGTGGGAACAAGAAAATGGTGGGCTGGAATTGCCATTGGCAGCCACCGTAAGAGCCATTGCAACCATGGCACCACGTTAAGCTGCTTCCAACTTTGCAACACCTTCTTTAACCCTTTTAAGGCAATTACTTTGCCGATCTTGCTTGGCACCGTTGAAATGTCGGTCTTATCCATACTGAAGATTTGTTGACTGTCGAAGTGATGCTCATGCAAAATCAGGTGTTCTGCTCGGGTGTTCTGAGCAACAACTTTATTGGCGCTTCATAAAGAGATAATATCATTTTCGCCCGGCTTGCTCATTTTCATCCCAAGTTGACGGATAAGAAAGGTTTAGTTTTCTGGCAAGTTGGCACGCCAACTCGTTCAGCTCGTTGATGCTTAGTCCGTAATAATGGTTCGCGCATTTGATTACATAATCAACGAGTGCTTTCTCTTGGTCCAGTGAGAAGACCTATCAAGAAACAAAAGAAACTACTTAGAAAAGACTCATCAACGAAAGGCGCCGTTCATGTATTACGTAAGACATTTTTTACTACATTTAGATTCCCCCATTAATAAGAAAATTTATACCCCGCCCCTCTAATCACACATAAGTTTAATTATTACCCAATGAGAAACCAGATCGAATAGGCTCAAAAGAATTTTCGGTAACGTTAAAAGTGAAATTAATAAAGATATTTCTTTTTTTTGATAATTTTATTTATCATTTTTCTATTTTTCCGCCACCTGTTGACAATCTAATATTTTATAATAACGAATAAAATCTTACGTAAGAAATTGTGGTGACCCCCCCCTTTCCCGAATAAGAAAGAATAAGATGTCAGCTACCCCCCCCCCCCCTCAAACGTCTTTCGTAATACATCAACGGCACCAAAGAAAAATATCAAAAGCAAACAAACCATATTCGTGGGAATTTTTACGCTTTTATTTTCAACGAATTCCAGCATAACACTATCGGCGCTAGCAGAAACATCCTCGTATTTTACTTTAATCGCCGAAAAAGTTGCAATTTATTGGAAAACAATCAAATGAAACTTTTTTTATGACACTTTCACTCGATGGTTCCTACCAATATAAACCGACCAATTTGCATTTCAATTTTGAAAAATTTGAGTGTCCCGTATCTGGAGCAGTCCCATATCTGGTACTTTGTTTACAATTTTAAAATTTTTTCACAATTTAACGTTCATATTTATGATTATTATTTACCCTCAAATTCTAATATTTCGTAATGTTAAATTTTCAGAAAAGTTTTTGTTGATTTTTTAATAGGTAGCTGTTTTACTATTCCGATTAGTTTTTCAGATTGCATTAGATGAGTTTAACACCTTTTATTTATTCATATGGGTTGTAAGTAATTACAATCCTAATTGGTATGTACCTTGTGACTTCCTGTAACATATTGCTCTATAGATGAATGTTGTCAGCAATGAATTATATTTATGTATTGTGTTGCGTTGTTATAAGGATTCTAGCTGAGGACCAAATTTTATTTATAAAATGCAAATTTTTTTCTCTTACTCTTACAACAAACTAGTAATTATAACGATCGCTATTTAAACTACCTGTTTATCAGTTAATATGCTTTAATTAAATTATTAAAAATATTATTAAATAATTAAAATAAAATATACTCTGTCAAAAGTCTTAAACTAATATCTATTCATTGTTTTTTTAAATTTCATTATTTTAATATTTTATTTAGATTTGGTTTAATATTACATTAGGCTCACATACTTTACATAATTTACTTGAAAATTATTTTTAACTTCATTTCTATATTACGGACTGTCCAAATTTAAACGAGATTTCTTTGTGGAGTACCATTACTGGCCTCTGGCTTCCGCCGATTTTTAGAACTACAAAGCATTCGTTTCGCTGAACAATTTTTTGTAACTTTTTGGTGTATTCAATAGTATGTACCTATGGATGGCAATTTTAATTTAAAAAATAATAAGTAATGCTTTAACGCCCGAGAGCATTTTCCTGTCGATCAATCATAATGCGAGTTTATCTTCTATTATCTTCTAGGAAAAATTGCTTGAAAAATTAAAAAATAAAAGCAAATCGGTATCCTCATTAATATAATTTTCCGTATAACTAAATTGTATTCATAGTATTTGATTTATGTATGAAATTTGAAAAATGTAGTTTATTTTTAGATATGTAAAATTAACAATATTATTGTCACTATTTTTATGAATTGTTTTATTGGAAATTATTACATTGCAAAAAAAAATTGATTTTTATATCTTCTACCAATCAGCAATTTACAATCAGAATTTTCAGCGATATTGTGCCTTGTACAGACATAAATAAACATTTTAATTTAAAGATGCGGATTTCAGCTTTGTAAAAAAAAAAAATTAAAATAAAAAAAAGTAGTACCTATCTGTGATCACTATCTATATATTTATTGCTATATATTATTTATAGTACAAAATTGAGGAAACTTATTTTATTGACTGAACTATAAGTTTTTATGAATATCTGTACTTTTGAATTTTATGTAAAAAATTGTATCATGTCATACGCTTTTTAATTGTATGAAAACTGACCTCATAAACGAGTTATAGATTTTCTCAAGTTTTAAGTAGGTAACATTGTGATGAATTTGCGTAACCATGGAAAATCAAGTGGATGAACCCTTACACGTGGCGAATGTAAAATTATGAAAAACGCTTGTAAACTAAAAAGTTTTTATGCGTAAATACAATTCTAATTAAGTCATTAGGCTTGTTGATTTGTTAAAGAAAAGTATGTAATTTGAGTATTCCTTGCTAATTAGTTTTATTATAACTAAACCTCCTATCCAATTAAATTACATTAATTCTAAGCCATTCGGCAGCCGTAAAAAACTGAAAAACCCTTGAATAGTTAAATGTTAGAACTTTTTTTATCTTTTAGTGCTATATAAATAAAATGTATTATAACATTATATTGTTATAATTATAACAATTAAACTCGCCAGAGAAAACTCTTACGCTCTGGTGTCTGTCGGAGAGCGAGTAGCAGTTCCGTAAAAATTGAAGTACGATAAAAAAAATAGATTGCTTATTACTTATATTACAAGGCGCCACTGACTTGACTAGCAATTTCATGACAAAAATTACGAGTGATTTATGTACGAAAAAATCCAAAAAAATCAGAAAGGCGTGATTTATTATTACAAAAAATTAAATTAATTCTTTCAGAGTTACCCACGCGTTGATAGCTACAACCTATGGGTTTTCAAAAGTAATGTTACAAAAAATCATCGAAGGTAAAACTAGCCGCTTAGTCTCTCAAATTCTTTACTCAGTAACGAATTCAATTTCTGTGTTCTTATTTCTTTCATTTCGCTTCATAATACGTACCCACACCAATTTATCTTAACGTAACTATTAAATAAAATTCCAAGTTATACGACCTTATATTGTTCCTAGGATTTGCTACCATTTTTTTATCGGTTCAAAAACAATTCCACGTTTCGTCAATCAAAATAAATTTGTAACAAATCGCAATTTGTTCTTCTTTTGCGGCAAGCGACACTGTATCGAGGTCCGAGTAGTTCAATTATCTGATTTGACACGTGGGAAGTTTGTAAAACATTGATTTTTGTCTATGTGATTTAGAAAACCCCCTTTTTGGCTACCAGTTACAAACCATTACATGCTTACTTTTTTTGAAAATAATTCGTCAACTGTTTTGTAATCGACAAAAATTGCTTGTCAACTTTACATTTTAACCTTGGCAATATCATATTATGTGTGCCAGGGTGATTTTTGGAAGTAGCTGTTAACGCCTTTTTACAATTATCTCGAGGTTGCTGTTTGCCGAAGTTTCCTGTTGGAATTTTCTTAAGCTCCGCTGGACCGTTCTCCATAGTTCATGGTGCGAGGCCCAGGATTTTTCTGTAGCTTCTATTATTATACTGCCGGATCCATAGGTTAGAAGTACCTCGTATGAGATATATTTCTATAAACTCGTCGATAGCCATCGGGGTGTGTAGTTTTTTATTACTTCTAATCCGACGGGCCTTATATTGTGGATCACTTTGTTTTCATTGTAGTCACGGTGAAGAGTGATATTGAGTAACATTCGTTGACGTACCCGACCTTTGTTAGATTTTTAATATATGACATCTCTTACTAGATTACTAGTTATTGTGGCTTATGAAATAAAGTACATTTTTAGAAATAAAAATTTTTTTGTCCAGGTAACTGCCGAAAGTCAAATTTGCTGTAAGTTTTATATTGTCTATTACACTTCAAGAATATTATTTTGTTAAAGTTCGTATAATTTTCACGCTATATTTTTAGAGGTTCTGAGCGATTTGCATTTTTCTGCACTTTAAAACTTTTCCATCCAGTGCGAGTTTTTTTTAGATAAACAACTGCAGATTTTGTTATTTCTAATTTATCAGCATTATCTCTAAAAGAACTGTTAGTTTTCCACTTCAATTCCTTTATCACTTATTTTTATAAATTTTTACAATTCTTCCGGAACTATTTTTTTTTTGCAACACTAGCATCTTTACCTCTACTGTTAAAAATCAAATCCCTGAAAGTGGTTCATTTTTTCTGGAATAGTCTTTTTTATATGACTAAATATTAATGTTACGTATATCGCTATTCAATCCAAATCCATGAGGCAAGTATAAATTTATTTGGGGTGTAAAATAGGTACACGGATAGGTATTATTTATATGATAAAATGTGAAATTAATTGGGGAAACAATTTCATCAGTTATAAGCGATTGAATGCTTTTTGTAATACAAATACTTTAACAAAATTAATTCGCTCTGAAAATTTTTAAAGCGAATTTCAACAAACAGCGATATTAATTGCTTAATTATTATTTATTTTTCTGTGTATTTTTACATTTTCCATTATTGCATAAGTTCTATACAAAGCGTACATTTAATTGTTTTTAATGCTAACTCGGCATACTCGGAGCCTTTATACACAGATGCCACGTTCCAAGCCATACTCCGACCTAAATAAGAAAAAGGAAAAGTTCTTGAAGAAAGACAAGTTCTTAGTTTTTCTCATTATTAAGGTCGGAGTGGGGTTTGAAGCGTGGCATCTGAAGTGTATGTGTAAAGCTTATAATAATATCTGATGTACATAGGAACCTAATAGGAATGCACTTCGGCATAATACATTTATTATGTTGTGTATTACTCTATTAGTTTATCTACTTATTACAAGGCTTACAGCCCAATTATAATAGTTAATTACTTACAATAAAAACACTTTGAGCTTACACTAGTTCAAGATAATCAATCGCTTTATTGTATTAACGAGAAACAAATTTTCTGCTAATTAGCGGCAAATTTGGTTAGCTTACAAACTATGTAAGAAAGTTGGGTAGTTTGCTTACCTATATTATAGCAGCTTAATAATAAAGCTTGCATTCCAGCAAAAAACTACACCAGACAGGATTCTCTTCAAATAGCATAAAATGAAAACCTAGCAAGAAAATTATAAAATTAGAAACAACATGTAAAGCTTAATTAATAAATAATGTAATTTACCTATTAAAATAAATTCCTGATCAAAGTTTCAATATAACTAATATAAATTGCAAGGAAACGTTCCAACGAGGACAAGAAAGTTTAAGGCGAAAGGGAATCTTGTGAAAACTAAAGTACTTCCATGGTTCTAATTTTGGTGCAGGAGGACCATGGAAAATAGTTAAAAACTTTTGAAATAAAAACTTAACCTTTGTATAAAATTACTTGGTAAGATATTTAATGTGTAATTTAAGATTTTATAAAATTTTATCTTTTTAAATATTTTAAAAATTAGTTCACAAATTTTAAATTAAAATCACCGCAAACTATACATAACTGAACCAAGAATAATACATAGTACCTTAAGGAGCACCTATGTAAAACAATAGTAACGAAACCCGATTAAGGTGGCAAATACCAATGTTATTTGGCCATTAGAATGAACGACGATTAGTTTGTTAGCCTATTCCTATATATGCAACTTACTATGTTTTATTATTTACTTTTGTAAATTAGGTGTGTACCATGGGGTATAAAGTAGGGGACCCGTGGCATTTAGAATTGCACTTTAAAATTATATTTTTTTGAATCATAATTATTCATACACAAATATATTATAATATGATTTATATTTCATTTTAATACTTATAATGCATAGTTGCAGTTTTATCAAAGAAATTACTGGAAATAGATTGTTTTATATATTACTTTAATTATTTATTAAGTTTCAATATAACAGTGCGTTTGTCGGTACATACATAATTACCCACAGATTTTAGTAATTTATTCTAAATTTATTGTGGGTAGAGTGTTTTGTAAGTGATTCAAATAAAGCGAATTAATTTACTCACAACGCGTTCTAAGCGCATTACAAAATCTGCAACGCGTTGCGTTGTAGGCGTATAAATTCCGCCACTACTGGGTGAATTTGTCAATTATTTTAATCTAACTAAAATATTTACATAATATGTTTCTATTAATAAATGAATGTCCTCTTATGTCGTTAAATATTAAATTATTAAATATGGCTGTTCATACTGTATTTAAGAGAATCTGTATTTTAATTAAATAGATTTAATTCCTTAAGCTAATTAAATAATTATATTTAAAAAATAATTATTATGATATTAGTGACTTGAACTCCATAAAATAACCAAATGTGGTAGTAATTTGTATATTTGCTACCCAACTATCTAGCTGATAAATTAAACAAGTAAACACTTTAATCGTAACATTATATTGCTATGATGCACCCTTAATTTCACACTGGTTATAATGTACTATAAGAACAAAACTTGGTATAACTACATATTTATTTCATATTTAATTTATTTAAAGTTTTTGTGTTTTAATAATTTCAATTTCTCGTACTTTTCAATTTTATTATTTGATTAATTCTTTAAACAAAGTTTTTAAAATTTAAAAACTTTTATTAAATCTTGATTTTAATCTACGTTCAAAACATGTGCAAATTTCTTATCTACAGCTGTCGTTGTTTTGAAGCCTTTCGTGCATTTTACTTTATTTTTTAATTCAAAGCAACATCTGAATTTAATTTCAATATTTTTCTTAAATAAATAATTTTTTCTTTACATTTGATAAAAAAAAATGTTTAAATCCCATAGTATTTGTTTGTCTTTCTCTCTGCTACGTTATTGTAACCGTTCTTCAGCGTGTCGCGTCACGACGACGTAGAAATGATTACCATAAATAATATAAAAGCAAAAATACTTCTACATTAATTTTCTAACACCATGAAAGCAGTTCTAAATTTAAAAAATTTTAAAATTTTTAAACCCCTTGTTATCTTTAACTTTTTCCAATTTTTCCAATAGTTACAGTTACAAACTTAAAATGTAGTACTGGTTTTATTCTCCACTGTGAATACTATTAGGTATCAATATAGAAATGAATTTTGTTAATTTATTCAAATGTAATTTGTTGTGAGTAAGTATGTGACCGAATAATTATGTATAATTAATCCTAATATATAAAACTCAAAGTTTGTATGTATGTATGTCCGTCCCATCAATATCTCCCCAACGGAAAGCACGATCGAAATGAAATTTTAACTGGATATTCAGCAAAGAGTTCTAAGGTTATCGCCACTATTCCCAGCTCTCTAGTTATATATTGTCATGTTTCATTTTGCATAAGCATCTTAAGTTGTAAATAATATTTTAAAAACAGAAATTAATTTAAAAACATTCAAGTAGATAATTTGTTTTAAGCATGTGAGATTTTTCTTTTACCTGAACATCTGTGGTGATGAATAATTCGGTTTCATATTTTTTAGATTAAATGATTGTTCAAAGTTGAAAAGCACAGCTAAGAAAATTTTGAGTTGAGTTTTCAATTATTATGAGTATAAAAGATATTTTTGGTCCAAGATCTTTGAATGAATAGACAAATGCCAAAATCATCAATGAAGTCGATGAGAATTCAATCAATTATTAATTTGTATATAAAAATGTAAGTGTAATACATCAACGAATGCGTAGTGCGACGAATTTGCATTCCCACCAAAATTAAGTGGGAGAATAAAAGTTTTCAAAATTTCAAAAATGAAGGAGGGAGAAAAATTGGTGAAATAATTCATTCTGAGTAAAACCGTCAACTCGTCAAGTTTGAAAATTTAAAAGCCCAGAGTCAAAAGTTTAAAAAATTTGAATTTTAATTCTAATTGACAAATACAAAATTAAAAGATTTAACTTACCTGAAGATTACAAATTCAGAGTAAGAGTGCTTGTGCCAATACTTTTCAACAGAAAGAGAAACCACAATTTAATCACGACCAAAGATAATCGTCAGCAATAGCAGGAATGAGTAAGGCAACGTATGAACGCCAGATTCTCACAAAAGGTGAAATGGTAAATGAAAACAACAACAAACAAATGAAAACTTCTAATTATGGGTGAGAACAATTTAAGTGCACGGACGATTAATTTTTTGGAAAATTTGAAACCATGATAAAATTGATGTATAAAATTTGTATTAATTGCCATCAAAATTGCAACTTTGTCTAGGTGGTTGAAAGAATTACTAAAATTTAAATAAGACCAAAATTGCAATAAGACGGAATTGATTTATTGGTAAACGGATGTAAACGGATGATGATCAAAAACATCAAAATTTGAAATTTAAATGCTACATAAAATTTATTTAGCTGTGTATTGGTAAAATAAAATTTTGCTTAATTTTTTGATAAATTTATAAAAATTTAAAATTGACAAATTATTGCTTTTAATTATTCAACATCATAAGTAATTAAGTTAAAGAGTCTCATGCTAAAAACAAAAGGGGATGGATGTTCCGAAAATAAGGTAAATATTTAGGTTTTCTTGAATTTAAACCATTTTACACATTTGTACATCGCATTTTTATGACGCCGCAACGTGTAGGGCTCGATAAACCAACATGGCACCGCAACGTGTAGGTCTCGATAAACCTTATGGCACACCGCATGTAGGCGCGATTAGATTAGACCACGTATGTACCCTGAGATTAAGAATTAAAATTAAAAATTATATTTGAAAATTCACCGCAATATAAGTATAATTATGTACTTACGATCAAAGGCCATGCGCTTATATAGGAATGCAAATTAATTTCGAGTGCTTTTGCATGGATAAACGGCCGACATTGTGTTTCTGACTTATTAGTCGTCTTCAGCACCATATGCACGAATCGTGTATATATTGTGAAATATCATCGGTAGCTATAGCTGATAAGATATACCTACACAAATGCTTATTCAATTTAAATGATTTTTTGAATACGCTTAATTTCAGTTTTTGAATATTATTATATGCTTATAATAGGATACGGTCTTTACATGATTGTATGAAATAACGAACGTCAAAAATAACGAAGTAAATATGCAAAAAGAAATCGTAAAAATCTGTAAATTTTGAACTGAGACGAATGAACATTCACAAAGCTTTAAAAGGGCGAATGAATTATATTATCAAAGCTTTTCGACTGAAAAGCAAATAAAATCAAACATTTCTGACCGCGAATTTTGCTATATTGAATAACAATACCCAACCAGCAAAAAAGTTTATTATTTCAATATGCTTAAATTTTGCAGTCAAAGGTAGGCTTATTTTTGTAACTTCATTACGCTTAGATTACAACAATATGTGCATGCTTTATGAAACCAAAACATAATTGTGGTTATGGTGTACTAGGATCACATTTTAGGATTATGTAACTTTTGGAAAGATTTTAGTTCATACATGTTACAATGTTGTCATCTTATACTATAAAATTCCATTATGTTTGTCAACCTTGCGTTGGACAATGAATTTGCAAAAGAATATTAATAATATATTGTGACGTAAAAATTAAAATAATTTTACTTATAATGTTTTCAGAAGCACGTCTTATTTATATAATATGAAAAATAACATCCGGCATATTATGTTGAAATTTGTTAAATTTGAATTTGGCGGCATATTTTCCCGCGACGGTTGGTAGTTTGTAATCTATTATCGTTCCGATTACTTGCTTGACTACGTTTTTTCGTGAAGTATAATAAATTATACGTTCAACGCGGTTTGGTAATTAAAACTTTTTATAAAAATGATGAAAGTGCCACGCCATGCAATTTCATGTCGTGGGGGTTTGTTAAATTAAAAGTCTACGTAAACAAACCTCAAACGACGCCGGGAATAACGTCCAGCCGAAAGTTTGTGAGTGGACCATTCACCATTGTATATTTTTCAACGACCACATATTTCAATGCCGAGCCACCGTGGGAGGCTATGTTATGTCTGCTGTTAATTTTCATAATATACATAATTCGGACATGTTCCTGAATACGATAAAAATAAAATTGTTCAATTTTTATTAAAATTTATCTGTTTTATTGCATTTTTAAATACGGTCCCATATCTGAAAGACCATTTATGATGAAATGTAAATGCATTGGAATGTACATAGATATACAAAATAAAAAAATAGTTTAAAAAATTTCTTATTTAAAATTTAATTATAAATGTGTTTTTTGGAAGAATTAAATATCAAAACTACGGAAACATTTAATTATCTTGTATGGCGTGGTTGTTACAACTATTTGTCAAACCTCACCGAACTTCTTAATATTCTTGAATTTGTTCTCGAACTGGACTGGCATTATGTCCTCGATAATAAATTGGTAACCCTATTGTTATACCTTTGTTTTTTTTTATTCGTGCGTTGGGGAGGGGGAAATCCTCATGGACACCACCTGTGGGTGGTAGTGACGGACTCTTACCGACTAAAACCCCCTCCTATTAAGGCTAACTGCAGGAGCGTGGGTATCCGTCGTTAGACATTGCTTCGCCGCTCCTGCAGGTTTAAACGCTGTAGTGATGTTATTGATGTCCACCGGAAGGCCGAGCTAAGAAATTCTGTCAGGTCCGAGATTCCAACCCAGAATTTCCGCTCTGTAACTCAACCAGTGATCACACCAAGCCACCACTGCTGGTACCCTATTGTTATACCTGATTTATAACAAATTCACTTCTATTAATTACTTTTTTACATGAAGTGCATAGTTTTTGAGTAAAATTATAAATTTTGAAAAATTTGCGAAAATATTAAAATTCGTGTAGCCCGATATATATTTTACCGGACACCGTCATTTCGGCAATTCCAGTTCGGCACCGTCATTTCGGCGACCCGATATTCAGCGATGCCAGTTTCGCGATTTTAGTTTATTCAATTTAATTTTCTAAATTTAAAATCTAAAAGAGCAAAAAAGCTTTAGTACGGACGTTTATGGCTTTTCGAACTTGTACTTAAAAACCCGTCGTTAAGAGTTGGTTATCTCCCTTCCTCACTTAAGTGGATCCCTTCTTTTGTTATTTGCTCCTTTTCAATAATACTTAGAGCCAATTTCATAATAAATTTTAAAGGAAGCGTTAAATTTAAAACCGCTTTTAAGACAATGTAAACCAATCAAAATGATCAATTTGGATTTAAAAGCGGTTTTAAATTAAAGCTTCCTTTAAAATTTCTTATGAAATTAGTCCTTATTGTATTAATCTTTCCTTGGTTTTCTCCATTTCAATATAATTCAGCCTGTGTATCAACGCACGTTAGATGGAATTGATAGAACAAATAATTACGCCGAAGCTTGTCATCGTAAAATTCAATTAACAATTTAACAGTTTTTAATATAACGGGATGAAAATGAAAGAATAGACCCCACATGTTGTATATAACTAAAAAGGGCATAAAAAACTCTAATTAAATATGTCACATAGCCAACTATGGTTTCCATTTAAAAAAACACAACTATATATTATAACTCGGAAACAAATGGAGATATTTAAAATCCTTCTGGCTCAATTTATTCTCCTCAAAAAAATGTCTGAAAAAGGTGTAAACATTTTTTCGATAACTTTACAAACAACCGAGATATCGGCATTTAACGAAAAGTCGAAAAAGCAAACTTTTGGCCATAACTCGAAAACGAAAAGAAGTATCGGATTCCGGTTTTCACCATTAAGCTTTTCTCAAAAAAAGAGATCGAGGATGCGCCATCTATTTTTCCATATCTCTTATAGTTACCGAATTCCCCATAAGAAAATTCGAATTTGAACCACCCTGTATATTATGATACCTGTGATGTATGTAAATAAATATTTAATTTAAAAATAAAAAATTAATTTTTTTAATATTTTTAATAAATTTTAATACGAGATTAACCCTCGTAACACGAAAACCGGGTGTAAATTGACGCGAGTTTTGATTTTCTTTCTTTTGTTTTTAGATCCGATCTTGTTACTTTGTTATATTTCTAGATATGCTATTCATGTGCTATCTGTCAGCGAATGTCGAATACATAAATTCCAAAAAGCTCTAAAATTGTATTTCAATTTTTTTAGGATACGAACTTTTTTATTCCTAGAAGATTTTGAGCTAGAATATTTTTTAGTGTCAAATACATAGTACATGTACTTATTTAAATATAAAATTCCGAAAAGTAATGTACTCGTTTAATAAATTTAAAAAAATTATTAATATTATTTTTCTGTATGTAAAAAATTATAAATTTGAGAACCAAAACTCAAGTTATTTTGTATATATCTAAGTAAAATAAACAAAAATGTTATAAACAATTAAAAACAATAAAATTATCGACTGAATCGAAAATTATCCATTTTGGTACCCCGCGGTCTCTCAATTATTTGGGCTTACTAGGGTTAATTCATAAGATTTGAAAGAAATTATTATTTTTAATAATAAATTATATTATATTAAAATAATTATTATAAAAAATAATACTATGTATTAGAAACCGACAATAACTAATTATTTAACGAGTTTAATAATTTAGCATTTTAGGGAAGAACATACATGTACGATGAATCAAGGGGAAGTATTTGTGGAGTCTATAAAATTAAAAATTATACATAAATATATAGCTTCTGAAACTTATAAAATTATTAACATTGTAGAATAAGTTGAGTAGATTTTGAATTTCATATTAACAATTTGATAATTAATATTTGGAAGAAAACCATATAACTGAGTAATTCAATTTGTGTAGAATACTAGTTCCGTTAGGAAATATGTTACGTAACTGGCTTTTCAATATGCAACGTTGAAGGTAAAAACTTATAATAACGTGATACTTTGTTATCATAATTGGATCAAAAGTTTGTCGAACAAACTACAAAAGTAGTTGTAAAATACCATTTTATTTTGCAGTGATGATAAAAATGTATAATATACGTTATCGAGTTATTTTTGGTAAAATTCAGTTGAAATATCAACATTTAAAAAGAATATCCCATAAATAACAGTTGTATGTATTTTGTCGCTCTCTTAGTATAAGCGACATTTTTATTCAAAATCGTGAGTCGTCAATTACTCCAATTTTTTCGATTTTTTTATGTTTTTTCACATTTTTGAAATGTTTGTAAAATTTCGTTATTTGATGTGCTACTTGTTCCCCCAAATTGGATACGGTTGGTTTCAGTACCACTTAATATATTAGAAGCTTGTTCTCCGCTAACAGTTGTGAATGCTTTCTCATTGACAAACAAAGTTACCTAAAACCTATATGTTGTTTCTTTTCGTATTTTATGTATTGTGGTATTTAATTTTTTGAATTTTTTAATATTTGGTTAAATTTTTTTATTATTTCTTGTTAATTGGGAGCATTTTTATTCTTTCTTACTAATTTCCTGGGCAACAAAAAGTCTTATTAATTTTATTTCTTACAGAGCAAAGTTAAAAATCATAATTTAAAATTAGTTTTTAACGATGCCCTGTATAATTTGTTTTCGGAAAGGAGTGCGAAGGGCGTCTGCGCGAGATAGAAAGGGGGGCACGTGAGGAGTTTTCTTTTTAGGTGGTTCGTTCTTAAAGGATATTTTAAAAAGTGAATTTTTCCCAAATTGGAAAATAGTGAGTGATTTTTTCTTCTAATTTCATTCCATTAACTTCGGAGAGGAGCCGTGAGTTCTACGGATTTGTGGAGGCTGCCGTTTTGTTTTTTTAAGAGATTCACCCAGCATAGGTGAACTGAGTTAAGTGCTATAATTTTTTTTTGATTTTGTAATTTACGAAATTTTAAAAAGTTGTTCAATAATTTTTGCTTGCAACGATTTTATACTGTGCACATTTTGCGCTGATAAGTAAGGCGATCATACTGAAGAGCGATATAGCTTTAGTATTATTAATTTTTTTTTAGTATTTTGAGCTGTGCTTGTTTGGAGCCGGCTGGTGAGTGGAGAGTTTGTCTCCGACTGAGTAAGTGTGGGTTGAGTTTAAATAAACTCATAAAAAAAAATTGTTTGTGCAAAATAATAGTACAATATATGTGAGCCACTTCAACCTTTGATCTTAACTGTAGTAAAGAGTGATTGTAAATTTTACGTACGTAGATTTAGTCTGGATATAACAAAAAATGTCTAGTCGGTGAGTCTCCTCTGTCCAAATGCATATATTTTGAAGGATATGCTTATATATGTACTTTACAGTAAAGCTCTCTTTTATTCATACGAAATATTTGTAGTAATTAATAAATTTGTAACTTGTGAAATTGTATAATATAAGAATTAAAACCAAAACAAGTTAATTAAACGATTCTATATTTATTTTAAGCTTTCGAAAGCGTATGCTTTCATTTTCAAAATCTAAATATTTGTAGTTTGAGCAAAACTTACGTTTTTAAAGTATTTGCTTCAATTTTTGCAAATGAAATTTTTTTGTGCTGTACGTATAAGGTGAAAATGGTATTGGGGTTTAGTATATACTGCAGTGAACTTCACTTGAGCTCAATACTCTCTTAATAGGGATCGTTGGTTCTCGAAATAAAATGGTTACATGTTAAACAATAAAAAAACTGACGATATAGAATAACATATTTATTTGCAACCTGATAAAATAACACAAATAATATAAATGAGCAGGACTCTCGCAAACTCGTCGGCCAGCACGTAATTTTTGAACAAATTTTATCTTTTTTTACAAATTTCTTCCCGTCTTCTATTACTATCTTCTGTTAAATTAGTTCTTCCAATTCTGCACCTCTTACTACAATAATATGTAATAACTTTTTGATCTTCCAATTTATTCCAAATATTATATTTTATTTTGCCCAAAAAAATACGACTTGCCTTTTTAGCTTTTTTAAATCATCCCTCGTTTTCTCGTGTCCTCTTCACATTGGTTCTTATTTTCTTTTATTTTTCAAAATCATGATTTTATATTTATTTCCCAATTCCAGAGTGCTGGCGACTGCATTTGGTGAGTCATGCAAATACAAACAATAAAAATATACAAAATTTAAATTATGCAAACAATAACTAAAAAACAATAGCTAACAAACGAACAATATTAAGGCGGGCATAAGTGAGACAGAAAATGCATAGTACTCTTTCTCTCATACGAATGGGAGCGCATAGGAAGCAAATATCAACATAACGTCGTAAGAATTTGCAAAACGAAACATAATTTCTTGATTGTTTTTCAATATTTAGAATCTTAAAACTTCAACAACTGTTCTAAAGAAAATTTCTAGTCGATCGGTTAATTACTTTTAAAAATACGATAGTTTCAAAATAGCCGAAAAATAGTTGATACAATTTTACACAGATTTTATTTTTTTTAAAGTCGTTTTAAATCAGATCGTCTTAAAAATTCCTTTAGAACAACCGCAAATATATTATCCTTCGATTAAAACTAAAACATTTAAAAAATTCGGTTTATTTTCGAAGCAACCTTCGACGTTTCGTTAAATAATTTTCTGATTAATTTTGATATTTTTATTGCAGCAAATTTGATTAAAATTTACAGATTGCTAAAATTTTAGTGGAGCTTTAGAAAAGCAGAGAGCGCTGTATTTTTAAATGATTTTTGTATAATGAACATTGTATAAGAAATAATTAATCTCAAAGATTTTTTATTATAAATAACTAAGCAATAATATTTTTGTATAATTAGGCTAATAAAAATGTTACAATTTACAATTTACAATTCTAGTTTAGCAAAGACGAACAATTTATTTCTTGAAAACAAATCAAGAGATCTGCATAAAGGTTGTTGGGATTCACGTTCAATTTTTAAAACGCAACTATCGGTCTGTAAATAAAAGGGGAGGAGCTTATGTCTCCTACTTAAAAAATCACAACCTTAAACTAAACAAATAAACTTAAAATTAACGAACAAATTACGAAAAAATACATAGAAAACTAGTTAGTGAAATTTTTTTCTTTTTTTGTTTTCACATTAGGAATTATAAAATTTATGAACATGTAAACATTTAGAAAAGTCGAAACAGGCAAATCCGCCTAATCATCGAAAGAGTGATGATGTTGGTTATGAATTCACTGTTTTTACTTTCAGTCCTAGCAAATTTGACCGATCGAAGTAATTCTTTTAAAAAGGAAAAAAAATATTATCTGGACTTTGATAAGCATAGTTGGTAAAAAGGCTTATAATAAAAATAAATTCATGCATGAGTAGGGGTGGTTTTGGGTTGATTTGGGGAATTGAAACGGAGTGAAATATGGTATTACAGTAAACTCTCGATATAGAAGAACGCACGGGAATGTAAACATTACACTGTTTCGCGGTTTTCTTCTATTTCGAGAGGTAACAGATATGCCTGCAAATAAGCAGCCGCACTGATATATAATTAAATGCAAGAATAGTCGGCGTCGACTGAAATATAAACGCCTAGATTGTAAAAGATACGTTGTTTATATAATAAGTCTGGAGCGATACATTTCTACATGCTACAATAACGGTGGTCACGTGGTACGGATGCTACTGTTTCGAGTAACACTGTTTCGAGAGTTTACTGTATTTTGATTTCCGATGCAAGTTGACATCAAAACAAAAAGTTGTAAAGTTATAAAGTTGTAGATTATGTAAAAATCTACCACTTTTGTAGAGGTCACTTTTTAACATAACCCCAAAACTACTGCGAAAAATTGTTTTTATATTTTTTCCGTTTTTAATTTTTTAAAATTTAAATTTCTTAAAATTGAAAATGCATTGGCATAACATTTCCAATCATTCAAATACTTAGGGGTTATTATAACAGATAAGGGGAGAAGCACTGAGGATACAAATAATAAAATTATACTATTGTATGTATACTATTTGTATACATTATACTATTGTACATATGCACAAACGGCTCGTTTGGCACAACCAAAAGGTATGTCAAAACTATACAAATGAGACCTGATAGTACTCTGACGGATAATTCTTCTAAATAGATTTTTGTTTTGAAAAAAAGTGTTTCGAAGCGGAAAAAACGAATATTTTGGAAAATTCTTGATTTTACTATCAAAAAAAGCAAATGAAAAATTAATATGTTTTATAGTCCAAAAATGTTTTTTTTTCGAGTGTAATTTAAAAACTTTACAATGATGACAATCAGTTTGTTCTAAAAACTTGAATTCTTTGAAATATTAGTAATATTGCTATTTCAATGAAATAATTTTTATATTCTTAACCTGGACGATTAACATTATTAATAACCCTATTTTTGTTTCAGAGTTTTGTGTTCCATATAGCTGCACATCCCAATTATCCAACGTTTCTGCAATGCGTATCATTTGGATTTTTTCCCACTCAAAGCTTAGAAGTTGCATACAATGTATTTTGTTTAGCTGTGATGTATTTTATACCATTGATAGTTATAATTATTGCATATTCTGCTATAATGTGTAAAATATACAATAAATCTCAAGAAACAAAAAGTAATTTTTACAGTAATTACAAATAGTTTCGATAAAGCTAATATAATTTTTTTAGGAGAGCATCATCGCACTTCGAAAGGAAAATTGACTTTACGTAGGTCTGATATAAGAAATATTGCTAGAGCGAGAAGTAGAACATTAAAAATGACCATTACCATTGTAGCGGTTTTTGTATGGTGTTGGACTCCATACGTTGTTATGACATTATGGTAAGTTAATCTACATTACTTATATATTTCTAATATGTGTTATATAAATAAAATATTTCTTAAAGTAATAACAGGGAACTTTGAAGACTAAGTTAATAAGACCGATATCTAACTTTTTCAGTGCTGAAATGTTATTACTATCATATATTAAATTCAATTTTTATTTGATCTTTGTGCACCAGAAAAGGACGAAATTATTTTGCACATTTACTTTTACTTCACCGATATAACTAATTTATTTGAGAAGAAAGTACGACTGATTTATCATTGCGTCTTCCCATAAATATGACAAATAAGATTCTGCGATTTTACAATACTATAAATTGGTTTGTTTAGTGATACTTATTGACGCAGTAAATTACCATTTTTTTATTAGGATTTTTCATTTTAAAACTAAAATGCTTTTAAGTTTTTAAGTTAATTATTTCAAACGTTTTCACAACACTATGGCATCATAAGGTTATGAACTAGAAAGAAAACGTAGAGAGAGGTAGCGAAAAGCGAAAAGAAGCTAATCTCGTATAGGTTAAGCTAACGTGAGAGGTTATGTATTAAAAATGTTTAATAATAAAAAAGAGTTGTTTCGGTCCGATTGACTATTTAATAAAGAATATGAATATTTTAATTTGTTTGCTCTCTTGTTTGTAGTTCGTGTCTAATAAGTGTTTTGCGAATGTAAATTTTCCGTATGCAAGACTATGATATCGCGTGTTCATTAAATCTTGTTTGGAAAGATTTGCCTGTATGACCAATGTACATACGAATACATACATATGTTTGAGAGCATTCACGAGCTAATAAACTCTGATTTATGATTTTATAAAAATATCTGGCTTCGATTTGGCATTGTTAATAATTTTTTTAAGTTTATGGTCTGTTTTGAAACGATGGATGCAAGTAATTCTGATTATTCAAATATCTGATTTTTTTTGCTCCATTTTTGATATTTTGTTAAATACATTTAAATACGCGTTAGTTTTATTATAATTTATAAATATTAAGATATTTCAACGAAGTAGGTTCTTCTATTTAATTTGACGCAGTAAGTTATAATAATATATTAGTTTGAATTGGTATAGGTATACTACGTACAATTAAAATCGTGATAAGTTTAATTGTGTTAAATTAATTTTGGTTAAAATTAAGTGCAAAAAGAGACAGTTTAATTAGCACTCCAATATTCCAAACTAGTAACCAATCCCATCTCGGTTGGTTTATGGAAAACATCCAATAAGCGAAAATTATTGTCTTTGATAATGGTGATGTTGAAGTAATTGATTCTATTAATAACTTCAATTCCTTTTGTAAAAAATTTAATATAAAAAATAATAGTCATAAAATAATAAATTTTATATAAAACAATAATTATTGAAAAAGTAGTTCTATGCGACGCGATCGA
Source organism: Cantharis lateralis (assembly GCA_963170105.1). Taxonomy (NCBI): domain Eukaryota; kingdom Metazoa; phylum Arthropoda; class Insecta; order Coleoptera; family Cantharidae; genus Cantharis; species Cantharis lateralis. Next base: position 12,569,880 of record OY720629.1, read on the forward strand.
AGAAAATGGGGCCTTATATCACATTTAAAAAAATGTTATTTATATTTTAATTAGTGGTTAATTTTAATACTTACTTCAGTTTCGGAATTTTCCTTCTTCATGTCGATTTCAAAGACGTGATTTACGATGATATAGTGAGAAGCTTATAAGTTTCTTCAAAATCCGGTTCAACAGTTAATTTCATAGAACCATTATTGATATTTAGTGAATTTTGTATCTATATGGTCCACGAAAACATTGGCAAGGAAGTGTGGAAATTAGAGAACTTATTTCGAAACCATCGATTATCTTCTATTTTCTTTTGTTTTTAAATCTTAATTAAGTATGACATTTATGACGTCACATTGGAACAGCATTATCTATGACGTGTATTGGTTCAAGATTTATAAACAGTATAGCGAAAACATAATTATTTTCCTCTAATGTCATCACAGTCGTATAAAGTGAAATGTCATATATTTACAATGTCATAACTTTAAAGAGCTACAATGCTGAAGGGTTTGTTTGTTTTATGATTATTATTAAAGTTATGATTTTATAATAGTATTCTCTGTTCTATATTCAACATCTTAAACGAGTATTAAGTTAATATTGCTGTTTCATTAGTATGAATTGAACTTTGTTCTACTGCAAAATATAGGATTTGAGTTGTTGCGTGGGAGCATGTGGATGGTAGACATAAACTATGCATATTGAATAATAAGAGTATGAAATACGCTCGGTTATTATTATTATTCAAGTTGCTATAAAACACACGCAATTTTGCAATGTATCATGGCAGTTAGAGAATCAAAATGTTGAACAATAAATTCAAGCTATCCAGCTGAGTAGGTTCTTCGATGTCAAAGGATGTGGTTCATAGGCAAAGGTGCTCTGAAGGAAAGCTTCAATTACGTGACTCAGTATTTAGTTGGAGTTGCTACAATCGCAACTTTCAGGTATGGTCGAGCTCCACTTATGCAGAATATTATAATTTAATTGATAACTTTTTGCGGACTTTTGTGCGGAGTATATCAAAAATTAAAACAAAATAAATTTAATATTATCAAGACAAGTCTTGATTCCACGAGAAAAATTTTACAACCAATATTTACAAGATTTGTTTCGATTTAATCAGCATATAATTGAAACCAGTGTGATTAGTTCTAATTCAGTAAACTTTATCTCAAAGTTAAGTTCAAGCTACATTAAGGTTAAGTTCAAGTTAAGTCAAAGCCAGTTAGTTAAATGCTATTTATTTAAAGTATTTAGTAATAACGCTAATGGATTTTCAGATGTTATCGATGACGTTCCAGAGATTAGGTTCTCTATTACAGATATTAAAATACAGAGATGTATGTAAATGGAAATTAAAAGCTACGATGCAAGAATGTTGATCTCATAGCTACAGAGATTAACCGCATTCTGCAATTTAGTTCTATAAATGTCAATGTACCTTGAACCAAATTTAGAATTTAGCGTTGAACTGAACTGGAATACTTAAATAAATTAGTGTTAAAAAATATGTTCTCCACAATTTTACGATGTATCAGTTCACTTCTGAAGGATATAGTTTTTGTTATAGTTTTAGGAGTTAATTCTTAAGTGTCGTTTTTAAGTTAGAGACCTGTCAAGTGTTACATGTTAGAATTTCCGAGTCAAGTAGTTTGAGCGATAATAAGATTAATTTGTCGGATAAAACTAAAAATAATAATTTTTTTGGTACGTATGTAGTTTTAATGGTTTTTACAACAGTAAGCAATCAAAATTTAATTCTGTACATCAATTCAATATACTGCGGTGAAACGAAACCCAAAAGGGAGATTTGGGGATTTGAAAAGTAAAGTTTTTAAAAGGGACTTTTATGGTCCTACAATATTGTGCTATGCCTCAGTTGTGGGTTCGGTCCCCGTCCAAGTACACCAGGATATTTCGGCCGTGCTCCCTCACAAGATGCTGGAAATATCTTTGAGGTATTAAAAGCCTAAATACCTTTCCAATCTAGATCGAGAGATTTGGAGAAGGGGAGTGGGTAGGCAGCAACTTGCTGTATAGCGGGGTATAATAAATTAATTATTGTAATGTTGAGTTGTACTTTCTGCTAGCCTAAATATATTACAGGTTGTACTAACTTTTGAAATTAACATTAAATAATTTAATGGTTAATTTATGAAATCTATCCGAAGTAGATGAAACATTAAATTACCATTTTGTGAATTTATTTTGTTTGTAATAAGTATTTAAGTTTAAATGTAATGTTTACCAGTAAACTGTTTATTTAGTTATTTACCAAAGAACATGCCTAATTAATATAAACGTATTTGTGCTAAGTACATTTTATTCAATTTTTACAGCGGAATGGATACCTGTGGATTTTATTTTCCCTCTGCACAGTGGGCCGGAATACCTATATAAAAATTGACACAAAAATTATTTATATTTGAAATATTTTTTGCATATTGCTTAATAGTATATTTAGAATACTTAGCTATTTCTAAAATATCCAGCATATTAGATTAAATGTTCTATACCTTATGTAAGTGCGTATAACACAATTCTACTGGGATTACAATTTATTGTATCAACAACATTTGAACATAAACTCTGGAATTAAAACATGTTACGAGTAGTTTCAAGGAAAATGCCTTTCTGAGAATATTTAAGCCACGCACTTATTTCAAAATATATGATGATAAAGATTTTGCTTTAATATATTGAAATAAATTGTTAAATTTTTTGGGTGAAGCTGAAAGCTTTAGGAGTGACTCAAAAATTTTCGTTGAGAAACAACGAAAATCGTACTTAATCATGATTGAAGTTTTTGTAAATATTAGCTTGAAGTTCCATTCTCATCCAATTAACGCTACGTAAATTAGACGTAAAACTATAGAAAAGAAATTAGATTTCTTATTTAAAACATCATTTTTAATGATGTACTTATTTGAAATAAATTATTTACTATGTAGCAGTAATTGGATAAGATTGAGGCATAAGCTTTTTATATATTATACTAATATATTAAGGAATTGGAAAGAATCATAAGATAATTTTCGGGTTTTCTTTAGTTTATTGTTATATTATAACTTTGTGCAAGTGCACTTCTTTAAATCACTTTCGCCAAATTTTCCACATCTCACAGTGTGCCAGAATCCGTCAGTGAAGCTTTGGAAATATACTTGTACTTGCACGAGGTAAAAATTTTGGAAAAATTAAAAAATATTAAAAATTCTAGAACACGTTCTAAGAATGCATAAAATTTGAATAAATATATCTATTAGAAAAATAATCAAAAAATTAAATCTGTAAAAGGGGTAAGTTTTAAGAACTAGAACGAAAAGAAATTTGTCTGCAAATATAGAACTTTGGACATGCATTCAGTGTAAGTAAAAGATCGTTGGAAAGTAGTTTAAAATTCTAATGTTTGAAAAGGGCGAGTTAAACCACTATTAGAAAATAGAAATAATGGTGGTAAAGATATGTTAGTAATCGAGTCATGTCTTGTATGTACGATATTACCGACTATTCAACGATAAGGTTTAAAAGTCTACGAGAAATATTTTTTTGTTTCCAAGTTTTTTGTTTGAGAATCTCTTATTAAGCAATAATTATTAAAATTATTTCACTAGTATGCAGTTGATGCTAATATTGTAATAACATACAAATTTTTGTATTACATAATTTTTTTGTATCCGAACTGAAATGAAAATTAAAGCAATAGTAAATATTCTATAAGAAATATATAAATTTTAGAATTCGTAACTTGTGATAAATTATAATAATATTTTAACTTTATTATTTAACTTGGTTTTAGTTTAAAATATTATTATAAGAAATATAGTTTAGCAAATACCTGCAAGTAAATGAACAAATTAAATAAACACTCTCTTGACTTTTTTAATGTAATGTACGAAATTTATATTAAAAACTAAACTCATTTTGAGACGTTAATATAAATGGAAGAAATTACAATTAAAACAGCAAATGCGAGTACGAATTCATGTGAGTACAAGTCACACCCTAACATGGTTAAGATGTTAACTTAGCGGGTATTTGCAGTAAAGACCCTTGGGAGAATTCTCACCTTCCCCAACCCAATCTCCCCAACCAGGGGAGATATCTTGACCGACTACGTGTACTAGCGTTGGGTGGTGAATCAAAGTTCTCTCGGTAGGTAATGTTTGGATATTTTTAGGAATTGAATTTGTTGAATCTTTATCAGGTTTCCGTATTTGTGTTACTGCTACTTCTTTCCATGTTTCTGGCTACACATTTTCTTTCCATATCTAGATGTATAATATATTTAGGAGTGATTGCTTTGCAGATAAAAATAATTCATTCATAAATGCACGTGGAGCGTTATCTGGACTTCATCTGATGTTTTTTCTTTTGTTGTGTTATTTTCTTGTTCTTTCCCAATTGTTCATGTGTATTTCTTCAAACTATATATATATATTTTAAAATTTGTTGTAATTGTCATTTTAAGAGACTTTAAGAACAGCTACTGACCTAAAATCATTTAGAATTATTAAGAAGTTTTGGGGTTTATTTTTCAAATTTAAATTTATTTAATAGTCATTAATTGAAAGAAAGGTTTTCTTGTAAACAAAGTTTAATAAAGCAATTTGGATCATAATTCTTACTACTTTGTACAAAATAACACGAAATAAAACAAAACGCAATGTTGCGTGCGGTCGGCAACATAAATGAAAGTCAGTTACCGCTAGAAACTAAAATCAAGTAAAAAATAAATTAATCTAAATCAATCTTGTTTTTCGCAAGTGTCAAGTAGGTTGTTCATATTTCAGTTGAAAATCGTAAAATAAAGCTATTTGTTTTGAATTTTAAAAAAGGGTTAAGTTTAAGCGTAAAATTTAACATTTTAATGTTTTTGACCACATTTTATTTTCTATAATATTTTGTTTTTAGCTGAGCTTATATATTATTTGGGACATGTGAGGTAAAATCCCGTAAAGCTGATTTTAACTTTCTTCGGTGATCAAAATCGAACATTTCGTTTTGCTCTCAAAATATGTTATATTCAACATAAGTCAAATCTTATCATGTCTATTAGAAAGGGTTCCAGCTGAATAAATTATCTTATATACCATGTAATACCAACTCTTGATTCTGTATTAGTCTGAAATGAAACGCTAAATTTAAAATTGAATTTGAGTTAATAAGGTGTATTTAATTAAAGAAAAATCGGTAGTACGAAAAGATTTACTCAAAGAAAACTCCAGGAAAGCAACTGATTTAAAATTCGAATTCGAATATGCGTTAATCGTAAAATATGTGGTAAACTGTGGAAAAAACTTTACTTTCAATTATTAGATTCTTTCAGCAAGAAAACGTTAAATTATTATTGTGACCAATACCTACTTCCATATTATATGGAAAATTTAAACTAACTAATTTACAAATTAAGGTTAGTATATTTTAAACAAAAACATCATTTAAGGGGGGAAACGGGTCGGAAAATCGATTCGTTTTTCTGATACTACAACTTATAAGAAATTTTGTCCGAAAATTTGAAGTCATAGGATCAAACCTTTTCGAGTTATAGACAATTCAGTTTCCGTTGCTCGGTCTTCCTTGACCGTAATTAGGCGTGAATAGACTTCTTTGTTGTTATAATTTTAAAAATATACTTGATTTTAAAAGGGTCTTTTTGAAAGAGTAAACAGAGCAGGGTTACCAGTTTAAGGATTTTAGAAGTGCCAAAGGGGAAAAGAGACTTTTTTAAATTTAACCAAATAATTTATTCATGTATCAAACATTAATCGCGTTTTTCTCAAAACAATTTTTTAAGTCGGTAGTAAAAATTTCTCGAAAACCGTTGAACCGATTTCGCCTAAACTTTGCACACTTCTTTTACATACTAAATACTCGGTTCTGAACGAAGGATTTATTTTTTTTCAATTACAACTTATTTTATAAGTAAACATAAATAGAGCAATTTGTGGCAAAAATCAGAGTTTTTTGATTGTACCTTTACCAAAGCTTCAAAATTGAATATTTTGTTAATTTCTTCGTTGAAATCTAAGATAAACTTATGTATTAAAGAAATCTTTTTGGTTTTTTGATTTGAAATGAAGCAATCATGAGTTATCCTGCCTACCGCATGGAAACTTTCTCTTGGGGTGAATCGGTTTTCATCATTACCACTAGCTTATTTTTCAATATTTTTTTATTAAAATTTAGCAAATGGTTTTTAGAATAACGCTTAATAATGTAACAAAATTTTAAAATATTAATAAATAAGATGCTCTGAGAAAAAAAATTACAAAGATATGCTTTTTTCTTGTACTTCAGATCCTTTCTCCCCTTTAAGTGAACAGATTCGAGTTTTAGCTGGTGTTATATGAAACCATCCACATCTGCAAGAACATTCCCAGGACTCCACCTGAAACTTGGGAACGTCACTAGCAAAAACAACTTCTTTAGTTTTATGCTGATAATTGTAAATACTATATTGTGTATTAGGATAAGCATTTTTAATAATATAAATAACCGTGTAAAACATAAGAATAGGAACATAGTATGTTAGTATAGTAAGTTGTAGTACGTTTTTGTATGCTAAAATCGCTACTTGGTATTACAATAAATAGTTATCATCCAAATTTGATTTTTTTTAAACAATTTTTGGGTGAACAACTTAACTCTGGCTAAAAGTAGGAAATTTTATATCAAATAATAAGATTTGCGATATTACCATTACAAGCAATCGTTTTAACCACGATCATTATTTTGTTTAGTCATTTAAAAATAAAGAGGAAAATCGTAGATTGCTTTAAAAAATAACAAATTTATTTATAAGTTAGTAGGTACATAGATACTATACTTCATCTTCTTCTTTCATGTGCCTTATCAGGTCCTCCCGATGTTGGCGATCACTTCGGCTAGGTAGATCTGTTCTCCGCCATTCAAAATAATTCCTCAGCACTTTGAATGCCAGTCCATTCACGAATGTTCTTTAGCCAGGAAATGCGCTTCCTTCCAATTCCACGGCGGCCCTCCACCTTTCCCTTCATTATCAGCTGGAGCAACCGGTATTTTTCTCCCCTCAAGACATGTCCAAGGTAAGCAACTTTCGTACGCTTCACCGCACTCAACAACACACGATCAGTTTCCGCTCTTTCTAAGACTCGCTCATTGGAGACCCTCTCCACCCAGGATATTCGCAGCATTCTCCTCAGCAACCACATCTCAAAGGCTTCCAGTCGGTTCATTGTATTTACCTTGAGTGTCCATGTTTCCGCGCCATACAGCAGAACAGACCAAACGTAGCATTTGACCATTCTTTGTCGTGTTTTAAAATTTAAATTATTATCACAGTATAGTGATTTCATTTTGTTAAATATAGCGCGGGCAGTCGCAATTCGACACTTGACTTCTTTATCCGGGTCCAAACTCTCTGTGATGAGGCTACCTAAGTATTTAAATACTTTCACCCGTTCGACTTGTTCCCCATTGAGATATATCGTCGCATCGTTATGCTCCTGGCGGCTGATCACCATAAATTTTGTCTTGGAGATGTTGATATTTAGGCCCAGCTTGTCTCCTTCTTGTTTTATCCGGTTCAGTAGCAGTTGAAGATCCTCAGCAGATTCCGCCATGACCACAGTGTCGTCGGCGTATTTTATTGTGCTAATACGGACACCCCCAATTTTGATTCCCAGATCGAGTCCCTCCAGAGCCCTCTAGAAAATCTTGTCCGCATATAAATTAAAGAGTAGTGGAGAAAGGACACAGCTTTATTGTACTCCTCTCTGGATCTCCAGTTCTGAAGTTTTGTTATGCTCGACTCTGACCTCACCACGCTGGTACCAATAAAGACTTTCTATTAATCTGATAAGATCTTTACCATCTACTCCGGCCGCTCTAAGAATTTCAACTAACTCGGCATGCCGTACCCTGTTGAATGCTTTTTCGTAATCCATGAAACATGCAAACACGTCTCTGCGCTGGTCTCGGCATTTTTGTATCAGAACATTGAAACTAAACAACGCCTCCCGTGTTCCAAATGCTTGCCTGAACCCAAATTGTGAGTCATCTAGGTCTTGCTCGCACTTAGAGCGAATACGAGCATGTATTATTTGTAAAAAGGTCTTTAACATTATGATTCATGAGACTGATGAGTCGGTAGTCATTACATCCTTTCGGGTGTTGTCTTTTTGGAATAGGCACAAATGTCGACGTTAACCATTCCTTGGGTATTTTCCCGGAATCATATATGTTTTTGAACAAGTTTACTACGAGATCCATATTATCTTCATTTATGACCTTTATCAATTCCATAGGTATTCTCTGGTCCAGCAGTTTTTCTGTTCTTTGCTATTTCTATGGCATGGACTACCTCCGATTTCAGGATGTGGGGCCCCTCGGGCCTATTCTCGTTGGTCTCTAAATTAGGTTTGTTGTCTTTGAACAGTTCAACCATATATGACTCCCACGCCTTTATTTTTTCCTCTTCCTGGAGTATGATTCTATTAGAGTTATCCACTAATGTCATAGGTATCCGTTTTTTGTAGAGTCCGGCTATCTCTTTTGCTTTTTTATGCGTACCGAATAGGTCATTTTTTTCTATTAAGTCTTCCATTTCTTCGCATTTTCGGATTGCTTTTCTTATTGTGTTTTGTAATTTTCTATACTCCGTTATGTCGTATTTTAGCAATCGCCTCCTTTCTATGAGGTCTAATATTTCCTCTGACATCCATTTTCGCTTCTTGACGCGCACTGGTGATTTCAGGTAATGCATGCCAGTTACATGCCAGAAGATACATACTATACTTAATTTAAATTTAATTTTATAGGGGTCCTAATAATTTTATGTTAAGGACCTACATACACTAGGGCTATTACAATTTGTTTCTTTAAGTTCTGATGAAGAACGAAATAAAGTTCGAAACATCGACAAAAAGTGAAAGTATATTTTGACCTTGACCAAAAAATTCAGATAAGAATATTTTTAATTAATTGCCGCTAAAATTTTTAATTCTGGATGGTAAGCCAAATTTGAAGAAAAATGATAACCGTAAGGCATAAAAAATAACGCATCAGAAGAGCGGTTACAACTACAAATATATTGAATTTTTTTCTGAATAATAAATTAAAATTAACATCAAGGGATGCGTTATGATATAAATCTAATTTAAAGATAATAATTTTTTACATAATAAAATTTTTTTTATGAAATACAACTTTTTTTTCTACCTAATTTAATTTATTATAAATTATTTTCTTAGATTAGTTTACATTTTGTATTAGGTACATTTACGTTTGAGCAAGATTTTCAAATCTAACGACAATAAATAATTATATACTTGCTTATTATTATTTAAGACTTCGATGCTACTCTTTCTTCTCTTTATACATAATTTAAATCGCTTCCTGAGCCAGAATATTAAATTAAGGTTTCCATAATCAATTCGAATTAACCTGGATGCAACTAATTATAGAATATATTAGTTAAAGTTAATGTAATGCAAATAATAATTGCATAATCAATGTTTCGTTAACAATAAAAAAAACAGTTCGTTATTTTGTTTTAATCAAAAAGGTTGCACACATTATTTTCTACAATAAAGAAATTTTAGTCTTTTGGAAAGACTATTTTGCACATGTTAATAATCCTAATTTATTTTGGAAAAAGAGTTTGTTAAATTTGAGCTGCATTTATTAACTTACATTTACAACTTAATCTATACATTCTTTAATTTTCTGCAAACATTAATTAATTTTTTATTGCGAAGTCTAATGTTACTTTTTTTACAAAAGTTGTGCGTATTTTCGAGACTAATTTATATTTATATAAAAATCATTGTGATTGATTAAGGCGTTGCAGAAAAAACAAAATTTTGTGGAAAAGTGTATACTCGAAACAAATACTTCGTACATACAAAAGTAATATAAAAATTATTTACTTGAAAATATTATTGAATTAAAAACCTGTAGCTGAAACTCGACAACAACGTTTGCAATACTGTAATTTTATTACGCTTATTTGATTTGTTAATTTTTAATTCAAACAGATTTTACTCGTGTTGACCTGATTTTCAATAATTGTTTCTTCTAATTACTTGTACATGCAAATGCAATAAACGGCTTACATAAAATCTGATTTCAATTCTACACTTATGAACAAAAAAAATAGAAAGTAGAAAAATACTTAGCAAGAACATTGATTTCTCGCATTGATTGATCTCACTACATATGCGCAAATTTTGTTTATGAACAACCCGTTAAGCCAAAACTAAGCCTCATCGCTGAAAGCAATTTTAAGGTAAAACAACGGGTTAGTTATCAACTACTCTAGAGCTCAATTAGCGAAAGAACGACGCACATGATGGTCTCGTGGCTTTAATGCCTGCACCAACTGAATCTTACACGGGTGTAGGTTAACCCTTTATAGGATACCGGTACATATATGTACCACTAGGTATATTTCTAAAACACTATACAATAAAGCATTGATTATCAACTTAATGGAACTCTATAGGATGTAGTTATGTTATCTGCTACATATTTGTGCCAGTTTTTAATTGCTCTACCATCCACATAAGAAAAAGTGAAATGTGGTACATATGTGTACCAAAGAGCGTTTGAGGTTGCTGTTTGTGACAGCATATGATTTTTGATTATTTTAACCGTTTTTAAGATTTACCTTGTGTCCAAATTTGTTTTATAAGGTCCATATTAAACCTTTATTCTATAAGCATTACACTGTGTAGTAAAATTTTTACACGGGGAGAAGAAATTTTGAATATTATATAAATATTTCAATTTGAGGTTAGAATCATTACAATTTGCATTATTTTTAAAAAATCATCCCTAACTAACTGTAATTTCTTCACATGTAAAAATATTATTTTGTTATGCAAAAACAATTAGTTTTTCACTTCCTAGAGACAAATTTTAGCTATTTTTATCGGCAAAGATGATATAGTTATTTTTCGAGAGAAAACTTATTATAGCAGAAGTCAGCTTACATTCAGAACCTTTTAAGTCATTTTCCAATAATTTTTAAAGAGACACAAAAACGTTATATTATGAGATACTCACTGTGAAAACGGTGGGTTACTATTTGGAATAAAATTTTATAAAAAAGTCAATATATTATATAGGTATAATATACGAGACATAGGATGCGTCAACCCAATATTTCTGGAATTATCACAGATTTAGTTGGTTTTGACTATTGTATTCCTACACAGGGAACAAGAAGAAGGTGCTGCTATTGTAGCGTAGCCAAAAAACAGCAGCGATCATCTTTACAGTGCGTAAAATGCAATGTTGCTATGTGTCTTGAGTGCTTTATCCCATTTCATTCCAAATAATAATTACTTTGTTTTCATCTTGTTTTATTTTATCATGTTTTATGTATTTTTTAAAGATAATTTTTAATTGTATTTCACCAGATTAATAAAGTTTTACTTTTTTCTATCTATATAGGCATTGAAAACCGTTTAAACTAATGTGGTACAAATATGTACCAGAAAACATTTAGTAATTTTTTTACCTCAAACGAACTCTGGTACATATATGTACCGGCCAATAAAAAAAGAGCTGGAGATAATTTTAAAAAATTGACCACTAAATACTTTCTTTTACTGGATAAACAATAAGTATAAACAAAAAAAAACTTAATTTTAGAGGCCCCAGAGTCTTGCGCGTTAAAGGGTTAAGATCTTTGCGCAAAATTTTACACTTAGGACAGAGACGCAATTCCTTTGACCGACGATGAACCGATCAATTTGGATCTTCTTCCACTTTCAAAGTAAATTTGGATAATTTGATAGCGTCGTTCAAACGTGACTTTATTTATTATGATTTTTCAGAGTTTACTGGTCATAAATGTCAAAAATTGAGCGCAGTATGATAGCTCGTTTGACAGTTAAAGCTTTCATAAGTTCTATCGAAGCAAAAGAAACATTTTTTTAATAATTTATTATAATTAGATGAAATCTTGTATTTAATCAATAAAGAAATGTGTATTTGTTTAACTCGTAATTCTACAAGAACTCGGGCCCAAAAAGTTCCCTCGTTCTAGCAAATGCACACTCGCTCTACAATTGAATCTATAATATTTAAAAATAACATACAATAATAAATTTATACTTTACATTTTATTTTAGGTATATGATTGATCGAAATAGTGCAGAGAAATTACCAAATTGGTTGCAAGACGCTCTATTTATGATGGCCGTATCGAATAGCTGCATGAATCCTATGGTATACGGAAGCTATGCTATGAACTTCCGTAAGGAATGTAGTAAATGCTTTTGTTGTAAAGGCATTGCAGACGAACCAGCGCTCACACGTAAGAGTACCGGTTAGTAGTAATTATAGACATATTTCTTTTTGCCTGTCTTCTGTTCCTCCTTAAAAACTTTTTAATTGTACATACCTTTGCATGCTTCGGGTTGTTTACGTTAAATATTTTTTATACTCAAGCATTTTGGTTGTTTCAATGTTTTATTAATAATTTTGTGTACTTACCGTGCTACATAAAAGCCATAAGTAAACAGTGACTTTAGAAATTTATTTTTCATTTAAAATTAACAAAATATTTAATTTTAAAAATAAAATTGCTGTAACGCTATGAAATATTTGAATCTTAACAGTAAGAGAAGGAAGACACATACATACATACATTTGCTTACCGCTTTGTGACAGGATATTTTATAGTTATTTCCAATCGACAGACAGTTGGAAATAAACAAGAAAAAATAATAACAGAGTGTAAAGAAAATTTGGTAAGTACTACTTAAAATTAAGCAAAGAGAAAGATATTAGCGTGAAATTAAATATGGATTAAATCGATGCCACGTGGGGTTAAAATCAATTTTGAAAGTTACATAGGTAAATAAAAACTTCTGAGCGGCACGGTCTTGACTTCTTATTAATACTGTTCAAATACTTTTCCGTTTTTGTTAAACATTGTAATTCTTGAAATTCTGTTTTAAGTCAATTTCTATTAAACAATTATTAATCTAATCAATTAATTAATTCTAATAAAAATGTAGCACTTGAAGTGTTTTCATTTGCAGTAAGCAACAATATGAAGCGGGAATAAAGAATATGAAATATTATGCAACAAAAAATCTCTGTTGGTGAGTTCACCGAAAAAAAAGTTATTTTTTGAACACACCTATTTTGACACTCAGACATATTATTGCTCCCACGAATGTAAGAGCTTTGATGCTATCGATAAGCTATTTGCCAAAAAATATTTTTTGGAGTCTTTCAGTGGCGAATTGTTTTTTCGTGGGTTCCAGTATAGAATAATATAAAATATTTGTAAAAATTCTATAATTTTGTGATTTTTTCTTATCAGATTGCGTATTTTATAACCATGCACTCTAGTTTATTTAACTATTTGATTTTAAGTATATTATTTTTACCTACAACAACCAACATTTAAGTACACTTCATTTTAATCGACTTACGTCCAACGTCATTACTCTAGCTTCTAAAGAGAACTTAAGCGTTGACATTGACGTAACGATTTATATCTACAAACAGTTTACCTTCTAAATAAAATTTTTCGAAAATTACTAAAGTATTATTGAATTTAATTAACCATGCAATATTTTTGAATAATAATCAAAAGAAACCCAATATCGTACATTTTTTACAATAAAATTTCAGACACTAGTCACTGTAAGTTATAATAATTAATTGATATTACATAAATAATAAAACATTTTCACTATCTATGACATAAATAAGCGATGTGGAAAACGTTTATACTAAATTGAAAGGATATAAGGAATAATAAATCATTCGTACCCACAAAATCAAATTTACTTTGCCGTGCCTACTACTTCTATTAACTGTGATTGATTCAGTGCAAAAGAATTATAAATTTTATAAAATTTACAAAAAGAATTGTGTTATAAATAATAAATTCAAAGGAATTTGGCAAATATTCAATCCTTCAAGAGATGTTACTTTGTATTAGACGTCAAGTGTAGTTTATGTTTATGACTGCCTCACTGTAGTTCGCGTTACGTATCTTTTTAATAAACACAACATAAGGTTTAACATTGTTGTTATAATGTATTATCTATTTTATAGATAGAACTAATAGGCCGCTCTAAAACTAGGATAATTAATTATTAAACCGTTTGTTTTGGATACCTTGGTATTCTAGGGCAGCTCTTAATCAAGTTAACAGTAATAGCCGAAGAAAATTAATGGAGTACTAACACAGGTTTGTTGTTTCGTATTTATCATTGATTACAATCAATGGTCTTATAAAATAATAATCAAATGTGAAGAATAAAATTTATAAAACCGAAATAAAAATTGGTTTTTTGATTTGATTTTATAAACAAAATTGCGAGAAACTGGTTTCCAGATGAATTGTTTGGGGTTCAGAAAGATTCACAAGCAATGTTTTATCGCACGTCTTCCTTAACAAGTAAAACTGTCAAGTGAAACTGAAAAAGTTCCCATGTGTACAGACTTTACGTTTTATCTGATGACTTTCCTTGAGTTTCATAGATACAATGGTTCCTTGCTAATTAATTTCCAAAACTAGTCGAGACGTAAGAGCATCTACATTTACATGGGTTACTCCAAATCAAGCTAAACAAATTATTAAAAAATTTCACTTCAATTTATCCGATTTTGCTATAATTTTTTTACAAATAAACTAACCACATAAAAGCTTCTCTTTCTCTCCTTTTCGAATTAGAAATATTTTAAAAGCAACAAGCTCATCTATAAGTTCAAAAATTTTTTACACAATTTTGTATGTATTCGTACTTTGGATATTGTATACAGTATACGATATAAGAATTTACATGATTATGTGACAATTTCCTCAAATGATATTCTGCTTTCTAGTCTGAAGCGCAGTAACTACTTGATAAATAGGGGAGACTGGGGATGTTTTGGACAATTTTTAATTTTTATTTTATTTTTTTTTCCAAAGAAGTTAGGCAATTATTTTTTTACTAAACTTTCGGGTGGATAGTTTAAGATTATTAACCTTGATATTATAGGTTATATTAAAATGCAATAGTTTTTCGAGAATTCAGTCACAAAGTAAAACTTAATTTTTTCCAAAACATCCCGAGGCACTAGCATACTGTGGACATTACCTATACACTGGACATGCGGGGAGTGTAATAATAGACAAAAGAAAGGAATAATGAGAAATAAATTTACCAAATGTATTTTTAAATGATACGAAATAAATATATACTAAAATATTATAAAACTAAATTATGAACAATATTATATTATTTTAAAATTAAACTTTAAAAATTATTACGAAAATTTTAATTGAACAATATTATATTTCAAAATCAGACTCATTGGATGATTTTAATTCTACTTTTAATAAATTTTTCTTTGCTTTCATTGGTTTAAAATATTACTAGTATCTTTAAACTCAAAAGCATTAGTAGCCGTCCTTCAGCAGTCGAGTAAAAGGTATGATATACATCGGACACAGTATGCTATCTACTATATATAGGACAAACTTCCGATGATATCACAGCGTCGATTTCTCTCTTCTGTCAGCTGTTTACAGTGGTACTAACATACTAAGTCATGTACAGCAACAAAATCACTAACAAAGCCCAAAATATAAGCATGTCCTTTGTATTTCAGTGTCCACACCATCCGCAGTCTCCCGTATATAAATCATTTAGATTACCATATGATATTTTAATCCCGCCCCTTCAAAATCTCCACAAAGCAAAGCACTATTAAAATGAAATTTTAACTAGATATTCAGTTAAGAGTTCTCAGGTTAAAACCACTATTCCCAGCTCTCTATGTCAACTATTTCTTGAAAAATCGGGTAAATTTAATTACTATTATCTGATTGGTTAAGAAAATTCATAAATAAAATTACATTCAAATAAAATGTGATTGTAAGTTATATTATATAATTTATAAAACACAAAGTTTGCTAAGAACTAATTTTGCTAACGTCGCATGACGTTAACTGACGAACGGATTATCGCCATTAAATTTCTATAATTTAAACTGAGTTTGTAGCAACAAACTTAGCAACAAACACAAGCGCGTCAACAAGCTAATGCCGAATGCCGAGGATTACGAGTCGCTTTCACGTATGGTAATTCGTAGGTCTACTACTAATTACTAATTAGTAGGTCAGGGCGACCGAAAGACCGCCTGACCTGTTAGTAATAATTATAATATAACATGTAATAACAGTAATAACAATGTTACAAATTTTAATAATAATAAACATTAAAATTACGTACAATCTCCTTGGTAATCTTTTTTTTTCCAAATTTCTAAACCTACGCATTGTTGCACTTTTCGTACCAATCTAAAAAGTATGGCAGCCAATCGAATTCTTCACCAATCGAAATGTACATCTATTGAAATGCACATTTATCAAGTTGTGCACTTGTTCAGTTGCACATCAATCGACTTCCACAATTTAATATTCACTCATTTGGAAGTCATGGCGGCCGACGATTATTATAATTTAATCGTGTTCTAAATTATAGATTTATTAATTGCTTATATAAATAATGTTTTAAAGAAATGTAATTACCATGACCAAGCGACTTATTACAAAATATTAAAGTGTAATAAAATAATAATTAAAGATACATCTGGTAAGTAACGATTGAGTAGGTATTAGATAGTAGGAGTATGATTTATTACCTTAAGTACAATGACGTGAAACTTTGTAGTTGATTGTAGCAGTCAAGCTATCAATGATGCTATAGATCATCCAATAATTAATTAATAGAAGCACTGGCGCTGCTTTAAAATTTGAAGATTAATTGTCTAAAAAAAATATACATTTATGCATTCGAAGTCATACTAATGAAACTATGTACGAGACATACATATTATTATGTATAATACAGTATGTTTTTAGGTATACTATACCCAGTATTTATAGTATACCCAAAGGCATATACCCGCAGGCATACTGTATTTATTAGGTACATACAGTGGCTCACAGAAATAAAGACACAGTCCTATGTTAGCAATGTAAATTGTACCTTTTAAAGACCCTTTTTCTCATATAAAAATCACTTTTACAGCTATACTTGCTAAGACAGTTTTTGTAGAAAATTTATTTTCCTTCATTTTTGTTTATATACATTTTTCTATTTAGTCTCACCGTTTCCGAGATACAGCGACTTAAAATAAACTCTGTAAAAATTTTATTAAAATTAACATAAGAACAATATTAATTTTATTAAAATATTTACAGCTTTTTTTTCAAATCGCTGTATCCCGGAAACAGTGCGACTAAATAGAAAAATGTATTGAAACAAAAATAAAGGAAACTAAATTTTCTACAAAAACTGTCTTAACAAGTATTGCTGTAAAAGTGATTTTTATATGAGAAAAAGGGTCTTTAAAAGGTACAATTAACATTGCTAACATAGGACTGTGTCTTTATTTCTGTGAGCCACTGTATGTACTGCGGTGTTCATTCAGGAGCTTTCCTATTCTGAGAAGCCTAAGGGGGTTATGCGATGACATTTTTAAAAATAACTTAATAAAGAAATTTCAATAAAAAAAAAAGATTCAATTAAAATTAATGTAAAAAAAATTTATATACCTGGGCCCTGTTTCATAATGAAAATTTACTAATATTACAAGTTACAAGTGACTTTAAATACTCTTCAAATCGTTAATCTGCACAGCTAGCTTCGTGGCTTTTGGTACTTATTAATGAAATAACCTACTCTAAATGCATAGCCAAAAATTATCCTCCATTATTTTATAATATTAATAATATTCCACTTGTACTTTCCAACTAATAGTATTAGTAATATTATGAAACGCGACCCAGGAAAACAAAAATGGAAAAAAGAAAAATCACCGGGGAAACAAAATTTAATAAAAAAGTTAGTTGTGCTGGATCCTTAAAGGAGAATAGACGTGTGTTCCACGTATAGCACAAATTGGATTTTTCGTTTCCCAATAAGAGGAAAGACGTGTGTGTTAATTTTTGGTTCCGTAAAGGAGAATAGACGTGTGTACCACGCATAGCACAAATTGGATTTTTGGTTTCCTAATAAGAGGAAAGACGTGTGTGTCAATTTTTGATTCCGTAAAGAAGAGTCGACGTGTGGTCCACGTTCGTCTGGTCAACAAAATTTTTGGAAAATACCGACCATCTGTGGTCGAGAAATTGTGGAGTAGAAAAGAAAGGGGAAATTTCAGTTTGTTTTTGGAACCAGATGGGAAAATAGGTGATATAAATTTCATTTAACTTTTTGTGCGCGTGCGGAGTTTGATTTTAACTTTCGTGTTGACTGTTTGTTTTTTTGCTGTTTAGATAATTAAATTAAATTAAAACTTGTAAAGTCTTTTTTTATTGAATATTTCATATTTACAATTTTTGTTGTTTATAATTCAAATTTTAAAGTAGTCACCGCATAACACCTCAGTACATATAATTATGTTGACTACGTTTTCAATTATACTACGTACAGAATTAAAACGTAAAAATCACAAATAATATACAATTTCCTGTATGTTTGATTATTTTAAAGCGGAATTCAGTAGAAGTACAAGAGTAATCCATCATAAAATAAAACTGTACCTTCAGCTATAATAAAATCAATTAAAAAGCTATTAACTTTTTAAAAATAATTATTTATTTCTGTATTAATAGCATAGCAGGGGTATAACGGCGTAAACCTTATTACAACGGCCAACTATTAGGAAATTGAAAACCGCAGTTTAAATCCTGATCGTGTCAGATTCAGTGTACACACTTCCTAATAGAAGAACTAATAAAATAGATCAATTATTATCCGAAATAGTCATTTTCACTTCATCAAGTTTTTTTTTTCAGTGGAATTTAAATGACCGAAAATATACCATATTCTAAAGGTTTCGTCAAATAGATGAAAAAATTAATTATAAGAGCAAAATATTAAATGTGTAATAAAACCAAATTATCTCCAATGTAGACTTGACAATTGAAATCACCGAAAAGTACATATCTTGTCAACTGCAAGAAGACAAACTATTTACATCTTGAATCGACAGCTATAATATTAGAACATTTTTATGTTTTTTGCAAATGGGAGTATCCCATATTAGTGCCTATACATATCGAAATTTTAAATTAAAAATATTTTCGTTTATAAACAATTCAAATTAATTTTCTTTTAATTCCATAATTCATTATAACTTTCGTCCTTGTAAAATTTTAATTTTAAATTAATCTAACTTCATTTAATCTATTTCTGTTTGAATATTCTCAAATCCAACTATTCCCTATTTAATAATTATATAAAACTAATTTTCAAACTAATTTTCCAAATATGTTCGCATTTAAATCAAAATACTATAAATACACTTCAAATGATTCCGACTAATCCTCGTTTTCCACCTGGATTTACTTATTTGCTAATATGAAACTGTCAAAATTATACCATTTTTTGATGAAGTCTTACGAATATCGGCTAAAGTTAGCATTCTATTATGTTTTATTCTATCAAATATGATAAATAATGATTATCTTTTCTTGACATCCGTCAACAAATTAATTTGTGAGATAAATCAAAGCTTAGTTATAGCATTATTTAGATATCCACCACTGGGGTGTATATATCGAGTTTAAGAAATTTAAAACTATTTTATAGCATAAAATAATAAGAGATACACAAAACAATGCATTCTTCTCGCTATTATAATATGTATTTCTAGGGTACCTAATATTATCATGTCCTGATGCAATGTTTATTTCTAAAATTTTGCTTATTTTGTGAAAGGAAATTTGAATTTATTTTAAATTAGAAAATTTGTATTTGCCGCGGAAACTTTGATAATGGAATGGAGAAAATTTAGGAGAGGGGCTTTTTTCCGCGGTGATAGAGCGGACGGTCGTGATTTTGTATATGGGCAGAAAATTAAATTTAAAATAAAAATAAAATGGAAAATAAGTATTAGTTTATTTAAATTGTCAATGGAATTAATTGGATAATAATAATTATAGGTAAACTTTTTGGATATAGAAACATTTAATAATGAAATTTGACGTGGAATATTTTTGGTTTGATAAGAAAATTTGTGGCGCGATATTGGAATAAAGGTATCGTGGTTCATTAAAATTTTATTGGTGAAAAGGTACAGTTAATTTTATTATTGGTTAGAATAATTTATAAATCAAAAAACCACCCTGAGGATATATTATTACATAACAAATTGGCGCCCAACGTGGAGCTCGAACCCACGACTGCGCCATAGCAATTAGCAATCGAGAATTCTAATAGCTCGCCTACGACCGCGTTATGATTTACAAATTATTCTAACCAATAACTAACCAAGTAGTAATAGAAAAAGAAAGCGGTGTTTACCAGTTGTCTTGTAAAAACTACCAAGCTACTCTTATTGGACAGACCGGCAGGACAAGTGGACATAAGAGTCAAGGAGCTTAAAGTGGATCCCAAATCCAAGATGTTTCAACACAATAAATCAAACAAACATGAGATGAAAGATGAGCAGGCAAAGCTATTGTCTTTGCACTTGGCATGTTGCGCCCTATCAATTCTTGTTTTTGGTTTTATTCTAATGACACGTTACGTAAACCAGGTTGTTATTTATAACGTTTTAATTGTTGTTTTCATATACAGTAGGTCCGAGGAAGACCGCTTGTGGTCAGAACGCATCATTCTAGAATTTACATATAACAGCGAGAAGAGCGTAATGTTTTATTTATCCCCTATAAGTCCCCTTATAATTAAACTTCGCAATAACACTGTTTTTATATTTACAAAATAATAAATTAACACCAAATTGCTGAGTGTTAATAGGATAAGACGGCTTTATTTCTGTATTTCATAGCAAAAATATAGCACCCGACGTGGGGCCCTTACTTGAATAAAAAAGGAGCCGTTGCATAATATGGATACAGTTTAAACGAATAATTTCTTCAAAGAGATCTTAATTCAGAAATAAATTACTTCTTATAATTAAAGTTACTTTCCATTATAGAAAATTTATTATTCAAAATTTTTCTGCGAGAAGCAGCGGTACAAATGCAGCAAAAAATCAAGAACTTTTTGCTATTCGGAAAATTAATCATTCATACAGTTCTGATGACAAAATCCGTTTAATTACCAATTACAATTTATTGCTATAATATATTATAAGTATACAATTATTTACTCTTTAGATAATTTCTGATTTCATTGGTGAATACAAGAAGCTAAAATATTTTAATTGAAAAAAATTGATTTGAATTGTCTAGATTCGTTACAGTTTATGTATAATAAAATCAGACGTAATAATTGCATTTTATGGCGTAATTTCTCAAGTTTCTCAAATTTCTCAAAAAAGCAAATATGTAATGTTTTATTTAAATTAGCTTACAAGTTACAATGTTATTTGAAATATCTAAATATGTAAATCTGCAGGGACTTACATAAAAATTTGTTATCCAATGAGTGTATAAGAAGTGACAGTGACTGTTCGCCACCAGATTTTTATTTACTTTTTTATTATTATTAGCTTTTTTATTATTAGCTAACGTTGTTCGTCTTGGTTTGGAACCGACTTTATGAACTAGGTTGGTGTATTCTACATTCACCACACGTGCTTTGCAAATGTCAACAATCGCTGCTGTAAGTTGAAATTAATGAGATTCTGAAAATAATTCGAACATATCTTGAAGTTTGTGGTGTAAGTATGTATGAATGTCAACATTCGCTGGTCGATGTTAACAATTACCAAAGCTTACCTCCAAAAATAGAATTTTTCTGTCCTCTGATCAAAGAAGGCAATGGTAATTTACCAAAATTTAAAACCAACTTAAAAACAATCTGGAAAGTACAAAAATAAAAATATAAACGAAAATGATATAAAAAAATATCTGAAGTGTTACCCAATTAACCTTTATTTAATGTTAGAGTAAAATTTATAAAATAAAAACTTTTTACATTTTATGTGAATGGTATTGTTTTGAATAAAACTTTCTTAACATTGTGGGTGAATGTAAAATAAAACTGGATTTACAAATTCTAACCTCGATATTTACTTTTGTTGAATTTTTGTAACAGTTCAGAAAATTTGACCATAACAAGTCGTTTTTTGTTTGAATGCTAATCCAACCAACCCAATAACCTTTTCATATATTTACTTGCATTGGATAAGAATTGTGTACCAGAAAATTATT
The DNA here is from genome assembly GCA_963170105.1 of Cantharis lateralis. NCBI lineage: Eukaryota > Metazoa > Arthropoda > Insecta > Coleoptera > Cantharidae > Cantharis > Cantharis lateralis. Next base: position 12,592,006 of record OY720629.1, read on the forward strand.
GTTACCTATTTACTTTTTTTGGAATTGTTGTTTTCTAGGTGGTTTTACAAAACGATAGAAATTTTAAAGCAATATGAACTTTGTGTTATTCTTGTTTCTTCTTCTTCTTAATCGTTTGTTTCTTGTCAGAAGCGTCGTGACCGTATTCTCAATGATTGAGAAGCGGCTTTCGTGGTAAAGTACCTCGGTGGTTTGCCATTGCCTTCCTTGTTTAAGAACATTACAAATGTGTATATTATATATTATGTATAGGTATTGCCATGATCCATAATTTTAAAAGGTATGACTTTGAATAAAAATTTAATAAAAAATATTTAGATATGTTTCCTAAAATAATTAAATTTAAGGATGCCAATATAATGAAATGGCATAGCTCAGCGTAAGCATGAAAATCAAGATGATTGTTTTAAATAAACTAATAACTGCGTTTTACGAAAACCCAGCTATTTTGTCGAAGCAACAAGTAATTCGCCTAGAGAACTTACAAATTTCTGAAAAAAAGACACATTCAATAAAAACAGCATTAACAGTTTAATCGATACAAAATTCGGATTTACAGATATGTATCTTCTTAAAACTAAACAAAAGTAAATATTCACCAGGGTGAATTAAATGATCAGAATTGTCCAATATCAGTTGATCGTTGCAAATATTAAAATTAATCGTCACTAGCCAACTGCACAGTAAAAGTTAATTTACTATTGTGGAAAGTTAGGTCTGAAGCCAACCTCCTTTGTAACAAATTTTATTAATTTGAGTTTGTTGTTTGAATGTGCTATTGTGGATGTGGATTACCATCACACCATTTAATTTTTTTCATGATCTGTTTTGAGTATTTCCTGAAAGCTGAAGGTCTCCTACGAAAAGTTGCAAGCAGCATCAAGATTCACCCGAACAGTTCAAGCATCATCATCTCCAAGTGGCAGTTGCGTGCGAAGATTAACTGAAGCCATTTTTGTTTATGTGTTTGTCGCAGACGTACCATAATTATTAAGTTTATTTTAATTCTGGATAGCCAATATAGCCAGTGCCGTAACTAGGCAGGTGGAATAGGTGCATTTAGAGGGTGTCCAAATTTAAGTTCTAAGGCTAGTTATGGCACTGAACATAGTCAAAATCTTGTCTGTATTAAAGCAATAACTGACTGGTGTTTATACCTAACATGTTTTTCTTTAATACCATCAATATAATAAATTATTAAAGTCTACATTATCAATTAAAAACTTAAATGATATTTAAGTTAAATAAAATGTACACCACCAAAGCTCACCAGCCGAACTAAAACTAAAAATTCGTTAAATTGTTTTGTCTATTTGTGATAGATACTGCTTAATCATTTGCCTTTTAGTTATATTTTTAAAATATAATATGAATAACGCCGGTGGTTCAGCTCTTCATTGTTGTTCATGGGCGAAAAGAAACCCAAAAATAAATTTTTGTTGTATGCCGGAAAACATAAAGTTTATCATATACCTAAACTTGGTAACTGTTTATAATTGATGAAGTTTAAAAATTTACGGGTTGAATAAATTAAATTATTTGAATCAATCGCTTAACTTTTTTTGCAAAAAATTTAAATACGATGTTTATACAATAATGTAAGTAACAAATAAAGAAACAAACAAACTAGATTAATCAAAGGGAGTGTGAATACCCTAAATGTGTAGATTATAAATATTATAATATTGCTTGTAAATATGGCATGGTTCATCGTGCAACATTCACTTAATATATTCCCTTATACGTATCTAATACTAGCAAGCAACATTAAATTTCAAATGTTAATATTATAATATCAAGTACTAAAGTAGTGTTGTAATAATTACTAAGTATTACAGTAGTTATAAATGTATCTGTATGTTCTTATCTGTCGCTTTTTATTTTTAAGAAATGCTTGCTTTTGATTTTGCCAACTCATAGGTGGCAATAATTACTAATTATTTTTACTGACACTTTTTTGGAGGGGGCTCCCCTCTCTTCCCGATTGGGCCGCCCCTGGACTTGGCTGCTATTCTGATGCTCAAAAAATTAATCAAAACTGACAAACGATATTATGCTTGCAATGTTTACACGTTCATAGTTTAAGCAAAAACAAAAAACCCATAAAAATTATCGTTTGGAAAATTTTGACGAATGTTTTCTCTCCAGGTCAAACATCCGAATCATATATATGTACATATTTTAAGAAATTATTACTTTTATCTAATCTAATCTTACAAAAAAAGAAAAATGAGATTACTGAACTTACCTACATTTCAAGCTATTTTTAAAACATTTTAGAACTTATACTATGTAGATTTATCGTTTATTAAATATATTCGAACAAGATATATAATAATATTTATTCGTGTTGTAAAAGTTTGTATAATATTGTTTACATAACTGTGCGGAGTGCTATCAATTTCATAAGCCTTTTTCTTGTGTTTGACAACAAATAAAGTATAGAATTTATACACAACCACGAACAACCAATACATAATTGACTATTTTACTTTATGCGTGCTGTAAAGCTATAATAATGCTCGTATCCATTATGCAAAATAAATAATATAATTTTATTTACAAACAGTTGCTTCTTTCCAATATTGCAAAAATTATTTTATTACAATTTCAATTTTTAAGTAGAACATGAATTTATTTGCATCATAAAGTTTAAAAATATGCGCATATTTATACACACGATTTTGGTTAAATGATAAAGAATTTTCTAAAGATATGCAAATATAAAATCATTTGTGATTACCTCAGGAAAAAAACAAATAAAATAAATTTGAATTTGTCAGTTATTTAAAAAATTTCTAAATTTTGAAAATCGTTCTAATATATTTTATCAAAAGTTATTCTAAAGTTTATTTCATTTTGGTAGCAGAACCTTGTTTATTAGCAACAAATGCGGGGTTCATAGACCTATAAGACAATTTAAAGCTCTCCATTAATGTGGAGTTTCCTCGGTGCTATAATCAATTGATTGCGTCCTTAATTATTAATAAATATTTCAACCTTACTGTGCATTATATAAAATATTATCTCTGATTGTAACTCATTTTTGCTGGATTTTTGTACTCGTTTTTTCCCCGGACTAGTCCACTTTTTTTTATAAACGAACAAATTGTATATATTTCTTAAATAACTCTTGGTTGTAAATGTAAAAATACATTGAAAGACAATTGATTGCAAATATTGCTAGTGAGATATTTTAGAAAACAAATTTATTTAATTTTGTCTTTATAATTTTTTATTTATTTAAAATTTAAAAACATTATTTTCTAAATTTTATAAATAAAATTAAAACAATTTGAAGACATTATTAGAATTACAAATAATTAAATTGGTAATATCAGTTATTTGTAAGAATAGTTATTCATATTTACAATGTATTTCTATTTAAAAGAAAACATTTAATTGATTTCTGTTGATTTTTCTTCGTATTTGACTCGAGCGAATTGTAGTAACAACAAAAGAATTCGAGAACTCAAAGAAATTATCGTAAATAACACAAGGGCTTTCATTTATCTGGATTATTTTTAATTTCACAGAATACACACTTGAATTCTAGAAAGTTTGCTCTAGCGAACATACGTTATACGTATAGTATATACCTTATTATATATTGACGAAAGTGATCAAGTTTGATCAGGTTTTTTTTTAGAACTACAGCTTTCCAAGTTAGTGCAGTTGATAAGATGATAAACAATAATGTAATATAGATATTATTTGATGTATATTAAATTTTTGTAATTACGCTTAAATATGAATAAAATAATTGAAAACATAACGAATCCTTATGGCTGCCAAGCTCAAACAGGTAAACAAACAATAAATTTACTCAAGAAAATAACTATTTGTATTTCCTATGCTGCGCTGTTGCTTTCAATGTTGCTTCAATGCGGTTGATTTTCAACCTTCTACTTCAAGTATCTAAATTGTCTACATTCAAGTAGCTAAATTATACAAATACAGGTTTAGGTAAACCGTCTATTGATGTAGTAAATTTTTCGGATACCATAGTATGTGCAGATATTTTATTCATTTTATAACAGAAAAATCTTTTATAAAGCTGTGTTGACAATTTTGAAGAAAATATAAATTTAGTTAGCTACTGCTAGTGGCTGGTTTACCTACTATCTACACATGATTTTTTGTACTAAAATGGTTAGCTATTTTACCTACCAAAAATAGATGATTTATTACATTTTTGTAGGAGAATATGAAATTAAATGAATGAACTAATTTTTTATTTGTTGTATGTGATTTATCTGCTCATTGTAGATTATACTCGCATGTACTAAAAAAGATTAGATCATTCATTTCAATAAATCAATCAGATACGTTTTTACAATAATTTTATTTGAAAAATTAAAATTCATTTTCAATTAATTTTATAATACCGATTTTCCGGTATTTTCACTTCCAGTTAAATTATCTATCAAGTAACAAACTTTTTGTTACCTAGTGATGTTGATCATTTTTTCATTTTTTCTTTTGTAATACAATAATAAATTATGACTGGTCAATATTTTAATAATAACAATCAAATTTGACGTTGGATTAGTTTATTTTTGTAAAATTACATAAAGTAACGTTACTACCCACAACTTTTAAATTTGGTAGTTGAGCTTAATTGGAAGTGAAAATACCGGATATAAGTAAACAAACAAACTTCTAAAGGTCAAAAATTTTATTTCAATAAAACCTAAATTCCTAAGTATAAACTAATAAACCATACTGTAGGTATTAAAAATTATACCGTCTGTATAAAATGACGCTAAACTAATAAATTTACATAAAAAGTGGTTCAATAACTATTTGGTAAATTAATATGTTTTGAAGGAGCAATATAAATATTGCTGCTGTCCATTATACTTTTGCTAATTAAATCTCCCATATTTACAATATATTGCTGTGTTATTTATAAAATTTTCGATTTTTTTTTTTATAGATTAATAACTTCCATCAAAATCTAAATAAATGTGATACCTTTATCACGTCCGTAACAAATTTTGATATCAACCAACAACATCCCAAAATTCTTACAGCAAATAAAATCGCGGCCGTCCGACATCTAAAAATCGCGAAACCTTCAATTCGGGTATTTCATGAGCTATGGTTTAAGAAACCCTCAGCAGTCTAACAGTTCTCTTTTGCACCGAGTAGGTATGGGGATGGGTTTTCTAGGGGAGGGGGGTGCGATGATAACATCTTGCGTGAGATATATTTCGAGAAAGTGCGTCGGTGAGCAGAAATCGTCCGTTGCAACTCGAAAAGATCATATGAGTTACCTGTTGTCTCTGATGCTGGGATGGTATGGGGGGTGGTTCTAGAGTAAGGGTTGATGATTAGGCGACGGGATTTTCACGATTCAAGAGCAACAAAATAGCAACAAATTATGGTATTTGTGAAGTATTTTTCCAACACTCCGTTTATTAATTACCTACGTGGTTTTGCTAGCTTGATACAAAGCTGGCAGCTTAATTGATTCCGGCTAAACGGGTGGAGCAACAAAATCGGGAATGAGGCAACAAATTAGCAACAAAATAGCAACAAATTATGGTATTTATGAAATATATTTCCAATAATCCGTTCAATAATTACCAACGTGGTTTTGCTAGCTTGATCTCAAGCTGGCAGCGCCACCGATTCCGGCGAAACGGGTGGAGCAACAAAATCGGGAATGCGGCAACAAATTAGCAACAAAAGAGCACTAAATCCCTGACATAGTTCGAATTTTTTTTTCCGGAGTGGTCATTCCAGCTTGAGGTACGTCATGTATTCGCTTTAAAACAACATAAACAAACCAATGCATATTTCTGAGAATTTTTGTTCAAATTTCAAAATATAAAAACACAAAACATTAGGTTGTATCTTGTTTGTGTAGTTTTTTTGAATACACGTAGTGTTTTTTTTTTATATATTATGCATTTTATGTGTGTTTTGTATGAGACCTATAGAGATATCGTATATACGTTTATGCTTAACGAATGAAACGAAAAGCTGAAGCAATGCGCAAAATTAGAAATGATCAATATTTCATTCACTTCAATTATTAATCGTCACCATTACGGGAGTTGAGAAAATGTATATTATAAAAACTTCTTGAAACTTATTTCTATGCTTCACATCTTTGCTAATTGCAAATTAGAAGTTGGATAAGATGAATACACGCCTTTCGTAAAATTCAATCCAACATATTAAATCGATATAGGTATCTATACCCATGCAATAGTGATCTCCTTCATTCTTTTGACAGGTGTGAAAAATTTCAGAAGCAATTCGTTTTAATTGTCATTACTTTTTCTTGAATCGAAATATTTTCGTCATTAAACTAATACCTATATGAAATAATTTGGGATTCCAAAAGTAAACAATATTTGATTTTTGAATTAATAACAACATTTCTATATAAATCATATTAATTAAGATAATGTATCAATTTTTAATTGAGGAATAAAACGTTAAGCTCGTGTCTCACTATAAAATTTGTATAAAATCGTTCTTATAAAAATTTTACATACAAATAATGTAACGTCACGTGACATAAAAATATTTTTAAGCCATGTCCCACTGTAAAATATTTGGTGCAAAGTTTTATACAAATAAGATCAGCTGTGACAGCTCAGTAGTTGACTTTTGGCTTCAACAGCCAATGAGATGCCTCCTTTTATAAAATTTTTAGAAACTGCTCTAAAATGAGAATTTTTATAGAACTATTTTGTGACGTCATGAAAATAGAAGCACCATCAAAATATTTTTACAATTGTCATTTTTATAAAACAATTCCGCTGTCAGACTATCCAAATCGTTTTTATGCAAGAAACGTACATATATGTATACGAATGGTTCAATTTTAAGTTGATAGATTAGGATATTGTATAACAAATTAATTCATGTCAGACTCGTACGTAAAATTGAAATAAAATTTCTAGACCCCTCTGTAGATTTTCCATCTAACCTAATCTTTCAAACTTGATTGATAACTTAATTTTAAATTTCTATTAGAAAATCTTAAATTTCCTAATTTATAGGTTCAAAACATCGACTTTATATTAAACCATTTTTTGTATGAATAATCCGCCAATATAGGAATTCGCATTCGCAATTAACATTTTTAACTAACAAAAGATTTCAGGTAGAGTGGATTAAATCAAATAACAAAAATCTGCTGTGTCGACGTTTCGAACGATTTATTCGTTCATCTTCAGGACTAAAATAGGAAAAACATAAATAATCATAATGTGGTGGAACCTACCAATCTACAAATGGACTCACCACACAGATCACGGTGAAAATTGGTCTTATCTTATTCAGGAAATGATGTAATGGTCGGAAAAATGGTGACACTCAAACAAGTCGGAAACATAAAATCGCAATCAGTCATACAGTTAAAAAATAAATTAAATAAATAATGAAATAAAAATGTTCAACTGTAACAAGAATAAATCTCTCAAAAATTAACACTATTAAATTAACAAAATTTGTAACAACGAATAAAATATATGATAAATAATTTATACAAAATGATAAAATTAAAAAACATATCACTTCCCATTAAATTCAATTTCCCGCCAACAGTTTCAAAAAATAATAAAGAGGCGCCAATTATAGGAATCAAAATTCCTATAATTTGGTAAATCACAAATTTTAAAAAGCACAACACTTACAAAATTGTACAAAACACAGATTAAAAATGCTAATTGGTAAACGAATAGACATGACATTTCTCCCCACTCCTAAGAGAGTTACGAGGCAACCGTTTCTCTATTAACCGGGCATTAGTGACATGTAAGTATTTTAGGAATTTTTCCTAAATAAAATAAATCAAATACCCGGTTTCACCAACCTCCGTCAAGGCATTTGATGGACGTCAAATCTGTGGCAAATAGTTAAATGGATAATTTTATATTCTCCATATATATGGAGAATATAAAATAAAATCCATCCTTGACCAATTCACTTCGCATTTGATAAAGGGAATTATAAAGTTCTTCTGACATTCGATAAATTTCAGCATTCTATTCGGAACACAAGTGTATTAACTAAATGATTGATAATAAATGCGATGTATAAAATTATCCATATTTATGTTTAAATTAACACTAGTTTTAAATGAATCAAATTGCTAACAATATTTAAAATCTGTTTACTTATAAACTTAATTATTATTTGAATAAAATACGCGTTACAAAATAAATGTATGTACTAGTTCTAAATAAATTTTTAAATGTAATGTGTTAATCATACTAGTTATCTATCTAGATTTAATGCAAAATGCACGTGAAGACATCACTTACAAAGTGTAATATTGCTGTTTGTAGTACAACTATGTCTGAGTTCATTTACATAATAATACATAATATTATGTACCTATACGTATTTTACAAAGCAATTTATTACTTTGAAATTTCGTGAACAAAACAGAAAATTTTAAAACGTCAAAATTATATAAACACAGAGACAAGACGTGACAATCAACAGAAAAAGCCACTTTGTCATAGGAAGGCGCAAGTACTATTAGTTTGCCTCCGATGACTGCAATAAATGATTGACAATATTGAACGCACTTCGGATATTACAATTTCTTTTCAATAATTATTTTAAAACATTTGATAAATTACATGAAACAACAGAATTCGAAAATTTTAATCTTAAACTTGACTCAAATTAAAATTTTTTGTTCACTAATAATATTGACTCATTGACTGAATACAGTTTTAATATAATAATATACGTATCTACTCGTATACTCAATACAGCTAGACAATTATGAAAGCACTTGCGTTATTAGTAATGTTAATATTATTAGATTAAAGTAAATTACATCCATAAGTACCTATTATATTAATAAATTTTCACTCGAGTATCCAAATACAATAGTCTGGAGTCTCCATGGTTCTGTTTAGACTTTACATCCAATCTAAAATTAATTCTTCTATAAATATAAAATTTCACTTTAATTCTTTTTTAATAGATTCTATCGCTGTAATTTATTCTGAAATAACACTACAGTAGAGATTTTATAATTTGGTCTACACGGGACCATGGCACCGTCGAAGCCATAGGTACTATTTATGTACATGTATTGTACATTTTCATGTCGGTTTCGATATTAGCTGTATTCTTTTTGCCTATTTTAAGTGAGATTGTACTGAGATACTCAGTTACTCAGTTAAATGGGTGTTCTTTTTACCGTTGTGATAGAAGTACTGTGCCGTGCCGAACTGAGTTTTAACTGAGAAAATTACCTCCCTCCCTAACCGAACTGATCTTGCTATTTCAAAGTGTTACAACTGAGATAAGTTGGGAAATAGCCCGGATTGGTCGGTTTAAAAAAATTGTGACATTTATGATTGTGTAGTTAACATTTAAATTAAATAATATAACATGTACATCATTTAGATATTTCATTAGATTCGTAATATATTTTAATAAAAATGTTGAAGGCGGTTTGTTACAATATGATTGGAATGTAATTTTTGTATCATGGGTTGGTAGTGTATTTTTGTTGTTCTTTTCACCTTATGTTTTTCTACCTTTGGCTCAGTTAATCTCTGTTCGGCTCAGCTCACTTCGTCTCAGTTGTACTGAGTATCTCAGTACAATCTCACTTAAAATAGGTAAAAAGAATACAGCTAATATTATGCAATCTAGTAACAACTTTATAAAAATTTATATAAATTAGAGTTTTTGTTATAATTATATTTAAATAGTCATGTAATAGATTGAAGATCATTTCTGCCCACATCGAAAAAATATGTATTTCTTGGTGTAAATAATTGAAATTTTGATATCAATGATAACTTAAATTAATCGATATTTGAAGTTCATCCATAGTTTATTCGCTTCATTCATTTTAATATCAACTATCATTTTATTCAACAACTAGTCATATATATGTGAAAACATGTGGGCCTCGATAACGTGCTAGTCCCTAAAATGTTTTAAAATCAAAAGTTTTAGGAATGGTCTGCTAAGTTCGTTATAAATGAAGCCACTATAAAAGATGTTGCAACTCCACTAGTGAAGGAGGAAACCGATACTTACAGTGTCAAGTAAATTATGATCAGTTGAAGTAAAGATCGGCCAATTAACCCTTTCCTTTGGTTTGCGACCTCTGCGTATTGTAGTTTTTCGTGGTGGAGCTAGTGGATATGGCCGAATTTTATGAAGAGTTTCAATAAACTTTGACGTTTGCGGTGCTGATGTGTTGAATGATTGATCGATTGTTTTTACATAAACATCTGTTTCTATTGCTTCACTACCACCGATTTCTTCATTTGCTGCAGTTGGAATTGCAGAATCATTAAGATTATCTTGTATAAATGGTCGATCAGTCACTGTACTGGGTAGAAAATCGATATCTTGGAATATATTTTGATCCAATGGCCAAATACCAGTCCATAACTGGAGGTCGGATTTAGACCACACTACTTTTTAACAATTAAACCGTACTTATGTATAAAATACACAATCGATTACCGAATAAATATTATTTTCAAAAACACTAGGACAATATTATTTGAAATCGCTTACCTTTTTTTGGCGATCTACGATATAAACAAAATTATCACAAATTTTAAAATTTTAAAACAATTTACAAACAGTTCTGATGGGAAAAATCACCTTTCGATTGCATAATATAAACAATATAATGTGAAGTACATTAAAGTCAATGTAACTTTCTATTCTATCGTTAATTAAATATTGTAACTTGTGAAATTAAATAATATAAAATAAAATATGAATAAATGAACAAGTTAATAAATTTTATTTCAATATGTAAGCTTTCGTGCACGTTTTTCTTGCAGTTTTGAGAAAGTGCACGATAGTGCACGAAAGCTTACATTGAAATAAATTAGTACCGTTTTATTAATTTATTCATTCGTTTATTTATATTTATATTTTCTATTCTATCGTTGATCTTATTAAAGTCAATCCATAAACGACTATATTATTATAATCGAATTCATTTTAAGTCGCGTGAAACAATGGGCATATCTGGTTATATCAATGTGAATGTATTCTTGTTTTCTATCTCTTGTCGAAATATAACAAAGATAACCAAATGTCTTACGTCAAATATCACTGTAAGTCATACGCGACTTAAAATGAATTCGACTATAACAATGTCACTGTTATTAGTATTTTTTATATAGGTACTTTAAAATTTAAATTTTTTTAATAATATAAAGTACAGATTTCTTTACAAGCACATACTATCAAACTTGATATATTAAAATTTTCTATTAGTGGAAGCTGTCTATCAAATTTCAGCTCTTAAGAATGGGTAAAGCGTAAAATATGGTTAAAAAAACTGAAAGAAGAAGTCCTGAAAGCATTTATGTATAGGTTGGTACTTATAGTTTGACTTTTATTGCATGATCTTACAGAATATTTTCATAGTTGCTTATAATTTATTATTTTGCAATTCTTTTATTAAATAAATTAATAAATCAATAGTATTAATTAACGGACTTACGAAAGGAGTTATTTATGTTACCTACTAAGCCATGAAAACAATATTCTATCACAACAATTCTTTTGCCTCAAGTTTCAATGAAATTTTATAGTGTTATGATTTTTTTCATAATTTTCTATCGACTAGAAAACATGTTATGCGTTGAAAACCAAAATATCTTTTATTTTTTATTACTACTCCAATAGGGGTAAGGGATTAAAAATGGCATTGAAATGGCACTTTTCGATGTTCTATCGAATGGCATATTACACGTTTAATTTGGTGTAAGGACACTTTGCAGCATACCCTTTTTATAAAAATTAAATAATTTTGAATAAGCAGACTTCCGTAAAAAAGTTAATATTGAGTAACATAAATATAAATAGCCATTATTAAATAATACAATTAAATTTAATATAAAAATATGTTAGATAGAAGGCTTGCGATTAATGCTTAAGCAACATAATAATATGTTATTCAATAAATAGTTATATATTATTCAATTATAATCCGTCTTTCATATATAAATAGTTCGGTGTTTTAATGAAGATTATCGAACTAATTCTAATTAATAGGTTACGGAACCTAGAATAACGACCGCGTAAATAAACCATATTATCATATAAATGTTGGTTGCCGTCCAACTTTTACGCTTCTTTCCTTCAAAAGTACGATAAAAAAAAACCTTAAATTTTCTGAAAGAACAAATTTTAAGCTTTCTTATGAGGTGAGGATAAATAAAATCGGATCAACGGTTATACTTCACAATTTAATTTTGAAAATCGACTTTTTGAAGAAAACTTTAGAAGTTTAACTTCATGTTAGCTTTAAAAAAACATTCTCTTGCCGGTACGTGTGCTCTACTAGGGTCACGGTAATTGTAATTTAGGTGAGGGCAGTGCCAAACTAAAACTATTCTCCACAAGTGATAAACAATTTCCCATCACCACTCCAAGTTAAGTGCCCCAAAAACTCAATCTGAACGCAAGTGCGCGAACCCTCCCTCATTATGACAATTAAAAAAAGAAATAAGTTAAGTTTAGTTTTTAGTGCAAATACTTTACCGCTTTAAATTTAAACATTTTAATCTTAAGTTTTATTAATAATAATCGACATGTAATTATCAAAAGTGCTACCATAACGCTGCATCAAAACAACCAAAGGGTAAGGTAACTCGGTCTAAATAATTTTAACAAGACGGACGGAATTAAATTTTCCGTCACGATTAATCAACAAAAACCAAAGTCAACACATCTATCATCCGATGATGGTGATAAGGATGCCTGCGGCACCAAATGCTCATCAATCAAGAAGAATTGAATCGAATTAGGTGGGGGAGCGTGTTCATTCCGTGGCTACACTTGATTGCTACCAGATATGGTGTGCCTGAAATGGTCCTGATCGCGAGCACCTTTATGATCCCACATCCGGTTTTAATTCGAAGGATCCGATCGAATCCCAGCCTTCGAATTTCGTAATTTTTTGAGTTCCGTGCCTTCCGGGGAATGTTTTTAATGAGTTTAGCGCGTATCACGCTAGAGTAGAGTAGGTTTTGACAAGCTCAACTACGGCAAATCTCGGATTATCACCTTTTGAAATAGCAATTTTCGAATTTTGTTATTTTCGATTAACCACTGGATCTTCTACTGCATATTTTATTATTTATAATATTTACTATAATAGGTATAGACCATTACCTGCCATTCAGTGCAAACATTTCGGAGAAATTCGGAAGCGTAGAACTTGAACGGTCCCCCAATTGTTTTATACAGTATTATGCACGGTCAGGTGTCCCGACCGCTGACCGCTGACTCTACAGAGGCTCTCTATTAATAATAATAATAATAATATATATATTTACGGTTAAACCATTTTACAAAAAATTTACAAAATTAAAACAAACATATTTTCAATTACAAATAAAATTATAATTTGTACGCTGAAAAATCGATGCGTCGGAGATTTCGCTTAAACGAAGCTAACGACTCAGTTGACAAATCAAAGGACTCATCATTATTCAAGCGATTAGCTGAACGAATCATTTTGGCAATCGGACTGTAGAACCCATAGTTAGTCCGGTGGTGGCTTTCTTCAAAAATCATCCTCGATCTAGTGCATCTAGGTGCGTTCCAGGATCTAAAGCATTCAAGCAAATAATTGCAGTCGATTTTGCGATTCAGTAATCGGTGGATAACGCATAATTCCGCTGTTAATCTTCTGTCGGCCAGAGATCTAGTGTTACAGAACTTAAGGCAATTATCGTCTGAGAAATCGTCCGATGGAAGCCCACGTTTATAGTGCAAGTATTTGAAGAACTTGTGCTGGACCCGCTCAAGTTGATATATGTAAATCAAATAATGTGGAGACCAAACGCAAGATGCATATTCCAGCTGGGAACGGACTAACGAAAAATACAGTAGTTTTACTGTGACCGCAGAGAAGTGTTCCGACTGACGCCGAATAAAGCCAAGCGTGCGAAGGGCTTTATTACATACTAATGCGATATGACTTTTAAAGGTCAAACCGACATCTAAACGTACACCCAGGTCGTCAATCTCGGTTACTCGCTTCACTACTGTGTTATTCAAGTAGTATACATAAGAAATACTTGGCCCTTTAGAAAGGGAAATAGCATAGCACTTGTCCAAATTAAGATACAGCCCATTTTTGGTACACCAGTGACACAAGTTGTTGAGATCTTCCTGTAATAATGAGCAATCATTGATTGACTTGATAGATCTGAAGATTTTCAGGTCATCAGCAAACAATAAGTGAACAGAATTTTTAAGAACTTGACCAATATCGTTGATAAATAATAAAAATAAGATAGGACCGCAGTGAAAGCCCTGCGGAACGCCAGAAGATACATTTATCACAGAAGAAAGAAAGTTATCGATTCTAACTCTTTGTGTTCTGCCCACCAAGTAACTAACAATCCATTTTAAAACAATGGAATTGAATCCAAGTGACCTGAGTTTCGCTATAAGAGCTGATTGGTCAATACGATCGAATGCTTTCGCAAAATCGGTATAGATAATAGAATCAACTTGTAAGTGATTTTCAAACGCATCTAGAGAATATGTCACAAATGACAATAAATTAGAGCTAGTAGATCGACCCGGAAAAAATCCATGTTGATGATCCACGATATAATTCTTGCTTGCTGTACTCAACTGATTGGCGACTATTTTATCAAGCATCTTGGGTATTGTCGATTGAATCGATATGCCTCGATAATTACAGATGTTGCTTCTATCGCCTTTCTTAAGTAAGGGCGTAATGAAACTTTCCTTCCAAATTTGAGGAAAGCAACCACTCTGTAAAGAAATATTAAATATATTGTAAATGGGGTTACATAAGGAGTAAATGCACCGTTTTACAAAATATGGTGGAATACCATCTGGCCCCGAACTGAAGCTATTAGATAAATTACTGATGGCTTCAAAAATACAAACTTCAGATACGTTCAAATTGCAGTCGATTAATTTCTTAACAGAATGGTACTTGGAAAAAGAGCAGATACTATATCTCGATAAACTGATGAAAAGTGTTTGGCAAATAAGTCAACACATTGCTGACCAGTAGTGGACTTTGTATCATTCAAGAACATATAGGCTGGATAGCCTTTAATATTTTTAGAGTTGTCAACGTGGCGCCAAAATGTTTTTGGGTCGTTATGAATTTCGTTTTCAATGTTGGAAATGTATGTTCGATACAGTTCAGAACGAAAAATCTTGACTTTATCGCGTAATAAGCAAAATGTTAAATAATCTTGCTCGCACTGAGTGTCCTTAAATAACAAGTGAGCCTGTTTTTTGTTTTTAATCAATGAAATCAACTCCTTAGAAAACCAAGCGGGAAAATTGGATCGATATATTCTTTTCAGGGGAATATAAGTATCCATAAGAAACCACAATATAGAGTAAAATTCATTAACAATACAATCAATATTATGTAGATTCCAAATTTCTGTCCAGTTGACAGAAAGTAAAGCATCATTGATCTTGTCGAAGTCAGCCACTTTGAAATTGTAAATAAATTTATCGACAGAAAGAGAAACTCGAGATGAACTACCTATCAGAAAAGATGGTGCATATGCTTCGTGATGTATTGACGAACCGCACAGCTTGTCAGCAGCAATAGCAATGGAGATATCAAAATTACCAAAAATTAAATCTAATAATACACCTCGGCTGTTAGGCATATGATTAAACTGAACTAAACCATGGAAGGAGAAACACTCGCTTAAGGATGTAGCTTTAGAACAACTGTTATCAATCGAAGTCACAGAAGATCCATCGATAGCCCATTTTGCATTGGGTAAATTGAAGTCACCACAAATTGCAAGCTTAGATAGAGGAAACCTATCACATACATCATCAACTATGCCACAGAACGCTTGGTAGGACGAAATATTGGAGTCAGGTGGCAAATACACTGCAGCAATAATAATAATAAGTAAGTGCAATAAATAAGTGCAACCAAATCTGATAATATGAGCCTTAAAAGAATTCTTGAATTTTTTTGACGCGATCTCTTGGACTATAATGTGAGGATGACATTTACAATTTATTTTTTACAATGTTTTTCACACTTCCATAGTGACAAACTTAATACTTTCGTAGGGAATTCCGAAAAAATAACTAAAACAGTGAATATTCTTTTATTAGCAATTATTGTTTATCCACGACAGTTTTACTCCTATTCCTGTAATGAAAATTTAAAAAATAAGCAATTGCTATTAAAAATGCTGTTATTGTGGCATCTTTACACAATATACTGAACTGAACTGAAAAATACCCTAAACTACTATGTTTGGGGTATTTTTTAATATTTTAAAATGTTTCGCCACCCGTAAAATCTATCTTTTATAGAGCACGAGTTTCTTGTTTAAATTTAGGTTGAATTTTACCGTTTCTGAGAAAAAAGACATTTAAACGTTTTCAATTACAATTTTTCAGCTAGTTTATGCAATAATAATTCTAAGGTCGTCTAGAAGATGAGATGGTAATCCGCAAGTAGATTGTCAATCGTCCGCAAATAGATTGAAAAATCCCAGGTTTGATTCCCCGGAGGAATTGTTTTCTTTCTTCAGATATTTTTTGAATTTCCGGAATATACTACAAAATAGGTTTGGCATACTGAAAGAAGAAGATGAAATCCACTTGCGAACGCTTTATCGCATCTCAACTAGAAAACCTAGAAAACTAGAAAACTGGATTTTCATTGCATAGACTAACTGAAGTAAAGGGTGGTTTTTAGAGATTTGGTTTTTAAATTGGCAACACCATTTTTAGTGACAATAAATTTGAGAACTAACAGATGACTTGTGCTAAGTATAGTACTTGGCCATTTTATCATGAATAGACTTACTTCAGAAAAACTCTTGCAAATTGTTCAAATTTATTTCAAAAATAGTGGTTCAGTTCGTCAAACTTACCGTGCCCTACGTTTGGTTCTACGGTCGACATAATCGGCCATCCAAGTCAATTATTTAAATTACCATGCATCGTTTTCGCACCATGCATACTCGAGTTAATAATATGCATTCACAGAATCGCCGTACAGTGCGCACCGAAGAAATTGTTAAAGCTGTGGAGCGTAGTGTTGAAGAGAACCCCCAAGGAGTCGATTCGCGATCGTGTACAGCAATTAGACCTGTCTCCGTCCACTTTTGGCAAGATTTTGCAGAAAGAACTTGGTTTACTTACGAGTATGTTAGTTAATTTTAACTAACATAATTTCACGTAATGGACCTTTAAACTCGCTTCCACGATTGCGCTATTTTCTCAAAAATGGTTGCTCATAGTACTTAACAAAAAGCAGTTTTTGTAATTTTATCGCTCTCTCAATCTACCGAAGCTTTCCTGGATTTCAGAGTTACGCTTGCCTCCATATCATATTTTGTTGCAGTAACATTCGATATTAATTATAATAAATTCTAACTTTCCAATATTATGAATATCCCTAAAATAAAAAAATCTGATGTGGCTATCCACATTACTTCCTTGTACGCCTATGATTTTGGAAAAGTACACAAAAACTTCCGTCAAAATCTGATAAAGTTCCCTCTTGGCACCGACAATCGCAACAAAAAATAAGAGTTGCACAATGCACAACTAGATGCTATAAGAGTCTCAAATACAAAATTTCAACTTTCTACGACTTACCGTATTTGAGTTATGCGAGTTACATATGTCCGTAATTAAGATTCTTCCGGTTCTGTCAAATCCTCTTCTATCAACAAATGCTCAGCTTTAGGAAACCGTTTTATTTTATTTATTTCAGAATTTAAGTCACCAATATGAGAACTACTATATTGTCATGAAATTTTTATGTATAAGGGGGGGGGGGGGTTGAATATAATTTAAATATTTTAAATTTATTTTGTTGTTAAGTTTTGTAAAATTTCCCGCAAGTTGTTCGATATGTGGCGACAACTAACAAAGAAAAATGAAGATTGGCACCAAGATGGTGAAAGTGAAAGTTTGTAGAAATTTTGTATGAGTGAATTGAAAAAATTGTGATTTTTCAAGGTGGTATTAGTTGATAACATCGGTAATTGAACCTACTACTGGGGTTGAGAGGTTGCCTCTGGCTGATGTTGGCAAGGTAGGTTGCACAATTATTTAAATTTTATATTTTTAAATAAAATATCATTGCAATATGAAATGTATTTGTACTTATTAATTTACTCTGAAGCACATCTTTATTCGTCTTTACTCCTACAATTTTTCTATTATTATTTGCTAGTACTACATATCAAAGTCTTTATGTCAAGCTTCTAATGGCTCCTCCGAGAGTATTTAGATTGGAATAAAAGATAAATTGAAACGAAATGATACGCGTGAATTCCTTAACGATTGTCACGTCTTTGGAATCAATTTCCTCAAAGATGCGAGCTATTACAATTTTACACAAATGGTTACCATAAGAAATTAGATAATTTAAAAAATAAAATATAATATAATATTCCAATGTCCCTTTGCACCACCTATACTTAAGCTTCGCTTTAATTTTAGTCTTAACAATGGACGAATTGAGTAGATGACAAAAAATGTACTGATTAAAACCGTTAGAAATAACAAGTGCAGCACAGGAAGTCATAAAATTTGAACCATTGTTAATCAGTTATTGACACTTATTTATGGTCGAAACATACTTGTATTATTATATTACTCATTCCTATTTACCGCTCCGCTACGCTACGCGTGCTCAATTTTAGTTTAAAGGCAGCATTGAGTTGAAAACCAAAGCGAAATGAGCTTAGTGGTAATAGTATATTAAGGGCCGAAATATTCACCTCTCGTTAATCTTCTAAGTAACTAAAGTTACTTATAAACCTAAGCAATATGCGAGCTTTGATAAATATTTTAATAGAAAAGTTCAAATAAGTGGGCACTTAGTGGGGCATTTCAAGCAACAGGGTGAGCACGTGCCCCCCCTCCCCGGAGACGTCGCTGTATGCGACGCAACCAGATTTTGAACTACGGTGTAGTGATTCCATATTAAGTAAACATAATATCAAGTAATTCAGATTTTCTACACAAAAATTTAATTTTTTATAAAAGTGGGAGATCTGTATAATTGGGAATACACATAGGAGAGTCTACTGCAATTAAATTGAAATATATTCCATGATGTTAAATTAATCTGAAATTCTTGTATTAGCTTGTTTTTAATTGATTAGGACATTTATGCAATCAATTTTACCGACTGAGCTAATTTAAATTAAGTAGTGATTTCAATAAAAATTTACACGAGTTCACACGATTTGATTCGCATGCGTAATACGTCACTTTCACATACAAATGAAGTATTCGCACCAGTGTTTAGCACTTTATTATTCAAAATATAAAGATTCGTATAGGAATCAGGTAGGGTGTGCGCGATAATAAGGCTGCACCGTTCCAACATATACTATAATTACTTAGAAATTGGCTATAAATCTTTGATTTGAAAATTTACCTCGAACTTATTAATCGGTTTACTCAAATCTTTGTGGATTTGAACTAATAATTGGTTAATTGGAGAAATTATTTCCTAGATTCAAAATTACGATAAATTTGTATAAAGCTTTAAGAATATTTCATATACCTACACCAAAAACTTAAATTACCAAATCGCTTTTATCAGAAATAAATGAGTAGGTACGCTTAACTCACAATTTAGTGTAAAATTTTATACTAAATCATTTCTCTCTCCTTGTTTGTTATATTCTACTAAGCTTTATCAAATAATTTCTAATAGATAATCCTATTAATACGAATAATGAAATCCAAGTTTTGTTCTATTTTTTATATCAACGGAGTTTTGGAAAATACAAAAGTTATTTTAGATTTGTTTTCATATAAAATGAAATGTATTGTTGCAGCTTACCTATTCTACTATGTAATTCTATTATAATGGTTTAAATCTATACCGGTTAGGTCGATTACGAATTAACTCATGATATAAAAGTTTATCACGATTTAAAATTTTATAATAATTACAAAGCTTTCTCATGCGTATCTACTACAAAATAAATATATTAAGTTGATTAATTTGCACAAAGTTACATTTTCCAATAGAAAAATATTATTGATATTTTATTTTTATATACATACATACATACTTACGTCTAGTTTGTTGAATAATTTATATTTTTGTGTATAAAATAAATTATATATTATGAGTATGCTTTTAATTGATGGTATTGGTGGTATGGTGGTAACAAAATGTAGATAATATATCGATGAAAATCTGACAGAACAGCGTAAGCGCCAAAATTGACAAAATGAGTTTTTTACATATTCTTATAGTTTAGCCTTAAGCTCTTTCAACTGGTGAAACTACGTATTCGTAAACAATTTAATTTTCGTGGTATTTACATTACCAAGATCCGTAAACCGCGCCAAATTTCCATAATGCGCATTTTATTTTCATTCAATTCATGTGTAATAACCGCCATTCGTGTCGCTTATGCTTTGATGTTACCAAATTTTCATTAACGCATATTCCACATTTAAATGCACATTAAAATTATTTGAAAACGAGTTTTTTATCAATGCGGCGTTACAGTAGTTTACTTTATAATAAAAATAATTATTATTCATCAAAAAATTATAAATTAAAAACAGATTACGCTAGTCAAATCCGCTTATTGATAAATCTTTTGCATTACGAATAAATCAGTTTTTTGTGCTTCCTATCTATGTAAAGTTTGTTAATTGTCGCTTACGCTGTTCTGTCAGATTTGCAAACCCATAATAATTGAACATGCAAGTTACTAGTTACAAAAATTTAAAAATGAACTTTACATAATTATGTACTTCTCTGAAGAAATAATAAAAAATTGAAAAATACTTTTCTTAAATATATAAAAAGTTTAAAATTAGTATGTAGGTAATTACGCCGATGCGATGTAATATACCGATGGTAAATATGCCGACGGCATTTACGAGGATACTCAAAACGCTCATGTTTGCATCGGTAAAATGACAGTAAAAATGCCGACGGTTAATGCAAAATGAGTAATGAATCATTTTCTGTTTTTAACCCTTGACTAGGGGTCAAGCAAGCAAAGGGTGTCTTTGGCATGCCAACTCATTAACGATTGAGTGACTAGAATGCAATTATTTTTAGTAGTTTGTTGATAAAATTTATAATAACAAAAGCGTTCCTATACCTTATAACTTACGTACAGCTCTCTCTTTTATAGAAAACTAGACAAAAATCGCTTCATAACTTATAACTAAATTGAGACATACAGATCTCTCTCTTTAAGCTAAATTTAAGAAAAAATGGTTCTTCAGTTGTAATTTACCTACTGATTTCACTTTTTATGTAGACTTTTTAACAAAAATCTTTTCATGACTATACAGAATTTTTTATTAAAAACGGTCTCTAACATATAATACCCTAATTGAAATACTCAGATCTTTCTTTTTTAGAGAAATATTAGTAAATGTTTGGAGCCCAAGGATACTTTACACAATATGCCTATTTTCTACAGAAAATAGTGCCCTTGCTTAGACTTCTAGAACTGTTTTCTACCGTACACCCGTTGGCCTAAGAGCTACATACATCTCATATACGTATGTGAGCGTTTCCGCGTTTGAGTAACTTCTGTACTCCATAAAGGAATCCCAATCCTTGACACCCTACGCTTTTCTTTGCCTTGGTTTCTTGAGTTAAAAGCTCTAGATTTTTTTTACATTTGGATCCCTTGGTTTAGGAGTTTCGCCCTTCATGTGTGGTCTGATATTTATAGAAGTTATGGCAAAGAATTTTGATATTGTTCACATGGAAAGATGTTCTTCGGTTTTATTATGGTGGTTAGTTGCCTCGCAAGGTAAAAGGTGAGGGGAAATAGCTTGCTTTTACGTAGGAAAGGTTACCAAGTGCGAACTATATAAAATAAAATTTCTCCATCGGAATAATTCAGTTTATTAGCATATTACGTTCTCGTTTGTTTTTTATTTAACAAAATTAGATAAATATAAGAATGTTTGAATATCATCCCTAAAAAGTTTTCAATTCATTTTTTTTTTCATCTTTCTATTTTCGTCGGAAATATTTTGGTAATTACATCAGTATTATTTTATATTTTAAAATAACATAATTTTGAAATTAGGCATCAGTTTTCCCCGAAATAGATAGTGAAATTATTTGAAATTTGAAAATTAAATGTATTGCATCCAAACGAACATTTGTCTAAAATTTTAACTATTTCTACCATTTTTGTTTTAACTTCTCAACTTCTTTAAATAGTTTTTCTAAATAAGTAATTATCTCAACTATTGCAATTTATTTTATATAATATATAGCATAACAAGATCCTCAATAATTAATATACCTATCAATTAATTTTGTATCAGTTGTGTTTATTTAATTAGTTTAATACGATTATAAGATACTAATGGGAAAATTTACAGAAGATATCTGAGAATTTTAGTGTAAGGCTACATTAATGCTTTCCATTAATTAAATTATTAATTCATAGATATAATGAAACTTTAGTTTTTAAGAAAGAAAATTGTAGAAAAACTGATATTCCGATTAGCGATTTATAGTAATAATTAGCAGGGCTCGGAACTTTATGCGCTAAAAAACAATAAAATATATGCATACGTATGCATTAAAAAACAGAAAAATATGCGGTATAATAATATACAGTAAAAATTAGGATAATATGTAAAATTTACGATAATATGCAAAAATATACAATTTTTTGTTTAATTTAAAATAACAAATGAAGAAAGTTGTAGCTGCTAACATTTAATTGAAAAAAATAAAAATAAACATTTGAAATCATCGAAAAATATTTAATTTGCATAGGTACTTTGTCTTCATTTCTCCTTTCATGTGCATTGAGTTTAATTTTCAATAGAGCACGAGAGCTCTACGTATAGTATAGGAAAACAATAGGTACAGTTAATTTCGATACGAATTTTTTTACTGTTTAAATAAGCAAAATATGCAATTATATGTTCTTTAACATACTAAAATATGAGAGTTTGTCCAAAAAGTAACGAAATATGCAAAATTATTTGACAAAAACTTTTATATTGGAAATTTAGGTAATATGAAACGGATTTTTGTGAAACCAGAATTACAATATGCACTTTGCAAACAAATATGAAATTGCCTAAAGTTCCGGGCCTTGATAATTAGTATATGACATAAATGCACATTGGAATTCAAAGAAAAATTTTAAAATATCTTCAATGGTCTGAAAATAGACATCTTGTTATCTGAGGTAAAATTCTAGGCACTCTAATAAGAAAATCGTTCATATTAGGTATCAAAAACATATGAGTTTTTGCGTGAAAAATGTCTAAATGACGGGACCTTAGTCGATAGGGTAGCATGATACAGTTGTTATACATCGCTTAACACTGCTCCGGTTAACGCTGTTTCAATATTACGCGGTCGTCAAGCTAGCTAATGAAACAGAGTTGGATACTATAAATGAACAGGATATTGAAGATTTATTGCAAGTTGCAACTGGTGAACGTCTTTTCAACAACGATCTTAAAGATTTAGTATAACAACTAACAACTACTAGTATTATAGTAGTAGTGCACGAAGTTGACGAAATTGACGAAAACAAAAATTATCGGATGAGAAAGAACCTTCAATATTAGTTCAACCTTCCATTATACTTTAAAAATTTAAAACATTTATAAATTCTCCAATTGAATCATTATCGAGAGATATCGCTTTATTGTCGTCTATTGATTTTTCTTTGTGATATATTTAAAAAATTAATAAACATCAAATTTGAAGAAGTTTATTTTAGACAGATTCTCAACGGCTACATTCTTAGTTCTACCAGTTCTACGTTAGCGGATTTCGAAGTCACTTAGTAATAAGCCTGGCAGACAATTTACCCATTAAAAGATTTATTTAAAAAATATACGCTTTATTTTAAAAAAATAATGTGATGTTGTTACATAGATTTTCAATTTCAAATTATAATAGAATTCTTGTAAATTCAATCGAACTACATTGCGAAGGAATAATTGCATGGAACGTAGCATAAAATTGAGGCATTTATGCATTTTCCCTTCAAAGCGTTCGTTCGAAGCTACATATAATTTTTGAATGAACGTCCACTATAATACTACATAGTACTAGAGTGTGTTTAATGGGGTATTATTGTTTGTAATAAACTACGTTATTTCTAATAATTAAATTATCTACTGTACTTACGGTAACTTATTTTATCAAGTATCGTATACTTGTAAAACAGTTTCGTTATTTAATGAGCTTGACCTAAATTTAACAGGACCTCTTAATTGGACCTATTAAATTAAGCAATTATTACTTTGAGTAGTAGTGTTTACTATACATACCTACTATGTACTACCTACCTTGATTATATTGACGCGTAGTTTTCTCGTAAAAATATAGTCAAAAATCATTGAAATATATCCCACGTTATTGTACCAAATTGACGTGTATTCTCCTTTTCAACTTTTCGATTCCCAAGAAAAATACAGTCTTTTAATATGGCCGGATAGTGTTTATAATTTAAAAATTCAAATTCAATGCAAAATTGCAATTTTGAATATATGGAAACGACAAAATTTCAACCGATGCCGTTTACCAGGTGTGCGACTCACATTGGGACGTTCGCTGGATAATTTTTCAATAAATACCATTTCAATTTTTCTTAGCGTCTTAAATTTTAATTCTTTGTGCAGATTTCAATTTTAATTTCCTCTCTAACAACATTCACGTTACCATTTCAGAATATATCCTACACAATCCAAACTTTATCAAAATTTCAATTTCTACAAAATATCACTTTGTATTTCGCACTTGATAAAAATCGCATACGAAACTCGGACATATTAAATTTGTAAGTCTGCTCGCTTTAGTCATTTTGGCAAAAAGCATACCCATCTCCTTTCCTTTCCCAACATCGTCTTTCAAAATATACCAACTTCAAAATATTACATTGGTGCAAATATTAAAATAATTCAAACATTTATAAAAATAGTCACAAAATACCAAATATTTATCACATTGGATAAAGCCATCCCATTGCGCTAAAATTCCACGACAATATATCTACAGTACATACCTACATTATAAAATTTCATTGAAAAATATATTGTTTTGTTTCTATAGTTAGCATGTATTCGAATAGTGTATACTAATAAAGTTCATAAACTAGATAGAGTACAAGCGGAACCGAGCAGATATGTACAATAATTGTACGTCAAAAACAGATACTGATAATGAGGCATACTATTTTCTCTAACCGAAAATTATATACTACACACATCATTAATAATGTAAAATATTTAAAAATTACTTCAAACATTTTGTTCGAACATTCGTGTAATCCAAATAGCCTTGATTGATTCGGTAAACTAAATAAATAAAACAATATGCTTTATTTGGAACAAATGTCCTTTTTGGGGCTCGTATGACTCAAACCCTCTTCTCCAGCTTCTGCTTGTTCATTAATTTTACAAACTTGCCACAGAAAGTCAAACATAACCATTCAATAAATTCTTACTTTATAGCTTACACACATAATATTTGTAAAGGTTGCTTTCACATTTCTGAATTATATTTTATCGATTTTATATTTATTCATAATATTGTGATAATAGTAGTGGTGTAAGGTAATAGTCATAACGAAATTTTTACTAATAAATTTTTTTAAAATGGGTATTCTCTTGTTCAATAAAAAAAAGAAATGTTAAATCAAATATTTTTGAAATTTTCTAATATTTTAAAATTTTTTTTAAATAATGTTTCGCAGGTTCCTGAAAATAGTTTAATCAACAAGTTGCTTATATAATAGAAAAGTTTAATTTCTTTGAAAAATGAAAAAAAAATTATTTTCTGTATAATATTATAGTTCAGTAAATTAAACAATTCGTAGTTTCCTTTCAAAATTTTATTGCATTTGAATTAAAAAATTAATTTCGTTTTAAATAGAAATACTACTAATTTCTTTAATGAAATAAAGATATTTTTGAATTCAACAGGTTACTTTTTACATGCAAAACTGAAACGTTTGTTAGTGTACTAGTTACATACAATTTTTATTTTGTAATAACCGTATTGTGTCATTGGACCCGCACTTCAATCTGTTTAATTATATTTTTTGTTTTATTTTTTATTGCCTTTCGTATTTCGTTAAGTTTTTGTTATATTATTTGAAATTCTTTGTTAAGTTAAATTCTATAAAAACATAATATTGGAAGATTTGTTGGAAAAGGTAGTAACATAGTATTAATAATTTATTGTAGATCTAGACATTAGCAGGCAAACATTAGCAAGAAAACTTGTGAATCTTAGAAGCCCTTAACTTTATTTAGAATTCCATATGCTATAGGCTATAGTGTATCCTATATGTTGGTCAGAGACCACAAACCATTCACAAGTTTTCATAAGTTAGAGAAAGTCCCTTTTAATATCAAAATGTATTCAATTCTTTCAATTATATCCTAATTAACTAACAAATAAACATTTAAATAAAATAACAATACGAAATAGAATTTTTGATGTCAAAATTCTAAATCTAGATTGAAAATACCTCGCATGAGCATGACAATGGCATGTCTGAAAGATAACAATTATTATTGTTAGTCCTCCTGCTCTGCTCCGCAATTATTCATTCTTCTCAGTTCTAATGACTCATCGATTTCAGATGCTGATGCCATGATCGCGGCGGCAGAGCAGCGTGGACTCGCACGACGTGTATTTAAGTGCGTTTTCACTTTAAGGAAAGGTAAAATAATAACAAATATTTTTAATTACATTTAATTTATAATTTAAATTTTTAACAGTAGGTTCCGGCGCAACCCGTAGCACATGTACAGCAGTAATACAACAAGGAATAATTAAAAGATCGCAACCTAACGAAAAACTTCAAACTCTTTCTTATCAGGTACGTAAATATAATAACTTTATTCATATTTGGCTCTTTGTACAGTTTAATTTTATATTATACAACCTGAAAATTAAATTTAGCTAACTACCGGAATTTTCCAGACGGTGCCCAATTTACGAAAGCTTTGAAAGAAAGAAGCAAAAAATTATATTTTATACTACCGAGCCTAAAGATATTAAAGCTATAAAGATTGCTAAAATGATATTAAAGTTGTTAATCAAAAATTAGTTACAGATACGAAATGCTCTAGTTGGAATCTAGTCAAGTTATCAGGTACAGAAGTATAGAAATAACTCAGAAACGAAATAATTTTGCTTAAACCCTTCAGTATCACAATTCACAAAAAGTTCTTAAATTTTCTAGATCAAATTCAAACCGGAACGGGGATAAATTTGTAAAGGAAGGTCCCAAAAATAACAAATTCTTAAATTAATATTAAACAAAACGTTAAAATAATAGAATTTTGATTGCGTAGAGTGAAGCATACAATATAAGAATGAACCACCAAAGAATAGCGTTGCGTCATTATTTGTTGAACTTAGAAGTAACAAGATATAATTATTAATTCATTATTAATTATTTCATTAATACTCACATTATTAATAGAATATATTAGAAATATATTATTTTAAGAAACAATGAAAAGGTTTTAATTTAATACTTTTGACAGGGTTGGACTAAGAATGTTTGAAAAAGAAGAAAAAGTTTGCTACGTTATGAAACACAATAAAAATACAAATAATAATAGTAATACCGTTTTCATTACTACACAATTAATCCTGAAATAGGGCCTTATATTGTATTACTGAAGTTTTATTTATTTTTTAATTTTTAGATTGCATCATAAAGTAACAATAGTTTTTCGTCTTTTTCAAACATTCTTAGTCCTACCCTGTCAAAACTCTTAAATTAATGTCTTTACATTGTTAAATAATAATTTTCTAAGTAATGTGTATTCTTTACTTTACAGTTAAAATTCTATTATTTAAATGTTTTGCCTAGAATTTGTTTTTTTTAATATTAATTATGTTTACAATGTTCTGATTATATAATATTCAAAATTTTCATCATCATCATTACGAAACGGGTAGTGGTCAAGGTCCACTTTGCACTGAAGCTCTAGGCTTATTGTACTCCGTTTTCCACAGCTTGATGTTCACCAGAGGGCTGAGCTAAGAAATTCTGCCGAGTCCGGGGTTTGAACCCAGAATCTCCGCTCATAACTTCAACTAGCGATCACTTCAAGCTACCGCTGTGGTCTTAATATTCAAAATTTTCTGAAAACGGGATTTCTTTTTAATCCATTTAAAATTAGTTTTCAAAAAAATCAGCCATGTGAATTTCGCACAACTTTACTAGATACTCATAAAATTCAGGATCATAAAAAATTATTTGTTAGATTTTATAAAAGTTTGTGTTAATTTATTAATAAAATCAATGAGGATTGATCATATTTCATTAATTTTGTAACATCTATATTATTTGCATAATTGCGAGTTTATTTAACGATTTGTGATAAACTTTATAATAAATTAAATTGGAAACAATTTAAAATTGTAACTAAAATTATTATTTTTTTTTTATTTAAAATTAGTTTTCCAAGTTTTCAGTACATTATTTGAAAAATGTACAAAATCTTTGAACGGTTGAACGGCTTTACCGTCTTTCTTTACGAAGCGATTGTTAATTTTCAACTAAAAACGTATGTAATAGAAATGGGGTCTATATAGAAGTTATCCGATAGCTTCCTTTTGTATTTCTACTGTAGTAAAATAAAATAGAATCTAAATTAAAAATAAAATTTACCACTTTAAATTGAACAAATGGTTTCATTAATTTATTAAAATGAAGTTTTAAATAATTAGAAGTTACAACCAATTTCTCTAAATTTACCACAAATTTAGAAGATTGTTAACTAAAATATATGCTAAAAGTTTACTTCAGCTCTTAGTTAACGTAATTTTTAATATTTGATTAAATTGTGCAATTTGCGTATATTTAAAGTATTTTGAAATTTTTCTAAATAATAATTTCATCGTATATCAAAACCACGAAAGAAAAGCTCTGCGTCCTTGCTTTCTGAACTTAGAAAAAACAAGATATATAATTTTCGTACATCGTTTAACGTAAGTGTTGCAAAGATGCAAAATAATTGGTTGTCTTACAGACAAAAGCTATTAATTTGACTAACGTAGTATGCAGGTATTTCTTTGGTTATTAATGTTTGGTTAATGTTTCGACATTTGACAAATTGCAAGTTTGAATTATTTTATAAATATATAAAAAAAAAATTAATGTTATAATTAACATTAGTTGTTTTAAGAACTTAAAAATGTCAGTGAAAGGAAAAACTTTACGTTCTCAGGTACAATAGTTTGTTTTTACTTTAATAAATATTTTGTGGTTATAACCTAAAACTTATATTATTTGACTTTGACAGATCGAACGCAGAAAATTATGTGGTGGGGGTTAAATATTATATTAAAAGGACATTGATTTGATTAGCTATTCTCGTATTTATTTTTTTCGTGGTTTTGATAATATCTTCAGTTTATAATTAAAATTTTTTATGTTGGCATTTTTTGTAGATTTTGCTAAAAATCTATTTTATAATGATGTTGTTAATTGTAAAAACGTTGAGCGAAATCTTTTATTAAAATATTTTATTTTCGGTATTATTTTTGCAAAAAATAATCTTAAAGAATATGTTATTTTATAATGATTATTACTACATCAGACATTTACTTGAACCTTTTAAAGTTTATTTTTCCGCGGCATATCTTAAGGGTGGGGTTCTCTTCTATTAGTTTGTAAATTTATAATAAACCTTGCAAGTTCCATAAAAACTTTTACAAAATAGCAAATAAGTTCTAAATAATGTCAAAAATACTTTGCTAAATTTAAAGCGATATCTCCAACGGATTCTCATATGAATAAAAAGTATAACAACAAATACATAGTTTTTATTTTTCGAAGTTATCCTTGAAGTAGTATTTTAGAAGTTATTTGAAATTGCACCTATTATTTTTTTAAGTTTTTCTTTTAAACTGCATATTATATATTGGTATATTGATAATTTACCGAAAATGAGAAGAAACCCGTTGATTTTTCCCTTAAGTTAAATTATTTTAATTAAAAAAATTCAAAAATGAAATGTCACTAAATTAGTATAACTCCAATTATTATATTAATTTTAATAAGAAAACCTCTAGAACTATATTAGATTCTCCGACGATTACAAAACAGATCGTTAATTTTTGCTGATTATGGTGTTCTAAAAAACGGTGCCGTCAAATATCGGGCATAATGTAATAATGCTTGGTATATTATCGTATACATTATTTCGTCCAACATTTTAAGCGAACTTGAACAAAAGTCTGTAATGCTTTGTACACATTGGCAAGCAAAGTTACGAACAGAACGGAATTGACGTAATTTCGTGCAAAGCTTTCGGAAAACTTGAAAAATACATTTGGAACAAATTTCAGTATCTACTCAAAAGACACGTACACATTGGAGTTTAAAACATCAAACCGAATATTACTGGAGAAAAGTAAGGTTAGATTCATTCATATTATTTACCGCGCTTTCAATAACAATTATGCATTTCTGTGAACACTTTTCAACGATTCATCTCATGTCGGTATTTCGACGAACAGATTTTCCGAGATTTCCGAGATTTTTGTTCAAGTTTTAAATTAAATTGAAGAAAACAACTAGTGAACTAGTGAAAATATTATAAAAAAGTAAATTAAAAATTAAAACGAGTTAAATAAATATTATTAAATTAATTAAAAATTAAACTACTTAAATGAACTTTAATAAAATGACTATTATTTTTTTAATATTTCGCAGACTTTTTGTCAGAAAATATTTATTGATATTATTAACTAGTTTAATTTTTAATTAATTTAATAATTATATTTTGTATGGTACCTACACTACTTATATATTTTTTTTAACTTAATGAAAGTAATGAAAATTGTAAGTAATAAGCGAATTGAAAGTCATCACTATTTCATTCACCTCAATTGAGGGGCCTAGAAGTGAAAAAAAGTAAGTAAGTGTTTTAATTAACACTAAGACAATAATTTAGTTTTCAAAACTTATTCCTCTAATTTTGAATTTCAAGTTAACTTTATAGGCATTTATTTCAGAACTACTGAAAATGCACTTGAATCCTTTTATTTCTAGAATCTTCAATTATTAACCAACACTATAATTGGCATTCCGAAAATGTATACAAAAATTTCTTCATATCTTTAAACTTATTTGGACTCAGATCTTTGCTGATTGAAAAGTATAAGTTTGATAAGATGGATTCACGTCTTTGATAAAATTTAATCCAAAATATCGATATATTGCGATGCTCAAAAGTGTAAAAGCTAAACTTATTGCAAAGAAAACTTAAATTGTTACTTTTGGAACACCCATCACTGTTAATAAAGCTTGCGATCCTTAAGATGAATTTTATGATAAAAAAAATTAAGCAAGTTATAGAAGTCAAATGTAATTTTAATCATACAATACTAAATTTTAAATGTTACAAACGAAGGCACAGTTTAATCAAGTTGTTGTTTATAATTGATGTAAAAATCGTGATGTTTTTGATCTAAAAACCGCATAACATCGGTTCGCCAAATAAAACAAAGATCACCAAAATTTGCAAATTAAACGTATTTATAAGTAACTTTTCCAACTTTCTAGCTTAATTTTCAAATTAGATGGCAAAATAATACAAAATTCAAATAATCAATTTTATCGTGGTCACTGGTCGTAAAATTAATTGTTATTGCGCTTTTAAAATGTTCTCACCCTATTAATTTTTGACGTCTTCATAGAATTATGCTGTTGCTTGTTGCTGGTTTCTTGATTTTCTTATGTGTTTTCACCTGTCGTGGTGAATAAATTTATTTCTTCTTCTGCTTATCAATTTCACAAAAAAAACACTCTTACTCTGAATTTTCATTTTTCAGGTAAGAAATTAATATAATCATAAATTTATCTAACTAATTTAAATTTTTAATTTTATTTATCAATCTTAACTCTGTGACTCTGGGCTTTAAATTTCGAACTTATCGAAACAACGGCCTTGCCCAGAATGAGTTATTTTTAAAAACCATTCTCCCTCCATTTAATTGTTTCGCAAATTTTCGATGTTTGAGCTTGAAGTGGTGGGACTAGTAGATTCGGCGCTGCGCACTTATTTAAATTATCACACGTACTCACTTTTATTGTTTAAAACCCACTAATTATGTTTTAATTTTGATTAAAAATATTTAACAAAAAATATAAAACCATGGCGTTTTGATAAATTTGGCGTTTATCTTTTCATCCAAAGATCGTGGACCAAAAACATCCTTTAAAATTTTAAATTTCTGAAGAAAAATTGCAAAACAAACTATTAACCGTGCCTTCCGTTATTAATAAAACTCAAACAACATGTGAAGCTAAACAAATTATCATCATAAATCAATCATAAGTAATCCTGAGTTTCCAAAGCAAAATTTAATTAAGAAAAGTTTAAACTTTATTTGTGTTTTTTATATAAAGTAGAATCTTAATTTCGGGGTCTGTTAATTGAAACATGACATTTTACCCCTTTGATTTTATTTAAACAAAATAATTTTAAAAAGTCAAACGAAAATTTATTTTTTTAAAGAAAATTAACTAGTCATTTTCAATTCACAAAATATTAATTTCATCAAAATAATGTAATATAATAATTATCAAACTAAACCAACTTAAATTTATCAAATCAAACCAAAATTAATGCTTTACTAAAATCTCAACTAAATTATTTAACCCCCTTTGTCGACAAATTCATAAAAGTTTCAAAATAAACAAAATCCAAATTTTAAATTGATTCTATTAATCATTCATCATCATCAATGCAAATTTCAAATCATTAAAAGTATTCAAAGTAATAAATTATTCATTTTTAAGTATCTATCATAATCTCTTTTATTTCATCCGGCTTCCGTTTGGGTTTACCTCCATCTTTTCGATTTCCATAGGATTATTTCATCCCTGGAAGCCCACATTTCTAATATCATCCTAATCCTTCTTCCAGTTTTCGTCCATTTATCCCAATTTTTCATCTGCAATTTTTGTTCGTGTCCAAATTTGTTTTTCTTGCGTTTACAAGATTTTGTGTGTCTAATTTTGAATTTTATTTGTCCACCAAACGTAGTTTGATGTCCATTGGTTTCCTTCTTGGTTGTACTAAATTTTCTTTTTTGTCCTAATTTTATTTTCTTATTGATAGCGGTTCTTCTTTTGAGTCCAATCTTCCCTTTGATCGAATGAAATTTTTGTTTGTTTCCACGTTTTACTTTTTTGCGAATCGCGTTTTCGTTCTTAATTTTCGGCTTCTTTTTAGTCTTCTTTTTCACTTTTCTTATTTTTACAACCCCTACTTGTCCATCCACGCTATTAATGTTTGTGTGTGTTTTTTCTTCTAATTGTGGCGAAGGCAATTTAATGTTATCGTTCACACTATTTTCAATAATTAAATCTAATTTTTTGTTAATGTGATCTAATTTTTCTTCTTGTTTTTTGTTATCATTTCTGTAGCTTTCCAAGTTTTTGTTAAGGCTTTCAAACATTGTTTTCATCCATTGCATTGATGGACTGGACTCTTCCATTCGTGGTTCCGAACGAACTTGCGTGCTATTAGTTTCCATTTTAAAATTTGTCGAAGTATTTCAATTTAATTCAATTTATTACGTTATAAAATTTTAGTTTTATCAAATTTAAATTTCAATATGATGTTCAATTTTAAAATTATGTTAACAAATGTGCAAATTTTAATTTTTAAAAGGATAATTATTTGAAAACACGTATAAAAGTTGGTCTGTTTGATAAGATAATCGTCCCTATCGCTAAATTTGTTTGAGCAATCAACCATGTGCACTTTTAATGTAGCAAACTTTTGTTAAAATTTTAAAACTTTAATTTATCTAATCGTGCACCTGGGTTACGGCGTTGCTAAAATTTGAAAAATCTAAAAGTATGGTGACAATCTTTGGTTTTTGTGTACCAATAAATGTAATAATTAATTTTCAAATATTTAAAAGTCCCTGTAATTTGATCAATTTAATGTAAAAATTTATCTAATAAACAATCTAAAGGTTCTGAAATTCGATCAATTTTAAATTTAATAAATTTTCAAATATCATAAATTCCCTGTAGTTTGATCAATTTTAATTTAATAATTTATTTAGACTGAAGATCTAAAGGTATGAAAATTCTATCCCTGGTTTCGGCACCATTTTAATGCGATGCTCAAAAGTGTAAAAGCTAAACTTATTGCAAAGAAAACTTAAATTGTTACTTTTGGAACACCCATCACTGTTAATAAAGCTTGCGATCCTTAAGATGAATTTTATGATAAAAAAAATTAAGCAAGTTATAGAAGTCAAATGTAATTTTAATCATACAATACTAAATTTTAAATGTTACAAACGAAGGCACAGTTTAATCAAGTTGTTGTTTATAATTGATGTAAAAATCGTGATGTTTTTGATCTAAAAACCGCATAACATCGGTTCGCCAAATAAAACAAAGATCACCAAAATTTGCAAATTAAACGTATTTATAAGTAACTTTTCCAACTTTCTAGCTTAATTTTCAAATTAGATGGCAAAATAATACAAAATTCAAATAATCAATTTTATCGTGGTCACTGGTCGTAAAATTAATTGTTATTGCGCTTTTAAAATGTTCTCACCCTATTAATTTTTGACGTCTTCATAGAATTATGCTGTTGCTTGTTGCTGGTTTCTTGATTTTCTTATGTGTTTTCACCTGTCGTGGTGAATAAATTTATTTCTTCTTCTGCTTATCAATTTCACAAAAAAAACACTCTTACTCTGAATTTTCATTTTTCAGGTAAGAAATTAATATAATCATAAATTTATCTAACTAATTTAAATTTTTAATTTTATTTATCAATCTTAACTCTGTGACTCTGGGCTTTAAATTTCGAACTTATCGAAACAACGGCCTTGCCCAGAATGAGTTATTTTTAAAAACCATTCTCCCTCCATTTAATTGTTTCGCAAATTTTCGATGTTTGAGCTTGAAGTGGTGGGACTAGTAGATTCGGCGCTGCGCACTTATTTAAATTATCACACGTACTCACTTTTATTGTTTAAAACCCACTAATTATGTTTTAATTTTGATTAAAAATATTTAACAAAAAATATAAAACCATGGCGTTTTGATAAATTTGGCGTTTATCTTTTCATCCAAAGATCGTGGACCAAAAACATCCTTTAAAATTTTAAATTTCTGAAGAAAAATTGCAAAACAAACTATTAACCGTGCCTTCCGTTATTAATAAAACTCAAACAACATGTGAAGCTAAACAAATTATCATCATAAATCAATCATAAGTAATCCTGAGTTTCCAAAGCAAAATTTAATTAAGAAAAGTTTAAACTTTATTTGTGTTTTTTATATAAAGTAGAATCTTAATTTCGGGGTCTGTTAATTGAAACATGACAATATCTATAATTAGTATTAAATAGTTATCTCCTCACTTCTTTAGACAGGTGTGAAAAATTTCAGAAACAATTATGTAGTTTTAACCCTATACGGCTTGATTTTTAGTAACATGTGAAAATTTAATATAATAATGAAAGATCTAATTGATTACATGTTAAAATAATCAAAAACCAAATTACATAATCGTCAGTAAGTTCTGGAGATGATAGATGTGCAACTAGAATAAATTTAATGCTATTGATTTTTTTTTTTTTTTTTCGGGTACGCCACTGGCATTGAATGCGGACGTTGAATTTGATGCTGGCAGCAATTTTTAGTAAATATAGCCGCTAATTCGAGTTATTAGTCGTTAATACAGTGTTTATTGGTTAGAAAAACTAGTGGAATAGTAGTGAGAGTTTTAATTTCTTCCAGGATCGTGGAAAAACATATTTACCATAGGTTTGCTAAATTGAGGTTAGAATGGAATGATGCAACGAACACCACCTCCCAAGAGGAATGATACACCCCAAGTGGTGGGTATCCATAATGAAATATTACGAACAAATCAAGCAATATTACCGAACGCCTCTACCTATTATGATAACGGTACAAGTTTATTGTCAAATCAACAACAGCCAGGACCGTACTTGCCACAAACGCAACAAACCCCTTTAATGTATTACAACCAAAACTATCAGTCACTACCGGGGCCCTACCAGCATCATGAAATAGCAAGCGCCAACTATTATTTACCCCAACAGGAATTAATAAATCCTAATAATTACGGGTTACCTGCTACAACTCAGCAAGCGCAAATAGCACCACATAGCGAACATGAGTGGAATACCACAAAATACAAAAAAAGACCACGTCAAAGCGAAAGTCCAGAATTTAGAGGAAGAATGAAAAAACAAACCACCCTAAGTGATTATTGGCTTAGTAAACCTATATCGACTTCCAATGCATTCCAGGTTTTGGAGAGTAAGGATGACGGTGAAAATAAGGATGAAGATGATGACGGAGAAAAAGAACAAGAAGTAACCTCAGTAATGGAAGCAAAAAAGCCACCACCTATATTTGTAGATGGCGTTGAATGCATAGAACCTCTAACTGAACTACTAAAGAGGTGCGCACCAAATGGATACACTATCAAATCTTTACACAATAACCAGGTGAGAATACAACCAAATACTTCTAAAAACTATACAGATATTGTAAAAGCCCTCACCGAGAAAAAAACGCATTTCCATACCTACCAATTGAAAGAAGATCGTACCTTTCGGGTAGTAATACGTAATATACACCCTACTACAAACCTAGAGATCCTCAAAGAGGAAATTGAAGCCAAAGGACATACAGTAAGAAACATTTCTGGTATTAGACGAAAAGGTACAAAAGATTTGCTACCTATGTTCAATGTCGAGCTAACAACGAAACCAAACAACAAAGAAATTTACAACATTAAAAATCTGGGAAATGTTATAGTTACAGTAGAGCCTCCTTACCCTAAACGGGAGGTCCCTCAGTGCATCCGATGCCAACGTTTTGGACACACAAAAAAATACTGTCACCAGAGACCACGGTGTGTTAAGTGCACTGGCGATCATGCAACCGAAGATTGCCCACGAAAGGAGAGAGACGGGCAAGTACAGTGTACGAACTGTAACAATAATCACCCCGCCAACTACAGAGGTTGCTCGGTGTATAAGGAGCTCCAAAAACAAAGATACCCTACACTACGGAAGAAACAAATCAACGAACCACTCATGACAGCAAATTTTCCACCTCTTCCAAATAGAAATCAAACCCAACCTGGAATCTCCTATTCCCAAATAACTGAAAACAACATCCAGTCCCACCAACTTTTCAAAAATCCGCAGCAGAGTCAAATGATACCGGTTATCCAACAACAATCACAAAATAATCTCGAGCAAATGATCACAAAAATGATGGAGAAAATGGATAAGATGCTCGATCTTCTAATAGTCATGATTGGAAAGATGTAATGGAAAGTAACCATAAACTAAAAATTTCAATCTGGAACGCCAACGGCTTGGTCCATCATGGCCAAGAAATCAAATATTTTATTACAAACCACAACTTGGATGTCATGCTTATATCAGAAACACATATGACTGAAAAAAGTTATATAAAAATCCCAAAATATTCTATATACTGTACCAATCATCCCGGAGGAAGAGCTCGAGGAGGAACAGCAGTGATTATCAAAAATAACATCAAGCACCATGAGATAACCAACTACAGCGAACATAACCTTCAGGCTACAGCTGTGGAAATAGCAGACTGGAATGGTAAACTGATCCTAGCAGCAGTGTACTGCCCTCCTAATGTAACCATCAAAAGAGAAAACTTCGAAACTTTCTTTGAAACTCTTGGACACAGATTTATAGCTGGAGGAGATTTTAATGCTAAACACGATCACTGGGGCTCTAGATTGATTACACCTAGAGGCAGACAATTATACCAAGCAATGATGAGAAATAATCTGCATCAACTCTCCTCAGGGCATCCAACTTACTGGCCAACTGATGCAAATAAAATACCTGACGTGATAGATTTTTGCATCACTAAAGGCATTGCAAGAAATTACTTAAAAATCGAATCTTGTCTGGATCTCTCGTCAGATCATTCTCCTCTACTAGTCACCTATGAAAGTCGAGTAATTGAAAATTCTCCACCACCAAGTTTGACAAGCAAAAATACCGACTGGGAGGCATTCCGTAAGATATTTTCAGAACAACTAGATATGAATATCCGATTAAAAACAGAAGAAGACGTAGATGAAGCAGTTGAAAAATTGAACCATACTATTCAACAAGCCGCATGGTCTGCTACTCCATCAAAGCAAAAAATCGTTCAGCCAGAATATTGTCCCAATCATATTAAGAAGAAACTTGAAGAAAAAAGAGGACTACGAAAACGCTGGCATACTACTCATGCTCCGAGAGATAAGGCAAAATTAAATCGCTCTAATCAGGAACTGAAAAAGATGTTAACCGATAATAAAAATCAAGGTATTAGAAAATTCTTACAAAATCTCTCACCCACAGAATCGACGGACTACTCCCTGTGGAAAGTTACGAAAAAAATCAAACAACCCCAAAACAAACAACCACCAATTCGAACACGAGAAGGCAACTGGGCAAGAAGGGCTGAAGAAAAAGTCAATACTTTTGCAGAACATCTTCGCAACGTTTTCACACCATTCCCAATGGAAACCCTACCAGAGGAAGAAAAATTCATACATGAATTCCTAGAAGCACCTTATCAAATGGACGTTCCCATTAAACCCATGAAAGTAGCAGAGGTAAAATCGTGCATAATGAACAGCATTAACCCAAAGAAAACACCGGGGTACGATCTGATAACAGGAAGGGTTCTGAAAGAGCTACCACCAGTGGGAACGAAAATGATAACTATCATATTCAATGCCATACTTAGATTGGGTTACTTCCCCTCACAATGGAAGGTGGCCCAAATAATCATGATACCAAAACCTGGAAAGGATCCAACGGAGGCTGCGTCTTATCGTCCGATCAGTCTCTTGCCTGTTTTGTCCAAGGTGTTTGAAAAAAATTTTGTGGCTAAGCTCAAACCACTCCTTGAAGAAAGCCATTTAACACCTAACCATCAATTTGGATTTCGACAAAATCATTCCACCATCGAACAAGTACACAGAGTTGTTAGGAGGATAAGAGAAGATCTGGAACACAAGCGATACTGTTCGGCGGCTTTTTTGGATATCTCCCAGGCCTTTGATAAGGTGTGGCATGCGGGATTGGTCT
Organism: Cantharis lateralis; assembly: GCA_963170105.1. Classification (NCBI taxonomy): domain Eukaryota; kingdom Metazoa; phylum Arthropoda; class Insecta; order Coleoptera; family Cantharidae; genus Cantharis; species Cantharis lateralis. The sequence goes on from OY720629.1 coordinate 12,631,157, forward strand.
ACAAGATCAAGAGCAACTTACCTCATCCATATTGTCAACTATTGCGGTCTTACTTAACTAACAGACACTTCCTCGTGAAATGTGGGGACGCATATTCCACTCTGGTTCCCATATCATCTGGTGTACCTCAGGGCAGTGTGCTTGGCCCGTTTTTGTACATACTGTATACTTCTGATCTGCCAACTAGCACCAACACCGAAATAGCCACCTTTGCGGATGACACTGCAATAATGGCCTCACATCAGGACCCAGGCGTGGCATCTAGATACCTACAAAAACACCTTGGTGAAGTGGATAAGTGGCTTAAGATGTGGCGGATCAAAGCCAACAGCACAAAATCTACCCATATTACGTTTACCTTGAGGAGGGGGACATGTCCGGTGGTCTCATTAAACAACATTCCTCTCCCGCAAAGTGATGAAGTCAAATATCTCGGTATTCATCTAGACAGACGCCTGACATGGACGAAACACATCTGGAAGAAGCGGTTGCAGCTGGGCCTTGTCTACCGCAAGGTGTTGTGGTTAATGAGTAGGAACTCCAATCTCAGCATGGAAAATAAACTCCTAATTTATAAAGCCATCATCAAACCTGTGTGGATATATGGAATCCAGTTATGGGGTTCTGCTAGTGCATCAAATATCTTAAGATTACAGCGCTTCCAATCTAAAACACTGCGGGCGATTTGCAATGCACCCTGGTACGTCCCTAACGAAGTCATCCATCGTGATATGTGCATGGCTACGGTCAAGGAGGAAATTGCATCTAAAAGCGAAAAGTATCAACACAGACTCAGCGCTCATCCTAACATCTTGGCTTCAAATCTTCTTATCGCCCCCAATATTAGAAGACTAAAGAGGCTTGACCCTCTAGACTTGGCCCAGCGAACCTAATTAGTAATTAGTGACCTAAATAACTTTATTTATGACCACAATAAAACAATGTAAAAATGTAAATGTTTTAGCAATCATTATGAGGCTTACCGATGGGTCAGCTTCATCCATGTTATTTTCTTAGTCAAGTAATAATGCTTATTGTTATTTATTTAACAGATTGTATTAAATTCTAGGATGTTAATAAAAAAAAAAAAAAAAAAATGCTATTGATGCAATTTTATTGCAAATAAAAGCAATATTGAACATAATATTCAATCAATCAATGTTTTAAATAAAACATCAAACCAATTGTAGTTTAATAAATCAAAAGAAATAAATGATTCGCCTGAAGCTACTGACCTTTTTTGATTTGTTAATTTTGTGTTTTAAAATAAGAGTTCTTGAGAAATTTAAACTTTTTAAACAACTTGATTAAATAGCAACTTTAACAGGTTGAAGTTTTTGATACACGAGTATCAATATTGAATTTAACAACTGAAATATCCAATTGAAAAAGTTGGTAAAAATGATTTTTTAAATCTGCTACTTTAAACGCCTTTCGAGCAAAAACTGTGCAAGCTAAACAGAACAAACTTTTTCGTAGAAAATTGTTAATATTGAAATTCTTATTATTTCTTGAAGCTTTTCCATGTTTTTAGTGATGAGTAGCAGCGAAATTTCAATTTTCTGAATTGGGTTTTTACAAGATAATAACGCTAGGCTAGATTTTTCATATATTTCTTTTTTTTTAATACATTGTTTTCGTCAAATGGCTTAAGGTTTATTTCGCCAAACAGAATCTATAATCCTTGTAGGAACCAAAACAATATTAAACTGAAATAAAGGTTACTCTGTACTTCTGAGACCGCGATAACAAATTTTCTGCCAAAGGCACTACGGATATGACTAAGAACAAAACAGACTTTGAATTGGAGTGACATTGAAGTTTTGCAAATCAAAGTTCTACATAAAACAAAATAGGTGTTAACAGTGGTTTTATAACTGACCATTAAACAATTTTGAGAGTAACTTACACCAAACACTCTTGGGCTCGCATAGAAACGCTTTTGAAACTTTTTTGAAGGAAAACTTATTTTGTGATGTATTCTCTTTGAAATGTATTGCAATAAGAGTGGGGACCCAGCGTAACGGACTTCGGTAACAACGAACGATGGCGGGGACGAGTTGCCCAGCTAATAGTCGTGATGGTCGTGATGCAAATGTAGTAGATTAACACAGCAGAGCGCCTCTTTGTTTAAAAGCATTATTTAAAGCATTACATTATTAATACAAATTATATTTCCAATACTTAATAAAGAAGCGTACATTTTGCTTTTAGTATTTTTTTATAGATATTTGAATACAGCAATGAGCGGGGATGAGTTTTATAAATTTAAAATTAGACATTATAAGAAAAAAATTAAATATACAAATAACGTCTACAACTAAAGAAGTTTACTTCCCCCGTGAGCTTATGTAGATGAGGCTCACACTTTTTTTTTATTATGATCTGATTATAATAAAAACTGTATGAAAATTCATATTTGTTTGGAGTGCAGGCAGGTTATCCTGACATGTAACCTTAAACGAAATTATTAGACGCTCTCTTGCGACTGCAAACATTCCTAGACTACTTGGGAATTTCACGTGATGATGGTAAGAGACCAGATGGGGTGACTTTTGTTTCGTAGCGGCAAGAGAGAGCTTTGGCGTGGGACGGCACGTGCGTGGAAATCTTGGCTCTAAGTTACTTGGAAATTTCGTTTTAAATAGCCAGTTAGACAGAGACAAAAAAAAATTTTAAAATATAACCATAGTATAACCTGCAGAGAAGCGTAAAAGGGGAAGACCGAAGATCAGATGGAAAGATCAGGTAATAAACGACTTAACACTGATGGGAATAAACGAATGGAAAAGAAAAGCGGAAGACAGACAGAGATGGAAGGAGATTGTCAGGACAACCGCGACCCACGCAAAGATGTGATTAACAAAAAGTAAAATGTAAATAATAGATAATACAAACATGTAATAATGAGGATTGATCCACCTCAAATTATCGGATCTGTAAATCCAAAAGATAGCAATATTCTACCTGAATGTAAAGCTAATAATAATAATAATAAATCAATAAAACATATTTATGATTTCTCAGCTTTCGAGGCTTTTCGCGCTGGGATCAATATGCAAAATTTTTCAAAAGATCAGTTTGGTGTTAGGATCGATGCCTGCTGAGGCATGTATGGACGAAATTTTCGATCTTACTGGATAGTTTGATGTTCATATTACAACTTGTCAATTTTGTTATTATTATTTTTTAAAAAATAATAATATAAATAAACTTCGCTTGACGTCACTTCAAATTTTGTTATTGTTATTAATTTACAATTTAGTGTAAATTACAAAAAGGATTGTTATTTCAATAAAAATTTCATATCTTGAATATAGAGAAAAAATTTAAAAAAAACTATGAACTCATAAAAGTGACTAACCGTAAGACACCAATTGTGAATAAAATTATTAGCACTACACTTTTAGTCAATTTGAGGTATTCAAAGAGTATAATATTCAAACTTTTTTGTAAAAATTATATTTATTTATTTTTAACTTTTTGATAATAAATTTAACTTCGAGAAAACATAAAATTTAGCAAAGAATAGGCTAGACAGTAGGTAATTTAAACCGATAAAAAAAATTAGAAGTTTTAAACTTGTTTTAAAGTTTTCGTATGGCTGTAACCAAGTGAGCTTTAAGTTTCCTGCCTCTTCCTATCACAGCAATACATCAAAGACGAGTGTCGCACGACAGTAACAACCTTGGCTATGACTATGATGGCATGCATGTTCCTGTGACGGTGATTCTGGGAGAACTTCAATTGACTGTGATATTTATTTTAGAGATCTTTGGATCACACTTGCACTTAAGGCGTATTTTCGCGAGGTATCAAAAGTAACCGGTTGGTTGTTTACGGTTACGACTGGTACTTCTCCCACTACTATTTTTAAATGACTGAAAAAATGGAACCTAACCATACTTTTTTTTACCATGCTTATCCTCTTATGCCCTTTAGAAATTTTTCTTTCTCGACACAATTCTCTCATCTTCTGGAGCCTACAACTCTGACAGTACTACTATTTAGTATATTATTAAGAAAATAATTTAAGATATTTTTTTGTCGAGAATATTTTTAGTTTTAAGTATGTACAATTATACATAACTAATTTTGCGGTATCTCAAAACTAAAGAAAGTTATTGATGATGATCTACGAGTATCGTAAGGCATAACTTAAGCGATTTTCGAGGAGGGGAGCAAACTTACAATCCGATTGATTGTAATGTATCTACCCTTAAAATATGAAAAAAGAAGTTTCAATATTTATCGACATATTTTTCATGTTTATATTCCCTGCCACCTGGCTTTCAGGAATTCTGATTTGAATTCATCTGAATTCTGATGAAAAACTGTAGAAGTAAGTAAATTAAAATTTTTGACATACAATGTTTTTCATACTGGTATTTTTATTAATTTTGATACAAAGAGATGCCATATTTATAAGCCTAATTCGATTTAAACACGAATTTTACCTTAATAATGCTTTTGACAAATTTCAGTGTATATTTGTTGGGATTCGCATTGAAATGTAAGATCACACTTAAGAAATTTATAACATTTAAATAATATAAGAAGAAAGAAATTTAAGAAAATAATTATGCTTGCTTGCAAAGTTCAACGGAATAATATGAACATGAGAGACACAAAGAAATAATAATAAGACATTTGTAAAAGAATTTTTAAACCATACTATGTCTTTTATGTTAAGATCATCGATAATAATTTTATTCTATTCGTAATTATAAATATTATGTTAATTTTTATTTTTAATTACTAAATGGTTTAGTAGAAATAATGGCTTCTCCAATTTTATTTTGAAAAATATATTATGTTGTGTACTTTATTAACACCTATATTTTATAACTCCTCATTTATTGATCAAAAATTAGTCTAAAAATGAACAACTCGATAACATCTCTAGATCTACTGTAGATTCGAGTCTACACGGTAAGATAAAAACTGCTGAATTACTTTCATTAGAGCTAAATTTCGGTTAAATTTTTTATTAGGATCCAAATATTAGTTGAACCCTAATGTGTGTGAAACACAGAATTACCCCATAATATTAAGTACTAAGCTACATCTGTTTACGTACTAATTCTCAATACTTCCTTTTCCTGTGCCAATGGACTTTTGAATTAAAATTACTATAGTACAACTCTTGACATTCCAAAAAAGTAGTAATAACGTCTCTAATGAGTTTATTTAAACCAAAGCATTGACAAGCTAAAAATTATATTTTCAGCGAGCTAACCGCATAATATATTTATATACTATTATGTATCATAAGTATACATAATTTAAATATTCATAGTATATAGAAAAAGCAACTCAAAGACACAAGCAATATTTATTACATTGATAATCTTGGTATATTTTACCTTTATTAGCTGGTATGTATACTATGCTACTTTGTATATCGAAATATAACTCAATCAAAGCAGTGAAAACTTTATGAACGGTATTAGATATCGTTTTATTAGAAAACGTGATATTGTAAGCCACGTACGAAAAATATGATAGTCACGTCTAGTTATTCTTCGACAATGATAAATTGCCTCACACTGTTATTTGTTTCGATATACTAAGTATAATCGTAAAATATTATTTTAAGATAGCTTGTTAAAATAACTAGTTTTTAAGTTTTAAATAAATATCTTTTAATAAAATTATTGGCTGTATCTATAGGATTGGTTTCACCCATGGCATGTTTTTATATTATACAAGTTATTTTTGAGCATAAATTGGACTCGGAAACGGCAGATCTAGAAAGACTCGGATCTCTGAGTACCTCTAAAATTTAAAAACATTCCTGAAGCGGTAGCAACTAGAAAGACGCAAATCTTTATTTCCTATACAATATTTTCAGTTCAGTATTTTCGCTCCATTTTAATGTTATCTATCAAATTCCCGAACATTTTTACTTATATCTACTTATAATATTTTCTAGGTAAATTTTGGCATCTTGTCCCACAAATATCACTTGAATGGGTGATCACTTGGTGATTAATTTAAAAATGCTGGGTGATGCTTCTTTTTCTCTACGCACTATACAAATTAGACTGTGTATAGATTATTGAGGGTTATTGAGCAGTCACAAAAAGTTTGAATGTAGCAGCAAAAATAGCCATATTGATGTTATATTACTAATAAATAGAGCTCGGATTTATATGCACCAAAATACTTGCACTAAAATTGATAAAAACGATAAAATATGCATTGATATGCAAACTGAAACATATATTTTTTTAAATTTTTATAGTACGTTGACTGAAGTTATTGGGGGCATATTTGAACTTGGGTATAAAAATTTCCTTTTAAAACATTTAAAACTATCAAAAGTATCTCATAACAAGAATTTTTGTTAAGCTATCTCTGCGTTTTTTGTTTATTTTGTCACATACGGTTCCTTTAACTTGCGTGATTTTATTTTTAAAGTTATCAACTAATAATTATTGTATTGAGTCTACAAGTAGAATAATATCTTGTGTCTCTAACTTATTTAAAACGTTACTAACGATATTAAAATTTGTTTTTATTTTTTAAATAGTAGTTTTAATTATAATTTTCAATTAATAATTTTTAATTAATAAAAATTTTTTTTTTTAAACACCAGAAGTTGCCCAAATATGCACAAATATGCATCATTTACTCAAATATGCACCAAACGTTGAAAATATGCAAAATATGCATTTTGATAAGCGGTTTTTCGGATTTGATTTTGCCAAATTCGTCCAGATTTCAAAACGAATCTTTTGGAATATCGATATTAAAGAATATGCAAAAGCATAAAATCCGAGCTCTACAATAAAATATTTGTTGCTAGTACAATTTATTTATTTTTCTCAGAGCAAACATCTCGTAGCTCAAAACTTACTTATTATTTTCTATTAGGATGATATTCTATAACTTTGATTGCATTTTGTATTTTTTGATTTTTCTTGTTATTGCCAAATTAGTTAAAATGCCTAGCACGGGCGTGATACTCTACATCTTGCTACATTACATATTATGTAGCCTACTGTAATTTCCTATTCAAAGTTGTGATTTGCTAATCAGGCATAATTTAATTGAAATTTTTAAATTTGAAATTAGCTGCTTTGTTGATCGATTCAGCAATCTACAATTAACTTGAGATATTAAGCACCGCCTAGGCTGCTAAATGGTTAGGAATAAAATTTCTGGTTACGGCTTAAGACATATAAAATTTTATGCAAGAAGGCATAATTTGAATGTTCAGCGGTAAAACTTGATTAATTTTTAGTTATCAAAATGCAATAAATGGCGTTAAATTAAATTTTGTTAAACATTTCAGAGAACAAATTAGAATTACAAAAAAAATAGTTAAACATTATTAATATTTTAGCATATGAATTTTTATAATAATCTAATATTTGTGCAAAATAATTAAACAATTCAATTTTATAAATACATATGTAATTTTGTATTAAGATTTCTATTATAACGAAAATTCATTATTACAAAGCTCTGCAAACATTTCGTATCAGTACACTAAGTCACAGAATATGTGACTCACTGTAAGGTTGTCATCAAATTAAAAAAAGTATTCTAAGGTTGACAAGTGCAGAAAGAATTGCTTTGTCTATTAATATATTATTATGTAATACCTACATATAATATAAAATATGCAACATTAAATTCAAAAATGCAATTTTAAATAATGCTTTTTAAAACATTTTGCTTTGACTTTTCAGAAATGATTGCCATCTAGTGATGTTGACAGATTAAAATAAATTTGAGTTACAAACAAAATAAAGGCTGTTTACGTTGGTAGTTCATTGTTTCGAGGTAACATATTGCAATGACAAATTTTAAATGTACTAGATCAACATTAACAAATTTCCAACTAATACACTATTAGAACTTAATAGAGTAATGCTAATTAAATTCGTGCAACTGGCCTTTAACAGTCCTTAGGGCACAAATTTTATTTATAATTACTCTATTAAATATTTAATATTAGTTATAAGTTAATTAAAATAAATCAGCTTTTAATTTATATTATGTGCACCAATATTATACGTCAAGTCAATTGTCAAACTTATGTAAATTAATTGTTTCTTGAGCTGGCTCAATCACTTTAGTCCCTCATAAAATCGTAACAGTAAACGTAATTTTAATTAAATACAGTGATTATCTTTTACTTTTCTTAAAAAGTAGAATGTTTTATTCCTCCAATCTTATAGACTCACCACAAAAACAATATACTTTTTATTACATGAATGAGTAATTAAGTACCTAGGTAGTTAGATATTTTAAAACCTGAAAAAAATTTTAGTGAACTTTCAATAATTAATTTTCAAATAAACAAAATAAACCATCAATATTTTATAAAATCAAAAAAATGCACACACTTTTTTGAACTAAAATTATTATCAGTTATCAAAAAATACACTGTACCACCCTTGCCCTTGCATTTAGAACAATATTTACAAGGATTTATTTTATTCTTTTTTTTCGTTCATCGCCTGATGATGCCATATAGTATGGTGAAAACATTTGAAATTAAGGCACTTACAGTGTATTTTATTTGTGATTATTTATAAACATTTTAGTTATAAAATATATGTGTGCATTTTTTAGGATTTTTAAAATATCATTATGATTAATATTGTGTTACATTGCTTACCACTCATCAATTTATTAATTTAATAAAATAAAATTATGTTCCAGAATAATCGCCAAGCTGGAGAACGTCCGCTCAGCGTAGGTTACATCTCAGTATTAACAGACCATACGAGAAATCGTGGTTATCTTACTAATTATCACAGTGATCCTTATCCTTGTACTGATGATAAGGGTAATGAAGCAACTCATCATAGTTTCGCATACAGTACTAGCCCCAGAGGCCAATTAAATACTACCCTAGAATCTAAAGTCTGATATTTAAATAATTAACGTTTTATAATAATCCGTATGTCTATAAGGCAGGTCTAAAAGCGCTGTGAATAATAATGTGACAAATATTTAGATGGTGTTAAGTACAATAAAGTAATTATTTAAAAAAAGTAAAAGTACATTATTTTTAATTCAAATTTTAATTAAATGTGTAGGTGTATTTAAATTATCTATTTACAGAGACCGTACTGAACAAACATTAAACTATTATTATTATTGTTACTGTAAATATTATATTTATAATGTATGTAGTGGTAAATATTCTTATAGTACTACTTATCATGGATTTATGTTCATGGTGTTCTGAACCTTTCAACATGTTTATGTATAACTTTTGATTATAAAGTATCAGAACGGTAAACCTCATGAGACTTTTGAAAACACTCGAAGAAATTCGAAAGATTATCAACATATGCCAATATATTACATTGGAGAGCTTAATAAATTGATTTATTATTATATTAAGTGTTGATTTGCATTGGTGCTAATTTAGTTCATAAGGGGGTTTGATCGTATCTATCGGGTCCGTCAAGTGAAATTACACTGTAAAAATACATGCTGAATTTTATTTTTGACAATTATCCAGTTTATAAGAGTAAATTTACCCTAAAAATGGTGTAATTTCATGTTTTTCCCAAAAAAATACAAAATTACGTATAAATAATAGTATTAAGCACCTTGGGGTAAGTGGCAACCTTCTAATTCTGTAAAATTCAAAACTGATGTGAAATTACTTGATAGAAGTACATTTTATTAACGTAAATTAACCGGTCATTTTACACCTGAAATAAATTTCACCTGATGGGAATTACCAAACCCTTAAGAGTCATAAGTTTAATTTTATAATTTCTGATAATAGGCCATAATGAGCACCTAAACGGTTAATTACATTGAATCAGGTTGTTTTTTAATTTGGTAGTTTGATACTGTGTTTGATTATTTGCTAATGTGAAAGTTTACACATGAATTAAATCAAAAACAAAACTAAAATTTAGTTTCCTTTTACTATTTACAGACTCAGATAGTAATTGCACACTGCTGTTGCCACCATGTTGCCACCGATTTTAGGGGTAATTTTACCAGAGAATGTTTTACAGTGTAGCGTTTTCTAATAGTACCAGTTAAACGTTTTATTGTACGTTGTATAAACAATTTATTTAAATTCATTTTTGGCAGCGTTTGGAGTATTTAGATATTTGATTTTCCATCTACAATCATGGTCATAACAGACAAATTAAACTGTAGAGTATTGTAAAATTATTTTTGAAATTTTACAGATAATAAACAAAAGTATGTACCTAATCTGTTTTAAATTTCAAACTTTTACGTTTTATTTAAATTTTACAGCTTATTTAAATTGGATCTTACTTCAATTGACGGACACGGTATTAACATCGCGTGTTTTCATAGCTCCACACGAGGCTTTCTTATCTGATATTTTATAATCAAAATTATAACATACAAAAACGAAACACAAAATAACGATTAAATAAACAATGACCTTTGTTGTCTAAAATAACGTTGTCATGGTTTTTTAATTTTTTAGTACCTATTAAAGAAGAATTTATAATTTAATCTATGTATACCATAAATATACCACGTTTACAAAATTGTGATAAAAGTGAATATTTGTGAATTGTTTAATATTTCCTATTAAATCCAGGTAAAACTATAACCGGATTTTAATATGCTATTTTGTATATTATGTTCATTTTAGTGGAAAATTAAAAATATCTCATAAATGTGTACAGTGTTTTTTATACCTTCATAATATACGTGTGGCCGTAGGAAATTTATATATAAATTCGTATATTTAATATTCAATTTTCTCTTTATTTCCTTATTTAGGACCAAATTTAAATAAAAGTAAAAAATCATCAAGAACAAAAATTTTGATATTTTTATCGAGCTCTCTACTTTTTAGAAACAACTTCAGAAGAAATAGTACTACAGACTAAAAATTAAGATACTTAGAGATCCCATTATCTCATAATAAGAAAGAAAATAATTCTTCTAATTATGTAGATATTTTCCTACTGTAATAATTAACAAACTTTAGATTAGATACTAAAATTTACTTCTGTAATCTAGATTCTAGATTATGAAGAGACGTCGACCCAGAGTAGATCCATGCGACACGCCTATTTGAATTTTGTTTTATAAGAAACGTATCATTTTACTGGAATTTAATTAGTCAGAAATAATTTAAAAGTGATTTGTGCTACAGATCTTACACCATATTATTTCAAACTACTTAAGAAGAATCTGCAAATCAATAGACTTGAGAGTATGCCCTATATAATTTAAATTATATACAAGGTAAGGGAACAAATAATAGTATATCGTTTTTGTGATTTTATGTACCTGAAATTATTATGTAGTCTCTCCAAAAACCTGATACAGTGCAAACATGCTATTTACTGATTTGTTTATCAGAACTATATATTTAAAAAAAATTGCTCTTCTCACAATATTGGTATCATACAGGATATATAAAGATTTACTATCAACGTTAATTTTGAATTGATTTGGGATAATAGAGAGGTACCTATGACAAACAAGATCATTAAGGATTGTTGTAATTAATAAAAACAATCAATTTAATATACCTACCTTTAAATTTAATTATTTGATAGTTTTCTTTTTCTAATACATTTTAATGTTGATAAACACGTTTATTACACAACATATTTATTTAACAACTGTTTAATATTCATTTGGCAATTAATTTTCACACTTATTTAAGGATTTTGCGTAAAAAAATTTAACACAGCTGCAACGATGAAAGTTTTCGTACAATATCAGAGAAACATTTACCTAAGTACTTTTCTCAAAAGATTCTTACACAAAATATTTATATGGAAAAGTATTTGCTGCAAGCTTGTCGTCTTTGCAATTAGAACTTAAATAATGTAAACTGTTCGAAAAACTGTTTCTGCAATCAAGACGATTTAAAATTTACCTATGTCCTTTGACAGAAGTAGCAAAACTACGTCATAATGTCTTTGATATGCATAAGCTTTATTCACGTTTATTACAAAGGAATAACTATTTTGTATGTAATCAAATAAAAAACTTTATTTCCATAAAATATTATACCTATTTCCAACAATTTAAATTATGTAAATATTTGAATCCATATAAGCCTGCACAGAATCACAATAATTAATGTTCGTATGTTGAACTATAAAGATATTTTAACTTTGAGAGACAAAGCTAGTAATAACTAACTTGAGTTTAAATGGGCAAAGTAAACTATCCGGTGATAGAACAAAGCTATGCAGAACGGCTAGAACCAATGAAATAACGAAATAATCAGTTTAGGTTGTAATAAAACATGCTTTAATTATAAATAATGTCAAGTTTAAATAGTAGAATAATTATAGTTGAAGAACAGCTTGATTTAATCTGCAAAGTAGATATTATCTTTTAACTACACTGTGAATTCCAAAAAGTAATAGTGGTCGGGGACAAATTCAGAATTTATGTTAACTAAAAAAGAGACAAGAAAATCGCCTCATTCAACATAGAATAAACGTAGTAGAGCTGATCTTAAAGCAATGTAAACTATGCAAAATCTAAAAAGAGCCACTAAGTTGGGGCCAGAGGACTTTTTTCGTTACTGACGCGTCAGTCGGTGTCAAATCATTATAAAAAGCTTGCAATTGTTTCATTCGAAACTTTTGTTAGTATGTGCAACGTAGTTTTCGGTTAATCTCTAGCTTTCAGGCTAAAGGTACTGACAATTCCTAGCAATATGTGCATAACGTGCTCAATGCTCATTGATGTAAGTTTGCTTTTTCAAAGCAAAAGCTGGTTTTATTTATCTTACTATACGATTGCTTTTCATGAAAGGCGGTACCTACTGTTAGATTTAGAATTCCAATTTAATTAAAACAATTTGACAAATGTTACTTTCTTTATATTATTTGTACGGTGTTAGTCCTAAATTCGAGTGATCTCTTTATTATCTATATCTTTGTTGTTATCCAAACTAAGTAGAACCTGCTTAAAACTGGATTGTACGCTGAAAACGCAAATCATTTTAAAATTATAACGGAAAATTTAAATACTGAACTTTTAGTTACCTACTCGATGTAAAATTATAAATTTTACTCAGGTTTTATCAAATACGCAATAATTAAGTTCGTTTCGTTCATAAACACAAAAAAATGCTTTTAATAACTTTATTTCAATAGCAAATTTTAGAATGGTTAATGCGCTTAATAGCAGCAAAATATTCATAAGTAACTTTATAATAGGTAAGTGGAAAGCAGATCTGGTATTTTTTCAATATTGTTTTATACTACATGTATAGCAGCACGATGTTGTGTTACATTATAAACATACAAAAAAGAGGTTTTCTTGGAATTGTGGTTTTAGAACATAAGTTAGTCCAGTAAACTATGACAAGAGCATCAACACGTATCACATAATATTGACTCGTGAATATTGCATAATAATATTAATAATACATATTTTGTTAGGAAGCATTGTAATGCTATTATTAGTGTAAGGTTGTTAAGAAGCAAATCGGAGTATATGAGAAGTTTTTGAAATTTTTACAGTATATTATTTGCATAATTAAGAAAATTCTGGTAGAGTTTGAACTTAATCCTGTTTTTAGCTATCGAGATCAAAAATGTGAAAGTTACGTTTTTACATAGTAGCGTTAAATGCACAGGACGGGTGTGTCATTACCTCGACAATCAGAAATATCAGCATTACAAAAATTCGCCAAAACAGTTATTAAAACATAAGTCCTGTTTGTAGTTTCTGAGAAAATTTAATTTTTATTCTAAAAAATGGTACAGAAGCTATTAAGAAAAGTTTTTTAAAATGAGTAATAAGATAATTCAACTGACCAAAACTCTTTCTCAGAAATTTCGGTTCAATTCATAACTTCAAGCGAAGGATTTTATTGCTCCGAATGTTTATCATCTTTCAAAACTCAAACCATAATATAGTCAATCACTCTTGGAGGGGACCCTCCTATATCAGTAAAGTTCTGTCAATTATTAGAAATTTTGATTATCTCGAAGATCAGTAAGGCGTTTTACATTTGGATTGTTCCACTTGGAAATTTCGATTAACTTTTTAATCATAACTGATAGTAAACCCGATTATGTGTTCAGGAATAAACCTTCCGAGTTGGTACAACGTCTCATGTTACTCTATGTTTCTAAAATGGCTGGGAACATTGGTCACGATAATAAAATTTTAAATATTATTGCAGAATTGAAAGGGAATCGGATAATCGCTTAACCCCATACCATACCCGATATTGCTCATTTACAAAATGAATCTTGATATTTTGGACGTAGCAGTAGTGGTGGATAGGATATCGTTTTACTCCGATGGAAATCTCGATATTATTCAAAATAATCGTTTGACAAGTTTGGGTGTTGTCAGCGAAGATCGCGATGCAACTTCAAAGAAATACAGTATTGGCCAATATTATAGCAACTAAATCTTAACAAACAATAATTCACGATTTACTTATACAAATAATTGTATTTTTTTGATGAAATGACTATGAAGGTATACTAATGATATATATTAATATTGCTGCATAGTAAAAATTCTTCAGGTAGCTGTAATACAGTATCTTATCAGCTTGATGCAATTATAGCTTACAAATTGCATGGTCATAATTATAGCAACTTTTTTAATTCATGATATTTAATCAGTTTCTTGCAGTATTTCATAGAGGAAAGTATTTTATTTGATCAAAAAGTGTTTTTAAAGATGGGTCGCAGAAAAACAATTTCGGTAGATTTAAGGCAACGAATTGTTAGCTTGTATAATGATGATGTGAAACAAATTGACATAGCAAAATATTTAAGCTTGAATAAATCAATTATATCAAGAATAATTAGTGCATATAGACAGAGGCTAGATATGACACCAATAAAAAACTTAGGGTGGCCAAGAAAAACCACGAAATGAACTGACAGACGTATTTTCAATGCTTGAAAATAATCACCGTTTCTGCCATCTTCAAAAATTTTGGCCTATTTAAATGAAACTGATCACTTAAATGTAAATTACAAGACTATTCGAAGAAGATTAGTTGATAGAAAGTTATTTAGTCGTCGTCTTGCAAAGAACCCATTGTTATCGAAGAAGAATATTAAGACTAGATTAGAATTTGCTCAACAGTATAAGGATTGGATAGTCGATGAGTGGAAAAAAGTTGTATTCATTGACGAATTAAAGTTTTACCTTAGCCGTCACAGTAACCGAATTTAAACTCAATATAAAACTTCTGGGAAATCCTAGAACAAAATAGTACACGAGAAAAACTACAAAAGCTTGAATGAACTGCATACAGCACTTCAAAACAATTGGGTTAATGTTTCAAGTGATACTATCAATAAATTGATTGAATCCATGCCAAAAAGGTGTGCTCAAGTTATCAGGGCAAAGGAATATTATACAAAGTATTAATATTATGTGTTTTTCTTTTATGTTTTTAATATTTTTTTGATAATTTATAAACAATTTCAAAAGTTGCTATAATTTTGTCCAATGCATAATACAGCATTAAAAACATTTTTTAAATTATCTCTCTTTTATTTTTTTCTGAATCTTCCAAAACGTAGGATATACTTCAAAAGATAATAACAAATCGATTGTAATGGTAGAAGGTCTTTAATGATTTCAAATTTTTCTTTTAATTGAATTTATAATTTTTTAATTAGTTGATTGCTATAATTATGGCCAATACTGTACGTCGACGATTTTATTCATGAAAATCTTTCAAGCATTTAACAACCTAGAAACTTTAATATAATCGATTGCCATTATGAGTTTAAAATAAATACAAATCTCCAACGTGGTTATTCTCGAGATTGCCACATATTTAGTTACATTTTAAGTTGGATCACATTTCCGATTACAATTTCCTGAAATAGTGAACAAGATTCATCGAGCCGTTAGAAAAAATTTTCTTAAAAGACCGTTTATCATAAAACACTATGACGATTTATGGCAAATCGATTGAGCAGAATCCATATCTCACATAAAAATTTATAAAAGTTTCAAGTAGGTTTTGCTACTCATCGATAGTTATTAATTTTTTTTAGGTGTATAATAAATTATAATATTATATACATCATACATACTAGTAAATACATAATTCTATTGTATAATATGTTATATTATTTGTCATTCAAATCCGTACCGTACCGAATTGTAATTTATAAAACGCCTTTTAGTCTTTGGTTTTAATAATAAGAAAGAAAACACAATGTGAACTGTATAAACAGTATATAAACTGTATTCTATAGTTTCTCATATGATATGGTAAGTCCGGAAGACTATTTTTTTTTATTTTAAAGAGTACTTACGTTGTAAATTTAATTTATTTTTAAAAGTAAAATAAAAATATCACCATGAACTTTTTCACGAAAACTCTAAAAAGAAACTCATGTATCGAGCCATCTATCCCGGGTTGTCTGTTCAGCTAAAGACTACATGGTTTAAAAACCATTTTTACACCTAGTAATGAAGGTGGGCCCAACAACTTTTTCTACAAATCATAATTTTTCATTTTTCTTCTCAATGTCGGAGGGGGGATGCCAAAAGTCCTTGAGGTACCTAGTTCATCTCTATTATAGGAGAAAAATCTCCTACTTATGCCCCGTTTCTTCACTCATAGGTAAACTGCCGACAAAACAAATTTTGGTTTTCTTCATTATAGTAAAAGTAGCCGACAAAAATACTAGGGATATCTTAACAATACATTTGGCTAAACTAATTTGAGCATGCATGACAAGTATAAATAAGGTGGTTATTATATTCAGTTCATCTTACTAAACTAATACCTTACATTTAAATAAATAAAATAATTTGTTTTTACGGCGGTTTACACTGTCGACAACTTGAAGACACCGGGCATTAGTGTATTATTCCTTCGTTCGTGTACCATCGGCATGTTTCTGAAGGGGTTACAGCTTATTGTGATTAATTTTGTGATGAGTCAACTGTTCCTTAAATAACAGGTCCATCTAACCCGAGAGTGCTGACTCCCTTATTATTTCAATACAAATACGTTAAAATCCTAGCAGACAAAGGAAAACATAACTTCTACATATTTTATTAACAAACTGAATCGCGAAAAAGTAATTATTTTCTGTCAAAATGTAAAAGAAGTATAATTAAAATAATAACAGAATAATTTTTAAGGTGATTTATTGGTATATTTTAAATAACTTTCTAAATCTATCAATGAACACCACAAACTAGACAATACAATGCTATTTAGCAACACTTCAAGTACCTAACCTACAATAGCGCAAAATTATAATCTATCTATGAAAACCCATCTCACCCGCAGGTTCATCTTTCCCAGAATTACCCTAAATCATAAAATTAATGTAAACCGCGCATAAAATATTATAGTCATTATTTTATTAAAATTAATTATTTGAAATGTAGTATTATTGAACGTAATTTGCGATCTGACAACCTGATCTGACAATAGATCAAATAATTCCTCTGCATTATTAACAATCATTGTTTTTGTTTGATTTTCTCTCTGACTAAGTGTGGCCCAGAACGAAAATAACATTATATTTGCCTAAGATTTTACTCCAGAGTTCTCCACAACTTTATCCAATTCTAATTGGAATTAAATTTGCAACTTTCCTCAAATCCGCACTGAGCGTTAATAAAAACACGGAACGGAGTTTCGTGGTTTACGTGATAGCGTGAACTTAAAGACTACCGCCAAACTCAGCAACAAGTCACATGAAGTGAAACGGACCTTAAAAAATGTTTTGCTATTTGCCGTTAGGGATCATCAAATTGCAAAGGGTAAGTGCAAAAAAAATTTTGCACGTGAAATTATCCGAAAATTTATTCCTTCAGACTAAATTTAACAATGAAATTTGCTTTTTCAGCTACCTGTAACGACTGATTCAAAAAAAATTCAGTAAAATTTTGAACATAAAATGAAACTGCTGCCTTTATAGCGATTGTTCATGAAAATTAAAAATTCTGACTGTATGTAATATCGTATGTACATAGTACCTACAGAGTAATTATTTTGTATTATAAATTATTAAAAAATTTAATTGCTTTTAATATTGTTAACATAACTTGTTCAATTTTAATTTATTTACTAATTTTTCTTAAAAAGTTCATCAATTAATTGAAAAATCGTTGATTTTATAGTAATTATAATTTTTCTCCATACTCAAACGAAAATTCTAATCAATCAATAAAAAAAAATTTAAATAAAAAACCTTATAATAATTTTAAATCTTTATATTAATAATAATTTTTTTCTTGCACTGCTGTTATTATAATTTAACTACAAAATTCTCATTAATCTCTAATGAGTATTGGATGATGAATAGGTGAAATAAATATAATTCATTCGTTTATTAAATTTTAATAACAATAAATAATAAATAAGTTTCATTTGTTTCATAAAACTTGCAATCTTTCTTCGCGAAATTAAACTTAAAATTGAAACTAAATAAATATACTATTTTAATATAGAACAACTTTTCCTAATTTCTAGTTTTCAATATTAAATCATATAATCTCTTGGGGTGCAATCAATATAAGTATTGTATACTTCTTTATGCATAAATAATTTTTCACCGTGGTTTTAGTTTTGGAACATATTTTAATTAACATTACAACAATGAGTAATTACAATATTTTGTTTATAGTTCAATCACACATGGAAAACGATAAAAAATTTATACCATAATTACAGTTTATTTTCATACAAAATGTAATATAAATGTTTCACTATAAAAACCTAAATAATTTATTTAGGAAATAAAAATAACTTTTTAAATTTAATTTTTATTTAAATTGGCTCTGGCCTAAACAAGAATAGTTGGCAAGCCTATATACCAGGGGTGTGAAATTAAAAAAAAATTCCCATTAAATAAATAAATATTATTAACAATTACCCATTTTGTTTTATTTAATAAAAAAAAGGTCATTGGTATAGTACTCCGACTGTGTCTCCAGCTAGAATCCGATCGCGACCCAATTTTGAAATAAAATGTCGATCTTATGTACCTACACTGAAGTTGGCCATCCCTGCTATATACGACTGACTTGAGGGAGTGGTGAATCCGGATTTTTCTCTCGATCTTTTACGCTGAAGATTCTCGGATGCGTGTGTTCTGTCTACCCGTGCATAAAAACTGCGATAGATAAAAGAAGCTGCGTTCTAAACAGACGATTTGAATTTATTCCACCAAGAGTTTATGTTTGTTGTTTCCGGTTTAAATTAACTCAACACAACTCGTTTTTACAAATATTCTGTATACTTTAACGCGATAGATAGTGGTAATAAATGTCATGGAAGTGTTTCTCCAACGACTACTAAAATCATTTTTAATTGAAAGTTTTTGATAGTAATCTTCGCATCAGTAAATAATCAAGCACAGTATCAAATTAATTAAAAAAAATTTAAATACAACCTAATCAATTAATCAGATGCACATTAATGCCAATTGTCAGGATTTATTAAATTTAAATTAAACTAATGACTATTAAGAGTTAGATTACAACAGAATGTAAGACTGTGGAAGTAATTTAGATACCTAGGTAATTGCCATTAGGTGAAATTTATCAGGTGTTAAATCAGCGGTTAGTTTTATATTTTCATGTTAATTTACCATCAACAAAATGTTTGTACTTTTATTATATTATTTGTAGGTTTAATTATAACAATTACTTTATTGCTATAATAAATTTCAACACTGAGTAAATTTACTCGAAGGTGTGCTGAATGTTCCTATTTTTGAAGTAATTTTGCACACTTATGGGGTAAACAAGAAATTACACTATTTTTTGGGTTACTCCTAACCCTACCCTAATTTACTCTTATAACCCGAGTAATTTTCGTCAGTAAATTTACACCTGTAAGTTTACAATGTAAACTGTAATGCAATTTTCAATTTTATATTATTTTCAAACAATTTATTAAAGTTGTGAAGAATAATTTTAAGTTTATTCTTTAGGAAACATCTCGATTTACATTTTATTATATTATTATTAATTTATTGTAGGCGAATGAACTAGTTTAATAGTGTTCACCTCAATTTTGGCTGCAATTAAAATTAAAGTGTAAAGTTATAAACATAAAAATGTGGTCCAGCCGACAAAAACACTTTTGGTGTTAATATTTTTAAAATTATGTTTTAAAAAGGGAGTGTAGTTTGAGAAAACCATTAAATTTTGTTGTAGGAACTGTAATCGCTAACTACGATTAAGGCAGCAAAATATTTTTCTTCTACAAAAGTGCTACAATAATCTACATAAGAAACTTACCATATTCATCCGTTAAAAGTGTGGTAAGAGTTGATCTAACATTTCTATAAAGTACGTACTCAGGATACCAGCGTTATCAATTTTGGGTAATTTTAAGATTTATTGTTTAGAAATTTGTGTTTCTTTTTAATCAATTTAACTTAAAATAATTAATTTTTGTTTATTTATTTTATAAATTGTTTGTAAGTAATCTTTGTCTTAATCTTTTCAAAAGTAGTCAAACCACGACTCCAAGTCTCCTATAATACTTAACAAATTAAAACAAAGGATTATCATTACAAAACTTACTCTTAATATTTGAGTAGGTAATTTGAAAGAGGGAAATTAAACCCATTATTTACAGTGAACAATTATTTTAACGATGCCTAAAAAGTTTTCTAACCATACAAATCAATTTTCAGTGGGATTATCAGAATGGTGTCATCCCATTATGTTTTACCAATCTGTCACGATTGCGTGGTATTCTAAAATAAACATACAATATGACAATTTTCTAATTCATTAAAAATAATTAATTGAACAATTTAATTAAACGCTAATAAAATTCAATACTTTTTGAGCTTTCAGCAAAGGACACTATCGCTTTTGTGAGAAATTTATTTGTTATAATAATAATATTATTGTCTTGTTTTAAAATAAGCGACTTGTTTCATTACATTTAAAATTTTGTTTAATTAAGTTGAAAATTTTGTTTATTACACTTTTATTATTTTGATGTCAGTATGTCAAAAAGCTAACTTACGCGCAAGATTAAGAGAGGTAGTTGTCTCTTGGTGACCATCCACCAGGCCCAGTCATGGTTTGTCACGCCTGGTAGTTTTATAATTATAGCAATTTATGTTTAAAAGTGAATTTATTTTAAGATTGAGTCTTATTTGTTGAATTAGTTGTTATTAAAGGAAAGTGTGGATTTTAAAAATTTGATGAAAGGTTTGGATTGGGAATAGAAATTAAAACGGAAACTAAACGATTATGTATAAGATAAACAAATTTGGTATCTGAAAAAATTAAAAGACATTAAGTTAAACGTTGAGGAAAAATATAAAAATTATTTAATTAAAATCGTATTCGAGGAAACATTTACAACGTAAGGGTTTAAGGTGGCCGGACACCTGGAGTACATACCGCGTGAACGTGTGGCTATAGCTCTATATTTTGTTTAATTATTAAAAAATTAAAAACATTATTCCATTATTCCGATCATCTCATTTCTCTAATCATCTCAAATTAAATTGAATCAAGATGGAGCAAAATATAATTAGGGCGAAGTTGGGAAAATTGATGGAGTCTGTTAATCACATGATGAGAATATTCGGGAGAATATTAAAAAACAGAGAAGAAGGTAAGGAAGATAAAGAAGAAAGAAGATGATAAGGAAAATAAAAAAGAATTTGAATTATTAGATGAAACAATACAAAAAGATTACGAAGAGATGAAACAAGCGACAAGGTGTAATTGTAAACTTTCTGTAGTCGCCATGAATTTTAATTTTAAGAATCTATTCACAAGGCTCACGCTATAAGCCTTGTGAATTACTCAACTTCTGTGATAATGTCTGATAAAACGATACGCGAAATTTGGGCGATACCAAATAGGCAACCATTTACTGTACACCGATTATTTCACCTAATATACCATCGCATCGCCTAGTTAATGCCGCCAAGTTACCGTCGCCGTCGTCGCCTAAAAATCCAGAGCGTAGAAAACCGGTGTCCAGTTTGGAAATGGGAACTTGAGCGAAAGCAAAGATGAAACAAGGCCTTATGTCAGCTCTGCTCAGGTAGGATGGACCTGTTTTAATGGTGTGCGAAGTTAAATTGAAAATTATATTGGTTTTATTGAGATTAATAATATTAAAAAATGACTTTATAAGAATTATTGATGCGTTTTCATTACACGAAATAAGAAACAAAATTAAAATAATTTGGAATTGTAGTATCACAGATTAAATACTACAGATAGCTCGCGCAATGTATTTTTCTGAATTCTAGAGGGCTGCCTATCCTTGTAATATATTTCTGGTGGGGTACCAGCAGGAAAACTCCGTAAGTAACCGACCATACCCACGGTCTATCGCTACATTAGCGATGTGAGCTAATGAATGTCTAGCAGCACGATCGTACAACAACCGCGGCTAGAAGAGAAATGATAACGTAACCACGAATAAACACGAACAGCCAGCGCCTCTATAATATAAAGTGAATGGCTTCCATACTAAGAAAATTGGCTTCCAAATACCTTGAAAGGGACACTCTTTCTCCCATAAGCGCGAGCTATCTGTAGTATATTTAATCTGTGGTAGTATGGAAAAAATTAAAACGCTAGATAAATGGAATTTGGATTATGGACAAATAAATAATATTTGGATATGGGTAAGAAATTAAATAATAAAAATTAAGAATGCATGTGCACTATTAGGGGAAGTTCGTAGTTTTCAGACAATTTTCTTTTGGGATTTCTTGTAGGTACATTTCTAATTTTATCCAATTTTTCAGTAACAGCATTGATTTATCGATTAATTCATTGATTTCAGTACAGCACATTCAGACAGTCAAGGGCACCGTAAACCACCGTCGCACCGAACACAATTCTGTGATTCAACTGTAATTTGAAATTTATAAAATTCATAGGATACATCATTAACTCTTAGTATTAAATAATAATAGTATTAATAATTATTTGAAAATATAAATTCTTGTTTTACACATAAATGATATGCTTATTAAAGAAAATGTATAGTAATATTATGTACTAGTGCAATGTTTATTTTCTATCATAGACTTAGTAGCCCAAGGATTTTTAATTATTTCCAGGATTTCCGTACTTTGACACATTGACGAAATAGGTAACTTTATCAATATTTCTACAAACATTAGTTTGATATATTACTTCTGGCCGGTTTCTTCATAACTTAACAGAGCAGTTAAGTTGACAAGCTGTTCCGGACAAGCACGAATACTAGTTGTTTTAGAAAAATTAAATATTCTAAATATTTTATTTAGAAAGAATTATTTATTTAAAAGAATTCGTACTCGTGTACTTCCGGAACAGGTTGTCAACTTAACTGCGCTGTTAAAGTGTATGAAGTAACCGGGCATTAATGATTCAATTTACATTAAACGAATTGTTTTATTAAAATATATTTTTTATTTATGTTTTAAATTATGTATTAAATTTTGTCAGAACGACAAAGATATTACGTCATAAATAACAAACTATATTTTGATAAATTCCACTTTAATTTGTTTTTAATTATGAGAAATCAATGTTGTAAGATTTTTTAAAATTGTGTAGAAAAAGTGATACTGGGTATTATGATCAAAGATACACGTAAAGAAGATTTAATAGACACAAAAACCTGTGGAAATACCTCTCTCCCACATAGAAGTTGAAAAAATCTTGAATTTACTACAGCGCGATGGGTATTATATATTTTAGTAAGATTGATTCTTAGATAATATTAAGTTCTTATTACACATATTAAAACAAGTTTCAGTGCAAACCAAAAACATTTGATTCAGTTTTGATAAAAAACCACTAAGATTTTATATTAAAACATTTCATCATTTCACTGAAATTATTAATATTTCTATGTAAAACTAAATTAATTTTCAAATTAAAATGCAACAAAGTCTTTAAAAAACCTGCGAATCCTTTAATGTAAACAATGAAATTTTCATTTCAAATTAGAAAATTGGAATTCATTCCTTTAAACTAAAATATTAAAACAAATGAAGTTTTAATTTAAAACTTTCTGTTATAGTACATGTCATTTTAGCTTATAAGCCGCTTACCTATTAAGAGTTTATAAGGAGAGTTTACATTATTATAATTTATTATAAGTGTATGTTTTCAATATTCTATTGAATTTCAACACCCATACAAAATTTGCATTGAAGAACTACTGGAGAACACTCGCCGTAGTTCCGAGATGTGTCAGAAAGGTATAGGTTTTTATCGAACATGAATGATAATAAACACAAATATAATTATTGCAATGAAATGTTCCACCGAGACCAGGTAGGTTCGATGCGAAAAGAGTATAATGAAAAAACTAAAATAGAATAATAATTATTATTAAATTATTAAAAATTCGTTTAGCTATTTTATGTGTAATTTTAAGTTTGTTTTTTTTTAACATCTTACCTTTGTACATATTTTAAAAATGCACCCAAAACAATCGAAACAAAACCCAATAATCTCCGAGAAAAATTATCCAAAGACGACGTTTTACGATGACAAGCAAAATCCATAAGAAAGACTAAATGTAAGAGGATTTAAGGCATACTATTCAGAAACGGAACTTTCCTTTATATAGGAAATTTAACATACATAATTCTTCCCAAATATGCTTACTAGTTTCCGACAGGCGTTAAGGTGTTAGGGGCAGTCAGCAGCGTGAAAAAAATTCTGTAAACAGGGTTTTTATAGGGCTTTTTTTAAACTCTTTTACAGGTTTTTCATTTAACCTTTTCACAGGTCTTTTTTTAAACCTTCGTACAGGTTTTGATTTAACTTTATTTATAGGTTTTTTGCAGGTTTTCCTTTAATTTAACATTATTACAGGTCGGTTTTTAAAACCTCTCTACGGTTTTTTTAACCCCATTACAGTTTTTTTAACCCTTTTACAGGTTCTTCTTTGTTCTAAACTTTTTAAACTATTACACGCACATACAAATCTTGTTTGTTTATTTTGCAATCCTTTAACGAGTCTCTTTTTTTAATATTATATTCGTTTGATTTGAAATATTAATATTAACTTCGGAGTTACTTTCAGAGTAATTAATAGTTATGCTACTGAGAGTTTCAAGTTGTTCAGCAGATACTGATGCTTTATATTATATTTTGTACCCTTTTAAGCCTTTTCTAGCGCGATAATATCTTATCTATCGTTTCATAATACCTGGGTGATTTTATATGATGCGCCATACTTAATTTTGTGAAGTTGACAAATTAAACATCGACAGTTGGCAAAAATTTGGACCCCCCCTCAAACTTTCCATTTGGAACGATGCTTTAGATGTAGCAAAGACAGAAATTTCCTTTTGCAAAATAATATAATAATATGTTCAAAGCCTTTCAAAGGTCTTTAGAATCTAAATACAGTTAGCAGTTAAAAGTCAGCAGCAGACAAAACACAAAATTTGGTCGCGATTTATCCCCCGGGTTACCCGAAAAGATTTTTCACCGTCAGAACTTGCATGTATAACAGTAAGGGCCAATTTCATAATAAAAGTTAACAGAGCGTTAAATTTAAAAGGCGACTTAAGACAAAACAGACCAATAAAAATCATCAGTTTTGCTTTAAGTCGCCTTTTAAATTTAACGCTCTGTTAACTTTTATTATGAAATTGGCCCTAAGTTAATTAATTATTTGTTGATAATTTTGATTATCAATTACACTACATAAATTGAAAAAAAACCTTAAGAAATTAACATATTATAAATAATTAAAATTTTATTACAATTAAAAATAATTTCATTTAAAATAATCGAGTTATTCATTGTTAAAAAGTTTTGATAATGTTTGAAGCAGTTAAAATTCGAATTTGTTTCAATATTACAACATTGAAACAATGAACACATTAACGTGTTCTAAATTTTAGTACTTACACAAAACTGGGTTACCTACTGGCAATTTGCACAAACAGCGTTACCCTATATTTCCATAAATTTGTGTAGGTACCATTAATCACACTTAAATATTTCATGTATTAACAATGATACCACTTTTGCAACATCACGCTGAAATGTCACTTTTTGTTGCTTTGTATAAACGTACGCATTAATTAAGATTCTTGTAGAAATCATTTCTAAACTTTGCAAAAAACTTGTAGTTTAAGGAAATTAACTTTTTAAATTCATCTACGTGGAGTATGAAGAAGAAGATCAACAAAACTTTTAAATAGAGACAAATGGGAACTATTATCGAGGTCGAGTGTTAAAAGCGAAGCCGAAAAGCGAAATTTATGTTTTAGTAAAACCACGCATAATATATACACATGGTTCGCTGATTAAATTGTTACCACATAATTTTATTCAGTAAAACTCGGGAATTTCAGAAAAACCGGTAAATTTCTCAAACATTTTCTTTAATAATTATTGACATAAAATGTTGTGTAAGTTTTATTTCTCCTTTGGCCAAACTCTTTGGTTCAAAAGTTTCATTTGTGAAGTTGACATTTTAATTTTTAAGTGTCAAAATAATTAATTTGATCGTTAATTGCGCATGCACAGTTTGATATAATATTTCTTGTGTTCAAAGTCAAAAATTTTACGGCCTATGTAAAAATTACATTTTACGGGTATCATATGCTTATGCCATACGTAACATACATACATTGTGAAGAAGCACTTACACTGGCATAGTATTAAAATATAAATAAAAACAAAATTAATTTCCTGCAAAATAATAAATTTAAATGATAAAACTATTTTTTTAAATATTCAGCAGCTTATCAATTAGGAGGAACGTGTTTGCTATGTTCGGTACAAATAGTGCGATAGCATTACTCCTTTTACAGTTCTATGATTTATTTTCAAATGGCAGTTTATAATTCAATTTTAGTAATGGTTGAATTACTAATTGAAATTGGTTAATATTGGTTGCCGTAAAAGCGCCAACAAATAATATAATAAATTTTATTCTTTTTGTGAACCAATTATTTATTGCGACTAGAACTTTTTTTTTAATTATGAACTTTTAGGAGGTAATCTCTCTTCTGGATTCTTTATTTACAACTTGATTGATTAATCTGAAAAATACTGCTATCTTTGCAGCATTACTAATGGTGACTTCTTGTGGAGTAGCAGTATCATTTACTTTAATGTCCTATTTGCAATCAACAGTGTCGGATCAAGATTGTTATAGATGCTGTATTTGAGTTAGTTTTAAAATGCTAATGGTTCGTATATCAGACGAGCTCCTTAAATTACTTATTTTTCGTTGGAAAATAAGTTTTCTTAATAATACGTGATAAGAAGTAATAAGTTTCATTATAAGTTAGACAAAAATAAAAGTGTTAATAAGTATGTATAACAAACCGCATAAAGAGCTCTCTTCAAGAATGTATCTTAATAAAATAAAATGAAATGAGTCAAATACATCAATGATTTAATTTGTGAAACTACGTACAAAATTTTTTTTCTATAATATCAAAAAAATTGCGGGTTAAATTTAAAGTTTTACTTTTAAAATGTCGTCGAAAGCAATCGCTTTCATTTTAAAAGCATTATGTTTTTTAACAGATATAATAAAAGTAAACTACTTTTATTTTAATGGTACAATTTTTAAATTGAGTTAAATACATATAATTTTACATTAAAAGCAAATACTTTTAATTTAATAACCATTACGTTTGATTTGGAATTAACATTTTTAATTGCAAAGTAATGCAAACCTAATATAAAAGATGTCAAGCTTAAATCAAAAGTATTTTTAATAGCAACTAATTTTACCATTGTTTTAATAGTAAATTTAAATCATTTAAAATTAATGATCATTATTTTTAAAATTGGTAATTTCAAGTAAAAATTAAAGTTGCAATTTAAAAATTATAAAACGGTTAAAAGTAGAGATTTTCGAATCAACAAGTAAAATTTCTTTGCGTATATGAATTTATAAAACGTTACATATTTCTCAAGCCATGTTTGCAATATCAAACGCTAAAATATTTCGACTTGACGCTTCAAGATGTGCATGTCGTCTTTCAACATACAAACACTTTTAATAAGACTGGAACACATTATAAAAACATGATATCCTAACAAATGTTTGATTGGCCATCAAACAAGTAGGTCTAGCAAAACTGTCCAGATATTTCCCTAGTCCATCAAATTTTTAAGATTATTCTTCCCAATTTCTATGATCTCGTAAATATCGAGATGAGACTCATTGTCAACTTTATGGACTACTGATAATTTATCAATGGTGGTAACAGTGACGTAGCAACAGGTGGTGCGAGTGATGCTGATGAGTACCAGGGCACAGATCGCGAAGAGGCCTGGCAGCGTTTTAACCATAATTTGGAATTTATGTAATGTATAGAGTAGAATCTTAAAAGAAATGCAAAGAAAAAGGAATTTTTAGGCTATGATGATGCAACGTGATACAAGGGCATAATGGGGGGTTTCCCCTCTTCAGAAGTATAGCAGTAAGAGCATTTCTAAAGAAACAATTTAAAAAAAGCTGAACGGAATTCCGAAGAGGAGCCCAAGTATACATTAGTGGCATTCCAGAGTAGAAGTATTCCCGTATCCTTAAAAAGGGTTAAAAAAAATTCAACGCAATTTGCACCCCAGGCCCGGCTTTAACTTGCTACGTTGCAGGGTAATTCTGAATTCTGGCCTTCCATTTTTGAAAGATCTCATGTGTTCTCTAAATCTAGTTTTTAAGTTTCTGCCAGTCCTGCAAGTGCATATACTGCGATATTCAAGGGTGTAAAATAAAGCGTTAGAAAATTATTTTTCCCAGTGAACAGAGAACACCCATTCCTATTTACGAGCATGAGAACTCTTTGTTCAAGTCTTCTGACGTTAAATGAATAAAAGCAAATTTTATTTAGTAAAATATATTAATCATTTATTTATACGTATTGGTGATAAAATTTATAAAATACACATATTAAACCTTTGTCATTATTAAACTCCAAAATACGATGTTTTTAAATAAGCCGTACAAATCGGATTACCTATAAAATCAAACCCGTGTTACTGCAAATTTATCTTATTTAAACTAGGTAATTTTTTTAACTCTGCTAGACAAATTTACAATAATGATAAAATTTATAAATCAATTTTGTCGTTTCAATTTTACAAAAAATTAATTGTCCGTGCACTCAAAAATTGTTCTCACCCTGTAGTTGAAGTTTTCATCTGACCTGCAATGCTTTATCTAACGTCTTTTTCTTACATTTCTTGTTTACATTTGTATGTATGGCGGTGAACTATTGGATTCTTCGTGGTTTTGTTTTTTTTTATTTGGGTTTTGTATGCTTTTTATATTTTGGTAAATTGTACTTCTTCGCACAATATTAAATTGTTTTATATTTTTAATATTTAATTCATGTTTCGTAAAGATTTTTAAACTATTTTAAAGTTTTTTAACTTTCCCGTAATTTTGTTTTTCACATTCATTATTTATTTTTGACATACAACTTCAAAAAATTTTCAAAAACTCAAAACCATACTAAAAGTAATTTTAACATAATATTAATATCATTAATTAGTTCTCTAATCCAAGTTTATTATTTAGAATATTTTAAATAAATTAATATTATTTGGCATATAAAATTCTTTCTTAACTTTATTTATTTTTCTGTAGATACCTGAAGATGTATTAATAAATATCGTTACGGAACATGTCGTATTGAATATTTAAAATATAAAATATTTAAATTTTATGCGAAGAAGTATACAATTTTTAAGTTATGAAATAAAATACACTAAATATAATTATTGAAGCGAGTTATTGTTTAATAAAGAGGATAAATATTTTAATTTGTTAATTTCCACTTCTTCAAAAAATACAATTTCTGGCTCTTTTGTTTTACGATATATAATATTTCATGCCCCCCCCCTAGTTAAGGTTCGTGTCCAAAAACTGCTTTGCGAGTATAAATTCTCCATCTGCAAGCCTATAAAATGGTATGTATTCATTAAGTCGTGTATAGAAAGTACAACCTGTATATTAAAATAAGCAAATTAACCTCTGATTTAGTCAAAATGTCCGAGTTAGATTTTGCGTTGTTGAATTTATTGTCCGTTGAAAAGACGATATTATAATTTGCTTTACTTTTTTTTCTAACTTATTTCCGAGAAATGTATGACATATTAAAATTATTAATAATACGGAATATTGAATTTACTAAATGTTTTTCATTGATTCATCGGGTTTTTGCATTTGCGTTACAAAAATCCAATGATTTGAAAACAGCTCTCCTACGATATTTTTTAAATTTTATTCCTAAAATGTTCAGGAAACTATAATCAATAAAAAAATTTTGTACTTGCAAAATCCTTTCAATTAAAGTTGGTTCGGCAGCACCATAAAAATTTTGTTGTTTGTTCACAAAATTACTTTTATAACGATATTTCATATTACTTTAGTGAATAGGTAAGTAATTTTTTTTATAAATGATTGGTTATACATACTCAGATTTATTTTTTTATTTTAGCCTTTCATACAGATAATAGTACATTATGCACCAAGGGAATAAAGTGTTCCTTTTTTGGCCTGAGGGTAAAGGTTTGTTTGCACGAAGCGTAGCCGAATAAATGTTAAATGAACAAATGCTCGTTCGAATAAATGTTAAGTCAAAAAATAGCAGTCGAATAAATAACTGCTAATCGAACAAATGTTGTCGAACAAAATTCCGAAAATATGCTTGGTACGTAATATTATGATGGGTGTTGACTACAAATTTGAGACTAATTTGTCAGTTGTCATAAACTTCCATCACTAAAAAAATAGTAAGGATGTCATTTAGTTTCTAATTGTTTCTAAAATATAGAAGATTATTCTGTCTACGAAAATTCTGTATTACCCGGTTTACAGTTTACCCGGAAAACGATGAAATGTTACGGATTTATCGGTGTTGGAATAACAATTTCTACAATCAACAACACAGCAATTATTATTGCCATTACGTTTATTGAAATTCATTTTTGAAAACGATGTTTTTTAAAAATAATTTTGTACGTAAACTTAACTAAAGTAAATGCAAAGATTACTAAACCTACCCTCATAATTGCAAATTATCACCGCTATTGGTGCTAGTTGCAATTACACACGGTCCCTATTGTGTACCTAAAAATAATTTTTGCCAAGAAATATTAATATGTAGTGCTGGTCTTTTTCGGCAAGTGCCAATTTTAAGTGAAATGTGCTGAATTGATATTTTTCACCAATCTTTAAAGTAAAGATTGGGTTTTACAACAGTGAGAACTGTTTATCGTATTTCATATTATTATTTATTACTTCTTGGCAAGATAGAATTCGTTGCATTTACAATGTGCAACAGTTGTTAAATCAATTATTATTACATATGTTCTAAACGATTTTCACCCGTATTCATAGACAAACCCTTATTGATATTTAAAATGCTACCTTTTAAAAAAATTGACCTTATTGGTCTTACTTACAACTTAAAACCTGAAATAAATTGAATAGGAATATCAGCTGATTGGGTAGCAATCAAACAATTACAACTTGTTTGTCGACGTTTCGGATATTATTAATCCATTATCAAAACTAGAGAAAAAACAAAACTGAAATTTAAATTGTAATCATATTTGAATTTGTATAAATTTCGGGACTCTATATCTAGTCCAAGAGCCCAGAGCCACCAGACCATACCAGACCTCGTCATTTTAGCAAAGCTGAGATTTTCAGAAAAAATCTGTGATACATAGATAAAAAGCGTATGCGAAATTTCCAATTTGAAAGCGGGGACGTTTTAGAGATAACGATAATAAAAAATTGTTTCTCTGTGAGTGGGTGCGCAAGGGTGTTATGCATTCATATGAAGTGGGAACGAGAGCATCAACTATATTGTTATGCACAATACCCTCGTTCTCCCACTCACAGACGAACTATTTATATCGTTATCTCTAAAACGGCTCCGCTTTCAAATTGGAAATTTCGCATGCGCTTTTTATCTATGTATCACATATTTTTTCTGAAAATCTCTGTCAGCTTTGCTAAAATGACGTAGGTCTAGCGGCTCTGGGCTCTTGGACTAATCAATCTAGTTGGTAATTTTATAATTCCATAACTAAATCCATGCCAAGACATGCAAAAAAAATTTAAAAAAAATAAAAATTCAAAACAACAAGATTTAAGTCTAAAATCAATTTTACCCGGTAAAACGTCGACTTCTTGACTATTAACTACTTAACAGACTTTGTTTTATAATAAAAATAAAAAGTCGTGTAAAAGCACAGCTACAGGCTGCTCTCTTAAGCGGCGTTCAGATAGAGATTCTTGTCTTGCCTTGTGGCGCCTTGCGTTGCTTGGTTTTGCTTCGGTTTTGCGTACACGACTTTGAGCGTTCACATAGAAATTCTTGTCTTGCCTTGCTTAGACAGCAGCGATGGTGACATCTATATTTTAACGTTCGACATGCAGTACAGATTAATACAGAGCGGACAGAATAAACACTTGTCACTTAAATTGCTAGCAATTTAGAATAGGTATATAAATAATATTTATAAAAAATGTACACCAACAACACTAAAAAACAGATTGAGGTGATCATACTTACTAGAATCTACTTAAATATACTACTTACTATAGTTTAGTACCACCATAAAATTAAATATTTTTAATTTAAATTTTAAATAATTTTTAGAATGTACGCGCGAATTTTTATTTAAAATACTTCGATTTGATTGGGTCTTGCTTCTGTTGCGTTGTGTTGTAGAATTTAAAAGCTTGGCGACGCCAAGCTTTAGCAAGACCTCGCCACCGCAACGGGAATTTTAAGCAAAAACAAAGATAGCAGAAAATACTTCGATCTGATTGGCTCTTTCCAGTTTCTACCTAAGCAAGGCAAGACAAGAATCTCTATGTGAACGCCGCTTTATTTTCTACATGAAAATTTATAAATTTAAATGAATAATAATACTATATTATACCTAGTATTAAATGCTGTATTCGAATGTAAAAAATACAACCTAAATCTGTGCAGTTCTATCCGGTATCACGTTCTTACCTTGTAAGTATAGAGTTTTCCCGATTATATGACATTACACAACGATTTTCGTTATGATTTTCTTAAGATTTATAGTAAGACAAAATATCATTGTGATAAATCTTACAAAAAGCTTATATTGTAAACATGCTTTGACTTTGTTATTTTGTGATTTCTACTCCTGTAATTGGTAGTGTAAACATAATAATGTGTATTATGTATTGTATAAAATCGAAAGAAAGTTACGGTTTTTATAGAATAAACAACGTAGTTCAGAGGTTTAATATGGCTTATTATTGTCAGGTAAAGATAACTTGACAAAATTACTTCCATAACTTCAAATTTCAGCAAAGTCTAGTGGCTTAAATAA
The DNA here is from genome assembly GCA_963170105.1 of Cantharis lateralis. Lineage (NCBI taxonomy): Eukaryota > Metazoa > Arthropoda > Insecta > Coleoptera > Cantharidae > Cantharis > Cantharis lateralis. Next base: position 12,664,430 of record OY720629.1, read on the forward strand.
AGCACCAAGGTTTAAATTAATTCAGATATCACGAAAAAAATCACGAAAACAAAATTATTTAAATTTTACCAAGTTTTACAACTTAAAATTTAAAGTTTTAACGTTCTTGACTACGTTATTTAATTAAATCTAAAGATAAATACCGAAACGTGATTGAATTAAAGATAAGTTAAATTATTTCAACCGTCGGCGTCGCGTCGCTTTGGCTTCATAAAATTTATTAGATGCTTAAAACCTTATTGTAGTACTAATTGATAACTAAGCTTTTATGAGAATTCGTAACATCAAATTATTTGTTGATTGTATAAACTCAAACACAAAGGGCATATCTTATCACCGGAGAAGATGGTGAAAAGTGCCCTTAGAACAAATTAAACGTGTGACATGCCATTCGATAGAGCGTCAAAAAGTGCCATTTCAATGCAAGTTTTAATTCCGTATTCCTATTGTTGAGGTCTAGTAATAAGCAATAAAAGATATTTTGGTTTTCGACCTATAAGTAGTCGATAAAAAATCATCCGGACACCTGAGTGCAGGTATCAAATTTAGTTTAATTTAACGTTCCCATGTTAATAAATTTATATTGAGTTTGAAAGTAAAGTTTACCGGACACTTTCTGAAGATTTGTGTTTTTCCTGGAGAGTCCGTTGGGAAAATAATGTATACGGAGAATAATATATCAATACAAAACTTTTATTGCAGTGAAATGTCCAATTTAATTGATAGAACTTTCATATTTTATTTATAAAATATTCCCAACTATAAAACAAACTTTTAAACACTCTTGATTGCGTGGTTTTTCGGCTGTTAATTTTGTGCAATCAAGTTCTGCAATTTAAAAGGCATCTAATAATTGAACTCAATGCAATGTATGCTTGTCCTTGAGCAAATATTTTTGGTTCCAAATAAACAACAGTATCAATCTACCTTACATTTTATGAACCGTAGAAACCCATGAAAGAATAGTATGAACATAATCACGTCCAAAGTCACGACCAACTGAAAGTACATAATATATCGGTTTCATACTTTTGCGCTCTGTGAAAATGTGGCCAAATTATCTTCGTGATAAATCTAATGACCCCATTAACAAGGCTTTTCGAGATATCAATATTGGGTCGCAACATCATCTTGGCTCCTGCAAACAACTCCAGTTCTTTCGGCAGGCCTCCAATTTAGTTAATTTCAATTGACGTTGATCACAATGTCACATATTTTGTGACAACAATTAGCTTGTCCTCGTTCATCATACTGTATAACTTTGAGCGCTGCGCTGGTTGGGTTATATTCTGTAAATTCAGAAGACAAAGTCGGTACACACATTCATGCCATCTTCTCAAAATTTGCATGAAAATTTTTAACAATTTTCTTACGGTATCGGTTTCTTCACGTGGTATTTGTCGAATCGCCTGATTTTTTTTGATTTTCGGTTTTGATTTTGAAATGTATTTTGATATATAAAACACTACTTTATTGGTTTCGCATAGTTGAATATCCATATTGGCTTTCCACAATTTCAATAAAGTTGGATTATAATTATTTATCCATCAATCTTTTCGTCGCTTTAGTAAACAAATTCTTTCATCATTGCTTATAAAGTTTTTATATTAAAATATTTATATATGGTATTAAATAGACAAATGAATTTCATCAATCTTCTTCTTCTATATTGTCCTGTTTTTTTATTGTAATTCTGATTTTGTTTTTGTATTTTAAATTTTGTAAATTTCGATTTGGAAATGGGAACTTGCACGAAAGCAAAGGTAGAAAGTTGCTCTGTCACCAGCCCTTTATTAAAATTGTTTTGGTTTTATTGAGTTTAAATATTAAAAAGTGATTATATAAAAGTTTTTAATGTGTTTTATTACACCGAATATAAAATCAATAAAAAATTGTAGGATTTATAAAAATAAAAATTGGTTTATGGAAAAGAGAAATAATAATAATTGAATTTGGATAAGAAATTTTAATATAAAAAATAAGGATGTGTGTACACTAGGAGTGTTTAATTTGAAAAAATAATTAGCACCACCGACTGGCACAACAATGTATGTTATGTAGTAATATGTTCCTCAGGATGATTTTTAATTTACAAGTATTTCTAACCATCGTCAATAAAATTATAAAATATTCAATTTCTTTTCTTTATAAATTCAAAAATTTTCATCCAAATCTAAATAATATGTGATACTACCTGTTATCACATCCAAAGCAAATTTTCTAATCAAAAGTAAATTATTCGCAAATCCAAATTATATTTTTAAATACCTTCCCAAAACCATTAATTCACTTTCAATAATTATTAATTTTCATTTCCACTGCATATAAACGATTCCATAAAACCAATTTTTAATAATATTTCCCAAATTTATTTTCTGTTATCTCTAAAAATTCTTACAGCCAACAAAAATCGCGGCCGTCCGCTATCATCTCCACGGAAAGACCCCTATCCTCGATTTCCTCCATTTCATTCGAAAAGTTTTCTCGGCAAAATACAAATTTTCTAATTTAAAATTAATTCAAGTTTCCTCTTACAAAATAATCAAGTTTAAAAAAATAAACATTACACATTTCAGGACGTGGACGTTTGTCAGTTTGTTCGCTATACACTGCTCGAATATTCAACCGATCCGAACCAAATTTTTTAGTTACCTTATAGGCTTCAGCGTTTATGTAGAAATAGTTCTAAATATTCAAAAGAAAAAGAAATTAAGAAAACTATGTGACGCGCACAAATGGATTAACGAGATTTCTAATTTTCTCTACTTTTTGTACGGCTTCATGTTCCAATCTAATGTTTTTATTAATTGGAGAATTGGTGTAGTCAGAATTTTAAGGTTTCGAGGCACCCATTATTGTCTCTACTAAACTTCTATCTGCAGTTTTGCATTTTGAAACTTCGTAAACTTTTGAAGCTGTAATTCTTCCAAATCGCATCTCATACCAATCACTCGAAATTGATTGTGTAAGCTCGTAAGCTCTTCAATCAAATTCATATTTTTTGAACTCATTTCAACCTTGCAAAATGTTACATATAAAGGATTCCATATTCAGCAAATTGGATTATTTTGCTTTAAATTTTAAAATTAGTTGAAAGAGAGAAAATCTTTCCAATTCATCCTTTCACGTATCCGCTATCCATTTTTCTGTTATGCAAAATAATAATAATAAGTTAACATATTAACAATATGATATTAAAATTAAAAAATTTAAATTATTATCAAAGTGACTTGTAAATTAAATATTTCTACAACATCCTACTAGAAAATATATCGCAAGATTGAAAAACAATATTGGTGCAATATTCAAAATCAAAATTGCGCCAATATTCAAATGTGAACATTTTCCAATATTTAGTATGTTGTGTATTAGGGATTTTACACTACCGATGATGGCGCTGGCGGCAGCTGCAATATGTCTGCCATAGCGAGTATTCCTCAGTAGAATGTTGATTTCTTTATAGTGGTTCTGCAAAAAGTTTTGAATTTTCGTTTATTAGGTTAAAATCAATTCACGTTAAACGACACTTTGTTATACTCGCTAAAATAGTTACAATTGCTGTCGTGTGGTGGCGTTTGGTTAATGTTAAATCCCTATACCAGCTTCCTAATTAAGTTGTATCTGAAAATCACTTTCTAAGTGCGAAAAACACGTGATAAATTGGTTCCGAAGATTTGCATGTCCGCAATTTTTGTAATTTTCGACTTTTTATTAATATTGTTGGTTTAGATTCCAACTTCTAGCATAATATTATATATTATGAAAATTTTTGGATTTTTGATTTCGGATCATTTTAGCAAGCGCTAGAGGAAGCTCCAATAGGACATCGTTTATCGAGATGACCACGTAACAGCACGTACTACAATGTCCCATAGCATTATTTTTTATTGAAAATAATTTCTTTTTGTACTTTAAGAGTTGATAAATGCATGTCAACTACTTTGAATAGTTAATTTACTTTCTTCTAAAAAAAATTTATAAAAACACCTTATTTCTGTCTTGTTTGATGAGAACCTCCCCTTAAATATGTTAGTTCGGCATAATTAGCCCTATGAATGGACCCATAAGTACATTTACATAAGTAAATTGTTCAAACACAACAACAAAGTAACAAAACAAAATAATATTTAATTTTTTTTACTTCAACGTAGTTGAAAACAAACAAAACCTAAATTTTAAATACATGTGTTAGAATAACTTTTAAAATTAAAAGTGGATAATTAAAAATTATAGCTATACTGCTATAAAGTAATGTAGTCACCCAGCATTTCGATTTTATTTCTTTTGATGATATAGTATATTTGTATTGGTCTAAATTAACCCTTCGTTGCATGGTGTGCCAGATATGGCACATACCGAAGTTTCGATTATATTTCCTACGATTGACGTTAATGCCCAATTTCAACTATTGTAGCATATTTGTACAACACCTAAGAATAGATAAAATTGAAAAAAAAAATTAATAGGGCACAACAGTATAGATTAGGCATAAGAATAATCAGAATTTTGTATAATTAGTTAATCTTCAGTGCAACGTGTATTTGTTTACAAGTTTTCTACTGAAATTTTTCAAAGAAAAATTATGAAATTGGTATGGTAACATAGTAAAGGTATATAATATAGTGTAAAACAATAGTTTTAATTTTATTAGTATTATTGACCAAGCCGCGTAGTAAAAACGGTATGTGCCATATCTGGAACATTATGATCATAATGATCACTATGCAACACTACCGTACATGTAATAAAATTTATTGTATTCAAAAAAGGGATAACAACTTCCAGGTAAGAAACTTGTTTATTGTAATGTTTAAAGTTTTACTATGTATATTAAAAATTTAAATTAATAAATATTAAATAAAATATTAAAAACTTAAAACAAAAAATATATGAAATATTTGCAATATTTAATGGCCAGGGGCTGTAAATGTTATTTTTCTGGCGAAAGCAATATATCCTTCGTCAAAAGCTCAAAAACATTTAATTGGATTTTACTATTGTTAAATTAAGTTGTTCATTTTAAATAATGATTTAATATTTTTACTTGAGTTTTTCTACGATTTCAGCAATTTTTCAAGAGGTGGCAACTTGCAAGCTAAACTTCCAAGGAGTCGAACTTAAATACTTGAAAAAACTTTCTGTAAATTTATTATTTTTTGAGAATTCAAATGATTTCTAATCCGGGATTGTGGCTTTATGCTCCTTCTTTCCAACATTAGAAAGTATTCGTGGGAAACCAAAATCGATGTCCAATACAAGATCAATATTGAGTATCTTGGAACTAACATAACGACATTTATGACTTAGAAAGTAAATAAAATGATTAAAATAAAAGCATTGGCTATTGCGATGACAAATTAAAAAAATATTTTGCATTTTGTTCGATTCGTTACAATATACAAAAGTGACTCACATTTTCGAAATGTAACGAATTAAGAAAATATCCATTAATTGCAGTTGAAGGATTAATTTCCGCATCAATCAGGTAAAATACTAATAAATTACTTAAACTTGAGTCGTCTACCTTATACATAGGTATTTGAATTAAATCAAATACAAACAGAGATATTTTGATTCCTGGTTCACATTAGATATATTTAATATACCAGAAACCAGACTACTTGAAGTCCCACTACTGAAGTCCGTTAGTATGAAAAAAATGAGTAACGGGAGGCAAGACTAGAAAACGTTCGAGTACGCTGACTAATGTAAAGTATTTTATTTCTATAGAGACTCCGGGCGAAGCCGGGTGTTTAGCTAGTACTAGTTGATAAAACAATTATAGTTAAACATACAAAGAAAGGAACATTAAAATTATTAGATTTAAATTGATATTTAAACGATCGAAATTCAAAATATCGCACTAGAAAATAAAACGGCACATACTACATCTTATTTAATAAATTAAATTCTGTGTAAAGTCTACTAAATAGCATATTTACATTTTAACTATAGCCTTAAGCATGTATAAAAAAATTTGTTTTTTATGCCGACATGAAATTAATTTCATCCTGTGTAAATAAGAGCATATAAAATTCTACGCAAAAAAGTAAGTAAACACCAAATTCAAAAATTATGAAGAATTAATAATCAATGTCCTTGAAAGTTTTGTCATTCAAACCATTCAATTGTTACGCACAGTATGTAAAAAAAAGGTTTGATTAATTTTTAAGTACCAATATTTGTATCCCTAGCAGAATTTATTTTAAGAATCAATTTAGTGTTTAAAATTAAATTTAACTTTAAATTAGGTTTTATTTTAAGTAAATTACATTTCTACCACCATTTCAATCAAATAAATGTTTTCATATTAACGCAACCCTTCTCTTCCGAATACTGAATGCGAGCTTGATGTTTTTCAATCTTAAATTTATTTCAGTAAGATTAATTTAATCTCAGTAGGTAGCTATATTAATAAGAATGAACAAATCTAATCGTATTGGAAACGAACGTAACAATTTTGAACATAACTCAAAAACTAACTGTTGGAGGTTTTTCTTTTAATTCGTTCTGCGAAAAGTTCTACCTATTCCCTTTTATAAATTTTACCGGTTTTCGGTAAGAAATCATAAAGCTGTGCCAAATCAGTTGGTTACATCTTACATGATAGAAAGTTATGAAATTGCATTAATAAAGAATAAAATCGTGGGCTTACAGAAGAAAGGCACTAAGTCAAAATTTCACTTTTTTTTTGTATATTACAGATCTAAATTTATAAATCTTCCTACTGCAAGAACACAGTAAGTCATATCTGAAGACTGTATTTGCTGAGATATAGCGGTGTAGATATAAGTATGTGTAAGGGGTCAAATTTTGTGTTACCACAAAAAGTAATAGAAATTTTTTAACTAAATTTCTTATTTGGTACTTTAAAATTGAGATTTACAACAGATTAAATTTTGGTTAAAATCGGTTCACAGAAAAAAATAGTACATTATGCCCCAAGGGAATAAAGTGATCCTTTTTTGGCCTGAGGGTAAACGTTTGTTTGCACGAGGCGTAGCCGAGGGCAAAAATTACCCTCAGGCCAAATAATTCACTTTATTCCCGAGGTGCATATACTGTTTTTTGCAATTACGGGAGGTAAAGTACTCACTTCGACAATAATTCAATAAAGCACGTGGTTGATAGTACCAAAGTAAATGAAGCATAGTTGGTTATATTATTATTGCCAACTAGAATTTTTTCAATCAGGAATGTAAAGAAAGAACCGAGTATAAAAGAAAGGCAAGAGAAAAATGGATTAATACACAGTAATAAATTTTGTCGTGTAAAATGTTTAGTGTAGTTGGTAAATAAATTAGTGTTAATTCTTAGTGTTAAACTATACACTAGTTTATTTTTAACACTAAAACTTCTCTATATAGATGGAATTTTACTCGAAGGTAAAATTAGCACAATGAAGAGTAAATTTCTTTCTTAATAGAGTGTGTCGGTTAGGTGTCATGTATCAAATATTTATTCAAACATAAAATTCGCAGAAAGAATGACGTACATAGGCTCCTGATAGTCGGGGTATAAATAAAAGTATTGCTGGTAAGTGATATTGCTTGTTAGTTTAACTAGCAACTTAGTACAGTAACGTTGGTGCTTTTAAATTTTTTTAAACAAAAAGATATTTGAAATTCCGTTTCCAGAAAACGCTAAACTCCTGTTTATATGATGTATTTTTATAAGGTTAGATTATAATATTTAAAAAATACACATTTTATTAAATAATTTTTAGAAATGGGTACAACGTGAAGTGTGGACGAAAGATTTCTAAATAGTAATTCGTAGATTGTAAGTGTTATTGTCTTTAATAAATTATGAATTGCAGTGAAGAATTAGGAGAATTATATCCCGGATTGCAAAACCCCCATCAAGCTAGCGCCGCCACTTTTTCAAAATCTAAAAAAAATATATGGAGAATTTGTGGCTAATTTGTGGCTAATTAGTTGCCGCAATCGCGAATTAATCGCTCTTACCGTTCGGTAATTACAGCCATTTGAGTGGTGGCGGCGCTAGCTTGATGTCAAGCTAGCGCCGCCACCACTAAAAACTTACCAAAAATAAAAAATAAGTATATAGAAATTTGTGGCTAATTTGTGGCCAATTAGTTGCCGCAATCCCGAATTAATCGCTCTTACCGTTCGGGAATTACACCCATTTGAGTGGTGGTGACCCTAGCTTAATATTAAGCTAGTACTGATACTCCATAACGAAATTTTGATAAACTAAAATAAAATTTTATTAAAACAAGATTATTTATAATTTATTTTATACGACGTCATAATAATAATAATAAAAATTAAAAAAAAATTTATTTAGCCGCTATAGCTATACAGCTTCAAAAAAGTAGAAAAACTACATGTGAAAGAAAAACATAAAAAGAACAATATACAAAAAACATAAAAAACAACATAATAATAATAATTAGTATAACGAAATTATTATTTCCGACCCTATATTTTATTAATATTTGAAGATGGATATTATATTTAGTGGGTATTTTGGTATTTTGGGTCCTATTATATAAATTCTGTTACAAATTATCATTGCATAAATAGTGTTGGCCTTTACAATATATTCCAAGTCTTTGCTAATTGCCTCCCACACTTCACTTGATTTTGAAGCAATTTTATTATTTTGCAATATTATTTGGTTTTTACATTTTTTAATGCATTTTATCAATAATTCAAAATTAAGCTTTTGCGGCCTACCACTCGATTTTATGACTCTGTTTCTTACGTTCTTATTTTTCCTAATGTTCGCGTTACGCCTTAATGTACTTATTAAAAATTACAACTATAAAACTTAAGCCTCGTACTGAAAGTATTAAGCGTCAATTACACGAGGATAGTGATTTGTACAAGTTACTAAAATCCAGTACTAAATTTTAGTACTGTCTTCGTGTAAACAAGTATTTTAGTACTAAATTCCAGTGCTGGTTTTAGTAACAATTCCAGTTTAGTGAATAGAAAACAATCCTATTTACTTGAGCCAGTACTACCCCCACTCCTACTTTCCTAAAAACTAAACCCGTGTAAACATCTCGTTTTAGCAGGCGTTCTCGTGTTTCCTGGCAGAATAGTGATTTGACACTTCGAATTCTTTGTTTAAAACACTACTAACTTGAACAAGCTACTATTACCATGTAAACACAACTTTCTTTAAATCATTAGCTTTTAGTATTGGATTTTAGTAACTTGTACAAGTCACTATCCTCGTGTAATTGAGGCTTTAGGTAGGGACACTTCGTGTCGGCGTCTTTGATGTTCGTGTTTCAAAAATTTTAAGTCTAGGTTAAGTTCAGTTGAGAATCCACTAGATGGCGTTGCAAAATTATATTACATTTGAAATGAACCGCTTAAAATGTTATTATTTTCAGATTGTTCATCATTAATTTTAAAAACAATAATTATCTGTCTAGAGTTCAATTTTAATAACAACCGTTATCGCTTTTTAATAAATTTCAAAGAAGCCAAATGCAGGTGCTGTATTGCCAAGTTCAAAAATCATCAGAATTTTAGAAAATTTTTAAATTTCAAAAAATAAGTAGAAATAAACCTAGTAATGCATTCTTTTACCTTAAGGTGCCTGTTTTTGCAATTCTGATACTAAGATAACTCAGTAAGATACTTAACCTAGACTTTGAACGAGGGCTTAATAGCAGGAATGATCCCTCCAATCAAAATGAAGCTAAGCAAGAACCAATTAGAGCAAAGCGCGCTAGGGATTGTTTTCAAATTTTGTTGTAAACCAGAAACCAATCTTTGCCGATTTAACCTTATTTTCTATGTAATAATAATAATAATAATCGTTATTTCGAGTCTCAAAATAAAAAAAAGTGGAGAAAAGTGAAAAATACGGCCATATGCCAACCTCTTTCTTAATTCCATAAACCCCTATTTTTATCTAACTACGGCCTTGGATGCTAGTGGTCCTACAGACAGGGACGGCCCCTTGAGGGGGGACCTTCCGTTTGTGTAAATTAGGCAAAGTTGGTAGAATCTACATGGAAAATTGAGGACTGCTAGCCCCCGAAAAGTTTCTCTTGGAACCGTCTCAGCCTACTGAAAAATATTTTGTAAACTAATTTGTACCTACTTTCTGTTTTTTTCCAAAAAATATTGAATTTATGATTTTTTTAAATTTTAATCTTTATTTTCCTCTTTTTCTGAATTATTAAAAATGGTAAGAGATAACTACTACTTATTATAATTATCAAGTATTTGTCTCATAAATTTGGCAACAAATTAGTTGCATAAATTCCCATTTACTTTTTTGTTTTTAGTAAGTTTTTAGTGGTAGCGATGCTGGCTTGACGTCAAGCTGGAGCCGCCACCACTCAAATGGGTGTAATTCCCGAACGGTAAGAGCGATTAATTCGGGATTGCGGCAACTAATTGGCCACAAATTAGCCACAAATTCCTATATACTTATTTTTTATTTTTAGTAAGTTTTTAGTGGTGGCGGCGCTAGCTTGACATAAAGCTAGCGCCGCCACCACTCAAACGGCTGTAATTCCCGAACGGTAAGAGCGATTAATTCGGGATTGCGGCAACTAATTGGCCACAAACTAGCCACAAATTTCTATATACTTATTTTTTATTTTTGGTAAGTTTTTAGTGGTGGCGGCGCTAGCTTGACATCAAGCTAGCGCCGCCACCACTCAAATGGCTGTAATTACCGAACGGTAAGAGCGATTAATTCGCGATTGCGGCAACTAATTAGCCACAAATTAGCCACAAATTCTCCATATATTTTTTTTAGATTTTGAAAAAGTGGCGGCGCTAGCTTGATGCGGGTGATTGCAAATACATTTCAAAGAATTATTTGAACAAGTCGTATACAAAATATAAATTATATTATTACTAAGCCAATGGAAAATTAAAATGGTAGAAGCGAAATCAAGTATTAAGTGGTAGTATTGAACTTAAATATTTTTTAATATGCATAGATTATTAATAATTTTTTTTAGATAAGGGGCAAGACAACTATTGCGGATTGTGAAATTGTACTGAAATACTCGTATTATCGAGTATGTATCTTTAACGTATTGTTTTATCCAATTAATTCGTCGAAAATTAATAAAAAAATTACGTTTATAGGCGGAAATTCCGACATCCTTAAATTGTTTTGAATTTTTGTCTTTAAATGTTATGTTTTTATTAATATACGTTGAGTTAATTGGGTGAAAACTATACTTAAATGTTTTCAAAACACACTAGCAATGTAAATTTTACTACTATAAATAAAGAAATTTTCACACTACATTAAGTTTTTTTTAACCTATTTAGTGTATTTTAACCAGGAAATTAATCTGAAGTATACCTAAAATAGTGTAAATTAATTTCTATTTTTAATTTTATTTAACACTAAATTTTGTTCAGTGTACTCTAAATAAGGTTAATATTTTAACAAACTTTAGTGAACTCATTACACTACACTTAATTAAAATTGTTAGTGTAAAAATTTACACTAAATTGAGTGGACCTATATGAACACAAGCTAGTGTACTTTAGTGTAAAATTTTTACTCTATATTTTCTACTGTGTACCAGAAAACAAGAAGACAAAGATGAATATGCAAAATGAAAATTTAAAGCTTTCAAGGTGTGTAGAAGCAAAAAGAATCAATAGCTGGACGAAACAATGAACGAATTAAAGCAGGATAACAGTGAAAATAAAACCAAAGAATTTTATTTGAAGATGAAAAGTATGAAGTGAAGCGATAAAGTGAAGGTGACATCATTTAGAATTGAAGATGGAGAGTTGGAAAATAACATAAATCAAAACGAAGCAGACACAGATCTTCGAGAGCAAGATCAAGTGCAAAGTTCAGAAACAGAAGAAAATGTGGAAAAACCAAATTTACTTGAGTTTGGTGAGATTCTACTTAAATTAAAAAACGGAAAAGCTCCTGGCAGAAAGGAAATAAGCGGAGAAATTATGAAGAATGGAGGAGAACTGATAATAAAGACAATATTAAAAATTAAAAATGTACAGGACCCTAATAAGAGCAGTGGTTGCATATATGCCTCGGAAGTACCGAATCTCGCCAAAAGAGAGGAAGAACAACTAAGAGTGTTTGAACGAAAAATAATGAGAATGATATTAGGACAGGAAAAGATCAGTGATGAAGATGAATTGTGATAAGAGACCTATGATGAACTTCAAGATATTGGAAGAAATGGAGGAGAGCATATTGAGAAATTCATAAAGGCACAGAGAATAAAGGAGCTCATGTCCGTTTTCACCAATATTTATTTAGGAATTCCTTAGCAAAGAATTCTTTACGCTAGGTATTTCATATAATAATACTTAGGAACATTTGCATTTCACCAATATAAAAGTTCGGATTCGGTTAAGGTTTCTTAACGCTCTTAAGGATCCAAAGTCAAACTCTTAACTTTGGTGAAAATAAAATTTGATTTTCTAACCTAAATCTCACAGAACCAACAAAGAACTTACGACAAATGACAGAATGGAAGCCGGGAAAGTGTATAGGTAGAGGAAGACCGAAAATGATATGGATTGAGGAAGTGACGGATGATGACCTTGAAAGAATAGGAGTTATAAATTGGAAAGTTAAGTGCCAAAATAGAACACAATGGAGGAGTATTGCAAACAAAAAAATATCGGTTTGGTTGAAATGGATTGAGGAGACTTTAAACTTAAAGTAGCAGTATTCCGAATGGAAATATCTGAAAATAGCATCGTAATAGTCGTAATAACTAGTATAACTTATACCACTGGACTTGGATACATTTAGACCACTTGGAAAGCTGAAGTTTTGCACGGCATAAATGGGGTTCTCAAAAGTTAGACAAGAATCTGGAGAGGAGGTAGTCCTAAGTTAGACAAAATATGCTTTTCTGTTTCGAACTTTTTTAAATAAATATATATTTTACTTTTTTATCAATCACCTCTTGAGCAGGAAAAAAAATATTACTTAGCCATAAAATCTAGTTTTAAATGTTATCTTTCAAAATTTGATATTTAAAAATTAAATTAGAATATTTTTTTAAATTAATAAATAATAATCACATAAAACACATAATTTTTACTAAAATGTATTTACCTACTACAAAATTATTTTCAATAAACATATTACTTTGCTAAAATTTCGAAATTTGGAATGGAGGTTATAATGGAGAGTTCTTTGATTGACGTAATGGGTCAAATTAAATACTTGGGTATTATAGTGGACGATCAATTAAACTTCAAGGCACATTTTGATTATATTTGTAAGAAAATTGCAAAGAAATTGTATATTTTTGTATATTAGTATACTAGAGATTACAGAAACTTCAGAATAAGGGAATGAGAAATATATTGAGGGTTAACAGATTTGTGTCCAGATTTGTCTAGTGGCACAGTGTATACCAAAGAATAATTGTAAATGTTTTGATTTTTGTATTCAAATTAAGGAATAAGATCCTACCTAAATATTTGTGCAATAGCGTTTCTTTTGTTGCGGAATCCTATGGATACCCGGTGCGTAATGCACATGACTTTCGCTTACATTTTTTCAAAAATAGTCGAGCACAAAATATGCTTTTGTATAATGGTTTGAGATTAGTCAACGGTTTACCGTTAAATCTCAAATTAAGGAGACTGAGCTGATGTCCTTTAAAAGGAACATTAAAAAGTATGTTGGTTTTGAATTTGTATGGGGCTTTGTATTTTGCTTAAATTTTGTAGATTTCTTAAATTTTGAGATAAAAATAAAATTTATTTTTATACCAAATAAAGTTATTATTAATTAATAATAAAATTTAAAAAAATTATAAATATATATCTTAACTCGATGAGGAGATTTCTGTTTATTATATGCCATCTAGACTTCCTTAAGGAAGGGTTCTGGAACCATTGCTATATTTGATAATTACATACTTCGGATTTGCCCATCACGTCAAATACTTCAAAAACTTTTTTCAGACGATGCATTTATATTGGAACAACACGATGACGTAATAGAAGCTTCATAACTAGTTCAAACACATTTAGACCAATTACAAGATTGGTTAAGAAAATGGAAAGTAAAAGTAAATGAAACAAAATCAATATTTGCTACATTCACCGTCAATCATACAAAATGTTCACTGGTGCACATCTCAGCAGATATCTTGGGCTTCACTAAGAAGCTTAGATTGTTGATTGACTTGGAAAACACATATAGAAAAGAAGAGAACAGAAATAAACCCAAAGGTTAGAAAGCTGAATTGGTTAATTGGAATATAATCCATTCTCTCCCTCGAAAACAAGATTTAAGAGTAGAAAAACACCAAACAAGACCAGAAGATTATTCTAATCCTACAATATAGAAACTTTTTGAAGAAGAAGTTTACAGGAGCCTGAAGAGAAAATGGCCTAAAGGCCTATTAAAATGATAAAGTGGACATTGCGAAATGGAAAACGCTGATGGGTGATTCTTATACACATATTGAATCCAGAAGTCACCAGATATGTTCGTAGAACTTAAATTTTTAATGTTATTTTGTTATGATTTTAGATGTATTATTATTATGTATCTACCATTTACATAGTTACAATAAAACAAAAATTTCCATTTTGTTCAAAACCAATTCACTGAGCAACTAGAGTACGATTAGAACATTAGTATGCGGAACGATCGAGTTCCAACACTATAAGTGGTTTGAATTCCATGTTGAGCTGTAGAACCCATCCTGCGCCATGGCCGGCTATGTGGCGCAATTGTCTTCGTGCAAAGACAGGCAAGGATGCAGCTATAAAATTAAAAACTCGTTACTAAGATTTATTTTTAAAAATGTATAAAATAAATTCGCGGTCGTAGGAGAGCGGTATAAATGTTCGATTGCTATTCCATAGTTGTAGGTTAGATCCTCGACCAAATACACAAGGATATCTCGGCCGTGCTCCCTCACAAGATGCTGGCAACATCTTTGAGGTTTTAAATGCCTAAAATACTTCTCCAATGTTGATTGACAGATTAGGAAAGGAATCGGAAGATGTTGAATGTTATAAAAACCGTTATACCTATACATACTACACATATAGATTAAGATAAGGTAGTGTTAAGGATGCGTTCCCTACAAAATCACCTACAATGTAGACAACATAAGAGCTCTGTATTTCAGAACAAGAAACATAATTCGGTTTTATACGTGATAATTTTGTGCGTTTAGACTTTAGACTGACGTCAAAGAATACGGTCTTCTACGAAAACAAGAATGTGTCATAACTCATAAAGCAGTAAAATGAATTCGTGGTTCATCGACGATTTTGATAACATACTTCTTATATTTATTGATATTTAATTGATGATCGATAAGTACAGAGTTGTTAATGGCGCTGGAATTTTATTTTACAAATTTTCTGAATGGTATGACCGACACTGTAAGCGAATGATTCAGTTATATCATCAATAATTATTGCTAATCACAACATTGAGTTGAATTAAGTTCAAAGAAAATCTTAATGTTAGACCATCGCCAAGAATTTCTTGATTTTTGGCGCCCATGAATTAGGTCGTTTAAAGAAGAAAATAGAGAAGAAAGAAAATAGGAAGAAAGAACAATAAGAGAGAAAGAGCCCACCTACACCCCTGCTAACACATTTTGTTGGTGCATAATGTCTACAAACTTTTCCACAAATTTTCTTACAACTTTTAATCTTTTTTCTTGCAATCGAAAGTGCAAGAAAACTTAAAACTAAATTTGTGTTTATAAATTTCAATTGTCGTTTATAAAAATCTCAAATGTGCAACTGCTTTGCGAAGTATCAAAAAATCGCTACGGTTGTAGTTCCATAAAAAAACATAAAAAATAAGTAAATAACAATTTAATAAAAAACACTCAATATTTATATTGAGTAACGCGGTTTCTAGAAAACTGTTCATCCACCCTACAGTCAAGATTTGACATCAAGTGATTAATACCCCTTTCCAAATTTGAAAAAAGAACTTCGTAATGACATTTCGACAGCGACGAATTGCCGCAGGTAGCAATAAACGAGCATTTTACAAGCAAATATAAAAAATATGCTCGTATAATATGTAGTATGTATATAAAAAATACTTAACGTGTTTTTCTGCTGGAAGTTTTAACAGTTTTCATATACTATAAACAAATTTGGCGACGACCAAGCATTATACTAATTTATTTATTACCGTGACCATTTGGCAACTGTCAGGCTAGATAACATGTTATTATTAATAATTAACATTAATTAATAAAATTTATCAAAATTAATTACCAAAGTATGCTTCATTTCTGTGTTTGTTTCCTTTGAAGTTTTGTTTTTCTTAAAAAATAAAGCAACTTATGCAGCAGATAATCTATAGATTTGGTAGACGACGCTTATCAGTTTTTAGGCGTTTTACAAATAATTCGCGAACAATTTTTGTCGATTCTAAATTTACAAAAAATAAAAGCAATTTTCACTTTTTAAAAGTAGGTACATCATATTAAACAAGATATAATCACGTACATAGTATAAACTATCGGTTATTTTTATCAATGCACACTGGTTTGTTTGTATTAATCAAACTTGTGAAAATATTAGTGGATTATGCATAACCCCCGGAAATTATCTATAATCTTTAACTATTATTGATCACCTCTGAATTAATGAAACTTTAAAACCTTAAACCACAATTTCAAAATTTATCGGGTGTTCCATTATTATTATTATTTTTTGTATAACTATAATTATAAAGCTGTTGTTAATGACTCATTTATTAATAGCTATCGTATATTTACGGGAGGGCAACCGAAACATATCCTTGACGTAATGAACAAGCATATATGAATTACGTAAGGAATTGTTTCGGTACGAACCATGATGTACGCAATTTTACCTCCAAGGCAGGACCTTTCCAAAATAAAAAAATAATAAAGTGATAGGAATAAAAAACCAAGTTTAAATTAAACATTAGTAAGATTGAGAATTAATTTTATCGGCAAAACAACGCAAGTGATCCATTTCAAAATATATAAATTACATAAATGCATAACCTAAGTCTAAATCTTACCCACTAAACGTTACCCACGTTTCCTTCCCGAAGAGTTCCAGAACGGTTTTGCTATATGCCTTTGCTGCTCTATTATTGCAAGATTGACTTTTCCAAAATTTAGCGGCTATTTTTGAGTCTACCGTGGTTATTACGTCGCGTCGCTCAGATGAAAATGGAAAAACATTTTCGGAAAAATAAATTTGAAATTTAAAACCAAACTCTTTCAATTACGCACCTCAATCATTTCAATATTTAAAGTTTGAAGAGTCGCGAAGCTCTTTAGGAAATTAAATTAACATTTGAACAAAAAAATTTATTTTTAAAAATTTTTAATTATAATTATTATTAATGTTTTGCTATAGAAATTATTATTATAATAATTATTATATTCATAGCAATTTATAAAATTAAAAATTACTCTTGAAAACATTAAAAACTATAGATTGAATTTCACTTACCATGAAAAACAATTAACTAACGAATTTTGATGGTTAAATGATTTAGAAATCTAAAACGGCACTGCCGGTAGTTGAAATCACAAGTACACTGTGTGTAATAATGTTAACTAATCTAGAGATTATGAGATGAAACCGTCCATTTTTTTAATTTCTAGTTGCATTAATGCGGTAGGTTATGTTTGCGAAGGACGGATCAATAATTTCAACAACACTCAATTTTCTATTCAAAAATTGGAATTTAGTGTACAGTAATATCAGTTCCTTTCTTGACTGAAGAGTAAGATATTTGGAATACAATATGGTGCTACAGTATTTAATTAATACAGTAACAAGTTAATTTAATACAGAAATTATTTTCAACTTAAATAATTTCCCAACAGTCGTCACTTACATTATTTGAATAACTCAAGTTTTTCAGGTTTAAACTTATATGAATCTTTTTAAAGAAGTTAGTCATATTTAGGAAATCTGAATGAAATTAAACGTTCTTGTTTAAATATTAACTAAACTTGTAAAACTACCTACTAATAAATAAAATTTTATTTGTATATTTCAAAGATTTCCTTCAAATTAATACTTCATAATTATTTATTTTATTTAATTATTAATTACCTAGTTATTACCACGAATGTATAATTAAAGAGATGATTAGACTACCTATGTTTCTGCCATATACATACTTATCCGGCATTTGTTATTGAAAATTGCTTTCCCTTCATTTTTTATTGATATCTCGGAAACGGTGTGACGAAATAGAAAACTATATTATAAACAAAAATGAAGAAAACGATATTTTCAACAAAAATTGATGGATAAGACGTATTGTTGTAAAATCGATTTTTATAATATGAGAATAAAGTCGTTAAATGGTATAATTATTGTAGAATAGTAGAAATGCAAATCTGCAATTTATTATTCCTGCAGAAAATAAATAAAATATATCAGAGCATCTGATTCGCCTTAGAAAACCCAAAAAGAATAGTATTAATTTCTTAGATTTCACTAGCAATTTTCAATTTTATTTGTCATTACTACTATTATTGTAACAATTTATTGTAATAATTGTTGTCGCGGCTCCTTGCGTACTCTTGCTCTGGACGCCTATGGGATTCTCCCATGCGCAACCATCGCTGCACATCTTGACCTTAAAGGAGTTTAAAAACATCGCGGTAGGGGAGACTTGGTTTGAACGTGAGAGATTGAGGGTCAAGTTCCGTAACGTTCCGTGTCTGTACAGGACTCGGCTGAATATTTGTAAAAGTAAGCGAGTGCCTTCCGGAGGTTAGAACGAAGAGTTGCTGACTCAGTAGGAGTCATTAGTTATTCACGTACCAGGTTCCTTTGGGGAATTTTCATAACCTGCGATTAATGCCAATTAAATTCAATTTGCCACCAACAACAACGTCACCATTCAACATCATCGAAAGAATCGTTAGTGGAACTACGAAGTACAAAGTAGTAGCGATTCCTTACCTTATCTTTGTTGTCGTCGACGACCAGACTGTGTGTTACGCGTTTCATGTGTAGTGCGTCTGTGTTAGTGCGTAATTCGAGCTGCTGTTTGGGTCTCAACATCGATTGGCTTGGCCTCTGCAGCCCAGCATCAAGTTCATCATTTCAACAAGCAGCAGGGAAATTCTTCACGCCAACCACGACGGATCATTGGAAAGTACAGCGGGATTCGGTAGTGCTATTCTTGTCATCAATTATTTTGTAAACTTATCTGAGCGCTTGGGTAAGTACCACTTTTGTATTACTGTTTTCTTGGCTGTACTGAGTTCGAGTATTTGGCTATTATTGTGTTGCGACGTGATTTGTTTGCCCAGAGTGGCTGCCGAGTCAGTATTGTTTATGTTGGAGGCTGTTGTCGCAGCAATTTCATTAAATACGCTATTTGTATCACTTCCGTTAATATACAGTTGTTTGAATAAAACGGGGTTTTATTTGGGAGTGGTTGGAAGCGATTCACCTTTTTTTCAGAACCTACGCTCTTGCCTCCGAATAATTATACGAGCGAGTGTTACATCAGGGCCTCATCACACGAATAATTTACTGGAGAAAATCTATTCCAGGTGTGGTGATAAACCGCTATCACCCGAGTGGGAAAGTGGATTTTCATTATACTGGCGCCCAACGTGTGAGGCCGATTTGGCTACTGAGTTGCTTCCATCCAGATTTCTGTGTGCAGCAGCTTCCAATTTAGTTCGCGTTTTTTTTGTTTGACTTTTGCAGGCTGTACATGGGAGGAGGTTGGGTTATGTTGTAACTTTTTGGTCATTATACATCTTAGATCATATCATATATATTATTTTTTATATAGGCTTTTGCGCTTTACCTATGTCGTCCGTATGTCGACCATCTGACTACCTATTCCCTGGAGTCAACAAGTCCCTGACTCATTGTTTTTTTCGGTTCTGGGAATTGCAGGGGCGGGAGGATCCATTTTCATTCCACGCGTGCTGTCAGGCCGCTTAACGTTCTGCACGCGCGCTAAGGCTGACTAGACCTGAAGACCCTGTCTAGGCTAGGCTTCGTGAAACCGGTAGGACGGTGGGTTGGTCAGTTGGAAAGTTCGTGTGGGCGGTGAGTGGTAGCCCTGGACTGTTGTGGAGGTCTCTTGCCGTGTTTTTTTCAGAACTTAGTCAGTTCAGTCCCCGACAATGATCGTAACTTTGAGGACGGGTTGCGTGAGTTTTTAAGGTTCTCAATGACAGATTGTCATTCCCCGGGTTAACCTTTCTTCCTATCCTCAAAATTGTCCAAATGACTGGTGTTTTGGCGGGGGGGCGGCGCGATGATTGTTGATTGGCGGTCCACGACGCGTTTTTACGATCCATACGCGAGGACGAGTCATCGATCGCGTCATTCTTCCGAGGAACCACTGAGCATGGAAGTCATTTATCCTTCTGTAACCTCTTACCCTACCTGACCTTTTCTCCTTTCTACTTCCTTCATTTTCACTTTGGGTTCCTTGCTATATTAGATTCCTGGGAGGGTTAGGGTTATTTTTTTGTTTTCCAGGGTTTTTATTCGATTAACACGTATTCGATCGTAAACTGTTAATTGCGCCATCCGAGATTAATCTCACGCTTAAGATTTCGTAACTCAATTGACTGTAGAGTTTTGTAAGGTTTTATTACCAGAGTATTTTATTATTTTTTATTCATTAGTTTCTATGTTTCAAGGACGTTGAGTGCCTTGACCCGAAACATTTTTGTGCTGGGTGTGTTTTGTTTAGATACACTTTCGAGCTGAACGAATGAGTCCTATGTGATTCATTCTTTTAAAACACCAATAGGCAGCGGCCGTTGGGTGTTAGAGATTTTGAGAATCTTGTAGTTTTTTGTGCGAATTCGTACAGGTCCGATGTGATGCTGTACTGACCCATAGGGTAGGAAGTCCATCTGGTGGATGGCCATTTTTTTGATTAGACTGTTAGGAGCGGTTACTCGCTTAGTCTTTAGGGGTCTCGCTTATGCGGTTATGCAGGTAATGGGTCATTATCTGGGTAGATTACCCACGTTTTGTTTAGTTTATGATTTGATTTTGGGAACGCTGGGATAGGGTTATTCTAGAGTTAGTTTTTTGTTTTCCTACAGTCATGCCGGTTGCGTCTTCAACGCCAGAGCACCTTTTTTTTGTCCAGGTTAGAAATATTAAACCAAGGGAGGGTTTTGTTATCTCACCGGAGCGAGATATTTGAGGGGGGGGTGTGTAACAATTTATTGTAATAATTGTTGTCGCGGCTCCTTGCGTACTCTTGCTCTGGACGCCTATGGGATTCTCCCATGCGCAACCATCGCTGCACATCTTGACCTTAAAGGAGTTTAAAAACATCGCGGTAGGGGAGACTTGGTTTGAACGTGAGAGATTGAGGGTCAAGTTCCGTAACGTTCCGTGTCTGTACAGGACTCGGCTGAATATTTGTAAAAGTAAGCGAGTGCCTTCCGGAGGTTAGAACGAAGAGTTGCTGACTCAGTAGGAGTCATTAGTTATTCACGTACCAGGTTCCTTTGGGGAATTTTCATAACCTGCGATTAATGCCAATTAAATTCAATTTGCCACCAACAACAACGTCACCATTCAACATCATCGAAAGAATCGTTAGTGGAACTACGAAGTACAAAGTAGTAGCGATTCCTTACCTTATCTTTGTTGTCGTCGACGACCAGACTGTGTGTTACGCGTTTCATGTGTAGTGCGTCTGTGTTAGTGCGTAATTCGAGCTGCTGTTTGGGTCTCAACATCGATTGGCTTGGCCTCTGCAGCCCAGCATCAAGTTCATCATTTCAACAAGCAGCAGGGAAATTCTTCACGCCAACCACGACGGATCATTGGAAAGTACAGCGGGATTCGGTAGTGCTATTCTTGTCATCAATTATTTTGTAAACTTATCTGAGCGCTTGGGTAAGTACCACTTTTGTATTACTGTTTTCTTGGCTGTACTGAGTTCGAGTATTTGGCTATTATTGTGTTGCGACGTGATTTGTTTGCCCAGAGTGGCTGCCGAGTCAGTATTGTTTATGTTGGAGGCTGTTGTCGCAGCAATTTCATTAAATACGCTATTTGTATCACTTCCGTTAATATACAGTTGTTTGAATAAAACGGGGTTTTATTTGGGAGTGGTTGGAAGCGATTCACCTTTTTTTCAGAACCTACGCTCTTGCCTCCGAATAATTATACGAGCGAGTGTTACATCAGGGCCTCATCACACGAATAATTTACTGGAGAAAATCTATTCCAGGTGTGGTGATAAACCGCTATCACCCGAGTGGGAAAGTGGATTTTCATTATATTATACATTATACTATATAATAGCAATTAAAATCAAAAAATATGGCAAGACAGTGGTAGAACAGTTACTCCAATAGTTCACTTCAGTTGTTTCTCATTTTCGTTTTTATGGTTTCTTTGTTTTTTAGTGTCACTAAAATTAAAAGCATTAGTTTTTTTCCCGATTGTGCCGGGCATGAACATAAAATGTATGAAAAGAGTCCTTCGCTTCACTAAAAATAACATCTCATTTTAAATAAAAACCTCAATTTCAAAAATAGTTTGATAAAAGATAAAAATTTTGTATGAAAAATTATTTTCTGAAAAACACACTTAAAAATGATTATTACACATCTATACATTTGTTTCATACTGTCTTCAACGTCTTCCGATACCCAAAGATGTTTTTTTTTTGTTTTATGGGTGACTGGCAACCAGTATGACCGACTCAACCTGTAAATGGGGGATGATAGCGACAAGTACAAGCAGTATTGCTTTTCTTTCGTAATCTAGTGAACGAAACAAATAGAATATAGTAACGTTTATTTATTTTTTCTTTCAACAATTTGTTTGACCATGGGGCACTAACAAACAATACCTTCCGATCTTATATTTTTAATTTATTTTACATTTAGAAGCTCTTCGTCTAAAACATATCATTTAAGTTAATTATTAAACAAATTGGTTTTACATTAATTCAGGTTGTCATTAAATATTTACATTCTTTTTTTCGTATTTTAAATAATTTTATCAGCTTCTCGTTTAAGGCCAGGTTCTCATCTAGCGACCCAAAAATGTCACGATTTTCTCGAATTTTTTTTTCATTGAAATAAATAAATGAGAAACGCAATGTTATTGGTACTTATTTAATACGTCTTAAAGCAGAGAAAAAAATTTTTTATATTGAAAAATAATGTGACAATTCTTGTTAATTACCAACAAAATCACAAGATTGACCAAAATCATGCGGGCTGCGCGATGGAGTTATTTTCACTAAGACCACTTAGAATTTCCATGGAGTTGAACAATTGCATCACCAATTTTCAAACAAATCAAAATTGCCAAATTTGAAAGGGCACCATTAGAAGAATGCAATAAATTCCGCCCTTAGACGTGGTAATGAAGCAGATTTGCTTGAACCGTGCGGTTCAAGATTTCGAATCAAAACTAGGACGCGGGGGGCAAAATGCAGATTTAAAACTGAAATTTCCCAGTAATAGAACAAAGAAAGCGAAGTAAACGTTCTAATTATACCTTTTCAAGGTAAAGTAGGTTTCCAGAAATCAAATACATGGGTTCAAAATAAATTTACACAGATAATTTTCATTTGAAAATTTTAAACGCATACAAAATTAATAATAAATGAATACTAAACTATTTTTGAAGATTAACGCAAATTTAATTAAGATTCCAAATTATACATGATGATACGAATTTAAATGGCGTACTAAATTTTGAAATGATCCAATAATTTAAACGAACGTTACAATACTTCTATAAAATTTATATTTGCCTGTATAAAGTATTCCTAGCAACGAGTATTCAGTTTGTGAGTTCCACAGCCATAAAAATTTAACACCATGTTACTGTTTTGATGTTGGCAAACAGTTTTTTCTACAAGAACTTTTTTATATTTCAACATTTTTCTTTCATTTTTGTAATATTATTTTTTAAATGCTTTTAAATTAATAGGTATAACTCTAACATTCTATATAATGAAAGAAAAATGTTTAAATTTGAAAAAGTTCTTTTAAAAAAAACTTTTTGCCAACTTACTTTTGAGCGCTACTTTATATTGAGTAAATTTTGTTCTACCTTTGTAGGGAAACAATTTTTTATCAATGGGTTTGTTTTCATTAGGCTTAAAATATCTACGTAAATTATGGTTCAACATTATCTGCAGGTCCGGGGACTCTGTTCTAGAACTCACGCGACTTGATTTGCATATACGATACATATTTGTATTTCTATATTATATATTAATAAGAAGTTTATTTAGCAAATGCTATTTACATATATATATAAATATAAAATTTAATTTCACAAAAAAGTTTCCTTAATATAGCAAATAAATTCATTTTTAAAGGTCCTATAAATCTTGCATTCCTTTAATACAACAGGCAAACCATTGTATAGCAGTAAACCCATGCAAAAAAAGGAACTATGCGTTCTAGATGAGCATGTTACATTTACATAAAAATTGTCTTGTTGTCTTGTATTATTATACGTGTGCACCTCATTCACACATCTTAACTTATACAGTAACTATGTTGGAATCATCCCATTTTTAATTTTATAGACAAAATCCAAAACCCTGTATCTTATTTGCTATGAGACATTCATTAGATTTAAAGCATTCAACATATCTCTAATTGGCGTATATCTACTACATTGAAGCATAACTCTCATTGCCTTATTTTGAATTTTTTGAAACTGTTGTGTGTCAGCTTTACTCATATTTAAAAACAACGTTGAACAAAACTCAATATGAAGACTTATCAAAGATTTATACAATAGCACCCTTGTAGATGCACAACATATTATCTAAAATGCGTCTCAGGAAAAACACCTTGTGTGACATTTTTTTCATCACATAAGCAAAATGCTTTCTAAAATTTACGTTCTCGTTTATAATCACTCCCAAATACTGAATTTCTAATATTCTATCTATTTCATTCTTATTAACAATAATTTTTAATCGTTCCATTTGAATATTTCTCAATATATACTTTGTTTGCCCAAAATAATATATTTCGTCTTAGTAAAATTAACACTTAAACTATTGTCACATATCCATTGAAATATCTTTGCCAATTCATTCTTTAACACTTCAAACATTTGTTCCGGATATATAAATCATATCATAGTATTATCAGCGAAGATTTATATTTTACAGTTTTTTTGAACACTTTGCAATGTCATTTATGTACAATATAAACAAGTATGAACCCAAAACTGTTCCTTGCGGTACACTGTATTTGGTAATTAACTCATTCGAAATAGTGTTTTTATATTTCACTTTTTGTTTTCTGTTAGTTAAATAGCACTCGAACCAATTTGATACTATACCCTTTATTCCCATTTTTTCAAACCTTTTTATAATTAAGCTCCTATCAATCGTCTCAAATGCCCGTTTAAAATCCAGAAATATTGCTAATGTTATTCATAAAATGTTGCAACAAAATAAGTCACTATACCACCTTATGCATAACTACGCATATATAAAAATATTTTGTATGTATGGTAGTACTCCCCATAAATTTGTATGGCTCTACAAGGGTGTTACTATTTGAACATTTTAGTGGCTCATCTTATTTTTCTGCGACACGTATAAATTTTGGATTGCGTCATCTTATAATAAAATGTCAAAACCCATTAAATTGTATTTCTATTTGTCGTCGATCAGCTAACTAGAGTCTAGTCAACTTACCGTCTTTGTTGATTGACACACTTCACTGGAAATTATACAGGAAATCGTTTGTGCGTTTGTTAGGCTTAGGTAAACTCGGAAACCGTAAAAGGTATCGTAGCCATATTGGCACCATAGCTTAGATATATTATGCAGATTGCATATCTATTTTTTGGTCCAGATTGGTCGCGTCGGGGTCGACTTATACGCGACCAGGTTAAAACAATAGGTTATCGATAGCTGGCGTGATGTAACTAACCGAACAAACAAATTTATTTAAATTTGGGCAGGACAACGTCTGCCGGGTCAGCTAGTAGAACAATAAAATTATTTTCAAAATATTTTGTTTAACTGTAATACTTAATAATGAAAATAATTTTATTGCTCATTAATTCGACTTTTTGATTAAAATCATTCATATTTATACATACATAATTAGTATTATTCATTTGATTCTCTTATTAGCTTTAATTAACAAAATAATTTTATTTGATGATTTTTGAATTTAATTTGATGCATTCTAATATTTATTTGTTTTAATTTTGGTACTACTAAAAAGTGTTTTAAAGAGATGATATTCTATTTCGAAATTTAAAAAACCCAACAAATGCTCACACATACAAATAAAATACACTATAAATATAAAAAAGAGTAGAAGAAAAAACAGTAAGAGAGGGTTATTTTTGATAAAATAAAATTTCTTGGGTGGTTCACCACACCTTTTTGTCAAGTCACGTCGTCATCTGATATTCCGAAAACGTCAAATAAAATTCAGAAAACGTCAAACGAAATTCAAATAAAAAGGAAGCGTAATAATTAAAGCTATAATAAAGGCCTGGTGAGCTGTTGAATAAGTTTTAATAAATTCAATAAATTTGAATAAGTTAGGAAATAGTTGATTATATACTTTGACTTTCCAAATGGCAAAAATAGTATAAAGAAACTAGTTTTATAAGAGAAGATTTTATCGCACGCAATCTGTTTAGAAAACAGAAATATCGTCCATTTCGATATGCAACTGGGTTTCGAAATGACTTTGTTTTAGACACAAAATAGAAAAAATATTTTTTTTATTATTTTCCGACCTGCCGGTCAGGTATACCTTCAGATATACCTGAGATACCTATTCCATAAAAGAGTTTCAATGAAATAGAAACAAATTTAATAAAATTATTAAGCACAAAATTTTAAATAATGGTATAAATATTATTCAATTAATAAAAATGATCTACCTCGCAGTAAATCGTGATTACTTCACAGGGACGTGATGTAGCTATATTTCTGAAAACTTTAACTTTAAAGTTATAAAGTTAGGCGAATTTAGGTAAGAGAGTAAACTCAACGATGTCATAATATGTATTATATTTCTGAAAAATTTATATTTGCGGACTTTTTGCAAGTAGGTTAACCACATCGCATAGTCGAAATCTAAGGAATTTATTAAAACTGTTGTTTAGAGAGAGTTTTTTAATAAAGTGGTATATATTACACATTTAGAAATATGTATATTAATTTATAAATATAATTAATAGGTTGTTCAATGTTCATCTATAACTAAAATGTTAAAATAATTTAATTTTAACTTGAAGTTTAAATGTATTCAAATTCCAATTTGAAATTGAATATTTTGGAATGTTTAGTATTATATTATAATTAATACATTGTATGTATTTAAAATACCTGAAAGTAAAATTTACACGAGTATTATATATTGGTAAATCGTTGGTTCTAAATAGTTATAATAAATTTTTCAAATATTAGTTTTTAATAATTATTATTCAAAGACTTGTATTAGTTGTTTTATTTTTAAAGTAAAAATAGTAGCTCCTTAGTATTAAAACTGTTTTTTCAGATATTCCTTTATGTGGTAAAAACCCAGTATAATCTTCATATAACAGCTTATTAGGTGATTTTACCATAAGTTTCGTAATTAAAAAAATTCCTAGCTGTGTGTAAAGCTCAAAACACGGTTTACTGGAAAGGAATCGTGCTACAAATTAAAAGAGGAAAGTTTTTATTTGTTTTTTATATTGAGAAGTTTGTTAATATTGGAATTTTAAGGTTTTAAGAACTCCTATCTGGCTTCGGTGCTAGAGCCGTTGGCTGTAATAAAGTGTTTTCCACTTCGGTATTTAATAAACCAATGCAGTCTCAAAAATATACCATAAAAAATATAATACGGGTATTATCATTTACATTTGCACTCTTGCACAGCAGATTGTTTTATTTTTAAAATGGTGGGTCAAAAACTCAATTAATTAGTAAAAAGTACTTAATATTTCCTGTATACCAATATGATAAAAAAAAGTAAATATTGATTTTAAAAGCAAACTAACGAAATAAAATTTTATATAATTTAACTGCTTCCTCATTTCAATAATAAAAACGCTTTGTTCAAAAATCATTTTGCCGCTTCTTCTCAAATGTTGCCACAGGCAATTCCTGCTCTTTCTATGCAAAACAGCGTAATTATCAAAACTGTCATAATTTGTTGTTTTCCAATGTTCATTAATTTGGTCTTTTGCGTTTTCGCATTCACAATTTACTATTTATGTTCAATTTCAATTTTAATATTCTGGTAATTTCTAATTATTGTGTTTCTAATTATGTTTCGGCTAAAAAAAATGTATGGGTTCAAACTAACAATTTATCAAAATTCAAATATTTTAATATTTCAGTTACTTTTCTGCAAATTATTGCTATAAAGGTTAACAAGTTAACTTCGCATATATACACGGTAAAAACAAATATACCTTAAAAAGTTAAATAAATCAAATTATGCCTTATTTTCATGATATATTTTAAGTTAAACTAGCTGACCCGGCAGATAATATATAATAAAAATAATATTTTTTCATATTTTGAAAACGACAAAGCTTAAACGCTTCTTGCATAACCTTTTGTAAGCCTTCTAAAAACATGTTAAATATGACCCGACAGACGTTGTCCTGTTTAATTTAAAGACAGAAAACCACTGTCTTTATGTCTATTCAGAAATAAATTTATTTATTTCATACATTTAGTTAACATAAACAGTGATTAGTGAATGACAAGGTCGTGTCCGATTGGATGCTCGTAATCTCAATTCAACCCCTTATACCGTTCATACTTGCAGTTTTTCATTATAAATAGATGCTTATAGTAAAGCTTTTTACAAGTGAAAATGAAATCCTGGCTAAGAGGTTGATAAAAATCGACTTTAAGTTAAAACGCCTTCATAAAAGAACTGTACACGAAGAAACAGAATATGAAAAATAGCAATGAAAAAACAGAATGATGAAAAACCAGAACAATAAAAAACCAAAACATTGACAAAATATCTAGAACTCTGAAAAATGAAAACTTAAATTTTTTTAAATTTATTTCCGAAAAATAACGACAATAAAAAAAACTGTAAAAAACAGCTATAAATTCCTGTAAGTTTGCCATCCTTCGCAAGAATTGAGAGCCTGAGAATTCAGTCTGAGAGCCGCTACAATTAAAAATTTTATTATATTTTCAATAATTTACCAATAATAGAAAAATTCCCTTCCGATTACATTTGTAACTTACTAATATTATAATATAAGTACTATTTGGTCATACATATGAATATTAGACAAATAATGTTAAACATTTTCCTATAATTTTTAGAAGTGCAGCTTACCTACTAAACAAATTAATTCAACTCATTGTTCTCATTTTGTCAATGATTAGTTTTCTCATTATTCTGGTTTTTCACCGTTCTGTTTTTTCATTGTTCTGTTGTTTCATGTTCTATGGCTTCGTGTTCTGTTCTTCATGTTCTGTTCTGTCCGGTCCAACTTACAATAAGTAGCCATAATATTACTTATTTGTATAATTGAAGCAATTTTAATGTATACATAATCTGTTTGCACCCGTTATTTTAGATATAATATAAAGTGATTGACCCTTTTGCCAAACAAAGTTAATAAAAGTTGATATTCTGGTTAATAACGTCGGTTGGTTATATAAATTTATTTGTAATCTCGCTGTTTTGAAAAAAAATATGCAATATAATTAAAATTTTTAAAAAATTCCTTTTAATTTTATTTTAATTAACTTCGCACTTCATGACTTCATGAATCAAGCAATTTATTAATTTGGATATTTCTAACTTATAGCTGAAATATCTACCCAAGCATCAACAAAAGAAAATATCAATTTCAATATCAGTATTTGAATGTACAGCATAATAATATAATCTTTTCAATTTTAATCAAAACTAATGCAAAAATTTTTCATATTTCATGTTAGGATAAATTTTTAATAATAAAATAAGAGTCGCTACGTATAAAATTTAATAATTTTATTTAAAAAAATAAGTAAGTAAATAATACTTTCGATTTAATATTTGTGGATTCAATACCACAAGGTCGATAAACGATATATCCTTGTAAACAATAGAACTTTAGGAAGTATTAATATTGTTCAATGGAGCAAATGAATACCTTTATAGCCTGTATTGATATAAAAAACGGTTTTATGCCGGAAGCTGTTGCTACGTCCATATTTCAAAAACTTCTTCCGTCGCCGTCGCCGTCGGTTGCATTTAATATTCAAAAATACATCAATCTAACCACTTTTCACTCAAAATAAGTTAACAACATCAGTGGATTGATGTGATCGCTGGTCGAGTTACAGAGCGGAAATTCTGAGTTCGAATCTCGGACTTGGCGAAATTTCTTAGCTAGGCTTTCCGGTGTGCATCAACACAGTGTAGATTTAACAATAGGTTCTATATGTACATAAGTCTATATGCACCTAATAATTAAAAAAAAAATCAACTCTATAACTTTTGTGCACCTATAAATACATACTATGTATAACCTATGATATTATGATGTAATGAATAAATAATACTGTTTTATGTGCACATAATCAAGTGATAACAAGTATGTGGTACTGATGATGCTAATGAGCTAGAAACACAGATATGGGTGATAGTTTCGGTAAGTCGGCATCGGTAGTTCTGTGTCTGCCACTCTTCCTTGATTATGTTTATTTGTTATTAATTTTTATTAATTTTATCCGAAAACTTTATCGTATTAAATAATACTGTTGAATAAGTGAAACTCTTGGTCTAGTAAGAACTTAAGTGGGTATCTATTAATAAATATAATAAAAAGGGTAAGAAATTCAATATCTTGATTTTACATTTTAATAACTTATCAACAATGCTTTATTAAATTTTATATTAAAATTTTTAATATTTTAAATTAGAAAAAGGATTTAAATTGTATTTTATGCTTTAATATGTCATTCTTACATTTAATATTTTATAAATATTAAATACTATTTTGACGTTTCAAATTAGAGCTTTTATATAATAATATAATTTATCCAATTTATCTGACTCGACTGAAATTAACAGCAAAAGTTAAATTAAAACACTGCGTATTTTACCAGGTGCTAATTCCACCTATATTCCTACAACAACAACAAAAATACTAAATTGCTGTGGAAACGAATTTGTCGTCCAAACAAATGTTTCAATTTATTAATTGTTATAGCTCCAACAAATTTTTATGTTGCCACTCGCTGTTGCAAACATTTTTTTTTCTCTAAACAGAAAAAAATGTTTGTTTTGGCAGCATAATATTTTGTTGTAACAGCAAAAAAGCTCTGATAAAGCTGTAGCTACTAAAAGCTTCATTGTGTTCAATACAATTTAAAAATATTTTGTTGTAATAATACTCGTAATAAAAGAATTCATTCCTATAGTCTACTTCTTTTCTGTTGTTTCCTTATAACTTTCTGTGGATTTTGATTTTCTTCATTATTTTTGTTAAAATAATTAATTAAAAAACACTTATTTGATGCTAACTATATTTTCAACATTAATGTACATAACTTTTTTAGTTAAACAATATCTGGAAGAGAGCCTTCCCTAGCTTATTTTCTTCTTGACTTTTCTCTTGATTCCCTTCTTCGAATTTTGTAATATTCTATCGGGTTGGGTACAACTTGCCGCGCACGATTCGACGGTAACGATTCGCCGGTAAACACGAGTTGCCGTGGCACGATTCGCCGTGGCACGATTCGCCGAGAGCTTCTAGCGCCATATACCTATCCTTTTAACCTAACCAATTAAACGATGCTTTTGATACATTATTTGACCATCTACCTGAATCAATTTTGTCCTTAGCCAATTGGTTCGAAAGGTACTACATGGGCGAAAGAAATCGTAGAGTCAATGGTAGGCGCAGACCAATGTTTCCTACGGAGACATGGAACTTATACGAAAGAACTATTAATAAAATCCCGGTACAAAACTTTTAGTTTTTAAGTAAATCCAGTGCTGATTTAAATTTATTTACAGAGAACTAATAATATTGCAGAGGCAGCTCATAGGAGGCTACAATCGCAGTTGAGCATCGAAAGACCGACTATTTGGCGTTTCATAAACGAATTAAAAAAAGTTCAAAAAAACAGAGACGTCGTTTATGAAAGCCTAGTTGCCGGGAACCATACTGCACAAAAAACATAAAAAGTTTATCCTTGCAGATCAAAGAATCTTGACATTAGTCAATGATTTTGAGAATCGGGATATATTAGAATACATTCGTGGTTTGGCCCACAATTTCGAAATGTTGGAGGTTTAATATAAATAAAATTGAAAATTTTAAAATAAACAAAAATATAAACTACTGTTGTTTTTTCTAACTTTTGAGAAATTTATTTATTTAATTTGTTTAATTTATTCAATTCATTTTTTTGGGTTAAAAATTTATCAAAGATTATTGATAGATGGGGTTACTGAACGGTAAAAAACTCCCGGCGAATCGTACCACGGCGAATCGTGCCACGGCGAATCGTGCTTGCCGGCGAATCGTGCCGCGGCGAATCGTGACGCGGCGAATCGTGCGCGGCGAATCGTACCGTTCCCTATTCTATCTTATATTTTTACAAAACATTCTTTTCTATGGTTTTGGCTATTACTAAGATTTTAATTTGCTTCTCGAAATTATCTTATATCAATAATTTATTGTAGATTCTCTTTTATTGCTTCATTGCCTATGAAAATTTTTTTTAGGAAATTAGGAAACAGAACAGCTTTCATTTAATTAATCTTTTAATTAACTTAGGTTAATTTATTAATTACCAGTGGAAAGTAGATTGATCAAACGCTGATATTAAAGTACTTCCACAGAAACTGCGGTTTAAGTTGGCAAAAAGTTTATTCTTTCTTATGATCATTTCAGTTTTTACAAAACTGTAAGAAAATACCCTGATTTTTGCTACTGACCGCAGAGGAACTAGTCATTACATTTTGTAATTCAGAAATATAAATGCATATGTGGAAGTTTAATAATACTTTACTTGCAATTTACAATATTTCAAGCCTCAACAATTCGTTATAGTCTGTGAGTAAATATAATACTATACTTTTTAAGAGTAATTCTATCCAAGTATTAGAATACTGCTTACTTGACAGGTAGCGTCACAGCGTTTCCTTCAAAAATGACAACAGCACTTTCAAAGAGCATCCTTTTCGAAATTCCTATTGCTACTTTTAGCTCTTCCACTCATTGTAGTAAAGCGTTTAATCTCATAACACCAACATCCCCATTGAACTTTAAGTTTAATTTACTAATGGTGTCAGGTTTGCTGTAAATAGTGTTTGACTTTGCCTTATAATCGGTGTTTGAAAAGGATTGTAAAGTGATGGATACGATATATTTTGATTCACCGGTGAATTTATTTAAGCTTCACTGGTTGTAATTATTCTACTTGCAAAAATTGAAGTTGAATATATTATGTACTCCATCGCATGTAAAACATTTAAATTAATATAATTAGGAATAGCGTTCGATGGATCAGGTTGTATAAGTTTCTTCACCTTCCTGAATAAATAATTTAGATATATAAAAATATAAACATTTTTTGGCAGTTTTAGGAGAATCTACTATTATTATATCGATGGTTTCAATTTTCTGATTGCAAAGATGGTATGAAGTTTTTGCGGCTTCTTTTTGATCTAAGGTTCTATCTATCTTACTACTGTAAGATATTTAAGGCAGTACTGTAACCGAGAAATTATATGCTCTACTTTGGTGAAATATTTTTCTCCTGAATTAATATCAAGGTTATCAACAAAAGTTGACCCTGTTTTCGGTCTCCTTGCCCGACTGGAAAAATTATTATCCAACGACGAAAATAAAGTTGATTTGCTGAAGTTTATTTGCATTTATATAATCGAACAAAAGTCGAAAGAAGATTATATTTCAGTGAAATCAATAGGGTATTGTTTAGCAATAGAAAATAATTTGTCCATTGCCAAATTAGTTTTATCGTAACCAGCATTAGTTCAAGAACTGCACAGGGCTTGTTGGCAACAAAAAGTGTTTGAAAAGAGGATAATGAAATATTTTAGTCTAAGTTAGCTAAATCATTAATTTTATAATATAGAATCTTTTAAACAAATTTATGTATTTACCAACTTTGATGAACTTTTAATTTATTAGACCGCTAACTTGACGCAATGTAAAGCTTTACAGGGAGACAATCCATTCTTTGCCATTGCCCACCAAGCTATCCAAATCGATATAAACTTTGTCCATCTGCCAATTTTTCAGCGATTGATTGACGTGGTAGTCCGTAGGCGCTTCTGATGGGGGATGTGTGGAAGCAGTTTGCAGCCCTTATTGGTGATACAATCGACAACACGACGCTCAACATGTAGACGTGAATTAGAAGAACAAAATATACCAATTTCAAGTACAATCACACACGAAAACGATAATTATCGAATTTATCTACACCATGAAGTCCAGAAATGTCAACGGTGCAATCAATTCGGGCACACAACCGCATACTGTAATGTACATCTTCTGTGTAATACCCAAATAAGAGAATCCCCGCAAACAAACGAACCCAAACTTAATGAATCAGGAACTAATATGGAAATAGCTCAAGACCACAATGAAATTCAAATAATGGATTCACAAAAAACAAATCTCAAACGTCCACTGCAAACAAGTTCCACATCAGAGACCTCGCCGAAAATTATTCAAGTGACACAAGAAGATCCATTCAAGCATCCTCCAATACCAAATACCAAATACCCTCACCGTAAAACCACAAATAAATAAAGATACAAGAGAAAAAGAACAAAAGAAAGCAACTAAAAAAGCAACTAAAAAAGCAAAAAAAAAATGATGATGATAATTTGACCACTGCCGAACTACTAAAACCAATAAAAGAAATCCCACACTGTATGATTACACATATGAAAAATTTGAAAATTTTTACAAAGAAATTCACGGCTCCAAAAATCCCCTCGAAATAGCACTTAAATTTAATCCAAATATAGAATGTGTAACAACAATGCTAAGGGATCTACACATTCTCCTGCAACATAGCAAAATCAAATACAGATTTACTCGCATAATTTCTAACATAAAAAAGGCCCAGAGGAAGGAAGATGATACATCTTTCTCAGCATCTAGTCAAGACTGCTAAAATAAACATCCAAGAAACCTCCACATTTAGTTTTGTCTCACATCTTTCATCGTGGCGCAAACACATTTTTACCAAGCGAAAGCAGTTGGGAATGAGGCTTAGACAGTTGTATTGGTTGTTGGGGAAAAATTCACAACTGACAATGGAGAATAAAGTACTGGTATACAAAGTTGTATTGAAACCTATTTGGACCTACGGCATCCAGCTGTGGGGTGCTGCTAGTATATCAAAAATAGAAATTTTGCAGAGATACCAAAACAAGGTGCTTCGACTTATTGCAAATGCACCATGGTATGTGCCAAACGATATAATCCGACGAGACCTACAAGTGACTCCGGTGAGGGAAGAAATTGTGAACTTTTTTCAAAAATACAGAAGCAGAATTGAAATGCATCCAAATGAGCTGGTAAACGAGTTGCTGGACAATACACACGAAGTTAGACGATTAAAGCGCTATAAAACCACAGATTTAGCTACACGATTTGAATGAACTCTAATTTTTCATTAATATGTATTTTTGTTATTGTTACTGATATTTGTTTGATTAAGTGTTAGAAGAATTTGAGTTGACTTAAATTGAAAACATTCAATGGAATGTTTTCTCCATGTTATTTTTCTTATCTACTGTCATACGATTTACTAAATGTTTTTCTTTTAAACAGATTGTAAATTCATTTTAAATAAAAAAAAAAAAAAAAAAAAAAAATCTTTCATCGTTCCCAATTTTTCCCTTCTTCTCCAAATAAAAAATAAACATAATTCAATGGAATTGCAACGGCGCCTATATGCACATCTATCAGAATTACAACTATTAATCCAGGAACACCAGCCAAACATACTTGCTATTCAAGAAACAAATTTTAAAACCAACCAGACGCCTAAATTAAACAATTACCAAGTCTACTATAAAAATAGATCCCAAGCACTACACGCTAGCGGAGGAGTAGCTATTTGTATTAAGAAACAACTGCACTCTGAACAAATAGTACTCGAAACAAATTTGGAAGCCATAGCAGTGAGTACTATAATAAGCAAAATACCAACATGTATATGTTCAATCTATCTCCCAAACTCCACGGAACTTACCTCTGATGATCTGGAAGAAATCATTGCTCAACTTCCGATCCCATGCATTTTATTGGGAGACTTCAATGGACATAATACCTTATGGGGCTCAGAGCAAACCAACAGAAGAGGTTCTACAATAGAAAAAATTTTAAAACGACCAGATATTATTTTATTAAATGACGGCCAACACACTCACCTGGCTCTGGCCAGTGGAAAATATACCAACATTGATCTCACATTTGCACACGCAAAAAATAGCCCCTTTAATAGAATGGAAACCTCTAAGCATTACAAATGGAAGCGATCATTTTCCAATAAAATTAGAAATGTAATCAAACGAAAAAACGACTCAAATAAAAAACTCAACTAGATGGAACCTGAAAAAAGCCAACTGGGTAAAATTTAATAATAAAATCGAAATAAAACTAAAGACACATGATACGGAATATGAAAATGAAAAAGTGGACGAAATGATAACTTTTTTCAACACAACAGTAATAGACGCTGCAAAGGAATCCATTCCAAGAACATCAAATTGTAAGCAAAAATATCAGGTACCCTGGTGGAATGACAAATGCAAACAAATATCTATAGATACAAAAGAAGAAAACATACAATTACTTTACAAAACTCAAAAATTGGAGATATTATGCAACATAAATATTTAATTCAAAAGCAATATCGGGTTAGTGGAGAGTAAATAAAACAAATGAGCTATTGGTCAACGTTTCAGCTATACTAAATGAGCCATCTTCAGGACCAAAATTTTCTATCTTACCTTCATTGAAGAATTTTCCGATGTTCAATTACCTTTCATAGATTGAGTATATTTTGAAGTGCCTGACCCTGTCCGAGAGCGAGAGAGAATTATTGAGGGGAAACTTATCAACATTACACAGAATTATTGTAATAAATCCTTTAATAGTGACCTGGCTACAAGACAGGTTTGGACCACTAAAAAGTTTTTCCAAGAAAACCCCAACCTTCTGGTTCTCAAAGCAGATTATGCGGAGAGATGAATATAAGAAGATGAATACTTTGTTCTCTGACATGTCTACATACAAGAAGTTACCCAGTAATCCCACGATTTCCATTCAGGGAAAATTTAATAAATTGGTCAGAAAACTGAATGAGAAAAAATCCCGCACACATCTATACCACCCGAAACATTCATGAAGTTGGTTAGTGCCGTTTTTGACAATAGTTTCTTCAGTTTTGACGGACAATTCTACTCACTAATGCAGTCCCATCTTTACGAACTTTGTCATGAACGACCTGTTGTGTAGCTTCTTTGGAGCTGTAAGTTTTGATTTGCCCTTTCAAACGTGGTACGTGGATGATATTTTGACCGCTGTGCCGTCCGGTGAGGTCTCCAACTGCTTCTCCTTACTTAACTCTTACGATCCTCTTTTGGATTTTACCAGTGAATGAGAGTCTGAACGTGCCATTCCTTTCCTGGATCTGCTGGTAGTGAGACAATAATTGGATGGTACTCTTGTCACAGATGTTTATCGAAAACAATCATTGACGGACAGACTTTTGAATTTTTACTCGATCCACCCTATTCAGCAGAAGATCAGTATCGTCACAGCTATAAAGAACAGGATTTTTTTCTTGCGTTCCTCATGAACGTGTAGGTACCAAGATACGTCAACTTAAGCAACAACTTCTCAAGAATGGTTTTCCGGGAAGGCCTATCGACCGTACCCTCTTCGGGGGAAAAATGAGGAGATCTGACGTGTTGGACTCGCAAGTAAACTCTTCTCCCTTAGTGAATAGCTACTGCAAGGTCTCATTTCACCCATGGCTGGCTACCAGAATAATAAGTTTCCTAAAGGAGTCGCTAGCTAACAGTAAAGTTACGTTGTCGTTCCATAATCGATTTTCTCTTAGCAATTTGGTCTTCTCTAAAACAAAAGACAAGGTTCCGACTCTGGAAAAAAGTAATTTGGTTTATTACACATGTTTTTTCTTCTGATGATGTTAGGGTATTGAACTATGAAACTAATTATTGCAAAAGAACCTTCCTCGAGGCCGCATACATCTCTGTCACAGAGAACAATATTAATAAACAGACGGATTGTGGATATATGTATAAACGTGGGATATAAGAATTTGTTAAGAAGTTATATAAGAAAAAAATTGAGGATTGAATTGAACCTGGAGTTTTTTCAGTGTGTCGTTTTTTCGTGTTGTCACTTTTCATATCTTTCGATGTTGCAGTGTCCTCCTGTGATTTTGCACTGTTTCTTGTTTACCACTGTATGACTTTTTATTAATATTTTATAATATTTTTAAGAATTTTTAGTACTTTGTGTTTTGAGTTTTTGTTGTAGGGGCTTAAAACACTGCTGGATGGACCGGGTTGTTTTTTTTTACCATTGTAATTTATGAACACACTATGTTTATATTTTACCCTAATGAATTTGTTTATTGCACTTTTGTTAACGTCATAGTTAGGTTTTTACATGTTTGTTTTTATCGGTTAAATGTTTGTGGTTATGTTTGTCGCGCTGTTAAATTTTTAGATTTTTATTGATTTTTAATTGTGGTTGTATATCCTACATGCCACTAGAATTTTTTCCAATTTTTATATTGACTTGGTTGAGGTGTCACCTGACAGAAGTATGTGCCTATATTTCCTTATTTTATATGCGTTTATAGCAACCACCATCATTGGCTGTTCCGTAGGTGTTTGAGCCCTTGTCATAGAGTTGATGATTGTATTGTCCTATTTTTATTTTACTCCTGAAGATGGATCATTTAGTATAGCCGAAACGTGGACCAACAGCTCATTTGTTTTATTTGCCCTCCACTAACCCGATATTCCTTTTTAATTATACCTGCTTTAGACGAGAATTTTTGCTCCAGTATAAATATTTAAATAAAATTAACCATGATATATTTTATATTACAGATCAATAATTGTTTATCAGGGTTTAATCAATGCTTAGTGATCAAACATATTGTTATTTATTTAAATAAATTGAATGAAAGTCTATATCCAATTTAAAGTTTGTTGCAGAAGAGAAAAATACGACAGAGGTTCATTTCCTTCAAACTAAAACACATTAATTGACCACTTTGACAGGTTAGGATTAAGAATATATGAATGTTACACAATTTACTTGAAATTCTTATTTTGTTTATTATTAATTTATAAAATTATAAAGTTTAGGAGATGATTTAATCCAAAATAAATAGTAAAGCTAACAGCGTAACAGTTTAACTAATATGAATATGTGCATATCTCTTGTGCTTGTTACAAAGTAAATTCTTGTATATTAATGTAATTGTAAATCTGCAGTTTAATTAATATTCAGCAGAATTAAATTTAAAATTGTGAGAAATACAGAATGGCACGTGCCTTTACATTATTTTGATATAGGTAAAAGTTATTGTCTAGTCATTAAATGTATTTTACTTTTACTTTACCATATTATTACATCTTGCGTTCTTCAAATTTTGTTTTTCCAATAAAGTTCTTAGTTTAAGGTTTTGCAAAATTCTTCTTTGGTGTACCAATAAGCTTTGATTTACCTTTTTCATCTTTTCTTTTAAGAAATACCTGAAAAATAATTTCAGGCAACGAAATATCTGTCCTAGGTAGCTCACTTTTATTCTAAAATTATCATATATAATTTCCCATGTAGATACATAGAATACTATCGATCATTTTGTTCGATTATATATTTTCGAAAACAATCGGCCCGACTCGCAGTGGAGGGTGACGCAGTGACGATGCGTTACTATAATAGTACTAATGAACTTAAAAATAAATTCCACGTAACTAGAACTTACAAAATCTATTTTCATTTCAATTTGGGGGATTAGTCCTCATACAATTTTACATTATATTGTATTGCACACTAAGTTTACAAGTCCATGTGTTTCTTCGAGTTATTGATTAACTTTCTTCACGTTTTCCTATCCTTCACCATCAGGTTCCATCTTTTCACTCCCAATATCCTCGGATCACTCGTCACCTCATCCCACCATCACATCCTTGGTCTGCCTCTAACTCGTCACTCACTGGGTCTCCACCACATAACATTTTCACCGCTTCCTTACTATCGCTTCTCCATACATTTTCTAGCCATTTTATTCTTTAAACCTTTATATATTTGACAACGCCTTCGCCTCCCATTTCTTCAAGAAATTCGAAATTCATTTTTGATCTAAATTTTAATACTATCCTTTCAGAGACTCTCAAGTGTTATTCCACTTCTATTCGCGTAATACACATAACTTCAAATGCGTATTTGAGGACTGGGTTATCATTGACTTGTAAATTCTGATCTTAGTTTTCTTAGATATTCCTCTATCTCTTAGGATGTTCTTATTTGCGAAATAAGTTCTATTACTCGCTTGTTCTTCTTTGATATTTAAGTCAAAATTACGACTTAAGCTTAAGGTTTTCCTTAAATCGAATTGGTGGAACCGGGCATAAGTGTTTTTCAAGGTTACATACATATTACAATGGGTAGCGTGACAATAGAAAAGCAAAACTTTCGTAGGTGAAATTTTAGTTCTGAAAGTTACAATAAATTCATAGAAGTCATATTATATGAGGAAACAAACGATAATAATTAATGAACGAAATGAGATTGTTTGAACGTTTATTTACGGATCTTTTAGAGAACACAGGCATGTAAATGTGCAGAATTTATAACTTTTTATACGTTTTAAAAACTAAATTACAAAGGTTCTGATGAAATTAAAACAAAATATTGTTGCTATAATCTTGAAATTCTGGGATTAAATTTTTTGTTACTAGCGTAGTTAGTAGCATAAAAATATGTTCATTATTTTTATTTTAAATGTTGCATATTTATACAAAGGTGATTTTGTAAATATTAAAAATAAAAATTCAAACTGAACTCATTTGGTAAATTAATAAAATTATTATCGCTTTTTATATATTTATAACTGATGAATTTATAAATTAGGTTTATTTAGACAAAAATATGTATGTATATTTTGATCCAAAAGAATTACTTCTATTTATTATATTACCATAATATATTATTATTTTAAAATAAATAATTATAAATTAATAATTAAAACAGAATCAAAAAGTTATTTCAAACAAGATAATTATATTATATAAAATTTAAAAAGTAGATATATTTGGAAAAATTATTTGTTTCTCCTTTCTTATATTCTTTTATCGCGGCACCTGTGGACCATGGATTGCCTGAAATTAAGTCTCCCTGTTAAATTATGCAGGTTTATGAGTTGTAAATCTTGGCAATGTCTTGAAAGAGTTGCCAATTTATTTTTTTTATGATGAAAATAAAAGAATCCACCTTTTTATTTTGTTGAAAATATAATAATATTCTAGAACAAACAGAATCTAATGAGATTTTACAGTAAGTCTGAGATTTATTCGGTATTTTAAAAGACGCCTAAAATTTTGACTCATTATTTCACAATTTTCATAGTCTAGGAGTTTGTATTTGATCTTTGTTCCAGTTTTCAGTTGATACAATGTCAAGTTTAAATATAATGTGAATTTTTAAATAAAGACAAGTATTATATGCTATAAGCTATGTATTACAGAATAAAACTTTAAAAGTAGTAACAAGTTAAATAAACGATATTAAATTGAAGTTTAATATTTTTTGAGCTTTCGACAATGATTTCGTCTTCGTCAGAAATTCTTAAATAGTAGGTCCTTCAAATAATATTATATACGTATATTTCGTTTCTATGTAACCATCGTCGCAAACTCAGAAAATATTAAATTTTCTATTATATCAGGAGTTAAGAAAATTTATTAGAATCTTTCGTGAAAATAAATGCTTTATTTGAAAAGCTAGTGGATAAGCTGTTCTTGACAATATTATCCATCGCTAGCCACTACTTTCTCCCATCTATTCATTTCACCCATTATTTGGCATCTTCAAAAGAATGGAAGTACTGCTCAGTCAGGCCGTGGGTCATCGATCGGAACAAGTGGTAATCGAAGGAGCAATGTCTGGTGAATACGGCGGGTGGGCTAAGACTTCCTATTTGAGAGTTTCCTAGTAGGTTTATAACGGTTTTGAAATATGTGGTCGAGCGTTATCATACTGCAAAATTACTTTTTCGTCTCTCCTCGGATTGCGGCCGTTTTTCCTTCAATTCTCGGTTGAAACGCATTAATTATAGCCGATATTGATCTCCCCTGATGATTTCGTTGGGTTTGAAGAGCTCATGATATACCACACCCAGCTGATCTCATCAAATAGACAGCATGAGCTTGGAACCATGAATATTCGGATTTACCGTCAATGTTAATGAATGAGTATGGTCAAGATAAAACCATCTATGGGAAACAGCGAAAACTTATTCATATCCCTAATATAATTAGGGATAATATAATTGATATGGAGTTATTTTCAAAACTGACGTCTTTTCCAAAATTCAGAATTTAAAATAATTTGACAAGGTTTTACAATTTTGCTAACTAAATTATTATGTACATTTTTAGATTTATTGAATTTCATCAGAAATTGATACCATATCCATTTGCCGCGTTTTTATTAAATAATAATATTGTCGTGATTTTTTTATAAAAAGAGCAGAGGGGTTTAAATAGTTTTTCAAGTTTTATTTGTGAAAAATATATAATCAATTTAAACCCTTTTACCTATAAGGTGTAGGGTGTCCTTTTTAAGTGTAAAAATAAATTTTATTTTATTTTTATCTGAATTTGATAATGTGCGCGCGAAGAGGTTGGTAGAAGTAGCGATGGCAAGAAAGGAACTAAAATGGAAAATGGCGGAGAGTTCGCATCGGTTTTGCGATGAGCTATAAAAATTTATTGCACTTATGCCCGGTTTCTTCAAGTTGTCGGCAGTGTAAACCGCCGACAAAACAATTTTTTTTATTTATTAAAATGTAAGTTATTAGATTAATAAGATGAACTGACATAAAATAACCACGTTATACTTTGTCACACATGCTCAATTTAACCAAATATATGCTATAGGTATTGTTAAGATATCCCTAGTATTTTTGTCAACTAATTTTATTCTAATGAAGAAAACCAAAATTTGTTTTGTCGGCAGTTTACATAATATGAGTGAAGAAACCGAGCATTGTAGGTAAAGAAATAAAGTGTGATTTTGATAAAAATGTTTAATTGAAAATTTTAGAGTGATAAAATAAAATTGGAAGTGAATTTGATGAAAATAGACGAAACAATAAATCAGAAGCAATAGTTGGGTGTTCGAAGGTATAAAGCGATAACATTGGATTTGGATAGATGGAAACTAAAATTATAGTTAAAATTGGTTTGTGGTAACAGTTTAGAAAATACTTGAATGAAAAATTTAATGGAACGACAGAATAACTATTAACGCCGAACAACATGCTTCGCTTGAATAAATGTCGCAGAGTCCATTTTGAAAACAAAGTTAAAAATTCACTACAATAATATATACAAACGAGATATTATAAATATCATCGAGTTAACGAATAGGTAACAACCTCATGATAAAGATTATAATTTGATGGTTGAATGTCAACTTATAAAGAGCCTTACTTCAAACTTATTCATTGTCAGCAAGTTTCTAAGCTTAGCAAATCTTCTTAAATAATAATATAAATATATTGCATTAAATCAAAAAATGATTTTCAATAATTTTCGAAAATACCTCTTTAAATCTATTATGTATTCGTTTAACAA
Source organism: Cantharis lateralis (assembly GCA_963170105.1). Taxonomy (NCBI): domain Eukaryota; kingdom Metazoa; phylum Arthropoda; class Insecta; order Coleoptera; family Cantharidae; genus Cantharis; species Cantharis lateralis. The sequence continues at coordinate 12,708,261 of OY720629.1, forward strand.
TAAGTTGTTGAAAACTTTTCTATCCGCAACTTCTTATTTGCTTCTAGATTGAATTTCAACTTTTAGTTTTACTTCCAGCTGTGCTTATACCTTATAAGAGCTTGTTATTTCACTTGAAGTATTTTTGCTATGCTTTTAAATTTGTTTGTCTTTTATACTTGGCAAAACGAAGTAATTTTACTGTAATGTAAAACAAGTTTTATATTCTACTTTACATAATGTTGTAACGTTACAATAACAGTCAAGTTATTGTACTACATGTAAAACTCAGTTCCTAAAACTAACTTGAAAATCTTTGAGTTTAACTTAATATTATACAATTACCAGGGGTTGGGTACAACTCGCCGCGCACGATTCGCCGCGCACGATTCGCCGGTAACGATTCGCCACGGCACGATTCGCCGGCAAGCACGATTCGCCGTGGCACGATTCGCCATGGCACGATTCGCCGAGAGCTTCTAGCGCCATATACCTATCCTTTTAACCTAACCAATTAAACGATGCTTTTGAAACATTATTTGACCATCTACCTGAATCAATTTGGCCCTTAGCCAATTGGTTCGAAAGGTACTACATGGGCGAAAGAAATCGTAGAGGCAATGGTAGGCGCAGACCAATGTTTCCTACGGAGACATGGAACTTATACGAAAGAACTATTAATAAAATCCAGGTACAAAACTTTTAGTTTTTAAGTAAATCCAGTGCTGATTTAAATTTATTTACAAAGAACTAATAATATTGCAGAGGCTGCTCATAGGAGGCTACAATCGCAGTTGAGCATCGAAAGACCGACTATTTGGCGTTTCATAAACGAATTAAAAAAAGTTCAAAAAAACAGAGACGTCGTTTATGAAAGCCTAGTTGCCGGGAACCATACTGCACAAAAAACATAAAAAGTTTATCCTTGCAGATCAAAGAATCTTGACATTAGTCAATGATTTTGAGAATCGGGATATATTAGAATACATTCGTGGTTTGGCCCACAATTTCGAAATGTTGGAGGTTTAATATAAATAAAATTGAAAATTTTAAAATAAACAAAAATATGAACAACTACTGTTGTTTTTTCTAACTTTTGAGAAATTTATTTATTTAATTTGTTTAATTTATTCAATTCATTTTTTTGGATTAAAAATTTATCAAAGATTATTGATAGATGGGGTTACTGAACGGTAAAAAACTCCCGGCGAATCGTACCAACGCGAATCGTGCCACGGCGAATCGTGCTTGCCGGCGAATCGTGCCGCGGCGAATCGTGACGCGGCGAATAGTTCCCGGCGAGTCGTGTCGCGGCGAATCGTACCGTTCCCATTACCAGAGATTAAATCTTATAGTTAGATCTGATGGTTTGAATCATTTTAGTTGTCTTGGTTCTCTTGATTGTGATTTATTTACACTTGATTTTCGAGTGTAAATAAAAACAAAGAAACCTCTTTCAAAATATCGTATCAATAAAATATACTTTTAGCTAATCAATTACTTTTAAATAGCAATCAAAATTTCGATATTTTTGTAGAAGTAATAAATAAAGATTAACAGTCAGACAAATTACATAAAGCGATTTTATTATTTCATGTTGTCCATCTGTAATTGTACGGCTTCGCTGATTTTAGATCTTACTTTTCAAAGAATAGTTGTGAAAATTTACTCAAAAGCTACGTAAAACGAGAACTGATTTGTTAATTTTTGGGTCACAATAAAAAAATCTAAACAACTAAATTAATAATTTAGATTTTCATAAAAATCTACCATTTTAAAATCAAATAGCCATAACTCAATTTTGTCATATACATACATAGAAAGATAAGAGAAATATAATATTATAAAAATAAATTAAATAACTTTCAACTTTGTATGGAGTATGTTTTTGGTAGGATCCCTAACTTCAAGCTAATCGCGGAAAACCCACGTGAAAATATACTTTTACATTTATGCGAGAAACACAAAACTTTTAAAAATCATCTTGATTAATAAATTGTTGACGAAATTGAACCAATGTCTCAAAAAAAGATGTTATTAACTTTAGAGTGGTATTATATTAAAAAATTTTAAGCATCTTTTCAAACATTAAATTTTAAAATTAAATAGTTTTCGAGAAAAGCGGAGTCTAAAATCAGCAGGCATGATCAGTGATTTTCTTTCACTAGTAAAGGACACTCATATAAACATATAAAATAATAAAGTTGCTCTACTAATTTGCTCTAAATTGAGGACAATTTGGTCTTTTATGCTTGTACTATTTTGACAGTCATTTTGCTCTCACTGCATATCACATCCCCTGCTTAAACTTCTATCTGTGGATTGATAAACTGTGGTAAATGATGAATTGATGCCATGGATTTTAATGGAACCAGAAAAAAAAGAGCTTTTCAAAATGGAGATTGTAGCAGTAATTGAATGCTTACCGTTGTTTTTATGTTTATCAAGTTATGTCGAGTGTTTAAAATTTGATATTTATTGTTTGACCACTTTTCGTGTGTGTGCGTTTATAACTAGGTCGTTTGGCGCTGGTGACTTGGATTCCCGGTGGCTTCCTGTTTTGGAAGTAGAAGTGGCGGCTGGTGTTAGCGCTGCGAATACTTTTGTGATTTGCATTATCACCTGGCTACCAACGACATTTGTTAGCACCGTGTTGATGGCTTCCATCATGGTACCGATTAACTTTGAGATGTCCACATCATTTACTTAAGGTGTAGTGTCTTCGTTGGAGCAAGCGGTAAGAATTATAATTGGCTATTCTCCCGTAGTATTTAGTGTTCTCCTAGTCTTCAGTCTTCTAATGTTATATTAAACAAAAATTACAAAGGTTACACGATAGAAAAAAACAACACGATATGGATTGAAAACAGCTGCTTGTGAGCAAGGAACAACTTTGGACGAGAAACGAAGAACCACGGGAAAAAATTACGACCAGATTAACTGACAATACCACAGCACTAGTAGTTTATCATTTAGAAGCCGGACACGAATTTTCAACACCATCAGAACTTGGGTCACTGTTTTGATTTCCATGGAACAGAAATTTTAAGGAAGAGGTGCAAAATGAGTGTTATTTATAGTGACATCTTGTGAAAATTTCCTCGCATGATAGTTTTCTGTTTTAAGAGATTTAAATAACATTTGTTTTATCAGTCCAACTTAACGCCAAATAATTTAACAATATTGTATTTTCTCGATTCTGGTTTTAACTGTTTTAATTTCCCGTGTATTTTAGAAATTGTAAATTGGGTAATTTTAATATTATTGACTCGTCGTTTTTGACATACTATATATACATATTTTATTTATACTTTTGTGAATGTCTTCTGTTTTACAACAATCCATGGTTCTCTTTAGAATAATTTATACAATTAATTTAACAACTCAAATGCAGTTTGAATTAATAAGATTTATTGTATATTTTGACATAATTGCCTTAATTCATTAATTGTAATAAAAATATTTTAGTCCTGAAGATGCCTATTGTCCAATATCCCGAAAAGTTAACCATTAATATTGGAGATGAACGAAAATAATTCTTCAAGTTTAGTATTTGTTTACGGTAATGATATTTTCTATCACGCCTGTTAAGAAACTTGAGAAAATATAATCAGATAATAAATTACTTTGAGGCATCAGACTTGAAGTTTGAAAGCCTAAAATTTTATGCTTTGATGTACTTGTGGTATGATTTAAATAACATTATAACCTATTTGCTTTGCATAATAGTATAATAATAATTAATTATTGTAAAACAAACATGTATTTTATTTTAAATTATACAAAACCAGAGCCAGTTTATATCTATTGGCTCTCCTTAAAATATGGTATTTTTAATTCATTTGCACTTAACTCACATAAATTAATAGAATCAAAAGTAGATCTTGTCAATTCATCGCCGATGCCATAAATTGTAGCCATTTCAAACATTTTTGGCCATTCAACTTGAGGATTAGTGCATCCAATATCTTTTTGAAGATCCTCAAAGTTATTCGTACTAATATTTAAATGAGTTTTATCGGCTTCAAAATTTAGAGTTTCAGTATTGAATTTTAAAATACCCGTTGCATGCGCATCATTATCACCATGTTGCAAAGCTATTGCTACTCCAAATGTGTCATCTTGAGATTGAGATCCAACTATGCCACTTTTGATCTAAAATAATAAAATTATTATTGCAAAATTATTGTTATAATAATAATAGCATATTAAAATAATTAGTAGTGTACGCAATGAGTGAGAAAGCGGATTACTGAACGAATAAACATATTTAGTACAGATTTTAAAATACCATAAATGTACATAATACTTATGCTAAAATCTTGTTACCATTTCATTTTTGCAAAATTACAAGAGACAATAAACAATAGTGAATAGTCGAACAATATTATCTAGAAATATTACTTAGGTCTAATACAACTGTTTTGACAATGAGTCAGGTTGATTGAGATTTTTGTGCCCGAAAAGACTTCTTTGTATACGAAATTAGAGTTTAAAAAAAGTTACTATTCATTAGATAATTACGGTTTTCAACCATAAATTATGCTTTCTAAAATACTTAATTGGAAATATACATTATACATATTACCTACTGTACAAAAAATTAATTCCTATAGCTTTAATGAAACTTTAGTGTAGTTATCCGGGTTTGTGTGCTGTAAAAAGCTATACATTGGGGGAAATGAAACCTAACGTGTGTTTTGAAGATTAAAATTATTTTAATAAAACCTATTTGCGTATCTCTGCAAATTAACAAATTCAATACTTTCTTTTATACATTCGCTACAAGCGATTACAAGTACATATATTCAAAATAATGATTTACCGTTTTACAATTTTGATATACTTCTGTGCAGTAATTTTGTAAAACTATTGTGAACGTTACATCGAAAAGTTAATGTATTGAAATGTACAAAAATTTAACCAAAACCCATTAATTTAAAATTATTTGCTTTGCACGTCTTCTGTAATAAAGACACTTTCAAAAATTAATTTTTCAATAAATCAAATAAAAACTTTATTTTGTTATTCAACTGTCTTATTTTGTGCATTTCATTTTTTGTAAAATGGTCATTATTTTATCAAATAAATGGTTAGTATAAATATTTAAGTATCAGTATAAAGTCGAATTTTGGTCAGTTCCTATAATTTGTTAATTTAGTGAGTATTAATTGTTATTTTGATCAGCACAAAAATAATAAAGTTGCAGTAACATTTTGTTCGGTTATAGTATATTTTATTGCTTAGTTAATATTTGTTGTCCGGAACCATTTTTAGTAGTAGGATATTGCTTATATAAAATAAGAAAAATGTATATAAATTTTATAATTTTAAAAATTAGAATAATTCAAAAATTTAAAATACTGGCCATTTATTTAAAATTCTCTGTGGGCTTCGACTACTGAGTCAAAGTTTTATTTCAAGTTTTTTTGAAAATATTTAATTGATATTTTAATTTTAAATTAATGGACATAAATAAAAAAAATGGATATTAAATTCATTCTAGTTTTTATATAAATTGACCTAAAATGTGGTTCCAGCATCATTTGTAATTTTTGTTTTATTTAATTATACTTTTACCTAATATCATTCACAAAGCAATATTTTCTATTAAATTATTTATTAGAAGGAAAAACCTTTACCAAGAACATTAATACATGCAATTCAATCTCAATTAATCACAATTTCATTTTTGTTAATTTTCTTATTGGGTGGGTATTTGTGAGAATTTTTTTATGAATGTAAAATTTTATTAAAGCACTATTGATTCTTTAAATCGTACCAAATAATTTTGCTAAGTTGCTTATTTCAATATAACTATAACTTGATTGATTTTAGTACTTTCGCATTTGGTTTTGCTAAATCAGTAACTCTCTTATCACGGAATATTGATATTACGTTATCGTTTGCAGATGTTTTTAGAAAAAGGAATGTTAAAGTGAATTAAAAGTGAATAATATAATTTTAAGAATATTTAGTGATTTAATAAAAGATAAGCAGTCTTGCAAACTATTGCATTTAAAAATTTAAATAATTACCAACACAATCAAGGAAAGAGTGGCAGACACAGTTACTGTATTGGTAAGTTTTTAAATTTTTAAATGCAATAGTTTGCAAGAACGGTAATCTTTTATCAATCCACATTGGAGCGATGCGCTCGAGACTGCACGTTGGCGAGTTTATTGTGTGAGAAGTGATGGTACTGATGAAGGCAAGTGAGCCAGAAACACAGCAATGGGTGATGATTCAGGATGTCGACAAGCAGTAACTGTATCTGTCACTCTTTCCTTAATTGTGTTGGTAATTATTTAAATATTGAGTGATTTTAAAAAGCGAAATAGATCGAGAAATATAAGCAGATGTTAACTGGGTGATTAACAAAGTTGGATACGAAATAGGATGGTAATTAATGAATTGGAAGTTAATGGAATTGTGAAAAAGTTTTGGAAATATTTAATTTAAAATTTCATTTAAAAAAAACGACGATTTATATTATAAATACAATCATTGTGTACATTTTTAAGTTATAAATTGAAACTTTTACTGACAATTTGAAAAGTAATTTATTTTATATGTAGTAACAAATATTAAAAAATTTGATTTCCATTTCACGTGAGATTTATTTCAAAACACCATGTGAAACGCCCTTGGTTTCAAGATATTGAATTTATTTTGGAGAAGAGCATGAGAACCGCACATTTGGTTAAAGTTGCAAAATGTTTCATAAAAGTTAACAAATAATCTCGTTTTTCAATAGGAAGCACTTTTAATTTATCTACTATTTATCATCTGGTGCAAGAATTATTTCACCACCATTAGAACTTGATTTTCTGTGTCAAGATATTGTTGGAAGTGGTGAACATCACGCTTCATATTTGTGTGATAATTGCCTCGATGATTTCTGTCAGCCGAAGTTACTGGTTCGAGTGCCGCAACAATTTGGTGCAGCAATCCGCATGATAGTGGTTATCTTCATTGGCTCCAAGTACGAAAGCCGAAGATAATATTTGTGTTAATAGTGAAACTGCAAATCCCGTGAGTTGGAAGTGTACCCTGGATAAGGTTATCTTTGTGAACTTGCTGGTAGCTACCTGGTAAGTAAGTGTTTTTATACTTCTAATTTGACGGGTAACATTTTTTGAACAGTTTCCGTTATTATTTTGGTCACAGTAGTGACATTCGTCGTCGTATCCAAACTTTCATTTGAGTGTTCATTTATTTTTTTAATATCTTCACCGATAAAGAGTATTTGTATTATAACTTATTGTTTTTGATCTCAGATATTAGAGAGAATATAATATACCTATCATTTTTTATTAATTAGTTCATACGTGGTTTTATTTCAGGGAGGCTGCCTTGTCTTGGAATTCTTGTTTCAGGCCCAACCATCGCTACCAGCAAAAAATAATAGCCCACTTTATTTGGAGAAAAACGACTTTTTAGCCTAACACACTAATAAAACAATAAACATAATAGAAAGAATAATTTAGATAAAACAAGAAACTGCTTTTGAAATTAAGTGTCAATGCCTACTAGAATAATTATAATTCTTTATTGTATAAAGTAGAGGCTTGAATACGAGGAATGCGAAGTCACTATTATCATTTTGGAAATTCTACTGAAAATTGGTCCAGCTTAACCCCTCTACTAAATAAAATAACGAAGGTACAACTGTGCCGCTAAAATTCTAACTTATAACTGTACATTTCGAAATGGAAATTATTACATTACGTAAACGAAATCTAAACAATACATTAAAATACTAGAATTTTAACTGTAAAGTGAAGAATACATATTACGTAGAAAATTATGAAACAGCGTAAAAATTTTAAAATAAGTACAACTTTAGTAATGTGATATATTTATGACCCTATTTCACAATTATTATTTTCGATCTTCAGTCGCACATAACTAGGAAAAAATTTAAAACATTATTGTATTTAGTTTTTTTAATTATGTGAAACATGAAATTATATTCAAAACAATTGAGAAAGTTTTTGAAATTTATTTTTAAATTGATTTCTAGAAATTGTTGTTTTAAGTTGTATTTCTATCCTTCTTCCTTCAATTTCAATTTGTAGTATCTGTATTTGAGGCGTCGTAGACCACACTTCAAAGTTAAATAAGGAAAATCTGACTCGGTCACCCTATCCATCCTTGTCCTAGTGGTTTCGGTTCCTCATTCTTGTTTTTGTGCGCGTCCTGACTACACGCATCCCACGCAAGTGTGAATTATAAGTTAGTGAATTTGTGAAAATGGGAAAATCGCATAAACGAAAGCATTCTTCAGCAATATCCCGACTAGAAAAGGAGATCAAAAAGCTTAAGAGAGAAATTAAGAGCTCTCATCACAACAGCAGTTCATCTTCTTCAAGTAAGTAATTCTATTAATAATGACTTAATACATTACAGTTGGAATTACCATGAATTAGATTGTTGTCTAATCATGAAGTAGCCTAGACGCTAAAAATTCATATATTGTTACTGGAATCATCCATGAAATAGACGCTGTCTAATCATGAAGTAGCATATTTGCTAAAAATTCATGTATTGTAACTTGAATTATCCATGAAATAGACGCTGTCTAATCATGAAGTAGCATAATTGCTAAAAATTCATGTATTGTAACTTGAATTATCCATGAAATAGACGCTGTCTAATCATGAAGTAGCATATTTGCTAAAAATTCATGTATTATAACTTGAATTATCCATGAATTGGACGTTGTCTAATCATGAAGTGGCATAGTTGCTAAAATGTCATGCATTTTTGCGTGATTTATCAATGAATTAAAAAATTCATACTTTTTATGAAACAAGTCTATATAATATCAATGATAATATGTACTTGAATCCATCCAACTTTAATTGTTATGCATAGGATTGCATATTCCGCTTTTTTGCGTTACATTGAAACTTTTATTTTTTTCACGACTATGTGCATATCGAAGGAAATCATAAATACTTCTAAAATTAGACTATGTTCTAATTTATTATTGTCGCATTTAAAAAACAAAGAAATGCAGACTTATATAAATAACGACCCCAACCCACGATAACATTCGATATGCTAGCACGCCCTCTCCGCCTTACGATTATTACCGTAAAGATCTCATACGGAAGGACCATCGGGGTTTCCAGCCGGTCAGAAATTCAACACCACCACCTGTATCATTTCTTAACGATTCTACTACTATTGGATGTAATAAATCGGACAAAATAACAAATTCACAAAATGTAATCTTAAATGAAGAATTATCCGCGGACCAATCGGTAAACAGTGAAATTTTGTCACTTCTTGGCGATGACGTAGTCATAAAACAAGATTTAGGGCCTGCTATTCAAAAGCAATTAAGTTTAAATTTGGACTACGTGTTAAAAAATGGTTTGAAATCCGAAGATATTAGTTCTATTTTTAAAAAAATATCCAACACCAATCAACTGTGTTATGTTTAACCCGCCGCAGCTAAACCTAACAATAAAAGGTTGTTTGTCAGAGGCTATTTTACAGCGTGACCAAACATTGGTACTAATCAACAAAAGATTAGAGCTGCCTTAGCAGCATCAAGCAAGGCATTAACAGATATAATTAAAAAAGAAAGCGGGGAAGAAATAAATAATTTAAGTATTATTGAAAAATTAAACGACTCTGTACGTATGTTAGCGGAAATACAAAATCAGCAGAGCAAAATCAGAAGAAGTCTATTAAAACCGAATATTAACGAAAATTTAAGAAATACTTTAGATGCCTCAGTTATTGATGAATATTTGTTCGGCGAAGATTTTGACGAAAAAATAAAAACTGCAAAAACTATAGAAAGAGCTTCTAAAGATCTTGCCAGGGAACAAAAGGGGAAAAATGTCATACAAAAACAAAAACCAAAAAACTTCAAGACCCCGTCTACATTGCGACAGAGATATCGAAGACAATATGTAGGCGGGCAGACTCGCCGTCCACCAGTACAATACAACCAGAAAATTGCCAAGAAAAATTCCATCCCTTACAATCGCACCAACCCCCAATCATACCGACGACATTAACGCAAGTAAGTCCTATAGCTGGCAGATTAAGTAATTTTATAAATAAATGGGAAGAAATTACCTCCGATTCCTTCATCATTTCTTGTTTAAAAGGATATAAAATTCCAATTATGGGAAATATTTATCAAAATTATATTCCACAAGAAAGATCATGGTCTCACTTAGAAAGTGAATCTTGCTTGGAACAGGTTCAAAATCTTATCTATATGGGAGCTATTGTCCCTTGTAAACACGAAGCGGGCGAATTTATTTCTAGTATATTTTTAGTGCCAAAACCAGACGGCACTCATAGGTTTATTCTAAATTTAAAAAATTTTAATAAATGGGTTAAGAAAGTTCATTTTAAAATGGAAGATTGGAGATCTGTAGTAAACTTAATGGGAAGAAATTCATATATGGGTTCAATTGACCTTCAGGATGCTTATTATTTTGTACCTATTCACAAGTCATCTAGGAAATATTTACGTTTTGTATTTCAGCATAAACTTTTTGAATTCACTTGCTTGCCCTTTGGATTAAGCACGGCGCCGTACATATTCACCAAATTGCTAAAACCCGTTTTTTGTTATTTGCGACAAAGAGGGTTTATTTCCATCACTTACTTAGACGATTTCTTATTATTTGGACATAACTTTCAATCTTGTAAAATTAATATAGATGTAACTAAGAATCTCTTAGAGGATTTAGGGTTTATAATAAATAAAAAGAAAAGTGTTATGTCACCTTCAAAAGAATGCAAATTTTTAGGATTTATGTTCAATTCTGAAAAATTACTTTTAGGAATTCCAAATGATAAAAAATACAAGATTAAGTCTTTTATTAAATCTTTTGAGATTGGAAAACGTATTAAAATAAGAGGATTCGCTTGTTTAACGGGAAAAATTGTATCATGTTGTCCAGCTGTACGTTTTGGCTGGATTCATTTAAGGCCATTTGAGATATTGAAATATAGAGAATTTAAACTTAATAACGGAAATTTTGACAGTTACATGTTTATTCCACATAGCCTTAAGAATGAATTAATGTGGTGGACACACAATTTAGAGATTCCCAACCCGATTAGGACATTTGCCTACAAATTGGTAATATTTTCAGATGCCTCAAAAACAGGTTGGAGAGCTCATTGCAATGGTGAATATGTACACGGTTTTTGGAACAAGGACGAGCAAAATTTTCATATCAATAGTCTTGAATTGTTGGCAGATTTTTTCGGATTAAAATGTTTTGCAAAATCAATTCAAAATTGCGAAATATTATTAAGAATAGACAATACTACAGCGATAGCTTATATTAATAAATTTGGGGGTACAAAATTTGACGAATTAAATAGAATTTCTAGAGATATTTGGGAATGGTGTGAAAGTAAACAGATTTTTATATTTGCATCCTTTATATCTTCTGAAGATAATAACGAGGCAGATTTTGAATCAAGAAAAATAGAAGGAGAAACTGAATATGAACTATCGGATTTTGCATTTAGGGAAATTGTTAAGAAGTTTACTTCTCCTCAGATCGACTTATTTGCCAGTAGATCTAATACTAAATGTAAGAAATACGTTTCGTGACAAAAAGATCCAGATGCTTTGGCAGTGGATTCTTTTACCATTAAATGGACACACTATTTTTACTATGCTTTCCCACCATTTTCTATTATTTTGCGAGTTTTAAGGAAAGTAATTGATGAGGAATCGGAGGGAATTCTTGTGGTTCCCAACTGGCCCACTCAACCATGGTGGCCCTTATTTACATCATTATGGGTAGATGACCCAATTGTCTTTGAACCAAATATAAATTTATTAACCTCTTCTAGGGGAGACCCACACCCATTATGGAAGAGCATTTCCCTGGTTTCCGCGAGGTTATCAGGGAAGCTTTTACCTTAAAAAATATTCCTGATGAGTCGATTGACATATCTACCGACTCCTTATCGCAATCTTCTCAAAGACAGTACACCAGTGCATTGAGGAAATGGTGGAAGTATTGCTACAAAAATAAACTTAATTTTTACAAATCTCAAATTCATTCCATATTAAGTTTTTTAACTGCTGAATATAATTCTGGAGCTTCATATAGCAACTTAAACTGTATGAGATCCGCAATTGCCCTTTTAATAGGGCCAGATGTGGGTGAAGACTTCAGAATGAAACGCTTCTTTCGAGGCATAGCTAAATGTCGTCCACCAATGCCACGATACGAAGCAACTTGGGACCCACATCGGGTTCTACAATTTTTATCATCTATGCATAGTACGGATATCTCATTGAAAGATTTGTCACTAAAACTAATTACTCTCGTTGCTTTAACTACAGCACACAGAATACAGACGTTAAGTTTAATTAAACTTTCAAATATCAAACGTTACGAAGATAGACTCGAAATAAAAATTTCAGATCGTATCAAGACTTCTGGTGTAAATAAAGTACAACCTACGCTAATACTACCCTTTTTTAAAGATAAATCAGTGTGTCCAGCTCACACACTAGAATATTATCTAAGGAGAACTACAGATCTTAGGAGCGATACAGACTTACTATTTCTATCTTTTAAAAAACCATTCGAACCTGTAGGTTGTCAAACCCTGGGAAGATGGATTAAATTAATTTTAAAAAAGAGTGGTGTGGATACAAACATATTTAAAGCTCACAGTACCAGACATGCTAGTACATCGGCAGCAAATCGCGCAGGTGTAAATGTGGAGACAATCCGCAAAACTGCAGGATGGTCTAAAAATTCGGAAACATTTTCCAAATTTTATAACCTGCAATTAGTGAGTAAAGATTCCTTTGCAAAAGCAATTATCAAATTGTAACAATTAATACATGATTTTGTAACATTACATCTAAAGCTATACGTAAAATAATTAAATAAAAGGTATACCTTAATGTTTACCTTTATGCACTTAATTTTAAATTTTGTTTCCTTAGGCTAAATGTTCGAATTGCTGATATTTTGTTATTTCTTTAACATTCCTATATTAAATCATATTATTATTATTTATCTATTTTTTTTTTCTTTTTTAACCGTAATCTACTTTAAACATCTACAAATTGAAATTGAAGGAAGAAGGATAGAAATACAATTATTAGATTAAACGAACTTACCTTAAGTGAAGTTCTGATCATAATTGTATGATATCCTTCTTCCGAATATTTCAATCCCACCCTACCCATGCTTACATACATACATATTATGTATATACCCTAAATTGATTACGGTTAAGCTTCAAACAAGAATGAGGAACCGAAACCACTAGGACAAGGATGGATAGGGTGACCGAGTCAGATTTTCCTTATTTAACTTTGAAGTGTGGTCTACGACGCCTCAAATACAGATACTACAAATTGAAATATTCGGAAGAAGGATATCATACAATTATGATCAGAACTTCACTTAAGGTAAGTTCGTTTAATCTAATAATTAAACTTCCATATCTTACAAAGTTTATAAATTATATTGCTACGACCTCGACGGTGGTATCAGTGTTAATCACTCTGCTCTTCTTCCAGGTCGTGGATATTTTATTGTTGGGCGCCAAATTATTTAAAAAAATAATTAAATGCTTTTGTTCAACTCAAATAAAAGAATTTATATGGATGAACGTATTTAATTACCAAGAGAAAAAAAACGGAATAAAAAAAATTATAAAACTTTTAACAAATTAACAAAATTTGGGGTTGGTGTAGGGTGTAGCGCGTGTACTTAAAGGCTAATCTAAACTACACAACATGAAACAACAACACAAATAGAAAAATTAACATAAAATAAATGAGTCTGAGTTTTAATTATAAAATTTGTTGTACGACCTTTGTTTTTCTAGTAATTCGCGGCACAATCTTCGATATATTCAAACAATCTTAACAGCCACTATCTGCTTGGCTCAATACTTGGAAAACTTATCCGAAATTCATTGGTTTGCAATCGAATTTAATAAGAACTTGCTCGTACCGGGTAATTCTCAAACTGATTTTCTGGCCGTTATTATTTTCCTCCATTGCCATCGATATGGACCGTCGAGCTATCCTTAATTATTTAAATTTTATGAATTGAAAATAATTTGTGTATCTCCCAGCTTTGATCAAGTTAAAATTTTGATACCGATTCCATTGAGGCTTGGTTTCTCCTCATGGCGGTTTGATGGTAGAATTTTGGGTGGTAAAAATATGCCTCCAGGACGCTTGCCTGTTCTGCAGTCACTGCTCGTAAATAATAGTGAAAGATGTGTTTTTGGCCACAATTTCCTTCAAAAATCTTTCCCAATTTTGGTGGATCTTCCACAACATTGTCTTCTTGGTTTCTGAATTCTAATTTCGAAATCGTGTTCGAATTTTGTAAATTTAAATAAAAAGTTAACTTTATACAATATTTAGAACTCAGAAAAAATAATTTTGATCGTCAAAAACTTAAAATTAGGAACGTGGTAACTTAAACTATTTACATGGATATTAAAACATAATTATGAGGTTAACGCCGGTAAAGTGTCTTTCGACCTCCAGGACCCTCTGCACAATTTGCAGGATCGTGGAGTTCCTTCTCACCAAGAAACCTTCCTCCTTGACCCCGGGTATCATCACAATATGTATTACCAAATTATGGAATAAAATTTTTTGGTTAAGATTTTACTTTATCGTAGTATAATAATTATTCATATATTTAGTTGTGTAAGTTGGCAAACAGTTTTTTAAAGAACTTTTTCAAATTTGAACATTTTTCTTTCATTATATAGAAAGTTAGAGTTACTATACCATTTAATTTAAAAGCATTTAAAAAATATTATTACAAAAATGAAAGAAAAATGTTGAAATATAAAAAAGTTCTTGTAGAAAAAACTGTTTGCCAACTTACTTTCAAGCGCTACTGTACCTAGATATAGGTCAAATTTAGTAACACTAATTTAAAAATATGCAACAATCTTAATACAGCAGTCGACAGCGCTTCTGGTTATTATACAAAAACGAAATACTTTTTAAAAATGTATTGCTTCAATTAATTTGCTTTTTGAAATTAAAATTGTATTAGTTCTTTATTATACCTATTAAAGTATAGGAATTTTATGATAGCTTATATTACTGTCTTCGAAAATCTTTTTTACGGAACCAACAGTAAAAAATAATAAACATAAGCTTTTAACAATTGATTACATTATGGTCACACTTTGATAAAAACTGACTAAAAGTTTATTGCTTTCTGCTATATTGGCACAAAAAATATTCAAATACTAGAGACTGTGTGGAAACGATAAGAAACAACAGAATAAATTTTATAAGTTTTTCAGTATATTATTATAATAATATATTATTACACTTTTTCATAATATCTGAAATGTTTTAAAACCGACTACATTCCAAGATCATCTTTAAATGAACAACGTCCACTCTGCTGCTAATAATCTGTTAAATTAAGTTTATGTATTTAAACATGTTCTAATTAATCATAATATAATATTAACAGCAAAACTTTGTTAACACCTCAAGAATATAATATGTATATAGTAATATAATGTGCTTACGTGACAGATCCGACTCTACCGTCCTCACCACCAAATGTTTTAGAACTAATAGTCATACTTATCGTCAAATTAACTTCTAAAGAATCTAAATAGTTGGGTACCTACGAGTACTTGTATTTAGTTGTTCGTTGAGATATTAGCAAATGTATTTCAGACATATTTAAGTATTAAAAATGGATTATTTTACAAACCTACAAAATGAACTCGAACGAAGCGTATAAAGGAGGTAAAAGAGTCAAAACAAGCTTTATGACGATGAGGAAATATTACTGTATGGTCCTAGTAGAATCCTGCCAGCATTATTATCAAAAAAGTATGGTAAGAACTTAAATACATTCATACACTGTAATTCAAATTTTAAGCTGGATTTTCTCAAAACAGCAATTTAATGACTAGTACCCATGATAAATAAAAATCCAATAGACTTGATAGGCTTTAAATTTTAAGTGCATGTTAAGAAAACATTGTCATTCTGCAATCGCCTTAAAAACAATACGTTTTAATAGCATTACCTAAAATTATAGTTGATGTTTTTGGTACTAATATGAAAATACGAATATTGCTGAGCAACCTTATAAATGTGTGCCTTAAAATACCTAGCTTTTAACGTTAGAAAGGTTTAATATGAAATGATAGTTTTGTGAAGAAGTGATAGTTTTCAGTACCAATTTTGATTTAAAATGCCCAAGGGAAAGCCGTTAGCAACTGCAGAAAATCGATCTGCAATCCTTAATTAATACATAAAGAACGATGTTCTGTACGTAAATTGAAGAAAAATTAAAATTTAAAACATCCACAGTGCATTTAACAATACATAGGTACAAAAAAAGTGATAAGACTAAATCCACCCAAAATATCCCAAAAATTCCAGTAAAACGCCGCTTACAAGAATCTGATTTACACGGTCGCGTTGCTACACGAAAACCTTGACTAAGTCGTGGAAATAAGCAGCAACATTTACAGTGCATTACATAAAGATTGGTCAGTGAAATGAGCATAATATGTGTTATGAGCGACGAATTCAAATTCGCGGTATTCGCTCAATGTGTGTGTCCGTCGTTCAAAGTCTGAAAAAATGATCTCCCAATATATTGTGCCCACTATAAAACATGGATCTGGCTTCGCCATTTTTGGGGATGCTATTCTTCAGCTGGCACCAGAGATTTATATGAAATTCACGGTATAATAAGAAAGGGAGATTATAAGAAAATATTGGAGCAGATCGTCATATACCGTCAGGACTTCCATTAAATAGCAACAATTTTGAGTTTATGCAAAACAATGATCCTAAATATACGTCTGTTGTATAAAGACTATCTGTCGCAAGTTAAAAGCAATGGAATACTGAAGGGAATAATGAAATGGCTACCATAAAATCAAGATTTGAATCGCACAGAACAGCTTTAGGATGAAATAGGCCGAAAAATTAGAAGAGATTGTCTCACATCCCAAAACCAACTTAGAACAATATTAAAAAGGGAATGGGAAAATATGTGTCAAGAAAAAATAAAAAAGTGGTTGAAAGCATGCCCCGAATTATACGTAGTACCGTAGTACTGTAATTAAAGCGCAAGGGGGATTCTTTATTGAAAAAAATCGTGTAAGTATTTTGTATGTCGTTTTAATTTTAATCAGTTTTTTTTTTAATAAAATAAGTTATATATGTTACGGGAAAAGTACGTAACTGGAAAATGTATACATATACCGGTAAATGTGTACAAGGTCCAAAACAATAGTTAATATATAGTTGAATAATTTAAAAGACAGCATTATCCTTATAATTGTCGGTAAATGTATACATCTGCACATGTACTTTGATAAAAGTGATTTGATGTTATGGTCTGGGTTAAAGCCACTCTGTATTAACAAGAAATATACAGAAAGTGTGCCCTAATTATACATACATACAGGGAGCTTTCTGTGTTCCGGGTCGATTTTGTTTGATCGCCATTTTGATTTGAATAACATTCGTCAGTTGGCATTTTGATAGTCGAAAAGAGTGGTCGATAACAATTTATTATAGAGCATCTAACGCCGCAACAACGTTTTTGAAATTATTAAAACATTTTATTAAAATAATTGTTCAATTTTGAACAGCTATTAATTATGAGCGACGAAGAACATTTCGACTTGACTGGCTTTGTTAATAAACAGAATAGCCGCTAGTGAGGCAGTCAAAATCCTTAATTGATTCACCAAAGACTACTACACCTTCGTAGTGTAACTGTATGGTGCGCCATTTGGGCCGGCGGCATCATTGGGCCATATTTCTTTGAGGATGTTAAAGGTGTTACTATACAATTACTGGTGACCGCTATCGGAACATATTAGATTTTTTTCTTGTTGAATTGGATAAATTAATCCTACAGGACATGTGGTTTCACTAAGATTGTGCCACATCACATACAGATCGTGCTACAATACAAATTTTGGGAGAATTGTTTCCCGGCCGACTAATGTCAAAAACCCCTTCCGATTTATTCCTATGGGGGTACCTGACGGAAAACGTGTAAAGCAACAAACCGGCCACAACTTCAACGCTTAAGGACAACATTCGAAAAGATATTGCTGAAATAATACCAGAAGTTTGCGGAATTTTTATGAAAAATGTAAACGAACTCGCCTTTGCGCCACGGCTAGAGGCGACTACTGAACAAAACATCATATTCCATACAAATTGTTAAAAACCATATAATCAGTCAATGAAATGTAAATTTTGCACCATAATTATTTATTTATGTCACAATTTTATTCAGGTTCACAACGACCCATTGGTAGCAGTTGCGTGACAAATATTTGTCAGTAATAGTTACGGGTTAAAATTGCGAATTTCTTACGTTTTACCTTGATTGCCATTGCCAAATGCCAGATTCTGAAAATATTTTTAACATTTTTGGGAGGGGCGCATATATTAGCTGAACTTACACCTACTCGTAGCATAAAAATACTTTTCATTTAATTTCACAATGCAATACATAAGCCTGAAACAGAATACAACTAGAGTCCAAATTGAAATGTGTCTAAACGGGTTTGACTGTACACATTGAACAAGCGTTATGCTGCGTAAGAAATTAGTCAACTTTCTACGTTTTAAGTAGAATTGAGCGCAGTCAAACCTGTTGACACGCATTTCAAGTTGGACTTGACATTGACGGCGTACGAAGGCGGTGGATTTTGTTTCACACTTACCTAGACATTGAATTTTAATTTAAAAATGAAATAATCCATTGTTTTAAAGATCTCTGTAGAATGCTAGTATTATACGTATGTATAGGCCTTTAGGTAAATTATAAAATTGGTAACAATCTCGTAACCTTTTCAATAATTGCAAAATAAGATTCTTATTTTAAATTTTGTTAAAGTACTGAAAAAACTTTTAAAACCCGTGATAAAATTTATTCAAGAGTGAATTCTTTCAAGATTAAATAAATATTTATCACAGTTACATTCTAATGTTAAATTTTGTAAAGATAAAATTTGAATTGCTTCAAATTTTAACACATTTCAATAGATCAAAATTAAACTAACCATTGACCGCAAAACTGATAAAAATTAGTAATCTAAAGCATTTAAAGCAAAATATGAACAAAAATATTCAAATTAAAAATTAAACAGGTGTGTATTATTTTTCGCTCTTTTCCTCTTTTTTATAAATTTTTATTTTCAATTAACTGTTCTTTGTTGAGTTCTTTAATTATGCTTACCCGATAGGAATCTGACAATATCGAAATACTACAGGACATGTTTGACAAAGAAATATCAATTTATACATCAATCATGCAAATAAAGCTCCCTCAAGATTCAGCTCACCTATATATCCTCTCAGATATATATTTATATATCTTTTACCTGCTGTCAATTGCATACCTAACAATTTTATTTGCGCTATCTTGGGCAACTGTAACTACAGCGCAAACACAATTCGTTTTTAAAATACAGAAAATGATTAAATACTTACATTTCTATATGGTATAATGTGTCCTGCCGCAATGTACATAATCCAATCAGTTTCTATGATACTGATTTCCACCCAGCCAGTTGAATTCGATATTTGTCCACCCCAAAATTCGTACCATGTTCCTGCACTAGGTGGTAAATATAAACGTAGTCGGTATGATGGCTCTATCAAGGGTTGTGCAACTAGTAATGCATCACCAAGCATATACTGTTCGTCCAAAGTAAGGGTTTCCTTATCTGAATAATAATCATAAAATAGAGGTCTCACTAATGGTTCAGAATTGCTTAAAATTGTGTGATAGTATGGTAGTAATTTAAAACGCTGCTTAATGGCATTTGTGGTGACTCGACTCGCAAACATAGATGGTAAGCTTAAAGGATCTCGTCTTGGAAGAACGGATGAAATTCTAAATATTGGAAACGTAGCCGCTGTGAGATACCAGCGAATGCAAAGTAGCTCATCTAGTTTCTCGTTGAATGTATCAGTGGAGCCACAAACTGGAATTGTAATGAATGGATTTCCAAACATGCTATGATATAATGTTGTGGATATAGCTTTCTTTAAATTTTTCCAAGAAATATCTAAATTTTGTATTTGTGCTACTTGTGATATACCGTAATCGTACGAAGACGTAACAATAAAATCAGATTTAAAATGTTTTACATAAGCTTCTATTTGTGAAGCCCCATATTGATTGTGTTTTACTATATGTTCTACATTTTCGCTAGCCGCAATGGCGTACCATGGTATTGTATTGGAAATCGTCGTGTTAATATCCTACAAGAATATTTAAAATTATTGTGCAAATAGACTTAAACAAAGTTACCTTTGTAATATACGGAAATTGATATTTTTCATTACGAAACGTATAACTATCATCTGTTGGCCAATTATCTTTTAATACAAATCCATCAATTTTGTCTCTTGGCAAGAATTTTTTTAATTCGTCAAACCAACCATCAATATTTTTGTGTTGAAAATCTGGATAAATAACTTTTTCTTTTAAGTAACTTCCTTCGTAAGGAGTTCCGTTTTTTTCCATATAGTTTACATTCAAACTTAAAGCTTTATCATACAAATCTGTATTTTTCTTAAATATCTACCAAATTCACCAATATTTTTATTGACAAATAAGAGGAAAGACGTATTACGAGACTTACCTGGGGTGAAACTGACAATACGAAATGTGATTCAGCGTGTAGATTTGTAATCTCATCTTCAAGTTCCTGGTTTTCCTCTTTTTCCAGCAAGCTATAAAGAGCCTCATGTATACAATCAGATGAAAATTTGATTTTTCCTGCATTTGTGCCTACAAACTTCCTATATTCTTCAATTGCTGATTTTTTTGAGGTTATACCATCTCTACAAATTAAATGATTAATAAATTTAGCTATTATTGCAATTTGTAATACGCTTACCTACAGACGTGCACACCTAATGACCAGTATGGTAATTTTATTGGTTCGTATACTTGTTGTTGTCTTCGTACATCTTTTGGGGTTGGGCCAGTGCATACGTTAAGGGTAATTCTATTACCAGACAAGCTCTTTAAGCTTATTAACTGGGATGGAAGAATTGTAACTTCAAGAGGTCCATCACTTTCAATATAAACACCATGAAATAGTCCGTTTAAGTAAGCCATAAAAATTGGTAACGTATTGTGATCGTCTTTATTTTTATAAATAACTTTTGAAATTGTTTCATTTTTTTCTAATACGATTTCGCCAAATCCAAAGAGTTGTTCATTTTTTAAATACACACTCCATTCCCAATATCCGTTTGAAGCTATTAACGGACCTTGAAGTGTGCTTATTAGAAGATCATTTGTTTCCTTACGATACACTTCGATCCCTAATCTACCTTCAAAGGTTTTTGTAAAATATGTTTTTTCCTCATTATAATCGTCTGATGGAGTAATTGACTGAGAATTCAAATTTATCTGCAACTTATCCTTATCAATAAAGGTGACTGCAAAATTAATCTCAGAAATAGTTTCGTTCAAAAATGGTGTTAAGTTTTGCGACGCTATGAATGTACTTCCATGTGATTTATAAAAATACTGTGATGGAAGGTAGTGATAGCACAATTGCGCCGTAAAATTGTAACAACAAGAATTTGTCAAGCATTCCAAATATGTTGCGTTAGGTTTTCCACACAACACTTTATATTTATCTCCAACTAAACACGTATAATTATAATTCCTTAAGTAATTTTTTGGATAATCAATTATAAAATAAAACATTAATAGCGGCACAGATATAACCAAAGTTAAAAATATTATGGTCACAAAAACTGATCTGGGACAGCTTATTGTACGTTTTTTTACGGTTTCAACTTCATCGTTATTTTCATATTCTTGTTCGTACATATTTTTATTCGTTTCCATGTTTAATACCAATTTGATCACTATAAGTTATTTTAATATTTTGTATAAACCACAAAAACACTGTACAAAACTTTTAAAGTTTGATATCACATAATTACAACACTACATCTTCATTATAGAACTCAATTTCCTTCTATCGATGCGATAACGTCAATTGATTGATAAGAAAATAATGTTCGGGCTTAACTGATTAAAGATTACAGATATGTGGTTTTTAATATTAACTAACCTGACTCATTTTTTAGAGTGCATAATATATTAAAATATAACTTTTAACGTGCGTCTTACAAACAAATGACAGATTATACCGTAAAATCTGAAATCCATCAATCTAAATAATATTATAATATAGATCCTTAGTCTTCAATTTTAAAATAAGATATTTTGAAATGTAAGGAACGGTGGCCGCCTACAGCAGGGTCATAACTTTTATAAGAAATATTAGCTTCTTTTATCGAGTAATAATTTCACAATTTGATATAAAAGAGGTAAAGAGAAGGTTTATGTACCGTGTAGTGGTGAGTATGTTGACAGATGATGTCGAATCACTCGATTGAAGCACAGGTTTAGTGAAAACTTTATTCTGGCCATCTCTCTTGGGAAGTCAATCACAAGCAAACCACTGAGGTAACCTATCTATCATAAAATTCCTTCGCGAAATAATATATTATAATATAAATTGATATATTATTTTATTGTTAATTGACTCAAATACATAATTTTTGTTTCTCTATTTAATTTTACTACATGCTTTTATCGGTAATTAATTAAAACTTTGTACATAGTTCCTGAAGAAGGCATAATAACTTCGAAACGTCGATCGATGGAATATAATGGTTTTATTTAATTTTGTTGTCCATTATTCCCTAGACCATTGTTACTGTCCTTGATATCTGAGATGGACGTGATTGAAACACAAAATTTTTTTTAAACAAACACCATCATACCAAAACAATTCATTTAATACTAGTATATTATATTTCACGTAACAATTTTATTCGGAAGACTTTCAATGTATTTAACGCACGATTTTTATTTCAATTCATGTCTCGTTACATTAGGTGCAACATAATAAAAGTTAACATATTAATACAAAAATGTTCGATTTCTAGTTTCGTGTTGCAAATTTAAAAATCTCTGCTGTTATATCTTAGAACAATTTATTTGCAAGTGCGGCCCAGTCTATACATTAATTGTTAAAGAACTTCATATCAGTTTCGGTTTCTTTTAACGTGCCAGAACACTACCTATAATAATTCATGTTTAAGAATGGTTTATTTCATTTTTTTTAAATCTTTTATGAAAAAAATTCCTTCATGCTATTCAAGAATGATTCATTTTAATAGGGTTCAAACTGTACAGAAAACCGATAGATTGTCGTTGGGCTCTTAGAATGCAACAGTACAGCGAGCAGACCCCGATTTTCAGATTTACTGAAATCTTAAATTTCCTCAGTTGTCTCACTTGTTTTTCCCACTTGTTCCATGAACTTCAATTGTAATTTAATTGCAACTTCTTTCTCTAAGAGACATTAAGAGAAATTAACGGATTTCGAGTTATGAATTAAATTGAAAGAAGAAATATTAAAATATTTCAAGCTTTATTTTATTTTATTTTTCCTGCCGACCATGTATCTTTTTAACGAGACGCCTGACAAAATATAGTGACCTAATTCAGATAGTACGTTTAACAAGCTTGCTAAGCCCGATGTAACAGGTTAACTTTGGTTTATTAAATTTTTTGGAAAACCAACAGATTTCACAGAAAATTTGGAAATAAGAATTAGAGATGCGCCCACCCTAATTTTTAATATTACGTTATAATATACTATAGTCTGTTGTGAGCCGAAATGTAGTAGAATTTATTCATATTAATAAAGTAGATATATGTACATTTATTGCAACATGTCACGCTGAATTCTATTTATTAAAATTTATACTTCTAAAATCGTGGGAAGTAATTTTAAGAAAGATTATGTTAAATAGAGTGGTTAGTTTTCATGCTTCAACATAAATGTTGGAAAACTGATCGCTCAATGACAGTTATTCAATTTATTAGTTTTAGTTTAAAATAATTTTAGAAGCTGTCATCAAGTGTGTGAATCAATTTGAATATGTGGTGAACTTCAAATTTTGTGGCAGGACGCTATTTTTTAGCAAGTCAAAAGGTTCAGTTCGTTTCGGACTAGCAACGAGTAGTTTAAAAGAAACAACATTTTCCAATTAAATAAAATTGGAAAGATCGGTGCAACGAGTAGTTCAAAATAAACCATTTTCCAATCAAATTAAATTGGAAAGTTCATTACGACGAGTGGTTCAAAATAAACCATTGTCTACCAATTAAATGAAATTGGACAGATCACCGAAATTTAAATAGATATAAAATTTAAATCAATATAGATTTCGTCGGAAATAAAAAGGAGGGTGTAAACAATAGTGTGAGGACCGAAAGTTGACTGAATTTTTGTGTAACTTGTGTCTATCGCTTATTCCTTAATTATACAAAATTTATTTCATTTTTAAATTTAGTCAGTACTACATTTTATGTTGAAACAAAATTCGATCTCTTTATTATGATTCCGAACAGATTGACAACTGTAATTCAAACAAAAATTCATATCATAGTTATACATAAGATGACGTTTTTATCTAAAAAAAAGTATCTAGGTTTGCAAATGGAAAAACGCAAAGACATGCTCCAGTTTCAAATTATTGAACCTAAACAAAAAATAAAATATCTCAACTACTCTGCAAATTCGGAGAAGCAGGTAAGTCCAAACCAAAAATAGTGTCCGCCAAACTTTCACGGCTTCATCCATAAAGCTGATCTTAAAGACACTATGAACTATGAGACGAAGATAGGTATAATGAGGAGGTTTACATTTACAACATTTACAATTTTCTCTACGCTAAGTCTAATGCAATTGCCCTTTTCAAAAGTTTAGTGTTTTTTCTTCTAAGTAGAAGAAACAATTTGTGGTGGAAAATTTGTAAATCTACCTACACTTTTCAAGTGAAAGTTGTGGCCCGCATTTGTACTCCGAATTGGGCTGTTATTTTTTTCTAAGATGTTGAAATTTTTAAGATTCCTTTTTTTGATTTAATTTATAACTCGAAATCTACAAGCAAAGAAATTTTAGATTTATGGTTAAAAATCTCTACTATTTTAAATGAAAATTTAAAGGTTTCCATTTAAAATAAAAATATAATTCTGTTCAATTTTAAAGAAATGTAATTTTTATACAAACTTCTAAAATATATCTACATAGATAGATTGATTCAAAGCGTAGTATTATAATTTTTAAATTGCTATTACTAATAATTTGCTATTATTTTAAAAATAATGAACACTAATTTTAAATGATTTAACGATGCTATTAAAAAACTTTTGATTTTTGGTTGGCATCTTTTATATTAGATTTGCATTACTTTGTGTTTGAAAATTTTAATTTCAAATCAAAAGTATTGTTAAATAATCTACATATTCTTGCAAGTTCTTGATAGATTAACTTACATCTATGATATGCACCGTTGAGTCGCCAAAAGGTTTATACTTATTATTTGGTTAAAATAAAAGTAGGTAGTGTATTTATATTATGTATATATGTTGAAAACCATGCTACTTTTAAAATAAAACTTTAAATTTATTCCATAATTTTTTTGATATTAAAGCAATTTCTTTTGTATATGTATTGATTCTACATAGAGGATAAATTGGTTATAATCTAATTTGTAGATAAGCGATTGCTTTATAAAATTCCTAATTTATTAATACTAAAAACTCGATAGTTTTCCTCTTTAGAACAATGTTTTCTATATAAGAAAAGCATAGCTTAGCACTTAGAAAGGTTAGCACCCTACTAAAATATATATTCTATAATAAATTAAATAATAATATTCAAATATTCTTAGAACCATGAATGCCAATGATGAATTTGGCACAGGGGAGAGTGGGGATGGTTCGGACACATTTTACGTTTTATTATTTTTATTTTTTATTTCCCTTAATAATTAAGGGAAACCGATAAGAGTAATAATAAATTATTGAGTATTGATCTGATTGTGCAAGGTCAAATAAAGTTTATAAAAATAAACCAAGACTAGGCAGCACAAAATACAAGAAGTGCAGTGGGTTGCTGACTCCGAGGGGTAGACCCGGTAACAACCTACTAACGCAAACGGAGAATGAGTGATATCAAGAAAGGTGACACCGTATCAGGTAAAATCAGTAGAATCGGTGGTGGAAAACACAAGAAGAAAACGTACAGCAAGAAGCGAACTTTTTAGAGTATACAAAAAAGCGTACACCCCGAAAATACCAACTAAGGAAGCTGAAATGAGGAACTAAAGAATATGACGAGGGAAATGATTTTGTCAGAGAGAATGTGTGCACTGAGACTGCGAGGTAAATATTAAAAAATAAGTCTATTAAACTTTCACGCACCAACTGAAGAAAAACGAGTAGGGCTAAAAGAAGAATTCTATGAATCATTGACCAAGGAATACGAAAAAATACCAAAATACGACAGCAACGCTAAAATTAGAAAGAAGCGGCAATTATTGAAGTAGTCAAGTCATACAGAATCAGATGGTTGGGTCTCATTTAGAGAGAATGAACGAGGAAAGAATACCTTACAATACATTGAAAATGGACATGGGAGAAGTGAAGAGAAGGAGAGGTACACCAAAGACAAGATGGAACAAAGTGGTACAGGAAGGTTCAAATTTCTTGCACATCACGAATTAGAGAAAGAAATCCAGAAATCGGAAGATATGGTCTAATGTGGTGAAACAAGCCATGGGCCTACAAGGCCTGTAGCGCTACTATGTTATTAAAAAACTAAATTATGAACAATATTTATTATAATTAAACTTGAAAAATTATTTCAAAAATTTTAATTGAACAATATTACATTTCAAAATTAGACTCACTAGATGATTTTACTTCTACCTTAAATAAATTTTTCATTGCTTTCCCGTTCTTCACCTTTATTTGTTGAAGGTCTTCATTCACTTCATAGAAGCCCTCCTTCTGCAATTGAGTAAAAGGTAAAGGTATAATATAGACAGGAAAAAAATTTTAAATTTTAAAATTTAAAAAGTTAAGAAAATTTATATAAAACTAGCATTCATTTTTACATAAATTAGCTATCGACATTCCTCTAAGACTTCACTTTTCACCTATAAATAAAAGAAATTTCGAAAAATTCATATTAAATAATTGAAAATCCTTACGTAGTTACTATGTAAACTTCCAACTGAAAGGTTGAAAACCAACAATGGTCTCTAATCAGCAGTGGTGGATTGGTGTGATCGTTGGTTGAGTTACAGAACGGAAATTCTGGGTTCGAATCTCTGACCTGACGGAATTTCATCATCATCACTACAGCGTTAATCCTGACGGTTACCACGCTCGCAGGCTAAGGCTACGGCTAAGCTAACTGCAGAGTTAGCCTTAGCGGAGGGAGTTTTGGTCGGATTTCCCCCTCCCCAACGCACGAATATAAAAAAAACTATAATTACTAAAACTCTCGATGATATTATAGCGTCGATTTTTCTCTCCTATCATCTGTTTACAGTGGTACTAACATACTAAGTAATGTCAGCCACAAAATCACTAACAAGGTCCAAAATACAAGCATGTCTATTGTAACCCAGTGTCCACGCTATCCCAATCTCCCCTATTTCTAAATCGGTTTTAATGACGTAGTACACCATCTCCTCATACTTAAATTCTAATGAAAAGGTAAGTATTTCTGAAATTTTAATTTAAAGATAATATTAATAAAAGTTAAATAAATAAAAAATAATGAAATAAATAAAATTTTAACCTAATTTTTTTTTTAGTTTTTAACTGAGTTGAGCCCTAGGTTCCACCAAATTTTCAGTGACCTTATATTCGAATGTAAGAAATAGCATTGATGGCCCAATTTTTGGGTTATTTTATCAGTATCTAGAAGAAAATAAAAACGAGATAAAATTTAATAAAATATGTATTTAAAAACAAAATGATATAATTCAAATGAACTTCTCAAATTTCCGTGGGTTGAAACTAAAATAATTATAACATTCGAAAGATGCATGCTGCATGCTAAATATTATTCTATTTATTCGGGCCCCTCTAACCATTGGGTCCTATGCACGCGCCTAATGGTAAAATTGGCCTTAATTTAAAAATATCAAGATATGATTACAATTTTATTAGATATAAACAATACATTATCTACAATATTATCAACAGTCTCCTTATTGATATCTACTATTTAATTTTCTTTCCATTGTAGTTAAAATTTATCATTTTAAAACTTTTTCCCTATAATTGGGTAACATTTTACCATTACCTTAAATTTAACAAGCACGTATTAGATGAAAATTCTACAAAATTACTACATGAAAATAAACAAGGATTTAAACTTGAACTCTTAGAAGCTCTTGAAATTCATAACATTAATCAAAATATAAAAATTAACTTATATTAACATTTTAAAATATTAGGGAGTATTATCTACTTTTGGAATCATTGTGAAATTCAAAATTTTTTCTATTTTTTGAATAATATGTACTAGATAAGATTTTAATTTATTTATTTATTTGTTTAGATTATAATTTAATTTTATCTGTAGTGTTCGATGATGACTGTATGTGGTCGAAACGCGTCACAATATTAAAATATTAATTACAAGAAAAGTGAAATTTAATTTTTAATTTACTAACAAAATTTTCAAATTTTATTTTAATCCCATTTTTTATTAGAGTTATTTTTTAAATTATCATAATGTACGTTAGCCTTTAAAAGACGGGGAATATTACGTTGAAATTTACCTAATTTTTTACATAAAGTTTGTAGACAGAAAGTACAATGTTAAAAATGAAGTTTTGCTATTTGAATTTTTTCCTATGCAATTTCATGCCCGAATTAAAAAAAGTTGTAACAGAAATCTTGGAGACATACTTGACCTGAAAATCGCATTTCAAGAATTTTATATAAAAATAATAATTATATTTAAAGGAAATTTATTGTCATTGCTTTTTCGGGTTCAAAATTGGTATACCCACTTTTTTGGACGCGTTGAGTATGGTAAAATAGATATTTATGTTACTAGTGATGAAAAGTTGAATATTTGTTAACATACTGGTTGAAACTAAAAATAACTGCAATTTTCGGCCTTAGATTCACCTAGTAGATGATTTCTGCAGCTCTTATCGAGATGACCTTTTTATTTAGCTTTTATCTAGATCCGAGGCTATTCAGTGTATCAAATTACGTAGAAAAACATCAAATATTTTACGTCCTATGGGTAGTCGATATTTCTACCAGTCCCGTCCTTAAAGGTTAAGTATGGATTCTCAATGAACATCAGCATACGAAATATATAAGGCATAAGAAATATAAATAAGTAGATACAAGTAAAAACTTAATCGAGTAAATAATATTGAATAATGCTGTAGTGGCTCTGATATTCCCAAAAAACAACAACCCACATCGTAGCTTATCATTTCATAACATTATTCGTTACTTTATTAGGTTTGCACTTGCATTTTATTGTGTATCCACACTAGTAAAAGTACATGGAACAAATAATTGGTTTTCCGAAAAAACTCCATATCAATTTTGCTTTAAAAGCAATTTATTTCTTTTAACATAGGCATCCAATGGGAAACCTGGAAAAATACGATCAACTTCATAGATTGATTTTCGAGAAAAGAATAAACTTCTTTTGCTTCCAACTTGGAGCGAAGGAAAAGCTTAGGAAATTCGTAAAACTTTTTTTACTCTTCTGACCTTTTAATGAAAATCTTAAGTCGATTTTGGAGTGAATCCAATAAAATAATTTGCTTTCTCCGTCGAAATGAAACACATAAATGAGGTAAAAAGTGACTTTAATTAAACTAATAATTATCAAAAGCTCACAGTAGCAACAATCTCTTCTCTCACTATTGACACGATAACAAAAACAAGTGACGATCTCGAGGGGTAAACCGCGGTCAAAAATTGTGTACACCAAACTTTCTCCTACTTCAGACTTCCCAAACTTCCCGGGACTTCCTACAAGCTGTACACCAGACTTCCCGTGAAATTTACCTCTCGGACGATCTCGTCGTCAACAATAATGAACCCTTTGTGGTTCTTTATGACTACAGAAATGTAAAATGACAACCAGCAATAAATTGACTCACCCAGGTCTGATGGTCTTACACAATATTGAGGACAGAGGTAATCGTTATCACTAATTTTGTAATCCTGGATGAACCCAATATTGACGAGTTGATTTGCACTTCGCTGATCTTTTGATGTTGACGGCTTCCAGCAGATTGTCGTGACGAAGTTTCTCAGAATGATATCGAACGGTGGTCGCACAAAAACCATAATAATATATTGACTCGCGATTATCACTGACGCACAAGTAGCAACAGAAACACACTTTTCTTCCAGCAATCTCTGGATTGAAGAAACAAACAAACGCACTTTGAGGATGTGTAGTACTTGATTGCTACTATTACTGAAGGTTTTAAATCAAATCCACTAAGTGAACCTACTTGATTCTTGTATCAAAGGCAAATTTCCTAACTGGAAATTTCCTAAACCAGCCCAACTATTCTCGCTCACGGCTTAACGAAGAATCCCCAACTCGTGCGCTGCTTCCTCGCGCTCCGGAAATGCGTTCTTTCCTAACGCTCTATCACTTAACGAAAAATTGCAATAAAAATGGTTACACCACGAGCAAAATTTATGTAGCTATTCCCCCTTGTAGGCTTCTCCTTGTAGTCAATAATACTGCATAAATTAATACTCGAATACGGGACATTCTAATAACTAGGCACCAATAAAGAGAACATACTCAGTTTTTACAGAGGGTTGGATTTCCAAGGTGAACCAGTCGTGTGCGTCCACGTAGTTTGGTGTTCAACGAGATCATACACAATCGCACCACCGGAAGTTCACTGAAGTGCTAAGTTGAAGGTGGTTCACTCAAGTCAGGGTTTGTAAGTGGCCGATCCAAGAAAAAAAATGGATTCCAAAATTTTAATTTTTAACCTTCTTAAAATTCAATTTGTGTAAAAATCTCCACCAAGGGGAAGGGGGTTTTAAATTTAGAAAAAAACACTTAACGTAATTAATTGAAGTCCCTTAATATGTTTAACTAGAAGTAAATGGGCCAGTTCTAAATCATTTGATTGAACCCAGTAAGTAACAAAAATGAATTTATAAAATAATTAGAATTTCAAGTAAATTAAGTGGTATTTAGTATGTATTGTAAAATATAATATTTAATAAAATCTGCACAGCCTTTGAATGCAAAAACGTGGTAAATTTAAAATTTTTTTTTTCAAATTAAGTTAAAAATGAATTATTATTACGCTGAACAGCATCAATTTCCTTCCTAGAATAATATAATACCTAATCGATGATACCTGTAGGGAAATACTCAAAACTCGAATATTTGATTAAAAAGTTCTCATCTAACTAATTTTGTTTTTAACTATTAAACGCGCCCAGCTTTAAAAACAAATTATGAGATCAATATTAGAAGCTTTTTATAGTGCTTCTAATTAATAGAAAAATTAACTTCAAACAGTTTCAAGAATTTGTAAATGAAATATTTATATTAAATAATCACAAGATATAACGCTTGAGTTATATACTACGCTTTTTTCTAAATTCCCTTAAGGTGGCAAATACCAATGTTATTTGGCCATAAGAATGAACGTCGATTAGAAACAGAGTACAGATAACGTATGGTGCTGAAATTTGGACATAATATTACTTGAACATTTTTCAGAACGATTGCGATACAGGCAGACCTGTTTTCTTTTCAACTAATAATCGTTGAGAGTAGTTTCAAAAAAGTCGTTTTTGAGAAAACACCTTTTAACATTTTGTTGCGTTTTTCTTGATGTAAACTTATGTCTTCCTTAAAATATTGATACTTACAGTAAACTGTCAATTCCCGGACCATATATGGGTTCTTCATCGTCACCTCCGGTGCCGTCGTTAACTTCATTAATTTTTTTAATATCTGACCTATTGTAAGAAATGCGACGCCATTAGCAAAAGATGCTACATGTTCATAGTTTCACTAAAGTGCAAGTAACTCAGTCAATTTTCATAATTTATAAAATTATGTATAATATATATAATTAATAAAATTACACTTTTTACGTTTTATTATTTTTATTGTTTTCCAAAAAAGTTAGGCAATTATTTTTTTTACTAAACTTTAGGGTAAATAGTTTAAGATTATTAACCTTGATTATAGGCTACTGAATTCAGTGATAAAGTAAACCTTAATTTTGACCAAAGTATCCCGAAGTACTGGGATAATGTGGATATTACCCGAGTATACACCGAACATGCAGGGAATGTAATGGACAACAGCGAGGAATAATGAGAAATAAATTTACTAATTGTATTTTTTAAATAATACGAACTAAATATTTATTAAAAATCTAAATTATGAACAATATTATATAATATTATTATAATTAAACTTGAAAAATTATTACGAAAATTTTAATTGAACAATATTATATTTCAAAATCAGACTCACTGGATCATTTTACTTCTACCTTAAATAAATTTTTCTTTGCTTTCCCTTTCTTTACTTTCATTTTTTTACAATTAGTAGTATTATCTCTAAACTCGAAACACATTAGTAGCTCTCCTTCGGCAGTCGAGTAAAAGGTATGGGATACAGTAGCGCTCAAAAGTAAGTTGGCAAACATTTTTTTATAAAAGAACTTTTTCAAATTTGAACATTGTTCTTTCATTATATAGAAAGTTAAAGTTATACCTTATAATTAAAAAGCCTGTAAAAAATAATATTACAAAAATGAAAGAAAATGTTGAAATATAAAAAAGTTCTCGTAGAAAAAACTGTTTACCAACTTACTTTTGAGCGCTACCGTACATTGGACGCACTGCCCATTGCATCTCTAAAAGAAAAAAGAAATTCAAGTTACAAAAATTTAGATAAAACAAGGATTCATTTTTATGAATGAACTATTAACGTACCTGTTAAGACTGCACTTTTCACCTTATTTATTTTTTTACTATGGACATAAATTCAGCGTTTTGGTCAATTCCTATGAAAATTCAAGATAGGCACAAATCAGCATTTGTAACACAAGAAGACTATTTCCAATGGACATGCCTCCCATTTGGATTGAAGACGGCTCCAGCAATTTTTCAAAGAATATTGAGCAACATTATAAGAAAATACAAACTCGCTAGTTTTACAGTAAATTTTATTGACGACATCATAATCTTTTCGAAAACTTTTAAAGATCATAATATACATGTATCCAAACTACTGGAGGCAATATTAACTGAAGGTTTTAAACTAAAATTTTCAAAATGCATTTTTGCAAACAATTATGCAAAATATTTGGGTCTCATAATAGAAAACAATTCAGTCAGACCTTTAAAAGATTATTTAATTGCTGTCAACAATTTTCCACTCCCAGAAACAAGAAAAAATGTACTCCAATTCTTAGGAAAAATAAATTTTCATCATAAATTCGTACCACATAGGGCAATTATCTTGAACCCACCGCACAACTTGTTAAGAAAAGATGTTAAATTTATCTGGTCTGAAGAATGTCAAGAATCATTTGATAAAATAAAGTCACTGCTGTGTTCAGAACCAATTCTGAGAATTTTTGATCCAGTAATACCAATTAAAATTTACACAGACGCCAGTATAAAAGGAGTGGGAGCGGTGCTAAAACAAGAAGATGAAAATGGAGAAACTAAGCCAGCTGCTTATTTTTCAAAAAAACTGACTGAAGCTCAGAAAAAAAAATATAAAAATTATTTTTACTGCTGTTGATACACCATTTTCGAATGGTCTTAATGAAAGGCCGAAACAAACTTTGGTCAATAAGATAAGATGTAAAATAAATGAAAGGGATAAGAAAATAGCATGGACAACTATTGCACAGAAATGTGTAGATAAATATAACGAAACAGAACACACAGTAACAAAGTTCGCTCCAACATATCTATTAGAAGGCGAAAACGTAAAAATTCTACCACATAAATTAAAATCAAGGTATACAGAAGATCTGCAAAGAGATAGAAAATCGGCTTTGCAAAGTACAATAAAATCTCACAATTACAATAAAAAAGTATTCGACCTACATAGAAAAGAATGTAAGCTGAATGTGGGAGACTGAATCTATGTTGAAAATGTAAATAGATTAAATAGAAGGAAAATGGACGAATTAAGAATTGCACCATACAGGATACTGAAGAATATTTCAAATTCAATCTATGAAACAGATACTGGGCACAAGAAGACGGAATCGAATGTAGAAATATAAAAAAGTTCTCGTAGAAAAAACTGTTTACCAACTTACTTTTGAGCGCTACTGTACATTGGACGCACTGCCCATTGCATCTCTAAAAGGAAAGAAAATTTCAAGTTAAGAAAATTTAGATAAAACAAGCATTCATTTTTATGAATGAACTATTAACGTACCTGTTAAGACTGCACTTTTCACCTATACAAAAAAATTCCAAAAATATCATGTTAAATAATTGAAAATCCTTTCGTAGTCACTATGTAAACTTACAACTAAGAGGTTGAAAACAAACTTAAGTGAAACTTAAGTTACGGACCATCTATTTGAGCTGCTAAGAGATTGTTCAGGAAGGGATCAGAAAATCTGTTGAAAATTCTATAGGTACGGTACTCAAAAGATCCTTCGAACTTGGAGATCTTGCACCCAGGAACCAATAGTGAGGCAGTCCTGATTTGAAATCCCCAAACAAGAATGCAGTAAACAGGAGTTCACACCAGGATTCTAATTTCAGTATACAAAATCTATTGTAGAAGGGAGTGATGTGTTCCCCTGTTCAATGTTGAAAGCATATCGTAGGTAAGAATTTTGTAGAACTTGCAATTTATTCTTTAAAGAGCAAGTAAGGAAACCATAGTACACAGTAGAACAGTGTAGTCGATATGATACAATACTAGACTTTGTACTAGGTTCCATTTGATGTGCGGTAGATGAAATAGCTTGTAACTTTACAACGACTTGAGCTTGTAATAACCAATACTACATATTTATTAACATGATCATCGAAGTTCAAGGCAGAGTCCCATACCACACCAAGGTTTTTTGCCTTTTCACTGAGGTCAACGACTTTATTTTCGAGAAGAACATCCGTATATCTTCATAGCCATCGCCGATAGTGATCGGCGATGGCTCGACTGCAAGCATTGCCCATACAGAGGCACACCGTTTTGCCTGGGTTAAGGATCAAGTCATTTGTAGTAGACCAGCATACAACAGCATTTAAGACTTGTATTGATTCTATTGAAAGTTTCGTTGACGGCCAAAGGGTTAACTGAAGTATATACCTGAGTATCATCGACATACAAGTATCGTTACAATTATCGGGCAAAACTTCAGGAAGATCCAATGTGAAAATCACAAAGAGCAACGGACTCAATAATCTACCCTATGGTATTCCACGTATATTGATAAGTTCACCTGATACACTACCCTGCAGTTTTACACGTTGTGTTCTTCCATCCAAGAAATTAATGAGAAGCTTAAGAGCAGAGCTGTCACATCCATAGTAGCCCAACTTTGCCAAAAGAAGCTCATGATTGAATACATCGAACGCCTTACTATAATCAAGTAGCGCCACAACGGCACTTTGGAGGTGTCCATATTGCGAATAACATCATTCGATACCTTCGCCAATGCTGTAGCCGTACTAAAGCCGTCACGAAATCCAGATTGAATTTTGGGCAGAATGGCAATACCTTCAATGTATTCCAGCAGCTGCCGATGAATAAACTATTCAAGAACCTTGGAAAGCGCAGGTAAGATGCTGATGGGTCTTAAGTCACTAAAACTTTTAGCATTATTAACTTTAGGAAGGAAAATAATAATCGACTTCTTCCATAAATCGGGTAGAGACGATGTCTCCAAACAGTACAGTTGATCAAATGAGTGAAAATGTCCAAGCAAAAAGGAAGAACGAGTTTCAGCATTTCAAAATATGAAAAAAATGTACTTTCATTTTTATATCTTTATAAAACTTATTTAACCATAGTAGAGGCGCGCTAGACGATATAACGTCGACACCTCGGAATACGTGGAACCAGCTCCGATTTTGATGAAATTGGTCGCAATCGTTTTGAAATCGAATTTCAAACAAAGTTTACCACCTGAGAACACTTGCTCTTTTTTTCTTCGGAATTGAAAATTTTTTTACCATTTTATTTTATTTTTTTTTTGTTTATAACAGAGAAATTGCGCAGTAAGAGTTTCTTAAGGGTACTGGGTGTAATCGTATTTTGTTTATAAGAAAAAACTTATTTTTCGTCGAACCGCATTTAAAGTACGTACGTAGAGTACGTAGTACGTAAAATAAGTGTAGTAGTGTAGTAAAAGTGTAGATTCAGTGGCAGACTAAGGGGGCAACGCCCCGGGCCCTACAAAGAAAGGGGCTCGATTTACGTGAAATTATTATTAAAATGTGTGAGTTAAGGTTTACTTAATACTAACGTTTAAACCTAGTTGACATTTAAAACTCAAATTTTTTTTGTGTTTTTTATACAATCACGATGCAGATCCGATAAAAGATCTGATATCACTTCAAAGAAATGGTGCTCAATGTGGTAAAAGAACGAAGAGATAATCAAGCTCGAGCAATTCTTACGAGAATTCCAAATGAAATTAATATATGAAATCATTGGAAGCCCGATATTATGCAGATTGTTTTACTTCGTTGGTAAAGTCCTCGGAGCAACAAAAAGACTAAACCCCTAGACGATCCCCTGTCATAGTAAACGATGCAATGGAGAAAATATAAAAGTATATTGAAAGAAACAATGATTCCCAATTCACTAAAATACAACAGTTGCAGAATATAATCACTAGTTCGCATGTTCCTGACGATAAAACTATAATAAAATGCCTACTGTCGAAATATGAAGATAATATAGTCATATCTAGTAAATCCGCAGGTAATTTCATCATCTGTTTTGCGAAGAAACATCATGAAATTTTGAAGAACGATTGGTATAATGCACGTTTTCAAAATGACGAGAAAGAAGAATTTCGCATTCTACAAGCTGCGGCCGAAATTTATCCGGAGCCGTATCAGAACTAAAGGATGTTTGAAGGAGAGTTACCTAGCGATTGATCAACCGTTTGACAATATTAACAAATCCATACCAAACGCATTGATTTATTTCGTTCGCGAAATTATTTTAAAGGAGATCAAACTAACATCGATTCCTATGAGAAGAATACACTTCTATTGCTCATGCCATTATGGCAGCAGTTAGACCACGAACTTTTTTATCGCTCCTGCAAGTTGCATTCTCGTGCCTCAACCTAGGCACGAGAGTTTCATCAAAGCAGCCATAAAAAATACTAGAGCTGCTCAGTTAGCTGCTTTGCCCTCTAGATCGACATCTTCTGAAGCCCATTCTGATGAACCAACAACCAACCCCAGAGAATATGTTAAAAGCAATTTTTTTCAATTGCCAGAAAGGCTGTGGCCCAGACTATGGTTGCAAGATAAGTGGGTTATAGTTATAGTGCACACAAATTTGTGATGGGTGCAGTGGAATTGGTTGCCTCAATTCGAGGCCGATTATTAGAACAGTAAACGTGGATACCGAGGATCAAGCCGATATTAACTCTTAAGACTGAAATTGTAAAAATAAACTGGCAATACCATATAAATTGCTTTCTATTCTTCATTTTCTTCACTACTATTATACACATTATCTTTAAGAAACTCTTACTACATAATTTCTTTGTTAGAAACGAAAAAAAAAAATTGGTGAAATATTTTCAATTCCGAAGAAAACAAAAAGCAAGTGTTCTCAGGTGGTAAACTTTGTTTCAAATACGATTTAAAAGCGATTGCGACCAATTTCATCAAAATCGGGGCAGGTTCCACGTATTCCGAGGTGAATATCTAGCGCGCCTCTACTACCAGTTTACTTTTCGATAATTTTAAAATTAAATTAAAAACTTTGATAGTATTAAAAATTATTAAAATCAATAATTAAAACCATAGCAATAAACACGATAGTTTTAATAATCGTTTTGTGGTTTTTAATTTCAACATCCATTTACAGCCGAACGCAGATTGAAATTGAACAAAAACTAAGTAGTATTTTTAATAAAGAAACATATTTTCGATATTTTAATTATTCACAACCTTAATGTGGACCACGCCACGGGCCAAATTATTAAAAAAAAAGGTTTTTAACAATCCAGTTGAACCATTAGGGAAGTTACAGATATAAGCATAACCAGTGTGTTTTATTAAAATTAAAGTTTCATTTCAAACTTTTTTTAAATCAGTGAGAAAATTAAACAAAATCTAAACAAGGTAATATATAAAAATAATAGAATAGGACTATGTAGAATTTTATTATTTAAAAAGCAATGAAAGACTAGAATTTTCTAAGTAGGTATGTGTTTTTTAACTTTACAGTTAAAATTCTATTATTTCAATGTTTCGTTTGTACTTTGTTTAATACTTTTATATTATTTTCTTAACATTATTTTATGTTTTCAGAAAACAAAAAAACACCGAGCGTAATCGTACCACTGAAACAGTAATTAATTTAACGTAGTCGGGTAATAAGGATATTATAATAAATAATAATTAAAATATTTCATAAACATCTTACTTGTTGAGTGGTATGTTGAGGTTTAGCTAATAGTTTACTAATAATAATTATTAACAATTCCTAAAACAAATTAAATAAGTTTCGGTATAGTATCTGCCATCTATGATAGAGAAGTTATACCTGGGGCAGCTGTGTGATCCCGAATTAGCGAGACACATATCCGAGCCGTTAAGTTGGTATAAAAATGTTACAACGCTGTTGCGCAACTAAAAACATAAGTGAATTTGTGTATATTTTGTCAAAATGTGATTAAATTGTAACAATGTATTCTTATACTATGTATTGATTAGTTAAAGGGCTAACGATGATTAAAAATTAATTTAACTTGTAAAAAGTCGAGATGTGTCTTAAAAATAAACTACGTATGGCCATTCACGGTGACTAGAAGCCATTTTGCGTTTCAGATGTTTACGTGAAATTAAGAATGTAAACATGTCTTGTATTGTGAACAATGGGTTTTGCATAAAAAGATTTGTATTTTCAACAATATGAAGTACATCTGAAGCAAAGTGAGTTTTATTCGTTTGTCAGTTTGACGTAAAGGAGTAACGGTTTTGATGCACTTAGCAGGCCAGTCATTTTTATAGCTTTTGGCGCCAATTTTAAAACTTCATCTTGTTTGATTTTACTACAATTTTATATTTTTAGATACTTAAAAATGGCAGGCAACGAAGGCTCAGGACAAACTGATTTGTTAACTGGATGGTCATGTGTCGTGCATCGACCTAGCGAAGATCCTGAGCCCTCCGAATTGCCAAGTACCGTTGATATGGCTGCTTTTAGTTCTGGTATTACGGTTGAACCTACACAAACGTCAAATAACGTTAATACTTGTGAATCTGACTCGGAATCCGATTCTGATTCAAATGTAAGTTACCACTCAATATTGTAATGGTTGTTTATATTTTTTATTAACTATTTCTATTTTAGAACTCTGGCACTGATATATCGGGTTCTTGTAGTCAGTCGGATTCTTCTGATTCAGAAACATCAAGCTCAAGTCAGGAATCTTCAACTCGTAGTTCATCTCCAGAATTTTCGGTTACAAGTTCACAAACAAATGGTTTACGTCTTAAAATAGCAACTGTACGTAAATCATGCACAAGTCCAGTTGATAAACAAAAAACTATTAGTGACATTAAAGTATGTGATAAAAGTGTGCTTCAGAGCCCTATTAAAAGCGTCACTAAAAGTTGCAATTTAAGTTCTAGTTCGGAAAGTCGCTGTTCAAAATCTACTTCAGATTCTAGCAGTGATTCTGATACGCCATCAAATTGCAAAAGTGATATTACTGAAAATAAAAATGATAAAAGTACTAGTGTTAAAAAACCTGTGGCTAAAGTACGTCTTAAAGATGTTGACAATAAGAAAATTGATAAAAAACCTAGATCTGTTACTGTTAATTCGCCAAAATCTGTGTTGA
This sequence comes from Cantharis lateralis, assembly GCA_963170105.1. Lineage (NCBI taxonomy): Eukaryota > Metazoa > Arthropoda > Insecta > Coleoptera > Cantharidae > Cantharis > Cantharis lateralis. The sequence goes on from OY720629.1 coordinate 12,748,228, forward strand.
AAAGTAAAACTAGGCCCAAAAGAACAAGAAAGGTATGTAGTTGTACTTTTACATTTTAATCTTCTATTTGCTATTAAACTTATTGGTAATTTATTTTAAAATATTATGTTCCTGGCAAGTATTGTGAATCGGTATAAGTAGAAACTTTGACCTTTTTGTTTTGCATTGGAAAAACGCGTCTCAATTTTCTAGTTTAAGTTAAAACCAGAAGAAAATCTGCCGAAGACAGTTCTACAAATTACAAAATCGAGCGTTGGTTTTTAAAATTACACTAAAAGAAGTTCTGCATAAAACAACAAAAAATAATATCGTAGTACTCACCTATATATTACCGATATGCAATTCAACGTTTTTCCTATATATTGAGCGAAACTTGTCTGTCTCTGTGAATTCCCATATATTATTGGAATTATGGGAAACCTAGCTTTAAGGGCAGGTTCTCACCGACAAAGAGAGTTATAATTTTTTACTGCAATAGAAAGAGACCAAAATGTTGCAATTTCTCGATACTAAAAATATTATACAACATTCAAGAATAACTAAAGCGGAAAGATATAATACAAGGTTAAATCTTCCACATAAAATAAAGTTCTTCTAATAATTTAAATTAAAAATTTGCATACAAAAGCCTAAGTTTTAAAAATAATTAATATTTAAAATTCTACCTAGGTATTTCCATTGGTTCAACTTTTGCAAAAATTAGTTTTAAACCGAAAGACTAGTTTATAGTTCTACTTTAGTTATTTTTAATTGTACAATACTTTTTGATAGAATGCTGGAACATTTTTCTTGGTGTTTTTTTGTAATTTGTATTTATTTTGGTCATAGCATGTAGACATCAAACAAAATGGCAATAAGAAATTTAAATATAGCATTATAGGAGGTTCGACTAGTATTTTCATGCAGACATTTTACTCGTTTGAAGCAAATTGCGTTATTGTATCCTTAACTCGGGAATAGTTCTATAAGCAATTTCAAATAGGGACCATTCTTTGGTCCCATTTCCATTTCTTTATAATAAATAGAAGTAATTAATATTGGCTATAAGGGCTGTAGACAGGTTTGCTTTTGGAGGCACTTCATTTGGGATGTTTTATTGTTTTTGTCGTACACTTTGCTTTATATTTTTCTTCGTCTTTATTTTCAAAGGAAGTTTTGGCAATTCTACGTATTGCACGCTCACTTCCACACGAAATTCTTCTAATTTCTCGTTTAAACTTATTTATATCTTTCTTACTAGCGGTTTTAATTATTAATATATAACATAAAAAATTATAAATAGATTCTTACCTGAACTGAGTATTATATAATATCAACAATAAATTATTATCAAAGATTTGTTTAAAATACGATTTAATAATACTTATAACGCAATACGAACTAAATGGAGCTGCGAAGCAAATGCATACTGGATTGTGAAATAATTAAAGTAAGGATTTTATTAGAAAAATTGCTTAGATATTCTTGTGTATTTCTTTTTATGAGGGGGGGGGGTGTAGACAAGCCTGTAAATTTTATTTAGTTTGAAAAATTTTGATTTTGTTTATTTTAAAATTTGTACTTGCCACGATGAACTTTGCTTGGCTCTAATTAATGAAGATATTTTGTATTTTTAAAATACAGTACAGTCTCGATAATAAATCCGAACAAAAGAAGAAAAACTCAGTAGTCCGCACAAATAGTTATAATCCGAACACAACTAATAAAATGTTCGGATTGCAGAAGAAAGGATAAATAGCAGTCTTATATTACGTGATCACAATAGCTGTGAGGCATGCCTCCACCTAGGAATATTTTGTACTGTCGAAGTTGGCAGCTCATACGCATCATTGATATTTTGTCAATATTCGAAATTAGTTTTGTCAGCATTACGACCAGAATATCGACACTAAAACCTACTATATCAAAGAACCCCAGACCAGAATTATTTAGAAAGAAAGAATTGTTATATTTATATAACTTTTAGTGCATTAAAGCGCCGCTATTATTTAAAAATTCTCTTTCGGGAACGCGATAAGTAGAGTATTATAAATCGCAGAAGAAAAGAGTCTTACGATCCCTCATGTCTCATTAGATTTTTGATGTAAATGTAAATGATATCCGAAAAGGTTAATGGGGGTGCTGCTTAATATTCTATTTTTTTAATTAAATTAACACCGTTTTACAGTATTTATTAAATTATAGCATATAGAGTATAATTGTGTAATACATTACAGTATAAACTGTATACCGTGATCTACAAGAACTCGAACAACTTGTGGTTTTGTTTCCGTAAAAATCACAGAATCATATTTTTACTGAAAAATATCCGAGAGCAGAAAACCAAATTAAAAAAAAAAAAATTAATACTTTATAAATTACAAGATATCAAAAAGTCACCCCGCAATTGTATTGTTATTTGAAGCTAAAAATCGTTAATGTGGAATTGTTAAAATACTTAGTATTTCTTGACAGACTACTTCTGACGCCAACAAACGATTCAAAGAACTTGGTATTGTGGAAGACCGATCTGGAAGAGGAAAAAATGTTCTGCCAACACTCGCCAGAATCACAGCATATCAAACTTCGAATTCAAAGAAATTCGGAATTGTCAAACAATATTAAATAACAACTGCCACAATCCGACTATACTAAATACTAGGGCATCCATCTGGACATACGTTTGACTTGGCGAAAGCATATCTTTTTTTTTTTTTTTTAATTTTTTAAAATTATTTTAAAGCCTGTGTGGACTTATGGCATCCAACTGTGGAGTTTGTTCCAAACGAAGTAATTCGACAAGACTCCAAAAAAATTTAACGTTAAGGAAAAACTCATCACTTTTAGTAAATCTTATCGTGCAATATTGAATGTCCATTCCAATAAACTGGTTGTAAAATTGAATTTCAAAGACAATATTTGCAATGGTTAAACAGGTTTTAGTTTCTTAAAGTCAAAATTAGTCATATTATGATGAAATAGTTGTAAAGGAATTACTTATTATCTTGGATAATACCCGAACCTTCTGCCATCGTTGTTCATCGCCAACGTCCAAGTTTGTTATGGTTTGGAGCGATATTTGTGCTACCGGTAGAACACCTTTAAATTTCGTGGAAAAAGCAGTTAAAATCAATAAAGAATATAGAAATTTACTACAGGGATCATTTGGAGGTTGTAGTACTTTCGTGGACCCAACAGCACTTTGGTGACTAAAATTGAACCTATCAGTAAGACATTTGGTAAGACTGCGCCTACTCACCTACTCACAAATCAAGAACTATGCCAGAATGGTGTCGAATCAATTTTTATGATTTGATCGGTTCCCCTGAATGGCTCCCGTACTCAAGATCTCAACCCAATAGATTATGCTATACGGTCAATTTTAGTGGTCAGGGTCTGTGCAAAACCCAACAAAAATTTTGAATAGTCAAAGCAATTCTAGCGTCAGGAAAGCATATCCACGCAAAAGTGAGCCACTTTGAAAATGTATGCTGTACATAAGGTTATGTTGTTTATTGTTAACCATTTAAACCAAGTTAAAGGTTTACCATTAAACTTTTGTTTTGTTGCGTTTAAAATAGTATTTAGTAAAAAAACGTTTGTACGTTGTATTATCTTGGCTTGGATTATCCGACACATCACTAGATTTACTTATAGGTTAAATTGTTCAGGTAAAATTATCGTTTTTAGCGCAACCCACTTAGTGGTAACGCTTATTTTTTTGATATCTCTTAATTAATTCACTAAAATTGAAAAACTTTTACTTTTTGCTTATTTCTTATTATCTCATTATTACAGAATGCAATGTTGTCAAAGTTTATAACGTATAGCTTTAATTGGGTTTTTATTTAGAAAACAATTTTTTATATATCCATCGATTTATATTGATAATAAATTAACTAGTAGATACATTATTAATTAAGAGTTGATTTGCAAAAAAAAATAGCAGTCTTATAATATAATTGAATACCGGATTGGTCTTACTATCTAAAAGTTATGTGTGATTTGCGAAAATAATTTTTGTTAATTGGTAAACAAATTGAAGATGTTTATTGGCGTCACATATCTGGTAAATTTTAATTATTCTTTATTTTCTTAATTCATTAATTAATATTGTTATAATTGTTATCATAACAATTTCTACTTCCTCAATAAAAGATCCATTTGTTTTCGTGTCGAGAGTTTATTTTTGCATCGATTTTATCGTTTGATATCGATTAAAACCGTTTTTTATAGGCAGTACAATTATATTTTACGAGACCTCTCCGAGTTGTCAACACAGTTAATAAATAATTATAACTTGTTTATATTGTGTTGAGTCTTTGTCAATTAGTTTTTAATATCTAATAAAATAATAAGTTTCGTGTCGGGGATTATTCAATCAAGATTAACTGGTTCCGCCTTCGCCCCCACGGATTTTATATTGTGAGTCGTGTGTTCAGCGCCCCTCGACATTTATTCGAGGATCACGCTAATAGCTTGTTAGTGGTATCGCTACCTAAGTTGCCCTTTCATTGAATCATTCGTCGGATCCGGAGGCCCCTCGTGCATGTTGGTGTTTACTACGAATACAATCGTTTGTCCACACGTTTTTCGAGTCGGTAGTTAGTTGTGGTTCTACTTTAATGCGATTTTAATCGAAAATAATATCATTGATTTAAGTTTTAATTTTCGATCATTAAGCAGGAACGCGGTTGCTTGTGTGTACTTATTTTAATGTGACAAATTTTGGCGGGATTTTGTTTGATGAGGTGCATTGCTGTAATCCTTCGAAGTCAGTGCTCATGGTTAGACATATGGAGTCGGGAGGGGACGCCCTTGACGGCGGCGTCCTCGACGGAGGAGCCCTCGCCGAAGGGGTTTGGGATTACGTTGATCGGCTGATTAAAGCTTACCGTTCTCTGGATACCGAGAGCTGTTGCGAGGTTAGCATAGATTTTTATGTATTATTTCGTAAAAACGATAATTACGGAAAAAGTGTTGCAATTCTATAAATTTAATGGCATTGTTAATAATTAATTATTACAAATTAAGCTTGTATGATAGTTGCAACTGATGTGTTATTTTACAGTTTGAATCTTTTGCTCTTACATAAAAAAGATTATAAACGTTTTATTGTTGTTATTTCTAAATGTAATTTGTAAATTATATATTTTTATTTTTCATTAATTACAAACGATCAAATTAGTACATACAGCAATAAAGATTATGCTGTTATTTAACTATTAGAAGTTATAGTTAATTGTTACGAAAATGATGTATTACGAAGTCCTCCTAATAGGTTATCAGTATCTCTTTATACATCTCGAGATAATTTTTTTTTGCATATAGAACTGTTGAATGGAGAACCGTTCCTGACAAATGGTTATATCAAAATTGCAGTTGACACTCAACATTGAATGTAAAAAATGTTTAATTAATCGAATTAGTGTTGTCTAGACTTAGTTTAGACATCGCGTAATGGTCGGTCGTAATCGAGTCAGGAACGACAATAAATTTTATCTAATTTGATTTAAAAAAAACTCTTCGTTATGCTAATTTGATTGGTTTTAATATTAATTTATAAATCATATTGTTTCTTAATACTTTTAAGAATGTGGTTTACCTTTGCAAATATAATTTTACCTGATGTTTAAAATAATTTAGTGATATTGACGTATGCCAATAATTAATTTACCTTTCATTGCTCAATTACTATGCATCTTAAACCAGTATCGATAATGCACTGTATTTATTTGTCATAATTCTGTTTATATATCATAATAATATCCATTAAAAGATCAATCAATTTAAAGTTTTCAAACATTTTTTTTTAAATGAAACCAAAATAAACAAAGTTTTTGCAACAATTTAATTATTGATCTTGAATGGGTTTTTCAACCTAATCCCAATGTTAACAACCTTGTTCTCTTACAAGGACTCACCATGATTTCTCACTATGATATGAATATAAAGGTCTTAGAACAAACAAAAATTTAGCAGATTAACCTTTTTTTTTTCACATGTTTCAACATACCTAGTTAATTTTATTGTAACACCTCTAAAAGTAAATAACAAATCATTCGACAATTTGGAATATCTGTAACAATTTATAAGTGAAACCGAAATAAAATTTATTTCAAGTTCATTAATTTTTTTGATTGTTAAAATTTAAAAATATTAGCCTTGAGACTGCTGTTGGAAACTACCATAATATAATGAAATCAGGTTATTACGTTGGCTGTAATTAGTCTCGGAAACGAACACCAGACACCAAGACTTCCTTTATTATTCCTTTATCTTATACAAATCGTTTTCAATTGAATTGGGGAGCTTAAATATCTTCATAGTCTTGCTTGTTAATTTTTAGTCGTTTTATCCATTATTTATTTATTACAATGAATGGTGCGTTTTTACACCGTTAACAGGAAAAACTGAGATACAATCGCATGATATTTAATTATTTTAATTCAATTTTTACATTAAAACGATCCAAAGTAGTTCATTTGAAAATTTCAAGGTTACGTTGCAGCATTCATAATTTTAAACCATAATTTTATTGTGGGGTTGCGGACATGCTCTATAATAGCAACCATATTAGCATTTAGATCGAAGTGATAAACGTGAAAAAAAACTTCTCACACACAAATTCATACACAAAAAGTAGTTTTGAAACCTTGTAGGTGTTCTTTACCCGCATTTTAAGGACGCTGATCTTACCCACTCAATTTGTGTCATCTACGAATTACTTTTATTGTGTTAACCAAGAACCTTAAGATATTGGTACAGCATATCAATTCTTATAATACTCAACCTCAATTATTAAACGAGACAAAATTATTACTTCTACAGAATCGAAGTCGTGATATAGTTCTAGTCATTTCGCCATGCTCTATGGTCTATGACTTACCTACTATTTATTTTTTTCAGTAAAAGAATAATTTGCTAATGATTTATTCGTTCAAATGAATCTATTATTGGATTTGTGTCATATGGTAATTTATTCGATTCTATTGCGGAATTTTATATGCATAATTTTATGGACGAATTTTGAAATACAAATAAATAATTTTTATTTTATATTATTAACTTTTTTTTTGGCGCCACATTGAAACCTTTTTATATTTTAATGCAAATTAATTATATACAGAGTAGCCTTTTGTGGTGACACATCTAATGAAGGGACGACTCGAATATTGCAAACATTATATTGATGTGGTTTTAATATTGGATTATCGTTAGCCTTGAATAAGCGTCTCATAATTTAGTGACAGTAGTGGTCCAAACAAACAATCATGGTGCGCATCATCGGTCAAAATTGTAATAAATGCCCATTCTAAAAATACACTCCACTTTAATATAAATGTACATCCTAAAATCATAACAACATGTAGATGAACATTTGAATGATAGATAACCTTGCTACCAGAAGGTTGCGAATTGAAATTTTGTTATTATTTATTGCTTGTATTATGTAGAGATAATAGGTAGGTACATAATATGATTTACAATTTTTTATTGGTTATTATATTTTTACATAATTTGACTAGTATTTAAAATTAAATTCTTAGTTTGTCACACAAAAACATGCGTCAAAACATCTTAGAATTATATCATGTAAGAAAAATTATTCACTTTATATTTAAAAAAATCATCATAATATCTTCATCCAATTTTGCACTGTAAATAACGTTTTAAAACGGGCCTAAAAATCGCGCCCTTAAGGGCAACATTTGCTCAAGATTTCTGATAATTTTATTAATGTTAAGAAAAATTACACTTTTATTTTTTAATTACCTACTTTATATGCTTTAATTACTTAAAAGCAGTTGGATCGGCGGCTTTACTGGAGAGCTGGGCTTCGAAATTCCGTGATGTCCGTTACTCGAATCCGGAATTTCCGAGGTGTAACTCGACCAGTGATCACACCAAGCCACTAACTTGGACATGTATTTATTTAAACGCCAATTAAATACGAATAATTGATCCGTATTTATAGCATGAGATTACAACATTATTTACAATAAATTCCTTACATTTTTATTATGTATGTAGTACATAGATGGATTTTGAGAAACGATTGAAACCCTTATTACTGCAAATAATTGTTAATGTAGTTAAACTACTGAAATATTTATTTGAAAAATTTACTCAGGCAATAGCTTCTATTTAAGTACTTCAGATCTTGATAGAAAACTGAAAGTTAACACAGCTCATTCGGATATTTGCATTCAGTATAATATTTTAGTTAAAAAAATGAATTATACTGCCAAGTGGTTAGGCATGTATTATCATTACATATTAGGATATGCACTATAAATGCTATTTTATTTTTATTTACATCGTTAACACGACATTGCAATTATTACCTTCATAACTTCTACTAATTCAAGTTTAGTACTTCGGAGATTATACATTAATTTGCATACTAATAAGTATAATAATTACATTTTCTATTTTGTTTAACTTAGATCTGTTGCTACAAGGCCGAACAGTTAAATCTCGTAGTAATTCACATACTGTTACGTTTCTTCTAATAGTAGGTCGAGTTTTTGTCAAATTTCGAACAGTGTCATGCGAATAGTCCATGGGCAGGTAATTTGGTCTAGTCTAGTGGAAAGGGTTATAGGCTCTTGATGTAATGGTCTCTAAAAACTCTAAAAAACTTATTTACGGTGGTTCGGATTCCACTTGAAGCTGTAGGTAGTAAAAAATCTTTTTTTTCGCAGGCTGGAAATTAAACTTATCATGATTATTTAATTCCCAATGGGTTTGGTTTATTTAGTACTCGCTTACCTTTTGGCTACTAACCACAAATAAAATTCGGTTTGTAGAAATGCAAATTACGTCATTTAAATTTACATCAAATGCTTGAATTTACTGGACATCATTCCATCATTCTATTTAAAGAATAATTTTTTAAAGTATGCAATTGCACGTGCTAAATAAATAATTCGATTTAGATAAAAATTCGAACTAGGGGGAGTTTGATTTCGATTGAGAGAGTTTACTGTATTTCAACTGATATTAGTTGCAAGAAAAAAGCTCTGCTGAACATTTACCATTGATTTTGCTAAGGTTATAGTATAATTTATTTTTTGTATTCCTTTGATATTTAAAAATTTTTTATTATTATTAAAATTTAAAAGATATTTGAAATCTATTAAAAAGATAAGGAATTTTTCTGAAAGATACTGTATTTCATACATATAATAGGGTACTTGCATGAGATTTTAATTTGCATTAAACTGCTTAACCCTTCATAGGATACCGGTACATATTATGTACCACTAGGTATATTTCTAAAATACTATACAATAAAGCATTGATTATGAACTTAATGGAACTCAATAGGATGTAGTTATGTTATCTGCTACATATTTGTACCAGTTTTTAATTGCTCTACCATCTACATAAGAAAAAGTGAAATGTGGTACATATGTGTACCAAAGAGCGTTTGAGGTTGGTGTTCGTGACAGCATATGATTTTTGATAATTTTAACCGTTTTTAAGATTTACCTTGTGTCCAAAGTTGTTTTATAAGGTTCATATTAAACCTTGATTCTATAAGCATTACACTGTGTAGTAAAATTTTTACACGGGGATAAGAAATGTTGAATATTATATAAATATTTCAATTTGAGGTTAGAATCATTACAATTTGCATTATTTTTAAAAAGTCATCCCTAACTGGTACATACATATATGTACCGGCCAATAAAAAAAGAGCTGGAGATGATTTAAAAAAATTTACCACTAAATATTTTCTTTTACTGGATAAACAATAAGTGTAAAAAAACCTTAATTTTAGAGGCCCAGAGTCTTGGCCGTTAAAGGGTTAAATCTGTCATCTGACATCTACAAGAATGAAATAGCCATTTTCGTATGCACTATAAATTAATAAGAAGCGATTAAAATTACGTGAAAATTTACATTTTGTCACGTGTTCTTGAACTTATTCTTATTGGTTTGACAATGTGTTTATTTATTATGAATAAAGTATAATAAGTAAATATAGGGTGGACCAATAGTCCTTTAACATTTTAAATGGTCATAAAAAATAAACAAGCGGTATTAATTAATAAATATTTATTGTATTTTAAAGTACACAAATGAGGGTTTTAATTTTTGAATATTACATCATGTAAATGTGAACCATGACTATTTTTACACTCCTGTAACCTGAACCGGAAATTTTTCATGACCGCCCAGTAAGTGCGGTTGTTGAAATGTTTTGCATTTCATTGCAAATGTTTTCTTTCAATTCTTCAATAGTCTCTAGATTGATGATACAAAGTTTACTTTTAAGGTATCCCCACATGAAAAAGTCCATTCAGGTCCAATCCGGACTGCGGGATGGCCTGTTAATGTCACCTCTTTTGGATTTCAGTTTTTGGGCAAAAATTTTACAAACTGACGCTATAGAATAGTTGGAGGTGTGACATGTTGCCCCGTTTTGTTGAAACCAGGTTCTTTGATTGTAGCCTGAAAAGTTCTGTAACTGTTCTGGGCACATTTAAGGCACTAGACTGCTTTCGAGTGGACAGGCTAGGTTACTCTCGAACAGGCATTCGTACGCGCTCAACGTTTTTCGGTTTCCACGATGTCCTGGGTCGGCCGGATCATGTTGAAACTGTCGTTTTGAACTTCTGCACCTAATTCTGAATCGTTTGGATTTTTGGAGCTTGATTTGCGTTCCGTATATTGAATGAGAACAAAATTTTCGTCTAGATTCGGTCACAGAATCGTTGTTTCGATAGAACTCGCGAACACAAAGCGCACTTTGTGCTCCGGCAAATGACGCTATGGCTCTAAATCCCTATTGCCCGCTCTCGCGTTTGATACTCTCCCCACCTCGATACCTCTACCCGCACGGATGCAGCGGGCTTTTCAAATGTTAAGAGACTATTGGTCCACCCTGTACTTATATAAATAATGTAATTGGTGTAAAACAATATTTTATGGTATGCATCTTTTTCCATATTCCAATAAAAAAAACTTTAAAACATAATAATTTTACTAATCACGTAATATAAGTTGTTAATATACATTACCATCCAACAAGGAAATATAAAATCTTACCTGTACAGCTGACAAAGAATAATATTACATACTTAGAAGTATTTTTGGAAAAGCGGCATATAATTTAATAACTTGTAGTTCTTACCTTTATTTGCAATTTTAAAATTCTTAATTTTAAGATCAGATATAATTTAATAACTTGTAGTTTCTTTAATTTGCAAAAACCTATTTTTAGGCTTCCGGGCGGTAATGTGTTTGTAACATGCGATATTAAAATTGTATTTAATAAACTATAATATAATTGAAATTAAAATCCGCACAGCAATTGATTATAATAATTATTATTAGATAGCTAAGTAAATACTTATTTTCATTCTTATTATTACTTACCATTTCTATACTATTATCTTACTACTTATTATTATCAAAAAACTGCAAACTGTGTAGGTGTGTAGTGCAAACGCCACTTCGTGACGTCACACCCCATTTGAAATGCTACTTTTCCGCGACAAACTTTAATACTTGTTTATTAATTAAGAACTTTTAGTAGAGCCATAATATTTCTACCATATGATTGTATAGTATAAAGCTACATCTCCATTAAGACAGCACGGCAAGTGGTGCTATGATCTTGGAACAAAGATCAATAGTGCCGCTTGCCATGTCGTCTTAATGGGGATGCAGCTTTATACCAACATTTCTATGAAGTTTCAAAAAATCATGCAAGTTGACCATTCCCAATTCGATGTTTTTTATTTATCATTTAGTTAAGTTTTTTGCTCTAACTTTTACGCAGTTTAGGATTTTGATGACAGCAGGGACGGTTGCAAGAGAAACTTTTCGAGGGGGAGCAGTTTTCAATTTGCCGACTACCGATGTCTATTTTTTGATGCTCATACCCTTATTATTATCTCAATTCCTTTATTTTAAGCATTTACGCTTTTGGCTTTTTGCCAACTCATAAGTAGATTTTTAATTTTCACAAACATTCGGGGGGAGGTTCCCTCCATCCCCCCTTGGAGCCGTCCCTGGATGAAAGTAAATCTTTATACACCTATCCTCTTTCCCTTTTATTCTAAATAATATTGTCTGATATTTCGAGTTTCCATCATCATTCATAGATCTATAATCATAGCCAAAATATGTTGAAATATAATTTATTGCTTACATAATTTTCTTAAAACGTTTTCGTTATTTTTGTATGTCCATTGCATGTAGTGTCTTTAAAATGTCATTTAACATTATAGGTGCTCATATGTTTGAATTTGAAAAGTATCGGAGAACAAACTCTAGAACAAATTAATTTATACTTAATAGACCTTCAACATTAATTATTATGTTTATTAAGATGATAACGTGCAGATAGTTGTTAATATGACTTTGGTTATTGAAACTAACACCTGGTTAATCGTGCGTACATCGTCAAGTCAAGGCCAACTAGCCCACATTGTTGTCTCTGTGGTCTGCGCCCCAAGCATCCAACGCGCCTTTCAAAGGACCATTGCTCTTTTATTACTCCACCTCAATTAATTGGTCAACTTTAAACAACATACCATGTACTTACATAAAACGTCAACTTAGGTCTATGGTGAACGCCATAATGAGAGCTTCACTTAATTTTGATTGATTTTGGATTGGCATCGTGAAATTGAAATTTTAAAAATTGATATCTTCTTTTAAGTTATTTATGTATTATATAGTTGAAAACCAACCTTGGTGTTCCTAGTAAACGTTTCGTAATTGGTATATTTTATCCTTTTTATGGTAGCTTGTCTAACATTATTATGTAATTCTGATGAAAATTATACTACGTTGAGGTAGGATGCATATATGGATTTAAATAAACGTTCTGCGACTCATGATCGGTTGTGAATTATAATCGACGGGTTAAACAATGAGTTAAGTCGCCACCGCGGGATATTTATTGGCATCTTGGTCGTGAGAGTGCACCGTGTGAACGTTGGTTCTTGATTGTCGATATTCGAGTTTGCTAGTTTTTAGCAACTATTATTTGTGCGAATTTCACAATTATAATTATTATGAAAGTACATTTCTCTTCATAGTTATAAATGCTAGATTTCCTTGGAATGTGCTTCAGAAATGTTAAATGGTTTTTAATACCACCACTTTCAATTTACTATGCACGCTTGAACCGTCGTATTTTCATGACATTTAACAAATTCATTTTATGTATCACTTTTCTTCTATCAATGCGAATTCAGCCCATATCTTTCACTTTTGGCGGGTATAGTGCTAATCGACAGAGCTTAGGAAGTTCAATAGGCTGTACCCCCCCCCCTCAAGGCACCTGTCTGTCAACTTTTATGTGTTTGTTTAAATGAAGACAAATTTATACGGTAGCGTAATATAAGTACTAGAGGCTAAAGACGTTGGTAAGATATTTTCGAAAAATTCGAAAGTTATACTACGCTTTAAAGTGATGCACATAAATGGATTAACGAGATGCCGACTTAACCTGGTCTCTTTTTTTCACAAAGCCTCCTCTGACAACAGAAATGTCTGGGTCCACGCCTACTTAAATTTTGGTAATAGTAACTGACCCGAGGTATGCCGAAAATCGAGAAAAATAATGCAGAATTTTTTATAAACTACATTGATTTTGAGAAAAATATAAATTGAGAGATATACTTTACGTGGTCCACATATTTAATTTCTTCTTTATAAGCTTGTTTAAAAATTCAAATACATATTTTATATAATGGAACCAAGCGCTGTAATAAAAGCACTATAATATTCTTGATACTAATTAGCATAATATACATTTACATAAACTTAAATTTGATTTCAATAATATTTTTGCGTTTTACGCGCGTAAATTGGCCGATATTATATAGGTAAATAATATATTAGTTAAAAAAAAATGTTTTTTGTATTTTTGTATTTAAATTATTGCCGACCAGTTTCGGGATTCTACAATCCCATCATCTAGGCAAACTATGTAAATAAATGTGTCAATAAATAAATGAATCAAATAAATAAACCGACACGATAGTGAGGTGAGTCCGGAGTTACTATAAAAAAATTTTTTTATTTTTTTTTATGGGATTGTAGAATTCCGAAACTGGTGGGCAATAATTTAAATATAAAAACACACTATAATAGTGCATTTAAAAAAATTCTAATTAGATAAGTGTGTTCCACCTACCTTTAATTTAAATATATTAGGTCTTTTTAAATATCTTCTACAATATTTAAAGGTATCTACATAAAAACAAAATTAAAATAAGTTCTAATTTTATGCCATTCGATGCACATTAAATTTTTATTTTCATCGATCTCGGTCCATAAGTAAACACATTTAATTACATTTTGCAAGTTTTATATTGAACGATTTCGATTAATAAGCAATTTCTTCTATTAAAGTCAAAATCCGGAAAGATAAGAATTCAATCGAGTAAGTATTATTTTTAATGGTTCACGACTCTTGTTACATTTCAACATTTTTATTACGACACTTTTACAATAAATTGCATTCATTTGATTGATATAGGTGTGTTAATTAATTTGTCATGATTCCATAAATATTTTTCTTCAGATTGGACACTCGAAACTTCCAAATGCTATAATTTAAAATAACAACATATTACAATTCCTTGAACGATTAAAACACATTCCTTAATACTTTTTATGGTAGTTTTAGTTTTTTAACGAATGAACAAGTTCTTGTAGTTGAATTTCGTTCAGCTCGACTTGCAATAAGTGCACACATATGTGCTCTGATTTAGATTTACTTCGATGATGAACGAAGTTGGTTGTATCGATATACATTCTTTATATTGGTAATTTGCTCATTGTTGACGATGGTTACTTGCATGGAATACTGCATTCCCAACATTTGCTGAATAAAATTACTTGGGTAATGCTGCATACCTACTCCATATTATATTGATACCATAAAATTTCTTCTGACGTTCAAAGTAGCAGATTATAATCGATTACGTTTTTATAATAGGTAGTACTATATTTTGAAACTTCAATATTTGGTTTCTCTGGTAATAAAGTCCTAATTATATTTAGATGTATGTGTAGCTACATACTTCCTGTTGGAGAAAAATAAAAGTAGCATAATAATTTGTTTTTATCAATTCGATAAAACCAGACGTAATTTTAATTGCCATTAGAAAGCAGTTTCCATTCAAAACGTGAGAAGTTTTAATGAACTTATCGAGGGTACTAATTTTAGTTATGTTTCGCGGAACACGGGATCATTTTGTTTTACTTGAAAAAGTTTTCTTGTACATAATATGAATAATTAACGTCTAATTTTGAACGTACACAACACGTTGCCGAACTTTTCGGTGTGGAATACACATAATAAAGTTTAAATTTTGTTTTACCCTTTGCATACATAAGATTTTCATGTTCCACACCATGATTTTACAGACAATTATGTTGTCATTACTAAGATTCCATCTAAGAAATTTATTTTGAAAAAATGGTACCTATATTACTTTTATTACAATTTTATTTTTGACCCAATTTTCAATTTTGTGATAACAACATTAAAATAAATCGTCATTGTTTCAGTTCTTGCACCTTGCTTAAACGTTTTTACATACACCTGGCACGGTTACCCTATTGCATGCTTGCTTTACCCTCCAAAACTAGCACGACAGTCAATACGTTTACTACTGAACCCCCGTCTGTGCATAAGGGTTAAAAAATGAATATTATGTTGTGCGCTTTATGTATCAGCTATAGCTTTATTTTTACTGCATGAAAGTTTTTTTAAATACAAAATGTGTGATTCATGTGATAATATTGATCGATGCATATTAATTGGTGTAGCTGTAGGTATAATTAAATACTAAATATTATATAGATTGCACTTATTATGCAAATTTGTCCGAAATTGGTTATTCGGAAAATTAAAGTCGTTACTTTAAATATGTTAAACTTCGCGAAAAAATTACTACTTTTTCGAAGTTTTTAGTATCTTTCTACCGTACCTACAATTACTTTTTTATGATAATTGATCACCGAAGTTGTTTTTGATTTATAATTGGCAATATTATGAAGTATCGGTACGTTAAGCCATTTGACTGATAAATTGCAGGCAGTCCGACGTGTACAGGTCGTTATAAAATAATTTTGTTCGGTTGTGCTGCTCTTACAGGTAATTGATGTAATTTTATAAAACCGTAAATTTTATTTCCAGATGGCATCTTTGCCAATGTCTCGTTGTTCCACTGCATCCAGTTCAGATTCTGAAGATGGCTCGGAGTCTGACAGGACTATGTTGGCGTCTTGCAGTCTTCAGGAAATACGACAAGAAGATTTAGCTGCCATACTTCCCGATCAACAAGAGTGTGATGCATTTGGCGATTTCGATTGTAGAGCTGATAAAAACTCGCCACACACAGGTATTGTGTAGTTACTTTTTTAAATTACCTTATTGAAAATGTCTACATTGGAAAACTTTATTATATAAATTTTTATTATAGGAGATGGTTCTGGTTCCGATATGGAACTACCACAACAAGCAGTAAATGCATTAATACAAAGAACTACGGAAAGTTCAAGTGAATCGGAATCTCGTTTGCCATTAAACCCCAATACTCTTTATTCTAATAGCTTATTGCAACAATTTGTAGCACAAACTCAAATGCTAAACGCTCCAAGTTCCGCAAATTCTGTCGATCCAAACATTTCTACACAACTTCAAATATCAACAGATAATACAAATGTGCCTGTTGAAATCGAAAGTGCAAAACGAAAACGGGGTCGACCTAAAAAATCAGGTTCTCATAAGTTACAAGACGAGAATAAACCTAGTAGAAGTGGTTCTAATTCAAAATCTATTTTAAATATAGAATATTGTGGTAATCCAAACGTATCTCCCGATTCTGGAATTCAAAATAGTTCTGATCACGTTTCTAGCCCAGAACCGAGCCCTAATCCAAATATTAAACCAAAATTTAATAAAAGCGAAACTTGTAGCTCTTCCAAACACACGTCAAAAAATTCAATAGAAAATAAAAGTTCGTTAAATTCAAAAGCCATAAATTGTAAACTAAACTCAAATAACATAAAAGAGCAATCCAAATTGTCTTTAACTTCAAATAGTTTTGATAGGGTGCTTTATGGAAATACGGATCGAGTACTTTATCCTCCAAGAAGAAAAGCTGGAAGGCCACCCATAACGCGAAAAGGTCCTGGTCGACCGCCTAAACACAAACCAATAAATGCCATTTCTTCCGAAGTAAAAACATCTGATAATTGTAAAATAATCGAAAGTAACGTAAATTTAAGTAGTATTGCAAAAATATCCGAGAAACTTGAAACAAAGTCGAATAAGCATAAAAAGAATTTAAAAAACAATTGTGATATTAGTGTAACAAATTTAGAAAAGAAAGATCTTAATAAAAAATTTAATAAGAACAAGTTAAGTCAGGAAGTTTGCGATAAAACTGGCAAACGAATCGACGTAAACAATAAAATGGTTCAAAAATGTGAAAGTAAACAAGACGGATGCGACAAAAATATTCCAGTTATTAAAACCTCCAAAAAAAGCATTAGTAATAGAGTTGTTTTGGCAAATAAAAATAAAACCGATATACTTAGGGCAAAATACACGACACTTAAAAATTCCAAAGTAATGCATAGCAGGCATAAAGATAAAAAGCATAAAAAATGTAAATTTAAAATTCTTAAACCTATCAGTGCCGCAATTTTTGATCCAAAATTGAATACGGAAATTGAAAAATTAGTTTCTGATTTTGGCAAGTATTGTAATATAAGTTTGATTAAGCAATCTAAAGAGAATGTACCTGAAATATTAAAAGTAGCAAAAAAATCGGCTAAGAAAAGAAAAGCATCCGATTATAGCGAGCGGAAAAAGAAAAAGCAAAACGTTAGTAATTCTTTTAACAAAGAAACAAACGAACAAAGATTGCCGCTAAAGAAGAGACATTATCATGTGTCTACAAATGAATCTGCCAGTGTTCCTTCGCAACCTGATACGGATATTGAGGGAAAATCTAAAATTAATAACAGCACAAAGGATAATAAAACTACACTTATAATTGACGATCATTTATCGAATACTAAAGTATTGGTCGAGATTATGCCACCTAAAAAATCAACTAATGACGATCTTGCAGAAAATTCTGAAGCTGTGGGTATTCATATAAACGAAGCAATAGAAGCTTGCATTACAAAATATTCGTCGCCACTTCAAAATCTTTCCAAGACAAATTGCGAAAGTATTACAAATCAATTGGGATCAGCCCCAATAAATAAAGATAAAATAAATTCTTCAAATAGTTCTATTGCAGCAACTACTCCGAAAAAACGCCACAGATTAGAAGCCAAGAATAATTATGAAGAATCTCTCACTGTGAACGATATAATTCAAAATCGAGTGACCGTCGTATTAGAAGAAGAAAAATTATTGGACAAAACCGCAAATTTAGAAATTTCTACTAAAAAACAAAGCGCATCTCCAAAACCAATAGAAATTGCTCAGAAAAAGATTCAAGAAAAGAAAAATGAAAGTGTTGCTCAGATAATCACTCGTAAAAAGAATAGACTGGAAGATTTGACGCTAACATTGGCGTCTAAAGTGAATTCTACAACTGCCATCGAAAACGTACCAGAAACTCATTTAAGGCGCAAAAAAGACATTATCAAATTAGAAGAAAGTTATCACAATTCTCAGAAGTTAAAAAAAGATGAACCTACAATTGACATCTTGACTGGACCCAAGTTAGTTGTTAAAGTAGAAGAAGATGTAATAATTGATAATCAGAAACGTAAAAGAGACTCGAAGAAAGTAAATGAAACTGAACGCAATCAGAAATATAAAAAAGATATCCTAAAATCTGATCTTCACGATTCAAAACGAAAAAAAGAAGCTTCAAAGGAAACTGCAAAAGAAGTTTCGGCAAGTAATTTAAAAGTTATTAAAAAGGATGAGGATTTGAAAATGGACGACTCAATAGCAGAGAATAATGTTAAACGCAAAAAAGATCTTGCTAAATTGGAGGAATCGACTTCACGTGCTTCTGTTATTAAATCACCGGTTTCTAAACGAATTAAACCAACCGAACCTGATAAATTGGATTCTATAACAACTGATGTGCCGACTGGAATTTTTATGCCAACTATAGATATCGAATTACACATTCCTTCATCTACTATACCGAACTCACACGCTCTACAAAAATCAAGTTTTGCATTTTTGGAAAAAGTTGTAGCGCCCGAACATCTCGAAATAAATAAAATAGAAAAAGTTTCTCCATTATCAAAACAAAAAGATGCACCGGAAGGCATTTCGCGGAAAAAAGTTAGAAAACGTCGCGCAATTAATAGAACAGGATTTCCAACTATTAAGAAGAAGAAAAAGAAAATTGTGGTTACCGAACCAATTCCACTGGCTAACGTTGAAGAAAAAGTAGTTTGTGATCGCGTACCTCAAGAAGGTGAAAAGTATTCCACCTTTTTGCAAAGAACTGAAAAATTAAACGTTTCCAATACTATCTTAGAAAAATTACAAAATTGTATTAATTCTCCTACTCATAATAGAGATGATCAAATTCCAAAATATAATTCTGATACTGAGGAAGAGAGTATGTACGAACTTGGAATTTCTAAAAATGGCCGTCCTATAAGTAGACAAAGTTTAAAAAATTCCAGGTCAAAGGATGTATCTCCAGACGGTTCGACTAGTGATAGAAATTTAAGAAGTTTTAATTCTGATGATAAAGATTCAAATACCGACTTGGATGATGTTTCTTTGGAAGCGCGACTTGATCTTATTAAAACAAATAAAGAAGTTGCACAGGTGGAGTGCAAATGGAGAAGCCGACACAGTAGGCACGTTATTAAAAGTGAAAAGAGTTTGTTCAAACAAAATCTAAGAGACTTTTCGCCAGCTAGTAGTGTGGACACTTTTAATGAAAAGAAGAGTGCAGAGGAAGTAGCAGGATCTGGTGATGAGAAACGTGTAAGGAAATTGCCTAGATGGAGGAAGAAGTTTTTGATTGCTGGGTTATTTTCTGATTATTATAAGGAGGATGAGTAAGTTAACGTTTTATTCTAAATGATGTTACTTTATTGATTTGTGTTTGAAATTGCAGTGAAGTGATCAGAGCAAAACGAACTGAAGCGGCATCAAAATCGTCAAAAATAATTTACAATTCAAGTGAACATCCTTATGGGTTGTTACCTCCTCCATATCATTGTGGTAGATATTTGCGCTGTCGGAAGATTCCATTTCAATTACCTCATGACTTATGGTGGCAGCATACGCATTCACAATTACCAGGCCGTGATATTGTTCCATCGTGGAATTATCGCAAAATTAGATCTAATGTGTATAATGTGAAAGTTACTGGGGGTGCTTGTGAACCACAGTCTTGTAATTGCTCTCCCACAAAAGGATGTGATGATGATTGTATTAATCGGTTAGTTTTGGCAGAATGTCCTGCAACGCATAAATGCCAGAATCAAAAAATTCAGAAACACGAGTGGTCTCCTGGAATTGAACGATTTATGACTATTTCTAAGGTAAGATTTTGTTATGAAAGAATTAGGGCCAATTACATAATGAATTTTAAAGGAAATGTTAAATTTAAAACTGCTTTCAAAGCCAAAGTGATCATTTTGATTAGTTTATTTTTTCTTAAACGCGCTTTTAAATTTAACGCCTTCTTTTAAAATTCATTATGAAATTGGCCCTTATACCTATTGTTATTAAAGTCGTACAAGATGTTTTTTTAAAGTAGCTTAGCTAGAATTACAAACTGTTTTTATTCGCTTCTCTCATTCTGCAACTACAAGCTAGGATACGATAGTGTCTAAGCAAAACAATGAATTCAATCCAAATTTTGATTTTTAACTGGCATGAAGTTCACTGAATATAAAATTTAAAAGAAAAGTTAATCTGTCGATTTTCGTTCATTACACTACTAAACAAACTCAAGCAATTCAGTTAAAATTGGTAAAAATATAGGAATACATCTAGGCAAACACTGATCATAGATTTAAAAAAAATTATAATAGCATCCTCAGAACAACAAAATTACATGTCAAACGATATAAAGAAAAATACTTTACAGTACACTGCAGTACACCAAATATGTAATAGTGAAAGATTACCAAACAAGTTTCTCGATTACAGTTGTTTAGGTGCATTGGGAAGTGCGAAATTTCAAGTAACCATAAATATTACTTATGTTAATGGTGAGGTGTGTAGTTAAAGCGAACGGGTCGGAATTTGTAATTCTGTAATATATTCCCCTTTGATACACTGAGTGTTCTCGACAGCATTTAGTTTACCTTTAACTTTTAGTACGGCAACCTTAGCAGATGATTTGCCATATGAATATATAAATTAGAACATTACAATTTCCCCCTAAAAGTAGCTTGTTCAATAAAAGAAGTAACTTGAAATATGACGTGCATTTTTTGCAAAATTTATTTTAATTCCTTACAGGGTTGGGGTATCAGAACAAAATTATCCATTAAACAACACGAATTTATATTAGAATATGTTGGCGAAGTTGTATCTGATCAAGAATTTAAAGAGCGAATGGCTACACGTTATGCACATGATACACATCATTATTGTCTTCATCTTGACGGTGGTTTAGTAATAGACGGTCATCGAATGGGTGGAGATGGACGATTTGTTAATCATTCGTGTGAGCCAAATTGTGAAATGCAAAAGTGGTCTGTTAATGGTCAATTTCGAATGGCTTTATTTGCGTTGAGAGATATTCAGGAGGGCGAGGAATTAACTTACGATTACAACTTTTCATTATTTAATCCTGCCGAAGGTCAAGAGTGTAAGTGTGGTAGCGAAAATTGTCGAGGAGTTATTGGTGGAAAATCGCAACGTGTGAGGCAAAGTATTACGTGTTCTACTAATGCAAATTCAAATCAAGTCGGCCGTGTCGGTAGGCCAAGAAAAAATCAAGCCAAACGTACGACTAGCAGCCCTAAAGAACTACCTGTTGCGCCAGCGCCACCGCCTGTTGCTCCAGTTCCTTTAATGAAGCCTATGAACAATGCACAGAAGATGTTTGTTCGTGAACACCATTGTTTCATAATTAGAAATTTAAATAGAACAAAACATAGTCGCGACAAATCAACGGATCCCTTATCAGTCGATAGAGCAAACGCTGCAACACCCACAACTGATCATAATGATGCTACCACTTTCATAAATCACTTAAACGCATTACGGCAACCTCGCAATATGAAAACTAGAAGATTAGCACAAGCAGAAGATAATCCAGAACTGAAGAAGGTAGCACAGCTTGCAAGCATTTTAAGAGATCTATACACCATTGTCACAACTGCAAAAGGTTTTTCAATATATATTTTTTTAAAGTTTTCTCTTACAAATAAAAAATTTTTTAGATGAAAAAGAAGAGCTTTTATGTGCATCATTTATGACTTTACCATCTAAAAGAAAAGTTCCCGAATATTATCAGCGAATTGCAGAACCTTTAGATTTTGCAACTATCGAACAAAACATTAGTATGGGCGTTTATCGCACAGTGGAATATTTTGACAAAGATATGAATAAAATTTTTACAAATACAGTTCGATTTTTTGGTAGAACATCCGAAATTGGAATTGCTTCTGCAAGACTGAAGAAAATATATGGTGATGCGAAACAACAGAGTTTGTCTAAATTAGAAGAAGTTATTGGTGAGAAATTGCCTTCCAAATTTATTTCAAACAAGCGTAAAGGAGATGAAGAAGACGTTATACGTTGCATTTGTGGAATGTTCCGTGATGAAGGTCTAATGATACAGTGCGAGCGATGTCTGGTTTGGCAACATTGTGAGTGTGTTCAAGCCGATGTTGCTGCTGCTAGCTATCATTGCGAAAGATGCGTGCCTAGAGAAGTTGATTACGAGATTCCGCTTGATGAATACACGGAACACGGTCATCAGTAAGTTTTCCTTTTAATATATAAAAACACATTTTTATTTGAATTTCTTTAGATATTACATGACTTTAATGAGAGGAGATTTACAATTGCGACAAGGTGACACCGTTTATGTTTTGCGTGATATACCTATAGCTGGCACAAATAAGAAACACACATATAAAACCATTGGTAAAATTAAATATACAGATTTGGATATCTTTAGAATTGAGAGACTCTGGAAGGATTGCAATTCTGGACAAAGGTTTGCATACGGTCATCATTATTTAAGACCACATGAAACGTTTCATGAGCCTACTAGGAAGTAAGTTTTCATTTCTTGATTTTTTTCTTGTGTAATTGTGATATTTTACTTTTAAATTAGGTTTTTCCCAAACGAAGTTATGAGAGTGCCACTTTATGAAGCAGTACCAGTGGAATTAGTAATTTCACATTGTTGGGTATTTGACATCAACACTTATTGCAAAGGACGACCCATAGGAGCTCCCGAAGACCACATTTATATTTGTGAATATCGTGTCGACAAATCGGCAAGATTGTTCAGTAAAATATCGAAAGCCAAATATCCAATTTGTACGAAATCTTACGCTTTTGATAGATTCGATGTTAGATTAAAAATATCTCGGACATACACTCCTCACGATTTGGATCCAGCATTCGTGAAACCGAGAGGTCGGAAACCGCAAGATAACGAGGACATCAAAGAAATGCCACAATTGCCTGTACACGTGCCTGTTGTAAGGGTGAGTAGAATTTCGAGTTGTAGAAATAAAAATATTGCAAACATTTGCTTTTAGAGTTTAAGTGAAAAGAAAATTAGGTTAAATAAAATCCTACTGATATTATTGAATAAAATCCCGGCTAAGCAAGCTTTAGATGTTTCTTATCTATTGGAGGGTGGCAGAAGAAGAAAAAAGCAACTAGAAAAATGATAACGTTGGAAATTATGCTATTTAGATAATTTAATGTTAATTTATTTATTGAGCTGATCCATAAAATTTTACACACAATGTTAATTAGCTAGTCAAAGGTATTGATTTTTTGCTCTTATATTTATTTGTAAATACAACAATTTTATTTATTCGTCTATTGTAGCCCAGTGTTTTAAAAGTTTAATTTTAATTTGATTTTAAATTGGACACAAAAGGTATCTCATTTAAATTTTATATCGTAGGTACATTATTTTTTTATATTATTGTTGTTATTTATATTGTACCTAAATTTGAAAGCTATTATGTTCCTCATAATTTTAATTGTTGTTTAATTATTTAAATGAGGTACTGTTAATTTATTAATTATTGTAATATATTTTTTAATAATCTTCACTATTTACTTAAATTTAGTATTTTGTTATTTATTCGATATACAATGCTATTTATTATATGAAGTAATTATAAATCGTACTTGACGTACAATTTTATTTTATTAATAAATATTTATTCAAAGTTAACAAAAATGTAATATTGTATCTCGAGTATTACAATTTTGAGATTTAATGTAATGTAAATCTGTAGAAT
This sequence comes from Cantharis lateralis, assembly GCA_963170105.1. Lineage (NCBI taxonomy): Eukaryota > Metazoa > Arthropoda > Insecta > Coleoptera > Cantharidae > Cantharis > Cantharis lateralis. Next base: position 12,772,651 of record OY720629.1, read on the forward strand.
GTTAATAATGTTTATAATTCATTGGATTATAGTTACATTAATAAACTTGTTACATTTGTATAAATTTTATTTGAAAACTACAACAAATTATGTTTTTGTAGCCTTATATTAACATAGGACCAACTTGCCCTCGAAATTAAATTTATGGGCTCCTCATTAGAGGTTGCCTAAATTTTACCAGCATCGAGAGCCACAATATTACAAGTTCTTAAGAGTCTGTAAGAGTCACAGGTAGGTGATAATAAGTGGTGGTAAAAATAAGAGTTTGTAACGTTTGTTTGTGATAAACTTCAAAATGCTTGTAAAAATCGTATCTTGAATTTTGTTCGATTAGCAGTTATTCGACTGCATTTGTTCGATTTAATATTTATTGGAACGAGTATTTGTTCAACGTAACATTTATTCGAATGAGCATTTGTTCGACTTGGAATTTTATTCGACATACATTTGTTCGACTCAACATTTATTCGAATAAGCATCTGTTCGACTTGGAATTTTATTCGTCATACATTTGTTCGACTCAACATTTATTCGAAATGGAATTTTATACGACGTAGTGAATAAACATAGTACATTATTTGTTTGATTATATTTTAAATTATAATGCTATACATTGTTTAAAATTATAAGTACTTGTACAATGGTAATTTATTCATTATGTAATGATTTTTCTTTTTCTCGAATTTAACTTTTAAGATTTTGGTACTGACTTAAATACCTCTTGAAGGATTTATAAGCTTAATTAAATAAATGAGCTCAGAAAATTCAATTTTTGAATATACAGATTAGATTCAGGGAGCAAAAGGTACAAAAAAGACTTAGCAGATGGTTGTTCTAAATTTGGATAAAAGTAATAATCTTTCTTTTAATAATCATAAAAATAAAACACGATTACCTACCTATACCTTGTCCGAAAATTTCAATTTACAAACTATTCTAAATATTCAAAAATATCGCAATGGGGGTTCTACATACTAGGTAATTAAAAAGAGTAAAATATCGATACTTTAGATCACATTAAACAGGTATGTATTTAAGTCTGTAACAAAACAATACAAAGAAAAGGAGTTTATAGAATAAAAGAATGGTTCATAACATTGTCTATGTCGAATAAATATTAAGTCGAACAAATGCTCGTCGAATAACTGCTAATCGAACGAATGCTGTCGAACAAAATTCCTAGAATCTGAATTGAATTTATTACATTGTAACCAGTTTTAAATATAATTTTGAAAATTGATTAAAAGTTTAATAATTTCTCGTGTAAAATATCTTTATAAAACCAAGATCAATACTTTGGTCATAAACATAATAAATAAAACGTTAAGTATAATAATAAAATATTTATTTAAAATACAATATACATATAATTTTAACAAAAACGTATAAAATTCTAATCATATTCAAGTTTAAATTCAAATAACTGCGACATTAGATCGAGACTTGCGAATATCAATAGTTTGGTACGGAAAAATTTGTACTGTGTATCTCACAATGAGTATTTGAGGAACAAACGAACAATCAATAAACATGAAGAACTACGTAGATTAAAAGATACAATATACATAAAAGAATCAAATAAATTTAGTGTAAAATATCAATCATATGTTTTTAAAACTTGTTTTAGAAATTCCATTCACCTCAACTTTTGTGGTGAAGCGAATCATAATTCTGATTTTGTGAACTTTCACAGAAAAATGTGAGTTATAAAATATTTCCTGCAAAATTCGAGGAGTACAGTGGTTTTCCATATTCAGTATTTCAATCGAATCTGCCTGATGAACTCGGCAGTCAACAGAATTTTCAGGAATGCAAACCTGCACAGCAGGTTATTTTTTGATTAATATTAAATTTTGTATTTTGCTTTTTGTAGTAGGTATTGAATTTGCTTTTGTATATTTTTGGTCGCTGATTATTAAGTAGAATGGGCTTACCTGTATTTATTAAATAAATAAATAAAATTTTCTTAACTGTCCGACAACTACTGTAGCATTTACCCTATTGATGTAATAATGTTTTTCAAAGTGGTTGAATTTTTTTTCTATATTAAATATTGAAATTAAATTTCTGCACCCCATAAGAACAACTAACATTGCAGATTCATACATTAACAATAATATTTTATAAAAACATTTCGCTTAAGTTAACAAGACAATCATCAAACAAGTTTAATAAACTATAAATTATTGTTTACCTATCATTACACTTCAATGACAGCTTTCATTAAATCATTTCCAGATACAACTCTATCGCTGCAGATAATAATTTTACTATCAGTTAAAGTTTCAAGTAAATTACAGGCTGCAATTTCGGCATAAGTAACGCCTCCGATTATATAAATCAAAATACACCTTGGTTGTAAGGTAGAACCTTTTTCATTTTTAATTAAAAGTGGCCCCAATGGTTCAAGTTTACTCTTTATTTCATTTACGGGCGTATTACTTAATATTAAACTCGCAATTTGAGTCAAGAGTGGTATATAATTACCACCATAAACGTAACTGCAACAGGTGGGAACTTTCAGATTAACTTTAGCAGGATCACTTGGCACTTGCCTTAAGGTTTTTACATTTGTATAAAAATCGTTAGACAAAAATTTTGGAAGCTTATTTACAATACTGCTAGATAAGTTTTGTAAATTTACAGTTTCCAAGTGCTCGTTTGTAATAAAACCGGCTTTTAATAAATTGTTTTGAATGAAGCCATAATGGTACCCAAATTCTTGCAAAAATCTATTATAAAAAGAGTTGTATTCGCTTGAACTCAATTTTTGGGTGATCGACATGAGACACATTAATCTTAAAGTAAGTAATTTTTGATTTTCAGTTGTCATAATTTGTTGTAAATAATCAAAATTTGCGCTTTTATTTTTATTCTGAATTATAAGACGTTCAGTATAATGCTGATCTTCAAATCTGTGCCCTAAACAATTGACAATAGTTTGCGATGCCGACAGATGATTGACTATCAATTTCTTTTTCGATGTAGTTGCTTGCAACTTTGTCTCCACATACTTTTTAATCTCATCCAACGCCATTTCTTTAGAACTTTCGCCTTCTGAACGCAAAGTTTTGGTTAAATGATTTAAAATCGTAATGACTTCGGTGAAGTGTTTATTTTTTATGTCTTTATAAATAGGATCTCTAATGTTATCCAAAGTAATGTTAACAGGTTCCTTTTTTATAATCAAATTAAATTTTGTATCATAAATTTCTAGTTCTTCCATTTTGTGCTCACAAATTCCACTCGTAACTCCATAAATTTCATTTAATAAGGCGGCATAAGTAGTGGGAGTTAAAAGTGCACTGGGATAATCCAAATTTCGATCTAATAAAATGATGGTTCCAAAATCTACTTCACTTTTTTCGGTATTAGGAAGATTTTCATTTAAAATATCTAATTGTTTCAAAACGGCAGTGGAATGTTGACCCAAAGCAAAATATGTACAGGGTTTGCCAAATACAAATGAGAGGTGCCACAAGCTTTTAGCATAAATAGGCAAAAACGATAAATCAAGATCAACATAAAGAGTCTTAAAAAGTTGAGGCAGTTCTAAACTTAAAATACCTTTATCCAAATGAATTGGCTGCCATTGTAACGAATATAACTGGATATATCCAGATATACCCAATTCTTCTAGTATATTCTCAAACACATACAAAGACTTTGGAATTAGAATTATATGGTACTTTTCTTTGGGTGGATTTTCTGTATTCAGTTGCGAACGAATTTGATTAACAACATTTTCAAAAGTTGTAAAATTGGAATAAATTAAGTAAATCAAATTATTTTCTGTTTTGGGTGGTTCCACTTCTAATTTGAACAATTTTTCAACTTTATGTGATCTACAATTAAAATTCTGTTTACAAACATTCAAAATCCTGGTGCAAAATCATACTTTAACCATTTAACACCACAAATTTTTTCCAGCGGCTTAATAATATTAGGTTCGAACACTAGATCTTTAGGATCGTTAATTGAACTTAAAATTTTTGATAATTGTGCTTTTGAAATTTCAATTAACGACGACAACTTTTTATAAATCATTTTTATTTTGAAAAAATCAACGTAAGCATAAAATTAAGGTTATGCTGCCGTGACAGTTGGACACAAAACATCATTTTCACCACACAGTGGCAGCTTCAATTTTGTGGTTTTGGATTTAATTTTTTACCCTTTCTTGGTAAGTTTACAAAAATTGGAAATTATTGCGGTATCCTCAGAATAGGTGGTATCTATAAAACTATTAGTTTTGGAAAAAAATCACAATTTTTGGAAATAAATTTTCTAATATTACTAACTGCGTCACTGCATTTTGATTATTTTAACTTACATTTAAAACACAAAGTTAACCTCACTAAAGTTTGGATTTTCATATAAATTTTTTCGTACTTTTCGTAAGTTTTTACAAAAATGGAAGATTTAGAAGAACAGGATCCGTTAGAGAAGTATTTGTTGTTAACGCACAAAGCTAATATTCTACAAATACTTTTAGATACTGACATCAAAAAACATTATTCGATAAACATAAAGTGAGTTGTTTGAAACTTCAGTTTAACTTTAATTAAATTTAGTTTTGTAGAATTATTTGAAAATAATACAAATTTAGGGAACACAATTTTGAAACGTCCCGAAGAAGCGTTGGAAGAATTAGACGATTGGATTTTACACATTCAGGATATTCTTGTTAAAGAATATAAATATCAGGAGGAATATGTCGCAAAATGTAACGTTCATGCTCGAGTGTATGGTCTTCCACCCTGTCCAGAATTACATCGCACTGTGTTTCCAAAAAATGAAGACATGGACTTATTTTTACAAATCACTGGTAAATATTGCTATTGTTTTAAAATTAATTATTAGTTACTATGATTATTAGGCACCGTGATTAGAGTAACAGGTACAAAAATGTTGGAATATCAGAGAAATTATATGTGCACTAAATGCAAGCATATCAAAAATGTTGAAGCAATTTTTGATCAAAAATATATTATTGTTCCTCCAAAAAAATGCAGCAATCAAGAAAAATGTGCTGGCACAAATTTAGTAGCAATTGGTGATTTAAATTCTGATAATTGTAAAGATTATCAAGAAATAAAAATACAAGTAAGTGGGTTCACAGTGTGTAAAAGACAATTACAGTGTTGCTTATAGGAGCAATCGTCAAAAGTAGGGGTCGGCGTAATGCCTTCTTCGATGTGGGTAATTTTAGAAGACGATTTAATAGATGTTTGTAAACCAGGAGATGATGTAACTATTTGGTGAGCTATAATTTCACATTGTAAACTTTTACAATAAAATAAAAATTGTAGTGGTACAGTGAAACGAAGGTGGGGTGCCTTTGTACCAGGTAAAAGAATAGAAGTGGAATTAGTAATAAAAGCAAATCATGTTCAGGTGAACAACAGTCAAACGTTTTCAAATTTAGTGACTCCGGAGATACAAGAGCAATTTGTCAATTTTTGGGAAAAATACAAAGACTGTCCACTGAAAGGTCGTGATTTAATTTTAAAATCATTTTGTCCGAAGGTTTATATAATTTTTCTTACATATTATTTTCTTTTAATGCACTTTCATATTTTTAGATTTTTGGAATGTATTTAGTAAAATTGGCAGTTACTATGGTTTTAGCAGGAGGCAGTAGGTGTACCGAGGGTAATCAAGTTGGAATACAAATTAGAAGTGAACCACACATACTTCTGGTTGGCGATCCTGGAACTGGAAAATCTCAAATACTTCGTTATGCTGCTAAAGTAATACCACGGTCTGTTCTCACCACTGGTGTGGGTACCACATCAGCCGGATTAACTGTAGCAGCCGTAATGGTAAGTAACATATTTAACTTTATAACATCTGAATATTGAAACCTTTTCACTTTTGCCTACCCACTATTCCAGCGGTTTTTAAACTTAACGCTAAAATATCTTTATAATTCCATTTATTACTACTCGATATCCTTTATATCACTATTGTACACTGAGATCCTTAAATTATTACTTTGGCATCATTTATGCTGTAAGTTCTTTAATTTTTATTGTGACCATCTATAATACTAATCGCGTACCTGTTTCTTTTTGCTAAAATTCAATTTTTATTAATAGGTATACCGGGTGACATCCGATTTTTGAACATATGGAATTTACATAGGAAATTAATTTTTTCTAAATTCCTGCTTCCCATTATAACAGATAAGGGCAATAAAAAGTATATCAAATTAAAGAAATTTTTATTCTGCGTCTAAAGATATTTAACACTTAATATTTTGTTTTTTAATTATTGTTAAAAACTCGACAGTAAAATTAAGAAATAGCGCTTTTTAAAAAAATATTAGCAGGCTTGTCCGACAAGTTACTTTGACAGATTAAAATTAATTTGGTTAACAATGAATGGCAATGTGGCAAATAAAATGTAAATGAAATGACCCAGCCATCTAACATTTTTTTAAAAAGCACCATTTCATAATTTTACTATCGAGTTTTTAACAATAACTAAAAAACAAAATATCAAGTGTTAAATATCTTTAGATGCGGAATAAAAATCTCTTTAATTTGATATACTTTTTATTCTTATCCGTTATAATGGGAAGCAGGAATTTAGAAAAAATCAATTTCTCATGTAAATTCCCTATGTTCAAAAATCGGACGGTCACCCGTAAAATCGCACCCTTGCGACAAGGGTCATATCAGTTATTTTCAATGGTATTAATTAAAAATTCATGATTTGAGTTGTGTCACTTTTGTTGCAAGGGTGCGATATGTCTTTATAGTGTTTTCCCTCCCATTTATCAAGTAATACATGTGAAGAACATAAAGACTTGCTTTTTATTTTGTTTGTTCTCAAAATTACACGTGAAACGAGGGCGAAGTTCAGAATGGACTCTTTACAGAGATTCCCTGCTCTTTTATTAGACTTTTTTTTATTAGACGCGTTTCGATCTGTTAGATCATAATCTATGAAATAAAAATTGAAAATTAAAAAATTACAAATTGTAGCGGATAAAAATAGAACCTTGTTCCAAATTGAAATTATAGTGACAAATTTTAAAAAAGAGACAGAAACAAAAAATATTACGTAACACCTTGATAAAATATATTGTCTATGATGGCTGTATGCAACAAGCCATCTATTTCGTTAACGCAGTTGTTGGTCCTGCATGCGTTTTTTATCTCGAAATATTCTGGAATATCAAGTATTCTACCCTTTTTTTCTTGATGTAGTAGTTTTACATTTAGGTCTTCGTTAAAACTATGCCCACTGTCCAATAAATGTTTTGCGAAAGCAGAAAAAAAAGCAGCAAACACCCCTAATTTAACACATTCCAAATCTGCTTTCGCAGATTACAAAACTTAGTTGCTAAAAATGCAATCGACTTATTTAACAAACTTACTTATGCTGTTTTTAAAAAATTGCAAAACCTTGTAAACTAAATTGAAATTTACACAACAGAACTGCGTCACAACTTTATAACTGGAAAGCAAAATCAACAAAATATATTTACAAATATTTATTATTAGGAAGATGGGCAATGGCAATTAGAAGGTGGCGCTTTAGTCTTAGCTGATGGTGGTATTTGTTGCATTGATGAATTTAATTCCATGAAGTCTCATGATAGAGCCAGTATTCACGAAGCAATGGAACAACAAACCATAAGTGTTGCAAAGGTAAATACATTTGTTTTGTGCCTACTTTTCAAATTATTAATTATTTATTTAGGCAAGCATTGTATGTAAATTAAGCACAAGATGTTCAATTTTGGCTGCTACTAATCCAAAAGGTGGACATTTGAATTCTTCACAATGCTTGAGTTTAAATTTAGCTTTGCCAAGTCCTTTACTAAGCCGATTTGATGTAGTTCTAATGCTTAAAGATTCATATGATAAGGATTGGGATAATCTAATAGCAGATTATATTTTAAGTGGAAAAAGTGAGCATGACGCCAAATTGGATACTACACTTTGGAATCTAGAAACTTTACAACAATATTTTAGCGTTATTAAAAAATTGAATCCCATTTTAACAAATGCCACAAATACAATACTTAGTGCTTACTATCAAGCACAACGAAGAGCCACATTCCGAAATAAAGCTAGAACTACTGTTCGTTTATTGGATAGTCTTGTTAGGTAAGTCAATATGTTTATAATCTTCTCTGTGGTTTAAAACATTAATTTTCCTTAAGATTATCGCAAGCACATGCAAGAGTAATGTTTCATTCCAAAGTTGAAATAATGGATGCAATATTTGCTATATTATTAATCGAATGTTCTATGCATGGCGAATGTTCGGTGCTACCATTAAGTAATTTAAATGTACAAGCACCTCCTAGCAATACTCCAATGCAAAATTATGCAGATTTAGTGCAATCAGTTTTAACGCATTTAGGATTGTTGGAATTATTACAAGTCGAGTCTATTTCCTTAAATAACAAATATGACTGCACGTTCAATGAAGAAACAACTTTTAATGTCTCAAACACTATAGATGGTAATGTTTTGCAAAAAACTAATGAAAATGAAGTCAGTGTATCAGAAAATTCAAATTTAAATAGTAATTCTAGTACAAAAATTCTCAGCATAGAGGAAACTCAAGTAGATGACAACAGTAGTATTTCTAACAATTGTGAAAAATCAATAGAAGTAGAAAATAAGGAAGAAGCGATACAAAAAGAAAATAATATTAGCAAAACTGAAGCAGATTCTAAAATTGAAACAACTTCCAAAAATGAATTCAATAAGAAAAAAAGAAAAAGTGCGAAATTATTAAAACCATTAAGAGAAACTAAAATTGTTAAAACAGACTACAACTTATTTAATTTAATACCCAGCGTGAATGACGATTTCAATTTGGATATTCTTAACTATACAGATTCACAAGAAGAAAATAACACAACCTGTTCAGAAAATACAAATTTTGACAATGATCAATCTTTGAAAAATGGAATTCTAAATAAATCAATAAATGTCGATTTGAATAACGTAGAAAAATCTTTGAACAAAGAGAAGAAATCCAACAGTCCTACTGTAGTTGCTAATTTTTCAACTAAAATACACTTAAAAGATAAATTTAAGCAGTTTGCCAAAAGTTGTACAAAAGATGATGAATTCGAGAAAATGAAAACTCTTAATTTAAATAAAACAGTAAAAGAAGTTACAACTGTAAGTAAAGTAAGTGTAGGTAGTGTCGACTCTATTAGTGAACTTAAAATTGACAAAAATAGTCAAATGAATTTGACACAATCATTATTTGAAAACAAAGATGAAGATATTGATAATTTAAATTTAGATTTTTAAGTGTTAGATACAACTGTATTTGTAAAATATTTCTTAGTTTCTGTATAATGTTATTATAATAAAAGTTTTAGTTTTGGTTCATTATAAAATTTTATTACGAACACATGCAGCAACAATTTCAAAAATTTAACTGACCACCACTTTGGTAACTTTTTAGAAAAACTCGAAAAAAAATTTATTTTAAAAACCAGTGTTCCCTTTTTTATTTAAAAATTATGTTTGTTAAAAAACATTTAAGTATTGTTAAATTAACTTAATCATTTTTAATTATTTTACATTGTATTTCGCAAGTTAAAAATTTTTTTTTTAATAAAAAATATTTTGCACGCCCCTGGTAACACGAATAATACCAATAAATGTTATGTTGGTAACCTTCGTTGTATCTCACAAGCATGGAAAAATCTAACCTAAAATCTTTATTGTCAATTTATAATAAATAATTCGAAATGGGTAAACCAAAAGTAAGTAAATTTAAATTCATAATAATAAATATGGAGAACTAACGCTGCAGGTTACAGGTAGTTCGATATTTTCATGAAGATGAGGAAGACGATAACAGTTCCAATAAATCTGTTAGAAAAAGTAGAAAGAAAACTATAACTTATGATAGTACAAATCTTAAACCCAAAGATTGGAAACGTAAACATGCAGGTAAAATAAAATTAGCCAAGGAAGCAATAAAGCAAGAGAAAAAGAAACCAGATCGTGTCCCTGTTTCAAAGGAGTTGTTAACGAAATATAGTCGTGGTGAAGCAGTACAAGAAAAAGGAATTCAAACTAACATACACAAGGAAAAGTTGTTGGCAAAAGAAAAAGAAGTAGAATTTGCTAATGAAGAGGCTGCAAGGGTTGAAATTTTGCTTACCGAAAATGCTGGGTGAGAACTAGGACAGGTTTAAAGGTATTGGTTTTAATTTTAAGGTTTTAGTTTTTTGGAAGCCGATGCTGGGGAAAGAACAACTCATTATACTCAAAAGCAAATCTTGGATAATGTTGATATTATGTCTGCAACCAAACATTTTGAATTGAAACTAAACGATTTCGGACCTTATCGAATGAAATACTTTAAAAATGGAAGGCATTTGTTGATTGGTGGTAAAATGGGACATCTTGCAGCTTTCGATTGGGCTACGAAACGATTACATTTTGAAATTAATGTAATGGAATCTGTGCACGATGTATGCTGGTTGCATATTGAAACTATGTTGGCGGCTGCACAAAAAAATTATGTCTATATTTATGACAATCAGGGTACCGAATTGCATTGCTTAAAAAGTTTATCAAAAGTTTCGAAGATGGAGTTTTTGCCTTACCATTTTTTGCTTGCCACTGCTGTAAGTAAACTATTTCCATAAAATTATTTTTATAATAATTAATTTTTAATAATTGTTAGGGCGTCGAAGGTTACTTGAGTTGGCTTGACATTTCCATTGGAGAAATTGTGACGCAATACAATGCAAAGATGGGTAGAATTGATATTCTTACTCAAAATCCATATAACGCTGTGCTATGTGTGGGAAATTCAAAAGGTGTTGTATCTATGTGGGCCCCAAATACTAGAGAACATCTTGCAAAAATGTTATGTCACAAAAGTGGTATAACTGCTATACACGTTGACCCTTCTGGGAAGTAAGTATTTTTTTCAAATTTTGATATTTTAACTTGCAATGTTACTAATTTTCTATTAGGTATATGTCAACTGCTGGATTAGATCACACTTTAAAAATTTGGGATATTAGAAAATTACAAGGACCAATTAGAAATTATAACTTAAGAACAACTGCCACAAACGTTGCAATATCACAAAAGAACATGCTTGCCGTGGGAATGGGAAACATTGTAGAAGTTTATAAGGATGCTTGCACGTCATCGGCAAAACGGCCATACATTCGTCATTGTTTAAATAATGCAATAGGAAATTTAGAATTTTGCCCATACGAAGATGTTTTAGGTGTAGCTTCAAAAAATTGTATTACAAGTCTTCTTGTACCAGGTTCAGGTGAACCCAATTTTGATGCTTATGAAGCTAATCCATTCCAAACTAATTCACAAAGAAGAGAGAGGGAAGTTAAATCTTTATTAGAAAAGGTATATTGTAATTATTTAGAGTTGTATGCAAATTTTAATTGAATTATTTTTTCAGATTCAACCAGAGCTGATTTCACTTGATCCTCATATAATATCTGCAGTCGATATTCCTACAGCAATGGAAAAAATAGAAGCAAAAAGAAGTATCTTGGTAAGAATTACATTTAATCAATTAACAAATAGATATACATTTCTTGCAAGAAAATTTTTTGTCTAAGGAAAAGTTGATTAATTCGAAGTTTTATTATTTTTACTTGTTTAAACCCTAATCTTTTAAATACAACATTTTACCAAAAGTCTGAAGCCCCTTTCCAAATTTGTCTTTAACTTTGGACAAAATTTACTGCCTAGAAGCTTTACATCATTGAGGCACTCGATATAGTTTTTTTTTGTAACAACCAATTTAAATATTTTCAGTTCTTGAAACCACCCAAGGTTAATTATGACACAAGAAAGAAAATGAAAGGTAAAGGTGGTTCAGTTAACCTAGCACGAAATAAAAAGATTGTTCAGGAAGAAGCCAAAAAGGTAAGCCTGATGGAGATAAAACTGATATGAAAGAAATGTTAATTTTGTAAATTTTTTAAATAGGAATTCATCAAGAGCATCAAAGATTTGAATCAATCAGATGTCAAATTAAAAAAGAAGAATAAAAAAGCAGAACCCTACAATGTTTTAAACCGATTTTTACCAAAATCAAAATAATTTTTATGTATTAATTTTTTATTTTTCACTTTGTTGGCTTAATAAATCGTTGAATATTTAACTGTGATATTACATCATTTAGCAAAATATCACGATTATGTTTATCAATCTAAAAAACAGTTAAAATTTCCAATATCTAATTAATTTTATTATCTTGTTCAACTTACTGTAAATAAATAGGTAGTAGCACTTTTCAGCAAAGTTTCAACTAAAGGCATGTTTCTTCTAACTTTAGGAACTGTGGCTAAGATTACAAGATTTGTTCTGTTCTGCGTTTCGACAATTGAATTTTGAAATTTTTGACTTAATAATTCCATCTTTCCAATTTCATCTATAACCAGTACACCTTGGTGGCACTGGAATATTAAATTTCTATAAACGCGAAGTTAACGTAGAACTAAATTTTACTTCTTTTATAATTGGACAAACAAGGTTTTCAAATCGATCTGGAAAAACGTAATAGTCACCAACACGAAAGTGCTTGAAATCTCCTGGTTGCATATGTTGTCTACAATAAAATGTTTGTTTTATAAGTTTGAAAAGTTACATTTAATTTACAAAACACGAGCAAATTTTTCACTTTTTCCATCCAAAGTGACTACATCAAATCCACTACGTTGATGAAATTCATTTCTTATTTCGTTAGTATAAAATCCTTGGGGATATACATTGCTTTGTTGCAGTTTCTCGCATACCTTTCGAATTAGAGTTGTTTTCCCGATACCTTATAATTATTTTTTAAATAAATACTGTATATTATTGTGTCGTTCAAATACATACCTGGGGGACCAGTTATTAGTACATATTTTGGGAAAAGATTCATATCACTTCCATTTGATTTAATTGACATTTGACAAATTTTAATGTGATTGTTTACAATAATAAAAAATAAATTAAGATTTTAATTTTCTCGAATGAATAGGGTTATGTTACGTTATTATTAAAATGTATTATTTTGCATTACGTATGATACGTATGCTGAACTAAAATTGTATTAACCCTACAGAACATACTTCGGGCCTAACAGACCCTATTAATTAATTTCATTATATTATTAGTAGCTGCCTAAAATATGATCGATATACTAATAAGTGTAAGAAAAGAACTTATAATGGCGCATAAAAGCTAACGAGGAATTAAAACAAAATAGCGAAGAAAACGAAAATAAAAATATATAAATCACTAGGCTTTATCACTAGCTTCGCCCGGGGTCTCTTTAAAAATAAAATACTTTGCATTCGTCTGCGTACTCGAACGTTTTCCAGTCATGCTTCCCGTTACTTGTTAGTTTCATACCAAACTTTTTTATTCGAATTCATAATTATTATTGTTTTTGAATTCATCAATAATAAATTATTAATCAGCTAGGCTTTACCCTTTTTAACTTATTACAAGTCTCGTTAATCAGTTTATGCGCGTCACCTAAATTCGTGAGATATCGCTCTTTTCTCCTCGCTTTCCCAAGTTCTACTGAGCTACTGAGTAAGTGCTAAGTTTAGTTCAAATCGGTCAAAGGGTTTAAGAGACGAACAATCAGTGGCGTATTATCCCACAGGCCCATGAAGCCCGGGCTTGTGGTGCAAAATTTCAGTGGCGCAAAATTTCGGGAGACGCAAAATTAAATTTCAGGAGTTGTAAAAATTATTATATACTTTTTATTTTCGTAATTAAAATTCTAAGTAGGTATCTTGTTTTAGAAATAAAAGAATTTTATTCTACATATATGTGGACGGCTATTTATCTGCAGCGCTTTATTTTATTTTCCCGCTTGCAGTTTCTTTTACGAGAAAAGCTTTTGTAGCTGGTAGCCTGCATATTCTATCTATATTGTATGTAATAGATTTATTACTTTTAATGAAAATCTGTTTAACCCTTAATCGCTAACGTCAAATAATTGTCACACTATAACTACTGTGCGGTCTCAGTGACCGCGCTTTGTTTATTTCATAAACCCACGTACAACTTAACTTTTGGTTGTTTTTTTGCACCAGAGTCTTAATTGGTATTCTAGTAAGCCATAAAAAATTAAAAAGTAATTAATTTTAAGATTTTATTAACATTTAATAACACAAAAAGAATTATCGGCATATAAAAACACCTTTAATTCAAACTTGATGCGGTCTGGGAGACCTCACAATAGCGATTAAGGGTTAACCTTGATTAAAAAGTACAACGATGATCTCGATGACCAATTAGGAGGCGATATAATTCAAGTCAAAGATCTACATAGGTCTTTCATCGAATGGATTGTTAGATTTTCTAAGACAATTAAAAGACGGGAAAATTTATAATATATTTGCTGATGTTTGTTGCAAAGCTGTGACAAACTATACGGGGGTGAAATCTTTTTCAGCATTGAAAAGAGTGAAGAACCACCACAGGTCTACATTATCCAATAAAAAATTGAACGCATTGGCTCTTATGTGCATCGAGAGTGATGAATTAAATAGTATAAATTTTGACGACATCATGAATGTTTTCGCCAATGCGACATGACGAAAAAAACCGTTTCAAGCATATATTTGTTTTACGTATGCTCGATTACCTAATCATTAACCGTCTTAATTATTATTAAAAATTAGTTACATTTTCTTTATAAATTTTTTTAATTTAAAAAAAGGGTCAACTGGAAAACCGAAGATAGGGGCGCAAAATATTAAAGGCTTGTGGCGTCAAACTTGCTTAATACGCCTCTGCGAACAATCAAACCAACCAATATTAATTTTTATATAATAATAGATTAATAAAACAGCAGGTCCTTGTCAACGCAACTGAGTTCAGAAGAAGATTGGTGTCTCTATCGCAGACAACTCATATCAAAGAACTATACTATAACATACCTTACAATTTTAGCAAACGGAAAACCTTGGATCACAATAATTGAACTATGAAGATTTATTGGGGAAAAGAGGCACTTGTTTCGTAAAAACGCTCAAAATAATTCACATTCGAAATAATTCGCCACAGTAATTTTTCTAATTTCCTTTTCGCTAGTTTTACAAATACATCAGGTGGTCTTCACTGCTGATCTTCGTGAGAAATTCGAATCGTCGCGTCGTTTGTACAGAAACCCGACCGGCCCCTTCCGCAAATCGATTGGCCCTTTCCTATCGGAGTTCTTTCGGTGATCCACTTCCCGCCAGATCGAGTCGAAAGATGTATTGATAGAATAAGGATAATGAAACCAGATTAGAAGGCCTCTCGGCCCGTCTATTGAAGCAGTGTCGGGACACACGGACACTTATTTTTTTGCCCCTATTATTGATCATGGAGAACTCATTTGCTAATTGCATACTGCCGGATATTTGGCGTCTATCTGTGGGGACTCCGTTATTTAAGAAGGGTAACGCAGACAACTCGTTCAATCAGCCTTACTTCGACGATGGCAAAATTAACGGAAACTATATTTGCCGAAGATATGATGTGACACCAATGTACTACTTGAATTGCAGAATGGTTTTCTACCGGGTCGCTCCATCAAAACTAACTTAATGACATGCGGTATGTGGTAGCGACTGGAGTTATCGTATCGTGCCATCCCATTAGACATTAGACCCAAATTTATTTGGATTTTTCAATAGCATTTGATAGAAAACCTTTTTTTTAAAAGGCTTTTAAAGAAATTGGCACATTTTGATGTTGGAGAAAAATTGCTGCAATGCCTGTCCGCGTTTCTTAATAATCGAACCTTTAGGGTGCGAATTGAACAGACATTTTCTCGCGATGAGAGAGGGTCCCCTAAGGATCTGTGCTTGGTCCACTGTTACTTCTTATATACTGTGTTGATCTGTCATCCCTGATCTTATTCTCAATTTCCTTATTGCCGACGACACCAAAATTTACATGATATTCTACAAGGTGATTTGGATGTGCTGATGCATTGGTGTTCCGAATGGTTGATTCCGGTGAACGTTGATAAGTGCATTGTCGTGCATCCCGCTAAGAACAATCCGCTGTTGGAATATACACGTAACGGTTCGAGTTTGCGAGTTGTTGAGTCATATAACGATCTCAGTGTAACAATAACAAGTGATTTTTTTTGGAATAGTCACATAAACAAAATCTGCAGTAGAGCTAGAACCATGATCTATTTTCTTTCTACTAAGTGATTTGAGAGGCTTAGTCTTGCTGTTGTTAAGAAAATGTGCATTCGGCCCCATCTCGCGTTTGCTGGTCCGGTGTAGTGTGCAGAGTTGGTAGGCGACGTTAACACGTTTGAATCTGTGCAGAGAACTGCAACGGGGTTCTTGTCATGACTGACTATCTTATGAAGAACATTTACGCATTCTCAATTATTACGGTTGTTAACCATGGGTGCTTAACCATTTCTTTCCGATAGATACTATGTCTCACGTTATTTGAGATGTTGTTCAGGATGCCGATGATAGTTTACTGAAACGACATATTTGCAACCAAAATTAACGAAATTTAGGCTATGACCAATAGTCTCGTGTCTAAACGTGCGAATACTTAGGACAAGCTACAGAGAAAAGAAAGGAATTCTATTTTCGATGGTTGTCTTTGACATACGAAGATAACATTGTTTCACCACCTCTGGCTGTATGTGGAGACAAAAAGTCTGGTACAATATGATTTATACTTTTTCTTTACTAAATTAAAATCTAAACCTTGCAAACGTACATACCATTTTCCATTTTGGTTTTTGGAAAGGAAGTATTGTGAATTTGAGAAGTGCTTTGAAAGTGGAAATTACAATAAACCCTTCCGAGTTTTTGGGATAAATTCATGTCACTTTTGTGAAGATACATATTAGTCCTATTTCCTTTGGAGGATTAATGATTCGTCTTCTTTTGTAAGTACAAATTTTGGATTTTAAAATTCAATCTCTGTTTGTAATGTTTCTTTTGGTCAGACGAATTTCATTCGCCTGTATTGCCTGAGAACTTGATACAGGAAAATTGACTCTCAATAAGATACACGAGGTAGAATTGGGATTATCAAAATTTTCTTTTTTTCTCTTTCTTTTCCTGATTAATATTAATTGTAAAAGAAATTGTCGTCCTGGTTGGTTATTCAATTGTGGTTGCGTGGTTCACCTTCTGCCATTTTAATTTTATTCTTAAAATATGTTTACTGTGCGAGTTCTTATCATGCTGCCGTTCATAATTAGGTAGCGAATCTGGTCATTAGGAAGCCAAGTTTAATCACGTGGCGCCTGGGTACTTAAAAATTGAAAGAATTCGTCGATCTGCTTTTGGTATATTCGTTAGTTGCCTGTTGTTTATCATATATTTTTTGAATCTAGCCAAGGACATTGCCAGTTAACACTGAAACCATTATAATATTGTTTTAGAAGTGGCATTGTATTATTAGTGCATTTAACCGATTCTTTTTAAGATTGGTGGGGGCTATTACTTCCGTTATCCCACTTGTATCCGCGCTTAAATTGGTCTGACAATTAATTCAGTGGTTATTATGAAAATTTATCAAGAAACCTACAATTCAAGTAAATACTATACCAATATAAATTCACAGACAATACATATCAAACAGGATAGGTACATTTTTTGAATGGGGGCCATCTAGTCAAACGTCACGTCATAGTCATCAAGAAAATGAGAGGCGTAGTCAGATTTTAAAATTTTAAGTAAAGTAAAAGTAAAAAAAAACGGATTTTTGTTTGAAAGAAAGGTAGAAACGAATTTTGTTTCTAACTTAAAATTATTTTATCTTATTTTGTGGGGAGATACATTTTAGATACTTAGCAGTTTTAGAAATCGTTGTGTAACAGAAGAAATTATTCAACAATTTTTTATTCGATTTTTGATCGATTTAATAACGAATGGCAGTGCTTAAAGTTACACATTTAGTAATGTGCCCTTTTTCCAATTACTTTTCTAGTTAGTTTTTCTTTCTGTTTGTAGTTTTAAAAATGTAATATGAGGAAAGTATTTACTTGCTATACTTTTTATGTATAAAATTCTTTAGAAAACATTTAAGAACCAAAAAATTAAAATTCTGAAGATTCTTTTATTTTGCGTACGTAAAACAACAATATTCAGAAGTTGTACAACACATTGTACATAAAATTATTTACACATTTATACATATAAATACAAGACACACTTTATACACATAATTGACTAGATTGCCATGACTTTTTCCACATAGGTAATATAATTTTCTTATATTATTTAAAATTATATATTTTATATTATGTTAATTAATTTACCTTATTTTTTAAAAGCAGAACGCTTTCCCCTTTTTATTTTATAATAACTATACATTTAACATGAACTTAGATATTATAACAAACTAAGTAATAATTTATTATTTAAAAATAATCAGTTGTAGTATGTTATAATAATATGTCTACCACTTTTCTTAATAGTTAAACCCCTAAATTTATAATATTGATTAACCATACACAGTAAACGCAGTAAACCTATATTAGTGTCAAATTGACAAAACATCATTATCTTGCCATTTAATTAAATTGAAATAATTTAGTAATTATGTAATTAGTCTAATTATGCTTTACTTGGTTATTTTAATAAACGATTCTATTTAAAGAAACAATGACCCAAAATTGTTGTGTATAACTTTCCTTTTGTTAACTTTAACGAGCTCTAAACTGAAACACTTGAAATACTCATTTAGGAAATTTACATTAACTTTGAATTATAAAGACGTTAAAATTTTTTATAAAACAATTAGAATGTATATTATAAAAGTACAGTTTTTTGGGGTTTTTAAAGCTTTGAATTTTTGTAAATGGTTATATTATTATAGGTAGCATATTGTTATATTACGAGTAAAACTAAACTTCTTTTGGGAAACGTTAGAAAAAGTTACCTTTTATCTTTTTTGAAAAAAAAAGAAAAATACAAATCATAATTAACAATTTTAAATTTTAGAAATTTTTTAAATAAGTGAAGTTCAACTTATTTTGACATTTAATAATTTTACATATACTTATATATTAAAACTGAAAATTTTTGAACTTATTTTAAAGGAAATTAAAAAAAAATAAAATTTATTTGGTTTATAGATTATATCAATATATTGTATCGATTAATTTGTGAATTACGGCTTACAACATGCATATTTTTGAAGTGGTAGATAAGCTTAAATAAATTTAAAAAAAAATAGTTGGTGTCAAAGTTTGTTTTATCCAATTGCCTACTTTTCCATCCTAGGACGGAAAAGCGTTTACGTAGGTATGAAAAACTGTAATTTTCATGATAGTCTGAAATTCGTGCTAAAAGCTCATTTTACTTTATTTGGAAATAAAGCATTTTAATTTCTTTATTATGCAAGTTTTCTTGTTGCAATTTTCTAATAATATTGTTATTGGATGAATGTTATTATAAAATCTGAGGTGAAAAAGCTTAAAAAGATATAGGTATACATCGCGTCGCCGTCGGTTGAATTCTCATGTTGAAATCAGGGTATTCTAACCCTGCCAGAAATCTTTTTTTATTACGTAATTTGAAGTTTGAATTATATGCTGTTTATTTCTAAAAATTGTACTAAAAATAATAAAACCGGTATATTCCATTTTAGCTACAGAAATGTAGTAATGGATTTCAAGTTCTTTATTTGAAAAACCGTTAGTAACAAAAACGTTACAATATAAATTTTAATGAAAAAAAAATTTATTCTAACATTAAAAATGTTTGTTTTTATTTTACATTTACTGTGTAGGTGTACTTTTTATTTAATATACTAGATCACATTTGTTATAAAATATTTATTATTTAAACTAAGAAATAGACCATATAAAAACATTATATTTAATCAAAAAGTAAAAAATATATCCTATGACTTAAAATAATACCTTTATAATAGTTCAACGGCTAATCACAGAAAATTCATAAAGTTGAAGTTTTATAATCTGTTATATAAAAATATTGGCTTTTGTCAATTGATGGTAAAACTGTTTCTCTTTTATCAATACTGTCAATACACGCAACGCACATATATAACTATTAACTAATTTTATATTGAAAAAGTCGACTGCATATAAAAAAGTTTAGTTTTTTTTTTAATTGAGTTACTTATGTCACTCTTATTGAGCTAGGTGTGGGTGATCTGGAGCATGAGTGAAGAACTCGATGTGTAGGACTACAGATACTTATAGAAGTCGATTGTTGATGTCTACGTCTTGTGTGGTGTCACAATGTATAAAGTTCATGTTGCCCTACAGAAGAATAACTCGTGTTGCTAGGTGTTGCTTCGACTACATTGGAATGGAAGTACTGAAAATTGAAAAAAAAATTAGACGGGTATTTTGTACCAAAATAATAGTTTTTTTTGATAAGTCATATTATAGGGGTGACAATATAAATACAATTAATACAGATGCAGGTGCTAAAAAGGTAATAAGATTCAGTAATAAGTAGCTACATAAAAACAGGCGTGATACATTATTTTTAAAGTAAGAATTAGCATATAGATAGATCAGTAGTAGATAACGACAAAAAATTGGATAATACAATCAAAATCTAATAAGTATTTTAAATCGATCGTCATGATAATAAATAAGGGTGCTACAAATTACCCACCATGTAATGAAAATAACAAAACAGTGAACGTAGTTTGAACCTTAAGCTGATAACTGACTCACAAAGGTCTTTTGTTCACGATGCTATTGGTGCTATTCAGCAGTGTCTTAGCAATTTCTTCATATTAGTTGATATGATTGCTGTCATCGAGAATTTTGTAACCTATAGAGATGACTAAATTGATATTAATGATAATGTCAGGTCATGTAAAAGGTTAAATGTACAGTGCTATTATACTTTCAAGATATAGATATAGTATGTAACATACCATAAATTGTACTATATATCTTACATATATATGTATGTAGGTATGTACTTCATTGTATAACATAATATATTATGCAACAAGTTAAAATTAAAAGCTTTTAAATTCTATATAATTACCCTCGATACTTATTGATTTTCATACTTTAGTCATCCAATAACGGTAAAAACAAATATCATTATACCTACTTTACTTATTACTGAAGTTTACTTGCTTTCCAATATTCAAATAAACTCAAAATTGCCGATCAAACGCTTTTTTCAAGATATTGAAAATTAATACATTATGCACCTGGTATATAATATGTATATAGTACATAATTTTTCTATTATTCGAATGTATAAATAATGTGCAGAATACTTTTCAGTTATTTTGTTAGTAGGTAGAAAGCATTAACGCATTCGGTTTTTGGAATTAACGACTATCACTAATTGCTTCACGTTTTATTGTTTCCACTTATCTGCTTCTATTTATCTTCAACTAAAGCCACTTAGGTGGCTGAAAAGTAATATTAAAGAAACATTTAATTTTCCAATTGATTTGTAACGGCAATTGAAATGTTTGATATTAAGTTATCCTAAATTGAAATATAATTTAATTTAATATTGAATAATATTGTTCGATATGCTTTACTATTTCATCTAGGTAGGTACACATAATTAAGTCTAGATAATATTACATAAATCACGGGAGGTAGGTATTATTTGTTTGTAGTGCGCTGTGGTGCAGAAATTTATCCCAGAGCAAACTCGAGATAAGTTTGCCTTTGTCACATCAAAAAGGAAAGCAGTTTAAAGTGTTGCTAGAAATAAATTTATTTAAACAATTATCTTTAAAATTACTCCAAGTACATGGAATAAGGATCACAAAGCGGGTTAATTCTCTATAAAATTCAACTATCATGATAGACGGAATTACACAGAGAATGTACTACCGCTTGGAATTAAAAAGGTATCAAAAGTTTACATAACGAAAGTATTACTTATACAAGTTTTTATAACAAAAAAGGTAAGTAATTCGAACACTGCTAGGTATTGAACCATATGTTTAAATTTTTTGTTAAAAGTGCAAAAATTTACATTCAATAGCAGAAAAAGGATAAAGAGGTATAGTTTTTTCATAAGGTTTTTCATCATATATACCAAGAAGAATGCATAATATGCGAAATACCCTAACCGCTCTATTGAACTTCTTTTTGTGGTGCATTAAAAACTTTGTTAAAGATGTAACAACTGTTACACTAGACATGTTCAGACTGATATCAACAGAAGAAGGTTCTGATATTGAAATCTATAAATAAAACTTTTAAAGTAATATCTTTTATACGAGATAGTATAAAGTTAATTTTTCGTCTTAAATTCAAGCTTAAAACTTCGTGTTACAAATATTTTTATAAATATGTTCATTATGTAGTTACGTTTGTATGTATGTACAGAATTGCAATTTGTAATAATAATAATTAGAGCTGAGAATTATATGCACTAACAACGTGTAAACAAAGCATTAGAATCCAATTAGCACAAATTCCAGCACTTTTTTAATTATGATTTTTATTTAATTTATATTTATTTATTGAATAATTAATAATTAAAAAAAATAAATAATTTATTTTAGGCTTTTTAAGTAGTTATAATGCTTTGTTTACACGTTGTTAGTGCATATAATTCTCAACTCTAGTAATAATTTATTGTTATTTCTTTAAGTTTCAGTCGAGGTGATTGCTATTACACCAGCCCAGAGCCCAGCTCCGTAAATCAGACGTGCAAGTTCAAGTAATGCTTCTCATCACAGTCGGCTAGTTAGAGCAGGATATAACTGAAAGTAGCATTTTATCTTTAGCTTCCAAAATAACAACAGTTGAAACATAATATTATTAAAACTTTAGTAGTATAAAACATAGATTTTAAAGTTAATTATCGTCATAATACAGCAAAAAGTATTGTTGAAATAATGTTATGAAATATTATGAACAAAGTAGTATTTTCAAGTTAAGGTTTAGTCAGTTTAGTCGAGGCAATAAAATAAAATTTTCTCAATGGTGTGAACTTTTCTCTATTTTCCTTTGTTAGTTCTTGGCAATCTCTCCTATAACCAGTGAAAAATATAAATTTCCATGAGGCATTATTTAATAACAGCTGTTAAACTACTCGTATATCATAATTAATTTCAACATTACCGATTGATCTTTAAAAATTCGCTTTCTAAGAATTTTGCTTATGCGAATGAGAACTGTGTGGAAGCTTTGAACAAATTGATAAAAGAAAAATTCAGAAAATCAACTTTATGTATTTAAATCTTACTTATTTAATTATTAGGAGATCGTGTGTAGCCTCTATCTCTCTCTCTCTCTCGCAAAAATTATATATTATAAAAAATATTAATTTCTTTTACCGATTTAGATAGAGCACAATCTTCTTACTGTGGAAATGTTAAAATACTATGAACTGGAATTGAAAAGTTTTCAGGATAATAATAAATAGGTAAAAGAATAAAAATGAGTTCTAAATACAATTTCGGCAATTTAAAATCTATTAGACCACAGATTATAATATTCTAATTACTGCCAAAATCGCGTTATTTTCTTCATTGATAAATAATTTGTGTACTGGAATAATTTTCTCATGCATTTTGAAACTTTGGGAGTGATTTTTTGAAAAATATGCTCTATCCAAATCTGTAAAGAGAAATAAAAATATTTACAATGACGTCATAGCTAAAAACAAATCATGATAAAAATATATCAGTGGCGGAAGAAAATGACATTTAAATATCCAGTCCAATATTAAATAAATCAGATGGACACATCTCGACATTTTCCGGAAAAATGTCTTCAATATTTTTTATTGAATTGGTTCCAAACTTTACAAGCTCACTGTATGTAAAGTGTATATATTGTCGTGATATTTTTGATTGAGGGGAGGTTTAATTTTATGTTTTTGAATTTTGTAATTCCCGCAAATTGGAGGAACTAACACCAACTAGCGGGCGGGAACGACGCTCTTTGTGCCAACATGGCGGAAAGGCCCCAAGTTTAATTTTGTTTCAAATTTGGTAATTTTGGAATTCATCATTGGTAATTGAAACCTGATATTTGATCGTTCATGGAATAATTTGTTTTCTTTGTATAAATAATTTATTGTTTTGGAGAAGAAGATTAAAACGGAAGTAAAATTTTATAGTACAATTAAATTGGAAAATTGTTAAAGGAACGCTGAAATCAAATTTGGCACCAGTACAGATGGGTACGCTTAGTTTTGGATTTAACGTTTCCATTTATGAAATTTTATTTGAATTTTAAAAATGAAGTTAGCTCGGTAATATTTTCAAGAATTTGTATTTTTCTGGACAATTGGAATATATCAATACAATAATTATGTTTATGGAAGAAATTTGTAACATACCGAAGTATACTTAGGTGCCTACTTCTAAAATGCAAGTAAAATGAGAATTAATAACTAAAATATCACTGACTGAAAACTTGCTAAACAGAAAAGCGGAAACAGGGCCAGATCATAATGCTTCTTGGTATAATGAAAATTAAAACCTAAAATGAACGGTACTTAGGTTCCACTTCTTTTTCAAGGTTCTATCTTTCACAACGTAAATAACTTCTAACAGGTACCTACATCAAACTACAAAAAAATTATTTATAGATTTAGAGAGAAGTTAGTGAAGATAGCACCGCGAGCATATGATTTTAGTGCACATAGAAGTCCAAAAGATAGATCACCTTGTCGATTGCACCATTGGGTGGATCAGAGAATGAAGAGTTTCTTTGGGGTAACTTAGAATAACCTTTAGGTGGTGCAATAATACAGGTTGTGTCGCATCCTATACATAAATTGACAATCTGTCTACTTAATAATTTTGATAAACATAATTATTAAGTATTTGTTGAAATTAAATAATAATTTCTTTTTATCAACTTGATGCGGGGGTTATCATCGCAACGCATAGTGTTGTAATTTAAAAATAATTATCAATAAATAGTTAGGCAGCGCTAATGAAGTAACATAGTTTATTGTTTAATACAAGTATAGTTTTAACAACTGTTTAGCAGCTGCAAAATTGTTTCTCTAAGGTTATTATGACTTTCTATATTAATTAAAAGAATATCATGTTTTCTGGTCATAAAAATAAACAAATAGATTATAAGTTATTTAAGACGTTTCGGTTTATTCAATTATTAATTTAAAAGAAATTTAATGTCAATTTTTAAAAATTGTCATTGCAATACATATAATTATTAATATAATTAATAAATTTGTAACTTGTGAAATTATATAATATAAGAATTAAAACCACAACAAGTTAATTGAACGAATCTATATTTATCTTAAGCTTTCGAAAGCGTATGCTTTCATTTTCAAAATCTAAATAATAAAAAAACAACATGCATTTACATGGAAACCGCGAAGCAATGCCATTTGGCCGATCTATGATCTTAAAAATAAAGAAAAAACGTTCAAACAACGTTTTACTAATGATAACAAAAATAAAAACCTTAGATCGTGAATCAAGGAAAACCCAAAGGGAGAAAACTTGATTCCAATAATGACAACAAAAACCTAATTGAGTAAGTGGCTGTAAATGTTGCTTAGTCCGTCTATGTCTGTCTTTCTATTCATAGCGTTCTTCTCTCTCTTTATCTTGATCATCTCGTGTAGTAGACGGTCATTGTAGTTGGATACCGACTTCATGATCTTGACGTTGTTGAAATCAGCATCATGTCCATCTACTAATATGTGTATTATTTAGATTTTGAAAATGAAAGCATACGCTTTCGAAAGCTTAAGATAAATATAGATTCGTTCAATTAACTTGTTGTGGTTTTAATTCTTATATTATATAATTATTACACTGAAAGAACAATTTATTTGAGCCAATGCAAAATTTATTAGACTCAATTAAATATATACTTGGATTTGGCCAAATAAAGGGTAGATATTGAATCAAATAAATTCTATAATTGACTGGTTTATTTGGATCAATTAAATTAACATTCATGTTAAATATAGACATACATTCAAGCCAAATAAATGTGTATTTAATGCAATTCAATAATTTAATCCAGAAAACTGTAAGTAATGTTATATATTTATTTATCTCAAATAAATGTGTATTTATAGCAATTCTTTAATTTGATTGGTTTAACTATAATATTTATTTGTGTAAAATAAATGTGTATTTATCGCAATTGGATTATTTGAATAGTTAAATTAATATTTATTTGTGTCAATTAAATGTACATTTAAGGCAATTAGGTAATTTGATTAGTTACAATATAATATATCGCCCTGTTAAATATATCGTCCAACTTATCGAAAAGTTGCCAGTCTTTCAACGTTTTCTCGACAAAAGCATCCATATCTTAAATTACGTATAAATCCCTCACAAAGTTTCACAAAACAATAACACACTATAAACACAATTACAGATTAAGGACCGCGGGTTATTCTGGATTAATGCCTACAGCTTGATCAAGACGCCTGTCTCCTTGTCCAGTGCATTTATTATGATTATGATCGTTTGCAACCGTTCCAATTCGTTAACTTACGTATGCAGATGAAGAATTCTTAGAGATTCGCACACACATAGATTGAAATTAAGTAATTTTAATTTTCTATAAATCTGTACAACAAAAACATAAAAGTGATTCAAATTTTTAAGTATTTTTATTTTATTTAGTAAAAACCTATGTAACTGTAGGGAAACCGTTATGCGCTATGTTGGAAAGAGATAATATACGCAAATAGAAGAGTATATAAATAAAAGTTGTAAAATATTGCTAAATTTCGAACCGAGATAATTGAAGTTAAAGATTTGATTCCCCATAAAAGACTTAACAATTTTCAAACATGAAAAAAGCACATTTCGTGCAACAATTTATTATTTAAAATTATATATTGAATAAGTTGACATTATGTTGATTGTTATGATCATTATTATAAATTAGATAGCATGATTAATTATAATATAATCTATTATAATAGTAGCAGCAAGTGGTTGATTTATTTGGCACAAATAAATGTACTATTTCAATTAAATATATGCTTTTAACATAGGTCAAGTTCCATTAAATAAATATATTGTTTTGATCTAATTTTACAAAATATTTCATAGAATTAAAGTAGAATTCTATCAATTAATTTTGTAATGTTTCTTTCAATCTTATGGTATATTTGCTTTAATTCAACATTTTATTGAGACAAATAATGCTTCATGGGTCTAAATAAGTCTGTCAACTAAACTATCGATTTCATTCAAATTTTTCGATAAATGTGTTTCAAACAAACTAGTATTGTACCATATATGGCAGAGTTAACACAAATAAACTGATCAACTAAATCGCCATCTATTTGACACAAATTTTCATTTCTCTCAGTGTAATATGCAAATTATTTATTTCTTTATTATTATTTATTTCATGTTTATTTTTATGATTAGAAAACAGCATATTCTTTTTATTAGTTGCTGTATTTTGTTATATTTTTTTCAATTTTGTTATATCATAAAAGCTTACTTAACAACGAAAGTGCTTTAAAATCTCTGGTAGTGCAAGTTTTGCTATTATAAATATTTTGTATTACTTTTCATATTAAAATTTGTTTTAAAACTTTGTATCTGAAACCATAATAATTTTTACTTTTATTCATGTTGACGAATTAACCTTACCTGATACCTAACTTAATCGTGCCCGAACCTATTGTAGTTCATTCTATGGTATTCTGGAAAGTCCGCTACTTTTGGTTGGACGTGGGAGCTCTAGCAAATGCAAAATTTGCCAGCTGTAATATTGCTTTTATAACACTAAGTAAGTTATAAATAGCAATATCCAGAAACAAAATATTCTGGTGTAGTACTGAAATCTTCGAACCGTAATTTTTCACTTTGTTTCTACATAAAAGTAGCATTCACATAAGAGATCAGGTGTCGTGTAATGGATTGCATAAGTTTGCAAGAAACACTAGAATTTTAGTATAAGGAAGTGGTAGTTTAGGTATATAGTTTAATCTGATTAGTTCTTGTAAGATTTTCCAATACAAAATAACAAATTTCTATGTGAATGCTACTTAAGACTTAAGAGAAAGTAATCGGGACAGTTAAAATTCATTTGTGGTAGGTAATGAACAAACAGTTGAATTATGCAACATCCTCCCTTCAATAGAATAATTCGGTAATTTTCTTAAATTCTTTATTAAGTTAAAGAGAAATGACCCAGTTTATATACAATTTTTTTTGTATTTCAGAATTGTTCACTTACTCTTCTGAATATTTATTCGAGTAAGTGTCGTTACAAATATGTTTATTTTATACATATTTAGTTTATTGTTCTTCTTAACAATTAAAACTGACGGTAAGTAATTTAATGTAAATTAAAAATCTTAACTGATAATTTAATAATTTTAATAGGTTCATTACTAAATATCGAACGAGGACTAAATGAATATGTATCTACTAAAAAAGTACCGCATTATTTAGTTACTGCATTGAATGCAATTAAGTTAAAAAATAAAGTATCTAATTATAAATTACGATGTGATGTTTGCAATGTTGTAGTACAGACAGCAATAGATTTTCGAAAAAGTGGAACCGACGATGAAACAATTAGTAAATATTTTGTAGATATGTGTACTGTGATATTAGGAAATACCGAGTGTAAAAAAGAAATGGACATAAACATTGTATTTAAAATTAAATTATTAATATTATCTTAATTACTTAATTGTTTTGTTTTCAGCCATCGTTTTTATATATTCTTGACAACACCAAAAATTTGACCGCGCAGAGAATTTGTGCAATTTCACTTCAGTCATTTGATTGTCAAGATCCTAGCTACGAACCGTGGACTATTGATATTCCTCCTGAGGATTCTTCAGAACAACCAAAAGTAGATATAAAACTATAAAAACGTTTGCATTCATAAATTTCAATAACTTTAATTTTAGCGAAATGCTACTGGCGAAGAATTGAAGATAGTTCACTTAACTGATATTCATTATGATCCTCTGTACGAAGCCGGCAGATTATCTGTTGGCTGCGAAAGTCAACCTTGTTGTCAAAATATTCATAGTAAATCTAATAATTCCGAAACTGCCGCTGGTTACTGGGGCGATTATAATGCTTGTGACACACCGTGGTATGCTATTCTTGACTTGTTCCAACAAGTAGTAAAGCAACATGTAAGTGAGAAAACAATTTAAAATTATTATCATTAATCTTTTTTTTTTGGCAGAATGAACTCGGTATTGTAATGAAATTAAATACTCTGTATAAGTGGACGCTTTGCGTAACCTTAATGTAGGCTTCTTTAGCATTAGAAACGTTTTATTAATCAATACAGTTAAAATAATACATTATCTCATCTATTTACAATTTAACAAATAAAATTTTTTTCAAATTGTCAAAATATCAATAGTGAAGTAATAATTAATTTTTTTTTAATTTAATGATATATTTGTTATTACATTATTGATTTATTTATTTGCGGATATTTTTTCGGATAGACCACCAGACACATGAAATTAAAAGAAATTGGCAATACAAAATAACAAACTGAAAATTTTAGAAGACATAATTACAAAAAACAGATAAAAAATTTCAACTTAAATATGTTTCCAATTTTTTCTTCACATCACTATTTCTTTGAATTCCTTTAACGATTTTGCAAATATCTAATTGCTAACAAGGGGCTGAACAAAGAACAATCCATAGTTTGTTGAATGGTGAAACGTACAAAATGCTTTATGTTGTCTCATATCACTTTTGGCACCCAAAATTGGGTGGTACTTTGACAAAGCAAAGATGCATAACAAATCTTCTATATTTAAAAGATCTTGTTCTGCATAACGAGAAACATCTGGTATCCGAAAAGTCTTCTGGTGGTGATCCAATCTTGTACGAATTCCAAAATCATCAATTTTAATATTTTACCAGTTATCCAACCACACGAGATAAGCTTGCAATCCAATTCTGACTTGGTTGACTTGAAAATGTTCCTTATGTAAAACTTCTGATGATATTGATACAGTAGAACTCCAATTATCCGAACTCCGATTATCCCAATCTCTGATTATCCGAATCACTTTCAGAATATTCAATTATTTCTAAGTATAATAAATTTAACTGTACCGTTTGTTATAAAACAATCACTGACGGATCACAAAAGCTAAAAACCTCAACAAAACATCTGTTCGGCAGACATCTTGGAGTGGGGAAATGGATATAACTGATTATCCGAATGGGGTCCGGTCCTAATTGATTCGGATAATTGGAGTTCTATTGTACTTATAATTGATATTTGCAATCTACAAGAAATTGTGTTTATTAAAATATGAATAAGTGAAAAATAATGTCTTAATAGAATTGCATTGATTAATTAATCGTTTCAAGTCTTGAAGAAGTCTACAATAAGATTAGGTAAAACGTCGAGATATACACAGTACAATTTCATTAAAATTCCAAGTTTATTTTCCCAAATTTTTTTTAATAATAATTAAGGACGAAACACACTATTTAACAGTGTTATAAAACATTTTGAGTGTCGTCTATTACAAGGTAATTATTGTATTATCACTTTGCAGTCACAAATCGATCTAATCTATCTTACTGGTGATATAGTAGGCCATCAGTCCTGGGCAACCAGTGTTGAATCCAATTCAAAATGCTTACATAAAGTTTTTAATGAATTAAAAGAACAATTTAAAAAAATTCCCGTATATCCTGTATTAGGTAATCACGAATCTCATCCAGCAAATGTGTAAGTTTTCATCAAAACACGGAGGAATTCTTCCAGGAGGAACTGTTAATAATTTGAAAACTTAATAGTTACGGTAACCAAAAAATTGATTCGCTCAATTTTAAAAGATTTGGAACCAAGTTTTAACGGTTCCCCTTAGAAAGTATGCTGTAATAAATTGTTTTCTAACGTTTGTAAATATTTGTGTTTTTCAAGTTTTTCTCCCACCCATGTAACTGCTGAAAACATATCTACCCAATGGTTATTAGATTTTGTAGCTGAAGAATGGAGTCTCTGGTTACCACAAGAAACTAAAACTACAATTAAAAAAGGCGGATATTATACTGTTTTGGCAAAGACTGGATTTAGAATTATAGCTTTAAATAGTAACGTTTGTGCTGTTTACAATTAGTAAGTAAAATTATAAATATTTAATTTAATATAAGTTATAATGAAAATATAATTCAAATAGTTGGTTAATTTATAATGACCAAGATCCCTACGATCAACTTAAATGGCTTGTTGAAGTTTTAATAGAAGCAGAAAAAGATGACGAAGTTGTTCATATCTTAACACATATTCCTGTAAACAAAGGCGATTGTTGGAAACAATGGAGTCACGAATATAGAAGAATCATTAACAGGTTAAAAGTTTTAATTAATTGGTTTTGTAAAACATGCAATTTCGTAAAGGCGTTTATAAGTTAGTAGCAATAATATGATTTTATTTTTTATTAAATAAATATACAAATGATAAATAAATATTCGCCAATGCCAATCCTCTAGGGCAGCTATCGTTTTGAGAAGAAAGTTTGCTTCTATTAAAAAATGGATTCATTTTATTAATTTTTGCTAAATAATGCTAATGATTATTACTTACTCAGCCGAGTTCGGTAATGAAGTAAATGCAAATATGTCAAAATTGGTTTGTACCGTTACAATTTGCAATAATTTATTGTAATTCAATAATCACCAATTGTGTCAAATTCATATTAAATTTTATGCATCTACTCTAAAAACAGGATTTTCTAAAAAGAGCTCTAGTGGTAGAAAAATTAGTGTTCTACTAGCGTGTGATGATTATTATTTTTTCAAATTCATTCTGGTGTTCGTGTCATAAACACATCTTGTAGGAGTAATAATCATCATAACCTGCTTGCTCAATAACATACTGCTAATATACTGAATGCATTATATGTTTTTTCGTTTTTTTAGATTTTCAAATACCATTGCTGCGCAATTTTATGGCCATACCCATTCAAGCGAAATAAGCGTCTTCTATGATTTTACTAACACCGATAGTGTAATAAATGTAGCATTTACCGGTGGAAGTTTTACCGGATATAGTGGTGGAAATCCTAGTTATGCGATTTATAATGTTGAATCTACTAATTATGTAAGTAATATCTCAAAACGTGATTAGGAATTTTATAAGTTGTGACAATTTTATGATGTAGAACGTTTTGGACTTCGAAGAATGGATATACAATTTAACGGAAGCAAATCAAAATTCAGATACAAATCCAAATTGGTTTAAATTATATTCATTTAAAGATGCGTACGGTTTGGAAAATTTAGATTCAAGCAATTTAAATAAATTTATTCAACTCCTAAGCTCCAATGCTACCATTTTAGAACAGTACCGCAAGTAAGACTAAACAAGTTTTTCCTTTGCTTAGCAAAAATTAAAAATTTATTATTTCTAGATTACAAGTACGAGATAGTCCTTTAGCAAAATCTACTTGCGACAAATATTGCTTAAAAGATATATTTTGTAGCGCTACAGTTGGAGAATTTGAAGAATCAATTCAATGCAAAACATTTAAAAATTATTTTGGTATTGTAAACACATAGAAAACTTCTTTAAGTATATACCTATCCATTAGATAGATTACATAAATGTATTTATACGAATAAAATTTGAAATTTGAAAAACATTGAATTTGAAACATCAAACATAATTATCATATTTAATGTCCAATGTCTAAACAGTTTACTGGATCAACTGTAATTTTTGGTTCATGAAGGAAAATAATCGAAATTAGAAATTTATTGAATTGGAAAACCAAAGTGTTAAGTTAAATTGCAAGGTAGGGTGAATGAAAATAAGTAGTGTGGCAATTCTTGATGACTAGACTGGAAAATTTGTAGACAATCACAAAATTAGTTGTTTTATCAATGCCGGTTTTTAATCTCAAAATAGAAGCCAGAGGCGAAAAAGTTAAATCGATCTTTACAACACTGATATAACTTCCATAAAGCTTTCTATATTACGTAACCTATATATAGTTATATAAAAGTAATTCTTCGACGGATAAATATACTAAAAATAAATATTTTCTAATATATCCATATAACCATAAGTATCAACCTCATAGGTATCGACTCATTTTGCATTACCTACATTTATAATATTGTAACAAAAATTTTCATGCAGTAGACAATAATATTTTACTTTGAAAATGGTGATTGGCATTTCTTCAAAATATGTACTTACATTGCTTTCGGTGTAGTAGCTAGTTTTAACTCTGTTTAAACATTTATAGAGTAGCATGCTGAGAAAATAGTGAGAAGACATTAAACATATCGCATAAGTATTTTTGCAGGTTATATTATTTGGAATAACATGAGTTTTTTTATTAAAAACTATGATAAGAAATACGTATCAATGTGCACGAAAAAACATATGCAAAAGTGCCTTTATTGTTTAATATGTGGAAAAATGTAAGAAAAGTGCGTTCGTGATTAACAAAAAACATCAACCCCATTAATATAAACATCAACCATTTTAACATACCTTCACTTAGATATTGTAGAATTCTTATAAGCAAACATACAAAAATAATTTTTTTTATATTAACCAATGATATTTTAAACTGCGTAATGGAATATACCAAATTCAAAAATAGAAAAGAGATGTTGATCGTGCAAATGGAAGATTGGATATAATGTTGGGCCGAGGCGGGGCCGTTTGCTAAATGTACGTTTGCTCACAAGAATTCTGTCGTAGCGAATAAGAAGAGTAATAGCGTGTTGACGATAATCTCTGTAACAATAAAAACGAACATTTAATAAATTATATTTGCATTATTTTGTGGAATATTTACTGCTTTGGTCATTTAATTCGCATATGCACCAGTTAGTTAAATTAATTACTACCTATAAAAATTTATATCAAATTAATGAAACCTCGGAAAAACTCAAGAGCGCTTTAGTTAGATTTTCCAATATCCGTAAGTATATGCAGGGGAGAACAATATAAAGTGAACCGTCAGGTTAACTGGTCTTTTTGAATTAAATATTTTTGGATGGTTATGTTTGTAATGTTGTTTTTTTAGAAATTATTGAAATTCTTCCTCATAGGCATTTCGAACGGTACTATTAAACGATTATACCGTTCAGCGTTCAGCTTTTGTTTTTAGTGTATTTTACTGTCGTAAAATAAATAATTTTGCTAATTAAGCAAATATGTTATTTTTCGAATTAACCATGTACCTATTTGTATAGTAATTTCTTCTATAGATAATTGTTTTAACTAAATTGCTAGTTATGTTTAAATAAATTATGTGCATGCTGGGATTATGTGGAACTATACATGTTGTGACAGAAGCAAAGACAGAATTTTTAGAGGGCTTAAAGTGGCTTTCCCTAAAAGTAGATGTATTTACCCAGATAAAGTGAGTATATTATAATATGTAGAACATATAAATAAATTATAAATATGTAGAACATATTATAAACAATAGGGGTACCTACTCATTTTCCTTTGTAAACTTATTTTGTAATTTGATGAAAATTTGATCAAAAAATTAAAAATATTATTTAGTTAATTGTAATTATTTAAAAAATTTGTATTTGTTAAAGTTTAAAAGTCAACTCATCGCAAATTAAAACGTGGGTCCTGCAGCTGGTCCTGAGCAAGGTATACGTATCTATTTATCGTTCCTTTGAAAATTGTAAATTAAATTTACATGAGTAACAAAATTTAACAGTATTGAAATTTGCCGAATAAACAAAAATTATTTTGAAGATATTTTTTATATTTTTGAATTTACTTCAAAACCGAAATTGAAAATATTATTAGATTAGAATCTCATACGAAACGATGCTGTATTCGGGTTATGGGAGTTTTACTCTTATAAAATTATAAAAATCTACCCCGGAACATTGTAATATATTTTATTTTGATTAAGCTAGATAAGGATTACTCATTCCATACTCAAGTTCGAAAATAACATTTTAGAATTCGTACCTTCGCGATTTTTATAATTTTTTTACAAAGTGTATGTTTACAAAAAAAGGGCACAGTCAAATGAAACCCTAATATAATATCTTATTTTTTTAGTACTTACATCATTTAACTATATTTATGTTGTTGTTGATTAAAAATACATTATTGACGAAATATAATTTCAAAATGCAAAGAAACCGAATTTGATTTTTTTTTATAAAATGGTTCAGTTATACTCATTCTTCCCCACCTAATATGTGTAGGTGATAGGTAGGTATTATAACCTAAACTGTTTCCTAAGTACAATTGATTGCATCCGATTGCTTTCTGTACTTATTATTACTAATGACATTGAAATATGTACATTATTATACTGTTTTAGCTGTATGTTATTTTTAGACATTCAAGTTGAACTATTTGTAGTATTATATATTCATTAATGATTTTCCTATAAAATATTCAAAAGGGAATTGCAGAGGAATGTAAAAAAGTGTATTACATTTTGTTAATTATATTAACATGCTTAAATATATTATAAGTATTTATTAAGTTGTAACATATTTAAATACCTATTGTGAAAATATACCTAACTACTTCTTAAATATAGTAATTTATTTATTTTAAGGGGAGGATCTCATAGAAAAATATAGATTATATTTCAATACGCTTGAGAGAGACCGAAATATGTTACAATTTCTTTCTATCTAATCTTTCACATAAAATCAAGTTTATTGGATAATTAAATTAAAAAAAAGAAAAAATGTCTAAAATTTTACGTATCTACTTAATTATATAGGTTTAATTCTACAAAAATTAGTTGTATTCAAGAGACATGTCCTTAAATTTTATATTCTACTTTAGTTATTTTTCCTATTCAGAATTGTTGTTATTTATTTTAATATTTGTAATTTTGGTGTTGGTAATTGTGGAAAGAGGTATAACAAGACTTTTTCAACAGCTCTGCTCGAGGTGAGTGGACCTAAAAATGGTCTGCAAAGTTTTTGAAAAGTGTAAAGGTATTTAGTTATTGAAATTTAATATTAAAGAATAATTTTATAAAAATATTGATGTGTTTGATTACTTCGAAGATAAAGTAAAAATAGAATAATTTGGATTACCGATATAAGGAAATGAAATTTGTTTTGAAAAATTAATAAGAGTCCTCATGGTCAAAAACAGGAATGGATATTCATTGGGTAAATTAATTTTCTGAATTTTACTTTCTAAACTCCGCCGTACCACATTTTACTTCAAACTATTTAAATAATAAAAAACAAGCTTTATAAAAAAAGCTTTATTGAATGAAGACAAATGAAAATTCTTTCTTCTATGTGTGCTCTTGCTTGGAACCGAATAGAGTATAAGTTTCTTGTAACATAATTTTCTTTTCAAACTTTAAAGCTTTGGTGGTGCTTCACATATTATACGATAACTTTCGCCGAAGTTGATATCTACTAAGTATACGTTTTTCTTCCTTATAGAAAAGTCTATGAAAGGCACCACCAAAGCTTTAAAGTTTGAAAAGAAAATTATGTTACAAGAAACTTATACTCTATTCGGTTCCAAGCAAGAGCACACATAGAAGAAAGAATTTTCATTTGTCTTCATTCAATAAAGCTTTTTTTATAAAACTTGTTTTTTACTTTATTTTTATTTTGTGGTTTTTAAGTTTTATTACAATCATTAATTAAAATTATTAACTCGTGAAACTCAGCGCCGAAATATTAAAGATATATCTGACATTAACTTGACACTTGAACTAAGTCAATTAATTTTGACACATGCTTACTTGATTTCGCGGCAGATAGATTTGTGTCAAAATTTGTATAGAAAATGTGATAATTATGCGGTGGATGATCAGATCGGTTTCAAAATTTGATAGATTAAAATGTCTCGAGATACAAGTCGGTGTTTCAAATTTCAGCTTGTTTGGATGACTAGAAGTGAATTAAAAAGCAGCCGAAAGACTTTTACCTCCTATATATATATATATATACCCGGGCAAGTTAATATAAAGCTTTTAAAAATGGATATATACCGATAGCGGTTTGTGAGGAATTTAGATGATGAGGCATACATACGTACGAGACCATGAGGTTGAAGGTTGTAAAAAAATTTAGATTATGTTTTGGTGAAACTTGGCATATTTGCTTGGTGAGGCACTACCTCTCTTGCCTACCCCGACAAGATGCCACTGATACATACAGCTGTCCCTCGATAATCCGACACTTTTTAATCCGACGTACTCGGTAGTCCGACGAGCTGCCGGCAGCAACATGTATCTCCCTCCCTCCACATATTGTATATTTTACTTAAATTTCTTTCCGTATTTCTTTTAAAAACTTACATGTACTGTCATTTTGTATCCTGGTATTAATAACTTACATGTACCTTTACTGTTTCTTCTTTTTTCTTTTTAACTTCATTGTGTTCAAACGCATTAAGAATAAAACATCTTTGATAATATGACATTTTTGGTAATCCGACATTTTCGGTAATCCGACACTCTCTCGGTCCCTTAACTGTCGGATTATCGAGGGACAGCTGTACTACACTAATTAAATGCGATATTTTTAGTGAACTTTTATTGTAGGCAAAATAAAACAATAAAATAAACACAAACTCGCCAAACAATTAGACTTCGGTACTTTGTTTTTATTTTTGAGTATAGGATGTAGCAATTTAATCTGGTAATCAACAATTTAAGATTACATGAAAACACCTAGATGATAATTGACATTTTATTGGAACCAAACTTGACCATTAAGTTGGTATATGGAAGAAATTCAATAAATTCCATAAATATTAAAGTATGAATTATTTTTTATAGCTGTCCAAGTAAAATATAAGTTTCATATAATAATTATGAGTTATGGATGAAAATAATAATTTATTTATCATAATAAATTATATTAATACTTTAACAAATTAAAGTTGGAAAAATTACGAAAGTTAATATAATTTCTAAATTTATTTAATTTACTCAAGTTTTAAGGTATAGGTACTTGCTATATTTAAAACATTTGAGGTATATCTGTATTGTATAAGAAAATACCTAATACCGTGTAAAAAAAAGAGAATTCATAGTTAATATTTGTGTAAATAATGCGCCAGTTAGCTGTTTTGTAATTTGAAAATGTCAATTTAAGCAATTGCCAGTTAAGAAGTTTTAAAGTTTGTAAGTTACGGAAAACTTTAATTAGTTTGTGATTTTATAAAAATGCAAATTTATCAAACAATTCCAAAAATTATTTTCATTAATTTTATACTAATTTAATTTATTCTTTTGTCCTAGAAATAACAATATTTAACTATTTTACTCGTAGTAGAGTGAAATTAAATTTTAACTTGAATCTTATTCGATCTGAAAGTTATTTTCCTAGAACTGTTTTTTAAGATTACAGTAAATAAAAGTTAAGTTACATACCTAAGATCTTTTGTACTACACTAGATTATTTATTAAATCAGTAAATTCAAAATATGGTTTGTTAGATAAATAAAGCTTTCTATAATATTAAATTTACAACTTAAATGCTCTTCTTCTTCTTTTTCTTAATATAGGACTACATTCTGATATTCCCAAGTAGTGTACCAAATTTACACCTTGGCATCCCCTTGGTTCTCTGAGCACTTGCGTACATTTCAGATGCTAACCTGGCTAGATGCATAGCCTATAGGTGGAACTTAGGCTTCAGATCACAACAGTGTAGTCGGCGCGACCGAGCTCAAACTCAAAGGTCGACTTAAGCTTTATGTACCACACTGTTGGTCGTTATAAATTTTGAAATCAATTTGATTTTTCATTATCTTATTACGCAGGGGAGCTCAGTTTACCTTGAATATATAGGTACATGTACCTTAAACAACTATAATTTTCTAAATTTTGAAAACTATTTTACGTTGTCTTTTTGATGATTTTTCCAAGATCAAAAGTCAGTTTTACCAGGTAAAAATAAAACCAATGTAAGTTAGACTTGGTTAATCGTCAAGACAACATTAAGTGAAATTGCTTGTTTAAGTATTACTTTAAAAAAATTACTTCTACACCACATTTGAATTTGAAGAAGGTATTATTAAATATGTGTGTAAATTATTAATCGCAAGCTTTTCACCATACTATAGATCATCAGGCGATGGAGCAATTTTTTTGTATGTGTATGATACTGGTTACCATTTTGTTTACAATCAGTTCGTAAATGATTAATTTAATAATTGTTAAAAATATTTGTTAATACAAATATTAATTTAGGATGAGTTTTTTGAATGTAAAGGCTTAGAAATTGTAATTTGTATATACATAGTTGTAATTTATATAAATTATTTAGAAAATTATTTTAAATAAGTTTTTCGGTTTAACCCTTTATATGGCAACAACTCCGATTTGAGAAATAATTTACCATATAGTTTGTTAGAATATGACATTTTAAATATATGATAATATTTTTTCGGATCTTTATATTTATTTTTGCAATAATGTGATAAAATGCATTAGGTAGGATAATACTGGATGAAGATGCACTCCAGATTGTTACTAACTAATTAATTAAAAATATTGCGCCTTAGAGAAATGGTACTTTTCCGTACTTGCCGTGTAAATATCTATTACATGTACATTATAAATCAACACAATCATTAGCCAATTGATAACAAATTCATTAAAAAGAAAATTGACTTCCAATGTATTAATCACAATTAAAAATAAAATAGTTTTTCTATTAATTTACGTTAAAAAACGGGCTACGACATACTTTTCCGCACTACTGCCGAATACTATATAGTATAGTATTAAATCACTTTTAGCTCCAGTGTGTAATTTACGTTTTGCACTTGTTTTTCAACTAACATAAAAAAGACTTAAATAAGGCAATGAATTATGTGAAGCAAAATTTACAAATACGATAATAATGAATTATGCATACTAGATATAATCTTAAAACCATTTGAAACTTTTTATAAATAGATAATTTTTATTTATACCTACGTTTGCGTTTGTTGACATTTTAAAATACATCCGAAAAATGTCAATTCAAGTAAAAATAATCTATTTTGAAAGAGTTCCATATTAGTCAAGACGCTAGTTTGTAAAGTGATAGCATATTGTATCAAATGTTAGTTTTCACATACATAGTACGTATTGGTAGCGTTTGACGTTCGCGTACAATTTTACGCTTTTAGTAGTTGTAAATTTTTAAATTTAATAATTACTTGAAGAAATAATAATTTATATACATCTGATTGTTTGCAATCGTGCAGCATTACAGATTTATAATCTTTTCAGTTCTTGGTCTATAATACTAACTTATGCAAAAATTAGTTAAAAAATAAGGTATCTAATGTGCTGTATGTTACATTATTATTTTATAATAATTATTATAAAACAAATATTAATACCTAACGGAAATGAGTTAGCTAAAAGCTTAGTTAGTCTACCAGTAATGGACTTAGGAATAAACCATCGTTTGGATCTCTAAAAGTTCAAAAGGTGGTTTGTAGGTGGTACTGATGTATGTATGTAGGCAATTTCATTTAATTTTAATGTATCATACTGAATTTAACTAAATATACATGATATTTATCCAAACGTTATCAAAAAAATTGCCGAAAACCTTTAGAAAAAATTGAAAGCTATACCTAGAATAAATTACTTGGGCTATGCATACAAACTGTGTAGGCGTCGCGTCGTAAGTGTTTTTTTGCTAAATTCTATATTTCATGAAAACAAATTACTTAACTTGCTTGAATACTAATATTTGCTGTAAAAAATTTAAATGAAATTACTTATTCTTCAGATCTTAAAAAAAATATATTTGATTTTTAATGCCGACTTATGTATGTATATGATTCAAAAAAGAAGCTAACTTAATTAAATTTTTTGTTTGAGAAAGTTTGTATATTAAAGAATTTTTATAACTAGAAAAGAAAGTGTATTATTGTTTTTATAGTTTAAGAAAATGCCGACTATGTTTAAAGAAATAGTTTATTGGAATTTAGTAAGAGTTCTTTGCTAACTAGTAGGTAGCAATAAATTTCCATTTTCATTTATTACTTTTGTTCTGCCATAATTTTAAAATAAAAAGTAACTTGTAGAAAATGTTCTAATCAACAAAAAGCTTTATTTTAAACTTCAGAACTAATTAACTCCGTGGTATATTTCTTTCCACAAATTTCTATAAAAACAACTGAAAACAAATGAAATGAAAAATTTCAGGAACAAATCGAATAATTTAATTTTTGTATAATTAATTAGCTGTCTAGGTTTAATAAATCATTAAATTAACTTTAAATTTATAAAAGAACTTTGATATTTATTCAGAATTAAACCAAAATCTTTACAAATTAATGTCATGCAGTTAACATACACATGTTCAATGCAAATTTAATTTTTTATTTTAAATGCAATTTGTTTTTCGTATATTATTACCAACCTAAGTGGTATCTGTAATGAGATATTGAATTCAGCATTTAATGATGTTTAAATGTAGGGGAAGGCCGGGCAAAGCGAACAGCCGAAGCAAAGCGGATACTCCACAATCGTGAACAAACAGAGCTAGCGCATGGTAGTGCTTCGTTTGAGAAAATAATCAAAAAGTTAAAAAAGAGATCATTTGTTAAATTATTTTGTATATTATTATTATATTTAATATCTAATATCAATTATTATTCTTAATTTATGTTTTCACTTATATTATTGGGTAATTGTTCCTTAAAACTGTGTTCACTTTACCCGGTGGGTTGGACAAAGCGGATAGCGGCACCAATTGCAATATTATTAATGATTTAAGTAAAGTATTGATTTTAAGTAATTTTTGTTGATTATAGTAAAACTTAAATAAATACTGATTCATATTCAGTCATAATTTTATTTCTGTGTTTATCGGTTTTCTTGTCAGATCCCGTCAAAGGTTAAGGTGTCCGCTCTGCCCGGACTTCCCCTACTCCTTGTTTAAAATATACCCCATTTTAATTAATTTCGCGTCGACAAATGAAGCTAACGTTTGAAAATATCAAATGCAATAAAGACACATTACATCGTCAATAAAATTGTCAATTAATATTTCACATCAATATACTGTCATGTCAATATACTTGTACTTACTCAAAATACTTAATACATGAAAAATATTGACAATGTCAATGTTGCTGGATACATAAGATATTTATATAAATTTCTTAGGAATGATTGAAAGAACATCTTTTCAAAATAACAGCTTTATTCATATTTAAAACTTAGTTAATAGATAATATACTTTTAATTTAAAAAGTAATTATACTTTTTAAATCTGCAGCCAAAAAAAGTGGTTAACTGTGAAAGTTGCTTAAAACCTCAAATGTTATCACGCGATTAACTTGCATAGCTTTATCATTTAATTTGGTAACTTTCACTACATAAAATCTTATTTATTAATTTTCTAAAATTTTATTTTATTATTAAAGTAGTATAATAGTCTCTAATCTAATATTATTATCAGAAAATGATGTCACCGTACGATGCATTCGAATCAGAGAACTATAAAAAAATCCTACATTAGAAGGGGAAACCCAGAGACTGCCCAGACACATTACAACTAGTTTTGTAATTTAAATTAAATCTTCAGGCAATTAATAGTCAACAGCTTCAAAAGTTATTGTTAACAGTTAGAAAATACATAAATTAGTTAGTAGAATAACAGATTTTGAATTGCAAACTAAAGCAAAAAGACAAGAATTATGTTGTTCCACTAATTACATTATGCATTTTATTGCAAATAAGTACCTACAATAATATTAAATTGAACAATTAAATTCGCTGCAGCTGTACCATACATTACTAATCAAATGTTTATTAAAATTGATATTGTTTTTATATAAGAAAGTACAATGTACAATGGCTATAATTTTCCTAAAAATATTATTTTCAATTTTATTTAAATACATGGTAGGTTAAAGTCAGTATTTTAGAATTTGCTTAGCTTAAACGTACCTAAAAATGATAGAGGTTAACATTTTTTCATACATCGCCATCGTGTTGGCATTTGTAAACTCTGATCTAACGAAATCCATTTCTAGTAAAATTGCTATTATACGATTCGTATTGAAATAAAATTGAAATCGTTTTAGGAAAAACTAATAACCGTTGTGCCGATTTCGACGATTGACATTTATTTTGAATTATACTAAAATATATTTCACATTAGATTAATTTTAAGGTTAACTATGTAATACACATTATACAGGGGAAGGTTACC
Organism: Cantharis lateralis; assembly: GCA_963170105.1. Classification (NCBI taxonomy): domain Eukaryota; kingdom Metazoa; phylum Arthropoda; class Insecta; order Coleoptera; family Cantharidae; genus Cantharis; species Cantharis lateralis. Next base: position 12,815,721 of record OY720629.1, read on the forward strand.
TAAAATGGGATATGTATAGGTAAAATAAGAAATCGGTTTTTTCCCTACTAAATTCTCACCCACGCTGATAATTAAACTGGAAAGGAAAATTTGGGTTTATTGGGTGGAAGGTCAAAACTACAACTTGCATATAATATGTAAGTTTCAAACTTCAAGAAATAAACCCTCACCGAGTACAAATTTAGATAGTTACAATTTTGACCCAATAATGCCATTATTAGTGTTTCCCATCAAAACTGGCATTATTGGGTCAAAATTGAAACCATCTAAATTTGTACTCGGTGAGTGTTTGTTTCGATTGTTTTTTGAAGTTTGAGACTTGTATGCATTTTTCCGTAGTCTTTAGAATGAACGAATATATTGTTCAAAACGTTGACTAGCAAATTGTAGTTTTGATCTGCCACCCAATCAACCCAAAATTTCCTTTCCAGTTTAATATAAAATTGCTGTTAAGAACCAAATTGATCGTTGCTTTAACAATGATATTAAATTGACTGGAATGTATTCGTTGCGTTCTTTTTTAAAAAGGAAAAAGTTGTCTCCTTGAAGTCTTGAAGCAACCAAGTTTAGTCAGTTAATTTGATTTTCATTATTAGGAACCAGCTTCGTGAAAAATACAATTTTCCGCTATTAAGAATCTTTTACGTTCAAAATCGACCGTAAAAAATTGTTGGCCTTCGAGGTAGAAAGCAAATGAGTTCTCTTACACCAGCCGAACGTGGAGAGTTACGGACTGCTGTCATTTGAATGAGTGCAAGTGAAATTATATATCCTCGACTTCGAATGAAACCTCATTTTATTGATAGAACTCAACTAGGAACGCTAGTGATATGGGTGGATGTAGTTAAATTTATTTGAGAACTGGATCGATCATTTCCTTCATCACACCCAGGCTACTAAAAATAACCCAGCATTACTTATACTCAAAACCGCACACTCAAAATATTTCCGTGATAGATAAGGCACGACAAAATGGAGAATTTTAGACACAAGTCACCGTATGCAGCCACCAGATATATCATTCATGGCACCATTAAGCTACTTCAAAAAAACTGTATTACATTTAAATTTCAGCTCATCTGTAAGAACTGGAGCTATTCCAAAATTCTCTCTTTGGACCCCGTCGTAAACCTTACCATTCGTTGTTGCCTATTCAGAATCAACTAACCGCTATTAATAAATTCGCGTTGTAACTGAAATCCATCACAGTTAAAACTAGATTTCAAGTAAAAGTAGATTTAATTACATAAAAATAGTTAAAAGTTGTTGTATGCATTTAGGACAGAATTAAAAATTAATTATGGAAAACTAAGGATTCTGTTGACGGAGCTAACCAGGACGTTAGAGCGTCAAAGAGCAACAATACCACTAATTGGTCAAATGTGCTTGTTTTGTGCAATTTATGAAAACTATAGAGCCCGTCGTCGCCGTCGTCGTTTAGTTAAACGATTTTCTTACAAGGGCCATGCTTGGAATTGAATCAAAATTAGAACTGACAACAATATTGCCAATTGATATACTTACAAATATTTTGTTTATTTAATTTAAAAAAAATCTGATGTGACGTCACATGAATCCCATTTTCAAAATACTTTGGAGTTCAATAAAACTTTATTTCAACAGTAATTGAAAAGCAAAATGTCAAGTATTCGTTATCATTAAACGCACAACGAAAATTTCTTTTAATTGAGACTAATTTCATTACTATCTATAATAATCGGAAGAAGAACCGGGCCTTAACAATTTTCATTCTTTGAAAAAATTGAGTCAACATGGAGGGGTTTCAATCAAAATCTAACCAGATCTTTAGATTATTACTATAAACCAGTATATAAAATTTCAATGCAATTGGTTCACGCGTTTCAAAATAAATCGCGGACTATATAAATTATATTTCTTTTAGATTCAAATTCGATGTTTTCCAAAGTTTTCTTGACTCAAGAATAAGAGGCAGATGAAAAAATTTGTCTGGGACTGTAGCGAGAAAAGCTGAAAAAATTGGAAATTCGAAATTAATAGTTATTTTTATGTAGTATTTAGTTACTTCTTTAGATCATAATTAATTGTAAAAAGAAAATAAGTAGGAACAATATTTTATTTTACAAGAATAAAATTGATAAGAAAAGTATTAAAAAAAATAAAATAACTTAAAAGGTATCGATTTTATCAAAATAATTTATTTTCAATAATTTTCATCGAAATAGAATTCTTATGTGCTGCTATAAAATCAACTCGATTAAATGGGTTTAGAGATAACAAAATTTGTCATTCTAAGATGTCTGGATATGGAATAATCCTTTTAAATGATATAGTACTTATATACCACACACAATGTGCTTATATAATATACATATTATTATCTTCGCTATATCGGTATAATAGACATTAGTTGAAATTTTTTAAATAATATAATATGTGATGTACAATAAATTGTACATAATCCAAAATCCATTAAATGCTAATTATTATCTGGATATTACGTTGTTTACTTATATTTTTTAATCCTGTAATATTATTTATGTTAGGTAAAATGCTTCATTTTAGCATAAAAGATAAAAATTAGGTTAATAATACCTGATTAGGTTTGCTGCGAAATGCAGGTTGATATCGACGTCTGACTGAACGTGGGCAGCATACGCACATAATTCGCAGGAAAGCTCTGGAAAAAGAATAAACATAAGCTGAAATGTTTGTAATAAATTAATATTTATTATGTATATAATTATATAATAAATTAAGAAGCCACGCTTCCAACGTTAAATTAATGCACTAATTATTAAATCAAGAAAATCAGTACAACAAAATATTAATACATTGTATTCATTTGTAATAATAGGTATAACTGTCATTCTAATTTTATTATTATCTCTAAATTAATTTAAGTTATAAAAATGTACTTTTTTTATTACATTTTTATTTTTGGAATATTATTTAAAAAAATTATAAATTATGTAGGGTATTCATTGCCGCACACAAAGCTTTGAACGGAAGTAAAACTCAAATACCCTTAACTGTCGAGCATAATAAAATATTTTTTGTACACATATAATATTGCCAATTCAGCTATACCTATCTATACAACAAATTGTTATACACATAATTTGAAATCTGAATAATTTGCAATAATTATTATTATACTAAGAACCAAAAATAATTTCTTTTTTTTATCTAAATTGTTTTTCTATAAAGAAAATGCCGAAATAATGCCTTTATTAGCATTTCTATTTTTAAAGCAATTCTGAATACTTAAAAAAAAATTAAAGCGAGCAGCCTTGCTCCAGAGTGTTGTATAGAATCACGTCGTAATTCTCTTAATGTATTCATTACAGTTGGAAGGAGTAACGCGTTTTTCAGTTGGCTGTAAACCATAGAACATTCGTTGATATTCAGATAATTTTTTAATTTAAGACGCTGGAAGCATTCTTAAATTTTGTTAACATTTTCAGCATTTTCAAAAACACCGTACTCAGGCGCGGATGGCAAGTTATTTATACATAAAATAATAATTTTTAAGATAATATACACGAAAGTTAATTAGTTGTTTTTATGTTATAGTTGGCTTCACTAAAACAAGTTCAGGATACGACAATGACGATATTAAACAGTCAATTGGGACCTTCATACTAACAACCATCCACAACCACCTCTATACAACATAAATAGATACGAACATCTGGGACGAAATACGCCAATTATTTTTAATTTTTACCATTATGACCAGAATCATTCACATAACACTCCAATCATCGGATGATTACATTAATCTCATAAAAACAACCAATCTTCGGCTGTCACACGAAACTAACTAAATAATCAAGTGTTGTCCCCAATCTACACCTCAAAAAGTCAAAATCAACAAAATATCTGTATAAGTTTGAAATTGTAAATCCGACATTATCCAATGTCAACAGGTGACTATCGCACAAAAAGTCCAACAACCGAAAGTCAAAAATTATATGGGAAATAAACGAAACTGCAAAATATATTAAAAAAACAAGACATTTTCAAAATCACTCAAACTGAATAACATGCAGGCTCAAAGATGTAAAATAAAACTTTAATAATATTAATTTCAATTGAAATGAAACAAAAATATGACATTAGTATGGTAACAAATCTTTTACTTGATATTAACAGCTAATTCAAGCCAATTGATATGCTAAGTGCAAAGATATTATGGAACTCGATGCAAAATTGAAAACTCTGGCAAAATTTTGTATCGGTTTAAAGGATATTATGTCAATTTTTAAAATGCTTGCTTTATAATGTTACGTCAACAACAGAGCCGTCACCGTAGGTAATATTTTGAATGATTTATCAAGTCCATAAATTTCAAAGACTTGGAACAAATTTCTTTGAAAGTATATTTACAGGACGCTTTTGACACATTTGAGTAAAGAGCGATTTTTAAAGGTTTTCAAAGAGAAAGAAGAAATGAAAATAAAAAAGTTGATAATGTAAAGACCGAAAAACTGTTTATTCACAGGAGACGTGAGATTAAGATAAACACTATCTCTGACATTATTTACGTTAGCAGGTACTACAGAACATATTGTGAACTTGTAGTTGAAAATGAGAGAATCAACATAGATTCCGAAAGTAACAGTGCCGAAGATTTCCAATGATATCGGCGTAATTATGGTTATCGAATCTAACCAAGATGATGGAAACAAATTTCAGTAGAAATCGGAGTGATGTACCCAAAAAACATTGAGATATCAAATTAATCTTCGCTGGATAATATTTGGCTAATGGATAGTAGATGGCTGAGAAAACAGTAATAGATGGTAATGAAAAGCGAAATCTATGCTAGAATAAGGAAAAATATGAAAAAAACTTAATTATCCACATTATGCAAGAGGATGCTCAATAGGATCTACAAAATTAAAATCTTAAAAATAACACCAAACTGTATATTAAAGGTATCTAAAACCTGTTATTCTCGTTTAGAAAAATGTCGGTAGATCACAAAAAGAGTGCCATAATGAAAGCAAAATATAAAGGAAAAGGTAAAAAAAATTTATATAATAAATAGAAAGTTTTCCTTAGCTTGGAAATAACTATATTGGACAATGAACAGGCATGTAATGAACTGAAAACAGTCGGAAAGTACAAATACAGTACTGTAAATCTATGTAGATCGCTACATGGCAAATATTAGTAAAACATTAGTCAACTATAAAATCATTAGTTGCCGGTACGGTATTAATGGATTTGAACCCTTAAATAAATGAAAATGGGTAAAATTTAGTAGTAATTATACTATTGCTAAAACACAACAAATACAAAAAATATTTATAATTTGTAAGACTCATCATTTTAGATACAGAAACATCGTTATCAGAACAAAATCTCTTCTAATATAAAATATAAATTTTACAATTTCAGAATAAACCCTTGAAATGAGAAGAAGGTAAATTATTAAAATTAATATGGTTTCAATTTTATAATTAAAATTAATAAAATAAAATTCCTTTTATATAAAAGATTTTTTAGATCTCTTAAAATCAAACACTTGTCGTACAATAAGATTCACAAAATATCATGGCTACTTTTTTTTATTTCTTCTTCCTCTTATAATATAGGACTACGTCTTATTATTACCAAGCGGTGTACCAAATTTACACTTGGCACCCCTTTGGTTCCATGAGCATTTGCATACATTTTAGCAGAGTGCTAACCTGGCTAGATGCATGGCCAATAGGTGGAACTTAGCCCCTTAGATCACTACAGTGTAGTAGGCGGAACTGAGCTTTGAACCGCGGTCTCCCGCTCCGTAACTTGTCGATTTAACCTTTATAACACAATATTAGTTTTTTGTATTTGTTTAAATAAAATCTTCGTCTTCTACAAAATTTTCGATTTTGCTTACCATGAGTCGTATGTATGTAATAATCGCACCGTTGGAAAATAAAAGGAAATGCACTAATTTACAATACAACATATTTTTCGTGATATGTTTGAACTTTGGTTTAACAATTTAGTTTATTGTAATTCTTTCTAACGTATTTAGTATGACGGTAAACGGTAAAACTTTTAAGTTGGCAGATTTTAAGGGAACGAAAGAAGAATAGGAAATGGATATAAAACTCATGCAATAGACAAAATGTTATTAATGGCAAACACGAAACAATAAAAAATAAATATCGATCATTTACCTTAGTATGTAAATGTCTCTTCCTCTGTTAGTCCAGAAGAAGAATAAAAGAATAACTCATTAAAGTTTTGAAAACACACGACTTATAACTACATTATAAAATATTTTAAATATTAATATAAAGGAGAAAAGAAAGAAAATAAAATTTAATGGCATATATAGCATATAATGCTAAATTTGTCCCAATGTTTATGTAGAATAAACTGGAAAGAAATCAGAAAAAAAAGAAAGAATACAGAAGAATTGATACAATAATTTCAAACATCTTCTGGATCTACTAAAAATCATACAAAACTGTTCAAGAAGTATTAAATTTAAATTGGCTTACTGTAAACCTTTTCCCAAATATTACATGTTGATCAGATAAAGCCTCAAGGTGAAACTATTAAAATAAAATGAAAAGTACAAATAAAACCTTTATAATTTTAGTATTTATATATAATAATATTTTTATATTTTATTTTTATATTCAATAAAAATTAAATAACTAACATCATTTACATTTTATAGTAATCAAGTAATCATAGTAACATCAAAAGTTAAAAATGCATTAATTACTTTTCAGAAAGAAAATGCACAAAATTTCACAACTAACAAATTTATCTGACGATAAATGGAAACATTTTAATTCTGAAATATGTTTGGTAATTTAGACGATGCCGAACAATCAAGACCTCTCTTTAATGGCTCCGCACTAAATTTTATGTAACAATCCGAAGACCACATTTATTGTTCCATTGACTTAAAATTTACATGCACGAACTTCTGTAATTTTTGAATTTGCAGGTTTCTTTAAATCATTAAAATCGGTTTAAGACTGTTTGAAATGTACATTTTTAAAGTTTTCGGTAATACAAAAAGTACAAACACTTCGGTTAAAACCGTGGTCCCACAATTTGAACGCGTTTAGGAAAATATAGTTTTTAATAGGTACTCATTTGTGTTTCAAAATATACTATTTTGTGGTCATTGGTGTTGAAAGAGATGTAGTAACTAGTGCTGACAATGATTTACTATCAACACCAGTAAATTACACACTAACCAATCCAAAGTACATTCTATCCTAAAAAGAGGAATATAATATTATTTGTATAGTCAAATTAAAATCTGACAACATGAAAAGATGATGGCGAAACAATTACTCAAATAACTAATTATTTAATGGACAATAACATTAAAATAAATAAAATAAGGTACTCCGTTTTGCTTGATTAATTTATTCTGGAAACTCGATATGTTTTGCGCTACGTGCATCCTTCGGAGTTCTAGGCAATTATTTTATTACCAATACAGGGTCAACGTTAATGCATTGTGGTGGATTTTCAGAGCTATATTTTAATGAGAAATAACAAATTTTGTATTATTTATTTGCATACATTTTTCATAATTTATTCAATTTTAATTTAGTTTAAATTTAAATTGAAATTTAACTTAGTAAATTTAACTTAGTAATTAGAAATTAATTTAGTTTAAATTTAAATTGATACAATTATTAGCATTGTTTGTACAGGAAATCCCAACTTACTTGAAAGCGTGTAGTTTGATTATTAAATCTATGATTTTTCAATGGTGGTTGAACTACTGAAAAACAATCAAAACATGTGGTGTTTTTATTTAAATAAAATTTAAATAATTTTTGTAAACTTTCATCAAACGCTTGAATTGCACATGAATCTTATAAAAGTAATAAGAATAATTTTAAATATAATACTATGTAAGATTTATTTACTTGTAACAAGTAGTTTTAGTAAAATTTTGAAATGATTAACAGAAAATGCCAGCATTGATACGGAAAACGGAAAAACTTGCCGAATACATCGATATAAGAAGATAAAATTGATTTCCGGTCAGAAGAACCGAAGGTAACACCGAGTTAATAAGACGAATTTTAGAATAATAACTAAAGTGAAAATATTTAAGGAAGTCAGTTATATACAACGTGGATGATAAATTTAAAAATTGGTATTAAATTGGATAGATTTTATGATTATCAAATGGAAAAGAAAATAATTGAATTACGGAGTTTTAAATTTTAATTTGAAATACTTGATGGATAATCATTATTTGGAAAATTCTTTGACGTTCTGGAGATACATTTTAGCATGTATTCTAAAACTGATATCGACAGTTATCGACATAACCGTCAACTTAATTAATAATTTATGGTAAGTTTAACATTTACTTAAGAATGCAAAATTTATTAACTGCTGATAAATTAATTATATTTTGTGATCCAATGATTACGTTGTAAATCAAATTCAAGAATCTGAAACAATTGACTATGTACATAAATTAAATTATCATTTACAAAGTCATCTTAACACGATTTGAAACGACTTTTTAAGATTGCGTTAACATTTTTATTTTAATTTGATTAATATTTATAAATAATTTATTAAATATTTTATTCATAGAAATCAAAATTTAATCTTTAATTTTATCTTGGCAGAAGTCTCATACGTATTTATTTTACCGACTGAGTTACGTAAACGATAAGTGTAGTAAATAATTATTTTTTTTAAATATCATCTTTAAATATCATTACATCATCAGATGTAATTATTGGATCAGGAAAATTATACTTCAATACTAAGTTTCACTGTAAAAATCTCAAAAGAATTTACCAAAACTGAATTGGCACCTATAGATACAAATGTAAAGCAAAACCACCAAAATAAAATTGGAAGATCTGCAGAATTTGATACTAAAATTTTAGGGATCATCATGATGAATTTTGATAAAATCGTAGTATGTATTGGATTCTGAATATATCTGAATAAAAAAAGTACTGTTGAAAAAACATGTATATTTAAAAACTGTGAATATTTGAATAATTAGTTTTACCTTTAGATTATTTAAATTTTCTATAAATATAATAATAAATTAATATTGTAAATTTACTGTTACTTACCATATTAATTTGAACAATTTGCAAATGGGATTTATTTTCAATTGTTATTTGTAAATATTTGTGTTAGATGTAGAAATAAAGGAAATTATTTCAAGATCTTATCTATTTACTATTTAGAAAAGTGCAAAAAAAACTCTTTAGGAAATTTTCCCATTTTCTTATCTAATATCTGAAATACAAAAGACTTACACCGTCATGTAACATCAATCACCCCTTTAGTCACTTATATTTCAAACTATACTTTTTATCGTATAATTTATTCAAGATTAGTTGATCTAATAAATTTATGTAATATGATAGTTATACATATAAATGAGTTACATTAAATTATTTATTTCCGCGTAAAATTATACCTACAAAATATTGATTATAAAACTACTTAAAATTATGTTTACTGGCTAACCATCAAGTACTATTTGTGAAAGGTATACCGATTTCTCCTGGGTCAAATAAAGTCAAAGTTTGAGTGAACACAAACATCCCTTCAGAAATTACTTTTGAAATTTTCAGCTAAACCATATACCGAAAACATAATAACTATTTAGAAACTGTAGGTTTATTTTTATCTTCTTCCGTTGTTGGTTATTTTTTAACGCACGTTTATATTCAATTTTAATTGTTAAGAAATTATTTGTTTCCAAGGGATGTTGTTGAATGTCATACATTATATTATGTTATATTATATCCCCTACTTTTTTATTTTCAATAGTTGAGATATTTACAGTAATTCATATTATTTTGTCTACGACCTTAGCGTTTATTAAAACGATTTATTAAAAAGTTATATCTGCTTAAATTAACGGAGTGCTAAAAGGCATAACGAATACTTTGAAGCAACAGGTGTAAAAGTTTTACCTATCGGAAGGGTAATATTTTAGTAACTTTAATCCAATAGTCGATGCTATGCAGATAAATTTTTGGAATTTTTAGATTAATTAAAAGGAAAGAATGAAATTTAAAATATATCTGGCTGAAATCCAAAAGTTTATATGATCTAAAAATTTTATTCATGAAAGGTATTATTAATATACAATAACCATGAAAAAATATATAAAAAAAAATCTTAAACGAACATTGAATTCAACATCATATAGTCAAAACGCGCCAAGTACGAAAACTGGCGATTAGGACACAAAGGTAGGTACCTCCATAAAAAAGGGATAGGTTATTTTATTCAAAATGTGTTATAAGATATATCATTTCCAACTTTATTATTAAAATAGAACTTGATAATATTATACGATATACTTTTATTATCTACCAATTTTAAAATTTGAATATTAGAATATGATCTGAAATATATTTAAAATTGAAATATGTAGATTGTTTATGTAATTAAAATTCCAGTAAACATTTTAAATAATTAGTTGTGTTATAATAATAATAACTGGGTGAATAATGTTTAGTACTATCTCTAATTTAATTTGCAGCAAGTGTATCTTATTTTTTTTATGAGTGTACTATGAGTTTCTTTTTTAAATTCAACTTTGATTGGATAGTGGCAAGAGGGTGAAACCGCAATTCCACTGGTTGTCATTATCGCTTAAGTTCCATATGTTCGACTATTTACAAATTATCACGAATAGCTCTTATGTACGCGAAGGTATAGTTAGCAACTAAAAACTCGTAGTATGAAATTCAGCATCCTGAAACAAAAATAGTGTATCCATGGAAATCAACATTATAACGTAATATTATTTAAACCTCATTTCTAACAAATTTATTCCGAATGAAACCATAGGTAGGAATGGTTTTTCGTTCGGTTTGTAAATCTTTGTGTTACAAAACCTAAATTAGATTTCAATAAAGGATGGCTTCAGAATTGTTTTGTTGGCAACTATAATTTATCTGCTTATATAATCTTGCAGATAAAAATTTAAATTTTCTTTGAAAAGTTTTAACAGCTCTGCGAATTTTTGTTCCCACAAAAAGACGTTACACAAAATACTATATGGTGTTTTGTCAATGCGTCGACAAATTAATTGTTGCATATACGATAAATATTACAAATAAAATTATTTTATCGGAAAACGTAGAGAAGAAAAACGTAAAGAAACTTTTGTCAAAATGGAAATCCGGAAACCTTCGAAATTTTAAATCTCATTGTAAGTTGACATTCACACTCTATCCTGTAAATTTTAATATGTTTTGCTGTGAAGTTATCTGTCAAGATATCTGTAAAAATTTATCAAAGAATCAAATTGTGTATTAAAATGAGGAAATTCCTCTTCGGTGTTTTTTCTTTTCTGAATTTTTCCAACTTACAAGATAGTTTGTGATGCTGATATTATAAGTTTAAAATTCTGTTATTATTATTAATTAGAAATAAACTTTAAAAATAAATTTTAAGTAAATTCTGTGGTAATTTAGTATGTACCTACGTAAAATGTAATATTAAACAAAATCGAAAGAAAACATTAATTCTATTATTTTAATGTTTTGTTTAGATTTTGTTTAATGTTGTTTTTAATTTATCAATTTTTAGCAAATTGCAAAATATAAACTAATAACTTTTATAATTGAATTGTAATTTAAATTTTAAACTTGTAACTTTTATAATTGAATTTTAATTAAAATTTTTTTTTCATTTTTGATTAATTTTTGACTAGTTTATATTGATTAGTAATATTTTAAATTTCGAAAGTTTCTGGATTTCCATTTTGATATAAGCCTATGATTTTTACTATTTATGCTATGCTAGGCTGTTCTGTTATCACTTTGGAGCAGCGCTGAACTGTTGGTTGCAATTTTATCTATATCTAGATATTTTAGATTGGTTTTGGTAGTTATGGCTGAATTTAAGTTGAAAACTAAGATCCTGCCTTTAGAGATTCTTAATTTTCGATTTCGGTCGCGACCCAGGGATGTTTTTAATTCGGGCAGCTTTCAGGTTTTTAATTGTAATTTACACCTTCTATACCGTTGAGGGGTTCACATCACAATGGATGTTTCTTATGTAAAAAAACACGTAACTTTACATCGATTATTTCCTAAATTAATCTGTTTGATGTTCATTCTGATCTTAATTGTTTTATTTTAATGTTATCTATCAGATGCTATCGAAGTTTTGTTAGTATCTATAATATCTTCAGGTAAAAGTTAACGTACTCGCACTTATTAACGAAATAAATTGATTGACATACATAATTATATTTTATTTCCAAGTTTGAGATTTATTCTTGTAGTTTACATACCATAACTTCATTAAAAAAAATTTAAAATATGAGAAATATGAGTTCGGTCTCTCCCCATCTAATTTCGGCAAATCACTTCTGCCATGTTCACAAATACGAAACAAATAAAATACAAAGATAATAAATATTTTGTTTTAATGTATTTCGGTTCTAATGTATTATTTTGTTTTATAATTGTAAATTATGGTAGTATTAAGTTACCTAAAGTCAAATAAATTGATTGGCATATATTTTTGTTAAGATATTATTTCCAAGTTGGAGTTTAACTTTTTACTGCAAATTACATCTTAACTGTATTCGTTGTTATTTATTTAGGTAAAAACAAAATAGCTTGGCATGTATTTACGGCTTTACAGATTACTTTCCCATCATCGGTGTTTTCCTAAAGAGAGTTTTCTTTGAATTACAATGACTACAGTTTTACTCAGCACGCGTCAACAAACAAGCGAGATTATCGCCACCTTAAAATGAAAAATCACTTAGGTGTAAACAATAAAAATCTTGTAATGTAAACATAATTTTATGGGGAACTAAATTTTATTGAAAATACTATGATTAAAAAACAAAAGAAAATGTCAAAGTTTCCCAATTTTTAGCAAAATTTCATGACTGCTACTATACATAAAACATTTAATAAAATTTCGTTGAACATTTAAACTCACCGATGGATGAAGCTCTGGAACTTTTATAATAGAAATTTCTTTCAGGTGGTTGAGAACCGAACCTTCTTTAGATATTTTTAAAACACGGAAGTCCGTTTCCGTAAAATAATCATGTCCGGTGTCTAGGAACTGATTGGTAAAAATTAATTGTATTTTATTCCTATACCAACATGTTAGATGTTTTTTTAGTTAGAGCTGGAATGATCTCGCGCTTTTTCCCACGTAAAAACTACACCGACCACGGAAAAGCTGATATACACCGCTTCTCAACATTCGATCTACTGGATCTCTATCATTAAACAAATCAAATGAACTGTTGTTCCTAAGAGCATATTTCACATTTTAGGGCTTCAAAATGTTTATAAGTCGATAAGATAATCCATCTCAATGGAAAGGTTCGAAAATTGCACTTTCCGGCCCCTTAGGAACAATGAAATTATTTTTAAAGAACTTTGCGTATTTATTCTTCCTAAGAAATCTGTCGATAATCTCATCACCATAGTAATTTTGGCAAGCAATACTTTTTATTATTTTGATCATCTCTTCAAAGTCCATCTAACTAAGAGGAAGTCTTAAAACTTCATTTACAAAAAATGGAAGAATTTTCGATATTGTGCCATATTTTTCACCTGAAGAGTAAACTTGATTTTATCATCAAGAGCATTGATGCTTGGTGTTGAAGTAATGCGATTTGCTTTATTAATCCTTATTATCTTGCTAGTCCATAATCGAAGGCAAGATCATACTTGCGTCTGATTGTAAGAAATCCTTGGGTATTAATGTGACGCCATAAGGCCGGTGCCGTGAGTCAACGAGGTAGGAAAATTCTATACACCACCTAAAGAAGTTTCACTTCAACAAGAATTGAATTAAGTTGTTCGTTAGCAAAAATTCGAGAAATCAGAAATCTCTAATTTTCTTAATTATTTCATCAGAATTAATATGGGAGATAAAAAGTTAAATTTGGAAAATAAATCGGGCAATCCGAGTCAAATGAACTGATGTAAAGTTATAATTTCGACATTGAATAATTCAGCGACATATTATACTGTTTTATTGTACCGAAATTTAGATCTTCTGTTTGAGCCAAAAGTCCCGGCAGCAGAAAGGTATTCCGATAATCACCGCCATACTAGGCCAGTGAGACATTTTGTGAAAAGTCAATTTTGTCTATACCTGGTAGCCTGATAAGTCCCTGAAAATTCGAAGAGATGGCTTTAGTACACATTAATGTGAACTTGTTTTGACAAGCTTGATTCTTTAAATTACGTTTGTCAAAATTGCAGCCGTTTATGATTACGCATTTACAAGTTACAGTACTGAGAAGCGACCAACCAAAGAGTATTTTTTAATATGGAAAAAAGTAAGTTTCGAGTTTTGATTAACACTATTATTTACGCAAGAAAACGATAACCGAGGCCAAAGCCAAGCTAGATAAGTATTACCCAGACTCTGGACCATCGATTGGAACCATTTATAAATGGTTTACTGATTTTTGTAGTGGTCGTACGAGCACCGATGATGCTGAACGTTCTGGACGCCCAAATGAGGTCACTACACCAGAAAACATCGAAAAAATTCATGATATGATGTTGAAAGATTCCAAAGCTAAATTAAGGCAGCTAGTTAAAGCTATAGGCATGTCAATGGAACGTGTGGGTAATATAGTACATGCGTTTTTGGGTATGAAGAAGCTCTGCGCGCGATGGGTGCCGCGTTTGCTCACAGTCGACCAAAAACGTATTCGTGTTACAACCTCCCAGCAGAATTTGATCATGTTTACGGCAAATCCGAAAGACTTTATGCGTCGATTCATAACAATGGATGAAACCTGGATTCATTACTACACTCCAGAGTCAATACAACAGTCAAAACAATGGGTTTTTTTATGTGAAAGTGCTCCGAAGCGTCCAAAAACGCAACAATGGGCTGGAAAGGTTATGGCCTCCGTATTTTGGGATGAGCATGGATTAATATTGATCGACTACCTTGAGAAAGGTAAAACCATAACTGGCGCATATTATTCCTCATTATTAGATCGTTTAAAAACTGAAATTACCAAAATACGGCCCCATTTAAAGAAGAAAAAAATCCTTTATCATCACGACAATGCGCCTGCTCATTCATCGCTAGTTGCACAAGCAAAATTGCACGAAATCGGGTTTGAACTGTTCCCTCAGCCACCGTATTCGCCAGACCTGCCCCCCAGCGACTTTTATCTGTTTCCAAACCTGAAGAGATGGCTCATCAGTAAGCGTTTTTACACAAATGAGGAGCTCATAGCTGAAACTGAGGCCTATTTTGAGGAGCTTCCGATCGACTACTATTCGAATGGTATAAAAAGTTAGAAAATCGTTGGACTCGTTGTATCGACCTAAAAGGAGAGTATGTTGAGAAATGAAACCTTATGTGACCAAAAAAATGTTTCCGTGTTTCATTATTCAGGGACTTATCAGGCTGCCTAGTAGAGTAAAAATTTTAATTTATTTTTTGTAAAATCTATCACCTTTGTTTCCTACTCTAGCTGCATCACTTGTGATGGAAATTCTCTATAGTATCATTTCTACTAATTGTTTAACAGTTTAATTGTTTAACCTTAACCACCACCAATTCCGTAGAGTCTAAGCTACGTTTCTTATAATTAAACTTAAAACTCCCACTTAAATATAGCATTGCATCTGATGTAAACACCACTATTGTATAATTCTTTACTCTATCATAAAACCAAACTTTATTCTCATTTTTATGGGATCTATGCATTAGGGGAGACTGGGCGGTTTGGACACTTTTTAGGTTTTATAATTTTTATTTTTTTCCAAAGTAGGTAGGCAATTATTTTTTTTTTTTACTAAACTTTAGGTTAGATAGTTTAAGATTGTTAACCTTGACATGGGATACTAAGATACAATAGTTTTTCCAGAATTCAATCACAAAGTAAACCTTAATTTTGTCCGAAGTATCCCGAGGTACTGGGATACTCTGGACATTTCCTGGGTATATACTGGACATGCAGGGAATGTAATGGATAACAGCAAGGAATAATGAAAAATTATTTACTAATTGTATTTTTTAAATAATACAATATGATGATATGAACAATATTATAATCAAACTTGAAATATTATTACGAAAATTTTAATTAAACAGTATTATATTTCAAAATCAGACCCACTGGATGATTATACTTCTACCTTAAATACATTTTTATTTGCTTTCCCTTATTCACTTGTGACAATTTCTAGGCAACTAGTAATTGTCACATATGGTTTCGAACGACTCCTGGAAGACCGGCGGGTTCTTTGCCGACAAAGAAGGGAAGTTTTCTTTAAGAGGCTCCGCAACTTGCTATATGGTAGCAAGTTGTAGGTAAAGATTTATTGCTGTGACACCCTAGTTACAACTAGCAAAACTTTGTGGGAAACAGGCGAGATATTTCACGGTCAATGTATTATGTTAATCTTTACTGTTTTCATGAGTGAGATCAGTAGGGTGAGTGGACCGTGAAGTAGACCGGGTTGTTCCTCTTTGTTTTCTTCGAAGGGGTGTCAGGAGGCAAGGAGGAAGGAAAGTTAAGACGTTGTGACCAGGCTGGGGGGTTGTCTGTTCTTGGACGTGAGCCTGTGTAGGTGGTAGTTTTGACCACAGGGGTGATAACCGAGTAGCGAGTGAAAGGGTTGCGTGTGTAAGGGGTTAATGAAGAGTTGCTTACGAGGTGTAAGGAATAGAAATTTAGTTTGGTTTTGGGCCGTGGCAATTAAGTCAACGAGGCCCCTAATTGGAAGGGTTACCGATTATAAGTGCGAGTATTGAGTTGTAGTCGCGGAGTCGATTTACGCGACCTCGTTCGGTACCATCGTAGGTGTAATCTTCCGAGTGCCCTGAGATCCCAGAAACCACATAAGAAAAATAGTGAATGGTACTCAGGCTCCAAAGCCTACCCCGGATTGGTGGAGACTACCCGAGTACGGAATCGATTAATTCGAGTAAAATTAAGGTTAGTCTAGTAGTTAGATTTAGTGCCCCCCCCCGCGAAAAGTGCGAGGCTTAGAAGTCGAGATACGCTGTGCGCGAGTACGCCTTTTGTGTTGCGGTCGTGTTACCTCATTGGTAGGGAAAAGACAAATCACCAACAATTGACGGTGCGGCTCGCGGTGACTTAGGATATTTATGGTGCGTACGGCTAAAAACTCTTCTTCATTATTTGTTTAGTTATTAGTAGATCTAGTTATTAGTAAGTGTACTCAAGTAGATCTGAATCTCGTGTGTTAATTTTAGTTATAAGTTCTTTTGTGTAGCGGTAATTTTTTTGTAACTTTTAAGTGTATCTGTAGTAAATCTGTAAATGTGTAGTAAATAGTAAGTCTCAAGTAAATCGGAATTTGTTGTAAAGGGATTTTTATTTCGGGGTCTTCAACCGTTAATAGTGGGTGAGTAGCTTAGGACTGATTACCATTTACCGACAGAAGAGGGTCCCAAGGAAGGCATTCCACGTTAGATTTCCTTGGGGCGATCATCGTAATTATTGTTGTCCCCTCCCTTTTTATAACGTGGTGGCGCCCAACCTCGCGTATCCTAGCCACCCAACACCTACGCCCTACTGAGCTAAAGGTCGGCACCTTCGCGACGACATCCGCGGAGAGCCACAAAATTAGTTCCCGTTTCTTCGGGAAATAAAATTGTGACAACTGGCGCCCAACGATTAGGGCCAACGAGTAGCTAGGAACGTATTTACTTTATGATTTTTTTAAGAACGCGATATAATTTAATTTTCATGTTAGGATTAATATTTTCTTTGTGGTAATTTACTTTTAGACTAGTTTTGGTACCGCTGACCAAATTGTGTAATTTTAGTTTGCGTAAAATTTTAAGGCGTGTACCTGATACCCTTAAATTTTTTTTTGTTATGGTCGGTTTAAACCATAGGGATCAAAAAAGGAAAAGTTGTTTGTGTAAAACCGTTCGAGTTATTTTTGTCTCCTTCTATATTTTAAAAACTCATGTTGCATAGTATATTACCGTTAGGGTTGTAAAGGTTGACCTAATTCCCTAATTTTTGCAACTTGCACCACGGGGGTAACGAAATTGAAAGTGGTAGTTTGTGTGAATGATAACATTAGACAGGGCCGTAGTTAGTATTTTTTTAAATTTTCATTTAATTATTGGAGGTACTATAATTGATTGATAATACGTGGTTTAATTTTTTGGGTGATTGTTTTTTTTAGCGTCTAAACTTTTTTTGTTTTCGTAGAAATTTAATTGTTTGACAGGTGTAGTTGGTTTGTCACATTTTCTCGTAAAGACATTATTATTAAATTTTTGTTTTTAAATTTACCTTTGGTTAATTGCTTAATTTCATTTATTTGGTGGATTTTACTGCTCATTAGAATGAGTGTGAGGAACATGGATCTGAATGCTGATTACCTAGATAAGGCACAAGTCATTTATGAATTAGATATTCGAGGACAGGATATAATAGGTACGGTACCCAACCTGAGGAGGAGGTTGAAGGCTGCAATTGAAGAAGAGGCACTAGAAACACTTTTGCAAAGACCAGCGTATAATTACGATTTTGAGGCGGACTCGCGGGCTGTCCGGACGGACCTGGTCATAATCGGCGAGTTGCTGGAAGAATTGGAAGACCAAGAGCCGGTAGAAGATAAAGAGTTGCACATCTTAGACACTAAGATTAATCACACCTGTGGTCGATTAGCGAACTCGGTAGCAACTGATGATGCAACTCTTGCGGAGAAGTTGCAATTAGAACAAGAACTAAAAGAATTGCAGAAGCGGTTCCAAGTGGTTATCGACAGCCAATTGGCAACAAGCGCGATGCAAGAATTAGCAGACTTCTCACTTAATGGAAGCGGCGGCTCCCTCAGAGCGATCCCACAACCGGAAGTAAAACATCCTATTGTGAAAACGGGCAGAGTAGCAAACGTAACGCCTGCACTATCAAAGTCAGTTCCAGTGGCGAAATGGAACCTTAAATTTAGCGGCGATGGAAAAGGTTTATCGATAAATGCCTTTTTAGAACGGGTCGATGAATTAAAGTTTGCCCGCAACATCAATGACGAGCAGTTGTATCGGGAGGCGTTCGACCTGTTTGAAAACAAAGCCCTCATTTGGTATCGATCAGCAAAAAGAGCAGCAAATTCATGGGAAGAGCTGAAGAAATTATTGTTGGAGGAATTTCAAATTCCTCATTATAATAAGAGGCTGTTAGCAGAAATTAAATTGAGAACACAATGTATTACGGAAACGATGGGCATGTACGTGGCTATCATGTCTAACCTATTTTCGAGGCTATCTACCCCCGTTAAAGAAGAGGAACAGTTGGAAATAATATTAGACAATATTTTGCCATTTTACCAAGAACGATTGGCATTGGTAGAAGTAATCTCCCTATCTCAGCTACTAAAATATGGAAAGAAAATTGAGCAGTGCCGTGCTTCAGTGGAATCCTTTGTACCCCCTACCAGACGAAAAACAGTTTTGGAAGCGGACTTAGCGTGTGTAAGTTACAGTGAAAATAGTAACGATTCAGCCACCGCAAATTATGGTGAGTCCTTAGAAAGCCAAGACAACCGATTGGGGGTGCGTAGAGTAAGCCCTGCAATGGTTAGGAGAGTAGATTTTGTGGCGGCGGAGAGAGGCGGAAGATTTGCAGAAAGTGGAGATTATGCCAGGGATGGATTAAGGAATAATAATAATGTGATGAGATGCTGGAATTGCGGTAGCCCTTATCACAGGGCCGCTCAATGCCGACGACAAAGTACAAGGTTGGCCTGCTTTCGGTGTGGAAGACCTGGGGTGACAGCCGACAACTGTTATAATTGCAATACGCCTTCGACGCCACGCACGACACCAGCGGCGTCGGGAAACGATATGGGCGGGGAACAGTAGTAGATGAAACTGTGCCCCGCCATATTGATGCTTCGACCAACAATAAAACCGTGCTTGATTATGTTTTTGGCCAGGTGAAAGGTGATAACAGGCCTTTTCTGAACGTAAATATTTTGGGTAAAACATTTTTAGGTCTTTTGGATTCTGGAGCTAACCGTACCATTATTGGGTGTGAAGGTTGGAAGAAATTATCGTCTTTAAAATTGAAAATTTTTGGGGGGCCAACGAGATGTAGGGTTGCTAATGGGCAATTTATTGAAAGTAGGGGAAGTGTGTCTCTGCCCATCGAATTGAAAAATGTAACAACGCCAATAGAAGCACTAGTTGTAGAAGATATTCCTCAAGAATTAATTCTAGGTATTGACTTTTGGAAAGCATTTGGCATTGTCCCAAATATAGGTAAAGGGGAGTGGTATCTCGAAACGCAGAATTTTATAACCTCAATCGAAACCCGTGAAGACCCACATATTACGGCCAGGTCTGATCTTTCACAAGATCAAGAAGAGCAATTGAGAATCGCAGTGGATAAGTATTGCCAAAATTCCAATGGAGGCGAGTTGGGGTGTACCACTCTTGTACAGCACGAAATTTTTACAACATCGGAACCCATAAAACAAAGATACTATCCTGTATCGCCCGTAGTACAGGATCAGATTAATTCAGAGTTAGACCAGATGATAGCAGCAGGAGTGGTGGAGAAATCCGACAGTGCCTGGTCGTCACCCATTTTGTTGGTTAAAAAGAAAGATGGGTCTCACCGTTTTTGTGTAGACTTCAGAAAACTGAATAAAGTAACCCAACGGGACGCTTACCCCCTCCCCTATATTTCTTCTATTTTAGATAGGTTACGTGATGCCAAATATATATCATCGATTGATATTAAATCGGCATACTGGCAAATTCCTCTGTCCTCCAGGTCAAAACAGTATACAGCATTTACGGTACCTCGAAGAGGATTGTTTCAATTTACCCGTATGCCATTTGGACTCCATAATGCGCCCGCCACTTGGCAGCGATTGATAGACCGAGTCATCGGACCGGATTTAGAAGAATGGGTGTTTGTTTACTTGGATGATATTATCATATGTACTCCTACATTTGAGAGACACCTGGAGGTTCTGGCAGAAGTATTGCGTAGACTTCGAAACGCAGGATTAACCGTTGGACGTGAGAAATGTCATTTCTGCAAGTCAGAGTTAAGGTATTTAGGTTATGTAGTTAACGCCAAGGGGTTACTGGTAGACCCAGAGAAAGTGGAAGCCGTGGTAAAGATTCCCACTCCGACAAAGGCTACTGAAGTTCGACGAATCATTGGGATGGCATCGTGGTATCGACGATTCATACCCAACTTTTCAACTATTATCGCTCCACTTACGCAGCTTACTAGAAAATCGGCGAAATTTGATTGGGACGAAAACTGTGTGGATGCATTTTCCACCATTAAGAACTGTCTGGTGTCTGCACCCATATTAACCTGCCCAGATTTTGGAAAGTCTTTTACCGTTCAAACTGATGCGAGTGCGTACGGATTAGGAGCTGTGTTAACCCAAGGAGACGGAGAAAACGAAAACGTTATATGTTATATTAGTAAGTCTCTCTCGCGCACTCAAAGAAATTATTCTACAACGGAGAGGGAGTGTTTAGCTGTGATTTGGGCGATAGAGAAACTGAGACCTTACCTCGAGGGGTCTAAATTTCAAGTAATTACAGATCATCATTCCCTTGTGTGGCTGAGTACTCTGAAAGAACCTCAAGGCCGTCTTGCTCGCTGGGCGGTTCGCTTACAGCAGTTTGATTTTGATATTCTACATAGAAAAGGAAAGCACCACGTCGTGCCCGATGCCCTGTCCCGTTCCGTGCCAATTGAAGAAGTACCTCTTGATGGCCCTCCTTCGCCCCCTTGTACGGACCCCATTGGGGTGGATGAAGTTATTGATGAGCAAGAAGTTGACGAGTTGGTGGAGATATTATTAACGGTTCAGAGAGACCCGATAGAGAGATATCAGTCGACGGCAGTTGCAGAAAATGTTCCCCAATGTAGCACGGAGACTGAGGTACAACTCAGTCTAGAATCTCGATTGGAGAAAATACGAGGAAAAAGTATTTTTCCCGTAGGGTGCGTGGTCACACCTATTTACACAGAGTTTACCGTTGTTGCACCTGAAGGCACTCCATTTGAGGCAGAATCCCACCTCCTAGGTTGCCAAGAGGTTTCTTGTGCGCAGGCGACATTGGTCCAAGAGAAAAATGATTTATTGGCGGGGATACCAGATAACTGGTATACGACGATGAAGGCCAAGGTGATAGCTCAACCATTATCACATCTTCTTTGGAGAGTGACCGACGACCGCCTGTATAGGAAAACCGGAAAACAGCATTTAAGGGGCGATCCCACAGCAAGTCCATGGAGGGAAGTAGTGCCGCGGTCGAATCGAGAAGAAGTTATACGTTTGCACCACGATCCTCCAACTGCAGGACACTTGGGTATATTTAAAACATATTCCCGGCTTAGTAGGCGTTATTTTTGGCCTAATATGAAAGCCGATGTTACAAAGTATGTTACGCAGTGTCGAATTTGTGCTCAGTATAAGCCAGAGCAACAGTTACCATTCGGATTAATGCAAAGATATCCAAAGGTCGGTCAACCATGGCAGATGATTGCCACCGACCTAATAGGTCCCTTACCTCGTTCTATGGGGGGATACGTGTACATTCTGGTAGTCATGGATTGCTTCAGCAAGTTTGTTTATTGTTATCCACTCCGTTCGGCTACCGCGAAGGCCGTTTCAAAACGGATTGAAGAGGACATAATTCTTGTCCATGGGGCACCCGAGTTCATAATCGGTGACAACGGGAAGCAATACATTAGCAACGAATTTAAGAAGGTAGCAGCGGAATACCACTGCAAGGTATTATATAATGCCCATTACCACCCACAGTCTAATCCCGTAGAAAGAGTTAATCGCGTTATCAAGACGATGTTAGCATCTTACGTAAAGGAGAAGCAACGTAATTGGTGTAAATACCTACCAAAAGTAACATGCGCTATACGAACGGCGGTCCACGAAGTTATTGGTGTAACACCATATTTTGCAAATTTTGGTCGAGAAATTATTCTCGACGGAAACGAGTTCCAAGGTGAGAGTGGGTTGCTTGGGAGAAACGAAGTTCCCGCGATCGATAGAAGTAAACCGGCTCTTCCGAATATTGATTTCAGGTCCCTGTATGATGATATATCTCAACGGTTAACGGCCGCTTATGAGAGGAGCAAGCGAATATACGATTTACGTAGGCGACCAACAACCTTCTCGGCTGGTGACGTTGTGTATCGACGCAATTATGCCCTATCCGACAAGCTCAACTATTTTAATGCTAAGTTGGCAGAAAAATTTATTGGTCCCTTGGTTGTTCTAAGAGAAGTATCGTCTGTTACTTATGAGCTTAAAGACAGCTCCGGCACGCCAAAGGGCATTTGGCATGTCAAAGATCTGAAACGAGTTCCAAATAATGATTGAGAATTAACCAATTAATATGGAAATTGTGTGAATAGTATAGCTTTAGATTTTATTTAGATTTTTAAAATTATTATTATTAAATAATGATGGTGATGACAAACCAATTAGTCATAAGTTCTTTTGTTAAGTGAGTATGTATAATAAGTTAGTTTTCTGGTAGTAGTAGTTTTTGTGTGGTAACATTTTTATGAGGGTAATGCAAATCACTTCGGGGTATATGTATTGAGTACTGGAGTATAGCGTTCGTATGAATATGGTGAATGTGATTATGTGATACAGTGACTGCTGTAAAGAGAGGGTGATGGGATTAGAGGGGGGTTGCAGTTAATTTGCAAGTATAGACCTTCCCAGGTGCTGGTTGACTGAAGTCCTGAAGGTCATAGTTCGATATGTGGTATCGTGAACGGCTCTTAGGTGCGGAGATGACCAGTTAGTGAGTGCAAAAACTTCTTCTATTCATTCTTGGTTGTGAATGCTTGAGGGGGAAAAGTTCTTCTATGTTAAAAGTACCTTTGGACAAAAAGGAGCTTTTTGTTTTAAGTGGAGGGGGAGTGTGACAATTTCTAGGCAACTAGTAATTGTCACATATGGTTTCGAACGACTCCTGGAAGACCGGCGGGTTCTTTGCCGACAAAGAAGGGAAGTTTTCTTTAAGAGGCTCCGCAACTTGCTATATGGTAGCAAGTTGTAGGTAAAGATTTATTGCTGTGACACCCTAGTTACAACTAGCAAAACTTTGTGGGAAACAGGCGAGATATTTCACGGTCAATGTATTATGTTAATCTTTACTGTTTTCATGAGTGAGATCAGTAGGGTGAGTGGACCGTGAAGTAGACCGGGTTGTTCCTCTTTGTTTTCTTCGAAGGGGTGTCAGGAGGCAAGGAGGAAGGAAAGTTAAGACGTTGTGACCAGGCTGGGGGGTTGTCTGTTCTTGGACGTGAGCCTGTGTAGGTGGTAGTTTTGACCACAGGGGTGATAACCGAGTAGCGAGTGAAAGGGTTGCGTGTGTAAGGGGTTAATGAAGAGTTGCTTACGAGGTGTAAGGAATAGAAATTTAGTTTGGTTTTGGGCCGTGGCAATTAAGTCAACGAGGCCCCTAATTGGAAGGGTTACCGATTATAAGTGCGAGTATTGAGTTGTAGTCGCGGAGTCGATTTACGCGACCTCGTTCGGTACCATCGTAGGTGTAATCTTCCGAGTGCCCTGAGATCCCAGAAACCACATAAGAAAAATAGTGAATGGTACTCAGGCTCCAAAGCCTACCCCGGATTGGTGGAGACTACCCGAGTACGGAATCGATTAATTCGAGTAAAATTAAGGTTAGTCTAGTAGTTAGATTTAGTGCCCCCCCCCGCGAAAAGTGCGAGGCTTAGAAGTCGAGATACGCTGTGCGCGAGTACGCCTTTTGTGTTGCGGTCGTGTTACCTCATTGGTAGGGAAAAGACAAATCACCAACAATTGACGGTGCGGCTCGCGGTGACTTAGGATATTTATGGTGCGTACGGCTAAAAACTCTTCTTCATTATTTGTTTAGTTATTAGTAGATCTAGTTATTAGTAAGTGTACTCAAGTAGATCTGAATCTCGTGTGTTAATTTTAGTTATAAGTTCTTTTGTGTAGCGGTAATTTTTTTGTAACTTTTAAGTGTATCTGTAGTAAATCTGTAAATGTGTAGTAAATAGTAAGTCTCAAGTAAATCGGAATTTGTTGTAAAGGGATTTTTATTTCGGGGTCTTCAACCGTTAATAGTGGGTGAGTAGCTTAGGACTGATTACCATTTACCGACAGAAGAGGGTCCCAAGGAAGGCATTCCACGTTAGATTTCCTTGGGGCGATCATCGTAATTATTGTTGTCCCCTCCCTTTTTATAACGTGGTGGCGCCCAACCTCGCGTATCCTAGCCACCCAACACCTACGCCCTACTGAGCTAAAGGTCGGCACCTTCGCGACGACATCCGCGGAGAGCCACAAAATTAGTTCCCGTTTCTTCGGGAAATAAAATTGTGACACACTTTCACTTCACGCACTGTCCATTGTATCCCCAGACAGGAAAAAAAATTTTAAAGTTAAGAAAATTTATATAAAACAAGCATTCATTTTTATGAATTAACAATCGACATACCTATAAGACTTTACTTTTCACCTACGAATAAAAAAATTACAAAAAATTCAACATAAATAATTGAAAATCCTTACGTAGTCACTATGTAGACTTACAACCGAGAGGTTGAAAACAAACTATGCTATCTAAAAACTTCCTATGATATCGTAGCGTCGATTTCTCTCTACTATCAGCTGTTTAGTGTGGTACTAACATACTAAGTCATGTACAGTAACAAAACCACTAACAAGGCCCAAAATACAAACATGACCATTGTATCCCAGTGTCCACACCATCCCCAGTCTCCCCTATACGTTATTCCACTTATCAAGTGTATCAAGGCATTCAATTCTTTATATATATTTTTTCGGTTTCTTCTTCAAGAATTCGTTATTTTTGTTAATTAAGATCTGAAAACTATTCAAACTGTTGTAAGACAGTAATTCTCGGCTGACGCTTCATTTTGCAAGTAATACACACGTTCGATAATGACTTACTTTCTACACTGATCATATAAACTACTATTATTTTGTCTAGTAAGGATTTAAGTCATTTCTAACTTCAGTAAAACAATACAATTTAGAAAAAGTTTTAACCTACATTTTTCCAACTTTACTTATCATTTATGATGTTTAAGGGCCGGAATTATAAAGGACAGTTAAAATTAACTCGCTAGAATATTTACTGTGTAGATTTGCCATAGTTACCTAGCAAAAACTGATGTCAATAGCACAAAAATCTACAGAGTAAATTTTATTCTAGCGAGTAAATTTTAACTGTCCTTTATAATCCCGGCCCTAAGAAATGTTTTATTACACGCAGAAGACAAATGATCGTGAAAATCAATTTTCGCATACTTTTGTCAATTTATTGTATAAATTAGTTGCTATAGAATTAAGTCCGGGAGCCAGCGTACATGTTAACTAAACCATAAGGTACAAAATTTTTGACCATTCAGGCTGAACGTACGTTGTAAATGAGTACTAAAACCGCTCGTCTGCCACTCGCAAGTGGCAGCGTTAACTCGGGAGCGGCGCGAGAAAAGGGGCATTTTTAGGGTTCAACTAAACCATAAGGTACATGGAAAAATTTTATATCAAAATATTACTAATATTATATAGTTTTCGAATATACTATGACAGACGGTTTTAAGAACAGCTTTCTTTGCGGCAGACGCGTTTGAAAATACCGAGCGAGCAAGAGTAATGCGCGGAATAGCACAACAAACAGAGATAGACGTTCGACTTGCTTGCAAACGGGATTTGGTAGGTTTAAATCATTAATTTACTGTATGTATTTGTTTTCTATATTAAATAGGTCATGAATTAAAAAATTTTAACATTAAAAATTAAATTCTTGATGAATGATAAAATGTTTTTGTATGCTTAAGGACTAATGACTTATATTAAACTGGAGTAATTCCCACCAGAATACCTGGAGGTGGAAGAACTGTAACTTAAGATTTGGAAATCGTACAGGATATGTCTTTTTTGACTTGTTTGCTTCAACTTATAATATCAGATAAGTATCTACTATGTTAAAAATTAACCGAAAATTTGCAGAATTTATTTAAATAACTATAAGTTATACATTAAATGCTACAAAAAAATTTCCCACTCTTCTAATATATCGATTGCAAAAGTAAATCTATTTTTTGTTGCAAATTTTATTCTCTTTATTTTTGTTTATATAATATATAATTTATAAACCGTTTCTGAGCTACAGTTACTTAAAAAAGTCTCGGTAAAAATTTTAATAGAATTCCCATAAGAGCAATGTTAATTTTATTAAAAATTGTACTGCAGCTCAGAAACGGTGCTATGAAATAGAAAAGCGTAAATAAACAAAAATAAAGACAATGAAATTTGCAACAATAAATGTCAAACAAGTATTGTTGTAAAAGCGATTTTTATATGACAAAAAAGGTCTTCAAAAAGTACAATTTAAATTGCTAAAATAGCAGTGTTCTAATAATTTCTGGAATAACTGTATATATGTACATACATAAATCGTGTAGTGATTAATACAATAAAATATATAAAATAAATAATTCCAAAGTCAATAAAGCTTATCTATTTTCGGTAACTTGGACAAGTACTTCAATCTGCAGATGTTTCGCACAGCTTGATAAGCTTCTTCAGAACAAATTAAAACCAGCTTATTTCGGTACCAGAATTATTTTGTGGCTTTAATAATGGTAATCCAAGGCCATGATAATCCCAATTGCAATTGGAAAAAAATTGCCGAAATAATGTAATAAAAATTTAAGTCACAAAACAACCGGATTATTTGTTCAGAATGCAAAAAGCAGCAGGTTTATCTCTTTGGTTCCAACAGTAAGGGCATATAGCTTGCAATCTTTGATTTACTGTAATTAATTAAAAAAATTGGTATTGGTATTTATGGAAAAAATTAATCCAAATGAAAAATGAAGATTCACATAGAATTTGTAATGTACTCGTATTTTAAGCTTCTTTTAATAGCTGTTTATATATCATTTTAAAATTTTAATTTTGCGTAATGTAA
Source organism: Cantharis lateralis (assembly GCA_963170105.1). Lineage (NCBI taxonomy): Eukaryota > Metazoa > Arthropoda > Insecta > Coleoptera > Cantharidae > Cantharis > Cantharis lateralis. Next base: position 12,843,690 of record OY720629.1, read on the forward strand.
TAATATAGAATATAGAGTATTACCTACTTAAAAAAATAAGTAATTTTTATTTTTAAAATGATCCTTTTCCAAAATTTAATTTTTATTGTTAAAATTTTTTAATTCATGACCTATGTAATAAAGAAAACAAATACTTACAGTAAATTAATGATTTAAACCTACCAAATCCCGTTTGCAAGCAATTCGAACGTATATCTCTGTTTGTTGTGCTATTCCGCGCATTACTCTCGCTCGCTCGGTATTACTATATCTGTCATAGTATATTCGATAACTATATAATATTAGAAATATTTTGATATAAAATTTTTCCATGTACCTTATGGTTTAGTTGAACCCTAAAAATGCCCCTTTTCTCGCGCCGCTCCCGAGTTAACGCTGCCACTTGCGAGTGGCAGACGAGCGGTTTTATTACTTATTTGCAACGTTCTTTTAGCCTGAATGGTCAAAAATTTTGTACCTTATGGTTTAGTTAACATGTACGCTGGCTCCCGGACTATTAGTTAGCTTGCTTAAACGTCTTTTTAGTATTTATTTATAACAAATAATTTATCTGTAATTATAACTAGAATTGAAAAGCTCTGTCATTAAAATATGTATTTTTAAATTTAGATTATTGTAGATCACATAGAACTGTTTTTTATTACATATTTTTTAATGTATTATTTTTATTACCTGAAATTGTAAAAACAAATAGTCTATTCTTTTACTAAGGCAGATTTATATATAAAAGTAGCAGCAGCATGGAATATTAAATTCTGCACAAGCCATAAATACAAGTGCAGTAGGATAAGTGATTTAAAGTGAGCTGTACGATAAAACGCTTAATATCTTCGCTATAATTTATTCGTATCCATTTATAAAACGCGAAATTACTACCGAATACACGAATAATGTTTAAATTTTTTGTTCTCCTAAATGCCGTTAAAAGTTACAAAATTAGAATGTTTAGTAAAGGTTTTATGAGAATAATATGCAGTTATACTATCTCAAATTGAAAAGTTGTCTACTCTTTTCAAATCTTTACCGTTGATATCACAATGAAAACTTAATGAAACGTATCTGATACCCATAAGTAGTAACGATTATGAATTTTTTAATATGTGATAATATGATACCGTACTCCTTTGATAAATTTTTTGAAAGATTAATATTCATCTTGCTTAAAAAGTTTAATATTCATTTAGTAGTTAAAAAATTATAACTTGCTTTACCCTTGGTTATAAAAGAACAGTATTAATTTTTGTAAGTATCTTTTAGATTACACTAATTAAAATTATTTAAAGAATATTTTAATCAAACATAGGTAAGTGAATTAAAAAATGAAATAACCGTTTAATAAAATAAAGTAATATTGTAAAACTTTGTAAATACGCACATAAAACGCAAACAGAAATATTGATTTATGCAGAAGTCCATGGTCGATGGTGTTCGTCTAGTTCGATTATTTCTAGTGACAAATTCAAATGAAATTTTAAAGGACTAGGCGGTTCTATATGATAACTTGAAGTTTTTACAATTAAATTTATTTTTTAAATGCATATAATGAGTATATACATTTATAGTAAAGACTATTATATAAATATAACGACAAAGATACTATATTTGTTCAACTTCTATTCTGCAAGAACTCGGGAGCTGAAATGCTCCCTCGTCCTAGCAAATTCACACGCGTTGAACAAAATATCACATTTCGTTGCTTGTACAATAAATATACAATAACTAATTTTTTTCATCTTATGTAAACTGGCTTACTGTCAATTATCAATCATTTTATTATAATTTAAAATTGCTGTAAATGCAAGGTAAACGATGTTTTTTAGGAATTCGGACAAGCAAAACATTGTTACTCGGTGACTTACACTTTTACATTAAAAAAAAAAATCTATAAATTTTAGAATTCGTAACTTTTGATAAAATTATTAATAATATTTTAAACTATAACAAATGAAAGCACCGCTTTCGAAATATCGTCTTTAATAAATACTTCTTTTTAAATTGTTAAGCGTTTAATTAACTTTGTTTAGTTTAAAATATTATTAATAAAAAAAAAATCATCTGACTTACACGCCAAGATAAAAATAATTTTTGCATCGTGTAAACAAAATAAACTGTTATAAATGATTACAAAACTGAGTATTGAAAAAAAAAGTATTTTAAAAGTGTTTCCTGTGACTCCAACCTACCGATTTCTGGCTATCGATTTAGTTTTGTGAAGTTCTAGGTTTATTACCTACTTGTAATCTTTATAAATCGCGCTTCGTAACAGGAAACGAAGTAAATCTTATTAAAAATTTGTCAAGAAGTTCCTTCATAACCAATATCCTAATAATAATACATAGTGCCATTGGATGACTGTGATATTCTTTTAGTGGGTATATGGTAAACGATTTTGTTATCTATTTCGTTAGTATTTTCAATTCTATGTAATCCGCAATTAATCGTAACGCTTCGATATTCATCCATAGAAAATAAATGGTATGAAAATAGAACAATTTGTACGATGAAAGCTTTGTTCGAAATATTGCTTATTGAAATTGTTGGTAATAATAATGCTTTTAAAGTTATTAAGAAATTTTCAAAATTAGTGGGCAGTAAGTATTTGTACTCCTCTATCTAATTATTGTTTCAAAGTACAAAGCTGTGTGATTTTAAGTAATAAACTTCAACTTTGAAATTTTAAAATATGCAGCCCGTTATAAAGGATGAATTAGAAATTAGATAGCGAAACTTTATAAATTAACACCATTGACTGTTCAGCTTTGCATTAAAAGTAGAGTTTCGAGCTTATATAGGTAGTTAATAATAATTAATGCCATCAAAATCTAACGTCTACGACTTATGAATATATTACAATGCTTTCAGAGTTATTTAAAATTGTGAGATGCTGAATAATAGTACTAAAATTATATTGCTATTATACCTAAAACTATACATTAAGAGAATTTATGATTTCTAGTTTTTTCTGATGAATTTTGTACCTGCTTGCTAAAAATAGTATCTGTAAAATACCCTTCCAAATATGTTTTGCTTATAATAGTGAAGTAAATGAAATGACTGCATATATTGATTTCATATGTTAATTTAGTCCCGGGAGATATGTTACATCACCCTTTGAAGATTATATCGGGTTATATTCATTAACCCGACAAAAAAGAGCAAACTAACGATTAAAAAGATTTTTCGGACGGTAGTAAATTGTAAATAATAACTTGAAAATGTTTGACACCACTGAATAATTGCATTACACAAAAAGAATAAAATTATGCTACTATAAATAAGAAAGATGTGTACATTTTTATAGTTAAATAATATAGAAAATATTTTAGAAATAGTAGGTAGGTATATAATATACCATTGTTATATTATTGAATATAAACGTCAAGCTACAAAACATACAATTGGTCCGAATAAAACATGCCATTTAGATTATTTTATTAAAATTACTTTTCTGCCGGCGACGGGAGGTACTAAAGTAGTTCATTAAGTAATAGATTATCTACTACTTTTAAATTGCACTAATTTAATTTTTTCAAATAACAATTTTACACGTTTACCATCAAAATATTTTGTAGTTATATTAAATTTATTAATAAAATTCGTAAATTTATGTAAATATTTTAATAAATAGATTACATACCATAAATGTAACTTTCACAAAAGTAGCAAATTTGAAAGAAAATTCTCGTATCTTAAAGACAAGTGATACATTTTTGGTAAAATGTCTTTATATCTCTAATCTTTTTTGTTATCGTAATTGTGTGGGCTTGCAAAACACAATTGGAGTGGACACAACATATAAAAGATAAGCTATTTTTCAAGCTGTTGTATTGGTTTTTTTTATAAAAAGTTATAACAAGTTTTCCGTTAATGATAAATCGGCACTTTAGGGCCAACTACAGATTTGAAGTTTTGTCGAGTTCATTTAATTAAATGTGATAAAACATTTTACAATTTACCTGAATTAATTTTCTTTCACTGTAAAAATTGCAAATGACTCCTACGAATTTCTTTTATTATCAGAGATATATTATTGAAAAGCTTTTAATTTATTATTTAAATGAAATATAATGAGACGTAGTTAATGTTAACATTTATTGAGTAGGAAGATTCGTATGGAAGTTAAGAAAAATTTGTAATCTGATTTAAATTTTATTTAGTTATCACAGTTCAGTTCTATTTATAGATTGGATAAGGGTTTGACACTAACATTTTTAATCTATTTGCATGAAGTTTAAGCGTTTATTAAATTTTCAGATCACTCAAACATAATTTCTAAACAGTTTTTACAACTTTAATCGCTTTATAAATTTCAAAAATTTTGTCACTTAACAACGCCGTCACCAGTCACACTGTGATTGAAAAGTACAATGTTTCGTTCAAATTGGCTGCAGATCTAATTTCTCAACTGATTTCTAGTTTTTATTTTAATTTTGGCTTAAAGCTAATTTAGCCAGCGCTTTACGCTGATCTCTTAAATCTAATGACAAGTAGTTTTGCTTGTCATATAATTACTTGGAGTTTGTCATTGGTATTTAAAGAAAATTTGATCTGTTAGTAGTTTTAATTGTTTAAAAATTACTTAAATGCCGAAATACAAAAAATACATTTATTTTGTGTCCATTTCATTTTTTTAAAATTATTTATAATTACGGCTGAATGCTTAATAATTAAAATCTCTTTTTCAGTTTTAGCAATTGTTGGAATATTATTGCACAAGTGGCGCCTCTTGCGGTCTGTGTTGCTAATATTACTTAAATTCGCTCAACGATAAATAAAATTGGCTCAATTTGTGCAATATATGGCTGTAATAAGAGTATAAACAATAAATTGGCGCAAGTAATTTAGAAGTTTATAATAAACTCGATAGTGGTCGATCGTTAATTTAATTTTATTTCCAGTTTTAAATCATGAATTGTTGACTATAAAAGGGAATTGTTGTAAATAAAGGATTTTGAATATTTTCATAAGACTTGTGTGTTTTCGAATTAAGAATATGCTTAGTCAGATTAAGTTAACTAACACAAACCGTGAATTTGTACGTATTATTAATATAATTTTCTTTTAATATCGTGCACATGCGTACAATAGCACGTATGCGAGAAGCGTCCGGCAAAATCCGAAAAAAATACGCAACCTATTTTTTGTGTTGAAAAGTCAGTATTAACTACTTTAATTTTAGATACAGGCTTTTAATTTATTATTAACTTATTTAATTTGTTAATATAAAACTATAATGTATTTATTAAATTAATATAACCCAACAACTTTTCAATACTAACTTCACATCCTAGCTTTCCCAAACATCGACTGCCATGATCCCCACGTTGCTTTAGTTCTGTCACCCGCAATATAGGTACCATCCTCAAAACCCCTCTAGCAACTCCAAAATACCATAAAAACATTTCTTTAATTTTCAAATTTCCACTATAAAAAATAATAATAATAAGCCTTTTATTTCTGTAGGAATTTGTAGCTGTCTCCGACAAACTTTACATATCAATTTTTTAAGGTGGATTATAGTTCTCTTCTTGCGTCTAATATAATTTTTCTACAATATTGTCTGTTGTCCACTTTCTCCCTATAATTATCAACATTCACCTATTTGAAATCTTGCATTACTAGGTCGTACCATCTTAAGTTTGGTCTTCCCTTCGTGGGAGGAGGATGTATTTTCAAAATGCATTGTTAAATAATTAATATATTTTGCTTCAATTTGATGTCAAAATAAAACATTTTAAATACCACTTTTAAGAGTTTTACAAAAGTCTGTACAATTAACCGAACGTCAAGATCAAAAAAGAACAAAAGAATTCAAACGTGATTAGGTAAGTAGCAATATTCATATTATTATTAAACAAATTTATTTTTTTTATAAAAAAGGTAATATACACATGTTGTGTGAACAACACATCTGTTTTGCGTACTTGTAATAAATTACATACAAAAAATTCCTTTATTCCATTTGCTATGACTACATAATAATTATAATAAACGAGAATGAAATTATGCATTTTTGTACTATAAGAATAGTAGGTACTATAATAGTCGCATTTCACATAGTAATGTATTATAATAATAATTATGTAGATCAAGTGAAAATTAAATTTTTGCATCTGTTAGTTTTAAGGGATTTAAGAAGTTTTGTTGCAAAAATTATTTTGTTCAACAAACAACAAACAAGTTTATGGTTATTGCTAAGCTTCCATGAAAATTTGAATATTAGTAGTGAAATATGCATAATCCTGATGTATATAACTCGGGGTAAAAGTGATTCCTTTAGAAATCACTAGATCTGAAGTCCATCGAAAGGTTAGCATAAAAAGTATTAAACAATATTAAGTGGATTACATACACTTACAGTAATTTAAATAATAATTGCAAAAATAAAAAATCTGCCTAATTTTTAAAGTTGGAAGAAAATATATCTATCATAATATTTTATTTGTATAAAAATAGGTAACTGTCTCTTTTTAATAAGCAATATAATAAACAGTTGCCACTTGTCTACCATTACTGTGCTAGAGTAAAAAAGTATAAATTTTTCTTCACTCTCTCTGTATCCTAGTTAAGAAAAAATAACAGGAAAAAAACAAAACTGAAGCTTTTTAAAACTTTTGCACCTTCAAAGTATTTTCGCTGGGTGCGGCTGTACTGATGTTCTGTTTTTTTATGGTACCTACTGGGTGTATTAAATCAACTAACTACCGCAATTTATTATTGAGCCCTGGGAAGTGATTATTGTATTAAAAATGACACAAATAAACATTAAACTTATTTTATTAAATGATTATTACTAACTTAATGAGAATTATAAACTTGGGATTATAAGGTTCGATTTTACAATTAAATTAAATTTAATTTAATTTTTCAGTTTAAAAAAAGTTTTTAAATTAAAAATTTAAATTTAATTGTACAATCGGTTTAACTGACAAGTGTAAAATCCATCCTAAATAGAATGGATATTTTAAAGTTCTTAATTTTTTGTAATAAAATTCGGTTATAACATTTTGTCGTATAGGTAATCAATTATTCAAAATTTATATGTTGGAGCTGCTTTTGATATAAAGTAATGGAAGTTCTTAAATGCATTCAAAAGTTTTAAGTATCTTCTACAAAATGTCGTAAACTGATATAAAGTTATAGAAACGTAAAATCTAAAATGTAAGATAAATAGCTCAAATTTGTATTTCAACAATACTTTAACATAGACATATTAGCCATATTAATATGGTATCTATTTATCTATTTTGTATTTATCTGACAAGCTTAAATAAAAGAAAAACACGCATTGTAATATACTATAAGTAAGAAAGTCAATTATTTTAAATTTTGAATTCTTACACATAATAAAAAAGTTTTAAACACACTTTAATTGAAACTACACTAACTGATGTATACCTTTGTTTTATAGGTTAGGTGCTAGCTTAAAGAAAGAAGTATTATTTTGCGCTACAAGTTTCAAATTTAGTTCCAGATCGTATAAAAACAAAAAAACACATTTATGAACTATTCGAAGTACGGTAAAAAATTGAGGAAACCTATGTCAAGTGAAATGACGTAGATAACTCTTAAGTTGACGCTGATATCTACTAACACAAAATATTTATGGGTTCTTATAGTGAATACTTCGTGTCGATCATTATTAAGTATATGATCATTAACTTATTAATTTTAGTAAGTTAAGTAGTTAATCAAGAAATGCATAATCATAATTATGTATAATAATATTCTAAAATGATAATATTCCAACATAGTCGATATTTTCTCATTGATCACTAAAATACATTATATAATCAAGAAAATTATGAAGGTTACAACTTTTATTATTACATTTTATTAAAAATAGATTATAGGTTACCTACTGTAAATAAACTTTTAAATTGAATAAAATGTCTATTATTTTTTATTTTACATGTTTGGAAGACGTCTACTAACAGGCAATTTATGTGGCAATTTTTTATAATAGAATTGATTTTATCATAACCGTTTATATCATAAATTGCAGTTTTGATATTTTATAGCGATTATATTTTCAGGATTTAAGTTAAACTTTTAAAATTACTTTAAGTGATTTGATGATATTTATATTTTAGTAAGATAGAGTAAAAATGTAGTTAATAAAAAATTGATTAGATAGTAATATCCGTGTGCATAATCAACTAATAATTAACTACTTAACTACTTTAAAAAATTAATATGCACAATTAATAAATAAATGAATTATTATACTAGTATTGAATCCCTTTTTTACAATTTTAACCAATTAAAAAATATAGATAGTATATGGAATGTAAAATTTTATCTTCTTCCTAATTCCACGAGAGCAAATTTCTCTATTTGAAAATTTTGAAGGAAAAAAATGGTTTATAAAATGTTGTATTGCTATCCATAAAGAAAACTATAATCTTTAACTTTCTCCTTTTGATAAATTTTGATCTATTGGGCCGTTCTGGAGTAATCTGAAAAAGTGTCTCTTTTCTATATTTATTGATGTAGAAGCAAAACTTAAGATTTTTAAGTATAACAATAATATTTATACGATGTTAAGTTTATTCTCTTTCAATTGGCGCAAACCGCAGGTATCTCCGGTTTACCGTTTTCTAGAAAAAAAAAAAAAATATACAACTGTGCTCGCCACCCTTTTGAGTAGGGTGGGGAAGCCTCCGCGGGTTTTCGAAGTGGGTCTGCCCCTAAATCTCATTATTTTGACTTAATCTATGCGTGTTTAAAAGGATTTGCTTTAACTAAGAAGCGGAAATATCAGCATCATAGGCTCTTAGCCACCTTGGTTGTCCATACCAGAATTGCGCGGTAGTTTTCAGTTAATATAACTATGAAGTGTAATTATCAAACTATAAATGCAAAACAAATTTTTAACATTTTTAATTTGGTGTAGCTATAACACAGATACTACAAAATATGTAGTATATTTGTTGTATATATAATATACATATTTGATAATCTAATGGGGTTATTCGATGGTATTTTAAGAGGTGCGATCATTTGTTATAATGATATTTTTGAAAAAACTTTAAATAAAAGTGTACAAATAGGCAAATTCCGCTGAGATGAAAATTTCGTCATCAATTTTAGCTACAGTTACTAAAGAAAATATCCGTCCACTCCTATGTTATCAATGTAAATTGAACATTTTGAAGCCGTTTTTTGCCATATAAAAATTGATTTTTCAGAAAAATTTTTTAAGACATTTTTTGTAACAAATTTCATTGCCTTCAATTTTGTTTCTATACATTTTTCTATTTTGTCGCCTCGTTTCTGACTGACAGCGACTTAAACAAGACTCTGTAAAATGCAAAAAATATTATCATCTATATCTCGGAAACGGGAGAAGAAATAAAAACATGAATAGGTATGTTTTTCTGCTAAATTTTATTATCTACATTTTCGTTCCTATACATTTTTTATTTTAACAAACCGTTTCCGAGATATAGATGACAATATTTTTTTCATTTCGCAGAGTCTTGTTTAAGTCGCTGTCAGTCAGAAACGGCGCAACAAAATAGAAAAATACATAGAAACAAAATTGAAGGCAATGAAATTTGCTACAAAAAATGTCTTAAAAATTTTTCTGAAAAATCAATTTTTATATGACAAAAAACGGCTTCAAAATGTTCAATTTACATTGATAACATAGGAGTGGACGGATATTTTCTTTAGTAACTTATTTTAGTTGTGAATAAAAAATAATAACGGTTTTAAAAAAAGTTTAGCTGAATTATAATTAGTAATTACTATTGCTATATCCCTAAGTTGAGCCACTGTATGTGCATTGTGTACCTATTTATAGTGCATAAGGTAAAGGCGCATAAAATTTTTCAATTTAGTTGTCTGTGTTTATTTGAACTAGTTTGGTATAATATCTACTAAATATGAATAAATTTTTAATTTAATTTTAGTAGTAGATACCCGTATAATTAAATGTCGTTATAAATGTCAAATACACGTGCTTTTAAATATCTTAACAATAGAAATACGGAAGTACTCAACATACGTAATTAACACAACATTTGGTATGGCAAACTGTCATAGCGTCAAAGTAAAACGTTAATTGAAATCCTCTTAGACTTACGTTAAAATTAAAGCTTACTCTTATAGAGCAAGCCTAAATTTACACCGCCTACAGATCTATTAATCATCCTTTATAACTTTCATATTCTAATCTGCCAAAAATCTGCACAAATTTACCACATTTTAGTTAAGATTGAACTTACGTACAAGCAAATTAAATTTTGTTTAAAGTACCATTAGTCAACTTTTGAGTTGAAATTTAAAACAAAAAGTTTTACTAACCATTAAAGTTTCCACTTAGAAAGAATTGTCTTGATTAGACCATGTACTTGAAAAATAAAATAAAATTAAATTTGATGAAAGTAACATATAAGGTAGAATCAGAATTTTCTTCTTTTGATTGTACCTATTATAATAAGTTTAAAGCATTGAGTGAATGAATAAGTGAATGAAAGCATTTTCCGGTTTGCGGATATTTTGTGGTTAAATTAACCATACTCTTTTTGAGAGCAATTTATTATTTATAACATTAAATCTACAAACTTTAAAGAATTATTGAATTAGGTTTTTTGAAATATAGAAGAATACGAATGAAATTAATTTGATAATGCACGGGCAGGTTTTATTTAAAGTAGTGACAGTAAAAAATCCAGGGGTAATTAATTACAGATATTATCAAATTTGTTTATGTTCCTGCTATTATAATATTCAATAATATCTAAAAATTTCCTGGATGTCTATCACTTGTGGTAAGCACTAATTACATTAATTAGATAATTGATAGTAGGATACTATAACAAATTAGATCTTAGACAAACATTGCATATAAACGGCCTTTACAACCATGCCACAACAATCTTGAGAGTATTAATTTGCTATTCTCAATTTACTATCTAACTTTAATGTCCTTACGAATTTAACGGAAAGGCACAAATGTAAATTTTCCTGAATTATATTATAATAAAAGGGTTTGGTTAATAAAGTTTATTTATTGTATGTATACGGGTATTTAATTTTGAACTTATAGTTAACCTTCTTCTACCTATTGTTTTTAGAAATTGCATTATTTTGTTAAATATACCTACCTAGTACCTATACATACTATGATAATAATTATACAATGGTTGAACGTAGGAAGCGAGTTCACTCCATGCTTCTTTATGATACCTACATACTTCTCACTCGGAAAATTTTAATAGCTATTTATATTATATCAAGTTAAGAAATACCAAACTTGGCGGCTGTAATGTTAGACATATTTTAGAGTTCTATTCGCGACATACTATGTATGTATAATAAACGCCACGTCCAGGTCGCACTGATATGTATATAATGTGTTGTGCTACATGCTTGCAACATAGCATGATTTTCTTCATTTCGTTTTACTTCAGATCACTTCATTAAATGAAGGATTTTCAAGGCAGTTAATACCTCAAAGATGTTGCCAGCATCTTGTAATGGGCGACAGGCCGAGATAGCCTGGTGAATTTGATCGGGAATCGAAACCATAACTGCGACATAGCAATAGATAATTCTTACAGCTAGCCTACGACCGTGCTTGGTCATATAGTGACATGACTTAACCATATAGTATTTATTAATTTGCTATATAGCGTTTAATGATTTACCAAATATATTATTACCTTATATACCACACACCAATATCGTTGGTTAAATTATAAACAGATGTGATCATGAAGAATTCATGTAGAAGAGAGATTTAAAATGATTTTCAAAATAATTTGTTACAATTTTCACACAACATAGTACGACTGAGTGGAATGCTTAAACAATAGCATTATAATAAATTTTATAAGATACGCCTGTACAATTTGTCCTAAAACGTTGTAGTTATAAATATGTCAACCATTATACACATATTTTATATATTATGAAGTCTAAATACGCATAGTATATCACCAACGGAAACTTCTAAGGCTGGTGAAACAACTATGTTGTCGAGCTTACTACTATACATATTATGCATTAGAAGAAGAACCCAACATTGTATTTGCATTATCCTATTTTAATATGTAAAAGACGGTATATACATAAATTAGTTAATTTGTTTAATTTAATAATTATTATATTACTATTTAATTTAATTTTTTTTTATAAGACTATGTAGCGCAGAAGCTGATAAATTAAACTCCTTTTATAATGGTATTCTGTATACAAAGTTAACCACAACTGAGGATTCCAATCCTTCGAGTTAGTTCTATAAATCTGCAGATTTACTATGCAATGACAAAAACTGTTGGTCAAAATATTTGTAATTTCTTCTTATTGATATTCCAATATACCTAGTAGTCTTTTGAATAGCCCTAATAAGTTTCGTATGAAACAATTTGATTTTGAGTTATAACGGAAGGTTATTTCCTAAATTGTTGTTCCAATACCATGTTATTACCTATTCGAATCGATATTATTAGGAGTATGCTTTATAATAAAACATAAACAGTTGTTATTTGAACTTATTTTTGGAAGAATGTTTTCATATCTTATTATACAATTATAACGTAAATTAAGTTGTCTTGTAAAAAAGTAAATTTGGAAACAAGTCGGTGTTTTTAGAAAGATTAACAATTGCGTGATGAACAATCAAAAATTTAATACAACTTTTAATAAGTTTTGAAATAACAACCTACTATCAAACAATGCAAAGTAGTACTTGCACATCAGCAAGTTTACATTAATAAAGACGCATTAGCCAAAAATGCTCATCAAATTTTACATTACATTTCAGAAAGTCGAAAACGTTTTAAGAAAATTAGCTTAGAGGGTAACAATACAAGTTCATAACTAAACTGAATTTCTTGACCCACGTTTATGAAACTTAATTAAACATCAGTAACACAGTTAAAGAGGATGGTAAGATTGTCGCCTAAGTGTATCTTACCTTCTCCTTTTAAATTTACATAATGAAACTCTTGAAAATTTCTATAGGAGCGCTGAATTTTAATAGCTTGAATTATATCAACATACAAAAAATGAAAAATGAATAAAGCATCCGGATATAGACGACAAGAAATAATTTACATCGTTCAAATTCTTTGATTTTTTAAAATACAATTTTTCTTCAATAATGTTAAATTATTATACCTTATAGTATTACTTATATATGGCAGGTGCAACATTCAACAAGATACTATGGGAATATGGGTAAGAGATTAATTCCATCTGACAGCAAAAACGAGATAGAGAGCATTCAGAATATTAAAATGAGTACAAAAATACGAGATTGTGCTGATAAGTAATGCGTATCTTCAAAACGAAATTACTCACTAAATCGGAAATAAGCTTTAAGAAATAATTATTTCATTTTATTTTCGCATGTCAAATTTTAATCAGCTTGTCATTTGTTTGAAAGTTATGGAGGAAAAACCATAAGTAAATTTGTTGAATGTTAATTCAAACTGATTGAACTTCTAATCGCAGAAAATTCGTCTATTTTTCAAAATTTATAATGCCGGCTGTACATTCTCATCCGAGTGCTCTCGCCCGAATGTCTCGGCGAGAGGCCTGTGCCCGAGTATGACAGTATGACCATGCACACTCCCGCCTAGTTCAATTGTACACATTCGTAAGTCAAGCGAGAATATAAAACATATGTTTTGGTTGTTTACCAGAAGTAGCTATTAAATTAATGCAAACACTAATAATCGAACTGACCAAGTATTGGCTTATTATACGGTTGATTTCTCATCATAAATTTGCAATCAATAACTTTAAAAACAGAAAATAAACTTAACTTGCTTTGAATGATCTCCGATCCTTCAATCAATCTTTATCATAACATAAATTGTGTATATGGGGCATTTCACGCCAAATCGGACAACATTTTGCTTTTGCATTTCTGATTTTATTGAAAATTTTTTGCGTTATAGTATTGCTTAAAACTAGTCTCCACAATGTTTTTCAATTGTTTTTGTCGAACCGTTTGGGAGATATTAATTTTTCAAAAATTGCGTAATTATTTTTAAACGCCTATAACTTTGCGAAAAATAAACCAAATTGAATGTTTTTTTTCAAAATTTTTGTTTTTAAACGTTTATTTTTTGTAATATTATTTTTTAAAGGCTTTTAAATTAATAGGTATAACTCTAACTGCCCATATAATGAAAGAAAAATGTTTAAATTTGAAAAAGTTCTTTTAAAAAAAACGAAAGGTGTCGTGGGACACCCGACAAAAGCGAAGCTTTTTACGCTATGTATAAATAAAATCCAATTATTATTAATATAATTTTGATATGGTAGTAAATTGTTATTAGGAAATTATTTTTAAAAATACAAAAATAGTAGTGGTATAGATATCTATTTATATTTCCAATTAAAATAAAATTTACATCCAAGTAGAAATTAACGTAAAAAATAAATTTCAAGTAAATATTGTAGTAAATTTAGCATGTAATACACAAAATGTAATACTATTATACAAAATCTAAACAAAACATTATAATAATAATATTTTGAGAGTGTAGGACTAAGAATTTTTGAAAATTAAGGAAATGGTTATTTACTTAAAAGTTAGGAAAATGATACATGACTGACGAGGAGGAATCCGTAGCACAATATTGTAAGGTTATAAGAGGGAAATGTTAACAAACTGACGATGCGCACTGGTCGTCACTGACGTCACTTACGTTTGCTTTTTCGTCCCGTTCTATATTTTAAATTTTAGGTGCCGTGCGTTAAAAAGGATGCAATAATTTAAAAAGAAAAATTGGGTTACCAAAAAGCGAAAGTGTCAATGGTGCGATTTCGGAAATGTATAGTACGCTTTAGGAGCTATCATCTTAAATCGTATTTTTGTATTTTTTAATTGTTCCTGTTTGATATGTCAAAATAAGGGGAACGGTACGATTCGCCGCGCACGATTCGCCGCGACACGACTCGCCGGGAACTATTCGCCGCGTCACGATTCGCCGCGGCACGATTCGCCGGCAAGCACGATTCGCCGTGGCACGATTCGCCGTGGTACGATTCGCCGGGAGTTTTTTACCGTTCAGTAACCCCATCTATCAATAATCTTTGATAAATTTTTAACCCAAAAAAATGAATTGAATAAATTAAACAAATTAAATAAATAAATTTCTCAAAAGTTAGAAAAAACAACAGTAGTTGTTCATATTTTTGTTTATTTTAAAATTTTCAATTTATTTATATTAAACCTCCAACATTTCGAAATTGTGGGTTAAACCACGAATGTATTCTAATATATCCCGATTCTCAAAATCATTGACTAATGTCAAGATTCTTTGATCTGCAAGGATAAACTTTTTATGTTTTTTGTGCAGTATGGTTCCCGGCAACTAGGCTTTCATAAACGACGTCTCTGTTTTTTTGAACTTTTTTTAATTCGTTTATGAAACGCCAAATAGTCGGTCTTTCGATGCTCAACTGCGATTGTAGCCTCCTATGAGCAGCCTCTGCAATATTATTAGTTCTCTGTAAATAAATTTAAATCAGCACTGGATTTACTTAAAAACTAAAAGTTTTGTACCTGGATTTTATTAATAGTTCTTTCGTATAAGTTCCATGTCTCCGTAGGAAACATTGGTCTGCGCCTACCATTGCCTCTACGATTTCTTTCGCCCATGTAGTACCTTTCGAACCATTGGCTAAGGGCAAATTTGATTCAGGTAGATGGTCAAATAATGTATCAAAAGCATCGTTTAATTGGTTAGGTTAAAAGGATAGGTATATGGCGCTAGAAGCTCTCGGCGAATCGTGCCATGGCGAATCGTGCCACGGCGAATCGTGCCACGGCGAATCGTGCTTGCCGGCGAATCGTGCCGCGGCGAATCGTTACCGGCGAATTGTGCGCGGCGAGTCGTGCGCGGCGAGTTGTACCCAACCCCAAAATAAGTTATTTTATATTTTAATATGTTCAAATATTAGCCGCATTAGTTAAAGTTGCTGCAAATTTAATTTTTTTCATTAATATTTTAGACATTTATGACAGTTTGTTTCTTCTTAGCAGGTACGATTTAGGCAAGTTTACCCTATGTCAGCAGATGATTTAGATGCTTTGAGCAACTTATTACGTTCTCTATACCAGTGGCGTATTCCATTAATGCGCGTCCGTTGTAAATTTAGGAATTCCAAACGTGCTCCAGACTATACTTTCTGTACGACTACTAAGTCATATCAATTAATTCATAATAATAATAATCAATAAAAAAAAGTCAATTACTTGTAGTCAACTACTCAACTACTCATTATTAAGGTTGTTAAGAAGGAAATTTCAGTATATGAGAAGTTTGTGAAATTTTTACAGTAAATTATTAGTATAATAAAGAAAATTCTGTCCAAGTTTGAACTTAATCCTGTTCTTAGTTATCGAGATAAAAAATGCCAAAGTTACGTTTTTACATTGAGGTAAATGCAAGTTACGGGTTTGTCATTACTTCGACATTCAGAAATGTCATCATTACAAATATTTGCCAAAATATTTATGCAAGTGTTACAAATAAGTGTACCAAATTAAAAAAAAGTCTTGTTTTTAGTTTCCGAGAAAATTAAGATTTTATTCTAAAAAATAGCACAAAAGCTATCTAGATTTGATAGTTATCAAGAAAAGTTTTTTGAAATGAGTAAAAAAATAGTTTAACTGACCAAAACTTTTTAAATTAATAAAATTTATAAGTATATTATTTAAAACTAATGCTGGGTTCCACAAAAAAGGTTTAAAATTCAATCTAGGATTATAATATTTAAACAATATAACAACAATGCATTTTAATTGTTGTAACTATGGTTATAATTTTAATCGTAGTTTAAATTTTACGTTACCTTTATGGAACCCACCATAAGTATTTTTAATTAAAATAAACATATTTTCATTATTTTAATTATTAAAATTTTGTTTATTTGAAGTTGGCAGTGAATAATCTTATGTATTTATTTAGCATAGGTCAGAGTCCCCACCACAGCTTATCCCCACCCCTCTTCTTAACAACTTGAAATACATACTATACAACTAAATTATCTGCCCGTAAATTAATTGCAAATTCCAGAATTTATATACGATCATCGCGGGCAAAGTATTGATTTTAGGGAAAAAATGAAAGATACCTTTTCCATTGGATTCATCTTTTTCTTCGTATTATTTTTTTGCAAATGGAGATCCGACGCTTATTAAGGGAGCTGCAGGGAAAAAACGTTTCAAAAAGTTTGGGTAAAAAAATATAGGTTAAAACCGAAAAATTAAAAAAAAATCCAGCGACAAAAAGATTGTCCTTCTCGCGAGGATTCCAAATACCAAAAAAAAATTGAAAAAAGTTGAAAAATAAGAGAGATGTGAGCGGATTCGTAAAAGTCGCTTAAATCCGATCATCGCGGCGGGGGGGTGACTTTTCCAACTTTTTCCATTTTTCTGGTTATATGTGCCCTCAACCACGTCCCCTGCCCAAATTTCAAATTTCCACGATCCCCGAAGGGCCTAAACATTTTCGCACGTGGTCATGAATCAGCCAATTAGGTCGTAGCTGACGTCACTTCCGTTTGCTTTTACGTCCCGTTCGCTTTTTTAGATTTTAGGTGCCGTGCGTTAAAAAGCTTCGCTTTAAAACTGTTTGCCAACTTACTTTTGAGCGCTAGTGTACCTACATAATATGTATATGCGTTAAAGAAACCATTTTTTACCAATCTAATAAATTAAATAGAAGTTTTGTTGTGACTCGATACATTCGCGATAAACACGATTCTTCTCGAAAAATATCGCAGAAGGTTCACAAATTTTACTTTTCAATCTTGAAAAATCGAAAAACGACCACCCAGTAACAATTTTCTGTCGTCCATTTATCACGCACACCTTTTCTTTTTATCTTTCAAGTAAGTGGTGCAAACGCCACAATTGAATGTTTGGAAATAAAATATTTATTTTAAGTTATAGCCAATTTTAGTTTTTAGTTACTAGTATGCGATACTTCTTAAATCTTGAAATTTTGGATTCGACTTTTGTGGCAAACATGTGATTGAACAAAAAATCGCAAACTATAAGTACATCAACTTGTTTATTTAATGTAAAATAAGGATTAAAATTTTAAATAATTTAATGGTAGATTGGGATACCTCCGAACTAAGGTGGCTAAACTTGCACTTAGATCTGAAAAATAAAAATGCATTTTACGGTAAATCTATGTACGCCGTAAAAATTTATGCGCGTCGACTAAATGCATAAACGACGCTACTAGAGGCTTGAGGAAGTTCTGTTTAAAACAACTTCAAGAAAATGATTTATTGTTATTTTGTATAGTAGTGTGTATCATTATTATGTTCTACAAGCTTAGTGGGTATAAGATGGAATTAAAAGCCCAAACCAATGCATAGGTAAATCTATAATAACAATAGAGACATGTTTGCATCTTTTTTAATTTAATCGCAATCTATATAAAATATCTAATCAATTATTCCAATTTATTATTATGTGTGATTAGAGTTATTTAAAAAAGTACAGCATCAAATGTTTTAGAGCGTTCAATAACTCCCGAATGAAAAACATATACATTTAGATAGAAAGATTAAATGTATTTGTTTTATGTAATCCTAAATCTGTAAAAAAAAGTTTGTCACATCTAAGAGATTTATATGTATTACCCAATTACGATATAGAAAATTTATGTAAATAAATTCATAGTTTACAACAACTATTCCACTAACGATTCGATTATTCTGATTCGTTAAATTCCCTTTGACCAATAAAAATATATTCAAGTATCTCTTGTTTATCGCTCAGAATTAAAATTTCCAAATAGACATTTTGTAGTAGTCTGCAATTTCTTTTTATCCTTTTGAGTAAATAATGTCTTTCAAAGGATTGCATTTATAATCTGCATAATTTAATAGAAATTTTTTCAATATACCTTGAAGTGGTAAGATAACATCATAAAGATGTTTGAAATTTTTATTTTTTTCTTGCGAATTTATTGTTCACATTATCTAATAAATACTCATATAATATTTCTATTTCACTATGTACGTAATTGTGTAAATAGAATATATTAATTAAATATAGCAAATAGAAGTAACGTTGGCTTTGAAAAAAATATTAGGTAATTAGAATTAACTATAATGTAGCAAAATCCATCTAGAATTGCATAAATACCGCAAATACACTATGTAGATATAATATTACATATTATGTATATTACAAATTTACCGTAATTAGATTTTTTGATGTTTACATACCAAATTGATATACTGCAGTAATTACCAAATACAACTCCAGAAAGTTGTAATACTATGTAAAAAGTAAGTTGAAATTTATTAAAAGAAAGTATTCGTTTAACTTATTTACACGCTTGAAGTCGTAAGTGGGAAAATCAATTTCCCATGAAATGATGTATTTATAAGAACTGTAATAATAATGCTTCGCTAGTACGATAATAATCAGTGCTCATATTATTAAAAATTTAAATTTGAAGTGATTTTGGATACGGTTACAGAAATTTCGTGTACTTCTATTTATTACATAGCATAATAATAAATAACAAAATAAGCATAAAATAAATATTAATAAATAATAAGTTGGCACTCTTCTCATATGAAATGTTTTAATTATCGTGACGTATTTCGATTACAAACAGTCATATTTGGATGCTACAGATAATAAATTCAATTATAATATAAACAAATAAATTAAAATCTTACAAATTACAAAATTTAAATTATTATTATAAAAGTACCTACTTAGAATTTCAGATAATTTTAATTTTGTAAGATTTTAATTTATTTATTTGATTAAATTATAATTTAATTTAATTTATTATTATCTGTAGCATCCAAAGATAACTGTTCATAAGTTGAAACGTGTCAAGATAATTAAAACATTTAATAAAAGAAGAGTGGAAACTATTATTTATTAATATAATTATTTCACTAAAGTAATTATGTTGAAATGCACACTACTTCTATCAGTAAAAATATGAATTGCATTTCTTTGTGAAGCGTACCTACAGGATCTTTGGACGCGACCATTTTGAGGCTGCCATTTGGACGCCGCCGTTAGAACGCGATGACGTTTACAAGTAGAGATACTTGAGTACGGAAAGTGTGGACGGGATTCTTGTTTATAACGCAAGAAAATATGAACGCCAGCAATATCATAAGTCTTTGATACTGACCAATATTTTATAATAAATGCAGATTCACACAAATTAATTATATTCACATTAATTATAATTTTGGAGAGTCCACAATTGTTATAGTATATAGGAATAGTCAACACTAATTTTGATAATAAATAATACTCAAATATATTCAAAAAGCTATTTCTGCTGATCTTCGTTTGTTTGGTTCATTTTAAATTGCCAACCTAAAAAAAATTACAATTGAGTTGCACACAATTCAAACATTAGGAGATCATGGCAGCCGATAAGTATCCAATAACATTACAATTTGATAGCTTTTATATATATATGTTACATTCTGTCGACAGTACTATAGGTAATAAAAATTTAACTTAAACTATAGTAATAAAAATTACCTGTATGACTTAAATGTTATTATATTTAAATATATGAATATTTGAATAAATTGTTTTATTATTATTTCCATTTTATATTGAGTATTATTACATTTGGAAATACGCAGTTACTCGGAGGCATAGCTTTAGTTTCACAGAAGCACATGCCCTCGATATAGCAAAGATGCTATTTTATCATGACTATTGTTTGACTACCTACTTTATATTTTGAGTCACTAATTTGCATCATAGGATGTATTGTAGAATACAAAATTTCTGAAGAGGCCTGATAATCCTTATACGTGCTAGTCCCCTTTCGCAAAGTAAAACCAAACCGAGACCTAATTTATTTTAAATAAATTTAATAAATGTATTAAAAAATTAATATCAAGTAATTAGTTTTGAAATATTGTTATAATTATTACAATATATTATTTTCTTGAAAGCTTATTTTTAATATACTCCTGAACAAATAATTCTTGTGAAAACTTTGAACTCTGCAGGAAGAAAGTCTAAGTAAGTCTTAATATATTTCATTCATTACACAAATTACTTTTTTGCTGAAAGTGTGAGCTATTTAAGTATAACAAATTAGGTAGATTTAATTGTATTTTATGATATTCAAGTTTCATCAGAATAATCTTATTTTAACATTTTCATAATTGTTTGCCATTTATTACTTAAAACCTACTGAAAATCTGATTAAAAGTTTAGAAATAAAACTATTTTCTGTTGACTTTTATTTGATCTCTGGTATTTGGGTCTACATATTATTTCAAATTACATAAGACAATAATTGCATAGTGCAATATAACTTGTAAAACAGATCGGCGCCAAATATAAAATAGGTCAAACATTGACCGTGTCCTTGATATTTTATGCTGCCACGAAGGAAGGATAGAAAACTTAACAAAACTGAACCGGAAAGCCACCGTTGTTGAATACATAACTCAAATTCAGCAATAGTTAGTTCACGCTCTGCTTCCTTTTTTGTTTTCCACGGTACGTAGTATCTTGTTATATACCGTTTCAAAAAAGTCAGTCCTTCGTAACTGCTTTTGCTTAATAAATTATAATTGCTAATAAATCGATTTGAATGACATTAATATTTTATTTTGCTAAATGAATTCTTTATTATGTAACTTTTAAGCCATTAGCACAAACCGTATTAAATAAATGTTAATCGACTAATGCATTACCTCGACGGAAACTGAGTATTTTAATAATTATAACAAAGAAAACTTTTTCAGCAAACTTTTAGTTATTTTGGTTAAAAATAGAAAGGGGTTTTAGTAATATTTAAATACTTATAATTCGACTTTTATAGTGAACATTTTAAATTTAGATCCATATAATTATGATAATGTCTTTCGTTAATCTAATTTTGTGAAAAGTATTTTTTTATTTTTATATTTAAAAGAAACAGACTTTTTTTGTTCAGAATAAGCTTGTAAGATTTAAGTACAATGATAATCACTTAACGGGAGACCACTTAAAGAGCAGCAGTTGAGCCTTGCCACTCCCGTCTTTGCCAAATCATGAGATTACAAGAATCAATTTTGTAAGATCTCAATGTCTTATTAATTTATTTCCACTTGCGTTTAATTTACGTTCATCAGTTTTTAACAAATTAAGTTATTTTATACCAGCCAGATTAACTTTTTATTTGATCGCAAGGAAGTTACAAGAAGCTCGTTGCCTGTTTTAAAACTGAAAGAAAACGAAAATTTTTATGAAATAAACAGACGAGCACTTTGTAAAGGTTTATTTTTTAAATTGAAAAGCACACAGTAAATAAAAAAACGATGCAAAGTTAAATAGTCATTCAAAATTGAACACAAACTAAAGCCGACTCTGACAACGCCGAATGATTAATAGCTAAGTTTTGAATTCCATCAAATGGAAAACGTGCGACTTTTGACACTGAAGTTTAAATAAATTAGTTGGAGAAAAATTAGAATAAAAACCGTTGACAAAGCGGTGACTAAAAGTTTCATTTTCGTTTTACAATATTTAAATGATGTGTTGCTCCCGTGATTTAAGATATCTGATCTATGCCGTATTTTCTGAAATCGGTGAAATGATTTAATTTAGAAATATTTTTTCTGCCGAATTTTTAAAAGTTCTTTTTAATTTTTATTTCAATTTATTGGGTTTAATTACGAATCTATAAATACTAGACATTTAATTTTAAGATATTTTAGCTTTTAGATTTCGAATGGTAGATAGATATTGTTTTATTAGGGGTAAATGAAGAGGTTTTTGTTGCGAGTATGTAGGAGAAAAAGCGAAGCGGAGAAAACTTGAAATTACAGACGGGTTCGTTTTCTCCGAATAATACGAGCGAAAATAAAATGTTTTTTTCTTAAAACCTCAAAATTTTGTAAAAATCAGGAATATCATGAACTTTATATTATTGCTAACTTAATTTATCGACGGCGCGTCGCGTCGGTAGCAGAACAAGTGAAACTTGTTTATTAAATAACATAAGTTGATATTTATTGCGGCGTTTGAAATAAAAGAAGTAGTTTACAAGAGGAAATCTAAAAAAAATACTCTAGTACTTACTTTTAAACTTATTGTTACACACGGTAAAAATAATTAGTTGCCAAATTTAACAAAAATCTTACATTTACTATTACTCTACTTTATATACGTATGTATGTTATGTTGTGTTTTGTGCGAAAATACTTTCAATTATTAAAAAAAAAATTTTACAATAAATAAAGGTATTACTTTGTCGAAGAGTAAATTTTTACCAAGCTATAATACATTATATTTGGATAGGTAGGTATGATAAATGAGTATTGATTTAAAAGTTAATTTAAAATTGAAAAGATTGCACTACGAGTACATGAGATAGCTTAACCATTTAAATACAACTTGACCATTTTAGCGGCTAAAGTTGGGAAAATTTTCTCTGAATTTATTAAGGCAATTAAAAAACCCTTTAACATAGTTGGAACTACTGTACTCGTATAATTACATAAACACATTAAATTTCTAACTATTTTTTAAATTAAATTTTATAATTTTTCCAGTCAGAATCAAGCTGATCAACATTATACATTCAGGTTAAAACTTACCTAGTATAGTTTTTAGTTAAATCAAGGGGCCTGTTTTAGTTTATATAATTTTTTTTTAAATTTTTTAACTTTTTTTAGTTTATAACAATATTACGGGAATTTTTGTTTCATTTGGCTTGGCGAATTTGCGTTGCAACCAGACGTAAATTATATTCATGCTTGATCAAAAGAAGCTCACTTACCACTCTAACATTAGGAAATTATGTAATCCCATCGATAGCTTGAAGTTAAGTGGTAAAGTAGTAAGTTTAATGAATCATTCAGTAGATTTCTAGTTTACCTTTAATGTTCACATAAGAGCCATTTGAGAAATCACTCTTCAATTGAGGGCCGTGTGATATTATTTTAAATCTCTCAATTTTCCAAATTTTCATTTATGACCATACATGATTACAACCGGCTTCTTCAGATATACAGGTTAAATGAACAATAAAACGAAATTTTTAATAAAATAAACTTTCAGCAATGGTATTTTGCTATCTTCTATAATATCTTGCTATCTTACACCATTAACCATTGCCGGAAGCTTATGACACAAAAAAATTCATTTTATTGTTCGTCTAACCTCCATATCCTTTAAAATTTACAATCAACATTTTTGCAATGGTTAATAATTTGTATAATATCATCTTTTTAGTCTTTATCGATGAAAATGCTGATATATGAGCAATAAAATTGTATATTGAATTCTATGAAAATCCTAACAATTTTATTTTTTCACAATTTTGTAATTGAGATTTTAAGCACCGAAGTTGAGGGTTTAATTGTGATATCAATCAATCAAGCTTTTTATTCCGTTCCAAATATAGCTACTTTACTTCCAGCGAAGTCTTTACAATTTATTCTTATTCTCCGAGGTGGATTAATCAATATTATCTTCTCTGTTTGTAATTTAACTACATTAATTTACAGCGCACCGATGTTTACTGGAAGGCCAACCGAACAAATCGCGTAGTTCGCAATTTGAACACGCAAGATCCGCTCTCTAACTCAAACAAGGAACACATCAATCCATTGTTGCAGTTCAATTTCAATATCATTATTTTTTACTCTACAAAAATTTCTAATTTAAATTAAAGATAAAACACTGGTCGTGAATATTTCTTATTGCTAAATCTATATAAAAATCGTTTGTGCGTTTGTTAAGCTTAGGTAAACTCGGAAACTGCAAGAGGTATCGAAGCCATATTTGCACCATAGCTTAGATATTATTATGCAGATTGCATATCTATTTTTTGGTCCAGATTGGTCGCGTCGGGGTCGACTTATATGCGAACAGGTTAAAACAATAGCTTATCGATAGCTGGCGTGATATAACTAACCAAACAAACAAATTTATTCAAATTTGGGCAGGACAACGTCTGACGGGTCAGCTAGTATCTTATCAATTAGCTATCTTTCATCTTACCACAAAAACCAGCATGCCAATTTTATTAAGTATGAAAAACTACTTTATTTCATTATTAAAAATTTAATTTGATACGTCTAACTAAATAGTAGGTAGGTATAGCATTTAATTTTATAACAATTATTGAAATTTAAGAATACCGATGTTTTGAAAAAATAACAGCCAATTTTTACGTGAAATTAAATTGGGTCGATAATAAGTGTTTATTATAACCATAACTTATTGTTATAATTAAAAATATAACACACAAATTAGGTACTACTTTTAAAAACTTTACAAAAATATGAATCTAATCAATCGAATTTTAGATCCAAAGTTTAGTGCTGGACACAAATTCCGTATTTTACATATACCCAATTAGATATTTTTATTTGGAAAAGGTCAACCACAAATATCGTTTCTCTTTCATGTTTTTACTAATTAAGTGAAGTTGAACAATCGTTATATCTTGGGATTCCACTTGTTTTGGACTTATCGCAGCCATTCATATTATACAAAATTTTACTGCAAAACATGGATCATCATGAATACTGCCACGATGACCGGACACGGGCTTACCGAACAAGAAGAAAATGATAGAAATACACTATGTTACTAAATTAAGGAACTTATATTTAGCTACCTTTGTCAAGTTTGGTTGTGAACGTGATTGTTTTACAAGACAAGAATCCCAAACATAATATGGCCAAAATTGCATAAACATTATTCAACTATAACATTATTCAAATTATGGAGGACCACTGCAGTCCCCCAACTTAAATTCTATTGAAAATCTTTGGTGTATTTTAAAGAAACAAATAATTTTACCGGCAAAGATACAACCTAATAATTTGGATATTTTTTGTGGACAATGACCAGCAATGAATGGTATTATAAAAGTGATCATCAATTTTAAATAACTCACTTAAAAGTATGACTATAAAGGGAAAAAGTTATAAAGGCAATAAATGCCCTCACAAATTACTAAAAAGATAATCTAAATTCATAATTTGATATATCGATTATATTATATAATTTCATTTTATGCAGTTGCATAACTGTTCATAATAATAATTTTGAACAATTTTTAATATAATAAATAGTTGATCATGGTTTATTTGAATTTTATTAAACAAACTATAGTTGTCAGCCAACGATTCGGTGTTATATATATCACCATAATCATGGTACTAAACTGAACCAAGATCAACAACTATTTATTGTTCAATTTTTGGATAAGAATATTCTTTTTAATTTTTAATATTTTCTGTTGTGATATTAATTTTAATGGTTTTTATTTTTATAAAAACTTATATTATAAACAAAATCTTTTTGTTCTGTTGTTAAGTTGTAAAAGAATATAATCAAAATAGATTTTTATGCACAGTTTTGCTGGTCACTGTATAGAATACTTCTAATTTCCAAACTTCAAAGAAGTTGGTTTTCTGTCTTTGAATTATCAAACTTAAAAAGTCACTTTTTTATGAAAGTTTTTTTTAAAAGCGATACTATTTAAACTTTATTTTAGATGCTTTTTTAAGAAAAACTGATAATATTATTCTATAACTCGTATGAGTTATAAAGTTAAGCGGTGTCTAAGTACCTAATTTAAGTTTGATAGAAATGGATATATTTACAAATAATTAGGTA
The DNA here is from genome assembly GCA_963170105.1 of Cantharis lateralis. Classification (NCBI taxonomy): domain Eukaryota; kingdom Metazoa; phylum Arthropoda; class Insecta; order Coleoptera; family Cantharidae; genus Cantharis; species Cantharis lateralis. Next base: position 12,870,310 of record OY720629.1, read on the forward strand.
AATTAAATTTATCGAGTGCTCAATATTTTAATTAACATAAAAGTATGGAGTAAGTTAACTAGAGCACTTAATAATCGATGAAGCTCATGGAAAAGGATTTCCTTAGTCAAATAGTCAAGTAGTTTTTTTTAAGTGTTTGTTAAATTACATCATGGTTAATTAACCTTTGATTCTTATCTGTCGGGTTTGTCTTATCTGTATCTTACTAAATGATTATTTCAGCTTGCTGGTTTTAATCGATATTTCCCTTCACCGTGTTTGAAATACTTACATCTAAACTAATAGTAAAATCCTTGTATTGATTGGGAAGCTAAGCGAATAAGATAACAAAAGTTATTTAAATACTTATAATATTATGTTCTTTTTGAGAGGTAGATCAAATTTAATAAGTAATTACTAAAGGAGCCGGTTGTATACTAACCTTATTTAAGAATTTAACAGATAGTCATTAGCATTTTTTGTATGTACCTATATATCTTGTTAAAACCTATACGCCAAATAAATAATGCAATTAAAAGCAATATATACGCATGTTAAGCCACTTAAAGCAAAACACTGTGTATGTTGATATCATTTTACTCTTTATTTATTTTCCCATTTTAGAACCCTACAAATGGTTGAGTTTACTGTAAGGGTAATTATTGTAACAACTGTTAAAATTTTTTTCCATATGATTGCCACTGGTAATGCACGTAAAACCAAATTACGTTGGCTGCAAACATAACATAATTTGGTATCATAATTGGTGTTTTATATAGCTGTAATTTAATGTTTTTAAAAATAATCCATAAATGTTAATATAATCAGGGTATATCTAGTACATAATTTCAATATCATTACTACAATGAATAACAAAGGAAAAATTCTAAAAAGGCGTCTATTGAAAATCATATGTTGAAGTTTTTAGAATAGTTATTAATGCTTTGTTTCTTTAAGCAAACAATTACAAAGTTTCAGGCGTCTGCATTGTTAATTGAAAAATATGATTTGTATATACTACTAGCAAATAAAACTTTGTAAGCATATTTTTGTACTGCTGAATTAAAACTGCAGTAATATAAAACAAAAGAAAATTATAAAACTTCTTTGAAACAAAATAAAAAATTTAAGGTATTACAATGGTATTACTAACGAAATTTATATAAAGAAAATACAAAAATTAGAATTTCAATTAGAGTGATAATTATTTCTTTTACTTTAGGAATTTTATACAATTGGGTTATAATTCTTAATATCACAAATTCCTCCAAACTATAAAAATACAACTAGTGCGTAGCGAGAGTGATATTTTGCCAAGATTGGCACTGTCATGAGTTGATATTCATAAAAATTTAACGATTTTTCATCATATCAAAGAACTACTATATTAAAGATGAAATTAAAATGTGTATATATGTATGTTGCAGGTACCTGATGATACAAATCGCGCGGTCTCCAGCTCCGTAACTTGTCATCAACAATATTAATAATAATTATTATTTATTATTTGTGCATTACTATTTTATTTTTATATAAAAATTAGTACAAAAATAAAATTGAATCTTTATTGTTAATTATATTATATTAAAGTAGAAACTAATTTTTGGTCAGTATTTTTGTCGTTAAATGGTCAGTATGTTATAAAATTAATGGTCAGTATTATTTGTTATTTTGGTCAGTATAAAAAATAATAAGGCTGCACTAACATTTTGATCGGTTATAGTATATTTTATTGCTTAGAAATTTTTTTTGTCAGTAATCATTTTTAATAGTAATATATAAAATAAGAAAAACCAATAATTATTATAAAAATTTTATTTAATTAATAATTTTTAAAAATTGAGTATAAATTTTATAATTATTATAATATTAAAAATTAACCTAAAATAAAAAAGTTAAGCATTCAAACCATAGGAATCGTTTTTACCACCCTGATATAAATACTGATATGTTTAAAATACTGACCAAATAAATTAATAAATTTATTAATAATTGTTGTTTATTAAACTAGTATAATTTTTAAATAATTTAATAATGAAATTAAATTACAATAGCTTACCAAAAATTTAAGTTTTATTCTTTATTTAACCTGTTAATTTTAATAGTTTAAATTTAAGAGTATGATTGTTATTGTAATTGGCACAGCAATAGTTTAGAGGTTATTTGTTTGCGAATAGTAAGATCCTTCCGATATGCTAAATTAATCTATAAATAATTATTTTGTAACGCTAAATAACTCATCTAATTGATTAAATTTTTTTTTGGATGGAAACTGTAGCCTACATAATTATAAGACAACAATATGCGCTTTATAAGCCCAAAGGCCGAGCAAGTATCTTAATGATATACTCTAAGGTCGTAGGACCGCACGGGCAAGTCAGCGTTTAATGGTTTAACAAAAAGGATATGCAGTAGCTTGACAAGTCCCGTTTAATGTGAGGAGAAATTAACAGATATCTTCAGACCACAAAGTGTTGTAGAGTAGGAAGCTTTTTATTATGTAACAAGAACATTTAATCTGTCATTACTATTATTAATTAGTGTCTTGGAATTTTTTTTTAGTTAATAAGTCGAAATTAGGCTTTACTGAGAGGAACTTCGTAACAACTAGGATCAACTGGCTAAACAACGTTTACTGTCTAATATTGAATATTTCACAGTGAACAACTTACGTGACTTAATCGTACATTAAAATTTTAGCAACGTTATTATTGTTATATAATATTTTGTAAGTCAGAGTAAAACAATTAAATTACTGGACATAATATCTATTTTATAAATTTTAAAATTAAAAAAGAATTTTTAAACAAAATATAGTAGCTACATAGTACGTATAGTTATTATAATAGCAGGTATATTTTGTATTTATCTACGAAATTCTCTATTTCAACAAAACTTCTTTACAATATTTAAATTCATTTAATATTTTTTTTGTTTTTTACTACATTTTATCAACTTATTTACTTGGAGAAATACTGAATGAAATATTAATTAAACTTTTCTTCAAGTTGACGTAAAATTCGTACGCTCCTAAAAAATATGTAATTTAAAATATGCTTCATTTTATTTGAAAGCAGCCAAATATTGATTTCCATTAAACTAAACCAAAACCTTATATTACATGCTTGAATTCTTTTACAAACAACTTTTATAAACAATTTTTTTTCCTTAGCATTCCTTTCTTTATTATTTATTTCGATGTAGTTGATTTCTAATGCCTGCAAGCAGCATTGTAATTTTTGTTTCCAGTAAGATTTCAAACTAGATTGATTATTACAGAAATCCACAATATAATAATCAAGTCAAATATGTTACGTGGAGATTACTACTGCGAACATATTGATAAATAAAACATGTAAGTTATAACTGCTCTGAAGATTTACAAAATAATATTAATAATGGAAAAAATAATAAGTAATTAATATAGTTGACCTTTATTTTATTAATGTGAATAAAATATAGTTAAGTTTAATATTCTATTCAAACAACAAAATTGTGAACAACAAATTAAAATGAATATAAATTTAAAATTAATATAAATTTCAATTTTCGTAAATTTAATTTGACAATGTTTGTCAAATCACCAGCTGTTCGATTACTATGATTTTCTCCATTAATATAATTATCAATATACTATATCAATTTTCATTTGTCAATATAATTGTGAAATTTATTTTACGAAAATTGAAATTTATATTAATTTTTAATTTATATTCATTTTAATTTGTTGTATTACCTTGAAAATGGGTCATTAAACGACCCGAAACGTTGGACAATTTAGTTGTTTGACTAGACCTTTAAACGTAATTATATATTTTATTCACATTAATAAAAAATAATTCATAAAGCCTATAATGACTTTATGCATATCTCTTTGTATGTGGAAACATTTGAGAGAAATATAATTTATTTCTACCAAGTTAAAATACCTTCAACTTATCCTATATTATATCCTATGAGTATGTACATATTAATATATGAACGCAAGTTAGTACAGCACAAATTTTAAAACCACTTGTTTTGTCTAGTATTAATATAATGTTGATTATATCAATAACGCAAGCACGTAAATATACCAATCTATGACATAGATTTAAACAAAACTATGTCATTCGTTGAATTACTAAAGGTAAAATTAAATTGTAAAATTGCAGAATTATAGCAACAATATTTTGAGATAATTTTATTCGAATGTTTATAACTATTAATAGATACTTTCGAAAAGTTGCACAATAAACGTTATATTACAAATAATATTAATAGTAGCAGTTAATCTTTATCTAGTTTTGTGTTACGAATCTTGCAAAATTATGATAAAAAACACAAGTGGTGTTGAACTCAATCGGTTACAATATTTTGTTAGGTTGATAAAAAAAATGACCAATCAGAATTTTTTGTTTAGGTTGGTAACGTCGTTACAGAGAGGAGTGATAGAATTTTAATGTTTATTATAATCACCAACAAGTCAGGGGTAGGCCGCCTCTGCTTACTGATGTGTAATTGACGAGGTTGTTCGGCAATTGAGTTAACTGGGGGGGGGGGGGGTATTATTACCATACGTGGAAACCATAATTGTTCGACCGTAAAACTCTTAAAATTGTCCGAAGAGATTCGCAATCGTTGGTATTCGGCCCAACGTTGTTGTGGAGTTTGTTACTACAAACTCAAAGCTTATATTATAAAAGTTGAATGGAGATAATCCGTTTATCCGTTATGCGACGTTAATAAAATTGGCTCCTAGAAATCTTCTAAACCAATCAGTACGTTAAAATAAAGTTTTCTCAATTTTTCAAATAAAAGTTGACATAGAGTGCTGGGAATAGTGGCGTCAGCCTTAGAACTCCCAGCTGAATATCTTGTTAATATTTCAAGAGAGATAACGGCGAGATATTTGGTGCACACTTGCATTGCATAGCCGACGTACTAATGTTGGATAGTATATTCAAATAACATTATTATTTAGAAAATTGAACAAAAATTTTAGAGTTTCATACTAAATGAGATGGTTGCTTCTGGTTGAAAGGCGTTTTAAAAAAATAATTAAAATTTGTTACACCTCGGACATCACAATATATTAAGACTATAAGGTTATTAGGTTTCTTAGGTTATATACCTATATGTAATTAGTCAAAACAGGAATCGTAATGAATTGTAAAAAATAATTGGTATCGATTTTTAACAATTTTGCATATGTTTTATAATTAACAACAAAAATATGTTTTTTCTCTAAATACAATAATTGTTATACTTCTTAATTTAATTTAAATAGGTGTATGATTATTTCTTCTTTTGCTTCAAATCAACGAGTCGAAAACAAATTAAAATTAAAATTGTTGTAACCAACTTATTATAAAAATAACTTAAAATACTTTTTTAACATTGTAATAATTATTATAGGATTGGACTATGTACGTATATATTGTATGTATCTTTTTGCGAGTCCCAGCATGACGTATGCATATATTATTTTAATCACCATAAAAACGCCACGAAAGCCAATGTTTAAAAATTAAAAATATTACTGGAAATGTTTCAATATTGTGATTTAAATAAGATCGAATAACGGCTACTGAAGTTAGGATAAAATAATAATATTGATAACCAAATATAAAATCAAATCCTATAAACTTTCAACAACCTAGTTTGTAGTGTATGAAGAATTTAAACGCAAGGAAGAAATATTATGTATATTTAATTAATTAAATGTAATATTGAATTAATTTATTTCCATTGTATTTTTTCTGCCTAAAAAGACAAATTGTGGAATTGCTTTCCTGCTTTGTACAATTTTTTGACTATATATCAAGTGAAATTCTGGTTTTTAAAGCTTTTCAGTCTTTTATTTAACATGGAAGCAATTTATGGCGCGACAGAAGCGAGTGCAATGCAACTGAAATGAAAACTTCTGAAATCGATTTTGACCGTGTTATCAACTTACTGACTGAACCGAAATAAACGGAGGGATAGGAGCGAACTAAAATTATTTCTTATCATGAAGTTACCTTTCTATTCGTTTGTGTAATATATAACAAAAATTAAAATTTTATTATCTCTTTTATCGGTGTAGCTATCAAAAAACATGGGTTCATAAAATAATTTAACAAAAAGATGATTTATTTCAAGCAAATATTACGATTATATTTTTTCATCGCATTGTATACCAGATTTTATGTAAACAACTGTTTCGAACGTTAAAATCTAGTAAGCTCTTTTGGTGTACCAAGTGGCCATTTAAATTGAGTAGTTTTATCGTTAAATGACCTTATTCGTTCTATACAACAGCGAAGGCGCAATATATCTTTTTTGGTATCATAAAAGGAAACGTATCAACACTTCTGTATTGGCGTGATTATTAGAAAAATAACAACCCAAAATGTTTAATATTTAGTTTAGGTGCTTTGTGAAAAAAATCTCAATTTATTTTTATATCGATTTAGTTGACAAAAAAATTTAGAAGGATTCCCTTTTAGGAATAAATTAAACTTTGAATACTTTTTGGAGTAATGAAATAGACATAAAAGTGGCATAAAAAAATTTTAATTTAAGTAATGCATTTCTAACTTCATCTTATATCTAATAATTATATCTTAACTAATTAGTAATTATACATATACTATTATATACAGACTTGACGATTAAGTGAATATACTAATTACTGACTGACTCCAGGCAATTGATAATCACGGAGGTGTAAGTTAAATAGTAATCCTAAAATTAAAACATAATATCCACTTCCGTGCTTCGAATATGTGTATTATGTGATAATATTTGATCATGCATAGCACATCACAGATTTACCAAAGATAGAAGTTAGTTGATATTAAAAAGATGTTATAATATTTTTAAAAGGAACTTTACCGGATGATCGCGGTTTTGGATTGGCCTACAATCTTTCAAATGCCATTGTCCTTCTCAGTCTTGAAAAATTGTGAACGTGTCCGAAAGCCTTCCAAAGCGTGTGTAGAAGCATCTATTTATAGATTGTTGTAGAGCTAATCCTCAACTCTATATTGACTTTCTATTTTTTGAAATCGAAATGTTTGACGTTTTTTTATGATAAATAGCAATAAAAAATATTATAAGAGTGAAAGGAATTGACTAAACATCTTAAATTGCACTGTTACTTCTTATAAAAAATACTTTAAAATAATAGTAACTATTTGTTATATGAACTAGGCATCTAAAATATTCAAGTCATTTGGTTAATTTTACACCTCTGATGACTGGCATGTTATAATAAATATTTCATCATAACTATATATAATGATAAACCACGTTATTAATCGATTTACAAAACTGTAGACATATGTATTGGAAATATAATTTAGCTGCATACGAACGTGATAATATAAATTTCAAGTTCCAAAATTACTGCTTTGGAATTAATTTACATTTATCTTGAATTTTATTAGATCTTTCAAATTTCTAGTATGTACGATAATTTATTCTACAGATAGTGCTGCACTTTTCTGTACAAATAGAACAAAATTGTATTTAAATATTCTCTAATTTTTATCTGTAACCAATTAATTATTTAGTGAAAAATTAAACTGTGTGCAAACGACAACGCAGCGCGAAATAAACGTTATATTTTCAATAAAAGTAAACGCCAAACAATCGAATAAAAAGACCAACTATAATTTCTGGTTAGATATAAATTTATCCACAAATCTTCATGTCCTTTATCATGTCATATGTATGGAGATATCTTGCTTTTTAGTAAAATCGTCCTTTACAAAAGCTTGTTTTGTTTGGTGGAACTATACAGGCGTCGAATTGAAGGACAAATGGATAGAGGACGTTTACAGTAAGAATTTACGTTCCGTCGGACGTTCTGGCGCCAAGATTTGACTATTCTTCTACTATCCTATCCAACGTATTTCCTAAAATAGTAATCTATACGATTATTTCTGATAACATATTTATACAATATTAATGTTTTTAATATTTGCTAAAGGCAGTAAAATTTTATTATGAAATAGCTCTAACTCCAAATAGTTATAATTTTTCTGTGACAGATTTTCATATTAATACCAATCTTTAACTGGACATAACTTTCATGTAGGTATTAAAATGTAAGCAAAACAAAAATATAAATGCTTATTTAAAATTTTAATATTTCATTGTTTTATTTGAAATTTCAGTAATCATAAAACTTCATTACCCTTGTAGTCACATTCCAAAATGTACTATTTTTTAATATTTCGGTTTGTTAAGGAAATATTTTTCTAATGCCAGCTTAATCCTGCAGTTAAACTATCAACTTCCATAATAGCCGACCCAGTTCTCATAAAAAAATTCAAATAAAATTTATTATATGTTTAATAAAGAAAAATGAAACGCAATGTATAATTTAAAAAATTAAGTGTTTTTCGAAACCAATAACGTTTTCGTATTATTTCATAGGTATCTACAATAATCAAGTATTGAACATTTTGTAAAATTAATTATTTACTTCCTATTATATAGTATGTTGTAAATGTTTAATCGATGTAGGTAAGTAACGAGTATTAAGTTTATCCTGGTGTGTAAAAATGATGGTTTATCGGTAAAATGTTTATCGAAGGACCATTATTCAGAAGCATTTCTACATATGACCTTATAAATTCTCTATAATGAATTTTACTTCTATTTCAATAAATTTAAATGCGAATGCATTTAAAATGTTAATTTAACATTATGTGGTTTTGCCAAAAATAATCCATATAAATCGTATTTACAAAATTGAAGAAATTATAGTCATGCAATATGCAATCGATTATTATATTTATTAAAATATTATCACAGCATTTTATTTTTATAGATATAAAATTTATTTATACCTTTATAAAAGTTGTTCAAAATACTCAAAGCTCAAGTGTTAAGTATTGGAAAGTCACAGTGAGAAAGCAGCAAGACGTTATCATCACGCCAAACTTAAGTAGCCCAATTTGTTCATTGGCTCTTGCAGTGGGATTACATACAAATGAGATTCCTAGCTCGAATGGAATTAGGATTTGGATACCCCGAAGGGACAGAATTATTCCAGGCCGTTTAGCCATTTATTCTGAGCCATCCGACGTTCTGAAAATGTATTATCCCAACTTTTAAACAGTCGCTATATGTTTAATTAAACATTTCAATTAAATTATAAACAGGTCATTTTAAATACATTTAAAATATTATAATTTCTTTAATTACGTGCGATTTTTAAATAAACATTAAAAAAGTTTACTAAAACTACGAAGTACGATTATTTGGTTCTTTAAAAGTCTCTAAAAGATTTGAAAAATTCTCGCCGATTTAAAACTTTTAGAGCTATCTACCTATCAACAAAGTTGAAGTTTTAGAAAATCTTCTTATATAGCTGTTAATATTTAATATTTAGAACTTTTTAAGTAAGTATACGTAGTACTTAATATCTAACATGTATTCGCAGATGAAAATTATTTTTAGAGTAATATTTTAATTTGATTTAAACTTAACATAAAATAAATAAAAAAAAAAAAGAAATTAAATTAGAAATGAAATGTGAGTAACAGATTCAAAGTTTGTTCTTAAATTTTTTGGTATGAATGGTTCATAGGGCGCCGGAAAATTTGGATACAAATTATTGCAACGGAGTGTTCCTGTCCACCGGAGAGCAGAACCCGGAATTTCCGCTATTCAACCAGCGGTAACAGCAGTCTGTGTGGTGTGGTTATTCGAAACATTAATTCTGCAAGTAATATTCAATAGCATACTTATTATCATTTAATTATAATAACGTGGCGAAGCATTGTTTTTAATTTGTATTAGATACTACAAAGATAGTGGATGGATCCATAATATGATAATATTATATGACAGATATTATTTTCTCTAAAATTTGAAAAATTTAATATTACATTATTTTAATTTTTATTTTCCCTACCCATTTGAGTATAACAGAATAAACAAAATTTATTCCTACGTCAAATACAGGGTCGCGCTCTACACTTCATTCCATATTCGCAATAACGCCGACTAAGTGAATATCTCAGCCTAGGATGTGAAAGGTTATATATGGAGTTTAACTACCAGGTAAATTTCAGCAATAGAATAACTCACACCTGCATGGAGTACCTGTTGAGTTTGTACCTGTTGGTTGCGTTTCAAAACATTTTTAATGCCTAGTACCTCACATTTATTTTCGCTAATTGCTTAATTAAATTTTTGTTCATTAGAATATTAATAAGCTCAGCTTTATAATAATATTTTCAAAGCTTATAAGTTATATCAATAAAAAAACGCAATTTACAACCAAATTAAAAACAAGAAAATAATGAAGCGAAAGTACGTCTTACAATTTAAAGTAACATGAAATTAAAATTAAATATGCTGTCAAAACCTCTTCAGGGGTTTTATTTTCCACAACAACTAACTTGTGATCTGAAAAACATTGCTACGGTATTATTGACCTAAGAAATTCTGTTTAATAAAATTTTCCGTTAATTTATTCGCAATAACAATTTAATTACTTCTCTATAGCAGTACACCAATTTTTGATTTAATTAGAAATTCAGTAAAGTTTTTTTTTAAAGAATAATTTTCATTAATAAAATTTTAAGATCCAAAAGGCAACAAGAAGTAATTTTTTTATATACTTACTAAGTCTATTAATACTTAATAAACTAAGGAGGTGCTCTTTAAAATAAAAAGGCAAAACATTTTTCAGTTCTTAAAAAATCTCGTTCGTTACACCGCAGTGATACAAAAAAAATAGAAAATACAAAAAAATGTCTGGTACGTCAAAGTAAGAATATTGTAATTGCGTATTAGAATACCAAAACCTTTTGACATGACTCAAAATTACTGATTATAAAATGTATTTTCAACATTAGAACATAATATGACGTATGTCAGCTTACACTTGCAGATGGGTGACCGCATGGTGACTGCTGTAAGAACACGATCTATTGCTGTACCCCCAACTAATCCGCTCTTGGCCAGCATGGTACGGTATAATTACAAACTCTTTTCTAGAATTAATCGTTAGAAAACGAATTTAAAATTTAGCAAGCGCCCCTATTACTTTATCTCGGTTATTAAATATCTGGCATCGGAAAGAGTAATAGGCGGTAGGCGGCTAGACAATGAAGTTCCCATGTAATATATTGATTATATATTATTTATGTATACCTCTATATAGTTAGTAGCAAATAACGTAAACCAAATGATGAGATATAATATATTATTGCTGTAAATAATTACTATAACTTTTTGGGTTACTAAATAGGGTAGTCAATAAGCAAAATAACATTTTTTCATAAAACCGGGTAAGTATACTACATTATGTCTTAAAAATGTCTTCACCATAAGGTGTCTCAAACAGTCGTAGTTTTTGTTGTTTATAGATTTAAACCTATACCGTGGTGTAGTAAATAAACCATGCTGAAAACAAATTAAAGTGGCTTTGGATTTCCGATATCCATACTCTTTCAAACATCTTTAATTGAAGTCTAAACAATTTAATAAGTCCGCTTAAAGATTTAAAAGTGATGTAACTGATGTTTTATCAAATAATATATTATAATTTGAAATGATAAGTTAATTTATAAAGCATTAATTTTCTTATATAAATGTCGGTAGTTATAAATACAGCTACGTACCTTTTATGTAACACCTACGTGTTAACTAATTATATATGAATGCATTTCATTTTCTAAATTAACACCCGTACAGCTATAATTTACATTATTATTTAGAGCTTGTTAAGGTTAATTTAACTTTATTACATAAATCCCAAAGTTATCTGTAGCAGTGTTTCTGGTAAAATGAGACGATTAAAAACTATAGGTAGAATACTGTAAACATCTTTAAAAGAAACCGAAACGGTATTTAACTTGAGCGTTTCGTTTTCCGTACTTTATTTTTAATTTATTTTCTCTCCAGCTTCAATATAAAACTAATATTGGTGCTTTTCTAAATATCAGGATACAGTTAATATCACTTCAAATGACCTTTAGCTTTATACGAATTTTGTTAATCCTCAACGATTTTAACCTTTTTGTTGAATTTTTGCCGCACTTCACTTCAGACATACTCACTGTCTAGATATCAGATATGTGAGCAAATTATTGAATATACTCAAATTGATTGCTCGCAACTTTATTATTTGATTTTCGTGGTGAACTGTTTAAAATTGTTTTTCATAAACGTCGAAAATTTCAAGTAGTTAATCTACAGAGTTTAGTCGATTTTCTGCTAATTATTCTATAATTTATATAGAGACAATTTCGACATATTATTTTTTGATAATATAGTTAATATCTTATTATTTACATTTTTCAATTTTCTTAATTTTTTTAGTTGAAAAATGTTTTCAGAACAGTCTAACAAATTTTCCTACTCATGAATTATGTATTTTATATAAAATTAATTGATTTACTTTATTGAAGAAATCATGCTTGACATTAATTGCACTTTTTTAACTTTTTTTTAATTTGTAGTTAAAATTAAGTGACATTTAAGTACAAAATGTAAGTTAATAAATTACTTTCGTTTATATCTTAAATTTTACCATCGACCCATGTTTTTATTGTCTCCGCATTATAACAATTAATCAGGAAATTGGTCTTGCTTTAAACTTCAAACAAAGTTCATGAATTCGGCTTAACATGAATCAAGATTTTTTTTGTAAAACAAGGTAAACATTCTATAATATGATCAAAATAAACTAAAAAGGCAAAAATTAATCGATAAATAACTGCTGTGTGGCAGTGACGGGAAAATCTGAGGACTTCCGTAACATAAATACAGGGAACGTTTTAACCTGATATTTATGTAATATTTGCATTTTTGTATTTGACTTGTACAAATATATTGTTGGTATTTAACAACAAATTTGTTAAGGATTTTTAATTTTTTTCCATTTTTAGCCTTCAATAAGCTTAGAGAAAATCAAATGCATTAAAGTATCATAATTACCAATTTAATATAATAGGAGTACTTATTATAAGTTATTTTATTTTATTATTCAAGTAGGTAACTACTAAAATCAAACTTTTTATTATAGCTCATCAACTATCTAAAATATTACATTAATTTGACCTCCTGGTGGGTTAGTAATAGCTTATATAATAGTTTAGAACATGTAGGTACTACTATATTTACTTTTAATAGTTTTATAAGTAATGTAAATATAATGGGAATATAATGTTACAGTAAATTTTAAATACTTTCATTTCGGAAGAGCTTTTTACAATATCGCACTTTATTTGTGTTTTTGTAAATATTAAAACTAATTAGTTAATAATTTTTAAATAGGTACCTACTTAAGTTTCTCAGTAATGGCAGCTAATTCAAAATGGTAATGAGATTATGTTATTGTAAATTAGGTTAAGTGTTCTGCAAAACATTTTAAGCAAGGGTTACCATCCAACAATGTTAAGAGAATACAAGAATTTATAATGTTTCGAAAACATAATTTAGTTATAAATTATGCAATTTATATGTAATTTTTACAAAAAAATCTGTAATTACCAAAATACGTAGAATTAATAATTTTAAAATAGATGAAATTTTAAAGCAATATTTATTAAACCATAAAAATTGGAACTTTTACTTAAAATAATTATATTACTGTTATATTCCGAGTTGAACTATGTTTTTAAAATTTTGCGATGCGCAGTCAGTTCCTCACTAATGAGAGAATCCTTTTATTGAAACTTTAAGATCGGGACAGAGTTTCATGTGATAAAAATACATTATTGTCTAAACATATTTTAAATATTTAATGCAAGTGCTCTGTTATTAAAATTTTGAAAAGATTATAGGAAAATATAACAAATCTGTTCTTTGAATGTATACGTCTTAGCTCAATTGTGCCAACCATTTGGTGGGTTAATAATATGGGTTAGTAATAAATATTCTGATATTATTATTACTTGCTGACGGTTTTTGCATCTTAAACGTTAGGTATTCTTGTGTTTGGTGCTGTTGAATTTTTTTGCTATGAAAAAAAACGAACTTGTAAATAAAAAAATTAGGTTAACTGGAGATAATGTCGATGTTTGAAATGTTTTAGTTGGTAACACCGCTTTCAGTTCGAACTAACTAATTGCTTGCATACACCGGTTTGTACAACTTAGAAGCAAGCTAGCTTAGATCGATCTAACCCTAGGTCGACCTAACGGCTGCATGTAAACGTGGTAAATATAAAGTTGTTTGTCTATCCTGTCTGAAGGAAGAGCCCGTTTATCAGAACAGCAGAAACAAACTAGAATGTTATATTCAGATTTTGATAATCTAAAAATAAAAAATAACTGTATTAAATTGGGTGAAATGTTTAGAACCTTACAAAACTTCAACTATCATTTTAATGTGTGTGTTATGAAACAACAAAAATTTCAGGTAATAGAAGCACTTGACATTTTCAGTAATATTCGTAATTATGAAATATAAATATAAAGAACTACATAGAAAATTTATGGAATAGGTACCTAAGTAATACTGAAAGTTTGGAAAGTTTGAAATCATCTAATTAAAAATTAAATCGAAATTCTTTTGATCATAAAAAACAAAATTAAATATAAAAAATAAACTTACTACATTTTTAGGGTGTATTACACTACGCCTAGTAGTCTATTAAAACGCAAAAATCTGTAGTAGTATTATTATTATTATTATTACCACTAAAACGCAAACTTTAAAGGGGATATAAATATTTTTTCAATTTATGTTTGTCAATATGTATCTATGTATAGTTTGTTACTCTAAACACTTCCTAACAAAAAATTTGTTGTAAAAAGCAAAAATATTTTAACATTTGCGTTTGTAAACTTTATTTTCAGTGAATATTACAAAAGATGTTTTTTATCATTACTAAAAACTTTGCTAGCTGTAATCAGTCGTATAAGTTAACGGCCAATGAAATTTAAGAATCTGTAGCATGTCGTTATATGGAGCAATATGCATTTATGATGTAATAACTAATAATATATTAATATCTTACATTTTTTCATAAAGTCAGTTTTTCGCAGTTTTTAAATTTGATGTAATATAGTAGGTCTACCTAAGTGATTTATATATGGTACATATGTAGATATGTACACTATATAATATAGTAATAATTGGATCACTGAACTTTTGTGTATTATCTTATACCAATTTACTATTAGTACATAACATATAAAGATATGTTAAATAAGTCGAAATATAATTGTGTGTTAAGCTATGCAATTATTATGGGATTTCGGTTTGTTCTTTTTTGTAAAATGTACATATATTTGTATATCAACAAGAGATATTGTTTGCTAAAATATTGTTTTATAATTTATTAATCTTTTGTATTCCTCTATAAATTGTTGTGTTTTTGTGTGAAACTTTTTTATTTATTTGTTTGCAATTAAAATAATTTTATACTGATTACTACAATACATTTTGATATGGCAAATCACTATTATAAAAATTATATAGTAGATTAATTATTATCTATATATTAATATCTACGTTTACTTTTATACCACTCAATAAGTAGTATATAAAATAAATTTGAAACCATAACATTCCCTTCTTAATGGTTAAAATTTTAGTAATTACATCAAAATATATTGTCATGTTTCAATTAACACAGACCCCGTAATTAAGATTCAACATTAAAAAAAACACAAATAAAATTAAAACCCTTTAATTAAATTTTGCTCTAAGAACTTAAGATTATTTTTGATTAAATTTTATGATGATTATTAATTCGGCTTCACATATTGTTTGATTTTTATTAAGAAGGGAGGCACAGTTGATAGCTTGTTTTGCAGTCTTTTAAGCATTTAAATTAAAAGATGTTTTTGGTCCACGATCTTTAAATGAAAAGACAAACGCCAAATTTATCAAAACGCCATGGCTTTAGATTTTGTTAAATTTTTTAATCAAATTTTAAACATAATAAGTGGTTTTAAACAATAAAAGTGGATACGTGTAATAAGTTAAATAGTGCGCCGAATCGACAAAGGTTCCACCACTGCAAAATTCTAATGTTAAATTTGCTAAACAATTAAAAGGAGGGAGAATGGTTTTTAAAAAATAACTCATTCTGGGCAAGGCCGTTGTTTCGAGAAGTTCGAAATTTAAAGCCCAGAGTCACAAAAGTTAATAATAATTAAGATAAAATTAAGATTGATAAATAAAATTAAAAATTTAAATAAGATAGATAAATTCTATGATTATAATTACTTACCTGAAGATTGAAAATTCAGAGTAAGAGTGTTTTTTTTGTGAAATTTGATAAGCAGAAGAAGAATTAAATTTTATTCACCACAGCAGGTGAAAACATAAATAAGAAAATTAAGAAACCAAGAAACTAAAGTAACAACAAACAGCAAATTTTAAGAAGACTTCGAGAATAAATAGGGTGAGAACAATTTTAAAAGCGCAAAACAATTAATTTTACGTTCAGTGACACCACGATAAAATTGATTATTTGATAATTGTATTTTTGCCACAAAATTTGGAAATTAATCTAGAAAGTTGAAATAATTTACTAATTAAATTCGTTTAATTTCCGAATTCGGTGACTTTTGTTTTATTTGGTGAACCGATGTTATACGGTTTTAGATCAAAAACATCACAAATTTTTATATCAATTTATAAACAACAACTTGATCAAACTGTGCCTTTTTTGTAACATTTGAAATTTCGTTTTATGAGTGATTAAAATTACATTTGATATTTTAACTTGCTTAATTTTTCATCATAAAATTTATCATAAGAATCGCAAGCTTTATTAATAGTGATGGGTGTTCCAAAAGTAACAATTTAAGTTTTTTTTGCATTAAGTTAAGCTTCTACGCTTTTGAACATCGCAATATATATATATTATATATATATAGAATTTATATATAATTACATAGAATACCAATTTATAATTTGCTATTTACCATTGAATCAGATAGGTAAGACATTGTGACTGCAATTTTTGTTAAAGGTAAAAAGACAAATCGTTACTAGCAAATAATAGAATTCTAAATAATATAAAATCATTATATTATTTATGTTCACTTTTTACAAGCTGTGCATATTCAATTATTTAAAAAGTAAAACGTTTTTACTTCCATTATTTAATGTATATTCTCAACCGGTTTAGCTAATAGAATGGCATCATCAGGGTTAATCTACAAAATTTTATAAAACAATAATAAAAAAATTACATTTATAACTGATGCTTTTGTGCTATTAGCGAAGCCGGTTATAAATAAATATTAAATAATACAACCAACGACGTTGTACATTTTAAGTAATAATTGAATATTTGATATGAAGTTATTTTCAATACGTTTTGTATTATGAGAGCTTAATTTTACATTTGGTGATACTATATTGAAACTTTGGCTATTGTACTGGGCGATTATTGTGATTGAATACAATCCACCAAAAGATAACATAACACCTTTTAATGACTGATACAATTTTTTAAATTTGGAAATAAAATTTTAAAAGCAGGTGACCTGAATTCAAAACACTCCTACTGAAATTGTCGCAGATCCTATAACTCAAACTGAAGCATTTGAATTCCTAACACCCACATGAATCATCAATTGACTGTTCATAAAAAATATAAATATTACAAAACCAATTTTGCTATGACTGATCATACCATTGTCTAGTTTTATTTTGACAATAAAATGAAAGCCTAATAATTGATATATACCTACAAAAAATTTAATGTACTTAAGAATTTTTGATAAACTAACGAATGAAATTGGTTCATAAGTTTCATTAAATATTGCATATACCAATATAAGGGCTTACTAACATGGAATTTTTTTCAAGTAAATTTCTTGTTACATAACATTTTTAGTATAAACCCACCATAAATTATTAGAAAAATCAGAAGTTTTAAATTTACTTTATGCAAGATATCTCGAGTTTTACTTGATCAGTAAAATTAATGTAAACAATTTCAAAGTTATCAATACAGATTTATGCAAAAATTGTTCTCTTCAAAACATTCAAGTTTTAGGAACAACGAAATATTGGAAATTATGGAAAAAGATCAGAGCTGCCAAAACATAATAAATCAGACGATCAAAGACATTCAAACTAAAATTTCAATTTTTCAAAGTAGAAAATGGGACAATACTCAATAAACATAACAACTCAATTTGATGACTATAAAAAAAAAACTAGAAAAAATCTACACATACATTAAAAATTAAACAACAATAAATTTGCAATAGGCTGCTATGACTTAGCAGAAACTTGAAACTATTTATATATTAAATACTTCTGAACAATTAAAGAACAATTACGTCAAGTCCGTGCATAATGGTATAAAACAACGGGACTTGACAAAATAGGAAGCTTAATTGTCAAAAATCTTTCTAAAAACGCCATTATGCAACAAAACTCTATAATAAACGCAATGTTAAGGCAAAGGAACTAACTTAAAAATATCAAATAATCACCAATTTATTTATTAACTATAAAAAACGTTACACAATTTTGTATTAAATCCCAGTATTGTTTTATTTATTTAGCTTACCAATTGGCATGATTGATATCTTAAGTACTATTTAGAATATTATTTTTGCGTTTCTTCGAGAAATTTTAACAATTGAATTTTCATACTTTTTTCTTTATTATCTCATTGCTGTCTTTCATTTGGTGAATTTTTGTGTGCAAAAGTCACCTGTTGACTTTTTTGTTTGGATGCCATCGCATTTGCAAATCTTCAATCCAAGTATTTTTTTGGAAAATTCGAATGTCTTTGAGTTATGAGGTTTAATTATTGAGTTGGTTTTGTGTGACCAATAAAAATTGGTGGTTTTTATAAAATCAATGTAATCATCTGAGGAATGGAATGTTACCTACGTGAATGATTTTGGTTTTGATCGTAAAAATTAATTTGAAGGTATACTTACTACAACATATGGTAGCCGTGTTTGATCTCAGATGTTTTATTTATGGGATCTGTATATTGATAACATATCAACTGCTTTGTTTGATTAACAAATTTTGGCACTTGAGGATGGTTGACAGTGTCATGGTCCCAATCAACTATTCCAACCGTGATGGACAAACTTGACAAAACTCAAGATTACGGACTCGGATACAGTATTAGTTAATCATTTTTGTTGTAATAATAATTATTGTCGTGTCTTAAATTTGTTTTAGTGAAGCTTCCATAACATTTTCAAAAACATCTGGTAATAATCTGACATGTTGTAATTTAATTGTTGGGACTTGACTTTGATGCTAATTTTGTATGCGAGGAGCGTTTGATTGATGCACTGTAAGCATTTCATTTGGAATATACAGGCATTAATTTTAGCTAAAATATACCTTCTCTTGTGTCGTCTTACAACTGGAATTTAAATGAATCGATCATTTAAAAAATAATAATTAAAATTATACAAAACCAAATACACAGAATTAAAATTTTATAAGAACATTTTTAAGCCGCTTTTTTGCTAATTTGTTTGTTTAGACCTTTAATTTTGTAGTTATTTAATAATGAATATCTAAAAAACGTAGATGTTTTCGTGTAACACAGTTTTTATTGGTGCCTGTAAAATTTTAATTCTGTGACTTCTGTTGTTTTTGAAATGCCCGATTTAAATATTTACTACCCTACCACCTACCCATATCTAGTCAACATAATATAGAAAGACCACTTGGTTTTACTTTATTGAATGGGGGGTGGGAATTGAAACATAATTAACGCAAATTTAAATATTTTATGAGAAAAAATGTAGCAGTCCTTTGTCATTCGGTATATTTTTGCTCAATTTATTTAAAAGTAAATTCAAAAATATATTGATCAAAATTCCATGTATAACAAACAGCTTCTGTCATTTAGAAAAGCGCCATTGATATAACAAGAGAAGTATTATAGGTTTAGGTTATAATACTTTATCAATATCAAATTACGAAATGAGGACCACTGTAACAAATAAACAAAATAATATAATAAATTGAAAACATGTTTCGATTTGATCAGTAATTCTTTCTCGGTATCTTTACTACATGTACTTTGATTATATTCGATTACAAGTTGAAAAATAAAAGGCATGATAGTAGTATGTCTACCGAAAATTTTAAAAAATGGCCGCAAACCATCATTTACAACTAGCAGGCGCCAAAAACTGAAAGATGCCAATGTAAACAAAATTGGAAATCTAGCATGGTACCAAAAAAACTATGATTTATTATTCAACAAAAACATCATGTACCCAAATAGGTAACCCTCCAAACGCATCAAGACACTTCCGATTGAACATTTTTGGGTTCCACTTGGCCAAGACCAAGACCAGCCAAGACCGATGGTTGAGACGCTCATTTATCATAAGAGATAATTTAGTTAATCTAATTTTATTCACGAAAGTCCTAGCTCATGGTTTTGATTGGACGGTGGTAGATGTTCCAAGTAAAAAATTAGAATTATTATCTTTGATTGTACTGAAAGTTTAATAAACGACACGCCTACCCATGTTATGCTTCTTATGATGAATAAATTATCGTTTGTTTATGGTAGTTTTATTTACCTGGGTTATGATTAAATATAGCTGTGCGAACCACGACTTTCGCATATACCGTCAGAGTTGAATCATTGACAAGGAAGAGATTTTTAAATGTTTTTTTAAACATGTGGAAACACCACTTAGTTTATCCTTTCAGATCCTGCAGTTTTTCTAAAGAGACAAAATTGTAACAAAATTTTGATTTCATAAACAATTAAAAAGATTTAAACAAATTGAAATTTAAAATAAATACCTATATCTTTCTGCTGAACTTGTCATTAATGGATTTCGAATACTATTTGGTTATTTATAAAATTATTCTAGGTTTCTTAACTGAAATGACGACCTAAAAGCTTAAAATTAGGGAAGCTTAAAAATATTGAAATTTTATTAATTTGATCATATTTTTTCAACAAGTAAAAAGATAACGGTAAGTAAAAAAACTTCCGTGGCTTTTCATTAAACTAATACATGGTAAATAACAACAAAGAGTTTTATATTCGTTCATATAAATTCTCTGTTCGTATGTAGCAGCTATCAACTTGTGTCGTTTGATGCAAAGAAAATAGCAACAACAGATTCTGGGAAAGCAATTGCATATACGTGAGAAAACTTTTAAATGAAAATAAATCTATTGAGTGCAAAGCTTTAACTTTTCTCATCTGTTTCAAAAATAAATACTTTAATGTCATTTATAATTAAGAAAATTATAAGAATATAATAAAATCATGCACATACTATAGTATATTGTTAGTTGTTCCTTACGGTTTCCGGATTATTTTTGGGTTCGTTGGAAAAGAAGAATAATTAGAATAATTTTATCTATTACATATAACTAGTGCTTAACTAATAATATAATGTATATGTTTATAATAATATAATGAATTATTTCCAAATTAGCAGATTAAATGTTCAGTGAGTGAACATACAGGTTGTTTGGTTGATTGACTAGTCGGTACTGTGATCCAGTTAACAACATAAAAACGTTAACAACGTCCAGCATTTATTTGCTTTTCCGTCGTTAACCGGAAACATTATCCTTATGCTCCTAGATTTTAAAATTACTATCCAATTGCCAAATAATGCCGTGAAACAGCTGCTGTTGCGATATAAGTATTACCTATGCAAATTCTCAAAATACGCAATTTCTAACTGAGGTCTTTAGAAGGAGACCGTTTGGGCCCGACCGCGACTGTTAACTACAGACTCAACATGTTCTTGCAATATTTCAGAGGAAGAAACTTTCAGAATACAATCTATTCAGATAGGTAAATCTCATGGAAGTTTTGAAAAACAACTGTTGCAATTCAAAATTTTATCACCAGATGACACTGCAGAAATAATCTGATTATTTTGTTCATTCTTTTTGTATCAGAACTGAATGGGCAACATGAAAATTTATTATATTTCGAAACAAAACCCGGCTTCAACAACAAAATATTATTTCATCTAACAAGTTTTAGAAATACTCAATATTCAAAAGTCATTTGTCGTTTCCGCATTGACTGAATTTGTAACTAAAGAATTTCTTAAACTCGAGAGATGGTAAACAGGCGCCATTATTAAATAGTTTTTTAAAATACAGCAAAAATTCCATAAATTGACGTTTTGAGATAGACTGTTACAATTGGAAATATGTGAGTTTACGAAAATTTGCGAAAATATTCCAATGAAAATAATAAAACTCGAAAAATTTTGATAATGATGTCGAGTTTAAAATTTTATAATAAAATAATATATTATATACATTTTTGTTGTATCTATAGTTTAAATTAAAAATAAAATTTTTCATTATAAATATTGTAACATTTTAACATGAAATATTTACCCATTGTTAAAATTAATATTATGAAATTTTCTTAAAAGCTTAAAACTTTATTAGGGGTAAGTATACCGGGTTATTAATATTAATCATTTATGCAATCAAGTATTATCATATACCACAGTGACTTGTCACCGAGTATTTACTTAAATGAGTATAATCGAGCATACTATATAGCATAAACTGTTTTGCATCTAAATTATTAGAGATAGTATATAGGTCACCATCTTGGGAACAACTTTTACATTAATTTTTTTATACATGGCTATTCTAATGGTATAATCACTTGAACGAATTTTTCCAATATACCCAATCAACTTATTAATATTTTTATTTTTCTTGAAGTCTTAACATAAGTAATAACAATTAGAATAAATATGTTGTTAAAACATGTTTATAACTTAAATATAAGCAAAGCCCAATTAAGCAATGGTCCGAGTACAAAACATTCTTGGTTACCAACACATATTATCAGGACCGGTGAGAACTTTTGAGGGCCCTGGAGTTGATCGATTCTGGGCCTCCTGTACTTATACTTATTTGAATAAAATATACATAAATATACCACTTTAGTGCAATGCTAATATAAAAATAAAATAAAAAAAGTATATAATATTCGGTTTAATTAAAATTATAGCAACTGCTATGGCCTACGATTTAAAAGAAAAAGACCGGGACCACGACGGGCCCATCCGCGGAAAAAGTATCTCACATGCTTTGAAGCACTTGTACGAATGGTTAAATATAAATTTATTTACTTTTAAGTTGATGGCGTTATAAATAAATATAGTTTTTCTCTTCTTTCTTATAAATATCACTTATTTGCAGTTTATAAATAAAAATAATATTTGATATTGTGTTCTACTTAGATTATAGAAATTGTTATTTTTGTTGATTCGAGTCGATATTGTCAAATATCTTTCTAGCATTTTTACTTTTATTCTTAATAAATAAATTACACATAAAATAAACAACTTATATTTTTACGAAATTCTGTTGATGGTTATTATCTAGGATTACTTTATACTAACTTGATATAAGTTTTAATGAGTTTATTACTAAGATACTCTCATATCACAGCAGTTTTCAGAGACCTGGTGATTCCAAACAAAGTTAAAATTAGTAATTTTACACGATTACCTTTCCTAAACTAATAATAAAATTAATGACTCTGTCTGCATCGGAGATGTAAGCACAACCCTATTAATTATTATTACGCCATATGCTACCCCTAATTTGAAAATTCAGAATGCATATAATGTCTGCTCTAATCGTCTTGTTTTATATACCTATTCATTTGTTCTTGTTCGTTTATTTTTTACATTCCATTGAACTTTATACAATCGGAGGTTTTTATTCGGATGTTAGGCATAGTACTAATCGAAATTCATTATTTGTTTTATTAACCTAATTATTTAAGAAATTTGTGCGTTTTAAAACAAAAACAAAAAGATAAATCATTAAAAAATTAATTATTGTAGTGGGTACTTACATAATTATTGAAGTGTATTTTATTAGCTCCTATAAATTTTGGACGGTTCAAATGTAAAATTAACCTTTATAACATTTTGCAATATTGGTTCTTAAATTTCAATTGAAATAAAATAATAAAAATTAATTAATATTAATATTAATTAATATTAATCGTGAAAATATCAGTGTCGAAATATTAAAGATCTTATAATTTAATCTTTTACCGTTTGTTTAACTCGTTTTATTTTAATTTAATTATAAAATAATAAAAATGAAAAAATTTAATATTATTATTTGATACCTATTTGCATGTGGTTAATTATCAATTGCAATCGTCGTTTCTTCATTAACTTCCTATAAATTTTGAAACTAATATAATAATTTTAGTTCTTATAAAATTACATCAAACATCCTTCATACATTATGTATTGTCTTGTACCAATACTTTTAAAACTACTTCGTAGTTAGAATCGTAAAAAAAGTAAATAAAATTTCGTATTCAAAATTCAAGAAGGACACAGTAGATTTAAAAATTTTAATTTTAAATAAATTCAAGTAGTTCAGTAGCCTGAACTATGTAGTACAGACATTATTATGTTGCCAATAATATTTACAGACCATTTAAAGTGAAGCAAACCAAATTGGACACTTCGGAGTCAAATTTAGTTTCTTCGAATACGTCGAACTAGGAACACCTAAAGCAAACGGTATCAAATATCAAGTGCAACATAGTCAAATGACTTCGAGAAACTTTTATTGATAACAACAGGAATAACGAGATATTGGATCGCTAAATAAAACAAATTACCCCGTTATTCCTGTTGTTATAAACTATTTGCACTGAATGAGATTTTGATTCCAAACTTTTATTGGAACCAATTAATTCTGAGGCTAACCCTATCAAAAGTTTATGAAGTGCACCGATAATCAAAGTGCATCTCCAAAATCATATAAAACAAAGAATAATGTAACACACGTGATGTTCATCCAGATCTAAAGATTATTTCAAACTCTTTTAAAAATTCAAAACAATTTGTACCAAAAATATTCATAAACAAATTGATATGTTTAGATAATATGCACACACGTAGATATTATGCAAAAAAACAAATCATAGCAGATTTTGTTTCCGCATTAAACACTGACTGAAACCTATAATGGTAGTATTATAATTATCAATTGATAAGTTTTAATATTAATTTTAATTTGATGATTATTATGCATTGTTTCACCCATACACACAGTTATAACAATAATAATTAATTAACGCGTGTGATCAATTTATGTTTTGATATAATTACAACTCAATAGGCCGAAACACCTTATCAATAAAAATCTGTAATATAGGGTGGGCAAATAGCAGGTTTCTTTACGAAAACGCAATAAAATGAACATACATAGATAAATCAATATTTTTCCGAACGTTATTGCTTTATTGGCAAGAGCAATTCTTCTGTATAATGATGGAATATAATTTGATCAAGTGTAAGTAACCAACATTATAATTGGTTACTAACCAACGTTAACCAACGTTAAAATTGGTTACTTCCAACTTTATAGGAGGGTTATCATCGTCAGAGCACCTTTTCGTCAGAATTCGCATGCATAGTAACCGTAGCATAAGGACTGAACTGTTTGTGGGTTGTCGGCATGACATCGATCTTAAAGGACACATACAAAAATCTAAAGGCGTCAAACCGCAGCTCCACGAAAGCCAATTGGCATCACTGACGTCAATTTATGTTATTTTCTAATCAATAAATTTATGTACCTACATGGCTAATTACAAGTTTAGCACACTCAAAAGATATATTATTTGATGGTTTGTATGGCATGAAATTGTATTTCAACATTACTGGGAAGGATTGCTCTTGCCAATAAAAGAATAACATTTGGAAAAATATTGAGTTATGTTCATTCCATTGCATTTTTAATAAGAAACCTGCTATTGGCCCGCCCTATACATATAGTATAAATATAATGCCTTTCTTCCAAATCCGATATAAA
Source organism: Cantharis lateralis (assembly GCA_963170105.1). NCBI lineage: Eukaryota > Metazoa > Arthropoda > Insecta > Coleoptera > Cantharidae > Cantharis > Cantharis lateralis. The sequence goes on from OY720629.1 coordinate 12,896,047, forward strand.
TATTTTTTAATTATTTTTATATTTTCTGATTATGTTTTACGTTTGGCAAAAATCTATTATGGGGGTTTAAAAACGTAGCTACGTCTTGTTTCTTAATGGATTAACCTCAAATTTCTAATAAATCTAAATGCAGTTAACCTTTCTTCCTAGAGGTAACCTATACCAAAAATTGATTCAAACTTTGTCAAATATTACATTTTATTTAAAGACAAGTTTGTTCTATAAATAAATTTTGTAGCTAAGCGAATAAATGTTGCATGTTATTAGACAGTAGAACGTCTTATTAACAATGTATAATAAACTGGGATTTAGTTAAAGTTACTTTTCAATATGTCTGTCAATCAAATTGTAAAGATATATTATAAGTCATAATTCAGAATTCCCTGAATTATTAGAATATTCATTGCGACAATAAGCAATATAATATAACTAATATTGAATTATCAATTTATTAACAAAATATTTTAGTTTTTCTTAATCTTTTCGAATTTAAATTAAAATAGTTAATGTTTTTGACATAGGTAACTTTGTACTTAATAAAATAATAACGAGATGCTTTGCATGCTCACTTTTACATATTTTTAAATCGAGATTTTTTTATATATATACATATTATACAGAGTGTTTTTAATACATAATTCATAGAGAGTGTCGGCTGCGACAATTTATAGCAACGGCATATAACTACTTGTAGCTGAAATTGCCTAATATAAGGCAAGAAGATCGTACAGGAGCCCACCTAATGAGCATGACCTCATAAAAGTAGTTTTTTACTTTACTAAACCTGAATTTTCATTTGCCTACTATAGATATCCTAAATAATTTCCTTACCAGAAGGTCGCATGATGTGTTGTTCAAGTATTAATTATTAATCCATTAAATTGGTATATCGTCATAAATTGTATTAATATTTCTGGTCCTAAAATACTAATATGGTTACTATAAGCCAATGCATTACTTTAATATTGAGATTGATGCTTAAATCAAAAGGCACAACCACATGTTTCAAAATAATTCTGACATATACAATGCGGTTACTAATTTAATTAGTAAATTATTACCGTTAAAACTTCATAGAAAATTATAATCTTTAAATTATGTATAAACTATATCTATCTAACCGACTCACACAACAACTATACTGTGCTTGACACTTATTTTTTGTGATTCTCTCAAGGGAGGCCGAAGACCGAACAACTATTTCGGCCATATATAAAAACGTAAAAAATACTGAACAACCAAATCAATCACATACGCAGCGACCGGCAGGTCGCTTAACCTTCTAATTATTTAATAATAATTAGCTATTTCATTAAATCGAGTAATTAACCTTAAACTCCTTAACCCGAAAACTGTATAGCAAAAATATAAAAGTTTATGAAATTTAAAATGCAAGCAAAATCGTCTAAAATAGTAATAGTGGTCTATTCTAGTCGCGTATAGAGGTGATTACTCTATCTAATGAATTACGACATTCATTTATCACTCGTACCTTAAAAACATTTTCGTAACTAATCACATTCATTACTCGTCCATTAAATAATTTACTATTAAGTCTTAACAACATTTGGTAATTTCACATATTTTTAAAGCTTCCTACATCATAATTTTCCTAATTAGAAAAAATTTTGCTTCACCGTTATTTTTCTTAAGTTTTGAATTTTTATTTTCTTAAAATTAGTTTTAATTAAAATCTTTTCTTTATGAGAATTAATACCAGATGAGATTCTAATAAGATCAAAACTTGTAGTAAACTATTATTTCTAATTTTCCGTAATTATCAACCCTACGCTTTTCAATCATAATTACCTCAGTTTTCGACATCAATTTTAATTTTCTTCGATGTTTTGAACATAGCCGACTAACATTTAGTTTAAAAATCGGATATCTTTGGCCATCGCTAATTTAATTCTGCGATTGAACGGATTGTACTGCGATGAACAAGTGTGCATTCGTCTAACAATGTTAATGCATATTAACATATTAATTTTTTTATTAAAAATTTTGTTTTATTGAATTGTTGTTATTAAAGTTTAAAATATTAAAAAGTGATTTTGCAAAAGTTCTTGATGTGTTTCATTAAAATAAAAGAAAATAATTTTAAAACATTACATTGGAAATCGTTTGAATTTTTTTTTAAATTTACATTAACATAATAAAACAGTAAGAAAAGTCCTCTAAATTTAACTATGATGCATATTTATGCCGAATTTCATGACATCTGATTGTGCGGTTCAACCTGTGCGATTGATACTATTTCTATTTGTACCCCAACGACTGATATACAGACGAACATGCTACTAAAATTCATCACAATCGTATCAGAGCATGATAAGATACATTTTAATAACAAAATTTCGATTTTTGACTTTTGAGTGGATTACAATACTTTCCCTTATACCTATTACGTTTCAAATTTAAATAATTGGTTGGGTAGCTCTTTGAGTGTTTAACCTTTCTTAATCTTCTCGGCATTGACTATTACTAACACCTGACATCATCTTATAGAAATGGTTGTCCATGCATTATTGACGAATTCTCATAACTTATCCAATTTTTTTGATTTCCTAATCTTTACTACTGTGTCCACGTCATTCCAAAAATTTTCAATAGAATACTTCAAGCCCGGACTTTGTGGTGGCTACTCTAAAAGAGATATTTCTTTATTACTAAGCCATTTTTTAACAGATCTTGCAGTATGCAACTCCATGGATTTAGATGTCTCACGTTTTGTTGGAAATTATTGATTTTGTATTAAAACAAAAAGTTTTACAACTTTCAATTATTTATTTTAAAGTCTGTTTTATTAAAAAACTACCCACTATACCATTTCATTTATTATTGGGAATGCAAATTTTAAGTTTATTACATCTTCCAGTGGACGGGTAAGCTAGAACTTACATCGCCGGTGTACTATACAAAAAGGTTACTTTTTTCAAATAGGGAAACATTAGCATTTTTGCATTATTTATTAAAATATACATAATTATAGAACCAAAATTTTTGTGGTTAATTTTAGTTAATACATATATTATATTAAGAAAAGACCTTAATAAAACTCAAAATAATGTCGAAAAACATTTGATAAAAATATACTGCTATCGTTTGTTACGAAATAATATCTATACTATATTGCAAGAATATCATTTACAAGCAAAGAATTGAATTTTACCACTCTACAGAAAGTTTCATTTGTGGATGGAAATCAACTAATTCGACGTGCACATCCGATTTTTAATGTTAAAAATATTTGAGACTTTATTTTTTTGGTGATCCAGTCAACGGTTCGATCTTCGACTAAGATAAGAAATTTATAATTGAGTACGCATCGGTTGAATAGTAGGAAAGAAATTAAACGTAATCCTTTCGAAATTGTTGAATCTAAAAGAATACACTTCAATATACTACAAATATGTGTATATTGTATTATGTATAATGGTATACTAGGAATGCAATATGCAAGTAGAATAGAAAGTATCCTCTAAAGTAAAAATAATAATGGAAACAAAAATAAAATATTATTAATGAAATTTAAAACTTCTCTAAGTAATTAAAATAGTATAATATATTATTTTTACTAAACTGATCGGTTTTTATTAAAAATCATTACCAGACAATCAGACTTAAAATTGGAAGGGTTTTAAATTTGTAAGTAGTTTTACATTTTAAAACCGTATTTATCAACCTTTACTATGGAATTAGATGTTACCCGCTGCTATATCTGCTTAATCAACTCTCTCTCTAATGCGGAGAAGATTTAACCGCTGGTTATTTACTTACCCGCACACATATTCAATTTACAATCAATTTTCACTTTCATGGCTTTTATAAAGGAATTTATAAGTTTGGCAGATTTATTTAGGTATTGCATTACTTTACCAAAACTTCAATTAAGGTAATCTTTTAAATATTTTGAATATTTAAATTAAAAATTGGTTTGTTCCATCAGTTGCTATAAAATCTTGTATTAAAATTTTAATATGTTATAGAATTAGTTTTTTATGTATATTTTTACAAGACATTATATATCAAAATAAAGAAACAAGAAGGAATGGAATACGAAGTTCTGGAGCATTTGCTTTTGTATTGCTGCAACTCACTTTAGGTTATTTTGCACGTAAGACAATTTGCAAACGATAAACGCAGCCAAACCCAAGTCTTCGCGGATATTTTTGTATAATTAAATCTAAATCGATTCTATTGCTCTAATGCTATTTGTGCACATAAGCCATTTTATTTTAGCTCTTACTCTTATTGGTTTTAAACTTATATGTTAATAATATCGATTGGAAGAATAATTGTCGACTTTAATCTGTTTGGAAAACAAAAATCGTTTAAATACGGTTAGCAATAAATGTTTAATGTTTGTAATCTAACATTTAACCCACATTTACAATTTAAAATAAAACATTTTTAATTTAATTCTTTAATGGAAACTCTATTTAAAGTAATTGTCTTAAATTTAAATTATGCAATTTCTAAAACCCTAATAAAATTTATGTGCCCTAAGTAAGTATCTCTACTTTCATAAAACTGCACTACTTATACAAAAATTTAATGTTCTTTCAATATTACTATTTGATCTGTTAAAGATTTAAAAATGGTCGATACGCGATAATAAGAAAAATTGAATTTCTGTTGCATTGTCAAGCTAAGGGCTGCGATGATATCAAATTTAATAGAAATAATCAATTTTTTAGTAATAAAAGTCTTCAATACTTTTAAATTTAAAAATAAAAATAGTACTTACATCTACCTAATTAATAAATAGTTAATTATAATATACATTTTACAATAATTTATATCCAGTAATACTTTTAGGTGTAGGATTATGAAATTATTAATTTACACCCGCTGCGTTATGTTTAATTAATTTTTTAATTAAGCGTTAATCAAAGATATTAATAAATATTACGAAAATGAGAGCTATAAAATTACCCAACACAGCTGTACACATTCTTGTAGAACTGTGAAGCGCAGATTAGCATAGGGGAGAAACATAAGTAACTATAAAAAATATAATCGCAGGTTTGAGTTCCACATTCGCATTTTAGATGAGTATAATAATTAGGTTTACTACATTTGAAGAAATAAATTCCTCATTTGCACTTCAGTAAGCGAACGCTACACAAATTTCTCATTTCATTAGCAGTAAATTAGCAAGTTACTAACTTCAACAATGTAGCATATTTGTTCAATTGTGACAGTTGCACTTTACAATTATCTAGCATATTTAAATTCTTAGAATTACTTAGTTACGGTGATAAAAGTGTTTTTTTTTTAAGAAGCTTCTTACTATCAATGCCAAAAAGTTAATATGAAAAGTTGTAAGTGCAAAACTGTTTTTATTGTAATTGTTTTTATAACTGAATATAATAAAATGATTTTTCTAAATGTTAAATTCGATATTTAAATTTTATTCTACATAAAATATACTAACTTGATTTCATTCGAAATTTTCAGTGTAGTGAAATAATGAGGTGAAACTATATTGTTACCTGAGATATATGAAAATGGATTAGGCAAATACGTTGGCGGTTGTATACTATATATAGGCAAAGCTCTATGGCCTGCGGTAATCTCTGCAACATAAAAGGAAGCCTAGAAATATTCTATAGGAAGGGGGCAGGTTGACAACACCTAAGATGAGTCGAAACAAGATTAGATTCAATTTTCTCACGAAAATAAGTTAAATTTGCGACAAAATCCTCAATCTCATTCGCGGCCTTATATTTATTACAATGAAGTAAGTAAATTCTTTTCACCCAGAAAAAATTTTAAATTAATTTTCCAACATTCAAAACAAGTTTCGTGTTTAATTAATTTACATTTTATGAACTCGTATATAATATATAATTACAAATTATATGTACTTATATAGTATAATTATATTATGATAATCATTACAAGATGGCATACAAATATTTGCTGAAGTATCTATTATTGCTAATTATTAATATGTAGATATCTACTATAAAATGGATTGAAAATTTTCATATAAATTATTTTCTTAAATGTTATAGATAAATCACTAAATTATATTATTTCATAGTATCTATGAAATAAATTCATTCCATGTATAAAACCTATATGAAATAGATTCATAGCTTTTATGTAAATAATTCATTGAATGGAAAACAAACATTTATTGCGTTTATGAAGATAGTTCATTGTCTTTATCAAGTGATTTCATTACATGAAATGCAATTGGATAATGGTATATAGTATGAAAAAAGTTCATTGCGGTTATGAAATAGGTTCATTTATTATATTAAAAAATATTATATTTTTTATTTTTCAGAAAATTAAATTTGAGCTGTATTGCAAATAGCGCCTGAATTTTTCTATCGTGTCTTTCCGTACTAATTTTTCTATCGTGTCTTTCCGTACTAATTTTTGACCGGTCCTGAAAAGCATTTGAAAAGCATTAATTACTTTAAATATTGAAGTGGTAGATTTTCCCAATAATTCGGCAATTTACTACATTTTTTTGTATTAACGTTCAACTTGATGATCAATTGCCGGTTTTCAGTAGTCAAATATTTAAATTTTCCCATTTTACTGAAACCTATATTAAAATAATTTTATTTTTATATAAAATTTTATATGTGCACACAATCAAGTGATAACATGTGTGGTACTGATGACGGCTGATGAGCTAGAAGCACAGAAATGGGTGATAGTTTCGGTAAGTCAGCATCGGTAATTCTGTGTCTGCCACTCTTTCCTTGATTGTGTTTATTTTTATTTATAATACTAATTTAATAATTATAAAATTAGTAAAATATAAAATAAAAATACTAATTTTTCAAAAATATTACACTTGGACTTTAGTAATACAGCGTATTGTAAATAACAATTTAAATACACACTGCACAGCTTTCGACGCGCGACGGCTTGATCGGGTCGCGCATGCATGATTGGGTCATAGACTGCTCCCAAAACGATTTGGAGTTAATTTTGTGAGAACTATTCCAAGTTAAAATAAAATAAATAAATAAAAAATTAATTATTGCATCTCAAAAATCACGTTTGCATTGCTTGTATTGCTCTTACGCTCGATCAATTTTCAGCAGCGGAGTAGATGCGCCCGCTGATTTCATAGTTTTATGTATAGATTGTAATTTTTATCTGGTAATGTTTTAATTTTTGAAATTTATTATAAAATTCTGTACTGAGATAAGCCCTTGCCCTGAAGATTTTTTCTTTTTATCGTGGAATCTGAAATTCAAACAACAAAGGTAAATTTTTATTTACCTTTTCTATTTTAGTTTTAAATTTACCTTTTCCCAAAACGGAATTCCCACGGTTAATTCTGGTTTTGACTACTCAGATTAGATCAACAATGAGTTGACCATGGGTTAACTTTTATGTAAGTTTTATACAACTGAACTGTCTCTAAATAAGTAACTTGAAATTCATCGGCATTGTCGTTCCCAAGTTATTTCATCATCAGTGGTTACTTTATAGTTATATTACTCCTTATGTCATACAAGTTTTCAAAAGTTTACAGTAGCACCATAATAGTAGCAGCGACTAGCTCATATTACTATAATGCAACTTCAAAGTCGCTGTAACCTTTAAGTAGCTTTGATAATATTATTGTCGCAACGTTTTGGGGACCTTTACAATCCCTCTAAATTCGTAAAACTTGTGTTATTTCTGTAAGTACAATATGTGCTAAATTCAAATGATAGACTGTGAAATTCTTGTCTTTTATTAATATTTACGGTTGTTTTCATTTGTTAATTGTTTCTATTAAGTTGTTGTTTTCATTTATTTGCAAAGTAAAATTAAATAAATTATGCATTAATTTAAATGTTGTCTGTTTTTCTACATCAAGTGTTTATTTGAAAAATTTGTACTAGTAATGTTTATCCAACACACAAACAAAGATAAATAATAGAAAAAAAAACACGTCATTTATCGCGACAAACATTTATCTAAATTTTATGTTTCATCTTTTAATCCTGGATGTCCCGACTTTAGAATCTTAAGTGGCAGCCTACTTCTTGTGATGTATTGAATTAAAGCTATAAGAAATTTTATCTTTTGGTGTAAAGGAATTTAAACTGGTAGATTCTTTTTAAGTTTTTACTCGGTGTTTCATTTAAGTGCTGACATGTTATCAATTTAAAAATGTTGTAGTTTCATTTCAGGCCAATACAATACTGATGCAAAAAGCTAATGTACCTACGTTATTTTTAGCACGTTCAACTAACGAAAAGGGTAGTTTGAATTTATTAAAGGGGTTCCTTTCCTCTACAGAAAATGATCTAAATTTTCCAATCAATCGTAATGTAATTGCAACTGCTATTTCCGCATGTGCAGTTGTAGCAATTACTCACATATATAACGACAAAACAGGATAGAATATCAGACGATGATCGCCAACCCCACTGGGAGACGGTACTAGAAGTAGAATTACATCAGCAATAATTTTTTCCCAATAATTGTTTTACAATAAAAGAACATTTTAATAAAATATTAACAGTCAACAAACAACTAACTACAATTATTTCAATATAACAGAAAAGTCAAATGTAGCAGAAGACTTTATTGGTCGTGGACACTTGACCACTATTGATAAATTATTATTACTCAACGAAGTTAACGAGTTGAACGTCGATATTTACGAAGCTATAGAAATTAAGAAAAACAATCGCAAAAATCTGATGAACTCGGTAAATATCTCGACAGTTTCGCTAAACCTACTCATTTGATGGCCCACCAAACATTTCTTATGATGTGATATACTTATAATGCGTGCCAATCTTAAAATGAAATAAGTTTTATGTAGTTTGTACGTTGAGAAATGACATCGACATCTTGAAGTGTCAAGTCTAAAAATATTTTAGTAGCATGGCTTGCGAAACATGTAACGCTTTATAAGTAATTTCAAGAATTAAATTGGTATATTTGACACAGTGGATTTTATTAAGTAATATTGTACTTTGTGAAATTGTCTTCGTAAATATTCATTGGTGCATTCAACGTAAGCAATTTCGAATGCATGTGGGATATTATATTTGACAGCAAAACGAACTGCTCTGAGTTATAACTAAAAAGCACTGCAGTACAAAATCTCAGTAGTTGTCAGCGTCTCGGCGCTTGGGAACATGGGGATAGAGAGTTTATTCTGAAAGTTACAATCCTTCATGTCGTGAATTAATAGCACTCAACTCTCTAAACAAATTTGCAATTTTCGAGAAAATGTTTCTAAAATGTGCAAGTCCATCGATTAGTAAAAGATAACATTTTCTTATTATAATTTGATATCGTGTTTTATAATATTTAACAGCTTAAAAATCATTTGATTTGATATTATTTGGTTGTTCGTTTTTTCTATTGTTGTCAACTTTCAGTAATTTCTTGCTATTTTTGGTTAAATGCAACCGATGCTAATGGCTAACATACTGACAGAATAATTTGATACAATAATTAAAATAATGAAAGATCCTTCGAATGATCTGCATAAACTATTATCATAAGAAGCACTAGATTTTATATTAGATACTGTTTTTATTATTTTTATGTTTCTGTGATTGTTACAATAACGATATTTTCATAAATGTAATAGCGTGTGAAAATAACTTGGGGAAATAAAATTTTGATATTTAAACTTATTCATTTTATTTTACAATAATTACTTGTTTGCGTGTTATTGTTCGGAATTAAATGTTTACAATTTCTAAATAATATGCCTATCTTTAATTATGTCAATTAAAAAGTGTTGAAGTGAAACAGCTAACTTACTTGTAAAATTATAATAAGGTTCATATCGTACATCAGTAAGCTAAGCTATATTTTAAAATTAATCAGACCTTGTCATAAAGGCTAAATATAAAGCAAAGTATTGATTAAATAGACTTACTAGCGGATATCTATACTTAAAGTTTTGTCACAATCCGGTAATAGCAATAGTAGCAATCATAGCCATGTTTCAAAAGCTACAATATTAAACTTATATAATATAATATGTATGCATTTTTTTTAATTCAGAATAGTTTATATAAAAAACTTGGCAGCTGTTTGTTAAAGATACCTTATTGTAATATTAATAATTATAATGATGATTTTTGCTTAATTTATTAATCTTGTTTGAGATCTTATTGTATCCTTAAATTTTATGTTTTGTTATGGGTAACAATTTTTAGAACGGAAACAAAACATTCTGTGTTTTATGGAAATATAATTTTAAATAAAATTTCAAACAATTGTAAGGTAGATAATTAGTATCTATTCTAAAAATATTTTTGATATTGTTAATTTATATTTTTAATAAGAAACTTATAAGCATTGAAACAAAAAATGTTAAAATTAATTCAAAAAGAATAAATGTTTTTTTTATATAAAAAAAGTAAAGCAAAATATTGCATTAAGCTCGTTTTGTTGCACTTTTTTTCAAACCTCTACATTGAAAATCTGATTTAATGACCACAAATATTTAACAATCTCAAAGAAGTTTTTTTCCAAGTTAAAAAATATTTTAGAAATAAAAAATAAATTTACAAAAAGTTAATTTAATAAATCGCCCGGAATTGTTATGTTTCTGGCGTAAATATATTGAAATCCCAAAGGACCTTGTAAGATATATAAAATAATAATTTCATACGGAAAATTAATTTGCATTCTTGTAGACCCATCTTGAGTATTAAATATCTCATAATAATTATTATATTAGGGAAAAGTTCACTTTATTCATCTCACTCTTTAAATAATAAAGAGTGTGGATCGTAAATAAAATTGCACATGAAACGAGTCAAACACACGATGGCGATGCTTGCTTCTCTAACCTTTCATCATAAAACATGTGGACAAACATAATATTTGACAATTTCATAACATACACACGATGAGAATATCAAGTGGCGTTTTTTAGATTTCCTGTTAGCGAAAAGCGGTTGCACATTTATTTAAAAAATTAAATATTAACTAGAATATAATAATTTATTTTATTTATTTAATAATAAAATCGCGACCCCAAATATTCAATTCTGAAAGTTGTGATGGGAAATTGTGGGTATTTGTGTTAAGTAACAACAAAAAACTTTAAAAGTCTCTTTTTATTCAACTAACTAGTTTCGACCTAAATACAGGTCTTCATCAGAGTCTGAAAAAACTATTTTTTTAAATATTTTTCTAAGACTTATTAGGTAACTTTTCTTATCATATTATAATGCACACTTCTAGTTATTACTTATATTATTAGTATCTGCGAAATCATGTTTATGTATAAACTTATTAATGAAATACCATATTTTAATTAATGTATAATTATTTTAAATCATTTAAAAGTAAATTAAGAAAAGTTTATAATTAAGAGCTCAAACTGAAGTGTAAATCTTTGGCAGTAAGCCAAAAATTTTGAAATCACTTCCCAAACTGATTTAAATATTTAAATAAGATTTTTCAAGAATATAGTAAGACACGTTATCACTTAACACAGGAAATGCTCATCTCTTTCACACCAGATGTAATTATGAGAATATCAAACAAACACCTTTGTTATCATTTTTTGTAAGTTACAATTACCTCTTTAAATTAACAACTACTTTTATAATATTTTAATGACACATTAATGTTTGAAATACCATTATCAGTGTACAATGTAGTTCTTAAGATAACTTAAATAATGTAAAAATATTATAAAAGCTGAGCAAAACTCAAGTTCAGTCAGTTCTGTATGCTCATTACTATTTAATAAAATCTTTTTAAAATTTTAAACTTGTTAGTTCCGAATTTAACTATGTATAATATAATTTATTATATTCAATACTATATCTAAATTATAAACTTTTAAGTTTATTTTAAGTTTTAGTAGGTACCAGTTAAGATGTAAAAGTAGTTTACATCTTAATTATTGCTAAAAGTATTTTAAAAACAAAATAATTTACAACTCTTCAAGCATAGCGGTTATAAGCTATTAAATAAACTTTCAGTTACTCGTTTTTCTAGTTAATTCTATTTGTGCTGGTACAGCAAATCAAATTATTTTCAAGAGTTCAAGAAATTGCTTCACAAAGTGACTTTTTTTAAATCTCCAAACGCCAAAACGGTGATTTATTTTAAATAGATTAAATATTTGCCTACAAATGTTGGCCTATCACTACAACCAATAATTTAAATGATAATTTCGTACAGACAGAAGAGAGGTAAATATTTAAGCTGAAAAGAGTTTCCCTCTTGCGATATAAATCTTGCTTCCGGTGTCTGTTACATAACAATGTAATCAGGACACTGTACATAATAGGTGCTAATGTCACGTTAGTATTTGAATAGAAATGTACTAAAATTATTATTAAATAATGTATAAAATTATCTTACTTAACCCTTTCAGACCCAGCGTACACTATAGTGTACATACGTTTTATTAGTTTATTTTGAAGTTGGTGACAAATTGATATGTTAAATAACAATTATTATTCACTGAAAGAAACACGAGGAATCCAATAAAAATATTAAGAATGCTCTATAAGCAACATAAACTATAATAATACATTAATTTAAATGAAAATTGTAAAAAAATTAATAAAACGTATGTACACTATAGTGTACGCTGGGTCTGAAAGGGTTAAGCTGACCTTTTTTCAGTGATTTTAGTTTAACCAATTTTAAAATACAAGTTTAAATAATGCCAATCAACTTCCAAATGTATAGCGGATACATCGATAACACACTTAAAGATAAAAGATATTAAATTACGCAGTTAAAATATATTCAATTTTAATCCGTAATGTTTCATAAAAATTAAAATAAAATCGATAGGAGTTTAAAAACGAAAAGACAGTAGCTCTAATATTTTCTGAGAATTTTGCAACTGAAATATTAATATTTGAAAGGTAAAATTAACCATACAAAATCAATATTCCTGAATTATATATAATATATTTTCTATGTTTGTTTTAAAATAGCCCTACATGTATACTGGTTTCCATGTACATACTTCTTAACAAATCAACATCGTTTGATGAACTTATAATAATCTATAATATGACAATACTTAAAACGTAAGTACCGGCATTTGGGGTGAGATTGATCATAAAAAAAGCTTTTGCGCAAATTTTCTCTATATCTAAATGTTAATTTTTGTAGATAAGTTGTCTTGATAGATGTTAGTATCAGGAACAATATCCAATAATCAGAAAAGATGAAAACTTTTAACTGAACGATGGGAAAAGAAAACATGTTGTGAATCTCATACTATAAGTGGGGTGTGATTGATCACAAGAAATTTAATGCATAGAATAAGGGGGGAGTTCAGGCCATTCTTTTCCATTGGCCACTCTGGGTTTCATTGCTTTCATTGTTTCAGTGGGTTTGATCAATTGCAAAGTAGTGAAGCAAGAACATAACAAAATAATATGTTATAGCGTTATGATCACTCATCTTCAGTTACTTTCTGTAGTGCTGCCTCTAATATTGCTGGGTCATAATCTGTATATCTTCGTGCACCAAATTATCTTTTGTATTGTCGTGGCATGAATTATTCACTAAAAAAAAACACTACACTGCGACCGTGAAATTCCCTCTAAAAACATTGAAGTTTATTTGTTTCTTGATCAATCTCACCCCAAATGTGGGATAAATCTGACCCCACCAAACATATTTCATTATAACTTCGCGACGTATTATTCGAAATGATGAAATTTTGGTATAGGGCATCCAAAAGCAACAACAATTAAGGTTCTCACGAAAATGAGGTTAGAGATGACTTCAAATTTACTCCAAACACTACCTACATCGAATTGGAAAATCACTATCAAAAGAAAATCCTGGAAGAGTTGAGAAGCAGAAGAAATTCTTGATGTTTTCACCATCCTAACCAGGAGGAAAAGCCAGACGATAAAACGGGTCTGGACGAAAATTATGGCTTTTTTCTCTCAAAATGTAGGATAAGAAGATACAAACCAATTAAAATTGGTAATTCAGCAATTAATGCGATAATCTATATTAATATCTATATTAAACTTATAGAATGGCCTCTAAATTGATAAACTTCACCGTGTAGATAGTGGTAGATGCACTTCTCTAAGCTGATTTTTATCCTTTATAATGCAGTTATTTTAATTTCACCTTCAAATGCTAAAATCAGCAAAATTAAACTCTTTTTTAAAAAGATTTAATCCCCCAATAAAGAAATTGAAATTATCGGCAAACAAAATTATTAAATTTTCAACACCTTTCTAGTTATGGATGAATTAAATTAATTATTTAAAATTTGTTGAAATTGTGAAAATTAAGTATACATAGAAAGTTGTGATTTAAAACACAACGAAAAAATCATTAATTTAACGTCCCTTTCGCTTATATTTGATTTGCTACTAATTCCATTTCAACTACTGATCTGAAGTGAAAATTTAAATTATTAATTGATATTATGGTTTTTAAGAAAATTTTGTAATACACTTAAAAAGAAAACTTGCATCTGAATAATAATTCATAATTAACTAAATAAAGAATATTTAAGGTGTTATTGTCATTTTAATAAATTGAAAGCTTCATACTAACGAGTCCTTTATAATAATTAAGAATGTTAATTTGTAGAATTAAATTTACTTAAATAATTTCCATTACAAATTTTATACTTTATTTTATAACTTAGTTAAACTTTTAATTATAAGAGTAATTTTTGAATTTACCATTTTAATATCAAGTAAATATTACGGAAGACTGAATCCATTTCAAAACATATAAGCTGGTGGGGCTTAGAATTTGTTTTCGCTGAAATAATATGATGTTTATACAAAATGAAGAGTCTTGTATTTTTTCTTTTGCTTCAAAAAAGTCAAGAACTTTTATAGTGATATTTATTACTAATATTGGGCAAAAACTAAACAAAACGTTAAAATAATATAAGTTTAACGTTAAAGTGAAGAATCCATACATCATAGTAAATTTCTACATAATTACTTTTTCAATAATAATTTCTCTACAAATGTATTCTTAACTTAAAGATTAAAATTTTTTTTGTAATTTCAATTTAATAGATATTTATTTCTTCGTAAGTAATACATACGAATATCTATATAATATGTATTTAATTTTATAATATTAATACTTGACTTATTTTAACATCAACATAAACAACAACATAAACAACAACAACAACATAAATAAATAAATAAATAAACAAGTAGGTGTAAGTATCAATTTTGAAAAATACTATGACATAAGTAACTATAATTTTTAATTATAAGTTAATTAAAAAAATCATATTACAAAATTAATTTATTAGAACATCCCAGGTGAAAATACTGCTTCATGACTATAAAATATAAAATATTAATTTTTCAATTTTAAAATATAAAATCACAGTAAATTGATATTGAAATGTGAAGGGCGTATAGATAGATAATTAGTATCCCTCCAAAACATATTAAATTTTTAGAGAAAGAAAACCAGGTTTGCAATATTTTTGATATTTTTGGTAATTTTTTTGAATTTTCATGCTTTGAAAAATCAAGTAGAATGTTGTAAAAAATCTACATGAAAGCTACAAAATTACCGAATTGGTTCTCGATTTTTTTTGCTATATACACCGAATTTTTGAGAATAAAATTATTTATTTGGAAATCTTCAAATACCAGGCGTTAGAACTATTGTTGGGTTGAAAGTAAACATACTGGTGTCCTCAATTTGTATAAACAACAAGATACTATTTCAACAAAAACGAATTCTGGAACACGAACCCGAAATTTGCAAGGAGTAGTATATATTAATTTATTATATTATATAGTACATACTAATATGTACCTATGTACATAATATCCTTTTTGGATTTGATAAAACAATCAACCCACCTGAAGAATTGTAATAATTAAATGCTTTATTTCAATATTTCATTTATAAAAACTTATTAACGTTAGTTATAATTTTTAAATTTCATTTCATCACAAAAATCATGTAATTTTCATATTTTGGTAATAGAAAATGTGATGGTATAAAAATATATATTCAAATACTTCAATTGTATTTATTCTATCTACGCACTAATTTCCAATAATACACTTAAAAGAATTGTTTGCGATAAATCTGCATAGCGCTGTGCAGGTCAAATTATGCAAACTGTACATCCAATTAATCTTAATCCAACATTCGTTAAAAAGAAGTAAACTTTTGTACCTGAAAATTTCTATTAAAATCTTCACAACTTTTTACAATAAATCTAACCAATATTACGCATTTTATATTATTGAATGGCTTCAAACCCAAACTGTGCTTATTTTTAACCCAGGGTATATTATAAAAAGACAAATTTTAGCACTTGAATAATTGTGTATTTTTTTTCAACAGTTGTGTATATTTTGAAATAAACATTTTTATTTTTTTTTTCAAAAAATTGCCCGGGTTTTAATTTTTTGTTTTCAGATCAGATCTTGTTATACTTCGTTATGCTTCTAGGTATGCTATTTCTATGCTATCTGTCAACGAATGTCGTATACAGAACTTCCAAAAAAAACCTTAAAATTTTATTTTAATTTATTACGCGAAGAATTTTTTTATGCCAAGATATTGAGCTAGAATAGTAGCTAGAATATAGAACTCCAAAAAATATTATTTTGTCGTTTAATTTGTATTAAAGATTGCAAATAATATTATAAATAAAACCTTTTTGTTTTATGGTTCGTATTATTAGGACTCATTTGTTACTTTTATTTCAGCCTTGAAAATAGAGAAATATACTCTCCGAAACGTCGGCCAACAGATAATTATTGATTGATTTATCATTCCTATCAGCGCAATATCCTTTCATACATACATATATTACAATTTTGGATGAGAAGTTAGTACTTTGAGTATTATTAAATTTTTTTTTAAATATAAAATGGGTCTATAAGTTACACAATTTTGTTGATGAAATATGCAGAACTTATATTAATTTTCTGTGCAACAATGTATTTAAAATTGCATTCTTTTGCTTCTCCATCATTCTTGTGCAATTTTAAACTCAATATTTGGGTTATTTTTGGTTCCAAATTTTGTACTTGAAAATTACACAATTGGGTTGTTTCCCTGCTTAAAATCCTTGACCCAAATGTTGACATCCTTTTTACATAATATTGCGTTTATCGCCAGTCTAGACGCAAATTGTGCAATTGTAAATTTTAGACACATATTATATTATATCTTTCAGTGTAACATAATTACTTAATATAATATAATACAGTATCTTCATAACATACTGATTATTTTTGATGGGCATAGAATAAATTATAAAGTATTGGTTCTGTGTATTAAATTACTGCCTGTCTATATTATTTTATTTTGTAGTTAATTTTTTATTAAGAACATAATTTAACTTATAAAAATAATGTCAAAACACTAATAGCAGTTATCAGTTTTCTTGGAGTTGTAAAGGCAAACGAAAGATCAATAGAATCTTGTAACTTTTAAATATAGTCAAAATTTTTATTATTAAAAAGTTGAAAACATTTTAGTTGATTAGTATAATACTCGTATATCCAAATTTTCAAAAAACAACAAAATAAAATCGATTTACGTAATCGAAAAAGTTTTTTCCTCAAATACTTCGATAAATTTGTTACATTTAGGCAACGAGCGAACTACATTATTATATTATACGCATATTATGTGCAATACATATAACGAAAAAAAGAGATTTTAAAAGATAGTTTTCAAACATAAAGGTTTTCTTTACTGTATAAGTAGAAGGATTTTGTTTTTATGTTATTAAATAGTAAATGAATTAATATTTTATTTTAACTGAAGTACTAGTATAGCGCAAATCACTGACCAGCCCCATTTTTTATAAAAAAGTAATTTATATTCAATTACAAAATATAAGCAGCAGATAATTTTACAATAAAAGCCACAACAATTCTCATCATTGAATGAAATTCAGTGAAAAATGAAACGAAAATAAATCAAATGTATCTAACTATTACTGAATACAATTTTAAATTTAGTTTTAATAAAATTACGTAATAAAGTACCGATGCGAGAAATTAAATTCGGTCCGACGAAAATTGATCTGTCAGTATATAAAGGCGTGAGAAGAACGTAGAGTAAATCGTTTAATAATATAATTACATTAAATAAATTTAAAAAATTGGATAAATCTAAAATAATTAATGGTTATTCGTCACTTATGGGAATACGTTAATCAATTCGTGTTTATAAAATTAGGCGAATCATCAATCACTTAAATATTAAACACATAATTGAAAATTATTATAAACTTACCTTCTAAAGTCTCTACTCCAACATGCATAAATTACTGGATTCATGCTAGAATTTATCCATCCCAGCCACGTAACTACTGCAGAAACGATTTCTTCGTGCCATATACATTCCATACAAAATCCAGAAAGTAAATTCACTACAAAAAATGGTAACCAACACACAACAAAAACTCCCATCACAATCCCAAGTGTTTTTGCGGCTTTCTTTTCTTTCGCAAATTTAGCTAATTTACGACTAAGAGAAAAGTTTTTTCCATATCTATTAGAGGCAATTTGTGGCAGACCATTATTCTGAAGAGCCGTAAGAGGCTCATCTTCAGAAGTGGTGTATAAATTTCGTGGTTCCGCATTCGGTAACTTACACGTACCACCCCGATGAATGCGTAACGTAAGTTCTAATTCGCCTGATCCCAATAACACTTGCTTTGTGCCGAGTCTTAATGAACGCGTTTGCATCACTGCCGCTCTATAAATGCGATAATAAGTGAAAACCATAACAAATAAGGGCAAATAAAATGATATAGTAGATGAAAATATTAAGTAACCCAAATGTTCGGTGAAGGGACACTTGAAGGCAGGAATTGGTTCAGTTCGCACAGCTCGCCACCATGCTATAGCAGGAAATGAAATTGCACTTGAACAGACCCAAACTGCAGCAATAAGAAGAACAGCACGAATGCGTGTCATTCTCATTGGATAGGCAATAGGGTCAGTTATTGCCCAATATCTGTCCAAAGAAATTACACATAAATTTAATATGGACGCAGTACTAAATAATACGTCAAGTGAACGCCAAATATCGCACCAGTCAGTTCCAAAAAACCAAGTATGACCTAACACCTCATATAATGCACTAAACGGCATAACCACTAAACCCACTAAGCAATCCGCCACCGCTAATGAAGTTATAAAATAGTTAGTAGCAGTGTGTAAATAACGTTCCCGTATTACCGCCAAAATTACGAGCATGTTACCGAACACTGTCGCGATAGGAAATAACAATAATAGAGATACTACCAAAGCACGATCTTGAATTAATGATGTCCATTTGTCCCAAGCATCTTTTTCTAAATCTGTAATATTTGTCCAGTTGATACTGTTTGATGTAGTCAAATTAATTACATCTTCTAATGCCGCTGTAAACAGCAGCTCGCTCTCATTCATAGCTCGAATCCGTTCATTTATGAAAGTCGATCCTAAAATAAGAAAATCAATTTAATATGTATAATTTTCTTATCTGATGTCATTTCAGATATTCGATTTTTAAGTTCGCACAAGTTTCACTTTTAATAATACTACCTGCTATCTTTGTGTAATAAAATAAATAACAATTAGGTATATAGAATGATAAAGTTAAATTCAAGGATTATAAAAACAAAAATAAAGGGAAATATCTGGGAGGCCAATAATAAATCTCAATGAGCGTTAAGTATTAAAATTTTATTTTATATTTTATGCTACATTTTTTTTAACCATAGCATTTTATAATATATATTTTTATTTTTTTTCATGCATATTTTTACAGAAAACTCGCAGGGAAAATCTATACCGCCTCTGTTTTGCTAGCTTGTTGGAATTTCATATTAAAACTATGTATATAGGTACATTTTCTGATACGTCTGCTATCCGATTTTTTGAGGATATTATAAATTTTATAAATAAATACGGATTTAGTTCGTACTCATAAAAATTTTAAGATAACATGATTGTAACAAGTACATTTAACGGTTTGACTTGATTAAACCTAGTGTAGGGTCATGTTTTCATTTTGTGGAGATTGTTAAAGAGATTGAGAGAGTTTATAATTGAATTATGGTATAATTCAGTGTTACCGATGTTATCTGACGTGTTTCTTAATACCAGTTTACCGTGTAAAGAACAATAATTTTAGGGTAGTTAACACCAACATGATATACTTACTATTTAGAGAAGTTTCGGTGTTTGTACACAAAATTACCACCGGATAATTTAAATCGTTTATTTTATATTAATTTGAAGTAGGGTAATGCGGATAAATTCTATCTTTCTTTGTTAAACTTTTCGTCTAATTATTTTCATATCACTACATAAATGTAATTAAAAGAACAAGATAAAAGTTACACCAAGTATTTAAATGATTTTTTTGCAAATATTTATATGTATAATTGAGTCATGTTAATCATAAAATTTAAGTTTGATGTAAGTTTGTGCATTACTAATTTGATGCACAAACTTATATACCTACCTATAAAGTATATATTCAATATTTTAGTTTTCAAGAGGGTTAGATGTTAGATGAGCGAAAACTAAGTTTGATAGGATAACTTGACAACACAGGTTAATGTAATTTAGTTACAAGTATGTAATAATAACATACACCGATAAGCTAACTAGCAGGTCTCACATTGAAGAAAATGCTTAGCTGAAACAGCTAAGTTGTTATTGCAATATATCGACAAAGTAATCACAAGGACGAGGTTTGAATATTCTATTAATTTTATTTTATATTAATTTGATACATGTGAAAATCTTATTTGTTAAAACATTTTCATAATTTTTGTAATTTCAGCTATTCTGAAAATATAATTTGTCCATAGCATAATAATTGTATTAATAAAATGACGCTAGTGATTTTAAGTCTCGATCATGAAATTTTTATTCGTAGAAACTAGCTCTTCCTGTAAAACATGTAAGATTATGATATTCGGGAATGTTACAAGGAAACTCGAAATGATATTTTTATGGGAGGTATATTTTTAAATAATTTAAAAGAACGGCGAAAACATAATTAAATATTTAAAATTGATTTATCAAATCATCATGGGGTCTTTATTATTTCTCTTATTTTCAGTATGGTACCTACTATTAAATTACTATTAATTTATAATATATAATTAATATTTGTACCTACATATTGTCAGCACATTAATTCTGTGGTAAAAAAAAACATAAGATCATCAAAATCAAAAGTCAACTATAGTATTTTAAATGCTTTTAATTAAAAAAAAATAATTTTTTTTATTTAACTCATGTTAAATTATACTGAATATTCCAAATTAGCTCATTACAGCTATGCATGTACTATAAATATATAATGTGAATAGGCACTAGAGTTACAATAAATTCCTAAAGACTTAAAAAACTTTCTTTTGTTTCTTTAGATTAGAATCAAAATTTGTTCATGAGGTCAGTGGGTCTAAACCTTTTTAGTCTACGCACTTCATCGCTAGGCACTATTAGTTTGTTGGCAAGAATGTTAGAATGCACTGCAAGTCTCTCGCTGTAATTTACAGTAAACCTCTTGACTTTTTCTCTAACCGTAGCAATAGGAATATCGATTTGTATAACATTGTTCGGTATGTACCAAGGTGCATCAACGATCGTCCATAAGACCTTGTTTTGGAATCGTTGAAGTATTTCTAGATTGGATTTAGCTGTCGAGCCCCAGAGTTGTATGCCGTAGGTCCAGATTGGCTTGATTATTGCCTCGTAGAGTAATAGTTTATTTTCAAGGGATAGTTGTGACTTTCGACCAATGATCCAATACATTTGGCTGAATTTGATTCCAAGCTGTTTGCGTTTGCTGAATATATGTTTCCGCCAAGTAAGTCTTCGGTTAAGGTGCATAGGTTACATAGCATCCGTCGCTTGTGGTAATACGCAATTATTGAGCTTGATAGGGGGACAAGTATCTCTTTTCATGGCGAAGGTCACATGCACCGATTTAATACGCCAATTTTCAAGCCAATTCTGGATCAAACTTAGGTTTGTTGCAGGTTTCTAGATGCTGTTACCGAATCTTCGTGGGATGATAGTATTGCAGGATCATCTGAAAATGTCGCTACCGTAGTTGAGCTTGATGTTGGTAGGTCAAGTGTGTACAGCAAATATAGGATGGGACGCAGTATGCTCCTTTGTGGCACTCCAGTCTGGATAGGATTCATGTTTAATGAAAAAATGTCTATTGGTTAGATATGATTTGAGGGTTATATCATGGTGATAAGGAAGGTTTTTCTTCAGTTTGTAAAATAATCCGTTGTGCTATACCTTGTCGAAGGCCTGGCTGATGTCAAGAAAAGCCGCTGAACAAAAACGTTTTGCTTCATGATCCCTATTGATTTTTCTGACCAATCTATGCACTTTTTCAATGGTTCCGTGCTTGTTTCGGAATTCAAATTGATGGTTAGAAATCAATTTTCGTTCTTCTATTATTGGTAGTAATCTTTGCAGTATGAGCTTCTCGAGAACTTTAGCCTGCACAGGTAGCAAGCTTATTGGCCTGTATGCTTTTTTACACGACTTGAGGATCATGCTTATTTGGGCGACCTTCCATTGGTTAGGGAAATAGTTGATTCTGATAACGGCGTTGAAAATTTGAGTGAGAGCTTTGATACACTTACTGCTTACCTCCTGTAGAATTCGACCATTTTTCAAATTAAAAACCTTTTTTTAAGTTATCGCGTTTTCGATATTTTGTTGCTTCAGGTCGTAGAGATAATGGCGCATCTAACTTAAATCAAAACTTAGTTCCAATAATTTGGATTTGGAAAAAACAAATCACAAAATTTATTTAATATAATATGTCAGCGATTGTAGCTTTACATTAATGGATTTGTATACATAAGAGGGAAGTGCAATAATTCGGGCAAAATTAAAATTAGCAATTTTATTTTTAGCTAATTCTTTTTGCATGTATCATTTGTATTATGTACTGTTTTTGCCTTCCATGAGCACTTCCAGCGCTTCTACATATCGTTTAGACTGTTTCTTGATATCTGACGTTTAACGATAAATCCATGTCTTATCAATTGTAATAAATCAACGCAATATTCCTTTGGATTGCCTTGAAACAGTACTAAACTACATTGAAGTTGTAACAATCCAAAAATTTCATGGCAGAAATTTTTGATTGTTCATAGGTTTACTGAGTTATATAAAAACAAAATTATCTAATAGGAAAACACTTTGCAATGTTCAAAATTGGATAGAATTATTATTTCAAATTAAAAAATATTAAAATGTAGTATTGCACAAGTGCAATTTAAAGTGCGAATATAAGAGGCTCTTATCCAAAAAATTATATCATAATTTTTGGAAAAACACTTGCAATATTCAAAATTGAATAAAATTATTATTTTAAATTAAAAATATTAATATGTAGTATTGCACAAGTGCAATTTAAAGTGCGAATATAAGAGGCTCTTATCCAAAAAATTATATCATAATTTTTGGAAAAACACTTGCAATATTCAAAATTGATCAAAATTATTATTTTAAATTAAAGAAAAGAAAAATATACTACGAGTCATAGCGTTCACCACTTGAAAGCAATATTTATGCACGTGTTGTTTTTTAAAATAAAATGTAAATCTTGGACCGTGCAGAAGGGGGAAAGGGACCTCTTTAATTAATTTAACGTCCCTTCTTTGCAAGAAGTAGGATTTTTCAGGTGGGAGACTTTTCAAAAAAGCTAGGAAGGAAAATTAATATAAAAAAGGGACACATGAACTTTGAAAAACAGAGGTCCATTTTTTTTTAGTTCGGCTAGGGGAACCTCTGTTCCATTTTCACTCGGGGTGATCAATTTTGAGTGATATCTTTCAATTGTGTTTTTTTTAAATAATTAAATTTGGTGCAAATTTAAATTCAATTAATTTAAATCGGTACTTGTTTCATTAATGAATTTGAAACGTGTTGTTTTTTTAATTTTGTGACATAAAGTTAAATTGGTTTACTTAAATATCAAGTGGTGTTTAACAATTTGTTTTTACATATTTTATGGTAAGAATTTCTTTTTAATATTCCTTTCTTTGTTTTTTTTTATGGCTAATTGCGAGTTATATGCATTTCTTTTTGGATAGTTTGTCACTTGTGATTGACAAACTTACAGAGTGATCGTTGAGGTGTTCAAATTGGTTTATTGTACGTAATTAATTTGATTTAGTTATATGGAATGAATTTTTGAACTAATTGTTTGAAGTGTTTATTTTAAGTAAATTATTAAAATTTAAATAGGTTTCCAGTTAGGGAATAATAATTTTCATTAGGGTAATTGTGTTAGATAAGGTTTATTTTTTTTTATATATTATATTAATTTTAAATAAATAATTTAAAAAAAAAAAAAGTTAAACATTTCATTTAGTTTAAAAGGTGAAAATTAAGGAAAGTTTTAGTTATCCTATTTCTTCGAACGACGCAAACAATTTTTTAATTTACCGTCAGCCGTCGATTCACGTTTCCCAATAAAAGAGGAGAATTGGTGAAACGCTTTTCCAGTAGCTACCAAAACCACTTAATTATTTTCCAAAACTACTAACGAGGAGATAAGTTCATTATCATTGTGGAAAAGGGATGGTGGCAGCAACAAAAATAAATATTTCCCTATCCACAAGAATTTAATTTCGAGTTGGTATTTTGTTCTAATGCTGGAGCATCTCAAAACTCTGGGTTAAAACATGGAAAAATTATTAAGTGCGAAAAACAAACACAACCCCGTACGTTACAAAGTTATCACACGTTAGCTATTTTGATCATCAGATAACTAACGCCACACCCATCTTACTTATTGCTTGCTCATGTCCAAATGGTCGGGCAAAATTGAAACTGTTGCACAAGTTGATATTTTCATACCATTATCAATCGCGCATAGTTTTAATCTGCAGTCACCCAAAACTTTGGTTTTTAGCGGAATTATTGAACCCGCCTCGTATATTTGTCAAATATATTATTTTCCTTAAATCAAGGTTTATTTGGTTATATTATAATTTAAATTTAATGTGAATTCAAATTAATTTTTTTTTAATTAATATATTGGCAATTGAGTAAATTTTTGGGCAGTTGTATTGAAAATTAAAGATTGTCAAAGTAAATAGAGTTTTCTTTGAATTGAAGTATTAAGTAAATTAGTTACAAAAAATTATAAAAGTGAAAAGAGCGATTGAATTGGAGTTGAAAATTTTATTTATACAAAGTTTTGAAGAATTGGTTTAAGCGGAAGCTGTATTGTGAAGATAGAAAGGAAAGAAAGGTGGAAATCGTGATTAGAAAATAATTAATGCTGATACAAAGGAAAACGATAAAAAATTTAAAAATTATTTACATAAAATTTTATTGAAAGGGAACGGAAAGTCAACGCATTGGCCCACAGCTGCAGCCAAGAGGTGTGTTGAAAGGTTTATCGTCCCAATTTTGTTAACGAAAATTTTAACATTTCAAGATTCGATAAAAATTTGATGTTGATAAAAATAGAATTTTAATTCAAAAAGTTCATACTCACGAAAATGAATGTTGTCGGAAAGGAAGTTTCATTTTTTTAAATTTTATAGCCCCGGAACAATTGCAATAATTACATAATTGATAGATTCGTGATTTCAACCTATAAAAAACAGTTGCTTTTCCCTATCCAAAATCAGTACAAATCATGCAAATTATTAAAATTACAACGTCATTTTCCTGCTTATTAAATGATATTTAAACAGACAATTTCTATATTTTCAGTGTAATTATTCATAATACCATAAAATACTGAAAACGTTTGCAAAATAATTACACTTTTAATGCATTTTAATAAATTGTGAAAACCTTTTATGTTAAAAATTATATAATAAAAGTTTTCTTTTGAAAAATTAGTTATTTCAAAACACTTGAAATATTTCACTCAGCTTTCATAAGACCAATGAAATTCCAACTGAGGTAAGATTCAACCAACTGACAATTGAATTACAGCGACTATTTGTACAAAAACAATTTGATCAAAATATAAATCACTATTTTTTTCCAATTGTTTTATAACAATGAAAGAATACTTTGATACATCAAATTTTTAACTTTTTTGAATGTTTAATAAATTTGAAGAAATGAAAAACAAACAAGCAATTCTTCGAAATCATTTTTTGAACTAGTAGATACTAATCAAATTAAATATAAAAAAATTTTGCTTGATATAATAACTTTGTTAAAATTGGTAGACAATTTCTTTTTCGCTTTTCACGTATGCATAATATGTTGCTTTAAGGCAATTTTCTCCCCTCTTCAATTTAAGAAAATTCCGAAAGCAACAAATGTAAATTGTCGACAATTTTAAATACACTTTGGTTATTGAATAATTTTATAACTATACATTGTTAACTTCGTAATTTTGTTTCATTATTAATATTAAAATTTACATAAACTATGTAAAAAATGTTGAAACAAATATCATGTAAATCGATACTGTAAAATAAGTTAAACAAACATTTAAAAATTGTTTTTAAAGCTGCTTATTTGAAAAATTAGTGTATGTATGTAATTTGTACATTCATTATTATTACTTTTTTTAACACAAAATAATTGAGTGAAATAATAAATTATACATTACTAATATAATACAGTACATCTACAAATATTGTAGCAGTTATATAATTCTCCACTTTTTTAATTCACTGACGATATTTTACCAATAAAATTGTATTTTAAGCTTTTGAATGTGATAGAGAAGTAGGTACCTATCACATAGAGTAGGGCGATGTTTAATATTTTAAAAGCATTCTTAGGTTCTCTAGGTATTTACAATTATTAGAAAGGCTGGTATCTTTACATTTACATGTCTAAAGTTTGATGATTTCCAAGTTTTTTACGGCTATAATTATATTATAGTTACATGTTTTTTAAAGTTGTTTTTACTGCAGCTTAATAATTTTACTCTTGTAATTAAAATACCGCCAATGTATATTCATACCAATTATTTACTATAAACTCCTAGTAAAAGCCAATCAAACTCTCACTTTTAACCAATGGCTTCTAAATTTCCTTTTAATTATTGTTTTAAAATTAAGTTATTTAGAGAAGCCACTTCTTCCCCTAAGGATGGGAGTCATGCTATATCAAGCATGCTGGTAGGTTTTACTTATATATTACCATTATTTAATTTATATTGCCTCTTGTTATAATAGGGTTACGATATATGTTTGACAAGGTACAGAGTATTTTGTTTTGCAGAAACTGAAATATCTTAGCTGCAACTTATTCTAATAAATTGAGGTTAGGTTGTTTACAAAGTATCAAACTACATACAATATTAAGTCTTACATATTTTCATAGAAACATTTCAAAATAATTCTTTTAATATTTTGTATTGACTACCTACACATCCGCTTGCTGTCAAATCCAAACTCCACATATTTTGGTATAATGATACCTTCCTATAGTATTATTATAGGATAACATTTTAGATTTTTATCTGGTTTGCCATCAGCGATCATTAGCGTAAAAAAGTGTTATCTTTAAAGAAAAAAAGGATGTGTAAATCTCAAAGCAAGTAGTAGAAATGCTTTCCCATAATTACGCTATTTTTTACAAGAAGAAATAAACATTAGAGTTATCTTTCACCCCTTAGGAATGCTTAATAGGCAAAAGAAACTGCTTGAATAGTTTTATATTATTTTAAAAACAAAATAATGGTCATTTGAACTACAAACATGTGAGGTTAATCGTTACAAAGAAAAAGTAAATTTTTTAAATGGCTGGGTGACCGTATTGGATCACTTGATATGGACTGACCGTGGGCCATCAATAATGAGAGTGGTAATGATTTACGTACATATGTAGGTAGGATGCAAACATACACAAAATGTATGAAGGCTCGATCCATATTAGTTACTGTGGCATACAATACTAAAATAATTAAATTTTATGGTTTCAGTCCAAAAGTTCAAAACTTATGAAGCTAATTATTTCATGATACATAATACTATAGTTTTTTAGCCAATTGGCTGGTGCAAAATAATTTATAGCGTTGATATAAAAGTTGATAATAAAACAGGCAGTTATATAGATTTTACTATAAACAACAACCACAGGAGGATATCAACAAAATAATCCAGATCTAGTTATGCGATAGATGATCCAAAATTTACTTCAAATTTTATGTTCCTATATGAAGACAGTAGATACAAATTTTAATGCTTCTATAATTTGAGATAATAAAAAACAAAGCCGTATAGTAAGATATTAAATTTTCGAGCAACCAAGCAATCCGATCGATATCTTTCGATTCACTAAATTAAAAACAATTACGCTATTTCCACTAGCTAGTTAAATACAAGTCTATGAAAATTAAGCAACTTATAGAGTGAATTTCCTACTTCGGTAAATAGCTATATACGTAGGTACTACAATTTTCCACTTTCACATCATAAATTAATAATTTATTAGTATTCTTGATGAAAACCAAACTTTTTCAATTTTCTGATTTAATTTTAATGAACTCTATATTTGTAAATCAATTTAAAGTATTTATACCGCTCAAGTAGTTAATAACCCCCGTGGATTTCACTTTTCATTAGATTTTATCGGAGCAAATGATAAATTTAACCATATTAATTTATATTGTTCTATTTATAAGTTCTAATTTACAACTTGAAACAATTTTACTATCACAAGGAATGCAATAAACTTGATTAAGTGTTATATTATAGTTATAATTTATGGTCGGAAATATCTTTCAAATTTTAGTACTATATTTGAATTTCAATTGGCAAATTTCTGATTAATTAACTTCTTGATAACAAAATAATATTATTGCTAGGCACTTATGATAAGCTATACATCACAGAGGGGAAGCAAAAAATTCCTCGAGTATAAGGTTTTTGTTGTACTTCTATTGTGCAATTAGTGTCAACAATCCCATTGTTAAATTTTACAAGCCGAGCAATTATTTTATATTAAAAAATATCACATTTTTCTTTTGGAAATATTCATAAAAGTATTATAAAAACAATGTTTCTAATGTATTTGTTATGTTCCTATTTTTAATTTAAAATCTCTGCTAATTTAATATTACGTTCGCACCTACACACAAATCAATACCTAACAGTTAACCGTAGTTTAAGGTTTAGAAATTGATATTTAAATTACATCGAGCTTATTAAAATTACTCTGTTATATTTTTAATTTTGCTAGGTATAACTATGTTAATTTGCTCAATTATTACAAAAATATGGCATCCTATCATTTCGAGTAGAAAAAAAAAACATTTTGTACCCCATTATTTTAAATAATATTCTTTCATTCAAAACAAAAGTTCCTTTTGTCTTCCCGTCATGTATGAAATACTTACTGTTATTTGTAATATTATTTATCGCATATGCAAAATATTACGTACCTACTATCTACAAAAAATAGTATATTGCTTTGCATTATTGTTTATGCTCTAGAATCTAGATGGATGCATGCATCGAGTATTGTGGTTTAAAAAATATACGAATAACGTTTATGAAACAGGTATACTGATCAGCTTTAAACTCAAATCGATATGTAACATCAATCTGATATAGGCTATGCATCAAATTAAACCAGCAAAGCGATGATCATAAGCTTTAGAACTAAACCGCAATACTTTCCACTCTGATAGTTTTCAGCCGTGAATACCCTATAACCTCAATCAACTAACTCCCCCGTCGAAACCACCATAATACCAGCAAAGGAACCGATGACTATCCCTTACAGCTTACAGGTACTGTGGTTGAGATAGACGAATGCTGTTACATTTATAATCCGTCTCTAGCCAACACTATCGGAGAATTATTTATTTGCTTGTCATAGAATACCATTCACGCTGTTTTTGAAACGTTTCCACTGAAATATTTATACATCTTGAAAAACTCGAGTAACCATAGTTCAATATGAAAACATTTAAAAAGATTAACCGCTTGAATCTTTCACTTTTTATTACACAAAATCAAATTTTAAGTTTTAACAATTCTACAAACTTTTTGTCTCATTTCTTCTCTCTGCAATTTCAATTTTAATTTATTATTATGGTGTCACCATATTTGTTACTTATCACAATTCATAACGCAATCGTTATAAAATATATTACGAAATGTAATCATTGACTTGTAAAAAAAAACTTTTATGAATGTAATATTAGAATATTGAATTTAAAATTACGCTCGAAAGTCTTTCTAAAGGTTTCCTATAAGAAGGCGGATAGTTTGTCTATGCTAATTTTTGTTTTATATAAAAAGATAATATTGAATTGCCAGTTTGATAAAAAGCCTTTAGGGTATTTTCAAATATAAATATATTATATTGTTATATTTATATATCATCATATTCAAGCAATAATTTTTTTAAATGCAATTAATTTTAAGCTTTTAAAATGCACAGGGTGTTTTTAAAATACAAGATAAACTAGGACCAGATGCATTCAAGCATGCTTTACACTACACAACAAATTTTTCAAAATTTAATTTAATTTTTATTTGCTTTGCAATTTATAATAAAACAGCCAAAGAACGACCTATCCACAAGAATACAGTTTATTCCATCGCAAAGGGTACTTTAATATTGAGACTTAGAGCTATTATAACAATTGCTTTTTTGTCATTTTGTTTATCATTCCATTATCAGACTTAAAGTTTCACTGTTTTGTATAAATAATCAATTGTTTTATTTTACTACATAACTGAAAGTATAGGTAATGTTTATTATAATAATTACTTTATTTTAAAAAACATGTTTTATTCGGTGCAAAGTAATTTTTGTGGCTCGTATGTAATAATCGAACAAACGTAGCAAAATATCCTCCTTAACTTACGCATATGTAAATTTTTCACAGTGGTGGTTGCGATCAATTTTTAGAAATTTTAAATTATAATTACTGAAAAGGCAATAAGAAGTGGGCTCCTTGCCACTTAAAGCTACTTAACCTTCTGAACGTACTTATAATCAAAATTTAATCAAAGTTTTTATTCTAAATTTTAATCTAAATTTTAATCGACTAATAATCGACTAAAACTGAATCAAAAATCTAAAAATCAAAATCTAATACGCACGTTATTATCAAAACATATTAATATCATTAATTATTAAAATTGGACGCCTATTTAATTGCTCGTTTTTCCACTCATGCGCAATCATCATAATCGAGAATGTCAATTACCAGTAATATATTTGTAATGACATTTTATTCAAATTGGCTATTATTATAAATAACATTTGTTGCTAAAAGAAATAATCGATAAAGTTCAACTAGAATAATAATAGGAGACTAAATTTTTGAGGATTTTAAGCCTATAATTATTTTAGATGCCCCAATGTCCGCCAAAAGTTGGAATACGCTTGCATGTTTATACTTTTAAGAAGAATGACATTTCAAAGTGGACTCTTCTTATAAATTATGGAGTGATACAATTTAGTGTAGATATAAAATTAATAGCACAGATCTGCGAAATTTAACTTCTTTTTCCCCTTCCAATAATTATGCTATTTTTTTAAATATCTAGGTTATTTCAACCTTCAGGAAAGTTTCTTAATATAATATATTTTTACGCAATAAAATACAAATATTTGATGCCTCCCTTTCAGTTCCTATTAAATTTCTATTGATAAACGAAGTGCTATTATAATTTTGCGCAACAAAAGCCTACCGTATAGAAAAAAAGTAACTACTACAAAGACAAGTATAGAGTGGTTATTAATAAAAAAACAGATTGTTAATAGCTTCAGAAATTCATGCAAACTTGATTCAATATTCTTTACTACAACTACAGTAAAGAGACATTTGAGAAGTCTGCTTTAAAAGGTTGTTAGCTAAAAAAAAATTTAGCTGCGTTTAAAAAATGAGAATAAACGGTTGAGTGGGCTTTACAGTATTGATATTAAACATTGCAACAGTGTGCACCAACGAATCAAAATTCAAATTCTTTTTGTTTTGAGTAGTTCGCTATGGAAGAGGACGTAAGTGCATTGCAACTATAAGAATATACGTTGAAAAGGTGTTGATCAGAACATCATCAATTCTAATGTTATCCGAATACTTAAAAAAAGCTTAAGACTCGATTTTTAAACAAAAGTAAGTGCCAAGAATTAACGACGCTCAGAAAAAGTTAGACTTGAAAGTGGTAATTCCTATGTTCAGTAATGATCAATTATTATTACACCAGACTATTCTGGCAAGTTACAGTTTCCGATGGACAAATAAAATAAATCAGATTATTTATTCAAAATTCAAAATTTTCAAAGCTTATTTGATTCCAAGGACACAGAAAATGTTTGGAAATGGCTTCTGAATATTTCAGCAGAACTACATCGTCACATAAAGCTCACGCTACACAAAATTAGGTCCAATCAACTTCCCAAAAGTAGGTCTTACACAAAACATCTCCTACTGAGCTAAGAAAAAACAATGATAGAAAGTGAATAGGTTTTTGAGGCGAAAATCAAGTCATAACTTATGGGGAATATTTTTTATATTATTATTGTCGTAAATTATATTGTAAAATTACATCAAGGGCAATAAAATGATAGAATTTATATGTAGTAGTTCTCTAATCCAAATGTAGGATTGCTAGTGATAGTATTATTTTCCCATCCATCAGTCTAAAAAATTCTATAAAATATTTTGGGTATTATTGAGGTGGTAATGAACTATAGTGTATAAAATTGCAAAGTGGTAAATACACAACATTACGTGTTTACAAGTTTCACTTTATATGCCTATTAATTAAATTGTTAAGTTAAATTATAAATTATTATTTTGTAAATTATATTGACAAGAGAACGTAAACATCGCATTTAAATATAGGCAGTGTTCTATAATGTACATGTATCTGTTTATAATCGGCGCAGTTATCTGTAATAATTTGGTCTGAACGTTCAACGTAGTCAAATAGAAAATTGATAATTTGGATAACCTTTACTTATATTAAATAAAATCGTTTAAAATTAATATTCAATGTATAGGTATCCGTCTTGTATCTTTAAAGTTATGCACTTGATAAGGTATATGGATAATGGATATATTATAATTATATTTTAATACTGCGGTATATTATTTTATCTACACGTATTTTTATTAAAATGTAGAGAGGACTTTGATTTATATAATATAATAATAAATAATATAATAATATAATGTATATTATATTATCTGTAACCCATCTGTGATTGGTTTAATTTTTGCTAACCTAAAAGGAGAGGTTGTCGCGAATTATGAAGTTAAAATATTTATTTTATAGGGAGTATATTTCAATATTAATTGCTGTATTTTGGCTTATTCTAGTTAGCTAACCCATTTTTAAGTATATTACATA
This sequence comes from Cantharis lateralis, assembly GCA_963170105.1. Taxonomy (NCBI): domain Eukaryota; kingdom Metazoa; phylum Arthropoda; class Insecta; order Coleoptera; family Cantharidae; genus Cantharis; species Cantharis lateralis. The sequence goes on from OY720629.1 coordinate 12,929,306, forward strand.
TACATATACTATAATATACTAACCAAGATTATATTTAACAATAATAACCACAGAAAATCATTGATTACGGTTTAATAATTTGTAATCATTAATTAACAATTGTAATTATTTTATAATAACAACACAGAATTGCATTTTGCTAGAGATCGTTTTATCTAAATATGTGGATTGATAAATTATAAAGAAATAGAATGAAAATAAATAAAGAAAATTAAAGTAATGCTTATATCTGCTGAAAAAAAAAACTAAGCAACTAGTAAGTAATCGGTCATTGGCCTAGTGGGTTAGCACAGAGAACTGCTAACGCTAAAAACTCGGTTCGAAGTCGGATACAGTCTAACTTTCTTATGATCGTCTCCGTGCTTCGGAGGGCATGTTAAGCCGTTGGTCGCCCTGGGTTGATGAGTGAGTGCTACCATTTACAAAAAAACAGGGTTCCAAGGACCATCTGTGGCCAGCCCAGCAAGCTGCCTCAGGACACCTTACTGGTAAATAAGATTAAATGATTGTACGAGTATATTATATATACCTTATATTTATATTAATTAGGTTGGTGAATTTGGAATATAATACCTAACAACGAATTATTTAACTAAAAGCAGTTAGCATACAAGAATTGAAATCGGTTCAACCTACCTTTAGTCTACCTCCGTGAAAAAAAGTGCTCATTGATAGCTTTTTATGTCAGGATTTATATTTTCTAGTCTCATGCATCCCACCTAAATTATCTGTAAAATTTAGGTGCCAAAAGCAGTACAGATGCAGTAAATATCTCTCTTATCTATGATGTAAACAAATATAATACAAAGTTAAAGCTTTATTAAAAAAGCTTTCAACTACTTTGATAAGTCTTTATAAATGTTTTATAAAAATTTTAATATTAGATAAGGATTTATTTACTTTTTTTTACCGTTGTATTGTCGTCTGTTTGAAGTTGAGACATTTGAAGCCATAGGTTGCTCAACTTGTTTTCATTTATTTTTGTGTAATGATTAAATTTATTTTACCCACGACGGTGACGCAATGTTTTTGCATTTCATTACTGTTTTATTTACGATTCGATCAAAATTCAAACAAAGTTAGTGAACAATTAATTTGTAATCTTTGATTTAATGTGAATCAAGGTTTTTATTTTGATGATAAAAGAATCAGTTTTAAACCTTATAATTCTTTAAAATTAATTAAAAACAAAAATTGAAATCATAATTACAAAGAGTGAGTATTTTATATATCAAGGTAAATTGTTAGCATTAAGATATTATATAATATCATGCACTGCTAATATGTTTGCGTCATCAGAAAATGTACTGAAAGTATGCTTGGACGTTGGTTGTATCATTAAGGTGTGCAAGACATACGGACCTGACCAAAGATGCTCTTCTAAGGAACCCTCGATTTAAATAGAGAAAACAGTGTAAACCTTGATGTTTAACCAGAAGTTATTTGTCGATCTTAAAACTCTGTATAAGTTCTTTATGAGGCAAGAATTTTTTGATTTTATACAGAATAAATAGATACATAGAGAAATGCAGCAGCACTGTAACTTTTGGTTTCCAATGCGGGACAAATTACATATAGACTTGCTCTATTGTGGTAAGTTGCTGTTTGAATCCGAACTGGTGATTGGGTATTAGGTATTCCCTCAAAAGCATTGGCTCCAGTCTTTTTAGGATCACCTTCTCAAGAAGTTTCGACAAAATCAAAAATGAGTTGATTGGTCTATAAGAGATTACTTCATTAGTTACTCCATAGGAGTAGAATTTTGCGGTTGCAGTGGATCAAAATTGGTTGCATTTGTGTTTGATTGACTGGAATGCAATTTACTAGTTTACTTCAGAGAGCTGGCAATTTTTTATTTTGAATTTCCTTGTCAATCGTACATTCCCTGTAATTTGCTGGGTGATTTCCGTCACACAGCACACATTTTACCAGGTTGAATTTTTCTTTACTGCTGTTTTTAGTGGCAGGGTGTTCTTTGGAGCATTAACACAAGGATAGATGTGATAGCAGAATTTTTGTATGTGGCTGGCATTTTTGATGAGGCAGTTCAAAAAGAATACAGCTGTTTAAAATTGATTTTAGTCTGTATATATCTTTGTTGTTATCCTGCTGTTTCAATTCAATGTAGAACATTGGAATATGAATCTTGTGTAATTCCTTGCTTTAAGTCTCGTTTACTTTGTTTACAATGTGCCCATCTTTTTAGATATCTGTTTTAATGTCTTCAATTCTTGTTGATTGGTGTATATTTTTCCGAACAACTCGAAAGTTGCGTAAACCCTGTATTGTATGTTTGGTAAGCTCAGTAACTACACTTCATTATTTTTTTCAGTTTTTCAAATTTAACTTAAAATTTATGTATTCGTTCGTTTTCCTACAATTCTAATTTTTTGAAAGTCATAGACAGTTGAGATGAAAATATTAAATAAAAATTAAATTCATTATATTTATTTGATAAAAAATTGATTTGAATTCTATACTTCAAACAGTTCAAAATTGAACATTATCCAATATTGATAGAGACTAATAAAAGGCTAATTTCTTAAAATAAACTGAAAAATGATAAATTGGCATTTCTGTCATTATATTTAAATATTTGACTCCAAAAGAGATATTCAAGACAAATAAAGTAAAAAGTGATGTGTAATTTTGGAGATTTCCACAAAGAGGAGAATAATTTAACTGACAGAAAAGATAAAAGAATATTATTGAAAATATTATAATAGGCTACAGGTAAATTGGACAAATATAGAGATAAATTGGCGAAATGTAGACAAAAGACAAAAGCTTTGCCTTGTAAAAGATATTTAGTTTTTATTATCATTCTAATAATATAATGAAATTTGGGTATATTGATTTTTTTTAAATCTCAATAAATACCAGATTATGGACTTGGAATTTGTAATATTACCATGGACCAATAACTAAACTTGTGGAGTGTGAAAAATCTCACTATAAATGATACACTATAGGATTAAGATCTGTGAATGTTGTCACGAGAAGCCAATACAGAAGCCACTGGCCAAATACAATACAAAAATAAAAAGTTAAAGTAACACATAATTTCGAAAATGTATTGTAGTTTTGCAGATGTTTATAAACTACATTCATTTGGGTTGCTGCCAAACACGCTAAAATTTTAAATCGATAGATTTCTTTATACCTATATGTGTATTATAGAGTATATGCATGCCTATATCTAAGGCAATTTATTTGCAATTCTGGTGTTATCGACATTTTAATATTTTATTTTTAGTGTACTTCTATAACAAAATAGAATAGTTATCTATCTACCATGAGGAAGCAAATGCAAAAGCACTTTTAAAATTCCTTAAGTAACAAGTAGTATTTACCTACACACATAATATAATTTTATAAAACATACTACTTGTGTAATATACAAAGTATTATTTACTTAGTATAAGTTACTATTTATTATTCAAACAAATATACCTATCTAATAATGTTAATATTATATAAAAAATTATTCCTAAAAGTATAATTAAATTAAAAAGCCATTTATCAAACATTCTACTTCTTCATCAAATACCGTTTTTCGTTATATCAGTGGTTTGGCTGTGCAGTGTTTTTGATGTTTTCAGATAATGGTATACCTTATTGTTTTATTAGGAGCGAAACTAGAATTATTTGTGGTAAGCCTGTAGAGTCTAGAGAAAAAGTACTTTTGCTGTTATGCTTCAGATACATAAAACATTATTTGGATCATTGATTTATATTGTTATATTTAATTATATAAATTATAATTAAATCGTTGGTTAAGTTGAAAGTACTTTTGTTATGTTCTAAACTGAAAGTGTTATTTTGTAATAAATAATAATTAAAAATATATAACAATATTATTTTTTCGTGTGAAGAAAAAGCAATTTATAATAAAAAATCTATCTACTTTTAAAAACACAACAAGAAACATTCTTACCAAATTCAAATATGGTATTTCTTACAAAAAAAAAAGGTTTAATAAATCAATTCAGTTTGAGTGAAACTCAAGCTGTTTCGTGCAGTAAACATCAGACATTTTGAATCGATTGATAATTTAATTTCTTTGTTATGCGAGTTTTAAAACAAATTAAAAATAAGGAAATAAAAAGCTAGATTTAGTTTTGAACTCCAGATTCAGCTAGTAGCAACAACAAGTAAACAAAGTAATCTTGTGTCTAGAAAATGATTGAATTTTTATTTATGTAGTTATAAATAAAATTCACCAGATCAAATTGTGTAATTTTGTTTTAAAAACAAAAAAAATTTTCAAACGAAAGTTGGAGAAAGTTTGAGGTATATAAAAATAACTTTTGCGAAAATAATTTTCCTCTACAGTTGCGCGCATCCAATATATCTTTAAAACATAAATGTTTTTCAAGTAAATAACCACTTTTAGTGGTATGTTTTCATCCAAAGTTAAAACAACTGACCTTTGCATTATTGAACAAAAAGTACTATTACTTTCATATAATTATTATGATCTAGGTACCAATATAATATTAAGTTCCAAAATTTTTTCGTTAGTGATTTTCATAATAGTATAAATAAAACTTGAGAATTTCATTGTGTAAGAATATTTCACAAATTAAGTATGAACTTATTACTTAGGTACTATATGAGTATTTTGATATCCCAATAAAACTAGTTAAGATAATTCAACTCTCGAGTGTGCGCTATTTTTGGGAAAAATAAGTCAAGTTTTTCTAAACTGCAATTTTGAACAGAAATCATGGTAATGATATTTTTTTTATCTTGACGTTCTGTAAATTGACCAGACTTATATGTCAATGTTTAGCAAATTATTAAATGTACGAGGTGTTGATGTACACTAGAAGGTTATTTCAACCTAGAATTTCCACTCTGTAATTTAAACAGCGATCACTCCCCGTTCACTGATTACCACTGAATTGCTGTGGTTTATGGTGTTAACCCTTTCAGACCTGACTTTTTTTGGCTGGAAAAAAAAATTATTTTTTTTCAAATTTCGTGTTAGTGTATTCTAAAAAGTGTTTCCAGCGAGTTTCATAATTTTCTGATATTTATACACAAAAATACAGGTATGTACGCTATAGTGTACACTGGGTTCTCGTGGACTGGATTTTATGACTTGCCTTACCAATTACTATTATTAATAAAATGTTTTATTTATTTTAAGCAAACAGCAATTCAAACTTACACTTGTTAAGGTTAATATAAACAAAAATAAATTGAACAAAATTTAAACTTTTATAATAATTATTGTTTTTAAATTTCAAATAAAAATTATAGAAGTTGTCGTAATATTAGTATGCAAACGGTAGTTCTGTATTAGTGCCTACTTTTAAAATAATAAAAAAAATTAAGAATATAAAATTAAACAAATAATATTATTGTTGAAAATGGTAATCTAAAAAAATCGGCCAAACGTACCCGGAATTCTTGTATTGGCAATATTTCGGAATAACTTGCGTTATCACTTTCAATATCACCAATGTCAGATACGCTTCCATCACCTAATAAAGCTAAAACATCATCCTCACCAAATAATACACAACATATTATTTTTATAACTAATATTACACAATAAATTATTATGGTTTGTAATTTGTGTAGCACAAGCAAGAAATCGCAAACGTGACAATGATACCACGAAGACCTGGTGTACACTATAGTGTACCTATATATAAATCATTATAAAACGAATGATAATAGTTTTATACAGGTAATTATTATTTGTAGATCTGTTCACTATCATAACAACTAACAAAAAAAAAATTATGCACTTATAATGATATTTCGCTGAGTTATTCTTAAGTAAAGTTATGCTGTTCCATATCAGAATATTTTTTTACAATTTTCATTATAATTAATTTATTATTATAGTTTATGTTGCTCATAGAGCATTTTTTGTATTTTTATTGGATTCCTCGTGGTTCTTGCACTGAATAATAATATTGTTATTTAACATATCAATTTGTCACCGACTTCAAAATAAATTTATAAAACGTATGTACACTATAGTGTACGCTGTGTCTGAAAGGGTTAATAATAAAATACAACAAAATAAAGAATATCTTATGTCAATACTTTGCCGATACTTTGCCTGATCTCGGTCTTGGGGCAGACGTCAGTATGAAATCAAACAATCAAAATAATCAATTTCATACTTAAGCCATGCTCAAAACCACTAAAATGAGGTATAACATTTTGTCATTACTTCGGTAAACTTGTAACTAAGTAAATTTTTTACTTCGACGTACATATTTTATTATAGCTGCAGCTTCGTTAGATTGTATTATAATCTAGACGGTTTCAATAAGCCATTTTTATTTTTACCTTTTTTAATAACATTCACATCAGTTTTAAGCACTCAAGAGTAAAACAAATCAAACCAATTTTGAAACAAAAGTTTTTGCAGTTACATTAAAAAACCATTAAAATACAATACGTGAATGATATTATTAGGTATCTACCTAATACCATGTTATGAAATAATATTGCAAATTAAAATTCAACGAATTAACGACATTTTGAATGCAGTATACTTTTTTCAATGTTATTGCTTGAATAATTTTATCCATACAAAAGTAGTAAGTGACTAATTTAATTTAAAGTAGTTTCATCTTATTTATTGCCACACCGCGTATGGTCGAAATTGTTTCCCAAACCACTTAAGGAATAATTGTGCTAAATATAGTAAGGCAAGAGTTAATAATTGATTAAATAATATAGAATTCTTCATTGAAGTAATTAGAAGTGAGTACTGATCTTTATGAATTTTGTACATCCACCATAAAAAGTTTTTTTGTCTTCATGACTTTCTTATTCAATTATAGTTGGAATAAATGACAACGTACCACGTTGACTCGATTAGTTAAATTTTATTGCAAAGTAAATAATTAGGTGTTCAAATGATTTCAATTAAATTATTCATTATTTTTTGAATGTACTCTTGGGAAGCGTTAAACTGATTTATTTTCAACGATGCGGCGTTAACTGAATGTTAATGAATGGGCCACAGCAGTAGTTTATTAATTGTGCATCAAACGCAATATTTTATGCTGTATCATAATTTACTGTTCAATGACTTAATTTATAGATTTAAGCAAAAATATTACTGTCCGTCATAATAAAATTTGTTGGTTTAATTAACCGTAATTACTAATTGGGTAATTACAAATGCATTTATCAACAGAAACTCGGAATATATTACGTAAGTAAATCTGTCGTATGCAGGTGACTGCGAAATATCATGAAATTACATCTTCACGTTTGCTGTTATTTAGCGGGTGTTAACTTGTAACAACTCCAACTCATGCATAACTAAATTAGCCCCCTGCGTATTACGTACAATCATGTATGTAAGTATATACCAGTTATAAATTGAAACAAAGCTTTTGAAATTTGAGAATTTTTATTATGGAAATAAAATAATTCCATCATAATAAAAATTACTTATTATAGACATCCAATATTTTAACTCAGTCGCCTAACTTTGAATCGGTAATGTTTTATACTTTACACAAGTTTTGTAGCACCACTTTGTTATCACTTCAGATTTGCATAAGTAACAGAGAATTTATGATAGTATTGAGATTCGCGTTAGTAGCACATAACCAAAATGCTATGTAGTATAAATAAGTGGCAACAAAATTGGTTCAACTGGCTTACATTTTGAAGAACAAAATAAAATTAGTTTTATGAAAGTTATGTATCAGAGTGTGGCAAAAAAATTTAGTGCCTAGATGCTAAAACAAGGTAAGTTTAATTCAATAATGATTTCTTTTTTTTAATATTTAGACTAAATTACTTGATTAATTCTGAGCTAGTGTATTTTGTTTGGGCTCGTCTGTAATTGGACAATCCTACAACTATCCACTAAAAAGCAAACATTATATCTCCTAATTACAGTGCAGCTTAAAATACCTTCAAAGTAAAATGATATGTCACAAAAAGTTAATCAATCACCAATACAACAATGATAACTGAATTTGTTGAGTTGTGTAAGAGAAGGTCAATTTCAATAATTACAATTGATTTTATACACTACATATTTTTTTATGTATAACTATTATGTATTTATAGAATACCTGGCCATATAGACAAAATTGTTAGGCAGGCTTGAGAGTCTTGTTATTATAGAAATTGTTGAAGTTTTCATAATATAGTAGGTTAGCAAAAAACATAAATTTACAATAATTTATAGCAATATTTCTCAACTTTCGGGGTTTTCAACATTTTGTTGTATGCTAACATACCATATTATTTTAAAATTGCTAATAAAATTGTGCCTCCTACATTATTATCTCATACTACAAAATAAAAAATTTTAATTTTCCAAAAAATTCACTAAATATCATAAATATTTGTGTCTATTTAGTACATTTTTGATGAAGCTAAAAAAACCTAAAATTGAAACTCATTAAGATAAAATTATGATGTTTCTTTCAGGAAACCGAAAACGAAAGTCAATGATTTGCAGCGTAACTCAAAATCTAAATATTTTCGGGACTTGTAAAATTTATAAAATTATAATATTTACATTATGATCTCAATTATGTTTACAATTGTTTCATTGTTCAATTATAATATCTTTTAATTATATTAGAAATATATCGTATTCCCTAGTTTCCTGTAGGAAGGAAACTATACTGCATGCGGATTACTTGATTGTTTATGTTGAAAAAAATTTTTAAAAAATCATAAAAATTAAAAACAAGTTTATCAGAAAGTTTTTCAATTTTGAATAATATTCGCAAATAATCTACATAAGAAGCCGATATTTTTCTGCAGATGCATATCCAAAAAAACAATCAACATTTAAGACCATCTTTAGTATCATCTTCAAAAATTATGCAACTATAGCAATGAAAAATTAAAATCCCTAAAAAACATTGCCGGATTTACAAAAGTATAATCTTGTATATGATTATACATGTAAAATTGATCTGTTCGAATCTGGAAACTTCGCCAAAAAATATGTAGATTAAATTTAATATTTTTCAAAACGACTTGACACTCCTACAAACTCGAATGTCTAAAGGTGGCTGTACTGACGTATTATACTTTTGTAATCATTCTGTTATGCAGGGTATTAATGTGAATATTATATGTAAATAGTATGGTGTAATTTATGATTTTTTGTTGTATTTTTTACATAAATAAAACTAGATTAGTAAGTATTTATTATAGAACAAATAATATAGTTTAATTTATGCAAGAAAATACAATAGATATTGAAGATAAGAAAATACATTTAAAAGGGTAAATTTTGAATTATCCATAATATATTGTGGAATTTCTATTATATTTTTTTTGAAAGGAAAATAGCAGATCAAAATCTTGTACACTAATTCCTAATTTTCTTTCAAATTTTTGCAATCTTTTAATAATTCCTTTACATCAACATTCCTCTGCTGTAAAAATTAAATTGTATCTGGTTTGGTAGCTTTTTTGATGTCAAAATGTTTATATTTAACAAAAAAAAATTCTTTAAAATTCCATTATTTTAACCGAGACGTTTTATTTAGTTTTGTTAAATATTATATTTTGCATATTACATAATTAAATACCACACAATTTACTTGAAATTCTTATTTTGGAATTTGTTGACGGCTACAGAAACAAGTATTAAAACTGTTTATTACGTTAATACCATTGATTCGTGGTGAAAACATCGATGTGATTTCAAAATAAAAGAATAATGGGGAGCGTGTGTACTTTTTACAATTTCATGAGAGGAATTAATTATTATTTCGCATTATTTGTTTGTCAAATTAACTCATTAATTATTGTATTAAATTAAGAATTCTGCAATTTAAAGTATAACTAACTACAAGTTTCAATTCGAAGGAAAATTAAACTTTTGTTCATTTTAATCTATATCGCAAGGAATATATTTTCGACACACATTATAATGATCACGCATAACGGTGTGGTTATATTCAAAGTTTCTGATTGTTCAAAAACAATAAGTTGTTCTATGTTTAATTTTGTCAATACAAATTTGAAGAGACGAATTTCATATAATTCGTTAATAACATCAAAAGTTCAAGTTTTGTAATGGGAAGTTTCTTAGATTTTGATTTTTTGTCTTTTTGATGTGAATTTTGAATATTCCAACATTTATACTCCCGCTCAGGAATATTTTAGACTATGAACCGATGCGGGAATTTTTGTTCAAGCATGGCACTCACGATGACCATCTGTTATAATATAATTTTTTTATTTACTTCCTTGTATTAAAGAGTGAAAAGGAAGTATTGTAATTTGTATTATATTGTAAACAACAGATTTTGACGAAAATACCCCTTTTGACCTTGTAAGTCGTATAATTATGTCGACGTATGTAAGTCGCATAAGCCTCATTTCACACGTACAAGGTTCCATTCGGTTCGGTACGTTTTCGGTTTTGTTTCGGTCGTTGCCGACAAGTGTGAAACGGCAATTCGGTTTCAATTCGGCACCTAATAGAAACCGTATAGCACCGAATACTCCCTCGACCAAATAGGTTTCAATCAGGTTTGTATACGGTACGAATTCGTGTCCAGAGAACAGAAAGCAATCAAAAGTGTTCACACCTACACGGTTCAGTTCAGCCTAAGAACTGCCGCGAAAGCGAGTTCCACCTTTTTACTATCCACTTTTAAAATTTCATATGGCCGGTTGTACCAATTAAGTTCAACGGGTGTTCAGTTGAACCAAGTTTAACAAATTTTTAAAACGAATTTTAAAACTTAAGGCAAATAAGACATATTAGAAGGAATTAATACATTTTTGCAAAATATTTACTACCATTTTATAGAATCAATTCCTTATTAAAACTTATTATTAACTTGGCGCCAAGTTAGTTTGGCGCCGACTTGGCGGCGCCGGGTTGTCCCATCCCGTGTGGCGGCCCCACATCAGATTTTTTTAGTTAATAATGGTATAGCAAAGTACAAAAGGTCAGAACAGCCAAGGAAAAAGAGAGGGGGGGGAGGAGGGTTAAAGTAAAACAAAAACGTTGTCACTGCATACCATTATTCGCATATTTGTAAAGTGCGTTCGAAATTGGCGGCAAATTACAAAATTTGAACTAATAGCGTTTTTAGCTGTGAAGTCAATGCACCTTGAACTTATCCATATCAAAAGTTGTCAGTAAAATCTTCTATAAAGTTTCTCTATTTTAATTCAACATACAAACAAGAACTCAATTTCATTAATGTGTCAGTTTGAGTGCCCTATCTATATGCCAATAGAGGTTCCTATAACCTGGATTCTGTGTGGTAGTACGAGTTATAGTTAAGGTGGCAAATACCAATGTTATTTGGCCATAAGAATGAACGACGATTAGAAACAGAGTACAGATAACGTATGGTGCTAAAATTTGGACATAATATTATTTGAACATTTTTCAATAATAGAGCAATTAGAGGTAAAAAGCAAACTAAATTACGATACAGGCAGACTTGTTTTCTTTATTTATTTTTTCATTAACTATAAATGCTTTTTACCTCTAATTACTCTGTATTATTGAAAAATGTTCAAATAATATTATGTCCAAATTTCAGCACCATACGTTATCTGTACTCTGTTTCTAATCGTCGTTCATTCTTATGGCCAAATAACATTGGTATTTGCCACCTTAAGGTATCTACCAGATCAGGTGCATTTTTGTGTCCATTTGTATTTTATAGCTTACCAGCTTGAATTAATTTTAAATCTAGAAATGTTATTTAGTTTTGTTCTTCTTTTGCTATGGTGAACTGGAGGCGGGAGTGGAAGTTGTTGAAATGTTTCATAATGAAGTCAATGCTCTCTTTGGGGGCGGCTGTAATGATATCATCTACATAAAGTTTATAGAAGGGAAGTTGAAATTGATCTGATGAAGATGCAATCAGCATCGAAATATTAAAAGATTTTAATTATAATAAATGAAGATGGATATCCATATATACATGGGTAGTGGGTTTATATTATAATTGTATATTATCGTTTAATTAACTTGTTCTAATTTTAAGTTAATTCAATATAATAATATTTGGGCAATATAAATAATTAAATGTCAATATTATACCGAATTTGGTCAGAATAATTTTGTTTTTTGTACAGTAATATTTATGTTATATTATTTACAATTAGATTTTTGCTCAGTATAATAAATTACAAAATTACTGTAAATATTTTTTAGGCAGTACATTTTAAACATTAATTAATTTTTGTAACTTATATTTCAAATATTTGTTTTTTTAATAAATTAATTTAAAATTAAAATAAAATTTATTTTAAAGTTAAATTAAAAAAATTGAAACTTTCGTTGGTGTGATGAATTTAAATAAAAAAACTTCATGGAAGATTTTACTGCCAAAGTTTTGTTATGGACAACTCGGTACTGCCAACTCAGCGCTAAACCAAGTTTGACGCAGCGACCGCTTCCCATCGCATATAGGCGAGCGGTTTATCGTCTCAAACTCGCTTAAAAACTACATTAACCGACCAATCAACGTTCTAGTGGCTGGAAATGATTTTATTCGATTTCTTATATTATACTGACAAGGAGAGGGCTTGACGTTGGGGTCACGGATTTTAAAGCCCTATTGGGGTAGAAAAGTACTTCGTAATAAGAAACTCTAGGCCAAGCGACAGCGCGCAACTCTAAGCCGTTTTCGAAAAAAACAAATTTGAAAATTTAATATCTGTTCATATACCTGCTCGGTTGCATCAAATACAAGGTAACCGCGGTGGTTAGGAGGTAAGCGTTACGACTTATCATCCTGTCGGTCCGGGTTCAATTCCTGTAGAAGTAAATTTTTTTTTAATTAAGAAATAAAAATTTTTGCTACCCGTCAGCGTCGTATGTTTATATATGAACAATTTTGTCAACTTATCTGTAGAATGATTAAATTATAACGATATTATTTCTCATTCTTTAATATTTTTTATCATCGTATATTTGTCTCAAAAAATAATTTTTTACACCTCTGTATGTTTTTACTGTTATTTATTTATTTATTCGTATGAAATTACAATGTATATGTCATCATTGGAAAGAAATATCTAGGTTGTTTATCCAATTTGAAGCTTTGTACCAAAATTGTGTAGTTTGATTAAACCATCATGAAATCGCCTTTTACTGTTTATTTATATTACTCCTATAGCATTAGGTATAATAAATTGTTTTCAAGACAAAATTACGATGATAGATATAGGTGTTTAATAATATCAGGAAGACTTCATGGTTCTGCATTCATGCAGTTATATTTTAAAATCCAAAAGTTTAACAAGTGGTCGATAGTCAGTGATTGTTACATTGTGCTTAAAATACAGAGTGATACAAACATACGATGATAAATATTAAAGAATGAGAAATAATAGCGTTATAATTCAATGATTCTATAGGTAAATTGACAAAATTGTGAATAGATAAACATACGATGTTGAGGGGTAACAAAAAAGTTTTTTTTAAATAAAAAAAAAATTAGTTCTACAGGAATTGAACCCGGACCGACAGGACGATAAGTCGTAACGCTTACCTCCTAACCACCGCGGTTACCTTGTATTTGATGCAACCGAGCAGGTATATGAACAGATATTAAATTTTCAAATTTGTTTTTTTCGAAAACGGCTTAGAGTTGCGCGCTGTCGCTTGGCCTAGAGTTTTTTATTACGAAGTACTTTTCTACCCCAATAGGGCTTTAAAATCCGTGACCCCAACGTCAAGCCCTCTCCTTGTGAGAAAAAACTTCTATATACACTTGATTTTTTTATGAGTCGTTTAATAGTTATAAACAATCTTTTGTTTTAAAAATCTAAATTTCGAGGAAAAAATCTGAAAAAATTATAGAGGCTTAATTGGACCAAAACACACATTTTTTGTGCCTTTGACTTTTCTCGTAAAATCAATGGTTTTTAAGATAAAACTCGATAAATGGCGAAAAATGCCTACCTTTATGATTTTTTTTTCTCAGAAACCAATTATCCAATCAGAATAAATAAAAAACAAAAGTTTTCAGTCAACCTTAAACTATAAGGTAATTTTTTTGCATTTCTAATTTTTACTGTTAGTAACAGTGGAAACTGTATTAGATTAAACACGCAAATTTGTGTTTTATAATTATTATTAAATCTTTTGTTTAGTGGTTTTGGAGTTAACTTATCCATGCCAACCACTTATGTAAGTAAAAGTATCAAAAATGTAGTCAATAATATGTTTTACGCGGCCAAGGAACATGGAGTATTTATAATAGATTTGTTTTTGTGACATCTTCTAGTATTTAGCTAATTTAAATTATGACAATCCACGTGTAGGTAATATATTGTATTTTAATGGTTAATAAACAATTTGAATTTGAATTAAAGCTTCCATCCTAGCTCGCCGGACGGACATACGCACGCACAGAGGAAGCGGTGTTAGAGATCTACTCCAATACGGTTTGCACTATTAGTAACACTAAAAATCAAAATGAAAAAAAATGTCGTGATAGTTTAAGGTTGGTTGAATATTTTTATTTTTTATTTATTCTGATTGGACAATTGGTTACTGAGAAAAAAAATCATAAAGGTATGCATTTTTCGCCATTTATCGAGTTTTATCTTAAAAACTATCGATTTTACGAGAAAAATCAAAGATACAAAAAATGTGTGTTTTGGTCCAATTAAGCCTCTATAATTTTTTCAGATTTTTTCCCCGAAATTTAGATTTTTAAAACAAAAGATTGTTTATAACTATTAAACGACTCATAAAAAAATAAAGTGTATATAGAAGTTTTTTCTCGGTATAATATAAGAAATCGAATAAAATCATTTCAAGCCACTAGAACGCTGATTGGTCGGTAAGTGAACTGAAAATAGGTGTAAACCGCTCGCCTAATAATATGAAAGCGTTTTTCCTAACAAATTACGTATAATTTTCGCAAATAAGTTAAGGGTGGTGCATTGACTTAACAGCTAAAAACGCTATTAGTCAAAATTTTGTAATTTTAAGCCAAGTTTGAACGTACTTTTTTATTCAGTGGCAACCTTCTTGTTTTACTGTAAACCCCTCCTCCCTTTTTCCTTCGTTTATTAACCTTGTGCGTAGTTTGCTATATCATTATTAACTAAAAAAATCTGATGTGGTCATCTACATGACTTTCTTGCGCGCTTATTAACCTGTTAATACTTTTGTTTATAACTAAAATGTATGTAGAATAATTATTATTTTTCATTTCGGAAAATACAATTGGCGCATTTCGCTCCGAAAATCTCAACCAAAAATAGGACGTGCACAATTAGATGCTATAAGAGTCTCAAATTCAAAATTTCAGTTTTCTACGACTACGACGAAACTAGTCAAAATGGATTCAGGGAAAGTCAAAAAGGCTATTTTCGTCAAAATCTGGAATCCGACATTTTTTGAGATTACAATACTTCCATTTTACTTTGTAATCAAAGTAGTTTAAACTTGACGATAGGCTTACAACAATTCTCAAAGCTTTTACCTGAAAATACTATGTGTTAGACATCCATAATGGTAACCTTATCTAAAGATGTTCTCCAAATGACGACTAAGAACTATTACAGAACCAACTCTGGCTACTTTAGAATCACGTAACAGTAACTGAATAGAGTCTGCCCAAAAACATGAACCAACGTTAAAAATTATAAAATTATCTTTTCGGAATTCGGGTGAAAGTCAGAACAAAATTATTTAAATCAAAATGTTTAGTAAAAGCTTAGACAAACCAGATGGCCAGCACCATGTATTACTGACATATCATTAGCGTATATAATTTCAATAGCATTGAAAATCATCAGTCATCAATCGATGTCGATTAATGGTCAAATTGAAAGTGTTACTTTTCGTGAAAACAATTGTTTTCAAGTATAAAGATGGGAGTGGCACAAAGTAATTTATTACACCCGTCGTTGGCAGTGAAGGAATGTTTATTAAATTTTTAAGGTTTTAAGAAAAAATAGCAAATTTTATTCGAAGCTAATAAGTAAGTAGATAGATATCAAATTTATGTTGATTGTCTAGTATAATATAGTAGTTGTCTACCTTACAGACTCGCCACGAAAATTCTACTTTTGCTCTTTGTAAGCCAGTAGGTATATAACTATACTAATTATTGTATTGAGTGACAAACATTTTTTAAATTTAAAAATACAGAAATTAAAATTTTAAAAATATTTTCAACTGAAAACTTGTCATGAATCAAAGTATTTCTTTAATATAAATTAGTTGCAAAATCGTATTTTTTTAGCTGTTAATTTCAATTGTAAATAGTGTAAGTTTCATTATGGAATGTATTTTTCAACGATGGTTCTTCACATACAAATTTTAATTGTGTTAAACTAAGAACACTTATTTTCATAATATATTAAAACATAAATCTTACCTTAGCTTATGATTAGGAACCTATGTCAACCCAGCTTTTCATAGTATCGCATTCTCTGCATTTGATCAATAAAGGAACAGAGTTTATAAAATTCAATCAATGAACTTTATTTTCTTAAATTTTTCAGCTTTCTATTTCTTGGTTTTCTAAACTATAAATAAAATTTTATTAAAAGCTCAGCGAATGTTGTGGCCTTCCATTATACATTGGAAAGATCTTTTCTGATCCTTTTTAGCACATCAATTTTAACCGATAGCAATTTGGTGATTTCAAATTAATTTTTTATTTGCTTATTTGAACACGATTGGTGCAACTCATTATTAGGTTTTATGAATCACGTAGAAACGTATATTATTTTCTATTAATATTAATTTTTTTCTAATATTAGTAATTAATTACCTACAACATACATACAACAGAATACAACTTAGATTTCATTCGATATCTTGAAACCGCAACATTTTCTTAAAATATCCAGTATCACAAATAAAAGTATTATTTTTACATGATTAAATTTTAAAATGTAGATATTAAATATTAAATGCGTAGGTCTTTTTACCCTCTTTATACAATTCACTGGATTTCTTAATTTGTACCAGAAAATGTAAATTTTAAGTTTTACATTTTTTTATCGGCGTAGTTTAATAGTTGATCAGTTTAATAAATTACTTTATCTAAATAACTTTTGAATACTCTAAATAATTTGTGATTATGCAAATTTGTGTTGTCTTCCTTTCGTTGTTTCCTGCTTAGGTGTGGCTTACGTCAAAAATTTCATTGTATTGTAATAATTTCTAATTTACACTTTTCATCGTCTCGTCTGCGCAAAACTATAGTCGCCTCTTTACCAATACTGCTAGGACATCTTTTTCGTTTAAACTTGAGTAGGTGGCAATACAATAAAATAAATTTTACTTTACATTTAATTTTCTTTTTGAATGCCAAATAAGATCTACTAAATAAAGTAGATACTATATAAATTTATTTCGTTTTTCTGGTAAAAAAAGTCTTTATAAAAACTAAACTAAAGTAAAAGCGAGACTCAAATAAGCTTTACTGTTCTTAGGGTTATCTTTAACTATCCAGAAAAGTCATATTTTGTTAGATCTAGTTGCGGTATTTTCTTTTAAAATAAGTTAGGCTTTTGGACCCCAACATGAAAAGTGTAAATTTTAATTAAATACTTCCTAAAATCATATAGTAAATTAAAAGATGTTACCACATGTAGTAATTCTTTTTTCTAATATGGTTAGTAATAAATTCTGCAGCGAATTAGGATTTGTGAAGATAGTAACTCTCATTAGATCTCCAACGAATAAAGTCTTTTCTACATTAAATGAATGTTTCAGTGTAACATCGTATAGACGATAGGCTTACTGTTAATTTATAACTGCTCAAAAATCAATAAATTACATTTTTTCATTAGTATCTACAAGAATGCAGTTTATTTTGAACAATATATAGGATAATGCTATTATGTACATAATATTGGACATACTGATTGAAAGATGTTTAAAATGTGAATTCTTTTTTATAATTTCTTTTATAATTATATTACCAGAATGTAGCTTAGAAACATTTAAATTTTGTTATGAATCTGTTTTATCTGTTTCTAATTGTACATAATCTTAACTACATCTACTGCTACAGGATAGCAGTAACAAACTGTAATGTAATTAATATCAACTTGATAAAATATAAAATTTGGGTACAAATCTCACCATGCAAAATTTATTATACTCTGTCAAGTAAGCTTTCTACGATCGAAACTGACAGTAATGCAAGGATGCAAGTCCTGCGAATAAAGGTAGACGAGAATAGCACCCTTCAGTGGCTTATAAAGAACGTTCTTCCTTTACTGTCGCCTTTACTACATCTAGTTATATACATAACAATTTTTATCAGTATTGCAAGATCCCAAGCAAAAGCATATTTTGTAAAGGAAAGCTATTTACATTTTAATACAAAGGAATCACTTTTAAATGTATTTTGAACGGCTATACATCGATTGCATTAATTTCTGATGTATGTTACGCATTTATGTTTCAATTTGAAATTAATAAATAGTAAAACATTGGGTTGTTTTAGAGTTAGATAGTATTCGGTATTGGTAAAGAGAAGTTCTTTATTTTGAAATATTACAATACATATCTACTTACTCAGATTCATTCTATCACTTACAAAATATATGTATGTAATATAAATAATACAGTAGTAGTATGTACTCAATAGCTTTCTAGTTACCTATATGCAGGGCCGTAGTTAGACATTGGCCATGGGGGGGGTTATGGAATTTAAAATGAGGTTGCCATATGCCGGTATAAAAATTTTATCCTTGTTATTTACTTATTTATTTAGTATTACTCAACCCATTGGGGGGGTTTGAATCCCCAAAACCACCCCCTTATATACGGCCTTGCATATATGTACATAAAAAATTCAAATTGTGTTTTTCTAAGTAAATATATCCATAGTATAAAAATTTTTAATGATATATTCAATAATTATAATTATATATTTTATGTAGATATATTATTTACATTCCAATATTAATCATATTATAGAGAAATATTAGGTATACTTAAGGTTAAAGATTTACTGTTTTATAAAAGCTCTTAATATACAAAATCAATAAATTGACTACAAAAAAACCTAAGTTCTTCAGAAGAAAAATTGAACTTAAAGTGAATCTTTACAGATAAACGAACTGTGACTCCAGTTTGTTTTAATAAATTATACCTATACGCAGTATAATTATATACCCATATATTTTAGAATATTTATAAAATTATGTATAGGGTTATTATAATTTAGATATACACGGTTATTAACTTATACATATTATGTAATTTAGAAGAATTAATTTATATGTTTATGTTAATTATATTAATACTAATTAACAAATAATTTAATTCTAGCAAAAGGTTTAATATTGGCTGTAAATTACAGACAACTGATCAGTAACATAGGAATTCCCATCACATTTTCTAATTCAGTGAACGTGTAGTACGATTTATTGTCAGAAATAAGGAATGCAATAAATTAATAGTTGTGTGAACTTTAATACAAAACCAGTCCAAAGTTTCTTAACTATATTAAATAATTTTAAGTTTAAAGTTAATGTAATACATTGTATATGTATATGTAAAACTATGTTGATAAATTCATAAGCTTAAACTATTCCTTAATACAAATTTTTTAAAACCGACGCGACGTATACCTGTATCAATTTTAATTGAATATTGCAAGAACAAAACTAAAATATAAATAAAATACGAGTAAATCAGGAAAAATTATTAAAGTTTAAGTATTTTATATAACAGTTTGTTGCTAACAATATAAACATGAAACGAGTTTATTTTAATTTTTCATAATATAAGCAAACTTGGGATAACATTGTACTGCAAACAAAAAGTTGAAATAAAAATACTGTCCAAACATGTATATTATAAAAATATTTACTATAACTTGAAGTGGTAATATAATTGTACAACGTTGAGCTTCTTTTCAGTAAATATTTGCTTTGAAATCAGAAATAAATTTTAAACGACAATTCAATTTTCTAGTCGCTAGGTAACAAATTATAGGAATTATTTTCTATGTAAAAAAGGTTACTTTTTTGTGAACTGCGCTTGTTAACAGATACTTCAAATATATAGCATGGAAATTTATGGTTAAGTTACCATCTTTTTTTTGCTTAAAATAAAACATCATCCACACATAAGGATATATTTAGTAAGGAAGGATTGATGAGGATAAGTCGTGCACAGATTCAAATTGGGCATTCAAGATTAATTCATTTGAACAAAGTTCTGCCATTCATGAGATTTATGAATGTTTATTGGAAATCTATGGGATGCTGTGCTGTTTTTATCAAACACACGTCAGGAAAATCTATAGGGTTCTCGTATTAAAATACCTAATACATATTTTATCGTTTGGGTAAAAATACTTTGTGTAAAATTTCTTTTATTTTAACTTAAAAGTTACTAAACTTTAATTTTGTTTTAAATACTTAAAAAGTTGTGTGTTATTAAAATTACCTGTATTCTCAATTTCAAGTACTTAAAAAAGTTGTTTTACTCATTTATAAGTTTGCGATTTTATATCTGTTCGAATCTTAATTTTTTCAATATTTCGTTTTATTTGAATTTGCATATAAAATGCTTAGGTAGGTACTATTTCAAATTGAATAAATAATTAAATTTAATATAGTTTTCTGTTTATTTTTTTAATTAATTGATTAATAGATACAGTAGTGAAAATACCAATTCAAAACAAAATAAAATTACCCACCTAGTTAACAAAACAAAAAGATTTTTAGCATTTATCTGTAATAAACAAGACAGTCAGTCAATACTTCTATTGATTAAAAGGGGATTATAAATAGTACTTCTAAAAACAAATTCAGAAAAGCGTAATTTTGTTGCTTTTAAACATTATTTTGTTTGTGTTCATGCATTTCCTTATGCATTTCTACAGTAGACGTTTCTATGATAAACATAATAATATATAAAAAAAGATTTTTTCATCTCTTTTGGCTTCATTTCCTGCTTGATATTTTCTGTATTGAATATATTTATAACAAGCCCCATACCAAAGAACTGTTGTAATTTTTTTTTCGTATAGTTTCCTTTATCGATTTACTGGTGTAGGTCGAGTCCAAAATTAATCTAGGATGCACTTAGGATGCCGATGCTTACTAGCTTTTTTACTAATTTTTGCATATTGAAATAATTTCTTAAAAGTTTTTAATCATAACTATAATTTAAAATACGAATAAGATAAACTAAACCTGTTCGATTTAAGTTGGAGTATATCCACATTTTCCAAAGTATATTTAACTTGGGTAATGTGTACAATAGTCGAAAATTTCTTCAAGAAAAACAATATAGCTTCTCACATCCTTACATGTTGTGAAAAAGATTTGGTTGGTAGGAAGAATAGCTGATAAATATTTTCCATATTTTTGAATCAGTATTAACTGCAGGATCAATTCACCATTGTATCGAAAATTATTTCATTCCTATTACCAATCAGGTAATAGTTCTGAGCTTTCTTGAATTTAGGTTGAATTTTATATTTTTCCATTTTAACTTTAATGATTTTAAATGTTTTATTAGTAAACCATCTGATACGAATTATAGCGTTTTTATAGAGTAAAAGGCTTGAAAACAAAGCCAGCCAGTCCAGTTTTCATTAGTTTTTCAAATTTTTTGGAAGCTATACTTTACGAGTAATGTAATCTGCCCTAAAAATAACCCGATGTTCATTTTCTCAAATTTCTTTAGTTAACCCTGCATGTAAACACCTGCATTGCACGATGTAAAACCTACTGTGACGTAATAAGCCAAATTTTAATAAGTCAAAGCCAAAAATTACACGACTTTAACCTTATTATAAAATTTTTTTTCAACATTTTGAATAGGAAGAGGCAAAGAATATTATAAATATTTATTATTGCTTTAACTTCAAAATAACACCGAAGCGAAATAGAAATAATTCTTCTGGAATAAATACCAGAAACTTTTTTCTTGTCGAAAGACGTCAAAAAAGTTGAACAGTGTATATAGGAATGGGTCGGTATGTTTGCAGCTCGTTGGTAGTTGCTGCAAATTTGCATTGTCTGGATCTGGTATAACTGCCTTCCATGCAGTTTATCTAAAGCTCTAACAAGCATACTTGGTGTTAAAATCAACATGAAATAAATGAATTTCCGAAAATATTGAGCTTAGCATGATGTAAGGGTTATTTACTTTTTCTAGATATTTTATGAACAAAGAACCATTTAATGTACATAAGTATTACTTCAATCGATGTAATGTGTATTTACTTCAAAATTTTCTCTATGTGGTGGGATTTCTATTATACCAATAGTAATACTTCTACGAGCTCTTCCTATGAGATGCTTAGCATGGTGCGGTGTATCGTAAGAAATTTTAAATATTATATAACATACATAAATTTGAAAAAATATCTGCTTCTTTCTCTTAATTTAGGAATTTGTTCTTCTATTACCCCGATGTAGACAACAGTGTAGTTTGAGGATGTTCGTACACTAATGCATGCCTGTCAAGCTTTATATCACACTAAGTATAAACTAATAATATTATTTTATAAGAAATTATTAATTACTTAGAGTAACCAAGTTCTTCAAGTCAGTCGATTTGGTCTTCCATGACAGATATCCATTCCTCATTCTAATATACCTAAACTAATATATTCAGGTGAATTAATGGTTCTTACTGTGATGTCATAACATTATGCCTAAAACTTTAACAAACGTACGTACAATTGTGATTTAATAGTTAAATTCGATTAGAGCATGTTTTACTGTTTTTAAAATGCACAGAGCATTCTTTACAATATACTAAGGGTCAATTTATACCGCATAATTAGGGTCAAGTGGTGCAAAAATGAGACAGCCGATATTTCGGTTAAAAAGAAGACATTCAATTTTTTCCAATGCAAAAAAACAATAACATTGTAAAAAATATTTTACAAATTACTTCCACATATATGCAATTATTGAAACCTATAATGAAAAAAAACTTAAACGCAATCATCGAAAAAAAATATCGAAGTTGACTGTGTGTATTTTGCTTAAAAATATTTTAAATTGCATTACAAACTTTTCCGGTTGCAATGATGTGCATGATTGTAGAGCCCCAGTAAGTATCGCGTTTCTCAAATAACACATATGGCTATGATATTCCATAACGACTTTAGTCTAATTTCACTAGTTGGCAAGGATACTCATTAGGCCGTATTTATAAAAAAAAAGGATTAGCTTTTACTTGCAGAAATCAGAGCATTTACTTCACATGTTATTCATAAAAAAAAAGAAGGAAGAGATTTAAACTAGAAGCAAAAGGTGTTACTCCAAAGGATAAGGTTTCACTTTTTTGAAATTCATAAAATGTACCATTTGCTTTAAAATTGAAGGTCTTGCTTCAACAAATATGCATCTAGTCCCGAGAAGCTTTTCTAGCAAGTATTAATGATTTATTTGATGCAATTGTTGAGCAAGGGTGTTTAGGTTTAGAGCTTTTGTTAAATAATAATTTGACATGGCGGATATGGTGCACGTACGCACACGAAAAGTGTACAAAGAAAGACATAGTCCACGTGAGTGCGACTTTCGAACCCTATTTCGGTTTGACGAAAGAAACGTGCAGTGGTTAGCCGACTACTTTATTGGCGGAAATCTGGAAACCAGGGGAGGTGCGCTTTCGCCAGTACAAAAAATGAAAGTGTTTTTACGGTACATGGCAGATCCGGGCTTCCAGAGCGGTATTGGTGAAGAACTAGGATGTTCACAACCTACAGTCTCTAGAATTGTCAATTCCACTCTCGGTCTCATTATAAACAAGGCGAATGAGTGGATCAAGTTCCCATCGACCGAAAATGAAATTATGGAAGCCAAAGTCAAATGGGCAGTAAAAAAGAGATTCCCGACTGCAATAGGGGTTATCGACTGCACGCACGTTAAAATTGAAAAACCGCGTCTATTTGGGGATGAATACGTAAATCGGAAAAATTTTGCGAGTCTTAATGTTCAAGCCATATGTGATCAAAATTACGTTTTCATGAATATCGATGCACGGTGGCCCGGTTCAGTACATGACAGTCGAATTTGGAAAAATTCTTCTGCTCATGCAGTCATGCTGCGGACGACGAATACGGTTTTGTTGGGAGACAGTGGCTATGGCATAATGCCCTGTTTAATGACGCCCTTTTCCGTCGTGGAAGACGCACCCCAGGCTGCCTTTAATCGATTATTAAAGAAAGAGAGAGTGATTATAGAACACGCTTTTGGACAGTTGAAACGGCGTTTCCCGATTCTTAAATATGTCTGTCGAGTGAAAATGGTAAATATACCGAAGGTAATAGTGGCCTGCGCGGTGCTTCACAATATTGCAAAGTACTTTGGCGATGCTGATTTCGAGGATGTGGATGAAACGGAAGATGAAGAATTGCAAGAGGTACCAGAAATTTCGGATACGGCTATACGAGCTCAAGGTCAAGCCTGTCGTACACAATTAGCTCAGCTTATCTACAATAGCAACATAGGTGAAAACGAATTTTACTTTGATACTATTTTTTTTTGATAAACTTGATATTTCCTCCCTATCATAACTTTAATGATTATTTACAGGAGTCTAAAGGCCTACGGAAATGGACTGCTAATATAAAAGACCAAAAAATAATAATTTTATAAATAATAAATAATTTATAATAAATAATTTTCATTAATTTTCTGAGAAAGTGTTCCCTTTAAGTATAAACGTATAAAATAAACGTATTTATTAATTATTATTAATGCAATATTTCAAAAGTGTTCTCATCTTCTATGAAAAAATTTTGAGTGGGAGGAAGGACTCGATTCTTCAGTTTAGCACTGAAATATTCTTGCTGGAGACGAGCAACCTTGAGTTGTTCCAGTAGTACTAATCTTTGAAGTTGACTTGTAGTTAGCTTTTTCGTTTCCTCAGTTTCGTGTACTATGACTACTTCTTCAGTTGCTGTTGCGTGTTGTTTACCAATTTTTCGTGTAGGTGGTGGTGTACGTTGGATTTCGACAACTGTTGGTTGTGGTGTACGTTGGACTGCGAAATCATTGGTAAACTGCAATGATGGTCCAATTTCTAGGCCACCTGTAAAAAAATAATCGTAAATTGTAAAATAAATAATCGTACATAATACAAATTTCTGTGGTACTTTTATTTGCTTACCTGGGATTTGTGCGACGGTAGGGTTTACATCCACATCCATCGCTTCCATCATTATCGTTTCCCATTGTTGCAACGGGGGAATGCGCTTATTACCCGTTTTGTTTCTGTCGGTTTTCTTCTTTAATCTTGTCTTCATATTGCCCACCTTTTTCATTAGTCTTTGTGCGGTCATTTCTTTTCCATATAGCTGTCCATACTCTGATACAACTTTCTCAATAGCCGCTAGTTTCTTTGCTTTTCTCGCGGGGAGTTGCGATTTTTCTAATATTACCGGGTATCGTTTTATCCCTTCGGCAATAAATTTACACTCAGATTGATCTTGAACGGTAGCTTGTGACTTAAAATACTCGTCTGACACCTCTTCGTCACTTGCCATCTTCAAAACTTCGAGTACAAAAGTCAAACTGTCAAAGTCGTCTAGAAAGTTTTAGTGTATCTTGGTAGGCGGCGCTCGCGCTTGCCTACCTTTTACTTTTTTTTGCGAGGATTTGCTTGCAAAGAAAAGGAAAAGATTATGAATTGGAAATAAAGCAAAACCTTTTCCTTTAACCTTCTGCTTGTGAGCTCTACCTCTTACTTGTACCTTTACCTTTGAAGTAAATACTTTATTTTTATAAATACGGCCTATTGCAAATAACAGGTGCAAAAACGAGACATAACCAAGTTTAAAAACGAGACACTTGCGAGTTAAAAAAAAGACAAAATTTTTAAATCTTTTAAAATAATGCCGAAGGTTTAAGTTCCCAAAAGGCCGCTTAAGACAAAAGACTTGGAAACAGCCCTAAAGCGAATAGGGGATGGCATTTTATCTCTTAGAAATGCAGCTAAACAGTTTATAATTGAGAAATCTGCTCTTTCAAGAAGATGTACTGGTTCACTTCGTAAACAGGGAAGAAAAATTTCTCCAACCAAAGAAATGTAAGAAGATTTAAGTGATAAGATAAAAATTATGGCAAAATAGGGGTTTGCTCTCTTACTAAACCGAAGGTACAAGCAATAGTTCAAACCTCTGTACAAGAAAACAACCTTACTACCCAGTTTAAGGAAGGAAAGCCGGCAAAGATTGGTTTAAACATTTTTGTAAAATGACTAAAAGCAAAGAAAATACAGTGTCTCGTTTTTAACCTCTCACTGTCTCGTTTTTAGCCTAAGTAGTGGTTAAAAACGAGACACCATTTTTAATAAAAAACGCCCTTTATTATAAACTTAATGATTTTTTTTTACTGTGAGGTAATACTACATGGCCTTCTGCATACAGGGCAATAAGAGAAAGCTTTAACGTAGAGTTTTTTGTTGAAAAAAATAATAAAAGTAACATTTGCAAATTTGCAAGATATATAGGTAATAGATTTTAAAGATTATATTGAGAATATAAACTATAGATTATTTCCACATAGGTGAAAAGTTCAATTTTATAATAATATCAAAGTATGTATTACCACATGCATTTAAACTTGTTTGTTGCCTAACTGGCAGAAAATAAACATGTATAGAGTGCAGTATCATTTGCGTGTAAAGTCATGTTTGTTTTTTGTAATGTTGAAATGTCATTTATGAATATATAAAAAAAAATCTATACCAGCTCGGAGCCTAGAGAGATGCATTGATATTTTTGCATAATTTTAACAGTCATGATAAGCAAAAAAAAAGCGAATAAATTAGTTTTATGAGGTATGCTAAAAAATTATAACTAAATAAATTTTTGTACAATTCTTAGGTTATATATCGTTTATATTAAAAACATTTAGTTAAAATATTATAATATAGGTTTCTAAAAATTTCATGTGCCAATTCGGGTACACAAATATGTCACTATTTGAATTAATTGTAGTAAAATTACTAGAAGATGCTACTCATATAATATCGCAATTAATTGTGTAAGTGAAAGTAACAACAAACTGATATTATAAAAGTTCAAACATTGTGTTCTTATTTTGCACACGTTGTTTCTGTCAGTTTTATAGGTACAACTTATATAGCAGTTCTACACAATTGTGCAAATTCATAATACATATTTCTCTCTGTGATACTGTATTATTATGGTATTATTTATATTATTATTAAAAATTCTTTTACACCCAGTAAAGAATTTAATAAAATTTTATTTAGCACCGATTGGAAAAATAAAACTACCTTTTGGCACCGAGCAGAAAACAAAAACTAACGAGCGATAAAGTAATTTGTTTTTTGTCACGAATTGTAATTATTTTTACAATGTAACTGAAATGAATTTGACTATTTAATAGTTCTACCAATTTAATCGCTATTCACCATCGCTTGCAGTAAGATACAAAAAAACAATTTTGCTGTCTGCTGTCTTAAAAACATCGGTTTTAATTCATCATTTTAGAATAATATTATGAAAAATTGAGTGCAATAAATAATTTAGCTTGTTGAAAGTTACTATGGCGCAGCCTTCTCTGAATCAAAAAGACTGAAATTGCAAATTAGTAGAGATTTCCATCCTGATAATGTAAACTACCTACTTTTGTTTCAAAATCGAACAAATAATATTATTGAAATTTTAAAACATGCATTAGCACTGTGTCTTGAACATGGTCAATAAAATGTATCGACATGAACTACATAATATTTTACATACGTTCGGTGGTATGTCTAAAATATAAGTTTTAAATAACTAAACTACTTTGGAGGTACTAAAATAAATTATTAGTTACATATAAATCGTGGTTATAAAATAAATTTAGAAGCACGTAGACCTACAGCGAGTAAAATAATATGATATTAAAATTTGTAGTATCGAAATAGAAAACTTGAAGTGTAGTCCCGAAGAGACAACTTTATTATATTATTACAACCGACTTTTTTCGAGTTTGAATTCTTTAAAGAAAGCTACCTACGGGCTTTTCAGTTTTCACTGATTACTCATGGTTGATTTATTTCTAAAGCTATTTTTTTTTTAGATAAGATAATATTGCTTATCTTTAAACGTCAACAAAAGTTAACATTATGTCATTCGGTAAACAAAGCTAACGTCTCATTATTTTGTCAGTTCTTTTATCGCCGGCATAAAAAGTTTAAAAAAACTTTAATTTTGAGGAAATTTAGAGATTTGAAAAAATATAGTATGTTTTGTTCAGAGAAAAGTAACTTTTTGTGGTTTGTCTGTAAGTAAACGTTAAACTTACAACTTACCTTCATAAAGTTCTAGTTTTTCTCCCAATAAAACAATAAACCATTTTAAAGTTTAGGAAAAGACGTTTGTGTTTATAAAAGTTCTAGCTGGGGAAGCAACAAATACGTTTAATCCGAAATTAGAAATATGCAAACATTTTTTATATATTAATTTAAAAGTTTTTTAAATTTTATACATAATATTATAATAATAATATTTAAGCTAATAGTTAATGAGTATTTCTATATTCTTTATATATCTATAGTTAATAATTTATATTTAATTATTCGTTTAGCATTAGCATTACGGATTTCACTTCAATTGCTATGAAAAACTATGCCTATGCTATTTATAGGCAAATAAAATCAATTCACTTGAAAAAGTGTAACTTAATTCAAACAGAAGAGATAAACTTAAACACTTCTTCGCTTACTTACATTAGGTTATTAAGACTTACCCCAAGTTTTGTTAATCTATATCCGTACTAAATCACAAAAGTGTAATTTGAGAAACGAATAAAAGATTAATTGAACAAACTGTAAATATCTGCAACATTTTCGAGCAGTTTTTAAACAATTTCATAAAGTACTGATAATGTGTCATAGTGTACTAAAATTATTAAGTTTATTATTAATAATATAAAACAATGTTCATTTAAAAATTAATAACTTTAAAAAAATTTTAAATTAAATTTTTGTTACCTGAATTAAATTCTTTTCTTACATTCTTTGTGCAATTAGTAAAAAATTTTTAAATCTTGAATATTATTTAGAAGAAATCAAATTTTTGTTACCTATACTTAATTATTTTCTTAAATTCGTTAAATAACTCGGTTTTTATTAAATATTGCCACCCTTTTCATGTTTTAATTAAATAAAAGTTTAGAAATGTTTGACACGTAAAATCCTTTATATAATTTCTTTTAATTTGAGATATAAAATAATTAAATCCGTGTTGGTATTTAGTCACGCACAGTAATGTACTATTAATGAAATAAATTTGTTACTATAAATAATTGTAATTATAAGAAATAATCAATATTATTATGTAATAGTCATGTTACGCACAAGTTTATAAAATTCCAAGCGTTCAACAGAACTACAAATTTTATATTCAACGGAAAAGATTAATTATTTAAATACAATTTAAAAATTTAAACTATTATAATATCATATCATACAATAAATTAAAATACCAATTATAGTAAATAATCATCCAAAACATTTTCAAATGAAAAGTATATTTTCTTATTAGATCACTTGAACATAATTTTTTTAAGTTTAAAATTTTGTTATCGTTATAACATTAATATTTAATAATTATTAATGGCATCTAGAAATTAATTAGTTTTTAATTAATTCAGTGGTGATGAGTAGTAATGATATGTATTAATTATCTTGCAAGCTTTAATTATTTTAGTACAAATAATTGTCTATTCAGGAATACGAAATCTGTGCGTCACGTCATTTATAATTAAAAAATCAAAATTCGGTACAGATACCTTTACTTAAAAATTAATTTAAGTAATTAGCGTATACTATGGATAATTAAACGTGATGTCTTTCTCACTATTAATATTAACGAAACAAAGTATTCCAACTGGAAAATCCAATCGCCAACATTTTATTTTTAAATAGCGTTGTCTATTTTTTTCGAATCAATATTAATTGTATACCTTTATTTTGTTCGATATATCGAATCTTAACAGCCATTTAGCTTTTGGGTTACCTAATCTGGTATATAGGCACTATCGAGTTATAGCGTCATAAAAAGCTGGCGTTAAATTACAAATGTTTCAATAGCAGAGAACAAAAACCAAAAGTAGCTGTTAAGCTTTTAACTTTATGTATTCTTTAAGGAAACAATTTAAAAAAATCTTGTTTAGAATTTTCTGCGAAATAACTTACGAGTATTTTGCTTTTTTATAATTAATCGATCCTGATACTTACAAAGAAATTAATAAAGTGATTAAAAGTTCCATTTTTAAACTTAAGAAGTTTACGTATTATGAATCACATTATCAATTAAAAGTTTTTGTTCTTAAGCGCACAATTTTTATAAATATTTATGGTCGAAATGTTGTGATTGGAAAGAAAAATAAGTTTTAATTCGCGATTTGCATAATGTAAATAAGTTGGTAAGGTATAATCAACCCTTAAGAGTGTAGAAGCGACCGAGACTGGGCTCTAACCACCAAAAGTTGTGATTTACCCTCGTGATGCGCGGACGCAAGCGCTTCATGAATCGACCACTAAATTTATCCACAAATTTTTGTTATCCTACATGTTATAAAAACTTGAAAAAAATTTATAACTTCGATAATTTGTATTGCGCATTTTGAAATGTTTATATCACATTTTTTATACTCAATTTAAGAACTTTTTCAGTATCAACTCTCTTTATATTATGTCCTGAGAAAAGCGAAACCTCAGGAATACTTGCGTTTAATTTTTATAAAAATAATAATTTAAATTTACATTTTAATACTGAATATATTAAAGAAATGTAAATATTTTGTTTTGTATAATGCAGTAATGTAATGATGCAAATATGTAGATGGTAAATTTAAAAATAAGGGTTGTTTTAATTTCTAACTCGTTAGTTAGATCCTTATATTTAAAGCAATTATCTTTATATTGCTGCGAATTATTCTAATTATTAAAATTTTCCAAAACTTTTCTTTCCATAAATAAACTTCTTAAATATTTCTAGTTTATCTAAATTTTTTAACGATGGGAACACTAAATAGAAATGATAATCACTCATATGTTGTGGTATAGCGTATACTTTCCGTTTCTTTATATAAAACTAGCTGACCTGGCAGACGTTGTCCTGTCCAAATTTGAAAAAATTTGTTTGTTCGGTTAGTTACATCACGCCATCTATCGATAACCTTCCGATAACCTATTGTTTTAACTTGTTCGCGTATAAATCGACCCCGACGCGACCAATCTGAACCAAAAAATAGATATGCAATCTACATTATATATCTAAGCTATGGTGCAAAAATGGCTTCGATACCTCTAGCGGTTTCCGAGTTTACCTAAGCTTAACAAACGCACAAACGATTTTTATATATATATGTAGTAAACATCTTCCAACCATTGAATTCTTCTAAAAAAGATTTTAATTTAATTTTAAGCTGAATCAAACAACTTTTAATATCATGTCACTTTTAATTTATTGCAACTGTATTTATTTTTTCAATTATTTTAACAAGTATCCAAAGTTATCGTTCTTGGCTCCTCCACCATGTTGGCGTCCCCTTTCCTCCGCTAGTTGGCAGTAGGTCAACCAACTCGGTGTGCGACGCTGTTTCGGTTTCCTTGTGAAACACCTATGGCCAGATATCAAATTATTTGATTATGATAGTGGGTAAAATTTACACTATCATATCGATACCTCAGTTCCAAAATGAAACAAGTCCGAAATTGGTGAAAATCAGATTAGTATGGAAAATTGTAAGAAATATAATAATTCATCAGTTCCAAAGAAAAACAAGTCTATATTATAATGTGTATTAGTTGTAGCGCATCAATTTTTGTTTACGTACAGACTAATGTAAAAACTCATAGTTATCTCAAAACTAACTTTTTTTAGTTGTTACACTTTGTAACTGAGGTATCGATGTTTTGTTTTAACGTCAACTAGTTCGTTAACCTTTTAGGAAGCACATATGTGACGCTCACTCTAATACCTAGTGGTATTTCTAGCTCTAATAACGCCCTCTGTGACTTTGGAAGATTTCTCTCAATTGTCCCTGTAAGCAGAATGTTCCTGTGCAGAGCTGCTAAAATTTGGAAAACCTTTCCCAAGTGTTTGAATCATCAGCTCCATTTTTTTCCTTCGGACTGGGTATTAGAGGAATTTCCTGTATAAGGTTTATTAGGTAAACTTGCTGGTAGCTGCCCGGTAAGTAGTTTTTTTTTATCTTTTCTAATCCTCCGAGCCAATTTAAAGTAGCTTTGTATAATTTTTGGTCACAGGCTTAATATCTTTCGTCGGAGTACCTACCAGAACATTATGTTTAACTTATTTTGTTTATGGTTTAATCTTGAATTAAAACAAAATAGTTTGCTTAAACCTACACACAGTTTCACAGATTATCAGGAATTTAATACTCTGAGATCTCTATGTAAAGCGCAAGCGTAATTTTGTTATCAGGATTACGTAGCCTACGTTCAAAGTAATATTGAACTTATAGTAAATGTTTTTGGAACAACAGTAATGCTTATCCCATCTCAATGTATGTGGGTGATGAGGTGGCCGACGATGGCACGGCTATTGCAGATTTGTTTTTAAGTAGTTCTCCGTTGTATATGCTCCTCTTCCTCTGCGGTGTCCCGTGACATTTTGAGCTTTAACAACCTGCATATCACCTCCTATCTAGTTACAGAGATTCATATTTTTAATGACCAGATGACTGCCTTCCATATTTTTAAAAAATGGCTACTGCTAGTATTAACAATTCACTTTCTACTGGATTTTTCCCAATTGCATGGAGGAAATCATTATATCGTACCTATTTTTAAGTCGGACTTAAAGAGCTCCGTCAAGAATTACCGCCAGATCGTAATTTATCCCTATGATTGTCGAAAACATAATGAATCATTTTCTTTCCCAGCACTAAAGAGTATTATCAGTGATAAGCAGCACGGTTTCACTTCTAAGCGATTCACAACTACGAATCTCTTGTTGTTTGAGAATTTTGTTATGCAAGCTTTTCAGGAAAGCATCTCCGTACATGCAAGTTATACATATTTTGCGAAGGCCTTCGATCGTGTTGATCATGTGTTGTTTCTGCCCAAACTTGGAGCAGTTGGAATTTGGGGAGCCCTTTGGGAATGACTTTCGACCTATCTCACTGATCGAACAGTGATTGTCAAGCTGAATAGTTTTCCATCAAGTGCCTTTGCAGCCACGTCGGGCGTGCCTCAGGGTTCTCATATAGGATCGTTGTTGTTTAACATTTTTATAGACGGATTACTCAGTGTTTTTCATTTGCAGCGTCTTGCTGTATGATGATGATGGTAGTACTGCCGGTATGAGGAAGAAAACAGTAAGTCCAATTTTGATCGCACATTGTCCCTCTTTAATGAATGTTTTTTATGAAAATCATTCCATCCTAATAGTGTTTTTCAAACTCTGATTGCACATCTAGATGTAGTATTTTACGCTGATTTCAGAAATATAAAAAAATGAATTTTGAAAAAAATGGATTTATTGCCTTCTTCCTTATGACAGCAGACCTATAAACCTGTAAACTACCAAAAAATGTTTAAAACAATGAATTATTAGCACACTTTTATTTGCTTTGTTAATTTTTGCACTGTTTTATATTTTATGCAGATTTATTATTTAACCGAAAAAAACCTATAGCGGATCTATAAAAACTTACAAAACATTTTTTAAATGTTACTAATTTGATTCGAGTGCAAATATTTTATTTACCTAAAATAATTTTGTATAAATGCTTATTTCAACAAATTAATTCGGAATTCCAGTAAATCAGTAATGAATTAATATGAACCTGAAAACTCTGGTTCCCAGGGTATTAAAAATATATTTCTAGCTATCAAAACTAGTAAAAATTAATAAGAATTCAAACATAACATTATATTGTTAAAAATGATGGTAATTTTTTTATCAATAATAATCAAATTAGAAAATATAATTTTTTTATGATTTGAAAACTCTTATAAGGTAAATTCACCACTACTTTAAGTTAACACCAGTGGAACTTACATGTTTGTACCTCTTTGGCCAGCGGTGGAACTTATTATAATATTTACTACATAAATATCGTAAATATATCTGATCTAAGGACCATTACTAAGGATTTTTATATGGAGGAACGCCTCATATAGCACCTATTAAAAATATTTTGTGTACTTTTACGGTAATCACCTTAAATATGCTAGGAGTAAGTGATAACAGCTTTTGGGAACTTTGGAATTGTTAAATTAAATAGTGTCAAGTTTGTTAAGTACCTACTTTGTTGCCAAAGTAATTACCAATAATATGGGTTCTTTGGACATGTTAATTTGCTTTGATAACTAGGAAATTTATAAATTTATTATTATTTTTATTATTATTTAAATTTATAAGAAATATAAATTTTTCGTATCAAAACTGTTGGTACAGGTTTTTAACAAGAATAGAAATTTTATCTCGTGGCAACCATTTCTTCCTAATCAAAATTAATACTAACCATTTCTTATGATCGTTTAAAAATACTAATCACATCCGAATAAGCCATTACTAATAATCATTCTTATACTTTTATCTTAAATATTAATAATGAAAATGATTACATCCAGTCAAATATTTCATTATAGGTAGTATGAGTTTAACAAGTTTTCGGGAATCAATAAAAAGTTTCATTTTGACATATTAATAATAATTAGTTCACACTTTTTATTGATATTTAAATTATTATAACTCAATTTCCCAGTTTCGGAGTTTTCAATTGATATAACTTGGAGTAAGGATTGTGTTTTAATTTTTTTACATTGATATCTAAATTATCCATATGAGAAATTAACAGCAATCATTTATTAGTAGTTTTTAATCAGTTTTAATTTTTAAATTAAATAATTTTTGACTTCTTGCATAATGTAATAAAAAAAAATTAAAATATAAATTATAAAAAAAATTTAAATTGAATCGACAATTTGTTTTTCTCTTTCAGCTTTACTTACATTAAAATATTTAAACATTTACTTTGTTTGAGAACGGTAGCACTTAAACATTTCAAATTCATCTACTTTAACTGATTAAATTGTACCGGAAGGATCCGGAACGCCATTTAGAAGAAACGACTTATATCCTAACGACGCTCCGTTCAAAAAGTTAGAATTTTCACTAAAAGTCGACTATCGAAAATACTACTGCAATAACAAAATTAAACAGTATAGAGTATTTGCTGAAG
The DNA here is from genome assembly GCA_963170105.1 of Cantharis lateralis. Taxonomy (NCBI): domain Eukaryota; kingdom Metazoa; phylum Arthropoda; class Insecta; order Coleoptera; family Cantharidae; genus Cantharis; species Cantharis lateralis. Next base: position 12,964,448 of record OY720629.1, read on the forward strand.
CTACTACTTCATAATTTTTACACTACAATAGGTACGCGATGTAATAAAATTGGATTCTTTTCTGCTCTTTTAATATAAAATTCTACTAAGTGTCATAAAATGCGGATGGTGTATAAGTAAACATATCAAATACTGATATAGTTAATATCGAGTCTACTTAAACCACAAATTTATCAATTATTGAAAGAAGCTGACAAAAATTATTCAAAACAACAATAATTGGTGACCCACTAAAAATATTTCTAACTATCAATAAACATACTCAAACAAAAGAATGAATTCCTTACCAAAGAAAATCTCAGTAAAAATAATGATTATTAACTAAAAATCTCAAAAAAGCATAATGAAACTCAGCATTGACCATCTCTGCTACATAAACTTACCAAGATACATACATCACAAATATGTAATATTTTGATCCGACAATTACTCTTCCATCTCCGGTTCCGTTACTAATCAATAGTATAATATATGTAATTAAAAAACTTGCCAAAACAGCTCTCATACATAGATAAAATACTACAAACTCAAATTTAATCAGTAACAAATGAGTTATGAGAAGCAGATTTGAGATTAGGTGAATGACAAAATTGAAATACAAAATTAAATGTGAAAAGCACTCCTGGTTATTGTTGCCATTTACTGATGAACCATTTGGTTAAGGTATGTACCCAAAAAAAAAATTTGAATTGAAAGCCCTCCGATTTCAGCTGATAAATAGTTACCTATCAGCAGTACCATTTTCATTCAGTCGAATCAATCAGATGTCTTGAAAAATTACGAACCATAAATTTTTTGAACCACTGAACATTGACGACGGTGTATTGATATTTTATACTGCTTTGCTTATATTCAACATGTTTTCACTAAATCGTTACATCAAATACATATTACCGATAAGTAGACAAACATAGCCAAACATTAATTTTAGAAAAGAAACGGACTCACAAGTACTACAAGCATACAACATATTTTGAAGCTTATAACAAATTTGCCTCTTTGTGCTCTCAGGTGACATCCTCTATATTATGGAGCCAAACGAATTTTAATTTGAACATGATGATGTGGTAGTACTCTTTATAATTATCGAATATACAAATGATAATCTTACTATCACAGATTTCTCTATTGATATTGAGATGAAATCTATACTAATATTGAAGAATAGGAACTCCTATTGCCCTGATAATATTCCTTTTTTATGTATTAAAAATTGCTTTTCAGAGTTAGCTCATCGGCTATCCCTTATATTTAATAAGTGCCATCACACAGGGATACTTTGCTGAATAATGAAAAAGATCGTACACCTTACAAATACCAAGAGCAACTTGTTTCTCTTCATTGAATGTGTCACCAGAAACTTGAAAAGTAGGCTTTTCGTAGATTGCTTTTTTACCGATTTTACTAAAGTATTTGATGGAGTTCCTGTCGATTTGCTATTGCATAAATTAACAGTGTTGTATGGTATTAATGACCCTTTACTGTCATGTTCGTTTTATTATTTACGCAACCGACAGCAATGCCTTAAAATAAACAACAGTCACGTTTCAAACTCATTTTGGGTATCTTCAGAAGTAGGACAGGGAACCCATTCTGCCTCAATATTATTTGCCTTGTTCATAAATGATGTTAAACTTGTATTTGATTATTATAATTTTTTCTTATATGCGGATGATTGCAGAATTTTTAATGCAATTGGAACTACTGATAATAATCAACACAAACTTCTGGATGATCTTAATAATTTCCACTCTTGGTGTAAGACAAATAGTCTACAAATTAACAAGGGCAAGTGTAAATGGTTATTGTTTTCTCGCCATGGAAATCCATCTTCTAACTTGAATTATTATATCGACAATACCCCTAATTGAAAACGTGTCATTCATGAAAGATCTTGGTGTCATTCCCGATCCTATGCTCAAATTTACCCCTCACATCGTTTACATTGTTTCACAGGCAAACCGACTGTTCAGATTTGTGAAACGGTCTACAATGTAATTTTCTAAACTTAGGTGCATTAATATGTTGCTTGTCAGTTTGAGAAGACCGCTTCTTGAGTATTCCGCAGTCATATGGTCATCAATCGTATGATTACCATGTTAGTCGTATAGAGAATGTTCTGAAGAAATTTATTAACAATCAAAATATTTTAAATCTTATATAGAGTATACACCTTTGTAAATTATCTCATTCTTCTTAGTTATTTATCGTTACCTAAATTGGCAAACCAAGGAAATTATTTTGACGTAATGTTTATATTCAAGGATTTTAGATATTCGGATATCCTTAGCCTTTTCTCCTTAAGAATTCTTTCCCACCCACTAAGAACTGCCTATCTTTTATTTTTTATGTTCTATTCTATCGAATTAATTATGGTCAGCAGTCTACTCTAATCAAGATGATTTGTGTTTTATTAGACATGCTCTATTATGATTGATTAGACGTATTGAACATGTCTATGTATACCTAGAAATGAAATTAAAAATTAAATCTCAAGTAAATTATGAGGTATTTATAGTATAATAAATTAGGATTATTAACTTGTGAAGATATAATACTTATATTAAAAACTCAAAAATTAAACAAGTTAAATAAACGATTAAAATTCTTTAGATCTTTAATATTTCGATTTTTGAGTTTTTAATATATGGTATTTAGTATACTATATATTATTTAGTATACCCCAGACATCACACATATACATAATATATACAACGAACGAACAAAAAAATATGAAAATGAGGGTATTTTATAGGAGGATTTAGTAAGATAATTGCGTCAATTAACGATACAAATTATAAATGAGTTGCTAAGATACTAACAGGATGGTCTCCTCTTCTTAAAGAATGGAGCTTTTTGCAACGTAAGTTCTACTGTATATTAAAAGTATTGCTTTTATTCTGTAAAGTATATTATACACAATTCAATAACGATTTAAAATGGTTAAGTTCATGGTAAAAAGAAATGTCCAGCGTAAATCCTCAAATAAATAACGATGTATAAATAAATGATATCATCAAATGAACTTTATGATTATTTATTTAAAGCATCGATTGGGAAGACATTTTTTTATTTTACCAGCACTTAGATTTAGTCTAACTGCTAGAGCAAAAATAAACTTCATATACGAGAAAACGTAATACCTCAAGCTTAGCTAAAAGATTGCAGAAAACACATTTGTGCTTTTAAAATTGAAAGAAAATTGTTAGTTCACTCTTTTCTAAATTGCTTGCATAAAATATTCCTATTTCGGTATTACCTGTAGGTGTGACGGTAATAAACAATTTATATTATACTTTAAAAACTGTCCAAAAGGGATGTTGTTTTGATTAACGAAAATAATATATCTTCTAGCCCAGTATTTAATTATAAAAATAATTTCAATATTAATCATACTTATTGGAATTTATATGTAACAAAATTAGACAATTTAAAGTAACAAACACTGCTATTATTAGTATTATCTGTAATTATCCTGTTTATATCTTGCGAATGCAACCGGACTAACAACAAAAGCAGAGAATATAGTAGGTGCTATAATGAAAATCTTTAGTTAACTTTATAAGAAACTTTTAGATAAGACTTAAAATGAACATGCAGTTTCAAAAATAAGCATTTATATTTAAATGGAGCAGAGGCAATATACCAATTTATTGTATTTGATTTTTGATTATCTTTTGAAAAGTTTTTGTTAAACAAAATTTTCATTGGATAAGCAGTTTTTAAGAAAATTATTTCACAATAATAAATTTTTTACTCTATACTAGTCATATGGGGGTATAATTTTTACGGAGGTGGATAAATTAAGAAGAGGTCAACAATTTTGTCAGTATACAGTACTACTGATTAATAATAAAGAAATCTAAATTTTTTGATAATTCGACAACCAGTTTTAAAAAATAAAATGACAGCGCTTCCGTGGTGCTTCTATTTAATTTGACTAACTGCATTATTTCATAAAATGTAATAAATGAAAAATTTGTTAAATAATAATTTAAGTATTTTAGGATGAACCCAATGCTTGAAGCAATGCTTTTAAATAATTTTGGTAATCTAATAAAACATGCATAGTGAAACTTTTTATTTAAGCAAAACTGTATTGTAGGTTTCAGGTTTAACCTACTTTTAAAACTAATAAGTGATTGGTGTGATGAAACATAATTTTATTAATTCTTGAATAAATTTATCTATCGATCTGGATTCTAGCGGTAGTCGAACTAATTTATTGTAGTACGTATAGTAGGTACATTAATACTTTTGTTGTTAAAATGGTAAATTTTAATTTTTAATAATAATTTTTAAAATATTTGCTTCTTCAATAAGTAGGAGGACTATTATACTGTGTAGATGTTAAAGCAATTTGAGCATTACTATTCTTTTCAGGTGATTTTGGTACGAAAATATCACGAGATCTATTTGTTAATGTATTACGTTTCATACTTACTTCAAATAAATTTTATATATTTAACTAGCTGGCGGCCCGGCTTCGCTCGGGTTTCAATTTTACTGGTAATTGAACTTTTCCATTACTGAAATTTAATTGATGTGCGATTCAATTAATAAAAATTAAAAATTAATTAAAAAAGTTAAACAAACTATTAACTATTCACATAAACCAGAATAATTAATAATTACTTACTACTGATCATCCATTGTTCACTTACTTACCATTTAATGCCATCGACTTGCAACTCTCACGCAATCTATCAATAACCTTTCGAAAACCTATTGCTGTAACCTGTTCGGGTATAAGTCGACCCCGACGGGACCAATCTGGACCAAAAAATAGATATAATAGTAATCATACCGTACAACCGTTCTGTTGCGTGGTTCCCGAAAAACAACTCGTTTTAAATTTTGTTGTTAGGTGTTCTTCCTGCTCTAGCTGCATACTCTTCTAAGTTTTCGTGTTCATTTTCTGTTTTTAGAAGTTCTTCCATTTTTCTTCGATATTTTTGTTGTATACTTTGTTCCTTCCATCATTTTTATATTGTTGATGCAATTTTAGTTTTCGTTTTCCACCATTATATGATTAATATAGTAATGGGTATTCTAGATCTTCATTTCTTTTTCAATTTCTAACTATTGGAAGGTTTTCATTTTCAATTGTTTCTTTGTGCAGACGAAATTTACCTGTTGAAAATTTACAAAGTTATTACATTATACATACATTAAAAAATTTAAAAATACAAAGTACTGAAATTCTTCTTAAACGGGCACCAGCGGTTGTCCGATAATGAGGAGTGCGCCACTAACATTAAGCTGCATTATTGGGAGATGTTGAAACGAAAATAAATCCTTTCCTGAAGGGGGAAGCTTAATTTTCTCTTCACGCTGGTAATACCAGCTTTTCTTTTCGTGAAGAAACCCAAGATATTAGAAACTAGCTGATTAGTGCCTGTCAGCGATGGCGTGGTTCTACTAAAAGAATCCCAGACAAGTGCAGCTTCTCCGAAATAAAACAACATGTAAAAAAAAGATATTTATTTGCTCCAATACCAGAGCTCAAAAAAACAAGTTATGTCGTCACACAAGCCATTGTTATCGGGTGTGATGTTAATGAAAAATTCTCAAACAGAAGTTCTGGCCCGCCGTTAATATTACAAGCTGGAATCACCCAAATGGTGATCAAATGAAAAACAAAACTGCTTGTAAAAATCAAAGATATGTGTACCTGTCAGATTAGAAGTAATAAAAAAATATACTCACCAAGTAGCTACCGATGGGTTTACAAAAAAAGACCTTATACAGGATATACTCCCAATCCACAGGGAACGCAGTCAAAAAGATTACAACAGCTTCAAACAAAATATCTTCACTTCGCGCCCGAACTCTTGGAGATGATGAACAAAAAATCGAAACGGAAGGATTCCAAATTGTTGCGACTCTCCACAAGGAACTTGGACTGCTAGACCATTCGAGACAATCCAAAATACTAAAAGGCGTCTAACAGCTACATCCACGATAATCATTTAGCACTCAGATGATATAAGGATAACAAACCAATAGCACCGAAATTAGATTTTGAAACGGTTGCTTAAATGGATGCCTAATGGGTGCTTCCTATAAGATGTTCAAAGATAAAAAAATATAATCCGCAACAACAAAAACCACTCCCTTACCTATTCACTAGACGAATATGCAGAAAATTTTTAACAAAAATTAACGAAAATTTTTAACGTTGTAACAAAACGTGTAACCAAAATGCCCACTATCAGAAAAATCAATTCTGATATCAAAACCAAGGGCGCACCAAATAAAATTTTCTTAAAACAGTGGTGCAACAATGTTATAAATGCTATAAATATTTAATAAAATTGTTTATATTTACAATAATTATCTATTATTATATTTTTTATCAAATTTCGAAAATTTAAAAGATGAGTAAAATAAGAATACGTTGAAAACGGTTTCCTATTACGCTATTCTTAATATTATTATTACTAATATAAAATTTTATATGCTATGTCAAAATCGGTATTAGGCTACTACGACGTTTAGAAAAGATAAAATAATAGAATAGTTTTTTAAATGGTTTTTATTTATTGATACATTTTGGCTAAAAAAAACTGTTTCCAAATTTACTTTTAGGCTCTACTAGTTATAGCTTCGTAAAAACATATAACACGTTACGATTTGCTCGTAAAACTTAATAATAACATCCATATCGGGTTTAAACCCGATATGGATGTTATCTGTACATACCTATATAATATCAAATTTTCACAATTTACACAGATAAATCAATCCCCAATTTTGAAAACCTTACATAACAAAAATTTGATGTTTGACAAGTCGAGCTTTTCTTCCAATTAATGATATAATTAAAATGTTACAACAAATCATTTACTTGTCAAAATATCACAAATATAATTAGAAACACAAAAGAACTTAGCATTGGTGATAGTCATAAGATTTTAATGTTTTATGTTTCAATTTTTAATTGTTCTAGACAATATTAATTTAATATGCCCAGTCACAATGATAAATTTATATGCTTAGGTCGCTATTTGCTTTAGGCGGTAATAGAAATTTAAGTGACAAGATGCTAAAGTGTATCCAGTTAATATTATTATAACAAAATTGTTGCAAAATAATATAATAGATATCATTAAAATGAAACGAATTCGCTATGGGTGAATTCCAAATATCGATTAATTTAAAAAATAATCGATTGTAAATCGAATCCTTTGTTGGATTATGGAGAAACTCCGTTCTACCGTATAATCTCTTGTCTTACTATATGACACTTAGGGCCAGTTTTTCAATTGTGGGTCAACCCTTGAACTTGGTTTGAACGCGTTTATGACAATTCTAATTGGTCATAAACGTAGGTTAACGATTGAACTTAGTTTAACTCACAATTTTAAAAAACTGGCCTTTAGAAACTAATCCTAGCACCACTATTATTATTAACAGGTTGTGGTATTACGCCCACCGCAACGAAGCTCAATCATATTGTGCCCCTCGTTCCTTGTTTTATTTCATCAGCCGCGTTTCATGGACGAAGTCGAGTAAGCGCCTTAGGGGTGCTTGTCCTATCCCCTCTGCTTCCAGATATAGAAGCCCGAGGTGACGCATTATTTTTCCCGATAGTGCCGGTCATTCACATAAAATGTGGTGAGGAGTTTCCTCCGATCCACCACACATCCTACATTTAGGATCTTCAGTTATCCCCATAATACTGAGGTGTCTGTTGAGACAGCTGTGTCCTGTAAAGAGTCCTACTATCCTTCTCAGCTGTTTTCTACTCAACTGGATGATCTCTTTGCTTCTGGTTTCACTTGTAGGGCCTTTGATGAACATCCGTGACTGTCTCAGTCCCGGAAGACCCCCCCAATAAGCAAGGTGTTGTCTCCTTAATATATGTCTCTGATACTAAGTGTCGTCATGCATGACGACACAAATTAAAAATTGTTTCTTTTTACAAACTTGTCATCCAAGTTTTTATTGTTAAAAGTTGATTTTCAGTTCTTTTAGGTTTATGTTGTATTTATAGGTATTCCAAATATTTTTTTTGCTCACTAAATCATATCTTCATTTACTCCAACTTTTTTAACAGCATCCCGGACTGAAGCACTTCTTTTTAATTTTAAGTAACTTACGATAGCTTTATCTAATTTTTTTTATTCATTCCACCTGTTTTTCCTCGATTTTCAGATTTTCTTTGGATAGTGTAATTAACATAACTTTTTAATGTGGAATTTATTTGATTTACAGTGATTCCGAATTCCCTAGCGATCTCATTACTAGAAATTGTCGAATTTTCATTTTGCTTTTGCAAAGTTTTGTAACGTATTTTTTACTGTTTACTCTGCATTTTGTAAAATATTAAGAAAACCTGAAAAATGACATATTATGAATATGATTTTATAAGATTTCTATTTAATACTAACTATATATTTTATTTAAAACTTTTTCTTTTTGAATGTGAAAATTTGTCATGAAAATTCCGATTTTCTAACGTTACACTCCTTAGTCGACTATCGTTCAGGATGGGACTTACTGCTTTACAAGAAATCTAAACCACAAATCGTTAATATAATGTACTAATTTATATTAATATAAAACAAAATCTAAACAGAATTTTAAATCAATAGAATTTTAAATGTAAAGTGAAGTTGATATATTATAGTGAATTCGTACTCTTGTATTTCCGGAACAGCTTGTCAAGTTGACCGCACTGTTATCTTAATATAGAAACCGAGCATAAGTAGGAAAAATATCTAGGAAAAATATAGTAATAATATGAATCAAAAATTTATATCAAAACAATTGAAAAAGTTAAAATTGCCCAAGAAAACATTAAAAAAATATGGATTGAATCTGACTTGATAACTGAATATGAACCGAAAACTTTGAAATAAATTGCTCTGCAACATTGTGCTACAGTATACAGTGCAGAGGGACGATTATAAACAATGAAATACAAATAGTGGATTTGATGTCGAGCGAAGATGTCAAAGAAGTTAGATTTTACGACTACATATGTTCGAAAGAGTGGTACACTTTAACTACCTTGGTGTACAGATAAACAATAAAAACGATATAAGAACAGAAGTACAAGCGGAAATACAAGCCGGCAATCGGGCATATTATGCGAATAAATCCATATTAAAGGATAAAGCAATAACTGTGAAGACAAAAATTTTAATTTATAAATCGTTGATAAGACCAGTGTTAACGTATGCATCAGAGGTATTGTGCATGACTCTCAGAGAAGAAGAAGAAATGAGTGCATGTGAAAGAAGATTATTGAGAACTATTCTTGGCCCAAAAAAGAGAGTGAAGAGACAAGAGCAAGAATGAATTTCGAACTTCGTGAAGCTATTAACGCAGAGGATATTGTGAAATTTATAAAGAGCCAAAGGATTAAATGGTTTGGGCATCTAATAAAAAGGGAAGATGAGGAGGTGACGAAGAGATGTTGTAGAATCCCATAGGGAATAGAGAAATATCGAAGAAGGAATGGTGGAATTGTGTAACAAAGGATATGAGAAATATGGGTAATGGTAGATGGAGACAATGAGTCAATGATAGAGTAAAATGGAGAGCTAGTATGTATTGTAAAGGAAGCAAGAACGCATCGCAATCTGTAGCTTGAGGAGCAGTGGCATGAAATGTGATAGAGGGCTGATCCCTCTGTAACGGATTTTGTAAGTTCAATAGACCAGCTCAATTCTTAAAAAGAAATATAAAGCTATTTTTAAAAAAATAAAATAAGAAATGAATAAGAAAAATCTAAAACTGCACTGCGGGTATTTGAAGCCGACTGCACTACAGCCTATTTTGACTCCCTAAAATTAAATTTAAAAAACATTTTTTAATTTTACCACGTGGTTGCATCTGCAAGGCTTCTATTATTTTAATGTTTTGTTTAGATTTTGTTTAATATTACATTTTATGTAGGTACATACCAAATACCACATAATTTACTTGAATTTTTATTTTAAGTTCATTTCCACTAATAAACTTCTTGGTTCAATAAGTTGTAACTTCCAATGAAAATTATTAATTACTTGCATAGGAAACAAAATAATTGCATTTCATAGGAAATAAAATAATTTTGTATTTGAAATTAAATATTTATAGAGAAATAAACTGAATTCTTAACGATTTATTAATTGTTATAGTAATAACAATAATAATTATTACAATTTAACAATAAATAAAATTAAATCTAATAAGTTTTTATCAATGTTGTCGTATCGTATAATTTAGCAATGGTAATGCACGATCTTACATAGATGAAAAATCACTGATCGAGATATATGGAGTGAAACGAAGGTTTCAATCAGAAACTGTATAATAGATGAGACAATAATAACAATAAGGCTATTTAAAAGAAAAATCGGAAATAAAAAGAAATAAAAGCGAAAAATTAATACCAAGAAAGGGAAAACACAAGCAAGTTTTAATTAAAATAGGTATCTACTTGGAATATTAGAACATTACTAAAACCTAAATAAAATTATGAAGGTTACCAACGAGCTAATGAGGTACAAAGTAGACATACTAGGAGCGATACAAGAGTTCAGATGGAAAAGATAAGGCAAGCACCGACAAAAGATAATGATGAGAACAAAAAAGAAGAATCCTACCACAAATCCAAAACATTATGTGAAAAACGTTATAATAATAAGATCGCTATCTGGAAAGTAAACTATGCACGAGAATGCAAATTCCGGTGAAGAAAAGCTTTGTAATATAGAATAAGCATTGAACGCCTTCATATGCAGTACCAAATTTGCACACAAAAACTTATATAAAATAACTTTGTTTTGGCCTGTTTGGCCACTGTTCGGCGATAACTTTTGTAGCGCTCAAAATTTGACCTTCCTAAACTGAAGGTCGGTTTTATTTTTGCTACTGGGTAGCGTCGGAGGCTAAGGGTTAGGGTGGACTTATCTGTCGTCTCTGTATACTCACCCAACCTTACTCTAGCGGGCGCCAAAAGCTTTTTAAGAAAAACTTTAAACTCAAAATGATACTCGGTGTAAATAAAACGGAATTTATTAAAAAAAAAGAAATGATTAATTTTATTATTTACAATATGATATTATGTACAGAAAAGAGAATAAATATTAATGAAATTACAAGCAAATAAACTAATTTACAAAAAATGAGGCCCTAAGCTAATTACTGGACGAAACGCCACTAGTCTCAGAGTACCTAATCTTGACGGTTGTGCAAAACTATTTGTGTTGATGTTTTATCAAGTTTTTGTGTTTATTAAGGGTGACTAAGGGAATTACTACTGAGCTTATTTCGGTAAGTGGTGCGAATGCCTGTTTTCAAAACTAAACCTTACTTTTAGCGACTTCTGAATATTCTAACCTGACTTATTACTTTAACGGTTCCTGCACTAGGGTAAGTTGTTAGATTGTTCTTGACAAGTCTCTAGTGGACAATCTACCTGACCGATCTGGCTACTAAAACCTACCTATTCTGAATCACAAAACGTTTACTGAAAGAATGGATTATCTCCCGGCGGGCTTTCAGTGGTTCGGCTTTCTGGATTCTAGGGAGGGTTTACTCGGGATCGGTTCGGGAAGGTAATCTGTCAACCAACTTACTACCAGCTCTTGTTTTTCGTTCTTTCGCTTTGGCATACCTGCAGGGATGCAACCTCTATAAGCTACTTGCTCCGTCACGGATGCCTGCAACCAGTACTTAACCTAATATCAATACCAGCTTCTGAACGAAAGTCAGGTAAGTATATCGGGAGCTTAATTTTGTCGGCCTTTAGGATTCTCGCAAGTCTTGATAACGAAAACTTTAACGAGATCAGGGACGGAAGTTTTGTTACGTCTAGATAACGTAAACGTAACACGGAAGGTATTTGAAATAAGTCGTATTGAATAACGAAAACGCTTATTTCCTCCGTCTCGGATAATTTCGTCCAGAATAACGTAGACGAAGACGGACGGGTATCTTTGTGAAGTAAAGCTATCCTGAATAACGAGGATGCTCACTAGTCGTTGATGCAAATTTTACCAACCTACGTTTACCCTGTTCGAAAACTCGACTGAAGACAGCTTCAGCTATAGTCATCTTTTAAATGGATTATGAATATTCAGAAATCGATATATTAAAAGTTTCCTGTAATCTATCCAGCTGATAAGTGAAATCAAAATTTGTTTATTTATTTATAGGCAACACACCCAACCTTCAATCTCAACAAATTAAGTAATAAAAATTTTAAAATAAATGAATTTTCAAATTTTTGATTGACTCAACTTGATTTATTCTTTACACTTTTTATTTTCAGTAAAAGACATTTTGATATCAGAATTAGAAAGAACTATAGGAAATTTAAATAATTATATTTTCTGAAAGTTTGATTGAAGAACACTCAAATTTAACTTTACGTTGCTTTTTTGTTGAAAATTCTGTAGAATAATTTTTTAAATTTTATTATTAATTATTGTTTTTTCTTCATTTAGCCTTTGATTTGCACTTTGATGAAGCACAAGATTTGTGATTGCGTTTGTTACGGAGTTTCCAAAGAAATTCGCAATCAACTTCAAAATTATTAACTAGTGAGAAATTTATATAATATTAAAAATATACTAGCAGACGAAAAGTCTGCGAAATATTAAAACTTATTGTTTTATTACGTTTATTTAACTAGTATATTTTTAATATTATATATGAATTTCGCAATCGTTGGCATTCGGTCAATGTTGTAGCCGAGTTTGTTATTACAAATTCAAAGCTTATATTAAAGTTGAATGAAGATAATCCATTTATCCGTTATGCGATATTACTGAAATTGATTTAGTCTAGCAAACTTAGTATTTTATAAATTATATAACTTATAATTGCAATTTTTTTTGGGAAATTTTCTTAACCAAGCAGAACGCTGAAATTAAATTTTCTCGATTTCGGAATTAATTCGGTTAACGTGGAGAGCTAGGAATGGTCATATTAACCTTAGAGCTCTTAGCTTATAGTTAATATCCAGCTAAAATTTCATTTCAATCCGTTTCCAATTCCGTTGGGGAGATTTTGATGGAACGGACATATACCTATACATACTTTGAGTTTTATATATAATTATTAAGTAATATTTGAAGATATATATTATTTAGTGGGTTTTTTGGGTCCTATTATATAAATAAAATTAAAAACCAATATATAGGTTAAAACCGGTCATCAAATATATCACAGTTTTAATTTTATTTATATATGGGGGGCCTTAATAATGCGGGGGCCTTTTCTCATCGTTCTATAATATCAATTTTATTTCTCATTCAAGTTTCCAAATTTTCCTTTTATCTTCAACAATATAGCTTCCAATTTAATCAATTTGTAAACAATCTTCAAAACCAAAATTTTATTTTTTATCCAAATTCATCTAATAAATAAATACAGTTAAATTAAATACATATAAATTTATTTCAAATACCAATTCAATTACACGCTTCAAATAATAAAACTCAATCTCAAAATCACAAAGAACTACTTTTATTTCTCAATCTGAAATCGCACATAAAATTCGAACGTAATAATAATTATAAAATACGCCCGTCCGCGTTGGCAATTTGGCGATAAAAGCTTCGTTCTCGCTACCTTGTTTTCTAATGTTGTTTTCAAAATTTTCCCAACTTTATTAAAATTATTAAAATAAATGTAATATTTTTTTAAATATTTTTGTTAATAAAATGTATAATAAACGAAGTAATTTGGAAAAATACACGATAATATAGATGCCTTCGCGTTAAATTACAATCGACAGCGAAAACAGAAAATACATAATATAAGAAATGGCAACTTAGTCTGCGTTTGATCTTTGATGTGAACTTGTCTTTTATTATTTTGCTTTTACAATGTTAACCATGTTAGTACAAAAGCATGTTTTATACCTTTATTACTCGTTTCTTTTGATATTAATTTTGAAAATATAAAACGTGATCTTTTACTCAGACAGAATTATTATTATTTTCTGTTGTAATTTACAAATTGGTGTCTACAAAATACTAAACGAAAACCTAGAAAATTGCATTTGTAAAACTACAAAATAGTAAATTTTCAACCAACTTAATAACAAGTTATTTTTCATAGGTTTTGTGGGAGGTCTCCACTAAACTGAAAAACGAAGATCTTCTACTAAAGCGCTGAGTGATTGATTCACCAATATAAAAGCTTAAATTAAGGTAATTTATTTAATGTTTAAATAGGCAGTTTTATTATCAATTAATTAAATTATAAAATATGTTAAACTTCATCACTTTTATTATAAACAACCTAAAATTGCATTAAGTAATTAATTTTATTTTATTTAAAAATTTTAAAATTTGAATTATAATTTCATTTATATTTATATAATGCAGCGGATATTCACTTCTCCCATCATTATATAAAACGACCATATGCTTTGTTTATAATACCATCGTATAGAAAACTTCAAAATTTACGTGTGTAGTTGTATTTACGTAGCACAGGCACACCTTTGGTAGCACCAAATGGAAATGGCAAGGGTAGCCGCGTATGCATAGGCGGGAAATGGCCTTTGCATTTATTGGGCTGATTTTCTGACTAACTTTGATTCTCAGCAAATTTTGCTTCCAAAATGTCAATATTTTGGAGAAAATAATTATTTTCGAAAGATTGAAAAACATTATTTCTAAGGAAACGTTGCTGAAAATATCATAATTTTAGTAGGTACATATTATAGAATAGAGGTACAGTAGCGGTAAACAGTTTTTTCTACAAGAACTTTTAATATTTCAACATTTTTGTTAAATTTTTGTAATATTATTTTTTAAAGGCTTTTAAATTAATAGGTATACCTCTAACTTTCTATATAATGAAAGAAAAATGTTCAAATTTGAAAAAGTTCTTTTAAAAAAACTGTTTGCCAACTTACTTTTGAGCGCTATTGTATTAGAGATTTATAAATATTGTATTTTTTTGTGATTTTAGCTTGACAAAAAATAGGAAAAAACCGTAAAACAAATTTTTTTAAATAAAAAAGTATCTTGTACCCGAGTGGCAATAAAACTGTTTTTGTTAAATATTGTTCATATATAATATTATTATTTTCGAAGGGTACAACGTATCATTATTTATAAAAGTTTTTATATATTCGGGCATAGTTTTTGATAATTTTGTTTTGTGGAAAAATAAAAGTAATATTATTTGATAAGTGATTTGAGTTTTATTAATTAAATTGGGAATAAAATTAAAGTGCTGATGTGGAAGATTTGATAACAATTTGGTTTGAAATATAAAATTAAATTGGATACTGCAGTGCTATTAAAGAAAAAAGAAATTGGACGTCGGAAATAATTAAGATAAAAAGCAGAAAAAGTAAAAAGGGTAAGAAATTATTTGAAATTTTATTTCATTAAATTACGAAAAAGGAACATTACTTGCATGCGTACGTCGCGTCGCACACCTGGCCCGTTAATGTGGACAAGGTTTCTCCTCGTTCCATTTATGGTATTGAAATTTGCATTAAAGATTGAAATTTTACAATCATAGACGATTTGAAAATTAATGGCGCAGCAAATTATTATATCATATTGTATATACCTCTACGCAATACGTATCACACTAACAAATAAATCTTCTCCGGTCTCCTTCAAAAATAGATTTAAAAATTGAATTTTAGAATTTTAATAAAGGAGATTTTTTATTTGAAGAAACCAACGTCAAAATACTTCA
The DNA here is from genome assembly GCA_963170105.1 of Cantharis lateralis. Classification (NCBI taxonomy): domain Eukaryota; kingdom Metazoa; phylum Arthropoda; class Insecta; order Coleoptera; family Cantharidae; genus Cantharis; species Cantharis lateralis. The sequence goes on from OY720629.1 coordinate 12,980,120, forward strand.
TTTTAAAACTAATAATACTTTTTTGCAGCACTAATTTAATATTTTCAGAGGTGGACAATCTTACAAAATTTTAAAACCCGCATTAAGAATTCTTAATACAGTAGAGCGTCGATAATCCGGACGTCAGAAATCCGGACCGTCGATAATCCGGATTCAATTCCGGTTGAAAATTTTTTTTTTAGTCGTCTTACCGCTACAAAAAAATGCGCGGGTGTTCTTATATTTTTATTTTTACTAAACTTTTATTAAAATACCACATTATAACTTCATATTAATTAATGGTTTTCTTTATCTGCTGTAATTACTTAACCACTAAAGTGATTTATTAAAGGATTTAGCAAGCTTTCTTTTTGTTATGAACTCAAATGATATTTTTTTGATTCTTTTCAAAAATCCGGACATTTTGATAATCCGGATAGGGTCCGGTCACAATTGATCCGGATTATCGACGCTCTACTGTATTTAAAAAAAAAAATTTACATTTATCAATTTTTCAATTGTCCCAAATTCATTACATGAGTAGTCAACAAGGAGGCTAACTCCAGTACAAAAAAAATTCATTTTTCTTAAAAATTTCATCAAAGCTAAAGATTAGATATGCTTTGATCGCTGAGAACAAAATATGATTTAAAAAATTAATAAAGAAAAAACCAAAAACAAATTTTCAATATAGCAAAAATTGCTTTTTAAATACGGTTGATTCCTGCTCGTATCCTCCAATCAATCGAGTTTCCAAATATGAGTTACCAACAAACTTGACCAAACTAAGCAATCCAAAAAAACTACGACTTCAATAAATGAGTGGCAAAACACGATTCCTCCCAAAAGGATTTCTTGCAGAAAATGCAAAATACTGCACTTAAACTAAACTTAAACTTAAACCAAAAAAATGGAAAAATCCGAAAACAATCACGTCCTCACAATTTTTTCTCACATCCGATCCTTTTGACCACCTTTTCTTTTCTATCTTCCAAGTCGCGTAAACGCCCTGACTAGTTGTTTATAAAATAAATCTATAAGGCATCCTCCGAAAATAAAGTAACGAATTTTCAGTTTCGTTAAGTATCCAGATAGTTTAACGTGCCCATTTTTGGAAATTTATTGAAACTTTTAAATATTCATAATTAGAATTAAGAATTACAGCTCAATATGTAAGTTGTGGAGGAAGAAAACTGTAACGTTTTTGAGTTTTCGCCCGAAAAGACATTTACGAGAGTTCGACCTCTTTTATAATTTTGCCAGAATATCAGTATTTTAATTTATTTGGTATTTTACTGAATTTAATTCACATACTTACGAATATTTAAAGCAATTTACTATTTTAACTATTTAAATATGTGACACAAAGCATTTAAGTGCATTTCAGTAATTTCTTACGGTTGCTAGAGATTTCACTTATTGAATATTCTTATAATTTGGCAAAGTTGTGTATAATTATTATCAGTTCCAACATTTGAGTTTAATTTGAAATTATTAGTTCCATATATTTGGTTAAAACTATTTGCAAAAATTGCCATTATTCGTCTGGGGCCGTCCATTAATAATGTTAAGGTTTGGGGAGGGGGTGTATCGGAAATCTTACGAACCCTTATGTGGGGAGAGGAGGAGGTCCGATGTATTCCTTACTCAAGTTTTTTTAAATAATCTTTTTTCTTTTTATTGCATAAGGTTGGTAATCTCTTAAAATCCATGTAAAAAATAGTACCAATATACAAATTTTAATTTCTCTAAGACTTATAGAACTGTTTTACTCTGTACTAATTAAAGTATCACTTGTTATTAATTTTTTACTTTTATCACTGACTATTTTTAGAATTGCAGAATGCAGTTTTATGCAATAATAGCAAAGGTATAGTAGGAGTAAGACACATTATTTATGATCCTTACGTAAGTTATAGGGGGGCTGACACAATCTTACGTACCTTTTACGTAAGATAATGGACGCTCCATGTACAATAAAATTTTATTTACAGTACACTACAAATTAGGGTTTTATTTGGCTGACTACTTCTTTTTTTAAGAACTATACAAAGTGAGGACGGTTAGAACATGGTTCTTCCTCAGTTTGGGCTGAACCGGGGATCTTAGTTAACAATATATTTAAAATGTTATTTTAGAATAGGTTAAAAGGTCCGACTTTCCTGTTCATTCTTAAGAAAGTAAAATTGTCCACAAATGATATTTTCAAATGCGACTTGATTTTACCCTTTAACCCTTTATGGGATACCAGTACATAATATCACAGATTAAATAAACTACAGATATAATTAATAAATTTGTAACTTGTGAAACAATATAATATATGAGTTAAAACTAAAATAAGTTAATTAAACAATTCGAGAAATCAATATTTATTTAAGCTTCCGAAAGCGTATGCTAATTTATCACTTTAATTTAATTTATAATTATCACTAATTTTTTTCTCTTACTGGATAAACAATAAAAAACCTAACTTTGAAGGTCCCAGAGTCTTTTCTGTAGGGTTAATACATTTAGTACCTACTAAATTTTCTTTTTTCTAAAAGAAAAAACTGCTCAGCGAATACATCACCATTCTTTCTGGGCTGTTCACTACACTTCTAATTATCTAGTTATACCATATTATTCGATTTCCCTAAAGCCCAAGGCTTGCGACGGCACTGGATCAAGTTTAATTTTCAGTGTGTAATAAAGTTACTTATAGTATTTGGTGGTATGCAACCTTTCTTACGTGAATAACTTTTGTCCATAGAAATGTTACGAAAACCACATAATTTAAATAAAAAACTGTTTTGACAACGTTTGTTTGTTCTCTTTAGTTCCTCATCAGCTCATTTCCATTGTTTTGTGATTCTTTATTATAATTTTAAATTTCGTTCCCTGTCTGCAACCAATCAGAGCAAGAATAGGGTTGGGTTCATCCCACTTATTAGTAGGTATAATTCCTATCTTTGAAAATCTTCCCAATAGCCAATAGTAATACAAAAAATTACAGGTTTCTACACACTTGTCACATCGATTACCTGTCACAAGTGTCAAATATTCATTCGTGAATAATTCTTTTTACACAAAAGTGTAATATAAAGTTTTCTTCGAATTAGTATATGAACAATTAAAGGAAATTTAATTTCCACGAAGTTACAGTGTTTGTAGCGACAAATCTTCCGTTCATATGGAAGCATGTTCTATAACAATTGCAATGTGCTTAAGAAACAACATCAAATTGTCGATTAATAGTTTTAGTATTTAGGGTTTAAGTGCAATATTTGTTATAATATGTCGAGTGTGCCAGTTAGAAAATATAAGCGAGAAGCTAGTGAAGTGAGCGGTTGTCTCAAGTATATGATTTTTGGATTTAATGTTCTTTTTTGGGTTTGTTCACAGATTTACTTTCATTAATTTTTTTTATTAATTATCTTTTACAGCTGTTAGGTTTAGGAATTTTAACTGTTGGAGTATGGGCGTGGAGCGAGAAGGATACTTTTAATAATTTGGGAAAAGTTGCTAATGTCGCTTTGGATCCTGCATTTGTTCTTATTTGTATAGGTACGTAATGTACCTACGCTGTATTAAATTTCTAATTCTGTTAAATGTGTTTACTTTAGGTACCGTAACATTTGTTATTGGGTTTACTGGTTGTGTTGGTGCACTTAGAGAAAATACTTGTTTATTAGCTGCAGTAAGTTATAGAGTATATTTTTTGGTCATATAATTTTAGAAATATATTTTAGTATGCCATATTTTTGTCTATATTATTGTTACTTGAAATGACTGCTGGAATTCTCGGTTTCATTTTCAAAGATTGGGTATGTTTCATTTCAATTTTACTTTGTATTATTTCATTTTGACTTAATTTTTTAGATTAAATCACAAGCTACAGCTGGTTTCCAAACTTTTATAATTCATTATCGTGAAGATCCTGATCAGCAAAATTTAATAGATTGGATTCAAGAAGATTGGGTTTGTCTATTTCAATTTGCTTATTTGTAAAATAATGTTTTCAAATCCTTTAGTTGCAATGCTGCGGGATTGAGGGACCAAAAGATTGGGATCGAAATAATTATTTTAATTGTTCTTCACGTATTATCGGTAGTCGTGAAGCATGCGGCGTTCCGTTTTCCTGTTGTAAACGGAAACCTAATGTAAGTGAAATAATTTTAAACATCCACGTCTTAAATTATTTAACAAATTTGTAGGAAATAATAAAAAATAAACAATGCGGATATGATGTTCGAAAGCCTGGTTTTGTAAGTATTTACTTTTGCTTCTGTGTGCTTGAAGCGGTTGATTTAATAATTTGATGCATAACGCAATGTTGTTCTGTTATAATTGAAAGTTTATTATAAAATGTTTTTATTTGCTTACTAATCTATTCCTTCCGCATATAAATATAAAATAGCCAGGGGAGCGACATATTTTTGAAAGGGGTTGTTTGAGAGCTGGTGAAGAATGGATAGAAAGTAATCTGGTACCAGTCGCTGGTGTAACCGTGGGAATTATGGTTTTACAGGTACTAAAATCTTTAACTAACTTTTCAGTTTATATTGCTATGCACTAATTTTCTTTTTGGTTTGGTTTATTAGGATAACTTTTAATTTTTGTTAATTGAAAAGGTAGCTAAGTTTTGAGTTGGATTTCAGAATTTTGATGTATCTAAAATTGTGTACGAAAAAGGTTGCATTCAAGCAATTGAAGAATGGATAGAACGAAATATGATTCCTTTAACCACATGCGGTATTTTTATTTTATTTGCTCAGGTAGGATTTTTTTTTATTTTATTGCACAAGTTTTATTATTTCTACTTTAGATAGGCAAAGGTAAGGATTTTCTAAGTTTTCTTTAGACATATTTTTATGTATTTAGAAAATTTTTATTTTTTTGTTAACTTATCAACGAAATTCATGCATATTACATTGATAATATTGTTTTAGATTTTGGGTATTTGCTTTGCACAGAATTTAAGGGCTGATATATTTGCACAAAAAGCAAAGTGGCACTGACAATCAAGAAATCCCGTAGCCGTGTAGTACAATATATTTTGTCGCTTGGCTTGGGATTCGATGTCTTCAAATCAAACCGATCATGTTTAAGTCTCTTAACAATTTGTTTTCAAATTTTAATCTGTATATACGCAATATTGTACTTAGAAATGTACATAAAACGCCGCTGCTGCTATATGTAATACTTCGATACAAGTGAATTGCTATTTGAAAAAATATTAAAAGTATTTTGTAAATTGTAATGGAAATAATTTATATTTGATGTAATTTTTGGATTATGATAATTATTGTAAGTACCAATAATGAATTGTAATTGTTTCCCATTTATATGGCATAACTACAACTACTGTTGTACCAATTTTGTGATAAAAAGCGTTTGTTGCTTTGAATTGTTAATGATACAAGTTAATTGTAAAGTTTTAGGTGTAACATATTTTGAAAAAAATTTCAAATTGTATTAATTGCTTATTAATGAATTAATTATAAGAGTAGATGACGATAATAATAATAATACTAATTGTGATATTTTAGTTTTACAAAAACTGTCTTGATGTACTTAATTAATGTAATTGATATTATTTAACTGCCATTTTAATATTTTAAATATTAAATCTAACCATGACATTTTGTCTATTGTGAATTTTAAATTAAATTTTTTGATCGTAATGTTTTAAAACATGCATTTTCGTTTATTAATCATAATACTTGTTTAATATTTTAACCCTCAAACGATCAAGGTATTTTTCATAACACACAACTGACCAAGATGGGCCCGAGGGGCTTGGATATGAAATGTGTATTATTTTTCTTTGTAATGCTATTATGTATTGTATAATATATTATATTTTATGTAAGATTTGTCTTAAAATAAAGAATCTAATAGATAATATCATTTTGCATAACTAAAACTGACCACCGTGGGCCTGTTAGTTTTGTATATTATGAAATAAGTATTATTTGTTCTAGAATAAATTGTGAAAAAATGCAATTTTATTTATATGAAGGTGGCTATGTGAAAGCCTTTACAATAATTTATTGATATCCAAATTAATTGAGCCAGATTCTTTCATGAATTTCAATATACGGACCTCCAAGGCCCACCATTTGTACTCCGACTTCAGTTTTCTCTAAATATTCCAAGAAATGTAAATATAAATAAAATATTTTTTTTCTATATTTTAAATGAGAAATATATAATATTATGTAACTGAAATATTCATATTTGCTTATATATATGTAATAGATACTATAATCAACCCAATTAAAGTGATCCTGAGAGGCCAACCTTAGTTGTTTAAGGGTTAATACACAATTTAATTGTTCAATTTATAGTATTGTAAAAACAACCAATTGACTAACTAAATATAACAAAATATTCATAGTATTTTTTATTAAAATCTTGACAATCATATTTTAGGTCCCAATAGAATTAAAAAATTATCAAACACAATTGATTTTAACTGAAGTGTTCAATGAAAAGCCTACAGATTTAGTTGATTATTTTTCAGAAGTGCTTTTCTAAGTAACATATCAACCAAATCAGTCGCTTAGATTCAAAACCTGCCAAGTCCAGAAAAATAAAATATGAGATAATGACAAAAAAAACTTTTAAAATTGCCATTTAAGATTTTAAGTTCAAATAACTTTGAAATTGTTGGGATTTTCTTCATAATTTTACCATCGATATGGAGGCATTTGCATTCTTAATAATTTGGTCTATTAAACTCATTTTTGGAAAAGTGATTAGAGGATGATGTAGAATAGATGAAGAAGATCCTAATATTTCAGTCCCCAATTATTCCATATATTTTTTCTAATCAGGGCAACTTAATTTGGGCAAGTTAAAATTAGGTATGCAAATACATTTTCATCGAAAGCAATAGCTTGAAGTCGGAAAGATAATTTTGTTCTTATTCTTAGCTACTTGAACACCATACATAACTTTTAATATTATATAATCGTCAAAACTACCCTGCTTTGAAACAGCGGAAATTTCTCAATGCAATTTTCTCATGTATACAATATTATATTCTAAAATTATTAAAATGAGGTCGGTCTCTATTTTATTACCGGAATTAAACGAAGATAACATAAATTTCCTTATTTTTAATTTTTAATTATCATCACAAAATATTTTTAGTTTGTTTTTAGATAAATAATCTAAGTTTTGTTTTTTCAAAAACATTCGGCAACCAACTATAATTTCTAAAATTAAAATTTTATATGCATGGGTACATTTTTTAAAATAAATTTTAGTCATACATTTTCCCTAGTTATAAACTTGAAGTTTCTCAAAACTGAAACATAATTTTTAGAAGCTCATATTAATACCAAGAAATTGATTTTCTTTTTTATCAAGTTATTAGCCACTGCTCCAAATACTACATTAATTTTAGTACTTCCTCATCCTGAAGGCATTTGCCAATAGTTTGATTTACAAATAGAAATATTATACACCAAGTTATGAAAAATTATATTTTCTTTTTATTTATTCTATAATCTTTTATAATAAATTTCACTTAGATAGTAATAACAATAATTTACAAAATTTAACTAAATCGATAAAATAAATATAAATTGCTATATTAAAAATTAATGAGACAATATTAAACGTATCATAATTAATAATAATTACCTACATGTTTATAATTGAAAATTACAACTACCTATTCTAATGAAAGACTAATAAAAATCTTTATAGAAAATCTAGTAACCGGCACGACGCATTATATTTTTTTTTAACTCACATTGTCCGATGAAGAGGACTGAACTCACCGGGACAAAAAAAGAAAATTTTCTATGGAAAGGTCAAAACAAGTCTACCATGAATATTGGATTTTAGAGGTGCTTATAAGACAGTGCTAGTAAAATTTCAACATGTCTAATTTATAAACTGGGGTTTATTAATATAATAATTTATTAATTTGCTAACAGTTTACGAATAAAACGTAAGAACTGACTGTTGATTTCCTCTTACAAAAAGATACGGTGGTAAATCTCTTGTTAATGCTTCTAACCATGCCATATATAGTGAAGCGGATATCGAACCTTTTCTTGGCATTGGAAGAGACCTGTACATGTAATATAAATACATCATCAAAGTTAATTTAATAACTAAATATACACACTTACATTACAACTAACGTGGCTTGACTGGAGTTTTCGAGCAATAACTCTCGTAACCTTAACTGCCTGTTCGTTTTCTCTTGGAGTGTTGCCAATTCAATTTCTGATATCGTGCACTCTAAAATTCAAAACTTAAAAGTATTAAACGTATAAACATTTTCAAAGTTATAGATACACAATAAATTTAACTACACGCATAATTTAAAAGTACAAATCTCTTGGTTCTTTAAAATAATAAATAATACATTTTCCAACATACATATACCAATCAGTTTCTTTTAGCAAACGGTGTTAAAAATAATATACATACCGTTACTTTCTTTATCATTCTTTATTTTGAAATCTTCTATAATTGAATCGAAAAATTCCTGAGTTTTTTCTTTTGGCTTATCAGAAATTTGTACCATTTGTAAACTTGAATAGTCAAGTCGAAATTTGGACAACAAATTTGCCATACTAAAAATTATTATTATTACTTCATGTTATTTCCAGAAATCAATTTTCTTACTTTCTTTCTTCAGTTTCAAGTTCTTGTTTATTGTTTGCTAACGCAAAAACTCTTAATTTACAATGAGACCAATGATGTCTTGCTGAGATTATGTACGGTAAGAGCATAGTCAAACCCCCATCGTCATATAACCACCAAACGTCAATAGTTCCTTTAATTTGTTTTTTCTTAAATATAGACATGCTGTCTAAAACTGATCTGGGAAGTTCTTGACCAGTGGGAGAAGTATATAGAATTTTTGCGGGTATCGCACGTTTTTTGTTTTTTAAATTTTTTGTTACTGTGTTGTTACCCTTAGTTGGACTTAATAAATCTGTAATATAAAATTGTAAAATTGTGAATTTTAGGATTACCTTTCTTACTTATGGATGGAAATGGAGATGACGAAATACTATCTGAGACACTAAGGTGGGCAATATTTAGATTAGAATCGGCATGCATCATGTGTGCTGAAGCAGATGTATGTAAATAATTTTCTGCTCTAGAAGGAGGTTGCGAAAGCGTCAATTCACAACTGGATAAAGCTCCTTGGTCCTCTTCATCAAATATTTTGCTGTAATCGAGACCTTCGGGTACACGAAGAATGGCAACAGAGAGACGATTATCAAATGCCATGCTAAAGGAAATATTTGTATTATTAATTGTTAAACTAACTTGATATATTTTTCTTACTGTAAAACGTTAAAATATTTTTCCAGTTCATCAATATTGCAAGTGTTCCAATCATTTTTATATCCCATCATGACAACATTTGGACTAAGTCTTCCAATTCCACACGCTTGAAATAAAGCTTTTGAGCCACATTCAAAATGCATGTCGTCTACTAACGTATAGAAAGCTTTCACTTTATGATTGCGCAACCATTGATAAGCTGCTTTAGTTTTGTTTGCCCTGGTTCGATAAGTTAATTTTTGCTGAAAAAAGATAATAATGAAGATATTAGACCATTTTTTCAATTAACTTGAATTTTATTTTTAAACGAATTTTAAAAGTCGTCCAAGAACGCACTTTTACTTACATCTGATATTTCCCCTAAAATGAGTAAGGAATTATTTTTTGTGATTAGATTTGCAAAATCTAATAACGGCGGGCGGGAGGATGGCTTTCCGCAGAGTAATAAAATTTGTGGCTGATAATTTTTTACATGTTCTCCTATGTTTATTAAACGATGAGATGTTGTTAAGGCTGTTTTATATGTTTGAGCTTGTGTTGACGAACCCCAATTGACATCTACAAGGATTATAAAAATTAACTAATTAAATTTGGATTTTTAATTACATATCAAATTGTTGTATGCAAATAATATTTACAAATATCAACTTACCGGGTTTTCTATAAACCACAATCAAATATAAGCCAAGAATAACTATAAAAGTTATTAACGATGATTGCCAATTAATTAAAAACATAATTACAACGCATATAATAAATCCTCCTAAACTCAACCATGTGTTGTAATACTGAAAATATTTATTTTGTAAGAAATTTACTTTCAAATTATGTTCAACATACTCTAAATGTGGGTCTCCATCCCAATGGTTTAATAAGAGCAGCATGAAATGTGCAGAAGTTGATCAAAGCGTACGACGCCAAGTAAAAATTGGAAATTAAGGGTGCAATTGCGTTCAAATCAGCTATAAAATAAATAAAAATTATTATTTTCATGTTTCACAAAAACTTAGTAAAGTAATAGATATTTAAACGTCTCTAAGAAATTAAATTAAAAATAGAGCATCAATTTTTACGTATTTCGAAGTGCTAAAAAATCGATTAGCGATTCTATTTTTATTTTAATGTTAGGTAGCTTTCGAAACATTCCATAAACCAGTTTAATTTAAATTTTAAATATACATACCAATTAGAACAAAAGCAACGGCGACAAAAAACGTTAATACGTATCCCCGATACGGTTCTCCAGCTTTTCCATACCCTTTGGAAAAAAATATTAAACCTGGGTATATTCTGTCTATTCCTAGGGCTTGAATTAATCTTGGTACTGAGAGTAAATTGGTAAGTGCGGTACTCAAAGTAGCAGCAAAACATCCTGCGTAAATAAATGGACCCCATATAGACATTAATTGCATTACCTGTATAATTAAAATCAGAGTGAGTCCGTTAATTGGCAGGCATCTCTTTAAAATGTGCTGTCGTTTATTTAAAATTTATAATTATAAGATTTAATTTTGCAATAGTGCATACATTGGATAGTACACAATAGACTATATCCGACTATATATTATAACATTGGATTTTAGTTTAAATATTGCAATATTAATTTTACAACACAAAATCTATTAAAACATATTTTTTCTAGGTCTGGGTATTTGATATCTGGTTATAACAAAGGTATAACATACCATGTTACATTTTTTTTTAAACTAGAAATTTAAGGGCCTAGCGGAAAATGGCAGAACTCACATATTCTTGAAGTTTTTCAAAAATTGATTATAAAGTTGTGGAAATGTGTTAATAATATTTTCTATTCAGAAAATATGAATATTAATGCATTATAGATAAAAATTTTAAAAATAAAATTCCAGAGTAAAAAATATTTTTGATAAAAAATAATAGATAATATCGGAAAGCAGAAATAATTTTACTGTTTGGTGTTCAACCAAATATTAAAAAAAAAGAAACTAACCAATTTTTATACTCTTCAATTATTATTTTACCTCCTTACCGATTACATAATATACGTAATATACTGTCCTGTTTTAAACCTCCAAAATACTGTTTAGTTAATTTGAATTCCGTAATTTTGAGAAAATTCTATTTTATTGAATTTAATAAATTGTATTTTGTGCCAACTTTCCCATTTATAAAAAATTTGGTTGAAACGAAATTTATTAAGTAATTTACTTTGGAAAGAAAATTATGGAAAACCTTTAATTCTAGATAAATTTTATTATAATCTCTTGGTGAAGAATTATTTAAAATTTTTAAAATAAACAGATGAACGATTTAATTCAATCTTTACAGTTTAATAAAATTTTTACAAAGAAACTATAAAAATTATTCAAAATCAAAGAACAATAACCAACTCCAATTTGACAAAATTACATTTATATTATTTATATTTCGTTTGGTTTATTTATAAACTATTAATATTGCATTACCATTATAATTTTTGGAAACTCTGTTTTGATGAATGTTATTTTATAAAATTAAAAAATATATAGTTCTAAAATTAGATAGGGACCAACATCTTCTTTCAACACTGAATATTATAAGTGGATAGTATAACCCTTAGTGTACCGACGGGACTTGAGAGTCCCTTAAATTATTTAAACTATTATAATACAAACAAAATAATATAGTCTCTTTGATTGCAGATGGGATATTTACGTACACATATTTATACCAATAAACTTTATACAAACACTAATACATAGGTGATTACTCCATGCAGTAATTCATATAAATGGCTTATCAGTTGTATTTAATCTGAATTAAATTAAAAATGTCTTTTAATATACCCATTTTTTATTAAACAAATTTAACTCTTACAATGTTATTTAATTATCTTGAGACTGTGTACAAGCATTTCATTTTAGTTCTAACGAAGTTTTAATTCCCCCCTTTTAAATCTTTATTAGAGTTAGGTATGTGAAAATTCTGAAAACATTACTTTCTGCTAATTAGACCCAGTTTTTGAGTTGTAAGTTAAGCCAAAAAATTTGGATTAACCAATGAAATACGTTGAAAAGCTGATTTTTACACAACTTCATTGGTTAACCTAAAGTTTCTGGTTTAACCTGCAACTGAAAAACTGGGCCTTAGTCTTATAGAAATCTTTCCATCTACACGTTATTCAATTTTTTTTATTATATTTTAAAGGGTACACAAAGGGATAAAATATAATTTTCTTATCAAATTGTAGGTAAACTAATGTTCGAGTAAAGAATAAAAATCTATGAAATATTCATGGTTTCTAATTTGGCTACAAAGTTTAAGCATTGCCGAGAATGACGTGTTAATTTTAATATCATTAGTACCTTCTCAACTACGTAATTTGGTTGTTATGGATATAATTAATTAATAGTATATTTATAGTAACCATTCGTTTCATGATGATTAAAAAAAATTTTGTCTGGAAATATTTGTGCATTAATAAATATTGATTATTATTATTTAAGGTATAATTTAATTTAGAGGAATCATTCTAATGTGCGTGACAAAATATTCATACATATTTTTAATTAAACTAATTTTCATTTCCATTAGAATAGAGTAGAGGTGACTTATTTTTATTTATACGCAGGTTACTTATTACATAATATTATATATTATTAAATCCGAAAAAAAAACTTGTGCCTCTCCGTATTGTGGTATGGCACTGATAAGTTATATAATTAAGATTACCACACGTGGTTATGTGGTTTGCAATCCGAGTCAAAATAAAATATATATTTTTTTTATTTAAAATTCAATTTTATTTAGTGACTGTCCAAAACTTATTTATGACAAGCGCCTTGGGGTTCAAGTCCCATTTGAGCCGAAGTGTTAATAATACGGCCCTGTCAAAAACGTGCTATGATTATAATCATTAAAGGGAGGTGTTGACTTTGTAGGAAAAACTTGACATATATTTATGAAGATACTTTATAATATTTTATACATGAGTACCTACATATGTATCGAAAGATTAATTAGGACATCCCTTAGTTAAGTCCTAAGATTGATGAATAGGACTCTATATCAAGGTTTTTACCAATCAGAAATGATCCACAAAAAATTTTCAATCCGCTGTTATCATGATCTATCTTAAAAACTACTCTAAGCGTTAAAAAACTCTTCGCTTCGCGTTGCATCGCCTAAGTGAGCAAGCACCTTTATAGTATTTTAATTATTTAAATAATTATTTAAATTCCTATTTCAATTTTCATTTGCATGATATTATCGAATAGTTTTATTTCGGTAAATAATTTATCTTCATCGGGTTACGCATGACGATAATCTAAATAAGGTGAAAATAAATTCTACATAAAATTTAATCTATTAATAATATTAATTTATACCAAGTACGAGTTGATTGTAATGATAAAAAAAACATTTTTTTTTGAGATAACTGTAGTTTAAGTGTCCCTTAATTTTTTTTTCAAGTGCTTTATATTTAATTATTAGTAGTGTAAAGTTTCACATTAATCCTGAAAAACCAGACAAGCTTTGTTTGTAAATTAATTTATGATAAAGGTTTCAATGGAATTAAAATAAAAAAATTTTTGCTTTTATTATTTTTACAAATTTTGAGTACAGTTTCCTATATTCTGCTATTGAATTTTAAATTTTTTTGCAACTTTCTGTGTCAATGCAAACATTTAGGCCATGTAGAAGGTTACATAGGATCAGCAGGAAGAATTTTGGTGAAACAAAAATGTTTTTAAAGGTACAACATAAAATAATTATGTCAATTCATAAAGTAAGAAATTATAAAAATTGTAATAATAATGTAACAAATTAATCAAAACTATTGAATTGAATGATTGTAGTTTGTTGTAATATAGGCTTTTTTTTCATAATAATTCTTAAAATTTGAAATATTATGATCGACCTAAGTACAAGAAATTATAAGTTTGATGTAATTGATTCTGATTTTTTACCAAAATGTATTTTCAAGCCAAATTGATTTTTGCTTAATAACTTTTAAGAAAAGTTCGCGACCTTATGGTCTCGTACTTAAGCGTAAATTAATAAGTTTTTATGCGAAGACCTGCATTTAGTTCAATCAGTAAAACATGTAAGTTTAACAACAAAGCTTTTGACATCGGTAAAAGCTTTGTACCCTAGGTTTGTTCGTGCATACACAGGTTTTCTTTGAAAATGAACACTACTATCAGGCTATTGAAACTTAGATGCGACGCGGCGTCTGAAAGCTTTGTAACATGCTAATATCTTGGCCATTCGTTTACTTTTTATAATTTTTACAGCAATTTGTAAAATTTCAAACTGTAAATTTATTTTTATATAAGATTTCCTTTCAAAAAATTGAATAATACATTTTCAGTAGTAAAAAACATAAATTTTACATCAAAGCATATTTTACAAAAATAGTAAAAGCTAAATGATTTATTATTTTGTTTCATGAAATATACAATATCCAGAAACCGTATTAAGCGATTACTTGAATTATTTGAATGTTTAAGTTTGGATTTAATTCTAACAGTGATGATAGATAACAAATGAGTTGTCTAAACTGATTAAAAATTAATTCCTACCCTTTAACATTGACAAGATTATATAAAATATAAGCGTTATAAGCCATCTTGAGACTTGACTAAAACTTTGTTCGGTATTTAGGAAAATATAACATAATATAGAAATTATTTTATTGTTCCATAAAATAATTCTGAAAATCTGTATAGTCACACAGTATTGCTAAATAGAATAATTTAATATTAAGCAATTTGTGTTTAACTTAATAGAAACTGTGTTAATTTTTGTTAAAATTTTCATTATCTTTGTTTTCTATAAAAAGTGTATTCCTAAATATTGATGTAGTCTGAGGGTTCTAGAGGTGTAAACACTCGACCATATTGTCATTACAGATTATAGACTACGTTGTAAATAATTGATTGATCGAAACAATCGATGTAAATTTACATAAGCAAATCCTGCGTTTCCTTTTATAAATCACATATAAATCAAAATGTTATGTGTTTTAACCAAGGTTAGCTTGATAAATTTTACGGTTTACTTGAGTGGTTCTATTTTAGTTGAATGAAGAAATAATAACGGGTGCTTTAATTTTCAAAACATTAGGTTTGTACTATTTGGATTTAGATTTTAAATTATTATTTACACCATTTCTACACAAATCATGATACATTTTTCCAACAAAAATATTTACTTACCGAATAACTGTTGAAGAGTCCGTATTGACAACTATTGTCTTCAGTACAACTTGTTAAAGTATTATTAGCTAAATCTACAATACTTCCACTTGCATCTCTCATTGAGGCTCCTCCAGCAAATAAAACAAAAACTACGTAAGATATCATCGATATTAAAAGAGCTAATAATGTTCCCTTTGGAATTGCTGACGCTGGATCCTAAAATATTAGTTAATAGTAATATTGCACCTTGTAAGTAATCCGAAATTTTACTTTTAAATCTCCTGAAATATTAGCACCAGCTTGAATTCCTGTCACCGAAGGAAAGAATATTGCGAATACTTGAAAGAAATCATAATTTACACCATCCTGGTAACGAAAATCTGATCCCCAATTTTTTGAAAATACTTCATCTAAAAAGAAATTAATAAGAAAATTAATATTAGAAATAAATAAATTTACTATTTCGAAAACTTTGTTTATTTTTATAATGAATTTCAGGTTTTGTAGTAATTAAATCAACTTACAACTGAATCCGGTAAAGCCCATAGCTTTTTCAACGTCAGCTTGTGGACCAATTAGAGTGCCAATAAGAAAATCTAATATAGCGCCAACAATTATGGCAATTAAAAAATTTTGAGCTTTAGATTCCCATTCCATTCCAACTGCACAAATAAATATCATAACTAAAAGAGCAATGCTACCCACAATTCTAACATCGTTAATTCCTCCATCAACTATTTTAAGATCGAAACTGCCAAGAAGATCATTTAATGAATTACAAAAACCAATAGTGTTCATGGATGCAGCCACTGCATTTGCAAATGCAAATACTATTCCAACGGATGCTCCAAATTCGGGACCCAATGATCTTGATATAATGAAATAAATTCCCCCTACAAAATATTAGTTTTAAAAATTTAAATTCGAGTAATAAAAATTTACAAGTACCTCCTTTTACCTCACCGTTGGTGCTAATTGCAGATAAAGATAAAGTTGTGATAATGCATACCACTGCTGATATCCCGATAATGGCCAACGATAGACCTAAATAGATAAAAAGTAAAATTTATTGAATAAAGTAGTCAGTAAATCAATTGGGTCAAGTTTATACTAACACTGCTCTTTAAAACAAAATAACTAATAATTATTACCTATTCCCGACTGTGCAACAATCCATGATAATCGTAAAAATAGCATAACACCCCAAATATTGAGTAAACATGGTATTAAAACGCCTTGTATCCAACCCAATTTAATTCCTACATGGCCAGGAGTTTCAGATTGAGTTTTTCCATCAGATATTTCAGGTCCACTGCTAGCTTCCTATAATGCGTAACAGTGTTAATATATATTTTTTTCTATAATCGAATTGTAACGCAACAATGAACACAAAAGTTCAAATGTGAGAGTTTTTCATTCGAAGTTAATTAATTTATTATTTACAAAAGTTGCTGCAAATTAGGAGATATGTGTAGAGTGATAGCCTTTAAATATAATTATTGTAACATTTTATCGAAATAAAATTTTCTAAAATTAAAATTTTTCTTGTTTTTTTTTAAATATGTGTTTAATTTGTAAGATCATAACAGTGACATATGTTTATGTTAGTTTTTAATGTCAAGTTCATTTCTTGATTCAAAACCCGCAATTTCCGATCTGTCATTCAAACAGTGATCACACCAAGCCAGTTAACAGTTTTGGGCTGCTAGGTATTTAAATTTTATACTACATTTATGTTTATTATTTATTATAATGTCAGTTATTATGATATATTATATTTAACACGTTATATTTTTTTATGTTAATGGCAAAGATATCTCTGCAATATGTATTATACAGTGTAACATTAGGTGTTTTAATAGCAATGCGTTTTTAATTGATTTACCATCGAATATTCCTTATCTTAAAGTTATGAGCAAGCTTTTAAATACAAACAGTTCTAAATTTTATCTTACAGTTGCCGACCAATAATAAATAATATTAATTTGTCAATAGTAAATTATCAATAAGGACAAATCTCTTATTATAATTTTTTTATTTTACTTTTTTCCATTTAATAACAAAAATCTTGAGATTAGAAACCTGCTAGAACTAAACTAATCCAGACCAAGCTGTACTACCATAAGTTTTTAGATTATTCGTATTGTATTTGGAGTGTTTCAAATTAATATACGAACCTACGTATGAGAAGACACAATAAAAATTAAAATTTATAGGTAGAAACAGACTTTCCGATTTTTAAATATTTTGCAATCAAATCTCGGCAGTACCAAACTAGCTACTTCTTATTTTTACTGTTACTCACAGTAAAGGTAACTGGGAACTACTTACACATAAAATTTAAGTTTTCCTAAAATGTTATTCTAGCCAAAAAGCAGATGGAAAAGCTAAGGGATTTCGATGCTGATACTTCCCCTTCTTAGTAAAAGCAAATCCTTTTAAACACGCATAGATTAAGTCAAAATAAAGAGATTTAGGGGCAGACCCACCTCGAAAACCCGCGGAGGCTCCCCCACCCCCTACTCAAAGGGGTAGCGAGCACAGTTGTGTATTTTATTTTTTTTCTCGAAAACGGTAAAACGGAGAGACCTGCGGTTTGCGCCAATCGAAGGAGAATAAAGCCTTACATAGTATAAATATTTTTTTTATACTAAAATATTTTAAGTTTTCCTTCTACATCAAAAAATATTGGAAAGGGTAACCTTTTTTTGAGACACTTTTGCAAATTACTCCAGAACGGCCCAATAAATCAAAATTTGTCAAGAGTAGAAAGTTAAAGATTATTGTTTTTTCTATCGATTGGTATATAAATAATTATACTTCCTCTTTAAATAATGCGTACAGCGGCGTCGAATATACTAGCGTTTGGTAAAAAATTTAATATACTTAATAACATTTCATAAAATATTTTTTTTCTTTAAAATTAAGAAAAAGAGAAACTTGCTGCCTGTGGAATTTGGAATAAAATAAAATGTTACATTCTGTATTGAAGTGATATTAAATTATCAAAAAATTATTTTTCCAATTGAATTTAGCGAATTACTTGGTTACACTTCTTAAAATATTTTTATTATTAATTTTAAATTCTTTAATAATCGTAGACACGTTAACTTTCAGATACATATATCCATCTGCCTCGGTATAACAATTAATTTTCTTTCCAAACACAAACAAAACAATCAAAATCACTTGTTTCGTAATATAATTCTTTATTTTTCTTAAATATCAATTTTTATGAAATTTTACGGACCCACTGCCAATGCACGTCCGTAACGTCCGCCATTTCCCAAAAAATTTCAAAATTTAAATTAAAAAAAACAACGTATTTCAAATTTTGTTCCACGACAGTATATATTTCTTAATTCGTAAAAAGTTGTATTTTTTCTCTTACTACCAAAAATATTACTCCACAATAAAGAAATAAATTAAAATTTTACTAATGTAGAAAATTAAAAATTACTTATTTGTGATTTCTGGAAAAGCTTCCCATGTATCGCAACACATTCTTTTTCCATTATCAAAAAATTCAGATGTTACATCGCACCCAGTAAAAGTGTGGAACATAGGAAGACCTATTGTCACCTATTTCCACCCAAGAGTTGTATGTATCTTAAGTTTTTCCGGTACTAAACTCGATGCAAACATCCTGTTCTTGATGCAGATATTGATAAACAATGGTAAGAATAATGACATCTATGTAAACTGTTTTTATTAGTATTTTTGTTAAATTACTGTTTAAGCAGTTTAGAGAATGAACAAATATTCAAGAATCAGCTTATTCTTGGTTGCACATGCAAGTAATTTTAATCAGATCTGGAGAGCCGCTATTATAGAAGGTTTCCTGAGAGTTATTGAGCACTACCATCATATTTTCAGGCAATGCAATGTCCTTAAAATAATTAGAAATTTAACTGAACAATTCCGTTTTATTTTCTCCAACTCTTAAAAAATTTTACCTATTTTTTGGAATTGTGGTAGTTAGTCTTACCTATTTCCTTTACCTCTCTTTTCCCTGGTACTTTCTGTCAAGCTTTTTTCGATATAAATATCCCAAATTGTTTCAACTCAATTAACAGTTTCCAAATTTTTAAAAATATACGGCTTCCAATGCGAGATAATTATGTAATCTTCAAAAGAAGAGCAAGTTTTAGGTTGTGAAGTATGGTATGTGCACCAAAGCGGCCCCATCAATTAATTCGGCATCAATATTTATGGGTTTACTTTTCACATTAATGTATTTTGTGCCGTGATACAATTGTCCAAGTTGAACCAGTGAGGGTGGATATGGATGATTTTCAAATTTAATTATTTTTTCAAAACGTCCGTTTCCGTTATGACATTAACTTTTCCTGATGAAATGCTTTACATTATTGAGTACCCTTCTCGAATAACATCTTTAAACGTTCTTCATTGACAAAAATTTGGCTATTTAGAGCAAAAACTTCAGTTGATATTTCTTGGAATGGATTACCATATACTTTAAATGTGTTCACTATGTAACTGCAGAAATAAACTTTTCTTGCAAAACTGGCAACTCTTCGTGAATCTTATGAATATTTTGATGGAAATCTACATAATCTTTATAGTCGCCAATCAAATGAGCTACATCAGGACCTGAAATAAGCCATCTTTTTAAAGCACTGGGATTTTCTGTTAATCCAATTGCTCTAGAAGCTTTCTTAATTACTGCGTTTTGTTGCTCATGATCCTGATCTATTTAGAATGGATGAAAATCTATTTGACGATTTTTGAATAATAAATCCTCCCCTACAGAATTTTTTAATAATATTTAGATGTTTTTCTTTTAAAATGAACATATCTCTATAATGCACGGATAGCCAACGTGCATAGTTAGTTCTGTTCAATGAGAAGAAATAAGGCAATATATTTCCTATGGATTTAACATACATATCTGCTGCTCTTTAGGACTTAATAAATCGTAAAATCTTTAATCCATCTCTTGATGGGTTTTCCTAGTTCTTGTAAAATGGCTAACTTCTAAAAATGCGTAAATACGTAATACGCCACTGTACACATCGTTAAAACATGTATTTTTGAATTTTTATTCTATCAAACGATAGAAAAAATTATAATCTTTAATTTTCTACATTAGTAAAATTTTAATTTATTTCTTTATTGTGGAGTAACAAAAAAAAAGTTATTACTATGTATATGGTGTCCACCGCCTATATTTTTAGTAGTCTTAAGAGAAAAAATACAATTTTTTATCAATTAAAAAATACGTATCGAATGTAACATTTTATTTTCTTCCGAATTCCACAGACAGTAAATTTCTCTTTTTGTTAATTATGAAGAAAAAAAATATTTTATGAAATGACATATTGAATTTTTCACCAAACGCTAGTATATTCGACGCCGCTGTACGCATTATTTAAAGAGGTAGTATAATTATTTATATACTAATCGATAGAAAAAACAATAATCTTTAACTTTCTACTCTTGATAAATTTTGATTTATTGGGCCGTTCTGGAGTAATTTGCAAAAGTGTCTCAAAGAAAGGTTACCCTTTCCAATATTTTTTGATGTAGAAGGAAAACTTAAAATATTTTAGTATAAAAAAAATATTTATACTATGTAAGGCTTTATTCTCCTTCGATTGGCGCAAACCGCAGGTCTCTCCGTTTTACCGTTTTCGAGAAAAAAAATAAAATACACAACTGTGCGCGCCACCCCTTTGAGTAGGGGGTGGGGGAGCCTCCGCGGGTTTTCGAGGTGGGTCTGCCCCTAAATCTCTTTATTTTGACTTAATCTATGCGTGTTTAAAAGGATTTGCTTTTACTAAGAAGGGGAAGTATCTGACCATTTTTCTGCTCGTAGGCTCTTAGCTAAGAAGGTACTTAACGGTTTAAGTGTACAATAAATCTGTATAAGTTCTACTTATACAATTACGTTCTGTTTATAATTGGTTTAAATAAGATTTAAGAAAAGCTTATATTTTATAAACCAGATATATGCACCATCTACTTGCTTTATGAAGATGAGAAGATGGGTACCTTGCTAGTTAAATGTTTTTAACTTTTAGGATCACATCAAGACTTTAAAATTGTAACAATTTATCTGTATACATTTAAATGTTATCAAAACATTTGATTTACCTTGTATATTGATACAAAATATTAACTTTACAATGCCTCTTTGCACTTATAATTTAAGTTTTCTTTAAATAATATACCAGATATTATTATTATTTTAGAAACACTTAAATTTCCCTAAATTTCTTATGGGACACCTAAATTGAAGTCTAAGAAATTCACGGCTTACTGTCTGTTAACCTCAAATTATGAAAAATTGTGATTAATGTTATTGCTAACATGTAATAATGTATGATATTTTCTAAATATTTCAGCGATTTATTCATAAAATATCATCAAAGTTATTAAACAAATGAACTGGAACTTTTTCAGGGTTAAAAACACAGAGCTTTACGTGGTAACAGCAATAATCAATTCTATGTTATAATTGAAACTATCATCCCAAATGATATGAAATATGCTTCATCGATATACTGAGCTGCAATGTTAACACCATCTCAGGTCTCTGTTATACAATATTCTATAATGGTTTAATGATATTATAAAAAGTAGGAACGTCACATATCAACATGTACCAAGTCAAAGTTCAGTTTAATAAGTTTAAACTATATTAATAGTTTTACTTTTGCATTTGAGAATCTGAAATTGTATACTTTTGCGTCCTATGTTATTAAAAACTTTTGTTTTAAATATAAACTTTTAAAAATTCATTACTTCATCACAGACTGATTTGGTACAGTAGTTTTGGGTTAACAATTTCGTACAAGTAAACTCAAATATTATTCGAATGATGTTGTATTCACTATTAGAACGGGGATACTTCGATCAGTATACCTACTACTAAAATATTATAATTTCTGTGACGAATACTAATTGATATGAATTTAATATTACAGTTTATTAATTTTGAAAATACATAAAATATATAGATATAAAAAACATGCATTTCTTTTCAGTGTAAAATTGTTTTGATTGGCATACATAATATTTTTTAAAGTACAATAAATCACTTTAACAATAATGGAAGTAACGATCGTAGATAACTTTTTATATTCGAATAAATTAACATACAGTAGCGCTCAAAAGTAAGTTGCCAAACAGTTTTTTTAAGAGAACTTTTTCAAATTTGAACATTTTTCTTTCATTATATAGAAAGTTAGAGTTATACCTTTTAATTTAAAAGCTTTTAAAAAATAATATTACAAAAATGAAAGAAAAATGTTGAAATATAAAAAAGTTAAAAAAAAAACAGTTTGCCAACTTACTTTTGAGCACTACTGTAGCTGTACATCCATGCATGCTATGTAGGTATAGCCTATATTTGTACCTATAATGTATTCTATATAATTAAAAAAAATATATCTGTATGTAAGGTATAATATAATAATATATAAAATGAGAATTAATTTTCACATTTTAAATTTATTAACACATTTAATTTAATAACATATATTTTAATAATTTATTTAAAAAAAATTTAATTAATGAAAAAATTAAAATTTAAAATAGTTACATAATAATATATTATAATAAATTTATAATATCATGTACATAATAAATTATATACGTATTTTATGAGGATCCAGATTATTTATAAATTATATCAATAGTTTTCCAATTGTATAATGCAGTGTCGATTTGGAAAGAATTTAACGGCGAAGGATAACGGCTTAAGACCCTGCCGAAACCAAATTAATTTAAAAATAGTAAATATACCCCCCCTCATGAACATTAAATTTTAAATATAAATTTTCGCTATATTTTAAATATATAGGTAAATAGGTAATATAAATTTGTACAAACACACAAAAGGTTTTTTTTATTCAGAATGACGCAATCGCAGTGACTCAGAGGAATGCCTCGATCTGAAAATATTTTGTATAACGTCCGTTGACCCAACATAATATGCCATAATGTAAATTGAACAAAATGCAATACTCAGTTGTTTGTAAAATTTGGTTTTGTGAAGCACTGCCTCTCTTGCCTGTCCTGATATTCCACCACCGATATGGTATACACATTTTTTTTAACCCTTCCGGCCCTTCCGGTGGCATTTTCCACCACCAACTTTACAGGGTTATAAGTACAGTAAGCAGGGGTAGTGGATATGTTCATTACTAAAGTGCCTAGATGACAACTACATCAAGATTTTTGCTTAAGAAATGTTCTGTTCTGCTATTGTGAATTGTGCAAACAAAATAAAACCACTTTTTATTTTCAGTGTGTAATCTTTATCTGAGAATTTGCTAGTAGTATTTACCACGACTTCCTGAATTCTATACCAGTGATGGAAATCACTTCAACTTTCATGAGAGATTAATAATTCATATCAAATTTTTTTAAATATTCTAATTTGTCTTAATAATAAGACCTGGGGTGACATTTGCCACAATTTCATAACTTCCAAACCCATTGTGCTATTGAAATGTGGTGAGTAGGTTCTAATATGAGTCCAGATAAGAAATTTATGGAATTTTTTTTTTATTTAGTGTACAAAATAGTCAGTGCTGAAAGGGTTAATGTTTTATTATTTCACACTTTTACTTGTCCGTTTACAGCCATGCGTATCATTTTTATACCTGTTAGCAAATCATTGTTAAATGTTCCGCGCTGTACTTCTATTTATTATACTAATAATATTTTTCATAATTGATTTATTATGTATTTTGTAGCAATTTTATATATAAATATATAATTTTCAACAGTAACGTTAAATTACCCACCATCAGTAGTCATGTAGGGAAATCGTGATTTAGCACATATTGAGCAATCGACTATACAGCTAAATTTTTGTGTGATATATTTTAAATGAAATATAATCAAATACGAATTTTGGAAGTTAATGAATAGGGGTAGCTTAACCATCTTACGTTAGATAATAATATTAATTCTGTATTAATATACAAACAAATTGACCTTGTTAGTGTTCAGCGAGCATAAGAATTGATTCCGTAAATACTAAACCAATTTATTTAATCAGTTACTAGAAAATTATGTGACACTTCCATAATAATTGCAACTTTTTTAATACAATTACGATTTAGCATTACTGTATACATTTTTTATATTAACCTTGTCACCAAGGGACTTATTTTCATGTTAGATAGCATACAAGGTAAGCTAAATCATTTGTTCTTGGCAGATTCGTTTAATGTGCATCTACGTAATTCAGTTCAATGAATACACTGGAAGAATTTAATATTTCATAATACGTAAACAAAATCTAAATTTCTTATTCTCTCTGGTAAAATTCTACATAATAAATATATAATTTCTTTAGTATTTAATCTGTTACCATTAAAAAGTTCTTAAGGCCAGTTATAGTAATCAAAATTTTTGATATGGTATCGGACGTTAACTTTGTTTACCGTTAACTTTCATTTCATGATTGAAAAAAATATGAACATTACTGGGACAAATTTTATTTTTACGTATATTTTTGATTAAACTACTTGTTTACAGTTGATTACCTGCCAATTTCTATACGCGAATACGGCACTCATTAAGGCTCGGAAATTATTTTTTCCAGAATAAATTCAATATTTAATATTAATTACTTTAAATAATTTATTGATAATTATTTAAGATCAAGATCAAGATATGCCGCACTTTCCTTCTTTTTGCATTTTAATATTTTTAAAATTAAAATATTACTTATGTAAAAAAAGGTAATTAAAAGGTTATATACGTAATTTATTTAACATCAAACATGAAGTAAAGGTTATAATAAATTTGTTAACTGTAATGCTATCTGAAACTTGGTAGTCCCACAATGAAATTGTTTTAAATCTAAGTAAAATTTTAAATACAATAACCGAAATTTAAAATATATACTAATTATTATTTATTATCAGTTTGTAGACTATAGATTACCATCAGAAATGTTTATAATTATAATGAAGTGGTACGTCTAATTTTTCAAGATGTGAACTATAACGTAATAAAAAAATTTGATAGCATTTTGGAGCATTTGGAAACTTTTGTTTAAGCAACTTTTATAAATATTTAATATAAAATTAATATTGGTGGTTTCTTACTTTTGCATGTTCATCTTTTCCATGTAATAATTCACCAAGAGACGGCCTCTTAAGTGCTCTTTTTGAATTTCTATAGTTTTCTAGTCTAGGTAAAGCTTCTCTAGTTAATTGTGCTAAAGAACGACGTCGTTTTGTAGGGTTTTCACACAAACATGTTGTGGAAGTAGTGTTTATTAATTCAGGCACTGTGTCTTGAGGAATGTTTAGGCGTACACATCCATTTTCACGCATTTGAATTCCATCATTTTCGATACCATTTTCAATTCGTTTTACTGAAAACCTTCCCTCCATTTTTGTTTATAAATATTTTAACTCACAAGTAAAACTAAATGTTGTATTCCATCATGTAGAACTTTAAAATTGCACTTTAATTTTCACACTCGCACTCACGGATATGTAATATTAGAAATAAAAAAATTAAGAACTATTAAATAATAATACATAACAAAAAGTAAAGCTATAAAAAAATATTATTTGATATTTATTCGTATAATATACAACTGTGCTATTTTATAGCTTTCGGGCTTTCAGTCGATCATACACTGAAAGTTTTCAAGTTGCGTAGAGCTTTAAGTATACACGATTGGTGGGCTGGAATTATTTACACCTTTCCACTAAAATCATCCTACTCTATTACGTACTAAGTAAATAAAGATGTTTTGTTATTGACGGCTTGTTGACGAATATACTTAGATATCAAAAAGATGCATTACAAGTAAATTGACCATGAGATAACAAACCTATTCGAAAAATAATAGGTATAATTAATGAGGTAGCAAAACAATTTAAATGGTATCCATAATTATAATTTATTGTTAGTATAATACTGTGCTTTGTGTAATTTTAAATTAATCAGTGTTACTCTTTTAATAAATAATGTCTTGACAAATAATAATTCTTCCGAATCAGCTGGGTTATTAAAGTTCGTTCCCTAAATTTGAATATTGTTGTCAGGTTTTCTTGTTCCACGTGGACTCCGTTCCATTGTGCATAAGGTAATTTAATAAAAATTTATATTATTTACGTACCTATGCGAATACCACAAATATTTCATTATTTTATAACTAACCCAGCACCCAGTACTACCTACTTCAGTTTTTTAATTATGTATCCAATATGGCAAGAAAAATATGTTATAATCTCAAAATGTAAAATTCTATAGTTTTAATTTATTCTAATAATATTTATCTATACTTAAATTCTTTTAAGTTTTACTAACAATGAATACTCGTATTTTATCGATTATTACATTCGAGTATTGTATACTTAAGAAATTCTATTGACAAATTAATCAAAATTGCAAAACCCCACGAAACTCAAATTGAACTGTGGGGTAAAAGATAAATAAAACAAATAAGTTTAAAACTTGGTCAAGCAATGTAAGCGGAAACATAAAATAAAATTATATAAGCGTATAAAATGATATAAATATGTGACGTTTCCGTATTAATTTTTTATTTTTGATTTACACCAAAATTGCGGAAAAATACGTAAAGGGTGCCACGAATTTGAAATTCTCATTTACCTTTATTATAATTTTGTAGGTTATTCCATCTACGTAAATAATAATTCAAAGTGTACCTACTTGCAAACTAATTTGAATTATGATCTAAATAAAATTAAGAATATGACTAATTCATTTGCAAATTTTCTTTCCAAGTAATAAGATAGGAACTATTTCATATAAAATATTGATAGGAATAGAAAACTTCATATTGATTTGATTGATATTTCAAAAGCATTTCTTATCAAATATATTAATTTAAATTATCCAATACTGACAGAGAACTGTTGCACAATGATTATTAAATTGCTAATTTACAAGTTACAAGTAATTTGAAATTCTCTCAAAATATTTAGTATGGTCAGCTGACTACAAAAATTTTTGGTATTTATTAATATAAAGTATTATCTTATATTACAAACGGAGCACAAGGTAATCGACCAATATTATGAGTACATTAGTACCTAATAATAATCGACTACTTGAAACTTGTAATTTGTAGTTTTGCTTTTATTGTGAAACAGGCCTTAGGTAAACATATTTCATAAAAATTCGCCAGTTTTCCTTAAAAATATTTTGGGAAAAAAATAGGTTTCTTTGAAAGTTTAGTCACTTTCATTCTTAAAACTTATAATAGTATACGTATTGATGAATTTCTTGGCATTGTATTGAAAGAATTTATATTAACATTGACCTTAACTTACAGAGGAAATGCTAAAATTATATTTAGAACCTTTTTGTCTATATATATTAACTTATTTATGATAATTATTATGTTTTCATTTTTAAATTAGATATAATTTAGTAAATTATTGATTTTTATATTCTCATTAAAGTACAAAAATAAATAGTAAGTACCTACTAAATTTGCCAAACCACTAAATCAAAGTACAATTAATAACACTACATTTTCCGAGGTGTTGTGACTGACAGTTCGACAAATTACGTATTTCGATATAGCACTCACGGAGAACTGTAGTTAAAATAATAACTGAAAAATATGTTCTTCAGAGAGTGCCATGCACCAATGGTCTCAAACCAGGACTAACTCATGGAATGCAAAGGGTTAACTCTAGCTTTGGCCACTCTAATCTAATCAACAGTGAGTTGACCCTGGGTTAACTCTTACGTGAGCTACATACAACTGGCCTTAAGCAGTGCGTAGGAAATCAACTTAGCTAAAGCCAAGATGACTTGCGGGGTTATATAATAAATTCATGGGATGGTTTACGCCTAACTACTGACTTATAACTACACATAATAATCAAGGTTTAGTAATTATGCGGTACCAATAATACGAGTACGTAAGTCAATTTGAGAAGTGAAATTATTAGATAAAACTACAAATGAATGATATAGACTTAAGTAATGAAGTAGTCTTATATATTTCCATACAAATTGTTAAACATCGCTTTCAAGAATTCGAATTGCACGCTCATGCTCCTGTTAAAAAACCACTTTAGACAAAAATAGCCACATCCGCTTAAAATTTGTAAAAATGTACATATGTCAAATATAATGTCTTCCAACCATTCGAGTTTGACCTGAGTAGCTTAAATATTAAAAAAGCATGGATACGATCTTATAAGCGGTAAAATACTAAAAGAACTCCTACATATTGGTAATGCAATACTAAGGACGGGCTATTTCCCAAGGCAATGGAAGGTTGCCGAAATTATAATGATACAAAAGCCTGGTAAACCTGCTAAATCATACAGGCCAATAAGTTTGCTTCTGATTTTGTCCATACTATTCGAAAGAGTATTCTTAAAAAGACTTCAATCCATCCTAGAAGAACAACAACGTATCTCAAACCACCTGTTCGGGTTCAGAAGAAAGCACGCAACGGTGGATCAAGTTCATAGACTAGCTGCCGAAATTAACAATAATTTTGAAAAAAAAAAGATACTGCTCTGCGGTCTTCATGGACGTAAGCCAAGCGTTCGACAAGGTCTGCCATGTGGGATTAATATACAAACTAAGGAAAGTGCTGCCAGACAACATTATTCTTGGTATTGAAACCGTACCTTGCAAACAGACATTTTCGAGTAAAATTTCGGGAAGAAAGCACCTAGATTTGTCCAATCCAAGCTGGTATTCCGCAGGAAAGTATGCTGGGACCTACCTTTACTTACTTTTCACGACTGACTTGCCCACCAACGCAAATACTACCACTGCAACATTTGCGGACGACACTGCCATAATGGCTGCACATAACGTGCCGGCAGTGGCTTCGGAGATCTTACAAGAAAGCCATTAATAAAGTCGAATTGTGGTTCAACAAATGGAAAATTGAAGTGAACGAAGGCAAGTCAGCCAGATCACCTTTACATTAAGAAGAGATACATATCCTCCAGTGCGATTTAATAATCAACAACTGGCACGATCGGAAGATACAAAGTGTTTGGGTATCCACCTTGACAGACGCTTAACATGGCGTAAACACATAATGACCGAAAGAAAACAACTCGGGCTAGAACTAAGTAAAATATACTGGATGATTAACTTAAAAATCGAAAATTACACTAGAAACCAAACTCCTGATCTACAAGATTATTCTGAAGCCTGTGTGGACCTATGGCATTTAGCTGTGGCTGTGAAGTTCGGCATCAAACTCCAATGTTGAAATACTAGAGAGATTTCAATCCAAAACATTACGAATAATTACTGGTTCCCCATGCTTTGTTCCAAATGAAGTTATCCGACGTGATCTACAACTTCCCACTGTTACAGAAGAAATAGTTAACTTCAGCAATAACTATCACGTAAAATTAAATGCCCATCCAAGTAAAGTAGTAGAAGCTCTCAATGTTAGAGGAAACACAAACAAGCGGCTAAAACGAAGTAACATCAATGATTGGTTAGACCGGCTATAACCCACATTCTCTTCAATCATAAATAGTTTAGATTAAATAATGAAAAGGCAATCCCTACATGTCTTATAATTGTCAAATATATTACCTAATGGATAGATTGTAATATTTGTTATGTTAATAAAAAAAAATATATAGGTATACATATTGCGATGTCCAAATGCGTAAAAATTGTTTTGTATCTAAAGAAAACCTAATCAATTACCTTTTTGAACATCCATCCCTTTTGTTATAAGCTTGCGATCCCTTTAACTTATTTTGATGTTGAATAATTAAAGCAAGTTAGTCAAATTAATTTGTAATTTAATCGGAAATTAAACAAATTTGAATTTTACAGATTTCACAGCCAGGCAAATTTTTAAAAAGTTTTAAATTTTTGATGTTTTTAATTTTATACCGTATTACATCGGTTTACCAAATAAATCAATTTCATCGAGTTGTAACTTTAATCGTATTTAAGATTGAGTAATTCTTTCAACTATCTGGATAAAGTTGCAATTTTGATGGCAAAAAAATACAAATTTTAAAATAAATCAATTTTATCGTGGTTTCACTTGACGTAAAATTAATCGTTCCTGCGTTTTTAAAATGTTTTCACCCTATTAGTTTGAAGTTTTCTTTGGTTTGTTGTAGTTTGTTTCAATCATTTCACCTTCTGTCGTGAATAAATTTTGGATGGTTCTTGTGTCTGTTTAAATTATTTGCACAAAACACTCTTACTCTGAATTTGTAATGACGGCCTTGCCCAGAATCAATTATCTTTTTAAATTTTTCTCCCTCTTTAATTTTTGTAACTTAGAAAACTTCCAATACTCGAATTTATGGTGGTGGAATTTGCAGATTCGGCGCAATATAATTTTAATCACTTTCGTTGATTTAAACGCTTTATTTTAAAAATTTATAAAAACCGATAGAATACCGATCGATTTCCTTGATAAATTTGGCATTTGTCTTTTCATTCAAAGATCTTGGACCAAAAACATCTTTCTTATTCTTAATTGTTGAAGATTTAAATCAAATTTTCCCAGCTGTGCTTTTTAATTTAACTTAAATGTTATCAAAAAAATATGAAACCGAACTATTCATCATCATGGAAATTTATATTAAAGAAAAATCTCATATTCTTATAACAAAATTTATCTAATTCAAAAATTTCAAAATTAATCCCTGTTTTAAAAAAATTTATTTATACCAAAAGATGTGAGTTTAAAATGAAACATGACAATATATAGCTGATGAGGACATTTTAACAAAAAAACACTATTGGAAAGTCAAGATTTAAATTCTAAACATTATCCTGTAATAATAATTTTTCCTAAGTCCAGGTTGATCCGCATGTAAACTTCTATAACTATAAGTGAATCGGATGAAAATTCAACCAACTGAAAATCGTGGTTTTGAGAAAAACGAGAATAAGCGGTGATTGGCTTAATAATTTAGCTCAACAACTGCTGACTCTAAGGTGCCCTCTTCGAATCCTGGAAAAGTCGAAAAACTTTCAGATGAGTGTCTCCATACTTCAGAGGGCACGTTAAGCCGGCAGTCCCCCCGGATTGAAGATTGCCACCATCAACCATAAAAAACAGGGTTACAGGCATTCCCCAACCCGGTTTATGCAGCTGTGGGGTCTACATGATTAAACCTCTCCCATAGGAGAGACATATGGGCGAGCATACCGAGAGACAGAACAGTGGACGAAGGAACGCTGACAACAAGAATAGCATAGATTTTGTTTGAAACCATTGTAATTAACCAATTTTATTTCGTTGTAGAGAGCTGAAAATTGGTACATAACGTTCACTTGCGGCAAATTTTTATATTTTAGTTTGGTTATTCTATAATTTTAAGAAATGAAGAAAAAATCCGGATAAAACTAAAAATGATAAAGCGCAAATGTCGATGCGCTTGAATGTTTTCACCATACGGGGTGGAAAGTTACGTAATTGCGCAACGTAAGATTTTTAATGCGATGGAGAAGTTTTTTTATTCTACGAATTGTTATTTGCTATGATAATAAATCCAAAACAGTACGATATTATTGGAAACAATAACAATTAAGTTTTGGGAGCCCCATCGATTCCAGCTGTGGTGAAAAACAGACATCTCAAAATCATTGGGGTCGTAGAAGATGAAAAGTATGGGGAGGAGGAAGAAACTCTACACCACATACTATGTGTATGTCCAATTCTACCCTCAAAAAGGCTAAGATACCTCGGTTCTCCATATCCAACAACCGAGAAGATAACCCAACCACCCATCGGCAGTATGCTCTACTTTATGGAGGAACAAAGCTGATGGAGTAAAACTTGAAACGCAGGGTAAATAAGCCTAGAGCCTATTCGGCGACTTGATTGAGCATAATTGCTGAATACTCAATATACCAAAGATGATTAGTTAGTTATTGAAATTCTAAAAATTATATTTTGATTATAGTAAACTTAATATTTGCTATTCTAAACAACTAACCATGTAATTAATTCCTTGTTTAGTGGTAATTGAAATATGAAATATATTTGTTCAGGCAGTTAAGGTTAAGATCCAAGAAAGATAAATTATTCGTTAGTTCAATTATCAAAACTGATAAAAACTTGATCTACTATGTACTTACAAGTCAAGGTTTACTTTATTATCATGCTATTATATTTAATAAACAAGAAATGGGTTGAATACTAAAGTTCCATTACCATTGCCTGAACTTGATACTAGGTTAACACAAAGGTGACAAAGGTTCACCTTGTAATTGTTTTCAAAAAATGTTTTACAACTAAATTATGTCTTTTCTGTTTTTCCCTAATAATTTTAAAATGAAACTAAAATCAATACTGATAATATTTATGTTTCGAGCCATTACTACACTAAATAGTGTATAATATAGATATAGTAGGTATATTTTCATCAATTCAAAATTTTTTACCATGTACAACGGAAAACAGGTACTTTGAATAGAAACCCGACATATTAATTAGATAATTTTTGGTATAAATTTATTATCTCTGAAGTATTAATTGTAAAGATCAATGGTAGGTAATACATACGTATACATAATATTTGTGTTCTTCTCATTTGTACCTATGATACCTAAATCACAAATTAGTTACTATGTTTATACTAGAATTTTTATTCGCTATTATATGCATTATAGTAATATATTTAATATATTGCCACTGGAAAAACCATCTGATATTATTTAAATGTGATTATTAAAGAAAATTTCCGAACTCATTATAATATCATTTAATTTATTTTGGAAATTTTTTTAAATATAATTTTAAATACCTACGTACGTTTTTGAAGATAATATATCAGAATATCACAAATTTTTAATTTATTTAATTTAAAAGTTTTACGTAAGTTTATTTATAACTATTTAATAATAAATTCATACTTTACTCCTTTATTGCATCCCTTTTAAACCTCAGTAATCAATTTTCGCCTACACGCTTTTGAAGATATACGATTTCAAACACAAAATTGAACAATTTCCTTTTTTTGATTAAACATTTTTCAATTCAATGCACCCAAACCTAAAATCTTTTAATTTATATTCGATATTGGAAATACTAATTATTATTGAAATTGTTTTTTTTTATTATTATTAATAAAATTGACAGTACAAAAGACGTATTGCAATATATCATGTTGTTAGGTTTTTATTTTTTAGATTATCAATTGGAAGAAATCAATAAAACCATAAAAATTAGTTATGTTGTTATGTTTTTACTGTGAAATAACAAAAATAATAAAATGTAGGAATTAGGTTAGTTGTAAAATTTGCGTTGGTGTTTTTGTTAAGAGATAAATACGACATCATTAAGAAACCCATCTAGTATATTTTCAATACATTTTTATTAATATCTTACAGATACAAAAATCAATTACTAATTGCTATTAATAAATCTTACAATAAAATGTGAACTTATTTAAAATGTTAAATATATCAAACACAAGAACTGTTTCTTTTTCTTGAATATTTCAAATTTGAAGACTCGCTTCTATCCAATATATCAATTACATGTCAGAATCACTCTCTAGACGTATCACAACCACACCCTTCATTACATTAATTGATTATTTTTTTAGATAGGTAACATAATTCAGATATCACATTACTTTATGGAAAGGTAAATTTTCTTAATTTACTTGAAAAATTTCTAATACCATTTAACAAAATGTATAATAAGATATTAAAATAATTAGAGATATAATAGGTATTGCGGAATGTATACTGGTGGATCTAATGAACAAATATATTATTAAAGAAAAATATTGTGGTACTTAATTGCTGATATTGCATAATACTTTTTTAATAATTCAATCCCATGATCTCAACAATTATTTAATTTATTATGTGTTTGATATTGCAATGATAGGTGCAACAATTTCAATTAATAGGTACCTTCGCTTTTAGTAAAAGCATTATCTAATGTAGCCGATACCGGTAATATTATTAAGAGCTGGTAGTCTCTTTTCATTAATCTATTACTACTTCAGAAAAGGTGGAACTATCGGCTACTTACACGGTAAAACACACTAAAGATTATTTTTTACAGTGGCGTTATTATCGGAATTCATTGCACAAGGTAAATGACTTTTATTATGTAAATCTATGATGTATTTTGCCAGACATACAGATTTGCAAAATTGGTGTTTGGCTACTGAAAATAGATATAAGTATTTAATAGACAGCTAAATGGAAAATACTCCGTGTATTCTGTACCTAAGTAATTGAAAATCTGTCATAGATTTTAAATTAATTATTGTTCTTTGTAAATGAAATTACTGATGTTAAAAATTCTGCATTCACATACCTTATGACTTTAATTATTCTATTATTTTCATTACTAATATTTTCAAACATCTTTCACGGTCCGATCCAGAACAAACCATCACCGACCCTAGCTTCAATCAATTAATTTTGGGGGGGCTAATTGTGATTTAATACATTTTTTATATTTTTTATATTATCCGTAAAATTCTGTCAACTTCATCTTATTAAAAAGATTATTTTGTTTGTAAAAAAATTACTATTGTCAAAATTTAAATTTTTTTGAACATTATTTCAATTCTCAGTGCTCAGCCGAAGTTCAAATTAATTAATTAAACAATTTATCATACAAATCATATAAGTAAAAGAATCATGACAGTCTTCGAATAATTTAAAACATCGACGATCGTCTGTCAGGCAAGTGAACGTGCAGTGTTGTATTACGGGTGCTCCCGCGCCGGACGCTGTGCTGCACCTTTATCTGCTTATCGGAAGAC
The DNA here is from genome assembly GCA_963170105.1 of Cantharis lateralis. NCBI lineage: Eukaryota > Metazoa > Arthropoda > Insecta > Coleoptera > Cantharidae > Cantharis > Cantharis lateralis. The sequence goes on from OY720629.1 coordinate 13,015,296, forward strand.
GACTCCCATTATTTTTTATGCCTGAAAAACTATCGTCTTTCTCTTTTTTGTCATGAAAACTATTTCTCTAATGAATTTCAGATTATTTAATTCACTTAATTTTGTTTAAGTACATACTTATTAAAACATATGGGTACGCTTACTATCATTTGTAAGTAACATTCCTATTTTTTTAAATTTTGTCAAAACGAAATTTATGTTATGAAATTCAATTTGGAAAGAAAAATGTAATATAAAATTCCCGCTATAAATACCAAGCAATATACCAATAATATTGCAGTTAATTTGAGGGGTGGGAAATGTTCTGCAATCGTACGCGATTAAGAATAAAAGCATTACGTCATCATAATATTGAAGCGCAAATATACAAACTGGTTGAGGCAAGGTTGAAGACAGGTTTATTCCAAGGATTCCCTTAATAAGGGAAGATTTTCCAATCCTTTTTAAGCGCTTGCAATTTGCAGCAAAGCTAAGTTTTGCCATGTCGATCAACAAACCGCAGGGACAAACTTTGCAAGTTGTTGGGTTGCAATTACAAAAGAATTGTATGGAATATTTTAATTTTCAGTCTAACATTTACTAAAATTTGTATTTATAAGTAAAGGATTTGTTCATAAAAACCTTCAAAGGCATTTGACTTTTAATATAACAAAAAATTAAATAAATTCACAGCAGAAACTGAATCTTTGAACTTAAATATAATACAAACGTTTAGTTACCCCACGCGTTGCTATTTAATAACCTGTGGGCTTCCAAAATAATTTTATAATGTTTCCAAATCTTAGCCACTCGGTCTCTACAAATTCCTTCCGAGATAACAAATTCAAATTCTATGTTCATATTCTTCGCAATTAAGCTTTTCACGTGATTTCTCCCAGAGTACCCACACCAAATTCTCAACGTACCAATTAAAATTTAACTTAAGTATACGACCTTGTGTTGTTCTAAAGGTTTGCATCTATTTCTATTTCCCTACAATTCCCTATTTGGTCAGTCTAAAAGCGTTGAAACAATTTGTAATAAATAGGTTTGGCTGTAGATTTACCAGGACAAATCTAGGTAGTAATTATGGTATATTCAACCAAAAAAATATATATATCATAGCCCAATCTAACCTTAGGCGAATTATTCTCCAAAACAATAAAATAGAGTCCTGTTGTTCGAAATTACAAATATAAAACTCGGGAACTAACTTCATGTCGTCGCGAAGGTGCCGACCTTTAGCTCAGTAGGGACGTAGGTGTTGGGTGGCTAGGAAACGCGAAGTTGGGCGCCACCACGTTATAAGCAGGGAGGGGACAACAGTTACGACGATCGCCCCAAGGAAATCTAACGTGGAATGCCTTCCTTGGAACCCTCTTCTGCGGTAAATGGTAATCAGTCTTCCTAATTTATATCACCCACTATTAGAGGTTGAAGACCCCGAAATAATAAACCATTTACAACTAAATCAGATTTACTTAGATAAACAGATACACTTAAAACCTAAAAAAATTATCGCTACACTAAAGAACCTATAACTAAACTTAACACAAGAAATTGAGTTTATCCTTAATTACAACTTACTAATAACTAAATAAAACAAATAAAAAGGGGTTTTTAGCAGTACGCACCATAAATATACCAAGTTATCGAGAGCCGCACCGTCAATTATTGGTGAATTGTTTTTGTCTACAAATAGGGTAACAGCGCCGAACACAAAAGGCGTACTCGCGCACAGCGTATAGCTCGTATTCTACAACTCGAACTTTTCTCGGGGGGGGGGGGGGGCACACTAAATCTATCTACTACACTAACCTTAATTTTACTCGCACATTCAGCGGTTCTGCACTGGGGTAGTCTCCACCAATTCTGGGTATGCTTTGGAACCTGAGTACCATTTACTTGTTCTTCTAATCTGCTTCTTGGGATCTTCAGGACACTGGATAGGATGCACCTACGTTGGTACTGAACGAGGTCACGTAAATCGATATCGCGACCGAAGCTCAATACCCGCACTTACAATTGGTAATCCTTCTAATTTGGGGTCCGGTTGACTTAATTGCCACAACTAAGAACAAAACTAAATTCTTGCTCTTTTACGCTCGGTAAGCAACTCTTTCACGAACATCCACCTAACCCTTTCACGCACTACCCAGTTATCTTCCCTGTAGTTAAAACTACCACCCACACAGACTCACGTCCAAGAACAGACAACCCCCTCAGTCTGGTCGCAACGTCTTTTCTTTACTTCTTCATCTCCTCTTTCCAGCCTGACACCCCTTCAAGGTAAAAAGGAACAACCCGGTCTACTTCGTGGCCCATTCACCCTTCTGATCTCACTCATGAAATTCAGTAAAAATTAACATATTGCATTGACCGTGAAATATCTCGCTTGTTTCCCACAAAGTTTTACTCGTTGCAACTAGGCGTCACAGCAATAAATCTCTTCCTACAACTGAAAATGACAAAAAATGAAGTCTGCATCCTCACAGTCTACGCAAGTGCGTCGGGCTTATCCACATTTGGATAGGGCAACAAGTTTAATTTGTATTACTTATTTTATTTTATTCCGAATTGTACAAAAATTATTGTTACACAACCAACCTCAAATTTTCCTTTATCTCAAAAATGGTAAAAGATACCTACAAAATTTTAAAAAATTATTTGTTATTTTACTTTTAACACTTTTATCTTGTTCAATGTTTTTAACATTGTTTGCTTTTTTAAGTTATTACTTATTAGAGGAAAACTAGGATGCATTATATTCGAGCTCTCGTGAACTCAACTATAATAGAAGCATACGCCAATTAAATTAAGTTTAAACATTTAATTAAAATTATTCATCAAGTTTTAGAGTAGGAAAATATTTAAAAGCACTTTTAAAAAGCAAATTTGAAATCAACAATGCTAGTTTAGTTGTGCTAACTTTCAATGGTAGAATATAATTTCAATCAAGATAGATTCTCTTTAATATCAAGTAATTTTTTATTATTGTACGTTAGTGAAAAAAAATACATTATTATCGATTAAAACTTTTATCTTATTAGAAATGATTTTTTTAAATGTATTATTAATTTATATATAAAGGTAGTTTAACTTTTAACATTATATTAGGTTAGCCGTTGTAAATTCGAACGATCTTGAATGTTGGAAATACAAGATAATTTGAATTTGCAAGCATTTATGTACACATAAATAAATTACGAAAATACAAGGTGAAAATCAAATTATTTTGTAGGTCTTGACAATTAAAGGTTAAAAGCAAATGTAAATCTATTATACAACTTCAAGTAATTGAGAAAATTGTTGCAACAGTAATTTAAATACTTATTGTAAGTATATAATATATTTTTTAGTTCATAGTGTATGTATGTACACTATTATGTAGATTATAGTGAACCTTAACAATATCACAGTTAGATTTCAATGCTGCCATGGCCTAAAATATCTCGAAATAAATTATGGAAAGCTTCAGAGCCTTATCTGATCTTTAATTATATTTCTAAAATCAAAAGCTTTCAGATTTTCTTCTGAATAACATAATAGGTATGCAGGCGCGGATATAGGATTTTGTTTAGGGAGGCACAATTTTTGTGTGATTTACATAATTATCTTTCAAAAAATTTGTTTTAAACAAAAAATTAAATAAAATTTTAGTTTGTTATTTGATAAAATTATGAAATTGTTCAAAATAAAGTGCTTTGGCCATGAGTCATGGGGGGCAATTGCCCCCATTGCCTCCCCCCTGTATCCGCGCCTGTACGTATATTATTTGTGGTAAATATGTTTTTAATCAGTTAATACTTGGTTTAAGCAGTGGAACTCGATATTAATTAAATCAATTTTTTAGGTTTTCTAAAATATTGATAATGTAGTAAATTCAAATTAAACAAAATTTGAATTTTTTAAATTGTAATATATCAAAAGTTTCTAATCTTACATTTATAAAATATTGATAGTATTAATATGCCTTTTATATGAAAGTCTGTTTTACAAAATCTGAAACTTGATAATATATTTCTTAATTATGGTAGTAAGTATTTTATTTTTCAACAAACAATACAATTTGCAAAGTTTTTAAAATTTGTTGAAAATTACAAATCTATCCCAGTTTCCGTCAATAATTGACTGAATTTATATCAAATCCTTCAGGCTCACAAAATTACCTTTTGCTTAAAATAATATTTATGTTGTCGTTTATAAAAATGCTCATAGCGGCGTTTTAAAATTTTGAAATAAATAATTGTTGCCAATTCTGTATAATTTTGTAGCTTTTCTGTCTTACATAGAACATCGAACCTATTTGAAAAAAATTTTGAAAAACCCAAAAATAGTAATATTAATTTTAAAGATTTCAAAGCTGTTTTTTTTTCAAAAAACCAATTTTTTCTGCGTTGATAATACTTACTTACTACATTGGGAAATTCTAATTTGAAAAATTTATTTACATAGTATTGTAACGGTTACATAAATCTTTGATAAGTTGCCATGTCTATACATTTTTGTAATTTTGACTCAATATAATAAGACGTTATTTAATTAACTTTATTTAGGAAACACATTATTTAAAGTAGTAAATTTGTTTTATAGTTTAATAACAAGTGTTAGCATACATAAGTGTTAATTTTTACACTTGTTACCCACCTATTATAATTAGTGACGTTATAAAATATAATTTAATATTTACCATTGACCCGAAGTGTTTAAAAGTCATTATAAATTTGTAGTAAATAAGTGCACGTAATTTTATACTCAATTGTATTTTGATTTTAATTATATTGTGTATCTATACATTCGTATATCTTAAATTATATCATTTTATTTTCTTTTTTAAAATAAATATTAAAAGATGCTAATAAATTTTCTAAGAAAAATTTTCAGTAAAACAATTATGTTATTATGTATTATGTAGTAATAGTCATGTAGTAATTTGCTTAACTTATATTTTCTAAATAAATTTTAAATAAATCAAAATTAACTGCACAGTATTTGCATATTTCAATTTGGGATAATAATAGAAGATCATACTGGCGGTCCCAAAAGTTTGGACGGATAGATTTATGACATAGTATTATTAGGTATATCCTACAGTCTACACGAATACAATTTTACATTGCAAAAAAGGGATCCGTCAGAACGAAATCTTCAATTGGTTAGAAGTCCAGGATTAAACAATAAAATCTAGTATAGTTATGCAAATTATTTTCACTCATTTAAAATTATATAACAAATGTAAATTAACTACCATGTATCATGTTTCGTCAATTCATTTAGTTACTACCTACAAGTATTATGACGTCAGTGTTAAACTTGCACACTTACAGCTGAAACAAAAATTAACCACATAATATTATATATAATACTAAAATATTTTCTATAGGTTTACAATTTGTTTTAAGAAAAGCAGTTTAACATAAAAATTCAAGCAATAAAAAAACTTCATTTTTATAGGATCAACTTGTGGAAAATTTCTTGGGAGCCGAAATTTAAAACATAGTTTCCACTATTTCATCATTTATATTTTAAATTTGCAGAAGAACACATACTACACAAGAAAATAAAAATTACAGCAACCAACCAATGTTTTGAATCGAATACGGAGAGAATACGAATAAGTACAACGACAAAATTGTAAATTTATAATTTCTAGAAAATTAAATCTGTCTTCTATATCTTCTATCTATATATATTGTCATGTTTCAATGTAGACCCAGATCTCTTATTATGATAAGTCATTTAAAAAAAGAATAAAAGCTAAAACCTTTATAATTTAAAATTTGTAAGGACTTAAGTTCATTCTTTAATTAATTTTTATGATGATAATTAATTCGGTTTCACATATTTTTGATAGTTATAAAGAGGAAGGCACGTTTGAGAGCTTGTTTTGCAATTTTTTCAGCATTTTAATAATAAAAAGATGTTTTTGGTCCACGATCTTTAAATGAAAAGACAAACGCCAAATTTATCAAAGAAACCGATTGGCACTAAACTTTGTTAATTATTAAATCAGTGTTTTTAAAAATAAAAGTGAATACGTAAGTAAAATTAAATAGTGCGCCGAATCGACAAATTCCACCACTACAAGTTCAAACGTTGAAAATTTGCTAACTAACAAAATTAAAGGAGGGAGAAAAATTTTAAAAGTAATTCATTCTGGGCAAGGCCGTTGTTTCGAGAAGTATCGAAATTTAAAGCCCAGAGTCACAAATTTAAATAAAATTAAGATTTAATTAAAATTGAGAAATAAAATTAAAAATTTAAATAAATTGATAAATTATATGATTATAATAATTACTTACCTGAAATTACAAATTCAGAGTAAGAGTGTTTTGTACAATTGGAAGAAGAAGAAGAATTAATTTTATTCACCACAACAGGTGAAAACATAACAAGAAAATTAAGAAACCAAGAAACAAAAGAAACAACAAGCAACATAATTTTAAGAAGACTTCAAAAATAAATAGGGTGAGAACAAAAAACGATTAATTTTACGATCAGTGAAACAACGATAAAATTGATTATTTGATATTTGTATTTTTTTTGCCATCAAATTTGGAATTTTATCTAGCAGTTGAAAAATTTACTCGATAAATAAGATATAAATTTCAGGTTTCGGTGCATTTGTTTTATTTGGTGAGCCGATGTTATGCGGCTTAAGATTAAAAACATCACGATTAACTATTATAAAATTTATAAATTACAACTTGATCAAACTGTGCCTTTTTGTAAACTTTGAAATTTCGTTTATAACTGATTAAATTACATTTGATTTTAATAACTTGCTTAATTTTTCATCTTAAAAATAATTAAAAGAATCGCAAGCTTTAAAAATAGTGATGGGTGTTCCAAAGGTAACTATTTAAGTTTTTTTTTGTATTACAATACATTTTACGCTTTAGAACATCGCAATATATGTAGATATATATTGTGATGAAACGCGCATCATAAGGAAGGTTTACGGTGAGAGGGAACTCCACGACCCTGTAATATTATGCAGAGGGCCCTGGTGGTCGAGTAACAGTTCTTTCCAGGTTAACCATATTGTTAAATCATTGTGCAATAATTGAAATTACAATGTCCTTAATTTAAGTTGTTGATCTACGGTTCTGGGCTCAAAAAGATTGAAATCCACAAGTTTCCAAATTCAAATTTCAAAATTCAAAATTCAATTCAACTGAATAAGTTGATACTGTCCATTGTTTTTTTTTTCACTTATTAAACGTGTTCAATTATACTCCTTATTTTATTTAAGAAAAGTTGTTATATTTGGGCACAGAATTACTTATCGGGGATAAGTTGGCGCCCAGCTGAGATAGAAAGAAGATAAGGTAGCAAGGGGGAACGTAGCAATATAAATCGTTTGCGCTTTTGTTAGGCTTAGGTAAACTGAGAAACCGCAAGAGGTATCGAAGCCTTATTTGCACCATAGCTTAGATATATTATGCAGATTGCATATCTATTATTTGATCCAGATTGGTCTCGTCGGGGTCGACTTATACGGGAACAGGTTAAAACAATAGGTTATCGAAAGGTTGTCGATAGATGGCGTGATGTAACTAACCGAACAAACAAATTTATTCAAATTTGGGCAGGACAATGTCTGCCAGGTCAGCTAGTTTTCTATAAAAATGTGACCATAATCATACATGGTATTTTTTTATGATTTAAACGTAAATGGTATTCGAAGGAAAACATTTGGACTTTCTAATTGTTTACAAGCAACTTTCAATACCTTGTACGCCTAGACTATTAAAGATATGCTCTCCATTAGTCTATACCATTTTATTGTATTCTTTGCCGTTATTTCAGCGTTTTTCATTTAAGGATTAATAATTATAAAGAGAAAAAAAAGTAATAAAAAAATATATACAGAGGTGGATTTTTATAAAAATTTTCTTATCCTAATTTGTTCTTTTTAAAATTTAATTCTTACATCGGATTTATTTTAATTTTAACTCGTGTTATCCATTTAAATTTAGTATAACACAATGAAACAATTATTATTTTTATATTTTCACATCAATTCCAATTCTTATTCAAAATTAATACACGTTTAAAAATGATTAATACATCTCTGTTCCACCGCTAGTTGTCGCCACATCGACCAACTCGCGGGAACTTAAACATTTACAAAACTTAATATTGTACAAAATAAATTAAAAAAAACTAAAATCATTTCAACAGCCCCCTTAACATAACAATTTCAGAACAATGCATTTAAAAAGAATTAGAAATTATAATTCTAAAATAATAAAATTAGATATTGCTAACTGAGTTGTACATAAACGAGACTTCAGGGCCAATTTGTAATGGTAAACCAAATAGAATGTTATTTAGCGCTAATAGGATAAAGCTATCTAATATCCTAGTATCTATAAACGATAGGGGTAGTACTTCCTCGAGTACTCCGATCAGTACTACTCGAACTTGCCAGTTTCGAGTGTTTTATTGAGCGTTATAATCGTATTTTCAAGTTATTTCGATGCAGATCACTTTTAGGTGAACAAAATGTAAATCAGAAACTAATACTTGTGAACAGTTGTAGTAAGTAAGTTATTACCTTTATAAAGCAAAATATCAACCTAATAGATTTTTATTTCAATAATACAAGATATTTATAGATAAGTAATTTAACTATAAATAATTATACCTATTTAATTTTTTTATTATTTAGTTTTTCTAGCCAACAGACTATTATTAATTGAAATGCACACTTTGTGAATTTTTTTGAAGGTAATTTGATATTGTTGACTTCAGCGCTCGATAAAAGCTTATTAAAAATATGTGTATACACCAACATCCCTGATCGAGTAGAGTAGATAATCGGGCTAACATCTTTAGTATTTTTCTGTCTTCTCTACCAATGTAAATGAGCCTTAATTTTTGTGTACAAAGCAGATCTGCTTTACTTAAAAAGCAATATAAAAACGTGCAATTAGTTACTATCCCAATATTGAATAAGTTTTAAGTTATAGCATAAATAGTAGATATTTATAAATTTTAGAATTCGTAACTTGTGATAAATTATAATAATATTTTAAACTAAAACCAAATAAAATATATACTTAAGCGTTTATCTAACTTGGTTTTAGTTTAAAATATTATTATAAATAGAATTTAGTAATTTAAAATTTTAAAAGAATTATTAAAAGTTCCAAAATATACATTAAAAGAAGCTCTAATAAGCACTAACATGAGTTTTAAGCAAAATCTCGAGAGAAAGGTAAAATAATCACTATCAACATTAGACCAAATCTCTGCAATTTGTAAGAAACGTCAAGATCCAAAACGAATATCTTCTGCTTATAATTTAGAGCAATAATAAGCATAGGGTAATGTTGTCTAAGATTGCGCATCTAAAACATTTCAACACATCATTGATTAATTTCGAAAAATATGGATGTAAAAAAATTAACAGACATGTGTAAATATATATATATATTGATAAAAAAATAAGAGAAACATAAAATTCATAAAAATAAAAAAAAATAAAATATTTACTGAATAAAGGCAAATGCGCAATCTTGTAATACAGATTTGATAAGATTGCGCATATTTAATTATAAGTTTGCGCTCTTAATAATTATTGTCATATTTAAACTGCCCTGTTCCTAAATAAATAGAACAATTTTCATGCCACCAATTCTTACAAACAAATCATAGGATCCATTCTTCTGTAGGAGGTTCTTGGTACAGTTCATCACAACCTGGGCTGAAAAATTCTGCTTATAGTGTTATTGTCGGAATTTTTTTAATTTTCTATTTTTAATAATTTATCCCTTAACACTTTTCTTTTTTGATTTAGCTTAAGAAATTGAATAATATAAAAAAACTTTAACCGCGCCAACGTAGAAACGGTGCGCAAACATGTAAGCATTATATTACGCAATCTTGTAAATTAATGACTTATGTTATTCAACTGAAGAAATGCATCACGCATACTTTATTAGGTGAAATATTTTGTTTTTAAATAATCAATTCCTTTATAATTAACTTTGTAAACTAGTCTTGAATCATGAATATAATAAAATAAATGATCACTGGCTTATCTTCTATACTGGGAAAATTACAAGGATTGAAGCACTTACCAATTAATTCAAATTTTTAATATAAAATGCTTATCAAAAAACATGTGCCGTATTGCAACTATTTAATTAGTGTTAGTGGTTTTAGGATTGCATATTTCTTATTTCAAGAATGTAACTACAGCATTAATATTGGCTCTGCGCAATCTTGCAAATTGCGCAATCTTAGATGAACTTACCCTAAAGCTTAGAATTCGGGTTGTAGTGATAATATAATAGAATGTTATACTACAGAAATACTGTATTTTATGTTGTTTATTTGTTAAATAAAGTATTCAAACATATTTTTAGCTTTAAATATGTTATTGGAATAACAAGCCTGATAATTCTGCTATTGTCTGGATATACTGGATTATTCCATTCGTCTTACGTAAATTATATAGATTATCATAATATATAAAGTAACGAAAGATATGTTATCTAGGAATCATTAATAAAGTTTCAAGTTTTAACATGAAATGATTATATGTATAATTGTATATGTATACGAGGTAAAGCGTCAATGAAAATTAAAATTTCCCAATATAAATTAAACTTGTTTATTATTAACTTGTGTAATTCATATTTTAACAACAAATGTTAATCTGATTCAATCGATGATAACAATTTATATTCTTCAATTTTTTACTTAACGATTTATTATCTTGTAATTTTATATTAATCCAAGTAAATAAAAACTTTTACGTATTATTTTCAAACTATTATGTACTACTTACAATAATGTTAAAATACAGTCGGCTATAAAGAATTACTATCCTTCAATTTTATTTTTGTACCTATTTTATAATTTTTCATAATATAAATATGCATATTTTCAGAATTGGTCCCAATATTAGTTTAAAAGTGATGAATCGCTTTAGGCAAAAACAAAGAAATCTTTATATACATTATACACTGTTGAAAATTAGTATAAATAAACAATGTTTTATTAGTACTATAAATGGGCAAATCCATGAATCAACTAATTTTATAACTTTGCTTAAACTTTATAACCATAAAACAGAAATTTTTCATGTAACTTAAAAAACTCCATTTTTTCATCTTTTGGCAAGGTTAGAAATATCAAAGATAAAGCTATTAAGAAGAATTCGAGAAAGAAAATGGGTTGAATGAAGGTGGACTAAAAGAACAAACAATGAAGTTTAACAACTATATAGGGAACCAAGTATTGTGCATTTAATGAAGACCCGTAGAGTGAAATGGATAACTCTTTTAGGGAAAATGAGCTAAACGAGAAACCCGAAGATGATATTATGTAGATCGAAGCAATGGGCTTCTAGGAGAAGAGGAAGACTAAGGAACAGATGGAGTAATATCAGTTACAACAAGGTTTGACTAGAATCGGTTGGAGAGACTGGATCTGTTTTTTTAACTTCAAAATTGGTATTCTCTCGAAAGGTTGGTATTTTCTTTTTAGTCATTTTTTTTGTGATTATTGTTGTTTCCTTTCTAAATGGACTGTAGGTTTTTTCTTTAATTGATTTGAAATAATACCCTTAAATTGTGCGTTTTATAAAATTTTATTTATGCGGCGCCAAGTCGACCGCTCACTTACAATTCTTAAATTTTACTTACTTCTTTTATACAAAAAACTACCCTTACCACTAAAAAAGATAAAAGGGGTGGGGAACACAACTAAAATTCAGATACATAAAAATTAATTGTTTACAAGTTAATTGCTTGCACAATCCTCAACAATTGTATAATCTACATTGTCGTGGAATTTTTATGTACAGTGGCGGGGTGGGGAGAGATTAAATTTTATATTTTGTTTTGATTATTTTTGAATAAATAAATGCTCGTTATTCAAATATATAATTAAATAAAAAGGTTATCCATATTATATTTTTATAATCCATTCTATCCGTTTCATGTTGCTTCAGGAAGTCCAAGGGCTTAAATCAAAGTACTTCAGACAAGGGCGAGGCCGGGTATTGAGTTAGTTATATATTAATTTATTATAGCCTTGATAATGGTACCCGAAACGTCGGACAATATTAATTGTTTACATTAAACATAGACTCAATTATTCTATTACTGTTTTATTATGGAAGGTCAACTAAAATCAAATCATATGTCAAATAATTAAGTATAATAAGTCTTTATTTATTTTATTAAATTCTAGTTGAAATAAACAAGTAATTATGATAGTCGTACAATTAATTATGACAGTCGTACAATTAATTAACATAATAGTATTTGCTTAAATTATTATTTGTCGCAATATAATTTCCTATAATGTGAGACTCCAGATAATTTTATAAGATAGAGTCAAAACTTGAAAATGATAACAGTAGGTTAGTATTTTAATTTGTCTTTATAGACAAAATCTACAGCTACAGAGGTTATTCGTCAAACCAAAGTACTAGGTACACAAATATACATTTGTTTATCACCTGAAAAATTATCTACAGACGTTGGGGGCCCTTATTCGTTTGAGTTTATTGTTTATTAATTAGTGGCGGAAATACCCACGATAATTTTGGAACTCCTTGAGCGGTGACGCAATTGCATAGTATAATAATTATGTATCTATCTCAAACGATGAGCAAGGTTTATATCTTTGTAAATCACATTTTGCCGTTATGAGATGGAATAGTTGGTATATCGCGGGCGACTTTTTGGAATTGGCGAAGTAAAATGTGTGGTTAAGTAATTTTTTATCCCAGTATAGTTTATGAGTATATTGGCAATCAAAATCTAAAAAAATTATAGAATTACAAATAAGATTATCATTATAAAACAAATGAATTATAAACGTTATTAAGAAAGAATTTTAAACAAAATAAAAAGTGTCTCCATCTACCGCATTCCTCGCACTTAAAAATTTCATCTGGTAGCTCTTTAATTTCTCTTAGCGTAGCAGAGGATTTTTTAAATCTCTTTCATAATCATAATAATTATTATAATCTCTTTAATATTGATCTTTCAAACCATTTACTTTATATATTTTTCGCGATGAAAACTACAACCTGGGTCTGCTCCTGAGAAGTTGCGAAGTTCCAGTTCTCAATTCTTGTATGATTTTTGGGTTGCGTTGTAAGAATTATTATTATTTGATATTAGTTGGATATTTGACAGAAGAAATTCATAACAATAGTTTAAAAACACCAAAGAAGGCTAAAAGTTCTTTATAATATCACAATACAGCAACTTCTTGAAGAAGTTTGTAAGAGATCGAAGAGAAAGTGGCCTAATGACGTATTAACACGACAAAATAGACATTACGAAATGGAAAACGCTGATGGGTTATTCCTAAATATGTATTTTAAATTCAGAAGTCAGAAGAATTTCATTTTAAATTTTATTTTGTACTGATTGTTGATGTATTATTATGTAGTTATAATTAATAAAAAAAACAAAAGTGTGGTATATTATAATAGGCTTAAATCGGCAAGTTATTGAGCGGGAGACCGCGGTTTGAAGCTCAGTCGCACCGACTACACTGTTGTGATCTAAAGCCTAGTTTCCGCCTATGGCCTATGCATCTAGCCAGGTTAGCACCCTACTAGAGTATATGCAAGTGCTCAGAGAATAAGGGGGTGCCAAGTGTACATTTGGTACACCACTCTTAGTAATAACAGGACGTAGCCCTAAATTAAGAGGAAGAAGGAAGAATTAGGAAAAATTGATATACTATTTCCTGTGTTTTCATGAAAATATCACATTTTTGTTGGTTTTGTTTTATTGAAATCAAAATATTAAAGTTGGAAAATATTCAAACTTTAACATATCAAGAAAACCTTATTTGATAATTGAAAAAAGTAGGATGTAAGTAGATTTTTGGTCAGAAAGATGAAAATAGACACATTATAGGTATGTATATCTGTATACAGATATACAAAGAGATATTCACATGAAAAATAGATACTGTTTAAAAAGTTTGTGCATTTCATTTTAAAAATGAAAATATTTGTATTGCATTCTTTTTTGTATTAAAATAGGTGTGCGTGTTCCAAAAATCTTGTTATTATGTTCGGAAATATGTATACATTTTCAAAATACTGATATAAATAACGAAATTTCATAAATTTTAAAATTTTGATTTACTAGAACGGCCAAACTAATCTTGCGAAGGTGACTAATAAAATTATTCAGCACGACGTTGTCATGCATTCCAATTACTTTTGAAACTTCTTAGTAAATGTTCAAATGATTGACTTGAGTAAATATGCAGTCAATATTTATATGTATCAAACTATAAATATCACTTAAATTTGGCAGTATCCCGTGGGTATTTAAAGTAACTTCGAATAAAAAATTTTATTTAAAAATAATAATTAACGGAAAACTCAAATGTTGAAATAAAATTCGGTTTAACATAATAGGCGTTCTATTATTGATAATTATTTACAATAGCTCGACTGTCTCTCATACAATACATTACATTTATTACTTTTACTTAAATTATTAATTAGGAACAAATGTGAATCTCAAATCTATAAATTAAAACAGAAATGTTTTAAGGAATAATAATAATATGGAGATTATAAAAGTAACTCTTTCATTGACATACTTCTTAGAATAATAAATGTTTATAATAATTCCTAATAGTATTTATGATATATAATTTCAAAATTTATAATAGAGAGCTTCACAAGAATTTACAAAACTTGATCATAATAATTTTACAAAAATACTTATGTACATTTAATATACCCTCTGTAATTCGAACTTGCAATATATATAATTTTAGAATTTATACTAATTATTATTAGAAAGAATCTTAAATTTATAAATTTTTTCTTAGTTTTTCTACATCACAATTAAAAAAATCACTAGCTTTATAATGAATCCAACACTCCTCCGGTTAGTTTTGTTGCATATAAAGTAATTACCTATTGAAGAAAGATATCATTAATAAGTTTTAATTTCAAATTAAATTTTTAGTTACCTCATATATAAATCCATATTGTTCTTTGGTTTGTACAGAACTTGCTCGATCTCGTCGGATGCGATAAACTGTTTTTGGTATATCAACCTGCCGTGCTAATTCAAATTCCCGAATTGCAATATCACATGCAATTACGGTTCCCGTTCTTCCTGTTCCAGGACTACAATGAACAATTACTGGATTTTGTTCAGAATTTATTGCTCCATTAGATTCTGTTGACTAAAATAAAAAAAAAAGTAAACATCTTTTAAAATGCTAAATTATTATTAAACTTAATAATAATAAATTTACAATACACTTCAAAATGTTTTCTAAGTTATTATTAAATACCCATACTTCGGATATACTACAATATACAGTCGCATTCCTTAATTAACAAGGGTGTTTTTGTGCAAATTTACATTTTGTTTAAAAATTTTGATAAGTTTTTTTTTAACAATTTAAATTGTTCAAAATAATAATTAGCGCGTAGATAAGGGAAAATCATTTTTTGCCAAAATTTCCGACGCAGCTGAACACAACCCAACTTTTGTGCGATTTGAGTATACATACATCAACAAGGAATACGCAATTGTGACATCGCACGAAGGCTTGGTATTGCGGCACCAAATGTCAGCCGAACGATCAAACACGTTGAGAAGTGTGGAAAAACCGGACGTCATCCAGGGAGCGGAAGAAAGCGAACAGTCAACACGTCGAGGGTCCGTCAGACCATCAAGAAGCGACTCCAGCGAAATCCCAGGGTCTCAATGGGGAAAATTGCCAGCGATATTGGTGTCTCACGTGAATTTGCCCTCCGAATAGCCAAAGAGCACCTTAAGGTTAAGCCTTACAAGCTTCGAAAAGCTAAACTGTTGACCGATGGGAACAAGCTCATGCAACTTCAAAGATGTCGTCAGCTGCTTCGTCGCGCCGCTTCTCTGCCGTGGAATCGAATTTTGTTCACAGATGAGAAGCTTTTCACCGTCGAGCAAGCGCACATCCGTTCCAAGTAGTACTTCTGCTGTTGTAGAGCACCGCCAAAATCCGCAGTCTGTGATGGTTTGCGCCGGAATTTGTGCAACTGGGAAAACCTCCCTGGTTTTTGTGAATCAGGGGGTGAAAATCGATCAAGAAATTTACCGACGTGACATTCTCAAAGCCGTCGTTCTTCTATGGGCTCATCAACATTTCGGCAATGAGAGTTGGACGTTCCAACAAGATTCTGCTCCAGCGCATAGGGCGAAAGTATCTCAAAATTGGTGCAAGGCTCATTTTTCGGATTTCATCACATCCGTGGAATGGCCCCCCTACTCACCGGATCTCAATCTGATGGATTTATAGCATGTGGTCCATTTTGGAGGCCAGAGCCTGTGGGAAACCCTACAAAAGTTTGGAGACGTTAAAGCAGTCGTTGCGCCGTGAGTGGGATTGGACATCTGTTTGTGAAAAAATAGCACAATATAGAAATAAGACAAAGATATTAATTATAGACAAGGCAAACAGCAACCTAACACAAATAAAAAGAGTGGCAGATTTAGAGCTAGTCAGTAGCTTCCAATATGTAGCATCAAGGCCGGATCGACATCACGGGTGGATGGGAACTGGAAATAAGAAAACGATTGGCCATAGCCAAAAGATCCTTGATGAAATTCAAAGAATAATTTAAATGAAACACCAAACTCAAATTGATGCGATCCTTGATTTTTCCAATACATCAGCGGTACATAAAATCTATAAATTAATATATTATGATGTGTTATTCAGAAGGTACAGCCAATACTACAGTTGGATGTTGATTGTAATAATTTACCATCTTGTAATTATGTGATAATTTAATATTTAAAATTTATTTTAAAAAAAGCAATATATTTTGATGTCTGTAGTTATTTTTGCGTACACCTTGTATTTCAGGATTTATATTATTACATCAATAATTATTGAATAGTTTTAAAATCCGAGTTAAAATTTTTTCTCAAGATAAGACTGCAATCAAAATTACCATCAAGAAGTCAGTGTTAGAAGTATCGAATACTAATTGTCTGTGATGCAATTGAATTGTTTCAATTAACATTAATTGAGAAGATAACAAATATTATACGGGAAGCATGTTTTTAAACTCTGCTACACCTCGGTCAAAATTCTCACGTATATTACGGAAATAAT
Source organism: Cantharis lateralis (assembly GCA_963170105.1). Taxonomy (NCBI): domain Eukaryota; kingdom Metazoa; phylum Arthropoda; class Insecta; order Coleoptera; family Cantharidae; genus Cantharis; species Cantharis lateralis. The sequence goes on from OY720629.1 coordinate 13,032,402, forward strand.
TCATTTTTCCTTATTTGTTGCACATACAGCGATTCCCATGCAAATATTTCTTTTGTGATAGTTAAAATTTATTGCACGTTAGTACTAATTTTTGTTAGGTTAATGGTACAGGTAATATATTCAACATTCCGTGTAGGTATATTAAATAAAATAAAATAAAAGAGCAATAAAAATAATTAAGTGTCGTAAAATTTTCGTACCTTTCCATTTTCAACAGTAGTCACTGACTTGTTATAACTTCTAGCTTCTATAAGAAAAGCTATTAGAGAATTAGCTTCAGAAGGAACTCCTTTTTCTGGCCAACCTAGATACCATAAATGAGTTACCTCTCTCCAACTATTAGATACCATATTCTAAAAAAAAAAAATATTTCATTTTTAATGCACAATATAAATACGTGTGCGCTTCGTCAATAAGCGAACAATCAAGGTTAAAACAAAGAAAACACAAAAAAGAGATTTTCCTACCTTTAGATGCAAACTAGATATGACATATTTTTCTTTTACTTCTCTCTTTTTCAATGTTACATTGTAATCGCCAAATAATCTGTGACAATCCAACACTTCCGATGGTGGTAAATAATCAACACACTTTTCCTATAATGTATAAATAATATGTTACTAGCGAAACAAAAATTGTTAACTATTTTACTTACATTGCCATTTTCAAATAAATGAGTTAACATAATAATGACTTTCGACTGTTGCTCCCAAACCATTTTCCAGAAGTCGTCTACGGTATTCTGAATAGGAGCTTGACACGCAATATAGTAACGTTTAGAACTTTTTGGTCCCTAAAATTAAGTTTGTATTACTTGAAAAAATAAAATCATTAACGATTCTTACCGTAACATAATTTGCATTAATGTAATCGTTATTAGGTTGACCGTCTATTGAACTTAGGAAAACTCGAGTTTCTGGTAAAGGTATTACATTTGCATAACGATTTTTCGTTTCGCAACCTTCGGGTAATTCACTTGTCGAGGCAGTTACCTGAGGTACTTCTTCAAATTCTTTATAAATAGCATCTGTATTACTAGAAAATTTTACCAACGCAGAGAAGTTTAATGGATTTGATGTTATAGACTATAAACACAAAAGTTTATATTAAAATTGAAACTGGGATGTAAATATTTATAATACAACTTACTGGATCATCAAATGCTAGATTTCCGTAAGATCTCTTACTAGCTCTCAATGCAGCTTTTCTTCTTACGCTGTTATAAACAGACACATTGTCAACGCTATAAGCATCTAAACTTACGGGAGTACATCTTTGACCATAATTAAATCGCTTGTGTCTTTTTCTCATAACAAACTGTAAATAATTAGGAAAACATCAGCAATAATGTATACGGTCATTTCTAAGATAAAGCAAACTTACCAATAAAGTTGCCAAAATTATTAAGCAAACGGCCCCGATACAAGAAATAGCAATGGCTGCAATTTTTCCACTATTGCTTTCTTCTTTTTTTTCTTCATCTAAACCTATGTTGCTATCATTTGTTGTTGCATCAACATTATCTGGATCTGGATTTAATGGTATAATAAATGGTGTACTCTCAGATGTACTTTCGTTATAATATGGCTTAATTTGTTTTTGCGTAGATGAAGATGTATGGTAACTGCTATTTTCAGATGCATGTCTAAAATTCAAATCAGTTGGGGAGTTATTATAAATGACTTCATTTGTTGATTGGGTAACAGTAGTTATGGAATCACCCTGCTCAATTGTACTTGCAGTATTTACACTAAAAATTGCTTCAGTGGTCTCAGTGTTATCGGTTTCAATTATCCCTGTTTCTGTTATCTTGAAACTATTAGGAGTAGTTGAAGTAACTTGCAATGCTAAACTACTTGTGCTATCGTGATGCGTAGCTGTTGGGTAAGATGAACTAGTTTTCATATTTCTCCCATTGCTTGTCCGTTTATCGGTGGAAAATTTTTCAGACGCAGTATAGTCTTCTGTATCCATCGAAGACGATTCTCCCATGTATGCCCATAAATCCGGACTTGTTAATCTTGTAGGGTCGACATTTGAAATTGTTTGTGATGAAGCAGTATTATCAGTTTCTATAGTTGTCATTTCGTTGGTAGTACTTAATTCGTCATAATTCGAGAGATCTGTCGCTTCCGTAGTAACTTGGGTTACTTCTGATAAAATGGTGCTCATATCTTCTATATCAGTAGTCGAAGTAATAGCTGCTGTTGTTCTTTCTAAGTCTTGACCGATTCCTGTCGTACTTACTGCATCTCCCTCTGTTGTTATTCGTTCATCCAAGGTATTATAAACTGATGTTTCATTTTCATCGGTATGATTAATTGAAGATGTTGATGTTTCTGTAGTAGATAATGTTAGCATATCAAAATCGTCCATACTTGTTGTTTGTTTATTATCCAGTTCAGATAAAGTTTTCCTAGGTTGCAAAGAAGTTAAAAAGTTTGGTATTGTCGTATCAAGTTTCAAGGACACTGTGGAGCTTTCAATATTCTTGTTTTCAGTGGTATTCGTTAAGTTAGTAGGGGCATCAACTTGAACAGGAATCATTTGATTTTCTTGAACTGCTGGTTCTGAAGAAATATTATCTTTTTCTGTCAGTAATATTTTATTGGATAATATTGATCTATTCTTATTAGATACAATGTTTTTATTTAACAAAATACTTTCTGTCGTCATCTTAATTGTATCTGTATATTTTGTAGAACCTCTTTTTGAAATATTTATGGTAGCATCATTAGCATATGGTACATAAACTAATTCTTCTTCTTGGCCCGCTTTTGTTGTTTTCAAAGGATTTGCAGTCGATAGTAAAAATAAAATATTTGGTCTCGTAGTTTTCCATTTTAGTTTAGCTTGTTTATTCCTAGTATCTAATTCGATATTGTTACTTAATGTAGGTTTCTGAGTTTCTGTTTCATTTTGAATATTATGTGATGTTTTCAAAATTTCCGGAAATATGGATTCGGAACTACTTCCTTCTAATTGTTTCGTGACAGACACTATAGCTGCAACTGTAGAACTTACATCACCACGATCTAATGTAATTGAAGATGACAACTCTAGGTTTAGTTCATCTTCACTTGTTGGAATTCTGTTTTTATAATCTTTTTGCAAGTCATCTAAGATTTCTGTTCTATAAGATGAATTAAAATCTAAATTTTGACCAGATGTCAAATCAAGTTCTTTTCGAACATGATTTTTATTCTTACTATCATCGGCAGTTATATTTCTATATTTAGTATAATTTAAATTTGTTTGGTAATTATTCAAACCATCATTCTTGTTTTTGTTTAAAATGTCTCTTAAATTTATACTGCTACCTTCATGTTGTCCGATTTCGTGGTTATCTTTACCAGCAGTTTTATCATCGATATATTTTAAATTTTCTTCTATTCCACGTTCAATATTATGTTGTCTCTCATCAAAATTGTAATTTGAACCAGTCGTATATTGCGAATCAAATTCACTTATATTATGTTCATAATCAGGCAAAACATTCTGCACATTTGTATATTTATCAGTATCTGGAGAAACAGAAACCGTATATTCATTATTTTTATTGTGGAAATCATCCGATATATATTTGTTGATATCTATATCAAGTGATCGTCCGTTTCCACTTCTGATAGTTTCTGTTTTTTTCGTAACAGATTCTGATATCGATTCCTGTTTACCTTCCGAATCTGTCGAAGGAACTTTCCTAAATACATTTTTAGTCTGTTCTACTCTTTCATCTGCATCACTAATTTTTGCTAATTTATTATCTACTACATTATTTTTATCCTTATTAACTATATTGCTATTACTATTATCAACATAACTTTTAGTAATATTTTCAGTCTTTGGTTTATTTTGTATTATACTTCCATTTTTAATATTTTCTGGAAGATCATATAAATTTTCTTGGGTGGTATTTACATGGCTTGTTTTTTTTACATTAGATGATTCATTTGATGTGCTTACATCTTCTAAACTTATATCCTCTGGTGGATGTTCGAAAAACTGAGTTTGTCTGGTGTGACGAGACGCAACTGCACCATTTGAAATAGTACTGCATGTTGACAACACCAGGATAATTCCTTAAAAATAAAAATTGCGTTAAAATTATTTTGAAACTCAATTTAACTGCAGGGGCGGATTGATCATACAGGTCATCTTAAAATTCTTAAAAAATAAAGTTTTGTAAAAAAATTAATAATTAATTTGAACTAGTTATTCGCGGGGCCAGTAGTACGCTCCTGTTTAACTATTTAACAATCGTGAAAATTCTAATTGTTCTTATTTTAAAGTAAATGACAATAATTTAAATAGGTACACTCAAGATAACTGTTATTAATACACTTTTAAAAATTACATGATAGTAAAATATTACACTCAAGATGATGATGATAGTACAATGGAATGAATAATATCTTTTTAAGCGTTCGTGGTTTTTTATAGTTTATGAGCACGTAGCTGTAAATTATTTAAACTGAGTAGTAATTTAAAAATCATTGTTTAGAACAATGACATTTGCACTGCTGTAAAACTTATATTAATGGAACTAATTAGGAATAGGGATAACGTTCGATAATTAAATTACTATCATAATAGGAGATATTTTGAAGTTTAATTATGAAATAATTTTTTTCCACTTTAAACAATATAATAAAGTAAAATGAAGTTTTCTTTAGCCTTGTCATCTTCTCTATTTTGACATATAAATCAAAGAGAAATTTAAAATTTTAAAATTGAACTTTTTAATTTACAAATATGACACCACGAATTTATTTTTTCAATACCCCTTATTGAAAGTAAACTTTTTAAGCTGACAGTAAAGAATTAAATGTTAATAGTTACCGCTCTAAAAATTTTCTTTTATGTTATGTAATGTGAATATTTTCGTGCGCACGAGTGGATGAACGAGATTTAAATTCGTTTATGTTAAAATTGATTTTTATTTTAGCTTCAATTATAAACAATAGATATGAATTTTTAATATAATAAAATAAAATTTAATTATCAATTTTTGCTATAAACAACGGAATTAATGTTTTATATCAAAAAGTTACCGTTTCTTTGTAATTGCAGTAAAAATAAAAATTATTTTCAGTTTTAATAATAATATGTAGGTTATATCTTATTAACCTATTTTTAATTAAAAAAAAATATATGTAGGTAAGTGATGAATTGTCTCCCATTTCTTAAAAATCAGCAAAATTTAACTTGTGGTGTCTTTTTGCTCGATAGTACTGCTATATTATAGTATAATGCATGGAGGAAGTAAAAAATGGAAATGAGAGAATAAAATTACTATGCAAAATAATTTAGGAATAATTTAAAAACGAAAAATTTTACTTGGTAAAGGAATTTTACGTACTTGGGAATAATTACATTTAAAACAATTCTTTTTGTCTGAATATTTTCAAGGTCTGTTTAAATAAAAGCAATTAAAAAAATAGTTTCATTTTTTAAATATTACTGATTTAAATACTTCTTTCAGTATAAATTTCTACAAAATTTAAATGTAGGTACTTACTCACTAAAATACTTGTTTAGTAAAATTAAATTACGAAAATTAAAATTTCTATTTTAGTTATGAAAATAGGGATCACATACGTAATATAAATTATTTCACGAACGTACGGGGAGAAGAGAGCCTAAGTAATAAATAATATGTTGTGATAATTGGACAGAGCGAAATTCTTCTTATATTCCTAACTGCTGCTTTTCTTTCATTTAATGAGGAAAAGCAACAGAATTCGTAATCAAACGCCATTACAAAGTTACCGTATATCAAAACTGCTTGTTTTGATTATCATAATAATTACAAATAAATCTTTAAAATGTCAGATTATTCATTAAAATTGTTCTCTTACATAGTATGTATTTGGTAAACAAAGTAGAAACAAAGTTTTTGTAAAAAATATAAAATTAGAAAAATATCACTTTTAATAAAAAATTTGGCTTTTTAAATTTTTTTCACGGAAATCGTTAAATAATTTAGTGGTAACTCTTTACCTTTTATGACATAACCAATTATTAACTAGTAAAATTATTATTATTTTAAAACTTAAAAACCAACTGGCTAAATAAACCATCTCTCATGAATAATTTCTTGGGTTTTTTGCTATATACTCGTACACATCATTTCGATTTCGTAAAGCGGTAACTTTGTTTGTAAATAAAATGAATTAGATCTGTTTGTTGTTTATGTTTAAGACGTTTAAAATTTTCCGTTCAATCGCGAATATAAAATCGGTGAATTGGTTGCCGCCAGAGTTGAGGCACTTTTGAGCTCATTTCACAGCATTTTACATGATTTTTCTCAAAACTTCTAGCGATAAATTTTCGAATTTTTATTGGATGTGCTCCTTTAGGACCACCAAGCCTTGTTCGTATAGAATAGACTCTTAACTTCAAATTACTCTAAAAGAAAGAAGTCTGGAATGGTCAACTCGGGCTATCTTGCAGACCAGTGCAAATTACTAAAACTAGATGTTAAGCAGCTGGGAAACGCTTGCTCACTGTTCACTGCCGTTCATGCTATGTGAACATCTTCAAGTCTTTTACTAATATTCGCTGTGAAGACCATCAACTGATGCCCAATTGCATCTGGTTGATTTTTGAAGGTTCTCTTGGACATTGCGACCATAGCAGCGATATTCTCGTACCTAACAGCCGTGTGAGAGGAGCTGTAATCGAGTGCAGCTCGACGAGCGGCACGAGGTTCCAATAGGGTGATTACTTTTGCGCTGTGACAAGTTTTAAATCCACTACCTGGCCTAGTTCTAGTGTAGAGCAATAATATGGTAAATCAGTTTTATTAAGATTCCTGTTTTCCAGTGAAAAGGACAAATTTTAAAATCGTTTCAATCAAATAATTATTTTTTCTGTATATAAAAATATTGAATAACTAATATTTTTCTCTTTAATTATTGGTAAAAATGCAGAAATTCATAAGTGTTTTGATACTCATATATTTTAATATTATGTACTTGTACAAATAAATTTGATTTTTATTGTATATTTAAACTAGTTATAATCATAAAATCTTAACCTAACTCTAATTTTTTTTATTGCAATAAATAAAAAAAAACGATTAAAAAAATGAATACAATAATGCGAACAACAATGTACGCGAACAAAATTTTATCAACAATGATAAAAATGTACTCTTTTCGCTTCGCTTTTGGTTTGTCAGACTATCTCTATGTTCGACGTTGAAAATATTCACTTTTAACGCTTACTGGACAAACAATTAATAGTATTTAATAACTTGGCCGTAAGAAAAAAAGTGGAAAAGTTCCAACTAATAATAATTCTTCACATTTTGTATATTAAAAATCCATGACTTTAAATTCTAACTTAACATTAAGTTTCGCATATATGAACACAAAGTTAATTGAATTTTATTATTAACTTATGTAATATACTATTATAGGTATCGAAATTTCCACACAATTAAACAATTTCAATCAAGTATCTTTGTTGCTATTATTATTGGTAGTACATTGTATAGAATTAAAAAAATTGTCGATTGTTACTTTAATTCTTATCATGATTTACAATTAATGGATATCTCAAATTTAATTTCATTGACGTCATAGAAGTTTCCTCTTTTGTAAATCTATATGTAAAAAAATGCAGTATACTATACGGATACTAACTGGTTTCTGCAGGGGAACTTTATTTTAAAAAACAAAAAAATATTACAAAAGAACAAACTAATTTTACGAATTATTATAGTTGAAAGGCAGGGCACCAATATATCGCAATTTTTTAAGAATTGATTAATTTGTGCAAAAATGCAATAATTTTTCAAAACAAAAAGACAAAAGAAGTGATTTAAATTTTCAAAAACTAAATTCAAAAAGTTGGTTATGTCGCGTCGTGCAATATATTATTATGACGTTTTTTAAAAGACAGAAGTACCCTTCAAAAATAATAATTTTCAATTTTGTATTAATGAAGGTCAACAATCACGTACACATCATATAAGTACTATTTGAAATAGATTATTATACAGAATTTGGAACAGTTTTTTAAAATTAACTATGTAATTAATATTATTCTATTATAAATGAATTATTTTTTATTTACAAGGGGTCTTATCTGGGTGGCTCTCTTCCATATCTTCCCTATTATTTACGTATGTTACAAAATAAAATAAATTATAAAAATTATTTACCAAAAGGTACCGCTTGCAATTCAAATTCTGATACACTATTGACATGTATGCATACAATATATTATTATTTTATATTGTATCTGAAAGATTTTTATTTAAAATGTAAAAGTAGAAGTGTATATCTAAGTAAAATTGAATAAATTAGGATATTAACTGTTAATAATAATTTAGTTGTTTTTTATATTTCTATTTTTAATGTTTTTTTCTAATTTGACTAGCTATGTAGTAGATATCCTGTAGATATTCCAAGTGTGTTGGATCAATACAATAATCTTACCGTAATGTATAACTTGGTAATTAAAACCTAGTACAAATTTTAAGTTTCGCAATTACCTAAGATAATAAAGGTTATAAACTTCTACCTTATAACATTATTTTTACGTATACGTATAGTAATTTTATTCAACTGATTTATATGACCTATACCACGGTAATTAGTTACATACCTAGCGTGAAACGAAGCGTGAAGCTCATAATAGCATTGTTACGGCCAGGAAAATTCGTCTATCTGCAAAAAAAAAGCGTAATAAGTTTTCACTAGAAGTTTAAATAGAAACGAAAGTTAAAGTTAAATATAAATTCTTGACCGAATTCTTTATATAAAGTGAAATTTATTACTTAAATTGTAGTGAGCTAGGTATAATTAAATAACAATTAAATTTGGTGATAAAATTATAATCTATTAAAAATGTCTTCAAAGATGCACACAAGATTAAAGTTTGTAAATTTAAATAAAATAAATCAGATATATGATATCAAAAATATCCTCTACAAAGAAAGGGCCAGATGGTATTAGCCAAAACTAGTATACTAGTTTTAGTATTTTACTTTTATATTTTACTTAATTTTACTTATTTTTAGATATTAATAGCAATTCTTTTCTATCTTAATTTTTTTCGCTCATTTGATCGCTTATGAGTAAATTAAAGTTTTTGTTAACTGATGATTCAAGACCAAGTTTAAAGTTTCTAAATGAATTAGAAATTATTAATAACCCAATTAAACCAATTTGTAAAATCTTTTTAACGTTTAAATGGCATTGTCTCTGGATTAGTTAGGCAAATAGTGTTCAATGATTGATGTAATTTCTAAAATTTCTATTTTTTTCGTATTATGGCGTCCTCTATATATGTCTTGGTGCTAGTAAAAAGAAATTTATAGCAGTTTTATAGTTTTCCGCCTATACAATTGAATGTATATGCTATAACAGTACTGTCCTCCCTGGATTTGTCTTCTTTGGTATTTTGGAAATGATAGTTTTTTTATTGTCTAATTAGTAAAATGTTTATATTTTAGATTTAATGAATACTTTGCGAACATTGCGTAAATTACTGGAATATAATATGATTATCGAAGACACAAACTCAGTTACCTCTTGGAATCTCTTCCTGTACCTAACTCTCGCGCATGAGATCTAAGAAGATAACAACATGTATGTCGTTGAAAATATTGATTGTGGCAATACAAACTACAAGAAATTGTTTAATATATGAATTTGTTTATTATATTAATGTATTTATTAAACATTTTTTGTCTTGGGTAAAAATTTAAAAATCCAAATTTCAAAAACGAATAATTCATGAAACTCTTCAACATTTAAGGTTATACACCTACCTACAAAAGCAATTAAAATACAATTTTTAAAAGATTTAAACTATACCGTTGACCTACATAATTTAGTGACTAATTGTAGCATGTTGGTGTAAAATGCGCCATCTTGTACAATTTAAAATACATAAAATATTCAATCTTGTATTATAACGGTAATTCTCGTTAAATGGTTCACGACAAGTCAACAAAGTCATGTTGCCAATTTACTAATCATAATCTTTTTTAACAAACCTTTGTGCTATTTATATGACGACAAATAAAATAATATTTTAACATTACAACGTTACGAAATAGCACCTCATCACAATAGTTGCAATTGGGACATCCTTACATACTACTATACATAATAAGATTTGAGTACTGTCATTAAAGTGTGCATACTAATAATTTAACATATATACAATGTACATATTAAAAATTTTAAATTGTTGTAATACAAAAGTTTCAGTTGTTTACTTAATTGCAAAGCTATCCTCAGCATGCAGAGTTGATATAATTATGTATCAACAAAATACCACGCGTATAAAATTGAAGATATATTTCTCATTTGTAAAATACCTATATAGTATAGGTAGCCACTAGAATAAATAATTACTTTTTTAATTTTCTTTTTTCTAAAAATGGAACATCAAGTATGTAATTGCTTTTCTATTGCTGATGAACTATGAGTTTGAGTTATCAATTTCTAATTGATATTTAAATAAATTATATGGACATTCATTTTACTGTAAGCCTATTAATTTTTTATTTCCCGGTACAACTAAAAATCGTTGTAATTAACAAATTAATAATCTTTCTATTTTATGTAGCGATTTAAAATACTTAATAATATGAAAGCATTCGGAAAATTAATATTTATATCATTAGAAATTTAGTTATTAATTTGACGCCAGACGTATTAAGCTAACGTTAAGTCTAGATTCACAATGAACATAAACATAAGAAATACAAATACAAATAAAAGCTTAATCGAGCATTGAATAATGCTGGAAGCTTCTATTTACATTTATATATCTTATGTTTATTCATTGTGAATCCGCATTGTTTATCTATTCAAAATGACAGCAATAGTACAGCTTAATATCTAGTTAAAGATTGACTAATTCTAAAATATGTGAAGTAACTAGTGTATTATTATACAGAATGAGTATAAGTAGCCACTCGACTATTTGATTATCGTAGTTAATTAACGTAGCAAATAATTAATTAGTAGCAAATATGATGGGCATGCATAATTCAACATGGCTAACGGGAACAATACAACAAATTTAATTTGAATACAACAATACAGTAAGATAAAAAAGGATGAAATAAAAAAATTATTAGCGGATACTTTAGACTACAATAAATTATTGTACTTGAAATGTTTCGTAAAAGTAAAGGAAAACTAGATCAAGGAACGTCTACTTTTCATCTTTCGTTCAATTAATTGAACAATAAAAAATATTTTTAAAGAAGATAAGGGCAACGCTTGCGACCCGAACGACTCGACTAAAATAACAATAAAAAATTGTAGACACTTGCGAGCAGCAAGCGTGGCCAGTTCACACCACATCATTGCGACCTGGACCCGGAGTTTTCTTCGCGGTTTCCATATTGCAAACACAGTCTTAATCGTACAAATTAAGTGTAATTAAGGCTAGCCTGCCTAGCTAGCGTTGTAGTATTAAAAATACCTCCCACAAAAACACTCTTTAATAAAAAAATAAGTTGGAACCAAACGTTCCAATTATTTATTTTTACATTTAAAATTTACTAAAATATCAATGACCACCTTAAAAATTCTTAGTAGTTCTCGGTAGTTCACTGAAAAAGTTTATTGAAAAATAAAATTATCATCCCAAAAATAATAAATCCACGACTCTTCCCAAAACAAATCTAATTTAGAAGAAAGTAATATTTCACAGAATTTAAACAATCTTGGAAAATTCAATCAATCCTGCAAACCAAAATGACCGTTTTCTCGTGGTCAAAACCTTTATCAACCACCTTATCATCCAAGTCGTACAATCGTGCAGATTGTTGAAAAAATTATGATAAATTACATCCTGTCCAAGAAACAAAGTAGAAGAAAACAAAAGATTCCTATATCAACCTAGTAGAATCAGAAACCTGACCAAAAGATCAACTTTCGACAACAAAACCAGATTGTATGGTTTTAAACATGACAGTATAATAATACATAGTATGTACGTACAAAATCGTAATTTACCGTGCTGTTGTGTTTATTATCACAGCAATTCAAAATTGCAAAAATCCAGAAAGACATTTTATAATTTTTATATGCTAATTTCTCATACGACAATAATAATTATTTTTAATTCAGCGATGGATAATTAAAAAATCAATAATGAGAAATTGATTTTTTTAAATTCCTGCTTCTCATTATAACGAATAATATTAAATAAGTATCGATTTAAAGACATTTTCTTCCGCGTCTACAGATACCAAACACTTGATATTTTTTTTAACTATTGTCAAAAACTCAATAAATAAATAAAATAAAATGTAAAAATTACGCTTTTATTGTTGAGTTTTTGAGTAACTAGACTAAAAACTGGTAAGAGTCTTTGCAAAACGTACAACTTCATAATAATATAATAATCTTCTATTAAAAGAACAATAATTAAATATATTGGTTATTTGAATTGATCAGAGCGCAAAACAAAAACAAAGCTATATCGAAATGTTTAACGAAACTTTAAAAGTAATAAAAAGAATATTTGGACTGATTCTTAAGTAGATACTAATGATAAATCTAAAATCAAGGCAATGTTGTAGTATTAACATTTAAATTTTGAAACATAAAAGTGAATTAAAAATCTGTTGAACATGCGTCAAAAGCATTTTCTCGCAACAGTCATATTCTCGACAGTAAGAGGTTGCGACCAATAGGCCGCCTGATCAGCCAGTATAAATTAACAGAGTAATAATGCTATACAAGGTCTTATATAATTTGGTTAGTTTGCGAGTGCGACAAAATTATAATATAGGTACATACCTATATCAATAAATTACAATTAGACACCTACAAAAAAACTATGCGATGGTTAAAATTTTTATAAATTAGTAGTAAAACTTATAAAATATATTATACCAATATTATACTATAACATATAACATAATATGTATACATATAACATATAACCAAACAATTAATATAATTTTCACACAATATGCAAAATCTATTTTGTTATCTTAATAAGTGTATTAACTGTGCTAAGTAAGCAAGGCTTACTGTTATTAGAAGATATTAATAATAATTTACCGCATTACTATAATTTAACACTCGTAAGTAAATTAACTAAGAAAGTCGACAAATTAGTTTAAAATATTAAAGAGAAAGCTAATAAAATGAAAAGAATTAAAGTATTACCTACATATTTAAAAAAATTCTATCCGTAAACCTGTTGTATAAGTAAACATGGTATTTTACGATGCGAATACACTGAAGAAACAAAATTATTTGATAAATGATAACGTCCCTTTATGCCAAAACCACGAATGTGCAAAAATTGCAAGTTTTACCTAAGCGTACAACGGAAATTAGGATTGCATTATCTATGTTTTGCCAGAACAAAGTCATCAAACTGTTTAAATCAATTATTTTGGTGAATTTAAAAGTAGATTTAATACCTTCCAATTCACTTTATTCAAAACTAGTGAAAAACACATTCGTAGTTTTGGTATAAGTGGGACGATAATATTATACAATATAGATTGAGCTTTACATCGTACAAAAAGAACTATTTATAGCTCATCAATGCAGCGAAAAAATATTCTACATTTACTTCTAATAAAACAATATATTAATATTTCTCTGTAACAAAAATATCCTAAAAATTTTGACAAGTCGAAACACGTCTGCAAAAATGTAATTAATATTAATAAAATATGGACACGAGTAGACTGTTTACTCGCCCCCTTAAGCCCCCTTTTTATACCACTTCACGAAAAAATATTTGACTCTCCAATCATTTAAGTTCTATTAAAATTTCTGCAACACGAAATTGGACGTAAGAAGCACTACAATTCAATTTTTATTTTTGTTTATTTTATAAAATTATGCAATTCAATATGGATTTAATTTATTATTGTAGCAAACTTTGTATTTTTTTTTCATTGATAAAATAATATTGAAGACGTCAACGTTCTATCATTTGTAAAATAATTATTAAACTTACTTACTATACATAAATGTGTGCTACTGGGTCACACACTTAATATTATGTAATATTTACTTTTACATGTTATGCAAAATAATTCAAATAGTTATTTGTTCTACTAGATCAGACTACAATAACGTTCCGAAGATTCACTTTTTCTCAGACAATCATTGAAAGGAGCAAAGTTTTAGTTCTCAAGATAAGAATACAATCACATTAACATTAACCAATTACAATAATTACATAAGTGTTATTAAAAACTATGTACATAATATGTGTTTGTCTATTCGAGCGATCTTTAATTGAATGTTTATATTCCAATTTAAGGGACAATATTTTAAAATAAATTAAAAAGATGACAAACATTAGATCTTCACATTTCAACTTGTACATGGTCATGGTATGATAAATATATTAATATCATTAATTTTAAATCTTTCATACTTATGATAGAGACTTGGTCAATCAATATTGCTATAGACCTGCAATTTGTAGCAGGCACATTCATAATAGATTCAAACTCATGTAAAATCTTACCTATAGTACTTTTTACCTAAGGCAAAATATTTTTTATTACCGTTATGATATTTTGAATAGTATTTTTTTGAATGGTAATAAAGAAGAAATTTTGCAAAGAGCATGCCCAATTGCTCAAGCATTCCATTTCCGCCACGACAAAGCGTGGGAGAAGCTATTAAAAGTATTATTGCATTATATAATTAAGTATTATAGCATTATCATTTAAATAATTACTTTTTATTTAAAAAAATCATTTGGTTACGTATTTATTTTTTATAATCAGTAAGTTTCTTTTACTTTTATCCACATTATAGTTTTTTACTGAAATTAACTGATTTAAAATTAAAAATTTTCACAATGGCAAAAAGGTAATAATTTTTATATTAATTTTTGAAAACCCTCAGAATTTTTTTCGTACTCAACTTGTTACAGAAAATAACTTCTGATTGTACTATTCTAGAAGATAATAAGTACATCAAACTAAAAGATATGCAGGTACATCATTTAAAAAGTCAACATAATGGAATGCCAACTTAAATAATGTATTGCCGTCACGTCACGTTCATCCTGTAAGTGAAGGAATCTTAGAAACTCCTAGGTGCGTTTACACAAAAATTTTATTGTGTAGAATAGCGTTATCTGATTATAAATCAAGAAATAAACAACAGAAATTATTAATCTTTTATTGTGACACGAATCGTGACTCAAAAAAGTCCAAGGTTTACTCCTGTCAACAATAGACTTTATAATTTTGCTTTATATGTCATGGGTGTGCCAGAAGAGTTAGTACAATTAGATACTTATGCAATAATAATATTGGTTTGAATATTACATTTTTTTACGTTCTATTCTGTTGGATTAAGGCACAATTTTTCAATCTATACAGCCTAACCTTTGATTAGGGATAACTATAGAGGCTGAAAAACTGGACCTATACGCTGCCTGTATCTAATTTAAGTTAAATCAATGTCGATGCACATTGTCAAAAGATCTATGAGTCGCGGAGGACTTATTCTTATTTTGAAATTTTGATACAGTTTTCCATTAAAGTATATATCTATGGCATCATGGTTATAATATAATGTTGGAAACTTACATAATATATCAATTTACAGAATAATTATTTCAAATGAAGTCTCTGGGTGATGTAAACTAAATCAATTATCTATTTTCATCGATTCTTAGAAGTATTTGATATTTTATAACATAAAAAAACGATTATAATTTATTTAATATAAAAGGAGACCTATACCATTATGAAAAAATTTCAAATTAATGTTTTGATTTAATTAATCTATACATTTACCGATTAGATAAAAAGTTTAACATTATCATACGATCACGTTTTCCACTTCCAAGTGAACATTTCCATGACGCGGTCAGGATTTGAACCACAGTTTCCCGTTTTGTTGCCTGTTGATATTCCGTACACCGCATGGTCTGGTGGTCCAGCTGATCAACCAACTTTAACCATCTAATGTTATTTAAACTTGGAATTAATCAGAAGTTCATGCAAATGTATAGACAATGTTATACATATTATAATATACACAATTTGAAAAATTATCACGTTTAGCAAAATAACTGGAGAAAGTTAGATTAATCGTATTAAAATATTTTCTTCTTATGGCAACATTTTTCCGGAGTTCATAATTAAGATTCTAAGCTTTAGAATCCGGTTTGGATGATTTTCCTATTCTTTTCTTTGTATTTCAGCATATTCCGGTCACTGTTAAACTCCGTAGAGGAATATTCTTGTAACTCCGTTTATTGTTAATCATCAACCCAGCAGAAACTTATGGTTTTATATTCCTACAAAAACGCAGAGGACAATGGCAAAAAAACAAAGTGTTATAAATAACTTTTAATGGAATAATAGCTCGTAAGAGTTAAGTGGAAAACTTTATTGCACGAATTGTAAAAGTAGAATAATCAATAATTGATTATAAGTTATCGTGAATTTCAAAGAATATCGTAATATTCTTAGCAATATTTACTTGAAAACATAGTTAGGTACTGTAAAATGTACCTGCAGTAGATACAGTTAACAAATTCACCAAGCGTGAAAGTTCACGAACTTTACCACGTAGTTTTCTTCGGTCTGCTTCTTCCAAATTCATTCATGATGATTTGATATGCAAACCGTCAGCAACATTTTTTAGTAAAAGTATATATGTAGCTATAGGTTGAAACCGGTCATGTAAATTTTTTTTAGCAAATGTATTCAAATACTTTTATTTTTCCATAAACGCATTTTAATATTTTTATTGTCTCTAAATTTAATTAGATCTTTTTAAACTTTATAATATTTTTTATAGGTACCATATAGATATGTACTACCACAATTTGGTTTTTAATGTCATATATTGACAAATAGCTTAGATTTTGTAAACCAATTCTTAATTGGTTATTTTTCCAAAATATATTATACGACGATAATTACACTTATTTGTCTATCTAACTAAAATTAATTATATAACTGTTGTTGTTTTGTAAAGTATTGAGTTTGAAAATATCAATATTTAAAAAACGACCTTGAAATTATAATTTATTGTTGATCAACGATTCTCGGTATATCACAAGAATTTTTTAATAATACTAAATTATTGTTTACTTCTCAACATTTAAAACAAACATTTATAAACTGACAATATGAAGTATATTAATAAGTAAGGAGTAATTAATTTCCTGACACAATATAATGAATAATTATTACTATATTATTTTTTATTATCAATCTTATTTATTACTTTATTGCATTGTTGTTGAATTTGCTGTTTGCAAATAAATAATTTCAAGGTCTAACTTTTTACATTTGAATAATGATTTTTGAGATCATAAACCTTATCAAAGCAAAAATAGTAGATAATATAAGTAGGTTACGTGCATAATTAATCACATTATTGTGTATTATTAAGAAATGATTTTTCTTTCAAATTTATAGCCACAAAAGACCTTGGTAACTTGTTTATAGGAAAAAAAATCCAGAAAATTTTATGTATAATCAGTTTTTATAAAAATACAGGTTTTCTCCTTGATGTATTATTTGAATTATAATGTATTACTTTCAATATTATACGTAGATGTATTTGTATTAAAAATAAATGCATTTCCTTTTTGTTAATATAAGAGAAACAAATGAACAAATGTTATAATTAAATAGGTATTTTCTTATATATTAGTGACCTACTATTTAAGTTTATTAACATGGATGACGTATAAGCCCAAGGGAAAGTTCTATATCCGCTAACCTAAAGGCCACTGTCCACCAACGTGTTAGGAAGACCACGTAGAGGTCGATGGTGCTATTAACAACAATGAAATGATATTAACTATACTAAAAATGAATACAAATTTTTAATGATTACAACAACCATGAATCGACATGAAAATATAATTAGTATTTTTAATGATTTATAGCAAATCTTATTTTACAATGGATTGCGATAGAAAGTAAACTAAATGGAAATCAATATTTAGATTAATTTTATTGTTATTTGTTTTGAATTTCAATCTAGCGTAATTATTGTAGCAGAACTTAGAATACCTATATACTGCTTTCTGCATTTGCTTCCGCGAATAAGAGAAATTCCAGTTCTTAAAACGTCATCGTATTTTACGTAATAGTTTTACAATTAAATGAATAAAGTTTTTGAAGAAATTTTTCAATACGATCATATAAAACTTACCAATTTTAAGATAGTTATTATCCAAATTTAAAATTATACACTTGTGACTTGACACTTTTTAGAAATGACACAGATTTTTAATTTCACTTTTAGAACTTTTCATGTAGTAACTATAAATAATAGACAATGGGAGATATTATTATATTGTAATATATTTATTAAATGTACTTAAAATATCATTACGTATATCCTTGTATTGAAGAATACAATATAAAAACAAAAAATACGTCCGCCAACTTGAAGAAATGCTTGGGTACTGTTTTCTTTCTATTAGAACGCAATAGTAAAGATATTAAGTAACAGCACAGGTAAGATGAGGTGAACGTTAAAGAAACGACTTTTGGAAAGGTTATGGGTAGGAAAGGTATTCTGTAAAAGTTGCTAAACCTTTGTATAGTAGGTATAGCTTGATCATTGTGGTATTATAAAAATCAAATTTGAAGTATATTGACCCTTTCCAGGCTGCAAAAAATTTAGACAGAAGTAGTTGAAGATGACTAAGATGGAAAGTATGTGTCACTTCAAACTGTATTTTGTAGCGTTTTAGATGGTATTGGATTTGAATTTTTGATAAAATAATTATAATATTAGTACTCAAAAAGTATCGTAATTGTATATGTACTACATATATATTTTACTAGTACTTTTATTTAAATATCTAATTATCATTCATCAGTTATTTTATACAGTGAGTTGTTAGTTAGCTAATAGAAGAAGAAAATCGAAGTATACAGAGAATTTAATTTCCTATTTACAAAAATTTATAAAAAACTAATGTTGTCTATGTGAAATTCGGTAAATTACTAATATTTAGAATTCACTGCAAGTAGGTATATATATTTGCAAATATTTGGTATCATAGAAACGGAAACATTTATTTGCAATCATAAAATGCGGTCTAAGGTTTAAATTATATATATTTTTTGTTTTAATAGTCGAACTTGAAAATGATTACCTAGGTACACTTATTGAAGGGTTAATATTAAAATAAGTGATTCATAATAATTGAATTCTAATTTTATGAGTACGACCTGCTAAAAAATACTGCAAATAAACTATTTTTTATATGGCCACATTGGTAAGTATCAGTTTGTATTGTATATTTATTGATCGGTTTAAAAATATAAATGGTATTTGTGAGTTTATATGGCTTTATAAACACAATTCCCGTTGGCGGCACACATGATTCATTATGTTAAAAAGGTAGATACACTAGTAATGATGTACAGTGGTAAACAACATTTTAACAAACTGTTAAGATGGTAAATTATCTATAATTGATCCATAATGAAGCAAGCAGCCACGAACACTATTTAACCTTTTAAAATAATTCCATCACAAAATATAATGACAGCAAAATGCTGAAATATTTCAATAAAATATTATTATTTTATAATTAATTTTTAAATACTATTTGCTGATATAGTGGTATTATAAATAAAGAGGTATTAAGATATTCACCAAACACCAATTTTTTACATAATTTTGTGTAGGAAAAAATGTAGAAATGTTAAACATATTTAGAAATAAAATCTAATATGATTGTTTTACATCACAATAAATTTTATGTTATGACTGTGATTTGAGTTTTGTGATTCAGTTTGCAATATTTCACTGTTTATAGTGATTTTAGTTTCTTTTCAGTTTGTAGATTTGGTATGCAATGTGCATGTAAAATTTTTGAATAGATTTTAAATCATTTTAAATTTTCTTTAAAATTTTATGGCTTGAATAAATTAACCGTAAATTTTATAATTAACATTTTTGCGGTGTCCATTTTTGGCTACAAATAAATTAGTCATTATAATGGTCTTCAAAAATTTTGGAATTTTTATAAATATATTATTAAATCAAAAAATTGTAGTTGGTTTCGGTCGATTATGAAAGAGGTATCTATCTAAAATGATAATCAATCGTCTAAAACCACCTACATTCTCTTGATTTATGGAATTGCAGTCGAATTTTAACATCAAGTCTGATTTTATAAATATGATTTCTTTAGGAATACGAACACCCAGAGCTAGCTGGTTTCAAGGGTGAGTTAACACACTCCAGTTCTCTCCAAAACTGTCGGTTCCTTGATGAAATCTGCATCTGTCACTTTAATTACTAAAAAAATTTCTACGACAAATTTTTTCAACTTTGTTTACTTTCTGTGTGAAGATAGATAGACCACCAAGATATAATCTGAAACTAATTTTTATGAAAATAAAGAATATTGCTTGTATTTCCGTGGTTTGCAGTCTACGTATAAGAATAGCAGACAAACTAAACAAGAAGAAGAAAGTTTTAAAATTGTAGCCAAAATTAATACTACTTGATCTTTCTAACTGTATCTTTTTTAAACAAATCGTGAATTGAAAGCGTAGCGAACAGTAGCGGTCTCTCAGGTTAGTTACTGGGTAAATTTGCATTAGTAAGAATTTCCCACAATTTGTAGTTCAAATTACTAAATACTTTTGCCAACTTGTGGAAGTTCGTTGTTCCAACATTATTCACTCAAGATTTTATAATGATAATTTGAAGTCTAAATTGTAAGGCAAGGTTTCCTTTGAACAATAGTCTGAAACATCAACTTTTAGTTTGGATCCATATAAGTAGTATTTTTTTGTCTTTGTCAGTGATCAATTTATTGAACATGAGTCATATAAGATAAACAATACATTGTATTATATAATATGCACATAGAGATTGATTATCGTATATTATGTAGTATGTATAAAAAAAAAATTAATTCGTGGAGATAAGGTCCTTGGAAACTATAGTGTATAAAGTTATTGACACGAACTAGTCAAGTGAAAGAGATTGTAGGTAATCAAAATGGGATTTCAAGGATATTAACACTTCACGTTCACTAGTCTTTAATTTATTTTAATAATTAATTAAGAAAATAAACGAATAGGTGCTGATAAATAATTCAAACTTTAAGTAAAACGCAACTAGCTTAATATATTTACAAACTTTATTTAAGTTTCTTTGTAATTTATTGGTGATAAAATTTGTTTTGCAAAAGTTTTAATAATTTAAAATATTTATAATTATTTTGCATACTAATAAAAATTAAAACATTAAAAATATTAAATTGTTTTTCCGATCATGTAAGTTTGTAATTTTAATAATAAACTATTATTAAATTTCTTCTTCGCGAGGAAATTAATGCACGAAAGAACTATTTTTGCAAAACTAAAGAAATCTTCTAAACAGTTTGTTATTAATACTTATAAATATACGTTTGACTGGCTTTTAGATCAGGTTTAATTTTATAGTACCTAGCTATCGTTTAAAAATTTAATACTTAAATATAATGGAAATAAAAGGATTTATAAAGCAACATTTACCGTAATAGAAAAATTCCTGGAATGTATTTATGTATTTTTAAATACATCAGAAATGAAGAATTAAGCGAAAATTAAGTTGTTTCTTACATATTGATATAAAAAATTATTATATTTATAATTATTCACAAGATACGGAAACATTTAACAACTTAAATATGCATAATATGTAGAAAATATTCTAAAATTATATGCAAGTATTTTTTGTTATATTAGATTTTTTTGTTATTTTATATATTTTATTATATATTAATGGTTGGTTAGATAAAAGATTTATCCGATGTTGTCTTATGTGTCTGATGTAATGTTTGGAGAAGTGAGTCGTTTACGCTGTCTACTACAACTACGCTACACTTATTTTTTGGCATATACCGGGTGTTGACTCGAATAGCCGAACATAGGGAATTAACACGTAAAAACTTATTTATGCAAATTCCTGCTTCCCAAATTATTTTAGAGAAAAAATGAAAGACACAAAAAGAATGCAGAAATATAAACTACGTATGATAAAAGCATTAGATTTCATGTAATCTTTACTTATAGGGTCAAAAAATGCTTTTAAAATTGTTAAAATTTTCATTTATCAGACTGGCCATGTAAGTTTCCAAGGTAATTATTTCGAACTTTTTTCTTCGAATGTCATCTAGTTTCTACTAAAATGGTCCAAAATTCTTTTAGAATTGTTAAAATTTTCATTTGTCAGACAGGTCATGAAATAAATTCAATTTAATTTCGAAATAATTACCTTGGAAACTTACATGGCCAGTCTGATAAATGAAAATTTTAACAATTTTAAAAGCATTTTTTGACCCTATAAGTAAAGATTACATGAAATCTAATGCTTTTATCATACGTAGTTTATATTTCTGCATTCTTTTTGTGTCTTTCATTTTTTCTCTAAAATAATTTGGGAAGCAGGAATTTGCATAAATAAGTTTTTACGTGTTAATTCCCTATGTTCGGCTATTCGAGTCAACACCCGGTATGTCATTTTCAAACCCATTCATTATTTAATAAATTACGTTGTTTGCGAGAATTTATTTATGTTTTTAATTAATCAAAGTGCGCATTAAACTAATTTCTTGCATACTAGTAACAATTTTAGTTTTCTCTATAATGCCGAAATGAGAAACAATTCAGAAACATTCTTCTAATATTCTTCTAACCCGTGTCCAATATATTCGCATACATTTTCATGAGCGCGTATTTTAAGTTCAATACCAACTTGCATGAACATGATTTTTTACAGTTTGACATCGCAATGTTTAGGCAAACAAATAAGGGTCATATCAAATTTCTGTCACTTGTCATTACTTACAAAAATAATGAAGAAGTTTCGGAAGGTGATAATTGCAAAGTTTTTGAATAATGAGCGTCCGGGTGACATTTTTAAAAACCTGAAAAACCTCGGGATCAAGTGCGATTTTCTTTACAAAACCATGAAACGATTCATTGAGACTTCCTCTTCGAAAGACAGGAAAAAATCTGGTAGGCCGCGGTTGGTGAGGATAGCACGAGTAGTGAAAATTGTGAGCGAGCGGATTCCACGAAAACACCATCGTTCAATACGAAAATTGGCAGCCAATCTGAATATGTCCAAGGGATATGCGCACAACATTTTGAAAATTGATCTTGGGTGTCGCGCTTACAAAAACCGAAAGTTACACGGCGTTTCGAGAGCTTCTGAAGAAAAGAGGCTTGAAAGAGCAAAAGCGAAACTTTTCTGGCACGCAGGTGATGACTTTCTGTTTTCTGACGAAAAACTTTTTGTTCTGGAACATCCTCACAATGTTTAAATTGATCGGTTGTGGGCAGTAAAGATACAGGGTATTCTCGCTAACCAGGAAAACGTCCCTATATTTCAGAATCCGCCCTCAGTGATGGTTTGGGGTGCAGTTTGCAAAACTTCCACTCGAATTCATCGACAAAGGTGTTAAAATCAACGCCAAGTATTATCAAACGGAATTTATGGAGAAAAATGTTTCCCTAAACTTACGACGCATCTTTGGAAACGATTAGTACGTTTTCCAACAAGATGGAGTACCATCCCATACAGCAAATAAGGTTCAAGCGTGGTGTCATGCCAGTTTTACCGATTTTCTACCCAAGAATGAGTGGCCTCCCAGCTCTCCAGATTTGAACTTTTTAGATTTTTTTGTGTAGTCATACATGCTTTCGAAGATTAACGACAATAAAATCGCAAATCTGGACCAATTTAAGAAAGTTATCCGGCGCGTTTGGGAGGAAATGTCAATTGAAGCCCTGCGTGTCGCTTGTAACGGGTTTGAGAATCGTTTGAAGCTGGTTAAGAAGGTTAAAGGTGGAGTCATTCCAAAACATTTATTGTGACCTTTCGTTATAAATGTACTTTCAATGCAATGCACTTTTTGACTAGCTAGACATGATCTAATTTTATTTATTTGATTTTGAAAGTGTATTCGAATTTATTGGACACGGTGTATACTATATTATATCTATCCATTATCCCATAAAGTAGCCTAAACGAATCGTTGGAGACTATTTTTGGAAAATTATCCAAATGCAATTGCACCTAATTTTTTTATTTTCGCTAATAGTCCAACGTGAAATCAAAATATTTGACATTTTGCACACAAAGAGTGATATCTTTACAAAGTTAAATGATTTAAAAGTTTAAAATCCTTCATTTAAAAACAAACAGTATTTGTTATAACATTTGTAAAATCTACTTCTATCGAAATTGATTAAAATCATGAAAATGTTGAAACGTTAATTTAATTTTCTGTCTAATTTTCAATTAATTATGTTAAAAATTAAAATTAAACCGTTAATGTTAATTGAAAATTTAAAAATCGATAATCTTCCACAATAATATTTCTGATGAAATAAAACTTAATGTTAAAATTTGAATACTCAATATTATTTTGAATATTATCAATATATTCAGTAGGTATTTAATATTATATTTAAAAAACTTTATAAGTAAGTACTGTTTAAATTAATTTCTGTCAGCATAATACAACAATCTTGCAATTAGTTGAATTAATTTGATACCTTATTTTATAAATTTTGTTTTTCATATTTGCAATTTAAATTTTTATTGTGAATTATTATATTAGGTAACAGTAATTATTTAAAACAGGTTATACACAAATAATAAAAACAATCAAAACGAATTAAAAAACGCAATGGTTATATAACACAATAGAATATAAGAACATTCATTACAATAAATGTATAGGAACTAAAAAACTTGGATGCATTTTTCTTTTATGGGGAACTTTTATTGAAAATACGCATGGTACCATGGTATTACCGCAATTAATGTGATTATGTAAAAAGTTTTAAAAATATGTCCTTTTACCAAAGAAAATAGTATAATGCTATATAAAATTGTACTTTCCTTCATTGCATATTCATAAAAATTTAAGTAGGTATTAATTTTAATTTCAACTTAGATATTAATGATTAATCTTAAAAGAGATTTTGTATAAACTGCTTTGAACTTCGAAACTACATTCTCTATTGAAATCATTTCCACCAGTACTAAATTTCCACAAAATTTTGAATTTATTGTGTAAAAAAAACCGTATTTTATAATAACAAATCCTGCTGTTTTATTATTTATTCAAGGTTTTCAGATAGTAGTATAGTATCATTCAATTGGAACAGTAATAAACCAGATAATATTCGCTATAAAAGTAATAAGAATTACCAAATATACAATTACGATACCTTTTGTGTGTATATTTTATCAAAATTCAAATCTATTACCATGAAAAAGGCTACAAAATAGAGTTTGAAGTGACATATTATACTTTCTATCTTAGTCATTTTCAACTACTTCTGTCTAAATTTTTCTCAGCCTGAAATCTGTGATTCCATTAAGTTATTTACATACATACTATATCATTAATCGTGTGATTCACTTGTGCCTGATAAGATTAATTTCAAAATAGCGACACTATCCTATTAGAAATCTATTAGTTTTCAGCTATTCAGAATATCTGCTCAATGATAAATATGAAAACGACGTATCACCGTCATAGCTATATTTATTCCAGTCTCGAACCTTCCTGCCATATATACCCTCTTCAATGCTATACAGTTGTATACAGATCTACAGGTTACCGACTAATATTAGAGAAAGGATTTCGGCATTAGACCCCACCGTTGCCTGTACGTAGACTGCCAAATTTTATGCGGTTATTGGCGAAATTCATTTAAATTTTTGCCGTTTTTGAACTTTTATATGACCAGTCGAGAGCTCTATACTGCTGAGTTTACTCGCATTTATTATGCATTAAAGATTAAGGTCAAGACTCGTGGTACAACTGTGGCCAACTTGTAGTATAATTGGTCATTTCAATGACCAACAATGGTCAATTCAACATTTCACCTTTATAGATTAATTTAGTATAATACCTTATAAGTGTCTGTTCTCTACCTGTCACACTCATTTAATAATATCAATCTAATTTAAATTAATGAATTTAATTTCTTTTTGCTCTAAAAATTATATAGTGATAGAAATTGTATACATATAATATAAAATTTCAAGTGATAATTTACTATTTACTTTACATGCAAAAAGAGAAATTAAATATTTCCTATTTAATACATTAATATAAGAAATAATTTAAGGTTATAGCAATTAGTATAATAGCAAAACTATTTAAATTTATGAATAATTTTACATAATTAAAAGTATTATCCTAGTTTATATTTATACTTTTATTTTCTGAATATCTTATTGTAATTAAAAGTATGAAATAAATACAATGAAAATTAAATATAGGAAGGAGTATAATAGCTATCTATTAACTTTTAAACATACATAATACATAATATTTTGATATACAAGATATATATTATATTATTATCCAGTATTATATGTAACTCTAAATTGTTATTGAGTGAATGTGTATTATTACTTCTTATTAAATACTTGAATGTAATAATATAAACGGTGTTTCCTGGTAATATTATTATTTTTTATTGTATTATTCAAAATTTATTAATGGTTGCGTTAATCGTGTAATTTACAGAATTCCGTTCATGCTTTTATAGATACATACTAAATACATAATATTCCGAAAAATTTTACTTATTACGTTTAAATAATATAATAACTAAT
Organism: Cantharis lateralis; assembly: GCA_963170105.1. Classification (NCBI taxonomy): domain Eukaryota; kingdom Metazoa; phylum Arthropoda; class Insecta; order Coleoptera; family Cantharidae; genus Cantharis; species Cantharis lateralis. Next base: position 13,059,008 of record OY720629.1, read on the forward strand.
ATTTAAAGTTTCCTGTAACTAATTAATTGGAGTATACGTTTATTATGTTCGTATGAAAATCGCTATTGTAGATTTATACTGTTATCTCTACCAATCTTCGAGATACATAACTTGATATTATTGAAAAAAATTGCCTTATAAGGTATATTAAGCATATATTATGGAAATATTGCAAAATTTTTGTAGGTACTAGATTAAAACAGAAGTATTGGAAAGTAATATTTTAGTAAATATTATAAAAAAAATTCAAAATTATTTTTTGAACATTAAAATGTTTTGAATTAAATTTTATAAAGAAACATTTAAGATCATTCAGTATTCAAGTAAATATCAATTTTTTCATTTATAATCTTCGATAATTTTTGAGTTAAAAGTTGAAATTGAAAATTTTGAACTTCTGATAAATTTTGAACAAACAAGATGTTAGAATTCATGAATGTTTCAACATTTACTTTTACACCCTCAACAATTGCATCTGTTATTACAGATAAGAACGAGGAAAATAATAAAATTCAACAATCGTAATTCCAATTAAACAGTGCAATTTGACTTCAAAATAAAAGTACTTAAAATTCTTTGCCTAGAAACTTGACGACAATTGAAATTATTACTCTTGTACACCCACAACATTCAACTTTTTAGGTCACTAAGTACTAAATAAGATGATTAAAGAAACGTTTCAATTTTTCTATTGCTTCAATTGTTTTTCATCAATTGGATCCACAAAAACAACAGGTGCGTAACATAATTTCATCCAATAAAGCGTACAAACATTCTTTACGATAAATAGGAAACTGACTCATTAATCATCAATCGCAAAGTATTATTAATTATATATCTAATTTGGCTTACCTGTTTGTTACTATAAGAATTATATGTATCGATTAAACGTGACGCAAACACATCCTAATATTTCTAGTGTTAATGTACCAGCACGTTGGATAATCTCAAGATCGAGAATTGTTTGCACAAAATAATTTTATCAAAGAACTAAAATTTAATACCAATAACGTTCTATTCCAATATAATCACAAAACACGTATTCAAATGCGCATCACCTGTGCGCGCGCTATAAATCCGAATCAAGTCCAGGTTTCAACTGAAGTGAATTCACCAAGTGACTATACGGTATTTCATTTCTAGCACAGCATTGGAACTACTCGGTGTTTACGAGCAAGTAACTAAGCAACTGTTTAAAGTAGATAATAGTTGTATCAGGCCTTGTTTAAATGTTCGTCGTGATCAGTACTGGTCGTGATAATAATGAAAAAATCAGCACAACTTTATTTCCACTCTAATTAGATGTAACCGTGAAGTAAAAGTTAATTCTTTTATTTAGTTTTTGTAGGTAAATCGAATTTTAATAGCGTTTAACAAACCCAAGTATTAGTCATCAAAGTGCAACTGTCGTATATACTTATATTTTTATACAATTTTATCTGATTCATTATCATGCAATTATTTACACGTGATATTGATTTATTTGAATATAATTTCTTCCATATAACTTATTTGTTTTTTACTTAGATAATCTAGAATTTATTATTCCAAGCTGAATAGAAACTCATTGGCAAGAATTGAAAACGACATATCCGCCCTCCAATAATTTGAATCGTGAATAATAATTCATGCTACTTCTTTAGCTTATCTTTCTGGGTTTGGGGTCAATATAAATTTTGATTATATTGGTTCCATTTTCTCGGTTGTATTTACGGCTGCATTATCAGCACTCTAATCAAACGGTAAACACCGGGGAATTTATGGGGGGTACTCATGAGTGTACACCATAATGGAGGATGTACTTGGATGTATCCCCCAATGTTTGGGAAAATTAGATAAAGTTGGCAATCCACGTATTAGTTGGCAGAACCCACCAACAAAGAACATACCAACAAACAAAACTTAACAGTTGATAAAACAAAAAAAAACATTAAAAATATTCCTTTCAATAACAAAGTTTACTACACAGACAATCAAGATTCAAACCCAAGGCATCCCAATCAGATAGGAAAATGGAATTGAATTGATAGGAAACCGAAAAAAACACTACCTATTATCATAATATAACATTATAATTTACTTATCAACAATATTTTACCACCGGGAAAAACCAACAAGACCGAATTACGAAGCAGTAGTTGTTATTTACTAACACATAAACAAGAACATAATGTACATAATATCTTGGAATTTACTTGTAGTAAATTATTATGTTATTCGGACTTTTATTATAACTTTATTTTTTATATTATAACGTTTACTATCAGTTGCGTAACTTTTTTAATTAAACAAAAGTTAAATGTGGAAATTCTTCTTCATGTTCATCAAAAATTTAGATTTAATTTCATAATAAACTTTAATCTGGTATTAAGATTTAAGCAGAAAATTGAGTAGACGAAAAATAAATTAAATTAAAAAACAAAGGGAATAAAATTTTTTACAAAAAATATTTAATAAGTATTGCTACGAAAGGGAGAGTCCATTAATCACGTAAGAGTACGTAAGATATTTCGTGAGGATTATTAAAAAAAAATTTTTTTATGAAAATCATCAAAAATCAACACCGAGTGTTAAGATGTCAATTTATACAGATTGTCGTAACATTTCTGTTGTTTGTGGATGTGTACGCCACATTAATGTATATTTCAATATATTTTTCAAAAAATAAAATTATTTATTTTAAATATTAGAGGATTAGATACCAACCTTATGATGTAAAAGGAAAAAAATATATATTTCATTTTTAAATTAAATTTAAAAAAATATTTTAAGAAACTTACGTAAGGAATACGTCGAACGTATTCCCACGTAAGGGTCCGTAAGGTTTTCGATACCTCCCGTCCCCCTAAACCCTTACCTAATTAATGGACGGCCCCACAGCGATTTTCTTCAGAAAGACAGTTTACATTGCTAACATAAGAGTGTTTTAATATCTTCTGGAGTTCGTCTCTGTAATTTGCTCCAATTGTGTAATGCAAATATTTATTAAAAAGGATTTATGTAACATGGTACAAAGCAAATCTATATTTCTTAATCCGAAGTAATTTAAGTCTGGTTCTGAATAATGTTGAAATAAATATTCATAAAAAAACATCAATTTACCGGATGACAGTATTTTTCTAAATATTTCTAAAGAATTTAAACCAAATATTTTCAAAATTTTATGGATTGTAAATAATACGTTAATACAAAAATTACAAATTTTGAAAATTGCTTCCATGGGCATCAATACATAACTTGAAATATTTACTAAAATTATCAGCAGCAGTCATGGTTTTCCATTCCACTCCACAAACAGGATGCTCTCCTCTTTTTAAAGGATATGGAACTCTTCTTTTAAACATAAGTGTTATTGAACTAAAATTGTATGCAATCATCAAAGTAATGAGTAGGCGTGTCATAATTTAAATTTCAGCTGTGAGATAATACAAAACCAACGTAAAACATAAAATTTAGTTGAAAACTAAAGCTCCACAGCTAAACAAACTCCATAACTCACCGTTGAAGCCGGAAAAGCATCTAGCCCCCAGCAAAAACAATTCCAAGATCTTTAAAAAAAGAACTCTGCTTAAATACTTTCAAGCATTTGAGAATTAAATCATCAATACCACTTTTAAATGAATAACAACTGGATCCAAAAACACTGAAAAAACCGACAAAAATGCAAGGTCTTCTGATGGGAATTTCCAAAAATTGGAACCAAAATACAATCACAGTAACAGGTGCCCGTAAAGCTGATATATTTCTAATATTATACTTTATTCTTTTCGTAAAATCATTTTTTAATTTTCATAAAATAGTAAACCTTTAAAGATTTTCAAAACCATAGAAATAACATTTGACCAATTATGTTAGCGCGTATGGGTGCCACTGGAGCGCATTATAAACAATTTGCAATAGAAAGTAGTAGAAAATGAAGGCCATATTGTTATAAATTTAAAAAATAAAACATTAATTAAAATGCTGAACAAATAAATTTTAATAAATATTAAATATATATATATCGTATGGTTTATTCATCCTTCATGGTTACAATTGTAAGTCTAAATTCGTCAGCCAATCACGGGATCTATTAGATACGGCATCACTCAATTCACGCATCGTGCCTGTAAATTTTCTCAAAGGGCAGTAACTTACAATGTGTGACATTGTTTGGTCAGAACATCCACAATCACAATCAGAAGAGTTAGTAAGACCCCATTTTTTTAAAAAATGATTACATCTGCCATGTCCAGTTCTGAGTCGATTTAAAGTAACCCAGTCTTTGCGATTTAAGTTGAAACCACCGACTTTCTTAGTTGGATCCTCAAAAAACGGAAAGCAGAAACTTAAATGTGTTTATATTTTACATCCGAATGTAGAATTAAATTTTTTAATTAAGTAAGTAACTGGTTAGTTCTGATTGTGAGTTCTAACAAAAACACATGTAGAAAATTTTAATAAATTATTAATTCAATATTTCACACCAGGTGCCACACCAAAGCCGCCACGGCTTTGAAATTTCAAGCATACTTCACTAATTAATTATACGTTTAACATTTTGTTTAGTTATAATCATTATTAAATGATCATCTCACAGAGTTAGTAACAACTCTTCAGTCTTCACGGTTTAGTGGTATATAACCTAAAACACGCAATAAGAAAATTCGCAGTTCTAGAAATTGTGTCAAATACCCCGACATTTTTTTAAATTTTATTAAAAATTGAAATCATAACAAATGGGTAATATAAAACAGAAAATAGAGGTAAAATGTTTAACATCTATTTCATACTTGCTTAAACACTAATTGATTAATGCCCTACTAACTCTTCTAAAATAATTACCTGTACATTACATCTTTTTAAGATTTATGTAAGGATTATATCATTAAAACTTAATTTCTTCTTTTTAAATTTTTAATATACTTTATGATTGATTGATAAAAGTTGCCTAATAATTTGGCACATTTTTAATTCGTTATTATTACGTGCAATTTTTGTCAATTTCACAAAAATTGTTACAACATTGTTATAACATTCATTGCTCAAAAATTTAAGATGTATAATTTTTTTGAAATATTACTGTAACCAAATGGTAATTGTTAATTACTAAAATATTTCCTGACGCCCCTTCTCTGATAACAATAATATATTAATAGTATATAATCTTTTTGACAAGTTTTAATGTAGGTATCACTGTGCGAGATTAATTACATTGCTATAGAATATTAATATGAAATTTCATATTATGACTAAAAGCGCAGTTTTAATTCATGTTTCTGCTTATTTACAGTTATTAATTATTAATTTGGCAGAATATTGATCTAAATTTACTGAACGCCATTTGGCGTCAATATTTCCAATTATCAATTTATTTACTTGCAACTTATGATCAAGTTTAATTATTCTTAAATCATATCTATTTTTCACGTCCTATTTCTTTTATAAAAGTTGAGAAAATATGTGTCAACTAATATAAATTAATGGAAACGAAGTGGGATTTGATTTTCCTATCTATATTATTATTAAAATAATATTATAATAATATTATAACGAAATTATTAATTTCGACCCTATATTTTATGAATATTTGAAGATGGATATTAAATATCAAATATATTACAGTTCTAATTTTATTTATAAAATAGGATCCAAAAAACCCACTAAATAATATCCATCTTCAAGAATTCAGCAATATGAAAAGGAGTGTTTTTTACTTAAAGTTGCTTTTACTATAAAATAAATATTTTGCAATATTTGATTAGCTTTAGTTTTTGTTCTTATATATATTAATTAGTATTAAAGATATTATTATTATTATATAGCTTTTAAAAACAATTCCAAACAACATTTTTCATAATGTTTGTATGATAATTATATTATTCGTCTATAAGTCCACAAGAAAATCGGTTGTTAAAGGTTTTTGTCTTATTTTCAAATACGAGTAAGTCTAGTTAAAAGCTATGAAACAACTGGACGTCTAAACACGGCAGCCACCTAGCGCAACCGAAGTTACACGTCATCCGCAGTGAAAGGGTTAAAGAATGACTCACATTTCTGTTATTAATTCACTGTTTGCATAGAAGTACTAAAAAAATGGTTTTATAATTATTTTCTGATAAAAGCTTCTATGGGTCTCTAAAATAAAATAGATCAGAAAAACAAATAAAACTCAATAAATTAAGTGAATTTCGGGTAATAAAAATATTTAAATAATTTTATTATAAGATATTATTTTGGTGTCTTTTGGTACTCGAAAATTTCTATAAAACAAAGTAATACAAGATAAACTTCAGGGATTTCGTAATTTTTGGAATTTAACAAAGACTGGTACAAAAACTTTTCTAAGCTAGCTCAGCACCTCTTGTAATTATGTTTTACCGTAAGTAAATAAATGTATAGAAGAAAATAATTTTATTTACCTTTTTTGTTTTACTTTTAAGCCATTTTTTAAATAAATAGTTTCTGTTAATATATTTTTTGAGACGCCATGCCATTAGTAAAATAAGCTATACAAACATTCTGGTTACTGCAGAATGTTGTCAAAAAGCGGATCTGTGAATTTTTTCTCGCACGTTTCTTACAGGAGATCTGATCCCGAACAGAGACAAAAAATTCGGACAATTTATAATACTGTTCAGAATTTTAAACAGCAACATCAAGTCAGAGATAGATCCCCTTGTAGACAACGACTTCATACCAAAGTAATCCAATAAGTCACCATAATCTTCAGAACTGTAATTAATCCTTCCCTTAAAACATAAAAATCAGATAAATCTCCTCTGTATCGACTCAATTGGATTGATATGAGTGACATTTGAAGGACACCGCACCGTGGTACAATATTCTAGAATGGATCTCACGAAAGCGGAATATATCAAAACTAGTGATCTAATGTCAGAAAATTCATGTGTGGATCTGATTACAAAACCTAAGGTCCTGCCTTAGCTTGAGGTGCGTATGTAAAAATTAAACAGAAGCGTAGCAGATCATAAAAGAACAAATCGTAAATTACAAATAGCAGGTTAGTTTAGTTTCAACTGGGCTTCCAGTCTAATGGTCAAGTATTCTCTGCTTTAATGTCTGATAAATGATGATATATTTAATTCAATTTATCTAATAGCTGCATAAATAGTACTATTATACTAACGAGAAGAACCTCCAAACGTAACTTGAGGATCGTAACAAGTTGAGTGACCGTTTCTGAGAAAATAGCTCTTAAAAGTTTTTAATTGCAATATTCTAGCTAGTTTATACAATAATAATACAAAGATCTTCTATCTGATAAGTATGTAAGTTAAAACTACCATCGTAAAACTACACAGAGTTTCTCTTAACCTTACAATTTCAGATGTAATGATCAACTCTATAGTTATTTTCCAACAAATAATAAAATTTATAGTAAATAAAAACCATCCAACAATAATAATTGTTAATATTAAACAAAATCTAAACAAAATTCACAGATTTTCTTTCTAATTTTTTATTTAGAAAACAATGGAAATACACTAATTTACCACATTTGACAGCATAGAACTAAGAATGTTAGAAAAATAAGAAAACGAACGTGATTATGAAACAAGATAATATTAAAAAATAAAAAAGTCTTCGGTAGAATATAAATTGGAAAAAAAAAGAATTATTATGAAACAAGAAATTATATTCTAAACAATTGAAAAAGTAAAATTACCCAAGACAAAAAAATATATGAATGGAATAGTACTTAGCATGAAAACCTAATAATTAAACTAACCAATATAACGTGCTTTAATCAATTTTGATGGTTAAATGAATAAGAAATATCTGAACGGCACAGTCGGTTTTTGAAGTCTACTGCACTAAACTTGTTGCTCGCCCTGCAACCTATCGACTCATCAAGTAAATAGATATTTTTTCATCGGTTACATAAATAACTATTATAGATCGATCGCGCACACTATGCCTGCGCACTGTTCGGCACATACCGTCACGGATTTGCAACCTGCACGACCTCGCACACCAAGTTTGAATAGACATAGACCACTAAATTTTTGAGCAATTGAAAATTATGGAAGTATTTGAGATATTTTGAACTATTGAACTATATAGTTTCGAGGAAAATATTTATTTTGCAAAAATCACATGAAATTTACAGATGCGCTGGCCTCTCTTTTCCATTGGCCACTCTGGGCAAGTGCTCAGGGCACCGCAATCCAATTGACCTCTAGTTCCCGCCAGATAACCAAACGATAACCGATATTATCAGTTTGCCTATTGTTAATTAAATAGTGCTCTGTAATATCGTGGTCATATAATGGCCCCATTATGCTAAAGAACCAGGGCCTCCAATAAGTTAAAGACGGCTCTGCAGATCCACGCTGCTTATGATTGTCAATTGCTTTAACGATGGTTGCCGGTGCCTGTTCATGTACAAATTTTTTTCTGATATATATACTGCGACGGTTTCTGCAGGTGTATAGTGTGCGCGATCTGTTAGACTCGTTTTGAATTTTTTTTTTAGATGGAAAGAGCCTTTAGTAAATAAACGATTGATTCGTGGTTAAAAACTAAAAAAAATCAAAAATGCTCTACACAGTTTTTATAATTAAAATTCACAAATACAAATTTATTCGCAGGATAAATAGATTTAAGATTCTCTTAAAATTCAAAAATGACTAATAATATCCACTGTATAGTCAGAATAGGCACTAATACATTAGGAATATAAATGTTGTGTCTTAACAATAAACTTTTAGCAATAAGCTCTATTATACCGGTCCACCACTTTAGAGTTGGTTGAACCAACTTTGCACAAATTACGTTTTTCAAATATATTTAAAACTTATTGAATAAATATTATTTATCTGGAGCATAAAGACTAAATGTATACCAAAATATAAGAAAAATTAATAAGCAACAAGTACCAGAAACTTGATGAGGAGTGTAACAAACTATTGCTAGGGTACGCCCTAGTATGTCAGCCAACCCCCAGGACCGCCTTTGTGGACTTTCGCTTAGCAGGATATTAGAATCCTTAGGAGACATAAAAGTGCATTCCAAAGAATGCCATTTCCTCTATTTTGTATAAATTCATAACATTTTATACCTTTCACTGTTATGATATCCTAGTTAACGAAGCCAATAAAACTGCTACGTTATCCTTTGCCGTTAGTTTACGCAAGTAATAAAAATGTAAAAAATATTTAATTTTTTGTGAGCCAATTAAAACAGTAAGTGATAAAACCCACTTCAAAAATAAATCAGTGAACACAACTTTAAATAAAAATTAAACCATAAATAGTAATAGAATACATAGTAATAGTAGGTAATATGCTATTATGTATCCATATAACATCGTAAAGAATGGGTGTCATAATATAATATACATCGATTCTAATAAACCCAGTAATCGGAACCGGCCAACTAAAATATTTGAGCAATAATCTATACCAGCACCATAACTGTATAAATGATAATTTATCCATATTATGTCAATTGTAGGGATCTTTAGCTAACAGAAAACAGTGCAAAATACATTTTTTTTTATTAGTTTAATTTTTGTAATAATGTAAAAATACCATATGTACGTGCTGAGAAAAGCGATACCTATTATATCTTAATAGATATAATAGGCAGATTAAATCTAATATAATTTCTATATTTTTCTTTGGAAAAATTCTTATTGGACTTGTAGGTATTGAAAAATGAACTGCTTCTATTAAGGCGTTAAGTAATTTTAAATATATATAGAAATATTATAATTTATAATGTGATATTTATTATAATATATTATTATAATATAATTATTTTTTCTCAAAATTACAATTTTTCAAAATAATATTAGTTAATTGGATTACTTGGATATCATAAACAAAGAAAACTAAAATAATATAGTATCTATTTATTTATTATGTTATATATTAATTAAATACACTTATTTTCATAATTAATATAATATATCTCAATATATTGTATGATACCTACTAGCGGAACACCGATGTGTTGTTCAGAATTACAGGATATCCTCGATCTCTATTTCACTCAAGTAATACACAAGTTCTTTCTCTCTTACTCTTGTGCAGGTGTAGTTCTATTACGATTTCAGAAGTGAGATAAAATATTGTTTTGTTAGTATATGATCGATAGTCAGTCGCTGCCAAAAAAGTATTAGTTATTTTATTAATATTACTTCGGTTTCCCTGAAAACAAAATTCTGTTTTCTAGCTTTTTCCAGAAAATTTTTATATAAGGTGCTAGGATCACAGAAGTTTAGTGGATGTTATAGTCGAACACTTTTGGAATTTGCCCAGTTCCTTATGAAAATGTCACTTGAGAATGGTATATTGTCACACGAGAAAAAAAATCATATATAACGAAGGAAATTGTATAAGTTTATCAGTTTTAAAACTGAAACATGATTTTAAAGTATCAAATTTTTCAATTTTACTTTCAATTAATATTCCATAATTTTTATTTATAATTTCTTCTTTATATTAATTAAACATTTAAATTAGGTTTACAAACAGTAGATAGTAACTTTTATATGAATTAGATTAATTTTCAAGATTAAAATTTTCATAAATTACTTCGATAAAAAGAACTTACGTTGATTAAAAGCTCACCATTGCATGGTTATGTAATCCTAATATAACTTTGTATTCATTTGCATATTGGGATAATTTTTAAAATACTTGTTCAGAAAATGGTCGAAACTGAATATTTTTGGGAATCGATTATTGAAATGAAACTAGAACCTTTAATTATGACAAAATAAATTAGCTATCTATTAAAAGATTACCAAAATATGTACTTGCATAACAAATTAATATCTGGAAATACATAATATAATAGAATTAAAATATTACCAATTCATGATAATATGCAGCGTTTTTGACTCCAATTATTTGGCTATTTTTAGATCTAAATATATTTTATATGCACAATTATTATTAAATAGTTATACTTATCGAAAATAAAATCATGGTTATTATTTTCAAGTTCATTTGATGGATCATAATTATTTTTTATTTTTGTAATACGAGTATAATATTATTTAAAATCATGATTTTTTAAATTGTGATTTTAATATAACATATTTAATTAATTTATTTAACCTATATTAAATATCCAAATTACAGGTATTCGATATTCCAACTTTCCTAGTTTCTATGGTACTAAACACGTACTAATGTGTATAGGCAAATTGAATTGCCCCGTTAAAAAATATAATATTGTATAATCTAGTCATATTATCATAAAATTATAAATTTTGATAATTTAATTGACTTCTTTGTTAAAATTAAATGCAGAAGAAACTGAAAACTGGTGTGATTTTTAAAATAAAATATACCTATTATATAATATAAGTAGATACTATCAGTTTCATTTAAGAAACAAAATTTAGCTCATCTATTTTACAGCGAAAAAAAATATTGGACACGTGGGCAGAATTTGAGATTATTTTCCCACAATAAGAATTTAACATTAGCAATTGGAAGATAATAAAGTAGATGTGCAATACAAATGTTGTTAAAATTACCACTTATCTGTCGTCGTTATAAGATGGTGACCTACTTTGCTCATCTGCTAACAGCTTTTTTAGGGCATTTACTCTTATACAAGATGTTCTCCTAATGTGTATGCTCGCATTTCAGCATCCATGTGTAACCATAAATGTTACGTCACGTGTAAATTTCACATATGAGATCCGCCCACATGTGAGCTAGTATTGATTTTGAAATTAGTTTTGACAATAAAATCACATGTTGTTCTGGTTTATTTTTCCATGTAACTCAAAACTATTTTCAAAACTTAGGAAAGGAAGGACCACTAATAAATGAGCATTTACTCAAAATTGTGATGCTGAGCAAATAGCCAAAGAGAGTAACATTAATATCTAAATTATCCTTTAATTCCTTAATTTGAATTATTTTATAGCTCTTAAGTAAAATATTTTTTCAAGTATTGATTACGTAGGCTTAGTACGATAATATTATAAACCTCTTTAAATGTTATGATATCCTATTGAAAAAAGAGAAGAAAGAAGTTAAGCAATAAAAAAAGTTTGTAGTGCAAACTTATGTGATTATGAATTGTGACGATATTTACTTGCTATTAGGGTTGACCGAGTGGTGCTCAGGCGGTATATCTTCTAAACAGAACGTGATTTGTACTGAAAAGATTTTTGTCTTTGTTAGTTGATTCATCTTCATTCAAAGATCTATATACTTACGCACAATACTCAATTTCTCATACTCTGGAAACCCAAATAATAAATTTGGAATTTTTTGGAATTTTTCACTATATTATTAACTAATTTATTAAAGTTAAATTGTTTCCTATATTTTGATATACTAGGTTCTAAAAATACAACTGCAAGGAAGCACTTGCGTATATGTTTCGCTGTTATATATTTTTTATTCAAAATTAAAGTGAAATTAAACTAAACTTAATTATAAACTAAATTAAATTAAGACATGTATGTACTTAAGCTTTAGAGTATAACTAACTTGACAAATATTATTGAGATTTTTATTACGACATAATATTATGTTTTTTTTAAATAAATTTATAATAATAATTTTGAAGGTAGTAAATTTTCATTAAATTAGATTTTACATTTTTTAAAATATTAATAAGATTTACTATAATACTTAATTCAAACATTTAAAATTTTAGTTAGATACCTATATATTCGTACCATTCAATGTTGTGAGAATTGTTATATTTTGAGTTGCACTTCAGCTGTTTTTCTCTACATTTCCTTCTTAGAATTTTGGTTATTGGCCTCTCTGAAGAGTACTATTTTTTTCTGTTGCTCCCTTTATAGATTTACAAAGTATATTAATAATAAAAGGTATACCATTTGATTCAACTATAATATATAAAAAATCGTATATAAGTACCTAACATATACGTGTGATTCTGGAGTCAAGTGTCCATTCCTCGACATTGGTGACATTGCGAATTGGTGCATTGTTTTTATTTCTTATACAAAAAACTTTCTTAAGCCTTTGTCCCACGGTCATAACTTCCATCATTGTTTTTATCAAAATTATGATATTGATAAATATAACAATCTCACACCATGTGCATAAAAAAAATTATGATAGGTCTGACGTCACTATATGGAAACACCATAAAAACATTATTGCTAGGTCATTAGTTTGTCATCAAAATATAGATAAAGGTATTGACCATCAGACAAGGCCTTTTAAGTCAGCTATAGTCTCTTGTGTTCTAAAATAAAATTTGCTTTAATAATAATTTTCTAATAAATACTCTTACTAAATTTAGATATACTAAAGCGGGGCAACACTCGTTGGTTATTAAGATCCGTTGAACATGAAATTGGAATTTTCGGGTATAGACTGATATTTAGTATTATAAAGGAAGATAATATATTTTTAGTTTCAAATGTTTATATTTTAATCTAGTGCAAGTGTCTCCCTCAATAAAGAACTATAATAACTATAGCAACAGGTTAATACAGGTTTCTATATTTCGATTTTGTTCAGAAATTGAAACTCCTGAACTTTATGTTTTCCTGGTAAGATTGGGGAAGATGGTACGCCAGTGTTACACCTTTATATTTCCTCAAGTTCTTCACATAATATACACAGATCTTCTATATTGAACAATTCCGATAATAAAATCTTATCTATTGACCACTAGTCCAAAATACGACGGACAGCTGTCAGCCGTCTATCATATATGGCTTGCGACGTCACTATCCCGCATTTTAGAACAGGATAACATAATATGAGAGAAGAGATACAATAAACGACAAAAATGCACTGAAGATGTGCGACAGCTGCGCTACTTTAACTTGCTATATAAAATAATATTATAGGATATCTATAATATCTGAGTTAGGAATTGCAAAATTTAATTATTTAAACAAAAATTTCAATTTTCTGTTTCGTTTATCAATATTATTTTAATAATTGCAATCGGCGCACATTGGCAGTTAGCATTGGATATCCACATTAGGTTTAAAAATATGTCAATTTCATAATCAAATGTTTTGTGAATTATATCAGAAAATAAACGTATTAAATATATTTAAATGACTAGCACAATATAAACATTACATGCAAATTAGATAGCAATAAATTGATAACTCACTCCATCGCATCGTGAACTTTTCAGGTTTCTTCCATATTGCTGCAATGTTTTGGTGCGACAAAGAAATACTGCAGATTTTATATCGGGATAACAGATAAGGTAAGAGTATTGAGATTTGATTAAAGGTTATCAATATTATTTTTACTACTGATACCATAAAATGACGAAAATTTGAATATATATTGGTATTATGGTATTATGTAAGTAAAAATAATTGAAAAAAATAGTTGTATCTACATATTGGTAGATATGGACTGAAAATATAATTATTGTATTTTATAGTAACATGATTGTAGTCTTTATACCATGAAAACTAAATTATTTTTTTTTTCAATGATTAGTGTAATGTTCTGACTTCTGAGGTAAAACGAATCTTTATTTGGAACATTATTATGGCCTGTTTTAGTACAACAATCAATATATTCAGTTATTTTGTATACATTTATTGTAGAACGAAAGTTTATTCATTTTTTCGCCTAGACGACAGTAAGTCTAGGCTACATCCATGATCTGGGTTTTCACCGTAAAGTAAAATGGGCGGTTAATGTTATTAAAACTGAATAAATTTATGTAGAGTAAATGCTGCAGTTATAGAACAGTATTATAATATACTAAATTTATTGGCTGATAGTGCCTTTAACATGAAAAATTTCATTGGTTTTTGTTTTCAATAGATCCGGTATTATAAGAATCAGTTGAAATAATACTTGTTATTCATATAATTTGTAATACTGCATTGACTGTTATCAAGTTTTATATTATTAGGTAAATTAAGACTATTGGTTACAGTGGCGGCTTGTGAGGAATGCGTGCGAAACCAAGGAGTTTGGGGTATTTGAAAAATATTAATTATCAGTGGTGGTTATCATAAAGGGCACAGGGGCACGTGCCCTCCCATCCCAAATCCAAAAACAATAAAAGGATAGATTTTCATTATAAATAAATATTTTAAAATCTATTTTTTTGTGCCCTCCCACTCGAAAATGTCACGAGCGGCCACTATTAATTATGTTTTTTTGAAACTTCTTGACGTGGTAAGGCACTGCTTCCTCTGCCTACTGTGACAAGCCGCCACTGATCAGTTACATATTGACGATAATTTAACAAAAAATGTTAACTTCCTGTTAATAGTGAAATTAATTTCACTTTTTTTGCTCATTTCATTTAAAATTCGTTAAAATTTGGTATTTGGACATCTGTCTAATAACTGTAAAATATAAAATATGCTTAATTTTGCGTTTATTAACGGGTTACCGATTTTCATAAATGTTGTGTATAATATATATTTCTTTTGTTTTAAATAGTTGTTGGAAGGGTGTTCATCAATAATCATAGTTAGTACCAACCATAATTTGTAATTTAAAAAAAAATTATGTTAAGAGAAAAATTGTTAATACGTGTTTTATATTTAATCCTGATGAATTCAACCTGTTCGCCGCGCTGCTACAATTTTTAGACTATCCATCTACTGGAGGGTTAATGTGTTTGTATACTAAATTCTATATTATTTATTGTTAGCTCTACAGAATTTTTATTCCAGTGAACGGAATAGTAAAATCATATGATACTTAAACTACGGAAAAGTAAAGAAAACTCAGCAGTTTGATTGAAAACTTTTTATTGCTTAATACAATTTTATTAGATATAGTAACTATTAACTAAAAATTGAATTTTACTTTTATTTTGTTATTGTGGAATTTTTAATGTTAACGTAATCAAAAATATTATAAATGTTTTATTACCATTGTAAACTTGAGTTTTAAAATATGAGGATAAGCACGGCTGATTAGGTGGTGTTAAACTACACAGTCCTTATTAGGGCTCTTTTAGTTTAGGAATAAAGTTGAAACACTTTCCTTATTTTAAAACTACGCACGATGCTCTTCTTTTTCACATTATGAGATTAACGACAAGGTAGTTAATAGTTAAAAATTACTTAAGAATTTATAACATCTTGCATCTTGATAAAGTCTACTAGAAACCGGGTAAGTTATAAATCGGTAAGTATAATAAAGTTTTACACACGTCCGCCATAATGTCGTCTGAAAGCACGGAGTCAACTGCAACTTTTGATGGTCAAATAGAAATAGGTTCAAAACGTAATTGCAAAAGAATAAAAGAATAAAAAGAATGTACCTATGTTAGGTACGAATTAAATAAATACAACGGATTATTTTACACTTAAAGTAACCGAACAACTAAAGAAAATAACATCCCCAATTATTATCAACTGAAAATATAGGCTTGAATATTACACAAGTAAATCAAAAAGTATAGCTGTTTACAAATTGCTTTTTGATAGATTGCATTCAGGATACAATTTGTATTAATTTACAGAAGTTAAAGTTATTAATTAGTTTTTGAATCAACGATCAATTAAATAATAAAATTTACTTTTAAACCAAATAATATATTACAGGAGGTGGTTCAAATTTTTGTTTTTAATTGCAGAATTATAATGAAATTTATTAAAAAATCGAACTAAAATTTTTCTCACAAATTAAGGGGCACGACTAGTGTGACTGCTCAAATAAAAGGTGATTTTAGGGAATTTTTTGAAAGAAAAGTATTGCATCGAATGTTTTGAAATTTCGAGGATATATTTATACATAAATTATGTGTATACAGTAATTTTTTCGTATGAAAATATTCAATAGTTAGCGACTGATGCGCCGTCTCCCAAGTCTCTAAAAAAAAAAGTTCTTCCACTGCTGCAGTGATTGCGGTCTTCAAAGTGCATGAATTCAGAAATTTAAAAATTCCCGTTAAACTAGAAGGTACTGCCCGTACCATGAACCACTATTGTGAAAAAAAAATTAAAATCTGACAAAATGGCAGGGTTTTGAAAAAAAAAGTAGTAAATCACACTAATAATTTGATCGTTTTTTGAATGGCAAATGGGCAATTCGTATCTAATCGAAGAACTTGGAGGTTCACGGTATGAAGAAACAAATACTGAATACGCTAGAACAAAATTCAAGTCGATCGGATGATTAGTATTCGAGTTAGAACTGCAGCAAATTTGAAAAATGTAGTTTTGAGATAATCGCGTTTAAAGATAGAAATGTTTATTTCTTTATTACGAATCAATAAATATTATACTTAGCGCTAATCTGCTATACCGGGCCCATACAATTCACCTTCCTCTTCTTCGAAAAGCATTTGGTGGGTTGTTAAAGCTGCCCTACGGGCTAATCGACCCTCTTTCGAGGATGACTTGTTACGATGCTCTGCTAAACGCAGCCTCACTTCATCTCTGTCGGCGGCAAAATTCCTTGCTGCAGGTCCAATTTTCACTCACATCACGCTCAACATTTTCAGAATTGATGAAAATCCATCATTAAATATTCCAATAGCAAGGTAATTCGATAATTCAATGGTTTTCAAAGCATTGTGGAGGTGTTTTGGAGCAAAGTGCCGAAGCAAGCCGTTATATCTTTCATTGTTGTTTTGAATATTATTTTCCTCTACATCTGCCGAGCAGCTCACGCCTAGTCAAGTTCACGTCAAATCCACGTCGAAATTTAATAATATAATTTATAATTTTTGAATTATTTATTAATATAATTATTTTAATTTAGTAAAAATAAATTGTATACGCCCTGTATTATAACCAACCAAAACACGACTTTAGCTTTTCTTAGGCTTAATAATTTTTAATTTGTCAATCAAACACATAAAGTATATAAGCAAAAAGAACAAATTCAAAAATAAAAAAGGATCCTTTCTTCAAATGTTATTTATTTAAGTTGATCAAATATACATGCGTCGAACTGTTCCAAAATACATGCCACAAATTTGTCTCGACTTTTTGTCCATCGTAGCGACCCTAATACTACATATTATAATATTATTTACGATGCGAATAATCACTCTGGTACTTGGTAGGTTTCTGACCGACGAGTACCTGCTCTTTGAGGGCTGCAGTTCATAAACAATTAGAGATCCGTACTTGAAATTTTAGTATGTTATTTTTGTAAGTATAGACTATCAAAAAATGAAATAAAAAAAAATTGAGTTTTTTCAAAGAGTCACACTAGTCGTGCCCCTTAATACTTCTGAGTTCTGAATGTATTTTTCCTGTAATTGTTTGCACACTTGTCATTATGCCGTCACACATTGTGGCCAAATAATGTTTTGTTTTGGACAAACGATTGTTCAACTTAAAACTTGTTGATGGCAGAAAATCTTAAAATAATATAGAAAATATCTTACCGTATCTCTAATAGTAAGTAAAAATTAAATAAGTGAGAAAAAGTAACTAGTACTTAGAAATGAAAAAAAAAATAATGAATTTTGTTTTTAAATTATTCATAAAAATTCAAGATGTAGTGTATTAATGCTTTTCCTCAGAATCTGAATTTTACTGTTCCTATAATTTAGTAATATGTTTTTCAATTGATTTAGTAGAAATAATTTTAGTTGCCATATATTATAATCTTATTACAGTAATAGTGATATACCCAGGGTAGCACCTTCTTATCAATATTTTATACTAGGACGTCAATGCAATCAACCATGCAATTCAAGAAAAAATTACAGGCGATTCTGTTACCTACAAATCGATTGACAGCGTCATGAATGCGAACGAAATTGTAAACTATCCAATCGAGTTTTTAAATTCGTTGGATCTTCCTGGTGTGCCACCGCACAAATTGTCACTTAAAATCGGAGTGCCAATTATTCTTTTGTGGAACATTAATCCACCCCGATTGTGTAATGGAACAAAACTGTAAAAAAACTGATGCCGAATGTCATCGAAGCTACTATTCTTAACGGAAAGTCAAATGGAGAAGATGTGCTCATTCCACGCATTCCCATTATTCCCAGCGACATGCCTTTTGATTTCAAGCGACTGCAATTCCCCATTCGACTTGCATTCTCGATGACCATCAACAAGGCACAGAGTCAATCACTGCAAGTATGCGGATTGAACCTAGAAAATCCATGTTTTTCACATGGACAGTTGTCACGAGTCGGACAGCCACGAAATTTATTTGTTTTTGCTGAAGACGGAAAAACACAAAATATTGTATACTCTAAAGCACTTGAATAATAAAGTTGTAAAAAAAATTAAATAAATTTGGGCAGGACACAACGTCTGCCGGGTCAGCTAGTATTTTTATAAATTAGGATTATTAACTTGTGAAATATAATATATTTAAATTAACGATAAAAATTCTTCAGATCTTTAATATTTCGATACAGAATGTATCTTCATCAGAAATAATTCCGGGGTAAGTGTGAGCATATCAAATAACAGTGGCAGGACTATAAACTGTAAGTAGCTCCATCCTATATTTCAAGTAGTATATCATCGTAGTGCACTTGGTAGATAAAAGAAACCTCTGTAAGATTATTTGCAGTAAGCATTATAACTTAGTGAATTTTGATAACAAAGTAATACGAACTAACAAGTGCAACAAGTTGTTTTCAAAAATTAAAAAGGGCATTTGTTAACGTATGTTGTTTAAGATTTATTCACTAATTATTTGTAAGATGTTATGGTTTCACATTATTATATATGCATTTTTGATTTATCTTTCGTGCTGTTGGTAAATACCGTGTTCACACTTGCCCCTTATTATTTCTGTGATGTGATATTTTGGGAACCCATTTTTACGCAAATTTTTGTATTATCAGAATATGCCGATAGTCTACGTGAGAAAAACTACTCGAAGTTCCAAATACTCCAAGTCAATTTTTAAATTTTTTACCTATTATAGATAATAAACTGTTCAAAAAACAAATTTATAACTTTTTTTACCATTTAACCCCATTTAATCTGAAAATGCTTCACATTATAGACAACATCAACTGTATTCACACTTGCCCCACGTCGTGGTGTTCCGAGGGTACATTGATAAGTCAGTGAAAAATGAACCTAGGAATACATTTTTTTGAAATTTTTTTATTAATTTTTTAACATAAACTCCTTTTAGTTCTATACACGTGTTCTAACGTTTCGGAAGCTTTTCTAACCTTCAACATAGTATAATGTATTATATAGTATAGTTAGGGTGACCATATGTACTTATTTTAGTAGGACAGTACTTTCTTTTTGAATGATGTCCTAGTGTCCTTCAAAGGTTTATAAAGTACACCTAAATGTACTTTTTTCCTAAGATGCAAAAAGTCGAAAAGTAAACAACTCGATACCTCAGTTTCAAAGTGTAACAAGTCCGAAATTGGTGAAAATGACATAAGTATGGGAAATTTCACAAACAACAGTTTTCCAACAATTAGGAAAATTATGGTCAAGAACTACATAGTCTTTGTTTGAGATACTCTTTGGATTATCAAATCTGTAAACAAACAAAAACTATTTTAATTTTAACGAAATAGTAAAATGTAAAAGCTGAGTTATCTCAAAACTAACTCTTTTTGAGTTGTTACACTTTGAAACTGAGGTATCGAACTGCATTTTATTTTATACTGGATACCCGGCTTCGCCCGGGGTCCCTTTAAAAATAAAATACTTTGCATTAGTCTACGTACTCGAACGTTTTCCAATCTTGCTTTCCGTTACTCGTTTGTTTCATACGAACGGACTTCAGCAATGCGTACACACAACAAAACAGTAATTTTGGTTTTTCTTTTGTCTATCTATATATAGTTATGGATACCCGGCTTCACTCGGGGTGTTATTAAAAATAAAACGCTTTGTTTATGCCTGAAGTATTTTGATGAAGGCTCTTGGACTTCGTGCAGCTCGGGAGCAAGCAACATACAATTGGCCGTGTGAAAAACACGAATTCTCCAAATTCAAGCCCGCAATAGTTAATGATTGCCCTTGTGCTTTGTTGATTGTAATCGCGAAGGCAAGACGCAAGGGGAATTGAAGCCGCTTGAACTGGAATGGTAAATCGTTGGTAATCATCGGTATGCCTATATATCCGTTGATCCGTCCATCTGTTGATCCGTTGAATAGGCACTATTTGCCTGCTTTTGATGAAAAGCAATGGCAAGATGAATGGGTTGCATGTCATTTCTGCCTCGTACGGATGCAGGCATACCAAGTTGATAAAGGACATTGTTGTTTTAGAGTTAATTTGGAGTTGCATTTAATATGTCGTCCGAATGCTCCTGATTTGGATCAATAAATTTGGAAAAATACAAATACAGGGTTTGCTACAATTTCGGTTTTTGAAATTTTGCTATTGTCGAGCAACCTGCGGACGCGACGGTACTGTTTGTGTTAGAATCTCGTTAATCTATTCATGGGCGTCAGGTAATCCCACATATTTTATTAAAGTTTGTTGAAAGCCGTTCTAAAGTAGCCTATCTTCTTCGCAGCATCGTAATTAGCTTATACGCCAAATTTCATAAAGATTGGTCAAGCGGTCTAGGAGTCTATAAGGAACATACATACATACATACCTACATACATACATCCATTTTTATATATATAGATAATATGAAGGATATATTAATATTTTTTTAGCCTATTTATAGTTTAGCATACCATAATTTTCCACTGTTAATTTCAAATCGATGTATAAAACCAAAGCTGCTTTGACTTCTGAATCATTCTCATGAAGGCTGTTGTAAACAAGCTTGCACTCTCTGCTCTATTGCAAGTTCAATTTCATCCACCTGATATATCTAAGGAATTTTATGACCTTTTTTGTTTCTGGTTTTCTCAGAATATTTTAAAATTCCTTCTCAAATCTAGATACTGCTGGAGGAGTAGATATTATTGTTGCTGCATCTTCGTATAATAATACTTCTAAACTTAGTTTTGTGTCAACTAATCAGGATTAAACTTTCTGGAATTATCATTTTTTCTTATGAGCTTTTGCCTATTTATCTGAATATCGATTAAAAATGTGCTATTAATATTTTCAATTTAATTTCTTTTAGCTGTTCTTCATTAAAATTAGGATTGCTTTTAGCTATTTTCGTCATTATCTTTGATAGCTGCGATTTGGGAGTACTTTTATTTCCTAACAGAATTAAAATTTCAACATTTCTACACCTATTACTACTACCTATTATTAAGATTAATATACTAAGAAGTTTTTACTTATAGAAAATTTATAAAATTATTTATGGCGATGATCGGATGATCGTATAAAGGATTGAAAAAATATTAACTGAAGCGTCTCAATAAAATTGCTCTAACTAGTATTCTAACTGCAAATAGCTGCAGCTAAAATCTGCAAGGCTAATTCTAGAGATTTGAATATATAAATAAAATTTAATTTATCCCCGGCTAAGCCCGGGAACACTATTATAAGTTTAAGAAAAGTTGAAATTTAAGCCATTATAAATTGGGCCGTCCAACAATTTCTTCAAGTTTCTTCATAATATGTTATTTAGTAAACAGATAAAAAATATTACATCAAAAGTTGAATATTTCTTAAAAATGTATCCATTGCTATTTTTGAAACTGTTAAAGTTTAATTATGATTTTTTACAAATCAAAATAAGTTAATTTTTCTACACTTTTACGAACACCTTTTAGGCGAATTTTTTATATGTTTTTGTGTTTCTAATTTTTACAATAATTTATTAATAAAATGGTCAAATAAAATACTTCAGAAAAACTCTAATTGTCCATATCGGCCACATTGTGCGATATGACGCGTCGTTATCAAACATTTCATATTTTTTGTTCTTTAAAAAATTATTGTTTAAATGACTAACAAGCTTTTCACACTTTAGCCCTATGTTTAGTATGCGATTCTATATACCACGCTTCTTTTAACCAATGAATTTCTTATGAATTAATCTGCAATTGTAAATTGTGTTTCTAACAAAGGATTAAAAGCTTAAGCTGTTTGCAATGCTTTATATGCGGCCGCACACTAGGAGTTTTAAGAGCCATAATGGAACAATAAAGTGACATCCTCACATTTGTGTCAATATTATGTTTATTATTTATTTTAATTGGTGCAACCAAAAGACTTCCCAACTAATCCCACGTAGAGATTTTACTTCCATTTGTATTCATATTGATAAATAGATTTACTTTATATTGGCGTAATAGTTTGACCGTTCAAATCCAGAGAGAAACTAACTTTTTTATAACCGTTCCGCGCTTCGGAGAGCACGTATGTAAATCTGTCAATCCCCTTGTGTCAATGATATAGCAGTACTAGTTTCTACAATAGAGCAGGGCCCAAAGCACATTTCTTCAATCCGATTTAAACAGTTGTGGCGTCAGAATCGTACAGTCTTTCTCTATAGGAAAGAAACTGTGTATTCTCGGCCCAGGAGACAAGGTGATAATAACATTGTTATTATAATAGATGTAAAAGGGGTAAGAAGAAACAAATATGAAATTTCTTTTGTTAAATAGATAATTTATATAAGGATGCCTATATAGAATAGATAATTAATAGTATATACTTCTGCAGAAAAATGTTCTTTCTTATCAAATTTACATGCCAAGTTCAACTTATATAACACTTCTACAATCCTGAAAATAAAAAATGTGATACATTTTTCATGCAATTTGTTGATGTTTCTGACAACTACTATGCTGTAGCAGACAACTTCTGGAATATTTTAATATTTATATAAATAAAAAAATACTATTACTGGTTTAATTTAGTACCTATTACTGGCCTGCAGCTATGTAATAAAGAAAAACGTTTTTTTGTAGTGTATTATTGTAAATAAAATCCATTAATATGAAACTGTAAAATACTATTTCTTTTACAGTTTCTTTAAATACAAATAGTAATTATGTTTTTATATTACGGCAGAATTTTTTAAATTCAAATGAATAAAATTGTGTTTCGGTATTGATAACTAAAACATTTTGGTATTCTGAAGTGTGAAAATACTTTGTATAATTTGAACATATTAAAATTTAACATAGCCACAAAATGCTATTTTGTGCATGCAGACGTTACAGACCCACGCTTTGAACTATTTCTTGCAATTTTTCAATAATTGGGTTTTTGAACAAAAATTCTTTTTTGTTAAAAATGGAAAGATCATATATCAATTTTATAAGTAAACTATTTTTATTTTTTTTTTTTTCACAATAATATTAATAAGTTAAATCAGCAATTCCCGAACTCAATGTGACGTCAGAATCCATACAGAAACATCAAAATACATTTGAAATATTTCAAGTTGTTTACGGTTAGGTTGTGCGATTATGACGTCACAGCATGCCAGCCGATGGTTCCCGATTGTTGCGCGTTTCAGATCACGTGATGTTTTTTTAAATTATCCACATTTTAATTAATTTGTAACTAATGTAACTTTAAAAAAAATCGTATTGATTTTCTCAATTATTTATAATTGAAATAAAATGAAAAAATTGATTATTATTTTTTATTCAAATACCTAATTGTTGGTTTATACAGGCCATCCATCGCGGCTATTAGTTACTATTAGTTTATACCTTTTATTAGTTGAACAATAATAATTTTTGAAATTTGGTTGTAAAAGTTGGTGTTTCATAAGATTACATTTCTTCATTACATCGATGTAATGACTTTAAGTGAATTTTCATCTAATTTATTAATTAATTTACGTCAAATACATCGATTTTAAAGAAGAAACGCCATTTCTTTAAAATGAATTTTCATCGAATTTACATAGCGTTAATTGGATGAGAATGGCATTGTATAAATCAACATAAATTAAATTAGTTTTCTAAAACATGCAACCATTTTTACTACTAGATGTAGAGTGGCCCGTATAATCCGTAAACTGGACAAAAAATTTTTTACTGTATACAGTACACAAGTAAAAAACGAAATAAGTATAAACATAAGGCCCTGCGTTATCTACATAATGGATTCTGTCAAAAGGAAATTTTAGTCGTACCAAAAATATAGTTAAATTTTACAAAGGTTATTTGTTATCAATTCTCGCTAATAAGCTAATAAGGTTTTCATGCGAATTAACCGAAATTAAACTACATCTAGTTGTTAGAGAATGTCTTCTTGGAGAGATGTGAGCATTTCGCAATCAATTTTTTGTAGTTAGAAAGATCAGTTTTCAAAAATTAATTCCTCCAGCCATATATGAAAATAATTCACAGAGAGTTGGTAAAGAATGTTCAACCAAAAGCAAATTTGAAATAACCGGATTTTTAGAATGGCTGCAAAGTCGTATTTTTCTATTTGGTTTTATAATTAGACTATATCTACGCAGCGCTATTAACAGTATTTACTGATGCTTCCAAATATGCTTTGCGAAATTAAATTGTCTAACTCTTTATGAACGCCTTTCTGAATAAGGTAAAGTACTAAGCGATCTCGCAAATAAATAAGTTAGTAAATAGGAATATATTTTAAAGCTAATTTTGCTTAAATGCCAGTTATTTTGTCAATATCATTATTTAAAGTTATTAATATAAGTTCATGGGCCCTTCACCATCCTAGTGGTTTATCGCCTGAAATGCCATAAGTATGATGAAAACGTTAGCGATAATTGAATTCCTTATATAGTGTATTTTATTTGAGAAATAATTATATATATTGTGGTGTAATGAACGATCTTGCGAGATTTATTTTATTAAAAAGAGCGTTAAAAGCTCACAAAGGGTTTTTAACAGCGATACCATCAGGTAAATGTAACAACAACACTCTAAAATACACAAAATTTTTGTATTATTTAAAATGTGAAGTGAAACGGTGTTAGATAATTTCGTAAGTGCCTGTATACAACAATTTTTACCTGAAAGTTTGAATTTTGCAAGTTGGAAAGAAGATAAGAGCTCTCTCCTACATGTGCATTCGCAGATAAGGGGGCGAATAATTTTTAGTGTCCGACATTTTTGGACATTTTGGACATAATTTGGCGAGTATTGTTGATTTTTGGATGAGATAATTGTGCATTTGGTGCATTGGATGCTGCGTCATTGAAATTTCCGATATTTTTGATGGTATAATTATTTTTCTGAAATTAAAACGTGTTAAATTTTGATAAGGAAGAGATCCTCCATTTTGAAAGTGAAAATTTTGGTATAAGAAATTTTGTGATTTTGGAAATTACTTACCGTTTCACGCCTGAAGATACTTTTAAACTGCACGAGCTCTGTCACTACAAAACGAAGAATCTACAACTGCGTGGATTAAACAAGGCTTATCGATTGATTAACAAAATTAAGTCAGAAGCACGAAGATAGGGAGGTTTGGCTTCTGGTCGGCTTACACACATGAAAATACAGGATCCTTCTTTACAACCGTGGCAGTGAAGATAAAAGGTCGGTTCACAAAAACTTTAAATTTTTAAAGAAATTTTATTCAAAGATTTATACAATTGTTTTCTTAAATTTTGCTACACATTTTACACAAGTTGTTTTGAAGATATCGAATTTAGTCAAGGGGATAAATTTGATCCAAATAAATAAAATTCCGATACTTTCAAACAAACACAAAACACAAAAAAAACCTGAAGCGTATGAAATTTATCATAGTGGGTACGCTGTTAAATAAACCTATTTTTGTCACCACACGCATTTTATTAGCCGTAAGATCGTTAGGAACCCGCTCCTGAGAACTCTAGCTCTCCGATTGGTTAAGTTAGCCGAGGCAAACGAAGGTAAGAGAAGGAAGTTAGCTTAAGAACTAACGTTCCATTACAACTTTTATTGGCACCCAATTCGTGGGGCTCGACATCATTTATTTGCAACGGTTAGGGTTCGAAAAACGACGTGTGGGAACGCGAATTATTTACAAAATCAGTTTTTATTTTGTTAAATTAAATTATCATGGCAGAGGAATTAGCTCGACAGGTCTTAGAAGGGATTTTAATAGAACACGGGGAAAACGTTTTAGCGGAAGTAGAGGAAGAGAAAGCTGCAGATCCCATAAACGTATCTGAGTCTTCCATGGAATCACCCAAGTACTCTAGCACTCGACGAGGTACGGAGACTATGGGAACAGCAGATATGGGGGCCATATTGGCTAAATTAAATGAAATGAATGAAAACATAAATGGAGTTAAAAGAGAGCTAAACGAAAACATAAATGAAGTTAAACGAGAGCTAAACGAAAACATGAATAAGGGTCATTTGCGCTTAGAAAAAAAATTTGAAATACTTGAAAACGATTTAAAAATCACAAATCAACGCGTAGATAGGGTTGAGACGGGGATAGAAAACCTAAATGTAAATTCTGCAAAAAAATTTGAATTAGTTAAAATTGTGGAAAAACTTAATGATATTGATTCTGAAATAGATAATAAAATTAGAAATAAACAAGATGAGACATATAAAATAGTAATGGAGGAGATTGATGTAAAATTAGAATTAATGGGGGGTAAAGTTTTTGATCAAGTAATGGACAAAACAATAAATGAAACAGCACAAATATGTCAAACGATAAAACAGGTCGACTTTTTAAAGGGAGATGCTCAACGTCAAGGGGACAAATTGGTCGAAATGGACCAAAAGATAGAGCTACAAGAGTGCCGTATAAATAAAGTCGTAAGGGATTTAGATAAAGAAGTAGGGGAAACCAGAAGGGAATTAGAATCCATAAAAATAGGAAATCAAACATTTACCTATGGGATTGGTAATAGTACCACTATGGGAAAGTCAATACAGGAAATTTCCTGTTATGTGGGAAAAGACCCTAAGTTAAAATTTTTCGGAAATCCACAGGGGGGTACCAACCCAAAACAATTCATCAATTATGCGAGACCTATTACAGACCAATTAGGAAATATTGAACATCTAAAAGGAATAATAGGGTCCATGATGAAAGGTAGTGCCGAGGAGTGGTACGGGATTATCCAGAATCAATTTAGTACTTTTAAAGAGTTTGAAAACTTATTCCTGGCTAGATATTGGGATGATCAGGTGCAGGAGCAGGTCCGCAACGAAATCATAACAGGGAAGTTCATGGGAATAGGTAGTAGAAACGAATATGCGGAGAGAATAGTAAATGCGGTTAAGCAATTAGATCCCCCGTTCACAGAAAAAGATATTGTTCGTTACCTATCTCGCCATTTTGAAAGGGAAATTAGAAATAGGGTGACCATTGAAAACATTTGTGATATACAGGAATTTAGCGCTTTATTGAGACGTTTTGATAATAATTTTGTGCCATACCAGGTAGAAAACAATTTCCACCAGAATTTCACTAACAGGGTCGTTCATTATCCAGAACGTGCAAACAGAAATTACTATGACAAAAATTATATTAATAGATTTGAGAATTACAATAATAGAAGTTCATTGCCTTATAACCGATATGAACAACAACGAAATTTTAATTATGGGGGAAATAATTCAAATAATCAACGTCACGGGTATGGAGAAAGAACAAATCGTTATGGGGACTATAATCATCAACAAAATAATAATTCTCAAAATAATAATAATCCACGAAATAATCCTTATAACCGAAACTTCCAAAGTAATTATAATTCTCAAAATAATAATAACTCTCAAAACAATGGCAACTTTCAAAATAACAATAATTCCAATCATAATGGTTTTCCAAATAGGCAATACAGCAGGTATGATAATCGTCTTGAGTACAATAGGCCGACTGTGCAACCAGAAAACAATCAAAATATGCAAGGTAATAATGCAGGATTCAATCACGTTAGGAATAGGGAGGTAAACGTTAATGTAATTTCGTCCACTGAACAAACAGGAGCAAGTGCTAATGTTACAAGTGGGGAGCAAAATTTTCAGCAGTAGACAACTCAGCAAACATACAAGTCAATTCGTATCAACATCCACGCGAATTCATTTTGGACTTAGAACAACCATCAGAGGATGATACTTTAGAGGCTCTACCCTTTTTAAATGTTATGATAAATAACATAAATTTTGTGTGTTTGATAGATACGGGTGCTGAGTTGTCGCTCATTAACCAGGATTTGATAGAAAGTAACGCTAGCAATTTTAAAGAACAAGTCACAAGGTGTAAACAAACAAATTTAATTACGGCCAACAGTAAAAAGCTTGCAGTTGTAAACAAATGCATTTTTGCCACAGTTCAAATAGGGTCACATGTCATAAAAGACAACATTTTAATAATGAAGGGCTTAAACTTAAGTTGCATAATAGGCATAGATTTAATAACAAGGTTCAAAATGATTATCGATTCTGCAAAAAAATTAATTATCATAGGACAGGATTCGTTTAGTTGGAAAGATAAGGGGTTAATAGGAGATAGCGTAATTAATAACAAAGAGGTACAAAGACATGTTAACAATTTTAGTAGGATTGAGGATGACTACAGGGAAAATTATGTACAAGGGGAAGGTGTTAGTAGCACATTTACAAACAAAAGCGAAAATAGGTCATGGCAAGGAATGTTAATAAATTGTGGAGACAGTTATTTGGGATTGATAAAAAATTTATTAGAACAGAACGATAATCTTATAAATGAACAACCTGGGGTAGTTAAAGAATATGTGCACAAATTAAATGTCATGGAAGATAAAACTTTTAAGTGTAAGACGTACCCTATACCATTCGCGTATAAGGAGGAAGTCATGCATGAAATAAATAAAATGTTAAGGGACGGAATAATAAAAAAATCATCCACGTCGTACATAAATCCGATGGTCATTGTGAAAAAGAAGGATGGGAGCATTCGTCTTTGCCTTGATGCACGCAATCTCAATAATATCACAAAGTCACAAAATGAAAGTCCTGAAGAGATCGGCACACTTTTAGCTAGACTAGGGAACAAAAAGTTGTTTACCAAACTAGATTTAAGAAATTCCTTTTGGCTTATCAAGCTACACCCAGATTCGCAAAAATATACGGGGTTTTCTATAAATGGATCAACATACGTCTTCAAAGTCGTACCATTTGGGCTGTCCACGAGCTCCGCTGCTCTTGTTCGCGCAATGCAGGGGATACTAGATAGGTACAGCGATTTTTGTGCACATTATGTGGACGACATTATAATTTTTAGTGAAACGGCAGACGAACATGTAGAACATTTAAAAGTCATTTTGGGAGATCTAAACGAATCTGGACTTAAACTAAACTTAAATAAATGTGAATTCTTTAAAACAGAAATAAAATATTTGGGGTATGTAATATCTGAGGGGGAGATTAGAATTGACAATGACCGATTAAAAGATATCTGTGACTATCCTCGTCCGTACAACATTAGGACTTTAAGGGGCTTTTTAGGGCTCATGAATTATTTCAAAAAGTTCATCCCGAGTTACTCGCAATTAACGTTACCGCTGCTATCACTTTTACATAAAAATGTCAAATGGACATGGGATACCGAAAAGCAAATTGCTTTCGAAAATTTAAAAGATAAATTATTCCAAAACATTAAACTAATTCATCCCGATTTCAAAAAGAAATTTATACTTCGTACCGATGCGTCAGATAAGTCCATAGCGGGGGCGTTAATCCAATATCAGGGAGAAATTGAAGTACCTGTTAGCTTTGTGTCCAGGACACTAAGGAAAGCAGAGGTGAATTATTCCACAACAGAAAAGGAGATGTTGGCTATTGTCTTTTGTTTACAAAAATTAAAATTTTATCTGTTGGGTAACCAATTTGAAATTCAAACCGACCACTCGGCTCTCACGTTTTTAATGCGTACCAAATTTACAAATAACCGGATTTATCGTTGGGCTTTGTTAATCCAAGAGTTCAATTTTGAAATCTCTCACATTAAGGGAAAAAATAATGTTGTGGCAGACGCGTTAAGCAGGAAAGATGGGGAGAAAAATAACACTAAAGATGTTCTCATAGCATTAAATCAGTTTCACACTAATGAGGTACCTTTCACATCCATGCAGGTACGGGAGGCACAACTAGATCAATGTTTTAATGAATTGAGAGAGAAAATTGAAATGAATGACGAGAGGGTACAGAAGTCCTTTAAAATCATAGATGGATATTTGATAAAATTAATAAGGGGGTTAGAGTTATACGTTATTAATGAGGCAACCACGGAAATGGTGAGCCGACAGTTGCATTTAAATTATGGGCACATTGGAATTAGGAAGACCTGGCTATTGTATAGGGAAAATTATTTCTGCAAAAGGGATTTGAAAATAATTAAAAGGACAATTAATGCGTGTAACCTGTGCGTAATGGGAAAATACAAAAATTTCCACAACCAGAATTATTTTAAAAGTGTTGAGATAACACAACCAGGGGAACTTATCGCTATTGATTACATTGGGAATTTAATACCTAGTGATCACAATTTCAAAAACATCTTAGTAGTTGTCGATGCCTTCAGCAAGTACGTCAAATTGTATCCCACGAAGGTGTGCACGACAGACGTGTCCATCCAAATGTTGGAAAGGTTCTGCAAAGACACAATTGTTCCTAAGACAATACTAGCAGATAACGCTACTTACTTTCAAAATCAAAAATTTAAGTCTCATTTCAATAATAAGGGTGTGAAAGTAGTATTTTGTTCAGTTCGTCATCCACAAGGAAACTTAAGCGAGCGATACGTGCAGGAGACAGTAAAATTCTTGCGGCTCCTTGTCTACAGGGATCAAAAGGCATGGGCACGATACATCCCTATGGTAGAAAGGTTTATTAACCACACTCCTAGTTCGGTAACTGAGGAAAGTCCTATATTTGTCATGTTTGGGGAGCAACCTGAAAGACCTTGGATTAATGACCAACACATAAATTATTATGAAACGTTAGCACGAGTCAAGAATAAATTAATAAAAAGAAATGAAAGCTACTTACGTAAAGTTAATAGCAAGATAAAAAAGAAATGTTCTTTCGCTGTAGGTGATTTAGTCATAATTCGCAGTTTAAGAGTGGGAAATAGGTTAAAAGACCATTGTCTAAAACTTCAATTACCATTTGAGGGTCCATTTTTGATAGAATCCGTTAACGAGAACACCTATTTGCTTAAATATCCTGATAGTGGGAAGATTAGGGGAAAATTTCATTTAGACATGATTTACGCCTACCACGATATTGACCAGCCAGAGCCTCCTGATGAAATGTAAAGATCAGGGGAAAGTCAACCTAAAAATGACAAGGATTAATTTTAATTTATTACAAGTTTTGAATTTAATTTTGATTTTTAGTTAGATTTAGTTGTACATAAAGGAATAGGACAAATTTTGTTAATTTTAATTTATTTAGTTATATGGGAAACTTGATTTAATTTGAGATGTTTAGTGATTGAGGAAATAATAATTAAGATTGATTAGTGATTTGAATAATTTGACTTGGTTTTTTTTTTTTGCATTACACCAGTGGAGGTTACTCGAAAAGATAATTTCCGGTCTCACTGCGTTTGTCTGGGGAAATCTATCGTTTCGAGCAAAGGGGAATAAAGCTGTGGTGTAATGAACGATCTTGCGAGATTTATTTTATTAAAAAGAGCGTTAAAAGCTCACAAAGGGTTTTTAACAGCGATACCATCAGGTAAATGTAACAACAACACTCTAAAATACACAAAATTTTTGTATTATTTAAAATGTGAAGTGAAACGGTGTTAGATAATTTCGTAAGTGCCTGTATACAACAATTTTTACCTGAAAGTTTGAATTTTGCAAGTTGGAAAGAAGATAAGAGCTCTCTCCTACATGTGCATTCGCAGATAAGGGGGCGAATAATTTTTAGTGTCCGACATTTTTGGACATTTTGGACATAATTTGGCGAGTATTGTTGATTTTTGGATGAGATAATTGTGCATTTGGTGCATTGGATGCTGCGTCATTGAAATTTCCGATATTTTTGATGGTATAATTATTTTTCTGAAATTAAAACGTGTTAAATTTTGATAAGGAAGAGATCCTCCATTTTGAAAGTGAAAATTTTGGTATAAGAAATTTTGTGATTTTGGAAATTACTTACCGTTTCACGCCTGAAGATACTTTTAAACTGCACGAGCTCTGTCACTACAAAACGAAGAATCTACAACTGCGTGGATTAAACAAGGCTTATCGATTGATTAACAAAATTAAGTCAGAAGCACGAAGATAGGGAGGTTTGGCTTCTGGTCGGCTTACACACATGAAAATACAGGATCCTTCTTTACAACCGTGGCAGTGAAGATAAAAGGTCGGTTCACAAAAACTTTAAATTTTTAAAGAAATTTTATTCAAAGATTTATACAATTGTTTTCTTAAATTTTGCTACACATTTTACACAAGTTGTTTTGAAGATATCGAATTTAGTCAAGGGGATAAATTTGATCCAAATAAATAAAATTCCGATACTTTCAAACAAACACAAAACACAAAAAAAACCTGAAGCGTATGAAATTTATCATAGTGGGTACGCTGTTAAATAAACCTATTTTTGTCACCACACGCATTTTATTAGCCGTAAGATCGTTAGGAACCCGCTCCTGAGAACTCTAGCTCTCCGATTGGTTAAGTTAGCCGAGGCAAACGAAGGTAAGAGAAGGAAGTTAGCTTAAGAACTAACGTTCCATTACAATATACATTTCAATCCTAAGAAGGATGAGCGCTTTTAGTGATTTTTCTAAAAACTGTTATAATCCTATATAATAAATTATTATTATTATTATTATAATATTTCCTGTGAGCTTTTGAATGATGAACTTAAATGATTACATAATTATGTATTAATGAATGATATTGTTATTCAACTTCATCATATGGATCGATCTGTGTTTCCAGCAGTCACAAATAAGCACATAATTTATGTACCATTAAGTGGAAAGTTAGTGCGAAACCAAGTGTTTTGGGTAAAAAAAAATATTAATTTTGTTTTTGTGAAACTTAGCTTGTAGGCTTGTTTGACTTGGTGAGGCTTCGCCTCCCCTGCCTACTCCGACAAGCTGCCACTACATAGTGCCAT
Organism: Cantharis lateralis; assembly: GCA_963170105.1. NCBI lineage: Eukaryota > Metazoa > Arthropoda > Insecta > Coleoptera > Cantharidae > Cantharis > Cantharis lateralis. The sequence goes on from OY720629.1 coordinate 13,092,810, forward strand.
CACCGTAGACTGGGATGAAGATATACTCCTTTGGAAGCATTGTCAATAAAGTTCAAGTGCCTAATTAATTGTACTAAACCGAGGTACAGTGCATCTACTTATTTTCGTATTTTATTTTCTATGTCATATTTGTTTTTTTATTAATCGGATATGATTTTAATAAATATGTAATTGTATATAAAGCATTCTTGGTCTTGATTTTTTCTTCTGGTCTTCGTAAAAATTAGTTGCCTCATTTTGCTCGATTGCCCCATATTACGTTATTAATATAGTCTTGTTTAGTCTTGCCGATCTTTAATTATATACAGTTGTAATTTTGACAATAAGAATACTCAAATATACAAAAGGGTATTTCTGATAATCAATCTAAATTCGTAATTCAAAATATATCTCGAACGAAATTACAAGAAATCTAAAGAAGGAATTACAATTTGAACTGATAATATCCAGCCAGTTTCATTGACGCATGCAAATTAAAACTAGAATTACTCTAATTCAAAACAGAAATCCTTTACGAAAGCACAGATGCAATAAGTGTAATCTGTAAAGTCTCAAATACATTCTAAGCTATTTCTGAAATCATGAACCTATAAGTTCATAAAAAGTGTTCTTATGCAAAGCCTTTTGCTCAGATACTAACCGTTGGAGTAAGAGAATAAAATACATTGTTTCAAAAAACTTCAAGATTTAAAGACTTAACCTCAAACTGAAAAGTTACCTTCTACGTGGAACATAAAATTATATACGCCATCTTTTATTCAGCTATGGTATATAATAATATACTATAATAATAATAGTGTTTTTTTAAATTGGTTTAGTTACTACCACAAAATTCATCAGAATGTTTTCAGTTCAATTTCATTAAATCTTGCACTCAACGAATAAGCTCTAAAGATTTTTCCTACCATTTTTAGAACACCATATTATATTAGTATATGCATTTTTTAAACACTGCTATGTTTAGAATAAGTATAATAATATAAAACAATATTATATTGAAAATGATATTTGCATACATTGGCGTACGATACAGTCAATAAAATTTGCAAATCTTAAAGTGTTTTCTCTGTAGTCACTTTGAGCTTTTTCAGCGGCTCTCTTGTCAATCTAAAATAAAGAAATAGAATAAAATCTATGTTCGACAGCGATTGCGTGTTACTGAAGCGTTTGATGTATTGATATTTTGGAAGCAATAAAGATACAGCCAAATTATATCAACAAGCTATTGAAAATAATTCTATAGCTCTTATGACATAGCTACATCAAGTTCCAGAATGTTTAAATTGAGTGTTACTGCACAGGTTGCCGTCTAAAGTGAGTTAATTTATAATTTACAACAGCATGAAAACAAATATGAAGATCAAAACAAAACAAATAATAATTAAATTAAATTGTAAACTGTAGATTACGGTTAAAACGTTTTTAAAATATTATTTACCTTCATTTAATAGGTTATATTTATACAATATGGAACGCACGTTTTAATCTCAGTAATGATTTCAAAAATATACGAGTAGATACTAAAGGAGCCACTGGTCACTGAAGCTTTATTTTAAACGTTAATTTTTTTTCTTGCAATTTATCAAGTAAAATTACAAGTTTTGAGGAATTTTATTATTCGATCCATAAATCAAAAGAAACCATCAGATAATTTATATTCAAAACGTGATGGCTCATATTAAGTTAAGCTTAATTGTTTAACAATTACGTCACAACAAAGTCACGCTGGGATCCATAAAGAAGATATAATTCTGGATTGTGGATTGAATGTGGAAGGCAGTACATTCGAATAGTCTAGTAGGTGGTCGATTCTTGAAACTTTGTGTTTTGAAAACGTATATGCCGTTTGTGGTTGGAAACAATAGAAACTAAATAAATGCTATCATGAATTTGTGAAATTTCCTTGGTTTCCTTGGCTAAACTTTTGTGCGACGAATCCGGATTCGATTTGTCGAATCTGTATTTTTACGTAAAATTCGAAAACCAGTACACTTAAAAAAAACACTCTTATACGAGTATATGACGGATATCTGAAAGGCATATATTAGGTATAGAAAGACAGCAGGCTGTGGTTTTCAGTAAAATTTGGCTATAATTAACTAAATTTAATTAAAAATAAAATTATAGCAGTATTAACAGTTCGAATAGCAGCACCGTGCAGCAGTAAATTGCACGGACTTTTAACAGAATGGGATTAAATCCCGCCTACTTGAACAAGCAGGTGGTTCTTACAAGACAAAATTGATACTTTTATATCGATTATTTTCTAAATTAAGAGATATTTGAAGTTTATATTTAGTTGAATCGTTTTATTTTTAGTGTTGTCTATTATATTCCGTCGTATTATTTTTTTAAATATCTATAATATCTTAGGGTTCAGATTATCGTGCTCTAGCCAAAACTAACAAAGGAGACATCTAATAAGAACAAAGTCTGGTGATACGGAAGTAATGTTTTAAAAGTAATATTCGGTGCGATTGAGATGCGATTTTAGTGATGTCTTTTTGAAAATTTCCCAATGCCGGCCGGAAACTCTGATATTTGTAGGAGAGCGCGTTGCAGGTTTTCCAAGAATTGAAGTATTTGCTGCAAAAAAATAACTTTTGAATTGAAAGTAATAATCCTTAAGTCAGAGAGGACTAATTGATCTGTTAATTTATTACTTTAATAAATTAAATTTATTTCAACAGACCGAACATGGGCAGGTTGAAATAGTTCTCATAAATTACCCATCGATTACTGGTTACTAAAGATTACTAATCTTCACAAAAAACATTTAAAAAAAAAGCTCAATTTCTTCTGCTACAACGAACTTAACATATCTTTTCTGAAACTAATTTAATTTGCAGCTTAACTCCTCTAAGATGATTTGACAAATCTCAATAGATGCACCAAAACCAATTCCCTTTTTGGCGTAATTAAAAATTAAATATACGACCTTAAAAAATGTGTTTGGAGACGGTATTGATTTCAAAATAAAATGGATAATCCAATTATTGCCAAATTTTTGATTGGGAGACGACGGAATTAACCCCAATGGATGTAATGATTATATATTCCAAAACAAGCTGTAATCTGGCCCAATTAGCTAGTTCTGAATTGATTTTAGATCACAAAAAACTCATTACCTATTGGTCGGTTTGTCACGTTTATGGAAGGGGGCGGGCTGTGCAAAAATAATTGTTACGTTCAGGTGCTATCTGCGGTGTTTGATGACGTCGCTCCTTAACTTGTAGTGAAGGATAATAGGAAGTGTTTAAAAAACACTGCAGATAATCGGGAGATGGTAAACAAACATCTCAAATTATCGATTCGATGTAAATTGAAAAATTATACAGAAAGATTTAAGAATGCTATATTACAAAATTTGAATGTTTTAATATCCGGCAAACCTTATCTATGTTGATTAAAATAAACAGACCAAGTTTTGCAAAACTCAAGACTACAAGAAGTCATTAGAAATTATTGTTTTTCACAGGTAAATAATTGTAGTATTTTTTATGAATAATATATTAATCTATAATTGTATAATATATTTCTTTATATTTTTATAAACAACACAAAATCTTACATGATTTATGATTCACCCTGTAGCAGTACAAAGCTCAATAATCAATAAAGTGGTTGCATTTTGCACTGTGACCATGCGATTATCCGAAGGTCACAAAAACTACAAGCTCCAGATATTAAAGACATTTTAATTATTTTTAGTTCTTAAACTTTTTGTTATAATCGATCGTACCTAATAAAACATGAAATGGCTTTACTGTAACGCTAATAAAGATAAATCATATCAAATCGTTTTTTACATTGTTACGAACAAGGAGTAAAAAAAAAAAATAGATTTTTCAGCTTCAAGGGACTATTACATTTAACATTGTTTAATAAGATTTTCGTGCAGCAATTCTAATGGATACAGCTTTTAACCTTAAAGACATGCCATAAAAATAAGGAATAGCTTTGAAGTACCATTAATGCATTTAAATAAAAATGATAATAATAAATAATTCTAATAGTTTATTGTAATTTCGATTAATATTTTTTATTATTTAATTAATTTTTATTAAAGTTTTTCAGATGTGTATTTTATAAAAAGAATATCAATAAATACATTTTAGAACTAGATCCTATAAAGTTTTCGCAAATAAAAAAAAGCGATAAAAATTAAAACGAGTTAAATTATAATGATTGGATATTTAATTTAATTATCATATAATTGATTATAATATACAACAATCATAGAATAGCTTAATTGTATACTATACTTACTTAGTGTGTTTTTATCAATAGTAAGCACATCATATATTTAAATAACATTATATTTCCAAATAGTATACAGTATAGTACATAGTATTATATTGTACTATATTTCTATACATTGTACAGAGTATACTGTATGATCTATAGAGTATAGTGGACATGTATATTGTATACACGGAATATAGGTATACATTCAGTGTACTGGCTGATAAACTATCCAAACAGTAAAATACAGTAAAATCCTGAAGATTATTAATGTTTTCTAAACATTTCTAATTATTTGAAATCGTCAATGCGTAACAATAATTGAATGTAACTGAAATTTAACATAAACAATAATTAAATTAGGTATACTTAATTTAAATTGTAAATTATTTTTTCAATTAAAGTTATTATTGTTTAATTGTCGTTTCTGATAAATTTACATAATATTATATACCATTGTGAACAACCGACGTCGACGTCGCGTCGCCGCCATCGTGGTTAACAAATATTAAAATTTAATATATTGTTTCAAAGTGTTTCCAATTTTATTAAATAAGTTCATCGAATTTACTTCAAACAATTTAATAAGATAAGTATTACTTTTATATATAAATCCAAAATTTGGTAAAGATAACATCGAATTTAAAATGAACTTAATAATTTTATATCCTCGTAATTTTTCTATTGCTTTTTCGAGTTTCGTATCTATAATTTCCTATGGCTTTTATGTTCTTGTTTGTGAAAGTACTTAACTTCTACAATAAATAAAAATTGTACAAAAGCTACTTGTAAACACAAGTAAATTTCAACATTAGTTTTATATTCCAGTGCATTTATACGGAAATATTTTGCAGATTTGTATTACTTTCGAATCAAAGTTACATTAATGTTGGTTGAATTGAGGTATTCGGTCAAAATTTTAATTAAACTTAAAATTTGAAAAGGGCAATAAATTATTTAAATAAAAATAAATTACGTCTTGGCAAGAATAAAACATTATATTTAAAGTATAGTTGTCAATTTTGTTTCAGAAAGCATTGTGTAAAGGGGTTGAGAAGTAGTAAGTTGCTTACTTTAGCGTCGATTTTTTATTGCCCTAATGATAACGGTTCCATACGAAATTAGATAAAACGTTGCAAATCACTCCTGAAAAAAAGATATTGAACTCGTAAACTTTGAATACCTGCTTTGTAGCTCGTGCATAAATTTGATTTCCTATATGCAATAATCTGACTTTTTCAACTCTTAATATAAAATACTATTATTTACAGACGTGCGTGAACTTGGCTCCCCTTATTTTAAAATATTAATTTTTTTTTGTTGTTTTGGATTGTTTTCCATTTGTTTTCAATTGTTTTGATATTTTTTTTTGATTTTACAAAAAAGAATGGAGAAAAACTCAAAAAACTTTTTTTTCTGCCAGCTCCCCTTTTTTCGAAATTAAATTTTTTTTTTGTTGTTTTCGATTGTTTTTGATTTGTTGTCAATTGTTTTGTAAAAATAAATTTTTTAAATCAAATGATAACCACGAAAATCGCGAAATGAGATTTTGCTCCAGCTCCCCTTTTTTCAAAATTAAAATTTTTTTTTGTTGTTTTCGATTATTATTAATTTGTTTTCAATAATTGTTTTGTAAAAATTAAATTTTTAAATCAAATGATAACCGTGAAAATCACGAAATAAAATTTTGCGGCAGCTCCTCTTTTTTCAAAATAAAAATTTTGTTGTTGTGTAGCAAATCGGGACCTTCTGGGTTTCGATAATCTCCCGTGCTAATTTTTGTACTCTCTACTTTCGCTGCCACCACACCGGATTTTAGAGATCCGATGAAAACTCAAGGTAACGAGGTATCCTTTTCGTAGGCGTGGGAAAATATAACAAGACTCACAATACACAAATAAAAGCGGTGATAAAAGTAAAGCGATTTATTGAAGTAACAAAAAAATTTATATTGACGGCATTATACAAGAGAATTACAAAAAAAGAAGATAACGAGAAAGAAATAAACTCAAGATAAACAAAAATAAAATTATAGCTCAAATTACTCAATACAATTAAATTACTAACTCATTGGTTAGTGACGCATCGAAGTGTGTGAGAATTAGCCGTTATTGTCCCCCTTTTCAGTCTCAGATAAGAGTATGAACAAACCAGACTTGTGTAACAATAACGAGCTTAGTTCTCAATAATAAAATAAAAGAAAAAGTAAGAGTAGCGAAAAACAAAGAAAATGCACATTATAATATGAATATAAAATAAAAATAAAATATCTTTCTACGAAAATCTACAAACAAAATATAAAATACTTACAGAGGAAATAATAATCCGTCTTTCTAGTAATCCTTTGGAACAAACAAAAAAAAAACTACACACACAATTAACAAACCTAACTAAACTTAACTAACTATCAGAATGATCTGAGTAGGCAAGAACGCTCGGCGATCACTTAACATTAACCACTTAACTCACGTATAACTACGCGGATGTAGGCTCACCGAACTAAATATGAAGACTACTCGAAAATTCTATAGTGAGGGTTATTTATACCAAGAAATTGAAGAAGGAAGACCAATAAGGGTTGAATACTTATCAATCATACTTTGGTCTTTTACGCTTATCGGTTTTTAGTTAATTTACTACCAATTAATAGGTATTTAAAGAGAAAGTTGATAATTAACAATGACGTTATTATCCCGTATGATAAGACTATCTTTCTTCAATTTAATGAACATAATTTTAATATTAATACCGTGCTTCCAAAACGGTGACTTATAATTGGATCTTACAGAATAGCATCGAAAAATGTTGATGGTCACTGTTTTGCAAACACGATAACGAAAATTTTACAAAGTCCCATTTTCATCCTTAATTGCTTGTACTTTCTACGATAAGCCTTATCCACTTGGGTTCAGGGTAGAAAGTATTCCCTGATATGGTCTTAATGGTTAAGTCCACAGAGTACAGGTCTGTATTCAGAACGCATTTTAATCGTAACCACAGAGCCGTACTCAGGGATTAATAATTATACAATAAAGAAGAAAAAAGAAGAACAGGGCAGAGGGCGGTTCACTACAAGACCCCCCGCTGAAAAAAAGGAATGAGTATCCCAAAATTTACTCGTTTCTTTTAAAAAAAAAATTAATTGTGAACCTTGTCTCTTTTTTTTTCTTTTTACAATACTTAGGAACTATTACCTAATTAACTAATTTAACGAATTTTAATTCGTTGTACATACCATATACGATATTTTTTCTTCTCTTTTTTTTTTTGGTGGAAATTTACTTCCTCAAAATTCAAACTTTTTCTTTCCATCATTGTTTATGGCACTTTCCCGCACTGTCAGTTCGATTGTCTGCTGTGGCTCGGAGGTCGCTGCTTTCGACACACTTTGTTCATGTAGGGGTATGGGCTCATCAAGGTTAAACTGTTTGTTTGAAGGTTCCGCGGATCCTTGCCGTTGGATCATAGTTTTCATCACAACGCACTTTTTTAAACACTTCCGGTAGCACACGGTGAACGTCAACACTATAATCATGACTAACGTAAGGTAGATGAGCCAATGGGGATGCTGTTCTGCCGGGTATGCAGATTCTCTCTCCAGGGATGTTCGAATATTTGTGAGATCTGTGACGCAGTGTTAATTTGTTCTGACAAAACTTAGATGACATACATTGTCACATACATAAATAGCTTTTTTACTGGTACCTTTTAACTTTCGAACCGTCATGGTATTACGAGATTCCAAAAGCATCTCTTCGTCAATAAAATCAACTTGAATTGAAAAACTCCAAAATCTCCTATGTGAATTCTAGATAAAACAGCAGTAAAATGCAGTATACGAAATAGAAATTACATTTCAAAGCCTAAATTCCAATGAAAACTGCTGATCCAAAAAAAATTATGTTTTAAAAATAAATTTGAAATTGCACCTTGAATTTGAAACCCAAATATAGCCTAAAACAATTATATAGAATTAGAGAGACAAAATGTAGCACTTAGTTAAATTATTTACCAGATAATCACTTTTGTTTTACAGAATACTGAAGTTCTTGTAACAATTTTGCATACAATACGAACTTTTATAAATCATCAAGTTCAAGTTGGAATCTTTATTAACTAAATTATTGCGCTACACCTAAATTAAATTAGGACAATTTCTTGGCATGTGAACATAAATACTGACTGATAGTTGCGATATGCTTATATACATACCTATATATTTATGAATATTAGTCCAGTTACCCAACAACAGTTCACTATTCATCTATACCGTAAAATTCGCGTCTTTAAAATGGAAAATTCTATAGGAGAAGAATAGAAGAATAGAAAGAAAAAAGAATTTTATAGAAAATTCATATCATTTAAAACTGTTTTGGCCTAATATAAATCTATGCAGTTGTGAGATTTTATGAGAAAAATCTATTTTATTTGTATGTATACTAATGAAAGCTGGGATATCAAAAATTTGGAAAAAAGTGGAATTACGTGTTTGCTAAATATGGGGACGTTATCAACTTTATTTATTATATAGAACATCAGATAGGCAAACCTGAAGCCTAGTTGACATTTAAATAATTATCGTACGCCACATTATGGATATTATGGATACAATAGCGTTTTATTATTTTTGGAAGCTAATTATTATTAGTGTAATTAACGTAATATCTATATGTTAATTTAATTTTGGGCAGATCTAAACCAAACTTGATGGAAGTTTATACCAGGAACACCTGGTATACTTGAAAAGTTATTGACAGATGGCTCATTAATTTCGAAGCTGCTTTAGCATTAATATAATTCAAGAATAAACAATAATCATGTTATACTAGTACCACACTATATTTTATCTTCTAATACACAAAAATAATACGTTTAATTTATTAATCTATAAATTTCTAACCCTTGAAAGTGACCATTTTAATTTGTTAAAAAATAAAATTATAAAAACTATAATTTAAAAATCGGGAGGGATATTATAAGGTTTAATGTAATAATGAAATAATAAGATTGCATTCTTCTCGTATTTATGTTTTATTACCGCGACGCGTTTCGAACACACATTCATTATCGGGCGCTACAGATAATAAATAAATTAAATTATATTGTAAAATAATACATCAAAATTTTACATATTTATTAAAATATTTTAATTATTTGAAATCAAAAACTTAATTAAATGCTTTAATATTATAAGAATGAATGATATATTGACAACGATAGATATAAAATTGTTAACTTACCATGTTATCAACTATAATCTTTCAATTCTATGAATATTAAACGTAAACAAAACAAAATTGGTTTGGAGAATATCTTAACCGAAGTATGCGTCCTTTATATGTATAATGAAGAAGCTTCCCACAAATAACTTGAAATTCAACAAAATAGATGAAAACTTTAATTAAAGGCTTTACTACGGTTATACATCTCATCGTGATTTTGTAATTGTCTATTAACTGACAGAAGAATATCAGCATCTTATATGTAGTGTACAAGGATTTGTATTTATTAATACATAAATGCATTATATTTTGGCATTACCAGCGCTGGTAAAATAACTCGTTTTTAATATCTGGTATTAATTTTTATTTAGACATTATGTGTAATAATTTGCATGATTAAGATGAAGTTCCAATGTGGCCTTACTGGCCAAGTCACACGGTACGGTATTGCTACAATTCTACGATAAAATATTTTCATGGGACATTTTATATCTAGTAACGAAAAACATGAAAAATAATATTTATAGGGTAATATAATAGAAAGATGTAAACTATACAGAAAGATTATTGCATTTGGGAACCAGAAAATCCTGTTTTCCAAAGAATTTGGCATTGCTTCATTCTGTTAACATGTAATGTAGGCATACATGTAACGTAAAATCGAATATATTCAATATACGTCATTATAAAAAATATCAAAGACTAGAATAATAAAAAATTATTATATTTTGATGTTAGAAAATTATTGCATCTGGAGGACGGGGTAGAGCTGGTAGTTCAATAAACAGCAGCCAGGGTAAGCCACTGCAGGTAACGATTTGTGAAGTTTCATTCTGTCGGCACCGAGAAAGACGGCAGTTCCAACTATTTTAAATGTGAAAGATTTTAATTTCTGTAATTGAAAACCAATTATAAAATATAAAGCAACAACAGAAAATACGTAGCTTTTTCAGTAAGGTTGTTTTTCTTATGGTAACATATTTTCATTTTCTCAAGTGAAAATTAATATGAAACTGACGTGAAAATCATAAAACATTGTATAATAAATTAATTGGTATTTTTAAATGTTAAAAATTCTACAAATTATATCAATTACTTAAAATATAACAATAATGCTTTAACAATTAATTAATAACTTAATGCATTAGGCTGTTAATCTAAATAATATGCATTTACAATTAAAAATGTAGGAGGTATACTAGTACCTACCTATGTATAAAGGGTATAGCCGGATATGCATGTAAAAAGTGCCCCCAGCGATTTTTAAAAATCCATATAGCTGACCGATTTCTAATTGAAAAAAACATTTTTTCTCAAAATTTCAGCTTTTAAACCCGAAGGGGTACGGCATAATTAAAAAAAAAGCATTTTTCAGTATTTATTTTATTGTAACTATTCTACTGAATATTTTTTAACAAAACTTTTTTTGGTAAGAATTATCGGTAAGAGACATTAAAAAATATTTTTTTGGTAAGTTTTTAGCCATCCCTGTTGTTAAAAAAAAATAAAGAAGTTTTTGTCCTTATATTTAAATATGTTCCTTTCATATGTCACTCACGAATTTTTCACAGAAAACTCCTTTCTAGCTCTTCATTATATGGTAAAATTTTCAACTTGATCCATTTGGTGGAACACAGTCAAAAAAAATAAAATCGATTTTTTTCATATTTTCTTCGAATGCTATTTACTATCTTTTATACTTGTAAAATATTTGTTTTACTTAAAAATACATTAAAGATCTTTTTTAAATATTTAATTCTATTGGGAATAATTATTTGAGGTTGATATAATACAATAAATACAAATTTTTATGTTACCTACCCATTTTGATTTCTAATTTGCTTTTTTAAAATAGAAAATCTTTTGTCCTTATATTTAAATATCTTCCTTTCGGGTGTCACTCACAAATTTTTTACAAAAAACTCTTCTCTTGCTCTTTATTATATGGTAAAATTTTCATCCATTTGGTGGAACATGGTAAAAAAAATAAAATCGATTATTTTAATTGATTGAAATTATGAAGGTTAATATAATATCGACGTTGTCGTGACAAAAAGGCGTAAGCGGCGTTTGCAATATTTTACAGGGGAGACAAAATACATTTTATATCCGTTATTTGTATTTGTTAATATTGGATTTTGTTTTAAGGTATAAACATTGTTTAAAACGAATTTTTTTAATTCTTATAAAAGCAGTAGGTCTAGAGACTTATTCTTAATTTGCGTTTTTGTCGTATTATGCCTATTTATGTTTGTTAGTTGGTGTTTAAGACTATTTTCCTGAGACATTAATATCGCTTACACTATTTGAAACTGAAATAAGTCATTCTACGACTTTTTGGCGATTACGTCAAAAACACAAGTAGTGTAATTGGAATACTATTTTATTTTAACATCGAAAACGATTTTTTGAAAATATGGCACTTACGCCTTTTTGTCGCGACAACGTCGATATATATAACTATTAATATTTAATTACATAATAATAAGGAGTTTTAATTTTATTTATGTAATAGGATCCAAAAAACCCACTAATATACTATGTGTATCCATACTTAATCATTTTTAATATAATATAATAAAAAGCAAATTTTTATGTTACCTACTCATTTTGATTTCTAATTTTTTGCTTTTTTAAAATAAAAAACTTTTTGTCCTTAAATTTAATTATGTTCCTTTTGGGTGTCATTCATAAATTTTTTACAGAGAACTCCTTTCTTGCTCTTCCTTATATGGTAAAATTTTAAACTTGATCCATTTGGTGAAACATAGTGAAAAAAAATAAAATCGCTTTTTTTCGTATTTTTTTCGAATGATATTCACTATTTTACTGGTAAAATTTAATTTTTAATTTGAAAATACATCAAAATCTGATATAATCTTTCATACTATAGGGAATACCTAATTATTCACAGTTAATAGTATAAAAACAAAATTTCCAATTTTAGAAATTAAAAATCAAAATGAGTAGGTAATGAAAAATTTGCTTTTTAATTTATGTTAACCTTAAATAATTATTCCCAATAGAATGAAATATTTAAAAAAGAATTTTATTGTATTTTTAAATAAAAAAAATATTTTTTGCAAGTATTAAATAGTAAATAACATTCGAAGAAAATATGAAAAAAATCGATTTTATTTTTTTTACCATGTTCCACCAAATGGATGAAGATGAAAATTTTACCATATAATAAAGAGCAAGAGAAGAGTTTTTTGTAAAAAATTTGTGAGTGACACCCGAAAGGAAGATATTTAAATATAAGGACAAAAGATTTTCTATTTTAAAAAAGCAAATTAGAAATCAAAATGGGTAGGTAACATAAAAATTTGTATTTATTGTATTATATCAACCTCAAATAATTATTCCCAATAGAATTAAATATTTAAAAAAGATCTTTAATGTATTTTTAAGTAAAACAAATATTTTACAAGTATAAAAGATAGTAAATAGCATTCGAAGAAAATATGAAAAAAATCGATTTTATTTTTTTTGACTGTGTTCCACCAAATGGATCAAGTTGAAAATTTTACCATATAATGAAGAGCTAGAAAGGAGTTTTCTGTGAAAAATTCGTGAGTGACATATGAAAGGAACATATTTAAATATAAGGACAAAAACTTCTTTATTTTTTTTTAACAACAGGGATGGCTAAAAACTTACCAAAAAAATATTTTTTAACGTCTCTTACCGATAATTCTTACCAAAAAAAGTTTTGTTAAAAAATATTCAGTAGAATAGTTACAATAAAATAAATACTGAAAAATGCTTTTTTTTTAATTATGCCGTACCCCTTCGGGTTTAAAAGCTGAAATTTTGAGAAAAAATGTTTTTTTCAATTAGAAATCGGTCAACTATATGGATTTTTAAAAATCGCTGGGGGCACTTTTTACATGCATATCCGGCTATACCCTTTGTGCGGGAGGTAAAAATTCATTAAATGCATGCAATTATTACTGTTACGTATACATACGTATGATGAGAAAACAGTTATTAATTTTTATTTTTTCTATTCCGAAAGTCTCAATTCATTTCAATAAATCTTATCGTCGTTTGCATGACAATAAAGTTAATTAAAAATAATTTTTATGTATTTAATACATGCAGTTACTAACTTAGTTTTATTAAAATTAACATTAATGCTAAATCAGGTGTGAAATGTAGGCCTTCGTACCTGCCAGACTTGCAGGAGAGCCTTTCTGCTAGCCTAGCAGGAGACACCTCCTATTTCCATCAACCCCACAAGTCAGCTGTGCGGGTGCTGGTGGGATGTCTGCCCCTGGAGGGGCAAGGGGTTAGCGGTTACTGCATAGCGCACCACGAGCCGGCATTCGCGAGACGTCGTGCTTCCGGTTCGCTCCGGAGCTCTAGTGACTTCCTCCGGGTCGTCTGAAGAAGTTATAAATTTTAGGGGCTGTGAAGAACTACAGGGTTTGGATGGAGGCTGTGAACGGCGTGTCCGATGCCGATAAGGGCATCCCCACGGCACCTAGCCCGTTAACGGGATGTTATCTCCTCATCGTCGTCGGAGAGCCACACTCCCAGGAGCATAAAGACATTATCCTACGTAGGATTGCTAAAGGTGAGCGACTTTTTGTTACATTATTTATATGAAAAACTTTGCAAACCCTATAAAAATTGCATTCGGAGGGACGGGTTAAATATCGATTAGTATAAATGTCAAACTGAACCCAACATTGTTACGTTTAATATAGGTCTTCGTTTAGTAGTTTTTATTGAAAGTAATTATTAAAACCTGCCGATGTATAAAACTTAATAATGCATGTTAGTTTTTTTTACAGTTAAATAAACGCAATGTTTCAATTACATATATTTGGTTTTACTATTCATTAGCAAATTATGTATAGTTAGCTTGGTAACAAAAATGAATCGTTAATTTAATTTACCATAGGTATTATCTAATTTGTATTTTGATAGGTAATATTGATTTCAATTCGGTTACTTTAATGATTACTGCACACCATAATATATTAGATTTGCGCGATTACTGAAAGATAAAACTGTGATTTCAAGTTTTTATACATTAAATTTCGAATTTACCCTGTTATGCAAATTAATAAACTCTTTATACATATTTATGTTAACATCTAAGAATAAACGGCATAAAAAATTATTCGTGTTACTTATAAAAACTTACTATATCATTAACACGTTCGATTTAATTTAATTTTTTCATGCACTGAGGAAACTCATAAATAATAAAATTTGTCTCTATAACTACACCCTGTATTGTACAATGACCTGTAAAACAACTAGATAAATGATAAGGGTGTGGTAAAATAGATAGCAATTACTAGTTTCAAAAGATAGAATTTTGAAGAATTTGAAAAATTATGTCTAATTGAATTTGATTTAATTATCTACAAAATTTTAAGCTTTAATTTTCTTTGATTAAATGCTTTTGAATTAAACCACATCGTGAAAAATGTCAAAATAATTTTAAATTTTAATGCAGTTTCATAATTGTATGATAAACAGTCGAAAGAAAGATTTGCCACCGATTATTCCAATACAATAATTACGTTTATTGGAAATACATATGGTAATTTTAAGACTATAATTGAAATTTACACAAAGACGAACGCCATATTTTCATCACTTTTTATAATTACTCTTGCGTTTAATCTATGAATAGCTTATTATTTTAACATATTTATTGAATAATTAATATTAGCTTTTGAAAGCTGAAGTTTTTAGCAAATTCCATTTGACGCTCTTATATTTTAATTACTTGTGCTTTTTTGCTTTTTCGTGTTTCTTTGAAATGTTTATGTTTAGTGAAACACAAATTTGATTACAAATTAATTACTGTAGAAGATGCAATTTTCAATCTGCTATACAAATTTTTGCACAATGTCGAATTAAGTTATGCGGTTATAATTTCCTATTAATGAAGTCGTTTCATTATTTGAAGCTTAATAATAGAGTTGTCTACTTCTTCCACCAAGTACAGGGTTATTATGCGTCCTCAAACAAAGTGTAATAACGATTCTTGAGGATCTTAAGTTAAACACGCGCTAACCCTCGAACTATAAAGCTGGGTTTCTTAATGAGCTCTTTCTTACGATAGTGTTTGTTAAAGATACTATTAAGATACCTAATTTTAGAAAATGATTTGGAAACGCATTTTAACAAGAATCTACGTAGTATAAGTAACGTGGGACAATTTTTTGATTATCAATAAGAGATTGCTTAAATTAATTACCACGAGTATGACAATAATCAATTATAATATTATTAATGTTATGAGAATTGTTGTTCGGTTGTGGTTGAAACGGAAAATTGCAAATTCGGATAGAGGGTAAGTGTGGTATTGATCGGATTCCCGCGCCGGCGACGTGGCTACACGCCAGGTCAAGGGGTGTGCACCACCATCTTTTCAAACAAACCCTTTTCTTATTTAGATCTTTTTTTAAAAATAGGTAAAAGAGTTATTAAAGAAATTGAAAAAATCCTATCTGCAAAATTTATAACTGTATAACAGCAACATTTTACCCCTTGGTTATACCGCCCTTATGAGTTTAAACAAACAATTATAGTTGTATCTAAAATCTTATGCATTTAAAATTATCATATTTTCAAAAAAATATTACTTAATTTCTGTATAGAAGTTCTATTAATTGGAACGCGGCTAACGTCCTGATGAACGGATTTGATGAAATTTGAGGATGTTATTCAATACTCTTCACTTTTGTCAAAAGCCATTCCTACAGGCAGCTGATGCTATTGAAATAAAATCTTGGTAAATTAAGTTTCCTAAAATGCCATAACTTTTCACTTTTGGCTTCAATTTAGCGCAATAACTTTGTTGATGGTTGCATCAGGTATGAGAAATTACATACTTTTCGGGTTTATATAGTATTATTTTGAAAGCTTTTTGTTAGGGAAAAGAAAATATTCCTGTAAACTATAGAACTAGCTGTATCAACATAATATAAAATTTAAATTAATATGGCAAACTCGCTTTACCGGTTTTTTATTAAATTAAATTAAAAAATTACAGGCTTAAGTAAAGAATAAAAAAAATTTATGTAGGAAGTCCAAATTTAAACAACTCATTATAACCTTGTGTATTATATTGTTCAAACCCACCAATGGCTACCGAAACGGCAACGAAAAAACCAATTCAATTTCCAAGCAACTTAATTGTTGCGGAAGGAAAAACTCAGCGAACAAAAAATCTGACATCGACGCTCTGCAGGATATGCATCTACTTATTTGAATTACCTAACGTATATAAGAGTTAATTTTTTTCCCTTTTGAGAGAAACTTAAATTAGGATATTCCTTAACTAGCAATCATTAAAACATTGTTTTAACTGCATTTTATCATTTATTTTAGTGTAGTTTTAAATTAAGCAATTTTTTTATTTCTTGCTAATATTATATAGTACCTACATAATATCGTATTCAATCTACTTGCTGGGATTCACTAGGATAATCCCAAAATAAAAAAATTGAGCTGTAAAAATTAGCAAACAATTTTTAGTGTCAGCAGTAAACCTTTTGAAAGCATTTTTGTGTTTTTCTAGTTTATTTAAACTTTAGTTTACCTTTTATAACAATTTTATTTTTAAACTAGCGTACGAGTAACAAAAACGAAAATAATGCATTAAACATATAGACAGTAACGAATAAACCTATCGGCTAAAATTATAATAATTATTATGTTTTAATTGAATACATTAACTTTTTATATTAACGAGAAGAATTGCAGTAGCCAAAGAAAATAATTTATTACGATCGTCGTACTAAAATTGGATTACAAAACTACAAGATTGTAGGCTTTTAATCACCATTACATTACGAATACCTAATTTATTTAAAAATGGTATACTGCTGCTGTAAGTTTGAGTCGTTTAACAAAAATCGATAGTAATTCATTAAACTCTTTTAGTCTGTTGAATTGAGTTATCTGAGTACTTAGAGATTATTGGATACAGAACCATCTAACTGACAGATAATAATTTATGATAAGCACATCAGACTATAGGCACTATCATAACAATAATTTCTGATTATATGAAAAAGTTTTATATTAACAACTAAAGACGAGAAAAAAAAAGAAACTTTTTCTTAGAATTGCAGACTTAAACTTGACAAAGTATGCTTGGAAATTTAATTACAGAGGCAATTTTACAATAGGAAGTAATTAGGATTATTAGATTTTATTTGAAAACCCTTTGAATGCGTTAATTTTTTTAAAAGTAATTCTTTATTTCTAATTTAGTCCACCAAAATCTATAATTGAAGAGTGCTCATCTATATTGTCAGATGGAATCTGACAAGTTCGAAAAAGATATCTTTTGTATACGTGTGAAAGATAATACAAAAGCTATTTTGATATTTTATTATTAAATTCTCGCAGAATAATAATAAAATATGAATTTTTATAAAGATTAGTTTAGAAACAACGAGAAAAGTTAGTCATAATAATAAACATCTAGAATTATCCTGTCTTAAGTCTTGCAATTTTCTATTAGCAAATGTCTTTTGTAATTTTAATATTATATTTTTCTATAAAATGTACAATATAAAACAAAGAACTTTTAAATATCAAGTTTAAAGTTTGAAGTTCGAAAAGCGGAAATTATTTTTTCAAATGGTTCGGATTTGACATTAATCTATCCTAGGTCTTTGTTTATGTCTGGCCAGTAAACAATTGCTTGCAATTAGGTCTGCATTTGCATAATAAGCGTTTTTTGTAAACCAAATTGTATAGTTTTTGCGCAGAAACGAATTTGCAACGTTTGCGCATGCGCACTTTGTTTTGAGAACAAGCTACATATTACATTACATTGCAGAATAAAATGTAAAATGAACTACAATATTTATAACAATTTTTCGCTCATAAAAATATTGTAGTTAGAGAAGGTACCTAATAATTGTTAATAATTCGTTTAGTCATTAACTACATCATCAACATTAATTTCAGGTTTTATAACAACTTGCAATTACCAGACACGAATAAATCATTTTAGAATGAGGATAAACTTGCAAATTACCCAATCTTCTACGCGATACACCAACTATCCGTAGTATAAATAATTCCTTTTTGAAGGAAGAAGAGGAAGTTAATTTTGAAAGTAAAATGGTTTTTTTATAGTTTTTACACACAATATAACCTTATTGGTAGTTAGTTCAAATGAAATAAAATAATAAGCTCTTTAAGAATAACATAAGTTAGAAAACGTAATAAAACGGTTCAATTCCCAGAGGCCCTAAAATTAAGTTGAGCTTGCTGAAAAGTTACAATAAGAATCAGTATAAATGACTAGAATATGTTACAATTTGTCGTACTACTTGTATGTGCCACGCTGTAATTATTTTACCTGAATTTAAAGGTCATTTTTCTATTCTTATTTTCAGACACAGTTCAAATTGGAAAGAGCACTTGTATATCGACTAGACCTTGTATACGGAATTGAATATAGCTGCTCTGCAGTTGTCTGCAGAATTGCAAACAGTAGCTAAGATTATATCGTTTAATTAATCATGTTTATCAAGAAATATATTAAACACAATAGACAATAAATTAACGATCGGATGTTTCATTTTCAATCGGAAATTAGATTAATATTTCCTCGGGTTATAATAATTTCAATATTATAATTTTCTACAGGCATGTAATCAATCATATTATATTAAGTTACCTATAATTCTTTTCAACATTTCCTATATTTTCTGTTTGTACAACAACAATAATATTAATTGTTATAATTATTATTAAATTTTATTTACACTTAAAATTTTATATTTCATATACCATTTACCTTCCTGTAAATTTAATTGTATTTTCTTATTAGCAGTTTAATTAGAAATTCATTTAAATTTTAATGAATTTGTAATTTTAATGTCCGTTAATTTTCTTGAACAAATTCTTACCTGCATAAAATTTAAATATTCAAAGAAAATTTCGCTGATATTTTATATAAATTATTTTCGCTATATTGCGTATGAAGTATGAATAATTTGAATTGTTTTAATTAGACACTTGAGACTATAATGTCCGCTTGTAGGAATATTGGAGCAAAGTAAAATATGAGACAATTTAAGTATATATACAAAAGACTTAAGCGTTAGGTCTAATTTTACGAAGAAGTAAGATAAAGATGTAATCGATTGAGAGGATTCAAAACGACCTCATACTATGATATTGCACAATAGCTTGACGCTATTCGTCCTTACGGACGCCTGATTAAACGATCTTATTTAAACCAAAACCTTTTGTAAATTGTTTGTTCACACTAACCGTTTGAAAAAAGAAATTTTCTTTTTACGTTAAACTTGGTAATAATGCATAATTTGTTTGTGTGGTACATTTTTAATGAGTGTTAATTATTTTAACGATACAATTAATTATTGCATCTAAATGAGTCTATTATACCAATGGTACTCGATAAATATTGTTTAAGTTAAATCTATATGATATCATTCTAAGGTTATTCTTAATGTTGTTTGACTTTCCACTATTGATTTTATATACAAATAAGATCAATTATATTTTAACGAGAACTGCGACTAAGAAACAACGTAAGACATGACTAATTGGTATCCAAACAGCTAACCATAGTTTACAGTAGTACTAATTGTTTATAAAACCACAACATTCAGAATCAATCATATAGAAGAAGCACATGCATATCACACTTGCGTGCAAATTCCATCTAGCCATCCAATTGCCATATGCCAAACGAGTTTTTATAAGGAATACTCTCATAATAAAACCAACTATAATTTTGGAACCTGCACTCTTTCCTGTTGACTTCTTTGGAATTTTATTTTTGAACTCATTGACTACTTTGACTACTCCTCCAAAATCCTCACCAGCAAATGGTTCAGTAAAACCAAAGCAATGTAATTATAATTTTCCTTGATGTCGAAGAGAAAGAATTTATGTCAATGCTTTATCAATTATACCATCTCATGACGATATTTTATACATGATATGTACCTATAATATATTATGCACAAGTAAAACATAAAGTGCTCTAATAACTCTCCGTGTATAGTTTACATGTTTAATATTGCATAATGCTGATAATGAACTCACAGGACTGTTTAATTAATTAAGTTAAAATTAATTAAGTTAAAAAACGTGAGAGCAGATTTATATAGTAAGTACCTATGTATGTATGCAATATAATTCCTTATTGAAACTGTACATATCATAAACTGTAAATTACTTTCTAGCTTTAAAAAGTTGATTTAACATTTGTTGTCCGGGTTACAAGTGTATGACGCTCACCTTCATGCAGATTGATTTTACATTGAACAAAAACTCAAATATCTTTGGCATTACGTCATATTCTTCAGATTTTTATGCTTCGTTAGGTAGAACAATTATTGCGATTTTGCATTATTTAGTGTTTCATGTTGTTCCGATTCCAATTTAAGCTAAAAGTAGTTACTACATATTAGTTTTTCAATAAATACGTACCTACTGCATTACATCACTTTTGTATTCCGTATAATGAAGAAAAATTTTTTTTGAGCTTCAAATTACCACTATAACAGTAATATTTTTACTATGCATAGCAAACCTTCCCCTTTTTGCAATGTATCATGTCTCGGATATTGTAATATCTCAGCTTTGTATCATCATTAAAATTTTTAACTACAACAACTTTTTAATTATACTACGAGTAATTCAAAAAATAATAATATGGTAAAATTACGTTCTATTTTTATTTTTAAAAATATACTATTCCAGACTTAGCGTACGCGTAGGCTAAAAATTAATATTTTCAATAATTGGGTGCTCTAAATTAGATAAACATTCCGAGAGTTAATTAAAATTTGCTATTAGTCTCATCCAAATATTTTAGGCTATATATTACTATAAATCCACTTATTTCATTTAATGCAAGTCATACATGCATATTTACGGAAAATTATTATAGGAGTAGATAATTCCTATTGTTAATTAAATGGGTCTAAATGCAAAATTTCATTAATTTCACATAAATGACAAAATATTTTTATAATTACCAATTTGTAATTGTAACACCCCGTATGTATACACTACAAACTTTTAAAGTCTTGAAAGATAATAAAAATATTCTTTTTACCATATTAATTGATAAATAGTGCGAAAGAACAAGTAAGCTAATTTGGTTCAAAATTTAGTTCAAATTGAATCTAAGATCCCAAAATGATAAGCTTTATTGAAATGTCAAACTAACTTTAATTAAAAGCTTGATGATAAAGCACATGAATAGATTAACGAGCTATTTAAATGTTGTTTATCAAGGGCAATTGAATATACAATAATTTCCAATAAGATTAATGTATTTCAGTCATATTTAATCAAAAAGGAGTCAATTAATTTTATGGTTACTTCGTAATTAAATTATAATTTTAAAATAGCGACACGATAATTTGATTTAAATGTTAAACTCGCTTTCGTTAAATGGTAGCTGAAACAATTCATAAATTTATTCAAAATAAATTAATCTCGATTAAGGTTAGGTGAGAACCGTCATAGTTCTTCTACTGGTATAGGAAATCTTTATTTGTTGCACATGTGGGTGACGTTTCATGATAATACTAATACTATTAGTTGGAAAGTATAACTTGATTATTATGACTAATGAATAACATTGGGGGATTATTTTTGGTTAATTATTAAAAAGTACCAAAATAATTATTTGGTGAGTATTTAAAGTTACTTGTAACTTGTACTATTAGTGAATCTTTATTGCGAAACGTGCTTCAGATCATTTTTTATATCCCCAGTTTGTGGTAGATATTTTTTAATTAACTTCTTAAGTTTAATAAATTACTGTAGCTATTAATGAGCTAGTAATTATAAATTAAAGTATAAAGATTTTAAAGTAATAAATTACACGGTAATTTTATTATAAACACCACGGTTAAAATTAGATTGTTTTAATAATATTAAATTTTAAAGTTTAAACTAAAAGCTACTTCGTTTGAGAATTTCTCTGTAAGGATTCATTGAACGAATAAGTTAATTAATAATATTATAAAATATTGCAGTGTTTTGTTTTTTGAAAATATCCAATTGCTACAATAATAATAATTTATAACCAACAAAAGTTTGATTTATGTAACAATTTATTAATAGAGCTAAGTTATTTTTAGCTTTTTGCAGTTATTAGGTTATCACGCAAAAAACTTATTTAAAAAAAATATAGGTATAAATAAATTTTTTGCATGATAATTATGTTCCATTTGGTTATGAGCAATTATAATAAACGAGGGCAGAATATTGGGGTTGATTAAGTTTTTTAAATTTACATTTTTAATTTTCCACTAAATAATTACTCCATTTCCATTCATATTTTAACCAAATTTCATGTATTGTGTATTTTTTTAATTCTACTGGTTTGAATTAACTTCATAGTGTACCAATGATGCCTTTAGTTAAACATACAACTGCTCATTATAAGGAAGTAGAAATCAACTTTTCTAATCACGTTGAAGAGAGATACATATTGCTGAGGAAAATTTAAAAATGATATATAGATTCTGAAAATGGTAAAGAGAAATTAACCCATTAACATTTCCCTAAGTCGCCTTGACTTCGGTCAAGTCGATTGCTTCCACAGTTTTATAGTATTTGGCACGCGAAGAAAAACAAGAAGTGTGTACTACTGCAAGCATCGTATGTTATAATTTGATTTCTTTCCGGGATGAAAAACAAGGTGTGTTGCATTCAACTACACCTAACATTTCTAATTAAAACAATTAATTTTATTTAGATCAGACGATGATTATAAAGGTGAACAATAGAACGTATACATGTTTAAACGTATTATGAAATATACTTTTTCAATAATTTGATATGATGCATTTCATTTGAATATTCATAAAATTTTCAGATTCTTATTTAAGGTAATAATAATTAAACTTTTAAAAATTTTATTAATTGTATTTTCGTAGGAAAATTTTTCCCAGTAGAACATACTTTCTCCTTAATGTATGCTGTCAAATTCACAACTTACGTAATTATTAAGTTCAGAAGTCGCTCATACAGTAAATTAGAGGGTAGACGAAGCTCTCAATTAATGTAAGAAAAAATGGATACATGGAGGATCCAAAGTTAAAATAATCCAAGCGTAGAATTTAATGATTCCGTCAGATGGTAACATTGAAAAAATTGATTCCCATTCAAAAATAGAGTGGAAAATTAAAATTTTATGCCATTGACTTGGTTTACTTTAGCTATGACCCCTCTATCAAATAATTATTCATAGAAATAGTTTAAAACATTTTGTGGTTGTTATAACATTAAAGTTAGAAATTTCTAATAAATTATGTTTGAAAGCTAAAATTTGTGACCTCTTTCACCAACATGCTATATCTAAATAATCCTTAAACACATTAATATATTTTATGATTTTACTGCAGTAATCTGCTATCGACAGAAACCACATATTACGTTGCTCGAATACTTTTATGATCCTGAATTTTTGAGATTAATTCTTTTCATTGCGGCAAAGATTTTAATTTGCAGCTTTTTTTTGCAGTTGATTGATATTTGTGAAATATTGATAAGATTGATGAGTATTGTATCCATTTGAATGAAAAGTATTGACGAATTTTTAATGCTGCTAGGCTATTGCACCTAACAGTGAGTGTTGTTAGATAATGAAATCCATTCTGCATACAAATTAATTAATTATCATACAGACATAATATATTGCAATTTATAAATCATAATTCTCAATTAATATGCATTGTATAAAGAAAAATAAAAATTGTTTCGGAAATGCAAAGAAATCAATTAATTTTATTACCACACTAAGAGTAATTTCAAAATTCGGCATTCTTTGCTTTAAGGTCATTGCACAAAATTAACGATTTTCTAAGTGCCGTCATACATGTACGGTAGTGGAAGTTAATACAATAATGGACGCGTTTTACATTGATTTAAGTTAACCAACATGATTATCAGTCTGTTACGTCATGGGTTGTGTACCTTTATTACACCAATGGAATTTAACAATTTTGTACTTTGAAATGGTAGGTTAAGCAGTAAATTTAAACAAAATATAATATTTTAATGGTTTCCCTAATTTGCTTTTTTTTTCATAATCACCTAATGGTAGCTATAATAGCGCATCTAAATCTGTCAAAAAAAAATGGATAATTATAGGTTAGGTATTATAGGTGCACAAAACTTAAATAAATGTTATCAAATTAGAATGATAGCATAAAAGCTATGTACCTTTGTATCCTAAAAAATAATTTCTAAAGGATTTAAGCATAATTATTATTAAAATAATACAAAAGTAAGATTTAAAAATATTTTTGTCAAACACAGCTGTGTCTATATGCATGCTAACGGAAGATTCTTCTCTGTAGCGTTATAAATATCGCGATATTTCTAGACATCTTAGGGGTGTCAACCTAGCTTAACATTTCTTACATTGAGTTCAAGTTAATTTCGTATTTCAAGGCTGCAACGTATGTGTATGTTGTCTTAAATGATTTTAATAACGTTTGTGCAAGATTTAGGTGTTATCAAGTTTAAAATAATATTTTATTTTTAGTTTTTAATGAGGCCTTATAATGTTAGACGATCCCTTTATCTAATAAATGGTTAATTAATGAACATTTCTTAGACTTCGTTTCTCATGCTTCCAAAATTGTACTGCAATGCCGTGACCGTGCTACTTGACATTAATTTGGCTGGCAATTTTATTGTTACCTTCGCAGCATACAAATTTATTAGCAATGATTCATACTCAGCATTGAAAGGTTTTAACGATTGAAACCGATAAACACGTACTTCCGAGAGAATACCCACCTGTTTATTAATTGCCTGCCAAATAATTGCAATATTACCTCCTTTTAAAGTTATATTCTTAAAATTTTGGCTATAGAAAATTTGAGAATTTTATAAGAAGTGATAGTTAATCTCGTAAAGTTTATGTGTATGAAATGCTATTGTTTCCGTTTTCTTCAAAAGATATTTACTGAAGTTCTGATGTAATTTAAGAAACTTTTCTCGTATGGAATAAAATTTGAATTTAAAAATGTTTTCATACAGTCAATTTGAAGCTTTTAACTTTTTTATTCTTTAAAATGTCATTTTTAATGCGAGCATTTATTTACATTTTATATGTATAGTGAAATGAAGTGAAGTTAGAATACATACCGTGAAAATGTGGGTTATGTAGTTTATTCCAAATTTATTTTACGACCATTTTCACACTTTGAAAAAAAGATTCAAAAGCAGCACTTAAATATTCATAACTTTAAATTAATAGAACCACGTCAAATTTGTTAATTTGGAATGTGTTACGTTTAAATAAATATTTAATATTCTGTAGAAAAGGTATATTTTAATTAATTTTTGAATGAAAAATTTTCATTTATCTAAGTATTAACTTTAAGTTAATTTTTAACAATGAATTTTGCAAACATATTTCTATAGCTAACCCTCATTACATCGACATTATTGTAGATATGAATTTACAGAAAAAGGAAACTTTGTGCAAATTGGCAATTTGTGATTGCGAATTTGGTTTAATTAGAACACGTTTTGCTTTCAATAAGTGAGCATCTCATTTTGATTATTTACTTGAAGTTTCTCCCCAAGGTTTTGTTGATTGGAACCATTTTGCTAGCTAATATAATTTTTTTATTTCCCCCTTTTATTGAAAATGGTAAAAATTCTAAAAATAATATTTTACACCATACAAACTTATTGCATCTACTTATTGTTATACATGGTATGCGTGTTGTCTAAAATAAAGCTAAAGTAAATGTCGCATTGGAAAAAAACAATGTAATGTAGTTTTTAAAACATTTTTTGTATGATTGATAAAATAAAGTATAAGGCCTAGGGTCTCTACACTCGAACATAAATGACGTAATACATGATTGCGTATTCATAACCGTGCAAACAATAATTTTCATTTGATTTTCCTACACTACACAAAGTTTCTTGCGAGAACTAATAAATTCATACTAAGTTCCGTTCCCTTCCGTTGGAGAATGAAAAATCATACATAATACTACATAGTACGCATAAGGCGTTTTCTATCGCGCGATATTCAGCACAGATATTCGCACGATTAAATAGTCATTCTTAATTAGTAATATTTCCGTTGGTCGAGATCAATATATGCGAGAACGAAACATAAATATTGGTTCGACGCAAAAATGTAATAACAGCATTTTTCTTTAATGTATTCTTCCACGGTATACTCTCGCACGGTGTATATACTTTCTTTACACGCGATGGAATTGAAGTGTAAGGCCATGTTCGAATTGGAAGCTTACGCGCTTATTGCCAACACTAATAGTGCGCAAATTTTGTTGTTTGATAGCGATTTAACGCTATATTACAAATCAAACGAACCGTTAGCATTTGTGCATACTACACGGATATGAGTAAATACAATATTTTGAAATTATATTTCAGGTTAACTTAAACTGGTACGTTTTAGCCTAAGAAACAAATAAAAAATTTATAAATTGCTTAAAAAAGAGGTGCTGTTCCGTCACTGTATATGTATGTAATACAATAAATACTCTGAGAAAAGTCGAAGCATCGCACAATCTACTGATGTTTTCAGTTGAACATTTTTGTTTTTTTAACGAGTTTTCGTATTTTTGTCTAGATTTTTAGAGATCAAAGAAAGTATGTCTATCTGTAATTGAATTTTAAGTCAATTTTCGTTGCAATTGCTTTTTTATTACAGGGGTATCTAGAATTTTTGGCTCTTTGACGAGTTTTCCTATTTTTATCAAGATTTTTAGAGATCAAAGAAAACATGTCTACCTGTAATTGAATTTTAAGACAATTTGTGATGCAATTGCAGACTCGATTAAATTACCTGATGGTGTTATCACTATTTTATATATTATATATATAATTTATAATTAGTAATAACGCGAATAGTACATAAGAGATATATTTCACTCACTGTTCAAAATAGAATTTTGGCGGTATTTTTCAAACCTCAATAATGTGAAAACTAAAGTAATATATCGATGTTCACAAAGATCTTTGAAACTAAGCAGGAACTTTTATTAGTGGATTTCCTCAGATGATGAGGAGGTATAGTTTTTGGTCGAAATTAAGATAGTTATATTTTGATATTATAAAGCTGATAAGATCGAGCCACACACCATTTGATCACATTTTTTTGATTCGCACAAATCGCACAACCCCTTTGGAAGTAAAATTCACTTACCCCTATTTTCCAGTTGATAACTTAATCGCTGGATGCACCCCAACAAGTTGTATCTTGCTGCATTCAACACCCGCCCTTAGGTTAGGTTAGGTTATTTTTAACCTAGTCTAACCTAGATGTAATGCTTCAATTGTCTGAATCGAAGTCGTGGAATGAGAAAGACATGTTTCTCGATTTCACCAAATGCGGGTTCTTGAAATTTCAGTTGTCCAAGCTATAGCATAAATTTAACTCCTGATATTTAGATAAAAACTTAAATGAATAATAGTCCTACTATCGCGACTGCCCCAATATTGGAAGGATGGCTTCAAATTGTCCAAGTTCGACATATTTGTACAAGGAAGTTGGAGTGCATTAGTTTTTGTTATTTGATTAAGTGAATTAGCTTATAAGTTATTTAGAAAAATGTTTTAAAGATTGATTAAAAATATTTCTTCGAAATTTGGTCCGGATTCATTTCAATTTTTGTAAATGACTAAAAATTTGTAATTCGACCACAAGCGAGAACACAAACTTAGAATACCTAACTAAATGATAAGAAATCATTCGAGTAATGTAATAATCGATAATAATTTATGTATTAACGAAAAATATGTGATGTGGAAAAAATAAACGATATTGTTTCAAGTTGGATAAAATTTACTGATACTTCACAATTTGAGTGCAACAACATAAAGATACTTGAATACCTGCATGATTTTGAAAGTTAGTTTGGTCCATGATCAACAAGTTATAGCCGAATTTGAATACAATTCCGTGCAATCCACCAAGATGATATCTATATCATAATATACGAAGCGACACATACTGTCGGTTTAAAGGTATTTGATACTCCTTTTCGATTACATTTATTTTATTTCGTATTCAGTTGATAATTTTAGTAACAATTTTACAAAATTAGTTGTATATTATGTACACTCAGAATTGAAGAACATAATAAGCAGTTACGAGGTAGGTCGTGTTCTTTTAAAATGTTTGGAACTAAATTGGGTTGAAGGCTTAAGATAATTATTTGAAAGTAAATTGTCTGAAGTTTAGCACCCAATGAGATGTTTGTTTTGCAGGCTTTAAAGTTAGTATTCTATTTCTCCATTTCGATTAGAGCATCACTATTTTTTATTATCAACAGTTTAGAGTTTAGAGTCAACAATCAATTACATGATCTTTTTACAACAACCAACTATTTACATAGAAAATATTTAAATTATGATAGGGCATACATAAATTTTTAATTAATAAATTATAGCTAGGTCGGGTAAACTTAGTTGTATAAACAAAGCAACGTTACAAAATAATCTTTGAAAATTAAATTTTAAAAACTGCTAAACCTATCGAGCTGCTGTTATATATTTATTTACCTTAATTCTTATTTTGAAGTAATATAGAAAATTTTTCTGCATCGCAAAAGATGTAAACCAACGCGCAGGTCATGTCGCGGAATAACTGTCCAATCAGACTTATCGATTGAAGCCATTTTAGTCATCTGAAATAAAAGAATTTAGTTTTTAGTTTTCTTTGAATGTAATTATCGTGCAATAGGCAAGTTGTCAAAATTTCCACTAAAATATAGGAGTATTAACTTCAAACATAGTAATTTTTAAAGTTTTCTGAAAGTTAGACTACTACTAATCCTGATATGTTCCATATATTTGGGAAAACCTACAAGTCAATTGGCCCAGTGGTTTGTGATAAAAGTAAACTTCTGAAAACATCGTTTTGAAAAAACCGCGATTAAAGTTTTCTACCGTGCAGTTTTATTAATTTTATTTCAGGTTTGTGTCCTTTGTGTCATTTGTGATGTGTCACATCAGGCACAGCAGATAAATGGTCTTACGTGAATTCCAAACCACGGAAACAGATCGCTTGCAAAGGAAATTTTTTGCAAAATTTTTCATTAGTAGGGCCAAGGAATTGCCCCACACGTAAGGCGTATAGGGTAGTGTTCTCTTATGGGCATGTCCTTACTACAAATCAATGGTTTCAATTCACTGTAATATTTTATGGACGCGTTTCCAAGACCCAAGCTATAGGAATATGTTGTAATAAAAAAGAGAAAATGTTTGCTCGCTATACTGCAGTATCCCCTTAAGATCAGTTATGTAATATATTGCCAACTATTCTAGTTTCTGGAAAACATCAGAAATAATTTATATAATAATGTTTTCATCATTTAGACTTGAAGTTCTTAAAGCTAGATAGGTACTTAAATTTGCAACATTGATCAGAGAAGTTAATCTTATCCTAACAAGTAGGCAAGCCTCGTTAGTAAAACAAATGTATACTTAATCACGACTGCCCAAGAGAGGTGTTGTTGGTAAATCACACAAGCTACCAAATAAGTAAATATGGATAATGGCCACTACTGTAAATAAATAAAACATTGCTTAACAAATAATATGCTAAAATGAACTTAAATTGTTGTTTATAGAAATTTAACGTTCAGCTTCATATTCACTGAAATTAACCCAACCGAATGTTTCCAAAATTCTGTACATTGCATGCTGGTAAAGATCGATACCAAGGCGTACGTATTTAAAGGTTGTACTATTAATAGGTAGATATTAGGATCTACTGTTAAATTATGGAATTTTTATATCACTTTGTTACAAATACAGATAACGTGACAACATCAACTTATAGCGTTTTTAGATGGTAAATTAAGTGGGCACTAAGTTAACATTTAAGCAATAGAAGTCAGTTAAGCGCAGTTAAATTACATTGGGTGCGCATTTAACGTCACAGCCAAAGATGCTATTACTATTGGAGGGAATTATCGATTTGAATTGCAAATAACTTAAATAAATAACTAAAATCATTTCCTTAAAATACTAGCAGCCAATTATATATCGTGATATTTTACATATCCGCCATAACGACAGCAGTTTTCACAGCAGACTCTAGATTTTCTAAAATTTGATTTGAATCGCATAATGTTAATTTTGGAAAATAATCTTGATAGGCCGCTAGTGTTTGAGATAAATAATCTTGACGTATACCTCCTGAGCTGTAAATTTTATCACGTCAACTACCACTGGTAGCTACATTCTTACTAAATTTTGTTTTAAAACAAATGTTTTCGACTTAATAATTTACAATAAAAGCCATGGACTAGGTCGAGGGCTTTTAACGTAAATTATTCAGCCCTGAACAAAATACTGCAAAAAGAACACGGTTATCTGTAGTTTACCCGGAAAAATGCATAGCTTTAGGGATATAACCGATGAATATTTACATAGTCAACAATTTAGATTTTTTTTCGTCAAAATTATCATGTCTCGACGATTTATTAAAAAGTTGGATTTTGTTTTCACGATTGCCCAATTTTAGTAAGATTCTGAAAAAATATCGGATATATTTATATCGATAAGCCTCGAGATAGCCTTACCATGCATTGCAAGTGGAAAACCTTTAATCAAAATAACAAAAAATTAATTCAATATTCACAAAAAATTTAACCGAACGTTAAATATAATATGACCTTCAACTATAAATTGTGATACATAATTGAACGCTTGAAATTTATTCGAAGTACACTTACACAAAGTTAGATTAGGCATTTTGTAAGGTCTTTAGTTACTTTCGGTTAAGGTTACCCACAGAATTTTTTTATTAAGATTTGACCTCGCTCGGGATTGTTTAATTTTATAGAAAAGGGTGACAAGTTTGAATTAATTTACTAATTAATTTAATCTCCTGCGTACATAAATGAAAGTTTTTATTTGTGCTTTCCCCAGAAACTATAATACAATACAATTATTGTATTAGTTAGTATAAAACAAGCATAGCAGTTCACAACAACAAAATTAAATGACGGTAACAATTAATACTAAATTGTTGACGGAGTATAATAAATTGGTGTAGGGTTGATGGATGAGTCCAGCAAATCTGGCGAGTACGAGGAAGCACAAAAAGTTACTTTCACTACGAATAAAGCGTGAAGTGTTCTGTTGTTGTGTTCTGATATTATTTAGTTTAAATTATTATTAAAACAAAATTATTATTAAACTTGATTAAAATTATCCTAAAGTAACTTACATTTTTGACTGGCTAATATGGAAGTAGTCCCGCTACAGTGAGATATTTTAGAAGATTAAGTGTGTACAATTTAACATTTTATTCCAAAACCAGGAAATTATGCTACTAAATTTTATTTTACAAAAGGAAAACTTGGATAGTAAATTATTCGACTCCGTCTTAACGAGAATTTGTGTATAATTTTACTCAACCGTAATATAGACAAGGACTAAGTAACAGTTTTATTTTCTGTGACAGTTATGACGCACTTTTTACTCATTAAAAATGCTCCACAATACCACTTATTTAATTATTTTAATTGGTATTATTTACTACCACATACCGCGAAAAGACGTAAAACATAAGTTATCTTTACAACAGGACGTAGGCCATAATAACCCCAAGGATTAAAAGTCCTACTAGTTGCCTACATTTAAAAGCCTAAGCTTTTATCCAATAGGAAGAAATTTCCTAAAGCTGTAAAAACTTAATTCAGAAATAGTTACACGAAAGCTTCGGTAAATTAAAATTTATGTAATAGTAGATTATGTAAATAAACTTTACAATGAAACCTTGAACGTCTAACAAGTAATTTTGTATTCATTTTGCATTAATATTGCTGATACATTAATAAGAGCCATTTTACAATAGCAGCATAAACCATATGACTATTTTACAATCAATTCAATTGCATTGAGTAAGGAATGTTATCCATAGATTAGTTGCAAGCTTACCTATACATACCTCGCCAGAAGAAATCATATTTGATATAATGCACACAATGTTTAATATTTAAAACATTATATTTTTGTATAATACATTGGCGAAACTAATCAATCAGAACTCTTTTACTACTATTGAACTCGCAGAGCTTGAATATTATGTACATATTATAATATCTTGAATACAGAACTAGAATCTGTAATATAAAAAAAGAATAAAAAGAGCGCTAGTTGAATACGACATGAAATTCATGCAGAATATAGAAATACAATAGTACATGAAAAATTACTATATGTTATACATATTTTATGGGTACTACAATATACACGGAAAATAGTTAGTTGATTTATGTAACTACCGTTTAAATTTAGAAATTCTTTATTTGAATAGCCGCTAGAAAATATTTTCTTGGTTTAAGGAAATATTATAATAACTTAAATTGACTTATGCCAAGTAAATATATTCTTAAATTAAGTAACGTTTTCTTATTTAAAGCAATTGGTATTTACTTCATTTAGGTACGTACCGTTTGAATATAGAAAATATTGGATTAGTTTAAAAAAATATTAACTTGGTTTAAAAATTTTACTTTGCGTATTATATTACTCAATTCCTGGAACGATTTCCTATACAATTTTTATACTTCAAACAAACACTTCAGATCAAAATTGTATAAGAAATATTGTGTAATTTAAAACACAAAAATAAAATACTTATTGAGAAAAGAAATAAATAAGATTTAATTGTAAAAATTGTATTCGGTAGAGCACTGCGAGAGACAGTTGTGGAAATGCTTCACATCCATAAGGCAATAATATCCAAGTCACTTTTGTGCAAAAATATTATTTCCTTACTTTCTATAAAAATACTCATATTTTGTAGTTTTACTGTATTGGGTAAAATTGAGTATAATCAAACAAATCTTGTAATTAATTTTACAATTAATTTAAAAAAAAACATTTTAGAAATCGAAATAAACTTTTCTTTCACTAAACTTTATAAATTATTGTAGATTGGTATTTAAATTATTGGAATTAATATGTTTAATAATTTATATCGGTATAAAAACCATTTAGTAACACTTTCAAAAAACAAATTTATTTATTAACAGTATTTAATAAAACATTATTTATAAAGCAAATATTTGAAAAAGTTCTACAAGCAAACAAGTACATATTATTATGTAGTACATAATTATGTTACGGGCTCTCACCCGTACAGATGTATGTATTTTCCATTTTAACTGAATTTATTAACTTTTCGTGTTGATATATTAAGTAAGTATAATATGTATTTAGATAATACATGATTAATTAATTTTAAAAGGTGATTTCTTGTTACAAATAAATAAATTTTGAATCCAGTTTTTGCTAATAGCTCGAAAACTACGAGCGATAATAAAAAACTAAATTGGTTTTTATTTTAATTAATTTGTTTATAATAAAAATATCGAAGAAGCTAAAAGTATTTAAAAGTGTTTCAACTATAAATCACACTTTTTGTGATCTTTTTGCTATTATAGGTTATTATATTTTAATACGGTTCACATATTCTATTCGAAGATACAAATTTTATTCATCATGGCTAAAATTAAACATATTTTAAAGCTTAATTCGATTTTAATTTTTTTTTTATTTAAAATTTTTTTAATTTCTATTTAATAAATTTACTTTAGCACAAACCAATTTAATGAAAAATCTTGCTTGCTACTTTATTGAATACGAGGTAAATATTCGCATGCTATTATAATATAACGAGAGATGTATTATTAAAAACAAAATTATTAAATTGTTACTCATAATTTGGAGATATAATTTTCAAACTTCATATTGTAACGAGAGAAAGAACATACTACATTTCCTAAAGTACGTCTCAAATTTAATTTGGGTAGAGAACAAAGAAAATTAAATTTTTGTTGGTATAATATTGTCAACTACACAGTTTGCCGTAAGTAGATGGTATTACGTACAGAGTACCTAATATTTTGCGTAGATATATTTCAATTTTATGTAATGAACATTGACATGCGTACGTTCACTTACTTGATATTCTCATTTCATTTTACTGGTCTATTGTATGATAATATTTAATGGTAGATATATTGAGTTTTTAGTTTCTCCCCTATACTAAACAAAATAAGTAACTTTCATTTTGCTAAATTACTATTTTTTAGTCATGAATCATATTACCGTACAACGAATGCGGTCAATAAATTTACAATTTTACCTATAGCAACCAATCTTATCTGATTTGCATAATATATTATGTTAAAACATAGAATTACAGCAAAATTTTAGTAACCAAAAAATAACTATTCCTATAAAATACAAATATTATTAACAGCTTTTTAAACACTAACGTAAGCCATTAAAAAAGCACAATTATTATTATCATACTTATCATCCATCACTGATATGTTGCTTTACAGTTACAGTAATGGAGGTATTAATTTTACATACAAAAATATTTGTGTTTACTCAAAATATTACAGTATATTTTTAGATCCCGAAATTAATTCTTTTGCAAAACATGTAGATAATTTTCAATCATAATAGGAGTATATGTTAATATAGTCAAGTTCGTTGACATGTAATCAGAAAGGGTGGGGCAGGGGGGCCAGAGCCCCGGGCTTCTGCGGGGTCGTAGGCGTCTCGGCCTTCATACAAATTTTTTTTAATGATTTGCCGTAGCAGTTGCTATAATTTTAATTATACTAAATAAATAATAATATATTGTACCTACTATTAAAGTGGTATGTACTATACTAGGGTGACAATACAATAGACAATACAAAAACTTTAAGTAATAATAATTTATTGCATAAAGTATACAAAACATGGAAATTTTTTTGATACAAATTTAATATTTGGTTGCTCCCCCTTTACTTTCGATGACAGATTTGATTCTTCTTGGCATAAATAAAATATTGTCTAAGGGTCTTGAGGAATTTTATACCATCCTTCGGTTAAAACGGAAAATAATTTTTTATAAATTGCTTTTTTGTAAAAGAAATTCTTTACATTAGTGCCACTAATACTTTAAAGTTTTCGTTTTTAATTTATTAAATTTAATTGGCAGATATTTCAGCAACAGTGCTATTAACGCCTTACTTAAGATGATATTACAACAATAATTGAAAATAAACTTAATTGTAATGGAAATTCAGTTTTAATTTACTACATTTTGTTTATTCCTTTTGGTTTAAGAAACTTTTGAATTTGTTTGCACTTGAGCTTCGATGGGTCTAGTACTTCATTTTGTATTTGAGATGTACTGATGTTTTGTATTAGTTGAGTTTGTATTCATGTGTATATAGGGGTGTCGTAATCGGAGTTTGCAATTCGCGTTTGATTACCAACTTCTATGGAATCTACATATAAACATTTACTGGTAAATGTGTACATTTCTCTGTTACTTACAATTACCTTAACATATGTACATGATTTTGAGACATTTATTTATTTCTATAAAAACCGATGTATGGTAATACCTTGATTCCGAAATAAGCACTGTCCGATATTAACAACAATGTCACTACAGCTTCTCTTAATAAATGAAACTTCAATTTTTAAAAGTATATAGAAAATAATGGTGTCAGTTTTAATAAGTTTAAATTTTGTAACAATCAACCTAATACACGGTAACTATCCATTGCTTTTTTAGAATTTTCTTCCAAAGTCACATTATTTGTAATTCAATAATAATTATCGAAGGTGTCAATTGTAACATTGCATGATACATAATAATTTATTTAGCTATTAAGAATAACATAGCTTTTTACGTATTAGGAAAAGTTGCTCCTTTTTTATATATTGGTATTTTTAAGACGTTTATTGTAATTGACATATAGGAGTATTATTCTTCTAAATTTAAGACTTCGTCCGAATACGATTAATGTACCAAGTTTACACTTTGCACTCATAGTTATGTTAGCACTGACTCGAAAAACACATTCTAATAGTAGGGTGTTAACTTTGCTAGATTAAAAAAGTAAAGTTTAACAATTTTTGGAATTTAATATTTTATTTTACCATCATAATAATAACATTTTGATATTTTGTTAAATTATTCATGAGAGAATTTACATCGTTACATTCGATATCACGGTGGTGTCATTTTTATCAAACATTATTGAAAATTTACATTAATCGCATAATAATTTTGTTCACAAAAACGTATTTCTAAACTCATGAAATTGGAGGCAAAATGTCTGCGGAGCTTCATAATTTGTAAAATGTACATATTTAAAAGGTCATCGTTCATAGTTCATTACCTGATGATGCCATAGTACAATGAAAACGTTTGCTTTAATTATACTTACAGGGTATTTTATTTGTGGTAA
This sequence comes from Cantharis lateralis, assembly GCA_963170105.1. NCBI lineage: Eukaryota > Metazoa > Arthropoda > Insecta > Coleoptera > Cantharidae > Cantharis > Cantharis lateralis. Next base: position 13,129,549 of record OY720629.1, read on the forward strand.
TTTGAAATCTTTGCAGGCTATGTTGAAAATAATTGGAAAGAGAATGTCAAATTAGGCCGGGTTCTATGAAGAATTCCGCCTTATAGAAATTTTTTTTGTAAATCTATCATTTCACGAAGAAATGAATGGCGAATATCAAGCAAATTGATTAATACTTCCAAAAAATCTTTTTATGTGTTTATAATATAATAAATTATTATTTGTTAACTTTGCTGTTATGGTTACAGTCACCTCAATATGCTCATATGCTCAATATGACGAACAACAAGCAGATCAAAAATGCGGGTTGAAAATAGTATATCTAGGTTACTTTTGGTAATACTATGTAGAATTTTATTATTATAAAGGTTTATTAATTTTACTAAAGACATTATTACATTAGTTTTCTCATGAAATGTTAGTTTTACAGAAAGAATTAATTGCACTCTTTTTATAGGGGATTGAATGTCCTTTAGTATTTTTAACCACTATTTTCTGATCAAGTTGAGAAATTACTGGTTATATGCAAATTACCATTAAAATACACTATTTTCACTGGTAGGCGGAGTTCCCCATCCATGAATTTTTACAGGTTCAACAGTAAGCTCAAAAAATCGTTCATACCGAATTTCGAAACTTTTCTATAACTAATTTTAATCTAAAAGGATGACTAATGACTGTTTATTGAACTTTTTCTACCACAATTATTAAGTTGCACACAAGTACATCAAGAAATTGATGTATATCCTTAGTGTACATATATCGTACTTTTAATAAAGGTATCACCGTCATGTTTTGAGACGCCCGGGCCGGCGCGGCAGCGACGCGACGCGACGAATATAATATATTACATTGCATACTATAACAAACACAGAAAGAATGCAAATTCACCAAACAAAAAAATATAAAACTCATAAAAAATCTAGGCTTTAGCATATAATTATTCATTATATCTTTTGAATAAAGCAATATAATTTATTATTTTAGATTTTTTGTGCTTAGAACTTTAAATGAAAATAGATTTTTTATTTTGGTACTTTACAAAGTTAGACATGTTATTTAGCGAAATGTTACATCAAGTTTTTTGGGTAAACGAAAATCGCAGATGATTAATGTTTCTCTTAAATCGTTCAAAAACAGTTTTGCTTTACAATTTAGTTATAGGTAAACAATGTTAAAGAGAAAATGCAAAATATAATAGAAGTAAGATGACAAAGAAAATAAATCACCTACCTGAGATTACATAATATTATATCGTCACGTTTTTTAAACGTATATACTGAAAACACTAAAAAAATTCGATTTATAAGAAATTGGGTCATAATTATGACACTTGATTTTTATACTTTATAACTTCTTTTTATCTCAGTAAATTTTCTTTCTTGCTTTTTTAAACTTTACATTTTACGTTACTCTATCTTACTTAATGAAGTACATACAAAAAATTTAAATCTTTACTTGGTTATTGTCAAGCTGAGGTGCTTTAGAAAAGCTTTTATTTAACTCAACATGAGCTGTGTAACTAAGTGGATATATTTTCATGAAGTTCTTTGAATACATTTTAAACTAACTAATAATTTACAATTTTTTAGGTTTTTGGCTTTTAGGAAATTTAGGTTTCGCACACAGGATTGGAGATCGGAAAAATTACAATTAAAGATCAAAATTTCAACATAGCCTTTAAAACGGACAATAAACTTAACAAATGATTAATATAGATAACCAATTTCATACAACATGCAATGAATGTTTTAAATAATTAATACAATTACACATGTACTGCTTCTTTGACTTCCTAGTCATCATACCATGTGTTTCTGATTCATTAGTCGTCATCAGTATCCCTTACTTGTTGTAAGCAATAATTGTGAAAAACGACATGAACAAGAAACTATACAATTTGCAGAGGCTGATTCCATTTTATATAGGTATCAAATTAATTTAAATTGAACAAGTTAAGTTAATAATAATAAGAGTAAATAAATAAATTCTCATGAAGAAAATGAACATCATGAAGAGCTAAACAACGAAATTGGTTTTTAATATTGTTAACTTGTTCAATTTTAATTAATTTACTAATTTACTTTATTTCGTATGTTAAAAATTATTTTTTAATTATATCTCTTATTTGCGTGAAAAGTATTCGAAGAGGTGTATTTTGACTTTTTAGTTGGTTATGCGCGACTTTGAACGCTTTTCACGTCTAACCTGCTTCTGATAATTATATTATGCTATTAATGACTTTTTGTAGAAATTTGAATTCTCTACAGAATTTTCTCTATTCAATTTTATTGTATTCTTTACAGGTCAGTTAACCGACCATTTTTTCTCTTTGACCCTTGCATACAAAGCGGGCTCTGCTTTAGTTAAAAATCTAAATGAAAACAATTAATTACTTTTAGTGATAAGTTACTAGCAATTAATTACTATACCAATATTGCAATGCTGAAGCTATGTTATTTCGTAAATATTTAAATTATCTCCCAGAGAAAGTTGGTAAGACCAATAAGTTGAAAATGAAAATAAAAATAAAAAGCTTTTAAAAATTTTATGAAAAAAATGTTATGCATCCCTTTGAAAACATCAAAATAACTTAAATTGTGAACTATTATTAGAATACAAAATCAGAACTTTTAAAAGCACCTTCTTGAATACATCAATTGACTAAATGCGTGAGACGCCGATTTAGAATAGAAATAAATTCGAATAAGAAATAAATAATAAGTTAGTAAAATTCGTAGAAATATTACAAAGGATATTTCGCTTTGTTTCACTCAAGCTCAAATGTTTTGTGTAGTTAACATATTATCTTAAAAATATTGAGGTTCTATAATAAAATTATTATGTTCAATAGCTGCATGTTTTGCAATATTATTGGTTAATCTAAACTTTTTTGTTTAACCTACAACAGATCAACTGAGGCTTACATTAGTACTAACCTTCTTCAGTATTTAAGTAACTTTGCTATGTTCAACGGTAGCTATTAGAGAAGTTAAAATAAGTATAACTAGAAATTAAAAATTATGAATAAGAGCCATCCCGAATTTTGAACACCTAATATGTATAATAAAGGTTTCATATTTGTTTGCAATAATTTTAAAAGAATGTGATTATTTACAAAACTGAAAAATATTTTGTGGTTAATAAATAGGTAATTTTTTTAAGTTTAACAATATTGGAACTATTTGTTGAAATAAGTAGTTGTGATAACGAAAAATTCTATTTCTGCAGCGTGTCTTGATTAGAAAGCCATTTTTTTCAATGCGCGAGACGGTATTGCCTAGGGTTAACTCCTGTGAACTTGTTACTTATTTTCAGATTGACTGGTGTTCTTTATTTGGCATCTTTATCTCACATCGTGGTCTAGTACTTACTACAAATAATGCTTAAAATTAAGCAAAATAACACACTTAAATACTGAAAACTATTATTGAGTCCGATCCTGACTTATTATCAATTCTTGACTAGGAGCTACGTGCAGGGCCGTAGAAAGCTCTTCTGGCGCCTGGGAAAAATTAGAATACCTATATATGCGCCCATCACTAAAATACATCAAATTTTTTTGAAAATTTGTAACTATTATTTCCCCACTGAATTTTCAGATAAACATGCATTTATTTATTTCAAGATTTATTTTTACAGACATAAAGAATAAAAAAATTACATAGTATTAAATGAAAGAGTGTCGTCCAAAAATTTATTCTCTAAAATGTAAAATTAATTTTCCCGTTCAGAAACATTACAACAATTTGAATAACAATAGTAGAATTATCAAGCGCACGGGGTAACATGGGTAGAACTTATAATATTAGGTAATTTATTGAATAATTAAACAAAAGAGAATTTTAGGTATTACTTTTTTAAGTGACACCTGAAAATAGTATAGACCAATATTTTTAGTTTAAAACATTTGTCAAGGGTTAACGTCTCCATTGCGGTGGCGCCTGAGGCAAAGTCAGCCTTGCCACGGCTCTGATTATGTCATACAATTTCAGATTATTAATTTAATTAAAAATCATTATCAGGACTTGTATGGTATAACTTGCATAATAATAGAATATTGCTCAAATTCCCAAATATTTAAATCGTTTCTTAAGTTTAAAATTGACTTTCCTTTCCTTCTATCAATCTATATCTTTGGCAATTGTAAATAACAATATTGGTAAATCTTGTTAAACCCGTCTTTTTTACTAAATACAATTTGATCATTTAAAATACTACATTAGTAATCTCAGCTTTAATTAACTAAACTTTAATAATAGTTAGAAATTGAATATTACGATATCTATTATTTTATATAATAATATCTTGGGATATTAAGCACATAATATGTATTTAATACCTTGGAAAATCTACCATATTAAGTAAATGCTTAAAATACGAAAAGAAAATCAATCGAGATTTATTTCCACCTAAGATAAGTACATATTTGCAATCATTCGCTATGATATGTTTCGTTTATTTGATTTTCAATATTCTGAATTTTATTTAATTTGTTTTTCCTGGCGAAGTAATGAAAAATAACTCTAGATGAAAGAATTCCACACAAGTGCAGATGTGATAATTGAAAGTTTGAGTAAGACATGGACGTCGTGAATTTATATTAATGTTTAATTTATAATATACACTGCACACAGGAGACAAAGAAGTTTTGATCCAAGACGAACCATTTTGATTGAAATCAGACACTTATTATTCTCAATGCATTAACATATTGACGTGCATTTTCCTATTGCATTTTCCCAAGGGAATATTTTTCAGGAAAAACTGTCTTTAAATGCCCGTCTGGTTTTTAATATTTAAAATTCTCAAATTCAATCTTAAATTGTAGCTTTAAAAATAAAATTATGGCTTGTCATAATAGCTAAAGCTATTACGGCAACTTTAAAACTTAAGAATCTGACTTCATTCTGTAAAATGGTGTAAACTTGACTAGCGAGGTAACCTTGACCATCGAGCTGTAAACTTGACCAAGCTGTAGGTCCAGTATTTATTGACTTGAACAATAAATTACTACTATAATATTCTTTATAATGTTGTTCAGGCGTCATTTTACAATTCAATATACATAATAGTTCGATTGCTTATTTAAAAATTTTACAAAAAATATTTATTGAACTGTTCTATTTTTTGCATGCATATACCGTATCTTAAAAGATCTATCAACTAGTATCCGTAATTTTTTTACAAACAGTATAATATACTATATTTCTTCATTTTACGGTTAAAATACTATTATTTTAATGTTGTGCTTAGTTTTGTTAATTATTACATTATTTTAGAATACATACTAATATCACTTAATTTATTTGAAATCCTTCTTTAAAAGTTTATTTATATTAAAGATTTCTAATTTATCCAAGAGCAAGCCGTCGCGTCTGTCCTTTTTGGGTTGTTAGGCCAAGCAATAGGTATATTTGCATGGAAAAAAATCCCGGAGTTTTGAAACTTTGTGGGCTGGTACAAGTATATGACCTAAATAAAATGTTAAATTTGCGACCTCAGAAAGCCGCCGCTCGCGCCGCCATCTTGTAAAAATGGCGCCCAAAATCAGTTTTTCAGCTATATCTCCTTTTTAGTACTCCTTAGGTAAAAAATAGTTATGATAAAAATTGAAGAGAAAAAAATTGTCTACAATTTTGATACATAACTTTTTTCTGTGCGATTAATGGATTAAGAGTAACATTTATATAAGTCAAAGAAACTTCTTTCAAATAGATAAAATACACTTGCTTGAGGCCCGCCAATGCACGTTTATCGCCTATTTAGTACTATTTACTTATTCGATATTAAACTGTATAGTAGCAGTATGCTATACTATTAATTATTACCTACAGAAGGCGGCGTATTTCATTCCCCTGTTTCGGTTTGCCCACTAGGCGAAAGCAGCGCGAGATTGATCCAGATCAATTCAGTCGATTGTGCGTGTCTTTACCACGAGGGTATTGTTTCGTTGTACATTTTTGTTTTGAAAATTTCATGTGATTAAGATTTTCTGTTGTTTATTGTAGGGGTTGCGACAAGGTTCAAGATATTGGCCCTGTTGTAATTGCAACTATAATTGGCAACGATTTTGACTTATTGTTAGTTAAATTCAATCGTAAGGACAGAATCATTCCCACGGACTTAGCTATTACTTTTACATGGTTGGGGTACGACACTGTACTTTACAAAGGTAAACCAGCTTTTGCCAGTGACTATTCCTCAATGCCATAAAAAGTCAGAGCTGTAAACCCCAATAAAATCAATCAAATGGAAATTAAAAATAACCATAACCATGTTAAAATCCGTATAATAAAAAGTTGTTATTTGGCTAATGTTTGCGTTATTGACCCCCCCCCCTTATATACGCCCGTGGTCTTTACCGTTGGGAACAGCAACATTACAATATTGTTGAAGTAGCTGTTCCTATTGATCAACTACTAAAGAATCAGACGAAGAGTTACTACAATACCTTTAATATGAACTTGCTCTTTTTCTCTTGTCGCTTTTTCCGAGGAAGGAATGAGATAAGGCATAAAATCGTCTTTATATAAGGTCTTTACACCACTTCCGAGTGATATGCAATTTGGAAGCAGGGTTTACATGGGTATATTATATAATGTGTTAAATTTCTGCTTCATAGAGTAGTATGACAGGACAGTGCAACGAATCTCTTACTGCTATTTACATACATTATAATGCAGCAAATAAAGACACAAAAAATGTAGAACGTCTTCTCCGATCTGAAAAGCAAACATCTACAGATATAATTTTTGATGAATGGATGATCACAACATATTCTCAATCCAGATTCCGTGCCAACGAACACAACAAAAGTCGTCTTATCACATTGATTAAAGAGCAGTTTATATCGACCTTCTTGTACGTTTAGTTGCACTAGCAAATAATCATCCAAATGTATATTTCGTACAATCAGGCAAGGGAAAAACTTCAGAACAAATTTACTCTGTATAAAGTCTATAAGAACCAAGAGTAGTGGACAATATATTGTTTTTACACGCGTTTAGCGGCTGCAACACGACATCTGCCATTTTTAATCACGATATGAACAAATTTCTTAAGATGATTTCGAAATTCCCTGAATTAAATGAAACTGTTCCAGTATTTAAGGCAGAAAGTGCAGACATCAACGCCATTCCAGAAGTAGGAGAAAACTTTTTATGTAGACTTTACGAAGAATCGCAAAAATGTATCTCTGGATTTTATCTGATATCAGCAGTTTAAAGATTGGCGACGAAAAGTACGGTTAACGTTGCTTCACTTCCCCCATAGCAGAGGCTGCAAAACAACTTTCCTTCCGAACCTATCATTAGATTCAGACCTGGTACAGCATTGAAGAAAGTCCGGAAGAATGGGGATAAAAAAAGTCAGTCTGGATCTATACCTGTTAAAACAACAAAAAATCCTTCTCCAGAAAAGAAATGCAGAAAAGATTCTTGCGATAACGTTGCTCAAATTGTAACCGATTCTGAAGACAAAGATCTAGACGATTATGATCCATCTGTGGACATCTGATGTAAGGGAAGACGATTCCGGGGAAGAGGGAATAAACATATTCACAGCCAATGTGTAGACGTAACCAAATCTGGTCCATCCACAGAATCATAACAAAGAACGCAATAACTGTTTATTAAACATACAAAATAAATGTGAATTAGGCATTGGGGAAACCACTATTAGAAAAACGCAGTGGGTACTCTACCTCATATGAAATGAGTATAATGGATAGAAATGAGGCCGGAAATAAGTATAAGTAATATTTACTGAATAGGTAAACAAATAACGGGCCTTATCACGCTGTCAGGGAGGAATTTGTAAAATTTGACTATAATCCTCTTCATTTATATCCATATAACTCCTAAAATATTGATCGCACAAAAAAAAGAATTTCACGGAACTTGTAGAGAATCTTCTGGTCTATAATTCTCCTAATAACAATTTTTTGTCTAGGAGGTACTGAAAGATAAATATAATCAAAAAACTGATTTTTGGCGCCATTTTATCAATATGGCGGCTCTAGCGGCGGCTTGCCAAGGTCGCAAATCATGTATGTAGTTGAGGTCATACATATGTACTTAACCGCTAAGTTTCAAAACTCCGGTATTTTTTTCCAGCTAGAACACTTTTGACTCCCCTATTGCCTGGCCTATGTTGATTGTCACTAATTGGCAGAATCACAGGCATGGCATATCAAAGATTGGCCTAGTGAACTATCTTGAATGTAAAACATTTAATTTATTACTTATATAATATAGTACTAAATAATTAGTATAGTTATTGTTAAACGGAAAATACATATTTTCAAGCCGAAAAAGAAGAAAACAAAATATTTATCAAGAATCAATTTATAATGTTTATATTATTATTCATTTACTGTCTGTTTTTGAATAACAAGAGAATTAACTAAGTTAAGCTCAAGTTTTAGTAAGTTTTCAATTCGATTACTGTTCTGAGTTTATGTTTACTTTTTTCACACATTTTAGCCACGATTTCGTCGTTATCGTTATTTTGAATTTAAGTATATTACATTAAATTATTTGGGCCATAAAATTAATTTTAAAGCGTTGCAAATATATTATATCAACGAAAAAATATACTTGTAGATGTAAAGGAAAGTTATAATTAATATATCAATAATTATTGATAATTATATTGAATACAGAGTACATTTTTCTAGTAATTTTGGACCTAATATTAGTTTTGTTGTATTAATAACGACAGATTCCTCTTATATTGCAATATAAAAAGTTTGAATTGCTATATTGTTCAAGTTTTTATATTAGGTGCTATTATACGAGCAGTTTAGATAAATTTTATTATTAAGAAACGCTAAACTAAACATAATAAAATCTCTATTTTTTAGTAGGTCTATAGCTTTCGGATACAATATCAAATGTTTCTGTTTATGAAATTTATAAGATAATTTACAAAACTAGAGACAAAATCGATAAGGAGATGTTTACTCAACTTGAACTAAACATTGTTGTCAAACTGTCTACTATAGATTTAATTGAAATCACTTGCTTTACTTATACCCTGTCTCCATTATACAATTAGGAAGATGTCTAACACATTCTTATATTTATTATAAACATTTTGAAACTAAATATTGGAAAGCTTTTAGTTAAATTGATCAAAAAAACATTAGAAAATTTTCTCTACATGTACTTAAGAATATTTTTGAATAATGTATAAACAAAATATGGCATAAAATAAAAACTTCGAAGTGGAATCTTACATATAGGTACCTCTTCTTACAGATACTACATATATATTTAATATTTATTAGAGTTATGCAGAGATACGAGCAACTTTTAAAGTAGATACATATAATATAATATATATCTAAACGATTTTTTTACGACTTCAAGTGAACTTGTATTGCTTCGACTTGACTTGTAAACTGTTGGATTTATTGTTTAACTTAAGTAAATTATAACTATGTACCTTAGCTAAAACGCATTAAATTTTATTTTGCGATAAAGAATTCTTATTGCTTTTTTATTTAAATTTTTATAAAGAAGATAGTAAAAATAAATCCGATATAAACAAATATACTACGTATCGACTTGTTTCAGGATTTAGAAATATACATTGTTAGAATCACGATATATTATGATATTAAGATTAAATTACTGATTCGTCAAATTATGACAGTTTTTATGATCTTGCTATATTTAAGTAATATAAAAAATATTTGCTATTTCCATATATTTTCCCAAGATCAAAGTAATAATTTTTTATATATTTACCAAATGTTTTACAATAAAATTATTACATGCAAAATAACTTTCACTATTTTGAGTATTTGTTAAAATGCATTTTATGGTTTGATATAGGTGTATACCTACATATACGGATATATTTATGTACAATAGCATTTTATTCAAAGTCAAAGAAGTGTATAACAGCATAAAAATTTGAAAGCATATTGAAAAGACGAGATACGAATACGAATATGTATGTAGTATGTATGTTCGTTATCTTGATACTTATTCACACATGAAGAAACACCATTACAGTAATATTTCATATAGGTACATAAATAATATAACACACTTTCTTGTTTTTCAAAATAAAGCTGTATCTGTTTCATTTTGTAAAAGTTTCAAAAATAGCTAAACCTATATTATAATTATCTATATTATATTATTTGAATTTTTGGAAAATTCAAATTGGATCTATGAAATTAATATTAATTGTTACTAATATTTTAAGTTGGTAACTACAAATTGATTATTATTACTAATAATGCATAATAGTGGTAGATTATTTTCGGCTACACTTTTACAATTTCTTATTTTAGTAATAAATATTATCATTTAAAATTTAATATTATAAACTACGCAGCCAGCTGATCCCACTAGTTATTTAGAGAGTATTCCAAGTAATTTGTTAGTTGTAATAAGGGTGAAATTAACATTGTGCAACAGTCCCCTCTGGTATATTATATAATATGTACTAGGTTCTAATAATTATAATACTTCAATGTATTTTAAATTATGACCAAAATCTAATTCAGTTTTTATTAGAGATTATAAATTTGTAGAATAAATTAATAAGAAACTTCTTCAATAAAAAAAATTTAAGTGCCAAAAAATAGCGTTTTTTAGTTAATTGGTAGTTTTTTAATACTATTATGGCTTGATTATGATAATTTATAAAACAAAATGGTTTTGGAGTGTGAAAATTAAATCATTTATCTGACATGTCCAAGTGTAATATTAAAACAAAATAAATCGTCTAAGCAGAATTACAGTTAGTATATACAAATTCCTCAAACCCGGAACCTAGGCCAAAACCTTCGGAATTATGATGGGACTATCGAACAAAAACTATCGAATTATTTGATAGTTTATACTTTTCATGTGCATTATCGATAGTTTCTTTTTAGTTACTAAAAACCATCTAATTAAATTTTATTAACTAAAACTATTCGAATAACTTTTTAGTTACTAAAAATATTCGAATAACCTTTTAGTTACTAAAACTATCGAATACATTTTTAGATTGTCATTAAGTAATACCATTGTAATACTAACTTAGTAACACTAACTTGTAGTAATAGATTAACAGATTATAATATAAGATAAGAAACAAGCTTTATAAACGAAAAATAAAAATCGTTTTTTTAAATTTTGAACACTCTTTAAAAACCGTAAAGATCGGTAAACACCTAAAATAAACTTTTTTTATATTTCAATTAAATATTTCCAATCTGTTTATATACAAACAATAAGTAAATGGTATGATATTATTTTCAAAACATTCCATTCGAATATTTTCTTTTTTATTAAATTTAGCACTGTGCTGTTATGACAATAATTTAACTTTATTTGACAAATCGAGTCGACAAATCTGATGTTTTGAACCTTTACAATATTCTTAGCTCGTTTGGGTTATTCATCAAATTGTTGGCTAGTTCGTTAGGATGAATCTGCAGTCTGCTTCGGTATTTACTGTGATACTTATGGATTCCTTCTTGAACTGAGGTCATACGTAAATCGTATTGAATGATGAGGTTTGGCACATACCATGGGGCATTAACAATTGCTCTTAGGACCTTGTTTTGAAATTTTTGTAGGATCTCAATGTTGGAAATGCTAGCAGTCTAGAGACAATTGAAACTTTCGTCCGATCCACCAATATATCTGGCTAAGTTTTATTCCCTGTTGTTTACGTTTGCTGAAGATATGTTTTCGCCATGTTAATCTTCTGACAAGATTCATGCCAAGATATTTTGCATCCTCAGCTTGTGGTATGGGACAGTTCTTTAGTTTTACGGGTGGACATGAAGCTCTTCGCATTGTGAATGTGGCATGGGTGGACTTGGATTCATTAGCCTTAATTCTCCAATTTTGTAGCTATTTTTGGATTTTATATTTTGATTCGTTTGAAAATTCTGAATATAAACTTAACACATTATTTGGTTAAATTAACCTAAAATCCAGTTTGTACATTTATTTGTTGACAAAACCTCTGATAATCTCCAATTAAGTTTTTTAATTGATTTTAAATATTAATTACAGCATTATTACTTAACAGATACTACTTACTTTTAATGAAATTTTGAATTAATATTTATAAATTCATAAAATCATAATTGAGGTTGCTACACGTATAACAACCATCATGGGATTAAACTAATTGTTGTTTTGCAAATTAACTTGTACATTCTGCCAAACAAGCGATAATCTAAACATTTTACAATTACATCTGCGTTATTTTGTAAATAAAGTAAATTGAATTCATAATGTTATTAGAAATTTCATAAAGTACATTATTTTTAGTACTATAAAAAATTTAATTTCTAATAGAAATTTCAAAAAGGAAATAAATTCTGAAACAACGAAACAATTTAAAACAATTTTTGGCCAGTTTAACATCTAGCCTAAAAAGATAACATTTTTATTTAAATTTTTTTATATTCAAGATTCACATAAATCTGTTTATTCACAACTTATACTCAGGGCCGGATTACGTCTATTTGGCGCCCTAGGCTAATACAAATTTGGCGCCTATTTAATTTACTTATTAATAATTTAAGGGGTCTGACCACCCTGAAGTTTTAGGAAAGTCAAGTTTTTTTAAATTGTTTCTTATAATTAATTAACTTAGGAGCTTTAAGCGTCATTCACATCCAAGTAACGTACGTAGCAAACATACAAGACATAACGTAGAAAACAGGAAATAATTTGCCATTCACATTAACATAGAAAACATGGAAAAGTGAAACATGCGCACGCGTATTTGCACTCGACCATTGACACTTGATTGTTGACATTTGACGGTATAAGTACAAAAGCCGTACGCTACATTGCAGTCACACTCTTCAGCAATAAGTAGATTTTTTTTCCGCTTAGCCATTCCCCGTGATGGACTGGGATGAAAAATCGGCCCTGGCATTCCGATTATACCGGCCCACGGTCATGGGGTAGATGGTAGAAAATCAGTAACTTCATTAGATTTAAATAATTCTCGTATTTCCATAAAAAACATTATCGTCCCCTAAATAGCGATAACGTTCGGCCGCTCATCGGCCCACTAGAGCATCGGCCCTTCTGGCATTTGCCAGAACTGCCAGATGGCCAATCCGGGCTTGGCAATTCCTGAGATTCATCTGCGACCAACTACGGGCGTATCGGTCAATAGACCTTCATGGCAACTACTGCAGGGCCGTCATTTTTAAATATTTTTTAACAAAATTTTCAAAACATCTTCATAAAACCATAAACTAGTATGTGTCCAAAAATAAATAAATTCCGTTCCATATTATCGAGTTTACAGATTATTTTACAATAAACCCATTTTTGGTGCGATCAGGATGGTCAGACCCCTTAAAACAAAAAACACGTGCTTTACTAGTCAGTAAGAAAATAAATTATGATATCGTTCGACCTAAGTAATGCAATATTTTTTATATTATTTGTGTTAATAATAATAAAAATTAAACTCTTGAATTTAATACTTGTAATTTTAGAGGCTAGCGCCTTTTTTGCAAAAGGCGCCTTAGGCTTTAGCCTAGTCAGCCTAGTGCATAATATAGCCCTGCTTATACTTCGTTTATTTATCCCACCTTACCATGCCGAATCGCATTTACTGTATGATATGACTAATCCGTTCTGAATGCTAAACCCAAATAAACATATTTCATACCCCATTTTACACATGGATTTAATTTTCTGCAGATATATTTTATTTGTATTCAAAGAAATATTGACTTACTTTTTACCATTAGTTCAATTCAGTTTTCCATTCACACTTTGTACAGGATCTTCAGAGACGGGATTTACAGTTGAAAAATTATAAAATAAACGTGTGTAATTTTTTCAGTTTTTATGAACTCATACAATATGGCTGTATATGCTAAAATTATGTTGATTTTAATATTAACATGCATAAATTTTATTTGGCTTACTATTTATCATCGAGATCTCTTTCATCTCGTTGGCAGCACTCTTTAAACTGAAGCCCTCGTTATGTACATCTCTACTGCGATACAATCCTTTGGCTGTTGAATCTGAAAAACTCTAATTTGACGTGCAAGCTTAACATAAATTGTGTTTCTTAAGATACCAACGAAGAAAATGTATATCACTACAAGTTAAGAAAACGGCTCTTTTTCAATAAAAACAAATTTTCTTGCAGTCAAAATCGCTTAAAATCGTAAAGAAAAAACATAATATTATACACATCACTTCTAATTTCGACTTTAGAGATATTATGTAATTGCCGAGAAAACTTTGTAAAGCTTAATAACATTGATTACAACATTCATAGGTACTTGTGCATCAAAGAGTGCAATGCATATTATATAAAAGACGCCAAGATGTTCTTCATCGTTCATTCTTGATCTTGCTCTTCAAGGTCAAATGACTTGACCCCTTTACACATTTATGTAAGGGTATATTGATTCTGCTACTAATTTTTTACAATGTTCTTTCTTTTGATAGTTAGGAAATCCCTTTTACAGCTTCAATTTCAGAAGAGAATCTTATAATTTTTAATTGAATACTAATAGAGTTCTATGGAAAAATTTCTAAATTATTATTTTTTAGCCTTCCATTTTTGTTCAACCTAAAATATTTGTAAATGATATTATGAAATCTGTATATTGTAAAGCTACGGATCAATGCCAAATTGATCGATATTTTTTAGGACAACCGAGATCTCGCGTAAACCGTGAAAAGTACTCCATGCTGTGTCATATTTTGTAACTATTTTGAGTCAAAACATCAACAATTTCCTAGTTGCAATGCTAACAATGGTTTCAGCAGAGTGGAGCTACACGATATCACACGGCAATTGCATCCGGAATAAAGTTATTTCCAGGTTTGGAGACAATGAAGGCATTTCTAGAAAACTAGAAAAAAATTTTAAATAAGTCATATTTTATGAACCGGAATTAGTTACGAATTCTAAAATTTATTTTATGAACCGTTGAACCAATTATCTATTATGTATGACCAGAGAAAACTGCGACAGATACATATTAGGTTCTTGAAACAAATGGACATACAAATCTGATAATGTATAAAATTAAATTCAAGCAGAATTTAATTGAATTGCTCGAATTTAATTTAATACTTACTCAATTTGCACCCACAGTAGAAAACCGATTAAATAAATCTGATAATGTTGACATTATAATTATTTTTTAATACCTAATAAATTCCTTCAACGATAAGTAAGTCTATCATAAAATGTTTATTTTTGTGTTTAATATTATTAACTATTAAGGTATTTTCGAATACTGTCAGCATTAAATCGATAATATACTATATTATATTATACATTATTCTGTATGTAGGTACATGTTTGTAGCAATAGAAGCGGAACTAAACTAAATTTTCAGTATAATTATATTAAATTAAATTTAAAACTGTAGTTGCTTTCAGTTCAAGTTACCAAAAGTAATAATAAGTATTTTACACAAGTAAACGCGAAAACATTAAATTTTGTAAATTCAAATGACATAATTTCATTGTGACTTTTGAAATTATTTAATTATAAGTTTATTTTACTTTTTGCTTTGGCTAAAGAAATAAATACTAATGCAAAATGACAGGTTGAAGTTTCGCCATGATTATATTTTCATAAAGTTTAATTTCATCAATTACACAAATTTTTTTTATATATTTTACACTTTTTTATACTTGTAAAATTAATTAATCCACGACTGACATAATATTAAAATTTTTATTGATTTTCTGTATATTAGAAAGTAAATTGAAAATATCTATTATTTAATACTGTACTATAGATAATTCCTTTAATATTAATTTTCACGTTAATAAAATCGTCCAATAGCATGGCATTGAATTTCCTTTTCTCTATTTTTAAACCATTTTTTATTAAATCCGTTCAAATAAACTTTTAGATTTTTATTATTACTTCCCTTATTTTTATCTTTAATATAAATGCTAAATAAATTAATCTGAGTGCTAGAGAAAGCACTGTGTATTGTAATATAATCCACGCGATCTCATATTCGCATGCTAATCAGATCCGTAAAGGAAAATATCTTCCAAAATTCTACTAAAATTAAGAGGATTATTAAGTTGTTATCCTACTTATTCTTCCGCAGATTCTGTTCGTGTGCTTCATTTAAGCCGTAATACCACTTAATTAAACCAGAGATAAGCCGTATTTTAAAAAATTTAATTCAAACTGTAGGCATAGCTGTAGGTAAGGACACACAGCCGAATGTTTACAGCGCTATATTCGAAAAGATTGCTTTACAAGTGAACTAGAAAGCTTACTCGTGACAGAAAAACGGGAAATTGCTACTGCAATACTAAGCATCTCTAAATCTAACTTGGACATTTATTTTATTTATTGCTTCTGTTGTACACATTTTCTAATACAGATGAGGCTTTTTATTCAAATTTAAATTATATTAATTATCAAAATGAGTGCGAATAGCATTTAAATGGATCTTTTTGTGCTTGAAATTATTTTTTGCTGTGTCTTGGGCAACCTTTTCAGCTATCTAAAATGATAAAAGGACGACAAAAGCATGCAGCAAAAACAAAATCCCCTAAAAGCCAACCATAAATTAGGTTATTATTGCTAAAAATCGTTGTTTCATGACATTAAAGTTTTAATATATACCTACTTGGAAAAGAATTAAGGTGGCTTTAATGTTAAACTAATGATAATCCATCTCGTTTTGTGTTTTCTTAGTTTGCGTAAATTTCCATTTTGCATCGGAAAAAGCTACTTTCAATATTTTTTGACCCAAGTTAAATTCGTATATATTTCGGAGTAACTTTTTTGCAAGTAAAATTCCTGTTTTTACATTTTTGAAATTAGAAACTGTCTTAAATTGATATAGTGTAACACTTTCGTTTAATATTGCAGGATTGCTATCGTGGGATGCAAGTGGCTGCTATGTGGACCTGGAAAAGGAACTAGCAATTATAACGCAACAATCACCCGAAGGGGAAGATGCTAGATACGGTAAGTACTAAAATATTCCACAATAAGTCTACAAATGTTATAGCAAGAACAATGACTTACATTTACTTTGAACTTATCTTAAATTCTCTAGAACAACTTTGGCACCATGCCATAAATTCGCAATAAAGACATTGTGCGAGAGCGACGAGTTGATTGCGTTATTACTGATAACATATTGCTTATAAAACTTTTTCAGTATTACATTTGTTACAGGAGAACGTCTCATACAATTTGCGTCTGAAAACTTAGTCACCGAAATATTAATTCATCCGGCAATTAGTACTTTGTCTCAATGTATGAAAAATTTATTAAGCAGTTTTACACGACATCGTCATATTATACACTCTGGATATACGTATGCAGCAAACGGGTCTTGGATTTTACAAGTAATTATATTTTTAGTTCATATAAATTTCACAAACACATAATAATATTATTAATTGGTAATTCCTAGTAAAATGCGTACATTAAAATATTATAATGAAAATATAGGTATTGCTTCCGCTACTAGATTTTCAAGAACATATTATTTTAGGATGGTACGTTTTCATTGGCAGACTTTTCCGAAGCATTTCAAGAAATAGAAGTACAACGTATTCTTCGTGCTTATGACAATAGCATATCCCTAGACATTCACTGCTCACCGGAAGGCGATTGGACACGTTTACCGAAAGAATCGTTGACCAAAAATTGCAAAGTACGCGTAAATCCTGATGACGTGTTAAGTTCAGGAAGTTCTTCTATCGTCAGCTTTCTAAGTTATATTTCTCCATTTCTTATTCCAACCGATATAGAAACGCTTTTAGAAAGTTCAGATGTAGTTGGTAATATCAGATTTTCACATCCTACTTTATATGTCTTTCCTGGTGGTCAAGGTGACGCGGCTTTATTTGGAATAAATGGTTTTAATATGCTAGTAGATGGAGGATTTGCGAGAAAATCTTGCTTTTGGGATTTCGTCAGACATTTAGATCGTTTAGATGCTGTATTGTTAACTAGATTAAACAATTCTAATATTAACGGCATTAGTTCTATACTTAGAAGAAAAAAATTTAACACGGTATATCCACAAATAGGGCATTTCTTTTGTAACATTCAGGTAAGTTCGTTTTATTAGTTTTAAGTTTTAATGCTAATTAAAATTTAATATAGGAAAGAAAATCTCTGCTCAGTCCCGATGGAGACAAAGATAAAGATCCGTTATTGATCAATTTACTTGAAGAAGGTCAGGAACTCTTCAATAATCTAAGACAGCTTAATCTGCAACCTCAACCTTGCTATCGAGATGTTGAACCAATCAACCTATACCACAAAGTGGGTCACGGTACATTGGATATGTACGTAATCAGTCCGGCAAGAGATTCGAAAGAAGTAAAAGAGTTTTTACAAAAATGGAATAGCAACGATCAGAAGCTGTTTTCCAACCAGCGAATTGGAAAAGATTTTTTGTTTCCAATTCAAAATCTTATTTCCATTTGCGCACTTTTAGTATGGCAACCGGCAAATGCAAATCATAATATTACTAGAATATTATTTCCAGGAAGTACTCCACAACATAAAATATTCGAAGGATTGGATAAACTAAAACAATTAGAGTGCATGAAATATCCTTCGTGTACTGCAAAAACTATAACACCCGCTGGAATTAAATCGAAATATCAAAAATCTGAAAAGATACTTCAAGATCACAAAGAGTTTAAAATCAAAGATAAGCTCATTCAAAATGATTCTAAAAATAAGATGGAAAATAAAATTTCAGAAGAAATTGTCAAGAACGGTCACACCAATGGTATTTCTACTGATCACATAATCCCCACAAGAACTATAAGGAAGCACGATTCTACCGAAAGTGAAAAGAGTGGACCAAAATCTATCGAAAATAAGAAAACTGATGACAAAAAAGATGCAGTTGATAAAGCTGGAGAAGCTAAAACTAGGGGAAAAGTAGATCAAAAACCTAAAGCAGATCCAAAAGCTCTCAAAAAATCAAGATCTATAGAACGAAAACCTAAACCAACTGTAGATAAGAAACCATCGCCGACTACTCCAAAGAAAACAATTGATACAAAATTAAATGGAGATGCACATAGATTCAGAGCAAAAACTTCTCCCAGTTCGACGCCTGCTAAAAGTACTAAAGAAGCTAATAATCGTAAAGTTGTTGAATCGAAATATAAAGTCGCAGCTAAAAGAGATATTTCAAAACCAGAAAAAAAAGAAGTTAAAGATCGAAAACCTATTTCTAGGAAAGCGGCAGAATCGTCGCCTAGTCGCAAAGTTTTTGAAAGTAGTCCTATTAGAAAACCATCTGAATTACATAAAGTAGAATCGAGGAAAGCAAAAATTGAAAAAGAAGGGACCACCGATTCCAGTACAGTTAGTACTCCGTCTGCTGCCGATGCAGATATCAGTATGAAAAAGGAGTTGTCTAAATTAACGCCGGAAGAACTCGAACAATATAAAGCGCGTGAATTGGCAGAACTTAAAGAAGAACAAGAAGTGGTGAATGAAATAGAAGCCGTATTTCGTAAAAGTGAATCCAAAAAATCAGCCGATTCAGATTTACGTAAAATTAAAAGTATATCGGTAGACGATAAAACAGAGGGTGAAGAATATTTAATTATAGAAAAAGAAGTAATAGAACAAGATTCTCTTGACGAAAAAGATACTAAAGATGGTGAAAACCAAAAGCATTTGCGTGATAGTGAAGAATCTGAAAAGCAACGTAAACTAAGTAGCGACGCTCCTATAGAAAAAATTCAATTAGGAGAAAAGTCTGACGAAAACATTGCACATTTGGCTGATAAAACACCCCCTACTGCTGATATAGCTAATGTTGCTCAAAGTAAAGAATTTTCAAAGGATATATCTGCTACAAGTCCCGAAGAAAAATTGGATGGTTCCGGTGGTAAGAAAATATGTGAACGAGATATGGACGAAGAAAATCGAGAAAATAATATTTTGGAATCCCAACCAGATGAAAAATATTCAACACCAATTGAGTCGGGTGCCACTACAGCTCCCACGTTACCTGAAGATGAGAGAATTCCATTAGATGAAATTAAAGAAGACAATGCTGATCAAATTATTGTTGAAAAATATGTAAAGGAAGATACAAAAGAAAAAGAAATTCCAGCTGTTCAAGTTCCTTCCGTGTCTACCGAATGTAAAGGTAAAATGCCTCATATAGTTGGAATTCGCCTTGATAAGCAAACACCGATTAGAGATATAGTCAAAACGCCGGACGAAGTTGCCGATCTTCCTATGCACGAAGTAGTTGATAGTGATAATTATGAACAATTTCAAACATCAACTGATACTAACAAACATGATGAAAATAAGCACTTAAATATTACTAAAACAATTACACGTCCTAAAGAGCTTAAAGAGTCTTTAAATGGGCTTTCCGATAAAGTTCCTCATGATGATGTTGAATTAGTAGATGCAAAAGAAGAAATTCTTCCTACGGAAAAATTACCAACTGATAAACAAGATATTAAACTTGAAGATCCACCTCGTGATCAAGAAGACCTTGAAACAGAAAAAAAAGAAGTGGTTACAGAAACTTTAGAAGAAAATTTAATTCAAACATCAGTCGAAGAAAGTGAAAAAGATAACGATAACGAAAAAGATATTATAGAATTAGAAAAAATTGAAAATGTGGGTTTAAATGAAAAATCAAATCTTCACAAAGTTGACGAAGCTAAAGAAGAAGTGCTGAAAACTATTGAAGTAGATGAAAGCAAAGCACAGACTGAAGAAAAGCATGACATAGATGAAGAAAGTAAATTGTTAGTTGGTCAAGATACTCAAGGTGAAGCTACGATCACTGAAAAACCAACAACGGAAAAAGATAAAGAAAAGGATAAAATTGAAAGTACTGTGGAAAGTACAAAACCAGAAGCAGAAAAAGATGAAACCGCAAAATCAAAAGAAACTCCATCTGAAGCTGTCTTAAAAGAGGCAAAAGAAGCAAAATTAGAAACTAAAGTTGACGATATCAAAATAGAAACAGATTTACAAGAAAAACCCGAAGAAGAACATGATACACGCATACCTGTATTGGAACCAGCTAAAGAAATTGACACTAAAAAGGAGAAAGACGATACAGAAAAACAACTAATTGAAACTGAAGTTAAAAAAGAAAAGCTTACTGATAAAAATCTTGACGAAGAAGAAAATATTGTTAGCGAGTTAATTGTAAAAACAAGCACAGAAGTTAAAACTGAAGAAATCGTTGAAAAGGTTGTAGAGCATACAGTAGAAGGTATTACAACAGAAGATGTAATTGAAAGTAAAACCACGAAAGATATAATTGAACAGGAAGAAAAGGAAAAGAAAAGCGAGGAAATCGCTTCAGAGAAAGTTTCCGAAGTTATCGTAAATGGGGAAGAACGGAAAACTATAGATAAAAATGAAATTGAACCAGAAATAGTTGAAATTGTTAAGAGCAATATAGAAGAAACAACTAAGAGTGAAATTCATCACAAAATTACTTCAAAGGAAGATATATGTAGCAGAGATAAAGTTGATATTTTAAAAGAAGATCATAAAATAGAACAAAGCACAAAACAGCAACTCGTTTTAGAAGAAGCTGTAGTATCAGATAAAAATATTGTCGAAGATATTAACTCTGAAATTCCTATAGAGAAAATTACTTCAGAAATTGCTGCTCAAATAGTAGAAGATGATAACAAAATACAATCAAATGAAATTAAAGAAAGTGTTGATAAGGAAATTAAATTAATTTCTGATATAACTGCTACGTTTAACAAAGATGGATTGGAAGATGTTAAAATTGATTCGGATAGCTATAAGGAATCAGAAATAATTGATAAAACTCAAGAGAAGCTCTTGGAGAGTACAAAAGAAACAAAAGATACAACAGTAAAAACAATAGAAACCGAAACTCATGCAGAGAAAATTTCTACAGAAATTACTGCTCAAGTAGTAGAAGATGATAACAAAACGCAATCAAATAAAACCAAAGATAGTGTTGAAGATGTACCTAGCAAATTAACTTCAAAAACGACTGAAGAATCACAATCCAAAACACCAACAATAGAAATTAATAAGATTGATATTATGGAAACTGAAGCTTCGACTGAAACTGAAAGTGAATCGAAACCAGAAGAAAAAGATGTAGTACCGATTTCGAAAATTGAAGAAGAATTCAAAGAAAATGAGAAGGATTTAGTTAATGATAAACCCACACATGCAACTGAAACAAAAGATTCCGATAGTCCTGACCAACTAACAAAAGAAACTTTAGAATCAACTCCAGTACATCCGGAAGAAAGTGTTACAAAATCTGAATCGCTTACAGAAACGAAGGTAGATAATAAAACTTTAATTACTCCGATCTTAAATTTGAAAGACGAAGCAGAAGAACATGTTTCCAAAATTGATGTCGATAAATTAGATACTGAAAAATTAACGCATGATGATAATATCAAACAGTCAGAAATAGATAGCAAATCTGCAGTAGATAAAGAAATCGAAGAAAAATGTGATAAAGTTAGTCAAAGCAAAGAAAGTGAATTAGGCATTGGAAAACAACAAGATTCCAAAATTGCCGATTCAAACAAAAGCGACAGTACAGACCATACCGTACCAAAAGTAGAGGATATTCAAGAAAAGCAAAGTACTAAAACGAGCACAGAAACAATTGATATTAAATCAACGGAAAAGGAAAGCAAAGCTAGTGAAGGGACCACAAATGTAGTTAAAGTAACAGAAGTAATTTCTCATGAAATTGTATCTGAATTAAACGCTATTAGTGAAATTGATGAACATGTACATATAGATTCTGAAAATGAGAATATTATAAGTGATACAGTAAAAGATAGTTTAGATAAAATTGAAACTAAAGAAGAGAAAGACAAAATTGAAACTGAAAAAACAGACAGCCCTAAGGCAAGCCCTGAAGTTGAAAGTAAATTAATTATCGATGATACTACAATAAGTGATGATCTTTGTGTAGAAGATAAGTTAGCAATTTTGATTCCAACAGAAATAAAGTCTGATGAAATAAAACCTATTCTCGAGGAAGTTGAAATTATAAAACCCGTATTAGATGAGCATAAAATAGTTTTAGATACCAAACAATCTACTGAAACGGTCTTGCAAACCAACCTCGAAAAAGAAACTGCTGTACATCTAACGAAACTTGAGGATATTAAAGATGATCACAAAATTGTAATTTCTGATCCAAAACAAGACGTTAGTAATACCAGCTCTGCATTAGAAACTTCTTCTGAAACAGAAAAAGCTAAAGTGCCTATTGATGAACAAATTATAAAAAAGATCGACGAAAAATTAAACGAAATTGAACCCGTAAAAATAGAAAAAGTTTCTTCTATTGCACCGTCAGATGATTTCCAAAAGGAAACATTGAAATCTGAGCTTACAGAAAAAGACGAAAAGGAAACACCTCAACCAACTGAGAAATTTATTCAAGAAATTGTTAAAGAAACGGAACTTAATGTAAATAAAATTATAACAGAATTAGATAAGACTGATAAAGTAGATTTACAAAAAGATGAAGAGAGTCTCTCTAAGAATGAACTTAAGAAAGATATAGTTAAAAATGAACAAAAAATTGATGAAAGTGGTGATAAATATTTAATTAAAGAAGAAGTAATCGAGCAAAAACAGGGTGATTTAGATAATAAAATTGAAAAGAATTTAGAACCAGAGATAGAAGCTGTTAAAATTATTTTGGATAAAAATAATATTAAAACTACAGAAAGTGAAAAACACGAATTACTGAAGCTTTCAGAACAGTTAGAAGATGACCTAGAACTATCAAAAGGGGAATCAAATTTACAAGAACGAAGTGATTCTGTGTGTACAATCAAATCAGTGGAAGATGACGCATTATCCAAATTAGAAAGTTTGAATAAAGCTGAAATGGATATCTTGGACAAAATGGAATTAGGTAGAAAATCTCCTAAAGAAAGAGAACAAGATGTCGCCATTATTGTTGCTAGTGTTGCGGAAGTATTAAAATCAGACGCTCCTTTAGAAGAATTTGAAGGAAAAATTCCATTAGAAGTAGCCCCTTTTAGTTCCTATCCGCTTCGTGAAACTCACATAACTACTGTCGGTTCACCAATTTGTGATAAAGATATTTCCAGTACATTAAAGTCATACTCCGAAAGTGATCCCGTTTCTGCATTCTTAACAGAAGAAAGAAAAATTGCGCCGATTCATACAGATTATGACGCGCCCAAAACCCAAGAATCAAAAGCTTCGTCTTTAATCAAAGATTCAGCCGAACTCATAGAGGCTACATCTAAAATCATATCGGGTATAAAACAAACATCAAATGGAAACGATCTTCACGGTGTAGAAAATATTATCGAACCCATTTTACCATCTATAATAGAAAAACCTTTGGAAGAAACTGTCGTGTCTAAACAGGAATCAGCATTAGATATGTCTCAAGTTATCGAACCTGTGCATGTTGACGAAGAACATAAAACGAAAGAAGCTGTACCCGATATGAAATTAGACGACTCAACTAATGAAAAGAACAAAAAATCAGAAGTAATTGAAGACTCGCTATTCAAAACGGAATTAACTAGTAAAACACAAGAAGTTGTTGATTTATCTAAGAAATTAATTACTGAATTGGAAAAAGGTGTTGATTCTAAACAAGATATATTAGATTCTACAACAAAATCAGAAACATCGTCTAGAAAATCTACACCGGAACCAATAGTAAAAGATACATTGGAAGTAAATGGCAGTTCGTTATCCGGTAAATCGACTCCCGAAATTAAGGATACGACGCCTTCAAATAAATCTCCAATGCTATCTAGAGCTTCGACACCTAGCATAGTTATAAATGAAGATAAAAGTGATATAGATGGAAAAATTGTTGAACCTTATATTAAATCTGATATTGAAATTGCTAAAGAAATTAAATGTACGGAAGAATCGGCAAAAAAGTTTAAAGATGAAGAAAAGATTGACCTGGATATAAAAAGTTCAGATAAAGTTGAATCAGATCTTAATAAAAAAGAAGACACATCTTCAACTCCGAAAGACTTACTTGTTAAAGAGAACGTAATTGAAAACGTGTTTGATATAACGAAATCATTTATTGATAGTGAAAAATCTAGTCATTGTGATAAAATTAAGAACGATTATGAAGTTGCTCAACAATCGATAGAATTAGGCGAAGGTATAGAAAATAATTTAAAAAATACGTCAAGTGATTTAAAAGATAAAATTAGTTCGAAATCGATACATCCAGAATTGGAAACTCATAGAAGTTCAGTTCCTGATATTTCCGAAATAGAAAAAAGTGATAAATTGAAAGACTTTTCTACAGAAAAAACCACATCATCTGCAGATCCAACTACTCCAATACTAAAAACACCACCTCAAATTTTAGCCGATCGTGATTTAATAGATAAAAAAGAGTCGAAAGATGTAATAAGTCTTAAAACTACCGAAATAAGGAGTTCAACTCCAACAAGTGACGATTGTGATATAAGCTCGGGTCAAGTTTCTCGAGTACATACAACTGAAGATGATGACGAAAAAGAATTAAGCGACGAGGAAGATCTTCCCGGATCACCATTAAGCGCAATGTCTCAAGTAGCACATTCTACATCATCGCAATACGATATTGAAGATAGCGTTAAAGGTGTACCTCCAATAGATCCAATGAGCACTTCATTTTATGGTGCACTTCCAGACGATTCCTTAGAATTATCAAAAGAAACGAAGACTTTCCACAATTCAAAAGATACCGATTTAGATTTTAATAAAGCACTCATCGAACATCGACAAACACGCGGAGAAGATTTAATACCGTCCGGATCCCCGAGTCACGTGTACGAATTAACTACTGCAAAGTATTCGAGTGGTAAATTAAAAGAAATCCCAGAAGCTTCAAAAAGTGAAACCGTAACTGTACCATCCGAAAGTTTAATGACGGCCAGTTTTATTGGAAGCCAACTTCCTTCAGATTCTAATGACGATCCAATAGCATCCTGGGGAAAACCGTTAGGTTTACCAAGTCCAGCTCCTTTGAATGATAATAAAGGTACCCCCAAGAAAGAAAGAAAAGTTGTTTCTAACGTTCTAGCTAAAAATAAATTAAACGAAGATAAGAAGAATGCGGATTCGAAGTACGACAAAAAGGGTAAAAAAATAGTTCCCGTTTATATGGATCTAACTTACGTACCACATCACGGGAACTCACACTATTCTTATGTGGATTTCTTTAAGAAAGTTCGTGCTAGGTATTATGTATTTTCGGGGATCGAACCCAGTAAGGAAGTATACAATGCGCTACTTGAAGCTAAACAAACGTGGGATGATAAGGAGCTAGGTAAATTGATTTTTTTTTAATAATTCGAATTGTCTAACCTCTTTGTTTATAGAAGTGACTATTATTTCAACTTACGATACGGACGTTTTGGGATATTGGGTTGCAGAAAACGAAGACTTGTTAACCAAGTGTAAAATTGATCTATCACCATCTGCTAGTCGTTGTACCATCAATTTACAAGATCACGAAACTTCATGTTCGGCTTACCGTCTGGAATTTTCTTAAGTTTCTTTAGATGTACTCACTTTTTTATTTAACAATATAAAAGGCATAATTTAAGTTATACCAGCGTTGAGTGTTTTACAACGAAGAGACGACAAGAGAATGGTACTTTCTTTATTAAAAAGAAATGATCGATAATTCATATCCTCTTAATAATGCCAATATAAACACATAATAATCTTCCTTGATATACCTCTTAAAATTTTTCTTGAAACCGTCACTCATTATAGTATTATTTAAAAGACTTTTTTTATAATATTGAAAACCCGTTAGTAAAAATTGTTATTAATAAATTTCTGGTAATTAGACTTAAAAGCAAATTTTAAAAATTATGCAATATAAAAACTAATCTTTTAATTGTTGTTATATTCTTACAATTATTTTTGCTATTGCAAATTTTGCAAAAAAATTGTAACAGCAAGAAGGCTGTTAGCAAATCGTCATCCTTTGTGATGTGTATTTTTAATGTAAGAAACTAAAAATTAGATTAGATATTTCAATTAATTCGTCAGCTAACAACATCAATAGCTGTAGACACATGAAATAATTAAATAGAAACATTAATTCAAAAAAGTTAAAAAGACAATCGACAAATAAAAAATATAGTATCATATAAGAACTTAGTGAATAATAAATAAATTACTATAAATTTCAACAATTTATTTTGTGTCGTAAGGGCGGATTAGCAATTTAAAAATTGAAAGTTGTACGAAAGTTTGAAGAAAACAAAAACTGAATCTATTTAATTATTTCTGTTGCTTTTTGTGTATTAAAGAACGTATATATCTGATGTGATACCCATTAGAATATTAGAATTTAAAACATTTAAAAAAATATTAGTTTTTGGGCATTTTGAAATAATATTATTATAATTTATTTATTAATAATTTTTGAGTTTATTTATGCGAGACTGTTGTTAAATTTAAAGGAATGCCAAAGATCTTTAGGCTTTGTTGGATTTGTTTACTTGTGCTTGTAGATTTAAAATATTAAATTTTATTTATATTTAATTATTCATATGTTATTGCTTGTTTTTATAATATATTCGATGCCAAAGTATTTTAGAATTGCATACGACCGTTTTATTTATTTTTGTTTGCACATCAAAATACTCCTTATAAATAATAAAACATTCGCGTCCATTTTTGTATCCCTTAGGTTTGTGGCCTATTATATTTCTAATAGAATAATGCAGTTATTGTACGATAAAATTTATAATAATTATAATTAATAAATTCGAAAGCCGCGTGCTTAGTTAGCACCGACTGTTGGCACAAATTGCTGAGTTCAGTATTTTACGTAATTAAAATATAAAAAAAAATTAATTAGGTTTAAATAGAACCTTATTAAATTTTGAAGAAGCGCACCTTGTGTGTTATATTTTAATTATTGCAAGATGTAATAATTGTTTATATTGTTTTGTATTAGACTGCATTTATTAGACTGATTGGTAATGGTAGAAGCCATTAGGATAGGATAGCGGGGCCATATTAAAATTATTCATAGACTGAACTCAGTAAAATTGACACGGTCACATTTATGAATCAGGTAAGTTTGAACTTCAAAATAAGACAAATATAAAAATGTTCTGTTAACTACTTGCGTAAGTTTGGTGCTATCAAAGATTGCCTTGCATGGATCATAATAAAAGTGTTCACATCGGGTGTGAGAGATTAAGGGTGAATTATAATGAGGGTTGATAAATTGTAATATGAATTTTTCTACCGTTTAAACGCTTTCCAAAGTTTGCTTTCTGTTATCATTATTTTGTTTTTGATATATTATTATAATTTAATTAACGCACACAGTAGCACAATTCATATTGCAATTTTATCTTGAAAATTGTCGTTTATGTTTATGTTAAAAAAAATTACTAATTAAGAATTACTTGCAAGTTTGACTTTAAATTATCTATATATAAATATTTATAGCTTCTAGTCAAAAAATATGATCCTTTAGCTTTCAAATGTTGTCAACAAGCATATATTCAATTGCAATTAATGTATGGGTATGTCTGAGATTAAAATAAACTAGTAATAATAAAAATAACTTTTTTATTTCTCGATGAATCTATAATACTTACGCAATTTTGTCTAATTCAGACAACAGAGAAATTTTGATACACAGAATCTAGGGAATTCAAAGAAAGTGCAGAAATTTATTTATTAGATAATAGAAAATTGTTCTGTTTTTTTAGAAATTTTTAAAAAATTCCATCGTGAGTTTTAGCCCTCAAACTTCGATTTTTATCAAAATCAAAACTACTTTTGATTTATTTCGGTGAACCCGGTATTTTATGTTATTTCAGAAAACAATAGGTAAAATAATTGAACATGAAGTTTTGCGAATGGGGAGATTAGGGCGAATATCGAGCGGTATTAAATTTTTACTTAGAAATTACAAGATTTTTGGCAAGTAAAGAATAATTTTTCGTATTTTCTAGCAGTAATTTAGCATTACTCAATTACTGTATATATTATTTTTATTACAAGCATTTCACAGGATTTATTGCTGATTAATTTAAATACAAAGACGTCTTATAGTATTAGAGACGACTTCCAAAATTACCATTTGTTGGGTTTAATTACGCGACGATTTTTATCTACGATGAATATTTTGAAGAGCAATTGTTTATTGTGAAATTTTCTTTAACTCGAGATTCTAGCTATCGTTATTGGTATTTGGATAATCAACATCGTCATATTTATAAGATTTGTCTAACTTGAAATTATATCTTTCCTGAATCATTCTGTGTGTGATTAATTTTTTGCTTTTGCTTATTATTTTAAATACTGTCCATTATCCGCTACTCTGTGCTAGTTTTATTTGCCTAGCTTTTACAATTTTTTGTAGAGATTATTTAAAGTATTCATCCCAACCATAAAAACCTACCTTAATTATTTCCTCTCAGCTAAACTAAAACATCGTAAGGGACCAGAAAATACAGGTAAGCTTTTAAATGTAGGTGAGGCCAAATGTGAGGCGATAGTTTTGCATCGCAGCTTTCAGCTTGCAGACTATTAGAACGACCTTGGCTCCGGATTATAGCATAAACAAGAAATACAAATGTTTAAGAACCTCTCTTTAGAGAGCCTGGAGAATGCCGAACAATTAAAATTCAAAAATTATACTAATATTGTACTATTTATCTTAACTCTAACCGACATGAAAAAGATATAAGATTGATTTTTTAAAGAAATACTCTTTATTTTGTAAATTTAAGTTTCATATTATGATGATAGGATCTTTCGCATCTTTAGTTTTAGGGAAGACAGATATATACTTATCTCCATCAGATCCTGTCCTCCAAGTCTACTAATGGGGTCTGCGGCTTTAGGTGCCTTTTCAAGCTCGAAAACGGTCATAAGAAAATTAGACTCTTCATCCCGAACATGAACCGCAGTTACCATGTACATTAACATCGAGATCGACGATCATATAAGTATCCGCGCCTGCATAACAAGGTTACGCTTGCGTCAAGTAAATCGTTTAATTTTTCCCTAAATTGATAGAATTAATCTTGCATTTATGGAGATAGCACACATTTTTAAGTATCTAATGTTTGTAAAAATGTTATATTTAGATTGCTTAATAAAGTTATCTCATCTTCTTTCCGATAAAATAGTATACTTACTCTACTTGAAAAATTCTGCGTTATTGAGCTTACAGCTTAAAAAGCTTGCTTGTGCTCACGTTTTAATATAGCAGTTTGCCCAGTAACGAATAATTTTCGAGTCTCGACTATGTTAAGGTGGCAAATACCAATGTTATTTGGCCATAAGAATGAACGACGATTAGAATCGGAGTACAGATAACGTACGGTGCTGAAATTTGGACATAATATTATTTGAACATTTTTCAATAAAACAAAGTAATTAGAAGTAAAAAGCATTTATAGTTAATGAACAAATAAATAAATAAAACAGGTCTACCGAACAATTACGATACAGGCCGAACGATTACGATACAGGCAGACCTGTTTTCTTTATTTATTTGTTCATTAACTATTAATGCTTTTTACTTCTAATTACTTTGTTTTATTGAAAAATGTTCAAATAATATTATGTCCAAATTTCAGCACCATACGTTATCTGTACTCGGATTCTAATCGTCGTTCATTCTTATGGCCAAATAACATTGGTATTTGCCACCTTAAGGGAATTTTAAATTGTAAGTAATTTTAATAAGTTTCATAATTGTTGAATTCAAACTTTTGCTATTTTAACTAATTAAACTAATTATAAAAACCGAATATGCTGCATTATAAAATTTTTAAAATAATCTGTATTGTGAGTGATGGTAAATGGAGTTCTATTTTAAGGTAACTACAATGATTTCAATGTTAAAAATGTTGAAAAATGTGTAAATGATTTCATATTAAAACTAATGTATGACACTTGTCAACTTTTCTAGTTTACATGTGGACACTGCTACTTTCGCCATACCTAGGATATACCTAGAATTGCACCACTAAAGTGTACAAGTGTGCAAGCACCTTAACAAACCAGAAATATTATAATTTAAAATTTTTTATATTAATAAAAAATGTAAGTTACGCAATTTATTAATATAACATGTAAACATTAAAACTTATAATTATAACTAGGTACTATTATCGTGTTAATTATTTGTTCTGCTCTACTTCACCTTTTTAGATTTCAGTTAAATTTTCAAAAAAAGAAAATACGATTTTTCAGTGGACGTATAACATAATAATAATAATTGTGAAAATTTAATATTTATACTATTTAATGTAGTTACTATATTATTATCCTAATATTATATTTTTAGATAAAATTGGCAGTCATCTATATTCAGTCTTTTACTATAAAAGAAATAATACTATACAGTTTGCGGCACAAACATTTTATCAACCTATGCATGATAATCCTATAGTTATATCTCGTAACCAACTAAGGAAGACACTGATGAACTTGATGAAAAGAAATTATAAAAAATAATCGGTTTTAAAATGCTCCTGTCGCACTCTATATTATTATATAAATAAAATAAATATTATAAAATTAGTTAACCAATCAATTTAAGCACTTAAACTAGCTGCTAGAGAAATTTCTACACAAGAAGCCTATTAATCTATTAAACAACGGTTAACGATATAGCTTAAATTGACTTTAACACATTTCTTTCTACTAAAAAATTTAACTTATCGAAAAATAAAATGAATAATTAATAGCTACATAGTACATCACATTGCTCTTAACGTTTAGGTAATTATTTAAAATCTTGTATTATCCGGCATCTTTTCAAAGTATGCAACTTGATCCTCTGCTACTTGATAATCGTGAATCCAGCGGCTTCCTTTACGTAAACTTCCATCAATGCCATCTTTCCAAACACCTGCTGGTAAGTAAACTTCTCTATGGCGTGCTCCTGAATACAGTACCGGTGCCACTATGAGATCTTCCCCAACGGAAAATTCATCAGCAACTATGTGGCAAGCCGGATCGTTAGGTTCCAACATCCAAAGTGGTCTAATTAATGGTAATCCCGAATCGAGAGCTTCGTTAGCATACTTTTTAAGAAAAGGTGTTACCTAAAAATATAATTCAGAATAATGCAAATTAATTTGACATAAAAATAATATTTACTGTTTGTTGCCTTAGCAAAGTTAAAATTCTTGCCATTTCTAAAACTTTTTCATCTCCATATTTGCTCGGCAAATGTGTAAATCTTATGATAGGTAAAAACGTTGCAAGTTGTAACCATCTCACGTATAGTTCCTTATCTGGTAGTAAAATATCCGCTTCTGAGGAATTACTTACGGACCACCACCCCGGAGCTTCGTAATCACCCCCTACAGCACCTGGTATCAAGAAAGGATAGCCAATTAATCCATAAGTAAGAATCGTCGGAATGACTCGTTGAAGACCATCCCAAGACGATTCAAATTGAGGAAGAGAAACAAACGCTGGAGCTCGTGGTCTTTCTATCGCGCTATTAACTCCAAATAAACTAACGCTGCTTTGAACGTTGTTTATAAACAGACTTTTATATTGATCTGGATTAGTTAATGGTTTTTCACACTGATAGTGATGTGGCATGTTGTAAGCAACGCCCAAATCTAAATAAAATGCATCAAATTTATACTTATTCATCACATTTCGCAATTTTTCCAATAACCAAGGTACAGTTCGATTATTTGTAACATCCAAAACTCCAGCACTTCCTAGAGATTTATATCGCGCTAAAGCCGGAATTCGTCGATCACTAAAACGCTCTGAAATTAACAGCCTTCTTTTAACGGCATAAGCAAAGCTTTCGCTTTCAGTGGAAATAAATGGTTGAATTGTAAATACAATCCTGAAACCTCTCCTGTGCATAATCGTAATACTTTCCTCCAGTGAAGGAAATCGTTCTGTGTCAACCGTAAAATCGCCTATTTGTTTCTGCCAAAATTCGTTAATTAACACATGCCCCTGTTTAAGAAATCCCAAAGCAATAACGTCTTCAGTATAGTTGGCTACTGCTGATTCAGTAAACTCCCCCTTGGTGGATGTTGGAATTTCCCATAGCGGTTCAGTTAACAACGAGTAAATAATATTAATTTCTTCCTTTTTTAACCCATCCCAAAGAGATTTTTCTGACATAAACGATTGTAAACGAGTCATATTGGAACTTGTACAAATACTGTACACCAAACTTGGAAATGGTTTTGGATGATTTACAAAAGCAAAATTATCGTGTTTTGCTTGAAGACATAGTTCTCGACCGTTAGTATTACTAATGGAAGTATATAACGGTGTTTCACTGTTGATTAAAATTGCCGCACCTTTAGAATTTATAAAAAATCTTTTTAATACATTTCCCCATTCGTGTTTCTCAATTCTTCCCGTTACAAATGGTGCAAAATCGTGTAAGCCTTTTTCTAGCGGCCAAGCAGATTCCGAAGTTTGACCACCGCCGTACCAATGCTCTGTTGCAGGTGATAAATCAAAACAATCGGTGGGAAATATATTTTCTGATAATGACATCCATTCGAAATTGTAACATTTCACTTTTGAATTCATTTCAAATGTTCGCAAATATAAACGAGCCCGGTTCATCCATTCCATACAAATACTATCATCTTCACGTAAATCTGCAGGTAAGCACGCATGTACCTTATCATAATTCATAGTTGTTCCTAAACGTCCCCTTATTACATCTACTCCTTCGGAATTATAAATCTTGATGTTACGACTTACTTTATTGAATTTGATTTTTTCAAAATACGCTCTTTGTAATACTTTTTGCTGGTACAAAATATATGCTATTGTTACCAAAAATACAATGGTTAAAAACAGCAAAGCTACGATTGCACGAAGTTTGTAATCTTTTGGTTTTTTCTTTTTTAAAACGCCAGGGAAAACCTAAGACATATTTTATTTAGCATATAAAAAATAATAAATTTTGTTTTACTTTACATGCATTTTCTCGCGTAACAGGCTGGCCAGCGAATTAATTGATGTGATTGAATTCGCTGGCGAGTTACTTCTAGTATCATCGTCACCTGAAGGTTTCAACATTCTTCCAGGTGGAACCGTTACGGATTTTCTTCTGGAACTGCGAAAAGGAGCTCTGGAAATAATTTAAATTTAATTTCATACCATTTAATTTTAATTTTTATACACATTCGCTCGTACATGCAAATTTAATTTAATTTAATTGCATAATAACTCAATGTTTATTAAATGACGATTTGCAAAGTAGCCAACGTAAAACCATTATATATTTGAGTTGAATGACTGAATTAATCTTAGTGATTTAACTTTAATAAACAATTGATTTAGAGAAACGTTAATAAACTATAATATCTAAAACCGTTGTTTTATTTGTATACATAAAGTAAATAAATTTAAATAATTTAAAAAAACATAAATAGGTATGACTTAATTATTTTTATTCATATAAATAAATTTCTTAAGAACACCGGCATGTAAATTTTTATTAAATTATTGATAAGTTTGGTTTACTGTATTTTGATTTTTAATAAATTTGAATTTAAATAAATCTTAAAAATGCAATTTTTCAAAAAATGTGAAAAGACTTTTTTAACGATATTGCACTGTTCTTTTTGTATACTACTTAAATAATTTAAGAATATACTCTTGAATGCACAAAGGTGTAGTTTGAAGTATTAATACTTATTATCAGCGTTGGTTTCTCTTCCAATCAAAATTTACTTTTTTCGCGTTTTACCAAATTTTCAAAAATTGTTTTTTCAAGTCAAACAAAAGGTCAAGCTTTCATTAAAATTTTATTGCGTATTGGGGTTGGTTAAAGTACTAATAAAAATTACAGTAAGTAATGATCGTTTAACGAAGCAATTCCATCTCTAGCCACTTCAAAATTAGTATGTAAAAATCACATTGTAATTAACACAAAGCATTCGAATTAATAATTAGTTAGTTGATAATACCGAAAAGTTATGATACGTTGCAAATTCTCATCTCTGATTTTTGTTTACATATTTTTCGTTATTATTATGAATTTAGATTATTTAATAAAAAATTTAGGTTGTTAATCCAAAACTTGCGTTATTCACTTTTGATCAAAACTGAGATATACATATTGATATTGCCGGATTCCTCTTTTGAAGATCTATTAAATAATATTTGCAATGTCTAAAGTTATCTTATTATGTAAAAATGTTCTTTACAAGATCCACTGTCTGCCCAGTGAATGTGTTATGCGTATATTTACTAGCCTTATCCTCATTACCTATCAGCATCATCACAAATAGTCACATAATTCAGTTTTATAATAAATAACCTACAGTATTAACCAATCAATGTCTAGATAACTTCTTTAGTAGTTCTGAAAACAGTTTTTCACATATTTTGCAAAAATTGGTAAAACTGAAAAGGTAAGTTTTGGAATGTATCTTCTCAATTTAATATATTCTGATTATTTATTAACTTTATTTTCAAAATAATGTATGCAATTAATTACCTTGTCTTATAATATGAACAAAACACCAATTACTTAAAATCGTGGCCTGCTTGTATTACTTTTAAGAGACACTGTTATTATTCTATTCCGTAGTCACCCCGACTAGAGTCTCACTTATGTTTGATGACTTGGTGCACAATTACGATTTCCGCGATCTCTTTATTAAATCACTTATAACTGTCTGCGGTAATCATAACTTAACTCTTTACTTGAATTACTTTTAAGTAAAAATAACAAAATGTACAATTTAATTTTAATATAATCTAATTAACCCTTATTAAATCATAAATTCTATTGCAATATCGAAAAACTTAATAAACATTTAGAAACAATTCTTTAAAAAATTAAAAGTTGATAACCCATACTGCACAGGGTGCCCGATTTTTGACCTTTACCACGAAAGCTACAGTTAGCGTAGTTATCTTGCGAGATATAAAGTCTGTTAAATTAGACCAAAGCTTCTTAACGCCCAGATTCATAGACAAGTAATAAGTTCTAAGTAAAACATTTCGCGTCGAATTTGTTTTTGATGCAACTTTATTTACTCGGTTCATAAGTGTCAATTTAAAAAGCTAAGTATTAAGTATCAGTAAGGCCTTGTCTATGAATATGGCTGTTAACCTTTCTCTGATAAATAATAACACTATGTTTATAAAACAATATTGCAATTTTATAATTTTTTAGTTTTGAAGGCACTACTTGTTTGCAAGGAATCAAAATATGAATTCGAAGATGGTGGAGAAACAATAAGCAACAATCAATTTTTTCTGATATTCATGATATGGTTTAATGATTTCTTAGGATCTTAGGTAATGATTTAGAACATGTTTTGGAAATAAAACTTTAATTTCAAACCATATCAATATTTTAAAAATGCAACCGGAAATTGCTGATAACTTAAAAACATTTTACTTTACACTTTAACATTACACTTTTAAAAAGTGTGTGCATTTGTAATAATGTGTGCAATACAATAACAAATAAAATTTATAAAATTAAATAATTATTTAATATAAGAGGTACAGGGTGGGCCAATTTCGATAGTTCTTATGAAAATCTCGGTAAGTATAAGAGATATGAAAAATTGGATGGCGCATCGTCGATCTCTTTTTTCGAGAAAAGCTCAATGGCCAAAACCAGAATTCGCTGTCTTTTTTTCGAGTTATAGCCAAAAGTTCGATTTTTTTACTCTTCGATAAATGTCGATATCTCGGTTGTTCTTCAAGTTATCAAAAAAATATGAAAAATCGAATAGTAAACTTTTGAAGTGAACACCCAAAATATGTGCCGCCCGGTGCGTACCGCACCCACCGCTCCCCCCTAGGTACGCCACTGCTATCTAGTAGTTAAGTTAAGCCTATTCTTCGAACGCTTTCTAATCGGAATCTCGTCTTCAATGGTCCTCATGGGGAAATAAAATTTTTTGAAATGCCTATAATATCTCCGGATTCCAAGAAGAACTTTTTACGTTAAAATCACCACGGTCAGATGCCTCCTTAGGGAGGTATTTTAATATATAAAGATATTATGTTTGTCCTTACTATGTAATATTTTATGATGAAAAGCTTTTTTATAGCATCGCCATCGCTTAGAAATTTCATGAAAAAAACTACGATATCTTACAAACATTCACATACAAAATTCAGGAAACCAGATGAACTTGATTAAAAATTAAAAAGATTAACGGATAGTGACCGGAATCTACCAATTATCAAATACTTCCTTTTGCATTAAATGAAAAATTTTATTGTGTTAATTCTGTTCGTTTTCTTAATATTTTTAAACACTAAATAAAATTGATTTAAATTTTATACAAACAATATAGGTAAAATTATTACAAAAATTAAATAATTTTATTTGTTGAGGAAATGAAATAAATAGTAATAAAAAATACGGTTTATATGGACTTATTTATGACTTTAATTTACTATATTACACAATTTTTAATTTGAATAATTTATATTGTTTTTTAAATTTTAATAAAGCTTTTTATAGTTAGAAATGCAATTTAAATTTACCCTGTGTACACATCACCGGCGGCGGCAACTTCTATTGTGTCCATTTTCGTTAAAATTATATTACGTTAATATAAGTTATTGCATTAACTAAATTAAATTTCATTAAACTGCACATACGTTCTAGACAACAATAATATTGAATTGATCACATGTATACTATCCAATTTTACCAAAACCGGTTAATTAGTCATAAAAATCTAACACTTTCCAAATATTAAATCATAACACAGCCAGTTGAAGAAATAAAACATTAATTATATATTACGCAAAATTAAAATTAATCTAATTATTATCACTGAATAAATTTATTGTAACTTTATAGCAGATATCCAATATTTTGCGACTTCGATTACGTTAGTATTTTGTGTTATCTAACTTTATTACAGACAGTTTATTATTTGATATAATTTTGCTTTTAAACCACCGAAATAATTTAGTTATTAAGGTTAATTATCGTTAAATATAATTAGGATCATTATTTGCTTTCTTTACTGCTTCACAAATAACGATGTAATTCGCGCATTATTCGTGATGGTAAATTTGCATAGCGTATTAAACGAATATTCAAATATCAATATTTCATTAATATAAGTAAAGAAGAACTCCGACATAATCTGGAAAATGATGATTTAAAATTTCTGGAAAAAATATAATAATGTATACAAGCTTTTACATTATTATCGAAGCCTATAGAGGTAGATACTACCGTGACTAATCGATTTGGTTTAAGTTAATATATTTTTTATATTAATATTATTAAAATTCATATTTTTTGGAAAATCTTCCTAAGGATGGCAATCTTAAAAGTAATTCACTAATTTTGAAGCAATTTTCGCCAAATAATTATTATTATGCTAGAGCAAGTTTTGGTATTAAAAATATTGCAAAAAAACATTCGCTATATTGAACTTACTCGAAAATAATCTGAAGCGTATGAAATTTAAAATCTATCCACAATATCTGACTATTATACTTACGCAAGAAATGGTTACATTTTGATAAAAATTAGATTAACATCTGGCTCAAAGTAATTAGGTACTTTTGTATGTTAATTTTTAAAATTATTAAAATAATGTTAAATTAAAAAATCGCTTTTCAGAGATTTATTTTACTATATTATAACTTTTCATATTTTATATATTTTCTATATTATATCTCCTATGTTTCGCTTTATATAAATTCTACTAGTCTAAGAACTACTATAATATACATAGATACATATAAATATGAGCTTTGCCTTGAAGTAACAAGCTTGGAAGTTCTAAAATTTAAAATTTATTGAAGTATAAAATATAACCTGGACTCTGAACGTAGCGGCTCCACCGATTAGTAATGTTCATACTACATAATTATACAAAGTAGAAACGGAATTGAGGTTTAGAATATGAAATGCTGATTAATGCGATTATTTTTTGCTCTTTCTCGAGCTTTCTTAAAATTTTTTTAATTTTGTTTTTCTCTGATTTGGCGAAAACTAGTATTGTCACAGCTCACAATCAGAGATTCTCTACTTAAAATACATGTGCTTCATGGAAAGTGATACGACAATATACTAGTGTTATATAAAATTTTGATTTTACAAAAATGTACATGTGATTTTTACAACACTTCAAGTCATGGATGCACTGCATGGAAAAATCCTTAACTATTACGTAACTTAATACTAGTATATTATGTTATAAATTATTGTAATTTCCTTAAAACTACATACAGGACCCTATTGTTCAAATAATATACCTAATGATAATGCGTATTTTTACATTTAAACTGTTAGTTATGTATTATAAACTAAAATGTATATCAATTCAAATAAAACATTCAAGAAATAGAATGGAAATGTTTCCTTACCTATTAATCATTGCTAATTCTTCATCGGAAGATTCCGTTTCAATATTAATCGCATTCTGTAAAACCATTTTAATTAAAAATTAGGTATTGATCTATTTTTAAATATAAAAATTTTCAGATATGTTTTGACACTTCAAATAAGAAAAAGAAATTAAAAGGAAAATCTAGCAATATTCTGTTTGTAATAGTATTATTTAATCTTACTGTTAATTAACATTTATTAAATATTCGTTAACAGATTTGTGTAGATTGACCTTGAATTTTAATAATTGATCGTCAACCACAATAACAATTTTGAATTTTTGATTCATTGAAAAATGACAAATAAAAATCAAAACAGCAAAAATTAAAATATAAAAAAATAATATTCACACGGGATTAATACACATTTTAAAAATAGACTACTATGCAACGCGTATTTTACATCAAACCATAGATGAACAATTAACATAAATTTAGATTCAACTACATAGGTACTAATAATAAATTAATACACTAACGTGACTTTCAAATCGATACGTAATCCAAAACTACATAATAATATGATTTATAGTCGTTGACCCAAAACTACTATGTATTATAGAAGTATTTCTAAAGTCTTATAGTTAACTTAGAATGACCATTGTGCATTTGTGTATGTCTGTGTATTTGTGTAAATTTTCTTAATAGCCCATTAATGCCCACCATATGATATGTATCACCATATCGGTGATATATTATGTAATACGGATCGTTGCAGATCTGCAACAAACCCAAAAAGTATAATATGTTCTATCAACACCGGATTTTTAAAAAGAATTTTACTTGTTGTCACAAATCTTCTACACTGCAAGTATCTACTACAAATAATTATTAGTAGAATGTTTTTTTTTATTCCAAAGTGTCATTTTGTGTTTAGCACTCATAAATAATCTATTTTACATAAGGTGTAAATATCTAAACTGTCAAGGATTTACACGATATATTGTATTCGAAAAATGTAGTATGGGTAACAATAAGTTCTTTTTTTAGTACGAAGAATAATAAAACGACTAAATACTCCTATATGAAAAAATGTTGTCACTTTGTACACTACGTGCCATATTCAGGCACCATTTGGATCCAAGAAGTCCAGTATTTTCAAGAAATCCTTTCATGTGATTTTCTGAAGAATCTATTAGCTTGACAAAAAGCCTTAAAAAAGCAGCTTATATACAAATTTTTTGAAAATAAAAACAATTTGAGATAATACATTTGGATTTCTTCAAATGAAGTTGTCCCATCTGGTTATTAACATTTGTAAAAAGTGAAATATCTTAACCCTTACTAATTTATCCCATCAATATGCACCTGAAAATTGATTTTTTCAAAAAAAAGTTTAAAAAACTGTAACCCAACTAGGGATAAATAAAATAAACTGAAAAAGTAAGAAACAAGTTAGGTGCCGATTGCTATCATCGTCTTATTGAGTAAGACAAGTCTTATGATATGTAAGATATTCCTGTTTATTTAGTTCTATTGAAATGTCCTGGTAGTTTCGCATTAATAACTTTTTTATTCAATTCAAATGCCGTGGTCATATGTACGTTGTCAACTATAAATTGCAAACATTCTAATTTGAAAGACAAACAAAACCAATGGAGATGCTGTCAATCAAGGATAAAAAAGACGCTTTTTTTAATAGTTTTTGCAGTTGACATATTTTTCAATTAGTATCTAAATATCAGTTTTACATTCATTTTTCAAATTTATATTTTTCGAAAAGACAGTGGGTACTGTAGAAAACTTAAATAAGTATTTAATTTTTTACTAGTTTAATTAACTTGTTGTAGTTCTAATTCTTAATAATATATAATCTCACAAGCTACGAATATATTACACATTTTTTGTAGCGGTAAGACGACTAAAAAAAAATTTTTCAACCGGAATTGAATCCGGATTATCGACGGTCCGGATTTCTGACGTCCGGATTATCGACGCTCTACTGTAATTACATAAGTTTTACTGCAGTGTTATTTTAAATACCTATATAACTTACTCTAAAATACTATAAAAGAAATTAAGATATATATTTTTTTCGCGCCAATACACAATTTTGTTAAAGCTTAGCTTTAATATTTAATTTTTTTAAATGTAATAAATATTTGTTTTAAAACTGAATGTA
This sequence comes from Cantharis lateralis, assembly GCA_963170105.1. Lineage (NCBI taxonomy): Eukaryota > Metazoa > Arthropoda > Insecta > Coleoptera > Cantharidae > Cantharis > Cantharis lateralis. The sequence goes on from OY720629.1 coordinate 13,171,025, forward strand.
ATATTTGACTTTTTTGAAAAATTCCTAAAAGAAACCGTTGCCCGTTCTACAATATTTAAGTCACGTAAAAGATGCGAAAAATAATTTGTGCTAAATAAATGGCGATTTTTTCTTTAATTTATTTGAAAATCGATAATAAATTTGATTGATTTATTCAGATCTATGAATTTATTTATTTGTTATTTTGAGTTTATTTATGTCAAAATAATATAGAATAGAAGATAATTTGCAGTAAGTTTAGCTAAGCTAATCTACTAAACTGGTTTTAACAATGTGATTTTTCTAGTTTTTCTGTAAGTATCGCATATTATGTCATAATATCATGTGTGTAACCATTTGATGAAAATTCAGTTTTTAATGATAGGGATATTTCACTTTTATTTATAGAAATTGTAACAAATTATCTGAATAAAAATTTAAAGTTTTCTATGTGAAAAAACAGTTTGTAAATATATAAACAATTATTATTTCAATAAAAATTCTAGTGGTACCGTAAAAATTGAAGACTTTAAACTTTACATTATTAGCAAATTACATAGAAAAACATCAAAACCACAAAAGTCAAGTGAAGTTTAAAATTTTAAATTTTTCCAGTATTCCTAGGTTTTTTATAAAAATTATAATTTCATTAACAAAATGATTTTCTAAGTTTTGTTTGTACTTTTTATTACAATTGGTTACTATTTTCGCCGTTAGATTTCTTCTTCAACAACAATTTTTTTTTTTTATAATTATAATATCAAAACATTTTTTTGAAAAATTTTCTTTTTGATCTAGTAAATATAATATTATTATTATTATAATATGTTTGTAAAAATAAATAATAATTGTTTATTATTTTGTCTATAATAATTATTAATAATTATTGTCTATAATTATTATAAATCTAATACATTATAAACGAATAAACAAATTATTAAAACGATTGAAATTATTTCGAAAATAATAATTGCAATTGAAATAATTATTTCGATCGTTTTATTAACTTGTTTATTCGTTTAAAATTTATAAGATTTATAATTTGACAAGTTACGATATTTAATTAATTGTAATAATTATAAAAAAAACATTACAGTTGGTTTTCATGCTTAAACTAAGTTTAATAAACCAAGCTTTTTTGTATTTAAGCGAACTGTTTTTATAAAATACGATGAAAAGTAATATATTTATTTGATACAAAAATATATTATTATGTAGCTTTTTCTCAATTCAATTATTTAATTATGTTTAATGCAGCATAATTAATTTGCTTGAATTAGTAATAGTACGTCTATATTAATTTGACATGAATATTTATTTAACTGGTCCAAATAAATTGACTAATTCTGGACTTCATTTGATATCTACGAGTAGTATATTTAGCAAAATAAAAGTATAATTTATTAGAATCGAATAAATTACATTAACTCAAATAAATTCTTTTTCTGTAAAACCTTTATTTTTATAAAATATCTCTTTTACATTATTTAATAAAAATATGTTTTCCCCCTTTAATTTTGGAATAAAAAGTAGGTATATTGTACTGTTCTAATATCTTCATTTAAAAATATGTTTATTTTGTAATAATAATACTTATTGTATTAATTACTTAAAATAAATATTACCTGTAAATAATACTAAAATATTTATAAACATGTACATGTTCTTTATGAATAGTTATACAAAATTTAAAATTAAAAAGAATTTTTGTTTCACGATGGCTTAAAAATTGTAGAATGACTAATAATTTATTATAGAATTTTTTCAAAACATTCAATTATTACAGTATTAATTATTAAAATAATTTTAATTATTATCTATTAAAATCAAAAATATTTCAATAAATAATATTTTTATTTATTTTTGTAAGTGCTTCTTCGCAATGATAATTTTTTATAAATTAAGAAAATATAATAAAATTGTATGTTAAAATTTAAGTTAAAACAAATATGTATTATAATAATTAAATTACGTGTCTTTTATTATCATTTTTAAAGAATTTTTGTAATGAAATTATGTACTCGTATGTTCCAAAACAAAGGGAAAAGATATCTAATTTTTTTTATGTCGTTATTGTTCAGCAATTAAACACCTACTTTAAAGTAAAAATTAAATATCACACAATCAAAACATTTCAAGAATTTCGACGGTTAATTTAGCATGAAATGCCCCATCCAAAAGTAACTTAATTCAGGTATTTACAGTAGCAATAAAATAAAGTAGTACCTAATTTATTATTGTTCTACGATCCTGTTAATTAAATAATAATTTTGTTGGAAAATTTAATAGAAATTACAAACATAATGTACAAACCTGTTGTTCTTGGCAATTGCTGATAATTTGTAATTCCAAATTGTCTAAATTTGGTAGCGATATGCTATTCCTACGTAAATTTAGTTTATTTTCAATCTGTTCTGGTAATGGGGCGACTTCATCATTTTGATCTTCATTGTGTTCAATAACGACATCAATTTCTTTAATGTCCTTAGTTGAATTTTGATTAACAATCGATGAGTATGGTGGAGGCAATGGCGAAAGATTAACTAATTCTGAAGATATAGATGAAGATGAAGCAGACGGTGAATTCACCACAATTGTAGGAATATTCTTCGAAATTTCACGGTTCTTCTTTTTAAATTTCTTCATTTTATTTTTTTTGTCCAGTAATGTATAAAATAGCCAGTAACAGTAAATTTATCTAATAAAATGTTTATTAAATCCTTGAAAAATACACAAACAACTTGGTAGCGTTCACGTTATGCATTTAAATCTTACTTAACTGTTTAATTAATTTAAAATTTATAGGTAATATCACTAGCACATGATTTATGGAAACGCGATATACAATTTTGTTCACTTAAATAATTTTAGATGTCTCTCCAATTTTAAACACAACAAACAAGTTTGAAACCAAACGTTAAAATTATAATTAACACTACTTCGATGCTAATAGAGAGAATGCGGAAAATGACGTAAATCCAGTATTCACTTTGTTCGTATACTTCTATAATACTTCATGAAAGGTACCCATGTGTAGGTACACAGTACACACATAAAAATATTCATAGGTAATAATTAATTGCTTTGTACGACCATGACAATACATGTTACACACACGTTATGTTATTTTTCAAATTAAATTAAATTTATTTCATGTTTAAAAAAATAATTTTATCTAACTTTTATCACTGCTTATACACTTAAAGATTACTAATATTATAAAAGTTTGTAGACTCTTATTAAATCAATTTGAACATTTTATTGCCGCCAGTGCAGTGGAGCTATAAGTACCTCTTCTAACAAATATTTTAATTGTTGCCGCCAATTCGATAAACAATTTGTATGTATTTTGTTTGAACAAATTTATCATGGTTAGTTTTGTAAAACGTCGACGAAATAACTAAATTTTATGCTTAATTATGAGTTGTGGTAGCACAAAATGATGTTTTACATAATGTTTCATCCCACTAGTAATTTTTCAAACGGAAGTACATGCACACAGAAACAATTTTTATTAACATTTTTCCAACTTATATTCCTTCACACCTTCTACTTTTCATTATAAGACAACTTACATACATTAGTAAAAAGGAAAACTTTTTATTCTGTCAAAGATTGCAAAGTTTCTATAAATATACAATTGATCAAGGAAATTTAGTGACACATTGTAACCTTTTTGTTGATAAAATTTATATCCACTATCAGCAAGTTAATATCATCATTAATTTATTTCAACTTTTCACCACTTAAAATTTACTAAAAATACAGTAGTTTAACTTTATTCGCAGTGCAAGCAATTTAAAATAATTAGATATTTGTAATTTTATATCAAAGCCTGAATTAAAAATGTATATACAGTAGCGGTCATGAAAATTGTATCATTATAAAAATTTCATTGCCAAACAGTGACGATACAATTTATTCAAAAAATGCTACTAGTATATTTTTGAAAGCGTTTTTTTGCCATTTAATTTTGAGTTTTTAACAATAATAAAACCAAAAAATAAATTAAAGATCACAATATCAAGTTTTCGGTATCTTTCATTTCTCATTTTTATCTGAAGTACATGTCACTGCCCCCCCCCCCCCCAAATGAATCATAGAAATTAAATTTGAGCAGCCAGACGAAGAAGACGACGACGAACTAGATGAATCTTGACTATACTATTTTGTAACTTGAGCTTCATCATTTACATTTGCCATTTATCATAAAAGAATGAAAAAAAATTTACTATAGTGTGACATTCTATTTAACGTTTTCCCATAATATTCTTCACTTATACTAAATACATAATATATTTTTAATTGATTTATAAATAATAATTATTTTTATAATGGAAATATATTATTTCTATGGAAAAATCCCTTTCTCACAATCACAATTTCACTCCATAAATTTTATCACTTAAAATAATAGAAAATTAATAATGAAGAGATAATTATTAAGTTGAGTGTAAGTTTTCTTCAGACAAATTTTAACCAGTCAGTCCGTGGTTTTATAAGAGTATATGAAAAGTAACTTATTGGTTATTTAGGATTTTGCTCATGTATTTCTTAAGGGATATGTTACCACTTTTGTGGACATTTGTTATTAATACGTTTGAAGATTTAAAAAAACTATAATTATGTGAACTTACGTTAAAGGGGCGGGGCTATCAGCCTGTATTACTAGAAAAGTTAAAAATGCTGCTCAGCAGCACGGGTTCTTCTCGGCATATTTAATTGATGCGCGCTTGCTGCTCTCCGCGCTGTATCTCGAATAAGGCTGATAATACAAAAAAATGCTTGATATAAAACTTGTAAATAATTTTATTATTTGAAAGTTATATAATAAACTTAAATAACGTATTTCACCTAGGAAACGAGATAATTTCAAAAAACCGATTTTCGTTACCTTTGACCTTCAATATCTTGGGACGCGGACACGAGATTATATGAGACTTTTCTACCAGCATTTAGAATGCCACAACAAAGGTTTATACCAATTTACAGCTTATTCCGAGGTTGAATGCTTATGTGACTGGACTATAATTATTTGTTTTCATTATTAGATACTTGAACGTTATCGATCTATTTGAAACATTTATTTTAGGTTGGCTGTAACATTGAGATTTTTAGCAACGGGTGAAACGCTGAAGAGTTTGAGTTATTCTACAATACAAGGATTGCACACAACACCCTGAGTTCTATAATACCAGAAGTTTTATCTGCAATTGTCGATTCAATGCAATCTCAATACTTAAAGGTAAATATAAATTAGGTACAAGAAATTAATATTACAATTTAGTTGTTTCTCATTTAAAAAAATATATTTTATTATTAGGACCCAAAAAAAACAACTATATACGGTTCCACGTCAAAACGCCGTCTCCAAAGACGCCGTTTCAAGAACGCCGTGGGAAAGACGCCGTCCCCAAAGACGCCGTTGCAATAACGCCGTGGAAAATACGCCGTCACAAAATGGCCGTTGCCCAATAATGCCGTATGGCAATAACGCCGTCACAAGATGGCCGTGCCCAATTATGCTATCTTAATAACGCCGTAAGGCCTATTTTAGTTATCACGTTCATTAAAGTTCAACAACCAATGAAAACCTTACAATACTAACTAATGAACGTTTGTGATTGGTGTTTTATTAAAGGGTTTGTAAACCTATTTTAACTTTCTAAAAATTTTATGAATCAGGGGTTAGTTTATTCATATTTATAATTCACCAGTATTATATAATAATAATAATGTAATGTTTATTTAACCCTTCTTTAATCTTTAATTAACGTTTTCTATTCGTGAATTATTTATATTAGGGTTACATCAGTGTTTCTTAGTGCCTATAAATCCAGACCCTATTCATAATAATTATAGTAGTTAATCTAGAATTAAGCCCTGAGCCCGGTATAAAGGAGTCCCTTTACCTCACGGCGTTATTAAGACGGCGTAATTGGGCACGGCCATCTTGTGACGGCGTTATTAACATACGGCATTATTGGGCAACGGCCATTTTGGGACGGCGTATTTTCCACGGCGTTATTGCAACGGCGTCTTTGGGGACGGCGTCTTTCCCACGGCGTTCTTGAAACGGCGTCTTTGGAGACACACATCCTATGTTAGCAATGTAAATTGAACATTTTGAAACAGTTTTTTGTCGTATAAAAACCGATTTTAGAGCAAAAATTTATTAGACATTTTTTGTTGAAAATTTCATTGCCTTCAATTTTGTTTTATACATCTTTTTATTTTGACCCGCCGTTTTAACTTACAGCCACTTAAACAAAGCTCTGTAAAATATCAAAAATATTTTCATCTATATCTCGGAAACGGTGCGATAAAATAAAAAAAATGTATATAAACAAAATTGAAGCCAATGAAATTTTTAACAAAAAATGTATAATAAATTTTTTCTATAGAATCGATTTTTATATGACAAAAAACGGCTTCAAAATGTTCAATTTACATCGCTAACATAGGATGTGGGCTAATTACATTTCCACAACTGTATAATATCCATTTTAAATTATTATATTATTTACATATTATTCTCTTCTTCGTATTTCATAATAACATTTTGCAATTCGTGTTTACATTTCGTTTGATTGTTTTTTAAAGCTCTTAATGAGGAAGCAACATACTTTCCGAAATCGTCCCACGCATCCAGTTGCGGCTGGTCAGTTTTGCTGCCAAGCAACTGTAGGGTAGAACTTGCCTGTAATAAAAAATTTTCTGGCAAAAGTGTAGGCATTGAAGTTTCCATTAATGTAGGACTTTCACTTTCATGCTCTTCCATATTATTCTCAGTTCCACTCTGCAAAAATCAGATAAAATGTTATAAATTATACTTATTTTAATTTTAGGTTCCAACAACACAAGAAAAATGGGGAAGTATCGCAGAAGACTTCTATAATTTATGGAATTTTCCTAACTGTTTCGGGGCATTAGATGGTAAACGTATAGTTTTTAGACCCCCAAGATTGGATGGATCTTTTTATAGAAATTATAAGGGTACCGACAGTATTGTTCTTCTTGCATTGGTTGATGCAAATTGTAAATTTATATGTGTAGATATAGGCACTAATGGGAGAATAAGTGATGGAGGAGTATTTTCTCGAAGTGAAATGTCTGCCGCAATTTATAATAATATTTTGAATTTTCCTCCTGATAAACCTTTGCCAGGATGTCACATGCCAATGCGTTTTGTAATTGTCGCAGGTGACGCTTTTCCCTTAAAGGAACAACTGAACAACTGAACAAAAAATTTATAATTACAGAACAAGCCGTGCTCGTAGAACATCAGAAAATTGTTTTGGCAAATTATTTTATTTTTTTTATTTTATTTTATTTTATTTTACTTTATTTCAAAAACCCTACAAACAGGCATAGGCCTAATTACATGTAGGTAGTATAATATATACATTTCGTTTATTTTACAAATTGCAAAATTGATTCAGTCAGCGGGGGGGACGCGCACGGTAGCCCAGAGTGTAATTAAAAAATTTTGTAAAAGTCCTTACTGGTCGTTCTAAATTGAGCGAGTCCGATGTCAAAGTCCACATTAGTATCAACAAGTAATCTATTAAAGCTTCGACAAATGGTATACAGTGGTGCATGTGTCATATACAGGGTTCTAACTGGGGGGACCTGCAGCGTACTGGGTATTCGAGCGTTACATGATCTAGGCACCCTTATTCTTATCATATTAACTATCGCAGGGCAATCAGAAATTCCTTTCATTAATTTAAATAAAAAAAGAGAAGACAGCATTATGTAATTATGTAATTATGTAATTATGTAATTATGTAAGACATTATGTAATCGGTTCAGAATTTTTTTACAGCCCACGAATTTATCAGTTGAAAAAGTAGAACTGATAACTAGAACTTGCCGCATATTGCACAATTTTTTAACAGAGAAGAAAAACACTGTAACTTCTGCAGAAAATGGAGAAGTTGAGTGCACCATGAATTCTCTGTGGTTACAAGGAGGAAACAAGACTGCACAATGGCCATCAAGTTCGCCAAGAATTTCAAAATTATTTTAATACCAACGATCAAATACCTTGGCAACAAAACGCTATAGAAAATAGCTATCTGTAAAAATTGATAAATGTAAAAACCTTGTTCTAACTTTAAAATGAAATAGCTTACACTTAATTGTAAAATATCTTCATCATCTTTTATAACGCTCGATGTTAATGGTGCATCTAGCACAACAGCACTACAAAAACCTTTCCGGGCGACAATGTGGTCTTGCAAAAATAGCATTTTCTCCATATAGGGAAAACTAATACACCCCTCCAATCCCGAGCCACTGGGTTTATTGCGAAGCTTTGCCAACTCGCTACTAAAGCGAGCTCGCAAACTATTTATTTTTGCCTTAATTTCGTTAACTGCAACCATAATTAAACATATATTACTACAAAATGATAAGTAAATTACACATACGCTTTTACCTTTACTGTTCGGCCTTACGTCTTTCAAACCCTCGACAATTCCTTCCAGTGCAGTTTGCCTCTTGAATTTGTTATGGTAATTCGGGTCCGATATCGTGTACAAAATTGGTTCCCCTTGGTATAATTCTACCAATTCACTAGTTTGTTCAGCAGACCACTTTCCAGCCATAATTATTATTAACACACAATAACTTCACTAAACAATATGCAAAGTTAAGTAAAAACACAATCAACTGTTATTATACCGAAAAGATGCCAACCGTGATTATATATTTCAAATTTTGTGTTGGTTTATACTTCACGCGTAAATTTAAATTGAGCGGGGCTTCAATAGCCAATGGGATGCTTCCTTTTATACAAATTTTAGAAACTGTTCTAAAATGAGAATTTTTATAAAAACGATTTTGTGACGTGAAAAAGAAGCACCATAAAAATATTTTTACGTGCATAATTATAAACCTTATGCATTATCACACTATCCAAATCGTTTTTATACGAACTTTTACAAAAATATAGATGACATTTTTATAGTGAGACACGGGCTTAAAAATTTTAGAAACAGCTCTGAAATGAGAATTTTTATAAAACTATTTTGTGACGTCATGAAAATAGAAGCATCATCAAAATATTTTTACAAATGTAATTTTTATAAAACAATTCTGCTGTCACACTATCCAAATCGTTTTTATGCAAACTTTTATAAAATTTTTATACAAATTTTTATAGTGAGACACGGGCTTTACTGAAAAACAATTGGTGTAAATGTTTTAAATATCAATACCTAATAGTTTAAATGTGTAGTGTTTTGTTTTAACCAAATCATCTATAAAAAACAATTATACTACGGTTTAATCTTTACTTTAATTTTTGTTAGAATTTAAAATTTTGATTGTTTTTTACTAAAAATGTTATTATTATATTTAATTTTTCGGTCTTCTATAATTTTATAATATTTTTGTTGTTGTTATATATCATTTTATATATCGTTGAAAAGAGGATAAAAAACGCTATTTAAAAATATCATTTTCAACTATAGTTTCCATTTAAAAAAACACAAGTTTATGTTATAACACTGAAACTGAGATAGATATTTAAAATCTCTTTAGCCCATTTTATTGATCTTAAAAAAGTGCCCGAAGAAAGTGTTAACATGAAAAACAACAGAGATATCGACATTTATCGAAAAGCCGAAAATTCGAACTTTTGGCTATAACTCAAAAACAAAAAAAGACAGCAAATTCTGGTTTTGACCATTGAGCTTTTCCTGAAAAAAGAGATCGAGGATGCGCCATCCATTTTTTCATATCTCTTATAGTTAGCGAGTTTCCCATAAGAACTATCGAAATTGGCCCACCCTGTACAAACTGGGTAATTTGTTGCAAGGGAGAGTCAAAACACGTTACTATAAAATAACAATTCTGCCAGTCTTTAATTTTATATTCCGTTGTACAAATTTGTTTAAATTAACATAATAAGAACATAATGTATACATAAAAAATTACAATAAATTAAACAATAGGGACTGGACCTTTGCTTTCACCAATATTTCCAAAAACTATTTTATATATTTCATCAAAATGATTAACAAAATGTACTTCTAAGCCTTCTGTAATAAATTTAGGAAGATCATTATAATCTTTTTTATTTTCTTCTGGTAATATAACACACTTAACTCCAGCCCTTTTAGCCTAAAATCAAAATATGCTATTGATACTAGTCTCTAATTAGTTTACATTTATTTATCTTACTGCAATAGTTTTCTCTTTTATTCCACCAACTGGTAAAATTTTGCCCATTAACGAAATTTCTCCAGTCATTGCTAAGTCTTGCCTTATTGATTGATTTTTAGCTAACGATAATAAGGCAGTAACAATTGTACAACCAGCACTAGGTCCATCTTTTGGTGTTGCTCCTTCAGGTACATGTAAATGTAAGTGCCTTAAACATTTATTAACATTAATCTACCTAATAAAGTATTGTTTAGAGCTGCTTTTACAGTCATTAGATAAAGTTAAATAAAGTTTATATTAGTGTTGTTAAAGTAAATATTTTTGTGAATGCCACTTGACTTTAACGTAACTTATATACCCCTTTTAATTCTATGGACCAACAAAGGTATAAGTTATCGCCGCTAAAAGAATATTGTTCACTTATCGATGGCTTATCCATCAACGTGATTATAGCATTATTTTATTTTGTCAATATTTGTCAAACTGAATGTAACACCAATTGTTTAAAAAGACATATTATATCAATTATTTTTATTCAAATTTAAAGTTAATATTCATTTTTATTTTTGATATAGGATAATTTGAAAATTTCCAAAACTTGAACACATTGCATTTACAGCAATTGGAAGTTTCAACTTTTTACTTTTACAAGAGTCAATTTTATCAAATTTATTTTTATTTTATGCATTCTCTACTGTTCAGGATCAGATCAATTTTAATGTACATGCTTGAGAAAATTTTAAACCCAATATGTTGCAATTGCATAACGTGTGTTTAACGGTTGACCAATAGCGCAATTTGTTCTTATGCAGAACTACGTATTATAAGTGTATAAATTATACACATACTCAACTGATGGAATGTTAACCAGATTTTAAGTTAAAATATATTAGTTTCCCTAATGAAAGTATCCCTAAAAAAGTGAATTATTGATTACTTACTCGGTATCCAAAAATTTATTATTTGAATCAATTTTATACAGAAAATTACGGGCAACAGTAAGAGCAATTCTGGCAGACTCCTTCATCACTTCACCTAAATGTCCAGTTAATTCTAAACTTCCTTCATTTTCTTTTTCAATTGCCCTTCTTCTGGTAGTTGTTTCGATGTAAAGAGTAGATCCGCCCATAGCAGTCCATGCTAGGCCCATTACAACCCCAGGAGGTGTTGTTGGATACATGCGATCATGTGTAAATACTGGTTTTCCAACAAATTCAGTCAAATTAGAAGGCGTTACTTCGACAAAAGTAGTTTCCTCTTTTACAACCTTATAAGCAACTTTTCGGACAACCTAAAATTAAAACCAATAAATACTTGCTAAAGCAAATTAAAACCTTTTTAACCTTTTCTATATGCTTCTGCAAATTTCTAACACCAGACTCTCTACAATAGCTTTTAATAAGAGTATTTAATGAAGCATCGTCAAGTTTAATATTTGTATCTTTTAATCCACTATCTTTCATGGCTTGAGGAAGTAAATATTGTTTAGCAATAGCCAATTTCTCTTCAGCAACGTAGCCTGACATATCGATCATCTCCATTCGATCACGTAATGGTTCAGGAATGGTTTCAATTATATTAGCAGTACAAATAAACAAAATTTTTGACAAATCAACTGGCACATCTAAGTAGTGGTCAAGAAAATTTGAATTTTGTTCAGGATCAAGTAGTTCTAATAATGCTGAACTTGGATCCCCAGTGTAACCTCTAAAGTTATTTATTGAAATGTGTAAGTATTATACTGAAATTAAGTTGTGTAACTCACTTTCCAATCTTGTCAACCTCGTCAATAAGTATAAGAGGATTTTCAGTACGAGTTTTTTTAAGGCACTGAATAACTTTGCCAGGCATTGCCCCTACGTATGTTCTTCTGTGCCCTTTAATTTCTGCCACATCCGTCATTCCACCCACAGAAAATCTAAAGTACTCTCTATTTAAGGCTCTTGCAATTGAACGTGCTGAGAAAGTTAAAGAAATGTAAAACACAAGTAATAGTATTATAAATTTGAATCATACCTATACTAGTTTTTCCCACACCAGGAGGTCCATGAAAACATAAAATTTTTCCTTGTGTTGACCCTTTCAATTGACTTACTGCAATAAATTCTAATATGCGCCTTTTAATATCATCCATTCCATAATGATCTTGATCTAATATATTGCTAGCTTGAAGAATATTTAAATTTTCTTCACTTTGAACACCCCACGGTAATGAAGTCAACCAATCTAAATAATTTCGTGTAACACTACAATAAAATTAAAGGCCTTTTAATATCGCCTAACAATCAAATATGAAAGCTTACTTGAATTCTGAACTGTGACTTTCCAAGAAACTCAATTTACTCAATTCTTCTTCAATTACTGTTGAAACGGCTTGAGGCAATATTTTATTTTTAATTCTATCTTTAAATTTTTCCCCGATAGCATCTTTATCTTCTTTTTCTAATCCTAATTCTTTTTTGATGACCTAAAATTGCAATATAATTAAAACAGGTAACAGTACCTTTTAGATCAAGTGATCCATAAATTGAAGGGCTTATTGCAATATAGTGATAAGCCACATTTCATGGCTTATATTATAATAATATTTTGGTAGTGGCTTGTCATTATATTTCACAACCAGTTGCGCTTAATATCTCAAAAACCATGAAATGTGGCTTATCACTATAGTGCAATAAGCCCTTCAATTAATGATTTAATCGATTGTTTGTTCATTTTAGTGTGGAGGCCATATTCTTTTTAACAAATTTAAAGAGTTTGGAAACACTGAAATATCTGAACACCTATTAAAGAAACGGTCATTTTAGATAAATTACTATCTTAGGGTCAGAGCCGGCAAGAGGTAGAAGCAGGTGGGGGCAGAGCCCCGGAGCCAGAGCTCCAGCCCAGGTTAGAATCAATTAGCCCGGGGCCCATTTTTAATAAAATTAAATTAAGAGGGGTCTTCCAGAAAGAGTTTATGAATCAAACAGTCAGAAATATTCCAATTTAATTCAAGAACAACTTTATTTGAGGCGACATATTTATTATTTTTTATGCACCCTTCTTGAAGATTGATCAATAAACTATAAGAATAAAATTATTTATTAGCATAACTCACCTTAAGTTGTTCTTGCAAGATATATTTTCGATGATGTTGTTTAACTTTTTCTTCAACTTCTCTGCCGATTTTCTGCTGTAATTTTGATAATTCGTACTCCTTCTTCAGCAGCGAAAGAGATAACAAAAGACGTTTGGGAATCTAAAATTTATAATTCTCTAAATAAAGAAATCAAACTTCCATAAAAACTTACATCCAATTCTTCCAAAACTTCTTGTAGTTCATGACCTTCCGCAGCTGTCAAAGCTGCACCCAAATCGCTCAAATAAACAGGATTATCAACTACTCTTTGACCCTGATGCATCATTTGTTGTAAACTATCTCTATATAACGGATTTAAACTAATTATATCCCGAATCGTTTTGATAACTTCTTGAGTTAACGCTTTAACTTCTTCAGTTTGTCGAAACTTATTATGAATCACATTTTCAACTTCCACCATTAATAGCGCATCTTTACCTTTGAGAGGGGTATCAGGTTCTGACGGTGGAGGTTGTTCGGATGCTGTTGGAGTCGAAGGCGTTTTTGTTTCTACCGACTCCTGAACAGGTTTTACAAGAGGGGGGCCGGGTTTTGTTTTCAAACGTGAATTACGTAACTTTCGACGCCTATTGTCAGTTTCTGGGTCCTCTACAAAGATGTTTATAGATGTATTTAAAAGTGGAAATTTCAAGTTCATTTCTGAATCACAAAAGTTTATAAAGTCAGTGACTTAGCACACAAGTCGAATTTTAAAAATAGAATACTTGCTTACCTTTTATACCATCACCAGACTTGTAGTCCAAAATTTGTCCCGTGATCTTAATCCTTCTATGAGCCATCACAACTAAACGCAAGCGATCACCCAAATCTTGCATTTCATGAATTTGAGCAAACACTCCAACTTTATAAACATCGTCAATATTTTCTACAACTTCAACATCGTTTTCTTCATTTTTCTTCAAAAATATTCCACAATAAGGTTGATTTAATTTAACCTTTCTTCGAATTAACTCGATTAATGTAGGATTTGTTAACTAAAATTGTTAATTACAGCAATACAGAAATTAAATAATATTCATATATTATGAATTTCTTTTAGTTTCGCTTACTTCGATGAGTTTAATAAATCTAGGAAACACGATATTTCTGCTAACAGCAATAACTGGTACATGAGGCCACACTTCTGGTACAACCACTGTTGCTGGTAATTGTGAATGTCCGTCGAAGTTATCTTCCTCCGCAGGTGGTTGATTATGATCTCCACTATCTGAGGCTTTAGTGGAAAATTTATTGTGACTACAATTGATAAAATTTAATTTCGAGATGTGACTAAAATTGTTGTATCTATGAAATGTTTTCTCGCAAGATTGACCTCCATGAGAAAACGAAAAAAGTTTTGAGTGTGAGGTTAAGCTAACTGAAGATTGACAAATTGGTGTATAACGTAAAGGTAACCGACACGACCGTACTAAAAAACGACTATTTAACACCGCAAACGATAGGTACATTTTATTTTAATAAATTTTTTTGAAACTGAAATGTCTCAACTTAATATTTAAAAACGTTACTTCCAATTTGACATATGTCCGGCTAGCACGAGAATTTAACTATTCAAAATAAATGTAGCAAACTTCATACGAGTGTCGCAATCAGTGTCGCACAGGAGTATCAGGAGTTGACTGAATTTTGTAAGAATAAAAACAGATATTTTTCTATAATTAATTTATAATATCGTAAAGTTTAAAGATAGGGTCTATACTCTATAGGATATCCCCTTTATTTTTGCTAATTTAATAATTTTATTGCAATTAACAAAAAATATCGTCACTTCTGCCGCAATACCTCCAATCATCAGCACACCAAATTTTATCTGAATCGGTTATACATTCCCGGAGATATGATGTCATTTTCATTTTTTTTTATTTATTTTATTGTGGTAGTCCTGGCAAAGATTTCTCTGCCAAAACCTTATTTTCACCACTAGAGCCTACAAGACACACGTCCAAAAAGTTTGAATGCCATCGACGTAGAAATGCCGAAAAAAATCGAGGGACAAGGACTTTTTTTAAGTATTCGCAAAAAAAATTAATTATTTTTTTTCATATTAAATTCCTGATTTTTATCAAAGGGTTCCATATGCGGTGAAGTCCTTTGAGGGCAATGTTCCTACATACCAAATTTGGTTGAGATCCCTTCAGTACTTCATGGGTTATTTACTTTTGAAGTTTTAACTTTGACAGCTTGTAATTTTTGACAGATGACAGATAGAAAGTTAATTTCACCCATTCTGGATAAAGCTTTTCAAGGTCTTTAAAATAACCTATCACAAGACAAAATCGCTTTTAAAAATCTTGTATCATTTTCTTGTAGTGGCACTCCTGATTGACAGATCGCGACGAAAACCTTATTTTCACTTTTCTACCGTAAACCCTACCACTATACCAAATTTGGTCCTGATAGGTTGGATGGTTCACGAATAAATCGAGGGACAAAATCTGGCGACCGACCGACCGCCCGACCGACCGACCGCCCGACCGACCGACAGACCGACACAGAAATTTATTTTTTATTTTTTGCAGATCTTTACGTTTCTGGACACGGTGATCTTGAAAATGTAAAAAAAAAAAATTGAAATTTTTTTTCGATTACCATACCTCCAATTTTTTAATTGATTGGAGGTAAAAACTTGTAGAAAAATAGCAGATGCATTTCTAAATAATTTCGAAATACTACTGCCAAATTTAAAAAGCGATATCATCAGAGATAACATGGATGAAGAATGACCCCATATAGCACAAAGTGGTCCTATGGACGTCCATAGTACGTCCTTCTACGGATATCTGTACGTCCAGTGGACATCCGTGGAAGTCCATTGGACGTCCCATGTACGTCCATAAAAGGTGAGTTTGACACAACATTGGACGTCCTTAAAATGTCCGTCACTGGACGTCCTTAAAATGTCCGTCACTGGACGTCCTTAAAATGTCCGTCATTGGACGTTCTTAAAATGTTAGTCACGGGACGTTCTTAAAATGTACGTTCTGGACGTTCAGTGGATTACCAATAAATTGTTCTTTAAATACACAAGAAAACAAAGATAGCACTAATATTTATAATTATTTATTATATAAATATTTACTTAAATATAATTACATATAAGTTAACATAATATTATAAAATGAATCAGATTTAAAACTACTTAGAACTCAAACGAAATACTACCTACTTAAGCACTATTTCAGCATCTACATTCTACATAAACAAAATTATCTTAAAAATTAATTACTTATAACTATTATCTAATCCTACTTGAAATTTATTGCGTTATTTTATGACCTATTATCAGATGCAGAAATCTTGATTTAACAAAATCTTGACGATTAAACTAAATGGTATCAAATATATTAAAATTTAATATTTTTAAAATGTTTACTTAATTTTGGCTCTTTCGGCACATCTCTTCAACCATTTAGAAATGTGTTGTTCAATTTCTTTTTCAGTTGAACTGGGAAAATTCTTCTTTGGTGATTCTAAAATAAATTATTAATGAAAAACTATACAATGAGTTTTGATATAACAGTATTTACCCATTAACAAACTCCACAATTTTAAATCTTTGAATGGCTTCTTCTTTTTTCGGCCCAACTAACTAAAATCAGCTCCATAAGAATTTGTTATTAGCTTATTTGTAGTTGCCCGAACTATAAAATCATAAACGCTATTTCCTCCCACGGAAGCAATACTTGTTACCTGAACAATAAAAATATAGAATGATCAAGCATCATGGGTTTACTATTTTATTTCAAATATACTGACCGCTTTGTTCATTTCCAGATCGTTAGAGAGAAAATCTTCGAGTAGGTGCAAATCATTTTGACAACTGGCTGGTAACACCTCTAATTGAACAAAAATATTGTCCAAATGATTTCCAACTTCTTCTATTTTATTTTGAAATATGGTGGGACTTTATTCTATCTAGATCTTCCCCTAAATCTGTCAACATTGACTGCAAAATATTTTGCTTTCCTACAATTTGTTTACTTTGTCCTAAAAAATTTAATTTATATTATACATTATTTATATAATCAATAAAAAATTATATTAATAATGAAAAACACTTATACTTAATAATTCTTGAGGTACATCGGTTTCCACTTCCATTAATATTGAACGTCTTGGTGATAGTCTTGGTGTTTCAACTGCTAATGGCCCATTACAATTCGGTGAAGAAGTGTACCACTTGTAAATATGTCGGATCTTTTTTCTACCTGACTCATAATTAAGCTGGGCTTGAACAACTGTTAGTTATATTTTGCAACTAAAACAATAATTTATTGCACTACAGAAAAAAAATACTAAATAGACATTTACACTTTATACTTACCAAGAGATTAAAATAATAATTATTATTGTTGTTGATTAACCACACTGCACATTGTTGTGAAGCGAATTTTAATAAGAAAAATTAGTTTCTTTTTATATAGGTAACTGATTTCTACTATAGTTTATAACCAAAATATATAATAAGGTTTTGACAATAATTAGGTACGTGCGTCCGCATCTACCGATCTTTGAAACTTAATTTCAACTGAGTTTTTAGTAACAAACTGGCATCCGTTTTAAGGGATGATGAACGAGGAAGTAAAAGATATATGGTTCTTTTTTTCCGTTTACATAATACCTAAAAGAATCATAAAATAATAAAAAACAGTAATACTTTTATCCTTACTGCTACTTTTAAAGGGTTGGGAAAGTAATATAAATGCCAAAAATAAATCACAAAATATCAAGTCTTTAATAATAGCATATGTATTGCATCCTTCAATAGAATTTTACCAAGAATTTAAACTTCATTGCTTTGGGTTGTACTCACATTTTCATTGTAATTGTTACAGTTTAAAGATTAATAAAAAAAATAAATGCTCAAATAAATGACAAAACGTTTGTTCCTTGCACATTGCGCCTTGCGAGAAATTTTTGGTTTAGCAATTTATTGCTTTTCATATATTTTGAATTGAAATATATAACACAGTTTCAAGTTGAAGTGATATTTTGTTAAAATGTAACATAATATAATGTATACCACATGTCTACAAGACATGGTCAAATCCAGGAACCGCCTATAATAAATAATGTTCTAACGCGCCAAAAAAAAACTAGAATATTACGAACCATTTACTTATATTTTATTATTTAATTAGTATACCTACTAATTTACTTTGTGTATATTATTTAATAATATTTGTAATAAAAAGATTTTTAAATGTCAAATTAATAAATTTTATTTCATAAATTAATAAAAAATACTGGTATTATAGGTATTCTCAATAATAAGCATATAGTTTTTAAAAATTTAAATTATTTGGACCAGTATAAATTTGTTGAGGAAAAACTTTATAATAATGATATAAGTAGGAATTAAAATAAAATTCACGTTTTACAATTTATTCTAAAAGGTCCAGTCTGTACATACGTAGGACGTCTTATTCTGGACGTTCCAAAAATGTCCGGTAAAGTACGTTTTATGTATGTCCAATTTAAGTCCATGGACGTACGTACGTAGAATGGACCTAAAACGGACGTCCATAAGACATTGTGTGCTATATGGGACGAATGACGTTGAAAAACAAAAAATTCGATATACGCTTATACGCAGAGGTGCCAGGGGGACAGAGCTGCGTGCTATATCCGAAGTTATTAAATATTATATTCGGAAAAACTTTTTAGAGCAGCTATCGAATATCTGGAAGGAAGTTCTAACTGATGCAATGGTAAGTATATTAACAATATTAGATACGCCGACAATACCCTTCTTATAGCGGACAGCGCAGAAGGACTCCAAAAAAATAATAAATCAATTAACTGCAATCAGCAAAGAATGTGATATGAAACTGAATGCCTCTAAAACTATGATCATGGTTAGTAGTAAAAAGCAGAAGATATTGGCGGGAATTTTTGCAAACGGAATATGGAACTGGAATGGGTTTTAAATATCACTTAGGTATGCCCGTATTAATAGTCACGGATTAATCCGAGATTCAAGATTATCATTTTTTGTTTTCGAGTTATAGCCAAAAGTTCGAATTTTCGACTTTTCGATAAATGGAAACCATAGTTGAAAATGGTATTTTTAAATAGCGATTTTTATCTTCTTTTCAACGATATATAACATGATATTGTGAATATCATAAGTTATCCGCTTTCATGAAGCGGAAAAACGAAGGATATGTGCCGAAAAAATCGCGCGTCCTAACCTCTGACCACGTGGTCAAATTTTTAAAAGAGGCGCCTCGTTAGAATTTTTTGGTAGCTAAAGTAAGTACTTTTTATTTATTTGTTTAACAATTTATTTCATTGTAGGTCGCACTAATATTTGGTCTAGCGGGGGCGTGCCGTACCGAGAAATTGGTAAATTTGTGCATAGAAGATGTTACAAAAAAATGAAAATTAAATTGATAATAAAATCTGGTGACTTCTTTTTTGCCCGGCAGTAACTTTTTTTTGCCCTAGGGCAAAAAAGTACCACTTTACACCCGCAAATCAGGGTCTAAAGTGAGTACTTTAGCTCTCGCAATTGCAAAACACAGTATATGCACCTCGGAAATAAAGTGAATTTTTTGGCCTGAGGGTTATTTTTGCCCTCGACTGCGCCTCGTGCAAACAAACCTTTACCCTCAGGCCAAAAAAAGATCATTTTATTCCCTTGGTGCATAATGTACTATTTTAAATAGCGATTTTTATCTTCTTTTCAACGATATATAACATGATATTATAAAAATAACAAAAATATTCTAAAATTATAGAAGACCGAAACATGAAATGTAATAATAACATTTTTAGTAAAAAAAAACAATCAAAATTTTAAATTCTAACATTAAATATTAAAGTAAAGATGAAATTCAAATTGTAGTCTATTGTTTTCAATACATACTAATTTGGTTAAAACAAAACACTACCAAACCATTATTGACATTTAAAACATTTACTTACACCAATTGTTTTTAAAAAAATTAAAATAATCTATTATAGTAACTAAGATTTGAAAATTTAATGACAACAACTAAATAAAAATATCGTCACTTCTGCCGCAATACCTCCAATCATCAGCCCACCAAATTTTATCTGAATCGGTTATACATTCCCGGAGATATGATGTCATTATCATTTTTTTTTTCTTTTTTATTGTGGTAGTCCTGGCAAAGATTTCTCTGCCAAAACCTTATTTTCACCACTAGAGCCTACAAGATACACGTCCAAAAAGTTTGAATGCCATCGACGTAGAAATGCCGAAAAAAATCGAGGGACAAGGACTTTTTTTAAGTATTCGCAAAAAAAATTAATTATTTTTTTTCATATTGCATTCCTGATTTTTATCAAAGGGTTCCATATGCGGTGAAGTCCTTTTAGGGCAATGTTCCTACATACCAAATTTGGTTGAGATCTCTTCAGTACTTCATGGGTTATTTACTTTTGAAGTTTTAACTTTGACAGCTTGTAATTTTTGACAGATGACAGATAGAAAGTTAATTTCACCCATTCTGGATAAAGCTTTTCAAGGTCTTTAAAATAACCTATCACAAGACAAAATCGCTTTTAAAAATCTTGTATCATTTTCTTGTAGTGGCACTCCTGATTGACAGATCGCGACGAAAACCTTATTTTCACTTTTCTACCGTAAACCCTACCACTATACCAAATTTGGTCCTGATTGGTTGGATGGTTCACGAATAAATCGAGGGACAAAATCTGGCGACCGACCGACAGACCGACACAGAAATTTTTTTTAAATTTTTGTAAATCTTTACGTTTCTGGATACGGTGATCTCGAAAATGTAAAAAAAAAAATTGAAATTTTTTTTCGATTACCATACCTCCAATTTTTTGATTGATTGATTGGAGGTAAAAATATTAGCTTATTGAAAATCAATTGGTGTAAATGTTTTAAATGTCAATAATGGTTTGGCAGTGTTTTGTTTTAACCAAATTATGTATTAAAAACAATAGACTAAGGTTTGATCTTCACTTTAGTTTTACGGTCTTCTATAATTTTGTAATATTTTTGTTATTCTTATAACAAATATAACATATCATGTTATATATCGTTGAAAAGAGAATAAAAACTTTATGTAAAAATATAATTTTCAACTATGGTTTCCATTTAAAAAAACACAACTTTATGTTATAACTCTGAAACTGAGATAGATATTTAAAATCTCTTTAACCTATTATATTGATCTTAAAAAAGTGCCCCAAGAAAGTGTTAACATTTTTTTGACAACTTGAAAAATAACCGAGATATCCACATTTATCGAAAAGTCGAAAATTCGAACTTATGGCTATAACTCAAAAACAAAAATGTTAGCGAATTCTGGTTTTCATCATTGAGCTTTTCTAAAAAAAAGAGATCGAGAATGCGCCATCCATTTTTTCATATCTCTTATAGTTACCGAGTTTCCCATATAAGAACTATCGAAATTGGCGCACCCTGTACAGGATTGGACACTCACAGAGGAGACCCAGCCGCACGTTTGCTTCTTTTCATTAGATATTGAATTTTTTTAACCTCTTGTTTCTCTTCTACAAGTTTTTTGTTTTTGGCCACAATATTTTGTTTTCGATACTTGTGCATATTCAGCCATTTTTTCCTCTTCTACATTTTTAATACATTCTGTCTCTAACTTGTCTTCGCTAAGAATATTTTTATTTCTGCTAAATTCTCTTTCTACCGCTGCATTTCCATAACTAAAGGCAAATATGGCATAGAAGAACTTCTTCAAATGTACAAATTTTGCAGTATTATTAAACGTCAGAAAAAAAAACAATTCTTACTTTGATCAATTGCTATCGTAACTGTGCCACTTCTGTAGGTATTTAGTAGTTATGGGATTGTCAGGTAGACAAATTGTAAAATTAAGTAAAATTGAGCTTGATCCACTAGGTCAGCCGAAAGCCGAATGATCTTACCTATGAGCGCAATCCGGATTTAAGACACACTATGCTGTGCATAATATTTGGTCTACTTTGAATTCTTAATCATTGGCAATTGTTCTTTGTTTAAATAATCAATTTTCGAAATGGACACAAAACCAGTAAA
Source organism: Cantharis lateralis (assembly GCA_963170105.1). Lineage (NCBI taxonomy): Eukaryota > Metazoa > Arthropoda > Insecta > Coleoptera > Cantharidae > Cantharis > Cantharis lateralis. The sequence goes on from OY720629.1 coordinate 13,193,353, forward strand.
ATCTTTTGAGTGTAAAGTGTGATAGATATCTCTCAAGGATATCCTGTATAATGTAGTAAATAAAATTATGTAAAACAGTTTAAGATAATGTTCACTAAGCTTTTTTTGTACGACAAAAACTTAAAAACGTTTTACAGTTTCTTTAATTCCGATTTTAAAAAATTAAAAGAACAAAGTGTAGTATCTTAATAGTTATATGTATATTAATAAAACATTAATTTATATTCTATCTTTTAACGATCCTATAATAGCCATTGTATTTCCACAAATTACAAAAACTATTGTATATTATGTAGGTAAAACTATTACTTGCCAGATTTATTAATTTAATTGGGAGATGCCTATTAACATAATAACACATTTTTTAAATGAGGGAACTATTTCTCTAATAAATCCAAGAAATACTTTAGTTAAAAAGATTAAATTGTTTGCATAGGGTCCATTGTCCAATTAGCTACAATAATTACAAAATCTTCTTAATTAAAACTCTCACGAATATTTTAATTAATTCTTACCTTGAACTTGTTTTGTAATAAACACAATGCATGTATAATTATCAAAATTTTAAATTTATTTTCTTGTAAAATACGTTAGAAAGTATATAGGTACGAGAAAAACTCAAATCAATGCTAAAAACTTTTGCAAGTAATTGAAAATCATTTCAAATTAAATTGAAATTTAATGTAAATTTACAGTCATTACTTACGTAACTTACTACGAGTTTAATTAATTAAAATAAATTGGTACTTAAAGGCAAAATTTTTGTAAAGGCATTGTTTTTAATATTATTGTTAATTGTGCAGATTATCGATAAGGTTTTATTGCATTTACAATTACACCTTACAAATTACACCAAAATACATAATTTATTTAGCAAGTGAAGAAACTATTTATTGTGTGATATTGAGATCGGATGTAGAGAATAAGAATAGGTACCTACCTATCTCAATTTAATAAATAATTAAATCGCACAGTAAATTTGCACTTGAATAAATTAATTAATATCAATTCAAACTTATATGAAGTGGACTCAATTTTTGCTAAAGAAGTTCTCCTGCAATCTAAGTTCAAAATATTTGCATTTCAGAATATTACCTATATTCGTATTTACCTAAATATAATTATAGTTAATAAACAAGTAATTAATTTGTTACCAAGAAAATGCTTAAAATGTAAAAGATTGTTAAATTTGATAATGCAAATTGCGCAGGTAAGCTTAGGTTTAGCGATCACACACAAAGCTACAATTAAAAATGTTGAAAGTTGGTCTTCGGTGGGGTACCATCAGACTTTTAAATCTTTGTAAGATGATGCCATTACTAGTAAAACGCGCACTAGAATAGCAATGTGTTTCTTGAAGTGTAAAGTGTGATAATTAGCATTTATATTATGGGATACTTTACTTATAAATCACAAATAGTAAGTTAGAATTTAAAATAAATATTCTTAATTTCAATTTTCAATTTATTTCATTTTAATTCTTTTTTTCTAAATTTATATAGATATTAATTTTATCGGTGAATCTACTGCGGATATTTGCCATAACCACCCGACTGGAACAGGAGTTAGCTACTTCTAAAAAGCATAGACATAATTTGGGAACACTACCAATACCAGAATGGGAATTGGGATTACGTGAAGCTATATATCAAGCTTTACTGAATGAAAATAAGCTGCAAGTAAAAAATTTACATGAATTTATCCATGCAGCTCCGCTTCTTCGTCGACAAAACTCTGCCACACCGTTTGGTGATATTGTAATAATGGGACGAGGGCAACTATATTCGGCTCCTGGTGGTTTTCAGTTGCTACAGGATTATTACACTAATGACTGCGATGGATGCCACAATCCACCACCTCGTTGTGAACGAAGTCAATGTGAAAATTGGAAACCACTAGATCACGAACGTTTGCTAGCACTGTGGACAGCGAAAAGAATAAGACATAGAGATTCTCAATATGGTTATCGTTATGAATTCGAATACAAAATTTCTCCCATGAGCATGGTCGCAAATGAACGTTTTGTAACACGAAATGGTAACTTCGATTATAGTGTTTCTGGTTATACATTTGTTGTTCGAGTAGATCCACAACAAACTTCTCATAGATTTTATCGACATCCTAACCAAGCCTACGATTTTTTTGATACATTTGACTCTCCAACTTGGACACCTAGTTCTAGTTCAAACTACGAGAATAATTTTTACTTGCCACCCCCTATTCCAACCGTTGACGAATATAACGATCCGGATCCTCGTCAACAAGGTCTTCCAAATAGTTTATATAATGTACCCAATTATCACAACATGAAAAATAAAATTACAACTACAACGACAACAACAGAACGTCATATAAATGATAAAGAATTTGAAAATGAATTATTTAAAATTACTACCAGTACTTCTTCAACAAAAATTCCAACTGAGCCAATAACTACAACAAATGCCGCTTCGAGCTCAAGTAAAACATTTCCAACGACCATTGCCACTACTGTAATACCAAAGAAAATAACACAGCCTATAAAAACAAGCAGTCTACCATTTTTACCAACCATTAACGACCATTCGACTTCAACCACACATGCAAATGTTTATACCACATTGACTCCGTCAACATCAGAATATGTTACTCAACCAACACCAAATTTTGAAGTTTCGACTCGAACAACTAGAGGTACTAAAAATACTAAACCATATCCAATTAACAGCAGCACCGGTAATACTTCACCCGTAACTTTTATGAGTTTTGAACCGTCTCCAACTAAAACAACAAACAAATTTAAATCTACTACAAGTCGATTAAAAACAACTACAAACACTTATGATTTTGATTTATTTGGAGAAAATAGTGATAGTAAGAATCCAAGTACCACTTCTGGATATTCACCTATAACGATTGTAACATCCCCAACACCCAATTATCAAAACAATGTAGGTAAAAAGCCAAATACCAACGTTGAAGGAACTTTGCAAAGCGAACTATTTGATAACTTTGAACCTAAATTACCTACAACAAAATCACGAGATGGAAATGTTCCTACAACAATAACGTCGAGAGAACCAGAAACAACAACAACATCGACCACTAGAATGACAACAAGAATTACTTCAAAAGCAACAAGAACACCAATAAAAAGTACGACTAAAAGAAAACAATCAACTCCAAGTTTCACTACAAAGGATAAAGTAACTAGACCTACAGTTTATTCAACAAAATCTAGAACATTTTCGCCATTTAAAAGCATGGTCTTCAGTGTGCCTTTAACGACATCGGCTACGTCAACAATGCATACTACGAAAATGTCAACAGAGCCCATCGATATTTTTGATATGTTATTAACTACATCCGCTAGTACAAAAACTACTTCAAATCAGAACACATTTGGAACCTCGCCTATAGCAACATCGCAAAGTGATATCACTTCAACCATGATAAGTAATAATACCATTTTAACTTCAACAGATATTATTTATACAACTTCACAAAAATTATATCCAACCACACAAGAAACATCAACTTTAGAAGATAGTCGTGACCTTATAACCTTTATCACAAGTACTTCTTCAAAAATGTTGGATATTACAACACGAGACAGCACAACTGAAAATGTACTAACATCTAATGTATTTAATATTACAGAAGATTCGAACACCACACCTACTCGTTCTATTACAACTCGATTAACTTCTGCTATATTTACAGTTCCCGAAACAACAAAAGTTAACGATGTTAACATGGTAACACAAGAAACAACCAAATTGTCTATTGCAACCAAAATACCGATGGTTCCTTTAACTGAAATCGCTAAGACAATCATGTCCTCGGCACCGACAACACCCACGTATGATTTTTTTACAACTACACCCGCACCAACCCCAACGACTCAACAAAGTCGTCCAATGGCAACAACAATTACATCAACTCACTCCACAGCAACCACGAAATTAAAGCCTCCGAAAACGTTTGCAACTAAAACAAGTACTATGCGGACATCAGTTGGTACATCCGATAATTTTCTTTTCGACAAAAATATTAACGATTTTCCTAAAGTGACCAATGGTGTGGTAACGAAAAACAATAACTTTTATTTTGATATTTTTGGTGAAACCTTTTCGACAAAATCTACAACTACTACAAGTAAAATACCATTTAAAACAAAAGAAATTGATGAAATTTTTGGAAAAGAACCTGAAGAAAATAAGCATAAGAATATGAAAATGCAATTAACTTCGAAACCAAAGAATGAACCTGAGATAATTTATGCAGATTTTTATTCGCCGTCGACCGCCAATTACAATAAAGATGAAAAGTTTGATGAAACTACCAAATTGCCTAATAGTAATTTATATCAAAAAAATGAAAGTAGACCAACCGAATTTGAACACTTAACAAGTCAAAGTTATATTACGTCTGTAAGTTATCAAGTTAATAAGAAAAATCCAATTACTACAGAAACTTACGATAATATCGGGACTAAGTTTCAAGAAGTTAGTTCGCATTTGAATGATAATGACACAGATATTGCAACTAAAACTAATTTATCGCCCACAGTGTTAATAAAGTGTAATGAAACTAATCCGCAAACCAACAATACGAATTTAGATGCATTAGCATTGACTGTGCTCAATAATGCAAAATCAATTACATATCTTAATTCAAATCTTGAACAAACAACTCCAACATCGATCAAATATAAAAGAAGAAATGGTTACAAGTTACGGAAGTTTAAAAGAATAACGTAGTTTTTTTAAAGGCGTGAGTATATTCAAAATAACCCTTTTAAAATTGGTTAGCTTGCGGTTTAAATATCCAATGTTAAAAAATGGATCTAATTTTCTTAAAATAGAGAACATTCTTCTGCGTACATGAAATTAGAATAAATATGACGAAAACAATATTTCGAAAAGAATTTTGTTTACAACGCTGTGTTTTTCATGTTCTATATCGCTGAACTGCGCACCGGTGCGCGAAGAACTAATTTAATATATTTAGAGATTTTTTGTAATTACAAAATTATTTATTGCAACAGAATTATTTACCGGTTTTGAATAACTTTTTTTGTATTTACTAATAGTAATAATATTTTTAATATTAATACCATTATTTTTTAGAAAAAAATAATTGAGATTTGATTCCATATTCTAGTTTCATAGCAGCGTTTTTTTTATATTTATAATAATAATTAAACATAAATAAATTATTCCTATTAGTAATAAGAATTTTTTTAACTCAAAAGTTTTCGATAAATTGAATTTTAAAAATCATTTACAATCATCAACATCAATATAATTTAGAATAAATACAATTATTTTAACACCGATATTGCAATATAATTAAAAATAAATAATATTATACATTAATAGATTGAATTTACGCGCCTACGCGCTAAGTGAAAATACAGTAAAATTCAAAAAAAAAGCTCATGAATTAATTTGGATTTTATTAATTCTGTTTTAAAATAATTATTTGAATAAATAACATAGTAACAAATAGTTTACATATATTAATTTAAAATGTATATTAAAATACATAGTAATACATAACATAAAAATCAAATAAGGCCGTTTGACACTTAACAAAATATTGAAAAATTTAAAAATGGTACAATAAATATTAAAATTCTTATTTTAATTTAATAAAAGCATTCTTTTTTATTCACTTTTTTGTCGGATAAATTACATAATATGTACCTACCTAGTTATATACATATTTCTATCAATATTAACAAAATTTCATAGGATTAGAAATAAATATGTATTGAATGAACTTCAACATAAAACAAGTTAATTAAACGATAATATTCATTTATATTAGGTTGCAATCGGCATCGAAATATTAAAGATTATAATAATATATTATCGTTTAATTAACTTGTACTATGTTTAAGTTTATTCAATATATTATGTATGCTCGTATTTTCACAAGTTAATAAATTCACTTAATTTGATTAAAAATATGGTCCGAGAAAACTACTCAAGTATATTATGAAATAGTGTTATTGTACCATAAGGCGTTTAAACATTATGTATTGTATAATACCGGGTGTTGACTCGAATAGCCGAACATAGGGAATTAACACGTAAAAACTTATTTATGCAAATTCCTGCTTCCCAAATTATTTTAGAGAAAAAATGAAAGACACAAAAAGAATGCAGAAGTATAAACTACGTATGATAAAAGCATTAGATTTCATGTAATCTTTACTTATAAGGTCAAAAAGTGCTTTTAAAATTGTTAAAATTTTCATTTATCAGACTGGCCATGTAAGTTTCCAAGGAAAATTTTTTTTTAAATTAAATTGAATTTATTTCATGACCAGTCTGACAAATGAAAATTTTAACAATGTTAAAAGAATTTTGGACTTTTATCTTCAAATTTCATCTAGTTTCTACTTAAAGGGTCCAAAATTATTTTAGAATTGTTAAAATTTTCATTTTTCAGACTGGTCATGAAATAAATTCAATTTAATTTCGAAATAATTACCTTGAAAACTTACATGGCCAGTCTGATAAATGAAAATTTTAACAATTTTAAAAGCATTTTTTGACCCTATAAGTAAAGATTACATGAAATCTAATGCTTTTATCATACGTAGTTTATATTTCTGCATTCTTTTTGTGTCTTTCATTTTTTCTCTAAAATAATTTGGGAAGCAGGAATTTGCATAAATAAGTTTTTACGTGTTAATTCCCTATGTTCGGCTATTCGAGTCAACACCCGTATAATACGTACATACTATATTATAAATGGTGTATTAAGCAAATAATTGTCTGCAACATTTTGTTAATTGTCATACAGCCCGTAGTTAAACTAAACTTTAAAGTAATATAGTTAAATTAATTTTTCAAATTCACGTCCATATTCATATCAATTAAATAAAACTCGAATGGGGATTATGGATTCTGCAATAAAACAACTAATCAATTATCGAGGTTTCGAAGATTTTATTGTCTGCTTCCTCAGGATCACTTGATATGATATCTGGGATGCAGTATATTATTATGATGACATACTGTGTTATTCGGAAACATAAAAACCAAATCTAAATCGTTAATACAAATCAAAATACTAATACAAATTTGTACTATACCGTACTTTCATACAATAGTCCAGCCCAACAATTATAGTACATTAACAGCGTATTTAAAAAATATAATGTATATATATTATAATGTGTGAAATTAAAGTAGATACTTATTATTATATGTGTATATGTGTAGGTATATAATAATTTTATATTAATATTTTTAATTTTGAATTTTAACTGTTTTAACGATTTGGTTTTTATGCTTTCGACTAAAGGGCTCGACACATAGCTTGTGCTATGCTATGCCAATGTAAACATAGAAGTACAAGCACGGGCTAGCAACTCTATTGTTATCCAATCGGAACTGTTTTAGTGTAAACTAAGGTCGTCACTGGCGCTAGTATGCGTTTTTTTTAAATTTTCCGCGTTGTTATTTAAGGTTAAGTATGAGTACAAGCATACGGTTTTAATGCTAACGGTCACATTGCTATGCAGGCTGCCCTGCTATGTTTTGCACATGTTTGAAATTGTTCAACATTTATGTTGGTATACATAGCATAAAATAGCATAGCGTAATAAGTTGACAAGTTTCTATTTTAGTAAACAGTCGAAGTGGTTTTGAGGTTATAAACATCGATTGTTGGTTTTAAAATTAAACTTCAGGGTACACACAAATACAATGTATTTGTGAAAAACAGCATAGCATAGCACAACCTATGTGAACACTGCTATGTTGGGTCATGCTATGACAAAATTTTACATTAGCATAGCATAGCATAGCACAAGCTATGTGTCGAGCCCTTAACACAGTAGTATGTCATCATAATTATATACTGCATACAGCATATCGAGTGATCCTGAGAAAGAGGCAATAAAATCTTTGAAACGTCGATATTTGATTAGTTGTTTCATTGCAGATTCTAAAATAGTAGTATTCGCTGTAAAGTATAATAATTTTAATTCTATTTCAATCAAATTCACTTTACAGTTGTTAAAATCTTAATGACTGTATTACACAGCGACTAGCTTACTAATTCAAATTCTTTTGTTTGAAAATTTATATTATATCGCAATTAACCTATTGTATAACATATTTTTAGATTTATTTTATTGGAAACTGCTCATCACCATCAGTATAGTTACATAGGTTACTGAAACCGATACTGATAATGATAACTAATTGTTTTCAAGTTCAACTGTCGTAATAATATTTACCTACCTATTTTCAATAAACTTGTTAAATTTAAATGCAAAAAAATTGAATGATAAAATGAAGATTGGCGTTCATAAACGGAGCACACACTTTAACATGTTTCTCTATAAAAGATAATTTGGAAAGAACATTGCTGAGGAGGTTTATGATATACTGAATTATACTTTAATCGGATAATTTCTTCGTAGAAGGTGCCATATATATTACTTGTACATATTAGTGAGCTCTAAGACTAGAATAACATGTTAACTAATGTAAAAAGTACCAATCGTCCAGTCAACAACAAAGGATAACATTTTAGCAAACTTGAAACAATTTTCTCTGCAACTTTTGAATTTTTCCAAATTGTACTACGTATCTAATATATTGAATTTTTGTTATGCAATATAAATACGCACATTGGAACAAAATTTATAACAAAACCTCAGAAACAAGCCCATTAGAAATAGTATAAAAAATAATTTGTAATTTTTTGTATAATAATTTATTGTAGGTATTTAATATCATCGCAATATAAATAATTTTTGACAATATTTTATGACTTTTTATTGACCAACCCATAGCCATAATAAGTTATTATAATATGACATCGAATTTTCTAATAATTAATCTGTTTTTAAATTTTTTAACTTAAAGTTAGCAAGTAAAAAGCGAATAAATTAAAGTTAAACACAAAACAAAACAAAGTGCATACTATTGACAAATCAAAGAACTTTGAATTTAAATATAATTTTTCTAAAAATATCAAGAATAATGAATTTTTATCTTTCCATTGTTAAAGTTAATTTTTCACTTTTTGTGAAAGACAGAGGTGAACATTTATTTCTACTATTTTTCTTAATTCGAAAATTGAAATTGTTCTCAATATTTTCTATAAAGTTCTAAATTTTAGAACAATTTCATTTTTTAGAAAAAGAAATAGAAATAAATGTTTACCCACGATCAATTAATTGAAATAATTTGTATCAAAATCAAATTTTTTTTATTGAAAGAGCTTTCAAAATCGAAAATTTTCAGAAGAAATGCGATTGGATTGGTGCATCTTTCGCAAAGTTACGAGCATTTGAAAAAAATTATATCTTAAGAAGGGATGGTCAAAAACATTTGAAAAAACACAAAGAACGCGTTTTTCATCGGTCTCAAAAATATTTGAACTTTTAGATAAATTGGAAGGGGTCACCGAAAAAAGTGGCCGATTTGGCGTGAAATGCCCCATATATTATTAAATTGGAAAGTTGTTGGAGGAACGTCGAAATAAAATTTGATCCGGTCTCCAATTTCATCTTATTATCAATTGTAACGACAACGCCAAGATACTTTATTCATTTTATCTCTTCTATTTTATCCCCATCGATAGTAAAGTTTATTTTATCAAAATTTAATGTACTTCTTGCTTTTTCACATTATCACATGTTAATAACTTATATTCATTTCAATTCTTCCATTTTTGGCTACGTTTAAGACATTTTGTCCAGTACAAAATGTAATTAACATTTCATGTAGAAACTAGTATTCAAATAATTTACATTTACGACAAAATTTTATTGCTGGTGGTTTGAAAACACAAAATTTTCAACTTATGTTGTTCAAGCTCAAGTTGACAACATTTCTAAACGTGTCAGAGTCGAACAAATTTTTGTTGAAAATTTTTGTACATACTAAATTTGGCTAAGAATTTATGCCAAAAAAGTAATAAAAAAAGATGTACTATAATTAAATAAAATGTTTATTAAGTATTAAATACTTGTTAATTTATAAAATTTCTTTTAAAGTAATACATTTGCAAAACTACATTTAAGCCTGCAAAGAAACAAACTGTTGGAAAACTTCTAAAATATGAGGATCCAAATCTTGTGTAAAAAGTAGAGTTTCTAATGTAGAACTATATTTTTGTACTTGTTCTTGATGCTCCAAAAACACTTGTTGTAATCTTCCAATAGTCCACTTGTACCAATGAGTGTTATAATCTCTGCCATCCGTATCACATCTTACAAGATGTTCCGACAGTATCATAATAAATCTTTGAAAAACAATTAAAAACAAATTCTTTTGATCAGCTTGTGCAGCTTCTAACTTTTCTTCCATTCTTTCTACCATTTCTTCCGTAGGTTTCTCTACATTTTCGGGTTTCTTCTTTGCAGGATCTTCCTCATCTTCAGATTCACTCGAGCTCGATTCAGCTCTTGCCAATTTTTCCCTTGCTTCATTCAATTCTCCACTTAACTTGATGACATGCTTATTCATTTTCTTGATAGTTAGATGTAGCATTTCCCACAAGTACATTTTCGTAAATTCAGTAACCATCTCTTTGGAAAATATAAAATTTGCAACAGCAGAACATTCAACAATTTGTGTTTTTAACATTTTATCGACCAACACAATCATCATTTGTTGATGATGATGCCAGAGCTCAAACATGTTTCTCAAAATGCAAATTTGAGCTTCTTCAGATTCTGCTAAAATCTTTAAATAAAGTATTAGTTTTAGAAATTATTTAAAACCATTATCATGTTACCTTAAAAACGTAATGAAACTTTGAAATAGCAGCATAACTATGAGAGAAACTTTTGGAACCTAAATTAAGCAAAGTTTGCACAAAAACATCAATTTTTAAAGGATTATAACGACTGTCAGCTTCTTCTTCAGAACGCGGATTTGGAAGATCTTTCAGTACCCCTAGAACTTCTTCTGGTGTACATTTTTGCCTAATTGATACCACCAATTGATGAGCAGCTGCAGTACCAGGTAAAGATGCTAAAACAAATGAATATTATAATAATATAGCAAAAACCAAATATTTCTACTAGGCCAGTAAACACTTTGAACTCCAAAATTCAAATTTATTTTCTATAAAACCTAGTTTGGAATTGGAAAAACAGCTTAATAGTCATCGTCATTGGAAAATGTCTTGCACCTTTTAAAATCTCGTTATTATGAAACTTGTTAAAAATTATTTTCTGAAACCGACTGTGGTACAGCCTTACTGGTAAAAAACCAATTTGTGTTTTAATGTGTAGGTAAAACAAAAATGTAAAATATTAAGAACATTCCAGCGTTGACGAAGTTCTAGTCTTTTGACACCTCTTAAACGTAAAAATAGCTAGTAAATTTTACCAAAATTATGTAGTAGTCATCATTATACACAAAAAAGTTTTGAAGAGAATTGTTCGGAAACGTACTGTTTTACTAAAGGTGCTCGCTCACTTAGACGGTTAGAGAAGTTTACATAGAATCAAATGGGAACCCGAACATGTTAAGGCAAATATTCCTAATGTGCAGGTTCCCATTTGATTCTACGTAAACTTCTCTAAGAGATAAAATTAACGTCGCATCATTTCGCCTAATGTGCTTCCAGCTTTATACATTAAAACAAATTAATTTTTTACCAAGAACCAAGAAGGCTGTGCCATTACTGTTTATGGAAAAATTTTAAGTTTTCATAATAACCACTTTATAGCTCAAGACATTTGGCGACGACTGTAAGTTTTCGACAAAAGAAAAATTAGGCTAAACAGTTCAAATAATTATGAAATCACGAATTGGTAATTTCCTGTGCACTAAATAAGGATTGGCAAGAAAAGGCCAGATGTATCTCGATACAAAACTTGATCAAATTGATGTAGTAAATTTAGAATCTCTTTTCAAATTTCAAACTAAGTACAATTTTCACTCAGAAATGCCTAAACTGGACTACTAGTTTCTTTTTGAACTTCGGTATCTTGATAAAATAAAAGTTAAAATTTGTTAACTTACCAGCTCCATCTTTAGAATATTTATAATCTGGTTCAGCCTTAACTGGTACAAAACGTGAAAATGGTTCAGGTAAAATTTCAGTGATTCGCTGATAATATGATAATCTAAAAAAGAAAATGCGGTAAGATTTTATTACACCCACTGTACATAATATAAATTAGTTGTACACAGACAGATCTGACATTAAATAACAATAAAAAAGTATTCAAATAATAAATACTTTTAATAATAATCAAGTTAAATTATCACATCACCGTTCGGAAGTCTAAAAATATACTTTTAAAGAAATGACAAGTTATTAAATTATATCCGATCTTAAGATTAAGAATTTAAAAATCTGAAATAGTTAATTTGAAACTAGCAATTTCAAGTTAGTAAATTTTATGTGATTTTTTGAAAAATAATTGTAATTATATATAATACAGTAAACTCTCGCAAGGACGCCCACAGAAAGTTGTCTAGGAGGGGCGAGGGGGATAAAAACTATAAGTACCACAGGAAAAATTGTTGGGGTTCCACGCTCAATTTTTACCTCAAAGTCGTTAAAAAACCCGCCTTCCGGACCCATTAAAATTGTATTGGATTTTGGAAAGATGTAACAACGTGAACGTCGAGAAATTTAAGATAAATATTTTTTTATTAAACAATTTAGTTGAACCTCCTTAACTTTGATATTTATATTTGTGTATGTATATGTTGTATCACAAGAGCAAATAGGAACCAAGAAGAAAGAAAAATAAACTTATTTACTGCGTTATTTACTGGCGGAGGCATGCCCGCATGTCTCTTTTAGTAGTCTAGGCGCAGAGCGCTGGATCACTAAAGCAAACTAATAACACCTAATAGTGCGGGAGCTGATCGGCAAAATTAAAAATTTAATTTTATATATGAGTGTTTTTGTAGTAATGTGAAGTAATTATAGCTAATTTAAGATTCTGATATATTGAAAATATTATCATATTTTCGCAAATAAGCAATTTCCAGGGGGGGGGGGGGCAAGTGCCCCCTCTTGCCCCTCCCTCCGGGCAACCCTTGAACTCTTCATATAGTGTTACTCGAAATAGAAGCATCAGTACCACGTGACTACCACTATAGCATTACGTAGAAATGTCTCGCTCCAGACTTATTATATAAACATAGTATCTTTTACAATCATAATTATAATTATTTATCTAGGCGTTTAAATTTCAGTCGATGCCGAATCTGCAAGTTAACTATAGGGTCCAAGAAAGTTGATTTTATTTAAAATTTTTATTTGATTCATACGTTATTTTAAATGTGGCCCTGCACTTTAACATTTATTTTATTGGTGGTTTTTCGTATTTTCGTGAATTTTTTCAGTATTTTTATGTTATTATTTTTGTGTCATCAGTTTCTTTGTTTTTATTATTTCTGTATAATTACTATAAATAATAAACAATGCTGGCAAGTTTATAAATAATATATTAAAAAGTATAAAGAACATACCTCATGCATTTAATCATCACTTCTCTAATGAATTTAGGCTTAGGATGTTCTGCATCCAGCGTTAAACAACTGCACCAATCTTCCCATGACCATCTAAATTGAAAGTTACTCAAGTGATAGGAGAACCAGTTAACAAATCTGTCAAAGCAAGAAACGTTCATAGAATCAATACGCATAAATAATATTTCCGTAGCTTGTGCCAATACTTGTGGCATAGTAGATGGTTGCAATTTACACAATTCAATCAACATAGAACCGTAAGCAATTTCTAAACATCGAGGAGTTGGCATATAAAATAGTTCACCAAAAAGTACTTCGACAATACAATACTCCAATGGTATTTTTAATTTGTAAGGGAAATTCAATAAATGAGCAGCGCAATCTTTTCTTTCTAATTTGTAGCGTTCAATTATTGAACGCAAATGTTCTTCAATTAAAAATCTTTCTATAGAGTGCGCACCTGGCATTATAGGTCCTTCGGGACAATCGGTATAATCAAACATTCTAAATACGACAGAAGGCATGGGATATTGATAAGAATCATGGTGAGGCGGCGGTAAAATTGTAGGTAAACTGTGCTGCAATGCTTCGCACAAAATTGAATCGAAAGCTAAATATGGGCGAGGTATATGTTTCTCGGACCAATTATCTTGTTTAAGTTTACGTATTTGAGACCACAAGCAATCCAAATATTCCTCTTGGGGATGTGGAATGTCTACTGCCCACACGCGAAGAGCGTTGTGATGCTTCTTCGATCTCTTATTTAAAAACACCTCTATGGAAACCAAAAGATGTTCTAGGGCACTCTCCTTCTTTTCGTACAACTCTCTACCAACCCAAGGTAGCGTCGTTAATATAGCAAACACATACCAGTCTTTACGAACTTGAGGTACGTTGTCCTCGTTAGCAGCATCTATCATGTTATCTAATAATTGCAATAAAGAAGTCGCAGAAAGTACATGACAATTCACCAAATCAGCTAAAAACCGCAAAGTGAAGCGTGCCACTTCCCATTTGCAAGCTTTTAACGCATCTTTGAAAGTGCGTACCATATACTCAACAAACTCACCACCGAAATTAAAACTTTTAGCATTCAACAAGCCTACTAATGTAGTATAAACAGTGCACTTCTCGGGCAATTTAATAGCGCAATCGGTCAGAATACGTAAAATTTTATTTCTGTAAGTGCTCAAGTCTGCTTCGAGTACGCTTGCCAAACCTTCTAGATTCGACTCTAAGGACGACGAACTCTTTTCACCAACCCGTAATATTAAGGATTCCAAACGATCTTCAATTTCCTGATGTTCTGAAACACGTCGTCGTTTTCTACTTCGATCTGAAATTAACAATAAATGCATAAACTCGCCGGCGTATTTACAAAAGATAATAAATTACCGTAATCGTCTTCTTCTTCGTGAGGTCGACGACGACTAGTCATTTTTAAATATCTAGTCTGAAACAATTAAATTTAATTAATTGTAAAACAGAACAGCCGCTATCGGATAACCACAAAATTTTCAACGGCGTTAAATTTACAATAGCATGGAAGACGCCATGTTAAAAATAAAAAGGGGCTTTCAGCGCCGCCTCACTGCTTGGTAGTTAACTATAATAATAAATAGCAAATAGTACATGTACAAGTATTTGTAAATAGCAAATACTATATTGTAATATTTGTAAATAGTCAAGAAATATAATATCAAAATAATAATAAAACCTGAATAGTTAACCTTTAAACTAGAATATTGAAATAAAATAGTCGAGATTGGGGTCTATCTCACTATCTCAGAGAGGTAGACTCCTGTCTCAACTATTTCATTTCATATTATTTGTTCAATTTCAATTTCGTTCAATTTAGAACTGACCTGGGGGTAATTAAATAATTTTATTCTACCCTGTATATAAAATTTTTCAAACTGACGACTTGTCATTCATTATCTCATTTTGTAGGTTATAACTTATTCAACGTGTTTTATAAAAATAATAATAGGGATACGATTGTTTTTGAACAATTTAAGTTGATAAATTGACCCTTTGATATAAAAACATGGGTAAAAGAAAATTAAAAGAAAGCAACGAAACCGAGTTCGATCCAGTTTCTAAACACTTGCAAATCTCTCACATCAAACAACAAGAGAAACGTTTAATAATCATCTTAGAGAATGCTCAATTGGAAACTGTGAAGGTAAGTTCTTAAAATATTTTAATATAAATTTATGTAATATAAAATATTACTATATATCATTACAGGTACACAATTCGTTTCAATTATTAAATTCAGACGATCATGCTGCAATGCTAAGGAAAGGTGGCCGGGAACACGAAGCTTGTCGTCCGGATATCACACATCAATGTTTACTAATGTTATTTGACAGCCCTTTAAATAAGGCAGGTTTGCTACAAGTTTATGTACATACAAGTAACAACGTTTTAATTGAAATAAATCCACAAACTAGAATACCTCGCACGTATAAAAGATTTGCTGGATTAATGGGTACGTATTTGAAATTTTAATATAGGACGATTATTTTATTAGTTTTTTGTAGTTCAACTTTTACATAAATTTGCTGTTAGGACTGATAATGGAAGTATGAAACTCTTGAAAGTTATTAAAAATCCCATAACAATTCATTTACCAGTGGGAGTAAAGAAAATTGCAACTTCGTTTTCTAGCACAAATGTTGCCAAGTGTAGCGACTTGGTTCCAAAAAATGATGAACCAATTGTGTTTGTTGTGGGTGCAATGGCGCATGGAGCATTGGATGTCGATTATACAGAAGAAACTGTATCCATTAGCAAGTATGCATTATCTGCTGCATTGACTTGTACAAAATTATGCACAGCATTCGAAGAAGCTTGGGGAGTTATGTAAAATATTTATTTAAGAAAATAATTATATACACAGTTTCTTAAGTTTAATCGGTAAATTTTGTTATTCGAATTATTTAAATAAAGTTTTAAATTTATGGATTTTGTTGTTTTTTCAAGTTCGGATGATACGATTACATTACAATATATAATAGTTTTTAGAATTTCCCTTCTGTGAATTGTAAAAGGTGGTGATATCCACTGATTCTATAGTTTGTTAAAATGCTGATTTTTAAAAATTATTCAAACAACGTATTCTATGATTTTAAATAAAATAACTACTGATTTATTTCACAAAATAGAACTATTTACAGTTTTTAGAACGAACATAACCTAAAAATAGTAACAGACAACCACCATCAACTAATTTAAGTTTATTATATTCTTTTAGACAATAAGTTTTTTAAATTAAGTTCAATAATGTCGTGTAATTATGCAGATGCATTATCACCTTACGAAGATAAAGGTGTCGTGGGCCTTCCAGAAGTAAGCTACTTGTTGGTTCTTGTAAAACATTTTTTATTTGTAATATTTACAGAAATTTGATGATGAACAGTCGGTTGATGAGAAAAGTAAATTATTAGCAAAATGGATTTTAGAATCTCAGCACGTTGTGGTTCATACCGGAGCAGGGATCAGCACTTCTGCAGGAATACCCGATTTCAGGTATCTCATTTGAAAACTTTTAATTAAATTAACAATGGTAATTATTTTTAATGCAGAGGCCCTAATGGCGTATGGACTTTGGAAAAAAAGGGATTGAAGCCCTCCATTAGTCTATCTTTCGATGAAGTAATTCCAACTAAAACTCACATGGCCATTGCTAAATTGGTGGAAACTGGTCATATTAAATACATCGTCAGTCAAAACGTCGATGGACTACACTTGCGTTCGGGTATACAACGAGAAAATATATCGGAATTACATGGTAACATCTTCATCGAACAATGTTCATCATGTAAAAGGTAGAAATTTTAAGTTGCCATCTTTTTGATAACATTAATGTCATACTTTTTTTTATATTAGGCAATTTGTTAGAAACACTGCTACAGTGACAATGGGACAAAAATCATTGGGGATTACATGTCATGGGTCCAAAACTTCTCGGAGAGGCTGTCGCGGTAAATTGCAGGACACCATACTAGATTGGGAAGCTAACTTACCAGATAATGACCTTCTTCTAGCCGACTATCACTCTAGGTATATAATGCTATATCTAATATGAAAAAGTTGACTACATTAAATTTTGTCTTCCAGTATTGCAGATTTAAGCATTTGTTTAGGTACAACACTGCAAATAGTACCCAGCGGTAACCTTCCACTTTTAACTAAAAAATATGGTGGTCTCATTGCAATTACAAATTTACAGCCAACCAAACATGTAAGATGCTCAGAAAGCAGTTATGTTTTATTTAAAAGTAATTACATTTTAGGATAAAAAATCAAATCTTATAATTAATGCGTACGTTGATGTGGTAATTTGTAAAGTAATGAAGCAGTTAGGTTTAGAAATACCCGAATATAGCAGAAATGATGATCCCGTAAAAATTGAACGAGATATTCCAAATGAATGGAGTTTTTCGAATGAATATATTAAAGAAATGAAAAATAAATATAATGACTACCTCAAGATGTTTAAATTAAATAAATTTAAAAATAAATCTCAGAAAAGAAATGTCATGACAGATGAAGACTTAACAAAGCGAATCAAAACTGAAAATAAATTCGAAAATTCAAACAATTCTGAAGAGATCCTTGAGGAAAACGAGGATTTGACAAAAGAAATTAGTTGATGCAGTGGGAATATTTAAATTTTATACAAATTTGTACCTAGGTGTATTTTTAATTATATTAATTTTAAAATGTAATTTTGATAATAAAAACATGAATAATAGCTATTTATAGGAAAACGACTGAAACACATGCTTTACATAATGGGTAAGCATCTAGCAGAACGAGATCTGGTAGTTTCAGAGTTATGTAAAGAATTGTTTTGACGTAAACCATGTATGCAGCTTTACCTCCAAGATGGGACCTTTCCAAAATAGAAAAAGTAAAAAGTAACCTGAATAAAGCTGTACGTGTTTATTCAAGTTACTTGTTTTCTAACACGATACTGCGAAGTATCTCTTTTGATCTAATGAATTGTAAAGAAAAAATTACTTATATTGGTATTAGAGGTAAAATATTTAATTTCTCCAACAATTTATAGTAAACATGTCTCAATTTAACTCGAATTTGGTTTTTCCATAATATGTGACCATCAAACCGATATGACTTAATTAATACTATAATTATGTTTAAATATCACTAGTTGTAGATTACTGATATTTTTCATTTCTTTGTAATGCACTCATGACAAAATTTATACTGGCGGGGTTAGGCTCAGGTAGCCCACTATGTGGTCCGAGTCTTTAATTACACTGAACGTAATACCTTAGATGCCATAGCAAATGAGACGTGGAGATTGCAAGTGGATAGATGGTTGAATTCCAACAATGGATTCACCCTCTGAAAAATATGCAAGTGCATAAGAACGTTAATTCATCCTTCACATCCAATCGGCCACATATATAAAGTAATTTATTGCATTAAAATTTATTATAAGTACTTTATTAGATTTAAGTCAATGTCAAAATTTGGTTCGTTAATCTTATGATTTCTTTACTTCGAGATATCTCGATTGTGTATTGATGATTTATAAAATTATTTTCCATTAAATTTTAATTAAACTTGACTAGTTAATAGCTTAGCCGGCTGTACATTCTCGCCCGAATGTCTCGGCGAGAGGCCTGTGCCCGAGTACGACCATGTACACTCTCGCCGAGTTCAGTTGTAATTGTGAACTCAGGGGAGATGGAGCCTGTGACCAGGATTCCACAAAACAGGTACCATTTGATACACTTCCAAGAAATTTAGTTCGCATTCGTTATTCCGTGCCATTTTCATGCAAAACACGTCTTCCCTATCGTAAGGCACAAATGAGACTGAGAAATGCGAGAGTGTACAGAAACACATTCGCTAGTCAAGCGAGACCCTTTGACTCGGACCTAAAAAACCGACTGGATGGAGAGCTAGCGACTCAGCAAGAGTGTACAGCAGGCATTAGAATTGTTTCCATCTTGTGTGATGTCTGCTAATGAAGTATTCTGTTCCATTTAGAATAACAGTACATGTTCCTGTTTTAGAAAAACACCATGTACGTAAAGAAATATTGTGATTAATAATGCTTGGAACACCTATGCAACAAGTGAATCTGCATAAGACAAAATATTTCAAAACCATCAATATTTTATGAATGGATGACCATTTTTGCAGTTTAAAACATTGAAAATATACAAGCAAGAAAAAATTTTTAAGTCATTTATTTGAGTCTGATAAATACAAAAACATTTACTTAAGAGGAATAAATCGCGAGCTGTGTGTGGCACCAATACCGGGCCTTCCGTGCTTTACCGGCTTATAAGTAAGCGAAAATTCACCCAAATAATGACCAATCATTTCAGGTTTAATTTCAACCTGATTAAAAGTTTTTCCATTATAAATACCAACAATTGAACCAACCATTTCTGGAACAATGATCATATTTCTCAAATGGGTCTTCACGATTTCTGGTTTTTCGTTAGGTGGTGCTTCTCTTTTAGCTTTACGCAATTTCTTGACTAAAGCCAAAGGTTTACGTTTTAAACCTCTGCTGAAACGCCTGCGGGCACGTGCGTGCATGAGTTCCATAAGAGCCTCACTACAAAAATAACCGACATTAACAAAACTGGTCCATCAAAATAATAGAAATTTACTTACTTTGGCATATCAAGAAGTTGATCTAAATCAACTCCACGGTAAGTGAACTTCCTGAAAGTCCTCTTTTTCTTAATTTGTTCATCTCCCTGAAGGAATAATAATAAATTACAATAATGAAAATTATACACGTTTTTTTTAACCTCACTTAGTATATACGATTTTAGGTGAAATTAAAAAATAATGTTTATTACCTTATCAGCCATGATTTATATTTTACTTGAAGAGATTTTTCACAAAATTGGAATACAGATGACCGATTTTATTGTAGATTAATAACTACACAACGTACACCATTCACAATGCGTGAGATAAAAGAAAAAGTTGATGGCTTCTATCCAGATGGCGCAAAGTAAAATTATTATCTTTCGCGGGAAAACTTAACTATTTAAATTAAAATAAAAAGGAGAAATACTGAATCCAGAAAAGAAAACCATATCTAACGTAGTGAAATATCTTAAAGACATTGAAATGTTAACAAAAATTTAAAAAACAAAAGTATGTAATAATCTATTGTAATCTAGATGTTATATGTAGGTGCTAATAACCTAGTAGTTGATGAACGTTAAATCTAAATAAAAAAAAATAATAATTTAATGCAAAAATATATTTTGGTAAGTTGTATTCGGATTTAATTATTAATTAATGCGCATTAAATACTTAGGGTTAAACGTTTTTACGTAAAATCTTAGATGAACGTTCTTTTACTTAAATTCAAAGATCAGTGGCGGCGCTGGAATTTTTTATAGTAGACAAATATAGGCAAACAAAAGACGACCAATCATCATGTTTCAATCATAATAAAACATTAATGTAATATTCGAATTAGTATACAGAGTCCAATTATTCTAATACGTTTATGAAAATCCATAAATTGATTAATGCTCACATTTATTTATTAGTTGGAAATTCTTCCTTCTGAATAGCAGAGAGCAGATAAATTTTATAATTAAATTATTTAAATAGTATCACTTATAATACAAAGTAAGATAAACTGCGGAATTATGGTAGCGTGGGTAATATGACGCACTTAGTCTTAAGACCGTCCACGGTTGGTGCTAATAGTCGACACTACTCTGCGCATTGATAGTATTACGGCTAGGCTATACATTTCTTTCAAGATTAATCGTTTTTTGCAGTAAATGAAAGATAAGTGTCCATGTAATAATCATATTAATATATTTAAATTCAAAAATTAAAATAAAATTAGAAATTTAACAATACGTGACGTCACTATTTTAGAAACCCTCCTGCCCCTGTCGTTTCTATGGTCTGAAGCCTTCCCTCCCCTCCACGCGTGACGAAATTTTTGAACGACCCCTTTTAGGGTAATATGCCTCATTTTCATGTATAGAATGTTATTTTTATAAGAAAAGACTTAATGGTGACAAGAAGTGATTGCACAAAACGTGCACTAATTCCAGTTAATTCTGTAAAAATTGTGGTCATAATTGCAATTTACATATAATGAATTTTCCGTTTTGCCAAATTACACAATGTTCTGGTTAATATGGCACTTTTAACTTTTATTTAAAACTTTCAAAACAGTCGTGTTATAATAAATATATTTAATTACCTTACGTGATTTTTTTTAACCCTCCGTCCGGCGCAATTGATCTGTATTAAATCATTGAATTAAATGTAAAATAATGTATTTGAAATTTGCCGCTGATAACTGGCGTCTTGAGTATCTTCCTCTAATACCATATACCAAAAACTGTAGTGTTTATAGCTCCTACGTTCTGTACAGTCACGTATTAAAATTAATAATGATTTAATCATCAACGGCATTCCAAATAATATGAGTCTAATATCTATGTATGCTGTGAATCTAATAGATGATTGCGCTCGGACTCGTTACGTTTCATATTGCGCCCGACGGAGAGTTAAATTTAATAAATACTAAATTTTCACCAAATAGTTTTTTAAATAATGTGAATTTAGTAAGATATTCCATTTTCAAAAAATCAGTGCCATATTCACCCAGTTACAAATTTATAATAGTTATTATTTTTGAAAATGTTATAAAAATGCTCTACTACATTGTATTCCATTGTCAAACTTGTAAGATTTATTTGTTTTCTAAAAGCAACTATGGAAAATTATAATTTTTTAGAAACGCTAAAATCCGCTAATCAGGATTAAATCATGATCAAGTTTTCCTGTACTATTATAATATTACAAATGCTGTAAAATCCAAGATAGAATATATTTCAATTTTACTGACTTTATAAAACTAATAGTGCAATTTATCCATTTTTATTACTAGAAAATTAATTAAATCGTTACAGTTAAAAGAAATTTAAATTATGAGTTTATAATAATTAAAATCACAGACTTATTCAAAAGGATATAATTATAAATGTAGAGATAAATACTGCTTTAATATCAAGCATTTTACGTCATTTTTGAAAACAAATTTTATTTATTTCCATTAGTAATTTATTTCCAACTGTAATGCCAAAATAGTTCAATTTTAAGAAAGAGGTATCTGCTTGCAACAAAAAACAATAAACTTTGTGCCTATCGGTTTAATATAAATTTTATATTATTAAACTTGTTAGATATTGTTCTAGTCGTTATTTTTACGATACAATCCAATGTTTATTTTATAGTTTGACACTATGCCTTGAACATAGTTTCAATAAATAAAAACCAGTAATCACAACACTTTTTGTATATTATTGCAAGAACGGTACCTTTTTCAAAAAATTAAAAAAATATATTTATCTTGTTTAGTTATTAATTTTAATATTATCACAATATAGAAATAAAATTAATCAAATGCACCACTTAAAACTAATTCAATAGCAGCTTGTACATCACCAGATGTAGTTTGTAATGCTCTAATATTAACTGCTTCATTTCCCAAACCAATTTCACGCATTTGTTGTAATTGTGGTTGCAGTCGTGCTGTTATGGCTTCAAAAGATTCCGTAACATTTCTTCCGGTAGGAGTAGTTGCACTTTGAGATGATGCAAATGCATGCTGCATTGCATTAGAAAACATTTCAGATGTGATTACATTATTGGAAGATGTTGGGGTACCAACTACGTTACCACCAGTAGATGAACCAGACAAACCGATCGAAGTGCCAGTTGCATTAGCTATGGCTGCTGCTAATTGTGTTGCAGTTATGGCACTGAATGATGCATTTCTCGTTAGAGAAGCACCTTCCTGAGATTCGTTGGGAGATTCCATCTCTTCGTCATCTTCTAATGCTTCTAATGAATAAGAATAGCCTGTACTTGTACTAGGTTGATGTTGAAGAATGTTGTTAGCTTCTTCGTGAATTTGTGATGATATGTGTTTAGCAGCTTCAATTAATGTTGGATGTAATTCTGCCATTCGACGTACAGTATCTGGATCGGATAATTGAACTATAAGTTCGGGATCACGTATAATTGATAATGCAACTGGATCATCAGCTAAACCTGGCGTAGCAGCCATTACATTTTGCAGTATTGGAAATTGTGATAAACGTTGTAAAGCAGTTCGATAACCAAGAGTTAGGGTAAATTTCCTAAACGATGCAACCAGTTGTTGGACATCTAATTCAGTTAAAGGTTTAACTGGTTTCGGTGGTGAAGTTGTTTTTTTTTCTAAAACGTGAATAGTCACCCCGGTTTTTACACCGCAAGAGGATAATAAAGATTCGTCGTCCAATATAACGCCACAATAAATTAATTCTGTAAACAAAGAAGAAATTAAAAATAGCAATTGGAAATTACAAGCTTACCAAAAGTATGCTTCTGAACGTTAATTTTTCTTGCTGCTTCTTCTCTTAACATTTCCACCTTGCCATCAAGATTGATGTTATCTAATTTAACTTTTTGATTTTGATTCGGTTGTAAACGAACTCCTAGGAACACACTAGTATTCATTTTGTGAATTATTCAAGAAGTGACTTTGACAATTTAACGTTTTAATAACCTAAAATTTATTTACTTTGTTGTCAAATGTCAAACGACAATCAATATGAATATATGCTCAGTAGCGGCTCATGTAATGGGCAACTTGAATGATTTTTGAAACTCAGAATCATGTGGTAGATATATTAGAGTTCTACAAAACGTGATAATACATAAAGTATTAAGGGGTTATACGCAGTCAGGATTTTCAATTTTACCTCCCGCACACACCTGTAAGGGAGGTATAGGGATTCGTGCTAAAAATCGGGTAGTGAGTTTTTCATGAATAAGCACAAATTAGGGTCATTACAACTTTTTTTCATATTTTCACGATGATGTCTGTACGTATGGATGGCCGTATGTGCGATAACTCTTATACGGTTTATCCTAAAATTTTGATACTTGGTATTTAACATCTGTACTCCTTTTGGAAGAGCCCATTAAATTTTGGTACGAATTCACCAATCGGTAGTTGTAGTTTACTTGAAGAGTGAAATAGTTTTTCATCAAAATCTTAGTAATTTATATATTATTTCACCTCCCGCACATATTTTTATTATTAATTTTTTGATAGGGAGGTCATATCCAGTAAAAAAAATGTCATATTAGGCCCTATTCTTTCTTGTTGAGTCGCTACAAGAAATTGAAGTTTCTTAGTTGCCTAGTGTTAATTTGTGCAAAAAATACTAATATCTGGTAATCCATGATCGTTTTAATATAAGTCTGACATTTGATATGTCATAGGCGGGAGGTTATGTGCTGGCCACATCAGATTTTTTAAATTTCATTTTCACAACAATTATAGTATTATTTAAGTAGGAGCGACTGGGGATAGTGTGGACATTGTATTTTGGACTTTGTTGCTATGTTAGTACCACTGTAAATCGAGAGAAAAATCGACGAGATGATATCATCGGAAGTTTTTAGATAGCATAGTTTCTTTTCAATCTCTCAGTTGTAAGTGAATACATAAGGATTTTCAATTATTTAAGCTGAATTTTTGGTATTTTTTTTTATTTGTAGGTGATAAGTGAAATCTTACAGGTATGTCGAGAGTTAATTCATAAAAATGAATGCTTGCTTTATATAAATCTTCTTACCTTTAAAATTTTTTTCCTGTTATGGGATGCAATGGACAGTGCATCCAATGTAGCCCATACTTTTTACTCGACTGACGAAGGAGGGCTACTAATGTTTTTCCAGTTTAAAGAATACTACTAATTGTAAACAAATGAGAGTGAGGAAAGGGAAAGCAAAGAAAAATTTATTTAAGGTAGAAATAAACTCATCCCGTGAGTCTGATTTTGAAATATAATATTGTTCAATTAAAATTTTCGTGATCATTTTTAAAGTTGAATTATAATATTATATAATATTGTCTATAATTTAGTTTTTTAATGTTTTAATAAATATTTAGTTTGTATTGTCCATTATATTCCCTGCATGTCCATTGTTCAGTGTATTCCCGGACAATGTCCACTGTATCCCAGTATCAGTATCTCGGGATATTTTAGACAAAATTAAGGTTTACTTTGTTACTGAATTCTGGAAAAACTATTGAATCTTAGTAGCCTATATCAAGGTTAATAATCTTAAACTATCTACCCTAAAGTTTAGTAAAAAAAATAATCGCTTAACTTCTATGGAAAAAAATTAAAATAATAAAACGTAAAAAGTGTCCAAACCATCCCCAGTCTCCCCTAATTAATTAAATATTGTAAGTTGTGAAATAATAAATATACCTACTAATGGTGGGTTTCATAAAGGTATCTTAAAATTTAAACTGCGATTAAAATTATAACCATAGTTACAACAATTAAAATGCATTGTTGTTATATTGTTTGAATATTATAATCCTAGATTGAATTTTAAACCTCTTTTGTGAAACCCAGCATAAATTTATTATATTATACAATTAAAAAATTCTATTATCGTTTAATGTTTAATTAACTTGGTTTAAAATTTTTGTATAAGTTCATCTGATATAAGCAGTAAGTATAGGTGGCAGGTCGTCTGCAAAGTCACATTATTCAAGGTCATCAATTTAGTACAAATTATTCTCTGCATCACGGACCTAGCTATAACTTTTATATGGGGGGGTTCAAGATTGTACTTTGCACAGAGCCGGATTAATGGTATGTGAGGCCTGGGGCTAACTTCTTTGGAGGTCCCTTGATTTGGTAAAATTTTTGAAAAAATAATAATTATTATACGTACATAGTACTTTATTTAGGTTAATAACCTATATTTACTTTATTTAAAGTACTATGTATCAGTACTAAAGCATTTTTTTCTTACTTAAAGAAAGAGTCCAGCAATTTATTGAGGCTCCAAAGTTTGGAGGCCCAGGGCTGCAGCCCTCTTAGCCCACCCTTAATTCGGCTCTGACTTTACAACGATAAACTAGCCATAAAAATTCAGAGCTGTAAACCCCAATAAAATCAATCAAATGGATAGTAAAAATTGCATGAACATGTTGAAATCCGTGTCATAGAAAGTGGGTATTTGGCTAAAACTTGCGTAGTTGCTTAGGCTAAGGGGGTTTGGTGGTTCAAAGCCCCCCCTTATATACGCCCGTGCTCTGCATGCTTAAATAAAATGGACTATAGTTTGATATATTTATTAGTATACTCAGAGAAAATTTTATGATAATCCGAAAACTATTCTCTAAGTTACACATGCATTTTTCATTGTAAATGCATTATGGATTTATGGGTAAGGTGCTTCTGAATATTTGAAACCGTTTTTCTCTAAACCAGGGCCATCGTTACCATATGTGCGAACGGTGCCTTTGCACAGGGCGGCAGATTTCTGGGGCGGCAAATTTTCGTTATGTTTATTAAATGTCCACATGAAAAGAAATTTTTGGTATAAGCAAAACCCAATTTTTTTTTCTGGACTAAAATTCCTATGAAAGCTTTGAAATGACGGCCACGCCCCTTTAAAAAAACATTGCATGCGACGGCGAGCTTTTTCCTTTACCTCGCCCGTTGCGGGTGGCATAGTTCAAAACTTGCAAGGACGGCAAATTGGCTAGCGCTGGCCCTGCTCAAAACTACGTTTTTAACCTTTATATGTTCCCGAATAGGACAATAGGTCAATCTTTACCACGATTAGATGACTTGATTTTAGGGTGGAACCGATATTTGCCATAGTTGCTGTATTGCACTCACTAAATATATTCTAATATTGAAATAAGATATTTACAAAGGGTGAGCTGTTGTTATTTTAAAATAACAAAATATAACCAGCGGCAAGATGGGCTTGTGGCGAATTGGCCGGTGGCGAGATGGGCTTGCGGCGAGTCGGCCACGGCGAGTTGTCCTAGACCCCTCACTACGAAATCGCATAATGTTTAATTTAATTTAATTTAATTTAATTTAATTTAACAAAACAAAAGATAACTGAAACGACCCGTAAAGAAGATCCTACAAATTGTACACTCCAGTTGAAGCAACATCCATCTCGTCTAACAATTTCTTAAGCTTGAATATTGACGGATTACGAGGGTACATCAATAAGTACCCGCGTTAGGAATGAAGAAGCAAGTTTTTCTCAATTTTTTTTTTCTATTTTTGAACGTAATCTCCTTTTAGTGCAATACACTTTTTCCAACTTTTCTGCCATTTCTTTAAGCCCTTCAAAAATACCATTTGTCAAACTCTTCAAAATAAGCTTCTGTTTCGACGATATCCTCCGCTTTAGAGCTGAATTTTTTTCCACCGAGCCACTTTTTCATGTTGAGGGACTGAAATAAGCCGCAGGGAGCCAAGTCGAATGGGTGCGACAGCAATTTGTAGTGCAGTTCGTGCAACCTGGCCGCGGCAATCCTGGATAAATGTGCTGGTGCCTTATCGTGGTGAAACAGCAATTTTTTTTTAGCCAAATGGAGCCGTGTTTCCTTCATTTTGTATCGAATCGGTCCAATAATTTACTGTAGTACTACCTTATGATCGCTCTTCCTTTCTGTAAAGAGTCCATGAGGATTATTCCCTTGGAGTCCCAAAAACCACGTCTGCCAGGCTGCCGCAGCTCTCCTCATATTACCCCTCATCAAAAACAGATGTACAACCACGTTTAAATTCATTGAACCAATATCTTGTGGTTATCATAGATGGTGAAGTGTCCCCATAGACAGCACCCAACTTTGTTTCCATTTCTTCGCATGTTTTTCCATTCAAAAATAAAATGCAAATAACGGATCGATATTGTTCTTTTTCTATTTTATCGAGAAACACGCAACACGTGTGAAATAATTGGCTGCCCAATAAAAACTAACCCATGAAACAGTCTGAAATTTAGTATGATGTCATGTAACAGATGGTAGTACACGACGGTAATACTTACAGTAATACTTAGTAATACTAACTTCCCTTATCAACGCCACCTGTCTTCGAACACGGGTACTTATTGATCCACCCTCGTAAATAGATTCAGGATTCCATTATCGTTCAAACAATTGACAAATCTCGACATTCTAGTAACAGGGCTGAATAAGCCATAGTTGGTAGTGTGTTTCTTGACTTCAAACATCCGCTTGGATCTTGTTGGATGCCTAATTAGGAATTTTTCCAATAGGAACTTGCAAATTATTATAATCAGAAACAGAATTGCGGAACCAGGCTCACTCATATCTTACGTTTTGAATAAATTATTGATTAATTTATAATTTACAATTTTATATAATCTGAATAACCTAATTTAAGAAAAAACTTCATAAAACAAAAGTCGTTGGAAATTTAATAGCAGTAAATTTTTGTCATAATAAACTTTTACCTATTTCATTGCGTTCCGAAGTTATGATGGATTATGTCTTATCGCTTCAAGTAAACTCCCGTGGTCAATTTTTCCAGATAACAATACTTTCCTTACTAAGGAGTTTGGAAAGTAATAAGTACCTACTCTTAATTATTAGTTACTAGATTGTAGCTTAGCCATTAGATGTGTAATGATAATCAATCATTGATTGCCTGACATAGCCATTTATGACCCCCGCCTACGTATAATAGGGACGCGACATTACCTCCCTCTCTAGATTAAATTGTCCAGCTAAGAGTTTACAATTATTATTCAAATCAAAATTTAATTTATTAATTTTCCAAACAAAACAAAATCTAAAAATAATAATCCTTCATAATTTCAAATTCTAATCAAACCAAATTGAAATTTTTTCAAATAATAATCTTTCGTATTTAATTCTATTCCTCTTATCCATTAAACAATATTTTAATCTTCAAATATCCCAAGATTTAAAAACATTCCAAATCAAACCAATTATTGTCCAAAAACACTTTTTATTCTCAACAATACAAAATCTTTAATTAAATCGAGACTTTAAAATTACCATTATTTTTAAATAATTTCAAATTTTTAATTAAAATCAGCGGACTTAAAATTTTCACGTTCAACATGCGTCCGACTCTTCAGCCATGTTGGACGGAAAAGTTTCATCTGCACCGCTAGATGGCTCCAAATCAACTACTAGAGGGAATTTCAAAATTCATAAAAATTAAATATAATTTTGAAGTTTAAAAAACAAAATTTCTCAAACAGTTTAAAACTTAACCCCCCTTTTACATAAAATACCACGGCAAAACCTCTTTAGTCACTGGCGGACTGGCGGTATGTTTTCAGGGGTGGTAATATTTGTAGGGGCCCTGTTAATGGTCACCTTTTGTTAAGCAAATAAAATCTTGTATTCGTCAGTTGCCGTTTAATATCAGCTTCAAAAATTGTGTCTCTTCTAAATAAAACCAGTAATCCACTTAGCAATAAATTCAAACTCAAAATATACAAATGTTACAAATGTCTAAAAATCCTGATGTCAGAATTTCTGAAAAAACCCTGACAACCGAATCCAGGGCTGCCTCGATAAGAGCAGAAGAATTCCACCAGATCCAATCGTAAAAAAGGAACAGAGAACCAGGTGGACCTGGTGGCTCCTTGGTGACTACCGGTAGAACAGCAACAGACCCGCTGCTATGACAAATTTGAAAACACTTACCCCTAGATCAGGCACGAGCGACCTTTTTTTGTTGAGGGCCGGATAGACACCTGTCATGACCTGCGAGCCAAACGAAGTAATAAAATAAAAGGCGCAACTATTGGGGGGGGGCTTGGGGTTTAATTGACTACGGTCAAATAAATGGCCGGCTTATTTTTCCACTGATGGTCAAGGGCCTGCACAAGATAAATAGCTTTGTTTGAGATATGTTGAACTTCTACCGAATTAATCTATTATTATAATATGATCTATTATGACGTCTACTGGTTTTAATTATAAATCCAAATTTATTTATAATAAATTCTAGAGTGTTTCCCATTTTATTAAAAGTGTTTTGTTCCAAATTCCTATTTTTGTTTGAAATTGTAAATTAATTATTAAACCTCCCTTTTTTTTGTTCTCCATTTTATCTTTTTAATTTTTGAGTTTTTGTTGTTAACAAATCTTTTTTTCGCTTTGATTAACTCATTATTTACTTTACTAGCAAAATAATCATGTCTTTTTATTTTTATAATTTTTCCATAATTATCACTTTTCTTGATTTTCCATCAGTGATGGAATTGGGTATTCTTCAATCCTTTTTTGTTAAATTTGGTACTAACTCCTGTACTTTGCTATTTTGTTACTAAAAATATATAAAATCGAATTACACCTTACGAAATTATTTTAAATTATGTCAGTTATAGTCATTTTATACCATTTAATTAATAGTTCAATCCCGCTTATATTTCTTGTGAATGCTCCAATTCCTGGGTTCTTGAAATAGGGAAAATAGGTATAATTTTATTTTGATATAAACGTCAAAGCAATTTGACTTTTGATAATTTTAATATTATTCAATTGACAAGGTTTATCTGATGAGTATCCAAAGAACGAAACACGCTTGATCGACCAAAAGTGTAATAAATTATCAATTCATGGCATTTTAAAATAGTTTCGTAAGTTATAATTCAATTTTATATATTTTTAACAAATTTCTGAAATAGTTTAAAACTTAAGTAATGCCCCCTCCCAATACTGAATTACCATGACGATATATACAGACGAATTGAGAACCTCCTTCTTTTTTGAAGTCGGTTGAAATAGTCTTTCATTCAATTAAAATATATGAAACTCTACTTCAAAACACATGTTGTGTTTGTTAATTAATCGCAAAATATTAAAATAATACTGCTTTTTTTCTAAATTGCAACTCAAAATATTTTAAAATTTTGAAAGAAAAGAGGGAAATACATTTTTTCAAATGAATTTTATTTTACACCAAAGCTAAAAGTTCAAAACCGTAAATTGTTTTGTTTTAACATGTTCATTTTTCTCTGTGCAATTTTGAACGTTATTATGATGTTGTCATTACCAATTTAGCTAGGGGATGTTTTGAATCCTCGATCTAGATTCGAACTCCTATGTATTATTACTTATTAGATATGAATACGCGCGTTATTCTAAAATATGTATGTAGCTGGTGCATTATTGAAAATTTATACCTATTGCTAAGAATTTGTTTACGAAAAGAAGTTGAAGTTCTATAACCATTAATCAATTTTGATAATGAAAATTTTAAGTTAGATTACTTATGTCATTAAAACTTTATTGTTTACATTTCGTAAGAGTGACGACGGTATAGGCAAATTACTATTAATAAAACGTTATAAATGTGCAAAATGGGGAACGAAATTGTTATAGGCTCACGAGTTCACTAAATTTGATGTATGAAAGTCACGTTATAAGGTGGCTGCTCTTCTATATGTCATCAACTCCTTATTTTAAAAAGTGGTAAGTAAGGTTGTGACATATGAATATGAGGTTTCTTCATGACGTTTAGGAGAAGCGGGTCATTTTTATTAGATTCTTCAATTTTTTCATATTATTTTGAACGAAAACACTTCATCATCTTATTTACAAAAGAAAAACTAAGTATATACGTTTGCATAATATCTTGAAAATATTTAAAACTTTATACTTAGCAATAATATTTTAAAGAATTATTATACCTACCTATAATAATATAATATTAATTTTATGTTCTAAAAAGTTTAAGTTATTTAGCGATAGAGAAGACCCTACTTACCGAAATATTTTTTCCAAGTTAGGTAAAGCTATTAAAACTTTTTGAAAATAATAGCAATATAACACTAACCTCCATTTTGTGCCAAAACTATCCTATCTAAATAAATGTAAATCAAAGTAATGGCGACAGTTAAATTTTGTATGCATTTCCTCTTCTAAAATTGCCTTTAACGCCTTCACGCAATATTTTATAGACATTTAAAAAAATTAATTTAACACCAAAAATGTTATATTGCAATTTATGCACTTTTAATGTGGCAATAATTTTTGTTAATTTTAGCAATTATTTATTAAAGAAGTTGTTCCAAGTATTTTGTCGCGTTAAATATTTTAAGTAGAGTCGAGATGGTATAATAGACATTGTTTTTTAATGCTCTGCCTATTAAAACTAACAACTTTAATGCAAGAGTGCGTTCGTTATGGTTCTCAATGATAAAGGGAATTACTAAATGTCGAAAAAGCGCAAAGACAAAACTTTTTTACTCGCTCAATCTAAAGTTTGACGTTGAAATGAAGTGTTCTGCAATGTTAGAATGATGACAGGCAATTTAGTATGAGAGGAACAAAGACTACAACCAAAATACATCAGATAAAGCAAGATCGCTAGAAGCAGCAACCTATTTTGCTGATTACCTTCCTTTTGTAGATAAACGAGAGCGAAGATAATATTTTATGTGCGCTGAAATGAACAAGAGCATGAACTTTTGTTTTAACCATAAATTTTTACACTTTTCCCATATATTAAAAAGTTACCAAAGAATGATATAGTGTTTAATTTTAGTGCAGTGTTTTTTGACTGGAATGTTATTTGTGAAACTAATTTTTTGTTTTATGTTTTATATTTTCTTTAAGAATTATTATTTTTATTGCAAGTATGTTATTGAAATAAAATAAATTTTTAATGTAATATTGCACAAAATATAGGGAGGTGGGTACACATATAACGCAGCTAGTGGACACAATATTGTGATTGTGCTCAATGCTCATGACATGTGTATTTTGAGTAAAAAATATTTGATGGAAATACTAGATTATATTTCAATTAATCATAGAGTAGTAGCAGAGAACTTTTATTAGCGTTGTGTTTTCACGTCATTTAATGGCGTTAGAGGTAGACAACCATTACTCCAACTCCAAGTCTGAAAATTGAACAAAAGAAGTGCAGTTGCATTTTTAACATTTAGATTGATCGAACTTCGAGATGCAAACAAATTTGTAAATACAGTTTCGTAATTTAAAAAGATATATTGCTTAATTAATTTAATTCGACAACAGTCTCGACAAAGGAAAAAATATTACTGTGATTTTATTGAGAAATTAAATAAAATTCTGCTAAAGTCATCTTGACTATTTTTAGAATATATCTATACATGTATGTATTGCAATGAGAGCCTTCAAAGTTATGAATAATATATTTCATTTGCTTTAAGTCCCACGTCGGGCGCCAGAAATATGTGATCTATGTAATTATTTTATTAATTTAAATAAATCAGCCACAAAAGAAAACGAAACAGCTAGATTTAACAATTACTTGTTGATCATGTCTTACAGTAATAAGAAAATCTAATAGTCTCTGTATTATCGCTAATGGTGTCCACTGTGTTGAAACAGTTGGAAGAACCGATGCACGCTGTTTCTTGCTAAACTGTTGTCGACTACCTTGCCGATGATTTTTCTGTACGAGTCGTTTAGGTTTATAAAACTATTCACTACACGTAACGATCTTATAATTCTTTTGCGAGACGTTCTCAGTTATTTTTACGAAGCAATTTTTTTAAAGCGAGTAAGTAGTTTTCCTTTTGGCGTGTTAAAGTATAATGACAAATAAAGCTGTATACTTGCTAAGTACCTTCAAACAATATCGAATAACCAAGGGGCCATCGCATTGAGTATATCGGTGGAATAAAAAATATAAAGTGGAATAAGAAAATGTAAAAAGGTATCTAAGTAACTTTTACAAGTTTTATTTATTTATATTAATTATTGTTACAAAACACATTTACTAGAGTTGAATACTATATTGTCATGTTTCAATTAACAGACCCCGTAATTAAGATTTTACATTTAAAAAAACACAAATAAAGTTTAAACTTTTCTTAATTAAATTTTGCTTTGGAAACTCAGGATTACTTTTGATTGATTTTTATGATGACAATTTGTTTGGTTTCACTTATTGTTTGAGTTTTAATAACGGAAGGCACGGTTAATAGTTTGTTTTGCAACTTTTCTTCAGCATTTTAAAATTCAAAGGATGTTTTTGGTCCACGATCTTTAAATGAAAAGATAAACGCCAAATTTATCAAAGCGCCATGGCGTTAGATTTTGTTAAATTTTTTTATCAAATTAAACATAATTAGTGGGTTTTAAACAATAAGAGTGAATACATGTAATAATTTAAATAAGTGCGCAGACTCAAAAAGTTTTCCACCACTTAAGAACCAACGGAATTTGCTAAGCAATAATGGAGGGAGAGTGGTTTTTAAAAATAACTCATTCTGGGCAAGGCCGTTGTTTCGATAAGTTCGAAATTTAAAGCCCAGAGTCACAGAGTTGACTAATTAAGATAAAATTAAAATTGATAAATAAAATTTAAAATTTAAATAAGATTAATTGATAAAATTTATGATTATATTAATTTCTTACCTGAAGAATGAAAATTCAGAGTAAGAGTGTTTTTTCTTGTGAAATTGATAAGCAGAAGAAGAATTAAATTTATTCACCACGACAGGTGAAAACACTAAAGAAAATTAAGAAACCAAGCAACAAAAAATGAACAAGCAACAATAAAATTTTAAGAAGACTTCAACGAATAGGGTGAGAACAATTTTAAAAGCGCAAAACAATTAATTTTACGACCAGTGACCACGATAAAATTGATTATTTGATTTTGTATTATTTTGCCATCTAATTTGAAAATTAAGCTAGAAAGTTGGAAGATTTACTTATTAAATACGTTTAATTTCCAAATTTGGTGATCTTTGTTTTATTTGGCAAACCGATGTTATGCGGTTTTAGATCAAAAACATCACAAATTTTACATCAATTTATAAACAACAACTTGATCAAACTGTGCCTTCTTTTGTAACATTTAAAATTTAGTTTTCTGTGTGATTAAAATTACATTTGACATTTATAACTTGCTTAATTTTTTTTATCATAAAATTTATCTTAAGGATCGCAAGCTTTATTTACAAAGATGGGTGTTCCAAAAGTAACAATTTAAGTTTTCTTTGTATAAGTTTAGCTTTTACACTTTTGAGCATCGCAATATATGTACACTGAAAGAAATTTATAGTTAAATTCAACCAGAATCAGGTTCCCGCAACGTAAAAATCAGGTAAAAAAGGGATTCACAGACAATCAAGTCAGGTCAACTAAATATATCTGGTTAAATGTATCTGGTAAGGTTAGCTTAATAATGTTGAATATATCATATGTTATATAATTGAAACTACCTGAGCTTTTGGTTAAGTAAACACTTAATATAAGGTTAAACGAAACGTATCACAGTCTGATTTTACCAGAGTGTCTGGTTATCAGAACCACTGTGTAACGTTGGCGCACCTTAACTTTTTAGTAATACTTACTATATATGTGGCCAATTCACGTATCTCCTCTGATTAAATAGATCAGACATTATGATTGCTTTTACCAGATTCTCTGGCTAATTGAACTACCTTGTGTCACTTGATTTAATCAGATGTTATAAGTGTTTCTACTTTACTGTCTGGTTGACTCAACTATTTTGTGTGTTAGATTTAACCAGATGGTATGACTGTGTTTATCATACCATCTAGCAGACTAAACTATATTGTGTATTTCATTAACTAGATGTGATGATTGTTTCTATCTTATTTTCGGGCTAAATAAATTATTTTGTCTAGCTGATCGAACAAAATCGTCATGTTCCTTGTACCATAATGTTCAGCACATTTGACTATACTGTTATATTTGGTTTAACGAGATATTATAGCTATTATTTCTTTTGTGTATACACAGAAAAAAAAGATTAGTGACTTCATCTAAGCAATTGAATGAATTATAGCCATTTAATCAAATTAGATAAATTCATTAAAATGTTTTCACCAATTTAACTAAATTGGTTATGAAACTTTAAATGAATTTATTTTAATTTGATTAGATGGCTACAATTCATTCAATATCTTTAGATGAATCACTAAATTTTTTTTCTGTGTGGTTGTCGCAATCCAATCACTTTATTTATTGCAACCTAAATCATAGGCCAGTGTAACAACTGGCAAAGTCAAGATTTCGAAGATAGTAAATCTCGAAAATTAATCTGTGTTTTACTGAAATAAAGAGTTCACATCCTGTTTGATTAGTAAAAAATAGGATATACGGAAAAAGTATGTACCTTGTGTCCAAAGCATATAAGTGAAAGATAAATTAATTATATTAAATGAATTTATTATAAAGTTAATACATAAGCTACTTTTAAGAAAAAAAATTATTAAATATTCTATTAATATTAAATAATACAGAAAAAAATTATTTTTACAGATATATTAGTCAAAAATACATAACAAAAGCTACTAATTTTTGCCACCTAAAAATGCTTGTATTTACAACGGATCTCTCAATGTTACAAATCGTCTACCATCTGGTGCAATATTATAGTTAT
The DNA here is from genome assembly GCA_963170105.1 of Cantharis lateralis. Lineage (NCBI taxonomy): Eukaryota > Metazoa > Arthropoda > Insecta > Coleoptera > Cantharidae > Cantharis > Cantharis lateralis. Next base: position 13,230,104 of record OY720629.1, read on the forward strand.
TTGGTATGGGGCTTATTAATAAAGCTTGGCGAAAATAAGAACATTTAAATTCTTTGTTACTGACTTCGTAACAGTGCACGTGGTCACAAAACCCTAGTGTGAGAAGTTGGTCACATTTAAAAACAATTGTTGACTCTCCAATTATAAAAATATCTTTTAAGATACCAAATACAGGTCCATCTTCATTGATATCTATAGTGAGAACATAATTTTTCAAATATTTAGTTCCTCTTGCATTAGCCCAAGCTACTTTAGAAATAGACTCCTTACCTTTTTCTAAGGCAAGACAGTGAAGAATTTCATTTTCAATAGAAATGTGGGTAGTGATTTTTTTCCCCACGGTAACTGCAGGAATTATATCATGCTTGTCAAAAATAGACATCAACTGCAATTGGTGTTTCACTGCCAAAGTTTTAGTGATATTACGCCTATTAAAAGAAGCTCTAGCACTTATTTTTGATACTCTATGCTTTGCCTCGAATCGCATAGACCATAAGTTTCGAAGGGGTCCAAATTTTTTAGACATATTAGAATAATGAATAAGGAAGTGAAATTTGGGTTTTAGTGTTTCTTTAGAAATCTCTAAATAAAGTTTATTATGTTCCTCAACTAAAGTCTGAAGTAGGTCTTCATGTTCTAGAGATGTTGTTCTACATAAAGTGATATCTAATATTTTTCGTAATAACAAATACAAATTCCAAGAAGGATCATCAGTAGGTATAAGATCTCCAACAATCAACCCAAAGTATCTGAGAAAAGTTAACATTTCAGAGGCAGATAATTTTAATTTTCCTTGCTTTAAGTGCTCCATTTGGAAGGTGACTGGTTTGCTACTCCGATCTGGGCCATAATCGAAAGCAAACATTCTATCATTGAGTACTTGCAAAGAAAACAAGTCCAAAGTGATGACATAATGTTTAACTAAAAAACCCATAACATAACCAGCAATGCCTTCTAAAATATCATGCATCAAGTCAACAGCTATTCTGTCGAAGATATCAAAGTCTTCAATCTGAAGCCAGACACATTCGTCTTTCACCCCACTATCACTGAAATGTTGTTGTAATAACTCTTGGTAATTGTGCATACTCCTCAAAAGAGAAACATCTTCATGGCACATGGTTCTTAGATCACGTTTCCTTACAGTACAAATTCTACAAGGGTAATTTGCCGAAAAACTTTCAACGAAACCTATTAACTGATGCAAACCAAGATTGTCGCCTACATAAAATGGTACTTCAGCGTGAAATGCAGATGGATCCGCTTTTTGATATATCTGAAAGTAGATTAGCCATAAGAATTTAAAAAACCCAATGAGGTGAGTAAGTTCCATTGCAATATAATACATCAAGGTTTTATGGAGCCTATTGAGTGACCCTTACAATAATGTACTTCTATTAACAAATAAAATGAAAGTGTGCATGAAATTGAGTTGAGGCAAAATTTGAACTGAACCTACCCCTTCTGTAACAGCATTCTCGAAAATAGCCCGCCACTCCCGCAAGTTGTATAATAGAATGCTACGGTCCCCAGCATTTGGAATCATCTCCTTTACGATGTCTGGCGTCATGACTGCTAGTGCCTTCATAGTAACATTATTTTCTAAGAAGAAAATATTAAAAAAATCTTTAATAAATTTTACAAGAAGTAATTTGTCAAGAGCACATGCGTATTTTACTCTATTGTCGTGAGTACTTTTCGTTATTTCCGATGCAAGCTTTTACATTTTCGAGAAAACAAATATAAAACTTTTATAGGGTTCCTATGGAATAGTGAATTACGGAACCCTGAAAGAAGTCGCATAGGTACTTAATATGATGCGTAAAAAAGCAGATTTATTGCGATGTACCCAAAAATTAAAATCACAATTACTAAAAATCGTACGTACCTTTAAATATATTGGTGTATTGTTCCAATCCCCACGTTTTAAGGAAGTCGACCACATCAAGATCACTCATATTTCAAATCACAATAAATTAAGTTTTATAATAACACTTTACAGCAAGTTACCGCAAACCAACCACTTGGAAAAATGGCTGAACTCGATAGTTTTGCATATCAGCAAAGTAGATGTTGGTGGGATGCCTTTTTACCCGACTCTCAGGTTACTTCAATCATAGCAGTTAGATAAATTTCCCTTACATTGTACGATTGAACTGATTTAGAGTAAATTTAACTATATAAATATTATAAACTTTACCTAACGGTTAGGTTGAAAGACAATTGCATTCCGCATGTGCAACCAATTCAATATAATTTAATTTCAATCAATTGTAATTGTAGGGAAAAATAGGAAATGACCCAATGTAGCGAAAAAATTGCAATTTTATTATATAAATTGCAAAAAGATTTATTGTAAAATTGTGCTTTACTTATAGTGAAGTTGAAGGTCTCTTTGTAACCCATAATAATGCCCCAGCATCCAATTAAGCTGACATAAGCACTAATTTATTTATTTATTTACGGATAGACCAATTTACAAAAATCTCAAGGATTACATTAAAAAATAGAGTAATAAACTTGGTAGTGTAGTTTAACCACCAGGCATAACATCGATATTCCACATGATATTTGTCTTGAATCCACGAAATGACGGATAAAACAGATCGAACTTCTCGACGCTCTGTAATCTGTTGACAAGACGGACCATTCTTGAAATTGGACTATTGAGGCCATAGTTAGTTCTATGCTGACACGTTGCAAAGAGGTTCTTATGCCTGCCATATCAGATATGTATCGTTCGCTATGATTACGTAATGCACGAGGTGGACACCTTGTAAAATTATAATCAAGTCGACAAATTGTCTCATTGTTATTATCTTTTACAAAGATAACCGCAAAATTTATTTTAAATTTTTTTTTTTTCATTTCACATAATAAAATCGATTATTAGTGATGGTAAAATAATAAACATCACAGCTGATCAACATAATAAACAAATATTATTAGGTAATTAAATTATTTGAAAATTTGGAGGTCTCAAAATTATTTTAACTTCGCTGTAATTAAATAGCTACTCAATAATAAGCAAGATGTTACGGTAGCAACTTATTGGTTACAAATTAACTCACTTTAAGTAATTATTATAGTATTTTCTTTTTAAATAAATTTTATTACAGTTATCGCCTTGAACTTAAATTTTTCAGAATGGAAATTACGAATCTTTCTGAAAGATATTACTAAGACCATACATTATAAACGATGTTGTTTACACGATTGTAAACGAAACATTATATGTATGTTGTTGAAAATTTTAGTTATCAGTAATATATCTTCTTCCAATCAGGTATAGATTTTATCAGTATAGGGTAAAGAAGGGCAATAGATGTGGGTTGAATGCAATACGATTCAATATTTTCATGTCAAATTAGTAAAATTTTTGATAAACCGAGTCAAGTTTCCGTAAAAAACATGTTAATTAGTTACTATGTAACTATAGGCTTAGTAGGTTACACATTTTTTTATTGTTTCGGCAAATAGAATGTCATTGTTCAGGGAATTACAGAAAGAAAATAAAATTGGCAAGGCCAAAATAAGTGATAAATTAATATGAGTAAAAATAATTTTTACAACATTTGTTTAAAATAATTTAACACTAAACCAAATGCCTGATGCAACTATCACTTTGGTTGCTTCAGCTTTCAACTTGTGGCATTTCAGCTTTTGGTAAAGCAAAGTTAACAAACATGCACTCAAGTTAAGTTACCTCAATGGTGTAGTTCGATCAATAAAAATATCTAGTATTTTTAGCCATTTAGTGAAGCAAAATTAACAAACATACACTCGATCTAAGTTAACCCAATAGTGGATAGTTAACTCAATAAAAGTGTCTAGTGTATTTAAATATCAGTAAGAGGTGGAATAGCCAAACCCTCTGGTTAATTTTACAATAACATAGTTCAATTTTCTTTTAGCTAATCTAACTCCTCTATATGGTTAATTTAATAAGAGTCATAGTTTAATCCACTATATACGGTTCTACCATAAAGCTATGGTTAACATAACTATTCAATTTGTTAATATATCTTAATTTTTCAGTTTTTACTACTAACACAGGGTAGAATTAGCCAGATAGCGATTAACTAAAATATAGTTAACCATATTTCTTTCAGTGTATACGTTGCTCCGGCTAGAGCCAGCGGTAAACATGAAACCTGAAATTCAGAGGGGTGGCGACAACGGATGAATTAAAATCACTGTAAATTTTAAAATTAAAATCTATTAAAATAATTAATATAATATTAAAAGTCCATTAGGATTTAATCCTAAAAGTAAATACAAGTACATAAATTACTTCAAAATTAATAGGCTTCCTCTATAAATATCGAAATTTCATAATAGTTCAACAATAAAAGGCTTAATTCTAACCAGGATGCTTACCAGTTCAAAACACGACCACTGGCGATGATGGTTACTGATGCTTGATTGGTATTTGGAACTGCTTCCCCTTATCACTTTTGTATACACAGGAATGATTTAAATTACATAACACAAATTTAACCAAGTTGGAATTTTTCAGTAATTCGAAATTATTGGGTTGTATTCAATAACATACCCGTTGACTTCAAATAAATTTTACTGAGTACGGTCCACGCTCGTGAACTTAATTTTACATTGCGGCGAAGATAACAAATTTGATTAATTTTTCCATGATTCGCACAAATTATTTAATTGTTGATTTTGAACGAAATTTATAATGGCTTTTCACGTAAAACGTTTGAGTTTCATTATTTAAAAAATGGGGCCAAATTGATGCCAATAATAATCATTTCACAATAATACTATATATATATCGTATGGTTTATTCATCCTTCATGGTTACAATTGTAAGTCTAAATTCGTCAGCCAATCACGGGATCTATCAGATACGGCATCACTCAATTCACGCATCGTGCCTGTAAATTTTCTCAAAGGGCAGTAACTTACAATGTATGACATTGTTTGGTCGGAACATCCACAATCACAATCAGAAGAGTTAGTAAGACCCCATTTTTTAAAAAAATGATTACATCTGCCATGTCCAGTTCTGAGTCGATTTAAAGTAACCCAGTCTTTCCGATTTAAGTTGAAACCACCGACTTTCTTAGTTGGATCCTCAATGAGATCATTGTTGGAAACCTTAGAGTTTACGCAATATTTTTTCCATGCTATTTTTTCATCAAATGTAACCAGTTTGGTGAGTTGCATTTGGATAGGTTCTCTAGATTTTAACCTATGTATGGAAGTATCTCTAATGACATTATAAAGGATGGAATTCTCTAGGTGTAATGTTTTCTTAATCAAACGTGAAATTGCCTTTTTTCTCCGAATGTCAGGGGGTGCTATGTTGCAAAGAGTTGTAAGCCACGGTAAGGGAGTTGACGAGACAACGCCACTTATTATTCGCATCGTGTGATTTAACTGATTATCCACCAGGTGTACATGGGAGCTTTTGTACCATGCCGCAGAGCAATATTCTGCAGCAGAGAAGGCGAGGCCAAGCGATGAAATTCTCAGTGTATCCGCACTTGCTCCCCATGTAGTGCCAGCTAAATTTTGGATTAGATTTACTCTAGTGCGAACTTTCCGTGATAACTTCTCTAGATGATGTCTGAATGTAAGGGACCGATCTAAAAATACCCCTAGGTATTTTGGATTTCGATTAAATGTTAGTAATTGCCCTTCTATTTCTATTTTTAGTTCACGATTAGCTTCTTTGTTATTTAGATGAAAGACGGACACTTCCTTTTTACTCGCATTTGGTTTTAATCTCCAGGTTTTGAAATATTCGAAAAGATCACAGATATCTTTTTGTAAGATACTTTCGCCTTCCTCAAAGGTCTTGTATTGGACAGATAGGACCTCATCATCGGCATAAATAAATTTTTTGGATATTGTCACAGGTTGATCGTTTGTATAGAGATTAAACAAAATCGGTGATAACACCGACCCTTGAGGTAAGCCATCGTTTAGTTTCCTCCAGCGACTAGTTCGTTCGTTTAGATGAACCTGAAACCATCTATTACTCAGCATGTTATTCAATAAAGTAGCTAGTTTCTTGCAAGGAATCACTTTGATAAATTTTAAAATCATCCCTTCTCTCCAAACTGTATCATAAGCTGCTGAAAGGTCTACAAAAGCAGCACATGTTTTTAACTGTTTTTGAAAGCCATTTTCAATAAAAGTTGTTAGAGCTAAGACTTGATCAGTGCAACATCTGTTTTTGCGAAAACCTGCCTGTTCAACCTTGATGTGAGGCTCAAGTATTGGTTCGATTCTGTTCAATATTAGCCTCTCCAGAATCTTATATGTGATACATAAGAGGGTTATGGGTCTAAAACTTTAGTCATAATTCTTGATTTGACTAGCAATTTAGTGACGACCTATCAAAGCTTAATGGAAACTGCTATGAATTTAAATGAATTATACAGGGTACTTTCAGAAAATTTCTTATTACTTGGTAGCTTTAAATGGCAGTATGAATTGTCAAATTTGAAAACTTGTTAAGAGTGTAATTGCACTTGTAACAACATTTATGTGTCGTTTAGATAGAAAACACCTGATTTTATACCAGCAAGGAATATGTTTGAAATGATTTCAGGAAAAGATACTTCTTCGCATAAAAAGTCAAAAATTATTGTAAAGATGATATTATCTCTCCCCGAAATTATTTAATTAAAATTTTGAAATACAGTAAATTAAAATAATAAATTATATAATTAATTACCTAATAATTAATAAATCTACTGTATAGATTTATGGATAAGCTAAAATATGCAACGTACCTATATTTTTTTTTGAAAGGAAAAGATCTATACGCACTTAACTTTGGTTAAATTGATTTTTGGAAGTGACTTTATATTGCATTTTTACATGATAAGTTTCTTTATTAAATATTAATATCGCCATCGTTCGTTGTTACTGAAGCCCTTCGCGTTCGGTTACCACTCTTATTTTCTCTTATTAGCATTCGGTCTCTATTATTAATTCCTCTCATTGCAATAAATTCAAACTGAATACGTCGCTGAAGAAGTTTCACTTCAGAAACAAACCTGGGATTTTGAGAAAAACGACTTTCAATTTTTTTAGCAATAGATTTGGTCTTTTTGGATTTGTATATTTTCAAAAGCCGTATACATAATTATGTATGTTGTTTCATTTAAGATAAAAAAAAATCAATACAAAAGCTACAAAACTACCGAAGGGCAGCAAGTTTTCTTATGCTGTCCAATGCATTTTTCAGAGCAACATTACTCATTTCGAAATCTTGTAAAGTCGCTATCGAACGTCAGGACTTTTTATAGGACGAAAAAAAAATTCATGTTTCCTTATTTTGAATAAACAACCACATATTTCAGCAAAAATGAATTATGGAACATTAACTTCACCCAGTCTACATGATTTCAAGTAGTTTCAGTCTAGTAGATCAATTGAGTGAACGGCAAATCAATTGCTGAAATTAACATAATTCGAAAGCGTTGTTTATACATTGCGTTTAATTGGTGTGCTTTCATGTTAGCAATGCCGACAGTGAAGCAATAAAACATATATGGCCAATAAAATAATTTTTGCTATTCTACTCGTGAACAGCACCCTATACGCTATACCACATAAGTACTATAACAAAACCATTATTGCACCTATGATTTTATTCAAAGTTCTACTTTTCGGATTTAGAATATTAAAAGATTTAAAATGTAATAAAAAGATATCATGCGATAATATTTAAATGCAAAAAGGATTGTAAAGCAGGCGTTATATTCGATTATAAAATCCAAATATATAGGTTAAAATTTGCAAGATCTCACAAAAATTTTTGTGTGCTAAGAAATCTGCTTTACCAAACGTTTTTCAATACAGGAACCGAATCTTTTCTGACTCGAAAGGAAGCTCTATAGAAAGCAATTTGATTATCAATAAACCGGCTTATCATTTTCTAGCTTATTAAAGATTCTGAAGCCGTCTTTATACTGACTTTTATATTGTTGTAAATAAATTCTAAAGATAACAGTAAATATCAACACATAACTACAGCGTATTATAGTGCTGGATGTGCTTATTTTACACAATATAATATTTTTAATTTTTGGATTAACTTTGAGGTGATCACTTTTTATTTTAAACCTCGCAGTACTATCATAATATATTCTTCCGGCCTAATATCGGGTATAGATTTAGTTTACGCACCATTATAATTTATTTCAATTTGAAAATTTCAATGGTTAATTATTTGCTTTCCTAGTTATTTTAGGAATAAACTGTAAATGAATTCCTTGTAGACGAGTAAATAAAAATTCTTGTCTAATTCAATAAGTAGGTACTAACCAAAATCGATTATTTTCAAAATTAATTTCTGCCGACTAGTTTCGTGCATTTCCTGTGCACATCTTCAAGGCCCAGTTATTGTAAAAATATCGAGAGCACTTGTATGTACATTCAGCATTATATTACTATTACGAATATAATAAATTATTGAAGCTTATTTACTCTAATGAAAATTGTTCAACTAATATTTGTTGTTTTCTAATGCACTTCATGACAAATATCATTTCATTGAAATTTCATTGAAATCTCTGAGTGTCACATTCGACTTCCACCTAAGCTTTGCAAGGCATACAACCAACATCGCAGCAACGGTAGAAAAGTGCTGCACGGCAATTTCAAGGCTGATGCCGAATGTAAACGGACCTCGAAGCTCTAAAAGAGTTACGAGTATGTTGCGCATACCGCACGGTCTACGAAAATGTGGCACTGGTCCTAGCAGGAATTCCACCGATCGACTTCCTGGTGGAAGAGAGCATAGAGAATTATTACGACGGGACCCCAGCAAGTAGAAAAGCCAACAGAGATAAGCTCATGTTCGCCTGGCAGGACAGATGGATGGCATCGACATCGGGAAAGTGGACCAGAACACTTATACCGTCCATCGAGACATGGGTACAAAGACCTTACGGGGAGCCTGGCTACTATCTCACCCAGGTGTTCACTGACCACGGCTGTTTCAACGAGTATTTGTGTAGAATAGGAAAGTTAGAATCGCAGAAGTGTGCATACTGTGACGAACCCTCATACAGCGGAGCACACCGTCTTTCGATGCAAGAAATGAACCGAAGAGAGATCCAAAGCCGGCTGTGCCCTAAGCGCAACCAACCTAATACAGGTCATGCTGCAGGATGAGCAAATTTGAGCCGCAATAGAACATGTGATAAGTAACATCATTGGAGAAAAGGAGAGCGAAGAGAAAGCCCGCAAAAAAACTGACAGATATAGTTAACTACCAGATTTAGCTAGCGGCAGCTGACACCATGAAGAATTGTGTAAACATCCTAGGATCAGTTGCCAGAACAAAACAACGGAGGGGAGTTTTAGTAGGGTGGTGTCCATGAGGATTTCCGCACTCCCAACGCACAAAAAAATATATAAAAGAGACAATAAGAGAACAATAATGAAAACATACGACACTCTGGAAACATCAACAACTATCAAAAACAAACTAAAATAAAATCGTGAGTAAAATAAATTGTCAAGTCGTTGTCAACGACTGTTGGAGTTTGGTGTTCTTTCAGTAATTAATTAATCTTTCAGTATTTCATTAATTAAATAAAAAATCAAATCTCAATTTCCTTCAGTAAGTCTATCACCTTATTCTCTTCCTTGCTCTCGTTATGGAGGATTCTTGCTCCATCAATGGGAACGGTGTGGTTGTTAAATCTTAGATAGTGTCCGAATTGGGAGTTTCCAAGTAGATTAACATGTTCATTTAACCTAACTTTCAAGCTACGAATTATTTGACCCATGCAGTTGACCTCACATTGAGCTCACTGTCCTTAATAAACTCCAGTCAGGTTTTCAGTGGAAATAACGTATTCGTTGTTCGTCAGAAAGTCCCTTAGCGTCTCGAGTGGTTTGAAATCTATATTGATGTCTAGATTTCTCTTAAGTACTCTAGCTATCGTTCTGAAAGCGGGACCAATATAAGGTAACCTACAGAATCTTCCGTTTTCAAATGTTGCTTCTTTTGAATGTTTTGGTCTTGGATTGGCCATGTGTCTCATAGTTTTTCCGATAATATTATCATGCTGATTGTACTGCCGGTAACCGATATGCTATTATCATATTATATGGGTATCGTCAAATGCTTGAAATAACGATTGTAATAAAAACTTAAGCTATGCTCCTAAGTAACTTCTGTTTACCTTAACCTATCTATCATCTATTTCTATCTATATAGAGAACGGTCATTAACTTAGTAAGTTAGATGTAACTGCTGACACTGAAGTTTGTCAAAAAAATGTCTGTCCCCAGCATTGATGATTCCACCATCAACTACTAAACAGGGTTACAGGCATACGTATTTCCCAACTGGAAACCTTTCTCTAGAAAAAGCGGCTGTTTATCCGACAACTAATAATAAAGTTTTTGATGATATTAAAGCTTTCAAAATAAAAAATAAAAACTTGAGAACTTATTTTTCTTGTGTATAATTAAAACTCAAAAACTAAACAAGTTAAACAAACGATAGAAATTCTTTAGATCTTTAATATTTCGATACAGAATGTATCTTCATCAGAAATATTTGAATGTTGCAATGGGAAATTACTAGGAAACGGAATGAGTCTATTGCCATTTGGCCAGCCATCTGTATAGATAAAAACTATACAGTAGACCGTGAATCAAGGAAAAACCTAAATAATCCGTATTTAGGAAAACTTGAAACCAATAGTAGAGATATTAAATAAGAAGAGTATTATAAATATTGCTAAGGCCTTCGATGTCCGTTTTATTAAAACACGTATATTAAAACACATGTTTTAATAGAGGGACACGACGCGGATTTTAAAAACGCAAAAATACTAAAAACAATCACAAACTACAAAGACAGACTCCTACACGAAATGATTCAAATCAAGAGGGAAAAAAATGCCATCAATAGGAAAACGGACATCGAAGGCCTTAGCAATATTTATAATACTCTTCTTATTTAATATCTCTACTATTGGTTTCAAGTTTTCCTAAATACGGATTATTTAGGTTTTTCCTTGATTCACGGTCTACTGTATAGTTTTTATCTATACAGATGGCTGGCCAAATGGCAATAGACTCATTCCGTTTCCTAGTAATTTCCCATTGCAACTTTCAAATATTTCTGATGAAGATACATTCTGTATCGAAATATTAAAGATCTAAAGAATTTCTATCGTTTGTTTAACTTGTTTAGTTTTTGAGTTTTAATTATATATTTTCACAAGTTAATAATCCTAATTTATTATTTTTCTTGTGTGTATTAAATACAATTTGTAATTATATACAAAATTACAAAATTCTTCTTTGAAGTTTTCTATATCTTTGAATGCCAACCTATGTATTCTACCCTTTTAGGAGTAAAATAGTTCGAAAGTTAAATTAATTTGGAATATGTACACTTTCAGTTGGATAAAGCGATTCAAATCGTAGGTAAATTTATTTTAGAAAAAAATATTTAAAGCAAAATTGGCAATAAACATTGTTAATAATGAAGGTAAACAAAAGCAATTTATTGAATAAAAATATATTGAGTTCTAGAAATGTTGAAAACTAATTATTAAAATAATTAAAAGTCGAGTGGGTACGCAAGGCGACGTACTTGTATAAAAACTGGCAATAAAAAATTCTTATTTTAAAACTGTTTGATCAAAAAATCGTTTAGTCATAATTGAACGTAAAATTTGAGACCTAAGTGGGTAAGGCTAATTGAAATTTAAAAATGAAGGGTCACAAAGAACGCAATGACGCTTTTCATAGGAAAATCCTAAAATTACGTTTCAATTTCTTTTGACTAACTCAATCAATATCGAACGAAAATAGCAATCAATTTTAAACTAAATATAATTTGAGGGTCTGGAATTCGACATCTAACGGAAGGCGGTTTAATAACGAGTCTAGCTAATGACGCCATGCCTCCACGCACACTGCCAGGGTCACAATTCCGGTCAGCTCCGGTAATGCGATGGCGGGATGGCTCCGGGCACGTGATCACCTCATTTGGAAATATAAATGCAGGAATGAGCCGAATATCAAACTAGATATGACCATTTCTCTTAGAATTTACATCACAAATTTGAAATGGATCTCTAATGCCACTAAGCTGACCCAACTATATAAATATTTTAATCGTAAAGGAGATAGACACACATAACCAGTATAACATAAATGACACCCTATTGAATTTTTGGTAGTTATCCCCTTTATTGATATTTATATGCGAAACAATAAACTTATGCAAAAATTAAATTAAAAAATTGATTTTTGTTAAACTCAAAATTATTTAAAATAATTATTGGTTACAAATAAAGTAAAATATTGAAAGAAACAAATATATGATCAAATGATAAATCGTAAAAAAATAATTAAAAGATAACCAGCAGAAGATTGGTAAATTTCTAAACACTAATTTGGACCAATATATAACAAAAAAAGGTATAATAAAAAATTAATTAAATAAATGTAGTAATTTTATCCGTAACGTAAGTTTGAATGTATTCAATCAAATTCTTTAATTAAATAATATATTACTTACAAAACATTTGATCGCCCAGCGGTAATTTGATGTATAACAATTCCAGGTTAAAATCATGGTTTTTGTCTTTCGGTTTTTAATCGCGCATCACAGGTGCAGTATTAAGAATATAATAAGATCTAATAATTATGAATATAATAAATAGGTAATTATTATAGAACAAAAATAGAACCACCTTTCAGATATAAAATTTCGCCAGTACTAGAATCTCAAATTTCTATCAATATGATACACAGTGGGACAAAATGCGCAAAAAGCTAACAAAAAACCAAAAATCTCACATTACATTATGTATTATGTAGTCTTATAGGTAAGATGTAAAACAGAAGTCTGACACAACAAATGTGGAATAAGAATTTCTCTTCAATAATTTTGCTTACAACGATAATATACATTAAATCAAGATTTCAAATAATTATACTTGGGTGATTTATTAATAATAAATAATAAAATAATTGCGTATAAAACACATTGCTGTGTTTTTTCATTTACACAGTTTTCCACATTGCTGGAATATTTTTCTAGCATATAGGGGAGAGTCCGGCAGTACCAGCCGGCATCCAGTACCGGTCAGTTTCAATTTTCGAAATTCTGTATTAGATAGCTCTGAGATGGTTGTTGCTATATAAGTAAAAAAATGTCGTAATAAGATTTGTATTGCGCTTAGTGAACGTATGTGAATTAACAAATTTTCTGTGATTGATTATAGTAGAGTTTTGAGGATGAGTAAATCTCGAGAAAAGGATTAGGTACAATGTGGAAACTGTAAGAGTTGGATCAATGAGGCCTTGTGCAATCCTATCAGAGTTGTCAAATCAATATATTTGCGATTATTGTCATGTATAAGTTCATAATATAAACATTCATAATCTTGCTGGACGGTACTGGAAGCCAGTGTTTTTGTTGCTAAATTTTCTTTACTTTAAAATTTTATAAATAAAACTGATTTTTTCTAAATATGTCTGTATTTTATTATTATTATTTACAGTGCATAAGTTCCTTTACACATTTCAGTAGGTATTAAACATTTAACCAGAAAGATATTCATTTTATTCTAAATAAAACCTTAAGGTGACGGCACTGCAGGACTCTCCCTTACACTTATTTAAAAGTACCACTAGCGTTTCTTCTACATCTTCAAGATTAAATTTAATTAAATTTTCAAGTTATAATATTATCTAAAATTTGGAATATTTAAAATAAATTATTTTGTTAAATTTTTTTTAATGCACTATTATTTTAAATTATTTAGAACAAAAATACTTTTAGAAAAAGATAGCGATATTTTTGGTGCTAATAAATTCTGGATAAGTAAGATATGAAGTGAAAAATTCTCGGTAGAAAACTCAGATACATATAACTTTTGCTGATGGGCGGAGCTAAGGATATAGAAATAGCCAATCAAGTATTTGCGTTACAATTTGACGTTTAGGCTTTTTTTTTCAAAATTTTTATATTATCTATCTTCTATAATATATTATATAAAAATCGTTTGTGCGTTTGTTAGGCTTAGGTAAACTCAGAAACCGCAAGAGGTATCGAAGCCATATTTGCACCATAGCTTAGATATATTTTGCAGATTGCATATCTATTTTTTGGTCCAGATTGGTCGCGTCGGGGTCGACTTATACGCGAACAGGTTAAAACAATAGGTTGTTGAAAGGTTATCGATAGATGGCGTGATGTAACTAACCGAACAAACAAATTTATTCAAACTTGGGTAAGACAACGTCTGCCAGGTCAGCTAGTGATCAATAAATTTTTATATTTAAATGACAAGTTTATGCCCGTGTGAACTCAAGGGACTGAACTCGGAAGAACAGCTTTTAAGTTCTTTAAGCAATTGTAAAAGCATCATGGTACGTGCTCAACAAAGTTATAATAAAAGGCACTTCATTAACTACTGTTAAAGAAGAGATCGAAAGATAGAGTGAAAATATCACGAAAGACTGAAAGTGCACTATAATTCCCTAATGCAACTGTCAAACAATTATTAAACGTAAGTGACGAAGTGCGCAGACTAAAGCCATTCCAACCAATGGATTTAACAAATAAATTGATATCGTGCACAATATCAAGTAATCAAAAATTAAAAAGAAATAAAAAATTGTTAAGGGTATTTTTGTTTATTATTGCTTGTTGCACTTTGAAATACATCCTTTAATATTATTACAATTAAATTTATTATGAAGGAGGTGTAAATAGTTTGTGTAAAAGTTATATTCTCTAAAACTACATGAATGACTTATTTGAAATGGTGAAGCCAAAATAACAAAATAGATTAGAATTCAAATTTAAAAAATTAAAACTTTCGTCTTGATTAAGCAATTCTATCACTTCGACTTAAAAAGACACAAAGTATAATTCAAGTAATCAAGAGTTTAATTTAAACTTTGAGGTATAACAAAAAACTTCAAGTTTTGAACTTGCTACTACTCTGAGAGAGCTAAACAATTAAGGATAAACAATGCAATAAATGCTGAAAGACATGCAAAAGCTTGACTGAAAGTTACAAAAAAGTACAAGATAAAAAAATTTTACGAAAACAATAAAAAAAATGAAAATTTAGAAAAAGTTTTAGGAAAATATTAAATGAAATAAAACAAGAAATAAATGATAATTTAAATGAATCACAACACGAATGTCAAAAGGCAGGTCGAAGTCAAAGTTAATACTTTAAAATAAAGTATTACAATAAAAAAATTTAAGAAGAAAATTGAAATTAACATCAGAACGCAAGTTTCTACCTCGAAGATAAAATTGCAGAAATGGAAATAAAAATATTTGACAATGGGATGAATTTTAATAATTTGGCGATGAAATATTTGAGTTAAAGAGTTCCTGCGGTTTAGAATTTTCAAAAAATCTTTTTTTTTATAATTTGAAACTATAGTCTTTCGAGAATATACTGTTAAATTTTTGTAGGGATATTAAAGGTATTTCAGAATAAATATTGTTATTCATTACTTCAACCTTCAAAAAAAAAAATCTCGAAAATACCTTAGATTGCAGAGACCCCTTAATGAAAATAAAATTTGAACATGGAGTTACTCGTATAATATAAGAATAGGGAATAAACAACAAAAGGATAAATGAACAGCCTTCAAAAACTTAAGACTGTAACAAATAAAAATTTCATATCAAAACAAGTCAAAAGGAACATGGGATATGTATACCCTCATAATTTATGGATTTGGATAAATTTATTCTTTTACATTAATGTGAGGATTTTTTATTGTAGTTGGACATAATTAATCTTTTAATTTAGTTTGATTACATTAGATTTTGTTAAATGAAATAAATTGATAAAAAAATAAACACGACAAATTGATGATTGGCAACCAATTGTTAACTAGTAGTTTATACAGATTCTACCTAGGGGAATGTTTTGTATTTTTTATTATAAAAGGAGGTGTAAATAGTTATGTAATTTTGTTTTGCATTTTGTTAAAGTTTCTATTTTGACATGCACATAGTGCAATGTCCAAATGCTTAAAATAGTTTTTAAAATTTAAGAAAACCTAGTTAATTACCCTTTTTTTGAACATCCATCCCCTTTTGTTATTAGCATGAGACTCCTTTAACTTATTTACTTGTGATGTTGAATAATTAAAGCAAAAATTGGTCAATTTAAAATTTATAATTTAATCGAGAAGTTAAACAAAATTTAATTTTACAAATACACAGCTAAATAAATTTCATGTAGCATTTAAATTTCAAATTTCGATGTTTTTCATCATCATCCGTATTACATCAGTTTACCAATAAATCAATTCCGTCTTATTGCAATTTTGGTCTTATTTAAATTATGGTAATTTTTTCAACCACCTAGACAAAGTTTCAATTTTGATGGAAATAAATACAAATTTTATAAATCAATTTATCGTGGTTTTAAACTTTACGAAAAATTAATCGTTCGTGCACTTAAATAGTTCTCACGCTTTTTAAATTTTAAGTTTTCATTAGATTGTTGCTGTTTGTTTTATCATTTCACCTTCTGTCGTGAATAAAATTTTGGTTCTTCCTTCTGTAGAAATTATTGGCACAAGCACTCTTACTCTGAATTTGTAATTTTCAGGTAAGTTAAATATTTTAATTGTATTTATCAATTACAATTAAAATTCAATTTATTTAAATTTTTGACTCTGGGCTTTAAATTTTCGAACTTGACGAAATGACGGCTTTGCCCAGAATGAATTATTTCACCAATTTTTCTCCCTACTTGATTTTTGTAACTTTGAAAACTTTTAATTCTCCCACTTAATTTTGGTGGGAATGCAAATACGCCGCATTCTTTCCGCAATCACTTTCGTTGATTTA
This sequence comes from Cantharis lateralis, assembly GCA_963170105.1. NCBI lineage: Eukaryota > Metazoa > Arthropoda > Insecta > Coleoptera > Cantharidae > Cantharis > Cantharis lateralis. Next base: position 13,246,959 of record OY720629.1, read on the forward strand.
AAAACACTTTATTTAAAAAAAATTGTAACTGATTGAATTCTCATGGACTTCATTGATAAATATTGGCATTTGTATTTTCATTCAAAGATCTTGGACCAAAAACATCTTTCATATTCATAATTGTTGAAAACTCAACTCAAAATTTCCTTAGCTGTGCTTTCTAACTTTACTTAATTATTTAATAAAAAAAATGAAACCGAATTATTCATCACCACGGATGTTCATTTAAAAGAAAAGTCTCACTGGCTTAAAACAAATTATCTAATAAAAGGTATTTAAATTAATCCCTGTTTTTAAAAAAAATTATTTATAACTAAAGATGCTAATGCAAAATGAAACATGACAATATATGTTTACCTGGCGTAAACTTACTTAAGACTTACATAACTAAAATAGCTAAGCCATAAAAGTTCTAAATTGTATTTTAAGTGGCTTCTAAACTTAATGATAAAATTGTAAAATTAAGATATAAAAACTAATTTTGAATAAAATGTATTTTGATTAAGTGAAAGATGTAGGTATATTGATAAAAAAGGTAAGATATGAAGCAGAGGCTAAAAATCAAACAATTATTATTATTATCAAAACCACGGAAGAATGCCCTGCGTCATTAATAATGGGAGATTGAATAAATATGATAATAGCTAATCAAATCAATGTATTTTTCATATATTTAACCCCCACCACATAATTTTCTGTGTTCTATCTGTCAAAGTCAAATAATATAAGTTTTAAGTTATAACAACAAAATATTTATTAAAGTAGAAACAAACTGTTGTGCCTGGGAACGTAAAGTTTTACCTTTCGCTGTCATTTTTAAGTTCTTAAAAGAACCAATTTTAATTATAAAGTTAAAAATTGTTATATTTACAAAATAATTCAAACTTGGAACTTGTCAAATGTCAAAACATTAACCAAACAAATACCTACATACTACGTTAGTAAAATTCATGTCTTTGTCGGTAAGACAACTTATTATAATTACCAACACAATTTATTGTTTTGTCTCCTGCAATGCTAATATAATATCTATTTTGTACTTTTTCAACACATTTATTAATTGCTTCAATGCATCCGCTATAAAAGTTCCCCTTACATTTCAATTTGCAAATAGTATATTACGTGCCGAGGTGAAAAATTTTATTATCACTTCCTGTCTCTGTATCAGTTTTTTTCAATTGTTCTTTTTTGCGCGTTTTCGTATTTTTTTTCAGTCCGGCAACCTTCGCTATTAGTTTTTTGGTATTGGGATCCGTCAAATGGGAGGAGCTTAGAAAATATGGCGGACTTAAGGGAAAGTTTCAAATACGGGATAGAGTTTTACGTGCAATCGTGTAATTTTTAAATTGATAAATAATGATAAATATAAAGTATAAATTATAGGCTGACATAATATAATAATAATATAAAACTTAACAATTCACAACGAAGTTACTATTATATACATGTTTATTTTTTTTCCCTTAACCTAATAACATATTTTACCACCAGATGTCATATGCTCATTTGACGGATCCCAATAGGGAGTCTTTCACTTTTTATTATATCTCTTCCTTTTGATGGTCCCCAGTCCCAACGTTCACGATTTATGTATATTTTTCCATATCCTACGTTGACCTCCTTTCCTTTTCCTCTTTCCTGTTTGGCGTATTCTCTTAAACTGGCCTGCATACTTTGTTCTTGCAATGTTAGGTCGTCATCAATACAGCTGTTGGTGCTTTTCAGTTTAGTTTTTGCTCTCATAACAGTCAATTTATCCTGCCATGAACTCATCTTTGGTAATACGAATGGCTGGTGACACCCAGTTTATCTCTGAGGAAAGTCTCCATCTCCCCCTTGACGTCTTTCCCGCCCATATGCACCCCTTTCAGAATGTTGTTGTTTAATTTTCTTTCTTTTCCATCTGATTCAGCCTGATCTCGAGTGTATTTATCTTTTTCTTCAGCTCTATATTTTCTTCTTTCAGGGTCTTGATCTCGTTTTCGTATATTTTCTGTCCTTGTTGTTTTTTATTTTTTCATTTTTTCATTATAATGTTTTTTATTGCAGCCAGCACTTGCATCACATTTCCTTTATTTCTTCCATTTCACCTACAATCCTTGCTGGTTTCGTTGTGGGTGTTCTATTTGTCCGTTTACTTTTATTAAAAATCTCAAAACTAGCCTGGCGTTTTCTGGTACCCTCTTCTGTTGTTGAGCGCCCACTATCGTACTGCCTATCTTCTGTAAACATTCCGTTCAATATCGCGTGAAAGTCCGCTACCCAGGTCATAAGTTTTCTTTTTTTTTTCAGAAGTGCTTTTTGCAACTCAAATTGTTTTTTAAACCATCCCACTTACTTCAATGCACTATTTGCACCCAAACAATCTTTAAAATTTTTCGCTCCTTATCAAACCTAACTGTTTTTTAAATCATATCGACACCTGAATGTAAGAACTAAGTAACTCGAAAACGTTGAATTTGAGTTACGTGCTACAAAGAGACTTATAACTTTTTTTTTACAATTGTTATAAGATTCAATCGAAACGATAGTAGGTATGTTTATTTAGGTGTTTGTGATGTAATACCTACTTAGTTTTGCTATGGAAGTACAATAATAAAGTAAAAATGAAGGTAAGAAATAGGTAACACAAAAAATTTGTTTCTCGAGTTACCTAGTTCTTACGTTCAGGTGACGATTATGGACTTATAGACCATGAAAAAAACGCTAACTCAAATTTAAATCGTACCGATTAATGCTTAAAGCTTATGCTGAATGATGTGGAATGGTCTCTTGTAAATATCAGAATGATTTCAACATTATTCAATTCTCGATTAAGCGTTTATTTGTATTTGTATTTCTTATGTTTATAATGTTCATTGTGAATCCAGACATACTTTCCGTTACTATACATAAATAGAAAAGTAATAATGTAAAACCTTAAAGGTCGCGGTACATGTTGTGTATAAAAGTTAAAAGATTATAGGACACACTTTTATAAAATATTTTTCTTTCTTTTGATGTTATTATCTTTGAAATATAAGATATGAATCGTTTCAAAAACAAATTCTTATTCTGTGGAATATGGTATGGTATTATGAATTTTTCCAATAAACAATTAGTTGTTAATTTTCTTTAAACTTCATGAAATATTTAAGGATTAGATGGTCAATTTACCTGAAAACTAGAAACTACCCCACCAATATACTATAACCAAAACCACTTGCAAGTAGGAATGGAAAATACATATCTTCAAGCATACAATCAGCTCCCGGAAATCATCGTCTTCAGTTGTTTTTTAAAAGCGTTTAAAGTATGTAGTTACCTAGTTGCTAATTTATGACCAATAAAGTTTTATTTTATGTTTTAGTCTTTTAGTATTGTTTAATTCCGTGAAGAGATTAAGAATGATTCGGGTGACATTTGAGCGTTAGCAGGCCCACTAACGAGTTTTTTTAAATTCACCCTGTTGGTAGAATAAAATCCAAGTCGGAATTAAGTTTTAAACTATATTATTATTATTAATGAATGTTTTTTACACTACTTTGCGAAGACGTACAAATAATATTATATTTTTATTCAACTAATGCTCTCTTTACATAAATGTATAAAAATATTGCTGATGAGTCGCACGTGCAGGTTTAATAAACAATTTGGATACGCATGCGACTTTACGAAGTTCATTCACATTTATCTGTAATTATTCATTGCTAAATTTGATTTGTTTACATTAAAAGTTTTCCAAGTTAATAATTTCACTTTTTTATAATAATATAATCCATAATAAATTGTCAGATTTTTAATCTTATTATTCAGTCAGGATGTTTTTTTACTCAATATAATATAACGATATAACTTAATTATTTCTAATGCCGTAGATATTTTCTTTGTTTAACTTGGTTAAACAAGTGTTATAATAACAATTAAGTAAAAATGAATATTTTCAGTAAAAAAATTATGTTATAAATTTAATATTGAAAAACAGTTAAATTCAAATATTTTGCTGCTATGGGGCACAAATAAAACATCAGTGACAAAAAGATATTTCAGAGGTGAAATAAATCGACTTAATTTTATATACGCGTATGTATATTTAATTTTATTAATTAAAAACCTTTCATAACAAAAACATTTATTTTTATGAAAATATTTTTCATTTTACAATAAGTTTCTAATTCGATGGCCACCGACTGTATGAATATTTCCGTAAGATACTTAAAAGAAGAGATAAAAAATTACTAGAGTTATATTTATGTGCAAATAATCTTTGGTGTTGTCTGGTTTCAGTGGAAAAATTCAGCAAAGTAAAAATATTCTTCATTATGAATTTTCTAATAAAAGAAGGGAAATCCTGAATTTCTTTTCTTTACAAATCCTAAAATGGCATTTTATTTTTATTTAATAATAAGCAATAACTTGGATATTTGGCAAGTATTTCTTGTATTGTAATTAATTGACCGTTTTTCAGTGTAGCATATTTACAAGAAAACAAAAACGTTAAATTTATAATATAAAAAATATAATGTTCTGGTCACGTTTTTGTATCTATATGGAAACAATTTTTTTGAGGTACAAACTGTCACAAAAATTTAGATTTAAATATTCCAACCGAATTTATTCTATAACTTTAAAAAACTACGAGCTTATTATAAAGCTCTTCTTAGTATTGGATTGGTATAACGGTGGACCTACAACGCAACATCACGTTTTCGCAATTTAACCTCTTCGGGTTTTATATTTTAGTTTAGAAAAAATAAATGTTTATTATAACAAAAGTAAGTAAGCAAATAAAATATTGCGGTTAACATAGCATCACATAATAATACATTTATTGCTATAATTGTTATTAAAATTCATATATTAAATATAACTATCTACTATTAATTGTAGATACTACATGTTTCGTACTTTAAATTATATATTGAATCGTTATTTCAAGAGGAATATAAATTATTTTTTATATATTACATATTCATATATATTTATATTAACAATAAAGAAACAATTTTGTAACAATTAATTTATATTTTTGTTATCTGGTTATAAGATAATAATAAGACTACTATTAAAATAATTCGAAATGCTTTAGCAAAGTTTCTTGAGTTTACTTAAATTAAAAGAGGTCTAACATCAACATTTTACTCTACGTTGATTTGTTCTATATTATGTTTCTCTCCAGCTGAGACCCTATTGTTCTACTGTCAAATATTTTGTAAAATAGCAAACAGATTCTTTTTCATGAACAGATTTTTTGGCATTCCAGAGGGTTTTTCTGGAAATCAGTCGATTTGGCCTTCTATTTCAAATTTCGAAATGTATTATTAAACTGCAGTTAACTTCGATATTCTTATATTCTCGTCAAGGAGCAGTTTCTTTTCTAGCTCAAGAAATTAACCACATTGTGCAATTTAATATGAATCGATAAAACGAATGAGAGAGCTTTGTCACCAGACTGGAGAACAGTACTTCGCTGCGGAATATACTAATGACAGAGATGATATGATTACTTTTTAATTTCATGTGTAAATTTGTTAGATGCGTTTAATTGGTCAAATACCTGTTAAGTGTTACATCTAAATATATTGAAATATAAATATTGTAAAAATTGTAAAATTGAGTAAAAACGATAGATCGCTATCGCCAATTTCCATAATAAGCATAATATTACACCAAATAAAATATTGTTCATAATGTTGATGAAAGAAACTTACCAGAATTTATTCATGACAATTAATACAACAAACCCGTTCACAAATACTATGAAGTATTTCATTTTATTATCAATGTTAAATTTCAAAGTTCATTAAATATTTGGAAATATTTTTACATGAAATATAAGATTTATTTCATAATATTAATTTTATTAACATCTTTCTTTGAATACAATGAACACGTTCACACATACCATCATGAAGTGCAGTTCATCGAATATTTAGCAATTATTTTAATGTTATTTATGATTCACTTTATAATATCTATGAATACCGATTATTACATATAGACCGGGAGCCAGTGACAGATTTAGGTCAGTTGGTTGCTCCCGGCCGAAAATTGGAGGAATGCTTCACACAGTTGTGTTATGAAGCAAGGTAGACGTCCGCTGGACCATCGTTGGGGCGTAAGGCAACGGCAGCCTAAAACGCATGTAAAAAAAAAAGAGTTTTCAGTGCTTTGATCCCGGTTGAAATTTTGTCAGATAATAGTTGACATAATACTAAGATGAAAAATCAAAATCCGCTGGCCGTAGGCCGGGGCTAAAGCCGTCCGCTGGGGCAGGAAAGATGCAGAAACCAGGTTTCGTCTATTTAAATGTACCAGCTTTTTTATTTAACTATTATCAGGTGTGGAACTGTTATCAGACACCAGCCGACGGGTGTCTTTATTTAAGGTATTACATTAATGTAATCAAAGTTATTCGATACAGTCATACGATAATAATTATTATTATGCATGTAATTTTGTGATAACATTAATGTAATACTTTAAATACAGACACCCGTCGGCTGGTGTCTGATAACAGTTCCACACCTGATAATAGTTAAATAAAAAAGCTGGTACATTTAAATAGACGAAACCTGGTTTCTGCATCTTTCCTGCCCCAGCGGACGGCTTTAGCCCCGGCCTACGGATTTTGATTTTTCATCTTAGTATTATGTCAACTATTATCTGACAAAATTTCAACCGGGATCAAAGCACTGAAAACTCTTTTTTTTACATGCGTTTTAGGCTGCCGTTGCCTTACGCCCCAACGATGGTCCAGCGGACGTCTACCTTGCTTCATAACACAACTGTGTGAAGCATTCCTCCAATTTTCGGCCGGGAGCAACCAACTGACCTAAATCTGTCACTGGCTCCCGGTCTAATATTGGATACAATTTATGTATGTTCACAAATAATAGTATAACATACATTTCCATTATTTATATAAATTTTTTATCGCACTTTGGCCCTTTCTGAGATATACATGTTATATCTCTATATTTTAAGTCGCCGTATTTTAAGTGCTGCAGCGACTTAAAATAGCATAGTTACAATGTCCTCCGTGGATTCCAATTTGAAAGTAAAATAATTTATGATAGATGGGCATACACGAGGAATTACGACTTGCACTAGATCACCGTCCTTTCTCACCAGATCTAGCCCCGAGCGCCTTTTTTTTTGCTCCCTAAGCTAAAAGTTACTCTCGGAGGACAGAGATTTTCGTCGAATGAAGAGTCCGTCGCTTTTGTAAATAACTATATTACAGAGAAAGACGCCGATTACTATTTAGATGAGTTAAAGAGATGGGATAGCATCGCTCAGATAAGCGTATAGATTTGCAAACAGGCTATGTAGAAAAATAAATAAAATTTTAAGAAAAAAATTGTTCTTTCTATGTTAGGTCAGAAACTTTTCAGATCACCCCCGTAGATGAAATTATTCATATAGATAACTACATCGTTGTACGTCGGGACCGTGACTCCCGTGGATGTAGAGTTGAATTTTTTATACATAACTCTTTAAAATTTACTCTTCTGCTCTCCTCTTTCAATATTAAACAAATCTGGATTCTGTTGTCCATTCACAACACAAAATATACATTTGGCTGTGTATACAATTCTAATAGACTGTATCTCGACAATTTTTTTACCGAAATACAGGTTGAGCTTTGCGAAGCTCAAAGCATCTCTGATGAGAGGTACTGTATGGGCGATATGAATATAAATATGCTAGAACCTTCCCGCATTGAAATAATCAGACTTTGTTCTGTTCAGGATGCTTTGAATCTCTGCCAGATAATCGATTCTCCAATGCGTATTGAGGGTAATACTTACATTATTACTTTTAGATTTGTTTAAAACTGATAGGATTGAGCAGGTGATCGACTCCGGTACTTGGTCTGCACACATAGTAGACCATGAACTAATAATTTAATCTATTTTATGTGTTAAACCATCCAGGCTTCCAAAATTTTAGGTGATTAGAGATTAAATATTTCAAACATGATCGCTTCCTATCTGACTTAATTATGATTCTGTTTCACAATATGTTTCGGTTGGACGTTGTTAACGATAAAGTGAATTTCTTTAATGAAAATCTGTTAAAGTGTAATACTTATATAATATTATACTGAACTGTATGAGATTTCCAGAAAGTGATAAACATTTAAATTGTCTAAAATCGGAAATGGATTTGGAAAAATAAATAAAATCTAGAGGGTGTGATTTACGAAAGACAACGTAAAAGCAGTTTAATAATTTATTATTTATGACGTTTTGTGATAGTTTTATCAAAAATAAAATTACAATACATGCTCTCACCAGAATTGTTCGAATCATAAACGAACCGGCTTCTTGGCTAACCGATAATGTACGACTGCTTATGTCTTTACACGATAATACAAATTTAAAAGTACAAAATACAAAGTTATTGGCTTGAATATAGAAGGTTGAAAAATCAAAGAACTTTGTCGGTCCGAGAGGATAAGTCCCCGATTAACGAGATTCCGGAAACATTGGCGGATTGCAATGCTATCAAGGAATTCTTCGCATTTACAATTAAATCTGTGGACGATAATGATCTTATCGATTACTTCAATAACAATAAGTATAAACCTAATATGTGCGATTTTAATTTTAATTTGATTAAGGAATCAGGATTCAGTCAGATTATTGCTTGTACCAGTGCTACTGGAGCGGATGGATTCAATGCTTCTCTACTTAAACTATGTAGCCCATTTATTTATCCCTATATCACACACATCGTCAATTTATGTCTACTTGAAGAGGTGCTTCCTGACGCATGGAAAGAAGCACTGATTATTCCGTTGCTCAACATTATGCCCTCTGTAGAATTATCTCAGTTGAGACTCATAAGTTTGTTAAGTATATCCAAGATCGTCGAAAATATTATGGAAAGACAATTGAGGTCATTCATAGATAGTAATGATCTTAATTTAATTAAAAATTAAAATATTAGTGAAACGAACATTAATAAAACGAATATTAAGTTTTAATATTTCGCAGAATTTTCGTTTGCATCGTCAGAAATTATTGCCAAAAAGCCATATGGTCTGGTAGATACCTAAATTTTAATTCCTATCATCATAGGAGTGTCAGAAAATAGAAACTGCTATAGGTTTAATGGACAGCGCTATTAAACTAACTCATAGATACTGCAGGAGGGAAACAATCCAACTTGCCAAACATACACTACATAAAAATGGATTTCCAGGACCATTAATAAATAACATCGTTTAAGATAGAACTAATAAACTTTATAATTGCAGCAAAAATGAAAAACAACTTAGATCGTACACAGTTATGCCATACATCACAGGATTAAGTGAAAAAATAAGATCGGTAAACTTTTCACATCTCTAAAAGACGATATACCTCCACACAAAAAATCAAACATCATTTACAAAATCCCATGTAACAACTATTGCAACCTAGTTTACATTGGATAAAGTAGTCAATAGTTACAGAAAATAATAAGCGGGCACATATCCACCAAAAGATGCAATAAACCCGACTTTACCGCTGTGCCAAACACAGGTCGTGATGCTAATTTCAAACACATTATAAAATTCGTTGCCAACTATAAAGACAGGTTATTACACGAGATGCTAACCATTAAAAAAGAAAAAATACTATGAACAGGAAAACTGACATCGAAGGACTGAGTACCATCTACAGCCCTCTACTTATCTAACAACTCTTGGGATCAAGTTTTTTCCAATTTTAGGTTTTGCAATAGATTTTCCTTGATTAATCGATTAATTATAAAAAAGTTTTTCTTATCTAATAGGTCGTCCAAATGACAATAATATGTTTAATACGTTCCTATGTAATATTTTTCTTTATATATCAATAAAATATTTTCTGACAATGCAAACGAAAAGTATGCAAAATATTAAAACTTAATATTCGTTTTATTAATGTATATGTAACCAGTTTAATTTTTAATTAATTTAATTAAGGCTGTTCGGTATGTTGAGATTTTCCAGATACCGAATACGGTATCATTATTTAATATCGATAACGTGGAGAATTATGACAGCATCGATCCGTCGTATTTCCTCGTCAAAACTTTGAAGACAGAAGAATTGGTCTCCGATACCGATGAATAATGTTAATACCACGATCACTGAGTAATGTATACGTAAATAAATGTATTCACATTTAAATTAAACAACAATACATGTATCTATTGAATTATAATTTATTTTCCATCATTATATCCTAAGATCACTCTTTATTCGCCGAGTAAAGTGTTTTACATTCTTTGTTCTTTGAAACGCCGTATTTCGTGACCAATTGGCCTTACAAAAAAACTTTCAAATAATTTTTTATATAAAACCGGCTTTGATACAAATTAGCTCTCTATATTTTTTTCAATAAATGTCACCGTTCTCGAGATATATGCGACAAACTGTTTTTGGCAATCTTTGACCTCGCGTAACACAGCTAGCAGAAAATATATCGATGGGGAACTTGAGACATTGATCAAGGCCATAATACTAAGGTGCATGCAAAAATTTAGCCTGTTACAAATTATTTCGAACTCAACCTATTTTTTTGTCAATTTTTCCTGGACTATTATTTAACATCTTTGTTCTCTTGTTTGTAATCAACATTATTTAACATTATGTTGATATGATTATAACTGAATATGTTGATTACCACCGGTTTGGCACTAAAGTATGATATTTAGTTTTATTAAAATTTTAGACAGAAGTTTTATACTATAATAATTTATTATTATAAATTATTTATTATATTGCTCATTTGATTTGTTAAATTTGTTAAGTGTTCTTTCTATTGGTGGGTTGACTATTGTAAGGAGGTTGGTGTGTGTCAAAGGTTCTGAATAATTGATTTTGGTGAAGATCTTCCAGAAGATCTTAAATCTTAAGATTTAATATGACAAATTTATTAATTATTTTCGACCCTATAGTTTAATATAATAATAGTACCCCAAAAAACACTATATATACCCATCTTCAATTATTCTTGACCTACAACTCAAGAGAAACATTCATTTGTTGAAAACTACTTTTTAAAGTTTTTCTGAATTCAGTGTATCTTGCTCGGAGCCCATTTTAAATTTTTTTTAATAAAATAGGTATCTTCAAAAAAATTACAGCATTCGCCAGTACTTCGCGAGCACTTTCAAATTATGCAAAAAAAATTACATGTTCCAAAAACTTCGCCATTTTCATGTGGGACTGCACAAATATCTACAGATCTTGTACTTCGTGCATAATGCTGAAATTAATTTGTAGTTTGCTGGTCTTACATGAAATAGAGACATTATTATTATTATGTAGGTATACAATGTTTGCTAGCTTCACCTATGATGAAAATTTATGGACTCTAATAATCAGCTGAAATCAAATCACTTGGTTGCCTGAACTATTAGAGAAATGTAATTGATGAACATTGAAAAAAATATGTTAAATTCTATCTATTGTAATTTGTAATAAATTAAATATTTGTTATGAAAAACGACAAAAAAAGTTTTTAAATGAAATTTAATGAAAGGTAGATATGCAAAAGCTAAATTCGATTTAAAAGTTATTTATGTCCAATAAAGCAATTTACTGAAGCGAAAAGAAAAATGAATCGGAGTATGAAATATAAATGATACACTGTATTTTCACTGCTTAAAAACTTTAGTTACAACTTTTTCCTCTATGTGACAAACTTTTATAAAGTCCTAAAAAGGAAATTTAACTTTTTATATTGCAATTTAAGGGTATATTAATATTATGTATCGTATCGATCTTTAATTTTTAATACTGCATAGCCTGTGGTGTTTACCATTCTTTCAATTAAAATTTATTGCAAGCTTTACATTGGCAGTACCAGTTGTTAGGTTTGAGCTATTACAATTATTATATAGCTATTTGCGGTATTTTTCACTTCAACATTTGTGTAAGGTAGAATATTTATACTATTAAATGTTATTTTTGAATTTATGATTCTCACCGTTTATTTTTATGTTGCTAAATTACTCGTTTCTCAGTAAAAATATTAAAAATTAATTTTATAAAATTTATAGTTTTATTCCAATTTATTTTATTTTATTTTCAATTTTCTAACACTTATTTTAATAAGTAATCCATACTTACTTTCCTCTTTATGCAATGAATGCACAGATAATCGAACCTCAGCTTCCAGATCAATGTGGAACGAATGAATATATTTTCAAAGAATCTTATAAAATTTTTGAATGAATGTTTGGTTTTATTTTAAATTAAATAAACAATTAAATTATAAATTTGAATGATGTAACATTTATTGCCAATTGCGCTTTGTTTTCCCGATCCGTTTTATTTGCCGCAAGAACCGCGTTAGCACTTAGAATGGTAATTATGCGAACCTGTCTTTTTCTTCTTCTTTGTCTCGACCCTACGGGTCTACTTTAAATAGGTGTGAATCTCGTCCTGCGTTCACGTTAGATGGAACTGCTTCCAGCCAATTCCAAATTGATTCTCTTCCACTTCTTCAAAATACTTGTGTCCAAAATTACGCCTCGTTTTCTTTCCAAATTGAATTTATTATTGTGATTTCAAAATATTTTATTTTATTACACTTGCTGGTCTATCATTTTTCTGAGCCCAGCACACAACCTGCCTCATTGAGGTTCTATCATCAACTAACTTTTTCTCGTTATTATCTTATCAACCTGTTGTCTAGGCAATTCCATTTTTTTTTTATATTCAATTTTATCGTTGTAGTAATATCTGTGAATAAATAAATTATATTTTCGTTTTCTACTGTTGCTCTATTACTTAAAATTATTACTTAGTTTATAACTTAGTTATAGCTATTATAAGCTATTATTATATAATATATATATATGTATATATAATAAACCAATTAATTAATTTTAATTGACAAATAGACAAACAATTTTTATGCTCCTCTGCCCCTCAATTGATTCTGAAATGTTAAAAGATAATCTCTACAAAAGTAGAGTTAATTTCGAATTAATGAAATTTTTTGAACAACCTCCATTAAACATTTTAAATAACCAATTCAATTTAAAACAAAGTAACAAATAATAAGTTATTTACACAAAGCACATAATAATTATGTAAGTCTAACGGTTATTTAAATCGATAATTTGCAATTACCAAGGGAAAACCGACGAGTTGAAATTATTTAAATTTAATTAAAAAATTTTCAAGTTGACTTGATATTATTTTCAAATAGTATAGGATTAATTACACTATAGTTCATGTATATATTAATATTCGAATCCACTTATAAAAACTAATATAAAATCATTCATTTCAATTAAATTATTTGATATTTAGTACATTTTGTAAGAAAATATGATAATAATCTAAACATTAAATTTAGATCTTTAGAAGTTTAGATCAATTTCAATTTTAGAATTAAGAAAAAAAAAATAGAAATAAATGTTTACCCACGATCAGACTAGATTTAAAACGTTTCATATTAATGGAAATTCTTTTTAGAATTTTTTCAAAAAACTCGAAGGGGGTATACATCTCGAAAAACAGCTTTTTTTGCACAAAACTAAAAATAAACGATGAACGCAATAATTTGGATCAAAATCATATTTTATAATTGAGAGATCATTCAAAATCGAAAATTTAAAAAAAAAAATCGATCGGATTGGTCCATCTCTCGCAAAGTTACGAGCATTTGAAAAAAAATTATTCCTCAAGAAGGGATGGTCAAAATCAATTTAAAAAACACAAGCACGCGTTTTTCATCTATCTCAAAAATATGAAATTTTGAGAAAAATCAGAAGGGGTCACTTAAAAAAGTGGCCGATTTGGCGTGGAATGCCCCATATATAATAATATGTACATAGAAAATCATTATTTAAAATACAATAAAAAGTAATTAATTTATAATATTTTTAATATGATTTAGTGTGATTAAATTTTGTTTAATATTGTACCTAATTTAAATACAATCGATTTAAAATATTTTTTCTAAGTTTAAAAACATAACCCTTCCTTGGCAGTCGGGTAAAAATAAGAGAAAGATATTTATTCGAGAAATAAGGAATTTCTGATAGATTATAATAATTATAAAATTAACCAAAAGTCCAAATTCCTAAAAAATATTTTATGAACATAATAATTATTTATTATTCACCTACAATTTTATTTGAGACGTAATTCCAATATTCTTCAAAGCTTGTTTGTTTACCGATATACCTACTTTCATAGCGTTTCAAAGAAAATACGTCGATACGTATGTGGTATCAAATCGTTTTAACGCCCAGTTTTTAAAATTAAGTACTATACCTTATATGTAAATAAAATATCATGTATGTGGGTGTGCTTGATAGCGAATACTTTTACTTATGGTTATATCGAGTGCGATTGAAGTTCATCTCTTTCGATTCGAAGAATATGAATTTTAACCACCTTCATGAAATAATAATTTTGCACCCCCTTTGAAGAGTTTTTGTGTATTTAGTTCTCATTTTTATACATTCACATTTTGTTAGAACCAGCAGTGTGGTGTAAGGCTCAAAGGGACGGGTTGTGAAGTGGAATACCGCAGTTCAACCATGAGTACCAAATGTAAAAACTTGCTGCATAAATGGAAATAACAGGACGTAGTTCTAAATTGAGAGGAAGAAGAAGAAGACATTTTGATATATTGTATTAGATATAATATTTACCAAAACTAAAAAGAACGTTAAAAAAATGGAATTTAAACCCTAATGTGAAGAAATACTTACTTAAAAGGTATTAATTAAAATATAGGTACTAAAAAGACGGATTAGATTATTCTTCAATTAATTTCTTTATAGTATTTTTAAATAATAATTTTCTACGTATTGTATGTTTGTATTTCATCAACCTACTGCTAAACTTCTAATTCTTTTAATATTCCGCTTAGTTTCGTAAAATATTATGTTTTACCATTATACAGGTTCTAAATACAACACAATTTTCTTGAAATTCTAATTTTTTGTATTTTTTGTATAGGTTATTTCTATTATTAAATGTAGGAAGATTAACCTTGCTAAGAAAGTAAATTGATATATTTATAAACTAGGAAGGTAATTTAACAAAAAACTTGACAAAACTTACAAAATACAAAATCTACGAGAAACAGCTCTCTTGATATGAATACCTCTAATATTATATTCTAAAAAATAAAAACGACAATTTTTTATTAGGTTTTTATGTACATTTTCAACTATTTTATTTTAGAATTTCAATTTTTTGCAGAAAATTGTAGATTTAAAAATATATTGCGTTGTACCTACATACCTATGTATAGGTATCTCGGAACGAACGCGTAATGTAAACAATTTATTCTAAATTACTTAAATTACATGAATTTTATTGAAACAAGATTCTAAATAATTTATAAACTTCACTATTCATCAGTTTACATAGTAAGTTCATAAGGATTGATTTCACAAAACGGATTTATAACCATTTTAGAAGAATTAGTTTCAATGTTATAGTTAACCAAAATAGAAATAATTTGTAAAACAGTAGGTGGAGAACTTCATTTCGTTACGAGACGCTTAAAATTTCTATTTTGTTTAGAATAAGTATCATATTGTGTAAAAATAACGACGGACACCACTTCAGGTATTGTCGATTTTGTAATTTAAAGACAGTTAATTTACCACTAAATTACTATAAATAATTGATCAATCAAGTAATTAAGTTTCTTGTATCAAAAATCGTCAAGGGCGATCGAAATATACTAGCTAAGAATAGTAGTGAGAGGACGGGTTCAAAGGTTATCTGAAAGAAAATTAAACATCAGGTGGATAATAAATTTCAAAAATGATATTAAATAAATTGGAGATATTTAATAATCAATAAATGCAATAGAAAATAATTGGATATAGATAGAAGTATAAAACTTATGTATTTGGAATACGAACCCCGACAGGCCCGTCTGTAATAAGGCCCATGAGCCTTCTAATTACATCTAATGATCTAATTACCATATAATATAATTATGTGGATAAAACAGAGCAACGTACATTGGTGTTCAATAGCGGGAATTTTTTTATATGCAACAGTTATAGTTTTCTGAAAATTATATAATTCGCCATATTGCGACGGTCATTTACGTAAAAAAAAGTTTTAAAGTGCTGTTTTTCATCAAGGTAAGTAGTAGATCAATTAATCGTATACTTATAACATAGATTTTAAAATATTAAAATTTACTTTTTTTTAACCTAAATTGACGTAAAAGTGAATCATATTCAATGAAGTTAATAAGGCCCATCATTTATTATATATGGTGGAATCATCACTGGAAGTGACCAAGAAAAGTTTTGGTTCTCGTACTAATAAAAAATCCATTCGAAAATATAATATTTCCAAATATAATAAAAAGGCTATTTGAGAGCTTTAGCCTAGCTGTAGCTATTCGGGATCCACTAGTTCCAAGGAAGAAAACTGGTTTTGTGTTATTTGTTATGAAGAGAGAGTAGCACATGAGACATGCAATAAGAGCATCAATCATGGATGCATGACGATTGCATAGGCTTTCTAAAGACAATGTAGATAATTTAAAATGCCAAAAATACAGTGATTAGATCCGTGAGCCTTTTTTTTTTTATATTTTATGCATCTACTTTCAGCGGGATTTATTACGGGTTATGGTGGGTAATAAAGCTCATTTTTAGCATAGAAAGTATAAATTAATAATTTGCATTAAGTTTAACTTTATTACAAACTTAAAATAGAAAACATATGAACTAGCGTATAATGCGGTTAGTGAATTCTACAAAAGAGTTTGCGGTAGTTTTGATCATTGTGTACTCAAAATAAAACACGCAATAACCATCTTGGATTTAAATAATACATATTCTTCAATTTTACTGTTATACATCTGGAGCAAGGACTCTAACTGGGGTTGACTTACCGGAAGATGTATTGGCTGATGGGCCGTAACTCCCACCTTTCCTTATAAAATAAGCGATTGCTGTACAAAGCAATTTTAAAGCCAATATGGACATATGGTGCTCAACTATGGGGTGCTGCCGGCGAGTCTAACATAGCTAGGTTGCAGAGATTACAATCAAAAGTGCTACGCGACATCAGTGACTCCTCATGGTACGTTCCCAACACAGTGTTACACTCCGACCTGAGGGTTAAAACTGTAAAGGAAGAAATCTCAGCCATAAGCTCCAACTACTAGGCAAGATTAGGCGACCACCCCAATATTTTAACATCGGACCTCCTCTTAGCCCCAACTATAAGAAGATTGAAACGGTATTATCCAACAAACTTACCTCTACGTAAATGACGGCTTGGAAACTGTGATGGGTATGATGCAGTAAATAAATAAGAGTATTGACTGGTCTCAATAGAGTATAAAAGAGGTAGGCTAATGTGCTGACCTCTACTAAGTATGTCTATGTAAATAACTAATAATACAAACTTGTAGCTTATTATCCCGGTCGGGATAGATTGTAATATTTATATGGAGTCAAATAAAAAATATTTTGGACTAATTTCGATTTATCCATATCGTTTTCAACTAAAAAATATAACATAAGTATAAATTTAAAATTACCGTCACGATTTCTGATCAAATATTAAAACATCACAATTGAAAACATTTTAAATACTCTATATTATCATAGTATATATATATATATATATTATATAAGAATTTATAAAATATTTAAAACGTCTGGAATTAATGGGTCCAGTGATTTAATTTTTTTTTAAATAGGATGTGTACAAATTGCATAAGACTTTAAAAGGCAATTCAAAACTGAAAATTTCAAAACAAGTGCAGAAAGAAGAAAATTAAAACCATCATGGAAAAAGAGGGAACGAAATAAAAAGAGTTACGAGTGTAGGATAAAAAGAACAATACAACTTTCCTAATATTAGCTGAAAGTGGTTAGTTAATACATAATCTCAACTGACTACAATTGGCTAAACTGATGTTTAAATCTATATCAAATTATAAAATTAAAATATAAGAAATTTAAAGAAAAGGATTGTAATTTAATTTTTTTATAAGTATGTAGCGACCTCACCTTCTAAACATTAGTGTAACAGATAAGACGAACTTATGCTTACATAATTAGTTCGCCCTCGGTGCCCCTATGGTTTGAGTACTCAAAGCTCCATTTCATACCCTAGGAATTCGTGGTTCGAATCTCCTAGCGGGCGATTTTTTATATCGGATTTTCTTAAATATTAAATCATATAAAAGATCACAAACGACTACCAGATGACGCCACACGTTGCGTCACATTGGAATATTGAAAACTCCAAAACTGGGAAGTTATATGAGCTATATAATATAATAGTATATTAAAGAACGAGTTTCATAATCGGAAGTTTTTATCGCACGAAATTTATTTAGAAAACGACCCGCGAAGCGGGGAGTTTTCTAAAGGATAAGTGCGATAAAAACGATTATGAAACGAGTACTTTATACAATTTTTTCTATTTTGCAGTTTTTATAGCTTAAAATTAAAAAAATGTGTTTATATTCAATAATTGTCAATTTGGAATTTGATTTTATTTTTATGTTGATTGGTAACACTTTTATTATTTGAAACAATTGAAATTTGAATATATTGTGTCAAATTGTAGATTTTGTTCAAGTAATTTGTTATTGGAGTCATTAAATTGTAAAAATAATGGAAGACAAAATAAATTGTACCCCACCTGAATTGCGTGAAATTGCCGAAACCACCTACGGTAATTTGCTGCCTGAAAAGTCGCGCGAAGTTTACGTAAAACATTATAAAATTTTTGAAACTTGGTGCCAAAAAAAATGTGCAAAGTTTTTATTATTAATTCTATAACTAATTAAGAAAATCTATTATAATTTTTTTCTATGAGTTGATACCTATTCTGTAATTTTTGCTTGGAACAGCCCTGATTTTTGTTCTTTATAATAAATTATTATGTTTATTCGCTGTTGAGTTTGTTTAATTTTTAAATTTGATGAGAAAGAACTTCCAAATGAAAAGTGGATTTATAAGATTTTATGGATTTCTACACACTTTTCTAAGCACCATCTCAAATAATTGATATAATTTTTTTACATAAAATGTTAAATTTTAATATTTTACAGCAACTAAGATTTATAGGTGAGGACATCGCACAAAAGTTTAAATTAACGAAATTATACCTGCAGCTAATAATTTTCATTACTTAATATTATAGTAGGTACCTCTAATAATTATTTATAGTTAATTAAAATGTTAACACAAATTTTGAGATTTTTAATTTGATATAAAATGACATTACTAGATTTAATTTTCAATGACGTGAATGTTACCAACATCTTAAAACAAAAAAATGGGTTTCAAAATGAGTCCATTTTGAAACCCGATTTGGGTGTTAAAATGACTTTATTTTAGACGCAAAATAGAAAAAATTAAATTATATTAATAATAATATTATAGGTTTAATCAAATACCTTAAAGATTAATACCGGACAGTTAGGTTATTTTACGTATGTATTATTGCGACAACGACAATAGCGCCACCAACCGGCTAGGAGTGAAGAATTGCCTGCAATTTTAAATATTGCACAAATAAATCCACCTTTGCCTGACATTGTTCGTTAATTAATTTATTTAATTGTTTCACTAAATCTAATTTCACGCCAACCCGCAAAATTTGAAACAAAATTAAAATATTTAATAATAAAGTATCACTCCCAACCGTATAGAGGCGTTGTAGTCGACTTGTCGCACGTTTTTCCTGGGAGTGACCGGTATTAATCTTTAAGGTATTTGGTTTAATAAAAGTGAATTGTACGATAGGTAAAATGAACATATTTGATTCTTGGCACTCGAAATGCTAATTCCGAATATACTATGCAGCGTTGCACTTAACAAAGGAAAGTGCACGTTAATCGGGCATGAATCGTAGTACTTACGGCGAATCGCCGCAACAGGTACTTATAATTTTTTTTTTAAATAAATACATACTGTTTTTTGTAAAATATATTTTACTTATTTCAACATAAAATTAGGTATCTATATCAATTTTGGATTTAACATCGGTTAAATTTTAATTTTCTAATTCTCGTTTGCATCACCTCTCCTTAAATGTAACCCTTACCTCAGCAGCCATTAATTATTTTTAAGTGAAGCTTTAGTTAAGCTTTCCATAAATTTAGCAAACTCATAAAGTTTTTCTACACATTCAATTGCCTCTTTTGCGTCTTATATTTTGGCTAGCCAGAAAGGAGCCCTGCATTAGTCCTAGTTAATTGTAGGAATTTATAATTTAAACAATCATAATAATTTAATTCGAATAACACGAAAATTTGTAGCGTACCGTCAATAATTGTAGATGCCATACAAACATGTCGATCGTCCTCGTCACCGTTATCCCATTTCTATTTCAAATAATACAACATATTTGGCGGTGATCTAAAATTATACGTTTGGCGCTAGATACAAATTTCATTTATATCACTACAATTTATAAAATAAAACAATTGTTAAAATAATACTGAAAACTTTTAAATTAAAATCAAAACTTGATTTTACTATTAAATACTACCTATACCATACTACCTATATACCTACAAAACTTGGTTAATTCATTTAACTTGATTAACTTTTGATCACTATAGCATTTCTTTGAACTATAAAACATATATACTTATTAGGAAATTTTATACAAAATAACTTTTCATCATTTTTATTTGGGATTTTATTATTAAAAATACGGTAACCTAATTATAAAACTTCAAAGTTAATAAGTATTTCCAAAAGTCATAATAAATCGATATTGAAATTTGGAGGGCATATAGGGTAAGTACGCCCGCAAAACATATTGAAGTTTTATAAGAACGAAAATGAGTGCGTGTAACCTTTACGAAAGGTTGAAGTAAAACTTATGTGACGTAGCAGATATTACGATTAAATTAAAAATAAATAAGTCATGTTAGAATTTAGTAGTATTTATTGATAATATAATTTACATTGAGCAACAGAGAGTTAGATTTATATAAAGCATTATAAATAAACGAATTCAATTATTATTATAATTTAAATGTGAAATTATAGGTTTTTTTTAGATTTTAGAGCAATTTTTTTTGCGCGCTGTCGATCTGAATTTTTGTTCTTATTAATAATTTACGGGGGGTGAGTCCGAGCCGAAGGGGTTTCAGATTTTCGATATCTAGCGCCGCGCCGTTCTTGAGTTATTGCTAATTCAAAAAAATTTCATAGTAGGTATCTGTGCAATATTTCCGTAATTTAGTAACTTGTTTGTTAATTTTAATTTAAACTAGCGCTAATCTTACTATCTTTACAATATAGTTTTTTTAAATTTGATTTTAGGAAATACTTACAAATTGAATATAAAAAATAACTGATGATAAGGACGTGGATAGAGTCGGAATAAAATAATTCACTTCGGTTATTTCCGATTTATGGATCGGTTGGGGAACGTGTCATTTCAGTCCGAAAAGCATCTTAGTTACTTCAAAAATAAGAAGTTTTATTCCAAAAAGTGGAGTTTTTGAGAAAACCGACTTTCAGTTTTTTCAGAAAAATTGCAAGATTGATATTTTTTTTTAGAAATTATTGAATTTTAATATTTCTAAAAATCTAGTACGATGTTCCACGTAAGAAAAGAAAGTCTACTTAAAAGCTACAAGATTATCAAATTGGCGGTGATTCTTTTTAGGCTTTACTTCGAATTTTTGAGAATAACATTATATATTTTGAAATCTTAAAAAAAACCTCTATGGGGTATCAGATAAGAATATTTAAATTGTGAAACTGAATTGTGAAAGGATGTACAGTGGTCCAGACTTTTTAGAAAGTAAAGTACAAGATTTTCCAGATCTTACAAAAGACTTACAAGGTGGTTTATGTCAAACACCAACGCTGTAGCTTATGCACGTAATGCACGTTATGCAGAAGTTCATGTTTGACTGCGTTTGCTTAATCGATTTAGTTTCCTAGTGATAAATTTTAGTACAATTTTAAACGAATTTTATTTCATCAATTATTTCATAATTTGCACATTTATTTTCACTAAAATAAATAATAATTAATAAATAATTTTAATTCGGGAAAGATAAAATATTTATTTTCAAACTAGGGTGGTTCCGCCCACCTGGCCTCCATCGGTGCGGTGGCTCAACTTTTTTTCGTGACAATTTTAACTGAAAAAAATTAAAATTACATAATATGTATTATTTAACACGTTGACCGCCATGAGCATCTGTGCGATAAAACTTTATTTATACAATTTTCCAACGACATTTTTAATAAGATCTTCGGAACTTTGAATTTTTATGTCGGTTAAATTTTGGAAATTGTAGTCAATGTAATGTAACGACAATTTGTAAACGTGTGCCATTACAGAGACCATCTTTGATAAGTACTTTGCCATGAATGAGCATGACAATTGACTCTAATTGAAATTGTAATTTATGCAGAAGAAATCTTGGGAAATTTAATGAATTTAAATACTCAAATTGATATTCTACATAATTGTATATCTTTATCTATTTGATATTGTCATACTTTTTTTTATCTTTTTATATTTAACAAAAATTATTTAAATATTTCTTTGTTTGCAGTTAAATAATAATAAGTCTGACTATTTAAATTAGTTATTATTAAATTTTTACTTTCTTTATTTAGAAAATTGTTTATAAAATGTGCACGTGAAACCACACATGTGGTTTTCCAATTGAAATATGTCTTCGTCTTAGTAGAATTCAATTTTATTTAAACTGTGTAATTTCTACTTACTAAATTGAATTTTGTCGAAGATGGTAAAATACAAAAAAAATTTAAATCTATAACCGCAATTTTAATTTTATCACTCATTTAAATTTTAGTACGCAAAGTTTGTCTTACTTTTTATTATTCTCTTCACCGTGCTCGTGTTGTTATCGTCGAGTTGTTTTCCAATCAGCTGAATTCGCTCCATTAACATCTCATCCAAATCTAACATCTGGGCTCCAATTTTGTTGCAAAATTTTGAAATTTTCTTCATATTACTCTTGATGGAATTCTCTCAATGGCACTACACTTTATAATTTTAAAAAGGTAACTAATCATGTTTTACCTTATCTTTATGATTTTAATTTTATTTAAAACTAATTTATTCTCTAGCTGAATCCACATCAACATCGACAAAATTCAAAAACATCCTCGTGTAACAAACTATGTAATTTGACTTTAATTGAATTTTTAGGTAAGCATTTATTTTGTCAAGAACTAATCTTTAATTCTTCCTTTCTTTTAGGATAATACAAATTGATCTGCATCACAAAATCAAATGCAATAATATCTTGATAAAATTGGACTAAACCGTATTATTAAAAAAAAATACGACAATATATTCCTCCATGCTTAGCTGTACATATTTAATATTCAAGTATAATATGTGAACTACTCCATCAATTTAAGTATTGTAAATATCTTGAATATTGCAAGTCGATTTCCAATAATCTGAAATTTCCAAACGACCTTTTAATGATATTTGCTCTGTATAATAAAGTAAATGCTAGGTGCAACCTAGGTGGTACTTTAATGTACTGCTAAGAGTACAGCACATTAAATTGTTAAATATTTAATTTTCTTTACCAATAATGCATTCAAACTTGAATCAATCTTTAAATGAAAGTGATACCTGATATCATGCGTTCTTATCATCCAACGACTTGTCTTTGCAAAGTACTCTATAATTTCTAGAAGTCTTCTAAAATCACAAATTTTACTTTTAATTATTATTAATTTTCATTTCCACTGCATAAACATTTTTTTAAAATATTTTCTAAATTTATTTTCAATTTATATTCCGAAATCCTTACAGCAAAACAAAACCCCGGCTTGTTCGACATGCACTCCTAGGAACGACCTCTTATCAAAAATGTTCCCATAAAAATCTGGACGCTGCGCATTTTTCAAAATAAATTTAAATACAAAATTAAAGACCATTTTACATTGGAATACACAGCAGTAGATATATTGTCATATATTATCTTAAAATTAAAGATTTGAAATTGCGCGACAAATTTAATTAGGATAGGTTGGCGAAGTTTGCCAAAATTGTAAAGATTAGCTTTTTAGTGGTGCCGCAAACCCAGGTGGGCGGATGTATACTATTTATAAAACGTCCAAGTTGAGTCCATATTTGGGCATAATTGATATAATTTAAAAATAAAAAGTGAAGATGGTGTTTTATTAATGGTATTACAAAAATTAAGATTATATTCGTTTATTGAATGAATGGAAGAAAAATAAATTTAGATGCAGAAAATAAAACAATTGTAACGAAACAGGGATAGATAAAAAAATTGAAAATATGTACACTGCAATATGTATCTCCTACACATAATAAGTAGATAAGCGCTGTATATAAGACATATCGTAATATATTATTATAGAACTCAAAGTTTGTATGTGTGTCCCATCAGAATCTCTGCAACGGAAAATACGATCAAAATAAAATTTTAAGTAGATATTCGGCTAAGAGTTCTAAGGTTAACGTCACAATTTCCATCTCTCTGCGTCAATTCTTCCGTGCGTAATCGGAAAAACTTTATTACGATATTCTGATTGGTTAAGAAAATTTCTAAAAAGAAACAATTATTACAATTTATATGTTACAATTTATAAAACACAAAGCGTGCTAGAGGTCAATTTCACTAATTTTTAATATTTTGAATCATCGAAGTTGCTTTACACAGAAACATGCATTTTTATAACATATATATATTGCGATGTTCTAAAGCGTAAAATGTATCGTAATACAAAAAAAAACTTAAATTGTTACCTTTGGAACACCCATCACTATTTTTAAAGCTTGCGATTCTTTTAATTATTTTTACGATGAAAAATTAAGCAAGTTATTAAAATCAAATGTAATTTAATCAGTTATAAACAAAATTTCAAAGTTTACAAAAAGGCACAGTTTGATCAAGTTGTAATTTATAAATTTTATAATAGTTAATCGTGATGTTTTTAATCTTAAGCCGCATAACATCGGCTCACCAAATAAAACAAATACACCGAAACCTGAAATTTATATCTTATTTATCGAGTAAATTTTTCAACTGCTAGATAAAATTCCAAATTTGATGGCAAAAAGTACAAATATCAAATAATCAATTTTATCGTGGTGTCACTAAACGTAAAATTAACCGTTTTGCGTTTTAAAAGTTCTCACCCTATTTTGTTTTTGAAGTCTTCTTAAAATTATATTGCTTGTTTCTTCTTCATTTCTTGGTTTCTTGATTTTCTTTTTTATGTTTTCACCTGCTGTGGTGAATAAATTTAAATCTTTTTCTTCTTATCAATTTGTACAAAACACTTTTACTCTGAATTTGTAATTTCAGGTAAGTAATTATTATAATCATATAATTTATCAATTTATTTAAATTTTTAATTTTATTTATCAATTTTAATTAAATCTTAATATTATTTAAATTTGTGACTCTGGGCTTTAAATTTCGATACTTCTCGAAACAACGGCCTTGTCCAGAAAGAATTACTTTTAAAATTTTTCTCCCTCCTTTAATTTTGTTAGTTAGCAAATTTTCAACGTTTGAACTTGTAGTGGTGGAATTTGTCGATTAGGTGCACTATTTAATTTTAATTACGCATTTACTTTCACTTTTTGTATTAATATTTGATTAAAGTAATAAACAAATTTGAGTGCCAAACGGTTTCTTTGATAAATTTGGCGTTTGTCTTTTCATTTAAAGATCGTGGACCAAAAACATATTTTAATTTTAAAATGCAAAAAAATTGTAATACAAGCTATTAAATGTGCCTTCTTTCTTAATAAAAATCAAAAATATGTGAAACCGAATTAATTATCATCATAAAAATTAATTAAAGAATGAACTTAAGTCCTTACAAATTTTAAATTATAAAGGTTTTAACTTTTATTCTTGTTTTAAAATGATAAATCATAATTAAAGATCTGGGTCTAAATTGAAACATGACAATATATAGACAGCACTACGGGCCTAGTAGTCCCATGGCTTGATTTATCACACCATTCTAAAGTCTTCTGTCTTTTGCGCTCTGCTCGACGTCTCTTATACCTATTTCGGCCAAATCCCTTTGTACCTCATTACTCCATCTACTCATTGGCCTTCCTCTTCTTCTAGTACCTCCCAGTACTGATTTCCATATCGTCTTCGGGGTTCTTGTATCACTCATTCTCACCAAATGGCCTATCCATTTCACTCTCTGAGTTTTTACCATGCTTACAATACTTGGTTCCCCATACAGTTCTTGAAGCTCTCTATTTGTTCTTCTTATCCATCTACCTTCAACCCATTTTCCATCGTAAATTTTTCTCAATATCTTTCTCTCCCATATTTCCAACCTTAATTGCTCTTGCTTTCTCATTGTCCAGATTTCACACCAATACGTTACTGTTGGCCTTATTATCGTTTTATACACTCTGACCTTTAAAGTTCGAGAAAGGACCTTACTGCTCAACATTGCTTTGATCGCAAAAGTACTTTTTGTTCCCGCCGCCATTCTTGCTTTTACCTCCGTTTCATTTCCAGGTTTTTTTGAAATGACAGTTCCCAGGTATATAAAAGTTTCTACCTCCTCAAATTTCATTATCTTGTTCTCGTTTATCTTAATATCTAGTGTTTTACCCGGAAGAAATGTCTCGGTTTCCCATATCATGTATTTAGTCTTCTGCTCATTGACCTCCAGACCTATTTTACTTGCTGCTATTATTAATCTCTTTGTAGTGTCTTGCAATTCTCTTCTTGATCTAGTAAGTATAGTAAAGTCATCGGCGAAGGCAAGGCATTGGTGTTTTTGTCCGAAAATTGTTCCTCATTTTATCATCTCTGACTGGATTCCATCGTCTCCCCCCTTTCTATTGTTCTTCAGTTTAGCTATTACTTCCAATATTTCTTCTTCACTTGGTATATCAACTTCTCTATCTTTTACTTTTCTACAGTTTTCTTTATTTTCTGTGTTGTTGTCAATTTGGTCTCTGTTTAGCAGCTCCTGAAAGTATTCCATCCATCTTTCAATCATGTCCTCCTCAGCACCCACCAACATACCCTTCTTGTCCGTAACAAAACTTGTCTTTGGTTGGTATCCTTTTCTCATCTTTTTTACTCCTTGGTAGAAGTTTCTTATTTCCCTGTTTGCGTACTTTTCTTCAATTTCTTCCAGTTTTCTAGCACTGTGTTCTCGCTTTTTTTCTCGAATTATCTACTTACACTTCCTTCTCTGGTGCTGGTATTTACACTTGTTTTCTTCTGTATTTACTTTTAGCATTACCTCTCTCAGTTTTTCTCGTTTCATCACCTCTCTTCCACACTGCTCATCATACCATTTCTTATCTGTGCTTATCTTTCCTTTAAAGATATTTTTCGCCACTTTAGGTATTCCATTTTGTATCGCTGTCAACAACTCCTCGATATCACATAGACAAATATTATTTTAATTTCAGGTATATCTTTTACATTAATAATTAAGAAAAATTTTTTTCCAACACTTGTCATAACAGATTTAAAAAACTTGAAAAAGTCAAGTAATGCTTAATAAAATGTATGCAAAAGTCGAGCAAAACTATTTTTGTGCCGTGGAAACTCTATTTATCTTTTCAGGTAGTTATCATTCAGTGACTCCATACCTCAAATACGAGACATGCAAATAGCCCTGCTCCCGGTCTGTAGATTGAAGAAATCAAAGTCAGCCACAGTGTTAAATATTTAACTGTATTCAAGTGGAATTTGTTCAACTAATCAACAAAATACCGATATGTGCTACACGCTACAGTATCTTAACCTAAAGCTGCGTCAGCACTTATTTTGCTAACTTACTAAGCTAATGCTCTTTTTCATCGCAATGACCGTCGTAAGCTATTATTATTATGTATACTGACTATTATTGAAGAAACTCTATTTGAACAAATGGAAAATGTTCTCTATTAATGCTTTATAAAATTCTCTTTTCCTAGAACTTTTTGTGTTAAATGTTGAAAACTTTGAAATACGAATGACGGAGCCATAGGAAACTCATTATATAATACCTATTTACAGGGCCGGATTACGTCTATTTGGCGCCCTAGGCTAATACAAATTTGGCGCTTATTTAATTTACTTATTAATAATTTAAGGGGTCTGACCACCCTGAAGTGTCAGGAAAGTCAAGTTTTTTAAATTGTTTCTTATAATTAACTTAGGACCTTTAAGCGTCATTCATATCCAAGTAACGTACGTAGCAAACATACAAGACATAACGTATAAAACATAGGAAATAATTTGCCATTCACATTAACATAGAAAACATAGAAAAGTGAAACATGCGCACGCGTATTTGCACTCGACCATTGACATTTTGACACTTGATTGTTGACATTTGACGGTATAAGTACAAAAGCCGTACGCTACATTGTAGTCGCACTCTTCAGCAATAAGCAGATATTTTTTTTCCGCTTAGCCATTCCTGAGATTCACCTGCGGCCAACTACGGGCGTGTCGGTCAATAGACCTTCATGGCAACTACTGCAGGGCCGTAATTTTTAAATATTTTTTAACTAAATTTTCAAAACATCTTCATCAAACCATAAACTAGTATGTGTCCAAAAATAAATAAATTCCGTTCCATATATTATCGAGTTTACAGATTATTTTACAATTAACCCATTTTTGGTGCGATCAGGGTGGTCAGACCCCAGGCCCGTACCCAGGGGGGGGCACTCGGGGGCACGTGCCCCCCCCCCGAAATGTTCAAAACAAAAGATGAACATGATGATGATGACCTTTTTTTTTTTTTTTTTAGGTCATTTTTTCAATGAAAGCTTACGAGTGCCCCCTCCGAAATGAAATCCTGGCTACGGGCCTGTCAGACCCCTTAAAACAAAAAACACGTGCTTTACTAGGTAGAAAGAAAATAAATTATGATATCGTTCGACCTAAGTAATGCTACATTTTTTATATTATTTGTGTTAATAATAATAAAAATTAAACTCTTGAATTTATTAATTATTTTGCCACTTGTAATTTTAGAGGTTAGCGCCTTTCTTGCAAAAGGCGCCTTAGGCTTTAGCCTAGTCAGCCTAGTGCATAATATGGCCCTGCCTATTTATTTTCTAATAATATTATGTTATGTAGACCTGCCATGTATGATACCCTAACGTAGTAACAAGTTTAATTTTCATAATAAACAATAAAAAAAGTCAAAGTTATATATAAATGAATGTAGCTAAAGTTACATTTTATCTATATTTATTTTATAACGACATAATATTTAATTCAAATCTTAGCATAAATACACAAGTTTGCGTTCAATCAGGAATAGAATGCTTTTCTGTTTCGATTCGATCGTCAAGATTACATTCTAAACGGAGTGTAAATAATTACGTAATCTGAATCGAGTAAAAAGATGCTAAATCTTCTCCCTTAGTGATGTGTAAGCAACCCACCACCACGTTAGTTCCAGGAGCGACTAAAAATTGAACATTGACATTTTGCACAGCTTCGCATCGATTTATCACGACCGAATGCCACGAGTTGTATCTTCTGATGTTTTTAATATTGTAAAGTTCTAATCAATTTTAATCATAAAATTAAATTAAATATAAATTGGCGTTATTTAACTTTACAAACATTAATTAGGTATATAACACAAAGATTAATTATCCTATTTATTAATATTAATAACCAAAAATCTTGTTTCGAACTTTGAAGTTAGAGAGACTCATTAACTTAAATTATAATAAACATTTCTTAATTTTTTATTGTTGAAGACCAAATATTGCGACCAAAAAAATAACATCAAATGATGAAAGAAGTTTAATACAAAATTGCGAAATCTAGGTAGGCAGCAATATAGGTGTCATTTTAAATCTATGAGTTGCACGAATATTGCGACAGAGTGAAGATTATATTAGAGAACTTTCATATGACACCAAAGAAATTGTTAAGCTTCAAATAAATAAGATTTGCCGAAACATTGAAAATATAAAACGAAAGAATTTCTATTTTATTAAAAGGTTTCTCTATAGTACGTAGTATGTTTAAATTGAAAAATATTTATTTAGCTTTTATTTTATCTACCTATACTATTTAGATAGGAATTTTCCAAATATATCTTAAATTAATAGTTTCATTTTCGTTAGAAAATAACGCGTGCACTACATGTTTCAATTTATTGTAAATGAAGATTTGTAGGCTTGCGTTTAAAACGTGGCAAAAACCACATTTTTTATAATTTTTCTTTCGTACTCTGAAATTTCTGCAAAAAAGATTTTGTCTCTTTGTTAGGTTTCATAAGACACATTATAAATTTTTTGTTTACAAATACTTAGTGTGAAACCATTCAGTATAATATCATAAATCATATTATATCAAATTCAGAGTATTTTGATAAACTATTGACGTATGTCTTTCGTATAGTATCTACTATGCGTTTAAAAATGATGAAAGAAAAATAAGAAAATGGTAGGCGTTTTTAATAAGGGTTCATCATAATAACAATGCGGTTTATTATTACCTTTTAGAGATTGTACTATGTTTATATAGTACAGTAGTAAGTTTATCAGTAAAATTTACTAATTCATTTCACGATTTTATTTAACACACGAATTTTTGAAAATTACTGTTTTTATATTTGGACTGTCAAGAATATTTTTAGAACAACAAAAACATATTATTTGGCCATAAGAACGTAAGACTTTCGTATATAAGGAACAAAAATTTGAGTCTGATGCAAATTAAATTTAACCGATTGAGCTAGGATGTAAACTGTAACTAATAAATTAAATTTTCAAAAAATTTTCTTTAGAAATTATGTTTCTAAAGGAGATATTCTAAAATTTTATAAAGCGAAAGGAAACAATTTCGTATCGAGCTCTTTAGTTATATTCTGCTTTTGTTGACAAGAAATTAAATCTTAATATATCTACATATATAAATGTACAATAATTAATTCTTTTTTTTTAATACATAACTAATATTAGCTACATAAAATTACAATTCGAATTTAATAAATAAAGCATTTCAAACACAGTTAATCTAAAATATATTTAATTTATTTAGTAATTATCATTATAGCATTATACAATAATTATTATACATTTTATCTAAATTTTAGAATTCGTAACTTGATGTAATGAAAGTAACCGCTTTCGAAATATCGTGTCTAATAAATACAATTTTAAAAATCCTTAAGCGTTTATTTAACTTGGTTTTAGTTTAAAATATTATCATTATGCATATCGTATAATAAATTTAAATAAATTTGTTTTATAAAAAATAATAAATATTTGGAATAAAAGAGTAGGTACAGCTAGCGCGCTACTATAAGCTACAAAGTAATTTTATAATAGGTTTATAGATAATTAAGTCTAGTTTAATTAACTGTAAACCATTTTTGCGTCAGATAAACAAAAGAAAAACTCTGTATCGAAAACTGAAAACTACGTAATAAAAATCGAAGTGTTATAATTAAAGGGCAATATCTTAGAAACTAAATGGATTTTGATACCACCTATTTTAGGTATAGAATATACAGAAAAAGACCAATTTAAGATTTTATGATTGTTAGGATCTTTCTTGACACATTACTTCCTGTGTCAGTTCGAAGTTCGAACCTGTTGTAGAAAACTTGCAGCTTTTTTAATATTTTAACAATTTAATAATTTAAGAATTTTAAGAAATTTACTTTAAAATTACAAAATTAACGTCCTTACAAAATAATAACTGATTGCACACAACAGGTTCTGGTTCGATGAATTTTATCATAAATTCATATTCTGAAATATAATAGTTTGAGTGGAAAACGCAAGGTGCATTGAATGTAACCCATTTCACAGCAATCCCTCTGATTTCTGTAGTCTAGCCTCTTGAAAAATTTGCTTGTCTACGCGAAACTAGAGGATCGAGTTTAGTAAACATGATAATAATTCAGTACAAAACAAATTATGTCAGGATATTGTTAGGTTTGAAATTGATATTGTAAACATGGTAGATTTAATCCCAAGTAAATACCTATTCATTCTAATAGCTTATTTCCTAAGTAAACTTTGTTCCTGTTGCACGAAAGCAAAATCTTGTATTAAATAATAATTCGTTATAAAATAAGTTGTAAATTTAAAAGCAATTTTTATTTATAACTTCTTATCTTTCTTTACAAAAAGTTTACCTTGATGGCATATAAAAGTTTCTGACACATCGTCACTCACTTTTAAAAATCTTAAAACTTAGAAACGATTCAATAACTTTTTAAAAAACTGGTATACCGTTTTAGAATACAGATAAAACATGAGAAAATCTGAAATTGCTTTAAAATTGTCTCTAGAAAAGCTTAGCTAGAATAAAAGAAACAAATGAAACATTTAGTAACTGATGCAATGCAAGGGTATAAGTCGTAATGTTTTACTAGTAAGACGTTTTAGACAAATCTATAACAAACTAGTACAGCAATGTACTGTAAATCCTAAGATATCACTGTTTTACTACAGAAAAACTTTTGTTTATTGTTTAGTATAGAGTTAGGGAATTCAAACGAAAAATCGAAAATCTACGTTGAAGTTTAGTTTAATTTGATTTTGTGTCGAAATAATAAACTTGAAAATTGTATAAAAGGAACAGATAGTATTAAAAAACTTTTTAAATTAATTTTACATTTAACTTTTAAAATCGCTTTTCCTTTCTTTCCCAAATGTTTGACCTTTGCAAGTGTCTCGCAGTAATAAAATTTAAATTATTCTTTACATAATCTTAAATAATGTAGCTTAAAGGTATATTAATGCAAAACTATTGATTTAACATTTTTAAAACACAGCAGGAAGTTTTGGATGCTCATCTGTGAAATACAATACCAAACCGCTACACAAATACGTATAATAGCCTTATTTACTATATACCACTGTTTTCAATTGATTGAATCGTTGAGTTTTCGATCTATTGACAACTTACTGTAAAGATTATTCTAACACGAATACCAATTTTCAGTGCAGCAGGTCTGTTAAAAAATGTCCTCCAGCGAAGCAAGCGGTGATCAGAAAGTTGCAGCAGATCCAGCTCCGATCATCTTATGACTAGAAATTTTAAAGTATAATAAAATTTTGTTTTTTCAAATTGTTTAAATTTTTTAAAACTTTTGAGAATATTTTATATTTCAACAAATATTGTCGTGGAACGTTTATATGCAAGGGGATAAACTTAAATTTGAATTTTGTTTAATTTTTGTTTGAAGTTCTAAAATTGAAATTTTCCCGAGTTAGTCGATGTGACGCAAACAAGAGGTGAATACAAGGATTTAGGTCTAAGATGGCGGGAAAATCAAGTTATAAAGATTGTAAAATTTGTTAAAATATAATTTGGAGGGTTATAATTATTGAAAATAAAGTGTGATTTTTTGATAGAGATATTTTATTTGAATTCAAAAAATTAATCTAATACTGTCAAGTGTGAATTTTGAAAGAAATGTGTAAAATTTGGTTTTAAAAAAACGACAAAACAAGGCAATACCGGTACAGATGGGTATTGTTATCTGTAAATTTAACGCTTCTAATTTTTAAAAATTCAAAAGTTATACGAATAATATTTAAGAAGTATTATAATTTTTCCGAGAAATCCGTTGGGAAAGTTTTGATAATTTTCACATGATCGGAGTGTATCAATTTAATAAGTATTAATTTGCCACTCGGAAACGTTCACCTTTAACATGGACTCTTATTCATTTTTGTCAATGTATACATATATTTCATTCCCTTTGTGACGGGCAACTCGTTGTGTTTTAAACAACAAAATAAGAAAAACGCAACAAATTGTATTTACAAGTAGCCGAAATTGAAATAAAGGAAAAAAAGGGGACAGGCTATTTGCCCTGCCGAAACAGTGTGCCAGCAGCTCAATGGAGATAGGGTGGGTGGAATTTTAGACGAATATACAAAAAGGGTATTCAAAATTTGGACAAGCTAAGATAGGCGCGCTAACTAATGAATTTTAATTGAACTTAGGGAAATATTGCATTTCTTCCCACGCTTAATCAGCGCTGACATCGGTGCAATAATGGACGAAAAGTTAGGTATAAAGCTACGGTACCAAGAGGCCCATACCAATAACGCGTCTAACTTCCGCAGCATTCTCAGGCACGGGAATACGAGATATCGCGTCAACCTTTTGCTGGTCGACGGCAAGTCCTTGTTCATTTACAACATAACCTAAATACTTCAGTTCTGGTTTAGAAAAATTACTCTTATCCTTACTCAAAGTTGAACTTGCGTCACTTATTCTTTTGAATACTTCACGTAAAATTTCCATGTGCATTTGAAAAGTTGGAGCACAGATGATGACGTCATTTAAATAAACAAACACAAACGGTTCTAATTCAGGACCTAAAATCTTATCAATAAAGCGTTGCTAAGTGGCAGGGGCATCATGTCGAAAGCCATCCTAGTAAACTGGAAAAGACCTCTACCAGGCACCGTAAAAGCAGTGTACTGTTTCGAACTTTCTTCCATCGGAATCTGCCAATACGCAGATTTGATATCTAACGACGTAATATATTTTGCTAAACGCAAACGATCTAAAATAGACGAAATATACGGCAAAGGATAAGCGTCCTTTTTCGAAACTTGATTAACTTTGCGAAAATATATACAGAACCTAAATTTACCGTCTTTTTTTTATAAGGACAGGGCTACTCCAAGCACTATTTGATTTTTCTATGACTCCTAAGTTCAACATATCAGAAAGCTCTTCATCGATCTGCTTCTGAACAATAGGCGACACCGGATAGTATAACGTTGTTTAATAGGTGGTGATGTCGTAGTGATCTTATGTTGTACGGCAGTAGCACAACTAAGAGTACCATCGTCGTTATTAGAAAATGATTCGTCAATGAATTTTTACTAATTCGAAAGCTTCTTCAGGTCTTAAATTAGAAACAGGAGTTACCGAATTACTGGGTTCCAAATACATTAACTCATCATGCTTCGAAAAATGCCATTCACCACGAAACACATCAGGTACAAAACCAATCATTTTCCCAAAATCAATTCCAAGAATCAATGGATGAGTAACATCAGGCACGACTAAAATTTTCATAATAATTGTCTTCTGATTCAATGTAACTCAATAGTTCCAAGAATATTAAGTTACTACCGTCCGCAAGCGAACACATCGAAACAGAATGTTGACGTAACTCAAAATTTAAATCTTTAATACTTTGCCAACCCTTGTTACCAAGAACGGTACAAGTAGCACCAGAGTTTAATAAAGCAGGGATTTGCTTACCGCACACTTCAACACTAACAAACGGTCTTTCATCGTCCCCTAGCATGTTCATTGATAAAATCTAACAATACTTTATTTTTAACAAAAAGTTCGTCGCGTTTAACTTTCAGAGAATTTAAGTAATTAAGATTAATGGAATTATTAAAAACTCGGGAGGCAGTAAATCCACTTTTTACTGTCTCCTTGTTTCGTTTCCCGAACATCGAGGACAAGAATTAACAGTCACATGTGGTTTACCACACCGATAACAATAGATTCTTAGTGAAAATTGTTACGTTTAGCGAAGATTATTATAATCTTTTATTTTCGCATTTTGCGAAGAAGTACATTTTTAATTTTGATTTGAATAGATTCTTACTTTTGGGCGGACACAATTACGTGCGTAATGTTCACGTGATCCACAATTCCAACAAACATTAGTTCCTTCAGCCTGACCCGGAATTTTAGACAGCGTATTCTGAACAGATTTACTTTCAACGGTAGCTACATACATCGACCTTAACATCTAAATAAGCTAAATCGGGTTCTAAATCGGTTTTCCTGCGGGATGGTGGAACACAATTTTCCATTGCCACCTTCTTTTGTTCAATCAATTTACCCAAACGTATTAACTCTTTAAGAGACGGAATTTTGACTAGACCAAGATGTGTCTGATAAAACGGAGTTAAGTTCTTTCTAATGATCTTTATTTGTTTAATTTCCATCAGTTTCTCACTTAATCGTGCAAACATACATTTTTCATTACCGCTACGTAAACCCCTAAGGACTCGGAAGAGCCCTTTGTTCGCCGTTTAATCTCACGAATCAACACATCGTCATAATCAGGCGGTAGGTGTTCATTATGTAATGCTGGCTCAATGACCGACCAATTATTAAAAGAATCGCGGTTGGCTCTGAACCAAACCAAAGCCCGTTCCTTAAACAAATCAAAGGCTTCCTTAAAAAGTTGTTCACGAGAAACATTTCAGCTCTTCCACGTGTTCTAAAAAGGCGTATACAGATTGTCTTTAATCGTCAGTAAACGAAATTCCCCATTTAACTACAGGTATCAACTTTCGAATTTCCTTAGGCACCGACGGTAAAGCAGACGGAAACGGCAACGCAGATGTAACAAACGAAACAACCGACAAGACGACAGGGGTTGCGGATGCACTAACCGAACAAGTCGTACCAGTAGGTATCGTTGACATAGAAAAACTTCGAGACGAAAAAACGTCGGAGTTATTCAGACTTAAACTCTGAACGGAAGTTATTAGGTCTGCCATCGAAGGAGTAGCATTAGAAGTCGTTTGAGTTAAACCATACTGGTATGCAGCTAAAGACACATTGACATAATTCAATAAATTGTCATTTATTTTTCGTTCGATATCATCCGATGGCGTACTATTTTGTAAACGACCAATAATATGAGTGAATTTTGTTTCAATCACTGGGATCGGTTTACCACTAGCAGAATTTTCTAACCACGAGTTAAGATGCTCAATAGAACTTTCAATTTCGCGAACGTCATCCTCAAAGTGAATATTGTGAGGTGTCCTCTCAAATGAGGAATCCTCAGCCTCTAAATGTAATAATTTCCTAAATTTTGTTTGAGTACCGCAACGGTATTGTTAGCAGGACATCCATATTCTGATTTTAAAAGTCTATTAACGTCAATCTTGCGCTCCATTATTAAGAATGTGACATACAAATTAAAAGAATCGGCAAGTTATATCGGATTTCAACAATAAATCTACAGATAATAAACAATAAAGTGGCCGACAACACCGTAAGAAAGGCAAACAAAAGCTAATACAAAACAATAAAACAATACTCAATACCGAACAAAATGTAATAAAAAATTAAAAAAAAAACAGAAATTCGGGCCTCAAACGTTGGGTGCCCAAATATGTGACGGGCAACTCGTCGTGTTTTAAACAACAAAATAAGAAAAACGCAACGAATTGTATTTAAAAGTATCCGAAATTGAAATAAAAAAAAAAAAAAGGGGACAGGCTATTTGCCCTGCCGGAACAGTGTGCCAGCAGCTCAATGGAGTTAGGGGTGGGTGGAATTATAGCCGAATTTATCGCTGGCACTGTAAGGCAGGGGGGGGGGGGAAGTCCGTAATCCCGAACAAACTTCAAGATAGGAGAGGGCGCCACCTAGGTCGGTAAATATTTCTTCGTAGCGTGCAGCTTTCAGAATGAAACGGACTTGGACGATCGTAGTAGTTTAGGAGATAGATGACCAGTCGTCAGATACCATGCTCACTGCGACATCTATGTACTTCAATTCATCTAATTCCGAAACTAATGCAGATCCCATTTTGAAATTTTTAAGGGTAGATATTATTAATTTACATGCTTTAAACTACATATTGAAAAAAAATTTGTTTTTTAAATGGTCGAAGTTATAAAAATTTTGGTTTTAAATATTTACTTTCGGTTTTGTACAAGAAAAACAACATCAACTTCGAATCCGATTTCATAATTGAAAAGAACAGTAAATTTACTATTTATTTCACCATGTTCAATATTTTATTGTCAATTTATTAACTTTTTAAATCAACTTCCGAAAAGTCCCTATTCTAATTACATCAAATCTTTAAAAGCCCATAACTTGGCAAATTAACTTCATACAAGAAAAAACATAATGTCCACATTCATATTTTCTAGAAGTTCAATTAAACCAAATATTAACGAATTTCAAAATCTCGAATTTTTTTCGTTATCCGCTTTACATGAAATGCCCCTATTTCGAAATTTCAAAAAAAATATTTATGTTGATGCATAGTTTAATCGCTTCATTTTAATGGACTATTTTAAATTCTGCAAAAATTTTAGTGATATCTATAGAAATCTCTGAACTGTGTTAGCGTGCTAGACCCGGTTACCATAAGAACCCAGTTTGAAAATTTGAAATCTCCAAGCTTCAGCTTTTTGAGTTTTATGTTTACTGTAGTTTCATTTTCACTTTTAAATATTACACATTAAAGTTTATATTTCATTTAAAAATAAAAATTGATCAGATTCTAAAATACGTTGAGATTTAATATTATTCTCCGTTTATTTAGTATCACATTAATAAATGTAGCGTATCTAAATAATAAATTGTAATTGCGCTGTAGTCTACAGATTCAAACAAAAACTAGCTATATATTATCAATTTCAAACATCAACTTAGAAATTTATAGATACATATTATATTTACTGATACAGCATACAGATACAGATTTATACATTACTGTTTACCGTAATGTTTTCAAATGATTGCATTTTTTTATATTAAAAAAATAATTATTTATGAACCAAGTTGCCTATTATTATTTTTATACGTAAATTTTATTCTGTTGCTAAAATATATAATTGAAGTCTTCTTTAGCTACGTTTTCTGCTTGAAATTTATTGCAATAAGGGGAAATAAGAGTGGAGACCGTACGACAAAAAGGGTAAATAGGAGTGGAAACCGAACGCGACGGGCATCGGTAATAACGAACGATGGAGGGGATGAATTGAGCAGCGAACAGTCGTGTGTTTAAAAGCACTATTTAAAGCAATTATATTATTAATACAAATTGTATTTCCACTATTTAATAAAAAACATTAAAATGTTGTCCGAAGTTTTTTTACAAGTATTTGTATACAGTTAATACAAAAATATGGACGGGGTGAGTTTTAGAAATTTGAAATTTGATATTATGAAAAAAATTAAATTAATATACTAACAAATAAGACCCCGTGAGATTATGTGGATGAGGTTCACACGTTTTTTTGTGGACTGAAGTAAGGTTTGTATAATTTAAAGGGTATGCGAAAACTGAAATATCTTAGTTCTTATTTATCATATAAAGCTTATAATATCAAAAAATTGCCACGTTTTGATAGTACAAAATTGATTCGATAAAGCGCAGTAAAATACGTTGTTGTGGAAAATTTTTAAAAATAGTGAACTAAATATCTTTTTGTTTATGAAAACAAATGGCTCAAGAAAATAAATTCGTATCAAAATGAATGAACATTCTAATCAAGGCGAACAGACTACAAAAAGCTACTTATTAACATACAGCCTATTTTCCCTTAAAATTAAAAATTAATTTGATTAATGTAAAACAAAACTATGATAAAATTTTGATTTGTAAGATTTCAGTAAATTTTGTTAAACAATGATTATTCGAATGTTAAAATAATTAAATAAATTGCCTACAGTAACTTTTAAATTCCGTGTTTAAGGTCATTACAAAAATTAATAGTACACAACATAGATATAGCACTTTATATCTCTTGAAAAAACTAGCGAATTACTTTCAATTTGTTTTAAATTAAATCTCTGTGATACTATATAGAGTTTTGAATCATTTACAAACTTTACACTAATTTAAGCAATATTACGGTAATTACGGCAAATGAAGTCAATTTTTGTTATTAAATCATTTTATTCACATCAGTGAATTCATTTAATACTAAATTAATTTAGTAAGTTGGAAAAACTTCGCGATTTGATTGAAGTAATGTTTTTTACTTTCCAGTTAGTAGTCAAGATGTAAATAAAAATGCAAAGAAGTTAATGCTTGCTAATTTGATAAACATAATAATAATTACCAATGTAAAAAAGAAATATCGCAGAGGTATCTTAAGTTTTATATTCTCTCTTTCTCTCAGAGTACTACGTCTAAGACATAGGTCCCAATTTTCTTTAGAAGGGTTTCTATTGGTAAATATCTTGTTTGCTTGCAATTGTGTATCATGGGGAAACGGTCATAATAATAAAGATTTTACTCGGTCCGGACTCGAACCAGGGATTTCGGCTTTGTAGTCGACACCACGCCGTGACTGTCTTTTCAATTTATGTTCATAACAGTCTTAAATTATTATTAGTCTTTTAGGCTAGGGTATACGAGTCCCTCCTATTTTCTTTATAAATTAAGATGCGTCGATTTGTTTTCAAAATATCTCAATTATAAAATTTTCAAACAAAAATTATTAGGTATCTACTTTTCCTTAATTTATCATACACATAATTTCCAAATTTTGACGAAATAATAATATATTCAGCCATATTTGAATTATCCTCCTCGACACAAGACCTAATTGTAAAATCCTAGCATTAATTAGATACATTTTTACAAGACATAAATTTACATAAAAATTTTGATCTATATTCCATAAATATACGATATTTCGTTTATTAGATACTCATTATAAGGTTAACTAAAATTTGTTTAAGGCCGTGATTTATTATTTGAACGAAAAATTATTAGAGTAGATGTCATAACTATAGATATTCTGAATTTAATTGCAATCGCTATTTTTAATGCAGAATGTTAAAGATCATTAGTTTAGCTATGACATGACATATTTGAAATTCTAATTAATTGTGCGGTTTGGATATAAAACGCTTATGAAAGCAAAAAAATATATATTTGTTATCAGATCATGTTGAATATTATATCATGTGCGAAAAGTTATTCTCTTTCTATTTAAAAATATTATCGTTACAATATTTTAAGCCAATCTTGTGTTGTAAATGACGTTTTGGAACATGCCTGAAATGTCCACTTTCGATTAAAATTTTTGGATTTTTTATAATAATTGACAAATTTGATAGAATGATAATTTGATTGAGCTATGTACTTATAGTGATAATAATTTACTCCAAACGATTAGTTTCGTAACTAGTTTCGCTAACTTATTTCTTTTTTCAATTTATTTATAGTGAATTTGAAAAACACCGATTTAACTGTATTATTATTCAAAATCAATACAGTAGGAATTTTTTAACTTATAGTGTATTCTTTAATTTAACTAAA
The DNA here is from genome assembly GCA_963170105.1 of Cantharis lateralis. NCBI lineage: Eukaryota > Metazoa > Arthropoda > Insecta > Coleoptera > Cantharidae > Cantharis > Cantharis lateralis. The sequence goes on from OY720629.1 coordinate 13,287,936, forward strand.
CCTGAAACACTACAACCTGTCAAACACAGATTTTGAACTAATTTTGCAACGAAGAATATTCTTTTCTGATAGAGCTTTTATCCTCTTTCTGGAGTTGCAGTTTTTGGGGTAAGTGTAAGATGAACAATAAACCGAATAAACCTTTTATAAAATTAAATTTATTGATTGGTTATATTGTTAAAGTCAAAAATTAACTTACTCTAACAAAAATTTCAGTAGCTTACTAATGAAACACGAATAATTTTTCTTGTTTTGTATATATTATATACAATTAAAAATAATTTCTCGAGTTGAATGTTTGATCAAAAAATGATCATTTATATCTTTAAACTGAAATTTTAGTGTTTAGATATATTTAAATTGAAAAAAAAAAATTAAATAATAAATATAACGGTCGCTCGTGTCCCAGACGAGCGCGTGCAAAATTTCCTAAGACGCGCTCGTGTACCGTGTCCCGGGCACGTGCATTAGTGCAGTAATCATTGAGTTCTAACAATGTAGTATGTTACGGTCTAAACGTGCAGTTCGACTGTCTTTTCCCCCCACAGAAATATCGGGGCCGACTAGCTAGCGGGAGGTCGTGGATAATTGTCCAAAAAGGGGAAAGTCGTACGCTCAACCCGCACGTTACTGGTCAATTCCGGGTTGTGAATTAAGATCGATGGACGATCAATAAGATGGGCGCCACCACAAGTGTCCAGTGCCAAATTGTCCAGGTCCTCGTGGTAACCCAGGGCACTACCCGAATGTACTTACCGCGTCAAGATCCCACGGAGCCTCTCAGATCCCGTCGGAACGAAGTTCGCGTACAAACAAAAGAAATACACACATAAAACATATAATGATCATTTAACAGAAATACAAAAATAATACTAACTGTCACAGAATCTTATTGCGTAATTTACATCAAAAGTGTGCGCACCCTTTGGTTTAAAACAAAATAAAATAAAGCTGATTTTATACTTTGAGAAATTATGCATGAGGTTTAAACATGAAATTTTGTTGTTACATTGAGTTACTTAAAGTACATTAATGATAAAAAAAACAAAAGAATCGTGTTGCAAACTGTAGAATGGTTAAATTGCTGCTCGATGTGTTTGTTCAAGTTCCATATGAGCCGCACAAAGAAAAGGTTTCTATTTTAAGTTAAATTTTCAAACCGTAATGAGTTGAACAAAAAAGGTTGCACTTCGATTAACGCGAGTACTGTGATTTCTTAAGCCGGTTAAATGTACAAAGTTTAAATAAAAATCTATCAAAATTTTACCTTAATCATATACAATTAGTGGTGGCGTTCTTCCTCCTCGACGGAACCAGAGAAGCTTCCTGGATTCCTTAGTGATGTCGGTTACCCTTTTTGTTCTTTTCCAACTGGGTCCACAAAAGTGTATTCGAAAAGTTTCGATTGGCGCGCCGTCTTACTGACTTGTATAATTCCCTTCCTTGAAGGTAGTAGTAAATATCCAAATATATTAACCAAATTGCAAGATTGACCAATGTCATGCGGATCACGCGAATTAAGGATTGGTACCACAAAAATCACTTAGAATTTTCTCGGGGGTTGAACATTTTTTGATTCACCACTTGTTTAATAAACAAACTTAACAAACTTAATCATAGCATTTATAAAAGAATGCTATTAATTCCGCCCTTCGACGTGAATGAAGAAGGTCATCGAACCGCTGAGTTCAAGAGTTCAATTCCAACTTAGATACGGAGGGGGAGCAATGCACTTGACGATCTACAGCGATGGCCTTGGGACCGATGCAACCAATAATTAACAAGGTGGTGGGACGGGAACGGTCCATTAGGAGGTGTGTAGTTCTAAATAAAGATTCCAAGGTGACCGAGATTTCCAGAATTCAAACGTATGAAGTCATAATAAATTTATACTGTTAATTTTCCTTTTTAAATTTTAAACACATACCAAATGGATAATAAATGAATACTGAATTAGTTTTAAAAACAAACGCAAATTTAATCAAGATTTCGAATTACGAATTTTGAATGGCAAAATAATTGCTGGAATTTTGAAATTATTTAAACGAACGTTACAAGTAGCTTTGGTAGTAGGTATGTACATAAAAAACTTAAAAGCAATAATGTTTTTAAAATAGTAATAGATTTAGTTAATTTGTAATAGGGTAATAGATTTTCAATAAAAGTAATATATAATACATTTTACAAAAAAATATAACAGATAGAACAATCCTGCTCGTGACTTACACGAGCGCGTGCAAAATTGTCAGTAAGACTCGCTCGTGTATGTTATGGACACGTACATTAAGTGGTTAAGAGTTGGTTAACTTTGTAAACAGCACTGAGGAAGACTAATAAGTCAGAAACATATGGTCTACTGTTCTTCCATAATTATGCAAAAGTTTTCGAAATTATTATTTGTATTCCCCTAAATGTGTGAACTAACACAATGCTTTTTATGACCTGGCAAACGGTTTCCGTTCTCCGAATAAAAAATGTAAATTTTTAATTCTTAATTGATGATAACTTGAGAAGCCTATTTTCAATAAAAGTAGTAAAAAATAGTACTATATTAATTCGGTAGGCGCAAATGCTGAATACTTTTTATGGTGAGTCTGACAGGTTGGCAAGTTATCTAGGTGACTGCGAATTTTATATTTCAATTTTACTCTATTGACGTATTGTAAAAAAAGTTAAAAATAATTAATAGTTTTAAAAGAACAAGAGTAATAAATATAAGAGTGGTATTCGTAAGCGGATAGAGGCTGGTCTTCAAAGAGACGGGGAAAGACGGGAAAAACAAAAACTTATTGTAGAAGAAATGAAAGTTAGATTATGGGGTAGACGGTGTAAGGAAGTGTGTGTTAAAAAAGTTGAATTAGCAAATTGGAAAAATTTTGTGAAAAACGGTAACGGGAAATGATTTAAGACAAATAGGTGTAAAAGACAAATAAAGCGACGCGCGTATAATTATAAGTGTAAAACAATATAAAATTAAATATAGTGAAGGAATATTTCAGATTACAATTTTAAGGTAGGATTATTTTTTATTCAAATTCATACGAAAGTCAAGATACTGCGGAATTTAAAATAGAACTTGAATGCCAAAATTTTTAAGAAGTTCTAACATTAAATTAATGTAGTTTTATTTCTGCGAAGAGTATGTATTTACCAATTTGAATATAGATTGACAAGTCCTAAATAGTACATTGTTTTCTAAGAAAGAAATGTTAGACTTTTCATAGTGAGTTGCAGGATTGACAAACGGGCCAAGTGGAGCTTAAGGAGTTTGATAATTACAAATGCGCTACAAAGAGTACATTTGCTTCAAACAAAGCAGTTTATGCTTTCTTCATATAAAGTAAAAAATAATTATATTTAAATAAATTGCTGTTGTCGCCGACAGGCGGCACTTAATGTTAAGGAATGAATAGCGGGCGCCGTTAACGTACTTTAGTTACGTACATTGACGGCAACAAATTACTACAATTGTTTGTGTACAGAAGTACATTTTTAAGTTTTATAATTAAATTAAGTTTTTTATTGACCTTTTGAGAAACTGCACTACCTGTAATATACCGAAAATAATTATAATAATTAATAGTTAGTATTTGGGTACCAAGGTAAATTAATTTTGTTTGTTTTAAAATAATATTAAAGCTTACAACAACAACATTAAAGACACTAGAGCGTTGAAAATGTACAAAATTCAAAGTTGCAATTTTAAGTAGAGCAAGAAACGACGACATTACACCCTTTGACTATCCATATGTAAATTTCTTCAGCAATTTTCTTTAACTTCTTCCATAAAGGATAAAGTTTAGTTTTTAAGCATTTTTGTTTGTATAATTTTTTATTAAAATTAAAAGTTCTAAAAAATGTTTGTAGACATACATAAATGCGTAATCATGGCAGCAATCTTGTAAATTTAAAAAAATATCTTGATAATAAATTAGACAAAACTTAAATAGATATAAAAGTTCTTTACAGTTTATGTGACGGTAAAGTAGAATTACAATCACCTTGTGACCTTAAAACCGTAACACAAAATTATTGTCATTGTAAAGTATGCGATAAATAACTTTCCATCTTATTAAAAAGCAGTATTATACTGCTTTAATATTAAAAATTTAAATAATTATTTTTAAATAAGGCAAACAAAGGATAAACAGCATAGTCGGTGTTTTTTAACGGAAAATGTGTTATATCAAATTTGAAAATTAGTTTCTTGACGGCTATCGTGTTTTCTAACCGCCCGCCCTATACATGTTTATGCGAATTCTAGCTTTTATCGCGTTGCTCTAAAGAAATTTTAGAATTGAGATTTTTATTTAAAGTGTCTTTCATTTAAACAGATTCTCCAACATGCAGTTTCCTTTATTACTTTAAACGTATAAAAGTGTAATTGCATTTTCTTCCATACTTATTTCAAAGTAATTACAATGGCGATGATATGAAAAAGAATTTATTCGCAACTTCTTTACTCGGTATCAAAGGGAACATTAGTAGGTACCATGAAACATTTGAGTCGCATTTCAACTCAACTTTAATGTGTTGTCATCTGGGGTGTTAGTGTAGATTAAACCGAACGGGTATAGCAACGTGAGTTGCAGAGAAACTTGGAAACCACTTTGTCCGGTCTTTCTACATTTTACCCGACATTCGTGACATTCAACCTAATTCATAATCATCTTTTTTTGATCTTTTGCATTATTATTTACTTTATCATGTTCGAAATCGGTTTTTATTTCACACGCGTTCTGTTATAAAAAGTATAAATGCAATTTTGTAAAATAAGAAATAAAGTTAAATTTTATTTATATAAATTTATCAAGATTTTCAGGAAAACAAAATTTTTATTAGCAGGATTCAATTAAAAATATTGTATTGACATTTTAATTATGGTCGCATTATATTAAAAATTACTTAATCCGTTCAAGTTTTTTGTTTAATTTAATTTAGTTTGAAATTCCTTTCACGATTTTTAGATTGTCCTCCTTAACCCTAAATACATTTAAAAAAGAGTCCACAAACTTTGTCGGAAATTACCCCATCGAGTCTAAATATAATAGAAGCTTTAACTGAGCTAAGGGTAAATCACTAATTAACATTATCAGGCTACCCCACTGATTGGCCAATTAACGGTAACTGCCTCTACCGGTCAACTGCTGAAATTCAGACTCGGAGTGGTAATGTTATTTGTCAAATATAGTTTCATCTGTTGCAGAATTACTGTACTACATAAATATAATTTGTTTAAATATATATTATGTACAAATAGTATCTACATAATAATTACATATTATATAAAAATCATATAATAATATTCTGCTATTATTATTAGTTTACCTTAATTATGTCTAAATTACGTTAAAAAAGGAACTCAAGAGTCAACTGATTCTTAATTCATTTATATTTAATATCTTACTTATTTTATCCGATATCTTTTATGCGAAGAACTAGTGGTATAGCTCAGAGATACGTAATCAATCATGGAAGATTGCGGTTCATTTTATAGTACAAAGCTATAAAAGTAAAATTGTATCCAATAAATTGTAGGGAAATTGAAAGTTCTGAAAATTGCGGAACATCATACTTGAGCTGATTTCCGTTCTTTAGAAGTCATAATTCTGTGGTATTTTTCTCAAGCTACCAAGCATGGTTTTAACATATATCTAATATCAGAAGTTGAAGCTTTTTTATAGGCTTTATGATAATGTAAATGTATAAAAATAAATGCAGCTCTATTTTTTTATAACTTAATATACATACTTTGCAAAAGATAAAAGAAATAAGGAGTCCGTTAAGTTTTTTTCATTTACACCGTCCGTCGGGAAATTTTAATATATAGTAGATATATCTATATTTCGCAATCTAAACGGAAAGTCTTAATAACCGCTTAATGAATTTATTTTTTATGGTATATTTTGTAGGTGCTTTTCTAAACGGACTTATAATGAATACAAATGCTTCCTATAATTATTGTTTAATACTGCGTTTTACATGCATTTGAGAAGAAAAGTTAAGTAATTTAAAACCGCAAGTTGGATAAAAATCTGAACTTAATACTAAAATTTCTTTATATGCATCAATAAATATCTCACTTTAGTGTCATAAAAGTTGACGACAATGGTTTGAGGGAGAGTTTTATAAGACAGAAGTTCGAGGCCTGGAAACAAAACGAGAAACGCAGAAGGATAAAGAGAACATGGGGTCGAACTGTAAATTTGAGTCGGAGAAAGAATTTTATTGGGGTTGGAAACAGATCACCGATCCCAAACTTTGTTTTTCAAGTCCAGTTATGTTTTTATGAAACATTTATTCCAGAAAGTGCTTTACGTGACAGGAAATTACAACACAAAAAATTCTTGAAATAAAGAGATTAATGAGTTATTTTTATGTTAATAACATCACCGCAGAATAAACGTTGCGAGGAAAAGACAGTAAATAACAACCGAAAGATGTTACAGAACAATACGTTTTCAAATAAAAGTGAATTCACTTACTTATATTAGATTTATTCAAATAGTGTAAATAAAACAAATATTAAATTTGTATTTCTACTGCATAATTTTCTACTGAATTTTGAATTTTAGTTAATAAAACTGGTACATATCAGGTCGAAACGAATTAAACTTGAATTAAAATCATTAACTCTTTTATCAACTTATCAATCTAATTATATTTTATAAATTTCCATCTATTGAGAAGCACCTTAAAAACTAACTAGTACTGACTGAATTTTAGCATAAGAGCGGATAGAATTCAATTAGAATGTGTAGAAATTCTGTAAAACATTCATATTGGGGAAATCTTTCTAAAACCCCAGCAAACGAGTTTCCACTCTGGAGAACACATGTCTGCATACATGTAAGGTACTTATGGTCTTGAAATTGTGAATAATTATAGATATTCAAAGAAGTATAGGATCTATTGCAAAACTAAAAAAAAATGAAACATTGATAAAAAAAATCTAATCAACAATAAAATGTCACAATGTTTATTGAAATAAACCATAAGTAGAAATTTTCAGAAAAACCAAGCGCATAATAAAGTATATTTGCCGATCACTAAACTCATACTTTCGAGCTCCATTGTCAGTAATATTATTATACATTAAAAATAAAAGAAGAAGCGACCCCTGGTTTTAGATTCGAATTTCATCTTCTGTTCGCCTTTAATTCTAACATTGCTCTTTGTTGAGGGACTTGGGAGGTGGTATTATAGGTTCTGATTATATTTTCAGGTTCGAATTTTGATGGATTGATACATGGAGAGTTTATGAATTGAAAATGGCTAAGTGCTTTAAAAAATTGTGAGCTCTATCTCAAATACTATCAAGAATTTCATAAATAAAGTTATTATTATTATATTATTATTAACTATTTTTCGTTTTTTTTTAAATTAAATTTAATAGTTTTTTTTGTGTTGTTGGTTAACTATTCAAAATGTTTTCATTATTATTTAGTTTAGAGAAATAATCGAGTAGAATATTATAATAGTTTGTATAATAATAGATTCGTATCTAAACAGCATAATGAGTGTTATTAATTTGAATGAGATACTTTAAATGAGTTACCTATATAAATAATTATTATTAATCAACTTAAAAGGATAATAATTATCAGTCTGTAACAGGTATCACGTGACACAGACAAATCAAATGGTTTTATTAAAATTTTAAAAAACCAAGTTAAAAACAATAGTTTGAATTTAATTTTACTCCATTGTCAGTAAATTATATTTATGCTATAAACAATATATCATTTCATATTTCAATATTATCATCTATCGCCTTAATTTTATCAAACATTATTATTATATTTAAGTCAGTTGCTTTTAAAAAGTGTTTGTAGAAATGCTTAGTTGCGAAGGTGCAATTGTGGTTTTAAATATATCACACTGTTGAAAATATCTTTTTAAACTTGTGTTAAAATGTTGTATGTTTTTTTAGATTTCACGAAAAGAGGCTTTGGTTTTTATTGAAATCGCTAGCTACGGTTTCCAAATTATAAAATTTACATTATTTGAATGCTGTCATCATCAATTATCATCATTTGTTCTAAATTTATTTTGTAGTAACAAATAACTTTACGCAACGGTTTCGGATACAATTCATTTTATTGCCAGTAAGGATAATTTGTAAAGTTTATTTAGTTACGTAATAAGAAAATACTAATAATAGTGAATTTTTTTTATCTTTTGCAAGGAGGAAATCTCGTACGAGACACTATCGCCATCTACGAAGGTAGTGTCAGACTTTCATTGATAAAACCTCCTCCTCCTCGCCATCGACTACGAGGATCCGCCGTTAGGCATTATACTTTCGTGTCATGCAGTTCTTCTTTGTTTCTGTTTTGTTATTGCATCTTTGCAATAATGCAATAATGCAATGCCGTTTTTGTGATGTTTTTTATTTATCTGATCGATTGTTTGGTTTAGATTTTGTCGAAAGGCGGCTTGATTTTCTCGTTCCGCCAATTCCATGTCATGCAGGACCTTCAGGATCATTTCTTCAATGATGGACCAGTCTTTAGGGTTTCACAGCATTGTGGTCACTATGTTGTCGCTTGTGAGTTGCGTGCTCTTTTCTAACTGTGCGGTGTCCTGACTGGTTCCCATTTCCGCCAGAGACCCCGAATGGTGTCAAAATGCAAGGATGCAGGCCTTGTGCCTCGCAGAGCTAAATCGGGAAAATCGGCGTTGCCGTTTCTTCAAGGCTAGTTAGTTATATTATATTATATTATATTTCAGGAGTATATTATATTATAGTTATGGTGGTTTGCTAAGTATATAAGTTGGTAGAACAACTGTTGACGCTAAGGTATTCGGTTCGGATCTGGGAGTAGTATATAACTTACTGATTGGCTTTTCCGTGCTTAGAGGACACGAAAACCTGTCGGATCAAATTGATGATTTTCACCAACAACTAATATTAAAACAGGATTACAGGTATTTCCAATTCGGTTGAAGTAACCTTGGAATCTAAATGCTGTAACTTTTCTCGAATAAGAGATAGAGGCTGACTGTTCAAGAGTGAACTAAATAGGGTTTTAGGGTTTTATGCGTCACAACGCATACAACCCGGAAATAAACTATTTCGTCGGCAGTTCAGTGAGAGATCGTGGCTCTCTTTAGACATTTTAATGGGCGTTGGTAGGCTCAAAAATGACTTAATTGAATGGGTGTCACTAGAAATTGTCCGTAGAACTATTACAACCTCGCCAGAATTTAACATAGAACCGCTTACAAAAATTAAATCACGGGCGACAAAATAATGGTTCAAACTAAAGCATGACCTGGCGGTTTGACTTCACGATTAAGTCGAAAGAAAAGTTAAAAATACAATTTTCACAGAGTTTTACAAATAATAAATCATGTATAATAAAGTTTGTATAAAAACGGTAGGTACAGAGAAAATTTAATAATACTAAATTGGTCCAAACTGAAACTTTACGATAGCCAGATTGACAGAAAGCACATACATATTTTTTAATTTAACAAATTACGGTCGATTTTAATAGGTTAAAATTTAAATATTCAAGTTTTGACATAAAATTAAATTTTTATGAAATTAACTAATTTAATTGAATTCTGTAAATTTTTGGGGTAATTTGGAATCTCATGTCAATAAAAGTAACTAAAAATAATTGATATAAAGCAAAATTACTAACAAATTATTATAACAGAGATTAATGAAATTAGAATAATTGTAATAATAATAATGAATTAGAAATTAAATTAATGCAGTAAACGCATCACGGAACCTCGTTAGTTATTGGTTTTAAAGTTTTGTTTGCTAATAAACGAGAAATGGTAGATAATTATCCTAATAGCAAAATATCCTAACTAGCGAAATGTTTTACACATTTACCAACTGTAATTCAGGAAAGGTCAACTGATATTCAGAAAAAGTGAATTGTAATTCAGATTTGTCAATTGCTATTCATAAATCGGCAAATGACATTCAGAAACCGTCAAATGAAAATCACAAATCGTCAAACGAGATTCAAAATCCGTCAAATTAAAATCAGAAATCGTCAAATGATATTCAGAAAGCGTCAAATGAAAATCAGAAAGCGTAAAATTTAATTGCGTAAATCATCAATTCCGTAGCTTAGGTGTAATACATTTTATTAATAAAAATCTCGTAATTCCTGGATTCATTATGGATTTAATATAAAAATAAAAATTAATACAGTACAGTTCCTGCCAAAACGAAAACAAATAATTTGCTGGCACTTAGCTTCGGCCAAAATGTTTGGCTTGATGCATTAAAATACAACATCGACATTGTCTACTATTTTAACATTCTTTGCACTGGGGATTAGGTAAAAAATAAAATTTGCGGATCGTCAAATAGTTCTTTCAAAATTAAGAAAAATTAATTCTTACATTATTGCATTATATTGTGAAATACCGTTGGTCACTGACAACAGGCAGGAGATGGAGCCTGTCAGAATTACTTACCGAACCTTATGTTTTTTTCAAATTACCAAAAATGGTGGATTTTAGAGTGCCTGGATCCGAGACTCGCTAAAAACATCCCTATAGGGTTACCGAACTCGAAAATCACGAAATTTAAATGCTGAGATCCGCAATTTGTAACTGTCAAAGGCAGTGAAAACCTACGCTCCAAACGCCCTTGCTAACCGCTCGGGCGATTCCGGGCGGTTTTCTCAACCCCTGTGTGAATTATTACAATACTCGGAGTGCAAAATGAACTCGATGATCTAGAAACTCGAATGATGTTTCTTCTGCAACCAGATGCATCTAAATCTGTCCCCACCTAAATTCTGATTTCTAATACCCACGTAGCGTACACGTACAGTCAAGTGAATATTTTTTAAAGCTAAAATAAACATGGAGTTATAAAATTTACATCAAACAGTCGATTTTCCAAATTCATAAGAATTTTCTTAAGAAAGTTTAAATTTTGCTCTTTCAGAATATTTAAAGGTTTTCTATTGTACTTTTGAAGGACAGAAACAGAAAAGAGCAACAGTAACCTCATTTTATATTGGACACTGCAGTTGCCTAGTTTGCATAGCGCCGGCCCTGCATGAGCTCCCTTTTCCGACCAAAACTTTAAGCGTTCCATATGTGGTCCAGATACATATCCCTTACTATAATTTGATTGTCCTGCATATTGCGAGTTCAAAAATAAGAATTACTTCTACAAATGAAAATTTTGCATCTACCTGTGCGTACTATTCCTTAACATATTCGCTTTTGCCAAATTTCCACCTCCTATAAAGCTTAATCTGTGAGGTATAATGTTATAATTGGATATGGTTTACGATATTATAAGACCTGTGAAAAATAATTGCCAAATATGTAAGATAACCCTTAGCATGGTGAGAATATTGTTACCTTTCAGGAACTGTATTTTTGCAGTTGATGAATTTTTTTGACACTATATCCTCAAATAAAAGTACAGAAACTTCGAAAAGCATGATTGCTTTTGGTTATAAATATGGATCTCAATACGAAACTTGGTGATGGTACGTTCAACAGTAGGAGAAATAGGCTATAGGTATCATGACCGTAGTTTGACATTGGCCATGGGGGAGGGGGGTTCTGGAATTAAAAAAGAGGTTAGCATAAGCCCGAATTTAAATTTAATTGTTGTAATCAGGAAATACTAAGAAGAAATCATAGCTTCTTGGTCACAAATGACCTGCAGCTTTTATTACTTCCTTTGTACATTTTCTCAGTTTACAGTTTTGAAATAAATTTATCCGACGTATTAATATTATTGTTTACTTAAAGTTTTCACGCTTACATTGGCAACATTTCTTAAATGTAGTAATTATTTAGTATTGATCAACCCATGGGGGGCGTTTGATCTCCCAAAACCAACCCCTTATATACGGTCTTGGTTAGGTTACTTAAACGATACCATGAGAGAAACTTATTTATTTTTCCTCTTTTTAATAAAATCTTATTAAAACCCAAAATTAGAAATCGTGGGTGGGAATCTCGTTAAACCATTCATTTGCGTCACTATTTAGATGACGAAGCATTTGGCTACCTTGATTACTAATGAGCTAACTTACAATCTTAAAATAATGGATTAATATTGATTGTTTCGTCGAAGAGTCGCCGTACCCAATTTTTAAAAATATCATTTCAAATATTTATCAATCAGAAGTCACCCGAGAGATTTTTTTGTCAGAATGCAATTTAAATAACTAAATTAATAATTTCTAATTTCCAGATATGCACTTTTTTGCAAACAAATAGCAATAATTTGGTCAATTCTTGCCGTAGGTGAATAACAAAATAATTACATAGAAGAAAATTAAATTACCATTCAATTTTATATGAAATATGTTTTTGGTAGGAGCCTACCTTTTGAGGTAATCGCAGAAAACGCGCGCAGTAATATGTTTTTAGACGGATTCAAGAAAACACAAAACATTAAAAAAATCATTTTTCGGTTAATTTTTGACCAAATTGAACAAACTTAGATTCAAATAATAGGTACTGTTATTAGCTTTAAGTGGCAGAGTGAAATTTTAAAAATATATTTTTTTTAAATCTTTAATTTCAAAATTCAGTAATTTTCGTGAAGAAAGGGCTCTAAAAGTAGGGACGCGGCGCACCGCTGACCAGGGATTTGTTTTCACAAGTCAAGGACACTTACATGAACATGATAAAATAATAAAATTGCGTAATCTAATTTGTCCTAAATTCAGGTCATTTTTGACCTTTTATGCCTGTACTATTATGAATCATGTTGATCCAACATGAATGCGTCCGAATGCTTCGCGAACCGTTCGCGTTCGATGTTAACAGTTTGAGTTTATATCGGTTTTTTGGTGTGATTATGGGTCGCTTTGTCAAAGAATTAGAATTTGAACTTCCACGAGCCTTGTTGTTAGTTCGCTGATTCTTGCTACTATTATGCAGTTTTTTTTTATTTTAGTATATAATGATATCTAATGATTATTTGTTCCATTGCGGTTCAATTGGATATTCATACATAAAATATTCTGTTAAAACTTTCCTCATGTTTGCAGCATTTCGACCATAGGCGTTGCTTCTGACCTGTCCAATTATCTATAAATTATTATTGAAAGATTCTGTTTGACAATCTCTTTCTTTGATGTTGCCAGCTTCATCTTCCCTAACGTATTTGATTAATATCTTTGTTTATCTTCTTTACTTTTGTCTCTTGTCCTTACAAAATTATGGAGACATATTGTTGCTTGAACTATTGTTTCCTCGGTGTCTAGTTTTGCTAAGATGGGTCTTTTAAAAATCCTCCACTTCGCAACAAGAATGACAAACGCATTTTCAATAGTTCATTTAGAACGACTTAATCTTAAACAACGACAATAGCAAATATGTATTAAATATTTTTTAAGATTTATTATTTTAATTCCTGTAATTAATGTTTCCTGACTTAAATATTGTTCTGGATGTGGCCGCATTATATTTTTTAAGCTCAAAGAAAGCGTTTCATCTGCCACCATAAAATATGGAAGTGGTTCTTTCAACAATTTCTTTCTCTTGCTTCAGGAAGATTTAGTGGATTGGTAAATGACTTTGCCCTAGCGTACTCGGTCGTCTGAAAATGCCACCACCACTTTGCCTTCTTTTAGCACCGATATCAACTGTGGTAACGCAATAATCTGCATCGCATAATTAGAACGATATTGAAAGTGCCCTTATAGTTGTCGTAGGTAATAATTAGAACAGTTGTTTGGGGGTACCTAGTATATGAAAATAAAATTATTATTGAACTTCTTGTACCGCAAACTGCTCAATTTACGCTACAACAGCCACTTGCTTAACCGTAGATGGTCTGTACGCGTTAGCTAGCCTTGTTATCTAAAACGCAGTTCTCGAGAGCGTGGATTTTTCGGAAAACATTGTGGATTCGGTTCCATTAGGTCCTTTTCATACTCAGATCTCATCTCAGCCAAATAGAAATATTGATGTTAAAGTGGACGCCAGTTGATACAAATAAAACTAAGAAGCAGTGAAGAGTAGATTTATTGTTTAAACAAAGATAGAAAAATAGTTGAGGTCGATATGTTTAATTAATTCACTAAATTAAGAGTAAAACATAAAATACACACATAATAAGCAAGTAAAACTAGCACGTAATTGAGGACTATGTACTAGAAAACAAAAATAAAAAAAAGGCAAATTTGAAGAACTGACATCTACCTGAAGGGTAAACTCAGTCAAAAAACTACAGTTGGGTATCCTTGAAGAAGATAACTCAACAAAACGAAGTTATGCTCCAGCAAAGATTAATCGCACACCGGATTATAAATACTCGGGATTATTGACTCAAAAATAGAACCTGACACACAGCATCATCAATAAATAAGTATATGCATCTCTATCAGACTTACCCTGAATGCAGTACCACAAATTTCGCGACTCTGCAAGTATATTTCCTCCGTCAGGACCTTTCGAAATCAACAACATTACTTCATCATTTAATTGGTCTACCATCCAGGAATGAAAGTCTACAAAATAGAGAACACAAAATACTCATTAAAAATTCAACTTGCCTGCCAGTTTCAAGACTCATCAAACGAGTAAGTGTGACTACAAATCAACTAATCTTCACGGAAGCATCTTCAAATCTAATCATCTGCTTGAAAGTTGAGGTGTGACATCCCAAAATATAAAGATGGTATAAAGGAAAATCTGCAAAGCTTGGCTCTCCAACTTGAAATGATATTTTGACCCATCCGGTATAAACACTTCACAAGGAAACATCCTCTTGTGAACAAAAACCAACCATCAGGAATCAAAATTCAAAAAGGGTAAAATAAACCATTCTTCGCAGTCAAAATATTTCGTCATCCCCCCAATTCTTCCAACAGGTAACGTATTAAAATAACGTCATCGTAAGTTGATAAACCAAATAACGAATAATAATAATTAAACACCAAGATTACACGTACATTCCTTGCGAAATTTCCGTGTAATGGCGCTTATCAAAACCACACATATTTTCCAAAACTAAAGCGATCAAGCGGCGTAGCTTGAAAAAGAAATGAAACGGTCAAAACTAATTTTGACACGTTACATTCTTTAAGGGTCACGACTAGTGTGACCGTCTAAAAAAGGTGTTTTTTGGGAATTTATTGTAAGGAAAGTATTACATCCAATGATTTGAAATTTTGAGGATATATTTATGTATAAAATATGTGTATACAATAATTTTTTTGTGGAGCAATATTCAATTCTCAGTGACTTATGCGTCGTTTTCCGAGTCTCAAAAAAAGTACTCCCACTGTGATTGTAATTGCGGCCTTCAGAATTTCTGAAATAAAAAAATAAAAAAAGTCCGTTAAACTAGAAGGTATTTCCAGTACAATGATGTACGATTGTGAAAAAAATTAAAATCCAACACAATGGCAGAGAATTGAAAAGAAAGTCTTAAAATACGCTCTGTCGAGCAACTCACGCTTACTTGTCTATGTATTGGCTTCAGAACTTTTTTGACCTTTGGATCTAGTGGGTGGTAATTGTGCTGGAACTGTGTCAAGTCCAATCCTTCAGCTCAGAGAAGCACCAGTTCTCTGCGCCTTCTGGACAGTTCCCATAGTTTAGACTTTTATCACTCGAATTCAAATGGTAAAATGTAGCCCACATTTCATCTACGTTATCATGGTGTCTCGTGATCGCTAGGCAGTAGTATATTTGGAGTTTATTAATTAACTTGCCAGTTAATTTTAATGCATTTTTACTTTTTCTTACTAAAGCCTTAGTTTGCTTTTTCGCATTACGGGATCGTGCTCCCATTCTTTTCTTTACTTGCAAATAGCGCTCCAGTTTTTCCACAAGAACATCAAATGGGTTCAAATCAAGTAGTTGTTTATATGTGGCACCATCAGCATCGCCAATATACAGCGTATATTTCACTCCGTATAATAATCAATCGAGCGATCGAACATTTTAAAGCCGACCCGGAGTGATTTACATCGCAATCATCATGCTGTAAGAGCCATTCTTCGTAATTTTCAGGATCGCTACCTTTTGTTTTCTTCCAGAATTGACAAGTAAGTAGTTTTCACACATGAATCTATGATGTTTTTACAATACTATCCTGCAAGAGTTATATTGTACAAAAAAACTAGCGACGACCATCGTGAACAAGTGACCACGAATTTGATTATTCAAATATGCGAAAATCAAAGATACGAATTGAAGATTATTACTAGAGATGGAGCCCATTATATACTATGCACCCAAATATACATTTTCAATGAGCACAAAATTTCTAGGGTTTTTATATTGGATTTCATCTATAGATAGATGTTTTTTTTCAAAATTTTGTTTATTACTATATAAAATCTAAAAAAAGTTTTAAGAACATTTTCAATACTTCTGTACTAGACATGAATTTTGATGCCTTCAGATTTATTGTTGTTTCAAAATCGTGACATCCGGTTACATTATTGACAATTTTACACTGTGGTTTTCGTCCATATTTTGTAATAAATAAGGTTTTCGGGATTATTGGACTGGGGGTTTTATAATGAAACAACTTGTTCAATATGTCGACGTTTCGCCCAACTTTAATTGTAGAGGCTTCCTCCGGACTAAAATATGCCAATTAATGGTGAACATGTAAATATACAGTTATCTTACCTAATCAAACAGAAGTTTGGATGTTAAAAATTAGCATATCCCCGCAATATGTCAACATGGGCGGTAGCAGTAACCGCAAATCAATGCACAATAAATGAATAATGTAGAACATAAATATCAATAAAATCATTAAAAGGTCAAAAAGCAATTAATATCAATTACGATAAAAATTAAATTAAAAATTAAAAATTAAAACTTTCACATCAACGTTCACAATAATTGCTATAATAAAACTTTTGCAAGGTAACTTATCTAATCTTCCCGATACAAAATTGGATTGAGCCATAAGTATTACAATAACATGAATTAGTATAAATAAATTAACATTTAGTGTAAGTAATTCTCTCTAACTAAACTGCACACAAATATAATATGTGATAAGATTATAAACTGTGTATCCGCCACATTCAAAGACGAGACCAATCAAATTGAATGGATAACATTATCCACCAATTTTTAAAAATCCGCTCACATCTCTCACCTTTGCAAAGCTGAGGGCAGTTCCACTTCCAAAAACACGTCCGCAAATAGTTATAAAAAAGATTAAAAAATTAAAACAGTAACCTCAAGACAAACTTGAAAAACCAAAGAAGGGCAAAACAAACACGGAGATTTTAAGTTTTATGTACTTTGTTATCATATCTTCTGAGTAAGTCACGGTATCCAACATTGATAAATCTGTATCTGTTTGCTTGTTCACATTGTCCGCCGTAGTGGTTATATAAGCAGCTTCCATGAACGTTGCTCTGTAGTAATTGTAGTCCGATTCGAGTACTTTCACCTAGGCGATATCAAAACTGTGGTTATTATGATTTATATGTTTGGCCAAACCAGTTTTTTTTTATCCATTCCGTATGTCATACAGGTGTTGCTTGACCCTAGAAGGAAGGTTTTGTTTGGTTTGGCCGATATAGTATTTGCCACAATCACACTTGATCCGGTATACTACGTTCGCTCTATCTAATATGGGAGTTCTATCTTTGATTCTCGAGTAGATGAGCTTGTTCAATGTAAACTGAGTACAAAAAGCCAACTGCAAACTATCATCCGCAATGAACTCCTTAAACACCTTTAAAATTTAAAATTTAAATTTTCCACTATCCCGAGATCCTTTAAACTAATATTATTATTAAAATTCATAAGTTTATAGGTGCTAAAATCTATTTTAGTTAGTTTTGTTTATTCCACTTGTTGAATTTCTCGTAATCTTTATTTATTGATATTATAATTTTCAGTGATGAACAGAAAGTCAGATTTACATGAAGCATTACAAATAAATTAATTCAATTATTATTATAATATAAATGTGAAATAATAGAGATTTATTTAGATTTTAACATGTCTTGTAGCCGCTGATATAACCTCATCTTTTGAGCAACTATAGTATCTTTCTTACCTATAATTGGTTCCAATGTTAGCACGCTGTGAAGAGGTTGTTATGCCTCCATTATGCGTAGATACGAATAGCTGAAAGCAATTCGATAAGTGTAGATAGTCAATTCCACCATTGACCAGATGATAGGTAAAATATAAGACTGTGCGTCTGCATTTCAATGACTTGGTGTTACAGACCATAAGACGGTTGAAACTGAAGAAATTATTTGAAGTATGACCAACTTTAAAGTTAAGGTACTAGAGAAATTTAAGCTCCACTGATTCCATTGTCTACAAAAAAAGTGTTCTTTTTAATAAAATCTTCATAAATTGACTATAATTTTCAAAATAATTTATGGATTTAAAATATTCGAGCCTAGAAGCTTCTTCATCTGGGTGTACATTTTAAATTTTGTCAGCTCCTGCCACGCCTTTAAAGTCCATTCTAAAGTTGGTGGATCTGTATTATATTTCATAGAATCTACAATACAGTTTGCTTTTTCTGGTCGTCATTGTCTATGTTATGTTTTATTATGCAATTTACATGTTACTACTTTTCTCTTTCTTATCATTCGAACCTAAGGCGAATATAGGTCGGAATCATTCTATTTATCAATGTATAATATTATAATGCATTAGTTTCTTTAAAATTAAAGCAGCATTTTGTCGTGAGCCGAAAAACCTTTTTAAACATGAATATAGTTTAATAATATATAACTAATACATACATAATATCAAATTTCAAAAATAATGTATTATATTTTGGAACAATTAAAAATATTTTTGTTTTGAATGTTATTTCACTATACCTAAAATTATAAAAATATATAATTATCTATTTAACAATAATTAAAGTAAAATTTGGAAAAGTTTAGATTAAAATTTAAAACGTTAGATCCGTAAACTAATTTCTATAATTTAAAACTCTTGACAGATTAAAATTGTGTTTAAATTTTACAAGATTGAAAATTTATTTCCAAATTTAAAAGACGGAAAATTAAGTAAATGTTGTCAACCTAAATTTAAGCTTACAAAGTAAATATTTTTCAACCATAGAATTAATAAATTGTACTCGAAACTAGAACAACCATCTTTCGAAATATTGGAGTTTAAGTTTATTTTTATCCAGGTATGAGAGGAAAACTTTGTTTGCAAAACTACATTTGTCTATTACTTGTAATACCTGTGCTCGTCAGATTAAAGAAATCATGTTAGCGACTGGCACTTGGATGGGAGACCGCATCCTTTCACTTGTTAAGTTCGTCTTCATTATTAACATTGTAGTGAGTAAAAGGTAATCGGCAGAGGTTGCTGTTGAAGATTTGATGGCAATAAAATTAAATAACAAATCAATAGTTACGTCGGTAAAAATAATTTTAATAAAAGAATTCAAAGGAGACTAGAATATTAAAACCAGCTATTTACATTTCAAAATTATTAACTAGTTATTATGTAGTATATAAATACATCTATTGATATGATTTTCATATTATAGTAGGTAAGTATAATAATGTGCAAAAGAAACTTTGTAGTACAAATCATAAATAAAATATTAGGAGAACACAGACTTTAAATAAAGTAGATAATTGATAGAACTTTTGAACAAAAGCCATTTTATTTAAACTATAGTATAGAGTATATAGGTAACTACGACTGCCATGAGTTATGTAAAATACTAAGCGTCAAGCATGATACACGCATCCCTTGTGGATATAAAACTTTATAACTAGCTTAGTACAGAAAATTTAACAATGCCAGTAGCTTTGATGTTTGATAGAAATGTTGCATAAATTATTTTATACTTTTTATTATTTATTGTGTATTAGTCATTTATTTTATTATTTTTGTACTGAAAGTACGTTAAATTGCTTATAAGTTATAACTAACGCAATTACTAATGGAAACAGATACTATTTTATTCATGTCAAGAAGACAAAATTATTGAAGGTGCATTTCAGTAATGAAATATACGAAGATCAAATTATTAGATATTCAAGCAACGTATTATGTGACAGGACGCTGGAAAAAAAATCAAAACGGATCCTTTTCTGATGTTTGAAAATTGTCTATTGTTGTTTGTGACCTCTATCCCTTTGAGCTACTTGTAGTTGTATTAAGATATACGTTCGTGTTGGTGTACGTGTAAAAATGATGTTCTCGCTTAGCTTTTACTTTAAAATTTATGTTGTAATATACATAACTTCCATTTATTTGAACAGTATGGATTTAAAGTAAACTAAAATGATGCATTTAGAAATAACTGCTTGGAATACTGCCGGCTCGGTTTGATAAGAAATTTCATGTACAAATTAGTTTTCTGAATTCTTCATTACATTTGATTTTTTAAAATACTGAAAAATTATTTTGATAAATGTTTAGTAAACTGAACGAATCGAAGCTAATAATTAAATTCCGTTTTATATTTTATATAATATTCACTTGAATAAATATATTATTACATTGTCATGTATTTTTCCAAATTCTGATAGAAATGCTATGTTCATTTATGTACGGGGGGGGGGTTGAGTAAATTGTTTTGTTGAATTTATTAGAAAAATTCTTTATTTGTTAAATTTCTTTGAATTTTAATTTATAGATTTGTATAATTGTGAGAATTAAAGTGTAGTTTTACAAAAGAAGAATTTGATTAGGCTTTTGAAGTTGAAATTGGTAATTTTAGAATACCAATTTTGATAATTTTTAAAATTAATTAAGAGCAGAAGTCTTGTTAATTCTTCTTCTTCTTCTTCTTAATATAGGACTACGTCCTGTTATTTCCAAATGGTATACCAAATTTACACTTGATACCCCCTTGGTTCTGTGAGCGCTTGTATCCACTATCTAGTAGGGTACTAACCTGGCTAGATGCATAGCCCATAGGTGAAATTTAGGCTTTAGGTCACAACAGTGTAGTTGGCGCGACACTGTTGGTTTCTTGTTAATTGGAAGATAAAAATAATTATGTTGAATTTGCATAGAGAATTAAATCATAATTAAAATTTCACTAGGCAAATTGAAAATTGGAAACTGGAATGGAATATTTTTAAAAGAACTGTAAAATTGACAATATGATAAGCGAACATCTGCCTGCCGACATAAAATTGTGTTTCACGTTCCCATTTTCGAATAAATTTAATTGAATTTGAAATTTAAGTTAAGCGGGCAAATTTTTGAAGATTTGTGTTTTTCCAAAGAAATATCTTTGGAATCATTTGGAAAGGGAAAAATACAAATCTATATGATATTATCTATTATATAATATGTATATGACAATACGAAATTCAATAATTAACTTTGATCCGACATTGTGGTAATAGTGTTAATATACGACATTTCTCAGATTTAATGAGAACTGGCGCAGGAGTCTCAAAAACTTGTTAAAACTTTTTACTTGAATTTAGAATACAAACGTTAAAATCGTTCCGTTAGGACACTAAGTTTATTTTATTATTACTACCGTTGCGTATATTTTCCTTGTATATTGCTTTTTCTGCTTTAAAAGTGATATGGGATTACTTAAAATATTTTCTTATTTCCCTTATGATGATGTGCAGAAAATTACAATAAAACAGGCTCTTTCACCTAAAGTTATGCGGGTATTTTATTTTTATGATTCTTAGAAATTTTTCGAGAAAGTATTTTTGTAGGAGTATATTTTTTAACTAATTAATTGACTAACAACTTAACTAATTTGTTACAACTAAGGTCCAAATTAGAACAAACATAATATATTATTTATAAGTTTCGAATTTAATATTAATTGCGTGAAAATTTACATTTTCATAATACCTGTCAATTATTATTTACTTCATTTATATAATATCTACCAACGACGCAGTTTAATTTTGGTAACATCAGCAGCGATTTCAGCGACTATTTCAATTGATGTGTTAAAATTTTACATGATTAAATTATACCATCAATGACGTTTGGCGATCGTATAAAATGTAACCAATTATGGCTTAATTTCCAGATTATTGCTCAGTGCGCAATTATTATTAAACAATCACCAAAAGATTAGGGCGGAATAATCTGTTTGTGGCAACTGAGCCCTTTTTAGTTAGAGAAGAAATCTGAAATATGAATATCTACTTCCAATTCGAAAATAACTATTATCAACACCACGAAAGAAAAGCCCTGCTTCATTGTTTTCTGAACTTAGAAATAAAAGGATATATAATTTTCTTATATCGTTTAACGGACAAAGATGCAAAATAATAATTTGTCTTAGAAACAAAAGCTATGAATTAGACTAACGTAGTATGTAGGTATTTGTTTGGTTATTAATGTTTGGTTAATATTACAATTAATTAATTAATTAAATTTAGTTCGTTTAAGAACTTATGGAGGTAAAACTTTACGTTCTCAGACACAACAGTTTGTTTTTACTTTAATAAATAATTTGTTGTTATAACCTTAAAACTTATATTATCTGACTTTGACAGATAGAACGCAGAAAATTATGTGGTGGAGGTTAAAAATATGAAAAAGACGTTGATTTGATTAGATATTCTTGTATTAATTCATATTCTCATTATTATTAATGATGCAGGGCTTTTCCTTCGTGGTTTTAATAATATGTTACATTTTTATTATTTCGAAAATTTTGTTTTCTTATTTAACAAGGCCACATTCTATGCTATCTGCATTATTTATTAAAATATATTGTGTTTTGCTATATTGTTATTAGCTAATTACTTCTTAATATAGAATAAAATAGCTCTCAAGCGTTTACTTTCCTCGTGCGCATTAATGTATGAGTTTTGATTACACATGATTGATTACTACTCATACATCGTAGTCGCTTCCATATGCTCTGATTAGGTTATAAAGCTCAGTATTTTGAAATTGCACATACATTTTTGATAACTATATAGTGTCTAATTTGAAACATAATTTCTTACATTACAAAGTGTTTTAAATTCCTTTGCGTGGAAGCGTGGGAATAGTATACTATATGGTCTATCAGATTATTTTATATTTCGAGTGAATGTAAGGACAGAAAACAAATTAAGAGATTTGAAAAAATGTGTCAAAGTCCATAATATAATGCAGTACGGTTTGTCACCCCTTCATAAGTGTTTGCATGCGGCTGACTGGTCCTTTGTTCGTAGCAATGATGTCAGTACCAATGCCAAGTTTTGTTGGTGTAATGATGTTTCATCTCCTATTATAAATAATAATATGGACTCGTTTAACGATGACCTTAGGTCATACGAAATATGTTGCACTTTTTGTCTGATCTGCACAGCAAATGCTTGATTTCTAAAGAAACCTTAAAAGTCGTTAAAAAATATTATGTCAGGCTGAAACTGGCCAAAAGCCATTTGAGAAATGTGAATTTGATAGTTTGTTTTTATGCTGCAATGCAGTTATCTCGTTTTTTTTCTTTTGAGCATGTTAAATATTATTATTACTTTACGATCTCGAAACGGGAACAGCAATAAATTATGTAAATTAATGTAGTTTAATCGTGTATTTGAAATACAAATGCATTTTGAGTACTTTGGCAAAATTTTCAAATATATCTATTTTGAATTTGTATTTCTTAAAATACAAATTTTAAATTTTTAAAATACAAAAACTAAGCCGAGTATACATAACTACTCGGCTTTCGAGTATCTTATATTGTATTTCAAATACAAAAAATGTATTTCTCCCAGTCCTAGGCGCAACCTCTAACTCGTGAGGCAGTGTATGACAATAGATTTAAGGAACAATGCATTTGACGTAATGATGTGATAAATGTATGTATGTATTATTATAACATGTATAATATTATTCTATGTTTTCTTGTTATTTAGTATTTAATAAATCAATTAAAGCAACATTTTATATTATCATACTTCAATTGGGAATTTGTCCGGAATTGAAATAGCCAGATAATATTAAATACAATGTTATTCAAGAATGGCCAAAACGATTAGTGACTACAATCCGAAAGGGACGGGAGCATGGAAGGACCTTCAACACATCGCATCGAAGAGAACTACAATGATTATGACTACAACGACAATGGATAAAGCGAGATAGAAAATGTTAGGACGACGCCAAAGACGAAAATGGTGAGAAGAAGATGTAGCAATTACTACAAAAGAAAATATAGGCGTTGTAATAGAACTTTTAAGTTACTTTGGAAGTAATGGTGAAAATTATTGAACATGGGAGAAACAGTTAAAATTATTGTTAAAATCATTAACTATTTAATTAAAGTTTAAATCAAGATCAAAGTACTATGAGATTCTGATCGAAGAATTAATCTGGAAAGTTTGTTAAATGTTCGACCATAAACCGAGCAAGTTAAAACTTAGAAGAAAACTTCAGTTGAGGTCGTGGAAGAAAGGTGAACCATTCAGCGAGTATTTATACGAAAAAACGCTGTAAACTAAAGGAACTCTAGTGCACCGGAAAAAAAAAAAAAACAATTGGGTAGTTCCTGGTTGCAAAATAAATTTTTCAATTTCTCAGTGCAGCATGAGAGAATATTTCAGCCACTTGTATTGGAGGTCTCCGAATATTAACACTTGTGGATACCGGCATTGATTTGATATCGATGATGGCTGATAAACATGTGGTTGTTGGTACTCCAGTCTTAACAAAAGACAAAATTCTTTGCAAGGAATCGATTGGTTGAGATCAAGATTATCGGACAATTTCAAACGGACGCAGTAATTAAGAGTAAAGTGTATGAAATTAGAATAAATTATGTAGTATTCAACGAACTTTTGAGAACTTTAAATCAAATTCTTAAAAAATTGACTGCCGCTATGGGCTGCCGGTAGCTCGCAAAAGTAATCATATATTGCGAAAATTATTATAAAAGCAAAAATATAAACAAATACAGTGGACAAATTGAGGACAGCTCCCACCGAAAAATTTTGCTTTGGTCCGTTTTTGATCCTACATATAGCTTACTGTTTATTCCAAAATTTTCAAAGTAGTTCAATACATTGAAAATTTTGACTATTTGATTTCTTGCAAGTTGCTCGGAACGGTTTCTGATGACGTCACTAGAGCAGCTTGAACAGTTTAGTGCAGCTGCTCAGAGCAACACCCAACGAACACATTTGGAACACAATTATTGTTACTTTTAAATATCTTAACATCAAAAAAGATGTACCGTTTTCATGCTATAATTTTTTTATGAACTCCTTTTTCTACTAAACGAGGCTGAATAGTATTGGTACTTACATACTTCAGTAGCCCCAGTTGTTGTTCTAATCTCAGGAGGTGTAAATTTTGGGTTCCTTTTTGAAGCTATCGCGAACTTCTTATTGGTTCAATAAATAATATTAATTAAAATTAATGAAATTTTCTTAAATAATTATACAAATGTTAATACACTAACCTCGCATTAGTTCTCCTAGGTCGCCCTAGTATTTTCGGCACTGGTCGATTATTTTCACGACGAAAAACTTTTAAAATGGCACTTTAAGACATTTCTACTTCTACTCCAACGTTATCATAATGTAATTTTCTTTATCACTCAACTTTACAATAATTACAGCTGACGCGGTACGCTTACGAGGTGCCATTGTAACACATCAAGTTCTTATGGCAACTGATGAGTTGATAACACAACATTAATTAAATGTTTCTAGTGTTATGTCGCATTGCAAATATTTTTTTTTTATAATCAAGACGTATAAGTTCTAAAATTACAAATAAAATGCAACTGTTATCATGAGTCTGTAATCAGTTTTAGATGACTGTAATAAAATACACATATTTCATATTGCTATGATATTTATTATTTTTATTTCAGAGTGCATCCAAATCAAGCAATACTTCCAAATACTTATTCTAATACTTTCAGGTTTAGCTTTTCAACCAAAAATTTTATAGTAAAATGTTTTAAAATTTTAAATATGATACCACTTTATTATGTAGTCCTTATCCACGTAAAATTTTTAATTTGCTAAATATAATTTTTGAATTATTGCATTTGATAAAATTCACTTTCTAATTTTCTTAAGCATTCCCAATTTCTTCTTTTTAATCAAAATCAACATTTTAAAAAAATACTTATTTTATTTCCAATTCAAAAACACAATTTTCACTCAGAGCTCACAAAATCGCAGCCGTCCGGCATTATCTCCCTCGAACGACTTTCTTATCATCATGTTTCTATTATATTATTTTCAAATTATTAAATTATAAATCATTATAAAATTTTCATACTTAGTCGGGGATCGAACCCACAACTGCGACATAGCAATCAAACATTCTAACATCCAACTTATACAACCGCGCTATATAAAAAAATTAAAACAAAACCAACTTTCTCAAATCACAAACCCAAAATAAAATCAATTTGCAGAAATATTAATTATCGAAAAAAAAAAAATATAAAAATTAAATTATAAATTTAAACGAGTTAAATATACGATAATAGATTAAATTAATAATTCTTTAATATTAAAATAATAATAATTCTTTAAAAAAAGATATTGTGGGGTTTGAAAAGTTTCCTGAATTTTAATGACATAATTACTAACTATTGGTTGTACCGTTTAGAAATATGCATGGAGGTCAAATATCGACACAGGTTGGTTTTATATCACTTTTCCCTAATATAAGGAATTTATTATCTTTAATTTTGTATACTATCATTTTAGGCGTAACATTAAAATCGCGCATAAGACTATATAATATGTACTTTCTATACGACTATTAAAGTATTTTAAATAAATAGTTAATTGTTTTAATAATATATTTTAATAATAAATTATCTAAATTATTATTTAGAAAAATATAATTAATTGGTAGACATAAAATGAATTCATAACTTCATAGGTAGTAATAATATTTTAATAATGCTATATCTTTGTTATTCCAGGTTTACTTGTTTAAAAACTATTATACTTTTAGAATGTGAAAGAATAATACACGTTTCAAACTAAATTTTTAATTTGCTACACAATTAAGTATACAATTTTTAAATAAAGTTTAAATATATTTCTAGTGCAATTTATTAAATATTACACAATATTAAGGTAGGTAATCGAAATATAATAATTTAATTTCCACTTGCACCAAACATTTTAACTGGCAGTTTATTTAAGTGGAGATTTCTATTAGTCTATTATCGATAATCGATCATTTGTTTTGTATTTCATTTTATTCTATCATTAATGGTGTGTTTCATATAATGTATCTTAAAATTTAAACTACGATTAAAATTATAACCATAGTTACAACTATTGAAATGTATTGTTGTATTATTGTTTGAATATTATAATCCTAGATTGAATTTTAAACCTCTATTGTGAAACCCAGCATAAATTATTTATTTGTTTTATAAAACTGTAAAGTAATATTATAAATAAAATATTAATTTTAAGTTACATTATAAATAATAACAAAAAATTAATTTTCTTATTGTACAAAGTGGTGAAGTATGAGCTGAGTAGTATACACAATTTTTGTGCTCATAAAACAAACCATAAGAAAGCTTTATAAATATAAATTTTTCTAAAGAAATTTTTAAGAAGTCAGGATTTGATTTAAATTCTATCATATTTCAAAGCGTGCTTACCTAACAGCATCAGCACATCACCTGCAAGGCACATCAACGTGCTTGCATTTAAATACAGAAATAAAATTTGCTGGTGATGATCAGTCGCTGTGAAGGTGAGTTATAACCAGAACAACTTTATCTTTTAGTTTAGCGAACCCTTTATAAATAATAGAGTTAACTTTTCCTTAAATTATACATTGTACATTGAGCGCGGTCAAGGTTAGCAGTTAAAGTGCTGGATTACTACATACGTCTCAGTCATGCGGTTCGATCCCCGACTAGGTACACCTGGCTATTTCTATCGTGTTTCCTTCACAAAATGTTTAAAACATCTTTGAAGTATTAAATATCTAAATATTACTACAAGGCCTCTAGCATTTAGCGTTTCTATATAAAAATATAAATAAACTAAGTCAAACACCGGATGTAATGAAAGTGGTTGTAAAATTTATGTTAGATGAAAGAATGTAATTAGAAGTGATTGTATGTATGTAAATTATAATGATAAAAAGAGTGTTTATTACAATTACATGAGGTGTGAAAACTGTATATAAACAAATTCTTGGTTTAATCTGTGGTTTGAGCTAATTAATTCGCGGTTTGAATTGGCAGTCTCACATTTATGTGATACGTGTGCTTTGTACAAAAATATCATGTGTATTACATTATTTATATCGCTTTATATTTTTGGTGACTGTAAACTGCCCAAGTTCCTCGAAAAGGTAAAAAACCAAAAAGTGTAAACTGCCCTCCAAGCGAAAAGACTGCCCTCTGAATAAGAAGGTTTTCACTAATCAAAGTACATAGTGATCTAGTACAAAAATAAGTAATTAAATGAATTTATTATAAACATTATATTTTTATATTCATTAAAAGTATTTATTATAATCACATTATAAGAAATTAATTTTATTGTTTACTATAAAATTGTGGAAAAAAGAACATTAAAGGAGTAAAATACAAAAATTGTTAAGCATTAATTAAAAGTTAATGTTACTCTGCGCTTGCGGAAGCGACCAAACTCGAAAATTACGGATCTCGAAAGGTGAAATCATAGATATCAACTTAAATTCGGCTATAATTAATCGAATATAATTTAAATTAAATTTATTAAACTATACCAAAGAAGTAATACCAGATAAACTGCTGAATACCTTGAACTTTAGCCCAAAATTCGGAAGACCACCCACGGAGATACCGATATTAAATATTATCAAAGACATCGAGCTATGTTTACTGGGATTGAAGTTACAGGAGCCAGTAGAAGAAGTTCAAAAAGAAACCTGTGAGGAATTACTTAACAAACAGAATTATATAGACACAGTTAGATTCATTACAGAACACCCTGAGCTGATATTTTTCCGTTCCGATAAGGGTAATAATTCTGTTGTAATATATATAGAACAGAATATGAACAGGAAATGTGAAAGGTAGTTAAAAATGAGAAAGTTTATCAACCACTCAAGAGTGATCCAACAAGTTCCTATACCAAATTAAAATAAATGCTTTCTTAATGCAATTAAAGAGAAACGACAGCCTATCGACGAATGAATATAAATCACTTATTAGACAATTCGATTGCCCCAAAGATGTATGGATTGAGAAAAACTCACAAAAGTGAAGCGAGTTTAAGACTAGTGGTAAGCTGCATAAAGTCCCCCACATACTATAATGTATCGCAGTTTTATTAGCAGAATCCTCAGTCAAGTAATGTCCATTTCCAGATGTAGCTTGACAATCTCAATTGATATGGTGAATGAATTACAAGAAATTAGGATACCTCCAGGGTATAGATTGGTTTCGTTTGACATTGTTTCCTTATTACCTAGCGTCCCTAACACAATGGCGTTGAATTGCATAAGCAAACGGTCACACTTCATAAAGGCTTATACGGAATTAGAGAGAAAAGATTTCTTCAATATGGTCGAAATTTGTTTCGAATATAGTTATTTCTCAATGAAAGGAGAAAGTTATAAACAACTGGATGGTCTGGCCATGAGAAGTCCAAGTAGCCCTGTATTCGCAAGTTTGATTATGGAGACCCTACTGAATGAGGTGTTGGAGAGTTTGGCATTTGATGTGCCGTTTTTCAAGTTATATGTAGATGATTCCCTCACAGCAGTACCGTGCGGAAAGGAAGTTGATCTCCTGGATACTCATCATAAGTTACTGTCCAGACTAAAAGATAACATATACCCAAAGAGAATTTATCAGAATTAATTTATGAGATACTGTGTTTGAATTGCAAAAAAAGTTACATAAGGCAGACCAAACAGTATTTAAGACAATGTATATACCAACACAAGAGGGATTGTAAATTGGCAGATGAACACAAAGATGGGGAGCGGAGAGGAACAGCTAAAGAGAAAGAAGAAAAAACCACGGCTTTAGTAGAACACCATGAAGAACTGAAGCATGATTTTGACATTGATAATGTATTTTATAAAATCTACTAATTGCGTTAACTATATAATGTATGTTAATGTATTTGGGTTAATATCGCAGAT
This sequence comes from Cantharis lateralis, assembly GCA_963170105.1. Taxonomy (NCBI): domain Eukaryota; kingdom Metazoa; phylum Arthropoda; class Insecta; order Coleoptera; family Cantharidae; genus Cantharis; species Cantharis lateralis. The sequence continues at coordinate 13,317,942 of OY720629.1, forward strand.
AAGACTACCTTATTGGTAAGTTAATTAATATTGTTTGCACTACGACTTGTGATATTGTACGGGATTGATGTTTTTAGATCCTGAGGAAGAGGGAGTACACCCTCGAAACGTTGATCAATAAAATTGTTTTATTTATTTACACATAATTTCAAAATTCCCCACAGAGTTTGAAGGAAATATGTAATATCCAAAACTGAAAATAAGGAGGAAAATATATTATAAGAATCCGAGCCATTTTAAATCGGCTTTATTTTGGTGATTTATTCGATTAATAAATTAAGCCACAGGTAGTTTGGAGATGGAGGGCAGTTAACATGAGTATGATTAGAGACAACCTTTTTGCTTGGAGGGCAGTTTACCTGTGAGATTAGTGGCATCTTTCTACTCGGAGGGCAGTTTACATTTCATGGTCAAGTTTGGAGGGCAATTTACACATCCCCTATATTACAGCGCACATAGATTGACATTGACATGACATGGTCATTGTGATTCAGTATTAACTTAAATAATTGCGTACTTCAAAAATAGACTTTTATAATAATATTTGTGCTGATGAAATCAAATGAATGTAACAATAATTAATTTTTGAGAAACTCAAGTTTTAACTTACAAAATAGCAAATAAAATTTCGTGCAAAATGCATATTTCATGCAAACTCTGTTTAACGTCTTCAGCAAATTTGTGTAGCTCTGATGAATTCAAGTATATAATATTATATTAATATGAAGCCACATATGTATACGTAATTTGATGTATATTTAATTAAATTAAACCTGAACTCGAATACAATAATTTTACACGATGTATTTTGCGCAGAATGTAACCGTTTTTGATTCAAAATCTAATTGAAAATATGCACCAAGAAAATATCGACTATAAAAATAAATTTGTTGAATTTAACTATTATTATTATGGAATGTAGCAAGTGAAGTGTACATATTACAGTTAAAACTTTCATGAGCTTACCTGTGCGAATCTGCAAGCAAATATTCGTAACAAACGTTGTCGTTAATAGTATTATTCAAATGATTACATCGAAAGCACTTCACTAATTAAATGTTGTGGTATACTGTATTAGAAAGTGCATTTGCGAAGAGAATTGCTACACGTATAATACATCAGCAATCGTTATATGAGACTGCTTAAACAATAAATAAATTAAATAATTTCAATATTGAGTAATCTGGTGTAGGTAAGTAATAGAAAGTACAAAATATAATTTCGTATTCTCATATTGTGTAAATAGATAAATATAAGTAAAAATGAGATTGAAGGATAAAAAAGTTGTACGTGATCTCGCATGAGTTTCTAACTAAGCACGACAACCCTAAGTTTGGCACCTGGAACTGTCGGAATTCAACCAACTGACGCTTATCGAAGACGCAGAATTTAAAATTTATTTTCCGTCGTAGAGTAATTGAGCGTCTTCTATCCCATCAAGCCCCGTGACGAGCCTGTCAACAAAAAATGGCTTACACGTAGATTGCCTTTTCTTATGCTTCACTCGTTTTATGTTTAATTTACACTAGGGATTGTTTCATTAACCGAACATAAAAATTTACACTTTTTATAGGGATAATTTTCAATTAATTTATTTTGAGTATTTTTATGGATACGGTGTGAAGTATTTATACGCTCTCGATTCCTTTGTGCGGTTTATAACTTTTTGTTTTCTTTGTTTGAAGAAAAAGTGGTTAATTTTATTTTACGTCGAAAACATAATTTACAAACAAAATTAAATACAAAATTTTATCACTTCATAATATGATTACAATATAATATAATATCCACCGATGAGTATATATTATTAAAATAAATTTAGGTATTAAATTAATCATACCTTTCTTGCTTAATTATAAAATTAAATGTTGATAGAGGATTGGTTTTAATTTAACTAAAAATGAATTTCTGAAATAATTTAATAATTTGGGGAGGCCCTTAACTTGAGTTAATATATCTTAAAAATATCGTCACTTCTGCCGCAATACCTTCAATCATTAGCACACCAAATTTTATCGGAATCGGTTAAGCATTTCGCGGAGATACGATGACATTTTCATTCTTTTCATTTATTTTATTGTGGTAGCTCTAGCAAAGATTTCTCTGCCAAAACCTTATTTTCACCACTAGAGCCCACAAAACACACGTCCAAAATGTTTCATTGCCATCGACGAAGAAATGCTGAAGAAAATCGAGGGACCAGGACTTTTTTCAAGTTTTCTTTCTTTCTTCGAATTTCATCTAGTCTCTATTTAAAGGGTCCAAAATTCTTTTAGAATAAATTGTTAAAATTTTTATTTGTCAGACTGGTCATGAAATAAATTCAATTTAATTTCAAAATAATTACCTTGGAAACTTACATGGCCAGGCTTATAAATGAAAAATTAAAAAAACTTTAGAAGCGTTTTTTAACCCTGTAAGTAAAGGTTAGATGTAATCTAATGCTTTTATCATACGTAGTTTATATTTCTGCATTCTTTTTGTGTTTTTTATTTTTTCTCTAAAATAATTAGGGAAGCAGGAATTTACATAAATATGTTTTTACGTGTTAATTCCCTATGTTCGGCTTATTCGATTCAGCACCCGGTATAATAAATGTTCGGTATTAGATAGAGAAAACTATCATTCACAGAAAAATTAGAATATTAATGTAACTTTCTGTCTTGTAAAGTTATTATATGGTCAGATCAAACACCAAATAGTGAAAATTGTCACCTACAATCAATGCAAGCATACCTACTCTGCGTGTCTTACGCAAACAAATAAATTATAATAAAATTGAAATTTTTAAATTACATACTAAATATGTTGTAGAAATAATATACCCTGGAGTGAAGGTAATATAAAAACAAACTATCGAAGCAAAATTAACATTTTTTGTTTGCTACGAATTGAACTTCAATTATTTTTCCGCAATATGTTAATATTGATTGTGAATAATTTTGGTATAACATTAAAATTTTTTCAATTTTAGATTATTTTACTCGATTTTTTGAGTCTCATTTAGTAATATCTTATTATTAAAAGTAAATTATTTACTAGCCGAGATTCAAAAATTACTCGTTACTGGACGCACAGCTATATTGAACCTGTAAGCCCAGAACCGAAGAATTTTTCAAGTAAAGCTAGGAAAACTATTTTATCGGAGAAAGTTTAAAAGTTATGTCAAAATTATTCACAATTCGACGAAATTGCTGAGTGCAATAAATTTAAAGTGTATCATCTAAAATTGATCAGAATGTGCATTTGAAGTCAATCGGGCGGAAAAATGTTGAAGTTGCCACCATCGCCACTTTACAGTTGCTATCTAGCAAATCAAAGGTGAGTTATGAAAATGTACACCAAGTGTTTGAGGAGTAGTGTGAAAAACATAAAATTAAGGTGACCAATGAAGACGTTATTCTTGTGTATTTGGGCCAAAAATTTATAACAGTAAAAGCCTCCAGTTGGTAGAGTTTATACTTTATATGATGAAAGCTACTTTGAATATTAAGAAGAATGTCGATATGGAACAATATTAAAAAGTTATTGATATAAAAAATCGGTTGACTATAATAAATTATGTTGAGCTAAATAATCAGAAGTTTCAACACAGAACAATTCGAATGATTTTTGCAGAGACCTTTTGTCATGGTTGGAAGTAATAATATAAAAAAATATGTTGCTTTAATACCGCCCAATATTCAGTACCGAAGGCTACTTTTGTAGTATGTATTAGGAAAGTGTACAGTGCAAATAGTTGGCATAAAAACATTTTCATACATGGCCAAACAAAATTCCTAGAAATTTTTTAAATCTTTATTGCTTATAATATATTAATAAAATATTCGTTTATTAAAGCAAATCTTGTAGTTGCCAATAACTCTCCTCTAACTTGCACATTGGGAATCGAACCACTTGTTAGTAAATTTGGAACTTGTTCATCTAATTCGGTTGTTACAGGTGGAGGTTCTTTTCTCCCATTGAAAGAGCCAAATTGTGTAAAAGCGAAGTTCTTCTTCTTCTTTAATTAGGCATTTGGCCTAAAAAAACGGAGAACATCTCAGCCACCTTCGATTTGCCGACGACATAGTAATGTTTAGCACCAACTCTCAGGAGTTGCAAGATATAGTGACAGAGTTGAACCCCCACTCTCAAAAATTCAGCTTGCAAGTGAATATCGCAAAAACTAAAATTATCAGCAATACAGATGAAGATTGCAACACAACTCGACACTGTTGATAGCTATGTACTACATTGTACATAATCTAGGACAAAAAATTACAATGGACAAAGACAACATGAAATCACCCGAAGAATATCATTGACATGGAGCGCCTTTGGAAAGCTCAACTATGTTTTGAAATCAGAAACTCCCAACACCCTGAAGGGTAAACTCCACAATCAGTGTATCCTTCCAGTGCTCACAAATGGAGCCAAAACTTGGTGCTTCGCTAAAAAAACATATAAAGAGACTCGCAAGAACACAACGAGCTCATGAGCGAATAATGCTGAATATAAAATTGAAGGATTGCGTAAGACAAATATCTAGATAAGACAGCAAACAAAGCTCACAGATGTCATCAACCGTGTTCCCCGGTTGAAATGGAAGTGGGCCGGACGCATACCTTTGTAACTCAAACTTTCTGTCGGAGCATCTAACAGCTGAGTCCACGCCACTTGACGCCTCGTAAATGGGATTAACGCTAGTAACTAGCTATTACTTCCTAGAAGTAAGTCGGAAGCAGAAAACTTTCTCAGGGATTCGCTTATAATTGGAATTTTTCTTAAATGACTGGAACCCTTAGGAATGCAGCGCCAAATGCTGAAGGAGAAGGGAATTGTTCAACAATATTGAAAAGATTACAAGATTAAACAAAAGATTAATTATTTGCAAAACACTGGTAGAATATCAGATTACACACATATGCAAAATCAATCAACTCCTACCTATTACCACACCTATATTATCAGCTTCTGCGAAAGCAATTGCTACTTTGCCACTTGGCCACATTAACCAAGTAACAATAAATCACATGCAACAAAACAACGATATTAAACACTATTAAGCTTTTGTTTTTATTCATCGACTTACCCTGTGTAATACGGTCGATAATATCTAACAGGAGGTTTCAGCATAGAGTAGCTTCCGCAAGGTATCTCGGTGGATAACAATCAAGAAGACCACAAGAAAATTGCAATTTAATTGCCGTTGTTAATTCTCGAAAATTTTTGTGTTTCGTAAAAATGGCGTCACCATCTGTCCTAAACAAAAACTTTTGTACATGTGGTCACTCAAGTGAACTCACCAAATTAGATTCCAAAACGGAGCGATCAACGATACCAATGACCAAATCAATCACAGGAGCTAAATAAAATTGATGTAGAATCCTCAAGTAGGATTTCTCAAAAAAATCGCAATCTGTGCACTCGGTCTCGAACAAATTTCGAACTCGATGCCCTCTTATCAAAATTTTCGTTCCCCCAGTTGTTAAAATTGAAGCCTCGTTCACGCGGTTTTATTTAGTAGGCTGTGGCATACCCCTAGCGTCAAAACTAATGGAAGAAGCATTCATTTAGCTTGTTACACCTTGTCGGGACGAAAATAGATGAACGAGGAATGTTTTGGAGAGGAGACCAAGAGAGGGACGGAGAAGTATTGGTAGTCCGAATACCAGATGGTAGGATGACATCCGGAGAATGGCTGGAGTGCTTTGGAGGACAGTAGCGAGGGACAGGCAGAGGTAAAAATTGTCACCATTCAGTTTTTTTTTATCGAAAAGTAAACATCGTTAAACTGTAGGCAGACAAATTTAAAATTCCTGGAAAAGTTTGTGATTAATTCAATATTTGGTTTAGTTGTGGGTGATTGTAGTTATCTTTTTTATTACCCAACGACCATAACCCAGTTTTGGGTATTTGATGCCATAGGTGCAGGTTCTAAGGTTTTAAAAGTTTTTGTAGCGTTGATCCTCTATTGCTATTATTTAAAATTCAGTTTGGAAGATTTGCAATACAAAATTATGTTGTAATTTATTTGGATCTACACAATTCCAAGAACATTTCCGCAGTTTACTATTTCGTGTGTTTGCCTTCAATAAATTTTAGAGTATGCTGAGAAATTTATTTATGTAACATTCGAACATTTGGAATTCATAAATTTGTTCAGTTGTAGATTTACCATGGATTTTATTAAATATTTATTTATTGTGATAACAATTTTGGATGTATGCGAGTTTATTATTTTTGTTATGTACTGTGTTCTTAGTGGAACTGTATGTATATGTATGTACATTGTACCTACATACGAGTATATTTTGGTTCTATGGATTTGACATCCTTTGGGCGATAACATTGATTATTCTTTTTGTGAATCCAGCATTATTGCGGGTTTATTGTACCTGATATCAATTTAAAATATATTTAAATTTAATAGAATTGGTTAGTACTACTTATAAAAAAAAATAAATACAAAAATTTTATAATCTAGTTTGAAAAACAATAATAATCATGGTACATTGTATTCAAACGTAGATAGTGGAGAACAAAGTTTTTGGTTTGTACACTATTGTCCAACAATATTCGGCTGCTGCGTGGACATGGTAACGTTAATTTCTGCGCTGAGCGCTCAAAACAAAAACTAAGTAAGGCTTACCTACACCTATACTCTTAGTCTTTTGATGGTGCTACAACGTGGCTTAAATCGTAGAAAGATTTGGAGTGAGTGTAAAATCTAATTTTACCATTAGATGCAGATATAAAGTTGGACAGTGTAAAAGTTTATAAAATAAAACCAGTTAATGTGGTAGGAAACGTATAACGAGGATCTGACAAAATATAAAGTAAAACAAATCTACAACTTCTCGTAAGATGTTAAGACCAAGAAAGAAAACTATTATAGCAATTTTAATTGAGATGCCAGTTTATAAAGTGCCTTAAAAAGCAAAATGTAACAAAACCGTCTTGAAGTCTCAAAAAAAGTGACAGAAGTAGAAGTAATGAAAATATTGTAGAAGGTTTAAGTAAAGTGGAAAAATGATATAACATAAAAAAATAAAGTAAAGGAACAATTTAAGTTTAAGATTTTGATGAAAATCTTAGTAACTGCGTCTATTCTGCTTTTCGTGACATGACAGACTTTGAAAATGTGAAGCGAATGAATGAATGAAAAAAAAGAACAATGTTGACAAATTTTCAAATAATAATGAAAATATAAGTAGATACATATTACATAATATAACTTCTTTAATTTTTGAGATGTTCTTTTACAAAAAACAATAAAACATGTTGGGCGTGTGACAGAAATTTTCGATGCTGATGAATAAATTAAACATAAGTCATGACAACTTCTTTATCTATTGTATATTTGTTGATTTGATACATTTATAATATTATATTATATAAATATTTATAATATTATAAACATATTTATAATTTTTAAATTTAACCAAGTATACAAAAGTTAAGGTCAAGGTAGAACGGATTCATTATTTCAATTCTATTTAGTAATTTCTTATTGTACAATGTTTGCTCAATTGTTCTGTTGATATAGAAATTCCAAACATATTATCATAATATAATCTCATTTTATTAAATTAATCCGTACCATATGTTCATATAGCTATCTCTTCTGATGGTTTTTTCATTTATTTTGATATTACTTACCATGGCTAAGGGGACTCTCAAGAAAATTAAAACTCAAGTTGTGCTTTATTTATTGATATGCAGGTATATCATATTATTAATAAAAACAAAAACAAAGAAAAACCATACAAAAAGGGTAAATTTTTTGGAATTAAAATAAAACAAAACTATCAAATAATACAATGTCTTTGGAATGCAATAATTACCGGTAGGAACCAAAAGTGTTGCTATACGATCTTTACTGAATTCGTAAATTACCCACACAAATTCAGTTCGCCTCCAGTCTACACAGTTATGTTAATACACTTTTAACTATTCACTTGAATAGGGGTAAGTTATTGTCCTTCCTCGTGAGGATTATTACCGTTGATCGTCTCATGAATCCACCGCGAACTTGGTTTAGGTGTTTGATCTGCGACTCAAATTAAATTTCATAGATCTTTCCAATTTGACTAAAATGAAAGCAAATGGTTTGTTTTAAAACACTCACTGCCGATTTTTAAAAGAAAATGATGCTACATTAAATTTTCGACAAGAACAGTAATTTAAACGAGTAAGATCACGAACGATAATTAAGCAGTGGAAAAAAATAAAATACAAAAAAGCATCGGGAAAGCTGAAAAATAAATACAACAATTAGCATGACTGGAAGTCCTAAGATGGTAAATAACCAAAGAAGATATGATGCAATTTGATGAAAGCGACTGATAGGTAAAATATAAAAAAAAAATCAATAGACTATACATAATATAAAGAAAAAACAAAAGACTGATTTTGAGAAGGACTGCTTAGTAGCTCGTACTTAAACCTGTCTGCTCATGTAGTAATCTACCTTTATCCAAGTAATAGAGTAAAGTACTATTATGAATAATTATTTAAAATTACTGTTGTAAATTCTGCCTAATTGAGATATTTCACATAAAAAATATTACTTCCTTTATATCGTAAAAAATATTAATTCGTATATTTTTTTTTGTTAAATTTCAAGTTAAATCAAGAAAATTGATAAAAAAAACCTTAAGTGATTTATAGAATAAATTACTAACCTGACGATTAATGGTTAAAATACAATTTTATTTTTAAAATTGCCGGAGGTATAATTTGTACATCACAATATTTTTTATTTAAAAAGCGTTTTTCAGCATGAGAATAGTAAACGAACAAAGAAAATTAACATAAAAGGGAAAAATATTATTAACAATACATTCCGGTGCAATATAGCTACATATATCTATTATAATAAAATTTGTTTCTAAATCGCAATCTGCTTCTAGTTTCGTGCTCACACAAATCCAATCATTGTAAGAACACGTCACTTCCTTAACTCATAAAACAATAGTGCGAATCCGGCACGTCCGCTCGCGGAATACGTCTGGGGTTTGGGGTTTTGAGGCTGACACTCCGACTTCTTCACCAAACTATCAGAAGGCTTCATTGAGTTTAGTGGTCTATCGAATTGCCCAGTAAAGCTCTTGCCAATTCGACTTATGAGGTCGCTTTGTGCTTATGAAGAACTATTAGAAATAGTTTAAATTTGTTATCTGTATTCCTCTAGAAATTCTTTAAATACAAACTATGTGCTAAAAGTTTGAGCAGATATTGCTTAGACACGTTTCTTTAGTATTTAAATAGTAGATACCATACATACTTCTATAATATTGTTTAATATCTGCAAACCCAAATTAAAGTACGACCTAAATTATATATTTTAAAGTAACTGGTTTCTATTCGAAATTTTAAGTAGAATAAAACAATTAGAAAATTTGCAAAAAACAAATTAGTAGATACATCAATTTAGTAAATCATACTTCTAATAGGTAAATTAAATTTTATTTTTAATTTCTTAACAAATCTTGAATCAAATTAAATTTAAAAATAAATAGGAAATCCCGTTGCTGGGCAGGCAAGAAACTTAATATTATTGCAATGTTTCACTCTTATAAATTGGTGTTGCACTTTTTTTTTAAAACAATATATTTTAAAAGTCGTTGCGTCGATTCAAGTTTTATAAATATACTAGTATGATAGAGTATATTATATAAAATTTACACAATGGAATCCTTTAGCTACATTTTTCAACAAAACGACCTATTCCCGGATTTGCATTATACCTTTAAGAACAAAGAACTATCATATAAGAACAAATTAAGAGTAAATATTTTTACCCCTTCGCTTTGGTTCATGTAGAGTTGGTAGGATAAAAATGCAAACTTGTTTATGTGCCATTGTCATGCTGCAGTGATGCAACTTGCGGGAGTACACATTCGTTGTTAAATGAATTATAAAACTCATATTTCTAAATAGGGTGAGTCAAACATAAATGGCAGTTTACTAAAAAATTTTGAACTTCGGGGATATGTTCAGAGTCAGTAAATATCAATTGAAGCAATAGGTAGTTGAAAAAATTAAATTCAACAATTCCACGTTACCAAAAGTTAACAGGCGACGCGAAGAGAAAAGCACAAACAATGGATTGGTTGTAAAAGTTGGTTTATATCAATAGTAAAAATAAATTAAAAATAAAAAGATTGAAAAATCAATTTTTACAATTACGTAGAGGTAACGTAAAAATATTAATATCTGCGAAGTACTTACTTTAAAGCAAGTGTTTAGAAAATGTATTAAGAATTTCCAAAGCACGCAAGCGGAATAATTTGCAGCCTCATCTTAACGGAAATAAAACTAGCTCGATAGTCATAGTTTAGTTTGATTTCAACGTCCAGTTTTGCCAAGCGATATACAGGAGGGAAAAAAAAGTGGAAAAAATGGCAAAAACGCGAATTTTCAACAAAATTTTGTTACAGAAGAATTTATTTATACTGAACGAGCTGGGAAAGCAATGTATTTAAGACTGATATACTGGAACCACTCAGCCAAAAATTGCCAACTTTTGTGATCTGAGGTAATTAGTCTGAAAGTTTTAATTATTTACTGAACTATAGGTTAATAAAAAGAAAGAAAGGAAGCTCTTCCTTACGTTTACTTGTTTGCTGATGTAGATTTTCGGGAAAATCTTTGTACACTTTAGCAGGTATTGCAATTGTTAGGCGCTTTAAAGTTCTTAATTGCGTCTTTGTAAACATTTTCTGTTATTACATTTTCTGCCTTTTTGGTTGGTGGAGAGCCCTGAAAAACCCATCGCATTGATTGTTGTTTCATGGGAGAATCCCATGTAGCGGCAGTGTATCCTGTTACAATTCTATAGAAGTTTCTATCTTGGGATAAAGTGGCCAAATTCTCCTAGTAAATTTGTTGTCTAAACAGTTTTGTTCGGAAGTGGGCAGCTTACGAATCCGTCGTGCCGACACTTCACTCATTCCCAAATCTTCGTGCTTTTCGAGGTCTTCCACACTTTGAGTCAACATGGCATTCTCTGCCCCATTTAAAAAACTGTTTGTACCAATATTTGACTTGGAAATAGGACGGACTATTAATTGTCTCTGTACATTACTACACGAATCTCTCATGCATATTCTCCGGGCTACTGCATTCTTTCGATAGAAACTTCATTCTGCGTCTGTGTTCAAGTTCCAAATCACTAATTTTTGCTTCACTAAACTAATATAAAAATGATAAAATGTAAACGATTGGAATGAAACTTGGAAATAAAAACAAAATATCACAAAAACGTAAATGAGTTGTCGCAATACCATTTTGCTTTCATATAATATTATAAAATACTTCCCCCGTATTTTTTTTACCCAATTTCAAGTAACCACATACTACTCTAAAATACGTTTGAATTTGTCTTATAAATCTGGTTTGATTGTTTTTAATTACATATTTAGTTTGGCTTTCTCTAATAATTTTCTGATAAAAAGGCATTTGGCAATGTTACGCTCGAGCTTTTATTTTCACTCTCACTAGATGAGCTTTTGTAATTTTTCCGTTCCAGTAAATCTGAACTTTGATAACCAAATTTTTGTATAAAAAAAATCTTATGAGTAGAAACATCATTTATTTTATACTCGTATTTACATAACTACAAAAAAAACTTTCAACGCAATTATTTGCAATAAAATTTTTAATACACAATATACAAAATTTTCTAGAGAAGTTGTAAATCGTTAGCTAAAAATTACTTATTACTATTTGCTTAAATTTTAATGTTTTATTAATTCCGCAATTATATGACTTACCGATAATTTTATGAGAATAACTAATTAATTAAAATAAAACTAATATAATAATACGGCACAAGTGTAATATTAAATGCAGGTGCTTGTTCCACCAATATAAATTACCTTCTAACAAGTAAACAAACACCATCAATGAAGTAAGCTTATTTACGTTATATTACCATACATAACATGCAAGTAAGGCTTTTGTGGTTAATTTCGGTTTCCTTTAGACCATTCTCTCTCCAACCATCGAGTTTAGAGAAGATTACTTTACTAATCAAATAATATTTGTTAGTAATGATATTATGGGATGGACTTAATTTCAACTCTAATTACTAAATAAAGTCTGTAGTTAATTAATTAACGGTGACATAATCATGTTCATAAGATTAATACATTTTTCAAAACGTTAATATTTATTGTAAAAGCATAAAAAATATTCTCTAAATTGAAATATTTGCAATTTTAAAAAAATTTAAATAAAAATTGTTAAATTTAAGTAAACGTTTGTGGAGTAAATGTGAAATTTCAAAACTAACTAATATTATCAATTGCACAGCTTTCAACTACGCACCATTATTAATCGTGAAGTCAGAGTGTATTTCACCATAGCGTGTATCCAAATACATTGAATACAAGCAGTGTGTTCAAAAGGTACATACAATAGATTTTTGGACTCTTAATTTATTCGTTATAATTTTAAAATTTTCTAGATATAAGTAAGTAATTTTACAATAAAATTATCTCACGTAATATAGATTTCTATTACTGTCTGGAAGAAAGATATAATTAAGATATGGTATGACATATTATGATTTATTTACAATTTGTATATTAAATGTTCTAGATTTTATCTATATCTATGTTTAAGTGGTGTTCTTCTGCTATTTATTTATAGATAAACTTTGATGTACTTACCTATTGACTACCATTCGATATTTTTTTTAATGACATATGAAACATTATGCCTTACTAAATTAACTAAATATATAAGGATTACAGATGATAATCAAAGGTACATTAACTGGTTCAGAATTTAACGTTGTTTCAACTGACCAACGTGAGTTGAAAGTAGGGTTTCAAATCCAATTGCGAATTGATTAATTAATTAGTAAAGTTTACTCAAATTCCGTACACGTATGTTCACTTTAGAATTAGTTCACGCAACCTACTACTATAAGCCACTTAAATAAGTTTGCACTTGGATAAAATAAATTAACGTAATTGCTATCGATCCATTTATTAAATAAAGCTCTAAAAATGTCAGGTATTATCTAAAATAATAAAGCAACAATTTGACAAAGATCTCTATTAAATACATTTTTGGAAATGTTTGTCATAAAATAATTTAAGAATTCTAAATATATCTAGCTAAATTAAAAAGCTGTGTTCTATTTTCAATAATTTTAGTAAATTAAATATAATAATGCTATTTGATTTGTAAATGAAGAAGAAGAAGTAGTGAAAGTGTGATTTAAAAATACCGTATTTTAATTAATTTTTATCTTTATATTCTCCTTTATTTGCTGATAATATTTTCAGAGTGGTACCTAATTTTGTATTCAAAAAAACATTAGATTGATAATAAATATGAAACAGCGCCAAATTGTGTTATCAAATATCTTTTTTAAACATTTCAGGTTTGCCCTATCGCAAACTGGTAAACCAATGTTTTTAAAGTGATTTTTGTTTTAAATAAAATTTATAATTATGCACATAATGTAACACAATATTAGCGTTTTAATACTTTTGTTCAAATTTTAAATCATTATAATTATGTTGTATAACTTTTAGCATAAATTATAATAGATTACAATTATGTTCCTCCCTGGTGCAATGAAAATTCTGCAAGTATAAATAATCCTATTCAGTAAAGTTTTTATTATTAGTAGAAATAACAATAATTTTCACGAAAATATTTAGCCAAAGTTAAGAAAAGGTAATCACAATGTTACCCATAAGAGTTGAAAATAAAGCAGAAGTATAATATAAGACATAATAAAACCAATAAAACTGTTCTATCAAGGGAGTTTAGTAAACGGTTCTAGTAACACATCAGATTCAAGATCTTGATCTTTAATCTCACGAAAGTGTTATGGTTTTCTTGGTCGAATGTTTTGTATTTCGAAACGTGTTATGATGATACACAGTTAGTCAATAGTACATAAAACTGAGATCTTTACGATATGGTAGGAAATTAAAAAAAAGTCAAATGTAAAAGAAGTAGATATTAAATTAAAAGATTTGTGTTGGTACAAAAAGTTTTCAATTTAAAACAATGCTTAGAACTTCAAGTTCTCAGAAACGGTGTTTGCTTCAAACTAATAATTATGTTATTATTTATTAGATATTCAATGATTTTTTATAAAACTGTCGAACTAATTTAATTATTCCATTTGTAGCATTCAAATTCCGAACTGCAATAGTCATAAAAAGACACTTTCGTGGTTTTTATAACCTTATAAAATTGATACCCTTTTATATTTTGATGTACATAATATCACATAAATCGCAAAATTTTCAAGTTATTTCAAACGAGGTGTGACCGAATATAATAATGCAATATAAAAGAATGTAATAAAATAGAATGACATGTAAAAATTACGAGAGTTCATGACGCCAAGTGTTCTACAAATTTTGAATATATTATTGTTTAAAATAGATTGTACATAATAGGTACCTACTTACGTACAGTAATATAAATAACAAGTTGGTAAGTATTTGGGATATAAGAGCGAAGTTAAGAATTCTACAGTCTAAGAATCTAGATTATGTATTTTGATATTTAACATAATTAACACCAACCACATAATTATTTTGGAAATCTCGTATAATATGAATAGTATTAGATTTACTTTAGAATCAGCGGACCTATATATCAACGAAGGAAATACGTATGTATCTATGTATGTAGGTATGGTTATTCAAAAATTATCAAAATCAAGAAGAGACACCGGGCATCCTTTACTGGTTAGTGTTTATGTACTTGTTTTCAAATACGGGTCAATTTGATATCCATTAAAGATTTAAAGTTTTATTACAATCTATTGGAACATGGGACAGTATAGCCCATCAGTCTTGAAAGTTTTTAATTAATACATAAGATTATTTTAATTACAAAAACTAAAGTCGCATTGGGATCTATTGTGCCGCTAGTCTCGAAAGGGTTAAACAACACTTTTTGTTAAAACTAATATTCACAAAGTTTTCACGAATAAAATACACTGTAAGTATAAATTTCACAAACGATTTTCTTGTCATTGGAGAAAATAAACTGCACACCCAAGATTAAAAATGCACTTAAGTATCTTGAATATAGCAGACTATTGCACATCTATCACTTTTAAAGTATTATAATGTTCAATGTGTATGTTACGGAAGGTTATTGATATTTTCTTTAGGAAATATGTATAGAGTTGTTGGTATATGAAGTTGATACATTTATGTATTTGAACAAACAGAAAAGCTTGTCTATTCTAAGACAAGTAGTACAAGAAAATATCGAATTATAATTAATATTGACATTAAAAGGATTTCAGGTGAATCCAAGTTCGCATTAGAAGTAAATATATTTTCTATATAAAATAACACTGTTACATTCTTTGTTATAGTAGCTTTAAAATACTGCTTGTTTATGTGTTTGTGTTGTTGGATCATCTTTTAGATTGTTTTAAGTCAACAGCAACGGAGATGTGATAATGTTGTTTACCCAGTCCAATTTCAACATGTCTCTAGGGTTCTTTGTCACTAGGTTAGCACCCTATGTATATGTTTTCTTGTTAACAGAAAGATAAATTTTGTTTACTGTATAAGAATTGAAAAATATTTTTTAAATCTAATAAAATAAAAAGAATTTAATTCAGAACCTTCGTGTTTGATTTATTTTGATTTATTTTATTCGAGTTTGATAAAACGTTTTAAAAAATTATCTACTTAAATTGTAATGCATTACGTTTCTGTATTATTTTTTAATAGTGTTTTGTTTTTCGTGTATGTATAGCGTGATTTATTAAATATTAAATAAGTTGTATAGATATATATTTAATAACAATATGCTGTATTTTATAACACCTGCACGAACTTGGCTTTCTCTCTAAATTATTAATGGTATTTTAAAATAATAATAATTAACGCAATAATAATAACATCTAAATATTATTTTAGCTAAAAAAATAATTATTAGTAAGTAGAATATTATCACGATTATATTTATATTATATTATATTTAAGCTAAACAGAAAATTGAATATTGAATACTGAAAAATAAATAATAATAGATGAGATAAACATATAAAGGTATATTACTTACCAAGATACAAAAATTTTTTATATTGAATGCACGGCTATATTGCACAGCTCTAAAGGCCAGTTTATCATGGTCCAAGTAAAAGTGTTAGTTACTTACCCAACAACGCCAAATAAACTTTCTGGTAAGTAAACGGGTTGATCAATCATTTCAATGTTGTGGTTAACTACTATTAACTACCTAACACAATATTTTAGTATCTAACGTTGGTATCATTGTTGTGGTGTATTATAAACTATTAGTTCATTTGAACTAGTCAAAACCAATAAAAAAGTTCAATTAAAACGACTCCAGCAACAAGGCCAAGAAGAAAATTGAGGAATCCTACCCACAAATAAAAGTATTAATTTTTTTAATATACAGAGTTAGTTACAAAATAAATTTTTTATTTCATCTTTTTTTTATAAAAGATTGTTATACAATATACACGATTAAAATAATTGCGATAAACTGTATTGTTCCATTAAATTTTTTTGTGGAATTCTCTAACCGAATGAACCGAATGCAACTTGACGAGTGTTATATGAAATTTAATAAAAAAGCTCGTTTTAATATAAAATTTCATATTAAAAAACTCGAGATTAAAAAATAATATATTACATGATTAATACAACATATTAATATGGTATACGATATTGGTATCCATATTATGATACTACAGGTAATATCCAACAATGCAATTCATACTATTATTAGTTTTATCAGTCGACAAGGCAGTATTTTCTCGGCAGGCATTCTAAAAAGTATTATATTTTTCAGTAGTTCAAGACAACAAAAATTTGCTTCGCCTGTATAGTCGCCAAGTCCATACTTGTCAAAACCAGTTTTGACCATTTAGATACATTTTCAAGTTAGGTTACTGAATCACCTAAGATTGGGAAATGTGTTTTATTTCTGATAGACGCCTACATAAAATATACATGGTGCTCTTCGTTTTTAGTTTCTAAATGTTTTACTCTTATTAATTTCGCTAGATAACGGGTAATTACGAATTACTATCAAATCAATAACGTTAAGAAATTATCTTTAATAGGTATCCAGGTTTATGCTTGGTAATTCGTTTTCCAATAATTATTTGTCGTCGTAAAATGGAAAGTAAATCAATAGTGGAAATCGTTGGTAAAATTTATTGAAAATTTCTATTATCGTAGATTCAACTAAATGTCCCAATTTTGCGGCCTATAAAATCGCAGCCTCTCATTTTACCGTCACTATTTTTTCTTATTTCGCCTCCGATTTAATATTAATTTGATTTATTTAAAATAATAAATTAACAGTTTAATAGTTGCAGTAATTAATTCAAATGTGCATAAATTTAACTAACATCGTCCAAATATTCATCCACTGAATTTCATTATTCAATTAGAGTTTTTGCCAGTTCTGGATGCGTTCATTGTTACGAATATATTCTGGTAGCTTACGTAGTCTTGGTCTACCATTGGCAATCACTCCAGAAATGTTGGGATTAAATTTCTTGGCCAATCTATTAATGCGGTTGTGACAACTTTCCACGTGGTTGCTTGATTTTTCCAGTGATTCCAAATCATGCCACAATAACGTTCTTGATTTTCGTCAAACCAGGTTTCAATAAAATAGTCATGTAATTGGTGGATTCTGGCGTCTTCTTCGGCAAAACGAGTACCTAAATTAATTGTAATAGTACATACTAAATTAATTATTATGATAATATGTACTTATGGTTAAAAATTGTTCAAATTGGTGTATCGGTAAATAAATAAATAAATTATGGTGGCACATACTATGCCACAATATTATAACATTTTGAGGATATAAGTATTAGAAAGAGTTAACATACTTCTATTTTGTTTTGTAACATAAAAACAAATAAAAACAAAACTAGTATTTTATTTCAATGCAATCTCCTGGTTTTCATGATGCACTCATATTTATAATTTTATAATAATATACACCTTTATCCATATCGATTATAATATTCACCATTACATCAAACTGAATAACTTTTGTTAAACAATAACCAACGTAACGTAAGGATTCAGTGATTCACATATCAAGTAGTATATTCTTGTGTGTAAAGTTTGCAGAATTAAATTTAATAGTTTACCAATTTAACTAATGTTCATGTTTTCATAAAGATAATTATAATTGAATTATGCTAGTTGTATCACAATTTACTAAAATTTATGTAATTAATTTTAAGTTATAAAATTGAAATTTTGTACTAAACGGTCTTCGTGTTTAAAAGCCTTCGTATGGCAGTAACCAAGTGTGGCTAAAGTTTTCCGCTTTCTCCAATCACCGCTTAAGTTATCAACTAAATGATTCCCGTCGATATCTATTCATTAATTAGAATCGTGAAAGGTGGATAACAAGTTAAACTCAATAAGATCAGCATTTAATAGTTTTTTACTTACTATAATATAATTTAATTATTTCTAATGCCTTAGATATTTTCTATGTTTAATTTGGTTAAACACTGTACTTTCTTTAAATAATCATAATATTTCATTCCGTTGGAATTTTTGAGTGTGTAAGATTTCACTGATGGAATCAACCTGAATAGTTGAGAAAATCATAGACATATTGCAAACTAACTGCGCTTTGTTCCCAAATGTCAAAAACGGGAGATTTTTATCATAGAACTAAGAAAGAATGAAAAAATATCAGGTACGAATCAACCCACAAGTAGCAACGCATGGACGGAAACCATCGTATATTATAATTACATACATATGTATGCCATTCAAACTTCTGGAACTGAAGCTGCACTTCACGTCCTTTGAATATGGCCATATGTGCATATGGCCACATGAGAGGTTAATGAGCATGGTTTTTACTTGATGATAACAAATCTCTTCGCAGAAATCTCGAAATTATCTGTAGTGAGATAAAAACCTTGTGGTTCACGTATTGGCTAAAGCATCGCAATGTATACTAGTGGCTGATAATGCTATTAGCTTCAAGTTTATCATTTGAACATGCATTGTGAGAGGAGTACTTAATTTGGACAGATACAATCACTTATATTATTATATTTGTTTTTCAAATTGAAAGAGTAATGACAGGTATTCTGTTATTATCTTTAACCTAACGAGAAAAATCAAGTGGGAAGCTATAAAAGTTTCAGTGTTGATGAGAATCCTTCTGTTAAATGTTTCATTCAAGTTAGTAATATGTTTCATATACTACGTTTAAAGTTCATAACTAAATTAACCCATTTGGATTTCATAACATCCATTTCTGATTTAGTCAATCTTAAACCATGTAGGCAAGCTAGGTTAGTAGGTTAGGTTATTTCTAAAATAACCTAACAGTTTACTTTTTCGTTTATAAGTCGAAAAGAACGATAAATTTTGGACATTATGGTAGATTTCAAGTCAATTGGGTGCCGTAAATTTATTTTTCGAACTTATTATTGGTTAAGTACTTTTACATTTTTGCATTTGTGTTTAAATTTTCAATACCTATTTTTTGTTCTGTATTATTATTATTTATAATTTTTTAAGTGAAACTTCTTTAACAACGTATTCTGTTGAAATTTATTGCAATAAAGGGAAATAAGATGATGGCGGGAATAAGTTGTTCAGCAAACCAAAGTAGTGATCCGAATGTAGTTGATTAACGCCGCAGAAAGTCTCTTTGTTTAAAACCATTATTGAAAGTATTATATTATTAATATAAATTGTATTTCCAATATTTAATAGAGAAATTTAACGTGCTGGCTTTAGTATTTTTATAGAAATTTACATACAGTAGATTAAATATCGTAACCTGTGAAAGTATATAATAATAAAAATTAAACGATCAACAGGTTAATAAAACGAATTTAAATAAGTTTCATTTTTATTGCTGAATTTTTATTATTATATTTACATACAGGTAATACAAAAATTAATTCCAAATCATACAATTAAACAGGAGCAATTTGAGCACTTTTATAGGACTAGCAAACATTCCAACAACCCCCCTCCCCTGTAAGCAAAAATTTCAAAAATTAAACGAGTTCAATTTTTGGTTTAATTTTTATATACTTTTCACAAGTTAATAATTCAAATTAATTATAACACTAATTGTGACTTGAAGATTATAATAAGAGAGGGTATCACTAGATTCACTCTCACAGGTTAATTTATTACATGTAACAATATTTATTGTATGTTTTAAAACAGATTGTAAATTATAAAAAAAAGAAAAGAAAAAGAATAATATATTTTAGTACCTTCTCGGTGGTATAGTGGTTCAAAACTCAATGATAAAAATTGCCAAAGAATTATCCAAAATAATTCGTACTAATAATTAAAAACAACAACAAGATTTTAATTATAATTGGAGAAACAATATTATATTATACAACAGGATTGTTTTAAGATGTTTTTATTGTAATACTGCAATACAACTTTTAAAGTGTGAATATTTATAATTGTTAGTTTTGAGATATTTTGTTGACTTTGCTTGTGACTTTATATTTGTTTACTTGGATGTTTATTTTCGTTACTTCACTTGCTGTGTATCTGATTTTGATAGCGAATAAATGAATATGAATCTACTTGTAATTTGTTAAAGACACTGCAGTAAAATTTCCTAATTTGTAGCAATTTGACAGTAGCATATTAACTGTTATTTTATTAAATTTATTACCAAAAATTTTAAAAATATTAAGTAGTGGTGCTGGATTTATATTCTAAAGCTAAGATAAGCTTTATGTTTTTTATAAGCCATATAATCGTAAATAAAATGGTTATAACTCTAAAACAATAGGTAAGTACACCAGATTTTTTAAATCAATACCACATTAGCACAAAACGTTATTAACTACAAATTTTTTTTTATACTTGATGGCATTAAGGATGCTTTATGTGGGTTTTTAAATTCTATGGATAGTCCACCCCCAAAAATATTAAATTACTGTTGCGCAAAAATTATATGCATTATAAATTAGTTATAAAATGAAGTATTTTGACATTGGTTTCGTTCAAATTAAAAGACTCTATTTGAGAGCGTTTACACTCTCAATAAAATTAAGAGTTTCTTATTTTTCGATGCTCTAACACATATTCAAAAATCCAAATCGATGAGAGACACCGGGAAAGCTTTACCTGCTAATAGTACCTATGTGTTATTATTTTCAATAAATTACAGGGGATGTGTGTACTTGGAATGTTTAATGTTGTGATGTTTGATATATTGTTTGCATTGTAGACGGTTTGCTGTGGATTATTTCATCACGTAATTGTTGGCTTGGTGTCGTCCCTTAAAGTAAAACTTTATTTAATATTCGGTATGAAATCGGCTATAAGTTACCTATGACTTTATAAGCACATATTATTTAACTTGTACGACGGCGACATTTAATTTATGCAGCAATAGCAAGAATAAATTATAAATAACCACAAGAACTTAACGTAAACGTTAAAATATTTAAATTCAGAAAATTAATTTTAAGAACAATTATTTCTACTAATATAACATCATAATGTGAATGAAAGTCATAATTTTTATTGGAAAAAGAATAGTGGCTTTGTATAAAACTGACAAGTTATTGTTCTACATACTAATGTTTCTTTTAATGTTTTAATGTCTACAGTTTTCTTATAATGTTCGGTTCAATTAATTAATAATTAAAACAAGATTCTATGAAAGTTAGATTATTTTGTATATTTTAACAACAATCAGCAGAATTTAATATTATTAGAAACTGAAACTTGGATAAAATTAAGTTGCCCTTCAGTTGCGGCTTGTCGGAGTGGGCAAGCGATGCAGTGCCGCACCAAGCTAACGAACCAAGTTTTACTATAATTAATTTAATATATATTTTTTGTTAAATATTTAGATTAATTTGAATTACTTATTTGAAAGTATTAGGTAAAAATTTTAACCTTTTTTTTTAATAACGGCACCGGTAAGTTAAAGGAAACTTATTAATAAATTGTATAACTATACATATTACATAATCATGTAATGATTAGGGCCACTTGTCGCCAAGGCCAGTTTTCGCAAAGGCCAGTTGTCCGAGGCGAATTGACCGAGTGGCTAAGGGCCACCTGTCACCAAATCAATAATTACATATATTTACATGTATTTTACTCCTTAAAATTTTCCTCTTCACCGTTTTTAAATTAGTATGCAATTACAATTTTAATTTTTAGCCAATTTCCAATTAACTTTTGATTATCTTAAAATTTTTAGCTCTGTGCAAAACACAATTTAGAAAAACCAAATTTTGTCCAAACGATGTAATTTATTCAAATCAGTTATCATAAAAAACATTTTAACTTCACAATTATGCAAGCTATAGCTTTGAAAAAAAATTTATTTATTAATAAATTTAATATTGCTGACTACAAACCGTCAACAAGGAAGCGATTAATATGATTGCTTTTAAAACAAAGTACGAATAATAAAAACTGAGGCATATGTATAAATATTTCGATATAAAAATTGTTTATAAATAATTTGAAATTAAATAATATAAATTTAAAACAATTATTAGATAACCTATAATTATGTAACAAAATAAGTTTTTATAAAATATGAAATTTATAAATAACTTGAATTTCTTTATTTAAAATTATTTTAATAATAATAAATAATTAAACTTTGAGGAGTAGAAAATCGGTGATTAGTTTTGTAGCTGCGGCAACAAGCAAAATAGCTTTTATTATTATTTTTTTAATTCTTGTTTTGAAACGCGCAGTAGTGAAGTATTGGGGGGGACATTTTGGATTAGAAAATTTCTCCGAAGAGATATTACCTGATGCCGTCATTTTATTGAAATGTAATAATTGTGATTTAAAATGAAAATCCCAGTTACATAAAATATTAAAAATATTTTGGAAAAATTTGTTTTTATTTTAGTTATTGGAAATTAATACTAATAAAGAAGAAGAAAAAGAAAATAATCAATTTATTATTTATTTTAATATAAAAATTTTACAAAAATAATGCGACTTGGAAAAAAGATTGAATTTTAATTGGCTTATATTAAAAATAATTAATTTAACTTTTTTGTGGGAAATTTCATGACTTTTAAATTTTATAATAATTATTTTCTAGATAAAAGTTCTTGAATGTTTCAGTAGTTTTAACAGGTTGGACAATAATTATAAATAAACATTAAACCAAATTTTTAAACTTTCCCATTTATTCTCGTCCAATTATTAGTTTCGTTGCTTGGGCTAAATGGAATATATTAGTATGTAAGTAACTACCATATTTATGGTACTTATTATCAGTTAAATATCGCTGCGGCAAAACAATTGTACTTAATTAAATTATTTTTTATAAAATTGTTTTTTGAATTTTGTATGAATGGAGGTTGTGTTCAACAGCATTTCACAAGATAATATAGTACATACCACTTGACTGATTACAATGTGTTAGATTAGACCATAACAATGTGTTCATGTTATTCTCAGTATTATGTAATGTATGTAATTATGTTATGTAATATTGAATCATATTTATCATATCATATTTATCCGTATATTATAATATAATATGTGATATAGGTTTCTAAATCAATGTTAAAACCCCTTTGGATTCGATATCTCTATATCTTATATCTATAAATAAGTATAGTATTATATTAAAGATTATGTAGGTACTTACAAACCAAAATTGAGTGATTCGTTTGATACGGGAAATCAAAGATGTATCTATTATAATAATATGTAGTAGTGTAGTATCAAAATACTTCAAAACGTTAATTTCTATGAAATCAATGCTTTGCAAATGAGTTCAGATATTATTTAACATTCAATTAAACTATCGCACTCACAATCTTGTAATTGTTCGGATTTGAAATAGAAAAATTTGCAACCTACAGATGCTCTTACGTCTTTTAAAATGTATAATTTTTAAATCTTATAAATTTTTAATCAATCCAACATTGATTCCTTTTTTATTTATTACAAACGTACTTTTACCATAATAGTTTATCGCTTATAACACTTAAAAATAGTTACTTACCGAAATTTGTTTTATTCTATGCATACCTGGTCTTACATTTAGTTATGATCGATTAGAATCTAAATATAACCGGGAAACTTCCTAAAGCCAAATACATATTTTCTCTCTATATTATCTTGTTTAATATGAACATTCCATTTAATCCGCAAAAGCGACACTTAGTTGAAGAATTTCAATCAGTAAGCTATTCGCATTCTTTATAAAAGTAGGGGTAGTCGGTTTATAAAGTATGTATAAAAGTTGTACCTATGTAAAAGTTAATTTGATATTAGCATTTAAGTGAATATATCAAAAAATGCTATATTCTGTAAGTTGGAGATGACTTAAAATGTGTTCTAAATCGATCGTTAGTGGGACCAGGTGTAAGGAATGTGTTGAAGTTTGCAACTGCAGCATATCTACAGAAGTTCTAACGATTATGATTATTACTCTTTCCACGGTCGGTATTGGAATTTAGGCAACGCATCTAAAATTTACCTATGAGTAACTGTAATCACTTCATTTTAAACAACACTTTTATATTCTATAATTAATTTTTAATCAAAAAATGTTCCTAATTACCTAATTAGCTAATTAATAAAAATTTGAAGTTTTAATGTAATAAGTGGGCATTTCATAATATGTACTATGTATGTGCTTGCTATTCCTTAATTTTTATTTATTTCTTTATATTTCAATACTTTCAACAGGAGATCCCATTTACAGAAAATGAACCCAGAACATTTATGTATAGTTCTACATAAATATACACTACAACTATTACAACTCAGTAATTCAACAATTACAACACGATAATCACTCCAATGAACCACATGAGAGTAAAATTCGAGAAGGGTACTGCAGACACTTCTTTGACTATCCGAATGATTGTCACACAAATGAGACACGAAATTTAGATTAGTGCACATCACATTGATCGGACTCCCAGCAGCTGCATTAGTGCGACAACCGTCAATGTAAAATACCTGATTGCTGCGGTTATTAATTTTAGGTAGTAGGTACATATTATATAGAAATTAAATTTCTCCACAAAATCGTTACCATCAATACTGCCATAAAACATTGAGCGAACGGCAAACATCTCCAAAAGCAATCCACGATCAAAAGCCTATCACAGAGTAAACATCACGGGACTTTAAATAGGGATAATTCAGGAAGCGTCTCTGAACAGTTCCCAAGAAATTATCTGTATGACACCGGAAACTACCAGATATAACAATATCGACATCAGCGAAATCCTAATAATTTTGGATAATGAATCCCAAGGACTTGAAAGCTTTTGATCCTGTAAGCTCAACTTAGCGTCGAAAAAGACGCCAAAACTTTTACACCTATCACACCAATAAATTAAAATTCTTTTTCCCTTGCGGGAAAATTGAATTTCTTCCACACCCTAGGATACAAAAAAAACAGCTTTATTTCTGTGTAGAATGCCCACGATGTTAAAGCTAACTGATAAATTCGGAAGCGAGAGAGTTGCTTCAGCAAAACAATCACTGCAGGAGTAGCTTCCCCGAAAGAAAACAACAGTTTAATAAACAACGGTGTATTTAAATTTACTCTTAAATAACGAGATCAAAAAAATATAAAACGTAAATGTTGTCGATCCTTGCCAATCTTCGGTGGTGTTAAAAATAATCAAGAACAGCTCAAACAGCTGTCCGAGTGCGTCGATAAAAGTCCGAAGAAATGAACACCTCAAGTGTTCCAAAATGACACAAAACTGCTTCAAATTGTATGGTCCGAGGAGTTAGAAAATAAAAATACTTACCACGGTAGCTACCAGCAAGTGAACAAGAATCAACCTTATACAGGGTAATTCCAACCCAACGGAACCAGCAGTACAAAAATAAACCAACTTCGGATCTTTCACCCATACTCGAACACTCGGAGGATAGTGAAACCAAAAACGTTCAAGAAATTCGCCTTGGCTCCTGCACTTATGTTGGAACTCCGCCGCTTCAATCTCAATAACCAATTGACCAAAATGACTAATCCAAAAAAAACGCACGTTGAAATATAAAAAATCAAGCTAAATGCAACTCTTCCAAAACGGATCTCATAAGCGATCTGCTTCCAAATATTTTCTGCTTGAAAATCACAAAACGTGCAAACGTCCAAAAACGATGGAAGATAAGTTACCAAATGGTGTAAAACTTATATTTGGGCAATATAAAAAAAGGTAAGGTGAAAGGTGCTTTCTAAAACGTTTCAAGTTAACAAAAATTGAACCAAAAATCAAATAATTAATACCTGAGTAATAGATCGGAACTTCTTTAAATTTTCTAGCTTTTTGATTTACGCTCCGGGCTATCAAAAATCGTAATCACTCCTGAGATTACATGCGCTTCGAAATGTAAAGATAAAATTATGTTAGTCCTATTTAAATTAAATTAAAATTTCACATACAAAATAAGTACAAATTTTAAAGCCGACCTTCGATTATAATAGTTATTTCTAATATAATATTGCTTTTAGGATAGTTTGAGTGAGATATGTATTCGATATTTAAATAATTTCAAAGTTTTGCGCGAAATTCAAGTTTTGCTGTCCATTCTGGCACACGCAGTTTTATTATTTACTTTATTATTTTATTATCCACCTGATTGTGGATCTTAAAATCAAATCAGTTTTAAAATCAAACGTTGAAAATACTTAAATTTAAACTTATTCATAATAAATATAAATAAACGTTCAAAATTTTGGTTTCAGGAATAGTATCGTGTATTCTCTCTTTAGTCGCATCGCCTTTTGACAGATGCAGGGTAATTCATTCTTTTAACTGCATGTGTTGTGCATTTTGCAGTATTTTCAAATACATTCAAAAACATTTTCTTGGCAAATTAATTTGGTGATATGTTATTGCCGTTCGAGAAAACAAGGTCAGTAAAACGTTGTTACACTGTTGAGACTCGAACTGGAGATCTCGACGCATCCTGCTACTCTGTAACTGACTTCAGTTTTGCTGAAAAGCATTCTATTTATGTATTTTTTATAAATTCAGGTTAATTTTTAAATTTAAAATTTGTATTAAGTACCAAATACTTAAGTCGTATGTATGGGAGTGTCGGGTGGTTTGAGTCATGTTTTGTTATTTAACTATAAAATCTCACTGGATGAAGATATCATATATAGCGGATGTACTGTTAGAAAGCTTACCTTATTATCTACCCTACTGCATCAGTGATTTTGCGAATTTCGAAAAAAATGATAATTTTTTTTTCCAATTAAAACTAGGTTAAATTTTGAACAAAATAATAATTAGTCGGGTGGTTTGAGCCGCTTAGAAAAATAGTAGGAAACTTACAGAAATGAAATAAAAACGCACAATATCAATAAAAATGATTTTTTTTATTGTTCAAATGGCTCCAAAAAGGAAAAAAAGATACTCGATTAGTTATCCGATTCCGGAAAATCGGAAAATTTTTCTAATAAAAATACAAAAATTCACGCAGCATACATTCCAAAACGCAATTTTTCCAATCGATAAATATTTATCCCAATGCAAAATACGAAAAACAATGGGTGGCTCAAACCTCAAATGACTCTACTTTTTTTGTATTTTGGAAAAAAGAATTAAAGACGATGCAATACTACGAAAACCCCGTGAAAATTCATCGAATTTATAACACATTAACAATAGTTACAATGAAAAATCGTTGGAGAATGTTCACTGAACGATTTCTTTTTTAAATCAAGCAAAAACTATTTTGTTAATTTTTGGAACACGTGTCTGATTAAAATGTATCGAGTGCATCTTTTCTTTACAACCCCTTATAAAAAGTGAGGTATTGGTCTAACAACAATTTAACACTATTCACCAAAAGATCTCACTGTCAACAGACCAAAAAATTGCGGTGGCTCATACCACCCGATGGCTCAAACCACGCGACATTTCCTACATTATATTCTTAATAATACAAATAATTTTGATTATAGCAAATTAAACAAACAAGTTCATTCTGTATATTTGCATATTCATCTTAAGTTTATTATCTATAATTATATTATTCTTCGCTAGACGTTACTTAAAATATTATCTATAAGTTTATTAAATTTATGAGTGTACTGATAATTTATTTTATTAACTAGGTAGACCATGGATACCTCATTACATGCATTGGCTTTATTTGCTAGTTTTTCTTCTGTATCAAATTTTGATAGTAAAAATATTACATAATAATAGCAATGCAGTTTATGCAATCATAAATAAAATTTTATTATAAAATAGTGAGAGCCCTAAATTACATTTTTCTAAGTTTTAATTATAAAACTGGCAAACTCGACGCAAATAGTGTCATAAATAATGAAACAATGTTTTATAGAATGAATATTAAGTTCGAGGAGCAATTTTATGTTACACTTCTTTTGTTTCATTAAAACACGCGCATCTAATTACAACCAATTTACCAACCGCAAAATTCGACCATTTTCTTCATTACATCAAAGATTCATCTCTTGAAATGTCAAATTAGACAAAAAATTAATAAGGCTTCTACATTGTTAAAATTTATGTCTTTTAAAAATAATTTTTGTATAAATTAGAGTGTTCATTTAAATTTTAAATATTTTTAATAAGCTTTAAAATAATTGAAAAAATATAAGGTATTTTATTATTATAATAATGTAATACAGAAATAAATGAGTAAGTATGAGTATTTCTTGAAATACATTTTCATTTGACTGTACAAATTTGATACTGGTATTTTCATGTTTAAATATTTTTTATTAACATAGGTTTCATTTCCATGGTATCAAGAATAACGTGAGTATTATAATATATTATATAATGTGTTTTTAAGTTACTGTTTTACCTCTTGGGTGCTATTTACCTAACATATATGCGATGTAATAAATCTCGAACACATTGTTAAAATTATTTCACATCCTATTATTGTTGTGCTTATGTTATCTCCAGGATTTTGGACGTTCAAGTTTGGTAACAATATTATGGGCCTACAATTAATAATTCATTTAGGTAAATAGTGTTATATGTACAGTGTGATCTATTATGGTTTACATGAGTCTATGAAGTATTAATTTATTGTCGAGTATTAGCTACAAAATTTAAAACATTTATACAAAATATTAAAATGCAATAATAGTTTAAATTATATTATAATTAATTTCTACAGAAGTTGATAACACCAGAGCAATTATTTTGTCAAATAGGGTGATATGATCGCTGTTAATTTTATTCTAACTCTTTATTCCTCTTGACTGTGGAAACACCGCTAGCTTTTATACGAAAAATAAAAATAAAGTGTCCCGATAAAATAAATTACTCTTGTAATTTTAACCTAGATTAAAATGTAATAATTTATGTGACATTAAAAAAATACTTTATATTTGGAAGGAAGGAAAAAATCAAATTTTGTATTGTTCAATGAAATTTATTGGAATTAGTTGGTATATGTAGTATAAAAAATTAAATTCAAAAAAAAATTGTTATAAAGCAAATTAACAATAAATTCGTCGGTCATAAGACAATGTCTATCAATATTGATTCTTAATAAAATTGATCCAACTTAACGTTAACCTCAAGATTTACCATTAAAATGAATTTTTGCCAACTGTATTTCAGTTGTCTTGACGATTTTAACTTGAATTAATTATTATTCTTATTATTTTAAGAATAATAATTATCTCAACAGTTTATTTAATTTTGGAATTGTAACTTTTTTTTTCAAATAAATGAGAATAACATCTAAAAATCATACCTTTCAACTTGACGATATTTTTGGCTCTGCTCTTTCACTGAACGTATTTTTAAATTTTGGTTAAAACATGGAACTATATATTTGAAAATGCAACTTATTTAAAATGTGCTATTTCCTGTTGTATTTTTCAAATTTTGCAAACATCTTGAATATTTAATTTTGTTCATGCTAGTACTTTGTTTTAAATTGCTTTTATAGTTTTCGAAGTTTTTAACAGTATTAAAGTATCTAATTGGCTAACAAACTTCTTATAATTTAGTTTTTTAATACAATTTCAATTAAACATAATTTACTTTGAAGTTTAAAAACTTTCGAACACTAACGACCTCTGATAGTTTTGCTCAACCCTTATTACATGAATAATTTACTATAAATAATGAACATAACTAAATTAGTATTTTAAATTGAAATTCAGTACCAAAAATTTGTTTTAAATTTAAATTATCCGATTAGAAAATTTAGAACACTATTATATTTTTGTAAGCACTGCCATATTAATTCAGTCATTTACGTCGCGAAAAAGGGTTTGCGTGAAAATAACTCGGAAATTAAATTTATTTTGCTTAAACCTTTTACTTTAGTATCTGAAAGAAAGCTCTTATGTTTTCTTCAACAGATACGAACCGGAACGGCTTAATTTGTCATCAAAAGTATAAAAAATCACAAAATCTTAAATTGGTTGTTTCCGGTACATCCTATACCCAAAATAGGTCTTATCAAAATTAAAATAGTCAAAACGCTGCATAACAGTGTAAAAAAATTATTGTTCTAATCAATCCGGTTGCCGAACTTCCGGTTTCCGAGTTTCACTTACTTATATGCTCCATTTTTGCGTTAGATGAACAGAAAGAAAAATTTACATCAAAAACTATAAGTAGTACGTAGTACCTACGTTTTTTTTTGGCAAAGTAAAAGTCAGAGCGCTACGAAGGGCTATAGCTCGGAAACCAGAGAGTTTACAACAATACTTTTTTTACACTTTTATGCCTAACTTTGATAAGACCTATTTTGGGTATGGGATGTACAGGAAACGACCAATTTAAAATGTTGTGATTTTTGGGACATTTGATGACAAATTAGCCCTTGTCCTGGTTCGAATCTGTTCCTTTCTTCTGATACTAAAGTAAAGGGTTTAAGCAAATCACAATTTCATTTCCGAGTTATGTTCTTGCAAAACTACCTAAGTACTGAAGTCATAGACCGGGAGATAGTGACAGATTTTGGGATACGATTTTACGCAGTATGCCTTTGAGATGACAGTATTTACCGTGTATTCTGATCATAATAATCCATGAATAAAAAAATGCTCATGTGTCCTTCATATTAAAAAACGATTCGCCATTTGTTCGAAAATGAGGTGGTTTGGTACGATTTTACCCAGGCTGCCATGTGTTTTGCAATGAAATTCAATATAAAATTTACTCGGAAAACCATTGGCATACCGTTCGGGTGGGACCAAAGGGCTGAAATCGTCATGTCAACTTGTATTTAAATAAGGAAGAATTCCACGATTTTACCCAGGCTGCCATTGATAAGTATACAAGTTCGTGTTATAAAACAGCTGTAAAAAAAATGGCATATCGATCGCGTATGTCCAAGTACTGTTTATATTGCAAAATATTTGTACTGTTATGGAATAAAATGCTACGATTTTACGCAGTATGCCATTCTATTTTCATACAATTTATAGTAACTTATAATGTTCTTGAAATTGGCATACCGTTTGAGATTGTCCAAACTACAGGCATACGCAAAAAATGTTGCAAATTTGATAAAAGAGAATTCCACGTTTTTACCCAGTATGCCTTTCTGGTATTATTGTAATCATGGTATATCTAGGTGGAATAAAAAAAGGCATACAAGTTGAACGTGTTCTTCATATTAAAAAATCAAAATGAAGTTGCACAATAGATTGAAACAATTCTACGATTTTACCCAGTATGCCTTTCTGGTATTATTGTAAACAAGGTACATGCAGGTGGAATAAAAAATGGCATACAAGTTGTGCGTGTTCTTCATATTTAAAAATCAAAATAAAGTTGCAAAATAGATTAAAAACATTCTTCGTTTTATAGTGTTACTCGAAATAGAAGCATCAGTACCACGTGACTACCACTATAGTAGCATGTAGCATGTATAAATAATGTCTCACTCCAGAGTTATTATATAAACATAGTATCTTTTACACTCGTAATCATAGTTATTTATCTAAGCGTTTAAATTTCAGTCGACGCCGATTCTGCAAGTTGCACATATTCTTGCATTTAATTTAAAAATTAAGAAGTTAAATTTAAAATTAAACTATAGGGTTCGAGAAAGTTGATTTTATATAAAAGTTTTATTTGATTGATACATTATTCTAAATGAGCCGCTGCGCTTCGTATTTTCGTGAATTTTTTGAGTGCTTTTATGTTAATATAAAACTAAACTTTAAGTGTGACATGAGTTTCTTGGTTTTTATTATTACTATAAATATGTTGTATGATTACTATAGTCCATTTCATTTAAGCATGCAGAGAATAATTAATTTGTACTAAAATGATGACCTTGAATATTAGCCAATGAAATTGTCACGAAGTTAGCCGCTTTTACACTGCTGAAATTTACGTGTTGCTGACAGATAATATTTAATTTTTCATATTATGTCAGAATGTATAATGTTAAAATTAAATAGTTCCTATGCAGCCTTTCTTTATTTAATTTATCAAAATCGCATTAAAATTGAAATAAATTTGTGAAAATACGTTTTCTAAAAGTATTTTGTAAACTTCTACATTAGGCAACACACATTTCTTTAAAATTTTGAATCATTTCCCATTCTGTCTTTGTAAATGTGACTTTGCAGACGACCTGCCACCTACTTACTGCTAATATGAGATCGACTATAGAGCTCGGATTTTATGCTTTTACATATTCTTTAATATCGATATGCCAACAAATTCGTTTTGAAATCTGGACGAATTTGGCAAAATCAAATCCGAAAAACTGCATATCAAAATGCATATTTTGCATATTTTCAATGTTTGGTGCATATTTGAGCAAATGATGCATATTTGGGCAACTTCTGGTGTTTTTTAAAGAATTTTTTTTATTAATTAAACATTATTTATTGAAAATTATAATTAAAATTAATTAAAAAATAAAAACAAATTTTAATATCGTTAGTAACGTTTTAAATAAGTTAGATCCACAAGATATTATGCTACTTGTAGACTCAATACAAATTATTAGTTGATAACTTTAAAAATGAAATCACACAAGTTAAAAAAACAGTATGTGACAAAATATACAAGAAACGCAGAGATATCTTAACAAAAATTCATATTTTGAAATGCTTTTGATAGTTTTATATGTATCAAGCCGAAATTTTTTATACCAAAGATCAAATATGCCCCAATAACTTCAGTCAATGTACAATAAGAATTTAAAAAAATATGTTTTAGTTTGCATATCAATGCATATTTTATCGATTTTATCAATTTTACTGCATATTTTAGAGAAATTCGGTGCATATATATGCGCATATTTTCAAGTATTTTGGTGCATATAAATCCGAGCTCTAATGATTACTATCAAGTTATCGGCATATACCATAATTACAATTATACCAGAAAGGCATACTGGGTAAAAACGCAGATTTGTTTTAATATATTTTGCAACTTCATTTTGATTTTTTAATATGAAGAACACGCACAACTTGTATGCCATTTTTAATTCCACCTACATATACCATGATTACAATAATACCAGAAAGGCATACTGGGTAAAAACGTGGAATTCTCTTTTATCAAATTTGCAACTTTATTTTAATTTTTTAATATGAAGAACACGTACAACTTGTATGCCATTTTATATATAAGCAATTTAGGATACAAATTTAATATTACAACAAAATTTATACTGCGTAAAATCGTAGCATTTTATTCCATAACAGTACAAATATTTTGCAATATAAACAGTACTTGGACATACGCGATCGATATGCCATTTTTTTTACAGCTGTTTTATAACACGAACTTGTATACTTATCAATGGCAGCCTGGGTAAAATCGTGGAATTCTTCCTTATTTAAATACAAGTTGACATGACGATTTCAGCCCTTTGGTCCCACCCGAACGGTATGCCAATGGTTTTCCGAGTAAATTTTATATTGAATTTCATTGCAAAACACATGGCAGCCTGGGTAAAATCGTACCAAACCACCTCATTTTCGAACAAATGGCGAATCGTTTTTTAATATGAAGGACACATGAGCATTTTTTTATTCATGGATTATTATGATCAGAATACACGGTAAATACTGTCATCTCAAAGGCATACTGCGTAAAATCGTATCCCAAAATCTGTCACTATCTCCCGGTCTATCAGGCTATTACTTCGACAGGTTTTGTACAATAAATAATTTTTTCAGTGTAGTTTACAACTCAAACGACAGATAAGATGGATAAAAACGCGCGGTTTTATGCAATAATATACGAAAACAGAAAAGTAAAAACAAAAATTTTAACATCGCTTAGGCAACTTTGAGTTTCCTGACAGCAATTGTTTTATTGTAAAACCGGCAGACAGGGGAGCTGAAGTACTGCTTTAGTGCCTCCGATCTTCGACACTAAAAATAAGTGTTGATTAAACTTAATAATTAAGTTTTACCCTTTAAATAAATAAACATGTTTTATTCGGAGAAAATGTACTTTTTGAAGTTCTTTTGGAATTTGTGGTCTCCCACTGTTCTATCTTCTATAACCTCGTCACGAAAAGTCAATATTTCAGTATTATCCTGATATTACTCATGAAGTAAAGCTAAGTCTCAGAAAAGTACAAAATTATACTGTTATGGACCGGGGGGTGCTCAGTAATGCCGATAACTTCGACAGGTCTTCTTTTTTAAAAGAGAGTTAAATTGTACATGACCTGTCGAAGTTTTAACAAACAGAATTAAATGTAATAAATATATAAATTCTTTTTTATTAAAAAAAATAAGAAATACATTTGTTTTTTAAGAATTAAATTGTACACAAACTGTTGAAGTTACAGCCATTATTGGACAGATAAGAAGGATAAAATCACGGTTTAATGCTTGGTGCAGTGCCGATTACACTGCTGTAATATAAAATCAAGTTTATTCCATTAGCTATCAATTTACCAAGGTTACCACCCTACTAGAATAAATTATTAACATTATATTATTAACACCAATATTATCAACACGAAGTCTTGAATTAAGAGGAAGAATCTTCCTACTTCTGACTTACTCCATTTTTGTTACGATAAGGCTAAAACGTTGAAGTCGTTTGCAGTATTGGATGATAATGGCCGTGACTAAATTAGAAAATAAGATTGATATCGGCAATTTCCACAAGTTACAATATGAAGCGGAAAAAGGAAATTCAATTTGTTCAGCCGTTATATCGTAAAATCCATTCATAATGAAAACACTGTTAATAGTTGTTGTCAAAAATTTTACTGTAAATCAAATAATATGTTGCATAAAAACTAAATTGTATAACAATAACAATCACAAGATTCAATAACAATCAACCCACCTGTACTGATACCATGATCCCAGAAGACTCGAACCAGCCTTGGACACACAAAATGGCTGGCTTTCGATCTATGATATGGAGACTTTTAAATGTTCCCATGGATGAACATGACAGAATTATTGAAGTAAATACTATTAAAATCTAACAATCTAACAGCGGCTACCAACCTCATGTCATAAGATAATATGGTCAACAAGATCAAGAAAAAAGTCGCCGAGATAAATAATACTTCCCTCACCTCAGCTAAACAAGATAACAAAAAATACATCAGCAAACCATATTATGGAACAACATCGGAACATATAGGTAAGCTCCTAAAAAGTAACGACACGGTGATTTCATACAAGGCCAAACATTCTTTACAAGAGTCATTGTCCAGAACTAAGGACCCCATTAGAAACGAGCATAGAAGCGGCATTAAATGCCATAATTGCGATAAAACAGGCCGTGCTTTCAGAACAAGAATAAAGGAACACTTTTCATATTGCAGGAACCAGAAAGAAGGAAGATCAAATTTCTCTGATCACCCTTATCCTCCAGGACTATCATGCTAGGAAGGAGGAGACGGAATTCCTACACATATGCGAAAAAGGCAACAAGATGAACCGTTTGGAGGCCATTGAAATTAAAAAAATCCTGAAGAACAACCCAGCGACTCTTCTCAACGAACAGCTAGACCTTTTGGTTGGACCGCTGATCGATACAAGGGTCGATCTTGCAAATGTAGATTAATAAACACACACGATTTTATTTCCGCACAACCTTTAGTCTTACATTTTAATTTAATATTTTATCGTTTTCTATGTACTGAAAGATGACTTAAAACGCCGAAACATAATATGTATAATAAAACAAAATTTTAATTGAAGGTTACTCCCCCTTTCATATAAACGTTGCACGACAATACATATTATTATTTTTTGGTAACATATCTTGACTCGCTTTTAATTATTTCTTTCATTTCTGACAATATTTCTGATTTCCTTTTGAACACCTCTGTCTCTTCTCTAGTCAGGTCCTTGTGCATATTTTCTTGTATTTTAGTTCACGATTTTACTTCTGCTACTGTTCTCTTCAACAGTACTTTGTTAATTTTGTATACTTTACTTTTTTAATTTTTCGCTCAGGATTTTTTCAAGTTGCTCTGCTTTGTTTTCAACCGGTAATTTGGTTCTTTTTAGCGCAATATTGTTTCTTTTCTTACGATTTTTATCTTTTTCTGCTCTAATTCTAAAACCTTACATTCGAAAATTACATTACTTATTTGTGGTTCCTTATATCCTACTTCACGTGTAATATTATAATATAGTACTACTCACTATCTGATCATCTTGTTTAATTAAAATAACCAAATTAAATAAATTAAAATTGTCAAATGAACATAAAAATTAAATTAATTTTTTTCAAATCTAATAATATTGCAAATTATAATGTTTAAACATTAAGAAACTTGAATCATATTAGCACTACAACTTAAGTTTTAATTGAAAGAGTTTTTTATATAATTGGTTAGTACAAGCATTCAACTAAATTGTAACCGATGAAACTTTTTAGGAACTTTCCAAGCTTCTTAAATAACGTTGAAAACGACTTCAAATTTCTAGTTCATAAGTTTTATGTAGAAACTTCTAAAAGGTTAATGCCAATGTGCTGTAATAAGTTTATTGATGACTATAGTGTGTTAATGTATTTTATTTTACACTAAAAATATCATTATTATCTAGGTTTCTTTAGTTGTTTCTTACTTTACTTTTAAAATATGCTATAATATGATAAATATTTTTAAATCAATTTTAAAGTAAACTATAATAAATTGTAAAGTGCACATTTTTATGTACGTAAAAGTCAAAGTGTAGTTCTACGCCATAATTTAAAATAATCATTTATAGTAATAATATCAAAAATATCCCATCACATTTTTCTCGTTTTGAAATTTACTGTAATAATAATTTGTTTTGAATATTAAGTGTAGTAGATATCTAATTTAAATATATTGTTATATCCCAAATTATTATAAATTATTTTTTTTAAATTTACTGAAACTTCATGGAAGTATTACGAAATTGCCTGCATAAATTTAAAATGAAATTTAGCATTTTATTTTATGAGATACATTTAAGAAGCTATTTTTCAATATATTCACAACCAAAGAAAAATCTACTTTCTTTAGTGCTCTCTAACTTCAACAAGTTTATGCTTTTTAAAATTTGATAATAAAAGTTCGACGATTGGAAAAATTAAAATAAAAACATATCAACATAGCAATGTTCCAATATTTTCAGCAACGAATAAATTATGAAGCCAAATATGTAACTTATAATCTAAAATATAACACTAGTGTGTTAGCTTAGCGTGCCAAGATTCACGGGTGTGTTTTTTGTGACTAATGTGTAGAGAAGGATTTTTGGCGCTTTTTAATTAAAATAAAAGAGAGAGTTATCCAATGTGTTTGTAGTGGTGATGACGATAACGGTATGCTTAATGGAAAATGGCTTCAAAATATAATTAATTCAGTGCAAAATGCTGAGAGAGTCCTAAAAAAATTTTTTTTGTTAGTTACATTTCAACCCCCTTTACCGTAGATCCTACAGACATACAGTGTCATTTACTGATGTAGTTTTTGGTTGAATAGCATAGTATGTACTGAATCTCACCTTCACTTCGGAAACCGGATTTAAATGATAAGGCCTTATTAATTAAATTAAGTTTGATTGATTATATCAATCAATCGTGAAGTAGTAATAAATTGTAACAAATCAACAAGTTGATTTTTTTACATTTACTCAAAAGTCAACCAAAAGCGTGGTAGTCCCTCTACTAACAAAATTATAAAAAATCAATGTTTCGTTTAAATCTTTAACAAGCTCCATTGTTAAAATTATAAACTTCTAAACTTTTGTAATCAATGATTGGGGATTTTATAAATAGACACACTTTGTTTTAAATATTGGATACTTCGAGGACTGCTAACGAGCACAAAATTTAAACTTTTAATTTATTTAAATATATGGAATAAGTGCTACGTACACTATTTTTTCGTTTATTCTATTAGTACGAATGCAAAGAGCGTAACTTGGTGAATTGTATTTCCCTTGAAATACATGATAAATTCAAACTAAACTTATTATATTGTTATTCATAGTTATTAAAGTTTGGAACTAACAGCACCTACGTTTACGTGGAATTTGAATTTCAGTGAATGCACTGGGAAGAAAATGCATTCGAAAAGAATTGATATTTAACCAAGATAATCATCTTGCCACTTGAACATCATATGCATTTTTTACTCAATGTTGTCAACTTTATTTTGCTAGATATCAGAAATCAATATAATAGCTTTCTTATAATTGCAACAACAGCCTGTCAGATGCCCAAACTGTAAGAGTTATGATCAAATGTATCAAATAAAAGATCATCTATATGTATTATCACGTGCAGTGTATGTAGGTACATAAAATAATCCCCAAAAATAATTAACACCAATTATTGTTGGTTTTAAATTTGATCTTGAAAGGAGAATGTACGATTAGGTATTTAATCCTAATTGCTACAATAACATAATAAAGTAAACAGTGTACCTTAATTAAACATATTTTTTAAATAATATGTAAAATAACTTTATAGTTAGGAGAAACCGGGGGCAGTTAACACGCTTTTATTTTTGTATTTCGTTTGTAAAGGTTTTTTGAAATGGGATTTTGCAGATAAAAAATGAAAGTAGTGCTCAAAAAACAAATAGAACCTGCACATTCGTATAATTTAAAAGTCACCTCACCCAAATAAGGATTCATTTACAACCTCTTTAAAACATTCGTCAACATTCAATCAATAAAATAAATATGAACCGATAGAGTGAACATGAAGATTCACATACACCCCTGTAATCGTGAAATTGTGATGAAAATAAACCGAGCGTAATTCCAATGCTGATGTTTCTAACGAACTGAAATTGTAATGATGGTATGACAAATGACGTTACAAGAATCCAAAATAATTAAACCGTGGAAACTTACTCTTGTAGCCAAGTAGCTCCGGTCTCCCTGTTTATTATACACCCACTAAAATCTTTATTCAGATAACACAATAAACATTTATGTTAGTGAATCACGCATGTAATTAAACCATACTGCCACTAAATCTCTTTAAATTTAAATTAAGATAGACTGTACTTACTAAAATTTTGTAATTGACCTAAAATACTTACTATGTAATAATTTTTGAAAAGTAATTTTTCTTTTTGATTCATACATTAAAATGGAGCAATGCAATTCTCTTTCTATTACTAAAATAACTATTCACATACATATAACCTTTTCGCATTTCTACTTTAAAGCCATGTGCTATGCTAAAGAATACTGTTCAGCGCGATACAAAATTAAATTACAGAATACATAAAATTTTATGTGAAATTTTCCAGACGCCAACGATCGAAAGTAAATATGCAGTAGGAATTTTTCGTTAAAAAATATTAAAAATGAAAATTTTTATTACTTAGTAATACGATCGAAATTAAATATCAAAAGATCTTATTATATGTAGTATGTATAACATTTTCTTAAAAAGTTTTTGACTTGCAAAATGAAAGTATACTTCAAAAAAATTAATATTCTATATTAAATGTGAAAACTTTAGTACGTTTTAACCTCATCATCAAGCGTCTGCCAAAATCTTGTCAGTTAAAATGCCTACAAACCAAAATTCTGCCAACTGAAATCCCTAAAGAATATTTTGCTTCAAGTAGATATTAATTGTTGTAAGTCGTGTGATTCTATTTCGTTATAATATAACTATTGTGACGTTTTCAATTGAAATATTTTTTAAAACTAATATTCGGTTAGGTATCCAAATCAGTTTTAATACATTTTAAGTGTATATTATTGTATATTATACAAAAAATTTTTATATTGCCAATTTAATTACAGTTTAAAATTTTTATTCCCAAAATCTGGAGCAAATTGATTTATATGAACTATAAAATTATACCCGTTTTTTTTTTATATTTTCAGCGCTATTTTTCTTTCTTTTATAATATAGGTTGCGTTTTTATTATTATTTGTTTTAGTCTTTTGAGCATTCGACGGTTCAGCTTCAATTTGTTCAACTTCCATTGAATCACAACTTCTTTTAATCTACATTCAATAACATTTTACTCGTATTTTAAACGGTCTTATAATTTTTAATTGAATTTGAACTTCAACATAAAACTTAAATTAGTACAAATGCAGAAACCACCACCAAATGATTTTCAATTTTAGTAAATTTGCTAATAATTTTTTTGTAAAACAAAAATCGTTGTTTAAAATATCGCTGAAAATTTACTTTATACATTAGTAAAATTTGTTTGAACATAGTTTTCTAGGAAATTCTTAGTGAAATTTATTAAAATACTTAAGTTAACTTACAATATAATGTATTAAAAGTCGGTATATGTACATAATACATAGTATATATATAATTATTGTTAGTTCAATTTAGATATACTGAACTAACTTAGGACAATATTTTGACTTATAATGTATTGTGTAATTTCAGTTGCAACTTTAAACTTCGATTAAGTTAAATATTTACACATAGTTCAATAAAAGGAATCAATTGACTGCTAAATCGTAAAGTTTACTTAGGAGAAACATAATAATTTTTTGTACCATTCAATTATTCAATTTAAAAGTTATATACCGTTTGATATCAAAGGCAAATTAATTAATTTCCTACGTTTCGTTCCAAAAACAGAAAATAATAATAATTATGAGAAAGGGAAATTTAAAATAGATTTCCACGAGTAATACATTAACGAATTAATGAAATCAATTAATTGTTTTATAGTACATAGTTCATTCGTAAAAAACAGTGTTTACTGTTATCCCGACAATGTATGTAGAGAAATTCCGACAATGTAGAAAAATTCCAACAAAGATGATTGCGCCAGCGGCAGCTGCCCGTGCTTAAATTTTATTTGGTTTGATTCTAAAAAATAATATTTGAAAACTTGATGAATCTGTATAATACATTATTTGTTATCGTTTACCTAACTTATAGTCATTTCTTTAAATCCATCAATTTAATTAAGCCAAGTAGCTTAACGATATTACTATATGGTAATTCACAATGGTGCAAGCCTAGTTTATGTTAGGTTAGATCAGTTTAAGCTTGAGATTGAATAATTTATATGAGTTTATTTTTAACAGATAGGTTTTGTTCTACCTAATGGTCATCACAAAGAGCTATTTCTCAGGGGTTTTTAGAATGGGGACTTTGGTACAATCCTGAATAGGAACCTGGAAATAGGAACTTGGAAAATGTCTAGTGTAAAGGTAGGCTCACTGCGTTTGATCGTTTTAAAATGGAAACTGTAGTTCACTTTGCCCGGATTAATAGTTTTGCCCTGCCGAGTAACTCTTAGTCGTTGTGATTTAGAGATTTGATTTTTTTGATGAATTTACTACTGACTAACTCAGGCTACCATATCAGTGCTTCAATTACAAAAAAGCAGGACTCCGTACATGGTGCAACGAAAGATCTCAGGGGAAGTTAACACTGACTTGTCTCCGAGAATATAACCGAAGCGAAGTTGTAAAATAAAGGCAGGTAAATAGCACTGAGTAACGTGCAAATAAAAATGATGTTCCAGACATAAGATCTATTTATCGGGCCAGTTACCCTGAAATTGACAATTTGATAGAATATTTCATTCGTTCTAATAAAGTGTATTATATTTTGTTTGTAATGTTGAATTTTGTGTATGCAAACGAATTTAAAATAGGTATACTATGAATATTTTAATAAGAAAAAGTTAAATAGACATGGAATAAAAATTCGGAATTTAAATAAATTTAACTCATTCTTATTAAAATTTGAATACATTATAAACAATTTCATCAAGTTACGAATAATCAAACTCGTAGTAAACAAATTTATAATATTTAGCTCAAGTAATTATTAAATAAAAAAAACTTGAAGTTATAAGTTGAAATTATACAACAGAACAAATTATTGTTATCTCAAACTAATTTTAGTAAGTATAATTTGAATTAGGGTGAGTATTTCGTTGCGTGATTACGGCAAAGCAAATTTGGAAAATATTCTTTTAGCAGTAGTAATTGCTTTTTAGGGTGGAAATGGGCTATTATATTTATCATCGCCTTTATAAAATGGTAAGGCATGTGAGAAAAGACGTAAAAATGTATGTTGTAAAATCCATTATTGTTGCTTACGCTTGAATGGAATTATATTGCTCTTGATTTCTATTCTAAAATCTCTGCAATGTTCATTTAAATCTCGTCCGCACCCAACGGGGTAGCTTTGAGCGCTTATGTCACCCCATGCGTGACAACGGACAAAACACATTCATTTTGGAGCGGTTTTATACGGTTTAAACCCGTTTCTTAACCATAAAAGTATTTTTAGATGCTTGGTAATATTTTCTTACTTTGTTTAAAGTTTGATAAATTTGATTAGATTTAATTGTGATTTGGGATTTGTTTTCCATAATGGCATGAAATAAATTAGAACGGGATGCTTAAACATCAGTTATGTTTGATTCTTTTCGATGCAATTGCTTTGAATTTCAATTAAAATTTAAAAAATGAAACGAATTGCTGTTGAACTACACACAATTGATAGGTACACAAGAATATTAACTTTGATGTTAGTCGATCATGTTCTGTTACTTTGCAAAATAAGGTACTTTCAAAATATTAACACCTTTACCCTTATAACATGATGAAGGAACCAGAATGGAAAGCGTTAACTCCAAGTTCAAATGATTTTAATAGACAGCATTTAAAACAAGATTAATATTAAATTTTGTACATAAGGATTGATGCAAATAATTATGTATATCAAACTTATTGGTCATCATCGGCATAGTTTATAATATGCAAGCTAATGGAGGCGGAATGCAATATTACTAGTTAATTTTAGTAAATATATCGCCTAAAATACATTATGTTCATAACAATTAAATGAACCGATTACGCTTTATTGAGATAATGTAGTCTTTTAATAAAATATACGAGTAATAAACACACTTTTAGGTACCTATACAGATTAGTTGTTCATTCATTCAATTACGTTTCAATGGAGATTTCATATTATTTTTCGTAATAATTATTAAATGTGAATGGGTTTGCTTTACACATGTCAAGTCACATAAATTCTAGTATTGTTCACGACGTGACCTGTGGTGGCCCTTGGTGATCTTCTTTAATCATCGACCGCTTCTAAGTGCAACGCCCATTGCTGTGAATGACTCCGTTTGTGTGACGGTCTAGCTGAGCTTTCGGCAATTTTTTTAAATGTCGAACGTTTCTACGCGCAACGCCTCTACAATCATCAGTCAAAACTATTGAAGAAGTAATTCATATTTTCTACCAGTTAGTTTTAATTCCATTGTAGTTGTTTCATATCTAACAATTGCAAAACCATTCACGTCAACTACATGTGTATTTGTGTGTAGAAGTTGAAAGACATGATTTATTATTTTATTGTCGTACGACGTAGACTTTTTATAACGACATTCAAGTGTACTTACATCGGAAAAGAGTTTGCTTAGAATCAATATTTTACATCTCTAAAAAATTTAAATTCCTACACGCGTTTTAATGAGGATGTGCAATATTGTACAAATCTAGGCATTTCCTTTTCTGATCATTTTCTATGAGCGAAGAAGGATTGCACTGAAATTACTTTCTTGCCTCGTGTCGTTTACATAGTTTATTTCTACATTATTCAAGTCTTTTATAACCATTTATTTTAGTACAAACCTTCATATTATTTCCTTATATCTAAATCTAGCACAGTCTCTTCCTTAGCGAGTCATTTAAAAGAATTACAGAATTTAAGATTAGTTTGACAGTTTTAGTCCATCAGAGAAATTCCTCACCTATGAGCATTAGAAAGCCGAAATTAGGTAAGAATAATTATTATCAATAGTGGTGTAACTTTTAACAGGAATTCATTTTTGCACAGTAATGTAGGAAAACAAGCTGCCTGCTGGGAAAATATCAAGAGTACAAGCTTGCGAACTATACTTTAAGAAAGGAACAATTAAACTAAAAATACTAGAAAATATTGGACTCTATAAAAAAATTCTAAATTAACATTTTTCCCGTTGCTTGTGAATCCATAAGAATCGTATAAAACAATATTTGTTTGATGTCTGATCTGTGTGTGTTGTGCTTTTTTTACCGACGATATAAAGAGCTGCTTATAATTTGGTTGGGGTTTAGTGAATGTTGTAAATATTGAAAATTCTTCTCATCGTAGTAGGATACAAAGAAATTAATGTATCAATCAAAAATGATTTGGTTAAATTAAAATTATTGTAAACAATAAAATTGCTAAAATACAAATCTCAGT
The DNA here is from genome assembly GCA_963170105.1 of Cantharis lateralis. NCBI lineage: Eukaryota > Metazoa > Arthropoda > Insecta > Coleoptera > Cantharidae > Cantharis > Cantharis lateralis. Next base: position 13,362,559 of record OY720629.1, read on the forward strand.
TATATACATATTACATATATTGTTGTGTTATTTAAAATCTCAGGCAAGATCTTATTACATATTCAATTTTCTTTTTCAATAAATTCAAAACAAAATAAATTTTACTTTCAATTATTATTATCAATTTTCATTTCCACTGCATAAGCAATTCAATAAAACCAACTTTCATAATATTTTCCTAATTTATTTTCTATTGAAATCAAAATTCTCACCACTTCAACAAAAATTACGGCCGTCCGGTATTATCTTCCTCGAATGACAATTATCTTGAATTTCTCTCAAAAACCTTGATGTAGCGCATTTTGGAACAAATTTAAATTAAATACAAAATTAAAAGCAATTTTGCAATAGTTTACACAGTAATATTTATATTTCGTAGCAGGACGTTTAATCGCGGGCGGTTGAACGTCGTCGTTTGAACGCCGCAGTTTGAACGCAACGACGTTTGAACTCAGGTACGTTTGGACGTAGGGACGTTTGGACGCAGGTACGTTTAACCGCAGGGGCGTTTGGACGCAGGGACGCTTGACCGCGAACAATTAAAATTTCCGATATTATGAATTGTGTTTTATATTGCGCATTTTTAGGGCATAATAGCAGATGCATTAATTGTCAGCACTTAGGAAATTTTATAATTTAATATTTTAATTTAATATAATTTATAATTAGAAATATCATGTAATGCAACCAGGCAACGTTTTTTAATATTTCAAAGAATAATATTAAGGATCGTCCATTACTTACGAAAGGGTTTAGGTGGAGGGGAGTATCGGAAAGCTTAGGTGGAGGGGAGTATCGGAAAGCTTAGGTGGGGGGGTCCGATGTAATCCTTACGTAAGTTCCTAAAATATTTTTTTAAATTCAATTTAAAAATCAAATATATCTATATTTTTTTCTTTTTACAATATAACGTTGGTAATCCCTTAATATCCAGGTAAAAAATATTCAAAAATTGTACAAAAACATAACTTATTTTATTACGTAAAGATGTGGGGGAGGGGGTTGCCCCACGAAAACGCGGAATCTGCGCGAAAAGTAGATCGGGTGGTAGGTTACAGTTAATATTTTATGTATTTTTAGAAATTATAAGAAGAAGGTTTAATCTTACACCATATATTAACCGTTTACATAACCCCTCGCAGTACTGGCTTCTAGGTACACTATAAATATCTCATTTTCAATTCTTTGCGTTCAAACGTCCCTGCGTTCAAACATCCCCGTGTTGAAATGTCTTTGCGTCCAAACGTCCCTGCGTTCAAACGGCGGCGTCCAAACGCCCGCTTTTAAACGTCCTGTACCTTTTATATTTACATCTTCAAATCCTGATTAATTACTCATCGACGCCCAAGCAACCTTTAGAGCTAGAAACATAAAATTCGGGGAGTAGTACATATACATCCTTTCCGGGGCGTACGAAAGGCAAAGTTTTTCTTTTAATTTGAACCATAAGAGTATGAAAAGAGGTAAAATATTTCTTAGACCCAATGTGATATCGGGTTGATTTTTGTTTACAAAGGTTATCCATACAAATGAACTTTTGTCAGGTATATTTTTAATCAACCTCTAAAGGGATAAATCTAGATTTAGGGGTTCATAAAACCTTTCGTATCTCATTTGATTCGTAAATTAGTGTTTACTTTTTTTTAACGTCTATGTGTATTTTTTTAAAAGGATTTTCACAGTTTCACCCCTAAAAGGAAAGGAAGTGGATAAAACTGAAATGAAATTAAAATATTTGTTATTTTCCATAACATAGGCAAATATTTCTAATCTAATAAAAATAATGAAACTGTGAAAATCTGGGTTGTAGGAGACCGGGCTAGAAAGACTTCTCTATTTCTAAACACGTGTACCTACCATATGTTGATTTTGAATAAAATTTATCAAAGTGGTGAATAACGGGATCGAAAAGAGCCCGTGAGCGAAAGGTTATAATATAAAAACCAAAAGATACGTTGTCAATTTAAATTCTTTTAAACTTGAATGAAATCTATTGAAATAAAAAATAGTTTTTTTATTTTCTTTATGTCGGATTTGGAATAATGCAAAATGTCTCTCTCCAAATAGAGAACTTACTTTTAAACATTTACTGTGTTTTCTTCGCCAAGAATTTCAACAACGAAAAGACATCAATTTAACACTTTTGACAGGGTAGAAAAGAAGAAAAACTATACTAAAGGAACTTATATTGATAATAATAATAAAATTATATTGCTGAGATATTAGGTTTTAATATGTATCTGTAGATACTATCTACTAATATAATATTACCTAACCCGTGTCCAATATATTCGCATACACTTTCATGAGCGCGTATTTTAAGTTCAATACCAACTTGCATGAACATGATTTTTTTCAGTTTGACATCGCAATGTTTAGGCAAACAAATAAGGGTCATATCAAATTTCTGTCACTTGTCATTACTTACAAAAATAATGAAGAACTTTCGGAAGGTGATAATTGCAAAGTTTTTGAATGATAAGCGTCTGGATGACATTTTTAAAAACCTGAAAAACCTCGGGATCAAGTGCGATTTTCTTTACAAAACCATGAAACGGTTCATTGAGACTTCCTCTTCGAAAGACAGGAAAAAATCTGGTAGGCCGCGGTTGGTGAGGATAGCACGAGTAGTGAAAATTGTGAGCGAGCGGATTCAACGAATACACCATCGTTCAATACGAAAATTGGCAGCCGATCTGAATATGTCCAAGGGATAGGCGCACAACATTTTGAAAATTGATCTTAGGTGTCGCGCTTACAAAACCGAAAGTTACACGGCGTTTCGAGAGCTTCTGAGGAAAAGAGGCTTGAAAGAGCAAAAGCGAAACTTTTCTGGCACGCAGGTGATGACTTTCTGTTTTCTGACGAAAAACTTTTTCTTCTGGAACATCCTCACAATGTTTAAAATGATCGGTTGTGGGCAGTAAAGATACAGGATATTCCCGCTAACCAGAAAAACGTCCCTATATTTCAGAATCCGCCCTCAGTGATGGTTTGGCGTGCAGTTTGTAAAACTTCCGCTCGAATTCATCGACAAAGGTGTTAAAATCAACGCCAAGTATTATCAAACGGAATTTATGGAGAAAAATGTTTCCCTAAACTTACGACGCATCTTTGGAAACGATTAGTACGTTTTCCAACAAGATGGAGTACCATCCCATACAGCAAATAAGGTTCAAGCGTGGTGTCATGCCAGTTTTACCGATTTTCTATCCAAGAATGAGTGGCCTCCCAGCTCTCCAGATTTGAACTTTTTAGATTTTTTTGTGTAGTCATACATGCTTTCGAAGATTAACGACAATAAAATCGCAAATCTGGACCAGTTTAAGAAAGTTATCCAGCGCGTTTGGGAGGAAATGTCAATTGAAGTCCTGCGTGTCGCTTGTGACGGGTTTGAGAAGCGTTTGAAGCTGGTTAAGAAGGTTAAAGGTGGAGTCATTCCAAAACATTTATTGTGACCTTTCGTTATAAATGTACTTTCAATGCAATGCACTTTTTGACTAGCTAAACATTATCTAATTTTATTTATTTGATTTTGAAAGTGTATTCGAATTTATTGGACACGGTGTATATATTGCTCTACCATACACATTTAAAAGAACTATGTACCTAACTAACCGCAAGTAGAAATGCCCTTGAATGATACTGATCTTGTCAATGGTTTTTGACATGGTCACGAGACTCAGATTGACGACTAGAAAATATAAATAAAACTTACTTTTAAAGATATCTTAAGATAAAGTTTGAACGATATAATTTGATTAGGAAATTATAAATATTAATAATTTTTAATGTCAAAATCTTTACATTATTTACAACAGGTTGTTAATGTTAAGCCTATTTAATTATATACATATGTTTTGGTATTTGATACCATCATTTAATTTTAAAAATGTATTTCAGATAATGCAATAATATGACTTATTAACGTCAATGGTTCGTTTGACGTTAGAAAGGAAACGGATAGTCAGCCTGATAATTGAAGTAAATCTAAGTTAAAATGTAAATAGAAATCAGCAATTATTATAAACAACAAACGTCGTGTTCAAAATGTTGCACACGGCCACACTCCGGAGCGTCGCTCTTACCTAAACTTTTTGTGGAAGGAGAGAAGGAGTGTGGCATTAGTGTCGCTCAGGAGTGTGGCGTTCAAAAGCGTCGTAAAAAGTATCTGCCTGTGGAGGCCTAGTTGAAATCGAACAATTGAACTACCTTGACCTATCCATAAGTAGACACAATAATAAATACGAATTTATCATATACAGAAAACTCACAACAGACACTTATGATTCCTTCGAATTTTAACCACCCATGGAACCCAAGCTAGGGTAACAGAAATAAACCTAATAAAAAACATTGCACACAATAATGGATATAAAATGACTATAATCAACAACTTCATTAAAAAAATGGATAGAAATATAACTACAAAAAATGTGACCACACTAGAACCAGCTATTAAGAAAAATCCCAAATTCCAATCTATGCCATATCATGGTAAATCGACGGGAAACTTAGAAAAATTAATTTTAAGTAAGAACACATTAATGGCATATAAGCCAAAATATTCCCTAAAAGAGGTATTAGTCAAGACGAAAGACAAAATCTGTGATATAGTATACACAGGACAAACAGGAAATTCATATAAAATAACTCGTATAAAAGAATAGTTTTCTCTCTGGAAAAATAAGACCTATTTAGCCATAGAAATTAAATTTCATTTAAATAAATACCCAACTTTTTTGTTTAATTAACAATTAGATCTAGTATATAGACCACTTGTAGATATTTATGTTAAACTAAGGAAACAATTGACGTTAATAAGGCATAATATTGAATTACCTGAAATACATTTCTAAAACTGATGAGATATAGTATGTAATACCGTAACATAATATGTATTTAAATAAATGGGTTTAACATTACCAACCTATTTTAAATAAAATACAATTTTTGATAATTAAAATTAAAATATTTATAATTTGCTGATATGAATAAATTTACTTACTACTAATAATTTGATTGTTATTAAATTAATAGCTCTTTTTTTAAATTATAGTCTTTAATTATTAAATTCCTAATAAATCAATCATTTTAACGAGATAAGTGGAAGTAAATAAATCGTTTTGTGATAAGCTGAACTAGAAATCAAACTACTATAATTTTTAAAGCGAAGCTTTTTAACGCAGGGTACCTAAAATCTAAAATTGCGAACGGGACGGAAAAAGCAAACGGAAGTGACGTCAGCGACGACCTCATTGGCTGATTCATCCACATGCGAAAATGTTTAGGCTCTTCCGGGGGTCGTGGAAATTTGAAATTTTGGCAAGGGCCGTGGTCGAGGGCACATATAACACGAAAAATCGAAAAAGTTGGAAAAGTCACCCCCCGCCCCCGATGATCGGGTTTAAGCGATTTTTACGAATCCGCTCGCATCTCCCTTATTTTTCAACTTTTTTCGATTTTTTTTTGATATTTGGAATCCTCGCGAGAAGGGCAATAATTTTGTCGCTGGATTTTTTAAAAAAAATTCGGTTTTGACCTATATTTTTTGACCCAAACTTTTCGAAACTTTTTTTCCCTGCAGCTCCCTTAATAAACGTCGGATCTCCATTTGGAAAAAAACAATACAAAGAAAAAGATGAATCCAATGGAAAAGGTATCTTTCATTTTTTTCCTAAAATCAATACTTTGCCCGTGATGATCGTATATAAATTCTGGAATTTGCAATTAATTTACGGGCAGATAATTTACTTGTAGTATGTAGGTTGTTAAGAAGAGGGGTGGGGATAAGCTGTGGTGGGGACTCTGACCTACGCTAAATAAATACATAAGATAATGAAAAACTGCCAACTTCAAATAAACAAAATTTTAATAATTAAAATAATGAAAATATGTTTATTTTAATTAAAAATACTATAGTTTTTAATAATTTACTTATAAATTTTATTAATTTAAAAAGTTTTGGTCAGTTAAACTAGCTTTTCTGCTATTTTTTAGAATAAAATCTTAATTTTCTCGGAAACTAAAAACAGGCCTTATGTTAAATTTGGTACAATTATTTGTAACACTTGCATAAATATTTTGGCAAATTTGTGTAATGATGACATTTCTAAATGTCGAAGAATGACAAACCCGTATCTTGCATTTACCTCAATGTAAAAACGTAATTTTGACATTTTTTATCTCGATAACTAAGAACAGGATTAAGTTCAAACTTGGAGAGAATTTTCTTTATTATACCAATAATATACTGTAAAAATTTCACAAACTTCTCATATACTGAAATTTCCTTCTTAACAACCTTAATAATGAGTAGTTGAGTAGTTGACTACAAGTAATTGACATTTTTTATATTGATTATTATAGTCTGGGGCACGTTTGGAATTATTAAATTTACAACGGACGCGCATGAATGGATTAACGAGAACCCAAAAAATAAACTATAAAATAAAAATAACCCCCCACCGTAGGAATTTTTTAAATACGCCACTGGTATAGAGAACGTAATAAGTTGCTCAAAGCATCTAAATCATCTGCTGACATAGGGTAAATTTGCCTAAATTGTACCTGCTAAGGAGTAATGTCTAAAATAATAAATGTTTAAAATATTAATGAAAAAAATTAAATTTGCAGCAACTTTAATTAATGCGGCTAATATTTGAACATAATAAAACATAAAATAACTTATTTTGACATAACAAAAAAGAACAATTAAAAAACATTACAAAAATACGATTTAAGATGATAGCTCCTAAATCGTACTATACTATGCTGAAATCGCACCATAGCGACTTTCGCCTTTTGGTAACCCAATTTTTCTTTTTAAATTATTGTATCATTTTTAACGCACGGCACCTAAAATTTAAAATATAGAACGGGGCGAAAAAGCAAACGTAAGTGACGTCAGTGACGACCAGTGCGCATCGTCAGTTTGTTAACATTTCTCTCTTATAACCTTACAATATTGTGCTATGGATTCCTCCTCGTCAGTCATGTATCATTTTCCTAACTTTTAAGTAAATAACCATTTCCTTAATTTTCAAAAATTCTTAGTCCTACACTCTCAAAATATTATTATTATAATGTTTTCTATAGATTTTGTATAATAGTATTACATTTTATGTATTAGGTACATGCTAAATTTTCCACAATATTTACTTGAAATTTATTTTTTACGTTTATTTCTACTTGGATGTGAATTTTATTTTAATTGGAAATCTAAATAGATATCCTAGATATCTATACCACTACTATTTTTGTATTTTTAAAAATAATTTCCTAATAACAATTTACTACCATATCAAAATTATATTAATAATAATAATTGGATTTTATTTATACATAGCGTAAAAAGCTTCGCTTTTGTCGGGTGTCCCACGACACCTTTCGGTTTTTAATTATACGAATAATTATGGACCTATTGCAACGATGAACTCGTGCAGCTTTATCGTATTACTCACAAAGGTCCGTTATGATCTAATGAATGGTTAATTGATATTTGCAATAATCACTAGTTAAATTTAATACTGAAATTTTCTGCCTATTTGATGTTGACAGATATTATTAATATTGTTTAGAATAATATTATCTATAATCTTAATGAATTTGGTAATCATATACTCGTAGGTCTAGAATTTAAAATCCTATAAATAGTAACTTTATAAAGTAAAATATAAATTAATTGTTAAACTAAAAATTTATACTTTTATGGTCGTACAAAAGATAGTATACATAACTCACTCAACTTACACATGCGAAATGTGTCACTTTCCTCGCTTGTTAAGTAATATACTATAAAATGTACCCATTGTTTTAATAAGAACGATTGTGCCATTGTTGGCCGTGCCGCTGTTTTACTATTACCCCTATTACTCATTACTTGAAGTAAGTAGACAACGCTTTTGCCCAGTACACCGGAGTAAAAATCTAGATAAAATTACTGCATATACGAGTATAAATAGTAGGTATACACTTAGTTTAACAATGGTTTAACTTCATTTTAAAATATAAAAAGGTTTAGAATAATATTTGTTTGTTTCCTAAGTAGAATAAATTTTTAATTTTATGTCACTTTTATCAAAATATTTACTTTGAACATACATTTTAAACTGTTAAGTGTATATTTCTATTCTAAAATTGATTTGTAAGTAGACACTTACATATTCGTTCAATATGTCGAAACGATTTCAAGAGTTTTCCATCGTACACACTTGAATAAGAACCTTACATTCTTTCTTTTAGGGTTCATTCAGTCTTAACAAAATTTCCTACAATCTTCTTGAGATTTTTAAAAACACAAAAATTCCCCCCCATTAGATTTATCAATTTTATAGAACAGCACTTCGTCGGTGGTTATTTTGGAAAATGAATTTGACTAAATTATTTGACGTAATCAAAACAAAAGTAAAATGAATGGAAGCGTGAAGTGTAAAAAAGTTAGAAGGAATAAAGCGAGTTGAACGTTAAACTCTCGGTTAACAAAGGTGTTCGCTCGTTTCAAGCCACAATAGCCACTTGAATAGTGATAAGAACTTGTTTTGTTCTTTAGTGCAAAAGGTATCAATTTTCGAACTTTCTTATATAAAATATTGTTACGCAACTAACATTAATTGTCAAACTTTACATTGAAAAGTCTAGTGTTAATTAATTTAAGTTTGATATTACTCAAGTAATAACTTTTTTGAATTTAATGATTCCTATGATCTTCTGACATACACATTGTTTCAGAACAAATTTTTAAACTGAGTATATTTTAAACTTAAGCTTTTTGCCTTCTTTTCATCATAACATACTAATTTTACTATAAAAAGTGAACTACTAACTAGTGTGATTGTGGGTTCACTGTCTGAAACAAACTAAAATCAGTGAAAGCTAAATAAATTTTAATTATTTAAATTGAAAGGGACCAACAAGAAAACATTGTATGGAGACAACTAACTGCACGTTAAAAATTTAAAATTTCAAAATAATACAAAATTTTTTAACAATGTGCTACTTTAAATACATGCAAATTTAAGAAAAATCGAATATTAGAGATTTGCCATAAATAAAAAATTCAAATTAAAATAATGAATATTCAAAAGTTGAAAAGATGTTAGATTATAAAACAAATTAAGTTTGTTAAATTTTTATGATTTGCAAATATACGTGTTAAATGCACCTCTATTCAAATTCAAATTAAATACAGTTTTGAATTTAAATGTTTACTGAAGTTTATATTATACTATGAGTTCGTCAGAATTGCATAAACCTACCGAAGATGTTAGGACGAAATTTTACAGATTACAGTCCTATTGCTGAATAGTAAACTACTAGTTTACCTAACAAATTACATTTTCAGCCTGAAAAATTTACAAAAAATGTTAATTTGAGGCAGTTTAAAATTCCATCTCGTGTATTAAAACAACTGGCGATTAATAATACCGATTATTGTATATTTCGAATAAAGTCCACCTTTTTTAGATTTTTTAAATTAAAAGTAACTTAATTGGAGTATATGTTTACTACACCAATTGTATATGTTCCCATTTACCACAATTTAAAAATGTATTCATTTTTATAACAAATATCTACATTTAAATAAAATTTCAAGAATTAAAAATAGTGCAAGTCTGTATAAATAAATTATATATCTTAAAAGTTTTTAATATAGTAGCTGTAGTTGATTAGTTTCTAACTTTTTAATATTTTAGAAGACGATGACAAAAATGTCAAATTTTTACCTTAAGCTGAGCGGATAGTGAAGCTAAACAAATTATATTAAAAATAATTGCTTTATATCTGCGTTTGATCTTCAAAATATATAGATATACTTCTGTGCTTCCTAAGGGATGTGACAGTTCTGAATCCAGCGGTGCTACAGACGTCAGTTTCGATATTAAAATCTCTAGAGAATTTCTGGTGTGGCACACTATTTGAAAGTAAGTGATTAATTGGCGTGTCACGTCGGAAAACAATACACTCGCTTTTCTTTCGGTTTCCTTTAAATGTTTTCTTAAAAGTTATTTACTTCAAAGTCAGGAAGGAAAAGTAAATAACTGCAGGCTTGTTTTCATTATCTCCTTTTATTTCACTGACTTTTACACCAAATTTCATCTTCTCTTTTTCTCGTTACTTAAACGGAAACTTTATAAAATTTTAATTAGGTAATTATTTTTTGTTTTCATTGCGTTATAATCTTAGTTTAATTACCTCATAATGTATTATAAGAAAATTTAAATTGAAACTTTCTGCTGCATTGTAAATTTCTAACACAAATCAAATGGGGGTGTGAACGGCAAGTTAAATAGCGGCTAAACTTAGCACGACACGTCTTCTGTAAATGTTAGTTGCAGTCTTGTAGAATTCAGTTTGTTCTCAAACCAGATTTTATTAAACAACATATTGTGAGAAAACTATTTTAAACTTTAAGTACTTGATATTGTTCTAAACTTTCTTACTGCAGATTATTCCTGTTTTTTTTATTTTGCAATTAAATTTTTTTTTTTTTTTTTAATTAAGTTCAACACAATAAATCATATAATATTTAGAATTTAACCAGCTATATATTAAAAAAAGTATAATTTGGATATGTTTTTAAAATAACATTTCCAACTCAAATGGATTTTCAATTTAAGTTGTTTATTGTCTATATAGTTTAGGAAATTCAACTTAACGTTTGAGGTTGCCTTGAGGTAGAAGAAACTACGTGTAACACATACACAGACTGCTGCGTCAATAATATATCATCCGGCTTACCATTGGGGACACGAATTTTCTAGCATTAAGATATGTCCAAACCTGATTATTATTACTTGAAAACTATAATATACACTATATAATATAATTATTTAAGCCATAAGCTCGAAAGAATAATGAATTGTTTATTTTCATTAAGATATTTTCTTGTATGTCATCTATTTAAGCATATTCATTCAACATCTTTATAAATTTATTGTATTTACTTTAACTGGAATTAACTTGGATTCCCAGGAAAATTAATAGACAACTCCCTCTTCAAAAATAAAATTCAGAAGATGATTTTGGTGGTTTTCCGTTGAATGTTTCTATCTCGGTTGAAAACTATTGCAATAATACTTTCCGCTTTTGGTTGGCTAGAAGAAATAATAGCACTCTCAAATAAACACTTGCCAACAGTAAATTAATTATATCTTTCCATAATAGCTTCACCTCTTAACAGCTTCATTTTTTCTAAAACCAAGGATAAGATTCCGAACCTGGAAAGAAATATCGTGGTCTCCTGCATCAAATGTAAGCTACAATGTCAAATACATAGGCCACACTAAACAACTTCTATACTCAACAATTTGTTTAATTTTCTGTATTTACATCTAAATCGAAATTGATAGCCTGGTATGAGTTTCTTTTCTACCAGAATGTACTGCAGTCTTTTATGAAATAGCTTCTCGAATACCTTGGACAAAACGGGTAGGAGGCTTATGGACGTGTAGGATGTAACTTCGTTAGTTATTTTTTCAGGTTGGAAACTTTGGTTTGGAATTAGCAGAATTGGGGCTATTTTCCATTGGATTGGAAAGTATCCCAATATAAGTATCGTATTGCAATGTAAAATTACAAATTTTTGTAAAAATTGGATAGTGATTAGATCGAATCCTGTGGCTTTTTTGAGTTTTTTTCTTTAGTTATGATTTTTTTCACTTTCTTTAGATTAAATACTTCAATGGGTACATCCATTTCAAATGGTGCTCTAAGATATCTGTGTATGTTTTTCTCTTCGTTGTCGAGTTCATCTGGGGGGAATGGTTGCGGCTTTCCCTTTATTCTTTTTAGCTCATTTTCCGTTGTCATCCCTAATGGGTGAATTTTGTTGTTTTGGTTGATTATTATGTTTAATCGTCAAACGTTACCTATATATCTAATACAGTAAAAATCGAGAATTTGGGATTCTTAGGTCAATGGAATTAGATTTAAGGTTCCGATTAAATGATAGCGAAGTTAATACGTATGTATGTATTTAAGGCCTTCTATTATGTAAGACTTAAAGGTTATGTTCATTGAAATGAAGTGCTCAATACAGACACTCAAATACCTTAAGTTTATATCAGAAACCTTTCTTACCGAACTATACAAAACATCATTTAAAAAAAGGAATTTAAGATTTATTTTTAAATTTAAGTCTAAATGAATTTATAAATTATTTAAAAATTGTGACAAAGTTTATTAAACTAGCAGCGAGAATATTAAATGGGCGAATATGTTTTATAATTTGGTAATGTAAAATTAATAAACTTTAACCATTTATAAGTTTAGTTAATTTGAAAGTTTTGAATTTCATCATAATTTATAATCACGTGCAATTTCTTCGAACCCTAGTTCGTGCCATGGCGTACCTAGATTTAAAGTGCCACATAAAATTCTTTAATCTATGTTATTTGCTGTGGGTACTATCTTTATTAATTATATTTTTCCAATTTTTTTATTAAAATTTTCTGATTTGAATATGAAATATTCTTTTCACGCCGTTGGTTTTACCCGAAAATACTGAAAACGGATAGGGTCTGATTACTTAACTCTTTGGTAGTCTTTTGGTTACAGCTAGGTTATAATGTCCTGTGATTACAGCGTGGAACGAAGCGACGGACGGCGACACTAAAGAAGCTTGGTTGGTCGAATAGAGTTGATGCGGAGTAGTTTGAAAGTTTGTTAGCTTCAAAGGAATAAGCGAGAAATTTAAAGTTGTTGATTATTGAAATATTAAATAAACACAGCAATTTCTAGATATTTATTATGAATAAACAAAAAGGAGTTTTGAAGGAAAAGTTAACTAGAAAATTGGTAAAGAAAAAAAATTCTGTGTTAGTGCATTTCATTATATCAACAACAACTCGCCATGATTTATTAAAATTACATGAACCTTTTGTAACATTCAAAGTAAAATTTTATAAATATTTGATTCATATAAAATTGAAACAACAGAGAATTATTTCAATATGATATGAAATAAAAAAGTAAAATAAGAGATATACTTATTATGTAAGACATATAAATGAAAATATATTGTTTTTGATGCAAAATGCATTGGAAATGAAACAAGAAAAATTGAAAGTTATGAATCCATTAGCAAGTTAGAGTTGTGTTGGATTTTATTCTATTACAAACCAATGGAGTGCAATCGTCCGTCCAGTTGCCTTTATGCATTGTGTTTTAGCTTTCACTTGATGAACAGAAAATCTATTATATAGATGAATAAAAACGCATTGACTTAAAATGTTATTGTTAACATTCATTATAGCAAAAGTCAAATGTAAAATATTGAAAACGTATTATTATTATTATTATAAATAAATGTGTACTAACATTTTACATAATTTTAAGATATCCGGCATGAATTATTATTTCCAAGAGTTTAAATGTAACTGTTTCCAAGTTGTAAAAACTTTTCAAGTTTAGAATAAAGTTTTATATTTATAAAAATAATATTTTTTTATGAAATGTCAATTATGAATTGTGTATTGCAACAACTGTCAAAGTAAAAATATTTATTTATCTACAGTATAACATAAAACATTAGTTGAACGTTCTTAAACTTTACTAATTTATTTCGAACACGTTCTCAGCGAGATACTGCCGATATATCTGCATTTATAGTTTACTGTAGAATCAATACAAAGACCTTTAATACTGAATCTAATAAGTATTTGTATCACGTAGACATGAAATTTTTCAAATCTTTAAAAACAAGAACCCCTAAAGTTATTGGATTAACTTTGTTACTTTAATTTTTGTTTGTTTGTTTTTTAATCCTTGAGGAATATTAGATATACTTTTTATTTCCGTTCTGTGATGGTATAGTGGGTCCAATCAAAGGGGCCTCGGGGATCTTGAGTCAGAAAACACACTAGCAGGTAGTCGCTTTACGGAGTCTTGCTTTTTATTATTTTTAAGAAAGCTCAAGTACTTAAAGCCCTTGAGAGTTTACTCAGATCTAGCAGTTTGTCGTTTGATGTCCGAATTGGTCGATATGCTTATTTCAAGTTAATTTTATATTTTCAACTTTTTTGAAATTCAATAAGGCATTTTTGTTTAATAAAAATTACAAAAAGCTATTCTAATACATTCTACAATAAAAATTGACAAGTTCCTCATTCAAGAAAATGTATTATTTCAATTCTGTTTATCCTTTACAGAAATAGTCTAGTGTGATAGGGGTGCGTAAAGCGGAGCGAAGCTTTATGCATTTTAACGGGACTTCATGAAATTGGAAGAAGTAACAATAATTGGAAGTCCAGTGAAAATATACTAACTAGTGTAGACATGTTACATTTAAAGGAATCAACGTTTAAAGTTTGAGCCAAAATAATAAAATTTATTTTGAATCTATAATACTATAACTATAAATCAGTTTTAACTAATAATCAACAGCAATACATAATCACAAGTAAAGACCATCGACAGTCAAGTGTCTTCAACGACTATCAAAAGTGATTTAATTATCGATCCTTTTTAACAAATATTTCTGTGTTCTTTGCTTTATCGTTTGGCACTCACTATTTAGATACATCCAAGCGAAGAAGATCAATATAAATTAAAATTATAAAATTTTCAAATTAATTTATTTATAATTTTTCACATACCTTCCATATACATAAAGTAATAATTATGTATGTTAATATGCCGTAACATACGCACTAATACGTTACGGGTCAAATCTGTGGTATACTCGTAAGTAATGCTTACGGTCAGTTCAATTTCGGTCAAGTTTGGACGGCAATGTGGTCGAAAACCGCTTGTTTTATTAGCAATAAAAAATACTTATTTTATGTTTTATGCTATTACTAATTTTATAAGTAGTATCTACCTTAAATTTTTAAAAATAAATTAAAACTTAAATTTACGTTATTTGAATTTGAACTCACTTAGAACGTCAGTTTGTTATGAAAATGTGGTTTATATGTAACTTCTTTAATTTTCAAATAATATGATCATTTCAATTCAATTCTAATAATTTCTAACAAAACTCAAACGTTTATACAGGCAATCCACATGAGTAGAATGTGTGCATTATTTAATTTTCTTGGTTTTCCCAGTATCATTTATTAACACTTACACACGATGGGAATATTATAATTATTTTAAAAAGTTGGTAGGTGAATTTTCAAGTAAACGAATTTCCTAACCCGGCTAGAAACATTTAAGTTTCGTCATCGTAAACCCTATATATAATGCAGTTAGAAGAACAAAATTGATTTTTGATAAATCCTTATAGTTTCGAACACATTGCTGCAGCTGAAATTATTAAAAGAATGATCTATCAAGCCAACAAATGGCAATGTCATTCCGTCACACCTTCCAGAAGGATCTTCTTCGATAGGAAACTGTTCAAGTTAGCTATTTTCTGTGTAATGACCACATTCTCATACTTCATAATAATCCTTCTTTATTTGATTTTAATTCTATAATTACTTTGATTTACTAAAAACTTATCTACCGTAGGCATCCGAATTAGTTTTATGGTTTACATTTTTTATCCGAACTGTTTTTATGGAAATCGTATAGTATAATTTACTGCCGAGACAACTTTTAAAACTGTGGTAAATAATCTCTGCTATAAACTGAATTGAATTGATCCTAATTCATTTAAACATTAAACAAACACAATTATTTTAAAACTTACAAAAATTTGGTTCCTCAAGTCGCCCCCTCCACTTTGGAAATTTGAAACGAAAATCGATCCTTTCCTGAAGGGGAAATGTTAAAAACTAGTTGATTTGTGCCGGTCAGCGATGGCGGTGGTTCTACTACAAGAATCCCAGACAAGTGCAGCTTCCCCGAAATAAAACAACATTCAGAATATAATTGATATTTATTTGTTCAAATGTCAGAGTTAAAAAAAAAACAAGTTATGTCGTCACACAAGTAAATGTTATCGGGCATGATGTTAAATGAAAAACTCTCAAAGAAAAGTTCTGGCTCGCCGATAATTTGAAAGCTGACAATCACCCAAATGGTGACCAAATGAAAACAAAACTGTATAAAACAATGTAAGGATATGGGTACCTGTCAGATTAGAAGTAAAATAAAATATACTCACCAAGTAGCTAGCGGTGGGTGTATAACACAAGACCTTATACAGGACTCCCAATCTACAGGTAATGTAGTCAAAAAAAGATGTACTACAGCTTCAAACAAAAAAATCTTAGGCTTCGCGCCGGAACTCTTGGAGATGATGAACAAAAAAATCGAAACAGAAAGGATTCCAAATTGTTGCGGCTCTCCACAAGGAACTTGGGCTGCCAGATCACTCGAGACAATCCAAAAAAACCAAAGGCGTTAATAAAGCCACTTCTAAAAATAATTTGGCCCTCAAGTAATAAAACTATAAGCACAGTAATTTGATACTTAAACGGCTGCTTAAATGGATGCCTAATGGGTGCTATGTTCAAGAATAGAAAAAAATAATCCGCAACAACAAAAATCGCTCCCCTACCTAATCACTAGACGGGAATGCAAAATTCTTAAATAACGAAAATTAAAACGTTGTAACAAAACTTGTAACCAAAATGTCCACTATCAGATAATAAATACAAATATAAAAAATAAAATAAAAACAGTGGTGCAACAATAAAAGAAATTTACAAAAATTTGTTACAAATTGGAATTTTTCTTTGCGTAATTTTTTTTTATTAATTTCTTGCTAATTTTTTTATTAACAATTAACGAATTTGGAACTTACTTACTAAATGATGTAACAGCAGTATTAAGAATAAGTACTTAGGTGATTTGTGCCGGTGGCGTTGCAAGGTTTAAATATCATTGTCGTGAATGCTTGTCTGAATATTGGAAAATTTTGGTAAGTTAGTCTGTGTTTAATTGTAAAACGTGTATTATCATGTCGAAGTTTTCTCACATTTTTGGTGAGTTCACTTCTTGAAATTTGGTGCTGTTGAAATTTTGTCAATGTCTGCTCTGATCGTGTAGCGTGGTTAGTCGTGTTTAACTTACAGTTTTGTCCTGTTAAAAGTAGTAAATTTTTGGTTTGAAACACCTGCAATGGCTTGATTGCCGTTTGAAAATGTTACACCAATCCACCGAGACATTTGTTAGTAAGTACGAGTTGTAGTAACGTTTTGTACAATAACAGCATGCTTGTGTCTGTTATTGTGTATTATTTCATAGGGAGTAAATTTTCGTTATTTCTCTGTAAGCAATTTGTTTTCTGTGCTGAAAACAAAAACATGTCAAAAGTCAAGTCTGATATCCATGTTCTTCCTAAATATTTAGGTAACGTGTTTCTTTGAATCAATTTTATATTCGTCTACCTTGAGGGGTTCAAACTTTTCGTTGTTATTACGTTTTTCAGTAAAAATAACAGTCTCATTCTTTTGAGAATTTAGTTTAATTTTTCATTGTTAAAAATTAGGTTTAGATTATGTCGACGTGCACTTGTAGTTGTTTGTGTTTTAATAGGTGAGCCGGAAAGTTGTAATGAATCAATTTATAGGTGAGTCTGTCAATGCAAACTTTGTCAAACTTCTTTTAAATTTTGAATAGAGCCATAATTGTTAGTTTGTCCTTGTTGAAATTTGTTAATATTGTCTGTTTGCTGCGATGGCCAAGTAACTGCAAAATTTTCAAAAATGAGTTAAATATTCCACTGTGTTTAGTTATTGCCACTCATTCCAGAGGTAGAACAAGTTAATTGTTAAAAATGAGGATAATTTCATGAATGAAATTGAAAATGAATGAAATAATTCATGAATTGAAGCATTTCCTGGCACTTCAACAGCTAAAGTTCTGATACGCATTTTTTTGCAAGTTTGATGTGGAATAAGCTGCTAAATTAAGTGTGGAAAAGGAGACAGCCATTAAAGAGCCGGAGAAATTCATATCCACATGACTCGGCTGTAAACGTGGCTAATAAGAGGTGTTCGGATGGTGCAGTTTATGAAATGGGATAAAACAAAGATCTAAAAAGGTACAGCAAGATATTGATTGCACTAAATGTACATTCAAATTCACTATAGATTTAAAAGACTAAAATGATTTCATTATCGTACGTATTACGTATGAACCACCGAAAAAGTTTGTTGCCAATCCAAAAGGATCGAAAAAGCAAAGATAAAATTCCAAAAGATGTAACCTAATAAAAACATTTTAGGAGTACCTTGTATGTGAGAAGATTTTCTACAAGACACTTTGTATTTCTCCCTCAGTTATTGAAGACCTAATAAAACTAGTGAGGTAAGCCAAAAGTTAGTGCAGGACCCACATTGAATCGTTTCCAACTATGGAACACCATTATATAAGAAAGACATCGAAACGAAGTACTTGGACAAGACCTTTTCTATTAAAACAATGAATGATCTTTATGAAGAGGATTGTAGATATTTTTGTTATTTATAATCTCGTGTTATGTCCTTTCATGCATCCGAATTGTTTTTTTTTCCTAATTTTGAGGTCATCTTCACGTTGCAGTTGGTTGAGTATAATCTTGTCTGGTAATTTCGTGGGAATATTGGGCAGACTGATTGGTCTGTTATTTGTCGGTTGCGTCTCGTCCTTCTGCGGTTTGTGGACTGATATCACAATGCCTAATTTGCAGTCTGTCGAAGAGTGCTGTAATTTAAAAATAACATTTATTGTATTATATTGTCAATTTTGTCTGGTTTTGTCATTTTTTGGGTAAAGTTTCTATTTAACAACATTTTAATTTCGTTACTAAGGTTTAAAAATCCTTAAACCCCAAAAATCCCCAAAAAAAATATTTAAATCCAATTGAGGCTTAATCAAAATAAAAGTATGCACTTTCCCCAATTACACTGTTATTTTCATTTAATCAACTAATTTTGAATGGTCCATTAATCTTCAATAGAAAAAAAATGTATTTTTCTTATTTTACTTTTTAGTTACTGTTAAAGAGCAAACTACCTTTTTTTGCAAATGAGTTGGTTTCGAAAAACAACTACAAATATAATATTCCAAATTAAATTGCGTTACTTTGTTAATCTATCAAACTAATTTGTAATTAATTTTTAAATTATAGTGCATTTTTGATTAAAATCTTTGGCGAGATTCGAAAAACTAATACCTAGCCTTTTTTAAATTGATTTTTGAATTTTAGTGTTGCTTATTTTATAATTGGTTTGAGATAAGTGAGTTTTGGTTATTTAAAGAAAAATTTTTGTTGTCCTGAGAGAAATATCTAAATATACTTTTGTTTCTGTATATCTAATTATGGAAATTTAATTTACGTTGTGAAAAAGTGACATTGCATTTTGTATTATTTCCACTAAGTAAAATAGAATTTGTAAACTGCTTTTAGGTTTAAGATTTAGTTAAGTACTATTTTAAATTAAACGCGTAAATTTAAAATTTGACTGTAAGTTTTGTATATTCTTATAAGCTTGAAGACAAAGGTAAGGAAATAACGACATAAAATGGCAAAATGTACAGCATTGCTGATTCCGTAAGTATTTATCATTGTCGTAGGTTTTTCGTAATAACGACTCGCCTCAGGTATTTCAGCACTCCAACTATTCCTTACATTTACAAGTAGTATTCCCAAGAGCTTAAATTAAACGTATACGTTAATTTTCTACAAGTGCACTGAAGCTATGAATCGAAACTAATATATCATTTGACATATATTCAAAATAGTACATTCCATTAAACGATAAATAAATACATAGGTACATTCACCTACAAAACAATACAAAATAATAAAATTGAAAAGTTAAAATTTTATTTAAAAATTCTAAGCTAATTTTAGAATTCTCATTTTCAATACATGCACGCCACAGTTGATTAAAAGACTTTACACAGAAGGTAAAACGAAATAACTTTGGAAATGAATTATTCCATTTTTAATATTCTCAGAGTCGGATTTAATTTGGTAAGTCAAACTGGATTAAAATTTATCAAGGCTGAAAACAAAACAAAGTTTTTAATTTAATCTTGTTCTACGCTTTTCAAAGTAACTGAACTAAAAAAAGCTACATTTAAATTTGTAATATTGAGGTAGTGGTTACGAAGAAGTCAAAATAAGTTTGAAAATTATATAGTGATAAAATATGAACGACGCTGAGGTGGATATAACGCGCATCAGATATGCTAAATCTAAAAGGTGCAGGAATATTCTTTGCCGGCGGTTACACTCGGAGTGTGTAATGAAGTCGGAGTCTACCAAGTGGTGGAAAATTCTTCTCTTGGTCGCCAGCCGACGACTGTTTTACATAAAGACTACCGATTCCGATGTTATACTGCATTTTTATTGCTTTTCGATAGGATACATGATCGGCCTGAATTTTATTTCTTTTGATTCTCGCTTTATACTTTGTTCTACTTTGAATTTTTTTATTCTATATGAAAAATCCTTTCTTAGCGGAATCTTTCTTATACATATATAGCTTTATTTTGACCTTATTCCGTAACCTCTTTTCAAAAAGAAATATAAATAATAAGTATGTCTAGTAGATATAGTACTTATTTAAATTTTCGTTTCAATAATCTTCACAATTAAAAGAATGGTTTATGTATAATATAAATTAATGTATATATAATAATATTAATAATTTCATTAATTTAATAAAATTCTCATATTCCTGCAATAATTTAATACCTGTAAACCACTTGACTAGATAATATTATCCTCTATACCATAAAATTGTTTTTACAACGTCCGCCAGCATATTATTAAATTTAACTGACATAACTCGGTTTAATTTATCGACATATATTATATCATGCAATATTATTCAACAATTCGTTCGCTGAAAGTAACACAAATTTAATTTTTAAAGTTAAAGGTAAAATTCAAAAATAGTATTAAAAAGTAAACTTCTTTAAAAGTGTTGTAGTGCTTCTTTATATCTCCCATCTAATTTAATTTAGAAATATGAATTATATTTTTTGTGTTATTATACAAAAAATTATTACAATTTTAATTAGATTTTTAATTAGTAACTTCATTTATTAAAATACTAATTAATTAAAAAAGAAATTTAAGAAAAACTCCATTCAACCCCCTCGTTTAATAATTTATGTCTGGTACTGTACCGTGGTTTTGACTTAAAAATCAATAACAAAAATTGAAATATTAAGTCTATATCTTCAATAAACCTTAAATAGTGGGATAGCCTAGAAGAAATCTATCCCGCAAACTATAATAGTTTCATGCGACTAAATGACTTGATGACACCGAAACAAACCTGGTGGATCAGAATATCAATAGCCACTACAGATAACATACCAAAGAATAATGTAAACAATAATTACAATACAAATCACTTTACAAACTTATCGATTTTGATACAACAGTTCAATCATTTTGAGTTTCTTCTAGCTTATACGAATTTCCTTGATCCAAATTCTAAGGTTAGGGGTGTCTGTGACCTGGCTCTCCTTTCCTCGTCTCGCCTGCTTTTGAGCTAAGCAGGCACAATTGTGGCAGGTAATTAGCAATTAGTTCGGTTTATATTGGGATTTCAAATTTGAATTAAAAGAGAACTTTTATATTTTCTCCGTAGTTTCATTAAAATACATAACTGACTTAAATCAACAAAATTTTTCGTTCAAAATAACTGCCAAATTAAAAATAATTACAAAATTTACCACATTTAATTCAACAATGCGGAAAGTAGTGCTAAAAATAACATTGCTATCGTTGAAAGTTTTTAAATAAAGTATATTGTTAGAGAAAAAACCGTACGTCGGAATATTATAATGTTTTTAGAAAACTCAAAGGAAAGAAAAAGTTTTGATTTAAATACAAAGTCCTGAAATTTTTAATACAAAAATATCCTGTACAAATAATATAATTGTGTTTTTAAATGGATAGTATGAAAAAATAGGAAGTTACCCTGGAAATTAAATCTCTTGAGTTTTAAAAGTAATATCGGTTATTTTAATGGCAAAGAATAACTTATCCGTCTCCCTTCATATCTAAATATAATTGAATAATAAAATTCATCTTAAATAAACCAGTGCAATTCATCAGAAATAAACAAAGTTTAAAATACTTGGAAATAATTTTTGAAATTATAATTTTATAAGTAGCAATTTGGTTAAGGAAATGAACCAAAAAATACATTACACGTAAACCTATAAAATAGCAGTTTGCTCGAAAAGATCTATATAACAGTCATAAACATATAATAGAAAGTGATCCCAACGACCCAATAGGGGTCATCAGAAAGCTATAAGCAGTTATTGCATTATCATATCAAAACGATCCGCGCGCCGTTGAGATAAGATATCGAATTATTCTAGCGGATGTAGTTTATCAGAAAATGTAAAAGTCATTTCCCGTGGCACTTTATAATTCTCTGGGAATGTCCTTGCCGTTTACGACTGCACGGCACGCGCACAGGTGTTAAAAGAACTCGTCATGTAGGTGGTAGCCATTTTAAGAATATTGAAGTCAACAGTTTCCATGGAAACGGCGGATAGCTAATCAGAACTAAGTGGAACTGAAGAAAAATGTCTGTTGCCTTTTCAAGCGCTTAGTCAAAGTCATCGGTTTTTAACTGGAAGCTACACTTAATAATTGCACTGAGTTAGCTATCCCAACTCTTGCTATTAGTCAGATGCTTTGAAGTTGTTAAGACTGGATTCGTTAATTATTGTCTCCTTAAAACTTCTTTGCGACAGGAGCTGCAACAAATCACGAGGTTTAATTTTAATCGCTACGTTTCTTACATTATTAAGTTATTACTTTTATATTAGAACAAATAAATTATTATAAATTTTTATTTAATTATGATATATTTGACCGTAGTATAAATTATTTTAAATTAAAATTTCGAAAATGTTATTTCAAAGAATTTCGTAGTATGTAAGAAAATGAAAGTTCTTTTAAACAGTGTCGGCTAACTTTTTGTGAAATATTACAAAAGATATTTGTAACAAAAAGTTATTCAATTGTGCATTTTTGACAGTGGTTTTTCAACACTAAAGTTGTTTTTATAAATTTAACTTGTAATAAAATTTAGAACTAATATCCACACAGCACTAGCGCGTTACTTCATGTTCAACGAATTCGATAAAAACAAATAATTCATAGAAATTAATTTCATGTTCTATATATTTCAGCCAACAATTAACTAATTAAAAATATTCAAAAACGGTTTATATATCGCAAGTCTTTTCGCTGATATGTTTATGTTTGATTTTTTCAATATTAAAATGGCCCACACAAATCAAATAAGTTTAGGTGTCTGGTGGAGTAATGTTGATATATTTTATTCTAATATATCATAGTTGATGTTCAATCGAATGAAGTTATTGGCGAAAATCACAAAACTTTTTCTTGAAATATTTAATTTATTGCCTATGTACCTATACATCGTGTGCTGTTTAAAGGGTTAAAATAATAAGCGCAAAATGTTCTCCAAGGAGTAAATCGAACTAAACCTCTTTGGGATATCTTTACTCTTCATCAAATAATGTTGAACATGTTCACATTCAATGTAAATAAGATGTTCAAAATAAAACAATATAGTTTCAGCTGGTGAAATTTCTGTAAAGCAATCACGCTAATATGTCTTCTCACGCTTGCACAATTTTCTTTCTTCATTTTTCTGGCAGTTCAATTATTATCTATTTATTAAAAAAATGTTTTAACAAGAAGAAAATAAATATCCAAATTGGAATACTATTGTATAAGTACGTATAATATCTGTTAGTAAATCAGTTAAGGGGAGGTTCTCATCAAATAAGACAAAAATTAGGTGTTTTTCTGATTTTTTTTTCTTAGAAGGAAGTAAATCAACTATTCAAAGTTTTTGACAAATAAAGTACAAAATGAAATTATTTTCAATAAAAAAATAATGGGACATTATAGTACGTGCTGTAACGTGACCGCTTCGATAAACGACGCGACCGACGTCCTATATATTGGCGCTCACTCTAGCGCTTGCAAAAATAATTATCGAGTAGTTTTTGAACTATTGTGAGCGCCAGTTTGAAAAATGTAGTTTCGAAACAAATGCATTTTATTGGTAATTATACTTATCATAGCATGCATTTTATGATATTATTTACTATAAATATTAATATTATTATTTACAAAATTATTTTCGGTCAAATCGTTTGGCGAATATAATCTACACATCAAAAGCTAACTAAAATTGAAAGAAAATAAATCGAATTTTCAATCCTTGTTTGATGAGAACCTGCCCTTAAGTACCCAGAATATCGTCTAAGCGCCTCTGTCGGATATGCACTGTTATAATAATGATTTTCACCATAAGAGCTGCAATAACTGGTTAGATAATGTCTTTCAGGAGTCAAATTGTTTGTATAAACTTTTCTCTTATGTAATTCTAAAGTACCACTGCGAAGGAGATTTTGGCGACCATTCGACTTTGGCTCCTTTGAAAGCCGTCATTGTTTCCATCAATTTATAGTATAGATTGCATCTTCATTCTGAAACCACATTTGGAAATTATCCAAATCATATAGTTACTAGAAGAACAAAATGGTTCAGCATTTCTCAGTGGAGTAAACGATGAACTGAAAAACTGTTACAGCATTAATAACTTGGAAAATGGACCATCATGCTATGACCACTTCAGCTCACAAATTGTACCTGTTTCTGCTGGTGCATTTTTGATTAAACTTGTATGTCATTTAAATACAAATTACTTATATACTTTAATTTATTTTTCAAAATGCACATCATTCCATATAAGCAAAGTTGACGAAGAAACAATATCAACTATGAATTAAAATCAATTTATTGTAACAAAAATTTAATTAATTTATAATTTATTGTAAATATAAAAATTGTAGCAATCTAAAGAACCAGTCTAAAAAAGCACTTATAACAAAAATAAATATTAAATGGTTTTGAGCGTTTATTGAAGCCAATTTTAATCCCCAATATCAATGTAAGCTTTCAGAAAATTATAAATTACCTTCTCTAAAATGCTGCAACGTATTTTATTATAATTTTGTTTCGTTTAGTAAAACAGAATGCCTGTGTATGTATCTTTATAATATTTAAATATAATTAGTAAAAAATGCGTTTGTAAATCCCATTATTCAGTTGGCTACATTAATGAAAATACCTAAAAATGAGAAAATTTAATTATTTACAACGAAAAATGTGTGTGCTTTTGAATGGTTTAATAATTTGTAATGTGTTTCACTTAAAATGGTAGTTTGTTTTGTACATTTTTTTTAAAGTACCTGCTATTACATAGAGATACTTGGGTTAGTTAAATGTGCTCTAGTTTTGCTAAATAAAACATCTAATTGCATTAAAAAGTTTTAATTGCACCAGTCTCACAAGTTATAATAAAAACATGTTAAACCGTAAATTTTACGGAAAATTATACACACAGAAAAACTACATACCTACTCATTCTATATTATTATTAAGGATTATTACTCTAATTAGTAATTCAAGTAGACTTAAAATAATTGCCGTCACCGAAAGTTAATTAAATCTTTAGTTTATTTAAATGAACATAAATAAGTATTCATACTCTAACAATGCAACTCTCGCAGGATTACAATTTAATGTTCAATAATCCCGCCAAACAATGATAATATTTTTAATTGTCTGTATTGGAAAATTGCCATAACTGAAAACTGCCAATATCAAAAACTCCCTACTGCATCATAATATCATACTTAATCATACATTGTTATATTAGATTATGCTCGGCGATCTATCATGTCATTTGATGCAGTATTAGTTCTTTTTTTTTTTTAATTTAGTTCGAGTATAGAGATAAGAACACACTTTTAAATTAGTTAACTAGTAGTTGAGCGTAACACATATACCAGCAGGCCTAGAGAGTGTGAAAATGTAATTCTTTTCATAGTCGCGCCGAAAATCCGCCTTGATCTCAAGGTTAATATCGATTTGTGAACGATGTGAAAGACAAAGGGAAACTGCACTATTAATTACTTTTCCTAATAATTGTTATGTTAGCTACCGTCAAGCTGAGTGGATACAACAAAAAAAGTTCAAGCTGTTCAGAATTAAAATAGTTCAAGAAAATAATTTGATTATATATATTATGATATATGTATTACTATACTATCAAGATCGCCTTTCATAATAGTACGGTACTAATAAATTATTAATTGGAAAGTATACTAGTTGATTATTTTAACAATAATTGAAAAATATTTTAGGATGATTTTTGGCTATGCTTTTATTATAAGTTAGATAATATTTAAATATGTTTAACATAAAATTGAAATAATATATAATTTTCAAATTTTGCGATATGGTACGTACAATCTATATTAGGCATAGTTGATTAGGTCATGGCTTAACCAATGAAATACGATGTAAAGCTGTTTTTTATGAAATATCATTAGTTAACCCAAATTTTTTGGTTTAACCTGCAACTGAAGAACTAGGCTTTTAGACAGAAAATGAAGCAGTTAAACTATTAACCATATACCATTAACCAGTATTAGTTCGTAACAATAGTATAGGCGGTGCCGTAACAAGGGTATGGCCAATGTGGCCCAGGGCATAGGCGCCGGCGCCGTTTGAATGAAGACGCCGAAATTCAAAATTTCAAATTAAAGTCAAGATGGAATTTTAAATTTCGAAACACAATATGGAAGGTGTCTTATTTGTGACTTTTAGGGAATCTCATAATATCCTGGGCCACCGGAAACCATGGTGGGCGAGATGTTGTCCAATGAGGACCGATGGGACGAAATAAAGAGAGGGGTTACCGTACTCATGGGAACCAAATATCAAGAAGAAGTCACAAGACAAACCGCGTGAAAAAGTGAGAAAAGGTAATAGACATCAACCGTGAGATGATACCCAAAGAAAGGAAAAGCCCGGAAAGGGCAGAAGATCAGCGGGTATACTTCACAGAATGCTGAAAAAATACCAACGGTAGAGGGTTTTTAGTGGATCAAACCCCACACTACCAGCAGCACGGGCTGTTAGGTGTTTTCCCCCTTCCGAACGCAGAAAAAAAAGGTATTATAGGATAAATAAAGGATAAATATTTACTAGTGAAATTTTACCCCCCCCCCCCCCCGATAAATACTTACTAGTGAAAATTTATCGAGGGTAAGCAATCACTATGATAATTTTATACCTCCCCACCCCTCGGATATAAGATAAAAGAGTATTATATTTTAACATTTGACAATAAAATATTTTGGATACACAAACAGTAAAAAAAGTTCTTATTAACTGTAATATTTTATGGAGTGTTAAAAATTCACTGCTGATATTTTTAACTTGGTTACCTCCCGATAGAAATTTGCTAGGGAAATTTTCCTCTGTTGTTTATGAAAGCGTGTAATTTTACTTCTGAAGAACATAATATGATAATTTATATATATTCCTTGAAGTACATTGTTTCCAATCATTAAAGGACCAACTCAAGGTACTTTATAAATTTAATTGCGGTACTGCTGAAGTATATTGCATAATAGAGCATGACTGCGACAGTTTGATTTTAGAAAATTGCGTTATTTTTCCAATTATCAGATATGCTAAGGGCAAATATAATTCAATATCCATGTTTAATGGACCTGCTTTTAAAAAATTAATGAATAATTTCAAAATTTATTTACGTATTTCAGAATGATTCAGAAAATTGAATGCTTATACAAGGTGGGCCAAAAGTCGACACCCGATTGATACATAGATAGCTATACTCCTGAAGAATCTGTTGATGGTTTTTATTCAATAGGAATTTCGTCATCGATTTCATGGTCGGGTGGCACCCACTGGACAAACACTCTGGAGTTTTTCGCTTGTCTGGAGAACACTGGCTTAACACGGTGCAGTAGCTCATGTGGAGAGCACAATTACTTTAAATATTTAAACTAAAATCACAGATAAAAACTAAAGGAAAAGCCAGAGTAATGGCCAGGATAAAACCGAAATCTCGGGTTCGAACTCGGTCTGAGTAAAAACTTTATTCTCGTGCCGCTCTTCGAGCTGCACTCGATTACAATACCTCTCACAAAGCTGTTAGGTCCGAGAACTCTTCCAAAGCAAAAGAGTAGTTACTATCCCTTACGTAAAAAAAGTATTTGAGTGAAGAAGAGAGATGTAAAGAAAATTTCAACTATCGCTGATTTATTCCAATTATTATTATTAATTATAATCAATCAAATTGTTTAGTTACAATTATTCAAGATTCAATAAATTTAAATTTTCCACGTTAATAGGATCCAAAATATCTTTATGTATTATTTAAAATTTCATAGATACTGCAAATAATCTTTCCAAACGTACTGCTACACTTACAAGGATGGCATTCCCAATGTCCCTCACCGATTTGGATAAATTTTAGATGTGTTTTAGAGCATTGAAAATACAAGAGAATCCTATAATATTTGTTTTGCTGCAAGTTAATAGACGGTCTGTGGAGTTGGAATCTCCGTCCAAAAATAGGGTAAAAAATTAAATTTTTATCTCCTTGCTATACTTTTATTGGTAGTATCTTTAATAGTGGATAAAATCTTGTATTTAACATGTTTTGTTTTATTATTTATTTTATAAAGTTATTACTTTTCATAAAAGTTATCATTTTTAATAATTTTATTTGTTAATCGCTGTTGTAGCATTCTAGAAATAAATCACTTAAAACACGAATAACTCAATTAACTCCGAAGATTGTTGTAGGAACAACGATTCCACCTTTTATTGTATCTTACTTTAATTTTTATCTTATTTAATATTTATATAGAATTTGCTGTTGTATAGGCAGGCAAATAAATTATTTTGATTCAAATATTTTATAACTTAATTATTTAACGAATAACTTTTAAATAAATCAATTAAACTTTTTACATTAGCAAAGCAATCAGTTTTCGTTATATTAAGTGTAATTATGAATTAAAATTCTAACAATGTTATATGAAATTGTGCAAAAAGTTTTGTAGGTATCTACTATTTCAAATTAACTTATTTAAGTATGAATACCTATTACAAATTTTTAAAACACAATGGAAAGGTGTTAGTTAAGCATCAGTAAATGAGTTTTAAATGAACTTTTAATATGAAAAGTTGAATACATACCTATGCTATAAAAATTGATTATTATTTAAAAAATACTTTGGAAGCGGCTTTGCGAAGAATTGCGTAGCTATAACTAAATTTGCAGAAAAAAAAGTTATAACGCAAATAGTAATAATAAATTTTGTGGTAAAATTTCGTTAAGAGTAATATGTTTTACAAGTTTTACTAAAATGTATATGTGCACATTTACAAAACTTTGTAAAAAATGGTCTACCTATTATTTAAATTTTCAAGTTGAAAATGAAACATTCAAACTAATAAAGTTTAAGTTTTATAAATTTGTAAAACAAATTAGTTAAGAAAAGTTTTCGCTATGTACTAAATATAATATATGCTATTCAAGTATAGCTACTTTTATTGTGGCATTTGAGTGTGTATTCAATTTAGTGTAAATGTTTAATAAAAGGATGTTCAGTAGTCGAAATAATATAGTTATATCGAAATGTCGTCCAAGTGTGATCTCCGGCTGTCATCACAGAAAAAGTCAGTTGGAAGCTGTGCAGAAGTAAAAACCACGCAACGCTGTCACAGAACGCTAACAGAATGTCTATCTTGGGCTTTTTGTTCACAGATATCTTTACTTTATCTAACCCGTGATTGAGTTGCATTGCGGACAGAAGCTTTTGTCAGATAGTTAATCTTTATTTTCGTTTCACGGTGATCGAATGATTCACTGCTTGTGTAAAGCGTCAACAAAGTCAATGAACAAAATCAAGCTTCAATTTTAAATTAAAAAATGTAAGCTTCAGTCATTCAGCTTACTTTTCTATTTAATCAATATCTGCTTTTAACGAAAAAGGATTGTTCCTGAAAGCCTTAACTGGTTGAGGTTTAAAGATTTTGTAACGCTGACAGATACAGTTGACGTTATGCTATCACAACGCGATAATAATTTAAATTATGTAGATACTTTCAATAGCAATAACAACATTTTAAATCTTATCAAGTGCGTTTTTTAAAAGTTGTCATAAAGAACGCAAAGATTAGTGGTTGCGTATAAATTGTATGTCAAGTTTCTACCATTTTCGGCGTTAAGTGACACGGGACTGTGCCAAGATAAACGATTCAATGAAATATACCGATGCTAAATGTTACTGTTCTGAAGGGCGTGAAATTGCTAAAAATCGATTTATTTGCGACAAAACGACTAATGTATTTCATTTCTAATTCTTGGCTAATATGTTTTACAAAAGATAAATTGGCATTATCTCGAAAATCTTGAATTTAAATTCTAATGTAATAAATAGAAGGTTTTGATAGGAAAGTGCATCGATGAATAATAATTTTATCTATAAATCAAACTGATTTTCTCAAAATTTAAGTTAAACGCATAACTTGGAAAGTATATAGAAATACACAATATTACTTTTTTCCACTTACCTATTAATAATAATTAAATGAACTGTTACCAAGTTGACTAAAACAATTATATTTAGTCTGATCGTATGTATATTTCTTCTGCTAGGGATTTTCAAGCTTGGAGGATATACTTATAATAATAATACTTTAAATAGGATAAAATGAGCGCTGAATATAAGCTTAAAAGGGAAAGATTGACGTTCCATCTAACTTGGCGTCTTGACACTTCTTTTTGAAACGATTATATTACATTGATATTGACACATAAATAAATTAAAGAACATACATGTACCATCAACATCAGAAAAAAAGATGGGTTTATTGTATTGTTTACATTTGCTGATAAGTGATGATACTTGCATATAAGAAAATCATGTACCATTTATTTTAAATCGTGCAGAATGTCCAGAAGTAAAGATAAAAGACAGAAGTAAAATATCTAGGACTACACCTAGATAAACGGCTCGGAGAACTCATAAGAGAAAAGAAATGGATATCAAAATAAAGAAAATGTTTTGGTTACTTGGTAGAAAGTCTATTCTCTCGACAGAAAATAAAATGCTCATATATAAAGTTATCATCAAGCCAGTGTGGACGTACGGAATAGAACTGTGTGGATGCGTCAGCATGTCCAACATAAACATCATACAGCAATTGCAATTAAACGTCCTCCGTATGATGGTAGATGCACCTTGGTACACCTCCAACCAAACTCTCCAAACTGACCTAGGCATTAACTACATTCATGATGAAATTAAAAAACTAGCAGACAAACATGACCTACTGAAACTTCAAGATCATCCGAATCCTAGCACGGCACGACACCTAGAAGAGACTGGATACGGGTACTGCCGATGGCACAATTCCCCTGTATAGCAAGAGCTATCAGATTAATTTAGAGAAAACTTTATTTGTAAAAATTGATTTTATTGTTGATAATAGCAATAGTTAAAATAATAAAAAAATTGGGCCAAATATTATCATAGCTGAATTGTTTAATTATATCACTAGATACCTATAAATAAATTGAGCTTTCTTCAACTATTAAAGAAAATTATTACACCTAGTGCTATTTGTGACTTTAATAATTATATTAACCCTAAAAGATTTACAAAATATTACAAGGTTTGTTTGTTGATAGTAAAATGACGTCATACGACTGGCATCGAAAATATTGTTATTTCAGAACTCCTTAAATAATTTAAATTTTAGGTAATTTTGTTTATTAAATTTTTAATTACAAATTTTAGACTGATATAAATAATAATATAGAATGCACTTGATTAAGATTTCATATAGAATATTTTGAAATGTTTCCGTATAAAATTAGGGACTTGATGTTAATTTATTAAAAATTTCAATTAAAATTTATTTTATAATAATCTATTTAATTTTGCGCTTAGTCGGGGATTAACAATTGTTGGATAAATTCTAAATTTTATGTTTTAATTTAAACATATTTTAATAATTACTGACCTTCCTCGATTTCTTTAATTTCATTTATTTTTATAATTTAAATTTTGTTTCCTTAGTTAGTATTATTAGCTTCTACTCTGTTTTAATTTAATTAAACTACCAACTCCAAACTTCAACCACTTTATTATAATGTACCTTCTATCAAGGAATCACTTTATTAATTTTCTTTCTTTATTCTATTTATAGTAACAGTTAGAAAATGTTATTCTGTTTTTATTTTCTTCTTTTTTTAATTTGAAACTTTTTCCTACATATCTACTAATTTTATTAAATTATTTATAATAATTTTTAATAAATCCGTCAATTTATAAATTCCAAATTTCAGATATACTAAGTATCTACAATATAAATTTTTAAAATTACTACAAAAATAAAACAGTTTTAAAAATTTAAATTTACCAACAATTTAAGATGAATACAAAGTCCGGGTTTAAATTAAAGCACCACAATATATTATTAAATTATTACAAAATAATGTAAAAACGAATACCAACATACAAAAATTTGAAATTTTCTGGATTCTCCTTGGATAACATTAATTTACGTCCAGCATTCTATTTAAAGTTTTCCCGACATTACTATAAACGTGTATTATTGCTTAGTTTTGAATTAGCTTTTCTGCATTGCTACAGCATAGCATATTTATAAAAACAAATATAGGTATGGTATCCCATAAAAATATTGCCGATGTTTACAAAACGGCCAATGCTTGGCACGGAACTGGCACATCGACCATTGGCCCATGCTCAGTTTAAGCATTGGCATACAGTGAATGGCCAATGCAGGGCCAATGTCGATTTTGTACTGGCAACCAATCGTTAGCATCCGGTGTTCTGACCGACGTTGGGCCAATACTGTTCACCATTGCTTTGCCGGTGATCAGTATAAACTTCGGGATACAATGATTGGCCAATGCTCAACCAATGCCGGTTTTGTATTGGCAAGCAATCACTGGCATTCGGTGTTTGAACAGCCCTCGGGCCAATACTGTTTGCCGCTGCTTTACGGGTAATCGGTTAAAGCTTTGGTATTCAAAGAATGAACAGTGCTGGGCTAATATTGGTTATGTACCGGCAACCAATCATTAGCGTCTGGTCTTGGAACCGAACTCGGGCCAATGCTGTTTGCTGTTGCTTTGCCGGTAGTCAGTGTAAGCTTTGGCAAGCAACGTATCACCAGTGATGGGCCAGTATTAGTTTCCTACTGGCAGCCAATCATAGGCATCCGGTATTTGAACCGACCTTGAACCAATGCTGTTTGCCGTTGCTTTGCCGGTAATCAGTTTAAGCTTTGGTATGCAACGTATCACCAGTGCTGGGCCAGTATTGGTTTCCTACTGGCAGACAATCATAGGCATCCAGTATTTGAACCGACCTTGAACCAATGCTGTTTGCCGTTGCTTTGCCGGTAATCAGTTTAAGCTTTGGTATGCAAAGAATGACCAGTGCCTAACCAGTATTGGTTTGGTACCGGCAGCCAATCATCATTTTTCAGCCGATGTAAAAAATTCATTACATTGATGAAAAATTCATAGTATTGATGAAAAAACTTTATTGTGGGGAATTTTGTTCATCAATTTGATGAATTTTTTTAAATCGGCTGAAAAATTATGAATCTCCTCAAGGTGGTTGTCCTAGTTTTCACTAAAAAAGCGAAAACAACAGAAATTCTACAACTTATCAACATCAAGCATGACAAAACGTTACTATAAACTTAAAAAATATCGAGCGTTGAAGAATGCCGGTGTTTCAAATCGAGAATTTTGCTACCAAAATAGACGATTTATTTACACAGCCAGATTTATCGAGAAAGTTTGGAATACTTCAAATTAAAAAATTGTTTAACGAAATACATACTGTATCTATGAAACACTCCACGTGGGGGGGAGTAATTAAATATCTTAGAAAACAATTCGAGAAATTATTTTCTTTTCATTTAATTTAATAAATATTTTATTAGTTGACTTTTAAAACAAGAAACTACACCAACCTTCTCCAATTTAGTATAGTTTGCCATTCAAACTGAATTGGCAAGAAAATACTATATAATTTAATTGTGGAATTCGACGAAAAAGACAAAAAAGTCTGGATTTGGTGCCATGTTCGTGGGTAAGTGAATGACAAAGAAAATTTTTGTGTCGCCACCCCGACAAATTGGCCTATGGCAAAGTTAAGAAAAGTTGTCAGCGAAGCTCGTAAGTATCTTCATACGTTCACAATTCTGGTTTTTAAATACTTTTTTTTTCTGGAATGAAGCGTTTAGAGCGCGCCATAAAGGACTTACAAGCGATTAATAGTACAGACACAGAATGATAAATAACGTGTCTTAT
Organism: Cantharis lateralis; assembly: GCA_963170105.1. Classification (NCBI taxonomy): domain Eukaryota; kingdom Metazoa; phylum Arthropoda; class Insecta; order Coleoptera; family Cantharidae; genus Cantharis; species Cantharis lateralis. The sequence continues at coordinate 13,396,707 of OY720629.1, forward strand.
AGTTTGTCTTGCGAATACGAGTTACCAGCAGAAAACTCAAAACCAGAGAGGAAAGCTGAGTTTCAGTGCGACAGCAACCTATACTTGCATTTGTATGCAACTTGGCAAAGCCAACGTTGTACCAACGCCGCCTGCCAACAGTAGGACTGAGGTTATCACTACAGCAGTGTTGGCCCAACGGTTCCCCAGTTGTACTGCCGATAGTTGGCCAATCATCAAGCACCGTCGAGCCACTGCTGAGTCAAGCCATTGCACCAGTGCTGGGTGCCAATGTTGCACCAACACTGGTTGCCAACTGTAGGATCGAGGTTATCATTTACAGCTTTGGCCCAACGGTCTCCCAGTTGTACTGCCTGGTAAATCATTCATCGATTTCCAGTTGGCGTTGTTTCCCCGGTAACAAAAAAAAACACATTTTTTGTTGTTGTTATTATTTTAATGAGAATTGTTTTGACATGTACCAATATGTGTATCTATCAATTTCCGTTTTTTAATATATTTCTTTGGTTCATATAAATTGCATTTATATATGTGTTAGAACGTCAATACCAAAGACACAATCAGCCCTTTCGGACCACTCCGGAAGGCGGTTTTAAATAAAGCACGGAGTTACAACCGATGCTTGAAACCAGGATAAAAACAAAGCTCCAATACCAGTAAGCTGAACCACTGCCGATAGTTGGCCAAGCGTTGAGCACCGACGGACGAATGCTGGGTCAATGCTGGGCTAATTGTAAATATTTTCATACTAATATTAGTAGAAACAAAATGTACTTTTTGTCCCACTTCGCTAGTTTAAATTTAGCTATTATAAATTTATCAAATTTCTCAGTTTCATGGTAGGTACCTTGAAAGGTAGCTCTTAATTATATGGTACTTATTGTTAAATATTTAAGTAAACTAAATATAGTGATTATTAACATTCGTAATTGAAATATTAAAATATTTCCATTAAAAAAAAAAAAACTTTTGTGGTGTCTATTACTGGTGCAGTTATTCTAGATCATTTCTATAATATGTCAAAAATAGTTAGAATAAATATTTTGAAATAGTTTATAACGTACTTATCTGTTTTATTTCATTTCAAAACTGTAATCGAAAGAATCGTATAATACAATAGGTATAAATATTAACTCATGCCTTGATCAAACAATGAACAATTTTGTTCCGGTAATGGAGAACATTTTGCCCAGAGATAAACTTTCATAGTATACCTTAGCTATTATCAAATATATTGCAATAGATCGATAATTCCTAATAGTAATCTTAACACAACAATGACGGTGCAAAAATGTATAAAGCAAGTTACGGTACATTACAATTTAACAATAAATCGGATTAGCTCGACTTAAACGAGCTTAATTTTAAAAATTCTTGATTTGTTGTTCGTTTTCGGATATGAAAATCGAAGCTTTAATTATAACGTCAATCTAAATTTTAGAATTTTGTTGATTTATGCATGAAATTAACTGATAAACTTGATCAACTTGCATTTCTCATTAAGCCATGAATTTTACCATATTTGTATAGAACGAAAGTAGACAGAACTTTATTTTAAAATTGTAATCACAATAGCATGTGTATAACCCAAAGTAATAATTTATTATTAAATTGGATAATTAAAATGGTGTCATTATGGAGGTTTAGAAACATAAATCCTAATAGCATAGTTTACAACAGCCGATGACTGAAGCAAGTAAACATTAACCTAGGCGTTAGTAGGTCATAAAGGAATTTGCGGGGTGTATTCCCCAAGGATTGATAAGAAAACCTGCCCGTAACAGACGGCACTCGTAAGTAACGCAACATAGACTTAGTGTGCTGTAGATAATTGAGGCTAATTAAATCGTAGAAGACGCAATTAGTTGAAGACACTAATGTGACACTATCTGTCACCGTTCCTGAATACAACCAACATGACAGAATGAACGACGGTTCTTGCTTGTAAAGCAAAACTGAACTTCCTTTCTTGTAATATATCAATTACCAAGAGAAATATTAATATTATAACAAAATAATAAGATGTCAGGTTATAATTAAGATGTAACTTAAATTTCTACATCAACTTTACCAACAAAATATTTATTTTAAACTCTGATGTAAACTCGTAAAAAAATTTATTAAGTAAAATTTTGATGTAGAAGATTAAAACAAAACAAATGATGGATAGATAATAAATAATGAAATTTTTAAATTGTAAAGAAAATTGAATATTTATTATAGGGGGTCTGGTTGTGTAAGTACATAAGTTTAAAATATTAAAGTGCATTTATTATTAAAATATATTTCATTATGAAAGTTACAATGGTATTAAACTATCGGCTTTAAGAAAAATTTCGAGTGGTCGCGCAGCTGCTTGATATTCATAATAAATTTTCTCAACAAAAGAAAAACTGCGCAAAAACTAAATTCTGAATAACTCAGTTAACATTTATGAGTGGCCCGTGTGTTTGGAATATCAATAAATAATTTCAAATAAGTATTAAAAATTTATTTGTAAATAAAAAGTGTATCTGATAATATTAAATTGATTTTTTCTTATCAACTAAAATGTGTTAAGAAAAATTAATGTGCAGCAGTAAATTAATGCTAATAAAATTTCATTATCATAAATTTGCATTCGACTTCTAAAAGAGGTCTGCAACATTTTTGATATAATTATTATGTTTATTAATTGGAAGAAAATATAAATTCGAGGCAATTTAAGTGATTATTTATACTAATAAATTAAACTTCCAAAGAGGACAATATAAATTTTGCGATTTTGTAAAGAAAAACTTAATTAAGCATTCAATAAATAATAAATTAACGCAAAAATGTATAGGACAACTTTCGAATTTTCTTTTGACTAAATCAACTAAATAATAATTGGATAATTACCATATAAATACCGGTGCAAAATTTCAACTGATATATTAATTATTGGTTCAAGTATAGGGGATATAGGTATTTAGTGAATATTTTTAATGTTCAGTTTTTGCATCACTGGTACTGCAGAGATAAGCAATTAAAATTATACCAAATTTTAATTAAATTTTTATAATTTTTAGCATTTAACCCCAGTAAATTAATCGTTAAATTTTAATTAGCTTTCAAATTGATTAATTTATATTAAGCTTCCTTACTGTAATACGAAATGGTTCTATATAACTTTCAGATATTCATTTTAATGATATTTCTCTAATCTTGAAATGCAAAAAAAGCATATTTCAGGTTTGATTCGTTGAATAATCAACTTTCAAATTGTTAGACATAATTTAATATTTAAATAGTTGAAACTTTTTTAATGAAAGCTAACTTGTAATATGTATAATATATTATGAATTATTTTTCAAATAAAAAGTTGTATCACTTAATTTGCGTTAAATTTAAAAAAACGAAAGCAATCTTATAAGAACTACGAATTCCTACATTAAAGTTATTTTATGTTACCGTATGTAAAAGAAATTACATCAGAGTCATTTTGAACAATCAAGCGTATACATCAGAATAATCCCTTATTTAACTTGCTATTGAAAGTATCTATTATGTTATATAAAACACTTTCCTGAACGAAAACGTATTACTTTCAAGTGCAGCGTGAATGTGCTTTTAAATTTTTACTATAAAATTTTGATTAATGTTCATAAATTGATACATTGTTCATAAAATTGAGCTACTGTGCGTTGATTTTGCTAGCATAACAATTTTGTTGTGCTACTACGTCATTGATTAATGATGTAATATAAAAATTTTAGTTGACAATATTTACTTTGTTAAAATTACAATTTCTGGGGTATTTATTTTGTTTATAAGATATGGTTTTAAAGTACGATTTTAAATGAATATTCAAATATTATTTTATATTTAATTAATTTTCGGTTGTTTGTTCATTCAGTTTGCTTTTGAACGTTGCTTAATCAGTTAAATTATATTATACTATTCGATTAACGCATACAGTTTTAAATTATTTTTGTACTTTTACAAAAAAATGGTTAGTATAAATTTAAAATTAAATACAAAAGTGACAAGAAATTTTTATTTTTTGAAAGCTCCAATATATTAACAATCTTCCGTAATACCTTCATTATTTCAATAAGTGTTTGATAATACATTAGAAAATAAATTGGGTATATGTACCATAATGTACCTACTGTCACCACAATTCACACTTTTCTTCGTTATTCATGTACTTTTCAGCTGGACAATTAAAATCTGTTGCAAATTCCTTCAAATTTCTTAAAATTCCCAACGCTCTAAACATATTGGGAGATTTGGTACTATGCGCTATGGAATTCTCATAATCTTCAGGTGTTGCTTTCGTACAAAAACGAATTGCTGTTGATATCCAAAACAACTGTCTAGGTGTGTAATCAAATCCCGGTAATTTTGGTTCAGGTCCATTGCTGTTTTCCAATTTGCTGTATGTTTGATACGCTAGTTTTAATCCACCAATATCAGCGATATCTTCATACTTGGTATTTGAAGAATTTAACTAAAACCACGCATTAACTTTTAACCACAACAAATTAATATTTGATAATTATTACATGTTCATTAATTTCTGGAATGTAATACTTTCCGTAGTGCATAGCTACGCAAGTAAGTTTTTTATTAAAATTTAGTAAAGCCGGCGTGGTTATCCAATTATAATACTCGGAGTTATCCGAACAACTTTTATCTTCAAATGCGGTATGAAACATTTGATGACCCATGTTAGCTCCCAGTGCGCCGTAATTTAAATATTGTGGTCTCTTCTCATCATACATTACTCCTTGAAGAATTCCGCCAGGAATAGCTAAAACAGCCAATGTTACTTAGTAAACTTATTTATGAAATATTAATAAAGCTCACTCATCGTGTTGGTTTTTGCCTGGTAATAGCTACGAAAATAAGTTGCATATCCAAAATCTAATTCCTCATCTGCGTCAACAGATTCGTGTAATTTTTTAAATTTTAAATTGGTTTGGTAATAGTTGGCGTTTAATACAGATGCTAAAAAGTTATCTTCTTCAACTTGAAACTAAAAATTTACTTTTATTGGACCAATTTAAACTCGGCGTAATAATTACTCCATAATAGCGTGCTTCAATTCTGTCACTATCCAATAATTCGTTTGGATAAGCCACATACGCATTGCTTGTTGATAATCGTTCTACAGCTCGGATACGTGTCTCCTCGTCTATCCAATCCAAATTGGACAATGTAGTCGTAAATTCACTTTTAATACGATTAAGCATATCTAATACATTGCTTTTAATACTACCGGATAGATATTTTTGAACGTAAGCTGCTTGTATTGGTAACGAGAACCTGTAAGAATATTAGAATGAGGTATTATAATACGAACATCATGAATAATTTACATATAATGTACATATTCAGAACACCGTTTAGAACGAGGTGGCATTGTCTTCTTTAGAAATAATTTATAATATTTTTCGCTTACATCTCTTGCATCGCTTGGAAATTGGAAACTTTGCTCGATTACCACCATCCATGCAATATAATTAGCTAAAATTCTAAGTTAACAAGTAGAAACAATAATAATATTTATTTTATTTCAAAATACCGTTTTGGAGTTCTTTTCAGTAAATTTTGCAATCTCATAAAATACAATGTATCTGTAACTGAAACAATTTGATCGTAGGAAATGTTTGGTGCAGGAAATTGTAACCTGTTGATGTAATCTAACCACGATATGTCACGAAACTTATATTGTAATTCTGAGAGTGTCAAAGAATCATATTTGTTATTTTTATCTTCATCATTTTCTTCATCAGAATTCTACAAAATTGGTGTAATTAAATAATTTACGTTATCAATCATAAACCTCGTACGTGTAATTTTTTCACAAAATCGATTACATCACGGAGATCATTTTTAACTTTCGATTGATCAGCTCCAAATTCTATTGAAATATCCAATAAATAGTTAAATATCACTTCTTCTTCGTCTTGGGTTAAATGTTGAAAAAGATTGTATGGTTTTCTAATCTGTAAGTATTTTTATTTTGTATTACAACAAATTCACAAAGTAAATTTCCCGCATTAATTTTGATTTACTTATTTCTTACATTGATTATACGCGATGATGGATTGCTTTTATCGGGTACTATGTCCAAAGTTATGAAAAATTCAAAATCGTACCCCAATTCTCTTAGTTTATAAGTGACAGATTTCCAATCGAAATCTTTTTCAACCCAGTTACTTCCTTCCAAAACAGGCCAGCCCCCAATTTGTCTTAAGGAATCTTTCATTAATTTTAATCCACGTTCGTCTATAGCGGTTGTATTCATACATGCCTTATAAAATTTTTTTGCTAATATTAAGGAACGTTTGTCGTATTCCTGTTCCGGTTCTTCCATAATACCTTGCATACGATTCCTTACTCTTTCAGCTGCTAGACTTCCAACACTTTTATACTCTTCTTCGTCTAATTGAGTGTTTGCCAAAAAATTTCCACATGTAAATTGATAAAAATTGTCACAAGGATCTACGGTCGTGTCCATATGTTCTATTAATTCGTTCGTTATGTGTACACAACTAGGCGTTATGCATGTTGCTGGAGATTCTAAAATTAAAATTATACAATCACGATTTTGCCGTATATAAAGAAAATTTAAAAAAAATTTAAATTATTTTTTTCAATTTCAGCTAATAATTTTTGTCCATAAATCAAAAAGTTAAGTTAGCCCGGAGTAGTTACTTTTCTCCTTTAGTGGTATTAGTCATAATTAAAAAGGTAATTAAAGTTCAAGACTAGCACACAGTTCGCGACCCTTGTTTATTGCATTAAAGTAACTCTAGCGGAAGTCTATCATTAATAGGATTATTAAATAATATTCAAATAATTTTATTACCTAAGAAATTGGTACAGTGCAACATTTCGCTTCTATGTTTATAAAACAAATATTGCTTGCTACATGTACTTATATTATGTTTACTAACAGAAAAATATGAATTTAAACTTTCATTTGACTTCAAAAAGGAAAACGACTTATCAAAAATGTATTAATAATATAAAAAGAATCTTTATTTTTATATAAAAAATACGAATGCGCTTTAACCAGTGACCATAATAATTATTTATTAACCCGGCTGTACCGTCATATTGGGTCGCATTATATTAAGTTTTTAGCATAACTTCATTACTTTTTAATTACTTCGCGAGACTGCAAACTTTTCAGCCCTCAGCTATAGCATTTAAGCCACGACACCGTTGATATTTATATTAGAAAATAAATGTAATTTTATGTTAATATAACTTACTTGTTAAAAATATTGCGAGGACGATTATCAAAATTATAATAAAAAGTATGGCTATTATTGCGGTGATTAATAATTTCTTCTCCATGCTTGATCTTCGAGCCCACCACGACGGTCGTAATTCTTCTTTAACATCGTCCACGTCACTACAATCACATTAATTTTATTTATTATACACCTTTAAATACGTTATTTAATTTGTTAAATTAATACATACTAGGAATTATTCATCTTTGGAATAATTTCAATATTTCAAAAGACGGATTTCAAAAAGGTAACACCAGTGTAAAACTAAACGTAGAAGTCATATACGATTATTTTAATTTCTTGATGAGAACGAATTAAGAAATGATGATAAGCTCACTAATTTAAAAATTGTTCACCAAGGACTTATGAGTCAAAGAAGATGTCCAGCGTTAAAGTTAAGAACTGAATGTGGGTGTTTTCATAAAAATTAATGTAGGTGCATTTTTAAAATTAACATAATTTTGTATGTTTTATAATGACGCTAAAACAAAGTTTATTCTTCAGTTTTATGTTTCAGCAATTACGATTATATACATACATAATTTAAAAAAAGCCTTCTTGCCAGGGTAATTCTATCAATACATTATTATCATCACACTCATCTATAAAATGACGATCTAGAGGTAATGTATTGCTTTTCAGGTTCAAGTCGTTGATAAATTTTTTAACATAAGGTGCTGTTACAGAAAGTACAAAATATCTGATATATTTATTGTATTGCACATTATGATCGAAAAAATTAATACTTGCAGTTAAATGGATATTTCAGAGAAACATTGTCAATGATTAGAAATTTATAACACATATATAACACACAGACATGGAAGTACTAAAGATATTCTTCTGTAAATATACGTTCTTTGTAGGAGGGAATACAAACTTATAATAAAAAATTAAGTCTAATAGTAAGCGATAAATAAAATTAAAAACTTGAACGTGTGACGTTAACTTAAAATACAAACATCGGAGGTCGTCCCAATAAAGAGCCATCACAGAAAAAACACAATAGAGTGGTTGAAAGATAATTGTTTCTGTTTATTTAACAATTTCTTCCCATCAGTGGCTTTTGTTATTTTGTATGCTACCACAATAGTATACCAGATATTATTATTCTACGTTATTATTCATTCTATATTCTGTATAACGTTCAGTTATGTACATATAAATAATATAAGCCTTTGTGCCTCAAAAATGTTTCCAATGCCGTGTGATAGAGATTAGTCAGGAAAATTTAGATGTACTTGGTCAGTGCGAGCAAACTTGGACTCCGATATAGCAGTTCAGTTTTCTAAACGCTAGCCTACGATCTTCATATAAGAGACAACTTAAATTTTTAAGTACCTAAGTTATGTACGTTTTAGAGGGCCGGAGGAGGTGTGACACTATGTGAAGTGTGTCATTACCGAAATTTCTCCGTAGTAGTAAGTTGAAGTGAGTTGAAACTAAGCAACAGATAAATTCGACACAACGGCTTAGAAATTTAAAGCATATACTTTTTATATTATGCAACAGTAAAATTGAAATCTGCTGTTGTATAGGTACAAATTTAATTTGGAATCCTAAATGCTTCATTCCTATATTGGGTATCGTATGGTATTAATATCGTCATTTAGGTAAAACAATATTTGAAATGTGTTCGAATACATTATCGAAGTGCTGTTCAAATATCATAGTTTAATTTTTAGAGAGATTGATTGTTGGGAAAGGTAAGTTAAAAAAAAATAGCAATCCCGCCTATTTCACATTAAATAGTTTTAAATATTATGCTTAGAACGGAAAAGATTTCTTGTGTATTCTAATATTAAAACTTATTTTCCGAATTTTGGAGTGAATCAGAAACATAGATATAACATCCAAGTCTTTTTTCTTAGTCCTTTAATTTTGTTAATATTTTTGAAAATAAAGTACTCGAAAGAAAACCTGTCATTTTGGGTTCGTAAAAAACTCTGGGTTTTATTTCTGTATGTATTCTATTAACCTTATTTAAATGTTATTTTCTTTGCAATTTTTTGGATACCAACGACCAACATCACTTCCATCTCTTAGGAGGATAACACTTACAATGTTAATATTTTATTTTAAATTAAAATTAAAAAGATATTAAATTAGTAAGTTTATTAAACAAGCAAGAGATTTGTTAAGAGTTTAGAATTTTAAGCTAGCTATAAAAGAGTAATGAAGTTTTCGAGGAGATTTGCAAACGAGCTGAAATAAAGTACCAAAATCCCTTTGAATTATAAGATAATTAAAAATTTTGCCGTATAAAGTGAATATATTTATTATTATTATGCATTATAAAGTTTAAAAATTTTGTGTATTTGTTACATTGCACGCTCGCGCCGGACAAATAAGAATAACAAAAAATCCTAAATAATGGAGGCGAATTGCTCGTTAAGCATGAACTTGGCTATTTAAAACAGATGGCAAATGTTATTACAGAATAACTCCTGCTAACCACACTATATCAAATTCAAGTTATGTCCCCTTTATTTATTACGTTATAAATAATAAAATTACATTGTTTTATAATTACTACAATAATTTTGTCACTAAACATTATGAAAACGATTTTTGTGCAAAATTATAAATATTATTTCACTTTAATTAGACTAGCATTTGAACAAATTACCGTTTTATATTAATCAAAATTAAAATATCCTTTTAATTAGGATCTCTCTAACAAATTTAAATACTGCAACGATATTATAATTAAATATTTTGTGTAGGTAGGTATAGCGCTGCAATGATTTATGAATGGAACAAATTTATTGTGCATTTACCCAGATAGATATTACGAGTAATAGAAGCATAGCAGTGCATAATAATTATTATTAATTGCAAATATGAATGAAAACAAGAATACAATTTGTTTTAGATTATACCAACACATTGTGGTTGGCTACAGCAGTACCTATTCAGATTAAAATGTGAATGCCTAAATAATTCTTATGACTTACGTCGGTAAACGCTTTTCCCTCAAAACTTGAAAGATGCGAATATGTGTACTATATGAATATAGCATAATGTGAATTTGCATTCCAATAGTCAAGAATTAATTAAGCTGAAGAAATGCTTAGGTTACAGATTTAAGCGATGAATGGGGAAACTACAAATGACATTTCCAGCAAGACTGCAACAAGTAATACTTAAAGACTGTCGTGCAAGCAGGCAGTAAAAATTTATTTATTTAGTAAAAACCTTTAAAAACAACAAAATAAGAAAACGAAGTATTTAAAATCGGAGATAAAACAGCTATTCTGCAGGGGCAATAATGCTGGTTATTTTTGGTAGCCTATTTGTATGTGGGTAACATTTTAAAGGGGAGTCAAATCAGTTTCCCTGATGGCTTATGGGGGAACAGCATCTGAAGTAATTCAGTGCCGTCAAACATCCTTATGCTTGTACTTCACTTTATCATTTGTCAAGTATTCTGTTAGAATTAAAATGTCAAATAACTTTTATATAATTTCTTAGGTTTACTTTAGAGTAGAGGCATCTATTTTTAAAGCGGCTGATCAAATCATATAATTATTCTATACAACAAAGTAAAAAACGCATTCTATCTAAAAAAAACTAGAAATAATAAATAGCAGTTGTGTTACCGCCGCGACAAGTTAGAGGTAATAAAAGGTAATAAGTTAGTATTCATATTAATTATTATACGAAACTTTAAAATAGTGGTTAAAAAAATAAAACGAAGAAAACCCTCGTGGGAACCGTCTGCCGCACACCACTGGTTACATATTATCTAAATCTCTAGTAATGAATGGTTATCGCTAATGTGGTAAAAAAAATGGTTTAATAATTATTTAATCATTGTTTAACTTTAACGGAACTTCGAGAAAGCAGGTATTAAGAGTTTTCAGAATATCGTATTTCGCAATTATTCTATAAACATAACCTAAAATGTTGAAATACCCGTTAACTAATTAATAATGGATATTTCGATCACGTTTTACCAACATTAACATTTTGATAGGAATTATAAAAATGGATTGGAATGATATACCTACAAGTATAATTTTTTTTGTGTATTGCGAGTACAAGAAAAATATTACTTCTCGTTTAGTTAAGTTTTAAATTGCTTTTCTTGTCCAGCTTCTTGCTGGTTTTTGTGTTAAAGATTCAATTATGTATTTCCGCCGTGTTAATTTTCTCTACAGTTTGAGTTAATTTAACAAATAAAATCAACTGCCTTAGACCTTAGATGTAATATCAGCACGAACAATAATAAATTATTACAATAAAAAAACGAAAAATTCCTCTTAAAAAAAGGATGCAATAATTCTATCGTTACCACTTAATTTTATTTTATTTATAAATTTTGAATGCCTCTAAAATGTGATCATGCTATATAAAGGCTCTTAAATTTTAGCCGAAAAATTAACTAAAGTATCATTTTAGATATATTTATACTAATTTCTTTTATATAATGTCTTTTTAATATTAAATTATACTTTATATTTTGTTAATGTGAAAAGATACGTCTAATTATTTTTATTAATAAACTTCATATACATTACAAAATATTCTATAAATCATTGTTAGAATCACTTTATTTCTTTACGATGCGATGTGTCCTCTTCATATTCAGTCCTTATCATAAGTTCATTACCGACATTAAATTTGCATCCCTGCCCGGAAGTCTCAACTTTACAATTGGACAAATCCGTACTTCGTATTATTATTATTATTATTGCGCACTACCGACCGGTTTTGGTATAATTTTATTATTGCTTACATAATACTCACTCAAAGTAATAGATAACAGAAAATCAATAATGTTTATTTATATAAGACTCTAAAATTTTATTTTATTAACAAACTAAAAGTGTCACTTCACGAGCGATGAAGTCCCGAGTAAATTATGTTTTGCTAATTGATAAATAAACTTTACCGTTTTGTATAAATGTCAATTTTTTTTCTAAAAGATATGTTATTCGTAACCGGTCCTAATGTATAAAATAAAATTGAGGAAAGTGTATTTTATTAAGAATGTCCTCAATTGGTCTTATAGTATTTCTACTTAATGGTTATCATTCTATTTATTTAATGCTCTGTTTAGTTATTTTAAATATTATATTTTACAATACATGATAAATGCCATTCAATTTACTTGAAACTCTTATTTTTTAATATTTAGTTTGATTTTTCATCTTTTTACAAAATGAAAAGATTTTTCCCTTAATATTTATTTATAGCAGCTCTATATGTTTCGTTCGAAGTTATACCGTATATCTTCAGATGTTTACATTGAACAGACCAGAAGACGTTTAGAAACTGGATTAACTGAATACGAAAGAAGAACTCCATCTCACAAGTAGCTAAACATTTAAATCTTAAAAAGCACGAAATTAACAACGATAAAACAAAAATCTTACAGAAAGAAGACAAATACTTGAAGAGAATACTACGAAGTATAAAAATAAAATACAAAAAGGTACCGACTAGCCAAACTTTTATTAAACAACACGAACCATGCATATTGAACTTCCCGCCCTTAGAACACCTGTATTTAAAAAATCAACTTACTTTCTTGATTTTAGACCTTTAACTCTCATTTAACTTTTATATCCATTTATATGTAGATAATTTCTCCAAATGAAACACTTAAGTTGAACTAGAAATGCCCCCTGTTCAATTATTGCTAGTGGTGAACTTTAGAACAAGAAGATTGACGGTTTTATAAGCCCTTCGAAGTACGGGTACTGTCTTAATCATAGCTCATAAAAAGATTAGACTTTTACAGAATTTGAACAGGGTATTCACTCTTACTATTAAAACTTCCAATTAAAACACAACTTACATAAACTAGTAGTTAAGACTACTCGGATAGAACTCACTCACCCAATTTCGCACAGTTTACTTATTTGAAAAAATCAACGAATTGCCGACTTACACAAATCTAACCTTCACAGCAAGAGAGGTTTATATATTTCGAAAAGTTTTTTGTATGTAGGATTCGGAATTCCAATGATTTCCATGGAAGGGAATCCGAAGGATTATCAAAAATTTTCAATGAATACTGGGGATTTTCATGGAGTTCAAAGAAATTCCAAGGATTTCCTATAATTTTTTTCCAAGAATTTCCAAAGAGGAGTGAGAGTGATTGTTTTTGCTACATACATAAATTGCTCATAATATACATATACATGCCAAAATTAAATGCTAGGAGTATTTGATATAAATTTGAAAGCGTAACTAATGAGTAATGGCAAATTGACAGAACCTATTTGAATTACCAAACTTAGACATAGTGACGTCACTAATAAATTTCTTGATTTATTAACTACATATAACGAGTTTAACGTATAAAAAAAGGGCAACTAATGGACAAACTAATTTTTGAAAAAATAACAAATATCTAATACTAGTTTTATTTAAAAAGTAGTATTATCTATAGGTATATATTATTGCTGGTGACGAATATAATATTCAAGTAAAAATTGTTGAATTCAAGTAGAATTTGTATTATTTATAATATTAATACCTGAAAAAGTGACATAATATAATTTGTATTCATTTTGATTCAGTAGATTTCAAAATACATTCGCGTAACTTTTTAGTTTTAATAGTTTTATAATGGGAGTATGCAAATATTTTTGACATAAGAATTCTAATACTTCGATTGGTGGGTTTATACGTCTTGCTGAAACTAACCAATAGAATCCGTATGTTAAATTAAGTTAAATTAATTAAATGAGACGAAAATAAACGAATATGCGGATTTGGCAATACAATGTACTTAATTTGCATTAGTTTAGAGTTAAAATTAGAAATATGAATAAATTTATTCTCTGGATTATCAATATAATATTCATTCTTGGTTCTTTTAATCCCATAATTATTAATTAACCCACAATATATTACATACTACATAGGTAATCTATATCTATATCTACATAGGTGTTTTATACAGACATGCTACATAGTAGACTATTATTATTTTTACTGCTATAATATAATATGTAATATTACTAGGTATTAGCAATTACTTAGAAGTTGAAAATGAAGTTTACTTACATAAACTTTTATCTACAATTTTAAGAGTTTCTCAGTGTGCTTATAATATTAGTTTACTGGATAAGAAGATTCGATAAGGTTGCATTCTTATTACTTCTTAAATTTAAATTATAACAAAATATATATTATATATTTAATTAAGTATATTATAGTATTAAAGATATATAAAATTATGTTTAATCTATGCAATTTTTAAGATTTAGTGGAGCATAAGTATTGCTCGCGATAGCGATTACTGAATCGTATGACTGAACGATGATAGCAACACACGTAGTACCCAATTTCCGTTTCAATTCTCTTTTTACTTCCTTTCGCGTATATTGACTAAGCTATAGCACTAGGCACTGGTTATCAGTCTCTTTTACAATTTTCTTGAAATTGTGCTTCTAATAGAACTTTATAGCATTAACCGGGACACCTGCTATCAGCTAGAACAAACAAATTAACGTAAATTCGATTTATTGTGCTTAAGAAATTATGAGAAAGCTTATAAGTTACAAGTTTTAGGTACAACAGTAGTACCACATTTTTTTTTCGAAAATATATATTTACATTTAAAATATTACTGACACAATTCTGAACTTGCTAGTATTTATTAGAGTAGTATTTTTAAGAAGTTTTTTGATTAGATGGTCAGTATTAAAAATAAAATGTCAGTAGGTAGTAACAAAAGCTGGCTCCTACCAATAGAGAAATAAACTTTTTCTATTGGCTTTGTTATAAATAAAAACTAATTTTAATATTCTTACATCATACTCAACACTTTTAATACAAGGGCAAAAAAATATAAATAAGGATAGAAAGGAAGGATTAGATACAGTTCCAAAAAAATTCCAGAAAATAAAATACAATGTGATTGTGCGATGTGGAACTTTGCTGGTTTTACAAATTTTGTTTTTCTAATGAATACTATCCTATATCTTATAAAATATGCAAATAAGAGAAATAAAGTTTTGAAAATTTTATTGTATTACCCTTTTAAATACAACCCATAGAAACCGAAATATTCAAATACTTTTACTTTCATGGGCTCTATATAGGATATTTTCTACAAAACACGTTCGAACTACGTTCTAGCAATATGTCTAGAAAGTACTACTTCTATCAGGCCACTCAGCCAGTCGCCAAAAATATTTTCGATGTTCTTGTGATATTGCTATCCTGTTTAAACTATTCATTTTATGCATGTAAATAATTGATTTTTGTCGTTAAATTAAGTGAATTTGTTATTATTATATCATTTATGTTTATATACTTATGAACAGTTTTTAATTTTTGATAACGAAGAGACACTTTCTTGTATCTCTTGAAAAAAGTCTTGATGATTATAGTTGTACTTCCATGATTGCCGGTGAGTGCTACCAACAAAATAGCCATGTGTGAAGTGACGGACTTTGAGAGACAGTGTAATATTATTTGATCTGGAGTTACGTTTTTAAAATTAATTAAATTTAATATTTATTGCGTTACAGGATCGTCAAGTCTGAATCATAATATGTTAATTTAGAAAATTATATTGACAGAATAACACCTCTGAAGCTACGAATTTTAATATGCAAATTATTAGTAGCTATGTAGTATGCAGATATATAATTAATTATATATTATAATTTACTAGTAGTTTTAATTCACGGAGAAGCAAAAATACTGATTCTTTCTCACGAAAATAATCGACATAATTTCTACTAATGGCATGTTTAAGAGAAAACTGTAATATAAAATACATATAATAACAATATATTCATTTTATGAAGCTTGTGAAATTAAGCTTTTAATATTAGATTTGAACCAATTAAATAATGGTTTGATATCAGAATATCCGTGTCGTGATAGGGATTATACAAATCATTTGCTCCCTCGCTGCAGTCCATCCTTGGATTTAAAATATAATATAAAAAAACTCTGCACTACATTATTGCATCTCTAACAAATCTATCTTTTTCAATTTATTAATAAACTAGGTATCAAGAATATTAATGAATAATAAGTATGTAAAGATTTATTGATAAAGGGATATTTTGTCAAAGATAAGAAACGGCCATTGAACAAAAACTTAGCACATAGGTATACGTGGTTTTATTATGTATACTTTGACCTTTGTTTTACAGTCTGTCCGTGGTAGTTTAAGCCCCTTGTGTTACTTTTACTGATTTCAGATTTACAGACTTCATAAATATTTGATGCTTTTATACTTATTCTTTGCACTTTCTCTACAAACAATTTAGGATAAAAGCTAGTAAGCTTTTTATAAGTGTACTTAATTAAACGTAATAAAGAGTATAATGAACGAGAGTATGGTTAAGATTTTAATTGACATATTATATAAGATCTTCTGAATAAATAAATATAGAGCTTCTAATAAGATACAAAATAACATAAATTTAGTCCTTTATTGATAATTGCATATTATATCAATATATTAATATACTATGACTTATGAGACACGATTCTATCTTAAATTTTTTCAATATGAAGAAATTCTAAAGTCTAAATGAGTTTAAATTAAATTTTAAAGTAACAATTAAGTAAGATTTAAAGTTTAAATTAAATATTAGATACTAAAATGTTTTTCTAAAATAAAATTTTCAATTATTTCAACGTGAACATTGTAATGGTAGCTTATAATATCAGCTTTGAAATTAAATCATTATCAAATGCGTGTGATGATTGCACAACGAAGCGTCAACCAAGCTATGCTAAACTAACACACAAGTTTAGTAATTACTGAATCTTTTTCGAAATCGCAAATTTTTATATAAATTGATGTTTTATTTTCTAATAAGCTTACAGTTTTGTTATTTTAAATATAATAAATGAGAAACAAAATTATTGAATTGAATTTATTTGAATAATAATAAATTATTGATCATTTAATTTGATTTATTTGAATATTACATTATAAGTTAATTTTTAGGTTATAGTGCACTCTGATTCTAGTGTAAATCTGGAACAGATTGTTATTATTGTTAAAAGCTTCTTATTAACTCAATATGAACGATGTCTGTCTATGGATATAAATATTAATTGCGTAGACTACTCCGAATTCCATTTTATCCAACTTTCCCGAAATCTAGAAAGCTTAAATTTTGCACACGGTCTCAATTTATTAGTACGACCTATTAATATAGCAATTTTATGGTATTTTTTTTGTTAAAAAGGCACATAAAGAAGAAAAAAATTATGATGCGACTTTGAATGTAAGAATTACAATAAAATTGTAAGGTGACAATTTGAAGAAAATTAAATGTATTATATCGAAACAGTTATACTCGTACTATTATAGATAGCGGTATATTTATCTTTTACGGTTCAGGCTTGAAATATGTATATTCGAAGAATCATCTTTTGTTGATTTGTTTAAGTTCTAAGTAAGGCATTTTGCGTCGAATTTGTTTTTGATGCGACTTTATTTACAGGGTTGATAAGGGTCAATTAAAAAGCTGAGTATTAAGTATCAGTATAATATAAGGCTTTATCTATGATCATCATGATTTCAAAGAGATGCATAAAAGCTTTTCCAAATTAAAGAAAATATTATAAACATATTTTTCTTATTTATAAACAAGTTAGTTTATGATAAAATAGTATTTTTGTATAACTAGCCAGTTCAAAATTTATAAAAGATTTATTTTGTAAATATGTTTTAAAATTATTTACGTAGTTGTAAAAACACAACGAAATGCACAGCACAGCCTGGTGAACTCCATAATACAATATAATAATTATGTATCTACATAGATTTTATATATTATTGTGATTATATCTTCAAGCATAATCGAATTTATAACCACAAAAGGTGCATCTTGCACATAATCTTGCAGCTCCACCAAATTTAGAAAGGAGGCTAAGCCGGCACTGGCAAAATTTAAATTGTACACTCAGATGAAGAAGTTTCTCGTCGCGAATATTTAAAATCCCTAAATAATTTTGATAAAAATTTTACTTCTAAAAAGAATACTTTTTTGTAAGCAATAAAGCTCGAATATAAATAACACGAAACCGAATAAGACAAAACAACTACGACAAATGTAAACGCACTCAATCGTTTATATCTTAATATCTCGTCAATATCTTGTCGGACAGAATCTGTCACGGATTCCGTCCAACAAGATAACAACGTACACTCGACGCGAATTCCTATTGAATTAAATTTATTAATTGACCATTCTAATTTTGTGATTTTAATTCATAAAAATAGTTTGTGACGGTTTGAGAACTGTAACAATGATGTACAGTTTTCTATACAAATTGAAACTGAACAAAATGTGGCACACAATTTCTGAGAGTTGACGATTTCTCAAAATTGTAATAATAATTGTATATAGTACATATATAAAAGTATGAAATAGTGGGCCAATATATTGTCCTAATTTATCGGTACCATAAAATTAAGAAATATTTTTGATTAAATCCAAGTTAGAATACTTACTTATTAGCAGTAATTACTCAGAACGTAAGATTAAAATAGTAAGCTAGGCGGGCAAAAATGTCAATTTTGTAGTACCTACACATAGGTATATATTATTGAGAAACTACAATCTTTGGTTCATCTATCTTCTTCACGTGAGAAAATATAATTCTCATTTATGCTTAAATTCTGTTGTAGATAGAGCCCGAATTTAGTAAACATATAACTAAAACACTGATCTTTTAAAATATACCTACCTATTATTTGAAGTCAAAGAAAACTTTAAAAAACATACAATACAAATTTATTTTAATTAGGATTTACTATAATAAGTTAGTTTAATTATTCAATTACTGCATAATGTAAGTATTAAACCTGAATTTATATTTTTTAATATAATTATTTTTATCAATGGAATTTTTTGTATTTTTAATAATAAATGATTTATTTATTTATTTAACGAATTTCAATTTTTTAATAAACGGATTTTTCATTCAATATAATGAACGGATTTTTGTTTACAGATAACAAAAATAGTAGGAAATTACAGATTAAAACATCAGTCTTTCAAAATGTCAATCGTCCATATAATATTCCTCTTGAAAATAGTGTACGATTGACAAAATATATTAAAATCCTCATAATCTTTTAGCATATTAATTAAGCGGCACATTCGTGTAGTTGGATTATGAAGACCATAATTCAAGGAATGTCGACCAATCGAAAAAATTCTTTTCTGTCTGGGCTTATACATCGGAACATATGTTTGGAATCTTTGCAGCAGAGCTCCACAATTAATACCACCATCGAGCAAGCGATGCGCAATGCATAAGGCGGCTTTCGATCTTCTGTATTCAATGTTCCCCGAACATTTGAAGTGGTAATATTTAAGGAACCTCCATTCAACCTTGTACAATATCGTAATGTCGATTTAGTAGAAGGGCGACCATGCGGTCGACGCATACTCAAGCTGTGATCTGATCAGCAAAAACTAAAGTAATTTCACTGCATTGGCATTGCTATCGGTACATCATCGATGTAAGTTGTTAAGATCCATTTGAAATAATTTACAGCCTTCCACCGAACCGATGGTTCCTTGAGGAACGCCAGAGTAAACCGGAATATCCACAGAGAAGAAATACTGAATCCGTACATGCTGTATTCTATCCCTCAGATAGATTTCTAACCATTTAATTGTATTCCGTCCAAAGCCCAACGATGCCCGTTTGGATAGAAGGGCGGAGTTGTAGACACGATCGAAGGCCTTAGAAAAATCTGTATATACGGTATCAACATGTTAATAATCCTCGATGGAATCTAAAATATGTAACAAAAGATAACAAATTTGTAGTAGTCTAGAGCGACTAAGGAGACACCCGTGTTGACTATCCACATATAATTTTTGCTAGCCTGCATTAATTGAACTGAAACCAGTTTATCCAGCATCTTTGGCATAGCTGACTGAATGGAAATACCTCTATAATTACGTATATCAACCCCATCACCTTTTTTATATAGATGGGGAGTATAGTACGAACCACGAGAGGTCGAGTATGACTCATACCTCAAAACTATCCAAACCATGTAAAATAAAACGTTTGTCGCAGCGTTCTCCTGCTGAGAACGTAACCTCACAAAATCTTGTTTATAAAATTTAGCTGTCAAGATTTAGAAAAACTTGATTGATATTAATCTACATACTAATCGACGCGACGTACGTTTACGCAGAAGACAATTCTTTTTAATTCCCTCTCTTTTGTAATAGGTACTATTCTTAAGTATGACAAAGACAAAAATGCTAGAACGTTTTGCTTGATATGATTATCGTTATCGAATTTCGATGGAGCGAACAGCTCGATAGCATGTTTGCATTGTCGGGTGTTTGGTGTGACGAGGTAGTTTATGTTCCGTCTTCATGAAGACTACAGCTGCTAGTGCAATATTGCATAATTAAGAGTTGATTTATCTATGTATACGGTACTGATGAAGACTAAAGAGTCAAAAACACAAATGCGAAATGGTTCGGGACGTCGGAGTCTGTATCTACCGTTCATCCTTAATTATGCAAAGTCTGTATTATTAATTATTATGTACGTATATACAATTTAGGTACTGTAAGCAATTTGTGAGAAATAAATATGTGATTATTATTACATGCAAAATATGCAAAATGAGAACCGGTTCAAATGCTTTGTTTTTACGTAATCGGTGAAGATATACAAAAATTGTTGCAGGTAGGCATATCAATAATACAAAATATGCATTTGTCATAAAATTCCAGCTCTATTTATGACCAAGGCCAAAAGAAAAACCTAGTTGTTAAAATGGTTGTTTAACGCAAAGATGTTTAACATCGAAAAGTAAAAGCAAAAAATAAATTTCACTGTTTAATAAGTAACAAAGCAATGAACATTGACAAAAAACATTAATAAAGTACGTATAAAATGGAAATTATTCTCTTGGTATTTTAAAACAGATAGGGTGAAAATTGTGACACTCAAAAGCATAATTTATTCATTTGAAGCTTGATGAAAATAATAAAATAAAACTAACTAAATTTACAACGATCCGAAAGTCTTGAAAACTATAGAAATGTCGAATCTTCTCCGACCAGATAGAAATACCGCTATCGACTTCACGGTAATATTTCCACAGAAGAGACAAAAAGTTATGTCCTTCTTCAAATGAATTTAATAATACTACATACCTACATCAATTTATTGAAAAATGAATAAAGGCAAATTCAAAAAAAAGTTAAGAAAACTCGTTTAAAAATTTCATTAACAATAATATACAATCATATTATATTAATATTTATAAATTAAATCAAGAGCTGTGATCTAATTTAAGTACCCAGTTACACTATTCTGTAATAATTATGCAGTATAGTAAAGTATACCGGTACCATATATAATATGTACAAATAGTAAAACAAACAGTAAATAGTAATCCTATAGAACAAGTTCAATATTTATCTTAGCAATAAATGAAATATTTAGAGTAATTGTTAACAGTAATAAATGTATTATTTCTAAGTACCTATATGGAAATTTCTAAATATCGTCGGCGTTCTGGCAAAAATCATTAAGTCCAAATTGTTAGTTCTTAGATAAACAGCTTTTAAGTTTAAGAACTTTCTTTTTTAAGATAGATGGTGTTCTTAACTCTAAATCGCATAAAATGGACATAATGACTTTTGCCAGAACGGCGACGATATATGAAAATATTCGGTAATATATCTTATGTTTGTGAAGATTAAATTTATTAAATAATTATTATTATTATTTTAGTAGGAACAAAAGAAAGTTAATATTAATATATTAACAATAATAGCAAATAGTAAATACAGCAGTTAACTAGTCTATTACAGGAAGTATTAGTTACTTAAGTTTAAGATTACTAAATGGGATTTTCATCATTTTTTAACATTCAACTTCTTTGTAAGGTATCTCAATTTTTACTAATATTATAAGATTTGAATATTAAATATTCTTATTCCATTTGCGTTTTAATATTTTATTTTTCTAATTATAGACTTTATAGAGTTAATTATAAATGGAGTAATAGAGCGTTAATTTATTTGCGGTTAACATTAAGCAACAAATGCTAAAGTTTATTCTAGTAGCCTCAATTGTAAACTTCATTTGGAGAAGTTAATAATAAAGCCTAATCGAGTGAGTCAAATTTATTGTCAATTTTAACAATACCTAGCGCAAATACAATAGAATGCACCAATGAGGTGCAATAAGGATGAAACTAGCATTGCATAACGCTTTATATGGTTCTACTAATTCCTTTTCAAATTATAGCGAAAACTTGCAGCAATGACTTTGCAAAAGTTTATCTTTTTGAAAACTAGAAATATTATATTGAATAATTGTTTAGTGATTTTTCAGTACGAATTTAAGTGAAAGTTTGTAAACTTAATATACGTATTGTAACTAAATGCATTAAACAGAAATTAAGTGGGTATTATTAAATTAGTATAGTACTACTATTTATAGTATTTAAGAACTTCAACTTTCAGTTGTTAGAGTGTAATTCTAAGATTTTATTACATATAATTAATTAAATTAAAGAATTAGCGGTGCACACTGTGTTTCTACAGTCTCTATCGCCTAGAGCCGATGAGTGCATCGTTGCATAATTAAGGGTTAATTACGTTTATGCAGTACTTAGGATAGCTAATAAGTCCAGAAACACAGTGTTCATCGCTTATTCCTTAATTATATAAAGTTTATTAATATAATTATGTAAATTTTAGACGTACACGATCAGGGTTTGGAGGAATGTTAAGATTATTAAAAAGTTGAAATTCTAAAATTAAATTTGATTGTATTAATTCTCTTCTCAGCAGATATACCAAATAACACATACGTACCAATTTGGTGTTTGGTTCTTATATTGGTCGCAGCTAAATAATTGTATCTGTATATCCTAAACCGATACAAGTCGTTCTAGCGTATAAAGTAACAAATGTTTTTAGATTAAAATTTAAAAATTGAAATAATTTTTTATTAACGAATTTAAAATATGATTCAGAATAAAATAATGACTATAATACATATTATGTTTATTCTTTTCTACTAGGCAGCAGAAACTTACATTAAAACTAAGTATAAGAACTTTTTTCTGAACCGATTGTAATATCTTAATATCTGGAAATATCTTAATTTAAATAATACCCAAGCAAAATTTAAGAAAATGTATATAAAATATATTTTAGCTGTAAGTTAAATAAATGAATAACGATTTTGAGATAGATAAGTAAGTGTAATAAGCTGCTATGTAGTTTAGTATTTAAAAGATTCGAATTTAAATTTTTCACTTCAATTAGTGAATTTGATTCACACAAATTGGAAAAATGAGCTTTGATATAGAATTTTCTTCACAAATTTACCGTAGTACATGCTTGATTAATTACAAATTTTTAACGTAATAAATGATGCTTGAGTGGTATAAAGCACTTCAACCACGCTATAATGTTTAAGCATCATTGTTTATGTTTCCTTATGGTCGGACACACATTTAAACGTGCTTGCTCAGAAGCACGAAGTAAATCTGAACAAAATTCTTAAAGTGATTAAGAAGTTGAAAAAACGTGTTAATAGACAAAGAGCCGATCTTTTCAGTTTCAGTTAAAATACTTAATTAATTATTTGTTAGATACTAATTGATTTGTATATCCAATGTAATAAAAAAAAAATTCACAAATTTAATAGTTAGTTTAACTTGACGCTTTTTGCAGAAGCAATTCAGAAAATGTCTAGTTTAATTCAGATATGTTATTTAATATTCAGAAATCGTCAACTGTATTCAGCTTTGTTAACAAATCTTAAAGAAATCGTCAAATAAAATACAGAATACATCAATTCTTTAGCTTACAGTTGTTTAATTTATAATAAAGATATACATAAATAAGCAAAAATATTTTATTTATATTTCTCGGAATCTCGTTCCAATAAGGTCCCCTTTTACAATTTTCCATTACATCTCAATTTAGGTATAATTTTATCTTTTTCTGTTACATAAGTAATCTAAATTAAATTATGTTTATTGAATTACAATTGACGCTTTCTGAATATCAGTTGATCACAAATCTAAATTGCAATTGAATATTTCGGAATTTCTGAATATAATATAAAAGGAGATCATTTGCAATAGTTATTAACTATTTTAAACACTAAAAAGGTAAATTCGAAATTAATTAAAATTAAATATCATACAAATTTATTATAAACCCAGAGCCAGGGACATGTTTAACATACTATTTCACGAAGAAAATATTAAATCTGTGCTCCTCATCGTTAGAAAGGGGATTCACAGGATCCCTCAAAGTAAACAAAATCAATAATCGAATTTAATTTAATTTTACAACTGATATTTATTTATATTACTAATTGCATAATTAAAGCAATGTGTTAAGCTGTTTGCAATTCCTTCCTGATGAAAATTTACGGATAAACGTCATGCCTTACACAAGTAAAGACTCCAAAAGTATAGTAAGTCCAATCCGAGGTTCAGCCACTCGGATAAACTTAATAAAAAATATAATTATTTGTATGGAGATAGTCAAAATCACAGTCACTCATGTTTCTGCATGCACCGGGAAAACTGTTTGATACAATTATTTTTATTACTTTTACTTATTGTTGAAGCAAAATTAAATTTTATATGACATATTAATTTAATAATACTTTGTTGTATTTTCAAAAATATTATTCTATAGGTTAACAAAAATAGGTAACAAACGTTACGTTAAAAATGGCACATTTCATTTTCAATCATCAGGTGTTAGTGAGATTTTGCTGATAATTCCAGTTAGTCCTCGAATTTGTGTAAGATGTAGAAAACAAATATCGGGAATAATTTATTGTATATTATTATGTTAAAATTTAAAATTAAAATTAATTAAATAAATTAAAAAATTAAAATTAAACTGTGGGTTTTAGATATGAATATCAAAAACAATTTTACAAGAAGTAACTAGGGATTACAGTAGCGCTCAAAAGCAAGTTGGCAAACAGTTTTTTTAAAAGAACTTTTTCAAATTTGAACATTTTTCTTTCATTATATAAAAAGTTAGAGTTATACCTTTTAATTTAAAAGCCTTTAAAAAATAATATTTCAAAAATGAAAGAAAAATGTTGAAATATAAAAAAATTCTTGTACAAAAAACTGTTTGCCAACTTACTTTTGACCGCTACTGTAACTTTAAGTCACAGTTTAAATCGCTGCTTTGAAAAATACCTAGTTGGGAATTTTTGTTCATGTATAATACATTTTGTTTAAAAAAATAATATAAATTTATTTTATAATACTTCAGTCGAGTGTTTGACGTAAATACTTCGTAATTGTGATTATGAAGTAGTTATGACAAGTAAGTTTCTTATTTTTAAATTTTGTGATTTGATTAACTACAATTGTATCTTTTTGTAATTAACGCCGGGGGCCTGTTTCAAAATGTAAATTCAGTAATATTACAAGTTACAAATAACTTCAAAGCCTTTCTAAATAATTAATGAAACAGCTACTAGGTGCGTGCTTTTTTGTACTTCGTAATAAAACAACCTATTCAAAAGTTAAGCCGAAAATCATCTTCCAATATAATTTATTATTAATAATAATCAACTTGTAATTTCCAACTAAAACTTATGAAAAGCGCCCAAGATACCGTCTCTAATAAAGATGAAACAAGTCTAGTTGAAAATCTTTTGATGTACCTTCACACACAAAGAAATACTACAGTTTTATCATTTCACTTTGTTTTTTTTTATTACTAAACCGTAACAGAATGTTACTGATTAATTCACCGGGGCTCGATTCAAAATGCTCGATGAAAGTAGAACTAGAAGTTGGTTACTATTAAAAGATAATAGCATTAAGAGGCGATTTTTTGCTGTAATTATAGCATACAAAATTTTATTACTATTATGCTAAAATCACTCAGCTATCTGATATCTTAAAATTTAAATTTTGAAAAGTGCTCGGTAATCTTATACTATTGCTTTACCTATAAGTATGATTATAAGATTGCGGTTGTAGGCGAACTGTTTGAATGCTCGATTGCTCTGCTGAAGTTGTTGGTTCGATTTCCAACCAAGTACACCAGGATATTTCGGCCGTGCTCCCTCACAAGATGATGGCAACATCTTTGAGGTACTAAATGCCTAAATACCTTTCCAATGTTGATCAAGAGATTAGGAAAGGATTCGGAAGACGTCAAACGTTATAAAAACCGATATATTAAATTGTCATGAATTTTCCTAACAAACTAACGTTGCCAGGAAAGAATGGGTAAAATTGACCTTTTTATGCCACAAGCCAAGGCGGGCAGACGTTTTATTAACACGTCCAAGTTTGAAGCCTTATATGGGCATAAAGTCTGAATTTTGTATGGGATTATTTTATAATATAATTTAAAATTGAAATTAAAAATTTAAGTTGCATTGATTGTAATGGTAAAAAGGTATAAGTTTGTAAATTTGGATAAGTTTGGTTTAAAAATTAAAAACAGCAGTAAAATAAAAAACTGGAAGCAAAAATGCATGAAACCGGTGAAAAAAGCAAAATTTATTAATAAAAATTGCGTCAAGCAGGTAACGAGAGAAATATTTGTTGCACGCACACCTGGGCTACATCACCGTATGGATAAATATTTACATTAATTTAAAATTAAAAGATTCCATACTGACAAAAATAGATGTTTCTGGGTGGAAAGCGTTTTTTCCACAAAAATAAAAATTTATACACCACGGACATCGCAATATATACCGGGTGTTGACTCGAATAGCCGAACATAGGGAATTAACACGTAAAAACTTATTTATGCAAATTCCTGCTTCCCAAATTATTTTAGAGAAAAAATGAAAGACACAAAAAGAATGCAGAAATATAAACTACGTATGATAAAAGCATTAGATTTCATGTAATCTTTACTTATAGGGTCAAAAAATGCTTTTAAAATTGTTAAAATTTTCATTTATCAGACTGGCCATGTAAGTTTCCAAGGTAATTATTTCGAAATTAAATTGAATTATTTATTTCATGACCAGTCTGAAAAATGAAAATTTTAACAATTCTAAAAGAATTTTGGACCCTTTTAGTTGAAACTAGATGAAATTCGAAGATAAAAGTCTAAAATTCTTTTAGAATTGTTAAAATTTTCATTTGTCAGACTGGTCATGAAATAAATTCAATTTAATTTTAAAATAATTACCTTGGAAACTTACATGGCCAGTCTGATAAATGAAAATTTTAACAATTTTAAAAGCACTTTTTGACCCTATAAGCAAAGATTACTTGAAATCTAATGCTTTTATCATCCGTAGTTTATATTTCTGCATTCTTTTTGTGTCTTTCATTTTTTCTCTAAAATAATTTGGGAAGCAGGAATTTGCATAAATAAGTTTTTACGTGTTAATTCCCTATGTTCGGCTATTCGAGTCAACACCCGGTATATATATGTCATGAAATTTTTGAATAATAAAATTTTATTTAAGTTATGCAATTTTACAATTTATTTTATTTTCTACGCTGGTGGAAATTTATCAGTGATATTGATTATTTTGGAAATTCCCATCCAGTTTTTGATATAACCTTTGGAAAGAAAGAAATTAATTTTAAAATAAATAAATCAGATTATAACTTACCAATATTTTTTGTCAGGATTATTTAAGATAAAAGGATGTGCTTAATCACGATTCTCGAATGAGAGAAAACACTGTTCAAAACGACAAAATTTGAATTTGTGCTGATAAAATGTCCCCTCCAGGAAAGTGGAAAGTTTTAACAAAATGTAGGATCAAAATTCATTCTAGGCGGAGGTGCTGTATAGTAAAGACCTTTATGGAGCCTAGAATGAAAAATCAACTTGCGAAATCTTGATACATTAAAATTTATATAAAAGTTAGATACTTACGTAGCGTTTAAGAAGTGTTGGTGCTTTTCTTTTATTATTTTAATTAGCAGTAAGTTATACTATGAAATTATTAAATAAATTAAATCCACAATTGAAGGAGAAATCCAGGAGCAGAATAGATGAAATTTGAAACAAGCAGCTACAAAAAACTACCGACGGTGATAAAATCCAGAAGCAACATTGATGAAAATTTAAGGAAAAACTACTAAAAGAAAACCGCAGAGGGTGAGATAAATTAACGTTAATAAAATTTGTGAAAAATTTAAACTTGAGCCGGAAACGTACAATTTGTGTATTTGTAATAATTGAAATTTTAACCGTGATCAGATTTTCAAAATCTATATGCAAATTTTGCAAACAAATGTGAATTGAAAGTGTGATTTAGGTAACTAGCCAACTGCAGGCTAAGATTAAGAACATTAAAATTTGAATTAAAACTAAATTGGTAAAGTTCGAACTGATGATTTTCGATAATAAAAATTTTTGTAAAGTAAAATTTTTGATATAAATAAATTTTTTGTATTTCTTAAAACTGAATTTATTAAAAACTGAGAGGAGCAAAGCTGGATACATCATTTTATTCTAAGAGTCAAGATTGCTAAAGGGTGAGTGTCCACTAGCGGATTTGGTGCAGATGGTTAACTCCTTCAATTTAGCGACTGGAATTACAATATATTATATAATTTTGTTACAGTATTAAAAAGAAATGACTCAACCGTGTTATTGAGATTGACAACTTAGGTGTTTGGTTTGATCTACAAAATTTATATTTCAAAGATTTGTTCATAACCTTGGGTTAATTCGCAGATGAAGCAGGAATTTTCTGCCAAAACAGTTAAAACGTTGTACTTCTCGCTAATAAGATTCCAACTGGAAGATGCGTCATGTGTTAGGTCTCCATTCTGCCACATCCATATTGATATTATGGATGCAGTTGAACGCAAATTTGTTTACGTCAAATGGGGTCAAACTCTAGAGAAATTTACACATAATCATATTTTGTCTTTTATTTGTGTCAACGCCTGTGGAATTATTTCGAGCCATTTGTATCTTCATATGATACTAGGTACCAAAATGCATTTCCTACTACGAACTGCCACGAATTATGGTTTACACAGTTCTATATCCAGAATAAACAATAGAAACGTAGGAATGATTCTAGATAAGAGACTGCCAAATTATTTGTACCTTGGTTTGGATCCATGTTAAGCTGCAAGTCCTTGTTTACATTTTTTAAAGAGTATAAAAAATACTGAATTGTATTTCGATCTGAAGCGAGTTTATCCTGCATTTCCATCCTGCAGTATCCATAACAATGATACCCAACCGCTGAATAAAATAATAAAATCTCTAATTATTGTAATTTTTAAAATAAAAATAAATTGATTTTTATTCCCCAATTTCTAATATTTTATCGAAATAATAGTTGCTGCCATTAATAGATTCAATAAAAGCCGGTTGTGTTCTAGCGCTTAAGTGTTTCGATTGCTCAACGAATTACTCAATTGAAGCTAGGAAATGGCAAACAACCGCGGTATACTTGGCCACGAAATCCTTTAGGTCACGACGCTACTATCAATAAGCATACGAATATGATAAGATATAGAAAAGAAATTAATCAACATAATTCCTTTACAGATTTAACAGTATGTTCTAGTTTACCGCCTATAGCAGAATGTAGCAAAATGTACGTAAATCAAATACGTACCGAAGTACCGTTAAGAAGTTCACCTTTTTCATAATAATTATTAAAGGTACAGATGAACTCTTATTTGATTATTTGACTGAGCAGGTCCCGAAAACGTTTAAATATTATGAAAAAGTTATATGGCCAAAATCAATTAAGAACCGCTGATATGTATATCTATAATATAAAATACATTTACATTATTTATAATATAATAATCTAAAATGTAATTTCAATCAGCATCCAGCCTGCACTTTAAATAAAATTTCTTTTATTTTTCAAAATTTCTATTAACTATGAGTTCTGTTAGAAAACGAACTGGGTGAATAATAAATATCATATGCTCTTATTTTCAATTATAGAAAATTTTCTTTATGAAATGAAACAATTGAATTGCAATCTGAATTGCTTTTAGAATGCATATCTTTTTAAATACATTCTAGTAATATCATCCCATAATATCTTATAATTTTTACATTTAAACCTTACTGGCAATCTAAACAGCGAATAATACATTAAAACAGTAGAAGAAGTCTTATCACAATCATAAAGTGAAACAAGCTGCTTTATAATTATTATGGGTGTAAGTGGTAACATTGCGGATATATCTACCGCCCCTTAAAAATTGTCAACGATTAAAAGAATAGAGCAAGTATTAAACAGTGATAAGTATTCCAAAGATTTTCTGAAAACGTTTTTTTTAAAGTTAATTTTTGAAATATAGTACTTGGGGAGCGGGTGGACTTTTGTAAAACAAGCAGCCCGCGGTAGGAATTGAATTTGACATACCTGCTTGCTTACGCGATGATATCCACTTGATTACATCTTTGTGGGACAACTGTTGTTGGCATACATTTATGAAATTTCTAGAAGTAGCTTTGTAATCGACTGTTTTAATATATTTTTTATGTTTCAACATATTAATCGGGAATGTATTAAGATAATGAATAAAAAAATTTATTTTAGTGATATATTCTTATTGCATCCTAATGAACCTACCGATATCAAACATAAATGTCGACCCAATATTATTTAAGCTTTGGTATATAAATTATTATGGGTTCTAAATAATGAAGGTCTAACTTTTTCACAACTTCTCATTATTAGTTAATTATTTTTCAGTTGTAAAAAATTTTAATTTAACATAAAATACAATTTTTTTGCGAATATTTTAATTTGACCGATATTTGAATGCGTGATTTTGACATTTTGCTTAATCAGCTTAATAAAGTTGAGATGCCACAAAAAATTGATAATTGAATTTTAAATTGAATTTTATAGTTGGCACTTAAGAAAACCATAATAAATTGAAGGTATAAAATGAAGTGTTATACCATATAAAAACTTTAAAAGAATTTATTTTTACAATAACCATTTTATACGAATTTTTACAATCTTAGATCCTGATTGCGGCCAAAGTGGAAAGTATCCCTTAGCGATTCTCAATCCCGATCCTGCGCCGCCGCATTTTTAGTAGTGGGGGCTTGGCCCGGGCGCAGCCGTTTGCCCCACAGTCTAATTCTCACCCCCGAGGATCGAATGTCCTGTAAAGTGGGTTGTAACTCAACGCGTGGTTTTCGTATGAAGTGATTGATGCTAACGAGTTTTATATATGTATTTGTGATAACAGTGACAACTTAAAGGATGACTATCTACGGCACCAGATTATATTAACAATATTAAATTTACATATCAAACACGGGAGGATTTTAACACTTTAAGACGGTTAAATAATGTTTTTCAAAACTTCTTTAATTGTTTTGAAGTTTTAGAAAATTAAAATATATGTTAAAACATTAATCTGTACCTAAGATAAAATGATGTTCGCTTGCCTACATTATTAAAAGTTTTTCAGGATATCACGAATAAGGATGTAGAAAATACAATTCACGGTAGGTACACCTAGAAAAAAAAAATTTAAACTAGAAGTTTCTAAGCTTTTGTAAAAATAAAATCACTAGAGTGAGGTGTTTTATCACACCTTATGGTATTTTTTCTGAAATGATAAACATTCGGTTACTAAAAGTTACATTATAAATGAAGCTTGAGGGAAGAAAACTGGTGAAATACTGGGTTCGCGTGGTTTTCGTCTGGATTAATAATAAAACTAACAAAGTTTTATAATAAAAGGTATTTACCTAATGTAATTAAAATTTATTTAGTTTTAAACTTAATTTAATTTGTTGACATTTTGTCATCTCACGTTGTCATCGGTGTAATAATCTTATATGATATAAATCAGATTGTCATCCTAAGTATTCTAAAACTGAATTAGTAAATTACGTAAATCATATTACAATAAATTGAAATCCACCATAAGTGTTTCATAAAAAGAAAGCTAGTTAAAATTCTTGTCGATTTTATCTCATTCTTTCAAAACTTATTTCTTTTCATCTAAAAAAGCAAACTTAAAACTTTTCTATACACAAAAAAAAGTTTTGTTAATATAGTAATCGATTTTGACAATTGTCGCTTTTATTATTATTATTTTCGTTATTATTATTTTACAATTTTAAGTTTTTGAATATCAATAAGATTCCGAGCCGAAAACTTTCAGAAAAGTTAAAGCATTTGTTGTTTCTTTTACGCGTTGTTGAGCTTACGAATTATACGTTTTGTATTCTAAAGAGATTGTTTCAAGACTCATTTTACTACAAATTGTTACTAAATTATATTTTATTTAAAAAATTTGTTTTGTTGAAATTTTATATGCATAAATTCAGTTGAAAAGAGGTTTTTATAATAATTATAGAATTCTATTAAATTAACTTTACTTCAATATACTATTATGTTTTGTTAATTTAATAATAATATTATTATCGTGATTAATTATTACATAATTTAATTATAATGAAACTTAAGGTAACAGTCAAATTACTGTATTATTAGAAGTGGCAGGTACACAATCATATGTAAAGTAGGTTTTGCATAATGGGCACTATAATATTACAACAACTATCATTATTATAGCAATAGAACTTATAATAATTATATAATACATAATGCATTGTTTAAATTAATATTTTTAAAGTTATTGTAAAATAAAATGTAAAGTAAAATAATTCTGACATATGTCGCGCTTTTATTTAAAGCCATCAGATGGTTATAATATAATATTATATAAAAATAAAAATAATTATATTGTTCACATTATACACATTAAATATATAGTAATTTTTAAAACCACTAAATTTATTAAAGTAGGTAATTTAAAAAATTGCTGAGCATTCTTGTATAATATGTGTAATAACTTAAAAGGGCTCACAACCCTTAAAATTGACTTTTCTTTATTTGAAAGAGGAGGTTGAAACATTTACGAAAATGCAAGTGGTTCTAAAAAATTTGCTTTAGTTTAGCTTTTACAGTAATAAAAAAATTTATGTCGTCATGTTGCGCACTAAGTAAATCTATTAATATAACACTCAAGATTAAAATACCCTTATGCTTTAGTATGGTCACATTAGCAGTAATACTAATAACTGTCAATGTGGTTATAACAATAGCTTAGGACACACGTCGATCTTTAATGTTGTATTAATGCCTTTATTTAGTACACTACATGACGTCATAAATTCTCTTTGTTGGTCTAGAAGCTAAACGAAAGCGAATTTTTTAAAACCACATAATAAATTATACATTTTTAAAAGTGTTTCAACCTCCGCTTTTAAATAAAACAAACTCAATTTTAGGGATCGTGAGCCCTTTTAATAAATAATAACCTGGTACTTTATGATTATTTTTAAGTTTCAATACAATGAACAACTTCGATGTTCGGAAACGCTCTAAACTTTTCAAATGAAATCTAACATACGCAACTCTTTGCATTTATTTTTGCATTATATATTTATTATACATATTATTACTGATGAAATCTGATAATTATTGCACTACGAAAGATACACAAATAATTACATTGAAAAGAGTGCATCTTACTGTGAAAAGAGTGTAACTGTTCTTGTTAATTGAAACACTCAATAGTTTGTATTATTTCGACGTTCAGGAAATTTCTATTTTACTTGCGAAATTATCATATATAATATCACAAGAGGGTGAGAATAAATTGTAATAATTTCACATATTTTCGAAAAGTTGTTGCCAGGCAATAGACACGAGAGCCCGAAGGGATCGAGTGGCTATTGCCGAATGGCAACAAATTTGAGAAAATATGTCAAATTATTTTCTAATTTATCGAACTCTCGTGTGGTATTCGAATTAGACTATTTTTTTTCCTGTCAATGTCAATTTTTTTTGCGCGCGATCGATCTGAATTTTTGCATATGCCTTCCCACCGATAATTTACAGGGGGTGTGTGCGGGGCGAGGGGGGAGAATTTTTTGCTTAGTTTTTTTATATCTAGCGCCGTTCTCGAGTTATTGCTAATTCAAAACTTTTCATAGTGAGTATCTGCAGGAAGATCGAATTTTTTTGCGTATGATCGATCGGAATTTTTGCATATGCCTTCCTAACGATAATTCACGGGGGGTGTGTGCGGGGCGAGGGGGGCTAATTTTTTGCTCAGTTTTTTAATATCTAGCGCCGTTCTCGAGTTATTGCTAATTCAAAAGATTTCATAGTGGGCATCTGCAGGAAGATCGAGTTTTTTCGATTTTGATTTATTTTATTTATAATTGGGGTGGTCAGAACAGGAATGAATCAAGACCATTTGAAAAAAAATTCTGTTATGATCCCTAAAGTTCTACGGAATAAGGTTTGAAATTCATATACAATTTTTATGGACTAGAAATTGAAATAGAAGGGTTAGAGCAGGAGTTAATCTATTCCATAAAAATTTTATATGAATTTCAAACCTTATTCCGTAGGACATCAGAGATTAACCAACAGAATTTTTTTTAAATGGACTTGATTCACTCCTGTTCTGACCACCTCAATTATAAATCTTGATAACTTGACGTAATATGAAAAAATGATGACAGACGTCAAATAAAAAACAAAAGCAGTTACCTCGAATTATTCTCGCTGGAATAATGTAAGTAACATTATTCCCACTTACATAATGATTTGATTGGCACCGTTTGACGGAAATTGAAAGTTACTATTGGTTGTCAAAATGAAAAAAAAATAGTCGCAAGCAATACCACAAGAGCTTTGATTTATCCGGATAATTTTTTATTTCAACGAATACGTGATTAGCAATTTAGCGAGAAAAAACTTGGTCGACGAAAATCACGAGAGCTATCGAGCGGTAGCGAGATTGCTCGAGTGGTTTTGTCTGACCAAAAGTTTTTTCGAGCCAAATTTTAAAAGCACGTATGAGTGTTCTGAAATAAAAAATTATCCGGATAGAAATCAAAGCTAGTGTTGTATTTGATAAGATAATTCCGCGAATAAACGATGAAATTGATTAAGTAGATATTAGTATCTACTTACAATATTGTTTGGTTTATTAAAAGTTTTAAAATAGGTTTACATCGAATGAGCGTTAGGAACAGAAAATGCGTCCATTCCGTGTGCCGGTGTGACCCCAGCGTAATACATGGTTGGAAATCGCAGTACGTCAACATAACCTAAACTTATTTGAGATGAAAGTACATTTTTATTTGACACAAGTACACAAAAGTACATTCGGTTTTCGGTATAATATTAGGTTTATAAAATTGTAATCAATGCTGCAAAAGTTTCCACCGCAGAACAATATAATAAATTTTATTGCTATCAATTAAATCTTAATTATAAATTAATTATACAATATGCCTTATTTTACTTTTTACATTAATTTTTAAATAGGAAATGTTAGTAATGATAGGTTATTAAATGAAATATTTTCAAATGTGAATAACTCGAAAACGGCGCTAGATGTCGAAAAACGGAGCAAAAATTTACCCCCCCTCGCCTAACAGGCACCCCTCGTGAATTTTCGATGAGAACACATATGCAAAAATTCAGATCGATCGTACGCGGATAGTAATGTTAGGTTATTAAATGAAATATTTTTAAATGTGAATAACTCGAAAACGGCGCTAGATATCGAAAAACGGAGCAAAAATTTACCCCCCCTCGCCTAACAGGCACCCCTAGTGAATTTTCGATGAGAACACATATGTAAAAATTCAGATCTATCGTACGCGGATAGTAATGTTAGGTTATTAAATGAAATATTTTCAAATGTGAATAACTCGAAAACGGCGCTAGATATCGAAAAACGGAGCAAAAATTTACCCCCCCTCGCTCAACAGGCACCCCCGCGAATTTTCCATGAGAACACATATGCAAAAATTCAGATCGATTATTCACTTTGGCTGTCATTTCAAAAAAGGTAAACAAAAAAATATCCGCAAAATTTATCCACTTGCATTTTCTGTTCCTTCCTAAGTACAATTTTTATCCGCTAGCAAACTTTCAAGTTTGACGTTTCTTATGCATTGTTTTATACACGAGTGGAATTATCACAATAAAAAACTAACATCATCCCACTTTTGCATAAATCGATGAAAAGTTGCACTGCGACTATTACTCCAACGTCGTTGCATTTAAACAATTGTACTCTAACAAGCTGTCATAAAAAAATCACGAGTTGACGCAAGTAATTTTTCTCGACACATACTTTGTTTCCATCCATTTCTATTCAATGATATTGTGTGTAATCTCCTAAATGCTGAACTAGAAATAAAGAAACTACATACGTATATATCTTAACCTTTCAAAACAGGATTTTTGTTTTCTGTCGTAAGGAACAGATTGTGTAAATTAATTAATTTTAATTATTGAACTTCATTCTAATTAATATCTACTAAATTAATACGTTATAAAATGTCTTACAAAAAATTAACAGAGAATTATTAGCAATACATTTGGCAAGGAAAAAAATTTTATAAATAGGATTGGAAAATAGTTACATCTTCTAGACTGTAGAAAAACCTGACGATGTTACAAAGCGGAATTGGCTGGAAGTATAAACAAAACAAAGTCAAACAAAATTGTTTGATAATAATTAAAGAATAAAGTAAATAAATTATTTCATAGAATATACCTATATAAATAGTTGTGTATTGTCACAAAGCATATAGTTATTATTATTCAATAATACATCAAATTTATAGTAACAATAATATTTTTATATTATTATAATATAATTATATAAAATGTAGATGAACAGTCATATCACCTGATCATAAAACGAACAAATGGAAATTGTTACTGGCAGGAGTTATCAAATAAGTGTCTCTTGATCAAACTTTTCTTTATTACACAGAATTAAACTTAAAAATAAATTGTGTGGTAATTTAGTATGTGCGTAAAACATAATTATTAAACAAAATCTAAACATTAGCACGTTATTTAGGTTTAGGTGGTCACTTGGTGTTTTCATAATAAGTCATATTCAATACATATTTTTAACATTTTCTAGGGTAATTTTTTATATTTTTTTCAATTGTTTCAATATGTTTTCTAGTACCATATCATTATTTTAATTATTATTATTTAAAAACATTAATATTTATAATAATGTTTACATTACTAGTGTAAATACATTATTATTTTTGTTTTTTTCACGTTATATGCAACTCAAGATCGATAATAACCGTGAAATAGGGCCTTATATTGCATTATATTAGTTTTTGATTTTTAAATTTTTATTTAGTTTCATAGTGCAATATTTTTTTGGTTATTCAATCATTCTTAGTCCTACCCTGTCAAAGGTGTTAAATTAATGTCTTTTCATTGTTTTTTAAATAATAATTTTCTACGTAGATATTATGTATCTTTACAGTTAAAATTCTATTACTTTAATGTTATGTTTAGATTTTGTTTAATTTTTTTTATTATGTATCATATTCACCACTTCAATAAAGGTAGTTTAATAATTAGTTTTAAAGTACAGTAGAACTTTAATTATCCGAACTCCGACTATCTGAATCTCCAATTATCCGAATCGCTTTCCGAATATTCAATATTATTGTTAAGTATAATTGATTTTAGCTGTTCCGCTTGTTACAAAACAGTCACTGTCAGATCCCAAAGGCTAAAGATGCAGAAAAAGTCGAAAAAACTTTTCAAAAATTACTTTGTTTTAGCGAAACTATCCATAACCTCAACAAAACATCTGTTCCGCAGACATCTTGAAGTGGGGAATGGATATACAGTAGCGCTCAAAAGTAAGTTGGCGAACAGTTTTTTTTTAAAGAAATTCAAATTCGAACATTTTTCTTTCATTATATAGAAAGTTACAGTTATACCTTTTAATTTAAAAGCCTTTAAGAAATATTATTACAAAAATGAAAGAAAAATGTTGAAATATAAAAAAGTTCTTGTAGAAAAAACTGTTTGCCAACTTACTTTTGAGCGCTACTGTAACTGATTATTCGAATTTTTGATTATCCGAATGGGGTCCGGTCCCAATTGATTCCTATAATTGGAGTTCTACTGTAATATATTAATTAATAATAATAATATGCAAATGATAATTAATTACAATGAATGGCATATAATCAACTTTACTAGAAATTATAAGAATGTTTAAAACAAAACACTGTTTCTGTCTACTTATAAATGTAGTGCCCCACGTTCGGCACCATCCCGACTAGAAATTTTAATGAAAGACCTATTGGGTCCTCATTGGGTTGCCCAATAGGGATGTCACGCAACGCCCTGTCTGGCCCTAATTGGGCAATGGATTTCCCACTTAGGGCCCACTCAAAACCCAATGGAGAAAACTTGACCATATAAGTTATTTGTTTTGTTTAGGATTTTCCGATTGGGTTGTAATTGGACCCTTATAGGGATTTCCTTATTGGGCATGCATTCTTGGGACCCAATGAGGTCCAGATGTATACCCTGAGCGATCCCAAATTAATTTCTAGTCGGGATATGTTCATATTACAGATATAATATATTAGGATAGATACTGATGAAAAATTGAATTAAAATATTTACCGTTTTATTAACTTGTTTTTACATTTATAGTTATTATATTATTTGATACTAGATGATGATTAGATGATAACTACATAATATACTTGATTAATATTGATAATTTTCATGAATTCTAAATTGTAAACTAAACAGTTCTCTTTGGAGATCAGAATAACGGGTAATTTAAAAAATTGTATACATATTTCTTCTAGGAGGCAATCAAGATTTTATTTCATAAATTTCTACTTTTCTAAAAGGAGCATACATTTTAACTTATATGATTTTCGCGTAGATTGAAAGTGCTCTCAGATTTTGGACTCATTTTTATTTAAAAAGTTGTTAAATATGTATATCCTTTTAAAATTTTAAATATTTATAAATTTACTACCTGTAAGTGTTTATCGACTTCTCTAAAACTGATTATGAACACAGTTATAATATAAAAGTATCATATTATTGTACAATATTACAGCAATTCGATTTATTGAGAGCAGGAGCAATAAAAATTATCAAATTGTTTTGTCAGATAATTAAATTTGATTATTTCCCAGAACACATTTTATTTAAAAGTCTTCTTATGTTTCTACAGTAAAACCATGTAAAGTAAAAAAAGAGAAGGGGAGAGTCCGGCAGTACCGGCCGCTACAGTACCGGTCAGTTTCAATTTTCGAAATTCTGTATTAGATAGCTCTGAGATGGTTGTTGCCATATATTAAGTAAAAAATTCCGAATAGTAATATATATTTCACGCGGCGTCGACTTGTCACTGGTTTATTTTCTGGAATAACATTTGTATTGCGCTTAGTGAACGTACGTGAATTAAAAAATTTTCTGTGATTGATTAGTAGAATTTTGAGGACGAGTAAATCTCGAGAAAAGGATTAGATACAATGTGGAAACTGTAAGAGTTGGATCCATGAGTCCTATGCAATCCTATCAGAGTTGTCAAATCAATATATTTGCGATTATTGTTGATTATTGTCAGTGGTTTTGTTGCTGAATTTTATTTACTTTAATTTTTATAAATAAAAGTGTTTGTTTCTAAATATGTTTCTATTTTATTACACGGTTTTTAATAATCTCTGACTTCCGGTAATATTTCTTACCAAGCGATTTTTTGATAATAGTGCAAAACTTGGAATTTAGGTTAATATAGTAGGAGCCTATAATATATTTAACTCAAGTGAATGACGTTTGAAAATTTTTAGTTTTTTGATTTTTCTTTGAAATTCTCGTTTATAAGAGACCGCTTTTCTAGCCATACCACGTCTTTATACGAGATTCTTGCATGTCAAGGTTTTTGACTCGGCCACTTCAACACCTTCGTTTTATAATCTTCTTCGTGCATGGGCCGATAACCCGATAACCGCTTAAATTTAGCCGCCCGAGCTGGAACCGCTATCACTACTTTAAAAAATATTATTTATCCTTTATTTTGTTTTTCATAGTTTTGCATGCTGAATGTGATGTTTTTACCCAAAACCAATTTTAAATTTCTAAATCTATATATTTTTCAAATAAATTAGTCCATTTTATAATAAACTAGGATTTCTTTGGGATTGCAATGCAGACTCTACAGACTAATTGCCATTGAACAATCAAATACAGAAATTAAGCTTAACTTGGTACAATGAATTTTGTATGTATTTCAAGTACATTGTTATATAATACATTATACATACATTGAAAAAATTTAGTGTAATAAATCCATGCTAAGGTATAGAGTACAATTTCAAGAGATATCTTAGCTTTCGAGCAACGGGATACTTGATATGTAGTGGAAAATTTAATGCAAAAGCTTTTGCAGAAACACACATCATCATGGCTTCATGGCTATACGTAATAAAACTAAAAATACTTCCGGCTCATCGTAAGAATTAATATGTTAAGAAAATGTTATTAGTGTCATAATTTTTACATTCATTACGTTAAATTTACATTCAAAAAATAAATGTAACAAATCAAATGGATATATTACCAGATGGGTCTATACAACAGGAACTACTTTTTTAGTGGTTACGGTCCTAAGTCTACTCAACTTTGAAATCGCTTGGGGTAACACCCTGGAGTAATAATAAGCAATAGAAGCTTGTACACGTCTTCAAATTCATCGCGCTACTAAGGCAGTAACTGAATTAATTAATTCCATAAGACTTCTGTAGAATTACTGTCGTTTAAATTTAAATTTAAATGCAAAAGAATTCGACTTGACATTGAAAATTCTGCAAAATCATCACAACCAAAAAAATACATACCGTGTGTAGAATTATGGTTCAGTTCGAAATAGAAATTTAATTCTCTACAAAACTGTCTTCATAAAACTCTATGGTGTTTCTTATTGCGTTTTAAGTAAACTTTGTGGTAATTTACAACTTTGTCAATAATTGACCGATTTAATGAAGCAACAAGTCAGCAAATTATCAAATTATCTTATGTAATTTTACAGTTTAAAATCATTTTTTATACCTCTATTTCGTTGTGTTATCCAAAATATAACAACTGTATTAACAATATCGAAATAATATAAAAAAGTTTTCTATATAATTACGAAATTAATTTATATTTTATTATTATATTTGAACAAAATCAGGATTATATTATTATGATTGTTCTGGCCAATGTATAACATGAAATATTATCATATACATATTAACTTCCGAGATTAAGAGATATATTTTGTTATTAAAACGAATTATTATATTGTCATTAAATAAAACCGAATTAAAATGTGTTTAACATGTTAAATTGTCAATTTTTAAATTTAAATTAATTGCAAACCATATAACTAATTAAATAAATAAATTTAATTAAAATTAAGAAAGCCGGTCTGTTAAGCAACCAAACACAACTCTACAAGTTTACCAGTGATGCTATAACTTAGCATTTTAAGCAGATTATTTTAATTAATTACTAAGTAACATTATGCTTTTTCGTTATGTAGAAACTTTCATTAAATCTTTTTCTGCATCGCTTAGTTTCATTATCTCGTCAGTATATTATTCATTAAATAAATACTAAACATTTTGACTGGAATAAATAATAATTGCCTTAATTTTACTTTTACTGTGCAAAAGTGGGTAACCAATCTATGCTACTGATTATTATAATTTGATATGTTTTGAATATAAGGAAATGGTTCAAGCAACATGTATTACAGTCATAAATTATAATGTAGTATAGGTACATTATAGATCTTATGCTCAGAAAATATCAAGTATTTAAAAGGAAAGGTAATATTATATATCTGATAGAATTTTACATAATGTTTTGCACACGATTGAAAAAATATAATTTTCTGTAACATTTCTTTTTCATAAAAAGCTTACGATGCAAATTAGAAATATATCTCGTAATATGCGTATCTTTGAATCAACAAAAGAAAATTTTAAAAATTGTTTGATGTAGTATTCGTACAAAATGCCTACTAAAAGTAGTCACTCAACCTTTGTTTACATCAAACGATTTATAAGTTTCAAATGCTACCAGTACCTAAAAAACGACAAAATATAAAATCTTAATAAAATTTTATTTTAAATTAATA
This sequence comes from Cantharis lateralis, assembly GCA_963170105.1. Classification (NCBI taxonomy): domain Eukaryota; kingdom Metazoa; phylum Arthropoda; class Insecta; order Coleoptera; family Cantharidae; genus Cantharis; species Cantharis lateralis. Next base: position 13,438,932 of record OY720629.1, read on the forward strand.
AAGCAAAACATATTTGGTGCTTTTCAAAGTTTTGGAGATAAAAAAATGATAAGAAAATATTTTATATTAATATTGAAATATATTAAACAGATTTATAACAGGGTAGATATGAAATAAAGCACTTTACTGATAATTTTTTAAAATATTTTTATTGGTGATGTATTGCAACTTACCTATAAGTATTCCAAAGTTTTTAATGGAAAAAATGTCATAAGACACTTTCCCATTATACCAAAATTGTAAACAATCCGCCTTTGCCAGTGCTTGACGTTTTTATATAAATTTTACTAATCGGGAAATGAAAACTATAGTTTCTAACATAATATTGTGGTAGGTAATCAAAATTCAATATAGTTTTTTCTAAAACTTAAATTTCGCCTACTCATCCGTTGTTGCTAATCAGAATCTACGAATCACACTAACAGACCTTGTATTAGAATCCTAGTTTAATCGATGTTCACAAAAGTATACATTGCCAATATGTAATGACTCTTGTAAAAGAGTCCTTCTGCGAAGCCAATAAAAGTAACAAATAATATTGTTCACTCCTTAACATACCTACTTACCATGATGGATAAAATCCATGGAAGTGGATAGTTGCGGCAAATATTTTATTTATCTGATTTACCCCGTCTTATCAATCACTTCTATGATTACTTAGTTAATGGGTTTTATCAAAGCTTAACTAATAAGATGGAGGACATTACCTTACGTTATCGCATTCCTGGTTTTATCTTAAAAAAATATGGATGTGAATCCAATCCATATAAAATGCTGTTTATAAATTTAAGAGGATAATTATGTTTCGTTTTTTCAATAGCTTTCAGTACTTAATTGGTATAAGCGCAGTGCTAATCACAATGCCTTCATAATTAAATAGTCTACCGAATAGCCTGAGTAAAAAAGCAGCTGTATAGTTCAGAGCCGTGACTTGTTAGGCCTATAGCACTGTAATAATATTACTTAAACGAAGATAAAATTTGTAATAAAATTGTGTTATATTGAGGTGGAATTGATGAAGCCCTAATTTTTTGTTCTTAAAAATAAATAAAAATCTAAATTTTATGACGGAATCACTATTTAATTTGATTTAACTCAGTCGGTGTCATTTTAACTGCTTGTACATAACAATTGTTGAATAAAAATAAGATGAAGCAATATTAAAATTATTAAACATAGTGGATAAGTGTTAATTTAATTTCAAACAAATCGATTAAATATAATTATAGCAGTTTTAAATTCTAAAATTTTTCATATTTTGAGCACACAAAAACATTTATATGTTAAATAACAAATAGTATATGTGACGTAGAGACGTCAAAAGGAAAATTATAATAAAAAATGTTTGCTTCTCAATCATAAACAGGAGAATAATTTATCTTCTTCTATCTATATATATAAAAATCGTTTGTGCGTTTGTTAGGCTTAGGTAAACTCGGAAACCGCAAGAGGTATCGAAGCCATTTTGTACCATAGCTTAGATATATTATGCAGATTGCATATCTATTTTTTGGTCAAGATTGGTCGCGTCGGGGTCGACTTATACGCGACCAGGTTAAAACAATAGGTTATCGAAAGATTATCGATAGCTGGCGTGATGTAACTAACCGAACAAACAAATTTATTCAAATTTGGGCAGGACAACGTCTGCCGGGTCAGCTAGTTTATTGTAAAATGTAATTAAAATTTTATTTAAATGTATTATTATGTAGCAGGCTTGGGAATATCAAAACATTTAATTTAGATACATCGAATAAAATAATGATTGATGAAATAAGTAATAATTATAAAAATACACGAACATTAATCCCGTGTAACTTAAGTCGGTACTAGCTAGTATCACTTAAATAAAAAAACTTTTTTCTTCGTTTTAGGAATACAATTTTTTTAAGTTTTTTGAAAAAAAATTGGCAATATTATTATCGTATTTCTTAAATAAAAATTAACGTAACAAAATTTCAACAAAACCCTGTGTAACCTGAAAACTACCAGCTTTATAAACCTATGTTTCAAATTTCAAGTTAATTCGTTTATTGCATTTTGCGGAATAGTGTACACCGCTTAAAAATTATATATCTTTTTGTAAAATAATTACATGTTAAACATTACTAATAATCTGCAATTTTTGCTGTATACAATAAACATTCTATTGTTTCTAAACCTGTGAAATATTTTTGTTAAACTTCACTGCAGTCTAATCCCTGAAGTTTACTTATATCACCTATTCAATTTTATCACTAGAAGGAACTACTGCTAATATACCACCTGTGAAACAAACAAGTAACAATTTACGATTTTTATAGCACATCACTAAAATAGCCAATGAAAGCTACTTTATCAGGTATTAAAAATATATTAAGCACTTTTATTTTTATAGCCAATGGTTTCAAGTTTAAAGTTGCTATATAAATTTAAATTTTGTTTTTCATAAAAAAAAATGTTTCATATTATTTACATTTGTTTTGATGACTTTCTTGTAGTTTGCCTTGATAATGAGATTATAATATTTATTAATATATAAAATCATTTTAAATAATTTAAAATATATAATAGCAGTGCATTAAATTTTTTTAATTGAATACGTGTGTTCCACCTACCCTTTAATTTTTAAATAACTATTTATTACTCTTTTAATTTTCTTTTGATTTTACTTTTTTATCGTACTACCTACTAAAAAATAGGAAAAAGAAAATATATTAGAAAACATTAAAATAAGAGCGAAAGAGTTTGATATTGAAGAGATGGCAATTTAAAAATAATGTTGACTTGAAAAATATCATATATGTACTTACTCGAAAGTTCTTGAAAAAACAATTAGAGATATTACATTTAATTGATTTTCCGACTAACTTATAAGAGACGCTCCCATTAAATTCTTAGATTTAATCGATGTTGGCACAATCCCAAAATATAAAGCAGAACTTGGCGTTAAATAATGGAGATTGTAAGCTGATGCATTCATGAGGATTTATCTAATTTTTTCTTATATTTCTGAACGCAATGTAAAGACGGTTGACGTAGAAGTGTTGCATTATATTAGAAAACTTAAATTATTTTAATAAAAAAAAATATGTTACTTTTTCGTAGAATGTCTTTCATTAATTTGATTCAAAATATTTGTTGCTGCTTTTTTATAAATAATATTTTGTGAAGAAAATATGAAGACTATTCGGGTTCTTATATTTAATAATGGTAATTCTGTTTGAAATTTAAATAGTCGAGCCGTTCAATCTTGTTTGCTAATTCAATATTATTTAGTTAAGTTGATCTTGCATTTGAGCTGTTAGAATTGCAAACACTGTCAGTCAGTTAACGAATCTATCTTGTAACTTGCATTATTGGGCAAATTATTCTGTTTATCTTACTTGAAACGTTCCGTTGAATTATAATGCACTATTTGATGTAGGTTTACCAGTGATTTAATAAAATTTAATTGTATATCGTAAATCTAATGAAATTAACGTTCTAGGCGATAAAAGCGTGTGAAAAACAAAATAAAAGTCGGAAATAGATATTCTTTTTCATGTAATTGATTACTAAATATTTTAAAAATCATTAAATTTACAACTTTATTGATTGGTCTTAGATGTGAAACTAAAAACTTTCTAAGCAGATATTTTTATGTACAATGCTATTATTCATTTTAGTATTTTTGGTTTTAAGTTTCTTTAGTAAATTTCAGTCAATTTGGGCGCTGAGATATTAATTTCTATAAGCGAAATTAATTATTTAAAAAGCGCCATAATGGAGATCTTCGGCTAATATTCTGTTGACGAATGGTCAACTTGAATGGTAACAGTATTAAGCTCCGGATAAAGTATTCTATGAGTATGATCTGTGCTTTTGATAAACTGCGATACACCTCCATCAATTAATTAATTCACACTTGTCATTGCGTGCTCAAATTAATAATACAACTTTGACATTCAAGTCCATCAATACAGTAAGTCTCCGGGTTGGCACCGTAACTTTTTAATCCAAAGCTAAAAGATATGTCATATATGTATGTAGTACTACATAATATATCATTTAAAAAAACTTATAATATATTGCTCTAAGAAGACGATACTGCACTACAAGTACACTTGCTAATTTAAAATAAAAATAAAAAAAAAATAAAAGGAATGAAAACGGAATAATCTCAAAATTGGATTATACAAGTTTCATTCCAATTTCATTCCAATTAAAAAATGTTTAATCATGTGTACCTATTATAGTTGGTCTTTGAACTGTTGGTACACTGTAATGTATAATATGTGTAAGGTCTCCTTTCACCAGAGAAATATAAATCGAGTTTAAGCTAAACTTGTTTAATTACCTCGGTAAGACATGCTAAATTCTCCGTGTTAATCCAAGTTTAGCTTAAACTCGTTAGGTTCTTGCCTGGTAGGATTGGCTGTAAATATCAGTACTTATCTATTTATTTTGACGAAAATCATTATGAATACGGCCGATAATTTAATACTGCAAACAAAAATCTGTTATAATTTGTTTGTCAAATTGCAACTTTCAAAATACATTATATTTTTAGCTCTATACGTTATAGAGTTATTTGAGATGCTAATAAAGTTGTGGAACGGAACAGAGTTTTTATTTAAACTCTTTTGCCGTTTTTAATAAACTTAGCGTACTATATACTTCAACTTATTATTAATATTTAAACAAAAGTTTTGAAACTTTTACAACTGAAGTACATAGAAATGGTTTGGGTTATAAATATTGTATAATAAGAACGAAACTTCATATTTACCTATTTAGTTTCTGACCACATTCAAATGTGAGTTCGAGATCAAATTTTATTAAATATTACTTTAAGTACCTACCATAATACTTTTATTAAAAATGGGAGCAAATAATATCAATAGAAAACTAATTTATGTACATAACTTTATTCATTTTAATGAAAAACCTATTAAAAATAAAAAAAGCTATATTAATGGTATTGTCGTTTTAATATATTTTCAGATAAGCGCTACAATAGCTTTTAGTAGTATAAATCTAAATTCATTAAAAAATTTACATATGAAAGATGAAAATAGGCATCACGCACGTTGTGTCTATAAAATTCAAGCTATTTAACAGTTCAGTAATGCTAAATTATTAGTTCCTGTTTATGATAAAGTTATAGAAAAAAAAATTAATGTTTGCAGTTTCAGTTTTGAAACCAGGGAATAAGTTATGTTATAAACTCGAGTTTTCTTATAAAGTTGTAGTATATCTGAATGATTGATGACAGGAATAGTTTAAATATAAATATTTTATGAAATGCTTCACCTCAATATATTATTATAAAAATACTTTGTAAACAGAGGTTCCGGTTATTTTATATTAAATTACAGAAATATTTTTATCATAAACCATCACATAAAATTTTACTTATTGGCTCTTGCGATTATTAATACATAAATAAATACCTAATAATTTACATCATTATGGAAGACTTTTGTATTGCATTAAAACAATTCTTTTGTTATCTCGTAAAAAATATATAGGCCGCTTTTCATTTACGTATGTAAATATTTTAAAAGAACCTAGGCTTATTTAGATCCTTTTGTCGCGATTTCTACAAAGTAAATGCAAAGAAAAACTCATATTTCAGAAGGTCTTATCAGATGTGTACCGTTTGCTACTGTTCAGTAGAATTAATATAAAATTTTTGAATGCAGTTCATTTTTAATTCCGTATTGTAACTTTTTACAAATTAAAAGATAATAGTATAATATATTTATAATGAAACGTGAATTTTTAATAAAAACAATACAAAATTTAAAATCAATGCTTTTTCAATGTAATTCTTTAAAAATAATTAATATATAATATTTTTGCGGCGGAATGAATTAAGAATATAATGTATTTTAATATTAGGTACTTTAATACCATTTTATACAATACAACATCAGTGGATGCAGTTGTTCTTGTTTAAAACGAAGCTGACGTCAGAATCACTTTCATGAAGGGTTACGGTCGATCTTCTACGATTTTTTTCTTCAAAAGTACGATAGAAAATCATTAAATATTCTGAAAGAGCAAAATTTAAGCTTTCTCATGAGGTGAGGATAAATAAAATCGACCCAACGGTTACTTCACAATTTAATTTGGAAAATCGACTTTTTGATATAAACTTTAAAAGTTTATGTTCATGTTAGTTTTATAAAACATTCACTTGACGGTTCGTGTACGGTACGTGGGTCGTAGCAATCCCGAATTTAGGTGGAAGAGAGCGTGTTCATTCAACTGCATTCGGTTGCAGAGTAAACATCGTTTGAGTTCCTACAATAATTCACACAGGAGTTGAGAAAACCGGCACAGAGGTTAGAGAGGTTTTTATTGCCCCAGATCCCAGCTTTCGAATTCTGTAATTTTCTAGTTCGGAAACTCTAGGGGATGTTTTTAATGAGTTTAGCGCTTGTCAAAACACGGCGAATCTCGGATCCAGACACTCTAAATTCCATCATTTTTGAGTAGTTTAAAAATAACATAACGTTTCTTGAGTAATTCTCACAGGGTCCATCTCCTGCCTGTTGTCAGTGACCAATGGTATTTCACAATTTAATACTATAATTTATAAATTTATTTTTGTAATTTTTGAAAAACTACTGGATATTCTGCAAAATGTTATTATTTCTATTTACTATATAAACCCAGTGCAAATATTTTGGCAAAATTCTGTCTTTTTTCTGATAACTTTTTTCGAAATATGACAAAGATAACCAAATGTCTTACGTCAAATGTCACTGCAAGTCATTTTCGACTTAAAATAACTTTGACTAGATATATAAGCATCGACTAACATCGTTAGTCAATGGTATAAGTATACACTAAAGAAATGTTTTTCAACCGAACTAAATTAAAAAAATTATAGGTGTATTATTCTACCTCTACTTCAATAATATCAAATATTATTTTGTACGGCTTATCATACACCGTTTCTATATTAACTTGTACCTTATTTTTCTTTTAGTTTTAGAACATAAAATTGAAACCAAGTTTTCAAGCCTACGGCAACGTTCGTTTGTTATCTTAAAAGCAATTGGCTTATACTAGGTCAAATATGTCACTGTTGTCAAAGAAAATTTTATGCTGCAAATTTATTTTTAAAATCTAAATACGCACAATATTTTGCTTGAATTTTACAGTAAAAATTTAACCAACATCATAACGTGTTTGAAGATTATGTTACAAAATTAAATTTAATAGTTTGCTTAACAAAAGCAAAAATCTTTTTTCAACATTGCTGCTAGAAAAACTAATTAACTGTAATTAATTATTTCTTTTAGTAACCAGTCTGAAAGTAATCTAGATATTTTTTATTTATTTCTTTGAAAAGTTTTCTTTAATTCTTGAAAACTTAGTAGGTACATAATATAGTGTGTGCTGGTTAAAATATTCTGCATAAACAAATCTATTTAAATGTAACATATTTGTTTCCTTACCTTTTGAATTCATTGTATGGTTTAAATCAGCAAGAAGCCCACACTAACACTTATTTTAATGCATTACTTTTAAAGTGAAAAATGTTGTGCGTAAGTAACTAAAATTTTCTCGTCTAAATAAAGCCAGAAATTGTCAAACAGAAAATAGCTAGTTAGACGTTCAATTATGACAATAAACACCTGACTTTCAAATGTTTGTCTAGGTGTTAGATATTCTAGAACTTCGTAGGGCATAGTGGAGTTTCTGAAGTCGTCGCACTTAGTATTTCGCTTGCGCAGTCTTGAAGTTTGTTGGTGAGATTTTTCACAGTCCGTAAGGATTTTGGCTTTGACCTCAATAGGTCGTATTGTTTGAACGGACCCGTTTAACAATTCATAAAGGGCATATCCCGTGTTAAGGTCTTGATCAGATGATTGTAATCTGTGCTATTAGACGCCTGCAAGCGTTCTAGAATTCTATTCCATAAAATAGTCATTATTCCCGTTTCCAATTCCCCCTCTACTGGTAAAACCAGTATTCAAGCATCCATTTGATGTTCATTTCCAGCTTTAATTTCGCTCTTGATACTTGTTTCGTCTGGTGTTTTCATCAGGTTTCGTTCCTTGACTATTTTTGCGAGGAGAATTTCTTGCCATTTATTTATTTTGTCTGCGTAGAGCGGTTGTTTTCAAATGCCCTCTCCTTACTTCGGGTGCCGCTATACCAAGGTATCTAGAAGGTTAGAATCCCCTTGTTGATACAGGGTTTTCCGACTGAGGGATACAGTTTTGCCGAGGGTGCCTTGGTGTAATGGCTGATTTTAAGTGTTTTCCTTTGAGGGATTCCATATGCAGGGTATTTTCTCTTGATTTGGTATCCAGAAAAGCAGGATCATTTTCAGTGGAGTGAAACAGTGTTCCTTGAATGGTTTCTGTACGCATGATTGCTTGGTTCTGGTAAGTAACATTTAACATTTTTGAGAATTATTTAGAACCAATAATATTTAAAAAAGATATAAGTGAAAAAACAAATAGTTACATTATGAAAATCGATAAAGAAAAAAGTGATGCGCTATAATTACATGATTGCACAATTATTTTTAATTTTTAATTGCATATAACTTAATAAAAAGAAAAATAATAAAAAATTTCAAATTATTTTCATTATAAAAGTAGGTAGTTAATATTTTAGTGTTATTAAAATTATTAGTTAACAATTTTTTTCGTATGTAATCTTCACTTTTATTATTTTAACGCTGTTTATACTAAATACTATTAAACCAATATAATAATAGCAATTTTTGTACAAAATTATCATCTTTGGTTCCCTATTTTGGTTTCCAATAAGTTTGCATTGCAATAGCCGTATAAAAAATGCATATCAGAATATTGGAGATTTCAATATAACATTACGTAATATTACTTTTAAATAAAACATGCTACAGAAATTATGCATAAAGCGAATGAAACAAACTAATTTTTTAATATTAAACTTAAGCGTTTTAAAACAATGTCACTGATAAACTGCAAAATTTGTGACATTCAATCAAATTCAAATTTTTAATAATTTTGTAAATTTATATATTTTTGTTCGTACTTACAAATCGGTCGATTAAAAAAAAAAAATTACTAGAATTCTCTTTAAAAAATTACTAATCCATTAATACAAAAAAAACAATAATTTCGCTACCGTGGTAGTTTAAATGAATGCATAAATTAAAAAATTGATGTAAAGAGAATTTGAGAAGTTTAAAAAGTTGAAACCCCCCAAAATGGTTTGAACTCTGCCAACATTTTTATTTAAAAATATCTCATCGAAAAATGTCTTCTATTACTACCTGAGAGATTCTGCAAGGTCGCGGGGATACAATGTATATTGATTTTAATTTCTATAACCCTGCAAACACGTAAAATTCTAATTTGGCATTAATGGATTTTTAAACTTAATTTTAATTACCTACTTAAGTATAATTAAAAATATAATAACCGCGTAATGACAAAATCGCAAACTCAAGACATGATATTTTTTAAATGGATTTTTGTATTAAATTACTTTAAGATGAAAGCAATACTTTCTATTACAAATTGTAATTAAAATTTAAAATTAAATTGCGAGATTGTAATGTAGAGCTTCAATTTTCCAAAAATAAATATTTCTTTGAGACTTACATTCATAAAAAGGTTGTGAATTGTTATTACAATATTAATATCCTTGTTTTAAACTGCGGAATTTCAATTTTATAACAAGTACTTATAATGCGTCAGCTAAATTTCCGCAAATTGTCTAGTATAACTGTGAAATTTGTTTAATTTAATTAGTTGAAGTGCTTTGCTATAAATTAAAAGTCCTCTAAATTTTTACGTATTAAAGTAATTAAATCAAGTCTGACTGAAATCATTTTAGTAACTTTTTATTTTTGTGAGCTTTTTAATTCTACGTAGGAAAAATTTTAAATCTGCTTATAAGCAATATGGTTAATTGTTTTTTTTCACTGGTTTAAAGAAAAAACATGGTAGAAGATAAATATTTAACGTATAAAACCTAATTTTTTTTTGGTTATACCCTTACTTACAAATTTACGAAATACAGAATAGTATATTAATAGAATTACAACGAAACTTAGAAATTATCGCAGATTTTGACAGAAAAGGTTTTCTATTTATCGTAAGAAGGTGTCTCTACGTAAAACTATTTACGATTGGATATACTGAACGTAATATTATAATATCTTTTCGTGTTCTTTTAACTTGTTGGGCGCCAATAATACAAAAATATTGCAGTCTTTTACCCGAGATGATAATTTAAAATAAATTGAACACTAAATTGGAATTTCAAATGGTGATTTACTTTAAATTGAAAACTGTCCAAAAAAGTTCTAAATACTGTTGTGATTTGTCTTGTTAAGTGTGTAACTTATTTACTAAATATATAAAATTATCGGCAAAAATTTTATGTTATAGGTATGTACATTGATTTAAATACTTAATGAATTTTTAAATTACCTTTGGATTTGTTTGTAAATACGTTGGAGTTTTTTTCGGAATGTAAACACTTAGGCGTTGCACAAAATTTTCTTTGATTCCGTAACAAAAGGATTCTTAAACGCATTTCATTGCGTTGAACTTGATTAGCTGACGTGTTACAATTTTCTAAATTTAAATTTTCTTTTATTTCCATGCTGAACTTTGTATGTAGGTACATTTACATTAAATAATAGTCAATTATATTGGTTAATTGGGTCTGCATTAGTTCCGATGGTTCCGACTACTGCTTTTGTTTAAAACCTGCAAGGCTAAATTAATTTAACACCTCCAATCTTCTTGAGTTTTTCTTTAATTTCTACCCTGGTCATCTTTAAATTTTGAATATGAAATTGAATTAGCTTATTTCACGTTTCACTTGGTAAAATAGCAATAATTCCTTCCTCGCTTGTTTTTCTACTGTTATTTGCCAATTCCGTTTCTCTCATAAGATTCTGATTTGATCTCAGTTCTTAACAATTTCTTCGTTTATATTTTGATACTTGGATACTATGGATCTATACCTGATTAAGGATAACTTTATTTGTTATTAATTTAATTTTGTCAAAGAAAACATCGATTTTCAGCTAGCCAACCAGTTGATTTGAGAGAATTTCAATCCTCGCTATTTCCATTTGATGTAAATCTAATATTTCAATTGAATTCGTAATATACTGTTGTATTGTATCCTTTACTTGGGGAAGTTGTTATCCATTGATGGTGACACTAGGACATGTCTCTTTGGGTAGAGTAAATATTACGTGTTGCGATTTGACTGTATTTGTTTTAGTATGTTTCGTTTTCGGAGTAATTCTTGAGTCATGTTCAGTTGTACTTTCTGGAGATTTTCAAAAGCATATAACGATAATTCGCAAACAGTTTCATCTTGAACTGGTATCTGAAAATGCAATGTTTTTATCCATTACCCATCGCACTAAGACTAAATTGAAAATAAATTACCATATATAAAAATTATATATTGGAAAAATACAACGTATCCGGTAAGCAACTCTTGTAGAGTATTATAGTGGCAAGAAGCAGTGTCATAAAATTATTATTCACAAAATATATACGTTCAGAATCAAGTGGATATATTTAAAGCTTGACGATAAGAAACTTTAGTAAACTGTTTTCACTGCTACAAATTTAACATTTCTATATATTATTCGATGTGCATTAATGTCCGTAGGAAACCATTTTTATGCATTATATTACACGAAACAATAAATTATATTCGACGTCATCCACCGTTCTATAGTACAGCCACCATATGACGGCATCGCTTCTTAGAAAACAAATACTTTGTTAGTCAACGAGCAACCTAAGGAACCATTGTAGTCCTCTAATTGGAGCAACGAAGAACGAAGTCCAGAAAGGAAGAATACAGTCTGTGAAGTAATGTTTAGCGACGGTTTCTCGTCTCCTACGGAATTGGGAAGAGGTTTTAGTGAGCGAAAGGCTTGCTCTACCAGTTTCGATTAAGCCGGTATCTCGTATGCACAAAGTACAAAAAAAATGTGGTTGCTTAATTTATTTCTTGTGCTTAAATGGATGACCGCGCAGTGACCGATTCAATAACACTACATATTGCTGCTACATACCAACTAGCATACACAGCTTTAAAGCATTTCTATGGGAGTGAGCGAATGTCAAGCAGTGCAATAAAAATTATTGGGACATTTTTAACCTAGTTTTTGCTTAAAAAACAAAGAAAAATTAATTAACAGAAATCAGGTAATTGGTTTACATAGTACTATGTATTTACATATTGCAGTGTTTACGATAGGCCTTGAAATATCCACTTGTTCAGGGGGAAGGTTTAAAATATTCAAACTAAGTACCTACATAAATCAATCACCCTAAAATAAAAATAATCAATTTCTTTGTAAAATTTACTTTTAACTGACATTTGGTCAAACTTTAGTGTTTATTAACATGTCGTATTTGTCCAACTTTGACGAAAATACGTTTTGAATACTCCTCTCGTGGAGATGAGATGACAGTTTCTATTATCGGCAAGTTCTTAAAACCAAGTTTGGACAACTTTCGTATGGATAGCCACATCGAGTTCCTCAAACTATTTGAGTAAAAAGGCACTTAGCCAGAATATGAGATCTGCTTGGATCCAAACTTAACTATTACCACAGGAAGATTTTCGTGCATTGCCGATTTGTACATCGGAGTTTAAAGTTATATTTGTGTTAAAATTGTTATAAATTTATGTGTATTTAGTATTTAAGGATTGTTTATGTAAAGTTTGAGTGCAAATTTAAGCATGGTCTGGTTAAAATTTAACTTTTTATTTGAAAGTGACATTCCGGTTATTTAAATGCATTTAAGTTAGTGAATATCAATTTTTGAGTGACTTATGGGAACTCATGAAGAAGATTCAAGACATATTAATGTTATGAAGTGAATTTTAAAAGATTTTGGAAATGCTAAGTTGTACAAAAACCATATGGTTTAGAAAACTTCAAATGCTTCTGAGAGGTGAAATTGTGGACCAAATCGACGAAGATCTCCTCTGCATATCATTGTAATGCGAAAGTAATTTTCCACCAAATTTTATGGAAATCGGAGAGAAAATAAAATTACTTTGATATATTTTAAGGTGGCGATGCATTTTAACAAATCTACTCAAGATATTTAACCAATTAGTTTAAGGTGATCACCAACAGAAGAGTTCATTGTTCCAAACTAAAAATTATAACATTGTTCACTGTTATTAATTACGATTAATTTTTTTTAATTTAATATACTCACCATTGTTCTTGTTATCAGTTTTTGTCTTTCTCATTCCACATGAACACACCACAATATTTAAATTAATTTATTAAAGTAAATAAACACGTTAATTTTTATAACTTTTTATCTTTGCTTTAATTTGAAATTATATCGAATGAAAATATTTTTGGAGGTTAAGGTACAATATCTTAAGGCATCGGTGGTACGAGTTGCCAAATCGTGCTTTAGAGTGGGGAATTCTAAATTCAAACCCATATTGAGAAAGTTGAGAACACGAAGGTAAGCAACGGCTCATAAAAAAGTAAACACACAAATTGGTGTCCAACGTAAGGGACTCCAAAATCTTCTTACTGGTACCTAATTAGTGTTCCAACAATCGGCTATTTACATGACTTGGAATTTACGTCAAATTATAAGTTGGTATATTTTCTATTTCTTAAATAGTCGTATAAAAGTTATGACCCTCCTTTAGCTCATGTGTCATTAATAAAAAAATTATATACAATAATTTTTGGATATAATACATTTCACTTTAAAGTGAAAATAATGCCACACTGATAATGTTAATTGAATGCACTGGAATGAAATATAATATTTAGAAATGTTTAGGGTCGTAAGTAAATATGTTTGAGAAAACTGTTGAAACTTTGAAGAAAATGTACAATATGTTAACTACTACAAGGTACAACTATAAAAAATTTTAAATCCAACTAAAACCTCAACATTCCAAGATGAGCAAAGCATATTACATTTATGAATATAGCCTGCAACGATTATTTGGTTAGCTTATAAAGTTTCTAGTCTTTACTATTCAATCTAGATGCTGAGTTAGTTTAAGTTACGTTCTTATAATAAATTTGTCTTTCGGTGAAAGTTTCAGGCATAAGTTAAATATGAATTTTAACAACAGCAATTTCAGCATAATTGTAACTTGTTATTTACTTTACTAATTCAAATTCATGTTAATAGATATTCTCTTGGATTTAATAATGCCAAATTGTGGCACATTAACTCCAACAATAGATCAAAATGTCTTGACTGCGATTCTGTTGGTAACTACATACTTAAAAACTAAAATAATAAATAATTTTATAAAGTATTTCAATAAATTATATAGAATTTTATTAATAATTAATATTTGATTTTAAAAATATATGTGTGTAGCCTCCCTTACGTCCAAAATCTAAATTTGCTAAAAGTTTTGACATTAATATAGCACATATTATATTATTATATTATTAGAAATAATTTTATTATGACATTAGTTATATTATGCTGAAATTTACGTGTGCAGTACTCGTAATGTGATATTTGTGAAAAGTAGTTTTCAAATCATTATTATAAAATGTAATAAATGTTGTAAAAGTTAATATATAAATTTTATATAAATAACATTGTTAACATCCCGTAAATATCGACTAGAGGTAGTATATCATGGACAATTGGATTTAAATTGTATGTCAACTGCATATCTATTGATATCTTATGGATATTGTTATCCATAAAAGACATCTATAGGATACTTAACCCTACAGATCACACGTCAACTAAAGTCACGCCATTGCATAATGTGCGTCGGGCCTGACAGGCCCGTAGCTTCAAATCTACGATTACACGGATATTCCATAAAACAAAAATAATTTCATTAAGGGGGAGAAATAGGTGTAGAGGCTTGAAAAAATTTATTTTTTTTCATAAATCGATTCTAGAACTATGCAATAATATGCCCTGAAAATTTCAAAGCAAAATTGCAAGCCTTTTAGCGAGCCTACTTCGGAGCGCTCGAGATGTATTGAAGAGAAAGTATAACGAGAGCAGAAGTTTATGAATTTGAAATTGTGAATTTTCGGATTCATTCACAAATTCAAATTATACAATTCAAAATTGGTGATATTCAAGGCAGCGCACTTGGCTTCAAAATTTGGAAAAATACACGACAATATGTATTATATTGAGCGACGAGTACAAAACAAATTCAAGTAGATACTTAAATCAATTCATTAAATTCCTTTAGAATACATACATCACCATTGTATCTTAAACAAAACAAAACAAAACAAATCCGAAAAATAATATAATTAATAATAATATTCTAATGTAAACAAATTTTGTAAAAAAATATACATTAAAATATCACTTTTTCAAGAGTGTTTAAAAGTTACTACAAAATCTCTAATCCGATTTACTTAAAATTATATCAATGAAACAAAATAAACATTATTACTAAAAGGCATAGTTCCCCATGATATTTAGAAGCCGCAGACGAGCTCGTTAAAGATTTAATGAAACACTAAATGGGTACATATTATAATCCCATGTGAAGTTAAATAAAACGTGTTAGGAATAAAATAATTTTTAGCAATTTGTACAAACATAAATTGTATGAAAATTTCTAACCGATGCGACGACGTGTCTGACATTAATTAAATGGCACCGTGCAAGATTGTTCCAAGAGCAACCAAAAGCGTTATGTTTCACAATCATAAACTCATTAATGCACAAGTATTTTGCAAATAATATCAAAATACCTAGTAATTCATAAAAATTTAAATTACTGTTGTTATAATAATTATACGTTTAGATTCAAGTGTTGCTTAAAAGTTTTAATAAATACACAAATATTATTTCCGTAAACTGAACGCGTGTCTATTTAATTTCATTATAGAACATTTGCATACATAATACGAATTTGTTTTTTAATTACATCGTTGAAATGTCTTTCATTTAAACTAGTTGACAGCACTCGTCTGGTCGGGCGCCAATATTTTACACTATTTTAAAACCTTAGCTCGTAGGAACATTAAAATTCTAATGTGATTAAATTTCCGACTACTCGAATATACAAATCATTTAGGTGTACAATATTTGCTTGCTTTTTCTTCAACCCTTTATAGTTCACTCCCGCATAATTGGCTTCTTGCTCTTAAGAAAAATTACAGGATTTAAACTTCGCAGCTGTTTAAATCGGATAAAGAAATTGTGTGCGGTTAGTTGTAGTGTTATTTTGCAACTTGCAGTTACGTAGTTTACTAGGAGTAAAAGCTAGTACTTTCATCTCAGTAGTCAATTGCTTTACCACTAGGTTAGAATACAAAAGAAGAAGTTTCAAAAAGCACGTTCGAGTCTGCAGAATTTTGCCTATGGATCTGCTGCCGAAGATTGATTCTCTAAATGACGAAAATAGTGGTATTGATTTAATAAATATCTATATGCCAATTGCTTGTTAATAACGTTCGTATTCTCTTAGTCTAGCTTTTCGATTTTTGCAGGTAAAGGGAAAAAAACGTATTATGTATAGTGGGTTCGATAGTAAGTATTTGTGTGAAAAGTTATTTTTTTAAATCATTAAACAACGTTTTATTAAAGTGTAATGGTTACCGAGTTTTACTTAAAAACAGAGATTTCTCCCCTTCTTTGTCCATGTCTTTAAATTTTGTAATAGGGATGTCTTTAACGGGTAGACTGATTACTTGACTCATTTATGTCAACTTGCAATAGTCAATTTTCAAAATATGTCAATATTTTTACTTAGATAAACAAAAATTTTAATTTGCATAATTTTTAGACTTAAGAACTACCGCAATAACGTACAAACTGAACATTTAGTCACTTGTATAATATAATTAGAAGTATGAAATTTTCGTATTTACGAAATACTTAGATCCGAACAAAGGCGAAATTTGGCAAATACGATTTTGAAATTTTTTACACATTTCTTTGAGCCAATCGTTTTTCTTCTTTTTGTATTTTCTGTTTGCTTCGCCTCTTTTCCTTCTATATTCCTGTTGATTTTCGCATCTCTTTGTTCTTAGCCACTTATTTCTTACCTCAGTTTTCAGTTTGCTAATCTTTTTGCACTCGTCATCGAACCATTCTTTTTTATTTTTCCGCTCTTCATATCCTATTGTTTGTTCTGCACTCGTTATTATGCTGGATGTTATTTCTTTGTATTCATGGTCCATATTGTCTTTTCTTTCCTGTTTTTGCAACGACTTCTCTAATGCATTTTTGTATCGTTTTCTTATCTCTTCATTTTACCGTCTGTTTGTTGTCAGTTTTTTTTAGATGCTTTGACTTTGTATTCCTGGGTTTTATTAAGTTTTATTTCTGCCACCACTATTAAATGGTCAGTATCCGCATTCATTCTTCTGTAGGATCTTACATTTTCTCTGACTAATGTTTTGTTTTTCTTTCTGACCATTCTGTGGTCTATTTCATTTCCGTCGCTGCCGCCTCCTCCCCCTCAATTAAATATTATAACTACTATATTTTATTATTGATGGTTTTGTAAGGTTTTGCGAATAAATGCAAATTTTGTTTTTGTAATTTTTTTAAAAGCGAAATTTTAAAATGTTACGGTTCTTGGCAATTGTTTTCGGAAGTTTATATTTGTATTTTACGTTCTTAACTACCATGATTTCATTATCAAAGATTCCTTGCAGTATATTGTACATATTTGAAAGAGACTGATAGGTATATAATACTTAAGTCATAAATACACAAGGTGAGATACTACATACTTGCACAAATCGTTTCCGATCTGTTTCGCTGTTGTAAAAATAATATTTTACAAAATGTCCATTTGAAAAAAATACAGCGTAAATTTATTAGAGAACGAGAGAAGTTCATAGTGAACCTTCTTCTAATATTCAACAACTAAAAGATTGCACCTTAAAGTAACCAGATTTTTGTGGTGATATACCAGTGGGTATTGTGCAAAACACGAAAACCTAGTTCGAAGAGTGCTGTTGACAAGATAAAACGACATGCACGTTTGAATGTCGACGATGTACCTAATTAAAATTTAAAAATTCCGCTTTATATGTAAGCGTTCTATAATAAAATAAAATTTTAGAAATCATACATGTTGATTTTATGTTTTTTTTATGTCTGAATTCCGTCCTAAAAGACTGTATCAGTAAAAAATGTACAAACTAAATCTGTTTTTATACAATAATTTACTATCTTTGAACTGGTTTTTTATTTTTGAAATAAAAATTTTCCAGTTTTACTGTAAAAATGTAGTAAATGTATTTCAAATTTTATGATGAGTGGCTATCGAAAGTGTCAAACTAAAACCAACTTCCAAGTTAGATTTGTTTTTAACTCGGTCGGAAACTTGGGAGTTTTCTTATAGACTACAAGCCCATGGAAAATTTTATGGGGTCAAATGACCCACCATGAATCTTGTTTAGAACGATGCTGGTATATGAAAGAATAACTTTAAGCACTATGCCGTCAGTTTTGAACGGTACAGGTGAGTACACGGGAAAATTGAATTTTCCACCTAAAGATGGGAAATTACTACCAACTATTTTTGTACGGCATTTTCAAGATGAGAAATCATAAAAAAATAATAACGAAGAACCTAGTGCCGTACAAAAATAATGGCACCGGGAGCGAGGATATTTATTTAATTTCCCGAAGATTTTCTAATCGGTATAGGCGATTTATTACTGTACGGCATTTGTGTCATTCGCTTTGTATGCTTATGCAGATTCATTATTCAGAAACGCCGCACATGTTTGTTGGTACAGGGTGAGAAATCCGGGCCCGCAACCCTTACCCTAGACCGTGTACTCACCTGTACCGTTCAAAACTGACGGCATAGTGCTTAAAGTTATTCTTTCATATACCAGCATCGTTCTAAACAAGATTCATGGTGGGTCATTTGACCCCATAAAATTTTCCATGGGCTTGTAGTCTATTAGTTTAGTTCTTACAATGATAATTTAAATTTTAATTATTATTAGTAGTATAAAACCTATGCTTTGTTTTATAATTTTTACTTTACATTTTTATTCAATAAACTTGAACAACTTTATCTTGAGGAAACACTATGTATGTATAATACAATATTAAAAGAAAATTAAGTTAATTTTACAGAATTAAAAATTAAGCAAGAGTTAAAAATATAGGTAAATTTAAATGAATAATTTACTTTTAAAATATGTTAACTTATTGTTTAGCAATATTTGGTATTTGCATTTTTTCAAACAAATATTATTTATAATTACAAATGAAATAAGATTGTTATTGGACTAAGCGGCAAGGTATAAAATCACAATATTATAATAATATGTGAATAAATGATTCACAAAAAGCATTTAATTTAGATCGAATTGGACTCCAAGTTTAATGTTCTATCGTATTCGAGTTCGGATCCGAATTAATCATAAGTATTTGTAAGAATCGAAATATTAAGTTGAGATAATTTTTATATTCATGACATGTATTCGTATTGGTGGAGCATCAGGAATATAGTTTAACAGATCTATGTAGTTGTTAAACAGATATATGATGCATTTCGTGATATGCATATATTGATATTGAAAGTTTCTTGAAAACAATAAACGAGAAGTGTGGTGAAAAAGCTATGATGTACCTAGAACATAAAGTTTTCAGTATGGGCTATTATTTCAAATGTAGTTATGATAATTCCATTTCATATTATTGAAACTAAAATTTGTGCAGATTGTGGAAGAAGTGGAACCCGTATATTGGGTTACCTCACCAATTATTAACTTTACTTGATGAACAAACATTTCAGATTGCTACGATATGTCATAAGTGTATATTCCGCTTTATATTTGAAAACTGGCTAGCTTCTGTTGACTGACATGTTTGAAAATTTCCTTCAAACATGTTTCAACATTATATGGTTTGGAGAAGTTTCATTGGTATCAGTGTCAGGATTAATATGTATGGAATCACTATTAATCTTAAGAATACACAGATTGATCTCGATTTAATCATAGATATCGATATACATTGTTCGTTGAACAGCATGCTTTCGAATTTTGATTTAATCAGAGCTGTTGGAACCGGCCCCTAATAACTTCACATTTCTATACTACTCTGCCATTTTAATATAAAATTGTTCACTTATATAATAATAATTATTATTATATATCCAGGGTAGATAATATATTTTAATAATTTTGTTATATTATACATTATTTCATATTATATTATATAATATAAGTATCAATATTTTTAATGTAACTAATATTATACAGCTATATTTTATTGTAAATTTACGTCTACATAATATTTAGAGTGATTAATTTTTTTATAGTTTAGGTTTGCAATATTAACCCAAATTTTTATTATGTTATTATAACTAGCCACTTCAATGCGATATCTGGTGTAACTGAAAGTGGCAGAAAGTTGAATTATGCCTAAGATCCTCGGAAATTATCCGTGAAAGAATAAAGCTGGAAGCTTTCATAGATACTAAGAAAAAGTAACCAATAACCTTCGAATAACACTATCTGTTTTCAAACATTTCCCTGCGGTCAAAAGTTAAAATATAATATGTACGTATAATACAATGTCAATATTTTATTTACATAACAGAAGATCACGTTTTTTAAATTTATTATTATTTAAAAAATTAAAAACTAATATTTTTTGATAATAATAGTTCCTTTACTGCTCCTATGGCTCTAAAGTTCACTTGAAAATGTAGTGATAGTAATAATGTAATTTTCTGTAATTAAATTATGGTACCCTACAAAATAGTAAGTAAATGAAATTTTGATATAATATAAATTCACTAATTATTTGGATTTATCAATCCTGTTAGATGTTACACTACAAATTTAAAATATAATAGAGATTGCTCAAGTTATAGCAGTTATAAACACAACGGATTTATCTGTAATAGACTAATAAATATTTTACTCTCTTTACTGCAGCCAAGTTTTTATAAAATGAGTCTAATAAACATGGTGACAAGTTTAAAATGTCAGTAGCAGCAGCAAATATAACAGTTTTGTGCAGATGTTTTATGAAGATGTTCAATAATGCATTGGAATGGAGAGCTTGGAATATAAAGTTAAAAGAATAGTTTGCGATAATAAATTTTACTTAATCAATTTACAAAAATATATTAACATTTTTAAATCAAGGCGAATAAATGGAGTTATATTTTCTGTGATGTTTCAGTTTATTTAATTGAAAGATTCAGACGAAGATAACAAGAAAACCTTTATAATAGGAGCTAGTAGACTAATACAGAATGGCTGCTGGTTGAAATAAGTTTCAATTGAAGCTAAAATTGCTTTGATTCTTAATTTGAAAGCATGACTTTTGATACTAATTGTTTTATGTAGTACTACTTAAATTAATTACTATTTCTTAATTTAAATTCATAAGCTAATTAGAATTACTAATATCTTAGGTTGATTTTTCTACATCAATGCTGTTAAAAATGAAACCAAATTAATCAAATCATAAATTATATTTCAAAATAACAATTGAAAATATCTGCAAGTTTTTGGATAGTCCTTTCAAACCATTATTGTATGATTATTATTAAACTATTATTTATTATGTTTATTTATAATAGAGCGGTCTTTCTTAATTAAATATAATTAAATCATTTTTATAAGCATAGTTTATTTTATAAATTATTATAATCAAAATGTAATTCACTAGGTATTACAGTAGAAACGCGACATGTTTACTGTACAATAACAATTACCCCACTGTCTAATAAAGTTAGAAATTGGAATACAATGCCTACGGCTTCTTTGAAATTGAAGTTCGAGTTTGGAGCAGACTTGCCATACCTAGATCTTCCGAGGTGATATTATTTTTCAGAGCTGATTGTAATATTGAATATAGTTAAAACAGTTTTGAAACTTCCGATTTGGGATAATATCAAATCTGTTATTACACAAATAAGCTACTCCCATAATCAGTTATATTATCAAAGGATGTGAGATTTAAACTTGTTGAAGTAATAATTATTATATATAAATATATTTAAAAAAACTAATAGATGATTTTAAAAATTGGGAACGTACCTAATACTTGTTTTTAAAATTTTAAAGTAATATACAATAATAATAGTTCCCGATTCTTTTCACTTTTAATCAAAGTGTGATATACTACTTTTTTTCCAATCAGAAATTGTATACTTCATATTACATATATTATTAATTATCTGAAATATTTCAACTACCAACCAATACCAATAAAGCACTGATGTAGGAAAATATAGATACATTAATGAAATCCAATAGCCTTAATTTTAATTTTTTTATAATAAAAAACTGTCATTTCATATTAAACTCTCTCATCTAGATTATTAAAAGCTAAGTATTTAAGGTACCTACGCATTAAAAGGGTTTCAATGTTCGTATTTTTATATTAGTAACCAAAACATCAACTTTAATTTTAGGTAAAAAAAATTAAATTCTAATTAAGTAGGTAGTTCTAAAGACTGTTATTCTCTGAACCAACAAGCTGGTTTTTTATTAATAACAAAAAAATTCTAACATTTAGTTTTTTTGTTCAGGAAATACCAACTTTTAATGTTTATAAATATTACTGACTATATACAAAACGTTGTTGTAAAGATTTATAGAAAAATTGCTAAGCTGATTACCAAAGTTTTTCTGCGTATTACCGTGCGTTTAAATTTTGTAATTTTATTTTACTTCCTCATTTTACACAAAATTGAAAACAAATAAAAATAACTGAAAAAATTGTTAGTTATATTATTACATGATAACGTGGATGATGGAACCTTAGTGGGTATTTTGGATCACACACAAATAAAAGCTATTTTATTATATTTGCTAAGATACCATCATCCACGTTATCATAATATAATACAGGGTCGAGAAAAGTTCTATCTAATATTAGATTATTTAATAATTAATAATCAATCAAACCTTATCTATTATAATAAAGATTTGAAAAAATATACATGAATATGAAAATATTCAAAATAAGCAACTTAATGGCTACCTTTCAATATATTTAAATAACTATAGTAAATAATTTAGACAAAAGCAATTAAAACATGGAGAGGAATTTTGATTGCAACAATAAATTATTTACTTATTTATCAAGTGCATTCAAAATTCGCTTTATATTTCAAAATTAGGACTAGTAGCCATTTTAGCAGGAAAGTTGTATACGTAAATTATATGTACTTTGTCAGGAATAATTGTTACATATTATGCGATGAACAGTGGTCGCACGGTGCGGAGTTAACTGCTGGCGAGCTGGCCTATTCCGAAAATTAAATTAAATAATAGTACAGTTTTGATTTCAAAGCTCGCAAATATCAAAATCTCAACTTTCTTCTCTTATGGAATAAAATCAATACAAGTATAGGGCATTTAGCCTTTTTGACCTAAAAACAAAGTGTAAATCTAAAAATAAGTGACAACGTAGGTTCTGTAGGTCTTATTAAGGGTTCAGATACAGTTAGAATTTTGAAAAAATTGTTGTATTTTAGCATTTTGTAAAAGTGGATTGTTTCGAAAGTATTCTCTAAAAATTTCAGACAAATCGGACCGTTATTTATGGAGATATATAACTTTGAACCGAGCCATCTCCAATGCGTGCAAATCGTACTGAAAACTTTAAAGGCTTGTTTCTCGAAGCCACGTTTTCGAATTAGGTGATCACTGTAACTTGAGGACGGCTTTACCAATCGGTTTCAAATTTCTGTCACTTATTCTATACATAATTGTCCTCCGGATACCGGATTATAGCCGAAAATGTGAATGAAATTTTAGTCGAATAAACAAATTTGACTTTCAAAATCCGCCATAGCGTGAAAAATCAAAATTTTTCAAACCCATTCGTCCATCCGGAGCATTATATCATTAACTAATGATCCCTTTATTTTTTTGATCCGCTTATTTCTCAATATGTTGCATAAAAAAATTATAATATCTTCTTCAAATATATATCTTTTATCTGGAAAAACATTTATTGTTAATTTTTTAATGTGTGGCAAAAAAATCCTAAAAGAAAACTTTTGTTGACGTCCCAAGTGGGTCTGACCTCTTAAGCCTTCACAAGATGGTAGGACACCGCCATATTGGAAATAAAAACACCACTCTAATATTTTCAAGAAATATAAAATTATTTTTAAATTTTAGAATAAATTTAACATTTCAAACGGAATAAACCTTCAGCCGTAGATAAATAAAAACTATTTTAAAAATGTAGAGAAGCAAAATGAGATAAATTTATTGTTATTAAAAATGGTAGAAAATTGAATTCTATTTAATTCTTTATAAATCATTGGAAAATTAGAAAAATAGAAATATAACGATTTCAATATTGTAACTAAAATAAAATTGTAGAAAACAATGTAAAATGTACATAAAGTTGAAGTGACGCTTAAATACACTGTAAACAAAAAGAATAATGCAGTGTTTCCGACAAGGTTATGCGTTTTATGTTTCTAAATACGTTTTGGTACAAATAAGATGAGAGAGCTTTCTATAGGTTACCTTAATTAATTATATCTTTGTGTTAAAATGTGCTACTATATCTAAAATAATAGATCTACACAATTAGAAACAACAATAAGCATTATTCCTTTGTATCAAGGATTCCATAGAAAATAAAGTTCATTGAAGATATTATGTGAAACATCATAAAGTTAAAGAATAAAATACAGATACCAAGATACATAACTTGAGAAAATTATTAATTACACAAAAACCAATGTAAATTAAATTAGTTGTTATTAATTTACCGCACCAATAAATTTACGGCTTTTGTACAAGGTCCGGTCTAGATAACAAACAGTTTTTCAAGTTATCAGAACCAAAAACAATTTGAGTGGGAAAAGTATTAAAATAATAACCACGAAACTTAGTATATAAAATTTTATAAAAACAAATTCTATACTGAAAATGATAAGCAACCTCAAAATAGTAATGGTCGGTGTTAGATTTTGCAAAACGATAGTTTACAATAAATTTTAAACATTTGTAAATTTATCTCAATATACTCCTAATTGATTATATTAATATCTAAATTTAAAATTTTAAGAATTCAAGGGTTGATTTACAATTTAAATATGTACCTACGTAGATCAAATTATAGTAAAACCAATAAAAGAAATAATGCTACATAACGGCAAACCAGTATCTACTAATAAATTGGCATAGTTTGACTTCTTTTACCTAAGGAAAGATTATAACTACATATTTAATAAACCAAGTATAAGGCAATTCAGCTGAATGCAACTGAGGACTTTTATAGCTCTATTAATATGTGGCAGTTGCTCGGATGCAATGTAGAATTGTGAGATCTCTCGAGTTTTGTCAGAATAAAGTGAATTGTTGGCTCTCCATTTTAATTAATTACAAACTTTTAAAAGCTTGTTTTTAAGATGTACATCTGAAACTTAATAACATTCAAAATGCTCGTTAATTTATAATTTTATTATAAAATCTTCTGGAGGCACTTAAAATGCAAAATGATAACACTAAAGCATTTTTAAATTTAATAATCACAAATTGGTACCGGATTATCAAAATTTTGTATTTGATTTTACTAAATTGATTTTAAAAATTACGAACTACTGCTTAAATAAAATTAGCAAAATTATAAAACCTTTTCAACTACATAAATACTTAAAAGTTTATATAATAATTATAGTAGGTACTTCTATATATTACAAAACTGGAAAATTTTAAACCATTTGAGATTAAAATTAAGTATTATATTTTCTACCCTTATGGAGTAGTAAACTACTTTAATAGTTAGCTAGCTCACGTATTAACCAATTTTAGTAAAATACTTCAATTTGATATTAAATAACTTCATTAAAACTTTAATTTTATCACGTTGCTTTTATATGTAATAGTTGTTGTTACGCCGTGAACTTTTCTCGAAATTGATAGATAACTAATATAGCAAATCACTTTTTTTTATAAATTAGTATCTGACTATGTGTACCTATATCAGAGAGAGGTTGGGTGATGTAGATTGACACTTTACAGGTAGAAATTAAAAAAAAACAATGTGTTTAAAAAAAAATCAATAATGGAATAGCATTCAAGTAGAAGAGCATTGTATTATACCGGGTGCTGAATCGAATAGCCGAAGATAGGGAATTAACACGTAAAACCTTATTCATGCAAATTCCTGCTTCCCTAATTATTTTAGAGAAAAAATGAAAGACACAAAAAGAATGCAGTAATATATAAACTACGTATGATAAAATCATTAGATTTCATCTAAAATATTAGGTCAAAATATTAAGCTTAAATATAATTTTAAAAAATAAACGTTTTTATAATATTCTGGTAATCTAAGCACTGTTTGCAGATACCTAAAAATCAACATACGAGGGGATTAATATTAATCTAGGCGCTCTCCATATTTCATAGTTTTGAGATATTGAAGAAAAACTGCTTTAACGTTATTAAACAATTTAAAATATACCCGACTTGATTCAAAACAATAATTAACTAAAAAATTTTAAAAAATATCTTGAACATCAACAAAATAAAAGTGCAAATAATCGATTTTGATTCTGAAGTAGGAATAAAATTAGATTAAATAGTATAAAATAGAATAAAACAATAGAATCATGGAATAATAGTTAAATAATCATTGTTAAAAATTTCAATCAAAAAAATAATCGCATGATTATTAAATATACCGTTTCTTATTGGCATAATTGGAGACATGAAGATTGTCGGCTGTATTTCTCAACGCAATATAACAACTTTTGAATAACTTGTTGCATTTTTTTAAAACTTTTTAGATTGCGGGAGTTTGATATTAACCCCCTCTTTGGTTAACATATAAAATGTTTTATCTAACATAAATAATTATTATGTTTGTCATTGAATTTTTTACATTATTAAATCTGTGATTTTTTGCAGTGCAAATAAATAATTCAATTTTAAGTCTATTAATAACTTATTTGTAGTCTGAAATTAATCAGAACATGAGGTAAAAATTATTAAAATCGAGTGTAGTATTATAAAATTTTAGGGTAAACTTGTCATACATATAATTAAATTAATCATGCAGTAATTTGAATGTAGCGCTCATTTTGTTTTAATATATAAATAAATTAGTTCCCAACGTAATATTACTACATAGTAATATGTAAAGGTGTACGATGATGGCACAATTAATATTACAATGTTACTCATATTCAGAACTTCTTAAAAGCAACACCTAATTTCAAACGTGTGGTAACTAGATATTTAATCTTAGAATTATAAATTCAGTTCATTTTATTCAACTTACTATTTTAACCTACTTCTGGGTTATTCCATAGTAAACATTCTTTATCGTAGCTGTAGCTAAGGAAAATCCTTTACAATCGAAAAAATTATTAATTTCACATTTAGTAGTTGCTAATACTAATAAGTAATAATAGTATAAGCATAAAAGGTCAAAATTGACCTGTAGAGCATAAAAGCTTGAAGATATAGCTCTCCATAGACTCCCAATAATTTGATTTGGTACTTATTAAATTTTTTATTATTTGATACTATCTAATACGAAACTTAAAACGAATAACTTGGTAAATTTATATTATGTAAATTTTTTATCAGTTATTATAATATAATTTATATTATTACAGTAAATGTTAAATATATGAACTTATGTACCCACCTAACTTTTTTTTTAAATTAAAAATTACTCTAATTTAAAGCGAGACAATACGTTTAATTGTGAAATAAAGGAAGTGAAACTGTCTTAATTATTCAGAAAAGCAATTCCTTTATTCAAATTTTGTAATCGTTGTTAATAGCTACAGCTTTTGGCTAAGAAATAAAATAATTAAACAGCTATAAAATTTATCTAAATTTGTAAAAAGTTGAGTAACAATATTTTTATGAAATTCTCTAGTTTCCAAGTAGTAAATTAAACTATTTCATCAAGGAAAATTAAAATTTATAAAATGCGCTATTTTGATGAGATAACCAACTAATATCTCAAGTGCCAATGCATTTTCTTTTCAATTTTCGTTCAGTTGCAGAAGTTTTAGATAGATTGTTCAAAATACGTGTGTTACACTGGTAATATATGTTGGAAACGAGTAAATGGCAATCGATAAGATTCTTGAATAAGGTGCTGAAAGAGCAATAACTCTGGAATTGAACTCTTCTATATTTTATTATGTGTTCCAATCTTGTAAGTTCCGGTGGTACGGTATTAAAATTCTGGGTTTATTTCATTTTCTTCCAGTAGTAAATTGATGAAAACGTTTAGTGCTATTATTAGGTTAATTTTAGTTCACAATAGCTAGTAGTAAACCAAATGAAAATAAAGAAAAAAATAAGAAATTACAGTTTTTATTAATTTTGTTCAACGATTTTCGCAACTAAATATTAAGATTTGCGTATACGTATATAATATTAGTATCCGTTTATATTTTCTACCAATATTATTCTACTTTGTTTGCAAATATTACTTTTCAATGCACATTATTATATAGAATTGTTAATGTCTCAGTAAATATTTAATTTATACATAAACTATTATGTTATTATTGAGTTTTGACGGTATATATTCTCGCAAGAAACTATCTAGGTTCTAGGTACTATATTGTTACAAGATTCAAACAATCTGTTAGGCAAGTTACATTATATATTATGCGTTTATAAATTACATTTTTGTATACTCGTATTTACTGTAATATTATATAGATTGAGAACCGGCAGTAGAAACAACTGCCTCAACTACCTGAATTAAGAATCAAATATGTAAGTGGAAATACAAATTGCATTAAAAATATTATGCCTGTCATATTGGCAAAACACAAACTTGGTTAAAAACTAGGTGAATCCAAGAAAATGAAGTCAAGTCGATTAATATATATTTCACTCATACCCCGAGGTATACCGAACACTGGTATTCTCTGTAGATACGCATGTGAGACTTGGACTGTTGGTGCTGCGGACCGGAAACGCATCGATGTCTTAGAGATGTGGTTCTGAAGGAAAATGCTTAGAGGCTCCTAGACAGAACACAGAACGAACGTATCAGTTACTGGCAGAAGTAAAACCTGAACAGCGGTTGTTCACGATTGTGTATGGTACCATACTCAGATTCTTTGGCGACATCACTCGAGGTGGCAAACTAGAAAAAATGGTGGTACAAGGAAAACTTGAGGGCAAAAGGAGGCTTGATAGATCCCATAAACGCTGTTTAGACTCCGTTGAAGTGGATAGATTCTCGAACTCACTCGACTTGATTTGCATACAAATCATTATGTTTCGATCAATCAGAGAGTGCGAATAGTTCATTTTTATGCGGAAGAGGCGTATAAAGTACGGTAAAATAATATATAAAGTAACGTATAAATTATTATAGGCGAACCCTTCAAAACAGCAGACAGTTAGTTTTTCATTTAGTACGAACAATATTTCACCTGAAATGCAAACCTTTGAAATTCTCGGACTACCGGAATCTTGTATATGCGACCTTATATTTTACTAGAGGAAAACCTAGAATTTAAAAAAAATTGAATTTTCATATGCGGTGGGATAGAAACTAGTATGTAATATGGATCCTCGACAATAATTTTCCAGTTCACAAGTTGCGGTCATGTAAGACGGAATTAGTTATGCCACTAGTATGATCTTGACTTGGAGCTCCGAGGCATGTTTTTAATTGTATTTCTAGATGGTTCTGAATTTTCTTGGACAACTGCTAAAAGCGAGTTCACCAGGATGCGGATTGTTTGTCAAATTTCACGTTTTCCTTGAAGAAAGAGATACAGTAGAATCTCACTTATTTGTACTCCCAATTATATGGATCTCCAAGGAATATAGGTACAATTAAAGAAATGTAAGAACTCTATTTTAAGCACAGAAAAACTCGATTATATGTTTATATAATATAGAACCACTTAGAAAAAATACATTACTTTCTGCTATATGTCCAGACAGTATGGGGTATTAGCTAAGAGCCTACGAGCAGAAAAATGGTCAGATACTTCCCCTTCTTAGTAAAAGCAAATCCTTTTAAACACGCATAGATTAAGTCAAAATAAAGAGATTCAGGGGCAGACCCACCTCGAAAACCCGCGGAGGCTCCCCCACCCCCTACTCAAAGGGGTGGCGCGCACAGTTGTGTATTTTATTTTTTTTCTCGAAAACGGTAAAACGGAGAGACCTGCGGTTTGCGCCAATCGAAGGAGAATAAAGCCTTACATAGTATACATATTTTTTTTATACTAAAATATTTTAAGTTTTCCTTCTACATCAAAAAATATTGGAAAGGGTAACCTTTCTTTGAGGCACTTTTGCAAATTACTCCAGAACGGCCCAATAGATCAAAATTTATCAAGAGTAGAAAGTTAAAGATTATTGTTTTTTCTATCGATTAGTATATAAATAATTATACTACCTCTTTAAATAATGCGTACAGCGGCGTCGAATATACTAGCGTTTGGTAAAAAATTCAATTTGTCATTTCATAAAATATTTTTTTTCTTCAAAATTAACAAAAAGAGAAATTTACTGTCTGTGGAATTCGGAAGAAAATAAAATGTTACATTCCATACGTATTTTTTAATTGATAAAAAATTGTATTTTTTCTCTTAAGACTACTAAAAATATAGGCGGTGGACACCATATACATAGTAATAACTTTTTTTTTGTTACTCCACAATAAAGAAATAAATTAAAATTTTACTAATGTAGAAAATTAAAGATTATAATTTTTTCTATCGTTTGATAGAATAAAAATTCAAAAATACATGTTTTAACGATGTGTACAGTGGCGTATTACGTATTTACGCATTTTTAGAAGTTAGCCCTTTTACAAGAACTAGGAAAACCCATCAAGAGATGGATTAAAGATTTTACGATTTATTAAGTCCTAAAGAGCAGCAGATATGTATGTTAAATCCATAGGAAATATATTGCCTTATTTCTTCTCATTGAACAGAACTAACTATGCGCGTTGGCTATCCGTGCATTATAGAGATATGTTCATTTTAAAAGAAAAACATCTAAATATTTATAAAAAATTCTGTAGGGGAGGTTTTATTATTCAAAAATCGTCAAATAGATTTTCATCCATTCTAAATAGATCAGGATCACGAGCAACAAAACGCAGTAATTAAGAAAGCTTCTAGAGCAATTGGATTAACAGAAAATCCCAGTGCTTTAAAAAGATGGCTTATTTCAGGTCCTGATGTAGCTCATTTGATTGGCGACTATAAAGATTATGTGGATTTCCATCAAAATATTCATAAGATTCACGAAGAGTTGCCAGTTTTGCAAGAAAAGTTTATTTCTGCAGTTACATAGTCAACACATTTAAAGTATATGGTAATCCATTCCAAGAAATATCAACTGAATTTTTTGCTCTAGATAGCCAAATTTTCGTCAATGAAGAACGTTTAAAGATGTTATTCGAGAAGGGTACTCAATAATGTAAAGCATTTCATCAGGAAAAGTTAATGTAAAATCGGAGACGGACGTTTTGAAAAAATAATTAAATATGAAAATCATCCATATCCACCCTCACTGGTTCAACTTGGACAATTGTAGTCGTATCACGGCACAAAATACATTAATGTGAAAAGTAAACCCATAAATATCGATGCCGAATTAATTGATGGGGCCGCTTTGGTGCACATACCATACTTCAAAACCTAAAGCTTGCTCATCTTTTGAAAATTACATAATTATCTCGCATTGGAAAGCCGTATATTTTTAAAAATTTGGAAACTGTTAATTGAGTTGAAACAATTTGGGATATTTATATCGAAAAAAGCTTGACAGAAAGTACCAGGGAAAAGAGAGGTAAAGGAAATAGGTAAGACTAACTACCACAATTCCAAAAAATAGGTAAAATTTTTTAAGAGTTGGAGAAAATAAAACGGAATTGTTTAGTTAAATTTCTAATTATTTTCAGGACATTTCATTGCCTGAAAATATGATGGTAGTGCTCAATAACTCTCAGGAAACCTTCTATAATAGCAGCTCTCCAGATCTGATTAAAATTACTTGCATGTGCAACCAAGAATAAGCTGATTCTTGAATATTTGTTCATTCTCTAAACTGCTTAAACAGTAATTTAACAAAAATACTAATAAAAACAGTTTACATAGATGTCATTATTCTTACCATTGTTTATCAATATCTGCATCAAGAACAGGATGTTTGCATCGAGTTTAGTACCGGAAAAACTTAAGATACATACAACTCTTGCGTGGAAATAGGTGACAATAGGTCTTCCTATGTTCCACACTTTTACTGGGTGCGATGTAACATCTGAATTTTTTGATAATGGAAAAAGAATGTGTTGGGATACATGGGAAGCTTTTCCAGAAATCACAAATAAGTAATTTTTAATTTTCTACATTAGTAAAATTTTAATTTATTTCTTTATTGTGAATTTTACGAATTAAGAAATATACACTGTCGTGGAACAAAATTGAAATACGTTGTTTTTTTTAATTTAAATTTTGAAATTTCCGCGAGTTGGCAGACCTGACGGCAACTAGCGGAGAAGATAGGGCTTTTTTTGGGAAATGGCGGACGTTACGGACGTGCATTGGCAGTGGGTCCGTAAAATTTCATAAAAATTGATATTTAAGAAAAATAAAGAATTATATTACGAAACAAGCGATTTTGATTGTTTTGTTTGTGTTTGGAAAGAAAATTAATTGTTATACCGAGGCAGATGGATATATGTATCTGAAATTTAACGTGCCTACGATTATTGAAGAATTTAAAATTAATAATAAAAATATTTTAAGAAGTGTAACCAAGTAATTCGCTAAATTCAATTGGAAAAATAATTTTTTGATAATTTAATATCACTTCAATACAGAATGTAACATTTTATTTTATTCCATATTCCACAAGCAGCAAGTTTCTCTTTTTCTTAATTTTGAAGAAAAAATAAATTTTATGAAATGTTACATTAAATTTTTTACCAAACGCTAGTATATTCGACGCCTTGTACGCATTATTTAAAGAGGTAGTATAATTATTTATATACTAATCGATAGAAAAAACAATAATCTTTAACTTTCTACTCTTGATAAATTTTGATCTATTGGGCCGTTCTGGAGTAATTTGCAAAAGTGCCTCAAAGAAAGGTTACCCTTTCCAATATTTTTTGATGTAGAAGGAAAACTTAAAATATTTTAGTATAAAAAAAATATGTATACTATGTAAGGCTTTATTCTCCTTCGATTGGCGCAAACCGCAGGTCTCTCCGTTTTACCGTTTTCGAGAAAAAAAATAAAATACACAACTGTGCGCGCCACCCCTTTGAGTAGGGGGTGGGGGAGCCTCCGCGGGTTTTCGAGGTGGGTCTGCCCCTAAATCTCTTTATTTTGACTTAATCTATGCGTGTTTAAAAGGATTTGCTTTTACTAAGAAGGGGAAGTATCAGCATCGAAATCCCTTAGCTATATAGCCGACTCAGACCTATTCGAAAACGGAATACTACGGTTCAAACATATCAAACTCTGGTTGGGTCGGATTCATTGCTGAGATTTAAAGCTCAAGATCGATCCGTGACACTTCATACTAGTGAACGCCAACAATATTACATAATTTTATATAATTTCTAATCCAAAATATTATATTTACGAAAATAATTACTTAATTTAGTAAAAAAAAACACAGCTATCAAAATGCTGCAAGTGTTTTAAGGGAGAATAAACCTTATATCCCAGTTATATCTAACCTCTGATTATCAATTATAAAGACAGGACTTACACTTATTATAACATAGAAACGAGACTCAACTGTATATGTTGTATTCTTTCTTTTTAGAAAGTAGGTCTCCTAGGTGTTTAATTTTATTGTAGTCGTCATTCTTAATATTAAAAGAAATGCTGTCAGGAAAACCAATTGATTTTTGTAAGTTATTGTGTTTTCATATCTTATTTTAGAAACTTTGTAAGAAGTTATTTATGTATTATACATACTATATGTATACGAGTACATTATATGTATCCCAAACTCTAGATTGATACTTATGACATCTTATTTGAACGCATTTTACAAACACGCTGAAACCATCTCATCTGTTTGATATTCGTAATTATTTTTAATTACTAATAATTCGTTAACCGTAAATATTGCATTAGAAACTTAATAAAATTTACCCCATTTTAAAAGTCGTCATTTAAGATTTAAACTTCAGGAACGGTTTTATCGTAAGTTCTAAACTGCTACAGCTGAAAAAACTTTTAAAACTGCTGTAAAGATTTTGTTTGTTGTAAAGTAAAGCAATTCATTTGTTGTTAAATTAAAACTAAATCAAATCAACTTATTATGTAGCAACCGCCGATAACAGCCCAATCTCACTTTCCGCACATAAGCGTAGGCAAATAAGAGATTTTAGGGATCTAAGGAATATTTTCTTTCTTAATTATTTTTATGTGTATTTAAATTATTTGATCATAATGATATGAATGTCATTTAAACTTCCTAATTTGTATTGTGCATTCAGTTTTGTTTGTACAGGGTGGTTCAAATTCGAACGTTCTTATGGGGAATTCGGTAACTACTAGAGTTATGGAGAAATGGATGGCGCATCCTCGTTCTCTTATTTTGAGAAAAGCTTAATGGTGTAAACCGGAATCCAATATTTTTTTTTTGTTTTCGAGTTATGGCCAAAAGTTCGCTTTTTCGACTTTTCGTTAAATGCCGATATCTCGGTTGTTTGTAAAGTTATAGAAAAAATATTTTCACCTTTTTTAGACATATTTTTGAGGAGAATAAAATGGGATAGAAGGATTTCAAATATCTTCATTTGTTTTCGAGTTATAATAATTATATAGTTGTGTTTTTTAAATGGAAACCATAGTTGGCTATGACATATTTAATTAGAGTTTTTTATGCTTTTTTTAATTATATACAATATGTGGGGTCTATTATTTCAGTTTCATCCCTTATATTAAAAACTGTTAAATAAAAATAAAAAATAGGAAAATTAAACGGTGGCTTTGTGAGAACAAAACACAAAATCATTATTGACATCTAAAACAATTGCCTCCAATTGTTTTTAATAGGTTTTTTAGCACCTCCTCTATTATTTACCTTTTATTTCACAAGGTGAAATTTATTTGAAATTCCCAATTCAGCTTCAATTTGACGGGTTGAAATGGAAGGATTTGCATCCACAGCTCCTAGTAGTTTCTTCAGCTTCTTGTATATTATAATTTTTAATTATAATAATTATAAAATAAAAGGTAAATAATAGAGTAGGTACTAAAAAACCTATTAAATACAATCGGAGACAATTGCTTTAGATCTCAGTAATGATTTTTTGTTTTGTTTTGACAAAGCAACGTTTAATTTTCAGATCCTTTATTTTTATTTATCATTTTTTGATATAACGGGATGAAACTGAAATAATAGACCCAACATTTTATATATAATTGAAAAGAGGATAAAAAATATAAATATGGCATAGGCTACTAAGGTTTCCATTTAAAAAAATACAACTTTATGTTATAACTCGAAAACAAATGAAGATATATAAAATTCTTCTAGCCCAATTTATTGTCCTCAAAAAAATGTATGAATAAGGTATAAAAATTTTTTCGATAACTTTACAAACAACTAGATATCGGCATTTAACAAAAAGTTGAAAAAGCGAACTTTTGGCCATAACTCGAAAACGAAAAGAAGTATCGGATTCCGGTTTTCACCATTAAGCTTTTCCCTAAAAAAGAGATGGAAGATGCGCCATCCATTTTTCCATATCTCTTATAGTTACCGAATTCCCCATAAGAACATTCAAATTTGAACCACCCTGTACGTTTGCAATGTCGTAGCAAGAACCGAGCCATTTTCCTCAGGCGCCACCGGAAGAGCGCTAAACCTTGAAGAAATAGAAATAAATGAGGAAAAAGGGCTAAAATATATCATAACAATAAATTGTGATTCTGAAAAAGTTGCAACTTCTTTGAATCGGAGGGCGCATATATTCCTATTTGCCTCGGGCGCTAGAAGAACTTGCTACGGTACTGTACGTCCGCTATTCCGTTTGCCTATTAGAGACAGTGTCGTCCGTAGTAAAGCCGCCGAGAAGTCTCCTTTAGTAAAAGTAGCAACCCTAGTAAGGCGTAGGTTATATTCTTTACATTATTATATTTTGTGATTAAACTGCTGAAAGAAGAAAGGCGTTTTATTTAATTTTATTTTGTGTTATGTCTTAGAACTAGGTAACATATTTTTTTATTGTTTCTTTGCTATGTTGCTTTAAACAAAACTATCAGACTTGAAGACTTGCAAAACTGCAGCAGCATTAAAAAAAGTACCTGCTCATAGAATTCATAAAAGTAAAATAATATAATAAAAGTTTTATCAAAGGTTCTAAACCTTTGTAACTAATTACTACTCATTTCTACAATAATTATAATCCTTCCATGTGCCATGTGAGAATTCTTATTAAACAGAAGGATACAATCTCAAAGCAACGTGCACAATAGATAAATAAAAACAAGAAATTGTAAGTCTTTATGCAGTTTTGAATGTAAGTTTTCGCGTGCATAGTTTTGAAAAGCACAATGAAAAATGTGGTTTTTATTTTAGTCTGTGCGAACACGAGTAGTTTTAAATGAGCACATTATCTTAATGTTAAGTGATACTATGTATAGTGTTATATAGTATGTGTATGTGTACATACATATATATCAAGTCAACCCACTTTTGAATATAAGGATGGGTTTAACTTGAATATATTCAAAAACTTTGTTCTTCCTTTGTATAATATTAAAATTGAAATCTTTAAAATTAAATTCCTTTAAACGACATCAAAACTAACATTATTCCATCGGAATAAATAAGTTTATTTTATGAAAATAAATTCTAAACTAAAATTGCTCGTAATATATAAGAGAGCAAACTTAGTGTATACAGGCGTAGGTTGGTAGGTATTTAATTAAGGTAGAATGTACTAGCGATACAGGAATGTTTCAAATTTTATAAGACGGTTTTCAAATTTTTATTAAATTATTGAAGAACTATTAACAATTATCTTATTTAAAATTATATAAGCATAATATAAATAATAAGTTCAACTATAAAACTAAAACAAGTTAGTTAAGTTCTTAATTAATCATAATATAAATAATGATTCCAAAGTTACCTAATTGTTCCGAATATTCTGAAATACAAATGAATCTAATTACAATCTTAAGAATGAAAAAATTTTGAAAATATGTACTAGGTACATAGCAGTTGAAGTACACGCAAAGAGTAAATTAAAGCAAAAATTAAATCAAATAATTGAAATGTTTGACAAAGATTTACCAAGTAATACATAAACGTTTCACAATTTGGTATGATTCGATCGTCCACACTTTCATGTTCCAATCTCATTTGATTGAAATGTAACACAAGCTTGACAACAAAGGTTGCAGAAAACAACAAATACTATCATCTGTAAAGGTCGCACACCTTGAAATAATTAGATGGATTAAATCGATTTATTAATTAAATAATTAATAAAATAATTAATTTAATTAATTAAACTCGGATTAAATATAATAGGAACCACGAAATTATTATCAATTCAAAAATTAGACTGTGAAATGTTTATTTTGTTGTTATTTTATTTGTCTATATTTAAGTAGGTATCTAGGTAGTATTACAATTACTTTTTATTTAGACCTGACTTTTATCGTTTAAACTTTATGATCAACTATTCAATTGAACAACAATCGATTAGCTTGTGTTCTCTATAAGTATGCTAATATACAATTCCACGAATTTTATTCAAATACTCTCCGTCTTTACCCAAAAACAATTATTGTTCTGTTTAACTTTAAATGTAATAATAATAATATTTATTATACTACAAGTAAGTGGAGAGCAATTAGACGAAAATATAAGTTATTAGGAAATTCTTTTGATTTGAATCAATACCTGAGTACCTTTTTAATAACTTCCTAGATTATATCAACATCTATACGTATCTCCATATTTTTGTTGCTTAATTGCTGTTTAATTTTTTATTTAATTTATATTGAAAATTATCCCTTATATTTTACAAAATACATAAACTACTATCAGAGCATTTAATTTTGAAAGTGATAATATAGTGCATGATGCTGAAATCGCTCCTAAGTTAATTTTTATTATTCTTAATTTAAATTTTTATGTATTTAATATTGAAATTTTGTAAATATTTGTAAAATTTTTAATTGGATCGAGTTTCCCGAAAGTTTCACGTCCAAGAGCCAAGCTTTCGTACATGTGAAATTCGTTGTTACTAAATGAATGTTTAAGATATCTAGGATTTGTTGATAATTTTTACTTCACATTAATATTTTTATTTATACTTATCCGGCCCCACAGCACAGAAACCGGTCATAAGTTGTTTAACGCGGTGCCTAGAGATATTCAGAGGTTACCTTCAGGAATGTAAGTTACAAAGGATTAGGGAAATTTTAGTTAGAAACGCTTTCTACTTCATACAGGAGTACTAGAAGTATGTGTTCTAATGAAGGCTAAGTGGATTTGTGCAGACTGTGTGGTTTGCGATGTTTGTATGTGTGATGTTTGGTTGTAGTCTGCAATGATCTTGTAGTAGTTATTTTAATTATTTTAATCTGTCTGTTTGTAGGATTGTACACCTACTACATGTTATATATCAAAATATTTATAATATCGAATTTAACTACTTAAGGCATGTATTTATTTATTTGGCTAAACTTCTTCGTATAGAAAAATTACCGGAAAACATCCCAATTTTTTTATGACAGTTTGATTGAGTACAATTGCTTAAATACAATGATGCCCAAAAATACCTGCTAAGCAATTTATCGATCTTGAAATAATAAGATGTGTGAACTTATTTCTTACGGTAATGTTTCTAACATAAAAAGCATTTTAAAAACATAAAATTTATATAAATACCAGGAGCGTGGGGGCAATTATTATCTCGGTAATCCTTAATTTCAAAGGTTGCGTGTGTTATGCTTGTTATATGTATTAATACGAGCCAGATCTATTTTAATTATGTTTTATAATTGATATTTACCTACTGTTTTCTTTTTCTATAAACCACTTTAATATTATGTAAGTTATGAATACATGCGTTTATTAACTCTTTCAGACCCCTTCTACACGAACATGTACATAATATTCTAATCAATTTTATTCAAAATTTATGCAACTTATTTAAATACAAAATTTATTTTTTTATCATTGATGAAGGGGATAAAATATAAAATTAATTAACTAATAATATAATTGCACTCTTCTGGTATGGGGTATGTTTAACATCTTGACGCGTTTCGACCTCATACGGTTATCTTCGGATTTAAAATGAAAAACATTAAAACATATTTTAATGTACATATTTACCGAAAAACTACAATTTCAGGTTTCAAATCGCAGCAATTACTATGATATAGATATCGGTGTTTTGAAAACAAGTCTTTTATAAATGTAGACTTGGTATTAAATAACAAATCTAATATATGGCCTGCATACAAAAGAGTTTTCAAGTTAGTCTAGGCATGTAAACACCGCTGTTGATCGAAAAAGCTTTTGTATAGTTTGTCACATTTACTATTAAGACCATCCTTCAGTGTACAATGTGCACATAAGTGTTGTTCATAAACCGTGCTCTTAACGCAATGACAAGAACTGTCGGAACATTATGGGGTGTGGGTAATTCCTTTAAAAAATTGTAATAAAGAGAATAAAATAATTTTCCAATACATAATACTATTTTTCATCAATTCAATATTAAGCTTAAATATGCCGAAGTACCCGAACCGTGCTCAAGTGGTACAACTTGAATTTTTAATCATTGAGAGAATTATAATTTCATTTCTAATTACTTGAGGTTTAAGATTTTCTTAATGGAAAATATACATTTTTTTTAAAAGCGTTTTGTTATTTACAGTTCATTGGTTGTGAAGGACGTAACATCATGAGCAGGAGGCATCATCAGCAAGGAGTACTCTTTGTCCTCCTCCTCTCGTGTTGTGCAAGTCCTGCAATTGCATCAACATCAAGTAAGTAATAATTTAAATTTATAAATAATTTATATTTAATAAGATTTGCATCTTAATTCTAAAATGCGAATATGAAAATCTAGCAAGTTGTAAAGTAAATTTGGAAAACTCATTTGTTGTTCTTTGTGTGAAATCCTTCAATGATAAGCACTTGAATTACAATTAAGATGGCAATTAAAAATGTAAATTGATGCTGAATTTGCTTTCGTCAGCTGGCGATTAATATTTTATTAAATATTCAAACGAAAAATTGCTTACTTAGAATATTTCATCAATTGAAAGCGAAGACTTTTACATTTATCTTTTTTCTTTTTATATGCATTTGATACGATCTAGTAAGATATACGACTTTGTAAAGAATATATTTGTTTTGTAGTAGTATCGTGTTTACTTACGTAGCAAACTGAAAGATTACAATACAGATACGTGATGACTGTTTACAAATTTGATTTCCTGCGAGTCTTGCCTACCGAAACCGCGAATATAACCACCGACAGGTGCTCGAACGCAGGCGCAAATACACCGAGCTTTAGCTTGCAGGATATCCGTTTGTGTTACAACTGTGAAATATATTTGAAATGTACTTTACAACATCCTGTTAATTGCGTTGTTGCCCAGCCAACTTTGTATTAAGACCTGAACACAATACAATTTACATTGCACGCAACAAACTAAACCAGAAAGTTAACTCGTAAGAAGAACGTGTGTTAAAGAACAATTTATACATCCTTCCCTTATTCTCTTTTAATAATAAATTAAAAATTTTATAATCCGGCATTACGGTACCCACATTATAATCACGTCCATAATAATTTATTTTTATAAACATAACATAGTGTTATAGTCGTATAACCTTTATTTTCCCACATTACAATTATTTAATATTTGATAAATAGAATTCGAAAAATTTATTTAACCTCTTTAAAAATTCAAATATTAATCTTCTCTCTTCGATTATATATTAATAATTTTTGGTGACTTTAGTCTAACAAATAATAGTAATTTATATGACACTATCGACGTAAAATAAGGAAACTTCTGGGAAATATTGACAGTTTTTATTGAAGTTCTAATATAATGTGATTTGTAAAAGTTATTTTATTATACTAAGGGGTGCTAAGATAATATATTATTTCTTCCCTTTCGTAATTTTCCTTTTATAATTGGAAAATGTTTTATATTTCTTTTAAATGTTGACTTATTAAAATATAAACTGGAAAACAATTAAACTCATTAAATTTAAAATATTTAAGCAAATTTATATTAAACTTGTGTATATTTAATATTTAGATTTGGAAAAAATACATATAATTTTTATTTTACTTTCATATTTTCGTAGTAATCAATCGAGTTAAAAATTACTTATGGGTCTATACAAATCTTTCGAGACAAATTCTGGAATGATATCTGGATTGATGTGTGTGTTTCGCCCACAATTTTTTCTGGCTGGTTGAATTTTGGTTATCCATCTATATTTATTTACCGCATCTTTTCAAGGATTGGAAATTGTTAAGGCCCGGTTCTTCTTATTCTTATGGATAATAATAAAATTTATCTTAATCGAAAAAATTCCTTTATGTTACTGATGATACCCAAGTACTTGATATTTTTCTTTTTAATTATTCTTAAAATATTTGACAATATAATTATAATCAATAATTAGTTAGTTCAATTTGCCTCAACAGCTTTATAATATAGGCCAAGCAATAGGTATATTTGCATGGAAAAAAATCCCGGAGTTTTGAAACTTTGTGGGCTAGTACATGTATATGACCTAAATAAAATGTTAAATTTGCGACCTCAGAAAGCCGCCGCTCGCGCCGCCATCTTGTAAAAATGGCGCCCAAAATCAGTTTTTCAGCTATATCTCCTTTTTAGTACTCCCTAGGTAAAAAATAGTTATGATAAAAATTGAAGAGAGAAAAATTGTCTACAATTTTGATACATAACTTTTTTCTGTGCGATTAATGGATTAAGAGTAACATTTATATAAGTCAAAGAAAGTTCTTTCAAATAGATAAAATACACTTGCTTGAGGCTCGCCAATGCACGTTTATCGCCTATTTAGTACTATTTACTTATTCGATATTAAACTGTATAGTAGCAGTATGCTATACTATTAATTATTACCTACAGAAGGCGGCGTATTTCATCCCCCCCCTTTCGGTTTGTCCACTAGGCGAAAGCAGCGCGAGATTGATCCAGATCAATTCAGTCGATTGTGCGTGTCTTTACCACGAGGGTATTGTTTCGTTGTACATTTTTGTTTTGAAAATTGCATGTGATTAAGATTTTCTGTTGTTTAGGGGTTGCGACAAGGTTCAAGATATTGGCTCTGTTGTAATTGCAACTATAATTAGCAACGATTTTGACTTATTGTTAGTTAAATTCAAACGTAAGGACAGAATCATTCCCACGGACTTAGCTATTACTTTTACATGGTGGGGGTACGACACTGTACTTTACAAAGGTAAACTAGCTTTTGCCAGTGACTATTCCTCAATGCCATAAAAAGTCAGAGCTGTAAACCCCAATAAAATCAATCAAATGGAAATTAAAAATAACCATAACCATGTTAAAATCCGTATAATAAAAAGTTGTTATTTGGCTAATGTTTGCGTTATTGACCCCCCCCCCTTATATACGCCCGTGGTCTTTACCCTTGGGAACAGCAACATTACAATATTGTTGAAGTAGCTGTTCCTATTGATCAACTACTAAAGAATCAGACGAAGAGTTACAACAATACCTTCAATATGAACTTGCCTCTTTTCTCTTGTCGCTTTTTCCGAGGAAGGAATGAGATAAGGCATAAAATCGTCTTTATATAAGGTCTTTACACCACTTCCGAGTGATATGCAATTTGGAAGCAGGGTTTGCATGGGTATATTATATAATGTGTTGAATTTCTGCTTCATAGAGTTGTATGACAGTGCAACGAATCTCTTACTGCTATTTGCATACATTATAATGCAGCAAATAAAGACACAAAAAATGTAGAACGTCTTCTCCGATCTAAAAAGCAAACATCTACAGATATAATTTTTGATGAATGGATAATCACAACATATTCTCAATCCAGATTCCTGGCCAACGAACACAACAAAAGTCGTCTTATCACATTGATTAAAGAGCAGTTTATATCGACCTTCTTGTACGTTTAGTTGCACTAGCAAATAATCAGGCAAGGGAAAAACTTCAGAACAAATTTACTCTGTATAAAGTCTATAAGAACCAAGAGTAGTGGACAATATATTGTTTTTACACGCGTTTAGCGGCTGCAACACGACATTTGCCATTTTTAATCACGATATGAACACATTTCTTAAGATGATTTCGAAATTCCCTGAATTAAATGAAACTGTTCCAGTATTTAAGGCAGAAAGTGCAGACATCAACGCCATTCCAGCAGTAGGAGAAAACTTTTTATGTAGACTTGACGAAGAATCGCAAAAATGTATCTCTGGATTTTATCCGATATCAGCAGTTTAAAAAATTGGCGACGAAAAGTGCGGTTAACGTTGCTTCACTTCCCCCATAGCAGAGGCTGCAAAACAACTTTCCTTCCGAACCTATCATTAGATTCAGACCTGGTACGGCATTGAAGAAAGTCCGGAAGAATGGGGATAAAAAAGTCAGTCTGGATCTATACCTGTTAAAACAACAAAAAATCCTTCTCCAGAAAAGTAAATGCAGAAAAGATTCTTGCGATAACGTTGCTCAAATTGTAACCGATTCTGAAGACAAAGATCTAGACGATTATGATCCATCTGTGGACATCTGATGTAAGGGAAGACGATTCCGGGGAAGAGGGAATAGACATATTCACAGCCACTGTGTAGACGTAACCAAATCTGGTCCATCCACAGAATCATAACGAAGAACGCAATAACTGTTTATTAAACTTACAAAATAAATGTGAATTAGGCCTTGGGGAAACCACTATTAGAAAAACGCGGTGGGTACTCTACCTCATATGAAATGAGTATAATGGATAGAAATGAGGCCGGAAATAAGTATAAGTAATATTTATTGAATAGGTAAACAAATAACGGGCCTTATCACGCTGTCAGGGAGGAATTTGTAAAATTTGACTGTAATCCTCTTCATTTATATCCATATAACTCCTAAAATATTGATCGCACAAAAAAAACAGTTTCACGGAACTTGTAGAGAATCTTCTGGTCTATAATTCTTCTAATAACAATTTTTTGTCTAGGAGGTACTGAAAGATAAATATGATCAAAAAACTGATTTTTGGCGCCATTTTATCAATATGGCGGCTCTAGCGGCTGCTTGCCAAGGTCGCAAATCATGTATGTAGTTGAGGTCATACATATGTACTTAACCGCTAAGTTTCAAAACTCCGGTATTTTTTTCCAGCTAGAACACTTTTGACTCCCCTATTGCCTGGCCTAATATGTTAAACTTAGTAAATGGGAAAATTATGTGGTGTCACATTATGGATTTTTTAGTTACATCATGAAAGGGTAAAAATTATGAACAATACGTGCTGGTATTAGACGAAAATAAAATTAAGCTTAAATTTTATTACATTTAAAAAGGTATAAGCTAGTAAATTTACTTTAACATTTCTTCTGTCTGAGTATGTGCAACAAAAAAGCACGTTAAAAGTTTTTGTAAAAGTTAAATTGCGTTACAAAAGAACACCGGACACGCTTTCTAAAAAGCAAGTTTTGTACATGACAATTTTTAAATAATTACTGTATAAATGCGCTAAAGGTGGAGTTTGTTGTCGAACATAATATTTTCTTACCTACGGAATTAGTTTATAAACACATAATTAATTGTACGCAACTTTCGCTATTTTCGATGTATGTATTACTTTTGGTTGCATATAAAAATGCTAATATGCAGATGATGCGTTACATTTATGAATA
Organism: Cantharis lateralis; assembly: GCA_963170105.1. Lineage (NCBI taxonomy): Eukaryota > Metazoa > Arthropoda > Insecta > Coleoptera > Cantharidae > Cantharis > Cantharis lateralis. The sequence goes on from OY720629.1 coordinate 13,483,763, forward strand.
TAGATTACACATTTTTTTCGCCTGAATGCATGCAAAAGTTGGTCTACTTGACTAAAACTCAAAAAGTAATTGAGAAAGATAACCACCAGAGGCGCTTTTTGTTTGCCGTGATTTTTTATGTAAAATAAAGGTTTTTGGACTTTTTATCTAAAGTTTCTCTTTTTATGAAACCCTTATTGTTATGACATGGTATAAACAACATTTAATTCCTATATCTTTTTTATATGGTATAATTTATTTTCAACAGTAAAAAAAAGTTGTGACACCTACATGTTATATTTTAATAATATAACATCAGAGTTCAAATAATTGTAAGTATTATGACTGACATAACGTAAAAGTTTAAAATAAATTAACGATAAATTAGCGAAAATCAGATTAAACATCTTTAACAGTTCTAATAGAATTATTATGAAATATTAAAAGAATTATTATGAAATATTAAAAGATTATACTTCTATTTATTATATTTTATTATTTTATTTCAAATTGACATGAATTGACATAATAAATTTAAAACTATAAGCTTAAAACACAAATGAATTAAACCATAACTAGGGTCATTTCCAAACGTATAATGAAGGGGATGGGTCAAAATTAACATCTTTTGTATGTTTTCAAGAGCTAGGGAAGCAAACTCTATGTTTTTTATATAATATGTATACGTAGTTATCTAAACTACACTTAAATTTTAAAATTAGAACAAGCATTTATTTTCTTCATTTATTTCAAAATTTCGTAATGTTAGTTTAGTAATTTAATTCTAATTTCACAGATTTAATTTCTTTCTTATTTAATTCATCTGTAAGTTTTTAAATTGTCATAAAATAGTGTAGTATTGGTATTGATTACTTCGGATTATTAAAATATGTAATTTCAAAAAACTTATACTTTAATTTAGAAAATACCTAAAATAGGAAGTTTAAACCGAGTCTAATCTTTTATTTCATGTAATAGAAATGAACTAAAAAGTAAATAAGAATTTCAAGTAAATTGTGTGGCATTACGTATAGTATTTGAAAAAACTAAACATTGAAATAGTTTTTTAAAGTTTTAACGTTCTGTTTAGTTTTGTCAAAAGTATTATATTTTATTCTATATAATACTTGTCAAAGGTATACCTTAAAGAGGCAAGATTGAAACTGACGCAGGATGTTTAAATTTTTATTCATTTTCCTTCATAGATATGTAAAACTAGTGAATATTTAATCTGCTTAATTAATGTTAAAATTAATATTGGATTACTAGAGTAAAATTACTAATTTTTTTATCAAAAAGCGATCTAATGGAAATAATAAATGTTGGTTCTGGTTCGGCAGTAAATATAATACAAATCAATAAATATAGCAGAATAATATATGCTTTAAATGAGATATAAATTCTCGTTTGTATAATATAAGTAAACTTTCTCTGAGCTTTTAAATTGTATTACATGTAAATTATGAGGTATAATAATATTTAATTTGTATGTATGTAGCTATAATAGTATGTACTACTTAAAATATAGTATTAAACAAAATCTAAAGAAAACATTACAACAATAGAATATTTTAATTGTAAAGTGAAGAATACATTATGGTTACAGAAAATTAAGCTGGAGACCGAATTCACATGATAGAATATATTAAATAAATTACATAATTATAATAGATTTAGAAACTTAGTCCAGACAGTACAAGTCGGTACAAGTTTACCATAGATGTTCCAGCCGATGATTGTCTGCTCCTGACACAAATTAAATTGCGACATAGTACATACGAGAGTGATGTATCCATAACAACGAACAGCGAGGATAGGCAGTAACACAACAAAAAAGTCAAAACTTCGTCTGAAAATAACAATAATCTACTCTTGATATAAAATATAACAAATTAAAGACTGTTTGATTTTAACTCAACGGTTGAGTTGATTGAGCAAATTTCCAAAATTCGAAAATATATGAGTGGCAAGCAGCAAACGCGAATAAATTAAAAATATAAATATAATAATAATAACCATTAAAACGAACGAGTCAATTATATAAAATATAGAATTTTAACCAATACAATTAAAATAAAAAATTTGAACTTGAATCTGCGAGAGAAGACAATCTTGCATGTAAACATATTTAAGTTTTGCTGATTATTATAAACGTAAAATTTTAAATAATTTGTTTTACGATATAAAATTACCGTGCCATCAAAATCAACAGAATGTCCCAAATCTCGATGATGTTGATTCAGCGATGATATCTGCACCTGAAAATTACTTTTTGTCGCATCTCCACTATTTCAGTTTGTGATTTTTGTGCTGGTCAAGTCTATCTTAGGGCTATTCTTATCTCTGTCCCACATAAGCTACACCGCAATCTAAACATGAAATTCAACAAACTAAATAAGATTCTTCTTCCTTATAAGGAAGCTTTTCTAATTAAGAAATTCAAAAAATGTATATTGCAGTTTTAAGGTCAAATTTTATATTGTCGGGGTACTGCCAAAACTTAGTGCATTTCTTAGGTTAATGTAGTTTAGCGATCAATTGTGTATTTTTATGTCAATAAATGTCTATTACTGATTTTTGAGAGTATACGAGTACTTCGAATATCTCCATAATGTAGTTTTCGGACTTACCAAGTTTTGGCCGTAACCCCACGATATTTTTGTGCTAGATAAGAACACGTGGGGATGTATAAAATATATGGAAATATAAAAACATTTATAAAAATGGAAAATAGCTTTTAGAAGATACAAAATACATTTTCAATTATTTAATATAGCTGAGTAACTTTGTAACAGTTAATATATTATCCAGTTAACGAATGTGCCTTGAATTTAAGTTTTCTATTTGGTTAATAAAATTTAATGCTAAGTTGCTTTTAAACACTTGTTATACTTAGAAATGCAGTGAATAATTAGAGAAATTACTGGAGAATGAAATTACTACATGCATGAGCTCGGTTTTAATTAGTTTCTATGCTTCTAAGTTTGTATTGTTACATTATAGCAAATTTATTCTGTTAAAAATTTAAATAAGAAACTTTGATTTTGTGTACTAACCTTTAAGAAATTACGAATGTAATTTTTGTCTTTGGATATCCAGATCAAATGTCTCAAAAACTTTGTTTTTTGTAGGAGTATGCTTTTATTTATACATAAGAATAGAAAAGATGATAAATAACTGCAGATAGCGCATAAGCGTAAAATATAAAATATGAAAAAAAGTATCTAAAAATGTATCATAAATATAATGAAAAATATTACCTGAAGAAGAGTGCATTTTCGTCATATTTTATAATAAAATTACATTTTTATAAGCATTTTGTAAAAGAGAAAATGAAAATAGGTGCTGTAACGCATTTTATTGAAATAGCTGCTTTTAACTTTTTTTTTATTGAAAAACATTTAATATATGAAAAGGTTTCATTAATGTCGGCTGCGTAGTAAATGTTAGCTTTTTAGGATGCGGAAAAGTTGATTAAGACAAGATTCAAAGCAATCCACACAAACAAATAATAAGGACGACGCGACGGTTAGATACGAGAAATTAAATAAAGATTTGTAGTAAATAATAAACAAAGTGTCAGAAAATGATTTTTTCCAATATAATTGAAGAACAGTTTTTGTATCAGTGCTCATCCGATGAATGGATATTTAATTTTATAAATATTATATTTTAATAAAAAATCAATTAAGTATTTCTGAAAATTTAATTTGGCATTTAGTTTTTATATTTACTATAAGTCTTCAAATAGAAATGTTTAATAATTTTAAATGTTAATTCTGATATCTACGAATCAGTACAACAATGGAAGTTTACTGTTTTTACCGATTGAAATAAATCAAGTATTTTAAAACTTTGTTAGATTAATAGCAGAAATTAAAATGTCAAGTTGGCTAAGTGATGTATTTATCATGCAAGTGTTTCGTTCTGGCCTACCAAATATATAGGCGACAATATCACCAAATTAATTCCTTACTTGTAAGCAAATATATGTTTGTCATGCAATATAGTTCTTAAATTTTTGGAAGTTTGATGGAATAAGTTAATAACAACTTTTACTCAAAATAACTTTGTAATTAGGTTAGCTGTAACTTATGTAGAAGTAATTACATAAACTAGACTGAAAACCTTTTTAAAGAAAAGATTTAATTTTAAGCTCTAATATTAAAGTGCAGAATATTTTGGAATTTTTTTAAATAAACTGTTTTTGTTTTAATAAAATACACACGTAAGTGAGTTTGGGAATACATTTATCTATATTTCGTTATTTGTAGGCTAGCTCATCTCGGTTAAAATTTATCACCGCAAAAGAAAATTTTGCAATCTCATTCTTAATGGGTCTACTAAAGTTTAACGTTTATAGCTTTTTATTTTTGTTCTTAAACGACGTGCTTGAAAGAGAATAAAAAGCTCTTAAACTTGCACCCTACTTGTTAATTTTCAAATCATTTATTGGTTTATAAATTTTATGTAATAAATTTAAGATTACGGCACATATAATTTTAATAAAAATATATTAAATCCACTATTTTCGTGTAGTTTTAATCCGGGTTTCAACTCAAGCTTTTTGTGTTAGCGGGTTGTAATAAATTCACGTTGTGCCGTTAAAAAAGTTTTGTATTTATTAGAAGTTCGTTAGAGTATACGCAAACCTGTTGTAGACGTTGATGCGAAGCTCTCAGGAAAATTGCCATTTGCGCACAATGCTATTTGAAATATTATTAATAAATAAAAATTGACTTTTAATAGCTAAATCCTTTTCTTCAGGTATTACAGGTTTAGTATTAAGTGTGAAAGACCTCAAATTTAATTTGCGCTGAAAACTTACCTTAATAATCTGTAAATTAATTTAAATGCTGCAAATGTAAACAAATTTATCACACATAATTGGTAATTAAATATGTAATAGTAATATAAATTAATTTGTTACATACAAAAAATTGTATTGCGTTTAAAAAATTATATGAAATAGTTTGATTATTTTTAATCTATATTATTTTATAAACTTAACTTAAATAAAATTATATTTATAATAGTAAATGCATCATGCAAAACAGAAACTTTCTCAAGATTAATTATTCCAAACCTAATGGGCCGAATTTAATTCTTTTCAATCTGCAAATTGTACCTAAATCTGCATTTTAATCTGTATTGTTATACAAAGTATATTCAAACTTGAAAATTTCTATTAATTTCTAAGGAAGCAAATTGTAAAATCAATTTCTTCAAAACCATATAATTTTACAAAACAGTATAGATTGGTTGACTCGTTATAGGTTTAAGAATTAATTCTATAGTCAGAATACGTAAGTTTGTACAATTGATAAACCCAAAAAAGCGAAAAGCCTTACATAGAAATGTTGCACATCTCAACTATATTAAATTGTTACCTCAAAAATTCCGTTTCAATTCGATATCAACGATGTGATCGAGTAGTATAAAAAGAATATAATTTTAATGAAAATTTAACAATTATTTGAAAAACTTCACTTTATGTGCTAAAATGTGCTACAGTGCTTACTCGCGAAAATTTTTTGAAAATGCTTCGAGCATCGAATAAGTAAGTACCTAGAGCAAAAATATAAAATAATTATGCCTGCCAGTATATTATTGTTTAATGTTGAAGTTCAAAATGGAGAACGCTATAAAAATGTTAAAAAATGTAATTAATAAATTGTGAACTTTATTCGAGTAATTTTCTTTGTTGTTCAAATTTTAGAATTTTCTTGAATATTAAAGTGAAAGTACCTATTGCGCATACGTAAAATAATTAAATAATGCTCGAGTTTTATGCTATAAAGCTACGGAATCAAATTAAATTTTCTTCTTATAAGATGTATAAATTTTACATATTATACTATTACAACTACGAATTATAATTTCCTACTTGTACAGTATTAGTAAAGCAACGGATCGCAAGCAAAATAAAAATAAAGCTAAATTTGATTAATACGTCTAAAATGGTTAATAATGTGCAAGAAGAGTTTACGCATCGCATCGGCCATTGTCAAGCAGTTAACGACCATCAATTGGAACATTTACTTTAGTTTCTTTCTTTTATTATGATTGGTTTGGTCATTCCAACTTTTACAACTTTAGTCTATTTTTTATCAAATATTTTTTTTACAACCCAACCCTGCAAAATTTATACTCTGCTGAATACACAACTAAAACAATATTAGTTGATATTTGTTAAGGTATATTATGAACAAACTACCAATTTATTGCTTCCTTGAAAAAATCCGAAAAAGTTGCTTTTAAATGAATATGATGTTCGACATGTCTAAGCATTTTGTTAAATTACCTTTTTTTAAATAAGTTACATAACGAACGAATTTTATAAATAGATAAATATATAAGTCTATGCTTTATAATAATTAATATTTAAAAATATAAATCTTTAATTTAATATGCGCTTAAAGTTTGTGAACTTATAATAGTCCTGACGCTAACATAATTTGTCATAGTTTAGTAATTTTTTACTTATTAATAATAAATTAAGATAAATGAAAGCATTAATAAATGTGTAAATTGATTGATAAATGATAGTTAGAAGGTAATGCAATAAAATTTTCTGTACGTAAAACTTCATAAATGGATTAAGGTACTTAAAACATTAGGGCTTAAAAGAACAAACAAGCTTAAAACTTTTCTTATCCGAAACTAAGCTTACAGCTACTAAATACAAAAAGAATTTTTTATTTATCGAGGCAAATTTTTATTTCTGGGATAAACAAAAGATTAATTAGACGATAAAAAAATAAATTTTGTCCTAGCGGGCGTAGAAATCACTTTTACGTCTCAGAGTGATAATACAGACTTTCACACTCTAGGAGGCACAAGTAAATCTATCATTGAAAAGCAGCATAAATAATTACCTACTATATTAACAATGAAATTAATCTCAGACAGTCGACAATTTGAGGAATTTATTTTACAAAGAATAAGTTTATAGATAATTTCGTAGTGTTCCTGACAGCACTGGCCGTTTGAATTGAGAAATTAAAAACACTGATTTAAAGGGAATTAGCCCCAAGGGTTGAATAAATAGGAAAATTTAAGTAACAAAATTTTCTTGGAAAAGTGTTTTCTATTAGCACCTTAGAAATAAACATCTGCCAACCTCAAACTGGTGGGGTTTAAAGCACGAAACAAAGACGAGAAAAGGCATTCTTTACTCCATACATTTTTAGTCCGAGTGAAAGAAGAAGCCAAAAACTTTAATTTAAAAAAAATAGTTCAGTTCAAGGGCGGGTAACGAGAGAATTTTTTTTTACTAGATTTCCTTTTACGTGATTTTTGAGAGGTTTCTTTCTAGATTGCTTTAAGATTTCTTTACGAAAACGTTGAAAAAGCAAACAAAGAATACAAAAAGCTCATCTGAAATATTCCTAAGATTTCCTAATTTCCTAAGATTTTTTTAGATTGTTTCTCAAAATTTCCTTCCTTGTACACCAGATTTGCTCAGCGATTTCACCATCGCTTAAACTTTAAATATAATATGTACAAGTAGTGGCGTCTCTACTCGTTTTTTTCACAAAAAAAGGCGTCGAGAAACCTGCTCGTCTCTTATTGTCTAAGTCGTTTATCATTTAACAACTTATTAACTATAGAGCCGTGTAAATGTAGAAATCTTATGAAGTTATATCAATTTTATATTTGCTCTAAATTCTAATTATTTTGATATTTATAAATAAATATCTACTGGTTGTCTGCAACAGTGATTTTCAATTCCAATAGAATTTGAAGATACTTCTTCGTTTGTACCATATAATTAAAGTAAGAAATGCTTCATTGCAGATTTAATTATGGCATTAAAAAAAAATGAAAAGTATTGCGATAATATTATAAAAAATGTTATTTTTTTCATTTTACAGAATTCGAGTTAAAAACTGCTGCTCGGAGTATTACATCAATTTTAACTAAGCACCAACATAAAATTTATGATGTTTAAAAGTTTGTATAGAAGATTATTTTCTATTTTACTACAATTACTTACCAGTTCAAGTTAAACTTACAAAATATGAAATGTTACATATAATATCGGAGTTTACTTGCAGTTTAAACAAACGAGTGTAATAAATAATGATTTTAAGTAAAATTTAGTTTGCATATACATTCTTCTATTGTTTTAATCTAATTTGAAGCCAATTACTATACCAGGTAGCAATTCCTTCCCTCAGCTACATTTTAATATTATATATACTTCTTGGTTTAGGAAAATGAGAATGGTATTTTTGCCATTAAAATAATTTTAACAACCTGGCCATACTAGAGACTATTTTGGATGAGAAAAACAAAACCCTATCTCAGAACAGATGCAAAGGGAAATATGTGCTAAAAAATTGATTGTAAAACGGTACATTTAGTAATGGTAAACGAAAATTGCAATATAACTCGTTTAGCTCCGCAGACTTACTAAAATTAGTATTGGTGTAGTTTTGAAGATATTATAGAACGTTCGTTTCTTTGGACCCTTATTTTTTATCTTTGGTAACTTGAAAAAACTTCCATACTTGACTAGGAGCTTTGACTATTTTTGCAAATTCACAATTAAATGACAATTTCACTTTACTGGCAGGCCTGCAATAATAATCTGGTTCGGTTCTAAAAGTTAAGCAAATAGGACTACATTTTTCATATTTAGCCAAATCATTAAATTATAAAATTCCTTAAGAGATTATTAAAATTCTTAATGCAACCGTGTATATGAAATATTAATTTAAATTTTGTGAATGGCCCTGGATTCACACGTAGTTAAATTTTATATGCATCCTTAATAACAATTACCATCAGAAAATTTAAGTTTGACAATTTGTCGTGCTTTAAACTCAGTTACTGACACAAATTTTAATTACATTCTACATGCGCCTAAACAAACCATAGTTATTTTAGTAATAAGTTCAAAACAAAGTCTCAAAATATTTTGAAACATGTCTAGTAGTAATTCTAAAACTCGTTAAATAACTGGTGAGGCTATTGAAATTGATTAAAATTTAAGTACCTACATATCTTGTGATTTTGCAATAAAATAAAAATTCAATTTTTCTCAACTGTTATGAAAATGAACTAATTGTTAAAATTTCTCATTTGCTTTAACGGGTTCAATGATTTTTAGACAATTGCATTAAATTATGTGAATACATCATGTTATGATGTACCATAATTTGAATGTTCAAATTACAAAAATATATGTCTTGATTGCGAAAGCAGATATATAAATTTTCCATGTTAAAATGAATAAGGGTTAAACCCTTTACTAATATACGAATATAATTATTATGTGCCTGCCTACGTAAACGTCAATTTTTGTTGTTGTTCTTATTAATTCTATAAACGCACTTTCTATTTGTATAATAGAAATAAAATTAAGTGTAAGCTTATCTTGCGCCATAAAATTAAAAGCTTTCTAAAGAAATTAATTAAAATAACCCTTTCACGTATGAGAATTAAGGTTACATTGATTTGCCTTTAGCTATACTACATTAAAGTGCAAACAGAGCGATGCGGTAATCTGATACAATTTCAAGCTACCCTTAATCTGAGATACCGGCCGTGACTTGCTCTTTATCGAGTAGGTTTTGAACCGGAAAAGCGTAAGTTTCGTTTCCCATGTAGGGTAACAAGATATATCTGATATTAAAAATTTTCAATTGCAAATTGAATTTTAAAAGCAAAATTTGTACATTACTTTTAGCCCATCAACTGCATTTCAGTTAAAAGTCCTTTGCAAAAATGTAGAGAAAAAAATTATAAAATAATATTGCAATTTCGGTTCAATTTCCAGAAAAGAGTTTAATTAAAATGTGTTTAATAAATTTTAGTTTTGTGCTAGTTACTCATGTTATTAAATTGTTGCCGATTAAATTAGGAAGCAATAAAAAGTAACACTATAATAAATCTTGCGTAAACTTTTAAGATTAAATTATATGGTACAATAAATTAAAATGGTTTTATTGGCAATGTTTTATTTCTTTTTTGTGCAAAATTCGAATTTTCCCATTTAAAGTGTAAATTGCAATCTAAATCACCCTATATTTATGTTAAGCTCTCTATAATTTAATGGTAGTGTGGGAAATTAGGAATAATAGAAACTAGGCGATGCAGAAGGGTGTAGAAGTACCCGACTTCCGTAAAGAATCTAAATAGCTTCAGGACAAGATGGATGGCGCGGAAAATCACTACACTGGTCGTTCTTACGAGATACAATAAATTTAGAATCGGGCTCTGATCACAGACTCATGTCTTTGGTGGGTCGAGAGTTTTCCGGCGCTTTTCCGAATGACTCGGGTGACGCTATTGAACGTCCGTTCTTAGAGAAGCGAAAGCTCTGTAATGGGATGTAATGAGTCGTGCATTGTTGGGGTGAACTACGCTGTTGGAACGTTACTTGCGGCAAATTTGGGGCAACAAATTAGTTTGAAATTTCTTTTGTGATTTGAAATTTTACTTAAACTTTCCACGAGAGATTTCGCCATTTTGCTACAAATATTTTCTTAATGTTTTAATTTTTATGTAACATGTTACACAATCTGCAAATTTAAAAGAGTGCATAGCCGATGGCAATAAAAATGAACGTGAAATATTTTATTCGTTTTAAATTTAATTATAATTGTAAAATTGTAATTTCAACAGAAATACATGCAGAATAAGATTATTGCCGATATATCACAATTTTATTTTCAATTTTAACTTTTTATAATGGCTTTGAAAATTGAGTTCCAGCAAGCATAAGCTATTGCAATAACAATATTCGTTAATTAAAAAAGTTTTAAATAGGGGGTGGCATAACGAAAGCAAATGTTGAGAGAACATAGGAAAGGACATTACCATATACACGGCTGCATTACAGCTCTAATGGATGTCTAATATATATTCAGAATTTAAAAGTTGAACAGCGTCGCTAAACGTAGGGTAGGTTTGTGGATTCCTGAGAAAAATGTTGTGGCGCATAGAATTAGAGCGCATCTACATGAGCCAGCGCTGGGCTTGATAGATAGCGCCAGAATGCGAATTAAGGTCCGTTCGATCCTAAGTTATGAGCTACTTACACGCCCGCAACAACTACCTACTTTTCTATATAATATTTATTCTTGCACACCACTAAACTTCTTTTATTGTATAATCTTTTTTCTTAATTAAACTTACAAAAAGGCCATTTATCATTAAATTTGTTTTACTTTATTTATATCACAATCTTCTAAGCCGATCGAAACTAGTAAATTATTTCTAACATATCTAAATTATAGAAGTTAACGAGAAAGCGAGGGTTTTTCAGAGCTTTTGTATTTATTTATAAAAAGTAAATGCGCTATTTTATTTTTCATGTTTAGTATATTGAACAAATTATATGGATAGTACAGTATTGTGTGTTCGTTTATTTAAAATATAAATTTGTATATTGTTATGTGAAAATAAAAAAGAATCTAAACTTTTCTAAAACTTCTTCGGCATTGTAAAATTTTTTCAATTCACATAAATAAAAAAAATTGTTAGATAGTCAAAAAAATAGATAGAATTGTTTGGACCAAAGCCATACAAATAATAATAATTTTAGTTTTACATTTTAAAAAAGCATTTGAATGTGATATCGCAAAAACTTGTTTTGTATATTTCTAAAATAAAAGTAAATTTAAAGTAAGATGTAAATGAAGTGACGTAAAAAAATTGGTAGCTCTATTTTCACTCTCATGTAAATTTTAAAGTCATAGTTAAATGATTCTTTTCCTCAATATTAAACGAACATCATAATTTGTACATTTATTTAATTTCAATGATCATTAACATCATGTAAGCATAAAGTCATGTTCAAAAAAGTTGAATAGTGAATACATATTATTAAACTTTTAAGATTTTAACATCGCCTATGCTGCCTAGTTAGCAATGAATAGAAATTTTGAGTAAAAGTTAGAAAACCTTATTTAAATGTCAAGTTAAATTAAAATTTAAAAATTAATAAGTTCAGAAGACGAAATTAAATCTAAATTATTTGGTATGTATAATTTAAAATAAAAACTTAACTTAGCTTGAAACCTCATAAGCATAATTAAGTGATTTTCTACATATCTAAAAGAAAACAATTTTCTCAATATAATTAATAAAACAGAGTTTCAATTTTTATAATAATTATACATAATATAATAATTATTGGGTAATTGTGTAAGTTATGTGGTATATAGTATGATAGTATGAAAAAACTTCCTTACTAATTAAGTAAAGAAATACATATTATGTGGAAAATTATTTTTCAAAAATCACTATTTTAAAGTTGTTTTTAGTTTTGTCCAATATTGTATTTTCAGAAATTGATTATAAGGTTGTGACAATGCGTGTTAATACTTTCTATTTGGCATTTTTTGATTGACGGACGGTATTAGCAGAGATCTTACGATGCTGGAAGTAGACATGGACACATGGAAGGAATCTGCACAAGACCGTCAGAAGTGGAGGCAAATTGTAGAAGCAGCCAAGACCCACAATGGGTTATAAATAGCGCTATGGAGTTAGTTAGTTATTTTTGGATTTCAGTGAATAGCATAGATACGTTACGAACTGAAAGAATGAAATTCCAGAGTAAAACAATAGTTTTACTGACGTACTTTTCCACTATGCTCTTCTGTTATATTATAGTGTTTTTAAAAATTACCAAATATTTTATAGTTGGTAGATATAGTATTACATAAAATTCACATGGGAAATTAAGTATTATGCCATTTGAAACAATTTTCAATTGAAAATATTAAAACTACCTCTGTATAAAATTTATTTATATGAAATATTTAATTGATTGTTCTATAATTCGATTAACTGAAATTTTAAAAGTAAGTAGTATTGTTTTAGAATACCGTTAGTTTTTTATGTCTAACATTATACATACATATATTCTGTAAACAGTGTTACAAGTTCCGATCCGCATATGTTTAGTAAAAAAAATTCATATTAATTTAAAATTAATTTTACTTGCCTGTTATTATAATAGCACAATTAATTGTATTACTTAATATATATTTAGTTCATTACTAGTGTATTAGTTTACTACAAGGAAGGTAGGGTTACTACGTAGATATAATACCTATAATATTATATATACGTGTATAATATATTAAGAGTTATTTAATATAATTAAATTTAATGCATTTACTTATGGAGAAAACCTATTTCCAACAAAGCAAACAAATTTAACATTGTTGTTCAACTATTTCGAAACAATCTAACTTCAATTTGTGATAAATCAATTCAACATTGGTCTACATATACTATATAAATGTTGCAATCGTAATGCAGTATAATATGCAGTTATACTTGTACAAAATACACAAAATGTAAGAAGATTCAAAAAGAGATGGAACGATCAAAGGTGACGTGACGGGCTTAAGCCTAAGATGTAAAAAAGAATTTAGAGTTTGAACGAGTAGGTTGTCGAAAATTTTCTCCTACGATATCTCAAAATTCTGTCCATTAAATATTGAACCACATTAATTAAATATAGAAAAAGGGTCTGTCTGTCTATAACTCATAAATATTGTGAACACGTTTGTAAGGTATCCTCGTGCCATTTTTACCAAATTAATAAATGTTTCTTGAACTTTGAACTTAAAAGAGATCGAAAGTGGTCGCTCAAATAGACGCACATTATAAATGTAACACCTGTCTCTTTTTACAATAAAGTATTCAATAATTATGTTTTTTTAATATTATATTAATTTTTTAAATTTTAAAATAAACAGTCTCAATAACAATAATGCAATACGACTGAGCATAGCTAGTACACTGAACCAAAACAGAGCATAAATATAAAGATCACGGTAGTAGTGATAAAGAAATAATTCGTTAAAATTGATCCAACGCACGGTTTCTTCATCTTAACGGAAAAGCGATTCTTAGTTCACGAACGCATTCGTTAAGTAATGCAGAAATATTTGTATTAATGAAAATAAATTCTTTGAAATTAATATCGTACATTCTCATATTTCAAAAATACTATTCGTTGTTGCAAGGATTAGCGTCTGTGGTCGGAAGAATTGGCGTTCGCTGTAATAAGAAATAGTTTCATAGTTTAACGTAAACATTTCGTAGTTATTACGTATGGTAATAATTGATGTAACGAATTTTAATATTTGCTAAAACGAATTGGGATCGTTCACATAAAGAATGTTCAATATACTTACTTTATAACTTTTTTAAAAAGTAAAAAAAAAATTTTCGGTTAAAATTAAATTACTTAATTAGATAACTTACATTTTCGAAAATGAAGTTTCCAATTAGTAATTTAATTTTAACATGAAAATATTATTTTTAATTTTTACAAAAAATATTATCACATTAATAACAGAAAAACAATATTAACTTTATAATGTTTATTAAGAAAAATATTTATTTCATAATAAATTAAATAGGTATACATATATACCTAGCAACATAAAAAATAGTGTTATAAAAATCGCAATGATGCAAATTATTCAAAAATGTAAAATTAAAAATATAACATTTAAACTTATTAATAATACTCTAATCTACTTTTTATACTAACTTCATATTTAGTCTTATTTTAGTATGAGAAGTAAAACAACATATTAATTAAGAATAAAAAATCAATCTGTTGAGTCTAAATGTGAAGCTATTATAAAAACTTTAAAAAAATTCTTTGGAGATTTAAATTTAAAAAATTAAGTTTCCAAACACCTATACAAAACATTGAAGATTCCTTGGGAAAATGTAGACATACATAATCCAGAAAGGTATTGCAGTTTTTGAATCGAATTAAGCATGATTGATCAATTGATTTGTCGCCACGTTGAATTCATTCTGTTTGTGCTTTATCATTTTTAATAGTAATAATTAACAATTTACAATACCAAATTTACGAGTACACATACATAATATGTAAATACTATTATGTAATACTTACTCTCAGAAATGGTCCTGGAAATGGAAATCCTTTTGAGGGTATTTATTAGGGCTTTAGCTCTTTTATCTTTAATATTATTTCTATTGCTTAAAATTCAAATTCACTTGATTCAGGTGTTCAATAAACTGTTCTCATCATTACCAACGCACAATTAAAATCCATGTCAATCTGTAGAAGTAAAAAAAATGTAATGATCAAGTATTATTTTAATCTAGAGAAACATACCAGTCGAAAACCTACTATGTATGTATTGGGGTTTTGTAAAATACTAATTTCTCTATAAGAGCAGCAGTGGTCTCCAAATTTCTCCAGATCTTTTTACCGATATTGGCTACAGGGCTTTACAAGTGTCATCAAATTGCTCGGCAGTCAAATTATCAAATTTTAACGTCCTAATGAAACTTCTGCATCATCTTCTGTATCTAAAAACACATATTTTTAAACATTTCATAAAAAAACTGAAATAATTTTGCCAAAATTTTCAAGTACCTACCTAAGTACATTTTTTTAGTACGGTATAAGTTATAATTAATTGAATAGATGTTTGCGGATCAAAATTATTATCGTTTTGAATATTGTTGAATTTGTATCTAACAAAAAATAATTATTTAAATATTTTCTATTCATGTTTTTTAAAATACTTAATATTTGAAAACTCTGACCATAATTATTTTCAACCCACATCTAAATAATGAATTCGAATCCATTTTTGAGTGCCTCCTAAATGCAATAAAGGTAATTACATTAAGTTTAAATAAATAAAACAATATTATTATGAGTTCTTACCTTAAATTTAGAATATGCAATTCGAATTCCAATAAGCACGTTATTACATTAAAAACACTGTTACTAGAATAAATTTCTATTCAGGCTACGACTTTAAGTTGTAGATTTGCAAAATTGCAGTTTTTATTGTGGGCGCAAATTATAATCATAAGATTTTCGTTGTATTAAAGATCGTTGTCATTATATTACGTAGCTTTTATTAGTATATTTACCAAGTTCGTTGGTACAAAGAATATCATGCCATTAATCCTCGTAACGCAAACGTTAAAACTACGTTTCTTCGTAATAGATCCAAGGTGTATAAATGATTGTTTAATAACACTGTACATTACTACAACGAACGAATTTCTTGCAATTTGTAATTATTATTCAATGCTCCAATTCTTTAATACAAGGAAAATATTTTTTCGGATAGATGAAAACTGCATTATATGAAGGAATATTTTAGATTAGCCTATGAACTAATCTTTCTTTGTATTAAAGAATGCCTATTCGATATATTAACGTATCTAGGAATACGCTAACTAAAAACTTACTTAGGATTTCTTTGTATCAAAGAAAAAATTCCTTGTCCCAGCGAAATTTCAGTTAAAAATCACTGTTCGTTAATATTATGTACTATATTATTTTCAGTGTAAAAACTGAAATTATTAAGGGTTCTACGAATAAAAATTAAGAAGTCCCTAAGATCTTTGCAAATTACACTTCAATATGCATAATAACGAAAAGATATTGCTTTAATATTACTATTGTAATTAACTTTCACAAACTTCAGATTTTTATAATCATTTTGTAACTAGCTTTTGTTTACATATTTAAAATCTATCATACCTTGGCAACATTTAGACATGCAACTCAGAATGAGTTCTCAGAATTCTCCATTTGGTAGGAAAGTAATTTTTGGCATGAATTTCCAAAATATTTTTAAAATATTTTTATGTTCTTCTTAGTCCTCTATAGAAATATTCGAAAGTTGGAAGCCCTAGATTAAATGCCATAGTAGCAGTGTAGCCCACTTAAGGATTTCCCCTTAACTTACTTAAAAAGCATTAAAAATGCTGATTGATTAGTACTTAAATCAGTCTATGATTGTTTCTAAATGCATATTAAAGAAGCTGTTTCGATTCAAAAACAGCTGTTTGTTTCAAAAAAGTATTTAAAAAAATCAGAAGTCAGGATATGCAGATTAAGAGTAATAGTAGAGTTATGTCGATTACGTCGTTTAACACGAAAATAAAATTAGTAATTAGTGAACACGTACAGCTTACAAAATAACCTAACGCATACTTATACTGTGAGCTTGTAAAGTTTAGAACAAATTTTATAAAACTTTTTAAAGGAACTTTTTTAGAAAATCTCCGTGTACGACAAACTTACACTGAAAAAAACTTTCGTGCAAAATCTGCATACCGCTGTGCAAGTCAAATTGTGTAAATTGTAAACCCAAATTATGCAGTTCCTTAATCCGGTGATTGTGAAAAAAACAAGGTGGAACTCGGATTACCGTAGTTCTTAGGCTTCTATACAGCTACCACTTCTGCTTGAACTAGAAAAAAGTGGAATTCGGTTGACCGCAGTTCTTTGACTTTTGTAATAGTACCCTCCTGATTGAATTTAAGAAGATAATCTTAAATAATCTGATAATCACATTCTTACACTATATAAGCAAAACACTACCTCGCAAAGGATTCGAAAAATTTAAACTTTTTTGATTAATAATAATTGCAAAAAAAAGAAGAATAGATTAAAATATTTATACGTAAGTGGTTTTCAGAATTTATGTAGTACCTAATATAAGAGCCACTTGAATAAAGCTGAGGTCAGAGTTAACCCAGAATTAATTTAGTTTTAGAATTTCAAAATTGAACTTTTTGCAATACTAAATTTTATCAAGCCCGGGGCAAACTCATTAAATAACGTTATACTATTACATATATTATTATTATGTTTGTATTTTTTGTTGTTTGAGTCATAATGTATTTAAATTATTCTTATTAGTAATAACATCGCAGAGGTAGCACATTATATCGTTTACAATTAAGCATTGTAATAATAATTATATGCGTGACAAAGATCTTAGTATTTTCGTAAGTTTCTGTAGGTGTATCAAATTTAATACAGTCTTTATGTAGGATTTTAGAGGAACCGAGGATTAGATGCCGACGAGAGGTGTAATTAATGTTTCATAATCGAATCCACTGTCTGCAACACAAGTTCATTATCTCTAATTTATGAGGACTTTAAAATATGGTTTTGCTTTCCTACGTAAGGATAGCAAAATGGTGGTAAGCTCTAAGTTTATGAAAGCATATAACAGTTTAGAATTAGTAATTTTTGAAAAGCTTTTTCATTTCAAATTAAACTTTATTTTCCAAAAATTTTAACATAATATTATAAGCAATATTTGCAGTTAATAACTCGATTAAGCATTGAAACTGTCTGTAAGTTTAAAAACTTCTATTTATGTTACCTATATTTATACAAACATGAGGAAAAACAATTTTAAGAGCATCCGCACTTTTATTTAGAGACATCAAATATGAGGGTATCTATGGGTATTAGACAATCTGGTCACTTACCTATAAGGTTTTTAATTATATCAGATTATTTGCAAAGAAACTCCAAATCAGGATATTTATTAAACCAATATTATTGTTTGGAAAAAATACTCTTCTATAGTCGATCTCATATTAGCAGTAAGTAGGTGGCAGGTCGTCTGCAAAGTCACATTTACAAAGACAGAGTGGGAAATGATTCAAAATTTTAAAGAAATGTGTGTTGCCTAATGTAGAAGTTTACAAAATAATTTTAGAAAACGTATTTTCACAAATTTATTTCAATTTTAATGCGATTTTGATAAAATAAATAAAGAAAGGCTGCATAGGAACTATTTAATTTTAAAATTATACATTCTGACATAATATGAAAAATTAAATATTATCTGTCAACAACACGTAAATTTCAGCAGTGTAAAAGCGGCTAACTTCGTGACAATTTCATTGGCTAATATTCAAGGTCATCATTTTAGTACAAATTATTCTCTGCATGCTTAAATGAAATGGACTATAGTATTTCTTTTCAGCAAGATTGTGTTGATCATTTATTTAGTTAATTTACAGAGTAAAGAGGTTGGTCATATTAACTTTTCTTAATGCTTATGCCGATGTGGGTGGCTAAGAAACCGTACTGTTAAATGGAATGTATTCGTACCTTTATAGTAATTATAGTTTACATAGAACTTATTTAATAAACCTCTATCTCTAAAGACCACCATAACAAAAGTTTTCTTGACGAAGGGTTTCCTTCTACAATTGTAATGCTTAGCCTGGACAATTGCTTATTCTGTTATTAATTCATGTTTACACAATAAACCACTTCTAAGTTCATTGTTATGTAAACTACATAACACAATGCACAACAATGAAAAATTTATCAAAAATTAATTTAGTAATTGTGTTTTTAAACTGCAATTTTAAAAATAATTAATAGAAGTATAAGTTAAAATAAACTTAAATTTTTTTTAATTCAAATTTTAATTTAATAATTATCGATTGTGCTAGTTAGAAGAGGCATTTCGCTTTTATTTGAGCTCGTAAGATGGTTACGTGTTGTCATGGTTGTATGTTGGTTGGCTTGGCAAGCATCGCCTGATATACATCGGCAAGAGTATCTTATTCCAAGGTGTTTAAATGTAAGCCATTGACCTTTACAAAATAGATGTTGGTTTATAATAACCTCGAATATCCAATAAGGTAAATTGGAAAAGGCTGAAGATAAGGATTCCAACAAAAAATCTAGGCAAACTTACTAATTAATTAGATACTTGCTATCGATTCAATTAAATGTCAAAACCAGCGGCTTCTCGTGAACAAGAGACCAGCATTACTCCTTGAAGTCTACAATCTGTAACCTACATTATACCTGCGATTATACTTTTGACGAAAACTCAAGCACAAACTTTGAAAAAGCTTTAATGAAATTCTGCTAATATCGTCAAAAATAGCTTTCATTATAGAAAGTGTGAATGTATACGTTATCCGGATATTTAAATTTAGTCACAATTTCTTTATAGAAATATTTAAGATTTATTAATTTCAAATAAATCTAAACATTATTCATGCTAAGTGATCAAATTAATTAATATAATATTTATGGGGACACCACCATTTAATACTTAAATTAATTAAGTTAATTATTCCTTAAATTAAATTAAATCATAAAAATTATAAAAATTTAATTTTAGTATATTTTAACATCGACGTGTTTCGGTTACTTTATTTTGACCATATTCAGGGCCAAGTTTCGAGGATTGTTTAAAAATAAGAATACATATGTGTAATGTGTATGCCTATTGCATGAATGCGTGTTAACATAAAGGTTTCCAAAGTAACCGAAACGCGTCGACAAGAAGTATATTCAACAATATACATATAAAACTATTTTACAAGAAGATGCTCACTCATTTCACTTTATAAACTACATGATCGTAAATGTTTACCTAAATTACTGGTAGTTATAATGGAAAAATTAATAATATTTACATGAATTTATTTAATTATGATTTACAAATAGTGCATGTGTTTTTAAAATAGCGCTTTAATTGATAAATACAGAATATTGAAGTAATTATTTTTTGTTTTTCCTAAAATCAACGTTTTTAATAACAACAATAATTAACGATCGATGAAAAATTTACAAATTAGCCCAATTACTCATCACTTGATACCGCGTTCTCTGTGTAGGGTTGGGATAAAATCGTATTCTGAAGATCTTACGACTTCGGTAAACCTGTTTATTTTTTAATATTGCTATCTTGGGATTTATAAGTTTACGTTCGGATTTGGTTTGTTTCTACATATTCTACAAATACGTTCATATTTTTTACTTTTTGAGACAATTTTATCTGTAGTGTGCTAACCCTGCTTTATAGTTTATATAATATGTAGCTATGTATATGTCTCTCAGACATGTAGTGAATTAAATTAAAACGATGTTTAAAATATGAAGGTAGTACATAATATTACTGTCGTACATGTTGAAAGCCAGCTTAATAATATAACAAATCCATGTTACCGTATAAAATTGACCAGTGTCGATAATGATTGACATCGTGAATCAACCAAATTCGGTTTAAGCCCAAAACTAGCATGAACCTCAAGCCGTTTATAAAAATTTAAGAATAAAATTTATTTTCTAAATAATTAAAATCAATTTACAATAAAATATCAATTATCTAAATCAACCTTAACGTAATCATTCAAATACTGGATAAACATCTTCGGGTGCATAATCTATCTAAGATTGATACATTATCACAAAACAACTGTAAAGCATTATCGCCAAGTATTGGTAGAGGTAACCGCCCACCGCGTAGGATATAAATTTAGTTGGTCTGACAAAAACTTAAATCGCATAACCTAGGGCAAGATTGAAATTCCCCATTACTCGATAAAGAATTTTCGTTAATTTGCGATCTGTGTTGTAACTGCGATTCGTTGATTGGTCAGTATTCTGTTCAAGCTTTGGTTATTAACCATATATCAATATTTTACAAAAAACAAATAATGCACTCACGTATTTTAGTTTACCGGCTGATGATGCCATACTATGGAGAAAATGTTTGCAAAAATTATACTTACAGTGTATTTTATTTGTGTATACTATAAACATTTTAGCGCTAAAGTGTGTGAGTGCATTTTTGGCTTATTCTAACACACTACTATAGTTAATATCAAGTTTCACTACCTAAACCATAATATGTATCCATCGATTATGCTTTGAATATGGTTTAAGAAGGAAATATTTCATTTTAATATATTATTCGATTGAAATCATTTATTTACCGTTTTGAACAACTGTTTACTACAGTACGAGGGTAGTTTGAGAAGTCCTTACAAAATCTAAGAGATGGCGCTCGTAGCGTTTAAATAGGATATTTTCTGACAAGTGCCAACTGTCAATAGACTGCTCTCAAATTTTCAGCATAATTGAATGCGTGGTTTCATTTTCACAATCGATTGAAGCAAACAAGTTTTGTAATCTTCAGACAATGGAAAAAAAAGAGTTTTGTGCAGTAATTAAACACTTTCATTTGAAAGGTAAAACACCGAAAGAAATCAAAGCCGAGTTGGATGATGTTCATGGCACATATGCACCGGCGTTTAAAACTGTTTACAATTGGGTGAATGAGTTTAAACGTGGTCGTACATCAACCAATGATGAACATCGTTCGGGACGTCCAATTGAGGTGACTACTGAAGAAATGATCGATAATATCCATGATATGGTTTTGGAAGATCGTCGAGTGAAAGTGCGTGAGATAGCTGACATTGTTAACATCTCAATAGAACGTGTACACAACATTTTACACGAACATTTGCATATGAAAAAGCTATCAGCAAGATGGGTGCCGCGTTTGCTCACAATTGAACAAAAACGCAATCGTGAAGTCATTTCACAACAATGTTTGGCAATGTTTAAACGTAATCCAGAAGAATTTTTGCGTAGGTTTATAACCGTTGATGAAACGTGGGTTCATCACTACATACCTGAAACAAAAGAACAATCTAAGCAATGGGTTGAAGCCGGTTCAAGTGCACCGAAGAAGGCGAAAGTCGTTGCATCAGCTGGAAAGGTCATGGCAACTGTTTTTTGGGTAATAATTTTTACTGATTATCTTGTAACACAAAAAACCATCACTGGCGATTATTATGTGGCCTTACTGGACCCATTGAGCGATGAAATAAAAAAGAAAGACCTCATTTGGCAAAGAAAAAGGTGATTTTTCATCATGATAACGCACCAGCTCATTCATCATGGAAAACTCGACAAAAATTGGACGAATTACACTATGAATTGCTTCCGCATCCGCCGTATTCTCCAGATTTGGCACCTTGTGACTTTTTTTTGTTTCCAAACTTAAAAAAATGGCTTGGTGGAAAAAGATTTGGGTCGAATGATGAAGTTATAGCTGCAACTAACGCCTATTTTGCAGAGTTCGACAAATCATATTACAAGGAAGGTTTAATGAAATTGGAAAAACGTTGGACAAAGTGTATCGAGCTGAAAGGAGACTATGTTGAAAAATAAAAATGGATAAACCTAAAATAATGCGTTTTTCTATTGTTTTGTAAGGACTTCTCAAACTGCCCTCGTATCTATTGGAATTATCCTTTGTGCTTACCTTTATATTCGCCTTATTAGTAAATCTTAGAACTAATATTGCTTATACCTAGCGATAGATAGGTAGCTCTCGTTGCCTTGTCTCTATAACAAAATGTTAGACGGCAATAAATATAAAAATATCATATCTACAAATATTGTCGATAAAATAAATAAATAAATGAAGGGATAATGTAGTAAAATTTGAATTTATTAAATTTCTATATAAGCTTATAATGGTGGTATGGTATTAAACTACGATAATTGAAATCAACAGTAAATATAGAAAAGTTAAAATTTCAAAATAAAAATAAAATTGTAAAAAAAACCTTTAGTAGCTTCGGGCTTCGTCTGGGACACCCAGAAACGATGCTTTACTTCTATTGGCTAATAAGACTATTCTTCTTTTTTTGTTTTAATGCACGTCGTAATCGGCAACATGCAAAATATAATTTTTTTCTGGTCTCTTTTATTGTCAGGTTCACATCACATCAGTGGTAGTACATTTTTGTAGCCTAAAACAGCTTCTTAAATTTCATCTTCTTCTGTTTAAAAATCATAATTTTGTTTTTGTTTGCCAAACCAATTCTGATTACCAAAACGAGAAATTACACGATCAGGGAATGACTCGTGCAGTAATTCAATTATTTCTCGTGCTTTATGGCATGTAGCACCGTCTTGTCGAAACCATATGTCGCCCACATCGATGTCTTGCAATTTAGGCACAAAAACTGGATTATTATGTCTTGATAGCGAGCACCCTGAACTATAAAAGGAAATAACGTAGCATTGCCTGTTGAACTACACAGAAAGCTATGAAGTTACCATTAATGGGAAAGGTGTGCATCCCTTTAGTACCATTGGACTATAAAATTAAACTGATTATCAAATTTCCAGCATTTAAAACACGATATGATTGTAATGTGTTTATCTTGTCGACTTTTCGGTAGAGTGGACAGCTCCAAAATTCCTTGGTATTGTTGAGTGCTTGTGTGACACTTGCTTTGCGTTTCACAGATATGAAGATTGCAGCCTTAGGTGTAATTTTGCATACTTCCGAGTTTTTTTTACCTTCCAGACGTTACTGAAGAAGACTAATGAGTCAGAAATACAATATTTACCGTTTATCCTTAATTATGCAAGTCTTTTAAAATGTTACATTTTCGCAAAGTTTATAATATGAAAAATATATACTTAACTTTTCTTTCAAGTTCTAATTTGAAAATACAGTTAAAAATAAAAATAAATATTGTACCGCAAGTTTGTAGTCTTTATTGTGGCCGGTAATCAATGTATGTAAAATTAGATTGCAACTTAGAAGGATCGTCATTATAAAGGGTGTATAATTCTACACAAGACAGTGACGCTTATTGTTTTAATCCTTCCCTAGATTAGTACATAATGGGTTATATAATTGCTTAACATTGTGTTAGTTGGTATTTAATCTTTTACAAACATACCAAAATTTAAAAAGAAATGTTTTGAAAGATATGTACATTAAATTTACACTATCTCGATTGTCTGAAAATATTGATTTTCTAGTTTGAACCAACTAATATATTTATATAGTCGTTATCATGAAAAAGAAGCTTACGCAATTTTCTATACATATTATGATGTTTATGAAGTAAGACGAAAATTATTGAAAGTCAATTAAGTTTGAATAAATTTAAATAAATTCTGCAAAGCTAGTTAATGTTCTAACCAATCAAGAAGGTAAATTCTAACATATAACTTAATTTTTATCTCTTCCAAAACACTAAATGGCAATAAGAAACAACATGAACTCTTTCAAGTTCAAAATATTCAAGTTGTTGTCGCACTTGCGATTTTAAAGTTCTAACTTGAATTGATATAATGCATAATTACAGTAACGTCATAATAAAAACCTGATGATGCAGGCTATGAACTATGTAGCTACATTTTTCTATCACATACATTGGGTATCACATATTTTTCGATGTACAAGTATTCTAAAATCACACACTTAAGATATATCCTTTTCAATGTCTTTGTGGCACCTATGTTACTAATGATTAATTTAAAAACAACCTGTCGATACTAATATTCAGACGGTTCTGACGTCAGCTTAATTTTTCATGAGAGCTTTAAAATATTATTCAATATTATCTTATTTTCATGTGTTTAATACGTTAAGACGATTTTATGAGATAGGTACATTAGAGGTCGGCAACATTTTTGGACCACAGAGCGATTTCAGTCAAAATTTTAATATAAAAAAACACATTAAACACAAGCAAACAAAATATGATATTCTTCATAAAAAAAAATAAAAAATTAATATGACTCCTGATATTACAAGTTGTTCCAAGTTTGGATAATATTTTGAGGTCTTCATTTTCAAGCTAGAATCCAGAATTTCATCGTTAAGTTGACTTCTTAACTTGCTTTTAATTAAATTATCTATCCTCTACACCTACCACGTAGACCATTAGTAAATTCAGTATAATCTAATGTAGATCAGTGATGCACTACCTGCTCTCAGCGGAAAAATACAGCTAGATAAAGGGTTTATTTCGGCTCACAGAACCTTATGCACTGTATTTACATTTTATAATATGTTTTAGCTGCACTTTAGAATTCAAAATTGAAATTTCCTCAAATCATAACAATATTTTTACAAAATCACGTTAATTTGTAGGACATACAAGGATATACATAATAATGTATATTTACGGAATAATATTCCTTATAACTAACTATACACAACAAAAAATACGATAATAACAAAGAAAAAGAATAATACAAATTCAATAACACAATTTAGAAAAACAATTATTTTAAAATAAAAATCAGAAATATAATATAATACAATAATTTCTACATACGTATACTATGTAGAGCATGTCGCAGATGCGATTTAAACTTACATAACGAATTCTCGAAGAGATCCACGTCAAGTCCGTTGGCAAGGTTTTGCATTCTTGAAGCAGGTGAGTGCATCCCATAATTGGTTCTGTGGAAATCAACCAGGAAAAGATACGGGTTCCGAACCACGCTAGAATGAGCCCAAAAATTAATCCTCATCAGGAGAGCCGGACAATTGACCGCATTGTTCAATAAATTGAAGAGGAAGCATAGGTCTAAATACTTCCTTCCATTTTCCAAACGAAGCAAACCCAAGTAACTCAGCAGCAAATCGTGAACTTATATAATAAAACAAGGAATTTGTTTCTAAGTTTCCGGTCTAGGCTGGACAACTAGTCATCAGAGATGCAAAATTTTACAAATATTGGTACCTACTTCTTTCCTTTACATTTTTTTAAGTTTATTATTTAATAATTAAGTATTTTGTAGGCCTTAATTCAAAAATTAATAGATATAATCATTGATATTTACAAGACCTAATTAATTTAAATTTTATCCAAAGTCAATACACATGTAAATTTTAATTTTGTAGTTATTAATGTATAAAATTTATTGAGTATAAGAATATTTAATGTTTTCAGTTTTCAATTACCTCATTAATTGTTAATTAAAAATCGCTTTAATTATAAAATTCGCAATAAATACAAAATACGTAACTGTAAAATATAATTGTTTTTCTTTGGTTTTTGTTAAATAATATAAAATTACAACAACAAAATTAACAGCTCCTACAGCTACAGGACCCGGAAAATATAGCAAATAATTTTTAAAATGATTTGAATGAACCAATAAACGTCGAATTATATCTCAAGTACAGTATATTCTGTTGTAAAAATTTACAAATCATAGCGTGTGTTTACATTTGTCGTAATTGTTTGTCTTATTCAGTTACATGTTATTTATATTTGAACTTTACTGTCTACAAAAACAGTGTTCTTTTTAGAACTGATTTGCTGCAATTTGACAAAATAATTTATGGATTTTAAACATTCGAGCCGAGAAACTACTTCATCTGAGTGTACATTTTAAATTTTGTCAGCGCCGACCACGCCTCTAAAGTCTTTTCTAAAGTTGGTGAAGTTGTATGCATAACCAAAAAGGTCAAACATTGCTATTCGAATAAATAAATAAATTTTTAATTTAATTAGGAAACTTTTTCTTAAAATAAGCTGAAAATGGAAATATGTCGAATTTAGAACAACTTCAATCGTGACCATATGGACAACTTTTATTTCAAAAGTTGATGCTAAAATAGCTCACATTTGCTTAGTTTGGAGAAATAAATAAATATTATATTAGGTTTACAGCCACCTGAAGTTATCAACCGACAGTGACAACCGGTTATTTGAATTGAAAATTAGTATATTGCAGCAAATATTGAAAGACACTCCAAACTTGATACGTGCATGTATAAATTTAATGTTATTAAGGCATCTGTACGAAATGAAATGACTGCTTTAGGTTAAATACGTTACAATTTATTAAATTTTTACAGGAAGAGTACAATTTATTAGTTTCGTTAATTCTACTATTTAGCATAGTATATTTTCACCTTTTATAATTTGCTTAAAGTTTAATTTTTACTCGACTGACGCCATAAAATTCTAAATTATAAAAGTTTTGAAAATAAAAATTCAAATTAAAACCAGAAATTAGTAGCAGCTAAAATATTTATAACTCGAAATTTTAGAATAAAATGTTTACTTGATAATCATTTAATTCACACAACAAAAGTCTCGTTAAATTTTAATTAAAGAACAAAGAACAAAATCCAACTGCGATTTTGTACATTATTATCAAATAGTGGTACGCACTTCAATATAAGAAATTCGAAATAATTATTGAAGGTATACTGGGATGTGAATTTTAATAGGAGACAAAATTATAAAAGGTCTGAGATCGACGAAAATTGGTACTCATGTTCTCAGTGACTTTGTCTAGTGAATTTCAAATCAATTCACTAGACCGCTTAGTAGGTCTTGCAGTTTTAATTTAACACTTCTTATTTTCTTAAGATTCGTTAAAATCACAATATCACAGTGTAGAGAGTAAAATACTTTTCTTTAAAAAAAATTTAAGTAAATTCTAAAGGAAAGTTTGTAATGTAAAAACTCTTTTATTTTTCATAAGAAAAACAACATTTTATCGAATATTATATTATTAGCTTAAAACATTGGAAGAAAAGGTCTGATTTTTTTCAAATTTTTTATAGTTATTGTTGGTAAATAGAAAAAAGTTTTAGCAAAATTTACTACACCGTAGTAAACGTAATAAATTACATAGTTTACTACACCGTTCCTGAGAAATTAATTATAACTCCATAAAAGTTTTTTGCTATTTTCATTAGTTTTAATAGATATCGACGTTAAAAGGGTTAAATATATGTTTAAAATTTAGGGGAATAATAAATATCATTAATTCTTTAGGTTTTTATACATCTTGCAATAACAATTATCAATTTTTATTAAATTTTGTTAAATAAATTATTGTTGAAATAAAGAAAACTTTTGTCATTTTAATAAAATAATGCGATTTAAAAGGAAAATCCTTTTAGTATACATTTTATAACTGGTAATAGGTAATAGGTAAAAGGTAATAGGTACCTAACAAAAGGTAAATATTTGTGATATTCCTATTTTTTAATACTTATGGCTCCGATTGTATCTCCTATACATCCTTAAATTTATTTATTAAATGATTATTATATGGGCATCCAAAATAACTTTGCACTGTTACAGTTTTCATCGATTAAGTTAATCGTAGGTAAAGTCACCACTAATTAATGGTGACAGTAATGGGATATTAAATTAAAATTTCATAGTTTATTTGTTAATTAGCCTAATTTAAAATTTAATAGAAGTCTTGTAATGACATTTTGAAAGATTTTGATTAAAACTTTTTTGGAAATACATATATTTCTTACAATTTAATTGATACACAACTATTGAAATAGAAGTTTCTCAAATTCATAATTACAGTAAAGCTTATTTTACTAATTTACTAACTTATTTATTTATTATGAAAACGTATATTATGTTACTATATTTTTATATAAAGTTTTACTAATTTGAAATATTTTCCAAAAATTTATTTTTTACCTTGATATTTTAATTTACAAATATTTTCTAATTTGTAATTTGAAATTTTTCATTTTCTTATCTTATTTTTCTGTTTTTTATATTTTCTATAAATAATTTTCTATCGTTCATCTTATTTCATCATTCAAAATAGAACAACATATTTTATTATTATGTCCATGTAGTAGTCAGTAAGTAACTACTGCTGGCTTATAGTGCAGTCTAGCGAATTTATTCCGATTCTAAAATGCTTTATCAGTAAATTACATTGACTTGAATATCCCTCGTGTGCTAAAATTATTGAAAGATGTATAAAAATTGCTAAATATTTTGAATTTATGTTCTGAGCATGGGTAATAAACATTATTTTGAGCTTTCCAGCAAAACATTTTGAAGTCCTATAAATTTTTATGCACTGCCAAATCTGGTACTCGATTTTAAGTAAATGCGAATTTGTAAGTAATAAATTTGTCAATAAAATTTACGTTTACAGAAAACTCAAGCGGTCATACATTCATATCTACATTTAAAATTGGTTATAACTCAAACTGTATTATGAAATTTTTGAAATACTAATGCGATGACCTAGTTTAAATAGTTTGGTATAATATAGGTACCTTACATCTCAATAAAATGGTGTAGTAAAATTTTGTAAACTAAAGTTTTAGTTTGATAACCTTTTCGTAACCAAGTTTATCTGTTAACAAAATTTAAAATATTTTAGAATTTAATTTATAGAGTATATTTTATATGGTAGATAATATCGACACCGGTATGAATATGAATTGTAACTCGACTTACAATGTTATCCAACTATACTGTAAGAGGATTCATCATAGAAATATGTATAATTTGGTTTAAGAATTTTGGTTATATCTCAATTAATTCTATTATTATTTAATAAAATAATATCAGTTTTACTGCATTGTATATACAGAAATAAAATCTTTAAATCGCTCTCCTGAAAACTAAGCAGAATGAGTTACAATGTAATTCATAGCAGGTGTAGATATATAGTTTTAAGTAGAATATTACCAGATACCTACTATGTAATATATATTTTATTATAATTTGAACTGGAAGTATGCGATTAATATTTAAATGAAAAGCGTTGCTTGGCAGATCGATTCACAAGCAAATTAAAAGTTAACCTTTTTCAGCACGCCAATTCTCGTTTAAGCCAACAGTAATTAATTTACCGATTAATAAGCAAATTTATTGATAGTTTTTAAAGTTTCGTAAAGATAGAGTAAAATTATTACATATTGCACAATAGTATTTAAAAAAAATCATTATTGCTTTCTAAACCTATATAATATTAAAAATCTCAAGTGATGATAATTATCCATATCAAAATTATAGAAAACACAAAATATACACACATTTCATGAAACTCAGTTTTTTTTGAGTTATTACATATAAAAATGATCATGATGTCCGCTTATCCATATCCGCATAACCACCTACAGTTTAATTCATATTAATTTTATTCTATATTTATTTTGAAAACGATATATTTAAGAAGAAATACAAAATTATAAAGTTTATAATGAAATTAATTAACCGACACCTAAGCAATTCGTAAATATATTGAACGAAGGTGAAATGCTAAAACTAGTTTGAACTTTTTTTAAATTATATTGAATATCTCGTAAAAAATATTAAATTAGAACTTAAAAAATTGCACTAATTTGCTGACTTTACTAACTGCTAACACGTAAATCGCTTTCCTCAAATAAACGATTACCTCAAAAACGAATTAGCACATTGGATAAAAGAGAAACCGATAGCAAATTAAGTAGAAATATAAGTTATTTAACGAAAAGGTCTAGATGTATAAAAACACTATATTCCTTAGGGAATTGGAGCATAGATCGTTATAACCACCAACCTAAAACCAATCATATGAGAATCTCATTTCTACCATTCTGAATTCTTATTAATAACATGCTTTTCAAACTAACTACTAAGGGATTATTTGGTATTACTTCACTGCTCTTTTCTTGTTGTAATTTGTTTTTATGTCAGTTATAGAAAAAATATATTATACGCTTTACCTTTATTTCAAGAGTGGCAAAATAAAATTCATTTTTTTGCATTGTATTAATAAAAATTAAAATTACTTTTATATTAATTTTACGAGTATTTTCAAAATTTATTTATGTTTCTATAAATAACATTTTATTTTAGCTCTTTAGTATCTGGGTTATCTAAATAATATATTAAACGAAGAAAAATAATTAACTTATTGTTACCGAAATCAAAAGTTAAGCGATTATGAGTAAATGTAGGGGTAACTGAAATGGAAAAGCAACAGTTTGATACCACAATGATAACAAGTTTTGTTAATCTTATACATATTCAAATATAATTCCTGTTACTATAAAGGCGTAGGATCTAAAAGCAAATTTTTCATTTATGTTTTTAAGTAATTTAAAAATGTAGTAAAATAAAATGGAAAAGTAAATAATTATTATACTCAGTCTAACCATCTAAAAGAATATTGAAATATAAATTATTGAACAGATTTTTTTTATTAATATTTATTATAATACGAATAAATAATTTACAATAATAAGTTAGAATGATTCAAGATGACCCGACATAACTACCGTAAGACTGAAATACAGAGAAGGAGAATAAGGTATTGTAAAGGTTCTCAGTTTTCAGATTATTATTCTTTAACATGCGCAATTTTATTTTTGAGTAAACAAATTACAGAATCCGTTCCAAATCGTACAGACTGGCGATAGCGGTGCTTATTATCCAGTGTTTCTTTTCTCTGAATTACATTGTTTATACAAAAAGAGTAATCCCGAGGGAACTTCTGATTTTTGATAATGTAATAATTCTAAAAAATTAGTTGAATACTTTCTCTTCTTCAACTTTACGCTTGACTTTTATGGTTCTCTGTTCACTTGAATATATTGTAATAAGGTGCTTCATCTTCTTTTTTTTAGAGTTTTAAATCACAATGTTACGACCAAGCATTGCACCGCGGCTTTCCGCTCCGTAGTCGGTTGATTTAAGCCTTATACCAAACTGCTATAATAATTTCTGAATGAAATAAATACAAAGTTGAAGAGCTAATATACTGTGATGTATTTTTCCAAATATTATTATTTTTAAAAATTCAAAGATACACTTATTAAATAATTTGTGTGAATAAAATTTGTCAAAAATAGGGACGTTAAAATTCATTCCATGCCGGCATGTAGCTTTACTCTTATCTCTCCGCCATGTCGGTGCCAAAAGTCCCTAGTCTCTGTTAGTTGACGTTAGCTTTACCAAATATTGAAATATCAAAATTTATAAATACCAACAAATATATTTCAAAAATAAACAAAACAAAATATAAAATTTAAGTAATCTGCCTTTCCACGACAATCCCCCCACCAAGATTAAATTGCATAATAAAGGGTTTACAATGTCATCTACGACACAAAATGTTAAATTAAAATAATTATAACAATAATTATCTTTAATCAAAATAAAATTCAAATAATCTGTCATTAATATGCACATAAACCAAAATTAATAATGTATATTTGCAATACAAATAATGTATAATTCAAATAATTTTACAAAGTTGAATGGTCATATTTTCTAAAATTAAATATTTTGTTAATCTAAATCACATCTGTCAATATAGTATGATGCTGCTTATCGTCTCAAATGTAATTAACCTATAATCAATTTTCAAATTTAATTTTGTAAAATGTTTATTTCGGCTTGATT
Organism: Cantharis lateralis; assembly: GCA_963170105.1. Classification (NCBI taxonomy): domain Eukaryota; kingdom Metazoa; phylum Arthropoda; class Insecta; order Coleoptera; family Cantharidae; genus Cantharis; species Cantharis lateralis. Next base: position 13,516,301 of record OY720629.1, read on the forward strand.
TTGTAACATTTTCATTTTGCATTGGTTTAAACAGTTATCTATTTTCAAATAATTATCTTTTAGCAGAAAAACATCCCCCATTGCACATAAAAACATACAATTAGATATCTTTTAAGAAGATAAACCAATAACAATTACGTTATGCCATGGTGGAGATAAACTATATAAATTGTCACAAAAATTAAATCTAGTACTTATACAGCATCATTAATCAATTAGCATCAATTATCTCTATGAAACTTACCCTAACCATATGAAGTATTATAAAAGATCTTCAGAATGTTATAAGATCAATTTCACAATGGTAGCTGAACTAAAGACATTAACAATACGTTTAGAGATGAATTAAGATTAGTATAAATCTAAATATAAACAAAATTTAAAAGAAAGGTATTTTAAAAAAAATTGAAAACAAGTTTTTTTTTTTTAGAATGTTTACGATAAGACTAATAGTTCGTTTTGTTTTGAATCAATTAAATGTAAAAATTGTAATGCTAAGTTAGGTACTTCCCGTGTAGATATTTATTAAAACGTAGAAACGTTTTCATAATTTTAAATTACATATCAATTTATTCTACACTTCTTGTTATTTATTCTATATAATATATAGCCTAGTTTGTGATTTTCATATTATTTCATTCGGTTCAAAGATTGTTTCAAAAATGGTAAAATCAACAGTCTAACTATTTAATTATTCCAAAATCTAATCAAAAAACAAACAAAAATAATGAACACAATAAAAAGCTACGGCTAACTACTTAAACCTGCGATAAATAATCAATTTAATGGGATCTCAAAGTTAGGGTTGCAATTGAAGTGGTTTTAAGACCAAAAAACGTGAAATTCTTAATGATTTATATAATGAAACTCGAATAAAATTATATTTAAGTACTACCTACATACCTAAACAAGTGATCGTGTCGACCGATTTAAGCTTTCAAATCATATTGAAATTCTATATATGGAATTAACTAACTCCATAGCGCTATAAGCCTCCACTTCTGACGGTCTTGTGCAGCTTCCTTCCATGGAATCTGGAATTACTTATAAAAATGAATAACAATAACTTATGACTGAATTTGTTCTCGATCATATCTGTAGGAGTAAACTTTAAGTTACGAGGATATCTGTTAGAAACAGTAACTAATTAGCCAGAATAAATCAATATTTGCAGATTTTTATTTCGAAGGTTATCTATTAGACCAAGAAATTGAGCATAAAATAATTAATTTGAACAATTTGAATAGTTTGAATAATTTGATGATATGACTTTTTTTAATTCCATTTATCTTGAAACAGTGAGTTTTTGTGTCCATCACTAAATATTTTAGATATGTTAATGCATTATTATTAATGTACATTATAAAAATTTTTGAAAAATTTCTAATATTACAATAAATAACTATTTATATTAATATATTCCAGTTAGCCGGTAGAATATTAGCTTTTTTTAATATAAAATTATTTTTTAAATAAAATCATAACAATATTATGCTTGGGCAGCATACAAAATTAATTAGAAATTTTAAAAATAATCTGCTTAAAACTTGACAGAGGAAATAAGCTTTAGATTGAAATTTGTCAAATTGAACATAAAATTATTCTGTTTACATTTGTTTTGAAATATTTATAAATTTTGTTTTTAATTTTAACGCTTCATTTTAAGCACCAAGCTTTACAATAGTAACTGTTATTCGGTTTCGTAATAGCCAAACATAAAAACGAAAATTACAAAAGAATTGTATAATAGCAAAACATAATATACGACTGAATTACTGAAATAAAATGAGGGACATTTTATTTGCTTTCGCTAAGCAGGAACTGTAAACCCTTCCCGCAACAGTACATTTGCACCCCAGATAAGAGATGCTCCATATAAAACATGGGCGCTCTAATGTATAAAGATCGTATCCGAATTGTGCCCCATAACCACCCCTAATCAAATAATGGTAATCTGTTGGTGATCTAACATTCTGCGGCTGACGTTCAAATAGCAACGCGAATTAATGTGCCGTTTGTTCAATAAAATAAATCATAACATTATTGATAATTCAACATAAAAAACATTTAATATTATATAAAAGTAAATGTGTATCTATATAAATAAATATGAACTTAACAGATTAAATTTATTGCAGTTTATATGAATGTAAACAAAATAATTTAACTTTTCATTTTAGTAACTTTCGTAAAACGTTAATGGCTAAAAGCCTAGAGTGCCTTTCTGTTATTAAACATTATAATGATGAGGTGGTTGCGCTGTCGAGCTAATAAGAGACTTCACTTTTGGCAGTTTAGTGGTCTTAACGAATGTTTCTTCTAATTTAATTCCTAGCGACCTTTTCAAAAAGGTCTTTTTATAAATGTAATCCTCGATACAAATAATTATAATAAAAAATATCAAAGCACTAATCAGACCGTACAAAATTTTGAACATAACAATTTTGTTAATGCAAAGGTTGCTGCAAAGATAACTGTTATTTAGATAAAAAAGAAGTTGAAAAATATAAACTGAAAAAGTTTTTTATTCGGCATCACCTGTGGGAATTTTAAGATGTAATATCCAGTTTTAAATTTCTAGAATCCGGAAACGAATGTTTCTCATTTATTCTTGGATTATTTATAAAAAAAAATTTGTCATCGATATCTACTCGAAATGATTTTTTTTAATCGGCACAGTGTTTTAAAATATTGCGTAGGTATGCTTTTGTGCAAAAGAACGCATGAAATGCTTGAAATTTTAAATCCAGTTTTAATTTCAAGTATTGAATATAACTACCCACCTACAACGGCGACGCTTATATTATATAGATTTTTTTACGACTTTACTCGCTTTGTTTGATATTCGGTTTTAACCATTATATTATGTTTAAAGGAATTATTAGCAAGATTTTTTCGTAATAAAGGTGCAATTAGTGGGGTTTACTCATTCTCATCTACTTATAATGGTTTATAATCAGTGGCGACTTGTCGGGGTAGGCAGAAGAGGCAGTATCTCACCAAGCCAATAAGCTTGGTTTAATATAATTAATATTTCTTTAAAATTCCAAATCTCTCAGTTTCGCAAGGATACCTTACCAACTAAATTTCGCACAAGCCGCCACTGTTTATAATATCATTTGTTGATGAGACGGCTAATTAAAGTATTATACGGATAGTTGAATATAAGCGGTTCTTGTAAAAGTTTTTGCGATATATACCTATATGGAATAATCGTATATTCTTTATTTTCGTTCTATTTAATTGTTAATTGAGTAATCATTTCATTTAAAAATATTACAAAAATATGATAATCGCGAATTTTCAGAATATTGAATTTTTTTTATGTCAACCTGAAATAAAAACTATAGTCTGGAAATCCATGAATCTTAATTTTAATTTAATACATGAATGTAGGTAAGCGATTATACTTAAAGTTTTGTAGCATTCTATGTAGAAACACCTGAATTCAAATAAAAATTACTCAATTAACAATACATCTATACGATTTTTAACATGATATTAATTAATAATTATTATAGATAGTTAAAAAATCGTTGCAGACCGATGAACTCAGGACATAGTCATGGACATAGTAGTATTTTGGTATCTAATACCTATATAATGTTGTCAGCATCTTGTGAGAGATACAGTCCAAAAGCCATGTGTACTTATCTGGGGATTTGGCTCACTAATACATCATTATAGCAATACAGTATCTACTTTATGACAATAAATTATTGATATAAAATATATTAAAACAACAAGCGAGAATGTTTTTAGCCTTTTTTAAATTTATTCCCAATTTGAAGTTATAAAATTTGTAAATTCTTACGAATCTTTTCTGTAATTGAAGGGTATAAACTTTCTGGCCTTCGGATTCGGCTTTAAACTGTAGGTCCCCTTGTTTGGGCATAGGTATAAATACGAAAATATTGACACAAAGAGTTCAAAAACTCAAATATATGCCCTTTAAAATGGTATTATCCTGGAATCTATGTATAAAAGATGTCAAGTTTCTATAAGTCATTTTAAGCGTCATCTGTTTATATATTCACATTATCTTCAACTATAACTAAAGTTACAAATCAGTTTTTATTTCGCGCGTAAACAAGTAACTAAACTATAAAAATTGAAGATACGCTTTTTAATTGAAACACGGGTTCAATTCGCAGTTCGGAAATTTGGGTGAATGCAATCTAAAGATATGTACTACGCAATTTCATATTTATTTGCTACAGTTTCCACGATGAGAAAAACTTGTAAAAATTAGCGTAAACAAGAATCCGAATAATTTAGAAGCTGCAATTAAGTGCATTTTTGTATGGGCCATATTTCCTGACCAGTGGATAATATATCCCATTAATTTTTTATTTTAAACATTATATTTTTATGATTTTGCGTTAGTAATTTATTTAAAACCTGAATTGTTTTAATATTATAGTAACACAAAAATAGAAAAATACTAAAGGCATATTTTATACATTAAAATATCTAGTAAACCTTGGTAAAATATTGAACAAAATTATTCTGTATTGTTTTTGAGTAACATAGTTGAGTTTACTAGTAGTGGCATCTTGTAACAGATACTGGTTATAATGAAACTACCAAAATTTAAACTTATAATTTTGAAGTCTTTTGCCAAGATTTCGTTATAATTCGAAAACGGTAAGTTTCTGAACCAATTTTTCAACTCTTTTTTGTTTGTAATGATTGATTAATACTGCATAATTTTGCTAGAATTTACGATCAATTTTAGCGCAAAGGAGATTGGGGATGGCTTGAACACTTTTTACGTTTCATTATTTTAATTTTATTTGAAAGAATTTAGGCGATTATTGTTTTTACTAACCTTGGAAGTAGATAATTTAAAATTATTAACCTTGATATGGACTATTAAGATGCAATATTTTTTCCAGAATTCAGTCACAACGTAAACCTTAATTTTATCCAAAGTATCGCGAGGTATTGGGATACTGTAAACATAACCCGGGACATACTGGGAAAGTAATGGCCAACAGCAAGGAATAATGAGAAATTAATTTACTAATTGTATTTTTGAAATAATACGAACTAAATATTTATTAAAACATTGAAAACTAAAATTTGAACAATATTACATAATATTAAAATTAAACTTGAGAAATTATTACGAAAATTTTAATTGAACAATATTAGGTATATTTCAAAATCAGACTCACTGGATGTTTTTACTTCTACCTTAAATAAATTTTTCTTTGCTTTCCCATTCTTCACTTTCATTTGTTTCAAATTCGTAGTGCTTATTTTTAAACTCGAAAAACATAGTCGAGTAAACGGTATGGGATAGATAATACTATTAAATGTAGCTTAATTTTATTGTGCAATACTTAGGTTCAAATACCCTTTCTCTAGATATACGCCAAAAATTAATTTTTCAATAAGTTGACATATAGAAGTTAACTTACGAGTATAGAGAATATTTTAGACTATTTAATGATATCAGTACTCAAAACTTTCAATATTTGGACATGTTGCTAGGAATAAACTTCTCATACGTACTTATTATCATGATATATAGTTTGCATGTACATATCATGTACTTGAGATGTTATATAATATACCTACAACAACAATACAATGGTATTATAATATATATCTAATGACAATTTAAAATTTCTTATAATAGTAAAAGCATTAATTTTGGTGTAGTAATTTGTTGAAATATTAATTATGTTGGTTAAATTATTAACCGCTGTTCACTATAACAAAGTGTTTAATTAATTTAATAATACAGCGTTTCATTAAGAACCTTCTGTAAATTTAACTTAATTGCTTAGTACGCCATGCCATTCAGTTGACACTATTCTTTATCGTTACTGATATTGTTAGTATACATATGAATAATATAGCAGCTTATATTAAAAACACTGTTTTTACACTATATTATCGAGAAATACTTAACTACAATCATTTTGGTATATTGGAAAAATATAATTTTAATTTGATATTATATTACTTAATTTTAAAAATATATTTATACCTCAAGTTATTAATACGTAGGCAGCACCTAGTCTCCTTTTTTCTATAACAACATAAAATCTTTATTTCTTTAGTTATTGAATAGGGATGATAGAGTTGTATGCTTTTAGCATCGAAATCAGGGTTTCTCTAGTATTCTTTCAGGTATAAGTCAAAACATATTTTCACGTTCTAAATTGGAAAAGAAAACGACATTTGACGTTTCCACCAACCTTCGCACATTAATGAATTATAAAATAAATATATAGATATCTATATGTGCAAAAAAAACATCAATATAGTAACAATTACTCGTATACTCGTAAAAATTATTTCAAACGTTTGCACTATAGCCGTGGCTACATCGGGCGGTAAACTCATTTCATAGGAATATTATACATATTATAATTATTGTATAATATATTTTAACTTGGTAAGTTGTGTACAAATACAAAAATTTTAATATACTTTGAATTAAAAAGAATCAGATGTTATGACATCTTAACACTATGGTGTTACGTTAATCAGCGGATATTTAATTTATCTAGACTAGTTTGCTTTTTACTTTATTAATATGTACTTAGCTACCTACTTCAAAATTTATTAATTTTAAAATGGTACTTATAATTATTTTAGTACAATTTCTTAATTAAAAAGTTAATTAGATGCTGGAAAGTAATGATGTAGTGTGTTATCATCATGAAAATATTTATGATATATTTATAACTTCTGCTAACATAGGAGCGTGCTAATACTTATTCCCGGTACTGTATACTCTAATAATTAATTATTCTAAAATAAATATCGGATGATTTTGAACGGATATTTTAGTAATTTGTTGATTCACTATTGCAATATAATTTCAATTTGTATTACATATTCATCATTGATTTTTAATTATCCTGAAAATTTTCCCAACTGAAATGGAATAGGGTTACTTAGCTCTTAGACTTGAAACACTCTCCTAACATAAACGGATGGTGTTCCACTGGTTTTGAAATCTGTATTTTTCATTACTCATTGTCTAAAATAATGCTATCAAAACCCAATGTTTAGGTAGAAATAATATAATATTAGCAAATTGTTGTTCAAGCTATACAAACAATGTTGCTGAATTTTAATTTTTTCGCATTAATAGCAATATTAATAAATTAATTAAATAAAAAAAAATTGTTATACAATAAAAACAAACATATTATATTATAATTGTATTAATTCCAAAATAATGGCGTTATAGTGTAGCTAAGTAATTTAAAACGAGATTTCCATTTTGTGTTTGTTCAAATAAGTTATGTAGTCTTTAGTTGGTTGTTTTACTTACTGGACCAATTAAGTAAGTTATTTAAAGGCTATAAAAATGGAACTGTTGCAATAGAAAAGAAATAATGAAACGCGGCACTTTTTAATTATTCTTTTTATAAAAACTGGTGTCAAGTAGCTGCTTTTTGCCACCCTCACACAATGGTACTAACGTTGTCATTGTCAGCTGTCTCTTTATAGCCTCTTTGCATTCTCGAGGAGTAATTAGCTCGACCGTAGCGCTCATGACGTAAATGATTCTTTAAATTGTAAGACTACATTTTCCTCTGTTAAACTTTCTCTCCAAAATTTCAATTCTTACTTATAAATTGTCTTAACATTTCAATTTCAATTTAAATACTACGAGAAAGAGTTGCACGTGGCATTGGCAACTTTAGAGCAATTTATGTGATTTATGGTATTCCGAAAGTGTAGTATAAATATTATTTTTTAAATTCTTTTTTATTCATAAAATTTGGAACACGGTGCAAAATAATATTTGGTCGTGTAAAGCGTCTAAACGTTTTTTAACCTAATGTAAGTTTTTAATATTGCATAATATACTATTTCTTATTTTATACTTGTTTTATATTATCATCTTCATGTATTTAGTAGACTATAAAGTTTGAAGGAGAACATTTTGAAAATTTCCTCAGCCAAATTGATAAGTTAATAAAAAATTTGCATAAGCAAATGCAAACAATGTATTATACGGACGATATTTTTAAGTAATGTTTGATTTGTGTTTGGATCCGTATTTGACGTATACGCAATTTTGCCTAAAAAATATCAAATTTTAACAAGCCTGAAAAGAAAGTTTAACAACAGCCTAGATATCATTTTTTTGTTTAATTATGAATTTTCTAAAATATTATATAAATATAATATAATTATTATTGTGATGAAGCATTTGTTAAACCACAGAAGTATTAACATGTTTTCAAAAATTTCGAAAAACAAAATTATTGTTAAAAAATATATATTATTATGGTGGTTGAACAAAATCCTAATTTTTGCTTTAAGAATTTAATCTTTATATACTAATAGTTCTTATTTGCAAATTATACAATAATAAATAATTATAAGATAAAATCATATATTGCAGTGAACTCGTAATAGTTATTTATGTATTAAGGGCACAATCAATGGATTATAGCATCCTGGGAATGCGTCGGGCTTCAATTCGCCTGAGGGCTATAATCTGATTGCGCACGTGGTATATACCACGTTTTATTTCATTTTGGTTCTTGGTACTTCAAACAGTTAAAATTCTAGAATTAAGTATTTTTGGAAAAAAAATTAAGTGTTATGAATTTTTGGTGTGCCAAACTTCCTATGTAGATTGTTGATATTGTTCTGACGTTGAGTTTTTGTTTTATTGTAAACAAATCAAATTTTTTGATTGAAAGTGAGTAAATTTGAACACATTTATTCAAAAGAAATTTTGGACTACCTTAAGATCGTCCAGAGTAGATTGATTCAATAAAATCAAAGGATTTCGTCTACAAGAAGGCGCATGAGAAGATTTATGGGTGGCGGTGTGCAAAAAATGACAACAGTTGCGATTAAAAACTCGGTATGGTGTAGTATCTATTTGAAATGGCAGGGAAATGTTCTACCACTAATACATAATTAACTTATTGTACTTAATAACAATTTTCGGTTTGCTTAGTCAAAGTTTTCTAGTTACACCATAATCTGTAACGTTCATCTACTCAAAGCTTAAAAAGTTGGTGAAGGTTAAGGAAAGCGTTGTTATATCGAGATGTCTTTGGCTTACAGGGCTTATGAAGAATTATTCTGTGGATGATGAAGCTATTAAATTAATAAAGTTTACTTGAATATCTTATTAAGGTTTTCACAATTTTTATCATTGGCCAGCAACTTTATAGGCCCTCGGTCTTAAAAAACCATATTACGCCGGATTTGCGTGCTAATTAATAAGGTTATGATTTCAAAATAAAATAAAGTTTAGAAAAGCTTTGATAAAATTCTTTCTTCTCAGAAAATCGTCGGACAAAATAAGTCAACCATATTTTTTTAAATTTTATATTATTCTGTCATTAACATTTTGAGCTGTGACAGCAGAAATTTTTATAAATGGCAACCCTTTATTGGTTTTTTTACAATAAAAGTTACCAATAAAAATTTTCAAATTATGGTAGACGTGTTTGAGAGTTTTCACAATATATCCTTTTAAAGTTGTTACTGAATTCGTTCCAAACTTTACGAGCTCGCTGTATAAAGATTTAGGTTATAACACTGTTCAAAGATAGGTAAATGCAACACGCAATATTATTTCGAAAGTTTAAAGTAATCTTCAATCATCGAAATAATAACTAAAACTTTTGAGTAGTAGGTACCTATATTTCATGTTGCACTTTAAATAAGTATTTTTCTAAAACTATTTGGAAAGCTTGAAAAGTTCATAAAATAAATTATAATAATACAATAGTGTTCAAATTCGTTTGAAATATTCAGATTACTGAATATTTTTGAATAATTTCAATATATTTTTAATTAAAGATTTAATAAATTACAACAATAACAAATAGGATATAAAAAAAATGCAATGTCATGAGTAGTTTTAAATAGTACCTCACACGTTATTCCGAATTTTTTACAAGATTTTATATTAGAATTTTTGACTGAACTATTTTTAAATAATAGTCATTTATATTATTTAGTTAAAGTAAAAATGGCATAAGTGTTATTTCATATAAATAGATCGTTTATCAAATTGGTAATCAATTATATTAATATCGATAGCGTCCAGAAAAGTTTAATTCAAAAACTGATAATAACGCTGTCTGCCAGTTAGAAAAAAATTAAAGAACAATAAATCATCCAGGAATACATATTGCATTTTGGCGAATGAAGGGTCTGTTACTATAATATAATAATTATCAACCCATTTATTTTATAAATCAAGCATGTGGTGTAACTGTTTACGAGATTGTTCATGTTTTAGCCAACGTAATCATGCCTAGTATGCAATATTATAAACTGGCACTAACGCGTTGTACGTTGCAAGTTACGTTTAACCAAAACTCGACCCTGGGCATAAAATAAATTATTATGGAAATATAGGACACCAAGTTTTATAGGTTGTAAACACAAAAAGCTGCACGTTTGAAAGCGAGTTTCAGATTATATTCTACTTCTTGAAGCATTAAATGAAAACATATGATTAGTATAGAAACACCAAAATATATGTACACATTATCTGTTAACAACCCTTCCATTGCTATAATAACTTTTTTATATCCAAAATGTTTCTAACTAGATGATATCTACCCGCATTGGAATTAGACAGTACTTGATTAAAAACTTGTAAAAAATTATTTATATAGGTCCAGATGTGCTACATGGACAAAAAAAATTAATTTAGTTCCTGCCATTGGGCAATTCCTTATAGAGCCCCCAAACCGCTATCATAGAATGAATACTATTCTTAATATGATGCCAACCATGTTCTTTTATATTATACTAGCTGGAGACCCGGCTTCGCCCGGGGTCTCTATAAAAATCGACTTGCAACCCTCACGCCATCTATCGATAACCTATTGTATTAACCTGTTCGCGTATAAGTCGACCCCGACGCCACTAATCTGGACCAAAAAATAGATATGCAATCTGCATAATACATCTAAGCCATGGTGCAAATTGGCTTCGATATATCTTGGGGTTTCCGAGTTTACCTAATGCCTTGTACAGACAGCCGCGCAAAGTAACGAACCGAACGGATATGACGTCATTTCGACAAACATTTTGGCGAATTTGCAACATAAGTCTGCAACAAATTTCAGCGAGCACTTAAAAAGACACGTACACATTGGCGCTTAGAACGCCGAACCGAACACTACTCGAGGAAGGTGACGTCAGGTTCATTCATATTTTATCGCGCTTACAATAACAATCTGCATTTCGGCGAGCATTTTCAACGATCCATCTCATGTCGGTATTTCGACGAACAGTCAAAGATATTGCTGAGACTTTTTGTTCAAGTTTTAAATTAAATTTAAAAATACAAAGAATTAGTTGTTTGGCTACTTTTCTTTGAATGTAGATACACATTATTATTTTATGCGTAGGTATATTTTTTATGGTAGCTACATTATTCTTTTTATGCTTAATGAAGGTAACGAAAATTTACAGCATTGTGCAAATTGAAAATTTTCAATATTTCATTCACCTCAATTATTAATCATTATTATAATAATTGGCATTCCAAAAATGCACATAAAAATTTCTGTAGATCTTGAAACTTATTTGACGTCAGATCTTTGTTGATTGCAAATTATAAGTTGGATAAGATGAATTTACGTCTTTGATAAAATTCAATCCAAAATAGTTATCTCTTCACTTCTTTTGACAAATTGAAACAGGTGTGAAAGATTTCAGAAACAATTCCTTTTAATTATCATTGCTTTTATTAACTCGAATAAATCTGAACAATTTTTGTGATTTTTGCCATTAAATTAATATTTCGTATCGAGAAATACTGCAGTGGTTCATTTAATTATTGTATCATGGAAAAATTCGCAACATTTGATTTTGAAATTAGTAATAATTAAGATTTATTTTTTTCTCAAGAAAAAATGTTAAACCTTTTTTAATTCATAACTTACCTACTCAAGACAACGAAGTTCTGTAGGTCATGGATTTGTGCAATAAAAATAAAACATTGAATTTCTTCATTATGGCAATTTTTTTTTGAAAGTACCTAATTAATTTTAATTATTTTTTTACTGTTTAATTTTTACCGTTATCCAATACGATAATAAAAATGTTTATCCCCATTTAAAAAATATAACTTTGATTCCTTTTGAAAAAATATTTGATGCATTTGAAAACTGCTAACATGCAATGTTGAACATAGAATGTGCGTCGGTCCATGACGATATTATACAAATTTTTGCGTTCAAATTTTTATCTGTATCTTAGTATTTTTGAGAAAATCGTGGGGGTCAGTTTGTTCTAATATTTTAAGGCTTATAACATTATACTAGTGTTGTCTAAGAAATAATAACAAATATTATAAATCAGTCTGTTTAATATTACTGACCTACGGTAGAAAATACTATAAAATAATAAAGCAAATGTGAGTAACTTCCATTAACAAGTGGTGTTCGTTGAAAATGTTCGGAGCTCTGTTCGCAAGAGCCGCTCGCGAACGCGACTTCCGATCGGTTCGGCGTTCGTGTTCGCATATGTGTACAAGGCATAAGCCTAACAAACGCACAAACGATTTATATATATATATATATTTATAGATATAGATTTAATTTTTGCTTGTTGAACGTTATGCAGCAATAATTTAACATAAAGTTTTAATAATCACCTATTGAGTTATTTAGCGAAAATTTATAAGGAATACAAAATAATAAAAATTTAAATTTCTGTTTTAAATTATTGTTACTCTGCTTTTACATCTTTAAACAATTGTCTCTTTCGTAATAGTTGTTTATTTCTTATTTTGAATCAAATCAGGGGTTTGGATTAAAATTCTGGTCACTCTGCAAAACGGTACAACTCCAAATCAAAAGGTTGAATGTACGAGAATATAAGTAAAATACTATTTTAAACCAAATTAAGTGGAAAGCTGTAAACTATAATAAACTTTCAATCAAGTACTTTAAATAAAACTCTGAGTTTTGTAATTAACTGATCCACATTTAATACAGACTGGTATCTCCTTATTAACTTTTTCTTGTTTAATTCTTTTTGCTTCTAACTCCGTAAATTTTCATCTCGTATCTTTGAAGTGATCCCTAACTATTAAGTTTAATAGGTTAAATTAGAATTAAATTAAAATAATCAAACTTCAATTTAACTATCATAACATTAAAATAATTATTTTTATATTAGTTGAAATTTTTAGTCTAAAATAATCTATGAATTAATACGTTTCTAAAACACACATTACCAAGTAACACATACTTATATGTCCGATTTCACAAAGTTGAGTTTGAATTTAATCTGCGATTAAATAATTTAGATTCATTATTAATTGCCATAGACTAAATTTTAACTTGAAAATGAAAAAGAAACTAGTGAATAAAAATTAACAATTAAAATGAAAAATTATCTAAATATTTTATTGAAAACCGTGGTTTCGATTTTATTTATGATTTTTCATAAGGCGTTGATGTCCTGAAATATAAAGAAAATACAAATTAAACTTAACACTTTTCCAACCGAATCCGAAACTTAAAGCGACCCTAACCGTCAAATGCCTTGTAGCTATGTGTATAGAAATTTATAAGAGTTCTGTTAATTTAGGACATCGTACTGGCAACTTCGGGCAATTTATAAAAGAATGTCGTAAAGCTTAAATTCAAAAAATCAAAAGTGTGCAACTTTAGTCGACCTCATTGATAATAATAAAATCATAGTTGATAATATAATATACATAAATACATTTCTTTAATACAAATTTCAATAAAAGATGTAACATATAGAGAGCCGCATTAAATCATCATCGCATGAAAAATCTACATTATACGAAATTAAAAAGAAATTGCATAGTTTTGTTTTTAGCATAAGGTAATTAAAATTATTTAAATACTGTTTTAATTAAATTTTTTAGATGCCCTTGTGTATAAATAATATACTTATTGTAATAGAAAACTTGACCGACTTTTTATAAATAAAACAATAAAATTACTCAAGAGACATTACAGTAAACTAACTGCAAAAAAGCTTTGAAAAACCTTAAAAATAAATTTAATGCTGGAATTTACTTTCAGTTTTAGGATGTGTTTTGACTAGCTGTTTATTTACTTTTTACCAACTTTTAATCTCTTGAATGTTAACTTTGTGTATCTACAATTAAATATTTAACGTTGATTTATCATTTTTTGGAAACAGAAATTAAGTAGATTTCAATTTTTTTTATAAGCAACGCATTTTGTTGGATTTATAATAATTATATTCTAGATATTGCATTTGGCATTTAACAATTTCAAAAATCATTACCCTACACTGCCTTCTGAAATAGGGCTGAAATACAAATTATTTAATATTTTTAAACCAAGTGGGTACATAGCTTAAGATTTAGCCCCATACTTAATTAGCAAGATAACGTTAGGAAGTTATTGAAGAAATATTGAAATCAAGTCAAAAGTAACTTAAATAAGATTCTTGCACGGCAGAAAATTCAAAAAATATTAAAGCTCGAAATACTTCGATGACCAACAAAATGATGTCATATTGATACCAACAAATTGAAAGTTAGGTCAAGATTAGGTATGCTTGCGGCAAAAACGCACTTACAAAAATAAGAAAAAGGCACAACAAAGGATGACCAGCTCTATTTAAATACATGTAACACATTATTGCAATTTGGACGCGGCTATTATGTCGCGGCGTATGTGGGCGCAAACGTAGTCATTGCCCAAGAGATAAAATTAATATGTTTTTGAATTTTATTATCAAAACAACAAACCGAATGTTGCAGTCTACGATTATAGCCCCCGTTAGTACAACGTAATATGTTGGACTATAATCTTTAAAGTAGCACTGGTAGAAATTTGTTCATGGTTAGGATTGCCCTCAAAATTTGTTTATTTAATGGGTAAACTTCGCCCATGATAATAAAATGATAATAAAATTAAAATGTATAGATTAATTTTATTTTTAGAATATACATATATACATCATACATAAATGATTGTCGTTGGAAAGACTTGAATAAAAATAGAAATCCATAATTCTTATAAATAATTGTGTTTAATAATTGGGTTGGTTAAATCAAAATAATCTATAATCGTGCTAGGTACAATTATTCTAGTTGGACATAATATATATTGTTGTGATACATATGTGTGCAAAATCGGGGAATTAGCATTAATTTTAAGTTTAATTTATTTTCTGTTTTAAATCGAAATTCCCGCGAGTTGGCGAACCTGGCACCAACTAGGAGAACAGAAGGGCCTTTTGTCGAAGATAGCGGCAGAGCCATGGTGAAAAATTTTAAATACTAAAGTTTGATTTGGAAATTTGTAAAAATTAAAATTAAATTGTGATTTTTGAGAAAAGGAATTTTGTAAGAATTTAATATTTAAATTAGTATCTACTTATGTACCTAATAATTTGTGATTTTTAATGAAAGTGCAAAGTTTCCGCAACCATCAGTGATCATGAGGTAGCTTGAAAAAACCTTGCAACGATTAAAATTGATTTGTTCGTCTACTGTGCGTAGACGATCAATTTGACGAAGCCAAGATGACTTACTAGGAATATATTATTACTGGGAAAGTTTTCTGTTGCCATCCGGTTTCCAGGCATTTAATTGATGTAATGTATATTTTAAATTAGACTTACTTACGCGCAACATCATGAAGAGACGGTCGTAAGGTTAACAATTACAATTATAATTACTCGGAATATTTTATTTTAAATTCTTTTTCTTGCAAAAGAAAAATTTTAAGTAGGTAGAGATCATTTAAATTAAAAATTAAAATTAAAATAGAATTTTAAGTATGAATTTGGAATTTTTATTAATAGTTTAATTGAAGACAGTAAATTTCACATTTGAATAACTGTTTTTTTTTGTTATTGTTGTTGTTTGATAATAAATCATAAGCTTTTAGCTTATACAACAGTTGCACTAATCGAAGACGTCTACCGGAACATAAAATTTGTTGGTATAATTGTAAAACGTAGGGAGCTATTTCAGATTTGAAAGTCGTGAAATGCCTGTAAAGGGGTAAACCTTTGTAAACCTAAAATTCAATCAATATTGATTTAAAGCTTTCCCTCAATAACTAAATTGACTGCTGTTGTTTTTTCTTTAAAACAACTTTTATTTAAATTTCCTTTAAACTGGCTAGTTTTGAAATGAAATCGCAGTATTAAAATATAGCAATAATAAGGATTAATATTAATTTTAAATTAACCATGTATTACAAAATGTATTTAATGAGTAGTAATACATTTACATCAGTCTTTCTTACATACATAAATAATAGGAGGTATAGGGTACTTATAAACTATTTATTAAAAATTTAATTTCCTAAGTACTAATAACAATATAAAATGATTTCTAAAGTACGTACTATTATAGGTAGTAATAATCGAGTGACCCTTTATTAAACAAACTTAATAATTTAGCCATACAAATGTTTGTAATTAATACAAAACAATAAGTGCACATTCATAATTCATAATCCTAAATACACTTTTGGACTAAATAAATCCGGAAATAATATTCGAACCACACTTTCAGTGGTTTTCCCATAATACAGGAAGTAACACAGCACGGTTTTAGTCCCTAAGCTCTTGTCGTACATTGTCCTTGTCGTGTCCAACCCCAAGAGACCCTCTTTACGTTTAGAATAATCAAACATTTTCCATATCTCTTCATGTAACGCTGCATACTTATAAATACTAATAATTTATTCTTTAATATTTGATACAATTTTTATTTTAATAATTTACAAACTTTTTTTTAACAAGATAAGCGTTATACCCTTGGAGCTTTAACATAAATTATTACTCGAAACGCTAACATGCACCAGTAGATTTGAAAATTATGAAGTAAGAATTTATAGCGGTTTAGGCACCGGACAACGATTATGATGAATAATAGCCGATCTTGAGGTGATAACAAAACTAGCAAAACTCAATTGCGCAAAATTTCTGGCAAATATGATCTACTTGTCATAAAGGCCGCCTCTAAATCGATCATTTATTTTGTAAAAGTATTTAGTGATTTATTGACAATGGTGCATTATCAAAATATAATAAAAAATCATCAATATCTTCAATTCTCAACGAGCATTTTAATACTATTTTTTAGCAATATATAGTACCTACTATATTATAATAGTACTACATTATACATAGTTTATTACTGAAATAATAGTGTAGCACAGGTACAGAAGTGTTTACAGTTTAATTTCGAACGGATATCGCTTTTGACAGGGCGGAAAACTACGATTACAATTTCTAGTCAATAATGGACATGCTTTTAATTGAAAATTAGTATCTACAACAAACAGTTTGTATGTATACTATTTGAACAGTTAGCAAAACCTCTATATAGTTATCCAAAATAAGTAGATATTTACTTATTCAATTAAATTAATTAATTATTTGTATTTCTATTAGACATATTTGGCAATCATCTGATGAAAGCTAAACTAGTGGCCTGAGAGATTCGGATTGTGTAGCCGGCACAACTAGAAATGTAACCGCGAGTTCTTGCTCTCTAGCCTGTCGCTGCAAGCTTTTATGGCTTTATACCATATCACAGATTTAAATTAAGTTTATATAAATTAGTTTATAATTAACATAAAATATAAATCTACTAACAATGTTTGCGTCCATGCCAGAAACAAGTAGAATGTAGTGCAAATTAAATAACAACAATTTCAACAATTTATATAGAGGTCAATGTTTCACTATACATTATTCCAACATTTATTCAACCACAAACGCCGTTCTAGCATTCCTATTGCCATTATTATATTTTTAAATATACAGGAAGCTGTAAAAGTATATTCCAACATGCTGAAGCAATATAAAGCAAATATAATGAATTAATATAATATACATACATATATAAATTAAAAAATACTTTAAATTAAATTTAACTGTGACGATAAGGGGCAGGGTGTTAAAAATAGGTACAATTGCGTGACGTAATTTATAAACAATCCTTTTACTAATAAATTAAAATTTAAAGAAGTATTCGGTTTTCAAAAAGAAATTTTATATAAATTTAAGAGCACTATAATGAAATGCATAAAAAACAACAAAATGGCTAATGGTTATAAAATAAAAATTATAAAATACATTGTTTTAAATGATAGATTCGTATTTATTTCTAAAAATTTTCGTTCTGCTATTAATTATTATATTATTCGCAAAGCATAATAGATAGAAATCTGCACTCTGCATATTGGTATCCTTTGATGTTAACTCCCTCTTCACCAGCATATTGAAAGAAGCTGTCATTTCATCTATTGAAAACAACTCGGCCTCATTGCGCCATTCACATCACATCCATCCTCTTGGATAACTTTATTCAATTGGTAGCTACTATTTTCGACAATTTGTAGTACCTTCAGTTTTGAAGCTTGTTGGAGCTGCAATGGGCGATCCCTAGTTCACTCATATTTTCTAACGAACGACCTCCTCTACAATTTTTTGGAATATATAGTAATCGTAAACTTTAAAAAAATATTAAATTTAGGTTTTTACTCACCTTTTCGTATGAGCTTGAATTCAATCTTTCTATGTTGAAGATGGCATCTAGGTAACTGATATAATACAGGAAGCTTTCGTCAACGGATTGACTCCTTAACTACAGCTCACCACATTCACTACAACAAAAAATAAGTTCTATCAATACACTACAACATAGAATCCTTATATACCATATTATGAACTTTGATTAAAATCACATGTCTGAAATATTCCGGTTTACTTGGTCGGGGATCGAACCAACAACTGCAGCATAGCAATGGACCATTCACATAGCTTGCTTACGTCCGCTTTCATTTATATTTCCTACTTCAAGTAATTTTATCATCAAAATGTTGGATGCGGAAACGATAAAAACTTTAGCGCAACTAAATTGCGAAATACTAAAATTATAAAATTAAAAAATAGCATTAGGTATGACAAGGGTATGACACACTTTAATCGTATATTCATAAATAAGAAGGAATAAAAATTTACTTAATCTATAATATCTTTTATATCGATAATTCAGGTTACAAAAAGTATTTTTTCCTCTATACATAATAATATATAAAAAAATTCATGACTTGGTATATAAATTTTTATTACCTTTTTTACGAACGATCCCGAAACTTCAAACAAACTATCGAATGTATTCAACTCCGACTTCATAAAAAATTTGTATAAATTGTTAATTTGTATGTGTAAAAGTTTGATTTTAAATTTTAATTTCGTTCGGGGATGGTTCTATGGTACTTGTGACCACGTTAAGTAAGCACAAGTATTCGATTAAGTTAATAAAAAATTTGTCAACTATTATAAAGAAAATTAAATAGAATTATTATTGAAAGTGTTATTATTGATAAATTTAAAAAATTTAAAATATGTATGTTGAAGAAATTACGAGATGTAAAGTACAGATGTAGCATGGATCCGGAAAAGGATCCAGAAAAAGAAAATAAAGTAGCAAAATTAATTATAAATACACAGTAATAAATTTTGTCGTGTAAAATGTTTAGTGTAGTTGGTAAATAAATTAGTGTTAATTTTTAGTGTTAAACTATACACTAGTTTATTTTTAACACTAAAACTTCTCTATATAGATGGAATTTAACTCGAAGGTAAAATTAGCACAATGAAGAGTAAATTTCATTCTTAATAGTGTGTGTCGGTTTGGTGTCATGTATCAAATATTTATTCAAACATAGAATTTGCAGAAAGAATGACGTACATATTGTATAGGCTCCTGATAGTCGGGGTATAAATAAAAGTATTGCTTAGTATTGCTGGTAAGTGATATTGCTTGTTAGTTTTACCAGCAACTTAGTACAGTAACGTTGGTGCTTTTAAATTTTTTTAAACTAAAAGATATTTGAAGTTCCATTTCCAGAAAACGCTAAACTCCTGTTTATATGATATATTTTTACAAGGTTAGATTATAATATTTAAAAAATACACATTTTATTAAATAATTTTTAGAAATGGGTACAACGTGAAGTGTGGACGGAAGATTTCTAAATAGTATAATTCGTAGATTGTAAGTGTTATTGTCTTTAATAAATTATGAATTGCAGTGAAGAATTAGGAGAATTATATCCCGGATTACAAATACATTTCGAAGAATTATTTGAACAAGTCGTATACAAAATATAAATTATATTATTACAAAGCCAATGGAAAATTAAAATGGTAGAAGCGAAATCAAGTATTAAGTGGTAGTATTGAACTTAATATTTTTTCATACACATAGATTATTAATAATTTTTTTTAGATAAGGGGCAAGACAACTATTGCGGATTGCGAAATTGAACTGAAATATTATCGAGTATGTATCTTTAACGTATTGTTTTATCCAATTAATTTGTCGAAAATTAAAAAAATTTCGTTTAAAGGCGGAAATTCCGACATCCTTAAATTGTTTTGAATTTTGTCTTTAAATGTTATGTTTTTATTAATATACGTTGAGTTAATTGGGTGGAAACTATACTTAAATGTTTTCAAAACACACTAGCAATGTAAATTTTACTACTATAAATAAAGAAATTTTCACACTACATAAATTTTTTTTTAACCTATTTAGTGTATTTTAACCAGGAAATTAATCTGAAGTATTACCTAAAATAGTGTAAATTAATTTCTATTTTTAATTTTATTTAACACTAAATTTTGTTCAGTGTACTCTAAATAAGGTTAACATTTTAACAAACTTTAGTGAACTCATTACACTACACTTAATTAAAATTGTTAGTGTAAAAATTTACACTAAATTGAGTGGACCTATATGAACACAAGCTATAGTCCATTTCATTTAAGCATGCAGAGAATAATTTGTACTAAAATGATGACCTTGAATATTAGCCAATGAAATTGTCACGAAGTTAGCCGCTTTTACACTGCTGAAATTTACGTGTTGCTGACAAATAATATTTAATTTTTCATATTATGTCAGAATGTATAATGTTAAAATTAAATAGTTCCTATGCAGCCTTTCTTTATTTATTTTATCAAAATCGCATTAAAATTGAAATAAATTTGTGAAAATACATTTTCTAAAAGTATTTTGTAAACTTCTACATTAGGCAACACACATTTCTTTAAAATTTTGAATCATTTCCCATTCTGTCTTTGTAAATGTGACTTTGCAGACGACCTGCCACCTACTTACTGCTAATAAGAGATCGACTATAGTGTATTTTAGTGTAAAAATTTTACTCTATATTTTTTACTGTGTAACCAATTAAAGATATGAAGGTATTCTACGAATTAATTAATGAAATATTTTCAAACAAAAATTTAACATTGTTAAGAAATACAAGAGTATAGTTAGAGATCGGTTATATATTTTAGATCTAGCTTTTAAATAAGTAATTAAAAAATTTCAACTTATATAAATTAAGAGTAATCAAATCAGAATAATATCACAGTTTAAATTGCACAAAATTAAATTTTTTTTAGTTAAAAATTAAAACAAAATTAAACAAAATACGGTCAGTACGGTCCTGTACGGTGTTTGGTGGCTTAGAGGTAATTTGAGTTTTTGTCAGTGTAATATATAAAAATACAGTGTACGAAATACGTTCTCCGTAGTAAGAGAGCGTGGTGAAGCTGTGGAAGTGTTGAAGACACCGGGGAGATCAGTAAAGTAAAATCAGGTAACACAAAGAAAAATCGTGGTGTTCTAGGTTAAGTAGAGATAACGAAAATGAAAAAGATCAAGGAAAAAATGGTACGGGTTTCATTGTCACGAACGAATCTGCCAAAAACATATTGTCCTTCAGAGCTATAAGCGGGAGAACAGCCTACCTGCGAATACGAGCAAAGACAAACATATCCATAGTAAATGGATACGCACCAACTGAAGACAGTAAAGATACCGAAAAAGAGACCTTCTACAATGAAATAGAATCACTGTGTGACTCAGTTCCCAAACACGACTTACTGATTATACTCGGCGATTTTAACGCGAAGATAGGCAAAGAGGAAAGCATAGCACATGTAGCTGGTAAACACACGATACACGAAAGAACAAACAATAATGGAGATAGGGTGTGTAACCTAGCAGAGGCAACAAACACAATGATAGCTAGCACAATGTTTGAACATCGAAAACTACACAAGATCACTTGGAAATGGCCAGGAGGGGAAATGGAGGACGGTAATCAAATAGACCATGTTATGATAACAAAAAAGCATAAAAACCAGATAACAGACGTACGAACACACAGAGGCGCCAATTCTGACTCGGACCACTTCCTGGTAGTTGCAAGAATAAAGAATAAAACAACAAAGTATACCCCAACTAAACCAAAGAAAAAGATATTCGCTACAGAAAAATTAAATAACCCAGTAATAGCAAAACGATACGCGGAAAGAATTGATTTAGAACTGACCCAAAAGACTGTATACACAAACGTAGACCAAAAACTAGACAACATCATAACTAGCATACATACAAGCGCAGCAGAAACGGTCGGATATAGAAAACTAGTAAAAACCAGGGAGTGGTATGATGATGAATGCAGAACAAGATCCAGTCAAAAACAAGAATACAGACTGAAGTGGTTAAAAAGTGGCGAACAACATGACCTAGACGTGTATAAAGAAAGTATAAGAGAAGCCAACAAATTGTTCAAACAAAAGAAAAACAACTGGTATTCAGAAAGAATGGATGAAATTGAGAAGAGTAATAAATCAAACAACGCGAAAACATTTTACCAACTGTTAAAAAGACAAAAAAAGAACTACAAATCAAAACGAAGGGGTATAACTAACGAAGCGGGGGAAATAGAACATGACACAGAAAAGGTAAAACAAGTATGGAGGAGTTACTTTCAGAGGTTACTAAACACACGACAAGACCAAGAGGAGAATAGTAACACCGAGAGTCCCTATGATACCCAAGATATAGAACCACCCTCAAGTGAAGAAATAAAAACAACAATACAAAAAATAAAAAACGGCAAAGCTCCAGGAAGAGATGACATCAGTATGGAATTTATAAAATACGGAGGAAGTGAGGTACATAACAGACTGAACCAACTGATAACACAGGTTTGGAATGAAGAAAAAATGCCCAAGGGATGGTGTGAAGGTGTAATAATCCCTATAAAAAAGAAAGGCTCTGACGTCATTTGCAAAAACTATCGAGGTATAATGCTTCTAAATTCAACTTACAAGATACTCTCTACGCTGATCCTTAAAAGATTAAAAGAACATATGAAGAAAATAATAGGCCCGTATCAATTTGGTTTCACAGGGGGTAAATCTACAGTAGACGCGATACATATTGTAAAACAGACCATGGAGAAAATGAAGGAACATAATATTGAACTGCACATACTATTCATAGACTTCCAACAGGCATTTGATAAAGTGGTGAGAAAAGAGTTATATAAGGCGATGAAAAGAAAGAAAATACCCCACAAGCTGATCAGGCTAATAGAGATGACGATGGAACATACAGAGGCTTATGTCAGAACGGAAGAAGGAGAAACTGAGAGCTTTAGGATAAATAGTGGCGTGAGACAGGGAGACGCCCTGTCGGCCGCACTGTTCAACATAGTACTGGAAGAAGCTTTGAATGATCTGGATGTTAAAGAATCGATAATCACAAAGGAAGTCCAAATAATCGCTTATGCGGACGACATTGTCATCTTAGCAAGGTCATACAAAGGATTAGCCGAAATATTTAAAAAATTGAGAGAGGCCGCAAGAAAGATGGGTTTATTAATCAACAAAGAAAAAACGAAATACATGAAAAGCAATAACAACGGAAACAAACACAAGCAGAACATGGTGTCCATAGATGACCTAACATTTGAGGAAGTGAACAATTTCAATTACCTGGGGTTAAATGTAGACAGGAACTGCAGTAGAGAGGAAGAAATGAGGATAAGACTACAAAATGGTAATAGAGCTTTCCACTTAAACAAAGTATTATTGAGAGATAAGCAATTGAAAAAAGAGACAAAAATGAAAATATACAAGTCCCTGATCAGACCAGTAGTGACTTATGCGGCGGAAACAATGTGTTTTTCGCAACGTGAAGCAGAATCCCTAAGAACCTTTGAAAGAAAGGTGTTACGCACAATACTAGGACCCAAAAGAGATGCAAACGATGAGCCCAGGCCCCTAATGAATCACGAGATTATTAAGGAAAACAAAGGTGAGGATATAGTAAAATACATAAAATCTATGAGAATTAGATGGTTGGGGCATATCATGAGGAAAAGCGAAGACGACGTATTGAAGAGGATAACACTGTGGAAACCTGCAGAGGAGCGTAAAAGGGGAAGACCGAAAATCAGATGGAAAGATCAGGTAATAAACGACTTAACACTGATGGGAATAAACGAATGGAAAACAAAAGCGGAAGACAGACAGAGATGGAAGGAGATTGTCAGGACAACCGCGACCCACGCAAAGATGTGATTAACAAAAAGTAAAATGTAAATAATAGATAATACAAACATGTAATAATGAGGATTGATCCACCTCAAATTATCGGATCTGTAAATCCAAACGATAGCAATATTCTACCTGAATGTAAAGCTAATAATAATAATAA
The DNA here is from genome assembly GCA_963170105.1 of Cantharis lateralis. Classification (NCBI taxonomy): domain Eukaryota; kingdom Metazoa; phylum Arthropoda; class Insecta; order Coleoptera; family Cantharidae; genus Cantharis; species Cantharis lateralis. Next base: position 13,540,839 of record OY720629.1, read on the forward strand.
TTACCTAAAATAGTGTAAATTAATTTCTATTTTTAATTTTATTTAACACTAAATTTTGTTCAGTGTACTCTAAATAAGGTTAACATTTTAACAAACTTTAGTGAACTCATTACACTACACTTAATTAAAATTGTTAGTGTAAAAATTTACACTAAATTGAGTGGACCTATATGAACACAAGCTATAGTCCATTTCATTTAAGCATGCAGAGAATAATTTGTACTAAAATGATGACCTTGAATATTAGCCAATGAAATTGTCACGAAGTTAGCCGCTTTTACACTGCTGAAATTTACGTGTTGCTGACAAATAATATTTAATTTTTCATATTATGTCAGAATGTATAATGTTAAAATTAAATAGTTCCTATGCAGCCTTTCTTTATTTATTTTATCAAAATCGCATTAAAATTGAAATAAATTTGTGAAAATACATTTTCTAAAAGTATTTTGTAAACTTCTACATTAGGCAACACACATTTCTTTAAAATTTTGAATCATTTCCCATTCTGTCTTTGTAAATGTGACTTTGCAGACGACCTGCCACCTACTTACTGCTAATAAGAGATCGACTATAGTGTATTTTAGTGTAAAAATTTTACTCTATATTTTTTACTGTGTAACCAATTAAAGATATGAAGGTATTCTACGAATTAATTAATGAAATATTTTCAAACAAAAATTTAACATTGTTAAGAAATACAAGAGTATAGTTAGAGATCGGTTATATATTTTAGATCTAGCTTTTAAATAAGTAATTAAAAAATTTCAACTTATATAAATTAAGAGTAATCAAATCAGAATAATATCACAGTTTAAATTGCACAAAATTAAATTTTTTTTAGTTAAAAATTAAAAAAATTACAACATTTAAAATTACATGATTTATTTCCAATCTTAAATTGGAAAGGTAGTTTTTGCTTTACGATCAATTATCGTAAATTTTCATAATATTTTAGGTTAAATGCAACTAAAGATTGATAATAATACCCTGTCACAAAGTAGTAAACTAATGTCTTTCAAGGGTGTTATTAAATAAAATTACTACGTTTGTAAGTTCACTTTACAATTAGTTTTAAAATATTTTAGCGTGTAATTAAGAGTTTATTGAAATTTTATTTTACAAATTATTACAATGCATACTATACAATTATCATACGCTTACTTGATAGTTTTTCAATATTGCAAATAAAATATACAAAGTTTGCACAAATAAATTACACTATAAGTAAAACTTTCATAAATATTTTTAACACACGTTGAATAAGGATTAAGTATAATAGTGATCCACATTATAAGTGATAATATCTGTGTTATTGTAAAATATATTTTGTAAATTGTAAATCATATAACCAGTGAATAGTTGAAATGCGCAACAAAATTTTAATTAATAATTCTCATGAGACGCTACAAGTGTAAGATTTATAACCGAAAATAAAAGCTGAAGCTCTTACGGTACTACAAAATCTTCTGGGGTAAGATTCGCAATTAAGAAATCATCGGATTTTCTGATTCGATAACAATTACATCAACACAGTTACTATTTTTGTCTTACGCTTCATATTCTGTTACCTTCATCTCACGGATGTATTTGATCAAATATTTATTATGCTTTGTTAATATTAATCTTCTATATTAAGCAAATTAACTTTTATCTCTTTGGAAAATTTGATAATCAGATGGATGTTCACCAATTCGGAACATTTAAATTCACTAATGTAGGTACCTAATTTACATTATAAAGTATACCTACATGATTTATTTGAATGCTTGTAATGCTTCAACTGTGGGTAGGTAATGCATAGTATTATTCAAAAATATTTTTGATTGTGCTAGGTACATATTGAGAAATTTTATCTACTTGGTTATACGAACCAATTAAATATTAATCTACAATCGCATTTTTTACATTAAACTGGACTAAATTAGTTTACAGGCAACTTTCTCACTTCTTTATTAGTAAAACATTAGCATTTATCTCTAAAGCGTGGCATCAACATTTGTATACCTAAATTTATCCATATAAAAACTGTTAGGTTTGTCGGAGAATAGTTATCATATACTCTTACATTAAAATTTACACATTGTGGTTTTTTTAAAATTAACAATATTAGGTACCTATACCTACTATGTTATCATGCACAATAGATTTTTGTATTTCAGAATATATTTCTATTATATGTAAATTCATAAAAATCACCCTAGTATGGTATTAAAAATTCTTGTTCACGGCTACATATCTTTTACCAAGTGATTTTCATTCTCAAGTAGATTTGACATATCTAGAATCAGAGCTCTAAGTTGGAATTTTACTATGTACAGATTGTTAAGCTTGAGAATTGTGATGCAAAGAAGCACGTATTGAGTACTGAAAGGAATAACTTAGATCAGGAATTATATAAAACAGAATTGAATTTTCTCTATAGTTGCAGAAAAGAAGTCGATAAAAAATTATTCAACAAATAAAAATTGTATACAAATAATCTAATAAAACACTTATTTTGGGTCAAGTCAATATTTCAAAGTTATAAATTTTTAACACGTATCTTAATATTTGTTTGACATTAGATGTACTTTAGTATCAAAACGAATGGCTTAAACTTCAAATTCAATTCATCTGAGCATTTTCTACCGACCGTAATTATTTTGCAAACCGCTATTCGATTTTCACATGTAATAATTTTTAAAAATATTGTGTATCTACCTACTACCTACGTCCTATACGTCTACTCAAATTTTAATGTAATTTTGCGAAAATTCTATTTCAAAATTCATATTTTACAATGATTGTAATTTTGCTGTAGAAGATTGCTTTTAAATGAATATTTGGTACATTTTTACAAAATATTGTTTTCATTTGTTTGGATTACATTGTTGAGAAATTAGATTTTAAGTAGTATCTACTTTAAATTAAAATTGTTTAAAAATGCATTACTAATCTGATAATTATTATTTGTTACAGGTGAGTGATTTTCATTCAATATATTTGGTTAATAAATTTATGGTGAGTTATAAATTTGTTTATTTTACCAAATTTAATAATATTGGTTGTTACAATACATCAATATTTGTTTTCTACAATTAGCTTTTATAATTGAAAAGGTTTTATGCAAGATTCGAAAGCCGCAATATATGTAGGTATAATGTGGTAACTACTACTTTAGAGAAGTTGCTTTTTAAACTTTCAGCTAAATTTTCGATTAGGTTACTAAACAAACAATTTAATATAACGTAATTATTTGACTATTATTAATAATCAATACTGTTTGTTTTCACTTTTGATAGTAAAATGTTTTAATTAAGGACACCATTTATCATTTGGACGAAGATTTATCTGAGTAGATGGCGTAGTTATAATATACTAAACGGATATGTACAATCGGCGTTTATCGGTACGGTACGATTTGATTGCATTAGCTGACGCATAGCGAAGCGACGCGACACGTACCGAAATCACGTATAAAATATATTAATTTGAAAATTTAGATAGAATTAACAAACATCGTATAACATTAATGTGAGATATTAGTGATGCAAGTAGAAAGTGTCATTTGGTAGATTTAATAAATTTGGATAGGCTCCATATCGTCAAATAATGTAGGTACTTTATTAGTTTATGCAAATTAGTTTACAAGGCGTTGCACTTTTGTCAGCATTACATATTATACTTACATATCCCACATATTGTATGTACGATATCTACATAATATTATAAAAATTACAAATGTGATTTTTCTATTCTGAAAATCTTTTCTTAAATTGTTAATTTGTTTATATTGAACTTGTGATTTTAATTATTCAAAATGCGCCAAAGGATCGATGCTTAATGCAATTATTCGTTTTATTGCAGTTTTCGGATAATATACGTGATAGTTTGTTGGAATCGTACAATTACTCGTCCAGCTTTGATAATTCTTCTAGTTTTATATTGCTCTATTTTACCAGTCCAAATTTTAATTTTTAATTTTTTCTTTCAATTTTATTCCATTGATTTTTAACTTTGCTAGCTCTTTTATTATTATACAAAGTTTATCTGACGAGTTCCGAAGCACGAAACACGTTTGATCAAAAGTGTCATAAACTATCATTCATTGTACTTTCAATATTACGTAAGTTAAAATTCAATTTTATTTAATTTTTGCAATTTAATATAACATGTAGATCATTTATGCCTGTATTCACCAACTACAAATAGCACTATTTTTGGAATAAAATCACTATTTCGTATTCACCAACATAAAATAAGGTTTATTCATTACAATATCAATGTAAATTATTCATTGAATAAACTTTATTCATCGAATAGTTATTTACACATTTATTTGAAGTTGGTGCATACGGGCATTAGATATTTATTTTATAAACTTAATATATAAGTCTTAAACCCGAACATGAAGAAATCGTAATGATAAATCAGTTTTTTTATGATTCTTGCTACCCATAGTAACGGGTAAATTTAAAAAGGATTTATTTTCGCATACGAAGATGCACTTGATATTTCTTTTTAATCTCTATTTTTTCATTGGCAATTTTTTTTTGAATAATGATAATAAACTTTTCAATTAACTTTAAGCTGTAAAGTACAGTATGTATTAAAATAGCAAATTTTAATAATTAAATAAGTAAAATATACTATTTATAAATAATTAATTATAATATTTTCCATATTATTCACTTAATAATATATTATTGGAATAATTATATTATGTTCGCAAGAATAGGTTAATAAATTAAATTAAAAATATTTATACATATTTATACCTATATCCAATAATTAATAATTTTTTTCATAAAATTTTACAGACTACGAAGTCTCAAGAATTTGGTATAGCAAAGTGTACCAAAAACTTTCCAACTTTCTAAAAAAATGTCTTTGTATTTATTTAAATAAATTTATTACATTTTATTATAATGTATCTATTCTTTTGTTATTATTATATTCAAATTGCAATTATTTGTGAAGCATCTTTTAATTGTTTTTTATATTTGAATCATTTTTTTTTTTAATAATTACTTATTATTTCAATTTTCAAATTTTCTATTACAAATATTTTATTACATTATAATTGCCAATATTTAGTATATTTTTCAGAATATCTCTGTTGCTACCAGAATAATACTTATTATATTTTTCAGAAATAATTTGTTCGTCACTATAATTTTTGTTGTCGAGACAATCTTTTAAGTACTACAATACAATGTTTTCACATAATTTGATTATTGTTCTGATTTAGGTAGATCAATTATTTTATTAATGTATTTCGTTGATCTTGTCTAATTTATTAATGATATTAGTCTCGTACTATGACTTCACAATTAGAAATCTCTCAACTTCAAAATATTAAAATTTCTGTATTGAATTATTTATTTTGCACATAACCTATATCTTACTGGTAAGTTGTTAGTTTTAATAGTCAACAAAGTTACTCATATACTTATAGTATTTTTCCAATCTTTGTTAAGTAAGTAAGTAATGTAAGTTTATAAATTTCTTCTTTGAGTTTTTACTGATTCATTACGATTTATCACATATTATGGTTATTATTGAATGATCACTAATTTTTTGAGTGTAATTAAATTTATATGTTTATAATTTTTATCGTAGATTGTAACATACGAGTATAACATAATCTATTGGTCGAAACTGGTCGGCGGTGGTTTAAAATAAAAAAAACACTATAATAGTTCATTAAAAAATAAAAAATAAAAATTAATCTATTAATGTTCTGCTATCATTTGTCTGCAACATTTTACACCATGGTAATTACTATTAATTAAGTCAAATGAAAATAAAATGGGACATTAAAATTCCCGAAATGTTGGACAATTTATTGTTTCAATAGACCTTTATCTTAACAATATTTTATTTGAATTTAGAAAATAAACACAATCAAGGAAAAGTGGCAGACACAGAACTACCGATGCCGACTTTCCGAAACTATCACCCATTTCTGTGTTTCTAGCTCGTTAGCCGTCATCAGTACCACATACTTGTTATCATTTGATTGTGTGCACATATAACATATTCATTGTTAGCATATTTTTTTCATAATTTTTTTTTTTAAATTATTAAAACTTCTTTGGTTACTTTTTATTTATTATTTCCATACAGAGAAATTGTTAAATAATGTGAATATTATGTTAACTATTTTTTTTAACAAACAATTTTTAAAACTCATTTTGCAGTTTTCAATTCTTAATTATAATAAATTAGACAACAATCCTATATTCAAGTCCTTTAATATTTTAAATGAGACGTGTTTCGGGAATCTTTATTTTATGCCCATCTATAGCCTTCGACGGTACAAGTTATTGAAAGAGCTCATTCAAAATCTCTTAAAACAAGTCAAAATTCAAAATTTTGTCCTCGAAGACTGATGATGGAAATAATATAAAAATTCTCAAAACGCGTCTCATTTAAAAAGATATGAACTTGAAATAAGTTTGTTTTTTGATTTCTTATGATTAATAAAATAATAATAATTTTCAATTATTAATAAAAAAGTTTTGTGTAAATACTATGTGTGTAAAAGCACATAAAATCTAAATCTGAATAAATCCAAATATTTAATTTATAAAATAAATTTTAAAATGGCATAAGCATAGAGGATACAATAGAATTGGAATAGAAATAACCTTCTCGATTATTAATTGGCTTATGATTAAAAATTTGTTTTATTAGTAAAGTAGAAAAAATTGGTCGATATTATTTGAAATAAGAAATATAAGTTTTTATTCAAATTTTGATCTTCCTTAAATTGCCTTTTTCTTCTGAAATATTTCCTGTTTAGAAATAATACATTTAAATCATAATTTATTTTACCAAAAAATTCATGATTTACTGAGCTTTAAAGTATTTGATCACCCTCCGAGCTATTCGCAAAATTTGTTCCCTTACGATTATTTTCTCTTGCGTCAAGTGGAAGATGCTTAATAGACTGGAAATTTTTATCAAATGAGGATATGGTGGAATCGTTGAAGTATAAAGTGTGATTACCCGAGTAAGAAGAACAATTTTTTCAAATTGTCTTCAGGCAATACACGAGAAAAGTATAAAACATATGAAGACAATGTCCAACAAACAAGAATTTTTAAAAACATAGTATTTCAATAAGAAAATAAAATATTAATACATTTTACTTGTAGTAGTAGGGTAAACAACTCTGCAATGCATTCTTGAATGCGTTCATTTTGCATATATTTTCTTATTATGAAATTGTATTTCAATTTGATGCTTATTTATTTTTGTAGCTTTAGGTAGCACAGTTATTAAATATTTAAATAAACAAATACATCTCACTTAAATAATCTCTTTTCATACATTTGAAAAAGTTATTAAATTTTAACATGAAAGCTGGTGCAGGCTTTTAGCTTAAACTGGGTAGGCTCAAAAATTAATTAAAATCAACAGAAAATAACTCATGGTGTAAAATTGAATGGTATTATTTAGTAATTTTGAATTATACAGTTATATAGCCACAAGCATTAAATAAATGATCCAGTATTTCAAAGCAATCTTTTTATCATATTTTTATGGCAAGAGAAGGTTTCTATAAGTATCCAATGTTTTATTTTTTGATTCTATATAAATAATAATCAATTTGAGTTCAACTCGCAACAAACATCAAACTGTATGAGGATTTATTCTTAAACAGAATTTTTTGAATTAAACATGAAATGTTTGAAAAACGTCAAGCAATTCTTAGAGAGATTTATACTCTGAAATCGACGAGATTTATAAGTTTACCAAGTCATCCGCTTCTAGCAAAGACAAGACATATTTATATTTTTATATGTTACAAACGGTTGAGAACTAAAGAAAATATGAGATTGCTGTCGAAATGTGGACATTTCTAAGCCTTTACTTATGATTTATGTCATCTCTCTTTCTAGTAAGATATAATCCTCAATATGAGTCCATTCTTATTTTGCATGTATAAGATAAACGTTTTTGCATTTTTTTTATATGTTACAAATTAGACCCCCGACATTTATTTCTAGTTTGTTATTTTGTCACCCGTGAACAAATCACGTACATTTATTAAATTGGAAAATAGTAAAACTAATTTAGCTTTTATCGAGTATTTCATTTTTCAAATCTAGCACTAGAACGTTATACGTTGTGTTCATTTGATAAATTGAGAAATCAAATTTGTGACGTTAAAGCAATTATTTTATTGCACAAAATGTATATCATTTTTAATAAAGTGATAATATATTTATAAAAAGCATTAATTTAACCAATAAATTGTATGCCCATTTATACATTTTGTATTCGTAAATTTAATAAATATAAATTGTCGCAATAGTTAAGGCGACAAAGTTACTAAATTTAAGGGCGTGAAAACGCTATGCTAATCAAATGGAGAAAAAGTGGCTTCAGTATTTCACGATTATAAGAAAAACTATTGCGAATTTCTGGGTAAATGAAACAGTAATATAAAGTACAATGTTACAGTTTCATGACCAATCAATATTGATTAATAATTTAATTAAAAAACAATATTTTGAAGGAGCACAAAAAGATGCATTTTGAAGCATGGTTGATATTTAAAGGTTTACCTTTGTTAAGTTGGTTTACTTATATAACAATTATATTCATCAGAATCAGAAGAAAATTTACTTCAATTTACATTAACACTATTTCAAAAAATTCTTTATAATTTCAGCAATAATCGTGAAATACGGAATTTGCAAAGTACCTAGTAAAATTGTAATGTTTAAACTAGTTTATGCGTATGTGGCAAATAGGTTGCATAAGGGCGAATTGGAAATTTCACTATAATAGTTCAACTATACTTTTATTGATGGCGTTGTTTTCATATAATAATTTCCCATGTTCGTAAAATATTATCGATCATTTTGTTCGATTATTCTGCGAGTCGGGCCGATTGTTTTCGAAAATATGTAAGAGAACAAATGATAGGATAATATTCTGTGCAAAAGGGAAATTCCGTGGACTATCTCCCGACGAACGTCAAATTTGCTTTATTTTACATTACATTTGTTTTTTTATCAATATGAAAAGAGTGTCGGTTATAGTTTTGTTTATTAAATATTACAAATGTCTAGTTACCATTCGTTATTATTTGTTTTTGTTTATAGCAACCTAAACAATAGAACTCAAAATTTTTGCAAATTCGGTATCGAAAATATAGGCGCAACTAAATTTAAATTATCCCCCTCAAAATAAATGGACTACTCTAAAAACATGAACAGTTTCTTTTTCCACTGATTGTCAAGGGTTCCTATAATTCCATATTTATTATTTTATTTTGTTAAGCAAAAAAAAGTCTTCATTTTAGCCCCCCCCCCAAATATTAGAGTTAGTTGCGCCTATACCGAAAAATAATTTTTAAAGTTTTCAAAAGGTATTGAACGTAAGTAATCATAACATTAAATTGAATACCTACTCTTTTTGAATCTTGAATCTGAAAATTCCAGCAATTTTATCAGCAAAAGCTCCTTTAACTGATGCAGGTGGTTATAAATGGAAAAATTTGTAAAGAGATTAAATTAAATAATAATTATATAAATACTAAATCTAAAATTTGAAAATATTCTTGTAACTGTAAAGGGCCGAATATTTTTTTGAATTTGGAAATTCTAGAAATTTTACCAGCAGATGCAGAAGCCTCTTTAACTAATGCAGGTAGTTGTGAATGGTAAAATGTGTAAAGAGTTAAATTAAATAACAATAAGGAAGATGCATAATTTTTTTTTATTGCGTAGTTGGATAAAAAATACTAAAATATATTCGATAACAATAAATTTAAAAAATATTTAAAAATCCATCAATTTGAATCGAATGAAACGACCGCGCAAATCGCCATTTTATTGTGACGTCACGGGGCACAATTATTCATAGCTTGCTTCATGCATTTTAATGGCAGAGTTCTCTAGGCATTAACAACTTTGATAAAACTCGGAATTTTATCTCTCACTTTTTTGTAAAGTTCTTTTAGTAGAAATTACTTATTTTTAATCCGGATTTGAATGAAACTATCCCGGAAGGACACTAATTGGTTAATAAATAAAATATTGCAGTTTTAGTTCCCGTTTTGAATCCCCTGCGATATTATCAAGTTTGTCACAATGAATATATGAAAAGGTAAGGTTATTTTAGATAATTTTAAGTAATCAAGAGCGCGGTCATTTATGCCCGATGACGTCAAACCTGTGGCGCTAGCGTTTATGGTCACATGATTTATTTTAAATAATCGTTCAATTTTAAAATGGATTATTTATAACAAAATAGAATAAATAGAAGTAATTTTTGTTGATTTAATATTTAATATATTGGATTAATCGGAAAATATATTTTAACAAAATTTTTTTATTCGTGCATGATCCTTATTATCTAAATCCTAAATCTAAAATTTGAAAATATTTGTAAAATAAATATCTTTATTAACTCTGGTAACTGAGAGAGAGCCGATATCTTAAATAAATTGAAGTTAGAATTAAAATGTGAACTAAGAATTAAGCTAAAATTTTAAAAAATTTAAATTATTTAAATTGAATTTAATTTAATTTTAAATTAATTTAATTTAATTATTTTAATTAAAAATTTTTAATTTTAATATTCCTACTATATAATTTCTTTAAAAACTCGACCCTAAAAGTATACAATACAACGCACTGGGTTTTTGTACTCATTTTCTCATACGCTGCGTTTAATTACAAGCCCCACGGTTTAAGTCAATTTGATGTTTTTTGTAATTATTTCAAATAATTTTTATTTTTTTTATAATGAATCAAAACATTCATATGATCCACTTCCAATACCATCCAGTGGCGTGCCCATGTGGTAGCTAGGGGGGCTCGAACCCCTCCCTCCCCTGTTCAGAGGGCGGCACACCCTAGCGCCGCAAGCAAAACACTTTGTAAAACGGGGTCCGGTAGTAATCTACGATCTCAGATTTCGACAATTTTTTTTAAAAGGGGTAGTAAATAGGCTATAGTATACATAAAAAATATAAAATCTGCGGGAAACCCGGTAGTTTTTCCAAAATTTTCATAAATATTTTCTTTAAATTCAATTAACAAAATTGTCACCTAGTGATTGTCTACACACGGCAGGTTGGAGAAGAAGCCTGTGAGTTTTACTTAACAAAACAACCGTCAATTTTTTTTCGAATTTCTCTCAAATGGTGAATTTTAGAGCGCCCCGATTCTCGCTAGGGCGCTCCGAATTGTTTTCACGTTTTAATTGTTATTTATTTGTATTCCATAGTTACATATTTGCGCCCCTAAGAATGTTTTGCCCCCCCCCCCAACATATATGGCACGGCACGCCACTGCTACCACCAATAAGTTTAACCGCACTTGGAAAAAAGTTAATGATATATAGAAATTGCTTTTATGTAGTCTGGAAAATTTAATAATTATTATTATTATTAATATTATAATATGAAAATAATTTCAGGAAAAATAAATATTTAGGGTAAATTATATTTTCCCATGAAAATACGATATTTTTAATATTCAGTTAAAAAATTTAAATTGTCAATATCTGTGAGAAGTATTTTAGACGTTGAAGTGTTATTTTGTTTTACATGTTTACTAATTTTATACAAAATTGTCAATATATATGTATATGTGATAAATATGTAAACTTTATGTATATTAAATTTATTAATTTAATATTTATATAGAGCCTTCCTACGACATTTTGCTGTCGGGCCCAAAAATCTTAGCTACGCCACTGCTACTACCAAAGATTTCTATTCTAAATCTAAATTCTTTTTCAGTAAACTTCCCTCTTAATATATTTTGAATTCCGTCCAGCTAGACTCATATGTTATATCCATAAAAAAAAATGGATAAATATTGCAATAATTAGTTTGTTTTCAGTATAGTTGATGAATAATTTTGTAAACCACCATTTATTGCAGAATTCCCAAATTGTTTTAATATAACATATTAATAAATACTTTATAATAAATTAACTATCTCATTGTAATACAATTTTCATTTCACTGAAATTGTATGTACGATCCGCCACTGATTCTGATGACATTATCAAGAGAATTGAAAAATTCGTCAGATATAATATAATGCACCAATTCGTTGTTACATTCTTACATTCCATTATAATAACATGCTTGAAGGACATTCCAGGTTACGTATAACCCCCATCCATGCCCCTATCGGTAAATTAGCATCACTGTAGTTACAAATAGCAATGTTGTAAAAATTTTCTATCGTTAACTAGGTGCCAGCACTTTGCAGCAAATAAAAAGGGATGTATATATCGAGGCAATTCTTCGTCGGTAACATTCCGTCCTTAAGCAGTTGGTATCTCAAAACTCAAATCGCCTCTCAGAATTACAAGAAATTCCATCTTAGAAGCTCGACTGTGAACAGCTGGTATTAATAGGCTCTTACAGAATTCTTCAAGAGGAATCTTTTAAACTTCGGGAATGCATTTAATCAAGCAATTTTATGAATAAAAATGGAGAATAAGTCTGATTTATGAATGGAAAAAGTTACATAGTTATATCGGATCTGTGGAAGTTGTTGATTCATTAAAATCTCAGTAATTTATTTGTTAATCATACATCACTGAAAAGTCTACTTATAAAAGAAAAACCAAACTTGTTATTTGTTCTAGAACGTACATTTCGAATTGAAATTGATATTGTTTTTCTAAAACGGACGCTATAATTTTTACGGTAAACCAACTTCTAATTATTTGCTATTAAAGTCATCAAAATTTTTAATCAATGAAAAATAAATAGAAATTCGATCTCGTTAACAATGCATTGAAAAAGGAGAAATCCAATTTAAAGCTTCAAACTAAATAACAATTTTCCTTGGTAATTTAATCATAAAAGACGACATTGACAAATTACCTAAAGAAAACAAATGGTTTTGTTTGTTGGCAAAGTTTACCATCAAGTTTACATTTACCTATTGGAAATTGTGTGATTAACAAACAGTTTTCAATATGTGGTTTACCGGAGAAACCTGAACGACTATAAACAGTAATTAGTAAATCGATTTAAAATTTCTTTATAAAAATGATAAATTAAATGATCGAGTAATGCACATTTCATTTTTTTATTAGATAGCTTTCTGGTAACTCGGGGTAAGTTCTGGAAATTTCAAGGTCTAATATTGCACTCGCCATATTTCTTAACTTACCCTCTGGGGGATACATACATTAAAGATGGTGTTTATCTTGCAAATGTTTTGATTTTTATTTTTCTCGTCCGCTCTGCTCTATTGACTTTAGTATGTTAAAACATGACCTCTTTAAAAATGAAGCCTGTTATAACTCGGATTTAACCCACACCAATAAGCTCTTGAAATTTAATATTGGTTGAAAATGGGAAAAACAATTCAACATGTTTATCTAACATAAGTTGATCAAATCAAGTGCTCACATGTTTAAACTTTTTTATTTTTTTATTTAAATAAATGATTTAGATCATAGTACATCATGGCATACTTGACGGTTTTAATTGCGAATATCGTGATCAGGAATTCTTTATTAAATATTATGCTTAAATGCTCATTGTAGTCGAACAATAAGTTAAAATTATTAAATAATAATCGCCCTTTGCGGTCCGAGTAATATTAAAGTTTCAGATATCAATTTTTGCAGAAAATATTTTTTGAGATATTATACATAATTTGGAGAAGTGAGAGTAGAATAAATAATAACTTTTGCAGAAAGGATCGCCATGTACTTTCTGGGGTCTCAATAATTACTATCTGTTGTAAATCCACCATCGACGTATGAATAAAAATTCGTAATCAAAAATTTGAAAATGATATGTTAAAAAAAATATCTAAAATTTATAAAACTGATATTGAGATGTTTTCCTTCACATTCAAATGCAACAGTTTCTCTTAGAATTCATGATGAAAATTTTTGTGGACCGTAATTTATATATGCCGATGTTCAATATAAATAAAGTAGTAGTATTATGGAAGAAACCATAAACTCAAAGCTGACTTCAAGAATACAGAAAGTAGAAGTGTCGAAAAAGTTATACAATTTATTGGAAATTGAAAAAAATTAAATACCACTATATAAAAGCTAAGCTTTACGCATTCAAAATTTTATTGCTTAAATCTCGTTTACTGGTACGTATATTTGGCTAATTTATTACGAATTGTTCTGTTAATATTAAAGATATTAAAAAATGAAATTACATTTTTTAAATTATTGACTTTGTTTAATGAAAGTAATTTGTAATTTCATTATTTATTTATTTATTTTTTTAATTACATTAATGCGAATCTCTGTTATTGGCACCTTACATCTTTAATACAATTTTCTATATTTGATGCAATACTCGCCATCACCACATCGCCAATAGTTTTTATTTAATACTTGGCATTATCGCCAATACGTACGTAATTCAGTACTAGACACAGTTTTAGTACTTCAGTTTTCAGTACTACTACATTACATTTATAAATAGTAGGTACATTATCGTATGTAGGTCAATATTGCATAGTATTGTATTGAAAATAAAAATTTTTAAATTTTGATGTGCTGATATTATATTGATAGTGAAAGAAGCTTATATGGCAATATTAATATTAATAATTTTTTTTAAATAATTCCAAAAGATTCTAACATGAATTTGGTATCTAAGTATAATAAAAATTCGAATAAAAATATCTGTAATAATCAATTGTTTAAAAATAAGAAAACTTTGAGAAGTGGGTAGTTGATTTCTAAAATAACAATAAATAATTTACAAAATTTTCTGTTGTGACAGTTGATTTACGATATAGACTTATTGGTGTTTTTCCAAACTTTTGAAGTTTAGTATAGTCTATAAACTTTTAAGGAAAATTTTCAATAAATAATTTAATAATAGTTATATTTTTATATAATATTGTCTATCTCATCAAGGTGAACACAGACATACTGTAAGAAAATTTTGTTAAACATTTGCGCTACTAAATTTTCTACTTCCTCCTGTATATTTCTATTGTTAATATTGTGACGTAGAAATCAAATAAAACTCGGACTATCATAGACTAATGTAAATTTCAGTATTAAATATTAAATTCATGTGCAAGTCTTTCATTTTAGATTAGTTTTTTATGTTCGATATTTTATGTTAGCTCGTTTTATAGCTCTAATTATTATGACACACCTACCCTTTGTTTTTGTTGATAAATAAATTATCGTTGGTTTATGATTAGCTTTATTTATATTAGTTTCCGATTAAACTGTTGGCATGGACGACGACTCACGCATACCGTCGTAGTTTACCAATTGCAGAGCAAGGAGATTTCACACCCCTTTCTTTTAACAATTAAAACACCACAACTTGGTTTACCTTTTTGCACCCGAAGTTCTTCAAAAGGCGCAAAGTTGTAGCAATACTCGTAAATTATACTGCTGGTAGATACATACCATAATCCATAATTTTTGTATCATAGATTTAGTAGTTAAAGTACATACCATGGATAGGTACATAGTGTATTTAATTGTCCCTTAGATCAATGAAAAACAAATCAGAAAAATGTAAATCTACTTTGTTATTGGTATTAGGAAATAAAATTTTAATTTCACTTTACTTGTTATTGAAAAAGTTTTGTAATTAGCAATTTAAAGAAGATATCTTAATATAAATTAGAGCAAAACTGTAATAATCTTTTGAAA
This sequence comes from Cantharis lateralis, assembly GCA_963170105.1. Lineage (NCBI taxonomy): Eukaryota > Metazoa > Arthropoda > Insecta > Coleoptera > Cantharidae > Cantharis > Cantharis lateralis. The sequence goes on from OY720629.1 coordinate 13,556,475, forward strand.
TTATTAAGTAAATTTAAATAATTTGAAAAGCAAAAAGATTAACTTTAATATTTTATAAATATTTAAGGAAAACTCAGATTGCGTGATTTGGAAGCTTAAGGAAATCTAATACATTAATATTCATGCTGTATGAAATGCTAATGAATCATTTTGAAGCCTTCAAGTATTGCATATTATGAAATAAAATTTTTAATTTCTTACGTTTTACGGAATAATAAAATAAAATCTAATAAAATTTGCTGTCATATTAATATTTCCCCCATACTCGATATATACCGAATAAATTATTTAAATAATAATAAATTTAATATATTATTGATTCTTGTGTTCGCAACTTTATAATAACAATGACACTGAAAATTTACGAAAACAATCGTGGACAAGGCATAATTAAATATTATTTAATTATTTATAAATAATTAAAAATTTTACACCATAAGTCACAAAGTCAATATATGACTTTGATATAAAGATAAAAATGTATACATATATAAAATTATTTCCGAATGAAGAACCTATTTGATAGCTTCTAATTTTTAAATTTGATATTAATTTTATTCCGTTAGATAGAGAGACTTTTAATTTGAGTTAATATTTATGTAAAACGCTTTAAGGAATGTAAATATTGTATTACTGAAATAAATAAATTACTGCGTAAAAAGGATTTTGTAAGAAAATGAATAACCTTATATATTTATCTGTACCGATGAAAATATAGACCACGTGTTATTCAAATTGAAGCAACAGATCTCTGAAAATACATATTATAGAGATTAGCTAAAATTCACGTATTAAACGTTAAACAAAGCTAACCACAACGTTAAAATAATAGAATTTTAACCTTAAAATAAAGAATACATCCAGTTATTCACAATAATATTCGGACGCTTTTAGGTTAACAACGTGAATTGTACCTTTTGAAGACTTTTTTTGTCGTAAAAATAAATTTTATAGCAATAATACTAATGGGACATATTTTGTCTAAAATTTCATTCGCTTCATTTTTAGTGCACTGTTTCTGAGATACATTGACTTAAACGTGTCTCTATGTGATACTAAAAAATTCTTATCTTATATATCTCATGAAACAGAATATAAACAAATAAAAGGGAATGAAATTTGTATTTCCATTTCAGTAGATTAGTACCGTTTTTAAAATCACAAGCACAATAAGTCTTGTCTGTTGGAACAAGACATTTGAGAACTGACCATTAATCAAGCATTAATTGAATAATCTTCCTGGTATATTATAACTACAAAGGTGCCTACTGAAGTAGGTATACATAATATATCATCAGAGCCGAAAATGGTAAAATTATTATGCTGTAGTAAAATTGAATAAACGATAATTTATTTATAAAGAGAGACCTATACATATCTAATGTTATAAATAAATATATTATGTTTAACATTTCATACACATAAAAGATTCATTTTTTTTTATTCCTAATAATATTGCACTTCGTCTAGAAAAACTTAACATACCAAAATAATTATGTATTAATGTCCGCATGTCTATGTAAATATTTAGCCGTATATTGTAGATATAACACTTCAAAGCATTCGAACAATGAATAATCTGATTTGCTTAATCAATCTATTATTATAATAATTACATTGGTTTATAATTTAGTTCAAGTACAGCGGATTACTAGTGAATTATATAATTTAACATACAAATTTAAATTTTCTTGTGCGGATTAACTGGATTTATTTAAAAATAATATAATTAAGCATTTTAAGTAAATTTTTATGTGTAATTATTACAGAGATAATTAATAAGTGAATTAAATTTATTCACATTTATTTACTGAATTGTACTCGCAATATATTGGTTGATTAAATTTTTTAAAAGTGGAAATGTCGGAAAAAGTAACCCCTGAAATTTTGTTATGTTACGAAATAACATAGCTAGCGTAATTGAATGCACAAAGAAAATCAGGTCTAAAATTTGATATTTTTGATGCGATAATAACAAAGAAATTAGAACTGAAAGAAACATAGGAAGGTATGAAAATACTTAGCTTTTAAACGTGTGTTCCGAGATGTAGAAAGTTGTGAAACAGGAAATAAAACGGAAAAAGAAAAATTAAATGTACCATGCATATTTTATTATTTGTAATAGCTTAAATTTGGATTACGCAGTGAATTATCCATAATAATAATTTTTATTAAATTAAAAAGCATGATTGGTTTAATAATAGATATTTTATAAAATCAACAATCTGAAATTGTAAATTTATTGAGATGATCTTTTGCAAAGGTTCGTAATGTGGCGTCAATTGTACAATATATTATGCAAGCTAAAGAGCGAGAAACTGCGTTTCCATTCCTAATCGCACCGGATACTACTACTGTGATCTCAAGTATAAAATTGATCTGTTAGATATGGGGAAGGCAACGAGGATCCACCCGATTAATTGCATTTCGCTGGTAAAATGAAATTGACTTTGTCCAAGTCATTAGTTATCGTTTATTGAAGATACTACGCATTTGAAAAATGACAATTTGTTAGTATTAATACATAAAGATAACATAATACACCTATTGTGTCGTTCTAAAAACTCAAGATTCATTTAACATGGCCATAATTTCAGATAAAATATTCTCTGTTGTTTATTATTGTTTAGCATTATAATATTTGAATAGAATTTTTACAGAATAAACATTTTTATTTTGATTAGTTGAAAACTTAACATTTGAAATTGAATCATTAGTAAGTAGGTTATACCTTAAAAATGTTGCGTCTAAAGTACTATATCAAAAGAAAAGCAGGCTCTTCTTTTATGTGATGAAAGAAGATATCATGAAGGTTTCAACATCAAAGAACACGCTTTTTGAATAAGTAAAAATAAGTTAATTTAATAAAGTTATATTTATTGCGCTTTTCTATTGAATCATCACGTAGGTGTACAATATTTAAAATCGTGATGAAAAATTTACATAAATATTGCCAAATTGGCATGATCGAAATTTCAGAATAATACTGCATTTTAAGTTACAAGCCACATCACACTTATTTTTAAGACGATTCAAAGCGATTTGATTCGAGGGGCCGAAACATTACGGATGGCAGGTTCAATATGATGGTCGCTGTTCAAAATTGAGGCAAAAACTTTAAATTTATATTTTAAATGATAAATAAGAAGTTCTGGATCATGTTGTTCTCGACTAAATTGTTAGAGAACAGTTTCTCTAACTAACAAAGGAGCAAACTGCTGAATAATTAAAAGAAGCCGAAAATTTGGTTAAATGTATCTTCTGATGTTAGAAATAACATGTCATAATTCTCCAATTTACAAGTACATGGGGTTGTGAGTTTAACTTCTGGAAACGCTTCAAAGTATTAAAAACATGCTCAAGATTAATTTTTTGTAAATTAAATTGTTTCTTTTGACTTTATGATGATAAGGACCTCTATATGAAAAGAAAAGTAAAAAGTTCTACAGAAGAAAGGTTAGAAGTCGTTTTTTTCGTATAAGCGAACATTTTTTCTAATTCAGTAGATGAATTTATATTATGTGTAAGATCTATGGATATTTTAAGTATTCCAAAATCCACGCCACTCTTTAGTTTTAGTACAAGATGTGTTTTATTATGTGGTATCCCTTGTTGGGCTAGTCCACGACAGGAGTATTCATTAAAGGTATGTATATAGAATATTAACTCACTCCAATCTATGTATATAATAATATACTTAAGGGAGCTGGATAATTAAAAGTTGGGAAATGATAAATTCTTTTCTGAGGGGATTACAAAGAAATAAATGAAAAAACGGTGGTTTTGCTTGTGTACCGAATTTATATGCCGAAATACTGATTATAAATGAAAAAAACATAAAATCTCCTACTAGAGTGAAATCCCAAAATCTATGGACTATTAACAGAAGTCGACTTATTCCAAGAGGGATCTTGATTTGATTTTATTATTATATTAATTACGTTAATTAAGATATGTGAAAGCAACATAGTATCGCTCCAAAATTTAGATTACATAGTACCAATTAATATTGAATTTAAAGTAGGTACCAAAGACGCTTAATCAATATTTTATTATCGCGACTCTGCATGCTGATCTGCTACATAATGTAAAGCAAACCTTATTACACCATAGTGGTTTACACCATAATGGTTAAAGTTTTCTGTAAAAACTATTAAGTTACAGATTCAAGCAATGACTTTCTGATTTCAATTTTCCTTTTTAACTCTAAACCTGAGCCATATTTTCTTTCATAGAGAAAGGTTTCAGAATTTAGAGGCACGACTACTTAAACTGGATCACAGATCGTGTCTGTGGCTTTGTTTTATATTTTAGTGATTGAATGTATTAGTGGTGGAAATCATCAACCTAGGAGCACCGATTGCTTTACGTGCCCTATGAAGTACTCAGACGGTCATAAGGCAATTGGTTTTTCTACGAATTAGTACCAGTACTTTCATATTACCAATAAATCACACTGACCAATAGGCCTCTCGTAATGCAATAAAAACAAATAAATTTTCTAACGGAAGCGATATAGAGATAAGTGTCTTGATTTGTATAGTAATTATGTACAAGGACAGTTAAAAATGTCACTCAAAATGTCTCTAAACTTATGTATGTTTACTCAGTTATTTGTTTTCGGCATGCCAAATTTATTCGGATACTATATTATTACTCCTACTTATAATATAATATAGAACTACTTAACGCTATACTATACAATTAAAAAATAATTCTTGAATTATATCCGCCATTTTGAACAACGGCCGCCATATTGAGTCTACCGCTAAGAATATTTCAGTAATAGAGTGTCGAAGCGCTAGCTTGTATCCTATTAAAATGCAGTTAATTTTTTACCTATAGCGACGAGTATAGGAGAGTCTTCCCATGTATTTAAATGTGAGATATATTGATGACATTTTGTTTGAAAAGAATGGAATGTTCGAGGTTTAACCAAAATACGTTCGGGGCACTAATGGTGGCAGATAAAAGCGTGACTTACATCTTAAGTCTTTGATGTATGTTTTTATAATGTTGTTATGGGTGCCGAGTAAGAAATCACAAATTCTGTCATAAAAATGAAGTATACATCATGAGTGGTCTTTACTGTTAAAGTATATGGCATATAACGGGGCGGCTGCTGCGGTTATCAACGAACCGACCATTGTCCGCTCGGAATGGACCTAAGACCAAATTAATTGCGTAGCGGTTGCCCGCCCCGGAAAGAAGGTTTTTGTTAAGCCGCGCCGGATTTCAGATTTAAACGTCAATCGATGCGGTACTATCTCATGATCATTTCCTGTCATTCCTCCCCTGCAGTACGCATAAATATTATTGAAAGTCTGCGGCGTGAAGTGCTTTATTATAAATAGCTTTGCGCTACAGTACTCGCTAACCGGATAAAAAATTGCGACGACCTAAATTGCTAGAATGAATTTGGTGCTCGTTATTCAAAACGGTTTATTACACAGAATAATGAAGTGGTTACTGCACAAACGGTAAAGGTTATTATTCTTAAAGTTTCCTTTCGTTTGGGTCGTAACGGAAAGTTGCAAATTAATTTTAATTTAATACAAACGAAATAACAAATATTAATTTTAGAGTTTGTTAAAAGAAATTCAATTACAAAGTATTTTTTTGTAGTATTCTATTATCTTTGGGGAAAAACTCCATTTTAATTAAACTCGAAACTTAACAAATTACTATATTAAATCTCGAAATTTCTTCCAAGTTATCAAAATTTTAAAATAGTATTGGAAAAAACCGATGTGAAAGTTTTTTCTAGTAATAAACGAACCGTCCGTCTGTTTATTATATTAGAAATGACATCGTTTTCTACATGTTAGATTTTCCTCTTCGTTGAAGCTGACAGCACTGCAAGCTCACGAGATTATATTGATTTTGCTTTAACGCTAGATGACCTTGTTACGTATGGTGTGTCGTGTATGTTTTCAATTACCTTTTCTAATCTGATATAACAACTTTCAAAATCGGTTCATTTCAATAATCTACATTCAATCATTTTGAATACATTTCGGTAATATGTACAAAATTGATTAAAATTTGTAATATGTTAAATCAATTTATATAGTAATTGAAAGTTTATTGGATTGATTATATAAATTACATAGCGCAAACTCAACTTTATTTAATCTTTGTAAACGCCATCTCTACTCACTGGGATGATTAATATTTTGAAAATGGCATTCCGCTTCTGTAAAATTAATTTTACTTTCTAGACTATTCACTTAAAAACTCGATCCTGACGATATAGAAAAATTACAAATTTATTACATCATAACTTCTTTTTTATATTTTTATTTAATTTTTCTTCCGTGAATGTTTATTATTGTTTTACACCTGAACGATATATTTTGTTAATTTAAAATTTTAAAAGCCAATTTCAAAAAAGACTTCGAGTTATAGAATTAGCCGTACTTTTAACTATTATATTAATTCCTCAAGGCACATACAACAAAATTATAAATCAAAGAAAACCCAGAAACAACTTTTGCTTTGGTATAAAAGTTCTAACACAGTTTTACAAAGTTTATATTCCATAAAGTTTAGCACATGTTAAAGTTACCTGTTGGTTTTTTTATACTCATAAATTTCCTTTTTCTTAAATTTTTTATTAACATATTAAAACAATTTAATTTCTGTTAGTTTAAACTAATGGAAGTTTTAATACACTTTATCGTTATTAATTTAAAATAACATTGAATAAGTATACCCACAGCAGCGGCATTTCTACGGTCTCTCGACTGCCAGAGGAAACGTTACCGGGCTTCATAATAATCAATGCTCAAGACAATTTATTTATATTATAAAAAAATATATAGGCCATCGTTTTCTTTGCAATAATAAATATTCAATAATATCAGAAAATATAATTATTATGCAAGACCTCACCTGCATTTATGGTAGGATTGCATTGACCATTTATTTAAATAATTTAAGCAAATAATATTATAATAATATAATGTCAGGACTAGTTCACGTAAAGCAATAATAAAATGAACATTGTAAAGAAGACAATAAGCTACAAAACTGACAAATAAATCGGATGATCTACCAAAATTAAATTATTAAAATTATCGAAGAAGTAATCAGCTGTAAAATTAATAACGTAATTCCACAACGTATACATTATTTGTGTTAGAATCACCCGAAAATAAGTTTAAATCAACAAAATAAACACGTATATGAAAATTTAATTCAACCAAAATTACATTTGAAAAGTAATGCAAATTCTATTGATTTTATTGTACCTACGCAACACATCAAATAATCTTTTTAAAAGTTATTGACTCGCAAGTTTTTATAAACTGCGTACAATGTAACAATGTAACACTGTAATAAACATTGCAGTTTATCCGTTGACGGTTTTTTAGCGCATCATAAACGAACAGTTGCGCTGTCATGATTGTAGATATGATTTATTAAATACCAGGCGTTAATTTACGTAACAAGTGAGAAAACAGACGATTTCCTGAACAAATTGACAAACTCAAACTCGCGAGCCATAGGCGATTATAATTTTTCTTATTTTTAATAATTGTAATCACGTATATTTATAAAAATATAAATATGTACATGTCTAGACAACAGATGTTTTAAACTTTGTAATGAGTTTTTCCTTTATGATAAATTGTTGGATAAAAAAATGTCGCAGTTATCACGATTATATAATATATTTTCTCTAGCATTATAATTTATAATGGTAAATATAATCGAAACTGTACTATATTTTGAAAGCGAAAGCTATTTCATTCAGTTATCTACCTGTTTATCTATGCCGATACAGACTATTTCAGTAATCGATTGTATGATAGAATTATCATAATACAATTTAAATTTTCGAACTAAAAATTTTGATTTCTCATTGTCATTGTTAATAATTTTTATCGGCATCTTATTTGCGTTACTAATTTATATAGCAGTAGGTTTTCATATTTAATATTGTAACTTTATTTTCTATACTTTAAAATTGGAACATTTTAAAAATGCGAAATTTTATTCGTTATTATTAGAAATCACCTTTCTTTTTTATTTTAGAAAAGCGGTTTTCTTACAAAGTTTATTACGCAAAATTATCACTGCATATTTTACTAAGATCGGATTTAAATTTCTAAAAACCTGGAGAACCTTAAAATCTAAATAAGTGTAGAAGGCTATTGGTATTATACAATTTCTTGAACAATTTCCTATACAATTTTACAATTCCAAAAAATTGTATAATGTAATATCGCCTTTAGGTATTCCTACAACTGCTTTTATAAAATATAACTACTGACGGAAGATGAGCAACAGAAACATATACGTAGTCATATAAATATGCATGCAAATAGAATAATCATGTATTCATATTGTTAACCTTTACACATTATGAAACCCTTTATTTATTTATGTTTTTGAAAGGAATGTTAGTACTGAAAATTATTTTGTTATTTTAAAAATTATATTTGTAGCCGGGAAGAAATCTAGAATATAATGGATTAAAAAGTATACGCATTTCACAACTTTCTGGTGAAATCGTTAAATCTTGTAGGAAACTTAAATATAACTAAAGCGCAAACATGTTTTTTATCCTTTAACTCAGTGCTAGTATCTGTATGTAAAAAAGCTTTATATACCTCTGTATATTATTTTAATTTTCATTGTAATTAGTAACACTAGTGACGAAAATGCTAGTAGCAAAAAATGTGGGTTAATTTTTAATGTATGTAATAATTAAACTTATAAACTAGAATATTAAAGTACGAATTAGAACAGTGGATTTGATACAAAAACTTTTTTTTTTATTTAATTTAAAATATTACGAAACAGATTTAGTTTGAACAACTTTATTTCTGGTAATAATGAAATTTTTCGCAGTTGTAATGTTGCTCAACTGAAAATACAATAATCAAGTTATAAAATTTTTCCACAGTGTACCAAATGAAACTTTATAATAAAAAAGTTTTAAAACACATTCAAGAAACTAGCAATACTGACCCAATGCTTAATGTTGCGCATAAAACTGCATGTTTTGTATTTTACTGTTATAATATTTAACAAAAATGAAAAATTTATGAAAATCCATTCTGTAAATATTTATTGATCTGAAAGCAATATTAATATTCCAAAAAGCAAGTCAACAAGTAATTGAAAAAGAGAAAAATAGAACTCTATTTAATCGAAATACAAAAAAATAATAGATATAAACACAAATTAAAATAATTAAAGTAAAATGTTATATAATATAATATACAATATATTATGATGTATTATTATATTCCTTGAAACAATAAAAGTACTAGATACCTTAGCAAAAGTATATTATTATAGTCTATATTTTTGTGATGTGGTATGTTATAATCTGGTCAGCTTAGGTAAAATTTGCACCAACATAATTAGGTAAATAGTTATTTAAACCAATTTAGATAAGTTTTCGACTATAATTCGTCTAATACTATTTTCGCGTATAAATAATGCATCTTAATAAAATAATATATCTGCAGGTATTTTTGAAAATATCATATTTCGCCTGTAATAAAAGATTTTTTCTCAAGGAGATAGCAAGTATAATATATTACAACCTTAAAAGTGGAAAGTTTTGATTCTGATTTTAAACGAATAAGATCCGATTACACAATCTACTCGTTTACTCTGTATCCGCACATAAATCAATACAATCGTTTACACTTTCCATTAGCTATTTGACTCGAGAATTTCAGTTACACTAAATTGAAACTGTATTAACTATTATGCAACACTAAGTAATATGTTATAATATGCGGAAATATAATAAATAATTTAATAAATGCCGAATTATTACAAGAATAACTATGATATTATATAATAAAGCGATTGTAAGGTGCTTTAAGAGAACCAATTAGTTACAACTAACAATGTATTTATTCTAAGCACGTCTGATATCTCAAATAGTGTAAAATGGTACTTGATTATTCAAAGTAACTAAACTAATATATTATAATATACAGTTGAGTTAACTGCATATTTCCAAATGCACATATCTAAAGTTGCTAAACTAGCAAATATAGTGTAAGAAAATATTTGTTATGCGTAACTATGTCTAAGAAAAGCTATAAAGTGGTATACAATACTCATATTGTTGGCACCCCAAGGGATCATTGTTAATGATCCGTGAAAACTAGAAATTAGGAATAGTTGTTCGATATTAAAATATTTAGTTTGACTCGGCAGTTGAACGTTTGCCTTTCAATAAAGCAGTTTAGAATATAAAATTGGTCTTTTTGTTAAAAATTCATCTTACAATAGTATTACTTATATGTAATATGTACGTTAAAGCGTTTTCATATTTATAAATTTCAATCTTAAGAATTAATTACAAATATTGTTTATAAAATTAATAATCAAATTAGTTCACCTATAACAGTAATTAATAAATAGTTGATTTAATGAACGAATTAATTAATCAGAATATTTAGAAACTGACCGCATGGCTCAGCATATACGTACAGTCACAAATTATACGATTGGAAAATTCAGAGATTATATTCTCTGAATTCTCTGAGTTAATACAATAATATCCGGTATATTATAAGACAGTTTCTTCCAGATACACTCAGCATTGCAATGAGTATCTTGGAGATATTCACATATTACCGAGTGGTAATAATAAACGTTAAAAGCTTGATGCTATTTTAGTAGTTAGCTTTCTCAGTTGGTTCAAGGAACCGCAGCTGCATCTACTGTAGAACTTGCAGCCTTTTTGCCAAATATTACAGTTTGTAAAAGCATACTTTCGACACTCATTTACCTTCCAATATGAGTTACTTTATGGTATGGGACCAATGGAAAGTACTTTACAATACGTAAAGTCAACAATAAAAATTTCAAACAATTATATTATTACATTGTATTTAATTAATAATTACAAATAGATCATACAGGTCCACCATTCTTTTTTTAAATAAAAATGTACATTTTGAACACGATATTTTTTAAAGTTGACAACAAAATTAAAAAAATTATAATAATATAATAACTATAAAATTTCCTAACTATAATTCTACAATAAAAGTATGATTAATTATTATTATGCACGAAATAAGTAGCTTAATTTTCTCTACATTGTGTGTGTATGTTGGCTTACTTTCCATTTGAAAGTATTCTTTCAGTAGGAGGCATAGTCTATAGTAAACAATTTAAGAAAACAAATTGTAAAAATTACCGTCATTATTAGATTAAAGGAAAGCGTTTCCTGATGAAATTCCAATAAAAAATGTATCCTTTATAAGTTTTCAATCTATAAGAAAAGCTCGTTTTATTACGTCGTTAAACGTGAGCTTATTCCATATTTAACGCGTATAAAGCAACACTTAGGCTTTAGTTTCATTTGAAGTTGTAGTAAATGGCAAAGAAGGCACCTCTCAAAGTTATAAATAACAGTCAGGGGTATTATAGAGCATTATATACCTGCAGACTTAGCAGCGGGATTACGCGTGAGATGCTTGCGTGCGGCTCTGGGATAATCTGGGTGCCTTTGTGCGAAGGACAATGGAGACGCCTTTCAATCGAAGGGTCATGCCATACACATCAATGACGTTCCACTGAATTGGTATCCACCGATCTGCAATACAAGTGGAAATGTTCGAATTTCCGGATTAAACATGAATAGAAATAGTTGTAACTAAATCACCAAACCACAAACAAGGATTATATTGTGCGTTAATTAATAAACAATTGGTACCATTTAATTCTACGACATAATTTTTCTTTTTAAATTTTTAGTCATTGCTTGTATTGAATTCCTAACTTTTGACTTCTATTGGGGGTGTTTTCTTTACATTGTAACATACGAATTAATTTCTTAAATCTGCAGCAGGCTATCAAAGGTATAAAAATTAATACTTCTATTATTTATCGGGAATACAGATAATATGTGCTAAGTGTTTGAAATTAATTTGGTGACAATGGTTATTCTAACACTGTGGTCACCAAATAGACCATTAATCAATTTAGTGTGATTATACGTACTTACGTGTTGCAGTACAAAGAAGAATTGATTTGTTTTTGCGTAACTGCTATTAATTAACTTTAATTAATCAAATTTTGTAAAGTTAAACTTTAGGTTTCAAATCTCCCGCACACATCTTGCAAAACTTAAGCACTATGGGATTCAAACACCATCGTTAATCTCATTTTAAGCTTGTAATCGCCGAATAAAATACCTACGTTTTAAATTAAACGTTTATAAAGTAACTAAACAACACAACATTCGACGTTACTTTTAGCAGACCGGGCAACATAAAGACGTGATATTTGGAAATATTTACCTTGTATGTCAATATTACATTAGTTGTATTGTATTTATGTAAGCAACTTTATAGTAAGGATCAATCTTGTTACTTCCAGTTGAAATTTATACTTAAATATTATATAGGGTCAAGTGGAGTAAATATGAAACGAAAATTCAACTTTCAATTTATAAGGCTTGTAGATGAAAAAATTAAATTTTGCAAAATTACTATTATGTAGTAGTAATTGCAGATATAGTATTTAAATATATGTAGATACATTTTTAAAAAAATCGGCTATGTAGACATAGCACAACTTTCCCCATAGATGGCGTTTACGTCAAAAGCTTATGTCAAATTGACAGTAACAAAAGGTGGTCTGAAAGAAATTGACATTTGAACTTTTTTTACTTTGTTCATCATTTCCGCAATTTTCAACGGACTTTCACCATTTTCAGCTGGCCTCTAAGTTTAACTATGATACATGTTTATCCCGAATTTCATGACATTTGATTTCGCGGTTCAACCTGCGCGATTGATACTATTTTTATTCGTACCTCAACGACCACATACTTACATACAGACGAACATGTTACTAAAATTCACACAATCGTATCAGAACATGATAAGAAACATTTTAATACCAAAATTTCGATATTTAATTTTTGAGCCACGTTCTAGACCGCGCACCAAACGTCTCTAAGTAAAGGCACCTGTAACACTGAACCAAAGTGTAAAATATTCTTTATTTAATTTTTCAAATTTTGAATTTTAAAAATTCCTACTGGGTCCCTCAGTGTTTTTCGCCGGTTTTTAAGTAATAGTAATTCTATTAACGAATGTTTTATTTCTATATTTTATTTTTATTTTTATATAAAAATAGTTGCTAATCCCTGCTTTACAGTAAACTGAATGAAACATAATATAGCTTCTGAAATTTTGTTATAAAAGTTAATTAGTTAATTAATTACACGTTAATTTCACTTTTATCCCAATTTATGTTTTCATTTACCCCAATTGACCCTATAGCAACTTTTGCTTCCTTAGGATATGTCTTGATAAATTCGGTTTGTTCAGCCGTTATATCGTAAAATTTATTCATAATTAAAACACAATAAGATGTTGTCAAAATTTTACTGTAAAACAAAAATGTTGCACAAAAACTAAATTGTATAACAATAACAATCACGTATACATATGTTTCGGCGTCTTAAGCCATCTTTCAGTACGAAATGTTGAAATATTAAAATAAAATATGAAACTAAAGGTTGTGAAGAGATAAAATTGTGTGTATGCTAATCAAAATTTGCAAGGTCGACGCAAGTATCGATCAGTGGTCCACCCAAAAGGTCCAGCTGTTCGTTGAGGAGGGTCGCTGGGTTGTTCTTCAAGATTTTTTTAATTTCAATGGCCTCCAAACGGTTCATCTTGTTGCCCTTTTGGCATATGTGTAGGAATTCAGTGTCCTCCTCCTTAGCATGATGGTCCTGGAGGATAAGGTGATCTGAAAAATTTGATCTTCCATCTTTCCGGTTCCTCCAATGTGAGAAGTGTTCTTTTATTCTGGTTCTGAAAGCACGGCCTGTCTGTCCCACATATATTTTTTCGCAATCATGGCATTTAATTTTGTAAATGCCGCTTCTATCCTGGTTTCCAATGGGGTCTTTGGTTCTGGACAATGACTCTTGTAGAGAATGTTTGGCCTTGTATGTGATCACCGTGTCACTACTTTTTAGGAGCTTACCTATGCGTTCTGATGTTTTTCCATAATATGGTATGCTGATGTATTTCTTATTGTCTTGTTTAGCGGAGGTGAGGGAGGTGTTATTTATCTCGGCGACTTTCTTCTTAATCTTGTTGACCATATTATCTATGACATGGGGTTGGTAGCCGTTGTTGGATGCTAAAATTTTAATAGTGTTTAATTCGATATATCTGTCATGTTCATTCATGGGAATATTCAGAAGTCTCCATATCATAGATCGAAAGCCAGCCATTTTGTGTGTCCAAGGGTGGTTCGAGTCTTCTGGTATCATGGTGTCAGTACAGGTGGGTTTTCGGTAGATCTTGAATGAGTGTCGGCCTTGGTTTCTTTTTATGGATAAATCAAGAAAGTTTAATTGTCCATCTTTTTCTATCTCCATCGTGAACTTAATGTTGTTATCTAGACTGTTGATGTGTTTGTGGAAGGTGTCTAATTGCCTGTTTGTACCGTTCCATAATACAATGGTGTCGTCAACATATCTGTACCAGTATATTATACACTTGTGATACCATTTTTTGTTGAGATTGTCCAGTAGATCCCTCTCTAGGGTGTCCATGAAGATGTCTGCGAATAAGGAGGAGGAACCCTTTTGGGTGGACCACTGATCGATACTTGCGTCGACCTTGCAAATTTTGATTAGCATACACACAATTTTATCTCTTCACAACCTTTAGTTTCATATTTTATTTTAATATTTCAACATTTCGTACTGAAAGATGGCTTAAGACGCCGAAACATATGTATACGTGATTGTTATTGTTATACAATTTAGTTTTTGTGTAACATTTTTGTTTTACAGTAAAATTTTGACAACATCTTATTGTGTTTTAAATATGTCTTGATGCCAGTGATATGTTTATTTTTACCTGATTTTTAGCTAATTGTTTACAATAACGGTAATATGAGTTGAGTAAAGTAAAAGTAAAAATCAGAAAACTGAACAAACATCAACGAAGCAAGGCAATTGACATTTTTATGTTAATATTAAAGGAATTGCACACGTGTGCTTACTGACATCTGACATAAAAACAATTAGAGTAATTTAACACTTATTGTTTATACCTACATATACGTATTTATTTTGTAATAATGGTAGCAAATTTAACAGAATTCTAATAAAAAACAATGTTATCATTGTTAGGAATTACAATTGTTAACAAACGTTAACAAGTCATCGTTGCCTTCCACATTGTTCACGGTGTCCGATAACATAGATCAATATTATTTATGTATTTACACATCTTTTTTATAATGTAGTGAATATAATTAGAAATCAGAGTGTACATTGCAGACGAGCCATAAAATTTGTAAGACAATGAAAACACACCAGAGAGAAAATTATATCGATTATGGCCAAACGCGGTTTTTTTCATCGACACCATCTGGATGAAGAAAACCCAAAAATTGTTTATCATCGTTATCATAACGAATTTGTCTCCCACAGACTCACATTACTCCAAGCCTATGAAATTGACAAACTTTTGAAGAATTCGGGATTGTGTAGTTATATAGCCAATACAGATAATGTTGTTTTACAAACCCAAGTTAGCTGTTTAAATTTCACATTATCACTTAAATACGATTTTCTATTCCACTATTATGGATAACTGTAGACTATACGATTGTAGTCTATAGTCGTATGACCTGTCACACCGAAAAATATTTTTATGTTCACAGTATTAGAATTTCTAGTAATATGAAATTCATAGCTAAATAATAAGCTCGGGCATGGATAATAAATAATATTCAAAATATTTTTTAAAATAGAACGGTTTCTATTAACTACTATTTCTTGCATGATATTTTTGCAAAAACCGTGTTTTCTACCAGATTTTGACGTTATACATGGTTACCTGTTGTATGAAATTATTTCAGATTTGTGAGTATCTACCTCCCATAAAAAAATAAATAAAAAGATTTTTATTATTATGGCAAATTAGTATTACTATTTAAAATTTCAACCTAAACATAATTATAAGAAAAGAATTATTAAACTATACATTAATTATTGTTTTTAATCAACTTGTGATGTTGAATCACCTGTACGTGATTAGGAAAGTATAATGCAAAAAATGTACTCATGCTAAGCTGAGAGCTTTAACTTACATTACCACCTGATTCACTTTAAATCATAAATTGAGTGTCTACTTATTTCAATATACTATAACCTTTATATTGATTAATTTTTATGATATTTCAATGCATAAAATACTTTTATAGATTAATTCGAATTGAACTATTCTTGTATTTATTTATATTTATTTTATTTATGGCGACGCGTTTTCATCCTATAAGAAGTCATATTCATGCAAACTACAAACGAAAACAAAAATAATTACGATATAAATTAAATAAAATACAAATATAAAAAACCTAATATAATTTATAAAATAAATATCAATATTTATGTAGTAGTTGGTTGGTCGTCTTATTTTTATAAGAAACATTGTTATAAGAAATTTAATTTGTCAAATTCAGACCATAGTATCAATGTATTTACTGCAAAATGAATTACATTATAGAATAGAACTTATTACTGTTTTAGCTGGTAGGTTTATTTAAGTTTTAATAAAAATTATAACTCAGAGTAAAAAATACTTAACGAATAAAATAAAAATAAATATCAGTTAATTTTAACTGTTAATAATAACCAAAATAATTGTAACTTTTCAATTTACGTAAAGTTATTCATAATAAGAAAAAGTAATTTTTATACAATACTGAAAATTTTACTAGTAGGAAACGTTCTCACATTGAAATGTCTTCGAGATGAAGAACCTATGACATCAAAATATAAAATTTTGCAATATTAAATTATATTGCCGATGTAAATATAAAGAATATCTTAAAAACACGAATTTATTTATCCAAGTGTATAGCCATGAACATTTCGTGACATTTAAACTAATAATTAAGATTATTTAGTTTTACTAATTTGGCAACTTGGAAGAATTCTAGCTCAACAGAAAATCATCTGACTAAAGAGTTTCTAGGAATTCGCAGTCAAATCATTTTAAATACAGTGTTAATTATGTTTGAGCAATTAGTAAAAACTAATTATATAACGAACTGATTACAATAATTTCCTATAATAAACGAAAATAACTGAATTGTTGTAAAGTTTTAATTTATTTTAATATAATAGTGCTAGTATAGAAAACGTTGGTCACTTTTTATATTTTTAATAAATTAAAGCATTGTACTAAAACTTCATCGATTTTAAATTGTTTGAAATTTATTACCACAATAATTTATAAAATTCTATTTCAAGTCCTATGTAAGTTATTGAGTTGATGAAAAGGATAAGAACTGCAGATAATTTTCTACGTGCATTTATCAGTGCATATAAATCACCCCAGCATTGTAAGTACTTTGCGTCAGCTCATCTATTAAAAAGTTGTCATCTTACTATAAGATTTTATTGTAAACCCAAGGATTTATGATAGAAATACATGTACATAATCTTAAACTTTATGTTTAATATTCATATATAAATTAGCACAAAAATTTTTTATTAGTATCGAATACTTATGATATTGCTATTTGCTCATATTTATATCACAAATAAAATAAAGAGCAAATATAAGTACCTATTTATCTACCTACCATACCAAGGGCAGTTAGGTAATTTACACTTGGTAAATAATATTAAGAATACTTTTTTTTTAAATTATTTTTGACCCTGACGTTCTGTCAATTAACCAGACTTATACTAAAAGTAACGACACCGAGGTGTTTTCTTTAATTGTTTTTATTCGATGTAATAATATCAAATAATATTATACTAACTTGTACACAAAATTTACATTATTTTGGAAATAGCATCAAACACTTTCATTAAATTTTAGAAAATCAGCATAACATTAATAATACGTAAAAATATGTTGTATGAAAATGGGAATTTCCAAAATATTAAATAAAGCAAACATGATTACAATTTAAATGAAGCAATGAAAATTTAATCCTTGCAATAAACAAATTTTATGTGTTGCTTATAGTACTAAAATTACAGAAAATTATTAGAAATTGTAAATTCGTATTAAAATGTTGTTAATTTTCAAATGAACGAATTTTTTCCGCAGATTGTCGGAAATAACAAAGAAAACACATTTTTATTTAGTTGGGAGTTATTTTTAGTTAATGTGTCAATATATTTTTCGTCACCCTAGAGTGCTATTTTATGTAGGCGTGCTATTTCGATAAATTTGAGAAGCACGGAGTAAACCCCTATTATTTAGACTGTATTAACAAAACGGATTATATGTGTTAATAACCTTTATAAAATCAACAAATAAAAATTATACCTACATATTTTGTGCAAACAAGAATACGCATAGAATTTTTAATATAGTATGTACATAATATTATGTAAATATGTAAGTTTCTAAATAATAGGTAATACTTTTTGTTAGTATTTTTGCAAATATTTCGAAATTACATCAATTTTAGTTCTTTCAGTTGCACCCACTCGGATGGCTGCAACTATTCTTATTATATAATTTTAATATAAGAGGATATCAAGTGGACATGAGTGGACAGATCAAATGTATTTTTTATTTTCAAAAGTTTAGTAAAATTTTATGACATTTCGTAATAAGTAGATATACTTATCTAACTATAATATTGCACTTAACAAAAAACTACTCAATTCAGTAAAATGAAAAATTCAAAAAAAAACAGATTCAATCTTGAATTGTTACTCAAAATACACAATGTAGAAGTTACAGTATTTACCTACTTTTGTGCCCACATAATGTTATAAATGCTTGAAATTTGTATTGGTTTTGTGCAAAGAGTGCAACAAATGATTCGTATAGGAAAGCAACAGATATCACATTTTTATGAAATATTTTGAAATACAATATTATGGTATTATTATATAGGGTATACTGTTTTTTAAATTACTAATAAATCAATAAATGTTATTACTTTAATTTTGTTTAAATAAAAATTCATAAATGGGACTTGCTAAGTATACTGATGAAGTGTGACAGTGGGATCTTATAATCAGCATCTATCAACATCTACTACTTCCACTTTAAGTTAATTCTCAAAACTAATCGCATCAAAACTTTATTATTATCTTCACTTTCCAATTATAAATAATAACCACTCATTTAAAAGAAAATCACAGTTTAATTAAATTGGTTATACAACAATTTTATCAAAATTATTAAACTTTTCTCCGCTTATTTGGCGTCAGGTTAATTCAAACTACCCCCCTTTTGAAGATAAAAATTTCACGACAAAATATTTTTTAAAAAATTAAACAACAAAATGTTAAAATATTAGGAGTAGATATATTTTTAAAAATCGTTTTGTATTATCAAGTTATTTCAATTTATTAAATATTGTCCAATAATGACTGCATGTAGTCGAAACGCGTCACAATAACAAATATAATAAAACATTATTAGGGGAAATGTGCAATTAATTTTAATTAAACCTCTTTAAAAAATATCTCTCAAATTGTAATTTTCTACGAATATTAGCTTCATGTAGTGCAAAATTGCTCAAGTTTCAATTTTAAGATTACATCAGTATGGCTTTTCTTACTTTCATAGCAAAATACCATATTTATATTGTTAATAAAATGTACATAGATACTATATACTAGTTGAATATAAATTGGATTGAGAACTTAAAACAGTCTGAAGACCATCAAATGGCGATTTCCATTCCGAAACTAGAGATTTTTTAAAAACTATGAAACTTATAAATAAATATAGGTATTTTAAGTAATACCTTCCATTTTATTCAATAAAATTAAATTTGTATTGTTTGAATTATAGGAATATATTCCTGTTTTATACCTTATTCCTAATATATTTTATTGTAGTAGTTATTTTGTTAAAGTTATAAACCCTTTAGTTTCCTATTCGGAAAAAGGTGTAAATTTTCTGATAATACGTTTCGTTTAAAAAATGCGTAATTTAAAAAAACAGGAAACAAGTAAAATTGTAAAACTTTGAATTTCGAGCTGAAACTCTTATAATGAAATATTGAAATGAGAATTAAAAAAATTAAATAATAAAAGCTATTTATTATCTATGGTTAGGGTTCAGACCCTAAATCTTCAACACCATAACTCATAGTTAAAAGCTCATTATGCCGCAGTGAACTAACAAAATATTGATTTAAATTTATAAATTTATAAAATCCATAAAAGCTTGGACTGTATATTATTTATTGTATACGACGTAATTATTTATATGAAATTAATATTAATATTATTTATTAACAAATAAAAGCAAATTAAATTTAAATAATTTATTCTAAATATGGTCTGCCTCATTTTGTAACCAAAAAGTAATAGTAATAATAACCTTAATATAAACTAGGCTTAATATTGTTTCATAATAGGTTTTTGAAAAAAAAAATAGATGTTATAATTTGATACATTATTTTTTCAATCTTCGGGAGAAAATTCATATGTAAGACCTACAATTTCATTACACCTACGTGCTTTTACCATTGCTACTAAGCATTGTAAGCAGACTCTTTGGTCCAGTACAAAAGATAAATTGTTTGGTATATGCAGGAATTTTTTTTACAAGTCATTGTTATTACATATTATATTATAAGGTTATTAACAATCTTAACCATAAATAAATTTAAAAAAATAAAAATAAGTAAAGTACAATTTCTAGCAATAGTTAAACCAATAGAATCTTGAACGTGGAATTGTGTCGTGTCTACATACTCCAAGCTTTAGGTTGAGTTTGAGTGGATGCTGACGTGATGACACCGCCACGATTAAATATTTTTATTTTATTTGTGTACCTTCTGTGCTTTTGGTGCACCAATGAAAATATTGCATCAAGAGCGCCAACCTTAAGACGGTCTCTTTCAAGACCCCATATTTGCTAAATTACAGATCGGGAAGATCCTGGGATCACAAAACTGTATTCTTGAACTATTGGTTTGTAACTTGACTAAATATTCGTTTCATTCTGTTTAAATATCAACATACTACTAAGCAAGTAGGTACTTGAAATTTGTATTTGCTTCATAATTCTATACGTTTAGAGTTAAATTAAACTCTTCGTTGATACTAAATATGTTAATTATATGTGCATTAGCGAAATGTGCATTCGAAGTTATTGAGTTAACTAACAACTATACCTATTGCGAAATGCTACTCCAATTTGAAAATTGTCTATGATATAGCATTGTTAAATATTACTATTGCACGTATATACATATATAGAACATAGGTATGTAGGTAATATTAATAATAAAACTTATTCTCTCTAGTGATGACAATACCCACCTACACAACTTGTATCTGATACAATTAGTAAGAACAAACTGTTTCAAACCGTGTGTGCAAATTAGTTTCTATCCTAGACCATTTGCGTTACAGTTAATTAAACTAACAGTACAGCTTCTCAATTCTAAATTAACCGTAAACATTTACGACAAAATGGAAGTCCTATAATAATTATTATTCAGAACTATTGCGAAATTGTCTGCGAACGACGACATCATAGGAAGTCCCTATTGACATTCCATTGAAGTAAAATGACAATCACAAGGCAATTTATTACACACCTAAATAACAGCTCTAGAATAAACTTGATGAATCAGTCTAAATTAATCAAATGTCCTTAAAATAAGTAAAAATAATTTTACAACTTCGCGGTTTTGAAATAATGTTGCAATTTTAAGTAGTAGGTACCTACAATATGCATATTTGAAAATCTAACTTATTATATTATAAATATTAAGAATTACGTTAATATAAGTAAAATGCTAAATTAACAAATTAAATTTATATTTTAATTCCAACAACTACATAGTAAATTATATTATTAGAGTCCAAAGGTTGATCATATTCAAATTGAATTTCATTCAGCTAATTTAACTAATTGCCATTTAAATTGTCGATTTGTGTTATCTAAAATATAAATCGGCACATACATAATATACATATTTGTAGTACTTAAAAATACTACTATTATAGTAATATAGTATATATAAAAAGAAACTATTTATCTTGGTTTCGGTCTAATTAAATAGCCAATCTCCGGTGCCTGTAGAACTGTGATGAAATTTGGGAAAAATTTGGAAAAATATGTTTGACAAAATGTAATCAATAAAAATAATATAATGCCGTCCACATAAATTGCATTGGGGATTTGCAAGGGACACAATCTAAATTCTAAATAAAGCATCAATATGTGAATCAATTCATGACGAAGACTTTTAGTACAAAGTAAAAGCTAATTTGAATCCGCATTAAAATAATTTTAAATACGATTTAATTAACTTAATCCGATTAAAAATATCAAACAGCTTTTAATTAAAAACTAAGTTATACAAATGTGTGAATAAATGCCATTGTTTTGTTTCCACAATAAATAATTAAAGCAGTTACTCAGAGAAAATCAAACTTTTATAACAACGATGCGGACATTTTCTAGTAGAGATATTTACCAAGACCTATAATTAAGAATGATGCTGCATTTTTTTCATATAGTCCAATAAGAGCAGTTTAATACTAAACAAACAGAAACTAGTTTATGCAAAAATTTAACCAAATCTAGATTCTGCTCTATTTTATCCAATTTTATAAAACTTCCGTGGTTTTTCATGTGAGAAGTAATCTGGCCATATAGTTCTACTCTTTACGGTATTTTTTATGACGTAAATCACAAATAGCAATTTGTTTTCCAAATCGCTGCAATATTGCATTGCAGCATTTGAAAAACTCCGGTGACCTCTGTACTTCACCCAATAAAATTTGAAATTCTTGGGATATCATATCCTATGAATACACTTTATGTTAATTATAAAAAAATGTTATTTAAAAAATGTCGTCTTGTTTATACAATATTAACATTAAATTATTGCTGTGATGATGGTATAAGCTATACAATTATACCATAATTTATAGGTAGGGGAGTGTCGGGTGGTTTGAGCCATGTTTTGTTATTTAACTATAAAATCTCACTGGATGAAGATATCATATAGCGGATGTACTGTTAGAAAGCTTACCTTATTATCTACCCTACTGCATCCAAAAATGGGTTAAATTTTGAACAAAAAATAATTTGTCGGGTGGTTTGAGCTGCCTTAAAAAATCTGAGAAAAAGAGTAGGAAACTTGCAGAAATGAAATAAAAACGCACAATATTGTCACGAGTGGAAACACTTCCTAAATTACTAATCGTTCCACAGAAGACGTCCCTTCCTGATAAGAGAATTGACCAGTATAGCTAGTCCTATCCTGTACATTATTAATTAATAGTAGGGTTATGATCGACGGATTGATTGAATAATGATAGTCAATTCGCGGAAGTGGAACGAGTGAGTTCAGTGGAAGCAGGTTCGATCGGCTTGGGCATGAATCCGTCCTTCAACCTTTGTGCAAGGGTAGAGTGAGTAGTTAGGTATAAGGTTGTAATTTAATTTATGTATAGCAAGGTATAGTCAATAGAATTATTGTTATTGTAGTTTGATTTTGAGTTATGCAGTCCCCTTAATTCCGAAGTTGGTACCATCTGAGTTGAACCCCAAGCTAGGGTCCTTAATTTGAAATAATTAAAATAATGAAAATAATTTTTTTTTATTGGTCAATGGCTCCAAAAAGGAAAAAAAGATAGGTGGTACTCGATTAGTTATCCGATTATAGAAAATCACAAATTTTTCTAATAAGAATTCAAAAAATTCACGTAGCATATATTCCAAAACGCAATTTTCTATCATTTCCAAGCAATAAATATTTACCGCAATGCAAAACACGAAAATAAATGGGTGGCCCAAACCACCCAAATGACTCTACCTTTTTTGTATTTTGGAAAAATGAATTGAGGACGATACTACGAAAACTTTATACACGTGGAAATTTATTGAATTTATAACACATTTACGATAGTTACATTGAAAAATCGTTGGAGAATGTTCACTGAACGATTTTTTTTTTAATCAAGCAAGAACTTTTTTGTTAGTTTTTGGAACTCGTGTATGATTAAAATATATCGAATGCGTCGTTTTTTTACAAAACCTTAAGAAAACTGAGGTATTGGTCTAACAACAATTTAACACTATTCACCAAAAGATCTCACTGTCAACAGACCAAAAATTTGCGGTGGCTCAAACCACCCGACATTCCCCTACATTTTAAAATAAACCAATACCAATGTGGACGAAATTTCTATAAGAACACCTTGATTAACTGAAAATCTCTCATTTATTTCGTAAATATATATTAGTAGTATAAAATAATGTTTCAAAATCTAAAGTATCGTTACTTTGAAGCAATGCATGTAAGCAAACTTGCATGATAACACTTTATAAATAGAAATATTATTATGCTGACTTAAGTAAGGGTGAAATATCTATAAGAACAGCGAGTTATCTTTAGTTCTGCGACAAAATCTGTATGTGAAGAATTATTTTAATATTGAGTACAGTTGAGTTACAGTGTTAGTGAACTTTGAAGATAATTATAAAGGTACATTTATATAATATTGAACCATGCCACGCGGAAAAGTTTTAAATTTGGAAGAAAAGGCAAAAATAGGTGCATATCACGATGCTGGATTTTCTATTCGAGAAATAGCAAAAAAAATTAATAAATCCAGTACATGCATACATAATTTTCTAAGATTAGGCGAAAATTATGGCAAAAGCCACTACACTGGTGGTAACACGAAATTAACAAGACGCGACCATTCTCGTATTTTTAAAGAAGCGACAAAAAATTACTCATGTGCTAGTGAAATAAGAAAAACTTTACAGCTACCTGTAACCACACGACGAGTACAGCAAGTTTTACAACACGATACACGATTAAAATGGACTAAAATGGTAAAGAAGCCACCTCTTACACAAGTACATAGAAATGCAAGATTAGAATTTGCCCAAAATCATATGACGTGGGACGAAAAATGGAAAACTGTAATATTTTCGGACGAAAAGAAATTTAATTTAGACGGTCCGGATGGATTTAAATATTATTGGCACGATTTACGTCAAGATAAAGCCGTAAGCATGAGTAGAAATTTCGGGGGTGGAACTTTAATGGTTTGGGCAGCATTTAGCTATAATTCCAAAACACCAATATGTAAAATTACTACAAGAATGAATGCAGACAAATATATAGATCTCTTAGAAGACATTTTAATTGATTTTATCGAAGAAAACCACAACGACATCGTTATTTTCAGCAAGATAACGCGGCAATACATAACGCCAAGAAGACTAGGGAGTGGTTTCAACAAAAAAATTTGCCACTTATGAAATGGCCGTCACGATCCCCAGATCTGAATCCAATTGAGAATGTGTGGGGAATATTATCACGAGCAATATTTAAAAATGGGAAGCAATACAACAACATTAGAGAGTTAGAAAATGCAATCAACTATGAATGGAAAAAAATCGATAATAACATATTGGAAAAATTAATTAATAGTATGAAAAACAGAATATTTGAAGTAATTAAAAACAAGGGCGGTAGCACGAGTTATTAAATTCAAAATGTAGTTCATTTGAACAAATTTAAACGACTGTTCTTATAGAAATTTCGTCACACGTTTGTGCATTGATTTGTAATTTTTTGTTTTTAACTAAAATTAAAGAAATTTTTTCATTTCTGGACATCAATTTTTTTTTTCTAGTATTCATCAATTATTCTCTTCATCCCTTTCATTTTATTGCAAAAATTCTTGTAATTTTTATCAAAAATAGCAGTGTTCTTATAGAAATTTCGTCTACAATTACATCTCCATAAGGCTAAGATAGACCTTACAAAAGAAAACTATTAAACATTGTTATTTTTAATTAAACCCACTCTATAGTTGCATTAACGAAACATTTTCTAGCAGCAAAAAGTCATTTCAATCACTGACATATTTTAATTCAATATTTTCAAAATGTTTCTTTTACGCAATGGGGACTAATAGGGTAAGGAAAATCATCATACTAAATAAATTTTCTGAGATTTGCAATTTTAAAGTTGAAATTTTGCGACAGTATAGTAATTGGTATCAAAATTAACTTTTACCACAGATTAAATACTACAGATAGCTCGCGCAATGTATTTTTCTGAATTCTAGAGGGTTGCCTATCCTTGTAATATATTTCTGGTGGGGTACCAGCAGGAAAACTCCGTAAGTAACCGACCATACCCACGGTCTATCGCTACATTAACAATGTGAGCTAATGAATGCCTAGCAGCACGATCGTACACCAACCGCGGTTAGAAGGTAAATGATAACGTAACCACGAATAAACACGAACAGTCAGCGCCTCTATAATATAAAGTGAATGGCTTCCATACTAAGAAAATTGGCTTCCAAATACCTGAAAAGGGACACTCTTTCTCCCATAAGCGCGAGCTATCTGTAGTATATTTAATCTGTGCTTTTACCAATGAGTATCTAATAATTAGTTTTCTATATTTACAAGGAAATTAGACGACTATAACTACTAATCTAAAGCTATTATAGGTACATAGGTATATATTATAATAATTGACAAATTATACGGAAAATTTCCTTAACAGACATTATAATAAACGATGAATTAAGAAACTTAAGAAGAAGAAGAAGCATACAATAACGTAAGGAGAATCGTCGACGCAGTAATTTGAAAAACATAACTAATCCATTTTATAAAAAAAATATTTTATTCTACCTTTGAACGAAAATCTCTGACTAGTCTCTGACTAAATACGTCTTTATTATAAAATTATTTCCATATTTTTAACAACAGAAATAATAAACGCAAATTATGATCAACGCCTGATGAAATTATTCTTTTTAAAATTTTGTAAAATATAATTTGCCGGCGTTTTTTTTTTGTAAGTATCTACATAATATTATGTACATACAAATAAATTTAAAAGTCCCGAAGAGAGTAAAAAAAAAATTAAATAATTATATAAGTACATAAAAACATAGTTAAGTCAACTAAAAAATCTTCGGATTTATTTGAGGTAATTTACCTGTACACTATTATTAGATCATCACTGGTCCTTTACCGTTGTAGACCCTAGAGAACAAGTTACATCCTTTTGTAGTGCAGGAAGTTACATAACATCACTTTGAATGTGTACTTGTGAATTGGTACTAGAGATTTAGTTTGTCCCATAACACTTGAGCCTGACTCTTGACTTATTCTATGGTAATTTATTCTGAAACTAGGTAGCACAATTTTATTTAACTTTTAAAAAACTTTTTCAACTTTTGTAATTAATTTAAATATGCCTACCTTAATAATATACTAATGCTGTATTACATTAACAAAAAAATTAAATGTCAATAATTATTTATCTTGATACCGATATAATCTATTTACAAATATACCGAGATTTTATCTATTTATAAATATTTAATTTAAATGGTAATTAGCTAAGTTAGCTGAATGAAATTCAATTTGAATGTGATCAACTTGAGATTCTAATAAACATTATTATACAATTTTTTATATTTCTTATAAGTAAAATTTTAATTAGCTGCCGTTTTGCTTTGTGCTTTTTATTTCTTGCACAAAAGCGGAAATATAGCTTGGGACTTTCAGTTTATTATATTTTATAAGTATAAATATAAATTTAAATAAATACTTATACAGTAGATACTAATTACTGATAATGATTTCACACAAGCTAAGTATGTAAAAAAATTTAATTTAGTTTAAAAAATTCAACTTTTTGAAATTAATTAAAAGTGATTTAAATTTTTGATTTCCAATTAATCATTTATAGGTAAACGAAGATATTGCGTGATTAGTTCATAACCCAATAATCTACTTTAACTCAAAAGATAATTGCATTTTGATGAGAATTGTAATGCAAGTTGATTTGATTATCACAACTCATTTATTCGGAATGGTTAGATATACACTGGAAAACTGGAATTATTATAGAATGGGGATTATAAAGCAGTTATAATATTATACCTGGAATAAAATTTTATATTACTAGTAAACGTAATTAGGAAACTGAACTGTCTTCTCTATTGTTATTGAATAGAAAATTTAATGCAGTTGATAATAAACACCTCTTATATGTAGATCCAGATTTAGATCGATGTTTGGTCTGCGGTCACACATCCATTAGGAGATATACCCCAGCAGACTAACTAACCACTGTCCTCTACGTCAGCCTCAAACCGCGAATCTTGGACCTTACTTGACCCGAAAAGCTTTTAAGCTGAGCATTATTATACGGAGACCTTCGGTAACAATACAATGCCAGGATGTGTAATTATTATAAAGACAATTTTAATTAGTGCATATTAAGTGTGTGCTCCATTATTTAATTAACGCATATTATATAAAGCATTAGTATCTACTTGAAATATCCTAGAATTTGTAATTTATAAATATTAGTACTAGTAGGCAACTGATCAATCAAAATGTAAAAGATTCATAGAACTACATATACTTATTATTATTAGCAGCTTTGTAGATTTAATTGTGAATGATGTTTTGATGTTATGGCTTCTGAGAAATAGTGACCCTAGGTAATTTGCCACGAATTTTGCTTCGAATAGTTAAATCAGAAGGGGTAAAGTTTCCGTTGAATATTGGGACGGACCTACAAAATGTATGCCAAAATACAGAAATGTGTCCGTTTTGAAGAAGGTGCTGTCTTCTTGGGCAATGTTCTTACCACGAATGAAACTTGAACACATTTTTACAACCCAGACAAAATCATTGAGCAGTGATAAACATGATCAATCATCTGGATAATACGAAAACAATATATGAATATGTTTTTCTACATGATTAACAACTTCACAATAAGAGAATAATAGAAAAAATAATGATAGATGTTGACCCAGAAAGTTGTGTTTTGGAATGACCATGCGCATGGAAATAATCGTACATTGTTATAAATATTACAATTCATTATTTAGGGTTCTAATTACTTCAATATACCCATGCATATCAGTTAAAGGTAGAAATTTTCAGCTTACGAAAGAAGAAGCTAAGTACTAGTATAGAGGTTGCGGCTGAATTTTAGAGTAAAAAAAATAATTTTTTTTGAAAGGCTGGAATTCTTGGAGATTTGCTATAAAAAGTAAAGGGTATCCTTTTAAGAAGCACCGGATTTCCGATTCGGATACAAATATAATAGTATAGTAACATACTTAGGACATCATTCAGCAACCAAACCAAATCTTGAAAAGTTACAAACTAACTTCGATTGATGTATTGGAAGAATAAGAATAAGACGTGTCATTGCTGATATTATGCGGATCCCAAATGCTCGGAAACGTGGTCAAAAATTGGATTGAGAGAATGCGCGATGTAACTGGCAGTCGCGGTGCTCATTTGACCGAAATTGAATTTATATATTATTAAATGATAAGAAATTATCTTTCAAATAATACCCAAAATTTGGAAGCACTTAGAAAAACACCCTTTAGATAAAAATTATAATAAAATGTTGTAAACTTGATAAATTTTGATTACTTGTAAGATATATAAAAAGTAGGTTAAGAATATATCAATACACCCCCCTGTCATTCTGACGATAAAATCTTATATCCGTTATAAATACATAAAGATAATAACTTAACTTTTAAGGTTAAAATGAAACAAAATTATTGATTTTAATGGTTTTTTACTTTTAAACAATTTACTTGAGTGGCTGGTGCACTTTTCTTATTTCTAGTATTGTTCATATTTCGCATCCGTAACGCTTTTTGCAACTTACAAGAAAGCTAAAAGCTATGTGAATTAGAGCATACATTTATTGAAGCTTTGGTATTCAATACAATGGGAGTTGTCAATTTTAAAAACATTATAGTTTTCAAAATAGTGTTGCAAAGAAGTGTTATATATTCAATGTCGAATTAAAATTAAATTTCTTTTATTAACAAAAAGTTTGAATGTTTTACGATTTTCTACAGAATGAATTATTTTGCAAAGCAGTGATCATGTCCAGTGCAGAACTTTTAATTTAGAAAGAAAAGCTTTTTTGATATAAATTTATAAATAACCTAAACACCACTTTGATGTTATTATGTATTTATTTTGATTGTATATTTATAATCAATGATTAACATCAAATTCATTTAATAATTTAATAATAATCTCTACATAAAGCGCTCGCAATAGTAAATGGATGTCTAAAAAATTCATTAGTTTACTTTAATGAGTGTTCTTTATTTAATGTTTTTATTTAAACTTTTTGTATACATGATATAAAACTAATTTTTAATTTACTGACTAATTACCAAGTTTTCTTTTATTATTTTTTGGTTACTGCTTTAATTTATAGCCTTTTCATGCAAGAATAGCAAAACATCTATCAAGACTATATAGTACATAAAATGTCTAAGCTTGTAGGATCGACTTTAAATTTAATAAAAATAAAAGCAGTAATTTTATGCTTTTCAGATCGTGTAATACTTGGTCATACCGATTTAACTCTCGTCTTTCTTTTTATGTTCTTCCATTGGTTTCTATTTAGTAATTCGTTTTGTCATCTTTCAATATTGCATGGTTTTTCAACTAAAGGGATTTTCAACCAAAACGCATCATTTCCGCTGCATGTGTCACAATGAAGATTTGCCAATATTACAAATTACATAATAAAAAAAACAACAATCAAAATTAATCTTTCAATTCATTAGTAATAATGTTTAATTATTACTATATTATTACTTATTATTACTCGTCTTATAATCGCCTAAACAGCAGTGTGAAACGTGCTGCAATCTCATTCCGCTCTTCGAGCTGCACTGGATTACTGTAACAGTACTCTCGCAAAGCTGTTAGGTACGAAAACTGCGAGCAGATGAAATTATTAAAAAGAGCAACAAGAACAACATGTTTGAATTTAAAAGTTCTTATATATGATTGTACTCCGTATGCAAGATTATTCTTCAATTTAAAGAAACGGAAGTTATTGAATGCTTAATACATTGAAAGTATACTTTATTTGTATTTGTGTTTGTAATAATTTTTACATTTAATGACGATTAGTAATTCTACATGACACGTAAGTAATGAAAAATTCTTAGGACTTAATGTATAAGAATGAGAAAATAAAAGTGTTGTTTTTCGTAGAGTATCCTGAGGATGGCTACTTAGCCGAAACTAGTCGATAATAAGTGTTTGTTTTATTGGCAAGAATATACTACTTCCCCAAATTTAATAAAAGAAGAGGAATGTTTTAAAAATTATAAAAAGAAGAAGCAGAAATATAAGGATAGAAAATATAATAAAGGAATACATCTCCAATAATAGTAAAGAATTTTAAGAGAAGTTAAAACAATGGGAAGAGTAATTTAACAGGAATGAGAGATAAACAAAGTAAAAGGAAGAAAAGTAAATTAAACATGTGCGGCGATAGAATATTTTCAGAAACTGTAGAATGAATCTCAGGAAGGTGAATGTAATTCAATAATAAATAAACAACAAATTTTAGAAGAAGTTTCAGAGTCAATTAAGAGTATGAAAAAGAGAAAATCACCTAGCAATGATTTTATTAATACGGAGTTACTAAAATATAAAAGAAATGCATTACATTAAAACGTATACGAACGTCTAAAGCAAAACATATACAAAAAATAGAATTTTACAAAGATGAAAATAATGAACTATAGTGATAGTCGAGAAAAGAGTAGATTTAGATAAAAATGAAAACTATAAAGAAATCACACTACTGAATGTAACGTATAAAGTAGTATCTATTGTAAAATATAAAAGACTAAGAAAGTTTACGAAACATAAATTCAGAAAATGTATGTTTGTTTTTGGAAGGTAAATCAACAGTAGACGCAATATAGGTGCTGAAATAGATAAAATACTAGATTCGTAAACATGGTATACATACTTAGATATGCACATGCATAGAGTTTAAGCAGGTTTTTGATAAAGAGAACAGAAGTAAATTGCTTAAACCAATCCAAGAAATGGGAATTCCAGGTAAATTAAAAAAATAGATAAGAACGGCAAACGGAGATATGGATCAATTCGTGATGCACCAAATTGGTTAAATACAATAGCAATAAAAGTTTATTAACAATATAAACGCTAATAGTAGCACAAAAAGAAGTATGTGAAAAACGGTATTTTATTAGTAGAAGTAAAAGTTTGTTGTTAATTTTATATTAAGAATAAAACGAATGTATGCTGTAATTCATAAAATATGCCTATTTGTTTATATTATTATAATATTAGTACATTATCATTTAAAGACGATTTAAGTTTGAACTATTTTGAATGCTATGCAGAAACACCCCATACCAGTTTGGAACTAGCAAAAACCTTATATTTCCTAGAAAACCTTGTGTTACTCTAATTATGGTAAAATGGCCGATAAGGAAGAGGTTGACGGGCTTTAAACTGCATTATACTATTTGCAAACATAAGTATATGTGTGGAAAATTGGAAACAGAATTGAATTAAACAATATGCAATTATTATATGAAGTATTTATATTTTACTCTAATAATACTTTATTTGCTTTTAGAATTTCGTATTTTAATTCACTTATCTACTTGTTTCTCAAAGAATGAATATAATGTTATTTATAATAAATAGATAGATTCATGGTTTAGGTAGTGAAACTCGATATTAACCACATCAACATTTTGAAAGCAAAAATACAATCACGATTTTAATAATTTAACTGCTTTTAAGTTCTTACATATAAAATCCACAAGTAGGTATAATTATCACAAACGTTTTCACCATATTTATTTGTGAAAACTTAAAAACAGTATAGTATATAATAATAATAATAATAATAATAATAATAATAATAATAATAATAATAATTAATAAATTAATTAATTTCATACTTTTAGTAGGTAGATACTAAACCGTTTTCAAAATTATTTATGTAAATTGATAAGATTATGTACATTAATTTATTTGTTAGGTGGTTGGTATTGTTCCCCCACCTAACTGTAACACCACAAAAATGTGAGAGTTTAATAAAATAATAATAATAACTTTATTTGGTGTAAAAAAAACACCACTATTTACATCTCAAAATTTAAGAAATCTACAAAATTTAAGCAAAATACAAAACTCAGTAAATATACGAAACTTAGGAACAACAAAAAATCTGTAACACAGCATGTCCTATACAAATTCAAAACTAACATACTTTTTAACGTTCCTTTTAAAGAACATCAGCTCAGTCTCTAATTTGAGATTTAACGGTAAACCGTTGAATAATCTCAAACCATTATACAAAAGCATATTTTGTGCTCGACTATTTTTGAAAAAATGTAAACGAAAGTCATGTGCATTACGCACCGGGTATCCATGGGATTCCGCAACAAAAGAAATGCTATTGTACAAATATTTAGGTAGCATCTTATTCCTTAATTTGAATACAAAAATCAAAGTATTTACAATTATTCTTTGGTATACACTGTGCCACTGCAATGTATCAAGTAAGACAAATCTGGACACAAATCTGTTAACCCTCAATATATATCTCATTCCCTTATTCTGAAGTTTCTGTAATCTCTCCAGCATACTATTGTTACCCATAAAAAGAACAGTTGAACAATATTCAAAATGAGGCTTAAGCATAGTATTGAAAATTCGTATCGCACTCATAATCGAAACATTATTTCTAATTTTCGAAAAAAAATACAATTTTTTTGCAATTTTCTTACAAATATAATCAAAATGTGCCTTGAAGTTCAATTGATTGTCCACTATAATACCCAAGTATTTAATTTGACCCACTACTTCAATCAAAAAACTCTCCATTATAACCTCCAGGCTTCTACAGCCCTTATCATTAAAAACCATACATTTAGTTTTATTCACATTAAGACAAAGTCTATTCATTTGAAACCAGTCACATAATTTTTTTAGCTCTTGATTAATAATTGCTACACACGAATCAACACTATTCCCGATGACATAAACCAAGCCATCGTCTGCAAATAAAAGTGATTTCGCCTCATCAAATATGTTGCTCATGTCGTTAATATATAATAGGAACAGCAAGACACCCAGAACAGTTCCTTGAGGGACTCCCAATGAAACATCTATCGCCTCCGACACAAAGCCATCAACTTTTGTTCTTTGCTTCCTATTACCCAAATACGATTGAAACCATCGCCATTCATTTCCTCGAACTCCATGTTTTAACAGCTTTCGCAACAATATTCTCTTGTCCACAGTTTCGAATGCTCTACGGAGGTCCAAAAAGACAGCTACAATTACCTTATTATCGTGAAAAGCGACTTTCCATTCATTAATAACAAAAGAAATCAACGATTCACAACTATGGCCCTTCCTAAAGCCTGACTGATACTCATAAATCATATTGTTCTCTTCTAGGTATTCAAGCAACTGGCTGTTGACTATCTTCTCCAAAATCTTCGACTGAACCGAAATCATATTAATCGGACGAAAATCTTCACACCTAATCGAATTCTTTATTTTACCTACAGGCACCACTATCGATTCCTTCCATGAATCTGGAAAAACTCCTGACTCCATCGATGTATTAATAATTGACAACAAATTCTCTCCAATCAGATCAAATACATCTTGAAACATATCAGCACTAGCAAGATATACATCCTTCTTGTTATTCATTAACTTCAATATCTGGTTAAGTTCATCTATCGTCACCGACTTAAACTTGAAAGAACAATTTGTATCATCAATCCTGTCCACGTATTGTTGCAACGGAATATTATTATTAATCTGAACAACGCTATCAACAAAATATTTATTAAATTTATCCGCTATCATTGGAATGTCCATGCACTTTCCAGTATCAAAAATTACCTCCTTAATATCACATTTTTGTTCTTTCAGAACGTATGTTTTTAACGATTTCCACATTTGTTTTTGATTAACCGAATTGTCTATTTTTTTACTTATATAGTCTGCTTTGGCGCTGTTAATTTTGACCTTGTATCTATTTCTGATGCACCTGTATTTTGCCCACTCAGATGCACTACCCGATCGAGAAGCTTTACAATATTGAATTACTTTTTGCTTTTTTAAATCATTCAGATCACTGGAAAACCACGCACAACCAACACTCGAAACCGTTTTCGTCCTAACAAATTCGTTAATAAGTAACTGTAAATTTTTACTAAAAGCTTCCGCTTTAAAATTGCAATCACCGTAATATGTGGTCATAATGTCACTTCTAGCGACACTGTTTCTAAATTTAGTTCTGTCATATTTCAAAACCCCAATAGACTTCCTATAGCTCCCAGCTATCCTAGAATTATGTTCAATTGATACTTCGATAGTCTCATGATCACTTATCTTCAATTTGTTATTAATATTTGCAACAAAATTATACCCATTACCAACTATCACGTAATCTATTAATGATTTTGATTCACATGTTACTCGAGTGTATTGTTTCACTATTTGCCTAAAGCCATTATCCATGACAATCTCACCCAGCCGTCTCTTTGCATACGAATCACTCAACCAATCAACATTGAAATCACCCACTATTAGCACCTTACCATTAATTTCACTTAATTCATCCATGGAATTTTCAAAGAACGCGTAAAATTCAGAACCAGTATTCAAATATTTAGGCGCTCTATATAGTACCACTATATGCATAACATCTTTACCATCGTTAACCTTTACAACTAACCACCAAATATCCAAATTGATCACTATGCTGTTAATTAATTCATACTTCCAAGATTTCTTAATATACATCAGCACACCCCCCGTATGACGAGATGTAGAATCAACAAAAGTATGTGTGCATTCTTCCTTTAATTGATATATTTTACTATAATAATTGTATACTAGGTAAATATGCAATCAATTTTTCTTTAATGAGAGAAAGCTTTTAGTTGCGTTCTGATTTCTTCCATGCAGTATAGTTTTTGCATGATTGAATTTGTTTTTCTAAATTCTTTTCATGAACTTAACTAAATAAACTACATGCATAATATGTTCAATTTCAATTTATAGAACTTAATTTTTGCAATTCCTAATTTCTGTAATTTAATTCGATATTTATTTTTCATTTCAATATTTTAAATTAATTAAATTTTAATTAAATTTGACCAACCATTGTTTTTATTGGCACTTTTTAATTTCATTTTATTCAATTAGCAACATGTCCAAAACCTGCGGTACTTGTTAATGTGTTTCAATCAGCCGCGGTAAACTAAATGAGTATATTTTTCTTATGTTGATATCAGTCTATAATTTAATTTCATTCAATTTACGTTTTATTATAATTTAAGAAAATTAAACCAAACATTAAAATAATAAAATTTTAATCGTAGGGTGAAGAATTATTATCTAAAATTCACTAAAAAAATATTATATTGAAATTTGATAGGTTATGACTGACAAACGGACAACAAAAATGGCACCAACACCACATTTTCTTGAAATTCTGATTTTTTAAGTATATTTCTATCATTGCTTCTCTGATATTATTAATTTTTGAGAAACAATAATATTTATTATGTAATTTTCTTTTACTTTTGTTATTTTTTTAGTAATTTTATTATGCGTAACTTTAGCGGAACCGCGTACCAACGCTAGTGTATTGATGAGCATCTACGCAAAAACAAACTTTTGTTAAGTATGTAGTAGGAAACTTATAAACTAATAAAAATACAATAACTTCATCTATAAATTTATTAAAAGAAAGCAAGTCACGATTAGAATGTATTTATGTTTTTGTCGAATTTGTGAGTTTGCTTTTTACATTGTCGATTTCCTATTTTCTTGGCGTTTCTGAAACAGCCTATAATTTAACTGCAAGAATTAAGTGATTTTTCTAGGTCAGTGAAGTAGAGTATTCTAGAATTAATAGAAGATGTTGACAAAACATTTACATTTTTAATTAATGGCCATTAGATCTATTACACTATTAGTAGATTATTTGGTAAACTTTTTTTTAACAATATTTAACTTAAACTTTTTAGTTTTAAAAATATACACCTACTGTAATTTCTTTTATTCCTTATTTCTGTGGGAGATTCCATTTACATAAAGTGAATTCAGAACATTACTGAAGTAGTATAATTCATTAATTCTACATAAATATACAACTATTACAATTAGGTACTACTACAGCTCATAAATTTAATATTTAGAATTTAATAATTAGTCAACAATTACAATAAAATCTAGCACTTAGCGATTGTGACCAAGTCTTGGATAAAAAATAAGAAACAGCAGAGGGTTCAGATTTAACCTTCAGTGAACCCGCTTCTAGATGTCAGAATAAACATAAGTTCCAAATGAGAGTCAAAATGTACCATTTGTATCTACATCTTTGAAACACCCGTATAATCCCAGTTATAATACAACTAAATACAGTTTCTGGATTCTGGATTCTGGATTATGGTATGGAGGGCAAGGTTTACACCTCGCACGCACTTAGGCCACTTAATCGGGCCCATTGTACTACCTCCGTTGCAGCGACCCCGTCCCATCATTCCTCAAGCCACCCCAACCGGATGATGAACTTAAGAATCCTGGCGGGCGGGGTTTCGCTGATTCTGGCCATGCTGGGCCAGAGGTCCCCCAACATGGAATCTCTTTTTGACGATAAAGCTGGGCAGTGACAGAGCACATGTTCAGCTGTTTCATCTGCTTCGTTGCATCCTCGGCACACCGGGCTATCTACGATGCCCAATGTGTTTAGATGTTTGTTTAATCTGCAGTGTCCAGTTAGTATCCCTGCAATTGCCCGTAGATTGACTCTGGATAATTCCAGATAGTATTTGGAATGCTTCCTTGAGGGTGCTTTTATGGCCGCCCTTGCTTGTCTGCATTCCGTCTCTTTTTCCCATCTGCGGGAGTGCAGATTTAGGATATGTTGTTTTAGGAGAGTATCAAAGATTTTTATAGATGGTGCGATCATCGGCTCGGGGCCGCAGGGAAGGCTGTTCGAACCGTTTTTCGCAAGCGAATCTGCTCTTTCGTTACCCTCGTTTCCTTGGTGTCCTTTAACCCAGTGAAGGGTAAGGTCATTGTTTGGAGTTGATATCTCATTCAGTGTCTGCATACATTCGAGCAGCAGACCGGAGGTGACCCTGTGGCTCCTAAGTGCCACAAGAGCAGCTCTACTGTCTGTGGATATTCGTATATTTTTGTTGCGGATGCATTTGTCCTTAACTATTCTTGCGCAGTGCAGTATGCCCATAAGTTCAGCCTGGAAGACCGAGGCATACTTGCCCAGCGGTATGCTCATGTTTGTCTCAAGCTCAGCGGAAGATATTCCTGCACCTGAGCCAACATTATTTTTGGATCCATCCGAGAACAGACATATGTCGTAATCGTAGGTTTCTGTTGGTTCCAGCAGGATGTTGTATTTCCTGTTGAATATGTATTTAGGGTGAATTCTGTCGGGCTCAAGGCGCAAAAGAGGTACTCTTGCAGAGTAGTCCTCTAGAATCCGCATG
Source organism: Cantharis lateralis (assembly GCA_963170105.1). Classification (NCBI taxonomy): domain Eukaryota; kingdom Metazoa; phylum Arthropoda; class Insecta; order Coleoptera; family Cantharidae; genus Cantharis; species Cantharis lateralis. Next base: position 13,594,840 of record OY720629.1, read on the forward strand.
TGCCCCACAGTTTTTCCCCTGTCTTTCCATAGCTGCCAGCCGCGTAGTCTGAGAGCAGCCCTGACCGCCATCTCCTGCACATGAAGATCAAGTGGAGGGAGGCAGAGAAGAGTCTCCAGCGCCGCAGTTGGAGCTGTTCGCATCACCCCAGTTACGGCCAGACAGATTACTCTCTGGAGCCGGTGCAAGGAGGCTGCTGTTGTCACCTGCCTGGTTCTGGGCCACCAGACAAGCGCTCCGTAACAGAACATGGGTCTGACGATAGCAGTGTAGAGCCATAGGGTGATCCTAGGGGAAAGACCCCAGGACCGTCCCACTGCCCTGCGGCACTGCCAGAAAGCCATTCCCGCTTTCCTGAGCTTGATTTGTAGATGTTTCCCCCAATTAAGCTTTTTATCAAGTGTTATACCCAGATACTTGACCTCATCTGCTAGTTTCAGGGGAGTTCCCATTAAACTAGGCATTCTCATGCTCTGTAGTTTTCTTTTATTGGTGAATAGAACCAGCTCCGTCTTAGTCGGATTAACCGACAGAGAGTGCTCGTTACACCAGTTCTCTAGTATATTGAGAGCATTTTGCATTTGCATGCATACTATGCTCTCAAATTTCCCAGTAAGCAGTATGGTAATATCATCTGCGTAGCCTATGGTATAAAATCCTTTCTCATTTAGACATTGGATAAGGCCGTCCACTACCATATTCCATAGCAGTGGGGAGAGTACTCCACCTTGGGGACAGCCCTTAACAACAATGCCTTTAACTTTTATATCTCCAACACTCACCTCTACGGCTCTCCACTTCAGTATAAAACTGATCCATTTTGCAATGGTTGTGGGAACCCCGAATCGGCGTAGTGCTGAATTTATACTATTGAAGGTAGCCTTATCGAAGGCCCCTTCGATATCGATAAACGCTCCTAGGGTGGGCTCTTTATAGTCCAGCGCTCTTTCTACGTGCTCCACTACTTTGTGAAGCGCCGTTTCAGTCGATCTCCCCGGAGTGTATGCATGTTGATTCGCGTGTAGCGGTCTTTGAGCAAGAGCCGTGTCGCGAATGTATCTATCGCACAGTTTTTCTAGCGTTTTAAGGAAAAACGAAGTCAAACTTATTGGCCTAAAGGATTTAGCCAGGGAGTAGTCGCTTCTGCCTGGCTTGGGTATGAAGATAACTTTGACCTTGCGCCATTCATTTGGTATGTATCCGTGCGCAATGCACGCCCTGAAAACCTGCACCAGGTGACAGATTATGTGCTCCAGACCCCACTGGAGGAGGGCCGGGAACACTCCATCAAGCCCAGGCGATTTAAAGGGACCAAATGTTTTAATAGCCCATGATATTTTTGTCTCATCAACGACCTTCCTTGCAACTTCCCAATCTGTCGCAATCGGTGGCTGGGTTTTTACGCCAGACCAGTCGAAATCTGAGATTATTTCACTGTCAGGGAAGTGTGTGTGTAGCAGTATTTCGGCAGTCTGCGAGAGGGTTTCCGTGTAAGATCCATCCTCGCGGTATAGACTGCCTGGCTGCTGGTATGGGTCTTTAGCCATGACCTTTTTTAGTCTGGCCGCTGCAGTAGTTGTCTCCACGTTACTGCAGAAGGCTCTCCACGACTCACGTTGTTTTTTGCGTATTGTTCTCTTGTACTCCAACTGTCGCGATTTAAACGCTGCCCAGTCGGAGTGACTTTTGGAATTGTGCGCTTTATTGTAGAGTTTCCTTGTCGATCTTCTCAGCTGGTCGAGTTCTGAGCACCACCACGGTGTTGCCCGACCCCGTAGTCCAGCTGTTCTTAATGGACAGGAGAGCTCGTATGCGTTTGTGAGAGAGTTTTGAAGCTTGTTAGCATATTTCTCAATCTCCATAGTGGTTAATAGTTCATTTTTAATAGAAGTTCCCTTCAGTTCTTCCGCTCCCCATGATGCCGACAGGTGATTCATGAAGCCCAGCCTGTCGACGCTCCTCGGGTTTCTGTACTGTTGGGGTTCTATTGTTTTTGCTTTTAGTTTAAAGCAGATCCATTTGTGGTCTGACATTGTCAGTTGATCGGACACATGCCAGTCACATAAATAATTTGAGATACTTAATGACGCTACGGTGATATCGATTACCGAGTTGCGGTGGGGTGACACGTAAAACGTGGGAGCATCCCCTCGATTAAGAATTACTAAAGTGGTACTCATAATGTATTCAAATAGTGACTCACCTCGTTTGTTGCAATCGCCGCTTCCCCACGCAGGATGGTGGGAGTTGGAGTCGCATCCGACAATGAGGTGTGTCTTCTTTTGTTCGCAATAGTTCACCAGGTCCACCATCCTCTGAGGAGGTGGTGACTCCGGAGAGTCTATTGGGAAGTATGCAGATGCCAGAATAACATCTTCTTGGCCATTCCCAAAGTCGCAGCTTATTCGGACCGCTGTCAAATCACAGTCACTGTGCTGCGGCAAAAGGTTGGCCTGTATATTGCCAGGTGTGTAGATACACGTCCTAGTTTTCTTGGTGGAACTACCTGTAAAAAGAGTACCTTTTAATTTTGTGAATCCTTTTATAGCGGATTTCACTAACCATGGCTCTTGAATTAGAGCGATTGTATCCTTGTTATTGTCTAGGTGGCGGCAAAGGGTTGCAACTGCCTCCCGACAATGTTGAAGGTTGATTTGCAGTAGGTTCCACCCTTCTAGGGAAGCCATTTGGCCTTCCTTGGGGGAGCTCACTGCTCTGTCGTTTCCTCGGCTCCTGTTTCCGGACTTGCGTCCGTCACCATTGGAGCGGTCGGAACTGATGTTTTAGATGCAGTTTCGTCTTCAAATTTCTGCATCTTTGCTTTTAGAGAGGTGAACTTGTAGTTCAACTTCTCTCCCTTGCTTTTCATGGCGGCACTGTCTTCTTTACCAACGCCAAACACAAGGAGTTTGCCTTTCGGTTCATCCTTGTCAGCGTCCAGGAAGACACACCATTCTTTGGGTTTGGCCCAGGGGTTTTGAGCCGCAAGGCGCCTTATCACAGTCTCCGTGGGCTCCGGTTCCCCGGGAACCCACAGGGTGACTTTAGTCAGCCTTGGTAGGTCGTCCACCTGGACCACATCTAATTTCGCTCCCTCCCACAGAGGTGGGAGGTTTGCGATCGTCACTCGCAGCCATTCTAGCGAGCTCTGGTCCCCGCAAATGATCCTTAGGATCTCGCCTGCGTGATAGAACCCGCCAAAGATAGGTGCTGGTTTAGCCTCTGCGATGCAATTGTCAAGAGCAGCTGTTAGGCTTTTCTCTATCATTGCCACTTGAGGCTCGTTTAGTTTGCCCAGTGGGTTCAGACGGTCTATCACTGCCACTCGGAGGTGCCTTTCGGCAGCCTCTTTGTAGGTGACATCCCCCACCCGACTCGAGCTTTGTTGTGGTACGGAGGACTTCACCCTCTTTCCCTGTTTGTGTGTGGGTGAGGGTTGAGAGTCCTGAGACCTCATTCGTTTTTTTGCAGCTTCAGAAAAGGTGTTCCCCTTATACTGTTGCTGCTGTTTCTTTTTGTCACCGCCATAAGTGGGCGGCTTCGAGAGCCTAGCCCTTTCATGTGCGGTGGTGATGCGGCTGGGCCCTTGCCCTGAGGTGAGGGTGTTAACCTCATCCTCTAGGCGGGCTTTTCTCCTTCTTCTGGCTTCCGCCCCACAGATTTTCTTCTTCCATCGTTTAGGAAGTGGTCTACTGTCGGTATCAGCCTGGATTTTGTCCTGATTGGACTGTTGAGATGGGGTGACTACAGAGTCTGCTCCCACCTGTTTGGACGGGGTGTCCTGTTGGGATACCTCCATCTTGGTAGATGGGGCGTCCTGTTCGGACACTCCCGTCTGTGTTGTAGCCGATAACTCAGCTGTGGTTGCTTTTAAATTTAAATTTTCCATGTGGAAGAATCATACCTTTTCATCCCTCAGAGCTCCCCACCCGCCATGGAGCCCGCAACGTTGGGGACGCTACCTTAGCGCCAGGGCTACTCAAGAGATATAGCCCCCAGGAAGGTGAGGTGTTTGCACACTCCATCCTACCCCAGAGACTCGTCCAGCTGACCCTCTGACGGGACAGCGCAGCCGATTGATCAGGGTGGACTAGTCCTGACCACCCGTTTAGGTGGAAATCCAGGCCAAAGTGGAGTGTTGCCAGGCCCAGGAGAACAACAACCGCCCCCGGGCGGGCTCAGCCACCAGGACCCCTTCATCCCACTGTACGGGTCTCCACGCACGGCACAAACACGCGGGTACCTTATTTTGATTTCTCCACGGCAGCCGTCATCCCGATTCATTGACACGAGACCGGGCACAAAGAGTTTTAAGTCCCGGCCGGCCCCATTGTGCCAAAACGGATCAGACACAAGAGAGTGTTAAGTCTCTGGCCCAAATCCTAGCAGGTACACGCCCACCGCTTCTTAGAAATACTTACGCCCCCTCACCACAACAGGGTCAGGTACAGTGGCATTACCAACCGTGGGAATTGGGAGGTTTTTATGGTGGTGCCTCATCCACTTAGCCAAGGTGATTGGCCAAGGCCCCCGCGCCCCTTGTCACTACTATCTTCTTGGGAACAAGTTCCGCAGAAGAGTCGTTGCAGCCCACAAGCGGTTTGCGGTGTGATCTTTTCGTGTTTGCTAATTAGTCTGGTTTCTCAGCTACAACCGTTATAACCTTAAGAAAACGACCAGGTCCGGCCCAAAGAGTTTTAAGTCCCGGCCGGCCCCGAGCCGCCTCCCGTCCGAGCAAGCTCGTCCTGGAGTTTACGCTTGCAGCTTCATTGAAGCACGCAAGCCCCTTCACCACGTCAAGGTTGCAAACACACGAAGGGGGTTGCAAACACACGAAGGGGTAAATACAGTTTTAAGACTATACGTTAACTTGATTTATTATTTTAATAAAAGTATATAAATTCATTTTTTCGAAAGTGATAATTTTATGGAAAAACGTGCTGAAAATTGAAATTCCAAGTATGGGAACTATTTTGGAAAATTTCCATGTTATTATATTGACTAACTTGAATAAAAATTGTTGCATTAATGCGTGCAACATCCGTTTCGCCCCATTTTTCTTTATATAAATAATTTTAATTGTTTAACATTAAACAAAATATTAAAAGTGTGCAATTTTAGTTTTAAATTCCAACATTATTGAAATATTAAGTTCCCTTTGCGGACTCCTATTTAGGTTCTCCCGAACTTCTTTTGGACCGCGGACCTAGGTTGAAAAACGTTGATATAAATAAACTATAAGAATATTTAAGAACTTTTATTAATTTGGGATAATCAATTACTTCACAGCAGATGTAATGAGTAACCTATCAAATAATCTACACAGATAAACTTATTATTTTATATAAAAAATATAATGATGTATTATAATATATAATATAATGAAGTATAAAATTTAAATACAGTACCTAGATACCTACAACATTAATTTACAAAAATATATATTTCTTGCTGTTTCGTTTCATCCGTTTTTAAAAATTATTCTTGTATTTAATATAAAAATGCAGATACTAATACATTTAAATTAAAAAATGGCGATCACTTGTCAAAAGAAATAAAATAAATTCCAAAAAGTATTACCCTTAATGTATTTAAGAAAGTTTGTTACTAAAAAAGAAACAAAATTTTCAAAGCATTGGTTGGTTACACACCGACACCTTCTAGCTACACTAAAAGTTGCACAACTTTAACTTCCCAACTTTAAAAGTTAAAGGTATTACTTTTAACGCTTCTAGCGACAAGTGAGCGAGGACCATCTCGAGTTTGTCAAACAAAATTCCACCAAGTTACATTTTTGCCATTTATCAATGTATTATTAATTATAGATTTTTTCTAAACTTTTCTGGAATCGGTTGAAATTCTCATTTAAAAAATGACGAACATTGTATTTTAAAATACATGTAGATACTACTATATAATTATGTATGTAAGTACCTTTAATCTATAAAATACATAATATTTCTGATAGTTAAAAATATACAAATTTTACAATGTATATCTAATTTACATTTAGTAAGCCTCAGCATTACGTATTAAAAGCTTAATATTGCTGTAGATCAGTTGTTGATAAAATATTTAATATTGTGAATTTTGTTAAAGATTACGAACTAAAAAGTTACATTACAATGTTAACGCAATTTTTACTTTTTATATTTTACTTACGTTTACACTTTGAAATATAAAATATTATATTATTACACTTTAATATTAACCACTGATTAAATTTCAAATTTAATATGTATTACGTTTAAATTATCTTAATCTGCGGTCGACAGTAACGTCAACAGAATTAAGATGTTTTGTGTAATATATTCACATTTTATGGTAATACTATTCGTGGTTTTTAATTCAAATTTTCAATAAAGTTATTTCAGATTTACCGTTATTTCAATTATTGTATTAATTGGTAAATTTTAAATTTAGTTTCGAACAATAGATTTTTGTAGGTATCATCAAACTGAATATGAATACAATATAATTTTAATAATTGTAATAATAAAAATTAATACAATAACTACTACTAATATACGTGACTAGTATTAAATTACCGAACTGCAAACAAACGAGTTTAGTATTGTATTATACAATAAAATACATTATTGGAATATAATTTCTATTTAGATCTTATGAGAAATTTAATTTTGAGAAAAAAGTTCTGTTATTTTTCATCAATCTAGATTTGGAAACTTCGTTTCAATTTACATTAAAGAGCTAATAAAAAATTTGAAATTCCTTTTTGATATTCTTTCAACTTTATATTTCCAATATAATTACATTAAATGTACGCTAGCACTACAGTATGTCCAAAACTTCACGTTCGTTGGAAAAGTGCAACTTGTTCAGAACTGTTTATTTCAGATAAACCAGCTCTAAATAAATAGAAGGGGTAAGCTGCTGCAAATTATTTGTTCTAACCTTGTCTGCCGCCAAATATATTCATATTTTGAAATATTATTTTTTCAAGTTGATTATTACTAAATTTTTTTAAATTATTTAACATTTTAGAATAGTAAAGTATGTATATCTCAAAAAATGCAAGTTTTTTTATTATTTTTTCAGGGTAATAAAAGTGAATTAATAATTTTGGAGATTAAAATTATTTTTAACCGCTCTTAGCGATTATATAATAAATATTTTTAATTTCGTATTATAGGTACAAGGATTTATATAGTTCCACAAAAAAATAAAAGAAAGAGTTTTAATTAAAAAAATTATAAATAGGAGAACAGGGAAACTTTTAATTTCACCCAGTCTTCATGTTAACAATTTAAAATTTCTAAAAACTTGAAAAGAATTTCGTTGGTTTATTTTACGCTGTAGTTCTTCTATTGTAATGCTAGTTTAAATTCTTCAAGAAATCAGCGTTTGGACCATTTTTTACTGATCATGTTCTGCAGCATTTATTTAGAGTAATGAAAAACATATTTTGGTCCAGACCTCTATCATAACAGAAAATTATTTTCAAATTGTTTTGAAGTAAGAATATTTAAAAGTACCAATAATTGTGTTCCAAATGGTTTCGTTGGACGTTGTTCTGAGCAGCTGCACTAATCTGTTAAAGCTGCTCTAGTGACGTCATCAGAAACTGTTCCGAGAAACTTGAAAAAAATCCAACAAACAAACCTTTTATTTCAATGTTAATTCCCTTTTTAATTTGTTGTTTAAAATTCATATCATATCAAGCATCTTTCTCATTATTTTCCTTTCAATTTTTTTAGTTTTCCTTCATCCATTTTTATAAAGTATATTCCATATTTAACTTCTTTGCTTACTACTGTTTTTTAATGTCTTTTTACCGATTATTTTGTTATTTAAATTCTTTTTGATGTTGTAAATTGCTTTATTTTCAACTATTATTCTTTTATATGTTTATGTTTTTTTATTTGTACTATTAATTTGATGTTTCATATATTTAAAAGTAAGTACTTCTTTAAATTTATATTTTCCTAACTGTATTTCTGTCAGAGCTTCTCTTTTACCTCTATGGCACTTCATAAATTTTGTTCTATTTTTACGTAAAAAAATGAAATATTTTTTCATGTTTGTTTTTATTACTTAATTTTTATTCACTTTATAATTCATTTGTTTGATATAAAAATTATTTTCAAGCGCATGCTAAAATTGTAGTATTTTCCAAAATTTGTCACTTTAAACAAAGCTTCTCTAGACCCACTAGGATAATTTTTCTATAATCTCTTTTTAAACGGTTCCCTGTTTTTACATGTCAAGTATAGATCGATAAATACTGTCACATTGCTCTTCTTGTGAATCGGTTCAATGTTCGCTGTACTATATTCTGTCAACATTCACACAACATCTTCCTCCAGAATGATTTTTCTTCCATCTCAATAAGTGTACTGTTAATATTATAGGTTTCAAGTGTTTTGTTATACTTTATTTTCTTTATTGTTTCTTGAAAACTTTTGTTTTAATGTAGATACATTAACGCTCAGGTCGATATTACCAAACAAAGCTATTTCTGGGTTTTCTTTCAGTAGATCGCAAAAGTATTCTTTACATACGCTTTTTATTTGATTGTGCTCGTATTTTATATTTCCTTCTTTGGCTTTCATTCTTCTTTGTTCCAGAATGTTACTTTAGCTTCTCTTTTGAATTTCTGTGATTTCTTTTAATTCATTAATGATTTTGTTGATATTTTTTTTTCTCTTTTTTTTACATAAATTCACCGTGTCTCTTTTTATGCTACGATTATTATTATTTTTTAATTAATTTTTCCACTAATAAATACTTCTCAAAAATTAAGTTTAACCTTTTAATAATGTTAATGGGGAATCAAACTTTGTATCAATATTCCGTATACCGGCTGATCACCCGCGTTTAACTCATACTTACTTTAAAATTTGCAATTTTCCTCAGAGAAAAAAACCGCCGTTTGTTTGGAAAATTCAGTAACTGGGAAAATTCATTTTAATATATTATAACTTTATTTCTCCCTCATTAGCAACAAAAATTACCAAAAATATATCCCAACTTTTACAAAACTCCGTTATAGAGTGCTTCCAAATATAGAAAAATAGTAAGCAACTGCTCCCTGCAATAAATTTTATAATTTCTTTATTTTATAAATATAGAAAGCCAAAAAATATTAAAAGCCATTTCGTAATTATTATTTACATGCGAAAATATTAGCTAATGAAAATTCTATTAGTATTTTATTCACATCCGATTTAGTTTTGTAATGGACTTATACACATTATATGAAACCTAAGGCATTTCACAACAAAAATGTTTTCAAAATTATTAACAGGTTTACCTTCATAAAACTGTAACTCAGTCTGTATGCAAAATAAAGGAGAAACTGAAAATGCTAAACAAATCTCCCATGCCATGAATTAAATAAAAAACTTGTTTTTCTCCGATAATTAACTTGATATGATTATATTCATCAATTAAAAGGTTAATTTTCTAAAGAACCGGCGAGCTCTGAAGTGTCAATTTTACAGGCTAGATTGTAAATAATTTCTTTAATTTAGAATTTATCGTTAAATTAGTTAATGATCGCATGTTAACCGAAATAGCACACAACAACCAGATGATGGCGATAACCGAAAATATATGTTTGAAGCTTGGTGGTATCTGGAATTACTTATTCTTCTATAGAATTACTGATGAAGTTGGCTTATAAGTAAAATGTAAGTAAAATTTCAATAAAAACTAAAAACTTCTTTCGTCAGCATTATATAATTTCAATAGTAGAAAATAATAATAAAACCTGATGTTTTAATTTCAAGGTTAAGATATTGCATATAAAAATTTATTCTTGCTTACGAACGCACGAGAATGGTACATGTTTAAAAACCAATGATAATTTTTTTTAAATAATGACACACATCAAAGTCATGTATGCGTTGCTGTGAAACAAACAGAATAGTCCTGTCTTTTCAAAGATTTCTTTAGCTTTCTTCTAAAATTGTACACGTTTATCGTAATAATTTATTGTTTGAGTTGAAGTTAAAATTACCATCGAAACTAAATAAAGTAAACATTAATGAGGTACCTGCAGATAAAATTTTTTAAACAGATAATATTTTTTAGATTAGCCAAGCATAAAATTTCTAAAGTGCTGCTTCAGTGAACTGTATATTTAAAATTACGAACAATTTTTAATTTACAAAAAGAGAACACAAATCATCAGGTACAAATCTGTAGTACTTGCAAAAATTATTTAATTGAAATAAATCATTGTATAATCGTGATAATTCATTATTCTCTGCTACGTAAAATTTATTGCACGCGAAAGCTTTTTTTGTGGTTTTAAAATACGACCTACTAAAAAATCACAACGCTCTTGATGCTCATTCTATGCGGAAAAGACAAAGAAAAGTATAATTAAAGCAATAAAGTAATTAAAATCTCAAACGTAGTTTCAGTTAATGTTTTTTAGAAGGAACGTTAAAGATTTTTATATTTGGTGTATTACAAAAGTAGCAGAAGAATATTCAGGTAGTGTTAGTTCACATTTTCTATTATAAAATTAAACTTTAAAATTGTTATAAGTACAAATCCTGGCGATCAAGTTTTATGAACATTATCATAATACGGAAAGGTTGTGAATAATAAATTACACTAACTTTTAAATGTGTCTGTGCTGGTTAATTTTAACACAAAAAATATAATAAATCATTACCAAAATTATAAATGGCATACATTATATCCATGGTTTTGGAGTTTTGGTAATATCGCAGAGTTGATTATGTCATAGTTTCCCAAAGAAATAAACTGAATCGATGATTCAGATTCCAGGTTAAGCTATAAATAGGAATTGGAAGCACAGCCGAAACGTAATATAAAAAATATAAAAAATCATATTTGGTCATGCACATGATTTACTCGCTAATTCAAATTTTACAATTATAATTATTGCAATATAAAAGTATAACAAACAATTGGGCAACGTTTGTCTGATTATTAAGAAATTACATTCCGAACTTTATAAATGATTATTAATAAGACCGAACCACTGGGGGTGACCTCTTGCATGTCTATATCTCATCATCCCATAGTGTTACTTATTTTTTTATAACAGATTGTAACCAGAGACGGTTTAAAGTATCTCTGCACCCCTAGGCACACATTTATGGGGCGCCCCCTGATTGAAAATGCGAAACGATATTTTTTGTGATAACACCACTTGTAACTTAAATTACTGTAGATACATAGATACTGTAATGACATCTATCTTATATGTTGATAATGTAGATTAAATGTAGAGCTTTGCTCAAAATCTATCACATATTATTTTGTTAACGCAATTTATTGTAATTTTTGATGTTGTTAGTTGACTTGACTTTGACAAGCTGCGCAATAACCTATAAAGTTGTATCAAGTTTTTCTTAATATTTTTAAAAACATGCCAATGAGAATAAAATAATATCAAAATATGAGTGTTTTGCTGTTTACCCAAGTTATATTTTCAAATTTTATTCAGCAGAGAATTTAAAACTTATTGAATTTATATTGATTGCAGTAACTTTCTTAATAATTTCAGAAAAATGTCCGACCGAATTCATTATTTTCTCATAAATAATCAGCATAAAAAATAAAAACAATTTACAATTTGTTGTGTTGTTAACAATATTGTTACGTAATTTTAGTATACTTGCTAACCAGGAGGTATCCCAGTCATTGTTGATAACAGTATTTATTTCATCTGGGGATATTGATGTAACTCAACTGTGAGATTACCACATGAAGAAAAATTTATTAAATGGGAAGAACTAAAAAAATATTAATAAATAATTTAAGAAGGAATAATTTATTAAACTTTATTTAAAAAGTTTGGTAACGTCATATTATATTATACTTTAAATATTTTTTAACGTATTATTGTTAAGAGTTGAGATGTTTTATATGAAAACTTGATGTAAAAGTATTATCGAATTGAATTATATATTTACGTTAAATAAGTAAATTCCATTATTTCAAACTAACTTTTCTTTGACTTACTCATTATCTTTTTATTTTTGAAGTATAAGTTGCAACCATAAATTCCGGAACATGTCTTTTCTATAGCCAGAAAATAGTATGTCTTGATAAATATTTGAAGTTAGTATTTAAGATTAAGAATCCATAAGTAAAAAAGGTTTATTTATATATTATCGATTCTTTGACATATTACCTGCTACCTGCGATAAATGTCGGTTTTTAGCTAAAGTGGAAATTTTATATTCTAAAGATTATAAAGTAAGGGCTTTCGAAGTTTAAGAAGTGAAACTGTAAAAAAATATATAGATGAACTTCAGTTGTTAGAAGGTTGTACAACACTGAAAAAAACATCCGTTTGTATAACAACAATTAATTTTTATTAAAATTTTATAATCAACGTAATCGTTTTCTATATTCAATAATAAAAACCCGGATCACACTAAAGATAATGTTGAACTTACTGTTATAACAGTGGCGGCTCGTCATACAGGGCACAAGGGCACGTGCCCTCCCATCCAGAAACGAAAAACAATAGAAGGATAGATTTTCGTTGTAAATAAATATTTTTAAAATTATTTTTTTTATTTTGTGCCCTCCCACTCGAATATGTCACGAGCCGCCATTGTGGTATAATACATATACTAAAATAATACAAAATACTACCATTTTGTATTATTTATTGGTTTTACATTCAGTTTAATATAGAAAGGATAACTTTTTACATAATACTCTAAAAAGCTATGTAATATAATATAATTGTGTAAATAAGATTAGGTCGCGTCAAACTGGCTTATTTAAGATTTTGAAATAAATTATATTGCACTAGATCGTTTTGGTTAAAAAATCTGCAAATATAAATAAAGGGTCTTTAAATAAAGACTTCTTTTTAAATTTTTAAATATAACATATATACAATTGAAATGAAAGTTTGGAATATTTTAATATGATTTAATTGATATCTTACAATTTTATCTAAATTGTCAAAATGTAATTGAAAATTTTGTTAAAAAAATTGATGCCTGTAAACGTGGTCGTGGTCAAAATTTGTCCAATATTATTTTTAATTATTAAATTGTAGACCCTTTAGAACATGTTATTATATTAGCTATTAAAATATTTCAAGCTTTCATTCAAATTGTATGTTTTTTTTTAAATTTAGAAAAAGTCGTTATTTAAAAACCATTCACATTAATTGTTACATTACTTGATAATTAATACACCAAATAAAGATTTTGATTTTACTATTTTAAGGTATAGTAGAAATTTATGTATTTAGATGTAAAATTTGTAAATATTAATTTAAGTATTACAGTTTTCGGCCAATTAACTCAACATACGAATAATACTAATAGAAAGATAACATTTAACAGCAAAAATTTAATTTTCCACATTAAATATTAATGTGATTCTGAACGGATCAGAATTTTCGGAAGCAAAAATTTCAGTCCTGAAACGTAATCTTTTGATTATTTTTATAGTGTATGAAATATATTAAGTTCACATACTACTAGACTCCGCTTTATTTGCAATTTGAATTTCTCATTTGCTTTGTAAATTAAAATTATTGTTTATGACTTGTCCAAATATCTCTTCGAAATTTATTTAGCCCGTAGATATAATTTTCCAAAACTTCAGTTTAAAATAGGATTTTATTTTTTAATCTAGGTAGTACACACACAGTTAATTAAAAACAATATAGCTTACAAGCCACGAATTATATATAAATTTTGTTAACACATCAGTTAACATTCATAACTTCATGGAAAGTTAACATTAGTTAATGTTAACTACTAGTTGTAAGTTTCGACCGTTTTTACAATTCTTTGACAACCCTTTGAACTAGTCTTGAACTGGATTTGAACTAGTCATGTTTAAATCATTCGAATTAAGGTAGTTCGTTTGACACCTGTTATTTTTACGTTTTCACCTCCAAAAATCCATTATTTGCACTATGTAAATAAACTAGATGGCCCGGTAAATGTTCTCCTATCCATTCGGATAGGTGGCGCGATGAGTTTATATACCATTTTTAATGAAGTACAAAAGTTTAAGGACATTATAATAAAATAAATATTAATTAATGATAATAATATGTTATTTATTTTAACGCCAAATCACGAACAATATTTTTGTTAGTCCATCATGTGCATAAAGAAAAAAGTCTGATGATTTTACAACACGTGAACATGCAACGTATAATTTTCCGTGAGAAAAACATTTCTATATCCAATCCACATATGGTCATTGTTTGTCCTTGCGACTTATTTATATCTGGTTCCATTGCAAAGTCTGGCTTCGAAGCAAAATTAAGGGTGAACTAATTTTCAAACGTAAGTTATATGGTGAAAGTCCTGGTAAATCAAGTGAATTCAAGAATTTCATATTCATCTACCGCTGTGTGATAGATGTAGTTGATTTAAATAAAATTAATTCGCCAGATAATGTTTTTGTATTTGAAGTTGATTTCGTCAATATATCGACATTTTTAGCAGCCTTTCACTAAGCCATTGATGGTTCTTATGATAACTGTCGCGTATATTCGGAAAAAAACTTTGAAGTAATGCATTTTTCGAATAAAAAATGTTACAGAAAGTTTCAGGCAATTAAATTGTGTATTTTCATGAAAACTAATTTTTCTATTACCAATATCCAGCAATTGTTTGATGATTTTAAACATGGTGTTGATTTCATCTGCATACGTTGAGCGTGGAATAACCGGTAATATTTTACCTAAAATCCACTGACAAAAAAATGAAAACTTCGCCAAAAAGTTTATCATTGCCATTTAAATCTTCTAGGGTTCGATTTAATAAAATTAAAGAGGTTCTACTATATTATTTATAAGACAAACTCATCGCGCCATCTATCGGTGGACAATTTTGTTGATCACCAATCACTATATCTAGCAGGAAATTAGAAGTTCTAGTGTTAATAATAAACTAGTGCATATACAGTAGCGCTCAAAGGTAAGTTGGCAAACAGTTTTTTCTACAAGAACTTTTTTATATTTCAAAATTTTTCTTTCATTTTTGTAATATTATTTTTTAAAGACTTTTAAATTAAAAGGTATAACTCAAACTTTCTATATAATGAAAGAAAAGTTCTTTTAAAAAATGTTTGCCAACTTACTTTTGAGCGCTACTGTAGTTCAGCTAGAAAAATTAGTTCTAATTTATTTATTTTATGACCGTCTCCGTGGTTCGGCGGGTACGTTAAGTCGGCTGTTCTCCTAGGTTGATGATTGCCATCATCAAGTATGAATATTAGTGAATAACTAATTTCAAAATTGTGATTTATACGATTGAAAACAATTATTGGTTTAATTTATTATATTTTCCAAAACATTCTTAACCATATTATAATTATTGATATCTCTTAATTATTTTGGTACATATCTATTGAACTTGGAAAATAAATATCTACTATAAGGAATAGTTATCCGAGTGTACATTTAAATCGATTTTTAGATACAAATGTTTCTACATTATTTATAATATACTCGTATAGCAAAATTATTTTTTTTAAATTTTTCAAAATTTTTAATGGGTAGGTACGTACGCACGCAATTTATATAATATTTCAATACCTTTATTATTAAAATCATTACCATAGAATGAACTCAATTATTCGTAATCACGTCCAGTACTGACAATATTCCAATACGAGAACAATACCAGTTAACTGCCAATCACCCGTTGCAAAATCAATTACCTTACTGTGTTATTTAGTGAACTACTACATGACAACTTGTTAGTATTATTCAATGATAAAAAACAATTATATGCATGGTTAGGCATGAATCTTTGCTAACGTTATAATTGAAAATACATCAGCAAAAATTAAATATAAGCAAATCAATTAATTCAATACTTCGACAAATAGAAAATACTATAAACCGAAGATTTAAATTGTTTCATTTGCAAGACGCAAAACTTTTATACAATTTGATTTGAATGACCTCCTCTTATTGCGTCTTTTCCTGTTCACGAAATACTGAAACTAAACAAATTGCGTTCTAGTGCGACGATAACAAATCTCTCGTTCTACTTATGTCGTCTTGAAAAGGCTTCTTTTAGGTTGTTCACTTTTTGGAAATGCGAGTTTTCAGACTGTGTTTTATTACCTTCAACACCTACTACTAAATTTATTACCGGATTAGGTGTGATAAAGTTAAGGTAATTAAATTTTACAGACAAACGCATCATGATTATGGTTGATCTTATAGTCTTGTTGGATGTACCAAATTAATCGCAGCAAGTTTAATTAATAGCTTTCATTCAAGTTATAACACTTTTTATACAATAAAGGAAAATAAGCTTGAACAATAATAATATTGACCGCTGCTTTTGTTGTTTACTTTTTCAAGTTTGAAAATCAATTTAATATTGAAAAAACGTAAATATTAATATTTGTTCTGATGTTTCTATTGCTTTTGTCACATATTTATAATTGTTTTTATACCATCACCAAGCAAAAGATTACACAGTTACTGCAATGTGAAAACTATATGGTAAGTTACTATACTGCCTGAACTTACTTGTGTACTACTTAGTTACAATAGCAGCGTTACAGAGGAACTCAAAAATTTCCGAGTTTACTTTTAAACCTAGAAAAATATCATTCTTTAAATAAATTATCCGGCTAGCTTAAATCTCTACATTCAACATGAATTCGCACACACAAAATCACTAAAATAAAATTTCAAAATTTAACAAACAAAAAGCTTTCTAACAAATTTGCTCACCCCCTTTAGTACATTAAAAGAACACGGCAATATATAGCAAAGACGTGCTTGTAAAATCGATAAATAAATTTGCGACTGCGTTGAACAGTGCCGCAGTTCAATTGATTTCATTATTGAATTCATAATTGAATTCATTGTTATTCTACTAATTATTAAATTTCGGTTTGGTGTCTTTCTATATAACTAGAATCTTTTGGTATTACAGTTAACTGGTGCTTCCTTGCTTATTAGGCAATATTACTTTCCTCTTTGGTACTTACTTCTGAAAGAAGGGGTTTGAAGACTATTTTCAAATGCTTTGCAAATATGTATTCTTGATTTTATTTATCAGTTTTAACTCTCCTTTATATTCAAGTCAAATTGGGAACGGGTGAGATCATTATTGTAGATTGAGAACATCTTTAGCTATATATAGTTACGTCGGATTTTGTGACGAACCTTGTTTTAAAAAAGTACTTAATATTTTTACATAAATCATGTGAAGATCGGAAAACAACAATTATTCAATGGTGAAATTTAGCTAAAAATTGGAGGTTTAGTTCAGTGAACAGAAATATAGCCAACAAACATGCCTCCTACCAAACAAAGTTGATGTATTTAAAAGTTCTTTGAAAAAATGAGACTGGACTTCCCTATATATGCCGATGAAGTAAGGGAGCCACTTTCTACATTTTTCAATCGGTAAATTTTTATAAAGTTTGCGTAATACTGTAAAGAGACCAGAGGTTTTATGAGTAAATTTGGTATTAAAGTTGTATGGTAGGTGCACGTAATGTCATGTAAATGCTTCTCACAATATGGCTTTAAGTGTTATTGCTGTAGTCGCGTGCTGTTTGTTCCGGCACTTATTTATTTATTTGTCATCACAGCGATAAGGTAATCTTATTACAAATTACCAAGGCATCTACGAGTAGATAATAGGCTATAAAAGTATATTAAACAAGACCGCATTAAGCAAGAGCTTAATCTAATGGAAGAGCAACTTTTGTAAATTTGGTGTCAGTAGCGATAACAACGCTCTGATTGCTCCCCGAGTAGAGACACCACGCAGTAAATTCAGTTTAAAATGTTTTCGCGATAAGGTTGTATAAATATCCTCGTTAAGTTAATTCTTTGAAGCGACACAAAGTTAAATGACTCGCTGTTTTAAAGAATGTTTCGGTATGAGAGAAACAAATGATGCGCCCATCTAGAAATGAAAGGATATATTTTTATTTCGTTAATTTTCTTCATTTTCTTTTGAAACCTAAATACTTCCATTTGTCAAAACGATTATCGTTGACGATATAGCACGATTTAAGAAGAAAGCACATTAAACCATTTACATAATACAATTATACAAATTTAAATTTATTATTTTATTTTAAATATTTCTTCACTTGACGTTAACGTCTTCGTACTTGAAAATATAAATCAAAATGCAATAGATGACAATAATACAAAAGTACACAAAAAGTACGTGTTTAAAACTATGGGGTTCCCTTGCAAGGTGTTATTTAATATTAATAGTACATCTTAATAGAAATACTTGTAAACACTATAATGCAAAATGTATTAAAAGCGCAATAAACAACTTGGACTAATTATTGCACATTAGTGCGCTGTGCAGTTAACTTTAAATGCCACTAATTGCAATTTTTACATAACACTATGTATGATGTTTATCATGGAAAATGCTGTACCATATAATGAAACTGTATAATTTTCTATTTACTTTGAATTACTTAAAAAAAGTGTTATAAAGTCCTCTGCAAAATTTTACAGTTTGCATAAAACATAAATAAAAATAAATACAAGTTTATCAGAAAATACAGTCTGTTTGAAATGGGTTTAGTGTTTTGAACATAATACAACAACAGTAACAGAAAAAGCTTACACAGCACAGGCACCATACCACACGTTCATTGTGTTTCCAAGCCAAATGTTTATTTTAACGGCGAAATAAATATTTGAGTTTTATTCACACGCAATATAGAATTGTATTATCTTAAATTAACCAATTTTCTATTTGACACACAGGAAATACCGAAGAACAAAGTTGTAAATGTTACCAATATTATTAACATATATTTTTAACGTTCTAACAATATTTTCAATGCTAAATTATCAGAATGAATGTTTTATTTCTTATAAAATTAAGTCGTATATTCAATATTAAAAGTAATTCCAATTTTATAAATTTATATAATTATAGAAACTATGAGAAATGAAATAAATCATTTGGGAAAGAATTTGTTTTATTTCATGCTGAAGTTGAATTAATAATTCTACAAAGGTACAGAATAAATTTTTGTTTTGCTACATTCCCTATTTTTTACAATAGAATTACTTTTCATGCTATACGAAAGAAATCAAAAACCTATTTAGGGAGAAATACTTAAAAAAGAGTCCGTAAAGTATTCACGATTTTTAAAATTCAAAAATTATATCAAAAGTAATATTGCCCACCTAGAGAGAACTTTGTATTTTTTTCCCGGAACGAACGTGGCAGGCGTTTGACGACTGAAATCAGTAGAGATCGGCAATCCAAGTGAGTGAGAAAATGAACTTGGCTTCAAGAATAAACCTACTATTTTCTTCCATCAACAGCAAAATATTAATAAGAAATGTAAAACATTATGTACGCGAACAATTTATTATTTGATTAAAATTTTCATTATTTTCGCGTCAGCGAAAAACATTTACCCTATTACTTTACTACACACGCTTATTTGATAATTATTATATCAGTCAGATCCGTTGTGTTGAAATTGTAGCGGATTAGATCAGACGAAATGTTGTAATTTGTCATGAGTCAAATTAAACTGCTATCAAAAATCGGTAAACTTTAACGAGCTTACTGTACAGCTTGAAACACAAATCTGCACGATCAAGATCCAGGATATATGTATACCAATTCCGTATAAACTTTAAATGTACAAGGTAAGAGAAATTAAATGGACTGTAATTAAATAAACTAAATTTCTAGAAATACATAAAAGAAACCAATGAAAAATGAAATAGCCTGGAGCAGAAAACTAATGTAAAACGACATTATACTGCTGTTATTTGAAGAGTGATCTCCCAAACTTCTCTGAAACATGCACTAAGGAAAAACTTGGCAGGAATTTTTACAGAAAGAAACACAATAAAACTCTTTCACAGTAACTGACAAAACAATAGTTAAATAACCCTTCAAAAAAGTCTAAATAAATATTAGTTACAATAAAAAAAAATTGAAACCTTAATTTCAAGACAAAGTAAGCATAAAGCTTTGACATAAAAACCGTAGTGCAAAAGTTATCTTACCTTTTACATAACAAAACCCTTATCTTAATAAAAACTGAGTCAAGTTAAAGTGATAGCAATGCAAACTGACCGGATCATCTAGTTTCTAGTTAATAAGGCTCATCTAAACAACAAATTGAATAAGGGAAGCTTATTCCATCTTTGACATCTTGCGGTAAAACAGTAAGTAAACTACCCGTTACTGAAAGACATCGAGATCCTTAAATATCAAACATTAAACTGAAATACATGTGTTTAAGACTTGAATAATAGTTAGTCGCTGTTTTAAAATGAAAAGGTTTTTCTTGTTCGCAAGCAAGGCGATAGACACCATAGCCGATATTTGAGTCCGTAATTTGTATTGAGTTTTATGTTAAGAGTGTAAAGGTTTAAATTATTGTGATTAAAAGGAGTGTTTTTGATAAGTGGATTGTATTATCATTATCATTGAGATAGGGAACGGCAAACTGGAAATTGCTTTAAGGGAAAAATTGAAATTGAAAATTGAATTTCAAAGCGACAAGAAAAATTGTAAAAGTATTTGCTAAAGTTATTAAAGAATCAACATTTGCAACGACGTACACGAAACACATGCAAGAGCCCCCATGGGTAGGAAATTCATTATACCATTTTTGAATAAAATAAAGATTACTATTAGATACATTTTAAAACTGAACCTAAAGATTTATAATTTCAAAAGAGTCTCATGCTGAAAACTGTGCAGTATTCGGGTTTGCGGAGTTTAACTTTATAATTTTTTTTTATTTTTTTTATTCCACCCGCAGTACATCGCAATATATAGATGTATTTAAAAATATTTTATAGTTATTGAAGTCGTGTTCTGCATCTATATGCTAGATATTTTTATCTAGCTTATATTTTCTTATATAATTATTTGTTTAGCCACAGTCTCACAAAAATAAAGCCTAAGCAATTCCCTCTTCAACTCCTGCTTTTACAATATCTCTTACGCCTGTGGAACAATTAATTTAAATAATCATTTTATTATTAGGTTTTAGTTTTATTCGTTAATGGGAACAACAGTAAACTTTGACCGACGACTCATGCCCGGTTTCTTCAAGTTATTAGATTAATAAGATGAACTGACATAAAATAATCATATTATACTTGTCACACGAGCTCAAATTAGTATAGCCGAATGTATTTTTAAGATATCCCTAGTATTTTTGTCGTCTACTTTTACTATAATGAAAAAAACCAAAATTTGTTTTGTCGGCAGTTTACCTATATTAGTGAAGAAACCCGGGCATCAGATGTCCAGATGAATATTCATCAAACGAAAACCAAAAACTTTTGTATTGAGACATCAAAAATTAGTTTTACCTGTTATGTACTGAAATTAATTTAAAAATATTGATATTTTTGAATATTTGATAATTTTATGATAGAAAACTTTCTGCTTTTAATTTTTAGGTCTTTAATTGTTACAAGCCCTCAATCTTAGATTTAAATTTTAAAGAACAATTAAATTTGTAAATCAACTAGTCACAATGATTTTGTAAAATATTTTAATTTAAGCAACTTCCAAACTTTGGAATTAGATTTAGCCAAAATGCTTTGATATTTTCTTTACGTAGTGTAATTTAATTAAAATAATTTAAAAAACTTTTCAAATGGATAAATTAGTAACACACTCGTACATATTATTTTCTAAGCTTGATTTCATCAGAAGATGTTGTGATGTTTTTAAAACGAGCTAAACCTCGTTAGAAATTTTAATTGCAATTGTAAATGGTTTGTTATTTTTCAGGAATGCAATAAAATTTCTATTTGCTTACGTTTAAGTTACAAAGGATTTGTCTTTTGAACATATTTTTGCTACTGTAAACGGGAAGGCGTATTAATTTATCTGTTCATTTTCAAATTTACGTAAGCGATAAATTTTATTTAACAACTCAAAATCGACAAAGGGCTGTATGAAGCTGTTTGTAAAGAGATAAATTTATAAGCCCAATTGTGATTAACGAGCTCCACAACTCACACCTATTTGCAGTGGCTGTTATTTTTTTCCCATCAATCTTTTTATCTGAAGTTTCTGTTTTTCCTCGTTAACTAAAAGTCTAGACATTGATGTCAAGAACAGTTTTCCAAGTTCTGTAGTTAGAAATAAATTATAGATATGAATTAACATTGCACAAACTACCTAAATCTACTTGAAATATATGCAATTGTTTGAAGTTTTCTAAAAATGCTCTTGCGAAAATATACATAAATGCTCAATTTAACCAACTTTTAATAATGTATAGGTGGAATCTGTTCAAAATGTTTACTTAAATTATTGCAGCGCTTAATAGATTACAGGAAATTATTAAAACAGCTTTTAAAGTAGATATGCTTTTCTCTATAAAATTATGTTTAATACTTATGTGCAGTAATAAAAGATTTGTTTATGCCAGCATTGCGACAAAGCAACTGCATAGCCGCACCCTTTCTGGTGAACCTCATCAGACTACTCATGATATAACGCAAGTAGCCAGTGTTCGTGAGTTTTCATAATGAACCAATTAAAATGTAATTTAAAATAATTAATATGCATTGCCTACCTGTGTGGGATTGCAATTTTAGTAAGAATTTATTATCATCTGTGTGCGTAGACACTGCAAAAACGTAAAGCAGCGAGGTAATATAACTGAAAAGCTTCGTTTTCTACTTCTAGTTTTGGACAAATACGTGCGTTTTCAGCACAGGACGTTATTTTCATGTCCTAATAAAGCTTGTCCGTGCGGCACCGATTTATATTCATTAGTGGAAGCTCCAAGTCGCATTTTGTTTCGACCTTACGACCCTTCCAGTAGTTTGTAGATAGCCCATGATACATTCATCAGTATACAATTGCTAACAAAATTTTTGTTACATTTTTGTTTTAGCGTTTATTAACGCAGACAAATAACCATTTTATGTTTTGTGTATAACAACTGCCTTATAAGAGTAATGGAAGTATAAAGTTACATAATAAAATGTTTACAACTAACATTTATTTTGAGTTTTATTTCATTAGATAGTACTTTGGACTCCTTAAGTATCAATTTGTTAAAAAATATTTGAATACAAAAGCGCCAACCCGTTGATATGCTTTAATTAAATAAAACAAATTGTAAAAAAGTTTATCTTGCAAGCTTGTTAAAAATTAATACAAAAGTTTTTTTAAGAGAAAAACAGTTCGTTTTAGTTAATTTGTTCGAATAAGCAATTTAGTGAACCAAAAGGAAACAAGCGTATAAAATCTACTTCAACTGTGCGCAAAAACACCAAGACATTTGTTTATTCTACTAAAAATAACTTTTCTCCAATAACCTTTTTTTTCAGTTTGTGCGATAAGAGAACGAATTTGTCCAATTTAAAAAATTGAATTATATTTTAATTTCCTGGGTATTGTGTGAATAAAAAACAAATTTTTATACATTTAATAGTAGGTACTGTAACTAGCTATTCACAGAAAATAATAAAAAAATATTATAATAATCATAAGTCCACGAATTACTGTTAATAAAAATAGATGAGGTTTTATAGTTTCAATTAAACGTTAAATGCGCTTAGGTTAAAATTGTTACGATGTACTCCTATATAATTATCATAATATGTGGTGCTTAATCTAAAATTTGACTGCTAATAGTTAATACTGCTAAGCTTATTTATATGTTACACGTTTAACCTCCTACTAATTTAATTCATACCAGTTGTATTAGTTAAAATACTAACAAGCTAGTCAATACTCTAAGATAATAAAATAGAAGAGTTAATATACTACATATTATATTATGGCATGTCAGAAGACATTGTAGAATTCTACAAAATTTTAAATAATCGCTAGCATTTGAGAATCTTATAACAATCTCTGTATGAAAATTCGAATATATAATTTAATTTAAAATCTAGTGTTAATTCTGGAATAATAAAAAATATTTTTTCTATAAAATTCGAAAAGAAAATAAGCATCTCTTCTTCGTATTCATGAAGATTTTTATTCAATATAATAAATAAATTTTATTTTTAGTTAGCAATATTATTGCAAGATTACTTTAATTGATTTAAAATATTGTAATGTATAATTGCACAGCTATGTACACGATGTCAATAAGGGTCGTGTGAGTCTTTTTGTACCGTTTTGTTTTATTTAATTAATATTATATTGTTCTTAAACCTAGGAAATGCAGCTGAATATATCAAGACTTCTGCTATATGATATTTTATCAGCTACTTTACATTTACATCAAAGTCTATGATATAATATAACGCAATTCAGCTATGTTAGTGGTTTTCATCTGCTAATATCTTTCCTGAGCGCCATTCGATATTGCGGATAGACTGAGTTTGAAAAATTTGTTCCATGAAGTGAATGCTGCTTTATCAGTTGGCAAATGTTATAGGGTTATGCTTATTTTATAACTTTAAAAGGATTTCTTTTGCTTCAACAGAATTTAATTCATCTAGTCAAAATCTTCTTATCTATGCTGGATAAAATCGATAATAAACTCAGCAGGATTTAAAATTCTTAAATTCTTTGCAAAGTTCGATACCCTTTTTACTGAATTTATGTTAAACATTTTAAGATGTTTCGAAAATTTTTAGTGTGACATACGGACAGGGGTGTGATAATGGAGATGGATTAGATTGATGAAGAATACTCATGGTGACTTTTCTAGTTTATCTTTGCTTGAGGATTTCCTCCTCGGTGCTTTTGTTCTGATAAGGGCTTGGTGATCATATTCTCACTGATTGACAAGCAGCTTTGCTTTCTTGGCAAAGTACCTCTGGGTGTATTTCTTACTGCTCCCGGGATCGAAAGTAGCTTCTAGACTTAGGAATCGACTCACTTAAGTGTCTAACCATAACCGTTTTGCTTGAAATAATATTATATTGTAATATATTGGAGAAACCCAAAAGATACATCGTTAGAGAGCCTACCATGTGGGGAAGTTTTTAATGTCCATCATAATAATTGGTAAAAACATTATATCTGCAACTGTAGAACAAGATGGAAAAGGGGTTGTAGATTTTAGAACAGTTATGATCTTTATAGTTCTACCATTACTTCCATTGCTAAGGATGATAATCATCAATATCGCAAATAAAGAGCAAATTATACTAAATTTCATGTCAATGCTTTACTTCTGTAGAAACCGGCTAAACTGTTATGAATTAATTATAAAGACATTTTTGTATAACGCATTAATTTTTGTAACACACGCACTGATTACAAAGTTTTCGATGTAAAAATTTAAATTTAGGGTGAGAACTCTATTATTGCGTGTGGTTTTACAAAAGCATAGAATTTTCGTGGTTATAACTCAGACCACTTTATTCTACTACAATTATTATGCTTGGTAACTATTTTGTAGACATTTTTAAAACTGAAATTAATTAAAAAAGTATTTTCTAAAATCCTAATCTTCCTAAGATCCTAAAATTTTCTCCTAATTAACCATAAAGAAACCTGTAACAAAGTAATATTTATGGAGTTCGCAGATTATCATTAATTATTTCCAGATTTCATCCGAATAGAAATTTTTGAAAATTTATTTCAAGTCTATAAAATTCTATGTTGAATTCATCTGTTCGTACAACAGTCAGTCTCATATTTTATTTCTTGTGCTAACAAAGTTTCCTTTACATTTTTTGATCACCAACTTAAACATGAATTAATATAATAGGTAATTAATAATTGATTCAAATATTTACTAATCCTCGTCCAATAAATTTTACTAAAATTAATTTGACATTCTCGAATATGTAAACGCCAGGAAAGAAACGTGTATTGACAAAATTAACATAACAGTGTGACTTCTGAAAAGTTTAAAAAATTAAATTCAACAAAAAATCTTAGTAAATGCTTTTTATCTGCTTTTACATTTTAAAATATTATATAGATATTGATTATTAAAACTGCATTTCTACTTCAAGTCACGTCTATTTCGACTTACAACGAATACATGATATTATTATGCATACGTTTCATACATTAAGTCTGCGCATGCGATCCCTATCGCGTCCTATGTTACATTTTATTTCAGTGACTGTAAGTTTTAAATCCTCATAACTAAATAAAAATAAATAAAAAACAAAATTTTAAGTAAAAGGAGATAAAACCTGGTGACAAGCGACATAATATTGCAGAGATACTATAATTGGACAAACTAAATATTTACAAAAAACAGGATAATATACTAACTGATCATACGGATGTATGATGTCGCTACCAAACATATCTAAAATTGAAGAATCTTCTGATCTTTTCAAAATATGAAGAAGTTTCCAAAGAAGTGATTGATATACATGATATACTATAATCTTGTAGTAAGCTATTTGAATGCTTACAAATTGGCAAAAAAATCATTTACATAATATTATTCATGTAGCACACAATGTGGGCACAATATTGGGGCAGCATTGCAAGTTTCAGACAATATTGAACAAATATTATTTTCCATTATTGTGTCAATATAGTTAACAAAATATTTAACCGATATTGACTGTAGCTTGGTACAATACTGCATCAATATTGGCTGTAACTTGGTGCGATATTGTAGCTGTAATTGCATTAATAATACGGATAACTAATATTGCCTGTCGATTTTCATTCAATATTTTTGAATTAATATTATCCACTGATCTGCATCCAATAATAGTGTAATAGTTTTTTTCCAACATTTTATTAATCTTTTCTTGAGTTTCATTAGTTTAAAACAATTTATCACATACATCTATGCTTTTCCAAATCTTTCCCAAGTGTTCAAACAGTTTATTTTTCTTAAAATGTAATTTTCAAACTTGGGTGCTTTTTTGATGGCCTTATCACCACCGGATTTTTGTTTCATAAGGAAAGATGGATATACAAATATTTTTAGTTTTGAGAGTTATATTTCTTCAAATTAAGTTTGCCGTTATAATAAATTATTGTGATTGTTAATTTTTTTATAAAATTTAGGTTTGGTACCAAGTTCTATGGTTCGTCGATTTTATTGTTAGTCAAAACAGTTTTGTGATGATCAGTGTTCAAGCTAGATATTTTATATTAATTTTAATAATTATCTATATATATTATTATAATAATATAAATAATAATTTTAATTAAATTTAATATTTTATAATAATTTTAAAAAATGAAAATTGTTGATATATTCACTTTTCAGAAATATAGTGACCATTATATTTTAATTGCGAAATTAAATAGAATAACACAAGATTTCAAAAATTGTGTTTATACGCATTATAATCAATTTGTTTCTATACATATTTATAAGGAAGAGTAATAATTGATTAGCTTGGGCAAGTACATCAACTCATCAACAAGTGCTCACTTTCTTCGATTCTTAACGTTTGGGAAATCACGAAGAACAACAGTTGGTTGGGTGATAAAATGGTCCTTCCCATTCCATGAATATTGACTTATGGAATTCACACTTATTATTCAGAAATAAAATAATCGAACTTTTTGATGAATTTCTATCTTTTTATTACATTTTAAATTGACTCCTTAAAACTTTAAACTTTATCTTAATACTGTATTGACAAAAGGTGCGTAATTATGTTTCAAATATTTTGGAAACTTAAAATCAACAATTTCATGTTGTAATTTAAATTGGATTTTAATTATTTGAACTTGCTAGTTAACTTTATTTTTCATTGTTAATTTTAAGAAGAACTTGTTTTATTTGTCATTCGTGTATTAGTTTTTATTATTCATTAATTATAATAATTAAATTGTAATTACATAATTGACTTTTAATTAATTAATACTTAATTACCTACATAAGTACAAGTAAAGTTACTGTAATAGCTTATAATGTGACCCGGGTTAAAGTC
The DNA here is from genome assembly GCA_963170105.1 of Cantharis lateralis. Taxonomy (NCBI): domain Eukaryota; kingdom Metazoa; phylum Arthropoda; class Insecta; order Coleoptera; family Cantharidae; genus Cantharis; species Cantharis lateralis. The sequence goes on from OY720629.1 coordinate 13,622,621, forward strand.
TCATTACTTTCTAATTATTATTTTTAATTTACTATTTTTATATTACTTGGTTTTAATTAATCTATTTTATGTTTTAACTAAATTTTATCGTAACAAAGTTATAGTTTTAAATATATTGCAAAAACTTAATTTATTGTTTGTTTGATCATAAATAAATTTTATAATATAAAGTAATATGTACGATACATATAGTTATGATAATTAGCATAGTAATTGTTTAACTTCTATTCATATTAAATATCAAAAGCGGAAATGCTATCAAATTTGATGTGGTTTTTGGGTATATAATAGAAACCAAAAATGTTTTTAATTAAAAGCCACATGTTTCCAATCTATAATTTAATTTGTTTTACCAGAAAATTAATCATCAGGAGTTGGTAAAATTCAATAAATTTAAGTAAATAAGTTATTTGATTATGACGCAACATAATTTATATTAAGTAAAAGTAAACAATTCGAATTTAATGTTGGTGTTGCATATAAAGCATCTGTTAATTAAATTAATTCTTTTTATCTGCTACCAATATGCAAACTGGAAGCTTAATAATTGTACTTTAAAAGTATAAATATTTAATTTTTTTATTTAAAATGCAATTATAATAAATAATTCTCAAGAGTAATTACATTAATATCGTTATTTGATGTATTTTTAAACTTGATTTGTAAAGAAAGCTACTTGAAATAAATTACAATTTAGAGAAATACGTGAAAGCCTACGTGGATAAAACGACAGAAACTTGAGATGAATAGTAAAAGCTCGTTTTTGCAATACTATTATTCAAAAGGAGAAACTTATTGTCCCGTAAGTATTCCTTATGTATTTTCTAAATTATTATCGTTATCTTACGAGTTATTATAATAATTGTTAAGATGTGAAGGTATTTGGTTAGCATTATAATCTTCATCATTTTTATATTATTATGATTTAGAATAATATTATACCATCCCGACTCGTATGATTTCCTTTATATTTATTCAAGTACAAAATTTTATTAAAAGGGCAGAACTTTGAATTTCATTCACTCGCCTGGTTTTGGTAAATACATACCAACTTTGATAATTATGAAATTATACAAAATGCTAAATTAGAATTATGCAGTTTAATAATTACAAATTGTGTTTCAGCGTGTCGTAAACTGTATTAGTACAACACCTTTGGGTGCAGTTTACAAACTGAAGCATTTACCTAATACAGAAGGTTGTGGTAAAACGAATAATGTATGTTGGTATATTACACACACTTGCCATATAATATCTTTAACATATGTAGGCATTTGTGAACATCTTTCATAAAGAAATATACCTAGTTCAAAAATTTAATACGAATTGAATTTTTATATTTGTTCTTACACGTATTTTATTAAAAAAGCAACTAGAAATTTTAATCAAATATTGCGGACACGTCTTGGCATTTTGAGATAAAGTTCTCTTAATTTAACTTCTGTAAGTCAGCAGCTCATGCTTTGCCAACTTTTTTAAAAATTTTATATATCCGATGAATAAAATCTTAAAAATTCAAACAAAATTACGTTCGTCTTTATATAAATTAAAAATATAAATAAAACTGTTTAAAGTTTATGAAAAATTTAAACCTTTTGTAATGCTGTTTTCTGCTTCATAAAATATTATCCAATATTAGGTAGACCTACATACATACATGTTAGGTAGTCTACATGATTATAGTGCAAGTTGTTCCTACTTCATGTTATACTATTTTGTTATTCATGTTTACATTTCCATGAAATTACTAAATTTAAACTTTGTTAATTATTATTAGGTATTAATTTCTTAATTAAAATCATACTTGGAAGTTGGCAGGAATGCTTATCAAGATCGGCATTGCGATTGTAAATTTTGGAAAGGAAAATTAATAATTTTGTAATACCCAAAACAAAATCAAATTTGCTTGTTTTGCGATCACTTCGGTTGCAATCATTATTAATAAAATTTATAGTTATTTATTCTGGCAAAAACAAACCATAAAATTCAATAGTTTTGTAAGTTGTTTTATCACAAGTTGTAGCTACCGATTTAGCGCCATTGGAACATATTAGTAATACTTGAAACACATTTTAAATGTACAATTTCCAACTTTACCAAAACGGATTTTATTTGTATTAAATTAATACTTACAACAAAATGAAATAAATAAAATGGCAAGGTACCTACTCTTAGATGTGGCGTTAATTTGAAAATATTACGTTTTATTTACATTTACATGACATACGAAAATAAATTTTGGTTAGCTTCTATGAACGGCCTGCAAAATATCTCAATATCTCTCATGTCTAGAAAATCTAGGATTGTTTAGCAAATATTCAGAGAAACAAAACACGCATAGTTGTGGTTAGAACTTAATTATTCACCTTGGTTTTAAACCCCTTCAGATTGCACAACATAAAAGACTAATTTAAATTAATACAGCTGTTAACTGTTTCCTCAGTTACAGTAGCATTTAGTTAATCGATATTGAATGTCGACAATAAATAATTTATGTTCTTGTCGTTACTACAATGCATTTAATCGTTACATTGAACTAGAACATACTGCAACTAGTATTCTTGACAACGTACCCCAAGATTTATCTCACTTTTTTTTTGAAAGAACATCCCAATAAAATGGTTTTAACAGTTATAGATTTCAAGGCACCGCTATATTACGTTGCGGTATGCTTTAACATTCTCTAGGGAAGCATTTCTATAATATACCATGAAGAAAGTTTTTCGTGTCACTCACATAATGTATATTAAAACTACTATTTATGACGATGTTGCGTTTATTTAATAAAATGTTCTTATTTTAAATAATGTTTTATCTTGTAGTTGCTCTCAATAACCTGCAAAACATTGGTTTCAATAAGTTGAACGTGTATAGTGGAAATCTATTTATTTATAAGCAGTTATAGTAAATAACACTTAAGAAATAATTAGGTACTTCTAGAGTTTTATTTTTATTGTATTTTGACAAATACATTTTTATCACTAATTAGGTAATAACAAACTACATTTACTTGAAATCAAATTCTCAGGTCGGAAGTGATCGGTTGTGGATAAAACAATAATTTTAATTTAAACTGAAAAAATTAACACGGGTATTTAAAGTTTAAATACTCTAACTGGCTTAGTTAATGATAAATCTCTATAGTAATTTACTTATACGTTTATTATTACTTCTATAGAGATCTCTTTGTAGAGGAAACTTAGTATATTCAAGTTAAGAAGGGTATGATGTCAAAGTTGGAGAAATATATTACGTTAGCTAAAGCTTTCGACCCACTTGTAATCAACGGTTAAACTTACCATTAGGTAATCAAATGTGAAACAAAACCAAAAGTAAATTAAATTAATTTATAATTTATTAATATGAAATAGAATTTCAGAATTAAATTTTAAAAAATAAAATAAAATTGAGTTTATTTTTGTGAAAATGTCACTTAAAACATTAATGTTTAAAAAAACATGATGGTGTAATACCTACGTGTAAGGATTACAAATTTTAGGGAAAAGCAATTCCATTGCAATTTTTAAATCTTGAGTTAGAGCACTTTGATGATTTAAAATTTACAAGTTTAATTTATTTTATAATTCAAATATTGATTATACTACTATTAAATTTATTTTTATTCTGAAAATCTAATTTCAATACCAATTTTCACTTCTCTAAAAAGTTAAGCGAGTTCTAAGAGAAAAATAAAAATAGAAAGTTTAAGTAGGTGTAATAAATTTTTGTGCAAAATTAGCAATTTTGTAAATTGACGTATATTATTAAATAAAAACGATGTTTTTCTTAATTAAAATTTAGTCCATATTTATATTTTTTATAATGTTGCAAAACTTGTCGTTTTAAAATTTATTAATTTTTTTTTTCTGCCGATTTGCTTATTTGTAAATTTGCGTGCACAAAAGATCGCTAGAGTTGGTAAATTAGTTCACTTAATGCAGACAGTGCAACTGATCCGTAGTTCAGATGTAGTTTACAGATGATGTTCTAAACTAGGTGATATTGTGAATACTAGTTATAAAAATTTGAGGAATTCTTGTATTATCGTTTGTAGTGTTTGATATACAATGCAAATAAATAGGGTTAACAAATCTATAAACCGGCGATTTAAAAATTTTACCAGGTTTATTTGTCCAGTTTGTACAACCGATCCTTACCATAACTAAAAACGATGATAATACCTTGCAATTTATCGGTGATTGTGAAAAATTGTGAAAAAAAGTGTTGTTAAGAATTAATTAGATACTTTAAAATTAAATTAGTATTTACAAAATTGAGAAAACTCATAAGACTACATACTAACTAAACAGGTATATACGGTTTTTTTTAAATCTGAGTTTTTATTCAAACCGCACATTGCAATTCTTTGTGAGTAGTAGAACAATAAACATATAGCACTATACAATTTAGTTAATTATTCCCATATAATCTTATGTAGCTCATTTTAATTCGTGCACGATATTTAAATAACTTTATGAAGGTATAATATTCCCATTTGTGTTTATTATTCGATTTCTTTTAAGGTTTAAAAACAAACCAAGTCATTTTTGCTTATCCCACAAACACAAAAACCTCTCTAAAGTAAAGGAAAAAGTGTTTAAAGTAAATGGTAACAGAAAGCGAATATTGAAAGAAAAATAACGTTGATAGAGAAAGCTATAGAATTTAAATCATTGAACAATATTGGCTTTTCCTTTACAAATTTTACATTTTAATGTAAAAATTATTGTTATCGTTAAATAAATTATTGTAAACCAAATAACTCTATTATTTTCTTACTCTGCTTAAGAAGCGTTATACTGAAAATTTATTATTATATAAATGCACTATAAAGTTAAAAAAAGATGTATGTAGTATGACTGATATCCGATAAAAATAATTTATTTCTTTTTCACTTCGTAACTCGAAAATTTATCTTCAGTTTATCTTATAGTAGAGTATTTCTATAGATTAAACTTTTCAAGTTACAAAATTCATAAAAACTTTCTTCAATAGCTAATAGCTAATTAATAAAGTTTTACAGTTTTACTTTTACTGGCACAAGAAATTGTACGTACATAACCAATTTATTATATTAGTAGCAGTTCTTGTATATTTTTTGTATTATATAAATACCATCAGTAAACTGTAGTACAGTGCAGTTTACAATTAATAATAATCGACGTACTTTTTAATTCATATACAGGGTGAACCAGTTTTGATAGTTCTTATGGTTGGCGGTCCTTCTTCCCTTTCTTTGAGAAAAATTAACTGAAAAAACCGAAATTTGCTATTCTGTTCAATTTTCAAGTAAAATATTTTTTAATTTTCTTGATTTTAAATATTCTTGTTAGTTTTTGAGTTATAAAATAAAGTTTTGGTTTTTGAACAGAAACCGTAGTTGGATATGAAATATTTAAATAGCGTTTTTTACGTTTTTTCAATTATGTAGAATTTGTGGGGTCTGTTAAATTCATTAAATAAACTTCAAACATTAAATAAACATTATTGTATAAATAATAAATATTATTAAAAGGCAATAAATTAATATCAGTTCACACTTCACGGACAGGTAATCCATATCCAAGTTCATACATACATAATTTTGTGTTATTGTTGTTACCTCTCATATAAAAAAAAGGTAAATAAATTGCAGAAACTGATCAATTCTAGCAGAAATAGAATTTCAAATCTCAAATGCCTTAAATTAATGTCGTCTCATTGTTTTTTAAATAATAAATTTCTACGCACATGTATTTCTTCACTTTACGATTAAAATTGTATTAGTTATTTTAACGTTCTATTTAGTTTTGTCAAATTTTATATAATAATTTGAATTAACGTACGTAGATACCTATATAACATTTTTAAAATACTGTAATTAATTATCGTATTAGGTATATTATTGTCGAAGAAGATCAAAACAGTGTTTAAGGTATATCAAAATTGATTATCTTATTCAAATATGTCTTGTTTAATCAATCAATTTCACACGAGCAAGTAAACAGACACATTATTTTGAAGTGCCTACAGTAAAAACAAATAATAATTTTAAATATTTATAGAGAAGAGAGTTTTTATAATCCAAAACAGTAACAAAACACAATAAAAACAATTTTATAAGTTGAAAAGTTTTCGGTTGCTAGCATAGTCTCAAAAGCTATAATTTTTTCAACTCACCGGAAAGTTTTTTCACATTTTAATTAGAGCCAATCCTTTCATCTTCATTTTAATTAACCAATAAGTAATTATTCCATCTGTAGCAAAATGGTAAAATTAAATATGTTGTATATTTTAACTTTATATAAAAGCAATCAAAGTTGATCATCCCATTAAAAATCAGATGTATGCAAAGAAAGTTTAGTTCTATGAATCTTGACAGCTTTTATCAAGCAGAGCTCTACATATTTGATACTAATATTGCTGAGTATATTTTTGTAATAAAAAATAAATGTAAATAGTTATGAAATTCTGTTTAAAATTTGATAAATTACAAAATTATTTTGTTATAGTTCTCATTTTGCCGGGTAAAATGTTCGCTTGACGTAAAAGACGATTTAGAATAAAGATGTTTTGCTTAAATGACAGGAAACTGATAAATAAAAGGATAGAAAGTGAAACAAACACCAAAAAGTAGAAATAAAAATAAATAAAATAACAGGCAGTAAATGGGGACTGCCCACAGAAGTGAAAACTTACAACTGTGAAATAACGGGATTTTTTTATATTTCCAAATTAATTTATTGTAGTATCAAAATTTCAAATTTCTAAATTTTTAAATAAGTTTTCATTTCTTTTACATAGTAGGTATAATAATAGGTATAAAGTATAATGTCGGTAACACGAATCTATATGATTTTTAAAGAAGTTTTCACTTCAAAAATAAGCAATTAAAATTCTTATTAATGTAATAAAGTGAAACAAAATAAAAAAGTTATCGTCACTTCTGCCGCAATACCTCCAATCATCAGTACACCAAATTTACTTCCCGGATTTGTTCATTGTTATGTTAATTACTTTTACCATACATTACCCTCACATCTGCACATTTCATATGTGAAATAATAAAGCAACTATTATCTATCAGATAGTTATACTAGATAATTATATTGGACTTAAGTCTGAAAGGTGCGAAATTGTGTAATTTATCAAACATTCCTAAGTGAACATAGTTTTATTGTATAGCATTGTCTTGCGTTGCAAGATATTGCATCATGGTCAATTAAAAATATCTGTCTCAAAATGTCTAGGTATCGCAATAGTAAATTGAGATAGAGTAGTTATCAATTCCTTGGTAATTCCAGCAGATAATCCTAATTATCGTCGTTATATCAGATAACATTCCATTACATCCAATTATTATACATCAGATTATATTACATGACTTTGCACTATACTGCAAAATAATAAGAACTATTATTATTTCAACTGAATGTCAATAATGGTCGGTTGAATTTTGCTACCAGCTTCAGTTGAGTTTGAAAGCCAGTAAATTTTGAAAACAAATTTTAGAACGACAAATTATAATATTGATTTATAATATCCGATTCGTTATTAAAACTTTTAAACTTGGTTATAGGAATTCGCTGAATTTAAGTTCAACTGAAATAATTAATTTTGTGCTATATCAGTTGACTTATAATTTTTTAATCAAATTAACTAATCACCTTATTAACTAAATTAAGCTGTAGTACTAAACTCGGTCAAAGTAATAAGTTTTCTCAACTGAAAATTGCCGTTAGCAATGCATAACAACTTTACAATGGATTATTACTGCTTAATACTTAGATATTTAATGGTTTATTTTGTTTTTACAGTACGGCTGGTCTGAACTGCAAATTTTAAATTACATCAGTTACCGCTGTTGAGAATACTTTATAAGTTATCTGTAATTATAGTAATTTCAATTATGTACCTACTAAAATCTAACTTTTCAGTGTAATTAAAATGTAAGCATAGAGAACTATTGTCAAAATTTCCCCATAAGAACCAATGCTAAATGTAATGTAAACCTTACGTTAAAAGATGGCGATGATAATCGTAAAATTGAACTACAGTCGATACACCAACGTTAGAACTAGATGAAGAAGTTTCTCGGCGCGAAGATTTAAAATCTATAAATTATTTGGTCAAATTGCAGTCAATCTATGACGATTTGTTCTAAAATGAATACTGTTTTTGTTGACAATAAAGCTCAAATATATAAGTAACATGAAACTGAATAAAGCAAATAACCACGACAAATGAAAACACTCGCAATGATATTTTGTAACTTTTACACCAGAATGTACTTGAGAAATAACTCGACGTTGATTGGTTCATTCAAATTTTTATAAAATTAGTTGGCATATTTGCCACGTCCTTTATTAGCTTGGTGGAGCTGTAGATATATATTATATATATATTGTCGTGTTCCTTCATTGATAAGGGTAGTTTTGCTTATTTTGAAAATTTAAATTAATTTAAATTTAAAGACAGTTTCTCCCTAAAAATGTTCCTTTGGGAAAATTCAACGTCAATAAAGTGACTGTAACTTGAACAAATGTGATATATCTTTCGAAAATACTGTACTTTCTAAACTGGTTAAAGAAATAAGTTTTGGCTAACCTTACCTCGGTCTTAAGCCGAAAACCGAGAACTTAATATTATCTCTTATAAATTACTTAAAATAATTAAGTTTATCGAATTTATCAGTTTTAATTTCCGAAATTGAAATATTTTAAAATATAAAAGATCTACTTTGAAGTTATGTTGTACATTGAAGTTATTAGTGTTATAGCGATCGGCCTAGTTTACACCAAAAGTTACAGTTTTTACTTAACCTATTCTTTCACCTAAGCCCTATCCCTTTTATGTGTATTTATACTGAACAGTAGTTACAGGTATATCTACCTCTTATAGGTGAAATAAAGTTACTATCTATTATGTATTGCCTATCTACGTGACATATTATAGCAGTTCACATCGCTTTCATGTGTACAGACGAGTCAATATTCTTTCACGTATAGGTCTATACTTTGTTGATTTCAGGGTTAAGGTTGGTTTATGCCAAACGCCGATGCGGCTATGTAAGCAGACGAACGATATCGATATACTGAATTTCTGTAGAAGCGTTAATGTACTTTGTCGACGCACGTAAATTTTTACGGTGGCCACACATAATCCTAACATTTATTTATCTTCCAAATTTGCTAGCTTTTCCAGACATATATATATATATTTATAGCATTACATTCCAATTGGAATACAGCTGTTCTCAAGGAACTTACAAAATCCTTTTTCATTTAAATGAGGGGGATTAGTCCTCATACCTATTTAAATTACATTGTATCGCACGCTAAGTTTATAAATCTCTGTGTTTCTTCGCGTCATTGATCAATTTCCTCCAAGCTTTCCTGTCAGTCACCATCTGGTTCCATCCTCTCACTCCCAGTATCCTCAGATCACTCGTTACCTCATCCCACCATCGCATCCTTGGTCTGCCTCTAGCTCGTCTCTCGGTGGGTCTCCACACCATTAACATTTTCGCCGCTTCTCTACTATCACTTCTCCATACATGTCCTAGCCATTTTATTCTTTGGGCCTTTATAAATTTGACCACGTCTTCACCTCCCATTTCTTCAAGAAGTTCGAAATTCATTTTTGATCTAAATTCACAATTTATGCATTTGGGACCCAGTATAGTTCTCAGCACCTTCCTTTCAAAGACTCTCAGTTGTTCTTCTTCTTTTCGCGTAATGCACATGACTTCGGATGCGTATGTGAGAACTGGTCTTATCATTGACTTGTAAATCCTGATCTTGGTTCTTTTAGATATTCCTCTATCTCTTAGGATGTTCTTATTTGCGAAATAAGCTCTATTACCAGCTTGTATCTTTTCCTTAATTTCCTCATTTCTCTCATTTCTGCTATTTATTCGCACACCCAAATACATAAAACTTTGAACTTGTTCAATTCTGCAGTCATCAATTATTAAATCTTGTTTGTCTTCTCTTGTTCTTCTCTGGCATATCATATACTTAGACTTCTTCTCGCTTATGATCAAACCTACTTTGGCTGCTTCTCTTTTAATGATTTTAAATATTTCCATCATCCCTCCCTTCGTTCTCGATATAATTACTACATCGTCTGCGTATGCTATTAGTTGACTCTCCTTACTGATTATTGTATCTTTACAGTCGGTAGTTCTAATTATTTTTTCAAGCATGATATTAAATAGCGTCGCCGACAATGCATCACCCTGCCTCACTCCTCTATTTACTTCAAAGTTGATGGTTTCACCTTCTAGCGTTCTTACGGTGGCTGTCGTTTCTTCCAGCGTCATCAAAATTGTCTTTATGAGTTTTTCTGGGACTTGAAACTCCAGACATAAAACCCGTTATTGCAAGTTTAAGAACTTTTCTTGGACAGGTATGCAGGACATTTCGCAGATATATCCGTTTGCCACTAAAATATTTAAAATTTTAACCCTTTTGTTTTAAATAAAAACATTTTATATTAATTTACAATTATTTATTAATTAATTTCATATAAAATAAATTTTAAAATACTTTTTGAATTTGAAATGATTTATTTATACCAAAATAAATTTATTTCTTATTGTGTAAATAAAACTTCAAGTTATGAAATGGAGCCAATTCGCTTAAAATTCTGCTAAAATCTATCACTAGAAAACGAAATCGGACTAGACCAACGCCGTCGTACACGAACTTCGATCTTTTTTGCTACGTTTTACGTGTGTTTGTACGTGCGTAAGGTACGTGCGTCGGCATTTGACATAAACCAACCTTTAGAATTTGTTACACATTGCATATAATTTAAAAGATGACCAACTTCTTGATGATGATTAAATATCGTTATTTCATGTTTTGGTTTTGTCTCAGGGTATGACTTAGATAATTTCGAAATAAAAGTTATGAATATGAAAAAATAATAATATAATGTTATATAAAAGAACAGCATAACATAAAAATTTTAATTGTTGTAATGAACACTTTACAAATCAGGTCAAATGAAACTTACATTACTAGCTCAATTTTGTTGTTACTAATAATCATTTGTTTTTTCTATCTAATATCAAGTTTATTTACCTCAAAAAATATAGTTTTCTCTATGGGTGCATATAATATATTTTAAAACAAGCCATATTACTTATCTATATAATATCTTCTATTATAATTATATACTTATAGTATAAATGAGCCGTATATTAATTACTTATTTAGTTCTTGTTTGCTCTAAGATTGTATTATACTGTTTTAGATAATTTCTAGATATGCATTGCATAACTAATCAAGTTCTATAAGCGTATAATATGTAATAATATAGTTCAAAGAATATTTAGGTTTATATCAAAGGAAATACGGTTTCTAGGATATTGTGATTAACTTTTGTGATTATCTAATCGTTAACTGATTTGAATGTAATACCAATGTAAAACTCTTTCCTAGATATCTAAAAATAATCGGAGGATGGTTATATGCAGCTGAAACACGTTACACTTAATAAATTTTAGTAGTATAATATAACATAATGTCAAAGTGCAAGATTTATTTCCCTTGAAATATTAAAAAGTTTTTAATATTATTTTGATTAATTTGAACCATTGCTTTCAAGGTAATGACGGAACTTATCACATTTCCATGCCAAGAACTGCATCCCTATTTTAGACATTTACTTACGCAGCGTAACTAATCGAGTTAAACTTATAGAAATAATATACCCTGGAGTTAATGTTTTCCTCGATTCTGTAATAAAACAAACTAACAAAGCAAAATTAATATGTTTTGTATAATTTTGGTATAACATTTAATTTTTTTTCAATATCCGATAAAATAGCATACTTAGCTCTGCTCGAAAAATTCTTCGTTGCTGGGCTTACAGCTTCAAAAACGTCGATTCCGACCGCTTTTTAATATAGCTGTGCGCCCTGTATTGAGTAATTTTTGAGTCTCGGCGAATCTCAAGCAATTTGCACCATTTATCTGTATAAATAATATATCTAATTCGAGTGACAAATGAAAATTCATGGCATAATAGAATATTTTCCCATTTTTAAGCCATGTCCATTGTCCATTGATCATTTAAAGGCAGGAATCGATGCAAATTTTTGACTCATACCATCAACACATTGGACTTTTTGTATAACTTCTTAATTTTCTGCACAACTATATAGGTAGGCCCGATATTTTAAGGCTTCAATCGAGAACTATAAATATAAAAAATTCTCAAATTGTTTGCGAAAACTTACTCGTCGGTGTCAACAACCTTTTCAGGTCCCGGAAGAAGCGACAATAATTGCTTTAAATTTTTAGAAATTTTTCAAAAATATATAAATGATTGTGTACTGTAACATGTCGAGTTTGAGATAGATGAGTAATTACCGATTCCACTTCAAATATACATCATTCGGCGATCATTGTAAAAGTACAATCAATTGAATACTCGGAAGCTGGTTGCGATTCAAGCCATCCACCTTTAAATGAATTTCTATTTAAAAATTATAAAATAAACTTTTGAGTTTTAAGATTGTTTTTAAATGTTTGTAGATGAGTTATATTAATATTATGCTGCTATAATTTCCAGTTTATTTTTGTTTTTATGCAATTTATTCAAGTTTACCCATGGGCAAACTTCCAAAGGACTCTTGACAATTTGATGTTCATATTAATTTTGTTATAATATGCTTAATCGTTTAAATTTTAATAATCAACATTATTTTTAGTTGAATTGCGATAATTATGAAATTTAAACAGAATATTTAAAAATTTTATATTTTAAAAATAATACATATTATAGTATGTAGATATTGTATTTTGCGGCAATTGCATTTTTCATAAATTTTAATAAAAATCCTTTCTTCAGGAAATACTGCAGTTATAATATTATAGAATAACAAGTTTTACACCCGAAGATAAGGAAATTGTAACTATATAATATATCTGCATTTTTAAGTTTCGTGATTTCCTGTCTCTCATATTATGTAATAATCAAGAATAGAATTTCTTTTTAAACCGCAAAAAATTATATAAGTTTGCATTTAATAAAGTTTACTTATCGTGTTATAATGGGAAATTTCTAAATTAGCGTATGGTATGAATTTTAAAATTTAATAATACATAATTGTTTTACGCATTTTTTTGGATTTTCATAACGATAGTGTTTATAACAAATTTAAGGCAACAGCTTTGCTCAAAGCGGAACGCAACCGCCTGGCACGTTCTAGGCGTCACGCACATAATTATTTTATCTTTAAGAAGCTTTTTAATGTAAGTGAAATTATGAGTAGGCGTTCGCATTAGGTTTTTGTGAAACGCGGCAATATGGTACAAAATACAAATAATCTAGTGCAAGTTTACTGTAGAGGTTGGGTGAAATCACTGGTTGAGTTACAGTGCCAAAATTTCTAGGTTTCATAGCGCAGATTTCATGAAATTTGTTAGTTCAGCCGTCCGTTGAACACTAACATAACTTGATGAAAAATAGATACTTAATTATGACCCCAAATTTTTGTAGCAAAAATTGACTTATGACTATTTTAATTTATTTTATACATGCTATTTGCAAATGACGCGCCGACTATCGTCTTTAATATTGTAGTAATTTTAAAACTTTTGTTATAATTTGATAATTCTTAATTTAATTATTTAGTAATGTTTTATTTGAGAACTTATGGTTTTCTTTTATAATATTCTTTTTTATTAAGTTAGTTTATATGTCTATCTCTTGGGATCTTGTCTGGCCATATGTCTGACCATTGCCACTTAAGTGTTGCTAGTTTTTGCATAATCATCTTTTACTTCTGTACTGTAGAAACGCGTTGTATACCTTCTTCTAGTTTATTAGGGTATCTGAGTTTTTCAACACCTAATTCAACTTTCCATAGGCTGCCAATAATTGACCTATTCTTCTAACAAATTCCTAAGTTTTATTTCTCCTAGTGATTGTGATGGCATGTCCCAAGTAGTATACATATTAGTTAACATTTTCTAGATTCTAGAACTTGCTGATTTATCTGTGTCGGTTCGTTCATATTGCTGCTTGCTATTACAATGCTATTACCATTGCAAATTATTTTATTCAGCTCTTTATATTCAGGTACATTCTTGTTCATATTTCGTTTTCTTTCAAATTGTTCAAATGTCACCGTGCTCAACTTGGAGTCTTTTGTTGTGTTTTTACACGGGACTACTTGTTTAACTAATGTGATAAGATGAGATTTTAATGTAATATTAATATTATTTTATAGCCAATTGATCCAATTGCAACCGCTACAATAACCAAGTTGCACACCCCAGCTGTATTAAAACGCTGTATAAAATCCTGTAGCGCTGGCTATTCAGCGAAGCTCTATGGCCTAACTCTCGTAGTGGAATTTAGAGAGGGGAGTAGGCAATCGAGAGTGAATACGCGGTCTCCCAAACAATAGTTTCAAAATTTCAAATGATAAGCGTCATGCACTTCATTATCGCAGAAAATAAAAAATGTTTGCCTTGCAAAATTCAAAAAGAAGGAACGCTTAATACCGGTAATGAAATGACTAAGAAAACAGGGGTAGTACATAAATAACAAAGTTAATATAAATTACAACAAAGGTATCAAGCAGAAAAATAACAGTAAAAAATAAGGTCAGGCGCAGCTGAATAAAAAGTTCAAATAACCTGCTGAGATCTGATTGGGTTTTCGCATTAATCATATAATATAATTGAGGATATACGTCGATTCTCGTAAACAAATGATTTTCATTTGGTTACACAGCTCCACACAAATAAGTTTAGCTATGTCGGCACTTCATCACAAAAACTAATAGACTAATCAATTTTGATTGAATAATTACAAAAGGTAAACATAGGTAAGTTTGTCGACCTATGTTTTGAATAACCTGTACCTACCGAATTATTGCTTTTAATTTTGCTTATAATATTGCACCTATAACCTGACGTTACAGGTTGAATAAGAAAGGTTATACAATTGCATTTCCTCTTTCCCCAAACGCCTCTTGTCGTTCATTTTTGCTTGGCCGGTTTTCATGTTAAAATTATCACTACTACTCTTGTAGTAAAATTTTTCCAGGTTCTTTGCCTTGATCATTGTCTTTCAACAACTTCCCACATCTTTAAGGTCTTATTTGCTTGTTGGAACGTATACCTGAATGAGCTGGATTTGATACCTTGTGGTTGGTTTAATAAATGTGTACATATCACTCTTTCTGAAGTAGCGTAAAAAGTGGTTAGGTGGTAATTGGAATACACAACTTCAACGTTATTGTGATAAAGTACATAATGTTAGAGTTGTAACTTTTCTTCCTGGCAATATTGTTTCACAATATCCTATTACATGTCATTTGATGTGGTTTTCCTTTTACTTCAATTGTTGGTTCTACTATTTTCATGGTTCCAAAATTGTATTTTTCAATGAATATTTTAATGTTTTTAACCCATCTTTTGTTCTTGATCGTTTTAAAAATTTTATCTTCCCAGAATCTGTGAGGCAGACTAAATCTGTAAGATTCTGAGTAATTTACTCTACTCACCTGCGGTATTTCATTTAAATTCAAAATTGACATGCTTTTAAATTAAGTTTTAATAGGAGGTATTTGAAATGTAAAACGCGCTCCGCTTGTCGTGCCTTCTAGCAAAGAAATAATAGTTTTGCAAAGCAGGGGCGGTCCTAGATATGTGCGAGGTGTGCCGCTCAATTTGAAGCGTTACAATGAGATCTCTTACTACTTGAAAAACTTGCTAGGACCGCTGTTGTCGCTAACGCTGTAGATGCTACAATAAATTGGGTTTGTATTGGCTATTGTGCTACCATTTTTAAGACCCTGTTCTAAGATTATCTGACTTAAGTATTAGTCCTTAGGTGAATATCCATATGCCTACATAAGTCTATCGTCATATTTAGTTACTCTCACCTAGTTTAGTCTGCAAGTCAATGCAGTTGTCCCAGTTAGAGCTGAGAACTCTATATGAAGCGAGTCATTAGCCCTGACTTTAAAAAAAGTATTTTTGTGCTTTTTGCGGATTTCTGATACATGGAAAAATACTAAAAAAAATTTCTTGCAAGGCTTTTTTTTAAATTAATTTTCAACTTGTTATTCATATATGTTATACAAAATTTAAAAATATAAAAATAAAAGCAAAAATTTAACACAACAATGAAAATAGATTATAAGTAAATACATAATAGCAAGCAATAATACTAATAGATTCACGTTTAGCAGAGAGTAAATTGCTGAAACCTGAATATCTATTGGAATTAATACTTGTTGCAGGTGCTCACATAAGGATCTCACATAAATCATAGTATTGTTTAAATAAAGACCACAAGTGAAAAGCGAAATATAAAATTTTTATCGGTGATTTAAAATTATGTAGCATATCTGTTATACCGTGCAACGAAGGGTTAATGCGTACCTTCTATCGACTACATTATTTGGGTGTGACCAATATAATGAACATAATGTACCTCTATAGCAAACCCTATGCACCCACACGAACACATAGTACGATGTACCTATTTATTGCCTTTATGAAGTAATTTTTATTCCATTTTTTAATTTGAGAAAAGATAGTTGTCTATTTTTATTTCGAAGTACATTTTTTTTTTATTATTGGCATTTTTATGGTAATTTTTTACTACAACTTTATTTCAGTTGCATAAAATATAGTTAGCAAATTGTTATTACGAACATGTCGGTAGGATATGTGAGCTATTAAGGATAATTAAGGATATGAAGAAAATCAATTCACTGTTCACGGTGAACATAAATAATATACTGTAGGTGTACTATTTCGCTTGAAATATTTCAGTAGAAATATTATACCTAGGTATCTAATTATTACACAACGTTAAATGGTATCACGTTAAAATCTTTATCGTACTTTGAAGTACTATAAAAGTTTAGCATTCGTGACCGATTACATTAAGGACTCATTTGATTCTATATCATGTTATACACGAAACAGATATATAAACAAATTGATTCTCAATAAAGTTATAACAATTTAATTCCGTACTCCTGGCTTATTTAAAGTTGACTGTGGAAATTTAATGAAACTGTACATTAAAAACCTGAAAACAATTTAATAGCAATAAAGCTATTTGAAAAAGTTTATATTGAAAGTTTTCAAATTTAAACTGTTTAAATTAGTAGGTATATTAAACTTATAATCACGATTTTATTATTAATTTAACTTTCAAAACTTCGTGGTAGTAATTTAGGTATACTTCCTTATATTTATTAATATCGAATATTGAAAGTTGGGTTGTAGAACTTCCTATTCCGTCTAGTTTAATTTTATCAAAAATATGTAAAAAAAAAATTTTGTTAATTAAAACTAGATGTGCTCGACAATACCACAGTAATCCCTTCGCATATTTAAAAGAACTTATAATCTTTATAAAATAGAGATCGCCTAAATATAATACTTACCTAGACGGAAATTAAATGCTTGCTATGTCTGAATTAATTTCCAGTCGATAGCTCGTTGCAGCTTTTATTTACTTTTCAAGTACTTTTAAAATGCAGCAGTTTACTTTAAAATGGAAAACTTAATGATACTTAAGATTGTCAATTAAATTTTAGAGCAAGGTACATTAGTAGTTTGCTAAATATTAAAATATTTAAAGTATAAATTCCCCAACATTAAAAATTGATAAATATATGAATCGGTTTTAATTATTGCTTAACATTTTAATTTTTGTATTATATTTCGTTATTCCCCTATGGCAATGTTATATGGGTTTCCTTGGTGATTCTATTAAGGGGTTACAAGCAGTAGGGTTTTCAAAAATTTAATTTTTTTTCATATCAATTTCATTTTCATACAAAAAGTATACGCACACAATGTTTCATGTTAATCTAAAAACTATTTTGCACGCACTTTCGCAATAATTGTAATAGCACTATGTGAAAGGTGTTTCTAAATCTTTGAAACCGTTGTACTCAAAACTACATTTTAAAGTTGGTTTGCAAGATTTCTCGGAAACAGTTGAACCGATCAGTCTCAAATTTGTACACAAGCTCAACAAATATATGTTTAGAAGTTAATCGAAGGTTATTTCTCACCAATAAATAATTTCCATTTTATTATCTATTTAAGGACAACATTTATATAGAAAATCAAATTTTTTTTTAAACGCCGCCATTCTGTTAGAAATTAATGTATCGCTTATTCTTTTGATTAAACTCTACATAAAACTTTATATTAACGAAAACTTTTTTGATTTCTAATTTTGGATGATCCAATCCAGAGATATCGTGCTTACCGCAAGACGCAAGACGTATTAAATATGTCTTTTCAGGAAAAATTCTTGAAAAATAGGTTTTTTTCGGCCTCCCGACTGCGTATAACCCCTTAAGCTACATGAAAAAACGCAAATATTAGTTTGCGAACAGTTTATTTTAACAAAACAAATTATTTAAATTATTTCGTATATATTTACATATAATACAAAGTTATAAATTTTTTAATATTATATTAGTATTACCTAATTTTTGATAATGTACAAGTTATTTATGTTTTTAATATTTAGTTTAGTATTTTATACATAAATATAAGTAGGTAAATACTACAATAAATTAATTTAATACGTCAATACTTCTGCAACGTGATAGTATTTTTGTGTACTATTTCTCAATTTTTATTCAGCCGATATCTTGGGATTGTAGCACTCAAATGGCTTCACAGGTTTTTATAGGTACAAATAAAAATGTAATAGAATTTGATAGATTTTACAAAAGGAAGCGATTATACTATGAAGCAATCTAAATTCTTCCTTTAATTTAAGAAATAATAGATTTTAGTGATTCGATTTATCAAATAAAAAATAAATACAAAAGCGAAACTTTTCAGGATCAAGCAGTCCTCAATTTGCCAACTCCTCACTCCTCTATGGTCCAAATAAACTTGTTTTTGCTTTTCCATTTCTTTTTATAGATGAGATTTTTTGTTTGGTTTTGCCAACTTTTCGGAGGGTTTATCAACTTTTGTCAATTTTCGTAGATATTGCCGTCCCTCTGTGCTCATACTGTCAACGCTGCGTGTATTCCATGTAAATAAGTTCAGGAATGTGTTTTAGTTGGTGGTACTGACCACAATTGTTTTCTAACCATGCAACTGCTAACAACTCGTCGTAAATTTATTTTAACCTGAAGGGTTAAAGGGCTCACGTTATGAAAAGCACCAATCGAATAATCGCATTCTTTCTTTACCTTTACTAACTTTGCCAAGTTGATTTTTAACATGTAAACATGTGAGTTTAAATGCAGTGGTAAAATTTTAAATAAAACAATCCAAATTTAGAAACTTTCTGTGACCATCCAAGTCGCGATACTTGCGATTTGTGCGTTTTCCCTAAAATGATAACTAAGCAAATTTCAATGGCGTATAACCTCTGGAGACTTTCAAGTTTATGACAAAGAGAAATAAAAATTATAAATTGCGTGCCATTTAAATATTATGTAAAATGAATTTATTTTAAAAATACCGTTATTTTTTAATGATTATAGTGCAATATGTAGGACATTCCATTGCAACCATTTTCTTTGCATGAAAATTACTTAATTGGCGATAGCAAATTGTTGGGGGTAGCGGAAAAAGTAAAATTTTCCATACATATGTTTGATCACCGCTGGAATGCTTCTCAAATTTAGAAACCTTATTATAAGATGCACTCGACACGAATAGAGCAGGCTCAAAAACATTTAAAAAATATATTATGTGAAAGGTGGATTGTGTCAATCCCACAAATGATAATACTTTTGGGATTAGATACATAAAATATGAGGTTATGTTTATTTCGAAATTATTAAAAGGTAATTTATTTTAACTAATCTCTTTATATAAGTACATCTTGCTCAGGGCAAAATTTGTAATATGAAAGCACCGTTGTGTAGGCTTTTCTACTGATTTTTTGGTGGCGTTCGAAATTATCCAATTTTGCATACAGATCGGATACCTGCATAACTTAGCGTCTTAATAAAACATCAGCATTCGTCGTACAAAAAAATAGGCATGGGTATTTTCTAAGTGCAAATTTTGTTCTCAACAAGATGAATATCAAAATTTTAATAATAACCTGAGTTATTACGTATAAAATTTTTTAATAATAATTAAATTTTAATTTAAATTCAAATATATTCAATAGTAAATTTATTCTATAAATGTCAACATCGCTAAGTTATTAGTACAACGCTAAATTTAATACATGCACAAGTTAAAAATAAATTTTATCAAAACCTGTGATTAAATTTGATCAAGATCAAATAATTATTCTACAGTGCCATAGTACTACTAATAAAATTTAAAACCGTTTGATAGATAATAAATTACTCTTTGACAGCCCCCTTTTTGCCCTTGTATACTTTAAGTGAGTAATTAAAATTGAATTTATTTTTTAATAGCATCTTTAATAGGTCAAACAGTTTTTGAACAAAACATTTATTAGAAATTAAATTAAATTAATTGGTTTTTTGTAATTTGATGTAAAATATTTCAATTAGATATAATATCTATTAGAATCATTAATATAAATTAAATCGACAAATGCCCATAATACCAAGTTGCTACTTCACCCGATCTCAGTCTTGAATCCGACTTAAGTGTGAAATAAACCAATCAAAATAAACAATTAGTTGTTAGTCACAGCCCTGCCATTCTGAAATATTTATTGTTCCATATACATAGTAGGTACTATTAAGTATTTGATGCAAATCTAAAGAAATAATGAGAGTTCTGGAATTATCACACAATTGCTAAATTGTTTATTATATAAAATTCGTAATCTTCTTCAGAAATAATTATTTTTCATTTAATTATAAATATCGCCGTTATCAAACCAACAAGTTCTGATACATATTAACTTTGATCTGCATGTGAATCTACATTTGCAATTTCTTTTATTTAAAACCCTAATTAAATGCCTAAAACTCCATAAAACGTAGAAATCCATAGGGGTGCCAACTTCTTTTGAGCAAGGCTGTACTATAGCTTTTATAAAAGGCTGTTACGGAAGTTTAGCTCCCGAAAGATAGTTTAGACCCCGAGGTGTTCATACAAAATATTATAAAAGAACCGGTGTACAGCAGTGCACTATTCTAATAATCGCATGAGACTATTAACATTATTCGGAAAGTATAATATACTACTGATACTACTATTGGAAATTGAACAACTACTTTACTACGAATTCTTGTTATCTCAAGCACCAAGTTATATTCCGAGAGCAATAATACATTGGAATAAATTAATTAAAATGTAAGTTTACTGAATTTTTGAAGTTTTATAAAAAAAAATAATACACCGTAGATAAGTTTTAAAGTTACAAAACCAACTCAGTTTAGAAACTAAAGCTGCTTTTTCTAATTTGTTATTGTTACTAAACTAGAACAATTTTTGGATGAGTATATTAATGCTAATACGTTCATTAGTCATATCTTAAAACTTTTGTTAATTAAGTTAATTGAAACATTTCTACATAATAAAAAAAATTATACTCTCTTGATTACGAAAATTTCCATATAAAAATAAAAGACTTTTAATTAAAAATTTATTAGCGTTTTTCATCCAGTTTAATTAATTTTGATGATGTAATTAAGTATCAGCAGATTCTTTCTCTTGTTTTTTGATTATTTATACATATCGATATTTACCGCTTCAGTATTAATAATGGCTGATATGTTTAAATAATAATAGCTAGGAAAATTATATTATGTACATGTATGTTTATTTTACCAAATTTATATTAGAGAATTAATAAATAATTTGCATACAATTGCATACGTTTATTTACCCCATTAACAATAAAACATACATTAAAAAGCTTTATTTAGTTCAAACCAACAAGGGCATTCAAACGGTATTTTTAATAACAGCCCATGAACATTTAATCATCACTTGTGTTTTTACAGCAGCCGTTCATCAAGTTGAGTATATAAATTAAAATCTCACAATTTTAAAAGCTCACCTCACAGCTGGTAATTACATATTTTTGACACTTAATCTAAAGTCAACTTTAATTATTAATTTTTTTCGTAATAATTCAATATTAAATGAGAGTAGGTATAGTTATTCAAATTTTAGAGAAAACATCTAAATGACTTATTTAAACTTAAACGCAAGAAGAAAATTAACACGATAAATTTTCCAACGGTTTATGCAATTTTTTAAACACGTAGTTAGAAATTAATTTAAAAAATTCATGGTTCGTTCTGTCACTGATCAATAATATCGTAAATTTAATAATTCAACAATGTTCACGTCTTGAATCTTTGTTTTCTCTCTGGACATTTGTATGGAAAAATATTATACTAAGACAGTTGAATAAATGCGGTCTCGTGAAGAATCGACGATATGATATAAGATATCTTGTGTAATATGTGAATGTTGCGTTATTTCGCTTATAGTTCAATCAGGAATTTCCTCTCTATAATCTACGAGAGGTAACAGCTAGCCATTGTTGTTAAATCGTTGAAGAAGATAACAATAACAACTAAATATGATATTTAGGTATTTAGTTAACAAACAATAATGTATTTAGATAAGGCTAATAATTAAATGTTTTAATTAATAATTCAATATTTTTTACCAAAAAATGATGTTTGGCTTTTCACCCACGTAATTTAGGATATTTATTGTAACTCGGACGGACATTTGTAATTTTCAAAATTAGTCATTGTCAGTGCCAAAACCGAAAATTTAAAATGTAGAGCACATTTTTGTTTCTAAACTAAATAAATGTATTTCTTGTTGTTCATTTATATTAGTTATTTTTGCTATAATGCTAAAGTAAGATAGATTATGTGGTTGCATCTGAGATTTTTAACATTGGTACAATGTACAATGTCATTTGCGAGTAAGGATAATCTGGTCACGTTTTTACAGCTAGATTTCTTCAGTATAGAGGACAGTGATTGAACGGCACTGCTCTAAAGTAGCCTAATATTTTATTCACCAAAGGGCATTCGTTTGGAATTTACTTGACTGTCGAGACGAATCAAGTAGTCCAATTTATAGATTCTCGGGTGACTTCATTTTTACGTGACACTTTTTCTTAATAGATCTCATTTCTTTATAGATTGTAATTGCAATGATTTTTTTCTTTAATATATAACGCAATCTTCTATATTTTATCAAATCCCTTTTCATCGTAAAGCTCTTTTATATTTTTGCAACAATAGAAGTATAGTATATACTAGGTACTACAGTTTTGTAGCAGTTGAACCTACAAGAACCCCACTAGCAGTATGTCAAGATTTGAAATTTCTATCAGAAGTTGCGATGTAAGTAAACAAGAATTGCTTGTCACGATTGTGCATGCTGGTTTAA
Organism: Cantharis lateralis; assembly: GCA_963170105.1. Lineage (NCBI taxonomy): Eukaryota > Metazoa > Arthropoda > Insecta > Coleoptera > Cantharidae > Cantharis > Cantharis lateralis. The sequence continues at coordinate 13,645,930 of OY720629.1, forward strand.
TATGAAGGAATCCTTGAAATAAATTGCAAAATAAATAAAATTAGGATGGACCACTGTTGTATTCTTTTCAAATCAACAACCTGGACTTGTTTACTTACTAAATTTGGAATGGTATCCATTCATTTATCAGTTTTTATGCAGGTGCAGTCTGAGAATCAATTATCTGCAGACCATCAAAGCCACTGACACACCGATTTCCGGAAGATCGGAACTTGCAAACTTATGGTATCCATACACCTATCTATTTAACTGCAGATACCGAACTGAAGATCTTAACTGTGCCGGCCGCACATTATTCAGACTGAAACTACAATTTAAATCTTTAATTAATGACTGACAGATCAAAACTGGAGATCATTCTGTAATTCAACATACCGATGTCAATTTAGATCGAATAGAGAAGATGTTTCTAATGGAAAAAAACAAACCTGACTAAATACAATTTTCGGCTTTTCATTTCAGTAGGGAATATTTCAACGTGTTGATAAATCGGTCAAACTCGAACTGCAGTTCATTTGCACATAAACACATTATCTGTAATCAGTTTAATAAGTCTGAAAGTTCCGATCTGCCGACAATCGAGGTGTGAGTGTCGTTGGTAGTGTGGTAATTGCAGTTACCATTTAATTATTTATAAATATTAATTATACATTAAGCAAGTACTTAAAAAAGCCAGGGACAGGAAATGTTCTTGAAACCAATGCTTGATAATAGAACTGATGTATTACAATAAAGTATTGAATCAAATGTAAAATGTCAATCATAGATTTGTCTCGAGTATATTCCAACTTGAGTATAGCATATTTGGGGAAAAATTAGTCAAATTGCATAGAGACTGTTATACTGACAAGGGTTCACTACATCCAGTATATTGGCCATCAAGATCCCAATTTTCTTAATCATTCTAAAAGCCGAAAAATTGGACCTTATTTCGGAGTTATCTCAAATGTTTCTTAATTTTTTAAAATTAAGTAATTTAACTACCTTACTGTTACCGATTCTTACTAAGTGTTGATATGGTGTAATGGTAGAAGTTGGTACTAGTAAATTGTAAGTCTGATTTCAATTCCAATAATATTTTTTTAAATATATTTTTATACAATTAGTTAGTTTTGAAAATTACATAATGTGCGATTAGATGTTATTTGAATCAACAATTTGTTGTTTCTTTATAAGAAAATGTATTCCTTTCTCAAATCATTGAAAGCAGAATCTTAGCTACTATTATACATTATAATTTATAATATATTAATATAATATTGTGCTTTAAAAATAAATTATTTACGCAAATTTCGCTGTCTATCTTTTTCTGTATATAATTTTACAAGGCTGTATTTACCGTGGAACTTACTTCAAATCAAAGAGAAAGAAAAGTACAGTCATTCTTCCAGACAAACCTTGTAGTTTGAAATATAATTTGAAAAACGATAAATTATTATAATGAACAAAAGCAATTTCCGGCAATTTCTTTTTCTCTGATTTTTTACTAATTTTAGTTATTTGGATGATTGTCGATAAATAAAATTTAGCAACAAATAAAGTTTCCTCTGTAGGACAATATAAAAAACTTGAAAGCTATTCAAGTGCATTGCGAATGTTTAGATCAATTTAAAAGCACAATATGGCATCTGGTAATTAATAAGCCGAAACAATGTCCATTACAGTAATGGAAGGTTTTTAAAAATTTAAACTTGATTTATCCAGCGGTAAAACATATTCTCAATTTCATTATGAATTCTCAATAAATATTAACCGAAATTATTTTCTTTGTAGATCTCTGCAAATTTTCGGTAGATAGTGTTATTCCATTAGTTATTTGAACATCAGTATGGAGTAATTGGAAAACTACTTAGGTGGTTGTTTTCTTTTACACTACTTATTAAAGCTCTTTAAGTAAATAACCGTGAGAAACTGCATACAATGTTGTATAAATATTTCTACACCAACAGTTTTTAAGTAAATAAAGCTTTTGTCGACATACATAAACGTATAGCCTTAACAAATTTATAGTATTACTACTTTAATTAAATACAAATGTAATTTACATACATAACAGTGGAAACAATAAACTTTCATTAAAATAACTTAATTATTGTTGTAATAAATTGAAAGTCAATAGTTGAATTGTTAAATTTAAACGGAATTATAAACTTATGTAGTATTATAGTTGTTGTAGTAGTATACATTTTTCAAATAAGTAATAAATTTCAAGTTAATGTAATTAGATTACTCGTCCAGATTGATTTATATCTCTACTTAAAAGTAAAGCTTTTCTAAAAATAAAAACTGTGGAAAGCTTTTAGAGGTTGTCGAAACTGTTTTCTTTTTAAACTTAAACAAATAAATCGTGAATTGTTCCATATAAATATGAAAATATCACATGTGATATGGCACCTAATACTTTAAAATTAATGTAATTTTCATAATTAACCAGATTACATAACAACTGTAAGTATTCTTATCAAGTACTTAGTATAATCTGAGCATATATGATATCTTAAGTGCAATTGTTAATTCAAACATTAAGCTTGCAGAGCACATATGTTCAAATTTCTAGTAAGTCGCGTGTCTTATAAGTCCTAACACATCCTTGATTGTGTCATCCTTCTTAGTTACGTGCAAGAGCAGGTTTTGTGGGAGATGGGCCATGAAGACCTTACTGCAAACGACTAGAACAGAAATACAAATCTGGTTTAAGACTCGGGAATACAGAAACCACCAAGTGCTGTTGAGTTAACACACTATTCTCTCAAGTTGGCTATAAATGTATGTAAATGATGCACCCACACACCATGTTATAAATTATTTATGAAAATATGGATAAGCACAATACGTGTGCACTGAAATAAGACAATAACACATAAATAGTGCGATTTTTGATGTATAAAGAAAATTTATGTATTACTTATAAATAATAAAATGTGCATATGCAGCAAAATATTTTTATAGGAGTAGAAATGAAGTCCTGTCAACGTCTCTAACTAGCTGGTGAGGATATTATTGAAGTATTCAACTCGTAAAGAAATTCGGTATTCCATTATCTAAATTTTGTTGAAAACTTTTTTAAATAATTTATCAGTAAATTTAATGATGCTCGCGTGAAGTAGCGAAGCTAAAATTACTTACTGAGCATCACCTAGAGAAAGATTACCATTTTCCATCAAAATATCAACTTACGAAATATATTTGCCGAAGGTAATATCAGTAAAATCCAAGAAAATATTAGAAAGTAATTGAATAAAAGTTTACGTAAAATTATAGGAATTTAATATTAAATCAATCATCAAGTTTAACAAATAACTAAAGTTTAGCAATATACTCATTAATTCAATTATTATTATAGTTATATTATAATACTAGTAATAAGGTAATAATTTTATAACTTTAATTAATTATTACGTTAAACGTAATAATATTCTCAGTTTAATTTCAACAAATTTGTAATGACAATGTTTTGCTTACTACGTTTTAACCGGACTTCCAATTTAAATGTTAAACCATCTGGGATATAGACCAAGTTAACGTCAAGCGCCACTTTAATTATCATTTCAAACCACTCTAATACCTACCCATACTTATAAAAGCTTTTATTATAAGATTGGCAATCATTAAACAGAAAAATGTGTAATTATTAGTAAAAATATTATAAATGCAAAAGCAAGCCATTCCATCTAACTAAATCAATCACTCAGCACAATTTCATCAATTGGCCTAGTTAACTGAAATTTTAAAATTACTTTAAAATTAAGAGTTGGAATATACTATATAAGTATTCTGATTCAATTTATCTGAACAACCAACTGCAAGAAAATATTTCAGTATGAACTCCTTAGAAAAGAAAATCTCACATTCAGCGAAAAGCTTTCGTAATTCTTCATCATCTATTCTTTATATTTCATTAGAAATTTGTATTTTGCTTCAATTAATACTGCAGTAAAGATTAGTATTATTCGAATTCTAGCTGGAATTATTACTTTTTTTCGAATGGATAATAAGATTATATTTATTATGCTAAAAAATATTTACTTTTAGTATGAAATGTGGGTGACAATAATATTTTCAACATTACCATAAAAGCGTTGACAATTTGAAATCCCAGACACATTAAGGAACACCCTATAGACTTTTTTAGTATGGCACATTTATTCGGATCTAATAATTGTCAGCTATAAAACGAGACATAAAACTGTGGTCACGAGTGAGTAATGGCGTAATTTCAAGATTCCATTGCACAGTAAAAATAAAAAATCTATAAGAGTTGTTAAACGTTTGGTGACTTTATTGTTTGCACATTTTTAATAATTCATTTTGAATTTTAGCATTAGTATAATATTCTATAGAATATTTAAATTTTTAGACTCGCTTCAATTTTTTTTTACAAACATAAAACAAATCAAATTTGTCATGGATGTAGCTTTTAAAGTAAATCTAAGTACACGTAACTGCAATTCCTTTAGTGTGGCAGATATCTTCAGTCCCAAAGGGTAAATTTTATACTTATGGGCTTACAAGGTAACTCCTGAGGGTGTATTTCAGCTGGGTCGTGAAATCGAGAGCTTGACAAATTGAAATGGGTTTGTGACATCCCTTTCCATCTAAAGGGTCACAATACACGCGTACCCAGGTTGCTCTTATGCTACATATATAGCGTAGATCTAACCGAAATCTTATGTTATTTCGTTTTTTGTTCAAGTTTACATTCTCAAAAAACTTTTTCAACATTTCCAATTGATTTAGTTTAACTATAAAAATAGTTTCAATTTCCAATTATTTAAATGTAACTTGTTGAATTTAACTTTAAATATCACTTCACGAAGCATTAATTATATTTAATAACGAAAAAACGAGTTTGTTCGATCGAGTAGAAGGTATCTCTATTTTAAAAATATAAAAATCGTATTTGCTGTTTTGAATGATTTGAATCAAACGCAACCTAATTGGCATAAATTTTAGTTGGTTGCTCCCATTCATTCCAATTTTGTGATGATGAAAATTTAATAAACGATTGTTTAGGAAACGGCAGAGATATAACAGTAGCTACTTGTAAACAGATATAAATTTTAAAAATCAAAAATTATCGTTTACTACATGTAAATAGAAACAAAAAAAGCAATAATATTTTCTTTTAAAAATTGTTATGTATTTTTATTATCGACTGCGGTATTGCATGGAAAACTTGCAAAAGCCTTTTTATGACCAATAATTTTCTATTGTAAGCATGTAAACAACCAAATAATACACATCAAACGTAACTGCAAACATTGTGGATCAAGCTTTATGTACGGAAAGTTATTGGCAATCGATTGTTGATACCAAAAACCGTATTGCATTATGTTCCATAATACAGCTAAATGACGAAGCTTACATTAACAACTATATTATTGACTGAAAGCACATATTTTCTTCAATTGATATTTAAAATATAAATTTGATTAATAATTTCTTAATATTACTAAATTCAGATTGAATGCTGTTGAAACCATTAGCAATTCAATTTTTTTATATAATATAATTTTATGTCAATATCGCCACTTAACAGTGAAAGAATTTCAATACCAATAAGAAATTTATGTTTTAACTTTTCAGTAATATTAAATGGCATAAAAAATATATTTACAATTTAAATTTTGATATTAAAAATAAATTAGCAGTAAGATTATAATATTATTTGTATTTCGATGGTATCAAGAATTTTATCGTTGTATATTCCTCGCGCTGACAGCAAATTAGACTTCTCCAAATTTTAATCTAATAGTAACTCAGTTAAACATGTAAATATCAGACACTATAATTATTCCATCTCAGTGACGATGACGCGCGGATTATTATAAAACGAATTAAGCTTATTTACTTCAAACGACTGATCATGGTTAACTAACTCTTTTAATTTATTTACAGCTCTAGGAAACTTAATGGGTGTGGCAGATACTTCAAAATCAAAGTTTATAGAAACTGCAAAAGCTCCATTGGAGCGACCGTATTTTGATGATGTGGGACCACGTAATGTAACCGCTGTTGTTGGCCAATCTACAACCCTCCATTGCAGAGTCAAACGACCTGGCGACAGAACAGTAAGTATGCCAATATAATAACTATGATATCTAATAATAACTTTGTTGTGTTAAATTATAACAATGAAAATCATTGCCTATTAATATTTCGTTAATATTAGTAATAAATAATAATATTATTTCAATTTTCCAATTATTTACTATCATGTATAATTTATTAATAAAGTATAGTTTATTCTGGTAAAGAGAATTTGGTTAACATTACAAAGAAGTAATGTGATTTATACTATACTAATATATACTAATATATTACCATAGATATATTTCAATTTTGTAGCTTTAATTGAAGACCTAGTAGCATTACCCACTTTTATAGCAAATTTGAAGTCTTTTAGTTAATTAAACCAGGCGCTAAATTCCGGAAAACAAACAGATAGATTGGGTCTTCAATAAAACATCTATAAAATGTGTACTTAGAGACAACTCTAAATCTTTCTTCATCAAATAGTCATAATTGAACACCAAAATAATTAATTATTTAACACTCTACAAGTTATATATACCGGGTGGTTCACTAAAATCTAAATATCGATAATTTATTACTATATACTTTGTTAGCAAAACAATGTCATATTTTAATTAATTTATATTTAAGTAATGACTAGTGACAGAATTAACCGGCAGTGTAGCGTAAAGCTTATAACCGACCGATTGGGAAGCGTGACCGCGGTTCAAATCCTGATCGTGTCAGATTCATCTTGGCTTTAGGGCCATGGTAATCGCCAACGTCCAAAGCGGATAAGGCACTTGAAGAAGAAGAAGTGAGAGAATCAAAAATTCATTCATAACTATCGAAGGTGTAAGAACCCAATGATAAAGTATTAAATTTAGCCCCACCCGAAACTAAAAAGAGAGTTTTAAACGGAATTTAAAATCAATTTTTACCGACATGCGAGTGAAAAGTATTTTAGGCAATTAAATTTGAGACTTCAATATTTACTAAATAATATCATTCACAAATATTTTTGATAACATTTTAATATTTATTTTTATAATTTATTAAATGAATTAATTATTTTTTTTTGTTTTATACAAAATGTTTAGCAAAATATATTATTAAAGAATACTTGTTATGCAATCCACACATTCTCATGAGAATTGAAGAGGTTAGCTTGAATACTGTAATAATTATTGCATTAACATTTCCTGTATCAGCGATATTACTTTGATTGTCAGTTGGATTTCATTAATAATAATTTTTCGAGTAGTATCATTTTCAGAAGAACAAAATTCAATTACGTTTACAAAAAAATAGAGAAATTCAAATAAATTTATTGAATTTTTAATTAAGTGGTTAAAAACTTTGTAGATGGTATAATAATTTAGTCAATATTTTAGAAGGGTAGCAACAGTTAATTTAAATTTAATTATTGATAATTTTAGTTGAGTGTTAAATATTGTCTTGTAAACAACATAATTGAATTGACCCTTATATAATTAATAGGAAAGCAATATATCCTTAACCTCTATTAGAATAATGCCAGAATCTTCTAAAATATTCAATCGTGAAGATCACTTTGAAGTAATTAGTGTACGTAATCGGGATAAATATAAACATCAATCTTAAACCGTAATAAAGGAATCAGATAGCAAACTATAAATTAGGATTGTAGTCGACAGGACAGAACTAAATCTCGATAATCCAGCAAAGTTATATTGACCTTCGCTAATTCCCACTTTACCTAAATCCTCCATTCCCAAATTAGAACACATTTCTTGGTCAGCATTTGCTTTGCCTGTCTTAAGTATGTTGCATACAGTAAAATAATAAAAGCCAAACACGGTTAAATGTCGAGTTTAAATTATTAATGCGTTTATCTAAATTTTAACTTATAAAAAGCTGTTCTTTTATTCTCTTCCGGTGTAGTTCATTATTGAAGAAAATAAAATGCTTTAACCGGTGTTCTTGAATTCAATATGCAGTGGAATAATAAGATAAGAAACTCATCAAAAAGAACATCAGCTAAGAAATGAAAATAAAAACACGAAAACTTTTTAAAGAGTTTTTTAAGTAGTGCCAAGTTGGAGGTCTAACAAATTACTAACTTAAGATTTTTGGTTTTATAACTCCCTTTGAAAATCCATTTATAAATAACAGGTGGCTTCAGGATAGCACTATGCTTAATTTTCTATAATTTCTATATAATATAATATATATTGCAATAGCAATATCGCGTATTGCACAGCAACATTTTTATTACCAAATATTAGATAGTATTTATATAAAACTAACTGCCACAAACAATTAAATACACAAATTCTGAAAACTGGTAATGATAATTATACAGCAGCAGAGCTACGTGGGTCGACTAGTTTGGTTAAGTTCCAATCCATAATCTTTTAAATCACCTTTTATCAAATTTTTCATTAGTTTTAATATGAAAGTAATGTAATTTCTAACTAAAAATTTACTTAAACTTGATTAAAATGAAGAAGAACTACTTATGCAAATTAAAATTCCACGTTATAAAGTACATATTGAATTTATAACACACTTGACAAAATTCTGGTCGGTATATGATATAAAAGCTGAAAACGACTTTTTTTATTGTATTTCACAGCATACATATGTATATAACGCTGTTATATATTCAGGTATGTATAAAATTCTCCCTTGGTGGTCAATAAACGTAATATAGAGCGTTTTTACAACTTGAATAATTTTTATTGTGTTTTATAGTTCTTCTAAAATAAAATAACTTGAGAGTTATTTTTGGTTATAAATATCACCTAATTTCCCAACTTTTCAACTTGTATTGCTTATTTTTAATGAAGTACCTGCTCTGTAATTATACAATTTGCGGCAGGAGACTTAGGACATGACCAAGGAAATAACACCCAATTCCATAATATAATTAATTTTAACATCATTTTAGTTAACTTCGTAATTATTACCCTTAATCATAAAAGTAAAAATAATTTATTTGTTTTATTTAGTGGATGTTATAATATAACTTTCGACGAATATCATAAAACTATATAGAACGCTAGGCAATCCGATCATAATGCGTCTACTATGACTTTGAAGTACATAGAGACCCTAGTTATTGTTCCTTACTTAATCTCGCATAATATGAAATTTGCTAACATCAATGGTAGCATACATGGTAGTTATATAATTGGTCGATATTCAGTTTTACTCAGAGAGATCGTAACCAAGATTATTATTATCATAATTTGCAATCATTGAACAGAATCATAGGCTAACTAATAACTTCATTTGAAACTTTTATTTTTTTGACAAAATTACTTTCGGAAAATTTTTTTGAAGCCAACAACCAATATTTGCCAAGTTAAAAATCATTAGTAATTTTGTATTAAAATAATTTTCAAGTGCAGTAAGACCCCGTTTAACGCGGGGGGTGCGTTCCAATAAGTTCCAGCGCTAAACAAAACAGCGTTAAACAAGGCCATCTTAACAGGTAAATAATGGGGATATGTGAAATATTTGCAATAGAAATTTAAAAAAATTGTAAGTGTTCATTGTTTTATTTTGCAACATTTATTGTTCAATACTTTTTTATTACATTCATGAAAAACAGAAAAGATTCGAGTAAAGAAGTTATGTTTGTAATAAGGACGGTTCTTCATTATTTTACATTTTTTGTTTTTGCCAATTTCGTTACATTCGTTCACTTGTTCAACTAATTCTACAAGATCGTCGTTGGAAAGACTTTCACCAATTGTAACTTGCAATAATTATTCAATATCCTGATCATTTCTATTATCAAACGATGTTTCATTAATACCGATTACGTATATACTGAAACAGCATTAAGCGGGGTCTTACTGTAAAAATATTTTTTTTACAATTTTGGCTTGGTATAGTATTCTGATGTTTTTTTAATAAAATATAAAAATTTTATATTTTTGTAAAATTGTTTGTAAAATTTATTTTATTCCAATCCAATCGATCGAACATTGTTAACACTACATATAAAATCTGTAGTCCTCGGTTGGCTAGCAATGCAATTTTATTTGCCTGCTTTCTTTCCAATTTACAATCATTTCAAAATTTGGTATTGTAAATTAACTAATTTTATTCTAGATTTACTATTTTAATTTTAGAAATTTTGTTCAAATCATCAGATTCCAATTTAAAAATTTTAACAGCTAACGTTTTAGTTTATATCCGTTTCTGTTTTACTTGTGTATTGCTTGTCAATAAATTACTTTCCTTTTTATAATATTATTAGGAGTATTTCTATTCATATCATTAAATTTTTTTATTAAATCAAGCTGTCCCTTGGAACTTACAGAATCCTTTTCTAGAGGGGGAATAATGCTCTTACAAATTTAAATTTGTTATTTCAATTCCCCATTCATAAGAATTTTCTTAAGCTTAAATTTTACTCTTTCAGAAAGAAACAGATAAGAGCGGCAGTAACCTCTTTTTATATTTGACACTGCAATTAATTTTTGTACTTCGATCTGGTGTGCGCCTCTATATCGTTTGCGCCCTAGGCAGTTGCCTAGTTTGCCTAGTGCCTAGCGCCGGCCCTGAGTAAACGACAGCTGAAAGACAGATAAATACAACTGGCACTATCATGCACTAGGCTAGACAACTGAACTGGCTGGAACCCCATTTTGCGGTTAAGGAATTATGCCATTATAAAATTAATGTAATATATTTTTTGAAACAATTATAAAACTCTATACCATAAGCGCCGGCATAAGTGTACATTTACTAGAAAATGTGTACTTTTACCGCTATACGTAAATTGTAAAGTAGCTACTATATGATGCTAATATTTTAATTTAAGTAGTTATAAAATTAAGACGAAGCAAAATAAAATATTACCGTTATAATAAATTGCTTTTACAATATTTATTATGGTTTAGCTCAAGTTTCGGAGATAACAATATATTGTAGAACTGCTAGAAATTTGTAAATTACAAAACACGTACTTTATAGTAGAAAGAAGAGCTTAATTGTAATGTCACCACGAAATAAATTTAGTAGCTACTGGTAACGCAAAGCCGGATTTGCATGCATGATTAAAAAATAAAACATAAAATCGTAGTCAAAGAAACAAAAGGGATAAAACCATGCTATGTTGGGGAATGCAAATAAAGCCAGCCAGTGGCCGAGTTCATAACTAACAACCGACCTGCAAACAGCCCGCATTAACAAAAGCACATATAAGTACATTGTAAAATATACCAATTGAAAATTAAGCTTTTGGTTTTTCAGTTTTATTAGTTTCATTGCATTAAATAGTAAACTATAACGTTTACGTTGTTAAATTTTACAGCACTCCATAATTTAAATAAATTGGGTTCCTCCTAAATAACTGCATTTCATATTAAACATTTTTCAACACTAAAACTTAAATATTTAACACAGAGATAGAAAATTTTGAACAAATCCTTATTATAATGTAATTATTGTATTTTTCAGATTCGACCCAATAATATTTTGAATAATAAAATTTTAGCTTTGAGGTAGTCTTTCTCTCTTAGCTTTCAAGAAAGCAGAGATACTCTGGTCATTTTGCGGGCTCAAGCGTCTAACCCTAGCCTAATGAGGAAATCCATTGAAACAGATTTTAATAAAAAAAAATTTGCAATTTATATTCTATATCCAACACTTTTAAAATTACATTTTTTAAATAAATGAATGCGTTTTATTAAAAATTATATACATATGAACAAATATAAGGTTTAAATAAATATTTAATCCGTTAGACTATATTAGACTATAATCCCGATATTATTGAACAACATTTAATAATATTTTATTAAAACTGGATTTAATTTTTACCTATAATAACTGAAAATTAGCTTAGATAATTATCATTTTATTAAAATTGTATATTATGGTAGATATTATTTAAAAAAATCATTTTAGATTATTGAATAAAACACCCTTAAGCGGTAAGTAGCGAGTTTCTACAGTATATAATATATCCATAATAGAACTTTTGCATTCTTAATTAAAGTTTTAATATCAATACTAGAAACATACAAATTAAAGAAATACCTTTTTTTAAATCTGTGCTACATATTATTATTAAAACAAAAGAATTGAATTGTTTTATTTAAAAAAAGTAATCTTGTACAAAGTAGATGAAATAATTAGATATATAAATGGAAAGTTAGGAATTTTAAAGAAAAGTGTAGGTAGGTAAGCAATAACCTCCAGAATTCAGTTTACATATTTGTTTACTTTAAAAGCTGTAACCTAAGGATAAGAAAACAGATCCTTAAGAATTTTCAGTACTACGCTTTCATTTAAAATTTTTAATCTTCTCGAGATGTAACCGGTAGATTTAATTACAAGATAAGAACTTTATTATGCTTCCACTACGTGACTCGGTCCAAGACAAAATTAAAATACAAATTGCTGTTTTAAATTTTCTTGATTGTAAATAACATTAGGTGGGATTCCTTCAACGTATGATGTACATTATGAAATGAAAAGAAGTTCTTTTAAAGTTTTATGTTCTAGTGTATGGCATCTATCTCATATTGTAGTGTAGTAGTAATTTCGTTTTAAAGGTAATAGTATTTAACACGTTCGCTGTCGATAGCTCAAATGGGAGATGTACTTTAAGAAACCAATTTACTTCATGTTTCCGGTGCAAAGTAAAATCTGCGCAGGGGAATATAACCCTTATGAATTAAAAAGAAATATTCTGATATAACTACTATATTATAATAGTACATCATACCGGTTGATATAATAAAATAGCAATCAGAGAAATAAAATGGTAACTGATAAACAGATTTATTTAAATGTTAGTTAAGTAGATTAAGTTAAAGTCTAATTGAGTTGCCAAATCGATTTCATGAACGGATAAGTTTCTCAAGGCGCAATTTGATTTCCCTAAGATACGTAGTATTTAATAGGATATATTAATTTACGTTTTCTTGAAAAGGTATAAAGCTTTATTTTATAACCAGTTGTATTTATTTAGTGACATTAATAATGGCATGTCAGAGTTTAAAACTTTACGGTTTAATGTTTTTTCGGTAATAAACTGGAAAATTTATGGCTAATTCATTTATAATTTAATTCTAAATAGATATGGAAAATTTCGCAATAAGCAGGGTGCTAAAAATTACTGTTTGGTTAACACAAAATATAAAAAAAATATCAAACGTGTTAGTTATAGTCCTTTTATTATAAAATCGTATAACGCTTATTTCCTGTAGGTAATAAACATGAAGAACCAGATTATTATATTTGAGCCGCTTTTACAAAGCAGCGTTTTATGGCTTGTTGTTTATTAAATTTTTATAAGTAGGGAAGCTTACTCATGTAAATTTACAAAAAACGTCGCATAAACGCGTTACTGCATATAACCTGAACAAGTAGTTTTATAAAAATACCAGCAAGACAACGTCGATAAGGTAAAAAATTAAAATTTGCATATTTTGACATATCACTATAAAATTTTAGGAAAAAAAAAAGGATTTACAACTTTTTTAGTGTTGGGTACATAGATCTTCGTATGCCCTTCCAAATACAGTAATATGTTGCTGTAAATTGTATTCCGGCCTAGATGTGAATATGCACGCCCATCAGAAATACCCGCTTCATAAACTACCCAACCGTTATTGTATTGTAGTAAATTAGTTTTGGATGATGATTAAGATAAAAATACAAAAATGTTACGATAATAATTTTATTAATTTTTAAAGTAAACTCTCCAATTTTGAAAATAATATTCGCAATAAAAAAAAGTTTTCTACTAAAATCAATTAGACATTTTATCTATGTACGTACGTATGTATGTACGTATAGGTATACCTACTTTGAGTGGACTTCCTTTTTTACATCAAAATTTAGTTAGATCCGCTGTTAGTCGACACAAATAATGCCTAGCTCCACATTAATCATAGAACAACTACTCGAAAACTTAGTCTAAAATAGTTAAAATTTGTAGCAATATCGGATTTGCTTTAATACTTTAAGCAAATCCTTTACCTACTACGTTCAAAACTTTTCAACAAGATAAACTACACTCAACCTACTTTGAACTAATAATTGAAAACTTTTCAGGGCATTTTAAAGTGATTTTAAAGCTTTTTTAACAGCACTGTAGATAAACTCTGCTTGCTTAACTATAGTAATATTTTTTAGCAATTTTACTAATGAAATTAGTTACCGTAATTTTTTTAACAAAGTGTCTGATAAGATCTGATGAAAGGGTTCTTCCTACAATGTTGTTGAATGTCACTATCTATAGCTTTGATAGACGCTAGATCATGCCAAACTAATTGAGGATGCAAGTTTAAATATTGTTTTAATTAAATTTAATGCCACAACTAGAAGAAAATTTTCACTTCGATAAAAACTTATTTACAAAAATTTTAAGCAAGCTTCTAGCAATGTAATTATAATAATGTGTTAAAAACAGTTTCCCGCAAGACCACTAATAATCCAGTTAAATATTAGTAGTTGCACTAAAAATTTTTTTTACCAGCAACAGCAAAAATTGTTGCTCATTATGCGTAATACGCTTCACTATAACAGAAGTTTAATTTTTTGCTTATAACATACTTGTTTACTTGACTTGCATGTAATTTTGTGTGTGCTAGTTAAGCAAACTGTGTTTGTTAGTAAATTATGTTTTCTGGTACAATAAATTCTACCTGTTTTGAAGTACACTCTGTTTGCTAGTAGAGTAAATTTTTTTCTAGTAAAGTTAATTCTATTTACGTGTAAAGCAAATTCTGATTGCTATAATAACTAGATTTAGCTTCACAGGTTTTTAGTAATAGCAGCTTAAGCTAAGTTATTAACTAAATCTTTTAAAACTGATTCAGGAGGTTTTGTTTATATGCGAATTTCAAATTTTTTTAAAACTCTTTGTGTGTGATTGAAATAATAATAATAATAATAATAATATTTATGATATAAATTCTGTTTACGAGAGTATTAATTCTAATTGCTAAAAGAGTAAATTCTAGGTAAATTCTGTTTATGTGAAAAGGGAACTTGATATTAATCATCTGTCGAAGTTAAGGTATCTATTTCCACAAATACAATTAACTTTAAACATTTAAAAGTCCTGCGACACTAAAGTGCTTTAGTACCTCCTATCACTGTCGTCAGCAGTAAAGTACTTTAGTGTCTAATATTTAAGATCAAATAGCGAGACAATAAAATATTCATACCTATTAACATATTTGAGTAAATAAAAAAAATGTTTTTCTACGTAAGTGCTATAAAATTGTTAATAATTTATTATTTAAATATTTTTTTAATTAAAAAAAAAAAATTATTTTTTTATATAGCCCATATAGCAAATCAGTTTATTAGTCGCAAATATGAAGTTCAAAGCTGTTTAAAATTCGTAAGGTCAAACGTGTTTAAATAGATATCAGTTACGAAGAAGGGTTTATTTCATCATTGTCGTAGCCTCATGTAGCCAGTCGGGCCCAAAAATTAATCAGTAATTTATAATTTTCCTAAATGTGTTAAACATGTATACCAAATTTCATCAAAATTGGACAACGCTTTGGAAAGTAATCGCGTTACAAACATATATACGCACATAGTATAACATTCAAACACCCAAAGCAAATGTAAAATCGTCGATGTACATCGTAGACCTCCCTTCGTTTGGTCAAATAAGCATATTATAATATGCTCTACAATCTGCACAAACCATATGGTGTTTCTAAGTGTAAAAAGTAATTATTACATATAAATAACATGACTTTATCGGTGACGAAAACAATAAATTTTACTCACAAAAAGCGTCGAGTTTGTATTATTCATCTTGTGAAAATTGATACGAGCCGAATATGACGTCACCTTACTTGAGGTAGGTGTTTAATTCCGTGGAGAGATTGAGGATATTTTGAGATGACTTTGGTTCGTTAGCAGCTCACTAACGAGTTATCTTTGGCTTGGATCCCAAAAGTCACCCCTATTGTGGTAGAATAATACTTAAGTCGAAGTTAAGTTTTAAACTATATTTTTATTCGTCACATACAGTCTTTATATTATACAATTATTGGTGATTGCTCGCATGCATAAGTTGCTCAGTGTATTTAATATTTTGTATATGAAATTTGAACATTTCCAAAAGAAAATAGATTTCATTATTTGCCCATTATGAGACCAGGCTTAAAATTTGATAAATGGACATTAGTTTCATACAAAAAAATTTGAAGAAAATCGATCAGTAGATACATATTTGATTAAAAATGACGATATATCTTTAAACTTGAAAATCTTATAATAATATCGTTTCCATTTTCTTTCAATATTTTTTATCAAAGGTATGTTTAAAAAAAAATTAAAAAAAAACGTTTAATTTGGTTTATTTTTCGCAATGTTACGTAATTTTTGAAAAATTAATAGGTATTCTACAAACGCAACGGTTCGACAACAACAATTGAAAAACATTGTGGAGGCTAGTTTTAACCAATAGGTACTAAAACACAAAACAATTTCAATAAAATCGGAGATGCAAAAGCAAAATGGTGTCCGATTTGGCGTGGAATGCCCCATATGCATGCGACTTTACAAAGTTTGCTAAATTTGATTATTTTACAATTTTGTATATTAATATTATAATAATAAAATGCATAATTTTGACATTTCTAAACTTATTTTCTTATGTACAGGATGGTTTTATTTTACTTAATATAATATAATAATTATAGCTAATGCCGTTCATGGTTAACGTAGTGAAACCGTAGGTCTAAATTAGATGTCATCGGTATGCCTGACGATGACGCCTACCGAGAATATACTATTATTCTTGCTGACGTCATATGGCGATTAACCGATTTTTAGACGTATTATTTGGCAAGTGGCATGCATGTCGTTTCGACAATTTTGTTTCATATTGTGCCTGTAGTATGCGTGCGAGTGTGAAGTATTATTAGTTATTACATATCTAAGGGATACAAAGTACAAAAATTACATGAATTTGAGACGGTATACTAGGCAGATTGAACTTAAATGGTTCAGCAATAATTTTGACTACTGGTGGTAGTTTTACCTAGGAGAATGATATCAGCAACATCAAAGTAATATTATACATTGTTTTTTACCAAAGCCGCAACATACTAGTACAAAGAAGTAGATAGGATCGAAATTTTTCGAAAAGTAACATTTTCAAACTAGAACTTCAAAATATAAATTTCCAACATAAGGTAGTAGTATTATAAAATATATGCTAGATAGGTGAAGATTTATTTTATTTTGCAATTTTAAAGAGCAGGAAAACTCACAACACCCGAGCAGGATTTGTTGATATTCCCAATTATTTTAATGCAATTAAACAAACAGTGTGTAATCTAAACTCAAATTATATTTAAGAATAATTAATTTCATTTAATGAAAGCTTTAATTTTTCTTAACAAAATTTATTTAAAAATTACTACAGTTACAACTACGGAAAATAACAGTCAAACCCTAATATATTGCAAAGGTTGAATATGCCTGAAGAAACTAGGTAAGTTATTACGATTATTATCAACTAATGTTGAAATTGTTAGTTGATTATATAATTATTTATTGACAGTTTCATTACAGCTTATGGAAATGAAATTATTAACGTCAACCAATTATCAATATTTTACTTTGTAATGCTTCCATATTTTACACACAATAACGACACTACACGACGTTTTAAACCAACATGAAATGAATATAAGTATAAATCATTTTATAGTAATTAATCCTTCCTTTAAATGATAATAAATTTATTAATACTTCATTTAAATAATATTATAATTTTTAATCACACAATTGAATATTTTTATTTCGCCAAGCATTAAATTTTAATTTAAATATTGTAATGAATCTTTATTGTTCATTCAGTTGTGATTAATTTTATGTTATTACTATTTTAATGTAATTTGTAAACATGTAATACGTAGTATTATACCAAAATGTTAATAATACCCACTAAATTAACATCAAATATTCAAACTGTAATAGGAAAGTTATTATTTGTTTGTATATTACATATTAATTTTACATTAAAACTAGACTCTTAATTGCAAACTAATGTCACAAAGTAGTTTATAGATGCTTAGATTGAGGTAGTTGAGATATTAAGCAATGGTTAATACTCGAATTAATATTTCGTGCAAATTATAATATTATATAATACATATAGTAGGTAAATTAATGCGGTGTGTCCAAAGTAGTTCAGAAACTTAAAGTAATATTGTTGCAAACAAATTAAATTTTTAAATATTAAATTAAATGTGAACTTTGCACAGGCATTCAGTAACAGTTCACCTTTTATTGTTAAATTAACCTTTTAATTTTTAAGTTTAATTTAATTTTTAATATATATTTTATAATATAGTACTTTCTTAGCAATTAATTAAATAATTAGTTAGGTACCACGATCAAAAATTAATTTTATTATAGTAGTAAAATACTGTTTACACGCCCGGGGGTAAATAATAGCAGTTCTTCTGTAGAAGATCTCCTAATAGATGTATCTAGCTCTCTAGAAAGCTTCTATTATTTGACCTCTGTCTGATTGGTCTGTTTTTTTATGTGTTACTAATCAGTGGTGACTTCCAAAGATATATTCTACAATATGAAAATAATAATCAAAAATATTTATAAACAAAAATAGATAATAATAAAAAATTAAACGTTACTGTTGTAATAATGAAAGTATGAATTTAAAGGAAAAACAAACTGTTGTGCCAGAGAACGTAACAAAGTTTCACCGTTCGCTGACTCTGTTAAGTTCTTAAAATTTTAATTATAAAATATAAAATTGTTATATTTACAAAATAATTCAAACTTGCAACATGTCAAAACATTAATAACTAAACAAATACCTACATACTACGTTAGACAAATTCATAGCTTTTGTCTATTATAAGACAATTTATTATTTTGCATCTTTGTCTCTCTTACATTAAACGATATAAGGAAAATATATATCTTGTTATTTCTAAGTTCATAAAATAATAACCAGGGTTTTTCTGTAGTGGTTCAGATAATATCTTTGCATAATCACTCACTATAGTTCTTATGCGGTTTTCAGCATAACGATATTTTTTAAATTATTTTGATGGTAGGTGGCCTGATAGTAGGTGTTCATAAAACATATCAGAAATACCAACCTGAAGAAATATTAGGAAATCTCATAAAATTTCTGGTAATCCCAGGATTTTTTACATCCCTTGCTAACCGAACCACTCCAAGAATTTTGCGAACAATTTTATATCAGACTTGTTATGAGTACACTTTTTTGAAATTATTCAGCTTGTTCATAGTCGATTTTTAGTGGAATGATTATGGTGTATACTGTAAGGCACCCGGGAAAATTGCAGCATACTATTTTGAAAAATATTAGGAGTATATTTTACTATTAGTCTCTGATTAAAAATTTTTAAGAGATATGTTGCAAAAGGAAAACAGGGTGTATGGAGATGCAATCGGAGACAAAAGTATGTAAAAATTGGAATATCACGAATATTTATCTTTTGTGTGTTTTAAAACACTTTTTGAATGAAATAATTAATAATCAAAGTTATAAAATGTATGCTATGAGGCTTTTTTCGTTGAAAATTGCATTATTTTACTGAAACGACAAAATTTTTATTTATTTCAACATAAATTTTGCGAGTGACTGTACCTTCAATCCAACCCCACAAAATATATATTATTTTAATTAAAATTGATAATTGTTATTGCAAGATGGATAAAAACCTAAGGAATTATGATATTTATAATTCCCCTAAATTTCAAAAAATTTAAGGCTCTTTTAATGTCGATATCTATTAAACCTAATAAAAATAGGAAAAATTTTATGGAGTTATAATTAATTTCTCAGAAACGGTGTAGTAAACTGCGATTACATTTTGATAAAACTTTCTTCTATTTACCAACAATAACTATAAAAACTTGAGAAAAAATCAGACCTTTTTTTCGATGCTTTTTAAGCAATTATATTCGATAAAATGTTGTTTTTCTTATGAAAAATAAAATCGGTTTTTCATTACAAGCTTGCCTAAAGATTTTACTTATATTTTTTTTAAAGAAAAGTATTTTACTCTTTTGCACCTTGTGATTTTCCCTTATACCCGACTCCCGAGGAAAACCATACATGTGATTCTAGCGAATGTTAAGAAAATAGGAAGTGTTAAATTAAAACTGCAAGAACTACTAAACGGTGTGGTGAATCGATTTGAAATTTTTTTCACTAGATCACAAAGTTACTGATGACATGAGTATACCAATTTTGAGTACCTTTTTTAATTTTATTTTAAAATAGAAATGTGTGGAAAAGCTAGCAGTTATGAAGAGCAGAAGTTTATGATTCTTTGATGTGTTACCTATCTACTTATAGTTGAAAAGCTTATCCTAAAATACCTTCTCATTCTTACAGAATAATTCTGCAGATCGACACTTGTACATACACATAAAATAAGAGTTTTTGTTAATGATAGGTCGAGGGTTATACGCCAAAAGAAAGAGAGGTTCGACGTGTAATAACAAATTTAGAAATAGTTAAGTATTTCTTAAACTTTAGTAATTCAAAACTATTGCGGTACACACCCTTAGCGATGCGAACTGTAACAATAAACATATTTTCTTGTCAAAATTCTCTTTTGATTACTTTTGCAACAAAGAAATTTAATGTAATATGATATATTGTGAAGAATTCATGTCGCTGGCTCGTACACGAGGACTTAGATATGAGCTTTGGCTGGTAATATTTAAAAGCGGTTTATAAACCCCTTTGACAACTTCCCAAAAGGATTACCGCCAGAGGTGGAGTATTGTTTACACGATAATTCATTTGTCAGTTTCTTGGGCGCCAAGCTTCTAAATACTTAGTTTTATTTGATAGGAGTTTAGTTATCATAATCACCAAAAAAAATGCGGCTATAAATTTACAATTGATTTTTGTTAAGTTATTGTTATTGTGTTATCCATTTCTGAGCGGCCCGGTGCGTCGCGTCGACAGAATTTGTTAAATGATATGTTAAACGTCTTGGTCTACAATGCCTGTGCATTTTGATCTTGTGTAAGAGTAAACTTGGCATAATTGTTTATCTTTCTGTCAAGATACCTCTATATCATATTGGTAAAGATTTTCTTGAGGCTAATTAACGTGTTAATTAAAACTAAAAGACTTTCCAGAAGTTGATTTATTTCTATCATGTTATCTCATTTGTTATTTATATTTATTTCTATAACAAGATAGAAATAAATTAACTTGACGAAAGTGTTTTAGTTCTAATTAATACATTTATATCATTTACATCGATTCCTTTCTATGCCGTTGGCGTCGTTTTAAAAGGAATTTTATAAACGATACGTTTTATGTTATGTTTAACATTTGTTACTAATGATGTTTATTTTTACCTCTCTTTAAAGTTTATCTTGATTCTTTAACGTATTATTATAATATCAGTAAAATTGATATTTTATGCATGCATCTCCATTGTAAAGTTTATCAACATAATCTTTAATAATCTTCTTGAAAATTGATTTGACGATTTAAGGTAAAGATTAAAGTTTCCTTTAGAGTTTGAAAAGCATTTTTTCGTTGTATACCTTAAGTTAGTTTCAAATATTTAACTTCTATTATAATAGGATTATAATTTTAATAGCTTGTCAAACAAGTTGGTTTTGTGTCCATTTATAATATTCTAAACAATTTGTTTCACCAATACTACATAATATCGTTCATAGTTAATATTAACTTAATAGTATACCGAATTCAATTATTTAATATGAAACTTAAAATAATATCTACAAAGATTTTCAAATATATTTAAATTATACTCCTGTTAACAATATATTGGTTGTCATTCTCTTTGTATTTTAATTATGTCTAATGTACCTAACTATAAATTTTTCAAATTGTTTACTAAAGTATTCAAGGCAATATACGATTGGCGATAGATAATAAAATTTTAATATTAAATAATATTTTATTGTTTTGCTTAGCTGATGAATTTTTAATTTAATGTTAGTGAATGTCTGTATGTTATTATAAGACGAAGGACGAGTTGTCTAATAACAAATCAGCTTTAGAAAACATTTGCTATTATATTATTATTTATTCTTCTACAAAATCCATATTTCAATATGCAGATTTTCTGAACTGTGGGCATGTGAAAAATTGCAATAAGCTTACATTTCCGCTAGTGAAAAAGTATTTGAATATTTTTAAGATTTCGCCTGTACCTAATTTTTAAATTTTATTTGCAAAAGTGTAAAGTATTGTAATATTTATTTAATTTCTTTTGATTATAAATATTATTATTGCGACAAAAAATCAAATAATCATTGTCTACTTATTTCATATTAATTTATGATTATTTTCTAAAAGTAGTATGTTGTCGTATTAAGCTTTAAATATTTTAAATACCAATAAACACATATAGTTTAAAACAATCTATGCTGGCAATTTTGGTATTTAAATTTGCTTTCGACTGGTTTTCAGATATCTAAATGATACTTCTAAACATTTTACTTACAGTACTTGATTAACATCCTTTATGAATATGTCAGGATTTACCTTATTCAATTTTAAATTTTACGAAACACTTGTAGCTCGGTTTCGGTTGCTAGCATTTGAGTGTGTTGGGTTACTAAAAAGATTAATTTAATTTGTTGCTTTAAAATTTTATACTCACTTAATATAAATGGATTTAGTTGATATAATATGAGCCAAGTTAAAATTCAAAATTTTTGAATTGTAAATTTTATGTGAAGTGTTTTCAATTATTATAACAATCTTCTCTAATGTGCACAACACCAAGAGGAAAAAATGCTAATTGATTTTATACAATCAAACTGTAGATAACGGAATTACTAAACCCTTATATAAACTGTCAATTGTTTACTTTATGTTAAAATAAAACAACTATGTAGTGAAGGACAAATCCATTAACGCAATTAAATTTAAATATACAGCAAACGTTAAGCAAATAACTGGATAACATCTAACTTTATTTATTTTATTCAAACTTGTCAAATACTTTACATATATAATAGTATTACTTTAAATCTCAAATTAAATTGAAGTAATTTGTATTAAGGGTAATATTATACCTTACAGTATAGGGTGTTTTCTTATAAAATGTTTTATAAATATTAAAAGTACAGTAAGTTATGACAAAGAGTACATTAATTTATTTATTTAAAAATAATTAATTACCTTTTAAAGTTTTAGAATAAACGTGGATTTAAACATAATTACAGTTTATAAATCAAACATCACCAACTTTGAAGCGATTATATAAAATTACAACACGGTTATAAATTGTAGCAATTTTGTGAAGGTATTTAAAACCAATCGTTTCAAGTTTTAGTTTAGTTGAAAAAATAAGTCGCTTTTCAGATTAAGGACGATCGTTTTTAGGTTTATACCCCAGCAGCTAATCAATCTCAATAGGGTTTTACCAAACTTTTACTACACTGTTACTTTTTATATTATTTCTATCTAGGTAGTTCGACCAAATCAACTTACTTGAAAATTGAATAAGGCATTTCACTTTACCACAAAAACTACATTTTTCTTATCAATCAGCCCACGCAAATAAAATGGTTATAAATTTTTATTTAAACATAAAAACTTAATTTCAAGTTTATTTTTATTTTATTTGTTCTGTAAATCTATAAGATTGTAAAAATCACATGTTTTTTGAGAAGATGTAAAAGTGAAAAAAATTATTTTTTTTAAATTTTAGATTTCATGGATGCGGAAGAGGGATTTGCATATTCTAACATCTAGTATTCACACATATACGGGAGATGCTAGGTTTAGTGTTCGACATCCTGAACATAGTGATGACTGGGACTTGCGTATCGAATATGTTCAAAAAAGAGACGCCGGTGTCTACGAGTGCCAGGTTAACACCGAACCCAAGATTAATATGGCTATCATGCTCAATGTTGAGGGTATGCATTTATATTTATATTTTTAAGTATGCTTAGCTTTATTGCTTGCTACTGTGCTTGCTTTCATCGTGTCACGTTTTATCAATCATTTTTATATGTAGGTATAACATTATATCATATTATAGACTATTTTAAATTTTATAAATATCACTAAGTATACGTTTTAAGAGACATACACGTTAAAAATTACAATAATTATAATAATATGACGTCCATTTTAAATAGCTTAATTTAAAAATTTGTTAAGAGAAGCATTAAAGAAATAAAATTGGACTTGTAAAATTGTTAAAACTAATTTAAATACGACGAATGAAACAAAACGAAAATTCGCAATATAAATGAAAAGAGGTAAATCTGAATGTTATTATTTCCACCGCGAAAGAGCACTAAACAGTAATTTGTGATATTTTTTCCCTTGTCCGAAGATTTCTATACTAGAAAAATAGTACCTATTTATATGGATAGAGAAATAAACTATAGATTCAACGCACACAGTTGTATTTTTGATATTTTTAAATTGATAACTGATTAATATTTTAAATATTTTTTTAAAATTGTATATAAAATTATAGTACTACTTTTCACATTAGAGTTGTTGGCATGAAGACTTAACTTGTTCGTTATTAATTCTGTAGAGTATAGTGCAATGTTGGCTTCTTGTAGGCATTATTATCGTCGTTGAGCTCACGCAAACTATGTCTTAGGAATAACAATAAGCAGGAACATGAACATATTAGTGTTTTTTGTACTATTCCTTTGTTCCAGACGCGACTCCCTTTGCAGCCTCGCACCCCGGGCCCAACCCGGAAGGTACCTTCATCCCTTTCACGCATCTATCTTGTTTGATTTATTACATTTTCACTATACATTATTCTCGCCACTTCATTATTCTAGTTTAGACTTGCATGTGATTTATTAGTTAGTAGAATTACAATTGCTAACGTAAGAAATATTTCACCTCTTTTAACTTTTTACTTCTAATTTTAGTCAATTTTTGTATTGTTCTTTTTTAAAATTAAGATACAATTGTAAATCTAGCAGAGTAGACGATTATAGAGAAATTAGTAACGCTTTATAATTTTGCTTAAATACAATATTAATCTCTGATTAAGTTGATTTTGCTTAGTTTAATCACTGAACGCGTAAAATTAATTACTCACAAATTCTTCCATTTTAATGACTACGCGTAAACAATAGGAAACGCGCGCCGTGCTAATAATTTGCATTAAATTATTTATTAATTTTTTATTACCTAAGCTTTTGATTAATTTATAACATTTTGTAATGAAGAGCGTCGGATTTTAATCGTCATATATATACTTATCTTCACCGTTATTATAAAGTTACCTAATTTTGGTATGTTAGTATAATAAACCCTTTTTTAATTAATAGTAAATGAAAATTTACATTATTTATGGCATGCTTTGTATGAAATGGGTAGCTAGTGTAAGTATTTTGCCAGAAAATATTAAACTCAAACTTTTACATCAAGCACTACTGAACAATATTATTAAAACAATAGTTGCTATAAAATGAAAAGTTGAAGTTTGTTTGAAATTAACAGTTTAATATTGATTGCAAAAGGACGTGATTGAAAATGTTCCTTTAATAAAACATTTTAAATCTCGTTTTTTTAAATCTACTCAAGAAATATTTTCTACTTAATATTATTTTTTAATCACTTTTTTTCATTAACTCACAGCCTGTAACGTAGCATCAACTTTTAAAGGAATAAATTGGAAATTAGCTCTAATGTACGGCTTTCTAAGTAAATTTTTTAAAAACCTAAAATTGGTTTTCTTAAACGATCCCTAGGCGATACAATATTATATATTATTATAATATTAAGTATGTACGATACTTGCGAAATATAATCATCATGTCGAGTGCCACAGAATCAGTTGTGGGACTATTAATTTATGGAACAAGCTATATTAGTACACCGAAATTAGAATAAAAAAACGTGTGTACCTCATACACATAAGTTCGCATTAAAAAGATTCCGTTTAAAACAAAAAAAATGCAGTTTTTTGAAGTACAATTTACCAAAATAATACAAAAGAAATGAATTTGTTTTGATTTTTAAAATATACTTTAGATTAAACGCGTATTTAAATTGAAATTATAAATTTGAAATTGAAAAAGGAATCTTGGGCTGATTGAATAGGTAAAATCAAACAAAATGTATTGCTTTGACGACGTTTCGGAACATGTATTATTCCATTCTCAAGGCTGAAAAAAGGGTAAGACAATATTTGGACTGCGAAATGATTTTCACTTACCACGCAAACAGAGATGTAGGTTTGTAACCTTTTGATGAACTTTTTTGGGTCCATAGATTTTGAGCTGCCCTTCCTGCTCCTTTATGTGGACGACGTCCTCACGGCAGTCCCGACGGATAAGGTGGAGAGTTGTATCAAAATACTAAACAGCTATGACAGGTTGCTTACGTTCACCTACGAGCTTGAAGAGGACCACTCCATTCCTTTTTTAGACCTCCGTATAAAGAGAAGGGATTATGGAACTTTGGTCACAGACATCTGCAGAAAACCATCATCTACTGACAGAGTACTGAACTGCATCTCTTCACACCCACTGAATCAAAAGATGGGTGTGATCAACACGCTTAAGCACAGGATCTTAACATGCGTACCTGAGGAGCTGGTAGGCTCGAGACTTCACGAGTTGAAACAACAGCTATTGAAAAATAATTACCCCTCCCGACTTTTTGGATCTTACCATGTTTCGAAAGAAAAGAACTACTCCACCAGGAAACCTTACTCAACCTACAAACCTAGAAATAGGGGAAAAAAGGTACAATAAAATCACTTACCATCCGTGGTTAGTACATAGGATCAAACAGATGTTTAAAGAACCCATAAGAAGTGGTGAGTTGCAGATGACCTTCCATAACCCTTACACCCTAAACAAGAGCTTATTTTCGAAGACCAAAGACGAAGTCCCTATATTGGAAAGAGCTATTGTGATATATGGAGTGCAGTGTGAATGTGGAGGATTGTACATAGGTCAGACCAGACCAGAATAATGTCGGCCAGAATAAATCAACACCAACATGATATAAAATCCAAGTCAGCAAAAACTGGTTTAACTGAATACACGATCAACACTAAACACAAGTTTACTACAGAGGATGTGAAGATTTTGGCCACCGAGAAGAATTTCTATAAAAGGACCTTCATCGAGGCTGCCTACATATCCACAACCACTAACAACCTCAACAAGCAAACGGATTACATATCTATAAGTTCAAGATACAAGAACCTTCTTAGAGCGTATGCAGAGAAAACAAATCCAAGTTGAACTTTTTTTGAGAAATGCCGCCTCACGTAAGAATACAACCAGCTTCCTAATTTATATTGTAGTTTTGCTTTTGCCTTTTTGACTTGCTGCGTGATTTTGTTTCACTTCGTTTACTATTGTAACACTTACCACTTGTTTGACTTACCTACACTAGATGTAGCGTTCCACGAAGGGGTTTTCATATTGGATTCGTATGGATAAATTTCGTTGAAATTTACTTATCGCCCTTATCGACATTTTATATTATATTCTATTCGTGTATGTTTTCAAGCAAAGTTTTATTTACACTGTGTTCGTAATAAATTTATTTATTTAGAAGTTTTACAATTTTTACTTATATTTGTATTATTACGTTTTATTTTTAATTTTAATGACGTCGTTAACAGCACCATCAAATATCACCATTTACCTCTTTCGTATCAAAAAGGTAGTCTTACAAACCTACATCTCTGTTTGCGTGGTAAGTGAAAATCATTTCGCAGTCCAAATATTGTCACCAGGAAATATTTCCTATTAAAAATACTTAAAACATTTAAAAAAATCTAAAGACAACATTTTTAAATATTGGAAACACAATTTGTATTAATAATATAATGCTTTAAAACAAATTTATTATTAATCTACTAATTGCATTCTTAACACGACTTTTTCTCTCTGCAACTCATCACCATCATCGTTCGTAGTTACCAAAGTCCTTCGCGTTCGTTCACACCTCTTGTTTCCCCCTTTCATTACCCCTTATTTCGTTCGGTCATCACTGTTATTTCCCCTTTATTGAGTTCTCCTTATTGTAAAAATTTTCGAACATGTTAAGTACTAATCAATTTTATTATTATCAATTATATCAGTTATGTCCTAATTTCACTATTAAATTAGTAGCTCAATCCCGCTTATATTTCTTGTGAATGCTCCAATCCGTGAGTTCTTGAAATAGAGATTTATATTTTTTAAATTTGCTCTCATTATATTATTTTTATTTGATCGGTTTAGATTTTTCAAAAGTTTTAATTTTTTTTTTTATTGATATGGCATCAAAGTCGGTATAATTTTATTTTAAATAATTAACGTTAAAGCGATTTGACTATTATCATTTTAATTATATTGAATTGACTTTTTAACTTTTCTAGCTCTTTTACCCCCAGATTCATAGAGCAGTATTAAGTTCTAAGTAAGGCATTTCGCGTCGAATTTGTTTTTGATGCAACTTTATTTACTCGGTTCATAAGGGTCAATTTAAAAAGCTAAGTATTAAGATCAGTAAGGCCTTGTCTATGAATATGGGTGTTAATATTTTTAACAAGGTTTATCTGATGAGTATCCATAAGAACGAAACACGATTTGTCGACCAACAGTGTAATAAACTATCAATTCATTGTATTTAAAATATTACGTAAGTCAAAAATTCAATTTTATAACATGTAAATCAATTAGATTTTGAATTTATTATATAATTTCACATGTTAAGAACTAATCCATTTTAAAGAAGTTTCAATTAAAAAAAAACCGAATAGATACATATACATATTCAGGCAGAGCCAATTTTTTTATATATTGTAATTCTTGCCGTGGACGTCACTCCGCCATCTTCAAATAACAGCAAAATTTTGTGACATATTTCAGATTTTGCCAAATGGCAGTCAAAGTAAGCTTCTGAATGTATGCCGTACCGATTTAAAGTACATAAAATTTACTACAATTTGAAATCAAAACGAGTTTTCTAGCTCCACTAGTTAAGTAGTGTTACAACCCCAGAAAAATCAGCATTTGTCAAAATTGGGAAATTTAAGAATTACAGCAACTTTTCACCCCGTACCTTCTAAATTATGACTCTTTTTCAGTAAAAACTTGTTTAATAACTTTCTAACTTTATTAAATTTGCTACAATTTGACCAGCACATGAGTCCTTACAATATTCCGCAGGCTGTGCATTGCTTAAACACTGATGAAAATTCCATATCCCATGTCATTTTTCTCAGATGGTGCGTAAGGGAACAAAATCATCATTATATGAAAACAAACATGTGGTTGTTGAAGGTGGTCGTCAGCTACATAAAGTCGTGTGGCGTAGGCCGACTTCGTTTCCAACTATGGCAGGCAGCTACAGAAATTATTTTGAGACCCGCTACGGTGCAAGGGTAGCAGTAATTGTTTACAGTTATCCTGTTGATGCTGACAAAACAAGCACTAAAAATTGTGGACGACTTTGCAGGGCTACCCGTTCTACTCCTAACATCATCTTTAACCAAACTTCCGCTTTAGAATGTTTATAAGAATTTTTTCTCGAATGATAATAACAAGAAGCACTGCATTGAATTGCTTAAAGATGAATTCGAAAAAGTTTTCATATACATGTGAAACGGGCAGTTGAAGACGCAGATATATTATTCGTTAACACTGACATTTTACAGGAATCTGAATGACACTACTTCATAGTTGACGATGACATAAACCTTCTTGTATACATTACTACAAAAAACTGCATTACAAAAATAACGGTATTTTCCAAATGTGCGGAAGAGGTAAAGCATCTGATATTCTTTACTCAACAAATTCATTTCACCACAGCTTTACCAACATTCTGCTGTTCCTCCACGCTTCCACAGGTACGATATCATTTCTGTACTTTTTGGAAATGAGAAAACCGCTTCTGTTTGCGCGTTTCAAACCATTCCGATCTTGAACAGAAGGCGACTGCTTTTCAAGATCCGGAAGTAATATTAGAGGAATTCGAAAATGTGGGAGCACGTTTCATGGTTCGGTTGTATGCTGGCGAGCTAACAACACGAACCCTCAATGCCATAATGACGAAATTCAATCTAGCTCGATTACCTCCAACCTCGATTGCTGCGCAGCTGCATGCCTTCCAGACAGACTACCACGTTCAAGCGAGGTTAGCCACATATAAAGATCCACTCAAGTGAGGCTGGCTATGTATTGTAATCATTGCAATGGGTAGTCCTGCGAGTATAACCCTCCTACGAGTTGAAGCTCGAATCGTGTACGTTCGATGCACAATCTAAGTGATGCGGAGCGTTATACTCGGTCAAACAAAAAATACTCGGTTTCTACCGAAAATACACCGCCACTAATCCTGAATATTGACCTGATTGAACAAAGCGGGTTCTAGACCGGAAGTCCCAAGTAACATTTCAATCCTGGTAATTACCTGCAAAATCAAAATGTACCTGGCAGCCCTGTGGCAGGCCTGGCTGACACCAAATAAATAATAATTGGCAGGTTATTTAGCTATACCTGGGAATACCCTGCGCTTGGCCTGACACAAGGCAAATGCAGGTTATTTTACCGTACCTGAGAATTACCTGCGTTTATTGCTGCGTTTAGCTTGCGCTTGGCCTGGCTCAAGTCAAAATGCAGGTTATTCTGCCGTACCTGAGAATTACCTGCACTTATTGCTGCGTTTAGCCTGCGCTTGCCCTGGCTCGTAAGTTGCAGCTTATCAAAAATTGTCAAAACACTTGACCAAATTGGGCACGTGTACATGCAGTAGGTAAATTTTATAACTGCGCTAAATTTGCAAAATTGCGCACTAAAATAGTATTTACAATTTACGAATATTTTATAAATATTAGCAAATATTTAATTTTGGATAAGTGAACGGGATAAAATTCAATTTAGAATTGTTTATTTAATTTTTTTGACGAAAATGATTCAATTGAACCGCATTTTTAATTTAAAATTGACTGTTTTTAAAATTTTACAATGAATAATTAAGAAAAAAATTTTAGTAATTTGGAAATAATATATTTTCAAGTTATTTTTTGTCAGAGATGATCGAGAAATAATTATTATAGTATTAGAATTAAATCTTAATAACAAGGAAATTTCAATAACAGGTATAAATATTAATATTACTTTGTAACAGGGTAGAACCAGAAATATTTGAAAAATACGTTAGAAATCAAAGAACAGCGGCGGGGGGGGGGGTGCAAAATTTGTTTTTAAGAAAAACTTGCAGAAATATTAATAGTAAGTTAATAGAGAATTTATCACGGCGAAGATTAAAATAGCGTTATATCGCATTATAACGAAAGATTCTCTAATAATTTTACTATATTTTTACAAATTTTTATTAAAAACTTCACGTTTTTGTACCCCCCCCCCCTTTTTCTTAAATTTCATTAATCTGTTAATATTTATTATAATTATAATATTTAAAGTATTTATTTGAATTTAATATATTTTATGTTCCCTCACCATGTATAGTGGTGACAAAGGTGGTGATACCAATCTAGAAATATAAATAAGTTATATTGTGGTTATGGAGGTAACACTTCTGTAGGTACCACTTTTCTTTCAGGGCCCAGGGCGGTGCCCCCCCTTTAGTTCGCCACTGATCCCTATGAATATTCAGGAACGCTAGACCGTTTCACCTTCTTTCACTTGTAGAATTTCTCTAATAAGTTTTTATTCGATGTAATTTAGAAAAACTTCTCTCGGCAGTTGCTGTAGTCACTGGTAATATTAATCTTAACAGCAGAACAGCTATTTTGTTTACAGTTCATGGTTTTTGTATTAAATTAATTCCATGTCTTTCATGTAAAAAAGGATAAATAGGGTTGACCTATAAGCCGACTTAAATAAAGTACGGCAAATATATTTGGAATAAAAACTATTCCCAATTTTAAAATAGAATATCTATTTCATTTTCAAAATTCAAAATTTTCACTTTTAAGAATTTTTTTTTCTGAACATTTTTCCTGAACTTGCCCCCAAGACTCCCCCCCCCTCCCCTAGCTAGAGGCCTCCTGATGTCTATTATATTTCCATCCAACCATTTCAATTTTTTAATACTACTATGTATTTTACTATATACTATTTTTAAAAATTAATAAAAATAAAATTTAATAACTATAAATAAAAAATATCCAAATATGAAATATTAATATAGTGGAAACGGATAAAGTGTTCTCAATTGGTAAATTAATTCAAAAGTAAGAAAAAATATAATTTTATAACACTAATATTATGATAATAAAATAAATTAAAAATCTTTTTTTTATCACTCAATTTTTTAAATATGTTATTGAGTTTTCCTGTAAAATTCATAAACGTGTGATACGCAGTGTCACTGCTTCAATGACTTCGACGATATCAATCACCAATAATTAAAGTATTACAACCAAACGTGATGGCTCAGTGGTCAATGTACAAGTTATTCCTAATCTACGAAAAATAGGTTCGGGTTCGATCCCCAGTGAAGGTAAGATTTAAAAAAAAATTATATTTTCAGATTCCATAATAGTAAGAAAATCGTAAAATATTGTGAGAATTGTAACATAACAAAGAATTTAATAATAATTAAATTAATAAAATATAATTCTAAAAATGAAACAGAAAAATAAATTTAAAAATGAAAAAAGGTTAAAAATTAGAGAAATTAAATTTTTTCATTCAATGAAATTTATTTAAAATAAATTTAAAAATTATTTAAATTAATTAATCAATAATTACTTTTTTATACAATATAATTTTTTGACACGTGGTTATCAAAACCGTTGCAGGCTTTTTTAACTGCCCCAAGGTTGCCTCAAGCAATTACCTGGCTTGCAAAGGGTTTAGGACAGGTTTGCGCCAGCACCAGCTTGCTTTCAACCAAGCTTGTCACAGGCCTTCCACAGGTAAAATCATGCGCCATTTTCCTCAGACAGCACCTGTGGCAGACTTGCCTCAGCCCTGACACAGGAGCAGGTCCTGGCTGAGTCTTCACTGACAGGCAATTGTCAGGCATTTCCCAGGTCGAAATGTTGCTTGGGGTGCCAAGCTCGATGGTCATACCATCAAGTTCTTTCACGGGAAATTCAAATCAAACTCAAGTTCTTCGAGTGCTGTGTCGAAGAGTCTTGGTATGGGGTGGTTATATATGAACAAAGCGGGTTCATAGACCGGAAGTCATACCATCAAGTTCTTCGTGTTTCTTCGTTCGGGAAATTCAAATCTCTTCGTGTGCTATGTCGAAGAGTCTTGGTATGGGGTGGTTTGTGGTTATCTGAGGGGTGTTAAGTTGATGACCATCAAGTTCTTCGCTTGCAGAGGTGTTAGGGTATGTTAAGAAGTGCTAAGCTCGATGACTATTAAGTGCTTCTCGCATGTCATCAAGTTCTTTGCGTGTCAAAGAGTCGTGGGGGTTTGTTGGGGGGATGCTAAGAAGTGCCCTCAACGAGTGTCGGGCTTGGCTTTTGAAAATGATACAATAATACATTGTATTATCGATGTAATCAATTTGAATATTTCCTATTAAGATAGCGGTTAAATAACCTAATCTGTGTGGCGCTAAGTTTTTGCATAATGATACATTCTATTATTTATAGAACAGTTTCTGTCAAGTTTACAAAAAAAAGAAGACCGGAATTAGTGATTGTGGTTTACAAGAGTCTGGCGCTAAGCTTTTCAAAGTGATCATTGTATTAATAATACATTGTATTATTTACCTATGGCGTCAAATATCCTATCGCCGGCCCTGAGTACTTCATATTCCTTCCCCCTTGTTATTTCAAAACTTTTGTGCGAAACACTTTTCCATTTGGTGCTTGGTTTTCGACATATTTGTTCTCAACACATTATAATATAATATAACAAATAAAATACAATAAACATCAGAGGCACGATGTAATGACACCGGGCATACCAGATGAGTGCAGGAATGGGAAATTTTCGGAACTCATTAAACAAAATAAGTGATTATGAGATGAATAATGAGTTAGATGGTCGATTCTCGTTTAAGTGATTTTTTTAAATTACAAAATGCAACATTTGCATTAAAAGGGTACAAGTTTTGGAGAGGTACTAGAGGTGCACAGTAAACAAATTCAAAATAGCTCATACAACGGAGCATAAACTTCACAACACAAAATATATAAAAGGCAATGTTGTTTATAGAAAACATAAATAAAAATTACAAGTTTACTAATAATTTTAATAATACATAAAATGAATTCAATAATGTCAAATTGTAGCATTTATAAATAGTGTAATATAAAAACTAGGAGTATAGATCTAATAATAATTGACTTCTAATTGTTTGATGAGTGATTGTAAACTCTAATTAGTTTTGTAAAAATATTTTTTTAACTTTTTTAATCATTAACTTATTATGAATACGAGTATAGCCGTTTTTCTATTAAATACTTTCTTCGGTGCTAAGGCTGAGTTTGGAAGATCTGCATTTTAAATGATACGATAAGTATTAGAGAGATTTTTTGGCATGTCAACCTCATGCAACCTACTCTAGGTTGAATTATTAATGTAGATTAAAAATTTTTTGTAGATTAAAAAAGAAAAAAAATTTTTTTATAACGTTCAACGTCTTCTGATTCCTTTCCTAATCTCTTAATCAAGATTTGGAGAGCTATTTAGTAATTTAATACCTCAAAGATGTTGCCAGCATATTGTGAGGGAGCACGGCCGAGTTATCCTTGTGTACTTGGTCGGGGATCGAACCCACAACTGCGGCATAGCAATCGAGCATTCATACTGTGCGCCTACGACCGCGCTCTTGAATTATTATTAATTAGATTTCAAAAATGTTGGTTAGGCTTGACCATGGTTTTATTATGTTCGTATAAACATATTTACTGCACCTTCTACTTAATGTATATTATTGTTATGCCTTGCTTGATTTTAACACTCACAAAATATCTCAAGTTTCTGCAGCAGAATTATATAAAAAAATTCTAAAAGGATTTAAATGATACACTTACGAGTGGTGTGAGTGTAATAACATATATTTTAGAAACGCCAAAATATGCACTAAACACCATTTTTTGAAACAAAAATGAACATGATTGTATAGTGGCGGTATTAGAAACTAGTAGAACTTCATTTTTTTATGTATTACAAGATTTTAATTTTACTCATCTAATATTTTTGTCATCCTGCTACATAATGCTCGAGCATGTTTATCTCTGCTTTTGGACATACCTACATCTGGTATATTATGTACCTACTTTGCTTTTTTATTCCTTTTTTGAATGTTTAGTATCCACAATATGTTAGAACAAAGATTATATGGTTTACGTTAAAGCTCAACTGTCACATCAAATTTTTGAAATAAAAATATTAAGAAGTAGCCCAAATTTGAACCTTCCAGTTTTAAAAATGTATTAAATTCAATTTCGTTTAATATTAAAAAATTATTATATACATATTATATACGTTTTATATACATATTTTCTAAATTTAAAATATCTTTAAAGTATATTATAAATATAAATTTTCAGGACATTTGATACGAATAAAGGTTCACAAAGAAACTCTTATCCACTGCATTTATTTAGTCTTTTTAAACTTTCGCGATTTTATCTGTAATAGAAATTATAATGTGTAGTAAAACTTGTTAAATTTTAGTATTTAATACTATACATAAGCAAATAAAGAGGTAAATTTTTATTGTAGAGCTATGTAGTACATACTTATATGTTGACAAAAAGATTTGAAATTTGGTCCATCTAATGGTACCAACTAGAATATTTACGTTATATTATTTCGAATGAAACTAACGATAACTTTAATAAAATATATCTCCCAATAAAAAGAATATATTTCTTTTGCATTAGAAAAAGTTGATAGTGTAGTATATTTATGTCCCTAAGGACATTGCTGCTTTTTTTACATAGTACGGTTGTTAAATACATCATTAGGTGCTTTCTAGTTTAAAAGTTAGGTCAGTTTATAATGACGTTATAAATTAATTTATTATAAGTAAAATGTCAAGATAGAGATGGCTTTTTATATTGTATTGAGAACTATTAAAATGGAAGGTTTTGTTTCTACAGAAGGATATGCGAGAGTAAAATATATTTATTTAATTTTTGTTATCTCATATTTTAGTTCGCCAGTATAATGTTGCTTTAACTTTGCAATTAATTTCTTTTTGGGCTGGATTTTCAACTTTATTTACATTTCTTTTATAGACGCACAAGCTGCAATATCAGGACCTGCAGAAGTATTTGTGAAAAAAGGTAGCACAATATCCCTAACATGCAGTGTGAATATCCATTCGAATCCACCTTCATCGGTATTATGGTACCATGGTCCATCTGTAGTAGATTTTGATTCACCTCGTGGTGGAATTAGTTTGGAAACTGAAAAAACTGAAGCGGGAACAACGAGTAAACTGCTTATAACCAAAGCATTATTGTCTGATTCCGGAAACTACACCTGTGTACCGTCCAATGCAAGTCCTGCTTCAACTATTGTACACGTTTTAAATGGTAATTTTATAAATTTGCATAGAACTTGAATTTCAATAAAATCTAAAATGGTAGATTAATTGTTTATATTTTTTCAAATGCGAAGTAAATTACTTTTGCTGGTTTTGCGTATTATTATTATATTTTTAGCATGCTATAATAATATGTTTTTTTTTCGAGAATTGGTGACGAATAAACACAATGCCATGTAATATTTCTGAACTTGTCCCAAAAGAATTCTAAACAAAATGAATGTTTGTTTACGCTCGCTTTCTAACGTAAACTCATTTTTATGACTGTTTATTCCCAAAACTTTGTGTTAATAGTTAGCTTTACGGTACAAATAAATGCATTTTTCAGATAATATTGGAAAAGTAGGTACTCTATTTTTTTAGTTTGAATCATACATATTTGGACAAATTTTTAATTACAAATGTATGCTTTCATATTACACCAGAAGATAATCAGTTACCTATTTAAATTGTTTTAAGAGTGTAATATCAGCCGTACTACGGTGAGAGCGTCTTTCTGAGCGGTCAATTTGATTTTTAGCCTCACTCGAGAATGTTTTGTTGTGAAAACGATTTTGTAATTTCATAAAGTAATTTCTTATAATAGTAGTGTTCTTGTTATTGGAAAATGTATGGAATTATTATTATAATAATATATTTTGTAACTTTTTAAAGGTGAACATCCAGCGGCCATGCAGACCAGTAAGGCGGGTTTAAGGCAGAAAATGACTTTCCTAATAAGTCTGGCTCTTCTGGCCATTACCTCAGTGAGATGATCTCATCATTTTTTCTAAAGCTCAAGTCAACGAGGTTTGTTTAATAAACTAACGTTTTTGTGAACCCACGTAATGCAATGTAAATAAGTGAAAACTTTTATTACAATCAAATTTTTTAAGCAAAATGGTTGCTAATAATAATGTATAAACTAAAATTTATTGTATAAATTTTTTGTATTTTGGTGGTGCTAAACTGTGCATTTAAAATCTAAGTGTCTCACAATCGGTTGTGAATGGAACAAGTACGAAACTTTCTTGGACTTTAGAAGAACAAAATTTAACTTCTGCTTCTGACGTCCAAAATTATAAATAATGTGTTGTTAAAAATAAACACATTTTAAAGACTCAAAGAAATAATAGACTTTATAGAAATTGTTTAATGTAATAATAATTATTACATGTTAATATATTATGTAGATTTACTTGATTGTTAGTTAACAAAATTTAATTTTTGACATCCTTAGAATAATTCTACAATTTAATTTTATAGACATTAAATAATAATTGTTTTTATTCAAGAATACATTGTTATTATTATATTATTTGTACCTGATATCCTATTTATTAGAATTTTATTTGATCATTCCTATGAATTTTATCAAATTGTAAATATTAATGATAAGAAATAAATAGTACAGAAGAAGTGTGATAAAATGGATTTAAGATTTGAAGTTTAAATTGAAGTGATAGCAGTAAAAAGTTAAAATACCAATAACCCAACGCAATTTTCTTAAAAATTATCCGAGACAGGTGTCTACTGTAAGTTGATTTGTTTTGAAAACAGTGACGTAAAGAATATGTACATATATATGATTGATTGACGTAGAAAATCGATTTGATTGTATTATTCTGTTAGTTCCGCACAGACTTTTGTTAACTTATAATGGATCTTAATTTTTATTTTACAGAAATCTTTGTTTAAACATCAAGTTTTTAATACTAGTCACCCTAAAAGCCATTGTGCCGGAAATGAAATATATCATAATAATATACAAAATATAACCTAGGTATTTTTCATAATTATCTCGCAAATGGTGTGTAACCTAAAGCAATTATTTCTAGTAAAATTGCTGGAAGTAAATTTAACACCAAAAATATTTCACTTAATTTATAGTAAAATCTATAGTTCGTGATATATAATATAGGCAAAAAGGGGGAAGTGCTTTAAATAAACTACAACTAAATTACATAATTTATGGTGGTAGTAGTTGGCAATAATAGTATCCTAGATTTAGACTAGTAAACCTTATCACGGTTGGCATATTTTATATTTGAAATTTAAAAATAAATGCAAATAAATAAGTTTTCAATCTACTACACTTCAAACTAGTTACAATATTCTTATGCAAATTGATCTTTTTGCCGATTCATTGTTTATAAAATAATTTCAAATATTACTTATATTATTTACACCATTTGAGAATGACAATATAAATTTTAAGAGGTGAAACTTACATCTCAGAGAAAAGTTAACAAATATTCCATTTCACAATACCTACTGAAGTTATTGTGAACAATATTTCAATTTTTTATCGTCCAATTCCATGAAAACTTTTGTATAGCTCGATAATAACAGAAATATAATTAATATTACATCAAAATAATATTATATTAATTATAATTAATTGTATTATACTATGAATAACTATGTACAGGTACTCTGTATATATTATTATAGTAGATATTTCAAAATATCGTTACAATCAAATAATATCAAACTAAACACTATAATTTTTTAACATTAATAATTCCCAATGAACAGCGGGTGCGGTGATTCCACGGTTAATGTTACGGAAAATTTTTGGAAAATATAGAA
Source organism: Cantharis lateralis (assembly GCA_963170105.1). Taxonomy (NCBI): domain Eukaryota; kingdom Metazoa; phylum Arthropoda; class Insecta; order Coleoptera; family Cantharidae; genus Cantharis; species Cantharis lateralis. The sequence goes on from OY720629.1 coordinate 13,684,997, forward strand.
GAAGCTGAAGTTCTTTAAACAGGTAAGTTTATAAATATTTTGATTTTTATAACTAAAAAAATAAATTGCCAAGTTTAGCAATTTCCATTTCAGTTGGCATAAAATTAATCAATCACAGATTCTTGACACATAAATGCATACATAAAATGATTTTCAGATGTTAATTAATTTGCACTTAACTTTTCATACTTTTTAAACCTAGATTTGACGTTCGTTTCTTTCACAATTTCACATTACTAAGTTATTATTGATTTAATGAGCTGGTCGTAGGTTTCACGGCAAAGTGCATAATTGCCAATGTCCTTTGTAATATCTTTTAAAATGTTACTCCTATTATTTAAATTTTACTTAACTCTATATCTTTAACACTGCATTTTTTTAAATTAAAATCCTAGTTTTGGAGTTTTAATTAATATAAGAAAATTGTATTCTATTAGTTATTTACTATATTTATAGCCTCATAGACTGAGGAGCAGGGGAATAGAACAGGATTCCCAAAACGCGTATCTATTTTATTCAAGGACTTTGAGAATAGATTTTTATTTTAATTTTCTTATATTAATTAAATTTTTTTTAAGGTTTAATGATTTAATAAGCAATTATAATTTACTACATACCGTATTTCATATTATATTAATTATATACGCAAGAATAAAATCAAATTAAATGCTCTCTTCGATGATCTATCTAAATAAAATAAAGGGACTCGTTCAATTCTAGTTTTCAAGATTTTACAGGTTTTACCATAGTATACGTAGTTATTACTATATACAACTTATTTTGTAACCATATAAACATTTTAGGAAACCCAAAAAATGCACACACTTTTTAGAACTAACGTGTTTTCAAATCATCACAAATCAAATAGAGTTAGTTAGATTTTCACAATATTGGTATGGTCCAATCGATTAACTTATTTTTTGTACCACGTAAAAGAGACTTTTGTTATTATGCTTTTAAATACTGCTTCGTAGCCGTTTATCTCACAATACTTTTCTAGATGTCTGTTCTGCAGGAACGGAAGGTAGTCAGAAACGCATGAAGGATTCATCACGTTTCGTATTTGATAAAGTTGTTAAAACTCTTCTTTCTTGTAGCCTTCTGTGTTTATTAATAATATTTTGAATGTTAATAAATGGACAATCGTTTATATTACCTTGTTTTAAAATCATCTTCGTTTCTGTAATTTATTTCATTAAGTGGTAGAGTTGTTAGACCGAGAATCATTACGTGGAAAGCGGCCATCTTGTGTTGACAGCAGTGGAAAGAATTTCAGATTATAGATCTTCCACTAAAGCATGGTTTTCTATAAATATGGAATTCAAAGTCCTCGTCAACTTCTTTGATAGTAATATTGATGAAAGGAAAGTGTTCTTTACTATTTTGTCGTACATAAACTCCAACGGAGAGAATTGGGAGTTTAATAATATTCTACTATATATATTGGACTTACCTTTTGTTCCTTATTGCAAAAATGTTATCCACATACCTCCGCCAAAACCTCGGGAAGTTAGAATGTGTCTCTTTAAGATTAGTCTCTAATTAATATAGAAACAATTCAGAAATTCAAGGCGATATTGCATTATTATCTATTGCCGTGCCGTTGTACATAACATTGTACTTTGAACGGAAATATGTTTTTTGTTTTCAGATGCAATATCATTTAAGAGAATCCATTCTTCTTATAAAATGTCCATTAGGTAATCAACTAACACATTAAAAAATATTGAGAAAATATCAAATAGCACCAGCATTTTGTTTTTTAAAGAACAGGTGTAGGTACTATTTTTTTGGAAGTAGCTGATAATATGTTTGACATGACAAGTGTCATCTTTAAACCAGACTTATTGTGAGTTTTGATGTAGCAGTAGAGTTGAGGAACTTGCGGGTTGCTATGTTTTAGATGTCTAGCAAACCTTTCAGCTAATTCACTTTTGCTATTCTACGGAATATCATCTACTTCCTTTACAACGGATGGCAGAAGATTTTTAATCGATACATTCATATAGTTCTTCTTCAAGTAATGTATTCATTGCATTCATTTTACTCAGATTTATCAATCACTACTACATTTTATTTTTTTCTGTGTTTGTTATAGGCACAAATATATTTTTGTTTAATATTTCTTATTGTAAAATATTGTTCTCGTGTTGTTTTAAGTATATTTTTTTTCTTCTTAGTAATGTCAATTTACACGTATTTATACTGTCAGAAACATTTTCCAGCTAGTCTGTATATTGAGAGTTAACATCGACATCTTGAAGTGTCAAGTTGAATATGGCGTTTGATAATGAGTGCATGGCTTGTACATAGGTGCCTACTTTACATACCTCCGACACAATGTGTCAATAATAATTTCGAGAAATAAATTGGTGCATTAGAGGTAATTTTTCCATTTAAATTGCTTTGTTTTTCTGAAACATGGTGCTCATGAATGTTTTCTTCTTTCTGACAATATAAAACGTTGGTATTCAACATTTAATTTAATGGAAATATTTTTTATTTCATACAAAAGGGGCAAATACCTTGTAGAAAATCATATCATCAAGATGTTTACCTTTGCGCTCCGTACCTCCCCAAGGATAAACCAAAAAGTTTCTACACATTTACACACTCTACACATGTTTAGAATAAAAGAACACAAAATTGTAAAATTCAGCACCCGAATGGTATTGCGAAAATAATACTTGTAATGCATTTTATTTGGGAAAATTTGTGGATTTAACTTTTAAAATACTTATGTCATTCAAAATCATCCTACTAAATATTTTATTGGCTGTTAATCGTATTTCTCAATTTTTGTTTAAATCTACTTTATAAGACCGATAATTTCTTGTTGGTAGTATTGCTCCACTTTTAAAGTTTATTGCTCAAAAATTACTAGGAATGAAATTATTTAAAACAACCTTGTCAACAAAATTGCAAAGTATTGTAAGCATGTTTCACTTCGCTCTTCATTGACCAAACTGAACTCAAGCAATGATCACCTCGAGCTCCTACTGTGGTTAAGTAAGGTTGATTTACATTTTATGGAACTTTGTTGATAAAATATACTCAGGAATTGGACAAAAATATTTCGGCATTTATTCAGATAATTTTTATTAATATTATATAATAGTCTAAGTTCATCAATCGCGTCCATAACATTTATATAAACTTCAACACTTTGTGGGGAATTTTGGACTTAAGTGGAATAATAAAACAATTTTATTCTTCAGATCCTGAAGAAGAGGAAATAAAGACCTCGAAACGTTGATCAATAAAATTGTTTTATTATTCCACTTAAGTCCAAAATTCCCCACAAAGTGTTGAAGTTTATTATATAATAGATCATACAGTTATACAATAATAGTATTGATGGTAATTTATTAATTGGTCCTTAGAAAACACCATGTAGGTACAAAAATATGTAGTTTTCCATAAATACAGAACACCGACTACCAATAATATCTTCTACTTTTATCGATGTACAGATAACTTCGATTTCAGGTAAGTTACATGTTGTTCTAGTATTAAAGTATTCAAAATTTATATACATAGTTATTTGTAAGATTAAAGGTTGTTCTGGAAATATAATTAATTGAATTCGACAAATAAACACCTGATATGAAAAACATGGTAACTCGACTTACATTACCTACCACCCAGTGCAAAATTTTCGTCGAAATCTGAAGCCGTAGATTATTACCAGTTCCCGCAATTTATAAGCTAGTCGTATAATATCTATATACCTACTATCTTTCAGATATTATGTAAATGTGCATAGCCCCCTCTGTTTCACGTATTACACATTATATATTATATCACTTGATTTTAATCTATTGCCGTTTTTGCGAGATATTTAAAGACTGGACATAATTTCATAAGGAATGAAAAACCACAGCATCTTTAAAAAATCATAAATCTTGGACAATTTTTGACCAAATTAGACACAGTTTATCTCAAAGAAATGTAGTAATTAATTAGCTAAATTTTATTCTTGAATTAACATTTTAAATATTTGCTTATTTACTCATAAATAAATACGAAATAAAATCATAAATATTTACATTAAATATAGCTATATAAACGGAATTTTCTTTTTAATTTAACTTAAAAGTTAGCTACATTTTCGTGACAGCAACTTTTATAATTTCAGATATTGTGTATCTCTTGTAAGTTGAAGGTTTCAGTATATCTGGCGCACTGCTTCATCGCGAGTAGGTACTTCTTTGAATATAGAGGCTCGGATTGTTCTCAATTGAACTAATTTGATTTTGCATATTGTCACAGCGCGATGGGAATGCCAATGTCTGCAGCTTGCTTAAAATTATTGAGACATTTCAATTCCTTATATCGGCATCTGGAAAGTTTTACATAATAAATTTTTGATTTTATGTAGGTAACAGTTTTCCATTACATTTTTTATTAAATATATACTACCTAACTTACAATCGCAAAATTAAAATAAAACTGGTAACAATAATTTCGATTACAATAATATTACTTTTAAATTCGAAAGTTTAAAATTTACATAATAGTAGATAATGTATGATTCCAAAACAGCCAAATTATCAATAATAATAACACAGTAAGACAATTTATATGATGTGAGTAAAATGTAGGTGATGTTTAAAACCAAAAGCAAAGTTCGGAAAATCTAAAACGATAAAAAATAAACAAAATGGTTTCTTTTGTAATACTCAAAAGATAAAAATTACCTTTTAAAAGATTAATTTTGTTAATAGGTTTGTAGTCTTCCATTATTATAAAAGTAATCACTTTTATAATACAGTGTTGAAAAACCATTTCAGTTGTAGATAATGAAAGTATTTAATAATTTTTTCGTAACTATAATTATAGTATAATGAAATACCCTACACAGGCATTGAAATTTCATTTTCGATTAGAATTAAATAATTTTGAATGGTAACCCAATTTTGTTTTTTATTTGTTATTATGTTAATTATCGAAAAATACAACCAAGTTGTTTATTATCCGAAGCTTTCACACAATCATACATATGTATTAGGTTTATTGGAAAATGTAATCACTTTTATAACACAGTGTACAAATAAACTGTGTTTGCTAGTTTTCTTTATCTGTGCTGGTAGGCATGTAAATGCAAATTTTATGCATTTCGTACTTTTGTCTGAAAATACTCAATCAACAACGAAATTCTAAATTATTTTATGCAGCTGCACCTAAATAATTGCATGTGATAAGAAATCGTTTATGTTTTATAGCAATTCGCATTTTCAAAGATGTAAATGACAAGAGGTGATATTAATGAACAGAAAAATAAAAATTAAAAATAGAACAAAAACTATAAGAGAAACATATCTAAATTAGGAAATAATTGAATTTATTCGCAAAAATATATAGAAAGTATGTTGTATTGTAGTTTAGTCTAGACCCTAGACTGCTGTGAGTATTGTACCCCATCGCAAGACAGGCTTATTATATAGTACACAAAAACTTATTACCGTGTATATAGGTAAGTATGAAATATAAATACCGCATAACAAAATTACTTAAAATTAGTTTTATAAAGCTTTTATATACAAAATACCCGAACTTGAACTAACGAAACTACATACTTATGTCACTCCGTTCAATACTCAACTCAAAATTTATTTCCGCAATTTATTTCGAAAGCCAATTGGAAAATCACTATTTTTAGGTACCGAAAATAAAAAATATTGCTGTGTATGTCCTCGGGCTAAAAGTAAAGCTTCTGACCTCATCATGAATACTTCAAAAACTGGAATAAACCGTCGACAGAAATGGTGAGCGATTTAAGCGAAGCATAGGAATGCACAGTGTAAAATATGCGTACCTCGTTGGGGATGGTGATACAGTGTAAAGAAGAAACTATTAGAAACCCGAACTTATGGAAATCGATTTAAATATTGAGTTCTGCAATCACTTGACGTCTAATGAGCCAAACACATGGTGTAATGACTAGGAAGTCGAAGAAGCAGTACATGTGTCTGTCCACTCTTTGCCTTAATTATGTTTGTTGTTTAAAACAAATATTTAGAAAAATGCAAATGTTCCCCAAGCACATGACTAGAGTTCCTGCCAAATAAAAATTGCATTATTGAAACTCTAAGATCATTTAAAATAACTTTTCGTAGATCATTCACTTTTTCCGCATGAGAGAAATCAGAATATTTCTATAATACCATCATCTAAAGGTTTTTCGGTGATCAATCGAAACTACAACTTTTTTGGAACTACTAAATTAATTCTTTAAGAGAGTTCTTAAATTGGTACAATAGTTTCTTGGTAAGTGATTACAAGAAGTATGCGATACTGACGACGACTAATGAGTCAAAAACACATGGTATGATGACTAGGAAGTTGAAGAAGCAGTACATGTGTCTATCGCTCTTTGCCTTAATTGTGTTTATTTTTTAAAACTTCAATGCGTGGTGTGAGATTGGTTTATATCAAAATATTTATGTGTTGGACCGAAAACATCAGAAAATGAAATAAAGTGGATCGCAGAAATGAAATATTCAGGTTTATATCAGGATGTAAAGATAGTGGTTGGTCGAGCTGTGCGACATACCAAGTTTAATTTTAACTATGGACAATAACGCCACGGAATGTTACAACTCGAACAAAACCAATATTAATCCAAATAAACACACAGAAAGTAATTAAAGTTAAAGGAATCAAATTTTTAGCATTATTAAACATAAGTAAAGATGAACTTAAACAAATTAAAATCAATACTATTGGACAAAGTAATAATTTATTATGGAGACAAGAACGATTTAAACGATTAACTGCTTAAAATTTCGGTTCTATACGCCAAATGAAGAAGGCCATCCATTGCAGTAATCTAGTATAAAGTTTGTTATATTCCAATTTTCATTCGCGTATGAGAATACGAAATATCAATGCGCATTCTTCATTTATTTATTATATTTCATATCTACAATTTAGGTTGCTTTCAGGTTTGCAAAATACCTATATTCAAATTGAAATGTATTTTAGGGTTGGAAATTTTCCAAATTTACTTTTCCGTAAAATACAGTCCTTTTTGTTGCCCGGTTATTTTTTTTTTTAATTTTAATTTGGTTCTCGAAAGTTATAAAATGGAATGACAAATGTTTAACCCTGGCGGTTGTATCTGGTGTGCGATGCAGATAAGGCCATTTTCCTTCATTCTGTCATAAATTTACAAATATAAAATTTTACACAGTTCTGTTCCCTTTTTCTTGTTTTGATTTCAATTATTATTCCACATTTCATATCATCCAAACTCTATTTTGATCCCAAATCTAACTTCCGTACTTAATCCTTTATACATAAAATCTTCAAAATTTTTAAATCAAATTCAATTTTTCTTTTCTTGCCATCACTTTATTTAATAAAACTCCATTATATAATTTTGCATAAAAATCAAATTTTATCTATGCGTTCAAGCGCGTTGGCTTCGGCATCAAAATGTAAATTTTTTTGAAAAAAATAAATTTCAACCTACCAACTTAAAAAACAAAATTTTAACAAAGTTTCTTACAAGATTGCTAAACAAACTATTTACAAATAAAACAATCAAAATTAATTTAAAGCATTATTTTCAGATAGATAATATATTTCTAAATTATTAACCATTGTTTGACGTTTTTTATTTAATATCGCTTTCAGGGTAGAGTTCAATAATTAATTCCTACTCTTGGCCTTCACTTAGCGAACTCTGGAAATGCAATTACTAATTTATTGTAGCTAACAAGAGAGGTTGTCTATTAATTATTACAATTTTTTATTAAACAATTATAATTTAAGATATAATATAATATTTTGATATTTATTTGGACTCTTACAGTGACTTATTCGTTTCTTATTTAATATTTTTAATATCAAAGCTGAGGATTAAGTGTTGCAGTTATTGTTATCATTTTACACATTCAGCAGTTTGCCCTTAATTTTAATTTCCGTACGTCTGTTGCGGGATATAAATTATCGCGTTAAAACTTATGCTATTAAAAGCAATAAGTATGTTTTTTAAACTTTTTCGGTTCTTAGATATTCTGTTCTTTATACCGTCAAATAGATATTTCAGTCACTGAAAACTTGTCGCAGAACATTTTCAAAACGTGCAGCGAGCGGTAGCGAGAAATTACCATAATTAGCTACCTAGCGCTTAAAGTTTGAATTGTATTCAGTATGATATTTCTACGCGGATTTGGGATTTTAAGTAAAAGTTGTAAATTAATGGTTAATTATAATAATATAACCTATTGTAAGTATATTCTAATTTATATAAATTATATTAACCCGTTCAATAAATAATATGAAATTAAGGTGTATAGGTATGTTTTTTAAAATATGCAGGCTAAATGAAGGAAATTATCAAAATTATCTGGATATTTAAAAAAAAAATGCTGTTATAACTTTATGATTATAATTAAACATAATAAACATCTGAAGATGGAAAAATCGTATGTATATAACTTGTGTAAAGAGAAATTCGTTTTATTATTATTTAACCTGAATATTTTTGAAACGCTTACAATTATTAATAAATAAATTAAATAAACTAATGAGAATCTATATTTTTACGATTTTGTTTAACTTTTGTGTAAAAGTATTTAAAGGTAGTTAAAATAAAGTTGCTAATTATACTATAAAAGTATACATACCTTAATATTAGCCTATAACTTAAAAGGCGGTAGTAGTATTTTAAACTAAATTAAATTATACCTAATCTGGTCTTTGTAATTACTAAATTGTAGTTACATATACATAATGCCGCTTTAATGATTTTAAATTTTATAGATAACAGTTTTATCTTCTAACAGAGAGACGTTAACAAAGTGTTTTAATCCAATTAGCACGACATTAATTGTATCTCGTTGTTACACATCGTATATACAATTAACAATAACTGTAACTTACAAGTACTGTTTCAAACTTAATTAGAAGGGGTTAACTTATTTCCCATCGCGCCGTTTACGCAGAGATGTTATGCGTGTCATATGTCCTTAACGCGTCCTAAGCCAAGCTTAATTGTTCTTGATAATGTAAAAGAGGTTATGAAACAATTATTTTATTAGCTATTCTGACTAAACTAATTACAATTCAATTATTGTTATTAAGCCAGATTTAATTAAATTTTAAAACATAATAGAACAGTATGCCGCGGATGCAATTTAGCAAACTTTTATTTAGTGGTTTCTTCATAATTTGCATTATGTCATTCGTAATAATAATTGACAGATTTATTTACAAATTCATACAGTTGGTAGTCTAAAAAGGACTGAAAATAAATATAATTCATTTATTTTTTATATCCTAGTAATTTTATAAGCTATAAAAATAAATTACCAACTTATAAACACAAGAATGACGCACAAAATTCTCCCACACTCTGTTTACTGATTTCTGCAACCCACAAGTATACCAATTTATTATTTACATAATCTGAAAACAAATAGAGAAAAGAAGCATTTCCTCCGCCGCGATGAGGGTAATTTTTAAATAAGTGACTTCAACTAAATAGTAATTAACTCGGACCCGGTCAACTCGGCGATGGTCAAGTCGGCGACGCGACGGTTAACTCGGTAACCGATCAACTTGGCGACCAGTCAACTCGGCGATGATTCGCCCAAACCGACGTTATAACAAATTATTTCGTAATTTACCCCCTGGTTAAATTACTTATATTCACTTTGGACAATGGATGTAAGTTAACATCATTATAAACAGCTCATTTAACCTACGATTGTGAACGCGGGCTTTAATCGATATTTCGATGCGGATACGATTACTTCTAAATCTTACACTTATAATATATTTTATTTTTTTGGATCACCCTGTAAGAAGCTCTTCGGAAAATAAACAATTGTTTATTACCATTAATATTTATAATAAATATAATTAAATACTTTAATTTCAGGATAGTATAGTAACAATATTTTTTGAAATTAAGATCATAAAGTTTTTCAAAATAATTGAAAATAGTTTCAAACCTTTTGAAAACAGTAACAATAAACAATAAACTTTTATTTGTGGGTTTTCCATTATTTATCGTAATATCGATTAAGTAACCTAACTAATTTCTCCTGTCGCTGGACAAACCAATCTCCGAATTGACCCGTCACCGGGTTGACTGTTGCCGACCTGACCGGTTGTCGAGTTGACCGGCCTCCGTGTTGATCGGTCGCCGAGTTATCGTGTACAGTAATTAACTAGTAGTTAAATTTGCTTGACAATTTTAAACTCATGCAGTTGCTTTGAAAGCAAATACATTCAGATACTATGCACTTTCTTCCGATCTTCAATAAATCTGTTCTGATTTTTAGATCAGCAAAAGTTTTATGTATTAAGGCAATTCCAATAAAAATTGAAGCACCATTAATTTTACATATTGCTTGCCTCACAAAAATAATTTTATACGGAATCATATCTACTCATATTTTTGAAAATGTATAGATTCAATATCATTTTCCAAAAGGTTTGTGCATCAAACACTATAACCTGAATTTTTAAATTCCATCTTTAGACAAAGCTTTTTGCTTTTAGTTGGTCAGACCCTTCAAGTTTCATTCTGAACAGTATAAACTCCCGAATTAGAATCCCAGAGAGGTGGATTTTGCCAGTTCCCTTCCCATTTAGAATTTTTGATCGAAAATAGTTCTAATCGTTTGTACCTCGTTAGAACCTTCTTTATTTTCGTTTGGACCCATTTTTCCTAGGCCGAGAAGGGCTTGTAAAATGCACGTGTCGCAGAGATAAAACATATTTATAGATTGTTACAGATTAGTCCAGAAAGTCTAGAGATAATTAGACTACGCTGGATGTAATTAGCCAACATTAACACATTATTTGTTGTTAGCCATTTAATATATTATTATTCTTATTTAAAAAGAAAATTTACTATCTTAAATTAATATCAAGCGAGAAGTTTGTGTCAATTAAATCAGAACCCTGCGATAAAAGATGACTATTAATACACAACCATAATAATAGACCTATCCCAATACTCATCTGTGACGATTCGCCAATTATCGTGGTTTTTGGTTATAATTACGGGTATTTTAAATTTGCCAAGTTAGTGGCTACAAACACCAATATAATTATTCGAATAGAGGACATTTCAATTTTCATCCAAGTAATAATACGAGGGAAGAAACTTTTGATATGTTCAATTGGTGAGAAAGAATGTGTTTCTAAATTTAGTTTTAAATTAATTATTTTCAATATGTATAAAATTATGTATACTTAAGAAGTCATGCGGACGAGAAACTTTTTGCATGTGATTTTTGTGACAAGCTATTTTCATTTAGGGAATCCTAAATACGTATGCAAGAACTTATTGGTTATAAACCTTATTAAAATCATGTGTCCCAATACATTAATCACATAGGATTGTTTAACAAAAAATACGAAGTCGTCTAACTACTTCTGGAGACCAACCACCGTTTAAGTGCCAAATTTGCAAATGTTAATGGTTTAAAAGTCATATAACCTATTCAGGCTATAACATTGTCATATTTGTTTATAAGGAAAGTGTCGAATTTGTCTAAAAGGATTAAGAAATATTACATCATTATCTATTATTTGGCAAAGCTCTTTGTAAGATATTTGATATTTGTACAGTAAATATAATTTTTGTTTAGTAAATTAATTTAATTTAATTATAATGATAAAAAATTTACAAGCAAGCTAATAATTTTTACAAAATTGATAAAATAAAGGGTAGGAATTTAAGATCAAATTGGTTAACATTTAATGAGGTTGGAGGTAGCATTACATTGAAATAATGCAAAAACAACACAATTAAAATTATATAATAATTAATAACTCGCACCGATGTTCAAATGAGTTTTCAATAAATCAATACATATTTAACCATTAATTATAACTATAACATCTATAATTAAGTTAAATTCTTTGTGAGAATTAAATAATTTAAAAATTTTTATTTAAGAACTCATACAGGCGAGAAACCTTATTCGTGTAAATTTTATCATGAAACATTTGCAGCACAGAAACTTTGCACAAATTATTTGAAAACTCTAAATGGAAACAGATTTTTAAATGATTCCTATCGTGAATTTAGGAACACCAAATATATATAATAGAAAATCACAGTTGGTAGGTATAGGTATTTGAAACACGCGTTTAAAAACCGGAAACCATGAAAATGCTGTGAGTAGCCTAGTCCTACAGGTAACATTAAAGAAAATATGAAATGAAAATATAAAAGAAGTATAGATGAATGAAAGCAAATATAATAAAAATGAAAAATGGTTAATGCAATTTGACTTTTGGATGTTAAAGCTATAAATGGAGATATATAGAAAAATTAAGATTTATAGAATAAAATGGAAAAAGCATAATACATAAAATGATTACAAATAATTGGCAATAGTTATAGCGTGAGTAATTGATTGAGGAAGGAGAATGTTAAATTGATGAATTATCAACCTTGAAAAGTTTAGATATAGATAGTATAATTACGATTTAATAAGATTTAGATAAGTATAATTTCCTCCAAAGAAATTTTTGTTAACCTAATGTTCCTCACATCTTTGCCGATAGGTAAACCTCAAAGGGAATTTTGCAGTACAAGATCTAGAAATTGCAATTAAAATCTAAGTGAATGGCAGAAATTCTAAAAGAATTGCAGTTGCTTGAATGGCATGGGAATTGCAAAACTATTCTGAAGGAATTAGACAAATTTCTTTTCCTGAGATTGAATTTTGAATATGCACAGTGAACCGCAATAGTTAGTTATTCTTTGTTTTGGTAGCAAGTCATGTTACTGGTAATAAACTACGGTTTCTTACCTTCAAAGTAGGGAAGAAAACCTAGAGATATTCTAAAAAAGCAGATTTTGAGCTTTGCTATGAGAAAAATTGATTTAACCCCCGGTTACTTCACAATTAAATTTTGAAAATCGACTTTTTACATGTAGTTATTTTCACATCTTTAAGTTAATGGCTGCGTTAAAATTATATTCTATTGACGGTACTTGTGCTTGACGTAAATAGATGGCAAGAATAGGTTTTAGTGGGAGTAGCCAGGTTCAGTTGATATAAAAATTATATATGTATAATATAGGTTGATATAGGTATAAAAATTCAGGGTTTGGTGGAAAAAATTGCAACAGTTTTAAAAATTGGCGAAGAAGTATAATTTGACCTCCCAATCAACATACTGAAAGTCGCCATTCCTATTGGTTGAGCTTTCGCTACCATCTTGCTTCAAAGGTACAAGAAAGTGTTTTTCCAGAAATATCTCGGTTCCTTTGACTCGGATCGTAATTTTACCTATTATAAATAACGTTCTTTATAAAATTCTCTACAAAATGGTATCTTCAATCAAAGTTAAATTTTAAACTCGAAATAAGCACAAAAGTAGAAAATAAGCGAAAAATCGCAAAGAAAACTATACGTTAAAATACATCGTTTTATGTTATTTGTCCAGATCTCAAATTTCAAAGAGCTGCTTTTAAAATTGACGATAAGCAAAAGTGCTTAGAATCCTGTCTCTATATAATATTTGTTATATAGGAATACCAGACAAAGCATAAATCTGATAAACTTTGTTACACCTACTTGGTGTTATAAAATCGTATTTTAAAATATTTGTTTTGAGCATTTATGACCTTCAAGAACGATAAGACTTTAAATAGTTTAAGGAATATGATTACAATGGCCTACTATTACCATCATTACCTGTAATTTAGTTGACGATGGTAGAAAGAGACCATAAGGATAGCAGGCCTGATTTAGCAAGGCGACTACACTCATTGGAATGACAAAACAAGACAGATTAGTTTGACAAGAGTGAAGAAAAGTAAGTATTTCGACCAAAATTGTGATTTCGGTCAATTCAAGTAAAGAATTGTATTTAGTTTGACTTTTCTGAATTTATCGTAAATCTGCCCCTCGCGCTAACACACATACATCCTATGTGAATATAGTTCACAAAGTACGAAACTTGAAACAACTCCATGTGCACGGTTGATTGAAGCTTAGTTCCGCAACTGACTGACTGACCCAACCCCGTTAACGATGTTAACCTTTGATGTTGGATCTCCTTCTCATAAAAGTTGTATAGTTTTTTTTAGTTATTTTTTATCAAGTTACAGAATATGTGTGGGTATATTTCTGTATTTTCATTTTTGATTCTATTATATACCTATTTATAGAAAATAATGTAAGTATGTATTACGAAAAGCAGTGCTTTAAATGATCATTAATTAATTGCATGAACTTGTACTCCAAATGCAGTAATTAAATAGATTGTTGTAATTGTAGCATATAAACGTATAAAATGTTGGTATTTTTTTTATAATCAGAAAATAACAATATTATTCATTTTACAAAGCTTTTAGGGGTAGTTCCAATCAACGGTTTATTGTTTTTGCATGTGATGTTGCGGAGATTGGATCTGTCACAACGGAAATGGGTTACATTCATTCAAAGACCGCCGTGTTATTTATGTGGCTAGCACAACACAGATATAGCTTTTGCCAATATTTGCTTGTTGGAGAATCAAAATTATGCTTACGAGTATTGCATTTAAATCTTTTAACTGCGATGTTATAAGTTTTTCAAGACGGTAGTCAAAATTATTTCTAAACAGTTTTATCAAGTACAGTTTTTGAAAAGATACATCGCATTTTGTTCAATTTAAATTTATCGCCATCTACAAACTTAAATTTTAAATTACATTTAGCATTGGGTTTTATAGGGAAATGCTCGCAATAGTTTATTGTGTTTACACTAAAAAATTAGATTTTAGCAGGTACATAATTGAAAATACTATCTTAAAAACATAATAGTGTAATTTTAGTTATAATAACCTATATTATGTGTATTAATTTTTCTGTAATCGTTGTTAGCTTATAGAGCGGTATTAATTTTTATTATTACTATTGTCAATTTTTTTTCCACTCTATATTTCAATATGTTACTTATGAAGATTTGATTAATATTCTTTATAAATTTCGTATCAGTAGGTTATGTAATGTTTAAATCCAACCTCTTCATACTCTTACGGCCAAATAGCATACAAGTTTTGCCATTTAACATTAAAAAAAAATTTATAAAATTTATAATACATTGGCGTCCCAGATTATTTTTGGTTAATTTTATTCAGGAGCAATTACTATAATTAATATTTTCATTTGGTAATCTGCAACGAAAAATTTTAAAATTCTTACCGGCATATCTAGTAGAAATAAACACAGGTAAATATCAAAATAAGGGAAAATCTGTCAGATTTACATTGAAGTAATTTATTAAAATCCAAACTTGTTAGAACCTCAAACGTTAATTAATTTTTAATTTATGAATTAACTTGCTGAATTTTGAAAACTTTTGATTTTAAACTATTTCATTTAAGTTAAGGAACTTAAACATACTCATTATGTAATCTTCATTTAATATTTTTTATAAAATATAAAGTTTGCAAATATATTTATTTTCAAATGCAATAGATACTTATATAGTTTTAAAATTTAATTAAACCTGTCTTTATTGTTTATTTATTCTTCCTGACTATATATGAGCAACTTCATATTGCAATATTATCCGCACATGCGCAAGGCCTTAACTTAGCTTAACTATAACATTATTAACTTCGAATAACTTTGTTTAAGTTAATGAAATCGCAATTCAGCTATCGCATGGATTTCATGTAGCAGTTCTATAAATAATGTCGCATATTTAAAATGTGCATAACCATCATAATTGGTTCCATCGGAACTTATCTTTACCTATATGTAATTATCAAATCACCATGACGGAATTCCCTTACGAATTATTTATATATTAGCTAACTATTAAATGTCAACTAACCCCAAAAGCTAAAATCATAAAATGATACTATCATGCAATTATTACCAACAATAGTTTTAGGGATTTCAATGAATTGAAGAATGAAACAACAGGTATTCGGAAAGAGAAGCAATGTTATTTCTCCTAAAAGGTTTCTGATATATTATGTTATGATTATTTAAATTGTTGTTATTTTTTTATCAGGGTTTTTAACAGTTACAATTAATTTATTTTAAATTGCGTGGATACATAGAGTGAAGTATAAAATGTAATAGATTGTTTAACAATATACAAATTTTGTTATTTTAAAAAAAATTTAGATAATATTATATTGAAAATGCAGTAATCAGAATGTTGGTAAGTTTTCCAAAATGGGATAGCTAATTATTTAATTATGGACATTATAGTACACTTTGTGTTCTGTTTATAATGTTTAACCCTACATGAAGGAACTTGTATAAAGTGAGGCTTAAATTTCAAGTATACATTTCTGACAGTAAATTACAACATTATTATACTATAAATTTAATATACAAATACGGAATAAAAAATCATTTTAATTTATGTCATTCAATTGTCAAATTTAAAGATTCACGTTTTTATAAAAGCAATCGTTTTATTTAAGTATCGACAATGGTCGGCATCAAAGTATTACTTTACTGTCCTCCGGCAACCTTTTGTTTAACTCGTAAAGTACTTATATTAATAATTTTTTATATTTGAAAAAATATAGCATGATTTCTCAAGAGCAAAATAATTTATTTCACTTGTCTGTGTTTGTCTTCCTTATGCACTCGCCACATAGTTTTACATTCGGATATATAGAAATTGTCCGAATAAATAAATATAAAACTAATACTTAATTAATTTTTAGATTGGCTGTGTATACTACATTAAACTTTAAGGGTTACAAAGCGAAAGAGGGGCTGAAGTAATTGGTACTTACGACTTAAGAAAATTGTAGATTTGTAATTTTATAGAAACCGTTAAAAGAGTGTCCCCAATTTTTGAATGTTATCATAAAATAATTTGTCTAGTCGAGGGATGTAATAAAATCCTCGATTGTGTCTCTTTAATCCCACAGCATTCCGCTTGGCCTACGTTGATGTGATTAATGGCGCTTGCTAAGCTTAACTTCCAACGGAGGCAAATCCCGGATCAGAGATATTTTTAAGTATTATCTTTCTATCTACGTTATTTTTACGGTTGTCTTTAATAACGAGAAAATAATTTGTTGCAAAATATTTTTCAAGCATTACCTCAACACCGTGAAGACACTAATCAAATGAAAATGAGCAAATTGTAAAATTTTTAACAAAATTATGGACTTATTTAAGAGCGTAGTATTTTTGGAAAATGAAAAGCCAAAAGCAAATATTTGAAAATTGGATAGAACATTGTATTTCCCAGAGCTGATTAATAAGGTAAGCAAACTAGTCTCGGTTTCACTCTCCTTTTTGATTTCCCAACTGGCAAATGCCATACCCTCTTGCAAATCTGATGCAAATATTTTACAATCAGTTTTTAATTTTTTAATAATCTATCTCGATAGTGTACTTTTAAATTTTTTTTTGAAGTATGATCGAGACTCGCAAAAATTAAAGAAGAAAATATTGTAAAACGTTCCGTTTATAAAATCGATCGACGTGCCATCATTTTAAGTTAGAAAACTAACTTAAAAACTTTGAACATGAATATAGAGTTTTATAACTACTGTCTGACGATAATAATTTACTATTTCATCCATTTTTGTCTTTTAACATAGAAAGTTCTTGGAAATGTAATTGTAAATAAAAACGTTTAAATGCTACAATATAATTTTATGTCAGTCATGCTAGCGAGTAAAAAGTATTATTTTTTCCTAAAATTAAATTAAACTGCAAATAGATAATTGAAAGAAAAAGATGTAAAGTCGTTTGACAGGATATGGAAAACGGTTATACGATACTGAATGTGCTTTTGTAATGAAGTTATACGGTATAGGCTAAATTCAAAACTCTTAATCTCTATTCGAAGGTTCTGCTTTAATCAAGCGAAGTAATATACAGCCCTTGGCATGGCGTTTCATATCTTTCCCTTTTTATTATACATGCCGTTAAAGTTAATGAGTTAAAATGAAATAGATTTTACTTTGTCGTAAACCCGTTATAGGAAAATACTTAGGGAAAGCTGATCTTATCCTTTAATGCATTTTATAAGGGTGATAAGTAAATTGTGTAGCATAGGAGTAATTCTATAGACATTTTATTTCCAATTGATTATTGCACAATTATTACGGAACATAGATTTTAGATATTAAATTTAAAATAATCCGAACGAGGTTTAACTTTATAGCAGCTTTTTATATTTTAAAGCAACTGTGTTATACTTTAAGTGGTGTTTGTTGAATTGAATGCAGTCAATAAGGCTCCTCCGTCTTATAAAATAATCGAGATGGAAAAAAATTGTGACAATTCAACTTTAAAAGCTGTTGATAATTCAAACGAAACATTTTTAATTGATTGATGGCTTTTACCAAAGAAATCAGGAGTTTTTATAGTTGCTTTTAAATGTTTATTAATTATTAATCTTAAATTAAAATTTCGGGATTAATAATAATTATTCCCTTCCACTTATATTTCAACTTACTAGGTCTTTTTATTTTCAACCATATACCAAAATGTATAACCCTGGCACTTATTGGTTCTACGAGTCCTAAGGATTTATTTTATTGGGATGCAGTAACGAAAATCAAAGGTTCAGCTAGAAAGTTGTCGCGTAACATATTATAAGTTTGACTTTTTGGTTTTAGTTTATTTAGCAATATTGTATTCCTAATATAGCATTAAGTCTAGAATTTCTAGAGTAGGAATTTATCACCTTACCTTAACTTACCGAAGTTTGTCAACAACTGCAACAAAGCTCTCTTCAATTCAATTTGGGTAAATTCCAAAAATTCCAAAAAGATCTCTCTATTCTACCACCCCACAGTTTGTTTTCCAGCCCATCAGAAATATTAGAAAACATACATCTTCAAATTTTTTCGGTAACATGAATTTGAAATACATACAAACGCAAACAATTTGGACAGGGCCGCCCTCCAAATCGCACGATTGACTAATGACTGACTTTCGATAAACTTTAACTTATATAAATCGAGTTCAATAATATTCTTTGATATAGAAAAATTATTTAACACAATTTGATACCACGAACATGATCTACAAACCTAACACCCAAAATCTATTCCCGCATCAAATTACAATCATCTCAAACTTTTTAACTATCAAAGCTTTCCAAGTTCTACTAAAGCAATCTTGTTTCCTCATCTTTGGAGTAGTCTCCAAAGTTCAGTATTAGCAGCCACATTCTCACATACAACAAAGAGAGCTCTAAACATCTAAAACAAAATTAGCACTCTTTCCCGGCGATACCTTGCAATTCTTAAAGCCTGGTAAAAATTAATTTATCACTTACCTATCTTCAACGATATTTCGACGGTCTTAAATTTAATGATTTCACGGTACGGAAATCTAAATAATCGAAGATCTAACCACACTGAAACGACATGCAATCCCCTTCATCAGTTTCCATGGTAGAACGCACTTGCAGCGTTTAAAAATGGGCAATTTAACTATTTAATAATTGTTATATATTATATAATTGGTCAATAGAATAATTAAGTCCCGTTGATTTCGAACAAGCAGATGCTTCTTGTATCAAAATTTTATACTTCAATATTGATTATTCATATTATTTAATTTAAAATCCAATAACAGCGCTATAACATACGTTATAACATATTGCAGTATTATTTTACTTCAAATACCTGTTTTCGGTATAATTATTTTATTTTCCGTATCTAAATTTTTTTTTTCCAAAACGAATTTATATCTTGATATTTTTTTATACAATTAATAAACACCATCAACTTCACTTTTAATTTTTAAATTATTATCAAAATTCATTAACGTGTTATAAACACGTCCGCCCATCTTGGTTTGTGGCATCATAAAGCCAGTTTTACATTTTAACCAATACCAACATAAACAATTTTAAAAACCAAAAACAACTTATACAGAATGAAACAAAACATATAGAAATTTTAAAATATAACTAAAATAACAACCCCCTACACAATTTATACAACAAAAAGAATATGACAATATATTAGCTAATATGGTAGCTGTTATTGCATTTTCTACGACAACTATTTATTGGATCTGATTAGGGTTATATAATTGATTCAAGAAAATGTTCAAAATATATATTATATTTATACATATTGTATAGTGCACATTATAAATAAATTAAATAACCAAATTCTATAAATCCTTTGGCTTGTAATATAAAGAACTACCCACTCAAAACATATCAGGATATTAATGTATTGTATATTATATAGGGTAACCCGTATAGTGGTTGCCCCCCTCCTGATGATTGCCACCTTAACTTACAATTAAAAAATGGACGTGACAAAATTAAAAAATTGCGCGGGAAATCAGCTCTGGTATTTCATAAATATGTTTTTGTTATATTGGACAACCTGTTGAAAATGATGACAGTCCGGATTGATTTTATTTATATCAACATTTTTGTCCACATTATTAACCCTGCGTGTGAACTGTGGGTCTTCTAAGGAACAGTGTAAATGGATCATACGTGTTAGTGAAAAAACATAACTCACACGCAAGGTTAAGAATATTAAATATTTTAAGTAAAAACTCATGTTTTCACTGAATAACTCGGCGGAAAATGATATTGTAGCCTTTTATTGGGTATGTGGCAACAACTTTATAAAAATGTGCCAAGTATGACAATAACTGTAATTTCGGACCAGTTTTAAAAAATTTTTAAAAATATTTTTTGATTGGTAAATTCAAATTATTCTTAGCTAATCTAAAAGTACATCTTTTAGTCAGTGTATGGCGGAAATTTCATGCAAAGCCTGCGAAAATTACGTTTGATATTAATGATTGAAAGTCATAAAATTCCAATGAATTTTAACCATAAGTGAAGAATACCTACATAAGTGGAAAATTATTATGTAAAAATCAATGAAAACTTTATTTGTATTTAATTTATTATTATAGAAAGCATTTTACACTGTAATCATCGGCAGAAAAATTTAATTAAATACAGTAGTAGGTACAGTTTTTATTATCTATTAATCGGCAAGAATTTATGTTTTTCTAGAATTACAAAGAATTTCGTCTGTTTTTGTAACTAAATATCTGCCTACTTGGTGTGTTTTTTGACAATTTATCCTTACAAACGATTAATCTTGCCACTACTTGCTTCGGTGAACTTTATAGTTAGTGCGTTATAGAATAATGTGTACATTTTTACATTATTTATTACAATATCCAAAAGCAGTTAAAAGTATTCAAAAGTAATACTTTAGATTGTTGGTGTATTCAAGCAAACACTAACTCGGTACTGTTAGATAAATTGATTTAATTCGATGTGAATTGAGAGGCTAGTCAACTTGAAATAATCTACCTCTGAAAACTGCCCAGTACAAACGCAACGTTAAATAGTAGCAAATTTCTATTAAACTTAAAACGCTAAAACCAAGCATTAAACCTGCAACTCCTCCAATTTGAACTGCAATTTTTTTTTTAGATTAGCTTATAAAAAGTTCTTACTCACCCAATAAGTTTGTGAAACTAAAAATTAAAGTTCTCTTATATCGAATTGTAGGATACATCGGTAATCTCCATTGTATATTTGTTCCGATAAACCAGTCCATGATTTCTTCATTTTCAACTGTTACGCTATCGACATTACAAGTTTGCAAACAAGAACATACGGTCTTATTAGTTTCATCAAGTAAAAATTTTATCATTCCTAAAATAGTTATAAAGTTTATCCAGATAGCTCGCATATTTCTTATTAGTTGTTGCTTACTTTTATGTTTTAACCAACACTGCATTTCAATTGGATTACAAATCTGTTCGTTTCCTGAAAATAAATTATTTAATGGGTTGAAATAAATAAAGTACCATGAAAAGTAAGTTACCTACTGATCTGTAATAATAAGGTATACACTTGCATAATTTAAGACAAAGCTGTATTCGGCATTCAATTCTACATAAATTGTAACTGTAAACAGGGCTGTGCTTCAAGTTTGATTCTTCCGGATAACGACATTTCCTTTGACTGATTTTTAAATCTTTAACTTCTGAAGGAGTCCAAACGCTTTCGATGTGTAACTCAAAGTTTGTAAATGTTTGCATGGGAACATAAAATCCATTTACAGTTAAATCCGGTATTTCATTGGGTCCGTGAAAATATATCTGTAAATTTTCACGAAAAATTAATACATGAACATTAATTATTCAATAGTAACAAAATTGCCTGTTTCAAGTATTTTATAAAAAAAATTTACCAATAAATTTATGATGCACTTCAAAGGGATTTATCCAATGTAGATTAATATTGATGAACAATAATATTATTCAATAGTAACAAAATTCATATCAGGCGAAATTGCCTATTTCAAGTGTTTTATAAAAATATGTTCCAGATACGATTACGATTAACTTCAAAGGGTTTAATACAATGTACCTATATTAGAATAGTTAATATTAAATTAAAAGAGAAAATATTTTTCTTTTATGTTTCAGGAATATGAAAAATAAATAGTATGATTATATTATGTAGTTATAGGCCAGTCGAGAAGTCGTATAAAATAGCTGATAGTGGGAGCAATTCCGGACAAACTGGAAATAATTTTAATTTGTTTGATTTGGTGTTAAAAAGCACCTATTAAATTTTTACTCCCCACAAAACATGGATTTGATCACCATCTCAAAAAAACGGGCCAAGAAAATGTTGTTTCTTCATAATTTGTAAATAATTCGATTCCTATAAATTTTAGGGCAAAATATGAGGTTACCAAAATTAAATAAAATTAAATTGTCTATAAAAAAATTTCAAACGACAATTTACGGAAATGCATAGAACTAAAATTATAGCACATTCAAATTACTAGATCTAAAATTTGTCTAACTTAAAAATAATATCCTCAATATACTATTCTTACCGTGTAGCCACTGAATAAATTAGATATTGCAATAGTAGGTGCTGGTATACTTGGATTTACTACAATAGGATCTTCTACTAATAAATCTTGGGGCTTTAATGTCCAGGACCTTAAAATTACATTTCCACATTATTTTTAAAAAGTATTATAATAGCTATTTAATTTAAAATCGGAACACCTGAACTAGAAACTATTTAAGTTTTTGCTCATATGCATTTGTATAAAATAAGTAATTCTCGGATCGCAGTTAACTCAAGGAATTATGATCTATAATTGGCTAACACTGAGATACCTTTGAGTTAACTTAGATCCGAGGATACGTTATCTGTTATAATATACAATTGACCCTAATTAGTCCCGACTACTTCAACACAGTAAGTGTATCTCATATAAAAACTTAAAACTTTGAGATATATTATTTCTCTGATTAATAGATTTTTAAAATTGATCCTCAGTTTAACCGGCAGCCAGTGAGCTTGGCTAATGTGCTAGTCTCGTATGTAGGTGATAAATGATAATATACTATATTTCGTTTATCATTACTAGTGTAGCAGTAAAAATGTATATAATTCATAAAATGTTTATTTTTGTATATTACCTTGGATTGCTATACATTGCAATTTCTGAGTTGTAAATAAAGCAAAGACCAAATTCAGTTATAACTTGTTCAAATTGTGCAACTTTTCCAAATGTTTGGGAAATTTCAACTGGAGAATCTAAAGATGTACTTGTTTTTAATATCCAATCTAAATAATTTTCTCCATTTGCGTACAAAGGATTGTTTATATATTTACCATTACCAAAATTATTTTCAATATTTCCAGTCGCAAGATTAAAAATAAAGTTTTCAAAATCTTCACTCTCGTTCTTGGGTATCGTTAAATTGCTAAAAATAAAAATTGTTTAAATTAATGTTATCTATAAATTAAATTTTTAATAAGTAGATAGTATTTAGTACGAATATTATTATGAAATTTACAGTCCATTATTCTACGAATTCGTATTGAAGTTAGTCAATTATTTAAGTGGTTTAATTCTATACCCAGGCCCGGATTGGCCATCTGGCAGTTCTGGCAAATTCCAGAAGGGCTGATGCTCTAGTGGGCCGGTGAGCGGCCTAACGTTCATTGCTATTTGGGGGACGATAATGTTTTATTTCCGGAAATACGAAAATTATTTAAATCTAATGAAGTTACTGATTTTCTGCCCCAGACCGTGGGCTGGTATAATCTCAATGTCAGGGCCGGTTTTTCTTCCCAGTCCGTCACTGTCCATACCAATCAGTTATATTCTCATTAGAAAAACATTGATAACAACTATTTACAATTCAGTTCAAGGTAATTATTTTAAATTTTTACTGCTCAATTATACGATTGTAATATCTATTATAGTCTTATTATTAATAATGATATGAGTATTTATCCACGCCTGCAATAATTCGTATATGAAAATATAACAGTCTTGTCATCTTTGCTTTACCCTACAATTGTCGCCTAGGAAACAAAACTTATTATATTTTCACTTGTTAACAAAAGAATATCAGATTTCTCAACATAATCAACCATATTTAATTACAACCATTATCCAGAAACTTAAATAATCAAACGTTCTAGTACCTATGAGAGAAATTACATAATTGAACAAAATACATTCCAAGTAAAGGTATTATTGCTAATTGATACTGAATGATCGTCATTGAAATGTTTGATAAAGATAATATTGGTGTTTATCTTCAAAATACGTGAGCACTGGTAGACACCACCAATTTATTACCGTTTAGATGTATGTCCAGAATGGTTTTAGATGTAATAATGTTAAATTTCATAACAGTGTGGGCGCAACCCTCTTGAAACTCCTTTCCGAGACGCTTAGGTGACTGAAGATGACTCCTGGTTCATGCGCGAGTTGATAGGGGGTTCAGGAGTGAACGCCCGACATAGTGGCGGATCTTGAGAAGAAGAGAAAAATAAATTTTTAATTTTGTAGCTGATTGTTACTTTTTTATAAGAAGTCCTGTTTATCCTCTATATTAACCTGTTAACCTTCTTTTTATTAGGTAAAATTATTAGGTATGTCTTCTTAACGTTCATCTTCTTCTTCTTCACTTCACTTTATGTTACTTTTAAACATTAATGTTAATTTACAATGATTTTAAAAATGGAAGGTAAATTATCAATGCAAATGACTTCAAATTCTATAATTATTTCTAAAATATTTACTAATTTCTTCACTTGGAGCTATAAGATGACAATAATAATTAGGGGCGGAGAGGAGAAAAGCTTGCGCCTCCTGTAGCCTGGGCACGTCACTGATACCTATTAGGTAGGGGAGATGTAGGTAATGAGGATCACTTAAGCAAGAATTGAAATAGAACGAAATCCATTAATCAACTATTAATTTTTATGTTTTTATGATAAACTTTACATATTTAACTATTAATTGAATTCAACTTAAATCACTTTGGCTTATCAATTTTGGAACAATAAAGACGTAAAAAAAAGTCAGGTTTGATCACCATTGTCAACATATGTTGGCAATGATGATCAGCTTGCATACAATGGTGATAAACACATATCGCACACATAATTGCGCGATGATTCCCACCCAGGTACACTTGGCATGAGCCCAAAGCCCACAAGAAGTGCACCAATACCAAATTTCGTAGTCTTGTCCAAATTCACCACATACAAGACACGGGTCTTCATCATCTTGACATAAGTCGTCCGTGGTAACGTCTGACGTCGAAGTATTATTCGATTCCTGCAAAATTTTCTTCTTAACGTTTTCGGTGCTAACCTTCTGTGGCTTGCTCTTCTTTCTTACTCCTTTTCCCTTGTTTTTCATAGCTTTGCAGGCAATTTAAATCACCTGACCCCGATTACATACATGGGCGGAAAGAAGAAAAAAAGAATCCTAACGAAAAACTTGAAGTTATAGTAACAATCTAGAATTTAAATCGCAAAATAAAATGTTACCATTATTACATATCAAAAGTACAGAAATAAAAATTCAGTAATTTAAGACTTACCTTCGGATTTACCTTCTAGAAAAATTAGATCAAAATAGCGCGAAATCGTCACTCGTCTGTATCTCTCCAGCGCGTTGCCCGAACTGAGCGAGACACCACCCGCGTACGGGAATCCCCCAAAGTTAGCGCGTGGGTATGTTGGCATTACACCCCTGCATTCGGTTTTCGTTATTTTGTGGTGATCACCATTGCCAACTGACTCTGATTGCATACATCTCCCCTACTACTTAATATTAAAGTAACCATCTGAACATTAATATGTTTCTAAATTATTAAAAACACCATAATAAATAATGTATACAAATATGTCTGTTTTGTTATTGCCTACCATCAATATTATTTTTTCGATATTTATGTAAATATTTTGCTATAACTACAGCAATAATTGATCTATTTTGTATACAGTATTATTTGTGTATATTTTATTTCTATATACTACATAATAATGTAAGGCCTTAGGTTATTTTAATAAATTAATAAAAATATTACTAAAAGATATAAATACGCCAGATTATATAAAAAGAATCCGTTTCATAAATCAGAATATTTCATTATTTTACAATAGAATGATTTGTTGCCTTTCCACAAAACATCAAAGAAGTACGCATTGTTAATTTTACACAAAAATATAATTTGAATTTTCGTTACCTAATTAGTTCATCTAATTTTCTTTCATCGACATATTGCAAGCATAAAGTAAAGGATGGAAAAGTTGTTTGCCAATTCCAAAAATCTTTTTCTATACTTATAACTGTAGGTCGAAATTGATAACGAGTCCAAGCATTTGATCCTATAGGTACACATAAACCCACAGCACAAATAATTAATACAATCCATAATAATCTAAATAAATATTTAAAAATAATTTTATACTTTTTAACTATAAAAATAAAAATTACCTTTCGTATGGACTAATACGTTTTCTGACAACATGTGAAAATCCATGTATAGAGCATATATTAGCACATAAGAGAAAATGATAGTAAATTCGTTGGGATACACTTAAATTTTTTGTAAACATTATGGAAATTTTGTATTTTAAACACGTTTCGTTTGATTTGTTTCATAATAATAATGCACCGAAGCATGTAATCATACTAATATCGAGATTTTCAGAAACGTGAGTGCTTTTTTTCAACCAATTTGCATGTCACACTGCTTTTCAATTAATATTGCATGTACTTTCACATTTCCGTTGCCAGATTCAGAAACTAAATTTGCATTAATTTCTGTGTTTATGATGTCAATATCAACCAAATTCTGTGGCGCATTTATGGTAGTAATGTATGTATTTCTCAATAAGGAAGGGTTCTTCATGAGACCCTAGAGTATACTTGATATCGATCCCGACTATGCTTTTACTGACTTTCCTCATAATTTAGAAAGTTTGTCTTACTTTATTCCTATCTATTATTATGATAACGACAAGGACAATACGCGTTTTAAATAAAAGTCAATACATTCAAATTTGATTTTATCGTTTTATATGGGACATATACAACAGAAGTTTTCAAGTCACAAACTTTAAATTATTTCTACAGTTTTATCAAAATTAATAAACGTGATTAAAATTAGTTCAAAAATACTATTTTTATATGTAAATCATAAATCTGAATATTAGGTTAAACCCAAAGAGATTCAACCACTTTAAATTTTTAAAACTGATGAGGTGGTACATCCTACCTATTATAATTTTAATGTTGTTAACTTACATGTTGAATTATATAAACGAGCTCGATAAAAGCGTTTAATTATAAATAATACATAATATTGATTTATGTTCTGTTAAAATTAATTAATTAATAATTCAAAGCTAACAATACTACAGCAATTACAATCATTAATTTAAAGGTCTCAAAACAAAGCTTTGTGTCAGAATCAGAAAATTATTTGTAACTTCATAAATTTTAACACTTTCGAAAATTATTTCTAATTCATCAACTTGTAAAATTATTAATTAAAGAAAATATTTAACACATTTGTCAACTTGAAAATATAAAAGGCATATTATTTACCGTTTATTGTAATTATGGTAATTGCAATATAGATTTTGCTATAAATTGATATAGTAATTAATTTTTAGATAATAATTGATATTATTAAAATATACCTACATGATAATGTATTATGATATAATTTGTATAATTATGAATCAAAAAAAAAGGAACTATCTTGGAACTTTACAAAGCAGGAATTATTAAACTCTAAAATCATTATTTTGTGCATATTAACGATTATTTTTTATTAAAATTTATACCTTTATTTATTTGCAAAACTATCTTGAAAACCAAAATAATTAAAATAAAATAATAAAATTATCATATAATAAAATGATTTTGACAGCATTACAAAAAAAAAACAATAATAGCGGTGAGGATAATATATTAATTTATTTTATCAATGATTTACCTTTAATGCTTCGATTATTAATTTGATAATATTATGATAAAAATATTTTCAGCAGCAATGAATGATAGTAATTCATTAAATATATTAAGCTGTGTAAGTTCTTCGCATAAGACATATTTAGGAACGCTCCGATCTTGTGAGGGAGCTATTAAGGGCGTACTTGGTCCTACGATAATCAACCATTAGCAGATCGTTACTTCTTGTAAAACTAATTTTTTTCAAAAGAAAATTGCAATCGATTTTGCCATTAAATTGCTTAGGGAAGAGGCTCACATTAAATTTCAAACACCTGTGCACCCGAGTATGAGTATTTAAAAATTTAAAGATAAGATTCTAATCCTAAACAATCTTGATTGTGCACACATTTAAAATATCCATATTTCATAAAGTTTTCCAACACCTAGGTGTATTGCACTTTATGAAAATTTAAAATGCAGTAGTGATTATGTCATACACTCTTACGAATTATTTGTAATTATTCGAAAGTTGCGAAACACCATTATATTGTATAAGTATAAACTTTTTACAATTTTCGCTTTTTCAAAATACCTACCTCTAAGAACCAGGAATTTTAGATAAATTAGATAGGCAATAATTTATTACTGTTATAAAATAATTTCACTTATTAGTAAAATGCAAACAAAACCTGTAATTTATTTCCTTACCAAGAATATCACATAAAAGTTATTTACAAAACCTAAGAAATTGATTAGTTGTTTATATAGTGAAACTCAATATCAACGCCTTATTATCAGTATTTTAAAATCACCAAAAACTGCAATAAACACACTTTCTAGAACTACAATGTGCAAAGTTTTCACAAATAAAATAAAGTGTAAGTAAAATTTCGCCATTTTATAGTATTTTATAGTAGATATACACAGTATTTTGAAATTATACTTACATACAATCTATTTTATTTTCAAAAACTTTGCGCATTTTAGTTCTAAAAAGTGTTTAGTGCATTTTGTTGATTTTAATGCTGATATGATTTACAGAATTAGTTGCCATAAACTAAGACGAACAGCATAGAAAGGATGGTAAACTAGAAAACAGCCAGATATAACTTACCTTGTCTAAGTTGTTGTAGTTTAAAAAAAACGTTACATAACATTTAAAAATGTAAAATTTTATTATTAAGTATGAAAATAAAATCTGTGATTAAATTATGTACAATTATTAATTAATTACACAAAAAATAAATATAGTAAAATAAATTACAAAATAATTGTTAATATTATGAACTGTTTCTGTTTGGGAATGGGGCGCATCACGTTGCATTGCCTCTGTATGTTCAGCTATAATAAAAATGTATTTTTAATAAAAATTTAAATATTAAATAAATAAATTCGTACCTTCTACTACAAATAGTTTCACGGAACCTGGTTTGGCCGAAGCTTGGGTGCAAGTGTACAATCCACTATCTTGAAGAGAAACCTCAGCTACTCTTAA
Source organism: Cantharis lateralis (assembly GCA_963170105.1). Classification (NCBI taxonomy): domain Eukaryota; kingdom Metazoa; phylum Arthropoda; class Insecta; order Coleoptera; family Cantharidae; genus Cantharis; species Cantharis lateralis. The sequence continues at coordinate 13,714,701 of OY720629.1, forward strand.
TCTACTAACGCTGTTAAGGTCCCTATAGTCCGTTTCGACGGAAATTCCACTCCTGCCGGACTAATATATTGCATAATTAACACGTGCTTTATATAAATGTTACGGTAGAAATCTCAACTTACATCCAGGGATATCTCTTTGCCATCGTGTAACCAGTAAATGTGGGATTTTACATTGTTTGATTTGGAAGCAATTGCACTAAACGATGGCAGCGCTATCTCACAAGTAAAAATTGCTGGTGAACCTACCCTCGCATAAACCTCTGACGGTCCTTTAATTTTAGCTTCGTTAACCCATTTGTAAATTGGTTGCACGGCATTATTTGAACGTAAATCTTAAAATACATTATTATAATTAAAACGTCAGACTATAAAATTAGGCATAATTGTTACCTGATACAATTAAATTTATTCCAAGACTCATTTTTGGATCTGTATTTACTTGGCATTCGTAACGGCCACTGTCGATCATTTTTACTCCCCGGATTCTCATACCCCAAAAATGCGTACGAATAGAATTAACAGACTCAAACCTGTTGTCGGCTGAAAACGTATGAGGACCTGATGTTAAAATATGTAAATCCTTCGTTCTTATCCAAGATACCTAAAAATTAAATACTATTGTTTAGTTAAATTCAAAATGAAATAAAAATATAATAATTACGTAAGTATTTATTATAATAACTAGGTAATAATAACAAATACTGAGAAAATAAAAGGAAAAACCGTCCACATTAATAATTTACGTTTTTAAGGTTTTTAAAATCCGTTATAATGACTAATGCTATTCAAACTTAATATTTGCAAAACACGCTAATATCACATTTAAAATGAAGTAGGTGGACACGAAGCTTTGATTTATATTTTAAAAACTTGTTTTTTTCTTGCGTAGCAATTTTAATTATATTAAATAGTACTTCTATTACAATCGATACCTTTTTTTAAATTAATGTCTAAACATAATAATTTTCAATATCTATCAACCACTATTTACATTGTAAATCCTTGCCGTATGAGTGAGATGGGTAACTAATTTTACGCAAGTAAGAACGATAAATCTTCCCAGGCGCCTCGTGTCGACACGGGGCATTTGTTACCGTCAAAAATTAAACTTTCGATATAACGTGATCTATGCACACAGATGTAAAACATGAATAACAAAGCCATCCCTAGAAGGCTCAGTCAACCCAACATGTAATCGATTAACGAAGAGCTCTTTTAGTACACAAGTATCAACAACCAATAATTAAATTCCAATTGGAATACCTACTACCTAATACTACTGTCACAAAATTTAACGTCATTCGATTGGTAAAACATGCCACACGCGAGCAACTTGAAAATCAAACACTAACACATAATCAAAATCTATCACAATAAATTATTATTAAATAAAACTCACCACTTTATCTCCTAAATGTCTGACGGTACATGGAAGGAGTACCGTTTGACCAACTCTTGCTTGGATTTCTCTCAAAGATAAATCATCAAATTGAGGAGCTACATCCACATGTTGATCAAATAATTGTTCTTTTGGAATTGTTTTAGATTTGTAACCTACAAAGGATAAAATTTATCCTTATATTTAATATAAATCAACATCTACTTGGTATAAAAATTGTTACATTTAAAATAAACGTAGCATTTTTAAACAGGTACAATATGTCAACTACTGTAATTAATAGATCGGCTTAAAAATACCTTCTCAAGCGAACTAATGCATCATCATGACATAGTTAAGCCTAATTTTAATACTTTACATATTCTGATCATCATCAAGAGAATAAGTTGAATAATGTAAATGTGCCGTAAAGAATAGAAGATACATAAAAAATTTATAAATAATAATAAGATACAATAATCAACCTTAAATTCTTGATAAAACTTAGAATACGGAAGATAACACAAGTTTGTAAAGGAGTTTGAAAAAAGTTATATTTGGAAAGTTTGCAAGTAAACAAAATTTATCGATATAAGTATACAATGATACATACATTAGGGAACAAAAACAACATTTAAGGATTTGAAAATTCTACGTTAATGTGATAAAAGTTTTACAATCTGCCTATTCGTAATAGGTAGTTTAAAATTGATTATCGACAAAATGTTGTTCGTAGGAATTTTAATAATCACAACTAACACTACACATTTTCTAAAGCTGTTATGTAAAACTTGGATATTCATCAAATTCGTTGATAAATAAATTAGAGTATTTCATAATAATTGTACATTATAATTACTATTTCGTGAATCGAAGGTTTTAAAGTGTAATACTTGTATAATATTATCGTTTACGATATATGTATATCGTTTAATATTTAATAATTATTCTAAGTAACGCATTTCGCGTCGATTTTGTTTTTGATGCAACTTTATTTACTCGTTTCATAAGGGTCAATTTAAAAAGCTAAGTATTAAGTATCAGTAAGGCCTTGTCTATGAATATTGGTGTAAATGATTTACATATTAGATTAAAATGCAAAAATTAAATTAAATCGAATTTTAACTTACGTAATTATCATAATTATTTTTTATATTTTTTAAATTTATATTAGGTAATACTTTTAATAACTATAAATAATTATAATAATTAAGTAAGTTAAAATTCAATTTTATTTAATTTTTTCATTTTTTATTTTAACATGTTAATCATTAAGATATTTCATTATATATTCTCACATGTTAAGAACTAATCCTATCTATAATATTAATACATTATATTACGTAGAACAACAATCTTAACTACCACGTCCCAGCTCATATTGATACGATATTAATTAACAAAGTTTTGTCGATAAAATGTATCAGTATTGGTACAACATCGGGTGAATATTACAATAACAATATGAGTATTTTTAAATTATTTACTTGTCAAAATATTTAAAATAAATAATTTTATTTTTAACATGTTAAATTATAAATTAATAACAATAATAATAATAACTGAATTAATAAGTTATAATAAGGCCTAATCGACCCTAACACCCTTTGCATTAAATAAATTTTTTGCGCGTCTGTCCCTCGACACATCGATTAGAAAACGACCGATCCAAGCGACTAAACCCTTGGCATCATTACTTCAAGGGCCCAGAGTCTCTACCGCGAAAGCTGAGAAATTATAATGAATTAAAGACCATTTCTTGGTTTAAACTTGTTATGTATGTTTTAACGTTTCCGCTTTCGTTGCTGCTGAACCGGCCATTTGACACAAAATTCTCAAGTGACTTGGAGCCAAGGTACCCACGCACGTCGCATCACACACCAAAGTTATCCAAAATCACCACATAACCAAAGTCACCCCATCACCCCAAAGCGTCTAATAATTTCGTTTAAGGTTGTACCTATGTCTTTTATAACTTATATGTTTTATTTAGATCAAAATGTTTTAATAGAAATGATTATGTTTTGAATTTTCGATATTTAACAACGACTAACCTGGAATCATTTAAAATAAATTGGAAAGTTATGGAATTTAATTTCAATTAATTATAATAAAAAAATAAAAAATATTTATATTGATTAATTTCAAAATATAAATCTTAAAAATCAATGTAAGTTATGAAATTAAATTGATTAATTTAACAAGTAAAATTTAAAACTTATTATAAAATTTGCAATAATATTATGGCAAACAGTTTTAATATCACTTACAACGCAACAAGCCTATTTCATATTCTCAAAAAGAGTTTCTTATATTGGTTGTTAATAAAACAATTATTAAATACACTAGTTTCAAATGGACAATTCATTTCTTAAAAGGTGGTAAACTTGAAAAAGAAGTGAATTATCCTTATAAAACAATAATTGTTACAACAATTATTGTCGTTGTTAATTTTTTAATAAACATATTTAGAGTGAAAATTATTTAATTGGAAATACAAGCTTTTCATTTGGAAATATCAAATTTGATTGTTTTGTTTTAATTTACAATGCACTCCACACCAAGGTGTCACTACCAATTTTTTCAGTTATATTGGTATAATATAATATTATAGTGCAATATTAATTACAATATTGAAGCCAAGTTCTAGTCCATAATTCATTACTAATATTACCAAAATCTTTTGGTAATAACTGTTACTATTATTAAAACTTGATTATACTTTATACCTTACTTTATATTTTATATGTTTGTTGTTACAAATTAATAATTGTTGAGTATCATACTTTTAGTCGATATTACTACTCGATAATATTACTCAAAGTATCGGGTCTCTAATGTTCAATTATGCTATCAATTGATTGTTGGCTTCATGGATTGTCCAATAATTAAATTATTCCACTGATCGATTAATTGATTTTACAATTTTCAAATTGCCTAGCCATCAGTTGATTTTGCCGCCATAATAGCTATTGATGCTGATGTGCTATTACGATAGTCTCTAGTGCAGCGGTACAGTTAAAAATCGGATTTCAATCATATGGTTATCGCTGTGGACTACTACTTATAGAACGTCCAAAAAACGCCCCTGCTGACATAATAATACAATAATAGACTTTGTAGTTTATAATAATTATAATATTTACTTTCTGTTTCCGGAGTTTTTTTTTACAGAAATTTGTATGTATATGATTTTTATTCACAAATTAATTCAACAACTATCTACTATACTTTTAGTTTGCTTATTTATCAAGTTTCAATAAAACATAACAATTTCCAAAAAGTTATTATTCGAAAACGAAAAAATTTTAATAAAATTAATATGGCACATCATTTTACATAAATTAGTTTAGTTATAAATTACAAAAGTTAAGATTATTATTCAGCAATTACATATTTTTAAAATGCAATGTGTCATAGTAGTACTATGTCTTATAAATAATTATTCAAACATTTTTATGTAAATTAATTCCACATACAGAAATTAACTGAACTCTTGTATAATTAAAAAGTCTAGTGGCATAAAATTACATTAACAGCATATTAGAATAGAAAATATCAATATTACAGTAATTACTAAATTTATAAAATTAATTGTAGGTAGATACTCTAGCTATAATAAATTAAAAAAAAAATTACTATCTTTAATAAAATGAACATTTTGCCAGTTAATCTAATTTCTAATAGTAATGCTCAATTTTGTGGAAATATTAACAGGCCGTTAAAATTAACCGATAATATATTATTAGCTAGGTAGTACAACTGACATTTTCTATTAATTTGCCAATAAAACAATTATTATATTGTTGAAAATTTTTACGTTTGGCGAAGTTTACTTATAATAAAATTTAAAATTATTATTATTCAAAATTATGCTTATTATTGAGAGAGTTTAGGACGTATCCACTATATAAATTACAAAATTCAGATACAGCGCGATTAAAATATAAAAAAAACAAGTCAAAATACAGATAATCAAATAAATGCAAAAAAGAATGAAGCAAACGTACAAAGTAAACAGGATATGATACTAACATAATGAACAGAAGAAGACACAGATGTCAAGATACACAATCATAATTCATAATTGAACGAATTTCCACCAGGAGAGTCGGCACCACGTTATCAGTAAGACCATTCCTAACACTGAAGACTCAATTTGACAAAAGGTGCTCCTGGCTCTCGTTTTCAATTTATCGTGAAGCAACTTTAGACAGTGTCAACGCAAGCGTTCGTCCTCATTAAACGCAAAGAGGTGAGACACATCTAACGAAAACAAATGATTACGGTTCTATTACTAAGACACGTGGATAGCCATTACAGCAATTTTCCTCCAACACCAAAATGCACCAATTTCTTTAATAGCCTTCTCCTGGGTACTCTATCAAATTCTTTCAAAAAATCCAAATAAATTATGTCAGCAAATTAGTCATGATGGAACGCCCCGGTAGAAATCCATACTGTGATTCAAATATTACATTTTTGTCAATAAAGAACTGCAATCATATCTTCGGCAATAAATTATAGTTTTCATTAATTTGGCCGTTATTGGAGTATGGCTGATTGAACGATAGTTGTCTACATCAAGTTGGTTACTCTTAACTTCATTCTAATTTCCCGATATCTTCACATTTTCCATAAATCTACAAGTTGCTTCTCTTTCGTTTTAGGGTTTTCTTAGGGGATGTCTATTGATTTTGTTTTTTATTTATATTTATTTATAATCAAACTTTTTAACCAATTTGGACGTTTAAATGAAGTTTCCTTAATTTCGCAAAAATATTGATTCTATTTCAAATTATTTTAACAGGTTGAACGTTGACCTAGGTTTAGTTTTAGAAGTCTCCCTATGTAATTTGGTAAGATTTGATTGTATAACTATATAATTATGTTTGAAAGTACTACAAAATTCAAAACTTACACATTGCGCCCTTGATACATAACAAACTACTAGGAAATTACTTATGCAATCATTTTTTTTCGCCAAGTTGGATTTATTTGTAAAACTACAGCTATAAGACTAATAATTAATGACGTATGCTGTACTATGACTGATCTCTTGGAATAGCCCGCACGAAATTAACCCGAAATCGTTTTGGGAGCACTCTATGACCCGATCATGCATGTGCGATCCGATCAAGCCGTCGAAAGCTCTCGCTTCTCTCGATCAATTATGGCTTGGTGTAAGTATATTCTAAATACTGTTGCAGTGAAAAAAGCATGCTCAAGGTTGAGAGTTGGAATATTAGAAATGGTTGTTATTAAATTTTCATTATTATCGTCTTTGTACTGCTTGAATGTTAAATTATTAAAACTTCTATTACATTGAATTTTTAAAAAGTAGAATTATTTTAATTAAGTTTACTTCTAATTACAAAATTTTAAATCATGCAGATTATTTTTAAACACCAGAAACTTTTCCGCACTTCATTTAGACACCTCTTCGCAATTTACATATTAAAAATTGTTTTCAATACGCTTTTCAACTACATTTTTAAATTTAATTTTAATGCATCAAAGAACTTAAAAATTTTAATTTACGCAGTATCTCACTTTATAGCACATTCATTTCTAAATTTGCTTTTAAAACTGTACTTTTTTTAAAAATTGATTGACTAGATTGTATACAATCTAATCCTCATCATGCGAAATTCTTCAATACCTTCAATTTTTTCAATTTTACATACCGGGAAAACATTGGCTAAACAGTCGCTGACAATTATTCAATTGTCAGCAAAGCAATTTTAGCTCCAAAAATAAAGACTAACAGCAGAATTTTGAAAAAATATCCTGGCGGTTTTCAAAACTTTTACAGTTGCGACATGTTGTCGAAGAAGATATATTTACGTGTCAAATCAGAATAAACACCTCGAAGTTAATCGTGCTGCCGTTGCAATTGTGATCTCAATGTGTACAGCAATCAAGGTTTACATCGATTGAGGTGCATATCAAATAAATAGACATGATGACTGATTTTGAAAAACTGTTTTATGATGTCCGGAAGTACCTACTATTTCCAAAAAATATCTAAATTTCTGCAGAAAATATAGGTTTGGTAGAAAAAATTACCATTTCAATTTGAAATCCAAACTTTACGCCAAAACGCTCGTTTGTGTCATATGGCGTCTGTTTGTGACGTCACGCCTTATGAACGTCAAATTTGCAAGTTAAACAATGTTAATTAGTTTTTGGTTAAACGTTGAAAAATGTTAGGTGCTATAAATTCTAAAGTGTATAAGTGGTATGGAGTCCCCCAGTTCAACAACACATCAATAAAATCTCCTAGCAAGATATTTGTTTACGTTCCATACCAGAAAGCAATGCGAAAGAAGTGGTTTATGCCTGTATTTGCAAAACAACGTTAAATTACAATAGAAATCATCCGTTAAATTTAACGGTTTGTTAAAAGTTTTGTGAATACGGGCATTAATTTTCCACGTCAAGATCCAACATCTATTTCTCCAAAATCTACAATTTATTTTTGTGAAGATCGCGTTGCTTTTACTTTTACTGTATTTCGTAAATTCTAAAATGGTGTGTGCATAATCTTGTTTGTGGTCTAAATTTAATAATGAATTCAATCTTTTTTTAGGGTTGATTTCATCTCTTGAATTGTTTCCGACAAAATTCCCTTGTTCCATGACTAAAGTTTCTTGATTTTGGTTTTGGTAACACAAGACTAACCAACTGTTCGATGGGAACCACGAAATACTTAAAAAATGCAGATAACAGTGTGCACACTGTCGAAATTAAATTCAGAGTGAATGACGTTTTACAAGCTTACACAGACGTGACGTCATTCGCTCTGATTGGCGTTCAAGTTATCATGCCGGATTTCTGAATTTTCTAATTTTATTTTATCAAAAAAGTTATAAATCTTGATCATAATAAAAAAATACGTTTTTTATAATCCATAAATTCTTTTTCATTAAATAAATACATAATTTTAGTGATTTTTGATTACTGTCATCATGCCTATTGCGTATAATTTGCATTGCACATCAATCGGAGTTCCACTGAATTTACTCACTAGGTGGTCATGGCGGCCGTCAGGCTGCCTATTAGGATGTATTATTATATACCTAAATTATTATAGTACCTGATTACATTTTTTTAGTGTTGTACAAAACAGAATTGAATAAATTCGGAGTCTAATATTCGCCACCTTACTTGACGTAAGCATAGTATTTTTACGAAACAAAGGAATTGAATTTATTATAGTTATAAAATCTTAAGCAAATGTTTTGGATAAACGGTACAAAATCTCAACTCTCGTTAGGAAGATAGGCACTGCTACATAAAGCTATTTACAAACTGATAAATAAATCTATCGCAATTAATTCTGGGATTCTGTAGCAAATTTAAACAGCAAATTGATACTGCTAGATTTCAAACTAAAGTGCTTGAAATAATTGTTCGTTTACTGCGATTCATACCCTCGTGTGTCATTTAATTAATGAAGTGATCGAAAAATATTGTATGAAAGAACGACTTTCGCAGCTTTTCAATATGCTTTTACTATTATTTTCAAGTTATCAGAGATTTTACCAAAGAATTATATTTAACAATAATATGAGTACTAAACGTACGTAGATATAATTAATTTATTTGTTATAAATATGTAGACTGAAATAGAATTTCATATTTTTCATTAGTTAGAAAAAATTATTAAATACAGAATAATCATAAAGGATAACATGTTTGGATCTAATTCATGATTTCAGCCGTAAACTAATTTCATGGTATCCCAACTCCCTAAATAAATTAATCAAACTTATAAGTACTATTTTTCTTTTTAAGAAAATATAATAAACAGTAGATTTAAAAAATGTCTAGCCATCTTCAAAGGTACACATAATTTTGTATATCATCTTAGCATAGGTGATATTTCAAAAGATAATGATCAAAGAATAGAGTAGTCTCTTTGATATATTATGTTTAACAATTAACGAAACATTTAAACTTATTTAATTAACCACCATAGTTGTTTTCAGATATGCCCTTTTTGAACAAACGTACTTTCACATAGAAAAATGACAGAAGCCGCAAGACTTTTTCACATAAAGAGAAGCAACACCCAATCACCAAGTACCAATGACCAACAACCAAGCGTTAAATCTGCAGGAGAGGCGGAAGCAATGTCTACGATGGGTACCACACGCTTTTGCAGTTAGCCATAGGAGAGGGGGTTTTAATCGATAAGGGTTCGCAACTACCACCATCGGGTGGTGTCCATGAGGATTTCCCCCTCCCCAACGCAGTACTATAAAACTCACTAAACTTGAAAATTATTTTCTTCCCCTTGTATCCTTTCTATTTACTCTAATTTAACCTTATTATTGCGTAACTATTCATTTATAATATAATCCTTATGTAATTCCCACATCTGAAAGGCTAATATTCAAAATAGCAATATTTATGCATGAGAATTTGAGTGCTAGATACGCAACTTTTCAGCTAGCCACTTTCGTATCATGTTTTAATTAAGTTATATTCATATTAATTTAAATATTATAAATTATAGGAGTACGTTTTTTGAAAGTACTTTTTTGGTAATGGTTAGTATAGCTAGCCTAAAAATATTCAACAACTTTTGTAATGTTAAAATTTTTATGTTATTCGATACATGCTTTGGTATACGGGTCCTCTTTGCCCAAATATGCAAATTTCAAATTTGTACTTTTTGCATTTATAATGTTAACTTACGTACTTCATATTGTTGTTTAAAAATTTTTAATTTGAGAAAATTAGTTTTGTTTCATTTTTTAAAATTTTCCGCAAGTGGGGAAATTAACTAAATGCTGGATTTGTATCGAGTAGTCGTAGGTTCGCTCCTTGACGAAGTATGAAAGTTGCTACTTAATGATTTATAATTTAATAATTTAAACATAATTTAATAGAAAGTGTTAGCTGTGAAAGGGACGATAAGGAATTGGAAGTCGTTCCGAGAGATAATGCCGGACGGCAGTGATTTTTGTTCGTAAAATAAATTTGGATTTAGATGGAAATAAATTTTAAAAACAGTTATGAAAATTGAGCTTTATTGAATCTTTGACTAATGGTGATGGAATTGGATACTAATTAAAAATAAATTTACCTATTGAAAAACATTTAGTTATTTCATTTCGTATAAAAAATGTTTTATGTTTCATTCTGTAGAAGTTGTGTTTATTTTTAATTTAGTTCTAATTATTTACATAATAAATATATTGAAATTTGTTTTAATGTAAAACTTGCTTTTGAATGCCTCTTTTTTTCAGAATGAAAATTAATATAATTGGAAGCTGGATTGGATCGTAGGATAAAATAAAGGATCGGAAGCATAATTGATAAGTAATCAAGAAGAAACCAGTCCATACTCACATAAGAATGGATGTTTCCGGGTGGAAAGCGTATTTTCTACTATTATTTTAAACCCCGAACATTGCAATATATGATCAAATCATTTACTTTTAATATATAAGATCTTTTGCAACTGATATCAAAGTTAGATACTGAATTTAATTTAGCTTTACGTAATTGATTTAGAAAATCAACTATTTGTAGAAAATTTATAAAAAAAAACTGATTTAGCCTTCAGATAACATAATCGTCTCCTTGTCTTAATACCTATATAACTTTTTTCTCCAATTGTTTTATTATATTTCTGATTTTGATTTTTTAGGTAATAGGTATTTGTTCGTGTTAGATTGGTAATGAAAATTCCTACATTGATTTATTTTATCATAATTATTATTGCACAGCTGAACAGTAAATTTTGGAAGCTGAGGTGTGAGCTAGATTGTACAACAAAACCTACAGCTAAATTCTTGTTTTATTGAATTTCCGTGTATCGTGTCGGTTTATATTTCATATTAAACTGTTGGTTTTATTTGTAGAGACCTTATAATTGCTCTATATCGCTAATCTGTTGATCATTCCTAAGGCTAGGTAATACTAAACGAATAAATATCTAACCGGTGAACGATTTGATAGTTATTCGTCAAAGTAACATAAATAACTTTCTTTATATACCATTTTACGAGAAAATATTGAACCTGGACAATTTTAGTGTCCAAAAAATATATGTAATTTACTACAGGTTTTTGCATTAGCGTTTTATAGCTTAACGATTTAAGAGTGTAGTACCTAAAAATATAACCCCATGTTAACGAATATTTGCCATAAAATATTGTGACATACATTTCTGACAATATTCAATATCTGTATGATGTAGAATTCAAATTTAAAAATAATTGTCAAATTTATCTGAAAACAGTCATCTCTCAGAATATTACATTTAGTAAGGGAATATCTTCTTTAGTAATAGAGAAAAACTTAGTTCTAAAACAATTATTTTTATAAGAATGACTTAAATTTCAAAGCAGTTCGTTCAGTCAAATTTACACAGTTTTCATTTAAACCAACTCCGTAAACATTGTGCTCTAAACGTAAACAAAATAAGCATGAGACTTCCGTGTGAAGATTCACAGGTTTGACTCCAGTATCCTTCTCTTACAAAATATTTATCTGTTGACCCCATATAACAATATGAATGGCCAAAATACGAATATATCTTTTCTTCAATATCAGGTGTTAAAAAACGTTGGTAGTTTAACTTACTGTTAAAGTGTAGTTAAACTGACTAGAATAATTAATTTTTAAACTTACATAGTATGTTCAATATTTTTTAATTTCAATATTCGGGCAAAACAGAATCTTAAATCATGAAATAAGTAAGGCTTCGAGTCGGGTTTTCGGCTGATGGGTAACATACTTTTCAAGGTATTTCTCTAAAAATATTGGAAATATTGCTTTTAAAATACCCGTTTTTTAATTAAATGAAAATATATTATATGACATGAATACCAGTAATTGCAAATTTAATAACTAAAACTTCAAAAAGATTGGTATTGTATATAGAATTATATTGTTCTCCGGCAAAGTAAATATAAATAAATTTTCAGTCAACATAAATGAACTAAATAAAGAACGAAAAAGAAACTACTTCTATTATTCATTAAAATGCTGTTACTAAAATAAAGCCATAATAAATCATATTAATTTAAGAATCTTAATAATGCGTTTAAGCTTTTGCTATTTTTTTAGTATTTTATTGTAGTAAAATTACACTGATGTTTCTTTGGTAAGTATAAAAATAAGTATTAATTAGATAAACGATTGTTAATGACTGTTGGCGATAACACTAGGCTTTGATGTTTTTCAGGCAGGTACCAATAACAAACAAGCATTTGCCATTGAGTTCAAACAAAACGAGAGCTTCTTTAAAAAGTTCAAATGTTTAATTATCTTGCGTCGTTACCGTGGTTTTATTTTTATTTAGCATTAAATACTTCGAAATTAACAAAGCAAACCAATTAGGTAATTGAAGTTGATTTTTATAAAAAATATTGTTGGTGAAATTTTATTTATAATCTAATTTATTATAATACCTAATCATTGTAATTTTTAATTTATTATTATTGAATTATACAATCACCTTAATTTTGTAATTAATTATTTGCAAGCAATATTTCAGCTATAGCTTTCTAAATAAGTCGGCAAATTATCTGCGGTGATTGTTATTATAAATGTTGTTTACTGCGCAACTCATTCTCGCCATCGTTCGTTGTTACCGAAGCCCTTTGCATTCGGTTCCCACTTTTATTTCCCCTTATTAAAATTCGGTCCCTACTCTAAATTCGACTTGATGCAAAAAATTTCAAACAGAATATGTCGCTAAAGAAGTTTCATTTCAAAAATCTACAAAATATCGTCAATTAAGTGTTTTGAATTAACACAAAACATTTTCAGAAACATATAGACTGAATAACTTGCAGCTTCCAAAGGCTCTTTGGAAGGAGCGGAGCCCTAAGATGTAAAACTAAACTTTTCATTAGACTTATTACAAAATAGAACAATTCGCTAAGATTTTGAATATTTTAGAGTTGCTAATATAGAGTTGCTAGCCTGTGGTCGGAGGTGAGACTCTCAGAAGTAAGTTCCTTTAAGATTCGTGTAGGCATTCAGAAATTCTTCGCTAACATTTAGTTTCTTTTCAAATAAAACAAACAATTCAAAAATCGCGACGTAAAATTTTTCGACATAAAATTAAGAATCCGTTATACACTTAATAAATTTGATAAGTAGTTATTGAATTTAAATAAAAATTAAGGAAATAAATTATACCTGATTTGGATATATTGATACATGCTCAAAATTAGTGTCAAAAGTTCGAACATAATGCCTATATTTCGTTATATTCGATTGGCAACACTAAACATATTGTATCAATAAGTAATTAACATAGCAGATTTTTTTAATAAACTAATATTATTTATTGATAAATATATTCATGTTTCCTCGTTGATTGCACTAGATTTTCGCATACTATATGATTCTCCATTAATATAATTGTCAATTTATTGTCATTAATTGTTAAATTTATTACAATTTATTTAGTTTTGTATTGTGCCTTAAAAATGGATCAATAAAGCGACCCGAAATGTCGGACAATTAAATTGTAAATTAATTAAGTGTCTAATTATTTTAACTATATTATATTCATATTAAATAAACGGTTAACATAGTCATTACTTATTACATTTTTTATCTGATATATTGATAATACCTGATGTCTGAAATGACACTGATATTCTAATAACATCCCAAAACTTCTGCAATGTAATGAATTTTCTGCATCTTAAATGTATATTGTTGGCTATATTTTCATACAAATGTGAGTGTTTAATTGTTTGTTTTGTTCTCTCACAAAAAAATTTGCGTAACAATTTAGTTTCTAGAAAGTTTGATACAGAACAAACAGGGAGGCATGATACAGGAAAAAATAAAATAAAAAACTTTACACATTTTTATGTTAATTCAGGATACAGTACTAGCATGACTACATGACAGCTTTTGGATGTTTAGCTTTTCAACCAATATATCAAATAAATATAATATTTAATATGAGGGTTTCTTCAATTGTAATAGACTTCGTTATTAATTAAAAAAACTTTAAAAAAACTTTTAAATATAATTACATACTAATTAAATGGGCTCGACTTTGTTACTGTAAACTAAAATTGTTTATTATACAAACAATCTTAAGTTATAACTTCTGTTATTACACCATAAAACTGCTAACTTTTGAAATAGTTTAATTTTTTTAAGGTATTTTATATTTGGTGCATCAGATCTACCTAGTCTTTTCTATTATTTAAAAAATTATTTTCATAATTTAATGAAAAATTTTGAAATAATAAATACTAGTTAATTGGTAAACTTATATATACTAATAGTTTAACTTTTCTTGAATGAAACTTTTCTCAATTCGAAATTTCTTAGAATATTTTAAAGAAACATATTTTTATTTATTTAAAGGTTTGTTTTTAAAATCACAATAAATTCATTATTAAACAAAGTTATGGCCAGGTTTCTCTTACAATTAATATCTCCTCCAAATCAATGTTATTATTGTTCAATAATAAAAATTGATAGTAAATATTGGATAGTATTCAAAATGATTTAAATACAAAACAAGTATTAATAGCCAATTAAATTAAGAGTGCTGATATAACAAATTATTAATGTTAACTATTTATTGTAAATAAATAATCACAACAACAAAGAGATTTATTGTAGCTCAGCAAATTGTCGTAGTATTCTATTTGGTTTTTTGATTTCGTTTGTTAGAAGACCTACCTCACATGGGATGTCCAGTTTTGAGCAGTTAAACGTGCAATTGGATCAAAGTATTTTTAACTAATTATACATAGCAGTAAAAGCTTTAATCTATAAATTTTAATATATTATCTTGTATGTTTTTAATTATTATTAAAAACGTATGTTTGATGTCAAATAATGACACCTCGCTAATGGATTATATAAAAATTTGATCAGTTTTATTCCCCAAGTTCAAAACTGCTATATTTTAAAAAAAAGTAATGTTCAATTTTAACCAACAAAAAGCTTCCAGCACTTCATTATTTATTTTTTTTCTAGTTTGACACAACCCGAGGGAAAAAATTCTATTGTTTACGTTAGCGAGACGACGTCAAAATCAGATGCTCAGCCATCAACTGTCAACGTTACACCTCATTTAGCGCGTATGTGGGGAATTTCAATAGCAGCCACTGCTGCTGGTTTTGGTGGTCTCTATAGGGATGATCAGACTTTGCAGTAACTGCTTTTTGATAGACATAATACGTGGTACTTTATAAGGTCAAATCATCAGCACATGTGACATTAAATGCTTTATTATGAGTAAACTCTTATTATAAAATAAATTGCAATCCTTTGAAAATGTTTTATTTGCCGATTAATTGTTAATAAAACAGAAAGTAATTATGCTTAAGAGAAAATTCTATAATGCAATACAAGTTTAAATTTTCCCGCAACTGAATCATATTATGTAAATATAAATTCATATGTGGTAGGAGAATCTACCTACTATTGAAAATTTTATGAATTTAGGTATTCATAATCGACAAATAAATGTTGTGATACTATTTATGTGAATAATAAATTATAAATTTCCATTTACAACTTTGCGCGTTATATTAAAAAGGGTGCCATATTCAGTTTAAATATTTCAGGAACTTATGTGGTATGTGCAGATGCACCAATTTATTCTAAACTCTTTAAAACCTGCATACCTTTAGAGATGAGACTTTAGAAGTTATAAACTAAGTTAAATAAGAACCAAATACAAAATGCAAATGCATTTATGTTTTGTAGCGATAATTACAGGAAAGCTCTCTTTTACGGACGGAGGTTTTAGCCATTTGTAAAATGAATTGTGAATCGTTATACCTAAACAACTATCTCTTGACAAAAGAGAATTTAAAAATGATTCCATTTTGTTTGAAAATCAATTCCATTACTTCTATTCTTAGATACGCAGAAAATGTCGACAGCTACGCTACGAATGCACAATAACCTTGCAAATTGAACATTGTTTAAAATTCAATGTGTTCGACTTTCACAATGCAATGAAAATCTGATTTGGCCAACATATGATTTTCTTGATGATATGAAGGTATGTAAATAAGATTTCTTTACTATTAATAGTATTTAAGTGCAATTCTACCACTTGAAAAAATATAGATAAACAATAAGCATCTTTTTACACAATAGTACTAATTTTAACTGCAGTTTGACCCAATACAAATATTAATGTCGAATCTATTAAAAAAAATTGCAAATTAAATTTGTTGGAATATTAAAATCGATATTTCTTTTCTGATTATGAAAAATGAATATTAATAAAAAATTAAGAAGTATTACAAGTATAAAGAGAAAATATGCAGTTACTAATACTTTTGTAAGTGTATAAGTTACATTAAAGTAATTTTACATCTTTACATCCGGCATCGTGGAATGCAAAAACTCTGTTTTTATCCTCACACTTTTATATAACATTTAAGAAGATACTTTCACACAGGCCTATGGAAAAAGTTTTAAATAAATATAAAATAATAATATTCAATATTGCAAATATAGTTTTAGGATTATTTTCAAAAAAATTTAGTTACCCTGTATAAGTTTCATACATAGGTAGGTACAAACAAAAAAAGAAATGAAAATAGATATCAAAATGTTGGTTTTTACGTTAAACTCATTGATATTATTTCATCTATATCTTACAACACAAAATTTAGATAAAATTGGTGAATTATGCATCCTTGATAGCAGTCCGGATAAAACATGTTTGCACAGTGGACACTATATCAACTCGAGTTAAGATCCGAATAAAACAAATTAGAAAAGTGTATAAATAAAATTAAATTAGTTGGAGGATGAACTAAACCCCGGTGCAAAAAGTTGAAAATTAACGAGATTGTAGTATTTTGAAGTTGAAACTTATCTTTTTCTATACGCTTTTTAGATTTTACTGTATCAGAAAATGTCGCAATTTTTCAATTTTGTGTTAGGTTTTTGGTTTATCCTGAAACTACAAGTACAAAAGAAACGTGGTTTCGAGAATGAAGTTGAAATTAAAGTTTATTTAGAAATATTTTTGAAGCTAATGAAAATAATGCACTCTTCCCGAAAATATTTGTTAAAGCTAGGTATCTAGTGATGGAAAACCTTAAATTTAAAAATTTAAATAATATATTGTTTGATAGACATATTATTATTATGCGTAGTAGTTAATGAGTTAATTAGTGCTGAAGATGAAAAACAAGTGGGCTATACTTTACAATAAAATATTATATTGATCAATAATAATAATTCATAAAATTAACTGAGAAAAACGATTATCTCTAAGGCTGTTAAAATTTGTGTAAATACATGTTATATCTGACATGAACTTATTTCTGATTTCACATTTTATGTATAAAATAAAATTAAATAAAAGTGAAATGCAGTAAAAGCTAAGCAAATATAAAATTTAAGAAGCGTATAAAATAAAACATAAAATACATACCTATTATGTACGTTTTTGCAAGTTTTTTTATTTTACTAGCAATTAAACGTGCAAGTATGTGATCCAGGTAACGTAACAGGTTAAATATTTACGGTTGCTGTTTGCTCAGAAAGACCTTCAGTTAATTACAACAATTTATATTATTTATTAAGTTACTTACAATATGAGAAGATATCATGGTACTACGAAAAATTGTAACTTCCTATACAAAAATTGGCTATTTCCGAAGAAGAGATTTAATTTCCTATGTTTGTATCTCTCAGAAACTAGCCGTAAATGACATTTCATCAAATTTCAAATACCAACTCAGGAATTCCATCAATATATTGTTATGTAATTTACTACAATAATTGTCATTTATTTTTATAAATTTTAAAAAATTATTAAATTTTTTAAAAGGTTGAAGCGGGGAATTTATGTAGGAACTGTGGCGGTTACCGGCAGTCAAGCGATCATATCAGTCGTAAATTTTACACGTCTGATATTTTAATTAAAAGTTTAAAATTGTGAATTTTTTTTGAAAATAAAGGGTGATTATTATGGTAAATTGTTGTTTGATTGTATAAATGTATTGCACAGTTTGACTGTTGACTTAGGTATTTGGAAATAGATTTTAAATTTTAATTTGGTCCTGCACAGCAGCAGATATTTTTGGAGATACGCATTGGAATGAATTTTGAATAAAAATAATGGATAAAATTGGAAATCTAATAAAATCACAAAACGGTGAGAATTCAATGTATTGTTTAAAGTTCATGAAGGGATCGATAAAAATTTATGGACAGCAGCCTGATTCAGGTTGACGGATAAAATCTGGTGAGAGTCGTCTGTATCTCGTCATACGGGGGGTGTAATGTTGTTATATAAATTTTTTTGGAAGTATGAATTAATTAAGGATATTGTAATCGGTTTAGATGTTTGATGGTTATAGTTGTAAAAGTTAATGATGGAAATAGTGTTCTTTATTTAGCAGTGCCATACAGAGCACCTAAGTGTTTAGATATTGCTTCTGATTTTTACGCGTATTTTGAAAATTTCATGGTTAAATTAAGCGAAATAAACTGTCAAGTTGTAATTGTGGGTGATATCAATGTTGACTGGTTAGGTGATTCTCATTCAAAAATTCGGCTAGATGAGATAGTCATGGATAGTGGTTTTAGGCCAAAGAGAAATCTTAGTTAAATCTTTAAAAACAATCGTTTTGAAGGAACAAAAGTATGATTTTTAGGAGATAATTTTTGATAAAGAGAAATGTATGGACACAGGGACGGCTTCATGGGAGGGGGGGCTTCCCCTCCCAATGTTTGTGAAATTTATGCAAATTTGGTAAAATCTACCTATGAATTGGAAAATCCACGATGAGTTGGCAAAAAGCCAAAAGTGTAGAGTTGGAGAATTGATAGTAACTGCTCCCTCCCGAAAAGTTGCTCTTGGAACCGTCGCTGCATGGACATTTCAATAATTGCGGAGAAATTTAATAAATAATTTGTCGATAGTATTGTTGAGATTAATAATACCATCCCGGTAAAACAATACGTGGACAGAATTGGGGATACGAGTTGTTCTTTCAAGTTTAAGGCAGTGACGATCGATGAACTGCATAAGGTACTAAAATTGATAAATAATAAGGAAAATAACAAAAAAGATGTGCATTTTGCAAGTGCTGGTAATGTTTCTGGATATATTTAACTTGATTGGTGAAAATTTGTTATCTATAGTTAACAACCAGTTGATTGTTTGTTTGCAAGGTAATAATCGTATGATTTCTGAATATCAGTCATGCTTAAGGAGGGGACGTAGCTGTGAATCGCTGATTTTTTATGTCATTTTAAATTTTCGGATCTCCATAGAGCATTCGACACAGTAGACCGGAGTATATTGTTACAAAAGTTGTCAAAAATAGTTGATTTCTTAGGAGTTCCTCAAGGATCTATTCTTGGGGTTTTGCTTTTTTTTGTTATATTATATTAATGATATGTTTAATAAGACAAAATCAGTTTTATTTGCAGATGATGGTTTAGTTTAAGTCTTTGGGGATAATGTAGATTCATGTATAGAAATAATTTGATGAGTAGACTTGCACTCAATCTAAGTAAATAACACTAAATACATGATTTTTAATGCTAAGGGGTGTAATGAATTGCGGTGGCATAGTGTATATCAGAGAATCGTTATAAATGTTTTGATTTTTGTGTTCAAATTAAAAATAAGTTGTTACCTGAGTATTTGTGCAATAGCGTGTCATATATTTGAGATTACTCGGTGCGTAATGTGCATGACTTCAAGTTGAATCTTTTCAGAAGCAACAGGGCTCAAAAGTCAAAACATGATTTTGTACAGTGGTTGGAGATTATTCAACGATTTGCCGTTGGAGCTTAAATTAGAGACTGAGCTGAGAATTAAAAAGTATGTAGCTTTTGAATTTATATAGGAGTTTATATGATAATTATTAAAAATTCTGTAGATTATTTTAATCTATGATGTAAATAATGATAAATTTTTTACCAAATAAAGATATTATTATTTTTATTAAGAAACCGGTGGACCTATGTAAGTAATTTTTCCTCGCCTCATCGGAAAGCTCAAAATGTGCTCTTTCAGAATATTTATAGGTTTTCTTTCCTAGTGTAAAGATAAAACCGTGGTTTTTATTACCAATAACCGTCATGGACTAAGAGTAACCAAGAAAAGACAAGATGGCCATGTAAATTTGCAATTAAGAATTATTAAATCAAATTTAATGTCGTTGATAAGGAAAAACATTCAACAAGGGAACATTCAATTTGACATTGCAATATCACAAACTTTAAATTAAAAAATTTAATTGAGATGTTTGGCTTCTTTTTTTAGGTTATGAACACCACTAATTTATTATATTATAATGTTAGTCATATTGTGTGTATAGTATTTTTAATAATTATTCTAATATTAAAATATAATCACTGTATTTTTCACATTCGTAATCCATCAACATCATATTATTCAATGAGCTCTATACGGAAGGTACTCGTACAGTATTATTAGTTTATGGAGAAAAAATAATTTTAAAATATTGTTTCGTATATGCATACCTACTGAAAGCTATGGTTTGATTGGTTTGAATAGCTTCGATAGTTTTTCAATCATACTGAGCAATGATACTTGAAATTGTTTTATCGACTTTTTATGAGTCGTATAATACTTCAAATTGTGTTATTAAATTCTATATTAGTTGCACAGTATATACCTTTGTGTATATTTTCCAACTGTAAAAAATTAGAATTTATTGTATTCAGCTAGTTTATTAAAATTAAATAAAGGTAATATAGTAATTAATTATAATATTGTTTATTATACCCATATTAAAACTTACTACTTATTATAAAATTATTGCAGAAACTAATGTAATTGTCATTTTCTTTTATTTTTCTTGCAACTTTAAATTATTTAATGTCGTACTAGAAAATATTTACGATACCTTGATTGCTCCCCTAGATTCCCTGGAGTGAAGCGGTTCTTGAATAAACCAAATAATATACCACCAAACAAGTGTTGGATGTCGCAGTGGTTACTATTAGTATTATATGTCGATAAATATCTTCAGGCCACCGCATGCTTTTAAACAAGCAGGAAAAATAAATTGACGACATATATAAATAATGCGAAGGATATATTATATTATACATTATGTAAGAACTAATAAAACCTAATTTTTTGTTTTGAATTTCAATATATTATTTGTATTATTTTCCATACATGTACAATAATGAGCTCCCATTACCAATAGGATCAATTCAATGATTGCGTGATGGCAACTAAATACTGAATAAAACTTGGTCGACTAATATCCTGCGGACATCATGAATTCACAAACAAGTGAAATCGTAAACTTTAGGGATTAAACTTGATGATGAAAATTAAAAGTATAACTTGAAGGTGTAATTTGAAAGTTGTAACATAAAGGTCTTACAAAATTTACATCAAATAATTGAAGTAGGTAATTATTTTTGTTTATCAGTATTATTATTATTATTATAAGTTAATTTAACTTCGGAACCTGTTAAGCACCCAAGGCTACTTTCATAATTAATTTTTATAAAATACATTTTTGAGATAATTAAAAATATTTTGCACTGATATTGATTAGTGCTTGGTTAATTTTATAAAATAACGGAGTTTTTCCCTGAGCTTACACTAGCGTAATAGTTTGTGGAATTACTAGTAGATACTGTAATAATAAGAATATTAAATTAATGTTTATTCATGTCAATTAATTGACTATTTTCAAAATAATTCTGTGATGATGGTTGCGGCATACTATAATAATTATTTAGTAAATTGCATCGAAATCTACAACAAATTAAATATATAATCAAATGCTTAAGAGGTACCATAATTAGTACCAAAACTGAATTCTAAATATGTGATCTTATGTTGCATGTTAAATTCGGTTATAATTAACCGAATACAATCTAAAATAAATTTATTAAACCATTATAGCACGAGCACGGCTACAGCGTACTGCTCCCCCACGGCTTCAAGTCAACTGAAGCGGACTTCTCCTACTAAAACGCGCTAATACTTCTATTTAGGTCGAGCACACGTATACAGTAAAGAGAATACAATTTTAACGTAGCTATATTGATTTGAAGATGTGAAAATATATATTTTAAGTCGATTTTCAAAATTAAATTGTGAAGTAACCGGTGGACCTATCAATTTTCCTCACCTCATTTAAGAGCTCAAAATGTGCTTTCCTACTTTAAAAGTAATGGTATGGTCAACTTGGTTGTTTACCATAATTGTGACTTGGTGAATCTTATAGGTTTGTAAATCTTCTCACCCTCATTATTTTAATTCAATTAAATCCACATCTTGATAGTTGGCTTGAACCCCCCTCCCTCCTCTTTCTGTATAGATTAGTATTAACTCACAGAATTTTAGAATAGAATTTTTAAATTCAGATCGCCATAGTGAAAAAGAAGAAATTATATGAAACTGAAACTAAATCACTGAGATGGTTAAAGTAGGCAAGAAGAGATGATAACCTCAAAATAGTTCTCCTAATAGCATATAGCACGCAAGGGTTGGAGCCAGTAACTTAAAATTTCTTCTAAAGAGATCCGGGGAAAATTACTATCTACATAAATAAATATAAATTCTTCTTTTTTGTGTTGAGTTAATCTGGTCTGGGTCAAGTTATATGACGAAGAAAGCTAAAATTATGTATATTAAATTTGACTTTGGAATTCAATTTAACTGGACGTTGACTTTCGGTAAACAATAGCTAGATACGTTCTGTTATTTAACTTGGCAAGAATTTGTTATCAAACAACATCTAAATTCAGATGAGGTTAAACTTAGTTATTATATTTAGAATGTGTAAAATAATTGATTTTTATTGTTATATACGAATTTTCAAATTTTGTAAATATTAATTAGACATACATGTGCTTAATTAGGTATATGATAGAATAATTAATAAACCAGTTTATAGTTAAATTATTTTTATTATTACGATATAAACGTGCAATTATCTAAAAATACGCTTAATTTAAATGCATATAAAATTATTAACAGATTATAAAATAAAATTAATTGACGATTTACATTAATAACCTCTAGCGGTATATCAAAATTATTATGCTTTACAACAAATTAACCAATCTCTAAAAACTTGGGAGCATTATAAAAAAGTATTTAAACTTTTTATGTCTGGTCGTAATATTTAATTACATTTCTTGTTTAAACAGTAGCGGCCATATTGAACTAATTAACTGCCTATATATCTACTTTGTGTAAATGAAACTTAATAATTTTTCAAGAAATTTTTAATGGAAAATAGTTAAAAGTTATTTCAGAAATTTTTATTTTTCATCGTTTAAATAAATTAGTTGAAGCGGTTAACCTTATTATGTTGGGATTACGAACTCTCCGAAATAAAAATAACATTCTATTGTTGTCTTGCGACAGAACATCTATTTTTAGTGAAATTAGTTTTAGGCTCTAGAGCGAGTAGTAAATTATTGCAATTCTTAACGAAATAAACGAAATGCTTGGCATTAATCACTTCAAAAAATAATTTGAGTATTTTGTAATGTTATTCTTTTATAGACATTTAATCCTATTCTGCAACAAAAGTTACAACGGAAAGTGTTGCTGGAATTTCAGTTGAAGTATTCTGGGGATTGCATTTTCTACATTTGTAGCCATTATATGAATGAAATGTAGAAAAAATAACAAATTGAAATTTTGTGTCAAAAAAGGCAAAATGTAATTTAAGCTTATTTTAAAAGCTATTAAATAAGAAGGCCGCGACGAAAAAATAACATAAAAAAGCTCTGAAAAATTACAACATCTTGCATACAAGCAATAAAAGCTGAATTATAGTTATCTTTAGATGCACTATTTCAAAGTAAAATGGAATTATTTTGTTTTCAGTTTAAAACAATGTTTTGCTTCTTTGCAAGCTTGTAAGAAAACAAAGAACTTGAAAGGAGCGCATAGCTACAAACATGTGGCGCACCGCTTTACATCCTAATGCCACATATAAAATACCCCATATTTATGTTAATACTTTATGTAGATTTTCCAGCATATATTACAAGTGTCTGTTTAATAGTTTTATATTAAATTTTTTTCAAACGCTTCTTGCTTTATTTTATGTAAGCTAGGCTCTCAAAAATGTTTTGTCACTATTTAATCGTTTTTCGCATTATCTTTTAAAGATAACATTCTCCGAGATAAATGCTTTCGTTTTCCTTACAAACTTGAACGCAATTTAAATATTTCGGCCTTATAATGAAAATTTAATTATGGAAGTTTGAAGCACTTTTGAATAAAATTGAACAACGTTTGTACATTTTAGTACACAGACATATTTTATAAATTATATTAAAAGAAAATCTTTAATAATTTGATTTCTTCACCCGCTCAAATAAATTAATTTCGATTTATTGAAAGGCTCGCATTTATTTCAAGTAGGTATATACCTGTAACTTAAATAAAATACATAAATTACTTTCACAAAATTAATGCTAAATCAAAATTTTATAAATTGGCAAGTTGTAATCAAACAAAATAAAATTCAAATTATTTCATAAGCTTTCAGCAATGGGTTATTAATTGCTTTCTTTGCATGGATATTTCTTTATTCCTGAAATCTTATAAATTAATTTAAATTTTATTTTCTTTGCTAAGATTATTAATTTTTCAAATTCGTATTTAATGCGCAATATTAAATACGTAAACTATTATTTCTATTGTCCGTATGTCGAAGTGTATGTGTCCAAGTTATGTTTAGTAATTTTGTTTATAATTTTGTTACGATTCAATTTACATAAGTAAATCTTAAACATGTAGCAGGAGGTGATGAACTAGAATAATATTGCTTTGGTAGAACTTAATACAAATAATTACTAACTTTGAAAAACTGTCTAAAATAATTTCCACGATATAAAACAAAATTTTAAATAAACATTCAATAATGTTTCCCACATGAGCACACAAATTGACCTTATATTCTACTTACACACTTTCAGAACCAAAAGATGTCTTCCTAAAATTATGAGGTGGAAGTAATTCTTGTTGAGCAAATAAAATATAGTTTTATACTACTGCTAACTTGTAGTCATTTTGGTTACCATGTAATATGCATTCGGATATGGGTTATTGACATATGACATTGTGTGAAAAACTTATTAATAGATAAGTATCGAAAATTTTCAAGTATCTCCTGGGGATATATTTTTGCTATATAAAAATTAATTATTTCTCTCATTATGGTATAGGTACTTGTATTTAAAAAAAATTGTGTAAAATTTTATTGATTTTATGAGCTTGCCGTATACACAATGTCGCGCTTCAATTTGCAAGATATTAAATTACAAATTGATCTTTTTACTAAACTTTTCCGTTCATTTAAAATACCTGATAAACAAAAGTATTGGGAACGTATAAAGCACAAAACACGTAGTTTGTTTTATCGATTATAACACTCCCACAAGTGCACAGTCGAAACTTGCAAGTTCGATGCGAGATCTAAGTGGTGCGGTCGTCTTATAATCGCCAATACAGCATTGTGAGCCGTATTGCAATCTCGTGCCGCTCTTCGAGCGGCACTCGGTTACAATACCGCTCACAAAGCTGTAAGGTACGATATTAACCCTACGGGAATAAGAAAAAATTATGAAAAGTTCATGAATAACTGTAATTAATAATATAGGTATATTTTAGGTACACATCTATTGTTCAAAATGCATTGTTAATACGTGTAGTAATCTCTTATATGTTAGAGAAGAAAAAATAATAGTTAGACATTGTAAACACAAATAATGGAATAAATCTTAAAACTAATCTTGTACTCACCGGGAGTTCCGCAACCCTTACATTCATTAGAATCGGTTTCAATTTCTAGATGTGGGTAGTTAAGTATTGTAAATAATATGAAATGCTCTATAAATATGATTTTTATTTCAATATCATCTGCGATGAATGATTTCTAAATATTACAAAAATTTCGTTTTCGATACAATAATTATGGTGTGTTACTTTGCTATTGTTGTATAATAATAAAAAATGTAGCTATAATAATTAAATATTTATAATATAGTATATTTTCCTTTCTTTCCAAAACATTTAATTAATTATTTAAACTTGCACAAATACCCCACAAATTATTAATTATAATATGCTTGTACAATTTTTCTTTTCAAATAATACAAAAATAGGATCTGGATCAACAATTGAATTTTTATTTATAATACGACATAACATAGTAAACTATGCATTAAAAAACTTGTAAATAATGGAAACAAAATACGTGTAGTCAAACAAATAAAGAGACATTGCTCAATCAACTGTACTTTTCAACCGATTGATTTGTTTGTTGAAGCAAGCAAAAAGATATCTTCTTTAAGATCTCTTTAACAATGAAATGAACTTTTATAACCACTATATAAAATTTAAGTAATTTTAATTAAGTCTCCATCCCTACGAACTATAAAAGTAATAAACCTATATCTACATAATTATATCTTAAGAAATAAATGTATAAAAATTAATTGAAATTTAATTTCAGTAATTAAATAGAAGTATAAATTAACTTAGAACTGTGTTGTTTCTGAATGTTTTGCTTATTCTGGTATTATTTCTTTATTTATGTGGACCTGATATAATTGGAGAATTTTTGTTATTTAAAATGGTAGGTACATCTTACAACTAATTAAATATAATATAATGTAGATAATGGTTGAATGATGTTGAACTCGATTAGTGTTTTATTCGACTGCCTAAGTGCTTGTTCACAATGTACGTAAATCGTAAAACCTACATAAAACATACAAGACGTAAAGTTGAACCTATGTAAAATCAATGCAATGTTCACAATGTGCTTACGGAGCTTTTACGTTTACGTAGTTTTTATGTTCAAATTTCGTTTATGTATGTTTTACGGTTTTACGTAAATCTTATATATTCAAGTGAAATTTGTGGTTTGAAGTTGGTAGTGTTTGGTTATAAATTGAATTAAATTGACATAACATAATTTTTATCAATTAAAGTCCTTAAAATAAGTTTATTTGTTATTTATTGATTTAATTTAGAATTGTGAACTTATATTTTAAGCAAATAAGTGCCAAAATAATTAATTTGATGCAATTTTATTTTCAATAGTTTGAATTTAAAATTATTTTTGGTCGATTGCGCATGCGTATCTTGACATAATTATTACGTACATTGTGAACAATTTTACGGCTTATGTTGGTTTTATGTACAAATTACGTTTTGCGCTTATGTACGTTTTATGTCTTACGTACATTGTGAACAAGCACTAAGTTGTGCGCTATAAAAGCTGCGCTTGCCTGTCACTCTCCCATGACTTCCTAATTTTAGGTTGGTAATTTAAAATGAATCAATCAGATGTGCGTTAAGGAAAGAATAACTGACAAAATGATATGGCTTTTTATCATATAGTATAATATAATATAATAAAACATAAGTAATAATAAAGTTTATGTAATGTATAAAACATTTCTCAATAAATATAAATTATTAACTTGTGTAAATTAATTACTTAGTAAATTAATTCAAATAAATAATTTCCAATGTACATAGGTGATGCCTATCATCGAAAGCTTAAAAACTAAATTGGTTTTTAATACCTGTAGCCTAGCAGGTAGATAACTCACTAAAATAAGTTGCTCTAGGAAGTGATTTCTTCCTTTACACTACTGATTTGTAAGTCTTTACTAATAACATTGTTGGAAAGGTATTAGGGTGCATTAGAAATACTATACTCCATTTCTTCAGCCAATCTTCCATCTTCCTTAAGTGAATTTGCAGGTTTTGGAATGCAAGCATTGGATCATGACCTTATGCTAATATTGCCGTATCGTCCGCAAACGTGGCTGGCATAATGTTTTCATATTCTAGTAAGTCAGCAGTAAACAGGAGATATAGAGTGGGCCCAAGAACACTACTCAGTCCGGATAGGATGGGTTCTAAAAATGAATGAGCTTCACCGACTTTGACTATAAAATACCTGCTCGATAGATATGATACCAAAAGGCGGTTGTACGGATAAGGTAGGTGTTTTTTGATTTTGTATATCAGGCCTATAGTTCTATTCTTAAGAATTTTTGAAATGTTTATATTAATAGTATTATTTTTGAATTACGATAACACCTAAAATTAAAAGTCCTTTAAAACGCCATTTATTTAGTTAAAAAAGTTAGAATTTATTGACTTAAATTATTGGATTAATAATAAGATTATAGTCCGAATAATCAGATTATTATTATTATTAATACTTAAATAATATATTATATGTTAACCATTGCCGTACTAACACCGGGTCTACTCTGACTCAGAACTTACATTTTTTTAAATATTATCTACAGGAATTTTTCAACTTAATTTCCTTTTGAGAATTCTAATATTTCTAGATAGCAAATGATATTCGTGTGTCGGAATTCACAATATAATTTTTTTATATAAGTTATTTAATTTTTGTTAATACGGGTTGTACTAGAATATAATATTAATTCCATTACCAGAAGTTCCATGCTATTATTGTCGAAAAGATGAGGATGGAGAGCCATAATAAATTACTTATAATTTTTTATTTTGAAAATTTCTTCAGTATTTTAAAGCTAATTATTATAGATTCGCTCTCAAGTGATTGTTAAAAAAAACTATTTTATTTGCTCAATACGATAGATTTTCATTTTTTTGCGCAAATAGATAACATTTTAATAGACTTTTAATTTTAGATGTCGCAAAGGTATGGTACTATTTAAATTTTGTACGTTGGATACTGAGGATGATAGTCCTAGTGCAACACAGACTATGTAGTCAAGTTTCCTTGTTCCTATCCAGAAAAGCGTCTTTCACAGTTTTTTCAATATTTTATGTAGTTTACAAGAAATTTAAGATGGATCGCTTTCAAATATACATCCTATATAAATATAATAAAGGTTATTCCTTGTAATAAAATAATCTTAGTGTTTATTCAATTTTGTAGAGAATTTTATAAAAAATTAAATATCCTACCAAAAAAATAACGATTTCAATAGTTTAGGCGTGCAAGATGCACGTAACAAGTACAAAGTTAAAATAATGTAAGCCCTTTGAATAAGTAAATTTATTCAACTAATAATAACTAAAAATAAATAAATTTACTCAACTAAGCTAAACTTAAGTTTAAGAAGATAAATATAATCTCTAGCGGACCTTTTTGTAAGAAATTTAATTCTTTGAAGAATAATTGTTTTACTAGTTGTGTTTGTTTTTATTTATAGAACATTAATTTATAGGCAGGGGGTCCGGGGGTGATGGAATGCCATCGAAATTATACAGTAGTGAATTTACCTTGAAGTTTAACTTAACGTTTGTTTTGCTTTTTAACTAATTAAATTAACTAATTGAAGCAGGCGAGTAACCGGTTTGGCCGACGAGTAAGATTCGTCGCAATTCGGCAAGCCCGCTGGTTATTATATTGTTCTGATTACTCTTTGTTGTCCTTAAATTTAGAAAAGGTTTATGCCAATCATGTTCCTTTTCTATTGAAAACTGAATTTTTTGAAGATACACATTGAACTTTTCAAGAATATACTCATCAGCTCTTCCTTTCGTAATGCAATCATCCATGTATTAGTGTATATGTAACATATAAAAGAATGGCATCATTCAGTCAGTGGTTCTTAAGACTTTTCTTTTTCAACACGTAGACTGCAGATTAACCATTGTTTAATTATCTGCAGAGAAGGAAAGTCTTCCATACGTCTTCAGGAACCGATAACGTAGTCACGGCTAAGACTTCTATCACTTATCACGATCATACAGATTTCAATGGGTTTAGGGATAGCTAATCCATCCAACCGGTTGTACAAACTATGTTCAAACTGATTACAATAAGGAAGATGCATCATTTTTTTTTATTGCGTAGTTGGATAAAAAATACTAAAATATACTGATTAATACAATTTAATTCATTTATGTTCGTTTCGATAACAATTTAAAAAATATTTAAAAATCTATCAATTTGAATAGAATGAAACGACCGCGCAAATCGCCATTTTATTGTGACGTCTCGAGGCACAATATTCAAAGCTTGCTCCATGCTTTTTAATTAAAGCGCAGTTAATTTAAAATTTTTGTGCTTTGACAGTTGAAGTTTGTTAGTGTTAAAAGCTGTTATTTTTACAGAAACCAACAAGAAGACGAGCTATAAGTATTGTATTGTTCCGAAATGTAATAACAATACAACAAATACACCAAATAAGCTGTTTTTTTACTGTTCCGCGCGAACAGTCACATACGGGTAATCAAGAGCTCGGGGCATTTATGCCTGATGACGTCATACCTGTGGCGCTAGCGTTTATGGTCACATGATTTATTTTAAATAATCATTCAATTTTAAAATGGATTATTTATAACAAAGTAGAATCAACAGAAGTAATTTTTGCTGATTTAATATTTAATATATTGGATTAATCGGAAAATGCTATTTTAACTAAAAAAATTTATTAATGCATGTTCCTTATTGGTCGAAAATTAAATATTTACATGATTTTACAATATTATTCAGCAAAAATAAGTTGAAATTCCATATGGTAACTATTGGTGTTACCCTTCACCAAACCATCATACCTTTATGTGCTATCTTTAATTCAAACTAATTAACATAATGATCCTGCCAATGAAGGACGTCTACACGCAAATGTTTTTATTAGAGAAAAACTGAATTAAATTTTCAGGCATCATTAAAACATCATCTCTCGATTCATCGATATCTTTTTCATCGTTCAAATAAAATCTAGCAGGGAAAAGGACCATAATGACTCTCGGCTACATGATGTGAAATCCTTTATAATATTTCCGGTTACCGTCGATATTCCACGCTTCCTTCCTTCAAAAGTACGATGAAAAACCCTTAAATATTCTGAAAGAGCAAATTTTAAGCTTTCTTATGAGGTGAGGTAAATTAAAATCGGCCCAACGGTTACTTCACAATTTAATTTTGAAAATCGACTTTTTGATGTAAATTTTACAAGTTTACCTTCATGTTAGCTTGAAAAAGTCATTCTATTGCCGGCACGTGTGCTCTTCCTATGTCGTGGCAATGCAAATTTAGGTGGGGATAGAGCGTGTTCAGTCGAGTTCATACCGTTGGAGTGATAACATCGTTCTAGTTACTGCATTTTCGAGTGTATTTGCGAAACGGCGTTTGTAACAATTCACACAGGGGTTGGGAAAACCGCCCGCAGCCGCCCGAAGGGCGAGCGGAGGGTAGGTTTTCCCTGCCCCTGACATTGGTTAATCTAGGATCCCAGCCTTCGAATTTCGACATTTATTCGAGGCCCGTGCCCTACGGGGGATGTTTTTAGTTTTTTTAGTGCTTGTCAAAACGGCTCGGAGCGCTCGAAGCGAGGCGGAGCCGAGCGAGAGTTGGCGGAGAGTCGGTTTTGACATGCACAAACACGGCAATCTCGGATCCATGATTTTTGTTAATTTTGGAAAAATTACTGGATATTCCGCAAATTTTATTATTTATATTTACTATATAGACCATTACCTACCACCCAGTGCAAAAATTTCGGCGAAATTCGAGAGCGTAGAACATCGACGGTCCCCATTCCACTATTCCCACTATTAACTGTGTGGGTGGGAAAGTAAATCAGACAACCAGTTATCTACTGCACTAAAGCTGAACTCCCGCTGCACGAGGTGAAACTTTAAAAATGATTTTCTGCCGTCATCGAAAACAGTAGCAATGGTAAATGTGGATGCAGAAAAGCATCGATAGAGAGCTACCAAAGGAATTGTGATGAAAGCGAAGATTTTAAATTGGTTTAACTTTTAATTAAATTGTAAAAGAAATTTCATGCTCAACAATTTCTTCTGGAAAGGTTTTCGCCTCAAATAAATAAGGGCAAGAGAATGGTAAAATGCAATTGATAAGCTGGTAAAATAAGCAAAGTTCTAAGCGAGACAGACCTATATAAATTAAATGCACGACGTATTGTACAAATTATCATCTGACGTAGATATAAATAACTCGAGATAAAGATTCTTGTACAGTCAATGCATTTTTATGCAGTTATAATTTTCTAGTTTTAATAGCGCATATTATGTGAATACCATTATGGTACGTACCTATACTAAGGGATAGTGATACTATTGTGATACGTATAATAAGTGATTATTATTTTATTTTTTAATAATTAAAATACAATCGTCAAGATAAAAACTCTTCGACATTCATTGAGATATTCTCGATCACAGTTAGTGATAGTTTTCTATTTGATAAATAGTTTTCATATTATAGGTACAGTAGAACTCCAATTATCCGAACTCCGATTATCCGAATCGCTTTCAGAATATTCAATTATTTTTAAGTATAATGGATTTTAGCTGTTCCGCTTGTTATAAAACAATCAGTGTCGGATCACAAAAGCTAAAAATGCAAAAAAAGTCGACAAAACTTTTTAAAAATTGTAAATAAAAATTCTTCTTCTTTGCGGGAAAATTGAATTTCTTCCACATACTGGGATACAAAAACCAGCTTTATTTCTGTGTAGAATGCCCACGATGTTAAAGCTAACTGAATGAGTGCTGAAGCGAGAGAGTGGCATCTTCAGCAAAACAATCACTGCAGGAGTAGCTTCCCCGAAAGAAAACAACAGTTTAATAAACACAGTATATTTAAATTTACTCTTAAATAACGAGATCAAAAAATATAAAACGTAAATGTTGTCGATCCTTGTTAATCTTCGGTGGTGTTAAAAATAATCATGAACAGCTCAAACAGCTGTCCGAGTGCGTCGATAAAAATCGCGAAGAAATGAACACCTCAAGTGTTCCAAACCTTATATAGGGTAATTTCAACCCAACGTAACCAGCAGTACAAAAATAATCCAACTTCGGATCTTCCACCCACACTCGAACACTCGGAGGATAGTGAAACCAAAAACGTTCCGGAAATTCGCCTTGGCTCCTGCACTTATGTTGGAACTCCGCCGCTTCAATCTCGAAACCCAAATGACCAAAATTACTAATGCAAAGCTAAATGCAACTCTTCCAAAACGGATCTCATAAGCGATCTGCTTCCAAATATTTTCTGCTTGAAAATCACAAAACGTGCAAACGTCCAAAAACGATGGGAGATAAGTCACCAAATGGTGCAAAACTTATATTTGGGCAATATAAAAAAAGGTAAGGTGAAAGGTGCTTCCTAAAACGTTTCAAGTTAACAAAAATTGAACCAAAAATCAAATAATTAATTACTTAGGTAATAGATCGGAACTTCTTTAAATTTTCTAGCTTTTCGATTTACGCACCCGGCTATCAAAAACAAAATATTAAAAATTTTGTTACAAAATTCCTTTTTTTTTAACGAAGCTAACCGTAACCTCAAGAAAACATCTGTTCAGCAGACATCGTGGAGTGAGGAATGGATATGACTGATTATCCGAATTTTTGATCATCCGAATGGGGTCCGGTTCCAATTGATTTGAATAATTAGAGTTCTACTGTACTTATCTAAAAAATCTGATGTGACATCACATGACTTTCCCATTTTCAAAATATTTTGGAGTTCAATAAAATTTTATTTCAACAGTAATTGAAGAGAAAAATATCAAGTATTGGTTATCATTAGACGAAGAAACAAAATTCTTTCTATTGAGACTAATTTCATTACTATACTGCACATCCGGACATTATTCTAAATTTAGACTCAAACGATTTGTATGGACTCGTACACCATGGAAAAAATGCTAACCCAAAAATATTTTTTTGACTCGTTTACAATATGTACTTTACTTTACTACGTAAATGGGAAAGTAAAAAATATCGCGAAATTTGATTTTAATCTTTTACATCGTGTCAAAATAACATAATGTCATTGATTGTCCGAGTTTTGAACATAGGGAATTAACATGGGAAATTGATTTTTTCAAAATTCTTGCTTCCCATTATAAACGGATAAAAATAAAAAAATATATCAAATTAAAGAGATTTTTTAATATTTTAATATTAAACACGTCTACCACGCCTGCAAATATTTTTTTTAAAAGCATCATTTTTTAATTTTTCTATCGAGTTTTTAACAATAATTAAAAAACAAAATATCAAGTGTTCAATATCTTTAGACGCGGATTAAAAATCTCGTTAATTTGATATACTTCTTATTCTTTTCCGTTATAATGGGAAGCAGGAATTTAGAAAAAATCAATTTGCCATGTAAATTCCCTATGTTCTAAAATAGGACGGTCACCCGGTAAAATATCTAAGAAAAATAAATTCCCGTAAATGATGTATTTGTATGAATATCTTTTCCTAGCACACAATTACATATCACCAAATGTGATAGTGTATCGTGTAATATTATACTATCATGTAATGTAATACTGTTTATTAACAACTGCAGTTGAATCGGACTGTACACGACTAACTTGGTTCTTCTAACCGTGTGAGGCAGCACTAGACGGTGTAAAAACTTTGATACAATTTTTTTTGGAAACTATGAGAAATAAAAAGTCCAAATTTTGGGTATGTAAATAGATTTGTGTTCTCTAGGATCAACGCATTTAATATAAAAAAATTCTATAAAATCAAACAAATAAAGTTTTTTTTCTATATGTTGTGATTCAAATTTTTCAAAAATGATATGCGTAGGTCCTAGCTCTACTATCTATATGCCTTGCTTTAAATTTTTGTTCAATTCTGTCCATTCATAGCTGAGTATTTTTGTCTTAAATATTTATCGCACTAGTTACTTCCCCCAAATTTCACAATCGTGTACCTTGAAAACTATAAAACAAATTAATATAATTTTCGTGAAGGAAATCTTGTCTGCTATAATTTTATATATAATCACTTTTTGACCAGGTGTAACCATTTTGAAGATATAAGCAAACGAACAAAAATCGACCTTCTTCGTACCACCTTGCACCTCTCATCTCCAATGGTCAGGGATTATGTTCATCGCATAACCAACTAAAATTAATTTGATAAAAAGTTCTAAATTTGTTTTTAATTTGGTGTTAATCTGTGTGAGTGTTGAACTTCATGCTAGTACACAATTTTGTTTGTAAATTTTGAAAATGCAAATCGAAAATTAATAAAAATCTCATTAAATTTGTTTAAAGATATCTAAGTTCATTTTAAGTATCTAAATAGGAAGGTTGATAAAAGTCTTTTTCTCCAATAAACTATAAATCAGTAATTCAATTGCTGATTGAAAATATAGTTTATTCTATATTTACAATTCAATTGCTGATTGAAAATATAGTTTATTGAGGAAAAATATTTTTAACAACTTTCCTATTTAGATCCAGTCCAATAATTGGGAAATAATGAATAAAAAGTATTTAATAGGTATTGAATAAAAAATCTAAACAAAACATATAATTAATAATATTTTAAGTGTAAAGTCAAGAATATAATATTATAGTACCTACTACATACAAATAGGTATAGAAAATTATTATTTTTGACACTTTTTGACAGGGTTGGACTAAGGATTTTTGAAAAAGAAGAAGAAATATTATTACACGATGAAACAAGATAACAATTTAAAAAAATAAATAATAAATAAAACTTAAGTAATGCAAGCACCTTTATAAAACGCCCTTAGAATGCAGAAATGCTGACAAATCGCTATCCAAAACCAATTTTGTTAAATGTTAATCAAGTTTCTTAGTTATTCAAAATTAAGTATGTTAAGATAGGCTTACTCAATCACGTTTTACAGAAGTTAGGTAGTGTGTTCTCTTTATGGTATTTTGACCCATTTACGTCTTTGTATAGCTGCTTCAAAGTCGAGGAAGATTTTCAAAATTCTTTGTTGATGGACTAATAAACTTGATTATAAAATCCTTTTGTGATTCAAAAACCATTACAAAGTCGTCATTCAAAGAGAATTTATTAAACTTGTTAATTATAGGAGAAAAAATAAATTTGGGCATTTTCTAGTGGTTTACACTTACGTATTTTACACTTTACACAAGTACAGCGATTTCTTAACGTGGTTAGTTTTTTTTCTGAAAATGAAACCTTTTAATATATTATGAAATAATGATATATTTGAGATATGCTATTAGCTTGGTGTAATATTATTATTTTAATAAATATCGAGTTTCATTTTTGCTTGAATAAACAAGTCGTTCTTTGACTTGCCTTTAAATTGGGCTATGACGAGAAGGAAATAAATAATAAACATTTATTAATTGTTTGTAGCAATTAAAATTCTTGTTATATTTTATTTAACACGAAATTATTAAAGAAACAGAAAAAGTGATGAATTTAAACGATTTAACAAAATGCTGAAATTTGCTTCGGAGTTTAAAAACTAAAAGGTATAATAAATTATATTCTAAAATTAATTACTTGGCAGATATGTTTTTTTTGCAATATTTTACAATTACTTCATTCAACTACACAATATGCCATAAATTATTTTGGGACTCATAAAACTACCCATCAAAGTTAACAGTAGTAATGATGTGCAAAATGTACATCGTAAACACATACATACATACCTATTTTGATTCTCTCGTTCAAACAAGCATACTGTTTATTTAGAATGTCACACTATATTCTATCATGCACTCACTACATATCCTTTCATCTTTTTGACACTTGTTGAGTTATATTTTTACAAGCAAACAAAACAAAACCTGAATTTTTCTAGTCATATTCGTATATAACTAATTTTTGTTTATTTTCAGAAACACGATCTCGGTGTTTTATAACAAGTAATTTTACTAGATATCGAGTGGGTAAAACGCCGGAAGTTGTCTGTTTCATCTGAAAAATGATTTTAACTTTAATTTTAGAAAATACCGTTACAAGTCAACATCCGCATATCGATTTCGAATAAGCTAAGTATTTAAGTACACCGAATTACATACATTATCTTATTGTATAGTTATTTCGAATATTTTAAATGGTTTGGCAAAGGTATGTTGGAGTATTGAAAGTTTTAAGTCGGGCATAATATATAAATTTGTACTACTAATATTATTTATTCAGTATATCCGCAAATTTTGAGGTTTATATGTATATACATATAATATAGTGCCTCCGACTATCATAATTTGATTAAGAAATATTTTATTTAATGTGTCTATATAGGTATCATCCAACAAATTTTTGTGTTATCTCATAACTGGAATTTCAATACAACGCGCCTAACTGTTTGATTATTAATAAAGTATCACATTTTGATCAAACTATGACGCTTGCTCACTGTTGAAAAGCAAGGAACTAAAAAAATATTCTATCTACTTAAATAGGCTGGACCAATGCAGACTAAACTGTTTCAACAAAAAGGCAAGTTTTCTCCGAGTGTAGAGAAGCTTTAAATAATAACATTCACTGAATACCCTTAGATAGCAATAAATTATAAAAATTAAAAAATGGAAAATCAAGCACTTCAATGCGATTGCATAAATTTTCCTGAAGTGAACTTAATATCTCAAATGTGGTTTGAATAGACCTGAAGAAACCCACAAAATGTAGTTTTGAGAATGATTATTATTAGTTTAATTAAAAATGTTATTGTTATAGTATACGGTTACAAACGAATAACCACTACGTGAATTTAAAACAAAATATTATTGGAAACTGTTTTGAATTTTGGATCTCGAAATTCAAAAGTAGTAAATATTTACTTAAAATAGCTTTAATGTAAAATTCACTAAAAGATAAGTTAGTACTTTGATCGTTCCATTTTTTGAACCGAATAACATAAATGTTTATTTATCATAATGTATGTATATAAATCTGCATAATATATATCTAGATGAATAAATGATGTACGAGTATATAGTTTAAAATATTATAATAGGAAACATCAATAAGCAATTAATATACAGTGGCGGCAATATGAAACGCACGGTCTTAAAAATTTAAATAATTAGTATTTTTTTCACATATATCGAAATAATTTGGAACTAATACTTATGTTTCTTAATTGACTAACTATAATTTATACAAAAATTACAAATTCGATAATATAATATATATATAACCACTTATATTCACCCTTGCAATAAA
This sequence comes from Cantharis lateralis, assembly GCA_963170105.1. Classification (NCBI taxonomy): domain Eukaryota; kingdom Metazoa; phylum Arthropoda; class Insecta; order Coleoptera; family Cantharidae; genus Cantharis; species Cantharis lateralis. The sequence goes on from OY720629.1 coordinate 13,753,033, forward strand.
TAGCACGTTTTTCAGATATATTTTTGCTCATCTATAAAAACAAAATATTCAGTGTAAAAAAATTATTTTAATGAAAATTTTATTGGATATTGTTTATTAATCATCTATTGTTGTATTAAAACTTGATAGACGTCGTTGTGCCTTTTTGGTAGCCTGCAAACGGCGATGATTTGACTGCACTAACTTTTTCAGCTAGTCAACCCTTAAATTGCTGTCCCATACAAATTTTAATGCCTTTTATAGCTTAGATACACTCTTTGGAGTATTTTGAACCACGTCCCTTTTTATTATTGTCTACAAACTTTTAATTTGAATCGAAGGTGGCATATACTTGGCCAATTAATTATTTAAATTTCATTATGAATAAAATAATTATTCATCTGAAACAAATGAAGAGCAATCAAATGGATTTTTTTGCATAATTTGTTACTTAAATGTGTTAGAATCATTGCCCGATTAAAAAAATTTGAAATAAAAAATTAGTTACAAAAATAATACTGCCGATGTTTGCACTGTACCAAGGGACATTATTTTGCTAAAATTACAATCCGCCTTTTCTGCGTCAAAATTTAATACCCATGGTTTTTCATTGATTTTTAATATATCCATAATGTTTTTGTGGTATATATAACCTTGTAAAATATTTAGGGATAGTAAGAAATAATTTACAATCATTCATATCCAGAAAATAAAGTTTATTATTTTCAGGATGATAATGCACTTTGATTTGCTGCAAAGACAGTTGGTAATAATTTTGTAACTAATTTTTTATTTTCAAATTTGTTGATCAGGCAATAATTCTAACACCTTTAAGTAACAAATTATGCAAAAACATCCAATTGATTGCTCTTCATTTGTTTCAGAAGAATAATTATTTTATTCATAATGAAATTTAAATAATTATTTGGCCAAGTATATGCCACATTTGAGTTACATTAAGAGTTTTAAGACAATAATAAAAAGGTACGTGATTCAAAATACTCCAAAGAGTGTATCTAAGCTATAAAAGGCATTAAAATTTGTATGGGACAGCAATTTAAGGGTTGACTAGCTGAAAAAGTTAGTGCAGTCAAATCATCGCCGTTTGCAGGCTACCAAAAAGGCACAACGACGTCTATCAAGTTTTAATACAACAATAGATGATTAATAAACAATATCCAACATAATTTTCATTAAAATAATTTCTTTTTACCGAATATTTTGTTTTTATAGATGAGCAAAAATATATCTGAAAAACGTGCTATTTATTGCAAGGGTGAATATAAGTGGTTATATATATATTATATTATCGAATTTGTAATTTTTGTATAAATTATAGTTAGTCAATTAAGAAACATAAGTATTAGTTCCAAATTATTTCGATATATGTGAAAAAAATACTAATTATTTAAATTTTTAAGACCGTGCGTTTCATATTGCCGCCACTGTACCTACGTGTAATAATATTAAAAAAACATTAAATTTGCTTAAAATAATAAAATTATGTAGTAGCTATAGAAAAACTTCTTTAAAATGCAACGAAATGAATACAAAATATTGACTTCACTTAAAAAGATGCCTGATGTAGTAGAAATGAAAAGTAGCTATTTTACATTTTATTTCAAAGTAATTTCTTAAATTGGAAAATATAACCTTAAGAAGTTATGTATATCTTTATAGAACAAAATTTATTTAAAAGTACCTAACTGTCTTTTTCGATCTACAACACAAATAACAAAAATAATTGAAATTAATATAACATACTGATTATGGATTTAGAAAAATTTTATTTAGTGTTAATCTAAACTGTTTACGTATTATTCATATTATTCTAAAATCTAAACCTAATCAATTATCGCATGTATTAATAATTAATAGGCAATAAATTGAATGTAAAAAATATTTATATATCTACTAGGTATTTATAAGTATTAAGTAAAATTAAATTAGTAAAATTTATTTATGGGTTACAGCAAACTTCGGTAGAAGTTAACAACGTTATATTTACTTAAAATTTTATATTCAAATTGACAAGTTACAAATACTCCTATGTTATTACCAAAATTGTATCACCTTTGGTGGGAATTAGAAGTAACTATACGTTTTATCCATTTTGTGCTATTTAATTATTTTACAATTACCACAATTAATTTGACAATATGTAAATAAGCAATTATTTCTTAACCTTTATTAATTTAAATGTAAGAATCAGCTTTGCTGTAAACTAATTTTAGATAGGATTGTCGACAGACATAAGATGCGCGTCAAATAAAAAACATATCAAGAACGCTACAACTAAAAAGAAATCATGAAAACGATTTGTCGTTAAATTAGTTTTCCCTTGAGTAGTTTAGGATTGCTCTTTCAATCTCCTTACGAAATGAATGTGTTATATTTGGTTCAATAAACAGCATAATCACCAAATGGAATTCTAGTATGTACTATAACATTAGTTTTGCGTGTGCATAAATTTAATTTTATTCATTATAGGTGTAATATGTACATAATATATCTATTAGAAGTTACATTAATACAAACACTATATTACAGCATCAATTTCCAATGAATAGATGAAATAAATTACTAATCACCTTTAATCTAATAATTAGTTAATAAACACATTCTCATGGATAAATAATAATATATTGCAAGACCTCTGCATTTTACCTCATTAAATTACCAAATTCCAGGAAAATTCTTATTAAAATATTAACTATATGTGCCTACCTAATATTGCCAATATACTAAAAGATAATTCAATACTATATGCAGAATATAGTATAGGTATATTAGGTATATAATTCTTACGTTTTTCTTTTAGATGGAAATTAATTATTATAAAATACTTTTGTAGTACATCAACTGTGATTTTGCTCACTTCTAAATGTAACTGCTTGCTTGCTATTTTTATATACTCCTAAATTTTAATAACTTGACGTTAATTTATTATTTCTTGATTTGTATTTTCCAATTGACTATTATAATTTTACTAGATGCAATGACCACTTAATTAGTGCATACTATGGAGCTCAATGGATGTGCAACTCGATTGAAGCAAAACTCGATTAATGCACAACTCGATTGACGTGGTATTAACTGAATCCAATTCAATTGAGGTGTAACTAGATGGATGTGAAACTCGATTGGTGTGCAATTCGAGTGACGTGTAACTGCAATGGTACGGAACTCCTTTGATTACCATATTAATTATAAATTAAGTTGATAAAAATTATTCGAGTAATCAGAATTTTCTTCAAGACAGTAAAAATTAAATGGAATAATGATTTGATTAATTTGGTACTTAAATCGTCCGAATTACTTTGGAAACACCCTGTATTAGTATGTTATCTCGTATCAACACAGTTGGAGGTTAGTGCACAACTTGTCTTCCATTGTCTGATGTGACATGATTATGTGTTAAAACGGTTTGTTAATTACATTTCTACGTTGTGATTGAATACAAAATAGAAAACTTTAAATGCAAAATATAAGATAAGTACATTGCCTTACAAACTCACATTTAAAACTGGAAACTACCTAAACTATAACCTTATATACAGTTGCGCAAAACCCCCGGTTTGGGTTTTGGCTGACCAAAATTTTAACAATTTTAACAAAAATGAAAATATCATAATATATAAGTTTTATAAGTAAACTATTTTTATTTTATTTTTTTTCACAATAATTAATAATTAAAATCAAATTAAAAGTTAATTTTTAAACATGGTATCTTAGCGTACAACAATTCGCGAGCTCAATGAAACGTCAGAATCACACAGAAACATCAAAATACGTTTGAAATATTTCTAGTTGTTGACGGTTAGGTTGTGTGATATGACGTCACCAGCATGACAGCCGATGGTTCCCGGTTGTTATGCGTTTCAAGTCACGTGATATTTTTTTAAATTATCCACATTTTAATAAATTTATTTATAACAAAAGTGCGGAATTTTAGGCACAAAAAATTATTGAAAATAGCGCTTTAAATGCTTTAAAAAATTGGAAAATAAGCATTAAAAATGCCCCAAAATCTTAAAATAAGCAGTAAAAATGCACGAAAACCTCAAAGTAAGCATTAGTAAGCATATAGGTGAAAGCCGGGAAAAATGGGGTAGCTAAGGTTTAAATATTTATGAATTTTACAATTGGGGAAATAGAAACTTGAATAATTGTGAACAACTTTATTAATTAAAGAGGATTACTCTCATAGGAACATTTTAACGAAAACATCAAATCTTGTGCAGAATAAAAAATTATTTTCACAATTATGCAGTTTATCCCATTTTGATCGTCGTGTAGGTCGAAATGGGCTTTAAAAAAAAAATTGTTGCGTCATGACGCAGGGCGTGGGACGTCGTTGCATTTACACACAAGTTTGATCCCCGGCTACACCTCTGGCCAGGACTTGGATCAGACCTCTCTGTGTAAAGGCAACTAATAGGTTAAAATATTTTTAATACAGCTTAAAATTGAGTGACGTAATTTATGAAGGACCCCGTACCAAGAATTTAACATTTGAAGAAATATGAAGCCGTATTACGGGTTTGAAATTAAAATTGAATAATAAATAATAATAAAATAATAAAATATTTAACAGCATAGAAATCACCAAAAAGTCCCAAATAAGCACAGTTTAAGCATAAAAACTCAAAACTAGCACAAAAATTGAAAAATAGCAAAAAAAGCACAAAAAACATAGTTTTAAACGATAGCTTTCGTCATGACTCGTGCTTTCTTCTAACATTTTCCATGCTGCTATTAATTTTTACGTATAGCATAATAGCTAGAAATCCGCACTCTATTTATAACTAATTGTACGTAACTTTAAAAAATAATTTCGTGTTGATTTTCAATATTATTTATAATTGCGCTGGATTTAACGGACGCTTTATTTGAACAAAAATTTTTACATTTTAATTACATTTTGAGTCTCAGCGTTTACACAGTTGTAAATTTTACAGAGCAAATGCGTTTTTAAATGAGGAAAAACTGCAAACTTAACTAACTATTTAAATTAAATTATTTTTAGTCAGTTTGCACATGATTTTTCATGTCTGAAAATCAGAATGTTCATGTGTGTAAAATTTTATTTTCGCTCTACTTCAAAAGCTGATAGTAATATCGAAAGCATTTGAATATTTTTTACTGTAATATTGGGATTAAAAGCTGTTGTTTTTTTATTTCAATGACAATCAAGCTGTATTTAACCCAAAGAATTTTACAACTGCCAAGTTCTTTGTGAATCTCATTTGTCATCCCTTAGGGCCCCTCATAACAAAAGTAACAAAACAATTGATTTTCAGAAAAAGTAATATAAAATTACCTAAAGATATGCTTTCGTAAAGCATAACTAACATAATAATTCCAGATGCAAAAAATTACACTTTAGCATCGAAAAGTATATTTTTTATATTAGGAAAGGGTCTGGTAACAAGCGACATTGTTGAAATTGTTGACATCAACGTTTAACGGAATATCGAAATGCTTACATGGAAATTTCAAATTTTCATCCCAAAACCTAACTCGAAGTTGCAAAATTAGTTACAAAACTCGAGTACTACAAAGTTTTGTATTATAACATATTTTGATGAGTCTTCTAACTTGTAAATTGTGAATAAATTTTTATACGATATCAAGAGTATATTATAGAAAAAAAATTGTTATGGTTTCCCAATTTTAATTAGAATAATAGTTCGAGTCGATATAAGTTTTAAATTAAAAAGAATTTCAAAATAAAAGAATTCAAACCTGAAGTCGGAGAGTAAATCGTAAATGGTATCATCATCATTGTTACAACTGTATACCAATAACTTATCAATTTAGCCATGTTTGTTATAAAATCGCAAAAGTCAGCGTCACAAATTTATTTATTACCGGAATGTATTTTACACTATTAAGTGTCAATTTATGATGAAAATTAAATTTAAAAATGTTCATTTTTTGTACTATCGTCAATTAATTCGAATTTTTAAAAGCTCGAATTAAAGCGAACAAATCTCATATTGGCTTGGTTACGATCATCGCGTTTTCAAAATTTATTATAAATCACATCAAAAACACTTCCTGTCAGTCATTATAGTACTCGTTGAAAATCTCATCGTATTAATTAGTTCAATCGTCAATGCGGGATAGGTAGCATTATATATAAAACAAACTGCTATTAAAAACTATTCACGACTTCCTACAAGCATGCGGGCGCTTACGAAGAACACACGTGTGAACTGCTTGGGCCAAGAGCCATTACTGATGATGGCACCGGTACTACTTAGGTTCTATTTCAGATGAGAATAGGTATTATACTTTGATATACATAGATACAATGTGCTAATTATATACCACGTTTTCAAAACATTTAACCATTGCAAAGGAATGCATTAACGTGCCGATTAGTGTAATTTTAACTTAAAAAATAACACGAAATAAATTTAGACAGCTTCCAGTAAAAAGTATTTATCTAATAACAATATAATATAGTAATAAATATGCTATTAACTTAAACGACATATCTACTTCTTTTAAGGTCCTATATTCCAATATATAATATATTAAGGGTTCAAATAAATTCACTTATTAAAAAAAAATAATGTAGCACACAAATATTTCTCAAGTGCATGTAAGTATTCACTTGTTTTCGTTTTATATAATCTCATCAGATAAATAGTCTTGGTATACAAGCAAGAAATTTTATCTTTAAAAAAAAAACGAATTTTTAAAGTCTTCGCTGTTAATCTTGTACAAAAGTTATAATAAGTTGTAGTAATAAAAGGAATTTATTGAAGAATGGCAGCGGTACACGGGGAATAACTGGGAAACGCTAATGAAAGAAAATGGCACGGCGTACTGATGGAAAACTTAAAATCCTAGGACAAACTAAGCAAACTAACATCAAAAAATAAACAAGCAAATGTAGATTGACTTGTGATTATGTTTTGTATCAAAGTGCAAATAAATTTTGTGTAAGTTCACATTGTGTGCAATAAATTTAAACGCTTCATTAATTTAATGGAAAATTAATAACTATGCATAACATACTTTACTTCAAATAAACTATGAAAGTTTATTAATTAATATGTATATTGCAGTGTGAAAACTTTCGTTATAATTTACCTCGTTTATTTTGAAAGATATTTTAAATACTGTCCTTTGGCCAATACATTAAATTGTATAATTTTATTATTTATATTATTCTCAAAAATATAGAAACGATGATATAATGCATAAAGTAGGCATTTTAAAAATAAAATAAATGAATTTGAAAAGATTAATGGTGCTCTGTCAATGCTATATAAGAAAACGCTTTTAATAGAGATGGTAAATAAATACATGTATACTAGTAGTGATGGTGATTAAATACTTTTACATTCGCCGTTTCAAACATCAGGCCCTGAAAGCTCTAAAATAAAAATACTAATAAATTTATTATAGTAATGTATATTATATAAATACAGCAAAATATTATTCCTCTCTAGTATTTAATACCCTAGATAAGATAACAATTTAAGGTATAAGTTTTAAAATTTTTAAAAAATGTTAAAAAACTGTATAATGTTTAATTAAAGTGATTACAAAAACTTTAAATAAATATTTAAATATAATAATTAATCCATCTGTATAATGTAACTAGAAATATCTACCTACTGAATAATTTCAAAAATATGTTTAGATATTACAGTATGCTAATATCAGAAAAATAATGTGATACAAATTAAATTTCAATGAGAAAAAAGTTTGTAGCATGGTTAAATTTCTCTTTATAATAATATTAACCGATTAAGCTCCACCATATAAATTTTAATAAGTTTTGCAGCATAATATGTAGTTTTTATTAAAATGTTATATTGATTTACACCAATAATTTTTTTGCATTATTGGTTTAAAAATATGCCTATCTAAAAAAATAAAAATAAAAATTTTACTTTCCGCTCTCATTATATAAATATCTGATAAATGTAAATTTAGATTTCCAGTATTTAGAATTTCAATTTTCAATCACATTTCTTTACAATTCTAGCATACTTTTTTCGGTCTAATTTCAAGAGAATATATTTAAACAATTTCATATTTCTGAGCGTCTTTTTTGATGTACATATTTGGAACAAATGAACCCAAGACAGAATAATTCGGGACTCATCTACAGGTTTTTATAACGCAGAAGTAAATCACAACCAGCATGATGCTCTACAGCTACAACATGTCAATTATTGAACCACTTAAGTTGTTAACATTACAAACATCATGATACCAAGATCATATATTAGCTGCATTACAATATAATTATTATTAAACTTTTTTTTAATGTGTAATATGAAACTTGATGATAATATAATTATGTAGGTATATTGTAACCAAGTTTGTAAATTATTAAATTTTCTTCGAAACTTGGCTGCCAACAGAAAAAATTGTAATGAATTTTTTTACATTAATTTTAATCTAGGTATTTTATCAGTTTTTATACATACATAAAATAACTGCTACTATATTGCAATCGATTTACAAGCTAGCAATAATGTTTGATATTAAATATTTATAGTTTAAATACAGAGTCACATAATATTTATAACTAACCTAAATTCTAATTAATAATTAGTATTTGAGTGTATAATACATAATTATCTTTTATGTAAACTATAAACGGGATCCAGAACAACATTAAAATAGAAGTTCAAGTTAGTTACACAGAATTACATACTTCACAAATTGAATGGACGCGCAAGTACTATATATAAAACGTATTATATATTTTCAAGCTGTAAGTATTAAAAATACATGAAAAATATTTGATTATGCGATAAATACATCTTTTATTTCGAGTACAACCTAAAAATCAACATTTTAATTCATTAGAATGAATAAACTTTAATAAACGGCTTACTGTACATACAATACATTAACAATGGTATCAACTTATAGTTACTAATGTAATGTGGTTTATATATACGTATTTAAAAGACTGTCGTATTTAATTATGCTAATATTGATTTTAAAAATGATGTAGGTAATTATATAAAAAAAAATTTCATTGAAACTTCATTAGTTGGTGATTAATTGATGAAATTGAAGCAGTACAGTAAGTATGTACGTAAATTCGACACCTACAGTACTTTAATCTGACACCCATATCAGATTCTGATCAATAATATAAAAGTCAAGATTTATCTAAAAATATTGCTGTCTACTAATAGGGATGACGTAGTATCATAAGCTCAAAGTTAACATCATATAGAGTATTAAAATTTACTGTATTGTAATGTGTGAAATTTGATTTCTGATTTTAAAATTTTTTATTTTATTTTTGAAATTGCCTCGATTATGTTTACATGGTGCCAACTAGCGTAGAACACGAGAACCTTAATTCAGTATGGAGGAGGGGTTAAGAGTTTAATATCACAACTTAGAATTTAGAATATTTAAGATACATTTCATCCTCGTACAGCTCACCAAACTTAGAAAGAACTAGGAAAATATGCCAACTAATTTGAAAAAAATTTGAATGAACCGTTAAGTTACTCATCAAGTACATTCACTTGTAAAAGTTACAAATCATTGCGTGTGTTTACATTATTTGTCGTGGTTGTTTGTGTTGAGTGTTCTTTTTAAAGCAAATCTTTATAAATTGACTGCAATTTTACAAAATAATTTATGGATTTCAAATATTCGAAACGAGAAATTTCTTCATCTGAGTGTACATTTTAAATTTTGTCAGCGCCGGCCACGCTTCTAAAGTCCTTTCTGAAGTTAGTGGAGCTGTAATATAAGACTATCAAACTTATACTATATAATTTTAGAAAATTCTAGCATGCTAGAACAAGCCTGCAGGCTTGTTTCTCTTCTGATTTTTACCAAAACTGACGTCTTTGTTCAGTATTGTTTGGCGAATGATGCTGACAAAATACAGTTACATAGAGGGTACTTAAATTGTTAAAATTTGTTACAAAAATTTTACATGTCTTCGATCTACGTTTCTTACTTTCCCTAATTCTATTAAGAACTTGGACTTTCATGTGGCCCTATATGAAATCTTCCTAAAAAAATTTTAATTTCAAAGTGTATAAAATGCAATTAATACAAGAACCTAAACCGAACGACTATTTGATGCAAGGAAATTTAGCCTCTGGGCTTTAAAGTATATTTAAAACAGACTCATTATTTCATGCGATTCCAATGGAAGTCCTTTGGACTTTGTTTTCTGTGAAATCATTGGTTTACTCCAATAAATCACAAACACCCAATGGCTTTAAAACCATCATCATTTATGGCATTGATAAAATAAGTCCCGATTTATATGATAAAGTGAGGAAGTAATTTGCAGAAATCATTTTTAATTTTTAAATAAAAATGTAATAAATCAATCTTTAAAAAAAACAGCACATTGGTTTGTTATACTAATTTATTTTTATTATATTTGTTCTTTCAAATTAAACGTAATAATAGTACAAATTTGTTAGCCCGATATATATACTAATCAGAAAGTGTATTCGGATCTGCACTAAAGTTTGTCAATTATAACTCACGTGGTTATTTTATCCGATTATCACGTCTTGTAATGATTAATTTTCACAATGTTTTAATAAAATACAATGAAATTTGACTTGTTTATAACATAAATTTGAGAAAGCCATACATTTTGAAATTTTAACAATCGCATTAAATAATAACAGATAATTTTGGATTCGCTTAGTTTTTTAGCTGCCCCAACTATGGTACTAACTAAACTTATATAAAAGTTTCCAACAAAAAAGTTTTTCAAATTGTACAGTGTATTAGTGCTGGTATTAAATAAATTATGAGGAGATCGTTGTATACTAACGCAGTGTATAAATAAATAATACATAATATACATAGTTAACATAGGTAGGTAAATCTTTTTTCTGGCTAAACTGAGGTTTAATGTATTATTAATGAACAAATTAATATGTAATAAGTTTGTGTCATATGAGGTAGCATACATACGTGATGAGAACACAGATAAATACATCTATTATTGGCAACATGAGATAAATTCGAATAGTTAATACTCTAAGGTACAACGTGTGCGTGCAGAACAAATTGTTATGTAAACCTTTCAATACATAATACTGATTAATTCTTAAAATGAATGAGCAATTAGTATTATTACTGTTGAGAGTCGCAAAACGACTTGAAGTTAGAATTCGCGGATTTGCATACATTGCCAGCAACATCATGGTTGTTAACGTTAGCGTATGTTTTCAAGATTCACTTACTATAATATAATACCACAACTACCACCCTCGAATAAGAGTTTGAAAACTTTGTATCATTTAGTTTGTATGAAAGGTATTATAAACATAAACTTATATGTATGGTGAACCAGATCGATTTTTTATATATTATAAACGTTTTAATTGACTAGTTTATTTTAATTGTAATACATTACGTCTGAATTTGTATTAATTTTTGTTTAAAAATTTAGTTTAAAAAAAAGAGAATTACGTAAAATATTATGAACTCATTTAAAATTTTAAATTGAATTTTAAATTTAAACTGTATACCTGTACAGTACATCAATCAATTGCTATTTATATTTTAATTAGTTATACCCATACCAACATAAAAGATAATTAAACAATAACTAGAAAAAACCACAAACAAAAATATTAATAGAAGTAATGGATCTGCAGTAGTTCTGACAGACCACCTACAGATTTTTAATACTTATAAATAATATTTTTAGCATTCAAATTTTTAACTGAAGCCCCCAAACACGATATGACTAACATTTACGTAAATTGAATACATTTTAAAATAATAAATTATTTCACTCTATTATTTCATTATAAATAAATATTAATAAGTTTTTACAAATATAAAATGAGAAAGTCGGAATTCCAAGAAGACACTAAAAGTGTGTGTTGACTATTTTAAGCTGAATTATATTTCTAAGTTTTGATCCATCGATACTATTACCATGAAATTACATGTTTGAAATTTAACATATTGTCCTTTTTATTTTAATATAATATAGTCTTATGTTAGTTTACATAAGTATGTTTATTTGACGTAAATTAAAAAGCTGGAGAATCTCATTATTGCTGCCTACTTGTGCTAAGAAATACAGTCTCCGATTCTCGACAACTTTTGTCAGAAATCGAAATAATGACACACATAAGAGGTGTTTGAAATATTCGTAGTTTGAATATAAAGAAATACTTGACAGTGTTGAATTTTCTCCAAGTACATAATGCATTATTTTCTATGCAATTTCTTATTCAAATGATATGGAAACTGTCAGTAAAAACAAACTACAACATATAAATAAATGTAGTGTTGACATAATTTACTATTGTATTACATTTTGAAATGGAATTCTGTTGATATTCCATTTTCTATAACACCAATTTTCAAAATATGTTATAACATTTTACCTCCAAAACTAAATAACGGAAGTGTCACTTTCTGTACAATTATAAATTTAATTTTCGGTCCATCTTTATCCAGGTTGCCATTTTCGGTCCTTGTTTATTCGGGTTACATTTTTTGTATTTTTTTATCTTTTCAAATTAATGTAGATACTATTTCCAGGTAGTATATAGGTAGTATTTTAAAATTAACAATGTAACCAGTTTGCGATAAAATTAATTCTTGATTTTATTAATGTGAATTTTTAAACTGTTGGAGTTTTCATTAGTTATCAGTTTATTTTCTTATTTTGAAAAAATCCGGTCTTGGCGGTAAATCTGTAAATTCGAAAACCAAAATATAATAAACTATAATAAATTATTCAATTCAATAGCTTTGATTTCATATTTTAAATTATGCCAATTAAATTATTCTAATTTTGCAATAGTAAAAATTTTAATCGTAATAAAAGTTAAATTATAATATTAGTACCTACTTTTTATTTTTGAACAAAAAAAATATAGCATGTTTTATTCGGAGAAAAAGTAATATTTCTAGCTTTCTTAAAATTATTGAACTTGTTCCGTTCGTCCGTCAACCTCATATGGTTGAATTGGAACAACTACCTAATACAAACATTTCTATTTTTGCTTCTTGTATAAGAATTTTCTAGTTCTTCAAACATCAACAACAATTAAATTTGTGCCATTTAATTAACAATGTTTAAGTTTCACTCTTTTGTCTTTTTTCACTTTGTCTGTCTTTTATTCGTTCCCTTCGGCCGTCCGTCAAACCTGCTAACTTCTAACAAAAAGTTATACTGTTGACTCTAATAAAATAATATAGCAAGGCATATGCATTAGATTCAGAGCATGTTATTAATTAAATTCAAGATTTTATATATAGATTTTAACATAGTATGTATATAGGTATATATAAATTTATAACATTCGCTTTTTACTTGTATTATGTATAATTTTTATATCGATACGATTGTGTTACTCGTGTAAACGTTACAAAAACTGTGTATTAAGGTGTACGTTATTTTTCAAATGTTAAATATCACTGCAGGCCAGAAAAGTATTATTATTTAAACAACCCTTTAGGAGCACTTTATCAAAAAATGTTTTAATTTATAATTATATTTATTACATGCTTTAAAATTAAGGGTAGCCGCACACTATTACCAAATGGTAATTTAATGTTCATAGAATAAAATTTAATATTTTGAGCCTTATTTTAAGGCTCAAATTTTTGGCTCGAAACTTCACAGCATGTTAGAAGAAGTTGTTTTTCATATACGATAGAATAAAACCCTTACTATTTACAAGAATTCAAAATTTCACACATGGTGAGATCGTATAAGGGTGTTACGAAGGCCTGACTTTGAATATGTAAGTACTTGTGAGGGGAAATTGAAATTTTCATTAACGAAATCACCTTTTACTTTAACATTTTATTACAATGTAATGTATTAATATATATTCCATGTCCTATAACATGGTTCCAACGTGAAAGCTCATGTATTTTATTTTAATATTATAACTTAAAGTAGAAAATTAATCGTAGTAAAAATATAATGTCATACAATAACATTAAATCATGTTTTTAAAAAATTTAAATTTCACTTATTGATTTGAAAGTGTTGGCGGATAGGAGGCCAATGTTATATGTACTGATAGAACTTTTCAATTACAATAAATTCATCTTTTTACCCACTTTTTTCTTAGAATATCACATCTGTGTAATGCCCAATATTCTAATAGTATATAAGGTGAAAATATTGATACACACTTATGCCCGTACTTATAGCCGATGCTTCGCTCGATCTCGGACTTGAGTCTGACTCAAGCACGAAATCAACCAATCAAAATAAACAATTTTGTACTTAAGTCGTGCTGAAGTTTTGCTTCAGCCAAGCATCGACTATAAGTACGGGCATTAGTCATTTATAATTTATAGGTATGAGAATTTGAAGAATTACTAATTTTACTAAATGTTATTGTTTCGTTAAAATTGTTTTTTTAATTTTTAATTTCTATTGCAAGCATAGTTACGAATATACATCATATTATTATTACTAAAATGTTAAATTTTTAAATTAAAATAACACGCACGTGCATGTATGTATAAAATCTAGTTACAATCATAATATTCATGAATGAATTATTGCATCTGGATTAATTTCAATTTTTTATGTTAAAAGCAAATTTTTTTCAATATTATTTCACAATGGCGAAGCTAAGTAAGTTACAAATCGATGTTCTAATGCCCGTACTTATAGTCGATGCTTGGCTGAAACAAAACTTGAGCACGACTTAAGTACAAAATTGTTTATTTTGATTGGTTGATTTCGTGCTTGAGTCAGACTCAAGTCCGAGATCGAGCGAAGCATCGACTATAAGTACGGGCATAACTTAAGGGGGCAATCCATGTAAAACGCAAAAAATAGATACCTACTGTTTAATATTTTTAAACTTATACTTTATGTGTAAGTATAAGTAATACAAGTATTTTAATTAAAATTTCAATCGAAAATTTAAAAATATATTTTTTAGTGATTCTACTATTTGCGAATATTTTTGAGATCTTTTATTATGGAATTTGTGCTATAAATTTTATTTCAAATTTTTTAATCTCATACATGGATGTACCCGTTAATTTGTGACATAATTCAACACCTAGAAATTGGTGTCTTTATATGTGGCTCAAGGAATGTTGCATTTTTCTGTTTCATGTAAATATAAGCGAGTATATCGTAAAGTACAAAGTATGTTTTATATCTGAATAAACTATAAAATAAAGCACAATATCTAAACCATATTAAATATAAACAAATTTATTAATTTTATTGAAACGCTACTAGTATAATTATTTCTCTTCTAAACCCGCTGTATAACTTTCTGTTTTAGTTTATATAGAAATCAGATGTTGACTTTACAAGTCTGGTTATAGCAGTGACCAAGAATTACATATAAAATATATAACTCTTTACTAAATCTTCTGAGGTACACCATTGGCAACTCAAATTTCACGTGCATGGGAAAATAATCCGCAAAATTTGTAAAAAATGGGCGCTAAACAAGTTAACCTTGATGACTCAAAGTATTAACAATAGAGTCTACAGTGATTGCTTTCTCAATATATTTTCCATTTGAAACTACTCGTTACTCCCTACCTTGGCATATTTGAATCCAGTTTAATTATCTTTCTAATCTTATTATAAATTTCGCAAAACAGTTTAGTTATTCTTAATTTATTGATAGGCCGGTATATTAGTTACGCGAATTGTACACAGTTTAAACGTAGTAATCTGCAGGTCTGTAGAACCCAAGTTTCTCCTAGGCGACACAGATAGAGATAGTGGTGTGATGGTATACATAATTTTATATAATTAAGAGTGATTATGATGTTAATTTATTATATTGTATTAATTTCATTACTTTATTGTGCTTTATTCATGAATGTAATTTCTGTGACAAAATATTGTGTGATGTACACAATGGATCACAAGAAGAGTAGCAGCTTCAAAAAAACGATTGAGAATGCTATCAAATCATTCTTTGTGGAAACTCAAAAGACTATTGGTAGAACCTTACTTTTCAAGTAAGCTTAGAAAAAAATCCAAATTATTATAGGTATTACCACTTGAAAAGGTACTCCAACCTCCGAAGTTTTGCTCGCAGTAGAGTCATATTGTGTCACTTCTGAGTGACATGAGTCCATATTATGTCCATGCCACGTAATTCATACATAAAAACTGGTTGTCATGTTTCGTTAGCGCTTACCATTCACACCCTTCAATTAGATCTACTTATATTCAATTTTTTACAATATTAAATGGAATAAATGAATGAATTTTTGATGTTAATTGCAACAGGTAGTTAAATTGAAATCCGAAGTGTGGCACTAATCTAAGCAAGGCATTCGTATAGTTTGAAATTGTCGGACAGCACTAGATATCAAAGCGTTATTTTACCGTCGTGTAGTGTGAAGAATGTGGCGAAGAATTAGGGTTCTATGATACCTGTTAACACGACCGTAGTCATTGCCATTTTAACAATACCACTTGTTATCCATCCAAATGACTAGAATTTAAATTATCTCTTACACATTGTACTGCGGCATTGTGTTGTATAATTTATCCATAAATTTTATTACTACTCAACACAGTTTATTTTTCAGTGCACGTCTTAGCTATAAAATAGTTGAATCTGCATTTAAGTTTTGTAGCCCTGATACCCTCTGACCGCGTAAAGCTTTATTGGCTTTAATTTGTTTTGAAAGTAAAATTATTTTCGTTCACGGGCGGAATGAATCCTTCGGTGAATGTAAATTATTTGCATTAATTAACCTTTTTTATATACCCTTTATGTATATGCTCGTGTTGTTGATTCTATTCACTGCTTAATCAAGCGTGTTAAGCGAGAATTTAATTAATTTTAAAATTTTAGAAGCCTCTACTAACTAAGTAATTAAAAATAAAAAACAATAAAACTTTTTCTACAAGTTTAAATATTTGTAGGTAGTATATATTTACTAGTATTACCTTGTACAATCTGAAACCCGTGGCCGTAACATACTACATCCATATAATTACATATAATTCAATTTTTTTAGTAAATTGTACGTTAGAAGAAATTTAACTTTACGACATTTTTTTACCATCTGACATCTGTAATACATTTAAATGTTGCAAATAATTAAATTTGAATTATAAGCAGTTTGCAAATTCAATTAGATCAAGATCGCCCACTTAACGACTCTAGTTATTAAACAGATTCGCGGAATACGCACTACACGTAGAAACATGAACAAAGTTGTTTTAGTTGGGATAAAAACTTGTAAAACGGTGTAGTTTTGGTAATAAACTCTAATTCTTGCTAAGAAATGCCGTATGACATAATCTTAAAAGTCTAAAATATACTATATTTTATCGGAAAACGTAGAGAAAGCCATCCGTTCCGAACATTTTGTCAGGTGGGAAACCGAAGCATATCAAACCGAGTAGGCCCAGAAAAAAAATTTTGTGACATAAAAGCTCGGAATTATGTTTTCATTTCATTTCATCAGGACCGACATAAAAATTCCAGTAGACCAGTAACTGCATCAATGTATTTTAAGGTATGTTACTTATGTACTTTTTTTCGAAATGTGAGTATTAATAAATTGTGAAAAATTTTGCATTTAACATTTAAATTTTTCGTTCCCTGATAAAATGGTATACTCTCCTCTAATCGAAATTTTTTTCGTTATTCAATTTACTGCTTTAAATCGCTCACTTGATCCCGATTTTCAATACAGATGTGATTTTTTAACTTCGGCCAGTAATATACGTACTACTATTCAATTAATTATCAATGAACACATAGCTGAACACTATAAAATACTCGTAATACTATAGTCAAAATTAATAAACATAAGACTAAAGAATATCATCGCATAATTTAGTATTTCTCCAGATTTCTTTGGATTTTCTCATAGTGCATTTTTCTACAATTTTGGAGTTAACCAGAAGCTCATGGACTCCTCAAAAATAAATCTTTAAAATCTTTCGAGACTTCTTTGGAATACCCCTGCGATTCCACACTCAGGTTTAAGATAGCAATCTTTTTCTATTCGTTGGCAACAAAACACGTAGAACTTGGAAACCACACTTCTTATGAAAATAGAGTACGACCATCCCAAATTATTGATTTGTTATTTTTTCAGTTTTTGTAGCTTTAATTGGTGTAAGCGATATATTACCGCAGTTCTTCCGTCAAACTAGGCTTATAAATTGAAGAATAAATATATAAAGTTCTTGCATTATAAAACAAATAAAAAAAAATAACTGAAAATTATGAATGTTTTATTTCACAAGTTTAGCTGCATCGATTAACTAAAAAAATTAATATGTTCTTAGGGTGGGTGCATACTATCATCTTGAAAAATAAATAATAGCTATAGCATCATAGATCTATTCAAACAAAATTGTTTAAACATTATTTATTTTATTAACTATGGCGTACCTTTTCAAATGATCTGAAAAAAAATATGTTTTGGGGTTTCGTATAAAGTTAAAAAAGAAAGTTCTATAATAATTGTTCTAAAATTGTAACATAGTTAAATAAAATAATTTAAGAAAAACTAACTTTTTCTCTATGTTCTATTGAAGCTATTAGCTGTTAATTTTTATTTCAAGAGCTGTTATGAATGAGCCTTAAAAACGTACTAAATTTTGAAATCGATCGATCAAGCCAAACCTGAGAAAAATTAAATTTATATAATTTTGTCAATTGTGAGTCAATACTATTTGTTTTCTCAAAAACCAAATGAGATAAAGACCTGAAACTTTGAAGATCTTAGTATTTCATCGATACCTACATATCCTCATAGTATGATCAAAATATCGTTCT
The DNA here is from genome assembly GCA_963170105.1 of Cantharis lateralis. Lineage (NCBI taxonomy): Eukaryota > Metazoa > Arthropoda > Insecta > Coleoptera > Cantharidae > Cantharis > Cantharis lateralis. The sequence goes on from OY720629.1 coordinate 13,771,767, forward strand.
GGGGCCGATTCACTATGCTTATCGTCATATGGCCTTTGCAAATTATAGAAGGTGCCCGCAGATTGTGGTTGTCTTGACGCATACCCTTTCGAATTTGTAACCTAAGAGGTGAGCATGCAGAAGTATTTCGTAACGGAAAGGGATATTTCTCGCTTATACAACATAGCATGTAGTATTTGTATTTCTTGTTTTTATATAATTCATTTTGTTTGAAGGTGGTTGCGGATCCGTCGAATTAAATTTTAAACATTTTTGTTCATCATCCAGGTTCCACCCATGACAGTGTCATTTTTGATAGAAGTGGTATTCGGGTGAGATTAAACAGTGGTCAACTTAAGGGAATTTTATTAGGAGACAGTGCTTACCTATCCAGAACTTATATTAAGTATACCTATATTAATCTCAGTTTTGCTACCAGATATATTTTTATACGAATATTAAAATAGTTTTAAAATAATACTTTTATTATAGGATGAAAATAAAAAGTAGCGACATTATAATATTGCACGTATATCCTCTCGAAATGAAGTGTGGCTATTTGGAATGTGGAAAAGAAAATTTCCTTGCCTACAAAAAAATTAAGAACGAAATTGGACACCTCCATTGCTATAATATGTGCTACCGCTGTATAGTATAATATAGCACTTCGATGTAATGATACTGATAACGAAGAAAATTTTGAGGCACTACTTGATGAAGGACACAACAATATTAACTATGAAAATATTGGTTTAGCTTTTCGCCGACAATTTATTGCTCGTAATTTTAGATAAATAATAATACCTATACATATTATTTAAAATGATTTTTAACAAACGAATTTGCAATAAATTATAATGTTTTTTAAACCTTTTCTAGTTGTAATCTTGCCAGGATCTTCAGATCCTTTTGAACAAGTCTTACTCTTAAACTATTTAATTCCTTGTCTATGGCAATTTGATTGGCAATATACGCTTAGTTCTTAAATTAGTCTCCTCGCTCGGTGCTGACCTTTTATTACAACATTTTGTAGGGGTTGGGGTTGATCATTATCTTCAATTTCGAAATTTAAATTATTGATTATTTCAGAATTTCCATTAACATCAGTTTAAATATTAACAATAAACTCAACGTATGCAGTTGTCAGTTAAGAAGTCATACTTTTATTAATATTTTAATTACTTGCTCCTGATTAACGCAGCAGTGCTATCAAAGTTATTAGTTATCGTAACATCCATTATATTTTGCAGCATCAGCAACGAGATCTAGCAATGGATCTTGTATTGGTTTTTCTGCAATTCCTTCACCAGTTACCAAAGCCTGATGCCTTTCGAAGGTAGCTTGCTTGCGTTTTTTACAAGTTAAAAATAATTTGATTTGCTGGTCTTTTGCGGTTAACGTGTCAATGCTAATAAAATACCTTTGCTTCAAATTTTTCCACAATGTTTTCAATTGTTTTGAGTACCTTCCAGTTACTACTTCGGGTTGCCTATTAAATTCAACAGTCAAATTCTCCCACTGGAATTGTTTCGGCTGTGCAGAAACACCGTCCGTGTACTCCGGTACTCCTTTAGCAACTAACTAGCAATATTTTCTCTTTTTCAGGAAAATAGGTAGGTATTTTTGTTGTCTATTCTAAAAATAAAATTTAAATATAATGAAAATAGTAGCACTGATAGGTATCATGTAAATAAAATAATTACTTATATAAATTTTTCACTTTTTGTTTCACTTTTAACATTTACAAATTTAAGGTTATAATCGTAATAAATTTTTTTGTTATAAAAATTAGAACTACATTACTGATTGGAACTACTTGTAAGTCAAATATCGCCAAATATTACTATATGTCTAACCAAATAAAAGATTCACCGATCCTACCCGAAACAGTTCCATCTGCAATCGAATAGGATTTTCTCTTACACTGTGTCTTTCAAATTTTACAATAAAACTGTAAAAGTTTAAGATAGATAAAAATTGGTACTCATGTCCTCAGTGACTTTATGGTCCAGTGAAAAAATTCTAAATCAATTCACTATACTGTTTATAGTAGTTCTTGCAGTTTCAATTTAAACTTATTATTTTCTTAAGATTCCTTAAAATCACATAGTATTATGTATATGTATGAGTAGGTACGGTTTGAGTCGGCTATTAAGAAAAAAGTTTTCTTATAAAAAAAATTTAAGTAAAATCTTAAGGGAAGTCTATAATGTAAACACCATTGTATGAAAACCAACTTAAAACTTAAAGTCAGTGTTTTTCTAAATTTTTTATAGTTTGATATAAGTTTATAAATTGAAGAAAGTGTAATTAGAAAAATTTAATCACGGTTTACTACATCGTTCTTGAGAAATTAACTACCTAATATAAGTATAACTCCATAAAATGTTTGCAATTTTCAAAACTTATAACAAAAAATATCGACGTTAAAAGGACCTTAAAAATATTTAAAATTTAGTAGTAAGTATTATAAAATATCATAATTATATATTATGATAGGTACATAATATGTGTATCTCGGTTTTTATCCATATCTTGCAATAACAAATAGAATTTTAACTAATAAATAATTCCATAGCTCTATAAAGAATGTTATATTGTCAGGTTGGATAGAAGGAAAATTTTTGTTAAAATAAATGAAATTTTTGTAATTACATTACAATAATGAGATTAAATAAACTTTTCTGATTACATTTTTATAACTTTGTTAATTTTTTATGATTTAAAAAAGTGTCCAATTTTATATCAATTTAATATATTTACTTTTGTATTAGTGGATCTACTCCTCAGATAACATGCTAGTAGTTACACAACAGCACATTATACAATAACTTAGTAAGTCAAAAAAATTTACATATTATTTTCCGTTTTTACCCCATAGACAAATTTTCAATTTCACTCAGTAAAATTGGAATCATGTTTATTAAGAGTATTTATTGTAATTTCACTATATTGTTAGTAAATTAGTAATCTATTTTAGTAACTACAATTCCGGTAGAAAATGTTGAATAAACTATTTTTATTTTATGCGCTATATAACCGTGCTAAAAGTAACTCAACTCTTTAGAATCTCATTATTACGGAAACTGATAAAGATCTTTTGCAAAAAAACATTGCAGACGGCTACTATAGGTGAAAATATGAAATATGTACATGATGACAATTTCAATATTTATAAATTTTTTGTTTGTAATGATAAGTACCAAATAATATTAGCTAATCTACAAAAGGTTATAAAAAAATATAAATTAAAAATATCATCATACACATCTTATTTTTATTTAATAACCGATTAAAACGAACTATTTTCTGATCCGAAAGGCTTTTCAATGTGTTTTTGCAGAGGAACGTTAACAGTTTCCTCAATGAGATTTTAAAGGCTGTCTAATACTTTTGAGTACGACTGCATGATTAATTTTTAAGGAAGTTTTAAGTTTAGCTGGCTGTAATATAAATCAACAGAAATCATCGGTTTGGTTTGCCGGCATTAAAGTTAAAACTTTATTTAAAATTCGTTATGAAAGCAGCTATTAGATTTTCGTTACAATGTTTCATGATTTTCGAGTAGGGACAGCCTCCAGGTATGTTTTTACCAAGTGCGTAGGCTCAAAAACTTTTAAGTTATATTTACATATATTATCTAACGATCTGAAGGATCTGTCTACAGAACAATTTGTAGACATAGAACGTGATAAGGTCCCAAAAGTTTACAATAGCATTGTAGGAGCATTGTAATAATATTGTGAAATTTAAGTTTGATTTTGGAGAACTATAATATTATCTAATGGGTAATACTACATAAGCAACCTCCTCTTCAGCACGATAAATTTGATTCTATTATATGATTTACTTCATTTTATTTTTGTTTAGAGTTTTGAAAAATCTATTTTAAAAAACAGCGTTTCTTCTTATTGTTAAAAAAATGTAAATCAGTTTTGCTCATGGGAACCAACTGCCCTAGTGCCCCTAGTTACATCATTGAAGTTATGAATGTAGTTTATACAAAATTTATCAACTTAATATAGAGATTAGAAAATACTAGATTTTATTTTGGCTACAATTTTTATTTATAAAAGTTTGGAAGTATAGTAGACGTAGTACGTACCATTTTTGGTGTTGTAATGCTCATCGATTAGCATAATTTAAAATCCCACGAAAAATAATATGAATAGTTATATAAACTATTGATAGCAAAAGATATTCGAATATGTATTAATATAATCATCAGGAAATTAAAAAATTTAATAAATAATAATTATTGTCTTCATGCAGATTTACCTATGGTAATAATTGATAAAAATTAAATATTTAAATGTCAAATAGTTTATTTATTATATAATTCGGTAGTTTGGTATTCAATAAATATTAATAACCAGTAATGTAACTTTAACAATAAAGTATTAATTAAACATCCTTTAAAGTAACGGTAATGTTTTAAATATTATTTGTCTACATAATAATGTACTTGCTATATAATGCAGGGCACGCTCTCTGTTAACTGGAAGTGTTTCTACTTTACCCCAAAGCTTTCAGCATGCTTTAGTCCTTTAGCCCAGACTGCTTTATTGAAGCCTATCGAAGTTAAAGTGTAAAAATATTTGATTGCAGAGTTCTACTTTAGATTTACTATTTTTGTAGATACCTATAAATTGAAAATTAAAATTTGATCATGGTATCGTGATGTAACTATGAAATAGAAATTTTTTATTTTGTATATTGAAATCTTTTATATGTCAACCAATTATTGAGTACAAAAACATACAAATCAACAGTAGCAGTTAAATAAAATAAATAATAAGGAGCATTTTTTCAATCTCTGGTTAACTCTAACCAAAGGATTGTTTCCATAAATATAGTTATTTTAACAATTATTTCCATAGAAATAAACCATTAGTGTATAATTAGGATTATTATAGGTATTAATTGTATCTACTAATGTGAAAATTTAGACAATAGTAATAAATTATACAAATTTTTGAATTTCAAATTACGTATGCTATCTACCTCTACTGCCACAAGCTTAAACTACATACGAAGCAAAATATTGCATCTAGAATTTAGTACATAATGCTCAGTATAAATGCGCCTGTTTTCTAGTTGCTGGCGCTGCATGTTAGAAATTGTGTATATAGAGCCAAAAAGCTGTTAGCAGATAAATATAATGATAATTAAATAATTTATTTACATTGATACATATTACAGACATAAATTATAAACTGCTGTTTTTAGAATGAACTTTTTCTTCAAAGATAACTTATTTTTTCATGATAAGCTCATGTTAATTATTTTGGAATATTTTCGCAAAGCCAGCAATTACGTTTAGGGACACAGATATAAAATATTTAAGGAATAATTAACACATTAGTCAAATAAAAGAAGTTATTTTTCAAAATCTGAGCATGCACTTTTAATGCTTTACGTCGCGTCGGAGAGGTTATAAATTGATTTAAAAAATTTGGGTATGGTCACCCATAAAATTAATTGGTCGATTTGAGATTTGTCGTGGTGACGTTTGTCAAAAGGGCCCGAAGCGCTCTTTGCTTATTGATTGGCTTACTTCATAATGGCTCCGCCCGTCCGTAAGGTTACTTAACCCTTCGTTTCATGGTGTGCCAGATATGGCACATACCGAAGTTTCGATTATATTTCCTACGATTGAAGTTAATGCCCAATTTCAACTATTGTAGCATATTTGTACAACACCTAAGAATAGATAAAATTGAAAAAAAAAATTTAATAGGGCACAACAGTATAGATTAGGCATAAGAATAATCAGAATTTTGTATAGTTGGTTAATCTTCAGTGCGACGTGTATTTGTTTACAAGTTTTCTACTGAAATTTTTCAAAGGAAAATTATGAAATTGGTATGGTAACATAGTAAAGGTATATAATATAGTGTAAAACAATAGTTTTAATTTTATAACTATTATTGACCAAGCAGCGTAGTAAAAACGGTATGTGCCATATCTGGCACATCATGATCATAATGATCACTATGCAACACTACCGTACATGTAATAAAATTTATTGTATTCAAAAAAGGGATAACAACTTCCAGGTAAGGAACTTGTCTATTGTAATGTTTTGAACAAAATATGAAGAGTATTAGGTCCTTTATTAAATTTTGATCATTTTTGACCCTTTATATGCTATGATAACGCAATTTAAAAATTAATTTCACGAAAATCGTTTGTTTTAAAAATCAGTACTGTATCATTTTTGTGCAGTTTATAGACTAATTTAGGGTAGTAGAGAAGCCTTTAATTTTTTAATTTAATACAGTAACTATATTTTGGTACTTATATAAATTTAATAGTAAAAAATATAAATTTTATGGTTTGCTTACACCTGAATCTGCTTGTGGTTTAACATCTTGTTTCTAACCACCCTTCCGTTTGAGGGATAATTTTAGGTAACTTCGTACATTTCAAAAGTAAATTTTATTAGTTGCTCAAGAAGTTTCTCAAAAGACAGAAATTGTTTTAGTTTATACCATACTAAGTAATTTGAGATTTTTCAATAAACATCATTATTCACATGATGTCCCATATCTGGCACATACCCATTTTTTTTAAATATTACAATAAATTTTTAAATTTGAATTTTTTCTTTATTTTTCCCATTAACTACAGCATAATAAGTAACCAAAAATATTTTTTTTTTTTAAATTCGTTAAATCATGTAACGAAGGGTTAATAATAATTATATGAGTCGGTCAATGCACATTACTTTTGTCTGTAATTAATTTTAGAGTGGATCCATGATTTGCCGTGGTGGCGCTTGTCAATAGTGACCGTACGATACTCAGCGCTCCGCTCCACTCCGAGCACTTCGGGCCCATTTGAAAAGCATTGTATAATAATTTAAAACAATTCCTGGGGCGCGATCGAACTCGAAAATTACGGATCTCGAAAGGCGGGATCGTAGTTTTTAATTGCAATTCGGCTATAAAAAATTTGATTTTCAAAATTAAATTGTGATGTAACCGGTGAACCTAAATAGTATTTCTTCACCACATCGGAAATCTCAGAATGTGTTCTTTTAGAATATTTATAGGTTTTGTATCTTCACTGAAAAAACAATTTATTTGACACAAATAAATATATACTTGGATTTGGCGAAATATTAGGTATATGTTGAATCAAATAAAGATATATGTGTTTCAAATAAACTAGGTTTGTGCCGAATATAGGTAAGAGTTAATTCAAATAAATTGGTCAAATAAATTGCCATTTATTTGCCACAAATTTTCTTTTCTCTCAGTGTATACTTTAAAGGTAAAAAAGTCTACTTTACGACCACTAACCAAGATATTTTTTAATAGAGGTGAATTGTAATGGCCAGATTGACTGTTTAATAAAGAGGATGAACATTTTAATAACATTTTTGGATATGAAAGTGGGAAGAATCAAAGAAATGATAGTAACTAACTGATACATCAAACCTTACGCCTCCCAAAAATTACTTAGCTATTAGTCGTATCATCACCTTAAACACAAGATTTCTTTAGTAGTGGGACTAATAAAAAGAGTAAAAATAATTAGCCACCCAACCTTCCACAAAGAAAATATGAAGAAATTTAAAGAACTGCTGGAGAATAATGATTATCCAATATGGTTTGTAAACAAACCCATAAAAAGATGTGAACAAAATAGAGAGATTCAAAACGATAGAGATAGAATAGACAATGGGCCAGAAACAGCTATATATTTCAAATTCCCTATGCAAATAATTTAACAGAAAAACTGTCTGTGTTGTTAAATCCATTTTGGATTCTCACACCTTATAACCTGAAAGACCACAGGAGATTGTATACTTAACTTAATGACCTAACGAGCAAAAATAAAAAATATGAAGTGGTTTATAAAATTCATAATGGTGATTGTTCAAGGACATACTCGTACATTGGAGAAATAAAAAAGTGGCTTGGAAAAAGAAGAAAACAACACAAAAGCCATTGCAAAAAAAGTGATATTGAATGGTCAAAAACGGAAGCAACGCTAAGAGAAGTTAAATCGGATGGCAAAGAAGATGGGTGGGGTACCACGGCATTGGTGCAGCATCATATAAAGATGGGCCATGGGTTTGCTTTAAAAGATTATAAGATCTCCAGGAAGTGAACACCCTAAAAAGAAAAATTAGTGAAATGTTTTTCATAAAAGTAAAACAATGTGTGAATTTTATAATTCTATAAACTAAGCATTTGTTATGGTAATCTCATGAACACCTAATGGGCCCCTAATTGTAGGAGTTTACTGTTTCTTAACATTTTATGCGAGGAAATTTTGAATATTTAATTTTAACACCGGGTGATAATTTTTAATCTATAATAAATTCAATAAAAATTGTTGTATTTTAATAGTATGATTTTAATGAAATTTTATAATTCAACTTAGGGCCCAAATATTCACCTCTCGTTATTCTTGTAAGTAACTAAAGTTTCCTATAAACCTAACACGTGACTTAAATATATTCGTCAAATAGCAGACGTCCGCGTCCGTTATAGGTTTATAGGTAACTTTAGATATACCTTACTAAGATTAACGAACGGTGAATAATTCGGCCCTAAGTTATTAAAATTGTATTTTAGCTGATTTTCAGTTTTGAATTTAAAATTTTTTAATCTGTAAACGAGGCGTTCTGGATGACGTGTTATTTGGTTATTGTAATGCTGACTGTAGTTTTACTGGTAGCCTAACACATATGGTGGGACAATTTTGTTTGTTATAATCAGTAAATTTTCTGAATGTTCCCTATTTTGTAGTCCTGATGAAGAGTTGAATAAAGACTCGAAACGTTGACAAAAAGTGAAAGGTGTAGTTTTCTTTTACCATAGTTTAATTCCCGATATAAAATTATATTTAAAGTTATGGACGAGAAAAAGACAATAGAAAATTATAGCAAAACTAATTCTATTGAATATAAATTAGACTTAGGGCCGAAATATTCACCTCTCGTTAATCTTATCAGTAACTAAAGTTATCTATAAACCTACCACGTGACATTGATTCGTCAAATAGCAGACGTCTATTGTAGGTTTATAGAAAACTTTAGTTACTTAAAAGATTAACGAGAGGTGAATAAATCGGCCCTTAGGAATATACCTACATAATATACATACACTAATAATTGGTACGAACTTATATTTAATTCTTACACTTAATCAACAATTACCGGAGGGATGACAAGATTGATCAAGCTGCCAAGATTTGGGTTGTGCTTCACCTAACTGCTCCACTTACGAGATTCCTTTATGAGACTTTATTTATAGACTATGAGATTTTAACCTTTTTTTTTGCTCTTTTATCATACTGAAATAATTCTTGTCAATATCGGAAATGTCCTAAACGTTTAAGAAGGTAAGTGGGAAGATCAGATATCGATATTCTTCCGAGCAACACTCTGAAACCCCCACTATACTTTCCAATTTTATTTTGATCCGCCTTACCAAATTCCAGCCGCCGCTGGAACACTCGACTCGAATTCAAAGCAGTTGTACCATTTAAATCTCCACTGAACTATAATTGCTGTCTCGAAACCCAGAAACAATTGTAATAAAACAATTGAAAATAACTAGATCACTATAGAAAAAAAACATTCATTAATCACACACTTGATTATACGAATAATTATTATTGTAAAAGATTGATGCATTTCCGCAATATAATTTTAACAATTCCTTAACAAGCATTCTTCAAAGCATCTGTCCATAAGGTTTCAACCAGATCGCGATTATACATATAAACTGCAATTCATTAAAATTAAAGAAAAACGAAGAAAAAACCTTGAAAAAAAGGAGAAAGTGCAGATATAATCGTAGAGCCATCTAGAAGAAAGGCTATAAAAGGATATACTCGTAAATAGTATTCCCCAAAAATGCAATTATTGTTTTACTATTGCTTAGATTGTATAATAATTATTTTCCTCCTTCCGATTTAATAAATTTATTTAACAATAAAAGCTGTTGCATAATGATCCAAGCTGGGAACAATGAATGTAAATAAAGTTTTATCGCTTTAGTTAATAATAAACTTAAGGAAATAATATTATTTTTATGTATTCCAAGACATTACAACTTTTGCTTTTTGTGCAATTCTATAAATTTAGATACAATACAATAAAAGTTTTCTTCCTTAAAAGAAATTAATCCGGTCCAGTATTCAAAGAATAATTTCTGTACATTCCAGTTTCTAGGAAAGATTTACTAAATTCCTGATTACTTGGAAAAAATGAGGTATTAATTGTGTGTACATTTGGAGGATACCTGCAATTAAAAAAAATCTGCATGAAAACTATGAAAATAATAAATATATTGATATGCTTACCTTCCATATTCACTTGTAGTTGTTCTATAGAATGGATGATCTGGAGGTTGCTTTTGTATTCCAAATCCATAAAACCATGATGGGTATTCAAATCGTTTAGGTAACTTACAGGTACGGTAGTAATCTGAAGTTTTAGCAGGAATTTCTTTTTTCCCACGAGAATCGGCACAATTCATTTTAATTTAATCCGCTATAATTTTATTTATATATTACTAATTATTTTTCTCAAATTTAACCGCAGTTTAAACTTATTTGAACCACTGACAAATAAAATATCAATTGACTTGTTATTGATAAATCACTGCCATAGTAACCAACGGGTGTAATTTAAAACAGAAAACTACTACCTAGACCGATTTTGCTAATGTTAAAATGACCGAGTCAATCACATGAATAGACCTTGTTGAATAAGAGAGAATAAACGTTGAAATTTATTGGTTTGAAATTTATCAAACAGAATTGCAGATGAGACACTTTAGTAGCAGTTACTTCTACCTGAATCGTAGTGGTTTTCCTACAATAGTTTTAATTCGTTATCTCTTGGCTATATTCGATGGCGGACTCGTAAGTTACTATTATCTATTTCAATAAGACAGATAAATGCGGTATAACGTCACAATCTTTATTTTAAATCTTACATTTTTACAAGAATATACTACAAACTTTTAAGAAAGATCCAAGAAGCTATTTACTTATATAAAAAACATAAAGGAAATACTTTTTTATATTATTAAGATGCAATGCACACTAGTCAATTAAAACCATTTAATTACTGCCTAAAGAAGAGGGAAAGAGAAAATCATTAAATAGTGAGATTTAGTGTTTTAAAATCCGCAATATATGTAGTGTTGTCAACCATTAACTTAAATATGTTGCTTCTTTACTTTTCAAGGGTTTACTTCGATTCCACACTACGCATTCAACAAGTAAAAACGTTCAAGTTTCTAAATTTATTTTGAATATATTTTAAAAACGCAATGAAAAATGTTTCCTATATAAAATACGTAAGGACATTCTGCAGGTACTTGGATTAATCTAGTTTTTCAAGTTTTGGAACCATTAAATTATATTAACTAGCATTTAAAAAAAAGGAGCTAGTGGAAATTTTATATGTAAAATTATAAATGTTATTTAATTTTTTGAAATCTTGTATAACAAATCTTTGTTAGCATCAATCTGATAAATCAACATAACGGAATACATAATTCGATAAGTTTTAGTTTACATTCAACACAAACAGGAGTAACTTATAAATTAGTTAATGTAAAATGGCAGTTATAGCAAATGTAATACTAATAATTAAGAAATTTACCACGTGGCAGTTGGCCTTATTAAATATTTTCTTAAATAGAAGCTTAACTAAGGATGTAGCTTTTTTATTTTTATCGGTATCTGTAGTATTTTTATTTTGCAAATTAATAATATCGAGTGCTTTGCTGGTTTCGCAAAATCCTGTGGTGGAGTTCCACACATAACCCCAGCGGCACGCACATCTAAACGATCCCTCAAGATTTACACAAGCTTCGCGCTCGGGATCGCAACTATGCAATCCATCTAAACACTCGTCTACGTCTACACACATGCTGTATTTCGAATCCCATTCAAAACCTATCCGAAAACATTTACAGGTCACGTTCCATCGATTCAAAACAATATCTTCAAAGTTCGTATTTTGTGATCGATTTAAAGTACATTCTTGTTGAGCATCTGAATTACTAACAAAGCAGGGGTTGTCATTGCTTTTCCAACAATCATCCAATTTATTCAAGTGCTTTTTAGAACAACACGGGTCAGGACAAAAACTGTAAAGTGCGCACGAATATGAATAGTTGTCTTTTGCTCTTGGATCATTGTTATGACTTCCATAATCTGTATCTAAACAATTTGCAAAATTATCGCAACTTTCTTTAAGATATTGTAAATCTGCAACCTCGTTTGTAGTAAACCAACACATGTAATAACTGGCCGTAGTTCTCCATTGAAATCTTTCAAGAGGTCCTTGAAAAGGATTAGCTAATGCATCGTCGGCTTTTAACATTTTACGACATTCTTTTTCGACTGCGTCGATTTGTTTAGAATGTTCGGTTACATTCCATTGTTGCATTTGAATAACGATTGTGGTATCATCAGTTCTCTTTAAACCAGTATTTTTTATTCGCTGTATTAGATACTCGACACAACTTATAAATGAAAGTTCACAGAATTTTTTAACTTCCCAATGAAGGGACCGCAAAGGTGGTTGAGGAAAGACAACATAATATTCTCGTGAGGCTGAAGTAGCATCTGCTTGATATCGTCGATCGTATTCGTTAAATTTATGTGCTCTTAAGTAATATGCAATATCCTTAAGAGCGTCATCAAGCCAAAAGAGCTCCGACTTATTACCTCGTCCAGTAAATGGATTTTCAGTTGGTGTATTAGATACTTGCTGCACATCCGCCGACTTTTTATTTAAAACTGAAGTTGAAATATTACTTGAATTAAATTGCTCTTCATCACTAGTAACATAAAATAAATTCAACATGCTTATAAAATAGAAAATAAAATGATACATTTCTGTTTTCATTTTCAGATGTCAACTTCAGCTCATATGTCATGTATACGTCAAATTGTACATTCGAAGAAAGTTTCGGTAAATGATGAAAAGCAAATAAATTGATGTACCAACTCGAAAAATTACTCTTTGCAATTTTGCTTATGTAATAATTTTTTTCAATGTAATATATTTTAATATGTTTATATAAATCTTTTGCATTCATACGACCAACCGAGTGACAGTAATTTAAATAAACGTTTTATGTTATAAGTGAATTTAATAACTAAATATTTCATGCAAATTGCTTTAATACATTTAATACATTACAAAGCCGACTAACTACCTAACTTTTTTCGAAAAAATGTAAAAATTGTCAGACTACCTATTAATATCTATAAACTACCTCTTAATATCTATAGACTACCTCATAATATTATATATTATTATGTATGTATCTTTAACAATGCTCCATACAACACAATATTACCAATAATATTAAAATATACTAATGACTTACATAAGTTGTCTTTTCAAATCTTCATTTACAAAGCAAAATCGGCTAAAAATATTCCGACGATTTGAAATGTTTTATGTTTCATTGTGTAGAAGTTACGTATATTTTAAAATTGATTCTGTTGGTATTTGTTTAAATGTAAAATTTGCTTTTTGATGCCACAAGCCAAGACGGGCGGACGTGTTTGATAAAACGTCCAAGTTGAGTCCATAGTTGGGCATAACTTTGATAATGATTTAAAAATAAAAGGTGAAGTTGTGTTTTTGAAGATTTGGTTTTATTGATTGCATTGAAAAAATTAAGATTAAAATTGGATTGTGGAAAATTAAAACATAAATTTGGATGCTGAGTAAGAAATTATACAAACAACAAAAAGATGCGTGTTCACTAGGGGTGATCAGTTTGAAAAATAATTATCGCTACCGACTGGCACGACGGTATAGTTTTTATTACATTAATAAGCTTTTTATATCAAAATCGCAACAAATAATAAATTTTTATCTTTATACGCGATTATCTCAAAACTACATTTTTCAAATTTGCTACAGTTCTAACTCTAATACTAATCATCCGATCGACTTGAATTTTGTTCTAGCGTATTCAGTATTTGTTTCTTCATACCGTGAACCTCCAGTTTCTCGATTGGATACAAAATGCCCATTTGCCATGCAAAAAACGATCAAATGATTAATGTGATTTACTGCTTTTTTTCCAAAACTCTGCCATTTTGTCAGATTTTATATTTTTTTTACAATAATGGTTCATGATATGGGCAGTACCTTCTAGTTTAACGGGAATTTTTAAATTTCTGATTTCATGCACTCTGAAGACCGCAATCACTGCAGCAGTGGAAGAACTTTTTTTTTAGAGACTTGGGAGACGGCGCATCAGTCAACGGCGCAATAGTCAACTATTGAATATTTTCATACAAAAAAATTACTGTATACACATAATTTCTGTATAAATATATCCTCGAAATTTCAAAACATTTGATGCAATACTTTTCTTTCAAAAAATTCCCTAAAATCACCTTATATTTGAGCAGTCACACTAGTCGTGTCCCTTAAGGGGGGAAAACACATTAGATCATTCAAAAAACGAATTTTTTTTTTAATAAATTGTTAGTGAAACTATTCAAGAATATGTTCCCCAAGTTTTGAACAAAAGTCTCAATTCGTTCTGATGTTAAGAGCGGGGATATCAGAGCAGTTTAAATAATTCATTACTACTTTCAATTTTATGTTTTCGGCATTTTTATTTTCAAACGCGTTTATCTCGAAACTACATTTTTTCGCTTTGTATGACCTCTAGCTCAAAAAGTTTGAAACGTATCATTTTCAGATTTGATAGTTACTTTATTTATATAATTGTGCTCCATGTGAACCTAAATTTAGGCTGATATCACTATTTAATATATATTTTTTATTGCAGAAAAGTAATAAAAATATTGCTAAAAATCATACCTCTTTTTTAAACACCTCTAAATATATGCAATTTTTAATTTTTTTGGTCAGAGTTAGGTTCACCTGGAAGAGAAACATGTTATTGAAGTAATCTTTAAACCGCATTGAATTCAGATAAAAACTATGGCCTCCAGACGTTACACAACTAGCAAAGTGTGGTAGCGACTTACGATGGGCAGCAGCTTGTATGTTCCATATTTTCCAAGAAAATGCTCCAAAAAAATTTAAATATTTGTTTGAAAATATGAATAAAGTAATTCTAAATTTTGAATAAATTTAATTAAGTCCTCACTTGTCAAAACAAATCATGAAAATCAGTAAAAAAAAACGTACGTCTAAACTGTTTTCCCCCCTTAACGTAAAATAATTCAATTAAATATAATTATATTGTTAAGAAATGTTGAATTTACTTACGCTATAACCTGTCACGCCAATTATATAAAGCTCCTGATTGCTATTTCGTATATACTAACTTAAAAGGATCGTATTCTAAAACACCGCCAATTTCTTGTCAATAAAATTTAATTGAAATTGTATTGAATTTATTAAACATATTTAATTAAAAAACATTATTCTGCAGCAATTCTTCCAATCATCAGCACACCAAATCTTATCTGTATCTGAAATTAAAACACATAGGAACTTAATATTGTGATATTTACAACGTTGTGGTGACATAGAAATAGTTACACGAGAGGTTACCAAACACGGAACATGATTTTTGATAGGTTTTTTTGATTTTTTGAAGATAAGCGGAAGCTTTAGTGTGATGATACATAGCAACAAACTTTCTCGATAAACTGCTACACCATTTAAAGAAACCGCATAAGATTCGACTTTCTGTTTGGGAGAAATGATGAACCGAATATACAGGGTGTCCCCGGATACACTTTACATAACTTAGGTGGTGATAGAGGACACTTTTTTAAGAAATAAGTATTTAACAAAATTTATTTTCTAAATTCAAACGCTGAAAAGCTAGACCTCTTTAAAGCATATTTTTAAATTTCCACTTTCATATGGCCTTTCTACCGTAAACACTACTGCAATACAAAATTTGGTCATGATTAATTGGATGGTTCAGGAATAAATCGAGGGACAAAATCTGGCGACAGACAAACACATAAAAATTTGATTTTATTTTTTGCAGATCTTTATTTTTCTGAACAGGGTGATCCCGAAAATGTAAAGAAAAGATTGTAATGTTTTCTTTATTACCATATCTCTATTTTTTTATTTGTTGGAGGTAAAACTTGTTATTTATTCTGACGCCTTAAAATAATTCCTCTAATATTTCAAATCTTCTTATTCAAATCGGATTTTTTTTTATTATTTATTCTTTATAAGTTCGATATCTACACTTTTCACCGTACAATTTTGCAGTAAAGAATCGCAACGTACTTAATATATCCGTTCGTCAGTACAACTTTGCGGAGTAATGTTCTCAATTTTTCACTTCATTAACTATTAAAAATATCAGAAAGCTGTTGACTGCAGACATGATGAAATTTAGTTACCTGTATATACAATGTCATTTTAAATATGCTAATTTTAATAACGTAATACAGTAATTATTAAAATAAACAATGAGCAGGCTTCCTAACTGACTAAACAAATATTTGTAGGTAGCAGTTAAAATTAAATTTGGAATACCTATAACTATTGCAGGAATATAAATGTGTTTTCATAGAGTGGCAACCATACTAAAGAAATGCGAATTTTAAATCTTACTGCATACATTATTTTAATATCGATTTTTAATTTTAAGATTGTGCTTTCACACGATGAACGTCAGCTTCGAACAAAGCGTTCATATTTTTTGGCTCCAATGGGTGGATTGTTTAAGGTATTTATGTTACTCAATTTACCAAATAGAACTTAAAACATAATCTGTTTCGGGAATTGCTTTACAATAATTAGTGAATGTTAACAAATGTACTTAGAAAGCTTAAACGGATATTAGATTTAGCCGTATGTTCAAATGCATTTTGTTTTTGTATATTATAATCAGCTCAGCTTTCGTACTTTTATTATACTATTGTACTATAGCTAATTTCCTATGAAAACCTCAATAGGATTATATTATATGTAACATATTTCATATTTTCATCGGTACACCTAGCAACCACATCTTGCTTACATCGTCACCTCCATCAATGATATAAAATATCGATGATATTTATTTCCCATTTTACAAGTCAACGACCAGTACATACGACTAATGTTCATAAAACTAAAAAAGAAAATTTTTGCAGTTAGTTATAGGAGTTGTCGTTCCGATACAATTAGGTTTAAAACAAAATATGGTATATGCATTGAATTTTCAATATCAATATATGATGGCTCAAAATCGTAGTCAGCTGGAAACTTATCCACCCATTATATCGAAGTCGCGTGAAAGAAGACAAGTTTCTGTAAACGATAGAGCATTAGTTTATCTTGGTCTGGAATCTCTCATGGACAGGTAAGAATAAACGTCAAAATAAACATTGAAGTCACGAAAGTATGCATGAATAAAAAAAACTGGATAAAATCTTTTATTGGAATTTAAATTATTCTTTTATATAAAATCGTTCAATTTAATGTAATTATTGTGCACCAATGTACAACAAATACAAAATTTAGTTCACACTTGTTTATAGTTTTCCATTACTTATTTATATTTACATGTAATGTTTTTGAAAAATATGATACAATTAAAGCTGCATTGTATAACACGTATATGTACCACTAAAAATGTACTAGTTTGTATGTAATAATACTTCCATAAGTAATTATTTAAATTATTAATATATCTAATTATTAAAAGCTTTATGTATTTTACAGATATGATGTTAATGGAAAACAATGTCTACTTCAAAGCATTTGCGAAAATGCAATGAATCCTATCGGTCACAAAGTAAACGGATTATATGGTGAAATTATAAATATTATTTTGACGTAACTTACTTTTAATTAAAAAAATTTAGTATTACTTACAATTCTATTTTAACAGGCCGGATTACGGTAGGAGAGAAGTAGATCTAAATGTAATTTCTTCCGACTATATTGATGCACAAAATGCTGGAAAATTTGGCATAGACTGTGCTAGTATGTATCCAGAATGTTCATTTGAAAGCAGCATGTTAGATTTTATATCAATATTGAACGATATTTACTAATATTTTAAATAAACATTAATTTTATATTAATCAATAGTAATTTTTTAAAGCAGCAGTTCTTTATTAACTCAAATTAACATTAATTCTATGAAAATTGACTTTCTAAAAATTTTTAATTTTAGATCTAAAATAATCTAAATAGCAAACTAGTTTGCACCTAGCTTGTACCTTCTTATCAACTTTTTCTAGTACACATTGTTACATTTCCATATATCAAAGGATTTCTATGGATTTTCTAGTACATAAATTTAGACTCCAGTATTATTAGAAATCCAGGGTTATTAAATAAAATCGTATCGTAAAATTTTGTATTGAAAAGCCATTATACTATTACTTTGTTTTATAAATGTCTGAAGAACTTAAATAATCTAGTATATAAAATAAAAGCTGTTTTATCCAGAATTGGATTAACCATCATCGTGCTCAAGATAATGGGCTTGTTTCAAATGGTTAAATTAGAAGAAAAATTCAAAATTAATAATTATAAAAAGTATTATATTTTGAAAAACTAAACTGTTAAATGTTTTGCAAGCTTTTTTATCCAGCTAATTGGTACTCGTATGCGAAGGTTTTCGCTTTGTAGCGTGTCAGATAGTTCAGCTTCAGTACTATATTGTTTTAATAGAAGCAAATGTAATTTTGCAAATGAAGCAAAGTCATACAGTATAATCCTACAAAAAAATTTTTTTTAACCCTTGTATAATAATTAATAGTTTTGCTAGATTTGACTTAGCGATGAGGGTTCATTAAAATTTTATTATCGATTTCAGTAATGTGCGTGTTAATAGGAGCTGTTGACACGTGCATTTCATTTTTATTTCTTTAAATGAAGTTGTAAGTATTTGGACTAGTTGAGCAATCTTGTAAGAGTATTATTTTTATATGTACTACCTATTAAATTTAAAATAATAAAATTGTAAGTTTCATATACCGTACTAAGTTATAAATGAGATCGTATTTGTGTTGCAATTTTAACCCATAAGATACGTTTTTTTAAAAATATTTTGGCTTTTATCGATGTTAAAATTGCCAATATTTGCAAAAACCAGGTCTATCGATTACAAAACATCATTATTCAACTCGAATTTTTCACGAATATTGTCGTTTAAATTATTTTAGAAGACAAAATGATATTTTATAAAAATTTATATTCGTATTACAAAATAAAATCACTAAAAAATGCATCAAACGCTTACCAGTACTAGAATGCACCAAGTTTAATCGCATAAAATGATTAATCACCAAAAGATGTCATAATTTTATGACGAAAACGCTAGCGAATAATATTAATAGTATAATATTGTTATGCTATATTAGTGCAGCGTCAGGTTTTAGGGTGGGTCAATGTTTCTGAAACAAACAAAAATTTTAAGCACGGAAAACATTCTTTTGAGATATTCGGTGTATTGATGTAATTTAAATTTTTTATCTAAAATAAGGCAGATTTGTTCAGCATATTTATGCATTGGTATTTGGCATTTTGGTATTTGTTTGTTTAGTAACATGACCGAAAGTACAGGATAAAATATAATGGAAACGTATTGAACGTTCTGATTTCTGTGTAATAACGGAAAATCATTAATCACATTTTGACAAAATTTAAACTTGAACATGTTTCGCATACAGTGGAACTCAGTGGCAATTGATACAAATGCCTTTTGCCTTTTGCAAAAATTGAGATTTTGAAGTAGTTAATCCCCATTTGCCTTCTAGTAACAGTAAGTGGTATTTGACGCTGTTGCTGCTATTTCATGCAAAATTAAATACTGCTTTGATGTCGCTTTTCTCAAAAGTAAGTAAAATGAAATAATAATAACAAAAATATTTAATAATAATGTGATGAACCAATTAATTTTAATTATATTTTAATAAATTAATTAATTTGATTATTGAACCAAGAATATTGTATAGGTATTTATTAATTGGTGCGAGATTGGGGGCCGGTTTATGGTTGAGGCCAGGGCCAAGATATATTCTATATTTTTTTAATATAAAATAATATTCTGCGCTACGTCCGTACTGAGCATATTGCTAGCACTTCGTCAGTGAGTACGGTTGGAAAATTTCCTATATAATTTTTGTTTTTGACTCACGATTTCTGACTGTACGTATATACCAATTTTAGAAAATTATCTTGTTCTGGTAAGAACTTTATGAAGTTAAGTTTTCTTTTGTCTGATGTACATATTATATTATTTTATAAGAAAACTCTTTTAGGGCCTTTCCTTCCCTCTTCTTTTCCATTGGTTGATATTAATCGACATATTTTATTTTAGCTGATCTAGTTCGATACATATATTTTTTTATATGGATGTGGAAACTACTATTAAAGTCAATTTTAATTCTTGGCATCTTGGCTTACTTACATTGCCATTTGGTTTAGAGACCTATTGCCATTATTTATTACAATTGTTTAACTTTTGGTGTAAATCAAACCCGTGATACTTGTGATAACGCTGTAAAAGCTGTAAAGGTATAACTGGATAATTTTCCTCACTAAATGTACAAAATATGATCAAGACAGAAAAACCTTCCAACTCTATCAAACAACAAAAGAGATTTTAGCAGATAACACGGCCACTATCAAAAACCTCTATGGATACCTGTATCAAACCGGCATAATTATAGAAATCTAAATCGAAAATATATAACATAATGTAATTTGAAATTTGTATAACATACCACCCAACAGTGCTATGATCTTGTAATTAAAGCACTTAATTAAATTTAAAAAAAAAAAAAATTACCAGTGTTTCTTAAATTCCAAAGTATACACACCTTACAGCGAGGTTAGGCAAAAAATTTAAGCGGTAGTGAGAATTAAGTCACAGTTGCCATGTTGTGCACTTTTTTGTAAAAATGTGAGGAAAATTCTCATATAGCAACAAACGGCGGGTTAAACCAGATTTTTGGCGCTGTAGTAACATAATTAATTTTGTAAACCGAAATTTTTCTTATTACTCCTATTTATTTAGAAAATTTAATATGCCTCTATTTTTGGTTCCAAAAAAATATGGATTTTCTCATTTTGTATGAATAATATATTTAAGCAAAACCAAATTCTGGAACATGAATCCCGCTGAAATGCATGATTTCAGATTGATATTGTCAATATGTACCTACCTAAGCATTAATACGGTTATTAATATTCCTATGATTTTGCAAACGGCGATTTAACAAAGTGTTATGAATTTTAGCATTAGTCAGTTAAATTTTTGAATTTCAATTCATTATTTATTTTATATGATATTTTATATATTATTTTTAATCTGGTTGGTTTTAGAAATGTATAGCTGTAAAATTGTAAATACTACATATTGTGATTCTGTATTATGTCTTCTGAATTTTCCAACTCGATTTCCTTTATTCTCAATACTAAACCTCTAAGTGTACATATGTATGCATAAGTGTATATACGGTGAAATAAATGTGTGCTTTGGTATAACAACATTTCTTAAGTTTGCTATGCGATTTCTTTACATGTATCTAGAGATATGTATATTCAACTTGCGCTTATTAATATTGCATAAAACAGATTATGTAAATACTACATACGAATTCAAAGAAGTTGGTTTGATTGTTAATGAAAACCGCAATTTTCATTAGATGTTTATTGAACACAAGATTTATTATTTCCATATTGTTTACAAAAACTTTTATTTGATATGGTTAATGAGAAGATGTGATAAAAGTAATAAATTAACCAGAAACGCGGTGAACCGTACTGTTTTGTTGAAATGTACAATGAAGTATAATTTACATTGGCTTGAACCATTCAGGCTTGGCATGTCTGACCTGAATGCCCCGAAGAACGAAGGTTCTAATAGTGCTAATAGGACTTGCATACAACATAGTATACATTATGCTCAAATATGGTGTCTAACATAAATAGCAGTTTTATTATTTCAATGCACTTACACATGTAGTATGTACAATGTACATGTATACAATTGTACATAACATACATTCATGCGCATAGTATATAGAAAATCCAGCTTGAAAAAGCGCACAATATATTGTTCGTTGTGCATTGTATTTTTATTCTATTTTAAATTTTTACATGTACCTACTGCTAATTAAATAATTTTCTCGCATTTCTTAAGGTAAATAATCAATTTGAACACCCTAACGATAAATTACCAAAATAAATTGTATTAATTGGAATTTTGCTTAACTGTTATTTGTTTCTGACGTATGAAAAGGAATGCGTTTTTTTTTAACACGAATACTACTAACATCGACATGTAATTAAAAGCAATTAAAAATAAATTGTTTTTTGAAATAGAAATAAAATGCTCAAAATTACAACAAAGCTAAAACTATGCAAAACGCCTGTAATTGTTTTTACCAATTCTTATTTTGATATCATTATTTCAATTCAACTGGGTATAACTAAACCGATGTTTATTAATGAAATCTAAATACATTTTGCAAGTTATAAATGAAATGACTTTAAAATACAATTTCCTACACACTAATATTTATAACTTACAGTTGGCAAAATTCTATACTCTCATTTTTTTGCGTTAATACCTATCATACTATAAAATAAACAAGCATCTTCTGAATACGAGTACAGTAATTCTACACCGGAGATTAAAACCATCGAGGTGGATCCTATTTAATTGAACAAATTTTTAGTCTTCAAATTTTTTAATCCTAGGTACTCGTACAGTGTAGATAAAGTCATAATAAGTACTAGGGGAGAGTCGGGTATTGGTGCGCACTTAAGCCAAAGTTGCAATATTTCAGAAATGACAAAAAATTGGACTTCTAGGTTTGTCATCAAGATTCTTCAAGGGTTTGACTGTAATATTCTATAATAAATTTTAAGTAAAAATGCACAGTGTGACTTTAAAATACGAAATGTGAAAAACTGGCACTGCGCACAATTATACGATGTATGCGGCTAATGGTGCGCATAGGTAGGATAATCGTGCGCATTGAAAATGAAAACAAACAAGACAAATTATTGAACGTAGAAATATTATTATTTATTTAAATGCATCTCTCATTCTCATCCGACTCAATATCGTCTAACTCATCGTCGTTACATAGCTTACTGTCTGAAATATCTTCAGATTCACTACTAGCTTCGAAGACTTTTCTTTTTGTACCTTTTTTAATTTTACTACCTTTTATATTATTTTTGCCTTCTTTTCCTTTTTCTTGTTTTTCTTATAAGCGCCTTAGCGCCTGTGAATGGCTGGTAGAAAATCTTCGTGCGCAATTGCGCACGATTAGCCGACAGTGCCAGTTTTACCTGTAATTAGTATAAATCATTGAAATACGTTTTATTACCTAAACTACCTATATCAGGGTGAAGGAGATTCATTAAGCAATGTGTTAAAGCATACGATAATAAAAAAATGGAAAAATGGAAATACTTACGGCTTATTTTCTCTGAGACGCACACTAGTATAAAACATATCTAAACAAAGAAGCCACCATTGTGGATAAGTCAGATTTAGTGAAGTATCTTACACATATCTAATAGTCATATGTTTGTCAAGAGATGACTCCCGAATAACAATTTCGAAATTATAACGGTCGGTTGTGGAAATAAAGGCATGCGCACGATTAGCCGCTGCGCACGATTACCCGACTCTCCCCTATATGCAAATATCATATCAGAAAAAATATTTAAAATATTAAAATAGTTTATTATACACTATGTAAGTAACTTACTCTACGCCTAAACTAGTTTGCTAAGCAAGGTTTGGACATATGTATATTATTATTGCTAAATTTGCTTAACTTCACTAACGGAGATTTTTCGGCTGCTTTTGCTTCGAATACTACTGCTACTAATGGACAGATGTAATAACGAACATGTCAACACAAAAACCGATCAAAATCAAAACGAGTTTAAGCTAAACTTAGATTAATACGGTAAGCATGTATAGGTAATTAAACAAGTTTTGCTTACCTTAATTTGTTCTTGTATGGTGAAATTGAACCTAAATAATTTAAATACATAGTATAGTTACTATATATTTTTCTATTTGATTTTAATTTTTAAAAGTAAATTTAATTGTCAGAAAAACTTATAAGTAGATAATATATAAACTTATTATTTATAACCATAATTTTTCCATAATTTAAAATTTAAACAAAGTTATGGCTGGAAAACCAAAAACTCTTATTGCTTATTATTACCCCGATAATAGGGTAAAAGATTAACACCCATATTCATAGACAAAGCCTTACTCAGGCTAATACTCAGCTTTTTAAATTGACCCGTATCAACCGAGTAAATAAAGTTGCATCAAAAGCAATTTTGACGCGAAATGCCTTACTAGAACTTAATACTTGTCTATGAATCTTGGGATGAGTATTGAAATGGTACTTTTTGACTCTATATCGAATGACGTTTCACTCATTTCATTTGGTGTAAGGGCACGTTTCTTACTTACTCAAATATCCTGACTTCGATACAATACAAGGAAAGTTCTACTTGGACATGATTTAGGCGTACGATTCAGATTTGAACGAGTCTATGGCTCAATCTGAAACAGAATTTGATAAATATATATTGTCATGTTTCAAATCAGCTCCAATATTTTTGAACTTGAAAATTATTAACTAGTGAGAAAATTATAAAATTATTAAAATAATACTAGTTAAATAAACGTAATAAAACAATAATGTTTTTAATATTTCGCAGATTTTTCATCTGCTTCGTCAGAAAATATCAATTTATTAAAACAAAAATGTTACATAGGAACGAAAATTTAAACATATTGCCATTTAGACGACCTACTAGATAAGAAAAACTTTCTTATAAACTAGGTCGTGTTCAAGGAAAACCTATTGCAAAACCGAAAATAGGAAAAAACTTGATACCAATAGTTGCTAACTAAGAAGAGGGCTGTATATTGTACTAAGTCCTTCGATGTCGGTTTTCCTATTCATGCTGTTTTTTTCTTTCTTGATGGCTAGCATTTCGTGTAAAAGCCTGTCTTTATAGTTGGTGATGGATTTTATTATTTTGGTGTCTTTAAAATTTGCGTCGTGACCGTCGACAAGTATGTGTTTTGCAATGGCGGTCGAGTCCGGTTTATTACATCTGATGGTGGAAATGTGCCCGCTTAATCTTTTTTGTAGCCACTGACTGCTTTGCCCAATGTAGACCAAGTTACAATTGTTACATGGAATTTGGTAAATAATGTCGGATTTCTTGTGTGTAGGAATGTCGTCTTTAAGAGGTGTGAAGAGTTTGCCGATGTTGTTGGTGGATTTAAAAGTTATGTTGATATTGTGTGGTTTGAGGGTTCTTTTGATTTTTTCGCTAAGTCCTTTGATATATGGCATTACAGCGTACGATCTTGGTTGTTTTTCTTTATTGCTGAAATTATAAAATTTATGAGTTCTATCCTTAATAATTTTTTTAATTAAAGGTCCTGGGAAACCATTTTTCTGTAATGTTTTTTTGGCTAGTTGTATGGTTTCTTTTCTAAAGTCCCCATGAGTAAGTTTGATGGCTCTATCCATTAAACCAATGGCAGTACCTATTACTTGACTTCTATGATGGTAAGAGTTAAAGTTAATATATCTTCCTGACCATGTGGCTTTTTGGGTCCATTTATATTTTATGTGGTTGTTGTTATGTATGAGTTGGATGTCTAGAAAAGTTATGGTGTTGTTGATTTCTTTTTCTATTGTAAATTGTAGTCTGTGGTGGAAGTTATTAAAGTGTTCTAGAACGAAATCTGTTTGGTCAATGGGGATGGCAGTAATAATGTCGTCAACGTATCTTTTGTAAAAAGGAAGGTTAAAAGGAAGTGTTGTGATACGGTTCTCTTCTAACATTTCCATAACTAGATCGGATATGGTTGCGGAAATAGGACTTCCCATTGCAGTGCCGAAGATTTGTTGGAAGATAGTTCCATTGTATTGAAAATACGTGGTTTCTAGGCAAAGTTTAAGTGCGTGTATAAATTTAGTTTTAGGAATGGATGTGTGTTCTTTAATCTTATCCCATTTATCATTAACTGCCTTAATCGCTAAATCAATGGGTATTAATATTAAAAACATTATTGTTTTATTACGTTTATTTAACTAGTATTATTTTAATAATTTTCCAATATTTTTGGTTTGAGTTTTGAAAGAGTTGATTTTGTTCTAAAAATTTTTGTTTTTTTTTTGTTTAAAAAATTTGTATACCCGCTAGTGGGGAAATTTATAATGATTTGTAATTTAATAATTTGTGGAGTGATTTATAATTTAAAATAATTTAATTGAAAATGTAAGGTGGGAAAGGGATGATAAGCAGTCGTTCCGAGGAGTTGATGCCGGACGGCCGCAATCTTGTCTGCTGCTAGTAATTTTAAAGTTTATTAATAATAAAATTCAAATAAATAAAAATTTGTAATTTTATTTTTATTTATAATTTTAATTATCCACAGAAAATTTTTAATTTTAAATTTGAAGAAAGTTTGGTTCATTTGATAAATTTTATCGTTATCGCAAATTTAATTAGCACATTTTACCATTTCAATATTTTAAAATGGCTGAATTTTTGCATTTCTAATTTTATTTTCTTAATCTTACCGGCACTCAGGGTTACGGCGTCATTAAAATTAACACTCAAATTTTAATTATTATTTTAAAACCATCTCTTAAAACTCATCACTTTTATTTTTATTTTATTCTCAAATTTATAACTTTATTCCCAAATGGAACAGGAAAACTATAGCGCGTTTATCAACGCGTCCTAACGCGTTGGCTTACGGCATTCAAAAGCTAAGTTTTACATTTAACAAATACCAACATAAACAATTTAAAATAAAGACAACTCATACAGAATGCAACACAAACAATTTACAAACATAATCAAAATAAAACTACCCCCTACACAATTTTATACAAAAAATACATGACAGTATATATATATTATATAAAAATACATTTTTTTTATAAATATTTATTTATTTTAAAATTTTTAATAAATTGTATATAGTACCTATTGATAATAATATTAAATAAATTAAATTTATAAAAGGGGGGTAGGGGAATGTCGGGTGATTTGAGCCATCTAGTGGTTTGAACAACCGCAATTTTTTGGTAAGTTGACAGTGAGATCTTTTGGTAAATAGTTTTAAATTGTTGTTAGACCAATACCTCACTTTTCATAAGGTTTTGTAAAGAAAAAACGCACTCGATATATTTTAATCAGACACGTGTTCCGAAAATTAACAAAAAAGTTTTTGTTTGATTAAAAAAAAAGCGTTCAGTGAACATGCTCCAACGATTTTTCAATGTAACTATCGTTAATGTCTTTTAAAATTCAATGAATTTTCACGTGTATAAAGTTTTCGTAGTATTGCATCGTCCTCAATTCTTTTTTCCAAAATACAAAAAAGGTAGAGTCATTTGGGTGGTTTGAGCCACCCATTCAGTTTCGTGTTTTGCGTTGCGATAAATATTTATTGCTTGGAAATGATAGAAAATTTCGTTTTGGAATGTATGTTACGTGAATTTTTTGTATTTTTATTAGAAAAATTTGTGATTTTCCAGAATCGGATATTTAATCGAGTATCTTTTTTCCCTTTTTGGAGCCATTTGAACAATAAAAAAATCATTTTCATTTATATTACGCGTTTTTATTTCATTTCTGCAAGTTTCCTACTATTCTCAGATTTTTTAAAGAGACTCAAACCACCATCAAATTTTATTTTAAATTTTTTTTCTAAATTCCAAAAATTAATGTTGAGGTAGGGTAGATAGTGAGGTGAGCTTTCTAACAGTACACCCGCTTCATGATATCTTTATCCAGTGAGATTTTATAGTTAAATAACAAAACATGGCTCAAACCACTCGATATTTTCCTACTAATAATTTTTTTATTAAACGAGTTAATTTTTTCAAATTTATAAATAAGAGATGAATAGTTTAAGATGAGATTTATAGGTAGTAGGAAAAGTTTTATTTTTGAATTATAAGTTTTTTTTTTCTTACTACATTTCGTGGATTGGGATTTCGTTTGCTTGCCTTGCTATGGGCCGGTTGTGCCAATTAAGTTCAACGGCCGTTCAGTTGAACCAAGTTCAGCAAATTTTTAGAACGAATTTTAGAACTTTAAGCGGCGAATAAGACATATTAGAAGAAATTAGTACACTTTTGTAAAATATTTACTACCATTTTATAGAATCAATTCCTTATTAAAACTTATAAAATATCGTTTTAAAAATTTGCTGAACTTGGTTCAACTGAACGCCCGCTCGTTGAACTTAATATGAATCCAAGGGGTAATAAGATGTCGCGATGCAATCAGTCTCGATTCAGTTTTTGTTTTTTTTTCAGTATTCAATAAGGTTTTGTATTTGATAGTCGACTATAATTTATTCAGAAGCGATTCTAACAGGTGGATTGTAAAACTATTAACACTTAAGGGGTAAAACCACAGTAAATTTTTCAGAAAATCAAATTTATTTTTATTGGCTTAAAAGATACTTTGAACCTTCTAGAATATACTTAGGACAGAGAAATTAATACCCGAGAGAAATGTTCTTCATTGAAATTTCGAGCTCTACCCCAATCGTGTCGGATTGCTGCGAAACAACTTTTTCAAAATAGCACTCAGCATAACTCAAACAATTTTTGGCCTTTTCATTCGAATTTTTAATAAAACAATATTTTGAAGAGAAATACGTACGAGATTTTCAATAAGTTGATTTATACATTATTTATTAACAAATCATTACCGATTTCTTTATCGAATATTTCAAGTTTTCATTCACGATGTTGAAAAAAGGTCTAGAGGCGTCTGGTAAGGACATCGGTGGATTGGTATGATGAGCCGTTGTCTTCAGAAGTGCAATTTCTTCATTATTTTTGCGTTGCATTGGGAATCTCATTGTCTCCACGGTTAACTAAAAATACACCCAAATTAACAATAAATTCAGAGCCTACAAGTTTTACTAAACTATATTCTGCCGACTAATTATAATTAATTACAGGTATATGATAGAAGACCGGCTTTTCATAGAACAAACTAATTTTCTGATATCAATCGATTAAATTTACTGATTATGAATTATATACTAGTTAATACTAAAATTTGTATTGAATATCTGCGATAATTATAACATAGTTGTAATAAATTAACACACGAAAAAGTTTTGCGTAATTATATATTTATTGAACGTAAACAATTTTAAAAACAAAAAAGTAGCGTACCAGGACTAGTTATACCTTTTCTGTCATACGTTATGCGTGTTATGAATGTTTCTGTACACCCCATGTTACCGAGTCGGGAACTTGAAAAATGTTGCTCTTACACGAGGGATTACAGTACGTGTAAAATCCTAAAAAAAACTCCTGTGTCCGTTTAATTTTTTAGAACAAGCCAAATAAAATCTATCAATTTTCCATCGTCTAAAATAGTAAGTAGTCGAAAACTAAACTCATCAAAATTAAAAATCAATAGCGCCGATTGCAACTCCATTTGTTGGCTTTCAATAGCATTAAAATTGCTTTACTTTAATGAATTTGTTTACTTCGTTATATTTTGTTAATTCCCAATGTCCTTTGATAAAAATAATTTACTGTAGTATTAGGACGCCTTTATAATATGTGAATACTTACCCGGTGCAAACTTTTGCAACAACAAAATTTCTTAAAATGTGTAAACTTCCTATGATATAGTCAGAAATGATATCACCATGAATTAGTTGTATTATGTAGAATCCGGAATTATCGTTATCAGACTAACCGAAATGAACCAACTTCTAAAGCTTAACTCTGCAAAAAAGTTTTACAAGTTTACTAAAAGTATACCAACAAACGGCCGGTTAAGGTAGGATTGGCAATCACATTTATCAGAAACTAATAAACACTGCAAGTCCTTATCTTTCAATAGTCACACCTAAATTCTCAATCTTTCGAAAAGGTTGCAGAAATCATATTTCATATTGAATGTGAAACATGCGGTTACAGATACCTATAAAGATAACATTTAGAAAAATTTAGAAATTTAGAAAATTTAGAAATTTCAAAAATCAAAAATTTATTTATTTTGCACAAACTGCAAATGAAACACGTCAATATATCTGTATATTGCATGTGGAACAGTAATATATTATGTGTATGTATAACTAACAATAATATGCAACAAATTAAATTCCTTATTATATTAGAACATTATATTATTTTTGTAATAGATTTCTAATTTGTGTACATAGTAGATACTTAATATTACGTAAATATGGCACAAATATGTATCATAACTATTCCTAATTATTCATAAAATTTATAATTATTATTCAAAAATTAATAGGTAAGTATAATGTTGTATAATTTTCATTTCCAATACGTGGCTTCTATTTTCCTATTTTTGCTGAAAAGAAATAATTGACAATAATATTGTGATTCTGCATAGCAGCAATTTAGTTCATCCAGTGCTAGGGAATATAAGCGCATCTAATGTATACTCCAAGTATATAGTAGTTAAAAGGAGTACTTCAATAAATTTACTGAGTATAGCATATTAATTATAAGTTAAACTTCAAACTATATTCACAATTGCCTCGTATCTTCCAATTGATATTTCAGTAAAGGGTCATTCGCTCTGGTTAATAGATGAACGCTATTGATTAGCAAAGTGCTATTAGTTCTAATTGCGATTTACTAAAGCGGTTTGACTTTGTACACTATTGTGAATATTCATGCTTGCATTCGACATTTGAACTTAAATTTCCGATTAATTTTAACGATATCCCACAAATTAATAATGTATAAAATTAGAATTCAATAGAACGATTCTTGCATTTTGAAATTCTCCGTTGCAAATGCGAATGAACGAAGCAAGTCATGCTTATCAGTAATAGTTCCTGTTTCTGTAAACATGGCAGAAGAACTAGGATATTTCACTATCAGTATATTTTCCTACCTGACTTCGTTGCCCAAGCGCCATGCTTTAGTATTGGCTCTTTGCTGTGGTCAGCTACAAAATTAATGTCGTGGTTTTATAAAATATTAGATAAATATATCGATAGCGCTAAACAATTCGTTGCTACTTATGTACTTAAAAAGTTATGTTGCAGATTTTTCATACAATTTTTTTCAAACAATTTTCGAAAATTTATTATTTTATCAATAAGTTATTGTTAAGTTAATAATAATAATAACATACATTTCCAACAGGTATACACCCTATAACAGGAAAGATACTAATATTATTTATTCACTATACTATACACCACGAGCGTAAGCAGTAAGATGTACATATACATAAAAAATTTGAAATTCAAATATAAATAAACGCTTAATCGAGAATTAAATAATGTTGGAGTAATTTTGATATTATTTGTAAAAACTCATTTTATTTGCTTTTATTTTCTTATGTCTTACGTTCATTGTGAACAAGCACTTAGTTATTGCATATAAATCCGAGGTCTACTGAAATATGATCTCCATCATCGAATATCATGGGAACTATCGAACTTAGAAAAATATATTACAAAGTTTGTTTAGTTTACTAATTAAATGAGAAAACTAATAAAAGTTTTCAATCTAAAAAGGAAATTGCAAAATTCTCCCATCTGCTAGATTTTTCAGGCGTTTCAGTTGTTTTGTTGTAAAAAGTCTTAATCTCCTGTACATTATTTTCGTACAGTACTAATATCCGATGGTGTAACTACATATTATCCTTTACTATATTCTTACTTTAATAATTTTTATTTGTGTTATAATAATTACAATTAATTACACTTCATTACTATAAATATTTTAATAGATATAAAATACAGCAATTGTATGAATTTTTTAATAATTGAGCTGTTACTATTATTTAAATCCTATTTCCATGCTTATTCAAAGCCATTTCATAAGTCTTGAAGAAAAGAAGGCAAGATGTTGTTAATTAATACAGATTACAGAAAACATAATTAATCAGGTGACATCACCAACACCAAGTGATTATTATGAATAGTTTTAAATTAATAGATATTTTAATTTCAATTTTTATGATACATGTTTTATTCAAATTCATTTCTTTTAATCAATTTTTCGCAGAAAGTAGGATTATTATATTACTTGAGCGTCAACTGCTCATTGCAAGATTTGCTCTGTTTCCATAATATTTACGCTTTGATGAAAAATAATTCCGATGTGATTGAACTTGGGGGTCATTGATTAGAAAGAATCATTTTTTTTGTTATAAGTTGTTGATCTAATTTTGTGACACATATAGATTTAAGGTTTTGAGAATATTTTCATAATGGAAAACATTGTCCAAAGTGTAATTTTGAGCTGTGTACGAGGGACGACTGAGTCGATATAAGTGTAGGGTGCTTAGAGAACATTGAGATTTCGTGGATGGACAATTTCTGAACAACACCAATAGCATCATGATTTCGGGAAGAAATTGGACCGACCAAGTAATGTAAACGAGGCTTGACGTTGATTAAAATAAAATTAGACACGCAGAAAATGGTGAAGATTTAAATTTTTGCTAAATAAAGACTTTTACACTTTTTATCGAACTGAACGGAAAACATTATAATTTAATATTAACGAAAATATAAGCTTCACTGAAATATTTTTATATTAATTTTTATTTTTTATTTTACTTTCTTTCAATGTGAGAGTAATTCCTTTACACTGGCACTCATGATTGTCTGATAAAACTCTAAAATTTTAAACATACAGCAAAATTTATTTCAATAAAAGTAATTCTATGATTTATATTAGAGTTTCTAACTGTTGGTTGAGTTAGAGAGGAAAAATTCCAAGTTTAAATAACGGACTTCAAAAAGTTTCTTAGCTCGACCTTACTGCGGACATCAGTAAAACTGCTGTAGATTTACCTTACCAAACAAACCTTCTGAAATTCAAAACCCAACCAGAAGCTACCTTACTACCTACTAGTAATGAAGCTAATAACCTTGCAATTGATTAACATGTGTTACGAAGACAATTATAACACGTTAAGCGCCATGGTGGTCCCTAGGGACTGCTTTAAAAATGTCCACTGATGCCACAGCGGGCATATGGAATATGCATTCGGCGATGCATAACGAGTAATTTTAGTCGATTCCAGTCATATTCGTTGGCATTCGAGTCGGAGATATTGTCTGGCCGTGATATTTTTGTCTTAGAGTTCGAGGGATAATGATAGGGTACGATGTCCGAAGATTCATGTCGGAAGGTACTAGAGTAATCAATGAGTAACAATTTGAGCACCCGTGTACAATTCGTCACTTGTTTCACATATTATTTGGTGTTAATACGATGCGATGACTAGTTTGTAATATGCTTTAATTCTAAAAAAATTATATTTCGCTTGATAGGAACACAATATTAATATTTTTTTTTATTTCACTTGAACGAATTTATTTAGTCGCCGCTGAATGGTCGTGCTTTAGAAAATTAGTACAGTACATTTTAGTCTGTGAAATCGCAGTTTTAAGTTGCACTTTTATCTAAAGTAGTATTGCTTATGATTATTTTCTTAAAACTCTGAATGAAAGCACTAAAAATATTTCGCAGAAATAGAAATATATTCTGAATTGCCAAGTTTACCATATAAACTATAAAATAATATTACCATACTGGCTTTTCAGTTATAAATTGTACATTCATTTCTGTTGACACTATTAAACTATCAAGAGTTTCTAAGAACTTGGCATAGCTAGTTCATAATTAAATCTAAACATTAGGAAATTAAACTATTTATCGCGCATTGAGAGAGTGGAGTGCAAATATTTATTTTGAACACATTTATGTATTGACAATAAGCATTAATATACAGTTCTCTATATTATTCATACAAATTTAGACATAATAAAACATCACGGTTTTCTATGATTTATAGTTTTGTAGGGTTATAAAATGGAACGCGGTGACAATAAAAGCTTTAATTGCAAAAACCGCTGACAAATACGGTTGCTGCATCAAGAATTTTAATTATGAAAGTTCATAATTTACACACGTGCTGCATTTCTTTTACTAAAAAGAAATTATTTTGAACATTAAGCTTGCATGTAGTACGTGTTCAAATATAAAAGCAAATATTTTAAATTTTATTATCTGCCAGAATAAGCAAAATGTTACCTAGTTAACGAACACATTAAAATAATTAAAGTTTGGATACATACGCCAGACTGTATAAATCAAAATCGAATCATTTCCAATAAATTTTTAAAATTTTCAAAAGAATTTCAATAGCATTTCAGTGAACAGTGTGATTCTTGCCCTCTTATTTGAAAGTTTGACGATCTTATTTTGTTTATATACTTTTTATCAAGCCTTTCACAGTCTTAAAAAATCAACCCATGATGGTTACTTTTAATTAAAACTTCTTTTTCAACACGTACCTACAAAATTACAACATAATCTATAAACATTAGATAATTATTGCAAAACAGAGCATCATAATAATATAACTAACATTAATACAGAAATATGTATTACATAAATAAACTAGGGCAACAAAAGGGACCTATTAGAAATACAAGATATCCAAAACACAGAAAGACCCAGATTGCTCATGTCTAAACGAAAAAAAAAATTAAACTATTAGCTTATAAATTTTTTTTGAACACTATTTCCAGTGATTCTTAACCCATATAATACCCAATGACTATATAATTATATGCCCATATTAAAAAAATATATAGAGCTTTTACGAAAGTATTTCTCCTTGAATCGTTTTTGAATCACCGAATATAATATTATATTATGGGGAACCTAATGTATTTTAAATTTTAAATTATTTTATATATGTCTTTCAGTTTGTTTAGCCGAAATTTCGTAAAAGTTATTCATAATAAATAAAACGCAGAAAGATGTTGTCTACTCTTACTTCATTCAAAACACATAGTCACAAAAATTAATAAAAAGAACTATTAAAAAATTATACATGTTTCGGCTTACTTATGCCATCTCAGTACAATAACGACTAAAATTAAAATATCTCAATGTGGTTTTGATATCATTTTATTTCGAGATCGACACAAGTGTCGATAAGCAGACCGCCCATGGGGTCTAGTTGGTCATTCAGTAGTGCTGACGGGCATCTACTGATGATTTTCTTGATTTCTACGGCTTCTAGACGGTTCATCTTTGTCGCACTTATTACATATGTGGAAGGAAACTCGGCGTTATCATTCTCCGCTTTGTGTTGATGTTGTATGCGGTGGTCGGAGAAATTTGATTTACCCTCACGGTGTTTCTTGCAGTGTGAGTTGTGCTCTTTTAATCTTGTTTTAAATGCACGGCCTGTCTGTCCTACATATATCATCTCGCAGTCTTCGCATTTTATCTTGTAAATGCCGCTCCTATCACGTTTCTCGATGGGATCTTTGGTCTTGGACAGTGTCTCCCTTAAAGAAAATGTTTGGCTTTATAGGTTATTAAATAAATGTTTCGTATTACTTCCAACGATATCTTTATTGATCATCTACTACCTCATGCTAAAATATTATTTGGTGATAACATTTTGTGCTTCCAACAAGATTCAGTACTATCCCATAAGGTAATATATGACTCAACAGTGGGGCCTAGACAATTTATCTGAATTTCTTAGTGGTGAATAATGACCTGTACCATCTCCAGACCTTAACTTTTAAGATTTTTGTATTTGGAAATTTATGCTTAGTGAATTGGGCAAGCTAAAAAATATTAATTTACAGAAATTTAAAAAAGTTATAACCAAAGTATGGGATGAAATATCTTACAAAGTAGTGCGTGCCGCACTACTATAGGCCAAAAATGGGCCTTGAAAAGACCTTCGAATGATATGAAGGCAACGATCCTAAACATAAATCTCGTTTAGTTCTAAAATATTTGTACTATAAATGCCCTAAAGTATTATTATTTATTAATAAACAAGAAGATGGATTTAATTATTGGATTTTTTGAGTCATACGAAAGAATTACTAAAATTATTATTTTAAATAATTAAAAATTATTGTTTATTAATATAAATACAGGGTCGAAAAAAGTTCATAGTATTTATTATTACCTATTATAATATAAAAAAAATTATTTTTTATTTTTAAATTAAATATTTATTTACATACATACATCACAGGTCATATACATACAAGCAATTAAACAAATTTTAATCCATGTTATAATTATAAGCTATACCGCGAAGATATTCTATAACATTATTAGAATTATAATTGGTTACCTTCGCCAAAATTCGAGAATCAGCCGCTTCGTACCGCGGCCTTTTTTTAGGAGGTGCATGTCCGGCTAGAATACGTTCGTATTCTGTGTCGAAAGTTTTTTGAATACGTCTTAATTTATCCAAAAAGGTCCACAACGTTGGATGAAATATACCACTACCAAAACCTAATTGTATTTTTCGATGACAAGCTTCGGCGTAATTATTAGTTCTATCAATTCCATCCAACGTGCGTTGATACACAGACCAAATA
Organism: Cantharis lateralis; assembly: GCA_963170105.1. Lineage (NCBI taxonomy): Eukaryota > Metazoa > Arthropoda > Insecta > Coleoptera > Cantharidae > Cantharis > Cantharis lateralis. Next base: position 13,808,135 of record OY720629.1, read on the forward strand.
TTTGAAGAAAACATTGGAGTATTTCTAGTACCATTATTTCTAAGACGTCCAATATATGTATTTGTAAACCATTCTAAAATTGGATCTAATTCTGGTGGTAAATCATTCTCCAAACTTGTAATTGCGTGTAAAATGTCATTCTCGGGAACAAACGCAATCGAAGTAACCATTTTTGCACGCAATGCAAAGTCTACATCGGTACTGTATCTTTTTAAAAGATTATTTGACGATAAATGTTTTTTTAAATTTTTCACTAAGTGAAATAGGCAGCCATGTATATTAACGTCAGGAAATACTTCACGAATCGCTTGATGAATGCTAAGCTCAAAATCCACACTTATACTCAACGGATTTAGTTGAGGCCACAATTCACGGATCATATTAAATAATTTCACATAAGTTTCTGTTCTCTTATTGGGTAGTAAGCAAAACAAAACAGGAAACACTGCTCTTCCATCTTTTCTAGCAAGTATAACGAATACTTGTGAAAAAAGAGACGGACAAATTAGAAAAGTGCCGTCCATAAACAATTCAAACATACTTTCACTCCAACTGGAATTATATTCTCTTCCAAATATCATAATACGTTCAGAGTCCAAATTCTCACTTCCTGAATCGGCTAAAAGATATCTCTCAAAATTATCAGGGCTAAACTCATAAGTGGAATAACATTCCGGTATGATTATTAGTTCCCTAGATTCCGGATTTGCTGGTGCTTCAGAATTTTGGTTACGTCTCCGTTGTATCGTTCTGCTCATGACAGAATTGCTTGGAATATTACCTTTTATGGCATCAGGAACATTTGCAATAGCCCGTGCTCTTATTTGCGATGGATTTTCCATTGTATTTTCGGCTAAAAGTTTTATAGCAGTATTAAGTCTTTGAAGTTCGACGTTTTCTGCATTTCCTACGGTTCTGCAGGAATGCTCCCTTCGCTGGGAATTGAACGAACCGTCTCCAATATTGGTCCATATTCTGCCATTGCAACCCTTGTGCTTACTTTCACATCGCCAGAATTGAATAGTACCATCTGTGTTAATTTTATCTTTAACATAGAGGTACCCATCATTAGCATATTTTTCGTTGCTTCGTTTGGTTAAAATCATTTGAGTTTCTTCCATTGTATTGCAAATTGAAAATTATTATATTGATTCCTAATACTACACTTGAGCACTCTTATTAAAATCTATACAGCGAAATCTGTAAACTGGAGATAAAATGTCAATTATTGCAATCTTATAAACTTACTTAAGTTACTTACCTTTAGCGTGTTATGCTTAAACGCTTCCACTCACTACTTGTGTAAACTAAACTGTTCACTTTGATACCAAAACCCAACTCAACTGACTATTCCACCGCCCAAACTCAACTAACTAAAAAATCAACTCGAAAACCGTTACTAAAAGTGGAGGACTAATTGAAATTTTGAAAAGGATATGTACTTAAGGAAAATGGTATTAACTATTTAGTTGAAAAGGCTGAATTGTATTGAAATGGGGAAACTAAGGAAAGATTAATACAATAAGGTATTATTGAAAAGGTGGATATATGCAAAAATTGTATTGAAATAGGGAAAACCAGGGAAAGATTAATACAATAAGTATTATTGAAAAAAAGGATATACGAGTATATGTATAAGAATTGTATTGAAAAACAACCCAGGAAAGATTAATACAATCAGTATTATTGAAAAGCAGCAAATAACAAAAAAGGGATCTACTTAAAGGAGGTAAAAGCCATATTCGTCCGTACTAAAGTTTTTTTTATACATTTAAATTTTAAATTTAGAATTGAATAAACCAAAAGTATATCCTCCGTCGCCGAATCGACGTAGCCGAATTTACTGTCGCCGAATCGGAATCGCCGAACTACCGGTGCCGAATTGGAATCGCCGAAACTATCATAGCCGAATATCGGGTCGCCGAATTGACTGTCGCCGAAACAGAGTCGCCGAAATGACGGTGCCGAACTGGAATCGCCGTTTACTAGCTGACCCGGCAGACGTTGTCCTGTCCAAAAATAATAAATATTTCCGTATTATTATTATAATATGAATTACGTTTATCGAATTATTTATTAAAATAATCTTTAAATATTTACATTATTCTTAATCATCGTAAGATGTATTAATTGCAAAATTGACTTTTAAAATAATAACTGTTTTAATTTTGCCTTCCCCTGTATGTTGCTGCATGTCGCATGTGTAGCTTTTTAAAGTTATCGAAATTTGCTTTACAGACATTTATACACATTTATCGGTTTGGCCGGCACTAGGAAAGTATGTTGTGACAGATTGTTTGTTCATATAATAATTTTTAATTATTCTTTGATTAGTTTTTAGGCTATAATATTTGGTAAAAAATAAAAATATATTCCATTGTCTCCTTTAGAACTTCCACCAACTAAGATATTATGCCAAGAACGAAAGCAGTTAGCACGGAAGGTGCGAAAAATGTAAGACCAATTCGAGGAAAATTGCAAAGAGAAATCGCGTTAAGCTCATTCCTCAAGAAAGCTGAAGAAGATGGTGAGTATGACTCGCAATATGTTTTCGTTTGTATAAAGTTAAAATTTTCAGCAATAAAAAAATTGAATGCGATTGATGATGCACATTTGCTACATAAATTTCAAACTTCTTTAAATCAAATTGTTGCTCAGGTTCCCAGTACAATGTTAGGAAAAACCTTAAATGAATTGGTAAGAAAATTAAACAATTTTTAGTTAGTCAAACTAATTATTAAAAATACAGAGGTCGGAAGCGGAAAAGTCTCATTATGAAACAGCGACGTTTAAAAGTTTTGTAAACAATACCACAAAGAGTTGTCCTAGTAGTACTTCTACAGGAATAGATGGTGAGCGTACCAATTTTGATTGTGTGTTCGTTATTTTAATTTAATTTTTTCCATAGCTTCAACTAAGAGACGTCCTAGAAGACGATCAAAATCGCAGACGACCATCGAAAAGATAAAAACAGAACGCAAATCTCGCTCACAATCCCGGACTAAAATTCAGCACGCTTCGACCTCATCAAATAAGTATATCACACCTTCACTACGTCGTATTTTACCACCAACAGGAACAATAACGCCCAAGGTAAGGGCTATTTTTTTGTTATAAAAAGCAGTAGACACGTGGTATTGTGAACACCCAGGGCCGGCGATAGGCACTAGGCAAACTAAGCAACTGCCTTAGGGCGCAAACGATCGGATCTCGGCATTCGAATTTCGTCATTTTCGAGTTCGGTAACCCCATAGGGATGCTTTTAGCGAGTCTCGGATCCAGGCACTCTAAAATCCACCATTTTTGATAATAAGGTTTGTTAAGTAAGTAACCAATGGTATTGCACTATATTATAGACCATTATCTACCACCCAGTGCAAAAATTTGCACTGCAAATCGACCGGCCCCATTCATAAGCATTATTAACTATTAGGTATTCAGGTTAAATTTTATTTTTTTAATGATGATAATACTTATTAGATGAAGCCACACATTCCTTCAGTTATTTTGAGAAGACCACGTCAAGGTGAAATGGCAGTGTCTATGCAAGGCAGCCCATTGATGGTTAGTAATGTTTGCACTGACCAACAAGCAAGGGTCGACATTCCTCTTCAGGATGGTCGCATATTATCAATTCAACCAAATCGAGGAATTAGAAAATCTGAAGTTCCCGATTTAGATTCAGACACCTTACGCCAATTAGAAGCTTTACGCGATAATTTAATCAAAGTTTGTGATATGCCTTAATGAATGTTACGTTTTTATATGTTTTTATATTTTTATATTTTGATAATTTTTTAAATGTCTAGACAATTGGATTATACGCTATTAATAAGAAGGAAATAAATTTTTAAACTAAACAAAATTTATTAATTTATGCTTACCTGTATGATTTTCTGTTGGTCTATAGGATTTAACATCGTCTGATTGTTTGCCTGGTTTTAAAATCATCACGATTTGAGCTACTTTCCATTGACTGGGAAAGTGATTAAGTCTGATGATGGCGTTGAAGATCTGTGTGATTGCTTTGAAAGATTTTTACGCTTTTCTGAAATTTTTTGTCTAATTACTAGTGGCACAGATTCTTTACTTTCGGCTGTGTATGCATCGGATGTGGCTCGCCAGGCAACATGTTGAATACTTACAATAAGGGCGTTAGCTGCATATTCCAGTTCATGCTCTGTTTTCAGAGATATCTTCAGTTCTATCATCTTGTCGAGATCTTCTCTGAATGTGTTCCAATCAGTTCGGTTGCTATATAATAATGATGGTCGTTTTTCCTTATTTTTGACTTTCGCGAGTATATTAACAATATATTATTGGAGTGTGGTCTGAAGAGAGTTCTAAGCAGAATTCTGTTTTGGTTTTTTATCGGATATAAGTCCTAGATTTCAGATGTTGCTATATTTTTTTAATACTTCATTTATCCTCTTCTATTATTTTTTCTACTTCAGTTTTTAATTAAAGTATCGATGATGAGGCCCACTCAATATCCATTTCTCTTTGCAATAGGTGCCCACAGACAGACACTTTTTTTTACACTTTTGAACGCCACACTCAATAACGTCGCGTTCAAAAGTTTTACATATGGCGACACTTCGGAGCGTCGCCGTCGCTCCTATTATAAGCTTAGATAGGAGCGACGGCGACGCTCCGAAGTGTGGCCGTGTTTAACGTGTTTTGAAGGCGACACTATTGAATGTGGCGTTCAAAAGCGTCGAAAAAAGTGTCCGTCTGAGGGCACCTAATCCCTTTAATGGCTTCAATTTTTTTTCTCGTTTTTTCTTCCCATTGATACAATCTCCATAATTTCTATGAATGATCTAAATGCTGTTGTATTTTGTTCATCCGTGTGGTTAGATGTCTTTTGTACGATTATTCTTGTATTTGTGAACTTTCTAAATATTCCGAATTATAATTTTTTATTGTTTTTTCTTCTTGAAAGATCCAGAAAGTTTAGTATACCGGTTTTGTCTTCGATTTTTCTTGTTAAATTTGATTTTTTATTGTTTAGGTATATCATGAATTCATCTATTTCGCTGTCAGAGCCCTTCCACAAACAAATAATAAAAGCATAATATTTCATTTGTAGTGTTATTAAAAAAGGAAGAAGTTTTGTTGTAGCGCTATATAGTTATCAATTTCAGTAAATGGTGTTCAGTTTCCTGCAATGGTGTTACTTCGTTCATTTTCTCCCTTATAATTTCCAGAGGTTCTGCAATTAGTACATTAGAGTATAAATTAATGATGGGAGGATTTTGAATTTAATTTAAAGTGACATTATTTGTTTTAATTTTCATTGGAGTTTAATGACACATTAAAGCAAAAAATTGCGTATCATGATAATATCCATTTCGATATGCAATTACGTTTTATAATGATTTTCTTTTAGACGTAAAATAAGAAAAAAATTATTTTGATATGGTAAGTTGATATCTACCTACTGGTTTTAATAATTTTTAAACGAATGCGAGCCTGATAAAAAATTTAAAATATAAATAAAATAGTGCATATTCTTAAAATTGTCTGTAAAAAAATAAGCTACTTTTAATTCGTATAAATCAATATAGCATTTAGAAAAAAATCTTGGACGAACGGATGTACACCGGGGAGCAAGCAAAGTTATTTCGTTAAATTTCACGGTTTAAACCCAAAATATTCGCTTTGTTTCAGAAATTACACCAATTCAATGCCATGGTTTAACATAATATCAGTAGTTAAACTCCAGAGAAACGTATAACATCCCGGTTACTTAAAAGTACCGTGACGTATCCTCTTTAAGAGTTACCGCTGCATTATGTTAATAACAGAAAAATAGTACAACAGGAAGTACGCGTCGCGTGCACAGTATCAGAGGCAGTTTAAGCTCACAATGGGTCATTTATACAACCAGTGTTATAAAATTTATTTTTTATCTTTTGCGTTAATAGTAATTAAAGCATTTTAAATAACTAACCAGTGTTAAACATAGGTTTAATTATGTAACTAAATGTAGGAATAACGAAATTACCTATTAAAACAGTAAATTCTTTTACAAGAAAAGTTTACAAAAAAAAATTTGATCATGAAAATTTGAAACAAATAATAATTAGAAGTTTTTATTTTGAAAAACTGAAAAGTTAGTTTGAAGTTACATAGGATATAAATTAAACTAATGTCACATTTTGAATTTTTGGTCAAAATGTTGCTTGGAAATATGTTGAGGAAATTTACCTCGCAACAAAATCACCACAATATTTTGTAAGCAAATTATTTGTGAAAAGATCGTCAAATTTTAATCGGACTATTGTTTTGCCAGTTCGGATATTTGGCATGATTATATCCTTAATAAACTAGAATTTATATTTTAACATTTAAAAGTCAGTGTTTTGCGCATTCTGTAGATGGTACGTGTTCTTTACAAAAATAGGTGAAGCAGTATGTTTTAGTGGTAGGAGCCGGCGGTAGTTGCATTCTAGGAGTATAACTGTGATCATCATATTTTTCATATTTAAATTGTAAATTACTGTCGAATTTAATTTGAAAACCAAAATCTCGTTTTTATAGTTCCATAATTTTCAAGTTAAAGCGGCTCTAGGGATGTTTTTAATAGGCTGTTCAATGTGCACTTATTTTCGAGTTGCAGTAAGTTTTTAATGAGTCGGCTTATAATTCTACTATCGAACTGGATCCGCCATATTCTAGTTCTAATTTATTAGAAAAAATACGTGTATAACATTAAATCACTCCATGGGCGGGGCTAATTTTCTGGAAACAGTCAATCTAATAATCGTATTATTTTTGGCCTTTTACCCGAAATTCGGGTCATAAGAAAAAATTTACTGTTTATAGGTATAATTTGTAATTTACTCACCCAACTACCATAATTTCATTGGAAAATTTTTAAAGTCATCAACCAAGTTATCGTCACACTTCCAATTTATTTTTCTTATTATTTAATTCGGTAGTCTTTAATCAATTAAATCAAAAATTAAACAATTAAGCTATTTGTAAACTTGACGTTGCGTTAAACTCACTGACAAAAAAAACTTGGTGTTTTCACTAAATAACAGAGTTTGTAAACCTTTTGATGTTACCGCTTTTCGGTGCTTTGAAAACTAAACAGAAACTCTCGCAAAATCTAGAGTTGCTGTTTTATTTCTGAAATGTAATGCGGCCCTCCTTGAACGTTTTTCCTGCCTGCATTCATCACACTTTTCCAAAATATATTTATTTTATAATAAAAAAATTTTCGTTAGTGTATCTAAATCTAATATGGGGATATAATATAATTTTTATGTGGACCACGTAGTTATGATGCATTTCCAAAATGGCCCGCAAGATCATTTGGGTTGGCCACTTCTGGTTTAGACTATTTAAACAATGGAATACATTGACAAGAACCCGCAGTGTTAACCGATTGACTACCGGTTGCTATGTTCTTCTATAAATCTTTAAAATTTCTAAGCAGTCTTAAAACCGACCGCTTTCAATGTTTTGAACACGGCTACGTAATTAGCTCTAATATTAAATTATTAAAGAGTTTTCACTTTTACATATTATAATACTAATATCTATATAATTTCATAACTTACATTTTTTTACATTTTATTTTACATTTCTAAATTTTAAATATTGCAATTCACGCTAATCCGGAACATAAAAATTGTCTTGCTTGATATTTATGTAATAATAAATTCTAAAGATAAGAAAATTGCATTCTTGAGATTGACTGAATTGGAACTATACTATAACGGTAATCAAATCTTTAGTGAGTTAGTGATGTCAAACTAGAAAATTCATGCTATAATTTGAGTTTTATCTTATTTAAATTGTAACATTTTGGAGCACGTAATACAGCTGTTAATGCACCATTTACATTTTTAGTTCTTGTACTTTATTTGGCACAATAAAATAACACCGTATTACTTAATATGTAAATATATGTGCATGGTTTGTGTTAAACTAAAAAGACAATTTACTTTGCACTGTTGTATAAGATTGTGTAACAAACATTGACTTATTTATCACCATCAGGACTAGGTCCTAATAACATAATTAAATATTCGCTAATAGAGCCATTGATATAAATTCTGATTAAATTTGTGTATTCAAAATTTTAAATTATAATGGAGTTTAAGTGAAGTATAATGTTTTAAAAGCTATAGGGGTTTAACTAATCGATAAATACTATGAGTAGATGTGCTTAAAGGACACCAGACAAGATAATATGAAACCACATAATGATCATTCGGTTACACATATTATAAGTTAATATAATTAGAGCATTGTATAGGGGTCGGAATTCTATTGGAATTATCAATAGTTCTGAGGAATGCGTAATATCATTGGAACGTAGGTGCATCAAGTGGATGTTCTGATAAAGAATACTTTGCACGTGCTTTAACATATTCATTTTATTAGAAATCAACTAATAAAATCTTCAGGGTAAAAAAACTTTGTCTAAAAAATTTTAGTGTTGACTCGAGTGTCGGTCAATTCACAAATGCTAAGAGAGCTGTATAATAGAACTGGGAACATATTTGAAAAGTAAACCTAGGGTTTCCTTATAAAGCTAAGGAATTTGGTATTTTAGTTGTAACCTAGTTAGTAGGGCTTCTTGTTTTGCGGAAAAGGTAGATATTCGGATCACGTATACTCTTTACGACTAACGCATACCGATATGCTATTCTATGCATTTACTTCATTTCTATTGACGATCATTATCTGGATAATAAGCATTTGACGATGTTTAGACTACGTTTATTGTAAACTTAACCATAAACCAATACCCAAATAAAATGGTTTAATCAGTACTACTTGGGAATACTCTTTATGTTCATCGTCAATAATAATAAGTATGGAGCTGCGAAGCTGCATATTTTTGTTAAGAAAATATATGTTGACTTCTATTCACAATTTTTTAATGCCCAGTTTCATAAACCATTTAACAATACCGCTGAACTAGTAACAAGCTGTTATGTGCAAATTTTGATTTCATCAAGGTTTGATAAAACAATTTATTTTAACCATTTTTGCCAAATTTCTTTCGTTAAATACCTATTTAATAAGATATTGTTTTAAAGAATTATGTACTATAACACAAAATTTGATCTTCCACCGCATTTTTTTAATCGATAATTTTTATTTAAATTAAAGTTATATTTTATAATAAAATATTATTATAATCTTAGTGGATAAAAGTGGCTTAATGTGGCTTATGAATGAAAAACCGAACGACTTTAAATTCAATTTTCAACAATGACAATTAATTTTTTGGAAAAAATTCAAAGTATGCAATAGAGAATGTGATATAAACTTTTCGATGTCAACTTTGTTTATGTTTCAAATATCAGTTACAAACATATTGTTAACTAAAGAGTTACAAATAGTAATTTTAAAACTTCTAGAACAACAATGCAGTTTTACTATTATACAGAAAAGGTATAAAGACCGAAAGAGGTAGGTACACTCTCTAACTATAAAAAATATATAAAATCTCAGAACATATATCCAAAATCCGGAAGAAGTAATCAGTATCTCGTCCAAGGCTAATGTAATGGAAAAGTTTGGTATTGGGTTGGAATGGGCAGCAATCAAACGAAACGTCGACGCAGAAATATTTTTGTTTGATTGCTGCCCATTCCAACCCAATACCAAATTTTTCCAATCCGGAAGAAAGCTAACAGTATAAGCCCACTCTGACAAATCAACAATTACCCAATTTAAAGATAATGACAGTAAATATCAATCCACCGACGCGACAGTGCAACATGTGGCAAACCATTTCAGAACATCTGAATATATAACATTTGGTATAATCTAAGGAAAAAATTAAATCTAAAATTAATGAAGAAGTCAAGAAGACTACATATTTCTGAAGAGAAAATTTTAAACAGGCACCAGGGCCTACTAGGATTATCCAATAAGATAAATCTACTGGGATTTATATGTGGACACTATTATTATTTTTTGTGAGGGTATTTAAAATCTGTGCTAAATACATAAATCAAAAGTGAAAACAATAAATAAGGATTATTAACTTGTGAAATATAATATATTTAAAAACTAAAGAATGAAATAAGTTTCTTTTTTGCTGCTTTTTTTAGTTTTTAAATATATTACTGAATTTCAAAATCTTACATATTTTCATTCACGGTACCCGTACAAAGTGATTAGAAAGTAACGGTAGTGAATAAGATAATTTACATAATTATTATAATCGTAACTATAAGCTTTTCTCTATGATTTGAATATGTAAATTTAATAATTTAACTTGCCAGTTGACTCGTTTGTTCATTTCAGCTTCTTAGCTTCATCTGTTGACCATTGAAATTAGTTTCATCGTGACCATGTCTTACTAAATCATAAGATTGTTTAATGTTTTGTTACGACTACTTTTTTTTGACTAATTAATTTACCTCAGACCTTCTATTAAATATAAATTTTCAACCTTACTATCTTGCCAGTCCGACCAATATGCCAATGCAAGTCTATACTTGCGTTCAAGTTCTAAGGAAACCTTGAATAGGCCCGGAGTTGTATCAGTGCAGGTGCACGGGAACAGGGTTAGTCGGAAATTAAATTCAATTCCAACTCGCGAGTGGAAAAGAGCGAATGAAATGAACGATATATGGGCGGAAGAAATGCATGGTGACCATGGTGAAATCGGTACGAAAAGGCGTTAACTCTCTAACCACCTAAATAATACTTTAGGAAAGCGATATATGACCCTATTTCGCAATTACTTTCGATCGAAAAAAAATAGAAATAATATGAAACAAGAAATTGTATTCGGAACAATTGTAAAGCTAAAACTTACCCAAGACAACACTAAAAAAATATGAATTGAATATGACTTATTACCATGAAAACCAAATTGAAAACTAATGAAAACCAAGATTTAAAAAAAATCTTTTTGTAGTTTCTTTATGTTGGTAGTATATGTTGATCATCTTCATGTTATAATTTTATTTATTAACGGACAAAACCTTTTTATAACAATACAATTAACAACAACGTAACATTACAACAAACAAGAGATAACAGAATATAAATAAACAGAATATAACAGCATTATTATTAATTTTTATTATTTGCATTATTTTATTCTAAACTCTTTTATTCTAATTTACAACTAATATATCATTTATTTTATACTTCTCTCTTTTTCGTTGTATTCTTTCGTTACTTAATTCGTACATTCCATGTCTCTCACCTTTCTCATACACGCTCGTTAGTTTTTTGCCGCTCAAATTGCGGTTATAAAAATTCATATAGATACATAATTATGTAGGGTAAAGTAGTAAAAATTGTACCGTCGGCTAAATCGTACCATTGCATTATTTCTAAATTGTCGAAATCTGCGAGCCATCTAGCAGTTAAATATTAAATATAAATGAAAATAACGAACGTGTGTATAAAAATCAGGCGCTTAAAAGTGAAAATAAAGTTATCCGGAGTGAAATAAAATTTGAAGCCGAGGCACTGCAGTTTTTCAACTTTGCTTCTAAGCGAATTGACGTAGTATAAGTAAATATAATATTAAATCGTTAATAACTACAGAAATGTACAACTGTTTGTAACCTTTCAGCTACTAACATTTTATCATAACCTGAAATCTGTGTTCGCCAAAGCTAAAAATTTAAAACATTGTGCGGTCGGGTAAATTGTACCAGCAATATAAGCTCAGCTTTTGATCAGAGAGTTAAGAAACGTTTGGTGTCAGCAGATAGGTTACTGACTATGGTACAATTAACCCGACACTATTTTAATACTAAGGTACGATTTACCCACCCGGTGGTACGATTTACCAAGCTAGTTGGATAAATCGTACCGATGACGGAAAAACTTAAAATTGCATTTATAACACTGTATCTATAAGTTTGATAGATTTAATTGCACATAACGGAAGCAGCAGCATAATATGCTTATTAACTACCCACGTACTTATTTTGAAAATAGTTTTTTTTTAGTTTTTACAAGGGTTTTTGTAAACCCGGTACAATATACCCAACTTTACCCTAATAAATTACGGAAATTTTTCAGTTTGCATATCAGTTATTGAAATAATTTGCAAATCAATACATCTTATTGAAATTTTTCTTTAATTTACAAATTACACACTGGAAGCGTGTAACGAACATCCGAAAAATTAACTCGTATTGAAGCACCACAGAAAAACTTAGATCGCCACTGAAATTCTTTGTTGAGTTGTGAGTTTAAATCTTTTAAAGATCTTAATCTTTTTGTTCACACGATTAAAATTGATTGCCTTATCCGCTGCAACTCAGTTTCCGCCTTTGACCCTTATCCACGGTTCTGGCGTATCCAACAAAAGATTTTTTGTTCTATGTTCAGACATTTCAGCTTCTTCGCACATACAACCAGCGAAAACATTTGCTCTTGTCGCTCTGTTCCTCGGTAGAACGGTAGAACTCAGAATATCATGTTCACACAGCATTAATTACTTATTTAAATCATTCGATCACATTTTCATAATCAGTTAGCTTTACCGAAACTATCAGCATTATTTTTTATTAGGTTTTATAGTAAATAAAAATCTCTTCTGCTCTCTGATACCTGCCATTGTTGAACTTCTTAAATTATTTTCTATTTTAAGTTTATCAAAATTAATTATCAATACCATTTCATTTTTACAACTATTTCAATAATCCTTTTTAACAGTTTTTGTTTAATTCCACGTATGACAATTTTATAATAATATAGGAGTAATATCACAATAATTATTAATATGACGAAAACGTTTGCGAATATTTTCAGGTATTGTGTATTTTAGTTGTTATAAAAAAATATATTTCTTCACATTTTAGTTAAAATAAAATAATAACTGGTTGCTTGCTTTGTTATAGTTATGTAAAGAAGTTATAATGGACAGTACCCTGTTATTGAATTTAGAGTTATTGTCTTCCTTTATCATATTTATGATTTATTATTTTGATGTAGATACTAACCTCCTAAATTCCATTTATATTGAAAAGAAACAACATTTTTCGGTTTCTTTAATAATTAAAATAAATATACTACTCATATCTAAACATTAAAAAGCTATTATAATAATAGTCTATAATGTAGTGATATTTTTAAAAATATCTATTTTGTTTAGGCACCTACAAGTTAGGCTTGTTCACCTGTAAGGAGAATTACAATAATTTACAATAAATTTAGATAAATTTTATTATTATTAAATCCAATTATACGATTCGTTCTACTTAAAATCACTGTGTATATTATGTAATATTAAACAAAACTTTAAAATAATAAAATTTTGACCGTAAAGATAAGAATACAATAAGTGCTACATAGAAAATTATTATTTAAAAAACAACAAAAAAGCCATTAATTTAACACTTTTGATAGAGTAGGACTAAGAATGTTTGAAAAAGAAGAAGAAATACTATTACACTATGAAACCAGTTAAAAATTATTATAAAATCACAAAATTATAGTAATGCAATATAAGGCCTTATTTCACGGGTTTTTCCAATCTTTAGTTATAAACATGGAAAAAACACAACTAATGATATTCAAAATAATTGAAGAAGTTAAAATAGAAAGCCATATTGACATAATATGGGCTTTAGCTCAAACCTTAGTATACCTACTTTAAAGTAGCCGTAAAATTTTTAAGGAACGCTAGATCAAGTTACATTTCAAAATTTTGAACTACAGTAGCGCTCAAAAGTAAGTTGGCAAACAGTTTTTTTAAAAGAACTTTTTCAAATTTGAACAATTTTCTTTCATTATATAGAAAGTTACAGTTATACCTTGAAATTTAAAAACCTTTAAAAAATAATATTACAAAAATGAAAGAAAAATGTTGAAATATAAAAAAGTTCTTGTAGAAAAAACTGTTTGTCAACTTCCTTTTGAGCGTTACTGTAAATTTTATTTTTGTTTTTTTGTATCGTTGAAAATAAAGAGGAAGGGTACCGTAGGTTCCGGAGTTTAGTCATTTGTAGGAAGTAGGAGGTAGGTATAGAGGATGGTGTAGAGTGCTATTTTTATAAAAGATAAGAAATATTTAGAATATTCTTCTTAAGCTGACAGCGCTGTTAACTTTATGATGAAACCAGGAATTAGAGGCGTGCTTCGGGTCGTTGTTATGCTGAAGTATAAACTTTTGTGGCATATAGTAACATGACATCTTTCAAACCCTTCTCGTCAAGAAGGACGACCATAACATCACCGATCCTCCTCTGTGCTTTACCGTATGGCAAATATACTTGGAATTAAATCTTTTCCTTGTGGACGCCTTACACCTTACACGAGCTATTCCATCACTTTTAAATATAGTAAATTTGGATTCGTCACTAAATACAACTTTTATCCACTCATCGAGTATTCAGTCGTTATACTGTTTAGCAAATTCTAATCTTGCCTTAATATTCTTCTTCGATAACAATGGGGTTTTGCAGGACGATAGTTTAAACAGATTGATGCATCAATAAATATTTTCCAGATTAAGTTCCTATCCCATTGACGATTTATTTCTTTATGAACAATTTCAATCTGAACCCTCCCACTTTGTTTCAACTGCACTGTGTTTACACTTACATAGTAAATTTACATAAGTTAAAGAATTTCTAGAAAAGTTTCATCACCACTTGAAACATACACTTTTTTTGTACAACAACGGTAGTTGGGCGGTTTCGTAATCATTGCGACTAGTTATTACAAGATGTTCAAGCTTACAGATGTGCTTTTTGTAGCTGTTACTATGCATTGTCTGTACATGCAATATTTAGCTTCTTTTAGCACATATCAATCAGATAAGTACTACAACCAAACATAAAAGACTCGAGTGATAAAAGTAGTAGATAGGAGTGGATTACACCGATCTGTGTAAAAAATTTACAGTTTTTGCTTACTGAGAGTTCATAGCTTGACTATCCTTGTGTATGTACACCAATAATCACAATAACCAGCATCCAATCAATAGCTTTTATCTGAGCTATATTCCTGCATCACATTTAGAAGTGTAGTTTGTCTACAACTCATACTAAAGTTACGGTAAAGTTTTTACTTTAACTTCCTTGGGATATAATGTAACCTTCTGAAAAATGAATTCTTCTTGGGTAAATTTATTAAAATAAGACGAGACCAATCAAATTGAATAGATAACGTTATCCATCAATTTTGCAAAAATCCCGCTCATTATCTCTCACCATTGCAATAAGTGAGGGTAGTTCCACTTCCAAAAATACGTCCGCAAAAAGTTATAAAAAAAAATTAACTAACCTCAAGACAAACTTGCCAAAACCAAAGAAGGGCAAAACAAACACAGAGGTTTTAAGTTTTTTGTATTCTGTAATCATATCTTCTGAGTAAGTCGCGATATCCAATATTGATAAATCTGTAATCTGTTTGCTTGTTCACATTGTCCGCCGTAGTGGTTATATAAGCAGGTTCCATGAACGTTCTTCTATAGTAATTGTATTCCGATTCGAGTACTTTCACGTCAGCGGTATCAAAACTGTAGTTATTTTGATTTATATGTTTGGCCAAACCAGTCTTTTTTAGCCATTCCGTGTGTCATACAGGTGTTGCTTGACCCTAGAAGAAAGTTTTTGTTTGGTTTGGCCGATATAGTATTTGCCACAGTCACACTTGATCCGGTATACTACGTTCGCCCTATCTAATATGGGGGTTCTATCTTTGATTCTCGAGTAGATCAGCTTGTTCAATGCAAACTGGTTACAAAACGCCAATTGCAAGCTATCATCCGCAAATGAACTCTTTAAACACCTCCTGTGTTCTACCCGCTAGCCATGGATGATAAGTTATGTTGCTGTATAGACTATCTTTCTTTTCCCCTATCTCTAGATTTTCCGGGGGGGGGGGGGGGTTCAGTCAATACCACACGTATCCTCTTAAAGAGGCAACTATCTATCAGACGATTCGGGTACCCATTATGTAGTAGCTGTTGTTTCAGCTGATGTAGTCTCACCCCCAGTAAATTTTCCGGTACGCATATATTTAAACTGTGTTTCAATGTATTAATAACGCTTAACTTTTGTTTCAATGGATGTGAGGAGCCATAGTTTAAAATTCTGTCCATGGATGAAGCCTTATTGTATATGTTAGTACACAGAGATCCTTCATCTTTTCTCATTACCTTAAGATCCAAGAACGGAATGGACTGGTTAGATTCCAATTCAAAAGTAAATGTGAGTAAATGGTCATATTCATTTAGGATATCTATACATTTTTCCACTTCAGTACAGGGCCCCGCAGTCAGAATGTCATCCACATAGAGAATGAGGAAAGGCAATTTAAATCCTATCGACCCAAAAAAGTTGTGGAGGAGATCGTTAATCGCGAAATTTGAGAAGACATGTAAGCACGGGTTAACCATAGCAGAGCCGACTTTTTGTTCGTAAAATTCTCCATCATATCCCGTCATTATCCCGAGATCGTTTAATCTAATATTATTATTTGTTTGGATGAAATTGATACTGTTTTAAACAAACATAATTTGATAAGTATTAATAGAATGAAAATATACATAATATTAATAGGTAGTAATTGGAAAAGTTGGAATTTACATTCTTGGTAAGAGCGTTGGTTGGTTAAAATATTTAAATTTATTATATTGAACATTTGTTTGATATGCCACATATCGAAAATTGCATAAGCTTATTCTTCTTTCATGATAACGACTCTATATGTATACCTACATATTAAAATGAATTTTTCCTGCTCTCAAAATTTTGCTAATGGATGCGTCTTGGGAGAAAATTCAATTCTTCAAAATGTGCCTGGCTATTCAAAATTTTCAGTTATAAATTTTGCAAATTCAAATTCAAAAATGGAAAAATTTTCAATTTTATGTGGTTCGTCTCGCAGATGATCGCTTATCATAGCAAATGCTTTCCCTCTACAATTCTTTTCAAACAATTTTAATTTTCTAACCGTATTGTTTTTTTAATTTTTTTAAAGTTTTACTTCTCTTATCTAAATCAATCCAGATCCAATCCACCTTTCCTTATCTCGAATGCACTTCTGCTGCTCTGCAGGCTAAATTTTTCAAAGATCCAAATCTTATTATTTAACGATGAAACTTTATCCAACCAAATCGAAATTCAACTAATTTTCATAAAAAAAACTTTAATTAAAAAATTTACACTTTACCTTAAATAAATTTTTCAACTCTCTTTCAACTAAATCCCGGACGTTCATCCGGTCGCTGCGTTGCTAACCCACACTCCACTCTCCAATCTCCTTCCACATTTTTAATTTTAATTTTCAAACAAAAATAAATATAGGTAATATAAAAAAACATTTGTAATAAATTACACAACTTATTTAAAGTTGTTATTGAATTTATTTCAATATTAAGCAAAGTGTATGAAATATTTATTGATATATTTTAAAGAGGTATGAGCTATTAAAAAATAATAACTTCGTATAAAAGCTTGAACAAATTTCAAACGTCACTTTTTTTAAATATTTAATTTTTCAAGATCGTAAATAGTTAAAAATCCAAGAACGAAAATTGAACTTTCAAGCTTGAGTTGATAATACCGTAAAATCTAAAGGCTTTTCATAAGTTTTAAGGTAGGTCGCGCATTCAAAGCATTTTGACAAGTTTTCAAAAATGCTTAATATACTACACATTACGAAGCTACCATCGGAATACCTATAGAGTAGATTGTCATGCATAATTCAATCTATCTTGCCTGTTAATGACATAAGGTACTTATAAAACTTAATTAAAAAGTTTATGGATTTAAATTGTTCCTGCAATATACTCAAAGTGACCTTTGGGGAATACTATAATGTTATGTATAACTTTTATATTTTTTAATACCTAGATATTACAAAAATATGAGATATTAGTCCGGCGAAAGAGCAATTATAAAGATGCAGCTAAATATGTATTACTTATGTAGTTTTATTGTAAATTTTTGCAAAAGGAAATAATAGGTATGAAAAGATTTAGCATTATTAGTTTTCTTTGTAACAATTTTAAAACAAGTGCCAGTTAAAATTTATAATATACTTTAACGTATAATTCATATTAATTAAGAAACCATTTTTGTTCTAAATTACTAAATGGTTCGGTTTCTGGCGGAGCTGTTTTTGAATTATGGCATATTCCGACCAATTTCACTTCAATAAATTACTGTATTGACTTGAAGGCGCTGCTTATAGAACTTTTAATAAGATTTTCGGGATAACTATAAATATATGTATTAGTACATCTCTAGCATATACATAGTTAATATGATTCTGTTATAATAATAATTATTATTATATCTCTCAAACTACATTTTTTTTACTATTATCTTAATGTAATATTTATAATTTAACTCAGTCTGTTAAATAAATGCACTATAAATAAAAGTAACTTAAAATAAAACGAGTTAAATAAACGATAATAGATTAAAATAATAATTCTTTAATATTTCGGCACAATCGGCACTGTCAATCGTTTGTTCGTTCGTACAATCGTTCTACTCGAGCTGCCTGTGATGTACGAAAAATATTTTAAAAATATTTCAATGATCCAATTGAATTTATTTATTTTTTATTTTATTTTTAGTTTAATTTTATCAAGTGAAATGACAATTCATTTCATTTGCAACTTCTTCCCATATTTTTTTACGAGATTTCTCTTATGGTATGCCTTACATTTCTGATCCCATAACGCATTATTACTCCATAACACAAATTATTAACTTTTCTATATCTATGTTTTATCATAAAAGTGGTACGATATGTTGAAAAAAACAAACGTGTTTGTTTTAATGCGAAATCGGACGTGTAACGCGTCGCAAAACTTATCAACCCTTCGCCAGTGTAACCACTCGTATGCATTTTCAAGCGTTTGTCTTTATTTAAACACTCGTAAGTGTACGTACGACCAAACTATCGTAGGACTACGCATCCAATGTAACCTTATGCCTTGTACACACAGGCGCGCAAAGTAACGAACCGAACGGATATGACGTCATTTCGACAATCATTTTGGCGAATTTGCAACATAAGTCTGCAACAAATTTCCGCGAGCACTCAAAGAGACACGTACACATTGACGCTTAGAACGCCGATTTCAGTCACAATTTCTTTTAATTATCATTGCTTTTATTAAATCGAATAAATCTGAACATTTCTTAGTGCAGTTTGTGATTTTCGTCATTAAATTAATATTTCGTATAGAGAAATACTGCAATGGTTCATTTAATTATTGTATTATGGAAAAATTCGCAACATTTGATTTTGAAATTAATAATAAGATTTATTTTTTCTCAAGAAAAATTTTAAACCTTTTTTAATTCATAAGTTACCTACTCAAGACAACGAAGTTCTGTGGGTCATGGATTTGTGCAATAAAAATAAAACAATGAATTTCTTCATTATGATAATTTTTTTTTGAAAAGTAATTAATTTTAATTATTTTTTACCGTTTAATTTTTACCGTTATCCAATACGATAATAAAAATGTTTATCCTCATTTAAAATATATAACTTTGATTCCTTTTGAAAAAATATTTGATGCATTTGAAAACTGCTAACATGCAATGTTGAACATAGAATGTGCGTCGGTCCATGACGATATTATACAAATTTTTGCGTTAAAATTGTAATCTGTATCTTAGTGTTTTTGAGAAAATCGTGGAGGTACGTTTGTTCTAATATTTTAAAACTTATAACATTAAACTAGTGCTGTCTAAGAAATAATAACAAATATTATGAAACAGCCTGTTTAATATTACTGACCTACGGTAGAAAATACTATAAAATAATAAAGCAAATGTGAGTAACTTCCATTAACAAGTGGTGTTCGTTGAAAATGTTCGGAGCTCTGTTCGCAAGAGCCGCTCGCGAACGCGACTTCCGATCGGTTCGGCGTTCGTGTTCGCATATGTGTACAAGGCATTAGACTTAGACTTAGAATATAAAATAGGAAGGAAGGAAGGTATGCATATCAAGGCCGAGTCAAGTTGGTGTCCTATGGTAGCCGGTTGATATAATTGCCAGGGGTGTAGCATATTTACTAAAATGTTTTGAACACAAGCCTGACGAATAAGTTGGAAACCAATATTCCAGAATTTTGATACTTTTCAACTAAATAGCCTTCCTCATCTCATTTTTTGGAAATATAAATTATAAAAACGGTGTTTAATGTAAATAATTATATAATATTACTTCGTAATATGTACGCCAATGATTTAAGGAGTTATGGTCAGTAACCTCACAAATTAATATTTTTGTTATAAAATTATTTAAATAACTCTAATAAGTGCTTACTCCTGCCAAGTTATACCACATTTATGAGTTTTTTTGGTCTTAGAAGTCCTACAAACACTACAACTAACCATAATATCAATTTAAAATTTGAAAATATGAGTCACAGATAACGAAGTTGGTGTCCTGGGCGGAGCTTCTACCCACGACTTTTGACTCGTACTTGATGCATAATATGTTATAGCACATTCGCTCCTTCCTTCCTATTTTATATTCTAAGGACTTAGACTAAGGCCGTCATAGTATTGTGACACACAGAAAAACTAGTAATTTTACAACATTAACATTGAAATGTGTTTCTATTGTTCATAATATTTATCTATTTATCATAAAATTTTGTATTTTTTGTAAGTACGAGTATGTAAGATATAAAAAGTAAATTATATTATCTCATAGTTAGCTGCTTTTTGGTTGGTACACTAGTTATCTAATCATAAATAGTTGCATTACACATAAATAACTATAATATGCCATAAACTATCAGTGTTTACATTGTAATTTTGTTTTTAAACAGGAAGTAATATATAGAAACTATAATAATATTATGTATGGTAAGAAATGTTACAGAGGCTAATTGCTATAGAGACAAGTTGACATAGTCAAATTATTTTGGACAACTACAACAAGTAACGTAATTCATCTCTTGTAGCACCGTATGTTGTTTGGTGAGATGTGCATCTATAATGATTGTAATTTTAATACGCTTTAATATCTCTACTGTGATTACAGATATTATCTGGAATGAATCTTTAAAGTTATTCATTATGCATAACTTACTGGAATTGGTTCATATTTATTTTATTGTTTTATTAAAAGTTTTAGTAAAATATTGAATGTTCAAATTTAACATTACTTTAAATTTACGAGTAGATACATTATTTAAAAACAGTACTTTTTGTTTACTATAGGGTAAAAATCCTTCACAATATAATTAGTTTTAGGATCTAATATTACAAACCAAATAATGCTTTCTAGTGTGTCTACAAAATACATTTAAAGCTTTATTTACACGTTTTAGTATATTTTGAAATAAACATGCCGTGAAATGTAAACTTGGTTGTGTTGACATACTGTAATAGAATTGAAAGTTATCGGTATAGAAGAGCCATTTGATAAGGTCCAATATAACTGTAATTGAAGGTGCAAAAATCTATTATTCTGAACTAAAATTTAATCTAATAAATTATTTTGCGCTAATAACTGTATTCCAGAGCTGCTTTTAGTCTAAGGTTATAATTACATTAAAAATTCCTCAATTATGTATATCTTAAATATGCGTTGAGTTTTCATTCAAGGGAAGTAGACACTTATCAAATAGCACATAATAAGAGGAAAGCATCGCTGTTTAGTAACCGTAACACCTAATTTCCCTTGTGACGGTGTCCTATAACCTAGGAGACCACAAAAACGAACATTTAGGGAGACCATGTTTTAAAGCTCATGGGAGGTGTCAAGTTGTACAGTCGAAACGGCTTCGATAAATACAGCAATGGAGCTTATAAACCAGTACCAAAATATCAGAATATTTTAGTTTAAGCAAAATTAATCAACGCATTATATTCCACAAAGCTAGCATTTTAAAATTACAAGAAGTAACAGAAAATCTTTCAGTTTAACGAAGAAACACGAGGCGGAAGTTACAGATGAATAATAATTATTAAATATAGTTGGATGATATACATTTCCTGGAAATGCTGTAAAACTGTGATTGAATTTTTAAAGAAGCTTAATTCTTGGTGTTTTTTTTCCAACAAAAGAATTTTAATTTTTTCAGAACATGAAAATTTGCAAGAGCTAATCTGATTATTATGATATGAAGTTGGATGATAATAATTAGTAAAGCTACGCCATACCACAGTAAGATGAAGTCGAGAACTGTGCAACTCCCCTTTGGAGAATAAAAATTATTATTCAATTTAGGTTTGTCAATTATGAATAATTCTACCAACTTTATCAATATAAATTGTTTGAATTGACGCCGAGATAGCGAAAATATAGAGAATTATACATTTTAAAAACACAAGAATTATTTATTCGATATTTCCTAATGTTGGCATTAGTGTTTTTTTGAAAACCTTATACCCAATGCGGATGCGATATAATCGTATAAAAATAATGCAAAGAATTGCATTTTTAAATAATACTGTGTTGATTCAATTCATATTTTACGTTTACCATATTTATAGAAATATACATAATACTTAACATTTTTCTGTGTATAAGAAAACAAAAAATAAATTAGAAGTTAAATTAATGTGAACATACTATTTGTGATTTATGTCAATTTTACGACTTATAATGTCATAAACAGCAAAGGAATAATCTTTAAAAAGTCGTTTTGGTTAAAAAAAAAAGCCCATCTAATACATATAAAATTAACAATAAATCGTTCAGATTTGCATTGCTAGGTTTCTCTGTATTGTTTCACTTCTATTTTTTCGTTGCATTAGGATTTCTAACAAATCACATATAATATTGACAAAATATGCAAATGTGCAAAGACTGATTTTCAAATAGGTGAATGCCTCTATGTTTTGTGGGCATCTACTTCTTGTTAGTAGGATTTGTTTTCTAGCGATTTTGTGTAACTTTGCAATTTCACCACATGTATAATTGGGCTTGTATTACTGTGAATTCACAATGAACATAAGAAACAATAAATATAAATGTAAATAAAAACTTAATATTATTAATGTATACAAATGTTGAAATTTGAAGTTGCATAATGTAATATGATTTTTTTGCAAATATCAGATTTATACTTCAGCATTATTCAATTCTTTTTTAAACTTTCATTTGTGTTTGTATTTCTTATGTTTTATGTATCTCTTATGCGTACGTTCATTGTGAATCCAGACCGAAAGTCCGTGTGTAGTTTATTATTCATCTTTAAAATGTAATAACTGCTTTTTAAATATATAAATTTTTTAATCACGTAGAAGTTTCATACTTTTAAACAAAATTTTTGTCATTTTTGTCAATGTTAAGATTAGAATAAAAATTTTTGTTTCTTCTTGAGTGACTACAAAATTTTTAATTAAGTTGAAATGATTTTATTTTTTTGGGCTTTAATGCTAAATTTGAATATGAATATGGTTTGATTTCATTATCGTAATATAATCATTGCTCGTATTCACAAAATGTTGATTTTGCGCTCTTTAACTTTGTTCATTTATGGTAAACTAAATGCAAATTAGTTTGGTATATTTACATAAAATTCATCAAGCTGATTCCTGATAAAAGAACAATTAAATGCTATAGGAACTGTTAATAATCTAACAAATTAAATACATTTCAAAATTAGTTCTTTGAATTTTGAAAACGTGAATACTTTAAAACATACATACTCGTAATGTGGTATTATACTGATGGCATATTATTAGTGGCTGTAGTGTGTCAGCAAATACATACATAATTAATTTTTCCAATCATTTACATATAATTTAACTGAAATGATTAAACATTTTAATTTAATATAAGCACTTTGAAATACATACCTACCTACTGAAAATTTCTAATTAAAAGAGACTTGAAAAATTTCAAAAAGAAGTTATAATAATTAGACATATATAATTCTACTCCTATAACTAAAATCAACAATGTAAATAACCTTGCCACTTGGTTCTATTATTTATTAATTAACTATAGTTTCGGTGGAAAATCCACCATGTTCACACTTTAAAATAGGTTTATATGTTATACTTTCAACCCTAAAAATAAAATTAAAAATTAAAAATATGTACAGAAAAATTAATACCAATCAGATAAATGTTTATCAGTTTCGTTTATACGCGTGCGAATCATCCAGTATCAAACAGCTTCAACAGGTGATACACCTACTCATTGATGACGGTTTTCTCTTCTTGTCGTTTGAGATTTTTTCCTATCTTTATCTCCCAAGTGTAATACTTTTGAATCGTTACCATTACTACCGAATGTATGTCCGTTTTCAAACCGGTGTTTGGCAAAATTTGAGGATTCCGGTTTTTGGTTTAGCCATGCTCTTGTGTGTTCTTTTATTCTTGTTGAGATCGATCTTCTTGTCTCCTCTACGTAGCTGCCATTGCAGTCGTTGCATATCAGTTCGTATAGCTCTTGTCTATCTTTAGGGTCTGTTTTATCAGCAGTTTTTGAGCACCTATTTTTAAGTGCAGTGTGGTTACTAAATCTCACTTGAAACCACTCTCCGGAAATCCTATTCGCTACGTTATTGGAAACATTTTCCATGTAAAGTATCACCGTCCATCGTCGCTGTGCTTCAGCTTTTTCAAGTTTTGTGATTTATTTCAACCCCAGTTTTTTTTTCTCGTTGATATCCACCATCTACGTACTATAGCCATTTTCCACGGCTATGTTTTTGATAATACGAAGTTCTTTCTTATAGGACTTAGTGCTCATGGGCTCCAGATTTGTTCGATAAATCATACTATTTAAGCTGCTCTTTTGTGTTAGTCGTGGTGTCAGACTCTGTATGGATCGTTGTGGACGTGTGTATGGGTTTTCTATAGATGTCAAACGACAGCTTAGTTTCTTCTTTTTTAATTTTTAATTTAAGTAATTTAAACGATCGTTGGATTCTACTTCCTTTTGTACACATCGTTATTGTAATAAAAAAAAATTGAAATTGAATACAAAAAGGCACATACGAAAGGTCATCAAGTTATTTATAGAACACTATTGCGCAATTCATTGTAACCTTCGATGGGACGATGGAAAGTTACCCAGTAAAACATCCGGTAGATTTGCTTGAAATTAACGAGTCGGAATTCTCATTTTTCTTAAACCTAACTGATGGTGAGGAAATAACCAGATCGAAAATGTTTCTATTTTACAGTGGAAAAGTTGAGTTGTCTTCTAAGATTGTCACAACGGGACTACGACTCACAAATGGACGGCAGGTTCGGCTTGTGATTACACATTAACACAGCTGCAACATAAATTTCACTTCACTAAAAACTTCATAACATAAGGACCAAATCGTGGGCTAACAAGACAAACGCACTAAGTCAAAAATGATAGTTTTGAGTAAACTGAATTTTAAAGTTTGCATTGATTTTAAAATTAAAATAAAACAATATACATAACTTTCACTATTTTAAAATGAAAGAAGATATATCAGAATAAACACTAATCATTATCAAGAATAATATATTAAAAAATTCAAGTTTAAATAACAACAATTAATAAGAAAGATAATTACATTTAATGCATTTTATTTGAAAATAATTTTGTTTTTTGGTATTGCATAAATATTTAAATCAAAAAGTATGAAATATATTTATTAAATAATATTACATTAAAAAAAAAGTAAAAAAATTTTTAAAAATTATAAAATAAAAATAAATTTAAAAAAATGATTTTTATTTCTGTGAACCGATTTTAACCAAAATTTAATCAGTTGTAAATCTCAATATTAAAGTACCAAATAATAAATTTAGTTAGAAAATTCCTATTCCTTTTTGTGGTAGGGCGCACATAAAATTTGACCACTTACACATTTATAGTTATACCGCTATACGTATCTCAGAAAATACATCAGATAAGACTTACTGTGTTCTTGCAGTAGGAAGATTACTAAATTTAGATCTATAATTTTCAAAAAAACAAAAAAGTGAAATTTTGACTTAGTGCCTTTTTCTTGTAAGCCCACGAAATATTGACCAGAAACTACAACAAGAAGATACTGAAGTCAACATGAGTTGGCCAGGGTCAGGGACCAACTGAACCTTATGGTGCAAAAAATACATTTACTGGTTTATTACTAATTAGGGCTATTGCAACCTAGGGGGCGCGGCGTCAGAAGTGTGATTTTTGAATTAATTAATATCAAATAAAACTTAACGCTAAGGAAATGAATCGAAAATTTGAATTTACTAAAATGGACCACGAGTTTAAAAAATATCAGGAAAAATTGTAGCTAAAATCCAGTTCACATACAATTTAAAAACCAGACGTCTAAAAAAAGCACCCTTTAGTTTTGCAATTGTTAAATAATCCGTCAAAATTTTAATTCTGCTTATTCAAATATTGATTTTAATAAAAATATCTCTAGAGAATATCAAATAATAAAATATTTTTTAAAGTACCAATTATGTATTTTCAATTATAATTCAATAGCCGTTGTTTTAAATTTTACAAATTTCGCATGTTTTGCGAAATTATTATATAATTATATTTTAATTATTATTCCGTTATAGATCAACCTTAACATTACAAAATTACAAATACTGTATCAGCAATTTGCGCAGTCCAGGACGGACTTTAAATTAAAATACTTCAATGTAGTATATATGTAACATTTTGAGTTTGTTATGTTCAACCAGGATTGTTTATTAGATCTCCAAGAAGTTAAATTGGTATTAATATTACAAATATCTTGTGAATTTTTAGACACGGTTGGAGAGAATCCAGTGTACTTGATCGGAGAGAACACGATTTTCATGCTCAAATTCAAGCCTACGACTATGTTTTTATAATACAAATTAATTTAAGTAAATAATGCAGTTCACCACTTTTAATTTGGATTCCTCAGCAGTAAATGAATGGTTTCCGTTTACTACTTCTAATCTTTTCGTAACCCCCCGGTATCTTCAACATGGTTATTAAATATTTCCCTATAGATAAAGGAACGGGGCCTATCTAAAATGTGTGTAATGTGGTAACTTGATATAGAAGTGCCTACATTTAAGTTTGTTCTTGAAAATATCAAGTTTTGTTTGTTTTATTTTATTTACTATAAACTCCGCACCAAAAGTATTACTACTAGTGTATAAAGTATTATATTATACATTTGCATTAATCAATAATAAGAAATACTTTATAAATTTATTTTCTTAAACAAAATTTGAATGGCTTGATTAAGTTATTAACATGTGAAAATATTTAATAAGTTTAAATTGATTTCATGTTAGACAATAAATTGCAAATATATAAAAATGTAGTCATAACTTACGAAAATGTGAAATATTATAACTATTAATAATTGATAGTTTATGACACTTTTGGTCGACAAAAAAATCATGAAATCTATTTAAACTTATCAAAATTTGAATGTTGAATGGCGCAATCTTTAGCCAAACTGCGTGCACTTTTATAGTATTTTTGATGATTACGATCAGAACTCAACCTGTGTACTGTAAGGTGACGGCGATGTTGTGTTTGTAAAACCCGTTACTTATTTTTCCGTTTCGCAATGAATGTGTAGAAGTTACTGCTGCTTTCACGTTTCGAGTAATCTAATTCTTATGAACGTAAGAATTCTTTCATGTCTAGATGTTTTAATAATGTGAGTCACAATGCTAAATTTTCAGATCGCATTTGTCTCGTGAAGTGGCCAGGAATGTATCGTGAAACCTGCATTAATGATATGATGTAAGCTTTATTAATTTGTGCGAAAAAGATGTGATGTACAAAGATGGATTACTCTTCAAGTAACTCAAACAAATTCGAATTTCAATGATTTATATATTTTTTCCAAGAAATGTTTTATTTTGAAACCGATTTTTGAAGAGAGGCTTATTCAACCAGTACTTTATTTGCACACACATTTACATAGGGGATAAAATTCCATACTCCGATCCAACATTGAGTCACACAAAAATAAGCTTTTATACAATTTAGATTCTTCCTTTCCACCAAATGGAGACTCCTGCCATCACTGATCGCCTGAATAGCTGCACTGCTCGAGGTGTCGATTGTTTTCTTAGCGATTCGATTAAAAGACATAAAATAGTCTCGTTGCTCCAATAACGCATTTAATAAACCAGTCTCTTGTTAATGGTATATTTCCTGAAGTATTTAAAGTTGCAGTGGTATGTCCTGTGTTAAAGAAAGGTGATCCAAAGCTTTTGTTGAACTGTAGACCCGTATATCTCATTCCAGTGTTCTTAAAGATTTCTGACAACCAGCAGTGTTTTTAAAAATATAAATCTACAAGTCCCATACGTAGTTTTTATAATAGGAGATTATCACTTCTAGAGAAGAAAAGTAAAACCATTGGTGTTTTTTGTGATCTTAATCGCGCCTTTGACTATGTTTAGCATGACCTATTAAAAAAGTAACCTACAGCTGAGCTGGTTTGAATCTTGCCTGTCTCAGCGCACTCACCGAGTAGTTATTTAGGGGACGGACTGTAACTGTGATAGAGATCTATAGAGATCTGATAAAGTTTAATCTCGAAGAGTTTTTGTTTTAATAGTCTATTTGAAATCTAAGAAGACCGTTTGTATGGTTTTTCATACTGGGAAAATTTTTAGGAGTGATGTTGGACACCTTGGTTTACACGGAGGTGAACTTTCTCAGGCTAAGTGCTGTAAATTTTTGGGTTTGCATGTAGAGAAAACTTTAAAATGGGGTGAGTATTGTGTGCCTTGGCACAATTCTATATTCAGTTGTTAGACATGAAATGTTCGCGAAAACCTGGTTTATTTTTGTACTTCTTTTAGTGAGCATGGTTGCTAAACTAGATTTGGACACAAACTGCTGCTCCCTCAGCATCGCCTGAATCTCTCGGATTTGAAGCCGAGATGCATTGGTGTTAGAGTTAATAAGAAACTACATGCCAATAGTGAAAGTGCTGTGACATTGCCGATATTTAGGAGGAGACTTAAAAAAATGCTTTTAGAGCAATACTTCTATACAGTTGAGGATCATCTATCGTATTATTGGGCTTAGATGGCTCCCTGGAATTGTCGGATTTATCATTCTGCAATTTTCTCTTCTTTTTTGTAATAAGTATGATATATTTTTGACTTATCCGTCCATGCTATTTGCGATGTGTTTAAATAAATTAATTTCGCTGGTTAGTATTGAAGACGAGTGATAAGAATAGAACTAATTCCCAAAATCCAAAACTAACAATCATAATCATGCAAGGTTGTTGTCGAGTTTAAAACCAATAAATACCACGAGGACAATTTCCATTTGAGTTTCTTATTTATGAATCGAATCACCACTAACCTGACGTAACTACTAGTACTAATAAACTTTTTAAAGTATAGGGTTTCCGCATTTCTGCATGATGTCTCAATCGGGTTAACCAAATCCAATAATGTGGGTTTAACCAACAAAACAAACGCCAACGCAAGCAACTGCACGCCGGAAGCATTAACTTGTAACATAGTTCAAACGATGGTAAACTTGAAAGTAACTAGAACGAAGAGGAAATTCTACCGTGAAACCAACAGGAGCAGATAAAGTGATACTACCAAGCGGGATTTATATTTAATTGAAGATAACTATTAATGCAAATTAATCAAGAAATATGCAATACTACCCACAGAAATATTTCAGAAAACCCAAAAAATGTGCACACACTTTTTAGAACTTAATTTTTTTTAAGTTATTACAAAGAAAATACATTTCAACTATAATTAAAACGAGGTTGGTACAACCGGCCCTTATAGTGTATTTTATTTCGAATAACAAATAACTTAAAAACGTTAAAGTTTTAAAAAGTGTGTGCGCATTTTTCTGATTTTCTAAAATTTTCATAATTATGGTTAATACCGAATTACACTACTTAAACCATGTTTTCATAAATTATAACCAAAGATGCAATAATTCAAATATACGAGGTTAAAACTATTATTTGTTTCTAGATTATTTGAAAATAAAAAATTAATCGTATCAATCCTATAATTGATTGAATAACTACAACCTCAATATTTCATGGTGATGTACTTCGCAGCCATAAATGACAAAAATAGAATATAATAAATAAATAGATAATTTAATTTACTAAACCGTATATTACAAATAACTATTCCAAACCAAACTTTATCCACAGATCTTCTCCGATTCGTTCGTGAACTTGTTGAAACAAGACGAGGTACACCAGCTCTTCGACTTCAACGATGTCACATCAAACGAAAGACTATAAGCTGCTTGGATAATAATGTGTTGTCTCAAATGCGGGTGTAACAAGTAGCACTCACTGCAATTGTTTGCATAAACCCATAGTAAACCTAAACAAATCCACAGCAAAATTCTATTCAAGTGTTGTTTGATTGCTTTCTACACTAAGTACTGTGGAAAATAAAAAACCCTTTGATTGTAATGACCATCTTGCAAACTTAATTTCCATAATGACTACTTATAAACTAAGATAATGTAAAATTACTGACAATACGGCGTATTATTAGTAGTAGTTTGTAGTTTTATTCAGAAAAAGAAAAGAAAATGTTATCTTAAGGGGAGGTTACCGTTTCTAGGCATGAAAAATACGTGAACATCAAGAATTTTTTTTTTATATAAAATAAATACTTTTAGAAATGGGTTTTAACGTATTGTACTCGTCCATCAATAGAGCGTAATTACCAATTTTATTAAAAAAATAAAATGTAAATTGGGGGCTCCAGCTCCCGTCAAATAATGCAGTGCACGACGTGTATTTTTCTGCGCGGGGCGCTCTACAGCCTTTTCAGTTTATCTAAGATAAAAATGTTTTAAAAATTATTAAACTAGACTAAATTTGGGGGGCCTTATCGTTTTTAGTTTTTGAAAAACCCCCTGAATAACGAAATGGCAACCGTTTGAAAAAAAAAAATGCAATTGTTTTGCCCTGTTTTTTTTTCAACGAACAAAAAACATATTTTTTCTAAATCAGTTTTTGACAAAAATCGCTTCCTGATGGCCCCGCAAATTGAATTGCCTTTCAATTGCGCAGAGATTCATTAAAATCGCGTCATCCGTTGAAGCTGTAGAGCGCCCCGCGCACTGAAAAATGCTGTTTCCGGAAAAAGCTCAGCTATCTATCGTCCAACCGTTAGACGGTTCCACTCTATGGGCTGTAAATTCTAAATTACTTTAGATATAGATAAATATTTTTATCCACATGTTCTAAACACTTCAAGGTTGAACATTATGTAAAAGAAAAAAATGCTAAAAAATGTTTTCTCCAGAAAATCCTTAGCTACCTATTTTCCAGCCGGTGGTCGATTCCGCTTAACAGGCTGTAAATTCTAAAATACTTTTGATACGAAATTTTACTTTTACCCACATGTCCTAAATACTTTAAGGATGCATATTATGTCAGCAAAAAAAAATCGAAATTTTCAACGGCATGAACGGCAACCTCCCCTTAAGGGATTTTTCAGTCTTGTAAGCAATAATTTACATCCGTAATCGCGTAAAGCAGCAGTTTACTTTTAATATATTGTCATGTTTCATTTTGAATTACCTAACATCTTTAGGTATAAATAATTAAAAAAAAAAAACAGGGATTAATTTTAAAACATTTAATTAGATAAATTTTGTTTTAAGCATGTGAGATTTTTCTTTAAAAAGAACATCCATGGTGATGAATAATTCGGTTTCATATTTTTTTTGATGATAATTAAGTAAAATTAGAAAGCACAGCTATGGAAACTTTGAGTTGAGTCTTCAACAATTATGAATATGAAAGATGTTTTTGGTCCAAGATCTTTGAATGAAAAGACAAATGCCAACATGTATCAATGAAGTCGATGAGTATTCAATCAGTTTTTAAAATTTTTTAAAATAAAGTGTTTTAAAATCAACGAAAGTGATTACAATTGCAATACGGCGAATCTGCAAATTCCCACCATAATGGGTGGGAGAATTAAAAGTTTTCTAAGTCACAAAAATCAAGGAGGGAGAAATATTGGTAAAGTAATTCATTCTGGGCCAGACCGTCATTTCGTCAAGTTCGAAAATTTAAAGCCCAGAGTCAAAAATTTAAATAAAATTTGAATTTTAATTGTAATTGATAAATACAATTAAAATATTTAACTTACCTGGATATTACAAATTCAGTGTAAGAGTGCTTGTGCAAATAATTTCTACAGAAAGAAGTATCAAAAATTTATTCACGACCAAACATTATTATCAACAAGTAACGCAGCAGATGTCCCAACAAATGATTGAAACAAACAGCAACAAACTAATGAAAACTTCAAACAAAGGGTGAGAACTTTTAAAAGTGCAGGAACGATTAATTTTTCGTAAAGTGAAACCACGATAAAAATGATTTATTAAAAATTTGTATTTATTGTATATAAAAATAAAATTGTAACTTTGTCTAGGTGGTTGAAAGAATTGCTAAATTTTAAATGTGACCAAAATTGCAATGAGACGGAATTGATTTATTTGGTAAACCGATGTAATACGGATTAAGATCAAAAACATCAAAATTTTTAAACTTTTAATGCTACATGAAATTTACTTAGCGGTGTATTTGTAAAATTATATTTTGTTTAACTTTCGATTAAATTATAAAATTATAAATGGACAAAATTTTCTTTAATTATTCAACATCAAAATAAGTTAAAAGAATCTCAAGCTCTGAACAAAAGGGATGGATGTTCAAATAGGTAATTAATTAGGTTTTCTTTAGCGTCAAAACTATTTTACGCATTTGGACATCGCATTTATTTGGTGCTGAAACCAGGGAATTAAAATTATTGAAAATTTTTACATTAAAATGATCACGAAACCCGGGAATTAAAATTATTTGATAATTATATTACATTTATTTGATGATCGAAACCAGGGAGTTAAAATATTTGAAAATTTATCGCATTTATTTGGTATTGAAACCAGGGAATTAAAATTATTTGAAAATTTATCGCAATATGTATGTATGTATGTATATATATCGGTTTTTATAACGTTCAACGTCTTCCGATTCCTTTTCCAATCTCTTAATCAAGATTGGAGAGGTATTTAGGCATTTAATTCCTCAAAGATGTTGCCAGCATCTTGTGAGGATAATAAATAAATCCAAATATCAACCCAAATTGTTGTACATTTGAACGATCACCAGATTCAGAAGTTTACCAGTTCGCAATAGCCGCAAATCTTATGGTTTGGTTATATTCTATAAGCAATTCTAAAAGTAGATAGTAATGAAATTTCAGAATAAAAAACATAATAAAAACGTAAAATTTATCAAATTTACGTTACAACTTAAATATTTTTTTTTTGATTTTGATGAATAACAATTCGAATTATGATTAGAATTTAAAAAAAGTCAGAAGAACTGGCTTAACCATAATCAGTACCACTCGAACTAAAGTATTTTCCAATATATTAAACTGTTTCATACCTAATCTTGTTCCCAAAGCTTTGAGGTGTTAAAATTGTCGATGAATACTTTTGGATTGCGATTCTATAAAATAAAGATGTAAAAATATATTTTGGACACCCCGTAAATAATATAAACATAGTAGTTCTACAAAAGGCTATTATGAAATATGAAGTACTTGAAGTTTATAGTACTTATATACTATATGATATACTTAAAAACATGTAATACGTATAAAGTTTAAAAATAAAATCTCTTTAATAATGCGGATTGAATTAATATTCGTTATAATATTATAAGCTTAAACTTAAAGAACATAACAATAATACATTAGGCTTTTAATCTAAAAGACCCTAGAGGGTGCAATCTGAAGATGGCATATAACTTCACAGAATACAGTTCCGGCATAATTAATTATATTAACAAAATAAGACTAATTATAATATACACTACTTGTTTACTAATTAATATTGTATGACTTCTGCCAAAGGCATAAAAGAAAAGTAAACTTTTCAGTTTATCAGAGAATTTTAAATAATATTAATTATTTATAAAATGTAAAAATGAGTTATTTTGCTTTAATTTCACTTTTATTTCATAATTATTAAAATCTACCTTGGCATGCAAATGAATTAATTGCAGTTATAAACAGATACACGAATTTACCTTTAGGGCTATGAATTTACTCATTTTTATAAAACTACCTCAATATAACTTTTCTTAAAATCGCTTGATAGCTTGAAGACAAGCTTCTGGTTTAGATTGAATATTCGATACTGCTGTACTAGAATAAAAGTAAGATAACGTTAAAAAGATTAAGCAGTTAAGACATTCTTTGTATATTGAGTTCTAGTGCGATATTAAATACTGAAATATAAATACAAGCTAACCACAATTCGTGATAAATCCTCCAATTCTTCACTTTCAGTATAATTTCATTCTGTATCAAAAGAAAATAATGTAATCAATGAAATTTAAAACAATCATAACGTAAATGTCATAATCGCATACCTTTAGCTACCTACCTATTTAATTTGGACTCATAATTAATTTTTTGCAAAAATCAACGTAGATTCAGAAAAATGACAAAACGAAATGTTATAGACATCTTTTGGTTCCCATTAAAAAATTTTAAAATAAAATAAATATCTGATAATTAACAATTACAGCAGATTTATCTCAATTTAACACCAATTTAATAGATTGTCAGCAAAAAATATACAAAAAAGTTACGCAACCATCAATTTAACGTAAACTCAAAATTCGATTTAATTCGTACAATCAGTTTTAAATCAAATGCCATTGTTTATATTTTATAAACTGTTAAAACTTCGACATAAAACTAAACATTTAATTGATTTCAAACATTTTGCACAAAACAATAAAATATGTTGGTCCAAATGTAATTGACATTTAAACCAAATTTGTTTATAATTTTATGGCTAAACTTAGTGGCCAGCAAATATTCGTTGCAAAATTTCGGAAATTACGAACAAAATAAAAAAGTTCAACTAATAATATTCATTATTTTTAGACAACCAATTTAATATTTAAATTGATTTGTATGATATACAATACAGTATATTATACATTAATTGAAAGTAAAATAACTTTAAACAAACACTTCACCAAAGTTACCAATTGGTCGGTAGAGGTTTCGAGGCACCTGTTGATCCGTGACCGGATTTTTCACGACTGCCCTCTTCAAATTATTAATATCTTCCGAAGCACGATTTCTCCTCTTACGTTCCAATTTTGAACTTTGGTGAACACCACACAAGAATATTTTTACTTTCTTTTAACAATTATAATGATTCTTCGGATTTTCGCCTTTTTTGAATGCAAGGAAAGGAGTTGAATGTTTTGCTATTGCAGGGCATCCAAAATATAAACTATGCATTAATAGTATGAAATTAATTTTAATTACATATACTGGGTGTTACACCTAGAATAAAGCAAGACATTCACTGTGTAATAATATTTGACCTTTAAAAGTTTAAAAATAATGCATTTAAAATTAAATGTGCAAATTAAATTGTATTTTGAGTAGGTATACCTACTTATTATGTTAAACGACAAAGTAACCTTTTTGTATATTTCTTACTGACAGTCTATTAAATTGGTATTAAATTGAGAAAAATCTGTTATAATTTACATTTTTCAATTAGAAGTGAAAAGTTTTTGAACTAAGGTTCTATTTTACAGCCATACGGCTAGAAGTCAGCTTCCAGATAACTTCTATAGGGCAAATGTTTTGACCTTTCATTTTTGCATTTTTCTGAATCTTTCTTTCTTCAATGATATTTATGAATACAAATTAAATAGGGAAAAATTATGCAATGGATACAAAATCGTTTTTTAAATTGTTTTCGAGGGTTTTCAAAATTTCATTTCTAAAAAGGAAAGAAAAGAATAAAAGTACACCAGATCAAAGTTGCTGTTTTCTTTTCTTTCTGAATAATGTAAACTTATGAAATCCTAAAATATGCACACTTTTTTTTAAACTATAATGTTTTTAAGTTATCACAAATAGAATACACTGTAAGTATAATAATTATCGATTTCACTATACAATGGTATCATCGGGCGATGACACCACATTGAGAAGACCAGGATCATAAAAATAAAATAAAATGAATATTATAGCATAAATAATACTTTTATATTAATTTAAAAATTCTTGGTTATAGTGGAAATAAATATTTAACAATACTTTCTATTGCCAACGTTTCGACGTATTTATTAGTGTCATCATCAAGGCTAAAAATACAAAGGAGATAGATCACAAGAACAATTACATCAATAAATTATTTAAAAAACTACTTAAAAAATAAAACTACTACGAGTGCCATGCAGTACGTATTCGATTAATTTCACCAATAAATGGATAACTTACTAGGTACTACAACAAATTAATGGGATAGAATTCCTTTCCGTTCCCCATAGCCCAAAAATCAATATTGGGTTTAGATCACAGCAGTATATCCGACTTGACCAAAATTTGACCCGTGATCTTCTACTTTCCAGTCGAAAGCTTTTAATTGTTAGGAGATCGCTTCTTTTGAGCTGAAAAAGTACGTTAACCGTTACCCATAAAAAATTTAATTTCTATAGTTGAAATTTTAGTATACAATTTTGGATAAGGGCAAAATGTATTTGATACTCTACAGTACCTACCATGTAGATATAATAATAAAATGCTATAAGTAATAGTATACATACATTAAGTACCATTATTATACAATAATTATGTATTATTTACAATAGTATGTGTTAATGTACTACGTACCGGTACATTTACTATTTATCTATACAACTAATCTTGTATTAAATTTTTAACTGTTATTATTTTTTATAGTATAGATGATTATTTTGTTTTGTACAATAAAGTAACTTATATTCA
Source organism: Cantharis lateralis (assembly GCA_963170105.1). Lineage (NCBI taxonomy): Eukaryota > Metazoa > Arthropoda > Insecta > Coleoptera > Cantharidae > Cantharis > Cantharis lateralis. Next base: position 13,844,836 of record OY720629.1, read on the forward strand.
GTAATAACTGTTATTACATAATATTTATGTATATAGTATGTCAGTAATAAGTAGTACATATCGTTATCCTTTCCAATGCAATGTACTGGATTCAAAAATTAAAAATGTATTTATTATTAGAACATTGGACACAAAACAGAATTATCTGTAACAATGCTTAAAAATTTAAATTGTATTAAAATTTTATTTTATGTTGATAACTGAATAGATATCAAATTTCTAATAAGGCCATCCATCATTTTCTAACCTTATACCTGACATAGATTGCTTGATTTATCGGTTCTGATACAGTACCCAGTTAGTAATAAAATAATAATACATAGTAAGCAAGTTATTATTATGCTACTAAATTATTATTGAGCTTTTTAGAAGCACTCTCTGCTTGTCCCCATATGTTACAATTTTTATTTGTGACACAAATATTTCCTATCCTGAAGTAACCAATTTTTGAAATTTCGAATATAATATTTTAAAACTGTGGTCAAGTAGATAAACTGTTATGTTTCTATGGAAAACTCAGTTTAACCAACAGGGAACAACAGCCCAGATTGGAAATTATTTTCTTCGAAGCCAGCGTACAAAATAATAACGTGTTACCTTGAGAATATGTATTTTGGTTACGAAAACGCGGAAAATTAGTTGAAAAGAGAAAGTATAATATAATTATTATATACTAATTTTCTATAAGTTGCTATTAATTTGATGATAACAACAAACCATTTTTGACAGCTCATAAAACATGCTAATTTTTAGTGTTTATATTGTTTACCCTGTTAATTTTTAGATTAGAATTTAATAAATATAAAATTAATATTTATTACTCCTACAATTATTTGTGCTTGGAATAACATTGGCTCCGAATGAAACCTTCCAATTTTTTTTACTAAATTCTTTTTTACTAAATTCCGTTACATTACTTTAACTACCGGTGCCGGTCGGCAATTATACGTAGTTAAACTTGAAATTGAATATTTGGTTGACAGTGAAGTTTTTATATTGCTTTGTTTGTGGAAAGAAGTATGAATTTGATGCATTTTATATTATATTTTGAGAATCAAATACGAAAACGAGATTTTTTTTGTAGCGCCTTATTTAATTCACAAATAGTAAAAACCCATCGCAAAACTCCCGTTTATCTCTTACTGAAATAAGCAAAAGGCTGCTTAGTCGTCATGTTTACGGTTTCCTTAGTTTAACCGCCTTCAGGAAATGTTAATAAAATTTTTAATGAGTGTGCCTATGAGAATATTGAAATAAATATTTATAGCTCACTAACTTATTGATTTGTAGTGTATTGTATTGCACTTAAAGAAACTGTGCAATATCATTCTGTTAAAGTGCTTCTGAAAAATATACCATATGTTGAGTGCTTCCAGCGATAACAGTAAATTCTTGATGCTACAGTTTGGAGACGGCTGGGAATATTAGGTAAATAGGTTTCAAGTTACGGAAAGTCGTAAACTAACACCGTCTGAAGAAAAACTTTCTACAATAAAGCAGTATCATACATTCATACATACTATATAAATAAATAATATTTTCTGTTTATTACTATTCAAGTTGAAGTGAATTTATACAATAATTGCATATATTACCTACTTATTGCTGAATAAAACTTAATTTCAGACGTTGTCAAGTTGCTTGCTATTAATCAGATGTGGTTGAACACGTTAGGGTAATTTACAACCCGGTGTAAATCCGGATAGGACGTTCTGATCATTGTGGTGCTTGCCAACACCCTCGGGTCATGCGGACACCCCAGTTACCAAGTGATAGATCACACCGAAGCTTTTATTTTAACTAAACGATTTCCATTTTTTAAATCTTACTAGCAATTTAAGAATTGATTATAAATATCTTTGTTATAGATACATTTCAATTTTATAGTAAGATTTCATCATACAATTTTGTAGCTAAAACTTCAAAGGGTAGCTTGCTACAATAAGAATTTTTTTACAATATCATTAATTTTATTTGATTTAAGATGTGATATAAAATGGTAAAAGTCAACGGTAGTAAAATGGTTCAAGTGTATCTAAATTTTTTTACAGATTTAAATTTCTTGTTATTAATAAATATTGATTACTGAAATTGACTTTACAAAATTGCTAATAATATTAGCAATATTGGCAATGCAAGAGTAAAATCAAAAATAACAGCAATTTTTAAGAAATTGAGATTTTAGCAATAAATTATCGCTAAAATTCCGATTTATCCACAACGGAAAGTGTTAATCTACGAGCGACATTCTCTATCGCCAATTCGCAGTCGCTGTAGACCCATTTTGACGTCGGATATTGAGTTTTCACTTCTTCAGTGTTAGAAAGGACTTTCTTATAATTTCTTTAAGAGCTAAGAAGTAAACCCTAGATTTTTTCATATATGGTACAATTTCAAATTTAACTATTAATATATTATGTAGCATCAAAATTTGAATTATTTTAATTGTTGTAACCAGAATAAGTTCACTTATGTTATAAAATCGAGAATTTAAATCTCTTTTAAATCATTTTATGTGCTTTATTTATTGTTTTGTGTTATATATTTACTGCCACTCACCAAACCAGAAACATGTTTATACCTATTCTTTATTTTATACAAGTAATATTATTACTCTATAGTAAGTATAGGGACTGATAGGAATTTAATAATTTAATTTCAGTTTTAAGCATATCTCCAAAATGTTGCTACTATCTGGCGCAAGAGGCCAAATGTACTTAGTCAAGAATCGAACCCACTTATGACTGCGACACAGCACTCAGACACTATAACCGTAAGTCTACTGCTACGCTCTGTAAGTACTATAACAAAAGGTAAAATATAGGTCGCGGCTGAAAAGACGCAGACCCAAAGGAATGCGGACCCGAAAGGACGCAGACTATATCGACGCAGACCCAAAAAGACGCATATCCAAATATACGCAAATAATTATTTTTATATTTCAAAATTTTTTATCTTTCCATATTTGCAATGAAATAATATTTAAATTGTTTTATTAACTTGTGTTTTGTTTAATATTTTATAATTATTATTTCAATATTTCAAATTAAATCAATTATCTTTCCATACAACATTTTTTATGTCACTTATATCTACATATTATAACTGTCCAAAAATCGGAAAAAATACGTTGTCCTATGGGTAGTTTCTGTGAAAAACAAAACTACAGGCTGACGATACGTAATATATTGTAGTGTAATTATCAATTTTCCAAATCCCTGGTTTCGGGTCGCAATCAAATTTCCAAATTTTTATTACCATAAATCAAGAAAACCAAATCTTCAAAATCGCACACTTTTATTTTAAAATAAAATTATATTTTAAACTATTAATATCCAAATATGGATCAAAATTTTGCGGAGCGTTTATCAACGCGTCCATACGCGTTGGCTTACGGCATCAAAAAGCCAATTTTTATATTAAACAATTACCAACATAAACAATTCAAAATAAAATACAACTTCTACAGGATGAAACATAAAACATCTTACAAACATAATTAAAATAAACAACTCCCTACACAATTTACACAAAAAAAACATGACATTATATTGCTGTATTAGTTAATTATGATATTTAACCATCAATAAATTAAATGAAACTAATTATCTGTACTATTTCTCAAATTTAAATTTAGAAAACTTCCAAAACATCGCGGCCGTCCGGCATTACTTCTTCGAATCGACCTCTTACCTAGAATTTCCCCCCCTCAGAACTCTTCGATACCGCGCATTTTTAAATAAAAATTAAACTCAATCGAAACTAATGGTGAATTTACTAGGACTTTACTATTTAAATAAATCACAAAAGAGTATGATAATTTTTTTGATTGTTTTTTGCGTCTTTTTGAGTCTGCGTCCTTTTAGGTCTGCGTCCTTTTGGGTCTGCGTTATTTTGGTCTGCGTCCTTTTGGGTTTGCATCCTAACGCTCGCTTCGGTCGCGTCCTCTTGGCCGCGCACATTTGTCCGGCACCGAAATAAAATGCACTATTTAAAATATTTACTTCATGCTATTACTACCCCTAAGTACACCCTTTGATTAATAAAGAAAAAATGTATGAAATATTATTTGTAAGCAAAGCAATATTTCATAATTAACTGAATGCACAAACTTGTTAATCAATTAAGTGTTTAATGATTTAAAAGCAATTGACTATTAGCCTATTAATTATTGTAACTAATTTTGTTAAATTTTAGTAATAGAATTTGATGATAATTGTATTATTATGTATGTATAAGTTTGGAATCCCTGTTTCTCTAGGGTTTTAAATGAGCAATTTTTCTTCAAATATTATGCGTAATGAAGTATACTTGATTTGCCTTTGCTATTATCTTAATACTTTCAGTTAGTAGAATAATTAATATTCTATTGTAAGGTATCTTCCGCTTGAGTTACTTATACCATGGCCTTCTAGGTCGCTTACTGCACAGGAAATATAATATGACACTTGAAAATTAATGATGCATAGCATTAGAACTGAACCCTTTCACTTCAGCATCGCGTTTCGGCTAATTACCTCGTGTTCCACAAAGTGGTCGGGTGAGGGGTGGTTCTTACGAGTTCTAAGATTGTTGTTATTTTCTATTATGTTTAACAATGAATTTACTGTGGTAACAGACGCTATTTGCCGACTACTTATGTATCTAATTAAAACTAGTTTCAATATGATACATCTAAATGTGTAACAACATCTGTAATAACAAGCGATAATTACCAAATGCCAAAAAAAGTTAATAAAGAACCTATCAAACAACGTTTTATGACAAAACAGATAAAACCTCAAATTGACATTGACTAATGTAGAATTTTTATAATTTCGCATTCGTTACTCCACATGCAATACTAAAATAAAACATTTACAATTTAATATTATTTTAATTATTTGAATACATACTGTATTATAATTTTCATAAACTCAGTGACCGCTTCAAGACAAATTGTTTTCAATTAAGATATTCCATTTTGTAGTGACAGCTTCATGAAAAAGTATTTCTTAATTTTTTCAAGACAGTATTTCTTTCAATAACTTTTTTTTAAATAGATCGAAATAAATTTAAAAAAATTAAATGGAGATCTAAAAATCTATGTCTGTCACGTTTGAAATTTAATTTGAAAAGTAAAATGTTGAGATCTTAAATTCCAGAAGTTTTCTGGAAACGTCTTCACAATGAGAAATGATTCTGAACGAGATAATCGTTTTCAGATGGAGTTTGTAGATGGATGAACATTTTATTATCCTTTTTTTAAATCTCATTTCCATTAGCAAATGCGCGCCAAGTAGGTTTCTGTTATTTTTCTAAACACAAAATAACAAAAATAACACCCCTTATAATTTGTCTTGATTTTCTAAGTTATAAAAAGTTGGTAGCTTTTTACATTTTAAAATTCAACGACCACTTGCGATTGCTTGTTAGTGGTGACACTTACCATTATTTATATAAAAGGAAAAGAATAGGTAACAATATTTTAATGAAGTATTTTATAACAACAAAAATAGAATGTATTAAAGATGAGATAATTAAGGGTACAATGGCTTGTAATTATAACAAAGTGTAAACAGTTTTAGCTTTTTATCAAGTCATTACATTGTGATAAAGTAAGAAAGCAATCAATCGTTCCCGAATACTATCTTTTAAAATTAACTGATCGTTGATGCTTAAAATTAAGTAAACATTAATAAATTGATGAATCGAATTAAATATTATTGATCTTATATTATTTAAATTTTTTAAGTTATTAATACAGAATTAATCAGATGGCCTTCATTTTAGTAGTAGTACTTCAAAGTAGAACTGCAACAGCACCGACGGAGGCGACGGCGACGCCGCCGGCGTAATTTTTTTTATTCATCTACATGTTCCTAGAAAATAAAAATGTGTTGCGAGACCATAGAATTTCTTCTTTAAATTTGAATAGATGTGCAGTATTCTTTAATTATTTTTATATTTCTTCTGAAAATCTTATTACATTCACCTCTAGCCTACAATTAAACAACCTAGTAACTGGAATTACTAGACACTGGTTTGATGTAATTTTCTTTAAAACTTCAGTAGCCTTTTAGGAATTTGTGTACACTCTAAGTATTTACAATGTTATGTTTATATTAATGGATATGTAATTTCGTCAATACCCAAAAACAGCTATTATTTATAAGAACAATAACATCGAAACAATATTTAGTAACTCGAATAACTGAAGTTACTAAATTCTTTAATTGTTTGGTAGAGCGGTATAATTCGTTATGTTAATTTGTAAGATTAATAAGAGCGTAGGTTCTGGTAAATATTGTTACAGATACCTTACATACTAAATATATTCTGAAAATTAAATTCAAGCTTTTACTTTGCATAACTTATATTTTCAAATCTTATTAAAATATAAAAATAAAACAATATATTAAAAATAAAGTGGATATTATAAAATTTGAGTTTCATTACAAAAAAACGGAAGTTTTGAAAACTGTATAATAACTTTCAGTTTGTTACCTGCTGCCACTTACGCGCAGAAAATTTTTAAACTCATCACTCAGCGCCTATAAAATAAACATTTTAAATAAATAAAACATAAACTAAACTTTTTCAATCGCTCAAACGTACGAGAATAATAACATACTCGTTATAATTTCCTTTTTTTATTATACTGTGTATGTTATTTTTTCAAACCAAAATTATAAATTTTCATGTATTGATTTTGAATTTATACTAAAAATAATAAGTACTGCTGCTGCGTACTTTTATGCATTTTAAAATTTTAAATCTCGTTAAATTTCTTAAATATAAAATAAAGGTAAACTTTAAAATTATTGCAAAGATTAAAAAATTTTAACACCTATAATTACAGTACTAATGTTATTTGATGTAAATTTCTGTTTCTGCTTTGAATTTATAATTTTTAAGTAGCTGTCTAAACCCCGGTTAGTTAATCCTTAAAACTTAAATTTTCGTTTTATTTTATGAACACTTTAAATGGTAAAAGTTTAATCAAAGCTTGCTTGTTGCATACTAAGAGGTGTAATAATTATGATTGCAACATATTTTCTAATGCACTTTAGTTTATGTTTGAATATAAAAAAATAAAATCCTAATTAAGATCTAGGATTTAACATTTCTTAAAATTAAATATTTACGAAATTTTTATAAAAATGTATTTTGTTTTGTTTATTTTAGTTATATAGTTCGTAACTTTTATAGAAATAATAAGATTTTAAAGCTTACATATTTAAAGAAAAACAAGTACATTTTATCTTATTATAATTAGATTTAACAAAATAAGAGCAAAATGATAATTTGCACGAAAATCCCGAAGTGTTTCTAAATTGTCATCCTCATTGCTTGAGAAACACACAAATTTATGATTTTCTTATCAATTATGTTTTTCAGTTCATCTGTGGCAAACTTTAGGTAATAATTTTCTTACAATCATTGAATTTTCTGTTTGTTTTTGTAAGATCTTTCCTGTAAAAGGTTTCATAAATATGTTACGTACACTTTGTGTACTTTATAGTTATACTCGTATATTAAATTTTCTCAATCTAAAATATTAATTAAATCATTTGCCAAACGAGGCATCAGCCGTGTTTTTGCAATTTCACAAATTTGATAATGATACATTTCAGAGCTTGTTTCATAATTATAAAATTTCTTCCACCCAATCTTTTTCAATATCTAAATATATGTTTGAAGGAGGTATAATAGACACAATACAAAAAGTAAAGATTTTTTTAAATTCTCTTATACATACAATTGAAATATAATAACAACGGACTTATTAGTAAATAGCAATTTACGGGAGAATAACCAAAACATATCCTTTATGTAATGCGTAAGTATAATATATCAGGAAGATCTTACAAATTTTGTAAAAATTATTTCCGTGCGAACACGCATTCAACTTTACCTCAAAGACAGGATCTTCCCAAAACCAAAAAAAAGGATAACCTGACAAGTAATAAAAATCAATATGAAAAGTAAATATTAATAAAATTGAGATTTATAATCATCACAACACGAAGTACAAAAAGGAAATAATGCCATTTTTTGTTGAATATTAGCAAATTTACAAATAGCACTGCGAGATAGCAACATGAGTGCAAGCAATTAAAATAATGGACAGTTCCGACTCCGACGGTAGTGAACGGGAAAATCCAACAACTATAATTAATATCTCTAAAATCGCATCGTTAGATTTACTTCCAAATAAATCTAAGAAACGTTACGAAATTTGAACAATGGCACAAAAAGGTGCAAAGCCAAAATTATCCACAAAGACTTACATTATTATTATTATTAAATAGCTTTACATCCTTGCGGAATTAAGCTGTCTTTTAAGACTTACAAGATACCTTTTTGAGGGGAATTAGTCCTCTTTATCTTTTAATTTTATATACATGAGTGCATCTACAAATCATAACATTAAAATTTATTTCCTTTCACTTGTGGCTTCTTTTAAAACCTCAAGTGTGTCTTTGCTTTCCTAACTACTGACTTCCATCTCCTGCTATCGATGAGCACCTGTCGCCATCCCTCCACGTACACCTTCATCAGGTCTCCCGTCACACAGTTCCACAATCTCACCTTTGGTATTCCTCTCATTCCTCCCTTGTCCGGCTTCCATAGCGTTAACAGTTTAGTCACGTCCTCTTTACTGATAGGCATTACGTGTCCCAACTGTTTTATGCACTGCGCCTCGATGAACTTTACTACGTCCTCACCATCTTCGAAGCTTCAAGTTCATTCACGTTCTGACCTCTCTTTAGCTTTTCTTCATATTTCTTTACCACTGTTTCATGCTTAAGTTCTTATATTACAATTTGCTTCTTTGTTTTATCTTTGCTATTGATGTTCTCTGTTTAACTTCTGATATTATGAGGTAATGATCAGAGTCAGCATTCGCTCCTATAAATAATCTCACATCTTGTATTGACAAAGCTTTTCTTCATGTCACCATTATGTGATATATTTGATTACCCTCCATATTATTCCCTCGGGGCCAGGTCCATCTGATCTTATGAGCGTTTTGGTTACTGGCCATTGTATATTTCACTTCCGGTTAGTTTAAACTTTGTATTTAGTATCTCCAGTTTGTCTTATCATTTACAAGTCTTACATATACATGCTCAAAAGATCTGAAAATTAAAACCGATAAAATTTTGAATAATGAAGGTAAAATAATAAATATAAAATGCCAGGACGGTGCTGCTGCTCCTCAAGCGCCAGCCTGTATTTTTTTGTTAACTTTTTACCAACCGAAAAAAATACTCTCCGATTGGTTGACTGTTTTGTTACCAACTAAAAAATTTGTCAAACCACCGGAAAACGACTTGCACATCTTTCGAGTTCCACACTTTTTAGGCTTCTATACAAAGTATAGTAAGGAAACCTTATGTTCTGCTCCCGTGTATGTCCGTCCGTCCGCATGTTTCAAATTTAAGCACTGTTACCAACATAAAAATAGAATAGAATTTTTCTTTTTCAATATAATGCCGACTTTAATTTTTACCCGACTACGGAGTAATATACTAGGTTAACAAGTATTGTATGTCTTTTATAAAAATTTCATTATGAATAAATAGAACAATTGTGTGGTTGGTAAATCACACAATGTTTTATTTTACGAGTAGAACACTGCAATACAACTTTCAGCAACCTTAAAATCTGGTGTATTTTTTCATTTCCTATACAGTAAAACAATATTACCAATTATCGAATTATTGTTTTTAATCCGTTATTTATTTATTTTTTTTAAATCTGATACTCCTTAATATAATGCTGTTATTTATTATACTAGGTATTGAAGTATTGTATGTCCTTTATAAAAATTTCAAAATATAATAATTAAAAGGTCAAGCAAACTTTCAGCAAATCCTTAATTTTCTAGTGTATTTTTTTCTTATATAGTAAAATTATATAACCAAATCGGTTCATTATTTTTTAAATCCGTTATTTCATTAAGAATCAATCGAAAAGTAATGGTTTTCCGTGATTGGTGAATTTATTAAATATAATAAAATAATAAAGCACAAAAATATTTGGGGAGCGATTTAAGAATAATTTGCACTTAATTCATATTAATGAATCAAATCGGGGTTTCCTTTACAATTAATCCAGAAAGAAAGGAGATGTATAGAATCCTTAGAACTGCGGTCATCCGAGTTCCACCTTGTTATATTAGGAGGTCAATATGTTTTTATTTCTATATTTAAATTTTATAGTTAAAAGAGAAAATTACCGGTCAAAGCTACATATTTAATTAAAAAGCCAAAAAGCTGCTCCTCCTACAAGGAGTAGGATTTTAGTAGTTATAGAAAGCCGAACACGAAGAAAGAGTGGGATACAAAATAGAACAAGTATCAACGTATAAAGATCTCTATATTCTTGGGCGTCAATAAATTAGTTATTTTCGTTGATAAAGAGAAGATGTCAAAAATTGAATACAAATTGTTTGAATACCTTTGAACTGAATACCTAACAACGTTCATTGCAATTGCGATACGAGCACTTTATCTTTTTGTGTATTGAAAGTATTTTATTTTATGTTTAATAAACCAACTTGTGTTTTTAGTTTTTGGAAACGGGAAAAAGAAAATGTATGTAGTAGAGAGTTTTTGTTATGTATAACTGACTGGTAAAACAATGTGAGAAGAGTTGAAGTTTTTTGTAGTTTTGCCTGATTACGGGAGGTACCAACCGAAACTAGTTGCAAAGTATATCTTGTATTTTTTTGAGAAGAAGTACCAAATTTAAACTTATGTCTTTATAAATGTTACTGAATATCTTCAATTAGCTAATCCGGACGAATACATAAAGCATATAGCATACAAAGAAGTTCAGCAACGTTATTAGTTATCTGGGGTGCCAACATATCGAGACTTAAAAAGGCACGGAAGGCCACAAAGGTAACTGAAAGCTACATTGCGGTTTCCATACAAAATAATATAGGAATTTCCAAGAGGATTAAATGAACAAGAATGTGAACCGCGAATGTCAAAAATTGTAACAGTGACTAAAGAAAATAATACAAAAAATGTAACCTGAATAAGATTATATGTTTTTCTAACACGATGCAGTCAAGTATCATTTTCGGTATAATGAATCGTACAAAAAATGGTACTGTAAAAGGTGGATTATCGGCCAAGCTTGGGGGTGAGATGCATCTACATAATCCTATGTGGCCGATAATGCAATGTTGATGCCGCATCTTTTGTATCAATTTCAGGTCATATTTACAGCCACATGGTTAAATTGTAAAATCGCTATCAAAATAGTATTTAAAAATGTACATGATTACAGAAGAAGAAGCAAAATCGAGGATTTTTTTCCATTTTTCCTGTTTTAAAAGTTTTAAAATTTATTTTAGTTTTGAACATTTAATGAAAATTATCCTGGCCCTTAGGGTAGTAGCTATTCTATGCGGCTTTTTGTTTTAATTATTGGTTTTATGACATTTTTTCTGGCATAATGTTGTAATTTTGTTCGTAAGCCTTAAATTGGTAATGTAATAGATATTACGAAACATGTTTGTAACTCGAAATGTAATAATACTATTTGTTTTAGATTTCTTATCGCGGTGCTTCTTTTTTGCATTTACAACTTGCTACTTAATATATCATAACCCGCTCTTGATAGCCAATAATCCAGCAGCAGTTAAAACAGCTTCTACTGTACTTTCGTTAGTCTTAAAGTTAAAATAAATTTTCGATTGTATTACATACGTATATTGATATCGCTATTAACAACTTTCTCGTGGTACATAGCATAGCACAGCTCGTGTTTTTCACTAAACAATAATTGTGAATTAATTTCAATAGACGGTATCGAGTAGAACGGGGTCACCCTGGTCAGTTTTTTTTGGAGAGCTCGTATGGCCGTATTTTTCAAGCGATTTTGACAAATAAATGTCCATTAGATAGATAATTTATCTGGCAACATTTTTGCCGTACTAAGTTTTTGTCTAACACAAATAGATTCGAAGCTAAAGCCGAAAAACCGAAGGTACTTATTTTCGACTTTTCAAAAATCTGGGGGTACGATAGGTCAGCATTTTTAAGGTGAAATAAAACCATAAAAACGTTTAGAAAATTGGTGCCTCTGCCTTTAATTGAAGAAAATGAATATTGTATATGATATAAAAATTGTTAAAACTAATAAAAAGGAATTTCCGTTGACGCTCACGAGGCAGAAAGATATTTCAAGTAAAAAATTAATAAATATAATTATAAAATTTTTTCCTTCGCGGGTCGTTTTCTAAACAAATTCCGTTCGATAAAATCGTCTCTTGTGATCCTAGTTCCTCAATATATTATAATGATGCCGAAAATAGTGGACCTATGGTGCCCCCAAATGGCTGACCTATGGTGCCCCAAAGCATATTTTTCATGTCGGTGTCGGTATTTCGACAAAAACCAAAAATATCAAGAAAACAAGATCATATTCATATTAAGGGTAAAATATTACATGAAACCTACTTATACGATATTTATTTACGTTAAGGTAATGCACTTCACTTGGCAGAAAAAATAATACTTTTTTCAGAATGAAAACATGTTTTTCATTAATGTTACCGTAACTAGACTGATGATGCATGGTGAGAGCCGAATAACAGCCGTGAGCATCAATCGTCACCATAGGCATTTAAAAAAATTATAACATCCGACCCCCAGAATAACATGGCGGCGGTAGTGCCACATACCTAACATGCCCCCTGACCAGGGTGACCCCGTTCTACCTACTATATAAAAAATATTTATATAATCGAAATAAAAAAAAAAACCTGATGAAACTGAAGAGAATAAGGCAACTATAATAATTTATTCTACTCTGGAATAATTTAATTCACAATAATAATTAGGTTACCTTGTATTAATAATAACCGGAATGAAAACAAATAGAATATAGTTATATTCCTTTCTTGTGTAATTTGAAAATAATTCGATAAATTATAATTGTAGTAGACACTCAAAAATGATTTGTTATTTTGTATTGCCTTATTATTTATGTAACTAATCGATACAACATAATATAATGTGGTTAAATCTTAAACTATTTGCATTGCATGTATTTAGTATGTAGGTACATACACAAACGTAATGCTTTGTTATAAAATTACCTTTGGGCTATCATCTACTACATGTAGATATATATGTGAGTACCTTTAAATATTATATTAAATTATTTACAAGAAAGTGAAGAATATTATAATTTGGTAAAATTTAATTGGCCCAAAAATTATTAATTATAAATAGGCTAACTTATTTACACATACTTAAAATGATTTAAAACATAGACGAGTTTAAACCTCTGTATTGCAATAATAATGTTATTATAAAGTTTTCTAATCTCTGAAAGTTTACAAAGAACATGTATAGTCAATTCCTTCTAATTCCACTTTACCTGCAACCACTACTATCTTTTATCGGTATTTAGATCATTATACTGGTAGTAATGTAGAGTTAGTAGGTACTTGACCTAAAACATCTATAATTTCAAGATTAGATAGGTTAGTTTATTAAGTTTTAAATTACAGTATAGTATTATGTTTTAACGCCGTCAAGACGAATCACTTCAAACAAATTTCACATCAATTCAAATAGCTACGGTTCACACAGGTTTAGTACGATTTATCTCCGCCAATTTATCCCCACCGCCTCGTCTCCGGTAATTCAACTCCGAGTAGATTCATTGTCATCGTTTTATCATCGATTGCTAGGTGAAGCATTTTCTTTATAATAAGTAATAATGTTATTTTTACATTAACTAACTCTTGGATTGAAATTTTATAAGCTAGCTTCAAATAAATTAATAAGTTATCCAATATTGTATTATTTTCTTTCAGCACAATAAGATAAACAACTCTATAAGATATAGCGAGATCACTAAAAGTTTAATTCCATAGCAGCACTGTATTTCCTGTTACTATCGTAAAATTTGGTTCATGTATAGAAAACTCGATCGAAAAACATGATGAGGTTTTCTTCTGTTATTTTTTACGTTTGAAGATATTTAGAAAAGACCCACCAGCGCTCATTAGCGGAGAGGGGAAATCCGTGCGGTACCAACTCACCAGCGCCTTTGGTGTTTCTCCTGAAGGATATTTGTGAATCTACTAAAATTTATAAACATATTTGTAATAAGTTGGTATTAGAATGTTTGAATCTTCTTATAAAACAAAAAGCAACCTCTATAAATGCATGTTAACCAGGTTGCATAACTAATAGTTTTTTGTTTTAATTACTTTTTACCAAAATTGTGAATGAGGAGTTTTATATTGGTACTTAATGGCTTATAAAAATAGAAACTTTACAAGCTTAGTATCTCTTACATGATTATTACATTAAGGTTAACACGCAAATTAACAATAATTAATAATATAGCATATCTATAAGTCCTACTTTATCCTAATGGTTCGCGATATTTAAATTTAGGAAATTTAACGCTAAGTCAACCCGTATGTAACATAAGAATTGTAAGTTTATGTTCAAAATAGCACCTGTATACGACCAAGAGTAATCTTTGTGTATGGTACCAAGCTGTTGGTTGGTTTTAATGAATAAATCAAGTAGACATATCCACTTACTGTATTTGCATTTTAATTGCATAAAAAAAATGTTACAAAAGATTTAAACGTCGCAGGTTTATCTTTTTTTTTAAATTTATAGAAAAACAATTTTGTTAAAGTAGATGCGATACGTTTACTTTTTGAAAGCTTTAAATTTTCTAAATGTTGTAAATATACAAATGAGATTTTCTACTGTTACATCTAGCCAGGAAGCAATATTAGTCTGCTCGGTTGTTCAAAGCCATTGGGAAATTTAGTCCAACAAAGTTATGTATGATGGTAGCATAGCTCCTGTCGGAATTATATATTTGAATGCACAGTAATTTTAGTTTAAATTTGTTTTATGTATTATAACGCCATGGATGAATAAATATTAAATATAACTTATTATATAACATCTTAAAAAAAACAATTTGCAGTTATACTTAATACTTGTAATAATGTGAAATAGCTTTAATACTATTTTCTTGTACCTATTGAAAATGTTGTACACATAATATTTATTGTAATGCAAAAATGAAATAAGAAGCCTTTATGCTATGCACGATATACAAGAATATAATGAAGATATACGTTATTGGAACCGTAAATCAAACACTTTGATTTGTGTTTGCGGTAGTTTTGGGTTCATAATAAATCAATGTAGTTTCCCCCATAGACCCGCGACACATCAACCGGTCGCGTCTAGGCGCGGATATATTACACCGACTTAGCTTTAAATTAAATTATCCTATTACAGCTTTAAATGCTGCTATATTAAAAATTTACTAAAAATTAACAAAACTTTGCTTAAATTTTTCCAATACATACCGATTGCAGATTTTATAAATTTAATTTAAATGTTCAAATTGATTTTAGAAGTAGCCTAAAAACTATTGTAATAAATTTAGCAAAGTTTATTCAAAAAATTAGTAAACTTTCTCTTCAAAGTTCTTATTGTAACGGCAAGGAATTGCTTAGAAACATTCAATTCATCTTTTCTCACTTCGAAACGAGTAACTTACAAACTTTTGTAAAGTATGAGAATAAGAATAATCTAACTGCAAACATTCACTCTTGTAATCGAATGTTTCAGAGTGAGGAAGTTTGCTTGCTTTGCGAATTGATGGAGAACTTAAGCGTGTATATTTACCAATAATTTCCAACAAGGACATCTTTCAACGTGTTTACACCTACTACATTGTTACATTGTCGAGTAGATAATAAAGTTGATACATTTTGCAATATAAAAATTAAATTTTAGTCGGTAAATATTTTTTAATGGACATAAGTGTGAATAATAGCACCAAATCGATTTATACAGCTCTCCACCCTTTGCATGTTTTATCTAACAACGAATGATTAGTGATTGTGGTTACGAAATTGATCACGTTCATTTTAGTCAGCTTAATAACTCAAACCAACACAAACTATTTGTATACTTCTAACTTAATTTGCAAATTAGTATTGGTTATCTCTCAACCGCAACCTCACCTCAAAATTAATTTATTAATGTAGGTGTAGGTACTTTTAAAACTACTTCGTAAATGAAAGGTTATTTCAAAACTCATTGCATACGTCGTTATTGAGACATTGTAATTAAGAACACAAATGCATTCTATCTCGTTTTCAGCTAATGGAAGAAGTTCATATTGTTGGCTATGAAAGGAAAATTGTCGCCATAGACAATGGAACAGTGATAACGTTCTCGCTAGTAGTAATAAAGCTGCAGAACATCCTTGGAAGCTCCACCCTTAATCTGTGAAGCAGGGCCTTTTAACCGCATACTGACATGGGATGTTCTTAATGGGTTTTTCTCTAAATCGAAAACGCTCTTACAATTCATTAATAAATTTACAACAATAATTCTTGATTATAGCGTCATTAATAAAAATTTTAAAATTATAATACATTTCTTATTGGTAGATGTAATATTTTAATTACGTCGCCGGAATCTGATTAATCTGTGCAAGTTGTAGCAATTTTAAAGTTTTAATGCTATTTTATAACCAGTCAAGTAGTTTCATTTTAAAATATCGTTGAAAAATCTACTGCCAACTGCAGCTGACAAGTCAATTGCACTTTCGAGTAGGCGAATATAATTGCGACAAGCAATTACCTCATTTATGACATTAATTAAACAAAAGTTAAGATAAAGCATTAAAGCATTAAGCCGTTTTAGTACTAATTAAGAAGCGAACGTAGGAAAATTAATTAATTCGTTACACTATTGTATAGCTAAAATGTACTTTTACAAGACAATTCTGATTAAAAAGCAAAAATTACTCGAAGGTGAAAATATAACGAACTATAAGAAAATAGGCCGATGTTATCGGATAGGTATCGTGATGTTGATGGATGACAAAATATCTCAATCTTTCAGCTATATAAATTGCTACATTGAAATTCGTTTGTTGTTATATACTTCACTAACTCAAACTAATCGTTGACGGTGATTTTTCTAAACTCAGAAAATATTTTGTTAGAACATAAAAATGTAATATATCTTATATTAAAATCGAAATTATTTCATTGGCACTGATATTACTTGTAACTCAGAAACTATACTTTATTAAAAAATATATAACACTTTAGGCTAAAAATCATCAAGAAGTGATTTTTATTAAAATACCAATTGTATACGTTATAAATCAACAAAAATAACAGAAAGAGTAAGAGAATTGTATTTTCCAGGCTCTTAAATTTAAAAAAAATTAATTTATTTATTACATTTACTTTGTTATCTAGCTCAGTCGGTGAATTAATTTGAATATTTCTATTTAAATCAAATATACTCAAAGGATTAACAACAACTTATGATTAAATCAATTAATTAAAAATGTGAATTACAAAATTATCTATACAATATAAATTAGTCATCTTAGTCGTCAATAAAATTTATACAACACAACAGCATGAACGAACAAGCTTCAAAATTTGAATGCGAACCAAAGATGACTATAACTTTTCTGAAATCATCTAATATTCTCATCAAACTGCAATCTTAAAAATATACACAACAATGCAAAAGCATTAAAGCTTTTTCAGCAAAAATGTTCTTGAAAAATTGATCATTAATTGGACCATAATATTTTAATGAATGTTTTTATTCCTCATTAATTGTATAGTACACACATAGAAAATAACAACATTACATAAAATGCAAGGCTATTTCAATTTAAAAATTTAATCAAAGAAACACAAATTCTACAAATCTCTAGTACCATAGTTATTCAGCAGCCTCAATGAGTAGCTACTTCATAAGGAAGGGGAAGTTCAGAATGGACTCTTTACAGAAACCGCATGTTCTTCCACTTAACCCTATACACGCGCGCCCCAGCATCCTTTGCCCGCTCCGGTATATGGGTGACCAGATGCAGGACCAAAGGGACCTAAGGACCTAAGGATATATTTAAATGCTGAGACAAAAAAAATATATTATGTTAATAAATTAGCCTCAAATTCATGTAAGCCTTTTGAATGCTATACTGGTAGTATACATACATCTAAAACCTTATTAGATAAATTACGAATTTCAAGAGCTTCCGCATATATTGATTTTAAATGATTTTTTAATTCGTTAGAAATTTTACCAAAGAGAACAATTTTGGATTTGTTTGTATTGAGTTCTATGTATAGTGAAAATTTACTGGAGCTATTATACAACATGCATCCGATGCACTGCGTGCATAAAGGGAATAGTACAGCTGAATGTCGTCAGCGTACATTAGTATGCTACAGTGCTGTATAAGGCTCGGCAGTTCTGATGTATTTATGGAGAATAGCAAATGTCCAATTCGCTGACACAGTGGGGCAAATGCAAGAAAAACAGTCTAAATACACAAGTTATTATTTGATATTTTTAATGCAGGAGTCATTGACACAGATAACTTATTAAGGATTTTATATAACGAGATGAATAATTATGATTATAACAGAGTAAAACGATAGAAAATAAGACTAAATATTTAGCTGTTGTTTTAAATTGTATAAATACTATTTCGATTGTATTAGTTATTAACATGTGAAAATATATAATAATAACGAAAGATCTAATTGATTACATCTTACAATAAAATGCTAAAAATATATAAAATTGAATTACAGTAGAATCCGGTTATAGCGACGATCAAGGGACCGTAAACTAAGCCATACTCTTGCTAACCAATCACTTACATCACTCTGTTGGGCAGACAAAGACTCTCCAGCTAACCAGCGACGATATTGTGTCTTACATTGAAACGGTTAATTCAATTCGCCGAGCAATTATAATTCAGAATATTCAACTGCCGAGCAAACAAATTGCCTTTATTTTTAAGCATAGGCCCATTTACGGGTATTCCGCCATTACATTGTAGCTTAAACAACTGTATCAGTGCCTGTTCGAGTTCTTCTTTTGTGGATACCCTCACGCGTTTAGGTTTAAGACCATTTGCATTAAACAGGGGTTCTATTTATTTTTATTCTTGAATGAGACACACCTAATTCCTTCGCAAGAGTCACATTCGATACTCCAGCTACTAAACGTTGTATTATAAGTAGAGCAGGGAATTAAATGCAATAACAACGTGTAAACTACGCATTACTATTAATTCTGTGTGCAACAGAATCTAATTAACTAATGCTTTGTTTATACGTTTTCAGTGCATATATAATTCCCTTCTCTAATTATAACACCTTTTTCTTAAATTGAAAAACATTTTTGTTCTGCGGAACTCATTTTGAAACAAAGAAGGCATTTTACTTGTGTAAGGCATTTGTAGGGGCCACGACATAATGCGACATTTGTTCTTGAAATTACGAATTGCTTTGAGACGACCGTCGTTTTAATTGGAAGATTTTTAATAAATCGTCGTCTTATGTCCATATACTTATTATAGTCGATGCTTCGTTCGATCTCGGACTTGAGTCTGACTCAAGCACGAAATCAACCAATCAAAATAAACAATTTTGTACCTAAGTAGTGCTCGAGTTTTGCTCCACCCAAGCATCGACTATAGGTACGTGTATAAGTAAACAGATGATTCCTAATATGACTTTTAAATGTTTTCAAATCTGGCAGTTTTTTATTAAGCATACTTGAGGGAAACTTCCTTTGTTTAATATGTACCGCAAACTGCTCAAGTTTCGCTACAACAGCCACTTGCTTAACCGTAGATGGTCTTTACGCGTTAGCTAGCCTTGTTACCTACAACGCAGTTTTCGAGAGCGTGATGTTTCGGAAAACATCGTGGATTCGGTTCCATTAGGTAATTTTCATACTCAGATCTTATCTCAGCCAAATGGAAATAATTATGTTAAAGTGGACGCCAGTTGATACAAATAAAACTAAGAAGTAGTGAAGAGTCGATTTATTGTATAAACAAAGATAGAAAAGTAGATGAGGTCGACATGTTTAATTAATTCACTAAATTAAGAGTAAAACAAAAAACATAAAACATAACACAAGCATAGTTAGAGAACACATTGTTGATTCTTATACATCGAGTAAGGTTCAATAAGAAGTTCTCATAAGCCATAGAGTTTTTATTCGATCTATGTTAAGTTTGATATTTTATCGATAAACATAGTGTATGAAACTAAGTCAAAAGTTTTCTTGAAATCCACCAATACAGCATCAAGCTGCTTCTGTGTTTCAACAAAATTAATTCATTATCTTCATTTTCAAGAAGAAAGAAGAATTTCAACAATTTTCCAGGAATTCTAATTTCAGAGATTTACAATTCATTGGAAAGCAGGACAGATGAACTTTCCAGCAGAAAGTAAAGCAGATACAGCAGCTGTATAGTTAACAGAATTGTGGAGGTGTTTGTATAACTGAAGGTTGTATAACTGAAGGTTATACAAACACTCCAGATATAATAACTGGATAATTGCTAATTTAGCTTCGGAAATTTTGGCGATTGCCAACTTTCCCAAGAGGCACAAGAAATAAAGAAATATAGAGAAGAACTTTCAATGAAAATAAAAATGTCCGTAAAAAGACAGAAAACATTTTTAATAGACTCCTCTTGACTACACATCCTAAAAATATTACGGTTTTGGAAAATCTCGAAGAAGAACAACGTAATCATTTAGAAATAGTAGTTATTCAAAAAATGAAGTTATGCATGAAAACTGCTCCAGCCGGGAAGATTCCGTGTGAAAACAAAAAACTTATTTTTTTTTATTTAAATTAATTAATTGAAAATAAATTAAATTCTTTATTCTAATTTTTATTACTTAGTTATACGTGTAACAAATCTAATTTTTTATTATTTACATTTTTCTAACAATGCATTTTCTAAAGATCGCTCCGCAAGACAGAAAAATTTCAATAGAGCAATCATCAACCTATGAATAGCACAAAAAGAGTCGGAAACATTGATTATATCAATTCTTACACCAAGCAATGGCTGTGCTTCAACTGTGCAGATATTTAAATCCTGAGTGCATACAAAGAAGGATTCTCAAGTGGGAAAACTTTGAAGGTGGCCTTACATGATAAAAAAATCATCAATGATTTATTCCAGGTATCCAATACACCCTCAAGTAAACATGAACAAATGATGCGTGTGATAAAAAAGGGTGAGTATAATAATATTATATATAGAATAATTATTAAATATTATACGAAAAACAAGTTAATAAAACGATTTAAATATCATTTAACTTGCAAGCTTTCGAGCACTCACGTGCAGTTTGTCAAACAGTAAGTTTATTTTAATGCCCGAAAGCTAGAAAATTAAATAATATTTAAATCGTTTTATTAACTTGTTTTTCGTTTAATATTTTTTTTTTTTTTTTTTTATATTTCTATGTAATTTACAATCTGTATTATAATGTGCAATACAATAAGTAAATGGTATGTATAAGGTTCAATTAGACATGTAGAGGGTATTCCATTGAATACTCTCCATTATTATTATAACAATAAGCATAACTGTTATCTAACAGGACGAATTTCTTAATTTTAATCAGTTACAAATCTTTTGTGTAAGTTTGATAATGAATGTCTTTTTAGTCGACGCACTTCTCCAGCATTGTCCAATAATCTATTTGCTAGTTCATTTGGGTGAGTACTTATTCTATCACGATATTTCACGCAGTTGATCGTAATTTCTTCTTTTATAGTTGTTACTTTTAGGTCTTTGGTGATGGTTTGATTAGGGATGTACCATGGGGCGTTTACTATTGTTCGCAACACTATGTTCTGGAATCTTTGTAGTATTTCTATATTTGAATTACTAGCCGTTCCCCACAGCTGGATCCCATATGTCCAAATTGGCTTTAATATGGCTTTATAAACTAATAATTTGCTCTCCAATGATAACTGCGATCTTCTTCCCAGCAACCAGTACATTTGTCGAAATTTTAACCTTAGTTGTTTATTTTTCATGCTTATGTGTTGTTTCCACGTCATCCGTCTGTCTAAATGCATACCTAGATATTTTGCGGTTTCTGCCTGTGGTAATTGACAGTTATTGAGTTTTACTGGGGGGCAGGTTTCTTTTTTCATTGTAAAGGTTACATGAGTTGATTTAGTTTCATTTGCCTTGACTCTCCATTTTTTTAGCCAATTTTGGTATTTATCTAGGCTTCTTTGTAGATTTTGTGATGCTTGTACTGCGTTTGTATGTGATGCTAGTATGGCAGTATCGTCGGCAAATGTGGCTGTTACGGTCTCGGTCTCTTTGGTTGTCGGTATGTCTGCTGTGTATATCAAGTACAAAGTTGGACCCAGTATGCTTCCCTGTGGCACGCCTGAGTTGACGGGATGCAGTTCTGTATACTCATCTTGGTGTTTTACTAGGAAGCATCTGTTTTGTAGATAAGATTTAAGTAATTGATAGTAAGTATGAGGTAGGTTCTTTTTTAGTTTGTAGTTCAATCCAACGTGCCACACCTTGTCAAATGCCTGGCTTATGTCCAGGAATGCCGCGGAACAATATCTTTTGCCTTCTAGGTCGTTGTTAATCGTTTTTGCTATTCTGTGGATTTGTTCGATTGTTCCATGATTACGTCTAAATCCAAATTGGTGATTTGGTATGAGTTTGCTCTCTGTCATGATGTGCTGTAGTCTTTTATGGAATAACTTTTCGAAGGTCTTCGACAAAACTGGCAGAAGGCTTATAGGCCTGTAGGATATAATTTCATCTGTTTTTTTCCCCGGTTTTGGTATTAATATGATTTGTGCTACCTTCCATTGATGGGGAAAGTAGCCCAGTCTAATTATAGCATTGCAAATTTGTGTTATAGCTATCATGGTTTTTTCAGACGACTCTTGTAGTATTTTACCAGTAATGAAATCGAAACCTGGAGCTTTCTTCGGATTTATTTCTTTATTGATGGCTTCTTTTACCTCCTTGAGCTTGAATGGTTTAATTGGTAAGTCCATTTGATATGGTTCTTTAAGATATTTGTGAATGTTTTCATCATCGTTTTCGGATCCATCTGAGGGGAGTGGCTGGAATACATTTCTCAGATGATCAGCAAAAGCTTCGGCTTTCTCTTTATCATTCCTAGCCCATTTACCATTGGAATCCTTGACTGGCGGATTTTGTTGCTTAGGTTTCTTGATGCTCCTTGTTGCTTTCCAGAGGGAATAGTCATTCGCTTCTGAGGGAGAGAGGTTTTTCAAGTATTCTTGAATTGCCTGGTTTTTTAAGCGAAGGAGCAGTTCTTTGAGTTCTTTGTTTGCCCTATTAAGTAATCTTTTATGGTCTTTATGTCTGCTCGTATGCCATTGCTTTCTTAGTTTTCTCTTGATGGCTATTTTCTCCTTAACTACAATTGGACATGTTTCATTCACATGTGTTTCTTTATGGTCCGGTGTTGCTTGCCATGCTGCTTTTTGTAGCGCTTTTGTAAGTTCTTTTACTGCTTCTTCTATTTGTTTCTCTGTTTTAAGCGATATGTTCAAGTTTACCAATTTATCTAAGTTTTGTCTGTAGGTATCCCAGTTTGTTTTTTTACTGAATAGTGATGGTTGTTTTGGTTTTTCCTTTATATTGGTGTATATAGTAATTAGTATTGGGGTATGGTCTGATGAAAGATCTAAGCATGATTCCACTTTTATCTGTTTAATGTTCACTCCTTTTGTGATGCCGAAATCAATTACATCTGGTATTCTGTTTGCATCCGTTGGCCAGTACGTTGGTTCGCCAGTGGATATAGCGCTCAGGTTGTTTGCTCTCATCGCTGCTAACAGTTCTCTTCCCTTAGTGGTGGCAATTCTGGAACCCCATTGTGGGTGTTTTGCGTTATAATCACCTCCGGCGATGAACCTGTTTCCTAATGTTTTAAAGAATTGTTCGTATTGTTGTTGTTTATTATTGTATTTGGGTGGACAATAGATCGCTGTTATTGTTAAGGGTCCAGTCAATTCTTCTATAATTACACTATTTGCTTGGAGATGATCATGTGCATACTTTTCCATTTGGTGATGTTTAATGTTACTTTTGATGATTATTGCTGCCCCTCCATGTGCTGTACCATCGGGGTGGTTTGTGTTGTATATGTTGAAATTTGGGATTTTCATATGACTTCTATTTGTAAAATGTGTTTCAGAAATAAGCATAATGTCAATATTGTGTTGGTGTAGGAATATTTTTATTTCTTGTGTATGCTGACACAAGCCGTTGGCGTTCCATACTGCTAATTTAAGCAATTGCACCATTAGTAGTATTTGGCTTTGTGATAAGAGCGGAAATCAAGTTCATCATTGTTCCCATCTGATTGATCAGTTGTTTTAGCATCTCTTTCAGTTCTGCCATGTCGTTGTTCTGTGGGGTATAAATCATGACTGGTTCGTTTTGGTTGACGTTATTGATGAATTGCGTTCTTTGAGGTCCTGTTCCGGTTGCTTGGGCATATGATACTGTTGGTTGTGTCATTTGTGAGGGTGTTTCTGTTCGCTTTCGTATAGCGGGGTAAATCTTCTGTTGCAATTGTTTATGCACTAAGCAGCCTCTGTAATTTGCTGGATGATTTTCGTGGCAGTTGACGCATTTCACGTCGTCATTCTTTTTTTCTTTTTTAGTACATTCACTTGTTGGATGATTATCGGTGCATTTAACGCAGCGCGGGATTCTCGTGCAGAAATTCTTTGTGTGTCCGTACCTTTGGCATCTCATGCATTGCGGTATCTCTCGCTTTACATGAGGTGGTTCGAAAGCTACTATTAGATTCCCTAATGTTCTGACTTTATAGATCTCTCCATTATTGCTCTTAGGTTTCAAGTCTACATAGAACATGGGCAATGGTTTCTTAGTTTCTCTTTGTTTTATATTCCACACGTTTACTGCTTCGTGACCTATTTCTTCCAGTTTTTCTTTTATATCTTTTTCCTCTGTAGCTGGGTGCACGTTTTTGAGCACTACTCTGAATGGCCGTTCAGTTTTAGGTTTGTAGGTGTATAGTTCGGTCTTTTTTGTCTTTAGTGCTTCTACTATTTTTGTGTAAATTTCTGCAGTTTTTGGTTGAATTTTTACTTCGTTGTTATATAGGGTCTTCACTGTATAATTATCCTTTGCTATTTCATCAAGCAATGATGTTAATGGTTGGATGCATTCAGAGTTTGTTACAAATATTGGGGGTGGTTTTCTTTCGATAGGTTTTCCACTGTTGGTTTCAACGTGTTGATTCTCTGGAGTGTCGCCCAGTGTATCGAATCTATTTTGCACTGCCACTGGTTTATTTAACCAATAGTCGCTTATCTTAGTTTGTATATTTACTCTACTTTCTTGTTCTGGGCTTGATCTGCGTCTTTTTTTGTTGTTATTTACCACTGTTTGCCAGTCATAATTCCTCGGTTCAGGTAATGGTGGATAGTTTGTATCTGGTATTTGTGGGCCACTTGACAGTAGTTGTACTCTCGCATCCGGTAAGACTTGCTGTTGTCCAGAGAACTGCATTAGCGGTGGATAACTTTGATTATAGTAAATCATAGGTTGTTGGAACATTTGGGGCAAGTACGGGACGGGCTGCTGTTGATTTATTATTTGGGTATCTTTGTCATAGCAAATGTGGTTTATCGCCGATATTGGCAGGTTTGATGCTTCATTGAGGGGAGGCCCTATCACCAGGGGGGGATCTTTCTGCCTTTTAGGCGGTGGAGTTCGTTCCATGGTTGCATTCACATTGTATAACCTTACTTTGTAAATTCGAAAAAGTTTGTATTTGTATTACCTTGCAAATGTTGTTTGGTTGATAACACTCTCACAATCACTCTATTGTTCACCTTATGCGACAGCCGCTATATCACTTGATTAAAATGTAACAATAACAATTAATTGCAATTAACAAACACTCATACACGCACAATTAAAACATTTTTCATGTTGATTTATATAAATTGCGGAACGTCGAGCGTTCACTTATTTAACTTGTTTTTCGTTTAATATTTAATAATTATTATTTCACAAGTTACTATATTTAATAAATTTCATGTATAATAGTTATAACACAATAAAATTTTGTTAATCGCCTCACAATCGACATTCAATGGATATGGATTTCCAATTCTAACATATTAATATTCATATAATCCAAAGAGTATGTCTCGTCGGGGACAATCTGAGTCCCACAGTGTTTAAAAATATTTTAGGTCTGTTTGGAAATTTTTTAAATTCTTAAATTTTTAAAAGTCAACTACGATATTCCATGCTGGTAAAATAATATCAATTCAAAAACTACAAAATTACCGAATTGGCAGGGATTTTTCTTATGTTATATAAATAGTACACCGAATTTTCAATTATAACATGTTTAATTAATTAATATTATTAACTCGTGAAAATATAAGTATAATTAAATTAAAATAAAACGAGTTAAACAAACGATAAAAGATTAAATTATTAGATCTTTAATATTTCGACACTGATTGTGTCTTCATCAGAAATATAATGTTATATATTTTGCAGGCACCCGGCAGAAAAAACAAAGTTAAAAATTCAATCGAAAATTTTAAGTTTGAATATTTTAAAAAGGAGATTAGGAAGGAAGGTCGAGCGATAACGTAACGCATTGGGGATTAAATAGTTGGAATAACCGGAAAATTTTTTCGAATCGAAAAGTGCGTTTTGTTAGCTACCGAAAACGAAAATAATTTTGTTATCCTAGTCCGTGTAACGGCTTCATCAGCGCTAATCGAATCACTGAAGGTCGTCAATTAGCTTCACTAACAAGCCAATAGAAATCGTTTGTTAATTTTAACAAAATTTTAATTAAAGTTTAATGAAATCGACCATAAGTTGCGCAAGTTTGGCTTTCTCAAATTTTTGGTCTGGTTAATTTAATTAGTTGTTTGGATATTGTACGAGAAATTGCGTTTTGGTTTCCGGATACCCAGTAGGAGATTAGTTTTGTGATTTGGTAAAGCAAGCTCCAGCCAAGCCGATCAACCTGGCTTTCTTATCTGTAAATTATCTACAGAATATTATTTCGTTCTTTCGGCGTCCAGCAACAGTGGCATTCCTGCGACCAATGGCGTAACATCGTCTTCTGGGTGAGCACTAACTATTATTTAATTATTTGTGAAAGATTTGGTTTGAATCACGTCACAATACGCGCGGGTTCTTTTGAGACTGTTCTGAAGAAGGAAGAATAATATTCTTCCTAACTAATTTATATTTTTGTTTGCCGGAATTAGGGAAACGAGCCCTAATTGTCAAAAGCGTATCAGATCTGACGCGTTTCCTTTTACAGCTACGCCTGACCTTTTTCTTTATTTTTTTTAACATTGACTCTGTGCGTGGAGATACTATTAGTTTTATCTTTTGCTTCATTATATGTTATCACCTTGCCTGTTGTTTTTATTTAATCTGCTTTCTCGCTTTCAGAACAATAACTTTTTTTTACGGCAAAAACCGTGTGGCGCCCATATTTTTGTTTTGTGTTTGTATAGTTTTGGTGGAAGATTCACCCTCCTCAAAACGCCCACGCCCATTTGCTCCCAATTGGGTTTAGCCGAACGCCGTATTATAGGAAAGAATATGAGGTGAGTCCATAACATTTTTGAGCAATTGCCTTTTGTGCGCTAAAGGTTAAATTAGCGTTACAATTAAAGATCAGTTTGTGCATTCAAAGAGGAAATTCTGCTTCGGTGCTAGGGGCGTGCATGGTCGAATTTTTCAACCTTACTTAAGTTAATGTTTATAATTTGTTAATAAATTAATTCTGTTATTGTAATTTTTAAATTATGAATTATAAATATTGCCACGGTTTTACTAAATGCGGGGAATAGGTGGTGTGCTTCCCCGATCTCGGGGTTGCTGGCAATACCCTTGGCTAGCTCAGCAATTTGAAAATGAACCAACAACATAAACAAAATATAAAAGAGAAGCACATATTGGCGAGTTCTCGATGTGACAACCAAAAAAATATATATTGAGAGGGCTATAAGTGCCCTAGGCGTCACGTGATTAAATTTAGCCTTTCAATAACCAGATTTTGCTGCCCAATCACGAACGGCAGCGTGGGAAGAACTCGCACAATAAGGTATAAAATACACTTTCAATCAACGATAAAATTTTGACCACACAAGCACTTATCTCACAAAATGTCCTTGATGGTTCTTGTTGGCAGATGGTGACCGATGTACTAACAATTAGTTTTTTTATTAATTACTTCCACTGCTAATGGACAAGGGGTAGGAGGAAGACCCTCGAAGATGTTATGAGGGTTCAATTTTCCTGGATACGTTTTCGAGAATTAATGGGAATAACGAGAATTCGTAGAGAGAAGCCGAATAAAGAATCCTCCAAAGGAGATAAGACCTAATGTCTTTGCAAACGACAAAAACTTCCAACGCTGAATATAGTGAATTATACTGAAAATATTCCGAAGGAACTAGAATAATTCCTAATTTCAAAACACTTTGCAAATACCACAAACTTCTCTCGCAAAACATCAAAATCGAAATCCCGCCAACGTAGTTGAAAATATTAACAAAGCTTTCAAAAAATAATGAACAAAATATATTGTGACGTCATAACGCGGCGCGTGGAATGGCGGTGGTAATCTTTAGACACATGGTTTTGAACTTCGGCTAAAACTGTGGTCAGAACTGTAGGTAAACCTTTCTGTGTAAAGGCACCTAATGCCTTGTACACACAGGCGCGAAAAGTAACGAACCGAACGGATATGACGTCATTTCGACAAGCATTTTGGCGAATTTGCAACATAAGTCTGCAACAAATTTCAGCGAGCACTCAAAGAGACACGTACACATTGACGCTTAGAACGCCGAACCGAACACTACTCGAGAAAGGTGACGTCAGGTTCATTCATATTTTATCGCGCTTACAATAACAATCTGCATTTCGGCGAGCATTTTCAACGATCCATCTCATGTCGGTATTTCGACGAACATTCAAAGAGATTGCCGAGATTTTCTGTTCAAGTTTTAAATTAAATTTAAAAATACAAAGAATTAGTTGTTTGGGTACTTTTCTTTCAATGTTTAAAAAAAACACATTATTATTTTGTGCGTAGGTATAGTTTTTATGGTAGCTACATTATTCTTTTTATGCTTAATGAAGGTAACGAAAATTTACAGCAATGTGCAAATTGAAAATTTTCAATATTTCATACATCTCAATTATTAATTAATATTATAATTGGCATTCCGAAAATGCACATAAAAATTTCTGTAGATCTTGAAACTTATTTGACGTCAGATCTTTGTTGATTGCAAATTATAAGTTGGATAAGATGAATTTACGTCTTTGATAAAATTCAATCCAAAATAGTTATCTCCACACTTTTTTCACGAATTGAAACAGGTGTGAAAGATTTCAGACACAACTTCTTTTAATTATCATTGCTTTTATTAAATCGAATAAATCTGAACATTTCTTAGTGCAGTTTGTGATTTTCGTCATTAAATTAATATTTCGTATAGAGAAATACTGCAATGGTTCATTTAATTATTGTATTATGGAAAAATTCGCAACATTTGATTTTGAAATTAATAATAAGATTTATTTTTTTTCAAGAAAAATTTTAAACCTTTTTTAATTCATAACTTACCTACTCAAGACAACGAAGTTCTGTAGGTCATGGATTTGTGCAATAAAAATAAAACAATGAATTTCTTCATTCTGATAATTTTTTTTTGAAAAGTAATTGATTTTAATTATTTTTTACCGTTTAATTTTTACCGTTATCCAATACGATAATAAAAATGTTTATCCTCATTTAAAATATATAACTTTGATTCCTTTTGAAAAAATATTTGATGCATTTGAAAACTGCTAACATGCAATGTTGAACATAGAATGTGCGTCGGTCCATGACGATATTATACAAATTTTTGCGTTAAAATTGTAATCTGTATCTTAGTGTTTTTGAGAAAATCGTGGAGGTACGTTTGTTCTAATATTTTAAAACTTATAACATTAAACTAGTGCTGTCTAAGAAATAATAACAAATATTATGAAACATCCTGTTTAATATTACTGACCTACGGTAGAAAATACTATAAAATAATAAAGCAAATGTGAGTAACTTCCATTAACAAGAGTGGTGTTCGTTCAAAATGTTCGGAGCTCTGTTCGCGAAAACCGCTCGCGAACGCGACTTCCGATCGGTTCGGCGTTCGTGTTCGCATATGTGTACAAGGCATAATATGTAATAAAAAATGCTTTGTACACATATGGGAACACGAACGCCGAACCGATCGCCAGTCGCGTTCGCGAGCGGCTTTCGCGAACAGAGCTTCGAACTTTTTCAACAAACACCACTTGTTAATAGAAGTTACTCACTTTTGCTTTATTATTTTATAGTATTTTCTATTTCTAGTTTTGTAATATTTGTTATTATTTCTTAGACAACACTTGCGTTAAAATTTTTTATTTAACAAAGTACAATGCAGTGGTTTTTGATTTTTCTTAAACAGTAAAATATAATTAAAATTAATGACTTTTCCAAAAAAAAATTGTGGTTATGAAGAAATTCATTGTTTTATTTACATTGCACAAATCCATGACCTACAGAACATCGTTGTCTTGAGTAGGTAAGTTATGAATTAAAAAAGGTTTAACATTTTTGTCTTGAGAATTATTTCTACATTATGAGAGTATTTCTCGATACGAAATATTAATTTAATGACGAAAATCACAAACTGCACTAAGAATTGTTCAAATTTATTCAATTTAATAAAAGTAATGATAATTAAAAGGAATTGTTTCTGAAATCTTTCACACCTGTTGCAATTCGTGAAAAGAAGTGAGGAGATAACTATTTTGGATTGAATTTTATTAAAAACGTAAATTCATCTTATCCAACTTATAATTTGCAATCAATAAGGATCAGACGTCAAATAAGTTTCAAAATCTACTGAAATTTTTAAGTGCATTTACGGAATAATAATGATAAATAATTGAGGTGAATGAAATATAGAAAATTTTCAATTTGCACACTGCTGTAAATTTTCATTACGTTCATTAAGCATAAAAAGAAATATGTAGCTACCATAAAAAATATACCTACGCATAAAATAATAATGTGTATCTACATTCAAAGAAAAGTATTGTATTTTTAAATTTAATTTAAAACTTGAACAAAAATCGTTGAAAATGCTCCCCGAAATGCAGATTGTTATTGTAAGCGCGATAAAATATGAATGAACCAGACGTCACCTTCCTCGAATAGTGTTCGGTTCGGTGTTCTAAGTTCTAATGTGTACGTGTCTTTTTGAGTGCTCGCTGAAATTTGTTGCAGATTTATGTTGCGAATTCGCCTAAATGTTTGTCAAAATGACGTCATATCCGTTCGGTTCGTTACTTTGCGCGCCTGTGTGTACAAGGCATAACAATTTTTGTAAAAATTATCAGAACCACTTAAGACAAAACTAAAATGTTTAAGATCGAAAAATATTAATTAGTGCATAAAATTTTAAAATTAATCGCTGTACTATATTTTGGTTTGTATTCTAGATTTCTTCACCCGTGCGAATTGGGGAGCTTTTACTGAAAACTTTGTTTTGCCTAAAATAGTTGTTAAAATTGTAAGGGAAAGTTATCGTCCACTTGAAAACTTAAATAATAATAAAGAGTGCCATTTGAAACCTAACACTAGTCCATATTGTACTATTGAAATTAAATAATTGGACTTTTAACCTCTTTACCTACACACTTGATAATACACATTATAATATTAATTATTATGCAACTAACAATATTGAAAACACTTAACAAAGTTTTAAAGCTATCGGAATACAAATTCTAGTTTAATGTTTAAAATAAATTTTCTGCGTTGCTTTTCTCTCACAGAAAATACTTAGTTTTTTAATTTAGATTATTGTGATATCAAGTTAAAATGATTCATAACTTTTAAATTATTAAATTTATTATTGTTTCTATTATGAAATAAAAATTGGCTAATTTGTTATTTTTGTAAAACTGTAAAATAAATTTTTCCTCAAAATGTTTTTTAATATCCACGAATTCTACGATTTCGAACGAAAATTGGTTTTTTATTCATGCGTACCTTATCTAAATCAGTGAGTTTCAAGAGCGGCCAGCAAACAAATTTCAGTCGTATATTTGAAAATAATTTTAATAATTTTTTCAAGATTAAACCTGATAGTTGCAGCACAAATTTCTTAAAGAAACTGGTCGAGTACACTACTGAATTAGGTATTAGGTATGCATATTTTAAGATTAACTAAATAATAAGTTAATGGTTCCTTATTTAAAAAAAGAAAATAATTGCTTTTTTGTTTACTTTTTAAGTAGGTATCTAGTGTGCGATAAATATTTCTTGTTTAATTTTAAACTAAGCAATATATAAGCAACTAACCTAAAACGACTTACGCCCAGATTCATAGACAAGTAATAAGTAACAAGTAACAAGTATTGAGTAGTAAGTATCGAATTTGTATTTCATAGACGCACATTCGGTACTCAGGGGGCGGGAACATTTAAAAAAATCCAAGTGATGAAATTAGCTTACTTGTTACTTAAGTAAGTAATTGTATTGTGACTTTGACAGGTAATTTTTTATATTGTGTGTATTGCGTGTAGTTCTAATAGTGTGATTTGAGTGTTTTTGTGGAAATAATAAATATGAGTGCGAATATTGGAAAAAAAAACTACAGGACTTATAGTTTTTTGTTCTCCTGTTCTTGTTCTTGTTAAATTTTGTTCTCGTTCCATTAATTCTTTCTTTGTTTTTCATTTTATTTACCTTGTTTATGACATTGTTTTCAATATATACCTAATAATACATAATAATTATATAGTTTGATAAATTGTAGTTTTAATAAATTAGTTTAGAATGTATATTAGAATTATCCACAAAACTAACTCATTCATTCATTCACTACCTCCCTCGGTAACCTTTTGCAAAATGAAAAACAAGAAGCTCGATTGGTTGACTTTTTTATTCCAAAAACATAAAAACACAACAAACACATATCACAGCAACGGAAGTCTCCATTTTTGTCGATAAAACTCGACGAAGACAAGGAAAGCGCCTCTTCCAAACCCCAATCGTTCTTTCAACAGAATTTCTGATTGAAATGTGGGAAGTATTATACGCAACTTCTTGAGCAGTGCTGGGTTGCAGTACAGGAGTTAATAAATAATTCCTACATGCATATCCACTATCTCCCAGTAACAATCCCAAAAGTTGCCCTTGCTCAAATCGAACCCGAACTGCGCTCCTGTCAAACATAACACTATCGTGTGTTGCACCAGGATGTCTGACTACAATATCCATAATTTCTAATTTTGGACCAGAAACTACCTACAAAATTGTTTAAGTTACTGAATGTCACTTTCAAAAATTAAATCCTTTAATCTGCACGGTTAAAGAAAAATATCGTTTGCGATTTCGAAAAATTTCTCCATTTTCTCCTCCTGGATTTGCGATCGCTATATGAGTTCCATCTACACATCCTGCAACTGATGGGAACCCACGGATATCGTAAAATAGCTCTATATTTTTTCTTTGTTGTGCTGGCGTTTCTGGAAACTTGATGTAATTTGCACTTTGTTTGGCAAGAAGAAATGATATTCGTTTAATAAATCGGCACACAGATGATTGGCTAAAACCTCTTACATCGGCATGAACTTTCTACAATTTTCTTGTATTATTGTCATTGAAAAAATTAAATTTTTAATTATGCTTACTTGGAAACTTCCACTTGCGTAAAAGCGCAAACACATTAACAACTGAAAGAGTGGTTCTATAGGTAGGCCACGATTGCTTTCATTTCTCAAATCCTGATCTACCAGTGGTAAAATCACTGAGATAACACATTGTTTAGAAAACCTATAGCGAGCACGAAAGTCAACCTCGGAAAAATATTCGACCGGATTTTTTCCATCACGTAGGTATATATCGCTTTGGTAGGCGATCTGGTCGAAGTTCAACTTCTTCTACCATTTCCACGTAATCAAAAAATTCATCCATTTCAATTAAAAAATGAATTGGAAGCTGTCACAAATAATTGGTTTAAATTTAAATTTAAACGAAACTGACATAATATTAAGTAAGTGACCAAATATCCCTGTTCAAGTATTACTTTCCCGAGTATTCACGAAGCAACGACTATGAAATGCACTGATAAAAATCGGTTACTCAGTTGGTAAGGGAATATTTCATAAGTAAGGTTCTAAGTATAAGTAAGTGATTGTCTATGAATCCGGGCGTTTAGAAAATTGGACGTTACTAATAGAAAGGTAACAATCATAAGAAGGAAAAAGAACAATTTTGAATTTTTTTTGGATATTTTCATTTTTGCACCATTTTTAGTATATACTACTTATTGATTCCTTAAGTAATACTTAAGGTATTACTGGATTGTAGTTCTCAGAAATGATGGATTTTAGAGTGCCTGGATTCGAGATTTGCCGTGGTTGCGCTGGTCAAAACTACACCATATACACCCTCGCTACGCTCGGGTGTTCCGGGCCGTTTTGACAAGCGCTAAACTCGAAAATATTATCCACCTAGGGTTACCGAGCTCGAAAACTGGGATCGGACATTTGGCAATGTCAAGAAAGCTTAAATTGTGCTCTTTCAGAATATTGACTGGTTTTCTATCGTACTTTTGAAGAGAAAAGCGTAGGAGATTGACGGTAACCGCACGGCTACAAATGAACTGAAGCCGGCTCGGTCCACTAAAACACGCTCCTGTTTACTTAAAAGATTAATAGTTGTCTTAACCGCCTTTAGATCAGTGGAATTTACATGTAAGAAAATTGTGAACTAAAACCGACCGGTGAAACTTACATGTAGGATTAATAAAAATTTCACCCATCGGTGGAACTTACAATCGCCCATAAAAAAGTTTGTTTGTTAAAAATTATTCGAGATTATTTGAAATTATTTGAGATTATTTGAAATTATTTGAGATTATTTAGATTACCTACTAATGATTATTAAATATTATGGGAGAATATTTAAGATTAGTAATAAATTATTGATATTTTGTCCACATGATTATTGAAGTGAACAACCTCTCGAGCATAACTAACCTATGGTATAACTTTAACCCATTTGATAGTTATAATCAGCATAAGTGCAGAGTGGTAACATAGAATCTGGTTACAAACCTAAATAAATGACAATTTTTAGAGGTTATATTAAAATTTTACAGTGACAGTAAAATTATAATAAATCACTTTAATTTTTGAATATTAATATGAATCGAGATGTAAATGTTTTTGATTTTGATAGTGATTCCTAAATCATTTATAGATTTGAACATTTAAGTAACCCTAAAATATTTCAAACAAGGAGAAATTACTGTGAGGAACTTAGGGAAAAAGAATTGATAACAAACTTCCGGTTGACTAAAACCACATTTTATTATTTATTATCAAAGGTGGGGGATGAAATCAAACCCCTTACCAATCGTAACAATGCAATTAGTGCTTCAGCGTGCAAAACTGCTTCTAGCTCTTAGATTTTATGCTACTGGAAGTATGCTCTTAGTTGCTGGAAATTTCGCAGGTGTGAGCGAATCTTTTGCATGTGTAATTGTTAAAGTAGTTGCGAAAACAAAATGCAGGTTTATTTAATGAATTTATAAGAATGCTTTCGAAAGACAAAGAAATTGAAAAACTCAATTGGATTTCTTCAAAATTGCAAAATTTCCAAAATCATAAACATCTACAATATAACACATAAGATATTACCTACTGCTATGTTATGAAGTTATGTTTATAAAGCAACATTGTTCTGTTTTCATTGATTAAAATAATCACAATAACTTTTTACACAAAATTAAAATTTTCAATTATTTCATATCAGACTTGGACGTAATTTATCCCCTCATTAAATCACTTATACCCATGGTCCAACGGTAGTATAAATTATTAACACCAGTATAAACAGCTGGTTTAGACTAAAAATTAAGAAAATTGAAATAATAATTTCCACTTTGCGAAGAAGTACTAGTCAAAATTATTAACAGTTAGCAATGTTTGCTTGACATAATTATCAACTTTCATTAATATTTAATTTATCGTTAAAACTTATAAGTTAATTAATTATCGGTTTTTAAGGTTTGTGATAATTACGGTAATTAGTAAGTAATATATAATAATTATTAGTTATATAGTTGGGTTAATTTTCAGCAATCTGAATACAACTATTATTTTGAAAACGTCGTGATTCCTTTATTGCGATTTATATCGTAATCGAATTAAATAAGCTTCTGGTATTTAATTATCTAAATTTGTGCATAACATTCTAGTTACACGTCAGATTTCAATATCTACTAATTTCAATTACCTGTGCTAAAATAGATAATATTGCGGTTTGTAATTTTATATCATCTGGAATTTGTTTATATTTGTTGCAAAATTGAATTCGGGTCATCATGATAAATCATGATAAATTAGCCTATTCTTTTGAATAATTTGTGTTATCATAAATATCCCAATGTAGTACATCGTCATCATCTTGATTTCTTTTATTAAACAGCTAACATCATTTAGAGATACTGTTAATAGAACCTCCGCAGTGCAAAAAGTTAGTTTTAAAAAGTTAGTTAATTTGATTAAATTTCATTAATAAAACTACACTATTCTTAGATATTTTATGGTTGGTATTTATTTCGCCAGTATTTTATAGCATTTTACTATTTTAAATAATTGGTCAGTATTTTTAATAAATGATCGATATTTTAAATAAATGATTAGTGTTTTAAATAAATGGTCGAAATTTATAATGCAATGTCAGTGTAGGTATTAAACAAAATCAGTCAGTAAACATATTTGGAAGCATTTGAATGCAACCTAATATATTTTTAATATATTTCTAATATATTTCTCTTCTCCAGCGATATCCGAGCGAGTAGAAGACCATTTTTGCAGAGTGCAATTAATTTGCGCTTTATATTAGAAATTTGATTAATAACTGAGTGAAAATCAGTTACATGCTCCAAAGTGCGTATCCTGTAGTGAATTTCGTTAAGTTTCAGAAAGAAATAGCTGAAACAGAAGAATTTGTACAAGCAGATATAATAATTTTTATCAAGGTCGAAAAGGGACGCCACGCCATTTTGATTTATTTCCAATACGAAGAAATCAATAAGATTTACTTACCTGCGATCGAAAGTTACGCTATTTCAAGCCGATGTTTAAGAAGATTGGATCAACCTCGTGTATAATTTTGATCCCAATAGAAAATTTTATTTGGATGCAACCGAAATTCTTTAAATTTATCAGCTGTACAGGAGAACTCAACCGTACAGAAGCCAAGAGTACACTGGAAATCCACGTCGCTATCATCGAGGGTATAGTTATTTTGTACAAGGTATTTGAAAATTTTAGTACATGCAAACTCCAAATTTATTTTATAAACTTTAATTCACTTTTTAACAAAATTGTAAAGATTTTGCTTACAATCACATCTACACAGTGGCAAATGATAGTAAAATTTAGCAACAATATAAAATCTACAGTAAATAAAATTTTACAATCAGTGGCCTTACACCAAATTACACCTAAGCCAAAAATCGAAAATTGTCGCTACAAAATTGTTCCTATAAATAAAACGTTTTCTCCCGATTTCAAAAAAAAGATTATTATTTACTTTACAAGCCAACGGGGCTTCCCAAAGGAATCCACTCCTGAAGTCTTTAGTTCACCGAGTTCATCTAGCTAGCCGAGGTAAATTTAACCTGGTGAAGGACGGTAAGTCGTGTTTTTTACGAAATCCCACCACAATATACATAAAGTTATGTAATGTCGTTTGGTGGAAAATTAATTGGTACCGTATAGGTTTTTTTTAAAATTTTTATTTCGTTTTTCACAATTTTGGTGTTTTATCATAAAAAGCAGATCACTGAATAATATTACTGAAGTAAATAATAAACTGCGAATACAGCGTTTAGTTCCACGTGGTTAATTAGGAATTTTCTTATTGACCTATGTAAGTATGTTATTTAAAATTGTAAAATGTTCGTCTTTTATAAGCTTGTACGTTCACTCCATCATGCATAACTGTCACAATCAACTTGCATAATTTTAATTTAATTTTTGTGTCAGCAAAATTAGCATAATTTCTACTTTCCACGTAATAGCAGCACTTAATAATATTATGTACCTATAGTATGTATTTATACAATTAAATCCGCACATGTTGATAACTGCATAATAAATGTTCTCCAATATAATTAGTTTTAAATCTAACGAATTTTCACTGAAGATTTCGTATTTCAATATTACAAGTCGAAAGTCTAGAATCTTTATCCAATTAATTTACTTTTGTTTTTTTTGCCTTTATTGCATTTACCCAGACCTCGCCAAAAAAAAACCTATAAAGAACAAGGGTTTGTAAAGAAGAATGTTATATAGGACTAATAGGAAATAGGACTTCTTCAGAACATTCTTTCGTTTCGCTCATTTTTTCTTAATCTTATTTACTAAATACCTACAGTTAATTTTATTACTTTATACTTTTAATATTACTTTATTACCTCATTTATATATTTTTTCAATAAAACTCTACCAGGCATAGTACATAATATATTCTTAAAACACTTTTATGGAATTTCATGTATTGGAATCTTGATCCTGCAGAAAAATATTTAATGTTTAACATAATTTATTAACTCATTTTTAATCAAATTGAAATTGGTATTCAATTAAAAATCAATTTTTTACAGAATTTTAATATTTAGAATACTAGATACTTGCAATGATAGAAATGATCTATAGTAAGTACGTAATTTCCTTCTAATAAAATTATATCCAAGTTCCTATTAATAAATTAATTGTATCGTTTTAAAGCTCCACAACTTAAGAGCAAAACAATTACAAAATGTAAATTTAGTTAATTTACCATAACAATTCAATGTTGCTTAATGTAACATTACTTTTAATAACATTATTCCACTTAACCTTAGGACTTGGAAATTTTAGAGAACGCAACTATAAGTGTTTAAATAAGATAAATTAGGACCAAATGCTCAGAAAATGTCTTTAAAAGTTGAATAAAGCCGCAGTATCAATTGCGGTGTCTACATTTGAGAGCTTACCTTCCCTTACACTCAAATTAATGACGATTCCTTTAATATTCAAACAATAATGAAGCACAGATTCATACTAGTTTATCGGTTCATCTGGAAAATGTTATTGCACAAAAATTGCTCAATAAAATTAACTTTCCAAACTTAAAGTGCTTGTTTTCCCGAGTCCCGAATTAAGAAAACTATAACAATAAAACTTTTAATTTCTGGTTTCCTTATTATGTTTGGTAGGTTATGTATGAGCTATTGCATTTTGTTGTTTTCCTGCAATCCGTTGGGATGCCGTGTGAATGCTTATAATATAATGTGTAGCGCTTTATATTAATTATTATGCAATTAATTTTCAGATAAAAGAGTTTACAATTAATATAATTATTATCATATTTTATAATAATTGTACTAATGTATGCTTTAAATATGAGTTAATAATAATCAAATTAACGTAAAATTAATAAAAATTTCAAACTATTTAAATAGTTGAAAAATATTCTATTAAAACTAGAAAGTAAAAGATTAAAACTACGACCCAGAAAGGATGTACAAAATAAATCCTTCAAAGTAATAGTTAAAAATTCAAGGATATGTTTGTACTATATTATCTAAGTTCAACTCTAAGTCCATTGAAACAAGGATACGTTATAGGTTTCAAATATAAAGTTCATATTTTAATTTCGATTAAATGAATTTTAAAAATCTGATTTGATCAAAATTGAAAATTTAAATTTTTATAGAGTGGGAGTTGTAAAGAACCAATGAAAAGTTAACAACAAAGGAACAAATGTACCAAAAAGGAAAAATTGTAGAAATGTAGAAAACCAAAGCAATTAGCATTTGTTATACAGGGTGTTCCCAGATACTTTACATAACTTAGGTGGTGATAGAAAACACTTTTCTAAGAAAATTAAATAACAATTTTTTTTCTAAATTCAAACCCTCGAGAGTTGGTGTTTTTTAAATAATGTTTTTATATTTCTAAATAAAAATTTTTCTTTTAATTCTAAAATTTTCAAAAAATATAGTAGTCAAATTTTATTTAAAATAGAAAATTGGTGATACGTTTTTGATAACTTTTTATGAAATACTCGAGGCAGAAAAAAATTAACTTTTTTTTCTTCTTTTGTTTACGAGATGTAAATTAAAATTCAATTGTTTTATTAAATATTGATTGGAATGATTTTCGCGATTATTACTTTTCCTTGATGAAATTTTGTATTTTGAATTTTGCTAGGGTTAATTTTAATAACTCGGAAAGTTATGCGATGGCTACATCCAATTTTTTGAAAATATTTTTAACTTTTCATAACCTAACCTAATCTGACAACCTAAACAAATTAAAATACATAGGTGCCAACTTTTAACTACTAGGTG
The DNA here is from genome assembly GCA_963170105.1 of Cantharis lateralis. Lineage (NCBI taxonomy): Eukaryota > Metazoa > Arthropoda > Insecta > Coleoptera > Cantharidae > Cantharis > Cantharis lateralis. The sequence goes on from OY720629.1 coordinate 13,885,209, forward strand.
CGTAGTGCGTACAGATCTCAACATTTGAAATTTTTCTATTGAAATTGCACTAATCTTAAAGCTCATTCATTCTCTTGTGAAAAAATATTCTGTAAACGGTAATTCTAAGGAAGCCAGCAATCGAGAAAAATTCAACCAATCACAAAGTATTTAAAAAATTCTGAACGAATTATGAATTGTATAGTAAAGCGCTACATTATGTAATTCTTATACCTATGTATGTACATATTATGTAGTTCTAAATTTCTGTATAAATTTTTGTGTAATAAACAAGCTATGGAAAAATATAATTGGAAGCTAATAAAAAACTAACCTGTTGTAAATTAATTAAAAATGAAGAAGTTAAATTAACAATATTAAAAACCAATTAAGTTTTTTAGCTATCGGCGATGTTGTTCGTCTTTGTCAGAAATATTTATTAAAAACAAAGCTAAAATTAGTTTAAAAAAATTACCTCTTTAACTAAATAATCTAATTAAAATTTTTCTCTTCCCCTATTGATATTTCACTTGGTCGCTATCCAAAAAAGCTCTAGTTAATCAGAGCAGTCCACATAATATATTTTTTCATTGAACCTTTACAATTCATGTGGCAGATTCTGGAACTCTTTAGCTGGTGGTGCAGAATGAAATCGCCTGTAATAGGTACTAACATGTTATACACGGTGTAATAACAGCTTTAATTAGCACACACGTGAGGCGCCATTTAAGTTGTGGTAAACCTTTTTTTTTATTGGAAAACATGACTTTACTACGATTAATTTCTAGAAATGTCAAACCGAGAGGTAAGTATCTCAAACGAAATCAAAATAAACCTAACAAAAAGTTTTATTAAATTCTTAGACAGGCTTACCGGATGACTACACATATCGAAATACATTGTATGTACATATATTATTTCAAGAGCATAAAAGACATAATGTAGAAAGCAAAATATGATTTTTACTTTGTCAATGTAGTATAATTGACCTTATCTGCCACTAAAATTACACAAAGGACTAGATTTATATTTTTGCAGTAGTAAAAAATGTAATTATATAAAATTTATATGCTGTAAAAATTTTATCATGTACATATTATGCTGTTTATCTTTATAAAAACCGGACAAATAAAAAATCTAAAACATCAGGCAATACGAACTAGTCTAGAAATTTTTCGTGATCTGCAAATCCTCTATGATAATAAATTCAAAAAACATTAAAATGCATGTTTTTACAATCATAAATTTTATTTAAAAAATCGTCTGCAATAAAAATAGTGAAAAACTCTAACAAACATGATATATAATTTATTTTGATTTTTACATTCCAATTGAAGTAAATAATACCAAATTAGAAGCTCGGTCCCAGTCAAGTTTCTTAGCACAGATTTGCGATGGCCGGCAATAGTTTGTGATTTAAATGAACTCAAAACCAATAATTTTATAAAGCAACTTTTTGATAACGACTGTCTAGAAAGATAAGAAACAACATTAGTATTATTGCTTTCATTTTGAACAGAATATATAACAAATAATTTTACATTTTTCTCCTGCCTGAAACATATCAAATTTTCCTAATTATCTATTATTTCAATCTTATTAATTTTAAACACGTACTATGTTAAATTATTAGTTGTAAACACTTATACAAAATTACATTGGCGTGATATTTATTTAATTAAAATTTACCTCTTTAGTAAATTAAATGCAAGTTTGCAAAAATAAAGTATAGTTAACCCAAATGTGTACGCAAGCTGCTCATTAATTTGGCAACTGTTGGTGCACTGAAGTAATATTACCAAAATTGGCTAAAATGTTGTGGTTATAATCAAAAGAATTTACAAATAAATAATTAAAATAATTAGTTACTTTCTTTGTATTATTGAAATGTAATTATAAAATTGGTTTAAAATATTCACACGTTTAATAGGCTTCTTAGACTCTCGAGACCATTTGCTATTTAGGCAATTCCATGTTTAAAACACTGTTTCAATGAATGAAATAAAATTTAACTAACCATAATGTTTCTATAATTATTTATACTCAAATTGAATATTTCTTTTTGCTTATGAAAAAGTGTTTAGCTAGTATGTTTTCCCGTATTTGTCTTTGAGGCTGACCTTTAAGTTTCGCAACTCGACTATAAATTATGTTTTTGTAAAATAAGTTCTAAGATCTGAAAGTGTCTTTTAGGATAACTTAGGTCTAGCACAAATAACAGTAAATATAGTTATTAATTTTATAAATTTTTTATTTTGTATGTGTGCTTAATTTATAGATGGGACTTCACTATTCCTTACGAAATTTATTGAAATTGCCCCCATTTTTCGAGTAATTTTTTATTATATCGAAACAATTTGCGCTATTCGTTTTGACATTTGTTATGATACTTTGCGCTTAACAATAATTTAAAATTTATTAAAAGTTAGTGGAATCAAAAATTTTAAATGTAACCTATAAATATCATAAACATATTGCGTTGATATAAAACATTACTTAAAAGTGTATTGTTCGAGAGTGACGTATTCCGGAAGTTTTTGCCCTTTAAATTTAGTTAAAACTAATTTCGCTCTGTTCGTCGAGGTAATAATTTACGATAATAATCTCTCCAGCTTTTCTGGAAAGCTTTTGGTGGCTGATAAAGTTACTTTCACAATTATAAAGTAACTTTTATCATGAACACGTCGGGAAGTTAAAAGAAAATTTTAAGACGAGTAAAATAAAATTAAAATCTATAGAATAAAGTCGAACATTAATTTTCATTAGGAACGAACACATTCTAAGAAAACAAGGTGTGACCTAACATGCAAAATTATAATGGTTAAAGATTACAGTAAAGCTTCGTCAAGTTTGTAATCCTGGACGATCGTCGCCTAAAGCAATAAACACATTTCGTGCGTCCCGCAGTGTCTTGGGAAATTATAGCGATAGCGTGTGATAAAAGCCATCTCGATTAACTTTAAGTACACGCCATATTATATGATAAATATTTAAATACATGGTTGTTTATTTAGCACATTTATTTCGTAAATCTAAATCTAAAACAAAAACATCATAAAATACGTAAAATACAAGGCAGGGAAAGCACCTAATAGAAATCACAAAAACAATTTATTCATATGCAATCTACATTAGGAGATCGCAAATTCTAAAATGTACTTCTACGTAATCGTTATTGCCTATTTGCATTTAAAGCGAATGAAGCTTTTATTTAAATATAATTTCGTGGTCTTTCCAAGTACCTTTTGCGGTTCGCAATATTACTACTAACTTTATATCCCATTTATTTTCATAACTGTTTTAATGTATGTGATACACTTGCGGTCGTAATTATAGTAAATTATTTATGTATTATCAAATTTTCAATTTGCTCAAAAGTATTATCACAAAGACGATAAAACTAAATTTAAATGTTAAAATTAAATATTAAATATTTTAATTCGTAAAAGAGCTAAACATTAAATTACGGAAGCATTATTTGAATTTTTTTTGTTTTTAATTAAACCAGATAAACCATTTCCATAACTTAAAACAAACATCAGGAATTGTGTCAAATGGAAGTTGTTTTTTATTTTTTAATTACCAAAAGCTACGTTATTCTACTATGTTGCTAATTTGTATTTGTATTGAATAAAAATAGGAATGTTAAATAGAAGCAAAAAACAATAAATAACTCTTTTCCAATTTTAAATTAATGTATACCTACAATATGTCGAACCACAAGGGGCACCTCAATAATTCTTTTTCCGTTAACTAAATTTCAAACCTTCATATATTTCAGTAGACAAATTTTTAAATCACTGTAATGCATCTTTAAAATTCCCATGTTTTATTTTTGTCGATTTTACTGAACTTCTCAAAACATATTTTCAATAATGTTTGTCTATACCTATTTTGTTTCTACAAGAAAATTCACAACTTTGGTAAGTTTTGAAATTATAACTGACGTTTGCATAAACTATAACGAAGTATTTGCGAGATATTAGCATCCGCTTGTAGTTTACTTGGATTTGTACCTACCCAAGTTTTGAGGTTAAGTACATCTCCTAAATAATGTCGGGGTTAACTGTCGAGATTAACTATCTGTTATATATCATGCAGCAAATCAGTATTAGTTATATAATATAAATGTTACAATAGCGATTTATAATTTACTATCAATACAAGCATAAGTTACATTTTTCATCAAAACTTGAGAAAAAGCAGTCATAGGCAATTTTGTCAGTGGCTCTCGTGGGACATCTTATAACTTTTTTGATATTTTTTTACTGTACACAATCTAAATTCTCTGTGATTTAGCATACTATTAAAATAACTAAGATTAATACGTTAAAGGTGTAAAATTCCAAATTTAAACACAAATAAATTACGCCTTCTGACTTTTAGTATTTGAACATTACAATTCTAGTCTTGGAGTCTCAACACCATTTCAGTCTAGCTTCTGATTTTTATACACGTCTAAGATGTATCTTCTAATAAAAAAGATACAATTATAACAATAACACGTTTTGTGTTAATCGATTCCATTGTTTGTAATTGTATTTAAATAACCCAGTTGAAATGTTTTATTATAATGAATTCGCGAAATACTTTGTTGTTTTACTTAAATTGTACATAATTTATTTTATTAAAGGAATCAATTCTATTTTGTTATGATGTACATTACTGTATAGATAGAGTAAGTAAATGGTTATTTATATCACTAGGCTAGAAACTGCAGTTTTGCCTAAATTGTTACATAATATTGCCTGCGTTAAAAACAATAACGTCAACTGGTAATCACAAAAAACTGTTCTTTTTTGCCGGTCATGGTGGGAAACTAATGTGTTTCTGGATGCTATGAAAATGTAGACAAGCAGTAATAACGGGCAAAAACAAGACAAATTAGTTAATGTTGTAAACTTTGTTAACTATTTATGTTTGTAGTTATTTTATAAACTAATTTCAACGAAATTGTTCTATAGAATTGTACTACGTAAAGATTATTAAATAATTAATTATTCAAATACAAGTTGTACTTTACTAAAGTACTAAAGTGAAAATGCAAGAAAAATTTATTTTAACAATATTCAACCCCCCCACACTTTTAATATTTTAGTAAATTTATTAAAATAAACATTTTGGTGTCATTTTGGATTTTATCTCAGAGGGGAGCTCATATGGTTGAAATAGTCTTTCTGGAATTAATAATAAAATATTATAACATTTTTACGCTTTTTAAAGAGCGCTGTCGTAGTCGAGCGGTATGAATGATCGATTGCTATGCCGTAGATGTGGATTCGATCCCGGACCAAATACACAAGGATATCTCGGCCGTGGTTCCTCACAAGATGCTGGCAACATCTTTGAGGTATTAAATGCCTAAATACCTTTCCAATCTTGATTAAAGGATTAGGAAAGGAATTGGAAGACGTTGAACGTTATAAAAACCGATATATATATATACATACATTATAACATTTTATATAATTTAATGTAATAAAATTCAACCCATCCGAATTAATATCTTTATTAAATATCTGCAAAGATATTTCATCGTCATTATTATCTTTGAGTTTTCTCTATAGGATTGCACCATTAGGTTTCCCACCAAGGAACTGTAATATTATACTTAATTTCGATAAGAATGACAATATAAGTGAATTACAATAAATTACTGCGGTCATTGCCCTGTATGGGATGCTATAAAAAAACAAATTACAACTTGACTGTGTGTGATTTTTCAAATTCCGAAAGAGAATTGTGCAAAAAAATTAGTAGATAGTAATTGTAGAAAAATCAATACAAGAGTAAATTTTTGTTTACTTTATTCAGTTGATATTCAAATGTTATAATAATACTATGGTGTAAGCACATCATATCAGTGTTTTACTAAAGAGTTTTTGAAGTGAAACTCATATAGGCGCGGTAGGCCAAATTTTCCTGGATTTGACCAAAAAGTGAAACGATTTCCTTTCTCTGAATTTGACCGGAAGTGAAAGGAAAAAGTGGGAAAATAGTTGCTACTCTGTCTATCAGTTGTCATATTTCATAAAAGAAATATGTAATTTAAGGGAAGGTTCTCATCAAACAAGACCAAAATAAGGTGTCTCTGAATTTTTTTTTCTTAGAAGGAAGTAAATCAACTATTCAAAGTTTTTGACATGCATTTATCAACTCTTAAAATACATAAAGAAATTATTTTCAATAAAAAATAATGTTATGGGACATTGTAGTACGTGCTGTAACATGACCGTCTCGATAAACGAAGTCCTATTGGCGCTCACTCTAGAGCTTGCAAAAATTATCAGAAATCAAAAATCCAAAATTTTTTGTAAAATATGGTCGTGTATTTTTTCAAAATTAAAGGTTTGAAATTGCGCGGCAAATTAAATTTGGATAGGTTGGCAAAGTTGGTCAACTTTGCTATGCAAAAATAGTAAAATTTGCTTTTTGATGCCACATGTCAAAGCGGGCGGACGTATAAATGGTTACGTCCGAATTTTGTATGATTTTTTTGGATAAAAGTATAAATAAAAGTGATTTACAAAAGTGAATTTGAATTAACAAAATTTTGATAAAAATTGGTTTCGGTTGTTAAAAGTAAAATAAAATAAAATGGAAGCTAAATTGAATTGGATTGGAAAGGAATATAATGATTGGATCAGATAACAAAGATTAAAACAAAAAGAAGAAAAATAAAACGGTACAAATATAAAAATTTATTTCTTAAAATTGCGTTAAGCATATTTGCCTTAAGCCCTTAATTTAGAAGGATTTTCTTCAATCAAATTCCATATAACCATTTTCTAAGAATCTCGCCGATTGCTTTTTTATCTTCGAGTTACAGCAACTCTAGTGTTACTCTGCACATAATGATATAAACAATCCGTATTTCCACATTGATCATCTCGACCGATCATCTCTTTCATAAGATAGCATTTTATTGCAAACAGTAGAAAATATTTAATATTCCAAATTTGGTTTTCTCATCGAAATGTTTTTGCGACGAAATGTTCCAGTTGTCAATATTTATTTGCATGGATATGATTCTGTGTCGAATTACCTTCACTTTGAAACGTACTCGCGTTTGAAGTTTCAATTCAAAAATTTACGTTTGTAATGAAGCAATAATTGATATGAAAATACTATTCTCCTCCAAAAATAAGTTAAGAAGTCAAAGGATAGCAGGATATTGGAATTTTAAATCAAACTAGAACGTTTTGCTCAGTCGACGTTTCGGATGCATCTTCAGGACTATAATGGAAAAGAATGATGCTCCAGAAATTCGTTAAAAGCATATTTCGCATAGCAAGATATTTGCCAGTCCTACCTCACAGTCAAGGATTACCGCAGCGTGTGATTTCCTATCCTAAAGTAATATTTCAGGTTTACGAGATATTATTATTTACAAGATAGAAAATTGGTCATGCTAAAGCTTCGTAGTATACCTATATACCGACTAGTCATAACCGATTTATAAGTTTAATAATTATTGTTAACATACACAATTCTGTAAATTTTCAGTACTAAACTTTCTAATAATAAACCCATTCCTCATTTGCAGGTTACAAATAGACCTTCAAAGCAAAAGAGAACTCCTGTATAAATATATTAGTTCATTTATTTTAAATCGAAATTGAAAAATTAGCTTATACATACTTACAAGAAACCATTTTACCCCTGATTATTTATAGGGTATCCTTAGATCTTTCCCATCGAAAGAGAAATCGTTTTAATTGCATTTACAATTTCTGTAGACTACATAATACATATATTATATTACTAATAATAATTAATAAAATTAGAATGATTAGTTTCGTTAAACAGTTTAAATTATTTTTCGAGAATACATCTAAAGTACTTGTAATAGTTTAAAAATTACTTACTGTAATAACTATATTATATAGGTTACTTTAAAGCTTTTAATCCTTAACTTAAATATTAACTCTTAAATACTAATTAAAGTTATCATCAACGTAAATTGCTATTTGTAAACAAGTTATTTGCTTTATTTTTTTGATGTTGATTTGATATTAATTAATCTTAATAAAGTTTAATACAATAACTAGAAACAATTTAGTTGGGAATTTTAGTTGGAAATTTAATGATTTAGAATTTAATTTTCATGTTTCTGTGAAAATATATTAATGAGAAAATAAATTAAATAAATAATTTGTTAATTAAGTTCATAAAAATCAGGCAATGGCAGTATTTAAAACTTAAATATCGATTTATTTATCATAAGTATCGCTGAAACACATATTATAGATGTTTATATTTAAAAAACTATAAAATTTATAGGTTCGAACAGTTTTCATTTATACTATGACACTGAATATTTTAGAATATAATTATTTTATAATTTAATTAAAAAAATTAATAGAAATACAAAAAAAGTATGGTTTTTTTTATATACACAATACAACGAAAACAAATATTGCAACACGTCCTGCCAGGATACAAGAATTGATATAGATTTAGGCAGCGACATAATTACAAAGTTTCAACAATAAATTGCTATTTCGTAAATAATAAATAATTATATGTATCTAGTAATATATTAATATAAAATTAAATTAAAAATTTAAACGAAGTTCAGTAAACGATAATAAATTAATAAGATCTTTAATATTTCGGCGCTGATTGTGTCTTAATCGGAAATATACTGACAATTATATTTTAATTTTTAAATTAATTTTATATAGTTTTACGAGTTAATAATTCCAATTAATAATAAAAAAAAACGTTTATTTTTTATTTAATTAATTTTATTTAATTGTTACGTTATTTTTACGACATATCATTTTTAGTTTAGTTTGTTTAGTTGATTATCTGTGATTTTTACCTACTTTAGTTGTTGTTTATGCACTGGAGTATTAATTTTGTTGTGTTAGATGGCGATGAGTGTATGATTTTATTTTATTTTAAAAATTTTTATCTTGGATTGAAAAATGTGGGAAGATAAAGGGGAAAAATTTGAGAACTGATCAATATACTGTGTAGAAGGTAGCTTTTCTGGGTATTCTCTCGAAGATATTTTTTTTTGGATGTCGATAACCACTGGGGGACCTGTTAGTTCCTGTTTTGAAGATTGCTGCAAATTTAGTATATGTGCACCTTTGCGGGCTCCCGTGGAAGTTTTTCTGAAGAATTTGCATTTGGATTAGTTGAAAATTCCGGAAATAGTGGTTTATCCACCTTTGTATGGTCGAATCCATGGAATAATCGAGGGGAAGTGTACGAGTTTTTATCAAGTGCCCAAGTATCAACAGCACCGAATACTCAGGTCAGACGTTTTAGTTATTTTCTGCGTTCCCTAAATTTTTTTTGGATCTCGTTACACCACCTACGATAATTGTGGTATCCGATATATGTATATATGTAGTATAATCGTCGACCTTTCACACGGATTTTATTTGGAAGTAAATTTGGTATTGCGGGAGATTATCTGGTCAATTTGCGAAATAGTGGATTCTTTCTTGGGACTCATTGGATTGGTTTCGTCTGGCGGCGAAAGTTGTAGAAGTTAGAAGAGCGGGCGACCTAACTTAAATTCTGTTTGTTTGCTATCTAGCTTATTGTCTTTTTTTTTAATTGATCGAAAACCTTTAATTTTTAATTTTTTAAATTTCACTTTTAACGCGATTATTTTTTTTGATTGAGAGATAGAAGTATTCCGATCCGTATTTTTGTAAAGTGTTGCGCAAAATTTCTGAGACTACTATAATTATCGGTGCACACCCAGACGAGGTGTTATTATCCCTTATCAACAAGAATTGCAATTCTCCCTGATAGGTGCGACACATTTTTGGATTAATTATTGTTACGCTAAATATTAGTTTGGCTATTAAATATTTTATTCTATTAAATTTTGCGTCAAGACTACCTACCTACGATATAGGGTTACGTACGGAATGCGACCATTTCCAATTTAATTGTGTAACATAATTTTCTTTGTATTATTCTTTTTGTTTATTCAATCTTTATTCAATTAGTTAAAAATTATATAATTACTTCTTTAGTCTATGTCGTGGTCTTAATGTGTTTACCTGTTTCTCTGTGTACGATCATCATAGCTCAGTGTTTTGGGTTAGTAATTACCTACAAATAAAGTTTCTTTTCTGATTCAAAATTTTAATTACTTGGCGCCCTACCAACATCATTTTTTATTGAGAGAACACAGCTGAGCTAGCCCTGGGAGTTTTCGTACCCGATTGTTTTCTATTTGGTATCGAAATCCCACGGGCCCTGAGGTTTGTTGATCATATATATTTTTTTTTGTTCATTGCGTATTTTAGAGGGTACATAATTTTTATTTAAATATTTAATTAATTAATTATATGTATATATATGTAAATATATGATATCACTACGGGCCTTGTAGACATCCATTTCTTGATGTGCAAGAAATTTAAATCCTCCTGTACTTATCCTTTCCATTTAGATTTTGGTCTACCTCTTCTTCTTCGCATTTCTCCCATATTCTACTTCAATATTCTATTTGGCACTCTTTCTTCACTCATTCTCACTAAGTGACCCAAGCACCTTATAAAGGGTGATTTATTTAGGTTTACTTTTTCCAATAAGGATTTTATGACAGATCAAGCGTGCGTTGCTCAAACTATCATGTTATTTTTGTTCAGTATTGTTTTACATTTTGTTATGGAAAAACTTAGCCCCGCACAGCGTTTTCAAATCATTCAGCTGTATTTTGAAAATCAGCGTTCTGCAAGAAGTGTGTATCGTGCGCGCTTAGAGAAACTTTTGGTACGCATTATCGCTCTTCCGAACGTACAATTCGCTCTACCGTCAAAAAATTGGTAACCCAATTTTCATTATTGGATAGTACCCAGTAAAAATAACGATTTGGTGTGGTTTGTGGGCTAGTGGACTAATCGGTCAATTTTCTTTCAAAAATGAGGCCGGTCGGACCGTAAAACGCCATTCACATCCAAGTAACGTACGTAGCGAGCATACAAGACATAACGTAGAAAACATAGGAAATAATTTGCCATTCACATGCTTCAGAAAAATGAAGCATGCGCACGCATGGTTATACAAGAACGGGGGTGTTGCCATGTAAAATGAACGCATCTCATTGGTCAAACATAGAAAACATAACGTAGAAGTTGAAGTTGACCGAACTTTTTGTTATGTCTTCCATTTTTTGTACGAATGTAAACGGTGGCGTTTGAAACCATGCATTTCAACTTTCCTTACGTTATCTCTTGTATGTCCGCTACGTATACGTTACTTGGATGTAATTGACGCTTAACTGTGAATGGCTCTCATTATCGCGCCATGTTAACGAACTATTTACTGCCTGAGATTGAAGCCCTTGATCTCTACAACATTAGGCTCCAACAACAAGGCGCTACTTGCCATACAGCCCGTGAAAGCATGGCTTTATTGCAAGAGCAATTCGGTGAGAAGTTGATTTCCCGCGTCAGACCTGTAAATTGACCGCTTAGATAATATTATATCAAACATCTTGGGCCTACGTCAAGTCTAAAGTCTATAAAGATAAGCCTACCACGATTGAGGAATTGGAAGGCAATATTACTCGCATCATTCACCAAATATCACACAAAATGCTTGATCGCTTGATCAAAAATTGGAACTTTAAGGGCTCGACACATAGCTTGTGCTATGCTATGTTTGTGTAAATTTTATGATAGCATGACGAAATATAAAAGTGTTCACGCAGGCACTAGGACACACTGCTGTTAATGTATGGAATAGTCGACACAAAATTAGTAGAAAACCTCTGTCAATGTTTTATGTTGACCTTCAAGCGAAGGATAACAATAAAGATATATATAAGGTGCAACGACTCATGAATGCGATAGTACAATTTGAAGCCCCCCATCTTAAAAAAGAAATTCCGCAGTGCAAGGCTTGTCAGAGATTTGGCCACACAAAAAACTTCTGCTATAAGCAGCCACGATGTGTTAAATGCACCGGTGATCACTTGACCATTAATTGCACCAGAAAAGATAAGGATGACCAGGTTAAATGTGTCAATTGTGGTGGAAACCATCCAGCTAATTACAGAGGCTGTGAGATTTATAAACAGTTACAACAACAAATGTATCCTACCCGAAAAGAGAGAAATATTACCGCTCCTATGGCAACTTACCGAACAACACGACCAGGTACATCGTATGCTCAAATTACAACACAGCAAGATACCCACAACCCAAGTGAACCTAACTTAGTTCATCCAACACAACATGCAATACCAACTGCACAGCAACCAAACGACTTTAATGATCTTAAAGATATGATGAAAAAATTAATGGACCAAATAAGCACGATGATAAGTCTATTAACCACAGTGGTCTCCAAGCTCGCTTAATGGCCGAGATCATTAAAATAGCAACATGGAATGCCAACGGCTTGTGTCAACATACACAAGAGTTAAAACTATTCATTGAAACACACAACATAGACATAATGCTAATCTCAGAAACTCATTTTACCGCAAAGAGTCATTTTAAAATACCAAATTTTATAACATACAATACCAATCATCCGGATGGAAATGCGCATGGTGGATCAGCAGTAATTATCAGGAAAACAATTAAACATCATGAAATAGAGAAATATCAGCATGATTATCTTCAAGCAGCCAAAGTAGCTGTTAATGGCCTATTGGGTTCCCTAATAATATCAGCAATTTACTGTCCACCTAAACATAAAATTAAAAAATTACAATATGAGCATTTCTTTAATACACTGGGAAATAAATTTGTTGTAGGCGGTGACTTCAACGCAAAAAACACTCAATGGGGATCAAGATTAACCACTGCCAAAGGAAGAGAACTACTGGCATCGATGGGTAATAAAATGATGAGCCTATCAACTGGACAACCTACCTACTGGCCAAGTGACCAAGCAAAAACTCCGGACCTGATTGATTTTTATATAACAAAAGGAATAAATGTGAAACAATGCAAAGTGGAATCATCACTGGATCTTTCATCTGACCATACACCTGTGCTATTAACAGTGTATTCACAAGTTTTACACAAACAAAGGCAACCAACACTCTACACCAAGAAGACAGATTGGGAACTTTTCAAAGTGAAATTGGACGAGCGAATTGACCTACAAGTGAGTTTAAAAACTGAGGAAGAATTGGAATATGCTGTCGAACATTTAACTAAAGCCATACAAGGTGCAGCTTGGGAAGCAACCCCAAAACATCATTTAATGTATACCCAAGAACCTTGCCCAATAATAGTTAAAGAAAAAGTTGCAGAAAAACGAAGACTTCGCAAGCAATGGCAAGATTTAAGAACAAAAGAAAATAAAACCAAACTTAATAAGGCAAGTAAACAACTTAAAGAACTTCTCCTAGTCTTGAAAAATCAAAACTTTCAAGAATACCTAAGCAGCTTGTCCACTAATGCAACAAATGACTATTCGCTTTGGAAAGCGACCAGAAAACTTCAGCATCCACAAAACATGATACCGCCTATCAAAAATGATAAAGGAAGCTGGGCCAGAAGTGATAAGGAAAAAGCACAAGTCTTTGCAGAACACCTAGCAAATGTATTTAAACCCTTCGCAACAACTTCACCTATGGAGGAAGATGAAGAAATACACCGCCAGTTGGACGCGCCATTTCAGATGGATTTTCCCATTGCAAAATTTAAAATCAATGAAGTTAAACAAGTAATCCTGACTGAAATTAGTTCTAAGAAATCGCCAGGATTTGATTTAATCAATGGCGAGGTGATGAAACAAATGACACCTAAATGCTTGAAAATGGTAACCTACATCTACAACGCGATCCTGAGACTTACATACTTTCCTAGCCAGTGGAAGATTGCTCAAGTTATCCTACTACCTAAACCCGGAAAAAAACCGGATGACGTAAAATCATATCGACCGATAAGCTTACTACCAACCGTATCCAAAATTTTTGAGAAATTACTTCTGAAACGATTAAAACCTATCCTGCAAGAAAAATCTCTCATCCCAAGTCATCAATTTGGCTTTAGAAGCCAACACAGTACCATTGAACAAGTACACAGAATAGTTAAAAAAATTAATACCGACTTGGAGAGAAAAAGATATTGCTCGGCGGTATTTTTAGACGTGAGTCAGGCTTTCGATAAAGTGTGGCACGAGGGCTTGTTTTGTAAGCTTAAAGCGAGTTTACCATACCATTACTACCAAATATTAAAAACATACCTACAAGGCAGGCACTTTTTGGTTAAGTACGGAGAAGAATATACCAACCTTCATCCAATCTATTCAGGCGTACCGCAGGGTAGTGTTCTGGGACCCGTACTTTATTTGTTATACACCGCTGATCTTCCAACCACTAGGCTAACAACAACAGCAACCTTCGCCGACGACACGGCCATACTTGCGTCACATATTAGCCCTGCAACAGCTTCTAAGAATCTCCAAGGTAATCTATCAAAAATTGAAATTTGGCTTAGAAAATGGAGGATCAGAGTAAATGAAACAAAATCTTCACATGTCACGTTTACAATGAAACGTGATACTTGTCCACCAGTAACCCTAAATGGCTGCACCCTACCACAAATGGAGGAAACCAAATACTTGGGTATGCATCTGGATAGGAGACTAACATGGCGCAAACACATTTTTACCAAGCGAAAGCAGTTGGGAATGAGGCTTAGACAGTTGTATTGGTTGTTGGGGAAAAATTCACAACTGACAATGGAGAATAAAGTACTGGTATACAAAGTTGTATTGAAACCTATTTGGACCTACGGCATCCAGCTGTGGGGTGCTGCTAGTATATCAAACATAGAAATTTTGCAGAGATACCAAAACAAGGTGCTTCGACTTATTGCAAATGCACCATGGTATGTGCCAAACGATATAATCCAACGAGACCTACAAGTGACTCCGGTGAGGGAAGAAATTGTGAACTTTTTTCAAAAGTACAGAAGCAGAATTGAAATGCATCCAAATGAGCTGGTAAACGAGTTGCTGGACAATACACACGAAGTTAGACGATTGAAGCGCTATAAAACCACAGATTTAGCTACACGATTTGAATGAACTCTAATTTTTCATTAATATGTATTTTTGTTATTGTTACTGATATTTGTTTGATTAAGTGTTAGAAGAATTTGAGTTGACTTAAATTGAAAACATTCAATGGAATGTTTTCTCCATGTTATTTTTCTTATCTACTGTCATACGATTTACTAAATGTTTTTCTTTTAAACAGATTGTAAATTCATTTTAAATAAAAAAAAAAAAAAAAAAAAAAAATATTTTATTCTATTAAATTTTGCGTCAAGACTACCTACCTACGATATAGGGTTACGTACGGAATGCGACCATTTCCAATTTAATTGTGTAACATAATTTTCTTTGTATTATTCTTTTTGTTTATTCAATCTTTATTCAATTAGTTAAAAATTATATAATTACTTCTTTAGTCTATGTCGTGGTCTTAATGTGTTTACCTGTTTCTCTGTGTACGATCATCATAGCTCAGTGTTTTGGGTTAGTAATTACCTACAAATAAAGTTTCTTTTCTGATTCAAAATTTTAATTACTTGGCGCCCTACCAACATCATTTTTTATTGAGAGAACACAGCTGAGCTAGCCCTGGGAGTTTTCGTACCCGATTGTTTTCTATTTGGTATCGAAATCCCACGGGCCCTGAGGTTTGTTGATCATATATATTTTTTTTTGTTCATTGCGTATTTTAGAGGGTACATAATTTTTATTTAAATATTTAATTAATTAATTATATGTATATATATGTAAATATATGATATCACTACGGGCCTTGTAGACATCCATTTCTTGATGTGCAAGAAATTTAAATCCTCCTGTACTTATCCTTTCCATTTAGATTTTGGTCTACCTCTTCTTCTTCGCATTTCTCCCATATTCTACTTCAATATTCTATTTGGCACTCTTTCTTCACTCATTCTCACTAAGTGACCCAAGCACCTTATAAAGGGTGATTTATTTAGGTTTACTTTTTCCAATAAGGATTTTATGACAGATCAAGCGTGCGTTGCTCAAACTATCATGTTATTTTTGTTCAGTATTGTTTTACATTTTGTTATGGAAAAACTTAGCCCCGCACAGCGTTTTCAAATCATTCAGCTGTATTTTGAAAATCAGCGTTCTGCAAGAAGTGTGTATCGTGCGCGCTTAGAGAAACTTTTGGTACGCATTATCGCTCTTCCGAACGTACAATTCGCTCTACCGTCAAAAAATTGGTAACCCAATTTTCATTATTGGATAGTACCCAGTAAAAATAACGATTTGGTGTGGTTTGTGGGCTAGTGGACTAATCGGTCAATTTTCTTTCAAAAATGAGGCCGGTCGGACCGTAAAACGCCATTCACATCCAAGTAACGTACGTAGCGAGCATACAAGACATAACGTAGAAAACATAGGAAATAATTTGCCATTCACATGCTTCAGAAAAATGAAGCATGCGCACGCATGGTTATACAAGAACGGGGGTGTTGCCATGTAAAATGAACGCATCTCATTGGTCAAACATAGAAAACATAACGTAGAAGTTGAAGTTGACCGAACTTTTTGTTATGTCTTCCATTTTTTGTACGAATGTAAACGGTGGCGTTTGAAACCATGCATTTCAACTTTCCTTACGTTATCTCTTGTATGTCCGCTACGTATACGTTACTTGGATGTAATTGACGCTTAACTGTGAATGGCTCTCATTATCGCGCCATGTTAACGAACTATTTACTGCCTGAGATTGAAGCCCTTGATCTCTACAACATTAGGCTCCAACAACAAGGCGCTACCTGCCATACAGCCCGTGAAAGCATGGCTTTATTGCAAGAGCAATTCGGTGAGAAGTTGATTTCCCGCGTCAGACCTGTAAATTGACCGCTTAGATAATATTATATCAAACATCTTGGGCCTACGTCAAGTCTAAAGTCTATAAAGATAAGCCTACCACGATTGAGGAATTGGAAGGCAATATTACTCGCATCATTCACCAAATATCACACAAAATGCTTGATCGCTTGATCAAAAATTGGAACTTTAAGGGCTCGACACATAGCTTGTGCTATGCTATGTTTGTGTAAATTTTATGATAGCATGACGAAATATAAAAGTGTTCACGCAGGTTGTGCTATACTTTGCTATGCTATGCTGTTTTTTAAAGAGCAATTAACTAATTGGCCATTGTTATCAATGTGCAATGCAACTGTAACCATTAAAACTGTATGCTTCTACTTCTGTGTTTTACATTGACATAGCATAGCACAAGCTATGTGTCGAGCCCTTTAGAATGGACCATGCTAACCGAAGTTGAGGCCAACATTTGAAAGACATACTATTTAAAAAGTAAATGTAAAGAATGGTTCTTTTGTATGATAATAAAGATTCTCCGATGGAATTGAATTTTGTTATTGATTTTAGTTTTTGAAAAAAGTACCTCTAAATGAATCACCCGTTACATTACCATTTATTTTTTTATTTATTTACCTATAGCATTACATTCCAGGATAGGAATATAGCTGTCCTTTCGGACTTACAAAATCCATTTCTTGAGGTGGATTAATCCTCATATTTACATTTAATTAATTACAGGTCATGGTGTGTCTTAGCGTTTCTTACAATTTCTCTCCAGGCTGTACGGTCTGTGACTTTCTGTCTCCATCCTCTCTCTCCCATCTTTTCCAGGTCTTTCGTCACCTCATCGCTTCATTTCAGTTTAGGTCTCCCTCTATTACGTTCTTTACTGGGTTTCCATGCCATTATCGTTCTTGTTGTTTCGCTTCTATGTCGGTTCTCATCACGTGACCCCACCATCTCAACCCCTGCGCCTTAATATATTTTACAAGATCCTCTCCATCTATTTCCTCGAGTATTTCGGTGTTTGTTCTAATCCGGTATTCTCCGTTATCTCTTTTAAAGCCTAGTATCGTCCTTAGTAGCTTTCTATCGGATACACGGAATTCATCCTTTTCTTTTCTGGGAATGCATATAACTTCAGCTGCATAAGTGATTACCGGTTTTATCAATGTCTTGTAATATATGTTTATTTTAGTTTTTTTTTTAATATGTCTATCTCTCAAAAGGCGTTTATTTGCGTGATACGCTTTTTTGCCTGCCTCAATCTTTGCTTTTACTTCCGTATTTCTATTATTTTTGTAATTAATTGGTACCCCAAGATAACTGAAGTCTTGCACATGTTGAAATACATCGTCGTCAACCATTAAGTCGGATCTGAAGTCACTCTTTTCTCTTGTGCATTTAATATATTTTGTTTTCTCCTGGTTAATGCTTAGTCCGATTCTGTTTGCTTCTTTTTTTATATTTCTTAATGTATTTAATATGTCTTCTTTGGTTCTTGGCAAAATAACCACGTCGTCCGCATAAGCTATTACTTGGCATTCGTTATTTATTGTTGTGCCTGTGCACGCAGTACTTCTGATCGCTTTCTCCAGTGCAATGTTAAACAGCGTTGCCGACAGGGCATCCCCCTGTCTCACTCCTCCGCTCACCTCAAAGCTATTTGTTTCACCAGCCGACGTTCTTACAGTGACTCTCGAATTCTTCATAATCATAGAGATCAACCTTATCAGTTTAGGTGGTATTTTAAATTCCTTCATAATGTTTATTAGTTGATGTCTGTCTACTGAGTCAAAGGCCTGTCTAAAGTCTACAAATAGCAAGTGTATATCTATTCCATGTTCATGTGTTTTCTCATGAATCTGCTTTATTACATGTATTGCATCAACTGTTGATTTTCCCCTTCTAAATCCAAACTGATAATTTCCTAGTATTTCGTGTGTACTATACTCTGTAAGTCGATTGTGTATAATTTTTGAGAGGATCTTGTAAGCCGTAGTTAGAAGTGTTATACCTCGATTATTGTTACATTCTTATGCTGTACCTTTCTTTTTTATTGGCATAATGACTCCTTCTTTCCATTTATTTGGCAATTTTTCATCTTTCCAAATATTTCAATAATGGTAGCTTCATTATATAATTCATATAATTCTTAGTTGGTTCGCCTGAGCCATCTTCCCTCTACATACTTTTCTCTATACACTTAGCATTGTTTGATCTTACTTTTTTAGCGTCCCGGCTTCACTTTCGTACGTTACTACAGATCGTTCTCATCTTGTAGACTCTAAGGTTGACAGACCCTGAACACATTCTACCATTCAATATTGATTTTAGGGCAAATGCACTTTTGTTCCCCGCGACGATTTTGACTTTTATTTTCTCAGCGTACTTCCCACTTCCCTCGCCACCATTGTACCGAGATAAGTGAATGTTTCCACCTCTTCGAATTTGACCATTACATTCTAGTTGTACTTGAAAAAATGCACCCTGTTCGAAGGGCTTGTCTTCTCACAGCGTATATTTTGTTTTTCCTTCGTTGACCTCTAGACCTATGTTTGTGCAGCATTCAATAACTTTTTTGTAGTTTCTTGTAGTTCGTGTCTTGTTCTCGTTAAGATTGTAATGCGTTCTTACCACTAATTTCTTGTCTTTTATGGCTTTTTCAAGCGCAAAATTAAATAACATTGCTGATAGTGGATCCCACTGCCTTGGCTCGCGTTTGATCTTAACTTTCTTGATAGCTTCCCATTCATTTTTACTTAATTAGTTATTATTAATCTTATTATTAGTTTATTGGGTATCTTATGTTCTAACCTTTATTACATCTATATTTGTCACTATGAAAACGGAGCCGTATGATACCTGGAAAGAATTGGGGTTTCTTTTGTTCAGTAATGTCAACGGACAACTTGTATTATACTTCTTGAAAATTGCAATTTTCATAAATTACTCAAGAACAATAAACAATATATATTCGTAAATAAAGTGAAAGACATATAACAACTAAACATTGATTTATCAATTAATTATAAATCAATATTAATATTGGAATACAGGGTAAGTGCTTTTCCTTTACATATTACATCCCCCCAAAACATACATTTTTAGAAATAAAGTGGCTCATTTGAAAAAAAAGCTTTCAATTTTTTCAGAGAAATTGCAATATTTCTTATTTTTTGGATTTCTTTTAAAGAATTTATTTTGAATGGGAAAAAAGCTATATGAAGTCGAGCATATAAGCCGCTCAAATAAATTAATGTAAAATTGCTTTAAATATAGAAATTAAAAGTAATTTTTAGTAAGACGGGTTTTAAATATTAAGTAGAAGGTGTTTGTGAATGGATAAATAATTTAAAAGAAAAGAAAATATGATTATACGAAGAAAACAAATAAAGAAAATAAAAACAAAAAGTACGCTAATGAAACTCAATTATAAAATAAAAATAGTCAGTTGGACAATGGTTTTAAGTTATAAAACATAATAATAATAAAATCGTAGTCAAGTTCTTATAAAAATAAATTATTAAAAAGATAGTAACGCAAATTTTACCACGAAGCCAAGCGCAACACGCACATCTGCTGTACAGAAACAGTGCTAATAAATAAAAACTATAAGAGTCCATTTCTACAATAAAAGTATTTTTATATAAAATTTGCTTAAAGGAAATTGTTATTTATATAGCAATATAGTGATCATGAATTTTGCAAATACTGACTTTTTGTTAATTAAAATTTACTTATTATATAGTTTTATAGATACTATATAATATTATGCCTGTGAATTAAAATATAAATTTTAACATCTCAAGCAAATATTTGAAGTGCTATTTAAGTTCAGTTATTTTACTCGTCTTAATTTAAAAGAATAGATTAAAATATATTTAAAAAATAAGACATTTTAATTGCGTTTTATTAAGAAGAAAAACTTGAAAACTTTTATATTTGAAGGGATTACTAATTTGCCTTTTTATGAACTTTTACAAGAAAAAACCTTTAAAAATGCTTAACTTAGGTATCAAGTTTTCTAACATAAACTGATATTAAATTTTATGGGTTTCGTAATAATTTGTATAGGTATTGTGTCAAATAACTTCACAGGCCTGTAAATTTTAACTTTTTAATCTTTATTAAAACTTTAATTGATTGTTCTATCTTCTTCATGATTAAGTAATTTCCTTGAGTTTACAGTGTCACAATTATATTTTGACAAGATTGGGCTCTTCTATGTGGCTAAACAAATTGACGGTGCTTATATTATTTATTTCTTGCAAAATTCATTCAAAGATTTTCTGGCTAATCGGGAGAATTAGGTGGGTATGTACGAGTATGTATCTAAGTACCAACCTATATGGTTCTTACAGAATGACGAGTCGTATATAATTTTTAACACATAGGTTATGATTGTCTTGATTATGATTTAAATTTTATAACATATTTTCATCTTTTGTTAAGAGCCATTATAACATCCAATTGCCCCTTTTCCCCCTTCTAAATACGCCGCTGTTCTAGAGAGTACTTTAATGCAGGTTTTTAGTGATTCTTAATACCTATGTGGTTTCTATCTAGTTTTACTACGCACATTTACGATCTGTACCTACTGCATTTATGCAAATTTATAATAATTAAAATAAATTATTAAAGTGACGGAAATTACATAATTTAATTTTTCCGCCGAATATTAAATTTTTATTTCTTACAATAGCGGAAAGATACATAGATACGAAATTTATTTTAGTAAGAGTATAAAATGCGTAAATGTCTCACTCAATGAAGTGAGTATAACTTTCTAAGATATAAATCAAAACGATAAAAGTTATAGGGGCATGCAATTTACAACAATCATTTTAACCGGATTTGTCAAATTGATGGAGAACTGAGTAATAATTTTTATTTTATTCCCAAAATGAGGTAAATTTTTTTATAAATCATTTTCTGAATGCAGATATTCACAATATAGTATATTTCTAAAAATATTACTTACTAAACTGCTATGTTATAATTTAAATTTTAATTTTTTAAAACATCACAGGGAAACTAAAATGAAGAGAATTTTTGAAGGATTGAAGGATAATTGAATTGATAATTAAAAGACAAGTATAAAAATTAGCTAGAAAATATATATATGTACGTGGTGGCTATATGAAAAGTTCTTATATGAAAATTTATCAGATAGACCGTTTTATTAATTTAAGTTTTCTTTGTTAAGGCTGGGGTTTTCCATTGCGCTAAACGTTTTCCTGAAACAATGAGCCTTTTTCCTGAGAATAGTGTGTCATATTTGTCACGAGATGGCAGCACCTGTGGTAGGGACAAACATCAAACTTTCCCCATTTAAGATAGTGTTATTTAAGTGATATAATTTAATTATTTAACACAATAAAGTAATTAAAAAAAAAATTTTGTTAATAACCACTATGCCAACAAAACATTGTAGTTTTGCGAACTGCACTTCGGATAATCGATATCCACAGGAAAACGTGTTTTTTATACCATTCGTAAAACCTCATTTTGATGAGGTTAGGTGTAATAAATGGATCCATGCCTCGAGAAGAGTGGATTTAACAAAAGAAAAAATAAATAAATATACATATGTTTGTACTAAACATTTTATTGGTGGTAAAGGTCCAACTGAAGAAAATCCTGACCCAGTTTCTGCAACGATTAGTAAGGTAAAGTTATTATAAAATTATTAAAAAAATAAATGTGGGTATAACGGTATTCATTTCACATCGTACTTCTGTTGTAAATGACGTAGATTTTGATATTTGTAAGTTGCAGTATTTTTAATACAAATTTAGTTTTTTTAGTTAAGCTGTCGTACTTTATGTGTAAATGTCAAATAAATATAACCTCTAAAAATATACAAATACATGAAATACAAGTACGAAATAGTTTACGAAACATTGTTCTGTCACACAATTCTACAAAAATTACAAAGTACGAACAAACGAAGTCAAATGAAGACCCTTAATAGTTATAATAATCATTTTTAAAATCTTTTTTTTTTATAATAAAAAATAGTATTTTTTTAGATACCAGCAGCAAGGAAAAAACGGCCTTTAACATTAAAAATGGAGAAACCAAACAAACGACAACATGTTGATTCAAAATGTTCTGTTCCAGTTCAACAAAATGGTATCGAAGAAATTCAACAGAACATTTCAAAAGTTGAAGTCGCTGAACCAGAACCAACTATTGAAGAGCAGATGATTAAATCAGTAGCTGATGTAGAGAATCAAACTTGTATTGAAGTTGAAAGTATTTACATAAAAAAATTACAAAATGAGATTCAAAGCCTTCGAAGGAAATTGTGTACATCTACTCTGAGTTATGAAATGTGTATAAAGGATAGTAAAAAGTTTAAATTTTATACAGGCTTAATGCCGGAAGACTTTGACATAGTGTGGAATTTTTTAGGATCGCCAACTAAATCATCATTGTTGATGTGGCATTCGCAATCTCAACTTCAAGTTTGTACAACAGTAAAACAGTTTAAGGTTTTATCTTTAAAGAATCAGTTATTTCTAACTCTTGTAAGATTACGATGCGGTTTCTTATTATATGATTTAAGTTGTCGATTTGGTGTCAGTATAAGTTATATTTCGAAAATTACTACGACATGGATTCAGTTAATGTATTGTAAGTTTAAACAACTTAACCGTTTCCCATCAGCAAAAGATATAAGTAAAAATTTACCGCAAGCATTTAAAAAATTTAAAAATATAAGAGTTATTATTGATTGCTTCGAGTGGAATATGGAGAAACCAAAAAACTTTGGTCAACAAGGAAATACATATTCCAGCTACAAATCCCACAACACTGTCAAGTTCTTGATTGGGATTATACCAACTGGCGGATGTTGCTTTCTTTCGGAAGGTTTTGAAGGACGTATAACAGATAGAAGTATTACTGAAAAAAGCGGTTTTTTTGATTGTCTTGAAGAAGGTGATTTAATATTAGCTGATCGTGGGTTCAATATAGATGATCTATGTAATAAGTATAAATGTACCGTATTAACACCACCATTTTTAAAATCAAGAAAAAAATTTTCAAGCAATGAAGTTAAAAGAGCAAGAGAAATAGCATCAGCACGGATACATGTAGAAAGATTTATCGGTCGAATGAAACAGTTTAGAATAATGCAAAGAATCATACCTAAAACTTTACTGCCTACTGTCTCACAAATCGTTTTTATAATCGCGATGCTAGTTAACTTTCAAGAGCCACTAGTTCATTGAATATCAAAAAGAAACATCTTTTTATTGTAATATTGCAGGTTAATATACACTCGTATCGCGCTATTAGCACTACCGCGTTATAAGAACGGAGCGCATCGCACTGTAGTAGCGCGAGTTGCTTCTCCTACACTCCCTTACTGAAGTGTTAAATGCGAGCTGATATCGATATAATTTGCAAGGCCGTAGCATAGTCACTAAAATGTTTTAAATACAAATGTGACGATCGAGTTGGAGACCAATATTCCAACATTTTCTATTTTTCAACCAAAGTAGCCTTTAGCATCTCATTTTTTGGAAATGTAAATTATAAAAACGGTGTTTTATAAATAATTATATAGGATTACGCCAATAATTTTTTATATTTTTGTTATAAAAATATTTAAATAACTCTAAGTACTTTCCCGTGCCAAATTATACGACATTTAAGATTTTTCTTGGTTCAAGAAGTCCCATAAACACAATAACTAACCATTATATCAATTTGAAATTTAAAAATGTGTCACCGATAAAGAAGTTTATAGGCTGGGCGGAGCTTACGGACGGTCGAGAGGGAGCAGTGCCTTTCCCCGCTCGGCGTTACTATAGCGCGAAGCTCAAGTCCCGAGCTCGTGTTTATAGCGCGATACGAGTGTACTAATATTTATGAAATACTAGAGGTATTCACAGTTCGTTGTATTTAGTCTAGTATTTTTACAATGGTGTATAGTTACGAGATTGTTTTACTCTTTCTCATTTTTTATGTAAGCTAGAGAAAGATATATTGTTATATTTACTAGAGTGTAGAAATACAGCGAAATATACAAGGGAGTGTGAATACCCTTAATATCTCATCCAAGAATAATAATAAAGAATTTTTCAATATACCAAGACTTTCCTTTAATACCTACTAATATTTGTAAAAGAGCGCGGTCGTAGGCGAGCGGTATGAATGTTCGATTGCTATGCCGTAGTTGTGGGTTCGATCCCCGACCACGTACACAAGGATATCTCGGCCGTGCTCCCTCACAAGATGCTGGCAACATCTTTGAGGTATTAAATGCCTACATTGCTGTTGTATTTAAGACCAAATACATGAGGATGGGCGAAAAAGGTGAAGTCAAACTGGGAACTTGTTTTTGAATGGAAACAGGGGATGGGGAGCAAAATAGTTTTGAAGAAGTGGACAAATTTTGTTTCCTGGGTACGGTAGTGGCACGAAATAATGATTCCAGTAAATAGATCAATGCTTGAATAGCAGCTGGAAATAGAAACATAGGTTCTCTGATGTCAGTAATAGGAAACAAGAGCGTATCACGAAAGAATAAAGTGAAGATATATAGAACGATTATCCGATCGGTGGTAACTTATGCTAGTGAGACATGGACGTTGACTGGAAGAGATAGAGAAAACTTGGAGATATGGGAAAGAAAGGTTCTAAGAATGATTTACGCAGGGAAGATGGTAGAAGACGAGTGGAAAAGAAGAACTAACGCAGAAATTTATGAGTTTTTCCTCATGTAACCTCAAATAACGGATGTTGCCCGATCACAAAGAGTTAGATGGTTTGGCCATGTACTCCGGCTTCAGGAAACTAGAGTCACAAGAAAGGCAATGGAAGGAAGACTTTTGGACACAAGAACTAGAGGACGACCAAAGAACAATGGCTGGATGCGGTAGAATCGGACTTGAGACAGATAGGAGTTAGTGGATGGAAAGAGAAGGCACAAAGTAGACAACAGTGGAGAAAGGTAGTGCAACAAACCTTTGGCCTTCATGGCCTGTCGAGCTAATTTATATATATTATATATATAATTTTTGTAAAATGATTTTTTGGAAATGAATATAAATGTATTTACTGTCAAATTAAATTCTGTAAGTACTCTTAATAGTTGTAATTTATAGAATCTCTATATAATAGAATCATAACAATATTTTAAACTAAAACCAAGTTAAATAAACACTAATAATTAGTGTCTAATAAATACAACTTTTAAAAATATTTAAGCGTTTATTTAACTTGGTTTTAGTTTAAAATATTGTTATAATTTATCACAAGTTAAGAATTCTAAAATTTATATACCTATAATAGAATCTTTACTTAAATAACATCACAGTTTAAAAAAACGAATATCTTATTATTTATAATCTATCACATATTTATCACTTGACTTGTAGCTTTAGTAGCATTTAAATGACATCCAAATATAGTGGTAATTTTCTTGGTAGTCTCATTTCGAAAAATTCTATAGCCAAGATAGTATGAACATGACTTAATTTAGTAGTCAGAGCGTTTATAAAATTTTCATTTCGACAAATCCGTTCAACTACAAAACCAAAATGGGGAGTCCAAACAATAAATTCACAATATGATAATTCCAAAATAGCTAATGTTAGTTGAATTTGGAAATAATAAGCATGATTTCTTTTCAAAGTTATTTGATTGTCTTTTACGGTATAGCACAAACTATTGGGATCCTTGACTTCACTTAAATTTAGTGGTGAACAATTTCTCAACTTATACGGACATTTAACTTCAATACAGTACAAAAGCTCGTTATTTTCGAGAATTAATCCATCTGGACTGCAACCAAGTCCTGGGAATCGATTATTCACTATCAGCCCTGGCTTTTTAATCTGCGTTCTGTTTATAGCAGTTAAATATTCTTGGATTGCAGTTGATTCATTTTCACGGCCATAAGCTATAGCAGGCAAATAACTTATATCTTTCCTTTCTTCCCACAATTTACAATTTATCAAATTACTCAAATCTTTGCTAGTAAAATAAGATTTGCAATCTGATGCTGTGATCCGACATCTTCGCTCATTGAGCCATTGGGAGCTATTTTGTTCAACTTTAATCTCGAATGGGCCAAGTGTACTAGAGCTTAAATTATTTTTCAATAATTCAATTTGCAATTTTAAAGTTAATTTTTGATCACATTCTAAACTATAGTCATCATATTTAATTTGGAGCAAATCAGTCCACATTGAACTTTTTCCTTTTTGTTGTAAACGTTTAATAAAGTCTGCCGCTAGAATATTTGAATCTTCAGGATGATTTGATTTTGATTGCGCATTAAATTCTATAACTTTCTTTTGATTTTCATTTTTACCAACGATTTTGGATGGATTAATTTTTTTATATTGAGCAGTTATGATACTAGACGGATTATTTCCGGTTTTACGGCCTTGATTCCATTCCTTTAGTTTTGAGGTGCATGCCAAAGGTTCAAATCCATACTGAATCGTATATTCTTCTAATTTAAATAACAAACCGACGATGTGTGAACAATTTAATGATTCTGAAGCTGGACATTGACAAGAAGCATTTATAATGTTTCCATTTTCATTTAGAGCTACAATAACGTCATAAATAGTTTTAACTTTAAAAGAAGATTGGATTTTAGCCTTTAAGTAATATGTTGCTTCACGGCTATTATCTTGCAAATTTTTTATATGATCACTGATACAATATTGTCTACCTCTTTGAATAGCTTTGGAATTACCACATACTGGCTGTAAATCATCATCCAACTCTTCGCTATCACAGCAGGTCTCAAGCAAATTTCTACCCTGTGTTATATATTCATTTATAATTCCATAACAAAATAAATGAGGAATTGATTTGGACGGAAAAGTTTGCCAGTTATCATTAGGATAGAAAGTGGTATGATTGAGGACAGGCTCTAATGTAGATGAACATCCAGGTGTAGAATCCAATGTTGCTTGCAAGCATTGTCTTTTTTTTTTCATCCAAATCCCTTTGTCAACACCTTCAAAAATAACACCATTTCTATCATTGTTTATACAATCGTTGACCCTAAATTAAATTTTAATAATTATTTTAAGTCAGATATCAGAGTTCAAAAATACCGCTGCATAGTAACCTAATTTTGCGTACTGACCTGTCAATTAAATCACTTTTTTTCCCGCATTGCTTAAGGTTTCGACAACTAAGCCACCGTTTTAATGTTGCTACATTATTGTCTTTCACATTTAAAAATTTTAATTTGGCCCCAGGAACGTCTTCTTCCGCCAAAAACATTTTTTGTACGTCTAATTTTACACGTGTTTAAATGGGAGTCAGGTAATGTTTGTCCCTACCGGACTACTAGCGCTCCTAGTGAGTAATTTTTCGTACTTGAGGAAAAAGGCTCATTAAAAAACGACTGACTACATTTTTTTTAAATTTTGAAATTACATTTATGTAACGTAACTAACATAATGTAACGCTAATATTTTTTATAAGTTTATGTTCTAAAGCGAAACGAATAGTACAATAGCCTAATCACCAATGTTTGCCATTATTCAGTATATTGAATCAAGTGAACATGCCTAGTTGATAACTTTATGGTAACATTATTATAAATATTATACTTGCTTGAGAATTTAACTCTAACTCATTGTAGTTATTCTAATAGCATTTCGAATACACAATTCATCGTTGAAAATAAATGCAATAACTTCTCATAGCGAACATTTCCAGTTTAAATATGACTGTTAGCAAAATAAACTATCGTTTGACACTGTTATTGGTATCGGATAAAATCTATAGGTCTTAATTACATTTATATTCAATTTATATTCTATTTGAGAATGTTTTATTATTTCGTCAGTTTATTTGCGACTGGAATTTAGTTTACTGTAAATCTCGACTCATGTTACTTATTATTTTGGAAAAAGTATTTTCTTGCACATAATAATTATTACAAAATGTAACAGCAAATAAAGCAAGTAATACTCCGATTACTTACAAGGAAAAGATCACCGGTGTCTCTCGCCGAATTATATAAATTTTGGATATATGGTAGATCATCGAAAAATAAGACTTTCCTCTTTTTTGACTTCTAGTTATACCATTTTTATGAAATATAAACGCCCTCTAAACCTAGAGATGAAATGTTTTGGCTTTGGATTTATTCAAATGAAAGAACTCCTTAGGTATGAAAATTCCTATTCTTTCGGAAAGCGCGATATTACATTCCTTAAATCCGCTTATTACCAGTTAACTTAATAGGGGTCTCGTATTTTTCGATGTTCTACGTCTACAACATATCCAAAATTTATCCAAATCGATGAGGGATACCCGAGATCCCTTCCTTGTTAAAATTCCAGTTTTTACTGTAGTAACATTTGAAGATCATTTATTTGATTGCTGCTTGAGTTCTGAAGCTTAGTTAGATGTTCTACTATTTAGAGATTTGAGTCAAGTTGTTTGTAATAAATTGCAACTTACCTGTGTTGGTATGGAATATGGTTCTTCAAAATAGTCTTTGTCGGATTGTGATGAAAATAATCATTTCCGGGTGACACCGAATTATTCGGGGCATTATTTATAGCCTAACACAGGATTTATGCCAAAAAGTAGTGAAACATTTTATTAATGATTGGAAGTCTGCAAGATCAGCAATGACGACCATATGACCGATATGATTTTTAATACTTAAAAATAATTTACCAAAATTTGCATACCAAAAAAGAATTACAAAATTTTCCAATATAAATAAAAAGTTAATTATAACTACTTAAATCAATGTGATGAGTGCAAATTAGCACCAAAGCATATAATATGTATTGAATTTATGTTCCTAAAGCTTATCGTACCATATCTCTTACGGTAATTTATTCCGTAATGTAACAATTTCAGTTTAACTATATAGTTTATAGAAATTTACATAACGCTAATAAAATAAAACTAATAATTTTGCTAATAAATAATTTTAAATTAAATCATAGTTCATAGCACAAGTAAGCACTATGAACTTTGTAAATTCAGTACCTAGTTAATATATAACAGTAAAACTGTAAATTAAACAATTTCAGAATTTTACTAATTGGTTGTGACAAGATTTGAAACAAAACGTGCCGGAAATACGTTTAAGAAGCAAATCATGATGTTTACACTTGAATACACTTAGAATTGAATAGAAACAATAATCAATGCAAATTTAGTACAAAACTACCGATATCAATGAAAATATTAGTGTATAGAATAATTTACGTTCAAAATTAATAATTGTGTATAAATTTGCTAGACGTGATAAAGACCTTAATACTTGATAAAGGTGTATTCGATATTTTGGATCAAGTACTTTAATTATAAAGTAAACATAATTAATCACTAAAATTGATATTTAATTAAAAATACTTTTAGCTCCAAAAGAAAATATGCTTTACTTCTAGTATACTGTACAAACCATCTTCTCAAAAGCAAACTTGTTTACTCAATTATACTATACTCGGAATAAATTATAAATTTTAAAGTACCCTACTATATAAATAATTACAAATTCACTGTGTTAATAATCGTTATTGTGTTTTAAAAAGCGCAATTTTAATAACATTAAACACTTACATAGCAAATTAATTTAAATTTTGTTTACAACGCGCTTAAATTAATAATCGAAAAATATTAAGTTTGCCGTAGCTTGCTATAAAAATTATCCTTTGAAATTATATTGAACCAATTATAACGAACTGATTGTATAATATGTTATAAAACAAATTTCGTCTTCGTTAAAATAAATTGCCACTTAACTAACAGCCACCAAACTAATCAAATTCATTTAAGTAAATAAAACTACTTCAGTACCTATTATCATGAATTACAAATGGTACTACTATAATTTACTAGTAACTTCAGGATTAATTCGAAATTACAGTTTTACAACAACCAAGAAATAAGTGTATCCCTTAGTTTAAAAATTAAACAGCCTGTTTTTTAAAGAAATGTTTGTAATATTTCATCTCAAAGAGTTTTTAACTTACTTCCTAGGCACTCTAAGTGCCTCCCTTAAGTGTCTGGGCGCTGTGCGGTTGCACCCGCCTAGTTACAGTACTGTACTGGCGTAAACTGCTGTATGCGACTAACATACAGTACCTAGCTTTCTTTTGTTCAGTATGTTTGTCATAATACTAATTATGAAAAAATGCAAATGTAGATGAGAGCGCCTCACGTAATAATAATAGTAAAAGAATATACTTTGTTGTCATACCACATACTGCCTCCAATTTCCCTCCTAATTTCATCAACTTACAGTTAATAATTCACATTTATAAAACACATACTCGTATATATGCTCGATTTTCATTTTTTCACTCTGTGTATCCGTCCAATCGAGATCTCGGCTTCTAGGGCACCTAGAGATTTCAAATTTTTGCTAAATTATAGCTCTGGTACTCTGCTTTAGTCAATTTTTCTTTATCATGTTTTTCAAAACACTTTTCAGCGCAACCTACTAACTAACTTCCAGTATTCTAAGATCTCTGTTGATGCCGTCCCTCCATCTCAGTCTTGGTCTTCCAAGTGGTCTCTTTCCTTCTGGTGCTTCGTTCCATACTATTCTAATCAGTCGTTCGTTGTCACTTCTAACTAGATGACCTGCCCATCGCAATATCTGTGATTTAATTTCTTGTACTTTGTCGGGGTGGTTATAATAGTGATGCAATTCGGCGTTTGTTCATATTCTCCATTAATCTGTTACCTTGGCTTATTCTTTGTTTGATTTCCTCACGTATATTTTTACTAGATGTATCACCTCACCAAGATATTTAAAAGATTGTACATGTTCGAAGTTGTACTCGGCCATCATGGTTATGTTTTGCCTTATTTGGTCCAGCACACTACTTCTGGCAATGTGCATGTACTTTGTACTTTGTTGTTTTTTCGCTTATACGGAGACCCATTTTTTTGGCTCCTACCTTCATGCACACAAAATTGTCCTTTACATCGACTATACTTCTTCCAACTACGTCAATATCGTCTGCATATGCAAGGAGTAGATTAGGCCCTCTAGGTCCAAACATTTGCACCTGTATATGCGTGGTTCTCCCAACTTTCTCAAGCGCAATGTTAAACAGCAGCGGTGACAACGTATCATCTTGCTTTAGTCCACTGTTTATTGAGAGCATTTCGTAATAATCTATTTTCAACCCTAACGCAACTTCGGGAACCCTCCACGCATATTCTTATAAGCCGGATCAGTTTGCAAGAAATTCCATATTCCTCCCATTGTTTCCCACACACGTATTCTGATAATATTATCGTACGTCTGCTGGAAATCTACAAATAGGTTGTAAATATCTCTATTAAATTCCCAAAATTTTCCAACAGCTGGCGGATGGTGAACAGCTGATCATTGGTAGATCTTCTAGCTCTAAAACCACATTGGTATTCTCCAATGATTTCTTCTGCATATGGTGTAACACGTTGGAGTAGTAGTATGTTTTGACAGTATTTTGTATGCACTGTTCAGGAGGGATATACCACGATAATTATTGCATACCCCTTTATTATCTTTTGTGTATATTGGGATTATTACCCGCCAGAATTCGCTATCTGTTTTTGTTTTCGAGTTATAGCCAAAAGTTCGCCTTTTCGACTTTTCGATAAATGCCGATATCTCGGTTGTTTTTCAAATTATCAAAAATATGTTAACACTT
Organism: Cantharis lateralis; assembly: GCA_963170105.1. Classification (NCBI taxonomy): domain Eukaryota; kingdom Metazoa; phylum Arthropoda; class Insecta; order Coleoptera; family Cantharidae; genus Cantharis; species Cantharis lateralis. The sequence goes on from OY720629.1 coordinate 13,917,680, forward strand.
TCTTCGGGCACTTTTCTAAGATCAATAAAATGGGCTAAAGAGATTTTAAATATCTATCTCAGTTTCAGAGTTATAACATAAACTTGTTTTTTTTTTAATGGAAACAATAGTTGTAAATATCGTTTTTTATCCTCTTTTCAACAATATATAGTAGAGTGCCCGAATCAAAATAAAACGCTTAAAAACGATTTCTGTGGGGGTCTCGGGGTTAAAAGCTGACTCTTGCAGGAATGAAAGGTTAGATGGCATATATTGGTAATCCGAAGGTAATCAAAAATAATCAAAAAATAATAAGGGCGCTATTGAAAAAAAATGAGATAATACTATTAACTGGAAGCCCATAAAATGCCGATCATTTTGATATATAATTTGAAATCATTTTTGTACGAAATTTATCTTTTTTAATGTTTGAAAACTGAAAGAGATCGAGGATGCGTCATCCATTTTTTCAAAACTCTTATAGTTACCGAGTTTCCCATAAGAACTATCGGAATTGGCACCTGTACACACAATGTAGAACAAATATGTATATATAATGAACACAGAAGAACACTGTCGTAACAAAAAACACACACAACTACAAAAACGATACGAGAGAGGACGGAGGAAATGTATGTATCCAAATGTATTTTTAAATTATTCATATTAATAATACTATGGTCGGATCAACCGGAGTGGCGGATCAGCCGCAGGCGGACGAGAGGGGTTCTACTGTAATGAAAATTATGAAATTCTGAAATTACTGAAATCGATACTGTTTCCTACAATTGGGAAAGATGTATAAAATTAACCAAAAAATTATCAAACTTTGTCCTCGAATACCCGTCGCGTCGTTCCTAATATCATAAGGCTAGGTTAACAACCAATTTTTTGATTTTATTTAAAACGAACTAAGAAAATAAAATTCATTCTTTTTGTTTGCTAGGAATTGAACTTCAACATTTTTACCGTGATGTTAATATTAATTCTGATTAATTTTGGGATAAATTTCATGTTTCTTTAGATTTTCGTTAAAATAGTGTACTAAACTGTAGGGGAGTGTTCCCGGGTATGAGACAGCCCCAGGTATGAGACAGTCGTCTTTTTTCATAGTTCAACGTCAATATAATCGGTCTGACTACTAGCAAACATTTCTTTTAACATGGCCCATGTTTTCTGCTAACACCGAAGTGAATCGACGTATTACTTCTATCAACAGCAAATATTCAATTTTAAAAACATGAAATTTGATTGTCGATATAATTTAAAAAATTTTTCAGAGTGATTTTTTTTCGAGGAAATCAACTGAAAAATGTAAGTGTAATGCATTAGCATTTAGTGTTTTCTTTATATTTTGCGATCCGATATTGGATTATGCCAATATATGGTCGAAAAAAAAATAGTCTCGTCTTTCTCAAAATAGTGTCATTATCCGGATATGAGACACACTATATAAAGGGTATGATAAACTTTTTTTTTCGAACCTTAATCGTACACCATTATAAAATATTGTCATTAATCAATTTTTTTGGATTTATAGCCTTGCCAAACGATTGCTATAACGATTTAGACGATTTCGAAGAAAAAGACAAATAATAATGAAAATTGTCAATTTATTATAATAAGCCAGTATATTAGCTTTAAAAATTATTAAAATAACGCTTTATCAAAGAGATATAGGGTTTTTATTTCATATTTTACAACTTCGAGTAGATTTTTCGAGGTGTCTCATACCTGGATACAAATTCTTATGTTTCTGAAAAGCTTATGTTTAGAAAATTGATCATAAAATTTTACATGTTAATGAAATCACCAAACTTTCTTCGGATAAAGTTGTGTATTTTCATTACCTTGAAGCTGTAATATAGAACACCCGATTTGATTTAACCAGTGAACATTTATGGCCCAAAAACAAAACCCGTCTCATACCCGGGAACACTCTCCTACTCGAAAAATTCTTGGTTACTGGGTTACAGATTTAAAAAGCTCATTGGCGGTTACTTGTCAATATAGCTGTGCGCCCAGTAACGACTAATTTTGGAGTCGCGGTCAGTAATATACTATTATACGTTTAGTCAGCAAGGAAAACCACTGACTTATAAACAGATCTTGGTGGATTTATCCTCAGTGTCAAGTGACATTTTCCAAATGTGTAAAAATGCTTTTTAAAAAATGCTCTAAAACAATCTTGTCGAATATTATATATTCATTATGTATGTAATTATTGTAATTTGATTTCGTTGTAAAAAGCTTCTATCCGCAAATAAATGTATTATTAACATATCCCACAGGAGCATATATATACCAATTTTACCCTATTATGCTACTATTATATTATAGTAGTGCACTATTACTTATGGCACTATTATAATAATAATTATTATTACTAGATAAAACTATTATTTAAACTATTACATAAACCTTTAATTAATTATAATGCCGTATTTCATTCTAAAGAAAATAATTTTATGAGTGAAAATCTCAAAGAAATAAATTTTGGTTTATAATTTACTGAGAAAAGGATTTCAAAAATGTTGGTAATAAACAAACCTTAATAATAGCATTTTGTGCTAGCGTTTATAAGATATAATAATAAATTAAGATTTTCTTATTTTTATAATAGTTGTTCTGAAAATATTCTCTAATATGTTGCTGTTCTTACGTTTAGATTATGACATTCGGAAGTGTGATAAGGTGTTAGTACAAAATGAAAACTATATTTCGTTCTAATAATATTATACAATATTTTAAAGTGAAATGTCAAAAAAATTGCATTTTCAAGCAATTGCAACCAATCGTAAGGTTCTTTTCAATTTTGCATAATACGAAATACTGCGATGCTCAAAAGTGTAAAAGCTAAACTTATTGCAAAGAAAACTTAAATTGTTACTTTTGGAACACCCATCACTGTTAATAAAGCTTGCGATCCTTAAGATGAATTTTATGATAAAAAATTAAGCAAGTTATAAATGTAAAATGTAATTTTAATCACACACAATACTAAATTTCAAATGTAACAAAAGGCACAGTTTGATCAAGTTGTTATTTAATAATTGATGTAAAAATTTGTGATGTTTTTGATCTTAAACCGCATAACATCGGTTCACCAAATGAAACAAAAGCACCAAAAAAACCTGAAACTTAAACCTCATTTACTTTGTAATTATTCCAACTTCTAGATCAAGTTTCAAGTTAGATGGCAAAATAATACAAAAATCAAATAATCAATTTTATCGTGGTCACTGGTCGTAAAATTAATTGTTTTGCGCTTTTAAAATTGTTCTCACCCTATTCGTTTTGATGTCTTCTTAAAATTTTATTGTTGCTTGTTCATTTTGTTGCTTGGTTTCTTACGTTTCTTTAGTGTTTCACCTGTCGTGGTGAATAAATTTAATTCTTCTTCTGCTTACCAATTTCACAAATAAAACACTCTTACTCTCAGGTAAGTAATTATAATCATAGAATTTATCTATCTAATTTAAATTTTTAATATTATTTATCAATCTTAACTCTGTGACTCTGGGCTTTAAATTTCGAACTTATCGAAACAACGGCGTTGCCCAGAATGAGTTAAAAACCATTCTCCCTCCATTTAATTGTTTCGCAAATTTTCGATGTTTGAGCTTGAAGTGGTGGGACTAGTAGATTCGGCGCAGCGCACTTATTTAAATTATCACACGTACTCACTCTGTTAATCCACTAATTATGTTTTAATTTTGATTAAAAATATTTAACAAAAAATATAAAACCATGGCGTTTTGATAAATTTGGCGTTTATCTTTTCATTCAAAGATCGTGGACCAAAAACATCCTTTAAAATTTTAAATGCTGAAAAAAATTGCAAAACAAACTATTAACCGTGCCTTCCGTTATTAATAAAACTCAAACAACATGTGAAACTAAACAAATTATCATCATAAAATCAATCATAAGTAATCCTGAGTTTCCAAAGCAAAATTCAATTAAAAGTTTAAACTTTATTTGTGCCTTTTTTAAAAAGTAGAATCTTAATTACGGGGTCTGTTAATTGAAACATGACATTTTACCCCTTTGATTTTATTTAAACAAAATAATTTTAAGAAGTCAAACGAAAATTTATTTTTTTAAAGAAAATTAACTAGTCATTTTCAATTTACAAAATATTAACTTCATCAAAATAATGTAATATAATAATTATCAAACTAAACCAACTTAAATTTATCAAATCAAACCAAAATTAATGCTTTACTAAAATTTCAACTAAAATTATTTAACCCCCTTTGTCGACAAATTCATAAAAACTTTCAAAATAAACAAAACCAAATTTTTAAAATTGATTCCATAATCATTCATCACCATCAATGCAAATTTCAAATTATTAAAAGTTTTCAAATTATAAATTATTCATTTAAAAGTATCTATTATTATCTCTTTTATTTCATCCGGCTTCCGTTTGGGTTTACCTCCATCTTTTCGATTTCCACAGAATTATCTCATCTCTGGAAGCCCACATTTCTAAAATCATCCTAATTCTTCTTCCAGTTTTCGTCCATCTGTCCCAATTTTTCATCTGCAATTTTTGTTTGCGTCCAATTTTGTCTTTCTTGCGTTTACAAGATTTTGTGTGTCTGATTTTGAATTTTATGTGTCCACCAAACGTAGTTTGATGTCCATTTTTTTCTTTCTTGCTTGTACTAAATTTTCTTTTTTGTCCTAATTTTATTTTATTATTTATAGCGGTTCTTCTTTTGAGGCCAATCTTCCCTTTGATTGAATGAAATTTTTGTTTGTTTCCACGTTTTGCTTTTCTGCGATTCGCGTTTCCGTTTTTAATTTTCGGCTTCTTTTTATTTTTCTTTTTCAGTTTTCTTATTTTTACAACCCCTATTTGTCCATCCACGCTGTTAATGTTTTCTTGTTTTTTTATTTCTTCCAATTGTAATAACGGTAAGTTATTGGCCACGTCGTTTTCAATCATTAAATCTAATTTTTTGTTTATGTGGTCTAATTTTTCTTCGTTTTTGTCGAATTTAATGTGCATGCCTTCGAAGTTTTTGTTAACGCTTTCAAAGTTTTTTTCGTTCTTTTCGAATTTAAGGTGCATGCCTTCTAATTTTTCTTTGTTTTTGTGAATGTCCTCTCTGATGCCTTCAAAGTTTTTGTTAACGCTTTCAAACATCTTTGTCATCCACTGCATTGATATACCGGTAAAATTCATTTGTGGTTCCGAACGAATTTGCGTACTATTCGCTTCCGGGTTAAATTGCGGGCTTGCTTCAAGGCTTTGTCGTCTGTCTTCTGCCATTTTATAAAATTTGTCGAGGTATTTTAATTTAATTTATAATTTATTACGTTATAAAATTTTATTTTATCAAATTTAAATTTCAATATGGTGTTTAATTTTAAAATAATGTTAACAAATGTGCAAATTTTAATTTTTAAAAGGATAATTATTTGAAAACACGTATAAAAGTTGGTCTGTTTGATAAGATAATCGTCCCTATCGCTAAATTTGTTGAAACATTTGACCATGTGCACTTTTAATGTGGCAAACTTTTGTTATAATTTTAAAATTTTAATTTTATCTAATCGTGCACCTGGGTTATGGCGTTGCTAAAATTGAAATATCTAACGGTATGGTGTCAATCTTTTGGTTTTTGTATCCCAATAAATGTAATAATTAATTCAAATATTTAAAAGTCCCTGTAATATGATCAATTTAATGTAAAAATTTATCTAATAAACAATATCTAAAGGTTCTGAAATTCAATCAAATTTTAATTTAATAAATTTTCAAATATCATAAAGTCCCTGTAGTTTGATCAATTTTAATTTAATAATTTATTTAGACTGAAGATCTAAAGGTATGAAAATTCTATCCCTGTTATCGGCAACATTTAAATGCGATGCTCAAAAGTGTAAAAGCTAAACTTATTGCAAAGAAAACTTAAATTGTTACTTTTGGAACACCCATCACTGTTAATAAAGCTTGCGATCCTTAAGATGAATTTTATGATAAAAAATTAAGCAAGTTATAAATGTAAAATGTAATTTTAATCACACACAATACTAAATTTCAAATGTAACAAAAGGCACAGTTTGATCAAGTTGTTATTTAATAATTGATGTAAAAATTTGTGATGTTTTTGATCTTAAACCGCATAACATCGGTTCACCAAATGAAACAAAAGCACCAAAAAAACCTGAAACTTAAACCTCATTTACTTTGTAATTATTCCAACTTCTAGATCAAGTTTCAAGTTAGATGGCAAAATAATACAAAAATCAAATAATCAATTTTATCGTGGTCACTGGTCGTAAAATTAATTGTTTTGCGCTTTTAAAATTGTTCTCACCCTATTCGTTTTGATGTCTTCTTAAAATTTTATTGTTGCTTGTTCATTTTGTTGCTTGGTTTCTTACGTTTCTTTAGTGTTTCACCTGTCGTGGTGAATAAATTTAATTCTTCTTCTGCTTACCAATTTCACAAATAAAACACTCTTACTCTCAGGTAAGTAATTATAATCATAGAATTTATCTATCTAATTTAAATTTTTAATATTACTTATCAATCTTAACTCTGTGACTCTGGGCTTTAAATTTCGAACTTATCGAAACAACGGCGTTGCCCAGAATGAGTTAAAAACCATTCTCCCTCCATTTAATTGTTTCGCAAATTTTCGATGTTTGAGCTTGAAGTGGTGGGACTAGTAGATTCGGCGCAGCGCACTTATTTAAATTATCACACGTACTCACTCTGTTAATCCACTAATTATGTTTTAATTTTGATTAAAAATATTTAACAAAAAATATAAAACCATGGCGTTTTGATAAATTTGGCGTTTATCTTTTCATTCAAAGATCGTGGACCAAAAACATCCTTTAAAATTTTAAATGCTGAAAAAAATTGCAAAACAAACTATTAACCGTGCCTTCCGTTATTAATAAAACTCAAACAACATGTGAAACTAAACAAATTATCATCATAAAATCAATCATAAGTAATCCTGAGTTTCCAAAGCAAAATTCAATTAAAAGTTTAAACTTTATTTGTGCCTTTTTTAAAAAGTAGAATCTTAATTACGGGGTCTGTTAATTGAAACATGACAATACATTGTCTATCTAATTATTAAGCAAAAAGCTACACAGAGCACTCAGTGTAACATAATTTAAAAAATGAGAATATTAATATATTATTTCCTGTTTTTCCTTACTTCCTTCATTATGTAAGTTAATTTGTCATGTTATTGACAGATCTTCATAGATTGTAAATAAATCTTAAGGGTACAATTTCAACTAAACAGTTAAATGGGTACATATCCCTTTAGTAGATAATATGAATATTTACTTTCAACGGTGAATATTAAATTTTAATCATAATTATGATGTAGTGCATTGCATAGCTTCGTACTATCATAATATCGTATTTTCATTAATCGAACTTAAATTTTGAATCGGTTAAAATGGTAAAGTTTAACAAGAACGTGACAAATATTGTTTTAATACAATTGTTCCTCTGTTTAATTATTCCAATTTTGATCTAAAATCTACATAAACTAGCGCATTGTAAATTTTAGACAAAATCCGCAATGTTTCAACAATGCGCCTAGCACGACACAGATAATGTGGTTAATGTCGAGGTTCTAAATTATCCAAGCTATAAAATCTCATCAGTATCATAATCGCATACTCTTGCTTGTACTATGACATTCTGAACTGTGTAATCAATTTCTCGAAAGTGCATCACAATGACACTATGTCTGAACAACCGGTGTCATTTTGCATAATCATAACCTATAAGAGAAAATTCAAATTTTTGCTATACATGATTTTGTTTTCTGTTTTGTAAAACCTGAAATCGTGTAAAATTTATATTTTATCTATACATATAAATTAAAAGTAATTTAAAGAATTTACAGAATTTCAACTAAATTTAGTATGTATCTATATGTAAAATGCAATATAAACAAAACATTAAATTAATAAAATTTTAACTGTAAAGATAAAAATAATTAGAAAATTTGTATCTAAAACGCAAGGAAAATAAGACATTAATTTTACACTTTGGACAGGGTAGAACTAAGAATGTTTGAAAAAGAGGAAAAATATTGCACTATGAAACCAGATAAAAATTTAAAAATCAAAAACTAATGTAATGCAATGTAACGCCCTATTTCACGGTTAATACCGATCTTCAGTTGCATATAACTTGAAAAAAACAAAAATAATGATATGAAACTAGAAATCATATTAAAATAATTGAAAATAGTTAAAAATTTCCCAAGAAAACGTTAAAAATATTAATTGAATTTAACTAACCATGAAAATAACAAGTAACCACCTAACTCAGATAACGTGATATAATGAATAAGAAAAATCTGTGAGATTTCAAACTAAATTTTTAAAAATTTAAAGGGCAACCACGTGGTAGAATTTGAGTACCTCCAAGTAGTTTGGAGAGCAGTTTACATTTGATATGAGCGGCAACTTTTTTGTTTAGAGTACAGTTTATATTTTATGGATTGAACTCCTCCGGAAACTTGTATGTATTTATGTGCTTTCTGGCGCCCTACTCTAAATATATCTTAATCAAAAAAATTACCTTTTTAGCTTCCCACTACAATACTTAAAGATGAGTTGTATTAGTTATCTGATTGAACTCCAAAATTCAAATGATTGCAATGTACTGTACATATCTACTATAAGTTGCCTAACTAAAAAATTTCAAACTAACATTTAAAATGTACAAAAACGCTATTAAAATTTATAACGTAGCGAAGTTATAACTTCTAATTAGGAGTTAGAACTTCGCAATTTGTAAATGTCAGATACCACTATGCATTGTATGATAATTCCTTATTTTGTTATTAATGATTGCAGTTAAAAATGTGTACCTTTTAAAATTATTTTAAATTTTATGTGACCTATGGGATTCCCTTTTAGAGTTTTAGTTATTTCGATAATTGCAATCAATAATAGCTTGCTTATTAAATATATCAACTGTTATGTCTTTATTCTTTTGATGTTATAAAATGTTGCTTCACAAAAGAAAATGTAGTGCATGAAAAATTTATATATAATCAAGAAAAGTTTTAGTATCTATCTATTTTCCTTTTAATAGGAACGTATTTTATATAACTTGCAAGAAAAGTTTATAAAATTATGGCCACATTATTTTTAAGCTGGCAATTATTTTGTAAACGTAATTAAGAAAAATACGCTTTTATTAATTTTAAGTGAGTTAGGCTTTTTTCGGCTTTCATTATTTTCATTTATAACATTTTTAATTCCTGAAAGATCTAATAAGCTAAACACGTCGTCCTTTATATTACTCCCGGACAATAAGTACATGATAACGTTTAAAATAAAAATTATCGTGATGGCAGATATTGATTTATAGCGATAGGAAATGCCATCAATATCTACTAAGTCGGTAATAGTGGATGTCAAAAGGGATTGAACTGTGCACTATGATTGATATCAAGGGACTCAATTACAAACCGTACGCTGATAAACTCCTGGATGGATCCTTGTAATATGTCAAGTTACAAACTTGAACTTTGTCACAATTTAGGTTAAAAGCGTTTTATATTGTATATTTGAAATATGTCTTCTGCTTCGGTCTCTTGCACAATATTTATGATAAAATTTTTAATTGATATACCATACAGTTAGCGAAAGTAACGACGCATGCAGATTCTGTACGCCATGCTAACTGCCTTGTTATGATTTCAAGATATCAACAAGTTCAATGATATTTTTAAATATTTAAACCACCTAAACGCCTAAGTTAGTCTGATCTGAATAATTTTAACACTTTAAGCAAAGTAGCGTTCATAGGGTTTGGAAAAAAAGTACGACACAAATTAAAGTAAATAATGTTTAAAGTTTAAATACTTGACAAAAAAACTCATTTTTACACGTAGGTAATTTATATTAAAAAATACACTTTCTAAAAAAAATAAAAATTATTACTTTACAGGGTTTCGGAAAAATAGAATTACCAACTATAATTAATTTGTAATAAGGCATTGAAGCATTGAAATATTCAGGATATTAAAAACTTAGTTTTTGCCTTTAACGAATTATTGTTACATGTAAATAAATAAACGGATGAGTGATACATTTTATCTAATGTCGTGCAGAGAGATATCTTTGCGATATCTACATATCGTATGATTAAATATCGTATTCAATCTGACTATATTCAAAGAAATTTTTGAAAATTAAAATATCATGCCCACTGATTTTCTAATACACAACAATATCTGTTCATCAATTACACCGATGCCGATGGTTGGGTTTTAATACATTTCTTCAAAAAGTAACCACGCGGATATACGTAATTTCCACCAATCTTTAAGTACTTGAAAATGGTTGAGTAATAAAGGAAGATGAATTGCAAAGGTTCGATAAGGTGTACCGAAATTTGTAAAAAAAATTTGTTTAAAATTGAATTGACTTCAATATATAACATAAGCACTAAAAAAATAAAAAATAGCAATAAAACGTACAAATTAATTGTCTACATAATATCAAGCATACTGTTAGAGTCCGGGCCTAGCAAACATGAAACTGCATTGTAAATTATAATTTAATTAGGTGGACATTTTCATTGTTGCTTTTTATAAGTAAGAACTTAAACATAGAACAATTTAATTAAACCATCTTTCATATTTCGATACTGATTAATAATAATTATAATAATAATAATAATGGTGCTTTATTGTACAAATAAACAAGATTTATACAAAATGTCAAAACACATAGTATGTACTACATAATATAAATTCATGATATAAAATCAATTTATTTTCTTCTACCAACTTAAACTAAAACTAACTGAAATGATTGAAATGGTTTCAAATACAATCTGTTTCTTTGATAAATCATTTTGCAGATTGAAGTCGTTTGGTCCAACTGAGCTTAATAATTTCCCAGGAATCCAATTTCTATTATCTTAACGTATTAAGACTTTCAGTCCAGGAATCAACCTTAACAGTGGTTTGTTTCCTATATCATAAATGTCTTCTGTTTTCTTTTATTTTCAACTTCTGCTTTAAGGAAAGTCTTAAATTTTGGTTTTAAATAGTCATTGGTTACTGGAATTGCAGATCTTAGCTTTCTTCCCACTAGTAGCTCTGATGGCGCAGATAGATTTCCTTTAGGTGTGTTGTTGGAATGTAGGACTGAAAACAACAAGTCTTTCCCATTCTGATCGGTTTGGAAAGGGTGGCTCTTACAATTTGTATGTGTCTCTCCACCATTCCATTCAATACAATACTTTTCCGCAAAACTTTTAAACTCAAATAAGTTAAACGGTGGTCCATTATCGGAATATTTTTCTGCGGTAAACAGTGAGCTGAAAATATATTTTTCGAAGTTATTAATACTGATTGAGCAGTTTTGCTTTTCAATTTGTTTACTACTAAAAACTTGCTGTAGTAGTAGACTACCACTAAAAAATCTTTGTCGTAAAAACTCTTAAAATCTATTCCAACCTTCTGCCCAGGTAGTTGTGAGCGGTTCCCGTTGGTTTGCTTTTGAATAGCTTTAACAAATTCACCCTGACTTATGCCCGTACTTATAGTCGATGCTTGGCTGAAGCAAAACTTGAGCACGACTTAAGTACAAAATTGTTTATTTTGATTGGTTGATTTCGTGCTTGAGTCAGACTCAAGTCCGAGATCGAGCGAAGCATCGACTATAAGTACGGGCATAAATAATTTTTGTTGCTATCTTCTTGCATGTGATTTGTGATTTGATGTGATTTATGAATGAGATTCAAAAATTCTGCTCGTAACCCATATGGTATTATTGGTCGTTTCTTAAGAACTAAAATATTGTTGTAAAGAAAGATGTCATCTTTGATAGACGAATAAATTTTCCTTTTTTGGCTACAATTTGACTTATGATTAGGCCAACCATTGATCACAAAATATTTGATATTTTGAAGAACTTAATTTTGGTTTATTGCTTTTATCATTCGTTTTTTGTTTTCTACTGATGTTGCTAGAACTGTATACGAGTGAAAATCGTCTTCTAGGGAAGATGTATATTTTATAATATTTGTATTTACCATCTGCAAATACATTCCAGGGACTTATTTTAAATTAAACTGATATCTTAATAGTTTTATCATGAGACATTGTAATCTAGGCGATAAGTCTTCTGAAGGTATTCTTGACAACCCAAGTAGCGAACGACGATCATAATATATTCAACTTCAATAACCTTGTTTATGATAAAAATAGACCAACATTGGTGAAGTCGTCACTAATTTTTTCAATTCTTAGCTACGTTCCTCGTTTGACGTCCAACTCTACTAGTAATTTGTTTTTAATAAATTTCTCCGAACTTCAGTACTCCAAGACAAATTAAGGATTTTTGATTTTGGTGCTGCGATTTCTTTTATACTACGGTTTTGAGAGGATCCGTGGAAATACTATTTTCATCAATCACATGACCTAAAAACTGCACCTTACGAAATCCAAAAATTGAATTGGGTTTATTCAGAGTTAGACCAGCTTTGGTCAGAAGTTTCAACATTGTTCGGAGATTCTCGTTATATTCTTCTGCATCCGAACCAAAAACCGTCACTTCATCAAAATACGCAACAGCTCCTTTCACACCTGACAAAATGTTATAAAGGATTTTTTGAAATTTTTCTGGAGCTGACCATAACATAATCTTAACTATCTGGATCTTACAAATGGGCTATAAAATGTACACAAAACTGAACTCTCTTTATCTAGTGAAACTTGCCAAAAAGCAGATGAAGCATCCAACCTGCAAAATACTTTAGCACCAAATAGCCATGAAAACAATTTTTCTGAATTTGGGATTTGAAAATGCTCTCTTCGTTAATATTTATTAACATTTCTTGGATCGATACAAATTTTTATATATCACCATTTGCTTTTCAAAATTTCCGATACATTACGATTTTGCCGTCAATGTTTGTACTCCAGTTCTTCATCGCTGCTGTCTACATCATCTCGAATTTCGTGTATGTTATTATTTCTAAATATTTTCTGAAAATGCCCTCTCAGTTTTCAATTTGAACAAATTTTATCGAAAGCTACATGTTCCAGAGTTACGGTTATTTATCAAATGTGATGAATGTTCGGCCGTTGAACCTGCACGCTTCGAAAAGTTTCTCCACATTTTTAGAGCACTTACTTCTGCTTATGTAGCATCATCGTTCAATATCTTCTTCTGATATTTTCAAAAGTCTTTCTTGAATCTTCCTACTATTTATTCTAATCACAATACGGTCGCGAATCATCTTTTTCTATAAATTCACATTAGTTAGCCAATTGTCTTAATTATATTATAAATTGCTCAATGGTATCTGTTAGGGTTACAATGTTTCTCAAATTTGTTTACAACCGTTGCTAGTTTCGTTTTACCTTATTTTTCTCCATATTCGAAGGTATTGAATAAATGCAACCCTTCATCACCAACCAAATTTAGTAAGACAGCAATCTCCGCCAGTTCCGATTTTGCAGCCTTTCCAGATGCCAGTTAATAATTCTGCAACTTTTGCTTCCACAATTTACAATTTACGGCCACATTACCACTAAAAATGATTTCAGGGGGGATTTTGATTCCATTATCCTTGATTATGTATTACACGCGCTGCCACCATGTAATGTTCGTAAATCTTTTATTTTAAATACTACTACCACTTACACGAAGTCGGACAGGTTGTGAAAATCAATTTATTTTTTGCTACCAACTTAAATTAAAACGTTAAAACAACGAAATAAGAACGAATGCCATCCGGTCCAGTATCGAGTATGTCACGATTTTCATATACATATTTCCTTATAAAAATCAAAAGATACGGATGTGGCAATATGTATTGAGCACACTTTGAAATTTCAGTATTTTGAAAACTTAAAATTTCTCTGAAAACAACTATAACACGACCTTCCTAGTAAAAAAATTGTTTATTTTAACGTTCTAGTAAAACAAAAATACAAAATACAAGGGCATTGCAGTCTTGATTAAATCATTGAAAGCGCGGTAATAGCCGAGCTGTTTGAATGCTTAATTGCTATGCCGCAGTTGTGAGTTCGATTCCCGACCAAGTACACCAGAATATCTTGGCCGTGTTCTCTCTCAAGATGCTGGAAACATCTTTGAGGTATTAAATGCCTAAATACCTTTCCAATCTTGATCGAAAAATTAGGACAGGAATCGGAAGACGTCAAACGTTATAAAAACCGATATGATATAGATTAAATCATTGAAATTTTTGGAAACCATTATGACTTGAAATGTAAATTTACCTTGATTATGTAGTACCAATCATTAGAAGCAAAAAAGTGGATCAAAATTTTTCAAAAATGTACCGATTTTGAATTATTCACAAAATTGAAAACACAAATTTTTCTAAAATATGGTAATTTACTTTAAATTCAACTCGGAATCCGAAATAATTAAGATTACAAATGCGCTATTATACGTATGTTGTTTAACACGAAATTTTAAACTTATAATTTCCCAAGTCAGCAGTTTTTCTTAAAGAATCGAAAAATGTTGTTTTCCTTAAAATTTAAAAACGATAAGTTTTTGATCAATTTTTTTCACATATTTTGTTTGTAATGATTGGTATTACATAATAATCTAGGTAAAATTTACGATATATTTTAGCTCATAAAAGCTTCAGAAATTTTCAATGATGTAATCAAGGCTGTAATGCCCTTAAATTTCGTATTTTAATTTTACTAAAATATTAAAATAATTAAGTCCTTTAGTAGGACAGCTGAGTGATAGTTGTCTTCAGAATTTTTTTTAGAGTTTTCAAAATACTGAAATTTCAAAGGGTGCACAATACATACATACATATAGCCACCATTGTATGTATGCACTATACATATTTAAAAAATCACATTCAATGCGATTTTCACTATTTTTTATGGTAATTTCAACTTTTTCAATTGTTTTGAATATGTTATGTAATTTCTAGTTTCAAATCATTATTTTTTATTTTTTCCTAGTTGTACGCAACCGAAGATCGAAAATAATCGAGAAATGGAACCTATAATAGTTTTATTGATTTTTTAATTTTTATCTTGTCTCATAGTGTAATAATACTTTAATTTTTACCTTGTTTCATATAATTTAATAATATGTTTTACAAACAACAAACTTTCTTCGGACAAAGTTGTGTATTTTCATTACCTTGAAGCTGGAATATAGAACACCCGATTTGATTTAACCAATGAAGATTTATGGCCCAAAAACAAAACCCGTCTCATACCTGGGAACACTCCTCTATAATAAACCTCTTTTATTAATATAAATAAAAATTACTTAAGTTATAAAGGTCTATTTTTCTAGTCTATTATTATATTAGTCTATTATTAATTATCTGACGTTTCGGGTCGTTTATTGAACCATTTTCAAGTCAAATTACAATGAATATAAATTTAAAATTACTATAAAATGCAATAAACTGCTCTATGGAAGTTTTTAAGGTTATAAAGTTTTATGACTCAATTTCAACAAAAATACAAGCCTACAACGATTTTAAGTTTAATTAATTGATTAATAAACATAAAATGCATGCTTACTCAATTTGCTAATT
This sequence comes from Cantharis lateralis, assembly GCA_963170105.1. Taxonomy (NCBI): domain Eukaryota; kingdom Metazoa; phylum Arthropoda; class Insecta; order Coleoptera; family Cantharidae; genus Cantharis; species Cantharis lateralis. Next base: position 13,933,236 of record OY720629.1, read on the forward strand.
ATTATTAATTTCACCAAATTGAAAGAGTTAAACAAAACAAATGCTATGGACTGGAGTCAGCATTAATTTCATTGCTTAATATCGAATAGATTATTAATTAATTGCGTCATGTGAGAGAGTGAATATTGAAATACAAACACTTCAGTGTTAAATGTTGAAGCTAATGATTACCGATGCGGACGACTCGGCCTAAGAATAAAATTTCAGTTATCTATAAAGATAACTAGGTAATATTTTCAATATTAATATAATATTTGGGTAATATTCCGGTGTTGTGCAAGTTGTAGTTAGTCGAGAAGTAAATCACTTCCACCGAAGAATTATGAATGGAAAAAGCATTACAAATATTATATTTACAGTGGCGGTATGGTATTTTACTAGCTGCATATATTGTCGCGAGGAGGCGGTAGTTTATCCTTAACCACACTTGGGGGTAGCTCAGTTGGTGGTGTTGCTCATAATTAAAACCAATAAATTTTATAAAATAAACTATATTACAATAAAATAAAATGTACAAACTTAAATTAGCACTTACCCTAAAATTACCATCATCATCTGGGGGATGGAAAGATTGACCATCTTGGGGGTTATGGACTCTTTTGTGGTGTTCCTAAGTGGCTCACTCGCGAGACTGATTAATTATTTTTTCAATTATTTTGATCAATCTTTCCACACCCCTACTCTTATCTTGAGAGACCCCGTTGATCGATATTTTCCGATATCGATCGTTTGGGGTCATCACCTTCTTCTCAAATTGACACGACTTGTGTCGGTAGCGGATATGTCACTGGTCACTGTCCTTATGGAATGTACCAAATATGGAAATTCTATACTTCCTTACAATCGTTATTACAATAAATTAAACTGAACTTTTACATACTTGATTTATAATTATAAAATATTTTTATAAAAATGTAAGATTTATTTTTGGAGTGTGACAATATGGTCTTCAAATCCAAGTACTTGTATCCAGGATGGGCGGTAACCTTTAAAGACTGCTTTTATCTATCTCATTATTATATTTGAGGATTCTCATTGTCCCCAGATTAAAGATTAGGGATAATTTGTTTAGTCATCTGACGATTGGTGTTATAAAGTAATTCGTTTTGTTTATTTTACTCCCGTTCAACTTAACTCATATTATGTTACAATATCTAGATGTGACCTACTTCAGATCATTCAAAGCCACTTGGCACAAGGTATGGAATTTGAAATTTTTAAAATTGGGTGGTTCTGTCTATGACGCTCCTTTCTAAATTGTTAAAAAAAATAATCTACACTGTTGGTGCAAAGTTACAGAAAACTACCATCATTGATAGAACCATATCAAGAACAATGGGAAATAGAGAATGTCAACCAAGAACTCGATTTGGATGCTGAAAATAATAATAAATACTCAGAAGAAGAAATTGCTATTTTAACACTGACAGATGATTCGAAAGCTGAATTTTGAAAATTCAACATAGGTGATAATTGTTATTGTGTAATTTTTTAAAAAGAAGATCTTTTGTTGCAATAATTAATAAAAGAAATATACGCTATAACAAATACGGGTGCGGCAGAGAAACTACCTTATTTTAAAAATGAATATCAGTTTAATTCTTTTTCTATCTTACAGAGAAACATTTAAAGTTTTTATTTGTTACATTTTAAGAATTATATCATTAAGGTGGCTTCCATTGTGGTCAATACATTGAGATAGTCGAGTTTTAAAGTTTCTCTCCACTCTTTCCAGCATATCGACGGGTATATTATAGTTACAGTTTTAATATTGTTCTTCAGTTGAGCGTGGGTCCTTGGACGGTCGATGTAAATTAGGGATTTCCGAACGACGGTTCAAGAACGGCTTTGCATTGATTTTTTTGTGAAAAAAATCGCTTGGATTAAGTTTTTGCACCACTGCAAATTTGTATGGATGAAATTGCGGTTCTTTATAAACCTCCAGGTTTTTTTCTACACATCACCGCTTTTCTTAAAGCTGTTCACCCATAAAAGAATCTATATCCGATCAGGAACATGACCCGCGGGTGCGATAGAATGCACGTTACATGGTAATGATTGAACGGACGCTTGGAAAGTACCTCTAATGCCCACTTTCTTCACTCATAGATATCTTGTGGACAACTTGATCTGTAGGAAATCTCGTGGTTATCTGCGAGATATATATAGTCATTTGACAGTACATTGCGTATGTTATAGGTGTGTGAGGTGCATTAAGCTAGAAGTGAAGCAAATCACGCGATGGGGTGTATCAGTGGTTTATTATGATGCGCTAATGTGCACTAATGTGCTTTAAATATATGCACTATAGTAGTTTAATTTGTCCACAAGATATCTATGAGTGAAGAAACTGGGCATAAGGCGAACGCGCTATTCTTCCTCGTCCAGTGACTGCTCGTTACTAAAATAACATGACAGAAAATTTAGTAGTCCCGATCATTCGAATGAACGCCATCCGAACCTTCTCGGAACAACTGTCACTTCAGGGCGCTCGTTCCAAATATGGTAGTTTCCCTGCCACACCCTGTACATAATATAGTCAACGTTTTGCAAGCAAGAAAGAAAACGACCGATCCGTATCGTTAAAGTAAATAATCAATTATTAATAAACAAAAAAACAAAAATCTTGAGCTGGATTTATCGAGAAAATTTCTTTCGATAGGTGATTGGTAGGGATACAAGATCATTTGACAATGTACCTTGTAATATTTACGAAAAACACAAAAAATTTAATCATTGTCCGTCCGTTTGACAGTACTCGTTCAGAATATTATGTTCATTTGTTTTACTTCATCAAAAATGTTATTTTTGCATATTGTTTATTTTATAATGTAAATAAAAGTTTTGTGTTATTCAACAAATGTGTATCACCTACCAATATAGTTAAAAAATAAATTTTTTCCCTAATATATTCAGGCTGTGACATTCACATTTACCGAATTAAAATCTGAAAAATCAGTCGTTCAATTATCATTATAGTATATAAATCCATTATTTTTAATAAAATAAACAAAATTTAAACCGAATGTCGTATATTTCTTGAAAACTAACGCGTTGATAATATCGATTTATGAAAAAACCACAATGCAGCAAAGCAGCACTAAACGTTTGGATAAAAGCCAAAATTAAGTAAAGCGGTGCAGATATAAAAATTTTACCTTTACATAACTAAAAGTAATTTATTACTTTTATTTCTAGGAAAATTTACTTTAAACTATTAAAAATTCTTTTTGTTACAAATTGAAAACTGTAATTTTTAGTATATTGTATAATAACTAATAAAATGAATAGAATTTATGTACCTGTTCTATAAAATGTTATTATAATTATATTCTGCTATTTATTATTATATTATATTAATTATATAAATATAATTATATTATATTCTAATAATTATATTAAAGCAAACTAACTATTTATACAAGACTCTAAATACAACTTTGGCTTAATTTTTTATGCCTTTCGAAAAACCACTTTTATTTTTATTACCAATAAAAATCATTCTCATTTTTTATTTAGTATTTGTTTCATAACTATATACCATGTTAATTGTTTCAAACCCTTTTTTAGCGAATGAGATCTTCTTTATCTTCTTAAGGTGCCATCTCCTATCGTAGGTAGGCGATTAATTTGTCCTTTGTTGTAATTCCATGTTTTTTTGGTGGTCTACCTCTTTCTCTTCTCCTCATTGTGTTCGATTGCCACACCTTCCTTACCGGTATAGCTTCTTCCAATCCATTTAAATGCCCAAACCATCTCAACTGTTGAGATGTTATTGTTTTACTTGCTGGTTTTACTAGAAGCTTATTTCTTATTTCTTCGTTTTTTATTCTGTCTATTCTTGTAACACCCTCCACTCTTCTGAAGTATTTCATCTCAGTTCCTTGTATCTTACTTTTCATTCTTTGATTTAGATTCCATGACTCACACCCAAATGTGAGTGTCGCCAAGTAAATGGTTAATTGGATGCTAAAAATTAATAGGAAAATAATTACTACTTAAGTGAGGTTGTAGTCAGATAACAACTTACCTATTAACTACTATTTATTATCTACTCACCTTATCACAGCATCGCTATTATCTAGTACACATCATTTTTTGTTGGAGACCAAATTCGCTGATTTGTTTTGGTAATCCACGTAAAGTAACATCTATCAACGTGAAGTTTTATTTTTTTTAAATACACCGGTAGTGATAATATGTGAGCCGTTCATAGATACGCGCATATGACAGCGGTCACTTGAAGAAGCACATTTCAACAGGGGAGCAAAGCAGGGGCTTACCAGCGAGATTGGTGAGCTAACCTTAAATTATTTTTTGGTGCGATTTATATCCTTATTGGTGAGGATTATTTGCGTAGTTCGGGAAAGTTGCTTGTATAAGACCGTTGTTTTTAAAGAAAGAAGACAACCATCCTAACGTTTTATTGTTTGCCGAATCGAGTAAAACTTGATTCATATTTTTGTTAAGATTAAGAGGGATGACTTTCAGATCTGAACGTTTAGGGTTTCATCTTTTTCCTCGCTGCGTACGATTTGCGACACTTGTATGTTACGACTTGTGCTATTTGTCGTAGTTGTTTTTTTTGTTATTATTAAACGCAACATTACCTTTACTTGTTTTTTTTATTTATTCTTTGCTTTTACACTTTCCATCAACACCTTTGGCGAGCGGCACAAAGTGCATGGCGCCTTATTAAATTTATAGGATTTTGAGTAGAGCAAGATTGTTTCTTGTTTTTCGACCCCCCCTATTGTTCTCCGCAGAGTGGAGCCTAGCGCCGTTCTTTTGAAGCAAGTGGAGGTAAGTGTAGTAGCGTTTTGTCTCGCCAACTTTTGCGACTTTCACGCAGGAAGGCAGCACAATCTTTCGGTATTGTTTCTTTTTCCCATACCAACTTAAATATATTCTTTAACACTTTCACACCCGCCTTTTCGTAAAAAATATATTTTAACATTTCGAGTTTAATTTTATCGTATCCCGCTGGTTTTGCCAATTTCAATTTTCTTAACGCCATCAAGGTTTCTTCCAACGTGATTTAATTTTCTACCGTTACTTCTTGCAGTTCCTGGATATTATATCTTAGTTTTGTCTGTTAGTTTCTAGCAATTCTTCAAAGTATTCCTTCCATCTACTCATTATTTCCGGGTCTATTACTTTACCCCCCTCCCACTTAAATTTTTTTTGCTGAAAAGCTAGTTCTCGAATCTATAGAACTAGCACCGGCTAGCACCCCAATATTAAAGTTAACACCATTACAGTTTTTTCACAAATCCATATTGAAACTGAATTGAATATAATATTATCATGGTTCATGCGCAAAGCAATGAAATATTTAGACATTTTTATCAAATACTAATTTGTGAAAAAACTGTAATGGTGCTAGGTCTAATAATTGAGTGCTAGCTGGTGCTAGCTAATAGATTAGGGGGATAGCTTTTTGGCCAAAAATATTAAGTGGGGGGGGGGCAAAGTAACTGACCCTATTTCCTCCTCTTCCGGTATTATTTTCCCTTGCTTATCTTTAATCTGTTTTATAGTAATTTATTTAGGCCTTAAGTTTTTAATTATTCTGTAGAACAATTTTTGATTCTCTTTTTTATTTATCAGTTGCAGTCAATCTTATTACCCAGGTATGTGATTTTGTCATAGAATAATTTGTATTTTGCGCTTTATTAGGGTATAATAAAATGTTTCTTCTTAGCCGACCTATTACTTTTTCTTATTTTGAAACAGCAATTCTACTGTCTTGCTATGAACCGTAATATCGTGAAATGAAAACACGACACCTCTCATCCTCTTGTAGTATCGGATCCATGAACGGTTTCCATTCTATTGGTCCTGTTTTTATGCCAAACATGAATTATTTCACGTTGAAAACACCTTTCTTGTCGGTATCTCAGACCTCGGAGTTCAAATAATTTATTGATAGATTAATCTTATAGTTCTAACTTTGGCCAACATTGGGTTGTGGTAGTGGCGGATTTACACATTTGCCGACAATAGGCTATTCAAATTTTTCCGTTCCTACCGACCTTTACAAGTGTCAATTCCTAGATTATTTTTACAATCCATCTATTTAGTTAAGATTACTCAAGAAGAAGTGTAGAAAGGTTTTTCTTTAACAGTATAATTTTCAGTGTGTTATATTATACAAAAATAAATAATAAATTCCCGTTTCTTTTCTTGCGAAAAACATAAGACAAACATACAACTGTTTCATACCAAAATAGACCTTTTACTGTTTTACGAGAACTATAGGTTTACTTTTTTCCAAGAGGCTTTAGTCAAAAGTGAAAATCACCTGTATGGCAAAAACATTTGCAATGCATGGATTGTGAAAATGGAAATTATTAACTAAGCTTTTATTAATGAGCGCGGTGATGGTTTGACGTTTAAGTGCGTCGACTACTAAGCCAACAAGCCCGGTTCGATCCCGGGCGAACTAAGAAATTTCAATCGTCGTCCTTCGGAAGGCAATAGCAAACCACCGAGGTGATTTGCTAAGAAATATTGCTCTCATTCATTGAGAAGCACCTTAAGAAGGAGTTGTGAAAAAGAAAATTATTAACTAAGCTACTATTGTTTATAGGCACCACCTGTAGGATTATTTTACTCTTATGCAAGAAACATGTAGTTGATGTAATGTTTTTCATACTTAACTAGTCGAGTGTTAAATTTTACCTCAATCAATAAGCAAACGGAATAAACAGCACTTATGTTCGGTTTCATAAAACTTAACAAGTTGTTAAACTTAGCCGATGATTGATGTTATAATCTTATGTCAAATTTATATTAATGTAATGGTAATTGGTAAAGAATTTATTTCTTACGGTTCAACTAACTTTAAATATTTTTGCAATTTAAGGTTCTTATGTCCAGATTTACATTTTTTTTGTATGGCAGTGCAGATTACTTCAAAATGAAGTATATATTTATTTATATTTTTTTAAATTATAGTAGTTAACTCAACTATAATTTGAATTAGTTAACAAAGAAAACGTTATGGATTAGTACTGATTCAATATATTTGTACAGACTAAGCATATTGTAGCCTGAATTTATAAAAATTTCAAATAAGTAATACGAGCTCCGTAGCACATGAATTGGACTAAAATATTATATGTAACAGAATTTTATTTTACCGATTAAATATTTACTGAATTATTACAAAAGGTGAAGTTTCCGACATCTGCAATGCTGTGGGAATTCATGTCCTTACATGAAATTCGCTGTCTTCTTTTCATCGACGATACCGTCATCGTCAATGTTGCTATAAGACAATTTTACAACAAGAATTTCTGCCTTCCATTGATCAGATTCAGCTGCCAGAAGGCTGATTTATATTTCATCAAGACGCATCATACAAATATGGTACCTAACATCATGGTTGCAATAAATGAATATTTTTGTCTTAAAATGGTTTTCAAGTACCCTGACAAATCCGTTATTGAAACCTTAGGCATTGAATAAAAATAGAGCATCGCGAACTATCGCAATTCACACAATCTTCAAACTAAAGAATTAAATTCAGAAAATTTCAAATAATTTTTAACCAGAATATTTTAAAACGTTAGTTTATAATAAATATTTATTCGGAAAAATAAAATTCTGTTACATAATATTTCTTTGGTCCAATTCGTGTGCGACTGGACTCGTATTATAAATTGAAGGTATTATTCAATAACAAATAATTGTAATATAATATAATTCAGTGAACTTTTCTGGCAAATAAATAAAATATTAAATAACAAACACAATTATTTTATTTAACTGTAAAATATCATAATTAATATTTAAAATTAATTATAAAATTGGCATTTATTATCCAATACAACAACAAAATTCAAATATTTACTTTAGTATACTATTTTTGCAAGCGTATTTGACCTAGAAAATGCAGCTGAAAAATAGTTGACAAATATTATATATTAGTATCTACTTACGATAATTATCTGTCATTTTATTACATTTTTATTAGTAGTACCCTAAGTAACTACTTTCTGAATCCATTAGAATTCAAGATGGTCGGTGAGTATAATAAGGAAATAAAAAAACACTTCCTAGTGGTTCCTATAGTCTTTCGAACCGAAAAAATGTTTATATAATATTGCAATTTTTTTAAATAATCGCAATATTTACAAAAATAGATGATACATTTGGATTATGTCCATAAAAGTCCACGATAATCAACAGGCAGATCTTTCCAAATATGATTCAATGAACACACGCGATTTCATACAATGATAAATTAAAAATTTCATTCACAAAGCATGAACGTCAGACAGGGGGAGGGGGAATAAAATATTGTATGTTTGTCGATTAAAAAACCGTAAAGAAATAAAATATTAGACAAAATAATAGTATTTTTTAGTGGTTAGAAAGTTGGTTTTAAACATACGTCATTTAATTTTTTGTAAGATTGAATTAAATTAGTTAAGAATAGAAAATTGTAACAATATTTAGTAATCTGTTTACTTTAAATTGATTAATATGAATTTGTATAGCCTTTTGTGAAGAATAAACCTACAACATTCTTCTATTTTACTCTACAAAAGCTTAGATAGTGAGAAACAACCTTAATTCTACTGGCATATTGGATTTTAGTAGTATTATTCTACGTGGTATAGTATCAACAGGATAGACAAAACAATTAACACTTTGAAAAAGAATCTATCTCTAAAAGAAGCTAAGAAATTTTCGGCAATCGGGATAAGCTAAAATTTTAACCCACAATATATCAATGTTTTTCTAGAGCTTTTAACTTTTTTACCAATCCATTTCACCATTTACAAACAATATAACTTTTTAGTTTTAAAATATCAAATTTAATCAATATCCGATGAGAGTTTATATTTAGAAACTATGAATTTTTACGTTATATTGTAATATGTATCATTTATAATTCTTTTTTAATCTTTTAGTTGACATAAGAACAAATTAACTTAAATGGCGAAACGAAAAAGCTGTTCTTTCGACTAAAGAGTTGAAAATACAAGCTAATGTTTGCACATAAATTATATTAATACTTCCTGTAAAATTTCTAACCCCATCTAAAAACATTGTGTTAAAACAGCGCATGTCAACGCCAAATTCTCTCACACTTATTTGCAGTCTATAGCTCGTCGCGATGCTTAGCGTCTCGAAAAACCCCATTTCGAATTCGTCGTGTTAATCGGAAATTTGTATTAATATCGTTAACATATTAAACTAATAACTTTCCTTAATAAATTATGTGAACTATTTATAAGTAAATAATACTTCCTTTATTCATCTTAAATGTGCGATTTATACATGTGAGGTAATTTTAAAAATTGTGTTTTTATTTACTATAAAAGTAAAAATATGTTAAAAAATGTGACACATCAAAGACTTAAAAAATAAAAGTTTTATATTAAATTAGCGCACTTCAAAAGTTGATGTAATTTGTCTGTAAAATGCTTCTTCGTCTTTCTCTTCTGACTTATGTCTTAGTGAATTTATCAGGTAAGTGCAACTTATGAAAATATAAATTGCTTTTATTATGAAATATACATTGCTGCAAGAATTTAATATCTGCTTCTTCATATATAATATAATTATTTTGAATGTTGTAATCTTTAAATTTTGCATTATTGCGTCCTAAGGAACTATCTCCGATAATTTTATAAATTAGTTTGTTACCTTCCGATAAAATCTATCAGATTATAAATTAATAGTTGATTTATTATATGAATTTCATTGAATGGTAACTTTAAGGGTCAAAACCAAAGTTTTCTCATTTAAGTCAATCTAACCTCTGAAGCTAGACTTTCAGTTTGAGTTAGGTCAAAAGTTATCGGATATCTCAGTAAAACTATATTTCTCCTATTTAATGAAATTACCTACTCATGTTCTAATTTCCATATTTTACAATGATTATAATTAATAGTATCTAGTATAATACTGGAATTATTAAGAATCTTTGTTTTTTTACAGTAAGCCATAAATTCAATTTTATTGTTAAAACTTTCGTAAAAACCACAAATCCTAATTTCTTTTAAAAATCTGTGATTGAGATAGAACACTAAAGTTCTATATTAGTACTGGCACTGTTAAATGTAAGACTTTTTTGTACGTATTTATAAAATTAATTTGATGAAAAACTTTTAAAGCCTGCTTTTTCTAATATTAATTTTTAATAATATAAAAACCTTGTTACGACAGTGCTTTTAACTTCATAAGAACGTAAACTGTTAATCGAATTAAAATTTAGTACATATTTACACACTTGTAATTTAAAAATTAAACAATAATGTAAAGATTTAAATGTTTATTGACAAAATGAATTAATCTTAATAAAATGTGATCAGATTATAAAGAAACATCCTAATAAATACTAAGATGGCTATAATAATAAAATTAAGAATATTAGTAAAAGTTCTGCGATAGAATTTACAATTTTGAAGTTTAATCAAATTTTCGATGTATGTACTACATAGATATAATATTCGGCATGTAACTAGATAAATTAAGTGCTTATTTTTATTAGGTAAACTGTAAAAATTTAATTAGTAATAAATATTTATTGAATTAAAGTTATACTATAAATGAACATTATATATAAATTGAGCATAATAAATAATTAGAAAGTTTGCATATTTATTGGCTGAAATTTTCAAGTACAGAAATAAATATTTGGTATGTAGCGAGTGTTAATTTTTATTATGTAAATTACCATAAATTAAATTAGCAGTAAATATTTATCGAATTTCAGTAGTTATCCTATTAATTAATACCTATATACAAATAGAGTTCCATAAATAATTGAGAAGTTTGATTATTGTAATTGTTGAATATTTAAAGTATGTCCGGGTATAAACCGATGCTGCAGTGAAATTACAAAACAATGTATTAGTTTGCTTGAGCTTTCGGATTCGCTTTTGTTCATGAACGTGCACATTTATTTTGAAAATTAAAACAAGTATCTACGAATATTAACTTATGTGATTAATAAATGCATTAACTTAACGATTCTTTATATTATTTGAAATTTCATATAATATGTAATACTTAAAAATGAATATTTATATAATATATTGTACAGATTTATTGTAAATTATTACTGCAGTTGCCATTACTTTAGTCATTATAAAATCCCAAAAAGAGCATATGAGATTCAAACTTACAACTCTTATTTCATTGTCTACTTTATCGTATCCAATCTGCTGGGATAGAGATTATTTGGTTATGCAATAGACGTGATATATATATTTGACTTTAAATATTATAATAATTTACTGTTTAATACAAAATAACAAAGAAAACTCAATAACTTCTTGCACACATAGAAAAATTAATAAAAAATATTTACAGGTATTAAAGTATAGTTTGAAAATATAAATGCTTTGTAATTTGTACCATAGTTTGAAATTTAAAGACTTTGGTTTGAATAGCATTTTTACATATTGGTATGTTTCTTGTAGTTTAAAATAGATAGTATTTCAATTTGTTGGTGATGTAATTTAATTTCTTTCAAATTGCCTGAGGTAGTTTTACAGTACAAGTTTATTGTGTTACTTCGTGATTGCTTGTGAAAATCTTGTGATGAAAAAGTTATTGTTTGAAAGCGTTTGATTTGTAAACTTACAATTAAATGTTTGCGGTCTCTGATATTTTCCATTGTATGTTTTTTTTTATAAGTTTTGTGTTTTTTATAACTTTTTTATTTCTTGAAAGCTGAAAAAGTACCTACATAGATCATACGGTAAAAGATATTCACTCGTTCGGGCAATGAGTTGATCCAAAGCCGAATCAATAGGATATAGTTAGCCGTCGGGTTCTAAGAAACATTATTAAATGATTCAAATTAGAAAACGTGACTGCATTAATAATTAAAACTTAATAGTAAACTAAAATAATAATAAAATTAAAATAAATTAATAGTTAAAGCAGATAAAGATAACATTAGTGTGCATTCTGTAACTTATAAGTTAAAGCTCGTCTTTATGCACAGGAAATTATAAAATTTTCTTTGCACTCAAAATTTCGACATAGTTTTACATTGAAACCGAACTTGACCTTTTGTGAAAGGATCCTTTCATAAGGGACGGGTTACAAAATACAGGCCTTCGTGTATTGTGTAGGTATGTCACTTTAACATATTACATTTAAATGTCGATCCAACAAGGGGCTAATAGATAAGTTATATAATAAGGTGACTCAAAGCGATCGTTCAAGATAGTTACATTATAATATGTATACATATTTTGTTGCCAATTCTAAAACTATTGCATTGAAGAGAAATTAAGTTGTATAAAATAAAGAAACTCGAAAAAATTAGTCTGAAAAAGGAAATAATTACTGAAAAATATACCTGTAATAAACTTTATCTAATTTTACCTAATTATTAATATTCATTATTATAAAATTCTAGTTTTGCTAAATTTAATTTTCCGATTTTAATTATTTTAAAAGTTTATTACAATTAAAAATTATAATATCTTTTTTTACTTTATTATCTTACCTTATAAAATATTTAATTTATATAATTCAAAAAACTATAAAATTTTACTCCTATTTGAATTGGAGCAAACGCGTGTGCTTATCAGTTAAATTGGTAAACCCATTTTACGATTTTATATAACTTAAAATTTTAGACCGCCAAATTTCTTATTTTTATATTGAAGCGCGTGGAAATTTTTGAACATAAAAATTCACTCCAATATAACTTAGTAGGTTTTTAATTCGTAGTGCATGGAGTATTTCTCCCTACCTTAATCTTCATCACCTTAGTTGCGTTCCTCGTTGTTAATAAAATTAATGATTATATTGGTAAACTTTGTATTTTTTTTCTGTTTTTATTTTGATAATCTTCACATTGCCTAACTTTTGTAAATATAGATCGTATTCTTAAATATACAACCAGTTGTAGTTGTAACTCTGTAATTTATTGAACTTGTGATCAAATCAATCCACAACTTTGGTTAGCCTTGTCTTTAGCACGTTATAATGTTTTTTTTCAACTCGGCTTACTAACGCTCCCTCGTTTGTTCAAATTTAGACAACTTGAATATATTGTAGTACTCTATTATGTAGTTTATAATATTATAATGATGTAAAACTGTCAAGTCAGTACAAATACAAACTTAATATATTCAAAATCTCAAATTTACTTTCTATAGACTTTAAATAGTAACTTTAAATTATAATTAAAATCATTACCGTTTTTGTTAACTAAAACCAAAAATAATGTAATATTTATAAGTTGTTATACTAATTATATTTCATAATTTAATTTTATAAAACCATAAGCATTTTGTTTGAATTTAACTTGCTGTTTTATAATTTTATTCAAGTTACAAAATTTAAACATAATCCTATTTGTTAACGAAAACTAATTAATAACTGGTATAATAGAGAAATTATATGTACTTGTTTGTTGCAAGAAGTGCTGATTTTAACCAACACTTTGAAATGTAAACAATCAGAAACTGCATATTAGACCTAGTCTCAAATTTCAATTTTATTTATAGTGACAAATATAATTCGTGTTTGTTACCTATTTCAAAAGTAATACTTTAATACTGGATATGATTGGGTTAAATATAAAAATTTAGAAAACGAGAATTAAATAAATAAAAGTAACAATTTAATTATTGTAGAACTGTTCAACTTCTTTTACATAATAATTTCAGGTTCGTTTGATGAGAATCCAAGATTCAAAGCACAATATTCGTGCAAAGTGTAACAGGCTATTATAATTCAATTAAATATAGTTTTGATCTTAATAATAATGTAAGTTATGAAAATAAATTAACTTTATAATCTAACATATAAAATTTTAAACTTATTGTAAATAATATTATCACATGTTAATAATAATTATTTTATAATATTGATAATTTCGATAGGTAATTTTTAAATATTATTGGTCTTCTCGCATCTTCTGTACTTACTTGCTTTTCATTATTCACTTTCGTACATTATACAGAGAATAACAATTACTATTCCTACTTTCTTCTAAAGTGGTCTCCATTTATCACTCAAGTAGGTTGAAGGTGATATAATGTTCCATTAAAGTTGGTAAAAAATTAAATTACAAATATGTATTAAGTAATGTATTAAGAGAAATAGTTGATAGTCGAGCACGCGAAATAAAACAAAAGCCAAATTAATTAACTTCGAAAGTTCAGCAGTACTATCTCTTTCTAGTTTGGTGAAAGTTTAGGATTATGCAGCCCGTGGCATTTCTTGTTGTCTTTTGGTATCCTACCTTACTTGAACAACCTTTTCTTAATTAAAAACTTAATACGTGTACTGAGCATTCAACAGAAGATGGTTATTACAAATAGTTTATTAATTAAAAAAGTTTAATTAAACCAAACTCTTAATACAAATGATTTCTTCACTGTCTAACGCCATTATTGATGAAAGAACTGAAAAGAAAATAATTTTGTGAAGTTTGATTTATTACAGGCATTCATACAGCTAGCATAAAAGGTGTTAGGAAACTGTTTTTTTACCGGTTGGGAAATTTATATTCAAATATTGTATAATATGTATATTATACGGAATTGTATAATTAACGTCACACGTTTATGGAAAGTAATTATGCAAAAAGTAACACGTTCACAACTCAAGTTTCATTAAATCTGTATTGTTGATGCTTTATGCCAAAATCAAAAAAAAAAATAATGCAGATAAAATCGTTAAAATTCTACATTAAGTTTTCACTACTGTAACTAAATTCTTTTTAATTTATCACTTTTATATTTTATGCAATTCTCGAATTCTTCATTGTTCAAATATAAGTATGAACATAAAATCTTTTCTTTGGTTGTCAATATTTGAGAAAAACATAATAATCTAGGGCACGAGAATTTTAATAGGACTACAAAAAATTAAACTAGGAACACTTGAGATAGATAAAAATTGAGAGGCATTGTCGTCATTGACTTTGCAATGCACTAAAAAAATCCAATTCAATTTACTACACCATTTAATATTTTTATTTTTATTCAAGATTGGTAAAAATCACATCATCGTTTTTGCTTAGCAGTCGCCTCTTAGTGAAAATCAGAAGGTATAAACAGCAAACACTTATCTTATGAAAAATTTGAAGCACAATCTTAAGGGTAGTAGACACGAAAGCAGTTTCTAACACGAACTTAGAGCTCTTTCTTATAGTGAACCTGTTACTGCTGCTGAATCAAGATTGGGGAATGCCTCTAACTTTGTTGTTAATAGGTGATGGTGACAATCGTCGATCGAGGGGGACTGATGGCTTTAATTGCCATCCGAAGCACTGAGACGGTCACATGAGAGTTTTAGATTCTTCTCAGATTCGAACCTGATACCATAGTGTGATCAAGTTTTCCGCTAACTTACAAAGTTAATGACCGAAAAGAAAATCTGAATTTTTTCAAGTTTTTTGTAGTTACAGTTTGTAGACAGACGCAAGTTTCAGTAAAATTTCATCACTGTTTACTACATTGTTTATAAGAAATTAATTATAAGTTGATAAAATTTTGTTTTTCTCCAAACGACACGGAAGTGAGCTGTTTTATTACTGATTTTAAACACAAAAGTGAACTTTTGCTTATCAATATAAATATAAACACGTGGTGTAACGTTTTTCAAAAGTAAAACTGCCAATGCAGAAAAAAAATAGATAGACGATATTTTAATAAAATTGAGTAATTTTGGTATCTACCTTTTGTAAAAATCATTTTAAGTTCATCTAGCACTTCAAATAATGTTAGACCGAAATTTAAAAATAAAAAGATGTAAACTTTGAATAAAATTTGATTTTTCAAGCCTAGGCTTCACAAGCAACCCTTTATAAAATTTAATACAAAATAACATTGCAATATATTTTTAATTTACTTAAATATATTAGTCATTGACCTTTATATTGCAGCTTTTAAATGGCTTTTTTTAATAGAACGACAAACTAAGTGGGTCCAAAAAAACAATAGCCATTTCTCCTTGACTAACCCTGTCGAATGACGAACCCCATAATATGGAAATAACATAGGAAATTAATATTTTGTTAATTTCTGCTATCCATTGTAATGGATAATATATTACATAGGTATTAATTTAAAGAAATTTTCTTTCCACATCTAAAAATACGGAACATTTCAGATTTTTTTATTAATTATTATTATAAACTCCATAATAAAATACAAAAATTGCGCTTTTAAAAAATATTTTCACCTGAATAAAATTCGAACAAGAAGACTAATTTTTTTTAAAGCGCTGCTTATTTATTTTACTGTTGAGGTCTTCAATAACAATTTAGGAACAAAATATTAAGTGTGGCGATCTTTGACACGGAATAATAATTTCTTAAAATTGATACTTTCTCAATTATTAAGCGTTATAATGGGAAACAGGAATTTGAACAAAATCAATTTTAAATGTTATTTCTCTATGATCGGGTGTATGGACGGTCACCTGGTATATCTTGGTTTTTACTGATGTTCTAATAATAATTATCTATAACTAATAAATCTTCTGTTTTATTAGAAATTTATTTAGTAAATTAAATGGAATGGTATTTTAAATCGAACAATATCTGGCTCGTAAAAAAGCTTTAGATAGGTAAGTTCGTAATTTTAAATTTGGAAAAGCTCAGTTGTTAATTGCCAAAAAATGTAAATAATATTCTAATACATTATATCATCTATGATGTGGTTAAAAATAAGACAAACTAACATTTTTTTATTAAAATATTCTTCAAATGCAAAGTAGATTAAAATTTTGTACACGTCCATGTGCAAATCGTATTCATCTCTGTCTACTAGATCATTCCAACACGAATGTATATTGTGCCTAAACGTAATTCTAAAATTTCAGAAAGTGTAAATATCTTTCCAAAAATAATAAGATAATTTATCGTAAAACTTTATTGTACTATTATTCCTATTCTTGATCTTGACATTTTGTCATTTTTTGATATTTCGCCACTGAACCAGCCCAATTTTATTCAACTAGTGATCACTGTATGGTATTTTAAAACTAAAATGAAAAATCATAAAGTCGTAAAACATAGATATCGCTTGAGTGCCTTATCGTAAAATGGTTTGGTGTAAACCAGTGTTATCTAACTTCGAAAAAACTACAGCCCAATATTTCTTGTATAAATATTTTATATGCTACAAAATATATTATGTATAATTTTCTGATACACATGTATCAAAATTTATTACGTAAGAATGCAGCCTTATATTCAAAATGTAGTTTATTCCAATAAGCTTTAATCTTGAATAAATTAATAATTTCATAATTAATTTCATTTTAGATTACAGACCATAAATATTCTTTTGCAGGCCGGATGCTGCCGAGTTATACCATTTTTAACGTACCTATTTGGTTACTTGTGGATATTTGCAGAACATTGCATGTGTTTATTTGTGTTCCGCTATAATTGGCTAGCACACATCATCTTCAATATTTGTATTTTCAACTAATTTTAGTTACTGACGATTTGCCTTGATGATAGGAGGTAATGTTAATAATAAAAGTCAGGATTTATTGGTTTAAAAATTTAGTCAATTATTTAAAAAATAAATACAATGGACGTCTGCTATTTGACGAATCAATGTCATGTGGTAGGTTTATAGGTAACTTTAGTTTCTGATAAGATTAACGAGAGGTGAATATTTCGGTCCTAAATAACTTTAATTTTAATAAAAAAAGTTGAATATAAAATTATTATTACTTTCAATTCAGTATTCTACATGAGCTTCCTGACATTGTCTCTGGGTACTTCGGCCGGCGGTCATTATATTCCGGGGCATCAGCACAATAATATTAACCACATACACAATAATTAACAAATGAAATCAATAATAATATAAATGTTTCATATAGCATTTTTTTTAAACAAAACAATAATGAAATACAAATTGAGTTCGATAACAGATTTTTTCTCCAACCATCTTAAAAGTAGTACGTTTTAATAGCATTATCTAAAATTAAGGTTCATGTTATTGTTACTAATGAAAAGATTCGAACATTGATAAACAGGCTTTATAAGATGTACCTACCTTGAAATACCTTGCTTTCAATACTAGACTTAAAAGCTTAATATAAAATAGCAGTTTTATAATTCTTCTTCTTCTTCGCTTTCCTCTTGTCAGAGGAGTCGTGATCATTATTCACTCAATTGATCATGTTCATTCTTTGCCAACTCATCGCACTATCTCGCGCTATCTCTCTCTGTTGCATGCCTCTCTCGTGGCGTGTTGTAGGGAACTGTTTGTGACTTCCTTCACCTGGTCAGACTTCGGGGATTGTCCTTTCGGCCTGGTACCTTCTATCTTTCCTTGCACTATGAGTTTCTCAAGCCCGTCACCCCCACCCCGTTCTCTCGTTATGTGTCCAAAGTATCGGAGTACTCTTTGGTATACTGTTTATGACAATCTCTGTGGTTCTTTAATTTCATTAAGAATGGAGGCATTAGTTCTTCTTGCAGTCCATGGTATGCGGAGCATCCTTCTCCAGCGCCACATCTCAAGTGCGTCAATCTTTCTTCGATCTTGCATCTTTAGCGTCCACGACTCTGCACCGTATAACACTATAGGGAAGATTAGTGTTTTGATCATCATTTTCTTCGTTCCAAGTGGGATCTCTTTATATTTCCATAATCTTTCATTTACTCGAATATTCAAACAAATTGTTTGAAGTAGATAATGTAAATTTTGAAAAAATTTGTATTATTAATGAATAATAGTAATATAATGGAATATCTAAGTTTTGGTGGTGAACATGCTAAACATGCAAGCGTGGAACATGCTAAAGATGCGCATCTATTCGACTCCGCTAGCGCTCTGCCTTGCAAATGTTATAATTGCATGTCAAACAAAGTTTCACTTTTAATCCGAATAAGAAAATATACCAAACAATATGGTATGAAAAAGCATTGTAGGTATTCGTACAAAAAAATTTGTTACGATTTTGGTGAATTTATTAAACGTTTTGAAATATCAGAAGCTATGTAAAAAAACATTAGGAATTTTCTAACCAAATTTCGTATTTTTTAGTATTTTAATATTGAAAAGTGCGGCTGTTTAGATTTCAATAAAAATCAGTTCACAAAATGTTTTTAAAACAACTTTATTTCATTTTTTTTTTCTTATTTCCAATATATACTTTTTTTCTTATCATAATAATGTTTCCTTTTTAGGATGGTCAATCAAACTGATTTAATTATTGAATTAGATATTAAATTATTTCTTAAAAGTTTTCATTCGGTACAATAAAATGGTCTGTTTCCTGAAATCGTACCGGTAGGGTTACTAAATTGTATCGGGAATATTATTAATTTGTAGAACGTAATGCAGTATGTAATATAATTTTTAAAAGTATTTAAACAAACAATTTCTCTGTTAATATAATATAATCAACGATTTATTTATTTATTTGTATAATACGGCCCAACCTTTATAATATATTTATTTAAAGTTTTTATTAGATTATTATATATTATTTGGTGCATTTGCCAATTCATACCACATAATTATTTCATTGAATTTTCATATTGGTTGCTGAAATATATCTGCAGTAAGTTTATTTAAAATAATATTTGAAAAATGTATGGTGCACCCTCTCCAGTTTTGAAATGTGTGTGTGATAATGGGGAAACCAAACACACGAACCATAACTAACCAGAGAAAA
The DNA here is from genome assembly GCA_963170105.1 of Cantharis lateralis. Classification (NCBI taxonomy): domain Eukaryota; kingdom Metazoa; phylum Arthropoda; class Insecta; order Coleoptera; family Cantharidae; genus Cantharis; species Cantharis lateralis. The sequence continues at coordinate 13,952,880 of OY720629.1, forward strand.
ATATAATATTGGTATTCCGGTCTTTGTACATTGAAATCATTCTATTAATTTGTTGTTTTACCGATTTCTTGATTTTATCTACTTGGTCAGCAGTTATGTTTTGTTCTTGATCACTGTGCATTTTTTACAATTTGGGTACAATTTCTTGTAACTTTTTCTGTAAAGTGAAATTTTTGATGTATTTATCTTTTTCCTCTTCATTTTGTCTTTAACGCTATTTGTTTACTAATAAAGTAATTTGTAATAATTAGGTACGAGGCTACCTAATTACCTAATGGCAACCTAATAATTTAGATATTTTGAGATTCTTTCATCTGTCGGCTGTTTTTTTACAACAACATACACATATGTCAAGATTTTCTCGAGGTCGACCATTTCATTGTGTTTATAATGATTTTCTGTCAAGGACGTAATTTTGAATCGGAAGAGTTTGTGTTAATTGTGATTCCTAACAAACTGGAAATCAACACGATATGTTGGTTTTGACTAACTTTAATTTGTGGATCCAATTTTCAGGATTTCTGCCAGATTTTGAGATGGATTTGATCAACGAAACAAATAAAATTATTCGAAGGAGCCGAACATTAGAATATTAATTTGATGAATTGTGAGAAACTGTCACTTTCATTACTTTGGTAAGAATATCTTGAAGCAGTTTTACGCATTGAGGTGGTTTCAATAATATTTAGGTACTGTAAAGATTTCATTGCAATTTAACGTCATCTTTTGCGGAAGTAATTTGCCAGAAGCCTTTGATTCCTTCAGGATTATTGAAGGACTTTATACTTGTGAAGTTTTATTCTGCAAGTAAAGTATTCATTTAGTGTAAAATAGTTGAGATAAGGAGTTGGTTAAATAAAATAAAATTATATTATAGTAATATTGATCAAGGCAAAATAACATATATGTACAAAGTAAACTTATGCAAATATAAAAATGAAAAAAATATACTAATTTAAAAATTTATTTAAAACTTTTCAAATAAAGATTTCTTAAATGATATAAAGATAGAAGAGCCACCATATTCTAGGATATCCTTTATTTCCACTTTTTCTGATAGGAACTTAGTATTTACCTGAAACATCTACACTAGCCTCCATATCTGCACAAGATTCTAGAATTTTCCTTAGCCTCTCCGACGTGGTATCCAATACTACGGTTGCCAAGTGGAAATTGTACAAAATGAAGAGGATTTAGCTGCATATTGTGCCTATATTTTTTAATTTTGATTTAACCTTTTTCTTGATGACCTCAATAATAGATCAAACACAGCGTTAGTTCACTAAAACCCACCTATAATTTCATAGGTGGGTTTTAGTTTAATAATTTAATATATTTACTTTTCTTTCACATTTTTTAATAACTTACTACTGTGTCTGGACAAATTTCTTTAAAAACTATTATCTATTTTACCCGCTCTCTTCTAAGCAGTTTTCATAGCAGTATATTTCGTAGCTAAAATTTTAAATTAACTGAATGTTTAGCATCAAATGTTTTAAAAATTATACAAATAATTAAGTCGTTCAATGGTTTTTAATTAAATTACATTTTTTGTTAATTTGTGAAAAACTGGTAGGAAATTCATTTTATAATAATTAATTGTCTAACTTGAAAAACTTTTGATTGCATATCATATGAAGGTATACATTTCTGTATATTTTTTTTTAATCTTTGGAACAAAGCGGTAAGCTGTCAGGAACGCATAAAAGAGTAATATAATTTCAAGCCTGAGAAATTTATAAAACATTAAAACAAAATACTTTTAACGTAACAAATTTTTATAGATGAAAAATTTTAAATTAACTTGATGTTATACTGTTCTATCAATATCGACCAATAGAAAACCGTGGTAAACTGATATATTGAAATTCTTTCGCAATTATATTTTTCAGCGTTTTAACAGCTACAAAACCTTCACGGAAATTAATAAAAGTAAAACAATAGCAAATAAAGAATATAATACATTATATCGAGTGCTAAACAGCAGTACCTCGTAAGTGCAAAAATTTTTTTTTTTTTTAAACTGTCTACAAGATAGAGACACGTTTTTTCAATAGAATGATACCAAACACAAAAAATATCAAAAATGCGACTTACGAGGTACTGCCATTTAGCACTCGATATTTGATTTTTTAGATACAAATAACGAAGGGTAATTTTTAATTTTTCGGAAATAAAAAAAACGAATTTTTTTCTACATTTGTAATTTTTGTTTTTTGCCATTTCATGTAAACTCTGAAAATGTTATGCCATTGTATTTGGTCGTTCGGTCACAATCAAATAAATATCTAAAATATTCGTTTACCACTACTTGGAGTGATTCGTCACTATCAAAATGTCTTTTACAAATTTGTTTGTTGAATTTTGGAAGTAGCTACTTTTGAGTGAGTGTTTAATTTTTTCGAAATTTCCTGACGATATATCATTCATCGCAATTCTGGTTTAATACATAACAAAACTATAGTAGACTTGCCAAAGCTCTGGTCACTATCGAGTGACCCTCTGCCTTCGCTAATTAATCAATACTAAGTACATTATACATAAATCATTGTTTCACAAGTACATCTATCACCATAAACTACTCCCATTTCATTTAAAATATTTTGAAACACATTTTCTTTGTTTTGTTAAGATTTAAATAAATAACATGGATAATTCAATATAAGAAAGTTTTTAAATTGCTCACACAAGACTTGATATTTCTCGAATTTTGAGCAAACCAATGATTTTAAAGGTAATATACATATTTCAGTATATACCTGAAAATGAAAATGTGAACGACATACGAAAGAAAAAATGAAAAAGAAAACATCCGGTTACTTGTATCTATTCCACGAATTTAAAAATCTCCCATTGTAACCCAAAATTAGGATCACAGCGGTGGATTGATGTGATCGCTAGTTGAAGTCATGAGCGGAGATTCTAGTTTCTTAGCTCAGCCTTCTGTAAACATTAAGCTGTGGATCGAAATACTTATAACTTTCCTAATTTCAATAATAATATGTATATATCAGGTTTTATAACGTTCAACGTCTTCCGATTCCTTTCCCAATCTCTTAATCAAGATTGGAGAGGTATTTAGGCATTTAATATCTCAAATATACATACCGCAATGGCATGTTATTTCTATGATTATGACTTATTCATTACATATTAAATAAAAAATTAATTAATGAGTTTTTCCGATAGAACAATATTTTTATACTTTTTAAATATTTAAATAAAAATTTATAATTGAAATCGCATTGATCTATCAACATTTTTAATTTATGATGAAAATGTATCTCTTTTTTATCTTTTGATACAAAATTAGTAGAAATTACGTTAAAATATACTTATTATGTCAATATTTATGTAAATGTTTCGTTTGGTTCTCAAAAATTATGTAAACTCTTTAAAGAGCAACAAATGCATTAGCTGAAAACATTCGAATATTGAAATATTTAACAATATTTTCTCGGGAAATATACTACTAGGGAAATTTTTATTTGTCCGTTCATCACAAACTAGTAAACAGTAAATTGAATATCAAATTAACACACAACAAGGGCACTGACGAAATAGCATTAATTCAATTATAATGCCACGTTCCTTCAGTGGTTTTATTATTTTATAACAATATTCAAATTTTAATTTGATAGTGGAACGCAGGTAAAAAATAAACTAGTTAGGTTTCAACATTGAAATGAAATTTTTAAACCGTATTAATTTGAGCCTGGCCAGTATTTCTTTAAAAAGTTTTATAAATTTTATTTTAGTTGTCTTTGAATTGAGGTTGCAAAAACGAAAAGTGGTGAAGCTTGAAACCATTAAAATGTCAATTTCTGTCTAGTTGAGAATTGTTTGAAAATGTACTGACAGAAGCAAATGTAATTTAGAAAAGAAGGTTTAATCCATTTGGGATAATCGTGAGAGCATAGGTTCTTGTGTGAAGTGGCATTTTGAGCTGTATCCTAGAGATATATAAGCGGTCAATTTGGTGCTTAGACTAACATAGGAAGTGGTATTACAGTGTGGAATCCTTGTAACTAGGCTAAGTAGAGAAGTAAGGGATCTCCTTTTCCTTATTACTGTTCCTGTATTCTCAGCACGTGCTCATATAATATCAACAACATCGTGTAGGTACTAACTACTTGTTAAATTAGTAAAATGTAAATATTATCCAATCTATTCATAAAGTTGAGAAATGCACACATAATATTCTAAATACAGTATTTTAAAACAAAACAAACTACAGTAACTCTAATTAATATAATTTTTAACTTATATTATCAATATTCTGATATTACAAGAATAAAATAAAAACAAGAGCATGTAGAAAGTTGAGTTATTGTCACTTCAATGTTTTATGATTAAATTAATTATGTTGACTTGCCATAATCAGCAACTCATCAGTGCAGATTAATTAGACCTCTATTTTTGACAATAAATATATTATTCTGATTTCGTAAAGCCGTTAGTTAATCCATCTCTGGTTAGTAATGGCTTCGCGTCAATATAATGTGCTATTTATTTGAATTAGTAAAAAAACTGTATACATATCACAGGAATACTAATAGGGTAATGTAGTCTAAGATTGCGCACTTAAAATATTTTAACATATAATTGATTAATTTCACAAAATATGGACGTAAAAAAAATTAACAAACATGTGTAAATATATATAGTGATAAAAAAATATCACAAACATATAAAATTCATAAAAATAAAGAAGAAATAAAATATTTACTGATTAAAAGCAAATGCGCAATCTTGTAATACAGATTTGATAAGATTGCGCATATTTAATTATTATAAGCTTGCGCTCTTAATAATTTCACATTTAAACTACCCTGTTCCTAAATAAATAGAACAATTTTCATGACACCAATTCTTACAAACAAATCATTGGATCCACTCTTCTGTAGGGGTTCATCACAAGCTGGGCAGAAAAATTCTGCTTATTGTGTTATTGTCGGAATTTTTTAACTTTCTATTTTTAATAATTGATCCCTTAACACTTTTCGTTTTTGATTTAGCTTCAGGAATTTAATATTATAAAAAACTATAACCGCGCCAACTTAGAAACGGTGCAAAAACATGGAAGCATTATAGTGCGCAATCTTATAAATTAATGACTTATGTTATTCAATTCAAGAAATTCATCACGCATACTTTATTAGGTGAAATATTTTGTTTTTAAATAATTAATTCCTTTATAATTAACTTTATAAACTAGTCTTGAATCATGAATATAAAAAAATAAAGGATCAGTGGCTTATCTTCTACACTGGGAAAATTACAAGGATTGAAGCACTTACCAATTAATTCAAATTTTTAATATAAAACGCTTATCAAAAAACATGTGCCGTATTGTAACTATATAATAACTGTTAGAGGTTTCAGGATTGCATATTTCTTATTTCAAGAATGTAACTACAGCATTAATATTGGCTCTGCGCAATCTTGCAAACTGCGCAATCTTAGATGAACTTACCCTATATTGCAATGATATTTCAAAATGTTAATTACTTATCGAATCAATAAAAATAAATCATAAAGCATTCCTTGTTAAAGCATTTAATAAATAATATCGTTTTAATTTTTCTTTCGATTTCTAACTTTTTAAATAAAAATTATTTTGAATTTTAGCTTTCCCTTTTGCAATTTTTCGTGCATCATTGAAAAGCAAAATTTATGTTCTTGCTACGTTAATCAGTTTTCCAATTCCAGATTTGATTTTATATCAGCATTTTTATTTGCAAACGATTTTTTCGCGTTTCAGAATTTTAATGTGTTACTGAATAGGTTTAATTTATTATTGTATTTTATTTTGTATTGTACTGGTAAATGGTATTGTACTCGGTAATATAAAAATTGAACGATACTATAAAGTAATTAAATCCAACTGCTACTCCGATTTCTTGATTGATTTTATAATTATTGCTTTTGAAAACTTTATAATGGTTTGCATAATGTGTGTATTAATAACGATTGTACATTTTTTCTTCTAATAATTAGTTGACTAGTATTCCTAGACCTGTAATGATATATTAATTTATATTTGGAATATGTAACATATAATTATTATTGCTACGATATGAAATACATATTAAATAGAGTCAGAGTATTACTATTATATTGGCTCGAATGTCAATTTATTTACCTAGGTGCAAACCAAAGTTCTTCAAATACGATAATTCATTAGCGAGAGATTTTATAACAAAGTAAATAAACTAATAAAATGAAGGAGTTCCATGTTTCTCATAAAAAGCTTGGCAAACTACACAAGCTACTTATTAAATGTTATTTTAAAGCGAACAACTTAAACAACTTCTCATATTTTTTTTTGATAATTTTGCAGGCAACGTTTGGGAAAATTTTTGAACATTGGACACTATACGTGACATCTTCATTGGATCAATTTGAAAGAACAAGAGTGTACGTCAGTAAGACAGTAACCATTCCCGAACTAAAAACCAATATATAATATATTGGAAAGAGCACAAATGTGCAAAGATCTTTTATATACATACATTAATTTATTATATGGGTCAATGAAATTATTATAATTTGTATCCGTAAGTTAAAAAAATTAATTTTAATTCAGACCATAAAGGTTATTTTGCGCTATCCTGTACATACACGAAACAAATACGAAGACCGAATTTTATAAAACTCATAAAATTTTATATTATGTTTCATAAATAATATCGGTTACCCAAGTAACCGAAACCTTGGGTGCTTTGGATATTACAAAAAGTTTTAAATTTTGTTGGATATTAAATAGTTCTTCAAGGCATATTTACCTACTGCTTTTCCAAACTCGTACTTGACGCAAGCAACACTAAAGTAATTTATCGTGCACACTATTAGTACACTGCAGTTCTGGTACAAAAGTCTGGATGGTCAAAAGCGAAAGTGAATATGATCAATTATGTTAATTATGAAAATATTACTTTGTTAAATTTTGTGTACACCACCAAAGCCAAATGATACACAACTTTTCCTTATAAACGACATATTATTTTTCCTAGATACTGTACAAATCAAAGCCCCCACCACAATTTTCAAAGCTTTTATATGGTAATATAAAATGTTATTGACTTGTAAATTATTTCTTTCGAAAAATTCTGACCATGGTTTAGTATTTAGATCATCGCGATTCATGTCATACCCCTAAATTTCATTGTAAGAAATAAGTAATCTTGATTATAACACTCCCACAAGTGCACAGTCGAAACTTGCAAATTCGATGCGAGATCTAAGTGGTGCGGTCGTCTTATAATCGCCTAAACGGCATTGTGAGACGTACTGCAATCTCGTGCCGCTCTTCGCGCTGCACTCGATTACAATACCTCTCACTAAGCTGTTAGGTCCGAAAACAACTCGCGGGTGGAAAATTAATAGAAAATAATGAGAAAAAGAAAATTGTCGCTTGTCCAAAAATAACTGTTGTCGAACAGACACTAAATAAGTATTGTATCCAATTAAAATTACAATGTAATAGTAACAAATTCTTTAAACACGAAACTACTGACGATGGTGTATTATTCCATTTCGGACAATTTACTTTTAATAATATTCACTTTCCTAGTAAAATTGGAATCGGGGAGATTTCACTACATGATATATTATAGCAATAGTGGCAGAGTTAACTTATGGTAAAACTTATTAACAAAAAGTTATAATTTATATTCTGAAAAATAAATGGCATAAATACGATACCTCAATATGATAAGAACAGAATATTGTTCTAAAAGTACTTCTTAACAATAAAATATTTACACATTTATTTAAATATAAATGATAATAAATATTCCAGTTCGTTATAATAAAGTAGATACAGAATATTTATTTGTTTTAGTTTTGTCTTAGATTATAGAACATTCTACAGTAATAGAATATTCCTTTGCCTATCCAGGATATTTAAGAAATCATTCTGCATTTATTATACAGCAAGAAAACTGGATTGAATATTTTACCTTTATATTTACCGATTGATATGCAGTGATCTTCTATTATTCTTTAACGATTCAAGCTCATTGTGCAGAAAATATGAAAAATGCTGAACAAAAATCAGTAACTAAATTTATAGTTGCTTTTATATTTAATATGATTAATTTTCTAAAGAACCTTTTGTAATTACGACAAATTACTAGCATTGGCCGCTTTTAACAAGTTCTGTCCTGAGCAATTTTTCGACATTATAAAGAATAAAACTGTTAATCCGAGTTATCCGCTTAGTATATGTGAACCACTTTTACCAGCTTTGTGATTTATGAGTCGTTACTTAGGATTATACGAAGTAAAATCCAATAATTACACAATATGTTTTTCTATTGGAGGGTAAGTAAGGTACCTTACAAATTATCTTCACTCTTGTACTAATGTTATGTAGTGATACATTTAAAACAAATGCGGCAATTGGGTTCTTTGAAACTAGTTTACATAGTTCCAATAGCAAACAATTGCTTAAATCAATGTAATCGCTGCTTAGTAAATCTCCGCAAAAAAGTGCAGCAAGGAAACTTTTCTTGAAATAAATCACGGCATAGAATGTACTTAAGATTGCGAATCTTGTTAAAAAATTATTTATTATTGTTGTTTAGCGCTAACTTTAAATAATATTTTTAATTAATTTGTTTTGCGTTTTGTGTACTATCATTTTGTTTACTAAACAATAAATATAATGAAAGTAATAATTTATATCTTATTTGATTTTCCTAATTTTCGTTTTCGCAAAAAAATTTATATTTCAAATAAAGCCAACACTAAACTTGTACATAGCAAACATTTACAGAACATTAATTCTACTATTATTTTTGTTTATAGTCAGTTAAATATTTCATAATTTAGGTTCTTAGATTAGCTATACCTACGCTCAAATTACTTCCCTCATAATATAAATTTGTTTATGATAGTTAATATTTTCTAACTGCAATAATTTAGCAGTTATTAAATTTGTGGATCTTTGCATACTTTACAAAAAAATATATTGCGATTTTTTATTTTATGTGGATGTAGTATATGATGATCAAAGAATCTTTTAATTATTTTTAATACTCGACTGAAGAGGACGGAATATTACGTGTTTTACCTGTAGGCGTTTTGTATGTTCCCCTCAAATACTTTAATATATCAACCGATTTCGATATTGCATTACATTGAGCCAAATTATTATGATAAAATTCACATCTAAATTTAGCAGATCTAAATTTCTTATATCAAAGTTAATACATTATCTATGTACATAATAAAATTTGAAATGAAATCAACATTAAAATAAATACCACATCTATTCCTGTAGTAATTCAGAAAACATAAATTGTATTTGAAATTTACATACCAAAATCAAAAATTATTTTGGGATTCACTTGAAGGTAAAGTAAGTTTTTACTCTACATTACCTAAAATGTTAATAACTTATGACCATAGTTATTATATAAATTAGTAATTTTGTTGTTGGATTACATAGAAATTACATAGGCCGGGTTGGATACTTTATTAAGCTTATCTGTTTCTTCTACTTTACCGATTTTTACAGCATAATTAAAGATTTGGGTTAGAATTTATATGTCATTATTTCTTTATTTACTTATTATATCACTAACATAAAGTTAAATGGTCTAAGTAATTTATTTCTTTAATATTTGGAAGCATTATTAAGTTTGTGGTGAATTTAAGTACGATCATAACTACTTAAGCAAACATTTAAACTGCAGAATAGGTATGCCAAAAATATATGTACATGTTGTATTTACATTTATTACATTGTACATTGTACATGTATTTTATTATATGCTGTATACATGTATTGTTTGTACATAATACTGTAATATGTATATAAAATGGCATAAAAGTCCAAAGATATTACACATCATCTGAGAACCGCTAAAAAGACTTTGCATGGTGCAACAACCTTCGCTGAGAGAAAGCGATCCGTTCCGATCATCTTGTCGAGTGACAAACCAAAGCATTAATAGACCTTGCGAGAAAACGCGACCTCGATAGTAAATGAAGTGTTTAAAAACTTAGTCGCTGGTGAGACAATAAATTTTGCAAGTTATGATAGGTTGGCACCATTTAAATGACATTTTAATTACTCTAAGTTTAAACCGGCAACATCATTCAACGTTATACGTGTAATTTAAATATTTTTTTAAATAACATTTCAGTTTTCGTTTCCCGATAAAATAGTGTACTCTCCCCTAATCGAAAATATTTCGTTATTGAACTTACAGCTTTGATTTTTGAATCTTTGCCAGTAATACTATATTATATAGTATAGATACTATTATCAGTAACTGCTAAGTCAAACATTTTTGGTATTAAACATACTTCTCTTCTGGAAGGGTTCCTAGCAATACCATCCCACTCTGATAACCAAATATATTGATAGTGATAGTAGTAATGATCCCTCATTAACCAAGAGTTAGTGCTCTTTAAAGTACTGAGACCGATATAGGATTTGAACCTAATAACTCAGAATTAATAGTCGATCATTTTTACTACTAAATCAATGACTTTCTTAAGTCATTTTATAATAATGGCTGACAATTGATGTGATGTGTCTGTTTTGTTATTATTATAAATAATTATAATAAAACCTAACTGCCAGCATACGACACAATTCATTTAATGATTCTGTACTTTCTTTTATTTTCTCAATAATTAATTTGTGTAATAAATGCTAGCTAATTATATTACGATAATAGTTTAAAATATATTTAAAAATTATTAATAAAGATAATAATTAAATTCCGACTTGTAACTTTTGTGTTGTATATTAATCCAAGGACCCTGTAACATCTAAAATCTTTGTAGTGTAAATCTTAATTATTGTCTTAATTATTTGGTTCTTGGAAGCATTTTAGCTATTACTTTACAATAAAGATGAAAAATGAGATACTTAAAAAATTGAAAAAGGATAATTAAAAGCTCACTAAACCATGACGGTAGCGATTAATTAAAAAATCCAACGGAAAACCAATACCATATAATTTTATGTCTTACCAGAACGTTCTTCTTTAAATTTTATTACAAAATATTATATCTCCGTCTAATGCATTAGTTTAGTGCAGAAGATAATAAATAAGTTTATGATCGTTTAATTAATTTATCAGAAATATTTATACATACTCTTTTGTAATATATCTAAAATTATGAAGTTATAATTAAAAATTTCTAGTAAGCAATATTATTTAAGGGTCAAATTTGTCCCGTATGCGATACTCGGGAGGCGGAAATATATGTAAGGAAGTTTGCTTATTTGGGTAGCGGATAAACCCTAAACTAGCGCAAATGTCTTGTAAATTTTCAAATACGCTTGACACAATACAAACGTTTAAATATTGTCAGCTAGAATTTTTTACGTTCTCCGTAGATTTTGTGCTTATCTTTGATATTTTAGAACGAATAAGTTCCCTGCACAAGAATTTGAATAATTTTCATTATAAATGATTAGTAATTTTATAATAATCGCATATTATAATAATACATTCTTATAATTTTATGCCAAAGTGATCTAAAAGCAAAAAAAATTTAAAAGAATATATTTATCCACATGTGTATCAGTATAAATAGCAGGCAGCCTCACGGCCGCGCTGCATTAATTTTATATGTTTAAAGTTCGAATTGCAACGCTTGCTTGCTCAAATTATTTTTTTCATACTTAACTTACAGTAACTTATCTTACACTCACTCACACGACAGATAAGGTAACCGATTTATTATACAAAGTTTTCACTTCAAAGATAGCCAGTTCCAATAACTTTTATTTTTTAGTATACAATAAATTATACATAAATGAAAACAAATATATTTTTGAATGTAAACATAATAATATATAAATTAAATATTTCAGTAGAAGTTACTATATTATGATGATTTAATAGGTAACAATTTATTTTGATTTTATTAAAACAGCAATATAAGTTTGGCAAATCTTCAGAGCTTTTAAAATGGCAATTTGGAAGAATTCCATATCTCTAAAAGACATAATATAGTTAGATAATATTGCTTAAAATTACAAATAATAGACCATGCTGATGTTTTTGTAAAAGCCCACTCTATAGATAAAATATTTAAAAACTGGGTTACAGTATAACCAATCCTTTTTGTGCTTTATCAATTTATCATGAGTTTATTTCATTAAAAATGTCGAAAGAGCAATATTGAAAGCATGCAGTTTTAAATAAAATATTTGTTTTAACTGCAATATTATGAACTAAAATGTATTTCAAATTGATACTATTTTAACATTTTTCGATCATTTTTTATTAATCTTTTAAGGACGGGGAATTTTACGTTTTTGACCTTTTTTTTTACTATATGAAAGCAATCAATTTCTCGAGTAGCGTGCCCACTAAACCTGCTGGGACATATACTCGTATGTCCCAGTCCCGTCCTTAACGGAAAGTACTGTATAAAAACTGTAAAAAATTTATTGAGACGATTTGAGGGTGGTATTTTAATCTTATTCGCTGAATATGAAAAAAATTCTTGAAAATCGCATTTCATAAATTTATCCTCCTGGTTTAGGTATATTAACGAAAATTTCAATTTTCGCCACATTCACCTTGAAGATTATTTTTAAAAATATTTATTGTTAAAAGTTAAAAATACAGGTGGAATATACTAAAAAAATATAAATTTGAAAACGAACATTGTCACTTTAACAATGTAGAACATATAGGGTCTCCAGGTGTCGGATAGTGTCAGGATATAAGATGTCTTCTATTACCACCTCATATATTCTTTATGTTCGGGGACATCCTAAACGATAAAACAGTAAAGCCTGCATTATACAGTAAAACTATTCATGAATTAATTCATCAATTTCGTTCATCAAACCCGACCGTATTACACGATCAAATTTCTTCATGGTTTCGACCATGAATTTACAGTGTATTAAACTTTCGTCAAAATAGTTCTTCTTCTTCTTATAAATGTCTTATCTGCTTTGGACGTTGGCGATCACCATGGCTAAGCCAAGGCGACGTACTAGGGAATTTAATTATTGGACTGGTTTCCCGTTACCTTCCCTATAGCCCACAGATTGATATTGGGCTCAAACGACGTCAAACTGTCGTTAAAATAGTATCAAAGTAACAAAATTAATTTTTAAATGATTTTAAAACTACAATTGGTTCATAATATACAAGATCAAAAAAATACAAGAAATATTAACTATTGAAAATATATTAAGCTATAATCGTTTTATATGTTAATTTAACTAGTATATTTTTATAATTTTTATAATATCTACTTAATAAATAATTCATGAATTTATTGGTCAATTTCTTTCACGTTAAAATTGGAAGTACAACTTTTGTATTTCAACCTTAAATTTAGTTCAAGAAGAAATTCATGAACTAATTCATGAATTAGTTTGACCGTGTAATACAGGCTTAAGCCTTTGAAGAACCAAATAATTTATGATGCAAACAGTAAATTAAATGTTAAACACTTGTTTAAAAAATTCGGAAAATGTTGATGAGAAGTATAGGTTGGTTATCAGTGTAATCTTTAGCGGAGTATACTTTAAAACTCTCTGATAAATTAATCCATTGCATAACAATTTTATTCGATTCTTATATTATATTATGTGATTCTTCACAAATAACTAACCAATCATTGCATGAAAATGTTACCGATATGACATAATGGTACTCAGAAAGACAGGATTTTCTTTTACTGAGAAATGTGCAATTTTTGAAACTATTTGTAGTTGAAATAATTCAAGCAAATCTCTTATTTTAACAGCTACATATTTTTCTAAGATGGCAGTTAACAGATGAATGTCACATCCAAAAATTAATCGCGAACAGACCGAAGTTATTTCTAGCTTTCCTTCGTGCTGTTATTTATGTGGATATGTTTTCTTCTTATTTATTACAGTTTATATTATTTTTAGAATTAAGTGTACATTATTTGACTCGGAAAATTCACTGAAGATATACATAGGATATTCACAAACGTTTTATCTTATTAGTTCACTATATTCATAACATGATATTTGATGTTAATTTCAAATTTTCGAAATGATATATTTTAATATGCCATATAAATAATTTTCTAATTTTCATGTTACATTAATTTGACATAGGAAATGCCGAGTATCCTGAATTATAAAAATAAAATTTTTATACTATATCTTCATATTATATTTCTATGAAAATTTATATTTACAGTCTCTAATTTAAACTTTATATTTATTGCAATACTTATAATATAATATTATATCAGTACAGCCCAACAGTATGCAGTGCATTTTTGGTTATTCGATAATACTGATAGAGTAGGTTAAGTTAACTTTAAATTTTCACTTTTTCTAACAATTTTATAAATTCAAATTTTTTTGTTTTTTTTTTAATTAATCTTCAATTTTCTATTTCTGAAATGTCTAATGGTATTTTGCTTAAATTTGCATGAATTTCACCGTTTCAAGAACGTTAAGTATTTTTGTAAAAATATTACTCCTGTTTATGATTTGCAAATACGTAATTATTATGTTACCTCTCTACGTACTAAAATTCTACTGTGTTTAAATTTTCGGATGTTTTGAAAATGAATAATTACAATCTTAGTTTGTTTTCTGCTCAAGTAACTTTAATATTATTTAAGTAAATAATGTAAAGCTTTATGATTTTTAAAATAAAATGTTTCTACTTCAATTAAAAACCCAATTAGTTCGTTCTGCTTTTCTCATGGTTTTAATTTTCCTTAAAAATTGAATGCAGCTCTTAAACAATAATAATTGTGAATAGCCTTATAATGAAATGAGAAGAACTCGAGAATCCTTGGCTTGTCAGCGAAGTAAGACAAGCATTTGCCAGCAGCTTCAGCAGTTCAGAAGTTGACAGGAAGGATACTTAGCAACCAACCAGAGTACCACTTTTACTATAAAATACTTTACAAAAATAATGTAAATACAACTTGTTACTTTACTTCTAAAATTATGGAAGTTGGAAAAAGTAGTACAAATCTGAAATTGGTTTGTAAGGTATTTATTTAATTACTTTTTAGATTGAGTAAATTTAATGTTAAAATGAACTTAAAAATCACTTTGAAATTATTTCTGTGTTATTCAGTATGTACCTACGTAAATTGATACGTAGAACGTTATTATTCAAAAAACAATGAAGAGACATTAATTTAAATAAGATAAAAATTAAAAAATAAATTTATTTTAACGATTATTTTCGGTCTCCAGTTGCATATAACTAGGAAAAAAACAAAAAAATTATACGAAACAAGAATTATTTTTAGAACAATTGGAAAAAGTAAAATTACCAATATACTATGTATAACCTAAACAATGTAACGTGCTTTAATGAATTTTGATGGTTATATGTGTGGCGGTCAATTCCAGAATGTTAAGTTTTAATTAGTTTAGTAAGTTTTATTGTTCCAATTTTATATTTTTAAACAGGGATTGCCAGAATAAAAAAAGACAAGTCTCTCAAAATTCTTGGTATGGTAAACAATAATTCCAAAGTTGTAATTAATTATTTAAAGATTATACTTTATAAAAAACAAATAGTGGTTTATTATAATATATAAATAATATCATATATTAACCAGAAAATCAAATATGAATAAGAATAATCTAAACGGCACTGGCGGTGTTTAAAGTTGACTGCACTATAGCCTGTATGATTTTTAAAAATTTAATTTTAATAATTATTTTCAAATTTTACTGAATAGTATTAGTAACACCTTCTACAATAATATGTTAATGTGTATTAATCTTCCCAAAGTTTTGGAAAATAGTAACACAAAAATAAATAAACAAACTATTTTCTCAGAGCAACACATAATCGGGCTGCTAGGTGAGGTACAATAACATATTATATCATATCAAATTAAATGATCAATTGACCCAAAATTTGTGATTTTAAGCCATAGTGGATAATGGAGATTTTTATTTAAATTTAGTCGCACTTTTACGAACTCTCGATGTAATATTATAATCGATTACTTATTAGTATACATCAGATTCTTCAGCAGTGTTTAGAAAGAGCCTACTCAAAAGCTTGTAGTTTTAATTGTTCTTGGAATAAATTTTATATAATTAAAATAGAAATTTGGTCTGGAGAGGAATTATTTCACGTATAATATAAAAATTTAAAAACTCGGTAAAATAAACGGCTAACAAAAAATAAATTATTATAACCTTTTATTAGGTAGTTAAAATTATCACGATTATACTGGAAATTAAAAAAAGCACTTTTATATTTTTAGCACTTTGGCTGAAGCATCCAAACTAAATCTCTCGTGCGTAGCTAACCTACAATAAATATTTGTATAAATCCTAAAATTACCAATGCAACCATGGGATCGTGTAATATTACTATTGAAAATATTTAGTTAACTTATATTTACAATTGCAAACAACCTTTACTAATCGCAAACTTCACTTCTTGAAATGTATAAAATAATTTTAAAATTAATATACTAGTATTACTTAATAAACTAAATTACTCTTAGGTATGTTTCAGATCTTCTTTTGTTATATTTCATAAACGCACTGAAACAAACGAATTACAAAAATTATAAAATAAAAATAAATATTAGCCAATTTATTTTAACATCACAAAAAATGAATCAATACAGCAGATTTCACAATGCGGGAAAACTTTAACAGTTTTTTGCTACAACAGAATAATTTATAAACAATAATTAATATAGATTTAAACTTTTATTCACGGATCAATTTTAGAAAATTTTGATATGGCGGATACAAAATGGTCAAAGCTATTTACTGCTATAGATTTTAAAATTCTGTACGGCGAATCCAAGAAGGCGAATGTTTTTTTACAATTTTTGGTACTAAAACCTATCTCTGACGCAATCTTAAACATTTAGTACAAACCGAATCAAAATTTATAGTACATGTGTTTTTAAAGTTAAGAGGAAACCTACAAATATACACACAGAAACTAAATCACACCCTAAACCCCAGTCCCTTCGGTTGGGGATAAAAATTAAAAGTAAATACATAAATAGGCAATTATTTGACTGGGATGACTAGCTTTGGTGGACTAGCTTTAGTCGACCTATCGTCAACTAATAATAAATTTATTGCCCTAGAGTATAGCGTTCATCAAAATAAGCTGAGTAAGTAAGCTCGTCAAAGTGAGCGAGAAGAGCTTGTTTGCTCACTCGTTCTAATACTACTTGTCATATCATTGCCAGCTCACTTCCACTTCGTCTAAATTAGCACTCTGCTTAAAGTTTAATTACATTCCACTTTTTTTATCTAGTTTTGTGATAGAATCTAGATCAAATTTTATCTGAAAAGACCGAAGCAACATGTAGGTAGCAAAATGTCTACTTGACAAGGCTTATCAAGTTAAGATAATTATTTTCGATATAAAATCAAATTTTCTTTGTGGGTGCACAATTACAGGATTATTATTATTATTATTATGTAAATTAGCAAACAATGCAAAAGCAGTATAAGGGCAAGAAAATATACAGGGTGCCACCGGAAGTGGCGATAGAGGACACTTTTCTAAGAAAAATTAAACATAATTATTTTTATTTTTTTTTCTAAACTCAAACCGTCACATGGACATAACCCCGAAACAATTGATTTTTCAGTAAAAATGGTTTAGTCCTTATTTAAAGAGCGTAAAATAATCTACAAAGTAGATTTAAATCTTTGATTGTCTAAAATCAACAGCTATCGAGTTATGAGTTAAAGTAAGTAAAAAGATGTTGAAAAATTTTATCTTTTGTTTTGTTTTGGGTCTTTTTCTTTAAACGAAATATTTTACTAGAAATCTGACACCCGATTTCGGATAGGAAATTTAACGGACTACAATTTTTGTCTAGGGAAAATTTTTGAAAAACCAACCCATTCCACTAAACATCAGAGAATAATAAGCAAGGTAGCTACAAAACGAAAAGTTAAATTCACAAAATTTTTATTTTTATCGAAAAATTATTTTATTAATAAATTAAGGTTCAACTATTAGGTTATTTAAATAAATGTTCAAAACGTCCACCGTCATTTTCAATACACAGTCGTGATCGTTTTAAAACATGTATATGTATAGTATGATTTAGAACATTTTGTCATCTTTTGTTAAGGTAATTGAAATAATAGGTAATCTACAGCAATGAAAATTTTACAGGTTGTTACTCAAAGCTTTATGAAAGGTACATGTCGCTGCCCCCCCCCCCCCAAATCGAATTTTTTACTGAAATTCGTGTCAAACGTTTGAGCTTCGTTTGAGCCTCATTGAGCTTCCGTTCCCGTCGTTTGAGCTTCAACCGTAGATTTGGGCGTACTTTACCCTGTCAGAAAGTACGAAGGGCATAGCCCCCAAAAAACAGTACTGTCCTTCTAAAATAAGTACGTATGGTAACCATAGGTATAAGGTAAGATGAAAATAATAGAACGAACGGATATTGTAGTTTAGTTATATTAAAGTCGCACTGGATAACTAAAAGTTTATTTTTGCAGTGAAATTCATTTGTTTACACACTCAATAATAAATTGTTTACGAAATTTAAATTACCGGTTTCATGTGCCACTTGCTCGGAGGTTAGCAAAATTAAAACACCGATAGCTTCGAAAATAATTAAATTAGAGCGTTGAATATAAAAGCTCATTGAAGCTCTATCGATTGACAACAAATTTACGTAATAATTTTGAATAGGACAAAAAATTGAAAAACATGTCCACAGCCCCTCCCCAAACATTTTGCGAAATTAAGGCTCAAACAAAGCTCAAACGTTTGACACAAATTTTACACCAATATTTCGCAAATAGCTTTGCGACGGTTGAAGCTCAAACGACGAGAATGGAAGCTCATTGAAGCTCAAACGTTTGGCACCAATTTCAGTAAAAATTCGATTGGGGGGGGGGCAGCAACATGTACCTAATGTTTATGATTTTCAATAAGATGCAATGTTAATTTAATTTTAAAAAATTGTCACTAGATGGCAAATTAATCGGAAATTTTTAGATTTTATAAAATTTCCAATTGCTTTTGATAGTACCTTTTCTATTATTATATAATTACGCGCATCGGCCAGCAAATTTTAGAAAACCGAAGCGGGGTAAGCAGATGTTCGCTTCCGTGGTTCCTATGATAAAACAAAGTAATTGGTTGGTTTAACCTTAGTCGTGGTGGCCAGGAACTCCGGGTCACAAAATGATAAACAGAAATCACGCCAATCAACGCCAGGGAGTTACGGTTATTTGACTAATTTTGGGGTTAAGCATTTTTCCTTTTTCAATCCAAATTAGCTTAATTTAAAATTAGTTGAATTCGAATTATAAAACACACCAGTCGCAAATTTTGTTACAAATAATAAATCAAATCATTTCAAATTATAAATACGCAGTACCGTGTTAAAGGTGACATATTACGTGAAGAATTTTTGCCACCAAGATACACCAAAAGGATTACTATTTACTGAAGATGCACGTCGGTAGTATGAGGCTTAGTGAAGACGAAGATATGTCAAGTTGAGGTGATGATTCATTTTTGAATGAAGCCAAAAAATAACAAAGTTTCTGTATTTAAAAGATTTTTTCAAGAAAAGTTTTTTATAATTAATAATAATAATTAAAAACACACAATAAATGTTTGTTTACATTTACTAAACGTTTTATGCTTTTAACAATTTTTTTCCTGCAACCACTCAGCTCATTTCAGCTTAGAAAATTTTGCACTGTTTACTCGATCGAACATAAGTTTTTTGTAAGTTCTACAAAACTCAAGTGGAACTCTAAAACCAGCATCATAACATATTACGACAACTTAATTTTCTTTTCCCTCCATCTCTACTCTTAGATTTCAGCAGTACTTTCAACACGTTCGACTACCTGCTCCTCCATTGAACTAAGGGCAGTCTACCGATGACTTTTACTTGTTTTTCCCGCTTGTTCATCTGTCTATGTTATTCTTTATAACATACATAGGTTGTTCAGAAAAGAAATCAAAAACTATTTAAAAAATCCTCAAGTTTAAATATGATAATTTATTGTCTTATAGCTAAATGTATATAAAATTAATCATTATTGCATTGAAGCAAGCAAACTTTTCGCATGTGAACGTAAAAAACGACACAGGAGAAAAACGTGCATATAAGATTTAAAAATTATTTCTGCTCCATTGAATGTAGAAGAATTAAATTTATGTTTTACCAAAAATGTTTGAAAAACAAACATTAACTTGCAGAAACATGATTAGTCATTTGGTGGAAGCTTTACTCGTTGCAGTGTCAATCTGTTTTCCACATAATGTTCAATCTTTTTATGGAATACAATAACTATATATTATATTGTCATGTTTTTTGTATAAATTATGTAGGGGGTTGTTTATTTTAATTATGTTTGTAAAATGTTTTTGTTTCATCCTGTAGAAGTTGTATTTTATTTTGAATTGTTTATGTTGGTAATTGTTTAATGTAAAAATTTGCTTTTGAATGCCGAAAGTCAACGCGTGTGGACGCGTTGATAAACGCTCCAAGTTTTGAGTTCATATTTGGGAATTAATTTGTGATTATTTTACTTAAAATAAAAAATAAAGTGAAAGATTAATTATATGGTATTTTATTGATGGTTGTATTATGACGATTTGAATTTCTATGCCGATTGGAAAATTTTGGATTGAGTTTATGGCATTTATTGGTGCCGAAACCAGGGATATAGAAATTTTTGGAAATTCACGGCAATATGTATGTACAGGTGCATATTATATTATATAATGCATTCAGCTGTTATTTGTTCTACCAAAAGATATTATTATTAATTAAAAGAAGCCTTCCAATTCAAATTTTACTTATGATTCTAAGAGAATTGAATTTTAATTTCATGATTCCGATTTGTGCAATACCCAATTATTGCAACGAATACATCTTCTCAGTAAATATGCTAACTAAAATTGATCTTCAAAATAAGTAGATACTATCGAGAAACATAAAGTAAATCTATAAATTTAGTCCGCAAATTGAACATTATTCTAAAATTTATAGAGCACAATTTACACCTTCTAATATTATAGTTTATTATATAGAATTCATTCAATTCAAATGTAGTTAATATATTATTACAATAATTATTGTGAACCCATATAGTATTTTTACTTAAAATTTTCCTTAATAATTTTGTTGATAGTACCTACCTAATAATATATTATCTCTTCTGTATAAAATACCTGATTCAAATATTAATATAATAAATCAGTTTTTAAACGTTTGATTAAATAACAGAAGAGCAAAAGTAAATTAAAATGATAAAATAGGGACTCTATAAATAAACCGAAACCTTGTAAAACACAATCTGCGGCTTCTGTATTAACAGGATAAAGACAGTTTGACGGTTTACAGGATAAATGAGCGTACGTGTTTTTGAGAATAGCGCTCTGTATTTTACAGTAGTTGTTGGTGGTGACATTTTGTTTGACACCCTCGGGAGCGCAACTTGGACTATTAAACTAGCGTTAAAAAACGAAATGGCTTTCTTAAGACCCCCGTCGTCTTAAAAATTGATCTTGTTAATAAAATTCTTTATGATCTTTTTGAACTCTTGGGCTTTCACAACTTTAGTAAAGTAAATTACTTTTAATTGAATTTTCAAAGAAAGATGTTCATATTCTACCTATGTATCTATTTCGTATTAGATTTGTTTATGATTAAATTGACATAATGTTTATAATACCTACACATATTAAAAATCGTAATTTGGTTAAAATTTCAATTCCATACTTAAAATAAAAATAACTGTCAAAGGAATCCTGATGATAGAATTTTACACAAGGGTGACCTATGTATATTAAAACCATTGAATTTATGTACGTCTTCAAAATCAAAGTATAGAATTATGTTATTGAATGGTATTCAAATAAATACCCTTACATTTAAAATTATATTAATTATCTTCATCTACCAATATGGTAGACAGATCTATGGTTATCAAAAACCATAGACGTCCAGACCCTGGGGTTTATAGTATTTTTAATGGATCTCCAGAAACCGAAATAAAACGTATTTGATACTATATAAAAAAAGAGAATCTTAGAGTTACGAAAATTTAACTCCAATACGGAAAAGCAGCTTAGATGTTTGGCATAAGGAAAATTGCTTAAAATTCGATAATTTTGTAACTTTTGGAATTATTTTTTTTACGTGAAACATCATTCCTGATCTTTTAAAATAAGAAATCCAAGAAATTTCCAAAACAAAATACAAAAATATTGCACTTTTCTGATAAATTTGAAAGACTGTTTTTGCTGTGAAAACTAAAAGTATTGGGCTCCTTATTTTGTTTAAACAACAACATATTATTTAAGCAAAAACGAATTCTGGAACATTGGTTTCAGTCAGCCTGCATGATTTCAAATGGATTCGGTCGCTCAAACTATCGATATTGGTTTTTTTTTATATACCTACATTCAATTTTTATGCATATCATTTTGTGAAAATGTCTATCTTATAATTGCTAAATTAAATTTATTTAAAAGTGTTACTTAGTACTAATATTTTCGCGTAAAAAAAGTATAAATCTCCGTGATGCTAATATTTTTCTTCATATTTGTTTTACTGCGTCTAGTAATTTTATTGTTTTATCAAGATCTAGAAATATGTTAACACAATTTTTCAGTTTTAATCATAATGGTTCTGTTTGCGGCTTATAAATATAAACATTTTAGACATAACCATTTTATGTGACTTTAAAAATTTTATTACCTACTTTTAAAATACAGTGGAAACATAAAAAGCCACTAAAGTTAGATACCTATTGACATTTTTATCAACTCCCTCTGATTTTTTGCCGACACTTTTTAACACTTCCCAACTTCGTGTTATGAAAATTACTTACTTATTCTTACTTTATCTTTCACCTTTTCAATAGTAACTACTGTTTAGTAGACAAAATTGAGATTTGAATTTAAATTTACAATTAAAATAATTTGTGGTTTTGTTATTAGATAGTAATATATCTGTAATATAATACAAACGTTAGATTAGCATACTAATCATACTAAACAAACATAGCAATAATATTATGTACAATTGAAATGTACAATTAACATAATAATTATTATTATGTATTATCGAACAATAAATTCTTAGATTTTTTTGTTTATTTATTCTTATGTTATTTAATATTCTTAGTCCTAACTTATCAATTCTAGTAAATTAATATTTTTTCATTTGTTTTTAATTTTACAATATAGTTTTCTACGTACCTATGTATAAATTCCTCACCTTAAGGTTAAAATTCTATTATTTTAACGTTCTACGTTCAACTTCCATTATCTTAAATATGAAAAATTTTTGTCTAAAATTTACAAAAAAGTAAAAAATAATTTATGTATTTTTGGTAAGTTATGGTTTCCGATTATTGCAATTAGATAATATGTATATTACGATATTATTTTCTCTGGTTGCTATAACCGCAATAATCGAAGTATTCCTCCACAATTCATGTTAAGAAGGGCTAACTAGGCAAATTACATATTAATGGTTTACCATTCCGAGGAAAGATGGCCAGAATAAAGTTCTTAACAACCAATATATTAACTAAAACCGAAACATTAGTTAAAATAAATTATATATAAATAATTCATAATTATATTGCAATAAAGTAATTTTACCTTTTTGTACGTCAAATCGGAACATTATAATATAAAAAGAAGATGTCCGAAAGGATCTACCGGATTTAATTTCAATTCAAAATTAAAATAACAGTAAGGCAAACAGCACAAGGTCAACACTGTTAGAGGAATCGTTAATATACAAATAAGTCATTAAAATTGCAAATCAGGATAAATACTAGAGAATAAATTATTAAAAGCTGTATAATAGCTGTAATTTTAATCGATAAGAAAATTTTCTTTAATGTGGTTTTGTTAATTTATTTTTAATGGAAAATGGTTGATTGTTATTTTAAGAGCACACTGGTAGATAGAATTTCGATAATAGCTTTTACTTCAATTGTTTGTGGTTCCTCTTAAGACTAAAGTGGAGCCACTGTAAAGCTTTATTGGTAACATATTTTCTTATAGAAGTTATATTTCTAATTCGAAAAGAAAACTACTGTAGTTAACGGACTTTATGAATGAAAAGATGTAACAGAAAAAGATTGTAGAAATTAATTAAAATACCCGAGTAGAGAAAAAATATTGCAATATCACTTTGTATTATGTTATAGCTGCTACATTTAGCAATATCAGTTCATATCACTGTACTTACAGTTGAAAGAATTACTCCCTCATGTAATCTCACGTGCTCTCTAATGAACACGCTTCAAGTAGACGTCTTCGGCTTGTTTCTTAATGACACATCCCATAAGGCTTTTAAACAAAAAGAATGCTTATCTAAGCTCTAGCTCATTGGCAAAATTCCAGTAAACTCACGAGTCCCATTGCGACCCTTCGGGTACAACCATACATGGCATCGTTACTATTAATTTATTTTTAATTATGTACGTTTAACTATCTTCCGTAACGAGAAGTTTACATAAATGCAATAAATAAAACTAAGTTTAGGTATAACTTTTCGCTCCTTGCAACTTAGAAAAACAATTTATTTTTATTGTGCGGATAATGTTCCAGTATATTTCAATCAATGCAACGCTTTAACATCGGACATGGTTACCTTTTCCTGAGGTTATTTACAAGAATACGACAAAGGAAGTGCAGAAAAGTATGAGGAATTGAACGGGCATAAAGATTTATTTTCTGGAAGTAGAACGATAAGGCATCAAGTCTATTGATCGTTCACTCGAGCAAGAGCAACTCGTCATTTTACATGTTACTCAGCCTTTCTTGCAATTGGCACAAAAACACTTCTTATCGGGTGCTTCATGAGAAAATAGTTTATGCTGTTAATTTTCGGTTAACTTTTTACTAAAACAAAATGTCGTTTATACATAATTAACTATGTGCTTTCATATTGACGGCGTAATTTTATATATTAATTTCTTCAACATCACATTAATTTATTGGAGTAATATATTAATAATAGCACACTCTTTGATTTACAAATTTGAATTAACAATTAGCTCTCATTAGAGAAGTTTACTAACAATTTATTATCTTTTAACATGATAAAATAAA
This sequence comes from Cantharis lateralis, assembly GCA_963170105.1. Lineage (NCBI taxonomy): Eukaryota > Metazoa > Arthropoda > Insecta > Coleoptera > Cantharidae > Cantharis > Cantharis lateralis. The sequence goes on from OY720629.1 coordinate 13,977,947, forward strand.
TACAATAAAATGAAAATGATAAAAAAAATCTGATTCAACAACGCTTTGAAAGTCACTTTGAAATATAACATAATCGTAATCAGTAGGACTAAACCGATATAATTTTAAGCTATTGATACAGGGAAATTTGTAATATATAATTACCGGCATATCATATTATCGTTAATATGCAATAGCAAAAGGTAGAACCCAAATGATAGATCCGTTCAATTCCCACACTTGTACTTCATATCAAAACTAAAGAAGACGATCGTGTTTGTTAATAACTATTATGTGCTGAAAGCAATCACTAATATGATCCAAACCATGATAATAATGAAATTTAATGAACAATAAGTTTTCAACTATCAATAGCCAAATATTGAGAGTAATTTGATCACCAAACGACTAAATAAATCACTAAATTCATAGTTCTTTGAATAGAAATCAACGTGATATAATAAAATTATGGATAATGCCAATATAATCGTTCTACTAGATAACATTTTCAGTAAAATTTTAAATAGATATATTGCCAGGCGAGAAGTGATCACTTCCCGACCTAGGTTGGGAAGTAAAACTGGTTAGCAGAAAAGTAAATAATATTTCCAACTTATTAAAAATCAGGAATGTGTCGATTACTAACTGATTTTGAATAAAAGTACTTTACATAATCAAGGAACTTGGATCATTATGTTTACTACATATCTTTTTGTGTTTTCTTATCATTTTGACTAGGAAAAACACTATTAACTAGTTATGCAGTCATGTTGTAATGTTTATAAAAAATAAAAATAAAAGTAATAAAAATTAACTGCGTTTTAATATTTTTTAAATTTTTGAATAATGATTTATAGGTACCGTATTTTAAATCACTAACAAATTTTTTGTTACCTGGTAAGTTGATCATTTTTTTATTTTATTGACATTTATTTATTTGATGTCAAAAAGTTAGAATGTATTACATTATCGTTAATTAAATTAACAAGTGACCCGAATAAACTATAAAATATAAACTTGAACAATAATGGCAATAGAAACGGTTAACTTAATAATAATTATGGATGATATAATAAATTCTTACTTTTTGAAATTAGCAATGAATGGTAATAAAACAAAAAAATGACCAACGCCATTAGAAAACGAAAAGTTTGTTAATTGATAGCTAGCTAAACTGAAAGTGAAAATTTGGAATAAAAGAATATGAAGTTTAATAACGCAGATATAAAATAAATAATCAATACTTACGCAATTTAAAACTAATATTCGCAATTTTGGAGTATTCATATAATATAATATAATTATAAGAAGTGAAACAAATCATTTTTTAATTTAATAGAGACGCGTAAAGGGGAATATTTGTGTTATTCCCATTACCATTGTTTTTAATTTTTGAATTTTCTCTTTTAATAACGCATACTCGGGTGTAAGTAATTAAAATGTTTTCTGATATCTGTTCATTGTTAAATTTGTTATAGCCTCTAAAACTGATGATGGAAATATCATAAAAATTGCCGAAACGATTCTCCATTAAATTAAATGAAGGGCTTGGAGAGAGGTTTTCTTTCGTTTCTTGTAATTATTAAAATAATAATATACTAAATTATATTATAAAAATAAATTTAAAAAATAAATTCAAAATAAATTGTGTGGTAATTTGTAGGTAATAAAAGTATTAAACAAAACATTAACATAATTGAATTTTAACTGTAAAGTGAAGAATACAAACATAGCTAATTATTATTTAAATAACAATGAATCAACATTAATTTATCAGTTTTGACAGAGTGTAGGACTAAAAATGTTTGAAAAAGAAGAATAAATATTAATTACACTATGAAACCGGATAAAAATTAAAAATTCAAAAAAACTGTAGGAATGCAATATAAGGTTCTACTTGACGATTATTTTAGATCTTCAGTTGGATAAAACTATAAAAATTAAAAAAGAATAATATGAAATCAGAAGTTATATTCAAATCAATTCAAAAAGTAAAAATTAGACAAGAAAACTTTTTTGTCGTTTTAGATTTTTTTATTCATTCAACTATCAAAATTCATTCAAGCACGTTATTTTGGTTTATGTTGGTTACTTGATATTTTCATGTAAAGTCATATTTTTAATGTTTCCTTGGATAATTTTAACTTCTTCAATTGCTATGAATATAATTTCTTGTTTCATATCAATATTTTTTGCTTTTTCCTAGTTATATGCAACTGAAGATCGTAAATAATCCTAAAATAGAGCCTTATATTGCATTACAATAGTTTTATTAATTTTTTAAATTTTTATCTTGTTTCATTGTGAAAAATTTTCTTCATTTTTAAACATTCTTAGTTTTACCCTGGCAAAAGTGTTAAATTAATGTATTTTCTTTTCCTATTACCCGACTACGGCAAATCCAAAAGGAAGGGTTATAATAATTTTAGCAGTCTATCTATGTTTTTAAGTAATAATTTTCTACTATATTCTTCACTATACGGTAACTACCAAATTGAACTGTTAAAATTCTATTATTTTAATCCTTTGTTTAGTTTAGTTTAATATTATAACAATATACTTCATGACTGGAGGAGTAAATATAACAAAATATCATGCAAATTAAATTGTTTAGCAAGCGGTAGCATAATTCAATTGTTATTGCGAGCTTATTCTATATTTCTAGATACTGTAATAGAGCATAAAAAGTTGAGATTTTGGTGAATATAACAAAAAACATTTCTAAAAATTATCTCTATGTGTATGGAAGTGTGGGAGTACATAATAATATGGTGTGTATGTTTATTCTACCTCAAAACTAATATGACTATTCAAATGTAATTTCGAATTTAGTACTTAAATTTTGACACGAACAACTGATTAGAGAACGAAATTATTCGGTTTTGAGATTCGTTCTAAAAATGTAACTGTATGTGGGTTATAACTTACAGTTTAAGTGATTTCAATTTTATTAAAATCTACCAATTTCATATACGCTTTATAAGTCATATACTCGTAAGTCCCTTTCAAAGGAGACTTAAAATTCTATATTATTATTGAAACTTTGATAGCATAATATTAAAGATAGGATTATTTTCTGAAGAAGTAGCTCAGAGGGTAAAAGAATTTTTATTAATCAAAAACGAGTGATAAGAATTCTATTTGGTATAGAATACAGCAATTCCTGTAGAGGTATGTGTAATCACCATGGCATATTAACTTTTTCTACATAATAAATAGTTGTACGGATGTTTATAGTTATTAAGACTTAAGGTAATAGAGAAATAATCTGAGAAAACGAACCAATGGGGTATGATTTTCTATGTCTTAGGACCTATCGAGTTGAAAGCAATTCACCTCAAATTCCTAGAGGTAAGAGAGTTGACTCGTTTCTATTGGATTTATGCTGGGTTTCATAGAACTTTTAAGAAGCCGTTAAATTTAACTAACCAATAGGAAATATCTATCATTACTAACAAGCCAATAGAAATCGTTTGTTAATTTTAACGGATCGTTAAAAGTTTTATGAAATCGACCATTAGAATCTTATATATTTCACGAATATTTTGATAAACTGATTTATTGTAGATAGTTGTTATTATTTTTTAAGTCGTTTTATAGCTATAATATTTGGCATATATATTCTGGGATACCGTTATATTTGTTTTCTTTATATAGCCATGGCAATGCAGAATTTAATTTGAAATAGAGCTGGATATTATTACAAGAGTTATATTTATATAAAAATAAGCTTTTGCTTATAGATTAACAACTGACTATAAATCGAATGATCTACTTCTTGTTAATTAAAATATTCCTGTTCGGGTCAATTGCCACTTCAATAATAGCTAAAGCACTATTAATTATTATTAGAGGCTTACCCAGCAAGGGAATGGCATGACTAGGTGTGCATAAAGTGAAAAACAAATTATATACTAAATGCATATTTAAATTTTCTAAATACTCTTAAGTTTATAACATTTGAAGAGCTTCTCATTTGATGTAGTATTTATTCAAATGAAATTGCACGAAGATACGGTACTACACTTACAAAGATCATAGCGTTTTATAGTATAAAATCCCAAAACATGTTATATTAATAAACTTAAATGTTACCAGTAAAAATACAGTGAACATTTCCATATATGTAGTTTTCCTAATATTGTAATAAAATGTAGTTTGAATATGCAAATACTATCTACTATCTAATTTAACAACTTACGTTGAGTATAAATTAAAGGTTCAGCAACTGCTTTAGAAAGTTAAATTTATTGTACGATTTACATCACAATTCATTATTGAGTAAACAAGAGGATCATTTCAGTTAACTCAAAGCGACGCGACGTATTCAAAATAATTTTAGTTAATAGAACCTATTTTGAAGTTTAATTTACCTAAAACATTTTTAACCAAGTATTATATATTTTTTTACTTACAAAAGTAGTACTTGAAATTGAGAGCATTATGTTGCCATACAAAATATGCCTGTATTATAAGCCAAAATATCGATCTAGATTTTCAAACTCAGTAGAAAAGTTTCTATAAAATTTCAATTTTCAAAGTTAGATTAAGTGAAATTGAAAAACTTTATTCCGGTTTGCAACAAAAAAACTGAAAAAATTAACTGAAAAATTTAATAATCTGTATAATATTTGAAGCTCGATATTATCCAAACCAGTATTCTAGAATAGTAATTATGATTAGAAACAGCTTCACACCTTTTTTAGAACTGAAACGTAACAAATCTTCATAAATATAATTAATTGCTGGGAATTGACTGACATTGAACTTAAAAATTAATTTCAAGTAAATTATGTGCATATAATGTGTATTTAGTATGCCTATACGTAAAATGTAAACGAAATCTGAACAAAACATTAAAATAATAAAATTTTAACTGTAAAGCGAAGAATAAATACACCACCCCGCCACCTGTGAGACTGGGAAAACCGTTTGAAGTTAGTAGTGAAAGCGAAAGGGGAGAAATATGAACCTGATTTATTAAAATATGTAATCCATGTGAATAACAATAAATATGTATATATTTTTCCGAGTTTCATTAAAATCGAACCATTAGTTTTTCTTTAATATAAGTAAAAGAAATTAGAACACCTTATTGTGACCACAGAGTAATTAGATTTTCATTTGATGACGATTTTTAATGCGGCTCTGCACCTTATGTCTTTTTTTTTAAAGCCTGTTGTAAAAACGTACAATATTTATAGATTAACTTAGACCTACCACCTGAGTATATACTTTAATTGATCAATTGAATTGTCACTATAATAATTGGAATAATAATTCTAAAATTCATTAGTTAATAGTTAATAGTATTATAGTGATTTATTTTAAGTAGTTCCTACTTACAATAAATTTACCGTTCATTTTAAGATACCGTAAAGTATTTACTTTACAGTACTAATGCTGCAAAGTGATGCCATTTTCAGAAGATAATAATATATCTTGAATAGTAAAGTCAACATTACCGCATGATTCCACATAATAAGTTATAATTAACTATTAATATATTAACATCTTTGAAATAAAAATATTTCAGTAGTATCTAAATTTTACTGTTATAAATGCAAATAACTCTGTAATATTATATTTTTCAATATAATTTTTAAAAGTTGTAATAATTTATTTTATAATATTATAGTTCTTAATAGAACTAAAATGCAACTTTCCAATAGTTCCAATAGGAACCGTTAAAAGAAGAACGGCTGTTTTATATAAAACTCTTCTTTCATAAATTTGTGTCAATAAATCATTAAAGAAAAATGTTGTGACCGTCTTTTTCCAACTCCACAAATTAAAATAAAATAAAATTCAAAAATTAACAAGTTAAGGGGTTATAATCTAGTCACGCGTTAAAAAATAGGTGTTTAATAAATTTATTTTCATTAATCAATAAACCATTAATTATTTTTATAACTTATATAGAATCATCTATTCTAGCTCCGTAATAGATATTAAACTTATATGATGACGAAATAAATATTGATTATACGGTGTCGATTTAGTCACAGAAACAATAACTAGGCAATCAGCGGGCGCGTCTACTCCGCTGCTGAAAATTGATCAAAGGTAAGAGCAATACAAGCAATGGAAACGAGATGCAATCAAATGTCTAGGAAATTACTTATGAAATAATTTTTTTGTAACTTTTTATTTTTTATCAAGAAAATGTAACGAAGATTTATTTATTTGCTAAACTACAGCTCTGCAGCGCTAATTAATGACGTCTCACACTAATGTAAGCTGTACTTATTACCGATCTCTTGGAATAGCTCGGACAAAATTATCCCGAAATCGTTTTTGGAGCAGTTTATGACCCGACCATACATGCGGGACCCGATCAAGCCGTCAAAAGCTCTCGCTTCGCTCGCTACGCTCGATCAATTAATTACTTGAATTCTGACCACACCGACCCGTCTACTATACAAAAACCATTGTAACTTTTCTAATTTTACTCAAATTAATACAATAAGTTTTTACACTTTTCTGCATAAGACAGTACGCTATAACTTATAATGGAATTATAATCGCATTCTGTAGGCGGAACGTGTGTTACTCCTAAGTAGTGACGACAGCGCGTATTAGTAGGGGAGTCCGGTTCAGTCCACTTCGGAACGAAGTTCAATTAATTGAAATTTTCGAGTTCTGTCACGATCTAGCCATTTTTTTAATGAAAACAACCCATATAAGTAATCTTTCAGATGGGCAGAGCCAAGTTTATGGAGAAAACCAATTGAACAATATTGCTTTCCGTATTTTCCAGTTTTTGGCAGTTCTTCGCCTTATTTTTGAACAATCCATAATATTTCATGTTTATATTTGTAATTTACATCCTTATCTACCATAATGTCATTATAAAATTTTTAAAATCGTTTGGGCACTTAACGTACAAATTCTTCAAATTTCGATATTTTAAATTCCATAAATAGATGTAACCCCTTAAGCAAACAATATAAAATTCCTATTGTTTTATAGTAAGTTTCAGAAGTTCACGTACTTATCTGTTATTCTATCTTTAGATAATATAAATTTTTAATTTTAATTTAATCTGTCTACATAAACTAAACTTTTAAAAAATTTAAATTTTATTGTAAATGATAAGCTCTTATGAATTATTAAATTTAAATTCATATTAAATTTCATAAGCTAATAATTTATATTTTCTCCATTAAATTCCGAAACATTATTTAGAGATTATGTTGATGGAATTAAAAAATCATCAGTCTACTCACTTCTCTCAAGCTGAAAATTAAAACGAGTATATTTACCAAAAACTGTACAGCCAACTACACCTTAATTGAAAAAATTCAACATATTATAATAATTCTAATTACTTAATAATAACGAAATAAAATTTCATTTTAGTAGTGGTCGTTTAGCCGAAAGATTGACTTGGCAGCTGCTTCTGTCGGAAAGTTTAAAGTGAAAAAGCGAAGAAAGTAAGAGAACTTACTAATATAAATACAAATATTGGAAATATTGGACGATGAAAAAAAAAATAACACAGAGGTCAAATGAGAATCCCAAAATAATTATGAAGATTAATAAGAAAAAGAGCTGAAAACTATTGAAAATAAAGCTGTGTTAGACAAAATTCGAATAGAACCAAGATAAAATACTATATTATAGTATATAAACGAAAACAAGGTAGAATAACTTGAAAGTAAACTGAAAGTTGTTGAATATAAACTGGAGCAACAAGAAAGTCAAAAAGGAAGGGCAGACTGGTGATAACTATTATCTGAAAACTAGATATCTAATAATTCCTTTTACATTTTCATAATCAAAAAATTATGCTCTATCTAAATTCGTGCTACCAAAGAGGTCACCGCCAGCTGCCAACATCCGATGAAGAAGATATGAGACCTGCCCTGGCACTCCGTTTGGCAAAAACATTAAGAATTAAAGAAAAATGGTTCACCATTATTAATGGTGATTGGCATTAAAAGCTAATTGAATTTTATGTATTTAATTTATAGTGCTAAAATATATTATTTAAAAAAAACGAAATTAAATAAGGAAAACTCAACATATTTCCATTAAAACGAAACTTTTTTTATGTTTATTTAATTCGTTTTGAAAGGTTTATTTCGTGTTTCAAAGTTACCGTCCACTTTAATAACATTAAACATCCGTAGCACTTAGTATCAATTCTTCCAGCAAGAAAAACATCCACTTCGAGGTGACTCGAACAATTATTATTGCTTTTTTATCATTTAAGACCATTGACAATTTTAAAATAGAATTTATCTAACGTATTATTCATTCTATAGCGCGTGTCCCAGAAAAACATAATCAACTTTTATAAAATCCGTAAAATCAAAATATTTCAAAATTTAATTTTACGCTTGGGGATTATCAATGTTCAGTGTTCACTGCTCGACCATTAAGGTGTTAATGTTGTACACAGGTAATGTTAACACTAATATTAATGCCAATGATGACGTAGAGTAAATATTTCAAGTTACGAAATTTAAACTTAGCTTGCAACCAATCGAATCCAAATATGAAATAAGAGTTTATACATAGTATGATTATAATAATCTATTTTAACTTGGTAGATTCTTGCAATATGCACTACAGAACATTTGATAATAACTAATATGTAGTATTTTCAAGCACTTTTTGCGCATTAAAATAATTATTCCTCGCATATAAACTGCCGAAATGCTATTTTTTTTTAAATTAGCTAATAAAACATTTTTTTTACTCTTCTAAATTTTTGCAAAATTCTATCGTGCGATTTACTTTGTTGTAAAAAAGGAATCTTGGGCTGATTGGATAGGTAAAATCTAACAAAATATATTGCTTTTGCCGACGTTTCGGAACATGTATTATTCCATTTTCAAGGCTGAAAAAAGGGTAAGACAATATTTGGACTGCGAAGTGATTTTCACTTACCACGCAAACAGAGATGTGGGTTTGTAAGACTACCTTTTTGATGTGAAATCAAACAGCCTTAACATTTATATGCTGGATCAGTAAGGGGACAATTTAACCAAATTTTCTTTAAAAAGTTTAGTGTAGCAGCGGTTAATATTGGAGAAGTCTATTAATACCATTAAAAACTTCTTATTTCACTTTTACAATAATTGTGATATAAAAGCGGCATTATTTTGAAATCCACTTTATTAGATCTATTTTTTAATAAAAATTTTATTCTTTTCCATATAAAACATTATTTATAAAAGGAATTTTTCTCAAAAAATCTGTAAAAAGATTTAAAGAACTGCTTACATTTTTAGAATTTAAAAGTTATACCTATCTATTACTTAAGGTTTTTCAAAAACCTGCTGTGGTTAGTTTTAATTTTATACCGGTATAGTTCCTTTTTAATTCGGTGTTTATTTCTATTGTTGTAATCGTTCAGGAAAAAAATTAGTTCGCCCAAAACGTAAAATTTATCATTCGTAGAAATAGCATAAAACGTTTCATTTTAATCCGCTAAATAATTTCATTCTACAATCTAGCAACCAATCGAAGAACATAATAAATCAAATTACTAAATATCGAGATATTAATTTATTACTATCATTTTTTAATAGTAATTAAAATACAAAATCATGTATTTTTAAACTATCTAAAGTATACATAACAAATTCTCCGATTTTAAATAATATTTCAAACACATATAAGTTTTAAATATTATGTAATCAGAACCACTTCAATTTCTAATCCAATTTGTTAGCTTCCTTGATTATACGGATTGTGATGTTGTTTTTGCTTATTTTGTAGTAACTAATAATTGTTTCCATCTTTATTAATTGATTGAGATTACGAAAATTATGCAATTTTTGAAAATCGAAAAGTTTCGTTTTACCAGTCGTGCTGATACTTATTCTTTGTTAGTATTAACGTTCCAAGTATACAAATAATTAATTGTTTTATTGATATATTGTTAAATCCTAGAGAGTAAAATAAATTATTTATGCCAATCTCACAAAAGTTGAATATTGGTTGCCGCAGTTAAAATTTTATTTTAACTTTAGCTTAATATGTTGCCCTAGTTTGAACTAAACTGAAGTTATCAATTAATTTTAACTATTGAGAAACAAATAGCTTTCAATACATATTATTTATAAGTTGTTTTCTAACTTACTGATAAATTATTTCACGTCATTATTCTTGAGCTATCAAGTACAAATATAGTAAGCTAAAAAAATTATTTAACTTTCATACTAATAATTATTACAAGAGATACCATCTAAATATTTCAATAACGAAGCGGAAGGAACATATTATGTAGGTCCAAATTAATACGGTACAACATCCATAATCTGTCCCATGCAATACAAATTGCAATATTAATTTCAAACAGCAGTTTACATAATAATATCATTGCCACCTTTGTAATACTAAATTACAACCATTGGATTTATAACAAATTTATAATCTAGTTTCTACGGTGCGCTGGAGAAAAAGAATACTAATTAACCCTTTAATGAACACTGGTGCAAATAGTAGAAATATTCCATTAAGCACTAAAGATTACTTTATACAGTTGATCACTTAGTTATATAAAACCATTTCCAACATATCATGTATTATAGACCTAGTAGGAAATGGATCATGATTTTATATGTTTTATACCTTCATCTGACTTCAACTTGAAAAAAAAAACAATGTATTTTAAGCCATCATAATCTTACCTGATGTTAGCATGTAGGCTAGGATGTTTCTGAAAATGTATAAGTAGTAAAAAAATGCTGTATGTAACACGTGATTTTTTTGGAGCTATAGAACTTTTGATATACATAGATAATTTGTTATTTGATAGATTGTGATGATATCTGGTTTGATAATAGTGTTTATTAAGGTTTGACAAATTTACATGGAGAGATTAATAATATTGAAAGCAATGAAACATACTTGAATATTATGACATTATTTTAAGAACTGGTTAGGAAATTCGCATCTAAGTCGTGAGATTAAATGTGTGATATAATAGGGATATGTGAAATCACTGGATTGCGCTGATAACCAATTACAATTGACGCTTTTTGTATTTGCTATTTGTAAAATTGACGCTATTTGTAGTGGACATAATGTATGCCGGAAATTATTTTTAAATAATAAATATCATTAAACAATTTTGGAATAAAAGTAATAATTTCAATCATGTAATAACAAATTAAGTAACACTTAATAAAAGATTTTTTTTAACTCCATTTAATTTTGTTAATGCCTCTTTGTTTTATTTTTTGTAAAAATCTCGCAATTTTGAATTTCGATCTGAAACTGATCATAACATTGCACTTATCTATACCACGTTTATTGTTGTTTGTGTTCATTGTTTGTAGTCCATTCGAGTCACCCCCAGACTAATCGTTTTGCTGTGAGCTCCTAAAAGTTCGCTAAAAATTGTAGATTAGTTACTAATTTAAAGTATAATAGGCAATTATTGAAATACAGAGAAAGCTCATTTTAATTAAAGCTATTTTGCTAATTACAAAATTTTGAGTATAAATTTTGAATTTAATTTTTAATAAAATTTAAATTTTATTTATTGCATAAATAAATTTTGCATAATTTTCAAATAATGTTGTCAAAATTCATGATTTGACAAACTAGCAAAACCGCAACCTTTATCATAAAATATCTTTCATAAAATTAATATTTTGGTTCTACCCTTTGTCATTAGGTCAGATTTAACATTTTATAGCCACATTTATCATAGTGTTTCCCACAAAGCCTGCATATTTAAATGTCTTTCTTCTTTGCATGATGTAAGAATGAAATATTCGGGAACATCTAATAGAAGTTATAAAAATGATTAGCTACCGTTTATATTTTTCGTTCTCAACATTTTTTTGTTCATTTAATAATTGATGTAGTAATCGGTCTCCGATGCGGATTATTTCGTTTACTTCTGTAATATGGGTTTGTATTATCGTGCCGGAATTTCTGTTCACAGCATTTGTAGAATCTCGATTTCATCATCTAATATCAGAAGGACTATCAGAATGTGTAGAATATTATTATCCGTATAGAATTCGATTAAATGAAAAAAAATAATGCTTAGTAATGTTAAACGGATCACGTTCGTATCAAATATCACATACATGGTTTTGTAAATAACCTTATAATTGAATTTTTGGTAGAAAAATATCTTTATTCGTTTCGAAATTCTTCTCTTTAAAATTAATTAATTAATTATATTTTATAATATTTTTAATTAGTAAAGTTAAAATTGTACTTGTTAAATTATTGCACCTAATGATGTAAACTCCCCTTTGAAATTTGGTGAACGTGATTGTAAAAGTGATTTGAATGTAGGAAATAAAAGCAAGCTTAGTAAAGTATTAACGAAAGCAGCTCATATTTTATTCATTTATAAGTACATTTCGGCAATTATTTTTTAAGAAAAGATTCAACCATAACTGCCAGAGAGAGGTTTGATTCTTACCAAGATCGCAATGTTTCTTTACATACACTTTGCAATTCAAATCAAGCTGACTTCCTCAGAGACTGTGGCAGATTCCATGTTTTCTAGTCATAAAATAAACATGAACTTTGGATAAAGATTTTCTAAAACATGTTTCGTTTTATTATCTCTTAATATTATTCGGGTACCATTTGAATAATTTATTCTTTAGGCTGAGTAATTCTTTCTTTCAAGTCTTAAAGTACTAAATTACGCTCCTGTGTTCTAAATTCCCATTCAAACGAAAATAATTAACCAATTTTCTTAATGAATCTTGAAATTTGCAAACTTTAAATATAAATTTTTTATTTGCTAAGTCTTTTTGAACTCGCAAATAATCTCGCTTTCAAAGTAAAAAGTAGAAAATAACCTTTGATTAAAGGTTTCTATATTTTTATTTAATTTAAATAATGCTGCTAGCATGTTTAATTAAGCACTTATTTAAATTAGATTTATTATTATCCAAAATGAAATATGATTGAGTTTTACTGTTATCTTGAATCGGATATTCAACAATGAGCTTGACCATATTATATAATATTATGTTATTTCAAGAAATGTATTTTGATAATTTTTAGATTATATCTATACAGGAAAATAATTTTTATGTTAATTTTACACGTTTTATATTTCAATAGCTGGTACTAAATCATATTCCTTTAAATTTGCACCTAATAAAAATACCAGGTACTCATTTACAATTTTCAAATAAGTTCACAGCTGGGTATAAGCGCTGATTGAGTTAAAACGAAGAAATTTGGAGTTCAATATACTATGCAAAGGCTATATGCGAAGTACTTACCTCGGACCTTCATCGATACACCGAATTTTTATTTTATTATATGCCTTCCAAATAACCTCATCAATTATAAACATTTACTAGAAACTACCTTAGGTAATAAACTAATATCAATCTAGATGCAAATAACCTTGTTGGTAATGCATATAAAAATTTAATTAAAATTTTTAAATATTTATAACAAGAAAAGAAAAGCAGTTAAATTGCAATCAGTTAAAAAAGCGGTAAATTTATTTGATAAAATTTTTATTTATTTTTCATAAACTTCATCAGCTACACTGCGAGTTTCATACTCATGAAATCCCATTACATTACCATAACAGAGCAATATGTTTTCGTACTTCCTAGTACAGCACAAATTGAAATAGATCAAAAAGCAATAGTCCGATATGATGTTAGACTCTTGAAAAGTATTTCACAATAAATCATTTTAGTTATTTTTATAGTTTACTCCTCTTTCCTAAGAAAGAGACAGTCCCTGATTAGCAATTTGTTTGCTGTAAACTACACTATGATGTGCTGGTGGTGGCATTCATACTGTTCTCTAATACATACACTGTTGAATCTCTGGCCAAGTTGTTATTATCCGCAGAAAATGCTATATTTGCGTTTATTATTGGTGTTTTAATGGAAAAGGACAGATTTCGAAACATGGACTTTTGGCAATTCAGGTGAGCTGAGATAAGAAGCGAATAGACTCAATCTGCCCGGTTTTTCAGATTACCGGTTACAATATACTGATTTAAGAATATCACTTATCTATACAGTAAACTAATGTTTGCAGATGGAACAATCTAAAAATTTGCATAAACAGTTGATAAAACTATTAAAATACTATAGTTATTATTTCAATTTTTGTAAAATTATGAATTTTAATGAAGTAAACACGAATTTCTCAATTATGACAACATAATCCACTTAAGAACATAAGTTTTATAGTACTTCCCGATCTATGCTATCGAGTTCTGAAAGACTGATTATTATCGTTATATAAAGATCTATAATAAACACCTTTATAATATTGTCCTTAGACAATAGAAAATCTTGGACAACTTTCTATAATATTTTGTATGTGTACTTGAAGGTGCTTTCATTGTTGCTTGCATTTAATTTTATATCCATCTGCTTGAATGCATTTTTAATCTAAACATAATTATGTTCTGATATGGTACGACAACGTACAGTTTTAACTGAGAGAACAATCATCGGTTAAGTAAAGCAGTTAAGTAAAACTCATCAGCACTTTCGTACCTTCGTTACCTTGGTGTCATTTGATCCAACAAAGAGCACCAACAATTTGAGTTAATATCCCATTCAATAAGCAATATCTGGTTGTAATCAAATACCAGAATTATGTTTGTGTTAATTTCTGAATATTTTCTCAAATTTCTTTTGCATGGTGAAACATAATTATTTCTAAGAGGACAAAAAATTTCCAGTGCATTAATTTGCCTTGCCCTAATATATTATATTATGCATTTTTGGAATATCACAACTCCCATTTTAATGTAACCAATAAAAACAAGCCTGTAATAAAAACATATACTACGTGAATATCGGGTTATTTTAATATTCATGAGATGGAGTGGAGTTTTGTCTTGAATTTTGATATCTTCTGAATTATTTTTTAACAATAATGCGGTTGAATATCCTGATTGTAATCTGAACCACGCGAAATACAATTCTTAAAAACTCTCACCGCACGTACGATATGGATGATCGAATTTTGTTTAATCGATTTTTGTGACAGTTATTACTATTCCATACAACATATAACCAGGAAACGTTATACGTACGCTGTATTTCTATTTAAAAAATTAGCCCGTTATTTTTATTCTAATATTTTTGCAATATATACCCACTAGATGGCTATAATTTCAATGTACCTCTAGTTATGTATGCAGTTTTGAACAACATGAGTTCACAATACCGACTCAAACTACCTTAATAACTTATGCCAATTTTATGCCACACTGCACAATTAGTACATTACTGTTATCCAGATTAACAATTTAAATTTCTACTTTAATTAAAAATTGAACATGCATAAACGTTGTAACCAGTGTACCTACATACCAACTACAAGAATTTATGTATTTACTACTGCCATCCTTTTTATTCTTCCAAATAAATAAAATTAAAGCAATCTACGTGATGTAATTCTACTAATTTTGTTTTAAATATTAAAGGTTCTGCAATAAATAGATACGTTCTTAATTAATATTCTTGCTTTTCTACATTTGAAGTCTACAAGGTAGCATTTCCTTTTAAATATCATAAATTTTCCAAGTCTATTCTTTGAAGTAACTTTTTACCGCATTCGAACTGATTGCGTATTATAGTGCCATCGTTATAAATAGTGATTTAGAGATTTTTTCGAATGTGTTAGGAAATAAAATTTCCCTACGATCAAGTGCCACTTAATCTGAAACAAACAAAACGACAAGATATTTTTATTGAATGGTCAAATTAATCGCTATAATACTTACTTAAGTTTCGGCTTTAAGCGGTAGCATCATATAGCGGCTGTAATACAACGATAATAAAATATTTTAATACATTTAGTTACATTAACAATGCAATATAATAGCAGTACTGTCAAATTTGTAGCGGTGAGGAACAGTTTATCGAAGTCTTTTACCGCCGATCTCTATATTATTATCTACTTCTATTTGAGCATAGTTATTTGTTTCGCCGTAACCGTTTAAGATTTTATTTCTTATAACCTAAAAAAAAGTAAATATAAAATTAGCGTATGGTAGCTTAATGGCAAAAGCATTAACAATTTCACAAAAATACTTCAGTAAATCTAAATATAGCCTTTAAATCAATAACCTTCGTAATCTAATATTTAAAAATTGTCTATGTAAAAGTTAAATCAATATCGGATTTAATATTAAAAAATGAAAATAAGTTTTAAATAGGTAGACCCTTGTTGAAGCGGTATATACTTATTATTCTGTACATTATTGATGTACTATTTTTTATAGTACTGGCGGATTTCAACGATTTTTCTTTTATTGTTTAGTAATATAATTGACCATATAAATTAATTTTCTTTAATCAGATACCTAATTGATATTTACTTAATAATTCATAATTCATTATAATTTGCAAGAATAATATTATTATTAAAGAAATAGTATTCCCTGCAGGTAAAAATTTCAATCCTATTTCGAATTACACTTCATCTCGATGCTGTTTTAAAGTTTCATTTCATTAAATACCTAGTTCTTTATTTTATTTCTACAAGTATAAACACAAGAAACAAAACTTCAGCAACCGGTACTAGTTAAATTACTGAATCCCTAGAAAGAATTCCTGAAAGAAATCAAAACAGTACGGGAATATATATTTTTTCTTTTCGCTTTAATAATACAGTTGTTGGTAAATTTCTTTAAAATTTGTTAAAATTTGAAAAGCATCACTTGATACATTTCACTCGAAATACTGCATAATAAGTAATTAATACAAAACAAGCAAAAACGGACAAAGCTACCAACCACTTTATTTTGAAATTTATTCAAGAAATCTTTTGATAATCAAGAAAATATTTGAGACTATTCCGACAATTTTAGTCGCTTTATTTGTTTTAAGTTATAAGCAGCATTACTAACTACGTAATTAAATAAAATAGTTATTAAACTGTAGGGATGTGAATAAGAATAATAAATAGCGGAGACAACCACTTTATCGGAGGCTTTCAAAGTAACTGCTGGAGAACGGCAGGGATGCATACTGTCACCCATATTATTTAACATACTACATACATACCTTTTATACGGAATACATCATGCCTGGAGAACTGGAATGGCGGAGTTTCAGTAGGTGGATGAAAAAAGACTAACTTACGATATGCTGTTAAATTAATAAAAGATGAACAATATGAATGATGAACATATGCAGAGCATCATGGAACAGCTGGCGGAGCAAAGCAGGAAATATGGGCTAGAATCATGATTTGTTGTTGACAGAGTCAATAATAATCAACCTCTGATATATAACAATGAAAATTAAACTCAAATTTGTACAAACATTGATCTACTCAATCGCAACTTACGCTGATGAAGCATAGGCGATATATGGTGTTATAGGAGACTTCTGCGCATACTCCTCGCTTTCGCTCGATTTTCAATATAACTGTTCGTCCTATAACGAAATATTCTCTTGCCTTGGTTAGTAATATACTATTTATGATATGAAGAAAATATGTTTTTAACCAGAACTATTTTTCGAATACAGTTAGATACAACATATTAAAGCTCGACGAAGACAAAATATATTTTTAACAGCGTTTTCCTTTATAGGAGAACTTTGCTCCAAAAGAATGCATTTGCTATTCGCTCAACTAAATCGTTGTACTAAGCTAAATACTAGAGACTAATCTACCCATCCACATATGGATAAATTTAGTACCTTTTCACAATAATTTACCGTGTTTGTTAAATTTTTACTGATCGCTCCGATGTAAGTGAATCAATCCATTAAATTATTCTTCAATTTACTAAATTCCTCGCTATGTTTGAAAAGCCTTTACAACTTCACTAATCATTAATCAAAGTGTAAATCGGCTATAAAAGAAAAAGAAAACAAGATTGAGGAGATCAAAGCCAGCTCGATTTCGCTCTAGTTTGATCTTTTGGGCAACTGTGATGTCTAAAGACCGGATTTTAAGCATTTTTGCTTATTATCAATTTTAAAAGCAGCTCTTTGAAATTTGAGATCTGGACGAATTACATAAAAAGATGTATTTTAGCGTAAAGTTTTTCATGCTTTTTTTGCTTTTTTTGCGATTTTTCGCTTATTTTCTACTTTTGTGCTTATTTTGAACTTATTTTCGAGTTTAAATTTAACTTTGACTTAAAATTAATTTTTTTGGCCTTCAGCAGCAATGTTTGGCTTTTTTGCTTTTACTCATATGCTTATTATTTTATATTAGTGCTTATTTAGGACTTATTTTATTCTTGATAACTACTTATAGGGTATATTTATGTTTATTCTTCTAGCTGCGATGTTATGAGCTAGCTGTGAAGCGCTAAAAGCCGCGATACTAGCGAAGCAGAGAAAAGCAAAACGTTGAAATATTATGTGACTACTTTATGTTGAAGCAGGCCGCAAGGCAATATTAATTCATAGAACAGCAATTACAGCTAAGAAATTTCTCCGCTCTTATCACTTATCATAGCGCCAACATAAACGTACCCTAAAATATGATTTTTCTACCTGCTCTATTTTAACTGCATTAAATAGATTTTATTAAACTGATTTCAGTCAGCTTTTCCGTTTTGTTTATCTAGCATTGCCAGATACACCTTTTTCGCATTAAACTAAAAATAAACGGTGAACGCAATAATTTATATCAAAATCATATATATTTTTTTAAAGAACATTGAAAATCAAAAACTTTAAAAATAAACGAGCCCATATGTACATCTCTCGCAATGTTATAAACATTTTAATTAAAATAAAAAAAAAATTTTCTTGACTAAAAAATCAAGAACGAGTATTACAACGGTCTCAGAAACATATTTTGAGAAAAATTGAAAGGGGTCACCTAAAAAAGTGTCCGATTAAATAATAGGTACAAAAGTGCTTGGTTTATTTCTTTCGAATTATTCCGTCTAAGCTGCCATGCTTTGCTTTTTTTGTTTTAATTATTAACTTTTTCATAACTTTTTTTGACATAATTCGAACTTATTTTTGCAAAATAGCGTGCTTTTTTTAAGCACTTATTTTTCAAAAAGTCGTGCTTATTTATCCGGTCTCTAAGTCCTTGTTATCACAAACTGGTCACAAATAATTATAATCAATGATGACTTAATTGAATGTCATAACTTATACAACTTACTTTCTAGTCATATTTAAAATTTTCATAAGTAATTTTTGTAATCTAGCTTTAATTTATAGAATTTTTAAATTTTACTCTTAGATTTGAAAATGTTTATAAAAGCTGGCGCCTAAGCAATTTAGATAAGTACCCCAATTTTTCGATTTAACATATGAAAATTGTGTCTATCATTTTATTTTTACTGCCTTGATAAGTATCAATGTTCCTAAGAGCTTGGTAGAATAACATTAAAATAGAAATTTAAATTTTTTGTAACCTCCAATGTGATAATTAGAAAGGAAAACTGCAGAATATCATAAATTATAAATAGCCACCCTTAAAATAAATTAATAATAATTGTTTTTAAAATTGATGTCGTGTTTCACAAAAATCTCTTCTAAAAGTGTTGAATTGCGATTCAAAAGTTGCTCTCACGAGACAAGTTAAAAAGTTACAAAAATATTGTTGAATTCGCAAGTGAAGTAGGTTTATTATTAAGGGAGGACGGGACTTGCATATAATATCCACGCTACCACAAAACGATACTAGGGTTACAAAACATTTTATTATATCCAACTGAAAAAACTTGATGCAGTTTATGCTTGTTTATATTAAGACTAATATTTTATGCTGTAAGTTAAAAGTTTCCCGTCTGTTTCTTTTGCTGTACTAAAAATGCAAATTACTTTAAAATAACACAAATCCATTTAAATTTAGAATTAAAATGTTACTAACAAAAAAATGTTTTTTAAGTTGCACTTAATTCGACAAAATTAAAATTTTAATTAAAAGTTACGATTTACTGTTGTAGCTACATTCAACTTTCAACTTAGATTTATGTTATGTTTAATGCATTTCATCCGTTTCCATAACAAAATTTGATTAACAAAATTTTACCTACAGCAAAGAGTTAAAAACCCATTAGGTATTTTATTTAGGTAGTATTTCCTAGAAAGATCGGATATAATATTATGATTTTTTATATTATTTTCACATTTAACCCTTGTAACATAAAAGAAAATTTTTATTCATATCCAAGTGTCTACTTTTCAAAACCATAAGTTGAGAAAAGCGAAACTGACAACTCAAAATATATATATCGCAGATTTCACCCGCTTTTCCTATTTCTAAATATAATTTATGTTACTTTTGCAAGTAAACCTAAGTAAAAATTTGTGATATATTAATAGCTTTCATTAAAATTTATTACTTAAAATAAATGACCTAATAAATAAAAATGTTTAATATATAAATTATTGTAGAGATGGTTTCGAATAAAGGCAAGGAAGTGGGATTGCCAAATCCAATTGTAAACTGCTTATATTGTAAATTTTAGATCTTATTGTATGTAGCTATATAGCATCAACTATCTAACTTCAAGTACCCCCGCCTACGAGTTTATCCCTAAATATAAAATGGGATATTCGTAACTGATTTAATAGTTAATTTAATCTTTACAATGTTTCTGTTGGTATATTCCCAGAGAGCCTAAAGCTATTATTTTGAAACAAAATAAAAGAATCTTTATTCTAAGGAACTTCATTATGTTTTTTCTTATTTAGAAGGTCAGACCATAAAGCAACCCTGGGAAAATTACTATACGCCGGTCGCATGTGGCTCACTTCGCATTTTTATAGAAACTGCAACCTACATCTACTTAATTCCAAAAAATGCAATAAAAATAGTTAATACTTCGAGATATATTTTCAGTTAATATTTATTTATATAGTACCTAACTATATAAAGTTAACTTTAATTTGGATGATAGAACTGTAGTATATTCCTGTTTTATTCAAAATGCTTATATCGGTGCAGATAGATAATATTATGTAGGGTATGATAGTTGAGGGAGTAAATTACAAAAATACACATTAGATTTTATGGATCATTCGCAAATTTTGACAAAAAAGAGCCGAAAGCCGTAAAAAATATAATGAGTATACAGTATTGGTTGCTTCATGTAGTTATCCATGGCGATTGTTACGTCGAAAAATATATTTCAATCAGAGTTTTTATTACTAAGTTCATAATTATGTACATTATTTTATTATGCACTTAAAAAAAAAAGTTTTTATATGAGACAGATATCCCAAAAGCTTGAATTTAGAAAGTCAAGGATCTCTGTTTTTAGGTAAAATTCGGCTATAAGTAATTAATGAAATCTAATATAAAATAAAATAACTATTATATTATGCAGTGTTGTAATTCTTGACCACAAGTTAGTGTTGACTTCATACAACTGTGCTTTGTCTATTTGGGTAGGTTTAAATAATATAATAGAGCTAAGATCGTCCACTTCGAACATATGGGTGTTCCTTGAATAAAATATTGAAATTTTAATACCGATTATTTCCTAAATTAATCGATATTAGAAGTTTATTCATAGCTTAATTGCTTCATTGTGGTGTTATCCACCATACTTCGCCGCAATTTTGTAAATATCTATATTTTCGAATAAAGATGAGATTTTTACATTTATACTATATCGTATGGTTATTTAATAAGTATAAATTGATTTCATGTTAGAAATTTTTTTTCTATTTTGATTTCGAGTACAAGTATTTTGCTCAAACTCTATTTATACAACCCAGTATTTCCAATGAAATATTTATTAAAATAAATAAAAAAAATATTAAATCAGCATGGTAGGGGAAATTTAAATAAAGTTTTAAAAATTTAATTGAATAGGTTTACAAAAATCTATTATGAAATCATCTCGGTTTAGCAAACAATTCATCGTAAAAATTGATACATTGTATTATGTTATTGCAGCAAAACTTTTCCAAATCTAACAGAACAAATAAATATTTTATATCAAGGATATTAAGACGATTGGAGTTTTGACTGGAATATGATTTCAGAAAGGGAAATTATTGCAATTCACTTTAACTCTGCGCAAATATTTAAAAATCAAGTTGGTTATAATATACAAATATGAAGTTGCTTGTACATGAAGCCGTATATATCTTCATAATGTAATAATTAATAATAATTCAGTTAAGTAATAATTATGTACATATGTTTATATCACGTCCTGAAATTTGATTTGAATAAAAAAATAAAAATAATAACTACTATATAATTGAGTTGTTCAATATAAATAGTATTTCATTATGCAACTATTTACGTAACGAAATTACATTATGCAATACAGCTGGTTCCATTCCAATTAAAATGTTTTTCATTAATAATTAAATAATAATTAATCATAATAAAATCAAACATTAATATAAATCAAGATCTACTAAATTTAAATTTGCCGCATAATAGTGATCCGTTCCGAACGTCTTTTTGGATGAAAACTCGAAGCATTAATAGACCCTACGGCCTTGAAGTAGCGTTTTTAATCACCTATTATTATCATCAAGCACACATGGTGAGGCAATACATTTTAAATAAAGTGCATGCATGATTTAAAATTAGAATCAAAATAAAAATTGTAACTGGACCAGCAAGTTATTTGATGTTACTTAAATATTACTATTTTACTATAACTTTTCATTTTTTTAAGTGCCCGACAAAATAGTATACTCTTCTCTAATCAAAAAGTTTTCATTATAGAACTTACAGCTGTGTAATCGATCAGCTGTAAGCCGCTGCTGTATTGGTATTCTAAGTCAACGGTAGAAAAACTCGTTCGAGGGCTACTTACTAATACAACACTTAGGGCGTATTTGCTCTTATGGGAAATTACTCTACAGCCAAGTACACCCTAGTAAACTTGTGTATATTTACTAGAGTGTAGAAATCCAATAAAATATACAAGGAAGTGTGAATACAGTTTTAGGAACTATGATTTAAGAGCTTTCTGGATTATTTTAAATTTTAAACATACTGCAAATCTAAATACTAGAATAAATAAATATAAAAAATACTAGAATCTATTCTATTAGACAAATAAATCAGGTAACCAATCAAACAACAGCAATTTAAAATCACGGATTCATAGTACATAATATAGTTCTTTTACATTCCCCACCGATTGTTATACTTTTATTCGTTGCGATACCTGTTCTTCATAATATATTTAATTTTATTGGATATTTTTTTCATCATCACGTAAAATTTTGTATTTAACACGTTATATAATTTATTTGTTGTTCATCTTGTATGTTTGTATAAACGCTCGAAATAGTAAATTATCCTACTGGTTAAATAAACAGCTACATATAATAATATAACCTATTCATACATAGTATGTTTTGCTTTTATATAGCTGCTGTTATTATTCCTGCTATTATAACTTCTATAATATTTACTAGAACGGTGTAAAGTGGAAAAGATAAATAAATTATATAAATAAATGAAAAAGTATAGAAATATAAAAATTAATTATCGTAGTAATAATAAATTATTATATTATCCAAATTAATTTGTCTTTTAAAATGGATCGGTAAAGGTTAAATTTATTGTAACATATTAAGTATATAGCTTAATATCACGAAAGTGTATAAATTTCTAAATTAATTAATTCCACAAATTAACATCTTAAATGCAAATGAATTTTCAAAATTGCTTTAGTTATAAAACTTAAGTGTAGACGATGTATAAAGCTTTTAAACTATAAGAGTATTCGCGATATCTTTTACCAAATGAGCATCAGTGAAACTGTAGATGATACGATTTCGGTCAAATTAGAGAAAATGTTCTTTTAATCTTTAATACCTACCACATCACAAAATAGAACGTAAAGCAGGTTATCTCTAAATTTCTTACATTAAAGTTATACGACTGTAGATACAACACTAAATTTTAAATTTGTGGAAATTAAATGTAAATTTTGTATGCTTCACAATCACGATAAAGTTCTTTTATGTAAAATAATCCAAAAATATTTAAGCTGCCGTCATCACTTATTTATAAGAATTACAATCGCGTAAAATAATTTTTTATTTTATTAAATGAAATTGATTACTAACTTGAAGCTAAAATTTTAAATTGAATCCATTAAAACGGAATCAACAAAATGCACAAATCTTATTCCCACAAAATATTAATTTAAAAATCCATTTATATTTTATAATAGATTTTTCAAATAGAAATTTAACTTATATCGAACATTTTATTTTCAATTCATACATGGTGTTAAAAAATAATTAGACATCTGAAAGAAATTTCTAGAATGTGGAAAACACTGCAAAAGAGCCAAGGTATAAGGATAGTCTAATATATTTGAACAAAAATTTAAATCAAAAGTTTTGAAAATTAAATAATTGAAAAGTTTCACAGTAAAATATTCATCACTACCAAGAAGTGCATTGAAGGATTATATGATCCAAGTGGTAAAAGAGACGTTGGACGTCCAAGGAAGAGATGGGTTGATTTAAAATCAGAACCGGGCTATGTCCCAAACCTTGAAGCAGACGACCGACGACTACCAAACATAATATGTACCAACATGAAATAGCTGTGCATGTCTTTAGGTAATGATTCTTAAAAATTGGTTTTACACTGTTTCAGATGTTTTCCATGTGCGAGAAATGCTTTTTTGAACATACCTTTTTTGAGAATAGCCGAAAGTCACGCACTATGTTATGCTAGATGAGATCATTAAAATTCGCATCAATTCTGATCAATTTTTTGTTTTATGTATTTGATTTAGTTAATCATCATCATCGTTGTCGTTTTTACCTACACATGATTTTTATATTATTTACATTTGAGGATATTGATGAAACGTTAACACTTGAATATTATTTAGTGGATAATTAGTGGAATTGTAATATCCCAAAAGGTGTATCTGGAAATGTAATAAAGTGCTTTCATCTAATTATGATATCAACGTTGCATATATTTTTTATTTCACAACTGTTTGCGCAATGAAATTACATTACGCAACTAGTTTTGTAATGAAAATCTTAACTCAACTTCGATTATAATTTAACAGATATTTATTACTAACAATGCTTTTTGTAATATACTATAAAAATTCTAAATTAATAATAATAACAAAATCAACAAGTTATAAATATGAATAATAATAAGATTATATTATTAAAGCTTTTTATTTCAGTCAATGTTATGATTTTATAATTTATTGTAAAGTGCAGGTTTATTTTATGAAAATTGTTATTACTATAAACAAATTCAATTTATTTATGTATATGAAATTCAAAATATAATAAATTTAATCCGACGTTAGTAATTTTCTTTGTGCATTATTTTAAATTTTATGAACAGTAATCTGTACGCTGCCAGTGTTGCCTCTATCTACAACTATGTATATATCGATATCTGTAACTTCAACCTTAATTACCACTTTTGCTCTAGTTAATTAATAATTAAATAAAGTTTTGTACTTAACATGCAATGAAATAAATCATTTTGTTCAACTTTTGTGTTTGTAAACACACGGTCGCTACGATCTTTCATGCTTGCAAATCCACTCGCTTTGAACAGTATGATATAATCATCTATTATTCTACGTTTTTGTTTTATTGTTTCACTTGTCGTCCAGCAAATTTAATAATTTATTTTCATATAGTCCACAATAACTTGGCCACATTACGTGGCTTTATCGTTAATACTTTTCTGTAGCGACAAAATCACGTTACCGTACTTTTGTTACATGTCTGGACGCACCATTAGACAGTACCGTGTTCATATGAACAAACAAGTAATACCAACACAACGGATTCATGCTTACTTCTTTGCTCACTAGAAAGTTATTGCTTCTTAAATCTACTGACGCTGAATTTAGTAACCCCGTAGTTTTTTGAGTTGGAGTTTATATTTTCGATGCCATCAACCATTTAATATTAAAATTATTGATAATAATCTCGTCTATGTACGGTAGTATTATAACTATGTATACGCAGCAAAAGTAAATCTATTTTAGTGTGATTAGGTATAATAATATATTGAACAATTCACTGTGCGTAATCGGAAAAGCGTGTATAATGGTGACATTTCAAATAACGTATTTGAAACCCCTGATACTTTTAAAATTAGATTTATAAAGTAAAACCGAAGATCTTTTAATAGGAAAAAAAAGTAATGAAATAATATTCCATAATATATGTATTATATGAGTATATTAAATAGTAATTTATAGATAGAATTATACAATACTTATTATTAATGCATAAGTATTAATAATATTATTAACAAATAATTAAAAATACTAGTTAATTATACTGATTATATTATTATAACTGTAATAATCATATCTGCACGCAACTAACGTTTTTTGTCTAAAATATATTATATCATCATACTGAAAAGTAAAGAACTTCTAGATGGTATTCCAATGCTCTTCTCCTATAAAACTTTCCGGCTAACGTTCAGTCACTCGTTAAATCAACTATTATACCATCAAATATTTGCAAACATTTTCTCAAACTGAATGTGATCTGACAAACTACTGTCAGTTCTGAGCGATCTAAATTAGTTTAAAAAAACTTTTGCAAATATGTGATTGCAATAGCTGATTTAATCAACAATTATATAAAAAAGCTCAGTTGCGACATGAGTTATGGCGTAAAATACACAATAGAATTTTTGTTATATAACAATGTTGGTCATTCAAAATTACCGATACGTTGTTCTGTTTTAAAAACTTGACACGTGCTATTCATTGAACTATCTCGCTTACTAAATTTATATCAAAATTCTAATTTAAAGTAATCACTGAACGTAAGTACTAGATGTCTATTACTATAAAAAAAAGTTTTATTAACGTTAAAAACATATCTTTATTAGGTATCAAAATACAGCATAAATTTTTTACTGAAATTTTTTCCGAATGGTTTTTATTGATTTACAAAAGTTATGTTCAATTTCTTTTATAACAAGGAAGATCATAAAACACGAAAGGGACAAGTTAGTTTATGGAACTTAAGTTAACCGTAAATAAAAAATTTAATTTCTGTATATTTGCAACTGGTGCTTTTACAGTATACTTGAGTTTTTAAACGACTCTAAAGTTTAGACTTAAATTTGGCAGTTCCCGTAAAGAATCAAGTGGTTCACTGCGTAAAATACGATAGGTGATATGCTATAAAGCCTGGTTAATGCAGTCGGCAAACGAACGCTTTCACGAACGTAAATATCTACGTTATGCACGAATGCATTACTTGTACTTTTAGTTTGTTTAGAGGTTTCTGCAATAAAAAGAAAATGACAATTTTATAAATTGAATTGCTAAAAAAATTACAGTTAAATTAGAGTTTGTGATTTTGACAATATTATAGACAATCCACAATAATATATTATATTTCTCCAAATATAGCTTACTTAGAAATATTTTCAAAATTGAGAATTGCGTTGACGCATGACGTTACAATATATTACTAAAGGAAAAAAATAGTGAAACTTGAACCTTTTCCATTCAATGATAAAGTTAATTTTCGTTCGTCGCTTGAAAAATCTTGTATAACATCAGTACATAAGTAAATACTAGGTAAGTATTTCATATGATACTGTGTATGAATAGACTTCATGTCGCTTGACTTCCAGGTTATCAAAATAAACTAGATATATACATTTAGAAATGTATATTATGCTTATTCTAAAATACTCATAATATAATAAATATGATTATCACCAAATTTCACTACCATTACCACGAAATGAATTTTTTTATTAAAAACAAAACTTTGATGTATTCTGCGTATGTATATCACTGCAAACCCCATATTGGTCAAACTTTTCTTTCTAGTGTTTTCGGTTAAATGAAATTTTTTTTTTTATTAGTTTGCTATCTAACATTGTTTTCAGAAGCAAAACATTTTTTAAATCAAAAAAAGATAACTATTGCATCAGTAGCTACCACATACTATGTAATATATTGTGTGCACAATTAACAGGCTACTGTTCAAAATGTTCACTTCGATACTGTTGCTGTCCATAGCTGTCGTGTATTCACGAGGACTGCCAATACAGATTAAATTTTTTATTTTTTGGTGTTTAAAATCAAACAATTGTGAGAAGGCCTTCTTTGTACCCAATTAAGATTGTGGTCCGATGGAATCAATGTGTCGAGGATAGGAAATTCTGCTTTGGTGCTAGGGTCGATACCTAGTCTATATCTTAATTTAATTCTAGAATTCTACAATAATACGTATTATTATGAATCGTAATACTTACGATTATCTAGACGAATTTTTCCATCTTACTGGATAGTTTGATGTAGATATTATAACCTGTTAATT
The DNA here is from genome assembly GCA_963170105.1 of Cantharis lateralis. Lineage (NCBI taxonomy): Eukaryota > Metazoa > Arthropoda > Insecta > Coleoptera > Cantharidae > Cantharis > Cantharis lateralis. The sequence continues at coordinate 14,006,125 of OY720629.1, forward strand.
TAATCTCTTATTGTTATTAATATAATATATATTGTTAGTAATTATTATCAACTGATTAAAATTAATATTTATTAAAAGTAAACAGAATAAAATCAATTGAATTGAAGTTCTATATCAAGCGGACTTTTTCAGAAATATATCAGGTTTTCAAGGTTTTTGGTGTAGTCAATACAAATCAATTTATATGTATTGTAAAGCTAAAGCAGTATCAATAGAAAAACTATAAATACAGACTTGAAAAATTTTGTTATAAGATTTCGATGTGATTTATTTACAGTTATAGTTATGTTGTTAGGTTGTTGTGTTAGTTGTTAGGTAGTATATAATATAATTGAAAAAATATTGTACATTTCAGAAGTAGTAATACCATAATAATGACATTATGTAATTCGAATTTCTAATTTCAATTTAAATTTAATAATACTCGTATTTTCATCAAATCAAAAACACTTTTTCTGTTTTATCCTATTAATATACATAGGTACCTAATTTCGGCTTAATTAAAATGGAATTTATCAACATTTTGTATTTTATCTATAATATTTCTGTTCTTTCAAAAATATTTATAAATGCAGAAAGTTCATTCTTCGACATACATTAATGACAAGATTTTTATTTTAAATATAAACTTTCCAAAATTATCGAGTTTAATCTACGATGAAACTCGATCAAAAATCGACATAAAGTGAACGGAGCAGTGTGCGCATAACAGCATGCCATTACAAAATACTATAACAGGACTATAGTGTAAAAATATATAATTTTGTTCGCAACTGCTAAAGGGGAAATTGTTAATTTTAAGATGTATTACACACATACATTTCCAAGTTTTTCCAAAATTTTAGAAAGACATGAAAGCATTAAACCTAGAACATGTGTTTTCCGGACGTGCAACTCAGAGTTTCAATTAGAAAAGGGAAGTTTCCAAGTAAATGTAAGCAGCAGTTGGTTCATGTTATCTTGAAAAATATTCAGCGTGATATTATAAGAACCTTACTTTTATAAAAGTGAAATTGTATGTTTTTGTGCATTTTATTTGTGCTTGGATAACTTTTGTTGAAAAATATTGAGAATTGATTTGGAGAAATAGCACAAAAAGAACAAAGATGTGTAACAATTTGAATGATTTTGGGATTTATGGGTTAACGAATGATTTTCTAAGCTTGTTCAAAAAATTATAAAATTTCTTATAATTGAAAGGTTGTACGCAATATTCAGCATCTTATTTTGTTTTCTCTAATAAAAAATAATAAATAGCAAATTATTGAACAAACTAAATTGCTTGTTAGCTAAGCACTTCAATATTTCGGTTAATTGGTTATTATTTTGCTATTGTTGGTGTTAAGGCAGACTGGGACGAATTATTGTTATACATATGGGTTGGATGATACACTCCCCTTTGGTATAAATAGTGCACGGGCTGTACAGTCATGACCGGCACGAAACCGCAAATATACAGGGTGTATATTAGAAAACAATCCACCTCAAATATCTCGTGAACTACGGCCAAATATCGAAAAAGTGTAAAAGAAGCTTTGTTATTTAAGAAAAGGAACACTAGACTCTGCATTGGGCTAGGACTCACTCCCTTATCATCAGCTACGACATCTTGAAAAACTTAACCATACTATACTCTTTGTGACACCTTTCTATCGTTATTTACTCTTTATCATTACGATTATAATACATTTTAATTTAAAACAATTTTGCTTACAGATACAAAATATTAGGTACATATTTATTGTATTTGTAAATATACGATATTCTTTAAAATCAAAACATAAATCAGTAGCAAACATTGTACCTAATAAGCTTCGGGCTCCTCTATCCCTCCAATTTTAAATTAATTTGATAATATAATAAATTGTTGACTAGCTGTTTGAGACAAAAACAAAACTTTTAATAAAAATTTTCAATCACTATAAATAAAATAATGGCTTTTGAAATCTGATTAAGTAGTTACAAAGACAGAGATTTCACTCAAATTTGGTCCCTAAACAAATGGATGAATTACTTTTAAAGAAATCTTCATCGAGCTTGCACCTGCTTTAGTTGCTTTACTTGTGAATTGCAAACACGTGTTAGTTTCCCGTATTAGCCTCGCTAGCGCTTTCAAGAATAGTTTACATTACTCAAAGGAGAAGGGTAGTTCAGTGAGTTGGCGAGCTCACTTATGAATCGTAATTTGATATTGGAATGTTATTCCTCGTGAGTAACTGTATTAAACAAACATTCACTTATAATAAATAGGATTGTATGTTTTCAGATAATTAATTTTAAGCCAGGTGATTGAACAAAAGGGGATTTTATATGATATTGTGCAAAATGAAACACTTTTCTGCAGGTGTATAAATTTACTATTTTCAGCCGAACTACTATATGATAAATATTTTTATTATAATATAATATACGTAGGTACTACCTATATACCTATATTTTTATTTACTATAAAATTTTCAATAGAGAATGTGCAAAAGTACAACACACTGATTTGGCTGTATAGAAATAAAGTAAATGATTGGATGGGAGTATTGCGTTATAAATTATCCAAACAATCCATTAAAACTTGATCCAAAACTTTGCTTAAAGTTTCTGTGAGTTTGTATAAGAACGCTACCTATACATTTTTCTGCTATATGAGGTTGAAATTAGAAATTAAAGAGAAGAATTAATTCAATTAAATCGTAAACTACCAAGTAATGCACTTCTTAAAATTTTATTTTAAGTTTTTTAAGACTTGAAACAAAAATGTTAATTTACAGAATTTGGATTTAAATTATTGCCATCTAAGTATAATATTATACTATACAACAAAATACAGTAGTATGTGTAGAAATATAGGAATTTATACACAACATATGCCTAGGGATTAATGAGCTATTCAAGTATTCCTATTCGATTAACTTCTCTTTATTTGGCTTATATTTCTAAGATTAATAACAACTATGAATTATCTTTTCCACCAATATCCCAGGCAACAGAGCTAAATCGACGACATAATGTTAAAACCCTGTATCTGTTAGGATATCTTATAAGAGATGCGGAATATTTGGATTAGACTGTCGAAATATGAAAACCTGTAATAAGTATCTACTAAAAATTTAAGGTGGGGAAACACCTCTATCTCAGAAGAAAAATTTTAATAAGTGCATGTTAATAAGTATACCTATCTACCTAACGTATTATTGCTAAATATAATAATTAAAGTGCATCGAATATATAAGATATTTTGGACCCTTTAAAAAAAGCTAGATGAAATTCGAAAAATTCTTTCAGAATTTATAAATTTTCATTTGTCAGGTCATGAAATAAATTCAATTAAATTTCAATTTAATTACCTTGGAAACTTGCATGCTCTTATCATACGTAATTTATATTTCTACATTATTTTTGTCTTTCATTTTTTCTCTAAAATAATTAGGGAAGGAAGAATTAATAAATTAATAAATAAGTTTTTACATGTTAATTTCCTATGTTCGACTATCTCAGTCAACACCCGGTATAAGAATTATAATGCAAAATTAACAAATCTTTATAATAATTTTATCACAAAGGAACCTATTATCAAAACCACGAAAGAAAAGCCCTGCGTCATTAATAATAAGGGTATGAATTAATTTATATAAGAATAGCTAATCAAATCAACGTCTTTTTCATATATTTAATCCCTACCACATAATTTTCTGCGTTCTATCTGTCAAAGTCGAATATAATATATAATATAAGTTTTAGGTTATAACAACAAAATATTTATTAAAGTAAAAAAACCTGTTGTGCCTGAGAACGTAAGGTTTTACCTTTCACTGACATTTATAAGTTCTTAAAAGAACTAATTTTAATAATATAAAGTTAAAAATTGTTATATTTACAAAATAATTCAAACTTGCAACTTGTCAAAAATTCCTCTGCCCCAGAGGCTAAAAGAATGAGCTATTAATTAATCTGCTTGTTATTAATCATACTCAACACATTTTTAAATGTTTTCAAAATAGCTATAAACTATAATAACTGTAATTATAGCAACAAAGTTAGCAAATAACAATAAATTATGTAAGCACGTAAAATGATAAAGCTTGATATTTGTTATTCATTTCATCGTCAAATCGTCGGCTGAATATTGGATTGTGCCATGTCCATTGTTTTTCTTTTAGAATATTTCTTCTACTAGTTTTTAATATTGAAATGTACTATGTTCACTGAATCATACGTCCAAAAAATTAACACTATTTATGAGATATAGAGTATTAGTTTTGTACTAAGTCATAAACATAAAATGTTAAATTTAAACTTCAATTACGATTACCTTTTCTGTTGGGAATATCAAATTCCCTGTTTTACATTTTATGATCTTTATTTTTCCAATAAAGTTAATAAAGAACGAGTTATATGCAAAAAAAAATTAAAGTACAAACTTCTAAACGTTCATATAAAATTTAAAAAATTTCTAGTTTACTTCCTCAAAATTCTGAAAATCGTGCTTCGTTGCCTAGGCAACCGTTTATTTTAACCGTAACACTTATGGTGGGTTTCATAAAGGCATCTTAAAATTTAAACTACGATTAAAATTATAACCATAGTTACAACAATTAGAATGCATTGTTGTTATATTGTTTGAATATTATAATCCTAGATTGAATTTTAAACCTCTTTTGTGAAACCGGGCATTAGGGCCAATTTCATAATGAATTTTAAAGGAAGCGTTAAATTTAAAACCGCTTTTAAGACAAAATAAACCAATCACAATGATCAATTTGGCTTTAAAAGAGGTTTTAAATTTAACGCTTCTTTTAAAATGCATTATGAAATTGGCCCTTACAGCCAAATTAATCATTTTGATTGGTTTATTTTGTCTCAAAAGCGGTTTTAAATTTAACGCTTCCTTTAAAATTCATTATGATATTAGCCCTTAGTAGGACAAATTTTTTACCAGATTTCAGTAATTAAAATTCGAATATTACCAAAATTTCTAGGTGCTTTCTAGACCACAAGTTTGGAATCTGCAGCAGCCATGTTAAAACATTTATATTTAAGTTATTTAAGTAATTTGTGACTACTTTGACCTTCTGGATTAGAGCATTATCGTGTTGCAGTATAAATTTTGCATCAATTAACCTCTTTCCTGCAGGTATTATTACGTCTTGAAGGAGTTGTAACTATACTGAAGAGGTAACTTTACCTTCAAAAATTAGTATTTTACCAACGCCAGATGAGCACATACATCACCAGACCATAACACCTTTGTCAAATGACCTTAAAGCAGGCCATATGTACATTCTCCCATGACTATACTTTAGCCGAATCACTTATTCGTCGGTCCATAGGATGGCATCCAAAATTTTTTTGGCTTTAATACATTCTCCGTATAAAATTGCATCCTTTTCATTTTATAATATCTTGCTTATGTACAGTATTTTTCGTGCAACTCGACCGTGCCTTTACATGCATAAAATGGACGTCGTATACTATACATTGACTTGGGACTTTATTTGAAGTTTAGCACGAATTTTTTCAGTAGATAAAATTGGGTCCGTATTGGAAATAGCCTGACTTTTTCAATCGCGCCTTTCCGTAGTAATTTTTGACCGGTCCTGGCGTTTTATCGGTTACGTTCTACCGTTCAGTCGAAAGCATAATTAATTGCTTTAAATATTGAAGTGATAGATTTTCCTAATAATTTGGCAATTTCGTGCATTTTTTTCCTGTTTACCTATAACTTGATGATCAATTGCCGTTTTTCAGTAGTCAAATATTTATATTTTACCAATTTACTGAAACCCATATTGAAATAATACGAATTTGAAGTAAAAGCGGCAAAGTTATAAATATTTCAAAAATATTACACTCTGGCTTTAGTAATACAGCGAATTTTAAATAAAACTCGAGTGGCTTAATACTAAAATACAATTTAACAAAAACGATCTTTTGATATAATACGCACTGCACCCTTAACTCATATATAATTATGTAATTTTAACCTACTTTGGCTGCGTTAAAATAAGGATGAAATGAAATTTGTTTCAATATCTTTTGTTTATTTTATTTACTAACTAATGTTTTATCGAATTCTGGAGACTTCTAAGTATTTTAAAAAATTTGCAAGAAATCATTTATTATTGGAAATATACAATAAATATTTTTAATTTCATTTTTTAACCTACTTTTGCTAGTATCTGTATGTACAGGTAATTATAGTAGAGAGAAACAAACAACTAATAGCAGTTATAGACATTAATTATTAAACCCATTAGAAATCATCGTCAATTTAGTACTACTAATTAGATCTGTAATCTTAAAACAGTGGTTTATAAATACGTGTGCATACATACATATGTACATAATATGTATACTCTATGTAGTGTAAGTCGCACAGGTATGTAAAATTCAGATATGTGTTGAATGATTCCAATTTAGATTAACTTCATTATACAAAACCATTCCCATTGGTTCCATTTATCGATTATAAGATTTGAACTGACTTTCTTACTCATAGGATGTTACATATTCAATATTTTTCTTATGCAAGATATCTAATGCATCAAGTCATTGCAACATGTCTAGATACTATTATAATGTTCTTGTATGTACGAGTATATGTTGTGTATTATAAATATTATACAACTATTATGTATTGTAGTGCTATTGGGGAACACTTATTATATTCCAAATCAATTGCCCCTAGTAACACAGATCTTTTTTTATATTATAATATCATTTAATATCCAATCCAAATCTTTTATATTTTTTAATCCAAACGTAATCCAATTCAAAATCCAAATTAATATCCAAATCCAATTTAATTTTTTAAATTTTTAGTTTCAGCTTCCGTACACAATATCCAATATTCAAATTTCAAGTTTCTTTTCATTCATTTTTATTTTTAATGGCATTCAATTTAATGAAACGCATAAAAAAAATTTCTACTTCACTTTTATAATTAAAACTCAATAAAAAATTACTTTGTTAACAATTTTTACAAACTTTGCAGACAACGCAAGTAGGGCTGATGAAAGAGCAGCCTCGTTCCTTTTCACAACTATACCAACACCAAAATTTTTTTTTATTCGTGCGTTGGGGAGGGGGAAATTCTCATGGACACCACCCGCGGATTGTAGTGTCGGACTCTTACCGACTAAAACCCCCTCCGCCTAAGGCTAACTGCAGGAGTGTGGTATTATCTGTCGTTAGATTTATTGGTAAAGAGTTTCCTTTTTAAATTGAATTTGATATTGAATCTAATAATATTTTGAGTACGATATACTGATTTTTGAAAATTAATCAAAATGAAAGTAGTTGATAATTATTATTGATTGGGAAAGAAGAAATTTTGGTGGAAAAAAGTTGATAATAAAAATGAAACTATTATTAAAATGTATTTAAATGGTAAGAGCAAATTTTAAATATTTGTCAAAAGTTATTAAAGGACCGCAAATTTGAGCCACATGGGTTTATTTAATTTAATTTAATAAAATTATCTATATATTAGATTGTCAAATATCTTCCTTCCGCCTTTTTGTCTTTTGAATTTCGCGGCTATGTACAAAGCGCTACAGAGCTCGTATCTGGCAATACTATACATCATTTGACAGGTCTTGACATAACCTACAAAACGACGCTATGCATGATTAGTTTGGATATTGCGTTCAACAGTTGTAGACGTGTAAACATGGAGTTCACTAACTCCGAAATTCGCACTATTTTAAAGTTTTCCTTCGTTAAAGGCAAATCCGCTAGAGAAACGTTCCGTGAGATTAATGATGTTTTGGGGGATGGTACTCTATCACTTCGAACCGCGGAGGAATGGTTTCGACGATTCAGAGCCGCTGAAAACGGCACCATGGATAAGCCAGCCGGCGGAAGACCTGTGACGACGAATACCGATGAAATCATGGAAATCGTCGTGTTAGACCGGCATGTGGCATCTCGTGAAATCGCCCAGGAGATGGGAGTTAGTCACCAAACCATTTTAAACCATCTGCAGAAAGGTGGATACAAAAAAAAGCTTGATGTTTGGGTGCCGCATGATTTGACGCAAAAAAACCTTCTGGACCGAATCATCGCCTGCGATATGCTGCTGAAACGGAACGAACTCGACCCATTTTTGAAGCGGATGGTGATTGGCGACGAAAAATGGATCACATACGACAATATCAAGCGGAAACGGTCGTGGTCGAAGGCCGGTGAATCGTCCCAAACAGTGGCCAAGCCGGGATTGACGGCCAGGAAGGCTTTGCTGTGTGTTTGGTGGGATTGGAAGGAAATCATCCACTATGAGCTGCTCCCATATGGCCAGACGCTTAATTCTACCATCTACTGCGAACAACTGGACCGCTTGAAGCAGGCGATCGACCAGAAGCGTCCAGAATTGGCCAACAGGAAGGGTGTAGTGTTCCACCAGGACAACGCCAGACCACAATCTTCGTTGATGACTCGTCAGAAAATACGGGAGCTCGGATGGGAGGTTTTATCGCATCCACCATATAGCCCGGACATGGCGCCAAGTGATTACCACCTGTTCCTGTCCATGGCAAACGCCCTTGGTGGTGTACAGTTGAACTCAAAAGAGGCTTGTGAAAAGTGGCTGTCCGAGTTCTTCGCAAATAAGGAGGGGGGCTTCTACGAGGGGGGTATTATGAAGTTGCCGTCTAGATGGAAACAGATTATCGAACAAAACGGCGCATATTTGAACTAAATCCGATCACTGTAACACTCTTTATAAAGCATTGAATAAAGAGCAAAAAGGCGGAAGGAAGATATTTGACAACCTAATATAAAAATCGTTTGTGCGTTTGTTAGGTTTAGGTAAACTCGGGAACCGCAAGAGGTATCGAAGCCATATTTGCACCATAGCTTAGAAATATTATGCAGATTGCACAACTATTTTTTGGTCCAGATTGGTAGCGTCGGGGTCGACTTATACGCGACCAGGTTAAACCAATAGGTTATCGAAAGGTTACCGATAGCTGGCGTGATGTAACTAACCGAACAAACAAATTTATTCAAATTTGGGTCAGCTAGTATTTAATAACATTTATCGTTCCAATATGGGATTAAAATTTTTATGGTGTTATATTTAAAATTAAAATTAGCCGAGCAGTTTTGAAGATTTAATTTTATAAAAGTGCACATTTACAAAGTGAAAGTTTACATTTTGATAAGAGTCTTATGATCAACAGATTCATTCTTGGGATTTGAGGAGTTTGATAATGTTTTTATTGAACCTAAAGTTAAGAGGAGGAACAGATAAGACGAACTTAGAAATAAAAGAAGTTTATTTCGAAATAAATTACTCAATTTTTTATTGTTGTACCAGTATTGAGCAAGTTAATGCTATCTACAGAATCAAAGAACTTACAGTTTAACAGGGACCCTGAACCGTGAGAAGTATACAAGTATCATTCAATTAGACAAAAGTTCCTTCAAAGATGTTCCCAGCACCTTATAATAAGATACTGTCCGAAAAATTCGATGTCCTTGGTCAGAAATCGAACACTCTCACTGCCAGCCTACGCTACAACTGTACTAACTTTATAATATTCTATAATTTATTAAAGTTCATTTCGTTCATTCGATTTCTTATTTTTTTAGTTATATAAATTCACTTTTATTGTTGCTCATAAACTTTATTGAACCGTACGTTTGCTTAAACGTTGTGGTATCATTTTAGTAAAATATTTATAAAAATTGTTTCCTATTCTGTAAGTTTATTAGTGAAATGTACTATAGTTGACATATCATGTTTGCTCAGTATACGTGGTATAATAATATTTATAACCTACAAGTTATTATAATAGTTATAATAACTATTATGACAATTTTTATCCGTAGTTTACCTCTCCGATATGTACATATCATATGCATAACTTTTAAATGTTCGCTGTTAAATTTATTTGAATTAGTGATAACTATTGTTAACTAAATTTATTTACATTGAAAAAAAAATTGTTTTAATATACTTGGTACAAGTACCTGCAATATAAAAAATGTTTATTGAATCAATAAAATTTTAATTCAGTTCGATTAAAACTTGAACTGTGAGTACCACAATAACTTCATTTAAATAAGAATAATTGAAACAAGTGAAACGAAATATTTTCTATGTGAAGAGTCTCCCGTTTTATTCATTCGAACTTAAATGAAATTTCAAACACTACGCGAAAATTCATGGTAATTATAAAATTCTATTTATGAAATAAAAATAATGTGGGTTTGAAGACTATTTATGATAGGGGCTAGAATCTGTTCCGTGCTTAGCTTAATCTTTGCATACTAGGTTAGTGTCTAGAAACCCCTTTATGGACTAAGCGGCATATTTCTAAAAATAGTGAACATTAAATTTTGGGAATTAGGAACTTGAATGGGAATTCCAACTATGTATATTATACAACTTTTTGAGATATTTACCCCTAATCTTAACAGTTTACAAAATTTTATATTGTATTGGTACCCCAGATCCTAGCTTTTGTAAAGCTGAAAATAAACGAAAATAAAAGGCCTTTGAGAGGCTTGTATGACTCTGGAGCTCTTGTACTCGGCCCCAAACTGCCGTAACCCAGCTAATTTTTTTTTGAGTCGTTAATAAACGTGTTATTCAAATATTAACTAGTTGCTTATACCCAACTTTTAAATTTTAGTTAAAAGTTAACTTAGTCATAAACTTAAACTTGAACGTAACAATTTTTATCTAAAGTGTTAGAACCGTTTATTTTTGTCATTAAAATCTAATAGTCATTATAAAGTTTGTAAAGTGACTCATCGTATTTTGCAAGTTTGCTATAACACTGTTCATATAAATTTTTATTAGATTTTACAATTTGATGAGTATATAACCAACTACATAGTAAATCGGATTTAATCAAATTTACAGAGTAAGTTATTTGAGTAAACTGTTAACAAGTTACACACGTCTAACTAAGAAACTTCCACTACACACAAACTAACAAGTTGAACATTTTGAAATTCTAAAATGATAACTATACTACTTTTGCAGTCAAAAACATCAAAATTTTAGCATAAAGCTTTGTTTTCCCAAATGGACACCTTAGACAGCGCAATCAAAACAGTTTATCAACTTTACTTAACATACTGTATGATAACAATAAATAAACTTGAGAAATTTATTCGTTTTAAAACTTTCAGAAATTGGAAAAACAATTTTTACTTGTGGTAGTGCTTTTATAACTTAGAATTTGTTGAAATGAGAATAAAATCCGTCAATCTGTAGAATGGTGTTAATTAGTTTATAAAACTATAGTTATCTTTGATATTTTGAATTTGATATTATATTTCATCTTGACACAACTTGAAAATATCGTAGATCGAAATATATAAAGGGTATAATGTACCTATCTGGATTATGTACTACATTTGTACACCTTTTAACGAAATCATAAATGTAATGTTACTGTAAACATTATATAAATGTAAAATTAGTAACTTTTGATATTATAATAATTATGTAAGCGTTATAACTATACATAATATAAAAAACGCAAAGCTGTAACGGCATTCAATATATTTTGTTATCATAAAAAATAATTTTGTCATGACCGTTCACGTATTTAAAGGAATGCAAACAATTTCGAATACTTTTGCATAATTAATTATGAATGGTAGGTAGACACTGTGTTTCTGACTCATTAATCCTGATCAATAATTTTAGTCAATAATTTTCCACATCCTGAATGCTTTAGACTCGACGGCGACGTAAGCCTAATTTTTTAGCCTTTTTTAGACAAAAAGTATACCTATCCATTATCTAAAATTTAATGGGGAGATAAAGAAATAACTTTTCAGTTTTTGCTATTGAATTGACTTTAAATGCGGCAATTTGCCAAACCGGAATCAATCGCCCACAGTAAATCCATATTTATGGTACTAAATTTAAATTATAAAGTAGGTATTCTTATATAAGACGAAATAACAGGAAAGCATGCAAGCTTACTTCAGTTTTAATGTTATTAGCATCTACTTGAAAAAATTACTTTTATTGTCTGGTATGGTAATTTTTTGTTTAAATTATATCATTAATTAAAACTGAAACATCATTTGCTTTTACTTCGCAAATTAGACGATTTTCATTACAATAAAACACTTTGCGTAATGTTAAATTCATTATAAAATTTTAAAATGCAGAAATACTCTGTAAAAGAGACTTAAATCTTTTCTTATTATTTTTAATTTTGTATTTGCAACAGCCACGAGGAAGTATACGAAATATGTTCAACTTTCGTTGTGATTAACATCCGAGTTTCTTTATTATTCTCAAAGAATACGAAAAAGTAAAGAAGTAGTCAAAGAAAATATAAACCTTACTTAAAAGTGAGAAGAAGCCTTCGTAGTATCTGTTAATCACATCTTTGCTTCCACAACGTACAATTAACACTCGACTTCAAGTGTGTTCATTAACCGGAGCAATCTATTGCTCCTTAGACGACATCTTTGATATAAAATTTTCAATTTGCATTAACTAATTTTTAATCTTCTTTTCTTTTATATTTGACTTTCTATATGGCAACTTCATTTTTGTAACAAAAATGTATTTTGAAACTTTTCTACTTTAAATGTTACGAAAAGTTAATAACGATGTATTTCTTAAAAATGTATAGATTTTATACAGTGCCTTGAATTACTTCAACAAGCGATATTAAAGAAGTTTTACCAACTTTAAAATTATTACTTTCAAAGCAACGTCCCGCTTGTAGAATATTATACGATATGTTTGTATTTAAAAATTTCTTAGTAAATATTATTTACAAGCACTATTTCTGTAACTGTTGAAATTTTCAGTAAGCTTCAATAAAATATAGATAATTCCTATCTAAATTGTGACATAGATTTTCTTAAATTTCTATACTACTCGTATATGTCTAATGTTTGATTAAATTTGGTATCCAATATAGTTATATTCCATTTAGTATTTAATATTTTATAAAAATTAATTATATGTCTTGTTAATATTAGTCTTTACATTATTAGTAAGTATTTGTACACCATTTTTTTTTAGTCGTCTATCTCTCTATTTCTTTGGAGGTTGGACTGCTCTTCGGCCTTCTTTTCTTTTTTTATACATTATGCTGTAATGTATAATTTTCTACTACCTTCTCTATTTATTTATATTAGCTAAATATCTTAAAACCGAAAAACCTCACAAAAGATATATCTAGTCAAAAAACAACTGGCAGTTGCTCAGTTATTTTGGGAATTTTTAAGTTTATCTACACTGATATTTTAGACAGACCTTCTTAATGGTGGTAAAAATTACTTAATCTGATAAATATTCTCCGACGAAACATGAAATCCTCAATCATAGAAGAACTTCCAAAATGATTGATGTGAAATTAAAAAGAATTTTAATTTACCACATAATAGGGGTATTATAAAGCATTGGATAATGGATAGTAGTTCGTAAATAAACTAAATAATTTATAAAGTAATGTAAGAAAGAAAAACATTCGTGATTAACATTTTTTAGCCTTTTACTTCTATTCTAGATAATTGCATTGAGTAATTTAAACTAACCGGCTAGTCATAATACATCTTCTCTAACAAATTTAGATTAAATAAATTTTAAAGATGTGAATAGAACAGCAGAATTGCCTTTAGTAACAATTAAAGTAACTTCACTTGAATTGCAATTTTTCTTGCTCGATAGTATAAAATTTAATCATACGATCATAATAATGTTTGCTAAAATAATTTAAATAACTTCTTCATGTATTAATTTTATTAACAACTTCAGTAAATACATTTAATCAGATCAAACCAATATTAAATATACATGTCAATAGATAATGATGACCAGGCCAAGAAGTTTCCACAAAGAAACAACTACATAATCTATTGGTTTCCAGAAAAAATGTATCTACCTTATATTATGGTCACATAATAGAAATTTTCTTAACAAAAAATTATTATTTTTGTGGGTATCTTAGTGACATTTTCATTAAAAATTTTATTTTTACTAAAAAGTTTAAATTTAACAGGTTTTCGAAAATTTTCACTTCTTAAACACTCCGTATAAAATAGTTGGATAACTTAATTGTTGAACATAGCTTATTAGTATGTTGTAGAGTAGACCATGCATTTTGAAGTTTACTCTAAAATTTTCTCAAAAATACCAAAATTTGATGGACGTTTTTAAGAGTTTAGGACAATATAAGACCTTTATTGGTCTAAAAACCAATAAAACCTTTATATAAATTTAAGGGTTGCGGGGACCAAAGGAGTAGTGTTGACACATTACTTTATTTGTCTAAGTGATATCGTTTAACTTATCACAAATACTGCTTACTACAACAAGTGGTGATAAACTTCAAATGTATATTGATCTCTAAAATAAACTCGTAGGCTAGCTTAAAACTGAAATATTAAAAACTTTTAATTACTTGTAGTAATAATAATATTGTTAAATATGTGTTAATATAATCAAACCGTTTGTTCCATATTTATGTAGGAGTTAGACTTTATCAAGATAACTTTGTATAAAATTAATTATATACAGTTATACAGTATTGCTGGTATTGCACATTAAATTAAATACATACTACCAAATGCGGTTTTAATTTTGAAAATTCAGTGAAAATTAAATACACCTACGTAATATAAATATCCTATGTTTAGGATTTACATCTAAATATTTTATAACATCTATTAGGAAAACTTTTTATGATTTTGTGTCGTATATGTATCAATTTTAGAACTTTAAAAGAAATATGAAATACCAATATTTACTATTTCTAGTAATAAATTTATTATTATATTTAGAACTACCTACATATACAAATTTATTAATATACGTAGCGAATTTTATTGTTACAATTAAAATGCATAAAGTCAACACAAATGAACTATACGGAAAGTTATTCGTATATAGTATAATATAGTATTCACAGTTTCGGAGTTTCAATTAATATAAGAAAATTAAAATATAAGCTATTCTTTAGCTTTAATAAATAATCCTTTAATAAAAATTTTTGTATTGTCTCTTTTTAATAATTTTTGTGTAAGCAGTTAATAAATATGTTTTATATTTTATTAGTTATTTATTATATTTATAACCTGATAGACTGAAGATGGGAATAAAATAAGATTCCCGAAACGCGTATCTAAATATTTTATGAAAACACTTGGATAATAGATTTTTATTTTAATTTTCTTATAATTATACTGAAAGTAAAAATTTTGCAACTGTTTTTGTCATACTATGGTATCTGTTCTATAAAATTTATATATTATTAGAATTCAGTAATTTATTATTTATTTAAGATATTGCTTTATTGATTTCTATAAAACTGAGCTAGAGTTAAGACACTATGAGGTAATTTTTCTAAAAGGTCACAAGATACGGAAATGTTCTAGTTTGATTAACCATACTCTATTTTTTTGTAAGACTTGAAAATTTTACTTTATCGAGTTATTAAGAACCGAGATACTTTCTAGGTCTAAAACTAAAAAGTATTTCTTTCGTTTGGAAAATTGTATCTTGCAACGATATTTTTGTGGTTGTGAATTTCCATGTACGCCCATGCATTTTATCTTTATTTAAATCAGCAATATTTCTGTTGTTTAACATGCAGTACTTCTAAACGTAAAATTGTTCTTACTCACGATTTCCCTAAAGACGTATAGTAACAATCTTTCTACGATAAAATGATAAATTGTTCAATTATTTAAAATTTATAGAATATTTGAGTTGGATAAAAGCTTAATTGCGTGTTTCGTAATGTTTCAGTTCAACTCAGTATTTTAAATGTTTAAATTACTTAATTTCTGTCTACGCAATTTTTCTAATACGGGTCTGTGTCGTTTATTTTAGCTATTATTAATTTCTTGTGCATTTCAAAACTATATTTCGAATTTAATGCTATATGATTTTCTTTAAGTACTTAAATTTGAACACCTTGGGAATTAAACTATGTATTGCATTATTACCACATATTATATTTGAAGAAGTTTATTGTTTTGCTTGTAAACCATTTTTAAACGAATTATTTTATTAATTCTCGACCAAAATAAGTTTGACCCGTGTGTTTGTCTGTTTATCTGTCTGTCTGTGGCTTCGTAACTCTTCAACGAAAGGCAAATTTTGATGCGGTTTTTTAAAATAATGATAAAGCAGTTTATGGAGAAGTTTCTTAGCTATGTTATGTCAAGCCAAGCTTTCTACTTATTTTCAACATATTAAATAAAAATCTATAAGAAATGATATTACAGGATATTAACTATATTCAAAACGCTGAGAGAGAAATGCCGTAAAAATTCATAGGAACAATGTTGTAGGAAATTACATTTTCTGCAAAATTTTCTGACGTGTATAAATGTACCATGTACGTAAAAGCAGAAATAAATCTAAAATGAAATTTTAAACTTATTTTTTTTTTAATTTCTTTTGTAGCCTACTAAGCTAAAGGTCATAAAAAAAGATCATGGTCCTCTAGTTTCTTAAGGAATTCAAGTTGTTACAAATGAAACTAAACAAAAATCCTAAAATATTAGAATGTTAACCATTAAGTGAAAAATATATACTTGGAACAATATTATTTAAAAAACACCGAAGGTCAGTTATATAAAAAAGATCATGTTCAGATGAGAGTTAACTGGAGGATTTAAGTAAATGCAGTTGTATGAACCGGGGTCAAGCATCGATCTTAAATTATTTCTTGGATTTTTCTTACCCCAGAAATAGGTGGATTAACATAGTTAAAGGTGCGATAACGCAAGTGAGATGCAAGTATATTTTAAGACGTGAAAGGGCTAGATTTTCAATTGTGAGTCAACTCTTGAACTTGGTTGCTTGGTAGGTTAAGCCTTGAATTTAGTTTAACTCATAATTGAAAAACTGGTCCTAAGAGAGAGACATGAAGTATGTTGTCAGCGTGTTACTCTTTGTTTTTCTTGTTTTTCAGCAGTTTTTCTTTGAACAGCAATGACTTCAGTTTTACTCTGCGTGAACAAACAAGCAGGATTATCGCCACTAACGTTGGTTCAAATTTATTTGTGAAATCTTAAACCTTAAAGTGTTACTATAATTTTGTGTTTCCTTTAAAAAAAACGTTCTTTAATTACTCTTACAAGATATTAGCGTGATTTTACCGATGATGAGGATTTCGTAGTATAACTAGAAATATTAATTTGAAGAATATATTCGAAGAAAACCACAAATTTCTCGTAATCGACAAAACCTTTTGAAACGAAGTCAGATAAAGAATTATTTCTTCGTTTTCAATTAACGAAACCTTTATTGCAAATTATTTTAAACGAACCTAATCTTGGCCCACAGACAACGTGGTATAATTTTGTAACTGTAATATAGTTACAGAAATTATCCATTATCTGCCGGCGAAATGTTGCCATTAACATTACGTTTTTAGGGTCCATTAACAAACTGGTGAAAATCACTAAATTTATAGGAATTTCTATCGTACTCATGAATACCAACAGTTAATTCTAAAATAGCGCTCGGTTCAGTTGACTCAGTTGACGCTACTTATAAGTTGGTTTATTCAACCGCACATGCGTTGTTCTTGTAAATTCAACCCTATATTTTATACAACCGAACATCTTAATTGCATCGTAACTTAACATACCTAACTAAATACCACACAATTTACTTGAATCTGTTTTTAAAGTGAAGTCAATCAATAAATCGGTGCAGGCATCCCCCGTATAACACGGTTAATTCGTACCGTAATTTTAAATAATAAATTATGAACAATATTATATAATATCATAATTAAACTTTAAAAATTATTTCAAAAATTTTAATTGAATAATATTATATTACAAAATCAGACTCACTGGATGATTGTACTTCCACTACCCTCGGTAGTGGAGTAAAAGGTAGATATGGGATACATTGGACGCACTGTCCATTGCATCCCCTGCCTGGGAGGAATATACTTAGAAATGTACAGCAACAAAATCACTAACAAGCCCCAAAATACAAGCATGTACATTGTATCCCAGTGTCCACACTATCCCCAGTCTTCCCTACTATGTTATGCGAGAGACGCCTGTAGACAGCAACAACAGATTTTAATTTGGTCATGGTTACAGTAATTTCACAAAAAGCTTGTTATAATTTTTTATGTTGCTAATTGAAATATATCGCTGATGCCAATTACTCTACCACCTTAGCATCTGAATTTAAAGTTTTAGTAAATTAACAAAATGAGTGCAAACACATGATTTTTACAATTAAATAAATAAACAATTAATTTTATTATAATGGAAAAATCTACATCACTCATAAAAACAGATTTTTCAATATGGTAACAAACAAATCGATGGGTCTCAATGTTATGAAAACAGGGTACACGACGAATATACTAGTAATTAACTAATATCTACCTATTACCTTTTGTATTATGAGCGTTGAAAAATTTACTTTTTGACTCTTCGAAACGACAATATTTTATTAATTACTAAATGGCTATTCAAATTTTACTTTGAGTTATTCTCTCTGAAATCAGTTTATTATAGTTGCAAAATGAATTTCACACCCGAGAGGTTGCAAATTGTTATTAAAGGTCATGCTCCACAAATTTCATAGTCCCGCTCGTGCTTTTTATTCAATATTAAGCACAGATCGTGAGCTCGGTTCTACGTTTTTAAATATTATTAAGGTTTAATAAGTAAAAAATTTAACGAAATATATCATACTAAACTTTAAAAATTAATTTTTGTTTTAATTGGCACCAGTAATGGTAATTTTTAATTAATACTTATTTAAAATACCTTAAAAATATAAAAGGAAAATAAAATAACTGTAAATAAGCTACTTACTACAACTTTGACGGGGACGGTAATCATCCTCCACTACAACCTCTGCCGCGTTTCAAAATTAGGGTTTAATTGATCAAGAATTCTTCTGTAAAAATTCTTTGGGAATTCTCAAGAATTCTTAACTTCGATGGTGTACTCTCAGCCCCTTCGGTTCTTTATCTCATTATCTTTTATATTTGAAAAGTTTTAATAATTTCGCTTAGTTCATGGCCTATTGTAGTCACCGGTTTACTGTGACAATTTATGGCAACCATCATTTCTGTTGAATAGTTTGTATTGCTATATTATCTTAGTAATCCAAAACGATGTCTTGAAGATTACTCTTGTGACCCATACCTCAGGTTAACCTCGAGGATCATCTTCTCTTCAACTTCAGGTATAAGTACCTAATATAACTTTGTTTATAGTTTAATCTAAGCATAGTTATACAGGTTTTTTCTTTATATTGCACTTTAAGGTTATATTAGCTATGGGTATCTAAACTTGAAGTATATCCTAAGGTACTCAGCAGCGGAGCATCTCCAAATAGCCCTATACATATTGAATAATTTATGTTTTAATTTATAAAGTATTGAATGTTCATAATTGAGCTTATTAACAATAATCCTAAAAGACAAAAGTACTGTCCCATTAAATCAATAATTATATTCTATACTTTTTAATAATGCAGTTTGAGCGTTAATAGTAGCACAAATTAATAATACGCTTTTATGTATAATTATACCGTGAGACACGATAATTACCGCAATGTAATAATTATATCATCTATTTAATGTAACTAATACGTTGGATATTATTTAAATAACTAATTAGCCATGTGTTAAACTAAAACTATAATTCATATCGTTCGGCAATACTCCAAAAACTCCAAAATATAGTTATATATAAAAGTATTTCACAAAGTTAAGTGAACTAAAATGAATTAATTGCTAAATGTGGAAAATCATTTGATAGAGTGAATAAGGTATTATACTACAAATTGTAGTATTATAATAAACTGTAAATGTTCTGTATTGGAACAATTTGCTTATGTGGTTTACCTTATTATCTTTAACAGTATAAGCAATTAATTTACATAAATTGTAGTTTTCGGTGGTTACTCACTTTAATAACTATTTATACATTACAAGTGCAAAATAATATATATATTGCATCAAGGCAACAAGAAGAAAAAGGGTTTCTGTAATCTTACGAGATTTGAGGCGATCTCATTTGGCACTTGAATATTATAGTCGAAAGAATTTTTTATTTATATAAGACGTAGTAACAAATCTGTTAGTAAAACGAGTGGCGTAAAAATATGTGTAAACAATATTTTTACAGAGAGTGAGGCAAAACGCCGAACAAATATGGAAGTCATACGCGTTTTTATACGTGATTTTAAACAACACAACAAGAAACAATTTTTTCTGCGAGAAAAATGGAACTGCATCCGTCTTGTTGAAATGAATGCTAAAAGTAATCGGTTCGAATTAGTGAAGACACTAAGAATCTTATGATTGTTTGCGTACTTCAGAGGTCGTATAAAGCCGTCCGTCGGTCTCCTGGGTTGATGATAGTCACCACCAAACAATTAAACAGGATTCATGCAAATTTCCCAATCCGGCTTAAGCAGCCGTGGCGTCTTAATGCTAAAACCTTTATCACTAAGAAAGATTTTCCTTTTGCTGATGCACAAGCATTTGAAAATGTCGATTTCAATTCAGTGGAAAAAAAATTATGAAGAAAATTTATTAAAGTTAATTAAAAGGAAGCACTTCTTTGCAGGATATAATAATTGAATGAAATTGTTTTGGCAAATGATACATTACATTTTGTCTTATCTGACCAGAACGAGGAAAATGATTTAAAAAATTTAAAATATAAAATTTGAAAACATGAAAGAGAAATGTTGGAATTTCTTTCAATAGGCTATTGCAAAAAAATTGAGTAAAGCGAAAATCATTTTAAAGATAATAATCAATACATTTGTGATTTAACTCGTGAAACATACAAAATTTCTTGAATTTTCCTAATAACAGTTTCAGTGATTCTGAAAATGTTAAGAATAATATATCATTAAATGATACGAAAACACAGTTCCAATGTGAATCCACACATTGAAGGATGCTAGTGAAATTTCTATCAATACAATTTTGTTGAGTTATTTGAGGTGATCTAAACAACGCTTGAGGTATTCAAATTTGTGTTTAAGGTGCTCGAACATGCCCAGGAGGTACTTAGAGTTACATTAAAGACTCTAGAATTTGTTTTTGAGACATTTCGACTTGCATATGATTGCTTCGCTTTTCTAAATTATAAAAATTATTATTATTAAATTATATTAGCAGATAACACGGCCGCTATCAAAAACCTCTATGGATACCTGTATCAAACCGGCATAATTACAGAAATCTAAATCGAAAATATATAACATAATGTAATTTGAAATTTGTATAACATACCACCCAACAGTGCTATGATCTTGCAATTAAAGCACTTAATTAAATTAAAAAAAAAAAAAAAATATATAAATGATGCAAATTGCTCGGCCGTTGAGTTTTTCGTTTTAAATAAAAATATTCGGCTGGACACCTTTCTTCCACTTTGAAATATAGTAAAACTTCTTTTATCACATTTACTTTACAAACTATTTATACTTATTTTTTTGAACAAACTATTGAACTTGAATAAATAGTTTTACTAGGTACTATCTTATCCTTATCATACAGAGATAGAGCTATTGTCTTCTTCTATTTTCTTCTTTGGAATCCTAAATTATTTAGCAAAATTTTTGATTGCCAAAATCAGCTTTATTATTAATACTATTATAAATCAATACGATTTAATAAATTTTCTTCAATAGGAGGAATTTATAATATTTCAGAATTTAAATTTTTTTTGTTTATTTTGTATACTTTTAACTAATCTTTAAATACCTACCTATATATTTTGTGTGCTTTTTCTTTGTACATTATATTTCAGAGTTGAAAGTTATTAGAAAAACCTGTATCTTAAGTAAATATTATCTATGTTATTAATGTTAAGATTTTTTAATTTAATTGTAAAATAAATTCATTTTCCTATAAGATACTACTGTGAAAAACAATTACGAAATATTTTTTTAATAAATTTTAAATAAACCAATTCCAAACAGGTGGATAATCAGAATATTCGTTAGGGTACTATTAGATGTCCATTATAACATCCCCTCATCAATATTGAACTTCACTAATTAAACGTTTTACAGGTATTCGATGAAAGGCTTATGAGTAATTAATGCAAATAGCAATGTCTTCCGTGTTAGTTACGTAAACTACCAAATTCGTCCTTATAAAAAAACAATAGTAACTGCCATCGAACATCCCCAAATAAAATAATTTATTTTAAAGTTAATCTAACGCTATTTCTACCTTATGAGTTAAATTTTGAATAGTTAACCAGATTTATCGTTAATTCGTGACTGTAAGTACAATGAAAACAAAATAATTCAGATGTGAGATGGCAGTTGACGCTTATTACTTCAGTTAATCAAATCCTTGACAGTTTTAAGCTGATTGAAATAACAAGATAACAAAGTAAATACTCTTTTGCTTTTCTAAATAGGTTTAGTAGCTGACTATAGGATTAATACTATGATTGCCTCACGACAAACCATTCTTATGCAGATAAAGAAAGATACATTGTTCGTAGTGTTTGCTAATTATTAATACTATACAAAGTAAGCTTTCACGGTTGTTTCTTAAATTACCGTCTTTAATGCTTATGAGCTTAAAACATTATGTTAATCTATAAAGAATAACAGTTAAGATACTATAAAAATAAATTGCTTTATATTTAAAGAGAAAGGTTCTGATGTTTTTGATAAGTACAATTTACCTAATTAGACAGTTGTAGGTAAGTTAATTGAATTTGCCTGGAGCTTTCTTTCAAATATCAAAAATTATCTTTTGCTTTTTACCTCAATAAGTATTTTTATTTGAAACAATTTCTTATTTTACAAATAAATGTTATAAAGAATTTTATATTTCGTGTAAAAAATGTCTACAATTTTGATAAATTGTTTACCTTTAGATACAAAATATTATATGCAGCATTGACGAGCAAAGTAAACCAAGGAAAATTTATTGAACTTTTCTTCAATGATTGAATGTTATTTACCTAAAAGAGAGTGTAGCAAATAGGCTCAATCTATCACTAGAGAAACAGATAAGGTTACTGGTGGTTTAATAAATATGTCTGATATTGGTTTATAAATAAAAGTTATGAAACAGCTATTGGAATGTTTTTTAGCTATATTTAGTTTAGTTTTGATAAATTTCATAATTTTTACACACTTTTTCATGTGCTTTTTATACATTAGTCAATATCGAACAACGGAAATTGATTTTAGAATTCTGTAAAGTAATTACATTATTACAGCCTTTAATAAAAATAATACATTCAGATAAGCAATGGGTAAGGAAAAAATTGCTTTGGCCTTTATTGTTAAAATAAAAATTACTTTTGAACTAAGTTAGACTCAATTTTGTTTCAATCAAGATGGTCAACTTTAAAAAGTAACCGTCAAATAATTCATTCGGGAAATGCAAACTTTTTATAACACACGAGAAAGTTTGAATGGTTTCATATTTCTTTAAATTCAAAGCACGCGCAAATTTAAAGCATAAAAATTGTATAATTTAATTTGCAATTTAATATTGCTTTTAAAAGATAAGAGGGGTTTTTATCATTTCAGTGGAAAACAGTTATTTAACATACAAGATAGGTACAAAAGATAATACGAAGCATAAACTGGAAGAGTCGTAGTTTGATCGCATGTTTGCATCAATGCATGTAGATGAAAAGGACACGAACGAAACTTTAAATTATTCACGCGAAACTTGACAGTTTAATAACATACTACCTATCTACTTACTCATTACTATATACGTCAATTATTTCATTCATGTTACATATCAAATTCGAGCATATAATAATTAAAATGCTAATTTTCTTACACTCTTATTACCTTTTCTAATCTAGTTTTCAAGATTTTTACTTAGATATAAAATGTTACGAGTGCCCAAATCAAACTTCCCATACGTATGCTTTTCAGATTAAATTCAAGTTAAAAGTTAACTGATCTTAAAAGCCCTAGTTTTCATTTAAGCTCGTAAAATTTGCCGGTTAACTTGTATATTATAAGTATTGCCCACCCTACTAGCCGTGCACGTATTAAATGCTTACCTTTTAGATGCTTTGGGTATTACACAATTCTGACAGTTTCTTAGTTTTAATGAGATACGACACCTCGAAAGCCTGCAAAGTTCTAAGTTGAATTAGAATAGCAGAAAATAACAGCTGTTAGTGTATTCCTAATTAATTATTATACTTTTCTTATTATAATAGCACGTTTAGCTTATGAATTTGTTAGCTATAAATTCACAAACGTTTGCGTGTTTATTTCAAGAAAGTCATTGCAATTCTACAAGTTGACGATAACCTAATTAATGTATTGTATTATTACTCACTCTATAATTATAGAAGAACTTAAAAAAATCACACTATAAGTTAGTATAATCTACACATTTTTTTTTTTTTGCACATTTTCAAAGTGCGTACATGGGGGAGGGGTGATATTCAAATCTCGTTTATGTTTTAACCTAAATAAATAGTTAAATTAAGTCATTGCTAAGTTCATAATGCCTTTTGTTTTCAGGATCAGTAATTTATTACAAGTAGTACTCCTATTTGAATGAAAAAATTAAAGCTGGAGTATATTAAAGTCGCATTTCATGAAAACACGTCAAACCCTACGATCTCATGGCTCGTCACATATTTGTCTAGCATTTATCATGTTTTTTCTAGCCACAGTAGTCATGTGTGTGTTATTACTTTTCATATTTTATTTTGTCAAGTGTGTGATGTTTGCGAACCATCAAAACTAGAAAAGTATTTCTTACAAAAATATCATCTTTTAATATAAATCTGTAGCTGAAGTATTAAAATAACTAGGTTAAAATTTATTTCGGCAACAAGATTTAAAATGAAGCACCAAGCTTAAAATCACCCTTCCGATAAAGTGTACGACAATCAATACTTTTGATAATGCTTTTTAGTTCAAATTTTAATATGTAAATCTTTGCCACAGAACGTTCCAATTCTGACCAAAAAGAGAATATTCTTATATCATTTTTTATAACTATTGCCGTTAAGGTAAGCTATACACAATTTTTCTAAGTGTAGGTGGTCGAAGAAACTTTACTGTAGCAAAGTGTAATAAAATATCGGATAGGATTCGAACAAAATATAGTCAATTTATTTCTGCCTGGAAAATCGAAAAATAAATAAACAAGTAGAAATGTTTTAAATATTGCTATGATTAATTTTACACATTTGGGGTAGATACAAATTTTCTATTTTAATTTTAAATTATTTAAATATAGGTTGTGAATTTTAACTTGGAATGAAATAATTTTAAATGTTATATTTTTTATTTATATTGCTTGAACATCCTCGCTCCATGTCACTTGGGAATTTCGCGTCAAATGGCTAGTTCGGCAGCAACGAAAATTGAAACCTAGAAATATAATAAACATAAATCAATAAAACAACATATTAATTTCTCAGCTTTTGCTGTAAAGACTCTGGGCTATTAAAGTGGCAATGCAAAAGCTTTGGTCGATTGGATCGGTCATCTTCTAATCGATGTCTCGAGGGATAGACAAAAGATGTTTAGTACAAAAGATATCTTAATTTAAAGAATCAGGTTGTGTCCATCCAACAAGGAAATTCTACTTCTGTGCTGCGGTCGATGCCTATGGAAGCAATATTTTCAAATTTTTCCATCTTTCAGAATATTTTGATGATTACTATATTATAACTTGTTATTTCTGTTAATGCTATTAGAATTTATTATTTATATATGATTTTGATTCCTCAGTATGTTTTTTGAGAGTTGTATAAGAAAGTACAATTAACTTTAGTTAATCTTCTCTATTCTGCATTTTTAGATCTCTATAATTTTTATTTGAATTTCTTAACTATATATACGATCTTTATATCAGAGCTCTTTTAAAGGAACCAAATGAGGATTTAGGTTATTTCAACTTATGATTGGCTAGTAAAACTTCATATTTTAACGTCGACGACGTCCGCGTCCGCATTCACTCCGTTTGAAAATCTCCTAATCTTACTAATGCAAATTTGTTCACCAATCACTTGTTTTCTTTAAAAATTTATGATTTATAATATTTGTACTTAAATATATTATCATGTTTATCACCGTAAACAATTGACTGTAATTTCAGTAGGAATCATTTTTTTTTGTTTATTGAAAAATTTGATTTGTCGCTCAAAGTTTTCTATATTTAAATAGACTTAAATGAATAAGGAGTAGATCAAACTTAAAAATTATAAATGTCACAACCAAGTAAGTTCTAATGTAATTACTACTATAATTTCTGCTTTCAAAATAGCATTTAATTTTAATTTAAAGCTAGATGTAGTAAAGATTATAAAATTAAAAGTTGACATTTTGTTATGTAATTATTTCAGAAAACTTCACAAAATTTAGGTCTCTAAGGTGGCGTGAAACGTAAACCTAATTATTATTTTTAATGTAGATAAAAGTTAAAACATCAAACTAAAAAGTATTAGATATTTAACAAAATTGATGGTGGGGGAATATATTATTATAACATAGTCTGCAAGATGTAGACAAGTAAAAATAAAAATAAATTTGTTTAAACGTTTATACCAGCTTTCCTGATTAAGATATATTCTTTTATAATAAATAAATAAATAAACTTCAGTATTTGTTAAATTGTTAAGAATTGTCGCAAAAATAACAAAATCTAAACTTGTCATTTTCTGAAAATTCTTTACCTAGAATATGTAGATCTTATTAAAATTAAAGTAGATAATCTAGGTCACCCAGTTTCCGAGATTTTCACAGTCTGCATAGCAGCTCAATTGATATTGATTATTGGCCAAAATAACGTAATTTTCAGTTCTCAATCTAGAATTTTCTAGAAAGAAAAAAATCTGACGAAAAATGAATTTTGTCGTTACAATAAAGTCCTAGCTGTAAGCTTTCACGCTTGATCTTTTCTGGCTATTGTATTACTAGAATAATACTTTCTTTTAATATTTTTATATAAAATTTTATTTCTTTTTATTTTGATAAAACCTATTTTGGGTAAAACATTAACGGAAACATTTTAAATAAATTTACCCCCTGTTCGGGTACGAATCTGTTGTAAAGTACCTAGAGTACCCAGTAAAAAATTTTAGCAAAATAAATGTAATTTTCCTTTTGCAGAACCTACGTAATAACTGAACTTTAAATATTCGCGCCGAGAAACTTCTTCACCTGAGTATTAAATTTTATCAGCGTCGTCGGTTACGCTTCTAAAGTCCTTTATAGAGTTGGTGCATTTGGAGGTACTACATGACGTAATATAATATATAGTATATAGACATAATGTAGGTATGTATGTACATATTATGGACGTTTCATAGATACTAAACTTACATAATGTATATTTTAGTGTTTTGCAAAGAATAATTTGGGATTGAATACTTGAATTGAAGCTGAAAGAAATGGTTAAATTTTATTGCTTGTAAAATTGTCAAAGTGAATATCGTCGAACAGCATATTATTATCAAAATATCTACATAATTTATATGTTGATTTTATATTTTAAAATATCGCAAAACAAAAGAAAGCTATAAAATTCAGAGATGATGTACGTTGCCTGTAAAGCAATTTCTTAAGCCTTGTTTAGACCAGCACATAAAATGGTAAATCTAACAGCGAGCCATTCCTGAATATTTTTGTACATAGCGCGAATGTCTTTTCAAGAAGTGACAGAAGCATTATACTACTTATATAACCATCTTGTGTCACTTTTTATATATTTTTCACAATATATTGCAATATTTCTTATTTCCAAATTCCAAATAACTTTATTGGTATGGTAAAGTGCTTTTATTAATTGAAGTCATTCAATTAATTAAATAGCAAAAATTATAAAATGCAGCAGTATTCACTAAAAAATGTGATATTTTCCTGAATACAGGCCTATCGTAGAGCGGTTGCAGACTAGACATGTCGTTAGATGCTCTGTGCTATGTACATACATGATGTTACTAACTCTTACACATTTCTAGACTTCCAAAAGTTTCCTCAAAGTAAATACTTGAACAAATAAAGTTTTTAGAAATAAATCTAAGAATCAATAAAATAATATGCAAACATAAAATAAATTATATTATAACAAATTAAAGTTGTTATATGATTAGAAGACAGAGCTTTTAAAATTGCAACTAAAATTTTTGTAAATTGCCGCTTTTATAGCTGGATTTTGATCTAGCTTCACGGTTAACTCTTTGATCTCGACCTAAATTTTCTATTTCATGACTGACACTAAAACTGGGATTGAAATTCATTGAATTTTTATCTCTTGTGCAAGTGAAAGATATCTTTGATTTCTATTTTACCTTTTGCAATAATTTATAATAAGATAATATCTGTCATTTATGTCTATTAAAACAAAGTCAAAGCAATAATTTTTATAGCTATCATACAGGCTAGTCAGATTCCATAAAAATTCTGGTGAATTTATTCTGCAGAAGAAATATTAGATTATTCAGTTGCTTCTTGTTCATGTTAAAACATCATATATAAATAAGTTTAAAAATAAAAAATAAATTCAACGGTAAATTTCCCATGTGTGTAATCATAATTAACGTAAAATAATTAATTGAATAAATGTTTTAATCCGGAAAACCTGAAGCATTTAATTTATTAAAAAACTAGAAGTTACTGCTGATTATTTTGTGTCACTGTAATTATACAATTAATATTAAATAATAAAATGAAGATGGTAGAAATTTAATTATACTTTCTGCATTAATTTATTATTTTCTTTAAAATAAAACTTCGTTACATAGCTTTATGGATAATTTAAAAGACTTGTACTAAAGGATATAGAAACTAGGTAGGTACATCAAAGAAAAGAAAAATATTTGTAGGTTCGAATTTAAAATTGAGTTGATAACCTCTTGACGATGACAAATAAGGAAATAAAAACATTAAACGTCCTTTGATCAAAATTGCTATATTTGGAGCGTTTGTTCCGAATTTCATTATCGGAAATTTTATAAAATGTATTTTATACACGATCATCCCACTGACTAGTATGACACTCCGTAGTTTATTGTATTGAGTAAATTGAGAATCCCTGTTAGTAAAATAATAAACAACTTGTTTATTTTTTTTTCAGTTAATTACTTTTCAGTCACGCAATTTCAAATTGATAATAAACTACCAGTTAAGTACGTAATTCTTGTTAATACCTTAATTAATTCATTGCGTGTCAATCAACGAAACAACAATATATTATGCAAAATTGTAAAAAATGTTGTAGCTACATTATTTTCGACATCTTTTAATTAAGCTTATAGCAACACATTTTTTAGATTTAATGAAAATATAATTATCGACAAAATCTGAAACATAATAATTTTAAATTAAAAGCACATTGAAAATTTTCCGACGAATTAAAAATAATAATAAATTATTGTTGCATAATGCAAATTGGAATAAAATAAAATAAATTTGTTACAAATGAAATCTTGTTAACTTATCGAAGCTTAAAATAGGTTGCAATTGAACATGGCATAAATTAATTATAGTTAGCATTTAAAAGCATTAAATACCTAAAGGCAAATTTTCCATTCGATACGGACAAATAAAATTAGTTCACACCACAATGAATAGCAAACTTCTACAAAATTATTAAAATTTTTCTATTTGTAATTAATCGGTTCGTAGTTTATGCAGTGAAACTGACTATAGCAGAATATTTTGTGCAGCAGATTTTATTATTTATTATTTTGATACGGCATGGAAATAAAGATTCTGAAAAATTCATAATTTATTAAAATTTAAAGTAATAAAAATATAAAAATATTAAATTTCTTTAAGTGTTTTAGAACTTTTATATAATATTATGTTTCCAGTGAATCAATGATGATGTGCAATAATATACATCCTACATAAATTCTTATTTTTGATAACAAATCGGGGATTCGTAACAGCCAAAAAAAATAAATGGTTTGAAACGACATAGAGTTCTTGTTTTATTCAGAAGGCGGGTTCGATGTGGATTTGGGGAATCATAAACTGAAGCCCAGGGACACAAAACGTACAGTTCAGTCATTTTATCAACGCCAACCCGTGCCGTAAAAGAAGCTGAAACACTTTTCCGATAATGTATTGTGCTAACGCGGCATATCAATCAATCATTCTCTATTACTTCACTATTCGCTTGTAATTATTTATAAAAAGTTATATGGAAATTTTAACAATATAATGCTAAAGTGCACTTATTTGAGTTCAAAGATGTTTTCTCTCTGGTTACTTAATCTTTTCAATTTTTACGATGATGTTTGGGAAATGTTTACCATCCATTACAATTAAATTTTAATTGGTCGCTTTTTCAGTCAGAAATGATTAATAGACACTAGCAGAGGAGGATAATTTGTTTTCTCTAAACTGTAATCAGTTTCTACTATCCAAGCTTTACCTTACATGTGCATGGTAAAGCTTATATTGATATTCACAAAGACCTTCAATTACTAGAGCTTTATTTTCTATCAAAATCTCAATATGCAAATTCACTTAACATTGTTGAACAAGTAGAAATTATTGAGATAACAATCACCTTTACTAAACATGATATCTAACATGAACTTTATTTTTAATTATATGCATTAAATCCCTATAAAACGCTACCCATGTGTATTTTTTTATAATAATATATTGTTTATATATTTTTTATTAACGATTATTGAAATTCGAAAACATAGTTTTGAAAAACTTGCGATTGGAACAATAAGTAATAATAATATTGTACTCGCTGTTCTGCTAAAACAAAGTATTAAAAAGCGCCCTTTAAACATTTATGCAAATATAATTAATTTTATAGCAAAATAGCATCGTTTAGATAAGGAAAAAGTAATTAGTAAAAAAATATATATGTATAACGTAGTTTAGCTAGCTACATATTCGAATTATTATTCTCGAAAAACAAATAATATTAAAAGTCCAGATTGCAGCTTCTATAATTAAATGTTATGTCCTTTTGGAAATTTTTTAAAATTATTAACACGATAATAATATTTATAAATTGAAATTTACAATCGGAAATTACAATATAGTTTTAATTTCATAACTTTTTAAGTTATTTTTAATAATTTCAGGTTTGTCTGGTGAGATCATTTCAATTCAAATCTTTATATTTATATAAATTAATATAAGTTTCGCAATTTATTAATTTAACATGTAAAACATTTCAGCAAACATTAAATACTAGCTATTTCTTATAGCTAAGCTTCCTTTAAGTTGAAAGAGTGATAAATATGTGTTTTTCGAAATGCTACTTAACGTTTAAATTGTATTCAACAAACAAAATTGTTATATTTTCACAAAAATGCTTATCACAAAACATTTAGCATCTTGATGGGTTTTCGTGATTCTCTACGAATCTTTCATACTATTTTTCTGCTTTAAGTTATTACACTAATGCATTTTTAACTATAGCTAACCCGACGTAACCCTGGTATATTAAAACAAAAAGACATTTTCATGCACCCTCTTACAATTTCAAGTTAGTAACTTAACGATCATAATGTATCTACGATGTATTGTCATCTCTTATCTAAGATTATAAAACCATAATTTCATGCTGCATTTAATTCTTACGAATATAATATTGATCATTAGCACTTGGCATAAAATTTAATATTTTCTTAATATTGCACGCTTTCAATCAGATTTTTGTGGTGTCTTTGTAGTTGTTAAAGTTTTGAAATTTGCCAATCTTCCGTTATCTAAAAATTACGGCAAACTACAACCATAAACTGAAAGTTTGTATTATAAAAAGTATAATCTGTAAAACAGAAAACAGGAAATCGTGCGGAAATGTGTAGGACAAATATTTTCATTAAATTTTGTTCATTTTTGTAGTCCGCGCTTGAATAGTTTTTTGGGACGTAGAGCTAAGGTAATCGCGAATTTGACATCAGTTATGTAACAAGAATTTGTGTTATCAGTAGCTCCCGGCTGAGTTGGGAAATGGATATGTCTTTCGTACACAAAGGGTGCTTGCACACACGTATCCTCCACAATAGCTCATAACCATAAGAAGCCTCATATTCTACATACTTACCTAATAGATATGCGATAAAATATTGAAATGTTTAAAAAATATTCTCAAGTATTATAAATATGTACATTATGAAGCATTTGATTGGCTGTGTTATATCCTACTACATAATATATTAAATCGTTCTATTTATTTATAAGGATTAAACTGTATTTATTTTGCTATATTATTTGTTTTTTTTATTATACTTCTAAGTTATGATTTTGGTTTGAAATAAAAATGATTTACCATGAGATTTTCATGAGATTTTCAATATTGAAAATCTTAAATAAAAATTAAACAAAAGAAGTGGAGTACATTATTACAATAATTGTAATTATTGAAGAAATGTCGATCAGCTGGATCTTCCGACTCTGATGTTGAAGTATTTACAGAATTCTTTGCTTTATATGGAAATTAGTATGTACTATGAAATTAAAAGAAAGTTATCTTGGAATAAAACAAAGTTTAAAAAAATAATTAAGGAATTTCTTAGAAGAAAATTCGCAAATTCTCTTTTCTAAGTATTAGGCAAGAGAAGTTTGTTGATCAAAAATTATTATTTTATGATAAATAAAAACAACTATTATTAAGAGGTATTGGTATTTTCATATCTACAATTATTAAAAAAATTATTACATTGTCTGCGGAAAATAAATGAAGGAATCCTAAAATTTTGGCACAAAAGGATATTGTTTTCTACTTCTAAGAATAGTAATATAAAATTAATACTTTTGTGCTTTTAAGTTACATTAGGGAGGAACAAAAGAGCATCTTTGTTCAATAAATGCGAGTCCATACCAAGGAACTTTTTATAAAATGATGTATTGGTATGTCTCAGTCATACACGTTGAATAAATAAGAATACAAGAAAGGTTCTGCAGTTTAATAAATGCAGAAAAAGTACGTGATTCTTTCAGGAATACTGCAGACATTTCTGTTAGTTGAGTTGAATTTCTAGTAACGACCAAATGTGTGTAATAAAATGCAGCCATTTACTTATACCTTCAAATTTTACTACCTTTCACTGGTGAAGTAAACTATTACCAAAATGATAATCCGATTATAAAGTTCTTCCAACTTCTACTGAAATATTTAAACTATTTTTTATATTTCGATAGAATTTATTTAAAAATTTTTATGTAACCAATGTTTTTTACCTATTATAGAAACTGGTAATTATTGCGACGGCAACGATGGTCTAACTTGCAAAATTTTATTCAGAACTCTTTCGTAGATTCTTATTCGGCTGTTTATTGGTATACTTTATTATTAAGTATTATTATTTTTGTAGATTTTGCAAGAAGTTTGGAAATTAAACTGATAATATTATCTTCTTACAAGTATAAAATCTGCACGAACAAGAGTGTAAGGCTAAGGCTACACGTACAATCTAAATTCCGCGACCGGGTCGCAACAAATTGTTACTTGTATTTAAATGGAGGTGACCACGCTTTTAACGCGCGGCTATTTACGATTTTGGTTTTTATATTAGTTACGGCGCGGCGTTCGGGTCGTGATCATATCATATCGTTGCATTATCTAGAATACCATGGCTTATGCCTTATTATGGGGCATCGGGTCGCAAGCGTGGCATTAGCTTTCCCATTAAAGGGAAGAAGGCAGAAGGTAGAAAAAAAAGAAGTAGAAGGGGATTTTCTCACGCAAAAATTTCAATATATTTAGAACAACATAATTTTCTAAGCTGTTTACTGAAGTGACATCGAGTTCAGTATTATTTGCCATAATTTGATAATCTCGCTTGGACACCTGCAAAAGGTATCACACCTAGTCGCGGCTTCTGCAATAGTTAAAGTCAAAATTTTCAAAAATAAGTTATTACCAATTTTTATATAACTCAGAAAGTAAAAAAAACATTCATTTTAGAAAAATATAATGTTTTTTAACTTTTTTATTTTAATTTCAACAAGATCTGTGAGCTGGAAGAGATTTATGTTAATTCTATAAACAATAATCCTCTTACAATGAGATTGTTTTGTTTATTTTGTAACTTGTGAGCATTGGTATCTTTTTAACTATTGTAAGTTATATTTTAAAATTCTGTTTTGTCTATGAACAAAAGAAAAATTGGCATATAAAGAACCCGTAGTATGTACAATACTCAGACATCTTTTTCGTCGATATTTGATTATGACATTTTGAGGAATTCTGAATATGACGATACAATTTACGTATATAATATACTACAACATGATTACTTCACTCTTATGCGGCATTTCATATAATATTAGCTGAAATAAAATTTAACTAAAATTATGTTTGAGTTATTAAAAGTTCAAAAGATTGTATTAATATACTCAGGAATAAGTTACATTGTTTTGTTTCATTGGAGTAGGTACCAAATCTAGAGGCCTGGTAATACGCCATGCTTTAAAAGTTTATCTCCAAATGTGTCCAATTACTTAAAATTGGAGTATTATCTTAACAATACAAATACATAACTGCCGTACCTTGAGTAATTGCATTCCTGAGGGTAAAATCAAGATTATTCTTGTTGTAATTCATTCGTGTTTGATAAGAATTTTGATCTTTATACAATTTTTTTAAAAGCTTTTACTGTTATAATCATGTAGAATGAAGATTATTATTGATCTAATTTTTATTTGGAACAAAATTGTGACGTGTATGCGGACATGACCAAGGCCTTCAATATCATAATAATAAATTAAAGTTATTTCAGGTTCATGTTATACTTAAATTTGCTTGGGAAATGTTTTGTAAGATCGTATTTAAGAGCACGAAATTGAAAATTCATTTCAAAACGATTTTTATTACCACAATATACGCAGAGGAACTGTCAAATCTACACTACCGTCGCTGTTTTCATTGAAAATTTTATGAAACTAATACTACCTATACATATATTTTGCAGAGGTGATATTAAAACCCGAATAATAATCGTCAAAAACATTAAAATTGTAATATAAATGTTAAATAAATTTTGAGAAAATGAAAATTTAATTAAATGTGAGGTAGATAATAATTCTGTTAGGTATATATTTATTATTTTTTTATTTATAACCAGCTATTAGTATATTAACCATACTCTATTAAACTAGTAAAATAAAAATTTTCAACTTAAAAATATTTTTAGTTAAGTTAAGTTTGCTGTAATTTTTAATTAATTAACATTTTAATAAAAGCAAAAAGTTTCTTTCGGTAAATTGAATTACTTCTTTTCTATTTTAATTTATTATTAAAATATAGACCTACCCACAAGAGTTCGTATCAAATGAAATTTAATTATATTATATCATAATATATATTTTATCGGTATTCATTTTAGATATTTTTTATTTTAAATTTATAATAATTATGTGATTTATACAAAAGTTATATAATATAGTTATGTAATAACTATTAGGTTATATTTGCAGTTGCAAACATTATTTGTATCGCTTATATTCGATAAACATTTTTAAATTCTTTTAAGCGCGATAAAACTGTAACTGCAATTGAACTAAAAAGCTCACAAACTTTTGAGCAAGCAGCGATAGAAATATGGTGAACGCACAAGTTGTGTGCATTGTTTCTATCGGTATTTATTGTCGTTACGAGACTGAAAAGAGTTTAAACTTTTTTGTTTTTTTGCATGTAGGTTTTTGTAATATTTTGTTACATTTTATACTTTTTGTATACGCCTGTTGTGTATTCGTAATTTATTTAATTTAGCTCTTTTTATATTCCAGTACGGAAAAATAATATTTTAACAATAAATATATTTTCCCATTGCGACAAACTTGTATTATCTACTATTTAGGTTTGATGTTTATGGGAAGTCATATACATAAATAATATACCACAGTTGTAGATTATTGATTGATATGATATATGATAGATAATTATCAAGGAAGTAAAAATTGGAAAGACAAGTTATCAAAAACTAAATAATTTAAAGTTATATTCACAAAAATAAGTAGTATCTAATAGTAATTTCATTGTACTCGTCCAAAAAATTAATCAAAAGGAAATACATTTTTAATATTACATAAACCAGATTTAGGAAATGCATTTAATAAAATTTGTATTAAGGTAACATAATAATGTCCCACGGGAATAAATGAATAAGTATGAAAGTATAAATGCGTGGGTATTACTACTTATTCCATTGATTACTACTTTGGTTGGGTGTGGAAGTGTATACGCATGTACTGTACTAACATACATTGTAATAGTGGGTAGATTGTTTTTTTTGAAGATAAAGTAAATACGCTATTTTTTTTTCCAAATTCTGAAATATAAAAATTAAGAATTTCTTTCATTACATATTGCTATTTTTGTGTGGGGCAAAGCAACTGAAAGAAAACAAAACATGCGGAATTTAACCTTATTTACTGAATTACATATATGTAAGGTTAACTTTTGTAATATCTTTTTATAAATATTAAATAAAATTTATGGTATTATACCAATTTTTTTTATTAATTTTATGTCATTAGTGAACAGAAATGTTCAATTCAATAAATATGCTAAATATTAAAAAGTTTGTTTCTTTTGTTTGTTACGTTTCAGCAGTCTTTACTTCTACAATTAATTAATAAAGTTTATTTGTTTATACTTTTCAATACGTAATTTGAAATTCTTGGTTTCTATCCAAATTGTTTAGGTAATTCCATTATTGATTCAATCTATACCCATTCGAAAAATATTATTTTAAACATTAATATTTTTTAATTTAACTGCTTCGTTTCAAGAAATCGATCTATTTTTCTTGTGAAAAAAACAGCAATAACGAACAAAGTATTGCTTCAGTAAACAATATCTTTAATGCATTTAATTTATCTTTATAATAACAAATAGTATTAGCGTTTATTTAGCTAGTGGAACAGTAGTAAAACTGTCATATAGAAAGTTTACATTTTATAAACATACCCAAGCCTTAAATATTTATTAATATAAAATATTGTGATGTCCGGGGAGTATAATTTTTAATTAATTGCGGAAAAACGCTTTCCACACAGAAACATCCATTTTTGTGAGCATGAATTATTATAATTTTAAAATCAATGTAAATTTTCACACCTAACATACAATTGTGTATATAGTGCAGTAGACTTGTACATAGGCGATATAGTCCAGGTGCCGTATTCTCGAACTCACGCGACTTGATTCGCATGCGAATCATTATATTTTGACCAATCAGAGAGTGCGAATACTTAATTTTCATGCGAAAGTGACGTATTTTCGTATGCGAATCAAGTCGTGTGAGTTCGAGAATAGGGCCCCTGGTGTGCAACAAATATTTCGCCCATTACCTGCTTAACGCAATTTTAACTAATAAATTTTAATTTCGTACCGTTTTATTTTTCTTTTTTTCTTTGTTTTAAACTTTGTTATTAAATCCAATTATTATTGGAATCCAAATTTGAATCCAAATAATATTGGATAATTGGATGGAAACTAACTTTTATCCAAATTTTCTTACAAATTTTCTGACTCCAGAACAGAAGATTAGCTTTACGCTAGTATGTACCAACAAAACATGAAATTTAGATAATAAAGGCGAAAAACCTAAATTTATTAAATTTAATTATTTCAATTTTCTTGACTAAATAATATGAACTTCTCTTCAAATGAACGTTAATGATCATGTCCTCCCCGTTGCATAGTTTCAAACAAAATATTGAGAATATTTTAATGTATTATTTACTTTGTTCCAGAACAACTTTACCAGTAGTTCTAAATCGATTACATGTGAACTTGATTTGTTGTTTATTTTTTAAATTATTTCATATTTACAATTAGGTTTTTGTACAAATATTACAATCAGCTTTAAGGTTGCAGCAATATTATGAAAAAAATTATCTTAAAATTTTTAGGTAGACTGTTAACTAATAGATTCTGTTTCATTTATTGAAAAACATATTAATTTTGATGTATTAATGTTATATGGAGAAATCAGTTCTTCTATCCTTTTAGGCTTTCAAATTTATAAAATATTTATTCACATTACCGTACTTCATAGTAGTTCGTTCACAAAGTGAGAGCTGTTCTAATCTTTGTTGTCTTTGCGGCCGTTTTACAATCATACTATACCTTCCATATAAATTTGAAATAGTTATTATCTGCTAAATTAATTCTTTGATATATTCCAAAGTATAAAGCATATAATTAAATATGAAATATTAACTAGTGAAAATATATTAAGTATTATAAAGTACTATATTTATAAGATATATACAGATATAGTTGTGTTAGTATAACGTGCCTTTATTTATTTATTTCAATTACCTATTTATTATCATGAAACGTTGTTTTACAAATCATCATGTTAAGTTTTTACTAATATTAATTAAAACATTAAACTTTTAATTTTAGAAAACCTCCAGAATTTAGTAATTTTAAACTTGGGGAATAAGTAATTGTATTCTGCTAAGTTAATATATTTCTATATAGCATGTATCTCAAATAGCATCATCATCTATCAGAGCTGTCTTCAGAGTTAGCGTCAAATAAAAAACTAGCAAAAAATATAATTAAATTAAAAAACTTAACGAATGACATGGTTCCATCTTCAAAACCAATTTCATTCCAGCCGTTCAGTACTGTCAAAATATAAATTATAATCGCCATTTTTTCCATCGACCAAGAAATTTTAAACATAACCTCTCATACCCCGCCAAATGCCTCGTGGTTAATTAATATAAAATGTTTGTAATGGTAATTCCAAAATCCATAGGATAGCTGACTTACTAGTTTGTGTATTTATATTATAACATTATGCAGCTACGTGGTAGATTACAATGACCCATTTATAGACAATTTCTCTATAACTTCAGTATTATTACCAGTATTAGTTCAAACATTGCTATATCTCCGAGTTCGTTAAAATTCAAATTATAACACCTTATATCAATTTGAAAGTTTACTAATGGCAAGAAATAAATTAAAAAGTGAACTATACGTATTTAATCTTAGCAAATGTGAAATAAAGTTCAATATAGGATTGCATAACTAAATGAGAAAACCTAAACAGCATGCTTTAATAAGGTTAACTAGAAAATGATATAGCGACTTATTTGAGAAAATTGTGTATTTCAGAGTAATAACCATCTAAATCTATAGTAAACCATTGTTTTATACAAAAGGTAGTTTGTTGTAAAACGGTTAACATATTACCTTTTGTATGTAGCTTTCGGGATAATAAAAAATTTTTTCCTGCTTCTTTGAATAGTATTATAAATTTTCTAAATTAATTTTCAATTAGTGTATTGCGATATAAATGAGCGAAATGAACTATTTATTTAATATCTGATGGTGACTTTTTTTGCTATTTTTCTTAAATCTGTTACCTTGTAAAAATTTCTATATTACGGACTTGTATCACAATATACCATTTTAGGCTTGTAACTATTGTATTTCTACTTATGTGCTATACACTTGTAATTTTGGTACGCCAATATTAGAACTGATTATTCAGCTTCTTGATAACGATAAGTGAACTAGTACTAGAGTAAGTAATATGGAAGTATAACATACTATTACTATTATAATAGCAACATCTCAAAAATGTATCTCTTTATTTTGTTATGGTAATCTCTGTAAGCCGTTCAACAGTAACCTCGTTCCAAAGTTGTGAAGATTTCCAAAAAATGTGGTACTGTTTTACAACACACGCACAGACATCTTGTAAGGTGTACCTCAAATATTCTTGTAATTTAAATTTAATTGTTAATGGTGGTAAATAATCAAGCGACGGATAACTTTACGTACCCTTAGGCCCAGTAGTTCAGTTGCAGTTTAAACCAAAATTTTTTGGTTAACTAATGATATTGCGTAAAAAAACAGCATTTCATCATATTTCATTGCTTAACCAAAATTGGTTGGTTTAAACTGCTACTGAACGACTGGGTCTTATTAGACTCACAAAAATAGTCATATCAAAATTTTGTAAACCTGATGCTCGACAATAAATTAGTGCCAACAGTTCATTGGTTAACTTACCAAGCTAATGAAACCATTTTTAAATTCTTAGTTGTAAGTGTTAAAATTTTGTTTTACAAATTTTTTTACAAGTTTATTAGCATAATACTTATTCTTTTATAATATTATATGTTCAATGTTTGTTTTCTCATGAAATTTACTAATTTTTGCACGCCTATCCAGTTTGGTTAGAAGTATCAAATGTTTGTTTGTTATGCTCGAAATTGTTAATCCTTGTCTTTGAAACTCCAGCCTAAGCCGCACATACATAATATAGTTTTGTATAATATTGTTTTCTTTTTGTTTGTCCATAATTTTTCTTTCTATGGAGGGTTACTATCAAGATGTTGTTCTAAGTTAAGTCTTATATCCTGCCTTTATCAGATGTTAAAATATTTCAAGTATTTTGTGAGATTCTATTATTAGAAAATAGATAATTAAACAAACGATTTTTAATTATTCCTTGATACTTTGAACTTTTACCGAGAACAAAATTATTATTTCTTTGTAAAACATTAATTTAATTTACAAAGACAGACAGAAGAACTAATGTTTTCTTCATAATTAAATTATTTTTTTATAAAGAAGTTATATTTTTGTATCATCAAAGTAGAATAAAAATGTATTCATTTATTACAGAATATTGTTAAACATATCTTTTCTAGACGGTACAAAGGCTTGGAAATTAAATTTATAATTTAAGTGTAACTTAGCATAAATTAATTTTTTTTAATTATAACGAACATTATTTAAAATAAGTATTCTTAGAAGCAATTTCTCTTTTAGACTCTTTTTTTTTAAATAAAAAGTTGGAAATGATCAATTTGAAATTAAGATTTAAAATTATTCAGTATTTTGGAAAAAGAAATTTCAGTATTCTGGAAATTTTTTAGTACTAGTACATATAAGTGATTTGAAAATATTTAAAAAAAGTAATTTATGTAAATTAAATTACGTAAAGTAAGTATTTTATTTGTTAAAATGTAAAAGTATAAGAAATTTCCATTTTTAACTTCTTTGAGATTTGGTGAGCTGTTCTGTACCATTAATGTTCCAAGTTTTACATTTGAGCACTTAAATAATAATCATAGCAATATTTCAGAAAATCTAAAAAATGCACAAACATTATTTTCAGAATCAAATTACTTATAACTTATCTTCTATATATATAAAATTGAATGTCTGTATGTATGTTCTTTATACATTTCTACATCGTTTGACCGATTTGAACCAAATTTGGTACACTTACTCGGCAGGGCTTAGATTAGATTTTAGCGCAAGAAAATGTTGAAAAGGTTGAGAGGAGAGCGAGATGGTACGAAATTATGGACGCGCATGAATGGATTAACGAGATTCTTATGAACCGGCTAATCCTAACTGATAATCTATTAATGATCAATTATTCAAAAAGTTCTTTTAAAACTTTTTTTAAGGATAACAATTTTCTATTAAAATTATTAATAAATCTAATAGATAAAGTTAAAAAAAATCACTAGATCACTATAACATCTATCACGGACGTAGCTATAACTTTTATATGGGGGGGTTCAACACCGTACTTAACATAGAGCCGGATTAAAAGTATGTGAGGCCTGTGGCTAACTTCTTTGGAGGCTCCTTGACTGGCATGGTCTGCAAAATGCGCCGCAGCCGAAAATTTTTGATATTTCAAGGTCAACTGCGCTTAGATCAAAAGTAAAATTATTGAAAAAATAATAATTATTATACATACATAGTACTTTAATATACTTTTTTTTATAAAACACAGATGTACATTAACATTTTAAAAGCATTTTTTTCTTACTTAAAGAAAGAGTCCAGCAATTTTTTGAGGCTCCAAAAATTTAGAGGCCCAGGGCTGCAGCCCTCTTAGCCCCCCCCCTTAATCCTGCTCTGACTTTACAACGATAAACCAGCTTTTTCCAGTGACTTCGTTAACGCCATAAAAAGTCAGAGCTGTAAACCCCAATAAAATCAATCAAATGGATATTAAAAATTGCATGAACATGTTGGAATCCGTGTCATAGATAATGGATATTTGGCTAAAATTTGCGTAGTTGCTTAGGCTAAGGGGGGGGTTTAGAGGGGTTCAACCCCCCCGTGACATCTATACATATAAAATTGAACATCTGTATCTATGAACGTATATTCTCTATACACTTCTACAGTGTTTGACCAATCTTAATCAAATTTGGCGCATAAGCTATTTACAACGCAAAAATAAAAAACAAAGCCTAGATTAAAACCTTACAGAGAACTTTTCTCAAGCGCTGTGTTAGGTTGACCAACGTTAGTGCAGATCAACGGATCTAGGGATCAAAAGAAGATTGTCTATTTAGGAGGGAAATCGACATTTTAAGAGAAAAAAACTATTGTATTGATCAGCTAAAAATATTTGTGGAAACTAATAAGCCTCTCTTAGTTTATGATCAAAAATTGGAATATGACGTTATTCTGGACTTGATCATAAACGGAAATGGTGGACTACTTTTTCTGAATGCACCAGGTGGAACAGGAAAAACACATCTTATTAATTTGCTACTTGCCGAAATAAGACAACAAAACGAAATTGGCCTTGCGCTTGCATCATCCGGAATTGCATCTACTTTACTAGATGGGGGTAGGACAGCTCATTCTGCTTTAAAACTACCCCTAAATCTAACAAATTTGGATAATCCGATTTGTAACATTAACAAGAGCTCTGGTCAAGCTCGAGTATTAAAGTCGTGCAAATTAATTGTTTGGGATGAATGCACCATGGCGCATAAAAAAGCTCTCGAAGCACTTGATCATACTCTACAAGATATAAGAGAAAACACACTGCTAATGGGAGGAGCTGTAGTAGTTCTGGCAGGTGATTTTCGTCAAACATTGCCAGTTATTCCGACACCTGCGGACGAACTCAATGCTTGGCTTAAATCATCACGTCTTTGGAAGCACGTTCAGACAGTGACATTAACGACTAATATGCGAGTCCACTTACAGGGAGATATCTCTGCACAGAATTTTACAAACCAACTGTTGCGCCTTGGTGATGGAAAAGTACCTACCGATCACACAACTGGCCTAATTTCGTTTCCGTCTGATTTTTGTATAGCAGTACAATCGGTTGATGAAATTGTTAGCAAAGTATTTCCTAACATTCGTAAAAATTACAAAAATCATGGATGGCTCTGCGAACGAGCAATTCTTGCGCCAAAAAATGAAGGCGTCAATAGTCTGAATATTAAAATACAGGATCAGCTTCCAGGTTCTGCAAGCATTATTTTAATCATGCGGGGCAATGAGCTAAAAGTATTTCCGAAGCACACATTGTATATGACTTCTTGCAATATCCGTCAATATAAAATACTAGAAAACGAGAAATGTTGTTTAACATTTGTTTGAAATAAGTTTAAGTAACTTTAAGTAGCAAGGCAAAGTATTTTATTTTTAGGGAGACCCCGGGCGAAGCCGGGTATCCAGCTAGTCACAAATAAAGTACATAGTAAGTAAGTATATTAATTGCAAACGGTTTCACCATGCTGTGACATCATCAGGCGATGAAATGGAATTAATAAAATAGGATTGATTAATAATTAAACCACGTATCAATTTATTAACTTAAATAATATTCTGCTATTCTGTTACGATACACCACACTGCTTGTTTTTATACAGGAAACTTTATTATAAAAATAAATACCTAGTAATAATATTATTAGAGAAAATAGGGTTAATATTCTAAATAATTAGTACTCGCTATGCTATGTTGATGCCGTCTATAATATGTAGTATCAATGGCGCAAACCTCAAACCGTCTCAATGAATGTTCAGGACGTCGGAATCTGTGTCTACCGCTTATCCTTAATTGTGCAAAGTATGAAATTAATTGTTCCATTCCCATAAATGCGAAAACTTTTTACTTGATATGATAATGATTGGTATTTTGATAATTGGAGAAATTTTGATATAAAAATTTGCAATACAGTACATGTAGATTCGAATTATTAAATTAATATAATTATAAACATAAAATTTATTAAACAATAATAAAATATAAAAGTACAAAACCGATACATAAAGCACCTAGACGAAATACAAATAATATAGCCAAGTTTAATGTTTTCGATGGTGAAAGCATTTTCACGTTGATAGTTTCAAACATTTTACAGCAAAAGAAAAAATTTTGTTTGAAAATTAAACTTGACTGAACAATTTGTATTTGTCTTGGAAACTTCCATTGTGATAGTCGTCAATCGGCAGATGTCCTTTCTTGCGATCCGTTTTAATAAAATTGATCGAATAACAAGTGCACTTATCCTAAATAAAAACGTAGACAAATTGTGAGTAATACGTAATTGACATACTTATAGGTTGAAATATTGAGAATATTACTTATCATTTTTTGTATAATATTATTATGATATGTGAAATAATTAGTTAATAATTTGATTTATTGTGTTGTACAAAATCTGGAACAAATATAAGATTTTTCTGTATTAAAATGAAAAAGGTAGCCCAACATTATAAAT
This sequence comes from Cantharis lateralis, assembly GCA_963170105.1. Taxonomy (NCBI): domain Eukaryota; kingdom Metazoa; phylum Arthropoda; class Insecta; order Coleoptera; family Cantharidae; genus Cantharis; species Cantharis lateralis. The sequence goes on from OY720629.1 coordinate 14,050,540, forward strand.
TATCTTTTTGAGGACAAAAAAGTAAATAACGATGGATGTAGAGTATCGCATACAATGGGACTAAAACGTGACGTAGCTCCAAGTACATGACCCGCTCTAGACTTTGTTCACTAGGGATATTAAACGTGCCCCCTAAAAGCTGCAAGAAATGCTATGCCATTACAAGTTATTTGTAGATAGCGAATGTTGTTAGAGACTTCCTTTCTATTCAGCAAAATATACTATTCTTGTAAGTTTCATTAATCATTCACCTCAAAGATTATAAAGCCGTTCTTAGAAAAATATATAAATTTTCATCCTATATAACCCACATTGAAGAAAAACTAAAAGTCCCATTTTACAATACATATACTGTTAAAAACTTGCTACAATTTATATATTTAATTTCTAAACGCGTTTATTCGGGCAGTAAATCATACTTAACTTTCAAAATTTCAGTAAAATATTTCTTTTCTGCAAAAAAACAAAATATGTTACGTATAACAAAATGATCCCATTTAACTCGTTCCTCACGACTAAAGCATTTTTCCAAGCAGACGGTGCGCAGCTTTCAACAAATCATTTTCCTACATCGTCACGTAAAATTGAGGTACCGAGAATGCAGAAAAGCACATAAGAATTAATTAAATCGCTCATTTAGACGTATCTTTTACGAAAAGACGAATTCAATAAAACATTCAAACGAGTATTACTTTTATGCCAAATTAAACTTCAAACAACCAATTAGTTTTGCTTGTACCACGTGGATAAAGTCAAAGATGATTACAACTTTTGTCGTTAACATAAAATTCTGTATTCAGTTCAAAGTTGGTCCTACATTATTTTATTTTTAATTAATTCATTAGCTATCCTCTATTTTTCGTGACTAATTGATTAACTGTCAAAACATGTCAAAATTATTCTATTTCCCATCTTTCTCTAGATTATTGATAACTAAAGCGCGTATTTATATCTATACGATCATTATAATTTGCATATAATAATATACGGTATAGTCCATCCTTGACAATTATCTTAATAAATTTATTATTTTAATATTATAATAAAAGTTTGAATTTAAAATTTTCATCCGAATTTTTTAACTAATGAAAACAATTATTTTAACTTATTGCATTGCTTTAACGTCCAACGTAACCTTACTATGCTTACAATAACTAGAATCTATGTAATTTAGTTTATAATCGTGATTGCTTGTAAACAAGAAGAGCTTTTCTTTTCGGCATATAAAAATGATCTCACCGATAAACGGCATAGTTTTATAAATGAAAATTTAAATATAATTTTAGCATAACTGATAAAATATTGTAAAATAATACGAAAGAATTCTAAAATTGCTACGCTAAAGAATTTTAGAGTTTTAATACAATTTTAGTACTTTATTGTAATAAGCTAAATAGATAGGATAAATAAATTAATTTATAATTACTTAATTCATATTTTAGCTCAAGTTTCGCATGTGAATTAATTATATCCGCACATAAAACGCTTATTTGGAATAATTTTAACCGTATTTTTACTGCAAAATATATATATCTGCCATTTATTAATAAAGTTTTTTAAGTTTTCATTCACTGATATTTATTGCTAATGTTAATAATCTTATTGTTAATTTTATAATTTTTATATTAACACCGTAAATTAATAAATTGCATAAGAACATTTTAAGAAAATTATATTAATTTGACTAAACTTTTGTACTAAAATAAAATCCGCTTAAACCTTTATGGATCAACTCTGCCAAGACCTGCCATCGAGCGTAAAATAAAATTATGCGCTTTAATAATATTCTCGAACGCGTTTCCCTGTTTTGCAGCTCATCAACTTATTCAATGAGGTACACATTTTTGCACTGCGACACTAATTATATTTAACAATTCAAATTTGGTTTATGAAGTCAGGGCAGCAGTGAAAAGCATGCATGCTAGATCTATGATTTAGATTTTGTTCATGTTCGAATCTCGGCTCCACCTAGAGGCACTGCATTCTAAAAGAAATAATAATAAAGCGGAATAGTAATTACTTAACTTGTAGTTATACCACCGTCATATTATAATTCTAGTATATACTGGAATTAAAGTAGCAAGTGTTAAAAAATATATCTGATTATTTTAAAATTGTGGCAAAAATGGTGTTGAATTTATTTGAAATGTAGCGTCGATGTAATTTTGTACGTTACAAAAGAACTTCAACACTTATCTTATATATAAATCTTCGAGAAAATAAATAATTGAAAGATCAATTTAATCGGCTTTTCTTATTGTGTTTGTTTGTATAAAGATAAAAATGATTAAAAAGTACAATACTTTTATAATCTTTTAACAGAGTTCACGATGAAACCAAAAATTACGTTAAAATATAACTTATCCTAGGTTAAACACAGTAAAATAATTCTATAAGAAAAATTCATCAAAATGAGATACCGCTAACATAAAAGCTCAAAATTATAAAACAAGTAGAAGTTATAAAAGTTCAAAAGTTGTTTATAAACGAACTCTGCCCCTTTCATTTATTTCACATTTAGCAATTTAGAAAAAAATTGAAACTTGTTTATTTTTATAATTAACTTTTGAGCTTGATCTTTTATATCTACCACTCGAAAGTTTAGAAACAAAGGATAAAATTAAATATTTCTAGATATATTTTTGGAATATTTACTTTTTCTTTTTACGATAATATTTAAAAAAAAGTATCTACATGTTACGTCCTCGCTACTGGACGTAAACTGAAATTGTCTATTCTACGATAGCTGGTGTTGAGTCAGTAAAATACTTTGCTAGGGTATAACTTTCTACTTTATTTACAAACAAATTAAACTTATATAGTAGAACAAGAATCCTTTGTCATTACCAATATAATAATAATAATGATCACCTTAAAAAGGGATTTTGTGACACCCTGTATTATTACAATAAATGTATTTTAATGATACAGGGCTTCCGTAGTTGGTTTGCCGCTACAACATCTCCCCTTTTTAAGATGAGATAAAATCGCCGTATCTCTGTGGTGGTCTTGTGATTCTAAATGGTCTAGAACGCTTTGTTTTTGATTCAGTGCTTGTCTCGGTGATTTGTTCAGTATGTGTTCCAATTCCTTCAATCACTTCTTGTTCATTTCTGTTGTCCGCTTCTTTCACTGATTCGTGATTGTTGTCAGCCACGTTTGTTATCGCGGATTCATCTGAAATCGGTGTATGTGTTTCTGTCATAGAATTATCCTTGGTTGATGAGTTTGTTTGAATTTCGAATCCATCCAGTATTATATGAAGAGGCGAATGTATTTTGGTTTCGCCATTTTCAAACCGTGGTCGAAGTTGATTGATATGTGATCGTATGAGGTGATTTTCTAAAGATATGTTGTACATTACATTTCCTACTTTTTCTATTACTGTGCCCTTAGCCCAATATGAGGAATTTGCTTGGTATCGTTTTACATATACTAAATCCTTTGCTTTGAACGATCTTGTGATTGCACCATGTTTGATGTTAAATTGATTCTCCATATTGATGTTCCTTGATGTGTCGTCTCTCTCTGTTTTTGGTAAAATTAGATCTAAAGGTGTTCGAATTTTCCTACCAATTAGTGATTCGGAGGGTGACTTCCCATTTGGTCCATTTTTATTTGGGGTAGTACGGTACACGAACAGAAATGTTTGCAGTATTTCTGATATATCTCCTTCCCCTTTCAATTTCTTTAACGATCTTTTCAAGGTATCAACAAATCTTTCGGCTTGTCCATTTGATTGTGGATGAAAGGGTGCGCTGGTTATGTGTTCGATTCCGTTTTTCAAACAAAATTTCTGAAATTGATGGCTTGTAAATTGGGTACCATTGTCAGATACTAGAGTCTTTGGTATTCCAAATCTTGAGAAGGTTTCTTCTAACCGTGATATTGTAGCTGCGGTTGTAATTTGAGTCATTTTAAATATTTCTGGCCATTTTGAATGAGAATCAATTATTACGAAGAAATACATTCCTTCGAAGGGTCCAGCAAAATCAATGTGTAGTCTTTCCCAAGGTTCCTTTGTAGTTGGCCATGAGCTTAACGTATGCTTAATTGGATTTTTCGCTACTGAAGAACATCTGGTGCATTCTCTGACAAAATTTTCAACCTCTTTATCTATGCTAGGCCAATAAACGTAGTTTCTGGTAATTGATTTCATACGTTCCATACCTGGATGACCTTTATGGAGTTGGTTTAAAATTCTATTTCTATAAATGGGAGGGATTACGACCCTGGTCCCGTACAAAATACTATCGTCAATAACAGATAGCGAATCTTTCCGTAGGTAGAATTGTTTTATTTCTGGATCTTCTATTTTGTGGAATTGGGACCAATTTGAATTTATCTCCCTTACTACTGTCTGTAGCAATGCGTTCTTTTTCGATTCATTATTAATCATTGAAAATGTTATCGGTAATCCTTGTAGCGAATCCGATACTACTTGTCGAACTTCATTTTCAAATTTTTTTACTGCGGCGATAACATACTCATCTTTCGGACGTGAATGAGAATTGATGAGTCTTGATAATACATCTGCGTGACCAAAATCGTTAGTTGAAACGTATTTGATAGTGAAATCGTAAGTTAGTAATACTAAAGCCCATCTTTGGATACGGTTTGCGGTGTAAACTGGTATTCCATTTTTCGATCCGAATATTGCCAGTAGTGGTTTATGATCTGTTTCAAGTATGAATTTTCGTCCAAAAACCATTCTATGGAATTTCGTTACGGCAAACACTAGTGCCAGGGCTTCTTTTTCGATTTGACTATAATTCTTTTCTGCTGGTGTCAACGAACGCGAAGCATGACATATGGTTTTTCGGTTTCCATCTGGAAAAGAATGCATAATGCATGCTCCCAACCCGTAGTTAGATGCGTCTGCTGCCACAACTATTTCTAACTCTGGATTGTAATGGGTAAGAAGCAAGTTAGATGCTAGAACTTCTTTAAAATCTGCAAAAGATTGCTGACATTTATCTGACCATTTCCAATCAGCATCTTTCTTTAATAATTCATCAAGAGGTCCACGAAGTCTTCTCATATTAGCGACAAATTTCCCATAGTAATTTATAGCACCAAGGAAAGATCTTAGAGTTGTTTTGTCACTGGGTGCTGGCATATCACGAATTGCTTCTAATTTTTCTGGATCCGGTTGTATACCTTTTCCACTAATGATATAACCCAAATACGATATCGAGTTCATGAAAAACTTACACTTAGCAATTTTCAGTTGGAATCCGTATTGCTGTATTCTTTCTAAAACGCGATCAAGATTATAGTTGTGTATTTCCATTGTGGTACCTGAAACAATAACGTCATCGATGTAAGCGGCTGCCCCTTGAATACCCGAAAGCATGCTATCCATAATCTTTTGAAAAGCATTTGGGGCGGTTTTAACGCCTTGAGACAGTCTATTCATTTTGAATAGCCCCAGATGGGTGTTGATTGTAAGGAGATTTCTTGATTCTTCGTCTACTTCAATTTGTAAAAATGCATCTGATAGGTCTATATGGCTGAAAACTTTTCCTGTTGAAATTTTAGAGAATATTTCTTGAGGTAATGGAAGTGGATGACAATCAGGTTCAAGTGCTGCATTTAACCCCGTGGAATAATCGGCACAAATTCGTATTTTTCCATTTGGTTTTTTTTACTACAACTATTGGAGCAGCCCATTCGGAATATTGGACTGGTGTAATGGCGCCTTCGACTTCTAATCGTTTCAATTCGTCTTCGATTGTTGCCATAACTGCAAAAGGGACTGGTCGTTTTGAACGGAATATGGGCTGTGTGTTTGGGCGTGTGTGAAGTCGAACCTGTGTCTTTGTACACAACCCGAGATTATTTTGGAACAATTTTGGAAATTTTGCTTTGACATCTTCTGTTGAACTTGATATTTTGGTAATAATTTGATTACATACCGTATTGAGGGGTACGTTCCATAAATTAAACGAGTCAATCAGATCTGTTCCTAATAAATTTGTTGTTGTTGAGGACACAAAACAGTTCCCGTCTGCAATTTGATCTCGAAATGAAAATTTACATTGAAGTTCTGTGGTAAATCGTAATTCGTCCCCTGAAGCGGATTTAGGTACTATTGTAGGTGCACGTCCTTGAGGTTCCCCGAATTCCTTCCATGTCTTTTCTGATATGATCGTTAAATCGGAACCTGTATCGATTTGAAAAGTTGTTGGTATATTGTTTACCCCTATTGTTATATATCTGCGTTTATGTTCAATATTTACGCAATTAATGTGAACATAATTTGAGCGAAAAACGTTTTTTCTTTGTTTCCTGTAGGTTGGCTTTCGTGTGTTCGATGAATCACTTTGATTTAAAATCGTACAATAACCTTCCTTATGACCAATCTTGTTGCAATCCCTACACTTGTGATGTTTGTATGGGCAATCATTTGAGAAATGCATTTGGCCACATTTCCAGCAAGGTGTTCGTGGTGTGGATTGTACTGCTGCAACTGCTAGGTTTGAATTCGTTTCAATTGAATTTACATATTCACTTGTCTGAGGTTCATTCTTGATTATTAGAGCGGTGTCTTGTCTAACGCTTTGTAATGTTTGACTTTCCTTTATAAGTGAATTTATTGTCATCTTGCCATTTGTTGCGTCATTATCGAATTGTGTCAGTAGTCGAGTTCTTAGTTCAGTATCTTGAGATGAATGTAACCCACTGATAAAAACCAGACATTTGAACTGGTCAATCGTTAATTCTTTCAATTTAAAATCTTCACAGTGTTTGTTCACGATTCCTGCGTATGTAACAATATCTTGATGCGATTCCTTTGCCAACTGCAAACACTTGAATCTACTGTGAAAGAGTGAAACCGTGCGACCAAATAGACTTGTTAACATATCGACAGTTTCTTGGAAACTAAAATCTCGAGGATGTTTTGGTAGTATATGGTTTACATATTTTTCGTGACAATTTGTGTATAATTTCCGTACTAGTAAGCGAACCCTTGCAGCATCAGTTAATTTTTTCCCATCCAATAAAAATAGATCATCGTATCTTTTGTACCATACATCAAATGTGAGACCATTTTCAGGATCATACGTAAATTCTGTTATGTTGTTTGCTAGAGAGTTCATGATTGATTCGGTATTATCGTTACAAATTGGTTTAGTATTTTGATGTACTACTTGATTTTTGAGTTCCTCGAAACTTGCTTGGAGTGTACTAATCATTTGATTTTGTTGTTGAAACAATTGTAAAATTTGTGCTTCCATTATAATTTGTTGATTATAATTTGTTCAAATTTAAATCCTCGTCGCCACTGTTACGTCCTCGCTACTGGACGTAAACTGAAATTGTCTATTCTACGATAGCTGGTGTTGAGTCAGTAAAATACTTTGCTAGGGTATAACTTTCTACTTTATTTACAAACAAATTAAACTTATATAGTAGAACAAGAATCCTTTGTCATTACCAATATAATAATAATAATGATCACCTTAAAAAGGGATTTTGTGACACCCTGTATTATTACAATAAATGTATTTTAATGATACAGGGCTTCCGTAGTTGGTTTGCCGCTACAACACTACATTAACAAGTTACATCTTTGAAATATAAAACTTGAGTTTTAAATAACAAAATATAAAATGAAGAAAAAATTGTTTACGTAATCGAAGTAATCGCCTGTGTTTGATGTTCTTTACAAGTGTGAACACTTTTGCAATAAGTTTTTCTAATGCTATTATGGCAGATATACTTTATATAATATTTTAGTTATCACTTTATAACTATCATTGATATCATAGATATTAAAATATCATTTTGCATATTTATTTGCAAATTTTCCAATTTAATCAAAAGATTCTGGTGATACGTTACCCCTCACAATTCTACCATATACCATACGTATTTATTATGATCTGGACACCAAATCAATTTGTTAATCTATTTGTAAAAATTTATTAACTCGTACATTTTCGAAATGACCCAGTTAAGAAATTTCCTGAATTCAACCAGTGATCACATCAAGACCTTGCTGCGGAAGATGACCATCACGTATTAATATTTTTTTTAACACTGTTTTTGGTTGCCATTTTAGTATAGCAATCGTATTCTTTCATGTCGTAACGAGTAAAAGTTATTACTTTTAACCACTAATGTTTAAACGTAAAATTCTGCACACAATACAATAAAACATATTCAAAGAAATTTTCGGGTTATTTTATATTTGAATGGTTCTTGGTTATTTTATTTAGTTACTTAATTAAATTTCAGTCAACCAAATATATAATTGGTACTTGTAATTTAAAAGCAAGAAAAATATACTCTTCATAATAATTATTATAAACAACAATTAATTATTATTCTTGATTTTATATTTAATATTTTATATTACAATTTAACCTAAAAATTAACGAAAACCACACTGAAAGATGACGATCACCTTTTTAAATCGACCAATGCGGGCTATTGCCAATTTATTTCCGTTGTAACACCTTTGAAACAGCAATATCAGTTGGGTTAGGGCAGGAGGTAATTTTCTCAGTTAAAACTCAGTTCGGCACGGCACGATATTCCATCACACGGTAAATAGAACACAGATTGTACTGAGTATCTCAGTACAATTTCACTTAAAATAGGTAAAAAGCATACAGCCTTGAGGTGTTCAAGAGTTTTTTGGAAGGCTCACGTTGTCGGCGTCAGATTGACGTGTAATGGAACTCTTTCGGAGAAGTGTCAGCTTTTTTTTGTTTGTTATCAAATTTTAATTAGAAATTCAAAACTTTCCGTTTTAAATTTAATTGCGTCCCTTAAAAAAAAATCTCTCACCGGTATAATTCTTATAAAAAAAATTTTGTCCAAATTCGAGGATCCAAGTTTTTCCCTTTTCCGAAGCCAATCCTTGAAATATTCCTGCTTCCATTCCAAATTTTATATATAATACCAAATTCAAATATTTTTTAAATTTGAAATTTTTAATTTCAAAAATAATCGAAACTACTTATTAAAAAAATAACGCTTTTATTATAACATGATCAATTTATTCGCATACAAAATTTGGACATGCCAAAATTTGCATGCCCACCTCGCCCGGGTTGGGAATCTTGGCAAAAAAACCGGTGAACTTTGTGAAAATATTTTTGACTGAATCCATTTTAAACATAATTCGTGATGTAATAAAATAACGCATTATTTTCTAGAAGTAGTAATATAATATGTAGGAGTATTATATTTTAAATAGAATCATTCGTAGATTTAAAAATAAACATACAATGTTTATGTCCGTATTTTAAACGTCTTTTGAACCCAGGTTAAAACATTTATTTATTTATTTTATTTTTAATATAAACTGCCTTTATGTTTCCTATCAGCGTTACAGAAGATCTATGCAGACAGGTTGGATTTGATAGGTTTAAATAAGTAGCTTTCAAGGATGGTGCTTTTCAAAATTGATGTTAACTAACTGACTGTATAATATATTTTCTTGATGTATGAAATATTATAGAAAAGCGATAAAAATTATTTTACTTCTCTTAACGTAAAAATACAACATAATTATTTATGCGATATGTAAGCAATACAGCGTATTTCAGGAATAAAACAAGTTTATCCATGTAATGTATTATTGGTGAGCATACAAAGATTCGTGATATTTCAGTCTTTGTATTTGGTATATTCATTATAGAATATACATACAAGTACCTATACATATACTATATGTTTATCATTCATTTATAGCGACATACGCCTTTAATATTCAAAATCAATACAACCTAACACAATGCATGTATACAATGTTAATACAAAATAATTATTAATACCTCTCTTATACCTCAATACATAATATAAATCTGATCTAAAAAACTTAATATTATATTTATTTCATATTAAAATTTTTTTATTGCTCATTCCATTCTGATCTAATGTGTTTGAGCTTCTTTAGCTTAGTACTTACATTTTAAATGTTCAATATATATTTTTTACTATCATTATATAATGATACTAAAATAAAATCATAAATTGGTTATTTGTATTCTAAATTATTTATTATCCCCAATAATTATGAACTCTATGTACGTACCTGTTTGATTTACCAAGATTATATTTATATTATTTACTAAGCTTTCATTATTTTCATTTTTATTATTATGTAAACACATATTATTCTAACCATGTTTGAATATTATAGTAATAGTATTAAAAATTCTATTTGTTGTAAGTATCGTAATAATAATTATTGATATAAATTTTACCCGGCTTGGATACTACTATGTTAATATTTTAACCTATTTTATTTATTCCCACAATATTTTTATAATTATTAAATTCGGAACTTCAATTTCACTTCGTCCCAAGAAGGGATAAAAGTAAAATAAGAAAGGTCAGGAATTGTTTGTTATGATGAATAAAAATATAAATACGAAAGTAAATTTATTTAGTTTTTACAGTCAAGTAACAAAATGTTAAATTTATTTTAGGGCAGTTAAATAAATAGACAGATAAAATAATTAGGGTCATGAACTTGACTGTATGAAAGTTAATCACGATGTTCAAAATAATTTATAAAAATTCTTTTAAAATTGTTGTACTTTGCCTACTTGCATATTTAAACGTACTGCTTTAGTGTTAAAAATTGAACTTCTATTTTTCTAATAATTTATTGTATTCTTTAGTAGTAATTTTTTATGATAATAATAATATGGTATTGATAATGATAATATCCTGTGCTAAATAACTAATGCATATTATTTATGTATGAAGATTCTAACGGTAATTCCTTGAACATCGTCCAATTTGTACGAACAAATTAAATTTGTAGTTACTTTTAAAACATTGTAAGAAAATGAAATTAAGAATACATCGCCATAGTTTTTATCATAGATAAAAAATTTATAGCATAGAGAATGCTTTCATCGTTATATCTGCCTTGGGACTACTTAGTGGTAACTAAGTAACCACAAAGCTTCTTCATAAATTTTAAAACATCACATTACTACATTTTATGTTGACCTTTTACTTTAATAATCTGAAAAAGTATATAATAAATTGGACCACGTCGAAATGAATTTTTCAGAGATTGAGTTTAATGATAAGTTTTATACATTGAAGATTTTTTAGAATTATCAATGAAATATATGTCTTCCTGTGTATAAAAAAATTATTTTGTTTTCTACGCAATTTCAAACGTTTTATTTTAAAACTTGTTACTTCTTGTTGACTGAAAGTTACTTCTGCAAACTAAGACGTAAATATTTATGTAGAAGATCTTACAATATTTGCAGTTTATAGAGCATAATGTCAGTGGCAATTATATATCTGTAATGGTTAAGTTGTTATTAAAAAATATAATTTAAAACGTCAAAATAAAAATAATAAATATGCTAATAAACTTACAATCCCTAGTATTTAAAAAAAATTCTATGAAATTGTAATTCTAAGCAATTAATTTTCCATTTAAAATTAAATAAACTTGTATAATTCCCCCATAGTAAAGTTAAATAACAAAATTGTCATGCTTATAGCATTTTATTAAGTACATTAAACTTTTACGTTTACATAAAACTTTGTTGCAGGTGCTAATAACAGTGGTGGCTTCAAGAACTTTAGGGATTTTCTTCAAGAGTTACCTACTCCAGGTACAGGACCTTATTTTGATACAACAGTGAACTCTAATATCACAGGACTAGTAGGGAGAGCAGTTAATTTACACTGTAGGGTTAAAAACCTCGGAAATAGAACGGTAAGTTTATTACATTTAATTAAAATTTTAATACATTTAACTAAAGTATTTTACATAAATAATACAAATTATTAACTAGCAAAGCAAATATTAAATTTCAAATCACAAAAAGCAGTAGGTAACCTGTTGCAGAAGGATTTTGAGAAAGATTTGACTTTTATTAATCACCCAGAGCTTGCTAATTCTTAAATTTTAATTTAATATTAATTAAAAGAATCTGTACTTAATTTTGCGCCAGTTGTATAATATAATATGCTTAAATCGGGCATCTGCGGCAAATGATAAATAACTACCAAATATTCTAGGAACTTCATTTCCGTTCAGTTATAAATTAAGTTTTAATAAATCTATAAATAATGATAACGTTTAATAACCTTAGAAACATAAATTCTGCAGAATAATTTGACAAATAGCAATGTGAGGCGATTAACATTCCGAAATTTTTCTTTGCAGTCCTACATTAAAAATTATTTGTTGTTTTCCCTTCTTCCACAAACATGATTTATGAGATAAAATGGGATTTCAAATTTGAAGTAAGATAAACGAGATAATTAATTTTTGTACTGTTTGCAATTTTACCTTATTTAAAAAATTATACAAGCGTATATTTTTAAGTTTAACTTGCTGCAAATTTTGTATTTAAACTGCATTGTTTGAACAATGACCGTTGTTATAATTAGTTTCCGCCAAATTAAAACCCTTCCTGTTGAAACATTTATAAGAAAAAAGTGTACATCGGTTTTAAATTTATCAGCAGCTAGAGATTAACTAATCATTGTGTTTCTTTAATATAACTCCGTTATACAAACTGCATATTTGATGATTACCAGCAATTACCTTTCTGTTCTACTACAACGGATATGACAATTTATGCAACAGATAATTAAAAATTAACGATACAGCATTGCCTTTTTTATTATATTCTGGTCAAAGCGCAAGGGATATAAACTATAAATTAAAAATAGCTTACTGTAACATTTATTCAAATTAAACTTGAATCTCTGTGCTACTATTTTTCTATTTAGGCAAATTGCTACGTTAAACTACGTTTTTCATTCACTTTATATAGATTTGATCATCGATTACAAGCTTAAATTCGTATTTAGCTAACATTAAAAATATTCTTACTGCCTGAAAGATCCGATGAAATTACTTTTTGATATAAATACATTTTAAATTTATTTTACATTCTATGTGGGTAGCGAAATACTTTAGATAATGATGGGCCTACTCGAACAGATTTTACACAAGAATCGTTTTATAACATGTAAACCTAGCTGGTATTACTTGTTGATTTTAAAATGTCATGTTAAAAATGTTACTCGTGGCAAAGTAATACTTCTTAAAATAATTGCTTATAATTCAATTAATAATTTTTGTTTTCAATGTTGCCAGTCAAAGACTTTATCCTTTATCTTTTGATTTTACTTTCACATTTTATCAAATTTCAGTCAAGGCTGATGCAATAATGCATATTATGTTCTTCAAGGTTGTGGAATATTGGTGTATAAACAAGATGAGGCATAATGTTATTTTGTTAAACATTAAACTTGTTGTTATGGGAGCTATTTATCCACACCGGACAACAGTACTCAGCGGCAATATAAATCAGACCCAATGCAGAGTATCGCAATATAGCCATCGCGTCGCTTATATTAGGCGAGGCTTTAGAGAAAATTCTGTCTAAATAATAAATAACTTTTTTGACTCCGTGTTGACCAATATATGATTTAGATGAAAACAAACAACCTTCATAACTGAGCCCTCCTTTACTTGAAGTATTCGTTAAAAACATTCAAATCTCCTGTGAAAGTTTTTTCAGTTCCTGCAAAGCTAGCATTTCGTGAATTTTTTCAGTTTACATAGTGTAAACTTTCCAGAATCGGTCAATTCAGCACCATCATTTTGGTGTGGCTTAGCATATTAGACGCATGTCCTAAATTTAGTTCTACACCAAACTAGCTGCACCGAATCTTTCTAGATGTATTTTTTGGCAAACACGTTATTATAAATTGAAAAATAAGGTGTAATACAGACTTCTTTTTGTGCCATTCTTTTCCCATTATTATATAAAACTTTTCTTATTTAAAATATTATCATAATATAGCCGTACTGTTTATAGACATGATTAGTAACTTTAAAATGTAAATCATGGGCCCTCTCCAAGACTATAACAATTAGACAATTTTGATTGTGAATTAAAAACAGATTATACAAATCATAACACTTCACAAATATTAAGAAGCAAAACTGGTTGATTGGTATAACATCCCAAATTCAATAATGGCAAGTCTCAAAAATGCATAGTAAAGGTTACCCATACTTATAGAATACAATACACAATTCCATGCTACATACATATCAATTAGAATTCAAATGTGAGGTCCTGCTCTCCTTATGGTTATGAAAAATGTTCAGGATTGCTGCACTAAAACATATCTGAGGGGCACAATATTGTAATAAGAGATTATTGCCAAATAGTTCATCAAAATTCGTAACTTTTCGCATAAGTATTAAGACATCAAGGCTTTTATTATAAATACATTACAAAAGCAACATAAATGTGATCTGGAGAATAATCTTTCAAATGGATTGCCAGCAACCATGCCAAATTAAGACTCTCTTCTCACGGTTCGTCAAGATCGGCATGCACATTTAAACAAATATTTTTCCCTTAGCTTGAACTCTATGGGGTGAGTTAAATAACTCACATAATATTCCATAAAAATTAAGTATCCTGCATTTAACTACAGCCCAGCCGTACGAAATGGTACCTCATTATCCAGTACTACCAGAACCAGTATTATCATTACAGAACCAGTATTATCGCTCGAGTATTGAAAAATACTCTAATCATGATAAAAAAATGTTTATAATTTGGTAAATTTAGTTAATGAATCACTTTGGGACCATGGAAATCATACCTGGCTGTAATATTTAATAAAAATGTAAAGTTTTGAAATAATATGTCAATTTTATATTATTGTTACTCTAGTAAGCATTTGAAAATAAAACTTTAATTTAACGGATAATTGTCTGGTTAGCAATAAAAGGACTTCACGATTCAATTGTTTAATTTTGAAATTATGTATATTTAGATTTGAGATAACTTTGCTTTGTAATCATTATTAATGCCATTCAAGATTCGGTTATATTTCTCATATTTTAAAGTTCACTTCAAAGGTTTTTTAACCCGAAAGCTTAAAATAAGCTATTAATTTAAAAAAAAAGTTATAAGTAGTACTACACTATAATTTATTAGTAGAATATTGATTATATGGATTAGATATAGTCTGATTATTCCTTTGGAAATTATAAATCAATAAAGCACTTCCGAGTGACATTTCAATATATGCAGAAAGCTTCAAAAATTTAAAGAATTGCTAGTTTCCCCCAATAATACAATGCAGCAAGAGGTATTTATACGCTAAAATGTAATAGAATTTGTTAGATAGCTTTAAAAAAAAGCTAATAATTTGAAAACGAACTTCAAAAATTGATAAATTTTAGAATTAATTGATATTAAATTTCCAATTTAAACCTTATGAGAAGTAGCTTATTGGTCTAAGTATGCGGGACCAGAGAATATATTTTATGTAATAATTTT
This sequence comes from Cantharis lateralis, assembly GCA_963170105.1. NCBI lineage: Eukaryota > Metazoa > Arthropoda > Insecta > Coleoptera > Cantharidae > Cantharis > Cantharis lateralis. Next base: position 14,065,857 of record OY720629.1, read on the forward strand.
ATTTTAAATTGGATTTTGTTAATTATAGCCGCATTTTGCATAAAAACTGAAAATTTTATCTTAAAAATGTAGGTAAAAAGAGATCTGTGCGTTGACTCTTATTAAAAGTTAAAAAACTCGAATAAGAATCCGGATAAGATATAAATTGAAAAATAAATTACAGTAAATTACCGCCATACGTTACTTTTGTTATAGAAGCTGCACTTATATAAACGGTTAACATATTAATAAAAATTCACATTTCGTATTGACATTTCAATTTTTTTCTCAAAGTTTGGAAATAATCCTGAAATACTAAAAACTAAAATAATTTCTTTAAGAAATTTTTTATTTTTTTGTAAAGTCTAATAAAAGGTATAGGAATTTAAAAAATATTATGAATTGCCAACAAAACATGATTTAAAGATTTTTTATTTTTTTTTTTTGAATTTTAAGAAAAGTTACAATCTACTATAAACAACAATAAGTAACATTGTATGTCGTGATTAAGAAATGGCTTTCAAGAGATTGCCCAGTGGCTCACTCTTATAAAATGAATCAATATGGGGCATTCTACGATGTCATCAAGTCCAGTGGGTCACGTCGCCTAAGTCTTCTGATTTGGGGTTGATTTAATAACTCTTCAGCATATGGGTTGGGATGAACCTGTAATCGGCATTGGTATCTTTCGCTGAGCCTTTGTATTTCCTCTTGTACTGTTGGGACCTTAAGTTGTTCGTGAATTACTTTGTTGGGGTAGTAGGTGGGTACATTAGCAATTAGTTTCAATACCTTGTTTTGGTAGATTTGGATTTTATTAATATTTGTGATACTTGCAGCTCCCCACAGTTGCAATCCATAGGTCCATACTGGCTTTAAGACTATCTTGTATATCAAGAGTTTATTTTCCAGTGATAGTTCTGAATTTTTGCCTATTAACCAATATATTTTGGAAAGTTTAAGTTTAAGTTGCTGTTGTTTGGACTTTATGTGTTGAGCCCATGTTAACCTACGATCGAGATGAATACCTAAATACTTTACCTCTTCCAATTGAGGTATTGGTTGATTGTTGAATAGTACTACTGGGAAAGTACCTCTTCGCAGAGTGAAGGTAACATGAACTGACTTGTCTTCGTTTACACCAATTCTCCATAGCTCAAACCATTTGCAGATTTTGTTTATTTGATTTTGTAATATTTCTGAGGCCACTCCACTATATGAAATGGACGCCATTATGGCCGTATCATCGGCAAAAGTAGCGAGGGTAATATTTGTGTCTGTCGGTAGATCCACCGTAAAAAGGAGATATAGAATCGGTCCCAAAACACTCCCCTGGGGCACGCCAGACTCAATGGAAAATAATTCTGATGCAGAATCTTGTTGATTCACAAAGAAGTGTCGATCCTTTAGGTATGATTGGGATTTAAAGATAAATTGTAAAAATGAAGGCTTCGAGGCAATCATACGACAGTTAATTGATAAAGAGATGTCAGTAGAATCGCTTAAACGGAAAGTGTTGCATTTAGAAACTGAAAAATTTATATGTGCTATTTAACACGAAGTAATTTCAACGACTAATAATTGCAAACAGCAATTAATTTGAAAGCTGCAGATCACTGCCGAAAATGCAATGTACCGAACGAAAGCATGTTATAGCCTTAGACAGTTTCATATCTGGCACCTAAGTGAACACCAAGTTGAAAGATACTTAGTATATCACCAGAAAATTGCAAATTGCAAGCAAAATCTAAAAATTATTATTTTGGGCGAAGAACATAGATTCTTGTCTCGTAAAAAATTAAGGTAACTGAAATTAAAATACATCCCGTAATTTAAAAACAAATTAAGATAACTTAATTTTTTATCAGAATAAGAAAACTGTGTACAAAATCTAGGAAAAATACAAAGTTTTTTTTAAATCAATATGAACAACCGTTTAAAATTTGAAATTTTTAATAAACTTGGCATTCAAATAAACGCGCTAACACTGTTATATATGGTCGGTCAAATTACATTAAATTGTTGACGAATTTTTTTCTACCTCAAAATGCATCAACACGTTAGCTTTATGAAATATTCTTTTTTAATTGTTCCTTCTGTAAAAGTATTTCCATACAAGTTTATTTAAATTTCAACTTCAGAAATCAATATAAAATATTGACTAGCCTGTTATCCATAAAGGTAATACAACAAGAAATTTAGTTAACTTATATAATATTACCCAAGTAAGATTTTAAATTTCAAAATGGAAAATACGCTTTGCATCGCAAATAGAAATATTGCTTGTCAAAAAAGGATCACTTTTGATCCATATAAAACAATCTTCTGTTTATTCTTTCGAGATAATCTTAATAATAAAATAATTTTAAATTTCCAAAATATAATTTTACCGTTAGAAAATTTTAATTTATATATGTTTGCTAATGCAAATTATTGATATTTCAGTTAAAACCAGGGAACCGAATAAATTCCGTAGTCTGAAAATTCTTACTTTTTACACATTTTGGCTCTTTGATCTCATTGCAATTTTTTATATCGGACAGAAGTTTGTATTTCTGCCCGTTTCTTAGTCAAAGTTGTACACAACAGCGTGCACATTGTGATTCAAAGCATGGGTTGTCTCAATGTCCAATGATTATACGAAAATTTTGCAGATCAATCTTTGACTAATTTTTATAAGAAATTATATACAACTGATCAGATTCTTTGACAGGTTGAAAGAAAGAATAAATTGTATTGAAATAATTGAAGCTCTGGAACTTCTAGAAAAAATAAAGTGTGCTTAATTTAATCCCTTCAGTCTGTATATTCAGTGTTCATTACACAAGAATTTTTGAGAATTTCTGACTAACTTTAAAGTATTTCTCAATAATTCTTGTGCATTTTTGCAATAATATTGTACTTATATAAATCACTTTGATATTATATTTTTATATTGTACCTTTTCTGTGTTCACAATGTTTAGCTACTATAAAAAGATTATTGCAAATTTCAATTTTAAAATAGCACTTACAATGTTAATTACTTCTCTCTATTAGCGAAATCCGACACCGTACCCATTTTTTATTGAAATGCTTTCACTTGTATGACGTTACTGTATAAAACGTGTAGTAGATAAAGTAGTTTATGTAATTCAGAATACATATTATACCATGAATTAACATGATTATCATGAAAAAAGTTAATATACTTATTATAATAATAGATGGTTCGAAGTTTCGCAGAAAAAGTGTGGCAGAACTTAACTCGCCCCAACTCAAAAAGTTAATAACTAAATCTCATTTAAGTTAATAATATAATTAAAATATTATATTTTACCGTAAAGTTAAGGTACGTACTTATATGTACATAGAAATGAAAACATTTTTAGTTCGCTATGGAATAACATATTTTACATTTTTAGTATATAATGTACTAATGTAGATACCTATTTGTAATGAAGTTATTAAAAATATATATTTAAAACCTTATTATTATCTTAACAATATTTTATTCATACGAGGGTAGATCAATAAGTACCCGCGTTAGGAATGAAGAAGCAAGTTTTTCTCAATTTTTTTTTTCTATTTTTGAACGTAATCTCCTTTTAGTGCAATACACTTTTTCCAACTTTTCTGCCATTTCTTTAAGCCCTCAAAAAATACGATTTGTCAAACTCTTCAAAATAAGCTTCTGTTTCGACGATATCCTCCGCTTTTGAGCTGAATTTTTTTCCACCGAGCCACTTTTTCATGTTGAGGGACAGAAATAAGCCGCAGGGAGCCAAGTCGAATGGGTGCGACAGCAATTTGTAGTGCAGTTCGTGCAACTTGGCCGCGGCAATCCTGGATAAATGTGCTGGTGCCTTATCGTGGTGAAACAGCAATTTTTTTCTTAGCCAAATGGGGCCGTGTTTCCTTCATTTTGTATCGAATCGGTCCAATAATTTACTGTAGTACTACCCTATGATCGTTCTTCCTTTCTGTAAAGAGTCCATGAGAATTATTCCCTTGGAGTCCCAAAAACCACGTCTGCCAGACTGCCGCAGCTCTCCTCATATTACCCCTCATCAAAAACAGATGTACGACCACGTTTAAATTCATTGAACCAATATCTTGTGGTTGTCATAGATGGTGAAGTGTCCCCATAGACAGCACCCAACTTTGTTTCCATTTCTCCGCATGTTTTTCCATTCAAAAATAAAATGCAAATAACGGATCGATATTGTTCTTTTTCTATTTTATCGGGAAACACGCAACACGTGTGAAATAATTGGCTGCCCAATAAAAACTAACCCATGAAACAGTCTGAAATTTAGTATGGTGTCGTGTAACAGATGGTAGTACACGACGGTAATGCTAACTTCCCTTAGCAACGCCACCTGTCTTCGAACACGGGTACTTATTGATCCACCCTCGTATAAAAACCTTATTTAAAAATAATTGTTCAGATCTAGAAATACAAGTAGATGTAGATAATTACTACAAGTGCTTTTATAAAATTGTAATTTATTTATATAATAATATTTAGTTCATAAGCGTACATTTCATGTTTAAAAAAGACTATCGTATTTAATGACTTTTAGATATCTAGATATACGATCTTCTGAACGTACGTTTTTCTATTTATAAAAATTACCGTAAGAGGATCAAAATAAAGTTAGTAATAAAAAAAAAAGAATAATACGCTTACGATGAAAGCAAGACTTGTCTCAAATGTAGGAAGTATTCTCCTATTCTCCTATGTAAATGACTTTTACGCCGAGTGTTAAACCAAAAACATTTTGTTTAGAATTTCAATGACTGCAGTGAATTTTGTGTATATATTAGATCAAACCTATAAACAAGATCTTTGAGGTGCTTTTAAAGCATACATAAAATCACTTTAAAATTTAGCTTGCAAAGCTGTTCTTCAGAATTAGGTTTTTGTAAAAATTCAACAGTGAAAAAATATAAAAGAACAATCAAAACTTCTTTTAAATAATCAAATAAATGTAAAATTTTATCCATTTTATTTTTATATTTAGTAACTAGTTTTGACTGTTCCCAGTCTTTTTCAACTGTATCAGTTGATACAGCCCAAAACTACTGCAAAATATAAAAATATAATTGAGGAAAGTATCTTTATTTAATTTTAAATTTTCCTTAGTGGGTCTGAATATCATAAAATTAATGAAGTTGAAAAATTTTATGTGTAAAAGAAGACGGTTATATGGCTTGACGCTTAAGTGCATTGACTGCTAAGCGGAGAAGCCCGTTTCGATCCCGAGCGGAGTAAGAAATTCTGACCGTCTTTCCTCGGAAAGCAATTGAAAATCACCGAGGTACTTATTGCCAAGAAAGCCACCTTTTATTTGAATAATAGAGAAAGTGGATCACAATACCTTGGTCATGAGGATGTGACTAGAGAAAGAGAAATATAACAAGACACCTATCTACGTATATGTAGGTATAGTGTTATATTTGCTTGTTTTGGAATAATCATCCTTGTATGTACAATGTACATTTAACTAAGAATCGGTTACTAAAACAGGAAGTTTGAAACACTCGTGAAATTTAAAATAAATTTAATATAATATTATTTTAAAATTATTTGCATATAAAATCTTTGGACCAAGACTAACACTAAAGACAACTTCATATTTTAAAGCGTCACTCTTTTCCATCATTGACAATTTTTCATTTCAAGGTCATGTGGTTATTTCATTTTAGTAATTCGTATTAGAAAAGTGTCCTCTATTAAATAAAATCAATTGCTAATAATTGATTTAACCTTTGTAAATTTTTAGATAAGCGCTGCAGTTGAGTCTCGTATCCATAGTTAAAAATGAAACGAATACAAACGCCACGTTTTCAAACTGTTTGAATTTTTGGCAATACAATGCTTAACAGTAAATTCTATGCGTTTTTTGAATTATCTATAGTCTACAGTTACTACAGTATTCAAGCGATTATTCCTTCTTTGTCTAGTCTAGTATTATAATTTATATAATATACTTCCTCAATTCAAGCAGAAATCACAGCTGTGCTAGGGAGCGCTTACAATTTCGATACTAAATTATTTAGATAATGTTACAACCACTAGATTAATACGGTAGTATTGTATGTTATTTATATTCAAGACTTTAGACACATAAATTAAAAAAATTCAAGAATGGGTCCATTATGTTGATTTTTATTATTTTGTTTTGTTGCCCAACTTTTTTCGTATATTATTTGAATTTAGTATCTACATAATTGCATGATAATACGTTTTCTAGGTATAATAATCTTAGCACTGATTAAAAATTAACTAACTTATACAGACCGAGCAGTGCCAATAAACTAATATCAATTATTGAGAATATTCAGATTCAAAAAGTCCTTGTTAGATTTTATATGTATTCAAAAATTGGTGCGACAAGAATTAATAAAGTTCTTAAAATTTTGAGAATTACAGAACATTCTTGTACTGACTGCACGCAAGAATTTCTAAGTGATTGACCACTAAGATTTTATTCAAGATTTAAAATATTATTTCAACTACTGTACAGTCTATGCCTATTGTAATAATTTATTTGTAACGTGCAGTCAAATAGGGTTTTGTGTGTGAAAATTATTTTCTAAATCAAATTTTTAATTCAAATCTTCTTAAAATATAATTCTGTATAACAAACTGACGTGGCTTCACGCTGCCGTGTAATTCCATAAACTTTAGGTGTTATTGTGAATACATGCCTTGGTCGAAATGATCCCATGGGTACTACCTAATGGGGAGGTGAAATTTGAAATTTCCAGTGATCATGGTTACATCCCTATTGAGTATGTGACCATTTGTGCTCTAATTGTTACCATGGGTACCTCTCTATTGTGTTTGTGTACACGTATCACGTTCCAACACCAAACCATCAACTTTCTCGAAAGTAGTCTTCTTTTGTATTAGTGTTCAATCTAACTATCGGTAGTTAGTAAAAGTTTCGAATACTTTTTTTAGTTACCTACCTACTACAAAAACTTAACAATTACTTCTTAGTTACTAAAAACTTGGCTAACAAGACAATATTAAAAGGATCCGAAGCTCAGATAATATTTATTTTATTAACAGAAATAAATTGATTATTCGATAATTTTTATTCGGTAGTAAAACAAAATCTTGTTACTATCGATAGTACCTACCAATCACTATAATAATTACTATTTACGAATATTCTAAATCATGAAAATTAAACTTAAATAATTCGTATTCTTTAACTAGATCTTTATCGATACTGTCATCTATTGCTAATTCTGCGGTAAATATCTATTATGTCAAGCAAATTTAAACTCATCGACAGTGAGTCAAAGAATAAAACTGTAGATTAACAATTATTAATAAAGAACAATCTGTGTTGACATCACAAGTTACTAGAATACGAACATTTCAACCAGGGTGCATAACCATGTATACAATAATAAGATAACTAAAATATAATGTAACTGTAAATAATAATACAAAAATATAACAATAATTTTTTTAAATTGCTGGTACTGTAATTCCATTATTTAGTAAGTGAATGAACTTTTGGTCATATTAATATATGTATTGCAAATTTATATGGTCTATTCGCATGTTTCCTATTTGTTTCAGAATTTTTCTCTTAGTTTCTCTTACTCAAATTTAGTATTATTATTAATAACTTCCCAGTCTACAGATATACGCACAAGAAGCAATAAAGATAAAGACATTTTTCTTTTGATAATTTGGTCACTATTAGCTCTATTAGTACAAATTCAAAACTAAAAAATTAGATGTTTTAGATAAGAAAAAATATTATCGGAGATTTTGGGATAAAATCGTCTAGGGTTGTCCATTACCGGTTCAGTCAGCCTATTAAGATCAAAAACATATAATACCAAGCTAACATGACATAAAAAAGAATAAAAAAAACTGGAATATAGCTAAAAATTTTGCTTCCAAATTTTTCTTATTAATTTTCATAAAATTATATTTGTAGTAGGTTATAGGGGTTTCTTGTAAGTAACTTCTAAATTGTTTACTTTTAAATCAAATTCTAATGCAAAATAAATTTTAAAAATTTATATAAAACAGATATCACATAAAATGGTAAATTAAAATATGTACCACTACGTAGAGTAGAATGGATGCAACCCGTAAACTTAAACAATAGTTTTTAGAGGCAAACATCTGTGTCATTATTCAAATGCTAGCAGCAAATTAGTTTTTGTTTAAGTTTATTCTCCCCAGTTACTATCGAGAGAATTATAACACTTATACACAACTTTGGTGTTTATATTATTTATATTAAAGAACAAAGCAAGATTGATTTTAAAATATATTTCGTTGCTTATTTTCATGTCAACAAGTTTTCTATATTAGGTACCACTTTACCATTGGTCACACTGGGCATTAACCATATCTGTATTTTAGTATAACCAAATAGTGCACTGCACAAGTTTCTTGAAGTAAAAATTCACGATGGTTTTATAAATAAAATACATTGTGAATAATATAAACGGTCTTCACTATGGCATCATTGGGCGATGATGTTGAGAGAAATAGAGTGTATAATATTACAGAGATATTGATAGAGATATATTGCAGAGAAACAAAATATACATATGTGTTTATACTCAACATGTACCTGCTACCTAGCTAATTAGTTGACGTTTGGATTTTGATTCAAAAATGTGGTGGGCCAATTTCGATAGTTCTTATGGGAAACTCGGTAACTAAAAGAGATATGAAAAAAGGGATGGCGCATCCTCGATCTCTTTTTTCGAGAAAAGCTCAATGTCCAAAACCGGAATTCGCTATCTTTTTTTGTTTTCGAGTTATAGCCAAAAGTTCGAATTTTCGACTTTTCGATAAATGTCGATATCTCGGTTGTTTTTCATGTTATCAAAAAAATGTTAAAATTTTCTTGGGGCACTTTTTTAAGATCAACAAAATAGGCTAAAGTTTCAGAGTTTCAGAGCTATAACATAAACTTGTGTTTTTTTAAATGGAAACCATAGATGAAAATGATATTTTTAAATAGCTTTTTTTATCCTCTTGTCAACGATATATAACATGATATATAACAATAACAAAAATATTATAAAATTATAGAAGACCGAAAAATTAAATATAATAATAACATTTTAAAAAAAAACAATCAAAATTTTAAATTCTAACAAAAATTAAATTACTATGCAGTAAATTTCAATTAAACATGATAAACAGAAGGCCACAAAACATACAAAACAAAATCCTCTTATTATAATATCTAACGTAAGATAAATTATATTATGATAAGAACTAAAAAATATTAGTGCTATTTCAATTTCTTAAATATAAAACTATTTATTATAAAAACATTGATTTATTTAAGAAATAAGTTCAGATAATTTTATGAACATAAACAACATAATTATGTAGATTATCCGCATGGAAACTGCATTGGAAATTTTTTTATTATTTTCTCAAGATTTTATTTCAAATTTACAGTTTTTATTATAAAAATTATCCAAATTTTGACAATCTATATTCTAATTTATAATAAACCTAATCAATTTTAATTAAAATAAACTTTTTGATTAAAATTTTAAATAGATATTAATATAAAATGTTATTAGTTCAAAAAATATTCATTGACCTGAAATATTTTAAGAAAATTGCTGGAAATTTTGTATACAAAAATAAAGTTGATATTTTGTGGATCTTTCTTTTCCCTTGAAAACGTTAGAAGTCCTGACGAGATGGATAAAAGTAAATTTTGTAACATTTTGTCAGAAATTTCTTCGGGGCATGACTTTGTCAGTACTTCTTTCAACTCTTTTCAAGATGTCTGATGTTGAAGCTTTTGAATTTTACGAATTGAACTTATGAATAAGTATATTTATCTAAACAAAATCTTTAAATAATTTTGGTAAATTAAGTAAAATTATACTATATTCGTATAGGCACCAATGTTACTCTTACCTGCATCATTTCATATACTCTATAACTGTCTTATTATTTATTATTATGAATAAATTATATAATTTGATTATTTATGTGCTCCTTATGTAAGATTAGATGTACTTAATATTTTGAAAGATATATTCTTGCTAATAACATTTTTTTAACTTATTAATTTGTAACGTGTCAAAATTGGTTTTGACCGTTTCATTTCGTTTTCAAGCTACGCCGCTGGATCGCTTTAGTTTTGGAAAATATGTGTGGTTTTGATAAGCGCGATTACACGGAAATTTCGAAAGGAATGGACGTGTAATCTTGGTGTCTGTCCATTTTTAGTTTCTATTTGTTTTAATATCATTTAATTTTGCCGGATTAGCGGGTAAATATAATATTTTCGTACAATTTAATTTGTTTAACAAATTATTTTTAGCACCCAGGTTACTGGTAGTTCGTTACAATTATTATTCGTTATTTGGTTTATCAACTTTATGTTTTCGTCGTCGTGAAATGGAGATTTATCTGTGTTGGAAATCTTTTATCCACCCATATGGTTTCTTACCTTTATTTTTGGTTTTACGATGACGTTGTTTTAATACGTCACCTGTTGGAAGAATTGGGGGGATGACGAATATTTTGAGTGCGAAGAATGGTTTATTTTACCCTTTTGAATTTTGATTCCTGATGGTTGGTTTTTGTTCACAAGAGGATGTTTCCTTGTGAAGTGTTTATACTGGATGGGTCAAAATATCATTTCAAGTTGGAGAGCCAAACTTTGTAGATTTTCCTTTTTACCATCTTTATATTTTGGGATGTCACACCTCAACTTTCAAGCAGATGATTGAAGATGCTTCTGTGGAGATTAATTGATTTGTAGTCACACTTACTCGTTTGATGAGTCTTGGAACTGGCAGGCATGTTGATTTTTTAATGAGTGTTTTGTGTTCTCTATTTTGTAGACTTTCATTCCTGGATGGTAGACCAATTGAATGATGAAGTAATGTTGTTGATTTCGAAAGGTCCTGACGGAGGAAATATACTTGCAGAGTCGCGAAATTGGTGGTACTGCATTCAGGGTAAGTCGGATAGAGATGCATATACTTATTTATTGATGATGCTGTGTGCCAGGTTCTATTTTGAGTCAATAATCCCGAGTATTTAAAATTCGGTGTGCGATTAATCTTTGCCGGAGCATAACTTCGATTTTGTTGGGTTATCCTCTTCAAGGATACTGAACTGTATTTTTTTGACTGAGTTTACTCTTCAGGTAGATGTCAGTTCTTCAAATTTGCCATTTTTTTATTTTTTTGTTTCCTAGTACATAGTCCTCAATTACGTGCTAGTTTTACTTGCCGATTATGTGTGTTTTATGTTTTACTCTTAATTTAGTGAATTAATTAAACATGTCGACCTCTACTATTTTTTCTATCTTTGTTTATACAATAAATCGACTCTTCACTACTTCTTAGTTTTATTTGTATCAACTGGCGTCCACTTTAACATCAATATTTCCATTTGGCTGAGATGAGTTCTGAGTATGAAAAGGACCTAATGGAACCGAATCCACGATGTTTTCCGAAACACCCACGCTCTCGAGAACTGCGTTTTAGGTAACAGGGCTAGCTAACGCGTACAGAACATCTACGGTTAAGCAAGTGGCTGTGGTAGCGTAAATTGAGCAGTTTGCGGTACAAATTATTGAAAAGAAATCATATTAACTTACTAATATGACAATCTTACACTGAGAAAAATAGTATAATGTTCCGGATTATATTAAATATAATATTAAATAAATATTATTTATTAATAAAATAATGCATGTTGTGAAATATTGCTTTGTAATATAATAAAAATATAATTAGTAAACAGATCTAATTGTTATCGGTTAAGATAACATTTGGTAGGGTATATACTAAAAAGGCATAAAATCAATGATCGCTTCTTTTATATTTTAATAAAACATATAACCTGGATTTTATAATATTTTATCATAAATCATAATAAAAGGGGAATTAAGCAAATAACATAGAATGTTAGATATAATTTCGTAGATTTTATTGTGAAACTTAATGTACATAACTTTATATTGTAAATAATGATGTTATACGAGTAGAAATCGCATTCCAGGTAGATACATAGGTGGAACAGTGTTTCACAAAAAGCACCCATCTCTTAAAAACTACTTAGCGTATTAACTTAAAAATGTAATTAATAAATTGATTTCACTGAGTTAAGGTCTGTATAAAGTTGATATCTTATTTTGAATGGTTTTTTCAATTTAATTTTTTTAAATTAAATTCATAGGTAGATCAGCTTAACTTCATGAAGGGTACATATCCGATAATTTAATGTTGCTAAATTTTGTTTCATTGTACTTCATTGGACTATGATGGTGCCGTATTGTGGCGAAAACGTTTGCCATTTTCTTACAGTGTGTTATGTTTGTGACAATTTATAAACATATTATGAACTTTAAAATTATTAACTAGTGAGAAACTTTTAAATAAAACATATTTGAACCAATATGTTTTATTTAGTTTATCAAGGATTTTTAAGGATAATCAATTTTACATTATTTGCTTTCCCTTTAGCATTTAAAACTTATCTAATAGAATTTCTTTTAGTAATTTAAAAAGTGGGTAGAATCAGCTCAGTTGATTTTGAAAATGCTAAGATTTTGTAAAATGCCATTTTCGATTACCCCCTAGTTGAATTTGTATTTCAAGCATGTTTTTAAATAACTAGGATTTAATAATGTGGCGCAATTGGACATTAGTGGGGTGACTTCAGGATAGCTTTATTTGACAATAATATAACACCCAAAAAAACGAATGCCAAAATTTATAATATCTAACTTCGAATATTATATTATTTATGCTGTCTTCTTAGTATGCAACAAACAACAAACTATTTTATTACATGATTTTGTTCTATTTAATAGCTTTTGCAATGTTTTGGATGTAAGATTTTAATTGCGGTAACAAAAATGTAATGCCACTATAATAACAATATTTCTTTAAAAATCAAACAACATATTTAACTAAAACAACGTATAGTATTTATATAGAACAAAAAAGCTGCTATTCCAGAACGAATGTTTACAGCACGTAATGGTAAATCTGTTAGAACAGATTGAAACATTATCACAGATATATATGTATATTTTACACCATAGAAATGGCAGCCAAATCGCTGTTTTAAAGGTTGTAATTTTAAATAAATTTTTTAATCTATTGCAGTGTAATTACATTTACAAAATCGTTAGATCTCTCTGGTTCGCTCTGCATTTACCGATGTTTTAAAAAATACGTTGTAACGTTAAAATACACAAATCAATCTCGAATAATTTAATCAGAGTACCTGTTTCTCTTATTTTGCATACACCTGTCAATTCCATTGTAAAAAAATTCTTATTATGATGTAGTTTTCATGACCGCTACATGATATTTATTGACTTAATTTAAATAATATTGAAATGATGAAATGGAAATTACCGCATTATTTCAAAATAGCTTAATCATCAAATTCACAAATTTCCTTTACATAAATGGGCCGTTAAAATTAACGTATGTGTGTATTGACCTATCTTCTTGACATTAAATAATGTTTATTTTGTCGTGATAAAATACTTGTAGTGAGGAACTATTACTGAAAAATCGAAGAACACACAGCGAAAAACATCAAAATACGAACAAATCAAAATTATTAATTTTTTCTTAATTTTAAAATTGCAAAGAGTTTTGGATGAAACTTTTTAGCAAAATGGTATTTTTTTTAATACAATATAATATGACGTTATGTAGAGAAAAAATTCAAATAGTAGTAGGTATTCCACAGATTATAAGATATCTTTATGCAAGAAGCGAAAAATAAACTGATTTACTTATTCTAATATCTCTTTATTTGTAAACTAAGGTTAGAGAGGCAGAAATTTTAATTTACTTAATTATCATTGGATTTTGCTTTAAATAGCACAATATTTTTATGAGGGCAATGTGTGTATAGTTAATGTATTTATATGATTTCTTAACTTATACATTGCCGGAACCGCAAAATATGATTTCGAGGGAAAACCAAAGTTCCGGTCATAATTTTGAGTCTCTGCGTTTACATAAATTTTATACTTTGTAATCAAAACAAAAATGTAAATATTCAAAATTACTGGAAATATTATTGTTTTCTTACAATAATTTGTATTGTATTGGATTGTTATTTTTCTGCTTTAATAAAATATTATGTCAAAAGTTCCCTTTGCATTGTTGGTCAAAATAAAAACATGCAAGGTGACTGTAATAGTAAGTCAGTATAAGTTTCCGAATTTGAATCTCACAAGCAAATATTCGCTTGCTTAAATAAACGTCAGTTCTTTTTGTCGATACTTAATTGAGTTTTAAAGTAATCATTTTAATATCAAAACTTATTTTTTCTTCAAAAATTAAATAAAATTTTATAATATTAAAGCGAAAAGTTAAAAAGGATTGATAATTTGCTAAAAATGACAAATAACAGTTTAATGAGACACCTTTCTTTTAGATTTTATTCCATCTCAATTTATCAAAAGAAAATAAACTAGAAAAACTTTTCTCGTAATTTCGTACTTACCAAGTAAATTTTGGTTTTAGCACGATGAAAAATAATATATTTGATTTTATTTTTGACATAAAAAGTGCAGAATGATGGTTTTTATTATTTTTTCTATTGATTACGAACTATTGACGAACATAAATATTATATTGAAAAGTATTGCGAAAAAAAAAACAATTAAATTAAATCATCGCCATTTATATGCAGTTGACTGGACGATAATCATCTATTGACAGTTGAAACTGAAACAAATATTTTATGGTGTTAACGACGTTACCTTCCTTGTAAGACTCGACGTATATATTAAACCAATTGTACTTAGAGTCGTATTCCGCCTTCCATTTGGACGTGTGCCAACTAATCATTGCGGAAATCGAAAATCCTAACTTATTTCGCTTGGGGCGAGAAACGACGCGAATGGATGGTTTCGCGTTATGAGGCAATAGAGTGGAGGGTCGCTCCAGTACTCATATAGCTGTGTTCCTTTACGGTGCTTGGATATCTCATTTTTTCGTTAATAAACAGAGTTAGATTTCAAATTATTGCAGACCAAAACACAATTATGATTCTGTTAATTTGGAATCGGCTTTCGCGCCCTTCCTGATAAATGAAATCTGTAGGATTACGGTATTTTATATTATTTTATTGTTTTGTATCATGTAATCCGTAAAACTGTACCTACCCAAAGATACTTAAGAAAAACATAAATAGTATTTAGGAAATTCGTATAATATAAGAAGTCGGTGTAAAGAGAAAAGACTAATTAATATAGCATTGCCTTAAATATGCAAATATAGTCATGAATATATCCATTAAGAAATCGAGCTACCCAATTATTTACTGGAACGAGCGATTAGTGTCTTAGAATTACAAGGCGTGACAGCAATATGGTGAAGTGGTGAACGTTATTGATATTGCACAAATACACACTAGAAAAAGGGCTTTTCGATAAATAGCAGCTGTGAAACGGTACATTAACTTTTTACAATAGAAGTTTACCTTTTAGTCACCGCAAATTTTAGATCGGCAAACGAAATCCACGTCCTATTTGTTTTTAACTACCTAGTTAAAATATTTAGTTTCTTAAAATTTCATTGTTTTCAAAAATTTATTTACCAGTTCAGGGATGAGTAAATTCATTGCTTCTTTTAAGTAAGTAGTAGATATATTTAGTACTTTGTAGTCAATAAATAAAGACTACGTTTCTAACTGAAAGAACTTTATGGGTACTATCTAAGTATAATTATTAATGGTGGGATTATAAATACCGTAATTTGTAAGCAGTTTTGTTAATCCTCCATCTTGAAAAGTTTTAATGAAATTAATTGGCGAATATAAATTCGGAAAACGTAAAATTCAGTTTAAAAGTTTTCGACTATTGAAATGTAAAATTAGAGCTGAATAGAACTGTATTAAGATTTTCAGTTTCACTGCTTTGATTAACGATTAATATCTTTTGGAAACAAAATAAGCAAGCAATTCTCAAATAAATAAAAAGATTATTCAGATACATTTAAAATTAATATTAGTAAATTATTCAAATTAAGAATTTAATAAAATTAAAGCTAATAGTCGAGGCTGCTAGAGTTTAAAACATTAGGTCGGAGGACACCATGCGGTTATTGATGATGTACTGAGTAGGAAAGATGTACGTGAAAGAGACCCGATGTTAAAACAGGATAATATGAAATTTTATTTTTTTCCTATATCTTTTAAATTTATTGCTTATATTCGTTTGATTTGAAAAAGAATTTTAAGAGATTTTTTAACATTCTACATAATATAGTTTTTATAGTTTTGAATTGATTGTTGTTTCCTGATTGTCCATAATATATTTTTATAGAACTTTCAGACAGGCATTACGATGATTCAAAAACAGATATTATTCAGTGCAGCAATAACTTATAATGCAGATATGTGGGATGCGCAGGTGCTGCGTACATCCAAAATATCCAGGAGGAACGTCCAAAATCGACGCATACCGGGCGCTTTAAACTTCAGTACTTTCCTATGTAGTGAGACAAAGGCAGACATATTAGCATTTAATAAATTGCCAGGAAAATAGGTAGTACATGGCTACGCCCATAAGTGTTTGTTTAATATTCCGGGGCCACAAACAACACCTGGATCCACTAGTACAAGTTTCATGTCTCTTATACGAAATTTTATATTCAACACGTCAGTTACATATTTACTTTCCATGTGCCACACTTTTATTAAAATTAAATCCGTAGTCAATTATTATTTAATAGAAAATTGAGAATTTTTTTTCAGAAAACAGTAACTGAATTGATAAATTAAATTTACCTTCCAATAGATATTGTGCTTATGGTAATATTAGGTAATATTTCATAATAATGCAACCCTATGTATTTCTTATCAAATGTAGGATCTATGTGGTTATATACGTACCTCCTTATGATAGGGTAGTTTAGATTCACTATGTTTTCATTTTATTATATTATTTATATTTGTTTAATAGAAATTTCTGAAACTTACAATGTAAATTTAAAGCCTACTCAGTAACTCGCAACTTGAGTGGTTACTAACAAAAAATGAGTGTAAGTATACTCCACATATGTAACTTTTTCATCAAAAACCCTTCTTATAACAAATAGTGATAAAAAAAAATTGATAAACCTTGATATGAATTCAAATTTACACAAAATCCTTCATTATTATCTCCTATAGTCCAGTTTTCTCCCACAACTCCAAAGACAAACTACTCTTCCATTTCGTTTACACGAATCCTCCTTGATAAACTAGAAAACCCAAAATATATGTGTAAATATTAAATTAAATTACAGCAACATGTAGTAATTAGTCTAATTCTTCAGGATATAATTGGTTCAAACTAACCATTCACAATCAACATTTTTATTTTAAACCTATCAAGTGGATGTACATACTACATACATATTTGTTTTCCTATAGAAAACTAAGCTGGATTCGTCTAGTATTGTAGAATGCTCATAATAGAATCTTAATTTACATTTAGTAAATCAGAGCACACTCGGGTAAGATTTGGTATTCGCTATTCCTCCTTAATTGCTTTGTTTTTCCTTATTAAGCACCAATTAGAGAATAGTTATAAAATTTTCAACAATAACTTAGTTGAACATTGAAACAATTTAATTTTAACACTAATTTTAAAACAAGAACTTATGTACTACAAACAGGATCAAGGTTTCACACCTTCAGGTAAAAATAATCATTGAAAAAGAAATTAATATCTAAATATTAATTAAAATTTTGCAAAATAATTTATGCCAGAAATTATGTAAAATTACGATATAAAATAACAACTAAAATAATATACATGAAATATATTGCTATGAACCGCTACCTCAAAGACAAGAAAGAAACTCAAATTAAGAATCGAAGAGACCCAGTTTCATTTCGAATGCCAAACGAAACGTCGTCGCATAAAAACTAGCTTTTGAAATTAAAAATTTCTTTTCGACACATATTTTGTTGTGGTTTTAAATAGACAAGCTACTCTATGCCACATACCATCTCTAAAAGGAAGCTTGTAGAGAAGTTTAATAAATCCTAGTTTCATCAAATTTTCCGTCCATTTAGCGACTGATAAATACAAATATAAAAGACACGAATGATCATTGCAATATATAGTATGGAGTAATTACTAAAGCAATGTAAGTAATAGAGCAGAAAGTCAAAATAGAAATATTTAAAATCTACATCAAAAACGCAAAATTATATCATACATAATAATATTATATCAATATTATTTTTAAGAAATTCAATAATTCTTCCTAACAAATTTACCTGTAATGCCATACAAAAGCAAACAAGGAGACCAAAATAATCAATTTGAAAATAATCAACCACGCAGCGATATTATATTTAACGGCTGTTTTGAAAGATTTGAAAGGCTGAAAAAGTACTTATTTTTTATATAGTTAAGACGATAAAATTTTCTTTGATCAACGTAATTTTATCAGTACGTGGAGAAAGTTGAAAATTATAAATTAAAATTGATTTGACCATATTTACTCTAAAATAAATCAAACACTTTGCGATTTCAATAGCAATTTATTCAGTAAAAGTAAAGTACTTTATCTACCCTTGTTGTTAAATTGTCACTTTTCTAGTTTTATAGTCAAAGAGATGTTCTATAATTCTTAATTGAGTAAACCTCACGTTAACAGGTGAGTTAGGTATGAAAAAAAAATTTTTTTTCTTCACCATTCATGTGAAAGAGGGTCTCAAACTCAATCTGAATCGTCAAAAAAATGAAAATTTTTTATTATACCTAAGCCTCTTTTCGTAGACCAGGTCACATGTATGAAACTAAAAACAATCAAAGCATAAGTTATTTCTGATGGACTTCAAAAATTTTATTTCAAATTGAAGCATAGATTAAAATAATAAATTATAACGAGAGTTACAATTCAAATGCATACATTTGAAACCTCTTTTGTGAAAGTCGACAGTTAGTTTAAAAAAATAATATTTAAAAAAACTCTTTGGTGGAGCGTTTTGTCAACATGTACACAGTAATAAATTTTGTCGTGTAAAATGTTTAGTGTAGTTGGTAAAAAAACTAGTGTTAATTTTTAGTGTTAAACTATACACTAGTTTATTTTTAACACTAAAACTTCTCTATATAGATGGAATTTAACTCGAAGGTAAAATTAGCACAATGAAGAGTAAATTTATTTCTTAATAGTGTGTGTCGGTTAGGTGTCATGTATCAAATATTTATTCAAACATAGAATTCGCAGAAAGAATGACGTACCTACATATTATATAGGCTCCTGATAGTCGGGGTATAAATAAAAGTATTGCTTAGTATTGCTGGTAAGTGATATTGCTTGTTAGTTTAACCAGCAACTTAGTACAGTAACGTTGGTGCTGTTAAATTTTTTTAAACCAAAAGATATTTGAAGTTCCGTTTCCAGAAAACGCTAAACTCCTGTTTATATGATGTATTTTTACAAGGTGATTAAAATATTTAAAAAATACACATTTTATTAAATAATTTTTAGAAATGGGTACAACGTGAAGTGTGGACGAAAGATTTCTAAATAGTAATTCGTAGATTGTAAGTGTTATTGTTTTTAATAAATTATGAATTGCAGTGAAGAATTAGGAGAATTATATCCCGGATTACAAATACATTTCGAAGAATTATTTGAACAAGTCGTATACAAAATATAAATTATATTATTACAAAGCCAATGGAAAATTAAAATGGTAGAAGCGAAATCAAGTATTAAGTGGTAGTATTGAACTTAATACTTTTTCATATACGTAGATTATTAATAATTTTTTTTAGATAAGGGGCAAGACAACAACTATTGCGGATTGCGAAATTGCACTGAAATATTATCGAGTATGGATCTTTAACGTACTGTTTTATCCAATTAATTCGTCGAAAATTAATAAAAAAATTACGTTTGATGGCCGAAATTCCGACATCCTTAAATTGTTTTGAATTTTTGTCTTTAAATGTTATGTTTTTATTAATATACGTTGAGTTAATTGGGTGAAAACTATACTTAAATGTTTTCAAAACACACTAGCAATGTAAATTTTACTACTATAAATAAAGAAATTTTCACACTACATTAAGTTTTTTTAACCTATTTAGTGTATTTTAACCAGGAAATTAATCTGAAGTATACCTAAAATAGTGTAAATTAATTTTTATTTTTAATTTTATTTAACACTAAATTTTGTTCAGTGTACTCTAAATAAGGTTAACATTTTAACAAACTTTAGTGAACTCATTACACTACACTTAATTAAAATTGTTAGTGTAAAAATTTACACTAAATTGAGTGGACCTATATGAACACAAGCTAGTGTATTTTAGTGTAAAATTTTTACTCTATATTTTTTACTGTGTATGATAAAATCCTCCAGTACTGCAGCAAAACAATAATAATCTAACAATAATATATTATTTATTTTATATCACATACATCAGATTTTGTATGTACATCATATGTATATAATGTATGATATTATGTACTTACTGTACATACATCCACAAGGTACAAAGAAAATCTTGTTACCTTTCACGATTTGGTCGTACCATTAATTTAAATAATGTAATAAATACTACAGTCATTATTTACGTTGTAGTCAATCTTTAATTGATCTTTAGTTCTCTTTCGATAGAAGTGTTCGTATGCTTTCTATCTATGACCGTTGCTATGACAGCATTTATTACCATCAAAACATATCAAATGCTTCTATACAGTCGCGCCGATTTGCCACCTTGATCCAGTTCTCCAGAGGCATTTTTTCATTATTGAAAAAACTGAAGATCGAATAAGTTTCGTCTTGGCAGACTTCGGTACGTTTACACTTTCGTTAGTTTTGTCTATCCTCAACTATCGAGCATCACGACATACTCTCTATACATTAGTTGTTTTAATGCTATTTATGCTAATTTTTTCGACGTACTATATATTAAAATCATTATTTGTAGTTGCCGTTTCAATTCTCTTCAGGAACTCTATCATTTCGTCTTCTGACGCCTCTAGCAATATCGTGTCATCTGCATATCTCAATTTGAATATTTTTTCCGCCCATAGAGATTTATTATTTCCATCCCTCGATAAAAATCATAAGTACAGTTTAATCGAATTATGTACATATTCCGATTGTGACAACCGCAGTTTTGTATTAAATAATCGATTTATTAGTTTTACCACATCCAATAATTTTAGGAAAGGAAGAACAACACTATTGAATTTCGACGTTTCATTCTGACATCATAATAATTATAATGTCATAAATTAAAGGGTAGATTTATCATCTAATTACATGTTCTATTTGATGCGGTACACGTCATTTCGGCGACCGCAGTTCGGCGAA
This sequence comes from Cantharis lateralis, assembly GCA_963170105.1. Lineage (NCBI taxonomy): Eukaryota > Metazoa > Arthropoda > Insecta > Coleoptera > Cantharidae > Cantharis > Cantharis lateralis. The sequence continues at coordinate 14,087,166 of OY720629.1, forward strand.
AGCGATTCGGCACCGTATATTGGGCGACGGTCAATTCGGCGAACCGATATTCGGCTATGTTAGTTTCGGCGATTCCAATTCGGCACCGGCATTTCGGCGATTCCCATTCGGCGACAGAAAATTCGACTACGTCGATTCGGCGACGGGAAATTTATTTAAATTATTATTTATTAATAAACAAGAAGATGGATTTAATTATTGGATTTTTTGAGTCATACGAAAGAATTACTAAAATTATTATTTTAAATAATTAAAAATTATTGTTTATTAATATAAATACAGGGTCGAAAAAAGTTCATAGTATTTATTATTACCTATTATAATATAAAAAAAATTATTTTTTATTTTTAAATTAAATATTTATTTACATACATACATCACAGGTCATATACATACAAGCAATTAAACAAATTTTAATCCATGTTATAATTATAAGCTATACCGCGAAGATATTCTATAACATTATTAGAATTATAATTGGTTACCTTCGCCAAAATTCGAGAATCAGCCGCTTCGTACCGCGGCCTTTTTTTAGGAGGTGCATGTCCGGCTAGAATACGTTCGTATTCTGTGTCGAAAGTTTTTTGAATACGTCTTAATTTATCCAAAAAGGTCCACAACGTTGGATGAAATATACCACTACCAAAACCTAATTGTATTTTTCGATGACAAGCTTCGGCGTAATTATTAGTTCTATCAATTCCATCCAACGTGCGTTGATACACAGACCAAATATTTGAAGAAAACATTGGAGTATTTCTAGTACCATTATTTCTAAGACGTCCAATATATGTATTTGTAAACCATTCTAAAATTGGATCTAATTCTGGTGGTAAATCATTCTCCAAACTTGTAATTGCGTGTAAAATGTCATTCTCGGGAACAAACGCAATCGAAGTAACCATTTTTGCACGCAATGCAAAGTCTACATCGGTACTGTATCTTTTTAAAAGATTATTTGACGATAAATGTTTTTTTAAATTTTTCACTAAGTGAAATAGGCAGCCATGTATATTAACGTCAGGAAATACTTCACGAATCGCTTGATGAATGCTAAGCTCAAAATCCACACTTATACTCAACGGATTTAGTTGAGGCCACAATTCACGGATCATATTAAATAATTTCACATAAGTTTCTGTTCTCTTATTGGGTAGTAAGCAAAACAAAACAGGAAACACTGCTCTTCCATCTTTTCTAGCAAGTATAACGAATACTTGTGAAAAAAGAGACGGACAAATTAGAAAAGTGCCGTCCATAAACAATTCAAACATACTTTCACTCCAACTGGAATTATATTCTCTTCCAAATATCATAATACGTTCAGAGTCCAAATTCTCACTTCCTGAATCGGCTAAAAGATATCTCTCAAAATTATCAGGGCTAAACTCATAAGTGGAATAACATTCCGGTATGATTATTAGTTCCCTAGATTCCGGATTTGCTGGTGCTTCAGAATTTTGGTTACGTCTCCGTTGTATCGTTCTGCTCATGACAGAATTGCTTGGAATATTACCTTTTATGGCATCAGGAACATTTGCAATAGCCCGTGCTCTTATTTGCGATGGATTTTCCATTGTATTTTCGGCTAAAAGTTTTATAGCAGTATTAAGTCTTTGAAGTTCGACGTTTTCTGCATTTCCTACGGTTCTGCAGGAATGCTCCCTTCGCTGGGAATTGAACGAACCGTCTCCAATATTGGTCCATATTCTGCCATTGCAACCCTTGTGCTTACTTTCACATCGCCAGAATTGAATAGTACCATCTGTGTTAATTTTATCTTTAACATAGAGGTACCCATCATTAGCATATTTTTCGTTGCTTCGTTTGGTTAAAATCATTTGAGTTTCTTCCATTGTATTGCAAATTGAAAATTATTATATTGATTCCTAATACTACACTTGAGCACTCTTATTAAAATCTATACAGCGAAATCTGTAAACTGGAGATAAAATGTCAATTATTGCAATCTTATAAACTTACTTAAGTTACTTACCTTTAGCGTGTTATGCTTAAACGCTTCCACTCACTACTTGTGTAAACTAAACTGTTCACTTTGATACCAAAACCCAACTCAACTGACTATTCCACCGCCCAAACTCAACTAACTAAAAAATCAACTCGAAAACCGTTACTAAAAGTGGAGGACTAATTGAAATTTTGAAAAGGATATGTACTTAAGGAAAATGGTATTAACTATTTAGTTGAAAAGGCTGAATTGTATTGAAATGGGGAAACTAAGGAAAGATTAATGCAATAAGGTATTATTGAAAAGGTGGATATATGCAAAAATTGTATTGAAATAGGGAAAACCAGGGAAAGATTAATACAATAAGTATTATTGAAAAAAAGGATATACGAGTATATGTATAAGAATTGTATTGAAAAACAACCCAGGAAAGATTAATACAATCAGTATTATTGAAAAGCAGCAAATAACAAAAAAGGGATCTACTTAAAGGAGGTAAAAGCCATATTCGTCCGTACTAAAGTTTTTTTTATACATTTAAATTTTAAATTTAGAATTGAATAAACCAAAAGTATATCCTCCGTCGCCGAATCGACGTAGCCGAATTTACTGTCGCCGAATCGGAATCGCCGAACTACCGGTGCCGAATTGGAATCGCCGAAACTATCATAGCCGAATATCGGGTCGCCGAATTGACTGTCGCCGAAACAGAGTCGCCGAAATGACGGTGCCGAACTGGAATCGCCGAAATGACGGTGTCCGACTTTCTACAACTATTTTTTAATTTATTTGTTAATGCAGCCTGTTGCATTCTTTTCTCGTGCAATTTTTTTGTCACTCATTTACTTTTCCAAAGCAATATTTATTAAGTCAGGGTTTCAAAATATCGATTTTTTTAAAATTTAATTTACGTATTGTACATTATATTTAAGTATGTGCACAAAAAATTTCATTTTAATCACAAAACTATTCTCGAACTAACACGCACTATCGCAATAATTGTAAATGTACTATGGGTAAATTGCTTCTAAATCTTTGAAACCGTTTTCCTCAAAACTAAATTTTAAAGTCTGTCAGCAAAATTTCTCAGAACCAGCTGAACAGATCAGTCTCAAATTTGTACACAAGCTCACTAAATATATTTTTTAGAGATTCGTCGCAGGTTATTTCTCGCTAATATAAAATATTTTCATTTTATAAAGAATGTAAGGCCAAATTTTTTTTTTAAACTGACATTTTGTGGAAATGTAATACAATGAATGTATTATTAGTTATTACTTCGATTAAACTCTAGATCAGATAAGATTAAGCTTTTGGAGATCGGCTATAGCAGCTTTAATAATCATTATTTTAACAAATAAAAAATATCAAAATAAAGTTAAAAGTTATCACAATATGTATATAAATTATTACGTTATTAAATTAATATGTCTTTCCACGAAAAATTCTTGAAAACTCGCTGTTTTCGGTCTCTTGACTGCATAATAACCCTTTAACCAATAAAAATCAGTTGTGTATGAATTGCTTTAACTACTAACATAACATTACTATGCTAGAATAAACAATTTAATTAGTAGTCGACATTGGGTGTGTTTATTTAAGTTAGAAGTCATATATTGTCATGCTTCATTTTGCATAAGCATCTTAAGTTGTAAATAATATTTTTAAAAAACAGAAATTAATTTAAAAACATTCAAGTAGATAATTTGTTTTAAGCATGAGAGATTTTTCTTTTAACCGAACATCCTTGGTGATGAATAATTCGGTTTCATATTTTTAGATTAAATGATTGTTCAAAGTTGAAAAGCACAGCTACGGAAATTTTGAGTTGAGTTTTCAATAATTATAAGTATAAAAGATATTTTTGGTCCAAGATCTTTGAATGAAAAGACAAATGCCAATAATCATCAATGAAGTCGATGAGAATTCAATCAATTATTAATTTGTGTATAAAAATAAATGTGTAATAAATCAACCAATGCGTAGTGCGACGAATTTGCATTCCCACCAAAATTAAGTGGGAGAATAAAAGTTTTCAAAATTACAAAAATCAAGGAGGGAGAAAAATTGGTGAAATAATTCATTCTGGGTAAAACCGTCAACTCGTCAAGTTCGAAAATTTAAAAGCCCAGAGTCTAAAGTTTAAATAATTTGAATTTAAAATGTAATTGACAAATACAATTAAAATATTTAACTTACCTGAAGATTAAAATTCAGAGTAAGAGTGCTTGTGCCAATACTTTTCAACAGAAAGAAAACCACAATTATTTACGACCAAAGATAATCGTCAGCAATAGCAGGAACGAGTAAGGCAACGTATGAACGCCAGATTCTCTCAAAAGATGAAATGGGAAATGGAAACAACAACAAACAAATAAAAATTTCTAATTATGGGTGAGAACAATATAAGTGCACGGACGATTAATTTTTCGTAAAATTTGAAACCACGATAAAATTTATTTATAAAATTTGTATTAATTGCCATCAAAATTGCAACTTTGTCTAGGTGGTTGAAAGAATTACTATAATTTAAATAAGACCAAAATTGCAATAAGACGGAATTGATTTATTGGTAAACCGATGTAAACGGATGATGATCAAAAACATCAAAATTTGAAATTTAAATGCTACATAAAATTTATTTAGCTTTGTATTTGTAAGATAAAATTTTGCTTAACTTTTCAATAAAATTATAAATTTTTAAAATTGACAAATTATTGCTTTTAATTAATTAACATCACAAGTAATTAAGTTAAAGAGTCTCATGCTAAAAACAAAAGGGGATGGATGTTCCGAAAATAAGGTAAATAATTAGGTTTTCTTGAATTTAAACCATTTTACATATTTGGACATTGCAATATATAGTATAGCACCTAATATTTTATCTGTACTTTTACATGTCAACTAATTATAACAGCATATATAGAAAAACTTATTTGGACTAATTTTAACCCTATACAAAAATTTATATTAATGTTTTCACTGCATATAAATTCGCCCTCTGGTCATAATAATTATATTATAGCTCAGTTGTTTGGCAACTAATTATAAATTTGTTTTTTAAATAATATTATTGTAGCTACATATCCACCTATATAATTTGAATTTTTCTTTTATTTTGCCTTTTTTTTTAGTCGTGGAAACAAGTTGTGCATACTAGCCAATATTATCAACAAATCGTCATGCACTTCGTACACACACCTCAATTGAAAGGTTAAAAACATAGCAATATGTGTATGTGGACCCTAACCAGAATTAAAAATATCACAAATAAATTAAGTGTAGCAATTTATTTTAAAAACTTAGAAAAAGATAAGTGGTTATGAGAAATTTTAAGAAATAAGTTTCTTGCTTAACTAAAACAAATAGTTCAGATTATATAGTATAACATATACTCGGTACACCGACAAGTCATAACTACCAAACTATCTTAAAATTTATTCCACTGTTACAAGTACTAATCTTTGAAAGCGTACAATCAAAACATATTTGTTTAGACAAAGAAACTTTGTGTAATTGGAATGTAGATTATTAGTAAAATACAAAAAAATAAACAGAAGATTTTGACTAAAAGATTTACTTCTCGAACGTCAAAAAAGTTTGTCGTATAAATTACAGGAAAACTTTAGTGTTACTTTTTCGCAAAAAAATTTAAAACTACGGAGGAGAATGTTATTGCAATAATAAATAATATTTACTTTGTTATTTTCTATATGAGAACTAAATAAAAAATATCAATAAGCATATAATATGTATTACATACATTATTTTATCGGACGTATAAGAAACTACTTGATTTAAAGATATTAAATTAATTTTTGCAGAAAAATTTAGAATTTGGCAGAAATTTACTTTGTGTATGGGCGGATTTGAGCATAAAGGTTTGAGCGAACAGGTAAGGTAAAAAAACTCTTATACGCATTATTAATCAAAATGTTGGAATTTAGATAAAATTATAGAAAATTTAAAAAAATCTGGTTTAGAAAATTTATACAATATGTTTAATTTTACGGAATGAATAGCAAAAGCATTTATAAAATTAAATGTTCTACTCGTATAATATGTTCTGGTTTCATTAAAAATATTGCAATTAAAAAATTTAATAGAAAAATTTCAAACGGTATAACAATTCGAGGACGAGAAGAATAAAAGGTATGTACAGAATTGACATTTTAAAGTTTATGAATACCAGTAGATAAAAGGAATCAACCTTGAATATGGGTACGATGGAGTTGGTAAAATAATAGGAGTATTATTGAAATCAGAAAATTTGGAATCGAGCAGAGAAAGCGAAAGACAATGCAATACCTATGACAACTTATTTGCCAGTGGAAAAGATTTTGCTGATTGCGTTTATGGATATGCCTATTTATTATACAATGGCAAAATTAAAAATGTGGTTAAGGACAAGGGAGATGAATTAAAAAGCTCCCAAGCTACCTGTGAAGTAACAGAAGATTGAAGTGAATAATAATGTGAACAATGTGGAACAATTAATTCATTTTAAACAGGGGCTTTGTTCACTATGGGTTCAGATTTTCCTAGGTGCAACTGATCCCGCAACTAAGTGAAATGTCATATATTCAATAAAATATAAATGCCATGGTTTAAAAAAGTGCAAACATAGATAATTTCAGTACATATCAATCGTTACTGATTTCACCCATGAAAAAATTTAAAATTGCTCACTAGGTAGTACATGCATTATTATTATAAGAATATATTTGAAGCACTCTCAATTTTGTTTTTATACATTTTATATAATACCTCCGATCATCATTTTTGTTATTTCTTAGTTCCATATGTTTTATATGTAGAACTCGCGTAAAATAACCATAAGCGAATCTTATAGTTACAATATGTTATTTTTACTTTTACTATTTCTTTAAAACCATATTTAAAGTTTAGAATTTAGCATATTATACAAGCAGTGCTTGCATTTTGCACTTATAACATAAAACAATCCCAAAGTAAGTTTTCTTGTTTTATATATTTTGCATAAAATATTTAAGTTCTTTTACGAGTTAAGTATGTACTACATATTATATTTATGTAGTACCTATATTATTATGTTATATAGGTAGTTCTTTTATATTTCATTGCAAACTTAGAGGAAAATAGCATATTATGATCACTTTTCAAACGACATAAACTTACAGTTTTAAAGCAACGAAAATCATTTCTAATCTTTCTGTAATAATAATTTATAAATTGTAACTCAAGCTTAATTATTCGTATTTCATACTTTTTATGTTGAATGCATGACAATGATGGGTTGATCGGCTATGCGGATAATAATGATTAATATACGTTTATCATTTATTTATAGCAAAACTGGAATTTTAACAAATTTCATTAAGCAGGTAGACAAGTAAGATGCAAATGCAGGTGTCAAAATTCAACGAAGATTAATTTAGTAGACAAATTAAATTATCAAGTAGGTACATATACATAATATTGAAAATTTCTTACCGTATTATACAGTGTCACACAAAATTATTGGCAAAAGATACAGAAGAAAATTTCGAATAAAAGTTGTTGAGAATTTCATTATCTACGAAAATGATTTCCAGTATTTTTGTCGTACGATGAATGCATAGTTCACGAGATATTTTGATAAAACGTGTTTTCCAAGATGGCAGCTGAAGCTCATACCCCCCGTCCTACCAACTTGAATTTATATTCAGGGGACACCCCTGAACAAGTTCCAATAAAAAAATTAATTTTGTAGAAAATTGCATTATGAACCTACTTATTTTACTCTTGCGCTTGGACTAAATTAAAGACTATTTTGAAGGTTTGAAGCATGACATCGAAAATGATCTTAAAAAATGAAGTAAATTATGTGGTACTCGTAATTTAGTAATATAATGTAATATTGAACAAAATCTAAGCAAAACATTTAGATTTTCAGACTGATTCAAGTATTTCGATGCGTATTTTTAGTTGTTTGTTTGCTACCCGTGCACAGAAATAGTATCTATAAATTGCGGTATCGTCTGCATACAAATCCATGTTCATCTTTTAAAATGTCGATCCGTTATTGATAAATAGGTTAAAAAGTTTAGGCTTAACATTGGACTTCGAGAAAAAATTATGTCATAACTTTAATTAATTGTTACACTCATAGCAGCTAAAATAATTAATTTATAGGTCAATCTTTCAAAACAGATTTTGTCGAAAAAATTTTCTATCATGCCAAAAAAATTCATAATTTATTATTGTTACCTAGTTTTCATTAAAATTTCTTAATATGTCATTTGGTAATTCTTGTTATTTGTAATCTTGTGTTGTCTTTGAGTGAATTGAAATTGGTTTTTGTTCGTAATTTTGAGGTCGTCTTCCTCCCATTGCAGTCGGTGGAGTATAATTTTGTATCGTATTGTATTGAGCAGTCTATAACTTCTCGGTTGTGTCGCGTTCTTTCATTTTTAAATTTTTAATTAAAAATCTGTTGTAAATTGAAAATTGTATTTACTGTATAACTTACTGGTTGCATCACGGAATTTCTCGAAAGATCTATTTAAATTATTTCAAATAAACTACACTTTCCTCAATTTTATTTTATATTTTAGAACTGGTTTCAATTATTCCTATTCTTGATCAACTAAAATTACAACATACTTGTTTAATACAAATTTAAAATTTCAAGCTGAACCTGACATCTTACTATCAAATATTTTAACATTAAAATTAAAACATTAACAATCTATAGGTATAAATAATTTTAGGAGGTTCATTTTATACCCTTATTTCCATTATATAAAATTTGTAGATTGTTGATATTTATATGATATCCTGTTTCTAATAGATGTTGCCGAAACATCTGCCGAAAAGTTATTTTTGTTTTGATGTTTTTTCAATCTTAACTTAAGATTCCTTCCGGTTTGCCCAACATATTTTGCAATGCAATCTGTGCAGTTAATTTTATATATTCCATTTTTGTTCTTTTAAAAATGTCCTCAATGGGTCTTAATATCACATTTAAATTATGCAAATGAGCATAGTAATTAATCGATTTTCAATTTTTTTGCTTCTGTTTTTTAATCATCGGCATCAAAATAAAACTTTAAATAATAACACGAAATCAATAATTATAAATTGTGTTTCAACATACATAGTATTTATAATTAAGTGCTACAATGAAGGTATAATAATATATAAATTATTGGCGAATTGAAATTATCTTATTAGATTACAACAATAGAATTTAGTTCTGAGAATAAACATAACTTGAGATCTATTTATGTATGTTCAAACCCACAATGTTTCAAGCACTATTAAATAGATTGAACTTAAGTAAAATTAATTAGCATACTTGTAAATTCTCATCACACTTAACGTACATATATTAACATCATCTAATTACATGTGTTTGAAGTGCATAATGGGTATTCTTGTACCAATAGAAATTAAATCAATTTTTAAAAATTATTGAATGAGACCTAAGAAACATTATGTTTAAAGGTAGAGGCAAGTGGAGTAAATATGAAACAAAAGTAAAACTTTGAATTTTTAAAGTAGGTAGAAGCAAAAATCAAAGTTTGTATAATTACTATGAGGTAGGGTTTTACATGATCTTATTAAACACCCACTCTTTTTTAAGTTTTACTAAAAATTTTAAAAAACCGTGGTTAAATTTTTTCGAATTTTGAGAAAAAACGAAACAAGGAGTGGAAAAATGTGAAACGTGTGGACAGCTCCTATGCTTTAAGTAATATTAAAACTTTTAGGGTACAAATAAAACAAACAGGTACATGTAATTATTATGAAAAAAAGCATTCTTAATGCAACGAAAAATGGGAAAAAATAAAGGACTTCTTCTGTATATTTAAATTTGTTTTTACTTTTTTCTATACATTGTTTGTTTTTATGTAAAATATAGTCTTCACTTGTAATAAGTTTTCCATACAAGACTCGATTTTTCGTCTGCGTTTTTTATAGCGGGTAGATGTTCCTATTTTCTGAAGCAGCAAAATTTCAAATGATGTAACCGATGAGTCTTTAGAAGAGCCTGGTTAAGGTTCATCTTTCATCAGAATAACTATTATTTTTGATTTTATTGTTTTTATCTTCTATTTACTTCTATCCTTCGATACCTTTCAAGCTTTTCAGTATCGATGAGTCTTTCTTGAGGATACTTCTTTCTATTTACTGGATGAATTCCTGTGGAAGCATATCTATTTATAATAGAATTCTGATTTTACACCTTCATTCTTTTGTTAACTTTCGCTGGTTCTCTCCTTGTCAAGCTACCAATTGTTTATCTCATAATGTTTTTAACAGATTGAACTATAGCTTCTGTCAAAAGGTTGTTTTAATATCGTAACGTTTTCTTCTCTTGCTTTTTCAATTTTATCTTATTTTATATTATCTCTATCAGAGCTTTGAATATTCCTATACAGTGCTTTTCTTTTTCGCTTACGGTTTTGTCCAAAATGGATAAAAACTAAACGCAGTTTAATCTAGGTTTCAAATTAGTTGTGGCTTATCTTTTAAGTTTAAAGTGTTAATCTCTTTCTCTAGAATATTATACAAATTGTAATTTATAAACGGATTTCCTGTTATTTTTCTTCTTACAATCTCCAATGGTTCTAGTTTTTTAATGATAAGTTGTTCCGTTTAAGAAAATCTCGAAACCAGTCACTTCCAGGCCCATTTTTCGTATATAAGATACGTTTTTAACTTCCATTTTATTTAGAGGAAATCCCTTCCGTGCCATCTTTTTAAGTTATCTGCAAGGCATGTTTCTTTTTCTAATCGCAGATTAATTGAATATAAACGCACTATTTCATATTTTACCTAATTTTTGTTGCGCTTTTTCACAAAAGTTTGATGTGGTGTTAAAAGAAAACAAATTGCTAAAAACCTTATTTTTTCTTGTTCCACATTTACCCCACTTGACCCTACTTCGATGACAACTTCCTTAAGAGTTGCAAGTCATTCTGTTTGTGGTTCTCCAGTAATATCAATGTCCATAACTTGAGTGAAGAAAACAATAGATTTTGTCGTTTTTTTTTAAATATTGCAACAGTATTTTTTATTTCATTTTGGTGGTTTGTTCTTCGATGAAATAATTAGTGGACTGTATAAAATAATATTTGTTTATTTTCACACTTGTTACAATAAATTTAAATTGTGTAGATTACTACTTTTCACTTGTACCCTCGTACTTGGTTGTAATTGTACTGCGTATTCCTTTACTTCCATTCATGGTGTCCTCAATGGTAGCGCAAGCGTAATGCACATAAATTATTTTAAACAAATATTAAGAAATTCTAAACATATTCCCCGACAAATTGGGGTTTACACCAATTTAAACATTTTAAACTTATTGAAAGATAATTGAACAAATTATAAGAAATGTGGTAATACATAATAACGATATAACTAAAATAATATAATACATATAATTGAACTTAAGTCTAAATCTCAACATTATTCGAGTCTTTGGGTAACGGACAAATTTTGTTTATAGCACGTTTCACTAAAGCACTACGCGTTTTTACACTAACAACTCGTGTAATTCCATCCGCACCAGGATGTACCTTTTCAATTCTTCCCAAACACCAACATAATGGGGGAAGATTTTCTTCTCTCAAAAGCACTAAGTCTCCAATTTCGATGTTGGTCTTGCCGACAGTTTTCCATTTATTTCTAACTTGTAGTTGACATATGTAGTCGCGTGACCAACGTTTCCAAAAATGTTGAACAAGTTGTTGAAGTTTTTCAAATTGTTCTAATCGATTGTAGTTCGCCGATTTAAGATCTCGGTCTGGTAATGACGTAAATTTGTCACCGATTAAAAAATGTGCGGGAGTTAAAGGATTTAGGTCTTGTGGATCATTTGAACAGGAAAATAGTGGACGAGAATTTAGTATCGATTCAATTTGACAAAGAATAGTACAAAAATTTTCAAATGTTAATGAAACATTTCCAACGACCTTTTTTAAATGAATTTTCACGGATTTTACCGCGCTCTCGTGTAATCCACCGAAATGTGGCGATCTCGCGGGCATGAATTTCCAAATAATTTGATTATCTTGAAAATATTTTATTATAAGCTCACTTTTAGCATTAATTATTATTGAGTTTGTTATCTCTAATAGTTGCCTGTTAGCTGATTTAAAGTTCGTGGCATTATCGCTGTATATTTCATTAGGAATGCCACGTCTGGCTACAAATCTTTTCAGTGAATTTAAAAATGCGTGCGAGGTTAAGTCTCCCACTAGCTCGATGTGCATTGCCTTTGTTGCAAAACAAACGAATACACAAATATATGACTTTATTAGTTTTTTATTTCTTAATTTACTGTCCTTTATTAGAAATGGACCTGCAAAATCTATGCTCACTACTGTAAATGGGCGCATAGGTTTCAATCTATTAAGTGGTAAATTTCCCATTTTAGTATTAATTTGTGGTGGTTTCACCTTGAAACATATTAAACATTGTCTTAAAATTCCCTTTGTCGTATTGAGTCCCGCTAAGGGCCAATAGTTTTCCCGAAGGGATGCTAAAATTGTGTGTGCACCAGCGTGCAGATTTTTTAAATGTTCGTTTTTGATTATTAATTTGGTTAAAAAATGTGACTTAGGTAATATAATTGGGTGTTTTTTGGAGTAATCAAATTCACCGTTGTTTATTCTACCTCCTACTCTTAAAATGCCTTCGTCATCTAGGAACGGACTTAAAGCAAGGATTTTACTATTGTTCTGAATTTTCCCCCTTTTTAAGTTGATTATGTCTTGGGCAAATTCGTCGTTTTGGGATATTATAATTAATTTGTTTAAAGCGTTTTTTAACTCATCGACTGTCAAAGGACCAAGAATTTTTGTTTTTAAAATATTTGAATTGTTGTAAAATCGTATACACCAAGCCGTGATCCGTTGTAATTTGTTTAACGAAGAATAACGAGAAATCAAATCCAAGGATTTAGTGCTAGTAAGTGTGATTTTTATTTGACGTTTTTCTGGAATCTCTTGATTTTTGTTATAGTATTGTTCGTTGGGCCAAAATTTTGAATGTTTGTTTAACCAACTTGGACCTTCCCACCAAATTGAATTGGGTAATTGGTTTATATCCAGGCCCCTGGAGACAATATCTGCTGGATTGTCCTTTGATCTTACATGTTTCCAAGAAGCTACTTGTGTTAAATCTTGTATTTTAGAAATTCTATTAGCTACAAATGTTTTCCAACGAGCGGGTTGTTCTGCTAACCAGTTCAAAACTATTGTTGAATCTGTCCAATACGTAATTTTTGAAATTTCTAATTCTAAATTTTTTACAACAGTTTTAGATAGTTTGGCTAAGAGAACCGCGCCACACAACTCTAATTTTGGCAATGTAACTTTTTTTATTGGCGCCACCCTAGATTTTGAGCAAACAAGGGCGACCATTATTTCTCCCGTCTGCGATACGCTTCTCACGTAAATTGCGCAACCGTATGCTGCCTCACTGGCATCACAAAAACCGTGAATTTGTATGTCGACTAGTTTTGGATTTAAAATGTGTCTTGTAATATTCAAATCTTTTAATGAATTTATTTGTTGTCTTAAATGCGACCATTGGCTTTGTAAGTTTTCTGGAACTGGATCATCCCAATTCAATTTAAGTAACCAAAGTTCTTGTAGTAAAATTTTCATAGAAATGATTAGAGGTTGAATTAATCCTAATGGATCAAATATTTTACCTACTGTGGAGAGAATTGACCTTTTGGTTGCTGGATAATCTAATGTATTTTCTAGATTGATTTTGAATTTTATTTTATCTCGTTTTGAGTCCCAAGCAACTCCTAAAGTATTCAGATCATTTTGACTTTTAATTATGTGTTCATCGTTAGTATTAACATTGGCACAATGTTTCAAAACTGTTTGTGAGTTACTACACCACTTTCTCATTTTAAAACCTGCACTATTTAATATCTGGTCTACTTGTTGTTTTAATTTTATTGCTTCGACTTCGTCGTCGGCACCTGACAAAAAGTCATCAACATAAGTGTTGTTTATTATAGCTTTACTTGCTTCGGGAAATTCTGCTTCGTTTTCTATAGCTATTTGTTTTACACAGCGTGTAGCAAGAAATGTTGCTGGGGTTGTTCCGTATGTAACTGTTTTTAAACGAAATGTTGATATTTGATCATTTTGATTTTCACGCCAAAGTATTCTTTGATAATCGCAATGTCTCTTGTTTATTAAGATTTGACGAAACATTTTCTCACAATCTCCACTTACTACAATGTTATATTTTCTAAATCGTAGCAAAATTGAAAAAAGATCACTCTGCACTACGGGTCCTGATTTCAAAATATCATTGAGAGCTCTGCCATTTGTTGTTTTTGCCGAAGCGTCGTAAACGACTCTTAACGATGTAGTGGAACTCGAAGATTTTGTTACGGAATGATGTGGAATGTAGTATAACTTTTCATTATTGCAAGTATCATTAAAGTCAATATCATTTATTTTTTTCATATGACCTAGAGATTCATATTCACGCATAAATTGACAATATTGTTTTTTCAAATCTAGATTTTTTGTGAATCTGTTCTCAAGACCATGAAATCTTTTTAAAGCAGTTTGGTAGCTGTCGCCTAGCTCGATATCATTTTTTAATGGCAAGCAAACAACAAATCTACCATTTGAGTCACGATAAGTACTTTTTGCGAATTCCTCTTCGCATTCTATTTCTTCTAATGTATGTAAGGTGTTTTGTTCGATTTCTTCCAATTGCCAAAACTTCTCTAAACTCTTTTGTACATCTTGTTCTAAATGTTTGGTAATGGCTAAATTACACAAATGTTTGTGTTTAGCAATGTCTATCCGACCGGTGACTATCCAACCTAGTCTAGTTTTCTGTAAATTAACATTTCTTTGGCTAGTATGTATTTTTCCAAATAATAAAAGTTTATAAAAAACGTCAGCGCCAAGAAGTAAATCTATTTTTCTTGAAATATTAAATTCTGGATCCGCAAGTTTTATGTCTGCCGGAAATTTTATGTTGCTCGCGTCAAAATTAATGAGCGGTATGTCTTCTGTAATTTTATCTATAACTAAAAACGACAAATTCTTTTTGAATTGCATATGCATGGAACTTATTTTTGCTGTAATTTCCGATGCAACCGTTGATTTACTGTTGTTAATTCCAGTAACTACAAATGGAGTGGTATCCATCAAACGAAGTCCTAATGTTTTTGACAGTTCTTTAGTAATATAATTTGTTGTTGAACCGTTGTCTAATAAGACTCTTACCTGCACTGGTTGATTGTTTTTGTCAAAAATATTCACTATGGCTGTAGAAAGCATCTCATACGAATCTTTTTTATCAAATGCATGTGTCGATACAACTACCGTGTTCGTACTGTGTTTAACAGTTTCGACAACGTTTTCAGATTCTTCATTTTTCTGCGGAAAGTGTAACAATACATTATGAGATTTTTTACATTTGTTACAATTTTGTGCGGTACAATCTTTGAGCATGTGATTTGGTTTTAAACATTTTAAACATAAACGTAAAGTTTTGATTTCTTGTAATCGATCTTCCATATTTAATTGTAGAAATTTTTCACAATAATATATTAAATGCGATTCTTTACAAAAGTTGCAACGATATTGTTTGTGTGTGCCTACATTGGCTAATTGTTTTTGATTTATGACATTTCTTGTATTTTTATCAAACGCGAAAGATTTAATATTGTTGTTACCGGTGTTGTTTGTAATTGTTTCCAAAAGTTGACACCGTTTTTTTAAGAAATTTTCTAATTGTTGAAGAGTGGGTAGGTTTTGTGTATCTAACGAAGTTTCCCAAAAACGCCTAGTGTTATTATCTAATTTATTAGTCAAAATGTATATCAAAAGAGTGTCCCAATGTTCTACAGGTTGTTTTAATGCCTTTAGAGCCCTTACATTTTTTAGAAAGTCATCTAAAACCTTTCTTAACATTATACCG
Organism: Cantharis lateralis; assembly: GCA_963170105.1. Lineage (NCBI taxonomy): Eukaryota > Metazoa > Arthropoda > Insecta > Coleoptera > Cantharidae > Cantharis > Cantharis lateralis. Next base: position 14,103,076 of record OY720629.1, read on the forward strand.
TTTTCTTTAAATAGAGTAGGTAATTCAAATATTGCCTTTATATGGGAATAGATTGTTAACTTTTCATTTTGATATCTATCTGTGAGTAAATTCCAAGCTACTGTAAAATTTGCGTCTGAAATTTCTAGTGAATGTATTACTTCTAAAGCGGAACCCTTTAGTGACGACAACAAATAATGAAATTTTTGAATTTGACTTAAATTTGTGTTGGAATTTATTAAGGCTTGGAATGTGTCCCTAAATTTTGACCAGTCTTGGTATTTTCCGTCAAATTCAGGTAGATTTAACACGGGTAAACGGACGTTGTTAATTATTTGACCATCTGTTTCATTTTGAATTTGTGCGGTTATACTGGCCTTATTTTGACCGATTTGAGTTTTATTTTTTAAACTGGCATTTATTAATTCATTCGCTTTTGCGATTGTCTGATAGTATAATTCTTCAAATTCAACAAATTGTGATGTGCTTTCATTACAATCCCCCTCTTTCTCCTCTATTTCGACAAAAATGTGCTCTAGCTCGGCTAAAGTACATTCCGATTTTTTCAAACGAACTTTTAGTTCTTCTATTGTGTTATTGATATTATAATTATGAACAAATTGTTTAAATCTATCAAACGATGCGACAATTGCATCTTTCTTTTTACGTAGCGCTAGCAAAGTAGTTTTTCCCATTTTTTATTTTGATATCAATGTTTACAACAAAGAGCAATGCAAATCGAGTGGTTTTGTTTATTTTTCAAATACGAGTTTAATTTAATATTACGAAAATATGCAGATAATGCAACGACAATCATCAACTATTATATTACCGAGATTATCACACTGCAACTACAGCAACTTGATATCAGCTATTCGACAAAAATGATAAGTTTTGTTTGTTTTACGTTATTTTTAGTGTGAGAAACAATATTTTTATTTTCAATACGACAAATTATAGATTTTTCTTTTCAATTTAATATTTTTAAACGAGATGAGACAATTATTTTTATTTCTACGAGAGTACGGTAATTTTTATTTTTAAATATTCGACAACAATGAATCGACAATAGCAAAGTAATCAATGTCAAATTTATAGATACAAATGGATATTATTAGGAAAGAGGACTTACACATATTATGCAGAACATCAATGCAGGTGATCAAACTGTTGAATTTCAGATAGCAGCGTCTTTCCCCTTGCCATTCATGTTGGTTTCAATAAATATTCCTTCAGATTAAGAACCAAATTTTTGTCTTAATCCGGCTTCGATAGGGCCATAAAATGGTGGTTTGTTCTTCGATGAAATAATTAGTGGACTGTATAAAATAATATTTGTTTATTTTCACACTTGTTACAATAAATTTAAATTGTGTAGATTACTACTTTTCACTTGTACCCTCGTACTTGGTTGTAATTGTACTGCGTATTCCTTTACTTCCATTCATGGTGTCCTCAATGGTAGCGCAAGCGTAATGCACATAAATTATTTTAAACAAATATTAAGAAATTCTAAACACATTTAATAAAAAAATCAAAATTCAGACAAAAATTAATCACAAAATCTATATGATAGTAGATTTAATTATTCAAAGTAGATAGTAGACAAAATACTATCTTATGATGCAACTAATTTGTAAATCTTAATTGGAATATTTCGTAGCTAATGTAACCAAAAAGTAGATCTAATTATATAAACTGAACTGAACTTAATATTTAATTGTTAATTGAATTAAAACAATAAATTATTATTAATCATTATCTACCATATTCCTCTGTCCAAATTGAATATCCACTTTCTAGAAAGGCATTCTCCATTTTATTGTCAGTACCTACAGATGAAAGTACTTTTAATTTTAGTGCATCAAATCTTCATCTTTTCTGTTATGCATCTTAATTCGGTTCTACATAATATGAGTAATTTTATTGCATTCTTCGTTTCAAAAGCTTTAAGGAAGTGTAAATCGGAGTAGAAACATTTATTTTGTAGGTAAGTTAAAGCGCTTATAGTATAATACTTCATGTAGCTGCAATTTCTAAGTATGCTCTTAAGTCTTTAAGTCTCAAGTCTTTTAAGTATGCTCGAGGGCAGTATGCAATAATTAATAAGAAAATACCTATCTGAACAACCTGAACCTATCTGTAAAATGTATGCATATATTAATTAAATTGAACAATGTTATCTCCCTGAGCATTGTGTGACTAATTCAAATAATAGTACAGCACATAACTAAAATGTGGTGTATTCTGATTTAAATAACATATCAAACTCTAGCTATGTGTGTGTCACATACAACATTCGAGCTTATTAAGCTTATGGCGTTATGAAGATAAGTCATGTGACCTTATGCGACAGAGATGACATTATAAGGAAATAACACATTTTACCTATATAGGGAGGTGTTGTAGATGAACATTTTTATTCCAGAGAACCTTAGTAAAAACTCAATTTTGAGCAAAAGTTAAGTATTTGTTTCTTTTATTTATATTTCTTCGTTGCTAATAATGATATATTATTATTTGTAATAAAATTGCCAATTAATCCTAATAAGAAAACAAAAATCTTGACCCGATCTCAATGTGAACAATACCTTGATTTATATTTGTGTGTAGCTGGTGATCTTCGGATAAGCTAGCTCTAACTTGCGAGAAGGTCGTTCTTCTTAAAAATGAAGTATGTTTTTAAATGATTGAAAAAGACAAACGGCAACGATATTATATCTACTACTCAGAAAGTTTTAAAATAATAATAATTACTGATAACAATAATGAAACAATACTGTGCAATATTATCCGATAACTCCCATAATAATATTGTACCAAAAAATTTCTATAAATATTAAAACTTAAAAAAATTATATATATCTATCGACTATTGTAATGGCAAAAATCGTTCCACATTCATATTATTTAGAAATTAGATTCTTAATGGCAATATCATGAAAATGTCAATTTAGTGGAAGAAAAGTTGATACTTTTTTTTGAATAAACAAATGCAAACGAAACAAAATTTAAGACGAGTGCTCTTTCAACGTCTCTATAAGAAAAACTATTCAAGATAGAGCTAGATCGCTAGTATATAAATTTATAGAGCGTAAAATTTTTACAGAATAGTCGCAGATGGCATACTTTTATATTGACTATTTGAACCGTTAGGTACGTTGGAAAATGAACTATTCTTTTTAGAATGCGCTTCAAATCATACGCAATTAACAATTTATTTTTAAGATGACAACTCGAAATTAAACAGCTGAAAAACTTCAAGTCTTATACTGTCACCTTGAAATAATTCATTCAATCTTCAATAGGTATATTTAAAAAAAAAATTTTAATTTTGACAGACATCAAGAAGAACTTTTTTCTCTTATTTTGAACATATAACTCATAGATCGTATTGTTCTCTTCGTGAACCCGTACGATAAAGTTGGCGTATTGGCGTTAGAAAAATATGTAACAAGTTGATTTACAAGAAGTGAAGGAACTGCTAGCAAAAATTACATTCGAGAACTCGAAAGAAATTTTGGTGAAGATAGCCACCGTTACATTACAGCCGATATTTTATGAAACCGTTTTCTAATAAACCAAAGCTTACGTAATTAAAAGCTAGAAGATAATGTATTTGGCTAATAATATTCATATTATTTCAAAAAGTTAGTCAAGTACAAAATAATTACTCTTAAAATAATATTAATTAAGTAGATACTGCTTCTGCTATCTGCTAAATATAATATTAAATTTTATAGTGAAATTATCAAGTACTACATCTGAAGAAATATGATTACAAACATCCTACGACATGTTGAGATTATGTGATACTACTTTAGGTCGTAAAACAGGAAAAATTTTGTGGCCTCTGCAATTCAGTAAAAGAGTAATAACGTTAGGTTTACGTCTGACGTGACTTCACATACTAGTTGTCCTTTAAAACAACTGAATTACTTAAACGTCCCAATATATTCGATAAATACAAACTTTTTACATTTTTCTTATTTTATTTTCTATGCTCTAAAAATATTTACGACGGTGCTTATTATAAAAAGAGCAAATAAACAAGAACTTTGTAAGATTGAGTTTGATTTCGTAAGTTGGTGTTTACTTAAAAAGTTAATAAATGTTGCTTATATTTGCCATTATTCAGTTGAAGGCACAGCCAAGTATATAGTTTGAACTTTCTAAGAATGTGTGTTATCTTGGGAAGTAATAAGTAATACAACTATGTCATGTCGTAACTAACTTAGCATTAGCTACACATCTCTCTGAATAATTTTCCATGCCAATGCACTTATTTGCTTTTGAATTATTAATGTAGAAATACAATTTAGTCATAGTATTAAGATTAAATACAGAACTGTGTCTTCGCTTGGTAATTATTAACGGTTAACTGAAAATAATTGATTATTATTGGGAATACTTATATGAAACTTTAATTTATGGTTCTATGAGAACTATTATCATATGTAATACCACGAGATGAACTATAATCAGAAAATTAATAAAGACTCCAGGTTTAATATGACATTTAATAATCCAAGAGTTGGATTTAAAATTTTATATTAAAACGAGCGTCTTTATTAAACTTCCGAAAATACTGCTCGAGATGTATTCGGCTAGAGAATTCCACCACAAATATTTTGATAGAACAATAAATTAGTTCATCACCATTATTGTAGCAATGCATACAAATTTTACAAACTATGCAAAACTATTTTCAGTGGGATTATCAGCAAGCTGTTATATCTTATATTATGTTTTATTTTTATTTCGTGAGTGTCAATCCGTTATATAAATATTTAAAAAAGTTTCACTATGATGGAAAATAATTTGAAATTATACAAAATGAACAAAACTTTAATTGAAAAATCATCAAACGATCAAAGTAAGTTAGCATACTTTTCTTTACTTTTAGTTATTTTCTTTAGTAACTTTAGATAGAGAACCGAGTGTAACTATCCCACATAGAAAAACCATACTTTAAAAGCTATCCTGAAATGGTTTTATTATAAGTATGAAAACATTGACGTATTTTCTTTTCAAATATTTTTGGAAAATTACCTATAATAATGCAAAATATGTTATAATAGGATATTGATTCTATATTTTTACAAAATTCTGGTTTTGGACAGGTCCCCCCTTCTTTATGGTCGTTTTTGATTTTTTGATATACTTTTATCTAAATTTGGATCATTACTTAAGGAGGTTTGTTGGGTAATGTAACACAACCAAATTGTATCAACCTCGCATCTAATCGCAACACTGCAGTGATAGGGAAAATTGTATCGTTTGCAATACTACACGGTTGGTTACTTAAGAAATTTAAAAAAGACTAAAGAGAAAGTGACTTTACGACTTATTAACATGATAAAATGGACATTACGAAGTGTAAAACTATTATAGTATAGGCGATTCCTATGCACATATTGAGAAGGCATCAGATGAGATCATCGAACTTAAATTTTATATTATTCTGACTGTTGATGTATTATCTTATGTATCTAGTTACATAAAAAAAATTATCTTTAGAGTAATCCCCACATGCATTAACGGAAGCAGTGCAGAACACTTATTCTTCACTTAAAAACGACAATCAAGATGGAACCAACCAAACAACTGTTTCATTCTCTGTTCAACCACATACGGGGTCAATTGATAAGAAATCTCCAGATTTTCACACACAATCGTGTAACAAATGCGTCATATCCAAATCAACAGCAGTTTGATAACAAACTGTTATATCCAAAAAAAACAAGATAAATGAACGGATAGTTCATAAAAGTAATCGAAAGAAAGGCTTGAAAACTCGACTGTTAATATTTTGTTGAAGAAATGTAAAGATAACAATACCTGCAAACTAATACATACAGGAACTAGTTTATTTCTTGTGAGTTGTGCTCAGACTGCGTATTCTAGCGTTCACTCTTTTTGTGCTTATTTTGCTTATTTTTAACACATTCAGTTATGTTTTAAACTTTTGGAAGGGGGTGACGTAATAAACTTATATAGTAAAAAGTACTGAAATTACAGTTTCCTTGTAATAACTAAAGAAACTAAAGCTTTCCGTCACTTAGGTAAGTGGTAATTTTACAAACAAAGTTAGTTTGTTATTTGATTTGAAGTTTCAATTTGGTTTAAAGAAGTTTCAAAACTTCTGATGAATATATTTTCTTTACTATTAATTATAGACACAGATAAATAGTGGTTGATGGGAGTGCAGTTTTTTCGGGTATATCTTTATATGAATAAAGATATTATGAATGTTAATATAATAAATTCACAAACGAAATATATCCAGAATTTAAAAAAACTCTTCTTATTTTTAAATTTTAAAATCATATTTTTAATTTTATTATTGCATTTTATTTTAATTTTTGAATTTTGTAAACTTTGATATATTCGAGCAGTTTTCCACCATTTTTGGATTTTGAGCTCTATCTCAAAGTTTGTGAGAGTTGGAACAAATTTTTGCTTAAAGAGATAAGACTTAGTTTGATGTGAATATATGATGAACAATAATAATTAATTGGTTATAAATGAAAAATTAAGTTTATTCAAATTAGATTGACCGAAAATTAATTATAAGAAGATATAAATATTTTTTCGTGGGCTAACAATAACGTTCACTAATAAATTCCAAAGTTTCAGAATTTTTTACCGTTTAAAATCCGAGATAATTAATAACAAAGTTAGCAACTTTAAGGGTTAACCTCCCATTTAAAGCATGTAAAACTTTCTGTCCGCCCAACTATTTTCTAGCATACAAAGAAAATCGCTCGATAGAATTTTACAAAAATTTCGGAGAGTGAAGAAAAATGTTTTATAAACAAATTGAAAATAAAAATAGCATTTCGGTGATTTGTCTCGTATTCGAGGTATAATAATTATACCAAATTTTTAATAAAGGTAGTTTTTAATAGGTATAGTTTAAATAGGTAGTTTTTAAAATCCATTAAAATCTCCAACAAACAGTGTTTATCTTGATTTGATTAGTTGTTACCCAAGCCCTTCGCGCTTCGGTCACCACTCTTGTTTCCCCTTTCATTTCCTATTTCATTGGTCCCCACTATTATGTCCTCTTTGTTGAATTTACCTAATTGCATTACATTTCAAAGAGAATACGTCGCTAAAGAAATTTCATTTCAAAAAGAGTCTGACTTTTGTGAAGTTGAGAACTTCTAAAATGTTCACTGGGATTGGCAGTAGTTAACGCGATAGCCTAAAATACCCTCTTCCAAATTTGGAAAAGACTAATTTATTTTCCTATGCAAATTTCCCAATTAGATTAGATTTGAAATTAAATACTAAAAAATTATGTGAGATTAAATAAAGAGATGGGATCATTAGAGATTGACAAAAATGGTTAATAAAGAAAACTATTGGATTTAAAGTACTGAAATGCTTGGATGTATTACATGTATGTAGATATGTACAAATGTACATATTATAATATAAAAACTTATATAATTTTTTATTTAAATAAATAAAATGATTGTTTTAATCATTTCTCATGCTGGTCAGAGGTGTTCAGAGTCAAATCTAGAAAACCTGTAAACTTTTTCCATAATGTTAAAATAAAAGATTTTTAGGAAAAATTTGCATTTCAGAGTTATTTTCTTCTTCATAGCTACATATAAATTACCTGGTCTAAAACGTATGAAAACTAAGTGATAAATTGTTAAACTGCATAACTTTATAAAAAATCTATATACAGTGTGATGTATCTTTTGTTTATAACAGTGTAGTAATAAAGACTTGTAGGCTTCTAAGTTATACCATTTAAAGATCTTATTTTGACAGTAAATACAAATAAAATGTATTTATTTCGTATTCTACAGAAAATTCTATATCGTTTTATAACCACATAATGGAGGACAAAGCATTCTAGACTATCAAGAAAGTACAGCTACAACCACGCCCTATAATATTACAACTTACAAAAACTCTTTATTAAACTCAAATCTAAAATTGGACCATAAAAGTATTTTATAAAAATGCAAATAGATTCAGTAACTGAGAATATATAAATTTAGTGAAAGTATGTCAATTTTATTTATACTAAATATTTTAGTAGTTTATAGTTTGTATTTGGATTTTGCATTAATAATGAACCACATTACTGACAGCTTAATTGTATTAGCAACTTAGACCTTATAATGCAAATGCAAAATATGTCACATCCAGACAACTTAGCATACCAAGTCTTAATTATCAGTCAAGTGTAGTACATTTTCTCAAAAACCAATATTAAAATAAACTTCAGCGTGATCTTAATATTTTTGAATGTGCAATAAATTAAAAATAATTATTTCAAATGTGGTTCCACTTATTATAACAAAGTTCATTTCGTAAATGTATATAATGTGCTGTTTTAGATCGGCAGTACATATGATATTATGTAATTATGCTAAACAATTATATTTTTATAATAAAATAATATCGAAAAGGTTAAATGCTGTAAAACGCGGATAGATAAATAGGTGTTTGTATATTATAGACTAAACACTATTAGCAATATTAATTAATATTAACCATTACGACAGATCTATCTTCCAGAGTGTTATTCCATTAAGAAAACGTAGATCGGCAAATTTATACAATAATGCTTCACAATGGCCTTAGTCTTTTGTAATCACACTTGACAAAATGAATCATTTCGTCATTGTTACATAGTTAACCATAAGCTATTGTTTTCAAGTGTTTATTGTTTAACTTAGTGGAATGTGACAAATTTGATAAAAAAAATTAACTACTTGTTATGTTCTACTAAACAAAGTTTCACAATTAGAACTTGTATATGAAGCATAGTGACTATAAAGTTTCAGCTTTTTCAACCCAATGATCTAATTTCATGAATAGTAAAATGCAATTAACTTGAAATTGAACCCATCTGCATGTACGTCAATTTAATATACCCCTTATACTTGAATTATTAAAGTTACACATTAAGTGTTTAGCAACATTTATGTTTAATTTAAGGGGTTTTATTATTAGAATTATGAAGCTATAATAAAGCAATAAAATATACATATTATATATCTTTATAAAACAACATCGTAAAAGTGTACAGAAGAGATTGAAAAAAATCAATTTGTCGAATTATTAACAATATTTTTATAGAAGTAGGTAATTATTTTACTTACTTTTAATAAATTAAATATTTTAATGTTTTATTGTATTTAATTAAAAGTGTTATCTATACTTACTATAAAACTTTAAGTGTTTTTTGCAGTACCGGGATCTAGTGAATAGAAAGCTTCAGAGAATTGCAACTCTTTTCGCGATTAATTCCGCTCTCGATATTGCCAACTCTGTAAAGCTAAAACATAAATTTACTTAGAATCAAAAAGTTGAATAATTTTACGATTTCTTTTATAAGTAAATAATTGCAATTAGAAAATTCCGAAATAAACCCACAAAAGTTAAAGTAAAATGTAAATCACACAGAGAGTGTGAAATAAATCAAACAAAGAGAACTTCACAATAAATTAAGCTACAAATCCACTGTCCGAAACTAATTAAAACCCTGGATACAAAAAGATTTCGGCAGGTATAATTTTAGTAATCGAAATGCCTCAATTAAATTCTTACGATGTCCCTTGGATCTTGTGCCAATAAAAAGAAATTTCAAAAATATATAATACCTATTTACCTATAGCTAAATATAGAATATGAAATAAGATTGAGAACCGAACACTGAAACATCGTGGGTCAACATCAATTAGCAAGATCTTAAAATGTATGGTAAATTGATTCTATTAACGCAACATCTATCAAAAACAGTTGGTCATTCGATAAAGTTACAAATTGAAAGCATACGATAGAAGAAAATGCTACAAATGGATATAAAATTTGCTACGAAAAGCTTCTACCAGTAAATCAAAAGACACATAAAATTTATTGAAATCACACTTATATGCAGCAGATTTCAGCGTTACAAACTTAATACCGCGTTTTATTTACTTTTAAAAAATATCCAAAAGATTCCGCTTGATGTTAGTAGTATAATAGATACTTGATTGAATGAGATGTGCAGGGCAATTGAAATGAAGTCGTTGTTCAGGTCATTACAATATAATATACATAGATAACATAAGTTTGCGATTTTACCGAGAGAGAAAAACCTCATTTTACAATACATACATACTTATAGTAGATATTAAATAAGGATGATTTTTAATCATGAATGCAGCAGAAATTATGCACATCATAACCTATTAAATACTGACGTAAATTGAAAACTGAATGGTTTAGAGTTACGTCTATAAAGCCTCTTTAAAACTGAACTATATACTATATCTAAAAAACTGCTTGTTGAATGTCTGATAAATAAAAAAACAGGAATCTAAATAGGTACAACAAAATTCACTATTTTATTATTATTAATTTAAACTTCAAATATTAGTATAGAACACGACCAGGTAAAGAATATCGCAAGTTCATTCCTTAGAAACAAATGAAAACAAACCCTGTACCGCAAACTGCTCAAGTTTCGCTACAACAGCCACTTGCTTAACCGTAGATGGTCTGTACGCGTTAGCTAGCCTTGTTACCTAAAACACAGTTCTCGAGAACGTGGATTTCGGAAAACATCGTGGATTCGGTTCCATTAGGTCCTTTTCATACTCAGATCTCATCTCAGCCAAATGGAAATAATGATGTTAAAGTGGACGCCAGTTGATACAAATAAAACTAAGAAGTAGTGAAGAGTCGATTTATTGTATAAGCAAAGATAGAAAAAATAGTTGAAGTCGACATGTGTAATTAATTCACTAAATTAAGAGTAAAACATAAAACACACACATAATCAGCAAGTAAAACTAGCACGTAATTGAGGACTATGTACTAGGAAACAAAAAATAAAAAAATTGAAAATTTGAAGAACTGACATCTACCTGAAGGGTAAACTCAGTCAAAATAAAAATACAGTTGAGTATCCTTGAAGTGGATAACTCAACAAAAACTAAGTTATGCTCCAGCAAAGATTAATCGCACACCGAATTTTAAATACTTGGGATCATTGACTCAAAATAGAACCTGGTACACAGCATCATCAATAAATAAGTATATGCATCTCTATCCGACTTATCCTGAATGCAGTACCACCAATTTTGCGACTCTGCAAGTATATTTCCTCCGTTAGGACCTTTCGAAATCAACAACATTACTTCATCATTCAATTGGTCTACCATCCAGGAATGAAAGTCTACAAAATAGAGAACACAAAATACTCATTAGAAAATCAACATGCCTGCCAGTTCCTAGACTCATCAAACGAGTAAGTGTGACTACAAATCAATTAATCTTCACGGAAGCATCTTCAAATCTGATCATCTGCTTGAAAGTTGAGGTTTGACATCCCAAAATATAAAGATGGTAAAAAGGAAAATCTGCAAAAGTTGGCTCTCCAACTTGAAATGACTTTTGACCCATCCAGTATAAACACTTCACAAGGAAACATCCTCTTGTGAACAAAAACCAACCATCAGGAATCAAAATCCAAAAGGGTAAAATAAACCATTCTTCGCACTCAAAGTATTTCGTCATCCCCACAATTCTTCCAACAGGTGACGTATTAAAACAACGTTATCGTAAAATCAAAAATATAGGTAAGAAACCATATGGGTGGATAAAAGATTTCCAACATAGATAAATCTCCATTTCACGACGACGAAAACATAAAGTTGATAAACCAAATAACGAATAATAATAATAATTGTAACGAACTACCAGTAACCTGGGTGCCGTTAATGTTAAAAGTTTCCGTGTAATGGCGCTTATCAAAACCACACATATTTTCAAAACCTAAAGCGATCCAGCGACGCGACGTAGCTTGAAAGGGAAATGAAACGGTCAAAACTAATTTTGGCACGTTACAAGGGTGCGATATGTAATTTCATTAATTATTTAGTAAATTAAACCCTACATGAAATTGAATCCAGATGATAGTAAACTATACCAAAACCATGTTTAATTTTATTACACTGAAGTTATTCAATAGTAGTAAACATGTTTCTAATGGAAATAAGTCTGACTGCATGAAATCAAAATAATGATTTTTGCAGAAATGGGTGATGGAGGATTAAAGAATAATTTTTAATTTTTTTGATATTTTTTAGTTTAATTTTCCTGTTTAGATAAATTTCTAGAATTGTTTAAACATTATTTACTTACTACACTTACCTTTTACTTAACTCAGTCGGTGGAATAAAATATGCTAAAGCTCCTTTTAAAATAACAACTCAGATCAAATTTTGTGCTTACAGTAGAGTAAAAGTTTTATTAAATCATATGCAATTTTTAACAATTTAATATCATTTCTTTTAGATGCATTCGCAAAATTTCGGTTATCAGAAATTATAACCTCCCGTTCACAAATACAAAATATTTTACCAAATCATCTCGTTGAGAGTAAGTTAAATTCACCTTACTTGCATTTAAAACTGTATTGATGCTGTTGAACAGTTTGAAGTGTAATTCAAGGGTACAATTAATATTTGCAAAATTCTTATAATTTAACTTTCAATAAAAATTTTTATTAATATTTCTTTAGCTAAATTTGTATCTACTCTTAACAACTTTTTGCTGATTGTTTTCCAAAACTTCACTCACTATTGACTTCGAATTACGTTTGTCTCATAAATAACTTAAAATTGAAAATGACTACAATTTGGTTAAAATCATCAGTTGAACTCTAGAGTAAATGTAATACCAATAATTCTTATAACTTTAGATTACTGATGAGAAATCAAATTACCAAAATCATATAATTTTCTTATAATTTGGAAAAATAAAATTTGAATTGTGGAACTCTCTGAAAATATCTCTGAAAAAGTAAATCCTTAAATTGAAGACAACTATGGGAAGACAACCTTTCATAATCAAAGAATGTATCTCTTGCTTTGAGCACCTGCTGAGGCATATTCTTAATCTTATTTTGAAAACCTTCGTTTCTTCCGATATCTGGAAGCGTGTTCACGTAGTTTCCGTTTTGAAGAAAGGTAATTCCTCGTTCATTAGCAACTAGTCCTATCATTCTGTATCAATCAACTTTGTTTCTGAGATTCTTAACGCTGGCAGGCAGGTTGAGCTATCTATTTAGATATCCAAAATATGTTTAATCAATTTGATTTTGCATCCTTTTGATTAAATTAAAATTAATTATGTTCACCGATGCTTTATTATTTAGACTAATGCGTTCCTAGTATATGGTTATAAACATAAGTTTTCATAATTAAACAAATTGAATTAAACATTTAACAATTAAAGAAAACATAAGAGTTCACGCCCGGAGGACCTCAAGGTTTAAATCTAGATTCTCTGCTGTTCTGTTTTACTTTATTATCTAAGATCTTATAATTGTTACCCATTGATAGGGTTCAATCATGGCTTGCATTTGGGAATGTTCATTGGTTAGATGTACGTAAAATTGATACTACCGTTACATTCCTCATTAATCTACTACCATTGCGATTATATGGAAAAAATTACCTTTAATTTTTTATTGGACATCAGACTGATATAGCTGCTCGAAGTCTAGTAAATGTGGTGTGTGTGTGCCAATTATAATTTAGTGTCATGTTTATATGGTATGACTGAGAACTATCTAGAATGCTCTTCTCGAGTTTCACTTCCATGTATAGCACCATTGGAGTGATTAATATGATGCAAAATGATTGTACATAATAATTTGTAATTTCAACAGCTGGTTAAAAAACTCAATCAACGAATCAATAATCGATCATCTCAATCAATCAGCACGATTTATTTAAGTATTGTCTTACATAATATGATATTTATAAAAATAATAATTTTAGTCACTTTCGTTGTATTCTCAAATTTTCTAAACACCTTACAGGAAGAATTAAAAGAAATCCTATTTGAATTACTTTATTTATTTTTGAATGTTGATAAAACCTAACGAGCTAATTGGTTAAAAATCATTTATTATATTATGTACAAAAACTACTTTTCAAGGTATCATATTTTACACTGGTGGTGTCACGATTCATAAATTAGTGTAATTTTTCACAAAATTCTAGGATTTCGTATAGCAATTTGTGGGTTGTTGCCACGAATTTTGATTAAGTTATTTGTTAGTTCACTATTCGAAATTTGTGTCGTGGAAAATTTATGTAGCCAGTCTATTTACATGTTTCTGAAAACATTCTAGGTTTGTTCATACAGGTAAAAGTTGAAATATATTTCGGTGTGTTCGTTTGCGTGAAAAAATAATTGTTTCAGTTTTAGCTTGAGTTTAATCTTCCATTTTTAATCATATCCATGTGGATTTGTACTGGTTGTTGATTACCTGTGCGTAGTATAAATGAGCATAAATTACTGTATTGGCTGCATTCAATGCTAGGTTTGTTTTGTCGAAGGTTTGTTTGTCATTGAAATACAAATTAAAAAGATTTAATACCAGCTTGCCTTCCAGTATTACTGCAAATAAAGATTTTGTTTTATTGGTAGTTTTACCGAATTGGTAGTATTGTTTTAAATATATTATTAATTTACAACATTTAAATCAAAATCAGAACTGTACAGCAACGAAAGATACGAAAAACTAACAATTTAAATATGTAAATATAATGGTAATACCTACCTAGCTAAGTAATTTTACATTGGTTAATTAATTTTAACATTATGAACAATTTCATTTTATTAATTATAAAATTTCAAAATTTAGTAGGTACCTACATAACTCGGAAAGCAATAATAAATCAATATTAAAATTTTATAGCCATATGGAGTAGATACTCCCCCAAAACATTAAATTTGTAAAAAAACAAGTATGATTGTTTTTAAAAAACCTAATATGCTTTCATTGTCAGTATTTCAGCGAAAACGAATTCAAGAACATTGCTTCCAATCAGCTTGCATGGTTTGAAATTGATTCAGTCAATTGTTACAAATGTTTTACTCGCATTATCTAATTAATTATTAATTTTATAAAACATATAATATTTTTTAAAAGTAACATACAAACTATAATTATAAAACATGGCTAGAACCCACCTCGGAGTTGTATATTATTCATTATAATGTATTAATTGTGTAACCATTTTGATGAGTACATCAAAGCATAGTATTGTTAATTTATGCAGATTCGCGAGGAACTTTTTAAATTTTGTACTAAAACCAAATAAAGTATTATTTGCAAAAAAAAACTTCGTATAAGTATGGCACTTTTATAAAGTACAATTTCATCTGTGCGCGCTGTGTTTGTCTCCCCAGAGACATACTTTCAAATAAATTTTTTCACATTTGCAGTGCAGGTAATTTGAAGTGGTTGATTTTTTTAAAGAAAATTTAATAAGCAGTAAGATATACGACGTCTTGGCAAGCGGTTCGTTTTCTAAAAATTATGTCTGTCGTGTTTTTCCTTTCCTTCAAGTTATGCAAACAGTATCATGACTGGATTAAAGTTTGAAAAGTAGCACCCACATGAGAATTATTCAAGCCACATCGCGGCTCCAACTTTTCAGTAATCAGTACTAGAATAATAAGATGCTCAGTTTTAACGGCTCATAAAATTAAAGAACAAAGTTTTATCTTGCATATTTTTGTTAGTTTAAATTGCTTAATAAAATATTTAGTGATATTTTTAATTCTATAAAATGTATTTAAAAATACTTAAACTCAAGTTCGCAGCTCAACGATTATTATAATTATATCTTCCCTATGGTTCAAATCTTAATAATTATTAAGAACCATAAAAATACTTTTTAGAATGCAATATAAATTTTTTCGAAAAGTAATTTCATCCTTCTCTTGATTTTTGCTAATTTTTATTCCTATCACTTCTCCATTTATCGTTCAAGTATTCCACAAGTGATATAATGAAGCTTCCCCTAATAATAAAATTTGTCAAGCAGTTTCTTCGTAGTGATTGACGATGATGTCAGAACAAGCTGAATTGTGCACCATTGAAAAGTATCTTGTAATTTAATCAAAAATAAATTTATATAACAACTAGAGAACTAATAATTTATTTAATTTGAATTTATCTCAGCCGAGTGTTCGTCATATCGGAATATGAGATCGGCTAAATGTATTATGTAAGTTTAAAGCTGTATTCGGTTAGCTACCTATTAAAAATAAACATGATTAATAAAAAAAATTGTATGAGTGATAAATTATAAATTCAGATTCAGAATATTATGCACATTTATAAAGAAGTGGAACGTATAGTTTAACAAAGTGATAAAAATGAAAAGTATTAATGAAAAAAACATTCAGTAAAAAGTTTTTTTGAAGCTAATTTGTCATCTTAAAAACGAAGCTAGGTACTACCTACTGGTGCTACATAAAATACTTAAAATTAATTCAAATAAAAGTTTGTTGAATAAGTTAAATAAAAGACGATTTTATGTTAAAGATAAGACGGTTATCTTTTTATATCAGCTTTTTGAACCGTAAGAATTAAAATGAATATTTTGGTGGACGACTAATTCTCACAAGGATAGCGAACGTAATTCGAGTGGAAGACTTTTCAGAATTAATGTAACGTTAAATGTGCGAGTGAACCGTCTGCATTTAATCTTTTCTTAAGTTGAATAAGATACAAATTTGTTAAAAACTACATTGACTTTTATATTAAATTAAAAAAGATTTAAGATTTTTAAAATTTTTGAATTACCTTCAGAATAAGGAATATTTTCTTAAATAAATTGTGAATGCAACCAGATGCTCCAAGAATTTTTAATCTGCTTAAATAAATAAGTAAAAACTGACAACTGCAATCTAATTAAGAAAATAAATTTCATTGCTGTTTTGTTTGTTACTTCCTCTTTTTATCTGATGTTGCAATGAAGCATTTAATTCAGTTTAAAAAAAGGAAATTAACACATTTTCGCCAAAAAGTAAAACGTATTTAATAACAAAGAGCGTGACTACAAATGATAGCAGATCTTTCTGATGTTTATTGCGAAGAAAATGCGAAAATATATTTTGGAGATTCTCAAATTTAACTGATGTATAATAATTGAGTCGTTATATAGACGACTATCATTAACAAAGATATTATTTTCAATGATGTTAGCTTTTATGAGATTAAACTTAATGTTCTTGACATAAACCTCTAACGTGGGATTATTTTATAAAATATGAAATTTCACTTTCATAAAATTAACTTATGACAGTATTTAACAAATATTCAATTAATTTTCTAAAAGTGTTTGTATTATTGCAAACATATAAAATTTTATAAAAGAGCTACGCTTTTTTTGATATAATTAATAGCCGACACTTAACTTGATTATATTATTTATAACCAACCGTCTTTACTTAACTTTAATCTCAGGATATTGTTTGTATCCTCGAATATTTTAAACAAGACTTTGTAGGAAATTAAATTTCGGTCAAGTAATTATCATATTATTCAAGAAATTTATTGGTTGTGTATTCCAATAAAACAGTGGCCAATAACCTACAACCGGCAGTCACTTTTTGCGACCTCCATAGTTATTTAAGATTTTTTTCATAAGCACACCTCGCATTTTATATAATTGTGTATTTGGTGAAAATCGCTCAGTTCTGTATAAGTTAGGTACCAACTTCGGTGAAATCTGGAGTTTTACCTCACACTTTTTTGATAAACTTTAATGTTGAAAATCTTAGTTAAGAATTCTGCTAAGGATAAAACTAATCCGGAGTTATTATATTATCGTTCGGAAAGTGGTTTACTTTCAACAACGATGTTGAAAGATGTTGTTCGTTGTACTACAATGCATTCCTTTCTACACTGATTACATAATCAATTAAGTCTGTTTTCCATATTATTAAACATATTTTGTTATTTTTGTACAGTTGCCACTTAATCAACAGTAAATAGTGTCAATCAAGAAAGCAAAGGGCTAAAAAATTAAACTCAGAGTCGAATTTGGTTTTCAAACCGGGCCTGGCAGATGATCCCAGATTGGTCCTTATTACAGGTTTTTTCCAAGCGTTTTTAATCTAGAATCATAAAAGCTTTATTATGTTAGAATCATAATCAAGACCCTCGGGAATAGGATTTTAACATGTAAAATAATAATTTCTGGCTGAATTAATTTAAGCAATAAGGCGTCTAATATAAATTTTAGTGTATAACATATACCACTAAATACATAAACAAATTTAATTTACATGAATTAAGTACTGTATAAATGTCAATGTTTCACGTAACTTTGTCGTAAGCTTCCTCAGGACTATTGACAAAATAAGTTCTATAGTAATTTGCATATCTTATAACAACAAATAAGATATGAAAATGTAGAAAATTATTTCAAATGGCATTAGTCATGGATCAGAAACTGTTGATAAAGCCATTTATAGATATTTAGGTATGGTTTAATATATTAAAACCGTTTTTACAAATTACAACTATTAACTTATTCTGCAATACTCCGATGTCTCTGAATAGACATTGAATTTAGTTTAGGTTTAGATTTAACGACCTGGATGGCTCGAAAACCCAGAAAATCGAGAGCTTCGTCAAATTTTCAAAACTGAAGGAGCTAGCAATCGAAATTGAATTATTAAGCTCTTCTATGTCTTAATTACGCCTTCACAAAGTCGACATTGAAGATAAAAATAAATTGTCGATGTCTCGATAGCATGATTCATATTATCTACTAATAATATATTTATTAGCTGAAGCTATTATAAAAACAAAAAAAATTATTATTGAGATTCGGCACACATGTAGATTAACTAAGGTAACCTTACCTAACTTGCGGTGACACTAAGTTAGATTACAAGTAATGCAGAAATTACTAATAACGTAGTGAAGTTCTCAAGGATCTCATTCGCAAGCTTAATCGACATTGACAAAATAGGCAGCCAAACAGTTTTGTTGCAGTTTCAAAATTGGATGCAGGTACGGAGAAAAAATTTTCCATCCCCATTCCGTTGGGCACACAAAAACTAATTTTCAGATTTTCAATATTTTTAATTGCTTATAATTATTTCTTTTATTTAAAATAAAAATCAATGAAGCTGGTGATTAGGGTTCTAAGAAATTTTGGTATATGTTTAACGACATATTGCTTATTTTTTCCAAATTAATAATTTTTTTCTCCCAAAACGTGCAAAAATTTTGCATTCAAATTTGTGTTCTCATCACAACAATGCCTATGTACCTACGTAGTTCTAGAGCACTGCTAGTATTTTTTATGTGGTTGTCGATCCCAAAAATCTCATTTAGTATCAATTTCTTTTTATTTAATTATAAGTATTACCTCCATAAACAGCTCGTTTGATGTTTCGTTTTTTCTCACCGAAATACATGTGTATCGTCGATGTAAGTAACTGTTATATTAAATATTATTTTAATCTTTATTAAATCGGTAACATATAGTAGCTATATTAAAAATTTACATAATATTATATTAAAACTCCATCAGTATGATGTAAAGCCTACAGCGACCAATCGGGATTGGGTTCAAATCTTGGTCGAGTCGGATACACTGCTGTGATCTAAAGCCTAATATTAATATATTATTAAAGCAGTGAACCCGCATTGCTTTCATGGGGCACTTCAATTTTCATTTCTTTGCTAGTAAACCTCATTTCTTTGCCATCCTGTACGATCGATTTGGTTTCTCTTATAAGTAGTTAAATAGAATTTTATCCTATTTAGAGGATTTTTTGTAATTCCATATTGGTAGAATTTTACATTGTAATTTCTTTTTTTTCTTCGCTTTATGGTAAGTTTATTTACAAATATATCAAGTGTACATGATACTTAAATAATGGATAATATAATAAATTATGAGCTTTCAATATATTAATTGCATTTAAATTTGTGCAGTCAAACGAATCAAATGTTAAATTTACTTTAGTAAAGTAAAATAAAAAATTACTAACGTTACCACGTTTGTTAGCTTAACGATTGTTAGTTAACTGACTGGAAGTGAAACGACCAGAGACCAATGTAATGCTCATACTTTAAGTTTGCTGACTGTTCATTGCGGCACAGGTATCTTTCAATCAATTATGTATAGTAAAATTAAAACCGAAAGCTATAGGCTGTCCAGAACGTTGAACATTACTTGCGTCAAAATTTTTCTCGCAATAGCATCTGAAGCAAATAATAATTATGATACGTGAAAAATATCAACCTCACTTTTTATATGGAATATTTTTTCAATGTGGAAATATAATAGCTTGATATTAAATTTTCCTAAAATGCACAAAATACAACTAAAATAACACCATTTTGTAATTCTCTTTGAATTATCAACTTTAAATAGCATATAAACGTTTGAAGTTGGCAACAAGTAGAATTTGCGTCATAACGCTGCCAAGGGGCAAAAACAGGCCACCCTTGAGCATTAACCTAATATTTCGCTTTTTATTTTATTTTTAATTCAAGACTTTTGATTTATCATTTAAACCAAAAGAATATTTTAACAGGCTCGTGCTCAAATATGCATTTGTGTGACATAATATTAAATTTATTTGACTTTGTAATAATTAATTTACGTATATAGGTATGTTCTTGCCGTAATTAAACATTTTATATATTTAAATTTGGTATAGTATGTACAGTTTATGACAGATTTATTTGTAAATAACATAATTTAAAAATATTATAACATATTTGCTTAATTTGAGCAAGAAGACACTTACAGATACAATAATTATAATTATTTGACTTTAATAGTAAGATCTAGTTCAAATAATATGTTCTCTGTTATTATTTATGTTAATAAATTAATAATAACTTATATACTTTTGAACACAAGGTTTAAAATTTAAAGCACCTATTAAATGGAATTTAGGTTAAAAACGTTGTATGTTGTTGTAAAAAATGTGCACCTATTTGGTAAATGCAATTTCTATTTTGTATTATGCCTGGCAGATTCAATAAATATGCAAAAACGTAGGTATCCAGTAAAGAATTCAGCATTTCTTTGAATCTATATTCAAACAAGAATACATATAAAACAAAATAAAAACAATGTGACGAAACTACGCTTTACTTAGTTTTTTTTATATCCAAACCCTCAAACAATACATTAGCATTTTATTCAGAACAGTATAGTGAAACGGCGTTCAAAGGAAAGTTATAAAATATAAATGAAACCTAATGGAAACGTAACGTTTCACTCTATAAATTTGAGATTAATGCGTACAAACCGCTAACAGAGCAAGAATGGATTTGAGCGAGTCAAGTAATGCATAAACAATCGAAAAGCTTCCCCGTTGAATTATCTGCAATTTGTACACTGGACTTCATCTCGACTGTTACAAAGAAGTACTAATCATTACTTTTCACATCCGGCATTTTCAGGAAATTACCACCACAGGCAATGTATAATATCATCTTTTTTCGACTCTTGTTAACTTTCTACGTTTGTACCGCATAATTTTAAACAGAAAGGCCTGCATTCTTTATATTCTTTCCAATTGCTTCGGGGAGTTTATATTACAATGCGAAATTTCTCTAATAAGAAAAGAAAATTACATTTAATAAATTTAATTTGGATCAGTTCTTTTAATTTATCGATCATAGTAAAACTCTTCTGGAAGGTAATATAATATTTTTTGTAAGAAGTTAGAAATAAATAAATTTATTTATCGCTCAGTCCAACAGTTTTATAGTTCTATTTTGATTTCTTTAAAAGAATTAAGTTACTCTTGTTACACCTATAATATGTTTTCCTACGTAAATAACGGCACGTAAACCCGATAACATTAGCGTGAGTTTGTTAAATTTGTGTATTTTAATCTGAAGTATCTCGACATAATTAAGAAATATATTGTACTATCAGCAGCTAATTTTAATTTTGGGATAAGTAAATATTTATATTTTCGTATGGCAATTTTTTATTTTTAGCGCGTAATTAATTAATGACACAAAGTACATACAGTTTAGCTCTCATTTTTAGTCCAAAATAATTAAGCGTATAATACTGGTATACATAAATTAGCAAGGATCGATACCAACTCTTAAATTTGCTTTTATAACTTATAACCTCTATGCAGATAATATTATTTCAATCCTTATTTTCTTCCATTTTAAGTAGTTTATATTTTTGCAAAAATGTACTCACTTCTAACGAAGTTATCTATTCGAAAAGTCAAACAAATTATACAATTAAATAATATCGATAATATAAAATATTTTTAAACTAACAAATATTTCCAGATTCCTGATTTGTTCACTTTCTCAGCCAATAATATAAAGTCGCCAAGTTACATTAGATAAGTGACGACGCGATGCTAAAGTTGCCAGAGGCTTGTCATTTAGTAAGGGCTTTTAAAATAAAAAGACAACATTGTATAATTAAAAAATAGTGTTTTTATAAAGTAGCTTGATCTATTCAAAAGGAAATTATTGAGATATGAACTTGAAATATTTGCTTTGATCACATTAATTATAATAAAATTTACTAATTTACTCAATTAGTGAAAAGTCAATAATTTTCAAAAGTATTTTTAACAATTAACATGATGTTAACGCCTTTGTAGGGTATTGATGTACATATAATGTAAATTGTGTAAAATCCAGATTTATATTATCAAAAGAGCAATCGAGACTTTTATTTATTCATCGATGTTTTTAGCATTAAAAATGATTTTTTAGGAAACGTCACAAATAAAAACGTTAATCTAATAATAATAGTACTTATTATCTTTTCGCATACTCGTTATTATACGCATGCGCACGACTTTAAAACATTATTGGAATACGGTTTTCAATCATGCATTCAGCCGTAACTGTAAACAATTTCAATAAACTGAAATGCATTGACAAATTGCAGTCAATGCATTTATAATAAGCGTACAAATGATTTCTATAGAACTACATTTTAAACATCTACAAATTACAATGTAGACAAAATTTTCAGTAAATACAATTGACAAACTTTAAATAATTATTTGACATAAAAATAATTAGTCATGCTTAGAAAAATACACGTATACGTAAAATACCTTTCAAGATTGACATGAAATTTGATTAAATACTTTATTCGGAACAGAATTACTTTTTGCGTCTTATTCTCTGTAATTGTCGGACACACCGCCTTGATTCGTTTGTAAATCATTATACTCGACAGAACTCGAGAAGTACAGCACTTTTGTTCATAATATAAAAGTAAACTATTTTTATAGCATACATATTATTATGTAGAAAAAGAATTAGTATTAGGGAAAAAAAAGAAAATAAAATTAGAAGACAAATTTGTTAGACCCCAGTTATTTTATGGCATAAAAAACAATTTTTATGAAGTGATATACCAATCTTAAGCAATAAAATAATTTTTTTATAAGAAAATTTAAAATCAAAGCACCTATTTTCCATCGAAATATTA
Source organism: Cantharis lateralis (assembly GCA_963170105.1). NCBI lineage: Eukaryota > Metazoa > Arthropoda > Insecta > Coleoptera > Cantharidae > Cantharis > Cantharis lateralis. The sequence goes on from OY720629.1 coordinate 14,126,352, forward strand.
GTAAAATAACACACTAACTCAGTGTTGAAAGAGTTATGAGAACCGTATTAAGATTTTAGGAACTTAATCGCTTTAAAGCAATTTTCTGCAAAATTAAATTTTTGATTTATGACGGCATCAATAAATAAAAATGATATGCATACTTTTCTGAGTGAAGTTGAATGGATAATAATCTTTATCGACAGTATATTTTATTTAACAATAATTAATAAATGTACATAAATAAAAATATGTTTTATTAAATTTAGTTTTAATGTCCACTGAAGAAAAAGTATTCTGAAATATTTTACAAAAGTTGTACTACAAATTATGTTATAAATAAAACTAGATACAGATTACACTAAAAATTTCAAAATTAGTAATACAATTTTGAACTATTCAATAATTCAACAATTAGAGTAGTAACAAATATAGCAAAACAATGTTATTATATTTATTATTCTATTTATATTTGGAACTTGCTGGAATTTGCTACAAAGCCACACAGACCAACTTGGGAAACCGCGTCAGCGTACTAACTTGTTTTCTGAACCTCAACGCCAAAATTGCAGACACCATAGGTGCCCACGGCACCAAATGCTTCGCATTGCCACTCCGCTACGCTACGCTGCATCGGCACTTGCGGGTTAATTCGTGCCTGATGAGAGTAATCTTTTCGGAGTGAGCTCAAAACCGGTAGCACGATAAAACCTTGCGGTCCATGCAATGGCTAAACCATCTGCATGTATGTTTTTGGCTGGAGGGGCTGCTTCTGCAGTAGCCCCGCGTTAATCTTTGGATAGCGTAATGTAAGAGGAGTATCTATCTGTATGTTAGATCATTTCGACCGAAAATCCACTTACACCTTTTTCTTATTATTTTTATTATTATTATGTAGAAACTGATTTGGTTATAATAATCAATCAATCAATCAACAACTCGTATGATTAAATATCATACCAATAATTTATTATTGTTGATTGAGTTTTCCTTTAACTTGTTTTAAAATTTCTAAATTGTAAGTCTCATCTAAATACAAAAATGTTGGAAATATACATAATATGAACTAAGAACATAAGAAATAAGAAAATTTGTCTTGCTGATCATACATTTTTGATATATCGTACCGAAAAAACTGTGTTCTAACCAAATCGTTATCGAAAAATAATGGTTGCAATTAATGTTGTAGCTAAAAAAATCACAACCAAAAATGCCAATAGTGTAAAAAGTAAAATTTTAGGTTTACCCAACCGAGAATTGCTTATGAAAATCTTTCTAATTTAATTTCGAACTTGACGATCTTACGGGTATGATTGATTCTTTGCAATTAAAGAAATTAAGATAGAAGTTAGAACTCGTACGCTTACCTAATGGTTTTGTAAAATTAAAAATTGTAATAAATTCTTACAACGATAATTAAAACTTATTAATTTATTATAAATATCTTTATAAAAAATATAGATTAATTTCTAGCTCTTTGTATACAGAATGAAAGTAAAAAACGTAAACATTTGTTGAGAAAATGTGTAGCTATTAAATCACTTTCGCCGGGTAAGTTATGGCTGGATCTTCCTCGACGCGGGGTTATTTCTTATACTGAGCTACAATACAAATTCATTGGCTCACGTCGAGTAGCAGTCTGTACAAGCATATCTCTTCAGTTAAGTGGACTGAGTAAAAATAGCGCATAACTCCAAAAGACTTTAGTTTCACAGTTTTTTAGTTTCTTAACCTAACTGGCGAATTTTAAGTCGCAAGGTGTTTTCTTTATTTTATTTAATTTTCATTTCTCTTTGTGCGTTAAAAGTTATCTCTACTCATCTTATTGTCACAGTTTCTTGTCAACAGCACGTGCCTACCCATATTCCACAGAGCTCATAAATTTTACACCTCTTTACTGAATTTACTTTAACATTTCAAGCAATGCATTTACAAGATAATGTATTTTCATTATATTTATTAATAAAAGCTTAATATCCGCATATTTTACGTATCATTTTAAATAATTATACTCCCATTAATTAATATTTTTGTGGTACTGGAAAATTTCAGAAAACTCTATCTAAAAGTGAAACTAACAATTTCTATGGGTAGTTTATTGTAGATTCGTATTTTGAATTTCTGAGCAAAATGTGTGCATAGAAAATTTTATAACTAATAAAATATCATACATGGAAGTGTAAATTTTCGGGTTATAAAAGATACATAAAGAAACAAAATATTTAACAATTTAGCCAATTTATTTTTGGTGCGGATTTATTTGATATCATTCCTGGAGTTTCCACCTGCCTAGCAAGCGAGCTTTGTGTTTCAATATACGGTAAACGCGGATAATCCCAGGTTCTTCAGGAAAAGCTTTTGCTATTGTACTGAAATTGGATAGAAGAGCTTATAGTACAAAACTTACAAATTATTGAATCTTTTCATACCGGTTTTTTGTTCTAAAACATGTAAATAATTTAAATTAGTGCTGAGATACTAAATCTATATATTATGTACCTAAATTAATTTTTTCCAACCTGAAATTATTTATCATTGAATAAATTTGAACAGGAAATGAAAATAATTTGAAAACCTAAAATATATTTTAACGTTTCAGGTATCTTGGGTTAGACATAGAGATATTCATCTATTAACTGTAGGACGCTATACGTATACGTCAGATCAACGATTTGAAGCTATGCATTCACCTCACACAGAAGACTGGACATTAAAGATACGTTATCCTCAGAGGAAAGATTCTGGTATTTATGAATGCCAAATCAGCACAACACCACCAATAGGACATCCAGTTTATCTCACAGTAGTGGGTGAGTATATTATAATGTATTTTATATCCATCCCTTAAATATTTAAAATCTAATTGTTCAATTTTATTGCCAACCTGCATACTACATCTAAATGAATAATTATTGTAGATTTTATTTTTAAAAGCAAAACAATTTAAAAATTAACTTGGTTGGAGGGTAGAAAATTATATTATTTAAATTTTTGTATTCTGCCTCTATACATATATTTTATAAAATTTATTAATGAAATTTAAAAGCTTTACATAAAAAAACGCTAATACGTTTGAGCATAACTTTGCATGCATGAGGCCGAGTTATGTCCTCGAGAGGTAAATAATCCACATAAAAGTCACAAATTTTAAAACTGTCAACAAAATATTTCTCTCTAATTATTAATTTTACGTATGACCTTATTCTGCGTGACTGTATCTTGATTTAATGGTGTGAATTTAAAATTAAAGCATATATTAAGATATAAAAAACTACCTCGGCTTAATATATTTTTGTTTTTTAGAATCATTTATTAATGTCTAGAATGTGCTTGACATAAAAAATTTAAATTGAGTTTTTTGCTATAATTTTTAGAGATACTTTTTTAACATTTCTCTTTAACAGCTTTCAAAGTAAAAAAATTTCTAAATTCGACTTGTATGTTTATATTTTTTGCAAAAAGTATTTATAACATTTTCCATTCCTACGGATTGTTATGTACGTTAATTTGCTAAGGTATTACGGCATTATTTTATAAATCGATGATCATCTAAAGGTTGGTTTATTCAGAACATCTACATTCTACACGCTCTCCATGATCGCGGCGAAATGAGGACACGACTTAGACTATTCTGTTTATCCATGACGGCGTTCTATTGAATTTTCTACTAAATTTCGTAAACGTCCTTACATTACTCTCACATCCTTAAGCGATTTTATGACTTTACATTTGACGCAATATTTAGGTAAACAAATCAATTCAATTTTTCATGATGATAGAACGTTCGCTAATAATTTTAGTTATAAAATATAATTTCTCTTCGCAAAAATATGCATTGCAATATTTGTATAATTATGATTGTAAATTATGCAGAATTTCTACATTTTCACCCCGGGTTCAGAAAATACGTACGTATAAAATTTACATAAATAAATTAGGCGAAATGCTAAAATAATTTAATTTTAACAGAATGTGTAGATAAATTGAAAGAAATTCGTTAACTGAAACTAATTAATCAAAAGAACAAATAGGTGTATTGTATATTATTTTGCAGTGTATTTACAAACTCGTTATAAAATAGTGTGATGGTTTAGTATTTTTTTTACTAATATTTTGAATTTTGCATATTCATCATTTCATCATCTTCACGCCAACACAATTTTGGAAAAATTAATTACAGAAGTAAATTTGGAGTAACTTGCAGTTCCCATTTATACGTCTATCCAAATTTTTTTGTATTATCGATGAATGCCAATAAAAATTCATTGTTTATACTCACTTTTGATTGGATCTAGGCTATTAATCATTAAATGTGATTGAATGCAGACTATAGCTATAACAACGGGATCACATACTTACTTTGTTTCGATATGCGCTGATATCGCACATAATGGCACGTATTTTAAATTTCATGAGTACTGACCCCCTTGAGACCCTTCAGAATCTACCACAATCATTGATACTGCATTTTAAGCTGAAAATATTAGTTATTTTATTGCAATAAAAATTCAACAAAAATTACTTCTTAATTCAACATTAACTGGAATTTAATATTATAATAAAAGAGTAATTTTAAAATTACGATCATCTGACAATTTTTCTTAATTGTAATAAGTAGATACATATTTTAGGAAGACACAATAATTATGTTTTTTTCTTAAATGTTAATTTTTCTCCTTTTCACTATTTTGTATTATATAATATTTGAATTTTCTGTAAGTTCTTCTTTTTCAATGGTATTTAATTTATTAAATATTTTTATTATATAATTTCCTGATAAAAATCTGATCAGATCAAAACATTGTTCTAAGCTATCTTTTCGAAAAATTCAATTTATCTACTTCCTACGGTTAATCGTTTCGTTAATGTTATTATGACTAATAGACGTCTTTCAATTTATTAAATCATAATCTGATACAAATCAGAAAATTACAAAGACAATTTTTTTTAAATTACAAAACGTCGAAATTAGCTGTACCTATACTAGAATGTCATATTTTGTTTAATTATCTACTTCCTTCTCGATATTCAAATTTGTTTAATATATTTAATTTCATATTCATTTTTGATTGGTTCTAGCAGTTTTATGTTTTTGTCGATTATTTATTAATTATGATTATAAAATTGATCATAATTTAACACAATCCAATTTTTTTTCGTCAGTGTTTAACGTTTGCATGAAAATTTATGTACTAATCGATTTCATTTTATTCTCAATAGAGCATATAATTAATTTTGAAATTTAAATTTAATTATTTATTAAATAAATTTTATTATAATAGATTTAAAATAAATTACAATCTTTCTTGTTATGTTAAGTTTAAATATTCTTGACGTGAAAATTATATTTTAAAGGAATCTATTAAAAATCTATTATAAAGATAAGGAAATATTTTTTGAATTGTAATAAAAAATAAGTTTGATTGAATTTCAATATAACAGGAAATTAAAAACTGATTTCGAGAAGATTCTATTTGCATTGAATGCTTCAATCATATTTACAATTTTATGCTTTCTGTAATGACCGTCATTGATATTATAGGTTTTGGAAAAAAAATGTAATTTACAATAAATCTTGGATTATTTTTAAAAGAATTTTTTTGAATAATCGCCATAAAATTATATTCCGAAATTTTTTACACCTTCGCCGTAAATAACTTAGTTAGGTACTACTGTTTTCTAGTTTTTGTACATTCTCTTTTATGACGAATAAATTTTTACACACATGAATGCAATCTGTCACGATTACTTCCTATATCTTTCTTGATACGGTACTATTAAATTTTATAACAAAATATTCTATTCTACACATCATATTTGTCATTCTACTTAACAAAAAAATATTACACAAAAATATCATTTCCACTCGAATTTTACTTTTAATAAAATGAATAACCAATAGTGTTTAAAAAACTATAATAAATATACATTGTAGCAAAGCTTTAGGGACACCACATTTTTGTTAATTACTTATTAATAATAATTATTGTTTAATGCGATTTTAAAAATTGTTATAATGGATGCACGTCAAAGCTTAGTAGTAATGAAAGCTGGATTATAATATTAAATTATTATTTAAAAAAAAACAGATAGTTGTGTCAATCACGCATTATTTATTCTATATAATTTTCAATTACAATAATTTAATGTTACCATTACTACTTATTCTTGGTAGAAGGTTTGTTTTTCAAACTTCAAGTACGCTCTCGATTTTCTTCATTTAACTACTAAATTAAGGCATTAATTTTGGATTGATTATTCACAATACACTTAAATGCAGAATCCAATAACTACAGAAAACTCGCCGCTTTTATTCAATTTATTATCTTTTTTTTTACATAATAATATATTATACTTTTTTATACTGTAATATACAATAATTTTTGAATATTACTATAAATTAGAATTATAAATAACGACAAAAACAGAATAAACTTATAATATAAACATTACCTAACTTATGTAAGATTGAAAAATTCGTTCATGCACGCCCCTGTAGGCATCGACCCTAGCACCGAAGCGGAATTTCCTCTTTGAATGCACTAACTGATCTTCTGAAGCTTTTGCATCACTATTCCAAGGGCCCAGGGTCTCCATTGCGAAAGCTGAGAAATCTTAATGCTCAATCCGCTTTCGTCGCTGCCGAACAAGTCATTTGAGAAGAAATTCCTAAGTGACTAGGAGCCAATTAGATATCCACACAAGTCGCTTCCACACCAAAGCTCTCCTTTGCCGCCACGGAATCAAGGTCACCCCATCTGGTCTCTTGCCATCATCATTATCCATTATTGTTTTCTGTAAATTTATATTACTTATTATGATTATGATCTAGCGGAGGCATTGCAGTACAAATTATGATATTCTATCCGACTTTGAATAACTACAACTACAAATATCTAAATTAATTCTTTCACTTTTGTTTATAATATAATACTCTGATTTTATAAAGTTGAAATTTAATCTACATACCTTTATGATGAAAATGTTACAAATTTTAAAATTTATTAGATTTTAATCATAGATTAAATTATAATTTGTCTTTATGAAGGGCAGATGAGTTTAAATAATATTATTAACTTGCTTGAGATGTTTTAATGATGATCATTTTGTTCAGATAGTTGTTGCCGGCATGGCGAGTTTCATTACAATTTAAAAAAATTTTAATACTTGTTTTTATTATTTACTTATCATAAAATATTAATTTGTATCAACACACTAAACTTATCTTGGTCAATACCAGGAAAAAGCAGATTTACAAAATTGCAATTATTTAATTGGGAATTTCCTTCTATCACATGTTTTAATTTTTTCTTTCAACTCATTTTCACTCTTGGAAGATAATTTTCTCTTAATCTCATACCAGTAACCGATAATCTCAACCAGTGACATCCGATTATAGAAAAACAAAATTTTTTTTAAATTTCTGCATCCCGTTATAATGGATAACAATGAAAAGGATATCAAATTATAGAAATTTTTTTCTGCGTTTAAATTATTATGTTAAACATTCACTAATAAAATAAATAAACAGAGCTTTCAAAAAATCGTAGTGTTTTGTTTGAATGTTATCGACATTGTATTTGTTTAAAAAACAATTTCCAATAAGTTACTGAAATGGATTAAAAAAAATTTGATTAACAATCAATGTAAACACAACTTTAACGTAAACAACGACAATCATATTCAAACAATAGGTAATTATTATTTTTTAAAAGTGCTATTTTTAATTTTATTATTGAGTTTTATCGTTAACTATAACGACCAAAATATAAAGTATTGGGTATCTTGAGACGCGGAAAAACAATCTCTTTGAATTTGTATCTTTTTCATTCTAATTCGTTATAATGCGAAGCAGAAATTTAAAATTATCAATTTTCAATGTTATTTCCCTATGATGGGATGTAAGTCAGTCACCCGGTATGTACTGACTTCTTTAGGAAACAACGAAGTCTGGGAAATCTTCCCGCATCAAAGTCAGAAGATAGTACTGAGCGGCATTTCTTGTATTGTGATGAACTACCTCATTCCATTTGTTTAATCTTCGATATGCCGGAGTCTTATTCATTTCAATTTTATATAATATATGAAATCCAAAATTTTGTAGTCAATTCTCTGGTTTACATTCATCCACTAAGGTATCCAAGCATATTTTTAATTGCGGTTGATTTTGGTACACTCAATATTGATCTCACCGTACTCTCTCATTGTTTATCACCACTTTAAGACTTTTTATATGTTCATTACCAGATAAATAATATTGATGAACGATACTCAATATACGGCATTATATCCAATTTTTTTAAGTCGAGATGTCGTCTAATTTCGAATTTGACGATTCCAGAAGTGTTGATGTTCATAGCTTTATGCATTTCTCACACGTGTCTCAATATAACGGTATCCTTAATTCCTCAGGCCGCACCCTAGAATTAGTCCTTTGTAATATGAACATCACAGTGACACGTAGTTTTGAAGCGTTGATCTTGGAGGATGGGTATCATCCATCGCTTGTTCTATCCGTCCAATTGTTGAATCCCTCCACTTCATGTTTTGTTTCTAATCTAGTTGGATGCTTTGACTTTAAAGAAGCGGACTTCGTTCTCATGTACCGTTTATTCAATGAGACCGACTGATCCCCTGTATCAGACTACGTTGTGTAAATTAGACCTGCGATGCTTTTCATTCAATTATTGATAGGGTTTTTCGTGTGAGTGTCCCTCTGAGGGAACCTCCATGGTTCACCAAAGCACGGTTAAAGTCAAGGTATCACAGAATTTAACTAAAGTCTGGTTTGATCAGCGATTACGAATTTTTTAAGCGCTTTAGAGTCTTGGTTTAGTTGCAGACTGCCGAGTGCTATCGGGATTATTTTTCTCGTTCCGCGAACGCTATCTGTTCTGATCCCTCGCAATGCTGGACTTCTGTAAAAAGCAGAAATAGTTACTCTAGAATACTTGGTTCTTTGCAGTTGGATGGTTTCCAATATTCTGATACTTATTCAATTGTCAACGCTTTTCCTGACTATTTCAGATTGGTTTATATTGAATCTGACGCTACTCTATCTTCGTGATGTGACGATATTAATCCATCTCTTTTAGTCCACACTCCGACCGTCACAATTGCGGATGTTATTACAGCTCTGCAACGTTCAAGTTACCAGTTGTATAGATGGTATACCTGCCTTTGCACTGAATGATTGTGCTTCGACTTTTGCAGATCCTCCAGGATTGTATATGACCATATTTATGCTCATGTCAAGAGTACTATGTCTCTTTTATGAGCGGTCGCTCAAAGTCACTAACATGACGTCCTTTAATCAGTTTGTTTCGGAAACTTTAGACTGCCGGGGATATCAATACAATTTACACCGACTTCCAGAAGGGATTTAATCAACGCGATCTTTATAGACTGATTAAGAAGTTGTCATCGTTTGGCTTCTCTAATCTGCTGATTAATTTATTCCGCTCCTATCTAATTGAATACAGGCAATATGTTGAATATCGTGGTTATAAGTCTTCAGTCTTTTCTGTTAGTTCGAGCGTTCCTCAAGAGTCCAACCTTAGTCCTATGTCTTATAACATCTCACAAATTGCTATATGCTGACAACTTAAAAATGTTTTCGAATATTTCCTCACTTGAAGGATGCCATCGTCTGTAAGTCGATCTTGATGCTATCGTTACCTGGTGTGGATGTGTGGAGATCAACTTCTTCATACCTAGAGGTTGCTCAATATAGCGCAACCTCTTCTACTGTATGAGTTGCCGTACAAACTATCTAGTTCTGTCTCCTGTCTCCATCTGCTGCAACAACTTTAACATTATCGCCGACGTTGCTGACTCCAACTATACTAGATGTTAACTGATTTTCCACTTATCATATAATATTATGTAATACATATAAATTTTTATTTATCATTTTTATAAACACTCCATTTAATTAGTTTTACTGTTTTGAGTTTATCTAATTCATTAAATAAGTAAATAAATAAATAAATAAATCAATTTTTATTATTAATATTATTTGAACTTCTTTGTAGTTAATTAAGTAATTAGGTACCTACTTCAAAATATATCAAGCAAGTTACCTACATGACAAATAAAATCTAAAAATCAAATTTCGCGATTAAACAACGTTGAAATTTTCTAATAATTGTAGTTATTGCGTAATAACGAGTAATAAAATCAAAAACGTGGCATATGAACCAGTTAGAAATCCTATTCCATTTTATTTTTCATTATAAATTAAATTGTAAACCGGAAAAAATTGTTATGTTTAAAAAGATACTTTTTTCGTAATATAAAAAAAGAGACGCATTAAAAAAATGTTATACCATAAAGAATGTCTTTTTATCTTTTATGGACATTTTGGGGTATTTCTATTTACCAATTTTATTAAATTTATTATATAATATGTATTAGGTTCTTGTACTTGAGGGAAAGACATAGAGGGTTACTAGTTGTGAATAAACCTCAAATTGTGATTCTGGTGTTATGATCGACGCCGAGATATAGTTTTATCGCCACGTGGGATTCCTCAACAGTACATATTATTTCTATACGCAAATTTTGCTAAAATTTATTCCAGTTGTATGTTTGTATGTATCTGAATTTCAGCAAAAATATATGCATATTTCAAACCCTGTAGAACAATTAAAAATCATAAACAAACAATTAAGACCTAAAAAATTTATATTGTTGGTTTTTTATTCTGAATCCGAGAGGATTTAACAATTACTTGTATTTGTATTATCCACATAAACAAAGAATCAATGCATTAATTATTACGAACGTCAAATAAATTTTTATTTTTACGAAAAGGTTTTATTTTAGCCATTGGGTAGCTTCTTAAATCAATAATTGCTTTAAATAATCGAATTATAATGATAAAATATAAAGAAATTGAACCTTCTCTTCAAGTTCTGGGTAACTGGTAAAAGTGTTTGAAATGTGTGTTCTTTAAGTTCAACTACAACTGTTTAAAGAAATTGCATCGCATTAAAATAAATTTTCCTGAAATTTGAAAAACGCGACAAGTTTCAGTAGAGTAATACTATTATAAATTATATAAACTGTTTCATCTGTATTTTATATTACAAATGCAAGACATGACAAAGAACAAAGAACGTTTCCACAATTTTGTAGACCATTTATGTTTAACGGATAATGATAATTACGAGTTGAATTCCAGTCTGAATTGTAATGCCTTTTGTTATAATCGCAGTTGTACAAGTAGCTGTCTAGTTAGTAGCATATGCTCTAAATCGTCACGTTTGAGATCACAGTTTGACCAAGTCATTATGCGTTTTGCCCTCACTAATGCGATAACCTATAGCTGTCGTCTTAACCACGTTGAATTAATGAGAATTCGTGTCCGCATGCGGTATGCGGCATTAAGTTCCGGTGACTCCAGTTCGTTGAATCGCCCCTGATGATGGTACGCGAACCTCGTGGTCTGAATTCACAAAATACGTTGCCTTACCTAAGGTCTTTCAGCTTTATCCTCGCTGTGTCGCTGTTGACATTATGTGCACCTATTTCAAACGATAGCTTCGAAATTTATATTTGAAATATCTTTCGCTCTACTACCTCTACTGTTTTATTTAATCACGCTGGGGTAAAAGTAAGTATATTATGAATATTCAACGTGAAATATAAATTTATTTCTCTAATAACTTTTGCTTCAACTAGGCGATAATTAACTTTCATATATCTTACTAAAATTAGGGGTAGATAATAATCAACTAAATTCTTGAGCAAGAGAATCAGATACATTTCTTTGTATTACATAACAAACCTATACCTAAGGGTGATTAAAATTAAAATAAATTTATTAAATATTCATATTATAAGACATAATACAATCTCAGACAAAGGTAAATGAAATTTTAAATTTACCACTGTCTGCCTTAACCTTATAAAATTATCAAAAAATGTTTAATGGAATATAAATAAGTCGCCGCGTTAGTTTGAAGAGTAAAATTTGGAAATTTCGTGATGTTTGTTTCTTTTTGAAGACCAATTCAAGCAGTAGCTGAATATTGTTAGAGACGGAATTGGAATTTTGATGAGATTAGGAAAAAAAATTTCTATTACCAAACGGTGAGAATTAGGAATTACTTGTTTAAAAATTATCGAGAGAACATATTGCAACACAACGTGAGCAAACCATCTGCGGGCTGGTACTAATAAAAATTTATCCTTCCATTTATTTAAAAGTTACAATTTATTTTTGCATTAAATTTATTTTAAAACTGATACAAGTTAGCCGAGCATAATTTTAAAGACTGTGTTTTTCTTGGAAAAACGTACGTTGGGAAATAATCGAATTGGAAAATACATATCAATACATATAATTATAGCATTGTAATACATATTAATATAATAGGGTGGGCGAATAGCAGGTTTCCTTTTAAAAACACAGTAAAATGAACATAAAGCAATATTTTTTTAAATGTTATTGCTTTGTTGGTAAAAGCTATCCTTCTGATTAATGTCGGAATACAATTTATCAATCAATCAATCAAGGTTATCAATCCTGATAACCAATGGTTTCGGACTCTATTTCACGAATATTTGTGGATTGTGGTTGTGGATTGTCCGCATAACATCGATCTTCCACGGCAGCCAAGAAAAAAATTTATAATAAAATTATAATGCTGCTTTAAATTTCGTCATGAAATCAGCCCTTAGACTTTTTATAACTGACCATTTTCAGTACCATTTAGTTAGGGTGATAAATTACAAATTCTGGTCAAAAACTAACACAACAGAAATTTATTTTTAAATTTTTTGAGGGTAGGCAATTTACAAGACGTGATCAGAAACCGTCCAAAGTCTAAAGAAACAAACCTCGAGTTTTACTTAAAAGCGAAAGCATTTGTTTTGCTTTAGTACCAGTGAAAAGCGGCCATGAGTACTTTAGTCCTATCAACAAGCGGGACTAAGTACTAATTTGGTGCCGCAATTAATATTCTTAAATAACTCTATAATATTTTTATTATATGCGGTATCGAAGATACAAATAGCCATGTTGATTGCCAACCTCCGGTAGGAGAAGGCACAAGAAGAAGAAGAAGAAGAAGAATATTTTTATATGTCTAATATACATTATCGATATATAAATTTTACATCAAATTTTATGATACATTTATTCCTACCGAAATGTGATCGAAGAAGGCAAACCATCCAATCAGGATATGTGATAACTTTCTGGATGAATTTGGTTAATTCAGTACGTGTTGCTACAGTGTTGAACAGGTGTTTAACTTTAAAAAGTCTACAAACAATATAAGGTAAAGGACAACTTTGCACAGTCTTGCCATCTTAAAATTAAGTGTCTTGCAACAAACAACATAAAGAACACTTTAAGTTTCCCGAACTAAGGTTAAGAAATCTGAAGATGAGTATTAACATGCAAAAAGTTATCCTGCTGCCAAGATCTTATCGTATAACAAGTTTTAATAATTTAATTATAGGACATTGATTTAACTAATAACCTATAATCCTATGTAAACAATTTCTCTGAGGGTAAAGTTTCAATTGCAGTTACTTGCTGATGGTTGCTTTCAGATTAATTTGGTTAAGTTTCAACAATAGCAAACAAAATTGGCATACAACTTCATCAAAACAGACCGAGCTAAGTTACTCTTTAAAATGATTCTTTTCTTTCAAATCAAAACTAATTTGTAGAATTTTTAAAAATAGCATAATAATTTTAAACTCATTTTGCTGATTTTTCACCAAATTTAGAAATCGAGATAATTTCGAACAAAAACCGGCTTTTTTGTTGCTAATCTATAACAAAAACAAAGTTATCAAAATGGGGTGTACGTTTATTTATTATATGCTTATTATATTAGTAATATAATGACGTTTGGTTATTGCGTAATATTTTTCAAATAACTCTTATTCTAAAATCAACATTTTCGTCAAATGCTTTTGTTTTCTAAATGTTACGTTTTAATTATGTGATAAAAGCTTACAACAGTATATTTATAAAACATGTTTTATGGCACAAATTGTTTATAAACAACAAAATTGTTTACAAAAATGTCCATTATTACACTATAATAAAGTAGTACTCGTATTCTGCTATAAAAAGATTTTTTAATTATAATTTCATTGTAGCCTACAAGTTTCGTGTGCGCAACTGACACATCTTCAGAGTAAAGCTACTAAAAACAAAACTAAAAATAGATACGGAACACAAATCCATGTGCAAAATAACCCACATGTCAGTTTTCAAAGTGAAAATAAAAACTTGAAAACAGATATCACAACAGAAAAGTAAACTCAAAACATCAAACAATTGTTGTACTCTTGTATGTTTAAGACATTGTTTGATGTTCTGACTATTTTTTGTATTGTGTAAGTTTCTATTTTCCTCTGGAAACTGACATGTAGGCTATTTTGTACATTAATTTTTTCATTTTCTTTTGTTTTTAGTAGCGTTACCCTGAAGTTGTGTGCCAGTCAGGTTATAATTATTATTAATAGTGTAATTATATTATATACACCTACAGAAGAGTACTTCGTTTGTTATTTAATTAAAGAATAGAACCTTCAGAGTTTATGTAAACTTGCGGAGTTTACATAATACGTTATTTTACATAAACTCCGAGTCAAGAGAAATATAGACCAACATAAGAAAAGATGGGATGACCAAACGAATGATGTAACTGATAGTAAGCCCAACACGTAAAGATGATAATGATATTAATATGAACTGTTGTAAAATCTGGAAAAACTTTTCATTCTTGTTGGTAATTGTACTACTTTGTAAAGATAACTATTTTCAACTTACGATCACTACAAGGTATATTCCAGTATTTTATTTCGATAAATTTGGTTTAGTGCTTATTAAGATACCTATGTAAATTATTTTGTTTATTTAACTGATAACTACCAAAAATATGACTTTTTTGAACTAATAGTAGACTTTAATATGTATTTACTTTAATAAGTAAAAGAATTTTTTTATAAATTTAACATATTACTATATTTATTTCCATGCAAGCTGGAAATTAGATATTTTAGAAAAACTCGTATAAATTATTAGTAAAATTTAAAAAAAGTACATTGAAAAAATTAACGACTAGACAATTAAATTGCTCAACATGAAATGTTAAAGCTACTTAATGTAGTTATATTTTCATTATAAAGCGCATTGTTTTAAACATTCTCTAAAAGTTATAAATCTATAAATCATCATTATTATAATCTATGAATTCCAAAAATTAATATTAATATTTACATATTATTTATCTGCCACCATTCCGAAAAGTACACTGTTTTTTGGGGCAAATTTTTTTAATATGTAAGTATAAGTTAGTCAAGATTATCTGTTGCACTAAATATCTGGAAGCAGGTGAGGTCGCTACATAATGTATACTAATTTTCAATACAGTACATATACCGATTTCTAATTTGTTAACTCGATTTATTTTTATCTTACAGACAGAACCCAGTATGTTAAAATGGAAGAAATGCATTCGAGTTTCATATATTGTCATGTTTCATTTTACATAAGCATTTAAGTTGTAAATAAATATTTAAAAACAGGGATTAATTTAAAAACATTCAAGTAGATAATTTGTTTTAAGCATGTGAGATTTTTCTTTAAAATGAACATCCGTGGTGATGAATAATTCGGTTTCATATTTTTAGATTAAATGATTATTTAAAGTTGAAAAGCTCAGCTAAGGAAATTTTGAGTTGAATTTTCAATAATTATGAGTATGAAAGATAATGTTTTTGGTCCAAGATCTTTGAATGAAACGACAATTGCCAATATTTATCAATGAAGTCGATGAGAATTCAATAAATTATTAATTTTTGTAAAAATAAAGTGTTTTAACCCTTATGGGGCCATACAAATTTACACCTTATATCTGCCATACGTAGTACCCGGGTACTACCATAATAATACATGTAATTCATGTGAGGATTACATTTTAAACAGATTTTTAATATTCACGTAGGCGTTTTTAATTACAATTATTATTATGTCGAGTTATATTTACGTATTACTCGTATGAATTTTATGCCACAGTAGCAAAATTTTTAAATAAAGTCAATTAGTAGTTTTTACTTCCTCGAATGCAGTAGTGTTTTTACTTTCCGAACTCCTTAGTAAGGAAAGTCTTGTTATCTGAAAAATTTGAACACCCCATATTTTTTATAAAATTTTTATGTTTCTACGTCCCCTGAAACAATTTTTACTATTTTTGAAAAATGTCTGTGTGCGTATGTACAGTGAATCGCAGCGTAAATCATGCCCCCTATGTAGGCAAGGCAAGTTTAACATTTTGAAGTCATTTTTGTCATATAAAAAAGGTTTTAGAGCAAAAGTTTATAAACATTTTTTGTTGCAAATTTCATTACCTTCAATTTTATTTATATACATTTTTTTATTTTGTCGCGCCGTTTCTGTTTTATAGCGACGTAAACAAGACTCTGTAAAATACAAAAAATATTGTCATTTACTATATCTCGAGAACAGTTGAACAAAATAAAAAATCCATAGGTTTTTTTCTTGTAAATTTGATTCTCTACATTTTTTTTTATATTATACATTTTTCAATTTTTTCACACCGTTTCCGAGATATAAATGACAATTTTTTTTTGTATTTTACAGAGTTTTGTATAAGTCGCTATAAAACAGAAACGGCACGACGAAATAAAAATCTATATATAAACAAAAATTTAAGGCAATGAAATTTTCAACAAAAAATGTTTATAAAGTTTTGCTATAAATCGATTTTTTTATGACAAATAAACAGCTTCAAAATGTTCAATTTGCATGGCCAACATAGCATCGAAAACATTCCAAATTTTAAATTTAAGTTTTCATCTGTTGCGGCATGAAACCTATTGCAGATGAAAGAATTTATAAGGGGGGAACATGGATTAAGACATAATCCAGCATTATCACAATTAGTGACCAATCAACTCACCACTTTCACAATCAACGTCAAACCAGGAGCGGGACATTACTGGCCGCATAAAAATAACGGGATATTGCTCTTAAAGCCCATTAAACGTTCCAAAAAGGCCACGGAAGACCAGAAAAAACTGCCAAAAATGCCAGATACCTGTATGCGTATCGCATACCAATATCCCGGTGTCAACGTGAATTTTTACCCCTAGAAATTTTACACCGTTGGGGTAAAATATCCCTAGTGAAATTTTACCGGGGGTAAAATATCCCTAGTAGCATTTTACCCCGGGGTAAAATATCACGGGGGTAAAAATTCACGGTTACACCGGAAACAATTTGTTTTCATGCAGCACAAGCATGTGTTGAAACATAGCATGCTTTATTTTTATTTCAATTTCCTATAATATGTTCTAAAGTTAATTTCAAGTAAAATGTGAAACATGTTATATGTTAAATTGTTATCAATGAATACTAAAACAATTTTGAATTAATGGAGATATTCTGTTTTATTTACATATGCCATAGAAAAGTAATGTAGTACCCAGGTACTACGTATGGCTGGATTAGGTATAGTTTTAGAAAATCTCCAAAAAACTTGACTTAATATTATCATATTTTTTTTTATAATTTTTTGCGTGTAGAGAACCTTTTATGTAGAGATGTCGCCGAATCTCAAAACAATTGGCTTTACAGGAAAAAAGTTATGATGTTTTAAAGTCAAAATAGTACCCGGGTACTAGGTATGGCCCCATAAGGGTTAAATCAACAAATGCAGTGCGGCGAATTTGCATTCCCACCAAAATTAAGTGGGAGAATTAATAATTTTCACAGTTACAAAAATCAAGGAGGGAGAAAAAATTGGCGAAATAATTCATTCTGGGTGAAACCGTCAACTTGTCAAGTTCGAAATTTAAAAGCCCAGAGTCAAAAGTTTAAAATTGAATTTTAATTGTAATTGACAAATACAATTAAAAGATTTAACTTACTTGAAGATTACAAATTCAGAGTAAGGGTGCTTGTGCCAATATTTTCAACAGAAAGAAGAACCAAAATTTATTTACGACCAAACATAATCATCAGAAATAGCAGAAACGAGTAACGCAGCATTTGGACGCGCCAGATTCACAAAAGATAAAATGATAAAAGGAAACCACAACAAATAAATGAAAACTTCAAATTTATTAAGGATGAGAACAATTTAAGTGCACGAACGATTAATTTATCGTAAAATTTAAAACCACGATAAAATTGATCTATAAAATTTGTATTTATTGCCATCAAAATTGCAACTTGGTCTAAGTGGTTGAAAGAAATACTAAAATTTAAATAAGACCAAAATTGCAATAAGACGGAATTGATTTATTGGTAAACCGATGTAATACGGATGATGATCAAAAACATCAAAATTTGAAATTTAAATGCTACATAAAATTTATTTAGCTGTGTATTTGTAAGATAAAATTTTGTTTAACTTTTTCGATAAAAATTATAAATTTTAAAATTGACAAATTATTGCTTTTAATTATTCAACATCATAAGTAATTAAGTTAAAGAGTCTCATGCTAAAAACAAAAGGGGATGGATGTTCCGAAAATCAGGTAAATAATCAGGTTTTCTTCAATTTTAAACCATTTTACGCATTTGGATATAGAAACGGTTTACCGTTAGTGCCAACAAATATATAAAATGTCAGTAACTTTCCACCGAAACTTTTTTCTAATAGTAAGGTCTTTTCTATGGTTATAAGGTTGACAGAGTCTTAGAGTACTTTGAATTAAAATGTGAAAATCATTAAATAAATGATATGCAACAAAAAAGAAAAATGCGATTAACAGGAAAACCGATATCGATAGTATAAGTACGTATGTATGTCTTAAGTACATCTATTTTCAGTCACTTAAATAATTTCATATCAATGTTTTAGAGTTAAGTGTTTACTAATTTGATAGAAACTGAAATTAGGTCATTTCTTAACTCGCGAACCTCAGTATACATATCATTCATCAAGATTCAATATCAAAAAAAAGCGAAGAAATGAACACCTCAAGTGTTCCAAAATGACACAAAACTGCTTCAAATCGTATGGCCCGAGGAGTTAGAAAATAAAAAAAACTTACCACGGTAGCTACCAACAAGAGTACAAAAATCAACCTTATACAGGGTAATTCCAACTCTACTGAACCAGCAGTAACAAAATAATCCAACTTTGGATCTCCACCCACACTCGAACACTCGGAGGATATAGTAAACCAAAAACGTTCAGGAAATTCACCTTGGCTCCGCCGCTTCAATCTCGAGACCCAATTGACCAAAATGACCAATCCAAAAAAAACTCACGTTGAATTATAACCAATCAAGCTAAATGCAACTCTTCCAAAACGGATCTCATAAGCGATCTGCTTTCAAATATTTTCTGCTTGAAAATCACAAAACGTGCAAACGTACAAAAACGATGAAAGATAAGTCACCAAATGGTGTAAAACTTATATTTGGGAAATATAAAAAAAGTAAGGTGAAAGGTGCTTCCTAAATCGTTTCAAGTTAACAAAAATTGAACCAAAAATCAAATCATTAATTACCTAAGTAATAAGTAAAATCTATTACCATAGAATAAAACCACAGTCTACTTTCTCCAAAGTCCAAAAATTTTTATTTGTTTGTTATTTTATTTTATTTCACAAATAAAAATTTTTGGACTTTGGAGAAAGTAGACTGTGGTTTTATTCTATGTTAATAGATTTTACTTAAGAATTGACTCCAAAATATTGGGAAAATGAGTTTTAATATTTAATACCTAAGTAATAGATCGGAACTTCTTTAAATATTTAAAACATTGTTACAAGATCTGAGAAGATTTGCTGGCCAATGGCGAAATAGTCGCGCCCAAATAAACTAAATAAATTTATGAAAAAAATGAATTTTTCAATGTATATTAGTACCTACTGCCACTCTACAATGCAAAATATAAATATTATATTTATACACATAGTTAAACTAAATTGAGAATAGAAGAAAGGTTCATAATAACAATTATTACATTATTATATAACAAAATAAATACTGTATATTAATTTAAATGGTTTAGATGTCATCATTATTCAAAATTAATATTGAATTATCTAATTTAAATTTGAAATTTGTTGTGGTTCTGTCTCTTCGAAAATTTGATGAAGATGTTCCGCTGTAAAAAACAGTGTGTTAATGGGGTTTTCAAAGATACTAAATAAAAACGGTGGCACATAAAATTAAAATCTGAAAAGATAAAAATAAGATACAAATATAAGTTGCAAATAAGATATAGCTTTTTTTGCTTTATTTAAAATATAAAAAAATGTGTTGAAAAACCAAATGTTAATTCATTATTTTATTAACACCTCCTCATTATGAAAACTAACCACGTGTTCGATAATGTCTTATTTTCAAATAGAGCTAAAAATAATTTAAATACACATTTAAAATTGCTCTTTTTAGCAATTTTTAAAATTGAGTAAACTTTTATTAAATTAAACTTAAAATAATAATAAATAATTTGTAATTTTGTAACTTCGTATTATTTAAACAATTAACACAATTAGGAGGTTCTAAAGAGTATTATGTCGATCCGCTACGTAATGAATTCTTTTTTTGGTTTTTTGAACTTTTTTTGTTATTTATATGAAACTAATTACACTTTCTTTAAACAATACAAAACAGCATGAAAACATGTTTTTCCATACAGCTTTTAAAAATGATATCATAAACTACAATTATTTAATGCATATTGAACATTTTATATTTATTTTACAAACAAATTCAAATTTCTCAATTGCTAATGAATGTTGAACTTAAAATAATGTACTGAGAACGTTCGAATGTTCTTACAAGTTGATAGCTATTCGAGAACCGTTGTCGAATAATATCGACACAATCATTTGCAAAATTTTACTATATCCATGAGACAATAATCGTGAGAGAAACATTTTTATAACACCAACAAATCGGTGAAACATCAATATGGTTACGATTCTGCTAAAACTTTTGCTTCATAATCAAACACAATTCAATGTACTATATTACTTACCCCTGAATTGATTAATAATTTAATACCGAGTTCTTGAAGTTATTAGTATTGTTAATAATCTTCTTTGACAATAATGAGATTCTTTTATAACTTTAAAATGAAGCATTACTAGAACGAATATTAGACAATGTACTTAAAATAATAATTTATAGAATATAGAAAAATTATTATTTAAAAAACAGCGAAAAAAATATTAAATTTAATCCCATTTGACAGGTTGGGGCTAAGAAAATTTTGAAAAAGGATTATTTCATTAATTAATCATTAATTTATATGAATTTGTAATAAATTCCTGTGTTATAGTTTTTCAGAATAATTAAAATATATATTATTGTTATTTACAGAACCGATAACTGAAATACTGGGTGGTCCCGACTTATTCATTAACCAAGAATCTACAATAAATTTAACGTGTCTTGTACAATATGCACCAGAACCTCCACCAACAATGCTGTGGTCTCATAATTCAGAACCTATTAACTTCGATTCGCCCCGTGGAGGTATAAGTCTAGTGACCGAAAAAGGTGCCATAACAACGAGCCGTCTCTTAATTCAAAAAGCTTCCG
The DNA here is from genome assembly GCA_963170105.1 of Cantharis lateralis. NCBI lineage: Eukaryota > Metazoa > Arthropoda > Insecta > Coleoptera > Cantharidae > Cantharis > Cantharis lateralis. The sequence goes on from OY720629.1 coordinate 14,147,893, forward strand.
TCGCTGATTCGGGAAAATACACATGCACGCCTTCTAACGCAAATCCTTCGAGCGTACGAGTTCACATACTTAATGGTAAGTTAAATGTATTTTTAATATTTCCAATCAACTTTGATGATTGAATGTAGATTTGAAAAAATAAAAAGTTAAATCTCAAGAGTATAAACGTTGGCTATGAGAAACATCAATGTCTGAAACTTTATCGCCAAACTTTGTAAAAATCTCTTTTTTAAGTCTTATAAGTTAAATTTACATTTTAAACTTAACATTACGGTTTAGATTTATAAGAAAACTTATTTTAATTGAGAATTTTCAATGCAGTACACACGGCCGGCGTTCACATTACTGTAAGACCTGACTCCTTTTTTTATTTTTGGAATTGTGTGACGTAATTCGAAATTTTGCCAAATATTATTTTTCGCAGTGTTGTCTTGACTGGTATATGTGCATACATAATAGGTACCTACTGCAAAGTTAGTATTTGGATATAACAAAGTTGTGGTAATATAAAGCTTCGTGGCGGTAAATGTTGTAAATTTATAGTTCCTTAAAAAGCAATTATCTCCGCAAGCGCAAGTAACGCCACTGCAACTATTAAATCAGGCAACAAGTTTTGCGACACGGCGACGCATTTTATGCCGCAAATATTAAACAGATATTTGGAGAGAATGTACAATTTACCAAGCAGAAATAATTTACCGCGATATTGTACCATCGCATCGCAACGTGTTGAACTTGACAAAGCTTCCGTGCTTGCAATTTACGTTTAGCACGTTTTTTCTAAAATATCGATTCGTTTTAAGAAACGAGAAAACCATAACCGTAACATAACCAAAACTCTTTTGATTTTATGAGATTTTTTATAATGGTTCCCCCATAACTATGAAAAAGCTTATTTTACGCGACGTCAATTTTTACAATATTGTTTTGGTACAATTACTTATTCATTGCAATGACCTACCGCTATATTCGTGTTTTTTATTGTAGCGCAAAGACATAATGATACCGTAATATAAAAACACATGTATCAATGTCGTAAATACACAAAGAAAAAAAATAAAGAAGAAAAATTGCTTTAATTGAAATTGCCATTAAATTATTGATAGATTACTTTTTCAATGTAACAAATCATACCCAGTATCTCTTAATGAATATTCAATATGAAATATTAAACCGTCCATTAATAATTTTCACAAAACGTTTCTACAATCATTATCGTTTAGATTAAAAAAATTTAATTTATTTATTACAGAAACGCAATAGCTTTCAAAATCTAGATTTACGTAAATTTGAAATTTAATATGCATCATCTTTCTAAATAATCGATCGAATAACAAAATTTTATAACCGTGGCACAATAATTTAGTAAATTGAAAGCAGAAGAAACTAATGTATTTCAACTAGCAGCAAATTAATTTTGTGCTGGTAATTGTGAAAATTTACTTACGCTATCAGTGTTAGAGGGTCGGCTTGATATATTACGAATTGTATGTCTAGCTCATAGTTTGCTCTAAGGTTACGTACTACTACTATTTTAGGAGGTTAATTAATGACAGTACAAGATTTTGAGATCTAAGAAAACTGATTTAGTGCCAACACTGAAGTTTACCAAGCGATCATTACAGTAATATTTTAATACCATAATATTTATTATATTGAATGTACTTGCAGAATATAATTTCAAAACTTCAAAATCTATTAGTTGGTATTGTTCCAGGAGAACATCCAGCAGCCATGCAACACGGGGGAGATTCTTCCGTGGCACCTTCCAGCATCACGTTGCTACTCATTTCCTGCTTTCTTCTACTTCGACCTCCTATAACCTAGCGGTAGACAACAAATCGTTACTTTTTTAATTATATTGTATTTTTTTATAGTGTTCACGATCTCAATTGACTGATTGTGCTTAACAAAAATATTTAACACACATTTAATTCGATTAAACTATTACCGAGTAGCTTAGTTGTAAATCGTAGTTATTATGTGCGAGTGATATGGAAAACATACAATTACCGTGATCAAACTGTGCTTAAAAAATACTGTGCTCTAAAACATCTGACCTTTGGGGACATGTATATGTACATATCAAGGATTAAACCAACGATTTTATTATACTTGTACATATGTATTTCCGGTTAATATTTAATATTTAACATATTAAACTTTTGTACATAATTAAATATCTGTCCAATAGTTGTGAACAATAAATTAATAATATGTTGTCTATATTAAGATAAGACATTTCATGTTGTAGTCGGATTCGGCTTTTTAATTTGTTTAGCACACAAAATTATACGAACAAGCTAACAAGTGTGGCCACATTTTATGTCAGTTTCAATCTTTTGAGGCAAAAATCCATAAAGATTTCAATAACAAAGGTTTTAAATAATGATAATAATTGGAGATATTCCAGAAGCATTGCTTATTAAAATCAGTTTTGATTGTCGTATTATTTGACTTACTGTAGAATTATTATATAATATTCATATAAGGCATCGATTTGCTTGTTGCGGTATATTCTAATGAGATTTGAAATATTTACAATATCAATTTTTAATTATACTTTTGAATAGGAGAAATATCGATTTAATTCTTTAAAATAATATTATTTTCACAATATAGTATTATAACAGTCCAGGCACTGAAGACAAATTTAAAGTAGAACCCGGCAATGATTGCAAGCAAGGTAAATTTTGTGATTTATTTAGGAAAATAATTATACAATCAAATAAAACTACCCCTCCCTCAAGTTTAAAACAAGTCATTGCGTTTCAAATATACGGCATAAGTAAGTAAGAAAAATTTACTATGTAGGAAAACAAAATTGTAGAGCGGAAAATTCTGAATAAGATTTTTGGTAAGACACTTTTACGGATCAGCGTCAAAGTTAGCAATAATAAAATTACGATTCATCGTACATAGGCGAATAAAATACGCTGTAAGTTTTTTAGTTTTAATTATACGAATATAAATGAAAATGCATAAAAAGACGAGGATTTCGACTTTCAATGACTTTCGCCCTTAATTACATAGTACTAGATAACTCGATTGATTTTACTGTTTTCGGTGGGCTTTAGAACACTTTCCTTACTATACGAGTATACTGACATTAATTTTACAATTTGTTATAAAATTTGGGTAAAATTCTATAGAAAAAAGTTTTTAATTTTACTAATATTAAAAATGGGCTAGTCGAATACTTGATCAAGATTTACACCTGGAGTCCCTCACTAAGTTATTTCATCCGGCCACTATTTTTGTCTATTTGTACTAGTTTCAAAATTTTTATACGGTGCCGGACAAATGGACGCGGCCGAAAGGACGCGACCGAAAGGACGCGAGCGTTAGGACGCAGACCCAAAAGGACGCAGACCTAAAAGGACGCAGACCCGAAAGGACGCAGACCCGAAAGGACGCGGGCCATAAGGCCGCAGACCAAAAAGGACGCAGACCCAAAAGGACGCGGGCCATAAGGACGCAGGCCCAAAAGGACGCGGCCAAATAGACGCAGGCCCAAAAAACGCAATTTTATGAAATTAATAATAGAAATTATTTTTGTATTTTATACCAGGTTATAAAATATAACAAATTTTATTGATACAAACTTTTTCTTTTTTCAAAGTTTTTTTTAATTTTTATTTTAATACTGTGTGTAAGCTCGCTTCTTAATTACTTCTTGTTCTTTATTTCTTAATTATCTCATATTTCCAAACCCTTTCCTTATATTATATAAGGATATATCATTTTGCATTACCAACTTAACACATAATTTTCGGAGGTTTTATATACCGGGTCGTTTAGAAACGGTATTAGTTCTTTTATCAGATCCGTACTTGGGTGACGTCTCTTACTATTGGTCTGTTTATAGTCAGAACCGTATTCCTCGATTATTAGTGCTGTGTATAAATCTCGCCTTCTAGGGGAACGTAAGAAGGAAGTATTCTGATAGGATTAAAAATCATTCAAAACGCCGAACCAATGGAGGTGAAAGTATTTGAAATTTTCTTTATTGATCGAGTGGTATGCAAGAAGACAATAATAATTTTACAATATTTTGTTAGCTACCAAAATAATTGCTGTGAAATTTGGTAACTATGAATATTTTATTATTTCTGATTGGTGCATCATGCTATAATGAATGATTATGATTATATTCTATAAAAAAGATTTGTATGCTTTTTATCAAGCCAATGGTTTCGTAGTTGCAAGAGCGCAAAATTGTTAATGATAGCGCATTACACTGTTATCTTCTCCCCTGCTAACACTTGACTTAGTAGTTTCCTGTTCGGAAACTGGTCGGAATTGTTCTGATGAAAATCATGCATAAGATCACTTTTATAGAAAATTTAATTACCTTCAATAATTTTTGAGTAGTGCCGTAGAGAACATTAAGATGAAAATTGGTCTAACTGATGAATAAATTAAAAACAAAAATCGGTTTAGCTTTAGTCTGACAAATTCCGTGGTTTTTCAATCTACCTCCTGGGCACCTGAGCCAAGGAAATTAACGTCAATAAACGCGAGGTAAAATGATAGGTGTTCCTTATATAATATTCAATAAATATAATTTTAATACAGAAATGACTATTAGCAAATTTCTAATTAACAAATTGAATTTATATCAACGCAATTGAACACTTGCAAACCGTCCGTACCTTGAAGGAAAAAAATGTTAAGTAATATTTATGAGTAGGTATAAAATTTACAAAAACTTAACTGAACTATTAAAACAAATTAATTTTCAGTGTAAAATGAATACAAATTATAAACATTAATTTATTACACCATAATATAATTTTTATGAACTTTTATGAGCAAACGAAAATAAAAATATGTGCAAATAAAATTTTTTAAATGCTTTTTCAATTTTTTTAGAATTGGTATTTCGTTTACTGAATAATTTGGTTATAGGTATGACCAAAATATATACTTGGTTAATTTGTTATATGCAACCTCACAATTTTGGGTTACATAATTATTGCAAAATTATATAATTATCTGCAGGTATTTGTTAATATGATTAAGAAGTAATATTAAAGTCGAAATCCTTGATAAACTTTTTAAATAAAATATTTTTAATGTGGTTAGGTATTTCGCAACCTGTTCGTCCTGTCATCCACTTTAATGGCTGTAACATTTGCGCTTTATGGGCATTAAGTTTCAGTTTGTATACAAAATCTCATACATGATAAATTCAAATAGAACGTACACTGATTCAACACAAAACTTGATTATTTCTTGCAGAAAAAATAAAAATATAGCAGTTTTCAAATTTTATTTATGTTTGGACAAAAGTAATAGTGTAGATATTTATTAGTTAATAATTTCTACAATCGTAAACTATTCCTGCGAAATCAATTGTTGCATTTGTACAATTAATTACGCATTGGACGTTAAAATTAAATTTTAATTTTAAATTATCACGCACCCATTTGATGAAGCTTTCCACGTTAATATCCGGCTGTGAAGTAATATTAATTTAAAAAATTTCCGCTTCCGTTTTGATAACATAAACGATATTTCTATCAGATGGACGTTCATTGAGTTTTCATCCCCAGGATATCCTTGTTCGTTGACGCCTTATCAGTAAGTCTTTTGTAAACTCGTGTTCAACGATATCTAAATTGTATACCGATAGATATTTCCACATTAAAAAAATTTATCGGTACATTGCTGACAATGCATTTAATTCTAAATGTACTAAAAATAACGCTATAGATAGGAAAGTACGAATCGTTTCAACAAAATTTCGAATAATGTTAGCTTATACCTACTTGCGAACTCGTTCGTTCTCTTACTAAAATCAATACGAAATTTGAAATTGGTGGTCTCAATGTTCACGTTCTAATTGTAGATTGGTAAATATGATCAATGAAATAGAAACGCCGATATCACAATTTCAGATTCGTTTTTATTCAAATAATTTTGTGTGCTATACAATTAATTACTACACAATAACTGTAAACACGCACGTGTTCACTTGAAATATTCATTTACTCCAAATGTAATTTTTAATTTAATCAATGTAATTTTTTTGCAGCTAACATTCCGTAATCCACCTAACAGAGCTACAACAAACATACGGTTAATTAAGGTAAAAGTGACTAATGTAAATTGTTATATTTTAACAAAATTATATTAGGTGAAATTCTAATAATTATTATACTTGTAAATTACTTTAATTATTTTTGCAAACAAACTCATTTCGAGTTAAATATGTAACAAATTTTTATAACATTTGTAAAGTGATTTATTGTGTGATAAACTACTTTAAAGGTAACATTGGATGTTTTAAAATAGTTCATTGCAAATTGTTAAATTATATCGTTATCAATTGACCAAATTTGTTAGTTTATTTAGTCATTTATCATTAATAAATAAGAAATAGTCATAAAAAGGATAGCATGTACATAATCTCGATAATTACAATGTGAATTAATTATCTCTAAATGTTTGTTTATTATAACTCGAATGTTATAAGTTTATTTTCAATAAAATTTTTTGAATCGATTACAAAGGTATTGTAATTTTATTTAACAACATAATAATCGACGAATGCCACTAAATTAATGTAATTTAAATTTATTACTCAAGTTGAATATTTACACAAGCAATTTACGTGTACAAAATGAATTATACTTTATTGAATAATATATTCTTGTTCAAACATTTCCTTGAATATTATTTATTTTTGTTTCCAATATTACGTATTTCCGTTTAATTAATTCAAAACACTAAATTGTACAACTTCTAAGAAAATTCTCAAAATGTATATCAAATTTAATTATATACTCCTGCGCACACTTCGCAAAAGATTTTTGTAATAATTATTATCTTTGATAATCAAAATTATAAAATAAAAAATATATTATTGGATGTATGTAGGTTAAGCTGGCCACAGTAAATTTATCTGAAGAAAATCGATATTAAAATTTTACAGAAGTATCGTTAATGAAGTAGGCTTTTAACTTGGTCATTACATAAAACGTTCAAATGTTGTCAATAGTAAATTTATAGACAGACATATAGGTATAATAAAATTAAATTAATTTTTAAATAAAATGAATAGGTTAATTTCAAATTTTTAAAAATATTATTTAAATATGCCGATTTTCTATTTTCAGAGCGTGAGCGAGACAAAGTTATTCGTGATCGAATAATTCTTTAGTAATTATCTTTTCAAATCACAATTTTTCCCTAAAGAGATTATTACACCCCAAATTTATTTACACCAAAGTGTAGTATGTAGCAAGAATATATTATAATAAATTGCAAAGCTTTATATATAAAACTGCAATAGGTTGAAGTACGAGAAGTACATCAATGATGTTGGCTACCCAGAGACCAGGTAAAACCAAAAACAATAGAAGGATAGATTTCCATTATAAATAAATGTTTTAAAAACAATTTTTTTTATTTTGTGCCCTCCCACTGGAAAATGTCACGAGCCGCCACTGCAAAATGGTATTTATTTAAATATGTGCAAATTGGCACAATTTACTTCTAGAGCTAAACACTGCTATAAACTCAGATTACTACGCTAGTTTCATATTCTTGAAGTTATAAAAAGCAGTTTGAAAATTTTATATATTTTAATTGTGTCTCAGTTTTCAAATTAAAGATGTTTTTTATTATTATGTTTCTTCTGCATTATTCTTGGACAGGATCTAATTCGTCATTTTTCTTTTTTTGGCAAGGTAAATTTTTAAATTTGTCAAGAAATTGTTTACGATGTCTTATAATTTTGTTTCTTAAACTTGTTACCAAATCGTTTTGGTCAAAACTCTTTTTGGTTTTGGTGACAATAACTGACTGAATTGTCCCATATTATTTAAATTCTAGAAATAAATGAAATTTCATTTACAATATAATTTTTGGAAAGAAGTTGACGGACAAGTGTGACTAGAGCATTCTCTAGTCACTAGACAATCTTTACTGAAAAATAATTTTAGTAAAATTTTATATGGAAATTTTCAAGCATCAAAAATGTAGCATTAATATCGATCGCGTTTAAAAGCTTTATATGGAGCCTACTGGGGTAAGTAAGTAGGACCAGAAATTTTTGTCTTTCTGTATTTGAACTAGCCAGAGGGTATACGTACTTTTTTGGAGTTGTAGTAAATTTTTAAATTCTTATTATTGGAAAATTTAAAGTAATTGATTGCAAACTTGGTTGCAACTTTTCTAATAAAAGAGATTCTTTAGTTTTTTCTTTTAGTGCATTGTACTGAAGCGACTACTGAGATTAAGAAGTTGTTTCCGTAAAATTAAAACCTGAAATAGTCCGGCACTAGCTTGCACAAAAAAACCTTTATAAATTTTTATACAAAACAACATTGCAATATATAATAGTCAATAAATAACGTAAATTTGATTATACTAATTATAATGTATAAGAATTAAAATGTTCTATTTCAAGAAGTGTAATGGCTTTGCAACAATAGAATTAAAAATCGATTTTTTTAATTGTTATTCGAAGGAGATTTTGATTGAAATGAAACCAACGCCAAAATACTTCATTTTAAAACCAATAATATATATAATTTTTTCGCAGTAATAATTTAATATTTCCGAAGGTGGATCATCCCCTAAAATTTTATAACCCACATAAAGCATCCTTAAGGATGAAGTTCTAAAATATATTATAAGTAGGTACTATGTATATTGTTTCCCTACGGAAAAGCTTTACTTGTTAGATTGACCACAAATTAGCTAAAGTCAGGTTAATCTAACTTCACTTTAATAACTTTTAAAACTAATGCTTTATTTGACTTAAAATTATATGTAAATTAAATAACCAAGTTATAGGAACTAAGATTGATCTTGCAATACCTTAAAGAAAGTAAGAAATTGCACGAAACAAGCATAAAATCTAATTTCCATTCAATTGCTAAGTTGCAAATAGATTCCGTTTTTATCTGACTTCTTAACTTAGGTAAGATTATGTTAGATTTACAGTTGCATAGATCGAAAGTAGCATATATTTCACGTGTAATTGTAGACGATGAAACTCCTAATTAAAATTAAAACCTAAAAAAGATTCTAGGTAATTTGCGTTTTATAATAAGAAGAAAAATATTTAGGCGTCTTCCTTCGGAATCCTCTTTAGCGGGTGATACTTAAAAAAGGATTAAAGTACAACATTAGTATTGAGTTTTTATTGTGACGACGGCGACGTACAATTTATCTCAAATTTTTTAAATTCTTGTTTCACTTTTAAAACATAAAATGAAAATATACCTATATATTATGTATAAAAATTGAACTTCTTAACTACTAAAATTTGCCTGAATGATCTTTCCATTTCTATTTTTTCTTTGTTATTACTATTGGGGCGATTACAAATTTAATCAAAATTAGAGTAAATACATACATAATATTATGTATAATATTATTTATATAAAGTGCCCATTCAAAATTTACATATTTTTAGAAATATTAATAAAAGCCATTCTAGAGAACACAGCAATATATTGGAGATAACTAAAAGAAGGTAGACCAATTACGGGTTTCCTTTTAAATTATTTAAATAAACATAAATCAATATTTTCCAAATGTTTTTTATATGGCCACCCATATGGCATGTTGAAGCCATCCTGTCAACCCAATGGTTTCGAATTTGACATCACTTATGTAAATTTTTACTATTTACTAATTAATTTACACAACTGATCAAGTTAAAATTTTAAGTTAAGTTTTAGATTAAGTTTAGTGATCCTATCAAAATTATGATAGCATTACACATCAAGAATGCCAAAATTTATACCAAGTGGTATATCCACTAGTTTCTCAAAAATGCGATATTTTCTACTCATATCAGCAAAACCTAGAAGGTGAGCGAAAGTCGTGAGTAAACTCAGAACACAATACAATGCAAAATTAAAATCTAACAATATTTTACAAAATGTATATTTGAAAACTATCTATTCTAAATTTTTTGTAAACAATACAACATAATCTAAAAACATTATTTTCTAGACGTGAAGAGAAAAACTAGTTGGGTTCAGCTAGGAATTCTAAACTATGAGTTGCTTATATTAATAATACAGTAAATTTTTTAAGCTGATATATGTATAACAGGAGTATATTAAAATACTTGAAAATCTTATACCGACTTGGCATTTACAAAATTCTTTATGCTAGAGAGCAAAAACCAATAGACATCGAAATTTTCTGCAAAAGTTTTGCGTTTTTTGATTGTCGGAATACCATTTAAAGCAACTGCAAAGGTTCCGACTGTTGTTAGAAAGGCTCTGTGAAGCTCTTAGATTGAGCTCACAATCGTAAGAAATTCAACTTCGCTACAATAATGTTTAAACGTTAAAACAAATTTTACTTACACAAAAATGTCAAAATATCACACTATAAAAACATAATTTTCAGTGCGAAACTTACTGTTAGTAGTTTTGAACCTAACAAGTTTTTAAATTAATTAAGTTGATGGACTAAATAAATCCCTAAGCGTTAAGATACACAGATGGTTGAAAAGGTTGTCAAAGTTTTTTTTCTAAAAGCGAGGAAAGATTTATAAAAATAAACACGAATACACCGATGAAAAGTACTTTAAAACAAAACTCCTGCTGCTAACTTTTCACGAGTTATCAATCTTGAAATTGTTATTAATATTGGTATGCTGAATACAGTTGTACCAGCCCAAGAAGTTTTATCGACTTAGTTTATAAGTTATTCAGAATTTTAAAATAACAAAAGGAAGGCCCTGTTAAAGATTAAGTACTTTAAAAAATCTCTATTTTGTTTTACACGAAACCCAAAATGATTTATAACAAGGCAATCGGTCTTGGTAAAAAAATATGCGCATAAACTAAAAATTTAACAAAAAGTATAGAAGTATTAACAGCAAAACAAAAAGTTTCAAGCAAAAAAAGAATTGTTTTCTACTTAAGTGATTTGTTTATGGAAATTATTAAAGAAGTTAGTTATACTGTTTTGAAATTTATCGAAAGTTTTTATATACATCTGTCCAAGAAGACTTTATCACTGAAATACGAGGTATCAATATTTTAAAACATTTTATGTTTTGTTGAAAGATTTTAATAATTTTGTAAGGAATGGGCACCTGCTCTCCCGTTTGGCTACGGGGATTTTATAGAATAACCACTGCATGAGTTTTACCACTGGAACTTCGAATCCCAACTTCGCACCTCAGGAGGTCGTGCTCATATGATGAAAATAAATTCCTCCGGGGTAACATCGAATCCTTAGACTACCCTAAGATTTCTTTATTGTAAAAACAATTTTATTTTGAAGACGTGGGTATATCCAAGTTGTCCTACGTAACTTCCCTATAAAAGATCAAAATTTCAATGGATTTTTGTTTGTCAAACCCAACTTTGCTCATTAATTTTTAATTCAGCTTTTAAATGACTTACTAAGATGTAAATTAAATATCGACTAGATACTTTAGAAATTTTACTTTCCTTGTATTTTTTAATCTGAATTTTGCTTTAATTGCTTTAATATTAGGTAAACATTTAAAATGTTTACAGCTCCAACTTTTAAAAATTGAATTTTTATTTAAGCTATTTAATATTTTAAACTTTCTAGCCGTTTAGTAAAAATCATTAATTAAAGTTATGAATTAGATTAATGAATTTGAGATTATCCACATTTTTTTATATTTATTAATTATTCATTTAATAACAAGTGAAAGACTGAAAAACAAACATTTTATTTTCCTTTGTAACAACATGAAAATAATATGGATACATTATTATAATAATATTTTAAGTTTTATATAATAATTATTATATAATATTTTTGATAGTGGATTTATAAGCACCGTGAATATACCAGACTTTAATAACAATATAAAACAATAATTCAAGATACCACTGCTAGGTGGTTTTTGTTAAGTTTCAGAAACTATACAGCTTGATTTGGTTTTTTGTGCAGTGAACGCGTATTTTGTAAAACTAGATTACAGTGATAGGGTAGAGTGGGGTGAGAGTGGACACTGGGTTACAATGGACATGCTTCTATTTTGGGCCTCGTTATTGATTTTGTTGTGTACATGTCTTAGTATTTTAGTACCACTGCCGTAAACAACTGATAGGAGAGAAAAATCGACGCTATGATAGCATAGGAAGATTTTAGATAGCATAGTTTGTTTTCAACCTCCCAGTTGTAAGTTTACATAGTGACTACGAACGACGACGTAAGGATTTTCAATTTATTATTGGAGATGAATTTTTTTTTAATTCTTTTATTCGTAGGTGAAGTCTTACAGGTATTTCGATAGTTAATTCATAAAAATGATTGCTTGATTTATTTAAATTTTCTTTTACCCTATCATGTATCCCATACCTTTTACTCGACTGCCGAAGAAGCGGGTTACTTATGATTTATAATAATGAGCTTAAAAATTTTAAGACTTTTAAAGTTTAATTATAATATTATATAGATAATATTGTTCATATAATTTAGTCTTTTAATGTTGTAATAAATACTTCGTGTGTATTATTTAAAAAATTTAATTAGTTCTAATTTCCCATTATTCCATGCATTCTATTCCGTCCATTACATCCTCTGCAAGTCCAGTTATATATCCACAGTATCCTAGTACCTCAGGATACTTTGGACAAAATAAATTAAGGTTTACTTTGTGATTGAATTAGAAAAAAAATAGAAATAATAAATCGTAAAAAGTGTCCAAACCATCCCAACTCTCCCCTACTAACTTTTATAACACAATTGTACAAAATTCATAAATACTTGGATATATTTAATTAGGTAATTAGAAAGCTATTAAATCTTGTTTATATGTATAGCTTCTATTTATTAATACAGAGTACAATATATTATATTATATCAACATGCACATACTCGTATATTAATTAACATAATATTATTTAGTTCATAATTAATGTTCTAGCATTTCGCAAGGAATTATTTAAACATTTAGGGCGTGTAATAATAATGAAAAATACATTTAATATTAAAAGTACCTACCATGTAATTAGGAATAGTTTCATCTAGTGAACACATTTCATTTTGTAATTAAAAATGATAAAGTATTCGTCACATTTTAATGAAATTATACTATGAAATTTATTACTCGGGGCGGTTTGTTATAAAACTAAAAAGTTTTGATAAAAAATAAATTGAAAACTTACAAAAGTCCAAACCTAACTTAATTTTAAATTTGATAAATTTTTAATTTTCTATTAAAAATATAAAAACAGCATTACGCACATTAAAGTCAAATATTTTGCTTAGCGATACCAATTAAGTGAAAATGTCAATATTTACTAAATTTAATTAATATTTCCAATTATAATCTATTGGCTCGGCTGTAAGTAACGATATGATTTGATATTCTTACGTTATTGTAATTATCAATTTCTAAAACTTGAATCATACGTCTCCAAAAATTTTCGAGATTGTGCTGTTAAAGCAGTGAGTGTTCGACGACGGCGTTGATTAAATTTGTCGGATTTTAATAAAGCAACTTTTAAACTTCCGGAGAACACTTTCTCTTAGTAAAGTTTTTAACAATTTGTTGTGACTTTTTTTAGTCTCTAAGACAAACAAACGTATTTCGTTTTAAAAATGTTAATACCATAATTTTTCATGTTAAAAGCTTTTATAAGCTTTATTTCTAAAATAACTCCCAACAGAATACAAAATAACAATAAAGTTGAAGTGCTACGCTATTAAGAACTAATATGACCCTGATTGACCTAGCACATGTTAAACATTTAACTTACGCTTCTAGGATAATAGTTGCAAATTTGTCTTGCTGTGCCTTCATTAATAAAGGTCTGCTCAAATTATACCAAGTTTATATAATTACTTACATAAGTTAAGCATTTTCATACGTTCCATTTGTACTCCTGTAATTCTATCAGCTTTATTCAAATTTTAAATGTAATAGGAAATTATTTTAACTAATTCAAACGAGTATGTATATTATATTGATTATGATTCGTTTTATTAATTTTTCAATTTATTTAATCGCTGTTTACGTAATGAGTAAAAGTACAAATTCCTATTTTATTTATAAAAAGTATTTAAAACCCTCGAGCAACTTTATGTGATTATTCATTATCTGTTAATTATTTACCAACCTGTAAAAAGGAATATAAATCAAAGTAAAGCATCCAGCTACGCTAAATGATTAGCTCAAATACACTTGCAAAACAATATTCTGAATACATTCCATCTGGATATATGAAGTAAACGAATAAATGTCCTATAATACAATTCTGTGTTTGTTTGGTATCCGCATTATAAGCCCAAAACATCCGGACTGTACGCGGAATACATGTAAAACAAATTCGTCTACCAAAAACCCCCATTACTGACCAAGCAAATTCCCAATTTTAGCGGACGTCGACCGAAGACACTTTCAAACCCTTATTTAAATCCTTGTTAGCTCGGCTTTGTTAACTAGCAAACTTGCAACACACTAACATTATCTCAACACTAAAACATAGTCACCGTGATGATTACTGATGAGGCTATCTAATCAGTTAAGTACTTTAGTAATAGATAAGGGTACAAGCATTGCTAATATATTCATCAATTTTAATTAGTTTAAGTAACAAAGCCAGATCTTAAAATTTTTTTTCAATATGTTAAGTTTTAGTTTATGCAGTTGGTAGCGGTGGGTGGTGAGTATTATTGCGTATAAAGAGGTTAATTCGCTTCAGAAGTACCCTTACATTTATTGATAAAAAATTGGTTAACTGGATTATTATTTAACTATAATAATAATTAGTATTAAAACAAACTTTCAAAATTATTATTCCCTTGATCTTTCATTTGATATAAGCTTTTTCCTACAACAATAATTAAAGAACTTTGAAGTTAACACTTACGAAGCCTTGAACAAACCGCCACAAAACTTTACCTCGGCAAACAGGTAAATCCTCTTAATAAAGCGGTTTAATTCCACAAAACCTATTTACATAAACTCCTAGAAGCAGACGTAATATTATCATCGGTTGGTTAAAGAATGTTTTACTATCCACATTGTGGAAGCTACATACTATATTTATACATATGCTGAATTTTGAGTTCTACGTTTTTCAAAGCTTGCACAAAATATATATTATAACAAAATAACAAAAAAAAGTTACACACAAAGTTAAATTTACATGAACAGAAAAAAAATATTGTAAAGCAAATAACTTTATTTAGACATGTTCGTGTTTTTTAAATTACATTTTGATCGAAATTAAATCACAATTTTTAGATATTTGGCAATTTACTTTTATAATTTCATAATATTTCTATTAAAAAATTTTAAACCCAAAAGAAAAAGAAATTGAATTTATCGGAGAAATTAAAAAACGATATTATCGGGTTTCGGAATAGTTTCAATTCAATTGCGACTATTAATACACCATTAAGTAAGTGTTGACTCCTTAAAATTATAAAATGAAGATTTTCTTATTAAATTTTCTGATAATATTTTAAGTTCAAGTCGATATTTTAATATGACGCAATTGAATTTGCTTAATCTTATAAGGTTATTTTGCTGAAAATGCATATCGTATAGCATCTATAATATGTAAAAGTTAAAGCATATCTGGAAGTTCAAAACGAATTCAGGCGATTCAATTTGAGATCCTCCGCAGTTCATTCGTTCTATCTTTCTTAACTGACTATCCTAACAAGTTAATCTTGTAAAACTACATTTTGCAGTATACCACAAACCCAAAGTAAAAGGTTTGTTTAGATACAAGAAATATATTTTAGCATCGGCATGCTACTCAGCTTTCAAGGGTAAAAAATACATGAACATTATTTTTCCCACATTTATTTAACCCAACAGTAATTATGATTTCAAGTTCATTGTTGAAATTAAAAATTATGATATTAAAATTTTTTACAATTTCAACTTTGCTGATGATAAAATTTTATGAATCCAATTAGGTTACTTTTTATTACGTAGATAATAAAGAAAGGAATGAGAAAATCTATGGTATAAGTTCTACTGTTGAAATTTAGAAACTAGAATTTTATTGGCATAGTCAATTGAGAATTTGTTTTAACATATTTCCAAAACTTTATTGTAGTTTACTGTGAAAATACTGTTCTTAGTATTTTTTTTAATTTTCATTTTTTTTTCGCATTCCTCTTAATGTTTAAAAGATAATAAAATTTTCGATTCTAGCAAAAATAACCGCTCTTACTGAAGTATCCATCATTTTACCTCGGTCGTAAATATTACAGTTGGCTCCGATATCATAATGATGAGTTGAGGAAAGCGAATAACGTCTTTTATCAGCAAGGCCTAGGTTAGCCGCGCGGTAAGAATGTAGACTTTTTAAGTGGACAATTTGATTTCGAGTCTCACCTAAGAATATTATTTTGTGAATACGGTATTATTTCTCAACTAGAGTAATTTTTTATAAGTAATTAGTGTCTTTCCTGTTTGTTAAATCGTAGATTCGCTATCAGGTAAGTTCGAGAGCATTGTCGCCGAGCATGCAAACAAGACCTGCAGCCGTCTATCTTAATTTGTTCATTATCTACAAATCGCTACACGGTCTCAAAGCCAACTCAATCCTCTAACATGGTCCTTCGAGCCGGATTAATTAACGCCTTCATTTAAGAAGAAAATTAATTAATTCACGCCTTTGTTTAAGAAACAAATTAATTGAATATATGCCTTCATTTATGAAGCAAATAAAAGACAACTTATCAATATAAGAAAACACCACTCTTATCTTCAACAAATTAGCCTAACCGAAGTTGCCAGCAGGAGAATCAACACTTTGAAGCTGGACATAATGCAAACAAGTCTTCTTTTTCTCGTTCCTCTACAATTCACTGTTTGAATTAGCAACGGTTTGTCTTATCACATAATTAGCTTAAATAAAACAAACAATAATAATTTCAATCGCTCGCTCAACATCTTATTTGATAATAATCAAATTCGTACGTATTTTATCTCAGATGTAATATTATTAGAAATTTATTGCAATGGATACTCTCATTAGAAAACGTGCATCGGTTAAAGGTCAACTCGCAAGTTTTGAAATTTTTTTAAATTCAGCGAATGAAGACAATAACAGCACAAATCTCGAATTAATCCAATTAAAAGGTCAATTGACAACTCTCAAACATTTTCCGAAAAGTTCAACGAAATTAAAATATGATGATAGCAAAACGATTGCTCAAGTCCGAACAACCAAAGCGGTACTGTAACTTTTTCAGGAAGTAATCGACGTGGTAACCAACAATCTGTAAAGTTACTTGCAATTCCTATCCTTAAATTCGACTAATCAGCTGATTGATCCCTCAAATTTAGAGATTTGATTCTGTCACTTATTCTCAATAGCAATTCGGTCAACGATATAAACAAATTTTTTATATTCGTGGTGCATTATATGGTAAAGCTGTTGACGTAGTCAATTTCATCAATTTTTGCAGTAAAAATTACTCGACAGTTTTAATTTACAATCGCATCAAATCGTTGTTAAATGTAACCCCGATAATTAAAAAATCTTCTGAGAAGAAGATTCCGTTAACAACTGTTGAATCAATCATTTCATTAACCTCAAGCAAAAGTCGGTGGGATATACTAATTAAAAGCATACCTTACATTGTTAGAAGAATATCGGATGTAGGAATTCAGTCTTCATTTATGACCAAACGAAGGTGTAAATTATTATGCTTGACTTTGCAGAAGGCCAATGTATTAATCGACGGCATAGGCCAATCCCCATAAAAAAACGTTGAAAAATGTGAAATTAATAATATATCCTCAGTCATGAGGATGCGAATAGAGAGAGAGAGAGAGAATCGTGGTAAAGATTGACTGGCAGCTATCAGGTAATTAATTGAATCAACCAATAACCTATGCGTTGGAAATTATATTTTTGATTAATAATTGTGACGTAACATGGCGGATTGCCCCCCCACCCACATAAGTATTTTCATACGGTAAATATATTTTGAAACCTTCACAAAACTGTGCCACGGTGGAGATTATATAATATTATAATTACTAGTAAATACACCACTAGTAAATACACAATACTCTTTGGGTATTACAACTTACGCTACCCTCACCAACCAAAATCAAAATAAAAATTATATCATGTCATAGTAAATTAAAGATTCTTGCGTTTAGTACAAATTCCATTATGATATCTTATCAGGATCGTACAGGCATTCCGTAAATAAATTCATATTTTGAGTACAAACTGCGGTTAAACTAATTTTTTTAGAATTTATTTTTATAAACAAATATTATCCAAAATATGTAGTTCTACAAGGATATTATAATAAATTCACTGTATTACAATATTTTTTGCACAAAATCTAAACCTACCGAACAGCCTTAAAGTAGTAAATTTAGATTAGAAATAGCGTCATGAATTGAAGTTAAAATTTTGATAGAATTCATACATGTCAAATTCTAATATGTTAGATGTAATCCGTTATTGTTAAATTTCTAAATTTTACACAAACAATATCTAACCACGATTTTGGCGACATTGCCCAAGAAAACCACAACGAAGAAACTCCAATTTGTACATCATAAATAAAGGTAAGTAGCATTTTATTTAAATTTTTCTGAACGCCTACTCATGTGAGACGCATAATATTTTTTATATTCTTTCGTTTTTGGGGAGGGGGAAATCCTCATGGAAACCACCTGTGGGTGGTAGTGTCGGAGACTCTTGTCGACTAAAACCCTTTCCGCTAAGGCTAACTACAGGAGAGCATGGTATCTATCGTTAGACATTGCTTCGCCGTTCCCGCAGGTTTAACCGCCCGTGTTAATGCCGAGCTAAGAAATTCCGTCGGGTTCGAGATTCGAATCCAGAATTTCCGCTCTGTAACTCAACCAGCGATCACACAAAGCCACAATTGCTGTTAAAACGAATAATATTAGGTCCTTTAAACTTGACGGTCAAGGTCGAACAAGCGATTTGTTTCTGTTCAGAGTTTCAAAACAATGCAATAGTTTAAAGTTTGTTCACATTCTTCAACATAGTTAGAAATTTAGTCGAATTCCGAAAGAGTAAATTAAATATAACAAAACTATACATTTTTATAAGCTGAATAAAACAGTAGAGTAGATTACTATTTATTGCAAAATTTACAATAAATACACATATTGTGAAAAAACAGGTATATTTTAAAGAAAATTAATATATCAGCATAAACAAAATATATAAATTTAGAATTAATATTTGTTTCAAATGATAACTACAGGTCGATAACTCCCTAACCTAAAAGATGTCCATGTCCCAAGCTTCACAATTTTAAAACCAAGCCAAAGGTAATTGTTTGTGCTGGTTTTTATCTCAAAATTAATCGATTTGTGCCATAAAAACAAAAAGGTTGCATATGTTCCAAAATTGGGGTGCTAGGGACATGCAAAATATCACTTTGCACTTTACAGATATCTGTTTCCCCGACTTCAAAGAGAATTGACCAGTATATAGCAGAGTATAGAGTACCTAATAAACATATAGTAGGGGTATGAAGGATTGCCTCAAGAAAACAATAATTAATGAGAGAGTCTAGAAAGACTTGCGAGAGAGTTAGGCTGAGATATTTGTAGCGGTTTGGATACAAAATGTTGTTTTTTACAACCGTGTCCACCTTACCGTTGGTTGCTCCAAGGGATGTTAATCATCCGTCATTGTTGATAACTTTCACAGACCTGAGCATTGATCTTCTCGAAAAGGAAGACCTTGAATTCTATTCGGACTTTAAAAACGCCCCTTACTCAATCATCAATGAAAAATTGAATCAGATCGATTGCCATTTCATTGAGGATTTCTCATCTATCGAGAATTCTGTAGGTAAATTCAACAAAATAGTTCATTCTTTGATCGAATCATTCATACCAAAAGTTCTTGTAAATAATAAACGTGATGCTTTTCCAAACTGGATAAGCAAACGAACCAAGTCATTAATTCGCAGTAAGAAGCATCTGCACAGGCTTTACAAAAACTCGCAGGATGAAAACTTATATCAAAACTTTGCAGAAGCAAGGAACATGTGGAGCATAATACATTGCCTAGCTCTCCACAGAAATTCTGATCGTTCATGAGATCGAAGTCGATGTTTGATGATC
This sequence comes from Cantharis lateralis, assembly GCA_963170105.1. Lineage (NCBI taxonomy): Eukaryota > Metazoa > Arthropoda > Insecta > Coleoptera > Cantharidae > Cantharis > Cantharis lateralis. Next base: position 14,167,961 of record OY720629.1, read on the forward strand.
GCGACATTCCTGCAAAAATGTATGGCGTACGCCCGGATTTGATGATTTTACTGAAATAGCCAATCTCTTTGCGCACTCCTTCGAGAGTGCTTATTGTGATCATCCTAGGGGTGTGATTGATATCGTATGGGATTCCCATGTGGGGGACTGTTTGATTTGACAAGTATTTATTATCACTGAACAGGAAGTGGCCGATAAATTGTGTTTGCTCAAGTTATCCTCATACCCCTGCCCGTATGGTATCCCTGCAGAGTTTGTTAAAAACTGTAGTGAATGTCTTCTAAAGCCTATGACGATGCTTTTTAATAGGTCTTTGCAGACCTCTAAGTTTCCCGGTACTTGAAAGATCTCATCCGTCATACCAATTTTTTAAGGGAATGATCGATCATGTAAAGATCGTTGAGAATTATAGACCAATATGCATGTTGTCGGTAATCCCCAAAAATTTTTGAATGGATTGTCACCGATAAGCTATTTTGGGCGGTAAAGGGTATTATTATTGATGAGCAGCACGGTTTCTAAGCACATTACGACCGCTACAAATTTGATTTCGTTCTCAAATTATGCTATAAATAATCTAAAGTCTAGAGCGAGTGTTTACTGCGTTAATTATACACCGACTTCACGAAGGCCTTTGATCGAATCCATATTGACCGGGTGATATTCAAATTGGGTAAACTTGGATTGGGTGCTAACGTACTCAACTGGCTGTCATCTTAAAATCGACACCAGAAGGTGAAGATCGGCAATTCTTATTCTCGCGATATACTCACGATATACTCGAGGGCTCCGTACAAAAAGTCGATAACGCCGTTTTTTTGAAATTTGGAGTTGAGAACATATTCTACTATTTTTTCTCTACAAATTGGTAATAATATCATATCGGAAATTGTTTTATAATATTTCGCCCAACCAGCCTTGGTGTCATCTTGTTCTCAGTGGATAAAGTCGATCAAGGTACATGTCACTGCCCCCCCGCCCCCCCCAATTTATTTTTAATAAAAAATTGGTGTCAATCGTTAGTGCTTTGTTAGTGCTTATTTGTGCTTCCATTCCCGGTGTCTCACGCTCGTGATTTTTTCACGACAGCTTGTTTAGAGTGTAACTGCTAAAATGAAACGATGCCTGAGTAAAATTTACAAGCAACTTCTTGATTTAAAATTAACGAGGTCGCGTTATATTTGTTGAGATAATTACGCGAACATTTATATTTGCTCAAGCACTGACAATCGACACCAATTTTTTTTTCAAAAATCGATTTGAGAGGGGCAATCGTGTCTACAGCCTCTCCCAAAATATTTCGCGAATAGCTTCGCGACCGTTGAGGCACAAACTTCTTGAATGGAAGCGCAAACAAGCACTAACGATTGACATCAATTTTTTATTAAAAATTAATTTGGGGGGGCCAGTGACATGCACCTAGTCGATAAGTCTGAGAAAAAAATTCCATCCCCGTTACAAGCGTTGGTAAGGAATATTATATGCGTCAGTTGTGGATAGAAAACCTTGGGATACAAAATATGACTCAAGGCTAGATGTTAAGGTTCTACTGAAATATGTACACTTAAATAGAACTATTAAAACTTATTGAGTTTATATTTTTTATTATGAACAAAATAAAAGATATTGCACATAAAAGTAAAAATAAAATAAAAACAATACCGGTGTAACCGGGAATATTTACCCCAGTGAAATTTTAACTGAATTTATGAAAACTGAAAAACCAGAAGTTGATCTATTTTCTGGTGTTGATAATTACATGAATATCACGAAAATGGACAAAAATGCAATTTGGGCAACATATGTTGAGATGCTTTACACTGCAGCACTCATAGGAGCCAATATATTGTCATGTTTCATTTTGAATAAGCATCTTAAGTTGTAAATAATATTTTAAAAAACAGAAATTAATTGAAAAACATTCAAGTAGATAATTTGTTTTAAGCATGTGAGATTTTTCTTTTAATTGAACATCCGAGGTGATGAATAATTCGGTTTCATTTTTAAAGATTAAATGATTGTTCATTTTGAGTTGAGCTTTCAATTAATATAAGTATAAAATATATTTTTGGTCCAAGATCTTTGAATGAAAAGACAAATGCCAATAATCATCAATGAAGTCGATGAGAATTCAATCAATTATTAATTTGTGTATAAAAATAAAAGTGTAATAAAATCAACCAATGCGTAGTGCGATGAATTTGCATTCCCACCAAAATTAAGTGGGAGAATTAAAAGTTTTCAAAATTACAAAAATCAAGGAGGGATAAAAATTGGTGAAAGAATTCATTCTGGGTAAAACCGTCAACTCGTCAAGTTCGAAAATTTAAAAGCCCAGAGTCTAAAGTTTAAATCATTTGAATTTGAATTGTAATTGACAAATCAATTAAAAGATTTAACTTACCTGAAGATTACAAATTCTGAGTAAGAGTGCTTGTGCCAATACTTTTCAACAAAAAGGAAAACCAATTATTCACGACCAAAGATAATCGTCAGCAATAGCAGGAACGAGTAAGGCAACGTATGAACGCCAGATTCTCACAAAAGGTGAAATGGTAAATGGAAACAACAACAAACAAATGAAAACTTCTAATTTTGGGAGAGAACAATTTAAGTGCACGGACGATTAATTTTTCATAAAATTTGAAACCACGATAAAATTGATTTATAAAATTTGTATTAATTGCCATCAAAATTGCAACTTTGTCTAGGTGGTTGAAAGAATTACTAAAATTTAAATAAGACCAAAATTGCAATAAGACGAAATGGATTTATTGGTAAACCGATGTAAACGGATGATGATCAAAAACATCAAAATTTGAAATTTAAATTATAAATTATAAATTTTTAAAATTTACAAATTATTGCTTTTAATTATTCAACATCACAAGTAATTAACTTAAAAAGTCTCATGCTAAAAACAAAAGGCGATGGATGTTCCGAAAATAAGGTAAATAATTAGGTTTTCTTGAATTTTAACCATTTTACACATTTGGACATCGCAATATATTAGTTTACTCAAATTTCCAAAAATCCTGCATGGCTAAGGTTTCCAAGTTTAATACACGTTTTTGAGCCATAAAAATTCAAATCATTTTGAAGTAGTAGGTAGTTTCGGTAAAAAGAAGTGTATAAAAAAATGAAATTTTTAAATAAATTGTGTTAAACTTTTAAATTATCCTATTTTATTCTTCAAATATCTGATGACGATATTTTAGCATTTTGCAGTAAAATATTATGGAATTTGATACATAAACAGACATAAAAATTCTTATTTACTTATAAAATTTCTTTAGGGGGTAAAAATTCACTAAGAATATTTTGAGCCCCTAATCATTTTTTTCTGGGGGTAAAATTTCACTAGGGAATTTTTACCGGGGTTAAAATAAAAGGGGGTTAAAATTCCCGGCTACACCGGTTTCAGTTTTATTTTTGAATTGCCATCTTCAGAATTATGGGTTAACCATTAAAATTTAACAAACATTAATTATTTTCTACAGATTTTTATAAATATAAATAACTGAGGCTTAGTGGAAAAAGTAGTTAACTCAAAAAATGTCGACATTATTTTTGATCAAAAATTGTTTCTTTATATTTGGAATTTATTCTTTAGGTTTATATCTATCCATGCCATGCACTACATTCCAAAAATGTCGAATAAATAGTATTTTTTACGTATTTCCAAAACTTTAAAATCAATTTGTAAAGCATTTCAAAAATTTGCGTTATCGACTTTTTTACTATAAGCCCTTAAATTTTTAAAATCTTCTTCTCGTGTTCACGTTACTCCAATTTTTGAAATTTTAATCAATCGCTGATTAAAGGGGTTAGATTTTAGTTACCTCGTTAAAATATAATATTTAATATGTAATCTTAAATTAAATCAACTGTGTAGTAAACTTTCATAAATTATAATTGTATTTATGATAGCCAAGCTCTTTTGAAAATAAACTACCTATTACTTTAAGGTATGTGCATAGCGAACCTAGGTACTTTGATAAACACTTTTGTATACTCAACCTAACCACGTATATATTAACATGCTGTAAACCTTTGCAGTATAAAATATAAATGTATGCGATCTTGATTTTGTTTAACAAACAACGAGTGTACTATAACAGTTATAATAGGTAGACTCTATATTAACTTAGGGATCACGTTTACTCTAAACAATGTATCCAAGTCAGTTTATCAATAGAATTACAAAAATTTATCGTATTGCATAGTGAAATAATAATAATTGGTAAAATTATTTTGTATCGCTGCTTTAAATGATAAATTTCCATTTATGTTTAAGTATTATATTAAGTTTGTAAAAGTTCAGAACAGCGTGTACATGAAACATTAAAAGGATCATATATGTATTCTTCGGATTAAATTGATGTCAAACGGAGCTTAACATGCAATAAAACGGTGGGATCCCTAAACGAAGGGATAGACGATCTTAGTGTATACATATACCAAGTTTGATAATACACAAAAACTTACTTAGAAAAATTTTCGCCCTGCCGAACAAACGTTTTATAAACCTACATAGATATTTCGTACTATACTGTATTTCTTTTGGGAATACTATTTTCGATTTCGGTAGCCTTCATGAAAAAGACACCAAAACAGCAGTCAATTGAAGTAGAATTCCTCCACGTATACACACGTTTTCAATGCTAAGCAACTAATTTTAGAAGCAATTCACTTTAGTGTTCGGAAACAATAAATTTTTCGATATAAAGCTTTCTCTAACCGTAAAGTATGTAATACAAAAATAAAAAACGTAACAAAGAAAAGCAAATTTTAGGGTGAATATGCAAGTATTTTGTGATTTATTTTTTGCTACGTTAACTTTAGTATGATGGAAAGGCTTTAAAAAAGAAAAACTTTTGTATATAAACACAAATGCAATGTTAAAAAGAATTTGTATAGCCGTATAGCTCATAAAAAATTATAAAAGCGAAATCATTTTTACGATACGCTAGCGACTCATGAGCATACCAAGAGGAAAACGTTTTATCCTCAGGCGAACATGGTTAGTAAATACGTATATGTTTTAATATTGCACATCTTCATTGTCATTACTTTCAGTTTTGTGGGAAATTTAAATCAAATAAGGAACACCAGCCTAATGACAAAGTAAGCGGTGGTTGCTTATATAATTCCGATTTAATAACAGCTTTTTCTAATTAATTATTGTGTTGCGAAATAGGTCGTTTCAATTTGATAAAGTTTTTCATTTTCAATCGTTTAAGATCACCAATGAGATACTAAGAAAAATACAAAAGAGGCAAAAGTAGCCTATGTGCTGAATATATTTATACGGTCAACTCTCACCAAATCGAATTCTCTAATGCATTAAATTTGTTCAAATTCGGTGGAGTTTGAGTTAGAAAAAGTCAGAAAAAGCTGGAAAAGAGGTAATAAACATGCGTATAAACTATAAAAGATACACAGAAATATGAAAGAAAGTTCATTCGCTTCTATAACGGAAATTGAACACCAACAACAATAGGTATCTACGCATTTATTAAAAATTTCGATTTATAGGAAAGTGAATTACATGCAAATTGACATCAAATGCTTAGCTTTGGATTCGATTTCTAAAGAGTTCGAATTAAAAAATTCAATTTAGAAAATAATTTTTATACACAAAACCCTAGTCAGTTGCACGTATCAAATAATTTGATCTATGGGGAATTTGATTTAGAGAGAGTTGACTATAATATAAATGTATTTAATGATTCATTAGTATTATTTCTAATTAACTATAGAATCTTACAAGTACAATAGAACCTTCGTGCTTATCTTATGTTCATTTTATATGTATGGTATGGTAACTGAACCATTCCATGCCAAAATAATGCTCGAAATTCTACATAATTAGTTTTTTAAATTTTATTGCATTTTAAGTAGGGATAAATTTAAACTTGTAAACGCTAAAATTCAAAATTAGATTGCATTATTAAAAATTTGTTTACAACAAAAACGCTGAGACTGAGACACTGAAAATGAATACATTAAAGCTATAATAGCAGTGCTGTGTTCTGTAGAGTGGCCTTTAATTTTGATTTTTTTAAATTTGTAAAATTTCTGGTTACCGTCCAACTTCTACGCTTCTTTCCTTCCAAAATACGATAGAAAACCATTAAATATTCTGAAAGATCAAAATGTAAGCTTTCTTATGATGTGAGTATAAACGAAATTGGCTCAACGGTTACTTCACTATTTAATTTCGAAAATCGAGTTTGTAATCTAAATTTTTAGTTTTAAAAAGCCATTCCATTGTCGGTACGTGTGCGGTGCCCTTCCGTTGGGCGTTCCGGTCCGTTTTGACAAGCGCAATCACGGCAAATCTCGGATCCATCACTTTTGGAATTGTAATTTTCGAATTTTGTTATTTTCAAAAAACTACTGGATATTCAACAAATTTTATTAGACCATTACCTACCACCCAGTGTAAAAATTTCGGCAAAATTCGGAAGCATAAAACTTGGACGGTCCCTTTAAATGTACATTCATTAATTATCTTTATCGTTTCGTTGTTTAATTAAGAAATAATACCTTGTACACAGGTCCTACTATGAATAAAAATATGAACGATTTTGAAATTCAATAAGTCGCAATTCTTTCCTCTTTTTTTTAAGTAATTTGTTTTATTCAGTGTGTTGTCCTTCATTCTTGTATACTCTTGAAAAAAACGTTTTGGCCACGATTTTAGCGATCCGTGCATCTTTTCCAGAGGAATTTGTTTTCCTTACGTTTTATTTTCTTTTTAAGCTGTTCTATAGTTTTCACTTTTGATTAATTTAGCCCAGATTTTAAATAGCTTCACAAAAAATAATCACTAGGTAAAAGGTCCGGTGATAATGGTGTTCACATATCAGGATGAATCCTGATATCTAGTAGGATTAATCCTAGTTGGCTCTGGTTCCTTTTTAGAATTGTTTCTTCATAAATATGTAGTCTCCTAGTCTCCTTGACTTGTTCATTAATTTTAGATTTATTTTTTTCCTGAGATTATACCAAATGGTATATTCAAATGTTCTGTCAGTGGATTAATTTTACTGTCATTATCTTTAAATTCGATAATTGTTGATTTTTCAGAGTTGGCTTATATTGCTGCCTTCTTTCTGATTTTAAATTTATGCTCCAGGATTCTATATTTTTTATAGTTAGAGAGTGTACCTTGCGAAACACAAAAATTTCGATCTTTATACCGTCTTTGTATCATAGCAAAACTGCACTGTTGTTCAAAATGTATAAAAATTAATATTTGTTATTATGCTTGATTTTCAGCAAAGTTGACATCGAAAAGAAAAAAAGAATTATTTCCAAAAAATTAATTTTCATTGGTGAAAATTGAATTTAAAGTTGTTAAGTTTTCCATTCACGGTAGCTGTACACACACAAACATAAATAAGGTTTAAATCGACAATTTATGGAGCGGGAGACCGCGGTCCAAAGCTCTGTGGCGTCCACTACACTGTTGTGAACTAAAGCATAAGTTCCACCAATGCATCTAGTCATGTTAGCACCTTACTAGAGTGTATCCAAGTGTTCAGAGAATGAAGGGGGTGCCAAGTGTAAATTTGGTACACTATTTGGTAATAACAGGACGTAGTCCTAATTAATTAAGAGAAAGAAGAAGAAGAGGAATTATGAAATAAGTTATATGATAACTGATTTGAGAAAATTACAAAGATATTTGGATAGCTAGAAAAACCAATTTTAGTTCTCAAATTTTACATGAACAAAATTTATTGCATCTAAGTTCGATGATAATGGTATCAAAATTAGAAGTTCTATGTTAGATTTTTGGATGAAAGTTAATATCTGTAGGTTATTTGAAGATTTTTTCATATTTAAAGCAGAGAAAAATCACAATGCATAGGTTATTACCCAATTTTTAATTTGTAATTATAAATTATTATTTTAATTATAATTACCTTATAATTACCATGAATATAATCAATTACAGTTGCCAAAAAGAGTAGAACATAAACATTTTTTTTCGAATTTGGTGGACCATAGAGCATGTGGTAAATTTTTCTACAATGTCATTTTCTAAAATGGCAGACTTTCAATCTCTGAGGCAATATATTATTGTATTTATTATTTATAATGTTAACAGCACAATTGTACCAGTTGTTTTTATTTTATTTTTTTTTGAAAAAAAGTGAGAAATTAAATAAAATTTAATTTTGTTCAGAAGTTGTTAGATGATCATATAGAAAAGTTACTTTTGCGCCACCTTAAATGAAAAAAAAAAGTTTTTATTTACGATTTGGAAACAAAAACTATTTGGGTTACCCTATAATACTACGAAGGACGGTTACCGTTCTTACGATACCATTTTTTAAATCTAATCAGCATATTTTTTAAATCTGAATTATTTTGAAAAGTTAAATATAGTATATCGTTTTGAAAGAAGTTTTTAAACTTGACGTAATTTATTACTTGAGTACAGTGCAGACAGCCATCAAATGACTAGTAGCTTCAGAACACTTTCAAGCTTTATTGTTGTAAAAAAAACAGTCACCTACAAGTCACATTTAAGAATATGAAATATAGAAGAAGTCAAAGCGCTTGATTTTCAGATTAACAAGTTTGAAAGTACCTACATCCTTGTAAATAGTATTTATTTATGCGTAATGACAACTGGCGGTTTTATAAGAGAAAATTATTTAAACTGAGAAAATAAATTGTATACTTTCATATAACAATATAATATTTTGAAATTGTATCCTTTCTTTAGATTTCAGTAGGTATACTTAAAAGTCTGCACTAAGTATTTCATATTAGTTATTTAATATGATATTGTATTAAACAATATACACATTGAAATTAAACATGCAATGGTTGCATGCACAAAGGGTTATTTAAATATTTTCTAAACGTTTCGTTATAGTTACATAATACAGCAATGCTAGAATGTGTATGAACAAAATAATGCTTTATTTAATATACTCCAGTGAACAGCTTTTATTAAATTTTAACAATTGGCAATCGAAATATGTTTAGTAGTATATTAATTATGGCTCAAAAGTTATTAACATGTAAAAATATATAATTAATAGCTATACATATATCATATTTTCGTAAGTTATGAATTAAATTTTTATATATTTGCAATTTTTTCCAACATGAAATCAATTTAAACTTATTATATTACATTAATTATGTGTTGACAATTATTTTTTTTTATAGATAATAATATGGAATAAAATTTAAATTAAATAAAATCGGATCGTTCTCGATGAGTACAAATATTATTACTTGTTTACTTTTAACCCATTTAAGAAATTTCCAAAATATTCTCGTTACTGGCTCTCCCGCCATCTTGAACAAAAAATCCCTATATGCTCCGCTAGTTGTCGGTTGTCGGTTGCAGTCAGGTTCGCCAACTTGTAGAACTTTCAATTTAAAGCAAAAATAAAGAAAACTTAAAATTAGTGCCACCTCCCCTTTTGCACACAGACGTACCACAACAATAGATATTTAAGCACGAACGATTGCGATGAATCTGAGTTCAATAACCATTTCCCACGAGCTGCAAATAACATTATGTTTAATTTTACGCAGGAAAGTTGTCATTACGGATATCACAAAATTTATAATCCTATACTAAAATCCTATTACTCTAGCATTGCTTGCCGAATTGCCACGTCAATCGATTAAGTACGATTAGTTTAGTTATAATTTTTAAATAAACAACAATGTTAATTTTGCTTTCATTAGTGAGATATATTTTGTACCTACCGGACAATAATTTTTATAAAAAGTTAAAACTTGAAATGAAAATTTTTAATTTTAAGTGAAGTTAAAATAAGGCATTTTCAAATTAAATGTTGTAGGGTAGGCAATATTTAAATTATGCAAACGGAATATCTACGTCAGTTTTAATACGAATAAGCATTATAACGTTTAAACAATAACATTTTTCAAGCAAAGTAAGTGTATAAAGTACAAAATTATAAATAATTATTATAAAGAAAAAACAACAATATTATTTCTTAAATCTAATTTTGAAGCCTGATGAGAGCTCTATAGTGGTACTAGAAAATCCCTAATAATTTCAAAGAAAGGTGGTAATTGTAGTTTTAATTATTTTTAATAAAATAGTTTTAAATTTAAATTAACTATTCATTATTTTAATTAAACTTCTATATAAATAATATGTAATAAATTACTTAATGCTGTTCCACTATTGTTGCGTCATCTTCTCAGATGTCATTATCCACTATCTTTTATATCGACGCGACGCATAACCCTCAAAATTTTGAAAATTATGCTGTGTTACAAATATCGTAATCCTCATTTTCTATCATTGGAGTAACCAGAGTATGAATTGAACCGATTACACCTATTGGCATACAAAGTACCTAAACAGAATATTCACTAAACTGAATGAATAATAAAATTCAATTTTGTATTTAATTTGTATATTTTATATTATATTCTATTTATATTTCTGCATAGTAGCTATATTTCATGAAACTTACAACATTTGAGAACCTGAAATAAGCAAAACTCAATTTTCAAAATTTTGTCGAATTCGCGTATTGGCCCACATGAAGTGTCGGAATACTTTATTTACTTTTTACTGCTTTGATATCGTGTAAGTGTGGATATGCACATTATACATACTCGGTTATAATAGACCTTTGATAAGATAAGTACATGGAAGTTCGGAAACCAACTTTTACTTCTGAGTGTGTACATACAACAGTATTTAAATGCTATTTTAACATTTTATACATCGGGTTCTTCGAGAAATTACAGGTAGATTCACCTAAAGAAAATTAGGGTAAACTAATACAATTTCAACGGCGGTATTAGAAAAACGATTCACACTCCCGAACATACAAAAACGTTTAAATGTTTAACGGGCTACGTGGCTTTGATACCGGCATAATAAACATAGATAAAACAGGTAAACCTTTAAAGTTTGTTTTATTTTTCAAATCACTATTGCCCGCTACTATTATTATCGATTTTGCCCGGAAGCAATCATTTTGTTAATTTAAATGGTATTTATTTACATGAAAAAAGAGTACTGTATTTTCGATTATACCTATACTGAACCCTAACCACTTCCTACAACACAGGAAGTAACAATATGCGTTATGATATTTAAAAACTCGAAAAATGTAAATACTCCCGCAATTATTTCCGATAATTCACATTAAGTTTTAATTAAATTTCCCGTAAACGTATGCAATAGATCTTAGAATCCACCCAAAACATTAATGGTTGTATGCACCTCACTGCCTACTTAAGAGTTATTTAATTTGCTCATTGCCATTGGTTGCATCTGAAAGTTACGATTTCCTTAAACTTAAGTAAAAGAGCATCTTTAATGTTCGTCTTGTAAATTTTCTAGATTTGTCCAATATCTAGAATACTTATAATTTTTCAATTTAGCTTATAATTAAACCTTCTTTTACTTTACATCAACTAGGTCCTTGCAATCAAATAACGAATTATTGATTTAATATAACACATCAAATAAAACCGCGGTATAATTTATAAAATTGTATTAACTTTATACGACTTTATAGAGCTTTTAGTTTGATGTATTTATAAGACATTCGGTTCTTTATTTCTGTGACCTTTTCATTAATTCAATTTTATGTTGTAAAATAAATTTAAATTGATGTTCAACTTTTGCACTTTAACTTTTAATTAATATTAATTACATTTCGTTGGTTTTTGTATTAAAAAATGCTAACTGGCTAAGTTCTACTGCAAAGTTGAAAGTTAACGATATTGTATTTTGTATACTTTAAAATATATAATATGTATATAACTAGCTATTGTACACGGCATTGCTCGGGTTGTAGTTAAAATCCATAATAAAGAACCGCACTAATGCGAATTGATTAATTTATTGTGTACTTTTAAGGGGTTACATCTAGTCATAAAATTCGAAAAATCGATTTTTTTTTAAATATTTGCAAAGTACACTATCTCGAAAATATGATCTGAAAAAAATAGGTAAATCGAGTAATTTTTCCAAAATTAGAAAAAATATTTTCTTAATGTATTTGACCTGGATGCGACATGGAGGTGGCTGTGACTTTCAAACGCGGCCGGAGTCAGAGGGTATCATACAATAACTGTATTAATAAAAAATTGCCCGGGCTCAATGCAACTCGAAAATGACTAAATTCGAATACTGGGATCCAAGATTTGCCAATATCAGGTTCAGTGAAAACCTTCCCCCCGCACGCCCTTCAGGCGGTTTCGGGCGGTTTTCAAAGCCCCTCTGTATGTATTATTGCAATCGTCGGATCGCAAATGCACTCGATAATGTAGGAACTCGAGCGATGTTTCCACTCGTAAAGCTAAAATTGTGCTCTTTCAGAATATTCATTGGTTTTCTTTCCTACTTTGAAGGGGAACAGCCGTAGAATACTACCTTTAACCCTTTTTTCATTTCCCTTTTATCGTCAAAAAACAGTCGCTTTTTAAATGAAAATAATTGAACTCTCTCTCTTAAGACAATATTGCCATTTTGAATATAATCAAATTTTTAATTGTAATAAAAAAAATTTGAAATGCACTAGTGACCGCAAGGTACCAAAGACAGACTCATCAGAGAAGCGGATATAGGTACAAATCTTCTTAGTTTATCTTTCAAGCAATATACTAAAATTGACTTAAAAATTGTATTTTCATTTTAAATATGTGAAAAGAAAAACATTATTACTATTAAAAAGCCGTTTATGTACAACAAGTCTTTTTCTACCACATAACTTGATGTGATAGAAATTCATAGTTTAGATAATCCATAAGTTAATAACTTTTAACATTAGATCTCGTAAAGTTGGTAATTTTGTAACGCAAATGAGTGTCGAAAATGTGATTTTCAGAATGGTAGTAGATAAGCACTTAAAAATAAAACACCTTATCACCTTCGTTAAAAAATTCAATTGACTACCTATTTGAAAGTAATCAATATTTTGAAGCTCAAATATTATGTAGTTTCCGATACTTGAAAACATATTTATTATTAAATTATAAAATTGCTAAATTTACATTATTATAGTACTTAAGTATAAAATATAATAGTTGGTGATATTTTTCATAAAAAGGGGTGTCGTTGAATAAAATTTAAAAATTTATTTTTGGATAAAAATTTTAATTTTGTAAATTTACTTAAGTTTTTTTAATATTCTGTGTTTTCCGCGAGTTGATAAACCTAACGCCAAATAGCAAATGAAATTGTGCTTTTGCCAAAAATAGCCGACGCGACGTGTCAGGTGTATAATTTTGTTAGTCCGTAAAATGAAATTAAAAAGTTTGTAATTGCTTGCCACGTTCTTAATAAATATAGGTAATATATGGCGTGATCCCCGATCTCAGGGGTTACTGGCAATACCCTGACTAGCTCAGTAACGGGAATTTCGTTGCAAAATGCAGGGAAATCTTCGTTACTATTTTACATTAAGATGGATCAAACGGAGATGCAAAAGAACTCGGGTACTGTGCTGATATACAAAGAATTCATTATACCATCCCTTCGCACACATATCGGAATCACTTCTGAATCGTTGTTAATTCCGGACCGTAACATGCTAAAAATAAAGCACGATTTTGATGAACGAGTGATTGACTTGAATTTTAGGAAGTAAATTTAATGTTTTTAAAAAGTAAATTGATTTTTTTTTTGTTAACCCTTTGGAGGTCGCGGGCGTAAAACAAACACGGGACGGTCGCGAGTGTCTCAGAGATACATTCATTAATTTTGTGTGTTAAAACTGGAAAAAATTTGGAAAGAAGTAACTAAAAATGTAATACTCAAATAATAATTGTTTATCTATATCTAGTTATTTCAAAAATAAAATAAACCGTAAACGATTGTTTTTAACGTTAATTAATTTGATTCTTCTATATTTTGGGCTGTAAAATAATTACAGTAGTTTTCGCAAAATAAACAAAATAATATTTTTATGTTCAAGATAAAAAATTTTACTCAACATACTTACAAAAATATTTTGTAACCTCACATAACACGTCTTGTGAACAAACTAATTGCATATTACCTTATAATCTACATTATCATCTTATAACTGACATAAGCATGAACAGCAAGCGAGGGCCATCGGACTGATGTATATTGAATAGTTAGACGAAAATTAATAATCGGTATTTTCGACTATTATATTGGAAAAATTATTAAATAATTATTTTTTTTTATAATGCAATAGCCGGACACAATTTCCATTTTGATAAAACAGTTTAAACAAACCTTAAATTTTATACGGACAAATTTTTAAAGGAAATTGTATTTTTCTGAGATATTAATTTGGAAAAGATTTTACGTAGAAAAATACAGTTCAACATACATAATATACACGAAATTTAAATTCTTATATTATGTATTTACTTACTATTTTCTTTATTATCGATTGGAAAGTAGACGAGTTATTTTTACACTGATTTATTTTTAAACATTTCATGTTAAGAAAATTAACATCATTGGTTTTAAAGGAAATCTTTCGCAATGTAAAATTTACTTTATCTTTATCGCACGAAAGTACATTTCCTTTCAATTAATTTTCATCTATTCACAAAAAACCGCAGAATTTCAACTTTTAAAACGTTAAAATCTTCACTTCCATCATTAGATATATTTGATTTTCAATGCTGATTAATTTTAGTTATATTCTGTATGAAATTTATATTTAAAATTTTACTGTAAAGAATTTTGCGCTTTGATGCAATCAACACTTTTATTTATCAGATGAGTCTAAGCATCATAGAAAGATCATAATAGTTATAACTACTATATGATAATAATAGTATAATACTTACATACATATTATATTAAAGACGGAATTTAAAAAATTATTCATAGGTAGGTATTATTGCTGTAAATTTTTAAAATCTAATTTTAATGAAAAACTTAATTTAAATTTTTAATCAATTATATAATCGATTATACTACGTTAAATTTCAGAATGAATTCTCCTAATTCTATCCAATCCAGTCAGGAGTTCCTCAGGGCAGCGTTTTGGGTCCAATCCTGTATCTTTTGTACACTTCTGATTTGCCAACGACCACCAAGACAGATATATCAACATATGCGGACGACACGGCAATCATGGCCTCACACTGCAACCCGATACAAGCAACATTTAACCTACAAGCTCACCTAGTAAAAGTCCAGAGCTGGTTAAAGAAATGGCGAATTCGAGCTAATGGAACAAAATCCATACAAGTTACGTACACTATGAAGAGAGGCACTTGTCCGCCAGTAACTTTAGACAGCCAAACATTACCTCAAGCCGATGTAGCAAAATACCTTGGAATACATCTCGATCGTAGGCTCACATGGAAGCAACATATATGGGCAAAGAGGAAACAGTTGGGTATAAAACTCAGGAAAATGTACTGGCTGATTGGTACAAAATCACCATTAACCATGAAAAATAAGGTTTTACTATACAAGACCATCTTGAGACCAATTTGGACATACGGAATTCAGCTCTGGGGTACAGCAAGTATTTCCAATATCGAGATAATCCAAAGATTCCAGTCAAAAGTCTTGCGAATTATCACAAACGCTCCTTGGTATGTACCAAATGAAGTAATTCATAACGATCTGGAAATCACCAGTGTTAGAAGCGAAATAGAAGGATTTAGTGAAAAGTATCAGGACAGATTACGTGTACATCCAAACGAATTGGCAGTGCGTTTGTTAGATGCCGGCAACTACACGAGACGACTAAAACGAGTTAAACAGATAGATTTGACCCAAAGATTCAGCAATAGAAAGTGAATTGCGGCAGTATACTACTCTAAACATTGAATCATCGTAATGTAAATTTAATTATTATTGTTAACTAATATAGGAATAGTGAAGGGGTACCACTGGGTGTTTCTTTATCATGCGAATATGTAGACAGATCATTTACTGAATGTTAGTGTGTGTAACAGATTGTAAATAATAAATGGAGTTAAAAAAAAAAAATAAAAGAGATATTGATAAATTTGATTTAAATATTGAATATTAAAATACAAGCAATGATAAAATAATATCGATGACGTCACGGTAAAAAGGCGTAAGCTGCTTTTACTATATTGTTCAGGAGATACAAAAATTGCGAAAAACTTTAAAATGTTATACAATGTTCCGCTTTTTTTTGTTTAAGGGGAGGTTACCGTTCATGCCGTTGAAAATTTAGATTTTTTTTTGCTGACATAATATGCATCCTTAAAGTGTTTAGGACATGTGGGTAAAAGAATAATTGCGTATCAAAAGTATTTTAGAATTTACAGCCTGTTAAGCGGAATCGACCACCGGCTGGAAAATAGGTAGCTAAGAGTTTTCTGGAGACAGCATTTTTTAGCATTTTTTTCTTTTTTAATGTTCAACCTTGAAGTGTTTAGAACACGTGGATAAAAATATTTATCTATATCTAAAGTAATTTAGAATTTACAGCCTATAGAGGGAACAGTCTAACGGTTGGACGATAGATAGCTGAGCTTTTTTCGGAAATAGCGCTCTACAGCTTTAACGGATGATGCGATTTTAATGAATCTCTGCGCAATTGAAAGGCAATTCAATTTGCGGGGCCATCAGGAAGCGATTTTTGTCAAAAACTGATTTAGAAATATGTTTTTTGTTCGTTGAAAAAAAAAACAGGGCAAAACAATTGAATTTTTTTTTCAAAAGGTTGCCATTTCGTTATTCAAGAGTTTTTTCAAAAACGAAAAACGATAAGGCCCCCCAAATTTAGTCTAGTTTAATAATTTTTAAAACATTTTTATCTTAGATAAACTGAAAAGGCTGTAGAGCGCCCCGCGCAGAAAAATACACGTCGTGCACTGCATTATTTGACGGGAGCTGGAGCCCCCAATTTACATTTTATTTTTTTAATAAAATTGGTAATTACGCTCTATTGATGGACGAGTACAATACGTTAAAACCCATTTCTAAAAGTATTTATTTTATATAAAAAAAAAATTCTCGATGTTCACGTATTTTTCATGCCTAGAAACGGTAACCTCCCCTTAATAGCAATAAACTTGATAATAGTGATTTTTATATAACAAAAAATAAATTTAAATTCCCAATATCGGTTTTATTAATATTTTTGTCGCTTAAGCCTTTTTTTAATTAGTATTTGGTGATTACGCCTTCTTTGCTGTGTCACTTAAGCCGATTGTTCTCTAAAATTTCTAGCTCGGAATGGCGCTTAAGTCTCACATACGCCTTAACTACTTTTGTCATTTATATTTTAGATAGTTGGTGTTTACGCCTTTTTAAAAAAATTATACGAATATAAAGAAAGAGTTGTTTAATTAAAAAAAAAAGATTAAGAATCCATATTTTGAAACATAAACTAAAAACTCAAAAAATTCAGAAGCATTCCCAAGACAAATCTGTTTTTATTTTGTCATGGACAATTATCACAAAACAAAGATATCGACTGATGATTGCCATCACTATCCACTTTTAGCAAATAGTTATACAAGTTTGTGGCAATTTCATTAACTCCTCTCCTGCCATCTTTCTCTTCCCAAACATAACAATAGCCATTTTGAGATAGCCTCTTAGATAATGCAGGAAAGTCACTTGAACTACCATCTTCACTTAAATTACGATCACTACGTTCATATCATTCTCTTTTTCTAAGTTCAATGTTCCATCTGGTTCAGAAGATCCATGTTGGAAGGTTTCGGAATTTTCTACGCTGTCTGTGTAATCTTAGTCTTGCTTTTTATTACAGTTGAAAAACAGCGAGAATCGGCAACAGATTCCTACTGCTAATATTTCTACTGAATTTAAAATAATTTTTTAAACGTTATAATAGAGGTTTAATCAATTAGTTTAAACATTTTAGAGATCTGTACGTAAGTTTTATAGAAAAATGCGTTCAAAAGTAGCATAGGATACTTATGGGGAAATGGCACTTAAGCCTATCAAAAATCAAACATGTAAAAATCCTAAGCGACAAAATCTATTTCGAGCATTTTTCTTCATAATTTAATTATGTGTGCCAAATAATTTTATTGTAAACTGAGCTTTACTATTGCTACAACAAAATTTATGTCGTAGATATAGTTTACGATTTTTATATTATTCGATTCTCCTTAAAGCTTTTATTTGTATTTATATTTTTAAATCTTATGTCTTACGTACATTAGGCCAAGCAATAGGTATATTTGCATGGAAAAAAATCCCGGAGTTTTGAAACTTTGTGGGCTGGTACAAGTATATGACCTAAATAAAATGTTAAATTTGCGACCTCAGAAAGCCGCCGCTCGCGCCGCCATCTTGTAAAAATGGCGCCCAAAATCAGTTTTTCAGCTATATCTCCTTTTTAGTACTCCTTAGGTAAAAAATAGTTATGATAAAAATTGAAGAGAGAAAAATTGTCTACAATTTTGATACATAACTTTTTTCTGTGTGATTAATGGATTAAGAGTAACATTTATATAAGTCAAAGAAAGTTTTTTCAAATAGATAAAATACACTTGCTTGAGGGCCGCCAATGCACGTTTATCGCCTATTTAGTACTATTTACTTATTCGATATTAAACTGTATAGTAGCAGTATGCTATACTATTAATTATTACCTACAGAAGGCGGCGTATTTCATCCCCCCCTTTCGGTTTGTCCACTAGGCGGAAGCAGCGCGAGATTGATCCAGATCAATTCAGTCGATTGTGCGTGTCTTTACCACGAGGGTATTGTTTCGTTGTACATTTTTGTTTTGAAAATTTCATGTGATTAAGATTTTCTGTTGTTTATTGTAGGGGTTGCGACAAGGTTCAAGATATTGGCCCTGTTGTAATTGTAACTATAATTGGCAACGATTTTGACTTATTGTTAGTTAAATTCAAACGTAAGGACAGAATCATTCCCACGGACTTAGCTATTACTTTTACATGGTTGGGGTACGACACTGTACTTTACAAAGGTAAACTAGCTTTTGCCAGTGACTATTCCTCAATGCCATAAAAAGTCAGAGCTGTAAACCCCAATAAAATCAATCAAATGGAAATTAAAAATAACCATAACCATGTTAAAATCCGTATAATCAAAAGTTGTTATTTGGCTAATGTTTGCGTTATTGACCCCCCCCCCCTTATATACGCCCGTGGTCTTTACCGTTGGGAACAGCAACATTACAATATTGTTGAAGTAGCTGTTCCTATTGATCAACTGCTAAAGAATCAGACGAAGAGTTACTACAATATACCCCTTCAATATGAACTTGCTCCTTTTCTCTTGTCGCTTTTTCCGAGGAAGGAATGAGATAAGGCATAAAATCGTCTTTATATAAGGTCTTTACACCACTTCCGAGTGATATGCAATTTGGAAGCAGGGTTTACATGGGTATATTATATAATGTGTTAAATTTCTGCTTCATAGAGTTGTATGACAGTGCAACGAATCTCTTACTGCTATTTACATACATTATAATGCAGCAAATAAAGACACAAAAAATGTAGAACGTCTTCTCCGATCTAAAAAGCAAACATCTACAGATATAATTTTTGATGAATGGATGATCACAACATATTCTCAATCCAGATTCCTGGCCAACGAACACAACAAAAGTCGTCTTATCACATTGATTAAAGAGCAGTTTATATCGACCTTCTTGTACGTTTAGTTGCACTAGCAAATAATCATCCAAATGTATATTTCGTACAATCAGGCAAGGGAAAAACTTCAGAACAAATTTACTCTGTATAAAGTCTATAAGAACCAAGAGTAGTGGACAATATATTGTTTTTACACGCGTTTAGCGGCTGCAACACGACATCTGCCATTTTTAATCACGATATGAACAAATTTCTTAAGATGATTTCGAAATTCCCTGAATTAAATGAAACTGTTCCAGTATTTAAGGCAGAAAGTGCAGACATCAACGCCATTCCAGAAGTAGGAGAAAACTTTTTATGTAGACTTTACGAAGAATCGCAAAAATGTATCTCTGGATTTTATCCGATATCAGCAGTTTAAAAGATTGGCGACGAAAAGTACGGTTAACGTTGCTTCACTTCCCCCATAGTAGAGGCTGCAAAACAACTTTCCTTCCGAACCTATCATTAGATTCAGACCTGGTACAGCATTGAAGAAAGTCCGGAAGAATGGGGATATACCTGTTAAAACAACAAAAAATCCTTCTCCAGAAAAGTAAATGCAGAAAAGCTTCTTGCGATAACGTTGCTCAAATTGTAACCGATTCTGAAGACAAAGATCTAGACGATTATGATCCATCTGTGGACATCTGATGTAAGCGAAGACGATTCCGGGGAAGAAGGAATAAACATATTCACAGCCAATGTGTAGACGTAACCAAATCTGGTCCATCCGCAGAATCATAACAAAGAACGCAATAACTGTTTAATAAACATACAAAATAAATGTGAATTAGGCCTTGGGAAAACCACTATTAGAAAAACGCAGTGGGTACTCTACCTCATATGAAATGAGTATAATGGATAGAAATGAGGCCGGAAATAAGTATAAGTAATATTTACTGAATAGGTAAACAAATAACGGGCCTTATCACGCTGTCAGGGAGGAATTTGTAAAATTTGACTATAATCCTCTTCATTTATATCCATATAACTCCTAAAATATTGATCGCACAAAAAAAAGAATTTCACGGAACTTGTAGAGAATCTTCTGGTCTATAATTCTCCTAATAACAATTTTTTGTCTAGGAGGTACTGAAAGATAAATATAATCAAAAAACTGATTTTTGGCGCCATTTTATCAATATGGCGGCTCTAGCGGCGGCTTGCCAAGGTCGCAAATCATGTATGTAGTTGAGGTCATACATATGAACTTAACCGCTAAGTTTCAAAACTCCGGTATTTTTTTCCAGCTAGAACACTTTTGACTCCCCTATTGCCTGGCCTACATTGTGAACAAGCACTATTTATTGTTAAGAAAGAGGCTGCGTATTTTCCGTTGCGCCAAGATACACCTTATACCTACTCTAATGTGAAAAACTTAAACGACACTTACCTAAAATTAAAGTTAGTTTAAAATCCTCTTTTTTACCAAAAAGTAAAACTAAAATGTATCGATTTCGATTAAATTGCATTTGCAATCGTTTTTGTATTTATAACAATGGTTCAGATTCAACATTAAGCTGTAGGTTCTTGTTTACGTTTGGTCAGGAAATAACCACTACTGACTTGTAATTCGGTGTCGAGGGTTTAACCTGAATAAAATTATTATAGCTCGTAAAATGAATTATATAATAGAATAATAAGTAGTGAAAATATTTAAAAGACACTACTTCGCGTTTAATTTACTTGTGAAAATTTGTAACTCATTTATTTTCTATATACTTCGGCTAATTGAACAACAACTATAGAAAGCAAATATTTATGAAATCATTTATTTTATGCCATGCAAGTATGTATGTAGATACATATAACATGCAATTATAAAACTCCTACCCCCTGAAGTCAAAATCTGTAACACGCAATCCAGTTCAACTGTTCGGTTCAAGTCGAACAATAGAAAAGTTGAACAAAATGCTGACTGCAATTCGCATTAAAATCTAGGAATAGGTAGAAAAAGTTTGTCAATTTACCTCAATTAAACTTTCTCACTTTTAAATGGCACATTAAACCTGTGTCCAAAGGACTGTAATATTATTTAACTGTAATTTACAAAGAAAATATAACTTATATAGGTGAATTTTTAAGAATTGAATATAATTGCGTTGGAAACGTAAATTAAATTTGATAAGAATATCAGATGGTGGAATATTAAATAAGTTGAATAAAGCAAATTTCACTGAATTAAAAGCGGAGCTGCAGTGCCAACAAAATTTTCTTCTTAAGTTATTTCAGAAACAATTTCCTTGATTCTACGTTCATTAGGAATGTATATATATAAAAAAAAGATTAATGCTTCATTATATTACGCTAAAGTTGGAGAAATGAAAGGAAAGGACGTATAACGGGTCGACAATTAAGTAGTTTTTCAGGAAAATCGTGCGGCCTGAAACCGACTGATAAGAAACACCCTTAAGTATACGGGAGCAAGTCAAACTTCAAGCTTATTGCCATCTTTGCATATTTCTAATTTATATTTTAGCTTTAATATACTAGAATGATGGAGATATCAAGTCTAATGTTGCTTTATAACTTTATTAAAGTGTTATCTTGTTACGTTTATGTAATTTAAAAAATAATTAATTAAAATTTTCCTACCGTAATAATAAATCATAAAATTTGTATTAAAAATTATGACATCAAAATTTAAAAGCTTAAGTACAAATAATATTAGCGGAGGTCTGTTTAATTTTGGACTAACCAAATTGCGGCGGAATACATTATTATAAACAAAACGGTACGTCAAATTATAATACATTAACCGTTTTTTGAGTATTTGCGAAATGTCATACGTCACTTTGTCAGTGAACGTGAGAAGGGACTTACAACAATAGTGTACCAAGTTACTGCCAAATGTTGAACAAGTGAGTTGTCAGTTAATGGCCTATTATTCTGCCAGAAATTTGATTTGTTTGTGTTCGTACTTTATTTGTTGGTCTACGGTCGCAAACGGCGTCAACGAAGCCACTAACGGATACAAAGGTAAATTATAAAATGCAAACTAACGCGATATTTAGACAATACAACACACAACGTGTTTAGAATACCATTCATCCCGTTCAACGTTAACAACGATGACAGATGAGCCGACGCTGTCTAAGTTCATTATTTAAATGCACATCTATACACCAAGTTAACGAGAAATTTTTGCATAAAACGTATTAAAAGCTCGTTAGTTTTACTTGTATAAAGCGTTTTATTAACATAAAGCGCTTTTTTTTAAAATTAGGGTGCCGTTAGATAACTCTATAATTGGTCCATTCTAATTTTATTATCATTGTTACAAACGTATAGGTAGATTTGGACGCAAACCCGAACATTATGAAGTTGTTATTCCCACTAAAGTAACAGAAGCAGGAGAATTTATATCGCATATAATTCCCCATCATTACAAACGTTCTTACTATAAAACTATAAACAGGAAGGATATGGGCCCGGATGATTTCGTACATTACATTGTACCTATAGCTGGCGAAAAGCACTATTTGCAATTATATCCTAGTAATAATATAATTAGTCCTGGAATGGTGGTAGAGACGCACGATAACAGAGGAGTAACAGAGAGGGAAATTCACAAACTAGGAAATGTTCAATGTCACTACATGGGCTCAATTAAGGGTCAAAAGGATTCGAGAGCTGTGCTCTCCACATGTTACGGCCTGGTTGGTATATCATCTTTACTTCAACTCTAGAACTACACTTGCTTCGAACACAAAATTTGTCCACTCAACTAGAACGAATTTGCATAAAGAGTATCGATAAAACGCTTTAGTAAAATAGTGTGAAGAGAAAGAAAATTTATATAAACAACACGGCTCACTTTCACAAAGATTAAATTAAATTTTCAATTTTGTTCTAAACCCTAAACCGTTTACAGATTTTCGAGGGTTTACCCAAATCATAATTTGTAAAAATGTAGCGTAGTAAAAGCTGTTTCGTTATCCAAAAATTTTCGTGTAGGTACCTACCAAAATATTTCGGGATTAATTTTAATTACAGCACAATTAATAAGAACAAAATATGAACGCAAAGTCATTTTAATAAAACTCTAAAAGTACCTACATCGACAAAGTGGAATTTTTTATGCGAATTTAAATTAAAGTTTTCAAAGGAAGGCAAAATAGATTAATAGCAGCAAATAAATTTAATTGTACTTTTTATAATGAATTTTTTTTAAGAACAACTTAAAAGTACTTATAATGTAAACTTAGTTTAAATAAATAACTATTTTATAGGTACTGATATATTTTGTTGCAGGTAACATGCAAGTTTCTTTTAAAGCAATCTTATTTTTCTCTAAAAAAATCTTTGTGCTGCTATGACAATAAAACATTGGTTTAATATAAACAACGTTATAAATAATACAATACAGTTTTGCAAAATTTCACATAGGTAGCCGAATTGATGTTTATTTTTAATAAGATGCCAAATTTTAGAATACAAAAATAAAATTGTTTAAAAATTTCATATCATTATTTTTAGGTTCAACTTACAATAGGTGGGTAATTTCTTTAATGCAACATATGAAATTCCTTCATTTCAAAGATTTTCATTAATTGAAGCAACATAGTAAAAATTGATTAAATTGTAGTAAAAATTTCTATTATCTTGAATTGATGGCGACGTACCTAAATTTTTAGTATATTTTTTGCCGATAATCTATTAATATGTTATAGCGTTTCGGTTTAGCATTTTTCTGAATCTTGATTGAATTTATCAAAAAATTATTTATAAACCCAAATTGATGCATATCTTTCCGATTTTTTAGATTAACAATAACATTAGTTTGTCGGGAACAACTGTTTAAATTTTCGTAGAGAGTTTGTAGAATTGACAGCCAAGCGTAGGGAAAGGAATCTAACAATTATAAAAGCCACAAAAATCCATTTGTTCCGAATAAAACTTGTTATTTTTTTTAAATATACCTAGAACCGCCCGTCATGAGCACTAAAATAAATCATGTCCTTTAGCAAAATGTGAGCTTTTAAATTCGGGAACTGAATGGACATAAAGTGAAGTTTATATGTCGTTTTCGACGTATCATTTAATTTAATTAACTGGTTGTCGAATACGCTAACAATAATAATAATTATTGAAACAAAATGCTTAACAAATAAAAAATAACTATTTGTGATTTAGTTATAATTCTGTTTGAAATAAAATCGCGCAAATTGATTTTTATTGGAAAGATACAAAATTATATCTTAAAAACAAAACAGTCTTTATATACCCTACTTTGTTACAAGCAGCAGAAAATCTCATCACGTTTTCCGGTATTTTAATAAGTCTATTTCATTTGCTACCCATGCCGGGATACGAAAAATTTATTGAATGAATCTATAATTAGTTCACAGAATAAAATATTAAGTTCAATTATTGGTGTGCCTGTAAATTTTGAAGAATAATAATAATTGCTATTGATTGTTAACTTAAAAATTAATTAAGTTGTCAATATTGATTGTAATCATTATTAAGTGCTTCTCATATATTTTGTAGATTTAATAGCTTTTAAAATTAACTAACAGCATTTTTATCAAAATTCATTTATTGCAAATTGAATTTGAAACCTTTTCAAGTCGTTATATAGAAATTGTACATTTCTAAAATTAACAACTGATTTAATTAACTTTCCGTTTTTAATGTTTTTAGGATATTATTCAGTTAATGTTTTAAATTAAAGCTGTTATCGTAAAAATTTATTTTTCATTAGACCGGCTACGTTCGTACAAAACGAGGATTATTTTTCATCGAACCCGCTGCTGGTCACAATCCATTAAGTGGAAACCGTCATCCTCATCTTTTATATCAACATGAAACTGATCCACCTATCTTAGAAACAAATTGTGATACATCCGGAAATGTAGCTAACATTTTGGCAAAGCGATCCTGTACTCAATCTGATCAAGAGGAACCACCCAGGAAGCTACCATTGCGACCTTTTGAAGAATTATACATAGAAACGTTAATTGTTTTGGATAAAACGATTTTGAATTATCATAAAGAAGTCGATGTTGAAAATTATGTGTTAACCGTATTCAATATGGTAAGTTTTTACTGAACTTTTATTGAAGAAATATATTAATACATAATAATATGTACATATAGTTAAATTTTAATAGTATCTACCTATTAGTGCAAGGAATGCAAGCAGATGACTTTTCTTAATGTAGATTCATTAATGAAGTTAAATACATCAAAAGATTTATATATATAAAATTGCATTGCCTCACTGTTTTTTGTCGCATAATCGGATAAAAGTTTTTGTTGGGTAGTTTTCCGCAGCGTAATGATGTGGCATTTACTGATAAAATTGTAAAACTTAATGCGGTCAAGCCAATTTTTAGCGTCTTTGTGCTTGAAGATAGCTTGACTTTATTTTTTTAAATTAAATTTATAAAAGCCGTAATATAGCATTAAATGTCACCTCCTAGGTTATCAAACATAGTATAATTCTGTTTTTAGGCAAAAAATAGACATAAAAGTGACCCGAAGTAAACCTTTATTATTAAAATTTTTAGGTCGTAAAAATTCAACAACTTAAATTTAAATAAACTTTCAGGAAAACTTTGGTTAAAAATATTGCTGAGAAAAGTATGTATTATTAAATTTTTCAAACGACTTCACCTACCAGAATCTTATTTAAACGACCTTAAACTTAGGCAATAAGGAAAAACCACAGCGCTTAATAATCAAAAATAATTGTTTGAAATGTATGCTTAATTCGCAATTATGTAATTATTCAGTTCCGGTAAAGTACCTACATTTTAGGATTAAATGCATTAAGGCATTTGGAGAAAGTACGTAATATCTTACAAAATTTATAACGCATTTCACCGTGAAAGTGATTTGCGCAATTTGCAAACTAATAATCCTTAATATAAAAGACACTTAGTATGTCGTTTTATAAGTTTTGTTAAATTAATATAAATTTCTGAAACCCTATGTTTTCTAGTTGTACTTTGCAATTGAAAAACTTCCAACTACTATTTTGTTGTTGAAATTTCAAAGTTGAGAAGTACATGTGGCACAAAATACTAAAGCGGTGACATTATTATTGATGATAAGAATAATTAATAACAACAGAAACATTGATTATTATCAGAGACGTCTGATGTGCGGGCTCGCTCGCATGTTTCCTATCTAAGCAATCAGAAAGAGGAAGACCGCGTTCTAAAAACTGATTTTGTGGTCTTTAGAAAGACCGCCTACACAAAAAACATCTTTCTATTTTATGTTATGGAAAAATAATAAACTAGAACCCTCTTTTCGGTTTGTTTTATTTGTGCCTTAAAAGTCTCAATATTACTTATATCATAAAAGCTGCTCACACGTTTCACATTTTCCCACACTTGTTTCGTTTTTACCCAAAATCAGAGTTAAAAATGAAACAGTGTGTTTTTAATTTTAGTGTTCAGTATTTTTGTTCTATATTTATGCCCGATTTCACCAACATTTATTTAAAAATTCCCTACTAAAGAATTCTTTACGCTAGGTATTCCATAAAATAATACTTAGGAAAATTTGCATTTCACCAAGATAGGAATTTCTTAACCAGAAGTTCCCTTGCTAGGTATTTTTTACAGTCAACAAATGAACTAATACGGGTCCTAAACGTCATACATATTTGAATTTGACGTGACGTTACAATATTGTGTATATTGTGTTAACTAAAAATGGCAAAAAACCGTAAGAGATGCCCAAATTTTACATCGGAGGAAAAATTTAAGCTAATATCATGCGTCAGAAAAGATCGGGTCTTGTTAAGTAGAACAACTGATAAGTATACTAATAAAAATTAATTATATGCTTGGACGGATATTTCAAATTCGTTTAATTCTATTGGTATTGGTACAATCAATAATTGTTGCTAACACATTTTTGGAAAACCACATATTTGATAGTAATCTGCTTTTGCTTCAGACATTTCACTCTCGGTTGTAGGAAATTTTACAAAATGAGGTCGCAAATTTGCAATAGCTTTGCCAGTAATAGCTGATTAATAGGCGATACTGATTGATTTCTATTACCGATAAACTCCAGAGATCCTTCTATTAATTTCAAAACCTCCAAAACAGTTTGTTTTCTTAACCGAAATCTTGCAGCAAATTTCACTTCATTGAAGCTATCAAAATAATTTTCCCGTTGTTTAATGGTTTTGGGGTATACAACTTCATCATCTGATGAATCTTCAAATCTTTCCAATCTATCCAAAATCCATGGCGAGAGGTTGTATTATAAAAAGTGCTTTTTGCTTATTATACAATTTATGAAACGTTAATTGTCAAACGAGTTGTCATACTGCGCTCACTTTTTGACTATCATACAATCGCTAAGGAATTCCTAACACTTTAGGGGTCGGTAAATCGGATACCTAAGGTTAGGGATTTCTTAACGCTCATAGGAACTTTTATCGCTTGGTGAAAACCAAATTTGACATAAGAGTTTCTTATCTCAACGTTAGGGAACTCTTATCGTTAGGGAATTGTTGGTGAAAACGGGCATTACACCAATTGACTCAATATTATGTGCAACTACTAAAATTAGTTGCATAATCCAGTTTTAATAACCCTCTCAGGTACCTTTTTTTAAATTTAATATCTACTAACCACTAAAAGATACTTTTTAAACATATCTGTATGATTCAGCCTTTAAATAATACGAATGCATCTTCAATATTGTAAAGTGTCCAAATCTTGCTTTTAAATTCTCGTTTAAATAAAATTTTAATATTTCAGAAATGTATTACTTGCATTCAATTTAATACTTGATTTATCTCTCGCCTAAGGCGACAAAATATAATGATAATTGATGATGCTATGACCAATTTAATATTTTCTACGTGCCAAATCAAATAATTTATAATTTCTCTAAAGAAACTTCTTATTCGTCTATAAAAATTACCTAATCCTTCCTTAAGTTAATCTGAGTGTGTAGTTGTACCTTGAACTGCTCAAGTTTCGCTACATCCTGCCACTTGCTTAACCGTAGATAGTCTTATGCGTATTTAAAAACAGTTCTCGTGAACGAGGTATGCACTATTCATGATTAAAACATAAAATGTATTAGAAAACAAAATAAGAAATGTAAATTTAAAGAACTAACATCCATCAAGAGCGTAGATTCAGTTCTGTTAAAAATACAGTTGAGCATCCTTGAAAAGGATAACTCGACAAAACGAAGATTAATCGTACACAGAAATTTAAATCATCGGAATTATTGATTTCAAAATAGAACCTAGCTACCAGTACCATTAATAAATAAGTATATGCATCTCTAAGAGATTTACCCTGAATGCAATACCAATACCACCAATTTCACCAATTTGCAACTGCCTTTCCTTCGTCAGGACCTTTCGAAATGTACGTCTACCAAATATTAAAAACACAAAATACTCATTAAAAAATCAACATGCCTGCCAGTTCCAAGACTCATCAAACGAGTAAGTATGACCGCAAATCCACTGAAACACATTCACAATGCAGTTATACCCTTCAAAAGCTGAGGTGTGACATTCCAAAATATAAACGTAAATCCATAGGTCTGGGATGAAAAAGGTGACGTGAAAAAACCATTCCTCGCACCAATGTTATATTAATAAAATATCGTCAACCCCAAATCTTACAGTTTAAAATAAGGTCATCAAAAAACTACAAATTAATTCTGGAAGGGTGGATAAAAGATTTCCAACATGGATAAATATCCATTTTACTACGATGAACGAAGAGTTGATAACAAACCAAATACGAATAATTAATGCAAACAATCAACGAGTAACCTGGGTGCTAAAAATAATTTGTTAACACAAATTAAATTGGAAGAAAAATAAAATTACTCGTTATCGGGCAAAATAAAATAAAATAAATTAGAGCACTGAATAACCAAAAATGACAAACTCCATGATGATTATACGGCAATTTCTCTCAAAACTTTCCATATTATAATGGCGCCTATCAAAACTACACATATTTTCAAAACCTAAGCGATCCAGTGGCGTAGCTTGAAAAGGAAATATAACGGTCAAAACTAATTTTGGCACGTTACAATGTGTAAAACACTGTATACTGTATTTCATGAGAGTGAATTGTATAGTGTCAAGAGATACTTTTCTGAGAAAGTTTTATGAGTCCAAAGATATCATATCACAATTATAGGGTAAAATCGTAGTTGTTTATTTTATTTCAATACCTATATTATAAGTTTAAAGATTGGTAATACTTAAAAAAACGTGTGTCAAATAATTGAAAACAAAATGTTAAAGTTAGAAAAATTTAAACTTCATTCATCATTTATAATGCATAGTGGCGCCAATAGATGACGAGAAAATTGCATGCAGTTATTGCATGTGGTTATAGATGCCTGTAAAAAGGACGCTCGACAAACTCTCACATGCGTGCAGTTGCGATTCCGAAATTTTCAATTGCATACTAATACTTGCTAGTTAATTCGTGCCTGATGAGAGAAATCTCTTCGGAGTAAGCTCCAAACCGGTAGCACGATAAAACCTTGCAGTCCATGAAATTGCTAGACCATCTGCATGTATGTTATTGGCTGGGGGGGCTGCTTCTGCAGTATCCTCACGTTAATCTTTGGATAGCATAATGTTAGAGGAGTATCTATCTTTATAGTAGATCATTACGACCGAAAATCCTCTTACATCTATTTTTTAATTAATTTATTATAAGAATAGGTAAACATTAGGTATTTGTGCTAAATTTCAAATTGGATAGTATCGAGCATTGAAATTGTGAATCAGTAACTAATGACAAAGTTGAAAACGAAAGACGTTGTAGACAAACAAATAAAATAAGAAAATTAGGCGATAAAGGTCATAACTCACCTATCAGCACAGCGACTGATCATCACCAGCAAATTTAATTTCTATATTTAAATGCAAGCACTTTGACGTGCCTTGCAGGTGATGTGCTGATGCTGTTAGGTAAGCGCGCTTGCATTTAAATACACATAAAGAAATACAATTTGCTGGTGATGATCAGTCGCTGTTACTATGTTACTATATACTAGGTGAGAAACGACCTTAGCAGTTCTACTTACTTTGAACATTCGAATAGAGGAAGTTCATCCGAACGGTCGACCTGTGGACTGTTTCTAGTGCCTGAATAAGAACTAAATATACGAATAAATAAAGGGAACAGAAATAGAGAGGGTGAGAAATAATAATTAGACAAGCTGCCGTATTAAATATAGGGTTAAAAACGATAATAAGTGAGATTTCTACTATACTATAAGCATCACAAATACCAGTGCAGTAATATTGAAAATTTTAATGAACGACAAGAAAAAATTGGAACAAAGGAAATATACCTGACAAAGAGCAGACAGTGCACTGTAGGCAATTTGGACGCTTACATTAAAAACGCTCGCTAACGAGAAGAGGTCGAAAATAATAGGAAAATTTTCTAGAGAAGTACAGGAACTGATAGAAGCCCCGACTAAAACCGATAAAAATACTGAAAATAGCGAAGAAGTTATGAAGAAAAATCTAGAGATAGAAGTGTGAAAATCACAGCAGCGTACAATATAGGAGGCGATAGAAATATAATCGAGGATCATCATGGAATGAACGGGGAATAATTGGTAAGAAGGCGGAATTGCTGTATGAATTTAAAGAGAATGAAAAAAGGCACAGGAGAGACTATGTTGGATGAACACCTGTTGATATATGGAGAAGTGCCAATGGAAGAAAAATCTGTGGCCAATGTTGGATGTGTAATATGAAAATATATGATAAATCACATTAGAAAATGAGAAGCTCGCCAACCGAGCGAATATTGACAGTAGAACTGAAATAATGGAAATATAAGGTAAACGCTATAATTGTTGTGTATGGACCTAATGAAGACGAAAAGGTAAAGATGAAAAATAAATTCTGGGATGATTTAGATACGGCGATAGAGAGTAGTAATGGAGAAATTTACATAGCGGGAGATCTCAATGGAAGAGTGGGGAGAAGCAGTACCAAATCAGAAGTGATGTCATAAAGACATAGGATAAGTATACTAGACAAAGCTAGGAAGAAAATGAAATTGATGTACAGGAAACGGCCAATTTAAAATTTTGTTATTTTTAAGACCTTTTATGACAAATTAGCCCTTGCTTAGTTCAAATCTGTTGTAAAAACATAAGAGTCTTCTTTCTGATACTAAAGTAAAGGGGTTGAGAAAAAAAATTTCATTTCCGAGTTATGTTCATGCAAAAGTATCCAATGACAGGACTATTTATTTAGTGACGCAACTAGAGTAGATCGACAGTAGAATTTTTGATTTATGAAAGTTGTTAATAATAATTTGAAATGTTAAATAATCTGTAAAATATTTCAGATATTTTTCAATTGCGCAACCCATTTTATAACGCAATACGTACACTTTCCCAGTTTAGGTGTAAACACCACGCGCCACTAAAGTGTACAAGTGTGAAAGAACCTTAAGGGCACTCAACGAGAAGAAAAAAAGTTGAGAAGATGTAAACTACTTGTGGCTGTAAAAATGCTATTTTACAGCTTAAATATATTTTAATAAATATGTTATGCTAACAAAAAATAATGTAAATTTAAAAACAAAATATATTTTAAATGTGTTATTAAGAGGGCAAAACTAGTTAGCAAAGAACTTTAAATTATACTAGTAGATATATAATAACATCACAAATACCACAGCATTAATTTCTACAGAACATTTTCCAAAACTTCTGTGCTGTTTAGTCGCAGTTATTGGTTAAGCTTGTAAACGTTACCTACTTAATTATGCACTTGAAATACTCTTAAACCTCTGCTCCCACTTGTGAGTGATGTAACCGCTAAATTTTGGTCAAGTCAAGCATACAATTACTATGTTAATAATATGCAAAGCCATATGTTAACTAAACTACTACACCAGCCGTATAGCATACTTACCCTTAATTTTATTTATATTAATTAACTACTTGCTTTAATAATTAAACGTTAAATTAATAATTTCATATTCACTAATAACTTAATACTATTATATTAATGTATTTTTAATGTAATATTAGTTATACTTTAAAATATGATAAAATTTCATATTATCGACAAGGGAAAAATATTTATTCATGAGCTTAATATTGATTCTCAATCTAAAACAATTAATTTTTTATTATAAAATGTTATTTAATATAAAATTGAAGATTTTTTATTTTATAGAGTATTAAATAATCTTTATGATATCAAGTTACAATAATTTAATAATAAAAATTAAATATTATAAAAAGTAGATAATAATTAATAACAGAAAATTAATTTTATATTAATCGTATCAATATTTTTATAAAACCTGAAAAATAGGTATACTTGCACACTTTTTAGAACTAAAGTATATTTAAGTTATCACAAAAAATAATAGGATATAGGGGAAACTGGGGATGGTTTGGACACTTTTTACGTTTTATTATTTTTATTTTTTTTAACTAAACTTTAGGGTAGATGGTTTAAGATTATTTATACCTTGATATAGGGTACTAAGATTCAATAGTTTTTCCTTAATTCAGTCACAAAGTAAACCTTAATTTTCCCAAAATATCCCGAGGTACTGGGATACAATGGACATTACCCGGGAATGCACTGGACAATGGACATGCAGGGTATGTAATAGACAATACAAAATAAATATTTATTAAAACATTACATAACTAAATTATGAACAATATTATATAATATTATAATTAAATTTTAAAAATTATTACGAAAATTTTAATTGAACAATTATATTATATTTCAAAATCAGACTCTCAGGATGATTTTATTTCTACCTTAAGTATATTTTTCTTTGCTTTCCCTTTCTTCACTTTTATTTGTTTACAATTAATAGTTTCTTTAAACTCGAAAAACTTTAGTAGCCCTTCTTCGGCAGTCGAGTAAAAGGTATGGGATACATTGCACGCACTGTCCATTGTATCCCATAACAGGAAAAAAAAATTTTAATGAAGTAAATTTATATAAAACAAGCATTCATTTTTATGAATTAACTATCGACATACCTGTAATACTTCACTTTTCACCTACAAATAAAAAAAATTACAAAAATTCAGCTTAAATACTAAGTCATGTACAGCAGCAAAATCACTGACAAGGTCCAAAATACAAGCATGTCCATTGTATCCCAGTGTCCACACCATCCCCAGTCTCCCCTATTATTTTTAAAATGTTTTTATTGGCCCTCTTTCTTCCCTTCCCGATGAGCTACATACCTGAAACTTTAAACATAGATCAGAACCCGATAACAATGCATTTTTTTGCTACCTTTATGCCCGGTTTCATAAAACTTTTAACAAACGATTAAGCAGGTAACAAGCCGTTAAGTGTAAATTTTGGTTTCATAAAGGCTTGTTAACACTAATCAGCCGTTAAACTTTAACAGGCCAAATTTCTCCGCTTAAGTACTTAACAAGAGATTTGACAAGAGATTTCTAACCTAAAATATGAATTTATACTATGACACTACATGACAAATAAGTTTTCAATAACAAAATATTTCTCGATTTGTAATATTTTCTTCTATAATTAACAAAAGTTAGCAAAACTAGATATCTACATACACAAAATAAATTATATAAATCTTGTAATTATTTTTTTAAGTAGATACATTGATACCTAATAATGGAAAATTTTATTAATTCTTTTTTTAATTTTTCATCAATTTTATTTTATTTGTGTTAGAATAAGTAACGATATAAGGAACTTAAATCTTAAAAGGATTCAATTATAATTAATTGCCGTGTAAGAAAGATACATACGGTTGTGATTCCTTTAAAATTTAAAAAACAAATAGTTTATTATTGGTATTGTGAACAACTTACTGTCCACGCAATTTTAAATCGACATGTCATATTTTGTAAATAAAAATTTGCAGTGTAAAACAGTGCAAAGTAAAATGTTACAGTGAAGTCACTAAAAAAGTTAACGAAAGATCTAGTGACATTTCGTTAGCTAATTTAACAAGAGATATGCTTTATGAAACCGAACAAAATTTAATCGCTTGTTAAAGTTAAGAAACCATTAGGTAACGAATGATTATAGCAGTCTTTATGAAACCGGGCATTAGCAAGCTACAATTTAAAAATTTCACTATGATCAAAATGTAAACCTATGACTGACGGTTTGATAGTGACAGATCATAAAAAAAGATTTTGACATTGGCAGATCACAAAAAAAAATTTAAAGTACGTTCGCGAAACTTCTACAGTGGTCGTAGAAAGTATTCGTACACTCCTATATTAACAATGTAAATTGTACCTTTTGAAGACCATTTTTTTCATATTAAAATCGATTTTACAGCAGAACATTTTAAACATTTTTTGTAGGAAATTTCATTACCTTCAATTTTGTTTCTATACATTTTTCCATTTTGTAGCGCCGTTTCTGACTGAGAGCGACTTAAACACGACTCTGTAAAATGCAAAAAATATTGTCGTCCATATCTCGGAAACGGTGCAACGAAATAAAAAAATGAATAGGTATCTCTTTCTTGTAAATTTCATTCTCTACAGTTTTGTTCATATACATTTTTGTATTTTATCGAACCGTTTCCGAATCGGTTAAACATTTCCAGAGATACGATGTCAAAGTTTGACACATTATTCGCTCCATCTTCAGGACTGAACTAGCGGCGTAAATATGGTACAATGAAGGTAAGCTTACACTTCCCCAATACATACCATACCAATACCAATTTCAGTCCTGAAGATGGAGTGAATAAAGTCCTCCGAAACGTCGACCTGACAACTTGTTGTGTTTGATTGCGATCCAATACCCGATATCCTTATATAATCATACTATTGCAT
Source organism: Cantharis lateralis (assembly GCA_963170105.1). Taxonomy (NCBI): domain Eukaryota; kingdom Metazoa; phylum Arthropoda; class Insecta; order Coleoptera; family Cantharidae; genus Cantharis; species Cantharis lateralis. The sequence goes on from OY720629.1 coordinate 14,203,370, forward strand.
TGGACGAGAATTTGTTTCTTTATCTTTATTATATCCTGTGTTTTTTAAAATAAAAAAACAGTAAAAAAACATTTCCGGAGTTGCAATGATATTTTCATTTTTTTCATTGTGGTAGCCCTGGCAAAGATTTCTCTGCCAAAACCGTATTTTCACCACTAGAGTGGAAGAGATATAGAAAGTTAATTTCACCTATTGTGGATAAAGCTTTTCAAGGTGTTTAAAAAGACAAAATTGTTTAAAAAGTGTTGTACTATTGTTTTCTTGCAGTGGCACTCCTGATTGACTGATCACGACGAAAACCTTATTTTCATCTTTCTACCGTAAACCCTACTACCATTACCAAAGGTCGTGATTAGTTGAATGGTTCAGGAATAAATCAGGGACAAAATATGTGACGGCACACAGACAAACAGACAGACATTTCACATGACTGGGCCATGTTCCATATTGTTTAGGTTGTGTTGTAGTTTCAGTTTTTTGGAAGTATCGCTGGCTTTTCTTATGTATGTTTTACATCGTGTGATGGGAATGCTACTAGTGAACAAGTTGGACTTATCAAAGGAGACTTTAGAGCTGTTTGGCTTGTCGGCATATTTTATCTTGTTGAAGAAGTCTAACGAATTTTTTCCATGTGAGACGGTCGAAAGTCGACGTGGTCTTTGAAGATGTTGAGAACGTGCCGAGGCATGTTATTAAAGAGGCTTTGACTGTGGAAGCGACTGCTTCTATTGGGTATCCTTCCTTGTTGATTTTTATATGAGCAAAGAATCTTGTGTAGAGTGGATTCATGTTAGTGAGCTTGCTTTTATGAATTCCATTTAATAGTCCGTTTGTGTTGGTGACTAGAGATTTCATTTCTTGTTGAAAACTGTGTTCTTGATGACTTTGAAGTTGCCGTTTGTATTCAGGAACTGATTTACTTTCGTGTTGTATGCATCCATTTTGATTACGACTATGATGTTACTCTTATCAGCTTTGGATAAAAATAATTCGTCAAACAACTTTTTGTTGTTAATTTTACACTTGAGGATCGACAAATAGTCCGAAACATATCGCGTGTAGATTAACTATAATACAATATTAAAATATTTTATTAAAATTGACGACTATTTACATCTTATGATTAGATAAACCTAAAGCTTAATTATTCAATATAAATATTTTTAATAAAAAATAATACCTACATAATATATCTACTTAATTTAATATAATTTTGCGAAAAGTTAACTCTGAATATAAAATAAAAAAAAGTTAAAAGCGAAGAACATATTTTTTACTTTTATTTCTTGTTTGTATTTCCTTCAGCTATGCTGACATTTTTTAATTTCTCTGTATCGGTGTACTCATCTTTTATTACAAAAAAATCATGATATTTAAACTAACCTACACATGTAACAATTATATTAATTTCTTATCTCATTGTAATATTTACAGTTACTCCAGAAATTATTAGAACGCTCCTATGTTAGCCAAGTAAATTGTACTACTTATTGATGACATTTTTTGTCATATAAAGATCGCTCTTACAGCAATACTTGTTTGACTTTTTTTGTTGCAAATTTTATTATCTTTTTTTTTGTTTATATACATTTTTCTATTTCATCGTACAGTTTCTGAGCTACAGTGACTTAAAAAAGACTCGGTAAACGTTTTAATAAAATTGTATTAAAATTTTTAGAGTTTTATTAAAGACTGTATGTAAACAAATATAAAGATAATGAAATTTGCAACAAAAAATAGCAAATAAATATTGCTGTAAAAGCGAATTTTATATGAAAAAAAGGGTCTTCAAAAAGTATAATTTACATTGCTAACATTGCATTGTTCTAATAATTTCTAGAGTAAAATTAAATTTGAATTAAATTGTTGGCATTTTTTATTTTTATAAACTTTTTTAAGTTTACTTTTTAATAATTCAAACTTAAAGTATTCTTATAATAACCGAGATTCCTAAGATGTTAAATCATTGAAAATAAAACACTTTTTACATTTATTCAATAATGTATTCCTAGCCACCATTGACATTGAATGTTATTGTGGACCTTTGCTGTTATATGAATTTATAAAAAATTGTTGTAGGTTTCTTTATAAACCTTTGCATTATTTATTATTCCAAGAGCATACTAAACGTATAACGTATTTCATTTAAGCACAGGACATAATAGCAACACAATTAAATGTAAATCAGCAATGGAAAAATATTCACAAGTTACGGCTGATGCAACTTTAGTTGAAATCTCAGTTGAAATTCAATTTACTTAAAAGTACTTGTTGCTCTTTACAAACTGACTTGGATATGTAGTTTTCCTAAAAGATTTATATAATAAAAAACTTTTGCTATTTTTCATTTGCAATCACTTCAAGTTAAATAAAACCGTAAACGAAATTTATCAAAGAAGGATTTGACCCTCTGTAATGAATGAATTGATATTGACTTTTTTTTGTAAATCGAGTTTCTAAAAACATTGTTGTTGGGTATTTACTTATTTTATTTGATTAATTAAAATATTAGGAGTATTATTTTTAAACATTTTTTAGGCCCACGATTTGTACCACGACGCCACATTGAAAACAAACATTAATTTGGTGATCGTTAGAATGATTCGCTTAGAAGAAGAAGAGCACGAGGTAAACAACTATAATTCACAATTTTCAATAAACATCGTACGCTATAAAAACTAAACTCCTTTTATCGCGCGAGTATTATTAATTGTTACTAAGATTAATTTATACGACAGACGCCTTGAACACAAACTTGCTTCAGTAGATTGAACATTTTTCATCTTTTCATAACTGGTAGCCGCAAAATTCATTTTCAGCTTTTTTGTAACTTTCTGTGTAATTCGATAAATACCATGAGAGAATCAACGTATATAAAAGCAGCAACGTTGAATTATTAGTAACCTACTTTTTTATATTTTTTTTAATAAAGGAAAACGGAAAATACCTAATGCTTATCCCTGTTTTAGTTGAATCTTGCAATAAACAAAAACGCAAAGAAAACTTTACAATATTTTTGTGAATGGCAAAGGAGAATGAACCCAGCAGATGATAGTCACCCTAACCATCACGATGTTGCAGTTTTACTTACGAGGTATTTTTTTTTTCTTCTAAATATCCATTACGAAAAATTACAAACCGTGCGCGATATATGTAAGTAGAGAAAAAATTTAGAAGGAGTATGAAAGCGCGATGAGGCACTTGATTGTGTGGAAATGTTTAGCGAGTGTTGATTAAAAGTCTAAGATATGCAAGGGCTTTTACGACCAGTATTAAATTGCAAGAGGTAAGATAGACAAAAAAAGTAAAAATTTGCATTAAATAGGTGGTGACCTAAAAAACAAAATTCGATCCCCTGCATTAAAGTTGTTAAAAGTATAAATTTCGTTAACATATACTCTAATGCAATTGATTTTACCGCTAATTAAATAAAATTCTTTATCATTCTAACAATTTTTAATTACTTTATATCAAAACCTAATTTTCGAAAAGTATGTCCAGTAAAAATTTAAATTTAATTACACGTAAAAAGGTTAAATTTTTATTTTGAGCAGCGCAAAAACCAAATTTTGTCGTGTTGCTTTAAAGCAAAGCTATCAAAAAATTACATTAAAATAAAGTGAGTTATCATTTTCAAATTTAATTAATTCAAATTATTCAACTTTTTATAATATCACGTTTATCTTTCAGTTTTTTAATTAAATTGTTAAAATTTATTCCTAATGTTCATTAGATTTGCAGATAAATAGAGCTCACAAAATGTTTAATTGCCAGTCAGCTTGTAATTTTAATTGTATATGTATTTATAATTGAAATTATTTTTTACACAATAAAAGAATCGACCTATGTGGAGACGAGGATAATTGTGGATTATTAGGGGCTTCTGTACTAGGAGGAATGTGTGACCCCGAACACCAAGCCGCTTTATGCGAGGATAATGGACTTCGTCTTGGTTTCGTAATAGCTCACGAAATTGCTCACACGTTCGTATGCTTTTATAGTATTTCAAATAATAAGCTTTGTTGAAATCTATCAAGCTAAAAATATATTCTGTTATTTTACGGGTAGTTTAAATCATAGTAAATATATGCTGTTTGCTTTTGAGGCTTATGTTGTCCTAAATTGTTCACCACATGTCACATATTGAAATTTTGAATATTTTTCACGCATGAACGCTATCTCATTACTGACATCTGTGACGTAAACCGCAATTCCAGGCTAGCAATTCCCCATGATACCGTTAAGGAGTCCGGTTGTTGTGCTGCATTACCAGGAGGACTTACCACCGTAATGAATCCTTCCGTCGATATCCGGACCGCCGAGTGGTCGACCTGCAGTTGCAAATTTTTAAAATTATTTATAGAGTATGTTTATAAAACTATATGCTTTGCAGATTATTACAGTAAATTGTAGTTTAGTCAAGGTCTCGAAACATGTCTCTTTGATCCACCTACTGATCATAGTTTTGAAATGCCAGATATTCTTCCAGGAGTAATGTACGGAGGCGATTTTCAATGTCGCGAATTACTCGGACCCAACTCTGGACTTTGTAACACTGGTTTAGTAAGTATGCCTATAATTTATCTTAAATGCTACTTAATTTTAAATTATCCAAAGCAAATTTTAATTAATTAATTAATAAATTAAAAATGTTACTCGACCGACGACGGCATGGTGGATAATAATACCTATAATATTTTGTCAACCCGAATAGGTAGGTACTTCGAAACTATATAATTAAAGATAAATTTACGAATTGAATTTTTAATAAAAGTACAAAGACGAATAACGAGAAAATCGCGTGTTAAACTTAGAAGAGTCTTCTAATTACAAATTTTTTCAAGCTAGTGAACACGCTAAAAGAGTTTTCGATGCCCAACTTTTAGAAAATTGCGATTACAGCATCTAACCACCTTTCAGTCTTTTTTCATATTTTGCTACCAATGAAATTGAAATGAGAATGTTTAACTCAATACGCATAAAAAAGAATGGCTGCAATTTAAAACGTTAAAACAGTTTAATTTAAAAAAAAATTTGAATAAAATCGTCGGAGGTGTTCCGCGAATAAAGAGATATTTTCGCAAATGTGAAAATATAGAATTGCCTTATATATTATGTAAATTTATGAGATGTGCTAGTAAGCCGTTATTTACAACGATACGTGAATGCTCGAGGTTTACTTGAAGATTGCTAGTGATAAAAATGCTTCGGTACACGAATACTAAGAAAAAGTATCAACTTGATATCTTCCTACAGCACGAGACAACCATTCATGTTGTGTACAGGAGCATCGGGATACCTACACTAAAAATTAAAACAAATTTACATAATATATTTTGTGCTCTAGCCGAACATATAATTTTTAAATTTTGTAAAAATTTTGTAATTTTTAGGAGTGCGACAATTTGATTTGCTACGTCGAAGGTAAGGGTTGCATCGAAACTCGCACACCTGCAGCCCCTGGAACGTCATGTGACGAACGAAAAGTAAAGTAGCAAAAATATCTTAATCGACTCTCTAAAATTTTGCTGATTTTGCAATAGTGGTGCTATCGAGGAAAATGTTTAGCTATTGGAGAGCGGCCATGTGCCGTAGATGGAGGATGGGGTCGGTGGTCCAGTTGGTCCGAATGTTCAAGAAGTTGTGGTTCAGGAGTTACTAGTCGACAGCGAATTTGTAATAATCCAGCTCCTATTCATGGTGGAAAATATTGTATTGGCAAGCACAAATCTCATAAAATATGTAACACCGAAGTAGATTTATTTATTTTATAAATATTTCAATACTATTCTGATGTGATATATTTTACAATAGCCATGCGGATTAGGTAAGCCTTCATTCAGAAACGTACAGTGCGCAGAATTTAACGATTGGATATACCCCGAAGACAGTAAAATACATTCGTGGACAGCATATTTTATGGCAGATGGTATATTATAAATGCAAATACCTAAATATAACAATTATTATAATTATTAAAAAATTGTAGAAAATCCATGCATTCTATTTTGTGTTAATGATCATGGAGATGTGGCTGCATTACGACCACGAGTGATCGACGGTACAAAATGTTACAAAGGATTAAGGAATATTTGCGTTGATGGATTATGCGAAGTGCGTATTAAATGATATATAAAAATTGCGACTCTTTTAAAACTTTATACCAGGTCATTCCGTGCGATCTTGATCTTGACTCGACTGCAATTGCTGATTGGTGTGGTATTTGTAAAGGTGACGGAACATCCTGCAGATTAATAGAAGGACAATCTGTTATTAAAGAGTGTACGGATAATGACGGTATTGTGTTCATGCTTATACTATCACTATTTAATATTAAGTTAATAGCTCTGGTAAAGATATTGGACATACCTGCCCAATCCGTAAACATCAAAATTGAAGAAGCCGAACCAAGCGACGTAGAAGTTCAAATAAGAAATGCAGATGGCAGTTTTACATACGTTGCAGGGTATTTTTTATAACAATCATTAAATTTAATTTTATAAGCTTTCAAAATTTGCAACGAAATGTTATTTCTACTTTTTAATTTTGATCTAATAACTTATATAATTTCTATTATGTTTAGAGATACTTTAGGAATGTTTGATGTCCCAGGAAGTAAAGCTTGGATTGGAAATATTAGAACACGGCAGGAAGCCATAAATATTCCTGGTCCTATTTCTGAAAATTTAACCATATGGGTTAGAAAACTTAATTCAAATTGTACTAAAATAAAACTTAAATTATAGGTTGTCAGTATGGACAACTGTATCCTCAAATATGCATTCGGGATTAAAGAATCAGTAGCAAGAACGCCATGTTTTGATTGGGATTATATCGATTGGACCCAGTGTTCCGCTTTGTGTGGTCCTGGAACTCAAGAAGCTATTCCAAAATGTATGGAAAAAGTGGCTGGTCTTGTAGATAATTTATATTGTTGTAATAAACCAAAACCAAAAGAGCACATTCGACCATGCGAAATTTCGCCATGTATACCAAGGTAAGCAAACTATTTTCTTTGATACACACGGTATTTTATAAATATACCGATATATTAAGTACAAAAAAATTAAAAAATTGATTTTAAGTTAAACAATTTAAATTCTTAAATATGATACGTATTATGTACTTACGCAACAAACGATTATTATTAGACTATAATAATCAAATAATTTTGCTAATTACGTTACCTTTGTAGATGGTTAATTGGAAACTGGCTGCCCTGTGACTGCCACAATAGAAAGCGCACGCGAATGGTTAAGTGTATAAAGCCGACAGGAGAAGGCGAAGGTGAATCTGATATAATTTCCGATAGTGAATGTGTTGGACCTAAACCTAAATACGAAGAAAATTGCCTTTGTCCAGAAGACAATAATTATAAAATTGGTGAGATGCCCTGACCTTTTTTTATTACTATTTTTTAATACATTTTGTATTCTTGTTGAAGCTAAATGTTCGAATTACTCGGAGAAAACGGATTCGGTGCATAGCGAATTGTGTAAAGGATTAGTAAGTACTGCTGATTTATGTGTAGTTTATAATTTGTATACGTCTGCTATCCATTTTAAATACAAGAAATTGATACCAAATTTTCCTGTGCGAGATTTGAAATTCGGGCAGCCACTCGGGAAGCTTAATTCAGACGGTCTGACCTCACGGTGACCCCGATCAACTCATGAAAATTTGAATTTAAAATTTTGTAAACTTAGATAATTTTATTACATGGAAACATTTATATAATCTTCTACTTAAATTTTACTTGTAGTTGCCACATGAGGGTGAAGACTGCGGAAACGGCACTTCCCAACTACACGATTTAATAATTGATAAAGAAAACCCACAAGAAGTGATTTTAGTTGGACACAAAGAAGGTGACGACGAATTTAATTATCCTACTTTTAAATCGACAACGGTAATAAGTGGAAAGGCTGCACTGAAATACTTAAACAAAATGGAAAAAGATTTCAGCAATAACAGATCGCGCGTGTAATTTTATTTTCAAGTTTAATAACTTTAAAGAATAGAATTCATTCAACTTATGTAAGATTTATTATATTATTATACATATACGAGTTTATAAGTTATTTTGCATAAAAAAGTTTAAAACATATTTATTGAGTTAATATATCACGTCGTTTTATCTGATTCCTCAGTTTGATTTTTGTGCTGCAAATCCTTCAAGAGTTGGGCAGCTTCCGTACCTGTGATAACCTTCTCGTTGCAGGTATCTAGGCTATCGACAATTTTATCTCCCATCGATTCAAAAGCAGCATCAGTTAAGTTAAGAGACGAATGGGATTGTTTTATTGGAACTTCTATCACTTTAACCTCTTCCGGAGGAATTCTATCCTCTACTATTGTACCAACTTTAAGATTTCCGTGTCCTTTTTCGTTATTACAAGGAGTATTAGTATTATCACGTCTCAATCTAGATTTTATTATGTTCCTACGAGATTGTCTAACACTTCTGGCATTTGAAGTAATGTCACGAAGGCGCTAAAATAAAAAATATTTAAATGAAATTGCAGTAATATATGTTGCACGGCGCGGCGTGTAGTAATTCTACTCACAACAGGTTTTTCTTTCATATACACATCCATAGTTTGAAACCAAACATGTTGCAACAGATCGTAGGGAATACCGTCAATTGCACGTTTTGTTTTTGAGCATGTTTTATGGGAGTTGCATAATTCTCGTGTACCTGGTTTTTCGATCGTGCATTTTTCATCGTCTACTAAAATATCTTCCTCGCCGGGTATATGCGCTTCCCTAACACATTCAACTTCTCGTGTGCGAAATCCCGATTGAAATTTACAAGCAGTGCACTTACTCCATTTACCTACTCTCCATCTAGCAAATCGATTTTTATACGCAGATTTAAAATATTTTTAGTGAGTCACTTACTTAGTTTTACAAGCCTGTTCATTACATGTCCTCACTTTTACAGCGGGTTTCTCTGGAGCTTGACAGAAACTCGACGATACTTTTCCAGCTTTTTCTTCCATACACTCAGGATCTGAAGTTTCTGTACCTCCACCACATCGAACCGTACATTCGTTCCATTCCACGAATTCCCAATGGTAGCGAGGTTGATAACTTGCTTGTACTGAAGGTTCTGCATACTTATAATGATATCCAACATTATCCTTGGCGAAATAGACCACCTATATTAAATTAATTGATTAATTAAATTATAACTATTAAAAAAAACTGGAAATTACTTTATTTAAAACAAAATATGAATTGAGTTATTCCCCCCCTCTGATAATTCCAATTTCTAGTTTCACCCATTTGGAATTACGCATTCAAAAAGTTAGTTAATTCAAAGAGCAGTGAATTCCTTTTATTATTGAATTCTTTTCTTATATTTTAAACAATTATTTAAATTGGGTTGAGTGGAAGAGCAGGGCGGCTCTCGTTAAGAGCCAATCTGAACTTCGCCCTTTTCATGCGGGCGAGACAATTAAACGTATAGATCTTGTACCCCGTGCATAATGTTATTATTAATTTGTATAATTAATTGTTGTCGCACATGTTATACTGGTTTTGTTTAGTTTAAATATCCTGAATTCAATATTTAGCCATGTATAATATAATATGAACTCATCTGCTCGAAATTATACCAAGCGTCGCTCCTCGTTTGCTTATGCTTAGGAACACCCCGTATAAACTTAATTATAATTTGTAAAATGAAAGATGAAATTATCTAACAAAAAATTCTAAAGCAATATTACTTAAAGAGCGAAAATATTTTTAACAAAGCAAACTGATAGTATAAAAAGCATTATCGCTCCTCGTAAACATTAGCTACATTTAAACCAAAAAAGGGCATCATTTTGCACCCTATTTATTTTACGACATTTAAATGTTATGATTCTCTTAGTTTCAATGTTCTCGTAATTTCCACTTATTTATTTTATACTTTATAATTCAAGTTATTCTTACTGGGTATTATTCTGTTTTATTTAAGCAAATATAATACAAATTCTTACACTACAAAAACCACATTTCGTTACTTGTGTATTGCCAGTGGCGGATTTCCGAACAAGCGCAAGAGGCGCGCGCCTGGAACATCATAAATCCAGGGGGCCTCAAAATTCAGCTCTCGAAATAAAATAAAGTAATTTTATCTAACTTTGTTTGTAATGAAAATAATTAATTATCACAGCGTATTTAATAATTCATAAGAAAGTGTGGCATAAGGATAACACATATTAAAAAATAACCAATATAAAATTACAACTGATGTGAGTAGTGAAAATAATCAAAATTGAATTGCACCTGGGGCCTCTCAAGTGCTAAATGTACTTGCCACTGTGTATTACGTTTCCAATCAACAGCTTTACTTTTATTCGTTATACTTAGTGCTATTAAGTACACATGTTTTGTTTGAAAATTCAAGTTCAACACAACAATAAATTTTCATTTTCTTTCGTGAAATGCTAGCGTGCAATGAATAACGCGCTTCAATAGATTACAAGATTCCGATTAATTGCTTTTTAATTTTTATAACATTACCCTATAATAAATTTATATCAAGTTTTCTACGCCATTTTATAAATGCAATCAAACACGAGTGGAATCAAATTTTAATTTGAACAACTATAGGTGGCTTCAGCTAAATTTTATTTTTTTAATATATTTTTGAATAATTAAAATAATATAGGAAGATGCGGAGAATGAGAATGAATAGCATTAATTGTTACATAGATCCTTGTGTGGCTTTTATCGTATAAAGTAGGAAATTAACAACTAATTAAATTTAATAATCTAAATTTTTAATCACATTTCATAAAATAATAATCATATAAAATTTAATTCAATTACTTAACCTAAATATTATTTTCATGAATTTATCATTTTAATTTAGATGGAAAATTTATTATCCAGACACTCATTTGACTAGCGATTATAATCTTAGTTCATATACAGCGCAAATAGCGTATATTCATTTTTCATGGCAATGACTGGATTAAATTTAACTGGATTTCATAAAAGAATTCAATAATAACTTTTATATTATTTTTTAATATTCTCATCTGAATTGATGAATATCAAAAAGAGAAAAAAGTCAAAGGAAATTCCACGGTTGAGGTGAACGAGGAAGCTGTAACTCTAAACTGAATTTTGTAGCGCAACCATTCATCGCACAGAAAAACGATAACTAGTAAGAAAATTATCTCGAATTTCTAGTTTTGTTGTTTAAAAGTAATTTTACTCTAGATTAAAATTTGAGAAGTGTAATTTATAACAAAAATAATAATTGCAAGTTCAATGAACAATTCTGCAAATATTCGGTATATACCCATACATTTGCTTTTAAGCAACATCACAGCAAAATGGAAATAATTCATTTTAAGCAGATCACAGTAGTCAAAGATTGCAAGTCGCAATTCACCCCTACATGTTTAAAATATGTAGTAAATGACATTATATATTTATAAACAAATAGAGTTAGGTAAGAGCTGATTGAAATAAAAGATTTAAGGTCTTCGGTGTAGTCCAATCAGACACTTGACGAAGATTCGTCATCGGAAATGGTGGTGACTTCAAACCCATTAAAAATACATTTTTTGGAAATTTTTTTAAATTGTTAAAATATGCTACCCGCATCATAATGCAAGGGTTCCTAATGTACTGAATAAGTTTGACATGCCAACTCTACAGAATAATAAAGTATAAATAAGGCACCAATGTAATAAAAAATCTTATCGTATTCTTTCTCTGAATGATGGAATACCTGTTATTCATTCTATGGATTACCTAAATTTCAAACTTCAACCATCTGTGCTTTAACGTTAACTTTATATCGTTGGTTTCTTGATATATTTTATCAAGAAGCTTTTAGTGAAAGGTAAGGTGCTTAAAGGTAAAAGTAATCGGTCTAAAATAATTTGATTTACATGTATATAATATATTACGCATTTGCATCACATAATATACATTTTTAAATATTTATATAATATTTACAATTATTAATGTTTTAATTTTGGCAGAAGCAATTAAATCTGGAAGCATAATCTAAATTTATAGGGTAAAATTTTGCTAGGATTAAAATACACTGAAACAGAATGAACCATTAAAAGCGTTGCCAAGTTGAGTCTAAAGAAAGATTATAAAACTTATTGTACAATAATTGCATTTGGCACTAAAAAGTATACGTACGTACATCTCTTAAAGGCTAATTTTATTTCTAATTATTTTAATGGAAGATTTATGTGTTAAACGAACGCTGTTATTTTATCTGCAAAGCAAAATACAATTGCAGCTTTTCAGAAATCCTTTCAAAACCATTACTCTACGGAATTATATAAATTATAAAAATTCTTAATATAAATTCGTAACCATCAAAATGTTATTGAACAGCTCCTAACTTTAATTTTATTATACCACAATGACTCCTTGGTTTTTGAATGTGGAACTTGATTGTCCAGGTTTATGAAATACGTTACTCTCCCGTAACCTTGCAAAATTTTTTATGGTAATTCAAAATGAACCAATCAATCAGAGGTGCGTTACGGAAGGAAAGAAAAACAGATTGCACTATTTATATACACAATCAGCAGGTCATGCGGCCTTTAGGCCGCCCTGTCTTAATACAGTTTGAACAATATTCGTTTTTGCGCCGGATCATGGATTAGTTTAGTACGTGTTTTTAATATAATGCGTTTTAGTCACTTTTGCTTTACTCATAATTAAAATTAATGATTTATGCTCTATATTTCTAGATATTACATTGTGTAAAGAACGACGTGCAGGGTTAGAAAAGTGGCGTTTATTTTAAAATTTTGCAGCATAGCTTTCAATTAAAGTTTTAATTACCTAGATATTTTTGTTCGGAAGATTTCGAGAAGCTTTCCATTCAGAAGCCTTTTATGTTATGTTAAGATTAGAAAAATGCAAACTTTGTGTTTTATAAATTTTATTAATATATTTCAGTATAGTAATTTAAAATTTTCAAATAGTCATTTCTAATAGAATATCGGCATTCTGGTTAAATATTTAGTTACATAATATCAACTTTCTAACAGTTGTTTTTGAATTTAGATAATTAACTTTTTAGTGTTAGAAATTCGTTAGTGCCTTTGAGATAAAAAAATTAAAAGTTTTTTTTAGTATCCAACCAGTATAAAAGAGGTAAGAGGTAAGCATTTTATTGTAACATGTACTTCATTTAGATATTTTATTATAAAATATAATTAGCATTAACAACAATTTTGTGTTTATTTTTATAGCAGTTGAATTTTTGTGTTTAAGCTTAATTTATATAATAAAATATCTAAATGATGAAATATGTTACAATAAAACGCAAAAATTAAATAAAATTAAATTATGCAAGGTGTATCTGATGAGTTCCGAAGAACGAAACATTCATTGTATTTTATACGTTAGTTAAAATTCAATTTTACTTAATTTTTGCATTTAATTGTAACATGTACATCATTTAGATATTTTATTATATAATTTCACATGTTAAGAACTAATCCTATCGATTAAGCTTAATTTATTAATTTCAAAAAATAATTTTTCAAATATGATTTATCCAATGGTCACCATTTCCAATGATGATGGTGCTAACCAAAGTGATAGTGATGGTCCATCTTTTATTTTTAAATTACTTTACTTAGTACATGAACCTTCTCGAATGAATTTCTGAAATGTTGGTCATTTTAGATTTCGTATGAATTTAATGTCGCCCGTTTTTGTAATTATTGTCAAACTTATACAGTTTACTACTTTAATAGTCGTATAAAAGGTTATAGTCTGGAACACGTTTGTCTGCTCGGATGCCAAACTTTTCACTCATGCGGAATATGTCCAATTCCAAACTTGTTACAGAATATACTATTACAATGATCATAAAAAAAATTAATTATTTTATCTCCTAACGCAATTTCATTTTGAACCCTCTTTTAAGCCTTTTAAGGGAGAAATTTTGGAAAATCTACAAAGATGATGGATAGGACTTTATTATTCATCCCTGAATCTAAATTTAATCTTTTAATGCCCGTATTTTAAAATACCGTTAATTTGAGGTGTTTCCAAGTCACAAAATTCCCTACATGAAAACTGAAAATTTCGATTTTTAATCTTATTTTTGGAGGGCAATTAGTTAGCCTAAAACTGTTATTTTTCGATGCTCTACAACATATTATCCAAAAATTATTCAAATCGCAGCCGTCGCGTTGCACTATTTACAAGTATACAGTTTATATAACGAGTATTTGAACAACTTTTTCCTTTTAAGATAGTATCCCCCAAACCCACTTGTCTTGAAAAATTTTCAAATTTTGGGTATTATAAATTAAAAATTTTTGCCTTAATATTTTCAAATAAAGGAAATATTCGCGACCAAAGTTTGAACATTTTGCATAATTTGAATGTGCCAGCTAACTAAAAGTTGCATTCATTTCACATCATAATTTCAAAAAAAATTTATTTTTTTCCAAAAGCAACTAATTTATATATCAGTTTATTACGAATATATTAACGGTTATTCCCCGATTTGTTGCAAACATAAACATTTATAAAATATGCAAGTTGAAGCTTTACTCAGTTATAAAGTACACAGCACTCAGGTTAACCGAGTATAAAGTACAGGGTGGGCCAATTTCGATAGTTCTTATGGGAAACTCGGTAACTATAAGAGTTATGAAAAAATGGATGGCGCATCCTCGATCTCTTTTTTCGAGAAAAGCTTAATGGCGAAAACCAGAATTTGCTATCTTTTTTTCTTTTGGAGTTATAGCCAAAAATTCGAATTTTCGACTTTTCGATAAATGTCGATATCTCGGTTGTTTTTCAAGTTATCAAAAAAATGTTAACACTTTCTTCGGGCACTTTTTTAAGATCAATAAAATGGGCTAAAGAGATTTTAAATATCTATCTCAGTTTCAGAGTTATAACATAAACTTGTGTTTTTTTAAATGGAAACCATAGTTGAAAATAATATTTTTAAATAGCGTTTTTTATCCTCTTTTCAACGATATATAACATGATATATAACAACAAAAATATTATAAAATAATATAGAAGACCGAAAATTTAAATATAAAAATAACATTATTAGTAAACAACAATCAAAATTTTAAATTCTAACAAAAATTAAAGTAAAGATCACACCGCAGTCTATTGTTTTTAATACTTAATTTGGTTAAAACAAAACATTACTAAAACCATTATTGAAATTTAAAACATTTACACCGATTGTTTTTTAAAAAAATTAAAATAATATAAATTATAGTTACTATAGTAATATTTAATGACAGCAACTAAGCAAATATTCGCTTACTGAAAAACAATTGGAGTAAATGGTTTAAATGTCAATATACCTAATGGTTTAATTGTGTAGTGTTTTGTTTTAACCAAATTATGTATTAAAAACGATAGACTACGGTTTGATCTTTACTTTAATTTTTGTTAGAATTTAAAATTTTGATTGTTTTGTATTAAAAATGTTAATATTTTATTTAAATTTTAGGTCTTCTATAATATTTTATAATATTTTTGTTGTTGTTATATATCGTTGAAAAGAGAATAAAAAACGCTATTTAAAAATATTATTTTCAACTATGGTTTCCATTTAAAAAAACACAAGTTTATGTTATAACTCTGAAACTGAGATAGATATTTAAAATCTCTTTACCCCATTTTATTGATCTTAAAAAAGTGCCCGAAGAAAGTGTTAACATTTTTTTGATAACTTGAAAAACAACCGAGATATCGACATTTATCGAAAAGTCGAAAATTCGAATTTTTGGCTATAACTCCAAAAGAAAAAAAGATAGCAAATTCTGGTTTTCGCCATTAAGCTTTTCTCGAAAAAAGAGATCGAGGATACGCCATCCATTTTTTCATATCTCTTATAGTTACCGAGTTTCCCATAAGAACTATCGAAATTGGCCCACCCTGTACACTCTCAGACAAAAATAATAAATACTGGACTGCAGATGCTCTTATTATTTTACGTTCACACTATAGCCCATTTCATTTAAGCATGCAGAGAATAATTTGTACTAAAATGATGACCTTGAATATTAGCCAATGAAATTGTCACGAAGTTAGCCGCTTTTACACTGCTGAAATTTACGTGTTGTTGACAGATAATATTTAATTTTTCATATTATGTCAGAATGTATAATGTTAAAATTAAATAGTTCCTATGCAGCCTTTCTTTATTTATTTTATCAAAATCGTATTAAAATTGAAATAAATTTGTGAAAATACGTTTTCTAAAATTATTTTGTAAACTTCTATATTAGGCAACACACATTTCTTTAAATTTTGAATCATTTCCCATTCTGTCTTTGTAAATGTGACTTTGCAGACGACCTGCCACCTACTTACTGCTAATATGAGATCGACTATAGAATTTATTTTTGTTTCTGATTGTCTCGGAGAAACTACCTTAATTGAATAAATAAAACTGCATTTTTTTCGAGCATATAATTTCTTTTAATACACGAAATAGTTTCGACCTATGTATGTCTTCTTCAGAGTATCTGTTGTAATATAAAAATTTTAAATAGTTTTTAAACATTTGTAAAAAATATAACTCGATGGCATATTACGTCAATAATTAATTATTAACTATAACAGTAGGTGTGCCTCAAGAAGCTAAATTAAACTAAACTAAAAGTTATCAAAAATAGGTGTATAATAACCTAAATTTTAAATTTGTAATTTTCGCAGTTCTTTAATTTCTAGAAGTTCTAATAAGCCTAGTTTTCCTCCTTTTCTTTTATAGATTGTCCTATAAATGGTGAGATACACCAGAAAATGTATTAAAGTTTTTGTGTTCTGTTAAGGCGGTGTGACACACACGTTAATTTTGTACAAAATTTAGTACAAAATTTTGTAGTAAACTTTGTACAAAATTATGTCAAGTGTAAAACGTGTAAATTTTGTACTAAATTTTATACAAAATTTTGTACTAAATTTTTTCAAAAAACTGTGTATGACACGTAGTTTGGAATATTTGTTTGAAATTTTGAAATTTCTCAAATGTCAAAATAATAAATGGATCAAAAATTTTTATCTGCTACATGTTCTACGATAATAACAGTAACTGCTGCGATTGCTATTTTAAAAGGGTTAAACGAACAATGTGGGCTCAACCATGGTTAAAGCGAAGAATTGAAGGAAGAGGTATCTTAAATAAAATGTTGAACTCGGAATTGAAAAATGAAGACAAATCGGCATATACTCATTTTCTTCGTCTTGCCAGCGCACAATTTAATTATTTATTAGCTTTAATTAAGAGTGATATAAATAAATCAGCGTTTTAACTCTTCTAGTATAACATATTTAAAAGGATCAAATTTATTGTTATATTTATTTTAATTTTGCTTTAAATTTAAATCAAATAAAAACAAAATGTTTAGTAATGGAATTCCAACTTCCTCTTCATCCCAATCAAAAGAGTTTTCCACACCTTTCAAATCCTAGGAGGTCGCAGGCGTATATCCTCCCCCTAAAGATTTACCGGATTATAAAAACCCGGACTGCAAAAATCAAGTGTAATCCACTAACTACTAACTCATTTTAATTCTATCTTCTTCTTCTTCAGGTGCCGTTTCCGCTGTGGAGTTTGGCAATCATCATTGCAATTTTTATATTTGAAATATCTGTTCTGATCAGTTGGATTGATGCACACTTATATCATTCTTTCACATTTCCCAGCCAAGATGTCCGTTTTCGGGCAACACTTTTCTTCTCCTGAATTTTTCCCTGCAGTACTTGGTATTTATATCGTCTCATCACGTGGTCCAAGTATTGAAGCTTCCACCTTTAGATGGTCATTAGAATTTCCCGAGCTTTTTCCATTTTTCTGAGAATCTTCACATTCGTCACACTATTTATTTCTATATACACGCAAAAAGATTTATTTTATTTAAAGTAAGACCACGCACAATTTCACTCGAAAATTTGGTATGATAAAATAGAACAATTTTGAAAAAATTTAGTACAAAATTTTGTACAAAATTTAGTACAAAATTTATACGTTTTACACGTCACATAATTTTGTACAAAGTTTACTACAAAATTTTGTACTAAATTTTGTACAAAATTAACGTGTGTGTCATACAGCCTTTAGTCTTGTTCAAATCTTCTTTCCGGTTTGACCGACATATTTTGTTTTACAATTCTCGAATTTCATGGTATATAGCCCGTTTTTATCGAGTGTTGCAATCAATTGTTCGTGTTGATACTATTTATTGTTGTTTTTAGTTGGAATTTATTCAGGATTCTTGAGAGACCAAACATGATTTCTTTATTCTTTACTTCGTTTTTTGTCTTTCTCAGTTTTGTTTTGAATTAATTTTTGTATTATTCCTGTTTAGTACTTAACCATTATGTTCGGCGTTTAGTTTCATTAATTACTGTGTTTTGTTCAGAGTTTAAATGAACTTCTGGCATTCAATTAATGTATGCTCTAAAGGCGGCTGCTTTGTTTTTTTTTGTGGTGGTTAGAAGTATTATTATTTATGATGATGTCAGTGATTGTGGGGTTTTGTTATATGTTGTTAAATCAAACAATTTGAAAATACAAACCTACGTAATTATGTAGGTATATTGCAGCTAAGTTGATATGTATAGATCACATTATTGTACTATAAATACATACCTACATATAATACGCGTTTAAATTTGGGTTTATTTTGTAACTAAATATTTATACAGCAATGGATACACTGAAGAAGACATAAGTCAAAACTGGTGTGCATATTAAGAAAAATAGTACCTAAGTATACTCTAGGAAGAAATAATAATTATATTTATTCAATTAGAATCAATCTCGAGATGGCTTTTACCTATAATTTTATTTTTTAATTTAAATTATTACTTAACTTATGTGCAGTGGAACTATTATTTTAGGACACGTCGGCTTCTCCGACGATCCAAGATTCAAAATAGCATATTGTATTTTTAATGCTTAATATAAAAATTTGTTCTTGTTCCCTCTACTTGAATTACGTATGTATAACGCGAGTTATATTCAGGTTTATTAATATTATAATTATGTTATCGTAGTTCTTGCAATTTACAATCAAACGATAAGAAAGGTATTATAATATATAGAAGTGCATTAACATAATAAAACGCTTTTTGCTTTGAATTGTATGCTAGAAACTATCGCAGTTTTTTTTCGATATCACTCAAAAAGTCCTGTGCAATAAATCTTTTATGATTTTTAAAAAGGTGTTTTTGTCCACGCATTTTGTAATTGGCGCAGTCGGTAGGATTCCAAAAATTGACCTTATCGAAAGAGCAATTTTCATGTCAACGATTAATTGGAAATTTTGTGAAAATAAAAACGAGTGGGACATTAACAGCACATAAAGTCATCGAGGAACGAACAAGCATCGTCCAAACCGTTGACAAATAGTTTGAGAAGTCCTGCGGGAAGAACAATCATCTTCCAAACTAAAAGGTACTAGAATTTAAAAAGAAAAATAAAGTAATGAAAACAACAATTACACTGCTAGTCTCATTTTATTTCATATCTTATAAGTTCCTAGTATAAAAGGTAGATCCTAACGATGCAGAAAAAACTGCATTCTCTACAGAAGGAGGACATTATCAATTTCAAAGAATGCCAATGGACCTTAAAAACTCTCCATCAACATTTGCAAGGATAATGGAAAAGGATTAAAGGATATTGTTTTACGAGGTCTTCAACACGAATCTTGTCTCGTTTATTTAGACGACATTATTATTTTTAGTAGTTCTCTTCAAGAACATTTGCAAAGATAAAAAAATGTATTTGACCGACTTCGGAAAAGTAATTTAAAAATCCAACTTGACAAATCGGAATTTCTTCAAAAGGAAGTTCAATATTTAGGTTATATTAAAATAACCCCGGCGAGAGTAAAACCAAATCCGGATAAAATTTCAGTCATACAAAAATTCCCTATTCCAAAAACTAGAACGGAAATCAAAATCTTTTTAGGTTTAATTGGTTACTACTCGTATAGACGATAATTTTGCAATAGGTGCTGTGCTATCGCAAGGTGAAATACCGACAGACAAACCCATTGCTTACGCATTACGGACATTAAATGAAACCGAAACTTAATATTCGACAATCGAATAGGAGTTACTTGCGATTGTTTGGGTATGTAAACATTTCAGACCCTATCTGTACGGTTGTAAGTTTACTATTTATACGGATCATCATCCATTCTTAATAAATATTTTAGAAAGAATAATTATATTGCAAATTCAACAACTCAATCCTTTAAATAAAAATAGAACCAAGAGAGGTTTGGTACACGGTTTGGGATCTATAATTAAAGCTATTACGGGGACCTTAGATCAAAATAATGCGGAAAAGTATGACAGAGCCATAATAACTATTTCGGGAAACCGAGAAAAATTAAAGCATTAGTAAAAGAACAAATAACGTTATTCCAAAATTCAATTGATAATTATCAGAAAAACATTCAAACATTAGCACAAAATCAATCAAATACAAAATTTTACAAATCGAGATTTTGAAAACAGGAATTTAAAAATATCGAAACTTATCATTTCTTTTTTATTACAATGTTTATTTCACAAATAATCTATGATTCTTTAGAAAAAATTGAAATAGTAGCTATCACTTTCTCAAAGATTAACTCGTTTCATAATTCTATGTTAGATCCAAATGAACTACTGAATGAAATTTTAATAATTAATGAACAATTAGATAAAAATAATTCCATTCGAACCAAATATTACAAACATACTTTTATTTGAAAAATGTATGGAGATAAAAAGTTATAGTAAAGAAAATCAAATCATGTTTATTTTAGAAATTCCAATAGTAGAAACCGAGTAGAAACTGAAAGTTACAATTACTATCACTTACATATATCCCTTACCAATTCTAACCGAAACTTAATTTAAAACCATTATTCTTCAATCCAAATACCTCCTTTGTAATGAGTAAAACGATGCATTCCTTAATACAAAATGTTTTAAAATATCAGTCAAGGAATATTTATGCCAAAATGGAGAAATCGTCGATACTATAGAAGATGCATCTTGTGAAATTCAATTACTAAGGTATTCCAACGATGCGACAAATTGTAAACTAATTAATGTTGAAATCAGAAACATCAAGATTCAAAAATTTGAATACATTCAAAATCTAAAAATTCACAGTGATTTTAATTTTAAAACTGTAAAATTAGATGTAATAAATGCTCCAATACATTTTCACAAAATTAGTAGATACGTATGTATACTATAATCATTTATATAAAATTATTAATCATTGTTATTTTAGCTTTTGTAGTTTTTAAATATTGAAAGTGAAAATTGTTACGTTTAGCGAAGATTATTATAATCAAAATTAAAAATGTACTTCTTCGCAAAATAAAAATAAAAATTTTGCGAAGAAGTACATTTTTAATTTTGATTTTTAAATATTATTGTAATAGAATTAGAAATTTGAAATCATCAACGAAAAAAGTTGACAGGAAGGATGAAAATCCAAAAATGGATATTAATATAAAATTATCTTCGAACTCTGGTAATCCATAGTTCTCTCTTAGGTCGGAGGAGTTATATTCAGGTTTATTAATAAATATTATAATTAGATTATCGTAGTTCTTGGAATTTATAATCAAAGGATAAGAAATAGGTATCCTGGGCAACAAATCTTTTATAATTTTTAAAAAGTCGTTTTTGTCCACGCATATTGTAATTCTTGTTTGAATCATTATTTTGTTAGCAAATCAATGTTTTGCGTAAGAGTAAGTCACAAAAATAAATAATCACAATAATTACATTTGCTCCCTATAAATCATATTTGCTTTTCTAGGTGTAGAAAATAATTATTTAATCTAATTAATATTACTTTTATTACTGGATCCTGGCGGCACTAAAATAGTGCTGTTATGCTGACGGAGCTAAAAGTACTTTCGTGCCGCCGGTCGCCGGAACTAAAGTAAAGCAAATTGACAAGATATTGAATGACAAACAAGTGTAGATTTTATACCAATTTTAGCAAAAATGGTACACCAAATAGTAAAAAGTTTATTACCTACTAATTTTACGTAGTTAATTAACTTGAAAAAATATAAAACCGATTTAAGAACAAGTTAAATTGGATAGGATAAGCAAATCGTTAAAAGTTTTATTAAACTACTTAGTTGAATTTATTTCATCACATTTAATGGTTTTTTGCTTTAAATTTTAAATATTTTATTACCGTTTTTAGCGTATTCACAATATAAATTAAGATTGAGTGCTCTGATACGTATAATATATCTTTAATAAAAAATTTCATTAAAAATGCATAGGGAATATAAATTTTACTTTTAAATTAATATAGTATGTTTCCAATGCAATCGTAAACTTAAGTCCAAACGCTTAATTTCAATTTGTATAGTTTAATAATAATTTCGTATAATAATATTCACCAACGCTTTGTATTTAGTAAGTTTACCTTATTTTAGATAGATGTATTATTAATTAAAATTTTTACATCGATGATAGCTACATATAGGTATAATGTAACAACCGTCACTGGATGTACTTTTTGTTATAAATATTACAAATTTGCAGCTCAATAACCATAAATAATTGAGTATAAAGAAAAAATAACTCTTTTTTACATTTACAAATTTACATTTTTTGTTCAATTTTAAAGTGCAATCTGATTAAGCTATACACTTTATTTAAAAAAAAATTAATAGGCACTAATCCATTTTCTTGCTCTAAAAATCTTGTAAATCTCATTTTAGAATTATTACGATGTTGATATAATTATTATAAAGTAAGATATTTGCACTGTACTCGTAAGTACTCCAATTTTATGAAAGTATACAGAAGGAGGTATGGCTTGACGCTTCAGTGCGTCGACTGCTAAGCCGAGAAACCCGGTTCGATCCCGGGTGAAATAATAAATTCTGACCATCTTCCCTCGGAAGTCGGAAGGCAGTGGCAATCCATCGAAGTACTTTACCAAAAAAGCGGCTTCTCAATCGTTAAGAAGTAGGTCACGACATTCTAGAAATTCTAACAACGACGAAGAAGAAAAAGAAGATACAGAAATCACTACTATTATAAAAGCCAAAGAACTACTATTTCGTTTATAAATATTTCTGATAATTGTGTCTGAAGATGTCTGTGTACAGTCAAAATGCGCCAAAAAAATAAAATCAAATGTACAACTAATTTTAATCTTTTAATTAAAATATTATATTAATTATATATTGCCTTGATATTTTTGATCTAATTAGAGGAAATGTTTGATTTTATGTTTTGTAAAATTTCATATTATATTTTGTAATTTCCACGAGTTGGTGAAACTAACACCAACTAGCTGGTGGAACCGAGACTTTTCGTCGAAGTTAGAAGCCAAACGTGTAAATTTATGTATCTAAAAATGTTTTTACAGAAACTAATTCCCGATGCACTTAATTTAAAATAAAAATTTGGAGTGGCAAATGATGATTTTGCTGCGAGCGAATTAAAAATTAAAAATTTAAATGTTAGTAATAATTTAATATCGTGTTAAATATTAAACAAAAAATTATGATTTTTCAAGTAATGGATTCTATCCATATACACATGCGCAACTATTTTGGCTTTTTGTTACGCAAAATAGAAGCGTATATAAATAAAAATTGTCAAATATTAATGTGCGTGAAGTTAGCCCCCCTTTTTTCGATTTTTTTATTTTTTTTATTGTATTATGTTGTATTATTCACTTGTATTAGATTGTATTATAAAAAAAAATTTCATTTCGCGAAGCATAAAATTAAAAATCGCGAAAAACCATTTTTTAACTCGACTAATACATTAACTTCTCATCTTCCTTTACTTTTCTACACTGGAAAAAATAATTGATGAAACGTTCATAATTTTTCAGCCTATGAAAAAATTTCATCATATTGATGAAAAATTCATAGTATTGATGAAAAAATCTTTACTGTGATGAATTTTGTTTATCAATTTGATAAATTTTGTGCATCGGCGCAAAAATTATGAATATTTCATCAATATGGTCAATCCTTTTTTTAATGTATAGTTTCCTAGTTCAGGACTACGTCTTGTTATTACCAAGCTGTGAACCAAATTTATACTTGGCACTCTTGGTTTTTTGAGCACTTGCATACATTCTAGAGGGGTGCTAACCTTGCTAGAAGCAAAGCCCATAGGTGAAAATTAGGCTATAGATCACAACAGTGTAGTCGGCGCGACTGAGCATCAAACCACGATCTCCCGCTTTGTATAGCATGTCAATTTAAGCCATATACCTCACTGTTGGTTCGTTAGTCAACTTAGAATGTCTATTCTTACGGTTTCCTTATTGGCTGATACTATAAATTAATCATAGTTTTTTAAACTTAAGTTTTCTTATCAATTAAAATAATGCAAACAGGCAATAGTAATTTTATAGATAGCATTCTAACTATAAATCAATTTTAAGCATTTTACGTTTTACATGGGATCTAGGAATAATTTATCATGTACTAAATTATGAAATTTTTCATCGGTGACCTTGCTTTCAATCGATATACATAATGTATGTTATTTAATTTGTAAATTTTATATATTTACTATGTGAAACTATATAAGTAAATCCTGAAAGATAGACTGTAATACAAAAGAAGCTGTTCAACGGGTCGCATATCAAAGAAATAATTTCATTTCGAATTTGCCAATTCAAAATGTTCAAATTAAAATTTTGAAATGGAAAGATTTTAAGGAAAAATACACATTTAAACTAATAATTATTTTTAATTTGTTTCAAGTACAGTCGACAAGAAATTTTTTTTATCATCTTTTTTTATTAAATTTCTATACTAGAGAGCGCTTCATTTAAAATTTTGTGAAATTGTTTTCAAATAGTTGACAATTATTAAAATCTATTTTTTATTATGTAGATGTTCATAAAAAATCATTTTATATTTCATCAATCATTTTTAATCATTTTATTATAAATCCTATTAATTACTACCGATTTTGTTAGGGTTCCCATAGGAGCTCATTTAAAAAAATAATTTTTCTCAGAAACAAGATGACCAAATGATTAAAAATTTTAAGAGTAAATTTATTGTTCAAATAAGCAACCCTCTGATCAAATATAAACAAATTTTGTTTTTTTTTTGTTTCAACTCCCCAACCTCATTAATCTTATTATTTACAGAATCAACAAAATTCAGTAAAAATGTACATTTAATTGAAGATCGTACATTTATTTTGAAAAATAAATTCCAAGAAGCGAGGTATATAATAAATTCGAATCAATCAACATCAAAATGTGATGTGTTTCGAAATAAGGTAGACAGAATATTTATGTAAATGTTTATTTAATATGTTTCTACTGTTACAGATCGATTTATCTCGAGCAACTTGATAAATTCTTAACAGCTTACTTAAGACACATCCTATTTAGAATAGGTACGCCAAATTTAATAAATTATGAAATATATTATAAACGACAAATAATACAATATGCATTTATAGGATGTATAAATAAAAATAAAACGGAGAAAGATAAGATGCAATTTTTAACTTAGTTAAAAATCTGCTGCAGTTATGGAAATATTTTTGAACCATTTAGTCATGATAAATTCAATACAATATATCAGTAATTACATATATTGCTTTTTGTTTTTGTTCTAATAATAATTAATACTTCTAATAATAATAAATAATAATAAAAAATAATAAATAAAATAAAAAATAAGTTGTAAATTGGTTGGATTATAATATATTATCATCTAATAATAATTTCATGCTGTAAAATATATGGACAATATTGAAACTTGAATATTATTTTATTATTAAAACGGCCACAAAGCAGTATTCAGCGTTAATAAGAACTTATTTAGTGAAATATATTATAAATGAATTTTTCCATAATTAAACGACTCTTCCAAACGGTGACCGAAATTGAAATTAGTAATTACTCGTTGTAGTATAACCACCGGAATAGCTTTGACTTCAACTTGGAGCTTCCTTTTAACCCTTCCACTGCAAACGTTTTTTCCGCACCTTCCCTCTGCAAACCTGGGTCATTCGCGTTCGGCCGTTATTACGCCGTGTTAATGTGCTCAAAAAATTCCGAAAAAATTCATGTTAATGTTTGAAACATTCTAGTTGACATATCAGTCATAAAATTGTGTAAAATACAATTTTTTCGTATACTTTATTTTAAATAATTGGAGCAAGTTATTAACACTTGTTTTCGCTCGGACACGAAATACCCAGGTTTGCAGAGGAAGGGTTAAGTTCATCTAAACTTTTCTTGTATACATTTTCCCTTTAAATGCCAAAAAAAGCGTTCGGGGCAGCCACATAAAAATTTGGCCGGATATGACGTTGTTCTCAGATAAATGCATTATTGATATTATAACTAAAATACAAGTAAGATTTCCAGAATTTAACGAAAAACTAATTCTGAACTACATACATAAAAATGTATTTTAAAATACATTTAATTTTAATCTCCATACAATAAATATTAGTGTTTAGACCGTTTCACTTTAACACTGCATTAACTTATTAAAACATGCAAGCAATTTTAATCCACGAAAAATATTCGATTAAGGTCCATTTTTTTCAATTTCCGGTTATCTTTAATCTAAGGTTTATTTGTATAAAAAATAATTGTCGTAAGAAATGTATCCATGGAAGTAAACCTTTGGCTAGGGATAACCGGAGATTGATCCATTCATTCAGTTTTTTATGTGTACCTATCAACACTTTCATCTATAAACTTTCGTCAAATAAAACCGAATTGGTTTCTGATAAAATTAACAAATCCTAGATAATGTCACATATATTTACTCCGATTTAGAAAGAATCAGTTTGGTACACAGAATTTAAAAACTATTTGAGCTTTACGATATCCATCAGCATAACAGAACATTAAAAAGTATACATAATAAATAATTATAAGCAATCAAATAACTCTTTAGTACTTAAATACCCGAAAAATTATGATATTCTTAAACTTTACGTTTCATGTCAACTTTTCTTTATATTACATTAGGTTAACACTCTTTGATCTCTATGCTTACATCTGATGTCAAAGATTGCCTTTCAAAGTGGGACAATTTGATTTACGATTTTTCAGCACACCTCGTTGTTCGTGTAACGTATTAGTAATGTTCTTCTTTAAGTACTTATATGCTGAAGCCGTTCCATTCGTCCTTACCCTTAATTTAAAAATGAAACATTTTATTACTGAATTTATTTCGGGACATACAGCGTAAGCATCCTTTATAAATACATTATAAAGAAAATCGTTCTTTTTTTTAGAAAAACGAGTTTTCAATTCTTTCAGAAAAATTGCCGGTTCTTTCCGAATTTTTTTTTTTTTATCTTTACTCTCTTAAAATCAAATAGTACGATTTTCTATGTAAAAAATATATATCTCGATATATCTATTTAATTGCTACAAAATTAACCAAATTGTTTACGAATTGTAACATATTCATCAAAAACAAATTCTGGAACATGAACCCCGTCAGCCTGGATGATTTAAAATGGATACAGTCTTTTACAAAAACTAAATTAAAACATTTTTTAGAAAGAAAAAAAAATTCCAGAGTCCGGTTTTTGACCGACTGCAAATGAACTAAAGGGTACTAAATTGTTAACCTTGAAAGAGATTAGTTACCTATAAGATTTATCCGCGTTTCCACTAGTAAAATGTGTTTAAAATTATTTTCGTGGACAATATTTACAACAGACCGAGCTACTAAAATATATAATGGGTATTATGGGTAATTATTAGGTCGGCTGAAAAGTTCGTATCGTTTCTAAGAGAGGGCGTCACTAGAATTTTTTTCATATGATTTTCAGTGAGAACTAACCTTCAAATGATACGTGTCAAAATTTTACAGCGAGCTGTCAATTGGTTTGTGAGTTATAGCATTTTGAGTAAAGCAACTTTTGTTATTGGAAAAGAAAAGGATAAAAAGGAATTTCGTGTGTTAAAGAAACACTGTTTTTTAATGGGAAAAAATAGTGCTGGAACAAAAACTTGGCTAGATAAGTGTTGCTCGGACTCCGTTCCAGCGGAAGCAACCTTTCGTAAGTGGTTTACTAAATTCCGTACAGGCCATATGAGCATTGAAGATGATGAGCGCAGTAGACGTCCAAAAGAGGCTGTTACAGACGAAAACATCCAAAAAATAAACCAAATAATTTTGGATAAGCGCAAAATGAAGTTGATCGAGATAACTGAGACTCTAAAGATATCAAAGGAACGTGTTGCACATATCGTGCATTAATATTAAGATTGCGAAAGCTTTGTGCAAAGTGGGTGCCGCGTGAGCTCAATGTCAATCAAAAACAACAACATGTTGATGATTTGGAGCAGTGTTTGGAGCTGTTCAACCGCAAGAAAACCTAATTTTTGCGTCGATATGTGACAATGGATGAAACATGACTCCATCACCACACTCCAGAGTCCAATCGGCAGTCAGTTGAGTGAACTGCACGCGACAAACCCAATCCAAAGCGAGGAAAAACATAACGGTCGGATGGCAAGGTTATGGCGTCTGTATTTTGGAATGCGCATGGTATATTATTTATCGATTATCTTGAAAAGAGGAAAACAATTGATAGCGACTATTATACAGCATTGTTGAAACGTTTGAAAGATGAAATTGTTAAAAAACGACCACATTTGAAGAAATAAAAATTTTGTTTCACCAAGACAATGCACCGTGTCACAAATCGATAAAAACAATGGTCAAATTCAACGAATTGGGTAATGAATTGCTTCCCCACCCAGAGTATTGTCCAGATTTAGCCCCTAGCGACTATTTCTTGTTTGGAGACATCAAGAGAATGCTCGCTGGAAAGCAATTTAGAAGGAAGAAGCCTACTTTAAGGATAAAGACTAATCGTACTACAAAAATGATATCGAAAAGTTGGAAGATTGCTATAATCGGTGTGTCGCCCTCGAAGGCAACTATGTTGAATAATTAAATTGAATTTTGCCAAAAAAATGATTTTTTCTTCAAAATGATACGAACTTTTCAGCCGAACTGTTATATGTAGTTTTAATGTAATTTCCAACAAACATTTTTAGCTGAAAGTTTTCAGCTAATACTAGCTGTAATGCTACGTATACTGTTTATAAAATATTATTAGAATTTGTTAAATGTGTAAGAAATTATTATTTGCTCAATAACATAAATTCTCAAGTTACTTTAAAAAAATTTTATCATTTATTTCTTGATTAGAATAAATTAAATATTGACGGAGTGAAGAGCAAAAATAAATTTTAAAAATCTTTCTAATACAATAATATAGTATATTATTGAAAAATTCTGTTAAATATAAAAATATATTTTATAAAGTGAAATTAGTACTGTAAAAGGCATCGGATAGATTTACAAGTTATTATTTATTTTTCGTGCTTCTTATCGTCCCTTCCATAACATCCTTACTCTATTAAACGTAGGTAATCTTAACTTATTGAGTTAATTATCTCAGGACTAATGTTATTGAGTAAAATAATAACCAAAACCATTAAGAATGCGTACGAGGCAACATAGAGTTAAGTACATTAATAAAATTTTTAGAAAGGTCCTTGTTTAAACAAGAAAGTGCACTATCTCATCCAATTATTAAATAAAGTAAGAAATTGAAAAATTTTGTTAAAAGCTTATAAGAACTTACAAATAGTACGATATCTTCTTTAAGGGGTCCGTAGATTACTAGGCTCTCTTTGTTTGGTTCTGGATGGCTATATACACCCTCTATTCCTCCCATGTCGTAGTCACCGTCTTGCTTCTCTGTACTGAAATTGAAACGCTTCATAGCTCATTTGATTTTCATTTGTAACCATTGTATAGGAAAGCGACTGTCTTACAACTCTCCATTTAGATAAAATTTCTTTTCATCCTTTGCGCTTATAGCTATTGTATTCTCGGAAGGCTGCTGCTCCTCCACAAAAATATTTCTACTACCTTTCGGTATCATGGTGACTTTGACGTAACCTATTTTATTTATATCTACAATAACCTACACCAAAATGTCGCATTAAATTACCGTGTCCAGGAGTTCCAGTATATACTTGATCTACCAATTTACATTGCGTTCCATCACCTTTACAAATTCCACAGACATCGTCAACGGCGTCAGAACCAATTACATAATCGCAACCAACTTTCTGTAATATTATATGCATGTTTACATTATAAAGTAAACTTACATAATTTCAACTTACCTTACAGACTCCAGATATGCACATATTTTTTGTTCCCCGTTTACACCTTGTTCCATCTTTAGCTCTAGGCGACAACCTGGAGAAAACTCGATCCGTATTTATGCAATATAACACGCAAGGTTCATCTAAACACACAAATAAAAGGTATTTAACATAGTCTAATACATAATGTAACAGATTAAACGTTTTATGTTTTCTTCTTGTGCCATTTATGGCAAAATAAAATGTTTTAACAATAACGTTTTCTACTTTTAACGTCAACAAACCAGTTAGAAAAATATTATTTTTGAGGTTTACTTAGCGCAATCTTGGAAAAAGGAAAAAACTTTTTAGAAGTTGTAACAATTCAAAATTCATGTAAACAACTTCCAGTATCAGAAAAACGATTAGTTAGAAAGTGTTTATTTCTTGAATGGAAAAACGCAAAAACAAACGGTAAATATAACACATTTGTTCAAGTTGATTTTTTCACTTCAACAAATAAATCTGGAGCACACGTAACAGATTGAATTGTATAATAATCATGAAGATTTTATAAAATTATATTGTACAAAAAAGTTGAGGACAGGTATTATGTAGGTACGTGCTATATTCATTATTGCATCACTGTTCATTAGCAAACCTAAGTTTTTAATTTTAATCAATTAAAATAATGATTGCACTATCGCTACTGCAACAAAAGGTTAGTTAGATCTATGAAAACTTTCTGGCTTGAAAACAATAAAGATTTGCTTTTTTGATCTTAAACAGAAACAAATACTTTTTGATAAGTATAATTTTGACAAAGTTAAGATGGTTTTTTTAATTTAAGTCGTTACTTAAATAAAGTGCACTATTTTTTAAATACAAACAGCAATAAATTTTCTAATTAATGTATGATATAAATGACAGTAATTTGCCACCTATCACGCAACTTGGAACACAATGGTTGATATAGTGATAAATTAAACTAATTCTTGATTACTTAAATTATTATTATCGTTAGCGGATGACAACAATTAAAGATTTAATATTATAATATGCACATTCATGGAAATTTTCTAATTCTTCAACTTCCAAAACATTACATATTTATTTATATATTAAAAATTTTGAACAATTATTGTTTTCTAATTTATTTTATCTATTTATTTTTATAACAATTTATTGTAATAGTTTATTACGTAACGGTTGGGATAGTGAAGCTTTGCTGAACTAGTAGACAGATTCCAACATAAGCCGAATGTTCTACAGCCAAAGAATTTTTAAAGAGTTATTCTCAATGCTGTTCACGTTAACATTCATATTACTATAATTGTATTAATTTTGTTGGCGTTCTAATGTTGACATAACGCGCACGGTAGTAATATTTTGCCCAATTTTACGTTCAAAATATTCAACGTTATTGTTGTGTGAAGTTTTGGTTTCCTAGAAAGCAGTGGAGTCGTATAGCGGCTGTAATATATTATATTTGGTAAAACCAAGTTTAACTTGTACTACTACAGAATTGAGCCCCCTACGGTTTTCGTTTATCATTTTTATTCATTTAATTTCCATAGAAATTATATTATACTGTTTTTTAAAATTCAACAAATCTTTCCGACTAATGTGATAATTACGGAACACACTTTGTTATTTCTTACATAATAAATTGAATAACTTTGAATAACAAATTTTTTGCGACGAGCCAAGACCACGAGTTAACTAGTGCAGGTACTGAAGAAAAAGTTTGAAAAATCAAACACCACCATGTAATTTTTTATAAAATCTAAGAATCATAAAGTATATTTGAACAAAGTAATATTGTGACTTCCCTCAGATGCATGCATTTTATCTAAATGAAATCCAGACGCATTCCTTAAAACGAATAATAACTACAAGAAATTGTTTTCTCCGCCGAAAGCATTTTCAAGAATAAACAGATGTGACTTAGCAAAATGCAAAACACAGACTTTGTGTCGAGTTTCGTGGCTTTGCTGTGAGATAATGCAAACTTGCACTGTACACAAAGTAATTTGACCGCGAATAAAATATTAATGCTTTTCAAAATTACACAAGCCATTACACCAAACTATTGCAATGGTTAAGAAAAACTAATTAACAAGAAGTGCATAAGCATTCAAATTGTTTGACTGTATAAACAATTTTGAATGTACAAAACCACGTAACGATTGTTAAAAAGTTTTAGTCGTAAAGCGATTTGCTACAACTCGTATTTGAATAGCACAGGTATGTACTTACCCCATTAAGGCCCGCTTTTACAATAGTCAGTTAAGCATGATTTAACTGTGGTTTAACGTTATGCTGGTGTTTATGGGTTTTACAATAGTCAGTTAGTCTAAACCAGCTGTTTATACTGGTGTTAATTTATATCAACGTTGGACCATGGGTATAAGTGATTTAATAAGGGGATAAATTGCGTCCAAGTCTGATATGAAATAATTGGAAATTTTAATTTTGTGTAAAAAATTACTGTGATTTAACCAATGAAAACAGAACTTCATAACATAGCAGTAGGTAATATCTTGTGTGTTATATTGTAGATGTACTACTACTTATGATTTTGGAAATTTTGAAAATATCCAATTGAGTTTTTCAATTTCTTTGTCTGTCGAAAGCATTTTTATAAATTCCTTAAATAAACCTGGATTTTGCTTCCGCAACTGCTGTAACAATCCAGCAACTAAGAGCATACTTCCGGTAGCATAAAATCTAAGATCTAGAAGCAGTTTCAGAAATTGAAGCACTAATTGCATATTGTTACGATTGGTAAGCGGTTTGATTTCATCCTCCAACTTAAGAATAATAAAAATGATAGTAAATAATAAAAATGATAGTAAATAATAAAAATGATAATAAATAATAAAATGTGGTTTCGGTCATCCGGAAGTTTCTTATGAATTCTTTTTCCCTAAGTTCCTCCTAGTAATTTCTCTTTGTTTGAAATATTTTAGGGTTACTTAAATGTTCAAATCTAAATGATTTCGGAATCAATATCAAAATCAAAAACATTTACATTTCAATTCATATTAATATTCAAAAATTAAATTGATTTATTATAATTTTACTCTGTCACTGCCAAAATTTTAATATAACCTCTAAAAGTGGTCACTTATTTAGGTATATAACCAGATTCTATGTTACCACCCTACACTTATTCTGATTATAACTATCCATGGGTTAAATTTTGTTTGTAAAAGCGAACACAAACTTTAACACCAGCATAAAATTATACCATAGGTTAGTTATACTCATACTTTAACCAACGATTGTAAAAGCGGGCCTAAATGGGAGAATGTAAAATTGATGATTTAAATCTTAGAATATTCAAAATAACAATTTTATTTATATTATAACCGACTATAAAAATTTTGCAAATATTACCGCTTATAATTTTGTTTTCTTGGGGCTCCTTCACACAGAGCGGATGCGAATTACGACCCGAAAAAAGTTATAACTAGAGACCGGATAAATAAGCACGGTTTTTTAAAAAATAAGTGCTTAAAAAATGTACGCTATTTCACAAAAATTAGTTCGAATTATGTCAAAAAAAGAAATGAAAAAGTTAACAATTGAAACAAAAAAAGGCAGCTTATAGATAGTATTATTCGAAAGACATAAACAAAGCACTTTTGCACTTAATTATTTAATTAAGTTAAAATATATAGGGGGTATTCCATGCTAAATCTGGAACTTTTTTAGTGACCCTTTCGATTTTTCTCAAAATTTTATATGTTTTTGAGACCGATGAAATACTCATTCTTGATTTTTTTTCAAATTTGTTTGACCATTCGTTTTTGAAATATTATTTTATTTAAATGTTTATAACATTGTGAGAGATGCACCTATGGGATCGTTTGTTTTGAAAGTTTTTGATTTTCATTGCTCTTTAATAAAATAATTAATAATATGATTTAAATCCAAATCATTGCGTTCACAATTTAGTTTTAGTTTAATGCAAAAAGTTTTATCTGGCAATGCTAGAGATAAATAAAACGGAAAAGCCGACTGAAATCACTAATTCAGCGTAATAAATTATATTTAATTCAGTTTTGCTTTTCTCTGCTTCGCTAGTATCGCGGCTTTTAGCGTTTATCACAGCTAGAACATAAACGTACCCTAAGTAGTTAACAAGAATTTAAATTGCAAATAAAATAAGTCCTAAATAAGCACTAAAATTAAATAATAAGCATGAATAAAAGCAAAAATTCTACAAGACGATGGCGGTGCCAATACTAATGTATGGGAGTGAATGCTGGGTAACAAATGCAAGACAACAAAGCCAGATCCAGGCGGCGGAAATGAGATTTTTGAGAGCAGTCAAGGGATGTACGCAAGAAGATAGAATAAGAAACGTTGAAATAAGAGAAGAGCTAGGAATCTTCAGTATAAAAGACAAACTGAGGGAAAACAACAGCAAATGGTTACAACACCTAGACAGAATGAAACAAGAAAGAATGCCGACACAAGTGAGAAGGTACAAGCCGGAGGGAAAAAGAAATGTCGGACGACCTAGAAAGAGATGGGTACCGTGACAGGCCGAAGAGCCTAAAGCGAAAGTGAAGAAGAAGAAAAGCAAAAAAGCAAAACATTGCCGTTTAAGGTCAAAATATTTATTTTAAGGTGGCAAATACCAATGTTATTTGGCCATAAGAATGAACGACGATTAGAAACAGAGTACAGATAACGTATGGTGCTGAAATTTGGACATAATATTATTTGAACATTTTTCAATAATACAGAGTAATTAGAGGTAAAAAGCATTTATAGTTAATGAATTATAATTAATGAAAACATCATGAAAAACTATACGTTAAAATACATCTTTTTATGTAATTCGTCCAGACCTCAAATTTCAAAGAGCTGCTTTTAAAATTGACAATAAGCAAAAATGCTTAAAATCCGGTTTCTGCTTATAACCATTGGTTCTTATGTACCTTTTTAGGTTAAGCGGATGCCCGCATGAACGGATGTAGATCCACACAGCACCAGTCAATGTAGAATTGTCAGAAACAATATTAATATACACGCAAATACGGAGGCCACAATTAACTTTAAACTTCGAGTAGCATTGTGTGGGTCCGTATTCGTCCATGCGCGCTTCGTGTGAAAAACTACATTAAACAATAAATTTAAAGTTTGTGAGATCTCGCATTC
This sequence comes from Cantharis lateralis, assembly GCA_963170105.1. Lineage (NCBI taxonomy): Eukaryota > Metazoa > Arthropoda > Insecta > Coleoptera > Cantharidae > Cantharis > Cantharis lateralis. Next base: position 14,238,699 of record OY720629.1, read on the forward strand.
TTGTGTGTGGAAAAATACGGACAAATGGTTAAAACTGTTTGCAAGTCTGTGTCCAAATCTGTTTGGTGCGAAAGTGCCCTAATACTTTCTGAAGCCCGCACCCGGGCTAAGGGTTCTTTCACACGGAGAAGATGCGGACGTGGGCCCGCAGGAAGTTTTAACCATTGAATCTTATATAGCTTTTCATACGAATCAGGAGTCCACACAGAAGAATGTAAGTCTTCTGAAAATCTACATTAAAACTAGAAGTTAAACGTTTATGAGAAGACAGTAGATCTTGACAGGGGAATGGCGGACGACAGACTGCCAAAAGCAGCGATGCTGGGAACCAAATTCCCGTAAACCATAGGAAAGACCGTTAAAATGTTAGCACAAAAGCTGAACATCAAAATCTCAGAAACAAAATAATCGGGCACCACAGTTGAAAAGTATATACGCAAGACATGGTCGTCAAATAAAGTATCGAGTCCCTCGTAAAGAAACGCGACAGGCCTTGCAACCTCAGGACCGAGTGATATTTAGGTATTGCGAAGACATGGTCGGAATAACCTAGTATTTTATGTCGGAAATCGAACCCACAACTGCGAGCATTCTAACAGCTAAGCTTTGACCGCACGCATAAATACGAGGCATAAATAAATCTGGTTCCCCTCTTTTTTTCAATCGTCCACATACTAAGCCAACATTATTCGTCGCCAAAATACTTTTCGCTTGGCTTTACATACAAAAAATATTAAATTATTTGTAAAGCGGCGTTCAGATAGAGATTCTTGTCTTGCCTTGTGGCGCCTTGCGTTGCTTGGTTTTGCTTCGGTTTTGCGTACACGACTTTAGCGTTCACATAAAAATTCTTGTCTTGCCTTGCTTAGACAGCAGCGATGGTGACATCTATATTTTAACGTTCGACATGCCAGCAATTTAGAATAGGTATATAAATAATATTTATAAAAAATGTACACCAACAACACTAACAAACAGAATGAGATGATCGTACTTACTAGAATCTACTTAAATATACTACTTACTATAGTTTAGTACCACCATAAAATTAAATATTTTTAATTTAAATTTTAAATTATTTTTAAAATGTACGCGCGAATTTTTATTTAAAATACTTCGATTTGATTGGGTCTTGCTTCTGTTGCATTGTGTTGTAGAATTTAAAAGCTTGGCGACGCCAAGCTTTAGCAAGACCTCGCCACCGCAACGGGAATTTTAAGCAAAAACAAGGATAGCAGAAAATACTTCGATCTGATTGGCTCTTGCCAGTTTCTACCTAAGCAAGGCAAGACAAGAATCTCTATGTGAACGCCGCTTTACGTTTGCACAACCACACACTCTTTTTAAATTCGAAGTTCCATTAATTCTATGTTCTGGCTAGTTTGTCAAGAGAGGCTCTTCAGTTTTAGCCTCAGATTGAATATCAAACTTACAGTGCGATTTCTGTAATATATTTCACTAAGCAGCAAGGAGATTACATCGTCACCAGGACACATAATAAAAGTTATTTAATATTTTTTACCTTCTTTAAAGAATGGATCCCATTTATATTGTTTTTCGTGAAACACTTTAGCATCAAATTCAGAACATTGCTCAGCTCGGTACGTTTTACTGTTCTCAGCACAAGGCTACATGAAAATAATAAAGTTAAAAAAAATTTTAATGAGCTGTCAGGACCGACGTGCCTGGGTGTTGCAAAGTGTAATTTTCCTTTTCTCTCCTAAACAATAGCGACCCTTATGTTGGGGTGTAGGATTATTGCATTCTCGTTCAGAAAAACTGACACCACCACCACAGGATCTACTGCATTTAGTCCAATTTCCAAAAGTACCCCATCCGCCGTTAATAGCGAGAGGCCGTTCACCAATTTCAATACATTTGGCATCGTAACACCACTAAATTATTTAAATGTCTTTAAAAATTTTAATTACAAGGTGATCCACTACTCAGTTCAGTTTTATTTTGTATATACCTACGACTTTTTGCAAAAAAATTTTACCAATGGTATAATTTAAAACTATTGTGCGGCGTAAATATCAAGAACATAATGCTTTACACCAACCGTTCCATGACGAATGAAGCTAGAAAAGCTGATTAAGCCTATTGAAAATTGAGAAAAATGTGAACCGTATTCGACCATCTATAGGACGGAATTTCAGATTTCACATATATATTTTGGACCATATAATTTTAGGAACGTTGCACATTAAAATAATAAAATACTTAACTTTTTATTATTCATGTTTGTAAACTGAACTTTGTAATTGGCCACTTTGTGTTAAAAACATTACCATGTCTGTTCCACATTTAGTACCATCTGCTGGGGGCTCGCCTTTTGACATACACATGGTACTACTAGTTTTGCACATCAAACTTTCGCAAAACTTTTCGGTATCACCTCCACACACTGTTGATCCTGGAAATTCCATATTACATTGATAGTTAGCATCATACATAGCTCCAGGTAACATTCCACTGTCTTTATATAATGACTCTTGAGGTTCATCATTTAAACATTCTCCTAAATTACTGCTACAATATTAAATAATACATATTATGTTAATAATAAAATAAATATTGATATAAATACACATTTTCAATAGTTAGTAATTAATTAATTAGTGGTTAGAAATATAGAAAACAATAATAACTTTTACGGCGTTCGGATGTTATCATACGAAATTTCATCAATAAAAATGAAATAAAATTAAAGAGATCGCAAACTTTCCTGTTGAGTTAAATTGACGCAACATAATGATATTACATTGTTAATATATTGTAGTATATGACCGTAGGTGACTAAGAAAAATTCAAAACGTAAATTCTAGTTTATCTTGCATGATTTGTATATTCACTGTAAAGCTTCAAAAAATATACAAGATACAAAGGAATGTCAATTATTGTTTGCTTTTTACATTTCTACTCCATATTCAACTTTTGTTTCTGAAGTTAATTTAGTCCGCTTTGTTTGAGGACTGCAAAACATTAACAGTATTTAATAGATATGAACAACATTAAAAAATAAATTAATAACGTATGAATTTTCCGACCTATTATTTAAACTTACTCAAAGAGTTCGGTAATAAATGTTTTGCTACAATTAGACCAAATGTTAGTATTTGAGTGAACGTATGGTGACATAACGTAATAAGATTTGTCTTCAGCTTGAGGCTTACATCCCGATTCGTCCTCTTTATCGTGACCGCATCCCATACTACAATTTAACTTTATTTAATTTGAAAACTTTTTGTAATGGATTAAAAATTAAATCTTACACATGTCCCATTTCGTGAGCTACGACGACGCCTAGAAGTAATCCAGAGTCTTCGTTGATGGCACACGGTTCATCAGCAGTACACGCCGACGCAACGTAAGCTAACCCCATAAGACCACAATTCTTCATGCTGTCAGTGCATATGTCGTACCTAAATTAAGATTGAGCAAATCAATGCCAACCCTATTTTGAGTATGTGTAAATTTATGCTTTCATAAGAAAATTTACATTTATTATTTTTTATGTTGTTTTGCTTTTGAAATTTTCAAGAAAACATTAAATTTTCTCCATCATTGATTTTAAAATTATTATGCAAAGAAGTGACTCGACGCGCATTTATCTTTAAATTCAGCTATTTTACACAAAAAATAATTTAATTTTCTTTTTTATATAATAACCTTGTTAGCAGTACCGCAATATCGTGATGATTTGGATGTGCAATATCTTTTGGATTGATCACCTGTTGCCACTTACAGAAACTAGCTAGGGTATCATCGGCATTTGCGTTAATTGCTAGATCTATTTCCTCTTCTTCCTTTTCTAGGTACATAACCCGTACTACAACTACGTTTAATTGATGGCCTGTACTCGAATCATGATAAAAATCCGACACCTATAAATCACATGTGAGCATCCTCCAAATCATTTGTATATCCTAATGGCAACTTACCATATTCATTACTGTTAACACATAAGTATCATGATCTGTGTTTTTATGATACTCCAAAAATTTTTTATCTGCAACAATTAGTGTTTCTAAATATCGTTCAATGCTGTTTGCAGTTCGTTTATTAAAGTTAACTTTATTTCTACTGAATTCACGAACGAAGCGCTTTTTCCAAGCTTCTGCCCAATTCATGTGAGTACCGCATTGTTTGCTATTTAAATTTTCATTTGTTGTATCTCCATTATGTACCACATGCAGATATTGGCCACGTTTATTAGGAGTATGTTCAGCTAGCGGTTCAATAAAATATCGATTACCGTTGAGAAAAACGTATCCACTCTAAAACATTTTAAGTATTTAAATTAACATCGATTAAAAATTTTAATTAGTTAAGACAACGGACCAAACCATTACAGGTCGAGAGAGCCACTTTAGATTTTGGTTTATTTTTAATTTTCCCATAATAGTAGCATAGATTACTCGACGGTTTTCTTAATTTCCTAGTTTGGATTTTAGAATGTGGATTACTCTCTTCAAATACTGCATCACCAGAAAGGAAATTTTGATTTGGCCATAACTGCACTACATGATGTTCGCCATCTAACGTAATTCCATAGTTAACGTGAGATTTTTCAAACATGCGTTTTTGTCTTCTTTTATTAAAATTGTGCTCGAAAAAGTGTGGAATTTGAAATGTTACGAAATCTCCGTATTCGTTTAATTTTCTAGGTATCGCTAGTTGATAATTTACTATACCTCTTGTGTATCTGCCTTGCAATGTTTAAGTATGAGAATAATAGAACTTTAAATAGTATTATAAATATTTTCTTAACAATAATGCAAATTTTTAGCTTACCATTTAAAGTACCACAACGTGCATAAAAAAAGTAATTAATAATTAGTAAAGCTTTATAAATATAAATATAATTTCTAAAATACATTAGGTTCTGACAGTTTCTATTATGTCTTTATTCTTTGACATAATCAAAACCAAGGAAATGACGATTATCATTTAAATTAATTTCTCCTTATATTAAAAGTTTTTAATTTACTTTTTAAACTCGAGGGGAACTTTTATAAGAACTCAAAATTTATTTATTCGTGTGAAATTAATTTATTAATTTTACCCATGCATTATTATTTATTCTATTTTGGACCGACTGAAATATTTATATTATTATTATTTTTTTAACATATTTTCTATAAACGAAAGTTAAGTAATTCGCGGCATAATAACCAAAGCCATCGCATCGCATATTGGCAGTAGAAAAGAATTTTAAATTAAAATAAAAAATTAACGGAATAATTAAATTCCGATTGAAATTAAAATTCGGTAGTTTTAAAAGTTAAAACAACAAGTGAGGCGGTCTCAAAATTATAAATTATCAGAAAATGAAATGGAAGTTCTTCAGAATATAATTGGAATCGCAATAGAAATCTTAATCAAATTACTTTATTTTCATTTTAATTAGTCCTGCTCGCTTAATCATTAAATTTGCAATGCATGGGTAAATTTAAAAAACTCTTTTGCATTTTTGCATTTTTCAGATAAATATGTTACGATTTCTTCAGTCAACTGGATAATGTAGAAATTGTTGTTGAGTTTTGGCAATGCATAATTCTCAATATCTGTTGCTTAGTTACAATGACCATAAGACATAAGGAGTACATAAGCAATAGAAATTAGAAATAAAAGCTCAATGCAGAATTGAATAATGTTGGAGTAATTCTGAAATTCACAACAAAACCATCCCCATTATTCGGCTTAAGATTTCCAACATTATTTTCATAAATTTTATGTTCATTCTGAACAAGCACTTATTATGTATGTATGGTTACGTTGCGACGTTTATAAACTATCAATTCGTGGCTACCTTAAGGTGGCGATACTTTCGCTATTTTTTGACACGTACAGAGTAAAACTGGAGTCACTGCCATTCAAAGAAAAAACATTTTAGGAAAACACCGCTGATGAAAATGTAATCTACCAAGCCCAAAGTACATCCTGAACTATTTTATTTTTACCAAAATATTATAAATTATTTGAATAATAACTGAGTAAAGTAGGAGAAAATTTGCGCTTTTTACGGTGTTTTTACTCAGGAATTACAAAGTTATTTTTTGAAATATAGAAAAACGAACATACTCAGGATGCAATTCGTACTGTATAGCATCGTTTGATACTACACACGCATTTTTTAATCACTAACCCTAGTCATATCAGTGACTCCAGTAAAACACTGAAAACGTACTTGTCTCTCTCTTACACATCAAAATATTCTTGCATCTCGCTCGCGCATACCGCCACCTTAAGAGAAATCTTGTTCTATGTTGAAGGAACCGAAACGACACCTTATTAGAAATTTATTCAATTATAAAACTTTTAATTTCACTGCAACCTAGTAATAAAGAAGCCCAAAATTTTCAGTATCTACCTACCTAAATTCTCAGTCAACTACAACTATACACAGAGAGAAATGAAAATTGGTGGCAAATAAACTACGATTAATTTCTTTAATTTATTTGAATTACTCTGCTATATTTGGCAAAAACATAGCTTATTTGAAATACTTAATATATTTGGATGAAATCGATATTGCATTGGACTGATTTATTTAATCCTATGAAGCTTTATTTTTCTCAATAAAATATAGAATTAAAGCAAATCTACCGTGTAGGATTGACAGAATCCACAAAAATAAATCGGTTTCCATATTATTTCTATGAAATATTTTATAAACTCTTCTTACGGCAAATCTATCTAGATTTGATAAAAATTATCAAATTTATTGTCCTTAACAGAAAGCCACCCCTGCTTTATTATGATTTTTCTTGTTTTTCTGTAAGTATAATGATTGTCCAATTTCTAAGTATAGCTTACGATGCCACTACATATTGGAAGATTGTCAAATAATGTTTTACTTTTATCTGTTTGACTTCGTTGGACTCGAAGAGTTGATGTAACTCATCTTGGTTCAACATAATCAAGGAGGAATCAGAAGCAGATTTTTGTATAAGATATATTTTGTGTTATCGAACAATAACTGTTAGGTAAGTTTGAAATACCTATTATTCGTTTCCATTTGGAAGTAATCATTTGACCAGACCTGCTATTATTCATTTAATATTGTTAATAATTTTCATATGTGTAGTTAAACTTAATTATTTAATAATTTATAGAATTTATAAGGTTGTTCTTTCTAGATTGTTGTTTCTTTGAGAAGCAATTATTTACAGAGAGTCTAGGATCCATCTTGGGTTCGTACACCAAACTTTATCTGGACTTCTTGAGTTCACGAAAAGTGTGTTTTTAATAGCAAGGCAAGATTTTCTTTCCACTGCATTGCACTGGCTTTATTAGCTATATGAAAATATTTGCTTAATATTTTTTTTCTGAAATTTTCTCACATTTTTGATTTTATTACTGCAAGGTATTTTTGGTTTTATCTACCACAGAAGTTTATTATTATGTAATTCAAAGTGCCAAATCGTATTTATTGTTCACCCTGTGTGCATTTGATCTCAACTAATCTAACAAAAAAATTAAAAAAATTATTGTAGGTAAAACTAGTAAAAATAAGAATAAAAAAATTACTCAAAGATAAGTCTGTGGAAACGCCGAAAAATGACAAAAGTCTTAAGGAAAGTTGATCGTTTTACAAAAAACGAATTTTCACAAAATTTCGTACAACATCCAGACTTCTTAATAATCAACATTAGAAAGACTATTAAATTTTTATAGGTTTTTATATTAAGGATTTTTATTATATAATAATAATATATTATATCAATTATATTATCTCGTTCGTGAGCAAAAACAATTTAATAATTGCATTCTTTGAATGAAAAATGGATAATTCTCATAATATGTATATTAGCATTAATGTGATTAGGAATGGAAAGTATTACTTTACTGGTTATTAACTTGATATTTAGCACACGTCTAGACAAATCTATTGCAATACCAAATATATTGGCAGGAAATTTGCACCTACCCATATTCCTCTTTGACATCTATTTACGAATTATTTTTCAATAAATCTTGATTTGATAAATTTATCAAGATAGCAGGTTTACACAAAATTGCATAAATCCCGTCTCACAGAGGCCTGCATTAAGGGCCACTGTGAGACATGATTAAATCCAGAAAATTATTTTTTAAGGAAGTATAGTCATCATCTGATTCGGGTAGTGAAATTATTTTCTTTTTTTTGTGATAAAATAATATGACGTCTTTTTTTCGTGGGAGCTTGCATTTTACCATTTTAGGTTTTTTCCTTTTTGTTCCAAATATTTCAAATTTTCATTTTCAGTGGTGTCGGTAGTATATACTAGGCCTTATGGTCTTAGTAGTACGCCCCAGAGTATTTCTAATGACAGCTCATTCAGACGTGTTTGGAAAAAGTTTGCTTTGAACTAGTGAAATTTAAGGTTTTATAAATCTATTACGTCTACAAGAAAGCTTACTAATCAACCTTAAAATAAGCATATCTTTAACTTTGATTGTTTTCTCGAGATCATACATTTTAGTATATAATATGATGTGAATCTTGCTATTATAGGTGTATGTACTATGTAGTCCAAAGAGTTTCTCGCTCCGTAGTCTGGCGATTTAAGTTGTTAACAAGTTGAGTAAAAACAAAAAATTACTGCGTTATGTAGTCACATAAACTTACTTTATAACCAGCCAATGTAAATAACGCTCCAAAATTATTCGAAATTATTATTATTCCAAATTTGTAATTTCATATTTGTAGCAAAAATAATCATAAAAGTAGATAATATCTCCGAGATATTCCCATTGACCGAGAATCCCCATGACCTGACGATCTCGTAGTGTGACAAAAATGTTTGCGATCGTAAAATTTTGTGCATTTTATAAATAATTTTTTTCAAAAAGTTTTCTTAGCTTTCTTAAGATGGATAAATGTAAACTATTTTCCATGGCCTTTACAATATAATAAAATAGGTTGTAGTGCAAGATGTTTCACAAGCCCACTGCTGGACAGTCGTTTCGATTACATGCCTGAATGAATCTAAAAGTAGATTTAACCTGCATGTGAATCATCCGGAACTCCTGCAGAGAACACATCTTACGTTTGAAAAGGTCATACATAAAGAGTGATGATTTAAGTTGCTTGAGTAAATTTACATTAATATTTTTCTTGTATATAAATCACTTATAATGCAATGATAGCTAGAAATTACTGTGTTTAGTGTAAGTTCATATTGCAAATTATATAGTATAACAGAAAAATTAATAATCACGCTATTTGTTTTCCATTACCTCGACATAGCAATTACTGGAACCACCTATTGTAACACTCGTATATTAAAGTAACAACTATGAAAGTTATAAATTATTATTATTTAGCTTATAATTTCATATACAACTACAATTTCCAAGTTAGTATGAACAATATTTTCAATAAATTTTATTTGATTTAAACATAAAATCTCTGCACACTTTAAAAACTTTCAAGTTTAAAATTTTAGATTATACTATGAAGGTATGAGGTTTTGAATTTACCTTTTCCCATTTATATTTAAAAATGGAAATATGTATAAGTATAATGCCAACCCATGATATGATAATTTTGCAAATATGTATGTTGCTTACATCCAAATTCATATTGTAATTCCCAAGAGTTTAATATCATTTCAATCTTTTGTGTTTACTCTTGGAAAATTCACAATGTTTATTTAGGTTAAATTTACAATTAAAGTATAATCTGCTTAAACATGTAGTCTTATCGCAGGGAATTCAACAATACTTTAATTTATACCAATTTATTTTCAATTTTAACTAATACATAATATGTGGATAGTATAATTTTGCACCTTAACGCATCTTCCACAATTTTAATTAAGCTACGCCACTGTCTATTAATCAGAATTTTAGATTTATAAGAGCTATAAATTTTTTGCTAGGTAAATACTAATCACAGAATACATTCGGTCGAGGGCTTCAAAAGTTTGCGTAGACTTTGTAAAAATACTCTCTAAGAGCTCTAGAATAGCAATAAAATTAATAGTATAAGTGTTACTGGCCAGGGCTACGGTCGTTAAATTTATAGCTCTGGTTCATAATCTTGCTTTTGCTTCTTAACTTGTAAATAACAATTTAAATGTTGTCACATTTAATTAAGTTTTATTGCTGGTTATTTACAAATGTTTTTAATATACAATTTATTTGTTAATGGACACAAGTGGACGTGTTGTCCGTTTGATATTGATATGAGGACTGATATCTGAGTCCTGTTGATAAACCCTGGTTACCAAAATGTAACCATGGGATCATTCCTATGTTTCCCTTCGCCGATTTCTAGATCCACACAAATAACATGGACGTTGCTCGACGATGATGCTAGGTCACTACACACTCCCGTTTCTGGAAAAGTTGTTACCCAAGGAAAAGAAGGAATGAAAATTGAAATGAAAATAAATTAAAAATGCCGTATTAATGCCAAATGTGGTAAGATAACTAGTTAACTAATTATCTTCTAAAAAATACGCGGGTTTTAATCTATCAATTGAAATTGATTTTTCAGTGTTATTAATTTTAACCAGAAAATGTTTCTCTTGACGGCTAACAACTAAGTACGGACCGCTATATGCTGGTTTCAAAACTCTTTTAATAGTGTCGTTCCGAATGTAGACGTGGGAACAAGTTGCAAGATCTTTGAAAACAAATATAGTGCGGTTTGAACGATTCTTTATCGGAACCGGTTTAATATTTTGTAAAGTTTGATGGAGTGATTTAACAAATTCATTTGTAGTGACGGATTTTTCCGTAGAGAAAAAATCTGTTGGTAAACGAAGTGTTGTACCATAAACTAGTTCTGAAATTGTGCAGTGCAAATCATCTCTATAAATGGTTCGAAAACCTAATAAAATTAGTGGCAGAATGTCAACCCAATTTTCGTTTCGGTAACAAATTATTGCACTCTTAAGCGATCGGTGGAAGCGTTCGATCATACCGTTGGATTGAGGGTGGTATGGTGAAGTACGACAGCGCTTGATTCCGAGTAAAAGTGAGAATTGTTGGAACAATGTTGATTCGAATTGCCGGCCTTGATCAGTTGTGATTTTAAGGGGAACGCCGAATCTGGAGATCCAACCCGAGAGAAAATTGATGGCAACAGTTTCCGCTGTTGTATCAGCAATTGGTATAACTTCAATCCATCGTGTGAAACGATCGATGCAAGTTAAAACATAATTATGACCTTGACAATGAGGTAAGGGGCCAACCAAGTCTATGTGAACGTGTGCAAAACGTTCGGTCGGTGGCAAAAATGATTGCACAGGAGAGTGAACATGTTTGGTAATTTTGCTTTCTTGGCAACGTTGGCAATTCTTTGACCATGATGCGCAATCTTTGTTGATTGAGGGCCAAATAAAACGTTTTCTTATTAATTTAACAGTAGCTTTAATTCCGGGGTGTGATAGGTTGTGTAACATATTAAAGATTTCTTTTCGCCGATTTCTAGATCCACACAAATAACATGGACGTTGCTCGACGATGATGCTAGTTTGTGATCTTTTATATCGGATTTTCTTAAATATTAAATCATATAAAAGATCACAAACTACTCACAGATGACGCCACTCGTTGCGTCACATTGGTGACCCTCGACAGAAACGCATCAGTTTCCTTCTGTTCAATTTCAAGCATTCAAATCCACCGCTCTGTTTCACAGCTATCTATATAGGTTTTCATTCGCACTTCACTCCACTTGCTCTTAACCATCACATCAGCTCTTTAGTTGGCTTGTTCGTCGCTCATCGACTCACCGCATGATTAAGAACAATTTGCAACTACGCTAACATGTACATGGTTCAGCAAAAAAAGGGGGAAGTAGTGTAGCGACCTCACCTTCTAAACATTAGTGTAACAGATAAGACGAACTTATGCTTACATAATAGGTTCGCCCTCGGTGCCCCTATGGTTTGAGTACTCAAAGCTCCATTTCATACCCTAGGAATTCGTGGTTCGAATCTCCTAGCGGGCGATTTTTTATATCGGATTTTCTTAAATAGTAAATCATATAAAAAATCACAGATGACGCCACACGTTGCGTCACATTGGGTCGTTCGTTCGTTGGGATGCATCACGTCGGAAGAACGTGTGACGCAGCGTGTTCTGGTGACTAAAATTCGTTCATATCACGTCGGGAATCATCAATGTGACGCAACGTGTGGCGTCATCTGTGATTTTTTATATGATTTACTATTTAAGAAAATCCGATATAAAAAATCGCCCGCTAGGAGATTCGAACCACGAATTCCTAGGGTATGAAATGGAGCTTTGAGTACTCAAACCATAGGGGCACCGAGGGCGAACCTATTATGTAAGCATAAGTTCGTCTTATCTGTTACACTAATGTTTAGAAGGTGAGGTCGCTACATAAGTATAACCGTGTAGAGTGTAGACATAACTAAATACACATACATATGAAACTAATCTATTGCATATTATGAACATGCAACTACAATTTCCAATACAATCGTGTAACTGCCAAACGCAAGCTTGTTCAAAGCAAAATAAAATTGAAAATTTAAAATATTACCAATTGAATTCAAGTTAGTTAAATATTATTTAAATTGAAAATCGTAAGGTTATTTTAAAGGAATTATATCGAAGTTCAATTTGACAACATCGTAATTAGAAAATTTGATATTATATTATAGTATGTATGCTGTATTAGTTATTCACAAATTATAAAATTACAGAACATTGATAAGGTTGTTCATTTAGAAACTAAACAAAGTTTATATTGTGTAAATTCAAATTAATTTGAAATTTTACTACCGCACAACCATGTAACATGGTAAATGAAAAAACGTTTCAGTTTTCAAAAATCTGTTTTCTACAAGCTATTAAATGAAATTGTGGACACTGCATTTTTAAATTTCAAGATCTCTTGTCATAGTTTTATGTTCCAACTGCAGCTGTTAAATTATTTACATTTTCATAAACATTTGAAAATGTAGGAAAATATAATATGCAGGTAATAATAATAATTAATAAGTTAAAATTAATTTTGTGTATGTATCGGATTTTAAGACTGAAATATATCACCCCATATAGCAAATAAAGTAGACCTCTACTTTTCAATAAATTAATAATTTTTAACTATAATATTGTCTTAATTTATAATTTTATTTTTATCACGGACAGAAAATTTGTACCTACTCCTCTGACTTAAAGTGAGTTTTGACGCTGGTTGAATTTATAGCATTTACGTTAAACTTATGCTCGAACTTTTATTCTGCGGATCAAAAATTATTACTTTACGCCTTAGCAGGGGCATAGCTACCAATGATACGGGGCCCCCGGGCTACAAGGGCTCCAAACGTGTATAAGCAAGCGTTTTTGTTCCTTTTGTGAAAAATCTTTACCCTTCATTTGGGCCTCCCAACAAATTTTGATACAGGCACGCTACGTCACTGGCCTCAGATGCACTTATAACTATTTTAAAATTGGATAATAATGATTAACCGTCGTTAACTACTTTAAGCGTCTTTTGAGTATACTTAAGCAAGTAAGAGTTAGTACCGAAATATGCAGTGGTATGGCGATAAAATTTTACACATAAAGCTAAAAAGAAAAATGTTGGCATTTTTGGGAACTTAGAAATTAATGGAGTCTAATAAATTCTAAAAAAAATTGTGTTCAAAATTTTGCAGTAAATAAACATTAACTAGAAATATTGGTCTACTATATCATGACCAATTTTAAATTTGTGTTTCTTGATTAATATGTTTACTAGAACGTTATAGTCAACACGATTTCATGTCAATATTTTAGAACACCAAAAAAATACAAACACACACTTTTCAGAACTAAAATATTTATAAGTTATCACAAATAAAATACACAGTCGGTATATTAATCGCTTACATGATGATGACTTACATGATGTTAATCTACATATTAATACGAATGTAAAAATAATCACCCTATAGATATCAATATACTATACAAATTTAAAACTGCTTTATGTTTTTATATGAATGTAACACACATTATAGTTAGTTGTATTCAACAGATTAATGATGTTTTTCCGCATTTGTAAAAACGCTGTAAGTCTATTTTTTGACAACACAAATGTAAATCTATTATGTTAACGTCATTAATCATTTTAAATAATACATTAAAAAATAATCAACTTTTTATTACTACACAATTTAAGTTTAAGCTTATACTTTTTCTAACACAAGTAATTTACTTGATTTAATTATTAATAAAATATAACATTTTATTTTCTTTTACTTACTATTTGTTATAAAAGGTAATTGTAATATAAATGTTCCCTTTCTTAATGTCAAGGTAAATATAATTATTGTAAGTAATGTAAAAAATTGTTTACTTTAATGAGTTTAGTCCATAAACAGTATATTATACACCAAGGTTAAGAAGACTATCATATGCCCTAGCGCCAAGATTATTATATTCCTCCGTGCCTCGCACCTAGTGTGTGTTATTCTATATTATTCCAAAATAATTTTTTGCGAATTTAAAAAATTACGCGAGAAGTCGTGATAAACCTGTTTTTAAGTTGGCCCCGCAGTTTTGAACAAATTTAATCTTTCTTTGTTGTTTCGGTTTATTTTAGGTGTGTTCATATTTTTCCAGAAAATCAATTTCATATATTCAAAAATGAAGTCTTGGAAGGGTGATTAACATTGTTAATAACTATTGTTCAAGCGAAGAAGTACATAATTTATTATGTACGTATAATAGTTTGATGGATAGTTTGCTCCTATAATTTATAGATGCAATTTGTGTAAAAACTTTTCTTTTGTTAGGATACTTTAACACTAAATTTCATTCTTGAACAGTCCTTTTACTTTTTTATGGTCCATTCCAAATTAGCTGATTCGACAGCACATAAACACGAATATAATATTTCAAACATCTCATATATATAAGTTTTTTCCAAAATATTCATGAAATTTTCGACGTAATTTTTTGATGTAAACGCAAATAAGATGGTATGAATACTTATGAAGCGGATCTATAACGACCCAATAGGTAATATCTAAGCAACAAGAAAGAGGAAGACCGTGAGCTAACAACCGCTTTTGGGGTCTTTGTTTTCTGATTGTTTTTTATATGAAAAAAAAATTGGTAGATTTTCAACATAAAACAAATAAATTTTTATTGAAAATTTTCAATATTATTATTATTAGTAGATAATATAGTATTGTCCAGAATTAATATATAATACCTACTTATATTATGGGGTCACGATATGATTTCGAAATTTTCCACCAGTTTCGTATACATTGCAAGGTCCACCGGTATCTCATTATTGTTGATGAAGATAACTCAGAAATCAGACTTCATTAAAATCCGCATATTAAAAAAAATGTACTGCACCTACTTTGTTAAGCTGAGAAAAACATTATTGTTATGGTATGTGAAGCAATAAATCGGAATAGAAAGAAGAATTAATTATCAAGTGATTTGGATTAACAATGTTATGTAAACTCCACTTTGCATCAATAATCAAGTAATAAACAATTAAAAGTAACTGGTCTATTACTTTTAGGATGACGTTTGTATATCCGGAATAGCAAGGCAAATCAACTAAGTACTATGAGATATTAGTATAATATTGTAATGAATTTTTAGAATTTTTTTAAAACAACATTATTTTTTATTAAAGTTTTATTGAAATTGCGTTAGGGGAACGCCAATTGCAACACAAGAACGAAATTTTATGATTCCTATATTTATTGAATTTTCATTTCTAAAAATTAAATTAGCAGGACAAATAAATTTAAAGATATTTTTACGATTCTGATTTTGTTGTAAAAAGTGAACCTTAAAATTTATTTTAGATAAGAGTCTCATAATTCAACAGAAGCTGTATTCGGGTTAAGAGAGATTTATTTATTTTAAAATTTAAAAAGCAACCCCCAGTACATCGCAATATATTGTAAATAACAATAATCATGCAGTCAACATTATATGTAAGGGTTTTTTACCTTCGCATTGTGATATTATGTAACTTTCCTCACTGAGAAAAAAGTTATATAAATTACACTACAATTATCAAAATAATCGCTACAAATTGTATTACAATATGAACTAGGAACAACTTATGTTATTATTTTATAAAGTTTATGAACTTTCTCTCATATTTATCGTAAATAGTTACGCATTTATATAATTTACTTCTACAAATTTTTTACTACAAAATTGTGTTAGTTCATTTTTCTCAGTGCTGTAGCTTGTTCATTGTTGTAAGTGTAAACTGGCATCATATTTGTTTAGACAATTTTTATATTGTTTTTCACGTTATAAATAATTAAGATATCCTATTAGTAGAAATTGTGTTACAAAAGCTTCAATATAACGATGATTTTTGTTCATATACTACTGGTGTCCGTAACTGTTTTTTTTTCACTACTTGTTTTATTACAATTTAATTAATAATGAATGTAGTAATACTTTACAATGAGTTGCACAACAAAACCAGTTCAAATAGCAGAAACATCCTCGAGATTATATTCAATTATCCCATTGATAAAAACATTTAGCGTATTAAAAGTTTGCTATATGTAGTGTAAATTTTACCAATTAGTGGTTTAACAAAAAAAACTAAAAATGTTTCCAATTCTTCGAATTTTCGAGGTTGCACTTGTTATACTTTCACATTTTATTTTTCATATTCATGTTTGTGATACCTGGTATCTCTGTAAATTATTATAATCTATACACATTTCTTGGAAATTTAGCTTGATTAATAAATTTTATTATAACTGATTTTACTATGCGACCTTGCAATTATTGGAGTTTCCGTTTATAGATATACATAATTAGTAGATTAACTTCATTAATTTTGTAATACCAATGTGCATTAATAATATTTAAGAAAGAACTACTTATTAAATTTGTTAACTACTATTATTTTTTTCATATTGATAATAATTTAAAAATTTATAATTATTATGGTTTTAATTTACTCTATACTGACGAGGAGAACCCTTTAAATATAAAACTATAGGATCACGACAAGCTTTGGTAGGTTGAAAAATCACTAAAATTAGGCAAACATCTACTTTTATTTAAAGTGCCACGAGTAATCATTTTTGAAAAAGTAGGGTTTAAAAATTTGAATGCGATGCTTTAGCTCATTTATGCAGTAAAATTTCAAAGGACCTCTAGATGTGATAGAAGGTAAATTGGAAGGTCCAGATTTGCTTCCTTACTTCCTTTCTTTTTTTTTTCAATATGCTTTGTTGTAAAGATAACCGAATATAGCATGATCTGTATCGTATTCAGAAAGATATCTGAAAAAACAGCTGTTTGTGAGGAGAATTAAACTAAGACCATCAAATCCACTTACGGAGGTGTTATCATCGTATCAGCTAGAATACTTTTCAATTATTGTTGTATAAACTAGTTATACTTCAAGAGTTCTCCTCGTGAGACATAGTAAAACCGCAATTATGCAGAGAGACATTCAGAGGTATACTATGTAAGTAAATAATTCTAAGCAAGGTTGTTTCTATTCGAATAATTTATTTATTTGATCTGATTTATCCACTAATGTATTGTAATATTAACATCTTTGATTATGAATCTGCTTATTACTTTTTCACACAGTAAATAATTTATATTTATATACTCGCTCACCTACCTACTGCGAGAGTATATATATGGAAATTCAAACGAGACACTGTAATCAATTTTCAGTATAGGAAAAATTTCGTACGAGAAAGAAACTGACAAATTATGTGACAAATAATAGAGTTACTGTATCGAAGCTTTTTGTTTTCTGAAAGCATTTTTTGCAGCAGGGTAGGTATATTTGAACGCCCACTCTATCAACATTACCAAAGAAGTTCGAAAATAAAGTTTTACAATTTTTAAACTTGAACAAAACAGTCAATCACATTTTCCTATATTTCTAAATATTGATTTTCTGCGAAAAGTTATATAATAAATTTACCAAGTACGGTATAAGTTATAAATGTTAAACTTGTAAATTAAAGTCAAACGTAATGAAATTAAATATGCACTAGAAACATAAATTATTTTTAAATTTAAGAAAGTATAAAACTTGCGTTAAATTATTTTAAACCTAAATTATTTTCAAACATTACATACGAAATTGCGTCAAAGTTTAAATCTTAAATGTATTAAGTAAAGCTTTGCAAGTTACTTCAACTTTGCCATATAGTCTTAATTAGGAAGAGTAATCAAAATAACTATCACAAAGTTTATAAATTATTTCATTTTATTATTTACATTAACACTAACTATATAGTTAGCTATTAGTACTTGAGAGCAAAAATATTTTATTCATGGAATAGCATTCAATTTTATTCTCGCAGTAATAAAAATTTTACGACAAAACTAGAATTTTAAAATTTTCTTATCTAATGGAAATGTTAGAGGTAGGTTTTTATTTATATTAACTTTTAAAGAATCTTGTTAGGTTGTAAATTCAAGTTCCGTTTTTATCAACTTTTGTGCAGAGCGAGTTGAATTAAATTTTTCTTTAAATAAATTAAATTATATTTGTTCTTAAAATTGTCAGTTGTAATAATTGTCAATCCTAACACATCAGACTTCAGAGTAATAATTCAATTTATGATTGTAACTATGAAGTTTCTGGAAAGAACAACCTATATTCTAATATTAAGACTGATTAGAAATTTTTCTTACTACATTTTTTATTTAAAAACTTTTTCATGTTTGTAACTTTACCGAGAGGCTTTACTAAACAAAATTTCTACAATTCTTTCTGTATATATTTAATTCCCTAAAGTAAACACATTTTGTTAAAATTGTGTTATGATTTTTCTACTTATCCCTGTACATTGTCTACCTATTGGAATATCATTTTCGTATATACTTTCCATTAAGAAAATGGTTCAATTTTGTTTTAATAGTAAGGGGCTACATTGAGTGGCGACTTGTTAGAAATTAGGATTGTAAAAAATGAGGTTTTTAAAAATATAAATAAAATTTTTGTAAAACTTGGCTAGTTGACTATATCGTAGATGCGGCACTGCCTCCCACAACAAGCTGCCACTGCTGCATATTGTCCGGTCGAAGTGTTATTAAATTTTTGTATAATTCAAAATCTCGGCAAAAAATTATGTGCCAGAACTCAACTAGTCATTTACCATCTAAGACCATCAGGTCATGTATTCGGGAGGATGATAGGTGTTATATTGTCACTTTCTGTATCATCTTTGATCAGGCTAGATTGGAAATTTGGATCTTCAATCCTGGACTTCAATTATTTTAAATTTGATTTTTGTTTTGTTATGTTTTATGTTATCTCATGTCATAGCTGGAATTAATTACGACCCGTCACGTCATCCATATTTTTGATGATAAATAAATTGACTTTTGTTTATTAATTTTTTCTTTATCTGGGTTTTGGATTAGATGGAAGGTTTTTTAAACACGGCTTAAGGGTAGAAATGTTTTAAATTAAGGGGTCTGGCGCAGTTAGACGTGAAAAAAATACGTGTTCTTGGAGATTTTTTTTTAAAGAACTCGAAGATTTTTTTAAGGTTATGTTGATATACATAAGAAACAGAAGGCTTTTACTTAAATAATATAATTTTTTTAATACAAAATATTTGCTAACAAAAAAGTTACGGCCATTCTTCCGAAGCTCCTTTGCAAAAACACGTTTTGCGGTAACCATTGGTACTCGATTCTGAATTATGTAAAATAAGAAATTCCAAAAAATTTATGCAATATATTAAATTATTTAGTGTTTGAACGAACAGTTTTTCAAAATATCAATTTAAGACAAAATGGCACACGTTCAAAGTAAATTTCATATTTTTGGTGAAAATATGGCTCTTTTATTGCTAATAAAAACAAAACTATACATCGAAAAATAAATTCCTTCGTTCAAGCACTAGTTTTTTATATCGAAAATAAGCCTGCCAAATTTGAAACAAATCGATGTAGTAGTTTTCAATATATCGTGGTCACCGATGTTGAAAATGTCATTTCTGGATAAACGCATTTCAAGTTTAAGATAGGTGTACTCAAAAATAAAATATTAATTCGCAACTTACAATGAGTCATCTATTCCAGGCCCATATTGTGCATCTTCAGATTAGATTGTAGACTCAAAAATGTCAATTTAACGCTTTCTACGAGCCACTCTTTCGTTAATTTTCATAACGACGCGCATGAATGGATTAACGAGATTTTATACTGTTTTTTAAAGATTTTCTAGGAAACGGTATGTGTTAAATCTTAGAAAAATATATGAGACCACCTCGGGATCTAGCCTGGTAGAAATAAAGTTAAACTAGTTAAATCGGATTAGCCGTTTCTAAGAAATCGGTGAGCATACATAAAAAAAAAATCATACTCGACGAATATTATTTTTTTATTTATTTTTATTTTTTTTTATATTATATAACCTCCTCCTTTTCTTTGAAGTCTGTTAAAAAAGTACAAATCACCAAAAATTCTTTTTAGATGCTGTAAATCCTATAATGTGGTACCTACGGGTATTGTTTCGAACTTTGAACTAGCATAATAATGTGAATTTTATTATTTGTTACTTAAAACTTTGAGGGAGTATTTTTAAAATGTTTAACTTGCAGAAAATGAAATAAAAAGAAAATCGATTTTTAAAAATCTGCAAGTGGGCCTGACCCCTTAAAGTAAATTAAATATAATTAGTGCAATAATAATCTAACAAGAATAATTAAAAATAATATTAAAATTAACTATAAAAAGAAAAATATCTCGTTTTTTAATAATTGAAAACCTTGTTTTTTTAGTTAGGTAGATATCTACTTGTAAATTTTTATCATTATTGTGTAATAATAAAATCTTGTGATAATAGCAGAAATCCAATAAGAAAAAGCTAATAAAGTTCAACACGGCAGAGGCTTTCGTTATATTAAACAAATTTTAATATTTCATACTAAAGTGTAGTATGAAAACACTTCTGCAATAAATAATACTTGAGTATTTTTTATTTTAAATTAAAAATAAAATTTAATCAACTTTTTGCTTTTCCAATTTGATTTTAATTTAAGAAGTTTCTTAATAATATAATAATTTATTTCGGAAAAGGTAAAATTAAGCCTACTTTATATATTATAGGAAAAATACATTTATTATTCTCTTGACATACAAATGCAAGCGACATAGTACCACTTTGTTGTTCTTTGACGTAAATCAAATTTAATGAAAGACAACATAACCTTAATATTTTAGTAGACACCAACTATGCGTCGTAGGAGAACCTTTAGTTTATAATTTAGAAATGCATTATTTATGTTATACGGATGTACGAGATGATCTTATATAACAGGGATACTAAATTATTTGTCATTAAACTAAAAGTACGAAAGAATAAAGCATAACGAAGTGTTTCGTACAATTAAATGAAAAACTGAAATTCTCACCCAGAAATACCAGTTATTTGAATTCTTTATTTTAAATGCTTCAATCCTACCCTAAAAAAACTTCTAACCAAGTATATTATTTTCATGTGATATACGATCATTCGTATCGTAATTTTGTCTGTCTATGTTTAATGTCAGGAAATGGATTTCGGCAAATTTTATTAATTCCGTCCGTTCTTTTGGGTCAAAATTTAATGAAGTAAATTATTTATTATGTAAACGATTTATTTTACAAAAAAAATAACCACTGGAAACTCGGCAAATAATTTTGCAGGTTCTAATTTTTTATTAAATCCTCTCCGTTAATAACTACATACGAATTTATCGTCGCATCATCATACATAGTATGGAATATTTATAAAGTATGTTTCATATAAAAAAAATTATCATAATATAAAATAAATTTTAAGTTGTTTTCTGAAAATGTAATTAATTATTCTGCCAATACTCTGTCTTATGGCAAATCACTGGTAGATACCACTGGTCTATTGGTCAAATTGGCAAGTTGTGTTTTGGGTTGTGGGTGTTCGTTGTGAACATCTTGAGTTTATTAGGTATGATATAGTCTATTTCGTATCTTCAAAGTAAACATTTATAGTTTCTTATGTGAATTTCATGATTTTTAACTTTTTCTTTATATTATTTTATTATTTTGTAGAAATTTTCGTTGATTACGTTTTATTTCGTTTATGTCCCTGTGTTTACTGTGACCACTCCTGCACCCACATCTATTTTTTACAATAAATTTTATTCTCTCTTCTTTCGTTTTTCCATTAGTTTGTAATGGTTTGAAATTTTTCCTGAATTCTGTGAAATATCTCCATAAAATATCTTCCCATTTTCCACAAAATGTAAAGTGTAGACACCTTTGTCTCTCAGTATACTATCCCAAAGATTCTAGTTGATAGCTGCATCTAGGTGTATAACTATTACTTCTACTAAATTAATGGAGCTTTATTGAAGGGCATATTGCAACGAAATTCTTAAATTTGTTACAAATTTTCTAACGATAACAATTTTTATTTTCCAAACTTTTAATAAAGGGTGGGAAACGTTTTGAGAAGAAGAAGAAGGCATTAAACAGCATTGTTTAAGTTTTGGAAAGTAAATTTTTTTGTAAAAGTCCTGCAATAAATTCTTTTGGAAAGAATCGTATTTTAACGCCGATTTATGGGAGTCACAATTTTATTTTGAAAATCTTAATTTGTATTATCTAAATTTATTATTTGTTTCCGAATATTTGTGGACCAAGTTGGTTAAAACATCCAAAATCATCGCTTCAACAGAAATACATAAATTAAGTTCAATTTTACTTTATCATTAAATTTTGTCATTTTTAAGAGGTAAGTCGTTTTTCAATTATTTTCAGTTGCTTACCTATTCTCACTTCCCATATAGGTACTAATTTTCACAAATAAAACTAATACAAGTACATAATATACATTACGCAATAAGTAGTACGTATGTAATATAATATGCACTTGTATCCATTTTATTATTGAAGAGGAGTTTGTTGAAACTGAAAATATAATATTTGAATTAAAACTAAAACAAGTTAATTAAACAATAAAGCTATCGATAGCTCAAATAAATATTTAATTCTCGAATTGTTTAATTAACATGTTTTAGTTTTAATTCAAATATTAAATTGTTTCACAAGTTACAAATTTATTAATGAAAGTGAGAATATGAAGTTATCTCAAAAACTAGTTATTTAGCCACAGAATTTCTAATCTACAATTTTTGTGGAATAATAATAATAGTAATAATCTTATTAAATAAATAAATATTAAGCGAAAAAAAGGAGGACGCGGAATAATTAATTTGTTTAATTCCTATAAATTTATTACTAAATTATTACGTAGTTATTTTTATTCAATTAATACTCCTTTAATATGTGAAATTATAAGCCTGGATAAAAACTTTAGTGGTTTGAATTTAAAAAATCAAAATTTTAATTGCGAGGAAAAATCTGATTTGAATATTAATTGGAAGAATAAGGTGCTCCACGGTAAATATCCGACAATTCTGGACTCGAATGGAATTGATAGAAAAATGTCATTAGAATGGTTGAAACGGGGATTACTACACTTTGAAACTGAAGGATTCATGTGTGCAATTCAAGATGGTGTAATTGCCACTAACAATTACAAGAAGCACATCATGAATCTCGATGTTTCAAATCGATGCCGAAAGTGTATTGTACCGGATGAAACCATAGAGCATATTATAAGAGGATGCTCATTCTTGGCTCCTACTGACTATCTGGTTTGCACCAGCAGTTTTGTAAAAAAACTCAACTTGATAGACAATTTTAGACCCTATTATGACTATGTTCCTGAACCTGTACTTGAGAACGATGTTTTAATGGGACAAGACAATATTAACAGATAGAGAAATAAGTCATAATAGACCTGACATTGTCTTGATACGTAAGCGAGATCGAAATGCAATCATTATTGATGTTGCTGTGCCTCTGTCACAAAATGTCATTGCCACTAAGGGAGAAAAAATCCATAAGTACGAGGCACTAGCGATGGAAATGATGAGTGTATGGGGTCTCAATAAAATCGTAATAATATCGATAGTGATATCGGTTACTGGTGCGGTATCTTCCAAGTTTACAACCTATTTGTTAAAGCTGGATCTAACAACAGAATTGTATCCTAAAATGCAGAAAGCAGGTATTTTAGAACCTTGTCATATTGTCAGAAAATTTTTAATTCTCAAATTTAAAAATGTACATCTAAATGATTTAAATCATTAATAATAATTTTTTTAAATTAGTTAAATTTATCTCTATAGAATTTAAGAATATCTAACACTTTGTAAAACATAAAATGGTTGGAGCTAAATCCCCTATGTTATGCTTATTACTACTGTTGTATGTGAGAACAGAAATAAACTGTAATATAAAATAATAATAATAATAATAATAATATTTATTCTTTCTAAGAAAATGTACATTAAACAAATCAAAAAATAAAAAAATGTCAAACTACACTCGACCAAATATTCAAAAAGTCAAGAGAAAAAAAATCCAACTGCAAAACAAAAATCACAAAAACTCCTTCACATCACAATGCAAATTATAAGTGCTCGCAGTAATTTTTGAAAACTTGTGTTTGGTTTTTTTATTTCAGATTACCACAATTTTATTTTACAGCTATAGTACATGTACGTAAGTATAAGACCAACGATCCTGGTTTTTTTCGTCTAACGAAACGGAGTACTTATTGTTTTCCAGCTCAAACAGTTTGTTGACGCGTGCAGAGTAAAACTGGAGTTACTTTCTTTCAAAGAAAAATCTGTTTAGAAAAACACTTATGATGGGAAAATAATCTACAAAAGCCAGCATTTCATCATAAGTTATTTTGTTTTTACCAAAAGTTGCCTTTTTATCGATTATTTTACTTTAGAAATTACAAAATTCTCTCAAAGCAAAGGTAAAGTGGCATCTGCCACTACAATATTATAACCTTAGTATTTGCGTTGAGCACACGGACCGGCTATAGAATGCAATTTTAACGCGGCGAT
Organism: Cantharis lateralis; assembly: GCA_963170105.1. Lineage (NCBI taxonomy): Eukaryota > Metazoa > Arthropoda > Insecta > Coleoptera > Cantharidae > Cantharis > Cantharis lateralis. The sequence continues at coordinate 14,263,595 of OY720629.1, forward strand.
TGACTTGTAGATGTGAAAATACATAATTCGATTTTCCAAATTAAATTGTGAAGTAACCATTGGGCCTATAATTCATTCATCGTCTAAAAGCTAAAATTGTGCTCTTCCAGAATAATTTATTGCTTTTCTTTCCCACTTTGACGGGTAAAAGCCTTAGAAAACTGCTAGTAACCTTTACAATATTATGTTACTTTTGCTAATCGTGATGGTTTGATTCGTCACTCTCCCACTCTTTTGAATGTACGTACATAATATATGTGTTGGTTTAAACGACTTGTAGTAACTTACGACAAACCAAAAATTCAATATAATTTGCGTAGAAGACCTGTTAATCTTGAAGTTAGCAATGCACTTTTCACATTAAAATTTTATTTTATTCCACGCGGATGTTGTAAAGCCAAATTTGCTCCTTATATTTATGGGTACGTTTATAATCAAAATAAAGTTTTGTCTACTATTGCATCTACTTATGTATATGCAGATTTGCCATATTGTATTATGTAGTATTAATGTTGGTTTAAATATACATTATACACGTATATGAATTATGAGTCCTTGCATAATAACCATATGGGTGTACTTTGTATGTATATGTGTTGATACCAGTTAGCCATATACAAATTCAACCAACTTCAGAGGTTGTAGTGCAGTTTTATCGTTTCCTACCTTAAAATGATCACCTTCTTCTTTTTCGTTGTTTATGTGTTTAAATTTTCATTTATTTCTAATCTTTCGTCTTTGGTCCCAGACGTAAATAACGGCTTGCTATGTCTATTGGGATATACCCAATGCGTGGTGACCAATTACTTCTGATTGGAATCTATTCCTTTCATACCTATCTATTGATTTTCTTTCTTCTTTTTATCGTATTTCATTTTGCCTATCAATTGGGGTACGGAACCGCCCAATTGTTAAATCGTTCAAGGGGGTTTTTGAGATAATACCGTTGTGGAGTTACAGAAAAAGTTAGTTCTGTGTTTCACTTTTTGTTTTTGAGTTTATATAATTATGTAATACATAGGTGACGCGGTGAAACACGTCCATGGTCATCTAAATTGTACAAAGAGCCATATGGTTGGCTAAGTACAAGCTTCTGCCGAAATAATATTTAATTCTAAATCTTGTAAATAATTTTAACAGTCCCTTTTGTTTAAATTTCTAAATATGAAATTTTAAAGTAGGTTAATTTTCGATTTTAAACGGCTTACAAACCCGATCAGAACGTTACAACTATGGAGGATCTCCAGAAGTACACAAAGGTTGTATGCCTATGCGGACGACCACCAAATAAATGGTCAAATGGTAGTTCCATTGACAGTCAAAGTGAGTACCCGCCCAAATCAATAGATCTTGCACCATATCCAAAGAGATAAAATAAAGGAAAAAAGGGGAGAGAATAATAATAAAAAAGAAGATTTCAATCAATGTTTCTTTGAAAAAATAAAACTCAGTAGTGCGCATCTACCATAGTTCGGTGCCGAAAGTTTGCCAAAGTGAAAAATAAAAAGGTGTCCACTCAAATAGGGGATTGTAAGCGGCCAAGACGAAGGAAGATAGCTGAAAAGAAAAAAAGTCATTAATTTTAATTTTTACACATGATATTCTGTTTTATTGTTGATTTTATAATCTTTTGTTCATGTTAATGCTTTGTCGTAGTTATAAGTACACGCGCTAGACTACGCTGCCACCACATTCATTAAGTTTAAGTTTGTACCTCAATTTGTTAACAAGCAAATTAAATAATCGTTCTAAATTTTGATTTAAATATTTGAATTCAAGAGTTTTTTTGTACATCATAAACTTTTATTATTATTTAACACAGTTTAGATTGCCACCCACAAGGTTTAAGTTTAAAGCAAATTCCGCAATACAGCCTGATCCAGAGGTTTCCTGCAAGGGAGCATAAAAAAAAGCGGGAGCGGGTCGTAGCAATGTATTTATATTCCTAAGATAACGGTACGAGTATATAGTAATTGAAGTAATAACTTTCAGAATTGGTTTCATAAAATCTACATTTGAAACCAAACTCTACTTAGGTAATCTAAAACAAACTTATTTATTTAATGGTCTTAACATGAAAAACAATAATTATTAATCCACCTTCCCATGTAATAGATTTTTATACAAGTTTTGTGATAAACATCTAAAAGATGTTATTATGTGCTTCTTACAATATGTATTGTATTCTCGGTTTAATCCTTAATCAATAGATCGCGTGGTAGAATATTGCATTATATTATAGTAGTAACTATGAACTATAAAAGTTGTTGTTGTTTTATATTATATTATAGTATGTATATCGTCGTTCTAGGTGCAATACTCTCTACGGAACATTTTTGACAAAAAAAAGTGAGCTTGAAAACTGTTTTGCGAGTTCTTGGTTGTCCAACATTGTTATGTGTTTGTTTATTCGTTTCTTGCTTTTTATAGATTATATAAATAGAGTGTAACATGATTTAATTACTATATTATGTTATATTATAATCATATTAAATTATACTCCTAATACATATAATGTTTTGTTCATTCTGTTGACGGTACGTATGCTTCACATAAATAGGTGCATAAGTGTATTTTAGTGTGAGGAGCCGGTGTAACCGAGAATATTTACTCCAGTGAAATTTTACCCCCCGGTGAAAATTCCCTAGTGGAATTTTACCCCCTAATCATTTTGTAAAATTTCCCGTACAGTGCTATGCGCAAACAGAACTCCGTCAATTCTGGCCATTTGCTTACGTTTTCTTCTTTATATAGTGTTTTAAGAAGTTTATTTTCTATTGTTCTATTTTGTCTTTCCACAAGTCCATTGCTTTGCGGGTGATATGCAGACGTTACCCGTTGATACGTTCCCGTTAACATAATGGAGCTAATTTGAAACTTGATTTAACAAATTCCCTACCTCGGTTGTTTATTTGTATCGACATACACGAATGTCTTCAAATAAGTTCAAACAACAATGATATATTTAATTCCATCTACTTCGGGAAGTGTAGCTAAATCTATTCCAATTTGTTTAATAACTTCTGTTGGTATTGGCGCTGGTCGGAGTTTAGGAACAGCTTTTAAAACAGCTGGATTGATTTTTTGACAAATATCGCAATTCTTAATAAAGTTTACCCGTGTATATAGTTTGCCAATAATATTTACGTTCGATAATTGATATTGAAGCGTCTCTTCCACGATGAGATGAGAGCGGTATCAATTCAACGCTTGAGTCTGTGCCTTGGTGAACCATTGATATTATTTCCTTTCTTTCTTCCCAATCAATTATTATTGGCAACCACCGATGTTCTGCATCACCGCTCGTGGTTCTTTCACTATTTTTAATTTTCCTTTTTTAGAATAACGTTTCGTTCTCTATTGTATATGGTTTACATTGTTTTCGAAAATTAGACTTTTCATTATTTCCTTTGATATGTTGAGGATAGGTTTTGTTAGTTAAAAAAGGCAATGTACTTTGATAATTTGGCGATATCAGGTTTATCCTCGTTGCTGCATTCATCATTTTCTCCTGAATTAAACATTTTGTTTTGATTTTGGGGAATTATTTTGATAATGATATGAAATGCAGGCTTTATTATTATTCTTCTGTTTTGATCTTTTGATTTCTTATGTCTCAAAATCTTGTGTCTCACTTATATAAGTAATAAAATATGTGCAACTTAATAAAATAGGGTGACACCACCAATAATCTTCCAAAATTTTCACTTTTGTTCCCCGTTACTTCTTTTCTTTTCTTCCTTGGTAAGGGCTTTTCAACCTTTCGTCGTTTACCGATGTTTCTCCTCTTTTCCCAAGTCCAAGTCCGTCTCTTTTTGCTTTTCTTTCTTCTAGTTTATTTATCTTCCTTCTGTATTCCGGAAAAAACAAAGATCCCCTTTTTCGACATCACCAATTTCCGTGGTGGGGTGACTTGAGGGATATTTTAAATGAATGGATAGGCTAAAAAAATACCGAATTTCTAGAACTATAATTTATAAGTTGGAGCAACTTTCGTTATTTGCTTAAATCTGTCATTTAGAGCGTATGGCGGGCTCTAAAAATTAACCAATAATCAGATAATTTCGATATTTATATCAGGTTAAAAGAAATATATTTTCGTAAGTAATCAAACTTTACAAACAAATTATTGTTTGAACGCAATGAACAATGAAAATATTCACCGGATAAAAAGGAAGCAATTCGCAGTTCATCAAATCATAAATTCCACACCCGGCAAACTAATAACTTGCCTTAACAGAAAAATAACCGGAATAAAATGAAACAATTCAATTGGAAATCAAATTGTTACAACTACTAAATTCGTTACTAGAAGAAAGTACTAATATGTCAACTCTACAAGTAAGTCAAAAATCATATAATTATGATACACTTATTACCTTATATAAGAGAAATATATTTTCTGAAATAAACAAACTTTACAATTTTACACAATAGAATATTATGTAATTATGGTACCTTATGGAACAGCCAATCCAACGATCACATTAGGTTTTCTGCCCTTTTTTCGAAAATTATAAGAAGTTTTTTTCTGTTTTTGTAGGAATAAGCTAAAGAAATTGGATCCATCGAAACTAGTATGCATTTAAAATAAAATACGATAAATAAAGCAGTTTTTAGCGACCAGGAAACTGATAAAATAGCTGTAACTTCTTCTCCACGTCTATTGGGTCCTATTGATTGGTTGAGAGACATCGGTGATCTTTTAAATTGTAGCGCCCAAATATGATCTTCTTAAATGGAAGGTTAGTGTTTAAATGCCACTGGATAGCTAGTAAAAGCTTAGGCTAATTTGGACATTTGTAAATGTCGTAGATTTTTTACTCCCTTGCTACGAGTAGATTTTCTTCAACTTATGCAACCTGATCTGATCCTGTTTAATATGTGCCTCGTAAAACAAAAACAAATGCAGACTAAAGTTAAGTTAAACTTAGAAACCTTAGAAAGTTAACTTTTATAAAGTGTCGGATCTACATTTTTAAAAGGGGGTGAAGACTGCTAATTTGCCGCTGACTCGGAAGAATGTTTAAATAATAAAATACTAAGATTTTCCTCGATTTTATTTCAGCGAAATTGTCAACCAAAAGTTGAGACAGTTAGCCTAGTGGCTGCCGCTCGGGGTAACAAAAACTAGCAAGAGATAGCGGATCGGAAGTACAACGTAAACGATTGGTGGTTTGGATGGTGAAGAAGAATCTTGTGCAATGAAAATCCAAACTTCCACCGACCTCGAATAGCAGAATCAGAATCATAAAATGACTTTGTGCAATACCGGGCTGAGCCCACACTTCCTTAAAAATGACTGGAGAGAACCGTCTGGTTTGGCATCGGGTTGAGGAATTAGCACACAAACGTCCGCCGGGGAACTGCCTACTTTAGATTCGATTAGAGCCGTATCAAGACTGTCGACAGTTTGGCCGAAATGTGATGGGGCTACGTGAGCCCCATCGCGAAGGTCGCTGACAATACGAATCATGGCATGCTGAATGGGTCCAATTACATGGCAGGACTCAGCGGCAGAAGGAGAGAGATGAGGGCAAGGCAAGGTCCAATCTTTCGTTGGAGGATCAATCAATTTAGATTTTAGTCAATCGCTCCGCGAAGAATCTCGCGCGCCGAGCGCGCTATATGGCGCGTCCGTCGTCCTGCGTTCTGGGCCAGTGGGGGGGGGGGCTAGAATCGGTACTGATTAGAGCCGTTGTCGATTTTTCGGACCCCCCCTTTGGTCTTACAAGGAGGGGACCTGAAGTGGTACCAATCGATTTCGATGAAAGTCGGGTATTTTGTAGAGGTATTTACCCTAAGTATCAGGTTAACGGGAATTACCCAGATGAGGCTTAGTTTCCAAGAAAAAGTTTCATTTGTCGTATATGTACTAGTAACTATGACCACTTTTTAAGTAAGTCCGCATAGGTAAATTGTTAACGAATATGACTTTAGGAACTGGTACGAATGTGGTTCCGGGTTCAATTCCAGCCCGGGTCAATTTTTTTTTAATAATTTTTGTTTTAAATTTGTTTATTTTATATATTATTTCGTTCAATCTTACTAAACAGTCGTTAATAAAAACTCGTGATAATACTTTGTACAGATTTGAAACTTAAAAATGCGGCCATCAAGATGCGTTTATTTTTAAGATTTTGTGCAAGTTTTTAAAAGGGCTTCTTTATTGGGGATTTCCTGCATCCATTTTACCTGAATTTCCTGAATTTCTTATTACGAAACCACCCGTACACCCCCAGTCATTAGCATTATCATTAACAGATTTCTATTTCAATTCCTTTTAAAAAGAATGATATTGCTAATGCTAATGACTGGGGGTGAACGGGTGGTTTAGTAATAAGAAATTCAGGTAAAAAAGATGCAGGAAATCCCCAATAAAGGGGCCTTTTTAAAAACTTGAACAAAATCTTAAAAATAAACGCATCTTGATGGCCGCATTTTTACGTTTCAAACTGTACAAAGTATTATCAAGAACTGCATGTTTATTCAGAACTTTTTAGTAAAACTAAACGAGAAAATATACAAATAAAAAATTTTAAACCAAAATTATAAAAAAAATTTGACCCGGGCTGGAATTGAACCCGGAACCACATTCGTACCAGTTCCTAAAGTCATATTCGTTAACCATTTACCTATGCGGACTTACTTAGAAAGTGGTCATAGTTACTGGTACATATACGATTAATGAAACGTTTTCTTGGAAACTAAGCCTCATCTGGGTAATTCCGGTTAACCTGATACTTAGGGTAAATACCTCTACAAAATACCCGACTTTCATCGAAATCGATTGGTACCACTTCAGGTCCCCTCCTTGTTAGTGGAATACTTGATTCACGTACTCGAGTTTAGGCCACCGGAAAGGGAATAGAGCAATTACCATTACCTGATGGTCTTGGCTGTAGTCATGCGCCATGGTAGGAATGTGTAGGTACTCCCTTTGGAAATGAATTGTGCCCTTTTGACCTCGAATAGCAAAATTTACGAGGCTTACATTTATGTTAGCTGAAAACTTAAATGAAGAGATCTCCAGCTATCGACATCTAATGTAATTTTTATAAATGTTAAAAATTATGCAAATGAAAGTTTTCTATAACTGATTAAAATTATCTTCAAAGTGCATTTGTTTATTCTATTGTAGGCAACCTGTTTAACTGGTGTATATCTTCAGAGAAAATATTTATGTGTTTTACGCTTTTAAATTTATTTAAACAAATTTCAAAACTGAAACCGGCAAACCTAATTAAATCTTTACAAAATTTCATGCGGCTAAGTTACAATATGATTTTAGAACTAAGCTAAATTGTTCCGTTAGGTATCTGATATTATTGAGCTGATATACATTCACAATAATAAATTATATGTTCGTATATCAGGTTTCTGATATATGAGCTGCAGAACTTCTTCAAAGCCAAAATTAATGAAGTTGAATCTTCGACTTTATAAGGAATTTTTTACTCCGTGGAGAAAAATATACTCAGTTTATTTAATTTCGAGTGGTGGTTGGGTCACTTTTCTGGGAATAAAGTTACCTTCCCGAAAGAAAATAATAGGAATTAACCTTTTCACTAATTGTTGAAAAGTCAATCAAACAGATTTTCACAGTATATAATTTTTAACTCCAAATTTATCCTCAAACGATCAATTTATTCTATTTTAACAAATCGAAAATCACACCACTTATCATGAAAATTTCTTTTTAATCGCAATAGTACCCAGTTTTATACACCGAATTCAATTTGCTATATATATCGCTCGTCAAATCATTATTAGAATATGGAACAATGGCTTGGAATCCGAATTACAATAAATATGTAAATAGGATTCAAAGGATCCAGAAGAAATTTGTTAAACATGTGTGTGTCAAATTTAATATTCTGTATTATTATTAAATGTAATAATTGTAATTTTATAAAATTATCTCAAGGTTGGTTAACGGTTGGTTAAATCTTCTTCAACGCCCCACGTTCTGGGATGCCAACTTGACATGTATTTTTCAACCAATTCTTCCCTCGGACGGTTTTTAGGAAATATTCTGTTTTCACAACATTGCTCGTTTTATTAAATTCATAAATGACAAAATTAAAATAGTCCTATGCCGCCAAATTTGTGGCCCCTTGAATAAATTTCATTGAAAATTTCCAATTGTAATTTTTTCTTTTATCAAAATTCCAATGTGCTTTTTCTTAAATTACACACAATATTCAATTTCAAATTTATACTCAAGCAATCAAATTTATTTCAGCAAATCTAAAATCAAAGCCTTTATTATCAAAACAGTTTAAATTGGCAATAATACCGAATTTTATATCAAAAATATTTTTCGAACTCATAAAATTTTTGGCAAAAAGCTTCAAACTTTCTCCTTGCACAAAATTGTAGGTACACTTCTTGGTTTTTACAAATTACCAACTCTTTAAAATAGGAATAACTTAATTTGGCAAAATACCCGACAATAAGTGCAACTTAGTAAATACTAATGCATTTTATATGAAACCCATTTGGGTATTCAACAACTCAAATTTGAAATTCGGACAAAACTTTTAGATTAGAAATTGGATTTTTAAAACATTATTATTAGAAAAAAATACCAATTATAAAAAATATTATTGAGTAAAAATGTTATTATCAGATTATATTGGTACATAAAAAAAAAACCAATCATAGTATCAATTATAATTTTACTAATTTATTTCAAATTTTGTTTACTTCTTTCCGGATTTTAAATTGGCACTTACGATATAAATGCAATTATTTTTTTTTTATTATATAGTGAATCATGGCTTTTATCACAAAATTATTTTAGCTTATTACTAATAATTAAAACGAAACAAAATATATTTGTAATATATTTAGAAGGGTACAAAATATTAATTTTTAATGTTTATTGCTGTTGTCCGGATTTCAAATTAAGTCACCGTAGGTATATCTGCATTAAGCAAAATTAATGTTGTTTATGTATATTGGATTATGTATTTTATATTTTAATTATCACATTGTATGTAGTGGATTCAGGGCTATATTATGCACTAGGCTGACTAGGCTAAAGCCTAAGGCGCCTTTTGCAAAAAAGGCGCTAGCCTCTAAAATTACAAGTATTAAATTCAAGAGTTTAATTTTTATTATTATTAACACAAATAATATAAAAAATATTGCATTACTTAGGTCGAACGATATCATAATTTATTTTCTTTCTGACTAGTAAAGCACGTGTTTTTTGTTTTAAGGGGTCTGACCACCCTGATCGCACCAAAAATGGGTTTATTGTAAAATAATCTGTAAACTCGATAATATGGAACGGAATTTATTTATTTTTGGACACATACTAGTTTATGGTTTTATGAAGATGTTTTGAAAATTTTGTTAAAAAATATTTAAAAATGACGGCCCTGCAGTAGTTGCCATGAAGGTCTATTGATCGATACGCCCGTAGTTGGTCGCAGATGAATCTCAGGAATTGCCAGGCCAGGATTGGCCATCTGGCAGTTCTGGAAAATGCCAGAAGGGCCGATGAGCGGCCGAACGTTATCGCTATTTAGGGGACGATAATGTTTTTTATGGAAATACGAGAATTATTTAAATCTAATGAAGTTACTGATTTTCTACCATCTACCCCATGACCGTGGGCCGGTATAATCGGAATGCCAGAGCCGGTTTTTCATCCCAGTCCGTCACGGGGAATGGCTAAGCGGAAAAAAAATCTACTTATTGCTGAAGAGTGTGACTACAATGTAGCGTACGGCTTTTGTACTTATACCGTCAAATGTCAACAATCAAGTGTCAATGGTCGAGTGCAAATACGCGTGCGCATGTTTCACTTTTCCATGTTTTCTATGTTAATGTGAATGGCAAATTATTTCCTGTTTTCTACGTTATGTCTTGTATGTTTGCTACGTACGTTACTTGGATGTGAATGACGCTTAAAGTTCCTAAGTTAATTATAAGAAACACTTTAAAAAAACTTGACTTTCCTAAAACTTCAGGGTGGTCAGACCCCTTAAATTATTAATAAGTAAATTAAATAGGCGCCAAATTTGTATTAGCCTAGGGCGCCAAATAGACGTAATCCGGCCCTGAGTGGATTAACAGCATATGTTTATAACTATTACGAATTTTATAAAAATGAACAAAGCACAAAGTAATCTGGTTTTGAAAATAAAATAAAAGCTTCTGATTAAAAATATTCGAGTGAATTAAATTGTAAAACTAATTGCTAGATAATGATAAACATAAATTTAATAGAGAGAAATGTACGCAATAATAAATAATAAAACTGGGGCCAGCCTAATGAACCTCAGGCGCCTTTTTCGTCATCGTCATACTGTGGTCCAGCGTTGGACAAGACTGGATCTCACGGCGGCACTAAAAGAACCTCTTGACATAAAAGCACAAACGTTGTAAGTCGCGAAGTGTGCGGGTGTATTCGTAAGTGCAGGTGCATTTTAAAGTAATAATAATTTTTACCGATGACAAATATTTTAATTTGAAGTTAATTCGGCAAACATTGTGTCGACTCGCATAATTTACTCGATCTAGATTGTAGCTTTTTCATGTGAACAATTTTTGAATTAATATGCATGTGTTATAAAAGTTTGTAAAATTTTCGTATGCGAAAATTAAAGATATAAAATTTTTAAATATCGCCCACATTATTTTTAATAGATGAGCCATATATGCGTGATATTTTAATTTATTTGGACAGTTTGACAGGCTCCATTGCGATATAATCTGAGACCAGACGCATACACTGTAACTAATGTAGCTCCTACTAGACTATAAAATCTCATTAACAAGCAGCTCCGTTGCTTTTTATGAATCACTGTATCATTTAAAACAACATCGTATAAATACGAGTGTAGTGAAATCAGTGAAGCGACATCGGAAATCGTCCTCTGACAATTACTATTATTAGCTAAAAGGGCGCAAACAATGGTTCTAAAATATTACGTATTGGCTATCGCTGGCATATTAATACTCGATCAAGTTACTAATTCAATCGAGGCTGGAAGCCACAGAGGTAAGCTGGTATTGGGTTCACAAAAAATTGAAATATAATATCTTATGTTAACCTATCGTACCTCATCAATAATGATTAACCAACAACATTTCAAACATAACTTTCTTTAAAAATTTTATTTAAAACACTTATTACCTTAATCTTAAATTAAATTATCTCCATCATTATTATGCCTCGTGTCCGAACTTATATAAAATCTGTTTTCGAGATGGCCCTTGAAGTGCATATCAAACATTCGCATATACACACACATAAGTATATTATATAAAAAAATTTAATTGTTTATTTGATGGTTACTCTTGTTGCTATAAATAAACTCCGAAAATGTAAGCTATCTTATGTAATAATTTTAAGTGTACATATTATCATTTAATTAATTGAGTGATTTATGATAAAAAATAATTTAATAGCTTACAAGCAATTTCGTTAGTCACTCTCGCTCACTTGTAATTATATTTTTATTTCAATTAGTAACCTTTAACTTATTTATGGTTTTTAATTCTCCTGCAAAGCAATATCATTGTAATGATTAATTATTGTATATGCAATAAATCATGTTGGGTATTGATTAAATCTCAAAAAATTAACAAAGTTGTAAAGCTATACACGAAATGTTAAATAATATTCCCTCTACTACGTTGATCTTACTTTACTCTAATCTAAAGCAAGAAAAATTGCTTTTTAAAAACTTGTTATTAGAGGGTTTTTCGATATAATTAAATATTTTACACATTTTCTAATAAAACTCTAGTTTCTATTCTTACCAAGCTTAAATAGAAAAATATAAAACAATCTGCAGTACAGGAAGCTTTACAACTTGATCGTTTCAAATGAGATAATACCTGTTTATTACTAGTTCTGGGGTAAAATTTAAAAAGTTAATAGAAAATTATATTACACTCTTTTTTTATCTCGAAAAACTTTTAATTATTATTGAATAAAACAATAAAGGAAGTATTTGGATCATCTTAATTGGCATAATCGTCAAAAAAATTAAATTACAAAAGCGTGTGTCTACCTATGTATAATAATAATAGGATGGCGAAGAGAATAATATTAAATATTCATAAAGCAGTGACTCCTGAAATAACAATTTGCATATTTTCATTTCGTTGCAAATTAAGCGCCCAGTAAAATATATGTCTGTAAAACTCTTATTATTAAAAACAATTGCTAAATAAAAAAGAATTTGGTGAAAACAGAAAACATGTTGAATATTTTTAACTTAATGAATTTTGCACTTGATCAAAGCCTCGTGCATCCTTTGGTAAAGTTAGTTACCTATAACTAAATATTTTTAAATATTGCAGGACTTAATTATAACTTCGTAGAACTTAATAATATAAAGTTAAATTTTATGCAAATAAAATCAGTTGAAACTAACTTCACTTTTTTGTGTCGTGGTATTGCGGTTTACTTAACTTGGAATCGTCTGGTTCTGTTCAAATGTGGTCTACCATTACGCAAACTACTATCTATGTTATTGCAACTTCATGTAATACTTTGTCTATTGTTAAACCAAAATAAAAGAAAAACAGAAGTTATGGTATTAATACGTATTCTTAAAAATGAACTTATTGTTTCTATATTAATTTTATATAAATATAATAAGAACACATTTTTGTAAATGTAAAAAGCATTTAAAATTTATATTTTATGATTTGGCCAGTTCTGCAAAAATATTTTAATTCTATTCTTACCTACCAATATAACGTAGTTTCTTTATTACTTGTTATTGTTACTTCAACTTCATCACTTCATCTCATTTTATATTATTTAGACCCTTCTTTAGATCTCGCTTTCCTTGATCTTGACCTAGGCGAAAAACTGCGTGTTCTTGAATACTACTTTTGTCTTTTGTTCTTAAGACTTAATTTTTCTGTTTTACAAATTGGTCTACAACATTCCCATTTCTTATGAGAATTCGCATACTCTACCATCTTATATTTAATGGTTCACATCTACATAGTATATACAACAAACACTTTTACATCTTGGCTTCTTTCAGCAGTTTTTCATTATGCTTCTGTAGTTTTGTACGATAATTTTGAAAATTAAAATGGTAGTTGATCGGGTAGTTTTTTTTGGCTAGTTTCAATAAACTAATTCTCTTTGCAAAATACCAATAATTACATTTTTAACTAAATTTACATAATAAATATCTAACGGAAAATAGTAATTTTGTTCCACAAAGCAAGCACGCAAATGCATTTTTTAAATAATACTAAAACAGGAGTGTACAATTATTATCCGTGTTTGTGACAATGTTGCAAGAATTTTACGGCAATTGATTATAATTATTTCTGTAGTACTCGAAGTAATAACCTCGGTTTGTCAATTTTTGTTGATTGTCCTAATTGGAGAATTTCTCATATTACAGATGCACTCTATTAAATTTATATTTATTATTATCTACCAATTAGTTTTACAATATAATTCACTCGAATGTTTTTGTTCAGTTAAATGTCTTTAATTTTATTTTATTTTCAAAACAAGGTTACATTGTGCTTGGTTCATTTTATAAAATTCATAATTGTTATAAACATACGCTGCGAATCCACAATCTACCTTGTGATAATTAAAATATAAAATACATATCCATTATTTATATCCATTACATTTCATAAACAACATTGTTAATTCTTTTCAATGCAGAAAAAATGCAGTACCTACGGCAATTTTTCTTGATTGCCCTAATGGGAGAATTTCTAATATTAAAGATTACCATCACTAAGAGTAAAAAAATTAATATATGTATTTTTAGATCAAAACAAAACTTTTACCTTTTATTTGAAATCTGTAATGACATATTTACTAAATTAAAAAATCGTGATTATTTTTTATCAATTTTGTAATAGGATAATTTTTATCATACCAAATTATTCCTGGAATATCCTCTTGTAGTATTACTTATATTGTTTTACCATGCGAATTATTCAGACTTGGTTATCCTCACGTGATATTTAAATTACAATTCCATTAAATAAATTAATGTTTTACTCTAGCAAATGAAAAAGTAATTTTATTTTCAATAATTGCATGTCATTTACAATAATGTTGCGCTATTCCACTACAATTTTAATTTTCTTGGAATCCTTAAAAGAGATAGATACCTCTCTGGCTTTGTAGTTTACAAAATGAAAACTTTCATAGATCAATATTTTATTTCTTGCAGAAAATTTATTATTATGCAAATAATCAAGTACTACCTTTATCAAATTATTTATATATAGATGCAAATAATAAATTAGTTATAACATTTTATAGATTTATTTGTGTAATTTATAAACTTTTATGAAATGAAAAAATAAATGAAAATTTATTTATATATGATTGTTAAATAAATTTTATAACTTTACCTAGAACATAAGTTCCTGTTCAAGATTTTATAATAAGAATACTCGTGTAAACTTTTCAAGCTTAATTCTTGGAGCGCTACCAAAAAAGTGATAAGTATCCAACTATTAAAAATGTTTTTGAAATATTACTTTCAAAATTAAATTATTGTAACATGTTGAATATAATAGATGAAGATTTATTTTTCTGTTTTATTTATCTTGCACATCATTTTTATAAAATAAGAATTAAGCAATTTTACATTTCGTATCACATATAAATAACAAATGAAATATATTGAATAATAATAATAATATATGTCAACCAGGAGTTGACACAGTACATTTTTGTACCCATTATTTCAAATAATACAAAATACAATATTTTTTTTATTTGGACCACTCAAAATATATTATTATAAAATACATTTTCACAAGTGCATGAGATATATTTATATTTGAATCGTCCTATTGTTCTGTTATCCTAGTATGTACGCTTTATATAACTTTTTTTAGTAATTTTTAACTTATTTTTCGGTTTGCAATTTCAGTATATATTTATTTTTATATTAATATATTGAATTGACTAATAAAAAATAAATATCAGGAAAAAAGTGTTTTCGGATTCTTAAGTTTTATGAATTGGTCGCTTTCGGTAGAAAGCTGTCCAACATTTAACTCGTAGCTCAATATAACGGTTTATTAAAAGCATTACACGCAACCCCAACTTGGCGGCATAATTTTTAATTAGAATTTTATGAACATCGCATAATGCAAATTTTTTATTTGTGTTATTTTTATTAAGACAAAAATATACTTTTCAGCCATCGCCACATTGTTTGTGTATTACATTAATTATTTATTTTAAGTTACTTGTTTTTCACTTGCCATAATACATACCCGTAATATTATACAATAGATAGTAAAATGAACTAATGTATTAATTTCATTTGTTATTGATATGGTACATAACCGTTTAAAATAGGATTATTAATTATTCCGATGTATAATTCAATAGAGTAACATTGAAGTATCAGTCAAATCGGACACTAAGATAAAGGTCATTAAAACGGGAAGAACAACTCTTTTTGATTCAAGGCTTTGGTAATATCGAATTTTAAATCATTAATATTTTATCTAACTTTTTATTTGTAAAGCTATCCAGATTTGAAATAATATTGAACGCTGTTAACAATACCACCAATGCAGTTTGCCGGTACTTTATATTTTTATAAAACAAATAAGAATTTTTTATGGTTTAAATGTTGAAAGCGATACAAATTTACTTTATGTAGGTTAAAAATGGTTTAAGTTTTAATGGAATTGTTGCAATAACAGATTTATAAATGATCTCGGTGTTTTCCACTCTTATAATAATTGCACTCGAGGGTTTAAATAATTTCAGCAGTTTTTTTGTATTTCAACAATTTTATTTCCTTCCATTTTTCTATTACGTTTTTCAATGAGATTGAGGTTTAACAAGAACTTGAAAATAATATTTAAAAAAATTTTGTTTTTAATGAAAATAACTTTTTGTATTACAATGTTATATGTACCTACAGTGAAGCCTTGATAGTTCGATCTTTTTAATGTAAAAGTCGGGTTGAATTCATTAATTATTTATTTATTTACGCAATTAGGTTAATTTTATATAATATAAAAACGAAAATTTTATTTTGTTTATTATGATTAAATATAAATAAAATAAATGTTTTGTCTTCAATTTTATATATTATGAACACATACTTTTCTCAAAATTGTTAACCTAATGAAAGGTTCTTATTGTTTACTTTAAATGTTCAATTTATTAAATTATGTGAAGAATGGATAAGCCACTGGGAATTGACAATGATTTTGTGACGCCGCACCACCACAAAGTCGGCTGTTTAAAGCTCAACTTAATTTAAGCATATACGCACTTCAATTAACATTAATTCTGAAACACATCTTTGCAGTTTGATTTCAACGTGCATTAAAGAATTATATCAGCATTATAAAGTTAAATTGACATGATAATTATTATTAAATTTAAAATTACGCGTTTTGTCACCGCCGCGCCGACTTGAGATGATGCTTTTGAAGCTAGTATATGCACCAGATTTACAAAATGATCTCTTGATAACCTCGCGAATATTTAATTTTGTATTACACCAAAATGAGGAAGTAAACTTCTTTTTTAACTTTTTTTTTTTTAAATGTCAGCATACAGATTGCTTTGAGTTTCGCAAAATTACTATCCGTATGTTATTTATTAGAGAATAGAAAACATTATAGCATCAAAGAAAACTTAGATCCATGTCAACGAAAAAAATGCAGGTATAAGAAAAAGAACGGATAGCAATTTTAACTAACTACAAAGATCAGTCAAGTAAGCAATGTAAAGTATAAAACAACATTAAAAAAAATATTTCATATAATTACAAAATCGCTCAAGTAAAACCCAGATTTGTAGAATAATAATTACATTTCTATCAATATTTTGCTAGCAGTATTTACTGGCACATCAACGCCATAAGAAGTAGAACCTTGAAATCAAATAAAATAATCTGTTCTCAAAGCTCGTCATTAATGAGAAATTTTATCAAAGCTCTTCTCTTAATGCTTCATCTATACGATGCGTGATTCCGCGAATGTTTGCCATTCGGCACATCTTGTATTTCCCGAATTTCGTCGGTGTTCTTCAAACATCAAACATTAGAAGGCGAACATTTGCCATAAATTACTAAGATAATGCGTTTTTTATGACAGTTGTTTAACTTGGCCAATTTTACATCAGGATTGACCTTCTTTTCTGTTTTGAATCTTCTCATGTTTAAAAAAATGTTGTATTTCTTATTATCTACCGATCCGTGAGGGAGCCTTCACGGGCGAATGTTCATGATTCGGGACATATTCGTTGATGGTTGACTTTAATTTTGTTAGCTGTGATAAAAAAAATAGTCACTTTTTTTTGTAATTTTCATAGTTTAATAGTTGGAAAATAATTTTCTTCTCTTAAATTTTGCGAACAGTTAAAAGTTTGAATTTTACTTTAAACTTTTAGTTAATTAAATTGAACTCATATTTTATTGTCACTTCCAAATTGTTCTATTTTATAAAATTATGTATGTATACACATATATCCTTATTAATAGGTACCTACTATGTATCTACTATAATAATATTATGTCGGTATATTATGCATACAAAGTAACGAATGTACATTATTTATGTCTACTAAAATAGTACATTATGCACCAAGGGAATAAAGTGATCCTTTTTTGGCCTGAGGGTAAAGGTTTGTTTGCACGAGGAGTAGCCGAGGGCAAAAATTACCCTCTGGCCAAAAAATTCACTTTATTCCCGAGGTGCATATACTGTTTTTTGCATTGCGGGAGGTAAAGTACTTACTTCGACGATAATTACGAAATTTTAATTAAAATTTGTTCAATAAAGCACGTGGTTGATAGTACCAAAGTAAATGAAGCATAATTGGTTATATTATTATTGCCAACTAGAATTTTTTCACTAAAAGGTACTAGAATGGTTCAGTTACATTTGTGCCTTTGAAGGAATAAGACGTGTCAAAAGGCTAAAACGTTGAAGTCGTTGACCATGTGGTCGCAGTATTCTATGATCAAGGCGGTCACCAAATTGGAAAATAAGATTGACATCGGCAATTTCCACAAGTTATCCGCTTTTATGAAGCGGAAAAACGAAGGATATGTTCCGAAAAAATCGCGCGTCGTAACCTCTGACCACGTGGTAAAATTTTTAAAAGGCCGCCTCGTGAGAATTTTTTGGTAGCTAAAGTAAGTGCTTTTTATTTATTTACCAATTTATTTCACTGTAGGTTGCACTAATATTGGAATCACAAATTACGGTCAAGTTAACATAAATATAAATGTTACAAAAAAATGAGAATTAAATTGATAATAAAATCTGGTGACTTCTTTTTTGCCCGGCAGTAACTTCTTTTTTACCCGGCAGTAACTTCTTTTTTGCCCTAGGGCAAAAAAGTACCACTTTACACCCGCAAATCAAGGTCTAAAGTGAGTACTTTAGCCCCGCTATTGCAAAAAATCATATTTATCTCTCTGACTTGAAATATTTTTTAATTATATTATATAAAATTGTTTCAAAAAATACAAAATAAGGCAATGAGAGCTATGCTTCAATGTAATAGATATACGCCAATTAGAGATATGTTGAAAGCTTTAAATCTAATAAATGTCTCACAGCAAATAAGATACAGGATTTTGGATTTTGTCTATAAAATTAAAAGTGGTATGGCTCCAAAATTCTTACTGGATAAGTTAAGATATGTGAATGAGTTGCTCTCGTATAATACAACACAATTTTTATGTACTACATGTACCATGCTCAACTAGGACGCATAGTTCTTTTTTTGCATGGGTTTACTGCTATATAATGGCTTGCCTGTTGTATTATGGGAATGCAAGAATTCCAGAACTTTTAGAAAGGCATTGATTTGTTATATTAAAGAGACTTTTTGGTGAAATTAAATTTGATTTCTATTTTTATGTATATTATGCAAATAACATTAGCTAAATAAACTTATTATTATGCAGATTGTTAATTACTCTTAAAATTATTAATATAATAATTAACATGATAATTTATCGGAAACTTAGCAAAAAATGATTGACTTTTTATAATAAAAATGCCTGAAGTTTCTCTTATATTATGTACGTATACTATGTATTTTGCAGTGTGTATTTTAATTTTAATGTACTAATTAGGTTAAAAGCATATAAATATACAGATATATATGAATTAATTTAAATTGAGACAGAATAGTTTCCAATTACTTACAACCGTAAATTAATTGTGTACATATTAGAATTTATTATTTGAAGTTTGGATATTCTCAACAATTTGTATAATAAAATAAGTTGGAATTACCTATATTTATATTTCGAAGTTTTAAAATGAAAATCCTTTCGGATTTTTAATTGAGGTTTTTATTCGATTCCTGGGGGTGATATTATCACTGTAGTATATTTTGTACAGCTGAAACAGAAATGGGGACTTCTCATTGCCGGGACACGAGAACACGAGTTTTTAAATACATATTAGACACCTACCTATTTAAAGATGAAACCTGATTTTAAACTGATATTGATATAATACATCAAACATTGAAATTTTTATTTTATTTAAATTTAACTTATAATTTAACTTAGTAGTAGGCTTAATTGCAATATTAATTTAAGTATTCAGATATAATATGTAAGTAACATTGAGTTGAATACATTACTCAAAGAAGTTATGTTATAAGTATTACTTACTATACTGACTGTAGGTCCTTTTTTTTACTTGCGTTTTATGGCATCTGACTTCAAATTGAAGATAATAATTTCGTCTATTTTAATGTGTTCAATGTTTCCTTAGAAATTTAAAATTTAAGATGGAATAAAACTTCGTCGAGTTTACGATTACAGAACCTTAATAAATTGTATAACCATGATAGCGATGGTATTCACAAACGCAATTGTACACTCAGTCAGTCAGACACTATAGCGTCAAAAAAGTGCAAAAGTTTTCTTAAGCCTCATATTTTCAGATTGAGTTGCACTCTAATAATAGAGAGCCAGTGTAGCAGGTCAGCAGTCCGGACACCTGGCTTTGGATCACTCGGAAAGGTGTAAAAATTTAGCTTTTTTAAAGCTGATTTGTAACACAAATCCAACAGTTAGACAGCCAAATAAAGAGACGCGTGGCGTCAGCGCTACTATTATAGTATGTCGAAAAATTGAAGTTAGCGCAAATGCTTTCTCAAAGCTGAAATTTTTCAAAACATTAATTTAAACTATAAAATTTACGAAAGAATTTATTTTTGCTAATTATAATTAGCAATTTTTTAATTTTTAAGATTGTAAATTTTATACTGAGTACATTTCTATGACCGCTACTGTAAATTACATATAATTTCATACTATATTAATTCAAACTTTCGTAGTCACACGTTTATTTTTAAATTATTCAGGCAATGGACTATGTTAACCCAAATGGTGCTTTTGAAGTAACCTTTTCATGTAACTATTTAAATATAACGTGGTAAGTTTCTGTTGTGTAAAATAAAGGAAATCAATTTTGTATTGCATACACGAAGGTTTGTTTTAAATCCATTTGTTCCCTAAGGATCTACGACTTTCTCCTAAACACTTGAAAGATTTTCAGAGAAAACTATTCTTTAAAATGTTAGTAAGCTACTTGTAAATGTTTGATAATAATTTTACATCGTTCTGAAGGATATATTTTAATTTAAAATAATGTTATTAATTGTTTTAAAATTATTTTATTAAATTAAATTATGGCAATTAAAATGTTATTGGAATTCTTATTCGCAATAGGAATTAAATCTTGTACTTATAGGTTTAATTAAAAGCTGTCCCTCTTTTATATTTATTAAATTTTTAAACATGAATTTGGGACGGCAATGATAGCTTTATTGATTAAGTGTTAATGCATACTTTATTATAGAAGGATTAAATTTTTAAATGTAAAATCAAATTAAAGAATTAAATATTTTTCATAAAAATATAACTACGCTGAATTTAATTTTATAGGAAATTGAAGGGAAAAAACATGCTAGATTTGCCAATAAAAAATATTATTTAGTATAATACTCATTTTTTGTTAAATAAATATTAAACTAAATAAATATAATGAATGCCCTTTAAAATGGAAAATAAAAATAATTCCACTAACTAGTTTTCTATATTATAAAGATAAGCAGAAGGGTTAGCTTGCAGGTACATAGCTATAAGAAGCATTTCTCAAGAAACTCCTGTTATATTTAAAAAAATATTTATTAAAATTATACGTATCACACTTAAAACTCCCTTCTTTTAGGTCGAGATTTAAATAAAAAATATTAAATTAAAAAATTGATATTTTATTAGCTTTACAAACTATATTAATATAAAATCGATTAAACAGATGCGATTAAATCTGGAAACTGCTTTAATTAACAGTTGAATAGACAGTTTCAGTTAGCTATCTATAGGGTGGGCCAATAGCAGATTAATTTTTTTAAATGCAATAGAATGGGCATAAATCAATGTTTTTCCAAATGTTATTGTTTTATTGGCAAGAACAATCCTTCGGTATATATATAGATGTAATAGATTTTGAAGCTGATCTAGGTACTTAGTTTAACAAACCAATTAACTTCTAACATGCTTTGTAAGCGTGTCAATAAATCCAATCATGAATACTCTTGAACTCCAATTTTGCGTATACTCTTGGACCTCAATGCATGAATAAGTTATATTTTTAAATGAGTTCTGCATCACATTAAAAAAAAGTTTTGTATATTTTTTTGTATCTGTGATTAACTAAAACAAATTCGATTTTTACCTGAATATTATAATAACAAGACTTTTTTTGATAAACTTAAAATTAGTTTATTTTAACAGTAAAAATATTGAAGATTAACTTGAAGATTAAATTAAAAAATATTTTATAATAAACTAGTTTTTCTTTCTATTATTATTTATCATCATTTATCATTCAGATCTTATTTTACCAAAAAGCAAGTTGCATGAGATAATACTGTTTAAAAAATTAAACTTGGCAATAAAACTTAAAAAGCACAGCATTTTTTCATAGTTTTTAGATTTATAAATGTTTTCGTATCATGTTATAAGTTAATATAAAATAAGGTTTTACACTTTAATAAGAAAAACAACTTGAAGGAAAATCTCAGCTGCCAATTCCCACGCAAGTAAAGACAAATTACTTAAGAACGTGAAAGTTCTTAACGCAACATATTACTACAATCGTTCAAAAAGTTGTTTGTTATCATTCATGGTAAAAGAAAAGATGTTTCTATTAACGTTTTATTAACTATTTTATAAGCCATTTTTTACATTAATTACATTTTAATCATATTCAGATATAGCAGGTATAAATTTCTGAACCAAGTTATGAAAAATAGTTTAATTTACATAAGTTTATCGTTAAGAATTTCAAGCATTCAGGTAAAACGTAGGCGATTCCAACAAATATGCTATACGTACTAATTGATTAGTTATATGCATGCATACTTATGGATAAATTCCCATTTAGAAAAAATAAATTAAATTAAGATGTCTAGTATTCGCGCACTGATAAGCTTTAGCAAAGTAGTTATTCCATTAGCAATATACTAGCTTATACCTAGAATTTGTTTTCTAATATTTTAAATATTTTAATGGATAGTAAGAAAAGCTTTTGTTTAATAGTTTAAAATAAAAATTATTAATTAAAATTATGATCTTATGACGGATCTTCAGTGGAATCCTTGGAAAAAACTGACCATGCTTTTATATTTGAAATTTTCACTCAAAAGTTTTTATCGGATTGAAACCATTTATTAACTAAAATGTTAAAATAGAAAGATTTTAACTTAATAAAATTATATTCCACAATAATTTTCTATAAATAAATTTTACCCAGGTAAACATTTTGTTATTGCATATAATGTATTCTATCCCTATAAAGAGATAGATGGTTCTATCTTTTACCGAGTTGGCAGGGTATAAAGTTAAATATTCACGGTTACACCGAAAAAGCTGTTAAATCGTCGGATGTACAATGAGCTCATTCAGGAACCTAAGAAACATAATGCTAGCTAGCTTGCTTATCCTCCCTTACAATCCAAAAGTTCAATAAAACGTTCAGTATTATACTATTATAATAACAATTTCTTAAACAATTAAGCATAAACATTGAGGTTAAGTTTTGCGGTAGTTAATAAGAATTTCTTTTGAAAGAACATCTAAACTCTGAAACCTATTAATAACTCACGACGTTTCTTGGTATGAGTTTGAGATTTGTTCTGTTAATATCTTTAATCCTGTCGCTGTTAAAATTCTAATTACAGCAAGATTCCATTTCCTTTTGGCTGTAGAATGATGTTATTTTTGAAAATATATTTTATTGAAAGCGGATGACTAAAGTAATTTACTTTATTAACGTTTTGTGTTACATAGAAAATTTTGCCGCCTAACTTTGTTGTAATAATAATATTACTGTTCAAAGGGCTCGTGTTAACCGACATTTAACAATAAAACGTTGAATACAGACGCTAGTACAATAATTCATATGAATTACCTGCAAGAAATAGTTAATTGCTTAATGGATTCATGTCATACACTAATTACTCTATTGTTGAATAATTTGCAAACATTTCTCAGCAATAATCGCGGCTAAACTTAATTAGATGTCAAGAAGTTAGCAACATCAAATTGAACGTTAACAAAGTACCTCATTTCTATTGCAGTTTAAAATCAGTACACCGAGAAAAAAATTAGTCACCACAATAAAGATTTATTAACAGCAAAGAATTATTTTAATAATTATTATAATATCAATAACATTTAAATATGACTTTGTCATGTCGACTTAAATGTTGATTTTAATAATTGAAAAAATTGTATAAAAAGATTACTGTTTTCTTATTAAATTTTTGTTTTACCACAACATTTATTGAAATAATGATGAACTTGTAAGTAAAACAAACGTAATTATTTGCAAGTAAATTTTAACCGTTATTTCACACAACGAATTTACATTACTTGCCAAAAACGATAAGTTAAAGCTACTAAATATTATTGTTGCTGTAAATATTTATTAAAAGGCTTATAATAATAGTTCCAATTAAGAAGTCATTTCTTTCAGTGTGAGTAAATATATTATAATTTGAAGAACTTAATCTGTAAAAGTATAAATATATCAAAAATAATTGTAATTGCTTTTTTCGGTCTCATAAATTGGTAGGTGAATCTAACAATAAGATAGTAGGAAAACATTTTGATGTTTTTGTTTTTATATAAATTATTTATTTTTGAGGAATCTTTTAAAACTCTTAGTTGAATATTAAATAATTTAAAAAAATATCAAACAAAGATATTTGCAATATCTTTACGAGCAATTTTATTGCTTGAACAAAAACATTTTAATATTTTCGTTTTCATATAAATTATTTATTTTTAAGAAATCTTTTAGAATTCATAGTTAAATATAAATAATTTAAAACAATATCAAATAAATATATTTGTAATATCCTTACTACTAATTTTATTGTACAAAAAAAATAATTTAAAGATGGTACGTAATAATATGAATTTTCCTTTACATAAATATCATATTATCCTTTATTTTAAAAATAAAATATATCAATTTTAAAACATAGCAGATGCACTTCTAAATATTAAGAAACCCCTAAAGAAAACCTCTCGAAATTTAACAGTATATTTTTATTTTATTTAGAATTAACATGAAAGGCTTCAGCTTTTTTTTTAAATATCAAAGAAGAATGTTATTTTAAAAAAGGGAAAACTCACAAACCAACCCTTAAAAGCACCATTTAAAACTCTTTAAAATACTTTAAACTTGAATGTGAGCCAACTATCCCCGATTTCTCCTACTTATTCAATAAAAATTTAATTTATTAAAATACTTATGTGCATAATATAAAGCGCTATATATAAATATTCCAAGTACCGCTTAAGTGCTCTCAAATTTTCTTTAAAGTGTTTACAAATTGTACATAAACATTTAAAAAAAATTATCTTAAGATATAAGTACCTACCTAATGTAGTTTTTATGATAAGTATGTTTTATACTAAGTTAAGCATAATGTAAAAAATTACTTAATCTAGTCGGCCTTCATTGTGATATTATGCTAATTTGAACATGAATACTAAGGAGGATTAAACGAATTGACATATTTGTGTTTGCAGCCAATGTGCTGTCACATTATAATTTAAAATTATTTAGAAAAGTTTTGATTGGTTACTGTTTTTATGTACTCTAGTTAAACTTTTCAAAATTCTAATGAAAAGCTTATTAATTGACATTGACGCTTAAATTAAGTGAACATTTTTATTTAAACACTTAAAATTTTAAAAAAATTAGATTTTAACTCGAAGACTTTAAAGTTAAAAATAACGGGTAAAGAGCTATTAATTATTATTAATTTTAATAATTATTTGATTACGAATATGAATAATTGTTTTTCAATTAAATTATCTAAGGCTTAATTTGATAATAAAACTTCTTCCTGCCATTTAATTTTAAGCAAGGATTATTGCACATGCAATTTTGTACATCGTATATGTAAATTTAGTTATTTAAATTTTTTAGAATTTTGTATAACACATACAGGTATTATATACCATAGTTTTAATCCATTTGATAATGTCCACACAGTTGAACTTACTGAATAATTTTAAATAAGTTTAGTTATTGATATAATGTTGAAAAATTTTGCTTTGTGTAAAATGAGTCGTTGAACTGTTATTTAAAATCGAAAACTAAAAAAACTTAAACCCAAAAGCTCGAATATTCTTTATTTTAAATTATACTCTACTAAAAACACTTCAATTTCTCTAAAACTTTTTTATACAAGTATCATGGATGTACGAGATTGTGCTTCTAGTATGATTCTTTAAGTCCAGATCAATCCGTAATTTTCAAATTACGGTAGATCGATTAAGTCTGAATTTAACACTATAGTAGCCTTGTATACCACAAACACAACTGAACAATTTACTTTGTACAATGCAATTGACTAATTCTATGACTTATAGTATAATTATTTCTGTACTTGTTATTTTTAAATTGTAAAAGTTCACAGCAGTGGTTTGATACGATCACTAGTTGAGTTATTAGGGAGTGAAATGAAATTCATGAATTACTAAGATCTTATTAGTACTGGATTAGTATCGGTTTTGTTAACATTTAAGTCTGTTGTTTATAATTTCTAAGGGAAATTATAGTTATGAAATATCCATATAGTTGATTATTCGAATCAAGAATTTCCGCCCCGTAACTCAACCATCAGTGATCACATCAAGCCACTGCTGTGGACAAATTCTAATAAGTGTACGGTTTTTATGAAAAAACTTATTATTCTATAAAGAATGCATATTAATGTTATCTATGAAATTATATGATATTGTTCGAAATATTATATTCTTTCAATTTAAAAAAAAAATCATAGTAATATTATATTTAGCCGATTTTGTGTTGTAACTGACTTTCTGAAACGCCTTAAAATTTCAATCATTCGGTTAAAACGCTGTTGTTAAAAAATATTAAATTAATTATGGATAATATAATAAATTCTGATTTTTCGATATTAACAATGAATATCAATAATACAAAAGAAACGATCAAGGACATCAGGTAACGAATTTCTAAATTTTGAATTTCTACAAATATAATAATATAGGCAACGCTAGCGCTTAGATGTTTTCCTTTTGATTTGTCTTTGATGTTCTCTCAACATGTTGATATTACTGTCCGCTTCTTTAAAGTCTTAATTCGGTTGATATATAACGGTTAGAAGAGTAGAGGCCGCTTTCCTAGCTTTATGACTGCTTTCACAAATCAAACATCAAAATTAACCCAGAATTAGATTCAAAACTAGAGAAGCATAACAAATTACAAATACAGATCAAAATAGCTGCCTGTTCTTTCTCTACTACTAGAGCTGTAATAATATAAGCTCAAACGAATATGATGATCGTAGATTGGATTGGGGGTTAAATATTCATGATTGCGCAAATGTCAAATATCTGGTTTGTTTGGCACAGTTTTTAACCGTGTGCACTCGGAAAATAATGTAGTAAACTTCAAACTGAATTTTTATATTATATTTGTGTGGTTAGGAACCCAAGATAAACAATAGGTCTCCTATATGTATATGATACAACTTTACCATACAACGCATCATACAGATAAGAAAAAATTTCAATGGTCTTATAACAAATTCGGCGATTATTATTTTTTATTTTTTATCTAAGTTGAGGCTAATATTCTTTTATCGCCATTTCGTATCTTACGAAATACTTCAATAATGAGAATATTACGTGTGCATAAAAACGATTTTAATATAAAATTATTTAGGAAAAGTTAATTAGAATACGTAATCATGGGCGCATCGAAACGCGTGCACCCGTTGAAATTATATAATGGGTGCGAAGCACTCATTCAAAATATTCATAACACTTACGAATTTTATTGAAATTAAGCTATCAATATGAAAATAATTTTATTTTTTTAATAGCACGGTAATAAATAAATTTTAAGATTAAGTTTAAGTAGGTATTTAAAAAAAAATACGTAAGTTTTAAATAATTTATATCTTAATTTGACTTATTCAAGGATTAAATAGACACATATTATATCAAGCTTCCTCTTCTTCGGTCTCCTTTGTCCACACTTGGTTTCTTTCTCTTAGAGATATATTTCAGTTGCTTATAGTTGGGATATCAGGATTATAGTATACTAAAATAGATTTGAATTTCTATTTTCAAATTTTTTTGTGCTCTATTTTAACTTACACCTATACTTCCAGAAGGAACCTCCTCACAAGAAATATATTCTAAATACAAAGTAATGTTTTTTCGAATGTTAATCGTAGATAAAAATTCTAAGTGTCATTCTAAGCGGTTTGATCTTGTTAATTTAAAAAATCGCCTGCGGCGCTATTCTAAGGTCGAAACAGTAACTTCATCAAAGTATCTATTTTTTACGTCGATATAAGTATCTGTCGTATAATTAAAGTTTAGATCGTGCTCTTATTGAAATTTTTATGACTCTCCGCCCCCATGTATGAAATATAGAAGTAGCTAGAACGACTAAACGAAAAACGTCAAAATCTCAATGCTGTATCATGCAACAAAACTAAAAGACACATATCGCGTGACGCCATAATGTTGTCCTTTCGGAGAATTTTTATGTTTTTAAAATTATTGTGGTTTCCGTTCTGTTAATTAGTTACTAAAGTTTTAATTAATACTAAACATTTGTTAACCATCAAAATATGCATTTTAAGGAATAAAAACACTGTTAGGTACTTAAAATTAAAATTCTCAAGTATTATAAATTAACGTTAATTTATTTTACCCAACTAATTGATTAATAAAAAACCTAAACTTGATTTTAATTGTCAATTAATATAATAATGAATGGATTGATACCATCTAACTTATTTTAACTTTCAAACTGATTTAATTTGTAAACTCGCTGTTTCTTCAAAATATTTAAATTATAAATGCGCAAAATTAAAAATCGAATTTGAAATGTGCATTAAGTTTTTAACGCTACTACGTACTTGCAACACGAATATTAAATTAATAAACATTTAAATAATTATGTGTAAGGTTAATTGCCAGTGATAGATTTTTTTAATAATTATTATTGTCATATCATTAATACATAATTCTAATTTATTGTATTCTTTAATAATTATATTATAATTAATCAGTCAATAATAATTTATATCTTGCATTAATCAATTAATAATGTCGCATATAATTATCTACCTTATTATTTAGTACTACATTATAAGTTTTTTATACCAAAAAAACTCGTTAAAATTTTTAATTTGATTTCATACACACTTTCAAGTAAATTAAAACATAATTTCATTTTTCTTTTTTTATATTACATAGCCTTTAGATTGTAAGAAAATTTAAAGAATTTTTTAATTATTATAAGGAAGTTATAAAGCAAATCTACTTATAACCATCTATATTTTTATTACATTGCATTTTCTTGAAATAAATACGTACATAATAATATTTATTCAAATTATTTTTCTAAATGTATTTCATGAAGATTGGAATACATTTCAAAGCAATTAAAAAAACCTTAGCAAAGATCGCGGGAAACGCGATCTTATTTTTGTCTAAAAATATACCTTTTAAAGAACAACAATGAAGAAGTAAACTTTTCTGATTTTCTATATTTTCTACGAGTGATTAATGAATAATTTAATAATTATTTGATATGACTGTATAGGTAAACAAATTTTAACAAAACTTAGTTTTGGTAAATAGTTTTTCATTCTAGAATTGGTAGGTACTTGAAAACTTGAAATTCGCTTTTTAACTCTTTGGTACTCGTTTATTTGTATGTGGAACTAGTAGTTTATTAAACTATTAATAGCTACCACAGACTAGTAAGACTACTACTGCTTAACTGTAAAGGTTAGATGAAAATCTAATCGAGATTATCTGGATGTATTACTGCACCCCAGATCTATACACTAGTAGCCGATTCTATTTTTAACGATTTTTAAGTAAAAAATTTTATTCCTTGGATATTAGTTTAATCAAAGATAGTATCGAAATGCTTTAGACCACTGCCTCTCAAACTGGTGGTCTGGGAACCGGTATCGGTCTAAAGACTGCGGCTCCCGCACCGCCACTTTACCGTTTGATTTATTATAAACTTAAAAAACCCCTTTAATCATAGTAAATGTTACCTAATCGTAGTTCTATCAAAATTTCACCACAACTAATAGTATGAAAGTAAGATACAGGTTCATAACACATTGGAACATGAATAATACTGATCCTGTATATTACATAGTTTGCGAAGCGCTGCTTTAGACAATGAAGTTAGATATTATATATTTTATGGCTAATTTCTCAACACTTGTCAACAGCATCTCTAGAAAACATAACTATATTGGTGCAAAAAATATATATCGGTTCTGAAGCTTAATTTTTTACTTCAACTTGTCGATATCTGCCAATTTTTTTTTATAAAAGACACTTAAGGCTAAATGAAGTAAATGAGTCAGGCCATAAAGTGTAGGTAGGGATTTCGAGCAAAAGCAATTTAATTTAATCAAATTTTAAGAACTACCTATTAAACAAATTATATTATATTAGTTCTGAAAATAGCATTTTGTGATTATTTTTGGTATGTTATTTACTAATTAATTTCAGGAAATGATGTTGCTTTATTGTTTAGTAATAAAATTATAATAGTGGACGAACATGTTTACCACAAACACAATAATCAATTTCTACGCGCAAAATTTTGAATAAAATTGAATTTATATCGAATTTTTATTTAAATTTTACTTTATATTTTGCAATAAATAATTTCTTATCTTTTCATCAAAACATTGATTTAATAAAATCTTATATTTTACTAATAGGGTATGATTTTACGATGTTTGTATTATAAATTAGTAATTTATTATTGTTTTTTTTAAATTAAAATTGATAGTTAATATTTTTAATAATTTTCAAATACCTATACCTAATTTGTTAATTGCAGAACTTACTTTTTGATTAAACGTGTTTGAAGGCCATTAAAGTGCAGTTATAAAACCACTTTACTCGTACTATACTGCAATGCCCCTTTGATTATACTCACCTTTCATGTTACCTCATAAACGCCATTCCATTCATAAAGTAAATCATGTACTCTTTAGCGAACTATAAACTTGTTCATTTAATGCACTTATATCCGGAACGTTTATTACAGTTATAAACTATGTAATAACATTATTATTATGAATTATTGCTATAATATTCAATTACATTCTATTATATCAAGTACCTATATAATATAGGTCGTCAAAAGTAAATTATTTAATTAAATAATTTTATTGTCGGATAATATCCGTATGAGCCTGGAATTTAGAGAAAGGAATAACCTATTTGAAATTTTATACAGCAATACATTTTTCTTTATTAAAAATATTTTAGTAATAGATTTATAGCCAATGGAAGGTGTTAAATAAATAATATATAAAATTAAACTCGTTTAATTTGTTGTTGTTATATTCCGATAAAAATTTCATAATCCCTTTTTTGTTTAATGATATTTTAAATACCTGAAAGAAATAAAAACAATTATAGTAGTAATAGATTGAAATTTTCTGTGAAATAGTCGCTTTGAAATGGCAGAGTTTACGCAAACAAAGGATCTCCCAAGTCACAAATCTATTACGAGGATTAATAGCTTCGACGACAAATAAAATTCGCAATAGCAGCAGCATAATCCTGACACAGCAAAATATTACAATATCGCAACAAATTAGAAATAAAAATATCAAATTATTTTAGGAAAAACGAATCAAAAAAACCAACTTCAAAGTAAATCTACAAAAAGATGTAATCTGTTGAAGTTGACAATAACCACATAGCACGTTTGCTGGACAAACTTCTGATATAAACGTGTATAAAAATGTGATTTCATATTTTTTGATTGTATACAATGAAGTAGCAGTTAAGATTTACTTCGTAATGTATTTGAGCATTCATACATAAATTTTTCGTTTATTATCCTCATTAACACCGAATAATAATCACATATAACATTAAGTATGTTTCGGTAAATTATTCAAACTAATAATTATTATAGCTCAAACTTTAACTCTACATATAACTCAATAATGGAATTGCAACTCTGCAAACGAATCCGTTGTACAAGTACATAATATTACTTAACCAAATAATGTAATTGGTTCAATCTCATTACATCTATCTTACAATAAATTCAAAATGGTAGAATTCCGTACATTTTACGGTTGAATACGGATTTCGGTTACCATCAATCTTAGAACTCTTTCACACGGACCGGATGTGGACGTGGGCCGGCAAGAAGCTTTAATTATGTTTAGCTACTAAAAGCTAAACCCGAATTATGTTGTTCACCCAAAAATAATTTAGAAAAATACAAATTGGGATGATTGCGATTCTAGCATACCAACTTACTTAACTTGTACTACAATATACCATGCAGTATGGGTAGTATATATTAAATAATAAGATGCTTATTGCAATTTATTTAATTATACCTTATAATATTTTAGTTTACATTTATCATCAACCAAAACTATGCAAAATTTTGAGCAAATGTTGTTCTCAAGTTTTTGTAGTATATGTGATTTGGTTTCGCATATCACGCGAACCCGCGAGAAACTTCAATTACATATAACTGGCTACTAAAAGGGAGTAGCCAATCACAATTAAAGCATTTTGCAGGCCTCCGTGCACATCCGCTCCGTGTGAAAGAACCTTTACAAATCGTACGACTGAAATCGGTCTTTCACATATCTCAAATATTATGTAAGTACATATTTTTTTCTGTTTGTGTTATTTTTTCACTATCATTTCACTATCATAATAGATCAATCAAAAAGTGGTAATACTATAAGTATTTTAAAAATTAACAAAAATTGGGAAATGGTGGCTTACAAAAGTGGAACAAACGTCCCGGTTTTGAGAAGAAAAGGGACATCACCGTTTAAAATTTTACAAGGTCGATGTCTCAGCCAATATTACAAAATATTGTTATATTGTACTTCGGCGCTTTGCACCTCAATCAACTAACTTAGCACTCCGCTGTATTGAAGCATTTTTCCATCTCGGCACGTAATATACTATTATGTCATTGTTATTTTTTATTAAATTTATCGAATGGTATATTGGAGAAAATGTAATGCAATTTTTCAATTTATAACCCAAAAATTAAAATTACATAATAAATACTGTTTTTTAAATATCTTGTTTTAATTAATTTTGCGGTTAACCAAATAATATGCTTTACAATCATTTAAAGCACAACCCAAAATAACCTCCATCGTTTGACCATAACGACTTGATATTAACACTGAAAATCCTCATTGGGATACCAATTAGGTCAACTTCATTACTCAACAACAATGAGTAAAACTTTGAAAAATATCTATATAAAAACAATCTTACATAAAACAATAGTCCTTAAAAATAAACGGTTGAATCCCATGAACCCGGAAAACAACGTCCAATCAATGTTTAAAATAGTTGCTTATTGAAAATGTTTGATACTGCTATTGAAACGAATGTGAATGGAAAAATGATCAAATACTTTAATTTTGTTTCTACAAACTGATTAGATACTCTGTTCAAAGAATTATTTTTGTTTATAGAAGAAAAAAATAAAAATAATTACGTAGGTATTAACAAGAATCTTTCTTTCACAAACTAAAACATATTTAATGCTTGGTATATTTAGTTGATGAAGTTAAATTGATTGTAAAACTACCTTGTTTTCTTTATTCGTTAAAGCAGGAATACATCAGTGTTGATCTTATTCATACTTGGTTTTTATAATCTTAATAATAATATACTATATTTTTGGAAAACATAACACCAAAGGCATGTAAACAACATACTTAATACGTTCTATACTAGCTTGATTTTCTCCCACATGGAGTTCTTCACTTAATGTAAATCGGGAATAGAGTGGTGTAAAAGAAATATATCATGGGAATTCAAATTAAAGTAGTAATTTTATTTAAAATTTCTATAGGTAGATAATATTAAAAGTAGCAAGTGAACTAAAGTGACAAACTTATTACAAATTTATTTAAATAAGTATTTTAAAAATATTGTGATTTCACCTCGTTTTTGCAAATCATTTTGTCTCAACTTTCGTACAAATAAAATTATATTTATATAATATTATGTAGTTATATGCACATTAAAAGTGGAACCCTGTTATTGAAAAACATAAGAACCGCCTGAATCCTAGCAATATATATGGGAAATTATCCCTGAAACATGGAAAATGCAAATGGATAATAATATAAGTACTTGTTTTATGTAAATTAGGCTTATAGTTATAATAGACGCTTTGTATAAAAACAGTAAATATTTATTAACACACAAAGACCTTACATACATGTTAAAATTTGATAAAAAATTTTTACGATCACTAGAGTTATCATTTTCTTCAAGTCTTAGCAATGCAAACGAAAAACTTCCTACAAGTAAAATAATATTTAATTTTATATTACATTCCATGATATTATCAAATATTATGTATCTACATACTTACATAATATATCAAAAGTTCTAATATAAAATTAATAAAAAAATTCAATCAAAACTAAAAATTATTTCAAGCATATTGTACATTATAATATAGTATTTGGACGTTTTCATTTACAAGTTAATTGTATAGGAATAAGGATATAAATTATTAAATCAAACTGCACTTGACTTGTGTTTTTTCTTTATTATTTATTCTTGGCTAAGAATATTCTTAAATATTCAAAAATATAATTTCGATCTTTAACATTAATTTTAAATTTAATAAGTTTCAATTTAACTTAATTTAAATTATAAATTTTCATAAAGCTTACAAAATCACGATCGATCGGCATTATTTCCTCGGATTTACCAGCTTACGGTCCAACGTCACAGGGTGGCGATTACTAAACTCATCTCATAGCGACGATCTTTCATTTTTAAATTCGTCAAGTCGCCTGACTTAGTTTTAGATCCGCCATGCTTCTTCTGTTAGATCTGCGATATGTGTTTTTATCAACAGCAACTTCAATGGTGTTTAGGAGACTAAAGAAAATATTGTACAGATCATAGTACCACATGATTAGTATCCTGTGATGTTTAATTCCTTCTTTACTAACTTGAAAGAGGCTGTCATCTCATCGATCGAAAATAACTATACTCGATTGGCAGCTATTTTCGACAATAGTTACTTCAATTTTGAAAGACTCTTCTACTCACACCTGGTTGGATCTGCAACGGGCGACTCCTGTTCTCTTTGTAGTGAATGACCTCATCCATAAATGTTTAGATCCATAGACTTTAAGCTACCCTTCCTGCTCTTCCATGAGAACGACATCCTCACCGCGGTCCCTACTACAAGGGTGGAAAGTTGTATTAAAATACTAAATTACTATGATGAGTTGCTTACCTTTACCTACGAGCTCGAATCAAACCATTCCATCCCATTCTTGGACTTTCGGGTAGAAAAGAAGAAAGATGGCATCTTAGTCACTGATATTATATATAAAGGAAGCCTTCAACAACGGACAGACCCCTCAACTACAGTTCATCACATTCATTGAAGCAAACGATGAGTGTTACTAATATATTAAAACACAGAATCCATACTTACGTTTCAGTGAACTTGGAAATAGAAAGGAAGCTCAGCAAAATCACTTACCACCCAAGCAAGCATGCAGACTTAAATACAGTGATGAACTTGTATCAAGAAACTATGTAACTATAAAATTTGAGGAAAATCGAAGAATCTCTTTGTGATCTCTCTTCCATTCTCTTGGTGCTGTTATGTACTATAAGAAATCATTTAATTTAGGAGTTGCATGTCGATGTTACGCTTAAACAGGGTGTGTGCAATGTTAGTTGCTTTCTACAATATCGATTAAAATTTTTATCAATTATGAATAGCAATTAATATTACTAATTATAAAAAATAACAGCTTTGTATGTACTTACATTATTTGTGATCAAACAATTTAGAATACTAACAATGCAATTGATATACATACTTTTTTAAAGCAGTGTATTTTAAAATTGTGTAATTTGTTGAAGCGTTAAATGCCCTCTTGTTAAACAAACGCAATTACCGTAGAGTTAAAAACCATTAAAACACTTATACAGGGTGTCTCAGATATCTAAATTCAATTTTCTGCAAACTATTTAAGAGAATAAAATCGGTATAGCAGCAGACGATCCGTGGTCTTTGAAAATAGGTATAGGTACAATCTGCACTTCCCTGGGGAGCAACGTGCCGTATACGTGTGCATGTTATATGAATAAGCAGAAACGTACATTTGGAAATGTAACATAATAAATTGGGTTAGTGAAAACTTCCAAAAAAGAATGCAAACCCCATACACAATATCAGTGTTACCTTATGGGCTGGCTACACTGTAGTCGCTATTATTTATTGTTTTTGGATTCAATCGTTAAGGCTTTTTTTTGAGCTTTAAGGAAAAACATACCAATAATATGGTTTTTGGTATTAGGTACATAATTTCCAAACATTAAGAAAAATTAAAAATTACATTTTTAAATTTATTTTATTAAACAAAATTGAATTTATCATCATAAAATATGCCTTCCTCTTTGAGTCACCTTTATTTATGAAAAAGAAAATTTTTATCGTGACTTCAATAAAAAATAGATTTTATTTTCAGGTTTATATTCAAATTACATTTCTGAAGCTGAAATAACAATACCGAAAAAAGTTCTTTCTGATAGCAGCAGTCATTCAAATAATTCAACAACATTTCATGGCGAACACGAAGGACCCTTAAATTTTGATATAACAATTTCAAATGTAAGTCATCGATTAGTTTTACATCCAACCACAAGTTTTTTTACTAAAAATGCTATTATTGAGCGACGAAAAAGAGGTATTTACACAAGAACAAAACTTAAAGATGAATCGAGCAAATGTCACTACCAAGGCTTTGTACATAATCAAACATTTTCAAGGGTTGCGGTATCAACTTGTAACGGTTTAGTAAGTTTGCTGATTTTTTATTTATTTCTATCTTTATAATTTAGTGTTATTATAGACTGGAATGATACACATCGATACCGGAAAGTATTGGATAGAACCATTTCACCATGAAATTAAAAAAGTTCCACCTGGACATAAACATCTTATATATAAAAGATCCGCCATTAATGACATGCATTTAAGTAAAAAGCGCAGAAAGAATAAAAGAAAGCATTCGCGAAATTGCGGAACTCGAGAACCCATAAAAATATCACGGTAATTTATTATTATAAATATATAAAATAAATTTTTATATCGTTTATATGCCACAGATTAAAGTGGTTGCGACAAAATGGAAAATTTGCCGTTCAACAAAAAAATATCAAGCGACGTAAGTTTTTAAGAAACGCATCGAAGAAGAATAATAAGCGTAAGGCGAAAAATAAAAGTGTCAAACGATCGGTTAGTTCGCCAAGATTTGTTGAAACCTTGTTGGTCGCAGATCAATCGATGATGGAATTTCACGAAGACGGAGATGTTGAAACTTATTTGTTGACAATTATGAATATGGTACTAACAACATTATGAAAAGTTTAAACTCTTTCTTTCTAAGTCTTTTATATTTAGGTTTCAGCGCTTTATTTGGATCCCAGTATCGGTAATCTTATAAATGTCGCAGTCGTTAAAATAATCTTGTTAGACGATCCGTTTTCCGAGCCGGAACTTAACGTTTCAATTAATGCAGACATCACCTTAAGAAATTTTTGTAGATGGCAAAAATCGCTTAATCCCACCGACGATTCTGATCCTCAACATCACGATGTTGCAATATTGATCACAAGAAAAGATATATGTGCTCATCACGATAAACCGTGCAATACGTTAGGAGTTGCACATATTGGAGGAATGTGCAATTTAAATAGAAGTTGCAGTGTTAACGAAGATAACGGAATTACTTTGGCTCACACGATAACACACGAAATGGGACACAAGTACTATTATTACAAGTAACACAATATGACATTAACTTTTTAATATCATTTTGTTGTAGTTTTGGAATGTATCACGATACAGATAAAATTGGTTGCAGAGGAAAAGAAGGAAATAAATTACATGTGATGACACCGAGTTTTCAATCTGATACCGTAGGAGTAAGCTGGTCTAGATGCAGTAGAAGAGACATAACAAACTTTCTTGAGTATGTTGCCTTCATTTGCAATTTGAATTTGAATTAATATTTATCATGCAGCAAGGGTTTGGGTGGCTGCTTAACAGATCAACCTGATGAAATTGAAGATTATCAATATCCCGATCTACCAGCGGGTGCTATGTATAACGTCGAACTTCAGTGTCGTCTACAGTTTGGTTTAGATGCTAAAGTGTGCTCTCCTCCTTCTGAATTATGTTCACGGTTATGGTGCGAAGTGAACGATACCTGCAAATCACAATTACGGCCTGCCGCACCTGGAACCCATTGCGGAAAGCACATGGTATGTAGAACTATAAAATTTCTTTCTTTAATATAAATTTTTCAAAAAATACTTTTAGTGGTGTCAAGATCAAAAATGTTTACCAATCGTCGAACCGCCGTCCGCTATAGATGGTGGCTGGGGCGAATGGAGTGGATGGAGCGAATGTTCTCGTTCTTGCGGTGCCGGTGTATCAATAATGCAACGCGAATGCGATCATCCTGCTCCTGTAGCCGGTGGAAAATTCTGTGTTGGAGAGAGGAAAAGATATCGAATTTGCAATACAGATCCATGTTCGGATAAGGAACCACCCTTCAGATCTGTGCAATGTGCAAGTTTTAATAATCAAACTTATGAAGGAAAATTGTACACCTGGACTCCTTATTTTGATAAAGGTATTATAAAAATATCTTTAGTACTATTCTTGGACTGATTAACTGTTATTTAATAGATGAACCTTGCGAACTATATTGCAGTGACACTAACGACACTATGATAATACCTTGGGGCGAACACGCATTAGATGGAACGCCGTGTAATGTAGGAACCCGAGACGTCTGCATTTCTGGAATTTGTAAGGTAGTTTACAACTATTTGTACAATCGATTATCCTATTGATAACTTTATATTGTAGAAGGTTGGGTGCGATTGGGTTGTAGATTCAACAGCCGAAGAAGATATTTGCGGTAGTTGTCAAGGCGATGGAACAAAATGCGATATAATTCGTGGCTTTTATGACAAACAGAATTTGGAATTGGGGTATAACGAAGTTGTAACAATACCGGTGGAAGCTCGTAATATAATAATAGAG
Source organism: Cantharis lateralis (assembly GCA_963170105.1). NCBI lineage: Eukaryota > Metazoa > Arthropoda > Insecta > Coleoptera > Cantharidae > Cantharis > Cantharis lateralis. The sequence continues at coordinate 14,302,292 of OY720629.1, forward strand.
GAAAAAAACATTACCGAAAATTATATTGCAATAGCTAGCGTGTCGTCAAAACATTTTTTCTTAAATGGAAAACGGCAAGTACTTTACGATGAAATTTAATTTGAAATAATAAAAAAGAAATGAATTATAAAACCGAATTAGGAAGGGATAATAAAGTATCTAATAATGCGAGTGCTCGAATTATTTTTAATTTAGTTTTTTATATTATTTTTAGGCACATCAAATTAGCCGGAGAATATAAAGTTGCAGGCACTCAAGCTCTATATGAAAGAACCAACGAATTAGAGAAAATTCGCATACCTGGATCTATTAAGGAACCCATATTGATTTATGTATGTGTTATGCGTTATCGATGGTAAACTTAGTTTTCAAATGAAAATAAATTTTTCAGATTATGTTTCGTGGAAAAGCATACAATCCCGGGATTAGTTATCAATACTCAATTAGCAAGCGTGAACCGAAAACTGTTCAATATTTGTGGATTTTAAGCGATTGGTCGCAATGTTCGTCTACTTGTGGGGGCGGCAATCAAATTAAAAGACCTTTATGTCAGGAATCAATTGCTACTTCGATGCCTTTGGTTATCGACGGAACGGCAACTGTTGTGGATGAAAGTTGGTGCGACAATAAAAATAGACCAGAATCTCGCATGAGGATATGCAATATTGAAAATTGTCCATCTCATTGGTGGATTGGACCGTGGCAATCGTGTCCGGTTACTTGCGCAATTAAAGTAATGCAATTTTACAGTTTACTGTTAAAACTTTGTGTGTTCTGCTTATTTTCTAGTTTACTGTAGCTCTTCTAAATTTTAGGGAGGAAAACCTATGCGCCGCAGGAGCGTTATGTGCGTTGATAGCAACGAGATGGCGCTTCAGGATAAATATTGCGACAGATCTGTAAGACCTAAAGAATTCGAACCCTGTAAAGCTCTTCCCTTATGTTTAGAAGACAGATAACAGGAAACTTCCAATTTGTTACAATATTTTTACTAACGTTAGTACTTAATTTAAATATTTGTTTTATAGTTGTTAAAAATATTATAGAATTAACGATATATATTTTTAATTGGGGTAACACCATTTATACATTTTTTTATTATTATTTATGTAAAGTAGAGCATTTAAGTATTATAAGACTGACTTATAGTTTTTAAATAATAGTAATTTTTAATAAATAAATAATAATGAATTTTATAATTTCTATTTTTGCATTAAAAAACTACCGACGATGTATTCCATCAGTGGAAGTGGACAATTTTTATAATTGGAACTATGGCAGTAGTCTTGAAATTCTTCATAAAAGTTTTCGTTTATTGAAAATCTACAAAATAATTTTCTTTGGGTACTTTCTTATTTCATTTATGTAAAAGCTTACTCGAATATCGTCGATAATATATCACCAACTAGAGATTTTCCTTTAGATGGAAGAAGATGTTTCGCATCGCATATCATCCTTTTCACGCACGAGTTTCCATCTAAACCCTGACTAACAGAAACCTCTATAGATCACAAAGACAAAAAGTATGAATATTTTTATTTACCTTGTTAACGCTTCTTCCAGTTGTGAATAAACTTGGCGTCGTTGTTCGCTACGCTGATTTCTTTTTATTCTGAGTATTCGGGGATCGCTCGGCAATTTGAAAGGAACGTCGCATTCACCTAATGCGTTAACAAGCCTTGGAATTTTTACCATTACAGCTTTGACGAACGATAAAGTCATCTTTAACAAAAAAGAGCTATACCTATATCTGCTTAAAATTTAATAAGCTTTATCTTTGTTCACAACACAGGCATGTATAAGAAGATACATGTTAGTTTTTATAATTTATTCTACAAAATAAATTAAAGTATCTACTCTTTAAAAATCACCGCGTGTTTCGTTTATTTCTATATACACTATCGTTGTAAAGGAAGGGGTGGTTTATGTTACTTTAAAGTTTAAAGTTGATTTGAGGGTTGAAATATTCAGATTTGTAACAGGAAAGCAGAATACCGAAGAGATTACCCACCCTAAAATATGCAAATTTCTTCGCAAGAAGTTAGTCGAATAAAGGTTTTCCGACCGAAACTCGAATAGCTTTACCTCGACCAAAGAACTTTGCAACTAAATTAACTTTAACAATACGCGATTTCAAATACTGAAATGTTAAACTAAAACTTCATCTGCTTATCATAAATGTATTTTATGGATTGGTTAAACCTTTACGTTTCAACCATGTTAACAAAATCGATTTTGTCTCATATTTTTTGCCGCATACAAATTGAAATACGGATATAGCACGAGGAAATTCGTTTTAAGTACTTAATAGGAAATACGCAATTAAGTGTTAAATTTAGTTATCTGTAACGATGCAGCTAAAAATAACTTTATAAAATTAAACTCACCACAAAATTGCTTCCTTCGGGAAACAGTAAATATCTCTTACGTCTGGATAACAAGGGGTTTTTCTTCGTGGTTACTTGTCCATGACATACTAAAATATAAAATAAACTTACGATGTACCAGCGTATTAACATCATGTTAAAACTACAATATTTCTGTTAACACTTCTGATCTGGTCAAATACAATACCGTTAGTTTCTTATCAATATGTTATTATTTCAATAATTAACGCTGTTAGCACCAAGTGAACGAACCGTTATTCCATTTCGTTGTAACAAGCCGGGTTTAAATTTTAGATTGGTTTAATTATTCTGAAATCAAATGTAATAATTATAACATAACAAGTATACGCAAATTATAACGCGTTAATAATTAAAGAAATGAAAGGCTTGATAATTTTAGTTTTGTTGCTTGTGTCTTACACAAATTCAACTCTTGAAAATGTTAATCATCGTGTCAAAAGAAAAGTCTTATTTACAAAAAATAGTAAATTGTTTGTAAGTCATTATGAAGTTGAGTGAGTTCGAGAAGATTGAATTTTTGTGGCAACAAGTGTTGTGATTTACATTTTAAATATCTTTTAATCTTGTGACACGTAATCAAAAGCAGCTTTTCTTAAAAGTGTAGTTAAAAGCGCTGCAAAGCATGTTGATTGTATAAAAAACACGATTATGTTTTTATTTATTTATTAAACGTCTAAATTAGTTGGTATAAACGTTCTAATTGAAATTTTTTTTAATTTATTCATTTAAAAATGAATCCAATTTACTTTTATTTTAAAGCACTTCCAATGTAAATCTCGATACTAACTTGACAAAAATTTCTTTATTTCAGCTCAATTTAAACTTCACTAGTTACTATAGTATAATTTCTTATTTTGTACATCTTGTAGTTTAGACTTAATGCTAAGGACAATATTATACCATGGACACAAATATTTGCACAAGGTTGGGCTTTTCGAATAAATTGGGAGCTGCCTAATACTATACCCAAGAGGCAGAAATTTTTCAAACGTGAAGTACATTCCGATTTCGAAAACTTCAGTAACATGTAAGTGGATATATACTACAGTATACATAGTAGAAGCTCGTTATTACGATATTATCAGCTGCAGTAAAATGTAGTACAAATAACCAAATTATTAATTAACAAATTTATTACTGCACAGTTAATTACTTTTCTTAATGTTTTGTAAGACATGGCGGGTTTTGGTGTATTCTTTTTACTGTTTGATTCTCTCCTAGCGTATATAATACTTGGTTTTTTACAGCTTTTAGTTTTTTTTAATATACACGTACTGAATGGGAAAAGAAGATAATTGAATTTCTACTATTTCTGTCCTTCACATTAAATGCTTTTTATACCATTTATAGGTTTAAAAATCTGGAATCGGTCGTATAGTTTGTGAGTTATTCAAATTTTCGGTAAATTAAAAAATCTTGATTAGAAATGGTAAATAATCGTGAAATACGGCTTTATACCGCATTTCTAAAGTTTAATTTTGAATTTTTAGCTTATTTCTTGTAATATTAGTTTTTCTTCTTTTTCAAACATCAATAGTCCTACCCTGTCAAATGTTGTAACATTTTTGTTCTTTTATTGTTTTTAAATAATAACTTTCTACGTAGTATGTATTCTCCGCTTTACAGTTAAAAATATCTTTATTATTTTAATGTTTTGTTTAATATTAAATTTAAAAAAGTTTTAGCCAAGTTTCATTTTGAGAAATTAACATTTTAAAACTGTTTTTAAAGCTAGTCTTTTAATTTAACTTTCAATTAAGCAAATGTATATTTTAAGCAGAGTTTTATGTAATACTACTGCCAGTAAAGTCAATTAAATATTGTAACTATCTTTTTTGAGCAAATAATAATTCTTTAATTTGTGAAATTACTTATTAAATTATTCGCAAAATACAGCTTTACAGTAAACTCAATATTAACTACTACTTCGGCAGGTTTGCATAGCTCCGAGAAATTTCTAGTTAAATTTTTAATATATCTAATTATTGTATGATAGGGTAAATTAATTTTCTAATGTATACGGAAATGTTAATTAAGTAATTGACTTCTAGAATTATTCACATTAGGTAAAATACAAATTCATATTAGAAAATTTATCACTCTCTTTGGCAGTATGATGGTCCTAATCTTAATTAAAGCTCCCGACCTGTCATAAAATAAGACTGTGTCCGTATAAGTTACAATCTTGACTACAAAATAATTAATAGTTCTAAAGTACCTTAAAGCTTAGGCAAACCTTAAATTTTGGTTATGATTATAATTGCAAATTAATTAATATTTGTAATGAGTGGCATATAAAAAATAAATAATCAAAGTTTCATCCATCGTAAAATATTTTATTTTTTCAGCGTTGAAAGTGGGAAAATCTTTTAAAAGACACCACCACCCTACACTGAGTGTGGGTATGGTATTTCTAGCCACTAATAGCCCCATCTGAGTGATGCGAATGGAATTGCCTTATAGCATTTCGTTCGCACCACATTTGCTTCCTTACTTCTCGGTTTGTCAGCGTCTAAGGTCTATATCTTCTAAATGAGCACTTATTCCATTTAAATGCATCTTTTCGTGCGTCTTTTCTTGCGTTTAGACGTATCTTCCCTTCTTCTTGGTTGCACCTTTCCCAATGCAGGGTTTGACGTTACTTTCTGTGTGGTGTATGGTTTCTTCTTTCGGGGTCTTGTTCTGTAGGTGAACACCTATTCCAGATTTCGTCTGGCATCTCCCGTTTTTCTCTTTACTTGATTTTCTGCTTTCCCAGGTTTTTAACGTAAGGGTTAAGATAATAGGAGATCTGATAGGAAGGAAAAATTGGAAGGAAGTTAAATAAACTTCTTATTTTGTCAGCATTCAGTTCAAGTTACCCTTAATAAGTGGGGTTACGTCACCACTTTCCTAAAGGATGCATTTAAAAATCATGCAAAATAAAATAAAAAATGTTCGAACATAGAAATTATTTAATTCTAATATTTTAATGCATAAATACTAATGCATAATGAAAATTTATGCAATTAAAAAATTAACCAATGAGTACCTATAGTCCATCTGATATAAGCAGTAAGTAGGTGGCAGGTCGTCTGCAAAGTCACATTTACAAAGGCAGAACGAAAAATGATTCGAAAATTTAAAGAAATGTGTGTTGCCTAATGTAGAAGTTTACAAAGTAATTTTAGAAAACGTATTTTCACAAATTTATTTCAATTTTAATGCGATTTTGATAAAATAAATTAAGAAAGGCTGCATAGAAACTAATTAAAAATTAAATGTTATCTGTCAACATATTAAAAACTCAAAAATTTAACAAGTTAAATAAACGATTAAAATTCTTTAGATCTTTAATATTTCGATACAGAATGTATCCTCATCAGATACATGGAAAAAAAAAGAATTTTAATCGTTCATTTAACTTGTTAAATTTTTGAGTTTTTAATATAGTATTATATTTTCACAAGTTAATAATCTTAATTTGTTATCTGTCAACAACACGTAAATTTCGGTAGTGTAAAAGCGGCTTACGTCGTGATATTTTCATTGGCTAATATTCAAGGTCATCAGTTTAGTACAAATTATTCTCTACATGCTTAAATAAAATGGACTATAGGTCCTATTATTATTTTTGTGTTACACGCAACGATCATGGACTTTATTTTTTATCGAAATGTAATATAGGGGTATTATTTATGTTGTTTAACGATGGCCTAGAAGCAATACCTCGTAAGTACCATGTACAATCCTGGCAATAGATCTGAACTGCCAGACCAATAGAAAGGCCTCAAAAACCAAAATTGCGTTTGTAGAAATGTACAATGTACCTCCTTTGAAATTTTCCCTTATGAGGTATTGATTTTAGGCTATCGCATCATTATGACAATTAAGAAAAATAAGAGATAAGCTAAGTTGACACGCGTACATCTCGGAGTATCGAATCATCACTCGTTTGGAGTGTGCTCATTGTGTTAAAGCAACTTAAACCTGCAGAAATAAAATACAAATTACTGGAACAGAAAATACGTAATATATTGATGGTTGTTTTATTAGGGCAATTCGAATATTAAATGTTGGATTTCTTCAGTGACATAATCAAATCATTTTCATGCTACTACGTTCATTGGAAAACAGGATCGGGACTTCGGAAAATATTTTCATTCTTTTAGAAAATAGGGTAAAAATGAAAGGTCTCACCAAAATTTTATCAGTAGCTCTTTATACAGCTGATGAAAACTAGTGTGTGAAATTTAAAAGCAATCGGGGTTTGTTCGTAATGTGAATAAAAAACCGGACACACATATCCGTTCCATCATTTCACAATTGGTGTCAAACGATTCTTATCGACTTTTAGACGATGAGAAAAATACCAAATCAAAATTTTTTTGACTCAAACACAATAGATAAATTAATTTAATATTATTTTTTAAACTTAATATAGAAAACGAATTTATAGATTTGGATACTCGTTTTAAAATAAATAATTTGTTGAAAATTAGCGATTTAAATTTTTTTCAATAATTTTAAGGTATACATAGGTCGCAATAAGAATTTTACAAATTTTGTTTCAGTATTATCACCAAAAGTTTATTTTAGTACATATAGATTAAACCCTTGTCACATATAGTAAATCGTTTCAAACACTAAAGTAGCTAAAAGTTTGGAAAAAACGAAATTACATAGTATATAATACAGAGTGGACAAAAAGTATTTTTACAATTTAAATCTATAATAACATGTGCAAATCGGCTCTTTTCATTTTCCATATTAATATTTTAAGAAATCCAAAAACTGCATCCAAACTTTTCAGAACCGAAATTATGTTTTCAAGAAAACTTTAAAACATTTTAATTCTGAAAAGTGTATGCAATTTTTTGGATTTTCATATCAATAAGTAGTAGTTATTAATATAATTGACTTATATTTTATTAACGTAAATAAAATACAGTTAAGTCCATTCAAACAATTAAATTTTCCATCGTTTCGGATCGTTTAATGACCCATTTTCAAGGTAATTCAACAAATTAAAATGAATATAAATTTAAAATTAATGTAAATTTTAATTTTCGTAAAAAAATTGGCAATGTATCACAAATGAAAATTGACAATTATTATTATATTAATGGTGAAAATCATAGTAAGCGAATAGCTGGTGATAACGGTGAAGAAGCATCAACATAATATTATCAATAATAAAATGAAAATGAAAATTAATTTTCCGATGAAATTTTGAAAAGTCTGGTCATAATAATGTTATTTTTTTCATAATTTTGATATCTACCAAGTTTAATTTCTCAAAAACAAAACAAACGAAATGTTCACAAATAAAGGAGTTATAAATTTTTTCAATCGGAAAGAGACTTCTTGGACACCCTGTATTTGTAAACATTTTATAAAACAAAAAATGTAATCAATCAACTACTTTAATTTTTTATTTGTGCATAATTCACTTATAATAATTTCTTGGATTCAAATTAGACCAATTTGTTTCAGAAGTGGATATTCGTGCATATTAAAATATTTATGTAGCTTTGCAAATAATGTCAAAACCTCATCAAGATGTGGAATTTTTTGTGAAATTCGAAATATAATTTCCAGGTATTTTTGAATCCATTATGTAAATCATTACATCCGTTTTTCTTAAATGTAACTAAATTATTTTTCAGGACCCAAGGAATGGATACAACATTTTTGCAATCTATTTTTGAAAGCTGTGATGATTATAACAAAAAGTGTTCTTTATCATTTTAATTTTTATACCTATTATATGTAATGATTTAATATTATGTATAAATAAATAATGAATGAGTTTACACTCCAACTGTTCTTATGCCTAATTTCGCAAAAGTAAGTTTAAATTTAATTAATGATTTAAAAAAACAATTAAAATTCATTGTTGTAAATTTTTGATAATAGATTAATTTATTTTCAGATATTTGGGCAGAAATAAATGGTACAATAGATCAGAATAGATAGGGTAGACTTTCGATTTTCTCTTTGCGCTGAGCTGATATTAATAATACCAAGATTTAATTTTGAATATATCATTTCTAACATTAGCGTTATCACGTATACAAATTTTTACATAATATAATATAGAATATCTGTATTTCTTGATTAAGGTTTCTAAGATGAGCTGATAATTATTGAATTATAATCAATTATTGTCAAGTTTCTATGCATCTTACGAGTAGATACTATAAACATAATTACTTTTTGTTTTAATTAACTTTTTTTTAATTAGTCTGCAACTGACAAAATATTTTCATTTAACTAAAAAAGTTATTTTTTAAATTTATTATACATCGTTGCAAAACAGTTTCAACATTCAAAACTTCAGATTTTTATGAGTATACGTATCATCTCAGAACAAGAATATTATTAAAACTTCTAATCCAGGCAATTAATGCTCGAGTCAGGGGTCTAGAAGTAAATGTGGAAATTAAAATTTTTGACTTCAGGGCAATGTTTGGAATAGTTAACAGAATAGTTAAGAGGTAAAAGGAGGTACTGAATTTGTCTTTTTATGCTTATATCGACGGTGTAAAACGGTTAACCTGAGCCAAAACGTTGTTCTGAGTAAAATGGAAGCTGATAAATTTCCTAGAAGTAGGTTTGTACTTATTTTGGACTATCTGTTTTAGTTTTTGAGTTATACGCTTTTGAAATTTGTAAATTTTTAAGAAACTCTTTTTTAACTCACGGTTTTTGATAACCTTTGACGCTTAACTTCTTTAATATTCGTTTAGACGAAAGCTCTCATGGAAGAAGTTTCAGTGTATTAGATTTCCTTAAAAATAGGTATATTATTCACTATTTTATGAAAAACAAGAGCTTAAACCTCCATGAACAAAAAGTTCCGAAACTGATGCAAAGTAAAGTGTAACATTTCATTGTTCAATTCGACTTGCTTTTTTAAAGTACACACAATTGCATGTATTACACAGGGTAAAATACTTTTTTTTTGTATTTGAATTACAAAATACTCGGAAGTCGAGTATTTAAAGTACAAATATAAATACAAAAATATTGGAAAAATGAGTCAAAATCATCAAAATACATTTGTATATAATTTTGCAGCGTTTTACAAAAGACCAAAGTAAACCTTGAGATTGCTTCGGTGTGATAGATTGCATATTTAGCTTCAACAAACAAGTCGAAGTAAGCAATTCAAAACACTCGGATTTATCCCGGTAGTTTGATTTTCTTCAGTTATTTAGGTTAATATCTAAAATTCATAAGAAGAAACATTTGTTTGGTAGATGAGGTAAAGTAGGGTTAGGTAAAGGTTTTTTCGGTAAGAAACTTCGGAACATCTTAGTTATTATTAGAATTTGTATGCATTTCACTAGGACAGTCAAATATTGCAAGGTTTGGTTTGTTTTCACAATATTTGCGCTTTGACGAAAAGCAACTCCGATGTAATTGAACTTGGAGAGATTGATCTGAAAGAAACTTTTTTTTTCAGTTATAAGTTTTTGTATTAATATTGTGAACATAATGGATTTAAAGTTTTGGAAACATAATTTGGAACAATTTAATATTGTCCAAAGTGTAATTTTCCGGAGTTTAGAGAACATTGAGATTTCATGAATGAACAATCTACTTAAACAGTTCGGAAGTAGTGATTTAGAAAGTTTTTGAACAGACATTGAAGAGTACAACTGGAGTTACTGCCATTCAAGGAAAAAGCTTTTTCAGAAAACTCTATGATGATGAGAAAGTAACTACGAAGCCCAAATCCTAAGCTATTTTGTTTTAGCCAAAATATTATAACATTTGAACAATAACTGATTTAAGTTTACCAAAACTTACTTTACGGTGTTTTTACTTAGTCATTTCAAAGTTATTTTTTGAAATATAGAAAAACGAACATACTCAGGATTTCATTTATAATACTTTATAGCATCGTTTGGTACCACACACGCATTTTGTAATTACTTTTCCTAGACACATCAGTGACTGCAATAAAACACTGAAAACGTACTTGACTCTCTCTTAAACATCAAAATTATCTTGCATCTCGCTTGTGCTTACCGCCACTTTAAAGATTTGATTTTTCATAAACTATCTAACAATTTGCGGTTTTCAAACATCAAGAGTAAACATTTTATGCAAAAATTATTATATCATTATGTATTTAAAATATTCCGCATTTTCTGTGCTTCTGCCCGTTTTAATTTTTTACTTACCTTGCGATTATGAATGCGAAAAACAAACAAACCAAATTTTGATTTTGCATTCAATTTACGTTTCGAATTATTTTGCTTTTATTTGGAATTATTCGAAGGTAAGCTTAATTTACGTTACCATAATTTTGTAAGTGAATGCAAGCCCGACAGCAACCATTATTATACTGAGCGTAGATTTCAAACCGGCGCGGCGCTGGCTGGTTCAAGTTACGCCGGACCTTCCAGAGTGTTAGTGGAAAAGCTATGCTATAATATAGTAGTCAAAGTGATTTTAAAATTGAAAAAGAAATATTTTGATATGTAATTATTAATTTTTGGCAATATATTGCAATAGGAAATCTTTGTGTCATTTACATAATATGTTTATTAACATACTTTTAATAAACTTAGTAAATGTGGTAAGCAAGGGATATCACAACATCAGCATCAGTTGTTGCTTTACTTGCAACTCAATCTTCATATGAAATTTAAATTTTAGGTAATTCAATTCAATTTATTCTCTGTCAAAACAATATATAGATACACAGCAAGTTAGTCATTAACAATAAATTTAAATAAAAATTCAAGTAAATAAAACAATTATAAAATTACAAACAATGTCAATAAAACACTCAAGACCAACAACAATTAATCACATCTGAAAAATCATGTAGGTACTGCAAAATTGCAACAAAGGCAAATAAAAATAATGAAAATGTTCTGTTACTCCGGCCACTCTCGACACGCACTACAGTTCGCTCTCCAAAAACTCCTGTATGGAGTAATACGATGCATCCATAAGAAGTATCCTCATGAACCTGTTAAAACTCCTTGAATCCAGGGTTTTAATTGCAGCCGGTATTCTGTTGTATATTTTAGTTCCCCAATAGTTAACATGTTGCCGAGTTTTTTTTTAGCCTATGAATGGCGCACGTAACATCTGTCCTCCTCTGGTGTTATGGAGATGTACGTCCCCATTTGTAATCCGATGCCCCATGAACTTGTTTATCACAGAATAATATGTAGTATACCGAAGGCAAAGTTGACATTTACGAATAGGTCGTTAATATACAGCAAGAACAGCAGCAGACCAAGGATTGAACCCTGTGAAACTCCACAGTCCACCTTCGACTTTCCAGACGTCATGTCACGCCGTTCCATGTCACGACCTGAGTGCGACCATAAAATCGAAGTGCAACACCTCTTACACCATAATATTTCAACTTCGCCAAGAGAACATCATGCTGGACAGTGTCGAAAGCCTTTGACAGGTCGCACATAACCAACTCAGAGATCTGCCTGTTGTCGTAAGCCTGAATTATCGCATCCACCACTCCGATCAATACAGTGTTAGTGCATATGATTGATCTGTATCCATGCTGTCTTTCGTTGAAAAATTTGTTTTTGTTCAAATATCCCATGAATTAATTCTTGATTACTATTTCAAGTATCTTTGATAAACCTTCCACCAGACATTTGTTGATTGATCATTGTTACGAGTAGTACTATTGATTCCCATATCAACTTGAGGATCCTTATTGATACACAATAAATATCTTCGGTGCCCTTGGTTTTAATTTTCTGGAAATCTTCTGCAGTCTCTTCAAGTGTAGCCGTCTGAAAAAAATAAGATTTTGTGTTATTAATTTCAGGTGATTTTAAAAAATCCATTGGATCGGATTCCGCTCTCTATGTTTTCTACCGTTTGCTGTCCTACACTACTGAAGAATCGATTGAAGTCATCCGGAGTCAAAGCATTCCGCACAGGAGTGCGCACCTTATCATTACTTCCGGTTTCCTCGTTATTTAATAACCGTCCATGTGGCTTTTTGCTTGTTTGTGGCTGTGGTAATAAAATTTCTAATGTATTTCCGCTTAATCTCTTTTACTTCGGTAAAAGTAAACTTTGTAAATTTTGTAGGCATTCCATGATTCAGGATAATTTTTAACTTTGCATACTGTGGAAGGTTTTCCTCAGATTCAAAAGTTCCTTGTTCATCCTAATATGTACGAGTGGATTTCTTATTAGTGCATACTCTTCTGTGCTCCACAGGCATAAAACTTCGGTATATCGGCACTCTCGGTATTTTCGCATTGCAACAAGGAATTCCAATTAGCGCTATAAATGCTTCAATTATTAAACTTGCATTATCTTCATTTACATGTCTAGTTCTGATATTGGTGTGGAATCAGCTAGTCGTCTGTTATGTAAGCGATTTGGCCCAAATGGTCAGAGATAGAAATGTGAATTAACCACATGGTGTAATAAGATTTCAAATTACGTTGGTAAATATAATATCGATACAATTGCATTATCATGCGCAAACCATATTATGATTCAAAAACATTTGTAACACTTCCAATTTCTCACCTCTAGTGTCCTCAAGAAAGTTGAGATCCCCAGTAGCCAATCTGTATAGAGATCCAACTATTAAGTTTTTATCTTTAACATATACTGCACACAGTTCGAAATGTTTATCTAACGCCAAAGTCCTCACCTCTGTAATTTCTTCAAACTATAATATCTTTAGTATTATATAACTATATATCTTCTCTATACTATTACAACAAAAGAAACAACAAAAATCATGAATAATTACATAGCTTAAACCATATTGATGACACTGAATCATTTAAGCGCGAATTAACGTAAAAAGAACATATGCTGGCACTCGTTCGCATTGCGAGCCATTCTGCTGACCGCCGAGAACATTAGGTACAGCCTTGAAAAAGGCTCAATATAAAAGGCGGCCGAATTTCTCAGCGGCCTTGGAGGAACATAAAAGTTTATTTTAGATAGAAGTTCCGGACTGTCCACAGAACCGCTCACAAGCCCAACCATGAACCGAACATCAGCCGCCTTCCTTCTCTCCGCAAGCGCGGTAAGACTGAGCCTTTGCAATAAGCTCACATAGCCAATATCGCGGTGCGAAATACCCAGCTTAAAAGAAATGTATCGAAGAAATCTCTTCTGTACCCTCTCCAATCTATCGATATCAGATTGGTAGTAAGGAGACCAAACACAAGAAGCATAGTCCAGACGGGACCTAACTAGTGAAGTGTACAAGCATTTCAGTGCAAAAAGGTCGTCGAAGTCGCCCGTATTTCTCTTTATAAAGCCAAGCGCCTTTAATGCACCGTTGCAAACATTTGCTATATGCTCAGTAAAGCACAAATCACCATAAATGAAGAATAAAATTTAGGATGCTTAGACGGCAACGATTCACACTCGACCTCAGGAATCTTTACTCGCAACATGGAAGTCATATTGTCCGGCTCCACGCCAGGCAACAGACGAGAAACAAATATGAACGCCTTTTTGGGTATGATTTTAATAGATGACTCGGAGTTTGTGCCCATAAACCCGGGTTTTTCGGTTCTTCTACCGCCATCGTTGGCTTTAAACGCATTTCCATTGGGTTTTGAGAGCGTCCCATCTGCGGTCTATACCACTGTACTTGCCGTATCCGCAACATTTGTTTTAGTCATTGAGTCTTATTTAAATCAGCAAATAATTGAGGTGCACTATTTGCAGCCATCTTGCTTATTCTTAATATTCAAGTTCATATTGTAGATATTACTGTTTAATATTTAAATTAAAGTTTAATTAATAAGTAAATTTTTATTGTAACTAAAAATAATAGGTATTATTTTATTTTACGAAAAGATTATTCCTATATTGTATATTTGTACGTTCTTAATTGACCAATATTATAATAGACTCCCTAAATAACTGTTTCTAAAAAGTGAAATCTAAAAAAAGACGACAGCAAAAATTATTACTATTTTACAGATTTTTTAATAAATGTTATTCTATAAAATGTTGGTTTACAGCTTCTAAATCACTAATAATGCTGTTTGATGTAATATCGGTATACTTACATTGGTTTAAAGATAAAAACTATAAAAAAGTTAACGACACCATATTGTATGTGGGAGATAAAAGTAAGTCCTGCAAAACAAGGAAATACTTAGAAACGCAAGATATTTTGTTAAATTAGAAAATATTTCCAATTTCAGCTAAAGCAACATTTTTTTTAATAGTAGTACCTACCTATCTATGTATGTATGTTTAATATTACACTTAATAATAATATTCACAATTTGTATAAATAGAATAATATAGATGTTATGTATTGCTGTGATAACTTCTTTAATTAAATTATAAATTTTCTAAATTAAATTCATTCCCATATATCATAAAAATCTCAGTTTTTTCTTCATTTTTTTTTTTGTAACTCAACAGTTTCATGTTAAATTTGTTTTCAATAATTTTTTCTTTATGCCAAAATGTTGGGTTATATTTTTTAATTTCATCAGTTTGTTTTCTTCGTTATTTCTTTTTTTTGATAAATAGAAAATTCCAGAAAAAATCCAAGACAACAAATCGACTTATAATTCATGTAAGCGTGTGTACTAAAAATTTCATTGATATACTATTATCTTGGATAATAAAAAAGATATTTTCACTACAATGGAAACACTATGGAGATAAAACATCCTTAAGTTAATCGCTAGTTAAGTTTGAGTTAAGCTTCTAAGCTTTAATAGCCCTGTATTCACAAATCTTAGTTAGGCGATATCAGCAAGTTAAATTAGAAACCGTCTGTAAAGCTGAACTTTTGATTTTCCCTAATGATGATTAAAAGTTAGTAATGTAATAATAATTAATTTTTTTTTTAATAATTGTTACAATATCACCCTTTACATCGTAAACTCGAAAATTCGATTATTTTGATGATAATCAATGCAATTTATTGTAAATATTAACAATCTGTTAGCTAGCAGCCTGTTTTGCTTACAATGGTGTAAATAAGCCCTATTAGTAATTTATTATATTAAACATCAGTTAAAAATTAAAACATTCGTCCTAATTATATGTAATAAATTCCTAATGAAATCATAATATATTAATTGATTTATATTTATCAATAAATAATTTTTGTAATTTATTTTTAAAAATTTCGATGTAAATGGTGGTCAGATATGTTAATTATTTTATATTGCGTATCCTTTAAGTTTGGTTTTAGTTCAAATCTTAGAACGCAACTAATATACTAATGTATTCATCGGAGAGTTTTATGTAAAGTGCTACACTAAACTTAAATGATCTCTTGAGCATTCGCTTACAATTAGTAAAGGTAAACGAACTAAAGCTAACCCATACCGTTCGTGTTAGGATATATCAAATTACGTACGTTATTTATTTTACGAATTAGTGGTAAATTTATTACAACTTAAATACATAACAATTTTTTTAGTTTACATTTTGAGAGTAAAACTTGACAGCATGAAAAAAATTTATTGGTTGATAACTTATATAGTAGTATTAGCAACACCATGTAAGGTATCGAGTAAAATTAGGGATAGCAGTCATGAATTTAGAGCAAGGCAAAAACGTTTCCTTTTATTTCAAGAAGGTATCAATTGGGTTCAGGTATGTAAATAATATAAAAATATTTTTCTATTTTGTAACACAACATTTTATGAATTTTAGATGGTTGTAGGTATAGGATTTCCTGTAGAACTTCGTCATGAAAGTGTCACTTGGGGAGCTACTGTGAAAAGCTTTTATTTACTACCTACAAATAGTAGCGATTTTTTAAGTCCCACCATAGACATATCCAGGAAAACTCGCTCGATTACACGTTGGAAAATTTATAGCGCAATTGAAAATTTTATGAATAAGTTAGGTAGTTATAAATAATTACAACGGTTTTAAAATATTTAAATTACAGATTTAATTTTGGTAATGGAAAAACCTGTATATTGCGCGCCATTTGTGAAGCAGCTTTAATTCCTTTAGATGAAAAGAGTGGTATCGTGGCAGAACTTCTACATATTTTATTAACGTAAGTTTTTCAAGCTTGTGCCAATCTTAATTATTTTAATTATAATTCCAGGCCTTCTTCCACGAAGGAAAGTGTTGAACGTCACACCGACTATGAATATTATGCCGCAGAAAAATTTGGAAAGGAAGTTATTAACTGTAAAGCTATATTTCCTGATTGTAATTCGAGTTTATTAGATAAAATCAGTAGAAAAATTTTATAATATTATTCTACGAATAAATAATTTTGTCTACAATAATTTACTATAATTATATTTTTTAAATCAAAATTTATAAAATTTTGTGAGTAACTGAGCAAAATTCACTTCACAATTTGGAAAAATTACATCGCATGATCCTAGAGCATTTTTTCCCAGTTTTTCGGCTACATGATAAGCTCCATCTGCGTGTTGAGTCGGTATTTCTTTAGTGGTAGAAGGTCTAAAAAGGAAATTTTATAATTAATGTTTATAATTTTTCAAACTTACGTAAATATGGTATGGACCAATTCTTCCAATAAAGTTTTCGAGTCATCTAGCGGACTATCGGCAATTTCACAAATTGTCCTAAGAATGCATTCTTTCCCTCCATATCCATGACTGGAAATAATATGATAATATACATAAGTTACTATAACGTAAACCTAAGTTCAAGTTAGTTTTTGTACTTATCACATCATACAATCGTAATCATAAAAATTCTCGCATTGCTATGTGAGAACTGCGAAATACGAAAAATGTTATGATAGGATTATCCAGTCGTTTTTCGATAGAGCGAACAGCTCGAGAGCCAATAGGCATTGTCGACTCTTGTGCTAAGACTAAAATAATGTGTCCACACAAACATATATATGAAGACTATTATATTCGATGAGTACAACATTGCATAATTAAGAGTTAATAATGTGTATGCGGTACTGAGGACGGCTAATAGACCAGAAACACAGTGTCTATCGCTTATTCCTTAATTATGCAAAATAATTTATTTGTATACTTAATAACATAAAAATTGACTATATAATAATCTGAAGTCTTTACGGGAATATAATATAAATTTTATTCTATATCTTAACATAACTAATAATATTTGTGATTCTGAAAATACTTACAAATCTGCAGCTTGCTCTAAAGTTTGATATAAATTCCATCTAGAAATAGATCGTTGTTTTCTAGAATAACTTATAGTTGGATTGGTAAAACTGGAACTATTATATGGCAAATGGTAACTAGCTTTTACAACCATACCAATTATAACCGATTCATCGCGCAGAACTAATGGTAGACCAACACCAGTAATCATCTAGAAGTATGATATGAAATAATAAATAAATAAATAATTTATTCGTTGTCGTTTACCTGTACAACTCCACCCGGAGGTTCATATAATAAAGTCCTTTTATTTCTATTTTTATATGTTTGTGCAAGTGATACACAAATAAAAACAGACGCTAGCAAGCGTATTAAATAATACATTTTTCTGTATAACTCAGAATATTATTCAGATTTTACTGATTTTTGTACACAAGGTATATACTACAGTAGAAAATTTCAAATATTTGTTAAACCTTAACTTCGTTTAACATCTTTTAGAGATGCAAATTCTGTTTAAATGCAACAATTTTTAAAACACTTTAGCACGTTAATTGATAACGGTTTCTACTTTAGACAAAATGTATGAGAATTGAAGTGGATGGAATCTTTTTCAGTTACTTAGTTGTTTAATTTTGTGATAATTGTAAATTGAATCCAATTGTTTAGAAAAGTGTAGTAATTAAACAAATATTAACTTCATTAAATCTATTTGAGTACTTTAGCAAATGTTTTTCTCAATTTGCATCAAAGTTACTTCCGTAAATTTAAAACAACCTTTACGTTGAAATGTATTTAAATATTTTAGATAAAAAGTACTTGTTCATCATTAAACAAAAAGTAACGATAATTACTGTTTAACCAAGTGAAACATGAGGAAACTGCAGCTAACCAATATTAAGCTGCATTCACGTACGGTATTGTATGTGGATTTGGATAGTAGAATTTTTCGACCAGATTTTTACACAGATCAACATTCCATTCACATAAACTTAAAAGTTGGTGTAAAATTATTGGAATGGTTACATCATAGTAATATTTCGTTCTGTGAGTTGTTTCGCTTTTATAACTTCATCTGAACGCTTCTACCTGCATTAATGCTTTTTAATTCTTACATGCATGCATTCAATACCCTATGTAAATAATGCTGATTCAAAAATTTAACGATTGCATAATAAATAAGTCAAGAAACGAAATTGGGATCGTTTCCCAAAACAAATTGTTTTTCAGGCAGTATGTAAACAAACGATCACCAAGCCAATAGAAATAATATAAGAATGATTAGTACGTACAACTAAAATCCAAGGTTACAGTAATTTTGGGAATTAGAAGAAGTCAAGAACAAAAAACCAATATTCGATCTATTACCAATATACAAGAAATACAAGAAAAATTTAAAATTGCAATTACATAGAGATGATACTATTTAAAAAAGAGTCAAAACTATCTATCTAAGTATCGGTTTTTTGTTTTTTTTTAATATAACGTTCTACGACATCGCATCTCTTCCATTCCTCTCTTTGTTATCTCCTTGTCAATGCCTTCTCTCCAACTAAGCCTAGGCCTTCCGCGTTTTCTTCTTCCTGTTGGTTTCCAAAATAGAATTTTTTTTGGTAGTCTGTTCTCGTTCATGCGCTGTACATTTCCGAACCATACTTATTAGTTGTTTTCTTCTTATATCATCCGTTATCATCATGCATAATTTGTCGAATGCTGGGTATTTCTAATTCTTTCCAGATTGCTTCTGCCATCTGATCTTCTCCAGAAGTCCATTTCTGTAGCATGTAGTGTATTTCCTCATTTTTTTGTGATTGGTCTCACAGTATTGAATTCAGTATGGTGATCGGTTTTCTTCCTAATTGATTTCCTTTACGGATTTCTGAGTTGCATCTTCCGTCTTGACTCACTATCACTCCAAGATACTCAGATTCCTCGCAATTTTCTATTTTTTTACCGTTTTCTAGTTGTAGATCTTGTTGTGTTCCACTTATGCACATGTTGTCGCGTGAATGGGGGTAGTTTACCCTTAACCACACTTGGGGGTAGCTCAGTTGGTGGTGTAGCTCATAATGAAAACCAATAAACTTTATAAAATAACTATATTAAAATAAAATAAACTGTACAAACTTAAACTAGCACTTACCCTAAAATTACAATCATCATTTTAGGGATGGAAAGATTGACCATCTTGGGAGCTGAGGGCTGTTCCGTGGTGTTCCTAGGTGGTTCATTCGCGAGACTGATTTATTATTCTTTCAATTATTTTGATCAATCTTTCCACACCCAGACTCTTATCTCGATCGACCCCGTTGATCGACATTTTCCGATATCGTTCGTTTGGGGTCATTACCTTCTTATCAAATTGACACGCCTTGTGCCGGTAGCGGATATGTCACCGGTCACTGCCCTTATGGAATGTACCAAATATGGAAATTCTATACTTCCTTAGTACATTCGTTATTACAATTTAGCCTGAACTTTTACATTCTTGATTTATAATTATAAAATATTTTTATAAAAGTGTAAGATTATTTTTTGAGTGTGACAATATATTGCGATTTTTGTACATTTACTTCTAGTCCCCACTCTGCGTATTCTTCTATTAATTTCTGATCATAATCTGATCATCTGCAAAATGCAGCGAGTATAATGTTGTGTCTTCCGTTATAGGGATACCTATTTTTTTGCATTTATTTTTCCATTTCTTTAATGCTTGCTCCAGATAGATTTTGAATAGCGTAGATAATAAGTAGTTAATATTCTTGTCGTAATCCTTTTGTTACTAGGAAATCCGTTGTTGCCTCTTTTCCGATTTTTATCGCAAATTTTGAATTTTTGTATAGTTCCTTTATAGCCTTTATTGTATTTATATTTATGTTGGTTTTTTGAAAAGTTTCCCACAATTTGGTTATCGGAATGCTATCATACGCTTTTCTTAGGTCCACGAAGAGCATGTGCACCTCCTGGTTAAATGCGGCTTTCTTTTCAATTAATAGCGTGACACAGATTATGTTATCTATCGTTGATCTACCCGCTCTAAAACCGGCTTGTTCTTCCGCTTCCATGTCTTTATATTCATTCTCCGGGATTTCCTTTAGTATGCGTTAATATAGTCTACTAAATATACTTGTTACCGATATTCTGCGATAGCTATCGCAATTATTTCTATCTCCCTTGTTACATATTGCTGAGATAGACGCC
Organism: Cantharis lateralis; assembly: GCA_963170105.1. NCBI lineage: Eukaryota > Metazoa > Arthropoda > Insecta > Coleoptera > Cantharidae > Cantharis > Cantharis lateralis. Next base: position 14,322,972 of record OY720629.1, read on the forward strand.
TTTTTCCGTTCTTCGGGGACCTCTTCGCCATTTATGCAGTCTTGGAATAGCTATTTTAAAGGCTGATACAATGTGTCTGTTCCATTTTTTAACATTTCGGCTGGTATTCCTCCTGGGCCACTTGCCGTATTATTTTTTAGAGTTTTGCACGCATTTTTAACCATTAATGTGCTTATACGTATTGGTGACGCAGTTATTGTTATTTGACTCGGTGGCTGCTCCACATGTTTATATTCTTCTCTCGTTTCTGTCAGCAAGTCTTTAAAGTATTCCTGCAGTTTATTAGGTTTATTATTTTATTCTTGAATTCTCTTCTAGTTGTTATATACAAACTTCCAACTTTTTGTGCTTCATCTACCCCCGATGAATGTATCGATTTTCTTACAATTTTTTTCCCAGCTTTCATTTTTTCTTTGACAGATGTGTTTTCTTACTAGTGCCTGTGCTGCCTTTAATCTAATTTTATCCTCCGCGTTTCTTGTATTTAGATATTTAATATATTTGTTGCGCTTGTCTTCAATTTTCTTTTCTATTTGGTCATTCCACCAATAGAGTGTTATTCTGTTTTGTTTTGTTTTCATAATTCCTACAGCTTCTTTCGCGGCCTGGTATATAGCAATTTTAATATTTTAATATTTTTCCTGTATGCCTTTGTACCGTTGTACCACAGTTGTACTATCATCTTCAAAACCTTTGAGGTTATATCTAATCTCTTGCGTCGATTGGAATTGAAGTTTTTCTCTTTCAGTGTCTTTTGCCTTTTGCAGCTTTTTTGTTTTTAAAAGGTAGTGATCGGTTCCGCATGTTGGCCCTCGGCATGCTCTTACATCTAATATTTTTATATTGGTCTGTTGGCTTATTATTGCATAATCGATTCTGGACTTTAGTGCTCGTGTTTCTTGCAACATGTATATTGATGTATTTCTTTTTGTTTGAAAATCATCTACTAGTCTTATTCCGTTGTCGGTCACTACCTCTTCTCCATATCTTCCAACCACTTGATCACTATTTTTACTTCCCGTTCTACTATTTAGGTCTCCTAATATAATAATTTTTCTCGCTGTACCAACAAAACTAATAACCGAAAACAAGTAAGCACATTGTTCATATTGTACAATTAGTAAGTACAAACAAGTTCACCTTGTAAACATCAATTCAATTCCACTAAAGATAAAGAATAACTTATATTGGACAACAGAAGTTTTTAGCAATCAATAAATATATATGCTATTTATTGTTTGTACACGGTTTGTTATGCTCTACTTGTAATCGAGTTATTTTGATAGAAATATTATGACGAAAACATTAAGTGTCTTAAGTGCAATCGATTATTTCGTATTGCGAGTGTCAATATCAAAGTAGATGGATTTCGTAAACTTGTAGATAGTGAACAGATCAAAAATTGGGAGTGTTTGGAATGCATAACGTCAAAGTTTCCTATTGTAGATGAGAGTAAAATTAGTTCGAACCGATCGACACAATTTCAGTTGATAAACTTCGTGAGAAGATTTAAAATCTATATCTCAAAAACGAAAATAAGTTTCTAATGGAGCACAACAGTCAAATGAAAAAAGTCATTAAAGAGATGGAATCAGATTGCTCTGTTGACAGAGAAATTATATGGGTAAACTACTCTGAAAAAACACGGGTATGGAAGTGGACGTTTTGCTTTGCATAACCAAGGTTGTAGTGTTAGTAATTCAAACGCAAATAACCTACTAGGAGTGGATACGAGATCTGCAGATGTAAGCGACAATCGTGTCAAAGTGAGACATCGAGAAAGTGTCTGGGTGGAGTTGGAATTATAATGACTCGAACATCCCTGTTGAACCTTAAAGATAGAATTTTTGTTTCAGTTGCAACAGCAAAAGATTTCGTAAAAGATTTCGACCTTAGACAAATCGAAGAAAAATTATGGTTTCACTCAAGTCAGAAGGAGAAGGACTAGGAGGTCAATTTATTATAAAAAATAATTCAAAACCCTCATGTATGTTCAACAATTTGATGAACACGCCTGGTATTACCATGCAATAAATGCAATTTTTAACTATAATAATATGAACTTTTACGGTAAAAACTTAACAAACTTTGTAAAATCGCATACTTACCCTTAAATTTCAATGTAATATTACCAATGAATTAATATTAAAATATAAAAGGACATTTAATAAATAAAACTTAATTTGGACTTGGGTTTTAATCTACCAACAAGGTGACTTTTAGAATCCAAGCCTAAAAACTTGTTAGTGTGCCTGCTAACGCTCTGAAGTCATCCATCTCCTCTTTAATATCTTAACGGGATTAAACAATTTGCTACTATACTGCCCGATACTGCCTTATAATAAAAAATCATTTGGTTGATGAGTAATCAAAAATTTGATTTAACAAACCTCTCACCTAAAAAAGGGAAAAATGTAAATATAATTTGGGTGTTTGATTGGATACTGGCTTAACCTTTAATAGCCACATTGAAAAAATATCTAGCAATGCTCTTCGTTCTATAAAGGCATTTTTCTGCCAACACATCAGTGAAAATACTTAACTTTTCTCTGATAAGATCTCAACTCGAATACGCATCATGCGTTTGGTCGCCTTTTTACCAAACTTCATTAATAGGTTGGAAGCTGTGGAACGTAAGTTTCTCAAATATCTAAACTATAAACTAGGACATACAGCAGAGGAGTTTTCCAGTACCGAGAGTCTCATCATATGTAACACCAGGTCATTGGAATATAGACGCACAGTCTCTGACCTATGTTTCACTCACCGTTTGCTCAATGGTAAAATCAATTGAGAACGCCTATTAAAGTGTTTTCAACCATATCTGATCGCACATAACACTAGGCACAAGAACATTTTTAAAACTCATCAACATGCGACCTACTATGGCCTTAATAGTCCTATGTGTAGAATAGTTCGTCTGGTAAACAAACTGAATGGTCTTGAAGGCTTCGAGATGGCCCAACCATTTCGCAGCTTTAAACTCAATATTGTGTGGAATATGAAAGTCAGAATTTGTAGTTAATCGGAGCTATAGTTGTCTCGTTATTGTAATATAATATATGTAGTATTTAAGTAAATTGGTATAACCGTTAATAAATTATAATAATAATAATAATAAAAATTTTCTCAAAAGTAACAAAAGCAAACATTATTTTTTTAAATCAATTGTTTTGTTTCTAGGTTGTATCAAATTTCAACTAGTCATTATTTATGTATATTTCAGAATTTTATGGACGTTTTAACACTTAATTTGTAAAATATTAATTAATCGCTTCCACTAACAATTTGCTATTTAATTAAAATTAATTGTTTGTAGCTCGTTACATAACGAATATGTTATAATATACTTATATGGTATAGTTTAATAGTACTAAGTTTGATGAATATTTTGTCACTCTTCCATTATACTATGTATAATATATATTTATTATACCATTTCAAAAATTCTTAGAAAACAAGTATGTTATCTTAAGATATCATATCACAAGAGATATAACAAACACACAGGTTAGTATAATAATATTATAATATAACTTAAAATTAATTTTATCAATATTGCATCACTCAATTATTAATTATTTTTAGGTAGTACCAACCTTCAAACGATACTTGTCAAAATTTTAAGACAATCTGATGTTTAATTTAGAAGTTCCAGTGGTTTTAGTCCTTGTTCACAATGTACAGGGTGTGCCAATTTCGATAGTTCTTATGGGAAACTCAGTAACTATAAGAGATATGAAAAAATGGATGGCGCATCCTCGATCTCTTTTTTCGAGAAAAGCTCAACGGTCAAAACCAGAATTCGCTATCTTTTTTTGTTTTCGAGTTATAGCCAAAAGTTCGAATTTTCGACTTTTCGATAAATGTCGATATCTCGCTTGTTATTCAAGTTATCAAAAAAATGTTAACACTTTCTTCGGGCACTTTTTTAAGATCAATAAAATGGGCTAAAGAGATTTTAAATATCTATCTCAGTTTCAGAGTTATAACATAAACTTGTGTTTTTTTAAATGGAAACCATAGTTGAAAATAATATTTTTAATTGCGTTTTTTATCCTCTTTTCAACGATATATAACAACAACAAAAATATTATAAAATATTATAGAAGACCGAAAATTTAAATATAATATTAACATTTTTAGTACAAAACAATCAAAATTTTAAATTTTAACAAAAATTAAAGTAAAGATCAAACCGTAGTCTATCGTATTAAATACATAATTTGGTTAAAACAAAACACTACACAATTAAACCATTAGGTATATTGACATTTAAACCATTTACACCAATTGTTTTTCAGTAAGCGAATATTTGCTTTTAATTTTTTTAAAAAACAATCGGTGTAAATGTTTTAAATTTCAATAATGGTTTTAGTAGTGTTTTGTTTTAACCAAATTAAGTATTAAAAACAATAGACTGCGGTGTGATCTTTACTTTAATTTTTGTTAGAATTTAAAATTTTGATTGTTTTTTACTAAAAATGTTAATATTATATTTAAATTTTCGGTCTTCTATATTAGTTTATAATATTTTTGTTGTTATATATCATGTTATATATCGTTGAAAAGAGGATAAAAAACGCTATTTAAAAAAATCACTTTCAACTATGGTTTCCATTTAAAAAAACACAAGTTTATGTTATAACTCTGAAACTAAGATAGATATTTAAAATCTCTTTAGCCCATTTTATTGATCTTAAAAAAGTGCCCGAAGAAAGTGTTAACATTTTTTTGATAACTTGAATAACAAGCGAGATATCGACATTTATCGAAAAGTCGAAAATTCGAACTTTTGGCTATAACTCGAAAACAAAAAAAGATAGCGAATTCTGGTTTTGACCGTTGAGCTTTTCTCGAAAAAAGAGATCGAGGATGCGCCATCCATTTTTTCATATCTCTTATAGTTACTGAGTTTCCCATAAGAACTATCGAAATTGGCCCACCCTGTACATAAGCATAAACTTAAAAGTAAGAAATATAAATGCAAATAACAGCTCAATAAAGCATCGAATAATATTGTAATCTTAAGCTGAATGATGTTGAATGATTATTTGAGAAAGTCAGAATGGCTTCAGCGTTATTCAATTCTTAATTAAGCTTTTATTGGTATTTATATTCCTGATGCTTATGTTTATGCATATATACATTGTGAATGCACACTTAATGCCATTACTTTTGTAATTTTCAAAACAATGGGGTAATCTGAATTTCGTGTATTGATAAAGCATTGCTTTTTAATTGAAAAAAAATACTGTTCAAGCAAAGCAATGGCTGACAAATGTTATTCGTCGAACTCTGCTCCATCAAGACAAATGAGAGAACAAATTCGGCGTTTGTTGCAGAAAACACGAAAAAGGTACACAAAATGGTTTTGGCCTATCGTAAATTGAAGTTGCGTGAGATAGCTGACCCCTTAAAGATGTCAGAACGTTAGAATGCAGTGTATTCATCATTTTGCATGAACATTTGAGCATGAGGAAGCTCTGATTAAAATGATTCCGCATTTGCTCATAGTCGAAAGAGCAACAATTCGATCTTCGCCGGGTTGTGGTTTTGACAAAATACAGCCATTTTGACTATAATTGTAGTATTATTCAATTGTAAACAGCTTTTCATCGATAAAAAGAATATTTCTGAATTTTTTGCCTCCGAACAGCTTCGGTAACACATTGCATCTTTAAAGTCGCATGAGCTGCATTTTGTCCGAAGAAAATTGGCTTTTTGAAGCTTGTACGGATAATTGTTGAGGGCCTTCTTTGGATATTTTTCGAACTGTTTATTGGTTTACTCTAACACTTTTGACTACATAATACATCTTGATTTACGGATTTCAGTGAATCCCATAATTAATGATATTGCGGAGCTGTGGAGTATTGTGCTGCGCAGACGATCTTTCGTTGGACGGTCCAAAGAATTACCTAACTCCCGGTATTTTGATTTTTTATAATATTATGTTGTATTATACATAAAAAAACAAAATAATTAATTAATCCACATGACTTTATCATACATTTAGATGATCGTATCTTGGCTAATAGTTTTATACAAAACCTGTAAAATTTCCAATTTTCCAGCATCAGTTTAATTAATTTATTCTTCAAATTTAATTTTATACCATTTTCCAAATCCAATTATAATCTAACTCAATTTTTAGACAAAGAACACTAATTTTTATTACTCACAATATTATTTTATTATTTTCAAAATAAAATTATGAACAAAATAAACTTCGTGCCCAATGCCTACATAAAGCATTCAACTTGGACGTTTTATCAACACGTCCGCCCGCTTTGACTTGTGGGATACAAAAGCCAAACTGAACATTTAAAGAAGTACCAACTTAAACAATTTAAATACCAAAACAACTTTTAACAAAATTTTTAAAATAAGCAACCCCCTTTATAAAATTTAAGAAAAGAATATGACCATAGTATACATATTATATACCTTTTTTTTTAATTTAAAAAACATTGTCAAAAAATTAGATCAAAAATTTATAATATAAAGTAAAAAAAAACGATTTTAACCAAAATCTAATACACTGAGAAAACGGTTTGGTTATAAAAAACAAATATCGTTTGGCGTGACCAAACGCTAAGTATGTATATAGAAAACCAAATATTATGTTACAAGAATCAAAGCATTTCGTTGGTAAATATCTTGAGTATAAAATTATATTAAGTAACTATTAACATATCAGAATGGTGGGCACATGAAATATTTGCTAAATAACAAACATTCACTGTTACTATTTAAATATGATTTGGTTACTGTAAGCAAATGAAGTTAACTATAAAAAATCTATTTAGTAATAGCTACCAAATTATTACGTTGCATGAATAAAGTGTTAATAACTATAAAAGCATAAGAAAGTTTGGTTGAATTTAATTTTCTTTATGATTAAGATATTACTTTCGTTGTTGTAAGAAAATATTTTGCACTATAAAACAATATTTAATTACAGTTAACTAAGCATTTGTGATTATATAAAATTAATTTAATTGTTTCAATTTTTTCTTGCATTATTTTAAACTAAGCATATATTGAAAAGAAGATAGGTATAGTTGTCCAATCGCTGGTTGTTAAATGAGTTTTGTCTTCTAAATTGAGCTAATAATAAATATGTAGTAAAATTCAAATCTTCAAAAACTCTTTTAAATTTGGACGTTAAAAGGATATTTGTAGATTTGAATTTTACTACGTTCCTAATTATCAGCTCAATTTGGAAGTCAAAACTCATCGTTTTGACCAACCAGCGATTGGACCACTATTATAGCCTATATAGGTTATAGGAATCCGTATTTATAAATAAAATTGCACTATTTATAAAATATGAATTTATAGGTAGATACATTTTTTCCATGTTTTACTTACAATATAAAACACAAAACAATAAGATTCTTATAAACAAAATTAATTATACATTTTGATAACTTAAAAACAAAAAGATAACAAAAAATATAAACTAAAATTATACAAATCAATTAAAAATTCATTGTGCTTATACATTCTGGTCCACAGTTAGTAAAATATATTTGGTATCTTTTAAGTCCATTTTCAACTTTAATAATATGGAATGTTTTACTTATATTTTGCAAGTTACAGGCCTGAATATGTATATTTACACCAAGACAAATACGTTTTTGACAATCAAGAAAAAAATTGTTATTATCATTTTTTATCACATACATACGATAATATAACTTATTACACCAACAATATGCTAATCAAAAATGTTACTTTTTACAAGAATATAAAAATTTATAAATATTATAAAAATTATAAAAATTCATATAAAAAAATAAAAAAAATGTACATAAACAAAATTGAAAACGATGAAATATGCAACTTAAAATGTCTAAAAAGTTTTGCTGTAAAATCGATTTTAATATGATAAAAAACAGCTTCAAAATGTTCAATTTACATTGGTAGCACAGGAGTGAATAGATTGAATAGAAGTGAATAGAAAGAAAATATTTTTTGAATTTTGAATTTTTGAAAAACGGTGCGACAAAATTTAAAAATCTATATTATAAACAAAATTGAAAGCAATGAAATTTGCAACAAAAAATGTCTTTTGGTAACATAAGAGTGTCCGAGTTCTTTTGCGAGTAACTGTAGTTATTTAACATTATTATTAATAATTAAATTTTTTATTGTGTCCAATATACCATTAATGCCATAATGCCGGATTTGCCGTACGGTGAGAGTGTAGAATTCCTGAGCGGCCAATTTGAGTTCGAGTCTCACTTGAGAATGTTTAATGTAATGGTGTTTGGGTAATGTTTGGGTGTAAACCTGTTGGAAATATATGTTATTATTATTAAACCCATTTTTTTAGGTTTTTTAGGTTTCTTAGGTTCTTTTAGAAGCAAAATTTAATTGTTTCAAAGTCAGATATGTACGTTGCGAAAACGTAACATTGGCTTTAACTCCAAAAATTATTAGAACATTCCTATGTTAGCAACGTAGATTGTACTTCGAAGTTCTTTTTTGTCATACAAAAATCGCTTTTATAGTAATATTTGTTTGACATGTTTTGTTGAAAATTTTATTCTCTTTACTTGGTTTATACATTTTTTCTAATTGGTTGCACAGTTTCCGAGCTACAGTGACTTTAAAAAGACTGTACAAATTTTAATAGAATTGCCATAAAAGCAATGTTAATTTTATTAAAAATTTTACAGAGCCTTTTTTAAGTCACTGTGTCTTAGAAACGGTGCGATAAAATAGAAAAATGTATATAAATAAAAATTAAGATAATGAAATTTGCAACAAAAATTATCGAATAAGTGTTGCTGTAAAAGCGATTTTGATATGACAAAAAGGTTTTAAAAAAGTTCAATTTACATTGCCAACATAGGAGCGTTCTAATAATTTCTCGAGTAACTGTATATAAAAACTAAATAAATACTTGATTATAAAGTTGTTCATTTATTTCTCACGTCATCTGTTCTTGTCTAGTATAGAAGGTGACGTTCGTTGGTCATGCGATACGCTGTCGTCAGCCCACCTCTTATATTATACATCCGTAATGACGACAATATTATTTAATCTGAGCTTCTGAAAAATTTACAAAAATTAGTAAAATTAATGATCCAAGTGCGGGTATTCAGATAACCCGACTACACTTCATGTTGAAATGATTTGAAAACTATACAGTAGCTACAGAAATTATTAATACACTCTTGTTAGCAATGGTACAAATAACAGATACTACTGTTAATGAAGTAAAATTTTTTGTCATAAAAATTGCTATTACAATAATACTTCACCGAATTTTTTTTGCAAATTTCATTCTCTTTATTTTTATTTATGTAAACATTTTTCTATTTCGTCACATCATTTCAAAGATACAGTGGCTTAAAAAAAATCTCTGCAAAAAATTTAATAAAATTAACATTATTTTTAAGGTGCTAATTTTATTTAAAATTTTACCCTTTTTTAAGCCACTGTAGCTCAGAAATGGTGCAACTAAATAGAAATATATGTACAGAAATGAAGGAAAGAAATGTCCGAAAAGTATTGATGTAAAATTGATTTTTATATGTCAAGAAAGGTTTTTGTTAGGTACAATTTTCATTGCTAATATAGGAGTGTAAATTATTTTTGAAGCCACTTGTAGTGCACACAGTAATAAACCCTTTACCATGAAATAATTAAATATATTAATTACATAACAAAACAAGTAAAGGACCCATGCGGCCATGCCCAACTATAGGTATTTAAATATTATAATGTGTTATCTTACCTTCAAATGTAACCACCAATTCTTCACAATAGAATTCTTTCAGTATAATATATTGAATAGAAGACATTTTTATGAACACAACACGTAAAAAAACGTTTCACACACTGCAGTAGGTACGTACTTACTCCACATATAATATCATGTCAGCCATGCCAGCTATTGCTCACACCTCGCGTCTTCTAAAAATTCTGACTTTGCAGTTTAACCCTTAAGTACTGACATACAGTTAATGGGATGTAGTCACTGACGTATCGTCTACGAGACTACCGTGTTTAAAATGTTTTTTAGAAGGTGATTTCAAAAAAAATCGAATATATTTTAATATGGTCGTGTACTTACATTTATTTACTATGATATCAATCCAATACTTACTTAAAAATAACACATATGCTTCAGAAATAAAATTTATTATGAGTAGTTGCGAAAATAAATTACGGGAAATACAGTTGTTTTAAAAACTGCGGTAGTCTGTCAGACTACGGGTCAGTACTTAAGGGTTAATATAAATTATGTACCTCAGCTTTACCAATGCAATTGGTTATAGTTACTTTATTATTTGTTTACTGTAATTTGTATTAATTTATAATAATAGGTACAAGTTTCTCTGAATTCTGCCTAATGTCAATATAAAAATATTAAAATTTACAATCTATCTAAACAAATCTTTATAGCAATTATTACAAATAGTAACAATAAACAAAATAAGGTAAAGTGGTTTCTTCATTTGGATAATATCACATAATATTTACTTGTACAGGTAACCAACACAATGATTAGTTACTATTAAAACAATATGCTCAAACAAAGCATTGGGTTGAGATAAATTGACTAACATTTTTGTAGTATATTTATCTTAGTTCATATTATTATACCAAATGTAATAATAATGAAATTAGCCCAATTAAATATGTTGTGTTATAGACACCAATCCTTTTTCTCAGTGTAACTCTTTATTTAAAGTTACAAAATACCTAATATAAATATGATCTTTAAAAAAGTGAAGATCAGCTTATGCAGGTTTTCATCTCTACTCGTACACTTAAGAAACTCCAACTTCGTAGAGCGCTTTCTCTACTAAAAGTTCTTTGGTTCTTTTTTTGAATTTAATCAGTTCTAAGGCCCAGTTTTCAATCGTGAGCTAACCGAAATTGAATGGTTAACTTCGACTCCCGACCAATCTGAATAGTCATAAACGTAGGTTAACCCTTGAACTTGAATTAACTCGCAATTGTAAAACTATGGCACTAAAGTCTCAATATAAAAGTGCTAAGTAAAAAATTTGATTCAAAAATTTTTATTACTTTTTGCTGTAAAACTCACACAAAATTTAACCACACACACACACATAAACATTTTTCGGAAAGATGATTTTCAGCTACTGTATTTTATTATCACCTAATAAGCCTTCAGAATTTCAAGTTTAAAATAAACAATGGTCGTAATAAATTTTGCATAATTAATAAAGGAATGAGCGATAGACAATGCAATTATGCAAAATTTATTGAAATGAATGCATTAATATAAATGCGAGAACTTTCATGAAAAAATACTTATAATGTATTACAATATTAAAGATTTAAATTCATTAATTTGCCCACTTAGTAAGTAGGGTAGAGTCGGGTATATCGTACCGCCTGCTAAATCGTACCACTGTTAGTTTAACGTCTAAATTGTGCTAACTTTTTCACCTCTGTGAAGCTTTTGTACTGCAACCCTTGGAGCAGTTTTCATATTTACCGACATATAGCAGTTTTGAAGTAATTTCGAAAGTATGAAATCAGTGTCATAAGAAGTAATTTTCTTCGTTCACGTGTAAGAGTTTAATTCTAAATCCGCAAGTTTAACCCTATGAATATTTTTAAATCAGGATTTGTCAGTAAATTAAGCATATTTCGAAACTTGATTCAAGGAACGAAAACTGTAATTAATCTCACTCCGTACGACTTACCTAACTGATCGGTTAAGAGATTACTTAGGTTTGGGAATTAAAAAGAAAAAAATTTAATTTACTAGATACGAAACGAAATTTGTCTTTGTATTTATTTAATGTGTGTATAAAAATTGTAAATGCCTTGTGTTTGTTGAAAATTTTAATTTTGTATGTGTTGGTAATTTTAAAAATTAACTTGCGCGAGAGCAAATGCAAAACGCGGCTTTTTGCCAAAGTTACTTGAAGTAACCAGACGGGAATTTGTACCTCTGGTATAATTTTTTATAATTTGTGAGAGAATAAAAGTGATTGTGAGATTAAGTTTAATTATTTTTAGATTGCGTAGCATAATTTGGTATAATATGATATAAATTAAATTTGCATGTTGAAAATCATTAAAAAAAATATCGAAACCAGGGATTTGAAAATAAACACCTTATTTATTTAGTGCCGAAAACAGGGATTTGAAAAAATTACACCGCAATATAAACTGATAGTATCTCTGTAATATAATAACTTTTAGGTACGATTTAACCAACCCTAGGTACGATTTAACGTACTAGTTGGGCAAATCGTACCTTTTGCAGCGTTGTGCAATTTATTATTTTCTTTTATGTTCCTATTATTATTTTCCAATGAATTAATATTATTTTTATAAACAAAGATATATATTAACCAATAATAGTACATTATGCACCAAGGGAATAAAGTGATCCTTTTTGGCATGAGGGTAAAGGATTGTTTGCACGAGGCGTAGCCGAGGGCAAAAATTACCCTCAGACCAAAAAATTCACTTTATTCCCGAGGTGCATATACTGTTTTTTGCAATTGCGGGAGGTAAAGTACTTACTTCGACAATAATTACGAAATTTTAATTAAAATTTGTTCAATAAAGCACGTGGTTGATAGTACCAAAGTACATGAAGCATATTTGGTTATATTATTATTGCCAACTAGAATTTTTTGACTAAAAATTTTTTCACTAAAGGTACTAGAATGGTTCAGTTACATTTGTGCCTTTGAAGGAATAAGACGTGTCAAAAGGCTAAAACGTTGAAGTCGTTGACCATGTGGTCGCAGTATTCTATGATCAAGGCGGTCACCAAATTGGAAAATAAGATTGACATCGGCAATTTCCACAAGTTATCCTCTTTTATGAAGCGGAAAAACGAAGGATATGTTCCGAAAAAATCGCGCGTCGTAACCTCTGACCACGTGGTAAAATTTTTAAAAGGGCGCCTCGTGAGAATTTTTTGGTAGCTAAAGTAAGTGCTTTTTATTTATTTACCAATTTATTTCACTGTAGGTTGCACTAATATTGGAATCACAAATTACGGTGAAGTAAACATAAATATAAATGTTACAAAAAAATGAGAATTAAATTGATAATAAAATCTGGTGACTTCTTTTTTGCCCGGCAGTAACTTCTTTTTTACCCGGCAGTAACTTCTTTTTTGCCCTAGGGCAAAAAAGTACCACTTTACACCCGCAAATCGGGGTCTAAAGTGTGTACTTTAGCCCCGCAATTGCAAAAAAAATTTTGTTTCCCGAAATTTTTATTAAAATGTTCACCCAAACAAAAATTCTAAAAGGTAGTACGATATACCCGACTCTACCCTACGTTATTTGTTGTTACTTTCGTGTAATTTTTATTATTGTCATATTGAATTTCAATTTTTCCAAAAAATTTAAATTTTTAAATCTATTTTATTATTCAGTATGTATAATGTTATAATTCAATAGTCCTATAAAGAATGTCTGTATTAATTTTATCAAAATGGCATTAAAATTGCAATAAATTTGTGAACATCTGTTTTCTAAAATTACTTTTCATATTATTACCTGCTATGAACTGCGAGTTTCATTGCATGTTGAGACAGTCGAAACACGACAATTGCAGATCAACGCGACTGTTGGTCAGAAACCAATTGGTTTTTTCCCTAGGACAGAAACCGTCAAGTTTCTGTCCGCTTACTCAGTTTTTGATTTCATTTTAAACCTTTCAGAATAGGCATGATGACTGATTTTGAAAAACTGTTCTATTTCAGAAAGATGTGGCTGTATCTCACCGATGATGCGTTGGATCTCGGCATTGAGCTCAGGAATTGTTTCTGGTTTCTTCGCATAAGCCCAAGATTTCACAAAACCCCAGAGAAAAGAATCGCACATCGTAAAATCGCATGATCTTGGTGGCCAGTTGACATCAGAATTTCGTGAGAAAATTTGGTCTGGAAATTCTTGCTGCGATAAATCGATTGGCCCAGAAACGTTAAGGCAAAAGGATTTCATTTTTTTTTCGCAGAAGCAACTCATTCCGGGCTGTCGATAGATAACTCGAGTACCATTTGATCAAATAATGAACTTGGATAAACAGATTGGAGTGTTCTCTCCGATGAATCTAAACATTCAATCAATAAATTCAAAAATAAACCAATTGACCTGATTTTAAGTCAAAATAAAATAGATGTGATATGCATTAAGGAACACTGGCTCGACAGAAATGTTATTCAAAGTGTAAAGATAGGAAATTATAAAATTAGTGGTTCATTTTGTAGACGAAGTTTTATTCATGGGGAGTGCTCATACTAACAAGAACAAACATTAATGCTAAAAATATTTTTCGTTCGGTCGAAAAAAGTATTGAGCTTGCTGCTGTTGAGATTGAATCAGGAAGTGCAGTTATACTTGTCGTATATAGATCCCCATCTGGAAGTTTTCAGGTGTTTATGCAGGTTTTGGATGAGGCGCTGACAGTTGTTTCAAATAGTGGAAGATACAAGAACATCTACATTGTTGATTACAATGTTGACATTTTGAGGGACGGACAGGATAAGATACGATTGGTAGATCTATGTATTTAATTCGTACGGACTTCAGCCGGCGTTCAGTCTGGCTTCCAGGTTGACCGAGTCAAGTGCCACTTGCATTGATAATATATTTATTTATTTTTGATATATTTACTAGTTCTAACATAGATAATTCCGATTTGGAGACTACTAACCTACATGTGTCAGACCACCTAGCACAGATTATGAGCGACCCGACTTGTCATTCTGGAAGGATTGGGCTTATTAAGCAAATATAAGACAATAAAAATTACTAAGGTTACTGAGGAAGGTATTCGTCTTTTTAATCAGACGTTTTTGTCCATCCTGGGCTGAAATTATTGAAGAGAGATCGGCTTCGAAGTCTTACACTAACTTCCATGGTCAATTTTTAAAAATTCATAAAATGTGCTTTCCAGTAATCACTAAGAGGGTGAAAATCAATAAGAAATACAGAATAACCTGGTCCGATGATGTGAAAAAAATGAAAAAAACATTAGACGCATTAAGCGTGGTTGCTGCAGTAGGAAGAAGTTAGAACTCCTACAAAGCATATGGCTCATACAAGAAAATAAGTTTTCAACGGCTTGCAAATGAGAAAAAAATAAAAAACGCTGTTTACTTTGACAATGCCGAAAACAAACAGAAGGCAATGTGGGATATAATAAAAGAAGAAACTAACAAGAAGCCAGGCACGGTAGATGTAATTTCCAAGCGAGAGGGAATACCTGCTAGTCTTGCCTTGATTCTAAACAAATGTATAGAGGAGGGTGTTTGTCCTGACGAGTTAAAAAATGCGAAAATCATCCCAATTTTTAAAACTACTACCGGTCGTTTCAAAGATATTTGAGACTCTTATTAAAATTAGAATAATGGGATATTTCGAATCTAGACAATTGCTTGGAGCCCATCAGCATGGATATAGAAAGCATAGATGCACAACCTCAGCAATCGGCAATATGATCACAATCTCGTTCTAAAAGAACGTGATAATAGCGAAAAGACATCGGTCATCTGCTGCGATCTCAGCAAGGCTTTTGATACTGTAAATCATAGAATATTGCTAAATAAATTGGAGCACTATGGAGTCCGATGTAACACTCTTAAGTTACTGGCGTCCTATCTAGACAACAGAAGCTAGACTGTCAAATGGAATGACGCGCATTCATGTGCTGCATTTTTTCGCATGGCGTTCCCCAGGGATCTGTCCTGGATCCAATATTGTTCTTGATCTACATGAATGTTATTGTGGTGAATATGCCTAATTATGGGGCATGTATATATGAGGATGATACATCTTTCATGGATAAAGGTAATGTTCAGCAGAAAATAAGTGTAGAGATCGCTTTCATTCAGAAGGATATTAAGAGTTGGATGGACTTTAACAAACTAAGTTTGAATGAAGCAAAGACTCAGATTATGGACTTCTTTAATCGGAACAGTGAGCCTAAAGTTGTGAAATTCCTGATGGACTTGGGTGGAAGCATCACATTGACGAGATGAATAAACAGCTATCCAGCGCTGCTTTTTGTATTCGGAGCTTAAAGCGCTGTGCTGGCTTCGAATCAGCTAAGGCTTGTTATAATGCCTACCTCTGGGTGTCGTCGAGTGGGGCAATCAGAGTGTTTATATTCCTAAAGAGAGCGATTCGAGCTTTGTCTGGGCTTGCTTCTAGAGACTCATGCAGGTTCTCTTTCAGAAGAGAGAACATACTTACCTTGCCATGTGTATTCATACTGAACTGTTTAAAATTTTTGCATGATCATATAGTTGACTGGAAAAACAATTCAGAGATTCACTCCTATATAACACTAGGCAGAGAGACTTTTCATCGACTCGGTACCACAGACTGACTACTACCCAACAGGGACTGTATTATTGGGGCGTCAAGTTGTTTGACGTTCTGCCTACAGATATTCAGAGTTTACCTTCAAGTATGTTTATTAAAAACGCTTTCTACTCAATACAGGAACACTTGGAGTATGTGTTCTGATGAAGGAGAAGTGATTTTCGCGGAATAGGGTGTTTTCACTAAATTCGTATTTAATAAATTTGTGCTTTATTATATAAATAAAAGTGAGTATATTGGCATAATTATATTAAAAATCTATATATTTTACTATTTAACACTTAATTTGGCTTTTAAAGTTGCATTAAAATGATCCATTTCAAATCAAAATCAAAACGGTCCTGATTGATCAAGTCATTCGTGACGTCAATGTTTTCCAAAAATATTGTTTTTCCATATGTCTAAACAGCGTATTATGCTTGGTTTTTTGGAAAGTTTCTAATTTACTTCGTTTTGGTGAGTTTTTAACTAAGGATGCTGTCAGAAGGGTTTGTGAAAGAGTCATCAAATAATTTAACATCAGTTAACATTTTTATGGTGATGGAATTTATCAAAAAGTTAACATTAAATTATCCTTACTCTTTTTTATTGAGAAATTTGATAATACGTATATGTAATTATGGAAATCAATGATTCGGAAACCTGTATAAGTCTTTAGTCTGTATTTATTAACAAAGAAGTACCCTTCTACATTTCCAATTATGCATCTTTTTTGCCTTGTAGAAATGCGATTTTATTAAAATCACTGTCAGTTGTTGTGCTTACAACCAAAGAACTAGATTCTACAGATTTTATCGCTACTCCTACCCGGTTGGGAAAATGATAAACTCTTAAATAGAGAGTATTTGATTGGATAAGTACTCAAGTCTTGCTTCAATACAGATTTATGGGGTGAAGTAACAATAAGTTCCACATTACTTTTAATATTACACGATTACTACAAAATGACGGTTTTACTTGTACTGGAATACTTCTAGTTTGAGGTGGTACTCAGTGGTACTACTGTAGTGGCCAAGACTGGAAAATTTGTTATAGTCATTATCTCCCAAGATAGTAATTTCTCATGGTAATTTCTGATTCATTTACGACAGCGCTGATGCTTGGTTCATCAATATGGACAGCAGAAATATACTGGTTTTTGACTTTGGTGCATCTCATCGGACTGCTTTAAACCATTTTCTTTTATGATAAAGTTTAGGTGGCACAGTGATAAATATTTTATCGGGTGTATTTGCAGTCGTACTTTTACAATGTGGCACAAAACACGACTTATTTTGTATTCTACGCATTTTTGTCTACTTAATATAAATGTTATAAGTTATGCTCAAACATAAATGTATAAAACAAAATAATCAGTATAATCATACACAAATACAAGAAATACGAATGAAAACTGATCACAAATATGCGATATATATTATACAATGTTGATTTTTATATTACGAACAATGACGTATTTACTATAGCAACAGAGCATTAATTGTGTTTAACCGTTTACGCGGTAAATATCTGATTTTAAATTTCATTACAAAATTACTCAGACGTGAGACTTTCAAAATTTTTTTTTTAATGTTACTTAGCTTATATGGTCACTTAACTACCCTCCTGCATACTTTTTAAAAAATGTGAAAAGACCCTATTTGTCGTGGTTGTTTTGATTGTTGTAGTTGTTTTGGACTGTCTTTTTGTAAGATTTTATGTCTTTGTACCTATTTTGTTATTTTGAAATATTTATAGATTATTGACGTTTTGTGCAATTTTGATTACATAATAAAGATTATCTATCTATCTATCTATCGAAACCATTGATTTTATGAGAAAAGTCAAAGAGACATAAAATGTGTGTTTTATGTAGTTCAATTAAGCCTATATAATTTTTTCCGATTTTTTTTCCAAAATTTAGATTTGTGAAACCAAAGATTGTTTATAACTATTAAACGACTCGTAAAAAAATAAGGTGTATAAATATAGAAGTTTTTTTCACAGTATAATATAAGAAATCGAATAAAATCATTTCCAGCCACTAGAACGCTGATTGGTCGGTAAGTGAACTGAAAATAGGAGTAAACCGCTCGCCTACTAACAAAGACATGTTTCTAGCGTCTTATTTCAGTTCAAGGCTTTAAAAGTTGGCTTAAAAGATCAAAAATTCTACAAAATTAAACCTTTAATATAGTTGATAACCGAGAAGACTTTAATTTGAAATGTAATTAATAGTGTTATATTTTGACAAAATATAACCATGGTACGTCCGCGCTATAGTACAATAATACACAACTAATTTATTTATTTAAATTTTAAATAGATATCTCAATTTATAATGATGATAATCTATTAATTTAATATTAACTTAGTTTAAATCGTATATTTATTTTAGTGAAATTCAACCAAGGGCCGATTATAGAATTGTATCAATAATCGTTATTTATAGGGAATAATGTTATACCAAAGTTTATCATATTACTATTGAAAATACGCCCTTAATCTTAAATGAATTCTTAACTAATAATTAGTGAAGTATAACAAAAACAATAGAATAATTTAAAATAACTACCAAATTAATATTATTGATTACGCACAGCGCATTATGGGCAATAGATAAAATAATATTTTTTTTTCTCTAAACAAAATTAAAGAGAACTTTTTCGGTTGCGATTTCAGGCACGAAAGCTGACATTTGTCATATCTACATAAACATGAACTAATTATAAAACTTAGTTGAACTAATTACTCGTATAATAAAATTTTAAAAGCTTTAAGTTGTAAGGGTCGTCTTGAACTTGACTTAAGTGTTAAGATACAAACCAAGATCAAAACAACCCTCTTATACGATGTAACCATTTAGGCTTTTAGGATTTCCATAGTTTGTTGCTTTGCTTTAAGTGAGAACAATTTTAACTTTTTATTTAATAAACTAAAGTAATTAATAAATTTTAAATTTTAAAATTATAAATTTAATTTTTATACAAAGTTCAAGTTCCTTAGATTCAATAAAAATGTTATGATTATTGACGTATAAAAATTGTTAACTGGCACAATAACTGAAATTGCCAGTTGATTAAAAAATGTTCCAATGTTCAATTAAAATTTTGAGTGAAATCTTATATGTTTTGACATTTTTATTCGAATTGAAATTCCATTTGTATTTGAACGCAAATTTTTCATCCGCTCCGGCTTCTTCTCGTATAATATTATGTAAAACTTGCTTGCAAAAAAAGTGTCATACAGTCCTAATAAAACAGTATACTATTAAATGAAAAATCAACTGTCAGTAGTAATAAATTACATTTAAAAAGGGCATTTCGTATTGCATTAAATTGCCATTTTAAAATAAGATTTACCCAACGTGATCTATCAAATGTGTTTAACGTATATATATAATATCTTTACTAATCGTACTATACATATGCAGATTTTCTATTCACGAGAAGCTTTTGTCGAACACTTACAAAGAAAAAGCTTTAAAACAGTTTTGATAAGAATTTAACCCATAAAGTGCCAAAGCATGAATTTTAAACGTCTATAATAATAAAATTATCTATACATTTTTTAACAACTATTTTTTACCTTTGTTATTTTTAATTCATGTTAGAATTATTGAGTTAAATTGTAATGTAATATTTTATTAGGTATTGACAACTTTTACGTGTCTTTTGAGACCACGGACTAATGCTGGAAATGTTGATTTCGGAAATGCGTATCATTAATAAAAACATTTGGAGTTCAAAACTTGTTTTATTTTATGTATGATATTATTATACATACATAGTATATGTATTAATATTTTCGAAGTCAGGTTAGTATATCTATCGATTTAATTTTTTTTTACGCAGAAATATGGAATTTTCTCTACATCTTTTAATTTTCTTATTTTTAATTTGAGTTGCCGCAAAGGGCATAGTACCAATAAGCTTTTCCTGTTGGAGATAAAGGTGAGAGAGAAAGTCTAGGACTAGAGTCCTAGCACAACGAACTTTATCCGTCCCTTCCTATCTAAAAATACTTCCTTTACATTTTTTCGAAAATTGGTATTCGCGTTTTACAAAATGTGAAGCGCTACGTAGTGTCCTTAGCGGTAACTAGCATAAGCGGTATTCGGCGTTTTTTCGCTTTGAGTGTGTACTAAGTTTTTAGTGTTTTTTTAAGCAATATGGATTAAATCCTGAAAAGTAAATGTAGTAGTATGAATTGAAGTGTTTACGGGTGTCATAGCAAGTCTGGTCATTGAATAAATTATGAATTAAGTGTATTTCAGTCTTTTTTTTAGTGTTTCTATATATAATTACCATTAACTATCATTTAAATTACAAAATTAAATAATGTAAACCAAATTGATTTAAAAAACAAGATTTTCAATGTAAATAACGCAAACTACAATATTTATGTAGCTTTATAATAGCCGTTAATACCTCATAAGTCGGACATATTGTTTTAGTAGAGCGCCACCTATCGGTAGTGTAAAATGCGAATAGTTAAACGAGAAATTTTAAATGGATTGCAGGTGGATCATACGTACACCTTGTAGTATATATAGAATTTGTTATTCTCTAATTATGGGTCTATACGCAAGACAGTAGTTTTAAACTTATAAACTATCTCAAAGTATCAAGCCGTCGAATGAGTCGTTGAGGATAATGGAGAAGATATTAACATAATTTACTAATCGCAAAATCGCTTGCCAAATTTTGAGTCTTTAGAGGCGGTTGAACCAAACTCTTTTGAACTAAAGTTCACCGGTGATTAAAGTTGAAATTTTGGTCTTTGCACAGTATTACAAGTTCGATTAGCGATTGTAAAAATTTGAATGGCAGAAAATTTGGATGAAATCAATAATGCATCTAACTGATTTATGTAAACCTGTGAAGTTTTATTTGTCTCAAGAATTGATTAATATTGTTTTAGTTGCTTTTTTTAGATATTCTTCAAAAATACTCGCTTCGTCCGCCACATTTCGGCATGTTAAATTTAAATAAATCCTAAATTTTACGATATATCTACTATTAAAATAAAAAATTTTATTCTAACTATTAATTTATTGACATTTTTCACAAGAAAAACCATATCGAATATCTACACCTGGAGTATTGTTCGCTACAATTTAGGCTTGCATTGGCAGCAATATCAAATTCATCTTCAGTATTGTCATTTTTTAATGAATTTATTCTGAAAAAGAAAAATTTACATAAAATTAATTGAAAAGTGTATATAAATAATAAATTTACTTAAAAATGGCTTTAATTAATTCCTCCATAAAAGTTCCTTTCTTATTTGACAATTTACTAACTTCACAAATAGCTTTTAATATGCAAGCTTTGCCATCCAATCGTTGCCTGTAAAGCAAATTTATAATTTAATTTTATATTTACGACATTTTTGGAGACGATACAATGTTAATCAAAATATACTAAAGAAAAACTAGAGATAAAGTGAACGTTGCAATACTATCTCTGGAGAGTGACTTTGACGGATATGGGGCTTAGATAAAATGAATGCATTGATATATTATAGGTTAATACAGAAATTGTTAAAGCTTTTGAAATGGCTGTTCGTTCCTTTTAAAAATGGAAAAATTAGTTTTATATAATTTTTCTATTGCAAACAATGAAAAAAAGAACATTGCAAAATAATCAAAATAACTTTATTTTTGAAAATTTTAAATTAATGAATTTAGTCTTGGTATCGTTTATACCACTCTGTCTTGGTTTATACATATACTTTAATCAAAACCATTTCCTGAATAAATTATCCTGCTATACCCCGAAAAATTAACAGTTTGATCAAATATAATAGGCTCGACAGCTGTTTTTGTTGAAATTGTTGCTTTTGATGCCTATCTCCCCTATGAATTTTGGGCGCATAAAAATCAAATTTTACATGTCGATTGTACAATGTGATATTTGCTATTTATTAGCATTAGCAATATTATATATCTGTATGTAGGTAACAATATAAACCCACTCTATTTTCTATGTATGTAGGAATTTAATTAATTCAAATTGTTAGTTATAATAAATAATGCTATAATAGAATTAAACGCACAACACAACAAAATTGAAAATCTTGAAACAACTGGCGATGACATTATAAAGAAATGCTTTGTTAAAATTAATAAGTTTTGAACTAAATATTGCTTCAACAAAACCTGCAAAGAAAACGCTTACTTTGAAAACATTCAAATTAAATCAGTTAGAATTTCTATAAACTTCAGATAGATAGAAAAACTGAAAAAATTTATACTCAGAGCAATAAGTATATTTGCAATTATTAATATATGAACTATGTGAAGCTTATGATAATTCAATTATTGTAAATTTCTAACTAATAATTTACATAACAAAACAAGCGTTGGTATAATTCAATCTCTCTATAATTATGGAAAATGATTCAGAAAACTAGGTATGTCTAGTACATTTATATTATACAACTTTAGGAAAATGTTTACTAACTAAACAGAAATTATATAGTATATGCAACGGAAAGTGTGCAACACTATCCTACATGATTTAAATTATCAAGAGAAACATAGGATAACCACAACAGTAATGGACCGAAATACTAGTCGATAAACACCAGAGGAAACCAACTTTGTTAAGAAGTTTTACAAAACATTTATTGAATACTAATTATCAAACACACCAGGAAGGTTTTTTTACACTTAGATTAATATCGTAAATTACGTGGTGTTAAAAAAATTTAAAGGTTTTTACTCCTCTTACCCAGATCTTACGACTTCTCTTATATTGTAAAAATTTCTCCACAAGTTTAATTAGCTCTGACGTTTTAAGTCCTCAACCACCCTCTCAGCTGCCCGACACCCCTTAAAACCTTAAACTACACTTCTTGAACCGGAAAATTATAGAAAATACAGAAAAATTAATTTTTGGATTCTGAAATACACATTAGAATGAATTTATGAATTATTTCATTTAACTCGTGTTATATTTTTAACCTATAATTTAAATAATTTTATTTTCAAGTTGATCCTAAATAATCAGTTCCAATTAAAAACATTTTGAACTTATCAACTTTATTCCAATTAAAACCTAATTACTGTGACACTTCATTTGGCATACTAAAAATTTGAATTTCAGTTATACTGTTCATTAAATAGTTTTTTATGGTAATTAACAACATTAACATAATAATATTATTATTTGCCAAGCAGTTCAAACTTTTTGCGGTGAAATATTACAGCATCAATTTTATTCAAATAAATTGTCAGTTTTCCCTCTGTGAGTAGAATTAATTATTATAATAATATATTTGAAAATAATAAAAAACATAATTAATTAATATTATTAAATAAAATCAGTAATACATACGCGTCAAGAAATTTCTCGAATTTTGCAAAAAGATCTCTTCTTGTTCTTCTGTGAATTTCCTTGTATACAGGATGCAAAGCTAACTGAACCGCTTCCTTCATCACTTTATTAGATTTGCGATTGGGGCTAATCGATAAGGCATCATAAATAGGACGGTAATCGACGTATTTCCCTTTGAAGTATTCTCGATAACTTGTGTCAGGATTGCTGCTATATCGTAGTTTACTATATCCGGGTTTCATTAAGTAATTACTAATTATGGGCTGCAAATATGGAGAATAATTTTTTGTAGAATTATGGTAAATACTTTTTTTAATCGAACTGTTATGTGATAAACTATTATTCTTTTTAAGTGTCCAACCGCCAGACGTTAAACTTCCAGGTTTGTCAACACGTTCCATAGCGTTTTCTTTTTTCCGAAATGGATGTATAGGCTCGTGCGGAAGTTCCCATGCTAAGGCGGCTGTCCACCCTATTGTAAATATATTACCCATTCCCACGGAGGGAATTGTAAGACAAAATACTGAAATAAAATGTTGGTAAAAAAATAATTTATATAATCATTACATACCTAATTGTAAAGAACTGCCTTCTGGAAATATTAAAAATCTCTTTCTTCTCGACAAAATTTTATTTTGATAGTTATTGATATTTTCGACAACTTCTAAATCAGTTTGTTTCGAAACTTTCAATATTACTAATAAAATTATTAAAAATAAATGATTCATGTTTTATTTATGACTATAACGTTGATGATGTTGGTTAATAAGTATAATGCCTAAGTGAACAAAATAAGAAATGCGAAGGTGATAATTAAAACGGTACAAGTTTTTAAAAACCTTTATTACTTACTTAAATAGGAAATACCTAACTTTTGTCAAGCCATTTTTGAACAGCTTCTTTTTATTAAAAAAATTGAGTGCAGCTAATTTATCAACTTCCTAAACAGAGGAAAAAATATTTTTTATACATCTTCTGGATTACATTTTCTCTTTCTCGGTTTACTACTGGCAATGTTTTTATGATACTACTTGATCACTAAACATAATAGTTAAATATTTTAATATAATTTACCGCAACTTTATTTTAATATATTTGTTATTTTATTATACCGCGCATTGTTTCGTAAATGGCTTCTGAAGGCAATTTCGCGTATACAACGCACTAAGCAAAATTATTATTGTATATTATGAAAGGTTCGTGTAATATAAAAAAAAAATAAAAACTATGCATCATAAAAATGAAGGTACACGATTATACTGATACTAAAATGGTGTATTACAGAAAGAAATCGACTTTACAGTTTTAAAAACAGTATCGAACGTTTAAGAAATTGACTTGATTATTTGTAATTTATTTATTTTCTTAAACTTAAAGGAGTTTCAAGCATATTAAATTATTAAATATGTAATTATGAAGTATATTAGTCCGAGGACAAAATAGGAAAAATCTTAGTTTATGTTTCAACTAAACCTAATACGAGTAGTATTACTTTTGTTTTTATATTTAGTTGTAAATATTCACAAAGTATAAGTAATTATATTAGAACAATAAATTATACAACCACTTTTTACAAAATAACGACAAACACACACAACTTTTTGGCATCGTAGCGGTAGTTCGATAGGGTAATAGAGTGTTTAGTTAACGGTTTATTTAATTTTTGAGTAAATTTTGAGTCGCTCCCAAGTTATTTGTTCCGTTTTTCGGATTCCAGTTTAAACCGTAATTTGTTTAAAGAAACTGGTGGAGTAAAGAAAATTGGTTAATAATAATAATATGCACTATTCATAATATACGTGTACATTAGACTTATAATATAAGGTCTAATATTCGTAAAGCAAAATATATGAAAACAAAATATAACAAATAATTCTTAAATCTGAAATAATAATATTTAAACTTATTATCAATATTTTAGGAAACCTAAAAAATGCACACGCACTTTTTAGAACTGAATTTTTTTAGAAAAGACAACTAATAATATAATTCAATAAAGCTCACGAGCTCAATTGAATTTTATTGTTTATTAACCATTTAATTTTATATTTCTTGATACCTACAAACATCGGGTACTTCCATTATATGATGTGCATGGAAAATTGCCTTAAATATTCAATTACTACCCCACGGTGAATTTTATGCAGAATCTTTTGAAAACATCTGATTGTTATATTGCTTTATATAATAATTTTAATTTTAACTGAAATACAAATTTGCACAAAACAAACTTTCTTTCAAACAGAAAATATCTTCTGCGATTAAATTTAATATTCTCAAAAACTCTACCTATGTTATGTACATAATATGTAATTTACATTCTAAATCACAAGATGAGAGATGTTCAGTAAAATTAAATTACCGCAAAACAGAAAAACTGAATAGAGAACGTAGAAGAAATAATATTTGCTCTGACATGCCAACTTGGAACAATAATTAATTAACGTAGATAACTTTTAAAGTCAATTTCATGGACTAGAAGAAATTTAATTCTCTTAAACACGACAAGCTCTTATTAAAATTAAATATTTATTCAACTCTGATGCTTATAAATAAATGAAATAAACTTAACGAGAAAGTAAAATGAATATACAAAGTGTTGCAAAACATATAATTGTTATGTCCCATAAATAAAAACATAAACAAATATATTAATACAATTTTTTAGGGATTAATGTTTAAATGAATATGTGGAATGGCAACAACATCTCAGACATAGTTTTAAATTTTCACATTCTTTATATTACTTATTAACTACTACACAAACTGATGTACCTATAACATTATAGACAAAAGTATAACTATACCATAAATTTTATAATAGTATAAATTATAACATAAAATATTATTGTAAATTGTGTAATCATGAAATTACCTACTACCGTTAAGATAATCAAACCAATACTTAAATAATTTTCAGAAAACATATATCTAAGCTGGAATTCTTATTGATGTTGCTCAAAAGTAATTTAAAACTTTTTATTTCTAACAAACATTTATATACATAATTGCAAAAAATCTGATAGCTATGATACGCAACAAAAAGAAAAGAAAATAGTGTCCAGGCAGATAACAGAATAGAGCTCAAAAATTACAACGAATAGATGAAGAATAACAGCTAGAAGGTGGATAGTGGAAGATCTCAAAACTATCGAGATGTCAAAGTGAAAGAAGAATCTGGAAAGAGATGTGAAAATGTGAACCAGACAGTGTCAGAGTCAGTAAAGTTGAACACATTTTATATTTGCTTGAAGTTTTTATTATTTTTCATTAAAAAAGATTAGGAAATTGTTGATTGTTTGCATTAGTTACAATATCAACCAGGTTAATTTAATTTTTCGTAAAGTCAAGGTTTAATAATTTTTTAAAATAAAATAAAGTAATTGAATACTAAGATTTGGAATATTAGTACAGCATTAATTTTATTGCAGTAGGTAAAACATATTTTTATTTTTATATAACATAAGAAATCAAAAATCAAAATTAATGTTGAAAAATATTTTTTGAAGATCAGCTATAAGGCCGAATTCGGTGTCTTCCAGCGATGTGGAATTTGTTAGCTAGTTTTCATTTTGTTAAAAGTTGATTCAGATTATGTACCATGGATTTTAAATTAATGTTTTCTCCAAAATGAAATTAATTTCAGTTATTCTAAAACAACAGAAACCATACAAAAACTTACCTAAGATTTCGCTAACTTATTGATGACAATAATATGAGTTATATGTGAAAAGATAAAATGTTTGTGGTCGATATAAATCTACGTCTAAAACTCTCAGATTTGTTGGTGGTAAATTTGTCTGACGGAAATCGTAATTATAATTGCTTTAAGAGAGAACGTTGTGGGTGAATAGCAGAAGAGAAATAAAAGTTAATATTAAATTGCCACAGTCGCAGGTTCGATCCTAGACCAAGTATAGAAATTCATAAAAGTTTATAATTTAAAGAGATCCAGGCCAAGCGTTGCATTAATAAAAGGCATATTTTGAAAATTGTCTGAAAAAACGTGGCAAATTAAATTTTAAGTTGAAGTGTTAAAAATTTGCTTCCCTGAATACAGTACCATAATATAAATAAGTAGTAAATCCAACTGCAAGCAAGAACAGAAGCATTAGAAAAACTAATAAAATAATTTAAAGTTAAAAGGATGAAGTCAAAGACATAAAATTTAATTTGCAAGTTTTATTTTTACCATGAGCGATTTTGATTTAAGTTAAATACCACAACGTAACAAATTAACATACTACCAAGAGTCTCACGCTCGTAGATGTATTATTGGGGTTCGAAGTGGATTCGATGTTTAAGTTTCCCAAAATCTTTTCAATACGGCCCTTCGCATAGTGATAAATTTAATAATCTATTAAAATTCAAATATTTTAATGATATTTATTAAATAAATAATCAAAAACTCATGATACATTATATATTTGAAATATACAATTTTTGTTAATAAGGCGAAATGTTAAGTTGTCAATTTTAAAATGTTCTAAAAAATTACGTTAATAATCTAATTTGTTATTCATGAATGAAATTGCACAAAAGTCGCTTTTTGCGTTATTGAAAATAAGCTTTTCGAACTGCCAGTTGAGAATTGAAAGTTGACGTTTTCCACTTGGCGAGCGGCAAAAGCCAATGCCGCTTGTCGAGCAGAAAGTAAGTTTTTCTGATGGAGAACAATTCAAAATAATTGAATGCTCGCAAAATTGCCTTAAAAGCAGTCTAGCACGGCTAATAGAAATAGAAATAATTTTTTATAAAGAAGGGAAGAATCTTATTTTTCAAATAAGTTAAAAAAATATAGTACTAATTGCGTAGTAGGTAGATTAAAAGTGAGTTGTGATTCTTTTGTGCTCGGAATCGCAATAATACTGTTTCGGTGAAATTATACATTTAGAAATGTCGTTTTCGACTAATTGTAGGGTAAACATTTAATTTTACTTCTCGTCGGGTAGTTTTTAATCGAAATAGCAAAGAAACTACATTTTTCGGCTCTTTTCTCATCAGCGGATTCTCGATTTTAAAGTAGGCATTTTACATATTATACCAAATGTGACATTGCATACAAATTTCTATAAAGAAAGTATTAAACAGTGAGAAAGTTTATTGATAAAGTACTATTATTTTATCTAGGCAACTTTTCTAAATGGAGTTTGTCTGTTCAAACTATAAAAGTTTTAGTCTTACAAAAAATAAACAATGTCTGCTAGTTGCTTGCTAGTTTGGTATCGAACTGAACGTTACAAGAATATCTTCAACTATTGGAAAAAGTTTACTACTAATAGCTCGACCCACTTACATGCACCTAAAGTTTGGTACCAGTTTTGCATGATAAACATTTTCAATTTTAATAAAAAAAATTTAAAAACTTTTGTCATTATTTTTTATTTCAAACATTTGTAACTGTAATTTAAGTTTTAAATATTTGTTCACTGTTTTACAGATACGTGCTAACTTACTAATAGGGCAATCCACCCAAAGATAAGTTTGAACAGTTTACAGTTTACGTTTAATCTATTCGTATGTAAATTACAACGTCCAATAAGAAAATGTTGTTTTCTAGAATAATTTTGTTTTGTATTTTTATGGCATTAGAAATAAAATCAGGTAGTCTAAAATCTAAAAATTCAGTTTTGGTTCGCCGCAAAAGATATTTGGTTTTTCCAGAAGGTTCCACTTTATCTGTAAGTTATTTTACTTTACTTCAACTTTATAGCGGTTTTTATTTTATAAATGTTTTTATTATGCAAATAAAATGATTTTTATTATCAAAGCACGAAAATAAGTAAACTGCTTCTTTAATAACAACTTTAGTGTATCAAGTTAAAAAGAATAGGTAGTATATTATTGTTTGTTTACTCAAACTTAGGTTGCCTTGTGCATGACCGCTCAAACAACGCTTCCAGCTCAGTTTTTCACTGAAGCTATAAATTGGGGTATAGCTTACGAATTGCCAAACGATTCTTCAACTGTTAGAGAGTTTTTTCACCCTAAACATATAATGAAGAGGAGGCATCGTCGCGACTTGTATCAAAAAATGGAAGTCATTATGGATTCGTAAGTTTGAAAATAGAACCTCAAATAAAATTTATTAAGCGAATACACACATATACTTTTCAGAATGGGATTTGACGGACGATCATGTATTTTACGATCCTTGTGCGAAGCATCTCAGCGTTTTCTATCAACAGGAAGCGATCTATTACAAGAACTAGTTCGAATTATACTCGAGTAAGCTTTTCAATTTTTAAAATTTATTCAAGAAATGTAGTTTCATTATAATTTTAGTTTTCCTCAACAAAAAATAATGGCTTGGGAACCAGAAGAACATCGATTATATCATTGGGCTTATAGAATAGGAAAAGAAAATAAAAACGAAGATTGCTCACGCATGTTTCCTCAATGTTCTTTTTCTTTATTGGATATGGCATTAGGTGAATATTCCAACTATTTGCAAGATTACACTTAGATGTTATTTTTGTGCATGTGTAGACATATTATTTATATTCTTGTATGGATACAATAAAAGCGAATAAACTTGTTTCTTATTTTTGGTGATACATACATACATGTATGGATTTCCAGTTTGAGCATAACTGCTCTGGCTTGAAGCTATCTATCGTTTGAAGTGTTATATTTCTGTGTGGAAATGAAAATAAACGGTTTCCTCTTATGTTGCAATTTTTTCACTAAGTACTTCATCTTTCCTTGGTTACACTTTTTATTAACAATATCTTATTTCTTATTCGCTTTAACCTTTGCGGCCAATTGTGCTCAAATACTAGAATTAAATTTAATTACCTAAATAGTTTTATAATTGATTTTATAATCTAAAAAGTTCGTATATCGAAACTTGAGAGAGCAATATAAACTCAAGTAGTTTGTAGTTCGTGAAGTTGTTGCAAATAAAATTATTGAGAAGGAAGATTTAATGTTTATTTTGTTAAAATCTATTACATTAAGAACCAAATTTAAATTTCGCTAATCCTGCAGCAATTTCGAAGTCGGTTATACTATACAGTTAAGTATAGGTATTATTAAATAACTCCATCTTCATTCATACTTTTATCTCATTTATAATACAAAAATAGTTTAGTTCATACACCCCTACCAAAAAATTTTCGCCTCCGACCCATTATTGACTAGTAGATTTCGGGGACGCTCGCGCACCGCCGCTGCCCCCAAAGAACTACTAAGGGATGCTGCGCTCCAGTAGCTAAAGATGCAGAGGTTGGTGTATGACTACTGATACAATTTTTAAGTGACGAGCGAAATGATTTATCATCCTTTATTTGGATTTTCTGTTGAAATAACTATGTAAGAAGGTATTTACGTTAATTTTTTACCAATCTTTCTTTATATTAAAGCAATTCCAACTTAATAGGGCATAATTTTTAAAGTGGGCGTTCACTGCTCTTTGTCGCAGAATAGTTTTTAATAAACAGAAAAGTAACTTATATTTATAGATTATCCACGAAATACAAAATGGACAGTAATCATAATTTCACTTTAAAAATATAATCTTCAAAAATAAATTAATAAATAAACACAATTTTGTATACAAATTTTACAATTCGAATTCACGCCTTCTATTACGTTAGCAATATAATTTTGTTGTTTACCCAAATTTAAGTTTTTAATTTCATCTTATTCGTTAAATTTAGACAAACACAAACATATTACCTAATAATAATGATAGAAATATAACATTTTTATAAGCCATTCTTGGATTAATACTACAATACTGTTTTTATTAATACTTTTTTTTAAATATAACTTATAATATAATGTATTATATTAGTTTGTTACGGTTTTAGTAAATGTTTTACTTTACATTTTACAAGAATAAAATTACCTCCACAATAAGGTTTTCTTGTCATTCCATCTATATTAAATGATATGGTGTCAGGATTTCAACTACTTTTCAAATATCCTTCAACAGTTGTTTTTTTTGTAAAAACTGATAACCTGCCCTGTCAAATTTTAAAAAGCTAAAATGTAAATAGTCTATATTATTCTAATTTTGCCGACCAGAACATAACATAACCAACAATTTTTATATAATGCATTTAATATATTTTATTTCTAATTGAATCCGCTTGATAAACTAGAGACATATTTTTCGAACTTTCTCTTAAATATTTTTTGCTATCTTCTTTAACTCCAATTATATCCTCTTATTTTTATGGTATACTTTCTCAGATATTGTGTTTAACCAATGATATCGATTATTTTTTGATAAATCACGGATTGTAATAAATTTATGTTTTTACAAACTGAACAAACACTGAAAATATTAATTTTGCTAGTTGTAACTAAGTTTATTTTAAACTAGACTTACGGAATGACCTGTAAATATTTACATAAATTATTTAATTACAACAAGTTAGGATACCATTTTGGTTGGTTAAATAAGTGAGAAATCCATTATTGAACTTGCTTTAATTAAAATTACGCCTATAGTTCCAAAGCTCAAATTTAAAATGGACGAATAAATGGATGATGAAATTTTTAAATTTAGAAAAGTTAAAACGAAAATGCAAAATAACTTAAAACTATTTTGTTTCGTTGTAAAACTAGATATAGTAAACTACAATCGACCGTTAGGGGTTAAAAGTCGGGTGAATTTATTGAAAATATCTCGCTACAATTACTACCCTTCACTATGGCAAAATAAAAATTTCGTCGAACTACAGCGGCCATCGTAAACAACCAACGTCGGATAACATAACCAAAATCAGATAATCCTATAGATATTTCGCGCTGTTAACTTTAGTTTGAGACTAAACCAAAGTTAGTTCAACACTGCAAAATGCAAGAGCAATTATGATAATAATCAACCTAGTGCTAGCCACTGGGCGGTCAGGTTGTGAGTTTTGGTGAAAGTTCCTATTTTCTATTGAAAGTGGAGTCAACAAAACTTTTCCATTTTCTACGGGAAATAATGTACTCTCATCGGACGCCGCGACCTGGCGTCCAGTGCGGACTAGTAGTTCTAGTTTCCACTACCTATAAAAAAAAGCAGTTTCAACACTGAATATAATTTTATAGATTATCACTTTCAATAATACAGGTTTATAACTTAGGTATTGTTAAAAGATGCTAGTATTTAGTATACGAAAATGTACAGATTATTTAGACTTAAGCTAGCAAGTACTTCTTATCAGCATGTCATAAACTTCACATTACGGCGTTAAATTTTTTTGAATTTTGAATAATTTTCATGTATTTGGAATATTTTATTATACATACATAATATGTATATATATATTTGGATCCATATATTATATGGATAATCAAAATTTACTTTTTGGTTATATTATATAAACAAAATAGTATATGCATAAATATCAAA
Organism: Cantharis lateralis; assembly: GCA_963170105.1. NCBI lineage: Eukaryota > Metazoa > Arthropoda > Insecta > Coleoptera > Cantharidae > Cantharis > Cantharis lateralis. The sequence continues at coordinate 14,356,004 of OY720629.1, forward strand.
CATAACCTAAAATTAACAGTACTTCATTCTTAGATTTAGCATTGACTAGGTATATAACTAGAAAGAGCACTCAATCCACTCAATTCAGGACCCAACACAAATAAAATTGTTGTGCAACCGATGCGATAGAATGAAATAGAATTGAATATGAAGTTCAGAAATTTGCTGCAGTGACTGGGTAGAATAATTAAAAATCGTGATTTTTATGATTACCTATTCAAATTGAATATCCTCTTCCAGTTACGTGATATATCATGTAGTTCAATGAGATTGGATTGATAATACTTTGAATTAACCGCGCTTTCGCGATTGCCTGTTGTTTCTATACGTATTGGCAATGTTCTTATTCAAATATTAAAAAATTAATATGTAATGTACGAGTTTAAAGCAATTCAAATTTTAACATATGAATGCAACTATTTATTTATTATTATTAATTATATTATTATGATCCATCAAAACTATAGATGTTTCTCTTACAATACACATACAAATCACATCATGAGGCTCCAACCGAAGTACCCTTCTTGGTATAGGACATGCATACAGATATCTGTCAAAAACATGGATCACAACTCGCAAGTCCTTAACTTAATATGATCGGTTTCTAAATTACCCAGAAGGTCGTTTCTCTGTAGACAATTTTGTTCATTTTTAATAGGCTGCCTACCTAGCAAACAAGGTTAAATTTAAAATTTATGAAATTCATTGAAAATTATCAAATTGTTATCAGGGAACCTCAAAATATAATAATCAAGTCAAGAAAACATCATCAATTCTATGTATATTAAAGGAGTTTCTGTAAAATCTACAAGAAATAATTATGAGATAGGGCAGAATTTCTACCATATATTGAAGTTTTTTTAAATTATTATTAAAGGATATAGTAGATTTAAAAAAGCAGCTCTTGCAATTAACCTATAAAATTAAATAAAATTAACCAAAAAACCTATAAATTCTACTAATCTCTAAGCTGCGTTTGATAAAGCTTCTGAAAAAATTCACTGCAAAAATTAATGAAACATTCTAGTGAGGAATAACCGACATCGTGTGTATAAATAAAATTTTAAAAAATTCTAACAAAATATATTTCAAATTTTTAAAACATTTCAAATTAATTATTACAAATAATTTTACACAATGCACTGGAGCAATTTATTGTATATTTTACAATAATTGTTGCTTAGAATTAGATGTAGTGGCTGGTACACTTAATCCAACAACACTTGTAAAATTGACAACAATTTATTTAGTCTGAAATAAATATTTATTAAAATTATACAAATTCCGCAATGTAGAAAAATAATATTATGTAACACTTGTATATAGAAAAAATTGTGAAAAATTGAGTAACAACTTGACTGTGATTGTATTTCCTTCGAAGGTAACACCGAACTAACAAGGTTATTTTTCAAGAAAATTATTTTCAAAATGAAAATATACTTCTTGTGGTTCGGAGCTATATGTGTACAATATATTGTCATAATTATTTTCTCTGGTGTACACGCATCCTGTTATAATTTTTAGCAACTTTTAACAATTTTTATGAACTTTGCAGACCTAAGACGTCTACTCTCCACGAGCAGGGCTGATGAAAAAGCCTCGATTTACATTTTTTTTCGAGCAAGTTTGCACTTTCCCAAAGCACCAATATAAAAATTTATAAAAGTTAAACTGCAAAATTTACAAAAATTAAATTAAATTAAATCAAATTAAAAAATCAGGACAATATATCCCGGTTCCCGGCCATTATTGAATGTAATCTAAATGCTATAATGACAACTTTAAATCACTTATAACAGTTTAAAATTTATTTTTTTCTAATTATGTTTGTAAAAGTCTTATTTTGTAATATTCAAAACTGTGTGGAAAAGTACTATTTTTCCGTATAGTACCTAGTATCGAAAATATCTATAATTGTATAATTAAACAATCACGAGTTTGTTAAACATTTAAAAACGTAAGAGCGCTCTTGCTGCTGTAAGGATTTTTAGATCGAATTATGAAAATCTCCAAAACAACACTATGGTATTTTGTTTTGTCCACTTGGTTTGGTTATACTTCAATTTAATTTAATCAAGGTGACAAAAAAGAAACATAATTATTATTTCTTTAAACTTTTTACTAATTATTAAATTTTACAACCTGTGGTGGACGAGAGCCAGCAAAAGCCGCCAACAGGCGAATTTGTTCTACTATATGCACAAACAATGACAGACGAGGTCACGACGTTTGTTCGAACTATAATAGATCTGATATAAAGATTAACTATACAATATAATAATATGTACTATTAATTATTATGCAATTATTTGCATTATATAGGCGATCATATCTATAATTCTTAGAGGGGAGACTTATTTCTCGAAAATCATTTTATTATTAAAAAAAATCTACAGGTATTCAGTAACGACATTGACATAGGTAAAACACTATAAAGCTTTATACAGAACTGCAAGGCTGCTTCGCGAAGTAGACTCACCTCACTCCTTCCATGTGAACTTTCATCCTAAGTCAAATTTAGCTTTGCAGAAGAGATGGTGCATATTTTGCGATGCTTGTATCTCGAGGCTATCGCACGAGGAAACCTCGCGGTGTCTGTACCCTAGAAGGTCGAACGTCCTTTTTATGACCGCCCATGATACACTATTTGTAGTACCTATATTTTCTTTAATGGCATCTCCACAATCTAAAATTTTGAATAAATTAAGTTCTTTATTTAAAAAGTTACAATCAAAAAACAGCTTTGGAGCATTTTCTCTAAACTTTTTAATTGAATCGCAGTTTGAAGTTCTTAAGTTGAATGTACCTATCTTATCTATCTTATAATTAATTCAATTAAATGTTGTCAACTATTTTAACTGTTACTGCTCTTATTGCATCTCTTTCATGACTGAATTACCTTTGAAAGTACAAAGTGCTTATTTTTCAAATAAATAATTATCTAAACTTGATTGGTTTAAAAAAGCTCATTTTTGATCTGTTGTATTTGAATTGAAATTATTTTTGTCATGGATATATTATCAAATATCAATATATCTTTGATTTTGTACAGCTCTGTTAGAAAAATTATCTTTTCCTTCGTACTTAAATATTTTTATGCTCTTTCAAACGTTCGATTTAAAGACATGAAGCTACGTATAGTCCGTATAGTAGAGAAATGATTGATTTCTTTAAAACACGCATGATTTTTACAAGAAGTTGCCGATTAAAACGATAGTCTGCAATACTATTTTTGTTTCAAATTATTTCCTGCTAAATTTCGTACTAAAATCAATTTTTTGTATTGGTAAATACTATCTGGTTGCAACTCCGATGAGCTTAAGATACATACTAGTTTCTAACGAATGTAGTATGCATTCCTAAACTACATATTATAATACTTGTCTTGAGTAGGATATTCATTTAATTTATAATTGAGGTAATTAGGTAGAAAGTGAATAATTAATCCACAAATTTTTTATATACAATTTAAATTACCATAAACTGCAAATACAACATTTAAGAACTGTTTCAAAACGTCATTATTGGCGTAATATTTGGTATAGAAATTATGATGATTTTTTTTAATTTAGAAATCTATTTTGATAACTGAGATTTCTATAAATAGTAGAGTAATTGAAGTTTTTATAAATAATTGTTCACCTCACCATAAAAACACTTTCTAGAATAATTCATATGATAAATATTATATATTATGTTATCTAAACGTATTGAACTTGATGTTATAGTATTAAATGATCATCGTAGCGTGTTTAAAAATTAATCTCTTACTTGAAACTTTTCTTCAAAAATTCTCGATGACATTTCCGTATAATAATTATTGCTCAATTTACTGGTAGAACACGTCGAATTTCCGTCTTGAAATTAGGAATTATTATGGTTTATTGACATAGACACAAGATTTCATAGTTAATAGTAATTTTTTTGAATAATTACCTTTAATTACCATCGCCAAATTCTCAGTACTTAATAGACCAAAAAGTTTGATTTCCTGTGCCTGTGTGCCTTTTCGATCTTCACGAGTTGTTATAAAAGAAATAACTTTTACCCCTAGTTATATAAATATATCTATTTAAAAATATGAAGGTAGGATAATTTATTTACAGGCAGCGATAAAACTGATATTCCAAAATACAATGGTTATAATCTTAGCACTAATTTTTATATCTAACCTTATTGCTATCGCACTTCGTATAGATATGCATATTATGATGGCAAGCAGGAAATATTATCACTTAACACCAACAGCATAATTACTCAGGGAAGTTCAGTATTTTATTGAGTTCTTCCAGCAGATAAATCGGCAAGGCGGTAATTGAAAATTGATAACTACGCCTCTACTCTAATTGACAAAAATTTCCTCAACACTACAAATTTGTCACGATTGCGTACTTTATTGAAGTTTTGCCCAGTTTTATTTAAAATTCTTTACGTTTATTTTTTATAGAGCATTATTAATCATTATACAGATTAACCATATCGCAAAGAAGTGTAGTTCCGTTTACAAAAAATTCGTCTTTTCGGTCGATCTTCTCACCTACTGTTAGGCAGCAATTAGACCTAATAGCCTAATTTAACGTCGATTAGTTACTTATCTTGCAGATGAGTTCTGAAAATAAGGAGATCGGTCCTTAATGAATGATATTTTTAAATAAAAAATTACAAGCAAATAAATTTTTTTTAAATAATTTTGGATACAGCTTACAAAGATCTTTACAGACTAAAAACTTACTAAAACAAAGCAATTAGTTAAGAAGGCGAATTAGCCTCTTATTAAAAATATTCATATTTTATAAATACTTTCATAAAGTTAAGAATATTCAAATTCTTAATGCGACTGGTTCAATTTAGCTCATTCGAAAATCCTCCAAAAAGATTTTACATTTTATAAAATACCAATTTGCGTAATTGGTTAATCATACACTGAAATAAATATGTAGTTTCAAGTCATATCTAGCAATTTTAATATTTCAATCAAGAAAATTGTACGTATAATAATATGTAATGTTATTAATATAATTTTTATTATTATTTATAATTATTAACTTTTAACAATATTATTAAAATGTCTATAGTAGTTGGTTTGTAAATTTTACATTTTTTGTAAAAATACTTCTGCAACTAGGAAATGAAAATAGATATTACTCCAAAATTAATAATAATAATTATAATTTACAATTTAAATTAAAATTTTATCAAAGAGGCTCTACTTAAGATATAAATGTAATAAATTACACATAATTTGATTTGTTTCATACCTACTTAATCATTTGTTTGTTCCAGACAAATGAGTTTCTTTTTAATAAAAAAGAAATAAATCATCGATTTCATCGAGAAAATGAAAATAATATATAATAATAATACACACATAAAAAATAATATCGTCCTTAACATACATACATACATAGATATTTTATAATTTTAAGAAATATAATTAACACTAGAAATTAGCTACGATATTGTCATCCAATCAAAATTTAAAATTATAAAGTTTATTTGACGTAGCCCTTTTCTTAGCTTGCCATTCTCGAAACTCGGTCTGCTTTGTTTCTTAATAAATTAAGGCAAAAGCTTTGCACAGTTGGAAATTAATTTTTAACAATCATGTACTGTCAGAATAAAGCTTTTATTGTAAATATTATAATTTATATTACATTGTCCAGTTATAAATTTGATTAAAGTCAAGTTTACAACTTATATTATTAATTTTGCCTAAATGCATCACTGCAAATGCAACATTATAAAAAGTAATCTTTTTTAGAAATTAAAATTGAATAATTGTTTTGTGTTTGGGTAAACGTTAAACAACGTAAATAAAAAATTATTTTTATCTCTTATAGAACTTCACAATGGAATTGATGCTTGCATGGCTAATGGTAGGTGGTTTAGGATTGCCCATCATTCTGGGTAATCCTGATGCAAAACGATTGTACGACGATCTTCTGTCCAACTATAATCGACTTATACGACCTGTTGGCAATAATTCAGATCGACTTACTGTTAAAATGGGACTGAAACTTTCGCAGTTAATTGATGTGGTAAGTTTTTTAACAACACTTGCATTTATTTACGGCTGACTGTATAAAAGAGATTAAAACTTTAACCAGGATTATAATTACAATTGCGTTGATTTTAAAACAAAATTCATTTTAATTTTAAATTTTATGGATTATTATTATAATATAAACCAGGTTTACATTTTAATCTTTTTTTATTCGAACGGTCTTTAATTGGTTTTACAATTGAAAGCCTTGATGGATTAATTATTTGACGTAAATCAATATAAACTGTATAATCTCCATGTTAATACCAAAATCCTATGATTTTACGTTCGATTCCCAATACTGACAAATTCGATAGTTAATAAATATTAAAATTCGTTACATCAATAATAACTACCATAATATTAACTACGAAATGTATATAATATATATTTACGTTAAACAAAAACCAAGGATTATTGAATCAATTTAATGTATAGATATTGGTTTTCAAATGCTAACTGTTTTCGCAAAAACCGAATCAATACGATAACAAATAACATGCTTTGCGACAACGAACCCCAATTTTTCCAACCACCAACCGACGCTATTCGGAGCGCTCTGCTCAGAAGTTTTAAAATTTTCAGTATATTGTTATTTATAGTTAATTTAAGTGAAGTGTCTAGTTTCATTAAAGATTGCACATGAAATATCATTACTTATTTGTTCTTTTTTTTAAATTAACATTGGATTTAGTTCGAATTATGACGACCAAGTACATTAAAAAAATTTTATGTTTCATATATGCAAAAAATAATACTCCTGTAATATATTAATACTACAAATTTTACAATTTTATTTCGCAATATTTCCTCATAATATGTGCAATAAGAAAGATATATTAAAACTAAAATTTAAACCAATAACTCTTGCAATATAATCTGCATATATAGAGCATTCCACATACTCATAATATAATATTATGAAATACCTTTATTTCATTTATTGTGAATATTATATAATAATATAATAATGTTCCTGAATAGAATATGAAATTAAAAAATCCGTATTAAGAAATTCTTCTAGAAACGAAGAGCTTTATATATCTTTAATATTATTTTCAATTTAAACATTTTTTCATGTATTTCCACAAGGCAACACAAGTTTTTGGAAACACAAAAATCTTAACAATAAAGCCATTAAAACTAAAATACAGATCAATAATTACAAATATTTAGTAATATACTTGCCATGTCTTTTACATTTCACACAGTCGTATATTTTGAATATCAAATGTTTGCCGCCTGAAAACTTATATAAACATAGGTTTTATAATAGTATATAAAATAAATTATTTTGCAATTAATTTTTGATATTGTGTCCGTCAAATTTCCACTCTTAAATTTTACAGTGATATAGAAAATTAAAAGATGAATAACTTAAGGATGTATTCTCGTGTTCCGACCGAATTTTTAAAATTTTTTCAGGAATTTTTTTTTAAATGTAAATATCATCCAATCATTTTAAAATTTTTATATGATATTATTGACGTTATAAAGTGTACAACAAAATTTTTTTTTAGTTCATTTAACAATATTTTATTACTACTTTTTGCTGTCAAAGTGGAGGTCTAAAATAAAATGTAGGTTGCTGGCCCGAGTGATTCCGGCACTTGTAGTGGTATGAAACCAAAAATTCAAATTGATTATTGTTTAGTAGGCTTGTCAATCTGGCAGGTAGTAGATTTAAACATTTTTATTGAAAAATAACAAAATGGCAAGCTTTAAAAAAAAAAAGCTTAAAAAATAGTGTTTTTTGTGCGGAAAATCGAGAAAATTAATGGGAAATTCTGAGTGAAAATATGCAATTCTACTACCTGCGAGAGCCACTGATCTGCAGAATAACATATCCAAATTTCAGCCCAATTGGTTCAGTAGAATTTTGTAAACCCCTCGGGCCGACCGAAAAAACGTTGTTTTGAGAAAAACCGATTTCAATATTGTTAATGGTTTCCTGCATGTTCTATTTACAAATTTTTACTCGATGCACCCACTTTGAGTTTTAAACGTATAAAATCAATTTTAGTACTAGAAACATACAGATTTGTGTACAACACACAGGTATAAACGAGACGCAGGTATAATGGGTGTAACAGAACAATAGCGTACAAGACAATTGTGCGGCCAGCGGACCGCAATTACGTGGCGCTCTCGTATTTCTGCTATAACTTCGTTAATATTTTTAATTTCGGTCTGAAATTTTTACAGTATAATATCATTATATTTTACTTTCGAAATACTACAAAAAAAAGAAATCAATTTTTTCAAACCCGAACACGAGAATACATCCTTAACTAAAAGTTCATCTCTAATAACCAATAAAAAAAATTATATATTGTCATATATTATATAAAAAAATATTGTTATTGTTATATTTAATAACTATATATTTTCAATTTTCCATTCATTCTTCCGGTTCATTCAGTCTAAACTACAATCCCTTGTAACTTGCGAACGAGAGATGTTAAAAAAAAGAATTTGTAAAAAAAGAAAATTGCAGACATCGAGGTCAACTTTTTTTAAATTCTGCTCTACTTGACGTGGAATGACCCAGGTTATGGTTGAGATTTGACTTCTTTATACGACTAACATACACAAGTTATGTCTGACAAAAGTGTGTATGGCATAATATTTATAATGAATGAAATTACATAATAGTATTGCAAATAAAAATTAACACAATCAAGGAAAGAGTGGCAGACACAGAATTACTGATGCCGACTTACCGAAACTATCACCCATTTCTGTGTTTCTAGCTCATTAGCCGTCATCAGTACCTACTATGTTATCGCTTGATTGTGTGCACATATAACAGGCTTTCTGTCGAGATTATGCAAGAGACTGTTAAATACACGTAAAACTTTCACAGACCAACGTGCCAACGTGCAATCTTAAGCTAAATTAGCGCTAACGATAAAAGTTTCTTGCAATTCGTTGCTATAAAAATTTTAAATAAAAATTAACACAATCAAGTTAAGCAATCCTACTTGAACGCCACTTTCTAATTAAACGAAACTTAGAGAAAACAACATATTATATGTAGTTGATGGATGAAATCTTCTTTAAAAAGTTATAGTATGACATGGCAACAATTCTTTTAGAACTATTTCTGGAAATTTTGGTTCAAACGTAGTTGTGGTTTTCGAAACCATTTTCTGACAGAACAGTTGAAAACAGAAATGGATATCCCGAGATATTAATGAATAAAATAAGAAACCATTAGAGATAACGGTTTTACAGCTCAAGTTCGTGGTTGTACTTTTAATAATACCTTTCGTGGTTCCGTAGAAAAAAGTACTATATTCTATAATATACCACATACAATATTATGTGTACAGTTACTTTCACAAAGGTTAAGGCCGCTGCACTTTGGTTATAGAAAACGCATCTCAAAGTCTGGTTCATTACGATAAAATCAGGAATTTTTTAGATGCTATGTGGGTTGGTTCTAGGAGAATTTTACAACGTGGGAAGCATTTTCAATCACATATCTTAAAGGTGTCTCAATTGTCATCTATATCATCAAAAACCTATGATATTTAGAGAAGGTAATAATGAACGAACGGTTGCGAATCCAAGAGATACAAAGTTACAAGATTGGTTTGGACTTAATTAGTCCGACACCAATGCAAACCAATTCTGTATACACAAAAAATATGCTAATGGGGTTAACCCCAAAAACATTAAATTGTTTTATTTCAGACTTCTTCTCCATTTACGCAGTTCCATGTCCTTTCATGATATATTGGGATTCAATGTAATTCAAAATACAACCTTCTGAGAGACTGCACTCGCAAGTGGTATTGCCTATCGGATATGTAATATCAAATTAAATGTTTTACCATTATGTTAGATTTTACATAGGGGGAAATCATAGGCCAAACCGTCCAAAATGTTACAAAAATTTGTGTTAAACAAATGCACAATAGCATCATTAACTGTAAAGTATTAACTGGAGCATCAAGCAGAGAACAAATACTTATTCCTAGAATTAAATTAACTTTTTTCGAAAAAGGTTTTCCTTTTAAACTTCAAGTACGCGATTTCCTTTAATGGTTGCTTTTGCCATGGCCATGAACAAGATCCAAAGTCAACCTCTTACTAAGGTTGCAATATATTACCAAAACCAGTTTTCGGACATGGTCAACCCGCACTTTCCATGACATAAAAACTTCTATGGATTGAGGATACGTACGAATAATTTGCAGAAATCAAGGTTCACATTAATTGAGGTGCATAATATCAATTAAATTGCATATTATTCATGTTGCACATCAATCAGATTTCACTGTATTCACTCACTAGGAGGTCATGGTCCATCTATTTTCGTGATCGTGTCTGTGTCCGTCCCTTAAAACGTTATTAGTTGGTACCCCCAAAATTTAGAAATTTAGGAAAGTACTTCGCTATTATTACTAACATATATTTAGTAAATAACAATAGAACCATAGAATGCATCTGTAGAGAATGAAAATTTTTTAACTTTTGAGTTTTTATATACTATACTCGTACTTGAATACGTATGACAAAATAAGAAGTCATTTCAATCAAAAGTTTGGGTAAGAAATTCCATCAAAAGTTTTTGAAAAATTCAATAATATAATAAATATGCATAGGTACTAAAATCCAATACAGTGATATGCAGTCACAATCCACGACGAAAAATTATGATAATTTTTACTTTTTACTAAGAAATCAATCGAGATCATACTAATGTATCTAACATTATTGGTGTTCGTCTAATTATATTAATAACATCAAATAACTAATTTACTTAAAAAATGGACGATGTTAAAAGCGATGCAGATCAAATCAATCCTGAAACCTTAAAGTACAAGACATAGTACATACATAAATATTATGTATGTTTGCATCTAAAACATCTTCAAATGCATTAATTAAATTACAACTAATTAATATTAAAAATAACAAGATGGTGTTACATAACTAGAAATTTTTGTTATTTTACAGTAGAAGGTTTACCAATATAATTTTATTTATTTTTGTTTGTGGAGTTTCATATCCAATATTTTTTAGATTCAAAAGATTATTCTTCTAAACTATTTATAATGCTTGAATCATATTTCATATTATTTTATTTGTAAGAATTGCGAAGATAAACTTTGTTATTTTAGCCTACTCAAATCTTAAAATTTGTTTTAAAGGCATTGTTTCTTTAGTACGGGGATTAAATTCCAAATTTTTAATCCGTATTAGTAACACACAGTAAACATTTATGTACATATTATACTACCCCTACATCGCATTTTATATGCTTTATTTGAGTAAACACTTAAACAGTTTGGTTATACTACTTGATGTTAATTCATTTTATATTATGTAAGATTGAGAGCATACATACCTACTACATTGTGATGAACCCTCGACTTATTAAGGATTCAATGAAAAAATATAATATTATATTAATGTCATCATTTTGAATGCGTTTGTTTACTTAGAAAACTTTGTGATGTTGTTTATTTTGAGTTGGAAACAATAGTTTTTAGTAGATTATTTTTAATACATTTTATAGTCGAGTGTTTATGATCGAATCCGTGTCTTTCATCCTGCCTTCCTAGCTTGTCTTCCGTTTAATCTCATTTTTATTAGTAGATATAGTTATATTTTGTACTTCTTAAAAATGTTGTAAGTACAGTAACATGCAGTAACATGCAACAACATTTGAAAATGATACCTGAACTCAATTTTCAATAAAAATGTTATTTACTAATACATACATAGGTTCCTATGTACTTACATTGACTTTTTATTTTGCAAAGTAATGTACAGTTGTTATGTACGAAAAAGTTGATTTCATACGTAATTTTATATGTATATCTACTATAGATAATAAATTACTCTAAATGTAATATTAAAATAATATTACAATTTTAGGCAAATAATAATATATAATATGCAATAATATAGAAATACTTACTCTTTACATTTGACATTATTACTACACAAGATATATAGATAGATAGATAAAATAATACTATAGAACTATTTATGAATAATATACTACTTATACCCTAGGGTTTTCCACGGGTAGCAACTCTTCAATTACAATTTCTTGTACATCTCAAAAATGTAGTTTATTTTAAATTGCTTTTGTAATATGTAAAGGAATTCACTTGACTGCATTCTATTTGAAATACAGCAATGTATGCACATCGCCAATCAAATTTCAATGTTTACTATTTTAAAACCAATAAATTTGAACAATTTTGAAGTCTGATATCAATTATTTTTAAAACTGTTTTGTGATGATGCTGATATGTCAATGTTCTAATCTGAGATGATATATTTTAAAAATTATACTGTTACACTTCTATCTAGTATAACTTCTGACAAGTACATTTCATGGTCCATAAAAGGTTATAGTAAGTACACATTTTGAGAAATTGAGATTTTAACACATAAATTTGAATAACAATCAAATGTTCATTTTGTTAAAAGGATATCATTCTATATCCAGTTTTTAATATCAAAATAACAAGTTCATAAATCCTCATATAAGAATTTTACTAGTTCTATGTATATTAAAAGGGAATAAATCCTTTTACGATTTACGGTACGAGAGGTACTGGGATCGATGTCCGGCACCTCCACCATGTCGCATAGGGCCTTTATTATTTCAAGTGAATAAGGACCCTAGCTTGGGGCTTCGCTCAGATGGTGCCAACTTCGGAATTAAGGGAACTGCATATTTAAATAAACGATAATAAATTCTGATGAACTTAATTCTATTAAGCATACATAAACTAGGAAATATATAACTAAAAATATAGAACTACCACTAATAACATATACTACGGAAAGGACGAATTTCTGTTTCTTGAATTATATAGTATTTGATATTTTAATATTATCAGTTTTATTTTCTATTGTACAATTCTGTACCAGTTCGGAACAACTGCCTAAGTCCATTTTTCTTACATTTTGAGATATATAGTATATCAAAATTTTTGTTTTTTTTACGTGCAAAATTAAAAATTATACAATCCAGGAACGGTTAATAGTATATTATTTTATTAACGACCTGAGCGAATGGAAAACTTGCGTGGCAAGAAAAGTTACTTTTCCATCCGAATAAAACAAGTTATTTTTTCTCCAAAGAATATCCAAAAATAAATTTCATAATTTAATTTAATTTAATTTAGCAAAATAATTTAACTACCTAAAATAAATAAAAGTACGATGACATGATGTTGAATAATTTTTTATTATTTATATTTTATTCGATTCAATATTACAGATTTAATCAATCGCAAAAATGTAGTAACAAATAACCTACTATGAAATGTTAAAAAATAATTTAAATTTTAGTGTCATCTTACCTAAAAAAGAAATTAGTTAATGAATTTATAAAATTATATATTTTATAGAATTTTTAGATATAACTGTAGGGTAAGATGAGGTTAACTGAACAGGTAGGTTAACTGAACACTTGCTTATATCTAACATCTCTTAATTATTTATGGATTCCAATTTTGACAATTCAAAGACTTGCTATAGATGTCACTTTAAGTTTATAAATATATTCCATAATATTAAAAATCCGCTAATTATAACTTAAAAATTATTTTTATGGTGGCTTTGTAAATTTTTTAACTCTTAAATATTTTGTTTTACGTGCAGAAATCAGTCATATATATAAAATCGTAGTAAATAGTGCTTTAGGGTAAGTATTTGACTATTGATTACCATTATTGGTTTTATTGTTAAACCCATGTTGCTTTCAATTTATTTGTTAACATTTTTTATATGCACAACAGGTTAAATGGACACAGATCCCACCAGGTTAAATGAACAGGTGTGCAGTTAATGCAAAATCCTATAATTTTTTTAAATTTTGGTGATTTTAATTTTAAAGTTTTTAAATTTTATAATTTAGATTAGGTAGTTTCTTAATGAAGTATTGCGTCTATGATTTCATTTTTTTGTCAATATTTTATATTATATAATAATTTTTTTTAAATATTTTTTACTAATATTTTAAAGATATGTTCAACTAACCTTAATAAGTTCCTTAATAAAGTCTTGCGTATATTTTTTCATTTTTTCTCAATTTTTTTATATTATATAAGGATTTTTTTTATTTCGTACCAATATGTTAAAGATATGTTCAACTAACCTACCTATATGGTTCAGTTAACCTGCATATGGGGTTAACTGAACCATATTGCAGCCATGCAAGAAATTAAAACTAGAAGGTGTATTTTTATAAACTGTGTGTTAGATATATATTTTTTTTATTGCTATATAACCAAACTATATGCTGTAAAAAAATTATTGGTCTATGTTTACACAATCCCATATAAATTTAAATATTTTCTATAGACTGTCCAGTTAACCTCACTCTACCCTACACAATTTTTGATGGTGGTTTACTCTCGATTTTGATCAAGCTAGTAATTTATATATTTTATTTTTAATATTTAAAATTTATGTTTTGTTTTTAAAATACTTATATAAATACTGATAAATTATTATGAATTCTTGTTGTTAATACTAAGATTAAATTAAAAACAAAAAATAACAATATTAATACTAATTGTTTTCTAAGAATTATAGGTATATTACAGAACTTCTTTAATGTAACGAAATATATCGAAAAAATATATTCCAAATATTTTATTCCAATTGAACGGTTACAATTGAAAAATTTGTCAACAGTTCATGAAAGTGAATAAAATTATATTGTATAAAATTAATTTTTGATATTGATTTTTAAAATTCTATAAAAACTTTTAATATACTTTCTTTTCATAAATAAAATTTACAAATAAATAAATCGAGTGATATTTGTGACATACTTCTTTGGAGATCAATATGTCATCAAAATTTCAGCAAATAGACCAACGTTTCTTAAAATGTTTCCAATTGCTTTATCTTATTGATAAACCCAACGTCTCCAACTTATTATCAAGCTATTGAATAACATTGTCAAAGGCAACATTAATGCAACATTTTTATTTAACGGAATTTATATTATTTTGATTTCTAATTTAATTGAAACTGTTTTCATTTTCAAAAATTTAATCAATCGTGCTTTAGAAATTTTTTCATGCTTTTATTTTCATAAAAATAATGGGTCTAAAAAAAATGTTAGTTCTTTTATAATTTATTGTTCCTAGTATCTATGTATTCTGAGGTATCGCACAATGTCTATAAAACATTAACAATTTTAATATAAAAAAAGTAATAAGCTATGAAACTGGGAATTTTATTTTATATAAAAATATTGTAAAAAATATTGATTTCATTCTTTAAAGACTCCCTGCGCGCATTGATAGCTTCCGCCTAATTGGAATTTTGAGCCGCGTGGCTAAAGCAAAGTTTCTATTTCTTCTTTTAGCAATTTGCGGACGCCCGATTCTTAAACATATTGGAAAGCATTTTGACAATGACTTACAAAGAGGAGTACAAAAACATAGTTACCTGCACAATAATTAACTTTTGATATTAGCAGCTAATGAAAAATAATAGTTTTTTAGTTATTCTAAACTGGAGATCCAGATCCTAAGAAAATTGTTCAAGTAATAATTCTGAGACACGAATTGATTTTTTTTTAAAGCACGAATTTACTGATTATTATTGAAAACTTCAAAAGCGTTAAAAGATAATATTAATACTAACATCATAACCTTTTGCTGATATAGTAAGTTAAGAATTATAATATTTTCTTACATTTTAATGAAAAATTTCAAATCTGCATTGTAGATATAATTAATGTAGTATTTTCTCTTTAGCAAGTTTATTAAGCAAAACACTATCTCGCAATTCGAAACTACATATTT
Organism: Cantharis lateralis; assembly: GCA_963170105.1. NCBI lineage: Eukaryota > Metazoa > Arthropoda > Insecta > Coleoptera > Cantharidae > Cantharis > Cantharis lateralis. Next base: position 14,371,850 of record OY720629.1, read on the forward strand.
ATGTATGTTATGTGAAATCCAAAATTGCAGCTTTTATCATCGATGTCTCTTTTGGCTACTTTTATGCGCTTTTAGTGATTGCCCTCTAATGAACTCATGAGATAATGTAACTTCTTCCCTCTAATTGTGAGTTAGAAAATTGGGTCATCGATGGTCTCAGATTTACTTTTAGAAGGTTCAGATACTTTTTTATCATCATTGTTTCAATGATGAATAAAAATCATATCATCAATAAAAATGTAGGTAGGTACTCTTAGGTTCTTATCCAGTTTTTGCATTTTCTCTTCTGGAGCACTTTGTCCACTCTGTATTATTTTTATTTCACTCCAATTTTAATGATCTTTTATTGGTTTTTATTTATCATGTTTTAAAGTTTCCGTTTTAAGACGGAGCTCGATGCTCTGCCTGGCAAATGCAATAATTCGTTGCGTGTCAAACATAGTTCACTTTTTATCCGAATATGGCAATATACTATTTGACAGGTTAAGTTTTTATCAAAACGACCTGTCCTATGTTCAAAACGGTTATTATCAAAATATTGATAAAAATATTTTCCATGGGACGCGAATATTAAAAAGAATATTTTATTTTATTGTATTTCAAAAATAGGTAGTATAATACAGAAGTTTTGTTTTGTTTATTTTACAATCTGCAAAATTGATTCAGTTAAAAAAAATTGTAAAAGTTCTTACTAGTCGTTCTAAATTGAGATAGTCCTATTTCAAAGTCCATATTAGTGTTAACAAGTAGGCTGTTCAAGCTTCGGCATGCACGGTATACTGGTGAAAAGCATATCACTATCTCCTTTAGCTATATTCTTATCTACTTCTAGTAATTGTTCCCTATAATGAACTATAATATAACTTACACTCTATTATTATTAACTTTTGAAATAATTATGAATACTACTAAAAAAATACACGGGTGCCCGACCTCACACCCGATCGTAGGGAAATAAGATGCTCATTCAATTAATTGTCAAACAATGGCAATAACATTCACACAAGGCTAATAAAATATTTTTAAAGGTGTTATTTTTCATTTTATTGTTGAGTTTTTAACAATAATTAAAGAATAAAATATCATGGGTTAAATAATCTTCAGACAATATAAAAAATTTAAATTGATACCTATTTCATTCTTATCCGTTAAGATAGGTAGCAGGAATTTACAAAAAAATATATTTTTCTGAGGTTATTTCTTTATGATCGGGTGAAAGGTCGGTCATTCGACCTATAATATTTTATACCATTGCATTAAAAAATCTTTAAGTATTAATAAAGCAGTTCCCTTTTTAAAAATGTAATTGTCATTCAATCCGCAATTTTTAAAATGATCGATAAGCTGATCTCTATGCAGTTAAGTCTTGCATATACGGATGTAATAGACATTAATCAGCAAGTTCCTTTCAGGTCGCTGAACAGCAACCAACTTGTTGTTATTTACCACGTACATTTTAGATGCTTTCGAAAAACATATGCATGTTTATGCTACATTGTACTTGAAGAATTTTTTAAAAGCTTTCCATCGGATATCCCACTCATTAAAAATTGCCTCTGTTGTTTTTTGATTCTACAGTAGTTGGATGGCCTGATTAGCTATAGTTAAGAAGCACTTGGTATCCAAGTGTAAGATTTCAGAATTTTCTTTCTAAAAGTTTATAAGTGTCTTCAAGCGCTCCGCAAGAATTACATTATAAACATATCTTATTTTGGTAATTTATCAATTATATTGGTAAATATATTCAATTAGCTGATTTCATTTATTATAATGGTCATGATCTAAAACTTACCAAAGCTATTGGATCTAATCATGACTGTTTTATTAAAACAGCTATCGAGAATAATTGGGTATTATTTTGTGTTATCGCGATTGTGTTAATAGTGCATTTTCATACTGGCTAAATAAACGGTGATTTGGAATCTAAATAAGTGGTGATGATCAGATTAAATTTTGATTGATCGAAATATTAATGACCTTGGGGAACGTTAAGACTTTAGATGCAGCTTTCTCTAACAATTATTATATTACTAAATTTGTAATTAATTCTTAGGATTTGGGGTTTTATCACAGGTATCTACACGAATTTCTATACTTTTGCAGAAACGTATTATAATTATAAAAACAATATATGGGTTAGTGAAATCAGTATATAGTTAAAATGAAAATGTACGTTTTGTGCTCTAAGATCTAAGAATTTAAAATAAAATGTTCTAAAATGTAAAAATAATAAATTTGGAAACCCCAAATGGATTCTCAATAGAGCTGTATCTCTAAAAGAGTGCACTTTTGTACGTGGCTAAAGTGGGGTCAATCGGTCTAATAGTGTCCCACGAGTCTTCTCTAAATCGGTGTCGGTCGTTTTCAAAGACACTATGTATATTATGTAAATAAAATCATAATTGCAAGTGTAAAATCTACCACTTCTTATTAATTCATCTACCAATATCAATATTAGCATTCATTTTGATATAGTAATTACCACCTGAGTGTCCTCTTTCAACATTAGTCTGCAACTACATACATGCAAAATCTTTAAAAAAAATTAACTTTAAATTTTATATTTTTTACTTAATAATTCATGTTTTGCAATTGTCACTTTATGCGTTCTTACTTAAATTATACGCAAGTTTTTTAATAGTATTTTATGTTCCGAGTAGTAAAAGCTTGATTTAATTTTACATACAAGGAAACGTACAGAACGACGCATCGTGGCCAGTAAAAAGTTGAAATACAATAGCCAGAGTTAAAAGTAGACATGTATATTATCGATAATAATATTGTAACACCAGTTTTGGAAGTAAAATCGATAAGACCAAACAACACTCATCACAGATATCTAAGCAATATTTAATTTATTACTTATGATTTATGAAGCAAGGATAAATAATAGAGTGAGTTCAACTGCAAAGCGTGAATCGTACATTATGTAAAACAGCGATAAGCAAATGGGAGATCTCTAAGAAACAAAAATAATAGTTTAAAATAACTATTTTGTCTAATTACATATGAAAAAGTCTTACTTTGTGATATTCAAGAATGTGTGGAAAAGTACTACTTTCCCGCCCTAGTGCGGAAAAGAAATATTTTTCCGCAAAATATTTATACCTGCCGACTCTAACTTTTGAATGTGAGTTGTAAAATCAAACCCAACAAATAAAGAGTAAAATTCATGCAGCTAAGATGAAATATCTGAGAAAAGTGAATGGAGTTACAAGATCGGATAGAATAAGAAATAAGGAAATACAAAAGAGAATGAAAATACATCTAGAGATAAGAAAGATGAAATTTAATCTGCCAAATTTTTAATGGTAAATTAATCTCTCTGGCCTTCTAGAATGGAGGTGGTGGAGATGGACCTACACCTCATCATACGAAAAAATTATATTGCGAAAATCTTCTTACCAAGCTTCATAATATGGATAGTTCAAACTTAAAACGACAACGAAAAATTTTGGTAGTATAAAACATCGAAGAGAAACGAGACTATATAAACATATACATACTAAAGTGAAGTCCATAAAAAAGAAAGAGCAAAATGGGGGGTCTCTATTATAATTATGAAAACCATAACTAGATACCTAAAAAGCCATCAAACCGAAAGGGGGAGGGTTTCTTTCAACAACACGCAGAATTATTAGATCCCATAAAGTAATCGCAAAGAAATCATATTACTAGGAGATTTCAATATTAGAACAGATGCGAAAATGAACGAGCTTATTGTCAGTCAAAATGATGAATATATTATTATAATTTTATAAATCCTGACCTGTGCAGTAGTAATTCGGACACTTACAGCAAACGGGAGAGTAGAGGTAGCCGAAGAAAATATGCAACTGGCTCCAAATTTTAAGCGAAAACTATGAAGACCAGTTAAAAACATGGACGCAGGAGATGGTAAAGGCGATGGAAGCCAGATGACTTGGGTATTGGGCTAATGGAGATGAGTGGAGAGCTAGATGCGATATAGGGTGAAATATACCCTCATATATTTAATTAAAATAGTTTTAACCACACCAAAAAAAATATATAATCATATTATATAAATAAATAAAACTACTGCATAAAAACATTTTTTCCATGTATCATTTATTTGTTATTAAAAGATATTTAAATTCTAAAAAAGAAATTTAATTAAAAAAGTTCTTGTAGAATTATCTACATTATATTAATTTACAACAATGTAAATTATGTGTCAGAGATGACCCGGTTGCAGTGCGGTGAAGGTTAAACACAAATCGAAACTTGGATATATTTTGATTATTACATCAAATATTCTAGATCTCATTCACATTAGTGCCGATTTAGTTAACATTTTTAAATCTAATGTAAATAATGTAATTTATGTTTATATTTTGAAATGGTTCGTTCGACACCAGCACTGGTTCTTATGGTGCACATTAACACATGTCTAATTCATGAAGAAGATTTTGATTCAAGATGATTTAAAATAATATGTATTGCATTAACTTGAATTGAAATACCTACCTTTCGCAAAAAGGTTCGTAGAATGTAAAAATGGGTAGATTAGAGTGGATTTCATGACAATTGTAAAATATACAAAGAGAGGTTCGTTTGCTTTCGGTCAATCAAAATCTCAAAGCATTTCTTTTTTTATAATATTAACTGCAAATTGACGTATTCCGATTTGTCGACAATGAAAAAAGCTTTTAAAAAATTTCTCACAAAATAGCTTTATAAGAAAGTGCGGAATTTAAAAATCATAAAACCGATATTAATGAAATAAAGTTTATGATGAAGTTAACAACATATTATAGAAAGAATAAACAACAGAAAAATTTTAATATAAGATTCTTATCAGAAAAGAGACAAAAGGCTTCAAGTCTAGAGGTTATCTTTAAAGATTACAACGATGACGGTTTTTTTTAAATTCAAGATTATTTAACTACCTCTTAAGTACAATAGCGAATGAAGTGGATTGAAAAGGTCTATGAGAGCTGATAATTATGCATCTAAAATGGTTACGTAATGAATTTTAATTTTGAAAATTATATTGGTATTCAAATCATCGGAAACTTTTTAAATCATCTAAAGTCCGTTTATTACCGAAAAATGATTGAAGTACAAAATTATTATATACAAGGTATTACAAAATATTTCGGGATATTGTTTAACTAAATCGCACTACGATTAAGTTAGGTTTTCCTGAATGAACGCAATATCCGTAAAATGTTTTTATTTTAAATAAGTCGTGATTTTAAAGCCTTGAAAATAAAATCAGATGATTGATCTATAAAACTTCATTTTTTGTTAAAGTTGTTTTACGATAAAAAAGAGAAAGATGTAATGGGGCATTACCATACAAAAGCCATTAATTTCAGCGTTCTGCAAAATTGGATATGGTACGTCGAAATTTTTTCAGTAATCATATTTTATTACTTTTCAATAACGTCATTGTTGTTGCTAATAACATTAACAGTAATATGCACACGTGGGCATTAACTATCCCGACAAAAATTGTATTATTAAAATTGGAATCGTTGTTATATTCCTATAAGTACTAACAGAAAATTGATAAGTATTATTTTAAAGTCAATATGCCTCGATGGGAAAGTGAACTAAAATCATGAATCAAAAGTTATTATTATATTAGTTTCTTACTTTATAGATTTGATTAAATTGTCAAGTGTTTTTAGGGTAGCCTATAAGTTTGTCAATGTTTCCCAAATCTCAATGCTTCGTTATTTTAAAATTTTCAAGCAAAGCACATCTCAAAGCAATTATTTCTGTGAGCTAAGTGCTTTCTTTGGACTTTGAACAGCATATAAATCACAACAAGTGCCCAAAAATAACTTGAATTTATATGCTCACTACAATAGTAAATCATATTAGCAAATAATATTGATGAGAATTCAAACAGTTAAAAATAATACAAAATTATTCATTGCAATATTTACTATCAAAATTACAACAGAGCAAAACTCTGTGGTTTACAATTTGCTTTAATGGGAATGAAAATTTCGAGTTAAAATTTTCTGCTAAATAAATCTAATTCTAAATACCAGTGTATTCACTTTTATCAATTTGATCAATTGTACACTTTTAACCAGAATTTTAAAAATCAATGAAGGGACTCTCAAAGTGTCTGATCATGCATATTCATCTCTTTTTCCAATCTTAAAATGAACACTTCTTCGGTTATCTTGTAGGTATGTACCAATTTGTGCAATATAGAATTGAATTTATATCTAGATACAAGGTTAGGATTACAAAAATGATATATTTTACTAAGAAGTTTTGCTGCAATAAATACTTACTTGTTTAGTATTACCATGTTTGTTGCGCACACCTAGATGCACAATAATAATTATTTGTTTGGGAAGTAATGATAGCTCGATGCAAGCTTAAATCCGACATTACATCGGATACCATTATAATAGATGTACCTAATTTTGTCTAAATTATAACTTTCGATCAATTTCAATAAAGATGTCACAAGATAATTGCAAATTTAGCTCCCATTATTGACTAATAAGGATTTAGGCATACCTACAAAATGATGTTCTTGTAATGGCATGTAATGATAATAATAATGAATTACTCTCTTTGTAGTATTGTGAACTCAATTTCCGATTTATTTTCGCTTAACGATAATGTATTTTCTATTCTAAAATAATTTAAAATATGCGTTAATTATTCTCAAACAAGCAAGATAAGATAATAGATAAGGAGTAGTATATTAGAATTTGAGTTCTAAAAAAACAATAAGCTGAACATATCAATATACTCAACACTCCACGGAAAGTTATCAAGTTGTCCCTACCTGCCATAGAAACTTCTTATCAAATCCAATAAAATTGAAGGTTGTTAAAAAATGATACTATTTTTGTGAAATAGTTTGTATTTGAAAATCTCATCTACAATACAAAAACCAATCAGGTTACCATAATTAAATTTAAAAAAGCATCGGAATTAAATTTCGAATATCATGGAAATTTATTTTAACATTAAAATTTCCGGAAACTGGCGTCGGAAATGCTTTTTCAGAATTTTTTCCCTTCTATACATAATGTTATATTTACTATTAATATAACATTAATTTAATGTGAAATCGAACACATTTTTAATATTTTACAAAAATGTACCTACTGTTTACCACTAATTTATTACACAAATTTATCAATGGATAAAATTCAATTATTAAAATAAGGACCGTAAATGAAAAATTTTACAAACAGATAAATAATTTATGCTGTTATGTATTTAGGTATATATTACAGTGTTTTCCTTCATATAGTAGGGTTGTAATATTATGTAAAATGTTAAAAAATATTTTTTTTGTATTTAATATAACTCGATTAAATCGCAGCTGCTTATCATTTACATGTACGGTCCACAATATGTACTCTAATTTTCCCATCAATTCCGCATTACTACAATGTAAAACCCAATTTTACACCATTAATCTTCATAAGCAATTAAATACAGAACTTTTCATACACAATTCATTTAAAAAATCAAATAATCGTATCCTCATCATACAACCTTTATTTAATTTTTAGTAGAAACCAGATATTTTAAAAGATCATTCATCAAATTAATAACAACACTTTTTTTAAATAATCAAATTTTAATCGTATTGTTTACATTCCGACTCGGACAAAGTAAAGTAAAAGTTTTCAGCATCACTTCTCATCTCCACCGAAACAAACTTCAAATACAATTATTACAAAAAAATAAAATAATAAAAAAATTTAAAAAGCACAATTCGGGTCGGTCTACAAACGGAACACGACAATATATTTTATGATATTGATAATAATATACTCTATACTTTATAAATTGAATTTTTTTATTGAATACCTGGAAATTTTCGATGTTGCATTAACATTTATATTTCATTGGTTGAAAAGAAATACTAGTAATCTTTAAAATATTGCAATTTTGTGTCTTATAAAATTTTTGAAACTATTAAATAAATATTTAATTTTTATTACTTTATTGCTTTGAAATATGAGTTCTCAAATTGTTTTAACATATTTTCAATGAGTTTATACTAAATTATTGTTACAGAATTTAAAAAATCAAATAATGACGACAAACGTTTGGGTGGAGCAAGTAAGTACATACAATTCGTTAATCAAATAGGTAACTAAAAGTATAGTTTTCTAAATGACAATTTTGTGATGTATATTAGGAATGGAATGATTACAAACTGAAGTGGAATCCAGACGATTATGGTGGAGTAGAAACTTTGCATGTACCCTCCGAACATATCTGGTTACCAGACATAGTTTTGTATAACAAGTAAGTAATCTTAAAATAAGTTAAAAACTCAAATACTGTTATCTTCTATTATTATGTTTGCATTTGGCAAATAGATACGAATCGAGTGAATGTCAATAAAACTTTATAACGCCGATTTTATTACTTTTTGCATTACATTAATTTCAAAAGAGGGAATGTATCGACGCTACTTTTGAAAATAAATAGCATAACAAATTTAAAATAAGTATAACAAATTTACCAAGTCATTAAAATTGAATGTCCACCAACACATTTATTTCTATCACTCTTAACGCATCTCATACATCAAAATGCATGCACGTTACGAATCCTAAATGAGTTTCGTAATATGTAGTTAAATTTGGTGATAGGAATCCCAGTTTATTTTAAACACTCCAAATGACACTTATAAATAATAATAATAACCAAATACTTATTTTAATTCTACTGCTATTCTAATAATTCCGTTTCAATAATAATAAAATAAAATCAAAAGAGCTTCATCTGGTTTCAAAATTAGCTTAGTTTTTGTCGGAGTCATTAGTAAGACCCGAGTTTTTTAGGAAAATTTAATAAACTATTACGTAAATTTCGATTGTTAATTTCAGTGCTGATGGAAATTACGAAGTAACGATAATGACAAAAGCAATTTTGCATCATACTGGTAAAGTTGTATGGAAACCACCTGCTATATATAAATCATTTTGCGAAATTGATGTAGAGTATTTTCCATTTGATGAACAAACGTGCTTTATGAAGTTTGGTTCGTGGACGTACGATGGATACACTGTAATATGGCGATAACTTAAACACATACATAAGAGCAAACTAAAAGTATTATTTTAGGTCGACTTGCGTCATTTATCTCAGGTTCAAGATTCAGATAATATAGATGTTGGTATAGACCTTCAGGATTATTACATATCAGTCGAGTGGCATATAATACGTGTCCCTGCTGTACGCAACGAAAAATTTTACAGTTGTTGCGAAGAACCTTATCCCGATATAATTTTTAACATTACTCTCCGTAGAAAAACACTTTTTTATACAGTAAATTTAATTATACCTTGTGTCGGTATATCATTTTTATCGGTTCTTGTATTTTACTTGCCTTCGGATTCAGGTGAAAAAATATCACTAAGTATTTCGATTCTTTTATCGCTTACGGTGTTCTTCCTTTTATTGGTGGAAATTATTCCGCCGACTTCCATAACTGTGCCTCTGTTAGGTAAATATTTACTATTTACCATGTTACTCTGTACATTATCTGTTGTCACAACAATCGCTGTACTCAACGTTAACTTTAGATCGCCAGTTACACATAAATTAGCACCATGGGTAAAATACCTTTTTATTGGAGTACTTCCAAAATTTCTATTTATAGAACGTCCGAAGAAAGACGACGACGATAATAAGGGAGGAGATAGTATGTTAACCGATGTGATTCACATACCGGGAACTGACAAGTTCAAATCTTTCGATAACAATTCGTTCGGGGGTAGTTTCGATTTAGGAATATTACCGCCATCCAGATTTGATGTTGCCGCCTCGGGTGGTATAGGTCCGTGTTTTGGTGAACCTCCGTTTCCTTCCATGCCACTTTCTGGTGGCGACGATGAATTATATAGTCCCGCTAGTTGCAGAACCAACACATTTGATGGCACTAGCGAGCCGAGTCCAATATTTGAAAAACTTGGAATCCACGATATTGAAAAAACCGTTGCCGATTCCCGATTTATTGCTCAACACGTTAAAAATAAAGACACATACGAAAGTGTAGGTTTTCATATATTTCACTTTTTACCTTTTAACGATTGCTGTTTTTAGGTCGAAGAAGACTGGAAATATGTGGCAATGGTACTCGACCGATTATTCTTGTGGATTTTTACTGTAGCGTGTATTGTTGGTACGGCATTAATTATTTTGAAAGCACCGTCACTTTACGATAACACACATCCAATTGACATCCTTATTTCGAAAGTGGCTAAGAAGAAAATGGCTCTCTTAAAAATGGTGCCGGAAGAACTGTAACTTTATAATTGTTGATAAATTTTAAATAAGTACTACTTCATGCGATATAATGATAATCATTAATATAATAGAATATTATTTTGTTGTTGATACGTTATATTGTGCACCTATAAAATTTTCTGAAAGTAAATATTAAAAATATTTCGAAAACTACTATTATATAAGCGTTTAGTTTTATACAACTTGTCAAAATATCTTAAATATTTACTTTCAAATATTTTTCTAAGTCGCATCTTGTTTTATTTATACTAAAAATAAGGTAGTTAAAATTTGTACTTACATAATATCTTCTAATCTAAAAATAATTGTTTTTATGATAAATTTGTTTTATTTTCAATATGCATTTATCATTTTTTATTAATAAACGTTATTGAAAATTATATTGTTCGATTTCTTCGACAATAGATATAATTATGTAAATACACGGGTAATCCGTCCTTCCACTATGTTATCCAAAATGTTATAAATATAATTACATCTTTTTTGTAATTTCGATAAAAATTTATGCAAATTTAGCTAAATTATATTAAATTCTTATAGCTGGCCACCTTAGCGTAATTTTTGGAAAACTATAAATTTATTTCAATGTTGTACACCAATAATTTTATTATAAGAAGCACTTTCGTCATTAACCCGAAGCAGTAAAGCATCATCAAGTCAAGTAATGTTCCTTATAAGTTATAACTAACCATCCACGAACATCATTTCTTTTAAAGTTCTCATGGAGAGGAAAACATAATATGCACTTGACCTGACCATCTTCTGTTCAATATTTATTCTCACAAAAATGGTCAAATAAATTTTCAAGTTGACTTCGAATATTACAAAAATGTCGATTGAAATTCTTTGCTGAAAAGTTAAAAATATTACCTATACAGATAGATCCTCTGCGGCCCAAATTAATAGTTATTAAAATTAAGGCTTTGATCTTTTTATGAGACATAAAAATATTGAATAGTAGGTCACAAAAATCAATGTAGGTTTTTCTAAATCCTCTTAATGAAAGTTTTCATAACTTGCAGAATTATGGGCTTAACATATAATTATTATATAATATAGAAGTAAGGAACACAAAAATCTTTTTAATTATTACCATTTAATTGCAGGAAGAGCTGTAAAAAATTCTGAGATACACTCATTCCTTAGTAGCATATACAAAATTAATAATAAAATTATAGGTTCCCGAAAAATTACTCCCATTGCTTCGAAAATTTGTCCACTGAAATATAAATTCTCACTGCTTTGCTTAAAAAGCTAATTTTAAAATAGTCAAAAAAAATTAATTGGTTTATTTAAAAAAAACGTAGTAAGTTATATTTTTGAGATTAGTATTCAAGATTTTAAAAGACATTTTTTTATTTAATTTACAGAGCTCTTAAAAAACTCCAGTTTTATAATTTTTATTCATTATTTTACACAGTGTACAAAGTTCATTATGATTGAGAAGAAATCTTAAAGATTATACTTACATATTACTTTATTACTTTAGAACTATTTTTTATATAACTTAATATTATTATTACATGATTCATAATTATGGTGGGTTATAACTTGTACACTCAAATTTTACAGAAATTAATAACATATTTACGAATTGGTCTCCCAGCCAATCCAAAATTAGGCTGAAGGGTTTTTCCGTTAAAATCAAGATCCTGTTCAGGATAATTTTTGCAAACTGCCTGACTGGAATAGAACGTTGATGATTATCGGAATGCCTTTCTGCTGCCGGAACTCAAACTAAAAATGGAAATTTCGGAATACAATAAAATTACCAAACAGTAGGTAGATGAATTTATCCAATTATTATATCAGTTGATTCTAAAATTGTCCCGATTAACTTTACTTCAGTTCATTTCACACGGATTGCCTGATTGATTTTCCAAATTTAACTTTCATTTCCCATATTAATTCTGACCTAAAATTATCGATTTCTAATTTCTTGGAGTTTTACTGAAGAACTCAATTCGTATATTAACTTAACTTATAACTAATTCAAGCTAAAGCACCAACGCTCTAACTTTTGGCTTACTCCTTAGGCTGGTAGCTCACCAAGGCCCACCCCCGTGTTCAAAAATTTTATAACATAGGATATGTACAAAAGTAAGTAACTGACCACCACCTTTACTTTATTTTTTCAAACATATCGATTTCGTTTCACATCTTTTCACATTTTCTATTCTATTTATTAGCTCATATTTGCTATTATGCTCTATTATTTGTTTCAAAATCATCTATTTTCTACAATCTTCTTCTGTATTTCTTCTACGCATTCTTTATCGAACCATTCGCTTTAGGCTTTGCGGTTTTCCCCTTTTTGATTTTTGCTTGTCTTTGATATGTAGATACTAGATAGTATAATAGTAGATACTATTAATTTTAAAATTTTCATTATTTTTTCATTATATTTCACTTTTATCTTTCCTTTTGTATCTTTATCTTTATCAGTCTTTTTCTGATTTTCTGTCGTTCTTACTACTCTTCCTAAATAATAATAATCTGAATTTATGTTTGTTTACCTGTTTTTTCCTCTCCCCTTTTAATCGCATAATCTATAAAGAGCTTGCTACTTTCATTTGTTTCTGTAATAAGTTACCTGGCTTGTCTTTAATCTATCGTCAAGAAATACTTGTTTTTATTAAAATCCTTCAACATAATTTTTAAGTCATATCTACATACAGTAGCGCTCAAAAGTAAGTTGGCAAACAGTTTTTTTTAAAGAACTTTTTCAAATTTGAACATTTTTCTTTCATTATATAAAAAATTAGAGTTAAACCTTTTAATTTAAAAGCCTTTAAAAATAATATTACAAAAATGAAAGAAAAATGTTGAAATATAAAAAATTCTTGTAGAAAAACCTGTTTACAACTTACTTTTGAGCGCTACTGTAGATATAATTTAGTTAGGAAAATTAATAAAAGGCACTTTCGTCAAGTATTTTATATTTAAATGCGGCCTGGTTTAGATTGGGACTAGTCTTCTTCAGCGCATTCCTACAAAAGCAGAAACAAGGTTATTACAATAACTATTACTTCCGATATTACTATTCCGATAACTATTATTTCTATAATTTCCTACCAAAAATTTTGCTACATGAAAACATCAAAAGATTTTAATAAAACATATATTGTCATTTTTCATTTTGCATAAGCATTTTAAGTTATAAATTTTTCTAAAAACAGATATTAATTTAAAAACATTCACGTAGATAATTTGTTTTAAGCATGTGAGATTTTTCTTTTAAATGAACATCCATGGTGATGAATAATTTGGTTTCATATTTTTAGATTAAATGATTATTTAAAGTTGAAAAGCACAGCTAAGGAAACTTTGAGTTGAGTTTTCAATAATTATGAGTATAAAAGATGTTTTTGGTCCAAGATCTTTGAATGAAAAGACAAATGCCAATATTCATCAATGAAGTCGATGAGAATTCAATCAATTATTAATTTTTGTAAAAATAAAGTGTCATAAATCAACAAATGCAGTGCAACGAATTTGCATTTCCACCAAAATTAAGTGGGAGAATTAAAAGTTTTCAAAGTTACAAAAATCAAGGCGGGAGAAAAATTGGTGAAATAATTCATTCTGGGTAAAACCGTCAACTTGTCAAGTTCGAAATTTTAAAAGCCCAGAGTCAAAAGTTTAAATAATTTGAATTTTAATTGTAATTGACAAATACAATTAAAAGATTTAACTTACCTGAAGATTACAAATTCAGAGTAAGGGTGCTTGTGCCAATATTTTCAACAGAAAGAAGAACCAAAATTTATTTACGACCAAACATAATCATCAGAAATAGCAGGAACGAGTAACGCAGCATTTGAACTCCAGACTCACAAAAGGTGAAATGGTGAATGGAAACAACGACAAACAAATGAAAACTTCTAATTTATTAAGAGTGAGAACAATTTAAGTGCACGAACGATTAATTTTTCGAAATTAAAAGCCCAGAGTCAAAAATTTAAATAAAATTTAAATTTAATTATAATTGATAAATTCAATTAAAGTATTTACTTACCTGAAAATTACAAATTCAGAGTAAGAATGTTTTGTGCAATTAATTTAAACAGAAAGAAGAAGAAGAATCCAAAATTTATTCAAACTACAATAAACTGAAGAAAACTTCAAACTAACAGGGTGAGAACATTTTAAAAGCGCAGGAACGATTAATTTTACGTTAAGTGAAACCACGATGAAATTGATTTATTTTAAAATTTGTATTTTTTTTTCATCAAAATTGCAACTTTATCTGGATAGTTGAAAGAATTACTCAATCATAAATACGATTAAAGTTACAATTCGATGAAATTGATTTATTTGGTAAACCGATGTAATACGGTATAAAATTAAAAACATCAAAATTTAAAACTTTTTAAAAATGTAAAAATTGGCCTGACTGTGAAATCTGTAAAATTCAAATTTGTTTAATTTCCGATTAAATTACATATTAATTTGACTAACTTGCTTTAATTATTCAACATCAAAATAAGTTAAAGGAATCGCAAGCTTATTATAACAAGGGATGGATGTTCAAAAAGGTAATTGATTAGGTTTTCTTTAGATACAAAACAATTTTTACGCATTTGGACATCGCAATTTAATATATACCAGGTGACAATAAAATACAGAGACTGATTAAATTCTAATTATTTCTAAAGAATTTGAACCAAATCATTTGAAAATCTTATAGATTGTGAATACTTTACGTTTATATTCGTATAATACAATAATTATAAATTTTCAAAATTGCTTCCATGGGCATCAATTCATAATTTTAAATATTTAATAAAATGATCAGCAGCTGTTCGAGACATTTCATCTCACACCTTGACAATGGAATTTTTATGTGGTATATAGTTCAGTGCAGGCTTTAGTCTCCAAATGTGCCCAAACAAAGTAGTTGAAAGGATTTGAAACTGGAAAATGCGGTGACCATTGCATAATGTTAATAAAATTTGATTTCTCTCGAATGTCACTCAATGTCACTTTGTGAGTCGGAACAGAATTTTGTTGGAAGGTTCAATCATTATTTAGATAATTCTCGCAAGTAAGTCCCGGGAAGAACTACGTCCTGAAGAATTTCACGGCGATAGATTTCTTGGTTCACTTTTACTACATCATTAATAAATTTTAGCGATAGCTTTCCCACAGTGTTAAATCCATCCCAAACCATAACAGATTATGGAACAAACCATAACGCTAAAGAAGTTACAATAATTCAAAAATATAAGAAAATTCAGGAAAGACGCGAATCATGAATCGTGTGGATGCAACATTATATGTCATGTTGCACGAATTATGTTCTTCAACTCAATGATATTCTAAATATAATCGAGTATTCAAAGAAAATAGTGTTCCCTGGTTGAAATGTCGTTTCGAAAATTACTACAAAACAATTTTTGTGCTGCCTGGTAAAGGTATAGTATCAGAATAAGTATCATCTAAAGGAAATAATTCAGCAATGTTTGAAGTATGTAAGTGGAGTTGTCAAAACCACAATTCCTTTGGTTGGTTTTTTTTAACCTGAGTTAACACATTGATGCATATGCACAAAAATATAAGTTAAAGCAGTTTTGATTCTCGTGATTCTCAGATTCCAAACGTATCTGAATTTTATTTTATCAAGAACAACATTTTGAAATCTAAGTACCAAGTAAAACCTTTCAGTGTTTCCTTAAACTGAGATCTTCTTTTTAATTGTACATATGGAATTTGTAAAGAGGTAGACGTCTCAATTAAGTTCTCTTTAGTGACTATTTACAATATTTCGGTAACCTTCATTTTAAAATCAAATTTTACTAATCGCTTATAACATTAGGTGCATTTTGCGAAGTTCAACTGCTGAGAAGTTGACTACAGCGGTTTCGCTAAACGGTACGCTGAACAAGCGCTTCGCGCAAAAATTTTACGCTGCGTCACATAACTGTTTCAGTTAATGAATGTAACAATTCATCAAATGATGAATTTAACACGTGACCCTTCTCCACCCATCCCTTGGCCTCAAATTGTTATTTGCAAGTTGCTTGGAACAGTTTCTGATGATTTCAACGAACACTTTTGGAACACTTTATTGCTACTTTTAAATATCTTAACCTCAAAAACGTTTGAAAATAATTTTCTGTTATGTTATTATGTTATGGTAGACCACTATGATAAATAAAAAAAACTCTAAGGGCTGATGTAACAAACCGCCTTCAAATTAGAATAAGTTTGCAATTTCATAAAAAAATAATTTAAATAAATAATCTAAGTGCGGTTCTAGTAAACATTTAGGATAATACCCTAAAAAGCAATCAATATGTCAAGATATTGACTAAATGCTAAAACCAAAGCTTATTCTAGTTAAACACTTAACATTTGAACCCCGAAATAAGGCACACAATATGTTAATCGCGTGAGAACTTGAAAGTAAGATCGTGATTTTTCGGTCATGGATGATTTTCACCCTATACGTTAGGCCCCCAACATCACACAAATAAAGTTAGTTTTAGGAGGGATGTTTTTTTGAATTCCGCTTCCTTTGTCTACAAGCCAAAAATCTCAATTTTGAAATAAAAGGAGGAGCATTATTTTCCAAAAGTCAGTCGTTTCCGAGAGTCGTTTTGAGTCAGTCGTTTTGTTCAAGTCCGGAACAATCCCCTGTTTTTTTTTATTCAATCATTCTTTTTCTTGGTCACTCAAGTGTTCAATTCACCCCTTTGTTTTTTTTATATTTTGGACAAGTGTTTATTTTAAATTCAACCTTTCTTTTTTCTTTAACCGTGAGTGTGTTTTGTTTGTTGCTACGAATCTTTCCAACAATTAATTTTTAAATAACAAACTGCTTGATTATTTAGCCATACATTAGATTTATATTAGAGTCGAGCTTTCTCTTTTTTTTTTTTTTAGGTAAAAATTGTAATAAATTATATGAGCATTAAAATTAATAACTCAACTAATTTCTTTTTCATTCAAATTAAATCAGATAAATTTATCTAAAACTATTCTTGAGTTATTAATCAATTCCTTTATTTCAGATTTTTTTGTAAACAATATAATTTTTCTTTCTATTTTTCTATTTTCAATAAATCAATTAAAATGATTATTATTTGTTTTTTTGTTTTATAAATGAGAGATTTCGTTTGGGTTAATTCCCGCGCTTCGAAAGGACCACACTACCAGAAAACCAACAAACGGGCTAGTCTATCCCCGTTCTCAAGAAATAGACGTGATGGCAGCGAAAACAGTACCAGTTCGCAATTGTAATTACGAAACCCAGGGTACTACACTGATTTCTTTCAATAGAAGAACTACAGCGTCGAATAGACCAAAAAAATCTTTTTAAGTTTTTAGAGATTTTAATTAATAGAATGTAATGGGACTCCCACAAACAGGAACGATTGCAATCCTAGAAATGTTGCTAACCGATTTCATAGGACACTAAACACTGTACGTCCAAAAAGTGCCAATCAACAGATTTTAGATTTGATGGTACAACATCACAATGAAAACAAGTTGGATAGAGAAACTTGTAAAATTTGATATCGGTTCAAAATAATCAAAAGGAACGGATGTTGAACCAGTTTGAAGAATTGATTACGTCTTAAGGCTAAGAATCATCGAGCTAGCTTTGATTCACGAACGCATGAGGGCTTATAAGCCACGGTATTTAAAAAAAAATTCTAACCAAACTTTTTCGACAATACCTTGAAATATGGAGCAAGCAGGTTTTGTGCCATACGGTAACCTCTTAACTACTAAATGCCTTTATGCGTGCTCCATGTAAGCATCCTACTTGTCTCTTCATCTACTGATAATTGGTTGTATGCATTTAAGAAATCCAATTTCGAATACCTTTCACCTCCTTGTAGTGCCGCAAAAATTCGAAGTAATGGATGGTTACAATCTTTTAAATGTTTATTTAATGTAATTTTGTAATTTGCGCATAGACGTAGGTCTTTCCCATTGGGTTTTAAAATCGGCACCAACGTTGTCCCCCAGTCTGCTGATTCCACTTTAACAATAATACCTTCCGCCTCTAACTTTTCTTATTCCGCTTCAATCTTACTCGTAAATGAATACGGGATAGGTCTTGGTTTGTGAAATATTGGTATTGTTTCTTCTATTAATTCCAATCGAATAGGGTTTCCATTATAAGTGCCCAATTCCGGCTTAAACAAATTTTCAAAATTTTTCAATAACGCTTGTAGCCTGTTATTATTAATATCTACAGATTTACTAGCATGCATTTGATTTATCTCTAACCTTTCTTGTAGGATGTTCGGACCAATCATCTTAAATTTTAATTTTGTGAATAAATCCCGCCCTAATAATAATCTGTTGCCTCCTTCCGCCTTCACTTCATTTCCATTTACCATCACGTCCACACCAATCGTGCCCAATGCTGATATTACTCCGTTATTGTAAGTCTTTAATCGAACCATCGCAGGAGCCAATGGAACCTCTTCAAATCTTCCCAAGTACATGGCCTCTGGCATGCATGAAACTCCGGCTCCTGTATTTACTTCAAACTTCACTCTTTGTCCATTTATCTTGTCTTTAATCCACATTGGTTCTACATAATTACAGTCAGAGACTCTTCGTTCCATGTTGAAAAGTTCTGGTCCATCTTCTAATTCCAACATATTGTTGTCCTGTTCTTTCTTTGGACACACCATCGCTAAATGTCCCTTAACTTTACAAATTCTACATATTACATATCCATTCCTCCAACATTGCCCCAAATTCGCATTCTTTAGCTATAGGTACCTTTTTATCTCGAACAAACCAATCATGTACTCCTTCGCTTTCTTGTTCCAACCTTAAAAATTCAATCCGTTTACGAAATGCTAATACCTTTGGTGTAAATTGTCTGCCCAATAATGACGATAATAATCATTCCAGTGACCACCTTTGCGCTAACTCGGGATAGCACAAATCTCGAAGTGTCGTATACGCTTCGGTCCAAATCAACGTTAACAACAATGGCACCCTTCTTGTCTCTGGAACCCCATTGACTTCGAAATACAGTTGGAGTCTTTCAAAATAAACTGACCAATCATCTCCCAACCTGTACTCCTCCATTTGTCCCATGGTTCCCACCGTACCCATACTCTCCCCTTCACGCATCTTAACAAATTCCTCTACTTTAGTTTATTTTTATTCTCGTCGCCAAATGATATGTATTAAAATACTAATATTAAAATAGTACGTTCGATATTTATCAATTTATTGACACATAATTTACAACATTAATATTGCGTAGCAATTTTCATTCTTAATGCATTACAAATTTTCCTTAAAAAAATGATTTTCTTTGTTTGCATTAACAAGTCGGATAATGCAAAGTAATAAAATTTTACCCATGCAAAAATCGCCCATAACCTAAAGAAGTTTTCACTTCAAAAACTAACATGCATTTTTAAATATTTATAACTGGCCCGTTTAAGGGCCCGTTGTAAACAAAAGTCGCTCATCCCTGAATTAGATTATCTTAGATTTTCGGTAAATACGACCTAGCATAATATAATAGAAAATCACAGATAACCAAAACCTATTTGTTCGAGTGAGATTCAAAAATTTTAATTTTCAATTAATATTTAGTCATACATCTTATTAGCGTGAATTGTAATAATATTTTCATTAAAATGCATTTAAATAAATACCGCATATTTTAGAACTTTCTCGAAATAATCGATAATTTATTATGTAACTTTCAAATTTACTTTCCAACCGCACCAAATTAATATAGGGATTTAGTATTTACTATTGGACAAACGTACCGTGTACAGCAATGCGCAATTTTGTTAACATTTGACAATGACAGACATCACAAAAGTAGTAAAAGTCAAAAATGGTAAACAAAAAAGAACAAGTCGAGCATGAAATATCAGATGATAGTTTGTACCTAATTTTTGTGTAGAATCATAAACAATTTTATATTCGAAATCAAATTTTATCACATATTTCTTTTTAATTCAATGCAACCGAAACTGATGAATCATCTCATCTACTCGCCTACAATAGGAAATTATTAAATTTCGATCTTACTTCAATCGTAATAAGTAATTATCGTTTTGGTTATCATTTACTTATTAGTGCCAATATTCGTAATTTACGAGCAACATTAGACGTGCCTTAAAGAAGTCGTCGATAGGAAAAAAAGTGAAACTGATGTGTGTATAGGTTAAGTTTATTTGAAATTAACCAAGGATGGATGAACGCAAAGTTGCCGATTATTTTGTTGTTGCCGGACTACCAAACGATCCCGAGCCAATAGACGACATCGCGTTATCCGATGTGGGTCTTTTAAAACCTAGTCACAGTCAAGCACCAATAACAGATATCGGAATTATATTTCCATCTTTGGACGAAGTTGCACCTTCTGGTTACGAAACCATCACTCACACACCAACAGGTTTAAGTGCGGATTTAAATCATGGTAGTTTACGTAGTATCGAGTGTTATATTTGTTTTAAACGTGGTCGAGATAAACCTCCGTTAGTAGATATAGGTGAGATTAACTAAATTTGCTAAATTTTCATCTTACATGTATTATGTTTTGCTATGTCGTTAACATTACTTAACGAAGTTTAATGTATTCTTGTAGGTGTAATGTATGAGGGAAAAGAGTGGTTAATGCCTGATGCAGAAGTCGTTAAAGAGAGTGTAGGTAAAAGAGTAGCAAATGTTAATAATTCAACTGCCCAAACGTTCATCACGTACCGACGTGGAACACCGACATTGGCTTGTAATGCATTGGTGGTTACCGACATTTGTGTTGTAATTGCTAGTAAAGGTGAATCACCTCCACATGCTTTTTGTTGCATTAATAAAAATTTGAATAAGGGAATTGTCGGAAGTGATGTTTTTCTGTGTTATAAAAAATCTATGAATCGTGCAAAGTTGTTAACTTACAAGCCGTCATGTTTATACAGGTAAAACTTGTTTTATTAGAATTTATAAGAAAAGCTGTTACGGTGTTATTTTGATACATTTAATTTGCAGATACCCGACGATAGATTTGAAAAGTTTTCCATTTCCAAATTCTGTTCCATTATTTTGCTTACCCATGGGTTCGACATTGGAATTATGGCCGGAGAAAGCCGCACTGCCAAAACCAGTCTTTAGCACGTTTATATTAACAGTCTCGGATGCTAAACATAAAGTGTATGGTTCTGCTATAACATTTTATGAAAAATATGATGAAGACCAACTCACCGAAGAACAGAAAACATTACTGGAATATGAACCGGATGGTGGTTACATGTTGCATGCTAATAAAAGTATATGCGTGTTATCTCATTGGCCATTCTCATATGCATTTGAAAAGTGGCTGCTTTATTTATATGTAAGCTATTTCTTTAAGCAATTTACTACTTGTAAAACTTATTGTGTAACATTTTAGGCCATAGCGTCAACCAATCAACTTAGAACAATTCCAATAGAACGTTACGTTGTGCAGCTTATAGATGAAATTCCTTTTCCTTCGCCTCGCACTTTGCTACAACTTTCTAACAAAAAAGACGATCAAGTAATAATGACACAACCAGAAGACCTCCCATTTCCACACAGTGCTGCTGGATTTAAACAACTGCTACTTAATTTGGGTTCCGAAAACAGCCTCTTGGTTTTGCTCTTAGCATTAACAGAACAAAAAATTTTAATTCATTCTTTGCGCCCCGACACTCTAACTGCCGTAGCCGAAGCGGTTTCTGCTTTGCTGTTTCCTTTCAAATGGCAATGTCCTTACATACCTTTATGTCCTTTAGGCTTAGTTGAAATTTTGCATGCTCCTTTACCATTTTTGATTGGAGTTGATTCCCGTTTCTTTGATCTCTATGATCCACCTTCCGATGTTAGTTGTGTTGATCTAGATACTAATATAATCACAGTAAGTAGAGAAAACTAAAAATTGTGTCTCAACTTTTTACAATTTCTTTTTTAGGTTTGTGAAGCACAAAGACAAATTCTCAATCTAAAGTTGCTACCTAAACGACCTGCAAAAATGCTCAAATCAACTTTAGATCGACTTTACACTCATTTAAGAAAAGTAACGCAGGTTACCGATATACACATAGAAGATGACATCGAAATGGAATTTCAAAAGTTACGAAAAGAGGTGTGTGCTTACAATAAAATATTTACATGCCCAGGAATAAGAGTCTGTTTTTAAATCACAGAAACTGTAATAATAACTTGTTATTCCCTAGGGATTATAAGCAGAAACTCTTGGAAGTTTGCATTAATTTTTTTTATTAAAAAATAAAGAGGTCCAACTAGCGAAACCTCTCATTTGTTAATTCACTTATATTCAACCTATTAGAGATGCATTATAACTTACAAAAAGTATTGAATGTCAAATTTATATCTGAAATATCAGGGCGTGAAAATGAGCTTAAGTCAAAAACGTACATTTCAAGTGATTTTATTTCAATCATTTTACCATTCCGATGACATAATTCTGAAGTGCATTTTAAAAATGTGACTTAACTCTATTTTCACTCGGGAGCGAATTATTATTAATTTATTAAGTACCGATATTACAATACTCGTATAAACCTTGGTATATCATTATTCCCAGTATAAGAATTGTTAGTAACAATATTGTATAATTGACCCTCCAAGTATTATTTTATTTATTAATACATAATTTATTTCTTAGATTTATAATGTCTATTTTGTGTTTGCTAACGTGATTCAATTTTATAGCAAATTCAAGAACTAGAAATACAACAAGCGTTTGTAAAATTTATGGCCATGACACTGAAAGGCTACCGTTCATATTTGTTGCCGATTACGAAAGCACCGACCGTTGGAACCACAGATCCTCAAGCGCTATTTCAATTGAACGACTTTTTAAAATCACGTGACAAAACTCACCACAAGTTTTTTTCACTTTTAATGCGTACTCAAATGTTTATTCGTTTTATTGAAGAACGAAGTTTTGTAACGGATGGAGATCAAGGTCTTACATTTTTTGACGAATGTTGTGAACGTTTAGGTTTCGATGATAGCGAACTTCGATTGTTAGAACTCGAATTAGTTCAAAACAGTGAACGAACTGTGTTATTATTACCTCCTGAACCACCACCACAAGGTGATGTTTTGCTTTTATGTAAGAATTATAAAAATTTATATATTTTGATTATTATTTTAGGTGGTTCTTATTCATATGAAAGTTTTGACTTGAATCCTACTTTATTAAAAAATAAAAGGCACAAACATTTAACGTCTCTGCACCCATCCACTGCACCTGGTTCACCAATGGCACGTAGAACAAAGCATGAAATTAAATCGGCTCAGAAATTAGCTCGGTAAGTGTTTATTACTAAAATGTTATATTTTAGATCTTCCAGTTTTTAACAAATAATATTGGTTCTGAAATAATTCTAAACTACTTAAATTTTTTACATATCGAACCTTGTAAGTTTCAAAAAAAATTTCTGGAAGGCACAGGAAATTTCTTAACCCATTCCTTCCCATGGATTTACTTTTACCGGTTATTCTGTACTCATACGAGTACAGTGGTAATTAATGGGTTAATAACTGTTTAATATCACATGCTATTGATTATCATATTAATACAATATTTACATATTTTTCCTGGGCTAACTAATTTATAAGAGAAACAGTTTTCTTGTGCGTCCTGTAAAATTATTCGTTTGTAACTTATGAGTTACTGCATCTATATGCAGAGGATCTAAACCTTCGATTATGTACAATTTATTTATATAAATAATATTTAATGTTTTACCAACACAATCAAGGAAAGAGTGGCAGACACAGATTACCGATTTTCAACGTCCTGAAACCATCACCCATTTCTGTGTTTCTGGCCCATTAGCGGTCATCAGTACCACATACTATGAAATCACTTGATTGTGTGCACATGTAACAGGCTGCCACTCTTTCCTTGATTGTGTTAGTAATTATTTAAACTTTTAATTGCAATAATTTGCAAAAACCTTTACCTTTTATTTAATGTTTTAATAGCAATTACCACTTTGAATCGTTATGGCAGCATTGATAATTTATTAAATGGCAACCTGCTTTTTTTATATTATATGATGATGGTAATTTTTTTAATTGAACAGTCATCAAGGCAGAACATAAATTAGTGAAAAATAATTGAAGATTTATTGTATTTTTCTTTCCCTCTGTTAACAATTTGTATCCATCAGATATACCTAAAGGTTACCAACATCCGATATAAACCTCTTT
Organism: Cantharis lateralis; assembly: GCA_963170105.1. NCBI lineage: Eukaryota > Metazoa > Arthropoda > Insecta > Coleoptera > Cantharidae > Cantharis > Cantharis lateralis. The sequence continues at coordinate 14,396,330 of OY720629.1, forward strand.
TCTTTCACGTACTTTTTTTTGTTACCGAGATCAATATGTGGAGCCTAATTATCTAAAAGTGTGTTTCCTATGATGTGTTATACAACATAATTTATTACTTGCTGGGAGATTTGCATTTTTTGAATATGCAGGAAATGGGTCCGGTCTCCTGAAACTTGGGCGAGATGTTTATTAGGTACATGCCACACTTTGTACTTTATGACGTTACCTAGCATGATTTCTTTAAATGTTGGTAAAGAGAGAGCAATATTACAACAAGCATATGATTTATTAGTACGTGCTACACAATTACGTTTAGCTTGTGATGAAGTTTGCTATCGTTTAATGATGCAACTTTGTGGTGAACATTCCAAACCATTATTGGCTGTTAAATTATTATTGCTCATGAAGAGATCTGGAATACAACCTAATGCGTTGACTTATGGGTAATTATACGAATACTTTTATTGAGGCAATAATGTTAAGTTACTTAATTTCTATTTAGGCTTTACAATAGGTGTGTATTAGAAGCACAATGGCCTGCACAATCAAGTTCAAGTCAATTGTTGTGGAATAAATTACGCTACGTTGTGCTCGGAGCGGCACATTTTCGATGGGCAGCACGTCGACAAGCAGCTAGAAAATTATCGGCGTCTACAGAAGGAGGTAAATTTTAATTTTTTTAAAATGATTTAGTTGCAAAACGGAATTATTTTAGGTTCCAGTTTATTAGATACAACTGAAAGGTCATCACGTTTATCTCTGGATTCCCATGAAGCAATTCATTCTGATTCTAGTCTATTAGATAAATTTCGAAATCATGTTGCTAGTATAGTTAGAAGAGGTAGTGTTAGTGCACCAGAACAAACTGTTACAGACTCTACCGTTTCCAATAACGATTTACAAGTAGATTGTGAAGACATAGATGTAACGGAAGTGAACGAAGAACCGATAGATGTAACCTTAACTCCACCTGAAAGTCCATCCGAATATTTAAGACTATTGTCCAGATCTGAAAGTGCAAATGATGCTAAAATACTGGATAAATTAGAACAGAGTGCTAGGAAAAATTGCTCAAGAACTCTTCAATTTAATAATGAAGATATTGATGAGCTCAGCAAATCTCCATCTAAGTAGGGCATAAAATATGACGGGAAAGTTTTTTTCATAATTTTTTATGTTATCAGGATATCTCCTCGTACACCTGTAACCGAGAATGATCCACTTGGTGCACTAGAACAACCCATCATCGAAACCAATATCAGTGCTCCACCGGAATCTGTACAACAAAATAATTCTAGTTTTATAGCCATCGATGAACCTATACTTTTTCGTTCGTCCATTCACAGATCCGCCACCTTTGAAGGAAGTCCTCCTGCTCAAAATAAAATACATCGATCGGAAACTGTGCCTGCAGCTACACTCACTTCAAGTTTAGCTGGGCTTGGTTCAAGTCTTAAAATGGGTTTCAGGTATTTTAAATTTATATCACTGATTTTATTACTTTTAAAGAAGTGTGTGTTTTATTATATTACAATAAGCCACGTCAAAGAAGGTATATGTATCGGCACTTAGCTAATGTCATAATCGGGCGCTATCTTTTTTTAGGTTGACAAAAAGATTGGTCAATCGGAAATGGCTTACAAAAATTGTAATCCTGATGAATTTGTGCTTAATTCTTATATTAATATAGCAGAAATATCTCTTATGGATCAACCTAGATCAAATATTAATTGTACTTTTAAGAAAAATACACATAAGACTTAAAGAAAAATAGGAAATCTGATAACTAATGATAATTTTTAAAACCCTAGCCACTAAGCAGTGTAGAAAAGCAATCTACTGCATTGAAAAGTACAGAAATCCTTGTGTCAATTTTTAATAAATATTTGATTTTGTATAATATGTACATATATCTTCTTTGGCAAGATGTAACTATTTGATAATTTCACGTAGTTTTTGTTTATTTGTAATACTTCGATGTACATGTAATTAAAGAAATTCAAGAATCCAATAAATTGATTTTAAATTAAAATCTTACAAAGCTTCACGGTGTTATGAAAAAATTAAATATTTGCAATCATTTTTTAGTTATTGTTGTACAGAAAAGTAATCGAAATGAGTGTTATTAGTGCATTAATTTAATAATAATAATTAAAGAAATGCAATTAATTTAATTTATTTAGCTTTATTATTTTTGCAAAATCTGCATGCAATGTTGACATACAGCATGAAGTGTACATAGTTTTGTGCTTGTATGGCCTTAATGCACGTAGCCTGGCAGTAGTTAGATGTATTGTTTTAGCCGCTACTCACCAGCACGATTATCACTACGCAAAGCTGATCTCAAAATGCCTCATCAGATCATTGAGAATGCTCTAAGTAACCTCAGGTATGACTTATATGATGTACAGTAATAAGTATTTATAGGAATGTTTGAATTTAATAGATATATTTTATAGATGCTGGCTATTGTAATCACAAATATTTGAATTTACCATAACTTAAAATTAATCATAATATATTTAAAACTCCAAATGCAAGGTATAATAATTATATTGTAATTAAGATATAAAAATTAGAAAATATTCCTTGCCAAAAAATTTAATATTAATGTCGACTAGTTTTGGTAAATTACCATCTTCTGAACATTTTACAAAGGCAGCATAAATTAGAATGACCGCAAGATAATTATTTACCAAAAGTAGTTAGCAGTAGTCAATTTTTATATACTCCTATTATACCAGGTGACCGTCCGATTTTTGAACATAAAAACAAATCTCTTTAATTGATATTTTTTTTATTCTTATCCATTATAATAGGAAGCAGGAATTTAGAAAAAATCAATTTCCTATGTAAATTTCCTATGTTCAAAAATCGGACGGTCACCCGGTATATTAATAATCAAACAAACTAATTTACCAATCTTATAAGGCAGTTTAACAGCATTAAAATTATACTGATAAACCTGATTACAATAATCTTCACCTACTACTAGGTAATGTTTTAAAAATGCATTTTTTTTCATATTTTTAATTTACAAAATTTGCAAATTTTGCGTTGTTCAAAATTAACCACATTAAGTTCTAATCTTTTAACTTCCAGTTAAGCTAACTAATAAATAACAAACTTTAGGTTGTGTAATAATGTTAGTGATTTTTAATTTAATTTTACCAAAATAAATAAACTGGTGTAAAATTTAATTGTCATTATTAAGGTAACTCCAGCATGAAATCACATCTCGAGCGATTTTTTAAAATTTTTGATCATATGCTAACAATAACGTTTACTAATAAATTTCCAAGTTTCAGAATTTTTGAGCGTTTAGAATCCGAGATAATTAGTAATTAACTTAATAATTAGTAATCCCCTTTAAAGCATGTAAAACTGCCTGTCCGCCATTACAAATGTAATGTAAATTCAATACTTTAAATTACCATGTAATTAACTGTAAATATTGGAACAATATAGAGCTTTTTGACTTGACTTGTCTGCCGAACTATTTTCTATTATGCAAAAAAAATCGCCTGATAGAATTTTGCAAAAATTTACAAGATTAAAGAAAAATGTGTTTTAAACAAATTTAAAAAAAGACAATAGCATTTCGGCGTTTTGTATTCGTGAAATAATAATTATAATGCGCGAAAAATGCTTGAAAATACTACATATTATTTGTTAGTCTGAGGTTATTTTCTTTTATAAATACATATATAGTAATTATTTTAATAATTTAAATAGGGAATGAACATATGGAGGGTAGTTTTTATTATGTTTAATTCTTATTTGTAGCATATTATAAACGAAACTTCAGTGCATGTGTAACCATGTCACTTGATTTCACGCTGGACTATGCGCTGGACCTACCTTAAAATATTGAAAAATCATAATTTATTAATTATTATAAACAAAAGTTGAGAAAATCACTAACGTTACTACGCAACCAAGAGTTTATTAATCAGCTTAACTGGAAGGGAAAAATCTAGACCTAAATAATGTCATCATTTTTATTAATCCTAACTATGGTACTAAATAATATTAATAAAATTATTTATAGACCAATTAATTTATTATTCAATGCCAAAAATCAACCAATGGTAAAATAATCAAACTTGAACCATTCGATAGAAAATAAAGATTTAATTTAAAAACAGAAAAGTAATAGGTTCATAAAATTCGAATTCGAACAATAGACAAAAAAGCACTAAGTAATAATCCTTGCATGAAGTTAAAAAACCGCCAAAGTTCTATGGGTAATATATAAATTATTTAACAAAATACTAGCTGTATCTACTTATTATTTAAAAGCTTCACATGTTTCGCGTGGTGCGCATCATCAGAAGTTCACTACATAAATAAACTAATAATACTAAAATACTAGTAATACTAAAAATAATATATCACAATTCAAAATAACAACATAAGATATGGTACCCACTGTCTGTATCCTATTAACGAGGGAGTGAATTGTACATAATTTTAATGTATATAGCTTTATATAAGACGATAAAAATTAGTTGACTAATCAGAGCATGGTTACTATAATTACAGAAAAATAGAGAAGCAGAATTTTGAATGTTATGTAATCTAAATATTTATTTACTATATTTTCAATCGTATATCAAAAAACAGTCCAACCTCGTAAAAGCTCCGAAATGGACTCCCCACTGACTTAAAATTGTTGGAACTACCCGCGCATTCAAAATTTACAAATTTTTAAAATTAAAGGCCGTTCTACAGAACACAGCAATATATATTTCGGCTGGAAAAAATGTCGACCAATTAGGGTTTTTTGTTTTTTAGTTGGCAAAGATTAGCGAGAGTTTCGTCAAATACTATAGATAGTGTTGACCGAACGAAGTGAGGTCTAAGTTTTAACTCGACGATTTTTCATTTGGTTTGTCTGTAAGTTACTGATTAATTTTTGTGTCTCGTTGAACCATCATTGAATCATGAGGCTACGACAATGATAAAATAAACACTTTATAGCTGTCATCTTTTTAAACACGTTTGACCTCATGAATTTTAAATATCTTTGCACTTTGTATTTGCGACTAATAACCTGGTTTACTTTATGGGCAGTTTTTTATATAACTCGATCTGTCGTATATCGAGTGGCAATGCAACTGTCTCGCTTATTCATATATGGACTCAGAAATGCAATACTATTTTAATCGATAATGTTACCAACTAGGGTGTATAGGTCTGTTTGTGTTAATTTCTCACCATCGTTAGTTAACCTTTTAAGGACGGGGAATATTTCGTTGAAATTTACCTCTTTTTTTCCATAAATGTAAAAAATCATGGAGGCATACTTGTCCTTGAAAATCTCATTTCAAGAATTTTATTTAAAAATAATTATATTTATATTTTGAAATTTATTATTGTTGCTCTTTCAGTTTCAAAATTGGTATACCCACGTTTTTGGATGCGTTGAGTATGGAAGAATAGCTATCAAACGAAAAGTTGAATATTTGATTTTCAAACAAATGGTCACTTCTAACTATCTAACATATGAAATTGGCGCCTCTTTGTATTACTGCCTTGGGCGCGTGGGTACCCCGGCTTGCTCCCCCTAGACCTGAGGCTGTTCAGTGTATCAAATTACGTAGAAAAACATCCATTATTTTGCGTCCTATGGGTGGTCAGAAGTACAGAACTACTAGTAGATACATATTATTTGGGCTCGCACATGTAAATTTTGTTTATATTGATTAACTCTTTACTTTCTATCGAATTGTACAATGCCCCTACTAAGGAAAAAGGTCCGCTTTAAATAATTCAAGTTTTGAAATGTTTACATTTGATTCTAATGAAATATTACAGGTAGAACCTTAACACTAAAGCATTTTTGTACTCACATTTTCAAAATTATTCAAGCTGCATAGTTCTATTTTTGAAAACAATTGAAAATTGAGTTAATATACTCTGGTTGTACATCTACGGTACAGATTTATCTATTGAAGTAGATAATACAACTTCCTTGCTTCACAGTGGGACCGAATTTAAAATTCATAAAATTTGAAAACTTGAATTTGATTGATTTATTAATTTGATAGTATTAGAAAAGTTGATCGTTGCCACTAGTACTAAATACTGATAATATAATACTATCCAATCATATAATAGATTCCATTTTATTTATATTTATAAATCTCATGTACCATTCTAATTTGAATTCTGAAGTAATAATGACACTTTGATATCATTCAAAGCTATATTACACAGATGATGCAAATTCTGATATATACTTTTTTGTTTGTACAGCCCCAGTAGTTTAACTGGAAAAAAATCAAACGAATTACTACAAGGTGGCATTAGCAGTTTAAAATCTGCAGCCACAAGTGTTGCAAAGAAATTGGATGAAATTAAAGAAGCCATATCGACATCTACGACTTCAACACCTGTTAAAGTTGTAACAGGCGATCGACTGGGAGCTGGTGAACCAGGCGAAGGCGTTGCCGATTGCGAATCGACTGATGGCAGCGATAGTACAGAAAGATATCGACGAATTTCTGCTGAACTTGGTAGTTACAAAGGTAGCAATGCCAATTTACGAGATTCTGACGATAATCTTCCCGAAAATTTATATCCTTCTATTTGCGAAAACTCCTCAGGTAAATTATAATGTTTTGTATTTTTTGCAATTGAAAATGAGTTTTGTTTTTAATATATTGTAGGTTGCGAGCTAGAAATTATACTCATGTCTTGTTCGCAATGCCATAACTGTTCAGCTCTAGTCTATGATGAAGACATAATGTCAAATTGGTCAGCTGAAGATTCAAATTTAAACACTTTATGTAGAGCGTGCAATAAACCTACAGTTCCTTTATTAACAATTTCTGTTAATCAACCAGGATTACCGGCTAGTGAACCGTTTAGTGTGCCGTATTTAAATCCACTCGTTTTACGCAAAGAACTTGAAAATATTCTTATGCAAGAAGGTGATCTTAGTTTAGCGGAAGCTAAATTCGTAGACGAACATCCAATTATTTATTGGAATTTGGTTTGGACTTTTGATAGAATTAATGTTCCGAGCCATATACCTAATTTATATCTTAAGAATCGCACCGATAGCCAAAGTGTTGCAAATAAGGTTAATAATGCAAGTGAAAATGATAACGATGGTAGCTTAAATGATAGTGATAATACAATTGACGATGTCAATAACGTAGAAGAAAATGTTAACTGCATGCAACCTGTAGAAGAAGGCGCAGATCCACTTACTCAAGAATTGGCTACTGTGGGTATGTTTTAGTTTATATTTTGTTTCTGTTATAGTTTTAATTTTAATTTGTTTTTCTAAGTAAACTCGAGAGAGGATTTGCGTAAGTATTTTTTAAATGTCATTTTTGTATCGTCATAGTAGTATTATCTTTAACTATATCAATATTTAAGGCCATGATAGAGTTGGAAGGTTTTTGGTACCAATTGGCGCCAACGCTAACACATTTTAGTGTGATTTAAAAATTTAGGCGCGTACGGGCAATTATGACGTCGCAGATGAACTGCGTGACGTCCACGATTCGTAATTTTTTCACGTTCAAAATTTTGTATTTACCCCCTACTCTTGTAGTATGCACAAGTGCTAACGTTTTGTTTGATTTAGAACTCAGCGCCTGTAAGCGCGCAACGTCCAAATCGAACGGCAAAATTTGCGCACTAGTATAAGCGTTGGCGCCAGTTGGTACCAAAAACGCGTAAACTTCCAACACGAACATGGCCTATGTAACACTTCTACACTATACGAATAAGAATTCTATCAAAGTTTATGGGGTTAAAAATGGTTTTTTCTGACCCAACTTCATCTATTTTTTTTAAATAATATTTTCAAATGCTTACTTTCAACATCAAGTAATTTTCTAAATATATTCTCCCTTTCTTGTTTTAAATTGTACACCACACTTTTATATACAGCAACGAAGCAAGTCAAAGCTGGGCCCGGGTACAAATTCCGATGATTTTTTAGTTCTTTAGGAATACAATACTATGGCAATTTCTACTACAAAGGGGGGATTTTACATTTATTTTTCTTATACATACATTCCTTAACTGATGTACCTACACTGGGCCCCCTCTTCGATATTTTGATGAGCTTTTTTTTAACTCTTTTTGTTAGAAATGCGCAACTCTTGCATAAAATTGCGTACAAATGCATTTACATGGGGGGGCCAATTTCGATAGTTCTTATGGGAAACTCGGTAACTATAAGAGAATGAGATCAATAACATTACGGTAAGTTCAGGGTGCAATATGTGCAAGAAACTAGGAAGAATAATAATTCGTTCAAGTTAGCGTTGTTAGCAAAACTATCGAGTTCAGGATCATGTTGCAAAACGTTTTAAGATTTACATCATATTCCATTTTCTTCAGATATTTTTATTAAATGATAAGTAATTATGAAACGCATATATTTTTTTCAGGCGAACCAGAGCATTGTTGATACCTAGTAGTAAAGTAGAAGATAAGTTTGGTGAATCACTCTGTATACCCGCACAAAAATTTGTTAGTTTTATTAAATTCAACATTTCTTGTTATACCTACTTCTTAATCTATGATAAAATAAAATAATAATTATGTAATTGCTGAGATATATTTTTTTGTAATAATTTAATTTTAATTATTTAGAACATTTATCGGCTCAAGTCAACGTTCACTGCGTCTGGGATAATCCAAGATTACATGGTGAAGGAACGCCAATGTACATATTGTGGCCACGTCGTGAAACGGTTAGTCCTCTGGTTAGTGCTCTAACAGACCAAACTACGATTAATAGAGCGTAAGTTTACAAACCAAGTTAAATTAACGTTTTAAAAATAAATTACATTTTTAGGGTGATGCAAAGCATTTTGGCGAGCGTTCATTGCAATGATCTATTGGAGCCTTTAAAGAGATTATCACTGGAACGACAAAAAATACAAAAAGTGCGTGGTATAGATAGAACGCACTCAATTTATCGAGATATATTGTTTTTGGCATGCAAAGCATTAGGTAGATCTAACATTGATCTGAATGCTTTCGATAAGGAATATGCAATAGCTTTCTCTCGACTTCCAGAGAGAAATAATAAATTATACAGGGCTCAAGACCGTCCTCTGAATCTTGGAAGTTCGTACTGTCGCCAATATTTTAAACCACTTTCTTTACTTTGAATTTTGTTATGCGGCATAACTGAAAGCTGTAGTTTGTTAATTTTATTAATAAGTGATTTTTGTGGCCTTCTTGATTGAACATGAAATTTTAAATGATTTGTTTTTGGTTGGTGCACTGCTAGTAAGTTAAAAAAAAGACAAACAATGAGTTGAACTTTGTACTAACTGAACCCACCGTTTCATTTTCAAAGTATATCTTTATTATATCTTATTTACAACTGTATATACAAATATATTTAATAAGTATTAAAGTAATACTATTTTCAAATAAAATCTATATGCATTATACAAAAATGTTGTTTTATTGGCAATTTTAATATCTACAGCAACGAGAATGTAGATCTGAAAGAACCTACACCGTTGTTAAATTTAATAGAAGACAAACTTCAAAGGCCACTATGTTAAGTATTTCTATAATTGCAAGACTACACTCCTGCTAGTCCAAATTGGTCACATTTCTGTTTAAGCAAGAAAAATAAAAAAAGTTAAATTTAAAATTTTTTATTGATAAGAGATTTTCAATGACAATTTCTATAAACTAAAATTGCTAAATTATGTTTTTTATTCATTTATTATAAGAAGGCAATACGTAACTATATTAGTAGAACATTAAGAAAAATTGCTATAGCCCATTTGAATAATGGTTGCCATAATATGTTGGAAGTTTTGTAAAATTTAGAAAGTGAGTTGTACATTTCTAAATACAATAAAACTGTTAGTAAGATTAATAAAGAGATAATTCACGGTACCGAATTTTAACATATTTTAACCAAATTTATTTATGTAACAAGTTGATATTTTTAACAGGAACAATACTTCTTGTTTTATATAATAATTTAATGATACCGTAAATCGTCTTCCAATGTACAAAAAATATAATCATTTTTATACTGTACTTGAATCACAACAATGTGCGGGAGAAAATGGCATCTCGCAAGCTGAACATACAAAAATTCGTCGTTCGATACAATCGGTGTTAATACTTGTCACAATTTAGACAATTTATTTATACCATTATTTTTCATTTTATAATTTTATTGAATCACTTTCACAAAAAAAAAAACATTTTATAAATAAAATGTCTAAAACAATAATTTTAATTATTTACATATGAAATACAGGAAGTGCTGCAATTTTGTCTAATTTTCAAAAACAGAAACAATACTTAATTTATTTATTTAAAACATGGTTCTGCTTTTGAGTAGATGTTTTAACACCCCGATTTGTACATTTTTTTTAAAGCTTAATAAATCTCAATGCAAATAGATTAATGATGATTAAATTCTATTCCCTAAAACTTAAAAATATAATTAATTATTCACAATGTGGCACCAAACACTTAATAAATATCTTCGAGTACCACTGATGCAATTAGTCATAAGATTTCAACCGTAATTAATAATTATTTTTTATATAAATTCTTAAAAAAAAGAACTTGTATGACTAATTTCACTTTTCATATACAGAGGGTTTAAACATTAAAACTTAAGCACCCCGTATATTACAAAAATTAAACTTTCCTATTTGTATTATTATTTATTCAACTGTTTAATATTCTTATTACTATAACAAAAATTATAAACTAAAAAAATATATAACATCACACTGTAGAATATCTTAAATTCGATATTGGCGGTTTTAGGGAATTGACTATACATGTTAGGTTTATCAAATATTCATACACACACACACAAATTAAAAAGTAAACACAAAAAATATAAAATAATTAGTCCCCTAACTGTCCATCAGAAATATCAAATTTTTAAAGCATCGTTAATAATTATTTTTAAACAACAGCCAATGGTCCTGCATTGGCAATAAAACAGTTGCACAACACTATCACACTCTCCGCATGAAAGAGAAAAAGATGATCAACTGTTAGCAAGGTTTCTCCCATTGGATGTTATGAATTGTTCTATGGTGGCCTATAGAATGGTACAACGAATCTTGCTAAAACGTCCATGGCCGGGTATTCCCAATTTTGGAGACTTGTGCTTACCTCTACTTGCTTTATCTTTTCGAATTTCTCTTACTAAAGTATAAAAGGCGTCGTCGACGCCCATTCTTGTCTTTGCAGAAGTCTCGACAAAAGGTATACCATATTGTTTCGCAATCTAAAAATTGATTTAATATATTTAGAAGATTATGTAACATCGACGGTTAAACAAATTAAAATTTAGCCTAAAAAAGCTGCATTCAATACATTTCTATAGAAGTTTATCCCTCGAGACATAATAACGATAAGGATATGAAGTTGTAAAGGTTTTATTATAAATTTTGAATTAAATTTTTTCACATTTGGATTTCTTTTCAAGGCAAATTTTAAGTTTTTAACTAATCTAGAAGTGGATTCAAACTTTTTGAGTGTACAAACAAATTTTAGATTTTAACTATCGAGAGAATAACCATGAAAAATTGAATGTGCAATTTTATAATTAAAATTTTTCCTTCCTCGATGAATAAATACGCTCCAATTTAAATTCAAATAATAGACTGGTTTTAGCTAGCACCTTATTTATATTTCTTACATTGACATATTTCTATTGAGTTTGATTTCTGATGCAATTATTATTGAAAGCTTTTTAATTAATCCAAGAATGAATTATTGCACAACACAATGAAATAAAATAAATCATATTGTAGTGTGCTTAAACTGATAGCACTACATTTCATCCGTAGTGGATGAATATACACAATGGATCACAAAAACAAAAAGTTGAACTATAGTCGAATTCATTTTAACTCGTGTATGACTAATCTCAGAACACGGTGAGATTTAACGTCTAACATTTAGTGGTCTTTGTCGTACCTAGAAAAAAAGAGCTATTAGAAAGGAAGAATACTTCTGTTTTGCGACAAATTTCACTGCATTTAGAGTTAGTCACATTATGCGAGTTAAAATGAATTCAACTTTATTATTAGTACAGATGAAAGAAAACTGGCAGATATTGGAGGGCATAATGGAAAGCTATACCGTAAATATCAAATCGATAAGATTTACCTCTCGTGCTTGTTGCATATCGACAGCCCACGCAGATAAATCACATTTATTACCGACCAAGACCATGGGTACTTCTTCGGCATCTTTAACCCTTTTAATTTGTTCACGATAAGTACCTATATCTTCAAAACTTTTTGCAGAATTGACAGCAAATACCAATAAAAAACCTTCACCAGTTCTCATATACTGATCCCTCATTGCACTATATTCTTCTTGACCGGCCGTATCTAATATATCGAGCAAGCATGTCTCACCATCTATCACCACTTGTTTGCGATATGAATCTTCTATAGTTGGGTCATATTCGTCCACAAAATGATTTTGAATTAATTGAATAGTTAAAGCTGATTTACCGACACCTCCAGCTCCTACTACCACAAGTTTATATTCAGTCATGTTTTTAAAAATTTAAAAAAAAAAGTTAATAATATCACTGGTGTTGTAATGTAACAAAGTAATAGTGTAAAAATTTTCTTATTTTCTAAAAAAAAATTCGGCCAGTTTCGCTATCCTAGCATGCTAATGGTTCGTTACACCCTTCACTAGTTAATTAATTAACAGCACTTCCTAATATTTTAATTAACTATAATAAAGAAGAAATAACCGAACACAACTTAAAACAAGCTTATCTCAAAGCTATAATAAAGCTACTAAAATTGCTATTGCTACTAACTCCGCAAGTTGACCAACTGCTTTTCCACAACCCACCCATCCAATAAACTATCATCACAGAACTATAAAAACATTTGAATGCGCATGCAATGTTGGTTAACTAGCGCTACCTTAATTTATTATTAACAACCCTTTCCAGCTCACGTCAGTGTGCAGACAAATGACGAAGTGCGGTGTAATTAATTTAAAACAGATAACAGCGTATCTATTTATCGTTATAATCAGTGCCCGGATTTTGCATCCCAAGTCATCTTTTTTCCCAGACCATGCAGACTTGTACGTAAATATCGATTTCACTTTTGGTTATAATAAACGTCACTTATTCGAGCATTTTTGGGTAATGTTTTTGACATTTTGAGGTATTTTCCTCTCTATTTAACACCTTTAATAAATAATTCCACTCTTTTTTCTGTATATTCCCCCCCCCCCATTGCATAACCGATAGGAGTACCTGTACTTGATACTACCTACACTACCTAAAAATAAATTCCTATTTATAAAATACCCCTCCCCCACCATTCTTACCCTTGCAATTTGTACAATAATTAAACGGATTCATTTTTCATTCTATTATTTTTTCTAGTTCATCGTCTGATGATGCCATAATATGGTGAAAACGTTTGCGAAAAAGTAGAAATTAATTTTTTTTATGTTGTAATAATTAGCTTTTTTATCGAAAATTACGAACTTTAAAATCTATAAGCAACTATAAGTGACTCGATGAGACCCTGCTTGGATCCGTGCTTTTCACTAGGGCCCTTTCGCTATATCTTAAGTTTTCTTTTCTTAATTCAGTTCTAAAAAATATACCTATATTATATAAAATTATTTTTGAAAATTAAATAAAAAGTTCTTTTTTCCAAAACCGAAATTCTGTAAAGTTCGAGATTCGAACCCAGAATTTCCGCTCGGTAGCTTTCACAGATCTTTTGATTTAACTTAGAGTTAAAATAAAAATAAATAACCTTGTGACAACACAGTTTCAAAAAGAGTAATGGTTACATTCCAATGAAACTTACTTATTTTTTAATTCTACAATTTTAAAAGTCTTTGAAGTTTTTTATAATATTGCCAACATAACAGTGACATTTGACATTAAACTAGTAATACGATAAGGAAATTGTGTTTTAGTTATTAATTTTATCCTCACAAAAACATTTGTTGATTAATTAAAATTTATGACAATTAAGTTTTGATGGTTGGTGAAATTAAATTGTGTGTCTCGTTGTCGAAACGGTAAAAGAATATGTTGTATTGATCCTTAGTAATTAAATATTTTAAAAAATTTCGTGCACGATTGAAGTCATACTTTTCTGATTCATCTTTTTGTGTGATTCATAGTAAGTTATTCATTTAATTTATAGATTGATGAGATGTTTCATCGAGGTCAGGAGGCGCAACCCGGTTACATGGATGGTATTTTCGTGAAGATATCCGAAAAATATAAACCCCCACCGCGCATAAATTTGGCTGTCACTTATTCGCAAAGGTTATCCCTGAATCAACAAATTCAAGATAACATGACTTCTCACGAATTCACATTAGAGAAAAATATTAAAGAAAAAGTCAACGAATTGAAGAATGCTCGTAGATTATTGAAAGAGAACAACAATAATCGGTGGGAAATTATTAAAGAGGCAAGGCTTAAATTTCAAGAAGTTAGAAGTTCAAAAAATGAAAAAAATAGTATAAATAATAAAGAAAACGAATTATTTCTATCTAATAAAGAATTAAGCATTGCCGAAAGTAATCAGGTGGAAAGTGAAACAAAACATAATAACGATTACTCATTGTATTCCAACAGTTATTCTCACATTTTAATGCCCACCCCGTTAATAAGTACATCACAAATTTTAGAGTGCAATTCAGACGATAGAAGCCCTTTAAATATAGAAGAATTTGAAGCAGATACGTCTAGTCCTTTTGATAATATGGAATTAAAATCAATTAACGATATCGAAGTTTTAGCTCAGGTATTAAAAAGAGATAAATCAATTAATTCCAATTCGACGTTTAATTCTGTATCTAGTAATCAAACTTTTTCAAATTTTGTGCCTACGAATTTAACAACGCAGCCTTCGAGCTATCTAAGAGATCCTAATTTAGCTACAATTTCACAATATTCAACATATAATATTCCTCAATCAAATTTGACCACCTATGGACAACCGATTTCTACGCCAATGTATAATAATGTAAATGGCTATTACTATCGACCATCACAAACAAACCACAGTTTTGAAACTTTAAATTTTAACTTAAATAGGGACAATGTTAGTACAAATTCATCTTCATCCACCATTCAACAAGCGAAAACTTACAATAAAAATCCATTAAAGAGTATTCCCGACATTATGAAATCATTGCAAGCCGAATTAAATAATACACACATCCACTACAATGCTAATCAAATTTCTGTGATGGATGCAAATCATCACGACATCAATAGCGAGAATATATCAAAAATGACACTTAGTAATGATAACTACGACTATGATATGTTACCAGCTAATTTGAAAAGTTTGTCGAAAAATATTAGTTCCATGGGATTCCCATTATCGAGGGTTGCACGTGCATGTCAACTGATTGGTGATGATCAAAAGAAGGTAATTACAATAATTTAACTCTTTCTTTTGTTTCTTGAATTAAATTTAAAGGGTATAGATGAATAAGATTGTTAAAAGTGCTCTTATACAAAATTGATAATGTAAAATAAATCTGAAACATATTTTTATCATTTTAGTTAACATTATTACTCATACCCGGTGTTCATTTGAAAACTTCCAGCAAGAAATATATCAAAAACCTTTTTGTGGACATTTTCAAGGTCAACGTGGGTTTTTTTGACTGACCTTATAATTTTTTAGCAGATTCAGTTTTCGCATGAAAAAAGAACCAACTTTTATTGGAAATTTTTTTTATCCTACCTAGATTTTTCGAGTAAGATGCGTTGAAACAAAATAAAAACATTTTAATTTAGTAGTTTTAGAAGATGATTTTTTGAAGTAGGAAATTAAAAATTTTTTTGTAAATAACTGCTTTTGTTATATTCAACTTTAAATTTTTATTGACATGAGGACAAACAAAACACAGTTACATAAAACAACTTAAAATAATTTCTTGAACTATAACAAGATTTATAACTATAATTTGATAAAAGATTTTGATTAATCAGCTGCAGTTTATTAAATTGGTTTTTTAATCTTTTATCGCTTACTACTATTCCAATAATAAAGGTGTAGACTGTAGAGGATTAAAATTTGCATTGAAATGATATTTTTTGACGCTCTATCGAACGTCTTGTCAAATTTAATTTGGTAATAGAGCACCCATCTTATACAGCTATACCCTTTGACTTATAGTCTTTAAAGCATTCCTGATTTTTTATAATATAACTGATGATAATAATCCAGCGATAAAACAATATTATTGTGATAGATAGTACAGTATATAAAATGCACGCAACCTTTTGAAGTTAGTGTTTTTTTCCAAATTTATGTTTTGTGTATTTACAGAACCATTATTTTTGGAAGATGAAAGACCCTAACAGCCGGTTTCACAATCGATAGTTAAAACCTAAGGTTACGTAACCTTGACCTGAAGGTTAACTTAAGGTTTGAGATTAGCAGCGTTTCACAAGCGAATTTCGGAACTCGGTCTGCTTACCGGCAGTTGATCGTAGGTTTAGAAAGGTTGGCAACTCTGTCATGCACTTATTTAACTGTCATTTGCGTATAAACACTAAATTATACCAAAATTTTACATAGAAAATTTAAAAAATAATCTATTAAATAAATAAATTTTATAACCTTCAGTTAACCGAAAAACATCTGTAGGTTAAAGATACCAGCAGTTAACCTACGGTTTCCCCTCAGACCAGTGATTGTGAAACACTTTTTCGTAGGTTAACCTATGGTTGACGCTAAACTGCAGGTTAACCAGACATTGTGAAACCGGCTGTAAATGTGTTACCATAAGATGTGCTCAATTTTAGAATTTAGTAAATAAAAAATTATTGTATTGTTAATATTAAGACTGCTATGATTGATCTATTTCCAACGTACGAATATTTTTTTTTCTTAACTTGATAGGATTATAGCTTTTCATAGACATCCAGATACCCAAATTGTACGGTTTTTCTAAATGGTTCTGCCTATATCTATTTATTCAGCCTTATTCTATCCAGTATAGAGGCCTTCTATACATAGTACATAAACTTTTTCATTATTCCGTTTTATTTGGTCCATTTTCTATTCCTGTATTTTTCGGATTTGTCATGATTTTGGTTTTTACATTGGACTCAATCTTCCCACTTCCTTCATTGAAATCAAGTAGCATTCTATCCAAGGGAAGTTAATAGGGATAATTACTCCATGACTTTAATAACAAAAGAAAGCATGCTTAAATGCAAATAATAATAATAATAATCTTTATTAGGTTTATTACATAGAAAGAGTCAGCTGGGCACATTTTAGCAAAAACAATTTGCAGAATAGGATTGCAAACATTGTCATCTATTATCTAGTTTATATTTAAGAATAAATTCTCTTCCAAAATATTATGTTATTACGAAAGGATATTGAATATCAGATCCAGTCTGCCCAATATCCTTTCGTAATAGTTTATATTTTTGAACAAAATGCAGTTTCTCAAATTTTGTGGATTTTTCTCTTAAATTTTACATTGTGTAATCAAATAATTTGTTTTAATTTGAAATACTATTTTTAGGTTGTGGATCACCTTTTAGCTATGTCGGAGCTATTGGGCTTAGGATTTAGTGAAAAAGATGTCTCGGCTGCTTTATTGAAATGCAATAACGATCGAGATCAAGCTTTGGATATTCTTATATCGTAGCATGTCTTTTATGAAGGCTGTGAAAACAGTAGATAGATAAGTATAATGTACATATATGTATATTTCCAAAGGTATATTATATAATATATAATTTAATATTATTTATTTGCATTTACTATAATCATAATTATTATACATTGATCTTCATACAAGACATTCAAACATTAATATAATGAAGTATACAATTTTTAAATGGAAGGTGTAAACTACATAAGTTGTAAGCGCAGAAAGCTTAATTATTTATTTAACCGAAATGTCAAATTTTATTGAAAAGGATACATCATGATGTGTATAAATAAATATTATTTTTTTAAGTTTCTTTATCTCACTTTTTGTGTTAGAATATTTATTAAAGCCAAAGTAGTTTTGAGATTATGTAGGTATAAATTTTTGTTGGAAATTTTATTTAAACATTAATAATAATAATTTAAACGATGTTATCTGTTATACAAAATGTTTCAATGTGAGTGAGCAAATGATTTTATTGTTTTTTCTACAAAGTATTATTTGTATTATCATGCTTGTGAATTGCATTTAATGAATATTTTTATATGTAAATTATACAGTAGAAAATTGTGCTTTATATTGTTGAATATCTTAAGCAGTTTAATTGAAACAACTTTAGAACAATTTATTGTTGCACTCAATTTTTCAGTATTTATTAATTTTTTCTTAAAAAGATGAAAAGAAAATTGCTAAACATTGATGATAAAAATGTCACCTGTATCCAGCTCTTAGTTTGTTGCCAAGAACCAACTCATTTAACGTTGCTTTGAAATGAAATGACATCCCAAGAATGTTTTATTGTGGTTTACCAATCCAGTTAATTGACCCAAAGAAAATTTAGATTTCTTGAAGAATATTTTTATATAATACGTACTTAGTTAATATTGTCAAGCTTATTAAAATGCATTCTTCTCACAATTATTTATTGCCCTTAGGATGACGCGTTTTGGTTCCTATGACCATCTTTGTATCCAGTATAAAATTAAATAAATATCTCTATTACATAATAAAAATGCAGCTTAAAATTATCAAATAAATCAAACGATCACACTTACAAACCTAAATATGTACAACTTTTGTTGTACATCAAATGAAAGAATGCTTTTCTAGTATTTATTTAATTAACACTGCATTCGAAGATGATTGTAGGAGACCGAAATATGTCACCATCTTTTCTTTTACCTTACCAAACAGTCTCGCAAAACACCTCACTTTAGTTCATTATTATGTTTCACTTGAACTGCCTCTGTATATAACAAGACACTTTTTAAGTATTGCCGCAGCAGCGAAATTTTTATACATACATGTAGATGAACAATAAACAAAAATGTTGAAATGTTATTTCTTTTTCACCTTAAATATTATTTACCAATGGTTTGAACAATAATTTAGGGTTATGTAAAATGCCTTCCAAACTTACCATAAACTGTAAACTACCCTCCAAGCAAAAGGGTTGTCACAAATCTCACATAAACTGCCCTCCAAACTACCTACTTTTGTTATACGATTTAATTTATTTTAAGTCACTGATGCAAAAATTATCTGGTTGTCAATAATCTACATTCAAATCTTGTGTTTCTGTGTTCGACAAATTTGAGTGCTTTGGCGACAACTTTATAATTGGCTGAAAAGAAATATGCTTTAAATTTTCTTTAAAGAAATATACACGCTTATTAGTAGTGGCTTCTTGATCGATGACAGCTTCCTATGAAGTATTTAAATTATTCCAAATTGATAGAATAGTTACTGATTTTGAAGTAGCGCTGAGAAACGCATGTGAAATTTATTTATTAAACAATAATATGTACAAATCATTTTCAAAATTAATAAACACATACTAGTTTAAAGGGTACTGGTTCAGCAAGCTGATTTTCAACCTGTACCAAAGTTTAGGGACCATCGATTTGAGTGGCTAACAGATGATTCATCACTTTCTTTTTAAACGTGAGCTTGGCTTCACTTTTCTGGAAGAAATCTGAAAATCTGTTAAAGATTCTAAAGGCACGGTACTCAAAAGATCCCTCGAACTTGGAGGTCTTGTGCACAGAAACCGATAGATTGTTACCATTTCTCAAGTTCAGATTGTGGCAGAGGGATCTTCTATTCAAAAAGAGCTTTTTTAAATATCAAATTAATTTCACGATACTCAAATGACTTATGCACTGGTCTTTCAAGATTGCTTCAATTAATAACTCTTCTAGATCTACATATCGATACCTCAATGCAATAAGGTTCAGAAAGAAACTTGCACATCTCTAGTGCATTGTGAATATTTAGAATTGTTTCTGTATTGAAATAAATGAATCTTAACAGGAGCTATAAGATGATATATGCCTAACTCAAATTTTGCATTTTTAGGCTTCTATACACAGTATATGAAGAAGCCTTATGTTCTGGTCCCGTGTCCGTCTGTCCGCATAATTCAATTTTTAGATCTCCTTAATTCTAATCCTAAAATCCTTAATTTTCTAGTGTATTTTTTTCTTATAATATAGTAAAATTATATTACCAATAGTAAATTATCGGTTTATTATTTTTTTAATCCGTTATTTTATTCAGAATAAATCGAATAGTGGTTTTCCGTGATTGGTGAATTTATTAAATATGATAAAAAAATAAAGTACAAAAATATTTGGGGAGCGATTTAAGAATAATTTGCACTTAATTCATATTATGAATCAAATCGAGGTTTCCTTTACAATTAATCCCGAAAGAAAGGAGATGTCCGTTTCACAGAATAAACAATTTTGATAAACATAATCGACAATTGCTCATGACGCCTATTATTATTTAGGTTTGTTTGCCTACCTTTTCATTTAATTTACTTTGATTTTTTACGTTTATTTTTTATGAACTGTTATCAATATATCAGTAGATGACTTATCAGTTTATATTGACAAATTTTGTCGTCCCAATTGCTCGCCACAATTAAATGTTCAAGTGTCACTATACAAGTATGTACTTATTTAATAATTTTAACGTTATAATTCGATAATTAACTTAAAATTTTTAAACCATTAATTTTAATAGTTTGACTTTGGCTGTAGTTAGTAGCTTTTTTTTTATGGTACAAAGAATATATGTCACCTCTAACTCTAATACCCAGTTTCATAAAGTATTATTAACAAGCCGTTAAAATTAACTAAAGATTTCTATTGGCTTGTTATACCGATAGATATTTCCTATTGATTAATTAAATTTAACGGGTTTTTTAAAGTTTTATGAAACCGAAGCGATGGATAAGGTCGAATCGTGTTTGCTTCGGTTTCACTCGTCGTCGATTTCAATAGAAATCTTATAAATTGCATTGTCTTTTGCCGTCAATGTTCACATGCATTAACATTAAGCTACATCTCGGCACGGCAAGCGGTATTATTAATCCTTTTTGCAAGATCAAAATGCTGCTTGCTGTGCTCATGTTGTGGTGATCGTGTTTATATCACTGATGGTTCTATGAAGTGATTTTCTACATAGCAGATGTTAAACTGCAGTTTGTTGGACTAAAAATAGTAGAACAAATGACACTTTGACCTTCAAGGTAGCATTTGAACAGCAATCAATCAATCAACAACTCATATATTTGTTTAACTATATGTACATTAACACTTAAATATTAATTACTAATTAAAATGCAGGTTAATAATGATTTTATGTAAGCACCTATTTCTGCAAGAAAATCAAACAAATATGATTTAAAGTAATTTTGATATCAGTTTTATTGTGAAAGCTGCGTGGGAAAATGAGTAGAAAAACACAACGAATTGATGTTTATGTCATGATGTTTAAAGAAAATTTAGGAAAAAGAAAAGAAAGAAAAGGAAAATTTGTTATGTTTGAGTGTTTTTCGTTTGTGGGTGTAATGTAATTGTAGTTGAATGTTGTTGTCACGTCTTAGTATTTGTTTGCTATGTCCGCTAGTATCTGAATTTTTTGAAGGATGTCTGTTATTCCTGTCAGTCGATGTTTTAGTTCTTTAATTATTGTGATCATTTGATTGATATTTATTATGTTATTTAAGTCGTGTATTTCTTGGAAAAGTTCGTTAAGGTTGTTTGTATTTTGGTTTGTCTGGTTTTGATTTTCTTTAGTTGTACCTGCGAGGTTTTGTGCGTATGATTGTTTTTGGAGGTCAAAAGTTGTGTGTTCGGGGTATAATTTGCGTAGTGCTGGAAAATTTTGTACATTGTTTAAGTTTTGGTTAAATGTGTTGTGTAATTCGCTGGGTGTTTCTACTCACCCTCTCCGTGTAACTTAAATACGATGGACATTTTGAATAGCTGGCAGCATGGGCACCACCGCAGTTGCAGCAGCGTACCTGGTCGTCTTTTGTTGTCCTTGGACATACTTCCAAGTATGTCCAAGTTGTTTGATTCGCTTGATGTTATGCGTTAAGGTTGATGGTGGAAAGTGGAGTAGAAATGAACCCGTCGTATCCCCGTATTTATTTTGAAGTTGCTTGATGGTATGCACTTTGATGTCGTGTTGACTGAGTAGGTGTTCCTCTATGTAGGTGGTGTCGATATAGGGTGGTCCTTTTAATATTAATTTTGTGTATCTTTTCTCCTTGGGGGTAAAGGTATACCCTTGTATTCCTCCGCCAAAGAGAGATTGTTTGGCTTTACGGTAGTCGTCCATGTTATCAGTATAAACTATAAACCCAGGTATTTCCTCGAATATGCTGGATTTGTGCTTTGTTATTTATTTTGCCTTCGAGATTTTTTAAAAAAGTAGTGATGTTCCCAATCGTTGAAGTGATGATTATTGGTGGCGGCTTGACTGTTGTTATTGCAGTTGCGCTTGTGGTGGTTTTCAACTACTTGCGTCGGTATTGGGTTTGCTAGGTGTTTTTCTGGTGTCGCGTGTTTTTCTCGGTATTGGTTGTTCAGGTGCGTCGGCTAAAGTGCCAAATTTGTTATGAGTTAGAAGTGGGGTTACAATGATGTCTTCGGTTTCCATATTGTGATTTAAGATTTCTTTTGTTTCGTTTGAACTTTTGGTAAGCACTGGTTCACGGGGTTTTAATGTTTGTAAATTGTTTATTTCAGGAGCACTTGGCTTTTCACTTATTTGGACACACTTTTTAAATGGTGGGTAGAATGTCTGTATTCGAAAAGTAGTCCGAGTTTTTCACAAGCCTTGTATGCTTAAGGTCTTCAGGATGTAGGTCGTTCTCGTCAACCGGGATGACTCGGTACAGATTTTCCATTTTTAGCCTTTTCCCCGAATTTTCTGTTTATTTTTTAAGTCTCGCAGTGAAGACTTGGCTTTGATTTTCGGTACCCTCATTAAAGTTAATGTTGGTACTAATTTCATTGTATGTTGTGCATTATGGTATCGACCGCACTTGATCCCATTCGCCGGTCGAATTGTTGAACAGCAAGGATAGATCAAGTATTTTATTCTTACCGAAATTACTATTGAAATCGCAAAGTATTTCCACAGAAGTAATATATATTTTCACAAGTTAATAATCCTAATTTATCATAGAAGTAATGTTATTTTTATTAAAATTTTTCAAATCTTTTTAAATCATTGTATTTTGAAAACAGTGTAACGAAATAGAAAAATTATTAAACTAAAATGAAGGCAATGAAATTATCACAAAATATGTCTGATAAATATTGCTGTTAAAGCGATTTTGGTATGAGATAAAACAGTCTTGGTATAGTACAATTTACATTGATATTGGATTGCAATCTGAAGTGGCAGGAAACTTAAAGTATATTGGGTTACAGCCATACGAAAACTTTATAACAAGTTTCAAAGTTCCAACATTTGTTACTGCTCTAAATTATCTGCCTGATGACCTAGTTTTTTTATTACTCGATTTACTTATTTAAATCCTTCTTATGGAACATCGAATCTACGTTTATGCAAAATTTCAAGTGCATTATAATATGCAAACATAATGCAATGTAGAATGAAAATGAATCGTACGCAGATTTTTGAAGATCTGTCTGCTTCTAAAAATTCATCAGGTCAATGCAAAAAATAAATCAAATTTAATCTGCAATTATCTCAGAATTGCTATTTTCAGTAACCAACTGATGTAAGAAATTACATAGAGATTTATTTCAAGAGCAAATAAGATCAACAAGTTGTAACGTAGTGGAGCTTTAATTGATAATAAAAGCAAGAAAGCATTTGGTAAGTAAAGAAATGTTTTGTGATAAGGTATAAACAATTAAAAATCATACTTTATACACATTATAATTTCAATACAATAAATTTAACCCCATAATTTATACAATTGCGATGATACTTTCACATAATTTTAAATACCAATAATAAATCATTCTTAAACTTAAAATCTTGCACATGATGAGCGCCACAATCATTAAAAAATATACCGCTTAAATATAAACCAAAGTCTTACAAGCCTTTGTACTTTAAAAAAACCTTACTCTAATGACTATTTAGGTTCATAACCATCAATTTATTAGGTACATACTTTAATAATACTTAATTGTAAAAATTAAAATTCCGTTTATACAATATTTCATGATTATTGTAAAATCAAAATAATATACATCACATACTGTAAATATAAAAAATATATATAACCAATAGGCAAATTAAAAAAATTAATACGTAATATATAAATATAAATCGATTCAAAAAAGATTCACTATACACGTCTGATTAAAAACATAGAACTATGTTCTTCATCAAACTTACATCATGTAAATAATATTAATATATTTTATACAGCCAACCATCATATTATTTTAAGACAAATTACTTCATCATACCAAGAAAAAAATTTATTTGTTTTGAACAAAATCTAATTTTTCTGTGTAGTGATCACAATAATAATCTTTTCTAGTAAACATTAAAAGAATTTTGCCTAGATTGTCTTAAAAAATATGTACGATTTCACAAAAATCAAATAATAAATGGCAAATATCATCGCCGAGCCATTAATACTGGAACCTATTAAAGTTCTTTAATCGCCGCCACTGCTATGCGAAAATAAATTAAATTAATGAAAGTTGACTGTACATTATTAATCGAAAAGTTTAAAATTATACAATATTTTAGTAAATGCATGAGAATAAATAAGTTAGTTTAATTTAATAATTTATCTAATTCCTGTGTATAAACTTAATACAGATCGAGTTTCTTTTTGTGAACGAGCCTTGCTAAACACATTCCAAAACCTAAGTGTTTCATCTCCAGCTCCAGTTACAATTGCTTCGCCATCAGGCGATAAGGCAAGATAAAGAACACGATACGAATGACCCGTTAATTTTGCTACTTGCGTTAAACTTGGATATTTCCAAACTAATATTTGATTTTGTGAGTAACCATGTGTCGATACCAATTCCGAGCTGTGTTTTGACCATGCCAAATTACAAACTTGAGAACCTAAACATAATAACGTAAAAATGAAAATGTGCCTTTATAACTAATTAAGTAGCAATATACCTGTATCTACACACTGCATTGGTTGTCCAGTTAAAGTATTCCAAAAACGAATACATCGGTCTGCAGTTCCTCCACCCGATGCCAATAATCCATGATGATGCGGAGACCAAGCAATTGCTTTAACAGCAGCTATATGATCAGTATATGTTTGAACAGGCGATAATGACTGCATGTTCCAAACATACAATCGATTATCATTGCCTCCCGATGCAAGGTACTGATTATCGGGCGACCATTTAAGGCCACACACTTCTTGCCTATGTCCTGCCAAGCGTCTTTCAGTAACGGTGGCTATCAAAATAAATTTATGTTAATGCAACGCTTTTGAAGTTAAACTAAAATATCTTACGTGGTGTTCTAGTATCTCGTTGTAATATCAACCTATCCCTACTGCCACTACTTAGCACATCACCATTCCACGCTAACGCACCAACCCTTGCCGAATGCCCAACTAGTTTATTTATTTGTTTATTTACAGAAACATCCCATATTGTCACATATCCGTGATGCGTTCCTACTGCAACTAAATTCCCTCTTTCGTTCCAAGCAACTGATGTTACAGCATTTCTGTCGGTTTGTAAGTCGCACAATCTTGTAACCTAGGTAAAATTGTAACACATAAAAATGGCATTACTTGAAAATGAATAACACATACTTGACTGGTGCATGCCGACCACAAATAAACACAACTTCCAAGTCCAACACTGAGTACATTTTGTATTGACCAATCTACAAGATTTAAGTAAAAATCGTCCTGCAGTTCGGGAGCATCTAAGACTTTAAACGGAATTCGTGAGATTTTTCTCGTTGCTTTGTGAGGCGATCTTAAGAGTTTCTGACTGCTTACACTTAAAGGTGAAAGGGAATATGGACTAGATTTGAGTGGAGTTGGTTCATTCTGTAAAAAACATATTGTATATTATTATATTGTTTTGAATATTTTTATAAAAAATACATTTAGTGTATAGACTATGAGCGCATGGAAAATTTTAGGGGATCAAATGACCCACCGTGAATCATGTTTAGAACGATGCTGGTATATAAAAGAATAACTTTAAGCACTATGCCGTCAGTTTTGAGCGGTATAGGTGAGAACACGAGAAAATTGAATTTTCCACCTAAAGATGGGAAATTACAACCAACTATTTTTGTACGGCTTTCTTCAAGATGAGAAATCATAAAAAAAGAATGACGACGAACCTAGTGCCGTACAAAAATAATAGTACCGGGAGCGAGAAAAACTTTTTAATTTTCCGAAAATTTTCTAATCAGTCTAGGCGATTTATTACTGTACGGCATTTGTGCGATTCGCTTGGACTCGTATGGACTTACCAGTCACAAATAATACATTGCATATTTTTCAATGCAAATTTCTACGCCCCTGATGGATATGGTTATTTTCTACAATATGTAGATACTAGTTAAGTCTAGGAAGTGCTTAACTTCAGTCAATAGAGAAACAACAGATACGACATTGTTAACCTGACTGTTCCTTTGCTTTGTAACTAGTGTCCATTTGCACCACTTAAACTAATAGTAGATACATTATTCATTCATTTTTCAAACGTTTGACATACAGATACACCAAAATAGCTAATCCCTATTTGGTGCATTGAAACAACGGGCTCGTAGATTTTCATAAAATGTAACAAAGAACTCTTGCTAGTCTGCTACAGCACTACTTATTGTTGATTTTTTGTGCATGACAATCATGCTGACTTATAGTCATTTTTGCTCTAAAATAATAATCGGAAGAGCAGGAAATTTTATTTGTTAATTTTAAAACGATGTAAAAGTTCATCTTAAAATTCTAAGGTAAAATTATGCAAGCTTGCACAAGAAGAGAAGACAAGCTTGTCATAATAAATTATAAGGACAATCCTCCTTGATTAATATAAAACTTCCACGTAAATTACAAATTTTACTTTTAAATAGTATGAATGAATATGAAATTTTCCATATGTAGAACGATTTCCGTTTTACGTAAGTTTAGACATATATTATCAAGTTATTGTACGGTTTACAAAATTGAAGATGAAGTAGGTAAATTGGTACCAACTATGTTTACAGTATATCGCAAAGTTCAAACAATGCACTATTTTGAAAATGAAATTTTGTTAATGCAAAACAGTAATTGAATAATAATTCAAATCGATTTTATGTACCATCAAAACAAGCTTATCTACGACACTGACCCACTTTCTTCAATTATTGTTCATTAACCACACTGAACTTTTATATTACTTGGGAACCTACATGCAGTTAAGATCAAGTAAATTACAAGTACAAACAATAAGTTATAATAAATTGACTTTATGATAAAAATTCATTTTTTATTGACTCCATATAAAACCAAGAAATAATAGAAATAAAAAATATAATCAACAACTTGCTACTACAGGAGTAGGAAGATTTAATCAAGTTTTGTAAAGTTGAACATCTTCCGTGTTTACAGAAATTTTATAATAAATCCGCATCACACATAGTAGGTTCTTATTTCATTCCAATAAAAAAATTCAGTATAGACTGCTAATTGAAAATTACCAAGATTAAATTAAAACTGTGGAACGTGCCGTAAAAATTAAACACGTTCATCGTTTTCCAAATATATTCTGAATGAGCTTCGACTTCTGCTTTTAATTACATATATATAGATATGGATACTGCATGTGCATATTATGGAACTCTCAGAAGGAAGTACGTGCCGGACATTATCGACATCCAATATTCAGTACTGATTTGTTTCATTTATATTGGTTCATGAATGTATTCCACACTGCTAGATTTTTCAAATATTTTTCAGTACAATTTTATGGAAAACATTTTATACCCTTTACGTTTTTCTCGCAAGAGCAACGGTTTTTGAGAAAAATAAGGAAAACTAGCGCCAGGTCATGTTTAAGGGTGGTTTTTGAAGCAAATGGGAATGAAGCTCCCTCCAAACAGGTGGGAACTTTACAAATCTATATTTGTATGTCTATTATAAACCTGTACCCAAATTTTTAAAACTATATAAATTATTTCTCCAATTTGGCTATTTTAACTCTAATTTACGGTGACTATCAATCAAAAAGCTTAAAATGCTTACATTTTTGGATGATAACCCTAGTAGTTTTGATTATTGGCTTCAGCCAAGTCGAGCGATCAAATTGGTGCATGTTTCGCAAAGTTATGAGCACTTGAAAAAAAAACTCAAATTTTGAAAAAAATTCATATATTAAAAACAGATGATCAAAGAAATTTGAAAACATCATGAACGCGTTTTTGGTCGATTTCAAAAACAAAATTTTATTATGTCTAAAAAAGTCCTCTCGCTATTATCGAAATTCGGCAAAAAACATAATTCAAAGTCTTCGTCTTCCATGTTTAAGAGCCTTCAAAGCTATACAACGATACCACGAGTTAGGTAATTCTTCGGACTGTCCAGGAAGAGGTCGTCCAAGCACTGTCAATACTCTTAGTAAGGTGTGAGGTGTTTTAACAAGTCAAATGTTAATTCCAATAAAAGTGCAGATATTTTATTGGAATCACCGTCAATACCATTAAAAGCCGGGTTCACCGAAATTCGCAAATTAAGATGCGTCAAAAGAACCGCGAAACAGTTCGAAAAATATTCAAAGACCTTAACAACTATTCGTACAATCTCCAAAGAGCCCATCATCTTACGCACAAAATAAAGCTCACGCATGATTTCAAAGATGCAAAGTGTTACTGAAACGGTTCAGGGGCAAAATAATCCAGAAATATTCTTTTTGCCGATGAGAAGCTGTTCACAACTGAACAATGCTACAAACGTCAAATTGAGGTGCACACTGCACATGCAGTGTGCGATGTGCGCCTTAATATGCGGGATCCTATTTGATTCTATCTATGTAAACTTCTCTAAGCGTAAAAAAAACTCTTCGCTTCGCGTCGCATCGCCTAAGTGGGCGAGTACCTTTATAGTTATGTATTGATGTCCCTGGAGGCTGTTTTAGAAACTTGTAATTTTTTTATTAAATAAACGTATTATTCACAAGTCTATAAAATTTTCAAATGATTTGGTTCAAATTCTTTAGAAATAATTGGAATTTAATTTATTGTCACCCGGTAAATAAAAGAAAACGAACAAAATTTTGATATTTTCAAAAAAATACTTGTGAGAAAATAGTGAGCAACACTTCCTTAAAAAATTAATAAAATGTATCAAATTTTCACAAATAAAACACACTGTAAGTATTATTTTCGCAAACGATATTTAAAAACAATAGCACCTGAAAATGAAATTGTGCTTGTTAATAATAAAATTTTCAAATTTTGAGCTACTACTTGCTGTCCTCTAGCACCTTTATTTTGGTATAATTAGAATTTTTTTCTAGATACTCTCAAAAACAAAGTTATTTATAAGAAGAACGATACTGAAATATCGACTATTTTTTTACATCATTGCATTTTGATGCAAATGTAAGCGATTATGTTTCTCTAATTATTGTTTCATTATAAAACCAAAAAATTAAATTAATTAATAATAAAAAAAATAATATATAATAATTATATAAGTAATATATGCAGTATATTTCAATATCATGTTGAAGACAATTGCGATAGGATTTTTAATGAAACGATACATTATACATATTTGTGAATGACTAATATATTGGGAAATCGATTAATATTGTAATTTTTCAAGTTCATTGCATCCATTCTATCGCGATTTTTCCTTAGTATAGCATATTTAAATTGTAATAAGCATTTTAAATTATTACAAACAATGAAATAAGTGAAATTATGCAAACGTACATTTAATGCAAGAAGTGCATTAAACAACTATGCACTTCCTGCATTGATGACCATATTATTATACCTAATATAAAATCAAAGAATAGAAATACTTTTAATTCCTTGGTCGTTACGTGTAGAATTAGAATAAAAAAGGTGCATAGATGAAATACCTAATTATAAGTATTATGCTAATTGAGTAAATTATGTTAAACGTGATAATAAATAAATCGTTCTAGATAAACAATAATTTAACACGTCAAGAATACTTGCAGGTGTCTACTAATAGACACTACTCAATGTTTTTCAAGTTTTTTTCAAAAAATAAAGCATCCAGTACTTTTTATAGGCGATTATAGACCATAGGTTTATGGAAAGGCTGAAAGACTTTTGGGGGATGGGAGGGTGCTAATATGCAGCAATTTATTTAAGCTTCCCCCTTATTTTCGTCAATGTTTTATATTAGATAATATTACAGCTTTATTAGTTGCTGTTATTCTTTGTCACAGAGTGGTAAACAAAATAATTTTTGAATTACATATTTACGCAAATATCTCCACTTCCAGTTAAAATTCAAATATTTTATCATTTTATCAGTGTTTTTTTTTCATTTATAATTTTACATAAATATTACCAAACTAAACATTATTTAGTAACTGCACATAAAGCAAATAAATACTAATAAAAAATACTAAATTAAGTTAATAAACACCTCTTACTCATTACCAAAAATAGACAAATAGTATGGAATTGCATTCTGATGATAAAAATTAAATTGAATTATTGGTCAATGATCAATATAATTATGTTTGAGAATAAATAATATGAGTAGTACTATGTGACCATTTTAAATTTTTAGGTTGTATTATTTTTTTAAATTTTCTTAAATTTCAACAAACTTTATAATATATTTTATTTATCAATAAACAATAAATATATAAAATGAAGTTATGGCTACATTATACACCACAAGCATTGTTTATCTATTTACTAATGAGGAATTCGACCACATTAACGTACGTCGTATGTAGATAAGGTTACATATTATTTTTCAGTTTATATCTAGAAATACTGGTAATGAACCAATAATTTTTTGTAAAATAGTAAGAATGGGTGGTTGTAAGTGCAAATGGATGATAAAAATTATTTAGAAAGTTTTTCGATAATTTTTAATAGTGCTTACTATAAAATTTAATTACCTATAGGTACTTCATTAAGAAGCCTATTAAAGTAATCACGTAAAAAATATTTTCAACTTGTAATAGCATATCCGGTCGAATTAAGAATAAAGTTTTAGAAAAATTTAACCCTCTCTGACTTAAGTATTTCCTGTTTGTAATCACGAGCCGTTCAAAATAGTACAATGTGATTAATACAAAGTCCTTACTAATTTATTTTGCATAAAAGTAGAATTACTTATTCCAAATAATGGAACTTAAAAGCATAATTTTACGTGTCAATTAATTTTTAATGAATTCCAATTGTGTTAGAACTATTTTGAAAAATCATGTACTTAATTAAATGGGTCGGCGTTCGCGTAAAATGGTTACCTCGATTAAAAAAACCATTTCAGCGCGACATGATAAAAAAAATTTTTTATTTAACTTTATTGATAGGCTACTCGACCTACTAAATAAAGTTTTTTTGTAAAATCGAAGATTAATTTTTTTATAACAAAATATTTTTTAAATAGATACTATCTACATAATAAATTTAAATATTTAAAACAAGTTTATGATAAGATATTACAATGTAACCCTAACCACTATAGAATAATTATTACGATTAACTCGATTTTAAAAAAAGTACCTACATAATATATCAAATAATCAATTTTTTTTAATATTATTTTTGTTAAATGTTCTTCTTCGCATAAATATTACTTCAAATTTTTTTTTTAATTTTGGTAAATCGTTTTAAATTTGTCTGGAATATTTATCATAACGTTATTATTTCTTCAGCACTCCAAACTGTTTTGAAACTGTCCGACACAAGCGCAGATTAAAATTTGTGCTAGCTAAAATAAAATTTGCGCGTGCGCCTGAATAATACATTTATTAATGTATTTTTTGTATTTTAAATACCAACTTATAATATATTATATACTTTTTAATTTGCATTTCACATATAACGTGTTCATAAATAATGGTAAATAGTCGCAATTCTTGCTAAGTATTTTAAAATTACAATGAATTGTATTCCTATAATGTAATAGGTAGAGCTCGGATTTTATGCTTTTACATATTCTTTAATATCGATATGCCAACAGATTCGTTTTAAAATCTGGACGAATTTGGCAAAATCAAATCAGAAAAACCGCTGATCAAAATGCATATTTTGCATACCCAGAGATATCTTAACAAAAATTCTTGTTTTGAGATGCTTTTGGTAGTTTTAAATGTATCAAAAGGAAATTTTTATACCAAAGTTCAAATATTCCCCAATAACTTCAAGCAACGTACTATAAAATTTTTAAAAAATATATGTTTTAGTTTGCATATAAATGCATATTTTATCGTTTTTATCAATTTTAGTGCATATTTTAGAGAAATTCGGTGCATATATCGTATGCGCATATTTTCAAATATTTTGGTGCATATAAATCCGAGCTCTAGTAATAGGTATTATGTTTTATTGTATTTGTATTTTGTTTCAAGTATTTCAGGCTTTCACCGTTTTACCAATAATAACCTACGACCCTAAAAGCTTTTACAATTTGATATATAAATTAAAAGATCTATTGTAATTTTGTACATCAGCATTTCAAATAAAAAATAACAATATTACTGAAAATCAGTATTCTAAATACAAAATACCAAAGTCTTTTCAAAACAGTAAATGTAATTGAAATACATAATATATTATGCCGATATTATAATCGAGACAATTTGCTCTGTTTTGTCGAGATATTTGGGGAATTATCCCAAAATCTGATAAGATTTCCCTAAAAATCCAAAGATGTACCCACATTTTTCCCCGTGACTTATCCCTTGGGTTTTCTTATAATAGAACAAGCTCAATCCTTTAAAATTTTAATTTATTGATTGATTACCACAACCAATCGATAATGTTAAATAATGGCTCAAATGATTACTATGTAATCACGAGAGGTGAACCACACCAAAAATAGTATACACTTACTTCCAAATATATTTTCACTTTTTTGTACACCTATTACCATTAGCGATTTACCTCTCGTGTAATTATTTTTAAATTGTAATATTTTCTAAATGTAAAAATTTTATAATTAATATTCATTAAATTATACCAAGTAATAACTAGACTAGGTAATCTGCATTTGTTATAAGAGTAAATACTGATAAGCACTTCTAGATCTAAATCGTTTTGATTTTAAATTGAAACTACAAGTGTACAGATGACTTACTACAAAATTTTATCATAAATTATATTAAAATTCCTACTTTTCTACGAAAATATGTTCCAAAATTTATAAACAAACATTAATGAATTAAATAATAGTCTAGACGTTACGTAGTGAAAAGGGGGCCTGCGTAGAGATATCATGAAAGATCCCAAAAATCGATTAAAATCGGGGTTCTTTGGAGGGCTCTATATCTCTGAAACTAGAAAGATTTAGAATCAATCATTTTTCTACACTTTTGCGCAGAATTTTATCTACTTTTACTTTAATATTTAGAGTATAGGATGTACAGGGAACGGTCAATTCAAGATTTTGTAAATTTTGGGACGCCTTTTTTGACAAATTTGCCCCTGTTCCATTTTGAATGTATTGTAGAAATTGACTGGACTATAAGGAGGTAACCTATATCTATTTTATATTGAATCGGTTTAATTAATTTTTAATTTACCCTTTTCAAAATCTAAGTGTTGGACAAATTGAAATAAACAGAAAAAGTATTAAAAGATGATCACATTCAATTTAAAAATAATTTCGTTTTATTTTTATGTCATGATAAATTAAGCTAAAATTACAGTTGCAAAATGAAATAAATAAGTG
Source organism: Cantharis lateralis (assembly GCA_963170105.1). Lineage (NCBI taxonomy): Eukaryota > Metazoa > Arthropoda > Insecta > Coleoptera > Cantharidae > Cantharis > Cantharis lateralis. Next base: position 14,430,156 of record OY720629.1, read on the forward strand.
TTGAAAGAAACTTTATAATTTTAAAAATAAGCTTCAAGTACAAACTATCCTACACTTGAACATTACGAAATATTTATCCTATGTAACAAGTGTGTTCCAACTAAATTAAACGATAATAATTTTATTTATCTTTGTAATCATGTTTGTATTCTATGTTTAATGTAAAACTTTGTGATTTATTAGTCATGCCTTATTTAAAAATTTCACCTTATTTGTCGAATGCATTCATGAATTTAAGAGGTGTTTCTTGTGTACACTAAGGTTTTCTAAAATTAATATTATATCTTGCAAATTAACCCTTTCAGACCCCTTGTACAACACGAACATGCACACATAATATTCCAATCAATTTAATTTAAAATATAATATTCTAGCAACTTATTTAAAAAAAATTTATCGACGATATTTAATTCAGGTCTGAAGGGCTAAAAGAAAATAATTCTTTAACTTTTTTGACCGGTAATCACAAAATGTCAAATTGATCTGTTTTGAATTAACTTGAAAAACTTTCACTATAAAATTTTTTATTATTAGAAATATCTTTGCTTGTATCTACTGCATAATATTATGTTATAATGTACAACCAGTATCATTTCATAATTTGGAGTCAAACTGTTGAGCCGTTTTTGAAATTAACTTGGAAAACCTCAAAGTATCGCGTTTTATACTGAACTGTAACACAGACGCAACTAGGAGGGCCCACTTGATTACAGTAAAAATTTGAATAAAAACAAATTTAAAACAGCTGAATGGAAAAAAATGAAAATATTTTTTGACTGCGGTGCTATTTTTGCTCGCGATGAATTTTTTAATTATCCCCTAAAATATTGGTCCAAGTTGCGCCTATGAACTTTATAATAAAAAAATGTAGGTATATTTCTAAAATTAATAAAGCTAAGACCCCTTACCTTATTTATTGCATATCTAAATAAACCCCTATTTCTATACGGAGTGGAATTTTGTCTATCATCACTAAATGCTTTCAAATCCTCAATATTTTCTCCAAGCAATTCGTTTCTTAATAAACAATTGTATGCAGAATTTTCTCTGGGCGATTCGTTGGTGTCTCTGGCCTTTTTGTTACTTTGTATAGTCTTTGGTGGGTCGGGTATCGAAGCAAATTTATTAATCCAATTATTATTTGCTCTTAAGGGTATGAAGCGATCGTAATTGGCACCGGTTCTCACTTTGGGTCGTGCACTTGCATGAAATAAATTTTTAACATACGACGGCCTCCTCGAACATAGCAATCTGTCATTATTAAAATTGAAGTCCGACATTTCTATGGATTGAAAATTACAACGTAATGCACACACTGAACGCACTACAACTGCGTTAAAGTTCAAATGTCATGATTTATCGTATGCAGCATGCACGAAAATATTTAAACTTGTTACGACACAAACGTCACAGGACCATTTAAATTAACCTCACTAACAAAATAATCTCACTTCCGTTTATTCCGTTCCGAACGATAAAAATTAAACTTTATAAAATAGTATTCAAAAAAATTAGTATACGTATACTTGTTAAACGATGTAAATATAAAATTGTACGTACAAATAAAAATTCAATATAATTCAACGACAACCGAAGCCACAAACGAGTGTACACTTCGACTGACAGTTGTTTGTTTGAAATTACATCCTACGTTGCCAAACTTATCGGTTATCGTAATGTATACATTACACCTTAATTATTAACATCTACTAAAATATAATGGCATTATCTTTCTAAACGTTATCAGTTGCATAATAATCGAATGGCAGTTATTCAGAAGTTTTCACAAAAATCTGCTAACAAAATTATTTGAATTTTTTTGAAAATATTAAGCGGTAATTTAAATATAATCAGGAAATAGGTATTACGGCTAATGGGATATTTTAGAAAAATGACTATAATATCTTGATGCCAAAAAGATGACATTTCTCAAAAAAAAGGACTTATAATTGGTGATATCCATAATCCCCAATAAATGGAGACGGGGCCTAACTTTCTGTAATTACTAAACAATTATCGTAATGACCCCTAATCATCTTATTAGACAAAATTTATAAACTGATTTTAACCAGTACTAACATAACCTACAATCGTCGTTTTTTGTGTTTTTCTTTACAGTGGCAAATATTCTTCATGTTATTATTTAAAAAATTATTTAGAATGCAACGCAATACACAGAGTTTAGTTTTAAATTATTTTACGAATGCTTCGCGGGATCACCAGAGCGGAGATTACGAGGTAAATTGAATAAGTTTGTCACGTTTTCATCAATAAGCTTATTGCATTATCTGTTTTTATAGAACGCAATAAAAGCATTAAATGGTCTTCAAAGTAACGCACAATACATAAAATTATCGGAAAACGAAACTTCGCATAATGACATATATTCCAAATCCATATTGCAAATTCAAAAATACTTAAACAGGTAGGTATTCTAGAATTTAGCCAAATGTATTTTCAAAATTGACCTAGTTCTTGAATTTCAATGTCAGTGGCGTAACCAAAGTTAATGTTCGGTAGTTGTTATTTTTGTGAAGAGATGGCACTACTTCAAAATTTATTAAGGAAAATTTAAATTCATTCGCGCAATCTTATATTAATTTTATAAAAATAAAATGCAATTTAAATATTTATTTTTCCAATGAAATCTTTCATTATCCGATGAGCTACTAAAGATAAACATTTTATATTCAAATATGTAATTAAGAAGTACTTGAAAAAAATTATATTTGTTTAAGATTATATTATCGGTGAGGTCTTGCCTATTTTATTCAATATCGACTTAAATAATTATATGTTTTATTACATAATAAATATAATAATGTGCTTTTACATTTTTACAGATCAGGTATCTCCTTAGAAACGCTTGATACATTACCAGTAATTCACGTGGCTGGAACTAAAGGTAAAGGTACAACATGCGCTATATGCGAAAGTATTCTTCGGCACCATGGTTTAAAAACTGGATTTTATTCTTCGCCTCATTTATATGAAGTACGTGAACGTATTAGAATTAATGGAAAACCTATCGGTAAACAAGAATTTACGCAACATTTTTGGAATTTATATAAGTTGTTGGATGAGCAAAAAGTTTAGTTTTCTTCTTTTTTTTAACTATTGTTTTATTCTTTACATTTTTAGTCTGATGCAGACGATATGCCCATGTATTTTAAATTTTTGACCATCATGGCTTTTAGAGTTTTTTTACTTGAAAAAGTTGATGTTGCTATTATCGAAGTAGGAATTGGAGGTGAATACGACTCTACAAATATTTTGAGGTTTGTATTTTTCTAGCAATTGTTTATTGATTCCTGTTATACAATGTTATACTCGTATATAGGTACGGTTTTGAATTTGCCACTCTCATTTACAACAGCTCTACACACTGTTCTTTATCCTAAACTTTCCTTTTAAATTCTGTCACTGATAACATAGTAAGTTAACCAGTTATGTGTAAAATTAACCCTGTAATGCATCCGACTTTAAATATCAAATTATGTCATATTTGTAGTCTGGGAATATATTATATTTCTCTATATTTAAAACTCAAAAATTAAACAAGTTAAACAAACGATTGGAATTCTTAAGATCTTTAATATTTCGATACAGAATGTATCTTCATCAGAAATATTTGAATGTTACAATGGAAAATTACTAGGAAACGGAATGAGTCTATTGCCATTTGGCCAGCCATCTGTATAGATAAAAACTATACAGTAGTCCGTGAATCAAGGAAAAACCTAAATAATCCGTAAATTGGAAAAACTTGACCCCAATAGTTGAGATGTTAAAGAAGAAGAGTATTTTAAATATTGCTAAGGCCTTCGATGTCCGTTTTCCTATTGATGGCATTTTTTCCCTCTTGATTTGAATCATTTCGTGTATGAGTCTGTCTTTATAGTTAGTGATATATTATATTCATTGTATATAATTAGTCACATACATCGTATATAATTGAACATTGGGAACGGTTTTGGTGTGGTTTATGAAAGAAAAGGTTACCGAGCAGTGGTATATGTATATCACAGTTAAAAGCTCGCATTGTCCGATCATCTCTATTCTTTTTTCCTATTCCTTGTGTTGCCAAATATTTGAAATCTTGTTCTTTTAGAAAAGTTCCAGTAGTTGGAATTACATCGTTAGGCTTAGATCACACAAATATGTTGGGCGATTCATTAGAAAAAATTGCTTGGCAAAAAGCGGGAATAATGAAACCGAACAGTCAAGTTTTTACAGTTTCTCAACCATCAGAAGCCATGGAAATTCTCAAAAATCGTAGCCATGAACGTAGAGTAAATCAAACATTTGAATGCCTTTATGTATCGATCATAATAATATGTGCTTTTAGTGTCACCTTAAAGTGGTGGAACCAATCTTGACTCTTCCTATTCCAAAAGGTAAATGTGGACCAATGGATATTTTTCAACTAAATGCTAGTCTAGCTGTTGCATTATCCGATTCTTGGATGAAATTATATAGTAAAATTTATTGTATTAATTGTTTATGTTTTACTATAATTTTATTTTTATAGAAAAAGAATTGTATAAAAACATATTAAATTCGGAAGCTACCAATTTGGGAATATTGAAATACAATTGGCCAGGACGTTTCCAAATTTTACATATTTCCAACAAGTAAGTAATTTTGATGTAGAAAAATGATTTAATTTATTTTTCGACTTGCAGTTATTACTTAGATGGGGCACATACTTTAGAAAGTATATCGATTTGTGCTGATTGGTTCAAAATAGAAACGAAGCATTCTCGATTTGAAAGAGTATTAATTTTTAATTCCACTGGCGATCGTAATGCAGAAGATTTTATTCAGATTTTGAAATTGTGTAACTTTGAAAAAGTGTTTTTTGTTCCAAATAAAGCCACTCCCATTGACTCGGAAGGTAATTAATTTTAGGTGTTTTGCTTTAACACCTAGTAATTTATTTTCTTCTAGACACCAAAAGCTTAAATGTTGCGGATTCTCAACAGTTAGCTCGGTGTTATGCACATCGTAATATTTGGTTAAAAAACACAATTATTAATAAAATTAATCAGGTACAAGTACTACCGTCAGTTTTGGATGCCTTAAATAAGTGCAATTCAAGTACCCACAATGTATTAATAACAGGTTCCTTACATTTAGTTGGCGCAGCTTTAAGTATTCTCGATCCAGTATAAAATGGTAAATACAATGAACGATAAAGTTTACAAATCTCGCAAATGATGCAAGAATTTACAATATATTTTTATACTATTATTGCACCTGTAGGTTAGTGTTTTTATATACAAATTCCTATAAATCTACTCAACATTCCATTTTGTTACTTTATTGTTTATTCTTAAATAAAAACCATTGTTTGAAAATTCAGGTGTTTCAATTCAATAATAAGTAGTAAATATCTTTTAAAATTTGTTTAATACAACAAAGAAATATTTTCACACTAAAAAAATTGATCTAATATACACTAATTACACATTGTACATTGCACTTATAAAAATATAGAGAACAAACTATTTACAATTTTGACGTATAAATGCTTTGGCTATTATAGTACAACGGCTAATTCAAACAGGATTCTGTTGGAGCCATATCAAAATCGGATTCTATTTCATTTTCTGACAATGATAGAGAACCACCCGTTCTTCGACTGTGACGTAGAGAATTTGATTCACGCTAAAAAATAATTTCAATTAAGAGTTTTTTTATATACCAAATAAAATTATTCAAAACTTTATATATTACATAATTTTAAAAACTAAAATAAGTTATTAAATCTGTAAACTTATACTGTGTAAGCCTATTTCATCAATTAATGCTGGTAGTTTCACTATGACGGTCAGTACATAAAAAATTATTCTAAACAAAATTTTGATGAAATTAATTTAAACAAAAGTTTAAAATATATTCTTTTTTGCTTTTAAGTTGAGATCTTTACGTTGATTCACTTAAAACAGAACACCCTGTTATATACATAATATTAAACTTATATTAGTCATGCAAACTAAAAATCTTGTTTAAGCTGATTTTTTAAAAGAAATAAGGAAACCAAAATAGTTATTTATGTACTGAGGGCGGAAAGTGTTTTTTTGAGACTCGTTTATGGAAGCTTAAATATTTTTTAATGACGATGTGCCAAATTTAATACATAATTGCTCGGTTCCATAGAACTTTTAAGAAGCCGTTAAATTTAACTAACCAATAGGAAATATCTATCATTACTAACAAGCCAATAGAAATCGTTTGTTAATTTTAACGGCTCGTTAAAAGTTTTATGAAATCGACCAAATGTTGTTGAATTAAATTCACATAAACCTGGTTAATTTTGTCTAACCAATTAGAACAGTTTATTTTACTTTACCATGCTTGTTGGCAAACAATCACAATCCACTCATAAATTATTTTTATAAAATTTTTGAGTAGCATTGGCAGTCGTAAAGTGTCTATATTTTTACGCCTTGAGACAATAAAATAAATAATATAATTTGGACTTTCTCATACATTCTTATATTTCTTTTTCATACAATTTTCGCGACTTTGATGGCAACAGATTTAAAGTAATGATATTGGCGGCGTCAAGAATGTCAAATGACGTACAGCCAAGTCTTCCAAATCATTTAGTATTTCATCAATTTCAACCATCTGATTTTACAATATTACAAAAAAAAGTTTTATTTCGGTTTTGACAAAATAAAGGGTGATTCATTTAAAGGTACTTTTTCCAAGAGGGATTTTATGATAGATCAAGCGTGCGTTGGTTAAACTATCATGGTATTTTTGTTCAGTATTGTTTTACATTTTATTATGGAAAAATTTAGCCCTGCACAGCGTCTCCAAATCATTCAGCTGTATTTTAAAAATCAGCGTTCTGCAAGGAGTGTGTTTTGTGAGCGCTTAGAACAACTTTTGGTCCACATAATCGTCTTTCCGAACGTACAATTCACTCTACCATCAAAAAATTGGAAACACAATTTTCATTATTGAATAATAACCAGTAAAAAAAACCGGTTTGGTGTGTACCAGCCCACAAAGGCTGGTGGACTCATCGGTTCATTTTTCTTTCAAAAATGAGGCTGGCCGGAACGTATCTGTGAATGGCTCCCGTTATCGCGCCACGATAACGGACTATTTGCTGCCTGACATTGAAGCCCTTGATCTTAACAACATTTGGCTCCAACAAGAAGGCGCTACGTGCCATATAGCCCGTGAAACCAAGGCTTTATTGCGAGATCAATTCGGTGAGAAGTTAATTTCACTCAGTCCGGTAAATTGACCAATTAGATCATGTGATATCACACCTCTGAACTATTTTCCTTGGGGGTATGTCAAGTCCAATGTCTACATAGATAAGTCGACCACGATTGAGGAATTGGAAGCCAATATTACTCGCATCATTCGCCAAATATCACACGAAATGCTTGATCGTTTGATCAAAAATTGGAACTTTAGAATGGGCCATGCTAGCCGCACTTACGGCCAACATTTGAAAGACATAATATTTAAAAAGTAAATGTCAAGAATGGTTCTTTTGTATGATAGTAAAGATTCCCCGATAAAATTGAATTTTGTTATTAATTTTAATTTTTTGAAAAAGTACTTTTAATGAATCACCTGTTAGTACCATTATAAATATACAATTTTGTAAATCGGTAATATCAATTTTAATTATTAAATATTTACTACACTACACTACATATTTTAGAAAGTTTCTGCATCCTCCTCTCTCCGACATTAAAAAAAAATATTGTATATGCCTCGGGCGTAAAATGGGTTTTTGGTTCTCGTCGTTCATTCACATGCAAGGAGCAGATCAACAACCAATCACTTTACGCCCTTGATGCATAAAGAACTATAATGCAAGCTAATTTATTAGTGCTTAGGAATAAAAATGTTAATAAGTGTTCTACAATTCTAAAAGCACAAGAAAACTATTAAGAGCAAAGCTGTTTATCAGTCCTATTACTAAACAATTCATAAATAGAAAAAAAGTAGCAAATATAGATAAAACTTTTACCATTAAAAAAAATTAATTATAAAAAAAAATTATAAAGTTGTAGGAGATCCAGTCCAAACCGTGCTATCATTAGTAGAAAACTAAAAAACAAAAGCATGCAAGTATAATAAGAGGAATATTAAAAACCTAACTCACATCTAAGATTCCAACGGAAGGTTCTGAAGCATAACCTTGACCTTCTTCGTAATCTTCATCATATTCTGAAGAAGAACTTGAATCATCTCCGTATGTTCTAATTAATATAAATGCAATAGTATATTTTGTATTATATTATTAATTTAACATTTTTTGAATTACCTAGAGACTTTACAAACCATTTGGGCTAGATCTGTAAATGTGTAACCTGAAGAATGTTGCTGTTGCTGAGCAAGTCTAGTGCCTTCCATAGTATGATGTTTAAATAGAGGTAATAAACCGGCGCGCAATTGTCCTTCAAAATATGTTTTACCATGACGATAACCAACTTCTTTAATTTCATCAAAACTACCAAACTGTAAGGTTCTATACTGATCTATAGGAGGTCTAATGTAATCGCAATAATCGCTAGTTTTCACTTCCTAAATTTGTTTAATTTTGTTATTTGACAAAAATAAAACTTTAAAGCTTAATTACCTCTAATTGCCTAACGCAACTAACGTATGCTAAACGTGATTGAATATCAGGTAAATTTGGAACTTTAACATTAGAAGTAAATGGATTCCAACGTTTCCACAATAACCACCAGCCAGATAAATCATCACCATAATTAGTTAACTCTTGATCGTCAACAGAACCAACATCGATTGCTAAAATATGATTGGCTCCTAGACCGCGCATCACGTCAGCTAAAATAAATCGTAATTAAAACTATAACTTTGTTTATTGTTATAATTGTAACAAATGAAAATGTACAACAAAAATAAAACTACATACCTGTAAAATTCAATTCCTATAAAAATATAAAAGTAATAATCAGATTGCGTGATTTACCTGGTACATTATTTATGTAGCAGCCATCCACGAGCATGTGTCCATCTTTCGGATCGCACATTGGGGGAAATATGCCAACAATAGACATACTGCCCCGTACATATCTCCACAAATGACCTATCACATAATCTATACTACTAATTGCTAATTTATTTATTAAATCCAAATTTAAAAATTCTTAACAAATTTTATTCGTAACATAATACACAAAGTGTTCGTTCAAGTTATTAACGTTATTATTATAACACAGTTCACTTTCGAACTGGTAAACTTTAAATAACACTAACAATATTCTCAGAAATATAAAAAGAACACTCTGTATATAAAAATGTACAGGTCATCGTGGTATTGCTAAACAGTTTCATAATATAAATGATGTAGGTATGTAAAAGGTAATAGTTGTTTGCTTTACCCTATCACAAATAACTTTGGCATAAAAGAAAAGAAAAATGTAGAAGGCATTAATGAAATTTAAATTTTTTTATGAAAATTAAAATTATTTCATTAAAAGTGCAGACAAATTTTTACAGTGCAAACTATAACCTATCAATCATAAAAATCCCTAAGCAAAAATAAAAGTTAATAAAAACTGCTTTACAAAGAATTTTTTTATAGCATTAATAAAACATAGTAAAAAGCGTTAAAAATATGAACTGCAGTGACTAGTTAAACCAGGACCAACAAAAAGTCCAGATTATATTTTTAAAAATAGGCTTACAAATAAAATAAATCCCTAATTCATAACCGTGATTTTATTAGCTATTATTAAGATCTTGAGTCTCTCTCATAAAGCGTTATTTACATTTACATCCAAGTAACGTACGTAACGGACATTCAAGACATAACGTAAGGAAAGTTGAAATGCATAGTTTCAAACGCCACCGTTTACATTCGTACAAAACATGGGAGACATAACAAAAAATTCGGTCAACTTCTACGTTATGTTTTCTATGTTTGACCAATGAGATGCGTTCATTTTACTTAGCAACACCCCCGTTGTTATATAACCATGCGTGCGCATGCTTCGTGTTTCTGTTTTCTATGATAATGTGAATGGCAAATTATTTCCTATGTTTTCTACGTTATGTCTTGTATGCTCGTTACGTACGTTACTATAAATTCTGTGGCAGGCACTTAAAAGAGTATAAGTCGTTTTTAAATTATTTTATAAAGTTGCTTGTCTATTCTCACTTCCAATATACTAATTTTCACAAATAAAACGGATACAAGCAAATTATATGCATTAATATGTCCTACGCAATAAGTACGTAATATAACATGCACTTGTATCCAATTTATTATTGAAGAAAAGTATATTTAAAGTGAGAATATGAAATTATCTCTAGAAAAAGCTCTAGAACGACTTATACTCTTTTAAGTGTTTGCCACAGAATTATAAAATGCGTTTATCTCTAAATTACATTTTCCTAACTGTGAGACACTATGCCTCGGCTAATTTTTGCCCAAATGATTTGCATTTTGAATATAATGTTTATAATATAAATAGTCTTCCATTCACGTAAGATTTTTTTGATTAGAAGTTTTGTTTTTGAAAAAAAAAATTAAAAAATCATGATTTTTTTCTTTAAAACTGAGCCATTTTGTTAAAAATTGTTATTTTAAAAATAACCGATGAACGGAAACTACATACTATTGGAATTAAAATGACCCTAAATTTGTTAATTTTGTTAATATTATTTAATAGATTTAAAATCAACTTATCCATTTCAAACATGTGAAAACCTCGTTAATCGTTTGCGATTACTAAAAGTTAGTAGCCAATCATAATTAAATCTTCCTGCGGCTTCCTGTTTGCTCCACTTGAAAGAGTCATAAGAGAAATCCAAAAGTTCTTACAATTTGAAATTTCAAATAAAACTTGGTTTTTAAATATTTTTAGAATATTTTTTATTAAAACACTGGTCCCATAAAGATTTTTAAACTACCTAAAGATTTAAAAAGAATCAAAATGAGACCAAACATCAACCAAAAAATAAAAAAAAAATGTCATAAGGAAAAACAGAAAATATTGCAATTATTAATTATTATAATAATATGTGAAAGTACCGTTTGGAAGCATTACTAATTTATTACTTTATTATTTTTTTTAAAGAATCTTTCCTTATTTTGGAATACTCTGTATTTATTTATTTAAAAAAAAATCTATTCACATAATAATATGCACTATTAAAATAATATCAAGTTTCATTTAAAATTTAGATAACATAATAGGTGTTGAAATAGAATTCGTTTGTTAAGAAATTTTTAAATATATAGTAAGCATACATTTTTTTGGAATTTGACTTACAAAAACTCAAAATCCAAAATACTAAATAAATAAATTTTGAAGAAACTAAAAAGTAAGTATAAAAAATATTAAAAGTACAAGAAACTAAAAAGTATAATTAAATATTATCTTGAGAACGTTAGCAGACGACAGACATTTTATTGGCGAGATCACTGACGTTTTTGTTGATAAGAAATATACAATAATTAATATTGACTCTTACAATAGAGAATAGGTTCGTTTTTTTGTCAGTTGTATTGGTGCTCTACAAGAATCAATGATACACATTTCTTACCTACAAAAATATCTGACAAAAAGTCTGTCGTCTGCAATTGTACTTAAATTAATAATAATGTTGCTTTTATACTGACACACAAGTCAACTTGACAATGTAAACGTTGAATATAACAAAAACGTTAAGTCAGTGTTCAAAATATAGGTTAATAACATTTTACCTTGACTTAAGGGTCTGTTATATTTCAAATTTTTGATAGAAAGTTGAACTGATTTATTAGTCAACTAAGGGCTTTCTGTGTTTTTTGTATTTTTTTGATAAATTATATTTCTTTGATATACAAGATTCGACAGAACAATTTTAATCCCTTTTAATTTTTTGTAAAAAGGTTTACAAAAATTAATAATTATGGAAATTATGGAAATGGAAATCTCGAGATTTCCCGCTACATAAATTATCAATCCCCAACCTGAAACTAAAAATGTTCAACAAATTATGCAAAACTTCCACTATCAGCATTATTGTGCACATCTGTGAAAATTTTATATAACTCGATTCTTCTAATGGATTGATCTTGCTAAAATCATTGATTAAATGTCATTTTATACCTGGACTTTAAGATCTCTATGAAAAAAAGTCACGGGTCAGTCAATCTGAAGAGCAAGGAGCACTAGTTTATCTCTCCAAATCACAAAATCAAAGTGTTATTACTAAAACTTAATAAGTAAACTGCCGACAAAACAAATTTAGTTTTCTTCATTATAGTAAAGGTATCCGACAAAAATGCTAGGGATATCTTAAAAATACATTTGGCTACACTAATTTGAGCATGTGTGATAAGTATAACATGGTTATTTTATGTCAGTTCATCTTATTAATCTAATAACTTACATTTTAATAAATAAAAAAATTTGTTTTGTCGACGGTTTACATTGCCGACAACTTGATGAAACCAGGCATCAACCAATCAGAAGTACAAATTTATAAATTAATTGTTGGTTAGCCTTAATCAAGCTCTTACCGAGCATTGAAAAAAAAGGGCCACGAGTGAATAATTTTATTTCAATGCCTGATCGTGTTGACCATACTGCTGAAATCTAAAGCCAAATTCAATCTATGGGCTATGCATTTAGTGATGACATCACCTTAGCAGAATACGTTATTGAAATGTTCCTAAAACCATGTGTGTCTTGTCAAGTGTACACTTGATACGTTAATGATAGCAAGACGTAGCCCTAAATTAAGATCTAAAATTGGTAAGGTTTTGAAAAAAATTTAAAATATTTTCAAAATAAATAAAGTATATTATCATTCTGTCAGACCTTGTATTTTCGATTAAAAAAAAAATAATTCGAAAATATTTTTTCATAATTAATTATTAACTTAAAATTGAAATCTAGGACAAACTTCAAGATTTCACCATTAGACTCAATTAACAAAGTAAGTCATACCAAACTGTTTTGAAAATTTCTCCAACCACTTTAAAAAGAAACAGTTAAACAAAATTCTAATTCGTTATAACATTGTGATTGGTTACCTTCAACCTTTTGAAGACTCTTCGAGATGGTGATTTACAAAAACCAAATATTGGCTTACCTGTTTTTCGCCTGGTAGTTCGAGATCAAAAAAAAAATAAAACGTGTTGTTTACCTGGTAAATTGTTAGTGTAGCCTCCATCAAGTAGAAGATGCCCATCAACAGGATCACATAAAGGTGGCATGTAGCCTGACAATGACATCGATGCCCTCACGTAGCGCCATAAAGAGCCTATGAAATGTATAATAACTAAGCCCACCTGTTTTCTTTACAGTGAATATCAAAATCTTCTACATGGCAACAATTAATTTATGAACTAAATAAACTTTAAAATGACTACGTATCTATAGGTATTGCTGAATGATTATAATCTTATACTGGAGAATTTAAACTAATTATTGCTTTACATAAAAATTTGCACTAACAAACTACATACTACTTCTACACAGCCAAAAATTAAACTTAGAAATAATGCAAAAAAGTAAGCAAAGCACAATATTAGTTTTAAAATAAAATTAACCGAAACTAACAATAAGTGAATACTAAATAAATTGCACACCTAACATCTATAAACGCTTGTAAATGCATGCCATTTCAGGGACATCTCGCTTAGTGCGTTCACAGAGCTTCACTTTAAATTAAAATTATCTGCATTTAGTTCAACAGCTTGCTCGTACAGATGATGACAAATGTAATCTAATTTATTTTTATACTTTTTAAGAAGAATACAGCCACTGATACATTACTAAGTAAATGGCTAAACTGTTGGTGATATATGTGTACAGGCAGTGTAAAGTAGTTGAAGTACCCGTAAAGTGCGTGAAATATTTGTTAAATTACCTGAAGTATTTGTTGAAGTACCTGAAATACCACTTCTTGTGCAATTTTTGTAGTACATGTGATTAAATTTAAAAATGGAAGGAGAAAACATTCAGATTTTTTTATAGTTTCTATATTTCCTTACATTATTTATTTATATTAATTTTTGAAGTGAAACTTCTTTAGCGACGTATTCTGTTTGAAATTTTTGCAATATGGGGAAATAACTCAAGAAAGGGGAAACAAGAGTAAGGACCGAACGCGAAGGGCTTCGGTAATAACGAACGATGGCGGGGATGAGTTGTACAGCAAACAGTCGTGATCTGAATGCAGTAGAGTAAAAGATTAACGCGGGGCGCCTCTTTTTTTTAAATGGTTTAAGCCGTTTATTGTATATACTTACATTCAATTGCACCACAATTAAACAAATGATAAAAATTCCTTACAATTCTTAGCTAACTGTACACATTTGGCGACTCAACGGCACCTTAAGTTACCCCCAAGAACTTGCAAGAAGATGTAGATTGTTTAATAATCATTACTTTTGATTTGGAAATAATATTTTTAAATACAAAGTAATGCAAATCTAAAATTATAATCATCATGAAAGAAGAAGCTTATGCAATTTTAGTTATGTGTATGAACTAAGATGAAAATTGTAAGTCAAACAAGTGTTCAATATAATAAATTTAAATGTTCTCACCAACCAATGTCCTTACCAAGAGAAGGTAAATTCTATTGTACAATTTAATTTTTATATTTTCCACATCAATAATCGGCAATAAGGAACAACCATGAATATGTTCACGTTCAAAATATTTAAGTTATTATCGCGTTTGCGACTTTAAAGTTTATCTTGAATTAACATACTGCATAATTACAGCAGCTATCACAATAGAAACTACTTTCATTATAATTATTATAGTATACGCTAACTACTATTGTAGCTATCCAGCTATCCTTTTCTATCGCATCCGTTGGGTATTTTCTTGGTGTTTTATTATTTTGATATAAAAGTTTTCTAAAATTACACACTAAAGACACATTCATTTCGGTGTGTCTTTGTTGCACCTACTCGTATGTTACTAATTTTTTATTTAAAAAAACAAAATGTCAGTATTTCATTCAGATGGTTCTGAGATGTCAGCTTCATTTTGCGTGAGAATAACACTAAAAGATGTCAACCAAATTTAAATTATTTAAAATTGGTGATCATTATTTCAAAAAAATGAATTTCTTTTAATTTGACCTGCATTATTTTTGTTTTAAAAGGAATCCTTTTAATTTTCATTAAAAAGTAGAGATTTTTAAACTTCTTCCTTTTAATATAGGACTACGTCGTGTTATTCCCAAATGTACCAAATTTACACTTGATACCCCCTTGGTTCTGTGAGCACTTGTATCCACTATCTAGTAAGGTGCTAACCTGGCTAGATGCATAGCCCATAGGTGAAATTTAGGCTTTAGGTCACAACAGTGTAGTTGGCGCGACTGAGCTTCAAACCATGGTCTCCCGCTCTGTAACTCGTCAATTTAAGCCTTATACCACACTGTTGGTTTTTTTTTTAACTTTTTAAAATTTTTAAACTTAAGACTAAAATTCCGTTGCGTGTACGGTTAAAGAAGTTTCACTTCCCCCATGAGCTTATGTGGATGGGGTTCACACGTTTTGATTTTTTTATTTCAGTATAATTATTGATGAAAGAGATTTGGTAAATCGTACTACGGTGCAGCTGAACTAATTGATTAAATGGGTTTTGTATAACATTAACTCTCCGTCGAGCGTAATATGAACCGTAACGAGTTCGGGCGCAATCATCTATATTAGATTAATATTATTTGGAATGCCGTTGATGAATAAGTTATTATTAATTTTAATACGTGACTGTACAGAACGTAGGGGCTATGATCACTACTGTTTGTAGTATGCGATATTAGAGAAAGATACTCAAGACGCCAGTCATCAGCGGCAAATTTCAAACACAATATTTTACAATTTATTAGGTCATCAATCTGTCAGATCAATTGCGCCCGACGGAGGGTTAATAACATTTATTTAATGGGAACATTTTAAGACCAAAAATAAAAAATTAGCCGGAGCACTTTTTAAAAAAAGTCTAGAAATCCTATTATTTGGAAGATATTGCAAAATTTGATAAACGTTGGGCCAAATATAGAGATCTAAAAGAAGACTATGTTGAAAAATAAACTACTATTTAAAAAAATTATATTTCTAGTTTTATTTTTATCAGTTTATCACTCTGCCCTCGTAACTAACCAGTAAGATGAAAAAATTCATCAAATATTTGTTGTATTGATTATATTATTGATGGTGTAAGACTTTTTACATTAGTCAATGTTGCAAATTATGTAGCTAGTTATTATAATAATGAAATTATAAAAAAATCAAATTGTTAATATGAAATTTAAGATCTACTAAATTTAAATTTACAGTGTCAGTGATTTTAAAAGTTTCAGAAGCTATAAAATCTTTATTGTATTTTAAATTTCATAGATACTGCAAATATCATCAATAGGATGAACGAGTATGTGATATAAATAATTTTTTTTATTACATTTAAGAACACGTTCATCATAATTTGAGCTGAAAGTAATATCAATTAAAAGGCTTGGATAAAGTAATTCAAATAGGTACTCAAAAATCGAGGTCAAATCCAGGTTTAATCCTGCAGGCGTAAAATGACTGTTTTATAATACAAATTTAAAAACCGACAGTTCTGGGTTTAAAGAACGCTCGAGATGTGGCCGTGGGATTTAATGTGAATACTTCATAGCAGAATACTCGTCTTTGCCCAAATTCACCAATTTATAAAACAATAAATAAACTTACGTCCATTATGCCACTGTGATAGAAACATACTTTTTTTTTATTATAGGACATAAAGTAACACTGTTCTTCATAAATGATTTTGTTCATCACATTTATGAACACGTTCATCGTAATTATTAATGCAATCATGAATTTATTTACGAACTAGTACGTCATATGAGTGATTTCGTTCATTATATTTATGTGCACATTTGTCCATATGATACAACTTTTCAAACAATTTTGAAGAACACTACTTGTTTATTATTAGTATGAACTTTTTCATTTATATGATGTCGTTGGTTTTTTCAGTGTACGTTAAGTACATTGCAGTTACTTCAGTTACTACTTCTTAATAATGGCCACGAAAAATAAAAGTTGTATTGAATTTAGATTTATTCAAAAATTGAAAATAAACAATTTATTTTTTATTGTTTTTCTAACATTGAGCAATATTTTACGAGATGTCCCTTAGGTTGCGTGCAAATCTCAGAACACTGTACGTGACTATCGTTTAAAACTGATGTGTAATTATTAAAAAGCCATATAAAAGAATAAGAAACCAAGTAAAGCTACATGCAAACAGAAAAGGTTAACCAATCACAATTATAACATTCAATTTGTTTTGGTGAGACACCAATAGTTACATCAATACATATATACGATGACGTACAATAAATTAATTAGAAAATCAGTACAGTGCTGCCAAGAATTATTTAAATAATTTAAAAAAAAGAAGTAAAAAATGTATGTATGTGTCTGTGTAAAGTATGAATATTTTTAAATAAACAAAACATTAAATCACTCACCGTGACTATGAATTCTCATACAAGATGCAGTAATATCTGTTGTAACAGTGAAGTAAGGTAACCAAAGGTCTTCTATAAAAGTATCACCAAAAGTACCACGAATTGTTTGGTTAAAATCCCTTCCACTAAACATAGATGTAACTGGATAAGTTAAATCCAATATTTGGCGCCACCACTGAGTCATTTTCTATAAAAATTATTACTAGAAATTTCAAAAATGTAATTGAAGAGTGCACGGGAATAACGATCAGGGTCAATTTATCTCAAAAATGAACTGTTGCAGCCATCTATTACCTTGAAATCAAAGCTATTTTACGTAAAACTTGATTTTTGTGACCCTGATTGTTATTCCCGTGCACTCTTTGTAAATTTACCTTTGCCCATTCTCTGGCATTTTGTGTTACAGTGGTTATATTTTTTTCTTGACACCATAGTGCTCCCATAAAAGCACCGATACTAACACCGCCCACCATATCGATTGGTATTCCAGCTTCTTGTATTGCTTTTATCATACCTACATGTGCGGCACCTCTAGCACCGCCCCCTCCTAAAACCAAACCGACAGATTTTCCAGTTAACCATCGTGCTAATCTTGAAAAATCGGAATGTATATTTGGCTCAGACATACACACTTTACTATACAAGTCGTTCTAAAATTAATATTTTACAATTAGAAGCTCAAGTGAGTTTTCAAAAATATACTTACAATTCTGTAAAGTGATTTACGCGAGAACATACGTTTAGAGCATTGTATGTGATGGTGCCAAGAAATCCAGGAACGCATGTTAAGCCAAGCAACCGTATTATTTGGTCTTGGACCGCCTTCCCGATGTAACAAAACTAATTCTTTTTGAGTTCTCACGGCAAGTCTTTGAATTTCTTTTTCTACCTGCATGATAAAAACCGATGCATTAACGTTTAAAATGAATTATAGGAAAACGTACCTTTCCTAAGCTAGGCGCACTTTCTCCAAGTCCAACAATTATTATACAATCTGCTTGTCGAATACACCGTTGAGTCCAAGCACTGAATGTAATATCGCACTGATATAAAGCAATTTTATGCTGATCTTCTTGTTGAGCTAGCCAAGTTGTAAGTCGATATTCATTATTTTGATCCATTATACTAGTACCTAATGTTTTACGTATCACATCTGAAGTCAGTCTTAATGTTGAACCTTGAATATAAAAAAAGTTAAGTTGAATAAATAACAGTTATACAATGACTATGATACCTATGGCACAAAGGCAATGATATAACTCGTAAGTAAAGGAAGTCAAAGGTACGTCATCTGAAACTGCAACTATAGCAACTGTTGAAAAATTAATTTGCGACGGTCTCGTGTCTACTGCAGATTTATTTGGAGTACGAAGATTTATAGTTGGTTTTTGCCAGGTACCTAAAAAGAATTTCATGAAATATTTGGGTTGTTTTACTTGATGAATAAATTACCTAATATTCGATGCCCTAATAAATTTATAAGTCTGGTAACTACTATAGGAAAACGTAATTTTATAGCATTAAATAATCCTTCTGGTAACTTTGCTAATTCCGAATCTCGTACAGCCATTACGGTAGTACTTCTTTTAGTTTGAGTAACCATTTCAACCTAATACAATGTAACAGTTATATCTTATCGAAGAAAATTGAAAAAAAACTTACAATTCCAACTAAATCACCTTTTCCGTATTCTCCTACCAATTCTTTTTTTCCATTTTTATGTGTAATTACAGAACGTAAACGTCCAGAAAGTACAATAAATGTGGAATCGCTTTCGTCATCTTGTCTATAAACTGCACGTCCAGATTCGAGAAAAACCCAATCTAACGCAAAATCCACTTGTCTCACAAAAGCCGACAATCGTCGCACCACCATATTGGCAATATATAAAATAATTTCTGGCTTTTCTTTCATCATACTACAAGAGAAATAATTGTACTTTATTTAATCATTAAAAACAAATAATTAAGTACTTGTAGAAGGTATTCTTAGAAATAAGAGCAATTCTTGTAAAATGTTTTGCACGAATGTTGAAGAAACTTGCTTCACCAGTTAAAACGGCAAGTCCGCCAACGATTTCACCGGGATGAGCAGTAAACATATGTACTTCTTCATCTCCATCCGTTAATTTTTGTGACATTATCAAAGAACCAGAAATTACATATGTTAACGCAATATCCTACAAATATTTCCTTTTAGTTTGATTTGTTTTATAACAAAAAACCATCACGTTTAAAACCTTATTTGATTCTTCTTTCATTAAATAAGTACCAGCTCCAACTTCTCGATATTCGACTTTACCTTTTATTACAGAATCATTTTCTAAACCCAAGTCTCTAACAAAAGCTTCGGTAGCAGTTTGAATTAAACTTTGTTGATCAATATTTTCTAAAACCGATGGTCTCTTATTTTTTGCATTTAATGGTGGTAAATCGTTCTAAAATGTTTTGAATTATTAGAGAGTCAAGAAATGAACAAATGCACCAACTATATTTGGAGAAGGTTGCTCTAAATCGGGAACCATATCGGGATTACTAAAAATAGAAGCAGCTTTAGTATCTAAAAATGATTTACTGCGTCGGCAATTCGGCATCGGAATTGGTACAGGGCGAGAAGGAATGTTGGTCAATTCCGCACCGTCCCAGTACTCTGAATCTTCTCGTTTTAATAACATATCTTTATTTTTGGCACGTGTAGGTGAACTCATAATAAATGGACTTTTATGTCTGCTAGATTTTGAAGTCTATAAAAAATCATAAAAAAATACTTTTATATATTTATGTCTAAAAGTTTAAGAAATTAACTAACCTGATTGATTAATTCGGCACTTAATCCAAGATATTGATGTAGAGCGGTAAATGTGACACGTTGTAAACGCACCATAATAACCTGAATCACTCTAATAAAACAATCAGGATATTCTTGAAAAACCTCTCGAAATGCAGCCATTGGAAGCTTAACGACTGTGGAGTCTTCAACTGCTTTTGCAGATACGGTTCTATATGGATTGGGATGACCCTAATAATTATTTAAAATTAAATTTAAAATCAAAATTCCTTTAAATATTCTACCGTAAGTACGTCGGTAAAACTAAGCAAAGAAGTCACCGATTCTCCAGTCTTAACAATTTTTAATGACAAAGTAGATCCATCTGATGTACTAATAAAAACATTTACTTTTCCACTTTGAACTACATACACATTCTCATCAGGGTCCCCTGCAAAAAATATTTCCTTTGTAGATTATTTCAAAATTAACTAAATATTTTGACTAAAACATTTAGATCGTTTAGATAACTGAGTTGGGATAGACTAGCACTAAATAGTAATTAATAAATGTAAATAATTTTTTTTAGTTATTTATTTTTCGTCAAGCAAAGTTATTTTTAATTTTACATATTTTATATTTTTTGTTAGTATTTCTTCGCAAATAATTATATTATTTTTTATTATTAATAACGACAAATTAAAGTTTAATTTACCTCGGCTAGCAAAAACCAAAATACAAATTTCATTAAGGGAGAGTAATAATCGCGAAAAGCATTCAAATCAATATTTAAAAAAAAACGATTGAATTTTTCGTAAACAAAAGACAATAGTTAATATTGGTTTCTGCCTTGAGTTTTTCATAAAAAGATATCAAAACCGTATCATCAATTTTTCTGTACCTACCTCTTCTAGTTTAAATAAAATTTAGAAAAAAAATTTTTTTTATTTGATAGCGATAATTTTTTATCATAATATACTTTTACCTATTTCATTGCGTTTCAAAGTTATGATGAATTATGTCTTATCGCTTCAAGTAAATCCCCTGTTCCTCCCATATGATTTTATTCATTTCCAATAAGCTTCGTTTCACAACAGATTAAAATTAAAATTTTAAATTTGGAGTGATTTGGTTCTTTTGTTTGGATGCTATCGTATTTACAGACTTACACACAGACATTTTTCAAAAAAGTAAAAATGGTTAAGAGTAGGTACCTCGAAACATAAAAATTTTATAAAAAAATGGGGGGTCAAATTTTTTTTCAATTTCTGATAACAATAAGTACTTTCCGTAGTAAAGAGTTCGACAAGTAAAAAGAAGAGTACTTTGGTCGCAAGGACATCCTGTATAAATATTAAATACGCACAATAACTAATTTTGTTTACTTTGTCAGCATTAATTTCTGTTGTGTTAAGGTACAGGGAAATGAGTAAAGAAATTGTATAATTTCTTTTAAGTTTGTTTTATAATAATAATTAAAAAGTTATAATAATTTACAATAATAAATAATATAATCATATTTTATTTGCGGTTAGCGAGAAAAATTAAACAATCAAACAAAAAATATTTACAACGATTGACCACCAAACTTGACCGCATACACCTCAAATCAAAATAAAGCAATCAAACCAAACTTTTAAAACATTTGCCACCAATTTTGATCAGCAATTTATTTAAAATCAATAATTTTCTTTAATTTTGTAGGTCTGTTTATATTTAAAAAAACACTTTTTAGATATCAATTTGCAATTTGGTGTTTATGTCTTAAGGTGCAACTGATGATTCGCAATAATTAATACTAATTAATACCAATGTTAATACTATGAACATTGTGTTTCAATAACTTTACAATACTGTGAAAATGAAACGCAACAGTTTTAATTTACATTTAAATTTATTGTATCACAATAAAATGGGGTCGATATTGTTTCATACCAATTTAAGTATTTATTATGACCTTTTTACATCAAAATAAAAATTTTTAAATTTGTTTGATTGTTTTTTTTTTGGTGTAAAATAGCAAACATCTTTTAAAATATGAATAATGCAAGTTACTCAAAAATGGCCCAAAAAGGCGTTGTATTTGTATTAAAAGGTTAAATTAATCTTTATATTTAGTAATCTATGTAATTTCCCAGTAAATCTCACAAAATTCTATTTATTAGTTAAAAATAAAAATTACTACATTTTTGTACATTTACATTGACAATGTCGAGCCATGATTATTGTAGGTAACAAAAAGTTATATACAATTTTTGCCCTATCCTGTTTAGTTGTCAACATAATATAATTGGAAGGTATAGAAAGTCATTCTTGTAAAAATTTAAACTTAATAATATGATCTATTGTATTGAAATATGTACAAATATATAATAATTACATCTAATCACTTGAAATTCCATTTAAGGTTGATTTCCATAAATAATATTGAAATTAAAACAATGAAAAACAAAGTCATGATGACTCATTTTTACCAAAAATATAAAAAATAAAATTGATCTCGAGTATATCGGCATTTTTTAAAATTTTTTTTCAATTTTACTAAATCCAATTTCCTATAGTCGAGCATTTTTTACTATTATTGCTGATGTATCAAAACGTATCTATTCTTTTGTTTGTAAGGCTGACCCTGACATAATTTAAATAAACAAACTTGGTAATGTTCAATAATTCACTTACCAATTTTGAATAGGAAAGACCCTGCAGGTATATTCATAATTTCTGTATGTTTGCATAATTTGAGAAAAACTGGTTTTTCAAAATGACCAAACACCCGTATACTTTGCAGCATATATAATGCATCGCGAGGCATTCGTTCATCACTCAATAAATCTTCTTCTAAATACTCAGCAGGTGGTTCAAGAACCTACAACATTACACTTGAAGTACTATAATATTGTTAATAAAAAAATTGTTTTGTTAACCTTGAGTTGTTCTGATTCATTTTCTTTCCTGAGTTGCAATAATCTTCTAGCAAACCTCATTACCATTTTACGTTTTCTTCCTTGACCTGAACTTCGAACCTGTCCAGATATTGATTTAACTTTTCTTAACATTTTTCTGCCATAAAATAGAGCTTTGTCGCGTTTTCGAAAGCGAGTTGTCCCTGTATTGGCAGATTGTCTTGGCAAAACGACTATCAAAAATTTTTATTATTAATAAAGCAAAGATAAAAGCGATAAAGATTACCTCGAACATTCCATTTTTTAAAAATAATTGTAATTATTACAAGAAAAAGTAAAGTTCCGCTAACCAAGAGTGTTAAGTACAAAGGCTGTAACAAAAACATTTATGATTATAGTATATTACGTAAATTAAAACTTTGATAATAATTATTATAATGTTGGGCAAGATTTGCAAAAAATTGGTTCACCTGGTATGATTCGAAGATATTGCTTGTTATATTACCTAACCATGTCAATTTAATTAAATTCCCGAACTCTTCGTTTATGTAATTTATTAAATTCACCACTTCCATTATTTAAAACATAACTTTTTACTTATAATTAGAAATAAACATTAGAATTATTGTATTTGACATTTTATCGATAATGTGCGTGACAATGACAGATAACCAGAGCACACAAAACACTTCGAAAAGGGGAGATTGATTACTGCTTTAAAATTCGAGTAAATTTCATAATATTTTCGCAGAGATATAAATTGAATACAGATTTCGGCTAGTTCGTCAATTGATTGGGTATAAAAATTGATAAATTACTCATGATTAGTCGAATTAAATTGTTTATCACAATAGTTTTACGACTTCTGGTTTAATTTTTACTAACAAGAATAAAAATTTTAAAAAACGTTGGGCAAACAATAAGTTAGGTTATGCGACTGCTTAAAAAATTCACGGTCAAATATTTTTCTTTTTGAAAATTTTTGTATAATACGTATTAACATAGGTGTTTCGGTTCTGTAATTATTACTAACATAATTATAGGCTCAGGGTATTGCTTTCATGTATAAAAATAGATTGGACTCTAGTACCTGTCCATGTTAAACGCCTAAATTTAATTTGAAGGTGTTTGTGGTATTACCAGCGTTAGTTTCGTATTAATTCTGCTCTGCAATGGAAGTTGTTGTACAAAAAAATCAAGAAATCAAACCTGGTACGGTTATTCTTTCAGAAAAGCCGTTTGTGTATACTCTTAGTTCTAAATACAGAACCGAACATTGTGATTTTTGTTTTCAAAAGTATGTTAGCTATTTTGGTTTGGCTTGCTTTTTATTATGTAATCTAATAACTAATACCTGATTGGTTTTAGAGGAGATTTACTTAAATGTTCCAAGTGCCGATACGTGTATTATTGTGATACTGTATGCCAAAAAGAAGGATGGCCCACGCACAAGCTCGAATGCAATCATTTGAAGGAAATTTATCCAAGAGAGGTTCCAAATGCGGCACGCTTGCTTGCGAGATTAATAAAAAAGTTAGAAAAGGGTGGAAATACAGTTAAGAGTTATTACGGTCAAAACAAGTTTAGAATGTTTAAGGACCTTATGTCACGTTAGTTGATAGCAAAATCATACATTTTTAGTTTTATTTAATTCGAGTTAATTTTAGATTATCCAAATATTAAAGAAGATACTATTAGAATTGAACATTTGCAATCGCTTTGCGTTGTTCTGAAGAGTTTTATGGGAGACGCATTTACTTCAAATATGGTTGAATTGTTGGGAATTTATGGAAGAGTTAGTTTTCATTTTAATGTTATTTCGTCCACATTAAGAAGTTCTGTTATTTTAGATGTGCATTAATAGTTTTAACATCTGCAACGAAGAACTAAATAGCTTAGGCACAGGTATTTATTTGGCAGCTTCAATTTTGGATCACTCTTGTGAACCTAATGCCGTCGCAATATTTGATGGTACCACATTAAACCTAAGAGTTATCAAAACTATGCCCTGTTTGGATTGGAATAAAGTAAGTCAATTTTTGCACAATAATTATGAGTTTTTCTTAAATATATGGCACTGATGATTCATATTTATATTTTATTGTGTAATAATTTTTAAACTAATAGTTTGTTATTTTCTGTTTTTAATTTGATAAGATTTGATAAGAATTTGATAAGATGGCTCAATGACTGAGACTACTCAGTTATTAAGGGGCCATCCATAAATTTCATCTCACAAATTTTACGATTTTTTAACCCAGCCTCTGTCCTTATTACAGGTGGTCACATTTTTGAACCTCCCCCCTTGGTGTGACGTCACATATTTTTCAATTTTATAATTTGAAATAATTAAAAATAAAACAGCACTTTAAAAATTTTTTATTTCCATTAAATAAAAATCGAGTTAATAATATAGTGGAGCCCCGCTTATTGTGATCACATCGGGACTTGGGATTATTGATAACAATAAACGATTGATACCAAAAAAAGAAAAAATTTTTTATTGGTTATTTATTACTAAAAACACTAAATTAAGAAAACTCATCTAGAGTTGTTTGTCTCTGTTGTACGAGGAGTAAATTATTTATATAAAGTTTATACTGGTAAAGCACTTAAAAATCTAACGACCTCATCTGCACACCACACTGAAAAGCTTATAAAAAAATGCTTGTAACAGAAAATCAAGAAAATCAACTTGATTAAATAATTAATTACACTTTCCTCAATTGTATTTTATTAACGAACTAGTTTCGACTATGAAAATATTTTTCAATGTGACATCTTACCGGCAAAACATTAAATTGTACAAAATAATATGAAAATCAACTCCTTTGCTCGTGGGAGAAAATAATCTTAAGAATAATTTGATAACATAAACCGAATTTATGATTACCATAAACGATGTTTTTTTGTGTGTAATCATGTACGTCCGTCCCGTTCCTTGCAAAAGTGATAACAATACCCGAATGATAACATTAACCGTGATTCCAATAAGCGTGCTCCACTGTATTTTCAAGTTTCTTGATGTGTGATGTAATTTATGGATGGCCCCTATTTCATGAAAATTCTTCGATATACCTACATCTCGAAATCCTCCATTTTATTAATGCTGTTCTTGTTTAGTGTCCATTGCCTCTACACCATAGAGCAGTATGGAGAAAATATTATATATATAAATATTTATATTTATGCACACGATCAATGGGGGACCCATTAATGTAGATATTCTCGTTCACTCTATGTGTCTTAGAGATAATCATGAATTGCGTCTTCTTGTCGTTTAGTGTCAGCCTGTCAGCTCTTTCTCTTTGCTAGGCGTTACTACCTTGTTTAGAATGTGTTGTAGGCAAGCGCGGAGACAAGGGGGGGGGTATTGGGGGTAACTACCCCCCCCCCCCCCCCCCAGGAATCTCCGAAAAAAATCGGTTAAGATGAGATTAAGATGTAATTGAAAAGAGAATTGGCTGGATCCGCTCTTGGTTGTAGGTCATTTATAGTTTCCGCTAGTAGGACGGTGTCGTTGTCATATCTAATATTGTTGATAGGTTTTCCGTTGATTTTTATCCCTATCTCTTCGTCCTCTAGCGCTTTTCTCATAATCTCCTCCCAGTAGATATTAAAGAGTAGAGGCGACAGCACGCATCCCTGTCTAACTCCTCTCCATACTTGGATTTCGTCGGTTGTGTCGTTTCCCACTCCAACAATTGCTTTCTGCCCGTAATACAGATTCGATATTATTTCATGTTTTGCTCTCAGTATCTCGACTAGTTGGTCGTGTCTGACCTTATCAAAAGCATTATTGTAATCAATAAAGCAGACAACTACATCCTGGTTTACATCCAGGCATCTTTGGACTAGAATATTGAAAGCAAACAATGCTTCTCGGGTTCCATATCCGTTCCGAAATCCAAACTGTGTCTCTTAGGAGAAGAAGTCTTCTTCCAATTTCTTATACATTCTATTGTGAATAATTTTAAGGAGGATCTTCAGTGTGTGGCTCATTAGGCTGATCATACCGTAGTCACCGCATTGCCTAGCGTGTGTCTTCTTTGGGATAGTGACGAATGTCTATATCAACTATTCTTGTAGTATTCTTCCAGATTTGTATATCTTATTCTTTATATCTTATAATATTGTCAAAATTTATATCATCCTTTTCTATGGAAAGTATCGCTAGATTTCGCAATCTTAAATCACTCATTGTGGAATAAAAATAATTTTTTATTAATTTTAATTTGGAAAAGCTCCGTTCACAACTAGCGACACTGATAACTATTGCTAAGAAAATTCTTAACAATATTATTATGTTGAAAACAGAGTTTTCCAACCTATACTTATTTTTGAATAAATAATAATAGTAGTTTAAGAGTCTCTTGCTTGTTTTCCCAACGTTTTGCTTCTTCTTATGGAGCCAATTCTTAAAAATATAAGTCTTCTTATAGAGACATAAAATTCTGAATATTTTCCTTTCAATATAAAACTATTTTGGTAGATATAAATTTTCGTTTTAAAAATCTTCATACAAATCCATTATGGATACCACATTCTCTTCG
The DNA here is from genome assembly GCA_963170105.1 of Cantharis lateralis. NCBI lineage: Eukaryota > Metazoa > Arthropoda > Insecta > Coleoptera > Cantharidae > Cantharis > Cantharis lateralis. The sequence goes on from OY720629.1 coordinate 14,457,871, forward strand.
ATCGTATTATCACACCTTCATGGATTTTAAAATCACATTGAAATTTTATGATTCATTTTTTTATAGGTACATTACGACATGCTTAATTTCACATGTAATTGATTATTATTATTGATAACACACGAATCAGTATTAAATGCTATTTTAAAGACTCTGTTTTCCTTGAACTAAAAGACCTAGCGTGTTTTGAAATCCAATCTTGAGAAAAACTGACTTTTTGTAGTTTTACCATTGTTTTTACTTACTACATATATGTATAATGTTACCTATGTAGTTACATAATTTTCAGGGCATTTAGACGGAAAATGTATTTTTACTGCTTTTAAAGCAATAAAAAAATAAAGACAAGTGTATATTTTAATCAGACCCTTACATTTTTTAAATAATTATAAAATTACAACGTCCTGCGGATTCTTATGTGATTATTCAGTCTGATCATGGGGAATGCCATAGGGCTTAGAGTACCCATGAAACTGATCATTCAATGAAACAATTGCAAAAACTGTTTACTTTTCTGATTTAATTAAAACATTTTCTTATATAAAAGGTAGTGTTTAAATTCAGGGTTAGTTAGAAACACTTGCACCAAAATACTTTTCTGTAATTGTATTCCCTTAAAAAATTAAACATTGGTAAGTTATATAATAAAATATCTAAATGTTATATTATGTATATATGTTATATTAAACTTCAAAAATTTGGAAAAAAATTTCTTTTCTTATCTTTAAATTTTGGTGTGAAATATATGACTTACTTTTCATTTTTGCATCTTAATTATTTTAGGTATATATCAGTTACATAGATACTTTACAACTACGCCAAGTGAGACAAAAAGAATTATTATCGAATTATTACTTTTTATGCGAATGCCCGAGGTGTGTTGACATCAAAGAAGAACAAATTATGACTGCTGCTGCTTGCAGCAATTCAAATTGTGATGCTTGTGTGGAAATAAAAATCGACACCCATTGCGATTTTGAGTTAAAATGTGAGAATTGTGAAACTCCCATCACCAAAAACTTTATTAAGCAATACGAAGAAATAACAGAATTATCCGAGTTTCATTTAAGAAATATGAAATTGGCCTGTAAGTATATTTTTACATTTTGGTGCTAAATTTAATATATTTTTTATTAGATTTGGACGTTTGTAAAGTTTGTTTAAACAAACAAGAAGGCATTTTGCACAAACTAAATGTGAATCACATAAGAATCTTAGATTCGGCATTTGAAAGTAGTATCGATTTTAACCAATGGGATAATGCAAAAAAATTTGGAATTGAACTAATAGATGGTTATAGGTAAAGTTACACATTTAAAATTCTTTTGTTTTACTATTTAGCAATTTCTTTGTAGTCTGGATTTCACTTAATTATGTATGTAGGTAGTACTTTAATTTAACTTTTTAAAACAGATGCAATTTCATAAATTAATTTAATTTTTTTTAAGGAAATATTTGGGTATTGTTCATCCTTTAACCGGTTTATTATATTTGAAGTTAGCTAAAATATTTATGTACGAAGAAAACATTACCGAGGGTCGATATTATTTAGAACAAGCATATAATATATTGAAGATTACTCATGGTATCAAGAGCGATTTGTTTAAAAAAGAATTGATGCCTCTACTTGACAGCTTATAGTAACGAATATGTACACTAGAATGTAATCGATTTTATTTTTAATAAAAACAGCATAGTTTGTGATTATTTGAATAGAATTAAGATCACGAAAACAAATTATGAAAAGACTTAGTTGCTTTCGTGTCAGTTAATACCTTAGAAAATGCTTTACTTAAATTCAACCTGGCTAGTCTTCTTCAGTCTTTTATTGCCTACTCTTGAAAAGACGGACTCTTTCTCTTAATGACAGTATTTAAATTCTTGGTACTTGGTTTACCAGGAATCGGACCTGGTATTTTCACTTCGACAGTCAATCGCTCTACCACTTTGCTAACCGCACACCTAGCTAGTGATTGGTTACCTTCTTTATACTTTGATGGCCTAGAATCAATACCTTGTAAGTACAATTTTGTTGAATATTACGCTTTTTGCGCTGCTACGTTATTGTGAATTGTTTCCACATCCTGGCAATAGCTCTGAACTGTCAGACCAATAGAAAAGCCTCAAGAAGCAAATTGCGTTTGTAGAAGTGTACAACGTACATCTTTAGTTATAGCAATTGGAACGATTTTTGTTCAAGTCGCAAGCGTGCCCCTGCCTTACTCTTGCTGTATCTTGTGTTTGTATTCTTATACTTTTTAAAGATTAGATTAAGGATTCAATAAAAAGAGAGTGACATCGAATTTATTTAAAAAAGGATCTGTACAAATTAGATAAGTACTATTCAATACAAGCACTTTTAGAGAAGGCATTTCTGGAAAATTTCCAAAATAACTAAAAATATTAAACGCAATCAATTAATAATACATCAGGTAGGACTAAAGATTAAAAAAAACTCAATTTATGCAAGCTTTTTTACTCCTATAAATAGAAATTCATGATGGGTCAGGGAGGGCTGAACGATTGAGTAGTAGACTCCCCACAGAGTGTAGGTAAAAAATAAGTAGTGTTCAAAAAGTTAAAACATAAGGGGTAAAGCAAATAAAAGTAAGTGTTCACGAAGAAAGTGAACTCCCCAAGTGAAGTTTTGGTTATGCTACTGAAATTTGGTATGGTACATGTAAAAAATAAGATCTAAACATCTCAAGGGTCAACTGTCTGTATCATTTCATTCTGTGGTTATTTTTTTGAGTACAATTGAAATAAATGCCCAAAACATTTCTTTCTAAAAATATATTTACACAAAAACAAATGTATTCAATTAATCGTGTTTTATTGAAAAACTTTCATCTTTAACAAAAACAAATATTAGGGTACAATTGAAGTTCCGAAGACATAATATACATATTTGAAAGTTTCACATGTGAGCAATTGTAAACTAATATTTGAGAGAAAAATAAATTAAATCATCACAAAACGATGACAAAATGTTTCAATATAAAATATCATACCACAGCTATCTATCTATGATGATGGATGGGAAATTTTTTGAAAAAAATAAAATGAGAGTTCATTGTACTAAAGTCAATTACACACTCATACTCGTTCACAAACACTTCACTCAACTAGTACCTAAAAGTCAGTTTTTTAATCAGTCTTGCACTTTATAATTCATCTTTTAAGTCATCATCTTCGCTTGTCGGAGGAGGAGGTCCTCCGGCACCTTGATATAACTTAGCAATAATTGGCTGTACAACGTCTTCCAATTCTTTCTTTTGTTTTTTGTATTCTTCTGCTTCTGTATCTTGATTGTCTTCTAACCATTTAATTTTTTCGTCGATGGCTTCTTCCATTTTAGATTTTTCATCGTCTGAAACTTTCGATCCCAATTTTTCTTTATCGCTCAATTGATTTTTGAGCGAATAAGCATAGCTTTCCAATTCGTTACGTGCTTCCACCCGTTCCTTCAATTTTTTGTCGTCGTCGGCGAATTTTTCAGCATCTTTAATCATTCTATCGATATCGTCTGGTGTGAGACGATTTTGGTCGTTGGTAATAACAATTTTTTCTTTGTTGCCCGTACCTTTGTCTTCAGCGGATACTTGTAAAATACCGTTAGCGTCGATTTCAAATGTGACTTCAATTTGGGGCACACCTCTTGGTGCTGGTGGAATACCCGTGAGATCGAATTTACCTAATAAATGATTATCTTTGGTCATGGGACGTTCGCCTTCATAAACTTGAATAGTGACAGTGTGTTGATTATCGGAAGCAGTTGAGAATATTTGAGACTTTTTGGTAGGAATGACAGTGTTACGTGGAATTAGTTTGGTCATCACACCTCCAACAGTTTCGATACCCATGGTAAGAGGATTTACATCCAATAAAACAATGGCATCGGTATCTTGCTCACCAGAGAGAACACCAGCTTGAACAGCTGCTCCATAAGCTACAGCTTCATCGGGATTGATACCACGAGATGGTTCCTTTCCACCGAAATATTCTTTCACGAGTTGTTGGACTTTGGGAATACGAGTCGATCCACCAACCAAAACAATTTCATCAACATCTTTCTTGTTCATGTCGGCGTCTTCTAATACTTTTTGAACTGGTTTCATTGTAGAACGGAAAAGATCCATGTTCAATTCTTCGAATTTCGCTCTGGTAAGAGTTTCTGAGAAATCATCACCTTCAAAGAATGACTCGATTTCAATCCTAACTTGATGACTGGAAGACAAGGCACGCTTGGCTTTTTCTACCTCGCGACGCAATTTTTGAACTGCACGATTATCTTTACGGATATCCTTGCCCTTCTTCTTTTTGTACAATTTAATGAAATGATCCATTACACGTTGATCGAAATCTTCACCACCCAAATGGGTATCGCCGTTTGTTGCAACCACCTGAAAAAATTTAAATAATGTTAGAAAAACTAATTTGTGAGATATAGAAGACGGTCAACTTCCGCCCCCTTATTAATTTCATATAAGATAAAAATAAAATGTGTGCCTCAAATTACCTCAAAAACGCCATTGTCAATGGTCAACAAAGATACATCGAAGGTACCACCACCCAAATCAAATACGAGAACGTTCTTTTCGCCATCTTTCTTGTCCAAACCGTAAGCAATTGCAGCGGCGGTGGGTTCGTTGATAATTCTCATAACGTTTAATCCGGCAATGACGCCAGCATCTTTGGTGGCTTGACGTTGTGCGTCGTTGAAATATGCAGGTACGGTAACGACGGCATGAGTGACTTTCTTACCCAAGTAAGCCTCAGCAGTTTCCTTCATTTTACTAAGAACCATGGCAGAAATTTCTTCGGGCGCAAACACTTTGTCACCCTGACTGGTTGCAACTTTCACATGAGGTTTAGAATTTTTCTCGACTACCTTAAATGGGAAGAATTTCAAGTCGTGCTGTACGGTGGATTCGGTCCAATCGCGACCGATCAAACGTTTAGCATCAAACACTGTATTTTCAGGATTGGTGGTCAATTGATTTTTGGCAGCATCTCCGATAAGACGTTCGCCTTCTGCAGTAAATGCCACATAAGATGGAGTAATTCGATTACCTTGGTCGTTTGCTATAATTTCCACTCTTCCGTTCTTATACACACCCACACTAAGGTAATAAAAAAAAATTAGCATCTTGATGGTCTTTTGCAACATTTTATGAGAACTTACCAAGAATAAGTAGTGCCTAAATCAATACCAATTACAGTTCCAACCTCATCTTTATCTTTTTTCTCTTCTTTAGCTATGACAGAAGCTACAAGACACAGCGTACCTAAAGCTAGGTAAAGCCTCATTTTGGTTTCTATTCTTCCTGAAAATAAAATTAAAATATAAAACACGTAATCGAATAGCGGTACATTCGATTGCAGGGAGACTAACTGTACATGTATAATTATGTGACACGTCAACACATTGCATATCACACGAATTATTTAATTTTTTTAGCAACACCTAGTTTTACTGATGAAATCCAAAATTTTTCGAAACCGACATCAAACAAAGAAACACAAAAAATTAAAATTTATCGCCAGCCGGCAAAAGTGTTAATGTGAAAAAATCGGTAATTAACGCTTTGGAAACTGTTTAAAAATTATTTAATGACAAGTAAAATTACACCTACCTTTTTGTAATTGCTAATTGAATATTTTCTCTTGAAATATTTCCCTTAAAAAGAAATAATTTATTTCAACAATCGATACATTCGCCACAAACACGCAAAATTAGACTGACGACGAATACACGACACGCCAATTATAAGTTGTAAAATTCATCGTGGATGGTGCCGATTGGTGAACTTTCAAACGAAACGCAACATCATTGGTCGTCGGCATCCACTTTGCCGAATGTTATTGGCCCACGTAATGCGTGCATCATTGAGATAGAAAACGTTCTAGAAATTTTTCGATGATTTTTAAAAACTTTTTTTACATCATTTCTTTGCAATTACTAATTAACCGTTTATTTAATACTTCAGTAAACAAAGAAGTGTCCGATTTCGTTACAAAATTTATAGACGTACCCAGAGCCGTCTTAACAAGTTTAAGCACCTTTGGGCTAAAAACATTTGGAGCCTAAATTAAATAATAATTTATTAAAATATCTTTTATTGCAAACAATTGAATTTAACACGTACAATGATGTGTTAAAAAAGTAAAAACTACTAATACTGCAAAAGTTATTAGTTTGATTCGATAATTTGTTATAATTTTTCCTTAAATGGGAATTAATTTATTTTTCAAATGTACCAATTTCTGGCACCATAAGTAGAATAATTTTTTTTTATATAATTATACCTACATTAGGGTGGCGCAAAAAAAACAATATTTGGTTTTTGAGTCTCGTATGAAAATCTGCTAGTTTAACACGTTTTAATCACTCTCTCCAAAAATCAGCTCGATAAAATAATTCAAAGATGTTGCTCACGAATTTTGAAAATTTCAAAAATAATTGAAGTTTTTTATAAATTTTTTTTCTTGCCGCGGCAGTAGTTTCTATCTATGAAATCATGAGGTCATATCATCTGTGGAAGGCAATGGGAAACCACCCCATTAATTAAAATTCCCTGTACGTCATCTTCGTGATGTGATCTTTAACGTTCGGGGGACGGAGGATGGCACATAGAAGAAGATGATGCCATAACACGATTACCAGTAGAAAATAAATATAATAAAAATATATTGAAACAAATTCGTATATTTTAATGAAATATAATTTTCAGTTAAGAAATATTGTGTATTACACCTCATACCTCTGTTTCTGGTCCTCAGATTTCGATTTTATTTATTTTTTATCGAAAGCTCTTCTTAAAAAAGCCCATTTTTTGTTCTTATAAATACATTTTTAAAACTTAAAGAGTCACAAACAATTTATAGAAATATGAAAATTTCTCTTTATATCTTGGTTTATTTAAAATTTTGAGAAAATATTTTGAACAAACTGAATAAACTCAAATTGCAATAATTAAGTTGATCTGCCCCGTCCCCTCTTAAATTCAGTGCCGATTTTATGAATTGTCAACCTGGAAAGTCGGAAACCAAAGGGATAAGGTTGTTTTTAATTAAGTGCAAATTTAATTAATGCAAAAGAAATTTAGTCGCAAATACGACGTTACCAAATGTTTTTGTATGGAAACCACAGCGAATTGTTTGATTTTCATACAAAAACATTTATTATGTCTGCATTTGCAGCAGCCGTACCTGGTTACAAAATGTAAATTTTTTTACAACTGATGATGAATCACAGTTGATATAACTCCAGGTGAAAGTAATTATTTTCATAATTAGACGTGAAGATTGTCCATCGAGGCGTAGCGAAATCTAATTTTTGTTATCCTAAGGTTGTCAACTATTTATTTAGTTATATTGGGTCAGGAGATACAAAACAGTTTCTTTTTCGTAGGACCAATATTTTCTGAGCAATGACAAGTTGAAAATTTTCCGACTGCTAAAATAATATTTTAACGCCGCCTGTCACCTCGGATTTGATCTTATATTTTATCTAATTCCTAACACAAAATCTCAAATAAGTTACAAATTGAAATATACTTTGATGGCGGCATCTCACGGCCACAGTCTACTAGCTCATTCTATCTACGTGGGAAGTAGAAGCATGTAATGAGGACTTGGACAAATTAAAATTATTACCGATAGATACTGAAAAACTTGCCGCTTCAATGAGTTCATTTGCTGCCGTGGTTTACGATTTAAAACCAGGTCCATTGCCGGGTTGACACAGTAAGTACTTTAAAAAATCAACCATTTATTAATCTTTTTACATTTTAATTTTATAATTAAAATTAATATTTATTTTGTAAATTTAACCAATTTAATATATCAGGAACAAAGTAAGTAATTATAACGTCAGCACCTAAAATAAATTAATCAGTAATATACTTTTCAAATTGATCAAAATATCCTCACCTGCACGTCTCATGCTGGTCAGTACTTCCTCCAAAATCGATTTAAGATCGAAAGCGCCTTTCTGCGCACCATGATGTATCATGGCATATTCGCCCGAAACTTGATAAATAAATAAAGGATAATCTGGGTAACTAGTTTTAATTTGTTTAACGATATCTAAATATGCAAGCCCTGGTTTAACCATAAGCATATCTGCACCTTCTTCGACATCTCGAGCCTGAATAAAATTAAGTTTATAAGTTTAAAATTTTAGCTAAACAGAAAACAACTTACGGCTGCTCTCATAGCCAAACCAGAACTAGCTGGAGGCAATTGGTAACACTTTCTGTCACCAAATGCAGGTTTAGATTTGGCAGCATCTCTAAATGGACCATAGAATGATGACGAAAATTTAGCTGTATAAGAAAGTACAGATACTCTGTGTGCTAACTGGTTTTTTATTAAAATTTGTTTTATTGCACCTATTCGACCGTCCATCATATCAGAGGGCGCAACAATATGTGCTCCTAAAATTATCGACTGGTTTCAGTCAAAGCTTTTATAAGAAAAAATTTCGTACCAGCTTGGGCATACGATAAAGCAATTTGTGATATTCGTTGCAAGCTTTTTGAATTATCGACAGTTCCATCTGCATTCAATATTCCACAATGACCATGAGATGTATATGGACATAAGCACACATCACACGCTATGATAAGATCGGGAAACCATTTTCTTAGCTTTGGCAAAGCTTTTACTACCGGGTTCTCTTTACTGTCTGCATGTGATCCATTTTCCTCCTAAAAATTTGGAATTTATGCAATAGGTTTTGATTAGTAAGATTTATTAAAGCACTTTACTTTGGGCAGATTTTCAATGACACCAAATAATAAAACAGACTGTAATCCTTTGAGAATTAAAGTTTCCAGATGACTTTTCAATTGATTTACACCGTAACGTGCCACTCCGGGCATACTATCAATCGTCTGTTTGCTATTTTCATTTTCACTAAATTTAATTTGTCATGAATTGCAATAAATTAAAATATAACCTCACTTACATAATAAAAACTGGGTACATTAAATTCTTTGTAGTAATAGTGCAATTTAGGCCTTGCCAATGCCTTATTGTGCTATTGCAAATTCCGCTGTGCAAAATGTGGGAATTTTTCGGCTGCATGTTGTTTATTTAAACTGTTAACTTTGATGCATGAAAAAACTAGGTTAAAGTTCAACCCAGTTCATTAGGATTCGCTATGTCAGCATGGTGTTAGCCTGTCAGCATTTTATCAATTTTATCAGCTAGTTGGTATCGTGGTATCGGCATTGACGGAAATAACCCTTGGTTTTAGAGGGCTTATTTACAAAAATATATATAATCGATATAATATAAGTGTATTAATGTAAACACTTTAATAAAATTTAAATTTAAAAAAAAGTTAGTTTGGGGATGTTTTGCGCCACCCTCAATATAAGTGTCAGCCTTAGCTAAAAGGCATTTCTTATAAGTTAATAACATTCTTCTTTCTTCGATATTATTCCATAATATAAAATGGATTGAAATTATTAGTTTTTAATTCTGATTACAATAAAACTTAGCCGGAGTTATTATATTGCTTATTAAAAGAAATATAATAGAACGTCAACCGGTGTGTCATTGTTTTTATTTTTCAAAAACATTTATGAAACTTCTGAAGATATCGCTTTGAAATTTGGCAGGAGCATTTTTGAAGTTATTCCACTACCATCTCATATAGTCTCAAGAAGTGAAAGATACTATTTTATTATTTTGGAAGATTTACTCAAAGGTAGCCCAGAAATTAAAAAAAAAGTTAAATTTAAACTTATCACATAATAATTAATTGTAATTATTAACTTGTGAAAAGTATATAAAATTAAACTTAAAAAAGTTTATTATCAATTTATCACATAATGCGAAATTGCAGTGGCGGTTCGTGACATTTTCCAGGGGCAGGGCAAAAAATAAAATTGTTTTCAAAATATTTATTTATAATGAAAATCTATCCTTCTATTGTTTTGGGATCGGAGGGCACGTGCCCCTGTGCCCTTTATTTATAAACATCATAGCACACAACACGAACGAAAACGAAAAACGTACAATGGCGCAGATAAAATTCCTACATCCCAAAATTTAGAAATAGAAATTATTTTTTAGGTTTCTTCTAGAGCTTAGTAATTTTTTGGGTTTTATTTGTTTTTTTTATATAATAATCCTAATAAACTTACCATAACAATACCACATAAATATTATGGTCTATACTCTATATCATTGCATACCATGGATAATTCAGTTATTGTTTATCCTTAGTACCAGAAAAATCAGAGGCCTTAATAATCTCGGGGAGAAGGAAAGTACCGTCCATTAACATCTACTTGAAAGGTACACAAATACACCTTAAAAACTCTCTAGAAGTGCTGGGTGTAAAATTAGATAAATATTTAAATTTTGCCGAACACATCCGAGACACGACAAGTAAAGCTGAATCTTCAGCAACAACCATTGCTCGACTAATGCCCAATGCAAGAGGCCTTAAGGCAACAAAAAGAAAAATATTGTATATGGTAATAAACTCCATATTGGTCTATGCAGCACCTGTGTGGCACGAGGCTATGGCTATAGAACGTAATAGAAAAATTATCTTGAGCGTACAAAGAGGTGCAGCCTTAAGAGTCATCAGCGGGTACAGAACTGTATCTGGAAAAGCGGCACTGGTTCTATCTTCAATTCCACCAGCAGACTTGCAGGCCGGAAACAGGGCGAGAATACATTCCAGACTAGAGAGTCTCGAAGAAACTAATATCATGTCAAGATGGCAACGTAGATGGGAAAATTCAACAGTTGGTTTATGGACAAGGCAACTAATACCCGACTTCCATACTTGGGTCGCCAGAGGTCACGGTGAAGTCAACTTTCGTATAACACAATTTTTCACAGGCCATGGCTGCTTCAAGTCATACTTGCACAGATTTCATCTACGAGACTCCCCAATCTGCGACTATTGCGAGGAAATAGACACAGTCGAACACTCGATATTTCATTACTGGAGAAGGCATAGGGTCAGGCTAACTGCTGAGTTAGTTGGGGGTAGACTCACTACTTACGCCTGACAATGTGTTATCCATAATGTTACACAGCGAGGAGAACTGGTCAAGTGTGGAAAAACTTATACACAAGGTTCTTAGTCGCAAAGAGACAGCAGAAAGAGAGAAAGAGGCAGCAGCGCTGCAACGACGAAGAAGGTAGAGAAGTTCACACAATAAGAAATGGGTGTCCTTGTCTGTAAACGTAAGCCTAACGGCGGTTTCTTACAACCAAGGGCGGTATGGAGGAAGTTTTAGTCGGTGAAAGTCCGACACAATCCCTGCAAAGATTGCAAAAACAAAAATTGTCAGGAGAACGGCGATTACAAATCGTTGGCTTACTTGTAAAATAAGTCTGATTGGCAAAACTTTTCAGGAAACATAAAAAATCTGCTACTAGACTCTTATTTTAGGATTCTGACTTATGAAATTTTTATGAGACACTACAAAAATATAGTTTTATGTCGGTTTTATATTTATAATCAAGATATTTTACGAGTGTTTCATAATTTTCATATTAGAGGACTTAGAGGTTTTTAAAAAACTCAATTTTGCTAAAATTCGGACTTGGAAGCCGACGAAATATTCGTTGCATACGCAGTTCATTGCGCACATCGTTTGGGAGCGCCTTTACTATGGGTTTTTATATGCATTTATTTGCTAAATTATTAATTTAATATCTAAAAGTTGACTACATTCACTCAAGTTCCATCAATATGAAATCAAGGTAATCTAGTGAAAGGGAAAGTCATTAAAACAAGTTTCACCGATAATAAAATTTTTCATATATGCATTTATTTTTTTAAACAAAGAACTTAATTTTTTTAATATTATTTAAAATTTAAGTTATTAATATTGCAAAATTCCCAATGCTCCAACTCCTCTATTTATTTTATAAATATATAAAACTATTACAAATTTACGTCTTTTCTTATATGTAAAAATATCACACTCCCTCTAATTGCTATGAAATATCAATAAAATTTGTACTCTAGTGAACAGTAACTACGGTATTATGACAAGATCTTTCGGGTATGGAAACAGCAGATTGAGATCCTTCTATTATTGGTGTCGATTGACCATCTTTATCTAAAATAACGAAAACGCACCCTCAATAAAATATTTAATTGACTTAAATACTAATTACCTTGGGATGGGAAATGGTATGGGATTTGGAAATAGGGAAAAAATTAAAATAGAACTTCTTCTCGAGCTTTTTGCTTTTCTTCTAAAAAACCCAAAACTTTCGTTTTCAAATATTAAAACTAAAGTATTTACCTGCGTCAAGACATGTCATTGTACAAAAGGCTTCCTTCATAATTTTACAATTTTTTATACTAAGTTGAGTAAACTGTGGTCCAAAAATAAAATAACCCAATCCACTACCCAACAAGATCGAAATGATCATCCAGCCATTGTAAAGCATAACGGTGAGCATTAAAATATAACTTAAAACTTGTACATTGCACCATAAAAGTCGATCCCACACTGCTAATAATACCCTTTAACATAATTTTTTATAAGTATCGCTAACGTTTAATTTTAAATAATAATAACTAACCTGTCCTGCACTGTAATATTTAACGTATGATCTTTAAAGACGCTATCTATTAACAACGATGAACTTTCTGTTGGTGGACATATCGTGCGTATTTGTTGTGCCCTCAGGAACAACTGCTTTTGTCGTAATTTGGCTTGCACCAATTTTAACCATTCGAAAACTGCCGCCAAAGCAGCTAAAAGGATGCAAATTAATACCAACGAAATTGTGCTTTTAATATCAAATCCTTTGAAGAAAAAATCGTCAAATTCCACGTCCCACCAAAAAGTCATACGCATTTTGAAGTCGGCTATTCGAAAAATTCAGTGTAGTCGAGCGAACATTTGTTGACTAATGTCAACGACATACCTAATCTCAAACAGTAAGAGAAATGTAAGATAACGGTGTACAATCAAATCACAACACTTATCAAAGGCATTTACATGTTATCTATCGCAAATAAAACCAACAAATTGTTAAGTAATGCATAATTATCTACTACCACTCCACCTATTTATTATTGTAAATATTAGATTGTTTATTCCGGAAAAATGAGGTTATGTGTCAGTCAGTTGTTTGAACTACCGAATGTACGCAACTAATAGTTAATATGCACCTATATGCATATTGTAAGATGAATGTTTTTCTATTCAAATACCATTCCGGGTATATTTTATGATTATGATTAAATTAAGATAATCTATCACAAATGGCACTGTATCAGAACAAGTTGTGGCTGCTTTCGCATATACGAAATTCGTTTATTTCAACAGACGACACAGGTTTGAATTTCATATTTTTTTGGGTTACAATTTATGTAAGTTAAATTGTTTAGGTATGAGCGAATTAGTGATGGTAGGTGAAGATTTGCCAAAGTCGCTTCGCGATCGTTTAGATATTTATCGGGATCCAGATGATAGCGAAGAAGATGATTGCCACGAACCCTACGATTTACAAATGGACATGGATTTTGAAGTACACAGACAACGTTCGAATACTGCAGTAAGATTAGAAAAGCTTGATCAAGCTAAAAAGAGAGCTGCCAAAGTAAAAAATATTAAATGGGAAGTTAATCCGATAGCACCAACACAAGAGGAAATCGATAAATTGTTTGTTAGAAAAGATCTGACAAATGTGAAACCAAAAATTATAGAGAAGTCTCTTTTATCTGAATTATTGGAAAGGTGTACTAATTTACCACAAAACCCATATATGGAGTATGCCAAATTTGATGGTAGTGCACAAGTTGGCATACTGACGAGAAAATATAAAATATTTCTTACCATGCTACCTGAAGAACACAGAAATTATCCCATGAGTATTTGTTGCATAGCTACGGCCAAAATTGAAGAACTTGTGGGTTTAATTTTGTTAAAGTGTAGGTAAGTTTCAAAATTCGTCCAAAATCTCTTGTAGATTGAATATTTTTCTGTAAATTTCAGCACGGTACATGGCGATTTTTCGTTAAAATCTGTTGGTCATTATGGTTTATTTATAACCGAAGAGGACGGTGAGGTGGATCACGATTTTCCAAATTTAGATCCGAAAGAATGCGTGGCCAAGTTTGGTTTTACTTGTTTGGGTTTGGTGGAATTCAAAAACGTCAATAAAAATGTAAATTTTGAAACCACACATGTCGTAGTAAATAACGAATACGAAGATACAATCAGTGTGCCTTTCAATAATGTAGACGAAGCAAAGCAGATAACAGCAAATATGCAATTAATGAAGGTGCATACGACCGCCATGGAAGCCCCCCTTTATCAATCATATCGTGTTTATATTGTAAATAAGATGCGTGCAAAGGCGGAAATTCACTTGGGTATTAGTGGTGAAAAAATTGAAATCGATCCTTTGCAACAGAAGAACTCCAAGTTTACATTTGTAAGGCAAAAGCCCGTTAGTCACCATATCGATTCGGTAGCTTGGTGTGAAATTATAGATACAAAAAGTAGCGGAACTTCGTTTAGGGTTGTATATAGTTCTTCCTTTGCTAACCTAAACAATTCCAACATAGCAGGTAAGAAATGCATCTACCATAATTAAAAATTTATTTAGTTTAATCGTTTTTTGCATAGGTCCTAGTCAGTCTCCGACATTACAAACCTCTATGAGTTTTAAACATTACGATTTTGAATCTGATCATAACACAGCCGAAGAAATTGTACAAAAAATTAAATTGATATTGGAATTACGATCCAGCACAAGTAGGAAGGAATATTTGGCATCCAGGGAGAAAAAACATCGTAGAAAAAGTTTACAATCGACTAAATAAAATGTTATAAAATTTTTATTATGATTTTTAATTTATGAAAATAAATCGTTAAACTGTCTTAAATCATTTTCTCGTCTAACTATATAATAAATCCTCCTTCAACAACTTGAATATTTAAATTTTAATATTGTGAAACATTTATTTAAAAATAAACAATGTGTCAATTTTTATAAAGGACGTTCCTCAAGTTTTCTTTCACTATGTTCTCTAGCTGTTCCAATTTCAATGTAGTGACCTGTTTAAGTGTAATGGCATTTTGATTCATTGCAAATATACAATTTATTTGATCAAAAAAGTCATTTGCATTTTCTGTATACTTTTCAGCATTTGCTAGAAGTTCTTGGTAATCTTCTGAAGAAATGTGTATATTCTCCGTTGGTTTCGAATTAATATCTCTGTAAATTGCAATTTATTAAAACCTTAATAAACATATTGTGTTACCATACTTCATAGCTAAATATTCATTTTTAATATCCACATAAAGTTCTCTCCAGTTGTTATATTCCTTCAATACTTTGCTCTCATACTCTTTCGTAATTCTTTCATCGGCATCATTGTTGGGCACTAAAATTGTTCGTAGATTCAAGTTCTCTTGCTAAATATTTTCATATTTACCTACAACACTTGGTTTGAAAATCGACGATCTCCTGGATTTAATTACAGAAAGTGGAACTTCTAAAAGTGTTTTAGAAAATCAATTCAATTATCTTATAGTTCACTATGAAAACTTAAATTACCTTCATGTATTACAGTTGTAATTGTGGAATTTATTGAATCATTGTTAATCATCTTGCTTTTCTAAAACTGTTAAAACTTCAAAATTATCGGTTATGTTTTTAATTTTAAAAAGCATGCACTGTTGCCAAATCTAATCAATAGTTCTTTTTTGCTCATCGTCTAAAAATTGTTCACATGCTTTTACCTAAAATTTCAAATAATTTCATCATCCTGGTTTCCGAATAAAATTCATTTTACAATTATTTACCTTTTGTGTATTTTAAGACACTTTTTGAATGTCATAAATGATAATCAAAGTTTTTCGCATTGTTTTACTCAAATGGCAAAAATGTTATTTATTTCAACAATAATTTTGCGAGTGACTGTACGTTCAATCCAACCTCACAAAATAATATTTTATTCAATAAAAATTGATAATTATTGTTATTACAAGACGGATAAAAACCTAAAGAATTATGATATTATTTATAATTCCCCCAAGTTTTCCTCCATTTTATGGAGTTATAATATAAAAAATTTGGAAAAAATCAGACCTCTTTTTCCATGTTTTAAAATAATATATTCGATTATGAAAAATAAAATGGTTTTTACATTACAAGCTTTCCTTAACATTTTTTTTAAGAAAAGTATTTTACTCTTTAATAGCAGACTCCCGAGGCAAATTTTTTCACTAGAACACAGTCACTAAGGAAATGAGTACCAATTTTCATCGATCTCTTTTTTAATTTTTTTTTTGTCTCCTATACAGTCCGACTGTAGGAGCGAACTCGGACAGAAAAGTATTAGTCAACGTTTTATTTCGAGGGCATGTACTGCGACGGTTAAAACTAAAACAAACGTTATATTCTCCTGAATGCTGTTGAGGTGTACGTTTTTGCTGAATAAATTCTTCGTAGAGCACATAAATAAGGGTTTTGTAATTAATAGTTTTTCATTAGAATTTGAAAACTCGAAAAGAAACTGTTGTATATAAAGGAATGCTAAAAATAAAAAAACAAAATGAGTTATTCTTGATCAGTGGTTTATCTTTAGTAAACCAAATGTTATTAGAATCATTCCATTTTAATTAAAATTATTAGTGGTCCGTGAAAAGATAACTAAAAGTACCTACCACCTCCACAGTACGTTTTACATACCAATCGAGTGGGATTAGACTTAAATTGATATGGTAAGTAGTGATGTGAATGACAACTGTGAATTAGGTACATTACATCGTAATAATAAAATTTAATCCTAATATATAGGTAGACTATTATAGTACTAAAGAGATGCATAAATTAATCACAGTTACAATAAATTAATACGTTTATTCCAAATTAACACAGTATACTAAATTAATTGATTCATGAAAAATACAAATTTGAATCCAAACACTTACTTTTAGAAAAATAAAAAATTAAATAACGACATTATGTAATACATACATATTGCTTTACAACTAAGTTTAAAATGTTTTCTATTTTTAACCTTAGTTCATTGGGACTTTGTTACGACTTTCATACCATGCTTTGGTGATTGATCTCTTCATTTCGTCATCACCTTGATCGTACCTGTAAATTTTTATTTGTTAGAAAAAATATAATAAAAATACTGACATATTCTATATTGAATAAAGGACATTTTAATAAAGGCAGAGGCAAACTTAGATACTGCAAACATCGCATACCATAAACAAAATTAATAAAGAAACCAAATAACTTACATATTTTTCATTAACTTCATAAGACCGTCGGTGGGATCTTCACCATCGTTTGGTTCAATTTTGGGTTTAGTTTTCTCGCTAGCGCGTTTATCTAGTTCAGTCACAAAGTCCCATTTTGAATCTCCAAGCTTGGCAACATTAATAATTACCATGTCTATAAAAAGTCCATGAAAACTGATCTTACAAATTTAAAAGTTGTTTGCTTACCCGTTTTAACTTTCCAGTTAGATGCGTCGGGATTAATTTCTTTTAATAAATTATTAATGGTGAACACGTAATCTTTATTTTCCAACTCGTGCACTTTCAATTTCAAAGATTTGTTGGTAAAAGTGCAGGAAATGTTTTCGGAAGCTATTTTTTCAACCGAAGGTACAGTAACATAAAATTTAACAAACTTCGAAGATTGGTCCCAAGCTAAAATTGTAAAATTGTTTGTAAGAAGAATTTTTTGTTCATATAGATAAAAGTACCGTAATTTTTTATTGTATGCTCGTAACATTTGATTCCTCCAGTGCTACGTGCACCATTGGTTTTAGACGAACTATTAGTTTGTGCTTCTAATAGTTTAGTAATTTCACTTTGTAACTTTTTAATTTCTACGCTGATCATGTTTTTATTTCTTTGTCTCTGGAGACTCGATTCGAGAGCTTCTAATTCAATTAAATCTTTTCGCAACTAAAAATCGTACAAAACATAACAACAACGAATTTATTAAATTTTTGTGATTATTATTTCAGGTAAAAATAAAATATAACCTTATTGTTACAGGAATATGTATTTGGTTTAAAATGAGCCAATTGATAAAATAATTTACTTACCTCTTCCATTTTATTAAATCGATAATGGAGTCTCCTAATAAACTGTATACAGAATAGAAAATGCGACTAATAACCAGTCTTCCAGATTTTATACTTTTTAAAGAAACAAGTTGCTTTTCTGCAAGTACGTTCTACGAACAGACAATTTGCAATAGAACGGAAGGCAGCGTTGCCATTTTAGATTAGTTGAAAATACCTAGATGTCGAGCAATCTATCCCTAGATTACAGTCACTAGATAATACAGTACCGCAACATCCGGCCATTTTGGGTCCAAATTTATGCGGGAAATTTAAAAAAGGTTAACAAATATTATCTAAGTGCTGATTTTTGAATATATTAAGTTAAAACAGTTGATTTATTCTTATATGTGTTTCCGTTATATTGTTGTTTATTTATCATTTGTTACTAGACTTTTTCCACGCATTTTGTGTCAAATTTTATGACATTTGGTTACGCAGTCCAACCTGTGCGTCTGATTTATTTTCATCAATACAGACGAACATTCAACTAAAATTAATCAAAATGTTATCAAAGAATCCTAACGAACAAATACCAAAACTTTTCGAGTGGATTACAATCTATTCCTACGTTAATGCGTAATTTATTTGTGTTGGTCGTACTAAATAATTATAACTTAAAATTTTATTTATTTGATCGGTTTAGAATTTTCATAAAATTCATATTTTTTTGTTTTTATTAATTTAGCATCAAAGTAGGTATAATTTTATTTTAATAAACGTCAAAGCGATTTGACTTTCAATTTTTAATTTTTTCTTTCAATTTCATTCCATTGATTTTTAACTTTGCTAGCTCTTTTTTTATTATTATACAAGGTTTATCTGACGAGTTCCGAAGAACGAAACACGTTTGATCAAAAGTGTCATAAACTATCATTCATTGTACTTTCAATATTACGTAAGTTAAAATTCAATTTTATTTTATTTTTGCATTTTAATATAACATGTAGATCATTTAGATATTTATTTTCTAAAATGATTTAGTTAGTAAACAGATTTTAGCTATATACTTGGTATTTTTTTGTATTTTTAAACATAGATACCTCGCAAATTCTTGCATCACTGGGCAAGTTTGATCTTGCAATTAAAGTAGACCATAATTGCCTTCTTTCAGCATTTCTTTCAGCACTAGGTAATCTAAATAGCCTAAAACCACTAGAAACCCTATTTTTGCAATGAACAACACAACAATTAGGCATTTTCCTGTTATATAGAGTTTTTTATTTATCACAAGAACAAAAAAAACAGTTTTTAGAGTTTTAAACTTCTCCTAACTTAACCTTTAAATTTAAAACAATAACAAACGTCGATTGATATTTGCGAATGACACCATTTTGGGTCCAAAATTATGCTTTCTCTCTTGCACTCATTGGCCCATAGGGTTGCGGTACTGTATATATCTAGTGACTGTACCCTAGATATTTTAATGCACAAACTCAGCGGCGTGGCAACAAATTTTATATTGAACTGGAGGGTTTGGTAAGGAATATAATATGGCTTGCTATGGCCTATAAGATATAGCCCACACCACCAAGCGCTGCAGGCGAAAATTATCGACATTTCAAGATCAACGCATTTTAAGAAAAGTTTAAAAATTTTGGATAAAATTTATACATTAAATTTAAAAAACCGACCCCAACGCCTTTTAAATAGATTATTTCGTGGGCTATTAAATTTGTATTTACAAAAGCCACATCTGTGCGAAAGGGTATAAATTAAAAAAAATTAAAACCCAAATTTTATTGAATTTTTGTAAATTCGACTTTGTCGGCAACAAGGGCTCGTAAATTTTTAAACTACTTTACAATACACTAATTTTTAATTTGCTAATTTTGAAAAAAAAAATTATAATTTTTTTGCTGTGCTAGTTAGCTGTTTTAACCTATGGGTAAATTTCCCTAGATTTACAGGAAAATTAAAAAAAATCTTTTCCCCTTTGGCACTTCTAAAATCCCTAGATTCGGGGAAAATCGCTAGACCTGGCAACCCTGACGGAAGGTGCCATGTTAGATTTAAAATCCGTCTTTCAGCGCCGCCATACCGGCTGGTAATCAACTACTATAATAGTTAAGAAAAATATAAATTGTTGTTGTTTACATTGAAAGATCTGATTGATTACATGTTACAATAAAATGCAAAAAATATATAAAATTAATTTTTTATCGAAATTGGTGTCAAACATTTGAGCCTCAATGAGTTTCCATTCTCGTCGTTTCATCTTCAACTGTTCGCGAAAACTTTGGGGGGGGGGCTGTGAACATGAAGTTCGGTAAATGAAAAATTTAAGAAAATATTCAAATATATTGGTTAAATAATAAACTTGATTGTATAATATTTCAACTTTAGTATTCATCGAATTCTTTGTTCTAAGTTTTTTAAATTGTTGAAACAACTTTATTGAAGTCTGAATATCATCGGTGCTGTAAAATAATTGTAAATCCTAAAATCATTATTAAAGTTGAATCAGTAATTTAATCTTATTACAAAAAATGAATTACCTACTAAAATATCCTGTTTATTAAATGCACTTTAATTTTTTTAATAAAATTTTCTTATCGATCCTGATAAAATGATCTAGGACACATCATGCCAATAAAACCAAAACTTTTCATAGTCGTGTAAAGGTCCTCTTCAACAAATCCCTTAAATTTTTTAAAAAAATGTTATAAGTAGTACCGACATGTTATTAATACACATCATGTTATATACTAATATATAAGTTACCTGTAGCGTTGTAATTAAATTTTATTGGTGTGTGGATTTTTCCACAATATTATAATTATTTAGTTCAACACAATCGGCTTTGAACAGAAAAAAACAACTTATAAATTTATTTTCAATCTAATCGTCTTACGATCCAATTGATCTAAATTTTGGATCTGGAATGAAACCTCTGGCTCGCTTTCGTTAATATTAACACTATTCTGATAGGGCAGTTAAACATGTTTAAATTTTACTTGTCCAATGATTTTCTCATAATTATCTGAAAAAATGCCTAAAGTATCTCTTTCATCGAATTAACTCTATGTATTAAAATTTTCCATTGTAAGTACAACTGGAAACACACGTTCAAGGTGGGAATGTTAATATTCATTCTCGAAACGTGTTTCAATTATTAAAGGACTTATTTATTTATAAATATAGATTTATTTTATTTTATACGTATAAAATATTTTATCTGCTGAAAAATTAATCAAAACCAAATTTGTGTAAAAACTATAATAAGAAATAGATTAAATACCAGCAAATAAAAATGATTAATTTAGCTGTTAAGAAAACTTTCAATACAGATTTCGTTGCATAGAGCATTGCATTGATGCAAAAGAATTGGTGGACCAGATTAGACGTCTGCTGATTGATGTGCCCAAAGCTTTTTAAAACAAAGAATAAGCTTGTGCATAAAAATATCCAATGTTTTTGGATCAAATTATGATAAAAAAAAGTTTTCTACTAGAAGTGCTTGGTTCATTTGTAAACTAATTGAGAAAACATTTTGGCCATTAGCATAAATAATAGGCTAACTATATTGCTCTAATCTTTCCAAATTATAAGGATGCATCCCAAAACTAAAATTTTTCATTAAAAATATCCAAATAATGATCATTAAAATTAATTCTTCGAAAAGAAGGCCTATGGTAAATTAATTTTAATAGAACTAAAATCTCGTATATTCTTCCAATTGATTCACGATTTATTTTATATTCTTCTCACATGTAATCTCTAGTTCATCAATAAGTAAATAAAACTATTTTTGAATAATTTTTCAACTTTTATTTTCTTTATAAATTAAAAATCATTCACTTCAACAAATCACGTCCGACCGGTATTATCTTCTCGGCTGGACCCCTTTATTCAAAATTAAATCTTTTTTTGACCTTGCACATTTTTAACAAAATTTCAAAAATACAAAATCAAGGTCGCTTCATCAAAAATATACAGCAATATAGATGTATTCATTCAACTAACTTTTACCAGGCTAATACTAATCATAGAAACTTGCCTCTATTTTTGTTTCATTCTTATTATTATTCTAAAAGAGTAGAGTTTATGCTTTGCCGATAAAAGATTGTTTAGAATTTTTATACACTTCAAAAATAAATAAAATACTTATTGTGTGTAATCAGTCAATGTTTAATAACTAAAAATAAAAAATTTAAGTAACAAAAAACTTAAGATGCATCGTATTTACAAAATAAAATTGTTAATAATAATAAATATATCAACTAAAAAATAAGTAACTTACATAATGACCAGACCGATTATAATTTTATTAATTAAAATAAATAAATATTCATCAAACAAAATGATTAATAATAAAGTATTGCTCAATTTTGAAAATTTGATCCGACGATCTAATCACAAAATTAACACCAAAAAGCAGTTCAGCAATCCCTCTAAACTGAAAATATTCCTAAGTCTTATTTTAAAATCACAAATATTTATTTTTCACAAAATACTGAAATAATAATATATTTTTTAACTTTCAAAAACAACAACTAAAATATTACTTACAAAAGTTTTTGAGAGAAAAAATATCCATTTTCATTTTTCTGCTGTAGACGAACTAAAAGCTTGCAAGCGTTGGATGACATCGTGTAGTTGTGTATGGTTATGGCCACTGAAAGACAGAAGTGTAGGACCCGGTGTTGTTATCAAACAGCCTTCACAATTGAGAGTGTGTCGTTTTACACAATACCACGTACTTCTACTATCTTTCTTATGACTTAACGTGTAGATGTGTCCATTGTTGATCAACACAGGATGTCCTTTACGGCTTTTGAGAAAGATTAAACCACCTGAAATAAACCATTTTTTCTTTATACAACTTTAATAAATACAGGAATAATAAAACACATTTATTCATTCATAAATGAGAATAAAGAAGAAGCTGAAGTGAAATGTGCAGAAAAAAACTTTTAGTGTTACATTTACATAATTTATTTTCAAAAATCATAATATAGGTACAATTAATAAGTAGCAATCAATTTTCTAATAATTTACATCACTATGAATTGCAAAGCTACTTAAAAGACACTCAACACAGTATATTTATGTTTTTAACATATAAAAATGTTAGAAAAAAGAATTATGGATGGAGTAAAACAGTATGCATCCACCAATGTTGCAGTTTTACATAAACCGACCAAAACTCTTGTAGAATTTTGAATTAAGAAAAAATAAGATAAATAAGATATAATGCTGTAATATTGGATAAAAACCAAATCTCTCGGATACCATTCTTTTTAAACTAATATAAAAATAACAATTTGTCAACTACTTCTTTAATAATAAAAAAAAGTTACAATATAAAATATTTAAATAAAAAAAAGCAATGAACTTATAATTATTTCTACAAATTACGAACTTAGCCCTATTATTATAACTAATCGTACAATACATTCCTCTAATGCATTAATTTTATATCATAAGAACTACAAGTTACATTGTAATAATTATTTACTTAAAAAATACATTCTATCATTTTTGATATTAATTGTTTAAATTTTAACAAATCTTTTATTTGCATGCGATAATGTACAATAAAAATGTCATCGTAATGAAAAAACTATCAGTAATCTTATTTTTAGTTAAAATTAATCAACAAGTGTTCTTTAAATCAAACATTGTTTAATAGTACAATTTTTCTACTTAATACTCGAAAAATACTACCACAAAATGATTGTAAATTTATTTTAAAATTTACGATTTAAAAAAATGCATTTAAAAATTTTAACTTTACCATACTCAGTCTTCAATAAATAAATAAGCCACTTTATGTGCTTTTTTAAGCTAAAAGTGACAAAGATCTAGAAAAATAATAATGTGTACTCCAAATTACTAAATTTGATTTAATATTTAAACCAATTTAAAATACCACAATGTGCATGAGATAAAACAAACTAATAAAAAAATTAATGTATCGTGTCCACTATTCAAAAAGAATTGGATACTGACAGCGTAAAAAATATCACCAAACTTCAACATAAGTGCTACACGAAAACTATAATCTAAGGTAATGAGAAACTTAAATAATGAGATACAAAATGAAACCAAGTACAAAATTTAAATTAAAAAAAAAAAATCGATTTAAATAAAGATGGCGAAATCAACGTTTTGTCTTTATGCGATTTTCGATTTGTATATTTTTTTTATTACAATTCTTGACATAAAATGTATCCATCGATTTGAGTAAATTTAAATTAAATTACCATTTCACGCACTAAGTCAATCTTACTTCAGAAGTAAAAGACGAATGTAGTAGCACTTGTTGTAGCCGATTAATAGGAACTTCCACATCTTCTTCTGGATTGAACGGTTCGGGAATAACTATATGACTATGGTTGACAGGCCACTTGACGATGTGTCCATTATATGTCCAACAAACAGCTTGACATTTGTACGGGGTGCGACTATGTTTGCAGTACCAAAACGATTTGCCTTTGTATGTACTCTTCTTGAAGAACACGTGCCCATCAACAATTAAACGAGGATTTCCACGTTTGCCCAGAATGCATTGCAGAGTCCCTGCAGATAAAATAATATATTAACATTTAAATACCTAAACAATTTTATTTGTTTACATATTATATGGCATTAGAAAATATAAACAAATAATTATATGCACCCACGCACACATATCCACACATTTACGTAAACTACACCACCTTCACTACTTATGATAAATATTTCAATACATTCAAGTAACTAATCAACATTTAACTCCATACATAACTTCAATAAAATAACGTTACAATAACCAGAAGAATGGAATTTATGGTATATTATGCCATATAATAGTTTAACATGTACAACAAAGGTATTTAAAGTTAATGTGTATTATTTTATTGAGGTTCTCTGTCATTGTATTTAGAAAATCCATACCAGACTTTGTTTCTATGTACCTCTTCATAAAATAAGGGAATATTAAATTATTATAAATTTTTTAACAAAGCTGATTAACCTTCGGCAATAACGGCTAGTTGCCTATATCATTTGCAAATCTCGAACCAACACATGGTTCGATGTTTTCAATTCATTGACAACGTCACATTGGAACAGTTATCAAAATTTTAAACACCATACGACTACAACGGTTCAACATACTGAACTGTTATCAGAACATTCAATTATGTAAACACAGGTTGATATAAACAAAATTAAAAATATGTACCATATTTCGCATAATGTGATAAATTGGAATTTATTTTGGTAGTGACGCTAGATATAATCAAATTTATATCTATGACGTGTATTGGTTTAATATTTACAAACAGTACACATTGAAGAAAGCTATACATATTGAAGTGTTTTCTTTTTAAATAGACTCGTGGATATTTGTCCGCTGCGGCGCATGTGATGTCTGTAGCGCTCAGTTACCAATGTAATGCTTGTCTCTTATCCTTTTATTAATTCTAATTTTTAATTTGACGATAATAATTGATTATTTTTCAAATAACTCTTTTATAATTTTCAGTAATGTTCTTTCGTTGCACTTGATTAGAATAAAAATGTTTTTTTCTTCCTCTTTTTTTTATGATTTTCGGCTATACGTTTACTGAAATTATTTTTATCTTCTTATTTTTTGATTTGCACTAGCTAATCACTCTCAAATCAATAATTAAACAACTTATCATTAAGTTTACTTTAATATTTTACAGTTCAAAATTACTACTTTATTTTAACAGCTTACAAAAGTCAATGCGGACTACCCGTCATCCTTTTTAGCATTTCTGTACACCCTTCCCCCCTATGAAAACTACAAATCTAGGAAAATTACAATCAAAAAGTGGCAAGGGATTGCTAGTTGAAACATTTAGAATTTTTTTTTGTTATTTAGTGGAATTTATAGTTAAAGGTAGTATTCTACGGCTGTTCCCCTTCAAAGTAGGAAAGAAAACCAATGAATATTCTGAAAGAGCACAATTTTAGCATTCTTATAAGGTGAGGATAAATAAAATCGGCCCAACGGTTACTGAAGCCGCCCGAAGGGCGTGCGGAGGGTAGGTTCTCCGTGCCCCTGACATTGGCAAACCTCGGATCCCAGCATTCAAATTTCGCAATTTTCGAGTTGCGTTGCGTCCGGGCAAGTTTTTAATGATACCAATGATACAGTGATTTTCAAGCGGCAATGCCGTATGGAGTGTTTCTTTTATCTGATATCTTTGATATATGTCATATCGGTTTTTGTAACATTCGACGTCTTCCAATTCCTTTCCTAATCTCTCGATTTAAGATTGGAAAGGTATTTAGGCATATCTTTGATAAAAAATTTTAAAACAATAAAACTTATTAATATGTAATATATTATATAATGAAATATTTTAATATCTACGTAAGTTAAAATTCAATTTTATTTAATTTTTGTATTTTATTGTAACATATAAATCATTTATATATTTCATTATATAATTTCATATGTTAGGACTAATCCTATCTAGTAATATATTATATACTAACATATTTTGAACTAAAACTAAACTAATTTTTAAAATATTAGGTGTTTTGCAAATGTAGATTTTCTGTCTTTTTTTAACTGTTTAAAATTTGATAATTATCAAAAAATCGATAGAAAAAGAAATACGGATATAAGGAACGAGCTAAGGATATACAGTTTAAATGAAAGAATAAAAGAGTACAAAACAGCATAGAGGGAACATCTGGATAGAATGGAGCGCGATCTTTGCACGTGTAGATGATGATGAAACTTGATAAACAATGAAAATGTAGAAAAAATTTAAAATACCGATTTTTTTAGGTGCAGCGCTAACAGCTAACGTTGACTTGCGTTTCTGCTTGGACCTCAATATCAAGTTTCACTACTTAAACCAGGGGTGGCGTGGCCAACCCAAATGATCTTGTGGGCCATTTTGGAAATGCATCATATAACTTCGCGGGCAACATATAAAATTATATTATACTTTGTATCCCCATATCAGATTTAGATATTAATGAGGTGATGAAATGGAATAAAACTCAGATCGATCAATAATCTGATCATCTGTCGTCATTGATCGTCGTCAGGTAATTGATCAATACAGTTTATAAAGTAGACTAACTTAATTATATTATTTACATTGACAACATAGTGTTTTATCCATCATCAATTTATTATTCTTTTGCCGCCTTTAAAAATCTGCAGTTCTGGGCCATGGCCCGTCCGGCCCATCTGTAAAAACGCCACTGCCTAACATTCAAACTATAAATGTCTGTTCTATATCTAATCTTTTCAACCAAGTATGGAGGAATTTTTTAGTCATAATCCTATGAAATACACCGGCAGAATTCTACGATCATTCATGCATAGCCATCAGGTTTCCTTAATTTTATGGGAGATGTGTTCTCCACGCCTAATACCATATATAAATCTGAGATACGAGTTCTGAACTCTCTGTATTCGCATCCTGTCTAAAGCAGTCAGACAAAAGTGATACACAACATCACAATAATAGAAGCCTGATAGAATTAAAGAATCACATACCATCACCTTCAACTTCCTGTTAAGAATTTGTCTGTTAGCTAATAGCAGCTTTAAGCCGGCATATGATATTTGCAGTTGCCTATTTACATGAAGTGTAAATCTAAGGTCTGCATCTAGAATTACTCCTAAGTTCCTTGCACTGTCAGAGATAGGCAGCAAGAATTTATCTATTTGAATCTTCACGTTAGGCATAACTCTCTTGCACATCTCTCTCCCACCAAACAGCACAGCAGAGCACTTTGAGGAATTAATGGATAATCCATGCTTAGTTGACATTTCCACAAGTCTTCTGAGATCTTCATTAATGGAATTAAAACTCTCTTGGAGCAGCTCAGGACGAAAAGAAAAGAATATGTACTTAAGTATCATCCGCATACGCATGAAAGCCGCAATTGTGCAAACAACTATATAAATGTGAGGTGTAAATTGTATATAATATAGTATGATGATACACTATAGACATTTTTTTAATTATAAAATAAATATATTTTGTAAAAGTGTGATGTATTTTGGGGGTCGGAAAGGTGTTCAAGGCGGGTTGGCCACTCCTGACTTAAACCATGAATCTATCGAATGTGATATAAGCTATCGGGGGGTTGTTTATTACTTGGGATTACATATTAAATGTTATAAATAATAATTAAAAATACATCGATTATTGTATAACGTTTATGATTATATCAATTACATTATTTTGGGCTACAGCTCTATTTTTACAGCATCGTTAGATCCAGCAAGTCTGAATTTAAATCGGTGGCGGCTTGTGAGGAATTGAAGTTGAGTTTGGGGTTTTAAAAAAATATTAAGTGTGTTTTTGCGAAACTTGGCTTGTTGAGGCACGCATCCTCTGCTTACCCCGACAAGTCACCACTGATTTAAATCAATATTGTTGACTTTCTGTTTGAATATGAAATGTATGTAAAAATATAAACAAATACAGATATAAATAATAATAAGTAATGAAACTTAGGGGACATAAAAACTGATAAACAACATAAGCTAGCGCCTCAACTATTAATTAAATCTGATGAAAAATCTACGTATTAAAAAATTGAAATCATTTTGAGTAATAAAAACATAATTTTAACATTTCATCTTATAAAAAAAATTTGACATCTGAGGCCAACATTATAATAAAAAAAATAAAAAATAAAAACAATGTTATGTTGCCTATTATTTTTTGTATTATTAGTTGAAATATTACAAAAAAACAAATAAATGAGCAAGAAACCCAGTACTGAAAATGTTTAAAAGTATTTGGATTACGAGGCTTATTTTGATGATTTTTTAGACTATAGGACTATTTATAAATACAGGTATCCCTCATATAACACGGTAATTCGTACCGTGCTATATCGAAACCGTGTTATACAAAACAAGGTATACCGTGCAGTATCGAGATCTTGTCTAGTGTTATATCGAAACCGTGTTATACAAAACCTTGAAATAATATAAATAAGACAATGTGTACCGTGTTATATCGAAACCAAGTTTTATTTTCGTTCCAAAAACTACATAAATGAAAAAGTAAGTTAACTTCAAGTTTTTATAAAAAAAAATTTTAATTCAATAACTAGAACGTATAATAATTGTTGTTTCTGTGATTCTGACGTAACATGCGCTCGAGAATTGTTGGTGCGTATTATAGATACTTCAAAATTAATTTTTAATTTGATTTTACTTCTTAATTATTGTAAAATAAAAAAAGACAAAACCCCAATTTAAAAAAATCAAACTTCCCTTATTGAACGCAATTGAAAATAAATTCAAATTTCCAACCCAATGAACAATTTTTGTTTTATAATGGTTGTGTAAATGTAATTAGATGATGGTAATATTTCTAGAACCTTTATAAAATCAAAATTGTTCATTGGGAATGCATATTCGACTTTTTGAAATAGTGTTATATCAAAATCGTGTAATATTGAAACCGTGTTTTACGAGGGACGCCTGTACAAGAAGGTAACATAATTTGAATTATGCAACAACATAATGAATAAACTAAACTAACAACGGGATCACCCAACCTTCACATCACTGATTTGATTGTTTTGTTGTGCGTGAATTTTGTGACTGGAAATGAAACAGTTCAAAATATTAAAGCGCATTTCTCAACCGTTTCCGTGAAAATCGCCTTTGAAAATGAAATTTTTTCATATTTTTTTGGAGTGTATTGAAGGGGTTCAAGACTTGGTCTGGTAATCACGAGGTCTCCGGTTTAAATCTTGCTATGCAAAATCTTAAAAAATATATCAAGAAACATTTTTGTTGATTTTTAAGTTGATTTTCACGGAACCACTGGTAAGTGGTTTATTTCTATAGTCACAACCTACATGCACAACAAAAAATAATCAAACTGGTGATATGAAGATCGGATTAGTCCCCTTGCACGATCACTCATCAGTTATCTGTTTCGCCATCATCATCAATGCATGGTTCTTGTAATATGTCTTTTAACTAGAAACAAGTAGGCAAGTTTAAATATCATATATGAAATTCTTATGAAACTACACCTAAAAGGTAAAGTTTTACCAAGTCTGTATAGTATAAATAATGTTCTTTATATAAATCCTTTAATTTTTGTAAAATTTGGTTTTGACCATTATGAAACACATTGATCGTGGTATTGTCTGTATGTTTATACTGTGTTTCTACCCAATTTTGCTTAGTATATTTTAAGCATGTAATTTCTTTTTCAATTTTCCCGTTACTATGTAAGGCTCGGTTTTTTATAACTCGTTTGATAAGTCTTGCAAGTCCAGAATCAGAGTTGGGTAATTAGGTACACACCATTGAGAGAGGTTAATTTCCGGGTATTGCATGCGAGAACTTGCATGAGTTGAGGAAATTCCAAGACTAAATTAAAAAATTTTAATTCTAAATTTATTGTCAGAGCAGGACCGTCTCCTGATAAAGAAACTTCAGAAATTCAACCTCAAACTATATGGTACGAACAGAAATTTAATTTAAATAAAATAAAACAGTTCCTTGCCAATAAAAAAGTATTTGGTCCTAAATATGTACTTGAATTTTAAAAAAACATTTAAACTTCAGTAAAATAATTCGAAAGACATTTAAACAGGGCAATTTCTGAATTCCCACTTTTCCAATTTAATTAGGTGCAGTATAAAAGCAAAATGCATTATCAGAGCCATAGACTCGTAAATCTTAAGTTCTATGTTAAAATTTTATTGCTATAATACATGGGACATACATCCGATGATAGAATTTGCAAAACAAACTGCAAATAAAACATTAAGGATACAAAATTCAGATTGCTTGATGATTTTTTGTTATCTTTAATTTTTGCTGCGTTTCATCTTTTTTATTGTATTAAACTGATGTTCATCGTATTCTGTTTACATTTTTACCTCTGACTGTTATATTTTTTGTATCGCTTAATGCCTGAATAAATTTGGTGCAAAATGTGCCTTGATCTTTTTTAGGCATGAAAAGGACAAATTATAATCCATTCCGAATATTCTCCGATATGATGTAGTAGAACAGAAGTCTTTATTTTCTGTCTTACATTTTTCAATGTACAACTCATTTTCGATTGCTTATTGTAGCAAAGACTTTCTATATGGCGATTAGCAAAGCTATAACATCAGAAATAGTTTTTTCTTTACCATCAATACCAATCTAACAAGGGGGATGCACGATCTGGGAAATGAAGTTTGGGATGAGGCTTTGTGTGGTAATAGTAATGCCCAATACTCATACTATGTTAAAGCCGTAAAATGCAATGGGCACCCAATTTCGAGAAAAAGGGCTTGAAAGTTTTACGTTGTGCTTCATATACATTAAAGTTTTTAATCTTCGTAAACAGTCCGGTGGCAAAGTGGTAGAGCGCTAGCTTAACAAACCGAAGGTAACGGGTTCAAACCATCTGATCGGCAACCTTTTTTTTTTCTTTATGTAAATTTTATTTTTAATTCTGTTTTATATTTTAAAATAATAATCATGCAAATATCGTTAAATACAAAGAATTATAACAAAAATAATGAAATTCAAATTTTTATTTATTTATCGCAATTTAAAATTAAATAAATAATTAATTAATTTGTACTTGTGAATTCATATATTATAAAATAAAATAATTTATATATTATCGTCAAATATTTATTGGAGTTTATATTTATTCGCAATCGGATTTTTTAAATTATTTACAAAAACCCGAATGATAATTATCATAAAAACAGCCAAAACAAAAGATATTTCGGCAACGTGAGCAACAAATAAATGAGGATTGCTTACATGAAAAGCAAATTTCGTTAACTTTTCTTAAAATTTGTCTCTTGTCCATTAATTTCGAAGCGAACCAGGCATATCAGTGAATATCATTATAATTCTTTGGATTTTACGATATTCGCATGATTATTATTTTAAAATATAAAATAGATTTAAAAATAATATGCATAAAATAAAATTTACATAAAGAAAAAAAAAAGTTGTCGATCAGAGGTTTGAACCCGGTACCTTTAGTTTGTGAAGCTAGCGCTCTACCATTCCGCCACCGGACTATTTGCGAAGATTGAAAACTTTAAAATATATGAAGCACACGTAAACTTTCAAGCCCTTTTTCTCAAAATTGGGTGCCCATTGCGTTTTACAGCTTTAACATAGTATGAGTATTGGGCACTACTATTACCACACAAAGCCTTATCCCAAACTTCATTTCCCAGATCGTGCATCCCCCTTGTAAGTCCCCATTGGTACTTTATGCTAAAAAGCATTAAGAATGATATTAGAAAATATGGAAAGGGTATATCTAAAAAAATTTCGGCATACGCGTATTTTAGCATTATCTTCCTCAAAATAATATTGTTTTGAGTCAACCCTTGCTTTTCTGTAGCTGAATTTTATATCGATACACCTTTCAGGTGGACTTTTTCTTCACGATATGATGATGTGGTGTACCGATGAATTATTCTTTATATTAAATGACGATTCTTCAAAACTTGAAGGTATGGGACTATTTTTAAGAGACATTAAATGATTCCAAGAATAGTCGATTTCAATCTTCAACAAATCCGTAGAAATAAATAAATCGGGTACATAAATCGGTTTTTCATGAGCAAGATCAGAACCAACATTATCGTGCATATCAATTAGTGTATCCATTTGATTCTCATCAAGATATGATGACACTGGCATGTTGCTGGGATTTCCATCGTCATTGCTGGCTACAAAGATGTTAACAAATTATATAATTTTCATTATAAAAAGTTAACATGTAACAATGATTAAAAAAATATATTTTACTTCTATCTTTATAATTAAGTAACATATGCATTTAGCTCATTCATTTTAATTAGGTAATGAATTTATTACAACACTGTTTCTATTTTGATTTATAATCAAAGTAAATTAAGTTTTAAATTGATTTCTATAGACACCTTAAGAAATATAAAGAGCAACATTTTTTTTTTATATCATATTTTTTGAAAAACTCCGCAAAAATATTGTACAGGTTAGCAAAATAGAAAAAGTTATTGATGCAAATAGGTTAATTTGAATATTTTTAATATACTGTGAAAATTATTACAAGCGATCAACATTGGTCATCAAAGTTTGTCTATTTAAAATAAAACCTAAATTCATTCAAGAAAGAATACTAGGTTTCCTTAATGTATACATTCAGTTAAAGAAGCTTTCGATGTAGAGTAGAACGGGGGTCACCCTGGTCAGGGGGCACGTTCGGTATGTGGCACTACCGCCACCATGTTATTTGGCTCAGTCGCTGAGCATGCATCAGTCAATCTAGTTATGGTGTCTTACATGAAAAACGTGTTTTCCTTCTGACAAAGTATTATTTTATATTAATAAAGTAATATTTCGCACAAAATACGAATATAGTATTGCCGATATTTATGGTTTTTGCCGACACCAACAGGAAAAATGCACTTTGGGGCACCATAGGTCACTATTTTTGGTATCATTATAATATATTAAGAAATTAGTTTCATAAGAGACAATGTTACCGCAGGTAATCTGTTTAGAAAACGACTCGTGAAGCAAAAATTTGATAATTTTTTCTTTAAATATTTTTCTACAGCATGGGCGTCTACGGAAACCCCTTTTTCTTAGTTTTAACAATTTTTATATCATATACAATACTCATTTTTTTCAATTAAAGGCAGAAGCACCAATTTTCTAAATGTTTTTATTTCACCTTAAAAATGGTGACCTATCGTGCCCCCATATTCCTGAAAAGTCGAAAATAAGTACTGTCGGTTTTAGTTCCGAACTTTTTTGTGCTAGACTAAAACTTAGTGCGGCAGAAATGTTGCCAGATAAATTATCTATCCAACAGACACTTATTTGTCAAAATCTCTTGAAAAATACGGCGGCACGAGCTCACCAAACAAAACCAACCAGGGTGACCCCGTTCTACTCCACTTCCAAAAATTCGCATTAAAAAAAAAAGAAGGTTTTTGGTTATTGCAGGTTTATTGAGCCTGATTTTCCATAACCAAATTGCATTTCCCAAAATTTTGAAATACACAAACAAAAAATAAGTACGAACAACTTCTAGCGATTCCAATACTGCAACCTTAATACAAAATAAGAAGTGTATTGTACAGAAACTGCAAATCTTCAATCTTATAGCACAGTGTGAAATTGTATATCTATCATTAGTATCTATTATAGTAATGAAGATTCACAGTGGGTGTTACGGGCAGGTTCCCACAGGCAAAGATAGATATAATATTTTTAATATTACATTTTTGTAAACCCACCCAAGTTCGTATTGCATTAACTGAACTTGTCACGATGTGAATTGTGAATTTAATCATATTATTTTATTGTATGTTGCATCAAATGAATTACTGTTACAGGTCTATTCTATTATTAGAAGTTTGTACCTCAAACTAATAAAAGAGCGTCACAAACTTTACTGTTAGCGATAGATAATTGACTTACGGTATTATATTGGGTATGTCATTTTTATTTAACTATATAAGTAACTAAACAATTTTTTACGTTTTTCCAATCATTCTTATATAAATAGAACAATTTTTTCCTAAGATCCTAAGGAGAAGATTTTTCTCCTAAACTAAAGACTACGAAATCATAAAAATAATGTCAACATCGTCTACCTTTATAATATTATTTATGTATATCATAGATACTCAAAATGCACTAGTTGTTTACATCAAATTCACATTTAAAATTCAAAAGGATTCCAAGACTGCAGGGAATATCATTCTAACTATTTGAAGATAAGTTAAAAAAATCAGATTAACAAGAAATAAATATATCTATAGACACAACAAATACTGCATTTTTTAAATATTTAACTATAATTGCAGAGACATTTTTTCTCACTCAAAACTTTTTAATCTTTAAATCATTTTGACAGTTCGAATTTGATACAAAACTTTCTAAAAAGAATTATTTTGTTTCCACTTTCTGGATATTCACTCTCTACTGTCTACTGAGATATTTCACATCGAGGAACCCTAAAACCTACTCAAGTAACACCTCTATCTGAATCACAGTGGACTTTGCACTTTTATTACATTCTGCAGTAATTCGACTTTTTAAGATCAGGTATTTTATTTGTTGCAAATTAATTATAGTATAGCAGAAAAATAAATAATTTCTCAAAATCTAATCCAACTGAAATTATTTCAAATTGGTATAAAATATTGATGAATAGTACGACAGCTAGATTGTAAATATGAAACAACCATCAAATTATTTTTTGTATTGGAAGAGTATGAAAGGATGTTAATAATCTTTAAATGCATGATATTTTTTAAAACAGTCTGGAAGATGTAGCTACAAGACATTTGTTATGTTTCCATGTAATCTCGCTACGTTTCTTCTGTTTAGTATATACTTTGCACCTACTAAAGAGATATACCTCTTTCTCTATTAGGGTAATATGTATTGGAAAATGGCACCCAATATTGTACCCAAAGTGATATGTCGGTACATATTTTAGATTTTGAATTTTACGATTATTATAAGATGTTGAACACATTGAAATTCATTCGAGTGAAAGAGGTTAACTTAATAAAACTTGTCAATTAAAGAACAAAAACAAAAGTAATCACTTACCAGGACTAGAAGTGTCAGTTGACCATTTATAATCTGGTGTCCAACTGCCCGATGAATGCGAAGGTTCACTTAAAGTAGTATCTAACATAGACGACATATCCAAATTATTATCATCTCCTAGGTTATCTCTGAAGTCATCATCGTCGTTGTCAATTGGTTCTTGTTTGGGATTAATCAGCGACTCACTACTATTTTCTTGTTTATCTTCAGTACATACTTTTTTGGCAGGTGGTGGTTGAGGAGATGACTTTAATTTGGGACTATCTAACTGTTTCATGGATTGAATTGGTCTAATTATTCGTTTAGATGGTTTTATATGCTTCTTTTTCTCTGAAGAATCGTAAAATGGACTACTTCTGTTGTCATTATTATCATCTATACCATTTGTATCCTGAAAAATTGTGTCATTGAGAAATTTCATTAAAATAAAAAGATTAAAATAATCTTTTTTTATTAATGTTATCACAATAATATGCAACTAAAGTTTCCACTATCAGCATTTCCTTTCATATATTATGCAAAAAAAATACTTTATAATCTTAATTAATTGCAATTTTTAGATTACATTAAGTTTTGTGTAAACATGTAAAAATTAAAATAATCAATTTTGTTGTGAGAAAATGAGAAGTTCACATGCAAGAGTATGCATTTACATTTCAATTACGCAAGATATTTCAACAATGTTGTTATATTTTCATCAAATTCATCTGAGCTACAATAATTAGACCGAATATGACTCGTTACTATTTATTTATGCTCAAACTTTTTTAAATCGTCAACTTTGTCAAACTGATCATGAAAAATAATTCTATTAACAGATGTAAAATTACTTACCGATGTATTACCGGACGAATTATTTTCGGTTAAACCTTTAACTTTTAACATCTCCGCCACTTTCATAAACACGGGAATTTCATCTTGACTAACACTCACTTCACCCTGATACATAAATTCTAAAAGACTGCATAACGAAGCATATTTAACGTCTTGTAATATTACTATAGGATGCTTGCAAGGATTTGCCTTAAATAGTTCTTTAAAATACGGACTACACACAGATAAAACAGTTTTGTGAGCTTTTAAAAATTGTCCTTCAACTGCCAAAGTAACATCGACGAGATCCTCTTCTTGGAGTAACGAATGAAAACCTGTTCTTAAGTTTTGATGGAAATTATTCCAACACAAGGAAAATTGTTCGGCTTCCATTATTAAAACGGCGTGTACTTGTAACCACTTGTAACCTAAAAGAAAATTTGAAATTCGGTTAAATTTATCCACGACGCCCACGACCATCCACCATATAAAATACAAACAAACCGGTTTTATATAAAAAAAAATATAATAAACTCACTTTTAAATTATTAATCTTGTATGTTATGAAAATTTCAACTTCATAACGGACATTAAAACGATATCGTTAAATAAATATAATAAATTAAATGAAGCCGTTTTCAGAGATGCAATTTTTGTTTCACTATCAAAATAAGGACATAGATGCAATTTCCAAGAATAGCAATGTCGGCAATATGACGTCACAAAAACGAACGGTTTCCTAATTTAAATTTTATACACGGCATAAGTTATACACACACTGCATGAAAATAACCGAAAAACTGTTTTGAAAAATTAAAGAACTAAGTTGTATTACCGTTTTCTGCTGTTATTTTATTTGAACGTCACGTTTCTATTGTTAAACTGTGGATTTCTTGCAAATACCAATAACATAAGATTACGTATAAAATACAAAGCAGTTGAAATAACAAAATTAAGAAATTTTTAACTTATAAATAAGTAATTTGCAACATTAATAATTGTTGTGGTGGGTCTTGAATCGTCCATAACGTAAGTCGTTACTTAATTTTCGGCTATTTTTAATCAATAAGAATCGAGTATGTATATTAATAATTTTTTAGGGATTTAGTTTGTAACGGATTTAGAGTATGTTGCAACAGTGTAAAATTACATTTTAGTAAACAAATAAGAATGGCGAAAAATCGAGACTGTGATTCAAAGATTTAATATTCTTTCATGGTAAGTTGACGAATTTTAATACAGAAATCACTAAATTCGTAATCTTTAAACCCTCTTGATTTTTTTTTTTTTATAAAAAAATAGGCTATTTTAATGTAAGTGATAGCCAGCAATATGAACGAAAAAAGTAATCGAGTGCAGAGAGTAGAAGCTCGGAATAGAAAAAAAGTTGTGGCAGAATTATTAGAAAGTGGTCCAGAATACATAACGAAAGTGAAATGTGATACTACGTCTTGGTAGGAAAAATATAGTGCTGTTTACTTACGCTCTATTATTAGGTAATTTATTGTTTTAGGACTAGGCCTTTTAAATGTGCAGTGATTTCATGTCGAAATGTATTTAAAGCATATAATCCAAATGCACGACACAAATTTCACAACTTTCCATCCGATCCCGAATGGAAAAAATTGTGGTTCAAACAGTGCAAATTAGATAAAACTTTTAATCCCAGTTCTGCAAAAGTTTGTACGGATCACTTTGTACCTAACGATTATGAAAGAAATTATAAAATAGAACTGACAAATCCTGCTTTTAAACGTAAGCTGAAAGCCGATGCTATACCCACTCAACATTTGGAGGGTTTGGAAGTTAGTATAGTGGATTTTGCCGATTTAGGTCAAGCGACAGGGGAAGTACCATCGAGGGACGAAGTTGTATTACTTGTAAATGAAAATGAAACTTTAAAGGCCGAATTGGAAAAGTTAACCCAACAGAGGAATGCAATATTAAAAAAAGTTAATGATGTGGATGTTAAATTGATTGCGAAGAAAGAAAAACTTGGTTTATATAAAAGTAAACTTACTAAATTAAAGGAAAAATCGTATAATATTAACGACAGTAAGGATCTGTTATCAAAGGCTTTTTCTCCAGCTCAAATAAACGTTTTACTAGGAAGAAAGAAAGTGTTTTGGAGTAACGACGATATGGCTATGGCATTCACTTTGAGACACATGGGAAGCAAAGAATGCTATTTATATTTAAAAAATACTTTAAAAATTCCCTTGCCATCTTTAAGTTCTATTCAAAGATGGGCAGCAGCAAAGTAGTCTTATAAGAGTGTTCCATATCTAATACTGTGAAGTTGTTTTAAATTTTTTTGCCATTATACTTGATATTTATTTTAATATATTAATTATTTTTATAATGATTTTCGTTCATTTCTTTCCGAACGATTGCGATACAGGCCGAACGATTACGATACAGGCAGACCTGTTTTCTTTATTTATTTGTTCATTAACTATAAATGCTTTTTACCTCTAATTATTCTGTATTATTGAAAAATGTTCAAATAATATTATGTCCAAATTTTAGCACCATACGTTATCTGTACTCTGTTTCTAATCGTCGTTCATTCTTATGGCCAAATAACATTGGTATTTGCCACCTTAAGTTTCTCGTTTCCTATCTACAAAAACACCTTTTCGATCGTTTTCAAATCTATGGAAACTGTATATTATGCTATTCTCAATAGTGATATACCTTGATAACTGAATTGGTAAACTCAATTTATAGGTACTAAATATTTTGATAAATTAGAAGTAATTATTTGGTATTTTGTTTTAGATAAATCTTGAAAATGATCAGTTGCGCCGTATATGGTTGTAGCAATAATTCAGCCACAATTGTAGAATCTCCAATCCAATTTTATTATTTTCCTAAACATCCTGTTATAATACAGCAGTGGGTAGCTGCATGTTGGAGACCAGATCCTATCGATATTAATAATGGTTTGTAAACATTTTTATTTAAATTATTGTACAGTAGAACGCTTCTTTAACGAGTCCCGGTTAGATCGAAAAAATTGACTATAATGAGAAAATCCTTTGGTCCCTTGACGTTTTGTATTAGACTCCATGTAAAATTTCCCCTCTATAGTGAGTTCGTTTTTGTCATTGAGGTGGATATAACGAGATTTTTGTTTGGCCTCAGATCGGTAATAGCGAGAAATTTCAGAAGTAGATTGGATATTACAAAAGAGTGTATTTTGCATTGTCACATCTGCATTGTTTTTCAGTCTTTAGCAAGTTTTCGTCATTATGTCATTTTCTAAAACAAGAAAGTCTATACAAACTTTTATTGTCGATGACTATAGCAAAAATCTGTTGTAACGAGTAAATAGGCAGGTCCCTTGATTTCTCGTTATAGAACTTGGTTCTACTGTATTAGAAAATACAAGCATATCAATAGCCAAAATTATTTCATGACCTTACCTA
Organism: Cantharis lateralis; assembly: GCA_963170105.1. Classification (NCBI taxonomy): domain Eukaryota; kingdom Metazoa; phylum Arthropoda; class Insecta; order Coleoptera; family Cantharidae; genus Cantharis; species Cantharis lateralis. Next base: position 14,497,769 of record OY720629.1, read on the forward strand.
CCCTGTAACCCGATGTGATTGTTTTTTAAAAATCTTTGTTTTGTTTACAGCTCGAATATGTTCGATCCACTTTGATAATGACTGTTTTACATCCGAGTACAAATTGGTGAATTACTTGGGACATTACACAAGAATCTTAAAGTATGATGCTATTCCCACTTTGTATCTTCCACAACCTCAGCCGACCGCTACAACCTCGGAAACTGAACAACCGATGGTTACAATTCATACAACCGAAATGAATCCCGAAGAAATTAAAGACATAATAGTGTACGAATTTGAAAATGTTAGCGAATTAACGACACCAAATTTTGAAGAAAATTACATTTTACCAAAACAAGAATCAAGATCTGAAAATAACAAATACGAAGAACAATATAACGAAATAAATAATCAAGAAAAATTTATGAAATTAAAAACCAAAAATTCCACAATGCAACAACAAATTTTAAAATTACAGACATCAATTGATACAGCAAAAACCTTATTCGATAAAAAAATTGTTTCTTTAAGAGCTATAGACGAAGAACTAAAACAAAAGAGTCAAGAATACGACAAACTTAACAGGAAAAGGTTGTCCATGATAGATCAACGAAATATTTTATCAAAAGTATTTTCAGAATCACAAATAAAAATTTTATCTGGTAAGAAGAAAATATATTGGAGTAACGATGATTTAGCAGTTGGCTATACAATTCGACATTTAAGTAATAAACGATGCTACATGTATTTAACAAAAAATTTAAAAATACCTTTACCTGCAACATCTAGTATAAAGAGATGGTCCACCCTTAAAACTCAAAAAAAGGATAAGGATCCTGAAGAATCGGAAGAGAAAGACGAGGAAGATATCGAATAATTTGATCTTGTAATTGTTCAGTTTAGCGATCCTTTTTGTTTCCTTTCAAGGTCAAAAGTAGCAGCCCACTCTTTAAATTGCTTTCCATAAGTGCGGCGTGCACGTGCAAAGTGGTATAAGTTGGATTATACCTTTTGACACAAGTATAAATTACAACGTTTTCTTTGTTTTTATACCGAATTTTATAAAAGAATTATAAATTTGGTTTATTACCTACACAAAAAGTGAAGATTATTTCGCCATTTTGTATAAAATGTCCTTGGCAAATTAAAAAAAAAAAATTGTAATCAATTCAGCATAAAATTGTCTACCATAATGTGCTACAATGTTTACCCGTTATTGTTTAGTCGATTCGCATTGCTAGGGTAAACGAGAGTAAAAACCAATTTCAAAATACCCCTTCGCATGTGCACATCGCAATTAACTTCCTAAATAAATCTCACAAAACTTAAAAGTATATTTATATAATTTTTGAATAAGGGAATATACATACCAAATTAATTTTAGTTAAAAAAAGTTATTAAAAACAAGTTTGATATTGTTTATGGATTAATTGTTCATTATCTTAAAAGTATGATTGTATTTTAAAACAATAATAATAAAATAATGTGCAGCCGTGATTTTGTAAAAATTGTTCATCTTAAACAATGAAACAAAAACACTTTTTAGTTTTTTATTAAAAATTTAATAGGATATGTGTTTGTTTCATTGTTGAACATAGAAATTATTTTTAATATATATTATAATACGTCTTATTACGATAACGAGGTTTGTACCCGTGAGCTACGCTGGTATAATAAATTATGTATTTAGGACTAAATTCATCATCGAAATACTTCACGTAGACGTTATTACTATTTCCAATAGTAGTATCGCTACCATTTAGTGGTAAAGTTTGTCCTTCCTTGCCATTTTCTGATAATCCAACTATGACATCAGTAACAATCAAGGCTCGATTAGAACCATTCGCACTTGTACTTTCTCGATTAGCGTAACCAGCGGAAGGTGAGAAACTCACACCACGCCCATACTTAACTCGACCTGTTAATCGCCAATCAAAATTGTTTGATACGATCGATGAAACTTTCGATTCAGCAGTATCGTGAAATAATTCATGAATTCGAAAATAAACATTACGACTCTTATACTCTTCTTGCTTAAGCAAAAAGCGACTGTAGACGAAAGGATTTTGTACTCGTTTAATATTATTTATTCCAAGGTTAAATTTTCCCTTTAACTTTTTAGAAAGTTCTTGATACTTGAAGGTGTCGACGGGAACATCAACTAGAACATAATCCTGACTATCGTAGCATTCGTTAGACCATTCCTGAGGTTTCCAGGCCGATAGTAATTCCGTTTCAAACATCTATAAAAATATTACACGAAATAGCTTTTTGTAGGTTATTGTATTATTAAATTGACATACCACTTATTAACTTTAATTACCACCTTTTAAGATAAACACACTAATAGAGAAAATTAAAGAAATGTAGGTACACTTGATTCAACCAACTATAAATAGATAAACCCTGCGTTGACTACAAATAACAAAAATGGGTAGGGCAATTTGCTAAATGCACATAAATAACTACTAAATACTGATGACTTTTCGGGGAATCCCAAAACAATTTAACCTTGAGAACGCGTCCAGTGGCGGCTCTGTTTAACGGGCGTACAGGTCCACGTCCCGCCTGTGAAAACACCGAAGGCAAAAACATAATATGTTAATTTCCAATATATTATTAGTATTGATCTTTCGATCAATTGACCAAAAAGAGAAATTAGCTAATGAGAAAAGATTAGTCGCGTGACATTATCTATAACTGTGATTAATAAAATTTAGCTTATCTATAGTAAATGAATATATTTAACTACCCTTGCTGTTGCAATGCTACTTTATCTAACTCATGCGGTTTAAGTGTTACTTGTTTTATTATTTTAAGTCGAACACACCGTTAGAAAAAATATGTTGTTTGGAGCAAACAAGTACGTAAGTTGTGTAGAAGTTGTCAAAATTAATGACCTCCTTTAAAAGATATTTAGTATACTTACATATATAAATTCAAAATGTTTTTAACTTTGCCTATGAATGAATCGTACAAAATGTTTCCGCTTTTAGGATAAAGTCTTTCTTTAATCGTTTGATGTATAATATACTTACTATTTAATCGCCTTCTCTCAAAACTTTCCTATATTATCTGGAAATGTTTTCAAATAAAAATATGTGTAGGTATTTGGTACACAATTTTGTAGGATGCAATTCCAACAGAGCAAAATTATACTCGAATCAATAATAATTATATTTCCTCTAGGTACCTACCTAAACATATCTCTATTACAACATATTATGCCTATACCACACCGCACTCATAACTTCCAAACATTCAATTCTACAACTCACAGTATACAAATTTGCGATTTTTTTTTAATTTAAATTTTTCTTTCAGATGCATTACATAGTATATAATGAAAAACTAGCTCATCTACAAGCCAACAATAATCTATAAGTTAATGCACCTGCGCCTGCAAAATAAAATCAGGATTACAATTATTAAAATAAAAAACTTTATTGTACAAACTGTTTGTTTACATGACATTATGAAGATAAGACGAAAAATGGAAAAACTAGAATACAAATATCTTTTCAAAGCTTAAACTACATTAGAAATGTTCTTATCTGCCTTTGTAAGACTAACAGAATTATTAAATTGTTTGACTTTTATTTTGCAAGCAATTACGTAATTGGATAAGCCAATAATTTGTGCTGCATTTAATGCAGCAGCTTCGGGATATAATACAGTAGAGCAGCCTAAACCGGATGGCACATTTAAACTCGACCAAATATCTAACTTGACATTTTCCATTGGAGGAGGTGGACAATTAATCACTGGTAAATGAGAATTTCCAGAAATTACAGGGCCCAAACCGTTAGATCTTCCAGCTACAGCAACAAAAACTACTTTTAATGGTAAAGATTCGTAATACCGCACAATTTTAAGGGTATCTTCTGTTCCTTTGTGAGCCGAAGTGATTCTGATTTCAACATTTAAACCTAACGAAACGCAGTGTTTCTTTATGTTATTACAATGTTCTTGATCTGAAGGACTTCCCATCAGAATAACCACCAAGTGGTCGTAGACTGGTGTCAAATGTTGTAATTGTTCGCTGACCCATTCAAAATTCCTTTTCACAACATCCAAGTCAGATTGCGTTACAGAAGTCAAATTTCTGTACACTTGCTTATCTACCATTAATCGTTTATCACCCGATGGCCATAAACGCCAACTATCGGAATCGATAATATCGGCTAACACTATTTCACCTAAAAGATAAACGTAGGGGTAGTTAAACATTATCGATTTTTTAAATTGAATACTAACCTCTGGAATCGACACCAAATTCTACCTTCATATCGATAAGAGCACATTGTCTAGTTGCCCAAGCCATTTCTAATATTTCGAATACTAAAATACTCATTTTCTTCATGGTGTCATATTCGGTTTGACCTGAAAATATTCTATTAGATCGATAAATTAAAAGCAACAGTAGTAAAATTATAATTTACTAATTTATTGCAGGTTCAAAAAGTTTCATAAAAAGAAAAACTCCTATTTGGAATTTCATTTAATTTCGACGTACCTATGTTTTGATTAAAAAAAAAATTAGATATGATTTCTAAGTTTCAAATTAAGATTATTTTGTAATTAAATAAAAAAAACAAAATTCATAATCAAATTTGCGTCATATTTCGTAAAAATAAAGTTCAATTTTTAAGAGATAATCTGATTCTGTGTTTATATCTTAGGGCAAGGTTAAAATAAACAAGTTTTATTTGAAGCTAAAAAAATTGGAATTAATTATTACGGAACAAACCATGTAACTGAAACTTTAAATTAAAATCAAAATCAATATTTAATCAACGGAAAATTACTGTAATATAAATTGTATCGATAAATTTTATTATACCAATAGTAAGTCCATTAAACTTGAACCCTGCTGATACCACTTGCTCCTCAGACCATTGGGGGTCATGATTTGCATCATCTTTGTAAAATGTTTCAAACTTGGGCGGATAAAAACGATAACCTTCAGGTACACCAGGATTACGTTTAAGAAATGAACCTGTTGCTAAACGTCTCGTTACCCATTCGATGGGGATCATTTCACATTTTTTTGCTAGGAAAGCCGTATCGGATACAACTTTGGTGAAAGCAGTTTTTATACCTACAAATCATAAAAAAGTTTTATTTATTATTTGGATGTAATTTTAATAAAACTCTTACCAATAGAGTTCAGTATTTCAAAAACTTTGGCATTAGTTTTATTAGAAATTGCTGCTTTTCCGGCTAAATCATGTGCTTTAACTCCATCACCTGCAGTAATTTTGTCCTTACTGATAATTAAAGCTTCGTCTGGATGTGATGGTAAATCATAAACTTGTTTAGTTTTTCCCTCGATTATGAGTGAACCCAATTTATAACCAGCAACTAAAAATTTAAAAAAAATTGAAGCTCTTTTCTCGAACTTTTTAAATATTGACAAAATTTAGAAATTGTATTCTTTAATCGTTTTCAAAAATAAAAAAGCAATTTTTACAATAATTGTGTTTTTCAAATTTTCAAACATTTTTCCTAACTCAGGCTTAATTTCCCTGCTTTTCGTTTAAAAATTTAAAATTCCCTGACGAAATTTTTTCAATTTAAAATTCACCGACTTTTCCAGGTATTCCAGACGAGTGGGAACCCTGGTGAGTGTATGTATAGAAATGCTAGCTTATATCATTACAGTTTTTGAAGACAGGTCAATTAGCAAAAAATTTTAAAAAACTTCTGGACATCCAACCGTTCCCCCAAATATTTTCGCTAAAGCTTTTTCAAAAATTATTTCTTTACCAATTCATTATGTTACATTATACTGACTTATTTTTTTCAACCAATCATTGATTCCAAGCCATTATTAATGCAAATAATTCAATTGCGTGCAAGTAACTTTTTAATTGCCTATACTTAAGCAATAATTGTTTAAGTTGGAGGTGTAGAATAAATCTTAAATTTGCGAAGGTGAAGGTCTGTGATCAATCAAACGAATACAATATTATGATATTATAATGATGGTACTATTTAAGTAGTCAGATAGTGCCCGGCAAAAAACTACAAGGTCGACAAAATGATTATGGTTACCGAAGTCGTGTTATAATTTGTTTGAATCCGATTGACGTTATCGTTTATATAAATTTAATAAAAAGAAAATAAACAAATTAATTAGCTCGGACGGTAACGTAAAATTTGTACACCCCTGACACCATCGGAAATATTATTATGGACATTTTATAATAACAATACGAATTAATCAACTAAATACAATTATAACATACCTTCTTTGGCCATTATGTATAGTTCGGCAGAGAATCACAAAAAATGTACAAATTATGAAAAAATTTGTTGCAGAAAGAATCGAAGACCACGATTAAAAGAGTATCTTTATCAATAAAGCATTCCTATATAAGGTTAATTTAAATAAGCATGCGCACTCGGAGGAAATTTAAAATTAAAAAAATACAAATTACAAAAATTATATTGTAAACATTGTTTGTGGATCACAATATTTGTGTCGAATTGTTAACGCACTCGATTGCGTTAGATTTCTTATAATTATCGAAAAATAGTTGAACAACAAAAACAATTTTGCGAAACATCAAATTGGCGTTCAATTTCTTGCATTCAAGTCGTAAATGAACGACCACGTGATGTCGATTCAGCAAATAAGCGCGCCGAACCGCGAGAACACGTGTCCGCATATAAACTAAAGCACAAGAATTTACTTGAGTTTTATGCGTTTGATTAGTGAATTTGAGAAGAGTAGAACAAAATCCAACTCCGAATTGTAAATTAGGTAACTTTTTGATATTTTTAATTTCTAACCACGCCGAATCAACAGGTTAATGCACACCGGCAAACGTCCTTTCAGGGGTGTACAAGTTAAAATATAATTACTTCCCAATTTTATTTTAATAAATTATTCAAGATATTTATGATTAAATTTACATTATCCCTTTTCTTACCGGATACATAATATTGCCGTTTTACGCAAAATTCCTCTAACATAAATCGTCGACTCGGCAATATAATTATGCGGTCAATTTCAAAAAGCAACAATGCCCCTTGAGCAGGGAATTCCCCACACCCGGCATAACAAGTTTAAATTATTGCACCCTGTAATTTTTATCCAACGGTTTTTTTCCGTCATATATCTGGTTTTTTCAAATAGGAAATAACCCATAATGGTTTTTTTATAATAAATTATTGTAATATTCAAAATACAATACAAGAAGATAACCCCCTGTGGTTAGCAACTGATTTCGATATTTTGTTCCATGTATGATGAAATTTACATAAGAAATTACACAATCATGAAAATCAAAAATTGTTAAAGGTTATCGGCCATAATGTGGCACAATAAGGATAAACTTATCGGGCTTTGTTACACTAAATATAAAATTGTGCAACTTGTTTTTTTTTTAATTATTCTACGATTGACCACTGCTTCTGTTTTAATTACTTTTTGTTTATTCCAGCTGGGTATGTCTACAAATTGTGACGAGCAGTCTGGCTCATGTTGCCAAAGCGGTTCTGGAGAAGTCGAATTGAACAAACAGTATGCATTGGGAGAAAAGAGGTTCGGTAGAGGAGCCGTCCAATCTGGTTTGACCCACGAATGTGGAGTTTTTGGTGCAATAGCTACTGGAGAATGGCCCACAACTCTAGAGATTTCTCAACTTCTTTGCTGGGGTCTCGTTGCTTTACAGCACAGGTAAAAAATTAACTATTTATTTATCCGATAAGTACCCATTACAATTTCTTTGATAATAATTACACTTACAAAAGGTAAATAAATACTTACACCGAAGAGATTGCCAATCCTGTTCAAAGATACAATTTGATTTTAAGAAAAACCCAGTCCGCTATTTTAAAAGTTATTAATTTTCACAAATTTCAAAAGAATTTTATCAATAATAATATTCAATCTCTCACTCCCATGGCATCAAAATCTTCCACTACTGCATCAATCCATCTCGCTCCGATGTTTCCTCCGTTTCTCGTTTCACTGAGCCTTCAATCCGTGATCAGTCTCAGATATTTCCTCATTAGATATCCGAGCTAGGCAATTCTCCGTGATTTTACACATCTAACTAAATCTTAATTTCCAATTATTTTCTGTACTTTCTCTGTTTGCTCTTGTTTTGAATTCAATTTTGCTAGTTTCCTTTGGACTCATGGTCATTAACACTTTTTTTTTGGAATACTCTTATTTTCTGTTCTTCTCCATTTGTTAGGTTTAGCACTTCTGCAGCATACCTATGTTATCACATCACTGGTCTGACGAAGATTTAACAAATAGCAGATGCAGCTCTAAATTGAATTCATGCACCTTCTTTGTTTTGCTTCATTAATCTGCATTGTATGCTTTCTCACCTTGTTCTTCTACTGTCAGATCATTATCTATGTAGATTTTTCTATCTCCCGGCCGTGATTTCTTCTTCATAATTTCCATTTTAATATCCATGATTTAACTTCTCCTAGCACTGTCTCAATCTTGTTTGATTTTAATAATTAAGAAACCTTTATCAGTCTCACTTTTACGTGCAGTCCTTTTTCTATAAACTTTTCTATGACATCAGTTACGTTTTTATCTGATATAGCGGCTAAACCTTTGGTTACAATGTTGTTCTTTTGTTTTGCCTTCCCTTTTGATTTTGTCTTCCAGTATTTTTATTCTGGTTTCCAGTCGGTCTCTATCTTTTTCACACATTTCTCTTTTTGTTTAAATGCATTCGTTAGTTCCTGCATTTCCCTCTTAATTTCGGATGTATTTTTTCATTTCATCGTCATTGTTTCGAATAATAATTGTTTGATTTCATTCTTTTCCATGTTGTAAGCTCAAGATTTAGCTTTTTCTATCTCTGCCTTTTTTTATTGAGGTGTTCTGATCGTTTTCTTGTTTCTACCAAACAACTCGGGTTCTTCTTCTGTCTGATCTACGTCGATTATTTTTTTTGGTTCTTTACTCATTTGCCGATGCTGGTAGTTTTTCTCTAATACGAATGTTTTGCATGGCGTATTGCCTATTCTATCTATTCACTAATAAACTGATTTCATGTATGATGTGTTGCCTGCTCGAAATGAACCCTCATAATGGAATTTAGGTTCAATTCACCGCTTCGCAAAAGTTCGTAACCTTATTTTTACACTAATCCTTTATCTACTTTTTTTAAGCTGCTATTTCACACTTTTCAACCCCCGCTTCTCTATTCCGTGCACTGCCACTTTTATCCGCTTTTTAACTTAAGTTTCCTCCGTCTTCTCATTTCTCACTAGCAGTATGGTGTAAAGCATACACCGACCGATTGGGAAACGGGAGACTGCGGTTCAAATCCTGGTCGCGTCGGATACACTGCTGGGAAGGCAACGGAAAACCATACCCCATTAATTATATTTCCTAGTCAATCATCTTGACTTTGGCCAAGTTGATCGCCTACGCTCTGTAAATAGTGTATGGGACTCGAAGAAGAAGATTCAACAGACAAAAGTTTCAAGAGGGGTTCAGATTTTCAGCCCCCATGGGTGCGCCCCCGAATTTGTGAGATAGAAAATTATTATTATACTCGTATAAGAAAAGTAGTTCCAGTTTTAGTTTAAAATTCATATTTTTTATGAATATATTGATATGGACAATTTAAAATTTTCAGAATTTTATTTTTATATTTTGTACTAGTTTCAACTGATGTTTTACTATTTGACGGAGACTGTTGAAAAAAAAATAGTTCACCAATCATTGAGCTCGTACTAATTCAAATTTACTATTTTCAGAGGCCAAGAATCAGCTGGAATTGTCACAAGCGAAGGAAACTGCACAAAACATTTTAAAGTACATAAGGGAATGGGAATGATAAATAACATATTTAATGACGAAGCGATCAAAAAATTGGTTGGAAATTTGGGAATTGGTCATACTAGATATTCTACAAGTGCAGCATCAGAAGAAGTAAATTGTCAACCGTTTGTGGTTCACACAGCACATGGAGCTTTGGCTGTAGCGCACAACGGCGAATTAGTGAATTGTGACAGTTTACGTAAAATGGTATGTTCCAATTATTATTATTGCTTCGAGATATTAAAAAACAAATTTGTTTTGCAAAGCTTGTTTACACTTAATTTAAAATTTTCGAGATGTGCGTGCGTATTTATTTAGTTTAATCTGATGATTGCATTAACATAAATACTGAAGTAAACATATTTTCGTTTTTATTTATTTTTAATCGGCAAAGTGGTGATTTTATATCACTTAAATGTGGGAAATTACATTATTTCCAATAACATTTTTTATTTAATTTTTTCAACTATTAACAATAAATACAAGTTTATCAAAATTAATGAACCAAGGATTGACCTTTTTGCATAATTACTTATCGATTTAATTTGTTTTAAATGATTTATTTTTAGGTATTATCAAGAGGTGTTGGACTTTCCACGCATTCAGACAGCGAATTAATAACGCAAGCACTGTGTTTAAATCCACCGGAAGGTGAAAAAAATGGTCCCGATTGGACCGCTCGAATAAAACACTTAATGCAACTGGCGCCGCTGAGTTATTCACTTGTAATTATGTTAAGAGATAAGATATACGCCGTTAGAGATCCGTACGGAAATAGACCTTTATGTTTAGGCAAAATACTTCCCATGAACGAACGTAAGAAAGAAAAGCTTTTCTATTGTTGCGTTCCTTATTAACTTTATTTTATTTTTATTAGCACTATATGGAGAATGCGATGAAACAAGGCAAGCAGAAGGATGGGTTGTTGCGTCGGAATCCTGTGGATTTTTATCTATAGGTGCTCAATACGTAAGGGAGGTTTTTCCTGGCGAAATCATAGAAATGACCAAGGAAGGAATACGGTCTGTAGATATTGTGGAAAGACCGCCAGATAAAGCACAAGCTTTTTGTATTTTTGAATACGTTTACTTTGCAAGATCGGACAGTTTATTTGAGGGTCAAATGGTTTACAACGTGAGATTGCAGTGTGGACGACAGCTTGCAATAGAAAAACCAGTCGAAGCCGATATTGTCAGTTCTGTGCCTGAGTCTGGAACTGCAGCTGCACATGGTTACTCCAGACAGGTAACTTTTTACATTTTCAGGTTTGAACTGATAAATAAAAATCATGTTTTTCTTAGAGTGGAATTTCTTTTGCCGAAGTTTTGTGCAAAAACAGATACGTGGGCAGAAGCTTTATTCAACCTAGTACCCGTTTAAGGCAACTAGCTGTGGCCAAAAAGTTTGGTACGTAGAAACCGAATTATTTTCTTTTGAATTGCTGTTAATATTCTTTATTTTTTATAGGTGCCTTGGCCGGTAGCGTTAGGGGAAAACGTATAATCTTAATTGATGATTCGATTGTGAGAGGAAATACAATTGGTCCTATTATTAAATTACTACGAAATGCTGGTGCCATCGAAGTACATATAAGAATAGCAAGTCCGCCACTTTTGTATCCTTGCTACATGGGCATTAACATTCCAACAAGAGAAGAATTAATTGCAAACAAGTTGCAACCAAAAGAACTTGCAAAGCATGTTGGAGCAGATTCTTTAGAATATTTAAGTCTCGAAGGTTTACTAAAAGCTGTTCGTAGTGATATAAAGGTCAAGAGTCCTACGATTTTGGGACACTGCACCGCTTGTTTAAGTGGAGAATACCCTGGCGGGGTACCACAAGAATTAGAATGGTGATTTTTTAAACTACTACTATTATTTATGATCTGATGATAAAACTTTGTTGATATGTACATTATATAGGTATATCTTTATTTTTATACAATTTTATATTTTAATATTCTAAAATTACGTAGGTACATGTTTTAATGTGAAACTTTTTATATTATAATAATTGTTAATAATTGCTATGATGTTGTACTGTTATAGATAGTATTATTTTTTCTTTTTATTTAACCGCAACTGCAAATGACTTGGAAAGTTTAACCATAAGACAGCTTTTATAGATTACCTATATTTGGAAAGCATATACTTGACAAAATTGTATGTTTAAAATGTAGCATAAAAATAAATTGTTAATTATTTAGTCCATTTAATTTAGTAGAATAGAAGATGCAAGCGATCATGTGAACTAACACTTTATAGGTATATAATATATCTACTATTTATTGTGTTCAGTGTAAAATAATTTTAAGTGCAGGATTATGCAAATTTACTTTCATTGTAGTCAATCATTATGTTGGATTGATTTTGCAAATGCTGATGTGGGATTTTATTATAAAATAATAAAAAAAATAAAATTATTTTGTTATAAATATTATATTGAGTTTTGGAAATTTTGGATGTGCTACTGACCTGAAATTTTGAAAAAAGCATATATCTTGGTCATTCTAGAAAAATTCATAGTTTTGTAATAATTAGCTTTTAAAATTCAATTCATCTACTAAATTACATTTTTCATGATAAAGTTGAAATAAATAAAAATTATTTAAAAAAAAAAGAGATTTGATGGACTTTTATTCTCTTCGTTGCATTTTAGAAACTGGTTCAATTTAATATATTATCATAGTTTAGTCAACAAAAAAATAAAAATTAGGCGCCTTCATTGAATCGGCGCATATTTTTAACTGCTTCCCATTAGCTTGGAAGACGGACAATTACACAGGTAAAAGAGTCACGATTCTTGGAAGCAATCCATGGTTCGACATCGGCCACTAAGCTATCAAATCGGCATAAACTTGGTTCACCTGCCAATTTTTCAGCGATCGATAGACGTGGTAGTCCGTAGGCTCTTCTGTGGGAGAATATGGACGATGTGGCAGCAGTTCCCAGCCCTCATTGGCGTTACTTTCGACGCTCAACATGTAGATGCTCATTATCGTGGTTAAAGACGATATGGTTTCTTTTGCGTGGTCTTTTCGTCACGATTGCAGCGTGAAGGCGGTCAAGTTGAGCCAGTGTGGTAACCTGGGGTTACTGGGGTTACTGGTAACGTTGCCGCTGCCACCACGTCTATTTGTTAAGAACGGGGATAGACGAGCCCGTTTATTGTTGTTGATTTGGTAGGTTGCACTATGGAAGCGTAGGGTTGAGATAAACGATTACTTTGGCAATCCCAAAAATTAAACAGGAAAAGATTTTAGTTTAAATTTATTGCTAATTAAAAAAAAACATTACATTCAATTTAAGAGAGGGGATTAATTTTGGCGACAATTATTTACCTAAGAAAATAACCTACAAATAAAATACAATAAAATTCTCTTACCAATTTAAATTGTTTTGCAGAATTCAAGCTTATTTCGGGAACGGTGAACTACACTTTTTAATTATCGCGAATTTATGAAGTTTAAATTTAAGGTTTAATTGGAATATCACAAAATAATGATTAAAAATTTTATATCAAAATTTCAACCGACCGTAACGCGGTAGGTAGTACTTCTCGTTAAAAATTCGGGAGCGAAGAGCTTCTACATCAAGAAATGCTTCCGTATTTATGTCAAATCGTCTCTTTGTCTTCCGATTTTTGGTGGAAGTTCATTAACCTAATTTCGATACTTTAATTAAAATGTTTATCCTATGGGATAAATATTAAAATTTTTTGTAGCTTAAATTGGTACTTGAAGTCTGCATTTACTGGTAAGAGGTATACTTAGCACATACTTTTGGGTATTTATGAGTTTTTAAGTGTCGTAAAGTCGCATCTTTCCGCTTGAACGTTATTTTATAATTTGAAATGACCAAGTTTTAAATTGAATTTTCGTGTTACTATTTCATCAATAAACAATTATTTAAGTAATTATGAACTATTAAGTCATTCTAATAGAAAAATGCTGCTCCTCGATCACTGGTAATTTTAATATTAAATTAAATTATTTTTAATATTATAGTTTTGCATTATGTTAGAAGGAAAGGGGTGGTCGATGTTTACTACACCAGATATATTGTCATGTTTTTTTTTGATTAAATGATAAGATTTAGTTTAATAAAATGAAATTATAATAAAAGTTATGATTATTTCGCCGCACGAAGGATCTTGAAATTGTATATAAAATTAAGTAAGTGATCGGGAATTGTTGTCCTAAAAAGAAGGAAGTTTAAGTTAAAATTCATCAAAAAATATTTATTTGCCTAATAAAATAAAGATGACTTAAAAATTATTTAATTTATTGTTAAACGATAAGGATGTTTTTAAAATCATAATATCCTTGAATGAAAGGACAAGTTGAATGATGATCGATGCCATTAATGATAATTCATAAAAAGTTAATTGTTAAAGTGCAATGTGAAGTTAAAATTAAGACTACACTCACCAAAATTGAATTTCCCGCATTGAATTGATTTTCAAAAATTGGCAATTGTGGTTTTAAAAGGAAGAAAGGGAGATTGCGGCCTGAGAAATGTAACGAGCATGTTGCTAAAGTTTACGTCTATTTTTTGATAATATAAAAATTTGGAAGAAATTTGAGAAAGATGGCGCAATCGTATTGAGAGGGTGTGCTAATTAGTTAAATTGGGAAGAGAACAAGAAAATTTACAATTCGACCTGAAAAAAATGAAAATTAATAAATGATTCGATGCAGAACTACTGTGAGGAACCGATCAACATCTGTACCATGTAGATGGATCAACGCCACCGTAAAAACCTAATTGTTAAAATCAACCTAATGCAGGGTGAGAACAAAATTTTAACATTATAAAAAAACAAACATTTCTATGTGTGTTCAAATTAAAAATTATTAATTGAATCATTACGTTAAATTTTTAATAGATCTAAGCTGAAATAATTGCTAATTAATTAAAAATTAAAAATTTGACTGAATGGTATTCGCTATTCATTTAAAATTCCATTGTTGGAAATAATTTTAAAAACATCTTGCGTGATAAAATTTTAACCAAATCATCAAGGTAAACATATTATTTGATGAAATTAATCAGTCGCTGTGTTCAAAATTTTCTTTAATAATTTTAAATAAATTTGTAAATTTACTTTACTTATTGGTTTTATTATGCAGAAAGAGTCTCATGCTATATAAAAAATGGTTGTACCCAAAGACAAATTGAACTTTTATTTAAAAACTTATAATTTTAAAATTAACTCTGGGTGCATCGCAATATACATCACTATTGATGTTGAATTGCCAATTGCTATTTTTGTCTGGAATCCGCCACTGTTGACGCTCTTTGTCGTCATTCCACCAATAACAAATCCTGTTTGAGATGATTTCCCAGTGAATGATTCCTCTTCTCTCTCACCAAACACACCACATAGAAAACACAAAAGTTGATGCATTCAACGCATTAAAAAGCCCAGAAAACCAAAAAGAACGACAGAGGGTTCTAGGAATGATAAATTATTTAAAAAAAATTTATCCCAAACTTGTCCCAGTACCCAAGTACTCTACGCGCTTTATTGTGTAAGAAGAATGAATTTGTGTGGGGAGGAACCGAAGAAAACTGTTTTAAGTTTTTGAAGTAAACAGTAAGTAAAGCACCAGTTTTAAGATTTTACGATCCAAAGAAACCACTTTGCTTATCGGTAGATGTAAGCAGCTATGGGCTAGGAGCAGTTACAATGCAATTACGTCATCCCTAACAGAAACACAAAAAAAAGGTACGCTCAAATGTAACAGGCATTGTTTAGCGATCTTACACGGACTAACAATATTCCACCTGTATACGTAGGGGAGAGTATTCCACAGTGAAACATGTTCCACAGTGAAACATCCTGGTTTAAAAGAAAACTAGTGAACATAAAACTACTGCCTTCTCGTGAATAATAGTTGACTAACATTCTCACATTTTAAATTAAAGAACGCCAACTTACCACCCACAGTTTAGTCGGTGCAATAGGTCAGTTAATAAAACGAAGCAAAAGTTAATATATTGTCGTATTTTTCTTTTGTGTGTGGTTTTCAGTATTTGGAATTTTATTATTTGGTTTCATTTTTTTTTATTTTTCTTGTTCATTGGAAGCAGTTTATTCTTTTAAGTTATTTCCTGGGCAAGAGAAGTTCTTCTAATTTTTATTTTGGCAAAGCAAAATTTTCAAAGTACTAAGAAAATTTTGACGATGCCTCGTATTTTGTTTCGAAAGCTGGTGATCAAGGCGTTTGCGCGAAGGAAAAGATAAGTTCTTCTTGATTAGGTTTTCCAAGTGAAAAGGTGGTCTTATTTTTAGATTTGAGTTGCTAGTTTTTGAATTTTCTCAGATTGTGTAAATTCTGGGAAAAAGTGATATTTCTTTGAGAAGATAATTTTTCGGAAGAAGTGAAGATTTCACGTGATTGTGCGGAATTCCTATGAATTTTGGAAAACTTGAATTTTATCAAATCTTGGTGGACAGGTGTGATTGAAGATCATCGCATGGCAGCAATTCAGCTAAGTGCTAAAATTTTTTTCTTATGCGTCTGCTAATTAATATTTTTGTCTGCAAGATTCAAGTACGAAGGTTTATTGCTGGTTTCGAGCGTATATTGAAAGTTGCGTATCGGCGAAATTGATATCGCAGCACACATTTTTAATTTAAAAATTTTTATTTTTGGAACATAATTTTATTTTTCAGTGGCACATAAGTAGGCATTTCGGTTTTTTTTTTGAAAGTATTAGGTGTTTTAATAGTTTGTGGAAAAAGAGCACAATATGCATGTACTTTGACAACGTATTTTAAGTTTAAACATACATTTTTTTTATTTCATTATTATTGTGGCAGAAAGCACTGGTCTTGAATAATCTAAGCACCCTTTTAAATGTCTTTAATATTTTTTGTTTAGTTGCTACGAATTTTTTCTCTAAGGTTATAACATGGGTCACAGTGAAACAGTCGTGTTTCACTGTGGACCGTCATGTTTCATCCTGCCAAAACCAAATAAGCACGGAAAAACAAAGCGGCAGGTAGATTTGCTTTCATTTGAAATCCTGTTTAACAACATTGAAGTGCGTTAAATGATCTTACCTATATTTATATTTTATTAATTATTAATTATATGTATTTTTTATAATCCCTATGATATATTTTATGTGAATTGTTTGCTTTTGTTCTCTTTTGTTTATTTTAAATTTAAAGTTCCTTGAATAAACAATTAATAACGAATTTGGCTACTTTTTAAATGTTGTTTCATAGTACCCCACTAGTGTTCCACAGTGAAACAAAAATCTTTGTTTAAAAAAAAATTAATATTAAATAAAATGTAGTATTTTCTTTAATTTTTTCATAACCTAATTGAAGTTGAATGTATACTTGTCCGATTTATTGACTCAAACCTCATTTTTCAAGACATTCCTATTTTTTGCAAATGAAAATTAAAAAAGTGTTTCACTGTGGAACACTCTCCCCTACTGTAAAAAAATTATGGTACAGACAGACCACAAACCATTTGCCAGCATAGTAAATAAGCCAATGGAGTTCTTATCTCCGAACAAAAACAGAAGAATTAAAACAGATTGTCTTGAAGGAAAGACAGTCACCGTAAATGCAATCGTTTGCGATTCCTAAGAAAAGATAGAAGAATTAAGAGTAGTACTTATCAACAAAAAATAACTTCATTATAAATGAAATATTATAAATTTCATCAACCTAGGATGGCCAGCACACAATGTACCGCAAACTGCTCAAGTTTCACTACAACAGCCACTTGCTTAACCGTAGATGGTCTTTACGCGTTAGCTAGCCTTGTTACCTAAAACGCAGTTCTCGAGAGCTTGGTTTTCGGAAAACATCGTGGATTCGGTTCCATTAGGTCCTTTTCATACTCAGAGTATATGTACAAGTGGACGCCAGTTGATACAAATAAAACTAAGAAGTAGTGAAGAGTAGACATGCTTAATTAATTCACTAAATTAAGAGTAAAACATAAAACACACACATAATAAGTAAGTAAAACTAGCACGTAATTGAGGACTATGTACTAGGAAACAAAAATTTAAAAAAATTGCAAATTTGAAGAACTGACATCTACCTGAAGGGTAAACTCAGTCAAAAAAATACAGTTAGTATCCTTTGCTCCAGCAAAGATTAATCGCACACCGAATTTTAAATACTCGGGATTATTGACTCAAAATAGAACCTGGCACACAGCATCATAAATAAGTATATGTATCTCTATCAGACTTACCCTGTATGCCGTACCACCAATTTCGCGACTCTGCAAGTATATTTCCTCCGTCAGGACCTTTCGAAATCAATAACCTTACTTCATCATTCTATTGGTTTACCATCCAGGAATGAAAGTCTATAAAATAGAGAACACAAAATACTCATTAAAAAATCAACATGCCTGCCAGTTCCAAGACTCGTCAAACAAGTAAGTGTGACTACAAATCAATTAATCTTCACGGAAGCATCTTCAAATCTAATCATCTGCTTGAAAGTTGAGGTGTGACATCCCAAAATATAAAGATGGTAAAAATAGGAAAATCTGCAAAGTTTGGCTCTCCAATTTGAAATGACTTTTGACCCATCCAGTATAAACACTTCACAAGGAAACATCCTCTTGTGAACAAAAACCAACCATCAGGAATCAAAATGCAAAAGGGTAAAATAAACCATTCTTCGCACTCAA
Organism: Cantharis lateralis; assembly: GCA_963170105.1. Classification (NCBI taxonomy): domain Eukaryota; kingdom Metazoa; phylum Arthropoda; class Insecta; order Coleoptera; family Cantharidae; genus Cantharis; species Cantharis lateralis. Next base: position 14,516,236 of record OY720629.1, read on the forward strand.
AATATTTCGTCATCCCCCCAATTCTTCCAAGAGGTGACGTAAAACTTCAAGATGAAAAGTATTCTGCGGATCGTTGCAGTTGTACATGTAATAGATACCTTCAACAAACGTCTTATCAATTTAGTTTCAATAACATAGCAAGAGTGTGACCTGAGCCTGGCTCTATCGCAGCAAAGCCAACTGCGCAAACTCAGTCCAGAAACGAACTAGTGGCTCTATAACCAAATACCCACAACAACGACTTCGAGCGACGCTACGGCTAGCCTTTGTTTGAGCAAAATAAAGGGGGGAGTCAAAGGATTTCAGTGGTTCATCTTTAACCCGCTTCATTAGTTTTGCGTACCACGCGTCTTCGCGAATAACTCCTAACTCTACTCCGACCAAATTAATAATAGGCACACCGCGACTCAATGTGTCTGGGACCACGTGGTCCTTACCTTTGCGATGTACGATTTGTACGTCATACTATTGCATTTTTAATGCCCAACGAGCTAACCTACCGTTAAGATTTTTCAAATTTTGTAACCAAACAAGAGAATAATGGTCAGTAATGACATTAACATTAGCTACGCCGAAATATACGGCCCAAATTTTTCTAAAACAAATAAAACTGCTAAGCACTCTCTCTCGGTGGTATTATACTTTCGTTTTTGTTGAGTCAACGAACAACTAATGTACAAAATTACCTTCTCGCCATCCGGGTGAGGCTGACTCAGTACCGCTGCAATGCCAAATCCCGAAGCGTCCGTTTGGACCTCAAACGGTAACTCGTAATCAGGACAACTGAGAATTGGAGCCGTCGTCAACTTTTCCTTTAGGTGGCTGAACGCTGCTTCGCATGCGTCAGTCCACACAAATTTTTTGTTAGACTTTTGTAACAAATATGTAATAGGCGCTACAAGTGAAGAAAAGTCTGGTATAAAACGCCTATACCAACTAAAAGTCCCGACTATTCTCCTAACACCGCTCACGTTCTTAGGCGCCGGCAACTCTAACATATCCCTAACCTTATCGGGGTCGACGCGTGTAACCCGAACTTATCAACTACATACCCCAGATATTTCAATTTAGGACGGCAGTATTGGCATTTCTCTTTCTTTACGGTAATGTTAGCCTCCCTAAGACGTCGAAACACCTCTTCCAAAATTTCGAGGTGCTTTTCGAACGTATCCGTCACTATTATGATATCGTCCAAGTAGCAAAATACGTAAGGCAAGAGATCGTACCCTAAGATTCTGTCCATCAAACGTTGCCAAGTAACCGGACTGGTAGAAAGTCCAAATGGAAGTCTACAAAATTCCCATAGGCCCCGCCCAGGAACTATAAATGCAGTGTACTTTCTCGAGTTTTCGGCAAGTGAAACTTGAAAGAACGCGGACTTAATATCTAATGAAGATAAATATTTTGCGTTTTTAAGCTGATCTAAGGTGTTCGTTACGTGCGGAAAAAGGATAACTATCTTACTCAGTAACAGCGTTTAACTTAAGGTAGTCAACGCAAAAACGGTACTCGCCGCTTTTCTTTTTGACCAGGATAACTGGCGATGCCCAAGGACTATGACTTCTACGCACAATGCCTTTAGAAATCATGTCATCCATCAACTCTCGATCAATGTGTTTCTGGATCACGGGTGAAACCGGGTAATACCGTTGACGAATAGGCTCCGCGTTAGTCACTATTTTGTGCTCTACCAAATTTGTACAACCCAATTTATCTCCCATTAAGTTATAATATTTTTCCACTAGCTGATTTAACAAATTGGATCTAGTGCTCGGTCACCTGGTGCGGGTGTTTATGGCGTGCATTGGGCACGGATACATACCGGAGGAATGGCGCAGGAATATATTCTGCAGAACTCGACCTAAACATAAGCGTAACACTGGGCACATATGCATCCGTATTTCAAGCGGAACTTATAGGCATACTGCACTGCACAAAAATAGTTCAGGATAGATGCATCCGAGACAAAAATATTCAGATTCTCTCAGACAGCAGGGCAGCGCTTGTGGCACTTCGAGGCTACAAGATTGCATCGCTTGATTGCATCCAGACACTGAATTCTCAATCAATCTCTGTTGGGTTAAGGGACATCAAGGTGACGAGGGCAACATAAGGGCTGAAGAGCTGGCGAGAAGCAGCTCGAATGGTCTTCCCTGCAGCTCGGAGCCGATGATCACGCCTTCCGTCAAAGCTCTAGATGCACTTCACAAACAACATTCCTTAAAACTGCACACTTGCAGGTGGGTACAAGAAACTGCATGAAACCAGGCAAGAGCTGCAATAATTGCGCCTTCCTGGAAACATGCGAGATACTATCTGAACCTATCCAGAGTCAATCTGCGGACAGTTGCAGGGATACTCACTAGACATGGCAGACTAAACAAACATCTCCACACGATGGGGTATGCAGATGACCCTATATGTCGTGGATGCAATGAAGAGGAGGAAACAGCCGAGCATGTACTCTGTTACTGTCCGGCGCTCACTTCTACAAGACGATCCGTGTTAGGTAACTTCTGGCCTAACATGGCCAGAATCACAGTGACACTCCACCTGCCAAGATCCTGCAGTTCATCCTACAGGTGGGATGGCTCGGAGAATAGCAGGATTGGGGTAAAGCTAAAATTGGAGGTAGTACAATGGACCTGATTTAGTGGCCTAAGTGCATGTGAGCAGCAAATCTTGAGTTATTTGAACATAATTTTGTGGTATGAAATAGTGAAATGTATCTTCTGCCATGGCAAGGACGGAGGAAACTGGAATTACGGTGGTGAAGGTTTGAAGCACGTTAGATCTGGTAGGTAGGGAATAAATGTGGTAAAAGGAGCAATCTTTGATGTCTACTAATAGAATTTCAATGAGGAAAATTATTTTGTCGTTTAATTGATATGCTGCTATCCTGGCAATTTTTTCAAAATAAGGAACATTTTCTTGAACTGGCTTCAATGGTAATCTAGTTTTGATCAACTGATTTGAAATCTTCTCTAGTTGATAGAGAATAACGTCTGGTTCAATAATCGAGGGGTGCATTGTATTGATTTTGGAAAAACTAGTGGCTTCCTGAAGTTGGCTCAACTCTTGTAAGATGATGGAATAAGCCTCATGTAGTTGAGTGGTGATACTCAAGACCCGAATTTGGGTTTCGGTGTAACGTTGGTCTATCAGGGCTCGCTTGATTGTCGTTATTATCACGTCTTGAATATCCTTGAGTTTCTGCTCGTTTATTCTTAATTTGATTACGGTTTGGTTTAGCGAAGCGACGGCATCCGTCACGATAGAAGTCTGCCGTCTAAGTAGGTCCTCAACATTCTGCTGTCTTCCTTTAATTCATTAAGACTCTCTTCAATGCGTTTTCCATCTTCAGTATCCAAATTCCCGGAAATCCATTTAATTGCCGACCCAAGGGCGTTTACCATATAGCGCCGCTGCCTACGGTTTTTCGTTGGGGTGGTTTCCATCAGTTCATTTAGAGTTAACTTGCATTTTTTGTTCATTATTTTTATGGCCGATAATTGGGGTAAAAGTGGAACCGAAAAGTAGTTTCCCACTTCATCGGGGTTGATAGTTTGTCGGACGGTCTCGTTCAGCTGTGACAGAACCAGTTCGTTTTGAAGCTGGAATTTCTTGAGGTTGGCTAAATCTACATAACGTACGAAATTAAAGAAAAATTTCGGGCAAAGTGGTATATATAAGTCGAATTATACCTTTTACGGCCGGTTCCACAATCGATAGTTAAAACCTAAGGTTACGTAACCTTGACCTGAAGGTTAACTTGAGGTTTGAGACTAGCAGCTTTTCACAAGCAAATTTTGACCTATGGTTTACTCATCGGCAGTTAACCGTAGGTTTAGAGAGGTTGGCAGCACTTATTTATCTGTCACTTGCGGATAAACACGAACTATACGAAAACGTACCAGTTGTAGTTATTTGAAAATTTTGTTCAAAGTGAATTATTTTTAATAATTTACAAATAATATATGCTACAACGAAACTCCTCGTAGCTCAAGTAAGTAACTTGCAGATTACACACATGCAGATTCTAGATTATTTTATTTTTATTTTATCAATATTTAGAAACTATTGAAAGTCCACCTCCACTAGTATCGTCTAAAATTGAAAACGCGTTGTCCGATATTATTGTTTCTGATACTTCCTATGTGGATACGAATGCAAACTGTAATAAAAGTGTATTAGAAGGATGTTCAAACTCTTTAGTTACTATGCTTGATAATGACGATTATTCCGATATTGATGACGTTGACCAAAATTTTCCAATCAACAATGAAAGTATTTGTTCCGAATCTGAGTTAATGCCAGAAGAAAATACTGATACAAATCAATTCGAAGCATATATTATTGAAGATGAAGAAAGAAAACGGGGAGGGGTTTCGAATAGAGAACCTAAATCGGTGAAAATAGGTGATACTCGTAAGAGCAGGAATGATAGAAAATTAAAGAGAAACCTTGGCCACGCTTATACAACATACAAAGGGAAAAAAATTCAAGCAAGGACAAGTAAGGAATTAAAGGCATGTCGACTGAAATGTAAAGAAAGAATACCTGGAGACGTACGAATCACATTATTTAAAGAATTTTGGGCAGTAGGCAATTTTAGTAAGCAAGTAGCTTATATCGGAGCGTTGATACATTCAAGAGATAAAGAAAGCTGCAAAATAAAAACTTGCGATGAGAGCAAGCAAAAGAATCGCATCTTCTCATATAAATATCATGTCTCAATTCAAGGGGAATTACAACAGGTGTGCAAGAATTGCTTTTTACGCATATTTGACGTTACTAATAGATATATTACTGATGTATTACAAAATAAAAATAAGTCCCAAACAGGAATAACTGAAGATGATCAAAGAGGGAAGCACACTCCAGCAAACAAAACTTCAGAGAGCGCTTTGGAGAATGCTCGGCATTTCGGCAACATATTTTATCCATTCCTTCATATGAAAGCCACTACACTAGAAAAAAATCGAATCAAAAGTATTTACCATCTCATTATACTTTGAGTCGAATGTATCAAGAATATAAGAATTGGGAAAATATTGAAGGTACTCCTGTGTGCAGAAAAGTGTACGAAAGAACATTTCATCAGATGAACATCAAAATAAAAGCTCCTAAAGATGATACCTGCGCAAAATGCGATAGATTGAACACATTCATCAAAGGTGCAAAGGATGAAAACATTAAGCAAGAGTATCAATAGGAATTACGGAATCACCAAGATGAGGCAGAATATGCCTATGAGTGTAAGCGTCAAGATAAGATCTTATGTCGTGCAAGTGAGCTAGATGTACTTTATACCTTTGATCTCCAACAATGCTTACCAACACCAGGCATTAAGACTTCCATAGCGTTTTATAAACGTCAACTGTGGACATTTAACTTAACGATGCATCGGTGCGATGATAAGCAGTCGTTCTGATTTATGTGGCACGAAGGAGTTGCAGCTAGAGGTGCCAATCTAATTGCTTCGTGCCTTTATAAGCATTTGCTGACGGTAGCTGCACCTGTAAAGCATGTAACACTATATTCCGATACTTGCGCTGGACAGAATAAAAATTCAATTTTGCCATTGATGTTCACTATTATTGTCCAAAAACTCTCTAATGTGGATTGCATCGATCACAAGTTTTTGGTACCTGGCCATACTCATATGGAATGCGATTCTGACCATTGAATAATAGAAAAGGAAAAGAAGAAATATGGATCGGCTATAGAACATCCAAGGGACTGGATTCAGTTGGTAAGAGTATGTGGAACGGCCAAGTCATTTTCTGTGCATGAAATGCAAACCAACGATTTTTATGAATTTTCAAGTTTGTTTTAAACTATAGTTATGTATGTACCAACTTCGAAAAATTGACGAAGAGGGAAATAAAGTGGTCTGGAAAAATACGGTTATTTAAGTGGTTAAGACATATTCAAGATAATGGTATCGTTTTATATAAAACGACACTCGACCCCAACGCTCCATTTAAAAATATTAATTATAGACGAAGAGGACGTTTTAACGATAATGTGGAAAGGTTGGTTCTACCCCTTTCGTATACGGGACCGATACCCATAAGTAAGGAAAAGAAACAGAATTTAATTGAACTTTTGCCTTAATAGATGAGAATTTTCACCAATTTTATAAAAATCTTCTGTGCAAAAGCAATAACGCCGAAGTATTGCCAGATGCAAGTTGTAGCGAAGCAGATTCAGAGTAAAAATTATCATAATTTTGCGTATTATATAAAAATTTTTTTTAAATTTTTTTAATTAAATATCTACTCTATTTAAAACAATAATTTGGTATTTTTTATTACAAAAAACTATAAATTTATTTTGTGCAAAATGGTATATAAGTCGTAACTTTCTTCGTGTCAAATGGTATAACTCGATCATTTTTTATAAATTGTTATTTTTAGCCAATTTCTAAATAAAAAATTAAGTAATGAAATATTGTAATCAATTCAGCATAAAATTCTCTATCCTAATGTGCTAATAACTTTTCCTATTATTATTTAGCCGATTTACAATATTAGGGTAAACAAGTGTAAAAACCTTAAAACTGCGATAACTCAAAACGCCCATTTTAGACTTACACCAGTTTGCACGCGCACGCCGCAAATAGTCTATAGGTCGGTGTTGAAAACATATTGAAGTCGCGATAATCGAAAGATGTATTAACACTGTCTTCATAATGTTCTGAGATTGGTTCGGTAAAGGCATATAGTTATATGGTGTAAATCTTAAAAAGTTCAGAAACATCATACACCTATTGATTATGTATATGTTACGGAAAAAGTACGTATACCGGTAAAAGTGCACATTTTCAGGTAAATGTGTACTTATGCCGGCGCTTATGGTAAATGTACATGTCGTTGTGGCCTTAAATAAAATTTGTTACGGTCCGGAATTAACATCGATGCAGGGGTGATTCTGATGGTGGGCGAATGGATGGCATAATGAATTTCTAAGTTAATATCGAATTGCCATGCCGCAGTCGTAGGCTCGATCCGCGACCAAGTATAGAATTTTGTTTTAATGAAATTTAATTCGAATTTTAATTCACACCATTCCTATTTTTTTTGCGGCTTTAATTAATTCTTGGTGAATAGGCACAGCAGCCGAATTCTTTTGTTCTCCGTTTGGTCCTTCTTAAAGTAAAATAGAAACGAACATTTCCCTGCATTGATATTTTGAAGCGAATTAAGTTATGTTGAACGCCCTGGATTGATAAATGTTATCAACCACATTTTTCCTAAGATTTCAAGTTCGTTGGCGACATTTTGGATTTTGGGTTTTGCGAGAGAAGTTTGTGGTACCTGCGAAGTGTTTTGAAATTAGGAATTATTCGAATTCCTTCCGAATATTTCGGGATAATTCACTTCACTCAGCGTTGCAGATTTTTTGCCGTTTGCGAAGACATTAGGTCTTATCTCCTTGGAGGATTTTTCATTCGGCTTCTTGTAAGTACCAATTCCGAATTTTGTAATACAAACTATCGTTGTAATTTTCTTTTAGCTACAAATTCTCGCCATTTCGATTTTATTCTCAATAACGGATCCAGGAAAATTGAACCCTCATAACATCTTCGAGGTAGCATTGGCATTCGCTTAATTTTCTTTTTTTAAAAACCATTTGTTTTAGGGTCCTCCCTTTTCCCCAATTATTGTAATCACGGAGAAAGAAATCTGTGGAAAAAGCTTTTATTACCTAGCTGTTGACCACCTGCCGAGATTGTCGAGGCATCGTATATACAGATAAGTGTTTGTTCCTTTTTTTTTGCAAAGTTGAATTTTGTTTTATCGTGCGAGTTCTAATCTTTGCTGCCATTCGTGATTGGGCAGAGAGTTGGTCGTTGAGAGGCTATTTATAAATCACGTGGCGCCAGGGCACTTACATCCCTCTCAACATACTTTTGGTAAACTTAAGAACTCGCCGATCTGTTTTTTTTATATATATATAAACTGTTGGGTGTTTGCTGGTTTTCCTTCTCCCTTGCTGAGCTAGCCAAGGGTATTAATTGCCAGTAACCCTGAGATCGGGAAGCACACTTCCTATTCCCCGGATTTAGTAAAACCGTGGCAAATTGTGACATAAATAATTATGATGCAAAAAACTTTATAAAATTAACAAACTTTTTATCAACTAACTATAGATAAGAAAATATCTATTTACAATTAGGGCACACATTTATAGGACATTGAAGACAAAAATAGGGTCGAGCGTTGGGTCACAGGGACTCAGTCGGTAAGCGGTTACGGGTTGAAAATATTACATACATAAAATATAACATTTTACAGTAATTAAATTAATCTTTATTGCAACAAGGATTAATATATAACATCAACTCACTTTTACATACATAGGTACATGTGCACATGTGTACATTTACCGGTAATTGTAAGGATAATGCTGTCTTTTAAATAATTCAACCCACTTTTACCACTGCCGTGGAACCTGTACACATTTACCGGTAAATGTGTACATTTTCCAGTTACGTACTTTTTCCGTAACATATACATAGAAAGAAAATCATAGTAGGGAAGTCGCAACCATTTCTTATAACGAATCACTTAATTTACTTAAGGGCTATTCTTAATTAGTAACCTTGTTGAGTAATATATAAAAACAACACAGAAAAAACTCAGTTGAAAATAACCTAAGTATCGTATCTCTTTTCTAGATTCTTCGTATACTTACCAACTAAATCATTAATTTGACGAACTATATAAAAAAACTGTAATATGCAATAAGAACTTATTTAATAACAAAAAAAACAATTTATGATATGTCGTTTGATCAAAGTTTTCTGTCGCGGTAGCCAAATCTTCTTCCTTTACTCTCTCTAGGGTGGCCAAACGCAGTTCTGTAGCCTCCCACTGGACGTCAGAGAGGTATTGAAATGCCACGTCATTTCGTAAAGGGTCGCCGTTGTCGTCTAGAAACGTTAATACTTCTGTGTCATCGCTAGATTCTAGCGTTAGTCTGCACATGGTTGCCAGGAGGAGGAGACATTCATAATAATACAGTAATCTCCGAGTGTCCGTGAAGCTGTCTGGGTCACCTAGACGTGCAAAATAGGTCCAGAATTCGACTGGTTCATAAAACGTTACGTCGTACTCCCGACCATCTGTCTGAAATTTTGACGGACAGATGACTAAACGGTTTCCGATCTATAGGGTAGGTAGTACTCCGCTTTGCCCAGTCTCTCATGCACTCCAAACAGAACACATGTCTGCAATTTTTGGGGTGGGCTATTCTGTCCTTGCTGTCGAGGTCTTCTAGGCAGATAGGACACGTTTCTCCTTCTGCGCAATCACTTTCGGCGTTCATTATGTGTACCCTAAAATTTTCCGATTAATCCTAAGTCCTCCTGGGGTTTTAACTTGATCTCTTTATATAGTGACGTGATATTACCGGCTTCAAATTTTAATATTGGGTTTTTACCGACAACACATCTCTTTTCAAAATTTTTGACCGGTTAGTTTTAATATTTAAAAATGGGGAAAAATAAAATTTCATACCGGCAACCAGATGCCTTCCTATCAATAAAATTTTCCTTTCCTTGATTTAACCAAATCAAATAATATAAATATTTTTCATCACAAACCAAATTAATTTCAAATAAATTATAATCTTTTATCTAATCGATTTCTTCTATTCTTCTCTAACTTCTTATCAATATCGTTTTAACTTCCAATTTAGCCCTCTTGTCCAAAAATCACAAAATTTTCACAAATATTCTAATTTTTAATTATCAAAATTACTCTTCTTGAAAATAACTTGTTTATATTTATGAATACTACACATTTTTAACCAAAATTCATCGAACTTAAAATTTTACGTACGGCTCTTCAGCCATGTTGGACAAAAAGCCTTTATCTCCCCGCCATCGCCAGTTGGCGTCAGCTTCGCTATAGTACGGTAGATTTAGGTTTTTGGGTGGAACTAATTCCCACAAAGATGGGGTTTGATTTTTTTAGTTCTTTGTTTATATCTTTTTGACATACTAAAAGTCTAGAAAAATCTTATTGTGCAAAATATGTTTTTTTGGCCGTTAACTTGAAAAAATTCAAAAAAATCATAAAACATCGTATGTGGTATCAAATTACCGAATATTTCTTGCTGAAAAAGATTATACTATTGGTTTTAAATAATAGAAATAAATAACGAAATAGTGGCTCAAAAACTGAAAGCTCATGCAGTGTCGAAAATTTGCTTTTTGAACGTTATATTGAAAAAATCATAAAAAATTGTGCGTGGTATCAAATTACAGAAAATTACTTGTTGATAAAGATTATATTACTGATTTTAAATAATAAAAATAATTAACAAAGTGGTGACCTAAAAACTGAAAGCTTATATGTAATGTTAAAAATCATATTTTTATTAATCAAAATGAGTTTTAAATTTGTTGTAGCGACAAACCAGGTAGGAAACCATTTATTACCATATTTTATTTGTAACTTTTGTTTTATAAATATAAGAGTTATGCAGGACCGTAGTTAGACATTGGCCATGGGGGGTTTTATGGAAATAAAAAAGAGGTCAAAAAGGTAAAAAAGAGGTTGGCAGAAGAAATTATAGCTTCTTGGTTACAAATGAGCTGATTCTTTTATTACTTCCTTTGAAAATTTTTTCACTTTACAGTTTAGACTTGAATTTATCCGTGGTGTTAATATTATTGTTTCTTTATTTTGTTTTCACGCGCACATTGGAAACATTTCTTAAGTATTTAGTATTACTCAACCCATGGTGGGGTTTGAACCCCCAAAACCACCCCCTTATATACGACCCTGGAGTTATAACAATAATATAAATATTGACGTCTTCTAGGAAACTGCAAATGGCAGAAAGGGACTGTATCTTGTGCTCTGAAAGTGGAAGCGGAACTTCTAAGTCTGTTAGGTTGTCTTCTAAAGGTATATAAAGTATCATCAGTGCACATAAAATTCGAAAAGATAATATCCATGAGTTATTTGAACCATTGCCTGATAACTCCGTGAGTGTCCATGTCGAATGCCTAAGTTTGAAGACAAATCCCAATAATATTCAGAGTAATGTGAAATTGAAGTTGCATACTCATGATGAAGCACTAGCCAGCTGTAGTAGAGTATTACGGACGGATTTATTTTGTGGTCACTTTATTACTGACAGTAAGAAACGGGTTAAATATGGCGTTAAACAGGTCCGTACAGTAATGTTTCAATAATCTATTATGAAGGCGTGTAACTCCAGAAATAATTTATGGTCAGTCAATGTTCAATCACGATTTCTATCAGTTAAAGATTTACCAGTAGCAGATGCCATTTATCACCAAGCATTCAGCGTAAATTTTCAAAAAGGTGACCTAATCCCTAAGAAATATCGAAATGATTCTCAAGGCGAATTACGTTGTAAAACTCTTGGTCGTCCTGCAGAGAAAGTGATTTCAAGGAAATGATGAGCCTGTTTCTGTCCAGCAGCTGGTTACTAAAATGAAAGATTTCCTATCAGTTGATAATTAATCATTATAGTAATCATCACATTCTGGAAAAGCTTAAAGAACACATTTCTGATAATGTTATCGTTTCCAAAAATGATGGGATGCCTAATATGCTATAACTATGGGTCAAACAGTGACTAATGTTCTATTAAATTACCAAAAGCAAAAGAAATTAAAAGATCCTGAATTAGAAAAATATCGTTTAATTGAAGCAGTAGCAAAACTGATCAATTCAGAAATCAAGCTATTGTCAACTTCAATAAAGTATTTGATCAGTGCCTGTGAATTAAGGTTATGGAAGTTGTTTCCAGTAAACCTGAAGAATTTCCAAACATATTAATTCGCCTTGATGCCTTCCATATACTGATGTCATATCAAGATACTATTGGCCAACTGTTATGTGGATCTGAAATAGAAAAGGCCTTAAAGACTATTTTCGCAGAAAACACAGCTTCCCATTTGCTTACAGGTAAAGCTTATTCATATCATAAGCTTATTCAAGAGCTGTTAGAGGACACATACTGCTTTCATCTGCACTTACATCAATGTTACTTCGGGATGTCTTGGACAATAGCTAACATCTAACTTACATCAGCATTCAGTTTTTCGGCCATCATTTTGTTATTTATTACTAATCTAAAACCAATAATATAATCTTTTTCATCATGAAATTTTCGGTAATTTGATACCACACACGATTTTTTATGTTATTTTTGAAATTTTTCAAGATAACGACAAAAAAACTGATTTTCGACACTGCATGAACTTTCAGTTTTTGGGTCACCATTTTGTTACTTATTTTTATTATTTAAATCCAATAATATTATCATTTTCAGCAATAAATATTCTGTAATTTGATACAACATAAAATATTTCAAAATTTTTTTGAATTTTTTTAAGATAACGACCAAAAAAACATATTTTGCACACTCAGATTTTTCTAGACTTTTAATATGTCAAAAAGATATAAACAAAGAACTAAAAAAATCAAACCCCATCTTTGTGGGAATTAGTTCCACCTATCACTTATTTTTTGCGTATATCTCCCGTACTACTAGCTCACGGGAATTTTAAAATTTAAAATAAAATAAAATTTTAAACTTAATGTTTAAACATCCCCCCTCTTGTCTACAGACGTACCACGACAATAGAGACCTAGTTTAATCGTTTGAGGGATCATGAAGTTTTCTGCTACGGATTTATAAGAGAGAGGGAGAGAGAAATTTTTTGTTTGAAAGGTTTATATAGTAATAGAGATATTCGGGTAATAAATTTCTTTTTCGAATTCTTTCGGAACGTCTCGGTGTATCGGGATCGCAAGCAGGAGTTTCCGTGCTTGAAGAAAGCTAAGCTATAGTTTCATCTTGTAGTTCAATTCCTTCAAGAGGAGGAGAACTTTGTTCGGGCGTCTCTAAAATTTGTGGAATACTCTCAACGTCTTGTAGAAGAGGAGAGATTTGCTCCATATCGCATGAAATAATTTCTTCATCTTGGTTCTGTTCGGGTGGAAGATTAATTGCGGGTTCTCGGGTTTTGTTTACGGTAATTGGTTCGTAGATATCTACGTCTGAATCGCAATCTTTGTTGAGATTTTCGGTAATAGATTCATGCGCAAGTCGGGGTTCAACTTCGTTGAGCGGTTCAGTGTCAATTCCAGAGAATGATTTCAGTCGATTTATATGTACAGTCTGTTTAAGTCTAGTTCCTACCTTACGAATATGGTATGTAACTGGTCCGATTTTTTGTAGTACCCGATACGGGCGTAACCATGGTTTGGCAAATTTTTTCGAGACTCCTACTTTTCCCGCTACACCATACAAATATACCAAGTCACTTGGTTCAAATTCCCGTTCTTTGGATTTTTTATTAAAATACTTTGCGCGAGTTTCTCCACTGTGTTCCATAGTTTTTCAACCACTTTAGGGAACGGTGATCTGTAATTACCGCGAACCTTTTACCATACAGGTAGCATCTGAATTGTATTACACCAAAAACTACCGCAAGACATTCTAATTCCGTCACTGTGTAGTTTCTTTCGGCTTTATTCAGCTTCCTACTCGCAAAAGCGATAGGTTTTTCGTGACCGTTTCGTTTTTAGTTTAAAATTGCTCCTATACCGGTTCCGATAGCGTCTGTAGCTAATATAAAAGGTTCGTTGAAATTTGGAAATATTAAAACATCATCTGATTTTACTATTAATTAAAATTTTTCTATAGCTTCTAAAACTGCAGGGGTAATAATAAATTTGTTGTCCTTTTTTGTTAAGTTTGTTAAGGGTAAAGCAAGTTCGGAGAAATTTTTAATGAAACGACGATACCATCCAACTAATCCTAAAAATGATTTTGTTTCTGAAATGTCTCGCGGTATAGGGAAAGATTCTAGCGATTTTAATTTGTCGGGGTCTGGCTTTATACCTTCTACAAGTAATTTGCACTTGCTGGGTTTTAATTTGATGTTAGCTTTTCGGAATTTTTCAAAGACCGCGATTAGTCGGTGCAAGTGTTCAGTTATGTTGTCTCCACTAAATACAATTATGTCATCGAGATATACTAGACACATGTATCCTGTTAGACTCGTGAGAGTGACGTTTATAAATCTCTGGAAGGTCGCTGGGCTATTGATGAGTCTGAAGGGCAACCGATTGTATTCGAAATGTCGGAAAGTTGTACAAGTTGTCTCGTTTTTTCTTTATCCGACTCTTCGACTTCAATTTGATGATAAGCTTGCGAAATATCTAGTAAGCTGAATAAAGTGGACGAGTGAAAATATTGTTCAACGGTTTCGTGCAAATTTGGCAGGGGATAGAAATCTCGTATAGTTATGGCGTTTAGGTCTCTATAATCTATGCAGATTCTGATTTTAGTTTCGCCTTTGGAGAGGGATTTGCTTATAATTACAACAGGTGCACTCCAAGGAGATGTTGATGGTTTTATAATATCGAATTTTAAAAGTTTGTCAATTTCTTCCTTCAAATTTCTCTTTGATGATAAGGTACTCGATACGGATTTTTCGCAATTGCCGCTACGTTTTCGGTTATGAGCCTATGTTTAACGTCATTTGCGGTTGTCAGAACCTCATCATCTAAAGAAAAGATATCTATATGATCTGATATGATTTTTAAAAATGAATTGGCTGTTGATTCATCAAGGTGCTTGAGTTCAAATTGCGCTAAAATTTCGTCAATATTTCTTGGAAATGTTTGTATCACGTTGATTTTTTCTGTTTTTAAATTGGGGTTACCGTCTAGTATTTTTTTCTTGTCAAATACTTTGTCGAATTGCGTGTTGGCTTTTAAAGTTACATAAATTTCGTTCGGATTAATGATTCTCGTGACGACCGTTGTTTTACTGTTGTTAACTACCGAGCTGGTTAAAATTAAATCTTGGTGGTTACTATCGTCTAGTTCGATTAATAACGTTTCGTTGGGGCTTTTTCTTCTCGAGACAAGTTCTCGTATAAATCTAATTTGAAAGCGTTGTTCACTTTCTGTGCGTCGGGGTGTTACTATAACCTCATTTACGTATAAAGTTTCTATAAAGTTTTTGTCTTTCATTGTACTGTTTATCCTTTCGATAGCGATTTTATCTTCACTCATTTTTACTTCGTATTTACGTTTCTCATCTTCTAATTGAATTACATTTGTATCATTTATCTTTTTATTTTCACTCAATACCTTTAAATTCTTTTCGTTAACTTGTTCAATTAATTTACCTCTGTTGGGCATAAAATAATCTGCTTTATCTTCAATCACTTCTCAAGGTTTACATTTCCATGTTTCGGAATCCCATTGATCCCAAAGATCAACTGTCTTTTTCTTCGATCGGGCGTTGTGTACATCAACACCTCGAAAATATTTTTCTGCCGCACTGGCTTTGTTATCGGTTTTCTTTTTATTGGATTTGGTTAAGTTACCAATTTCAGCTGAAAAGCTGCTTGACTAGCGATTTTCAAGCTCCTAAACTGGAGTTGGCAACAAAACTTTTATCCTGTTATCTTGGGATGAGTTTCTCACGGTATCGTGATCAACCTGACCGTTCACTTGACTCTTGATGGGTTTAACTCGCGACGTCTCGCGAATTTCCTCTCTTTGTCTTGTCACGGTCTCAGTTGACTCGATAACGGCGTTCCCATCTTCAGACGATAAATCATAACGATTGACGATTGCACTTGGCTTGTATTTATCAAAGTTCTGCCCGTAGTCCATTTTACTTTCCATTTTTCCGTTTTTCCATGTTGGTGGGTTGAGTTTAAGTTTACATAAGTTGTAGATTTATCATTCTCGTTTATAAATTCAATTTTTTTTTATCGTTGCAACATTTCAAATCGTCTTCTGTTTGTCTGATTATTGGAAAATTTTCATTCAACAATTTTAATTCGTTGGTTTCAAAGCAAATATTCGTGATAAAAGTATGTAATAGGTCTCTGCCAATTATTTCATCGGCTTGTAAGTTAATATTTTCGCGTACAAAAAAATCGAATTGAAATAATTTAGTACGCTTTGGAGTTCCGCCTGTGACCGGTAAAAGGCCCAAACTCGGATGGTTCTGACCTGATATACCAGATATAATTATTTCCTGCTCTGGCTGTTTTATTTTATTTAAGTTCAATACATCTGATTTAATTAAACTAAGATATGATCCTGTATTTAGTAATAACCTACAATAAGTTCGATTTAGTAGTAATTCTATCATACAGGGTGTGTCCTTAATATTTGAATTCTCGTTGGGTAGTGAAATTTTTGAAGATTTAAAGTTGTTATTTGAAAATTCTATTAAAGAAAAATTGTTGTCTACATTAACGCGAATATTTCGTCTGATGATTCCTACTGGGTTGCGTGAGGAACCGCCGCGACGCGGGGTTTTCGGGTTCAAATTTTGATTGATTTGGTTGCTGTTGAAGCCATTGTTTCTATATTTGGTTCTTTCGGTTGTATAATTTTGGCCGTTATTTTGAGGGTTCGAGTGACGATAGTTATCGTTGAAATTTCTTGTATTCCATCCGCGATTATTTCGATTAAAGTTTTCGTTGTTTTAATTATAATTTCTTGCATCAGATCCGTAATTAGGTCGGTAAGAACTTGAATAATTTGAGTCGTTATACCTGTGGTGTTGAATTTACGGCTATCCTGGGTTGAATTCTGATAGTGGTAGTTTTCGGCGCTAGTTCTTTGATTATACTTTAAAGTATAAGCACTCTTTTATTCATACGAAATATTGTAGTTTGAGCAAAACATTTGATTTAAAAGCATTTGCTTCAATTTTTCTCGCATACTTATAAGTATAAGGTTTTACTTCTATTTTTATTCATACTGCTTGAAGGATTTGCTTCATATTTTGCAAGTATAAGGTTATGCTTTCTTTTATTCATACGGCCCATTATTTGAAGATACATTTAATTGGATAGAGGTGAGATTTTGAAAATATTACATTGAAAAATTATAAGGACAGCAATCAACACCGGTGTAACATGGGCAGTTCGGTTTTAAAAACTTTATTTTAGCGAGGAAGATTAAATTAAATTATATTGAATTTAAAAAGAATAATTTTGGAAAAATATAAATTTTATAAAATTCCACCTCAATGCATAACCATCCCACAAAATTTTCCAAATTAACAAAAAACTGACAAAAAATTTGACTGATAGGAATAATAGACTTGTAGATCACCTTAAAGCTAAAATTGACATGAGAAATAAAATTCTGACAACCCCATGGGCTTGAACCCATGATGAACCCTGAGATATTAAAACTTTAAACTTAACCGAAATCAATTTTATTGCAAAATTGGAAACCGAGAATAATTTCAGTCAAATTCGAGATAATACTCTGAAAGAAAATTTAAGAAAAAAATTATCAAATCCGAAAATTATGTTTCGAATACAGGGACATACTTTATTGCGAAAAAATCCCATTAACCTTCACTAATCAAATTCAACACAACACCATATTAAACTTAAAGACGAAAGTCTAATTTATACAACATCTTATAGGTATCCCGAAATACAGAAAACCGAAATCAAAAATCAAATAAAGAAATGTTAGATCAAGGAATAATTTAAAATTCAAGTTCTCCCTTTTCTTCAACAATTTGAATAGTTCCAAAAAAATTAGATGCTAGTAGAAAAAGAAAATGGAGAGTAGAGATCGATTATCGCAAAATTAACGACCACACTGTGGATGATAAGTACCCAATTCCCAATATAACCGGTATTGGATGAATTAAGTAAATATTATATTTCACCACTTTTTAGACCCAGCCTCAGGATTTCATCAGATTGAAATGAATCCGAATGACTTACTGAAAACAGCATTTTCAGTAGAAAATGGACATTATAAATTTCGTAGAATGTTATTTGGACTTAAGAATACTCCAGCGACCTTCCAAAGAGTAATGGACACTATCCTAAGGGCAATTCAAATCGAAAAGTGTTTAGTTTACTTAGATTTAGATGATATTATAATATTTTCAGTATTGTTACAAGAGCATTTTAGAGAGAATTCGAGAACTGTTCCAAAGATTAAGAAAATCAAATCTCAAAATTCAGTTGGACAAGTCCGAATTTCTAAAAATTGAAGTCGCATATTTAGAACAGATCAGTGGCGGCTTGTTATGAAGAGTACAGGGGCACGTGCCCTTCTATCCCAAAACCAAAAAAAATAGAAGGATATATTTTCATTATAAATAAATACTTTTTTTATTTTGTGCCCTCCTACTGGAAAATGGCACAAGCCGCCACTGGAACAGATAATAACACCAGAGGGAGTTAAATAACCCAGACAAAGTTAAAGCCGTATTGAATTATCTATTACCAAAAACCACGAAAGAAATCAAAGGATTTCTAGGACTTATTGGTTATTATAGGAAATTCATTAACCATTTGTTTAAAAAAATAAATGATCCTAACAGAACAAAAATGTTCAACAATTGAGAAGGAGTTATTAGCCATTATTCAGGCTACAAAATATTATTGTCCTTACATTTTTAGTCGCAAATTTACAATTGTAACAGATTATATTTTTAACAATCAGGACCAAAATAAATTCGTTGTAAGAATAGATTAGATTTTAGCAAGTTCGTAGGCGAGCTGTGTGAATGCTCGATTGCTATGCCGCAGTTGTGGGTTCGATCCCCGACCAAGTACATCAGGATATTTTGGCCCTCACAAGATGCTGACAACATCTTTGAAGATGTTGACATTACGAAACATTGAAATACTTGCAAAGAAACTATTTTTTGGACAGTGTAGTTATTTACTAGATATTAGACCTCACCCTGGCTCCCTCCCGGATCGTCCGCAAAATATCTCAACGGAGGGACCTCGACGAAGAAACATTAAACGACCACAAAATATGTTTCATTCGCGGTGGTTGACACTAGAGAAAACGACTCAGCAGATAAGCCAACTTCAAACAATGGATAGTTGTTCCATAAAATGGACAAAGATAAGCTGCTGGAGGCCTTCACTGTGGTGGGAGAGGGCGGCGTGAACCAACTCATGGAGGCAGTCATAACACCTTGCGAAGCCGCCATGCCAAGATAGCGAGATAACGGACGCAGACTAGTCCATTGTTGGGGTCTCGAGATTGATGCACTCAGGGCGACAGCAAACAAGCGATAGAGGGCTTACCAGAAAACTAAAAATGCAGACCAACGTAACAGAGCTTTTGAAGATTACCGCACAGTCAAAAAAAAACTTGTTGTCGGAATCAAGAAAGCCAAGAAGCAATGCCGGGAGGAACTTCAGACTCTCCTTGACCAAAACCCATGGAAAAAAGCAAGATAGTCAGAGGCACACTCAGGGGAAGAACTAAAATACCAGGACTCACTTCAGCGAGAGTCAGGATGGTAGCTGAAGCGCCCTTCCCGGCACATCCTAAGGTAGAAGTACCGAAACTAACCAACCCCGCCCTCCCGATAAACAAAGCGCCTGGCCCTGACATAGTACCAGCACTAGCCGTGGTCCTAAAAACTCTGGCCATGGAAAAACCGGAGGTCCTCCTATTCGCCCCAATAAATCCCTCGAAGAAGGCACCTACCCTATCGAGTGGAAAAGATTGGAACTGGTACTGAGAAGATAGGACCAGAAACCGCTTGAAGAACCGTCCTTCTATAGACCTAAGTGAGGTAAACTGCCACCTGCACTGGACACGGGTGCTTCAATGCATACCTCCACAGGATCGCCGGAAGAGCGGCTCCCCAATGCGGTTACAGTGACCAGAAGGACATTGCCGAACACACCCTATTCCAATGCAGGAAATGGGAATCGCCCAGGACCACCACATAGTTAGGCACGAGAACGCAATTCACGCCCGACAACATAGTGACCATAATGTTGCGAAGTTTTACAATTTATGGATGTAAATTTACATCTATCTTTAATCCTATCTTTAGACCATCTTGAAATAAACTATAATAAACTGAAAATGAATGAACAAGTTAATAAAACGATTGAAATAGTTTCAATTGTAAGCTTTCATGCTAATGTCATTCTAATATCCGTTTCTACGTAATTTTTATAAATAAATTCTGTTTGAAAAAGTGCACGACAGTGCATGAAAGCTTCCAATTGTAACTATTTCAAATTTCAAACATTTTATTAACTTATTCATTTATTTAATAGTTTATTATATTTATAATTTCACAAGTTGCGATATTTAATTAATTATTTATAATATTATAACTTCTTTCATTATTTTTATCTGTGTATATTGCGGTGTATCGTCCAAAATTTTCTAATCGCATCCAAATTTAATTAATTGATTTTATCAATAAAATCAACTTTTCAAAAATATCACTTTTATTTTTCCAATTATTAACAATTTTAAACTAAATATGCCAAATATGGACTTTAAAACTGAACGTCTTATCAACGCGTCCAGTCGCGTTGACTTTCGGCATCAAAAAGCCCATTTTTCACATTAAACAATTACCAACATAAACAATTCAAAATAAAATACACCTTCTACAGGATGAAACAAAAAAAACAATTTACAAACATAATTAAAATAAACAACCCCCTACATAATTTATACAAAAACATGACAATATGTTACAGCTAATAAAACATCACGACATATTCTTGAGGAAATCGCTAACAATCAACCTAAAGAAGATATGGAAAACAACCCATCACAATTACTCAATGATCCACCTACATAAGAATTGGAAAAAATCTCTAGGATATTGTTTTCCAACTTAAGAAAGGATGACTCGAGTTCCGTAATTGTACTTCACGTATTTAGACCGAGTCCAACCCTGCCAACATTATTGTAGATTCATAGACCATAATGCTATTGATAAGATAAACATAAATACCCATACAAACCGTTTCTCTTTACCATTTGTTGCACACAGTTGATACTTGCAGAATTATTACTATTCGTGTTATTTCATTAATAAACTTTTGTAATAAACAATTCTAATTTTATATGTGGATTTTACCATTTATTATTTGTTATATTTACAATTTTATTTTAACTGAAATTGATAAGAAAAATATCAAGTACTGGACATCATCAGACGTGCAAAGAAATTCTTTTCCGAACGAAATAATATTAAAAAATTCGCTAGAAAAACATTATTAAATTCATAAAAGCCTTAACGAATGACATATTTTGATCTTATTCGTGCTTTTATCTCACGAACTGATCTTATCAAATTCATACCGACAAATGAAAAAATATAAAATTAAGCATACCATTTTGACCTAACTGACAAATGCTCATATTGTTATGATGTAAGTAGAAGTTTGTAAGCGTCCTCTGTCTTCTACAAATTTTGCATATCTCAAACAACTTCTCGCTTTAATTTTAAATTTCTAAAAAAGGGTATGAAAAAACGTTTGGTAACAAAAATAAAGATATAATTTTATCTTAATAGGTACAGAGTTTTGGATATATTTTATTATTGAAAGAGACTATCCATACTATTTTGGATGTGTTTTATTTAAAAAACGAAGTTATAATCAATTTAAATCTTCTTTATTAGTTTATGGTCCACTAACGCTCTTTAAAAGTATTTCCTCGCCATAAGATAGTAAAGAAGCTGATATAAAGTTATAATACAATAAAAAGTGTTAGTTAATATTTTACAGACATATAAAAGTAATTTTATAAATATGTAGGTACCTACTACATTTTGGTACACAATTTCTTATATTAATAAATTGATAAGTTTAGATATTGTTGTACATTTTAGTGATCAACTATTTACATCTTGTAAATTCCATTCAAGTCATAGAAAAATACGTACATTTTTAAATCGTGTAAAAATAAGAAGACTAGGGATGTTTTTGTTAACTCGAGGAAAACCACAAAATGATGCAAGTTCATTTACGTCACACTTGTGTAAACCTTTTTAAAAACCCTGTATAATTTACCTAACATGAAATTCAAACTAATTCATAAGAAGGTATAGAATGTATGTTTTGAATAAGTACTCCATGTGTTTATGTTCAAACTAAATAAAATTGACTTGTGTATTTCTAATACAAAAATAATTTAAACAAATTTTGTCTAACTTATGGGAACACTTGTTATTCCGTCCATATCTAGTACCTCCTTGGTACTTTCTTCATAAACTTTAATCATAGCATCGCGAGTTTGTTGCACCAGTCCGTCAACGTCGTCTATTGTCATGCCTATGGTTGGAATACTCGGTAAAGCAGTCATGATTATTTTACCTATAAAAGTAAATAAGTTTTATTTAAGTTGGAGGAAACTATCTAGTTTAAAAGTTTTAATATTAAAAAACTAAACAAACACAAAATTAAAAGTAAAACTACTTGTAGGTTCTAGGATATTTCTTTTACTATAATCGAATAAGTAGAAACGATTCTCCCACTCTTTCCTTTCAACTGCCACCGGTTGAAGTCGGAGAAGGGGAAGTGTTTCTCTTTTCGTTTGATTCAGGCAAATTTGCCCTATCCCGGCTGAAGAAGTTTCACTTCAAAAACATATTATAATATAAAACTGAAATGAAATAAAATTCAAAGTATTACATTATTGACCTTCTGCAGATTAAAAGCATCGAATAAGTTGCTTTAGAAGTGATCCGAGATTTTCCAATGTCAGGGGCAGTGAAAACCTATCCTCCGCACGCCATGCGGGCTGTTCCGGGCGGTTTTCTCAACCGTTGAGTGAATTATTACAATCTTAAAATCGCAAATACACTCGAAAATGCAGGAAATCGAACGATGTTTGCACTGCAACTGCATGCATTAGAATGAACACCCGCTATCCTCATCTAAATTAAGATTGCTACTACCCATGCAGCGCACACGTACTACTGGCAATTGAATGTATTTTTCATGTGTGTTCAATGTAATTTATCAAAAATTTATCAATATTAAACAAATAAAATTAGTTCATAATAAAAATTGTTACGTCAAGCGAAGTTATTTATTTATTTTATTATTTTTTTTTATTTTTTTTTTTTATTTTATTATTATAAATTATTATTTTTCGGTCTTTTTTATTTACATTAGGTGCATGTTTTAATAAAAAAGTAAACATTATTTTTATTTTTTTAAATAAAAAGCTAGGAAATCGTGTCTCAGTAATTCCTGACACTTTGTCGTTAAATCATTTAAAAAAAATTCCTTTTTATACGTTGTTTCAATAATTTTACTTCTGTCAAGTCCAAAAGAATTGACTGTATTAGTATTATAATTTATAAGTATCTATACCTAAAAAAAATGATAAAGTTTATTATAATATAATACACTAATTTAATAAATGAACATTAATGATATTACCATAATAACAAATGAATAATTTCATTAATCAAAAAACGAATTTAACTATTTTTTTGGTTAACTGATTGATAAAATCAAAAAACTATATTAGTGATTTTATTTTAATTTTTAATTAAAATCTTTTATAAATTAATGTCAGCTGACTGGAGTAGCTCAAAGCAATAAATTTATTCAACTCTACGGACACCGCTCGGCGCAACGTGATCTTAAAATTTATATTATTTAAACTAATGATGAGCAGTGAAGTTTTACTTCGGAATATTAAACTTATGGCGCATATAACTAAAAAAAAAAATTTAAGTATCTTACCGAAAAGTTATTAAAATTGTCATGTGTTTATTTAAAAGTTAATTAAAATTATGATAATAAATAAGCAAACTTTTTTTAAATTTTTTTTATCCAAATATAAGCATTACTCGATAAGTTCTGAAAATATCATTTAGGTATCACTAACGGTTTCTTCGTAATTAATTTTTTGATTTAAAGTCCCGAAAATGTTTATTGCAACAAAAATTGTTGTTAAAATGAAAATTTTGGAAAACTATTTTTGGTAATGACTACTTTTAATAATTAAAATATATAAACTTAAATTCTATAACCTATACTGGAAAATTGGTTGTAATGCTCTTGAAAAAGTGTCCGAAGAAATTGTTATTATTTTTTCGGTAACTTTAAAAACAATGGAGATATCTGCATTTATCGAAAAGTCAAAAAACAAACTTTTGTCTATAGCATGCTAGAAAACAAAAGAAGATCTTTTAATTAGTGCTTAAAATGAAAATTTTCACAAACCGGAACGGTAATTGAAAATAATCCCATCAATCCATTCAAGAACGTCACAAATTATTAGATAACGTTTAGTAAGCACAAGGGTCGATCCATAAACTTACAGAAAAAAACAAAATTGTACAGAAATGCATATCTTTTTCTCGGAAAACTGCAAAAAAACAGTTTTTTCTGCAAACTATGCAATATGCAGTTATTTTGCTTGCTTTCACAAAATGGAACGATAGTAAATTTTTTTCACAAACCATTAGAATGGCGCGGTGTTCCTTTTCAAACCCGATTATACCCAGCACCGGCGCGGCGCGGCGCTAGGATATTTAACGCAAAAATCTATCAGTGCGCCCTCCCCCCATTTATATAGCAATGCTGAGATGGGGGGTGAGAATCCTCGATATGTAAAAAAATACTTACCTACATGTACATAGTACATAACATATTTTTACTTGAAAAAAATACCTTTCGAACAAAAATTAAACTAACAAAAATAATCAAATTTACAATTCCGGGAATTATTTTTTCTCGGGGGACAAGTTTATAAGCACATTATGTTCGAAGTTTTTATTCTGCTTTACTATTAGTATTAATATTTCATTTTACATTGCACACTGCAATTAATTTTTGCACCTCGATCCGGTTTGCGCCCCTTTATCGCTTGCGCCCTAGTTTGCCTAGTGCCTATCGCCGGCCCTGATTATACCTTCTATTTATTATGTACTAAGTGTAGGTATATTTTTGTTTATAAATAGTTATTTATGAAATACTATGTAGTGATATCACTTGAAATTACAAAGGTTCAAGTTCATACAATATTGAATTACAAAAATCATAATCTTATAGATTATGGAAATAAAAATTCTCTTTTAACTTGCTTACTTACCATCAATAAACCTTCTCTCTTTTTTATTTACAAAGTAATATCGACTGCATACAACGGGTATAATTGGCAATTGAGCAGAAATGGCCATGTGAAATGCTCCTTTCTTAAAGGGATGTATTTCTCCCGTATTTCGTCTTGTTCCTTCAGCAAATATCCATAACTTGGACTGAAAATAAAACCAACTAAGTAAATAATATATAAAATATTCATATTCTATTATTTCGAAAAGCTAAAAAAAGAACGAAAGTTCAGCGAGTTTTAATAAAAAATCGAAAATAGTATTAAATAAAGAAATAAGGAAAACTAGGATAAATTAATCAATTTATTTAATTAAAATAATCTTCCATTTTATCTTTAATATTAATCTTCAATTAAAATGTTTTAAAAAAAGTTTTTTAAAGTCTGTCAACTTTCGGTCAGTAAAATCCATTTTTCCAGCCGGTATCCAATAATATAATAAATTACTATTACAAGGTTTGAAATTTTCAAGAAACCAATTGAAGAAAAAAATTTGAAATCAGTATTTATAAGGACAAAACTGAAACTATTTAATTTATGCATTAGGGTGGAATTAAGCATGAACAATTTTGTTTGTGATCACCTTGGATAGTGTTTAAACAATAAAATAATTTTAAAAATATGTTTGTCCTAGATAATCGTTTTTAGTAAAATAACGGTAATCTATTAAATTAATATTTGATACAAATAATGAGCATAAAAGTAGACGTATTCTACAATTATTATGTTATGAAATAGTAAAAGAAAATTAGGTAGATATCTAGTACCTACACATTTTATTGATGTTGGTGTGAATGACAATATTAGATAAAAAAAGAACGAAATTAAAATATTATACTTATCTATTAGATAATAATTATTAGTAATTTAACATATCAATAAATAAAATGCACGGATGCCATCGTAAATCACATAATAAATACTAAAAAAATATTATTTTTCTGTTGTAAACTTCCAAAATATAGTGTACATTTTTTTAATGATGTTAAATTTTCTAATGAATAGATTAATAATTTAATAGTATTTTATTTTTACTTTTTTATCTAGCTCAGTCGAAGGTTTAATTGAATAAAACTCTTAATGTACAAAATCCGCATTTCTATAATAAAACGATCGCACGTTTTCCTCATAAAAATAAATTGATTTAATGTTGAATAAATTTCACTGATGCTACAATTTAGATGAATAATGTTTACTTGCAATTTTGATTATATAATAACTTCGAGAATAAAACACTCATGGTAACAATCTGAGATAAAGTCTATATTATAGAAAGAAACAACAGATCTATATGTACATCTATAGATTTAACCCTCTGGTTGTTTATTGCTGATAGTGACAAATTATTAATTCAATGAAACTGCGAGCTTTACGTGTCCTTCGAAGCTACTCTCGGACGTAACAGCCTTGAAAGGATGTCCCTTCAAGGTGAATTGCAATCCTCCAGCATCACCGTACCAACAATACGAACAAAACGGATAATAATAATCTCCAGAAGAAAACTGTTGACACTGAAGTACCAGGTGATTCTGTGATACCGGGTACTCCAATGTCAGCAGTTGTTCGGCTAACCTATCAGAATCAGGCCACTCGCCACATCTTATACCGATAACGAGCAGACTTATAGCTATAAATACCTAAATGGAATTTTAATAAAAAGATAATTTTACAATGTACCTTCTGTTCTTTAATAATATTTGCAGCTGCATTAACGGAGTTCTTTGCAGAACCCGGATGTACTCGATCAATAAAAATTATTCCACACAACCAAGATGCTAGACCAAATGGTCCGGTGTAGACCAATTCTTTTTTAGCTACCACTGTACACATTTTCATAATGTTCCAAATTTCAAATAATCCTGTAACAAGTAAAATTAAATGTAGGTACTAGATACTTATTAAAATTGCTCTCATAATATTCATTAATGCATGTTATCTAAAATTCTATATTTTTACAAAACTGGATTTGAACAAACGTAAAAAGGGAAGCGCCAATTACACGAGGATAGTGACTTGTACAAGTTATTAAAATCCATAGGAAAGTTAGAAAATGCTTTACAATAGACATTAGAACAAACGACAGAAATATTGCCTGCAATTGATGCTGGTAATTAGTGGAATTAAAATGAAATAAATACTCTCATTTTACTCAATTATTAATGTCTATATACACCTAAATATTTAAGTAAGGGAGTGTCGGGTGGTCTGAGCCATCGGGTGGTTTGAGCCATCGGGTGGTTTGAGCCATCGCAATTTTTTGGTCTGTTGACAGTGAGATCTTTTGGTGAATAGTATTAAATTGTGGACCAATACCTCAGTTTTCCTAAGATTTTGTAAAGAAAAGATATATAGAAAACATATTTTAATCATCGATGAATTTTCACGTGTATAAAGTTTTCGTACTATTACATTGTCCTTAATTATTTTTTCCAAAATACAAAAAAAGTAGACTCATTTGGGTGGTTTGAGCCACACAGTTATTTTCGTGTTTTGCATTGGGATAAATATTTATCGATTGGAAATTATAGAAAATTGCGTTTTGAAATGTATCCTACCTGAATTTTTTGTATTTTTATTAGAAAAATTTCTGATTTTCCAGAATCGGATAAACTAATCGAGTATCTTTTTTTCCTTTTTGAAGTCATTTGAACAAAAAAAAATCATTTTCATTGATATTGTGCGTTTTTAGTAGTAGGGTAGATAATAAGGTAAGCTTTCTAACAGTACATCCGCTTCACGATATCTTCATCCAGTGAGATTTTATAGTTAAATAACAAAACATGGCTCAAACCACCCGACTCCCCTACTAATAGTTAAATAAATCTAAGTAAGCATACAGAGAAACTTTTTCACTCGCAATTTTTATTTCAAATTAAATTTCAATTTTCTCTCACATCAATTTTGAAGTAT
This sequence comes from Cantharis lateralis, assembly GCA_963170105.1. Classification (NCBI taxonomy): domain Eukaryota; kingdom Metazoa; phylum Arthropoda; class Insecta; order Coleoptera; family Cantharidae; genus Cantharis; species Cantharis lateralis. Next base: position 14,544,069 of record OY720629.1, read on the forward strand.
TTTTCTATGTCTAGTTTAAATGTCATGTGTCGTTTTCCATTGATTGTAAATGTAATTTAAGCATAAGTAGTACTTCAATACTTCGGTACAACTGGGAATTTTTAATGTAAAAGGCGATATCCCAGTTATTTATGTAAACCTCGATTATAAGAACAAGTTTTCATGATTTACATACCAATAATATCATTTACTATTAGTATGTATGTTATAAATAAACATTAATTTATTTAATTTAAAGTCTTCTGGCTTTCTGACAAAACACGATTTTTGATTCCATTCCAAAATAGGCAGGTTCTATAGTCAATATCAGTGTTTCCTAAATGTCTCGAAATTGCGGACCCCCAAAATTAGACACTAGTATCGTGGGAACCCCCAGAAACATTTTCGAAATAGTTTTGTTACAAAATTTTATTATTTTTATTTTCATGGTCAACGTATTTTTGTCCGTTCACCTATTTCTTTTATGTTGTGGGTTCGTGGACCACTATTTTGGAAACACTGATTTATATATTTTAATAATTTTATTTTATCACGCATTTTTGAAATTTTAAGACTGATTATTTCGAAAACTTTTCCATTCAAGGCAAAAGTACTTTTACACTTTCATACTCAAAAAGTTGTACTCGATCTTTATCGAAATCCGTAAAGAGAAGTAAAGGTTGCCATTTAAAACAATTTAAAAAAATAGGATGGACGTGGTCGAGGTTTCTCTGAGAAAAACCTAAAAAAATTTAACGAATTTGTTTCAAACTTGACGAGTTCACTATATTTTCAGTATTATAAATACTTCCCATTGAACTTGGTTGGTATAACGGGAACAAAGAATAATTATAAAAAGAATAAATATAAAGAATTCACTAAAAATTAAAAATCAAATTATAAGCAGTGCACCAAATTTCAGCAGAAAAGTCGCTCACATCAAGTTAAATAAAATCTTTAAAAAAAAAAGAATGAAAGGGCTTCATTACAAAACGCAAATATGTTTTAAATAAAGTTCCGAAAAAAATTTGTTTTCAATTTCGAAAAATGTCATTATAAAACGTTATAAAAGTAATATAAGTATTTTTTAGACTATAGGTACTAAACTTCTAACTTTGGGTTGATGCGAACACGCTGACAAAAATACCAACATTTTTTTATAAAGTCCCTATAAAATATCCTAATTTTAAAACTTGGGTATAATCCCTTTTACCCGAATTGTTTTAACCATCTTAAAGATGGGACCCAAAAACCTGTAGAAAACAGTAGAACAAAATTTAATGTTATTTATGTTGTAGTTGGCAATAATAATATAACCAACTGTGCTTCATTTACTTTGGTACTATCAACCACGTGCTTTATTGAACAAATTTTAATTAAAATTTCGTAATTATTGTCGAAGTAAGTACTTTACCTCCCGCAATTGCAAAAAACAATATATGCACCTCGGGAATAAAGTGAATTTTTTGGCCTGAGGGTAAAGGTTTGTTTGCACGAGGCGTAGCCGATGGCAAAAATTAAAGAATCACTTTATTCCCTTGGTGCATAATGTACTATTATGATTTAGTATAACATAATGTACTATACTATATTTTTGTTTATAAGTACCATAATAAATTTTTATAGTTGAAATATTTATTGTGAAAATATTTAAAAAAATTTTAAATCGTTTTTGTTATTTAAACAACGGGATTAATGGTTACTACATAAGACATAACATGTACAAATTGCGCAGTTTTTGAATAATATGGCAACAATAAAACAAATGTCGGAAAAAATCAAACAGCTAAATTTGACTTTCTTGGACCTCTACAGAAAAAAGTTGGTTTTTTAATTTTTAATGTTATTTTTGTTACGAAAAATTCTTATTTAATACTCGTAAATTTATTTATGACATATTATTAAAAAAATTATTATTTATTTTATGTTATCATCCAAAAACATTAAAAAATGTTTCAATACTTTCAGATAGGGTACGGTGTTAAGCCGCGTCCCGACGGCACTGCAAACGGGACAAGGCTCTGCTGAACGTTGTTGTTGAGATGTTGAGAAACGTCCCCATTGCAGCGGCACCGTACACTATTTATACTATAGAATAGACAATAATTTACGTGCTACATACTGTAGAACGGCATCAGAATGCTAGATGTAATGTGAACTCTATTTTCTAAATAAAGTTAATGCCATGAATTAAAATTACACATTCTGTACTAGATAATAGGAATAATTCAATAGCTGACCGTATTTTAATTTGATAAGAGTATTATTTTGAATAAAATTTTAAAGACGAAATATATTAGTGTGATCTAATTTTTTCCATCGCATATTAATAAACATAAATATCTGCAAAAAATTTAAAACTCAGCAAGTTCGCTCGCGATACATATCAATTAATTGTATTACTTTTTCATTTGACCTTTCCATGATCACGGGTTGCACATGTATATTATAGTATATTGTATACATACATATGCAAATAATAACAATTAAAAATAAGCAAAACTATATAGCAAATAATGCTTAACAACATAAAAGTGAAGTCTCCAAACAGCTCTAGTTATTACTAAAAGATATGTTATATCAACAGATACGATCTTCCACTTGACCTACTGTCGATTTCATATTATCAAATTAAATTAGATTCAAACTAAAATGTAAACTTTTCCATATTCCAAAATAATGTTAAATTACCTAAGTATTATAAATTATAGCTTTAAGATAAAATAAATTTTATTATCTATGTATTTTTTGTTGTTTTCAAATTTTTTTTTAAATTTTAACGATTCCCAAACTTATAAACATAAAAATACCAAGACGCTACTGCTGCTCCATTGTGTCATTTCTTAGTAATCTTTCACCAACCCAAAAAAATACTAATTTTTTACCAACAAAAAATATATCAAACCTCCCTGTAATCACTTGCACATCAATCGGGTAGTAGATTAATCAAGTTCGTACATCAATCGAGTTTATATATAAAAATTAAAAAGGCAGGAAGCTGCTCCTCCTAGAGCGCGTAATTTTTTGGTAATCTTATATCAACCGAAGTCCAACTCTCGCTATATCTTTGTATAAGGACTTGGACGAGTTCCCAACTAATCGAGTTCAATATAATTCTATACCGTATATATATTTTTTTCTTCTAAATATTGTTTTTAATTAAGACCGCTAAAAGAGAGATCCACCGGTCGAGCTTAGGTTAGTGTTGGGAAACAATATTTTTTTAAATAATACTGCTAAAAAATAAATGGACCGGCTAGCTGCCCGTCCGCGGACGGACGGAGCTAGATATTAATAACTACCATAACCAGGCCCGCGCCGTCCATAAGAGGAGGCCCGACGGCGTTATGCTGCCGAGAACGCCGTAAGGCGCCTATATTTTTTTACTTTTTTAGCTAAGATTGTATTCCCACAACAATTAATTTTCGACGGCCTATTTCAAATTTAAAAAAATTAGTGCGGTTTGAAGGGTATCACCGGGTTTCTATAATATGAAATCTGCACTTACTTCTTTGGCTTGGGCCAAAAAAAAAAATTATCAAAACCCTAGCTTTAGACGTTTTTGGAAAATAGGGGTTGCAACTTCTAACTTAAAAATCATTTTTCATCGAAACTATGATAGATATTTGAATGAAACCAAAGCGAAATGGAAACTACTATATTATATACCTTTGAATAATTTAAATCACTGTACGGGGGGGGGGGCACATAAGAATGACTTGCCCGAGTGCGTCAGATAGGCTTGGCGCAGGCCTGACTATAACTATAATTTGTTTGCGGGCTATAATTCTTTAAATATTTCAAGACTGAAACGATACTTTTCTTTCGATATTTACTGACATGAGACGGTAAACTCGACGGCTTGCCATTCAACAAAAGCCATCTTAATGCAGATGTTGCTAAAATCCATTTTTAAAACATAATATTAATCTTTAATTTAGCTGAATTCCGTTTAAGCTTTTATTATAAAATTAGCTCAGAGAGTCAAAACTTATTTGTAAAATTCAACTTTACAAGTTGGTAAAATTCGTCACTTTACAATTTACAATAATAAATTTTTTTAATAGTTTACACAATCTCCACAGCTTTTCTACCCATTGAAGAAACGGAAAATCCTTTTCAGTAATCCTGAAATCTGTCTGATCAATATTTTTTTGTAAAAAATATCTACTTGTATGTCCTATGCTGAAGGTGCTACTTTACATGATTACACAAACGAATAGCTAGCCTCTGAAGTGCCCTGTGCTAGATTTAAATTTGTGCCCCCTATAGCACTAGCAAAAAAAATGCTGGTAAAGTAGAAAAGATTATATGTCTGCATATATTATGTGAATTGCTATCAAGATCAGTTAAACCATTAGGATGATCAGTAGAAAGTGAAACATAAAAAAAAAGAAGGAACCCTAAAAAAACTTCCATGGGGAGCTCCTTTACTTACGAGTAGTTCATTCATTGTTATTATATTATTATTATTATTATGTTATAATAATTAATTTTTTTTAGCTTTACGAAGGCCTATAATCTATTAGGGGTTATAATGACAGATATCTATTTTATTTACAACATAAAAAAATAAGTATATTAAAAAAATATACTTTTACAAACACTACTTGTCTATAATATACATAGGTATATAGTATTCTAGAAGACAATCATCGAATCATCATATTATAGATGTTAACGCATCTATAATCCAGTAATAATAACAACTATAATAGAGTAGTGTAATCTATAAAACCTAAGAACATGGATAACATATTATTCAAAGCTGGCTCTATACCATCTATAATAGTTACAATAATAAGATAAAACCTTATATTAGAATTATATTATTTAAAAACAATATTACTTTCCCTTATGAATACATATGGGAAAAGCAATACTTAAATTGTGTTTACATAGTGTAAGTTTTTTATATTCTTATAATAAAACAACAGCCTATCAATGGGAGCTAATTCAGGGAGCTCGCAGCTTTACTCAGTGGCTGGGTATAGTTTAAAACTTTAACTTCAAATATAATCTTGATATAATAACCAATATTATAATGTATCGTATAAATTTTATACCGACTATATTTCAGGATATCTAAGCTACTTTATTTATGTTGACTCTAATTAATTTTGAAAACTTAACACCACCACGAGTTGTCACCGCGCCACGGTTTGTTTTATTTATTCGATCTCTCCAGTTTTAACAAGTTTGACCATAAACATTTTAGGCGTCACGATATTTCGTGAAGTAAATATATGGTGCTACCTGACTAGGGAATCGAAGTATAACAAATTATATAATGTATTATTATATTTTATATATAACTCTATAGTGGCTAAAGAAAATAATCGAACCCTCCTTATGTTACCAATGTAAATTGAACATTTTAAAGCCGTTTTTTGTCATATAAAAATCGATTTTGGAGCAAAACTTTTTAGACATTTTTTGTTGCAAATTTTATTGCCTTCAATTTTGTTTCTATACATTTTTCTAGTTTGTCGCGCCGTTTCTGACTGACAGCGACTTAAACAAGACTCTGTAAAATACAAAAAATATTTTCGTCTATATCTCGGAAACGGTGTGACAAAATAGAAAAATTTATATGAACAAAACTGTAGATAATGAAATTTACAAAAAAAATACCTATTCATTTTTTTATTTCGAATCACCATTTTCGAGATATAGATGAAAATAAATTTTGTATTTTACAGGGTCTGCTTTAAGTCGCTGTCAGTTCGAAACGGCGCGACAAACTATAAAATTGTATATAAATAAAATTGAAGACAATGAAATTTGAAACAAAAAATGTCTACAAAGTTTTGCTGTAAAATCGATTTCAATACTTATGACAAAAAACGGCTTCAAAATGTGCAATTTACATTGGTAACATAGGAGGGTTCGAGAACTTTTGCGAGTCACTGTATATACATTCATCAAATGAAACCTCAAAATAAAAGATAAAATCTAATTCCCTCTATGCAATATACGAATTACTTACAGTGGCCGTAGAAAGTATTCATACATTCCTCTATATGTTAGCAATGAAACTTGTACCTTTTGAAGACATTTTTTGTCATATAAAATTCGCTTTTACGCAGCAACACTTATTCGACATTTCTTGTTAAAAATTCCATTCCGTACATTTTTTCTTATATATATTTTTATTTTGTTACACCGTTTCTGAGATATTCTTATAAGTGCCTTATCCAAAGATTTCTATTATATTAGTTAGAAATCTGTGGTCTTATCCGTTTTGGACATTGCCGATCACCATGGTTAACAATAAGGCAAGGTGACGTACTAGGGAATTTAATTAATGGGGTAGTTTCCAATTGCCCTCCCCTTGACCCACAGAGATATCTGTATCCGTGTATCCGACGCGACTAGGATTTGAACTGCGGTCTTCCGCTTCCCAATCAGTCGGTGTAGGCTTTACACCATACTGCTGGTATAGAAAGATATAATGACAAGATATAGTGACTTAAAAAAGCCTTAAAAATTGTTTGTCATTTCTATAAGAGTAATGCTAATTTAATTAAAATTTTTACAGATACTATTTTAAGTCACTGTATCTCAGAAACGGTGAGGCGAAATAGAAAAATTTATATAAACAAAAATAAAGAGAATGGAATTTGCAATAAAAAATATCAATTAAGTATTGCTGTAAAACCGATTTTTTTAATGACAGAAAAGGTCTTGAAAGGCTACAATTTACTAACTAACATAGGAGTGTACGAATACTTTCTACTGCCACTGCAGGTACTTCCCTAAATAAAAAAATAAATAGTATGTACCATTTTAATAACAAAATATAATATTATGTTTATAGCGCAGATATATATCAATAACGCAGCTATAGAGATATATTATAAAGGTTGTTTGGTATAGGTATCGGGAAATAATTAATAAATCATACCTAAAATATCGAGGGAACTCTGATGATTGGAAACTATAATTCCAGGTTCTTGTTTTTCCAAATGCTCTCGTCCTCTCAAAATCCACTTTAATCCTATAGCTCGTGAAATCAACTTGCACATAGCTGCACCACATCTGTAATTATTGTATTGTTAATATTTTAAGAAAAATGCTATATAGAACAACAATAACTTACACAAAATTTGCTATACAAAAAGGTCTTAATATGTAAATTGGTAAGCATATTATAGAAAAAATTTGTACCCAAAAGTAATACGTGAAATATTTACGATAAAATGTGTACGTGGGATTGTGTTTAAAATAAAAGTGTAACCAAATAATACTAACGAACAAAATAATATCGAAATACCACGAGAAAAACATATTTGTGTATAACACACAACCGTATAAATGCGACTACTCGTTTACACACACACATTCATTACCAAAAATTGATTTTTTATAATTCGAATACCACCAACCACTCGATATGTTTGATCGGTAGACCAATCACGCTTCAGCATTCGGCGTTGTTGTGCTTGAAAGTTGAGCTTTGCTTAATTCACGCTAGATGTCTAAAGTTGAAAGGATAGAATGAATAAAAGAAAATCATGTATTTCCAATTTTTTGCCTTCATGTATTAGTAAGTTCATTTTAGCATAAAATTAATGTGTAATACATAATTCTTAATTAAATAATTATTATTATTCAACTAGATAACTTGCATTACATTTTTTGGTTAATTCAGAATGTCAACTTAATACTGACATTTATTTGACAATCAGCTGTGGTGTTTACAACATTTTTAAATAATACACGAAAATGTTGTAGGTGGACGATTGTGGTAAAAATGCAAAGCAATTGATACAAAATCATGTTCAATAACGTAACAGCATTGAGACCCCAATCGCGCTTAGATTTAAAATGGCTCAAGACAGACTTGCAAGTTGTTTTTCGTACGAACGGTGGAATCGACAGTTTGTGGAACGGTCTCATAAAGGACGGCGAAGTTGTCGGAAGCTTTTCCGATGGTTTAGTTAACAGTGCTGGTGTAACATCTCGCAGGGGAGAATTTGGAAAATATTATTGTGGTTTAAAGGTAACTCAAACAATTTGGATTTTAGTTTTCCGACACTCTAAAAGTAGTTATCGTGCTTTGGTTTTTTAGTAAATAAAATTAATTAGTAATTTGCATAAAATGAAATTACAGAAATTTTGCTTAGATATGCCTATGCATTTTGCAGAGGTCTAAATATTCAAGCCTATACTAACTTCTCTTAACATTACGCAGTCACAGATTATAATTTAATTTAGTACCTACTGATAATAGTATTAATCGTTACTAAACGTCGACAAATATTACACAATAGTTTTACTAAGAGTCTTGTCCAAATCCCCCAAAATCTTCATTGAAATTAATCATTACATTTTCATCAGTTTAACCGGCTTATAGAAAATATCCTTGTTTACATATCGCCCACTTATGCCAAAACCATGAATGAGTTTTTTACTAGTTTTGAATAAAGTGCATTTGATGTTTTAAACCTGATTTAAAATTCACCAAAATGATTAATTTAAACAGTTTCACGATACAGCTCATTCGTGGTTCTAGCATAACACAGAAAATGCAAACCTAACTTCCGCTGTGCGCTTAGGTAATTGCAATTTTTGTACATTCGTGATTTTGACATAAGTGGGACGATATAATATATTCTATTATATACACTTTTTCTTTAAAAACAACTTTCCCCATTAGGACTACTATTGCTTATCTTAAATTCTAAAATAATTTTTGAATTATCAAACCATAAGTGTAATGTAAGAATAATCAAATATATTTGTAGCTCAACATACTACTTATTACATGAATCTGAACCATGACACAAATCATTCGAGAGCAATATGAAAGTGAACCAATTGCTTCACGACTTGAAGCCTGCACACCTATTCTTCATGTCTCATACTTTTTTAACAATCTTTATTTTAATTGTCTCTCGTTAACAAATTTGCAATTGTAAAGTTTTTTTTAATAATAATTTATTATATTATTTGTTTTATATAAATTTAGGTTTTAACCTGTGCGTGTTGTGATGGGATCTGTGGGCCACATACGGGGTGCAATTGTTTGTCTTGCCAAAAAATTGATGCCGAAGTTGCGGAACAAAAAAATGAAAAACCGTCACTATCATCACCAAATTTTTTGTTAGATTTGTGGATGTGGGGTCCTCAACCAAGTAAGTTTTTATTTTAACCCTTAGATATGAAACATAAACTTGTTGCTATTTTGTAAGTGGTTTATTTCTGTTTTATTTAAACTTTCATTATTTCTTTATAGCACAAGAACAATTGGCGTCATTCATATCGAGCTTAAATTACGAACAGCAAAAAGTTTGTTCCGAAGCTGCTAGCACTTCACTTTCATCAACACGGCTTCATCAAAGATTAATCATTTTTAGAAGATATTTCATAGCACTAAATAGATATTCAAGTAATGAACAACATTCTGATAGGAAGTTTAGTTCCGAATGCGGTGAAATCAAAACCGTTAATAATAAAAATGCCACAAAACAAAAAATTATTTCATTGACAAACCCGGTTATGGGTCTCGCCCAAGTTGGATCAAGAGCTGCACTTAATTTTTCTTTTGCATTTCTGAAAAAAGCCTGGCGATTAGGTAAGCTGTTCCAATGAGGTTTTCTTTTCGATTATTTTTAAATGTTGATTTGTAGGTGAAGATATTGACATATGTAGTGATCTTTTACGAGAATCTTTGGAAGCTTTACAGCTTTTACCTGTTGCCACATTATTTGATGAACCAAGTGCATCTCCAATTTGGCTGGAAATTGTGGAACGATCTTCCAAGTTTTTACGTCAAGTTGTTACCGGGTAATTACTGTCTTGTTTTAAATTATGTAACATTTCCATCAGAGCTGACATTATTTTTTTAAATAATAGGCTTAAAATAATATCACTTGTATTATTTAATATTGATTACTTTTTATGAAGTGTTCAGTGCCTGTGTGGTATTGTCAATGCATACTTTCTTCGATGGCTTTTGACATCTCTAATAATTGTCATTTTCTGATTATATACTGTAGTGATGTCACTAGTGGAAGGCAATACTGTGAGGTACCACTAGAAGATCAACATACATCGTTAAATATACTGTTAGAACTTGCTTTACAAAGAGGCACATTAAGCAGTATTTTGGAAGCAGTACTTCTTTTACTGAATATATGGGAAAAGCGAACTTGTTTTGATGACAACAGGTTTGTTTTCAACAAGCAAATTTTTTGAATTTTATAAAACATCTTTTGCAGATCTGGAACTCATGTTGCAAGTGCACCTCTCCTTCCATTTCTAAAAAGATTTGAAAATATACCATGCAACGCAACTCAAGTTGTTAAAAAGGAAAAAAATATATCTCTCAACTGTAATGGAATGTATAGAAAATTACAACAATTACCTGACGACGACTTAGTTGAATTAGATCTGCGTCACGCTGCTTTAATGCTGATGTCTCATCTCGATAGGCTAGCAACTCCAAACATTCCATCTCAACCTTTTAATAAGGTTAATTTGCGATTTGTTTGTTTTTTACAATTTTAGCAACTATTTTTTCTAGTTATCGTTCAATGCTAATAAACAAGAAGTTTGGGGATGGGGATTTTTGCCGTGGGCAATGACAGGAGGTCCTCATATTTGCGAAGCATTAAATGAATTGAGCGTTAAACAGTTGTGCTGTTCTGAACGATTACTACTTATTTTGACTCGTAATGGAAAAGTTTACACAATGAATTTTAATTCAGAATTTCCTTGTCCTCAACTAGTCGAAGGTTTGTTATACTTATGTTTTTAATGTTATCAGAACATGACAATCGATTTTAGGTTTGAAAGATAAAGAGATTATTAAAATATCAACACATATTGAAGGAAAACATTTCATGGTTTTGACTAGTGAGAAATTGGTATATTCATGGGGAAATGGTGACAATGGTCGATTAGGTAAGTGAAAAAAATTGGCATATATTATGTAAATTATATACTATTAAAAAATAATATAGTTTTGTATTTGTTGTTATAACTTAAAATTTTATAGGACATGGCGATACTTTACCTAAAGATGAACCAACTTTAATAGAAACTTTAAAAGATATCGAAATTATCGACATTCAATGTGGGGAAACATATAGGTAATGTGATTAATTTATAAATAATATGTTTTCGTCAATTAATTCAATATGTTTAGTGCCGCTATTTCTTCAAATGGTGCTCTTTATTCATGGGGTAGGGGAAATTACGGAAGACTTGGTCATGGTAAGTCGACCGATTGTTCGGTTCCCACTGCTGTGTCAACTTTAAGTGAACAAAAAGTAGTAAAAGTTGCTTGTGGTTCCGGCGACTCTCACACATTGTGTATCACAGATCAAGGTCAAGTGTACAGTTGGGGTGATGGAGATTACGGAAAATTGGGTATGGTTTATTTTAATTTAGAAATATATGATATAGAATTGGTTAAAATTAACTAGGACGTGGAGGCTCTGATGGTTCAAATGTTCCCCTTCTTATCGATAGCTTACAAGATATTGAAATTTCTGAAGTGTATTGTGGTGCACAATTTAGCATGGCTCTTACAAAAGACGGATCGGTTTATAGTTGGGGTAAAGGTGAAGGTTGGAGATTGGGTCATTATTCAGAAGAGCATGTGCGATTTCCTAAGATTATAGAATCACTGCAAGGTAAGCAATTCAACGTTTGTTTTAGCAGTAGGATTTATCTACACTGGAGCTGGAATAAATTCATTAAAATTTTTTAGAGGAATTTTCTGAGAAAATTCTGATACGTCAACCTTATTGTTTTCCATTGACATTTTTTTTGTGGATTTTGTTTTTGAGATGTGACACCATCAGAAAATTTTTTAAATAGCAACCTTTACGGATTTGAAAGACCAAATTTTTCCGATTTTATTGCAAATTTTATTATTTTATTACGTCTACTGCCGTGCTTAATCTAATGGGCTTATAATATAATTTTGTTATAAAATTATATAAAATAAAATTGCATATTATGCAAAATCATAGTTTTGAGATATTCGATATTTAGCGTTTCATTTCAAGCCAAGTATAGGCGATAAGTTTAAATGAAACTTAAAATATTGTTTTTGTGGATTATTTTTGAAGAATTATATTACAATATTGATAATATGTAATATATTTAACTATATTTAACCTTACAATCTGAATTTCGTAATTGGTAGTTGGTTTATTGAAATAAACTGTGAGGTCATTTTTTACACAGTCGTCCTCAAAAAGATGTGGTCTATCCAAATTTGTTAAGTTTAAAAATAAGGTTTGCCATTTAAAAAAAGTTGTTGATGACGTGTTTAAGGGTTTTCTCAAAGAACCTTTCTAAAAGTTTTTATTGAATTAGTTTCAAACTTGACGAGCTCAAGACATGAATTAAAGAATACGAATACAAATTAAAATATATTGTAAAATTCAACATAATGATAACCAATCAACGCCAGTATTCTTGTGATACATTCGGTTCTGGTCACTAAAACGCCAACAGATCAAGTTAAATAAAAGCTTGTAATAAAATAACTTGTAATAATAATAATTAATTAGAATTAATTCTCATTAATGATTGAGGAACGGACGTTGACAAATATTATGAATAACAATAGTAAGAGAAGAGTTTTACACAAACTTTACTTTTGTTAAACCCAAAACTTAATATTGGCAGTGACTTACCTAATGAATCTGCTGTTTTAAATACAATTTTTTAAAACTTTTTTACTTTTAGGGAAACGTATTGTTTCTATTAGCATGGGATTAGGACACACCGTAGCATTAACCGAAGGAGGAGAATTGTATGGATGGGGAAAAAACGATTCCAAGCAAGTTTATAATAATTCCAATTTGTGTGTTCATCAACCTGTATTGATACATCAATACGAAGGAAATGAAATTCTTGGTATTTGTTGTGGTCCAACTCAAAGCTTTGTTTGGACGGATTTTAATACGCTGGTTACAAATATTCGCATTCCATTTGTAACTGATCTTGCAGAAAATACATTTCGGTTTAATATTTACATTATTAAACTTGTATTTTTATTAATTCTATTAATTTACAGTTTATTAGACCAACTACTAGCAATTATTTGCGAAAATTCTAAACAAACCATTTCCAATTTCCCAATGAGTCAAGATAAAGAATGCATTGCCATTTCTACTTTGAATTTATTGCAGTTGCAAGTAGGTAAAGTTGTTTTTTCATGTTCAAAAATTAAATTTACTTTGATTTTAGTTGCACTGCATAATTACTAATAATCTAGATGTCAAACCTTTGGGTTTGAATTTAGGAGGTAAATTATTAAATAATTTAAAATCCAAAGTTGTACATTTGGCCAGTGCTTCTGGTATTCTTTCAACTATCCAACAAGCTGCTCAAACTACGTTACAAACTGGCTGGAGAATTTTATTACCTACTGCAAATGAAAGGGCGCACACTCTTAGTTCTTTTTTACCAAACACAGGTAGGGAAGTTTTAATAAATTAAAAAAATTATTAATTTGTTTTTATGTCCCCTATCACTTGTTCATAGGTTTAGTGGACTCGTGCATTTCAACTGGTGGACATCGTTTTATGACCGATTTATTGGTTTGGAGTTTGATGACCGATGGTGGTTTGGAAACCTCCTTATGTGAAGCATTAAGAATTGAAATTGCAGAATTGGCGGATTCAGAAGAAACTTTTGAAATTTTAGTTACTCGATCTACGATTCCTTTACTTCATCTAATTAAACAATTGCTCAAGTAAGAATTACCTAATGTTCTAAACGAATTTTGAATTTAATTTTCAACTCTATTTTAGAAATGTCAGTTTGCACACGCAGTTGTGTTTACAAGAATTTAACACTACAAATAAATTACCAAACCAAAAACATGTGGGCGGTCCTAGCTTTAATTTATTATTAAGATTTCAGAGATTGCTTGTGGCCAAAATTTATATGAAAGATCACAATTGTTTGAAAGCCGCAGAATCTTTATTGCAAAAGTATTTGCACGAGTTAACAACTCATGCAACCGACACAATTAATTATGCTTATGAAATTGCAATAACTAATCCAAAAAATTTTGTTTACGTTTTGGAAGTACTTAAAGGAGATATCGTTGGTAAGCAATTTTTATGTTTAGTCCAGTCATTTCAGTTAAATTACGGCCTAGACTTCTCAAAAATAAGTTTTTGCCTTAATTTTAATTTGAACCTAAAGTAACTGAAAAAGAAATTAAAACCATCACAGCTCTAAAGTTAAAAAAAAAATTTTAATTTTAATGTGAGGAATTTAAAGGAAGTTATTTATCTTCTACTTTTGAAGAACTTTTTTAATTTAAAAAAAATTTGAAATAATTTATTTTTGCTGCAAATGAAATGTTTTTACCTATCGTAATATTCGATCAATGTTTGATTTCGGTTAGTTTTATGCAATATTTTTAGATGTTTTGCTGCCTGAAATTATTGTAAGTCTTATTTTATTACAAGAAGAAATTAAACTGTTTTTGATTACGATGGATTGGTTGAGAATATTCGATGAACTTTTATTAACATTGGATAAATTTTGTCGTTTGATACCCAACATAGAAGCATTTGACACCGACGATGTAGCTTGGCCTGGATTGCTACAATCGCACACAAATCATTACTTACACAAAATACACGAAGATTTACCTCTTATCCGTAAATCGGACTTAGAAAATCATAATTTGGATGGTGGCTTGTGGACTGTTATAAATAATAAAGTGTATGACGTTCAAGATTATAAATGCGATAATTCCAATATTATGGAATTATTGCAAAAGCACGCCGGGAAAGATGCAAGCCACATATTTAATAGTTCACCTAATAATTTAACTATCTTACAATCAATGGATGCTTACATTGTTGGTAATTATTCACAACCTGAGTTTGAACTACCTCAAATACCATTGGATAGTCTTGGTATTGCCTCCACCCTTTTAGACACCGAACGCCATTTAGGTTATTTACTTGGCTTACATTCATTTTACGTACGCAACAGTTTACCACTTCAACACACCGAAACAGCTTCTAAAACTTGGTTAAATGCTCCATTTTTAACTGCAGGTTTACAAGTATGTGTTTTCTTTAAAAATTCTAGTTCGTAAAAAATTACAAGTCGCCTTTTAATTTAGCTAATGCAGCAACCCAATCCTTACAAAGAAGAAAAAGGTGAAGTCAGAAGTACAAATTCAACTGCTGGAAATACTCCTACAGAACCCAAAGCAAATTTGTCGCAAAGGTCGAATAAGACTTGGCAAACAATATTTGAACGTGTTAATTCTTTTATAAATGCTTTAGCCGAAAGTCGCTTATCGGTAAGGTGTTTTATGGAATTAAAAATTATTTTTTAATTTTACATTTTTACCATTAGGATTCATATGTTATTGCATTTCTGGCCATTGTAGAACAACATTCTAAACAAAATAATTTTTTAACTCGCGTAGACTTTTCGTTTGAACATCCAGTGGAAGAAATTGGTAGAATTTTATATGCAGTTTTATTAAAACACTTAGGACTTGGATATATATTGCTTCCCATTTTAGATGCATGTAAGTAGATACATTTTTTAAATTATCACCAATAGAGTTTTATTAATTATGCTAGAAATAGTTTAGAAATACATATTATCAAATATTTATACGTAGACATGTCGTTTGTTCAGTTTTTGCCATTTTAACATTGGGTAACTAAATATTTTTTTAGATATATCGAAACAAATTTTTAAATTACCAACATGTTTAACTGAAATGATAAAGCAGGTGCATTCTGCAAAATGGCATCTTATTAAGATTAGACAAGAATTAAATCGCAGTTATAAAGAAGTGTGTATTCCGGTTCTTGAAAAATGTCGATTTTTATTGTACGAAGTGAAACCAACAATTAGTTTGGAAATGGAGGCTTACAAAAACTTAAATGTTCTATACCGAGAACCACGAATTAAAACCCTAATAAAGAAAGTGATGAAGGATTTTAAATGTGGTCATCATATTTCCGATATGCAAAAACCCGAAGACATTGTAAACGCAACCATACAATCACAAAGCTTAGAAAGGCACAAATCAAATGAAGACATTGTCAAATTAAAAAGGTGCGCTTCTGATGGAAAAGTGTCCGAAAGTAAAAGCGAAACTGATGATGTTAATAATGAAATTAAAAATGCTTCTGATAAATCTACCAATGAATGTAAAGCCACTTCGGAATCTTATAAATTAAACTCTTCTTCCAAGCATACTAACGATCAAAGGCAACCCAAGAATTGCACCGATCTTAAGACTGAATTAGAAGATAAATTAAATGTAGAAAAACTTGAAAACGAAACTAAAATTGAACCCAACGAAGAAGAAAAACAAAAGAAATTAGACAATGAAATACACTTGGGTAGCATCTTGAGTAAAATTATGGAAAAGAAGATGAAAAAGATAAACAATAACAATTTAAGTTTAATGAATTCAATTCTCAACTTTCTTGCTCATGATACCGCATGCGATATTGATGTTTTGCGAAAAGCCATGTATTGTCAGGTGGGTTATTTCTTTGTTCTTAGATATATATTTTTTTAATTAAAATCTTTACAATTGAGGTAAAAAATATTAAAATTAATATTGTATTTTTATGTGTAACCAAATCATTTTTTTAGGTAAAAAGATACAGAATTCGAAAAGAAGGTTTAATTTTAATAAAACATTTGCTTAACAAAACGTATTTGTTAACTTCCACCAAGTATTCAATTTTGAATGGTTATTTGGGTTGTACAAACGAGTCATTGGAAAATAATTTTACAAATTATCATTGTTTGGATAACATTCAGCTTATTACACCATATTTTAAAACTGATATCTTGTTGGCACAAATGTCAGTTACTCAATGGTGCATTGATTCTATGAGAACTTACTTGATCAAGGATCTTCCAATGCGGCCCAACAAACTGAAATTGCAAAATGCCAAAATTAATTTAAACTTGGGAACTTATACTTTATTAAGAGACATTCCTAGAGCTAGAATCTTGTTGTCGTTACTAGGGGTTTTGGCTTCAAACTATTATGTCGGAACTGAATTGAGTTCATTAATTAACAGTGGAGTTGTTAGCTCAAATTTAACTTTGTTACGTCAAACAGGATACGATCAAACTATTTTAAGAAGGGCATCCGAATGTTATGTACTTTATGCAAATGTATTGGATTCATCGAAACCCAAAAGAGGATCTCTTACTGGAACAGAAATTGCTGGTCTTCTTAAACTAGGCACTTACGTTATTAGAGGAGTGGATTGGAAATGGGGCGATCAGGTGTGTTATCTTAATATAACCAATAAAATCAATATAAACGTTAACTATTTTTTAATTAAGGATGGACCTCCACCTGGAATAGGTAGAATAATAAGCGAATTAGCCGAAGATGGCTGGATAAGGGTAGAATGGTCCAACGGCACTACTAATAGTTACCGTATGGGTAAAGAAGATAAATACGATCTTGCCTTAGCTTCACCACAATCTCCTGTATCATCAGATATAACCGAAGCAGAACAATCAGAAGGTGGTGAGTACCTTTTCAACACTTTAACATACACTCCATACACTATAAACTGGTACACAGTTGTAGAAGTTTTTTGTTTTGTCAAGATTCTGCACAAAACATGTAAACAAAATACGGCATTATTCATAACTTCTATTGGATGTTTTTGAAATTATCTGTTGACAGTTAATCATTGATAGATTTATAGATTTATTTCTGACCCTCTCTTCTCGGAAAGCAATGACAAATGACCAACGCTTAATTTAAAAAAAAGAAATTCTCCAAATGGAGTATATTACACTTTTGTGGTTGTTATGTAATATGTGATAACACTTTGCATGCACACTACGTACATAAACGGGAAAGTCATCAATACAATAATTTATTCATAGTGCATGACATCCAAAAAAAGATTATATATTTATCTATTCTATTACTTCTATTACAACTTAGTGGTTGTATATTGTTGATTTTGGTATAAAGTGTATTTTGTTTTTAGCCATGCAACTGTCCAAGGATAATCAATTTATTAAACTACTTCGAGATGCAACAATTAACTTTTTAAGAGTTATAATGATTAGTAGTGGTTTGGCTAAAAGGCAACTACATCCTACTTCAGTGCACAGTTTAAGTAGATTGTTTTGTAATACAATTCGTTCTGGTAATCAAGATTGGTGTAGTTTGAATTTAATTCGTATTATGGCACAAACACCGCAACTGTGTAGAGCATTCAGTACCAAGCCTTGGATCGACATATTGCTTAGTTTTATTTCTCCTGCCACTATTGTCGGGGGAAACGAAATGAATTTGCCAAAACAGGTATTTTGAAAAATATTTACATTTAATGAAAACATTCTTTATTGTTAATGTTCCAGATTCAAGCGTTGAGACTATTAAAAATTGTTTTGCAATCGTGGGACATGGACAATTCCGATATTCAACCATTACTTGAAAAGTTATTGGTCATTTTGGGAACAATTACATTGACATGCTGTTACGATGTCAGTAATAAACCCCTTCCAGAATCAAAAACACTTGTTCTTCTGACCCAATCGCATAGCCATACTTTAGCACAAGAAATAATCAATTTGTTGAGAAATTTGTATGGATTGGTTGGATGGAATCAAATTTTAAATTCAATTTTATTCCAAAAATTAAATGTAGCTGCTTATCTTTTGAGCGATACTTGTATGATGTCTAACTCAACTGATAATGTTATATCGGAACAACAATATTTAGTGACTGCATGTTTAAATGTAATTGGAGCTTATGATAGCAGACCTAGAGTTGGAGCTATTGCAGAAATGGATGCTGGACTTGGTACCATTGTTCGAGTAACACAAACAGGAAAATTGTGCGTTCAACTACATACTTCTGGTGAAGTAAAAAAGGTTTCCTTCAGCAACTTAAATTTATTGTTAGACAATCAATTCAACTTGGATCGTATGCCACTGAGCGAAAATCTCGTAAAAGTTTGGGCAACTTTGTTAATAAATAAATACAACATTTCTTCAAACTCGTATGAAAGAAAATCTTCACATGGTATATTAAATTAAGTTATCATTTTTAACTTTTAAAAATTTTTTTTTAGGACAAATCGACATAGCTTATTTAAGAACTCAACAAAATATTTTAAGCGCATTAAATGCTACACGGGTATTGTACAGTAATCAATACAAACTTAGAAAAATATTAAAATATCAAGCAAATTGTCTTGAACAGTATCAAGAACAATCAATCGAAGAAGAAGTCAATCAACAGCCAATTTTATTAATTCAAAAAATTTTATCTAAAGCCATTCAACCGAGTCCATTAAAGCCATCATTTAATTTGCAGGAAATGCAATTGGCCGCTTTAAATTTGAGTCAATATTTAGCAACGGAATGTAACTTGGAAAAAGCGACTCCCGAAATTAATAATGATAAAAATAATGACAAGACATTTGTTCAGCCAGTTTTTAGAGATGCTAATAGTGAGCTAACCACACCGAATAGTGAGTGCTCATTCAAATCTGTAATAAGTGAACGAAAAAGAAAGAAGGACGATTCTAATCAATGTTCACCAAGTCCTTTGGTGATGCAGATTATGGAAATGGGATTTTCTAAAAAATCTATAGAAAATGCAATTAAATCTATTGGTAAGCTTAGCTACTTGAAAAAAATTTTCTTAGTTTATTTGATTATTGTAGGAATTATTCCTGAAACGCTTTTAACACCTGAATCCATAATATCTTGGTTGTTAGAACACCCAGATGTTCAAGTATCTGACACTGATTCGTTAAGTTCTTATTGCGACTCTGACACAGAATCCATAACTGATCCAAACGAAGTGACACCTTATTCGACTGGGGAATGCGTAAGTTGCATTATATATTTATTATCCTAATTATATTACATATTTTTATTATAGAGTGGCGATAATTTAGTTTGTAATGTTTCTTACATGCAACGTTCCGACTTTTTATCAAACGACGAGTACGCCATGTATATTCGCGATAACGTGGAAGTTGGAATGCTTGTAAGATGTTGTAAAAGTTATGAAGAAGTACATATTGGTGATATTGGTAAAGTAATTAAAATTGATCGGGAAGGACTACACGATTTAAATCTGCAAGTAAGATTATTTAATATTGCCAATGCTTATATTATTAATTATTTTAACATTGTTAGGTCAGTTGGCAACATAGGGTAAATACATATTGGGTTCGTTTTATTCATATAGAATTATTGGGATTTCCACCATCGCTTACAACGCCAGCTGGGATTAAAATTGGTGATAAAGTTCGAGTTAAACCTTCTGTTGCTACACCAAGATATAAATGGGGTTACGTTACACATGATAGCGTTGGCATGGTTACATGTAAGTTTTCCTCTCTGTTTTACTAGCTTATGCCCATTTATATCTATAGTGGATACTTTGCTTGATCTCGGTCTGGAATCTAACTTAAGTACTAAATTTGATCAATCAAAATAAACAATTTCATACTTAAGCCGGCTCAAGTTTTGCTTAAGCCAAGCATTATAGGTACTATAGGTACCGGCATTAGTACCTAATGAATCTATTGATGTTGTCAATATTGTTTGTTTTGTAAATATGGAAGACTCTTCAATGCTGACAAGGAGGGGGTCTCACATGGTACCAATCGATTTCGATGAAAGTTGGGTATTTTGTAGAGGTATTTACCCTAAGTACCAGGTTAACGGAAATTACCTAGATGAGGCTTAATTTCCAAGAAAAAGGTTCACCTACCGTATATTTACCAGTAACTGTGACCATTTTTCAACTAAGTCCGCATAGCCAAATGGTTAACGAATACGACTTTAGCAATTGGTACGAATATGGTTCCGGGTTCAAATCCAGCCGATTTGCAGGCATGAGCCATATTCGTACCAATTACTAAAGTCGTATTCGTTAACCATTTGACTATGCCGACTTACTTGAAAAATGGTCACAGTTACTGGTAAATATACGGTAGGTGAAACTTTTTCTTGGAAACTAAGCCTCATCTGGGTAATTCCCGTTAAACTGGTACTTAGGATAAATACCTCTACAAAATACCCGACTTTCATCGAAATCGATTGGTACCATGTGAGACCCCCTCCTTGTGAGTGATCATGCAGTGATACATAACTTAAATTATTATTTACTAATATGGGCAATGAGGGGGGTTCGGACCTGCGTGATGATTTGCAACCATAGGGGAGGAGGTTTCTAAAATTGCGACATCAAGCATTGAGATTAAATAAAAATTCATTTTTGTTAATGAATCTAAAAGTTCTAATATAAAATTTAAACTTGGAAAATCTCCAGTCCTATTTAGTAGATCTCTATCTTCTAGGACAGTTACAGAGCTTTTAGCTAGATGTTTAGATGAATACTATATTGGTGGTTCCCAAACCCTTTCGAGTCGCGGCGACCTTTTTGAACTAAGATTTTCCCATAACGCCCTACTCTAAGCATAATTTTTTTAAAGTATACTTTTACACCATCTCTCATAGATGTTGCATCTTACTACATTGAATCGAAAACGAAAAATTAATTTATATTGCTGCTCCTCAGAGCGCCATGGTGCACACTATGGGAAGTTTATCTTTTATGAAATATAGTAAAATTTTGTTAAGTGTCACAGACCTGATTCAATTTTTTGTTTGTAGCCATTTCACCAAATGGTCACGATGTAACAATAGATTATCCAAAACAAGCAAATTGGATTGGTTTAATATCAGAAATGGAAATTGTACCCAGCAGCCATGAGGGAATAATTTGTAATGGATGTGGAATTGCACCAATAAAAGGTGCACGGTTTAAATGCAAAGTATGTGAAAATTTTGATTTTTGCGAAAATTGCTTCTATACTAAAAAGAATCATCGTCATTCATTTAATAGACTTATGGAACCAGGTGCATATTAATTCAAATATTTAAAATTTTGTATATATTTGGATTTTGTAGATTCACTTCCAATATTCGCTGGTAAACCTGGTAGATACTTCAGAAATGATTGTGTTGAAACTGAGGGTTTAATATTAGATTGGAACGAATGCGTTAAAAATGTGACCGTATCATCAAGAGAACATGATGCACGTTTTGATATTCCCGATGGATTATGGCAAAGTTGTGGAACCCAAGGACAGGTTAGTATTAATTTATTAGATTCTTCTTAAAGAGTATTGGTACATTTTTTGGTTACAGCATTGGATTAGATTGGAGATGTGTCCAGAGGTTATTATTAAAAGTTTAACAGTACTTGTAGATCCTACAGATAACAGTTACATGCCATTGGTTATTGTTGTTAGTGGTGGAACAACCGTTAGCTCGTTATCAGAACTGGCCGTTATTAATGTACGAAGCATTGATACCACTGTTAACTTACTTTCAAATTTGGAACATGTAAGTTGTTTTTCTGGTTTCTTACGTTTCACATTAAATTAAATTATATTTATACAGTATTATCCCTTGATTGAAATTGCTGTTGTAAAATGTCGTAATGGTGGAATAGATTGCAAAATTCATGGCATTTCTTTAGTTGGAGTAAAAAAACTAAATCGTTCCGAACTTAAAACATCCGTTTCATTTTTAGCAAATGATTGGGATTTAAATCACGAAGTTTCTGCGTCAGTACCTTATGTTGGTATGATAAAATATATTCCATACAAAAATAATATATTATCTCAAATATTAATATTGATTTATAGCACAAGAAAGCTGTTCTTCCAAAGGAAATGAATATTCTGTCGACGGTTCTTCTTGTCGAGTGTTTGTTTGGGGGTTAAATGACAAAGACCAATTAGGAGGAATGAAAGGTTCCAAAGTAAAATTGCCAGTGCAATCGGACTTCTTAAGTCAATTGCGGCCAATTCACATTGCTGGTGGTTCCAAATCCCTCTTTGTAGTTTCACAAGATGGAAAGGTGCACTACTATTAAAACAAAATTTAAAGTATGCAATTAATATTTAATTTAATTTTAGTTATACGCGTGCGGCGAAGGTACAAATGGAAAACTTGGTTTAGGTCACAATAATAATGTTTGTTATCCTCGACAAATTCCATTTTTGAGTCAGTACGTGATTAAAAAAGTGGCTGTACATTCTGGTGGAAAACATACACTTGCTTTAACTCTGGATGGAAAGGTGGTTAATTCAAATTTTAAAGTATAACTTAACAAGTTTTTTTGTTAGGTTTTTTCATGGGGTGAAGGTGACGATGGAAAATTGGGTCATGGTAATCGTTTGAATTTGGATAAACCTAAAATGATCGAATCGTTAAGAAGCAAGCGTATTAGGGACATTGCTTGTGGTAGTTCCCATTCTGCTGCAATTACAAGCAGTGGCGAATTATACACATGGGGTTTGGGAGAATATGGAAGGCTTGGTCATGGTGATAATATTACACAATTGAGGCCCAAATTAGTGAGTTTACTTTTGATTAAAAAAAAAAACGTAGATTTCATTTCTTGCTTGTTTTTAAAAGTAACGTGGTCTGTTGTTGTTAAGGTTCAAACATTGATTAGTCATCGAATCATTCAAGTGGCATGTGGTAGTCGTGACGCTCAGACATTAGCTTTATCTGATGAAGGATTAGTATTTTCATGGGGTGATGGTGACTTTGGAAAACTAGGTCGTGGTGGTTCTGAAGGATGTAATGTTCCATATAATATTGAACGTCTCAATCATTTATCTGTCACACAAGTAGAGTGTGGAGCACAATTTTCATTAGCTCTTACTAAAGCAGGAGAGGTAAAACGTAAAGTTTATATGAGGTAATGTTTAAAAATATTAATTCTTATAGGTTTGGACATGGGGTAAAGGTGACTATTTCCGATTAGGTCATGGAACGGATCAGCACGTCCGAAAACCAACTATGATTGAAGTATTTCGCGATAAAAAAATTGTTCAAATAGCTGTTGGTGCATTGCATTGCCTAGCTGTTACCGATTGCGGACAAGTATTTTTTCTAAATTTAATTATTTTTAAAATTTAATAAATTCTAAATTCTACTTGCAGGTCTATGCTTGGGGTGACAACGATCATGGGCAACAAGGTAATGGTACAACAATAGTCAACCGAAAACCAGCATTAGTTCATGGATTAGAAGATGTTTTTATTAATCGTGTAGCTTGCGGAAGTTCGCATTCCATTGCATGGATCTTACAAGTCAATCCTGTTATTTGTAAACACGAACCAGTAATTTTTTCTGTTTCCAAAGATCCACTTGGTTCTGCTAGTTTAGGACTATACGATGATGAAAAACCCATTAAAAATAATCACTCTTCTAAAGATGGACCCACGTTAAGTGGAATAGTTATGAGTTTAGATAGTAGTGCATCAAAACAACAAGCCTTACAACATATTCTGAATGCGATGCATATTCATCAATTGAGGCAAGCTGTTGTGAGATCATTGTGCAGTCATACCAATCTGCAAGCGAGTTCTACTAATAATTTTACGGTTTGTTTCATTAATTCTTTAAATAATTTTGTTTGCAATTTGTAAATAATTCTGATTTTTAGTTTGCTATAAGTCCTGATACGCCTCCAGAAGGTGCAAATGGAAATTATGATCAACGAAATAAAGACGGTGATATTATTTGTGGCGGAGGTGAAGCTCCTGCTTCGTTAACAGAAATTTCAGATTTCAATGTAAATTATGGTAAATAAAACGTTTGGCTACACTTATTTATACTTGTTAAATTTAGAGTCGACTTACAACACCAGAAAATGAAGAAAATCCATTAGCTTTATTTCAATCAATGACGGCTAGCAGTTGTTCGGCCAGTTTGTCATCTAAACATTCTTTAAAATCCACTAGCGCTATGTCTGTTATTGCTGCAACCATGACATCGCATGCTGAGGTAATTTTGTACGACACCTTAATTTTCAGTTTTTAACATTAAAAACTTTTTCTTTCTTTTTTTTTGTAATCAGGTTGTTGGTGAAGGCAATATAACTGGTTTGGACGAGTTTACTTTTTTGTTAACAGAGAGTGATGCTCGACTTCTTGTGGATTTACTTAAACTTGCAGTTGCCGAAAGAGTTGAAGATACTCATGCCAAAGAAATTATTTCTGTTGTTCTGATTAGTAAGTTACTCTGCAAAGTTTTTGAATATTTTTATTAATCACGTTCAATTTTCTACAGACATGGGTTGTGCAAATAAAAATATAGGAGCTATGCTATTGGAAATTTGCGTAACTGAATTAGAAGATACTGTTAGTAATAATCACACCTCAACCATGCTACCTCGTCCTGTCATTCAAGAATCAAGTCACCCTTATATTGATGATGTCACACTTAAAGGTATGTTGCAGGCACACTAAAATGTTTTTAAATAAAAAATACGTGCTCTTGTAGGTCACGTTCGTTTACCAGGTGCAGATTCATTAAGAATTGAATTTGATCGACGCTGTTCTACTGAACGTCGCCACGATCCATTGCAAATTACAGATGGTACTGGAAGAGTAATAGCTACACGTTCTGGAAGGGAATGGACTGATTGGTCTTCTGAAGTTAGAATTGCTGGTAAGTAAATTGAACAAATTTAAATTCGACATTATCCACTAGAGGTAAACCCGTTCTTTGAACGCTTTTCAATCGCGCACCTATAAATGCAAAAAACAAGCAAATGGGTTTATTTCATTTGGTTTCGGTATGCTTGCAGTGTGCACGTGTACTAAGGGCGAATTCCTCTTCCACCATAGAGCAAACATTTTGAAATACAGTCGAACTTCTCTAATGTCCGTATTAATAGTCACGGATTAATCCAAGATTCAAGATTAATTCTTGATCGCAATAAAATAGTCGAAATATTGCAACTATTAAACGCATTTAAAGCCAATCCGAGAATTAATCTTGAATCTCTGATTAATCCATGACTATTAATACGGACATAAGTCAAACCTCTATTGTACACAAAAAAAATTCAAGTTGCAGAAAAACAATTTTTTTTATGGATTTACATATTTATTGTTAAAGTAATATATAAATGTAAGATTGGTAGATCAAAGGATCTCAGGATAGTGGAAAAATTAAATCAACTTTATGTTTCCGTCTTCAAGACTCCGCACACATTCAGAGATGAGACCAATCAAATTGAATGGATAACATTATCCACCAATTTTTCAGTTTCACTTCCAAAAACATGACCTCAAAAAGTTATAAAAAAATACAAAACAGTAACCTCAAGACAAACTTGCCAAAACCAAAGGAAGGCAAAACAAGCACAGAAGTTTTAAGTTCTTTTTTGAGAGAATTATTTACACTAAATGTTAATTTATTTAAATGTTTGTGACTTTTTTGCATTTTTACATTGTAAATTTTATTGTTTGGACATCACTGATTGTGACCGCAACTGATGCTATGTCTCTCCTACCTTTTTTTCAAACCAACTTACATCTTGTTTAGTGAGGTGAATGTGCGATAGCTTCTATAAAATGTTAGGATATTGTGTTCTTTTCACTTCTAGTCTTGAAGATGGAAACATAAAGTTGTCCGAAACGTCGATTCAACGAATCGTTGTTTGATTTAATTTTTCCGCTATTGCGAGATCTTTTGATATACTATTATTATTGTTTGGATGAGATTGATACTGCTATAAATGTAAGATTAGTAACTTTTGATATTATAATTATAATAAATTCAAATTAAATAAAGTTAAATAAACTAATAATTATTGAAAATATATATTGAGCTTACTTGAGGGCCGCACGAAAGTGCAGCACGATTTATCTAATATTCTGTTCTAAATAGAACATTTTATATTTTTGTAACCCATTTTAAAAATTTTCACTTCTTCATTAATTTTTATTTAACTTTTTACATGCCTAATCTACATATTTTTCAAGGTATTTATTGGATATTATAATTAATATTTTAGGGGACGAATTTCATTGGACATTTACAAGTGACAGTTCAGTAAATGGATGGGGCTGGAAATTTAAAGTATTTCCAATAATGTGTAGTCAAAATTTGAAAGAACTAGGCTCCGATAGAGCTGTTTTAAGTCAGCCTTCAATGGATATGGTTATGTGCCTGTTAGATTCCCAGTTATTTAATTGCGGAAATTCAACTCTTATATCTCGATTAGCAACCGCATTAGCAGGATGTTCACAATTAAGTTATTTGTGTATGTAGATTAATATTATGTATTGATCTGTTGCGTTACATCATTTATTTTAGCTTCAAGTCAACGTATGTGGGCTTTACAAAGACTTCATAAATTATTAATGTTACAAACTACCAAAGAAGCAATTTTAGGACTTCCGATTCAACAATTACGCAGTCCTAGCGGTGTTTTGGCTAATTTATTTGAAGATTTGCCGCAAGCTTTGTTGAGACAATACGAATACGAAGAAGTTTCTGTCCGATCTGGAGTACATCTTGTGCATTCCGATTTCTTCCAAGTATAATTATTGTACTAAAATGCTGTTAAACTTTTTCAAATATTGTTTACATTGTTGCAGATTTTGGCGACATTAGCGTGTGATTTAGAGCTTGATAAAATGATTGTTCTTTCTGATAATCACAAGTGGTCGTGGTTTAGAAGATATTGCTATGCCGCAAGAGTAGTTAAATCTTTTATACAAAGATGTGCGCTACCTAAGAACTTTATTCAAGAGGTGAGAAAGAAACTTGGTATTGCAAGCATGGAAAGTAATGATGAAATGTTTGATCATGAATCGTTCAATGCATTTAAAAAAGAACAAGATGAACAGTTACTTCTTTGGCTGAATAGGTAAGATTGTTTAAAGGTTTAATAGAGAAAAAATTTAAATATAATTTTAGACGACCCGAAGACTGGACATTATCGTGGGGCGGATCGGGTCTTATATATGGCTGGGGTCATAATCATCGAGGTCAATTGGGTGGTGTAGAAGGAGCTAAAATTAAAATTCCTTCAAGTTGTGAAGCTCTCTCTGTTCTGAGACCAATACAAATTGTGGGTGGAGAACAAACTCTTCTGGCAGTTACTGCCGATGGAAAAGTTTATGCGACCGGTAAGAATAAATTGAAATTTTCATAAGTTATGTTTAATTTAATTTAAAATTGACGCGACGTGCGTGGATACCCTGGTTCATAGTCACTTGGGAATTTCATATCAAATGACCTCAGTTTGGCAGTGATGAAAGCTGAAACTTTAAAACATATATAAAATTAAAGTAGACACTTTCTTCAATTATTATATTTTTTATATAATAATTAAACTCAAAAATTAAACGAGTTAAATAAACGATAATAGCATGTTATAATCTTTAATATTTTGGTACTGATTGTACCTTCATCAGAAATATAATGAATGTTTAAATAATAAATATAATAATGTTTGTAGTATAACGTTAAGGGAAATGTTTTATTAAATTAATTTCTTGTTAATAGTAGATACTATTTTCGCAGTTAATAATCAAAAGATTACGTCGCATCTGAAGATAAGTGCTAAGTCACTTAAAACATGTCGTGCTGATTAATATTTTAACATAATCTTTTAATTATTAACTGCGAAAATAGTAGATACTATTAACAAGAAAATATAATAATAAAATATACAAAAAGTAAACAAAAGTAATAAATTCAATATGACAAAAAGCAATATACAGAATTTAACATTATTAAACCTGTGCAGGTTTACATTTCTGGAAATTCTGTTAACTGCTGAGTTCATCAGGTAGAGTTGGTTATAATACTGAATATGGAAAACCGCCGCGCTCCTCGTATTTCTAGGAGGAACACGAAAGGCAATTCGCGCAAGAAACTGGGGCAATTAACAAAACTCCCGACCAACTTAGGCAGGAACTCAGCATTTGCTAATACCCTCCTCTCCGTAAGAATTGTAAAGGAAAGCCTCCAAAGCAAATAGTCATATCCGACATCGTGATTTGCAATTGTATTGAAAATGTCCTCAATGGGTCTTAAATATCAATAAAATATCATTATGATTTCTCAGATTTTACTGTAGCATCTGGGCTCTTGGAGTAAAGATGTGAAGGATTTGGTTGCTTGGATTGATTGTTTTCTAATCAATGTCTCGGGGGATAGATGGGTAAAAAGTTTCTTAATATAAAGGATCAGCTTATTCATCCAACGTGGAAAATCCACTTTGGTGCTAGGGTCGATGCCTGTAGAGACAATTACGAATGAAGTTTTCCATCTTACTAGATAAATAAAACACAGGATGATGTTATCTACTTTTACTATAGAAAACATAAAAAACGAATACCCTTTTATTAGTTTTTGTGACTATATGTTTTAAATAGTAAAAGTAGAGAATATCATCCTGTGTTTTATTTATTATGAATAACTTTTATAAAATTTTGGCTAAACAAACTGAATTATTCTTAGTAGATAGTTGGATGTTTATATTATAACTTGTTATTTTTGTTACTTTTATTAATTTACGATTTATTGTAAACTGCAAGTGTATTTTCATTATATATTAGGATATGGTGCTGGAGGTCGGCTAGGAATTGGAGGCACCGATTCGGTTTTAATTCCCACTTTGATAGAATCATTTCAACACGTTTTTATTAAAAAAGTTGCCGTTAATTCTGGTGGCAAGCATTGTTTGGCATTGTCTGTTGAAAACGACGTCTACTCTTGGGGTGAAGGGGATGATGGAAAGTTGGGACATGGTAATCGAGAGTAAGTTAAAATTAATAATTATATTCTACACACTCAATTTGAAATCGTTTCAATTTTATAGTGGCTGTGAAACGCCTCAAATTATAGAAGCTTTGCAAGGATTAGAAGTCATTGATATTGCATGTGGTGGAGCACATTCAGCAGCTATCACGAGTTCTGGTCATTTATATACTTGGGGTAAAGGTAGGTATGGTCGTTTAGGTCATGGTGATAGTGAAGATCAACTTAAACCAAAACGAGTAAGTTAGTTATACGTCATCAAGGTAAATTTTTTAAACAAAACTATCTTAGGTTGATGTATTGTTGGGATACAACGTGATTGATGTGGCTTGTGGATCTGGGGATGCTCAAACATTGTGCATCACCGATGATGATAATGTTTGGTCATGGGGAGATGGTGATTACGGTAAATTGGGTAAATATTAATGCACTCGATGTTTTATTAATTTCTGAAATTTGACTTGTGTTGCAGGTCGTGGAGGTGCAGATGGATGTAAAGTTCCAATCAAGATTGAAAGTTTAGCAGGACTAGGTGTGATAAAAGTAGAATGTGGTTCTCAATTTTCTGTGGCTCTTACTCGCTCGGGAAGTATTTATACTTGGTAAGCATACAATCGTTAAAATATTTTTAGAACTTAATAAAAATTTTGTTGTAGGGGTAAAGGTGACTATCATCGTTTGGGACATGGAACCGATGAACATATACGAAGACCGAAAAAAGTTATAGCTTTACAAGGAAAGAGAATAATTAGTATTGCAACTGGATCGTTACATTGTGTAGCTTGTTCTGATGACGGTGATGTTTTCACTTGGGGTGATAACGATGAAGGACAACTAGGAGATGGAACGACAGCTGCCATACAACGACCAAGACTTGTTCAATCTTTGCAGGTATTATTTAGACTTGATTTTGTTTACTATAATATAAAAACTTCAATTTTACCATTAGGGAACAAAAATTACCCACGTTGCTTGCGGATCGGCACACACGTTAGCCTGGTCGGTAAATAATGGAAATATAAGTGGAAAGTTACCGACTCAAATTCCGCTGGAACATGATTTGTTGTGCGATTTTTCAATGATAGTATTACACAGACGTCTTGTATTATTACACCATTTATCAGAATTGATTTGCCCCCTTATAGCAATGTTTCCATATGCCGGTCCAGGCTCGTTGTCTGAATTAAGAAATATTCTTGTATATTCCATAAAAGAAGCCACATTCAAGAAGATAATTCAATCTACAATGGTTAGGGACAAACAACATGGACCGGTCATAGAATTAAATCGTATACAAGTAAAAAGAACCAGAAAAAGTGGAGGATTGGCTGGTCCAGACGGTATGAAATCTGTTTTTGGACAAATGGTCTCGAAACTTCCTTTGCTCACAACAGAAATTTTATCTTTACCTCAAAGAATTTGGAAAGTTAAATTTGTTGGTTAGTTAAATATTTTTACTTTTATATTTTTAAATGCAAAACGCGGTTTTGATTAGGCGAGAGTGTTGATGACTGCGGAGGAGGATATAACGAAAGTATTGCCGAAATGTGCGATGAATTACAAAATGGATCGCTTCCACTTTTAATTCCAACACCAAATGGTAGAGATGAAGCAGGTACAAATCGGGATTGTTTCTTATTAAATCCCAATTCTAAGACTTGTTTACAACTCAATATGTTCAGATTTTTGGGTAAATTCGAAAAAGGTATATGGGTAAATTGAAAGTTGAAGTTATTTTATCATTTAAGGTGTTTTAATGGGCATAGCCATTCGAACCGGTTCGCCTTTAAGTTTAAATTTGGCGGAGCCTATGTGGAAACTTATAGCGGGCATGGAGTTAACACCTTGCGATCTCACCGAAATGGATCGTGATTATGTGCCAGGTTTACTTTGCATTAGAGATATGGCAACAGACGAGCAGGTATTTCAAAATTTAGAAATGCCGTTTTCAACTCCATCGTCGTGTGGTACAGATGTGCCACTTAGTAATAAATACAAACGAATCACATACGAAAATCGTTTAGAATATGTGCGTCTTGCATTGAATTTTAGGTAAGTTTCCGTTTCAATTAATGAAATCTTTTTAAAAAAGAAATTATTTAGATTGCATGAATTTGACGAGCAAGTAAAGGCTGTGCGTGATGGTTTGTCAAGAGTAGTGTGTGTACCATTACTATCTTTATTTAGTGCATACGAATTAGAAACTATGGTATGTGGATCCCCAGATATACCATTGTGCTTATTGAAGAAAGTTGCTACTTACAAAGGTAACAAACAATAAAGAATTGATTTAAATGGAAATTAATTTTTCATTTTCAATAGGTGTTGAAGCGAATTCATCTTTAATGCAGTGGTTTTGGGAGGTAATGGAAGAATTTACTAATCAAGAACGTTCGTTATTTTTGAGGTTCGTATGGGGTCGCACTCGTCTACCGAGAACAATAGCTGATTTTCGAGGTCGAGATTTTGTTATTCAAGTATTAGATAAATACCATCCACCAGATCACTTTCTACCTGAAAGTTACACTTGTTTCTTTTTATTGAAGATGCCAAGGTATTCCTGTAAGGTAAGTTCTAACTAAGATTTTAAAAGCCAGTTCCTTGCAAAAATTTTTACTGAAATTATCATAGGTAATCTATGATAATAATAAGGTATATAAATTTTTAAATAATTGTATTCATGTTTTGAATTGAATCAGTATAACAAATGAAATATTGATTTATCAAAATAAATTATGTGTTTTATGCCCGGTTTCTTCACTCATATATATACTGCCGACGACTTGATATATCGCCGACAAAGCAAAGTTTGGTTTTTTTCACTGTAGTCAAAGCAGCTGACAAAAATTTTGTCGGCGGTATACCACAATGAAGTTGTAGGCAGTATTATCTATGAGTGAAGAAACCGGACATTAGACATAGGGCTCATTTTAAAAGTTCTAAAACTTTGCACTATTTACTGTTAATAAAAAAATTATGCTAGAGAAAGGGCGTGAATCATAAGAGCATTACATACTCTATTAATTGAGGCGAAAACTTGAAATACCTGTAAAAATAATAGTGAAGAAGCCTTTATTGAATTGCCCGATATACTTGTGCAATATTAGAAGCAGAATTATCGGAGCGGAAATAAGAAAATTTAGTGTTCAGAAAAAGAACATTATGGACATGTTCTATAAAAACGGTGGTAAAATATTTTTGTAACATTAATTTTTTGAGCTCAACCACTTCCGGTAGGGGAGCGTTCATAAACCACATGGTTCCATTTTAGCCTATTTAGAATCCTTCCCACCCTTCGTATAGCCTAATGTAGCTTTTACCATAGCCCCTGTGAAGTGAAGAAGAAGTCCAGACATTTTGAGCTTCCTGTTAATAAATTTATTTAAAAATTGAAGGGCTTATTGCAATATAGTGATAAGCCACATTTCATGGTTATTGAGATATCAAGCGCTAAAGGTTGTGAAGTATAATACCAAGCCATATAAATAAATATTTCAATAATATTTTAATAATATTTCCGTATATATTATTATAATAATATTTCGGTAGTGGCTAGTCATTATATTTCACAACCAGTTGCGCTTAAAATCTCAAAAACCATGAAATGTGGCTTATCACTTTATTGCAATAAGCCCTTCAATTGTTGGGTAAAAAATTAATAAAACCGATATTTGTTTTATATATTTTTTTATAGTTATTTATAAACATTCTGACTCAAATAGTGGCACTCGCCACTTCTGCAAGTTATTAATCATTGGGAAAATATCTTTTTCGGTTACAGCGAAAAGATCCATTTTTGAACATGCAATCGTTCCGAATCGAAATAGTTTTGTTTTAAAATATCAAAACCACAGTGGCTGTCGCTGGTCTAGAAAGTCTTGTGTGCAAGTGAACTTGAGTATAGTTTTACCGAGTACTACCTAATGTCTTTAATACATTCAAACTAGCAAACGTTGGCTAGTTCATGCAATCCGAGCACTAAATGACTACAAGTCACACATACACACGGCAGTGTAAGTATCTAGCGTACCTAGAATATAAAAGTAATCAAAAAGTATGGAGATAAAATCTACAGGGTACGGTGCCAAAATCCGGACAAATTAAATATTATTTGAAACATAACTTTTATTGCAAAAATGGAGAAGTTTACAAGTACTTTTTTTTACTAAATTGTTTATTAGGTCATAAAGAACACGTTTACTTAATATGACCCCGTTCTGCTTGAATGATCGCTTCCATTCTTGGTCTGAACTCTGAAGCGTTCGCAGTTTGAATGTCTGGCAATGGAAACCTCCCCATTTATTATATTTATTATTATTTTATTTATTTTTATTTTATTATATTTATTATTATTTATTATTCTGTTAAGTTGATCGCCTATGCCTGTGCATAGTGGATGGCACTCGAAAAAGTATTTTAAAAACAAAAATTTTGCTTTCAGTTTATGATTATTTTACTTTCTTCAATTTTGTAAAAATGCTTTCCCAAGTGAAGATAATACTAATATTACAATTACAGAATTCTAACAGGGTGCAACTTTATTGCTGTGCTATGAAACTGAGCAATGTGCAAAGTATTAAAACTTAAAAATGAGTAGCCCTTCACCGTAGTAATATTTTAAGGATAAAAAAATTTATGGGCAAGCTTTTTTTAAGGCAGAAAAAATTGTGAAGCTGGGAAAAAAGCGATGAAAATGTAATATAAACTATAATAAATAATTAATACTAGTAAGGTATCCCCAATGTGCAAGAACTAAATTTGTCACATCCTGCTTTGTGTTGATCAACTGACACGTTTTGAACCTAACTTTGTCGTTTTTGCGGCCCGAATAATTTAATTACTTGTTAATAAATAAAAATATTTATTTTTAGATGGTACTTCAAGAAAAATTAAAATATGCTATTCATTTTTGTAAGTCTATTGACACTGACGAATATGCTAGAGTAGCAATGGTAGGTGATATGGCTGCCAGTTCCAGTTCAGATGCTGAAAGTGATCCAGAAATGGATAGCATTGCTAGTCACGAACCATTATAAATTTCCCGTCCATAAAGATTGCTTGAATTTATAATCTAATATGTGTGCATGGTTTAAAATTTAATTTTAATTGACGATCATATTGAAAATAAAAATTGATTTTTGTACAAGCCAAAGAATTTATTGTTTTTTAATTTATTTTTTACACAAATATTGCTGGTGTCAATTGATGTGTCTTGAGATTGTTGATTTGATACTAATAAAATGTTTAATTCAGTGTAAGAGAGAGCTTATGTTATTTATTGCTTATTATAAACACAACTTTGCATGGAGAATATTATGCGCTGCTACCTAACAAATTAAAACTATGAAAGTTTGAAGATCTCAATTTGTATACAATAGGATTACCCAAGTTGGCATTCATTTTTCTACTGTAGAAATAATTTAGATTCAATTATCTAACAATATTTAAAATAACAAGTAGACTCTGTGCTCATTGTTTGCTAAAATTAGAATTGCTTCTTTTAATATCATTTTGTAACTTACTTGTTATTATAAATGTGATATTTATTAAGACTTGATTGTTTATTGTTAATTTTATTGTAAACTGTAAATCTTTGTTGAATGACATTTTACGGAACATAATATGCAACAGTTTCTTTTTTAAATCAAATTGCCGATTGTGAGTATGTTTGTCTGAAATTAATTTTTAATTTTTTTTAAATTTGGGATAACCTAGTTTTGCAGTTTACAAATTGTAAAAGTGATTTAGAATTATTAAATTATTATGACAATTCTATGATGAGTGAGGAAAACAGTAAAAGTCAAAAATTAGCATTTCGAGGAAAAACCGAATTAAAAATGTACATTTTTTACTAAATACCCTATACATTATCGAAAGTGTTATTATTGATTAATTTTAAATAATTTAATCTTGAATCAATCTATTTATAATACAATTGATTTTGGTGAATTTTTCAAATTTTTACGTAATACATTCACATCACATCTTATAGTTTATGCCTAACTGAACAGATAGCTTTCAATGTTATTATTCCAAAACTGAATAGGGATTGGGATTATTATGTAGTAGGTATCAATATAATAGAAATGAACAGTTTTTTAAAATTATTGTGCAATATTTTATTTAAAATAATTATTTAATATAATAAACAAATGAACGCTTGTTCATAAGGAGCAGTAAATGAAGGATTAGCAAGAGAACTCGGAGATAAAATAGAATATGCAAATGTACATGAACGAGTGGATGTGGATATAGAGTAAGCTACAAAAATGGGAGATGAATTCAATTAAGGTTGTTAAGAAGGAAATCGAAATATGTAGTATATGAGAAGTTTTGAAATTTTTACAATATATTATTTGTACAAATAAGAAAATTCTGGAAAAGTTTAAACTTAAACCTGTTTTTAGTTATCGAGATAAAAAATGTCATTACCGCAACAATCAGAAATGTCAGAATTACAAAACTTCGCCAAAATATTTATAAAAGTCTTACAAATAAGTGTACCGAATTTCAAAAAAGTCCTGTTCTTAGTTTCTGAGAAAATTAAATAATGAGTAAAAAAATATATAGTTTAACTGACCAAACCTCTTTAATGAATAATACATTATCTTTTGTATTTAGCATAGGGCAGAGTCCCCATCCCTCTTCTTAACAACCTTAAATCATCAAAACAAAGCAGATTTTCTTTGTTTTATGTTAAATACTGTCGTTATAGTTTTTACTAATGAAAATCTACTACATGGATTTAGAAGTTCTTTAGCTATATAATAAGTAACATTAATAATATGTCGTAAAAGTCGGAGAAATTTACCAAAAGTTCAAAGCTAAAAACTAAAGAAAATCAAATTTGGGTCCATATAAATAACGTATTTAAATAATAAAATTGAACAAAGTTCAAAATACAAATTGAAATACAATAAAATTTTAATATTCTAATTTCTAATGTGCAAGAAATCCTGTGTCTTAAAACTTAATGATATAATAACATTAAGTAACGCATTTATGTATTATGCTTATTATCCTAAATTTTTGACTTTCTCGTGTTTTCCATTCACCATAAAATTATTATTAGCTATTGCGATGCAATTAATTGTTATTGCTACTTTTAAAATAAAATTTCCTACCTATATTATTATATTAAAGGTACATAAACTAAAAGACTATTCTAAATTAGTGCCATTTTTTTAGAAATGCTAAAATAATGCAATTCAAGGACTCAGGATTACATTACAATGTATTTATTTATTAAGTAATTGTAATTATTTTTATGTAATAATAAATTTGCCAACTTATTGCTTACTACAGATATTCGTGATTTTTTCTTGTAAATTCAAATTCCTTGCCAAACTATGGTTAGCCTTATTGAATCGGATCGTAGTGAATTATGCTGTGGAAAATTCTTAGGGAGGATGCCAAGTTAAATACGCAAGAAATCCAAAGGATATATTTCTTTAAAATTTTTTGCGTCGCAATTTAATTTGGTAAAAACTACCTAACCTAGTTAACAAAAGAAGCCGCACAAAAGGGGTGGTAAGTATCTCACAATAAGTTAGTAATGGTATTCGAAGAAATTCCAATTTCTATCACGGCAACTTGCAGAAATTAATTCCCGAAGATTTGTTAAATTGTGATTTAGCTAAATTGCTTGGACAAAAATTTCAAGATTGATCTCGGTTATTGCCGGTACACTAAGTATATGTACTATAATGCAGTAGAACCTTGATTATCTGCGGTCGGCTATATATTATCATTAGACGAGCGGTTTACACCTATTTTCAGTTCACTTACCGACTAATCAGCGTTCTAGTGGCTGAAAATAATTTTATTCGATTTCTTATATTATACTGAGAAAAAACTTCTATATACACTTTATTTTTTTATGAGTCGTTTAATAGTTATAAACAATCTTTTGTTTTAAAAATCTAAATTGCGGGGAAAACATCTGAAAAAATTTTAGAGGATTAATTGGACCAAAACCCACATTTTTTGTTTCTTTCATTTTTTTCGTAAAATCAATGGTTTTTAAATAAATAAATAAAACTCATTAAATAGCGAAAAATGCCTACCTTTACAATTTTTTTCTCAGAAAATTATACATCTTTTTATTTTTAAGTTCAGAAAACAATGGCGCAAGGCTTTTCTTTCATGGTTTTGATAATATGTGCAAAATATTATAAAAACGAAACTATTGATGCACGTTTTTATTTTTAAAAATAACTGTCACAAAAATAATAAAGAAAAATATTTTTCGAGGAATTGCATCTTTGCCCTCCAGTGAAAATATTGAAACCCCGCCACTGAACTGCTCAAAATTTTCAAATAACTATTATTGACCGAAATCTCAAATTTATATCAAATATCTTACCTCATGATATTATGTACTTATAATG
The DNA here is from genome assembly GCA_963170105.1 of Cantharis lateralis. NCBI lineage: Eukaryota > Metazoa > Arthropoda > Insecta > Coleoptera > Cantharidae > Cantharis > Cantharis lateralis. The sequence continues at coordinate 14,582,063 of OY720629.1, forward strand.
AGTATAATAATTATTATTAATAATATCAAAATGTGACAAAATATTGATCAACTGAATTAAGTCAAACGAATAAATTACCTTGGATACTTTCACCTTACATACGTTTTCATAAATAATAATTCAATGAAAATTAATTGTTAGAAAATAGAAATTGTAATAAATAATTTTTTTATAGAAGTTTTATAGAAAAAAAATCTTGAAAAGTGAGGTGTACATAAATTTAAACATTTAGGAAGTTTTGTAACGTTGGTAACAAATTTTGGTACCAGCGTCAATTTATTTTCTAGAGGTTGAATCCGAATATAGGTTATAATCTGTAGGGCTCGGGTAGTTACATAATTTTAAGAAAATTCGATTCTAATAGGTAGATAATCGATAGAAATTTATTTATATTTTTAGATATTTACTTTCGTTTTTGCAGAAAATGGCCGGAGAAGATTCAGGAAATTCGAATAAACTTACTGGAATTAGTAAAATTTTTAATTCTCAAACTGTACGAGGTCGAGCAAATGTAAATATACTTTTCAACCTTTGCAATCACTCCTTTACGTTAATAAAATTCTCAGAAGCCTTGATAGTCCTTTTAACAGCTTTTTACAAAACTTATTTGCTCTTCGATAGTAAGCATGGCCGGTTTGATTTTTTTCCCCGAACTTGATATACACCAATAAAATGTATCGTTAGCGAAGCAGCAAAGTGGTTAATTTATAAGGTCTTCGTTAAAATATAATAATTTTTTGTAATTGAAATTATTTAGATTTATTCAAAATGATCTTTATTTTTCAGGTAGCAATGGCAACATACGCAGGAATTGGATTATTAGTAGCATATTTCATGCTAAAACCTAAAGCAAAAAAATAAAGTAGATTGTATGGTGTTCATTTTAGAATATTGTATTATTATTAAATATATACGATGAAATAGTAACTTATACCTCGACAATTGATTTTTTTTATTATTTATTTTTACGCATTTAAAAATTCTGTGTAATAAAAATATTTCATGTTAACAGATTAGATTGAACTTTTTTCAAGTTTTAAGAAACTTGAAGTATTAGAAAAATACTTGGCGTTAGCTTCGTTCACTCTAATTTCTGCAGCTTGTGGATTAACAATTTCGAGACCCTGCAGAGGAGTAAAAGCAACACTAGAAGCGGTACCCGAAATTTGTCTTTTAACAGATGTACTACCACCCCAAGCTTGTTGTTTTTGTAAATTCTTTTGTAGCGTTTTAGAAATACGAACTTTAGTTTTCTCGTCAACTTGTGGTAACCGAATTCTGCCTGTGCCCGATTTACCGATAGTACCTCGAGTGTAACCCAAATCTTCTTGATAAGCGTCGTCTTCAATATCGGCAAAGTTCATTCGGTTGGCATGCTTCCTAAATTCAGTTATCGCATATCGTTCTTTCATTTTACGAACTCTTTTACCTCCTCTCTTTTTCCTTGGTGCTTCCACCGGCTTTGGCAAGGGCTTAACAAATTTAACTGGTGGTGGTTCCTGTAATTTATCCAATTTTTTTTCTATTTCTTCACGAAACATCTTACCGATGTTTCCGTTAGAGCTTTGATGTTGCAAATCGACACGTGCAGCCAAAATTGATTTTGCTGCAACTAAACGAGCGGCTTTTCTTTGTAAATCGTGAGGTGAATTTTGCACAATTTCAGAGTAATGCACGAAACCTGTGTGAGGTATCATGGTGGTTTGTGAGAATCCCGCCAAAGTCTTTCTCTGCTGTCCTAATGTTAGTATATTGCAAGCAGGTATTTTAATTAGCCTGCTAAGACCACCGGCAACTCCCAGCATTTTGGCGGCAGTTGACGCTCCAATTATAGCGGACAGATTGGGTGCAACAAATGCCATTCTGCTTTCCACGTATTCGTATATTTGCAATTTATAATTATTTAACTTCATTGCCATGTCGCAGGCTTCGTCAATTTGATACTTCTCGAATTCGCTCAGTAGAGTACCTTGAGTCGTAGATGCAGTTACAGAAACAACCATAATAGTTGCCTGAGTTAAAAACTGTTGCAAAATTTCGTTATTTTTCGCTTGATCCAAGTCGTTTCCCAATTCCTTTACCGTTCTTATATATTCAAGTGGTCCTAGCACTAAAGAATCCAACTCTGGAAATCGTTTTTGATATTTTTGTTTGACAAATTTGTATATTGTCGCAATTTCGTTATCGATATCGACAGCCATTGTATTGGCTTCTATTATAAGTTGGTACTCAGGATCGGATTCAACTGGACCTTTCATGTCCGTATTCTTTCTATTCTTTGTACTGTAACTTTTTACTTCATTCATTATATGAAGCAATTCAGAGGAATTACTCAATTTGCATAACTCTGTTATCGAAGAAAACTGATTGATATCTTGTTCCAACTCTATTTTTGGTTTTTCTTCTTTTATGTCCAACGGGTTATCGGTTTCCATAAGCTCTTCTAATTCATCTTGATCGTTTTCTTCCAAATCTGCCAATAATTCGTCGGCTAAAGACATCTTGTTTTATAGTACAAAAACTTGATCAACTAACGTTAAAACTTCGTAAATGTTGAGGTTATGAAAATTGTTCAGTAACTTTATTGGAGTACCAACCACAAAATTTGTCAAATATTTGCTTTGGTACTATGCGAATTGAAATTGGTTTATTTGAGGGATTTCCTTAGGTGATTTGGGTGATTTTATTGTTTTACGGAACTGTCTTCAAAGCTGTCAAAGAAATTTGTCGATATCGTTTAATATTTAAATCAGTTAACTGATTTATTCATTCCGAATACAAAGTGAATTCCTTACTAAGATGACTTTAGGAAGTGCGAGTTTACCCAGTTCAACAACTTTAGCTATTAAAAAAAGGTAAGCTTGATTATTTGATATTTTTGTTGCAAACGATTTTTAATATGTAGAAATATATTTTTTAGGAAGCAACCCACATATTCTGCACAAGGAGTTAGATGTCAGAAATGTTTAGAGATCGGGCATTGGTCTTACGAATGCAAAGGAAAAAGGAAGTACCTTCATAGGTCATCAAGAACACAGCAATTGCAAAAACGACTAAAAGCAAGGGAAGAACAACTCACTAAGTAAGAATTGATTTTAGCTAACTAACTAACTCCTTAGCGCTATAATCCATTGTGGGTCTTGGCTGCCTCTACAATTTGCATCCACTTCTGACGGTCTTGTACAGATTCTTTCAATGTGTCCATGTCTACTTCCAGCATCCTAAGATCTCTGTTGATGCCGGCCCCTCCATCTCAGTCTTCCAAGTGGTCTCTTTCCTTGTAGTGCTTCGTCCCATTCTATTCTAATCAGTCGTTCGTTATCACTTCTAATTAGATGACCTGCCCATTGCAATCTCTGTAATTTTATTTCTTGTACTATTTCGGGGTAGTCATATAGCCGATGCAATTCGGCATTTGTTCTTATTATCCATTGATCTGTTTCTGGGTCTCAACATCAGCGTATCCTGCACAGTCAACGTCCATGTTCCGCCTGCTTAGGTTACTACTGATCTTATGATGGTTTTGTAGATGTTTATTTTTGATGGTCTTGTTATTAATTTAGATTTCAGTATGTGTTGCAGCGCAAAACAGCATCTGTTAACTAGGCTTATTCTTTGTCTGATTTCCTCACGTATAGTGTTACAAGATGTTAAATATATAAAATTGAAAGCTGAAATTCTTGAACATTAGTTGTTAGGAATCGACTTGACCAGTAAGTCTACCACACCGTTGAATATAATAATTGTACTACAAAATCTAACTAAATCATTGAAGAAGTTGTAGATGTTAAAAACTGAACACCAAATTTTTTTTTATATTATTACATTTAGGTGTCGATTCTAGTCACCATCTTAAAAATTAAAAAATCAACCTGTAAAAATCTGCTTTCATATATTTTGATATTTGTTCAAGGGGTTACATGGGTTTTGAAAGTTAAAATAAAGCATATTTTCTCAAATTGTTTTAAATATTATAATAAAAAAATTATTTTATTCAAACTTTCAAGCATATAAAAGAGCAACATTTAAAATAATAATGTTATATAAAACTTTCATTTAAACATTTTGTAAGTTCAGCCATTGAGGGCCTGGTTTTCAGAGACCCCTTAGAAAAAAATATCTTTGTGGTGGTCAGGCTAATTCGTGATAGCCTTATCTAAAACTAAATATTTTCTGTTAGTAGGTGGGTATAGCTCGTGATTGAATGAAGGATTTAAAACTAACTACTTTTGCCACATTTTGAAAAGAAAGAAATTAGAAAACACATCGTTTTAATCCAAGTTACCTGCCTATTATACTGCATGCTTGTAAAAATGTACAATTACGAATTCTTTAAATAGAGGATTTATGCCGATTTTAATCACCTACTTTTAAATTTAGGCTTCCCTTAAATCTTATTTTAACTATAGGCAAACTAAACAAAGCTGACACATCAATTTAAGGATTGCTTAAAATTTGAAATGAGAAAGCAATGGAAAACGACTATTTAAATGCAATTTAATTTTTTTAGAACCTCAACAAATACAGCCACAACATCTACAAATACAAAATCTGTAAATAACGATGAGAGTTCCAGTTCCGACTCAGAAAGTTCTTCAGATTCTAGTTCATCGGGATCTTCTGATGATGATAGCGAGGAGTAATTACAACATTCCCTAATTGAAGGGCTTAGTGCAAGAAGTAGCTAAGTGACATTTTGAGATATTTCAATTTTAGTAATTTCTTGCGTTATAATTTCAACACATTTTCATATGTTACTTAGAGACCACTTGTAGTGATTCTGATAACACCATCATGTAGTATACGTTATTCTAAACTAGATGGTACAAAAATCTTAAAATCACAAAAATTTCACTTAGGTACTTCTTGCACTAAGCCCTTCAATTGTAATTATTATTAAGTTATTAATTATGATTTTATTGTTAATAAATATGTATAGAATGTGTGAAATTTAATTTTTGTAAAATAATTTAAATTGTAAGAATACTTAATGCCTTATTTTTTAAACACATTTTCTGTGAAACTTTTGAAATAAATTAAGATTGTACTTTCTTGTATGCTTTATTTACAAAAAAAACTCAATGAATAGTAGAAAACATTAAAGTACTAGAAGTTAAAAAAATGTAACATTACAAACTAATCTTCCAAGTTACCTGAAATGGTGTATACAATAACTTTTCTTTGAGCATCGTAAAAGAAATTATTATTTTCAAATAATTTTGTCTTATAAAACGGTTTCAGATCACGAATATCCATCTGTTTTGCCTGTAATCATAAATCATAGTTAAGATCTAAATAAGAAAAAGCAAAAATGTATTGCATTTACCTTGTCCATTAGATCTTTTTCGTTAATTTCGATAACAAGCGCCTCGGAAGAAGTTGTGCCTTGCATGAAAGTTAATTGATCTTGACATAGCTGACGCAAAATGTAAAATAATAGTTCGCTATGATCTTTTTTGAACATCAAGTATCTGTGGAATATCTGTCTCATAGATTTCATTATACTGTATTTTTGAGTTTCGACAAAACTTTCCAATACCATGCGAACTGCCATATTAACATCTTCTTCTTCTACATAATCTCTCAAGTGCATTCTTGCATGTGCTTCGGACATTCTTATAAAACTTTCAATATGTCTAACAGTTATGGGTATACTGCCAGTTATCTAAGCAATAATAATTATTCCAATACATTCAAAAGATTTTATGCATGACAATACTTACTAGTGATTCCTTTCTGAGCTGAGAATATATGCTGGCAATTTTTTCTGTATCGACGCTGTTAAGTTTGGGATGTACGTTTTCGCGAGCATAAACTAAATATTTCCTTAGCATTTCCTGTGGTATCGACAAATCATTTTCAATTTCATCAGTAATGTCATCTTCAGATTTTTTAGATGGATGATGACGGATATGAGAAGACACAACAAATCTACAAAGAAAAAGTTTAAGAAAATTTGAGATTAATAAATCGGAATGTTCATTAACCTGGCTAAATGTTGATCCTGAATTGGATCAACTTCATCTCTCACGACACAAAGAATGTCAAAACGAGAAAGAATTGGATCGGATAAATTGACATTTTCGGCAAAAGTCATACTAGCATCGTAACGCCCTCCAATTGGATTGGCCGCTGCCATCACCGAACAGCGGGCTTGTAAACTGGTTACAATACCAGCTTTAGATATAGAAATAGACTGTTGTTCCATAGCTTCATGAATAGAAGTACGATCTTGATCGGTCATCTATAAAAATTATTAAATAATTATTGTGCAAATCCATTATGACATCAAAAACTAACCTTATCGAATTCATCAATAAGGCAAACACCTTTATCGGCCAAAACAAGTGCACCTGCTTCTAAGGTCCACTCTCTTGTACTAGGATTTCGTTGTACGTAAGCAGTCAAACCTACAGCACTGGCACCTTGTCCCGTTGTAAATATAGCTCGGGGTGCAATTTTTTCAACAAATTTTAAAAACTGTGATTTAGCTGTACCAGGATCGCCACAGATTAATACGTTAATATCTCCACGTATTTTATGCTTCTGACCTGAAATTACCCAATAATTAGTAATATAGGAGTACAGAAAGTTATTAATTATTGTAAACGTTGATAATGTCATCAGACGTTAGTTGGTACTAGCATGGGATTTATTAATTTAGAAACCAATAGGCAATGATTGATAGTTTTAAAGTTAGCGTTATTGAATACTGTTGTATACCTACAGTATATTTTAATTTTTTTGGTACTAAAATATGGCTTGATAAAAGGTAACATGTTTACCATTTATAATAATTAGTGAAATTTGATATAATTTAAAATTTCAACTCAATGTAATATTAATAATAGTAATGTTTATTAAATTATCAAAGTACAATAAAACATCGATTATCTGGACTGACTGGGACCATGCTTTCACGAATAAATGAAAAGCACATATAATAACAATTTACCGTTAATATTACAAAATATACTTATTACATAGTATATTTAATACAATAAAATACACTAAACCACTTTCTATGTAATGCAAGTGCAGCTCTGAAGAAACAAATTCTATACATTTGTTGCGCACCAATAATCAAGGTTCTACTGTATATAAAAAATAATAAATTATAACCTTAAGGGCAGGTTCTCATGAAACAGGATCAAAAAAATCGATCTTTTCTTCTTTCATTTTTTGATAGCTTATGATGTGTAGAATATATTCGCCAAACAATTTCACGGACGAATAATTTTCTAAATTATATATAAATTATATACATGCTATGGTAAGTATAATTACGACAAGTCTGCCGTCCTAAGGAAGAAGGTCCTATCCTCCTATCTGCAAAATACTGATTCTGAGATATTTAGACTGTTACGTATCATTCAATGCCGTCGTCCGTTTTCATTGTATCAAGTTCAAATTTAAAACTGAATTATAAAATGAGTTGCTTTATCATTGCACCTGTAGTAAATCCTAAATTTTGTATCATATTTTAATAATTAGGCAGATATGACGGTTATTCTTGGTATAAACCACCACATTGTGAAGTTTCATTTGATATAACTATAATTTAAACAACATAAACCTCAAACTCGGTATATTATTAATAGAAACATCTATTAATTATAAATGAACATCAGAAAGAGAGAAGCTGCACTATTAATTATAGGACAAACAAGGGCGCCCACAGAAAATTATCTAGGGGGGGGCAAAAATTATAAGTACCACGGGAAAATTGTTGCAGTTCCACGCCCAATTTTTACCCCAAAGTCGTTAAAAAACCCGCCTTCCGGACCCATTAAAATTGTATTAAGACAAATATTTTTTTATTAAACAATTTAGTTGAACCTCCTTAACTTCGATATTTATATTTGTGTATGTTGTATCACCAAGAGCAAATAGGAACCAAGAAGAAAGAAAAATAAATTTATTTACTGGCGGAGACATGTCCGCATGACTCTTTTAGTAGTCTAGGCGCAGGGTGCTGGATCACTAAAGCGAACTAATAACACCTAATAGTGCGGGAGCTGATCGGCAAAAATAAAAATTTAATTTTATATACGAGTGTTTTTGTAGTAATGTAAAGTAATTATTGCTAATTTAAGATTCTGATTTATTGAAAATATTATCATATTTTGGAAATAAGGAATTTCCAGGGGGGGGGGGAGGCAAGTGCCCCCTCTTGCCCCTCCCTCCGGGCGCCCTTGAGGACAAACTATATAGTTAAATATAAGACATTTCTGCTGTAGTTAGGACTCTCTACCTTGGTGGATAGGTAAAGGACATTGCATAGCATACATAGGACCTTCTTCCTTAGGACGGCAGAAGTGTTTAAATGCGTTTTTCTCAAAACCACATTTTTCAAACTGGCTCCCACAATAGCTCGAAAACTACTCGATGGATTGCCCTTTTTTTTATTTTAAAATAGATTAAATTTATTGGAACCTCAACCTAAATACAGATGATATTTGTTTTTTTGCTCTTATGGAACTTTTAAGTGCGAAAAACGTGAAAAATTGGTTCGGAAGATTTGCATGTCTGCCATTTTTTTAATTTAATAAATTAAAAACCGATGTGGAAAAACTACTCTAATATACGATTTATACGGCATGCACCATTTCCAGTAACCAATACGCCATTGTTATTATAACACAAACAATGTGTGGAGTTTAGGTGATAACCAACAGGTTATTTAACTTAAAAATGTTGAAATGTTTTACCTGGATTTTTAGATTCGCCACCAAATAAAGCTAAAGCCAAAGCACGTTTTATGTAATTGTGTCCATAAATAGAAGGTGCAATTGAAGCAACAATCCGATCAGCAATACGATGATCTTTGCTCATTTTAATAATAGCATTAATATCATCATCGGTAAGAGATTGAACAATTTGTTTGCAATCTTTAACAACCATGTGATTTGCAAAAATTACGGTTGCAAAAACTGGAAATCCGTGATCTGTATTGAGAGCACCATCGTAATTATTGGTATAAACTCCCGTGATGTCAACTTCGTCGCCAGGTTTACAACGATCACACAAATCGGCTAATAATATGCAATCCTTAGAGCGAGGAACACGACCAGCAGGTATTCTCCCTGGAGATTCTTGCAAGGTTATTTTCTGATAGTTTCGATAAATAGTTTGTTCCATGTTAATCTTTAAAAAAAAAATTGTTATTTAAAAACTTGTAAGCAATTAAAATTGTTACCATAAATGGTCCTGCGCTTTGACATTCTGGACAAGCTCCCGGTTGAACTTCTATATACTGAGCTTGTACGAAAGGACCAAGTATAAAACCACATTTGTTACAATCGTATTTTACTACAGATAACTGGGGTAAAACTCCTGTAGTAGCTGTTACGACACCCAATGTCCTTACTAATTGATTAATATGCAATTTTCTAGTAAAGTAACAAATATAAATACACCCAACATTGGCAAGAATCAAACAATCTTATTACCTAAAAGTTCTCAACTCTTCAATAAGTGGTAAGTCAGAAATTCGCACGTGAATTTCATTGGTAATTCTTCCGTAACTAGGATACATTTGTAATGCAACTTCTTTAGCAACTTCATCAAATATTTCTAACATTGGCATTGGCGCTTCTGGTAGAAAGTAAGCCAAAACGTGCTCCTTACTGGCTAATGTGGGAAACTCAACAACAAAACTTGACTGAAAATAAAAATTATTAAATATGAATAGTGATAACAATCTATTTAAGGCACAAACCTTATTATTTTCACACATTCTGCGCAAGCGATCTTTGTAAACGTATTGACCTTTTGTGTTAACGTAAGTTCTCAAAAAATTCTTAAAACGATGAACAATTTCTGTTCTTGGCCCAATCTTAGTAACCCATTCTTTAATTGTAAAGCCTTTAGTGTCTTCCAAATTTTCGATAGATTCAATTTGCTCAGTTTCCATGTCTCCTGCGGCTGCCTTTTCTGCCATACGGCGTTTGTGTCTGGGATCCTATTTAAATAAAAAACAATAATTTGATGTAGGTTGTTATATAAAAACAAGAAACTCACTTCTTCATCATCACTCTTATCATAAAAAAGCTCCCTATCATCTCTCCTCATAATTCCCATTTCTCTATCTCTCCGACGCATATCCTCTTCGGCAGCACGTCGGGCACCAGGCGAGAGTGCATCATAATCTTCATCATCTAAATTAGCTTCATCGTATCTATCCAATCCTGGCATTTCACGATAATCACTAAAATTTAATACAAAACATGAATTTCTAAAAAACAAAACATTAACAAACTTACGCCTCCATATTATCACCAAACAATTCCTCTCCATCCTCTTCCATTTCTTCATCAATTTGCGACATATCTCCTAGGAGAGCCCCTTCATCTTCAAAGGGCACAAAATCATTCGGGGGTGTCATATTTGAACGATTTCCTGGCGTTAAAGGTACCGCCAATGGAGACGTATCCTCATCCTTCAAAGTAAGTTAAATTGTTTTAGTCACAAATAATGCACTTTCGGCATACAATAAATTTAAACTTACCCCAGACGCCATAATGTTTTCAATACTTATCAAATAAAAGTATGAAATAAAATAAAACTTAAGTTGATCAAAGTTATAATGCAACAAGCTACCCAAAATCAACAGTTGGTTTATGCATGCATTAACTTTCCGCGGGAAAACAATAAGTTTTAAGACAACTTAACCTCACAATTTCAGTAACGTCATCTGTGATTTTATTCTAAAACATGAAACAGAATGCAACCGCAAGTATTTTGTGAATGTAGCAATTGTAGGTTATTACCAGTTATTACTTATTATATTTGTATGCATTTTTAATCTTTGTTTTTAAAAAATGAATCGCGAATTTGAAGAGCACAAAATTTATGTCTTATTGGATTTTCAAGGCATTGAAACAGGATTATCTAATCACGAAAGTGAATATTTTAGAATGCTGAATTTAAACGAAATCAAACCAATCGTTCAATTGGGAGAAGATATTTATGAAGGTAAGTTAATAGTCCAGTAATTTAATTTAACTAGAAGCCTTATTGTTGAGGTAAGGTTTTCTTTTGTGTCGTTGGGTTGTCAATAGAATTTGTTCTTAAATAATTTGTTGTTTTAGGAACATACGAAGACGCTTTAGGCACTAACGTATTCTTTGAAGAAAGTGAAGACGATCACCTTCAAAATACCAATATCTTTGAAAGTAAGTCGCCGATATGTTTAAAGTATAAACTACAGCAAACTAAGATCTTAAATTTGATAAAAATTGGTACACGTCAGAAAAATTCATTTAAAATGAATCCAAGCGAAGCTGTGACTATACAAATTCCGGAAGATTATAAAGAAGTATTGGAACAATACAGTACTGGTACCTTAAATATTGAAAATTATCTGGTGGAAAAAGAGAGCGATAATAAGTCTAGCGAAGAAAGTAAAGCTATACGGGAACAACATCAGAACAATATTCTTGCCTGGTACAATGAAGATTGTGTAACTAATGTAGAAGACTCTTCGATTATACCTCAAGAATTACGACAAGGAAGTACATCCACATTTCCAAAAAGCGACTCGTTACATAAAAAATATTTAAATCTTGAAAAATTAGTTCAGGAACCCATAAAGCATCATTCTGTTGAAAATTACTTAAGTGAAAAATCAGTCTTTTCTACTTCCAAAGGTGAATTTATAAATTGGAAAGATCATTTGTTGAAGAACTTGGGCAACTATTCCATAAAATTAGATATAAAAAAGGGTAATATGGGAGATTTTGTAGATATCGAAAATTCAATTGCATCAGGTATAATAGCACCATCGAAGGAAAGCCCCAGGGTGTTTTCGAAAGAGGAAAAACAAAAATTGTTATCATTTGATAATTTTATAAATGCTTCCCCCTTTTTAAAATTAATGATGCTTAAAGACTATTTACGTATGTTTAAATCATTAATAGATAGAATGACCGAAACAGAATTAAATAAAACAGTTGCTGATAGTTTTTCAATTTTAGAAAAGTACAAGGCATTGCAAGATTTTAAGAAAGAATTTAAATCTAGAATTATGTTACGATTGCAGAGTATAAATGAAAATGAAGACGTTCAAAGCACACTTAAATTAAAAGTATCGGAAGAAAAGGATTACAGTGATGACGATGCATTTGATTCAGAGTGGGAAAATTCATTGAGCGACAATGAAGAAATTATTTGAATTAATATTAATAAACTTTGTGAAAAAGTTATTAAGTATTTATGCATCTAAATATACAAGTACTTTTGAGGAATGCAAATATTACCCAGTGGTTACTCTTCAAATAAAAAGTTTGGATGGAATAAATTATTGAAAAAAATGAAGATACACAAGAACTGAACCAGTTCAATAATTGATACACATAGCTGTTACTTTATCAATTTGCATGTTTTATTTAAGCATAATTACAAAATTTATCAAGTCGATTTTATATAATTAAATATCAAAATAAAATACAAATTTCTTATAAATTAATTAATATACAATTCCTTAGTCAGTCTTATGACAATTTAATTACCAGATGATTTGTTTATTTACTTATGTATTATATTGCAACCAAAAACCACTAAATCTTTACATATATTATAACAAACATTATTTTTTATCTTTTTGGAAGCACTTTAAATCGGGACAAGTCAGACGGGCATCTTCCAGAAATGAAGATTTCAATGCTGCATCTCCAGTTAGGCGATTTTTTGGATCATATATTAATAAAGTCTGCAAATTAATATAGTTAGTGTCTTGTCAAATAGGTAGATAATAATGCGACTTACGTCGATGAATTTTTGAATGTCCAAATGTGCATTAGGAATACACTTTGATATGGAATCGAGTGGCCATTTTGGAAAAAATGGCTTGAAATCAGGTAATCTAGAAACTCCTGGCCAAATGATTTCGGTGGGTGTACCAAGGACTTGAAATATTTTGAATATCTGATCAATTTCTGAATCGCCTGGAAATAGTGGCTGCCTTGTTATCTAAATAAAATAAAAATTTATTAAATTGCATAAATAATAATAGTTGAAGTGATTATACCATTTCAACAATAATGCACCCGATACTCCATATGTCCACTGCAGTGCAATAAATTTTAGAACCGAGCAACAATTCGGGTGCTCGATACCACAGGGTGACAACTTCGTGAGTATATGTTCTTGTTGGTAACGAAAATGACCTAGACAAACCAAAATCGGCCAATTTTATATGCCCTTCTTTATCTAATAGAAGATTTTGAGGTTTTAAATCCCGATGTAAAATTCGATGAGTATGCAGATAATTTATTCCATCAAATAGTTGCCTCGTATAACTCTACAATTAATTTAGATGTCAAAAATATACAGACTTAAATAATTTTACAAATTTACCTTGAGAAGATCTTTGCTCATATTTTCTGTCATGCTATCGATATAATTTTTTAGGTCGATATTTAAGTATTCGAAAACCAAATACAAGTCGGTTTGAACACATATTACGTCTAATAAGTCGACAATATTTGCATGATTTAAACCTTTTAATAGGGATATTTCTCTGATAGCTGTTGAAGGGACTCCCTCTGCATCTCCTCTAGACTGAAATCTATGAGTAAAAAAAATATTTATGTAAACAAAAATAAATTGTATTATTCCTAAAATAGTAATTTAAGCAGCATTTGGTACATATTATTTAGTTATATTAAATAAAAATCGATTTCCAAATAAGTGTCAACATCTGGTGTAGCACAAAAACTTTAGATTTTTCAATTTTCATTCAAATAAAGTAGTGTATAATTAGTCGGTGTTAGAAAGCAAGATAAGCTGAATCATGTGGTGCTACGTATTTCTAAAGCACGCAAGACACACGCACAATTCAACTAAACTTACAATTCCAATTAGTATTGTTAATAGAACCCAAATTTTTAAGCTATTTAATCATAAAGCAGTGTTATTCGTTATTAAAAGCAAATCTCATATACGTCACAGTAATAAGAAAAGTAAACGAGATCAAAACGAAAGAAACCAATATAAGTGATTATTTTTGATCTAGCCAGTTTTTGTTTTTCTAAATAAAACTTACACATAGGCAACTATAATGTCGGTAAAGTAATCTTATAAGCAAAATATAAACTTTCGAAGAAAATCTATAACTTTTCCAATATTATTAATCGCATTTTAAAATTTCGTTTAGCTTGATGGGCGATAATTACCTACTAATGAATTAGCCATTACTGGTATTAAAATAGGCAAGTTTAATTAAAAATCAATTGATAACCTAGCAAAATTCAACAACGTAACTTACTTTTCCAATTTAATTTTTTTAAGCGCTACTAACTTGCCACTTATTTTGCTTTTAGCTTTGTACACAACACCGTAAGTGCCTTCACCGGCCTTTTTCAATCTTATAAATTGATCCAACTTTTCCATTTCGTTCTAAAACCTCCGAAAATCAAGTAGGTAAAATATCGCACACCACTAAAATCTTGAGCGGGAAAATAAAAGCTTCATTTTTGTTTGCTTGTATTACGTTTTCAGCCATTTTTTGTTTACCGTTTGTACGCTTGCGTATACAGTCAATAACATGACACCAGTCCCACCAGTCAATAAACTTCACCTACTTCATCCCTTCTCCTTTCTATATCAATATTTTCATAATACCACGTTGCCAAACCAAATTAATTCAATTAATTTATTTATTTCATTATTTATTTTTTATTTTAGAAACTGAAATCATGGGCGTTCACGTGGAATGCGTACTAGCAAGGGCAGTTGTCTCCCCTCTAGATTTTGGCTTCCAGCTTTCTATTTTTTAAAATTTATCGGGAAATTGGACTAGGTAAAATAAATAATAAAACAAAGTAACTTTTCGTTGAAGACGTTTTGAGTTTTTATTCCACTTTTCCTCATAACTAAAAGTTTTATATTTCTTTTGTAAAACCTTCCAAAAGCATTATAACTTGATGTAAAATACAAAATGTTTAAAAAAATATAGGTATACAATTTGAAGGGGAACCTAGAGAAATTGTTTGAGGGACTGCCCAAATTTTGAAGTTCGGCCTCTGGTTCAAACATGTGCACAGTTATCGATTCAGAAATCACTGGTTTCAGAATTCAGATATCCAGATTATATCGTTGCCATAGATGATAGAGATCTCTTTCTTATCTATGCTAGAGATAGATCGAGCTTAAGTTTACTAATACCCCCAATCCTATGGAAGCCCCAATTAATTGATGGTGATGATTTAAAGACCATAATATGGGAAAGTAAAATTAGTACAACACTAAATTGAATAATGAATATTGACAACACCGCTATTTTGCGGTTGCGCATTTCAGTAGCGTTGCAAATTGCCGGTGGGAGTAGTTCATTTGTTCAGTTATTATTATTTGGTGAAATGTAACAAAAATTACAACTTTTCTTGTGTTTTGTAATGCAATTCGAAATGGTATTTTAGGGTATTGTGATAAAACGGTTAGTGATTTAAAACAACTTGAATTGCACTATATAATTTCGGTTAGTATTTTATCGTGTAATTGCGTCATTTTATGATGGCGTTCGTTTACAATAGCAGTTGGTAACCTAATATCCAATTTTAGGCGGTAAAATAAACTACAAACATGTCGGAACATTTTTCTCTGCAGTGGGATAATTTCCACAAAAATATGAGTGCGGGAATGCAGTCTTTGCTAGAAAGTGAAGATTTGGTTGACGTTACGTTGGCCGTTGAAGGTCGACATTTGAAAGCTCATAAAATGGTTTTATCGTTGTGTAGTCCATATTTTCGTCAGCTATTTCAAAGCAGTCCTTGCAAACATCCAATAGTTTTTATGAAAGACGTCAGTTATATTGCACTCAGCGACCTGCTACAGTTCATGTATCAAGGCGAAGTTCAAGTAGCCCAAGAAAATTTACCCACTTTTATAAAAACCGCAGAAGCTTTACAAATTAAAGGACTCACAGGAGATAGTACGGTAAGCTGTAATGTTTGTATTAATTAAGCATCGTGTCTGTATTACATCAACAATAACGTCGGTAGAATTCTGAAGCTATTATTAATACTGTTTGCATATTAATTGTTTTATATTTCAAGTTTACATTTATAGAGATGGTTATTGAAAAGTGTGTTTATTCTCAGATTCGAATCGGGGTCCATTAACATTTGACTAACTACTTACTTCAATGACCATCTCCTGCAATGTAATTAAATTAATGTTGACGGAATACAAATTTTTGGTTGAGGAAGGAAAATTTGAATTTTTTAATAATGCATGTGAGATCTATAATTTTATCTTTATAATAATAAAACTAAACAACGCTGTCTTCACTTTTTACTAAAAAAATTTAATTTCTGGCATTGCTAATAGTAATAATTATGTTAAATGCATAGTGAGTAGTCGATAACACTGGTTGGAGATGCACGATAGCTAGTATAACAATTTTCCTAAGCAACAAGTTGGATTGCATCTTTAGCTAGTATTATCGATGCAAACGAGCTACTCACGTAATGAATTTTCACAGACCATTGCAAAAGAAAATCCAAAATTAATTTTTTTTGGTTAGCCTGTGCATTTGTTAATACACAATCGGTAAGTACAAAATGATAAGTGCATCATTTAATTGGCATAGGATCGGTTCTAGATTTGACATTTCAGGTTTTCTATTGAATTTCGGTCTTGTCAACTTTATAGTGAAATTTAAAAACCACTAATTAATTGTATTTTAAATTGCCTATTAAAATCGAATTAAGCATGGTGCATTTTTTATGAACAATATTAAGCTTTAATTAGTTAAAAGGAATAGATAAACAAACTAACACAAAAAATAAACTTCATGTTATTAAATATTTAATATTAATTTTGTATCTTTAGAATCAAAATGAAGAATCACTAGAAACTACCAAATCTACAAACGAAGCAACTAAACGCACCGCTGAAGTTTTAGTACCTTCTCCCATTCAGTCTGTTACGAGAGTAAAAAAATATACAGGACCTGCATCAAAACGTGTTAGAGTTAGTTCCCCATCACCATCATCTGCAGCAGCTCCAGTTGTTCCTGCTGAGGTTGCAGTAGAGACAGATAATTCTAATGCGGTTTCTAATATTGAAAATGCTATATTAATGAAAATGGAACCTAGTGATAATATTGAAGCATCGACGACCAAAGAAGTTGCAGACCAAACCCAAGATAGTTATGTAGACGAATCCTTGGTTGAAGAAGATGCGGAAGATTATACTTTGATGGAAACTAATGAAGATGATCCTAAGCCTGGAACATCTTTTGATGGAATAGGAGAAAATCAAGGTACGTGAAATTTTTTTTCATTTAATATAGGTAATTGCCAACAAAATATGTAATTAGATGTAAATTTTTATTTGTGTTTCTTTGGATGCAATAGCTGACCATAGTTCATAAAATTAATTATTTTGAATGCATATTAAGTACACAAGATAATTTGAATACCAAACCAATGATTGAATCTAATTCAATTTTTAATCAAAATCAAAGTTTTGACAATTTTTCATATTGTATAATTGAATGTTCAAAGAGACTATGAAGGCGTAACATAAGATATTTATGAAATTGCACGGAATGATTTTTGAGATAATACTATTGGGTTAGGTACTGATTAGTTTATTATTATGAATATCAATTATGTTTGCGATATTAAGTTTAATTCTGCATGTGTTTACCGTAGTTAATTTACGAAGGATAACATGGTTAATTTTCTTGGAAAATTATTTCATTAATAAATTATATTATTTGTTTTGGCTGGATAGTTAAATCATTTAGAACAAGATTACCTGGTCCTACTATTAAAGTTCTAAATATTATTTTAATTGCATACCTTTATATTTAATTAAAGAAGGAAAAAAAAAAAATAGGTAAAAATTCCCTATTTATTACATCAGATTTAGTTATTATCAAATTGTAACAGTGATTTGTCCAATTATTCTAAATTTTAATCATTTTTGTTTGTAAGCATCAATTTCCAATGCACTTTTTTTTTGATTAGAGAAACATAAATCTTGTTATTAGTTTGAAAACTATTTACCTACTCACTTTATATATTATTCACTCATAAACCGCATACTACAGAAATTAGCCTTGTAATAAATAATTTGAAAGTAGACAAGAATTGAACCGATTACTATTATTATCTAGAATTTAATCTATTTACTTCTATACTACTACCCGCTCTTGAAATTTTACAATTAATAATGTTAAAAATATCTGCTGATAGGTCCTTATTATAACCATTACCAGGGTTCCCATTCGTCTTGAAAACCTGGAAAAGTTGGGGAATTTTGAAGCGAAAGTATTTTGAAACTTTCAAAAACAAAATTAATTGTAAAAATTACTTTTCTTATTTCTGTAAATTATTAAATTTATAATTTCAAAATTTTATCAAAGTTCGAAAAATCGGGGAAAATCTTCAATTTTAGTCATGAAAAACCTCAAAAAGTCAGGGAATTTATTTTGAAAAATGAGTGGGAACCCTGATTATATTTGTTTATTTTAAAAATGCTACATTTACTATTTTGGTAATAATTCTAATATGTTGAATAATCTTGATCTCTTGTTATTTCCACTCATTGAATAGCTCATTCACCTTATCGGAATTCTCATCTTTGTTTTATTAATTTCCTTTTAGCCTTTCATTAGGCGTGCTATTTTAATATTATTAAACACTAGTCCATATGAAATATAATGGGTCTTTAAAATATGGTTTACTTCACCTAAGCTTTTAAATATTCCCCAGAACTACAGGTTGGCCCTGATTTTTACTACTCCAATCACCTGCCTAGCTGCCCAACAACCCCTTAAACTAAATGTAACAACATGGAAACTTTACCGCTATTTGTATGTTTGCTTTAAATAAGTTTATTAAAAATTGTATTTTTATTGAAATAGTAAGAGGAAAACAAAATAATTATATACTTTGTTGGCAATTTTTAACAGAACCAAAATGATCCAATTCTGCTGTATGTCATTTCTACAGTAAAACCAGTTTATTCTTAATATATATTTTGATTATACGAATACATTTTAAAATGGTAATTTATCATAAAATCAAGTAAATGTTTTTAAGAAGCAATACAGTGAACTCATCAAGTTTGGAAAGAAAATTAATTTTTTTTGTAGTGTTTTGTTTTTGAGCTGTAA
Organism: Cantharis lateralis; assembly: GCA_963170105.1. NCBI lineage: Eukaryota > Metazoa > Arthropoda > Insecta > Coleoptera > Cantharidae > Cantharis > Cantharis lateralis. The sequence goes on from OY720629.1 coordinate 14,601,195, forward strand.
AATGGTAAATTTTTTAAATGGCAATTCTTGATGGATTTCGATAGAGCACAATTTTTTGAAAACATTTTTTTGTTTTTTCCTTTTTGTCCTTGAAGCAAAAAGTTTTTGAGATATTCAGTTCCAATGTTTCAAATACTCATGTTAAATAAATTATTAGAGTATATCAATTATTTATCAAGAAGACGCTGACAAATTTTACACGATTTTAACAATAATTTATTAGAATTTTGTGGTTTAGTATTTTGTTGATTGATCATTTTCTAAATTGTATATGAAATTGATTTTTATTGTTTTATTTTATGAATGATAGAACTTGCACACAATTGGAAGTTTGCAATTTATTCAAATAATAGTATCCTAACGAGGAATCAATTACGAGTACTGCTGTAAGCAAAACAGGAAAAATGTTTACTAGTTCAAACAGATAGTCAGCTAAATATTTTACTCTAGTTTCAAGAAAATCCTCATTTATTCACTCGTCAAGTGGCGGCAAACAATGCCATAATGAGCCAGAGCTCAGTTTCAAAATGCAATTTGAAGTTAACCCTTTTGGTTCTGATGGAATGCCACCACCAACTTGACAGGGTTATAGATACAGTGAGCAGAGGTAGTAGCTATTTCAATACCAGAAGTCACTACTCTAGGGTGCCTAGATGACAACTTCATTCAGATTTTTGCAATAGAAAATTTCTGTTGTTGTGTATGGCTGTTATTGTGAATTGTGCAAACATGGATCTTGATAACTTAAAAGGTACTTATGGTAAGTACCTGTAATTCTATATTGTAAACAATTACCACGTTTACATGCAACCGTTATTGATCTCAGCTAGCTCACTTCCAAGTTTTCCAAACTTATACATGCAATTAGTTAGTTCGAACTGAAAGCGGTGTTACCAACTAAAACATTTCTAACGTCGATTTTAGATTTCATAGATTTCCTCATCTTTCCATATAATGCGTTTCTTTTCTTCCTTCCTTCTTTTCAAACACAAGAATATCTAACCTTTAATATTTGAAAACCGTCAACAAGTAATAATGACAGAATATTTACTACTAATCAATATTATTAACCCACCAAATGGTTGACACAATTGCGCTTAGTTCGAGCTAAACGTATACATTCAAATTTAAATTCGACCTAACGTCTCGACCCACGTTTGTACCTCGGTCTGATGGATTAGGTCGCCCTACCTGCGATCGCTGCATGTAAACGTGGTAAATTTCAGATCTTGTTTTGGATAGTAGGTAAAGTGTAAGCATCACAGATGATGGTATTATTATTTCGATTTTTCACAAATAGTCTTAGTAGCCTCGAAGTTCATGATCGCAATTGCCACCATCAGGTTTTCATGTATTTATGTATTTATCAATAATTCTGTAGGTGCTTATTCGCAATTAAACTAAATTTACTATTTTGCAACTAGTTCCAGAAATTTAATTGCATCATCAGGCAAAAACTAAAAAACATTTTCACAATTATAAAATTTTTCATTATTTTATTTTACTGAATAACAGCTTCTTTCTTTTATTATGCATTTACGAGAATTTAAAAATGTTACTTAAAGGTACAAAAATAAGTTTATTTGAGGAAGTAATAAAATAATAAATATGAAGGGATTACTTTAGAATGCTGTTTGTTTGGCAGATATTCATCTAATAAAGGGTAAACACTAAAAATTCACCAAATGCCAAAAAAATCATTTGCTGAAAGGGTTCAGCAAATGGTATCAGTATAAAGGGGTTTAGGTTTAAGAACTAAACAAAGATTAGTAGTAAATAACCGTAGGTTACAGTTTTGTGAAGTCATATTGCAGCACCAGGATGACTATAATATGACGAATATAAAATTGTTCCGCTGTAGCTACCTTTTATCTCAATGACACACTTAACAAGCAAAGCTGTAAGTATTGTCTCCTGTCAACCTATACTAGAAAATAGAAACTCGTAATCAGTAATCATAATATTGTCGGTAACTCCACTTTTTTCTAAATTGAGTTAGCGATGAATTATGTATCTTTATGTCAATATTTATATCAGGAAGAAGTTTCGAAGTCCTATGTACTTTCTAAAGCAGTTTTTTGGCTATTTAAATTTTAGATAAAATAATTCATTAAAAAATGTATAGAATTATCAAATTGTTCTTAATACTGATTTTTGAGAGTCTTTCAAACTATAAAATTACGATAACTCCATAATGTAGTTTTGCGAGTTACCAAGGTTTGGCAGTAACCCCACGATATATTGGTTCATTCTTCTTTGAAAGCACATTAACAGGTGAAATATATACAGTGCAGTCTCGGTAATCCGAACTAATAGAAACCTGGCCCCATTCGGATTACAGAGAAGTTCAGATTACTGGATAAAGTTAAAAAACGAAATAAACCTCGCACTGTAATTGGTATGCTAACTTACCAAAAAAGATTTAAAAAAGATAAGTAATTTTTATTGAAAAAAGTAGAAGTGACCTAAAGGTAAAACCTAGTGACCTTTCAAGACCTAACGATTCTATATTTTTTTTAATCAAAATTTTATAAGATTCTAACTTCACGGAGGTTACACATAATATAAATGTTTGTAGTACTTATGCATTGCATTAAATACATATTTTTCATCCTATCCTTTCTTCTGCAATCCGAACATTTTTCTATAATCCGTACATTTTATTAGTTGTGTTCGGATTATAACTATTTGTGCGGACAACTGAGGTTTTCTTCTTTTGTTCGGATTATTGGATGGTCGGATTATGGTGTGTTCGGATTACCGAGACTGCACTGTACTGACTTTAAGATACGAATTAGGGTTTGCCTTGCGGTGCTGTACCCAAATGATGGAGATTCAGGTTGTCCCAACAATACTATATGGTATCGGCAATGCCCAATGAAATTTGGGCAATTCAACTCTATACAGTTAAAAATGTTTTACAGAAGTTTCAGTGGCGGATGCGATATCCCACTTCTTCTTTACCTCATTTGTAAAAATAACCTTAATTTTTTATCTTGAAAACTATTTGCTTCAATTCTATAGTGATTTTTAATGTTCTTTCTTACTCGTAAAATTGTGCTCTATGTAAATCTGGAAAGAAAAATAATGGTTGCCATTTAAAAAAATTTACAATGACGACACAGCTCAAAACACAATAAAATTTTAGAATTTGTTCCAAACTTGACAAGCTCACAGTATACACAATTAAGTCACAAAATGTTTCTAAGATAAAATTACACCGCATCTTAATTTGACTAATATTTCGCATATGGTTTTTCGTACAATTACTTAATCTAAATTGATCTACAAGTTGCAATTGTTTTGTGCAAGTTATTGTGATATTGGTGTTGGTTTTATTTTAGTGTGTTTTGTTTAGGTAAGTAATCGAAATTATTCTATAAATTGAATTTATTAATTATATTTAATATTAATTGAAATTTTTGGGTTAAATCTTACCAAGCTGTTGTTTTTTATTTATTCTTGCAAAAGAGATGTACATTTTTTCGTACTGAACGTATACCCTACAAGAGGTAAATACCGAAAATTTTGTGTAGATTTTACTAGGAAGGCCGTTTTTATTTCAGCTATAAATAATGAATGCCACATGTTATCATTATATCGTTGAAAAGAGGATAAAAAACGCTATTTGAAAATATCATTTTCAACTATGATTTCCATGTGAAAGAACACAACTTTATATTATAACTCTGAAACTAAAATATATATTTAAAATATCTTTATTCCATTTTATTGCTCTTAAAGAAGTGCCATAAGAAAGTGTTAACATTTTTTTGATAACTTGAAAAACAATCGAGATATCGACATTTATCAAAAAGTTGAAAAATCGAACTTTTGACTATAAATCGAAAACAAAAAAAGATAGCAAATTCTGGTTTTGGCCATCCAGCTTTTATCGAAAAAAGAGATCGAGGATACGCCATCCATTTTTTCCTATCTCTTATAGTTACCGAGTTTACCATAAGAACTCTAGAAATTGGCCCACTCTGTACATAAAAGCATCAACATAAGGAATATAAATGCAAATAACAGCTTAATAAAACATCGAATAATATTTTAATCTTAAGCTGACTGATGTTGAATGGTTTTTTGAGAAAGTCAGAATGGCTTCAGCGTTATTCAATTCTTAATTAAACTTTTATTTGTATTTATATTCCTGATGTTTATATTTATGCTTATGTACAATGTGAATGCATACTTAGGTATGGTTTATACATATTTTGATTCACGGCCTTTGTTTCGAGAATGTGAATTAACATTAAATTAATGTGTTAACTTAAAAAGTGTTAAGATTACCTTCTCGTCATTATTGAGAAAAACTGGGTTGAATAAACTAGAATTCTCTTAATTTTAACTGTATATAAGAATATTTTACTAAGCAATTCATCATTAAATTTGTTTCAACAGTTTTGAAATTATTGTCAGACGCATGTGCGGATGCCATTTTAGCTTGCAAAAATTAGACTGAAGTTTCAAAACGGTTTGCAGAAACATGGCTATTATTATAGAACGCAGTAAGCCAGAACTTTATGCTACCTGTTTTGTCTGGTATTAATTATTACTATTTTTTTATTAACAAGGTTCATATTATAATATCCAGCTCAACGAAATTTCTTTAAAATTTAAATTGTATATTCTGGATTTTGGTTAGGAGGGCGGGGACAGGTCCCCACGCGCACGTAGGCCATAAATTGTATATTAAAATTTCTTTTTATTACTTTTTAGATTCTAAAGTATATTCTGCCCATTTGCACTACACTTTTGAAAACTTAGGTCGTCATTGTAATGGTACTTCCCTCTAGTACTAGGTGCTATCTTTGTCGGTGAGATTTTGTCCTTTAGGCAAAACTTAAGTTTTCCAACAAAATCCAACAGATTATTACAATTTTTAATAACCTTGCATTGCTATCATTAATTTTTTTTATTATTTACATTATAATCCAAGGCTGTATAATCAAGTCATTAAACTGGTTGTGGTAGATGTGTAGCAGTTAGGGTAGTTACTTATTGGCTGGCTTGCGTGGAGAAAGTTTGGCGTCATATGGATAAAATGTTTCTATTCTATTAATGATAATATGGGAGTTGTGGTTTTAGTTTTTATATAAAAACCATTTTAAAAGTTGCGCTATCATAAAGCGTTTTTCATAAAAAGTTTGGTCTTATTGGTACCAATTGGAACTTTTACAATGTTAGCACAATACAGTAATAATTTTCCAAGATTTCGTGTTACTGAACGTAAAAAAAAGGGAGTAGAATTAAATATTATCTGTTCAATACTAACTATTTTCTTTATCTGTACCGACGTGAACAAAGAAGTGTAATTTCCTAGAAAATTGTTATGTCTACCTATGACAATTTAAGTGCAAGTGATATTGAAAAATGTCCAGTTTTATCTCGAATAATATTTGGATGAAATTTGATTTTCTTTTTGTTTTATATTTGTACACAGAAGACGAATGGCAGATTCACAGTCAAATATCTGAAATGGAATTGTTTTATACACAATTAAACGAATATTACAGAAACACTCCGGGAAAAAAACCATATACTAGAGTAGAAATTTCTTCGGTGAGTGTGCATTATACTGTTACGGTATAAGTGGAGGTACGAAATATTTTTGATTTTACGTTTGTAATGATTAAACAAAAAAACCTTGGTAGTACCGCTGTGTGTCACGATAAAATAAAAATAAAGTGCACAGAATAATATACATTATTTGGTCAGTCCTGCCTTGGTACTACGAAGGTTAAACTTGAGTTGAGCTTAAGTTGATTACAATGCTTCATTTTGTTTCCATAGATGATTGAAGAAATATTGAAATATTGCTAGGAGTAAAGTGGTAACAAAAACTAGAAGGGAGTTCTGGTTATTAAGCAAATATGTGATCGAAGTTGCAGAACGCAAATACTTGATTAAAAAATGCAAAAATAATAATCCAAATATTATATACTTTGTTCCATATGAAGAACTTTATAATAGATTATATGAAATACATGTGGCAGTTGGTTATGGATCACATGATAAAATGTCTAAGGAAGCAAGTAACAAATATAAAATAACCTTTTTGAAGTAGTATTGCAAAATTTATAAAAACAAATATTCGAAAACTAATTTTTCATAGTTAAAACGGACTGGGAATTCGTAACCAATTTTGCAATAATTATCACAAAATGTTTTCTATAAATGCCTTTGTACAGAATAAAAAAAATTACTAATATAAATAGAAGTATCTACTGGTTTACTTATTGTACATATTATTATGTTATGATTCAGAGTTCCTTTTGAAATATAGCAAGATCGATTAACTACAATGGTTTTATTTCTGTTTTATAGTAAATTATAACTTATGAATTATAATTAATATTATAAGAAAATTTAATAAAAATCTATTCTCCAAGTCCTTTAATAAAATAGATACGCGTTTCGGGAATCTTATTCTATCCCATCTTCAGTTTATGAGGCTATAAATATAATAAATAACTAATCGAGTATAAAACATATTAACAGCTTAAACAAAAATTATTAATGAGGCAGTTCAAAATATTTAACAAGTCAAATTCAAAATAACTAAAAAATCGGCAGCACTTGAGTAGGATGGGTAAGAAAATTAAAATTTTCTAATAGATTTCAGTGAATGTTTTGTATTGCCCATCGTATTAAAGTGGTATTGATTTTTTAGTTATTTAGTTTAGTTATTTATTATCTACTTGCCATTTTGTAATTTTTATTTCCCAGTCAATTTTTGAATTTGATTTGTTGAATATTTTGGATTGCCTATTTTTAACAATTTTTGTGAAAGCTGTTAATATGTTTTATATTCTATAAATTAGTTATTATTAGTTATATTTATAGCCTCATAGACTGAAGATGGGAATAGAATAAGATTTCCGAAACGCGTATCTATTTTATTAAAGGACTTGGAGAATCTATTTTTGTTTATCGTGAAACATGGTTTATAAATTTTTTGGACTTATATGTTAAATTTTCGGATTTATTGAAGTTAGTAGACATGGTGAACATTCTGTGTTATTTAATATTTCAGCTAAGTGCATTAAATTTGTGAGAGTTTAAAATTTGTCAGTAATATTGATTTAGCATAAATGTAAAAGCGATTTCTAACGCATTTAAACTATCAATATTTTCTTTGATAGATACGAAGTTTATAATTTCAAATTATGAGGATTCTTCTGTTCAAAATGAAAAAAAGAAGACTAGAACGAGATATGTTTTTGGTGGATTTGTCTATCACAATAAGTTGGTAGCGGGTAAACCTCCAATAAGGTAAGCTTTCTTAAAAATTGATAGAATCAATAATTTTTTTTCTTACTTAATTAGTATTGCCGAATAATACAGACTGTAGATTCAATTATTTTTAAATGTTTCTAATATAAAATATTTTAAAACGTTATTTTCAAGTCTAGTTTATAATAGAAATTTCGATGATGTGTTGGATGGGAGAAAAGTAATATTTTTGTTGATAAGATGCAACAATCTTAAAATGATGCCTCAGAATTATTAGTACAATGGACATTAAAAATTGAAAGCTTTTTAAAATAAACAATATGCACTTCTATTTATTTTATAGTAAACAAAATTATACAAATTATAATTTTTCATTCTTTATAGATTTTGAAAATTAAAACTACATAATACTATTTTTAAAACTTTAAATGCTTGAATGCTTAATATTATAATTGTAGATATATGGCTTGTGCTGAAATGAAAAAAACTGGGTGCCGAGCTAGAGCAATTTTACCTGTGGATGGTAACGAAAAACAGTTACGTGTAACAACGCCACACAATCATCCCCGCGATGAACATGCAGAAGAAAAAAATTATTTTTATAAACATTTAAAAGGTGCCGCACGGACTATGCCTGGTTCATTAAAAAAAGTTTATGACAATATTGCACAATTGTACGTATTTTGATTTTTGCTAGTCACAAAAATATTTATTTGTTCATTGTAGATATCCAAATGGTGCACGAGAGTTACCATATAAATCTATTTGTTCATCTTTACACAGGTGGCGCAGAAGAATTGACACAGATTGAGGAGTTGCTACTAAAAAATACTGATTAAATTACTATAATATTAAATTTTATTTTATCGTGGATTGATCAAAATTATCTCATAGTTTTGTTTTTATTTAGTATAGTAAAGAATATTGAAGCAAACAGCGTGGCGTTTTATTTGCAAATTAAATTTCAGAAAATATGTTCATACCTACACAGAGTGTTCACTGTTCACAACATAAAAAACTATCATAAACGTTTTCTTCAACAATATTACTCATTGATAACTATATTTTCACATTATTTCCTCATTTAATATTTAGATTATATTTTAGATTAATGAAAAATGTTTATTAATGTCAAACATGCAATTTGAACCTAACCTTACCTTAGGTGCGCGACTTTCAATTGTAGATTAGTCCGTAAGAAATACATACATTGGTTAAAAGAAGCATGATCTATAATCCTCGTGAAGGGTTAAGTTTTATTTGAGAAACCGTAAAGCGCTTTTTATAAATTTAATAAAAGGTAGTACACTGTTTTATTGCAGTATTGCTGGAAATTTGACTAAAATACAAAAATTTTGAGTTTTGCTTCAATTAAAATCAACATAAACTTTATTAAAAGAATGGTATTGAAAGAGTTTAGGGTTAACGAGACAATTTAACGTAAGTGCGACGTTTTGAGTCTTTCGTTAGCTTATTATTATCAAAGTTTTCGATAGCAAAATAATACTAATAGCTAATTTGATGTAAACCAATCTCACACCACGTGCATTGAAGTTTTAAAAAATAAACACAATTAAGGCAAAGAGCAATAGACACATGTACTGCTTCTTCGACTTCCTAGTCATCACACCATTCATTAGTCGTCATCAGTATCGCATATTTGTTGTAATCACTTAAACAATCTTAAATAAAAAGCTATCGGTCTTTGCCTTAATTGTATTTATTTTTTTATAACTAATTATTATAATAGGGCTACCCTGATGTGATCTAAAACGGCGTATTAGTTGTTTATAATTATTATTAACGACTATATTGATACCCATTGGATTAATGAATTAGTGTCACTTGAATATTAATTGTGACGTTTAATCGCGAGGACAAAATTCTTTAATTTTTTAATTTCAACGAGCTTTTATATACCAATATAAATTTATTGGCTCATTATGTCTTATTATTCTCAGTATTATATTATGTTAAGTTAATATAGCACATAGTTCAAAAAGGACATAAAAGAGGGAGACTACATTAGATTACATTATATGTATTACAGTTCGTTTATACTGTTACCTGAAGTCAGCAGGTAGATATTTGGCGAGCAAGAAATTCTACTTTAAATGGATAATATCGACGATGGAAAAGCAAAAACTCTTAAGTTTTGATTTTTCTCTAACTCTAAGTTCTATAATTATTATCATTGGAATCATATAATTTTTCTCTAGCGTATGAACCCTTTTATACAATTGCCTCTTAAATATATCTTTGTAAATTAAGATTGACGGATAAAACACTGTTTTACTACAAAGAAAGTTATTTTGAATATCAAACATGTCCTAGCATGGCTAATCACATCACTGCCTTACACGTAAGCATTTCTCCCATACTATATTTTGCTTATGTTTACTTAGGATTTAAGTAATTTTACCTCAATCTTTAATGACACATTAATGGAGATAAGTCAACTTGTTCTACTTAATTAGTACTTACAGATTAATTGATATAAATCATTCGGCCGACATAACTCGTGTACTAGCTTGACGTTTGAAACAATAATGAAAAAGTGGCTTGTGTGGAGATAACTCTGAATTTAAAATTTTTTAAATTAAGTCTTGTACTTTAGTATCAGAAATATGGCCTTAAGAGGAATCCTTCAGAATAATTGCGGTCGGTGTTGGAAAGACAACGAAAGTTCAAAAAAGGACAGAATGTTCTTTAGTAATAGCAAATTCAACCGTTAAAGCGGTCGCGACAGGTAGACTATTACAGTTGGGATAGAGATTTGCGATAATGTGAATAGAATGAAACTGAGCCTGTTTACACTATCACATATGCTTACACGATAAAAAATTTAAAAAAGGTGTATTAAATGAGAATATATTATAAGAAACTAAAAACTATCCCAAAATAAAACCGAAAACAAACTACAAATGAAAAAAAGTTTTTTTTACATTTTTTTTGGAACCTTTTGATGAGAATATTTTGCTAGAAAAGTCTTTTTCTGAAATTTTTTTTAAACTTAAATAATTTGCAACATTAACACTATTATGAGCCGCCCACTAAACTGTTATATTTGTCCACATGAATTTTATAAATTTTCAGTAAACTTGTAGAATAACTAAACGAATATAAAACAATATCAGTAGATACATGCTGTTCCAGAAGAATATTGACAAAAATGTACAAAAATTCATACAGTTTCGTCTATATCCTTCTGGAACAACGATTATACCCACTAGATTATGAAGAATTGCAGTATTTTTTTCAATGTTGAATTTGGGGCACTAACTCGCGGATTTTGCTTTGTCTTGCTTGCGGCCATCGTGTGCAGGATCCCGAATTTTCATATTTCTTGATTGTCGTGGATCAATTATTTCGGGTAAAAGGCAGCTGATATAAAAATTGCATAGCTTTTCTTCCATTTTTTCAGACCAGTAAGAATTATCTTTATAAGTTATTTCTGTTTTTAAATCACAATCACTGGAAGCCCACACTCCAAAAACACACTTTTCCCTTTTGGAGATATGTAATTGACTTTGAATCTGGTAATACCATTTGTCTTTTTTGTTAATTTCATATACACTATTCACCTTCTTCCAGAAAGTAATTTTTTTATTATCTATTGATAATTCTACCGGCTTATTAAAGGAAGAATAGGGGCATTTTATTTCGACGATAGTGTCATCTCCAATAAGTCCATCGGGTATGGCTCCAAGATATTGAAATTTCTCGTCGATGAACATTCCACATTTCTTAATTTTTACATTGAGTTGTGCCTCCAATTGCTTTATAGCAACTTCCTCGTAACACTTTCCGTGGTTTACAGCGGGAGTGTTTAAAGGAATGGCATATAAAATATTTTTTGTCAAATTTCCACGATGCGTAGATTCTTTCTTTGAACAAACATTGTAGAAATGTGATGCGGTCAGTAACTTTCGTCTTGATTCTACCCATAGGGCGCATTCGGATTGCAAAATTTTATTCCTTTCAAAAATGGCTCTTTCTTCTTCTGTTTTTTTTAAACTATTTAAAACGATCAATTCTTCATTTTTGTAATCTTCCTCTGACATATCGGGTTGTTGACAAAATAGTCCATAGTCGGGATCGTCATTTTTCGAAGGTTTATGAAGCGTCTTATTTGGTGCTTTATAAGCTTTTCTAAAGTTGTAAAGATCTTTTACATTTTTGTAACCTTTTCAATTCAAATTTAGCTCTTATATTTGATGGGCTCTTGCCAAGTATTGTTTCATGCAATGCCGAATGAGCTCTACCTTTCGAATTGAAACTGACCACAGCAGCTAAACAACGGGATTGGTACGATCTACCATTAGAGCAACTGATCCTTTTACCGCCTACAAATTTTGCCACAATTGAATGAAATTGCTCCACTATGTTACTGGTTAGATGCAGCAATAAACTTTTTGCATGCAGTGAAATGGTTCTAATTATGTAGTTCATTATAGTCTTGAAGATGGGTGCTTTGAGCTTCCGAAACGTCGACTGAGCAAAACTTTCTTGTTTGATTTCAAATTCTAATATCCCGTTATCCGTTGACTTTTAATTATATTTTTGGAGGAGAATAGTATTTTCATAATAATAAGATGGTTAATAATTAGGTAATTGAAAATAAAACAAATTATAAATACATAGGGACGGTTGAACTTGAACCAATTAAGTTCAATGGGCGTTCAGGTGAACCAAGTTCAGCAAATTTTTAAAACGAATTTTAGAACTTTAAGCGACGAATAAGACATATTAGAAGGAATTAGTACACTTTTGTAAAATATTTACTACCATTTGATAGAATCAATTCCTTATTAAAACTTATAAAAATTAAAACAACTAAATTGGTACAACCGGTCCTTAATATGTTTTTTTTTTCGTGATTTTGCATAGTCGAAAACATTCACAATGTTATTAAAAATTCCATTTTATACATCCTCTCGATTAAAGCTTTTATCGTAAAAGAAACTGCAAGTGAGCAAATAACATACCGTGCTGCAGATAAAGAATATACGAAAGAGACTACGGGAGAATGTATAAAAAGAGATAGATAAGTGACGGTGTTAAATGTAATTTTGGTTGCATAATTATTCAAAATTAATTCATAATTTTAAAGAAATACACATGTTCGTAATTCTCAAAAAACAACGAAACGGCATCAGCAAAATGCATGAAATTTTGAAATTAAACATAAAAGGCTTCAAATAACTAATTGCTAAAATTAAAATTTTTAATTTCCTTTTCGTTTTTCTATAATTAATTAGTAAAGTAAGGGTAACTTTGATCGAAGATTACAAAGCAGTTATTTTGAATTTTGAAAAACTAATATTAGGAATGACTGCGTTCAAGTGTCCTCTTTCAAAAAATATATAATTTTATACAGTTTTTTTGAATAATAAGCGTGTTAATTAGGAATTACGAAAGTCTGTTTTGTAGTTCTAAAAATCCTTGGAAAGATTCCTCTTAAGTTTTCTACAACAGATTCAAACAGGAACAAGGGTAAATTTGTTATGAAAGGTGCCAAAAATCACAAAATTTAAATTGACAGTTTCTATTCTATACATAAAATAGGTCTCATCAATATTAAAGTAGATAACATTTTACGTAAATGTATTTAAAATTATTGTTCTAATCTATCTATTTTGCGAGATATAGCCCTTCACAACAACCCGATTTTTATCGATTTTTGGTCAAGAAAACGCAGTTTCCAGTTTTCGACGCAGAGTTTTCGTTTTGTTTATGAGATGCAAAAGTGATCCACAGATAATTGAAACTTTAGACTCAATTTATGATTTTATAAGAAACTACATAGATTGACAGATAATTTAATCCAGTTTCAATTATAATATTGACCACTTTTGCGTCAGATGAATAGAATCATAACGCTTCCTTTTGGCTTTGCCGTAGCCTGGTAAAAAAACCTACGTCAAAAACTGAAAACTTAAAAAAAAGGTTCAATAAAAAGCTATACATAATGTTGTAAACTACGTAGTCTAGAACAATAATTTTTTCAGACATCTACGTGAAATGATTGTATCTAGGTACTCGAATTTTGATAAGACCTATTTTGGGTGTAGGAAATACAGGTTGTGGCTAATTTAAGATTTTGTGATTTTTTGGTCCTTGACAAATTTGCTTTTGTTCCGGTTAAGTCTGTTGTAGAAAACTTCAGACCCTTTTCCTGAGAGAGAAAACTGTAAAGTTACTGTAATGGCGCTTAACACTTTCTGCCTTTCCACCATCGATGTAGGTGGCTATGTAAAACTTAACATGAGAAACTAATTTGCTCTACCATTTGCTCACTTCCGTTTATTTTTTTAACTATTAGTGCATCGGAATCTATATTATAACCACTGTCGGACAGTTATCAATAATTAAATAAGAATTTTTAATAATGTTCTTATATAACTACTAACGAGTAGTGAATAGTTGAGATTAAAAAAAAAATTTGATTTACATTCCTACATAAAATATAAAAAATACTGAGTTGTGCAAGATTTACACAATACGGAACAAAACTGTGCAATCTAATTATGTATTGTGAGAGAATTGCCGCAATTTATAAATTGTGTTAAGAGTGAAATTGTGTTATAGAAATACCCTGATACAAGAGGGGTTGCTTTAGTGTAAAATATTTGTATTTTGGCAACTATTTGAGATAAATCTGCACTAGTTTTATATTTAACTTAACTAACGACTTCCATGAGTCAGTATATTACCAACGTGAGATTTGTAATTAAAAATTGAAAATTTAATTTATGTAGCACTATTTGAATACATTCTGTTTAAGAACAAACGGTTACATAGGGAAGAATATTAATTTCTGTTTTACAAAATCTACATAACATTATTATGTTGAATAAATATGGTTAAGTTTATGTTTTATATTCAATATACCTACTTACTGCTCGAGTGAATTTAGAACATTTTATTGAATCATATTAATTTCAGTTGATTTTAAACTTGGATATCAAGAAATAGAAAAAGCTCATCATTTTTTGCAAACAATACGAAGGAATACAAACTGCAAACGAAGACGTTGTCGTCAATGTTATAAAAAGTTCAGAACACAATATGATGTAAAAATAGCGGCACGTAAATGCAAACAAGTGACTACAGAGTGCTCTTACTGTTTAGTGCCGTTTTGTTTACAATGTTTCGAAGAATATCATCATACTAGATGAAGAAAATGTGAAATTATATTTTATAGTGTATGTCAAGATTGTATAGTTGTTGTCTAATATAGAGGTTCTGGAATGAACGCAGTAGTTTTTCGATGTTGGTAATAGGGGGATTGTGATAGTACACTAAACTGGGAAAAAATAGAACGAATTTGCAAATTATTATTAATAATTATTTGAAACAAGATGACTTATTGTCGTTGACGTTTATTGGTTCAAATTTTAAATGTTTAAGATCGCTAGTACTACGACAAGAACAGATCATTTTCAGAAACCTTTTAACAAGCAATTTAATCCAGATAATATACAAAAAAGATTTGGGCGATCGAATAGAATACATCAAAATAGGGTACTTGCTCAAAAAGATAGTTTTGTGTAAATACAATCTTTAGGATCTTCTTTACCATTTATGTTTTTTTTAATTTTTTTGCTTGGCTCATTATTAAGTACCCGATTAATTAAAAACGAAATTTTATGACATCACAACTTGCCATTTAAAATTATAAAAACTTATGTCTAAATTTAATCCAAACAAATAGCTTTTGACAAACAAAAGTTTTTTTGTGCAAGTTTCCCATTGCGAATTTAAAAAGATTTAAGAAAAAACATTGCTTGTATTGGTCAATCTATCATACAATTAGTCTAGTCAGCATATCTGTAATAAAAATAATTGCTTATATGCATTGTTTTAAAAAAATAAAGCGATTCTAGAATAATTATTAAGAAAGTTTCAATAGATGCTAATACATGTAAGGTTGATAACGACACCAGGTAAACAAGTTTCATGAAACTTCTTTTATTATAGTGTAACCTATGTAATTAACACCTATATTGATGACAACGCTTTACCGATACTTAAAACCCAACTTTTTAAATTGACCCAACCAAATTAGAACTTACTTGTTTTACTTAGAATTTAAAACTTGTCTGTGAATCTGGGCGTAAATGAGACGATGCACATTGGTGTTTGTCAAACATGTCTTCTGTTTGATGAAACTTCAATGAGTTTCATGAAACTTGCTTCCCTGGTGTGTAATTTGCCTAATTACAAAGTCATTAGGACATTAATTCTTGTGCAAATTACCTTTATAATGTATTTCTTTTTTTTGTTTTTGCAAAGTACTTAATGGTCTTTATTATGATGTATAGGAAACAGAAAGCCATATCGATACATTTTTTGTATTTAATTTTTTTTTTATAAATGGATATAATAATTTTTTAAATATTTTTTTAATTTGATTCAGTAAATACGTTAACCAACAAGTTAAAAAATTAATATAGATTTATTGAAATATTTTAATTATTGTTTACAACACTTAAGTGTTTATCAAGCAGCTTCATCGGGTGAGGCAGTTTAATTCATTGTGGAACCTCACAATGATGCAAAAGAGTAGATAATTATAAAGAAAATTGTTAGGACGCTGTATTTTTATATTTAAAGTATTAAAATACAAACAATATATCCCTTTATTATTTGTTTATTTATCCTTAGTTCTGTGTTACACAGAGCAAGTGTTCACAATAAAATTGTCAACAAGTTTAGTGCGCGCAGATCTTGCACAAGTTTACATATTGTTGACAATATTTTACAGCATGTTCTAAAATATTACTTATTGTAATACCATTTAATTAATAAATTACTATTAAAAATTGTTGACAATATTCTGTACTAAAACTGCGCACGAAAACTTGTTGACAATAATTTTGAGTGAGACCTTTCTTGTTAAATAAAAATAACTTAATTTACCGCCCATTTCATAATTGGTCAAATGTGAGCTTAGTATGCATTCAACTTAGCAGCTAATAATGCTACACCAGTTCAATATAATTTTCATGTGGTGGTAATGATTGGCGTCACAAAATTATTATATACCCAGAGACATACAATTTGTTCCTAAATTAAGCACTTGTATCATGATAGGTGTTAATAATACTTATCGATTGGATCTTTGGTAACCAGATTTCTAATCGTTGAACAATCTTTATAACCATTATATTTATTTCACTGGCGAGAAGAAACCATAGGCGAAAACTATGTCATCAGAAATTTTACACAAAAATAAATACTAGCACATTCCCATATTTATATTATTTTCAATAATTATGATGATTATTATAATAAGATTCAATGTAATTATTTAAAGAAAGCATTTCTGAATACTAACTAATGTGAATAATGTCCAGTCATTTTTAGATAGCATAATCTTTGAAGGTTTGCACTACTTTATATTTGACTAAATTGTAGTGTGTAGATCAGATTTTCCTTTGAATAGACATATTATGCATCAATTAATTATATTATGTATCAATATCATACTATCGAAAAATCTTACTACATAATAATATGTTTATGTAACATGGAAAACAAAACATCAACGAATACAGTATTTATTATTTTGCTAGATAATTCCCCGGCGGTCGATAAGAAAAGAAGAAAAGAGAAAGTTAAGCATATGAGATTTGTTAATAATGGCTTTGTCTATCACACTAGTGTAGTGCGCACTAGCCCACCGATCAGGTAAGCTTTTTGATAAAAAAGTTTTGTTTTATTTTGCCGATTGAGTACAAAAAATTTTTAGTTATATCATGAATGCTGAAATGTTAAACAATAATTTTAGATACCTAATTTGTGCTAAATATGGAACTACTGGGTGCCATGCTAGAGCTAATTTGCCTCTAAATGCACCAACGGATCAATTAAAAGTCACTAGAAATCATAATCATCCTCCGGATGATACTATAGAAGAAAAATTCATGTTTTATAAACAATTAAAAGAAGCAACGCAATCATCTCTTAATAGTCCACTCAAAGTACTTTTTGATGGGGTTCTTTCAATGTTTGTATATTATTTAACTGACAATATATTATACAATTATATTCTATATTTTAGGTTTCCAAAAGTAGCAAACGAAGTTAATTTTGAGTCGATCAGGACTTCAATGCGTAGGTGGCGTAAAGAAGTAGTTGAAAATAAATAATTTAATTGAATAAGTTTTATTGAAGTGTACTACCGAATGTACATTTTGTATATTGTACTATACAACACCTTTAGAAGAAACATTTACTTTAAATATTTTACGGAAATATTAATTTTATTTAGTCTTATTAGGTGTTATAATACGAAGTAAGATAGTGTAATTTCTTAGAAATATTTTACAATGTACGGTTAAACACACTAATATATAATATATAAATTGTATTGATTATTATTTATTTGGTCTCATCAAAATTCAGCCAGAAAATAAATTAGTTGTTTGTTTTTGTTGAAGTTGTTATCGATTAATTGTGTTTTTATAAACTATGCATCAAGACTTTTTGCTACCATATCTAGCATACAATCGAAAAACTGAGTAAGTGGAGTTACTAAAAATTGGGTTATTACTTAATACTATTATTTGTACCAAATTTATCAGGTCCGTAGCCAGGATTTCATTTTACTTGTAAAAAGTAAAATTTTTGGTGGCTTCCCTTCTGAGAAGTTTTAATGTTGTAAACAAAGAGTTGGAGTTGGGCGAAGCCCCCACAAGCGCTGCAGGCGGGAAAATTTGAGTCTTTAAAGTCAACAGGGTTTAATGGTTAGAAATTTTTGAAGGTATTATTGTAATACAAATGTAGCTACAAAATTCCAATGACATTTTTTCCAAATAAATGCTTTCAATGGCTACGATAAAGGAATTAAGTAAGCCTTAACTCATAATTTTAATACATAATAATTTCACGTAAATCGGGCCCCTTTCCTTTCACGGCCCGGGGCGGTGCCCCTCCCCCCCTTTAGTTCACAACTGATCCATATGAATATTCATGAGCGGTAGACCGTTTAGCTTTTCTTTACTTGTAGAATTTCTTTAATAAGTTTTTATTCGATTTAATTTAGACAAACTTTTCTCGGCAGTTGCTGTAGTCACTAGTAATATTATTCTTAACCGTAGAACAGCTATTTACGGTTCATGGTTTTAAATTAATTCCATGCCTTTCACATAAACAAGGATAAATAAGGTTGACCTATAAGCCGACAAGGTAAACAACAATAAAGTACGGCAAATATATTTGGAAAAAAGAACTTTTTCCAACTTTAAAATAGAATAAACTTCAAAATTATTAAATAGTGGGAAAATTATATAATATTTTTTAACATTTCGGGGGGGCACGTGCACAGGCCTGAAATTTATCTCTTATTTTATTATTACAATAAAATCTAAGTGTATTCAATTATTATATAAATGCTATTATATAAATGCTATATAAATGCTGCTCAAAATGGAACTAATGGTGGGTTTCATAAAGATATCTTAAAATTTAAACTACGATTAAAATTATAACCATAGTTACAATAATTAAAATGCATTGTTATATTGTTTGAATATTATAATCCTAGATTGAAATTTAAACCTCTTGTGAAACCCAGCATAAGAGTTCTTACTTTTAGTATTAGAATAATTTTATTTTAACAATACAAAAAAATCAAAAATACTGGTGTACTACGTGTTAATATTTTTTGTTTAAACTAAATATTAAATTTGCTCAATTGTAATTGACACAAAAACAATAAATCCAATTTTTGAAATTCTCTTTTCGAATAGTTGAATACATTTTGGATCTGGCACATTAACCGCTTAATGCGCTGCTCCGTGACATATACGGGCAACGTTTACTTGCAGAATTGTGCAGCTCCGTGAACGTCACGGTCACCGTAATTTTATATATATTAAAAATTTAAAGCTCCGTATCGGTCACGGTTAATACTGAAATATTATTATCCAAATATTTCAAGTCCGTACCTGTCACGTAGGATGGTAGACTCAACCTTGAACAGACGTTTTGACTCAACTGACCAGTCTAAACGTTATTCTTTTCATGTGTGGATGTTTTTATATGAGTTAAAATAAGCATAAATATTAATTATTTGCAAAAAAAATAAATGCTTTTTTTTGTACCTAAATTAATAAAACAAATGCGCATTAAGGGGTTAATGAGCCTGAGATTCTAAAACTCAATTTTTGTTTTAATTTAAACATTAAGATTTCTATGTCGACCATTCTTTATTCGGGATCCATTAAACGAATTAATGGCAAATGTATTTCTTTATTCAGGATCCATTAAACGAATTAATGGTAAATATATTTAAAAAGTAGAACACTGGACGTCTTTTTCTTGGTATAATTAACTCTCAATAATTGTAAACGATTATTTGGAATTTCTTTATGGATTTTTGTCTATCTTGAATTACAATCATTTATGAATAAAATCATCTTCAATTTTGAAGAGATCCTGAATAATGATAATTTTCTGATAAAAAAAAATTAAAGATAAAATGTGGTGTATGTTTTTCAGATGAAAATGCAACTGCTTTTGTTTTTACCTTTTGTTTGCATAATATTTTTTTCACCGTTAACATGTAATTGCTGACTTTTCAAATGTCTAAAATAATTTCGAGTTGATAGCAAAATTTATAATGTGTTAGTTCTCAATATTTCGAAATTCATAAGTTGGTATTAATTTTACTTTAATAACTCGTAATGAACAACCACATAAAGCAAATGCATAATAATTAGTGCACTATGGTGTTATAATAAAAATGAATAATTTTTACCTAAAACACTGGCAAAGATTGGCGAAATACCAATATCTCGTGCTTTAATATTGGTATATTATCTAAGCACCAGGGAATTGAAATTCGTGTAATTTCCAACTTTTTATTATTTGTTTTTACAATTTTACCTGAATTTGAATTATTGATATATTAGAGAGAATTTCTGTTTTTCATTTGTAATAAAGTTTTAGTTTAATATACGTATTTAAGTACTTTCATAGAATAAATATCAACAGTATTTTTTAATACAGATAATTCTAATGAGAGAAAATCAGCGATAAAAAGAAAACCGGATATGCCACGGTATATAGTTGATGGATTCGTATTTCATGTGAATATTATGAAAGGCAAGCCGCCAATGACGTAAGTATTAAAATTTATATTACATCTTTTTAGCCTACAGGCCACATGCAAATTTTAGCAAAATATCTCGATACGCTCTTAAAATTATAATTTTAAATTTGCATTGTTACTGTTTAAATTTTCCAGGATATTTTATTTACATTGTAATTATTTGTGAAGGATAATTGAATTTGAAGTAAAGAGGTATTCGAGGACCTAATCTAAAGATGAATGGTTTTTGTCAAATTAATTGTCAATGTCAATAGTGTTGAAATAAAAAATTATCACGAGCATTGCTTAATATTTATAACACTTTTCTCAATTATTTAGTATTGTAAATTTATTAACAATTTTAATTTTGTTAGGTACCTACGATGTTTGGAATATAAAAGGTTGGGTTGCCATGCTAGAGCTATTATACCAAGTGATGGTAGTATAGATAACATCAAAATAAAAAAACCACATAATCATCCCCCTGATCATACCGCCGAAGAGAAAATAGTATTTTTAAGAGAATTGAAGGAAGTTCTTATACAAAATCCATGTCTGTCCATTTGTGAAGTTTACAAAACATTGAGCGAAATGTAAGTGTGAATATGTTTAGAAAAGTTAATTTTGACTGACATTTTTTAAAGATACCCTACTGCTGCTAGAGAGATACCATTTCGAGTTATCCGACATAAAATGAATAGATGGCGCAGAAACATATTGACTCCAACTCCATTTGAAGGCGTTCAGAAATAATAATTCTTTGTACCTACTTCATAATATTTTTTAAATAATTAAGCAAATGATAAGTGCATACTAGTATGTGCTAATTAATGTATGTAGGCAATATCGATTAATCAATTAATTTTATTGTAATGCTGTATTTAATTATTATGAATAAATATTTACACATCATCTAAGTGTTGTATTTTCACACACTTTTTTTTAGTGTTGTGTGTTACCAATGTTATTTTCTGATTTTATAACAATTTGTCTACATAATTAGTTATGAGGGATAATAGAATTTGTGCAGCTACTTTATAAACGGATCAATATCTATTGCAGTAGAGGGTAGAGTAATAATTATTGTTCTTTTTAGAAGTACGCTTTTTCAAAAGTGTGCTGCAAATTGGTCTGCAGAACTAGATTGGTTGTCCAGATAGATTTAAGAATTAAAATATTTTTTTCTCCTAACTTAAATTTACTATGTGATGGAAAATAGAATCAGCCTGATGTGATTAAAACATAGGCAATAAAAGAATAAATCTGGAAACATCATTAAAAAACTTTTGGGAAAAGCTGTCTAAAAACATAGTTTAATATTTTGTAACTCTGTTTTGCTTCACATTTTATATGAACGATAACATGCAGTATATCATAACTACAATGGACATATCTCTCACTTTCTTCTACTTAAACTCATTCTGTTGGAAGTTCGATGGCAAAAGTTGCTCCAGGTTTTGAGATTTTAATAAAAATATAGTTAGACAATGATTTTGTAAAAGTGTGTGTTTTGGTGTATGTATGTATCTATGTAAATTGAAAACCAATAATGAGAATATATTGAAAACAATTCCTGAAGGAACTATCTATTTACTGCCCGTCAATATGTTAATGTTAACGAAAGCGAACTTTGATTGGTAGATTGCCATAAAGATGGCTTTAGATTGGAGCAGTTGTCAACATTACAATAACTTTAACATTTTTGTGACAGGACAGCTATTTACCTGGAATTATTTATTTGAACTATTAAAGTAATGAAATATATGAAAGTATATGAAAATATTTTTAAATAAATGCGGTCTCGTAACCTGTTTAGATTATATATTTGATATTAGATTTTTATGGTACATTTTTACTTTTTTGCTGTGCTTTAAATAATTTTTATCCACATTTCTTCTTGACTAATAACAAGTTTTTCAAATCATTTTTATTTCACTTTTTCAAAATCAAAAACTTAATATGTTGAAGATATCTGGAGGTGAAGAAATCAGACTCGTTAATAGCGTAGTTGTCATTATTGACTACACTTTATCCGGACTACGTTTTACATTGCATCAATATGGAAAACCAGCCCAATGCATTTGTATTTTGTTCTTGTAGTTCTCGTATATGACTTTATTTAGGATTGACTAGATAAAATACAGAAATAGTTAAAACAATTAGATTTTGCATATCTTTCCCATGATTTTTAATAATATTGGCTTCCGCAGCAACATTCAATAATCTTTCCATAATGCGTAAGCGCAGTAACAACAGTCAGTTCAATTATAGAAACTGCACAGCATTTGAAAAAATTTGCCGAATATGTTCAGCTATTGCTCTTTTCTTATGATTTCTATTTTGTCATACCATTTATTTGTCTTCAGGTTTATTTAAGTTTTTCATTAGTGGTGATTCAAGAAATAGTCGGCATTCGGGGAATTTAATCCTGCATAAACATATTTATTGTTTTAATAAAATTATAAATGGAAGAACACTATGGGTATGCGCTCATGACAAGAGATGTCCGGCAAAATGTAATACCGCTCCTGGCAAGTTGTTATCCAAAGTAGGCACTCACAATCATCAGCCACCTACAGACTTTATATTGAAAATGCAAGAAAAGGGTTTAGTGAAATATAAAGAGCTGCTGTAGTTTTCGTGAAATATTAACTATGACAAGAAATTATAATTTATTCCATAACTTGCTTTATCATAATTGCTTTATTTGATATTTTCAATTTAACGCCTCTTTCCTATAAAAAATGTAATAATAAATTACCTATGTTGCTCAATTTATTTTTTATACATTTAGATAGTATGGTAGCATCTACAGAATTGTTTTTTTTATATATTTTTTTTATACATTTACAGAATTATTTTTTAGGGTTTTAAATTGAAAAACTTGATTTGGGGAACTAAATGTTAAGTACTGCCTTTAAAATTATTATTGCGTATTTTTTATTTTTATATTTAAATTACTTTTTACATTATTATTCATTTAATAAATATATTTTAATCCTCTATATTATCTAATATTATACAATATTATTTTGTCTTTGTCTTATTCCAAGAACCCACATACTTAAGCGATGCAGTGTAAATGACGGAAAATTTCTTTGGTTTTGATTTATATCTAATCTATTATTCAAATTTCTCTTCATCAAAGATATAGTACATTGGCATCAAGTCAAAGTTTTAATAAAGATCAAATCATATTTTGCCTTTATTTTCGCATACTCAATCTTATATGCACCTTACACCATCAATGCATAAATAATATTGACAATTTACATCGATACACTGTCAAAACTAACGTTATATAATATGAAAAGAATTGACAGTGTATTGATGGTGTAAGGTGCCCATTATATATCCGAAATATTGCTGTAATAATCCATAATATGGTACCTCTAGAACTATAAACGATGTTAATATGTTTACGGTAGCAACATTACAAACGATTAAATATAAATAATTATGAAGTTATACTTTTCATTGGTCGGTTTGTCGCACCGATTAAAAACTTGCCCTAAAAACGTTACAACATTAATTTATTAATGAAACAGATTGAATATCTATATCGGGTGAATTACATTCTCAAGTAGATGGTTCATTTTCGCTCATAATGAAATTAAATTTATTATTTTGCCACGTTTTATAATTGATTCATTTATATATACAATACAATATTACAATAAATAATTTAGTAGACGCGGATGTAGCTAGCTCTTTAATGAAGTACTTGTACAAAATAATTTATAAAGTCCTTGGGCATGTGACATGCTCACAGTTTTTCTAGCGTAACTTATTTTAGAGTATTAATTAATTAAATTTGAAAGATGCGACTTTACGGTCCGAATAATGGCGAAATAAATGTCTTTATTTTTTAATTTTCGGGAGTTAAATAAAAAAAGGGGTCACCAACAATGGAAGACAAAGTATTAAATTATAGATAAAATTATTTTATTTTTTTATAAATAAAACACAAAGTATTAAAGTCCACCTCCTGGGGCTTGGGCGATTTTCTCTTTTTTTTTGCTGGTGTTGGCTAAGCAAGCGATAGTACACATGATGGTTAATTAAATATTAAAAATGTCTGTTAAAACTTTCCCATTTCTTGGCGTTTAAAAAAAATAGTATGTATATCTAGGAAGTATTATATTCCTTTGTTGTATAATGTAATATTTCTTCATTTTCTTAAAAAGTAATTTTTTTGCGTTAACATAATGTGATGCACGCTAGCGATTATTTAAATTTTGTAGATTTTCTGAAAATAATAATAATGGAAGTCAAGTACGACTTATTCAATCTTATTCAATTCTTACTGAAGAATTATCCATTTTCTTAAAAAATATACTAAAAAAAAAAGAAAATTGTTCACATTTTGATTTGTAAAATTAGTTTTCAGTAACCATCATGTAGGGTAAGCTGTGGAACAGTGAACCAGTTAGGCACAGTGAACCAGGCTATTATTTTCAAATAATGCCACGTTACGGCCCTTGGTGAACACACCAGTTTGTTTAGGTGCGAACCCCTTCCACTTCACTTAATTTGCTCAACACTGGCACATGGCAGTTGGGTGATGGGTCTTTATTTGTTTTTTAATATAAAAACCTAGATTTTTTCTCGTAAGTATTCGATTTTTGTACTTTTTAGTATAGTAGGTAGCTACAAATTAACTATGTTAGTGTTTTATTGCATCCATTTGATTTTTAAATAAGAAATAATAATGTAATATAACTACCTTTTCAAACATAATTTCTTTCAATGAAATTTCGAGCATACATTGTTTTACAGTGAACCAGTAGAACCAATTACACACTGAACCATGGTAGTGCTTACTGCTTGTTTGTTTTAATAAAAGAGATCTGTGCACTAAACTGAGGTTTATTTCCATTAAATTACAATAAATTCGCTGCGGAATGTAAAAAATCTGGAACCAAAAACCTTTAATCTTCCTAGATGAAGGCCTCAGAAAAAAATGCGGTTCACTGTTCGATAGCTTACCCTATAGGATAAATTGGTGGGTTATAATATATTTTTTTATTAAATGTATAATAATATGTAAACCTAATACTTTTAATAAAAGTGTACCATCATATTATATATACAGTGAATTATTGTTTATAGCGTTAATATTTGTTATATTATTTAGGAATGCTATATACGACCAGAGGAACTAAAAATCCAAAACTCATCTTAGATGGATACGAATTCGTCTGTGAAAGGCGATCTAAGGATAAAGCATTTTGGAGATGTAATTTCTACTCAAAAACGAAGTGTCGATCTAGACTAAAGACCAGTGGAAGTACCGTTCGAATCACTACACCTGCACACAATCATAAACCCGACACAAATTTATATAAAACTAGCGATTTATTACCTATTCTTGCAGATATTGTGCAAAGTTAGTTTGATTCCAAACACATTTTTTATTCCGTATGTTTCAATTATTATAAGTATTGTATAACTTAACTTCAAAACTCATGCTTAGTCCAAACAGGTGACTATAAACTGTTCCAATCCACCAAACAGGTAAAAGTGTAAACTGCCCTCCAAGCAAAAAGATAATCCGGCGAGAAAATAATTTATTTAATTTATTTGTTATAAACATCATAATTAAAAATAAATTATTAAAAACAAAGGAAAAGAAATGCGAGTGTAACCTAACCTCCCACGTTTCTTAAAATTTAGGGAAACTGTAAAAGAAGACTGATTTTAGAAATTGCAACCGTGATATTTCTTTGAGAACGTGTTTTTGCTGCAGTCCATCAATAATTTTTTGATTATTTTTAGAATCGTTGCTTTGCATAGGTAGCTTTGAAACACTGTTCAAAGCAGGATAAACTTTGTTTTGCTCTTGTTTCAGCGTATTTGCAAATTGCTAAATGTTGTGATGAGAAGAATTATTAAAATTCTGTTTAAACGCGACATGAAGCGATTCATAATAATTATTAGTCGTTGAAAGCAAGTGGGTCTTGGCCCATACTCTGAGAGGAAACAGCATTTTCCCCACCTTAATATGCAAACAAATATTCGGAAACTTGTCGGAGATTATCATAGTCTGGTTTGATCTCAAATAAATCACAATAGGTTTTGCAAGATATCTTCAGCTATTAGAAATTTTAATCCAAAGTAATATCGCGCCCATCTACCAATTTCGGAATCTATATCTCTGTATTCAGAAGCAACACCTTGTCTTTGGAGAGACGATTCCATGCTTGATCCAGATGAAATCTGCATCCTTCTATTGATTCAAATTTCATATGCATTTGTGGTACATGAAATTGTATGTGATACAAAAATTTTCACCTTCGTTCAGTTTTTCATACACCCCCCCATTTTTTGGAAGAGTTCCTGCAGTTTTGCATAGCACATTGTGGGCATTTCTTTTGGCATACTTTAAATCTTCTTTTTTGCAGAAATCGGCACAAAGACGGTTTTTGGTCCAAACGTGCTTTAACCAATTTACCAGGTTTTTCCAAGATTTGTTTTATTTCTCTCTCTTTCATTCCACTCGTTAAATCTTGCCTATGGAAAAGCTTGTCGTTTCATGAATCGTGCGTATGTTCTTCTCCAACAGTAGTTATCTGTAAATCACTTTGTACGCCCAATGTTTTAACAAACATGGAATAAAGACATTATGTTTGTAAAAAATATAGTAATTTTTAATCGATGTTGGCATTGGCGCTCTATGGGATTAATAAATTAAGTCGTAATCAAAAGTAGGTAGTTTGGAGGACAATTTACATGTGAGTCAGTGGCAACCTTTTTGCTTGGACGGCAGTTTACAGTTTATGGTCAAGCTTGGAGGACAATTTACAAACCCCCGTTCAAACAACGCATGATTACTGTTATTAAACTTAACAAAGAACTATTTTGATTCAAAGTGCGAACATGAATTCAAAATTATCTTAATTAATTTTATCTATGTATTAACTGAAGAAATAAAAATCTACTACGATTCATTACTTTGTAATAATCTTATTATTTCCTTAAAAGTCTCCATCCAAAGTCGGTTTTTTAGATTCGAGTCGAAGGGTCTCGATCGACTAGCGAATGTGTTCCTGTACACTCTCGCATTTCTCAGTCTCGTTTGTGCCTAACGATAGGAAAAGACGTCTTTTGTATTAAAGTAAAAACGTGTTTAGTGTGAAAATGTCATGGAATAACGAATGCGAACTAAATTTCTTGGAAATGTATCAAATGGTACCTGTTTTGTGGAATCCTGGTCACAGGTTCCACACGGTCCATCTCTCCTGAGTTCACAATTACAATGAACTGAACTCGGCAAGAGTGTACATGGTCGTACTCGGGCACAGGCCTCTCGCCGATACATTCGGGCGAGAGCACTCGGACGAGAATGTACAGCCGGCATTACAGTTAAAGATAAAGATTCCCTATTTTGGAACACATTTGAAATCACAGACTTTTGGATTGATTATTTCCAAAAATTATCCTAAAATCGAGTTCTCGGTTTACTTGTACATCCGCCATATACATAAAAGATATCCATATTTTTCATAAATTTTTTTTTTATCACAGGTTACATTCATAAATTCAACTCAAAAGCTTTGCAAATTTTGTCAAATGAAAGATAAATATTTTTAAACGTGTTTTTATTTTGCAACATTGTAAGTTTTTCTTCTACTTCTATGCCCGGTTTCTTCAAGTTGTCGGCAGTATAAACCGCCGACAAAACAAATCTTTCTATTTATTGAAATTGTTAGATTAATAAGATGAACTGACATAAAATACCTACGTTATACTTTTCACACATGATTAATTTAATGTTGTCAAATGTATTTTTAAGATATCCCTAGTATTTTTGTCGGCTACTTTTACTATAATGAAGAAAACCGAAATTTGTTGTTTCTGTCTTTCTTATTATTAGAAATTATACTTTAAAAATAACGCAAAATATTAGTAATTTATGTTAATTTTTATTTCAAATTAAACAACAATAAAACATTTTAATTAATCAAAACGTTAGATCTACGCCGAGTAAAAAATGTTTTTTAAAATTTCCAAAATTGAAATTTTTTGTTTTGGTCCGATAAAATTCATGAAATGAATCAAAACTCGTGATATATTAAAAGATACAGCTCACAACATAGCATGATAACCAAATAAAACTTTTTTTACTATTATATTTTTACAATTTCCACGCTGCGATCCCATAAGTCTTTCAAGGTGTTGGATCCACGCGGAAGACAAAACCTTTCCATAATTTTCTAAAAAAAAATTTGATACAAGTCGTGTAAGTTTTTAAATAATTAAAAATATTTAACACCTTGAAGGATTCTAATGTTCTTAAAATTTTAAATAAAAAAATTGCCAAAAACAATTTGACCGTAATGTAGCACGTTTATGAGTCCGAAAGCTATTCAACCGCAAAACACCTTTTTATTGGAGATACATACTGCAACTTATTTCAGCATCAATTAATTTTTAAACTCGATGTTGTCGCAATTGTAATTTGTAAATATAGTATATTCTTCGAACTGGAACAAAAATTGTTAAAAATAAGACATAACATTAATAGTGCGCAATAGCAAAAATTAATAACAATATATTTCAAATTAGAATTTAATTTCCGAAAGAAAATCGTACCTCTTTGTTGCCATTACTTGTTAAGTTTTGAATTTGTGTAAAAACTGAAAGTTACCTGTTTTGTTGGTTTCAATGTTTTCTTCGCCATGGTTTTTTCCATTTTCACCTTTTTTATTTATTCGTGCGTTGGGGAGGGGGAAATCCTCATGGACACCACCTGTGGGTGGTAGTGTCGGACTCTTACCTAAGGCTTATTGCAGGAGCATGATATCCGTCGTTAGACATTGCTTCGCCGCTCCCACAGGTTTAACGCTGTAGTGATGTTATTGATGTTCACCGGAAGGCCGAGCTAAGAAATTCTGTCAGGTTCGAGATTCGAACCCAGAATTTCCGCTCTGTAACTCAACCAGCAATCACACCAAGCCACCACTGCTGGTTTTCCATTTTTACCTATGTCGCCTAATAAGTACGGCGGATCCAAAGAACTGTTAAACTTAATACTTGTAAAGTTTTTTAAAGGAATGGAAAGCCAATCTCACGAGAATAAAAAATTAAAAAAAAAATCTGAATTAAACGGGCGTGACTGTTTTTATTTGCTCAAATTTTTTGTGTGTACACGTACGCACCCACACTCGTTTGCAAAATTTTACATCTCCACGACGACGTCTCGAAGGTTTCATTCAACATTTTGTTGAATGAGTGAGTACCAACAGCTTTATATAATAAAAAAAAAAGGATAATTATAGGTTTGATACTGACATGTATTTTGTAGTGGATATGAAAACTACCTATAGCTGATCTGATCTCCAGCTTTTACACTTAAAATTTTCATAGATAAATTAAAATAAACTCAAATAAGAATATTATATCGTTTATATTTGTATTTAAGTAATACAACTTATTTCTTCTGGAGTAAAATATGTAGAAAATAATAAACCAATCTATTAGGTAGGCTATTTAGAAAAGCTACTACATAATAATATTATCCTTCCCGATATTTTGCCTACTTTTAATTTTTCAATTTTTTTTTTTTTATTGACATCTGAGAAATTTATAATCTGTTTAGTAACATTTAGTAAATAGAGTAGCATTTATATGTCATAAAAAAGGTGAATCCAGCGATTTACCCTCACAGAGCCATTTCTTATATAACAAAATATTTTTACATGAATAATTTTAGCTAACTATTCAAATCTATTTGGGAGATCTCACGGGTGATACGTTTTTAGTCTACGTTGTGTCAGATTGTTTTCAAGAAGATTACTGGCCAGCTTGTTCGGGTGTGCATTTAGTTTGATTTTATGTTTTTCGCTGTGAGCTTTTATGACCTCTTGCACTGTTTCTATTTACAAGTCTTTGTGAATAACTACATTTGGCACGTACCACGGCGCGTTTGCAATAGTGCGGAGCACCTTGGGCTGATATCTTTGTAGAATTTCAATATTTGAGTTACTAGCTGTACCCCACAACTGTATACCATATGTCCATATGGGTTTGATTATACTTTTATATATAAGTAGTTTATTTTCTACTGATAATTTGGAACTTCGACCCATGAGCCAGTACATCTCTCTGAGTTTTACGTCCATTTAGTGTAACGGTGGGCACTTTTCTCTTTTCATTGTGAAAGTGACTTGCATAGACATCGTGTCGTTTGCTCTTATCCTTCATCTCTTCATCCAGTCTTGTATCTGATTTAATCAATCTTGTAAATTCTCAGAAGCCTGGACTTTGTTTTTATTTGAAGCCATAAGAACAGTGTCGTCTGCAAATGTGGCTGTTGTCCTAAACCCAGTTGTTGGCAGGTCCGCTGTATATAATAAGTAGAGTACTCCGGAGGCTATTGGACAAATATTTGAATAGGCTTTACAACACTTAACCCAAAACATTCTTTCCGAAAGATATGATTTTAAAAGAGGTCCTCGTGCCAGACCTTATCGAAGCCCTGGGAGACGTCGATGAATGCCGCTGTGCAGAAGGATTTATTTTCTAAGTTTTTATGTATTACCTCCACTACACGATGAACCTGTTCGATGGTAGAATGCTGCTTTCTAAAGCCAAACTGATGTTCAAGTATTATGTTTTTCAGCAATAATATTGTTTGAATTCTATGCAGCAGCATTTTCTCAAACAACTTCGACAGAATGGGTAAGAGGCTGATTGGTCTATATGAAGTTGGCTCTTGGGGTGGTTTACCAGGTTTAGGCAGTACAATTATTTGTGCTACTTTCCATTGCGCTGGAACAACATTTGTTGTGGTTTATAATAAAATTTACTAACTCTTGCCCATGTTGAGACAAGCCATTGGCGTTCCATAATGCTAGTTTTGTAGAAAGTAACATTATGGCATTTTTGACACTAGCTTCATTAGGATAGTTAACATTTGGTCTAATCTATCCATGAGTGGATCATCATTTTTTCCATAGGGTTGTTGTAATGGTTTGGTATCAGCTGATTTATATTTGTTTCATTATTTTGCATAGAACTATTAATTTACCATGACAGTATATGAAACTCTTGGATGAAAGATCCTTGTTTATTTTTCTAATATGTTAATTTTAATAATTAAAATTAATCATATCCATATTTTAGAAAACCAAAAAAATTCAAACATATTTTCAGAATTAAAATGTTTAAAGTTATCACAAATAAAATTAACAGTAAGTATATTATTCGCAAACGTTTTACCATAATATGGCATCATCATGCAATGAACTAGAAAGAAGAATAGAATGAATTTGATTAAATATTTTTCAAATTGCAAGGGTAGGAGTGAAGGGGGTTTATTGATAAGGAATTTATTTGTAGGTAGTATAGGTACTACGGAGTAACAGGTACAAGTAGTACTCCTATAAGTTGAGCAAAGGGTGGGTATATTCGTTAAAGATCTTTAAAATAAGGAAGATGAATATTTTAATTTGTTGATTTCCATAGCTTCTAGTAATTCACATTTTTTGCTCTTTTGTTCCACATGTAAAATCCCCCCCCCCCCCCCCCGTTTGTGATTCGTGTCTAATAAATGTTTCGCGAATGTAGATTTTTTGACTGCAAGTCTGTGGGATTGCGTAAGTTCATTAAATCGAGTTTGGAAAGATCTACCTGTATGACTAATGTATTTTTGAGTGCATTAACACGTGAATTCGTAAAGAGCTAATGCTAATTTTATTGAAATTTTTACAAATACTTTTTTAATTGGTTGCATCTTGGAAACGGTGCGACGAAATAGAAAAATGTATATAAACAAAAATTAAGAGAATGAAATTTGCAACAAAAAATGTTCATTAAGTATTGTTGTAAAACCGATTTTTGTATGACAAAAAAGTTTTTCAAAAAGTAGAATTTACATTGCTAACATAGGAGCGTCCTAATACTTATTCCCGGTACTGTACATACACTGCGTTTATTTCGAAATTAACCAGTGTTATTAGCTTGCTATCGATTTTAAGTAAATTTGTTTTAAACAAAAATATGTTGTTTTAGATATCCTAAAATTTTATCAACATTGGTTTTAAATTTTCTCCTTGGAAGTTATATACTGACGTGTTTTTTCTTAGATTAAAATTACTGAAAAGCGATCGCTATTGAGACTGATTAGTTTTAAAACGAACGCATGTTGTTACGAATTAAAACATTTTTGTTATTAAATGTTGATGTGATGAATAAGTATATTTCTATTAATCGGTTACTTGTTTAATTTTTCGCAGAAATCGTCACTTATATACGAGGACCAAGACAGTTTCCTCAAGTTGTTATAAAGAATTACAAGTATGTTAAACACAGAAGTTCACACAAGGTGACTTACTGGAAATGTCATTTATATGATTCTGGAAATTGTAAATCAAGATGTATAATAGGAATGAATCAAAAAATTATGTTGAAAGGGCAACATTCACATGATCCCGACATAGAAACTATCAAGGATTGCGTCGTTTTAGGTTACGAAACTTTCAGTGTTGTGGATAATCACCAATCGTTTAGTATTTATAATTACATATAATTATTATGTATTATTAATAATTGAAACTCGTCAAGTTTGGAACAAACTCCATAAAAAGTTTAAGAGGAATTTGTCCAGAAAATTCTCGAACACGTCAACTTTATTTTAAATGTAACTTTTCCCGTAATACATTGTACATTTTTAAGTTGGTAACAAACCAGTGTGAATATTTTCTCCATGGAATGTCGTTCATTTTTCCTACATACATTTTTCAAAAATAAAGTTATTTCATTAGTATATACATTTCTTACCCACGTTACAACACGGCTCAACATTCCCGAAGATACGATGACATTTTCATTTTTTTAATTTATTTTATTTTGGTAGCCCTGGCAAAGATTTCTCTGCGAAAACCTTATTTTCACCACTAGAGCCCACAAGGCATACGTCCAAAAAGTTTGATTGCCATCGACGTAGAAATGCCGAGGAAAATCGAGGGGCAAGGACTTTTTTCAAGTTTTCGAAAAAATAATAATTATTTTTTTCATATTGCATTCTCGATTTTTATCAAATTTGGTTGAGATCCCTTCAGGACTTCATCCACGAGTTATTTACTCTTGAAGTTTTAACTTTGACAGCTTGTAATTTTTGACAGATCACAGATAGAAAGTTAATTTCACCTATCCTGGATAAAGCTTTTCAAGGTCTTTAAAATAACCTATCACAAGACAAACACGCTTTTAAAAATCTTGTATCATTTTCTTGTAGTGGCACTCCTGATTGACAGATCGCGATGAAAACCTTATTTTCACTTTTCTACCGTAAACCCTACTAACATACCAAATTTCGTTCTGATTGGTTGGATAGTTCAGGAATAATTCGAGAGATAAAATCAGGCGACAGACCGACACAGAAATTTGTTTTTTATTTTTTTAAGATCTTTACGTTTCTGAACACGGTGATCTCGAAAATGTAAAAAAAAATGAATTTTTTTTTCGATTACCATACATCCAATATTTTTGGTTGATTGGAGTTTGGAGGTAAAAAAATAAAGTAGACGTGTCTGAAGATTTTCTGGGAGAACTCCTCTAAACAATTTTATCGAATTTGTTCCAAAATTGACGAGCTCTCTGAAATAGTGGTTTATCTACATTTTATATAGAATTTATAATAAGTAAAAACATTTGTTTATTATTACAATATAAAATATATTTCAATTTAAAAATTAAATTGTTTTACTATATAACATCATTTACTAGAATTAAAAACTCTTAAAAATCTTTGTGAAATGTGATGGAAATAGCCTTCTCTGAATATTCTCGGCTTAATTTTATAAAATTAAGAAGTACCAAAAATTACATTATTTATAATTAGTCTTTTAAAGAAGGCTCTTGTTATGTTACTTTTCGATTTATTTGAAATGTTTATAGCTATAATTTGTATGAACTATTGTTAGTTAATAAATATTGATTTGTATTAATCTAGTTTTAATTATAATTAAATTTTTTTTTTTACATATAGGTATCTACTACCTACTTATATATACAATATTGTTAATAGTTTCCTGAAGGTTATTATGACTGTTTACTTTATAAAAAATATAATAATTATTATTGTCTAGTCTATTTATTATTAGCTTAGACAATAATAATTATTATATTTTTTGTAGATACAATATTAATAACTTGTCGAAATTGTTATTAAATTAAATTTAGAAAATCGACAAGCAGACAAGCTAGCAAAATATAATAAAAATCAATTTATTTCATATATTGATATCGACGATTTATGCAACATCTAACTACAGCAATCTATATTTATTTAAACAATTATTTTAAGACATTGGAGCTTTGCTTTAAATGTTCTTGGAGTGTGTTCTATCTTAATCTCAGCACCGGTGAGGGTGAATTCGTTCTCTCGAGATAATTAAAAATTTGGAAGTAGCTATGTGTACATGTTCCATGATCTTGTATTTTACATTGAAATCGCCAGGGTCATACATATACCTCTGTATACCATGATGCTTAAAACACACAGACACACATTTATTCATAAAATAAAATATATGATGTAGGTAAAACGGGAATTGTGGGTAGGATAAAAAAGCTGACGTCACGTGGGAGTCTAAAGGGTCTCTTTTTGGTAGATAAAGTAAGAGTTTTAATTTTTTAACAAAGGAGATGTTTTGTCATACCATGTTGCTGTTTTAGTTACGTTATAGGTTTTATATATAATCACTACACTACATGAATTGCATACATCAGTGTTGATTGACTAAATGAGCGGGGCCGGTTTTATACATCATGGGGCTTCAAGCGGATGTTTTTTTGGCCCCCCCTCCTCTTCGTTTAGCGGACGATTAATCCCAATAAATAAATATTATTAACTATTACCCATTTTGTTTAATTAATTTTTTCAAAAAATATAGCGAAAAAGCTAAAAAAAAAAACATTTCTATACATCGACGGTGCCTCCGGTTAGAAGTCGGTCGCGACACAGTTTTGAGATAAAAAGTTGAGCACTGAAGTTGGCCACTTCTGCCCTAGACAATAAACACCGGTGAATTATTGTATTTTGATTGAGATTTGATCCTTCTATGTGTAAGGGTTCGTTTATGTTGGAGCTGTGATAACCGCTAGAAGCCGCGATACTAGCGAATCAGAGTAAAGCAAAACGTTGAAGTATTATGTGACTTTATGTTGAAGCAACGCGCAAGCTAATGTTAATTCATAGAACAGCGATGAGAGATAAGAAATTTCTTCGCTCTTATCACAGCTCCGACATAAATGCACCATAATAAAGAAAGAGCACCTAGTCTTTCTTGGCTAATGGAGGATCTTAAATAATTTTTTTTCAAATTTTTTGGAGTTTCGACCGGGCCAGTGGCGGATTAAGGGGGGCCTGTGGACCCATCGCCCTGCAAGGAAATGGGCCCGATTTGCTTGAAAGTATTATTAAAATTATGAGTTAAGGCTTATTTAATTGCCTTTTCATAGCCATTAAGCATTCCATTTCATTGGAATTTTGTAGCTACTTTTGTATTACAATACCTACAAAAATTTCTAACATTTAAACCCTTTTGACCTTGAAAACTCCATTTTTTTTAGCTGTGGCGCTCGTGGGGTCCCAAAAATATCTTAATCCGTCACTGGACCGGGCCTCCTGGTCTGCGGACTCCCAAGCCGCCGCTTGTAGGATAGCCCGACGCTGTAAATGAGTCTAGGATTACAATAAATTACTTTATGAACGTAAATTAAACTGCTAATAACAAAAATTATATTTTGTAGTATAATTATGTTATTATAGTAAAGACGTTTTTCTACAAACTTGACAGTTTTGCTCACGAAACTGTTTTGTCTCGACTTATTAGGAGTGTTTCCCATGAGTGGAATATAGTTTTTGTTTACTGACAAGCCTGTGCATAGTTTATTACGTGATAATTATTTTCTAAAATCTAAAAGAAAATCTGATAATTTTTGGACACACTTTCTCAACAAAGTGGAACTGTTAAATGGTAGAAATGTAACTTATTTTTT
Organism: Cantharis lateralis; assembly: GCA_963170105.1. Taxonomy (NCBI): domain Eukaryota; kingdom Metazoa; phylum Arthropoda; class Insecta; order Coleoptera; family Cantharidae; genus Cantharis; species Cantharis lateralis. Next base: position 14,637,547 of record OY720629.1, read on the forward strand.
TGCCATTGCCATTTTAGTTTTGAAATAATCTATTTTTATGCACTAGTTTGTAAAAGTGATTATTACTTGTAAAAAGTGTCAATTTGCACGATATATCTAAATAAATCGTACATTAATATTTGCGAAAGAATTATTTATTTTTTTACGTAGTACATAATATTGACAGTTTTATTAATTGGGTGGTCACAGTTTAATTACTATAAATGATTTGTATGTGTGTAAGTACACCGACCTATTAAAAAACTTAAAAAATGAAATTAATATTATAGCAGTAAACGGAGGGATAGATCACTGGCAAAATTTTGTACGCCATATTTTCAATTTTGTTATGATTTCAAAATATTTCTAGGGGCTGGGCCCAACGCTTTCTGCACATTTTTTTGTAAATTTTTTCATCAAGTTATGCACCAAATTTCCATAGTGATATACCCTTCGTAGTAACCTACTGTAAAGAAGTTCAGTATTATTATTTTAGCACTTTTATGTGTTTATTGTTTTAGGTCAATTAATGTATGTGAAAAGTAGCAAAGGAGGGACAGTTCTTATTTATCGCAATCATATTTTTTACCTTAATAAACGTAGTGGAAGTACCGTATTTTGGCGTTGCAAGACTCCTTTATGTAGATGTAGTTGTTCGACAAAAGGAGGAACTTTACATAAATTTACCAATCGTCACAATCATTTACCACATACAAATGAAATTGAATTGAAGTTATCGAAAATGTTTTATATTCCTTTTAAGCAAGAATTTTAATATTTGCTGTTTTTTTTGTATATTTTATATTATGCATATGGGTGACTGGCAAAACATTGTATTGTTTATATTTAGGTAAGTAATATTATAATATGCTACAGTAGGATGGTTCTTATTTTGTAATTTTTTGATTTTTATTCCTCTCACCTTTTTAATTGGACCAAACCAATTTGTCAATTGTTTCGATTTGCGTAAACATACAATCAATTTTTATTAAATTAATGCAATTCCTTGTGTGTTCCGCGATTCAAATCCCTAATTTCCATACTCGAACTCGTTTAATAGGCAAAGTCTACTTTTGGATAATGTTTTCGAACAAAAGACTTTACCTATTGAAATGTGTAACAAATCGCAACGAATAGTTTCGATTGTATCGATTTGAATGGGATTTTTATAAATTATTTATGTATAAATTATTAATTTCAAGAACTTTCTGCACTGATTGAAATTATTGAATAATTTTTTTACAGATAAAAACCAATTGAGGGGAGAGGATAAACTTATAGTGTTTTAAAATAAGAACTACTCTAGTGCTGCACTGATTTACCTAGGCCTTATAAGCATTATATAAATTTTTGATGATAATAATAATAATCTGATATTAAACTTTAATGTTGAATCATCTGTGCATTATATTTTTTTTACAGTAAATTAATGTGTTCAAATATTTATGTTATATTTGATGATAAAATATTAATTAAACATTAAAATGATATTTTGTACAGAATGTTATATATTACTTATAAATTAAATTACCTTAATGGGTATGCAAATAATAACAAAATTATTTTTGTTATTCTTTTAAATATTTTAATATATCATTCGAGTGTTTTACTCAATTACTAAAATAATAAAATTATTACAAAACTTTATTTTATTTTACTTAAATTTGCCCTTTCCTCACCCAATATAATTAGTATAATGAAAAAAGAAACTGTATAATTTATCAGATAAACAACGCGAAGAATTTTATAAATTATTGCAATCTAAAATAAAATAATCGAATTAAAAAATTAATTGAAAACAGACAGGGAACTACATACACCTTGGAAAGTAACAAACATAAGAGTAAAAACTTTTCCATTTTGTTTTTGAATCTGTTGATAATATTGATAACGACCAAAAAATTAAAACTTTCTAATGGTTTATAAATATTTTCTATTTTTTGTAGTTTTGAAGAATATTTACTAGGAAAATGAGTATAGGGACCGTGTGTATTTGCAACTAGCGCCAATAGCGGTGATAATTTGCAATTATGAGGGGAGGCTTAGTAATCTTTGCATTTACTTTAGTAAGTTTACGTACAAAATTATTTTAAAAAAACCATCGTTTTCAACAATGAATGTCAATAAACGTAATGGCAATAATAATTGCTGTGTTGTTAGTTGTAGAAATTGTAATTCCAACACCGATAAATTCGTAAAATTTTATCGTTTTCCGGGTAAACCGTATGAGAAAAAGCTACGTGAACAATAGACACAGAATGTTCGTAGACAAAATAATCTTCTATATTTTAGAAACGATTAGAAACTCAATGATATTCCTACTATTTTTTTAGTGATGGATATTTATGGCAACTGACAAAATGGTCTCAAATTTTGTAGTCAACACTTCTTCGGAAATGAAAAATTAAATCACCCTGAAAACCCATCATAATATGTACCAAGCATATTTCCTAAAGTAAATTTTTATAACAATAATTTTTATTGAAGTTACCAACAGTAAAACAATTTTACCGCATCCGGAATTTTGTTCGATTAGCAGTTATTTATTCGACTCCTTTTGTTTGACGTAACATTTATTCGAACAAGCAAAATAATACAAAGAAAAGGAGTTTATAAAATAAAATTCCCTGTCGAATAAAACTTAAGTCGAACAAATGTGTATCGAATAAAATTCCAAGCCAAATAAATACTCATGCGAATAAACATTAAGTCGAACAAATGTGTGTCAAATAAAATTCAAAGTCAATGTATGTCGAATAAATGCTCATTCGAATAAATATTAAGTCGCATAAATGTGTGTCGAATAAAATTCAAAGTCAATGTATGTCGAATAAATGCTCATTCGAATAAATATTAAGTCGAATAAATGTGTGTCGAATAAAATTCAAAGTCAATGTATGTCGAATAAATGCTCATTCGAATAAATATTAAGTCGAATAAATGTGGGTCGAATAAAATTCAAAGTTGAACAAATGTTCATTCGCATAACTGAAGTCAAAAAAAAGCAGTCGAGTAACTGCTAATCGAGCAAATGTTATCGAATAAAATTCCTAGAATCCAATTTTACATTAGGAATATAAGAAATAGCGAAATACCGACTGACCTGGCCGTGTAAGTTTCCAAGGGAATTCATTTTAAAATTAAATTGAATTTATTTCTTGGCCAGTATGATAAAAATTAAAATTATAAAAGAATTTTGGACCTTTAAAAGACTAGATAAAATCTAATGCTCTTATATAAATGTAGTTTATACTTCTGCATTATTTTTGTGTCTTTCATTTTTTCTCTAAAATAATTAGGGAAGCAGGAATTTGTATAAATAAGTTTTTACATGTATATTGAAAAACTTATACCAACGTGGTACCAACTACACATGATTAATAATATTTAAATTTAAAATTACATGACAGAGCAGTTAATATATCGTAAATAAATCACGACATACAATACTTGTACATAGTAAACACTAGCAAAAGTTTTGTTCTTCTCCCCTCATTGTTTTACAAAATATCCGCCGTGAGGCGCTGTAACTGGTTTACGCACGGTCCCTATACAGATTATACAGGGTCCACAACGTTTACGTTTATCTTAACATACGGCATCTGTATAGCTTTTAACAGAGTTGATTTCAAATTTTATTATTTTTAAATTACATAATTAAGCCGAATTATTTTTCTGACAAATAATTTGACTTATGATTTTTGTTTTAAATTGAAAACTGATAAAATTAGACATTTTCAATCAAGAAATTATTAAGGTACTAATTTGTGAACACATTTAATTGTAAGATAGAGGAGAAAAAATGATCAACTTTCGGTTTTCTCTCTCTCAGGAAAAGGGCCTTAAGTTTTATACGTACAACAGATTCACACCGGAACAGGGGAAAATTTGTCGTGAAAGCTCCCAAAAATTACATAATCTTAAATTGGCTGTTTCCTGTAGTTTCTATTATATTCAAATTAAAGTAGATAAAATTCTATGCAAACGTATAAAAAAATTGTTGTTTCAGTTTATCTAGTTTCCGAGCTATAGCCCTTGTTTTTATCGATTTTTGTCCAAAAATATATTTTAATAATTGAAATAATAATTGAAATAATTAATGAATTCTCCAAGTTTACACTATGTTAAGATGGGTCACTGTAGTCTAACTCTTTAAGTTATTTACATAATTTGATTACGTTTTATGCCATTAACAATTCATAATATTTTTTTCAATTATTTTTGCGTAGATTGACATTTTCTTTCTACTAAATGATAAAAAGTTTATTAACATAAATTACATATAGATACTATAGTTTTCCTACTATCATAAAAAAAAGTAACAAATTATTTATTATTAAAATTACAAGTTCATATTACATAAAAATTTCACTCTGTACCTAATTTGAGTAGCAATCGCTTCAAGTTACCACTGCACTGTAGTCTCTTAAAAATCTCAAAGCATCGAAATAAATTTTATTAACAAATCAAAATTTTATTTAAGTAGGTATCTACTACTTAAACACAATCAGTTCAAAATATATTTTATCTCACACTGTATTGTTTTTGTAGGTTTATTCAATTATATTCAACGTGGAAATGAAACGAGGTCGACTATTATGGTATACGCAGATAATGTTTACCAATTAAATAAATCGAGTAATGGTAATACTTTCTGGAATTGTAGCGAATATAAGAAACTGCGGTGTAAAAGTCGTGTAGTGATATCCAATACTAATCAGATAAAGAGACTACCAAAACCACATAATCATCCATCAAATTGGGAAAAATTGGAGTATATTAAAAAAAGAAAGTACTACTAGACATTATCGTAGTCTTAGTTGTGTCTGTGTGTTAATAAGTCATGTACCTATCGAAAAAAAGATTTACTTATATAAAAAAAACCAGGACGGTCTATGCCAAGATGATAGTGATAAATTATTATAAGATGATAAATATAATTTTTCAAAATAAACAGGGTGGCTAATGGCTATTTGTGTTGGAATCATTATTAATTGTAATGTGTACCTAGTACTTTTGAATCGGTGAACACATTACCGTCCGGCAAGATAACATAAAAAATTATCCGTACCGATGACAAAGCATAATATATATTGTAAAGGGGTTGGTTAGTAAATTTCAATTTAAAATTAAATGGAAGATACAATTCAATAAATTTTTTTATCAGATCAAAATCACTTTTTAATCAGAAATCATCAATTAAATCGCATATAAAATTTAGACGTGTCAATTTGCATGTTCACCCCGTTGGCAAAAAAGCCTCGATGTTTCCTTCTGCGTGCTAGGTTCAAATACAAAATTTATATTTAAAAAAAATTACAAACAAAATTTTTTCAAATTAAACAAAACTACCCTTATTGATTAAAGAACACAACAATTTATACAATTACAATTATTTTTCTAAAAACGGCATATAATTTAATAACTTGTAGTTCCCTTCATTTCCAAACAGATTATTTTTAGGCTTCCGGACGGTAATGTGTTAACGAAAACAATATATTTTTGTATTTAAGTAGTCAGCATTATTGTATTGTACTTATATTGTTGCTAATAACGGAACTAGTAATGTTGAAAAACACTGATATTGTTGCAAATAAAAATTAAGTGCGTTTTTGAAATTGAGATTACCGCTCATCCATGAACATTAATCTTGCATTCAAACCTTTCAGAACGAATTAAAATACTTTTTCTTAAGTCCAAGAAGATTGCAAAGCAGGTGTCAAAAATTTATTATCATTTATCACTGAGAATCAACAAAAAAGGTTTCTGCTTGATCCTTGATGAATTTATTTAGTTATTAACAGTGAAGTTGTGATTAACTAGTAGGTAAGTTTCAATATTAATGGTGCAATTCTTGATCAAGTTTTCTTTAAGGCAATATTGATATAAAGTTTAAATTGACACACATCACTAGTTATTTGATGTCATTTAGAAGGATTAATGTTGTGTTTCACAAGAATTTAAAATTTAACTCATAGTTTTAATTATTATCAAAAAATATAGCAATGATGCGTTTTAATTGTTGTACGAGTACAATAAAATCAGGACATATTTTTGGCAAATTCTTTATTATTTTTCAACGACAAAACCTTCAAAATATGCCTCAGTTTCAATGATAACTCCATCATTTGTTTGAAATCTTCCAGCAAGTCATTTTTCAGATTTGGAAACAGAAAATAATCACAATTAAGGTGCCAAATTTGGGGAATATGGTGAATGAGGAAATAATTTGTAACGTAATTCCACAAGTTATGCTGATGCAATTTTCGACGAACGAGCACAAAAGCATTTTTTACTTTCCGAACGGATTTGTAAGGAAAGTATTGTTACCTGAAAATTTTGATCTCCCATTTTTTATCGAATTGTTATGTTTCGAGGTCACCTTAAATCATTTTTATTATTTTTGAAAAATGTCTGTATCTAAATGAAGCAGTGAAATCACTCCAAATTTAAGTTTTGATTTGTTGCGGCATGAAGCCTATTGAAGATTAATGAAATTGTATGAGGGGAACGGGGGTTTACTTGAAGCGATAAGACATAATCCATCATAATTTTGAAATGCAATGAAAAAGGTGAAAGTTTATTATGACAAGAAGTTATTGCTATCAAATTTCCTACTTTTGTTCTCTAAATTCTTTTCTAAAATTATTTACAAGTAATCAAATCTTATTTAAACTAGAAGAGGTAGGTACAGAAAAATTGATTTTACGTTTTTGATGTCTTTTTATGAAAAACTCGAGGCAGAAACCAAAATTAGTTATTATCATTTGTTTTCGAGATGTAAACAAAAATTCAATTTTTTTTAAATGTTGATTGGAATGTTTCTTGCGATTTCTGCAATCTCTCCCTTGATGAAATTTAGTATTTTGATTTTTGCTAACCGAGGTATAGAACTTAAAACAATATTAGCATATTCATATTACACTAACGAAATATTTTTTAATTTCAACTTTTATTTGGAAAATTTTGAAAAAAAACTTTTTGAAGAAACAAAATTAAAAAAGTCAGCCAGCATATTTTCTGAATACAATGAATATATTTTTAAAAATTTTTGGCACTCTAAACAGAAAAATAAACTTTTCTTTGAAGTTTGTCTTGTTTCCGCTTGGTTAGTTACGTACGTGGTGGTAGTGTGATACATCAAACAAGAACACTTTATGTTAGATCATCTGGTGATACGCCCAGGTAGCATTTACAAATAAATCATATTCCGAAATTTTCCCTTATAGAGTAGTTGTAGTTTCAAAATGTTTATTGCCGTACAAAAACGTATCGACTAGTTTAGACCATTTATTAGTCGCTTGTCTTTTGATTATACGCCCGAAATTTGACGCTTGATAAGTCGAGAAGGAGTTTTGCCAGTCACATTCTTCATACTCTTGTATAAGATACATATTATAACCATGATGGACCAAATTGGAAATCTAGGACAGCGTCTTGGGTGGCGATATCCGTATGATCCCCGCTTGCATCTATTGATCTGTTTTCCTCCTGTAAATTCACCAATTGCTAATGAGTTTTCTTTGTCACCTTCAGAACAAAAGTTTTCTGATGAGCAGGTTTTATGAATACAGTATTACATAAGTACATAGAAATATTTTTTTGAAATCATTTGGGTCCTATCAATGTTGTGCATTATAATATGTAAATCATTGCACTACTTGTTCCTTTGACTAGACATTTCACTTATCACAATCCCTTTAAACACTTCTTATCGCTAATGGTACTCCCTGCACTTTTAGTAAAGCTTTTGCATAATTTTTAACTAAGCGATTGGCATATTCAATGTTTCTAATATGCCTTCCATAATGCAACCATTTCTCTAAGTTTTTTTTGCACACTCGAGTTTTCGTCACCAATAAAGCATCTATATTCTAGCCAATGCTTTCAAAAGCGTTGAGTAAAATATCAGACTCTATGGTATGGTACATGAGCTGCCATATCAATTTTTGAAGCAATATTCATGGTCTTACATAGTACAGTATTTGTTTCGAACTACTAAATGCAGAAGGTTTTTGGTTCTAACTTCAACGACATAAGAAACTCCCGAATTGGAATTAAATCTGTGACTTGATGTCCCCACAGTGTCTTTGAAAATTAGCTAATTAGTAAAATCCACCTATGACTTGGCAAAATCAAAAGCAAGTATTTCTTACAAAAAAAGCGAAAAAGCTTATTAGTTGATCAACGAGGGACGAGGAGCAAAAAATAATCATCCATAGTTAGCGTGTATTCTGTTGTATTTCTACGTATATTTGAGCATTAAAATCTAAAATTAATCGAATGGGTTTTTAGCAATTCACGAATTAATTTCAGAGCCACTTAGCGTGCTAGTTGTCTTGATTCGCCTTAACTGGACGGCTAGATTTGTTTGCATATTTTGTAAGGTTTAATATTATTTATAGTAAGGCTATTTCATTCCTAAAATGAAATTGGTGAATGCCAGAATGGAACATTTTATACAATTTCCTTTTAAGTCATTTTCTAATGGGTATAACTAAAGTTTATAATGCTTAATTTAAATTTTGAATTCGTTAATAAGTTTAAAAATTATACTAAAACTATGTATTATTTTGCAGATTTTCCATTTTTTTCTGTGACTAGGAGAGGAAGAAAATGTTTAATTTATGAAAACTGCATTTTCTATATAAATCAACAGCGAGAAAATAGCATATTTTGGGTTTGTTCCGATTATTATAAAATTAGATGCAGGGCACGCATTGTGTCTGATGCAAAAGGAATGATTTTCAAAAGAGCTAAACACAAGCATATTCATCCACCTCATATCGATAAAATTATACAAAAACTTGACTTTAATGTACAGTAGAAAATTCATGTAAACTTGCTTCAGTTTAAAAATATTATAATTATTTTCTTATATTACATGCATAATAAAGAATTCAGTTTGTGTGTAGTTATTTTAAAATGGAATTTCTCGGACAACCAGTGAAAACCTTTTTTTAAATTCTTATGCGAATACCCACCATTAATGTTTATAAAGAATATGTTACAAATATTAAAACCAATTGGTTTTAATGTTGTTAACATAACTTGTTCAATTTTAATTTATTCACTAAAGCTTGTTTATAATAATACTCAAGAAATGCAACATCAAACTTTGCCGATTTAATGATTTAATTAAATAAACTTATTTATTAATACTATTGTAATACTCTTCCTCTAAATCGTATAAATCGGCTGCCATATCATCTCTTAGTGACATCAACTTTTGATCACATTCTGCTTGTTTTGTTCTAAAAATAAATATAATACAGGTATACTTACATTACCAAACAAACTTGAAATTCTTTACCTAAACAGTTTTGAATTTTGAGTAATAGCTTCGTTAACGGAGGGAAAATCATTTAAAATAAGATATTGCTTTATGTCCGACACCAATTTTAACAACGATTCGCCAGCTCGAGCAATGTTAGCAGCTCGTACATGCATTTCATATGTATCTTGTTCACACTGTGTCATTCTCGATAATTGACTATCGCTTTCTCCTTTTGCCAGTTTAATGATTTCTACAAGTAAAGATAATACATAAACAAAAATACAGAAAGTTGACCTAACCTCAATTACCTTCAAAATTTTCAAGCATACTTTTAACGTCATCCTTCAATCTTGTTCTGTAAGATTTTAATAAAGCTTCCTTACTATTGGGAAGAGCTCTTTGTGCATCCATGTTTAATTAATAATGTTATTACAAATTACCGATAAATTAAAGGTACAAAAATAATACGAACGTATAAATTACAGTTTATAGAATTGAAATCTAAAAGTAGATTAAATGTAGCATATATGAAAATTAGTTCAACTGCTTTACGTTTTGAACCAAGGTAGGCACAAAACGTCAATACTAGGTACTTTAAAGTGGCGGCTTGTGATTTTTTGTGAAAAGGCACAGAATTGTAAAAAATATAAATCAAGAGAAGTACGATATTAATATATTTTTTAAAATCAAATTTCGCATAACAAAACATTATAAATTTAAAAATAAATTTAAACAATTTTCAAAAATGTTTTAACCAAATTTACAAAAATGGGAACGTTAAAATAATATCATGCCTACATCGCTTTGAATTTTTCGTTTTTTCAATAATTTTTAATTTTAAACATTATAAATCTCCAATATTATACCAGAAACGGACCAAGGAGATTTTTCGGAGCAGTTCTCAATTTGACAACTACTGTAGTTTTTTTAGCTTTTTCACTTTTTTAAAGAAATGCTTGCTTTTGATTTTGCTAACTCATCGATGGATTTTACCAACTTAAGCCAATTTTCGAAGACATTGGGGGGGGGGGGGGGTGATTACCTCATGGGACCGTCCCTGATTATAACTTTACTTTTTATTTTCAATTGAACACATTTCTTACCATAATTTTTTACTTGGTATTTCAACAAATACAACTTTTTTATTATTTTCAGTAAACTTCAAAAGGAAAAAATCCCCTTTTCCTCCGCGAGATGGATCTAGGTTAACCAACTCGCGGGAATTACAAATTATTACAATAAATAAAATTTTCTTGTATTTTGTTGTGGGAAATTTAATAGTTAATTTTGTAATGCTAAAATGAGTATCTAGATTTTTCAAGAGGTTGGAAGCAAACAATATTTTTTAATATAGCTACATTACAATAATGTAATTTATTTACATGCTTTATTATTATTTATTAACTTATTTACTATCCTGGTGTAATAAATAAAATCATTATCATCTAAGAATTTTGCGCATTATATGCAACAAAACTACCTACCTGTAAACTAAATAAACTACCTGCTACAAACTGAACTTGCTAGAAACAATCAATTAGTATTAAGAAGAATAAGGACTTGATCCAACGAGAAATAAATTAAAATTCAACAAAGGTAAGTTTTTCTCGAGGTTTTTCTACAACATTTTTTTCAACAATTACAACATCGATCAAGGCAAAAAAGGGAATTTACAAATCGTGATTTTTTCAATCGCCGCGCCGGGTTATCTCAATATTCAGTCGCAATGGTGGAATGAAAACGAATTATTAAATAAATCAAGCCAGCTTTTTTTGGGATACCACATTTGCTCATTGAGATTTATTTATACGTCACTAACATTGTCACGAATTTTCAGAGATATGAAATAAGGAACATGCATGAATAAAAAATTTTAGTTAAAATAGTATTTTCCGATTAATCCAATATATTAAATATTAAATCAACAAAAATTACTTCTATTTATTCTATTTTGTTATAAATAATCCATTTTAAAATTGAATGATTATTTAAAATAAACCATGTGACCATAAACGCTAGCGCCACAGGTTTGACGTCATCGGGCATAAATGTCCGCGCTCTTGATTACTCGTAATCACTTAAAAAAAATTTATAACCAATTTTCAATGTAAAACTGTCAGAATGACATTTAAAATTACCTAAAATAACCTTACTTTTTCATATTTTCATTGTGACAAACTTGATAATATCGCAGGGGATTCAAAACGGGAACTATAAAACTGAAATATTTTATTTATTACCAATTAGTGCCCTTCCGGGATAATTTCATTCAAATCCGGATTAAAAATAAGTAATTTCTACTAAAAGAATTTTACAAAAACGTGAGAGATAAAATTCCGAGTTTTACCGAAGTTGTTAATGCCAAGAGAACACTGCCATTAAAAAGCATGGAGCAAGCTATGAATAATTGTGCCCCGAAACGTCACAATGAAATGGCGATTTGCGCGGTCGTTTCATTCGATTCAAATTGATGGATTTTTAAATATTTTTTAAATTGCTATCGAAACGAACATAAATGAATTAAATAGTATTAATCAGTATATTTTACTATTTTTTATCCAACTACGCAATAAAAAAAAATTATGCATTTTCCTTATTGCAGAGATTAAATTTTGTTTTACTAATTTAGAAATTAGCTACTTTGAAGTGTGAAGCTTGATTGTTAAATTGACGATTTTGCTAAGTTGTAGTAATTTTGAATTTTGAATCGTTCATGAGACAAATGCAGATCGAAGTCAAGGATGAGTGAACCTTTGGATAACAATAAGCAAAAGTCGTTAATGGTATAGATTTTGAACTGTAAAATAATTTATTAATTATTGAAAATTAAATTTTATTGAAAAAGTTATTCGATTAAATTACTATTAAAACTTTTCGGTAGTAGATCAAGTGCAGTAAATATTTTACTTACTTACAACGAGATGATATGGTCAACTTTTAAATTTCTAACAGGAAGCGACGATTTTGATAACGAAAATTTGTGACTTAATTACAACATTATGAACTAAGGAATATTCAATTTCTTTGGAAAACTATAGCCGTCACCAGACATTTATTAAAATTCGATATCATTTAATTTATAATTACCACAACGAAACGTGAAATAATAGATTAACGAATTGGGTGTTTTAACTTTTTAGCGCTCATTGTTACACGGTGGACATGAGTTTTAAAAATCATACTAAAAAATTAATGTGTTACAAATTTTTAAATCCGTTTAAATTTAAAATATGTATTTTGTAAACTTTAAGTTTGGAATAAAAATGTATTTTTATATTATGTATATACTATTGAAATATGTACGTATTACATATTAATCTATTTTTGTAGATCATTCCTTAGCACCAATGGATACTATTTCATTTAATTATGTGGAATTCCAATCTGATATTTCTGATGCAAGTACCAATTCTTCCACATCAACCATTCGTGAAGATGTTAACATTGATTTATTTTCTCCCAAGGTTAGCTTATAATGATGTGAATAAAATATAGTTAGTTTAAAGGTCTATATTTTATTCACCTTAGTAAAATAAAGGTCAACTACTATATTAATTACTTATTAGTTTATACTAATTAAAAAACAGATTTTATTAGAAGATTTTTAGAAATGGGAAGAAATAATCAGAAAAAAGGGTGGTGAAAATATTATCGATATATACAGAAAAGAAGGCTTTCTTTCAAATTCCGAAAGGATGACACTTGTAAAAATTACAGTTGGAAATTTAGTTGAAAGATACGGAATTAAAGTACCTGAAGTTGCTAAACGTAACTTGGGGGAAGCGATCGTAACCATATTCCCCAATTTGAGAGATCCCCATGGAAAATATGGATATGTTAGTATCTTTTAATCAGTTAATTCTATTATTTTTTAATTATATACATAGTGCACACGTATCAGTATGTAAATATGTAAGTGTATGTGAATAAATCTTTTGTACATTTATTTCAGGAAGCATATTATTCCAATCGTAATGGTGGAGAAGGATATATATCGTGGCGTCTTCGTACTATTGCACGAAATCGCCATGATGTAAACCGAAGAACCAGAAAAAGACATTTTCAGAAAGCACAACTTCGGGAAGATAATCAGAAAAATGTAACTATTACAAAAACTGTTGAAGTGGAAGAGGCACTTGAGTTTTTAAAAAATATTGATAATGTTATGGACCGAGATGCCATTAGGAAGAGAATGGTATTAACATTTGCTTACAGAAAATCCTTGGGAGTTAACGTGCTAAAACAGTTTCCAAGTTTTCTCGACCATTCGTGGCTTGTAAGTTTCATTCTTTTTAATTATAGTAGAACTATAAAGCGTAACGAAACGGCTAATTGTGAAGGAATGTCGCTAATTCGCTGGCTTATTTTGAAGGCGCGCCAATCTTTTGGGTTTATTTTAGGTGATTTTCTGAAGAATCTATTTATTCTTTCACAAATAGTCATTTTGTAACAATTGCTTTTCTATTTTGCAGTTCTATATTTTTTATCTGTATTTGTTCTATTTGTAAAATTCTATTTTAGATTGAAGAAGATTTTCAGCAACTATATCCAAACATTCAAATAAATTTTGAACAAATATTTGGACAAGATATAGATAAAATTCTTAAAATTTACCAAACTACTGTAAAATACCCAAACCCTGCAATAATTTTCGATACTGAAACGGAATCAGGTACGTGAAGTTATTGTATTATTTTTTATTCTACACTTATTAGTATAGTAATTATATAGTACGAATATAAGTAAAAAGAAGGTATATATTGCTCAACTAATTAATAGCGGTAAGGAATTTTTACCATATATGGAGGACCCTAGGAGAAACCTTGTTTATATAATATTAATAATAAGTCCCCGTGATTTATTATTTTCATTTTTTTCTTTCAAATGGCCATAATAGTATCGCAGTTATTGACTTTTAAGACAAAGCAATGTATTTGTGTTTTTTGAAAGGACGTGAATAGATTTTCAAACTAGATTCTAAAACTTTATTGCCTAAAATCAACGGCTTTAAAATTATGAATTAAATAATGTTGCAAAATTTTGAAAAATTCTAAATCTTATTTATTTTTTTTGAAAACTCTGCATCAAACATATTCAACATTCGCTCTTCTCCGGATAACAAATTTTAGGGACTATATTTTAGCTTAGTAAAGTTTTTTGAAAATTATAAAAGTTCACGCATTTACAGGAATGCAAGCAATTTCAAACACTTTTACCTAATTAAGAATGAACGGTACACACTGTGTGCTTTCTAACTTATCACTCTTCTTAAGAATCGTATATATTGTAACCAACATGAGAACCTAAAATAGTGTACAAAATAAAACAATTACTTTCAAGTTCAGAACTTCAATTTATTAAATTAAATTTATTAAATGAAATAATAGTCAAAGGAAATAGTCACTTCCAAGTTCAGAACTTCAAGGTCTGACTGAAAAAAAATTCAAAAATTATAGTACATTGTTCAATTTTATAAGCAGACTACTACAGTAGAGCTCAAGAGTAAGTTGTAAAAGCCTTTAAAAATTTTTGTCTAACGGCTACACAAATTGTTCAAAATTTCAACGAAAATCGCGAAGATAATATACACGTTTTGACAGTGAAACGTCGTCTCTGCAGATCTGAACTGTGCTGGCCACACAGGGCCGGCGCTAGGAATTAGGCAAAAAGGGGCGAAAACCAGATCGAGGTACAAAAATTAATTGCAGTGTCCAATATAAAATGAGGTTACTGTCGCTATTTTCTGTTTCTTTCCTTCAAAAGTACAATAGAAAACCTTTAAATATTCTGAAAGAGCAAAATTTAAGCTTTCTTAAGAAAACTCTTATGAATTTTGAAAATCGACTTTTTGATGTAAATTTTAAAAGTTTAAGTTCATTTCAGCTTTAAAAAATATTCACTTGACGGTACGTGTACGCTACGTGGATATTAGAAATTAGAATTTAGGTGGAGAGAGAACGTCTTCATTCTACTGCATGTGGTTGCAGAGGAAACATCATTCGAGTTCCTAGATTATCGAGTTCATTTGCATTCCGAGTATTGTAATAATTCACACAGGGGTTGAGAAAACACCCGGAGCGGTTTTTGGAGCGTAGATTTTTGCTGCCCTAACATTTTCAAATCTCGGATCTCAGCATTCGGATTTCGTCATTTTCAAGTTCGGTAACCCTATAGGGATGTTTTTAGCGAGTCTCGGATCCAGGCACTCTAAAATCCATCATTTTTGCTAATTTGAAAAAAACATAAGGTTCGTCAAGTAATTCTCACGGGCTCCATCTCCTGCCTGTTGTCAGTGACCAATGGTATTGCATAATATAATGCATAATGTAAGAATTTATTTTTGTTAAATTTGGAAAAACTACTTAACGATCCGTAAAATTAATTTTTTATATGTACTATAATATTATAGTCCATTACCTAATCCCCAGTGCAAAAATTTCGTCGAAATTTAAAACCGCAAACCATCGACCGGCCCATAAGATACAAAGATTAATTATTAATTTTAATTAAAATTATTAATTAAAAAACAATGAAAAAAACCCGTGAAAAAACATTAATTTAGCCACATAATTTGACAAGTTTTAAAACTTGAAACTAGATACAATTAAAATTTTAAGGCTCTACTTCACGATTATTTTCGATCTTGTTACGGTCTAAACATGCAGTTCGACTGTCTTTTCCCCCCACAGAAATATCGGGGCCGACTAGCTAGCGGGAGGTCGTGGATAATTGTCAAAAAGGGGAAAGTCGTAAGCTCAACCCGCACGTTACTGGTCAATTCCGGGTTGTGAAACAAGATCGATCGACGATCAATAAGATGGGCGCCACCACAAGTGTCCAGTGCCAAATTGTCCAGGTCCTCGTGGTAACCCAGGGCACTACCCGAATGTACTTACTGCGTCAAGTTCCCACGGAGCCTCTCAGATCCCGTCGGGACGAAGTTCGCGTACAAACAGAAGAAATACACAAATACACACATAAAACATATAATGGTCAGTTAACAGAAATACAAAAAAATAATAATTGTCACAGTAGAATCTTATTACGTAATTTACATCAAAAGTGTGCGCGCCCTTTGGTTTAAAACAAAATAAAATAAAGCTGGTTTTATAACTTGAGAAATTTTGCATGAGGTTTAAACTTGAAATTTTGTTGTTACATTGATTTGCTTAAAGTACATTAATGATAAAAAAAAAGAAGAATCGTGTTACAAACTGTTGAATGGTTAAATTGCTGCTCGATGTGTTTGTTCAAGTTCCATATGAGTCGCACAAAGAAAGAGGTTTCTATTTTAAGTTAAATTTTCAAACTGCAATGAGTTGAACAAAAAAAGGTTGCACTTCGATTAACGCGAGCACTGTGATTTCTTAAGCCGGTTAAATGTACTAAGTTTAAATAAAAATCTATCAAAATTTTACCTTAATCATATACAATTGGTGGTGGCGTTCTTCCTCCTCGACGGGACTCTTCGGGAATTCCTGGATTCCTTAGTGATGTCGGTTACCCTTTTTGTTCTTTTCCATCTGGGTCTACAATAAGTGTATTCGAAAAGTTTCGATTGGCGCGCCGTCTTACTGACTTGTATAATTCCCTTCCTTGAAGGTGATAGTAAGTATCCAAATATACCAACAAAATTACAAAATTGACCAATATCATGCGGATCACGCGAATTAAGGATTGGTACCACAAAAATCACTTAAAATTTTCCCCGGGAGTCGAACATTTTTTGTATCACCACTTGTTTAATAAACAAAATTAACAAACTTAATCATAGCATTTATAAAAGAATGCTACTAATTCCGCCCTTAGACGTTAATGAAGAAGGTCATCGAAACGCTCAATTCAAGAGTTCAATTCCAACTTCGATACGGAGGGGGAACGGATGCACTTGACGGTCTACAACGATGGCCTTGTGACCGATGCAACCAATAATTAACAAAGTGGGGGACGGGAACTGTCCATTAGTAGGTGTATTGTTCTAAATAAAGATTCCAAGGTGACCAAGATTTCCAGAATTCAAACGTATGAAGTCATAATAAATTTACACGGTTAATTTTCCTTTTAAAATTTTAAACACATACCAAATGGATAATAAATGAATACTGAATTAGTTTTAAAAACAAACGCAAATTTAATCAAGATTTCAAATTACGACTTTTGAATGGCAAAATAATTGCTGGAATTTTGAAATAATTTAAACGAACGTTACAATCTTCAGTCGCATATAACTAGAAAAAATCGAAAATATAATATGAAACAAGAAATTATATTCGAAACAATTGAAAAAGTAAATGTTATCTAAGAAAACATTAAAAGTTAAAAAAAATATCTAGATTAAATATGACTTACCAAAAAACTAAAAAAACTGACCTAGACCGTCTGCCGTGCCGGTTTGAAGTCAATTGCACTGAATTCTTGTGGGGGGTGATATTGAAAATCTATAATCTTATTTTTACTAGCTTTACCCAAGTTGAAAATTTTAGCTTCTTATAATTAGTTGAGATGAAGTCACTTGGATTCCCGAACTAATAATTAATTAATTATTATGCGTATATTTATGAATAATTTTTTTTTAGATTACTGGAATAAGGCAACAAAAGCAATATTTGCGTTAATGCAAATGTTACCTTCTCTTCCAGGGAAAAAAAATAAGGCAAAATGCAAAACTTTTACAACGCTGGAAGATAAATTAATAATTTTTAAACCTGTAAGTTATATTTTTTAAATTGCACCTACAAGATTATTTATTTTATGAATTTCTCAAATTTTTTTATTAGCTCAATACCACAATCGCTGAAATTATTTCCGCAAATAATAATATGCGACAACCATATATAATCGCCACAGGATCTACAAGATTATCAATCACGCACTACAATTTAGTTGTTGACCAGTTAAGTATTAGTTGTGTTTCTCCGTGCTCAGTTTTAAAAGCATTTGAACTACTCTTTAAAGCGCATTTTACTTTTGGAATTCAATATGATGATCAGTTAGATAATTTTTATAAATTTATTCAAAGTTATTATTTTAAAATTGAAACCGAGAAAATTATTTTTACATCCAAAATGATAGAACTGCGTACTCGATTAGTCAATAATTATTGCGTTCTATAATTCTATATAGTGTTATTGTGTTTTTATTGTTATCTTTATTCAACGCATATTAATTTTAAGTTTATTTCTATAATTTTAATTTAACGATTACTGTTTTCATAATGCTTGTTCCGTTTGCTTATCAAAATTTAACAGTGTTTGGGAGACTGCTAAACATTTACGGGTTTCACGTTTTTTTTCCACAATTTTTATCTACACATGTTACTTCTGCAAATCTACATGTTGTGTAGACTATTTTTATTAACTTTCTTGATCAACTTGCAGAAAATATTATTAAGTTATTTGCATTCTCGTTGCATAAATTTTCTTCTTGAAATAAATGGGTTTGTCGAATGATTTGTTCGCGGCGAACATGTGGTATGTAGCGCTCGGTTCCAAATAATGCAATTTTATTCCTCTATTTTCATTTAAAATTCGTTATTGTTAAAATTTTACTATTCATTTTTGATTTATTAAATTAATGTTTTGTAATTTTTTTTCTTCTTTTCACCTTTTATTATAATTTAATTATTAGTACTTTGATTTTTCTTTTCAAATTTTCTTTACTATTTCATTACAAATCTGTTTTAATAGTCGGTTTTTTCACTTTTATTTTTTTACCTATCCGCTACATTTATCACTTAAAAATCAATAAATTAAACAACTTTTTAACAGATTTTCTTTTATTTTTGCAATTATCTTAATTTTCAATCATAATAAATATTTAAATGTATTTTTAACCATTATTTGTTTAGCGATCTCTTATGTGTTAAAATTATTAGAGTTAAATTTAGTTTCCTATGTTTTAATTCATAATTATTTTAATATTATAAGTGTATATCTATGTATTTATAGGTATGTATGTAATTATATCTACTTATATACCTAATTATTGTTAATTAATACAATAATTTTTAATAACTTGTTAAATTTTCGTTTTCTTTACACTAATTTGAAACACATATATCTTTATTTGATTCAACATCTACCTAATATTTCGCCAAATCCAAGTATATATTGATTTGTGCCAAATAAATTGTATTTTCAGTGTAGGTGTGCAATATAAGTAAATTAAAATTTACAATATTAAAAGGTAAGTTGAATATTTTAGTTTAATATGCATTATAAATGTATTCTGAAATATTTTCGTACAATAGATACTAGATATTAATTTAAATTTTACGAAAATATGCGAAGAAAGTCACATTGTACGAAAGAAGAACGAAGACTTGTACGAAAGTTAAGAATCCAAGGTAAGACTAACAAAGAAATTGCTGAAGCATTGAGAAGGTTTTTAACAATACCTTAAAACCCATTAAACAGAAAGAAAATAGAGGTAGTATTAAAAAAACCAGTGATACTATATACTGTTCGGCGAATAGTAAAGTTAGCTAAATGTGATCCTTTTAAGTCATCCAGAACAATTTGCGCCGAAATTAATAATATTGTAGGTGCCAGAACTGTTCGGCAAAGATTACATCTAGCTAATCTGCCATCGTGATTAGCTGGAAAGGTACCACTATTGAAAAAAGACATCTAAAGAAAAATAATGTGCTTTGCCTTGGAGAATCGTTCATGGGAAGGACTTGAAGGTTCAAAAACTGCCGAAATATTCTTTGGACTGATGAAACAAAACCTCGAAACCGAATGGGGAAAACCCGACTATAATTTCTAATATTCACGTCGGGATTTCCCACTTAGGTCTGACTCGAAACCCAATGGGGAAAACCCGACTATAATTTCTAATGTTCACGTTGGGAATTTAGTATTTTTAATATTGACGAAATTGTAGAAAAAAGATGAAACCGAATAATAATATCTTCTTTAATTTTTTAGAGGTTACAATTTCATAATAGGATTATAATATGATATAAAATTTATAGGAAATAAGTGCACAATTTATTACCGGTTACAATGGTTCATATAAATTATATAAAGTATAAAATTTGCTTACAACGTTCGTCTTAAATATTTTTCTCTAACTCTTGTATTTACAGAGTGTTTATTATTTATTAATTTATTAAATTAATTAATTTAAAACTTTATTAAATTCGGAAATTCAAAATTAAATTACGATTATCTTCCTGACAGAAAGTTAGGCTAAAAAAACAGTTTAAATTCAGCCACTATCAACGCTTATTTGTAATTATCTAAATTCTTTCTAACATTAACAATATTGGTCAAGGCAGCGTTTAACTATCTAATTTTTATCACAATCTATTTGCTTCTTTGATAATATCTTTCTCAATAATGTTATTATTCTAATCGTTTCCTGTTCTCGCAAGTTTTCCCCGATCTCATATGTACCGGGTAATTTCAAATAGATGTTATTGCATCAATGCTTCGAGCGTCTGCCCTCTCCTTTAACTTACTTTCAGTGTTTCTTGCATTTTCATGACGATGTACCTGCATGCTTTCTGGCATTATATAAACTTATTCATTCTAAATTATCTACATGGAACTAGACTTTTAGCTTCTATGTAGTTTAATATTTGTTATTATTAAAATAAAATAATATATACGAGTACTATATAATATACATATTGTCATGTTTCATTTTGAATTAACATCTTTTTTAAAATTAAAAAATAATTTTTTTTAAAAACAGGGATTAATTTCAAAACTTTCAATTAGATAAATTTTGTTTTAAGCATGTGAGATTTTTCTTTAAAATGAACATCCATGGTGATGAATAATTCGGTTTCATATTTTTTTGATGATATAATTAAGAAAAATTAGAAAGCACAGCTAAGGAAATTTTGAGTTGAGTTTTCAAGAATAATTATGAATATGAAGGATGTTTTTGGTCCAAGATCTTTGAATTAAAAGACAAATGCCAATATTTATCAATGAAGTCGATGAGTATTCAATCAGTTCTTAAATTTTTTTAAATAAAGTGTTTTTAAATCAACGAAAGTGATTACAATTGCAATACGGCGAATCTGCATTCCCACCACAATAAGTGGGAGAATTTAAAAGTTTTCAAAGTCACAAAAATCAAGGAGGGAGAAAAATTTGTAAAATAATTCATTCTGGGCAAGGCCGTCATTTCGTCAAGTTCGAAAATTAAGAGCCCAGAGTCAAAAATTTAAATAAATTAAATTTTTATTGTAATTGATAAATTCAATTAAAATATTTAACTTACCTGGAGATTACAAATTCAGATTAAGAGTGCTTGTGCAAATAATTTCTACAGAAAGAAGAATCAAAAATTTATTCACGACCAAACATTATTAGTAACGCAGCAGATGTCCCAACAAATGATTGAAACAAACAGCAACAAACTAATGAAAACTTCAAACTTATTAAGGGTGAGAACATTTAAAAAGTGCACGAACGATTAAATTTTCGTAAAGTAATACCACGATAAATTTGATTTATTAAAAATTTGTATTTATTGCCATCAAAATTGCAACTTTGTCTAGGTGGTTGAAAGAATTACTAGATTTTAAATAAGACCAAAATTGCAATAAGACGGAATTGATTTATTTGGTAAACCGATGTAATACGGATGATGATCAAAAACATCAAAATTTGGATTTAAATGCTACATGAAATTTATTTAGCTGTGTATTTGTAAAATTAAATTTTGTTTAACATTCGATTAAATTATAAAATTATAAATTGACAAAATTTGCTTTAATTATTAAACATCAAAATAAATTAAAGGAATCTCAAGCTCATAACAAAAGGGATGGATGTTAAAAAAAAAGTAATTAATTAGGTTTTCTCTAGGGTCAAACTATTTTACGCATTAGGACATCGCATTTATTTGGTGCCGAAACCAGGGAATTAAAATTATTGAAAATTATATCGCATTTATTTAGTGCCGAAACCAGGGAGTTAAAATTATATTTGAAAATTTATCGCAATATATTATATATATTAAAACGTCATATTGGAAATGTTAATTGAATACGTTTTCAATTTTGAAAATTATCAGAAGGTTAAAGAAACAATATTACATAATTACCCAGTTTATTAATAAAAACACAAAGACTTAAAGTATAAACTTACAATTAATTTTTATATTACATTTAAGCCATTTGGCATAAGATGTATAACATGAGTTTGAAAATCTAGAAGTTTATTATAATCCACACAAATTGTGTCATCTTTATTATTATCATTCACTTCATGTGCATTATAAATTATAATGAACATCGAGTTTTATAGTTGATAAAACTGTACCTACTACATATAAAAATAAACGTTTTCTTCCGATACAACAATTAAAGAAATTTTTCCAAAGCATGGTAAAAAATTGAAATTTTTTAAAAGTACAACTAAATTATATGTATATTTTACACCATTAATTTTTACCCAGTTTGATGAAAAACAATTCTCTGCCTTTTGAGGAAATTTATTTTTAAAAATTAAAAAGCTTTCTTCTACAAGTGTCACATTTTGTGGTCCATAATCTAGTGTTTAAAAAATAGAAAACTAGTATATCGCACTTACCTCGGAAAATATTTAAATATATTTCAAAGTTATTATTTAAAAAATTAATTACTATATCATTCATTTTTGCTTCCACTTTCAAACACACTTTAAGCAAAGACTGCATGCATCAAATTGAAATACGTCCAACAATAAACTTGCATAATCGACAATGATTGTTGCTACATAAGAACAAAATGCATAGGCAGTATATTTTTCAAGCTTTTTTTATGTTCAGTTATCCGATTAAAATTCTTGGTTTAATAAAATTTTACGTTGAAATGACATAGTAGATACATATTAAAATGCTACAGTAATACAAAATAATAGTTTCGTTCAAGAATTGTATTGGTTTTCTTCCAATCGAACTAATTTGTTAATTCAACGATACTATCGTTGAAGCTTATTCGAACCCATTATAAACATTAAATCAACAAATATTTATTTAACAAAAATAAAATATTAAAACAACATTTTTGAATTTCTTGTAACAACTAAAAATTGTTTCATTCAACACAATTTTAACTAATATTCAACACGAAAAAACTCAACATTTAAGATTCTTTCAATTTACCATCTTTTTTCTCTCAAAATATATTAATTCTGAGGTCGCAAGTTTTCATTATTATTGGTACTTTTATTTGGTTTCATACTCTTGATTTAGGATATTTTTGTTAAAAAAAGTCCAAACTCTTTTACACGGAAAAATTCAAACACGCATGTTGCTCGGATGTACTTATAACCGGGCTAAAAATTGAATACACGGGTTCCTCAAAGCGTCTAGAAAAGATTGTCTCAAATCAGCCCCTCCATTAGCGAGGAATTGAAGTTTAGAGGATCATCTACATCTACAGGTTGAAACACAGGGCAACGACCGGACAGCCAAGGAGCGACCTTTTAGTGAGTCGAACAATTTGACAACTTTGTTATTTTAAGATCTTGTCAACTTTGTCAACCTTAAGACTGAAATTAAATTTAGTTTCATTTGTGCTATTCGAAAAGTGATTTTCAAAGCATTATTTGTGAGTGTAAGAAGGAAAATTCATATAAAATATCTAAATAGCGAAAAATATATTTCATTAATTAGTTAACAATTGCTTGCATGTATAAGATATATCTACAATTAGGATATAATAGAATGTCAATATTATAATATTAAATTTTATAGGAGCGAATTTAACTTAAAAGAAAGTTTTTAGAAATTATAACAGATGTCTATAGGTTTTCCGTTCGCACTCACTTAAATAACACCGAATAACCCTGCTTTCTAGGGGTGTACGTTCGAAGTTCTACCCCAATATCAATACAGGTTTCGCCACGAAAGCTTTGTTTGCTCTATTACGAAAGACAGTGAAGATTGATTTTCATTTCTTGATTACATTTAATTATTACGACATTCCATAATATTACAAAGGTTCGATAAGTATAAAATGTCATACCGATAGGAAAATCGGTTGACGGTTATTGCAGAAATTAATTTATTATTTGAAATTGTTAATTGTTAAAGGAAACATTATAAATTTGGTTTGATATTATTAAAAGAACGTATAGAAAGTAAAAAAGAAAACATAATTAAGATAATTTAAGGAAATATTTCAACGCGCAATACCCGTTTGTCAATTGCGCTGAAACTCCGGGGCTTGCAATACATAATAGGTTAGTAGGAGAACTGGGGATCCATTGCTGCTGTTTCCGCAAACGCGAAAAGCGGGTGATTTTCCCTTAAAGCAGCTCGAAGTTTGCGAGGCTGTACAGGTGAAATAGTGGGAAAGAGATCAATATACGAAATGGAGTGTTGGTGAGTGAGTGTAGTTTTATTCTTACGACTTGAGAAAGTAGACGTGCTTTTATTAGACAGTTTAGAAAATTCGTACGTATTGTTAAAAGACATGTTTTTGATTAATCTAAAATGTGGATACTTACAAGTAAAATTGGTCTCACGTTTGCCAATTGTTTGTGATTCGCAACATGCTCGTTTCTAGGGAGGTGTGCCCGTTACTAGCTGAAAACCCCGTGGTGGCTTCGTGCTAGGCGAATTCCCATAATAATTTTTTACTCTTAATTAATGCCATTATGCTATTTGTATCGCTGTGCTTTATTAAAGAAATGACATGAATGGATGTAACTTTATTGAACATTTTCGATTAGTTTATTTGTTCTTCGATTGGAATTTATTTAAAATATGAAATAATGGTAAGTGCTTTGAATAATTTAAAAACCTTGTTATAAATTATACCTATCTATATGTAGTTATTTATGATATTTCTACAAATTTTGCTGGCTTATTTTCCATCGATTATAATGTTATATCTACCGCAACTACAAGTAGGTACTAACTAACCCAATTGAAAATTAAATTACTAGCGAACATACTGAAAATTATTTTTACATCAATTTTGCGTTGGTTTAGCTATTTTTAAATATTTTTTCAAACTTCTCTTAGGTAAGCCTCTGAAATTCACAAATAATTTTGTTTTTTTTATCCGAGATTACTTATGCCATAAAAAATTAAATAGATTGTATATGCATGAAACATTTACGGTTTACATAATAAACTCACTTTAACCTACTTTAATTTCAAGATTTAAAGGGACAATAATTTTACAATAGTCGGATAAACTTGGTATACCGTTATTCCCAGTATAAAGATTGTTGGTAATAATTGTAAAATATTGTGAAACCGGTCTTTTATTTAATTAAATTTGGTTAAATTTTAACACAGTGAATTAAAAATTAAATTTATATTTCCATTATCTAACATTGCTAAATTTGTGAGTATTTGCGCGAACAAATTTATTTTTTGATTAGGCGAATTTAATATGTTTGGACATTAATATTTAAGACAGTTTTTTTTTAATAATTGCCTTATGGCTTTTTCTATAGAAATAAATAAATAATTTTGTAAGTTAATTATTCCATCTAGCAATTTTTAAAAATTCGAGCTTTCAATTGCAAAAACGTTATCTAGGTGGTATATAGGTATAATATTATTATATAACCTATATATTTTAACATAATATGTCTTAAGTATTATTATTGCACACTTTGTATGTTATTAATTGATATTTTTATAAACATTATAAAATTGCTCTTCACAAAACTTAGTTATTTATGATTTATTTAACAAAATGATTTTGATGTAATAACTGTTGGAATTTTGACAATTATGTAAAACCCCAGTATTATGTGTACAAAATGACGATAAATAAATACCAGAATATAACCAAGTAATTGAATTTACACAGTTGACCATACAATAAGCTTTTAGAGCTTAGCTTCTAAGGACCAGGCTTATGGAAATAAATTATTCTTACCGAAAATAGATAGGACGTGCTAATGGATTTGTTTGCAAAATACATATATGTATGTATGCATCTATAGCTGGTTGTGATGTGTAAAAACTGAAAACATTAGTAACGTATAAGGAATGCAATGTATATTATCAATGTAATAGTGCATTTCTGGAAATTTTTGTGGATTATACGAAGGAGACAAAATATGACGCACATTTGTCCCTTTTCTCCAATATTTTCCAATCCATTGGTGTTACAAGTGGGCGCTAAGAAAGCTTATCGAAGAAGAATGGTTTATAAGAATATGGTCAACTACATCACAAGCCCTTAAAATGATTAGAGATGAAATAAAATATCTCAATTTTTTAAATTTTAAATTATTTGTGATATAAGCTGTTATAAACACGAATTCCAAGGAAAATTGCTATTATTTTTTACTATTATATATTGCTACACAAACAACGAAATATATATTAGGAAAGTGCAACTTTTATACCGTACCCGATATTGGCAAAGGCGTACTTAGTTAATGAAGTTTCATACTTCATAATAATTAAATAATTTTGTTGATTAATTTTGTTTTGAAAGCCTTTGTAAGATGCTAAAATTGAAATTTCAATAATTGTTTTCGTAAATTACATTAAAAAGCTAAATTTGTAATTAATATTCCAAGGAGATTCCGCATTATATTATGTATAGATATTACAATAGAATTATTTTTCTCGTAAGTTTTATCATCAAATATGACTTGGGAATATTATATTATTATAATTCGTTCAGTTATCGATTAAGCACTTAATATGTATTTTTTGAGCGATTTTTACGCATTTATAAGAACTAAAAAAACAGTGATATTGATAGAGTAGTTTTCATAGGAAGAGTAATAATGTACAATTATTACCTAATGCAAATATTACTATATTTAAATATGTATACCTTAATAATAAATTTTCCTCACTGTAAGATTTTTACAAAATTGTGGGCAAACTGACTAATTCTCAAAGCAGTTTCTATTACCTAACGATTTTCATAAAAATTATTGTGTAATAAGTAATACAATGCACCTCATGCTTATTACAGATATAATATAATATACCTAGTTCTATTTAAGATATGTATTGAGAATAGGTCAGTTTGCACTCAAATTTTCATACCCGAAAATAAACACTTTCACATAAAATTGAATAAAATTTTTTATCCAATCATAATTTATTGTTAATGCTATTTTTACTACTAATAATGAACAATATTATGAGCTGCGAATTAGTAGTGGCGTGCTTAGAAAAAAAATGAAGATAATTTCAGTCTTATTTTTTGTCAAGTCAATATACAAACACGTATGCAGATGATTTAATAAATAAAGATTCAAAAAGGTGTTTCATTATCACAACAAAACATTGGTCCTTCGAGCCGGATGCATAAATAAATTAGTATTTTTTGGGATTGCTGGACCAGGGATTTAAATAAAACAACTTGTTCAGTTATGTATTATGTAATACTATAATATAATAATAATATAATATAATACATAATTATGTATTTTTTACTCATCCTAAAATTGTTATCAAATTTGTTTGGAAATTTAATTAAAATTGTAAGATATTTAATATACAAGTAAACACACCAAATACCTATCGGGATTATACATTTTTTTAATATTCCATATTTTTTATTAGGTCAAACAAAATTTGTTAATATCGTAAAATTTTAATATAACACAATATTTTACTTAAAATCAAAAAGCAAACTTTTAAGAACAGGTAAAATTTTACTATACGTAAAAGTATTTTATTAAAATACATTTATTATAAGCATTTATAAACATAAATATGAAATATAAATTGTGCAGGCCATTGTTTCCGTTTTTGTAACATTATCGTTAATTCCTTTTACTTACTGGTATATATTATTCATATTTTAATAAAAATGTTGTATTAATGCGGTAGATATTTTTATTAAGCTAAGCTCAAGCTACACTTTGTATTTAAATGTTCATTTAAAACATTTTGCACTGTTTTTTGGAACATTTTCCAAACAATTACAAAATTGAACCACAAGGGATGAATTAAATTGAAAGTGCAAAGTTTGACTTTAAATACTGCGCCAGGAAACTTAATATTGGATATACATAATCCTTTGTGGAATCTGAAAAAGTATGGAAAAAGTTCAATATCAACATATTCGTTTTTAATTTTAAATTGGATGCTGGTTGTTTGTTGAAAAAAGTAATATACTTTTTTATGAAGTATATTATTTATTATAGTCGATGATAGTATAAACAGTATATTCTAAGTCCAAAAATATATCAGATTGCAGTCAGTTTTTCATAATTTGCATATTTGAACCACATATAATATAACTAAGGAAATATAAGGTTTTCATTCTGGCACAAATATCTGAATAGAAACATAAAAAATTATTTCTATTTTAAATATGTAGAGAAATCAATAATAATATGTAAATCTATAATTTTTGCTATACAAATTTGTATTTGGATTTACATCTGGCTATGTAATAATTAGATTTACTATGTGATTGTGCTGGATACAATACCTACCCAATAATACCTATAAAAAAATTATTTAATTCGTCCATAAAAAGTTACGTTTATGAAATAATTGCAAAGGTTTTGACAACAAACAATAATCTACTACAGATTATGTCCACAACGTTTATGTGAACTTGTTATGAACGCATTTCTAAATTTGATAATTAATTGTATGTTGTTAACACTCGCTACCCGTTATAAACGTATTCAATATTTGGTGCGGTCATTTTTGATAAGTGTTTGCAATTTAGGGTACCTGCCCCAAACCAAAACTTAGTTTTATTATTTTAACAACGTTTGTGTCGAAATTTCAAATTAATTTCCTAATTACTTTTTGAATATTTAATTACCCGTTTTCCAAAACTGTAACATCAAATTCATTAAAATATCTTCAAAGTATTAAACAGTTTGACTACTAAATGTAAAGTAAATATAATTAATAATTTAACATTTACTTCACAAAATACTTCTAACGCTTTTCCTCGACGTAAATGATCGACGGCGACGCTAAACTTAAGTAAAATAAGATTAACGAAAAATATTTAAGTATACTGATTTATTATGCATACGTACATACGGTAATATTATGCTTATCTTTTTTGAATCGATAATTTAGTCATCCATTCAAGCTAGCTCTTGATCTCGGAACTGATCCAAGAGCGTATAAAATAGTAAATAATGTATACAAAGGAAAGCAATCAAGTTTTATTTATTATTAAACTGGTAGAACATCCAAGTACTCGGACAAAATACTGGAATGCTTTGACAATATATAGCCATACTATTCTGCCGTATTATTATACATATAGTGCAAGGTGGTCCAGTAAAAAGTTCAGTTTTTAAACTAAAAGAATGAAAAAAATTGGGTATTAATAATTTTTTTTAAATTGTATAATGTTGTACAGTCCGTGGAAAATTAGTTATTAAGATACTATTGTCCAAATGCAACCCATTACGTGTATACAATACTTTTCCAAGCTAATCCCAAAATTATTGATTGCAGTCCGGCAAGTTGTTTCCGACATAACCTCCATTCCTTGTCGGATATTTGCTATTTGAAAATATTTATTGTAGTCAAATCAAGGCTAAGTGAAAGGATGCCATGTTACCTCTTCTGGATATCAATTTATGTGGAAAGATTGATTAAAAAACTGGTCCAGATGTCTTTAATGAATTGGAAGTCGCCCCATCCTGTTGAAGCCGTGGCCGATGGTTGTGAAAAATGCATTACAATAAAGTTCTTGGTAAACTTAACCAACAGATAAATGTGTTTCACATTCTTCTCAGTTCTTAATCTTGTTCAGCTCTTCGTAGCTTTGTTAATCATGGAACAGCTAGCAACGAATTTCTTTACCCTTGTTTCAATAACTTGATTCTTGGAGCTTTGTTTATGCAGTACAAAGCATAATTTTCCTTATATTTTCGCCACACAATAGCTTCGAATTGTTTCGGTAAAACATTCATACAGAAGAAGTGTGCTGCAATCTGCCAGAAACTCAGAGCATCAAGCTTACTTTTTGACTTTTTTATTTTTTGACTAATAACATTCGTGCTGTAACCAAAAGAAAATTTAACTTAATAATGGACCACCTTGTATTATTAACTATTTTACCAAAATGTATTAATTATTGTTTTATATCTAATAATAAAAATCTAATGCAATATTCTTCGACAACTTTGTTTGTAATTAAATTAATGTTTCTTGATTTTATCAATATAATTGATTACCAAAATGTATTAATTATTATTTTATATCTAATAATAAAAATCTAATACAATATTCTTCGACTCCTTTATTTGTAATTAAATTAATGTTTCTTGATATTATCAAAATAATTGAAACATTTTGGTTCTACGACACCGCACTGAAAGATTTTGTTGTGTTTTTAGTGTGCAGGTGAAACTTAGCTAGATTATGTTATATACTGTGTTGGCCATATTTATTGTATTGAGCACCCTTTGAAATTTTAGTATTTTAAAATTTTTATCTAGATTATGTAGTAGATACCAATCATTGCAATCATTTCAGGTCAGAAAATTTCAATGATTTAATTACAAAATTTATTGCCCTTATTATATTTCATATTTTTTTTTTACTAAAACATTAATTTACAAATTTTTTTACAAATACTAAAATTTCAAAGGGTGCTCAATACATATGGCCACGACTGCAGTTCTCCAAAAGTGGAATTTGAAAATAGGAGAATCAATTTTGGTTTTATAAATGCTACATTTTATATTGTAATAACGATTTTTCTTCTATTTTCAACTTTTCACGTAGGTATGTGTATGATATATTAATTTTGGACAAAACAATTGCTGAGCAATTGGAAAAGAATCGAATAGTATAACTTTCAACTTTACTATTTTCTGAAAAATATACTCGATGTCTTTTTGTATTGTTTCTATAGAATATTCTACCTTACAAACATATCCATTTTACTTTTCTTGTTTCATCTATTCGTTTCTCCTTTGGTAGATCATCATTGTATTTTTAAATATTTTTTGCCTTGAAGATGGGATAACAAACGACGCACGATTAAAAATTGTTTTAATAAATTTATATCTTAATTACCTACTTAATATTATTCAATCAATATCAAAATACAATTTAACTGGTTTCTCCTACCATTGAACTAGTTCTATTGAACATATATTGCTGTGTTTTCTTTTCTCAGACCTATCTCAGCCTGATGTAGTTAAAAAAGTTATAGTTATATACATATATGTACATTTTAGAGGACACTTAAGTGAAATTTTGAATTAGTATTTATACCGCAAAGGTTTTAATAGGCTGGTAATGAGAAGGTGAATGAAGACAATGAGATATGAAGGTGAACTTCGTAGCGGACGTTGTTAAAGCTCGAACGTCAATATGGGCTGTTTCAATATTTGAATTTAATTTTTAACGAGATAATATTAGGATTCATTAAGAATAAATTATAATTTTGAAAGTGTTGAATAATAATTACAAGTGAAATTATATAGAGATAAGAAGGCGACGGTATATAAATGTAAAGATAAAGAGGTAACGTTATTTAATTAATTGATTGCGAAGTAATTTGTGAATGCGAAGATGAGTTATTTGTTTGATTAATCTTAATAAATTTGTTGAAATAATTATAAAGTAAAATTTGCATAACAATATAAAAATAAAAAGAACATTTAAATTAGTAGATGGAACATCTGCATAAAACAACGATAACTAAATTTAGTAATTGTTTAAAACGTAATAGTAAAGAAATTTGTAACAATTTGAATTATTTTATCTTTATTTTGATTATCTTAATGGACTTTTCAAAACGTATATAATTAATAAAAATTTCAAATATTTCCTACCTTCTGTACAACTTCAACTACCGTTTATTGTCTGTCGAGAAAACTTTTATTTCAAGATTGGTATCCGAATGAAATGTAGGAATAAATTTTTTTAATTTGTCTACTAAGTAGATAGATACTTTATCATTTTAGTTTAAAATAGTATTTTACTTTTTACAATCTTTTGTAAATGGTTGATCTGCCCATCGAGTTCATGGTAAATATTTTATATATCAAAACGATTTTTGCTTATAATTGGGTCCTACTTTTTTAAATCACAAAAGTTGGTATATTTTGATAAAAAAATATGATATAAATACATCAATAATTTATTACAAATAATTGCGTCCGATTTGGACCGGACCGGGCGGCTTTACATCGCTTTACCTAGGCAGTTACTTTAATAATTATTTATTATTAAGTTATTTAATTTTGAAATTATATTGATGTCTTACGATCCCTTACTAAATTTTGGCGATTACTATTCTTAAATTCGTACTTTACGTAATTTAAAATACATCGTCCAATCTACGCTTCGCGTCGTAGCAGCTGTAATTTAATTTATTTAATTACATTAAGGTTTAGCTAGTGCTAGACAAGCAGTACTTTCAATTTTTATAACTTCGATTTAGTTTTCGAAAGAAAATATAAATAAAGAGTTCTTGGCGACTGTGGATGAAAATCAATCGAGCTCACATAACTCAATCTCATGATACTTTAGATTCTGAAATCCATCTTGAAATATCGATAGTATACTTATAAGAAATACTAACATTAGGATACCATTTAAAAGTTGATCTAACCAAGTTTGAGTAAAATTATAAATTTGATCTAACAAAATTTTGTTAAATGTCTTTTTTTCTAAATAAATATCTTCTTATGATACCTATAATAGTCATTTTTATATCGCATTGGTAACATTATAAATTTATTTATTTTTTGGACTTCTTTTTATTATTTTGGTGTCGGATTTCCTAATATTCACGTACATTGTGTCCCTTTCCTACTTGCGGCAAAAATGAGACATTGTAAATTGAGTTGCAAAATATGTTTTACAGCTACTGTGTTTATATTTCGTGTAAAGTTTTACAAGCAGAATATAAAAGAGAGTAATAATATTGAGCTATCGACTAGAACCTTTATTTAAAGACAAAACTTATTTAAAAAAGTATTACTTAATATTTAATCGAAAATTTAATAAAATCGGTTTAGCCGTATATTAGATTTATCTAAAAAAGTTATAATTTTAAGATGCAATTTTATCACGAAATCAATAACTTTCACTTCAGATATTCAAATATTTTGCTCCTTCCAGCA
Source organism: Cantharis lateralis (assembly GCA_963170105.1). Lineage (NCBI taxonomy): Eukaryota > Metazoa > Arthropoda > Insecta > Coleoptera > Cantharidae > Cantharis > Cantharis lateralis. The sequence goes on from OY720629.1 coordinate 14,670,811, forward strand.
AAGAGAGCAAGCTTTTTCTCGCTTCGTATTTCTGAGGCATCGCTGCAATCTCTTGAACTCGTTGAACGAAAATGATACCGATCGATTGGTATCGCTTCGAATGTTGAACGCCTCCAGTATAATTATTGCAATTGAATGTTTTCATAAATTTTATATTAATATATTTTCATGTAAATTAAAAATACTTTTAGAATATGCTTGAATAATTACTTTACAATAAGCAATTAACGATTGCAAACGTTTTAAAATTGTATTTTAAAATTGAAAATTAGGAATATTATCGGTAACTGCCCGAAGCGTTTATGACGTGATAGGTCGTACTTATGCTGTTTAAAATACGTATAAATTTAACATTTAATTTGACATTTCACTTGATTTAATCTACAACATTTGACTTTTACTTTATTTACTTATTACTAAATAATAGACTAATTGGCTATCAAACTTTAAAGAAATTGGAAACTCGGAACACGTCAAATTCATACTTTCTTTAAAATAAAATATAATCTAAAATCGCAGACCAAAAGGAATTATAAACAGGATGAATGATATTGAGTTTTTATGCTTTCTTAAATGTAAGATCAATGTTTAACAACTCTAAATGGCATTAGATAACCAAAACAAGTTGCGTTTTCCCTACGGTTGGTGTATCTTTTAGACTAGAGTTTGTGTATTAGTCAAATTGTGCCGAAAGTATAAACTTTGACCGGATTTCAAAAGTAAAAAAGTAATTAAGTATAACATATAATTTATAACACTCAAAAATTTGTTAGTTTAAATATAGTGCTTACTATACAAATACAGTAAATTATAACAGACTAACATTATATGTATATGTATGTACCTAAAATATTCGATACATCTGAAAAATATATGCATACCAGGAACACAATATACTCGTACAATAAAAAACATGAACGCAGAATAGCACTTATCGCATAATAACACACAACGAATATTATGTCCATGTACTTATTTGGATTTTTGTATGTCGATTTTGATAAAATAAAAATGATAATTTTCGTACAAAAACAAAACTGTTATTGTCTGCAGCAAAACTTTTAATTTTATACTTGAACAGTTTAGATCACTTTAATAGATGATTTTGGAAAATAATATTCTTCTAATAATACTAAATCGAATCATTAAATGTTTACCATTTTTAACAGGGTAGGGATAAATATGTTAAAAGAGATGAAACAAATGAAAAAGGGAGACCATGAAAATGATAAAGATTTTTTTACGAACGACTATAATATAAACTATAAATAATATAAACTAATTATAACTAATTATTAATCAATTGTTCCATTTTTCATTCCAGTGCAGGAATCTCTCTAAAAAGTATAGTGCCAAGCATAAATAACAGTTATTTTTTTTTAGTGAATAGCAGTTTTTACAAAACATTTTGTATATTTACTAATATTTACTGGACAAACATCAAATATTATTAGATAATTTTGTAAAACTATTGCATATTATGTACATTTAAGATGTATTATTAAATAAAATCGAACGATAAAAATTTTACAATAGTATCAAAACAGCAGTTTATTAATACACAATGTAACTACGTCATATCTACTATGTATAATGTATATATGTATAATAAAGCAATTTTTGAATGTGAGACGTGAGACCATCACTTCGATAGTTTTAAGGGATGTAGTACGTTAACTGCCCCAACAGGTCTATATAGTTACCACTAAAATTGTTATAGAATCTAAAGGATGACATTAAAATAAATCTATACAGAGGAGCTGTATCAATCTTTCCTCTAAATTTCGAAGTAATTGACTTCAAAGTTTTGATTTTTCACATAAAAGTCGATGAATTGCTTATTCTGTTGACAGTGCGTGTGCATTGACATTGACAGTGCGTTGACAAGCGCGACCCACCCAGACCATTCACTCAGCACAATACCCGGGTATTGACCGGACAAATGACAACGTTTTTTGCAGAAAAACGACAACTTACGACAAGCTTACAAGGCATAACGGGGTATGATCCTGTTTAAAAAACGACTACACTGCATTTATATAGGATAGAAGGTACACGTGGTACTCCTTAATAAGAATCACGATTCGATCCGATTTAGTGAGCGGATGAGCCACATATAGTCGTACTGCTAACTTAATATTACGGACGTAGCTATAACTTAAACATGGTGGGGGTTCGACACTATACTTTACAAAGATAAACTAGCTTTTGCCAGTGAGATCCTTATTACCATAAAAAGTCAGAGCTGTAAACTCCAATATAATCAATCAAATGGAACTTAAAAATTAGGTACACAAACATGTTAAAATCCGTATCATAAAAAGTGGGTATTTGACTAATATTTGCGTTGTTGCTTAGCCTAAGGAAGGGGTTTGACCCCCCCCTCCCCATATGTACGCCCGTGTAACATATTATTATAAATTTATTTGAAATAGGATTTCGTTAATCTAATCAAATTTAACTTAAAAACCAAGGCCCCGTCATTTTAGACCTGTAATGTTCGGGTTAGAGTTGCTTCAGGGATATTTTTAATGGCAAGAGCGGTTCAAAGAATCACTGTCTATATATCCTCCATTTTGACTGCTGTTTATGTCCAAACATACTTGTAACTAAACAATAAAAACACGTCAGGGACGAGGCAACCCTTATGGAAATTATTCTTAATATTTAGTGTTTACATTCATTTGTATTTTACACTCTTAACTAACATAATGTCATAAACTCTACACAAGGTTAGGTGCAAACTTACGTAAGTCTGGATTCACAATGAACATAAGCATAAGAAATACATAAAACATAAGAAATATAAATACAAATAAAAGCTTAATAATATATCGATTAATGCTGAATGATGTGGAAATCACCTCTTCCACATGTTCACAATGAACATGAACATAAGAAATAAAAATACAAATAAACGCTTAATCGAGATTAGAATATTGTTTAAATCATTCTGATATTCACAAGAGACCATTCCACATCATTCAGTATATTAAGCTTTCAGCATAATCGATACATTTTTAAGTTTTTATTTGCATTTATATTTCATATGTTTTATGTATTTCTTATGGTTATGTTCATTGTGAATCCACATTTAGACTTATGCACGCTTACAACCAGGAATCCTAACAATTTAGATCTTAGCTAATCTAAGATGCGTGATGGAAAGAAATACCTGATATTAACTCAATTTTATTGTTAACGGTCACAAACATGTTACGAGATGGATTATTGATTTTACGGATAATCTATAATTAGTAATTCGCGGAATATTTATAAACTGAAACTATGACTCGTTTACAGTATATTATGTACCTACTCTACATTATAAATGCATTAACTGTACAAAGGAAACACTTTTCCAGTAACATCGATAATTCTTTCAGAAAACAAGTAAACGAAAATTGAGCCGTTATCAGGGATTATTTTCTAAACACAATTGACATATTATTACGTCCGTTTTTATAATGTTGTGACGTTTATAAATTGTTACATTTTTCGCGAAAAATGATGGAGAACACAAAGTAGTACTAAACGAATAAGCAGATTTGAATACGGGCTGTTAGATGATTATTATACTATAGTATATTTTCATAATAATAATAATAATTTAGTAAGGTAGGAGTAATGAATCCTTGAAATTCCAGATACCATCGGTACTTGATTTTGATAAATTTGTAAAAACTTCCAGTTTACTCTGGTCTTTCGTGCAGTTAAGAATTAGCAAGCCAGGTTGAACCAAATTTTTGTAAAATTTGTTTTATTGTTGCACCACTGTTTTTAAACAATTTTATTTGGTGCGCCTTTGGTTTTAATATCAGAATTTCTTTTCTGATAGTAGGTATTTTGGTGACACGTTTTGTTACAACGTTTAAATTTTCGTTATTTAACATTTTTGCATACTCGTCTAGTGATTAGGTAAGGGAGCGATTTTTGTTGTTGCGGATTGTTCTTTCCTATTCTTGAACATCTTTTAGGAAGCACCCACTAGGCATCCATTTACGCACCCATTTCAGAATCTACTTTTTGTGCTGTTTTCGTTATCCTTGGTTTTATCATCTGAGGGCCAAGTGATTATTTTTGGAAGTGGCTTTTTTAACGCCTTTGGTTTCATTTGGATTGTCTCGAATGATCTGGCAGCCCAAGTTCCTTGTGAAGAGCCGCAACAATTTGGAATCTTTCCTGTGCGATTGTTTTCATCATCTCCAAGAGTTCGGGCGCGGAGCCGAAGATTTTTTGTTTGAAGCTGTTTTAAATCTTTTTGACTGCGCTACCTGTGGATTGGGAGTATCCTGTATAATGTCTTTTTTTGTAAACCCACCGGGAACTACTTGGTGAGTATATAATTTTTACTTCTAATCTGACAGGTACACATATCCTCGATTTGTTATAAATAAGCAGTTTTGTGTTTCATTTATAAATTAACGGCGGGCCAGGACTTTTGCTTGAGAGTATTTCATTAACATCACGCCCGTTAACTATTCCTTGTATGAGTGTTTTCAGAAAATATTTGAGAGTTTTCAAAATACTGAAATACTTATGGCCACGGCTACTCTGGATGCGCTTGCTCGTCTAGAATTTTTTTGTATCTCAACAATATTAAGCAAATATCAACAATATTATACTAGTTTAAGTGATAGTTTTTAAATTTAAATAATACAACACATCAATTTTCGATTTTTTAGATTCATCATGTTCCTTTCAACTTTTCTTTAAAGTTTCTTTAAAATAAATCCATGGTCGTCGTTTACTTTTAAAGTGGTGTTTTGCTCTGAGAGTACATTTTAAAATTCAAAATGTGTGGCCAAAACGGAAAGTCGAAATTTTGTAAACAAATCGGTAAGTGTTTCAAACAATAGAGGTGGCCAAAAAAATCGTCCTTGGCTGATTATTATTTATGACTAGTTAGTTATAAAATCGATAACAATTTGAAGCTCAGTTTATGATGGATAACTTGCTCAAGTAACCATCATGAGGCACTATTGTGTTATCTATTGTGTATCACCATCACAAGTACGTAAAATAGAGCTTCAAATTCACAATTTTAACTATTGGAGATTAATTTCTCGCATTAATATTTGATAGCAGTTTGCAACAATTTGTATAATACCGGGGGTAGAAATCCAATATTATAATATATTTATATTATATATTATAATATAAATAATATATAAATAATAATATATAAACAATATATTATAATATAAAATATTATATATTGTTATATAACATAAATATAAAATATTATATATTGTTATATTATAATCATAACTATGGTAAAACATTGGTGCATCACCAAGAAAATAAAACTAAATGTTTGCCAATCGAAGGTCAAAATGCCGGTTACACATACTTATCTTACATAAGTTCAGAAATAAATGCCATTATTGATGGGATAGTAATTGAATTCAATATGTTTTCATTAGGCTTAAATCTACCTGTATTTATTTGTATAATTTAAAATAAATAATTTAATAAATAAATAAATAACATCCTGGTGTTCTGTTAGTTAAAGTAACAAATATTGTACTTACAAAACAGTACGAAAGTCGATTTGATTACCAGATTACTTTATCTATCAGATAGGCAGGGGTTCTTTTTTTTGAGAATATCTTAAAATAAATTGGCCTTCTTAAGGTTGCTTTATGCTGAACGAAAAGCAAACCTTGTTAGACCAATCAGTATTGTGAATCGCTGGCGTTACTTCTTCACGTCGCGTCGGCGTTTTGCATAAATCAACCTTTATAATATAGATTACGTCTTTTGCGCAGGACCTTAACAAGAAGAAACTCCTTTATGTATCTGAACATTTTTTATTGAAGGTGAAGAAGTTAGCACTACTCGTAACATTGGTTGCATACTAAAATAAATTTAGGAGTCATACATTAAATATTATTAATCGTACTCATATTTAATCATATAAATTTAATTATTCACTAAGTACGAAGTCATAGTTCAACTGTTTGACTTTCAATTAGCTAATTAGACAAAATGTAAGTCAGCCTAATTAGCTAGGTACTTTTTGGCCAAATGCTCTAAATTAGGTTATTGGCTTTATCAAATAAAAATACTGAACGCACTAATACGCACGACTATTTTGAACACGCAAGTTTAGTTCTTGTTTGTGTAAGCGCTACTTAATAATTAAAAATAATTATATGGAATAAATCGCTTTGTATATTTTCATAATCTGAACCTGTTTTCAATTTTATTTATCGATATAATAAATTTTAATTGCGTGAAGTGATGTAGTGATGTAAATATAATATAATGTATTATTATAGTTATTTCATTAAGTTATAAAAAATATTAAATAATCAAGTATTTTTCTTAAAGACATATTCAAAAAAGTAAAAATACTTTCGTAGAAAGTATCTAGTAAGTAGAAAAGTATAAAAATAGGATATTTATTATAAATAGATAATTTGGATTCTTTAAGATTTATTTTCAAAAATAATATGTTATAATATGTATGTACGTATTATATTATTTAAAATGTAATAATGATTTGCTGTTGTCTTCATCCGGCTTCATCCATTACTTTCTTTTCTTTTAGGTATTCACCATAAAGACAGAAATTGTGCTTAGGGTCGTTATTCTGTTATAATAGAAAACCACTACCTAAAATGGCAGGTAGAAGAACAAATTGAATAAAATTATATATTTTTAAAACATTTCAAGTTTTTTTTATTTATTTTAAATGTTATCTGCACCAACATCTAGGTTATTAGCAAGTTAATAATTTTATAGGAGTAGTTTATTTAATATTTCAATTGCACGAAAAGAGAGAAATGGTTTTCATAATGTGTTTATTTTTTGGGTGTCAAGCTTCACGAAGTTGTTGTGTAATTTTATTTTTTATCTTCCATCATAATTCAACATTCTATCATAATGTAGATAATTGTAGATAGGAAAATCTGATCTATATCAGATTCCCATTTAGATTATACACATCCATTTAGATTCCATTGAATTATAGACGTGTTATTTAGATGAATGTTATTTTCTCGATTGCTATTATTTATGCAATATTCTATAATAATAATCATCCACAAATTATTTGACAGATCAAAAATAGCATTTTAGGTAGTCGCGGTCTAGAGAAATAGCATTTTGTGCACCAAATGAAGAAAGAAACATTTTGTACTATAGTATAAAAAATGTAGTAGTTATTCCATATAAGGTTTTTCCAATATTCTATTAAATTTTTTAAATATTATTAATTTACTAATTATCACCGAAAAAATCGATGAATATAAACATATTATTATCTATCTACCTATTTATTTTTTTGTCGAAATTTTGAAAATAAAAGTACCCATACTTTCAGGGGTTTTACTAAATGAACTTAAAAATTATAAATTTGAATAAATACGAATAAATAATACTAATGCAAATTTATAGAATATTTTTAAGTTAAAATCAATTCTACCGATTATGTATCAGTATAAGTTTGTACTGTAATTTTATATCTATTTAACTAATCACTAATATTATTTGAAGATTTATGTAAACGCAATTTATTTTTTATAATTTCCACTAAATAAAAAACTTTCGTTTACTTTTTTAATTAAAAGAATCTCGGTAAATCCTTAACGCAAATATTAATATTTTAAACTCGATTTATGCATTTATAAACATACAGGAATTAAGTATAAGCCTTCCTACAACAACATTACGTTTTACCTAAAATAATAATTCATCTAGGGTCAGGAAACATAAATAAAAAGTTAATTTGGCCAGATCCTGTTAATATACTTTTTTGATTACTAAAACATAAAAAATACGTATAGTAATTTTATTAAAAAATAATGTAAAAATTAAAATATAATATAAAATTAATTAAATAATTATTGTTGTTATAATTCATTTTTTACACAAGTACTCCCCATACAATCGTCTGGGTAATTTTAAAAAATGCATCAGATACAGCGGAACTGTCGACCGGCAAAGCGAAGAAAATCCATATATTTTATAATGCATTCTCTAAGGACTCATATAATATTTGTGGAAAGTGACTTAGTTTTGACTAAATTTATTTCTTGTTTATAATATGAAAACTAATGCAAGTATCTTTCGTCGTTCGTGATTATATAATATAATACTGTTAATTTATATTATAAGTTTTAGTTAATATGTTTACATATAATTTTAATTTCCACGCATAAACATAGTAATAATTGATAAACAATGTAATATAGTACTTCAAAAATATTTCAGATTTGATATATAGAATATCTTTGCATTGAACAATTTATATGAGTTTAGAACCTAATATTAACTTAAATTCCAAGTTAAATTTAGATGAACTTATAAATAATTACCTTATTCTGTGAATATTTTAGTAACATTCATAATTTATTCAACCAGCAGTTTAAAAGTAGTTAAACTTTGCAGTTAGTTAATGATGATGCTGTTTAGATTACTGAGTGAAGCTAGGTTAATTTTAATAATACCTAAATGCGGTATATTTAAATAAATTTTACTTTAAATAAATTATACTCCACTAACGAGGAGAACACCTCAGGTGTATCTCAAGGATTTGGATAAACTTTGGTAGATTGATCGAGTACTAAAATTAAGAGAGCACCTGTTTTTTTCAAGTGCTATGAGAAACTTGACTTACTTTGACTAACTTCTTACGTAGTGGTAAGCTCTACCCCGTCCATTGTGTATGGTTAAACCTGTTTACACACATTTCAACTTGGACTTGGCATTTGACGCCGTTGGAAGGCAAGGCGTTGCATTCTGTTTCACGCAATTTATTTAAACGCTAGTTTTTAAACATAGCTGTTTTACTCGAAAATATATAAAAATATCTGAAAGAAAAACATTCTTGCCGGGAATCGAACCTGGGAGCTTCCAATGTACACTTTTAAAGTATTATCTAAGAAATGCTTGCTCACAATTCTTAAAATAACAGGTGTTTGGTTAATTTTAGCGCTTTTTCGACCTACCAAAGTTTGTCTTAAGTAAGAATAACTTATTTTTTTAAATGAAATATTCTTGATAGTGAAATTTTAGTTTGCGGATGTAATGTATAAGTAAATTCGTAGTACCAAACGTTCATATTATGTAAATAATTTGTTTACCAAAAAACTACTTTTACAAAAAATGATAAGTATTGAAGATAGTAACGAATATGTACATTTTTGACGGCCTTGTGGTTTGGGCATGGCTTTTACTGACTTACACAAGCCGCATACGTCAATGTACTAGAAACGAATTACAAAAACCGTAGACCTCCATCTTAAATTATTAAACATTAATAAATGCAGCTACATACATATATGTATAAAAGATTATGCCGCTTATATTAAGAATAAAAATTAACTGTCAGTAACTAAAAGTATACATAAGATAGGGAAATAGCTCATCTCTGCTTTTTGGCACAAAATGGTATACATATACTCGAAATCGAAAACAGCAGTAATAAAATCCTGGAAAGGAAAGCGCGAGGGAAAAAATATAAAAATGTTTTATAATATTTCTGTTATTTTAGAATTAACATAAAAACACCTTTTATAGAACTTTTTAGAACGAATGAAATGCTGTAAAAAGGTTTTTATTTGTATGTCATGAAGTGATGCTTTTTAGTTCGGATATTTGAAAGTTAAGATTAACTTTTTAGTAGGTTATTAACGCCCGAATGCATAGATAAGTACTATATATTAAGTGATACTCAAGAGTCAATGTATGTATTTTATAGTTGTATATTCGTTAGTTAGGGGATGGAAACACTGGACGAAATACAACTTATCAACAAGTTTGGTCAAAAATTTTGCCAAGATTTCCGACACCTTATATAAATATTAAGTTTGTGATTTTTGAAATACAATAGCAACCTTCAAATATTACTTAATATTAGTGAAATTCTTCGGGGCGGAGCAGTCCTCAATTTGCCAATTGTCCACGTTTAATTTGCCCACCGTCGATGATTATTTTTTGCTCCTAACACCTCTTCCGTATATAAATGAGTTTTATTTTTCCTAACTTTCTCGCTTTCCATTTTAAGAAATGCTTCCTTTGATTTTGCCAACTCATATGTGGAATTTATTCTCATCCTCTCATATAGTCATCCTTTTTGTGCACAATATTATAAACTCGTTAGACTATTATGTTTATTCGTTACGTAAAGCGTATGTTTTCGTCACTATCCTGTAAAAGCGTAAACAGCTATATCGAAACTTGTAAAGAAAACAATACTTTTCGATTTGATGCGATTTGTATGCTGCATTTCAAGGGAAATAGTTGTAAAGCCAATGTCTTATTTTTCATTATACGTAGGTAAAGTTTAAATAACGTAGTTATAAAGTTTCCTTACTTTTAAATTTAAAGTTGAAAAATAATGTGTGTCAAAAAAGTACAAAATCATAATGCCTATAGAGATTTGAAACTTTCAAAAAACGAAATGGAGAAAATATAATTACTGTCCAAATCGGAAAAATTTCGGTTAAAATAGGAAGTTCAGGTTCGGTAGTTAATGACTACATTAAATTATCAAACCAATATGGACAAAAAGTATCTAGGACTAAAACCGAAAATAAATGAACGATTAAAAAACTAAATTGTCCAAAAACAGCAAAATAAAAACTAACTACGTTGAAAATTCGCAGAGTTACTTAACTGAAGTTAAGTGAGAGTCACAAGCCAGCACGTTTGATGTTTGTTAAAAAGTACATGTCATGGATGAACGAATGCCATAATGTACCTAAATCTTTAGCGACAAGAGAAAATTTAATTTGGATGGCCAAGTTTTATTGTTACGATTTGAGAAAAGATAGAGAAGTTCGCTCAAATTGAAATTTTGTTGACGGTACAATTATGATTTGGGCAGCGATTACTTATAAAGGACGAACCCAAATTTATTGAATTTTAACGAAAATGAATTAAATAACTACAGTGATCTCTCGGAAGAAGTTTTATTATCTTTTACCAACGATATCATGGAAGGAGAGTTCGTATTCCAACAGGACAATGAAACCATCCATAGTTCACATCACACCTCAAAGTGGTTTGAAAAGTGGCGATTCAGGAAGTTTGAAACTCTATTTTTATTAAAGTTCTTCAGGAATTGGCAAATTCAATGCCAGATTTATTTTTTTATATAATTTCCAACAAGGATGGCAGCACTTAATATTAAATTAAAAAAAGTTACACCGACAAATCATTAATGTGATTTAGGTGGCTTTATAGCTATGTATTTCCTTTAATAATATCCATATTTTTAATATTTTTTGTTTTATTACTAAAAATTTTAACATTTCTGTTTTTCTATTACCTATACATATTTCATTGTTATTGCAATAAACGTCCGATAGGGCTTGTAGGAAGTTTGCATTTTTGTTCTGTTAAAAGGGGCGATGGAAAATGTTTGTGGCTTTATAGCTATATCCTCCACTTATATTTCTCTTATTTTTATAATTAAATATTTCGTTGCTGATTCGTGTATGCTATAACGAATGACAATATTATAATGTAGCACTAATCTGCTTAAAGCTATTAAAAGTATTACTTAGCTTATTTGTAAAGACATATCCACTATTTCTGTGATATAAAATTTCAATACAAATTTAAACATGTTTATGAATTTTGTAAAATGTGCTTGCCTTGAAATTATAAAATCACGGTTTTATCGATTTTGAAAACCATATTTAATGAGGGTGCTTATAATGTTATGAATCGATAAAACTGTTTTGTAGGTAAAACTAGGTTATTAGAAGTATTAAACTAAAAATATTGAACTTTAATAAATAATTAAGCAAACTTATTTATAAAACTTAGTTCTAAAAGCGGAAACTATAACATTTATTACTTTATTTTTTACCTAAAATTATTTATCCTTAATTATATGCTTGAAACTGATGTAAAAATTATTTGTAACTCAAAAGAAATGTCATTATTAGGTTTTTATATTCTATTATTAAATTTTTATATTATATAAATGAAGCTATGCCGTTTTTCCCTTTATAATAATTAATGTAATTTGAAAGTTCTTTTATAACCGTAAGCATATTTTCTGCGAGTTTTATAAATCTCAAATGAAAGAAGAAAAAATACGAAAATTCAATATTTTTAATTCTTAAAAGGCATTTTGTTAAATTAGTGACGCAAAAAGTTCTTTGGAGCGTATTTTTAATAGATAAATGGACGTTTAATTTTTTCATCAACCCTCATAAGATATACTTTAAACTTACCACTTGCACGATCCAACGATCACTAGAACTAATTAGAACCACACGATAACTATTAAATTTATTTATTTATTTAATGTCGGTCAAATTGTAAAACAATAAATTACCAGCAGGTTAACCATAATTATTATACTTAGAACAAAGTGATATACAAACAAAATCTGTAGTTGAACTTGAAAGTTTAAATACGATAAATTACATTAAAATCCGTAGTTTAACTCTTTTTTTTTTCATTAAGTTATAATAAGTTAAGTTACGCTTAATTAAGTTTGGATGTGCCCTGTGGTGATAACAAAGAATGAAACTAAATCGATCCCATAATGTTGTCAAAGAAGCTTGAAATGCAGTAATAGATAATTATAAGACATAAGATTATTTTCTAGTAGTGCCGAAGATAAGACAAGAAGCTACAAAATATAGTAGCGCAGCATACAGCAAAAAACCGTGGTAACGGAAGAACTTAACAACATGGAACAAGACATAGACGATTCCAGATTGAGCAAAAACACAAGCGCAATGAAATAAACAAAGAAAAAATATAAAACTAAAAGAAGAGCTAAAGACTTGTTCGAGTGTATTGAATGGAACAAAAGAAAAACTAAAAGAAAATTGAAATGGTTAATAACAACAATACAGGAAAACATGTACAATTACAAATTAAGTACAAGAGAATCAAATGAAACTTACAAACAAAAATGGAACTTATGGATTATGGAAATAATGATAAAAATTGGTAGGTACAAGTAACAAAAACAATAGGAAAACATTCTATCAACTGTTAAGAAACTATTAAACCAAATACAGGGTTAAAGCAATAGGCATGAAAAATGAAGATGATAAGTAATAAAAACAAAAATAATAAAAAAGAATTTAATCGTATGGAAATAGACTTTTAAGAAATATTATATCGACAAACGAAGAAAAACATGAAAGAACTAATTAAGTATGGATGAGAAAAACTTTTCTAAAGACTGTGTAAACCATGCATATCAAACTTGCGGCCCACAACGAATATCTTTGCGGCCCAATCAATTTAACAGTTTGTATTGAAAGTTTTAATAATACTTTAGTTGCTTGATTTTTAAAATTTCTATTAATAAACAGGTACTTGTAATACGGTTTCGGTATTACACGGTACAAGAATTGAGATTAATATAACACCGTTTTGGTTTAATACGATTTCGAAAAATCGAATATGCATTTGAAATTTGAATTTTGTTTCGATTTCGTTCAATAAGAGGAATTTGATATTTTTTTCAATTGGAGTTTTGAACAAAAAATGTTTTTGTCTTAATCAAAAACGCACCGACAATTCCCGAGCGTATGTGACCTCAGAAACAGAGAGACATCAATTATTATACGTTCAAGTTGTTAACGGTTCAGTTTTTTTTTAAATAAAACCTTGAAGTTAACTTACTTTTTCATTTATGTAGTATTTGAAACCAAATTTCAGCTATCATAAAACCTTTGCACCTTAAAACTTGGTTTCGATATAACACGGTACCCATTGCCTTTATTTATATTATTTTTTTCGTATTTCGTATAACACGCTTTCGTTATAGCACGGTGCGATATAACCGTGTAATACGAGGAATGTCTATACAAAATTATTAATAACCATCCAGAATTCATAATCTTCAGTCAGTTTTGAAAGAAATTACTGCGAATAAGATTTCCCCCAAAGTAGGAAAGACAGTAGCAAAAAAGAGATACCAAGTTAGTGGCAGTAAGAAAATATTTAGTTTAATTTGAATTAATTTATACTATCTGTATTATTTTCAATCTACATAATATATCCCCCCCCCCACTTTGCTGGCATGTGCAATCAAGAAGAAGCCGATTCTAGAATATTTGTTCATTCTTTAAACTGATAAAACAATAATATAACAAAAATACTAATATAAATGATTAACACTGATGTCATTGTTCTTGCCATTTTATTACCAATATCAGCACCAAGAACAGGATGTTTGGATCGAGTTTGGTACCGGAAAAATTTAAGATACATATCTTTCGTGAAAAAAGTTGACAAATTAAAAGATAAGTCTTTCTATGTTCCACGCTTTTACTGGGTGCGATGTAACATTTGCAGTTTTTGGCAAAGGAAAACGAAAGTATTGAGATACGATACATGGGAAACTTTTCCAGAAATCACAAATACGTTCAAGGAGCTGACACTTTATCTTCATCAATTGATAGAAAAAACTATAATCTTAATTAAAAAATATAATATATTATGTAAAATTTCATTTTTTTCCTAATTGTACAGACAGCAAGTTTATCTTTTTGTTAATTTCTAAAAAAAAGTTTATGAAATGTGAAATTGCATTTTGTACTGAACCCGAGTATATTAGTACGCCGCTGTACGCATTATTTAAAAAGATATTACAATTATTTATATACCAATCGCTAGAGAAAAGTATAATCTTTAACTTTCTCTTGTTGATAAATATTGATCTATTGGACCGTTCTGGAGCAATCAGCAAGTGTCTAAAAAAAAGTTACCCTTTCTTATATTCTTTGATGTAGAAGCAAAACCTAGGATTATTTAGTATAAAAAAATATTTATACGATGTAAGGTGTAATTCTCTTTTGATTGGCGCAAACTGCAGGTCTCTCCGTTTTACCGTTCTTGAAAAAAAAAAGTATACAACTATGTGCGCTACCCCTTTGAGTTGGAGGTGGGGGAGCCTCCGTAAATTTTCGAAATGGGTCTGTCACTAACTGCTCGTAGTGTACAAATATATCAATCTCATTTTGGCCATTTTTGCACATACGGCACTCTCGCTAAGCAGGGCAGTATTTCAGTCAGCTTGTGGTTATTGCAGGCCAGTGTACATCTGAAGATAGGAAATTCTTATGAGGTGATAATCGAAACCGGTCATGTGTTAAGATCTTGTGACTAATATGTTTTTGGCTGATGATATTTGCATGTATACTCTTTTAATAATGTAAATTATTTTATAATTATAATGTGTGTATAGCTACATATTATGTAGTTAGCTTGTAGACAATAATATATTATAATTTGATAATTTATAATAAAATATTATATGGACTGCTTATATAAAGAGGATTATATTACCACTGTAACTTTGTTAAAATTGCCAAATAGAATTCACTGGAACCCATAAAGTATGGCGCCCCGAGGTAACCGCATTTAAAACTCGTTGATTGCTTTGGACGGAATTTCATATAAAAGCCAATACCGAAATTGAAAAAAAATAATATCATCGGTACGTTAAAACCTGATTTTATTAGATCTCTAGTTGATTGCGTCGAGATTTGTAAAGTTGTAACGTTTCCCTACAGTGTTACAGCGTAAATACGAAATAACACCATAGAGCGTTTTTTATCAAGTTTTCAGAATGTTTTATCAGACACAATATAAATGTGCAAAAATATTCTGAACTCTTAGAAGAGTGTATTAATTAAACACGTTTATGTTGCAAAAAATATATCAATATTAAATAAAGGCAAAAGTGTAATAATGTAAAAAATTTAAATTTAATACTTTTACAATAAAAAAATTTCAAAACGTTGGTTGTTAAACATTTGAAACGTACTCAAATAGTAGTTATCATAGTATTTCTATTTTTGCTAACGAGTAACCAATTAATAGATTGATGTTGTTGTAAATTAAATTTTGTAAGAATTATTGATTTTACGATGATACACGTCTTGGAAAAGATGTCCCATGAGACAAAACTTCATTATATGTTCAAGGTTTTAGTATGATGTAACACATAAACTCAAAAGTATATATGTAATAATGCCGAGGTTATTTTAAGTTTTAGAATGGATTCTACAGATTCAAAAATTGATAAAATAAAAATTAAAAACCTTGATTGTAAAAAAATATCGTCACTTCTGCCGCAATACCTCCAATCATCAGCACACTAAATTTTATCTGAATCGGTTATACATTCCCGGAGATATGATGTCATTTTCATTTTTTTTTATTTATTTTATTGTGGTAGTCCTGGCAAAGATATCTCTGCCAAAACCTTATTTTCACCACTAGAGCCTACAAGACACACGTCCAAAAAGTTTGAATGCCATCGACGTAGAAATGCCGAAAAAAATCGAGGGACAAGGACTTTTTTTAAGTATTCGCAAAAAAAATTAATTATTTTTTTTCATATTAAATTCCTGATTTTTATCAAAGGGTTCCATATGCGGTGAAGTCCTTTGAGGGCAATGTTCCTACATACCAAATTTGGTTGAGATCCCTTCAGTACTTCATGGGTTATTTACTTTTGAAGTTTTAACTTTGACAGCTTGTAATTTTTGACAGATGACAGATAGAAAGTTAATTTCACCCATTCTGGATAAAGCTTTTCAAGGTCTTTAAAATAACCTATCACAAGACAAAATCGCTTTTAAAAATCTTGTATCATTTTCTTGTAGTGGCACTCCTGATTGACAGATCGCGACGAAAACCTTATTTTCACTTTTCTACCGTAAACCCTACCACTATACCAAATTTGGTCCTGATAGGTTGGATGGTTCACGAATAAATCGAGGGACAAAATCTGGCGACCGACCGACCGACAGACCGACACAGAAATTTATTTTTTATTTTTTGCAGATCTTTACGTTTCTGGACACGGTGATCTCGAAAATGTAAAAAAAAAAAATTGAAATTTTTTTTCGATTACCATACCTCCAATTTTTTTAATTGATTGGAGGTAAAAATTCAAAAATAAAATTAGTAGTATAACAGCACCTTACTTTTGTACTTACTTACTTTTGTATGTAGATGGTTTTGTTACTACTGATTTTAAGTTACATTTAGTTCCGAACAAAATTGTTGCATACCCTGGTCGCTTTTAATTTAGCTTGAGGTAGGAATTAGAATTATTGATATTTGCAGGTTTCGTAGTCCTGAAGAAGAACAAAATTAAGTTCGAAACGTCGTCGAAAAGAGTTAATTTTATTTAGACAAGTCCAAAAGTTCCTGAAAATATTCTTATTATTGATTAAATAGTGGACGATATTGAATTTATGGAAAATTGATTTATACTTGCTATGCCTTAAAGTTTTCGCTTTCGTCGCTACCGAGCTGAGCATTTGACTCAAAATTCCCATGTGGCTTGGAGCCAAAGTATCCACGCACATCGCGTCCTTCACCAAAGCTCTCCCTTGTCGCCATGAAATCATGGTTATCCCATCTGGTCTCTTACCATCATTGCGTGAAATCCCTACGGATTATTGGATGCATGTTTGCAGTTGAAAGAGAACTTCTAATAATTTAATTAAGGGTTCCATGTCTGGATAACCTGCCTGCACTCCGCGAGCACAAATGATCACGATGACCGAACTGATTGACAAATGCTCCGCATATACAAGTACGTTCATGACACAAACTGACTCCAATTCTAAGACTTACGCAAATCCGTAGAGAGTCTTTATCTAATAATATTCAATATTATACAATATAAGAAATTTGTAAAAGAACCAAAATGTAAATAATTGATTTTGACACTGCACAATAAAATTATATTGTTAGTATATACCTTTAACTTCATATAATTTAATTATATTTAAAAATGCGCAACATAAAGGTTTTCGCGGGAACAATTTTGACAAGAGGTCGTTCGAGGGAGATAATGCTGAACGGTCGCAATTTTGTTGGGTGTTGGCAATTTTGGATTAAAATTAAAATAAGTATAAGAAAATTATAAAAATTGGTTTTATTTAATTTTTGAAAACATGATGAAATTTAAAATTTAAAAGTTAATTTGTGAGATTGGAAAATGTTTTAAAAGCAAAAATTGTACAAGGACGAACTAACGAAGATAACATGCTAGGTGATAGGAAGTATCAATTTTATTTAAAAATTAATCGAAGATTTCGTTGAATTTATTTTATGGTTTGAATATTTTATAATTTGAAATGCACACTGAGATAGGTTTTACATTATATATCACAGCATCTTTATCGCACCCAACGTTAACGCCTTAGAATATAAAATAGGAAGGAAGGAAGGTATGCATATCAAGGCCGAGTCAACTAGGTAGGCTATGGCGGCCGGTTGATATAATTGCCAGGAGCGTAGCATAGTCACTAAAATGTTTTGAACACAAGCATGGCGATCGAGTTGGAGACCAATATTCCGGAATTTTGATATTTTTCAACTAAATAGCCTTTCTCATCTCATTTTTTGGATATATAAATTATAAAAACGGTGTTTAATGTAAATAATTATATAGGATTACTTCGTAATATGTACGCCAATGATTCAAGCAGATTATGGTCAGTAACCTCACAAATTAATGTTTTTGTTATAAAATTATTTAAATAACTCTAAGTACTTACTCGTGCCAAGTTATACCACAATTAATAGTTTTTTTGGACCTAGTGGTCCCACAAACACTGCAACTAACCATAATTCTACTTTAAAATTTCAAAATATGAGTCACCGATTACAAACTAGGTATGCTGGGCGGAGCTTCTACCCACGACTTTTGACTCGTACTCGATGCATGTGTTATAGTCCATTTGCTACTTCCTTCCTATTTTATATTCTAAGGTTAACGCTAATATTTAAGGAACTGTAAAACATTATAAAGTTTGTCTTACTTTAAATATATCACGAACATCAATGCAAATTAAAATAAAAACTACTGTTCTGGAAATATTACAAAAAAATGGGTGGGGATGAAAAAAAGAAAAAGGAGATAGTAGTCCTTTATTCAATCCAGAATTTCAAAGTACGAGAAAAGAGACATTCCGAGTGTACAAAATTGAGCATGAGTGGTTTGGAATGAATAAAAATAATAATAGATAGAATGATGAAAGTAAACAAATCTGATATGGAAAAACAAATGTTATGAAAATTGAAAGTTTTTATGAAAGATTTGAAAAGAAAGGTGAAAAATTTGAACTTAATAGGACGATAAGCCTACAGGAGACTCAAAAAATAGCTTGCAATCAATTCATGTCAATTTATAAGAAAGCTAGTGAAAATTGAGATAAATAGTAGAAAACGTTAAAAAATACATACAGGAAAATAATAAACAATTAATACCAGAATTAAACGGATGTAGTAACCAGTAGATAAAAAATTTAATGGAAGAAAAATACACAAAATTGATTATAGAAATAACTGAAAATTTGGAGGAATGCAATAAAAACGTCAAATTTGGAAATAAATTTAATCAGGAACTAACTAATGAATTGCGAAATTTTGAATTTAAGAAGAAAATAAAAATTGGTTATTTTAGAATTCGAAGGACATGTAAAATTTTCAAATGGAATGTTTTGGTAAATTTTAAAATTGGGTTTAAAAAAATGTTCGTTTTTAAAGAAAATTTAGAAATGAATTGTAAAACGAATATAAATTTCCATAAAATTGGAAATGGTTATGTAAAGTTTGACTGGCATCCAACAAGAAAAAAATATTTGGAAAGGATGGGGTATAGAAAAGCATTAGATGAAAGTTAACAAGTGGAAGAAGATGGATATCATAAAGATTAAAAAACATGGATATATTGTAATTGGTTCGAAAATTTGCATTTAATAATTGATCACTGATACGATATAATTGATATTATAATAAAATAATAAAAATTACTTTTCAACACTAGAAAGCATATTTTCATGTTCATCATTATAGTTGAGGTCACATGCCATTTGTTTTTCAAATATTAGTTAAGAGAAGATAACAGCTGCTCAAAATTTTGAAAGATTCAAATTAAAAAAAAGCATGATGGAGTTTCAGGCCAGTAATCCGTTAGATATCCGTCAACGAAGTTTGTGGAACATTCTTCTATGAATAATTTCTATTCAATTGAGCAATTTGATTTAGGATAAGTTCATTGATGGCTAGTTATCTGTGTGATAATTTTTTATTTCTTAATTTATTATTGTCAAATAGTTTGCAACTGTTGCATTGGTATTTAAATTTACCCACCTAGTTTATTGGTATATTAATTCACCCATTTATTGTTGGATCAAAAACCTCTCTGATTATTAATTGCGATTCATTATTGTCACGTAGCAAATTGACATTGATATGGACCTTATGAAATCTTTCCTACAAAATTTTAGAAATTCGAAAGATAAAAAGTGTTTTATTGCTCGAAAGAGTACAATTACTTACAGCAAGGATTTGTGATCATCGCTTTTGCAATACTACAAGCTAGTTGTTACATTAGGGCAAGCTCTACACTTTATAAATTTGAGCCAAGTCAATTTGACATGTGAAAATATTTGTATTTCTTCCGGAGAAGCAAAATTTTCTGTATGTGTAGTGTAGATAATAAATATATTAGTGTATTATAATCGGCAAATTCGTAAAAATTAACATATTTTTATAAAACTATTACAGGTGTTTGTACAATATTGAATGATAAGATGTATATTGACGAAAAAGGAACACGAAAAGAATGGAAACCTATATTTATAGTCACAATACTGACTAAAATATAAATTAATACCTTATACGAATTAATTTTGAAAATATGACAATAGTAGATACTCGTAAAATTTTCCGATCTGCTTATTTGTTTGTTTATTGTATACAATATACTACGTAGCAGAAAAATCTTAAAAATTTGACATTTGGCATGATTATGACTCTTAAAATGTCAAAACGCGCCGCCAAGAATACGTAACATAGGAAAAATACAAGGAAAGTGTATTTTCATTTTCAATCGTCATATCAACTACACAAATAGATGGATATGTATTGTAGCGATATAGGAATAGTTAGATTTTAATATTTGTTTTTTTGTAACTAGAATAAATCTCCTAAATTATTCACATCTAACATTCCAGTACTGCGATTTAATCGAGGTAGGTAGTACCTAATTATTAATAATATTATTTCAAAAAACCGTTTTAAAAAAATTGTATTATTGCCGATAATTTATAAAATGTGAAATATTTGATAAATTATGCTATATTCGTCGGTTTACAAATAACTTCCTTTAATAGTGTAAACGTTAGATATCAAAGTGAAAATCAATATTTGAATTTTATAAATTACAGAAAAACTCGAAATCTCGTTTTGCAAATATTACCACGATTTCTAATTAAAAATGAATGTTAATTGCTTTCTTAAAAACTTTGTTTGATATTAAAGATAAATTAATCATGCCTTTTTAGTCGGAGATTTTTTGATTTAAATTATTTTAATTAAAATATAATTTACATTTAGGAAGCGTAGCATTAAATTTAAAATTTTATTCTGTCAGTTTTAGATGTTGTTAGTACAATATTCTATTGTCATAAATTTATCTCTTGCAAATTTTTAAAAGCAATTTCTTTCGCTTCTGATAAAAACTGAAAATATATTGATACCTACGTATGTTTTATGCATAAATATATAACGCTTTTTTGTAATCGTTTAGTTAAATTGATAAGAATAAATATAGATACTTCCGGAAATATACCGACATCCAAGTTTTATTTAAGGCGAAACTTTTGTAAAAGCAATTTTGAATGCTGCTTTCAACAGACATACAAGAATGTACTTTATAACTTCTGGCATTTATCATTTTTTCCATCATCGTAAGGCAAGCGTCGAAACACATCAAGACTTGCAATAAATATGCTGTCAAATATTTTATATTCAAAAATATATTGGTTGAGTATAAATCGAATTAACATATAAGATATAATACGGTAAATCATAAATATTAACAAACTATTATATTATAATAGTTACACCACATACAGCATTCGCTTTAATTTTTATGCACAATAAAATATGATTCATTGATGTGCAATGTTGGGTAAAATCGAGTAAAATTTAAATTACTATTTGAATTATTACAATATATTATCGTCACTAGAAAAAAAAAGAAGAATTTAGATAAAGAAAGCAATAAAGACATTTAGTATCTATGCTAAATCGAATAATTTATTTTCAAGCTTAATTTTTAAAAATTGGTTCGAGGTTCGATATTTTTATGGAAGCTTAAGAATAATATTTATATACATTTTGTATTTTTGCCCTTGATAAAGTAAACTTTGCATAACAAAATAATGTAATTCTTTTTACCTTTAAAACAATTCATTTATATTTAATTATTACGTACGTGAATAGCTTTGTTGTAAAAATAATTTTTGAAATTTGTTCCAGGTTTGTTCTATATTGCTCCAAAATATTTTGGATTTTTGTTATCTTGTAGCGCTGAATTCTCGCCTGATCTCGCAGAATCTCGTCTGGTATTCCATCTAATATTATAAAACTCACTAGCACGTCTTCATCAATTTTCACCCGATGCGCTAGTATAATTTTATTATTAACATTCTCACTAAATAATATCTTATCAATTTTCAAACATCTCATTTTGAATTTCTTCCGTAACCTTAATATGGATGACCGGTGATCAAACATTGATCACGTTTCAAGAAATAAATGTTCGATTGGTAATCTCGAAGTATTCCGACTTTCCGCTGAACCATTCTCGCACTTTCCCTCGTAACCGGGTACCAATTGTTTATCTAATAAGTCGTCTGTAGTAATTTTACTTGTTTCTTCTAGGTATCATAATCTTTCTTCATTACCTTCATAGTAATTTAACATATCTACAAATTCACCGATGTTTGCTTTTGCTGTTCTCATTGGCAACTCCCGTTCATCGTTGGTTAGCATCCTCAGTTCCAGATTTTCAATTTCTCTCCTTATCATTGTCAACTCGCGCTAGGCTAGTTCCTTTGCGTGTAACGCCCGGTTTCTTATAAAGTTAACAGCGCGGTCAACTTGACAAGCTGTTCCGGACAAACACGAATACGACTTGTTTTGTTTAATATTTTATTTTTATAATAGTTTTTTAAAAGGGCAGGTTTTTCATTTCATTATTTAGTTTTTAACATTAATTAATGAACAAAATATAAAGTGGTAGGTATTTTACGAAGATTCATACAATTTACTTAGGATGACGTAACATCCAAGTTTTGTGTCTGTATGTACGATATATTCGCTAAATATTAACTAAAATAAATAATTTAGCAAATGCTGCAAAATTAATCAGGTAATGAAACTAACTTGTTAAAAATTAATTAAAAATATGTTAAAATGTATGGTAACAACGTTAGCGACATAATTATTATGGGTAGGCGCAATACAATTCGTTTTGCAATTACAATTTCGTCATATTTAGAATTTTGTATTTACCTGAATATTTGGAAGATAATCGTTTTGATATATTGCACTCCTCTAAACTTATAAAAATTGTTGATCATAAATTTTTGACAGTTCAAAACTTATAACTACTTTCTCGGCTTTAATTCCCAAAATACTTTACGTTAAACTTTGCCGCCTTACAGTCTGATCAATATATATCCATATAACAACTGCAAAATATGTTATAAATCTCTTAAGTCCCTAAAGTTAATAAACTTTTGTTTACAACTGATTTTAATTTTTAATTAAGCAGGTGTATTTCGTTAATGTAATTAATTTACTTCGTATACTAAAACTTTTTGTGTTTTTTAATGATATCAAAACAACTAACAATGGATTTATTTGGCCAATTAGATCAGTTATTATAATTAAGTAAAAACTTTACTGCTCAATTGCGTAAATATTTCGGTGTCGAAAATATTTTTCAGATAAAGTAGCTTCGTAAAAGTTTAATTGAGCATAATAATTTTCTTTCATCTACCTACCTATACAAAATATTTTCATTGCCCTTACTTTAAACATTTAATTTGCTTAATCAATAAACATTGTTTTATTCATTTAATGTTTTGTAACACAAACATTGTTTCTGTATAGCGTTTTGAACAACATCAATCAACATAATGTAATTAAAATATAATAACTTTGTTATCATAAAAACAATATGCATAATTGTTTGTTCCCGCTTTGGGTATAAACAACTTCAATTTTCGTTCCATAAAATGTATATTACATCTTTACTAATTACGGTATTAAATTACAATTACTCTATAATTGCATAATTATATTCGACAAATTCAATAATGGCACTGTGCTTTATTTTATGGTGTAAATTACTTTTATAATATTATGTCTTGCGTCTAAGGTCAAATTTTAAAGATAATAGGTAAAGGCACATTGCATATTACACTTAATAATTTACTACTTTAAGTAAATGTAGCGGTAGGCCTAACAACCTTAATTAAGAGTCTACTTGTTTTTAGTAAATTTACATTAAGTAAACCAGGCAACTAGCCCTAACAGTTTTCTTCTCTCACGCAAAATCGCATAAATCAACAATATGACTTTCAACCACGACACAAAAACTTTCGACAAAATAACGATTTAATTTAAGTTTTCAGATGTTTTGAACTTTTCACAATATTATTTAAGTGTTATGAAAATAAACGGCGCAGTTTTTAAGTAAGAAATTTTACGCAGATGGTTATGTAAGCTAATCCGAAAGCCCCGGTCCGATCTTGAGTATAGTACGAAACATTTTATTCTGAAGGGACATGTCGTTGCCTCCTCAAATTGAATTTTGTATTGAAATTGGTATTAAATGTTTGAGCTTCAATGAGCTTCCATTTCATTCTTTTAAGCTTTAATCGTCGGGGAGCTATTCACGAAAACTTTTGGGGGGACTGTGGATACCATGCCTCCTCCGAGTAAAGTCTTTGGGTAAAATTAGTATCACACCTTAGAGTTTCGTTTGAGCCTCAGTGAGCTTCCAATCCTGTCCTTTGAACTTCGAGCGTTTTCTATTGTTGCTCCTATTCAGATGTTTTGCGTAAATTTGATGATATAATATGTTCGTCATTGTAATTAAATTTTTTGCAAAGTTATGGGCGCTTTAAATTTTGTTGTCCTCCGAGCAAGTTGCGCGTGAAATACTTAATTTTAATTACGAAAATAATTTTTTTATTTAGTTTGTGAACATATGAAATAAACTGAAAATATAGGTTTTAGAAAAATACATTTTTGGTAAGAAATAATAAAATAAAACTTCGCATAAGGAATTGGCATTTAAGGTTATTGTAGTTTGCCTTATTGTTTTAGGCGATAGTTGTAGATCATTGTAGCGTTCTCAATGTCTCGTATTCTCACGTCAACAATAGCTAATATAATGCCCTATTCCTTTGATATCTTTTACCATAGCGGGCGGTATGAAGCAAATTCCACCTCGAAGGTAATATGTTTTCCTCTCAGTTGAATTTTAAATTTTAAGACGTGAGATCATTATTTTCTTCAATCTTGAATTTCACAGTATGTGTCTTCGATTTTCGATTTCATTTCGATCACTATTGTTTTGTAATCATTTGAGTCTTCACCATCATTATCTATTAATACATTTCCACCTTCTCCATGTAATGCTACACTAAATATAGTTACTAATATAATGCGATGTATTGGGGTAGGTTTTAAAAAAATGAAACCCCCTTAACCATAATACAGCATCTGTTTATATGAGACTCTTATTAAAGTTTGAATTTCTGACTTTGAAATTCAAGAAAAATAGCTATTGTTACTTCTTCGAAAATTTTATGACCGGCTAACCATCATACAAATGAAAAAGATAAATTTTGTTACATGCATTGAATAGCACGTGAGTGTTTATCGTTAAAAATGTCGTCCTTTTTTTAATCATGAACAAAGCTTTTCTAACAAAGTATCTTTAATTTCAATTATTATTTTTTTATCCAAAATTAAATTAAGAAATTCCTTCTTTCCAAATTAATACTCCTCAAATGCTTCTGTTTGGATAAATTAAAAAAAAACCCAACTCTATCATCAAACGACGAAATTCATCAAGAATCAAATCACTTATCTTAAAAAAACACTTTTATTTCGTAAAATTCATTGAATTTTATATTATCAAAATAGGAGCTCGGAAAATCGGATATTCATCCGTTGCCTTGGTCGCTGACCAACAATCTTGTTTCTCCCATTACTCGGAGTTAGTCGCCCAAGTCGCGGGAAACAATCACATTTCAAATTTACAATTATTCAAAAAGTGCAAAATAAAATTATCAAATTAAATAACTTCATTATAAAATAAAAAAAGATTCGAAAATATTTTATTTCAGAATGTTGAGAAATCTAGAATTTTATAACGAACTGTGGTCAGAAGTGGTATCATTGGAAAGTTAGACAGTATTTAAAATTTTTAAATTAAATCCATGTTTCCACAACCAACTTGCTTGGAACTCTACGAAATTAAAATCATCCATAACGAAAAAAATTAAAAATTACAATGAAGAACATTGGAGCTCTGCCGACGCTCTATGTGACTTTATAGTGACTTTATAAAGACGGTTGTGACAATCGCCCCTAAATTAAAAAATCCCAGAATGTTGCAAATTTATCTAAGAAATTTATATTAAGAGGTTTTTCATTGTTCCTTCCATTTAAAATAATTTTATGAAATTGAGATCCATTGATTGAGCTCCGACATTTTGGAGTAAAATCTTCAAAATTCCGACTTTTACGAGAAATATCAAGTTAATTTTTCCATTATTTATTGACGTATTTGTAATACATTTTTTTGACAGAACCATTTATGACTAGCTCTGCATAAGACTACTGTAGAGTGCTAGTAACGTAAAATAGAGAAAACTGTCTTGAGCCAAAATTCAAAGAGTATTGTGGTAGTTAATTTAAAGTCACAATGGTAATAAGATTACTAATAAGTAAAGTAAGTTAACACGGCCCGCCAAAACATTTCGCAAATAACTTCGCTATTCCAAGTTCATTTTATGCTTAAACGTTTGACCCTAATGTTACCCAAAAATTCGACTTGGGAGAGCAATCTTGTCTACAGCTTTCGCAAATAAGCTCTGGGGCGAATGAAACTCAAACGACGAGAATGGAAACTCACTGAGACTCAAACGAGGCTCCGACGTTCTACAGCAATTTCAATAAAAAATTCAATTTGGGGGGGGGACGCAAAGATATGTACCTTCTTCTGACTGTTTTCCCTCGGCAGGCAATGGAAAACCACCGAAGTATCTGCTAAGAGACTCCTAAAAACAAAGTAGTCACTATGCATTTACGTACTACGAAGAACTCCACGAGAAATGTAGCTAAAAAATTAAACATTCAATTCAAGTGCTTACGTAATAATAAAATAGTTACGAATTTTGTTTCTAAAAGTTAACTAAATTGAGTTATATAATTCACTAGATTTTTATTGAAGTATTGAAAAGCGAAAATCTTTATATTGATAATAAATTTTTTCAACAGGCTCTTTATTTTGACTTAACATAATATTTTCCTGCTTGGTAAAAGGGAAAGTTTTATAAATTATTTTTAATAAAAACACTTTTATACCTATACTTGCGTTGTTCATCGTTAACAGGTAATCTCACCAAAATGAAATCGATCGCAGAAGATATTTTAGTATAAATTCCCCAGTTTGAGCTTGGGCGGAGCAGGTTTTATTCTAGCCGTCCGCAATGGAAAATCACCGAGGTAATCTGTCGTGAGAATTTCTCTGAAAAATGAAGTCAATATTATGCTCTTACGGCAGGACTTGACGTTTTAAATCGTTAATGTTACTGCAGCAAAAATTAATAAGACATTGTATATTTTAGGACACCCAAAATGGCAATAATGTGATGCAGACAGAAAGAAACTTTTAGGTGGGTGGTCAAATTTTGCCTGGGTAGATGTGGATGATAAAGCTTTATTCACCGTGATCAGGACAATCTTACATTGGCTTCCATAGATATGTATATGAGATTTAAGATTCAAAGATTCAAACTTGGAACTTATCAGATAATTGCTTTTCTTTATCACTGTAAAAGTTTTGGTTTCGTGTCAGAACCTTTTGTTTAAGTACAATACAAATTAGGCAAAGAAATGTAATAAATACAAAATCTTCCTTTGACAATCTGACAAGGCGCTGCTGGACAGTTCATCTAACAAAGAAAATTATAATGAAAATCCGCTTTCCCCCTCGGGTGATAGCGGTTTATCACCACACCTGGAATAGATTTTCTCCAGTAAATTATTCGTGTGATGAGGCCCCGATGTTACACTCGCTCGTATAATTATTCGGAGGCAAGAGCGTAGGTTCTGAAAAAAAGGTGAATTGCTTCCAACCACTCCCAAATAAAACCCCGTTTTATTCAAACAACTGTATATTAACGGAAGTGATACAAATAGCGTATTTAATGAAATTGCTGCGACAACAGCCTCCAACATAAACAATTCTGACTCGGCAGCCACTCTGGGCAAACAAATCACGTCGCAACACAATAATAGCCAAATACTCGAACTCAGTACAGCCAAGAAAACAGTAATACAAAAGTGGTACTTACCCAAGCGCTCAGATAAGTTTACAAAATAATTGATGACAAGAATAGCACTACCGAATCCCGCTGTACTTTCCAATGATCCGTCGTGGTTGGCGTGAAGAATTTCCCTGCTGCTTGTTGAAATGATGAACTTGATGCTGGGCTGCAGAGGCCAAGCCAATCGATGTTGAGACCCAAACAGCAGCTCGAATTACGCACTAACACAGACGCACTACACATGAAACGCGTAACACACAGTCTGGTCGTCGACGACAACAAAGATAAGGTAAGGAATCGCTACTACTTTGTACTTCGTAGTTCCACTAACGATTCTTTCGATGAAGTTGAATGGTGACGTTGTTGTTGGTGGCAAATTGAATTTAATTGGCATTAATCGCAGGTTATGAAAATTCCCCAAAGGAACCTGGTACGTGAATAACTAATGACTCCTACTGAGTCAGCAACTCTTCGTTCTAACTTCCGGAAGGCACTCGCTTACTTTTACAAATATTCAGCCGAGTCCTGTACAGACACGGAACGTTACGGAACTTGACCCTCAATCTCTCACGTTCAAACCAAGTCTCCCCTACCGCGATGTTTTAAAACTCCTTTAAGGTCAAGATGTGCAGCGATGGTTGCGCATGGGAGAATCCCATAGGCGTCCAGAGCAAGAGTACGCAAGGAGCCGCGACAACAATTATTACAATAAATTGTTACACACCCCCCCCTCAAATATCTCGCTCCGGTGAGATAACAAAACCCTCCCTTGGTTTAATATTTCTAACCTGGACAAAAAAAAGGTGCTCTGGCGTTGAAGACGCAACCGGCATGACTGTAGGAAAACAAAAACTAACTCTAGAATAACCCTATCCCAGCGTTCCCAAAATCAAATCATAAACTAAACAAAACGTGGGTAATCTACCCAGATAATGACCCATTACCTGCATAACCGCATAAGCGAGACCCCTAAAGACTAAGCGAGTAACCGCTCCTAACAGTCTAATCAAAAAAATGGCCATCCACCAGATGGACTTCCTACCCTATGGGTCAGTACAGCATCACATCGGACCTGTACGAATTCGCACAAAAAACTACAAGATTCTCAAAATCTCTAACACCCAACGGCCGCTGCCTATTGGTGTTTTAAAAGAATGAATCACATAGGACTCATTCGTTCAGCTCGAAAGTGTATCTAAACAAAACACACCCAGCACAAAAATGTTTCGGGTCAAGGCACTCAACGTCCTTGAAACATAGAAACTAATGAATAAAAAATAATAAAATACTCTGGTAATAAAACCTTACAAAACTCTACAGTCAATTGAGTTACGAAATCTTAAGCGTGAGATTAATCTCGGATGGCGCAATTAACAGTTTACGATCGAATACGTGTTAATCGAATAAAAACCCTGGAAAACAAAAAAATAACCCTAACCCTCCCAGGAATCTAATATAGCAAGGAACCCAAAGTGAAAATGAAGGAAGTAGAAAGGAGAAAAGGTCAGGTAGGGTAAGAGGTTACAGAAGGATAAATGACTTCCATGCTCAGTGGTTCCTCGGAAGAATGACGCGATCGATGACTCGTCCTCGCGTATGGATCGTAAAAACGCGTCGTGGACCGCCAATCAACAATCATCGCGCCGCCCCCCCGCCAAAACACCAGTCATTTGGACAATTTTGAGGATAGGAAGAAAGGTTAACCCGGGGAATGACAATCTGTCATTGAGAACCTTAAAAACTCACGCAACCCGTCCTCAAAGTTACGATCATTGTCGGGGACTGAACTGACTAAGTTCTGAAAAAAACACGGCAAGAGACCTCCACAACAGTCCAGGGCTACCACTCACCGCCCACACGAACTTTCCAACTGACCAACCCACCGTCCTACCGGTTTCACGAAGCCTAGCCTAGACAGGGTCTTCAGGTCTAGTCAGCCTTAGCGCGCGTGCAGAACGTTAAGCGGCCTGACAGCACGCGTGGAATGAAAATGGATCCTCCCGCCCCTGCAATTCCCAGAACCGAAAAAAACAATGAGTCAGGGACTTGTTGACTCCAGGGAATAGGTAGTCAGATGGACGACATACGGACGACATAGGTAAAGCGCAAAAGCCTATATAAAAAATAATATATATGATATGATCTAAGATGTATAATGACCAAAAAGTTACAACATAACCCAACCTCCTCCCATATTATGTTCGAAGAGTATCACTCCACCCCACAACCTTCATCTACCTCGTCGATCTGAGGATGCTGCTTAAGGTCTTTAATATGGAAAACTCCCACATCCTTACCCCGCTCATTAACAAGTCGGTATGTTAATGGACCAGTAACCTCTTTAACTCTGCACTTGACGTACTTAGGTGCAAGCTTACTAACAAAATGCTTACTGGCGTTAGATAAGGCAAAATTCCGACGCCATACAGTGTCTCCTACTTTAAAGCGGATGGAACGCTTTCTGAAGTTGTAATGTGAAGCATTACGACGATAAGCATGGTCTAAGCGGTTAGTAACGTCAACAAAGAGATTATTGAGCCGGTTCATCTCTTCCGCAACTTTCTCACGATTTCCTAGCGTTAAGTCCCTCTCTCCCAAATCGGCGATACGACCGTAATAATCTCCCGTAACAGGAACAGTCCTACCCAAATTAAGAAAGGATGGTGTAAACCCAGTCACTTCATGAGTTGCAGATCTCAAGGCATGCGCAATTTTGTGGATTTCCACATCCCAAGTTCTATGATCGTTTTTCACATAAGAACGAATAGCAGTCCCCACAACTCGATTTACTCTTTCAACAAAATTGACCTGAGGATGATAGGCAGCATTATACCAAAGATGGTTAACCTTGTAGTCGCTCATAAGCGCTCTAAATTCATGACTAATAAACTGTGGCCCGTTATCAACCATGCAAATTTGAGGAACCCCAAATAGCAGGAAAACCTGGTTTTCTAGAAACTCACAGATGGATTTCGAAGTGGCCTTACGCAACGGTTGCACCAGCACAAACTTCGAGAACCAGTCGCAAACTACAAGTAGCATGGTATTGCCCTTCGCAGATCGAGGAAACGGCCCCATGAGGTCGACAGAAATACATTGGAAGGGGAACCGAACTTCCTTTTGTTTGCCCATTAACCCGTAGCGCCCCCCCTGGCAAGCTTTCGACGCTAAACACACAGTACATCGACGCACGTATCTAGCTACATCAGCGCGCATCCTAGGCCAGTAATACAACTCACTAATTTTACTAAAAGTTTTAAGAGTCCCCAAATGAGCCGAAGTCGGATCATCGTGACATTGTTTAAAAATATCAATACGTCGCGACTTGGGAATGACTTGTTTCCATTCGACTAAGTTGGAAGTAATATCGTGGTGATTATTAACGAGCTTGTATAAGACCCCCCCCTCAATGCGCCAATCAGAGTAATCCACAGGATTATCTCGAACTTTAGCCCGCATACGCCGATACCATGCGTCCAGATCGTCCTCAGAGAGTTCTAAAGACGATACCTCCAAAGGTGCTCGAGATAAGGCATCTGGCACTACGTTTAACTTCCCCTTCCTATGCACGATATTAAAGGAATGTTGCGATAGCCGTACGCTCCAGCGAGCTAATTTATTGGTGGGATTTTTCATGGATAACAGCCACAACAAACTGTAGTGATCTGTTATCACCGTAAACTCCGTCCCTTCAACATAAGGTCGAAATTTCTCTATCCCGAACAATACCGCCAAACATTCGCGCTCTGTCGCTGAATAATTTCTCTCAGCTTTGTTGAGAGTCCTAGAAGCATATGCAATAGCACGCTCCTCGTCGCCCTCCCCTTGACTCAAAACGCAACCCAACCCATAGTCGGAAGCATCACATTGTATATAAAACCGCTTATTAAAATCAGGACTGGCTAAAATAGGCGCTGTAACTAGTAACTTTTTCAAGTTTTCAAATGACTCTTCAGCGTTAGGAGTCCAGGTAATTGATTGACGCTTGGCCCGCCCCTTTATAAGCTCGGTAATTGGAGCTGAAAGCTCCGAAAAGTTAGGGATAAAACGTCGGTACCACCCAATCATACCTATAAATCTTTTTACACCCGTAGTTGTCGTTGGTTTAGCCAGTTGTGTGATCGCTTCGACTTTCGATGGATCAGTGTGAAGACCATTATCATCAATAATGTGACCCAGAAATTGGATGCTTGGCCTACAAAATTCACACTTGTCTAGGTTTATAGTTAGGTTGGCTTCATGTAAACGAACAAATACCAGTTCGAGCAGCTTTAAGTGCTCTTCAAAGGTCGCGGAGACTATTATCATATCGTCCAAGTAAACCCAAAGCCCTTCTCCCAAAAGATCACCAAAAATCTTTTCCATCAGCCTTTGCTGAGTCATAGGCGCATTGGAGATGCCCATTGGACACACGATATATTCAAATAACCCCCTCCCTGGTACAGTGAAAGCCGTCTTCTCACAAGAAGTGTCAGTAAGAGGTATTTGCCAAAAGGCCTTCTTCAAGTCAATGGTTGACATGAAGCGCGCATTACATAGTGACATAAGAATGTCCTCCGTTCTCGGAATAGGAAATGCATCCCGGATGCTTAAACGATTGACCCCCCTCCCGTCAAAACATAGACGATGGGTCCCATCTGTCTTCTTCACCAACAACATTGGTGAGGACCATGGTGACTTGGACGGTCTAACAACCCCCATCTCTAGCATCTTGTCCAGCTCAGCATGAGCTATTTTTCGCATTGCCGGTGATAAAGGATATGGTCTTTGTTTTAAGGGTGCAGCATCCCCAGTGTCAATATTGTGGGCGATTTTATCCGTACGAGTCAACCCTTCTCGCGAAAGCAACTTAAATTTATCTTTAACGGCAGTAAGAGCAACTTGTTGTTCAAGGCTGAGGTCGTCAACGGATCGGATCAATTTCAACGATTGGACCTCGTCCACAAAGTATTGATCTTTACCAAAATCCGCCTTGACCCCAAACAGCTTACAAAAATCTACCCCTAGAGTTAAGCCGGTACGTATACTTCGACACACTAAAACTTTCAAAAGTTTCGTGACCCCGCCAATAGATACAGGTAATTCCACTTCACCCAAAATCTCCTGTGGCGTTCCGTCCGCAGACCGCAAAACAGAAATAATATTTCTGGAAAGTTTTAGATCGAGCCTATCGATAAGGTAATGACCTTCTGCTCCTAAAATGGAAGCACTTGCCCCTGAGTCGAGTAACGCAGTAAGTCGCTCTTCGCCTACATTTAAATTTATAAACGGACGTTGATCGGTAGCGGGATGGGTAAATAGAGCAGAGGTTTGAGAGGCTGATCCGCAAAATCCGCGTACTTTGGCCAACCAACCCTTCCACTCTCTCCTATCGGCTTGTTTCGCTTTCTTTAGTGCTGCGAGGGGCGCGCCGCGACGCCGCCTCGCCTTACTCCGTTTTTTGAATGATTCGAACTACAATCATTTGTGGTCCTACCCTTCCGGCCACAACCGGTACAAAAAATGGCAGGAGGTTTCGAACACGCCCTATAATAGTGCCCGCTCTCGGAACAATTCCAGCATTTACCCATAGTCGAATTAAATTGAGGAGCTGAAGCTGAAGGCTTCGCAAGTGAAGTGTCGGTAGCAAGGGCTGACGTGGATGCTTCGTTAGCAGTCCATTTAACTAAACGTTCAGCAGCCTGCGCTGTTTCTATAAAAACCTCTCGAGATGAGCTGAGAGTAGGCCCCATTGCTAAAGAAATTGATGGTAATAAATTTCTCCTAATTACCCAAAGCTGTTCCTCTTCCGTAGGAACTGGAGAGATTCTCGAATACTCGGCTAACATTGACTCGATAAAACCCCGTACCGACTCGCTAGGAAGTTGTTTGCGATTTCTAATTTGTTCCACATATTCACGACTGAAATCGAGGGATAAGAAACGAATTTTTAATTCCTCGACCAGCTGCGACCAGGTGGTGACATGCGAACCTAATGTTCGGTACCAAGTCAAGGCTTCGCCTGAAAAAAATTCGACCGCTTTCTTAAATAGAACTTCTTCTCCAATACTACGCGATTGTGAAAGTTCTCTCGCTCGCTCAATAAAATAAAACAAGGGCTCGGACCCCCCCTTTCCGTCATAACTTAAATTCCATTTATGTACGGCCGTGTTGGGACTTTTATTGTTTGAAACTAATGCCTGCAAGATCGTCGTTAAATCGGAAGCTACTGTAACCGCAGGTGTCGCAGGGACCGTAGGAACCGCAGGAGGTGGAATAATTGACGATTTACGTAAGGGAGAACCATAGTCGTAATTATCCGGATCACGAAAAGATTCCTCGTCTTCGTTTGTTGTAATTAAACTTTCCACCCTACCCCTAAGCGTAGTTATTACCTTCAGCATCTCTTCCTTTTCAGATTCGGCCGCACCAGCCATGATCTCAACGCGATTACTATAATGCGCTAATCTGTTAGTTACACAATCCAATAATTTCGCATCAAAAGTAGATTCAAGAAAAGTTAAAGAAATTTGAATTTCATGTAACGCTTGCTTAATTGTAATAAATTCAGCAGAAATATCGGGAGGATTGTAAACGTGTAACCCGGGATGAGAATTAAATTTTTCATTTCGCAACACCTTGTTAAGCTCTTTTCTAAGAGAAGAAAGATGCTGTGGTAAGGAAGTAATAGAAATATTACGCATTAAAAATTCCACATGAATTTCTTCGCGATTTAACGCAGTTACATAACTCGCCGTAGACATCATCGTTCAAACAATCAAGAATTTTTGACCCACAAATAACAAGAACAATCCAAAGGTATTCAAAGTAATTCAACTTGCCAACAAGGTCAACGCGATAAATTTTTGCACACACAAAAATTTCAATGCCAAACGTTATCTTGGCCAATAAAATACTAAAAACAAAACGCGCTTTTAAACTTATCTTTACCACACCTTTGCTGCAATCGCAAGTGCGTACCAGATGTAAATTTTCTGATACGAAAAAAATATTTTGCTTCTGTTCGGTCTCTTCAACAACTACCTCCCCCTCGTACAGCCTGCAAAAGTCAAACAAAAAAACGCGAACTAAATTGGAAGCTGCTGCACACAGAAATCTGGATGGAAGCAATTCAGTAGCCAAATCGGCCTCACACGTTGGGCGCCAGTATAATGAAAATCCGCTTTCCCCCTCGGGTGATAGCGGTTTATCACCACACCTGGAATAGATTTTCTCCAGTAAATTATTCGTGTGATGAGGCCCCGATGTTACACTCGCTCGTATAATTATTCGGAGGCAAGAGCGTAGGTTCTGAAAAAAAGGTGAATTGCTTCCAACCACTCCCAAATAAAACCCCGTTTTATTCAAACAACTGTATATTAACGGAAGTGATACAAATAGCGTATTTAATGAAATTGCTGCGACAACAGCCTCCAACATAAACAATTCTGACTCGGCAGCCACTCTGGGCAAACAAATCACGTCGCAACACAATAATAGCCAAATACTCGAACTCAGTACAGCCAAGAAAACAGTAATACAAAAGTGGTACTTACCCAAGCGCTCAGATAAGTTTACAAAATAATTGATGACAAGAATAGCACTACCGAATCCCGCTGTACTTTCCAATGATCCGTCGTGGTTGGCGTGAAGAATTTCCCTGCTGCTTGTTGAAATGATGAACTTGATGCTGGGCTGCAGAGGCCAAGCCAATCGATGTTGAGACCCAAACAGCAGCTCGAATTACGCACTAACACAGACGCACTACACATGAAACGCGTAACACACAGTCTGGTCGTCGACGACAACAAAGATAAGGTAAGGAATCGCTACTACTTTGTACTTCGTAGTTCCACTAACGATTCTTTCGATGAAGTTGAATGGTGACGTTGTTGTTGGTGGCAAATTGAATTTAATTGGCATTAATCGCAGGTTATGAAAATTCCCCAAAGGAACCTGGTACGTGAATAACTAATGACTCCTACTGAGTCAGCAACTCTTCGTTCTAACTTCCGGAAGGCACTCGCTTACTTTTACAAATATTCAGCCGAGTCCTGTACAGACACGGAACGTTACGGAACTTGACCCTCAATCTCTCACGTTCAAACCAAGTCTCCCCTACCGCGATGTTTTAAAACTCCTTTAAGGTCAAGATGTGCAGCGATGGTTGCGCATGGGAGAATCCCATAGGCGTCCAGAGCAAGAGTACGCAAGGAGCCGCGACAACAATTATTACAATAAATTGTTACAAAATTATATTTTGAAAAAATTTTAAATAACAAATATAAAGAAAAGACCTTATTGTTTTTTTAAAGGAACGACAAAACTCTCTCTTTACCTTAGTATTATTAATAGCACATCTAATTTGAGTTTTGTTAAAAAAAAGAAACGAAAAATTTATTTGATAGCTACTTTTCTCTTCCTCCAATATTTATTTATGTCTTTGATTATACAATACGAGTATATTCCAGAAACTTAATTTTTGTTGATAATTTTGTTGGAAATTGGAACGACAATAAAGTGCGACGAGTTTGTCGGGCCCTTGGCTTTCCAAGCAAGAAAACGAATCTGAAATTTAAGAACGCACTTTATGTTTTCAACAAATTTTCGAAGCTTACGAAGGAGAAATTTATTTAATAGCAGTTTAATTAAAATTTTATATTTATTTATGGTAATATTTACATTATTGTGTCTTATAAAATAATCCAAATTACAAAAAATTATAAACGATCGGCCAATTTGTGGGATTTCTAACTAAATAGGTAGGTAAAAGATTTTATCGCAATTCGTTACAAAAACGACATTTTCCGAGCTAGATAAGCTCGATATTACATGGAGGAAACAAATCATTTTTTGTCACAACAAAATTTGACTAGTAATGTAATTTTTATTTGACCTGACTTATAAAGTGTTCATTACATGACCAGTTCAGTAACCAAATGGTAAAAATTATCATAATGCAAGCAACACAAGCATATTCTGCGTCAAATCAATAAATTACAAAGAAATTGACATTTTTATTTGATGTTGTATTTCTCGATTCTATTAAAAAAACAGATTAATGAAGCTAAATTAACATTCTTTTGTTTGCATTAACTAATTGCAAATAAATATTATAGCATTGTAATTAGTTAATTATTATGGTTTCCGATAAAATACTACTCCTTACTTACATCTACTCTAAAAATTCTTCGTTACTGGGTTTACAGCTTTGAAAAGCTTGTCTGCTCTCACTTATTAATATAGCTGTGCTCATAGTACCGAGTAATTTTCGATTCTCGGCCAGTAATATTATGCTATTAACCAAAAGTGGTTATAAATTTTCATTCTAAACAATACTTATGTATTTGGTTGCAATATTGATTTTTAAGTTTAAAACTTTCTAATCAATCTCAAGTACACTTTGCTAAACGAAATGTTTGATAGACCGAAAAGTTTTATTTAAACGATCCATTAAATTAACATTTCAGTATAAAGCTTCATTATACAGATCCGGAAAATTTAAAGCTGCAAATATTCATTGTGCAATTTTGTCAATTACAAACAAAAAAGACTACAAATCCATAGTTAAATTCATTTCAGTAAAAACGTTCAAGTTTTTTTTACGGCAACTGTTAGATGGCTAACCGATGAAGAAACTTCTTGAATTTTGTTACATCATGATACTAAAGCTACGTTTGTGAATACTAAACTAGATCTTATAGCATACTTTAGCCGAACTTCAATGTAAGGTTTTCTTTATGAAATTTTGGTACACAAGGTGTCTGGTTTCATAACGACTGCTCAAATAATTCGGTAACTAATGATTTGTTAACCTTAACAAGTCATTAACTTTTGTTCTGTTTCATAAAGCATATATCTCTTGTTAAATTAGGTAACGAAATGTCACTAGATCTTTCGTTAACTTTTTTAGTTAATAAAAAAATAATTTTTTTATATTTTGTTATAGTATTATATTAACTTTAGTTAGCGGATTTAATTTTTTATAATAATTAAATAATAAAAATAATTTTCATAGTATGTATTTTTATCTTTACAGTTAAAATTCTATTATTTTAATGTTTTGTTTAATAGTAATTATACAATTTGTCATAGTATCAATTTATATTTAGGTTAGAGATTGTTAAGTTCTTAACGAGATAAATTTGGTGTGTTAAAATTTAACGGCTGGTTAGTGTTAACAAGCTTTTATGAAACCCAAATTTGCAGTTCAGGGCTTGTTATTGGCTTAATGGTTTGTTAAAAGTTTTATGAAACCGGGTAAAGGTGCACCTATTAATTTGTAATTTAGAAATTACTGGAACATTTGCGTGCAAGAAATGAAAATGGTAGTGGTTACACTGGTCAACGTTTTTAACTCATATTTTGAAAAGAAGTATCTCTTGTACTTGTATTGTTCTTATGGTATGATTATATACCATTACATTATATTAATGCACAGGGAGAGTTGGACATTAAGTTATAATAATAATAAAATTAGTTGTATCTCACTAAATTTTTGTTTTTACCACATTGTTGTATTTATTTAATTTTACTTGCAAATTTTACCATTTTAGTCAGAAATGTTTTCTATCATTTCACGCAGAAATGCTTTCCATCATTTCACGCAGAAATGTTATATCTAGACTTATTGGAAAATTAATTTTTGTTTTAAAAACAGTAAACAGTGAACTGTTTGTTTGCGGATTTATTGGTTTTTGTCAGAGACATCGAGGAATAAATTGAAGAAGTAAGCGAAAATGTATTAACATTTATAGAATGCAGTAAAATATATTATGTAAGTATATAGCATTATTATGTACCTACGTAAATGTATTTACGTACATATATTTGAAGACAAGTGAAGTATGTCCATTTTTTTTAAATTTGCGATTTTATATTTAAAGCGTAAGTCTTCACTTACACTTTGAACATAAAATCTTAAATAAATATACATCTACAGATACATACATTATGTATTAGCCTTAATTATAGCAACCAACTAATTGAAAAATAATAAATTTAATTAAAAGATAACTTTGAAATCATCAAGGACCTTCGACCATTACAATCGATTTTTTATTATCTTTTGAAGTATATCCTATGTTTTGGAAGATTCAGAAAAAAGTAAAAAAGAGATAATTAAAAAAATGTTTTTAATGCTGCATTATGCATTGGACAAAATTATAGAAACTTTTAAAATTGTTTATAAATTATCAAAAAAATATTAAATCATAAAAGAAGAACACATAATATTAATACTTTGTATAATATTCCTTTTCCCTGATAACTTGAGCATACTTTTTGGCATGGATTCAATCAATTTATTGATAGTATCACTTGAAATATTAACCCAATTGTTACTGTCCAGTCGATAGCAAATTCTAATCTAGTTCTAATATTTTCTTCAATAACAGTGGGTTCTTTGCAAGACGACGACTAAATATCTTTCTATCAACTAATCTTCTTCGAATAGTCCTGGAACTTACATTTAAGTGATCAGTTTCATTTAAATAGGCCAAAATTTTTAAAGATGACAGAAATGGTGTTTGTTTTGAATCGTTGAAAATACGTCTATCAGTTCATTTTCGTGGTTTTCCTTGGCCTCCCTGAGTTTTTTTATTGGTGTCATATCTTGCCTCTGCCTATATGCACTAATTATTCTTGATATAATTGATTTATTCAAGCCTAAATATTTTTCTATGCCAATTTGTTTCACACCATCATTATACAAGCTAACAATTCGTTG
This sequence comes from Cantharis lateralis, assembly GCA_963170105.1. Classification (NCBI taxonomy): domain Eukaryota; kingdom Metazoa; phylum Arthropoda; class Insecta; order Coleoptera; family Cantharidae; genus Cantharis; species Cantharis lateralis. Next base: position 14,710,903 of record OY720629.1, read on the forward strand.
CCTTAAATCTACCGATATTGTTTTTCTGCGATCCATCTTCAAAAACACTCTTTTATCAAATAAAATACTTTCCTCTATGAAATACTGCAAGAAACTGATTAAATATCACGAATTACAAAAGTTGCTATAATTATGACCATGCAATTTGCAAGCTATAATTACATCAAGCTGATAAGATACTGTATTACAGCTACCTGAAGAATAATAATATATTGCGATGTTCATATATGCGTAAAAAAAATGTGTTTCGTAGTTGAAGAAAACTTAATCAGTTACCTTTTGAACACCCATCCCTTGTTGTAAGCCTGCGATTCCTTTAATTTATTTTTATGTTGAAAAATAAAGCAAGTTATTCAAATCAAAAATGTAATTTAATCGGTAATTAAACAAAATTTCAAATTTTTACAGAAATACACAGCCCGGCTAAGTTGCAATTTATAAAGTGGTTTTATTGTGATGTTTTTAATCTTATGCCGCATGACATCGGCTCACCAAATAAATCAAATTCATCGGATTGGAACTTTAATCGTATTTATGAGTAATTCTTTCAACTATCTAGATAAAGTTCCAATTTTGATGGCAAAAAAATACAAATTTTAAAATAATCAATTTTATCGTGGTTTCACTAAACGTAAAATTAATCGTTTTTGCGCTTTAAAATGTTCTCACCCTATTCGTTTTGAAGTTTTCTTAAGTTTACTGTTGCTTGTTCTTTATCATTTCACCTTCTGTGGTGAACAAATTTTGGATTCTTCTTCTTCTTTCAGTTTAAATTATTATTTGCACAAAGCACTCTTACTCTGAGTTTGTAATCTCAGGTAAGTAAATATTATATAGTAGAATTTATCAATTATAATTAAATTTTTAATTTTATTTAAATTTGTGACTCTGGGCTTTTAATTTCGAACTTCTCGAAACGACGGCCTTGCCCAGAATGAATTACCTTTTTAAATTTTTCTCCCTCCTCATTTTTGGTAGTTAGCAAATTTCCAATGTTTGAATTTGTAGTGGTGGAATTTGCAGATTCGGCGCATTATTATTTCACTCACGTCGAATTCACTTTCATTTAAAATGTTTACAAAGATTGATAGAATGCCGATCGATTTCCTTGATAAATTTGGCGTTTGTCTTTTCATTTAAAGATCTTGGACCAAAAACATCTTTCTTATTTTAAATGCTGAAGATTTAATACAAATTTTCCCAGCTGTGCTTTTCTTAAATAATATCAAAAATATGTGAAACCGAACTATTTTTAAATAAAAAATATTTAAAAAAAAAATTTAAATAAAAATTATAATTTCTGATAAAGGCACAATCAGTGCCGAAATATTAAAGAATTATTAATTTAATATATTATCGTTTATTTTACTCGTTTTATTGTAATTTAATTTTATATATTTTCACGAGTTAATAATTTTAATTATTTTTTAAATTTATGTTTATTAAGATTTACATTAATAACCAAAACTAAATAAAATTGCATGCACACTTTTTCCAAAATTAATTCTTAAATTTCAGACGAATTCAACTGTTTCTTAATATCCAAAAGTCGCCAGCTCTAATAATTAATAAATTACGTTATAATCCATTAATTTTAAGCAAAAACTATATTAACTAAACTATTTAAAATGTCAAAATCATATAAGTATCTATTTGTTGACTTCCCGGCACAAAGTTTTCGAGGCACCAATACTGATCTTTTATAGTATATGCTAAGATTAGCTTTAACACAATCCTATTATGCACTGAAAATACTACAATGTTTTGCTGGCTTTAACAAATTTTTTAATGAGGTTGTATAATTATAGTAGAATTATGGCTTTTGCTAAATGAGCTTTTTAAACATGTTTCAGCTAAAACCTTTTTGACGTTGTCGACTATTGGAGACTGTCAACTTTAGATCATTCTACCCTATGCAAAGTTGCTCCCCAAAAAAAGTTGGGCTCTAAATTCTAATAAAACAATGTACCTACTATTAAACCATCAAGATTGGTTGAACACTTTCTTGCACTTCTTGTATAAATTTAAACACAAATTTTGTGTTGTTGCTTCGTATTATGCATAAAAAATATCTATTTTGTGTAAAGTACAGGTATAGATAAGTATTCCTAAATGATAAAAACTAATATAACAAGCTGAGGAAACAACATAATTAAAATTATCTGAAAAGCTTTTTGGAATACGATATTGTTTGCCTCGGACGTTTTAATTTGTACAATTTCACATTTAGTAAAGTTTTATAAATTAAAAGCTTACGAGATAATTATTGCATCTGTTAAAAAGCGAGATAATTGGAATTGTATTGCGATAAATTGTTGGTTAATAAATATTAATATTTAATTTAATATGAATTTTTTAAAAGCTAGTAATATATTTAAAAAATAAATAAACTATGAGCGATGAAAGAACTTGAGAAGGAAAAAAGAAATACTAGTGATGTTCTGTATATTTGATAAATGTAAGAGAAAAGTACAGGGTAGTTTAGAGTAACCAACGTGGCAAAAAACGTGAAGTGAATAATAGTGGTATCCAGTAACACTAGGATGAAATGGCAGAGTTGTTTTATTTATTTATTATCTTAAAATACAGAGGATCTCTATTATTTGAACACGAAGTTTGTACCTTGCTAAGAAATGTCCATATTTTATTGAAATAAAAATAAAAGAATGGTGTGAATTTAAGATTGTATTAAATACTGTTCAAAAATTTAAATTAGAAAAAACCTTTTTTTATTTTTATCTTTCGTGAACTTAATAAAAATCAAACAAGTATAGCTTACATTATTGTTCTCATTTGATAGTCGCCGTTTCGTTTTATTTACCTCAACAGTAAATTTGACGTGAATTTTTCAGAGACTAGCAGTTTTGTTGTTACGTATAGGGCAAATAAAACTGATGTGCATTTTAAAAAATAATTCATCACATAAAATGTTTATGAGCACTCAAAGTGATCGATCACATAGAAATTTGATCTTTAATTTGTATACATGTTGCATCGGATATATTGGCATCATTATTTATTAACGTCGGCGTCGGTCGGTTACTGAATGCCGGAGTCAGCTAAAATTATGGACAAATTATTTTCATCTGAAGCATTTTATTTTAAATTTTCAAATAATTAATGCATAACTTTCGAAAAGGAGTAATGTAGGTATTTAGCAAAAAAACACAAAATACATTATTCAGTAAATTATTTTTGGTATTAAATTTTCAATCTACATTTAAAATATAAGTAATAAATATAATATTGCTTTAAAGTAATAAATATTACCAATTTTAATAATATCCACTATAGAATAAACGGTGGTTTTTAAATTTCTCTCTGGTGATAAATCAGAAACTGGTCGTAAAACTTTCTCAAAACTTTCCGAAAAAATGCACTTTAATTGATCGAGTTTGATCGTAAACTGTCGTTATCAAAAGTAATCTACTTAATTGTTTTTTGAATGGTAATCGAAATTAATATCTATATTCATGTAGAAAGACGCGGAAATGTATTTTTGCAGTAAGAGATTTTAAATTAAGTTCAAGCTCGGTGAATTCGTTTAAGCCCATTGGTTCACCGATATAAGTACAAATTTAATTTTTACTCTTTAATTATTTTATACTCGGTAAGGCTAACGTAGTATTACGTACGTTAAGATATTTAAAATTAGCCACGTATAACATTTTGACCGTGGTAATAATTATGGTATTGCATGTATGCTTTTAATTATTGTATGTAGATGAGCTAGTTTGGCGTGTTGAAACCTAATAGCGTGATTTCGTTTGATTCACTGTAAGTTTAAGTAGATCACTTAACAAGTTGTAATCGATACCATTTTAGTGTAAAGTGATAAGTTTTTTTTTCTTAATGTCTCATTCAACGATTTAGTCAAAAAATACTCGCATACAAGTTGTAGAGGAAACCTCTTTTTTTCTGAGCTGTATTGTTCGAATGATTCTTTCTTCTGCGTTTCCATGCATCGTGTGACCTGGTGAATGTGCACTGGGGGCACGTGTCTACCAGGAAATAAACTATTTTTAAATTAATCCATAGAATATTAGATGTTTTTATATTTTTATCTTCACATTTTCATCTCACCTCCCTAAATGAAATGTTTGGAAATACAACTATAGAGTATCAAACAAAAAAAAATTAAGGAATAAAAAAAATCTCCGGTATTCAGTAGCTATCCAAAAAACTAATGCGCATGACTGGATTAAAATAATGAAGCAGAATAACTTCAGGGTTAAGATATCCCACTAAAAGTAAATAAGTAGAAATTCGATAATAAAACAAAACAATACTTAGCGTTTTTAAAAACTTATTAAGTAGTTGGCTTATTATAATATCATTGCCAAACATTGCCAAACAATAGCAATGAAATTCAAACGAGGCGACTAATGTGTTTTTAAAAGCGCTATATTTCTGGTTTATTATTGAGTATTTAACAATGCGTACTAAGAGAACGAAATATAAAATGTTGGGTATCTTTAGACACTGAAAAATCTTTCTTTAAATAGGGAAGCAGGAATTAAAAATAAAAATTTTTCTCCGTGATTTCTTTTATGTTCCCTCTTAATACCTACATTTTTTAATTGCTAAATTGTGAATACAGTGTATATTTTACGATATGCAGCATTTATTACTAAAAATAGACTAAAATTCTGTTTTGCTTTGCTATTCTCCGACATATTGCTATAAGCAAGGTCCGTGGTATATGACTTGCACTGTAGATATAATTTTAATTTGTGACCTATTATTGTTATATATGTAGGTACATATTATATACCTGTTGCGTATATTCGTATGTAGGTTGCGTGTTAAATATATTATACTTAATTAAAAACTATAAATTGAAATTCAAAATCTAAAAATTCAAATATATGATAAATGTACTATATTAGGCCCATAAATCAGTATTGTATTATCTTGATTGTTTTTTTTGAAAGGTTAATTGCAGAGCAATTTTTAATGTGATATTTCAGTATGTATAACAAATTTTCATAAAATGAGAATTGATGTGTACGGAATCCCTAATTCAGTATTATTAGACACTTATAACTTATATAATATTTATAACGGGGGTTTTAGATAAAATAACCATATAATAATTAATATGTTAAAATTCAAAATATTAAAATGTACCTAGATATAAGTGGGAAACTATCGAATTATTAGAATGTACCTATTAAAATTGCCTGAAATAGTTTAAATAGCTTTTTTAGTATTCTGACCTCAATCTATTTAAAAGTATATTTTACACTTTTTTATTATTTTACAAAATCTTAGTTTCTGCAAAAATGCACCAATCCGATCATTCTTTTTAAATTTTGATTTTGAACGCTTATTTAATAAAAAACTATAATTTTGATCCAAATTATTGGGTTCATCGTTTATTTTCATTTTAATGCAAAAAAACTTGTTTTTTGAGATGTACGCCACCTTAGATTTTTTGAAAAAATTCTTAAAAGGAGTTCGATATATAAAAAATGTTTTAAATCTAGTCTCATCGTGGGCAAACATTTATTTCCATTTTTGTTCTTAATTCAAAAATTTTAATTTTTATTTAGAACAATTTAATTTTTTGAATTAAGAAGAAAAAAATAGAAATAAGTGTGTGCCCACGATGAGACTAGATTTAAAACTTTTTATATTATCGAACTTTGGAGAATTTTTTCAAAAAATCGAAGGTGGCGTATATCTCTAAAAAATAAACGGTGAACGCAATAATTTGGATCAACATCATATTTTTTTTATTGAAAGTGCATTGAAAATCACAATTAAAAAAAAAACGATTTCGCCAAGTTACAAGCATTTGAAAAAATTTTTTTTTAAATTAATTTATAATTTATTTAAAATTTATAAAAGATATTTACACGATTACTAGTACTTAATACTTTTTTTTTACATATATGGAGTAGAATAATATAAAAAAAGAAAATTTTAAAAATACAACAAAATTTTTTTTTAATAATTTTTTTTTCAAGTTACCGTTGATCAATTTTAACCAAAATCTCATCAGCACTCAGTGCCTATTTTTAACTGAGTTGGGCCCTAGGCTCTAGTAAATTTTCGGGCCCCTAATATTCCAGTGTAACAAATAGCATCGAAGGCCCAATTTTTGGTTTATTTTATCAGGATTAGATAGAAAATAAAAATGACATAAAATATGTATTTAAAAACAAAACGATATAATTTCATTACCTAAACAACTTCTCAAATTGTGGTGGGTTAAAAATAAAATCATAACATTCGAAAGATGTAGAATGTTAAGTGTTAAATGATAAATGTTGAGTATAAATCGATTAGAGGTTTATAAAAAATAAAATATAAAAAAAATTCGATTTTGGATTTTTTAGTGGATTACAATACTTTCCCAAGCGCCAATTACACGAGGGTAGTGACTTGTACAAGTTACTAAAATCCAGTAGGTACTTTTTAGTACTTTTTTTTTATTTATTTTATTTTATTTTAGTAATATTTAATAATATTTTTAATCACTAGCTTTTAGTACTGGATTTTAGTAACTTGTACAAGTCACTATCCTCGTGTAATTGAGGCTTTAGTACTGGATTTCAGTAACTTGTACAAGTCACTATCTTCGTGTAATTGAAGCTTTATACATACGTATGGGGAAAGTAAAAATAGCGCTTGATTTAAAATTGAACGAATGAAAATTGGATTGAGATAACTCTGTTATAATTTTCATAATACATATTATTTATTTATTTTTAAACGTTTTTACTTCAATGTTTCTAGTTAAATTTTACAAGGCATTATGTTATATCATTTAAGTTTTGCATTTTTCTGAATTTCCATTGACTTTTCCAAAGAATTAAAAAATTTATGAACCCCAAACAAAATGGCGAAAGCTATACGATGTCCATTGTCAACACATCACATTGCGATATTAATCTTTAAATAACCAAATGCCGTTCTATACAGAAGGGCTGTAGAGGATAAGGTAATTAAAAATGGTAAAAATTACGGCAAAATGTTCGAATCGGTGATTCAAACTGAAGAGATCGAAATTTTAGATCATACAATGGCAAACAAGCACACGAAGACTGTATATTTTTCAATTTATACAAAATGGAACTTTTTTAGATCGGAGGACTTCCTTTAAATGGCATCGGTATAAGCCATGAGTTTTTTCAGCTGTTTAATTTAATTTGTCATATTAAAATTAAATTTTTAAATACGTGTGATTGAACTATTCTTTATTGCATTCGCTGTAAATTACACGTAATTTAAAATTTTATTTTAAAATTACAACATTGAAGTAAAATGATGAAAAAATTAATTTTTTTGCCAAACTGAATTTTTGACAGATGTATAAAGACAATTTTTTGTTTAATTTATTTTTAAACTAACTCATAAACTACCTAAGTATCTACTATATAGTATTATATACTACTTATTGGAAAATATGCAGTTTTCGTGTTCTTGTTTATTATTCTATAAACTAAAATTTCAATTTCTTCAATTATTGTAAATGTAGAGTCAATCGGTTTACTCAGATTTACCCAGTTTAGAAATTACTCTCTAGTCTCTACAGGCGTTCTGCTCAGAACAAAAAAATTGTATTTTGTTATTATTTAAGGATTTAGAAACAAAGTAAAATCGGTTTCAGCTTATATCTAGAAAGTACAAATAGAAATCATTTCTAACAATTTTGACGACGTTCTGGACTCGACTATTATTATTATTTAATCTAGAACATTTGAACGAATAGTACCCTCCATATTCAATTTTAAGAAGTCTTAATTTGCGTGTACTATAAATTTTTTTTATATCTGAATATTTTGCTTCTTGAGCAAAATATCCTTGTACAAACAAATGTTTTATTGAATTTTTTAGCTAGTTTACTATAAACTATAGTAATAAAAAACTACATGCAATAAAACATTAAAGTGCTCTTTCTTTCCAAGATGGCGGAGTTTCCCAACTTTGAATTTTTTAGAACTCTTTATAGGTTCAACAGTAAGCTCAAACAAACGTCTATATCAAAATTTAAAACTTTTCTATTTATTTCATCTTGAAAATGCTGAAAATAGAGCTTCGTTGCCTGGGCTAATTATAAAATTTTAAATTGTAACTTTGAGTCACAACGCAACGTTACGAAATTAATCAACTTCATCTAATATTAAATTTTCAACTAAACGTTAGGTAAATGGTCTTGGATACTCAAGTAAATACTTGGGTTGTAAAAAGGCGCAATTCCAATTTATTTCCATAGACATTTTCGGCGACTTTAAATACACTTGTCAATTTGAGACATATTTGAAAAGTATTACAATTTATTTGCGATGCCATCTCATTGATGCCGTGTTTGCGTCTGTTTTACAATATAAAGTATAAGCATCAATATTAATTAAAAATTAAATGCACTATATAGTGTGTTTTTATATTTTAAAATATTGCCGACCAGTTTCGGGATTTTAAAATTTCAGTATCTAGGTAAATCTTTAAATTATAAATCCAAAAATTGGTTCTCGGATGACATGTTTATTGACACATGACATGTTTATTGTTACATGTCATCCTAGAACCAATCTTCGGATTTTTAATATAATTTAAAGATTTGCCTGGATAATGAGATTTCAAAATCCTGAAACTGGTCGGCAATAATTTAAAATATAAAAACACACTATATTATAATAGTGCATTTAATTTTTAATTGAATAAGTGTGTTCCAACTACCCTTTAATTTATCTATATTAATGCTTCTGTTTTCCCCTAATATTCTACGAGTTGATTTAGCATAAAAGTTTAAGTAATTATGAAAAATATTAGTTACTTTGAGAAATGTGTTGCGGTTATAGCATCCATAAAAAACTTGAGAAAAGTGTATTAGGCATTGAAGGATATCTTACTTTATTTACCTAACGTCGCTATTGAAACTTTGTAAGTTTTAATTAATGCGTTTTTCTTGTATATGTGAGCCATGTCATGTCACCCAGAGTTTTTGCTAAATCTTGAAAGTTTCTAATAAAAATTTGAACTTTGCTCTTCCTGAAGTTTTATTTAATTACAAAAGATTTTAAAACTTAACTATAAGGAACTCAAAAATTAAGACCTTTAATTTACTTATTTAACATAATAAAAGGTTTTAACTTTTAGTAAATATTATAAGAAATACATTATTTTTTATTTATATCTAACTCAGGCCACTAGGTCGCTTGACCTTATAAGTGAATCTTTTTAGGAAAATATCCGAAGGAAATATTTATAATTCGATTGATGAGCAGCTTGGCAATATAATATTATTTTATGCTGGTAGTAAATAAATGAACCAATCAGTGCTGTATCAATTTTTTGTTATTAAAAAATATTTAGAAATCCTTAAATATCTGTTTTGATACGTCTATGATTACATTCATGGTAAAAACTTAGAGATGCTAAAAATTCTGATAGAAGGACGAAAATTTGTTATTCGGAGTTCTCAGAGGACAGCGCAGAACTTTTGATTGGACGTTGAAAGAGTCCGGGTCGATAAAATTTTGAATCGTCAAGTTTTGATGGTACAGTGCGTATTAATAGAAAAATATGTGTTCAAAGTATTACAGCGTAATTTTTGGAATTTGAAATCAGTTGAATAAGTGTTAAAACATCAATTACCATCCGAATAAGCAATAATCAACAATACGAAAGCCAACATAAGGTAAATTTTTTTCCACAAGTGGAAGGATTTCAAGATTGTGCTGCGATCACTTGTGCAATTGAGATATGTATCTGAACTCTGTAGGTAGCTACTGTATGAAACAACCTGGAGCAAAAAGCAGGAACATTTATTCGATCAAATTTTTGAGCAGTTGTATTGTTGTATTGTATTGTATTAATTCCTTGCAGAGCGTTTTGCGAATTGCAGCAGATAGGGATAGATTTTGCGTTTCCGTTATATTTTTGTTCTAAGTCTTTGTAAAGTGCGTACAGTTCGACATTTTAAATGCTGCATTCTATATTTTCCATTTAAAGGTTGATATAATATAAAGGCGCATGTTTTTGTTGAGTCATATTTTAAAACATATTTATAATATATTGGTAACTAGTGAGGCGTAGAGCTTATTTAAATTTTTGGGGATATGGTAAGTTGGAAGTTTATACATAATATTATGGTTTTGGAATGGCTCATAGGGGATTGCTGTTTTGTAAAATGTTTTAGTTTCGACAGGTGCAGTGCCGTGCCCACGTGGAGGGGGGCTCGAACCCCACCCGCCTCTGTCCAAAGTGCCCCCCTAGCGTCCCAAGCAAAACGCTTTGTACAACGGGGGCCGGTAGTAATCTACGTTCTCAGATTTCGATAAATTTTTTTGAAAAAGAAATAATAAATAGGCATATTGTTAATTGTTTCTTTTTTGTTCTTAATAGGCGATAGCATACATAAAAAAATATAAAATCTGCTGAAAATCCGGTAGTTTTTTCAAAATATTTTCTTTTGTTGTCACCTAGTGACGTGTAGCCACACGGCAGGTTGGTAAAGGATCCTGGGAGTTTTAGTTAACAAAACAAACGTCAAGTTTTCTTCGAATTACTCAAAAATGGTGGATTTTAGAGTGCCCCGATCCGCAATCGGGCGCTCTGAATCGTTTTGACAGGCGCTGAACTCGCTAAAAACATGCCTGAAGTGTGACCGAACTCGAAAATAACAGAAATCGAAAGCTGGGATTTTAGTTTTCATGCTAAATTTGGACATAATTAACCGAATACAATCTAAAATTACCAGGGGGGGCATGTTAGTACGAACACGGCTAAAGCGTACTGCTTCCTATTTCATCCGAAGCAGGTGTAGAGGATTCCTCTCACTACAATACGCTAATGCCAGTATTTACGTTGAGCACACGGATCGGCTATAGAATAGATTTTCAAAATTAAATTGTGAAGTAACCGGTGGGCCTAATTCATTCAACCTCCCCTCATCTAAAAGCGTAAAATGTGCTCTTTCAGAATATTTATTGGTTTTCTTTCCTACTTTGAAGGGAAAAAGCCGTAACTACCAGTAACCAAAGAAAATATTTATGAACATTTCGGAGAAACTACCGGGTTTTCCGTAGATTTTATAGTTTTTATGTATAGCTACTATTATAGTCTATTTATTAGCACTTTTTCAAAATAATTTGTCGAAATCTGAGGCCGTAAGATAGAAGGACTACTGACCCACACAAAATGTTCAAATTGAAACCCATAGGTACATATTTGCGTCTCTAATAATGTTTTGCCCCCCCCCCCCGCCCCAAAGTCACGGCACGCTACTGGACAGGTGGCAGGTTTAAAATTTTAATTGTATTATTTAAAGAAATTTTTAATTAGGTATTATACGTAAAGGTGGGTTTATGTTTGATTGGAGAGGGTATATATTTTGATAACCGATATTTAAGACCTTGCGTCGTTTGCTACTGGATTTGTTGGGTAAAATAATGTACCTATTGCGACTGGCGAGAAAGTTTAGTCTAGGTCTCTAGGTTGTTCTCGCCGATAGTTTGGTGGCAATTCTTTACGTTCAATATTTCTGACTTTTTTTTTCGTACTTTCCGTTACTATATCTAGTCCTGAATTGTATGTAGTAGTATCTATTATTTTCGGAATATTTTTGTTTGTATTTTGATATATTATGTATCCATATTCTAGTTTAAATCTGATCATAAGCTTTAAAAACTTTCATTGAAGTTTGATTATTGTATCTGATTTCCGTTCGTGACGAGGGAGTATTTTTAGGATTTGCATACTTTTGTGACTGTGAGTTTAAAGGTTTTTTTAAGTAAGGGATCCAAGTAAATTTTCAACGAAAAGTTAATCCGAGGTATTTTAATTTATTTTTATATTTGTTGTGTTGTCCATTAATTGCTGGGTTTTGATTGCAGCGATTTGAGCGACAGAAATGAATCCAATTCCTTTTTGGAGTATGATAGTGTAAATCCATTTGAGGTAACTCACTTTTATAGTTTGGTGGAGTTTTATGGAGTAGGGTTGATATTTCGATAACATTTTTGTGTCTATACTAAAAGATTTCGTTCATTGCTCTTAGGAAAAGAGTTGTATTCAGTACAAAGCCATATCTGGTAAGCCATTTTCTTGAGTTTTTGTGTCAGATGTATATCCATTTACTTCTACTTGAAAGATTCCATTATTTAGAAAGCGTTTGACATAACTTCATGCACGGCATGTAATTCCTAATTTTTTTAGAATACGGATTATTCCAAATCGCCAAGTTGTATCAAAAGCTTCTGTTAGATCAAAAGATATTGCTATGATATGTTGTCTTAGTGCGCTAATCCTTCTTGACTGTATGTAACAAGTACTTTGATTTATTTCCAGGAGGTGATTCTTGTAACATTATTTGTACTTTAGTCTTGACTCTAATAAACAGTTTAAAACCAAAACGCTAAATATACATCATGTTTCGTATATAAGTATACAAGAACTTTCATCATGGGCAGCTAATAGAGTCTTTGTGCAATAATAATTGGTTACAGCTATAGATTTTGACATAAAAGAATTGACATTTTAATTTTTAAGAAATTTTCCATATTTTAAAAGCGGGAAATATTAATGAATACCTACATTGTATTTCAGTATCGAATAATAATTCCATTTCAATTATGTTTGACTTAAAAAAATTTCATCGAGCTTTATCTTTAGGTAAAACGAGTTCATCATTAAAGATTAAAAAGTTTGAGTATTTGGAGATGAAGTGAGACGTAAAACTTCGATAATTATGATTTCTTATAAACCGTAAATACAATATTTTCTTTTAATACACAATAATGTATTTGTGTTCGGAAAAATGCAATTAAAGAAAATAAACGAGAAAAGAATAAATTTGAAATAATCAAACCGAAATTTTATTAAAATTATTCAAGATTTACTAGCATTTCAAAAGACATTCATATTAATTATAGTTGAGGGTGACAGGTCTTAATTTATCTATATATAGATATGTTTTTACAATACATAATCTAAAAAACAAATACAAATTATAAATTTCAAACTGAATTACTGGGATGACCAATGGTTTCGAGCTCGTCCACGATTCATCAGACTCAAATTATTTACGAATAGAAATAATAAACTAACTTACCAATTTTAAAGAGTTTTATTAATTCAGGAATCTTAACTTTAAATTTCTGGGATTGAATAAAAGCCAAAAAAAATTATTAAATTTAAAATTTTAAAAACAATTTTATTCAATCACAGAGATTGGCCATACTATAGCTTTTGATTTCTGAATGAACAAACTATTTGGAAAATTGTCGTCTTAACTTCATAATAATTATATGAATTTAAAGGTAGAAACAAAATCAAGATTATTTAACGTGTGAGGAAAATTAAGTAGCCTAAGTCAAATAAATTGTATATAGGCTTTAATTCAGTACTTAATTACAAAAATTTCTCCATTTTGTAACAATGCTAATTGATCTAATAAATTTGTCAGCATAAAAATATAGTGAAACATTTTATATGTGTGATATACGATGTCTATTTCCATTAATTTTATTAATAAATCAACTTGAGAAATTACTTTGTCTCTGAAATTTCTTAAGATGTAAGTAGTACTCGATTGCTAAATCTTTGTCTAAATTTAATGTCAGTGAGAAATGATAGTACTTAAAATGCTAAATACAATAATTATTGCAATAATTATTATAATCACTAAACTTTAATCTAATACTTTTTTGTCATTTGTAACTTATGTGGTTCAGTTCTTTAAAGCTGACCTTTCTTACAAAAAAAAAACACATTTTAAATTAAATTTAATTTATTATTTAATTATTATTTGATTTAAACACAAATAATAAATAAAAATTAAATTTAAATATAGCGCATTCTCTCCTTTCAATTTTGGACTATTTTCTCGAGCATTTTGATCGTTATAGGGTCTTGAAATAAATCAAAAAATAAAGATCGAATTTTTCAACATTTTTTTACTTACTTTAATTCATAACTCGAAAGCCGTTGATTTTAGACAATCAATGGTTTAAATCTAGTTTGTAGATTATTTAACGCTCTTCAAAGAAGCCCTAAACCATCTCTACTGAAAAATTAATAGTTTCGTAGCTCTGGCCATATGGAGGTGAAAATTAAAAAAAAAGCTTTAATATTAAAGAGGCCTAACTTTCGTGGGTTAGAATTTAGAAAAAAAATTGTTGTTAAATATTTTTCTTAGAAAAGTGTCCTCTATCACTACCTAAGTTACGTAAAGTGTATCCGAGGACACCCTGTATAATACTGATTTAACTTCAAATTTATAATTTTGTAAATATTTAAATTAAATATTTTTTTATAATCTACGTAATATTCAGTTACTTATATAGGATCTTATAATAATGCAAAATTTTAAAATTTTATGTTTCGTACCTACTAATTTACATTTTACAAAAACATTTTAACATATTAACCGAGAAGTTAATTTAAAAGTATTTTTATAAATTGTACCCAGTTGCAGTGGTAATTTAAACTTTATCAAAAGTAATGTTGGCACCTCGTTATCACTAATTCTAAATTAAGAAATAATTAATAAAAATTTTAAACTTTAATTAAAGTGACACGGACAGAATTTACTCGTACAATTAACTTTTGTAAAACCAGTTACAAGTTTTTGTTTTATTACTTGCTTTTATAAATTTAATTTAAATTTTAAGTGCTTTGCTAAGTTAAAAAAGTTATGCTAAGGTCAAAATGTTCAAAAGACACAACTACAATAGTATTTTACAAATTATTAGAATAATGCAATAATTGTTACTCGTTAATTTATGTAAATAAAAATTTCACATCCTTTTTTCCTCATATTATAATATTAGTGGTTGTTTTTTTAAGATCAAGCTAAAGTGGTAAAAGTTGTTCTGGAATTTACACATATAAAAATAGCTATTTAAACATCAAATTGAAGGATTTGTACAGAGTTTATCAGCTAGAACTCAAGAATTCTGAGAAAGCAAGAAACATTTTTAATGGAAGATAAATTGAATTTGCGTTAGAATTGAATCTCAAACAAAAATTATAACCTAACATAGTGAACTGGAATATTCCAGTGTTAGGAAAAACTGTCAGAAAATAAAGAAAATAAATAGTAAATATTTAGAACAAATTAAATTTCTGAAATTGGAATCAGAGGAAAGTGTTAATAAGAATAGGAATAGAAAATAGTCAGAAAAATTGTATAGAAAGCAGGAAAATTGAAAAAAACAGGGGCAAAATAAATTTTAAATAGAAGCATATAAAAATGTAAAAATTGAAGATTGTATAAAAACAAAATATAAATTTCTCATATTAGTTGCAAAAAAGTAAGAAGATGGCGTATTCATCATCATCCAAATGGACGACACTTCACAATTTTATAGTATGTTATATTATAAGATTGAGACAATTAAGTCATAAATTGAAAGAGTGATTGATTTTCAAAGCTAAGATGTTTCACATTACCTCTCTCTTTCTATATGATTCATACAAAATTGTATCAGATACATTTGAGAGTCGATTTTACAGTAAAGGCTCACGATGAGCTCAAGTTAAATGAAGCTTTAACTAATTTAAAGTTTTAACCGCAAATTAGGTATCCCACGACAAATTTATAATACATTAAAACGTCTTATTAGTACGAGTATATCTAATAGTTATTAAAAGTTATAAAATTAAATTTAAAATCTAGTTGAATTTCAGTTCGGCTTAATCGCATAATATATAGTATTGTACAATCAGTGTTTCAAATAAATCGTATGATTATAAAATGTATAATTTATTGTTATGACAATAAAATAAAGCTTTTAAAATAAATTAGTACAATGTCAATGCCAAGGTCGCAATATCCATTTAAATACATATACTCTGGTCTAAGAACCAATCAGTTGATTGTAGTTAATAACTCACGTGGTTAACTAACAAAGTCAGTTATCCAATAGCAATACTGTAAACGCCAACTTCTTTTATTTTCAAAATAGCTAAAGTAACAGGATGTTAGCTTATTTTGTAAAATTTCAACTACAATGTTAGTTTTATGCATGTTAGAATATAGTGGTATCTATCGTTAAATAAAAAATAAATAAACTTAAGCATATAATAAACCTAAAAAGAGCTTTACATTTTAAAACTATTTTAGTGTTAGGTTATATTTTAGATGGCATCTTAAATAGAAAACTGTTAGTTTACGCTGAGAAACTAATTTCCTTTATTGAAATGTATTCCTTCTTTGACTATCAAATTGAATACATACCTTTATAATTTTTGTACTAACATTATACGCACTCATTTCAAGTTGAAAGTAAACCTGCAAAAATTGAGCTAGGATTTCACAGTTAGAAAGACGGAAAACAACTTAGATTTGATGGGTTTGAGAAAATTTAATGACATAATTAACATATATCTTTACAGAATAACATATGATTGTAAAGTTTTAAGTCTTTCGGGGATTCTTATAGTTGCTTTGCTCATTTTATAGAGAGAATAAAAAAACGTTATAAATTTTCAAATAAGTACATAACAAAATCAAAAATTAATCTGCACATTGGAATTAAGCTGAATCAGTCATCAGAATTTCTCAATTCCACTTATAATTTCTTATTTACACAGGCGCACACAAAGAAAACGTGTCAATAAATTATTTTAAAAGTTGCACTACATAAGAGAGAGTGAGCATTATTCGGAATGATATCCATAAATACTTGACAAAATATAAACCAGACATGTTGAACGCAGAATTACTGGAGTCTTGTGGCAATAGAAACTGGTACGCATGGAATATTATCTCGTGAAAAGTTCAGTAAAAGTTTCCTTTGATATTTTCAAGAGAAAATGCATGTTAAATTACAGATCTTAGGGGACTTGTCAGCAAAACAATTATTGTTTTTGGAAGGCTAAATTCTTTGACGTTTGGGCTGTTCAATGTAATATTATAGGGTATAGGTATATATACGATGTTTCCACTTTCAGTCATTCCATGATTGAATAGGGTCAGTTGAGAGAAATGAAAACATGGCGTACCAGAAAACACATTTAATATTTCAATTTTTTAAATCTGAATCTTATATTATATTATTTTATAGGTAGATAGGTATCTACTATAATATTATTCAGAATATAACTGATTTCACAATTATTGTAATTTTTAAGTATACAATTAATGGCTTAAATATTTCTTTTAATTTCATTGATTTAAAAATTGTGAATTTTTTAGAATTAGATTTAATGATTTATTCTTCAAGTAGGTAGAATTTTACTTTTAAAAAATCTGATGTGGCCACGTGACTTCCTTGTATGAATTTTTGTACTTTTTGTTTAATTTATGCGAAAAATAACAAAATAATCCCTAGAGTATAATGCCTTTGTCACAATTTTAATTCCCGAAGAAACGGGAACTAATTTCGTGGCTCTACGCGGATGTCGTCGCGAAGGTGCCGACCTTTAGCTAAGTAGGGACGTAGGTGTTGGGTGGCTAGGAAACGCGAGGTTGGGCGCCACCACGTTATAAGAATGGAGGGGACAACAATTACGATGATCGCCCCAAGGAAATCTAACGTGGAATGCCTTCCTTGGGACCCTCTTCTGCCGGTAAATGGTAATCAGTCTTCCTAAGTTATATCACCTACTATTAAAGGTTGAAGTATGAAGACCTCGAAATAACAACCCATTTACAACAGAATCAAATTTACTTGGCCTTACTATTTACTACACAATTACAGATTTACTACACATAATACACTTAAAACCTACTAAAATTTATCGCTACACAAAAGAACCTATATCTAAAATTAACACGAGAAATTGAGATTTTACTTAATTACAAATTACTAATAACTAGACAAACAAATAATGAATAGTAAGTCACCGCGAGCCGCACCGTCAATTGTTGGTGATTTGTCTTTTTGTCTACCAATGAGGTAACACCACCGCAACACAAAAGGCGTACTCACGCACAGCGTAGCTCGACTTCTAAACCTCGGACTTTTCGCGGGGGAGGGCACTAAATCTAACTACTACACTAACCTTAATTGTACTCGTATTTAGCGATTCCGCACTCGGGTAGTCTCCACCAACTCGGGGTATGCTTTGGAGCCTGAGTACCATTCACTTGTTTCTCTAATGTGCTTCCTGGGATCTTCAGGACACTGGGAAGGTTACACCTACGATGGTACTGAACGAGGTCGCGTAAATCGACTTCCCGACTAAAACTCAATACTCGCACTTATAATTGGTAATCCTTCTAATTAGGGGCCTGGTTGACTTAATTGCCACATCCAAGAACAAAACTAAATTTGTGTTCTTTACACATCGTAGGCAACTTTTTAACTATCCCCTTACACACGTAACCCTTTCACACACTACCCAGTTATCACCCCTGTGGTCAAAACTATCACCTACACAGACTCACGTCCAAGAACAGACAACCCCCTCAGCCTGGTCGCAACGTCTTTCCTTCCCTTCCTCCTCCTCTCCTTTCCCCCTGACACCCCTTCAAGGAAAAAAAAAGGAACAACCCGGTCTACTTCACGGCCCATTCACCCTATGATCTCACTCGTGAAACTCAGTAAAAATTAACATATTACATTGACCATGAAATATCTTGCTTGTTTCCCACAAAGTTTTGCTAGTTGCAACTAGGGCGTCACAGCAATACATCTTTTCCTACAACTTGCTACCATATAGCACGTTGAGGTGCCCCTTAAGAAACTTCTTTTCTTTTGTCGGCAAAGAACCCACCGGCCTTCCAGGAGTCGCCAGAAAACATATGTGACAATTACTAGTTGCCTAGAAATTGTTACTCCTTTTTGGCTCCGACAATTGCAACCAAATATAGAAGGTGCATAACTAGTTATTATAAGAGTCTCAAATACAAAATTTTTACTCCGTACAAGAAAGTAAAAGTGTGTGGAAGTGTGGAAGTAGAAGTGCGTGGACTCCGCGAGCACATTTTTTTTTATTTTACTGCCTAAATCATGTAATAATAGATCAAAACTATTTAATGATTATTGATTATAATTTGTGACACTTTCAGTATTTAGAATTTCAGATCAAGAATCCGAAATCCGACAAACCTGGAATTATTGTGTAGAA
This sequence comes from Cantharis lateralis, assembly GCA_963170105.1. NCBI lineage: Eukaryota > Metazoa > Arthropoda > Insecta > Coleoptera > Cantharidae > Cantharis > Cantharis lateralis. Next base: position 14,729,932 of record OY720629.1, read on the forward strand.
GAACTTGAGCAGTTACGCAATTAAATTAAATAGGATTTGAAAAGTTAAATTGCTTCTTTAATATATTTATTTTATATTGTGTTTGGTTAATTAAGACCAAATTTAAGATGTAAACTAAGATCCCAGCTTTCGAGTTACGTAATTTTCGAGTTCAGTAACCTTACGGGGATGTTTTTAGCGAGAGTACCAAAGCAAATATCGTATCCAGGCACTCTAACATCCACTGTTTTTGAGTAATTTGAAAAAAACATAAGGTTTTTCAAGTAATTCTCACAGGCTTCTCCTCCAACTTGTCGTGTGTTACATTACAATGTTAATTAAAATGAAAGGAAAGATTTGCAAAATTTTGGAAAAACTACCGGTTTTTCTGCAGATTTTATATATATTTTGATGTAGTCTATTTACTACCACTTTTTCAAAAAATTTTGTCGAAATCATAGGCCGTAGACCGGTCCCCAAATATCTGTTTTCTGGACATGTTGGAATTTGGACCTTTACCTTGATGGTAACGCTAAGTGTCTGTTCTACCTACAATCTTAAAAATCCTAATTTTGTTTCTTTAGACCGGATTCTTCTCTAGTGCAGGCTTTAGATATAATACAAGATGATGAACTTGATAAAGACATTTTTGTGGAGCTACTTGAAGCAAATTTTCACATGTATGAAGCAGTTATTATTAGCCAACGCCGAAATTAGATAAGCAAATAATACTAAAATTAATTGTGACAACTTAGCGGCTGAAAAAGATGTTGATGAAGTTCTTTTTGAACTATCGGATGCACTGTCAGAAGCGACAAAATTGCGGTTGGAAGAGATGAGGAGCAGCAAATTTAAAAGTAAGCCGCGGTGAGAAAAGGATGCTGAATTTGACATAGAAAAAGCTAGCTCTATCCCTGAACCCAATTACTCAAAATATGCCAACACAAGTTTCTGCAGCTAAATTTCAGTTAAAATATTTAGATTTACGCAACTCATAAATGCGTAGGTACTTTCTAAGATTTGTCCCGATCAGTCCCGACCCTAAGATAATTGAAAATTACATTCGTTGTTTTTTCGTCATTTTATATCTTATTGGTTACAATAACTTGCCTTCCAAGGGACATTATTGGGAACAGGTAACGATATAAAAAATGTGGAATTCATTCCACTGTTCCAGAGATATTTTAGTGGGAAACCATGAGTTTATCACGCAATGAGTTTATCACGCAGACTCCTTTTTGCACGACGGAATAACAATGCAACACAATATACACTTAATGTAGTGCAATGATAGCAAACTTACTGATTTCTGACAAAAATGTGATATTATGCCACCTAATTTTGGTTAAACACGGTTTAACATGATTTATTTTAAAATTGTTAGTACTTTTAAAGAGAACACAATTGTTATCTATAAACTTCGAGGTATTTATCCCATTCGAAGTAAAAGTTTTAAGCAATGATTTACCTTCTGGCTTAGACGATGAGGATTTCAAGAAAAAGTTTTTAAGTTGTTTTGATTTGAAAGCCATAATAAAGTTTAGTGAAAGCATTTTTTTTAATGGAATATTTTAGCTTACTCGACGTTTATAATTTACCTATACATACACATGATGTATGTACCTACTTATAATGTAAATATAAAATAAGAACATTTAAAACTTAAAATTGTATATTAGAAGTGTCACTAGAGTTGTATTGCTAAGAAGTATATATAATATTAATAAAAACATAATTATTGTTACCTTAGATAAAATAGATAAATTCAATTTGAAAATAAAAGCTAATGTTTGTAATTTTCCCATTTTTTGTTTTTTAGTGAAAGAAAACATGAAATTACACCATTTTTAGGGTATATTAATTGGATTTTTTTCACTTTTCTCAGGTAAAATTCCATTTATTTCTTACAGTATCTCGTGTGAAACAAATCAGAAGACGGTCAACTAATACTGTGAACAGTTATTTTCAAGCTGATGTTTATACTTTTTGAATGTTATTTTGATTTTATAAAGTAGTTCTTGTTATCGCTAGTTATAAAATGTTACTTTTAATGTATTATTTTTATAATGTATGAAAGTAGTACTTTTTAATATTTAATGTAGGTACATAATTTTTCTACAGCTACAGAAAAAATCTTATTAAAATAGCTATTATTTTGATTGTATCAATTTGTTCTAGATTTTAATTAAGTTCGTAAAAATGAAATAAGCAAGCAAGTTGTTTGTATCGATCTGACTTTGGATTCCTAATCTTAATGTGATTAAAGGAAGTTCTCTCGAATTGCTTATTGTAAGATTTTGTAATGTGCTTCGTTTTTATTACGCAGTTTCTGCGCAGTCGGAAACGCGAAAACCTTGTTTTCATTAAAAGTGTAGGTAGCTACTCAGTCGAAAGATATTGAAATGTCATAAAGAACTAATAAAATATTTCAGAAATATAGTCGGTAAATATATTTAAAAAAATTAAAATCAACACCGAATTTGCTCAAAAAGGCCATTTATTTACTTGCAAAATTACTTTTACTGAAAATAAAATTTCAATCCCATAACACAGCATAATGTAGAACATATAAGTGTGTTTTTCTGTTTTTACAGACACGCTGTGCTATACGGAGCTTTTACATTTTCCCCCCATTATTATTCCACGTTCTAGAAGTAATTTGGCTGGGTAATTTAAAAAACAATTCAATATTCATTTCTTTTACTTAAACTTAAAAAATAATTTTCTAATTTTACGCATATTTTGCGGCTGCAAAGGTTTGATTTATCTAGATGAATTGCAATACTTCGCTTTTTCTATCGCTTTCTAATCTTGGTAGGTATTTTGTCAGTTGCTCAAATTTACATAAATATAAAATCAGCTTTTAAATCAACAGTGCGTCGATGTTTGCCGGAGGGTTCAGCTAATTTCTTTGCAACTATAGCAATTCCAACCAAAAATTAGCAATCACAACAAATTCGCAAACACACACCAAGCCATTGATGATGCTGTGGTTATTATTGCCATCTTCATTAATTAATTTGAACATATAATCAATATTGTATATAAAATAGTTCAAGAGTAATTTTAATTGTTATTTCCCTGGAAGTTGTTGGTTTCATACATTTATCCTACATTGTTTAAAAATAAAACAAAAAATATTTCCACCAGGCAATAAAGTGAAAATGTGAAAAAGTTTAATCAACGAGTAAAACCTGCATTCAATGTGTTTTCAATATTTAATATTGACATTTCTATTTGCGTATACGTAATCTTGTCAACTTTTTTGATAGATTTAAGTCAAGTTCAAATATTTACAATATAAAATTGTAAACGAAAAGTATAATCGATTTTCCGAAACATTCCTGATGCAAATAATGTTTTACCTTTCCAGGGTTAAAGCTCAAAATGATTTAAAAACAATTAGATAATTATAATAACCGTTATAATAATAAAATTATTATGTGCACTAAAAATATAATATGATAAGAAAATCTAGTATTCTTCTGTTTCAAAGACAAAATATTTTATTTAAATTTTTATTTGTTATATGCTTTAATCTCTTTATTTAGTGCGTACAATAAATTCAGTAAATTGTCTGAACGCTTACAGGGTAAACACGAAGATTCTACATAAGCGAAAGTAGGAACGTTCGTTTATTAGGTCGTAATATTTTTGGCTTTAAATGAAAGTTTTCTACTTGTATGCTTTCCTGAATTTGTTAAAACTAAATATTTAGATTATTAAAGTAAATAAGAACGTTATGCTTCTTCAAGTTCTAGTTGATTGTATTTTTAGAATTTTTTTAAATTTTGTACGGCGAAGGAATTACGATTGTTTCTAATTTTAGTAGGTATACGCACATAAAAAAGAACAAAGGTGAATGTTTTGTAGAAAATTTTAATTGTTAAACATATATTTTTTATAACTATTACGTATGTAGGTATACTAAATTAAAATATAATGAAGCAATTTGTTTTATTAAAAAAAAATGAATGATGAAGGTAACAAACGTTATCCTGTGGTTGTTAGTCTCATAAATAGAAGCAATTGAAGCGAGTAAAGGAAAATAAAAACGGAAGAGAGAATAAGGATGTATATTTCAAAGCGTACATTATCGTGATATGTGTATTTTCAAATAGATTATTTATGCTATATGTATCACTACAATCCGCAGGAAGTTTTTAGAGAAAGTATAGAATGAAAATTTGTGTAAGTGTATATATGTATGTATTATAGTATATGTATGTATTGTGTACTCTATTTTGATAGTTTTTAAACATTGACTGTTATTAGAAATACAAATATTATAATATCTTTAACTGATAATAAAGTAATCAGCATAATGTATAATACATATTTATCTACTCATTAAATATATTATTAAAATTTATTATTTGAAAAAATATATGGCGTATATACGACTTTAACGGCTTTATTATTCTAACAATATGAAAATCAAGAGTAAGTATACTGATTTAATAAGAATATCATTGCAAATTATAGCGAATGTGTAGCCTTTCAAAAAATTGATTAAAGTATAAATTCTCTTATTCAAGCAGCAAATTCAATTTACATATCTACATTTCACTTGAATTTATGAATCAACTTGTAGCTACTTAACTGGTCTCTAGAGAAACATTGTGGAAATACGTGTGCGTATTTAAATTAGCAACGTATTATATATTAGAAAATCCAATATAGGTATTATACAAAATCGGGCATATAACATAATGTAAAGATTAAGAGTGCGCTTTTAAGATTTTTCTTAGAAAATTTAATGAAGAGTTAGAGGCAAAACAGAAGATTTAATTAAATTAGATTACAATTATTGTTTAAATAATGAGTAAAATCACATAAAAGGTATGCATACAATAAGCAAACATTATTTACTGGTACTAGCGGTTTACGAAGCAATACTCTAGGTATTGTTCTGTAAATTTAATCAGGTTTCATGCTGCGTATTTCCATCTATAGTGGTGGGTTAATGAACAATACATAGAGTTTCAGGCTAATTAAATGTACAACCGCTTTAACATGAAAGTTTAGCGTACTTCTTAGAAAATTTTCTCTAGACCTACCTATATCTTATGATATATTAAAATATTACAAAATTTAAAATTATGTGTGCAAGCGTGGTCGAATAATTATATTGAAATGAAGAAGGGGTATATATAATCCCAAAATGTTGTTTGCTGTACAAAAAATTTTTTTTTTCAAACAAGTCAATTGACTAAAATGGGATTTTGTACCTTCACCGTTTATGGAAACTATCGTTTTTCAGTACCGTGTTTGAATGCGAAATACTGTTTTCCTGCAAAATTTGCGAAAATGCGAAAATAACAAAATATGTCAGATGGAAAATTTATTTGGATTTAAAATTGTAAAATCACCAACAAATTATTTTAAAAGTTTACACAAAAAAAAAGGAAATCGAGCATATTTTTCCATTTTGCCTGTTTTAGATTAGAAGTTTTACAATCTATTTTAGTTTTGAACCTTTAATAAAAATTGTCCTGTTTTGAAATACTTTAACATTATGTTTTCATAATAATTTAAATATAAACATAAGACATTGAATTATTTTGCACTTAACGATGCTCTACTTACAATCCCAAGTTAAACAAAGATTTTTATGTTTGACTAGGCACATGATATTATAAGTACAAATACAGGTAATGCATTTATTCTGACTCAAACAACCCGGATATTTTGTTCGAGTTTAAAACTAATTTAGTTGACAAACTTGTCGTCTATGTATTATAATAAATGCTATTTTCAATTTTTATCAAATAAATGAAATAATAAGAGGGTATTTAACATTAACATGTTATTTACAATTGCATTTCTTGTTACAGTTAAAATGTTTATTAAATATAAATTATTAACTTAATGTTTATTTGGCTAGTTTAGAAAGTAACCAATAAAGGTGGTTAATAATATAGAAACAATTAAAAATATTTCTTGTACAATATATTATAGTACAATCAATACAATATCTAATACAGGGTGGTCAACTAAGGAATTTCGATTTACAAGCGCTCTAAAATTGTTTTGAATAGGAATAGAGAAGTGGAGTTGGTCTTAAACGAAGGAGGGGCTCATGGAAATTCAGTCGCCATGGTTCGCTGGACGGGTGAGGAGCGTTCGTTCTGTGTGCGCGCTTATTACCAAAATCAAAATTCTTGCATTATTGTGCGTCGTCGTTTTCGTGCACATTATGCTTTGCACAATCTTAACCAATGTCCGAGTGCTCAACTCATTCGGAAATGGGTCAGAACATTCGAAGAAACTGGTTCGACATTGCCCCAGCGAGTGATAAACCGTCGACGGTCTGTGAGAAACGATGCAAACGTAGAGCGAGTGAGAGCATCTGATTGTGCAAAGCATAATGTGCACGAAAACGACGACGCACAATAATGCAAGAATTTTGATTTTGGTAATAAGCGCGCACACAGAACGAACGCTCCTCACCCGTCCAGCGAACCATGGCGACTGAATTTCCATGAGCCCCTCCTTCGTTTAAGACCAACTCCACTTCTCTATTCCTATTCAAAACAATTTTAGAGCGCTTGTAAATCGAAATTCCTTAGTTGACCACCCTGTACAATTAAAGTTCTGTCAGTGTTAACCAATTGTTACAGCAACTAGCACTCTTATTACAGTATTTTTTAATAATTTTATTTCAGTCTTCAAGTAATATTGCAGGATCTTATTTATTGATTTTCATGTTTTTTATATCGTGTACAAAATATTAATTATGTAGATTAGGTAGTTATTTAAATCGCAATATCTTGTAATACCACAACGATTAGCGCAAGAAATTTTAACCAATTTATTATTTATGTAAGAAAGACGTTTAATAAATTTCTAAAGGAGAATTGCGAAGAACTGGAGAAATGCCATGTAATATAAATTTTTATATAATTATTAATTATCTTCTATAAAAACATTTAACAAAACCAAATATGTGTTTAAACATATAAATATCTTAACAGTCTTATGTTAAAATCAACTTTTTTAATATCGTAAAATATTAACTACTTAATAGAAATAGGATTTATAAAAAGTGGAAATCCCTGGTATCTGATGGCCACTTAAAAAAGATTTTACTTTTTGTTAATCAAAAACTTAATAAAAGAGATCACTTTTAGAAATTATAATACATAATGGTACTTACATTAGTTGTTATTATCAAAAAATTTCGAACACAGTTGTGTAGGTGCAGTTAAGTACAAAAGACAATAGTTTATTTTGGTTTTTGCTTTGAGGTTTTCATAAAAAAATATTAAAAACGCATCATAAATTTTTCTGTACTTACCTCTTCTAGTTTAAATAAAATTTGACTAGTAAATTTTTGAATATATTTTTTTTTATTTTAATTTTTAATTTCAGAAAAAAAATTTCAGAACAAAAGTTGTAGGAAATGTAATAGAGATAAGTTTTTGTTATAATAAATTTTTACCTATTTCATTGCGTTTCGAAGTTATGATGTATTATGTCTTATCGCTTCAGGTAAACCCCCCGTTCCCCCCATACGATTTTATTCATTTTCAATAGGCTTCGTGTGACAACAGATTAAAACTTTAATTTAAAATTTAGAGTGATTTCGTTTTTTCGTATGGATGCTATCGTGTTATTAATTTCTGATTACAATACTTTTTTTGCTAAAGAGTTCGGAGAGGAAAAATATCATATTAAAGACTAACCTAATCTTGGCGTAGAACTAAATGAGTGATACATTATAATGTTTGTATTAACTTACTGAATATAAATTCAAACTTGCGAATTTTGTTGCTGATAAAAGTTGTAAGCCAAAAAATAAATAATTAACTATGAATTATTTAACTAGTGAAAATATATTAAGATACAAAAAAATTATACTAGTTAAATTAACAATTAATAAAACAGATTTAAGATAACGTTAAAACCACGATAGTTGAATGAATAAGAATATCTAATACAGCACTGCTTGGCTTGTATTCGAAATCCGACCTACTGTAGTCTGTAGACTGTAAATTCATTATAGCACATTATCTTGGTTTAGGTGGTTACTTAATGTTTTCATGTTATTTTTTTCAATTGGTTTAATATATTTTAAAGTTTTATACCATTACTTTTGTTTTTTTCTTCATGTTATATGCAAAGTTTTTGATTTTTAAATTTTGATCTGATTTCATAGTGCAATATTTTTCTTTTTTTCAAACATTCTTATACCTACCCTGTCAAAAGTGTTAAATTAATGTCTTTTCATTGTTTTTTAAATAATAATTTTCTACGTACTATGTATTTTTTTCTTTTCTGTTAAAATTCTATTATTGTAATTTGAAATTTACTTTAAATATATTTCTGCAATGATTTAGGAATAATCACGCGATGTCGCTCATAAGATTAATCCCATTTCTAAATAAATATAATTGATCAAACTTATTTTGATCAATTTTTAATTCTTTGGGAATGTTGCCTGTTTTTGGTCACTCTTGCAAAATATAAAAAAATTTTCGGAAAAGGTAACTTGATGAATGTAGTAAAGGTAAAATGGAAGAAACATTTAAACTGGCTTGAAATCAAAAACATTGTTTGATGGTATCTTGTGATAAATGGCAGATACTGAAAATTATTGTTACAATTGACTTGTGCGTTACAATCACAATAATTATATTGGTACAATATGTGTCAATACAATATATTTTAGGATTTTCATAATTTATCATAGCTAATACAACTAGGTATACGATATTGTTATATTTGTATAGTCGTTAACAACTATTTGGATGACTAGATGATAACCATTGTTACTTGTAACAATTTTTGTCCACTTACGGTTACTCAACTGACTTTATTTTTACTTTTAAGTTTTTTTATTCTTAATAATTTATAAAGAATAATGTTAAACAGAATGTTAATGAAATTGTTTTAAAATTAGATTAGATTAAGGCAGAATGCCACTGTGAAAATTTGAAAAACAAAAAATAAATTTTTTGTTTATTTTAAGTAAATGCATCCAAAAATATGTACTTAAAATTATGAAAATTGAATGAGTTACATACACTTTAATGAGAATATTATGTACCATCTTTTAATAACGGCGTCGCATTTATTACAATAGGTCAGATATTAAAAACATTAAGAAAGTTAATAACGACACTGGAGGTGACGATGAAGAACCATCATATGGTCCGGGACTTGATAGTTTACTGTAAATATCAATATTTTAAGAAAGATATACATAAGTTAATCAAGAAAAACACAACAAAAACTTGAAATGTGTTTTTTCAAAAACGACATTTTTCAAACTTGTCCCAACGATTATTTGAAAACTAATAAGCCAACTTTTAATTTTCATTTTTTGAAATGTTTGTAATTACAATGGCTAAGTCTTATGCATAGCCGATTTGATATATTTTGAGATTTACTATATTTTCAAGCTGCTTGAATACAATAAAATAAGCCTAAAAAATAAAAAAAAATTCAAGCAGTCGCCATTTCGTGGAAAATTTAAAAAAAACAAATCGATATGCAAATAGATATTGAAAAAAAATTTGTTTTGTTTTTTCAGGCAATTCTACTCTACGAAACCATTGAAACAATGGAGGGAGAACTTTTTATTAATATTTAAGTAAAGGCTCATAAGTTGGCAAATCTTTGAATTTTTTTTAATGAAAATTTATATAAAATAAACTTAATCATACTTAATTAAATAACAATAATACGATTCCTTTAATAATTAGTTGTTAATCCTGTGAAAAATATTCTTGAAAATGAACAATTTTTTCAGCTCTCACAGTGGCGTTCCCCCTTAAAGAAAAAGGTGAATTCAGTTCAGCATCGAACATCGTTGGCATAACGTCATACATTCATTTGAATTGTATGTTTTATTTAAAAATTAAAAAAGTTTTTATTGAAAGACCCTTTAGTTACTCTCATTTAATTGCATAATTATTTTAACTTTTTATCCCCTCAGTTGCGCCCTGCTGGGCTTGCGGTTTCTTAACAAAGGAGTAACAAATTAGATATCCATATAGGGAGTAAAACCTATGAAATGAGGTAGACTCATTTGTCGCTCTACACAGTCTACACTACTAGTTTTAAATAATGACTGCCTAGCAGAAAACCTAACTATTTATATCATTTATCATGGACATTTGAAATTAATCAAGAATATTGCAATTTTAATACAAAGAACAATTTAAAATTAATCAATAAAATTCAAGTTATGGAAAAATCAACAAATGTAAGTTTTATATGCAACAGTTTAACAGTAGGGTTTCGAGAAGGATAAAATCAACTTATTTAATTTAAAAAATGAATATCAAAAAAGATAATGGAGGAAAGAAAATCTCTATGGAAAGATAGAAGATAACAAATTGATATTTAATCGGGTCGGACGTATTTTTGTCCGTAATAAAAATATAAATTCAAAATCTTTGGAAAACTTGAGTGTGATGAATTATTTATTCAAAATTCAAACTTAGAAAATTGGTTAAATTAAAATTAGAATAACCGATTTCATCTGATGGTTGTATATAATTAAAATTTTAATTTCCTATTATCAAAATATATATAAAGCAGTAGAGGATAAGAATTAAACATCATAACTACATATTTCTTTTCAAAAATAAACATTTTTTGACCTATCACATTTCTTCCAATCGTATTTTTAAAATTGATTTGCATTATAAAATGAACTTTTTTAATTTTAATAGTCAAGTATTGGCATTGACAGTAAACACTAGACATACTAGTAATAAAATATATTAATTAAAAGTAAGTGCACAGTAAATTACGCTTTTCTCATTGATTCGTTAGTTTATAAAAAATATAAATATTCAGAATACTGAAATAAATATGCAACTTTTTGATTGTTAGAAAGGCATATTCTATAGATACAATTAAAACTCGGAATTTAATATTATTGTAGTCAATAAAGCATTCCGCCATTATTATAATATTCTATTTTGGAAGATCGGTAATACTTAAAATAAGAATAACAGAAGCCGAATGGAATAGAGGACATCTTCAAATTGTGTCACTCGTTGGTTATTTTGCATCTATGTTTAATCCTCTAATTAAATTTAGTTTCGAGGTAATCTCGAAAGCTCACAGTAACAGCGTTTTCTAAACTTCATACGTAGTATACTATTAATACCTATACAATATAAGATTTACGTATTATAGTTGACTAAAAGTTTAGAAACTATCTATAAATAAACTAATTCTTAAATTAAAAAATACCAATTTTGTTAAAACTGTACATGCATCCGTAGATTTTATCATGGATAAATCTTTCAATTCCCAATGTTACAAAAACAAAATTTTGCCTGATCTCAATAAATTGATTAAAATCTATTCCTATCACGTAAACAGATGGAGAGATTACATTGCATAACATTTTTACATGAATAAGTTTAAAATGTTTGCATTCTTTTTCATTTAATAAATATTATTATCCAATCTATACACAAAATAATAGAAGCAAAACATTTCGTGCATGGTTTATACAATGTTTCTTCGCCTCATACAAGCTTTTAACAACCCTAAGTGAAGCTTATATGCGATACAAAGTAAATAACTTTCTTTTATAAAATTGACATCCGAGAAACAACTTCAGCAAAGCTACTCAGGTAACATGTGATATAAAATTTCAATTTAATTTTAGTTGCCATAAAATTATATTGCTGAGAAATTATTATAATTTTTTTTATTTCAATCAATCGAGCTTACAATAATATTGTTTAACGTATGCCTCCATTTATATACCCTTATGCTTCTTTGCCATTGTATGGCAGTGGTATATCACATGTGCAGGTTAAACTTTTATTGAAAAACCTATCTAGAAAAAAGTGAATTGCCGCTTACTATAAAAGATTGAATTTCCATAGAAGCATAAAATATTATTCGATATGCTATGTAAATTTTTTGGTTAAAATCGTAAATTCGACTTCATTCTTGAGTATAATTTGAATAACAATTCTAAATGGAAGTATGGCCGACTTTTCTTCTCTTATAATTTTACTTCTAATAATACTCGAAACTCGGCTTAGGATACTCTTACCTATATACTACGAGTATACTTGGTATTCATTTTGATTTTAATTTTATTTTATTATCAGTTCGATTGAATAAAAAGTTGTAGATATATGTAATTTATTATGGAATTAATATCTGATTACTTTTTCTACATTGCAAGTAATAGTTTTAATAATATCTAATTTGATAACTCGATGACCGAGCAAAGTTTAAGTATATAAAAAATATATTTAAAGAAAGGTCCTTTATAATGTTAATGTAGAATATACAATAATAAAAGTATTTCTGAAGATAATTTTATTTTTGACAGATCTATTGTGTGTATACACACTATTTTTAACATTAGAAAGATATCAAATATTAACAGAAGCAAAATGTCTAGATGCTTTGATATAAAATATTTAATATCAAAAATGTTGCATGAATTTAAATACAAACTTTTTATAAATGCCGAAAAAATTGAGTTGTATGTTTGATTTACATTTTGAATGTTTATCAATTAATATTTAACATGAAACATTCACAAATACTGAACTTGACCTGAAAGAGGAAATTTTATTTCAAAGATTTAGCGCGATATGTATAGAAAAGTAAATAGCAGCTAAAGTATAAATGCAAATGAGTAATTAACTGTTTTGGAGCATTTGAAGCTTAATTCAAGTGCCAATTAACTTCAAAACGTCACGCAACAAAGATACATCTTTACAAAAGTTACATTTTCGAAATATTTTAAATAATTATACGGCAGTGTTAATAAACAGACAGTAAATTACTGAAACATAAATAAAACTTAAACTTAAATACATAATTGTAAAAGTAGATAATACGAGTAGATATTATATAGTATGTAGGTAGATATTAAAATTATAATTTAATGTCAAAATTTAGTTTCTTCTATGAACAACCAATAAAGAAATTAAGTTTGTAACATACGAGTATATTATGTAAATTACTATTCTCAACAATAAAATTTATTTCTTTTTATTTAAATTTTAAGAACCAATTAGATATAACTAATTGCTTCTAAAATAAAATTAAATACTTAAAAGGAGAGAAATGCGTATGGCAACCAAAATAAATGAACTTATTATACCTACTGACAATTTTCCCTAATGAAAAATGATATAAAGCGTTTAATTAAAGTCTAAAGTGATTAAACTTTTATGAAATATTTACAAATTTTTAAATGAAAAAATTTGTTATTATGCATTAAAATATTATTTTTATTTCGTTTAGCAATAAATTGTATTAATTTTATTAAAGCTACTAGTTATCAATTTTTTATACATACTAATTTACATTCAGGATTCTCGAGTGAGCGAATCGGTAAGCGGTTAATGATTTCTTATTAGTTTAATTTGAGCGCCTTAAAATCTAGATTTTTCATTCACTAATTGTGTATCCGCTTGTCTTAGTATATAAAGTAATATCGGTCCAAATCATCCTAAGTTAATATTTAAAATGGATGTAGGATGCAAAGTAAGTTGTTTTACTTAGGCCCAAAGAGATATCCAGAGTAGATCAACAGCAGCTAGGACTTTCTTTGATAATATTATGTAAAATCTAGATTAAAACAACTATACAATCAAAAACTTGGGCTCTATTAAACTGAAAATGACTATTAAGAGCAATGAGGAGCGAAACAAGTGAAAGTTGAATAATCTCAAAATTGCAAATTGAAAAATTTCGTCGTTGCCGTTTCGCCGTCGCATATTATATTATTATAATTGAAAAAGTGAGAACAAATAAGTTTTTTTTTTAAATATATGTTATTATACTCCTATTATATTAAAATTCAAAAATCAACTCGATTAATTTTACAACTAGTTAAAATTCGAATTATTGAAATTTTTGCTAAAAGAGAAAATGACTCAAGCAAGGAGAAACAAGAGTGGCGACCGAACGCGAAGGGCTTCGGTAATAACGAGCGATAGCGGTGATGAGTTGCGTAGCAAACAGACATGATCCGAATGCAATAGAAGATTAATGCCTCGTTGTTTTATTGTTTTAAGCCGTTCGTAGTAAATACCTACATTCAATGGCGCCACAATTAAACAAATGATAAAAATTCGTTACAAATTTTAGCCAACTGTACACATTTGGCGACTCAAATACGCTTATCATATATATAGATGTAAGTTAATCCTCCAATAACTTGCAAAAAGAGATAGATAAAGAGCTACGAATTCATTAATAATGAATTTAGGAGAAATTATTTGAGAATTACATGGGAGTTACATGGGAGTGATATTTTAAATATTAATTACTTTGAAGACAGGGGAAATGAGGAATTTTTAATATAGAATGTATATAGTAAGGTAATATACATATAAATAGGTTACAGCTACATTGAATTGGTTTTTTAAAATGTTAAACTTTATTTTGATAACTAATTAGTAATTTATTTGTATAAGGTTCATAACTGTGTTTCAAATATATTATAAACTTAACAACAACAATTTCATGTTATAAGTTTAATTGGTTTTTATTCAATTAAACTTTTAAGTTAATTTCAATTTAAGGTGTAGGTACCATAATTTTCAATTACTACGTACGATCTTGACTTGACTTTAATTAAAAATAAAAAAATTTAATTTGTTCACTCGTTTATTTGTTACTATTATTTGCAAATTATTATTATATTGTAATTATTAGGTGCAATAATTGACTTTTAATTAATTGAAACCTAATCCGCTAAATAAGTAAAGGTATGACAAAATAATATTTTAATTCAAATTTTTTATTAATTTTATTTTGTATAATAATACACATCCTGTAGTATTATTTAAACTTCTCGATCTTGCAATATTATAGCTTTATCATTTAATAACTTAAACGACTCGTTTTTTATATTTATACCATTTATAAAATTAATCAAACTCTAAATAATGCACGTGTCGTTGTTCAAATTCTAGCAGTAGATTTGATGATTTTCGGATTTCAAAAGTAAAAAAATAATTAAATGGAAGTTAAAAGTGAATCGACAAAAACTACGAGTTAGAGCTTAATTTTTAAACGCTTTGATGTAAAGCGATAGCTTTTATAAGAAGAACTTTTAAAAAATGAAATACGTAAGATTTCTCTTTGAACTTTTATGCTTTATTTTTTTGAAATGTTTATTTAATTTATACCAAGCCGAGTATATATTTTATTTTTCTGTGTTATAGTGGCCTAACTTTTATATTTTTTAAATTATTTGAAACGAATTGAGCAATTTTAGTCGTAATATAATATATAGAATAAAAAATTCTTAGATATTTTTAATTTATTTATTTCAAATACATTTTGTTACCTTTTTTTCTTATAAGTTGAAATATTTTTGTAAATAAAATAATGTTTTAATAAAAAATAAAATAAAAAAAATAAAAAATTTTTAGTAATTTTAAAAATATAAATTATTAATTTTCTTTACAATTTCTCAACTTTCCCTGTATAGGCTCTGGGTGTTTAGAGGAGCAATATAATGCTTTGGTTGCTTGGATCGTTAGTTAAATATTATAATTTACAATACGATACTTAAATAGTTGATATTTTAAAATTTTTTTCTATTTCTGTAATTGTTATTAATTTATAATATATATGCTAACTGCAAGTGTATTTTATCAAAATTTTTATTAATGAAAAATTTATTGAGAGATTATTTCTAATTGTAAGTATGGTACTTCTTTTGTTCGTTCGACTACTAAAGGTTATTAGTAAACACTTTGACAAAAACTTTTAAATAACGTAAAAAGAAACGTATGAAAAAGTATTTGAAATAAATATTTTATTTAATTCTAACAAACAGTTTAAATTTTATCGTTCGTTTCAGACATTAAATGAATATGAAGGTTACAATTTTATATTTAAAATTGTTTAAATTATATCCAATGATTATTACGTTAAATAAAAATTTTCAATATAGAAGTTATGGTATATTATTATCATACTATAATTAAATTTATTTCCAGCCGATTCAGTATAATATACCTATTTCTTTTAAACCATGACGAAGTTGTTCTTGATATTCTTTGAAATAAAATTTAGTTAGTGAAAACTGAAAATAAGCACCAACAGTACCAATAGCATATACTTTATATTTTCGAAATAGATTTTTCTTATATTACACTTTATGCGGTGCAATGTCAGCATTTCTTTTCCCAAAACGTTCATTTGCGTCCATTCTTTAATAGATGAGATTTGGTTTATGATGTTATTAGTGCAAATCAGCGCGATTTCTAGATATATCTACCTATTTAATTTTGAAAAAAATAATGAACTGCCTGAGCAAGATCTTATTCACATAATTATGAACTTGAAGTACAAAAGCAATGTGTAATTGAAATCTGTCGAGTAAAATAAAAATTAATTTTAACCTCTAGTTATATACCTAACTTAAATTAATTGAATTCACAATTTATTTCTCATCATTAATAAAATTCCTTTATTGCTTTGTTAGTAATACTTAAAAAAATTATTTCTTTTTCTACATTGTTGTAGAACAACAAGAAAAACATAAATTTAAATTTTATATTTTAGTCGAGATTGCAAACTATGTTTAGATAGAAAATTTAGATTTAGTCTGATACGCTGAATAAAAAGGGAGCAAAGTCCCTATAAGGTCAGTTGGTAATATCTGGAAAGTCGCCAATCCTTATATTCCGGTCACGATAGCTGAATAAAATATATTTTTTATGTGGATCTTAACAGTGTTGGAAATTCCAAGCAGTAAAAAATAACGACTTCTATCAGCTTTTGTGAATTTATTTAATAAATTTTTAATTAATTTAAAAAGTATGAATTGAATTCTTAAAGTTTGTTTTTGTTCCAGTACTGGCCCCTATGGATTGGCTTTACATTACTACATATTTGTGTCATAGTTTTACCTACTTTAAGCGATGACAATGTCTTACACATTGGAGGAATTTTTCCTATTGCCGGAGAAGGAGGTTGGCAAGGTGGTCAAGCTTGCATGCCGGCGGCTAACCTGGCCCTCGAAGATGTTAACAAACGCAAGGATCTTTTACCAGGATATGTTCTCAAACTTCACAGCAACGATAGTGAGGTAAGTGCCTGGTTTTTTTTTATATTTCAGGTTTTAATACTTTTCTATTAATTAAGAATATACTAAAAGTATTATTTTATATGAAATCTTCGAATTACAATTGCATGTCCGATATACAGGTATCAACTAAAATTTAGAAACAATCAAAAGTAATAAATTACTCCTATTATTTATTATAATAAATTAATTAATCCTAAAGATACATTAAGAAAGATTTTTAAACTTCGTTAATAAGTTTTCAAATATGACCTCGTTTTAAATATTTAACATCTTTTATAGTTTAAACAAATTAAAAGTTGACTTATTTTTGCTCGAGGATATTGAAAATTAAGCTGCACCTTTAGGCAAGCAGTAAACTTTGTTTTTGAAATGTTCTTTTAAATTCGTTACTTATTAAGAAAGTTTTGCGAGTCTGTGGTTAAACATAAACTAAATTTAATTCTTAAATATTCTTCCTTTTTGTGGGGTGTATCTTTTATAACTAAATATATGCAGAAATACTCTTTTGATAACCACATAATTTAAAATATCTTGCAAATCAAGAGTAATATGTATACAAATATTATAATTATTATAATTATGTAAATGGGGTGAGTACGCCTGTTGGCGGACTACACCAAAGGATATAAAATTAAATATTAGTAAAAAGTTTTAAAACATACTATGCCCATTATCCGCCATTTTTACTAATAGGATATACGAGTCAGTATATTGATTTGCAGTTTTGCATACTTTGGTCTACGTTTATTATAAAAAACTTTACTACAGTGACAACATTTATCAGATCAGAGGTGTTTTTAAAATAATTTTTTAGGTGATAAAAATGATAAGAATTAAAGGTGATAAATTAAGCGATGTACGGGTATCAGAATACAAAATACTTTAATTCTCCGGTTCTCTGCAGCGCAGTTCTACAATCAGGTACATTGCTGTTAAAGGCTATTTTTGGTACTTACAAGTTAAAAATGTACATTTTCATTATCACCCTTGTATAAAAAATAAATATAATTCATTATCAAGTTTCCAGCTCCAAAAATAAGCGATTTTTAAAATAATTTCCTTTTCATTTACATGCCTGACAAGTGATTTTCCATAAGAGATTTATTTTGGGCACTTAATTTAAAAGTATAGACAACACAAGGCCAATGAAAATAAAAACATAGGTTTGATATTTTGGATTTTAAAGTCATATTATAAAGATTTTACGAAGTATACCTGTGAATTTTTGTTTTGTTCATTGCTATTTGAACAAATTACATTTATTTAAATTAAAAAAGCTTGAATTGCAATCATCTAATTACAAAAGTAATAAGTATTAGTTTTAAAAAAATAAATAACATTTTTGTTCCGTCTTGCGGAAACTTTCTATTTTATTGCATTTTCTTACTAAAATCCAAAAGTAATTATTGCTTGGTAAAAATTCACAATAAATTATGTTGATTGGACTATTGGTATATTTTTAAATTTTGAAAGTGCCGCTATATTGCCACAAATAGTAATATCAAAAATTTTAATTAATGCACTTTTGTTAGTTTAATATTAGGTACATTTAAATTGTATTTATTATACCATGTACTTATTTGGCTACAGAAACTAATTTCAAATGAAACAATCAAGTTAGATTAAAATGTAAAGTTGAAAATGTTCATAAATATTAAAGTTAGCATGTCAGTGCGCTGTAATGATAATGACTACATTTCAATTGAAATAAAATGAAGTGTAGTTTATATATATAGGTATATTATTACAATGCAGTACTCAGAATAATTTTTAAAAATTCAGTATAACTGGAAATTAAAGCATTTGAAGAAACGAATTTTTTTATATGAATAGTTAACGTACTTTACAAAATCATAAATTGAAAAACTGTTCGAAATTATCTAATACCAACAATATTAAATTTTAAAAATCAGTTTTAAAAAGAAAAACATGAACTTTTGAATATTAATAAGTAGTACCATTGGTGACCGTACATTTCGCTACTGGGTATTTTGTTTTCGGACATTGCGCTACCACTTTTAAATTTTTCAATTGCTTTTTTCGAAAATTAGTATTTTTTAATTAATGTTCTGCATGCCGTTACTATTGTTTTTAAGTTATTTTAATAATTAACCTCTACTGTCAACTTCAAAATTAAATTCCTCATTTATTTAAATAAAATTTTGTTAGGTGTGCTTTATAGGTCAGAGGTCAAGTGTTACACCTAAATATTTGGGATTAAAATTGTACGAAATAATAGTTCCTCCAAATTTAACATTTATAGACTTACCTAATCCTTGTTAGATGAAAAACTCAAAACTTAGTCTTCTATGGATTAGCATGCAATCGCCAATTTTCGTAATATGTAGGTCTTTCAAATCTTATGTCAGTACAGATATAATGCTACTTTTTCAGAATTGTACTGAAATGCCGGTTCTATGTCATTAGCATATAAAATATCGTCATACATTTCTAGTCTAATTAGAATAAAATTTACCTGACAACGGAAAATAAATTTATGGATTGACATTCTAGGGTTCAGATTGTTATTTAACTTTGTTTAGAATTATATCTAATAGCAATTTCAATTCCTTATAGCAAAGGGTAATTTAATGTGGTTTTCCATATTAAAACACCTGCTGTTTATTAAAATTAATAAAAACTAATTAACTAATACGTCATAAGTGGCTAATGTACAATGTAGGTGAATAATGAAAATTAAAAAGAATTGAATTACCAAAAACTTGAACATTACAATAAACTGGTCAGATTATAAATTCATTACGCTTTTTTCAAATTAAGCTATAACATGTAACAATTTAATTAAGTTGACAAATCTACAAAGCATTGTCGTTCGTGATTTTCACACCTTTTCTAAATTTGCTTTATTCCGAAAAGTTTGGTATCATTAATTATTCTCCAACTTTTGTAGGTAATCCTGTTTGTAAAGCTCTTGATATATTGAAATATGATTGAACAACCCTTGTTTGCCTAAAGATCTCAAACCTTAGTTTACCTTAACTAATTTTTTCTTTAGTTACAATATTTTATTTTTAAATTTAATACCTGTAAATCATTTAAAATATTATATATATAATGATATTAATTTTATATCGATAACAATAATCAGTTTTGTTTCTCTATAACAAAAGACATTTATTAGCTATTATTTTACATCATCTACATTAATTATAAATTTACCTATAACAAAAGAAACAACAATTAAGGTTTATTATTATCACTTCTACTTCCACTAATAATTAACAATCACAAAATATTCATTGTTTCACTGCTTAACATATTTTAAAATAAAATCCAATTTTTCTCGTAATCTTATCTATTTCCACATGATGGGGTTAATTAAAGGACGAGCGCAACATGAAGTGCGGCAAATTCAAATAAAGGAAGTACTTTTCTTTACATCTCCCCCTCCCGCCGTAAATTTTTCTTATTAGCTATTGTATATTCTGGTATCAATTTTGTTATATGGAATAGTCCTGTTTCTTCGTTTCTTTTTCCTGTTCCAATTCTAAATATGGTATCTGATATTTTCTCTGTAATTTTGAAAGGTCCGATTCTGAGTTCATCTAATTCTTTTCTGTTTAATTTATTTCCGTTTTCAATATATACGGAATCGCCTGCATTGAATTCATTTTCTTTTCTGTTTTTGTCAAATAGTTTTTTTTTATATTCGTGTGATTTTACAGTGTTATCTAGAGCTATTTTTCTATCTTTTTCCCAATCTTCTGCATTTTTATGTTCTTTTAATGCAATGTTTTCATCTTGATCTTTTTTTATTTCTTGAATTTCGATTTTCTTCTTATCATCTAAATGATTTAAATCTGTTTCAAAATCTTTCTCTCTAATGTGTTCATTAAAATTTACTTCTATCATATCTTCTCTTTGCGCTTGTTTTTGGCTTATATTTAGATTTTCATCTTGCCTTAATTTAAATTCTTTTATTATATCTAGGCCTATCAAAAAATCATGAAAATCCTCATTTTCTACAATAAATACGTCTACTTCTTTTTCAACATTGAAAATTTTTAATTTTATCCTTGTTAATCCTTTTGTGAGTGACACACCACTAACTGTTTTTAATTGTATCTTGTTCTTATCTTTATTATTATTATTTATAGTTTTTATTAATCTTTTATTAATCAATGAAACTTGAGATCCTGAGTCATAGATCCCTTCTATTTTTATTTTATCTTCCAATACAATGTTTAATTTAATTAGTGGTGTGTTTATTCGTTTTTCTGTTTCATCATAAATTTCTACATCCACAATAGAATTGTTATTTATCCCCTTTGTTGTAATGTTTTTTTCTCTATTTTCTTCATCTTTCTTAAACCAGCATTTTTCATTAGGGTGGTATCTCACACCTTTACCCAAATCTTCACACGTCATGCAAGGTTTCTTTTCTTCAAATTTTCTTTGAGAGTCTAATGTGAATTTTTTTTGAAAACTTTCTTTGTTCACTAGACATTCGAGTTGTCTCAATTCATTAAATAAGTCTGTTGTTTCTTTTAATTCTGACTTATCAATTCTGTTTAATATAAATTCTGGTAACCCCACTGCTATTAATGCTATAAGTGACTCAATATCCATATCTTTATTAAAATCTATCAAAAGTTTCTCTTTTCTTAAAGCATAGTCAATTAGCGAACCTTCTCGATATTTAAATGATAGTGCATAATTAACATTATTCCATCCACTATCTGTAAAGCATCCTAAAAATCTTTTTTTCCATTCTAACCAACCGGCATTTACTGTTAATCTAATGAGTGTAGAAGAGTGCCAATCCAAACTTGGTTTATCCAAAAATAATCTCAATAATTCAATCTTATCCTCACTTTTATCTATTTGAAATCTAGAGCACTCTTTTTCAAAGCTTTCCATCCACTGTTTAGCATTAGTATTCTTGCTTGAAAATTTTTCTATTAAAAGATTTTCTGATATTTGTTTTAAGTTTTTTACTTTATCTTTATTTTGTGTTGTTTCTATAAGTTTTTCTAATATCTCTTTTAGATTATGATCTTGAATTTTGCCTGTATTCTCTTCATTTATTTCTTCTAAATACTGATCTTTAAATTGTAAATTTCCATCTTCATCTATGTATGTCTCCTCCAATTCTTTTGTCATTGTAATCCACACTTTTCTTATCTGATTCCTTCTCTTCAATGAATTAACTAGTTTTGTGTAATTGTCCGCTTTTCTCAATTCTACATGATCTCCTATATATCTAAATTCTTCTGGCAATACATATCTCTTTCCATCCTCTGTACAAATGGAGGTTATGGCAATTACATTTGTTTTAGAATCCTTTGGTGAAGCCACTACCATAAATTCAAACTGCAATTTCGACATCATAAACAAAATTGTTGTTTTATAATGATTTTAATTTTATATCGATAACAATAATCAGTTTTGTTTCTCTATAACAAAAGACATTTATTAGCTATTATTTTACATCATCTACATTAATTATAAATTTACCTATAACAAAAGAAACAACAATTAAGGTTTATTATTATCACTTCTACTTCCACTAATAATTAACAATCACAAAATATTCATTGTTTCACTGCTTAACATATTTTAAAATAAAATCCAATTTTTCTCGTAATCTTATCTATTTCCACATGATGGGGTTAATTAAAGGACGAGCGCAACATGAAGTGCGGCAAATTCAAATAAAGGAAGTACTTTTCTTTACATATATAATATAACTGAATTAATTTATTTGTATTTTGTATATGTACCTTAGTTGGAATTTATTAATTTATTATTACTATAAACATAAAATTATTTCCTTGACAATATTGTCAATAATTTACATAAAAATTATGAAAATCGTTTTACATAATTTATCCAAATAATAATCGCACCATTTTTAGTGTCCATTTAGGGTCACAACCAAATGTCCATTTTTACCATTTTTCAAGAAGTTAAGTCAATTTTCTTCAAAATGAATTTTACAAAAATTAATTTACCATAAAAATAACTTTGAAAGTCTACTTAAAAGTACGAACTTAATGATCTTACCATTCATTATTTTTACAACCCTACGTGATCTTTTTTGCTCACTTTTTACAATAAGTTAGTGAAGTTCCTTCCATTAAAGTTAGAGATATCTCTTTAATATTCTTAAATAACTTCTGTACAAAAACATGTTTAGTTTCCTTTATTTTCCATTAAAGAATCCTGATGCAGGATTCTATATCATTAACATTATTTATGTCATAGTTATTCTTATTACTCTATTAGAAATCATGTCTTTGCATAAGGCGGTACAGAGAATAATATTATATTCCTAATATATACTATAATTGCGACAAATATGAACTCCTTTTTTCACACATCCACCTTTCATTTGGTCTCATTTACATTAGCTAAATGGTTCTTCCAAAGAATTTTATAGAATATTAACCCAATAATATTAACTCTGGATTTCTGTGAAACTGGAAAAAGTTTGAGTAAATAAGCGAGAGATGCTGTCACTTTTTTTTTGTTTTGAGATTTCGATTTGCCTTTAGAAGGCAAAATTTTTTCCTTTCCCAGTTTTTCTTCTTTCACTTGTAAAATTTACAATTAAAAAAAATTACTCATATTAGAAACAGTAAATTCAAATTCGGATTATTGAAAATCTGAGAGCATTGCTCGAAATTCAGACAAAATTTTCACAAAATAATTTTCGTATTAGCATAATCACTTGAGAAACTTGCAATAGTTCATTTTTTTCTCTTTGCGTTGCCTTTGAAGTTTCATAATCATTTTGAAATTTTAGGAACAATGAATAAGATATTTTGTAATTCTTTCAGGTGTGTGAGATTTGCAACGAAAAACAACTAATTTTAGGTTAAAAACATGATCTTTTCAACTCTCTTATTAACCACGGCATATTGTGGAGTTTTGTGTGAAATTAAAGTGTTTATCTTTAAATGGTGGATTTGCAGCAGAAAATTGAAAATACTGGAAATAGCATCGTCAATGAATGAGTTTGACAAATTCCGATGTAATCTAAAATTTAAAATCGTCGCATATCACCTAAATAATTTTAATGATCTATGCTCTCAACTATAACAATTTTAGCTATTTGCTCTGAAAATATATTTTCCATTTTAAATTCTATAATAAAATATTAATTCAGATTGCTGATATTTAGTATTTATTGTTACTATGTTCTGCATAAATGAACATCAATTAGAATTTATGTCACATGCGGCGAATGACAAAGCTATTTAGTGTCGATTTAAATTTTTTATCGACATTCATTTCTAATTTAAAAATTTAAATGTATTAATAAATTATAGGATATTATTTGATATTAGTGGATGAATTAAATAAAATAGTTGGGATAGTAATTAGTATTATACTTAATTATATTCTTAAGCTTAGGATTGAGTTAACGTATATAATTATAATGTACTACCTATATTTGTAGGTATTTAAGATAACAAAAATATAGTATTATTATTAAATTTGATCAATTTACAAAAATAATATTTATGGAAAACATGACGAGGGAATAAATTCTATGCCAAAATTCTGTAAGAAAATTTTGTTTAAAATTTGCTTTATGGAATTATTTTAGTCACTTGGGTACTGTTTATGGTTAGCTTTCTTCAATGATCGGGGAGAGCACGGGAGTTTAAATTATTTTGAGGAACGATATTTTTTTATGCGTTTTTACTGATTTCCGGATACTAGATGTAACATTATTAAGCATTTTCTGGTAAAGTTAAGAATAAAACATCCTAGCAATCATTTTTATCATTTAATCATTTTTCAAGTTTTTAAAATATTTAAATTGCACAGATGTTACAAACTTACAGTACCTATTCTATTAAAACGGCAGCAGTTTTTCTTTCCGTTTGTGAGTGAACGAAAACGAGTTTTCGGTAGCGTGTGGGAGATTTAAAAATAAGTAGGTCGGTGGAAATCTTACATTTTGGGTTCTTCAATTATTTGTTGACCGATTTGAATTGGGATATCTGTAGTACAAAGTGATCGTTGTAAAATTCTAATTAATTTTTTTGCGTTGATTTTAAAATAAGCAGCATCGCAGTTTTGAAGGGAAATTTTTAATAATGAAGTCATTCCGAAGAGAAAATGCCGGATGGCTGCATTGTGTTGAAGTATTCAGAATTTTGATTTAAAATGAAAATAAATGAACTTTTACAAAAATATTTTGTAAAAGTTGTTTTTATCTAGGTAGTTGTTGAAAATTGAAAAGTGAAATTTTATTATTAGATAATTATATTGAAATTTTGTTTTGAATTTATTTTGCTTTTTTTGTTGGAAAATTTTGTAATTTAAGATTCATCCTAAGAATTATTAAGAAATAGCACACCAATAAATTTTTCGGGATTTGGAACTCAGATTATAGTTAATTAAACAAAGTTTAATCAGTTTCGCTAATCACATTTCGCTAGTTTTTGTTGCTCGCTTTTTCAGGAGTAATTATATACATAGCTTAAGATGTCAAAAAATAATGAATTTACTAAAAATGAATATATCGATGGTAATGGCTAACCACCATAAAGACAGCAAATCAAGAAATACAACAGATTACAGCAGTCAAATGAATGAAATTAAATTACCAATTAAAACTAATACTTAGTTATGAAATTTGAAAATACAAAATTCGAGTATAACACGGCCTTACAGGTAAAATATCTTAAGCACACATTCATAAAATCTTTTATACCAATTTATATAAATTAAAAAATCAAGAGGTGTTTTATAACCTTCGAAAGTAGTACAAGCTAGTTACAATATCAGGGAGAGCTCATTAAAGCCAAGGCAACTTTGTGTTTGGAGAAGTTTGTGGTTTTCCTTAGAGGCGAAAATTTTTGTAAAATTTGACAGGGTTTTGTGTTAAAGCCGACTACCAAGTAGTAGTTACAAATAGGTTTGAAACTTTACAAGAAGAAACAAACGCAGATGTCGACATACTGTGGCAAAGTATACCAAGAACAGCTAAAATGGTGACACAAAGCATGTTAGGCAGGCTAAAAAAAAACTAAACAAATAGTTCGATGAAGAGTGTGAAAAAGGGGTAGACTTTCGAAAGAAGGAGCATGAGTATCAAAGAAAGAAAGAAGAAAGTTGTCCGGTCATAGGAAGCGAAGAAAAAACTTAATTAAAAAACATAGAAAATAATTACTTGTACTGTATAATGTAGAAATTCAACGCCACTGCAGTGTTTCTTAGATGAAGCACCACCAGAGAATCTAGAACAGTATAGTTTCTAATTATAATTGCATAATATTTTTTAACATATTATGTTTGCAACATTTTGAAAATTACAACGTATTTTATAATTACCATAAACCTGCCATATTATACAAGTCAAGAATGTATACTTCAGGAATATATATTTACGTGTATTCCGAACCACGGCACAAATAATTCTGTACAATTTTTAAACTTTAAAATCAACTTTTTATGATGCATTTAAGTTACTTATCTATACGTTGAATTTATTGTTGCAATTAAATATTGCATTTTTAATGTTATTTATTAAAAATTTCTAAAATTGATCACCGTAATGAATCTATTAGATTCATCGAGAAAACCAAAAATATCACACATTTTCGTTATTTCTAAAGAACTTTTTCTGCTGTATAAATATGACATTTTTGAAAATTCAATTTTTAACTGACTCCGAGGGTTTTATCATATATAGTACCACTTATTCGTATTTACTATCGAGATTTAAAATTTTTGTTTGATTTCTCTTATTCGGGTTTTCACCAAGTAGTACAATTCAGTTCAAGTGATGTATCACTTCTACTATTAAATCAAATTTCAGAAACTACCAATTGATGTATGTTATATTATAAGTATGTTATTTCTAACATTAAAAAAATTTTAAAAATTAACAAGTAAAATGAACAATAAAAAAAGAATATTTCTTATAAGCTTTCGGCATTAGTATTTGGTTACCTTAATTTTTCACAAATAAGTAAAAAATTTTCAATTTAATTACTAATTTAATTCTTTTAACAACAAATATTGTTTCTGAGAATATATTACTAAACAATTTAAACATAAATTAGTTTTAATTAGTAAAATAGCTTTAAAGTGATGAATATTTTACCATACATACTAAACACCACACAATTTACTACAAATTATTTTTTATGTTTATTTGTATTATAAGTTAAACAAAATGTTGCAAACACAATATGAATGTTTGGCAAAAATTATAGTGTTGGATAATATGACGTATAATATTGTGTAAACAATAAAATATTCATAAAATCTGCACTTATCTATCAAGAATTTCTGTTTACAAATTATTATGTTCGTCATTAATTTTAATAATCTTACCTATTTGGAAAAGGCGGCAATCTTTGTTGAAAGTTAATTATAACTTTGAATTATTGCCGGATAATTTTTATTGTCATATAATTACAATTACAATTTATTAAACTTTCCAGTATGAAAATCGGAATAATAAATTATAAAAATATTTTATTTTTATTTTTAAAACCTAAACAAGTGCTCTTTCACAATGTACGTAATACGTAAGAAATACATGAAAAGTAATAATTACAAAAATAAATAAAACCTATATTCGAATGTTGAATAGTAATATTGCTCGTGTAGTTTAAGATTTTAATATTATTCGATTCTCTATAAAGCTTTTGTTTGCATTTATATTTTTAAGTTTTATGTAGGTACGTCTTATGTCTTACGTACATTGTGAATAAGCACTAATGGGCAACATATTAATATAACTTAATGTTATTTTACTAAATTAAAAAATTGAAATGTATTGTTTCTTTCAATTAATAATAATTTGAAAATATTTTACCTAATTTTTATTTATCCATTTAATAATTCTTACTCCTATTCTTTTTAATTAAAGCATCATTTAATCTTAATTTATAACTTTTTTTTAATTAAATTCTAACAAAATATCTTCACTAGGGAAATCACGGTTTCTCTCTTATAATTTCCTGAACTGCTGACCAATCAATCAAAATTTTAATAATTTTAAAGATAAAAAAAATTAAGGTAAATTTATACATCACAGGAACTTACAAAATTACTCTTAGGTTAACACGAATAATGAATGATATTAACAAACTTTATATATAGGTATATCAAAATTTATAAATAGCATTTTAGGTAACATTTTGCTCAAAGGAGATTTTTATCGAAAACGGTTTGTTTCACAATGTGGCAACAAAATTTTTATTACAAACGCGATAATGAAGAATCGAATGGTATTTTGCCTCAATGGTTTTCTCCACAATGTCGAAAACCTCCAAAATTTCGAACAGCACTGGGGGTTTTAAGTACTATCATTGGAAATGGGTTGGAAAAATATATAAGTTTTGTAGAAAGATATTAAAGTAGTTGTATATATTACAATAAGTATCTAGTATATATTTTTTTTTAATTAAAAAAATATCTAATAGTTTTCTATTAGATAATATACAAATTATAATTATAAGGATCGGAATATTGAATACTATGGGATTATTTAATTTAAATTTTATATATTTCTTAAATTTCACATTGAAAACTATAGTACATTTTAGTAATATCTTGAATCGAATATTCTTCGAAAGAGGCATGGGTAACAAAATTATTTTTTACGAATATTCCAATTTTATAAAGGGCTTCTCAACAATACCACTTTCGACCCCCAGTACTATTTGAAATTCTGGACTGCTTAACTTTCTGGAACAAACTGTCTTAGAATGACAAGTTTTCATGAAAATGCTAGTATCACCATTCAATTTTGTATTAAACTTTTAAATTAATTTCTATTTACCTAACTCTACGACTAATAATTATTGTTTCGAGTAAAATATAAAAATCTACTATTTTATCTACAAAGGGGAATTCTCTTACTTCCTAACAATTATTCAGATTGTGTCTTTGGGTGTACATTTGAATCTAATAAATATAACGTTTATGTTATTTTATCAATAAAATTCAACAAAATTATCGTTGTCGAGTCATCAACAAAATTTTAAAAAATCAGCAGACTTTCATTCTGCGGATTTAATCCCAGCAAAAACATCAATATTATAAGTCAGTGGCATATAAGCATTAAAAAAGTTTGTTCCCTATAAGCAATTTCTAAATATGCCACTGTTCAGAACAGAATTAATTTTAGCATAGATGCGTAGATTAAGAATATATTACAAATGTCTACTTGTTAATAATATTCTCTCTATCCCTTCTGTAATACACCACCCATAACTAAATTACTTTTTCAAAAATACTTCCTCCCCCCATCGCATCGCTCTCTTTTCTTGCTATTTGAACGATATTTAAACGAATTCATTCTACTCTTCATCGCCTGATGATTACACTTACAAAATATTTAAAATAATACTAGTTAAATTAACGTAATAAAACAATAATGTTTTTAATATTTCGCAGATTTTTCATCTGCTTCGTCAGAAAATATCAATTTATTAAAACAAAAATGTTACATAGGAACGAAAATTTAAACATATTTTAATAAATTGATATTTTCTGACGAAGCAGATGAAAAATCTGCGAAATATTAAAAACATTATTGTTTTATTACGTTAATTTAACTAGTATTATTTTAAATATTTTATAATTTTCTCACTAGTTAATAATTTTCAAGTTGATTACACTTACAGTGTATTTTATTTGCAATAACTTAAAATGTTTTAGTTCTAAACAATTTTCAAAAATATTGATATGGTTAATATCGAGTTACAATACTTAAACCACGTATACGTTAGAGATACGTACAATCAATACTCTTAATCGAGGTTTATTTACTTCTTATCGTCATTTTCTTTGGTTTGAATATACAGACCCTTTTTAATATAAGCAGGTCCGTAGCTAGGGTGTCGTCTTTTAATTATTCTTATTAACCCTTAAAACCAGACCGTAAATCTTACGGGTAACTGTTTCTCATTCCATTATGTTTGTAAAAATATGTCACGGATATTCTGTTTCAAAATTGATATTGAAATATAAATTTTGTACATGTTATAATAATTGTTACAATTATTTTTTATCGCTTAGTTATTCAATAGCTATTCAATTGTAATTCAAATAAGAGCTTTATTTTAAAGAACACACTTTTATGTTTTTTGTGTTAAAAAGTTGACCTTTTTTTATTAATATGAAAAATGGGACAATAAACGACCCGAAACGATGGACAATTAAATTTTTTAAATAGACCTCATTATCTTAACAATATTTTATTCATATTCATGAAATTTTTTTAAATCTGTTATCGTGTTTTCGGCTAATATATTTGGATCACAAAATATTTCATAATAGCAATTAGCAAATGATGTCAAATTAAATTAAAATATTTTTATTTATGTAGGTATAGTATATTTTAGATTCTACATTTTGTATGCATGGCTACATTAAGCGAAAGCTACTTTATATAGCTTTATTTACATTTAAGAAATAAATTTTGAAGCATAAACAGCTTTAAACAGTTGTGAGAATTTACTGTAAATCAACAACCAGCAAGAAGGAATTTAAAGAAATTACAATACACATAGAAAAACATATTGAAAAATTATGCAAAAGTCGAAAAATTTTTCATTAAGGTTTACAAACCAATTATAAAAATTAATGTTTTCCTAAAATTTTAGTTAACATATTCAGAGTTGCAACTACAACTATAAAAGCCGAGTATTGCTTACAATCGGTTTTTTTTAAGTAATATAGTAGAAATTCGATTATCGATGTTTTGTAGACAACCAAAAAAAGAATGATTAAAAATTATAGGTATTTAATACAAAATAAAAAGCTAAAATATAAAATTATTTTTAATAAGATAAAAAATGGTAAATCGCAAAACATATTAACCCTTAGCTGGCACACTGGGGTACAGGTCCACCCTACCTAATGTAACTTCAATTTAAACCACTTTATACCGTGAAAATAATACTTGTAGCGCCATTTCTTATTAATTTATATCGGAAAAAGTTCTGAATTTTTATGTGAAAACCGTTTTTTTTTGGGTTTTTTACGATTCTGACCTTTTTTTAAATTAAACAATTAAATTTACTGAAATTTGCAGTAAGATAATATTAAAACAACTTTCAAAGATTACTTATAATTTTTTTCAAGTTAAAATAACGAGTAGCTTTTTTGTAAAGTAACCTATTTGTTAGTTGCTAGAAGCTGTATGTTATTCTGATGAAGTGTGCCAGCTAAGGGTTAAAAGGCATTAATTCTTATTTAAACTTCTTTTTGCATGACAATTAAAAACCAACTGTCCAGTAGCTGAAACTCATTTTTCAAGTTTAACTTGTAAACAGTAGCTTAAGTAACAGAAAACCAGTAAAATTTACGACGTTTCATAAAATTACGCTTGTTACTTGAAGCAAAATCACGCTTAATGTGTTGTTATTGTTAAACTTGGAAACGTACATAATATTATGTATACGGAAATAACAATAGAATATAAGTTCAATTTTTAAGCCTCTTTTATGGAAATAGTAGGAATGTAATAAATTATAAATTAAATATTTTTGTCAATATGTATTATATTATTTATTCATTATTTACAAAGTATTAGCACTAATTTGTCTATCGTGTAATTAATTACCTGTGCAAAATAAAAACCAACAAAGTTATTTATGGTTTTAATCCATTTTGTTTTAATTGGAAGTTGAACTTAAACTTGAATTATTGCTCAAAATAATCAAAATTATTTTATATGAAATACTTCGGTAGGTATATTGCCATTAATACTCTTTGATTGCAATTTTCAACTATTTCCTCAAAGATGCCAAATTGCAACGAACGCATCAAACAAAATTTATACTTTGTATTTTGTAATTATGCAATGAAACATCGTTTACTAAAGGAATCCATTTCAAATCATGCAGGCCCCGGGCTTTAAGTCTTAGAAATTATATTCACTGAAATATGTTGCAATTGGTACAAAATGCGAGAACAAGTAGGTATCATTTTTTTAAACACGAAAAAATTGCTTACGCCCGATAGCAACTTTGTAAGATTTTCAGATATAAATAATTATACTATTATTTTCTGATAAATATTTTTCTTCTTACGTGGAACGTCGTAGGTAGCATCGACAGAAATGTCTTGATGATACAGAGTGACTTTAACCCAGACAATAACATAAATTCACTTTTACCAAGGTACTTGCGCCCATATGTACATTTACCGGTAATTGTATACATTTTGCAGTTAAGTACATACTTTTCTAGTAACATACACATGACAAAATTGTACTGTAGCAGTATAATCCAGTCACGAGAGGAATTTCAGTTACAACCAACTAAAGTGACAAAACATGTGCATTTGAATATCCTTTTTTCTGTAATTTAAATTTTAATGTCATTTGATAGTATTTTATAAAATTCACATTTATTTCACACCATTAAATGATATCATTTCATTCCAAAGCTTTTTAAAAATAAACGGTTTTTCATCAGAAATTGATTTTTAGAATTCCGATATAATATTAAGGATATAATTATGTATATAGTATATTATGTACTTCTGCATTAAAATAATATTATCATGTTAAATTTACGTTATGAACAATAATTGTTAGTAAATATCTATTAAAGTTTTATAGCGAAAACTAAATCATTTGTTGAGTAAATATGAAATAATTATACGTGACTTCTTCATTGATTAAATGGTGTAATAATTACTAGTGGTACATAAAAATTGCTTTCATTTAATGATTTTTAAAAAGAAACGCAAACGCAAAGCTTTAACTAAAAGCGTTCAAGTATACTTCAATAAAATTCAACGAACCTTTTAGAGCTGTCAGCATTTCTATTTCAAACCAAATGACTTCAGCGATTCCTGCATAATTTTTATCCGAATAGTCAAAGATGTTCTGGTTTAGCTATAATGCCAACAATTTAGTTAAAGGATATGCTAAATTTACGAAAATGTTTAAAAAATATTTCCTCTTTTTTTCATTTCTAAGATATTTTATATGAATAAATAGTTGATCTTTTGGTCCAGTTTTATATAATCGGGTTTGAATAATCGATAATTACTTTTTTCATTGGCGAGAGTCTATATAACTATAGAGAGCCTATATGAAGTCGAAATTCTCGTTTCTAAATTCATTTTTATTGATGTCTATATAACAAAAATTACAAAACCTACAGCATATTTCGTCCGCCTAATGCATCTTAATTTTATCATTGCAACCTTTGGTGCTATTTCAATAAAATTTGCAGAGCTCTGAATTTATTCTGCACTTCACTCGAGAACCAGTGTCTTCCCAAAGAAATTGTTCAAATATTCGTTTGTAGAATTTTTCGCTCTACACTGTTGTTCTATAACTAAGTCTTTGAATTATACAAAGAAATACATAGGTACTAATTTACGGATATACATTTGTAACCCAAATTTTTTTGGCCATTATTACCTCTACTTTTATGGGACTTGCAGGAAGAGTATCCATACATTTTTTTAATATTTGATCGGACGATAATTTTCCTAGTTAAATCAAAAAATTCACTTGGTTTGCAATTTTTTATCTTAAATATATGATTGGACTATAATAAGATCCGACAAAAGTAAGAGAAGAATAAAATAAATTCAAAAAAATTTGCAGTCATTAACAAAAAGTCATGAAAAAGTCAAAATGGACAAATTGTTTAATAACGGCTATTTACAAAAAAAAATTATTATATAATAATATTTATTATTTTATAATTTATAATAATAATAAATTACAATTTATAATAACAGTAACAAACCTCAATATACATTTTTTATGGGGTTAAAATTAGTCCAAATGAGTTTTATGTGTGCGGTTATAGTTGACATAATAATATGCGAAAATAGAGCTAAAATATACGGTTACAAATACACGAATTAAATATAAATTAATTTATTTATTCAATATTTATTAGCTTATTAAAATAAGGAGATAGTAAAATTTTAATAAATCATAAATCTTTTAGAAAATTTAAAAAATGCACACACACCTTTCAGAACTAATATTATGTTTATAAGTTATAACAAATATAATACACAGTAAGTATAATATTAATCGCAAACGTATTCACGATACTATATGGCATCATCAGGCCATGAACTAGAGGAAAGAACAAAATAAATCTTTTTAAATATTATTAAAATGGCAAGGGCAGGAGTGGAGGGGGAAGGTATTTTTTGAATCGGCCAAGGCGCGAAATTCAAATTATTAATCCTACACCTTTTCAAATTTAATTTTATGAACTTTTATGCGATACTATATATAGTAGTATGGAAAATAATTGTACATGTGGTAAAAACAGAAATATTAAGTTTTGTTCCACAACCTCATTTTCGGTGACGAGCGATTTTACAGCAGTTCTACTATTATCTGTTTGTAATTATAATGAAAAAGTTTGCAAAAATACCAAAAAATTATAATACTAATTTAACAAAAGAATTAATACTAAACAAAATTAATAAAATATAATAACAAAAATTTAAAAGTGTACTGAAAAAGGACGAAAAAGGACGTCAAATGTGCACTAAAAAGTTCCAGAGTAACAACTGTATGATGGTTGTGCCCAATGCTAGAATGCAGTTCATGCACTTGGCATAAAACCTGTAACGCAAAGAAGTACGACTGAGACTAAATTAGTCAAATAATTGTTAAGATTTCGATCAGAAATATCTATGTATATCGTAGACACGAATTTCTAGAAAGCATCGTAATATAAATTCAATAATTTAATGGTGGTGGTGGTGGTTGTGGTAGTTGTCGCGGTGCTTTGTAGAAATCCCTGTCTATAATTAAGATATTACTGATCACAATCTCAACAATAATTATTTAATAATTTTAATTTACATTAATCTGATCAATTATTATTAAATTTCCTTTCTTTTAAATTCAAATTTTAAACTACTTGTTAGATTAAATTTTAATATAAAACCTATAATGTAATTATGCTGTACAGAATTGCATCCTGCATCTTCAAATAAAATAGTGCTACCTTCAACAAGCCCTTTCAAGTTTATACATTAAATTTGAAATCTATATTTTGCTTTAAGTCTTTGCTCGTAATCAATTTGACTCTTCAGTTCTGACTTCAAAGCTTTATTTTACTACTAGAAGGTGTTGAATAAAATATTGTGTGCCATACGCGATTAGATAGTTTATCCTAAGTTTATCCACCCGAGTGAATTACTTTTAATAAACTTGTAGATAAAATATATTGTTATCAATTATTTTATATAATGGGGGGTGTAAATAGTTTGTAAAATTTTATTAATTAATACTTAGAAAATTTTATTTTTATTTAGCTTATCAAATTTGTATTTTGCCGAAGTTTGCTTCCAAAAAGGCTAATCACATGGTTAAAACTGTCCTCGAATGTGCCGGAAGATCCAAAAGTGTAATAAATATAAATGTGAGTTTTAATTTTGATTAATTTTAAAATGTCTGTACCTACTACATATAATAAATTATTGATAAAATTAAAGTATACTTTTTAATAAGAAGTGTTCAATTTGTATTTTCAAGCTAGAAAATTATATATTAAATATAATTTGGCAATTTTGAGAAAAAATAGTATTAGTAGATAAGCGTATTAATTAGAAGATAAAGGAATAATACGAAAGGATCGAGATAAGAACTGAAATTACAATTAGTCGATTAAAAATTAATTGGGTAGATGGTAAATATTTGTAAAATTTAATTTAAGGGACGTTGAAATAAAACTTAGAATTGGTGTTACTTGTATGCCTTTATCGTATAATTTAATAATTTACGATTTCCAAAAGAAGAAAATTTAAACCTATAATTTTATACATGCATATCCGTATCAATATAAAATTAATTATAAAAATTGAAAAAGGTATTGATCATATCTTGTAACGTTCGTCATATATACATAATATTATTTTTTATTAAAAGATCATCTTGATTCCGCTTTCCGCAGTCGTCCGCCCACTTCATGTGAAAAGCTAGAACCAATGGTTAAAACTTATATCTGATCCGTGTGAAAGAGCCTTTAAGTTGTTTGTATAAAGAAACCGACTACAAATTATGTTTTTTTTTCAATTTTAAACAGGATAGTAAATTTCTAGATTGATATTTGGTAAAAAAATATTTGGAAAATTGGAAAGGTAGAAATTTAGAAAAGGTAAAAATTAATTAAAATATCTAATGAGCAATCTTATAACCTTTTTCAATAAATTACTTTTAACCTCATGTTAATAAGTCAAATAGAAGCTGCGACATTTTAATTTCCTGAAACAAAAGAAAAAAAACAATAAATTTAAAAAAACTGTAGCTGCTGCAAGAAAAAAACAAAAAACAAACAATAAACTTGAAATCATTTCAATTTTGAACTAACATTATTATATGATTGTGAAGCTGAGTGTAAACAAAATATTGAATTTGTAAAATGGTTGAAACATCTAAAAACTGATTTACCATACTATTTGTTCACTTCTACATTCACCCGGTGTAATAGGTAGAAGTAGGTAACAATTTGTTAAATTATTATAATTGCCTAAAATTGCAGTGCAGAGTATTTCAACTTAACCACTATAAGTAAATACAAAATCATTTAAGTGGTACTTTAAGGATTATATTTCACTACATGTTCAGATTAACGCGCTTCAGTTCTAAATCCGTTTCCCGATATTTTCAATTATATATCTTTTTGACATAAATTGGCGTTGCTTTCAGTCAATAGTTAAATTTTCATAAGTAAATATTGGCTAGTTCATATTTTTTAAATTAATTATTATTATTTTTACAATATTATTTGTTTGAACTTAGCTGGTAGAACAAAAATATAATGCCAAAAATAATAATTAAACTCTTTTAAGTAATTTAAAGGCTTTCTATTTTGTCTTATTAAAACTGAATTAAAATAAAATGCGCTCGAGTGAAATCATAGACATTATCATAATAAATCATATTAATAAGATTCAAGTTCTAAAATACATCTTTATTTCTAAATTAAAATTATGAATTGATTTGTTCAATTTGTATTAAATTACGTATATTATATACCTATATTCGAAGTTTAGTAAATAATTATATTAGCTAAAGTATACACGTAAAGGCAAACGAAAATTTGTGGCAAATAAATAATGATTTATTTCGTCAATTGATTCGAATTAACTCGGCTATATTTGGCATAAATCTAATTTATTTGAAACATAATATAAGTAGGTACTATATCGGCAAATTTGTATATGAAATATGCAGATAAAGCATTTGACTAATTTATTTAGATATAATGAAGTTTTATTTATCTCAAGCAGGGCCGGATTATCCATAAGGCAATATAGGCAACTGCTTAGGGGCGCCGATGGCTTGGGGGGCGCTAGCAACGAACAAAAAACAACAAATTTTCATATTTAAAATTTGTCAACAAAAAATAAAAGTGTCGAGGGAAATTCAAGTTTCGACAGATGTCGATCTATAAATTTATTATTCTATTGTGTTTAAGGATCATTTCTATACAAAGTTTCAAAAGAATTGAATTATAGAATTAACCCATTACACCCAACGGTCGTTTTTTTGTCTAAATTTCATATATTATTTTACAAAAATGTTTTAGAGAACGAAAAAATTAATAAATAAATAAATCTCTTTCCATTTTTTAAATATGACCTGCCGGACACAGTGTCTAAAACAGCAATTTTCAAAGGATTGTAACTGTTTTATAAACAATATTTCTGATAAAGGTAATAATGCTTCGTTATACAATAATGTAAATATTTTTCAAGTTGAAATCTAAAGTTATAATTAAATTTTGCTTCAACTTAACCATGTTTTCAAATGTGGAAATTGCATTAAGAATTTTTCTTACTCTACCAATAACAAAACATCAGGAGCAAGATCATTTTCTACTTTGAAAAAGACAAATTAAAATTTTATTTGTGCTTTTATCAATAAATTATGACTTACTAGTGCACT
The DNA here is from genome assembly GCA_963170105.1 of Cantharis lateralis. Lineage (NCBI taxonomy): Eukaryota > Metazoa > Arthropoda > Insecta > Coleoptera > Cantharidae > Cantharis > Cantharis lateralis. Next base: position 14,767,854 of record OY720629.1, read on the forward strand.
TGATTTTAGTGATAAGTTTCACCAGTAGGAAATTTAGAAAACGTTATAATAGTTATTTATGATAAAAATGATATTTTGAAATAGCGTTTTTTATTCTCTTTTCAACGATAATATGATATACATATAAAAACAACAAAAATATTATAAAATTTTACAAGATCCAAAAATTAAATATAATAATAACATTTTTAGTATAAAAACAATAAAAATTTTAAACTTAATTTAAATTGTAAAGATCAAACCGTAGTCTATTGTTTTTAATAGGTACATAGTTTTGTCAAAACAAAACACTACCAACCATTATTGACATTTAAAACATTTACACCGAATGGTTTGGTAGTGTTTTGTTTAAACCAAATTATGTAGATATTAAAAACAATAAAACAATATATTGTTTTCAATGATAATAACCGTAGTCTTATAGACTACGGTTTGATCTTAATTTTTTTTGGAGTTTTAAATTTTTATTATTTTTTACTAAAAATGTTATTATTAGATAGATAATATATTAAATTTTTCGGTCTTCTATAGTTTTATAATATTCCTGTTGTTCGAACTTTTATTGGCTTTAACTCGAAAACAAAAAAGATAGCAAATTCTGGTTTTGACCATTGAGCTTTTCTCAAAAAAAAAGAGATTGAGGATGCGCCATCCATTTTTTCATATCTCTTATAGTTAGCGAGTTTCCCATAAGAACTATCGAAATTGGCTCACCCTGTACACCATATATTACCAGTTGTTAGCTCCTCGTTCAAGTATTACTAAATTAATTTTTAAGTAATTATTTTCAGTGATTAATTATGTTTCCTCGACGAAAAGAATATTTGCCCTTGCTAAAATTAAAACCGGCAGCGTTTGCCATTATGACCATTATTATGCCAAATAATAATATGGTAAAAATAATAGTGTAATAACCAAAAACAAATTATTAGGTTGGCAGTGATAATAAAATTCAAAATAACATCAGAAGACACTAGAAAATTGACGAAAATTTGAACATGTTCTATTTAGTTAATAAATTCATCAATTTCTGCGTCATATTCTTCTCCCAAAATTGGACGTCCAACTTCTGTATTACATGCTTAAACTTGCATAACGAAGAAGTTGATGAATTAATTCAAGAATTAGTTTGAATGTGTAATATCAGGTTTACTGACTCTTTTAAAGCTTCATTGTCATGAAGGAGTCAATGTGCCATGTTTTTTCTATTGTGAAAATTACTGTTTTCAACTTTAATTTATTGATTATTTTTCATAAATTGTATCAACTATCCATAAAATTTATTTTTGAATTGTGATGATATTTTCATCTTGTTTTTAAAGTGACTCTTTCATGCACTCTCTTTCTTACAATGTTACTGTTATAGTTCAGAAAGTAAATGGTACTCATATTGTACAGATTGTATAATTTTGGAGCTTTTCATAAAGTGGAGAATTGGTACTGACCGTTTAGACAAATAGACTGTTCAAATTGTGAAAATCACTAAAATTACAGGATCTGGTTTTGTTCATGAACTATAGATAACTTCTTTTATTATATTTATATACGTAGGTACGTACGTATCTATTATAAAATTTGAAAATAATTATAAAACGTAAAATAATTTGTAATAAGTTAATACTTTATTTAAATCTTTAGTAGATATCTATGTACCTAACATCTACTTACTATGTATAATTATATAATATGAGTATATGTATATTTATAATTATTTTCTACAAATAGTGGTGGTCAAAAGAGAAATAACATGTCTTAAACATTTACCACAACATAAAATTGCTAATTTCACTAAATGATTAAGCGGTTCACATCATTTACACTTGCATGTTGACACGTGTGTAATATTTATTTAAAACTATTTTCACCTAAAATGAAACCCTCGTTCGTTAACATGCTGTGCTTGACGATTACAAACAATCGTCACTTCATCATACAATGGCGAATAGACAATGCCAGAACTTGATGTGTACCTACAAACAATTATGTAGAACAGTTACTTTGCAGTTTGCTTGGTTTTACCTGCATGTATTACATAATAATGTATAATATACTTACTAATAAAGTAATATTTTAATATTTTAAATAGTATTAGATCCACCAGTAGATAACACCTTATTACGAAAAGCAACGTTTTTGGAACTGATTTTATGAGAATTTTTGCTTTTATATTTTTTGGTGTACTACATACACAAATGATTTGCTTTGAATCAGTAAGAGATGAGCACGATTTAGTCTAATTAACGTTAATAGGGTATTTGCTTAAAAAGAAGCATTTGCGAAATTTGCAAAATTTAAACAATTTACGTAAATATTAGCTTAATTTTTAATTTTTGATGAGAAAACAAAAACTATAGGTGCGGTAAATATAGTTCCTTGAAGAAGTTCTAAGAGTATAACATTTTACGAACACGGACTTATATTATAATCAATAGTTTGTCTAAATAACAAATGTTTATAACCGGTAGAAAATTTGTCTCTGTGGGAAAGGTTTGCATCAGTAAGTATTCCATAAAATAATTCAGAAGTAATACTGGGTACTGGTGCTTGATATACTATAAAAGCATCCGTAATTATCAAATCACCAGTTCAATGTGACTTCTTAGCTTAATCGTAATTACACTACATAAACCCAAAACCATAGATCTCCACAAAATTGTATACTTTTTTGAGCAATTGTTAGGATTACTTCCGTAGCATTAAAATCTGTTAATACGATGGTATTTTTAGTGCTATGTTTATAATGTTTCGTCTTTATATTTTAGGGTGATCTCTATAATATACAAAATTCTTACTATCTATTGGCATAGAATTATTATGTGGACACTGCTCACAGTAGCAATTAATGGATATTTTAGAGCCACTAGATTTTACAGAATATTTAACATTATCCTGCGTAAGAAGCTGACAAGATAAATTCAGACACACTTTAATTTTATAGATTTAGGCCCAGTTTTTCACTTTCAGGTTAAACCAAAAAAGTTGGGTTAACCAATGATATTGCATAAAAAACGGCTTTTGAACGTATTTCATTGGTTAACCCAAATTTTTTGGTTTAACCTGCAACTGAAAAACTGGGCCTTAATAGATGGATACTTGGTTTAAACCAACTTACTAATTAATTTCCTGACGATGCCATAGTATGATGAAAAGTTTGCGAAAATAATACTTACAGTGTACTTAATTTGTGCAAACCTAAAAACATTTAAAATCTAAAACATGTGTGTGCATTTTTTGGGCTCTCTAAAATATTGATACGGACATCTGTTAGTTTGTGTAGTTTTTGTGATATTGATTTGTTCATCTTCAAGATGAAGATCAAGTTCAAGATTTGTTATCTTGTAATAATTTGAGAATTTAAAGTCCATTTAATTTAAATTTTAAATTATTGATTATTGTCGTCGGGAGTTTAACCTTGTAGAGATTTTGTATTGTTAGGATTTTGTTCTTGTCATGATTTCAGTTGTTGGCATTTTGAGCGACATCGTCTATGTTGTGCGTAAATAAATCCCTTTAAATGTACATTACAGATATAGGAGACAGTAATCATAATGGGTCACCTAGCTTTTATGAGACTACTTTAATTTCTTGTTACTATGTACGCTCCTTAATACTATTTCACTATAATTATTATCTAAAAAAAATCTATAACCTATAGTACATGTAGATTCAACCTCGAGTTGCGTGTTACAAATTAATCGCAAGTTTTTTAAATTTTCTATGGATATAATATAATATTGCTTTAATGAATGTGATTGCAATCTTTACATTTCAATTAAGAATAAATTCGGTGTAAATGTTTTTCACATTTTTCTTAACGGTTAATAAATTTTTCTAATTTAATTAATTATAACTGGGTTTTAAAAGTTAGAAAAAGTAAATATATAAGAAACCAGTTGAAATTATTTTTAACTGTAGTACATAATATCATATACACTATTCATAATATCTAGTATTTATATTATATTAATCTTTGTTGTCTTATAATTATTAGTTGTGAAATTGTTTGATTGTATTGCTAAGTAGTATTTTTATAATTAAATTAAAGGATATGTTTAAAATTCCTTCTACCTGTTAAAAACACAGCACTGTTTGTAATATTTACTTATTTATATAATTATTATTATGGACGAAGAAAGAAATGAGATACTTCCAAATTTTTTGAATACACCAATAAATAGCAATTATATGAGTAAAATAAAATTTGAAAACCGAATAAATGTCCTAAAAAATTAGATTCTCAAAATGACATCACAAATTAAGTAGCTATATGCACCGTGATATCATCTTGCCGAGTAAGTGTTTGAGAACACCAGAAGTAAAAAATATTCTTTTAGAATTCAGACCTCTATATTTTGGTAATACGAAATGCAACATTTAGTTATCGTAAATGAAAGAAATGCTTTTTAATTAAATTGCGTTGATAGATGTTGTCTCTGTTAAGACAAACGTACATATATAATAAATTATATTGAACAAAGTAAAACCTAATTTTTTAAAAATTTTTAGTATCTTAACTTGATTAATTAATTATATACACAGTTAAGTATTTTACATTTGAAATAATTGTATATACGTTACTTGAAGAACACCGTACAAATTAGATAATTAGTGGGCATTACAAAATAAATTAATGAAGAGAATATTTGAATGTCGTTGAAAGTCGAAACATAAAAACACAAAATTAAGTTTTATTAAAACTTGACTTGCTTGCTTTCCACTAGCATTTCCTAAATGCCAATTAGTTCAAACCACGATTCCTTACAATTGTATTTGTAACAGTTCAAAACTTTACTGCAAAGAAATTAACAGCAGTCGTTTAAAATGTAACGAGACACAATTAAATTTACAATTTGAAAATATATATAGCAATGCTTGTTTACGGTTTTAAATGAATTCGTACATATGCCTTCATTTCATTACTGCTTACTATGTATAAAGGATTGTTTTTTCAATAATATTAACATTTCCGTATTAATTTTATCAATTTTTTTTTGTAATTTAACTTTAATTTCCTATAATTATGTAGGCTAAGAGTAATACTAATAGTCATGTCAATGACGAGGATCGAAAGGGATGTCGAGATTCCATATTTGTATTTCAAGGCTGTATTTGTACTAGTTAGGAGGTAAACCTACTGTAAGTCTCTGGACCTAAAAAATAAGGGGGATGCAAGGAGTCATAAAAAAGGTCCCTGTTTGTGGTTTTTCGTTTATATCAAAAAGAAAAAGTTGTTTTTAGCCAAGAAGTGGTTAAGTGTATAAAATTAAACATTTGGTTTAATTCATACAATTAATATTTTTATAATTTATAAATTCCTAAACGCCAAATATAATATTAAGACATATTGTATAATACATATTATATTCTTTGTTTCAGATCATTAACATAAAACTGAACATTAATTGATGTAGAATAAATTGAATAAAAATAAAATGGTAGTTAAAAATTAACTAACATTTGAAACTTTTTTATTTTCTTTGTCATTTCCGCAATTTTCAACGGATTTTGTCTACGATTGGGCTAAATTTCACGACATTCGGTTGTGCTGTGTAACCTCTATGACTGATATTATTTTTTCACACAGACTAATAGAGGCCCAGACAAAAGCCAAACTAAAATTGATCAAAATGTTTTGAAGGCAACATAATATGATTATTAACTTATATTTTTTATAGACCAAAACTTCAATTCAAAATTTTTGATGTGATTACAATATTTTCCCCATATGTATGCGTTAATATGTATCGGGAAAGTATAATAATGTGACATCTTTACAAAAAGATTGTTTGCGTAAAAAATGGTGATTCAGGAAAAATTCTCTGGCCTTTTCTTTCTGTAATCAATATTCCAAAAAATATTACTACTAATAAATAATATCGATAAATAAAATTGTAAAAATCGAAAACCGTACAATTGATGATTGTAGAAGAACAGCTGTCATTCGTAAACTAATTTACCTATGCCCGATAGTGTAAGTAAGTTTTCCAGCTGTCAGTTGAGAATTGAAAGTAGGCATTTGTCCCTTGGAAAAGTATATTATTTGTTTAAAATAAAATTATTTTTTACGATTAATATTAAAGGTTATTGAACAGTTTTGACGATATTAAATTTTAATTCAAGATTAGAAGAATTCCATGAGAAATTGAAACTTTATTTTCTAATGATTCCTCAATGAATTCTTCTGCTACTGTAGTCGATTTCCAACCGTGGCGTCATGCCGATTCCGACTATAGTTAAGGCGGGCATAAGTGAGACAGAAAATGCATAGTACTCTTTCTCTCATGCGCATGGGAGCGCATAGGAAGCAAAAATCAACATAACGTCGTAAGAATTTGCAAAACGAAACATAATTTCTTGATTGTTTTTCAATTTTTAGAATCTTAAAACTTCAACAACTGTTCTAAAGAAAATTTCTAGTCGATCGGTTAATTACTTTTAAAAATACGATAGTTTCAAAATAGCCGAAAAATAGTTGATACAATTTTACACAGATTTTATTTTTTTTTTAAGTCGTTTTAAATCAGATCGTCTTAAAAATTCCTTTAGAACAACCGCAAATATATTATCCTTCGATTAAAACTAAAACATTTAAAAAATTCGGTTTATTTTCGAAGCAACCTTCGACGTTTCGTCAAATAATTTTTTGATCAATTTCGATATTTTTATTGCAGCAAATTTGATTAAAATTTACAGATTGCTAAAATTTTAGTGGAGCTTTAGAAAAGCAGAGAGCGCTGTATTTTTAAATGATTTTTGTATAATGAACATTGTATAAGAAATAATTAATCTCCAAGATTTTTTATTATAAATAACTAAGCAATAATATTTTTGTATAATTAGGCTAATAAAAATGTTACAATTTACAATTCTAGTTTAGCAAAAACGAACAATTTATTTCTTGAAAACAAATCAAGAGATCTGCAAAAAGGTTGTTGGGATTCACGTTCAATTTTTAAAACCAACTATCGGTCTGTAAATAAAAGGGGAGGAGCTTATGTCTCCCACTTAAAAAATCACAACCTTAAAGCTGAATTGTCATTTTAGTTAAATCGTCCCTTGGATATACTACTAAACGGATATCCGTTGCCATAGTAACGGTAAAACGATATTTCACGTCCCACCTATCATTAAAGTTTACACGATAGATAGCGTGACATTCGTTCCATGAGGACCAATCAGATGCGTTCCTGAGCATTACGGCGTTAAACAGGTGAAAATTCATTGAATTTATAACACATTAACAATAGTTACATTGAAAAATCGTTGGAGAATGTTCACTGAACGATTTCTACTTTCCCCATACGTATACGTATGTATAAGGGAAAGTATAATCCACTCAAAAATTAAATATCGAAATTTTGGTATTAAAATGTTTCTTATCATGCTCTGATACGATTGTGTGAATTTTAAGGTTTGTTCGTTTGTCATGCACTAAGCTACACCGAGAAATTAGTGTCAAAAATGGCGTTCGTTTGTCAAGGTGTAAGAATACCAATCGTGTTTGTTTGTCCAGTGGCGGGTACACCGGCACCGAAAGTGTCACACCAACCTACACCGTCTTTTTGCCGGTGTAGCTAGTGTACTAAAAAGTGGTGTAGGAATACATTACCAAAAAATACTATTGTCAATCAATTGCTGAAAAGAAAAAGGTATTGCAAATTTTATGGACGATGATATCGACAGCAATCTTTTTGTAAATAAGTGCTTTTAACGAAAGACACTGGATTCATCTTTTCAATTACTTATGTTTATTATAGATAACGAAAATCTTACTGATCACACACGTTACTAACCTGTCAATCTAAAATTGCACTTTGAAATTTCAAAAAATCGTTCGTTTGTTATCCGTAGGTGTTCCTACACCAGGTAACACCACCTCCACTTTGTAGTTCGAACTACGCAACACTAACTTTTTCGGTGTAGCTTAGTGCATGACAAACGAACAAACCTTTAGTAACATGTTCGTCTGTATGTCACTATGTAGTTGTTGGGGTACGAATAAAAATAGTATCAATCGCGCAGGTTAAACCGCGAAATCAAATGTCATGAAATTCGGCATAAACGTGTATCTAGATTAAGCTTAGAGGCCAGCTGAAAATGATGAAAATCCGTTGAAAATTGCGGAAGTGATGAACAAAATAAAAAACGTTTAAGTGTCAATTCCTTTTAGACCACCTTTTGTTACTGTCAATTTGACATAAGCTTTTGACGTAAACGTCATCTATGAGGAAAGTTATGCGATGTCTACATAGCCGATTTTTTTTTTAATCAATCAAAAACGTTTTTGTTAATTTTTGGAACACGTGTCTGATTAAAATAATATATCGAGTGCGGTTTTTCTTTAAAAAAACCTTATGAAAAGTGAGGTATTGGTATAACAACAATTTAATACTATTCACCAAAAGATCTCACTGTCAACAGACCAAAAAATTGCGGTGGCTCAAACCACCCGACATTCCCCTACATATTTGCTAACACATCCTGACTTCAGATAGCTTGTATTTTTTTAACTGACTACAATCAACTGTTAAGTCAAGATGCCCAAAAATGTTAGGGTTATTTAATTGGAACATTATAACTTGAGAATTAACTGTAATGCATATAAAATTAACAGCTCGAACAATATTTGATTAGTAAAATTTGTGAATTTAGGGAATTTGTGAAAATATTCAATTATATTTTCTAAATTTTTGTAAACAAAATTCGAAAGCGTAATTAAAATACCTACGCACGTATGTAACAAATTTTCTATACCTATAGCATTACATAATATTATATTATTTTGTTACTGCAATTTATTATAGATGATAAGACAATAAGTATTCAGAAAATATTTAATTAAATAAAAATAAATTAAATCAATACTTCATTTAAACCTTTAAATTCAATGCTCATAGAATTGAATTTAAAATGTAAAAGTTAAACCGAGATTGATTATTTATGTCTTTCATTTGAAATAACTTTTTCAGCTCTGTAAACTGAAACAAAAAACCATTTTACATGTAAACAGGTTTTCACCTCATAATGTATAGGATAGTGAGGTTTAATAACTAGACAAGTTGTTTTTTGCAGTAGGTCATAAATAAAGAATAACTTGCAATTTCCGTGTTTAGTAGTTTATTTTGTAAGTTTTAATTGCTTTTATTTTATCATATGATTATTATTATGTTATAATAGTTATAAATAGTGTATATTTTTTTTTGGATGGGATTAGTTATTACCAAGTGAAAATATAATATAATATAATATAATAATGAAAGATCTTTCATTTATTATATTATTTTAAGATGATTTTTCATAAGTTATTAAGCAAACGTTATTATTTCTACTTACTTAAGTTTTAATAATGGAAATAATATTGCAGGAGAAACCAAAATTATTACCTTCAGTTGATTGGTTGTAGAGTATTGTTTAAGTACATAAAGTATTGTATCTAATTTGGTTGGGATAAACGTGTTTAAAAATCGTATGCGAACTTCCATTATATACCATAATTTCAATGATACTTGTTTGAAAAATATTTCTGATTTTTATAAAAGCTATTTACGGAAGAGCTGCCGAAACATTACATTTACGTAATGAGTAAACTCCGCAACTCGTCCTGATAGCATACGAATTACGAAAAGAATTGTTTCGGTGAGAACTACGTATGCAGTTTTACCTCCAATACAGGACCTATCCAAACCCACTTTAAATATAAACATAATAAAATTGACAATCAATTTTATCGCAAATTTTTTACATTGAAAAATTTAAAACACCTGTAATAGTGCATGGCAGCAAAACAACAAAATCAACAAAAAACAACAAAATACTTTACTTCCATGACTAACGAAAATATCATTTTGTAATTATTTTTTTATTTAAATTATTATTTTCAATGAAACTTATTTAAAGATTTAAATTTTAGCATATCAACCTAATTTTGTATTAGGTCCTGTATTTTTGATAAATCAAAAAATGTAAGTAGTATCAGTCGCAGGATCTTGATTTATTTTTTATAATACTAATTAAAACTGCATAATTTTATGAAGAGGGTTATAATTTATTTGACTAAAAATATTACGAAGCGTACGTAGTACATGATCTTGTTATCTCGAAGCTTGAATTATATATAATTTCCATTGGCATTACTAAGAACTTACTGCTTATTATATGTCTTGAATAAGGGTTACATCGGTGAGAACATAATATTGCTCCACAGCTCAAGTTGCTTATAAATGTACTGCTGTTCTGCAGAACATTTTGGAATACGTGTCGTTTTATGTGAGATAAGAAACAGGTTTAATCTATTAAATTGTCAATTGTTTGAGAAAATTTGATTCAGTTTGTTGAATACTTATTTTATAATAAACTATAAAAGGAAATTGTATATAGTTTAAAATGAAACTAATTTTAATTTTAATTCATTATAAAATAAAATTATTTATAGGGTTCATTTTTATTTATAAATTTAAAAATTAATTAGATATCCAAGAAAAGTATGGAAATAGATAGTTTTCCACGAGTATCGAACAATATTTTTTCTAATTATGTTTTAAAAAGAACTACATAATAATATATTTATATTAATAATTTATACGTAAATTAAAATAAATTTCCTAAAATATACTTTATGAAAATAGATGACGGTTGGTTACCAACTGTATTACTGACTAATGACTACCAACCTTACTTTCAGGTTATTAAGGGAACAGTTATAAAGGGAACAGGTTAGTGATAGCACGTTTTTTTTTAAATTGTGTTTTTAGTTATACTCGTAATGTCAGATATTTCGGAATGTTTTGATGTTCAGGAATCTGCAGCATTAGCGGTTCAAGCTCTAATACCACAGAAATCCAGAGGCAAATATGAAAAGACAAATCTGCAATTTAACACGTGGTGCAAAGAAAGGCGACTGAAGATCGTAAATAAATGTTTACCCACGCCGATGTTTTTTTCTGAACTTTTTCTTTTTCCCGCATATTTTTACAAGTGTGCGGAAAAGTATCACTTTTCCGCCCTAGTGCGGAAAAGTAGTACTTTTCCACACACTTTTGAATATCACAAAGTAAGACTTTTTCAAACATAATTAGAAAAAATATTTTCTAGTGTTCTAGGAAACTGGGTTATGAATATTAATATTTAATATTTTAATTTATTATTATAATATTTTAAAGGGACATGACAGGTTCAAGTATGGATTTTTCTTATTTTATTTGATGGCATATTTTTAAAGAAAAGAAAAGAGATATCCAGATCAAGCTTTGAACATACTATATTAGTAGATCGTTAAAGTATACAAAATTTTTTTTTGGGATTTTTGCAGACTGTTCTTTGCCTGCTACAAATTTTTTAGAAAAACATCGAAAATTCACGGCGTCCATACGTTCCAACAGTATGAAAACCTTTATAGAATAAACTAATAAGGAAGACATTTTGCCAAAAAATAACAAAAGGGCGGCGTTTATTTAAAATCAGCAGTTTTTGCCTCCAAAAAACGTGATCTAAATCAAAATATTTCTTCACGATTTTTCTGTCCGTAGTTCATTCTATTGTTTTACATGTGTGCTGTTCATTTTCAAGACAACCCCATACCTGCCCCGCTATATAAACTCGCTACTCATTTTTAAAACCAAATTCGACTATAATATTATTAAAAACATATTATATTCAAAGATTAAAAACATATCAAAATTAATCACAAAACAAATTGATTGTTGCAAAAATTGGATCCGTCATGTTACCATTAATATTATTATTAGGTAGGTAACTACTTTATTAAATAATATTAATACATAATATTTTGACGCAAGAATGGGTACTACAATGTTTTTCACGTTTTCTTCATTTTCAAATAATGAAAGAAAGGTGACAATAACAATTGATTAAGTAAATTAATTAAAACTTAAATGGTAAATCTAGCCAGACGGTGGAACTTCTAATGAAAAATGTTTTATATTGTGGACGAATTACTTATAAGGACTAACTTATAAGGACATTTAAATTTAGTTATTAAATAAACAAGTAAGTATACATAAAAATATAATAATCAAAGTACAATTTTAATCAAAAAATTTAAGATAACAGTTGGGCTGAAAAGTTCGTATCGTTTTGAAGAAAACAACATTTTTTTTGCAAAATTCAATTTAATTATTCAACATAGTTGCCTTCGAGGGCGATACACCGATTATAGCGATCTTCCAACTTTTCGATACCATTTTTGTAATACGATTTGTCTTTAGCCTCAAAATAAGCCTCTGTTTCGGCGATTACTTCTTCATTGGTTGTAAATTTCTTTCCAGCGAGCATTCTCTTAAGGTCTCCAAACAGAAAATAGTCGCTGGGGGCCAAATCTGGAGAATACGCTGGGTGGGGAAGCAATTCATAGCCCAATTCATTGAGTTCCACCATCGTTTTTATCGACTTGTGACAGGGTGCATTGTCTTGGTGAAACAAAATTTTTTTTTTCTTTAAGTGAGGCCGTTTTTTACCAATTTCATACTTCAAACGTTCCAACAATGTTATATAATAGTCGCTGTTGATTGTTTTTCCCTTTTCGAGATAATCGATGAACAATATACCATGCGCATCCCAAAATACAGAAGCCATAACCTTGCCAGCCGACTGTTGTATTTTTCCTCGCTTTGGATTGGGTTCGTCGCGTGCAGTCCACTCGGCTGACTGCCGATTGGACTCTGGGGTGTGATGATAGAGCCATGTTTCGTCCATCGTCACATATCGACGCAAAAATTCAGTTTTATTGCGATTGAACAGCTCCAAACACTGCTCCGAATCATGAACACGTTGTTGCTTTTGATTAACATTAAGCTCACGCGGCACCCACTTTGCACAGAGCTTTCGCATGCCCAAATATTCATGCACGATATGTCCAACACGTTCCTTTGAAATCTTTAGAGTCTCAGTTATCTCGATCAACTTCACTTTACGGTCATCCAAAATTATTTCGTGTATTTTTTTTATGTTTTCGTCTGTAACAGCCTCTTTTGGACGTCCACTGCGCTCATCATCTTCGATGCTCATATGGCCTGTACGAAATTTAGCAAACCACTTACGAATGGTTGCTTCCGCTGGAGCAGAGTCCGGATAACACTTATCAAGCCAAGTTTTTGTTCCAGCACTCTTTTTTCCCATTAAAAAACAGTGTTTCATTAACACACGAAATTCCTTTTTATCCATTTTTTTTTCAATCACAAAAGTTACTTTACTCAATATGCTATAACTCACGAACCAATTGACAGATCGCTGTCAAATTTTGACACCTATCGTTTGAAGGTTAGTTCTCACTGAAAATCATATGAAAAAAATTCTAGTGGCCCCCTCTCTTAGAAACGATACGAACTTTTCAGCCGACCTAATATATCTTATTATATGAAAAACCATGAAAACTGAATGTTTTATTGTTTTGGTTGAGTGTAAAGTGGAATTAGGAATGCGTTTTCTTGTAATTTATATTATGTGCAATAATAATTAATTCCTGTTAGCCGGACGTCGCTTGGACGATAAATGGAGTCCAGAAAATTATACCTTTAATTTAATAGTCCTTAATTTCAGAATAGTAGCAGGTTGCTTAAAATAAATGAATTAATAATTAAAGTTATAAAACTGTATAATGTAAGAGTTGGTGTGGTATAGGTAAAAACTTAATAAAAAGCAACTTTTTGTACACAAGACATTTTTGTTTATTATACCAGCCTACACAATTTTGAAAATTATTACAGTAAGTTATTGCAATTGAATCGCATAAACATAGTTCAAATATAATTTTATTGAAAAAATGTCAATGAACCTAACAAATGAAATTGCCACAATTTAAGGATTTGTTGGAATTTCTAATATCAATGAACACAAAGATATTGATATGGGATATATTCACGGGAATTTATTTAAAGCAAAAAGTCTCAAAGCTCTTTACTTCTATAAAGAGGGCCAAACAAAGTTTTAGTTAGTGAATAGTAATCTGGAACTAAGCGGCATTGTCCAAGAAAGTTCCTGAACAAAATTTATTGTGTTCAAGACTGCGAAAAGTATTTGCTTGTTGGTTGTAAAATTACACCTGTGAAATCTGATTAGAAAATTTGGGAACCTACAATTGTGTTTTTGGCATATGGAATCGCAAAGTTTTAGTACATACAAATGGGAAGTTTCAAATTAGTTATGCACAGTCATAGAGTAAAACGAACGATAAATTCATCATCTGACGATGCCTTAGTGCGATAAAAAAAGTTTGCAAACTGTATACTTACAGTGGATTTTATTTATGCTAATTTTGTGCATTTTAATTCCGAAGATGTTTAATAAATATTTTAATACTTCTAAAATACTGATATAGCTTTACTTTCGTTTTAGAAAGTTAATTTACTTAATTAGGTTAGGGGTCATCTTTACTTCGATGGATACAAAGTTTACATAATCTTAAACGGGAAGTACATATAATTGAGAACTGTTATGTTATGTTTGATTAAGATATGTGCTGATTTTTTTGGAACTTTGCCACCCATTTGTTTCTATTATTCTTGTGCCCGGTTTCTTCATTAAAGTTAACCGCGCGGTCATTTTAACCAGATGTTTAGGACATAAATGAGTACGAGTTATTTAATAAAAATAAAATGTTTAGAATATTTCACAATATACGTAAGACATAAGACGTACATAAGACTTAAAAATATAAATACAAATTAAAGCTTTATAGAGAATTGAGTCGAGAAGACTCAATGAACAATCAATGATACTCCGGATCTTGGATTTAATATAGGTGGTCTACTATAAATTATCATTTGGTGAAAATGAAATATCGTTGAAAAACATGATTATTGTAAATGACAACAAATAATTAGCAATTATGATAAATCCACTTTTCTGAATAGATAAAAATACGCTTTTTACGTTTGCCATGCATTGAATTATGCATGCATAAGTATTTAATCAGAGCCGGTGAGACCAACCCTAGTCTGGCCGAGTTTTTGAATTACTGCTAAAACTGATCGTCGTAAATTTTTTATTTGTATAGAAACGTAGTTCAAGTTTCTCGATAATAACAATAGTTAAAGTATCTTTATCAATTAAAAAGTTATGAGTTAGCTGTTTGTTAATTTATCACATTTAATAAATTTGCAAGAGAAGAAAAACTAAGATTAAGTTAGGAAAATATAAATTATAAAAATTTAAATTTAGTAATAATGCGATATTTGTGCAGGCTTTATTTCACAATTATTTTTGATATTCACTCGCATTTAACTTGGACAAAAATAATAAAAAAAACAAGAAATTATATAGCTCCTTGAAATATTTTATTTCCAACTGAGATACTATAGTGATTTTTTTAAGTCACTATTACTATAGGCAAAAATATTATATAAAATTTACTGGTGATAAGTAATTCCTACTTGTTGTCAACTTTGCTCCTCCTGGTTTACACAATTTAATGAAAATACTCCGAGATCTTTAACGTGGGAAAGGAGAATTGGACTCCATACATCTTAGAAAGACACTTGAATAAGCTTACCCATGAAACTAACAATACAGGACTAGTAAGCTTTTATGTTATGTAGTCCTACCCTGTCAAATGTATTAAATTAATGTCTTATTGTTTTTTAAATAATTAATTTTCTACATACGTATGTAATCTTCACTTTACAGTTAAAATTCTATTATTTTAAGATTTTTTAAAATATTTTTATTATTTTGTAATTAAGATTAGTTTTCCAACCATGAGAATTATTTTCGACATTTTTCTCATTATTATTTTATGATCTGAAATAATTGTTGCATTGCAGCGTGCGACAATCTAATATAAACATAATTATATTGTCATGGAGTTTTCTTGTTTAGAACCGTTTTTATTTTACGTTTGTTTAAATATTGTAAATGCCCTGTGCTGGTTGAAAATTTTAATTTTGTAAATTTGTGTTGGCAATTTTAAAAATGAACTTGCGCTAAAGAAGATATAGTTTTTTGCCAAAGTTTAATTTCTTCGTTAAATTTTTAATTAAATTTATACGTCTGGTATAATTTTGAAAATTGTATGAAAATAAAGATTGTTTTTTTGATTGAGTTTATTGTTTGGATATTACATGCTGATGCGGATAAGTAAGAAAAAAAAGAAAATTTTATTGAAAAAAACACCGCATTATTTGGTGAGGAAACCAGGGATTTGAAATGAAACACCGCATTTATTATTTGGTGCCGAAACCAGGGATATAAATGAGAAAAAAAAATTGAAAAAATATACCGCAATATATACTATACACATACTATAGCTATACAATACAAATATAGCGAATAGGACAATTACCTGACTGCCTGATTACCTACAGCTCTTTTTGAATGGAAGATCCCTCTGCTGCAATCTGAACTTAAGAAATGGTAACAATCTATCGGTTCCAGTGCACAATACCTCCAAGTTTGAAGAATTGATGCAAAATTTTTGGAATCCTCCACTCCAAAAATATTAAGTGATCTCTGTGAAAAAATCATAGAAAATAATATTATATGTTTAAAAAAAATGTTGTGGAATTGGTTTCACTCAAATAAAAACATTTTTTCTAATTATGTTTGGAAAAGTCTTACTTTGTGATATTCAAAAGTGTGTGGAAAAGTCCTACCTTTCCGCCTTAGTGCGGAAAAGCATTACTTTCCGTAGTAACACTTGTAAAAGTATGCGAGAAAAATGAAAAGTTCAGAAACATAAATCTACTTTATTTGTAATATTCATTTAAGGTTAATTTCGTACAATATTCCAAGTAAGTTCTTCTCTGCGACACATCCCGCTGATACCTATTATCATGACTACCTGAAACAATAAAAAAATCTTGTAAAATTTTATTATTGGCGTGGGTAGATATTCATTTACATTTTTCACGCGCGTTTTTTCATAAAGTACGAGCATATTTTAATTTAGATATAAATTATTAGGCGAGCGGTTTATCGTCTCAAACTCGCTTAAAAACTACATTAACCGACCAATCAACGTTCTGGTGGCTGGAAATGATTTTATTCGATTTCTTATATTATACTGAGAAAAAACTACTATATACACTTTATTTTTTTATGAGTCGTTTAAAAGTTATAAACAATCTTTTGTTTTAAAAATCTAAATTTTGGGGAAAAAATCTGAAAAAATTATAGAGGCTTAATTGGACCAAAAGGCACATTTTTTGTATCGTTGATTTTTTTCGTAAAATCAATGGTTTTTAAAATAATACTCAATAAATGGAGAAAAATGCCTACCTTTATGATTTTTTTTCTCAGAAACCAATTATCCAATCAGAATAAATAAAAAACAACAGTTTTCAGTCAACCTTAAACTATACGGTAATTTTTTTGCATTTTTAATTTTTACTGTTAGTAACAGTGGAAACTGTATTAGAGTAAACACTTGTGTTTTATAATTATTATTAAATCTTTTGTTTAGTCGTTTTGGAGTTAACTTATCCTTGCCAACCACTCATGTAAGTAAAAGTATCAAAAATGTAGTCAATAATATGTTTTACGCGGTCAAGGAACATGGAGTATTTATAATAGATTTGTTTTTGTGACATCTTCTAGTATTTAGCTAATTTAAATTATAACAATCCACGTGTATGTAATATATTGTATTTTAATGGTTAATAAACAATTTGAATTTGAATTAAAGCTTCCATCCTAGCTCGCCGGACGGACATACGCACGCACAGAGGAAGCAGTGTTAGAGATCTACTCCAATACGGTTTTCACTATTAGTAACACTAAAAATCAAAATGAAAAAAAATGTCGTGATAGTTTAAGGTTGCTTGAATATTTTTATTTTTTATTTATTCTGATTGGACAATTGGTTACTGAGAAAAAAAATCATAAAGGTATGCATTTTTCGCCATTTATCGAGTTTTATCTTAAAAACTATCGATTTTACGAGAAAAGTCAAAGACACAAAAAATGTGTGGTTTGGTCCAATTAAGCCTCTATAATTTTTTCAGATTTTTTCCCCGAAATTTAGATTTTTAAAACAAAAGATTGTTTATAACTATTAAACGACTCATAAAAAAATAAAGTGTATATAGAAGTTTTTTCTCAGTATAATATAAGAAATCGAATAAAATCATTTCCAGCCACTAGAACGCTGATTGGTCGGTAAGTGAACTGAAAATAGGTGTAAACCGCTCGCCTGTATGTAGTTCTTTTTAAAACATAATTAGAAAAAATATTGTTCGATACTCGTGGAAAACTATCTATTTCCATTCTCGGCTTCGGTGTACGATCTCGGCCGAAGGCCTTGAATGGAAAAATGTTTGTTTTCCTAACTTGTATCGAAAATATCTATTACATTATACTCTCGGGATTACACCCTCTAAAATAATACATTAGCAGTTGAAAAAAATTAAGAATTTTTTACATTTCGATTTCCTACCGCATTATCCAAAAGTTATTCAAATCGGTGTGAGACACCGGAGACACTTTAGAAAGAATGTAAAAAAAAGGTTACCAGGACCGAGGTTCGCCACTACAGAATAAAATAAAAATTCATATCGAGCAATATTTTATAGAAATAACATAATGGAACTAAAACAAAATAACAGTTGTTGGATTAACTCTGAGAAGTAATATGAATACTAATATGTACATATTATTATAGTTTATATAAAATATGAATACAAATCAGCAGTCAGTAGCAACATCTCAAATCTCAAAATATATATTATGATGTTCGGGGGGGCTAATTTTTTTTATAATTTAATGTAAAATCAAATTTTTTATTTGCATGAAACTCGTTTTATTCCTGTTTTAATTTACTTCTTTTATTTTTGTTAAAATTATAATTTTTGCAGTTGATTTGCTCGACTATTATTTTTTTAAAACGTAAATTTAATTTTCAATATAAAAAATATTAGAAAAAAAGTTAGATTTTCGTCCACTTGGATAGACCAGATATACGACACACGTTGTCAATTGCGATTCTTGCAATGCTAATTTATAAAACTTGTACCTTTTTACCAAATTTTAATTTTAATTCCAATATCAATTTATAAACCATTAATTATTTTGTATGATGCAATACTCCAAATCTTATCCAACTTCAAACTCCAATACAACTTTCTTTATCCAGTTAAATCAAGCAAACTCATATCACTTTTATAAAATCATTTATTTTTATTTTAATGAAATTCAAAACTGTGGGTAAAATCAAATTCTCTATCTAACTGGCAGACGCAATTACAAAAATGCGACCGTCTGCATCGGTGGCCTCTGGCAAAAGCAAATTTTATACCAACTTAAACACAAAATAGCTTTTAACAAAATTATACAGTATTAAACATTTACAAATTTACAAACATAATTAAAATAAACAACCCCGTAACATAATTTTTATAAAAAAGAATATAACAATATAGTATCTAAGCTGGAATGCAGCTCATTTAACTACCGCAATAAAGCTGGTCGATTAATCACCTTAATCACTATGAGGATTTTCTCAGACATATTTTTGATTCATCCATCCGGGTTGTGATGCGAAGATCAGCACGAAATAAGAATAATCAATTGAAATTAATTATTTTCAGTGATTTTCTACGTTTAAAGAATTTCAACTTATGGGTTTCTATACTTGTTGTACAACAAATTAACAGAAACTTCTATAAAATAGTTTTGTTCCAAATTAAATTGAAAACTGTTAATCTTGAAAATGATTTGTTTAGTGTATGGGTAGGTACAGTATAGCAAAAAACATAGAAATGTAATAATTATTATATTATAGAATCTGTGTGACATACAGCTTCAAATAAATGGATTGAATATAATTATTTAGTAGTAATAAAAAAAAGGAAAAATATTCATAGACAATAATTATTTGTATCAAATCTTTCTTATGTAACAACTGCTGATTTATTCGCACGATGGTTCGCCATATTGGAGGTTCATGTTAAAAAATATAGTCTCTGTTGAAATTCAAAATAAACATTAAATCGCATGTCATTGAAATTACTAAGCTTTTGATTTTCTTGCTAATGAACCATCACGAGCTAGGTTATAATTTCTTGCTGTAATTTGAATGCCGTTTGGAGCTTGTGTGTACTTTATAGTGCTCAGAAAATTAAATTTTAATTATCGTTTGACATAGCTGTTTAGTTGCACCCTTTAAAGTGCAAAACATTTTGATGTACATACATAAATTCAAAATTTATGCTTTTTGGTAAAAATTACAATATTTAAATGAGTTGGTAATTAGTGAAAAAATATTGCAATAAAATTTTGAAATTTAAAAGTGTTTTTTAAAACAAGCCGAAGTAAAAATCTCCGATACTATAATTATTATTGTATATTTTAAATATACGTGATGAATGCTATATTTTAATAATAATTATGTTATACATATACCGTGCTCTAATAAAAACTTTTCTGAGTTTTTTGGGCTTCTACATTCCAGAGAGAGTTATTCAGGGCGTAACTCACACTATCATTACAGTACATAAATCGAATTATATAGTTCCGGATAGTTCCGGAAGTGCGCGGTAGTTGTGTAAAATCTAGGGTTCCAGGAAGTTGAAAAAGACCGCGAGTTCCGGGAAGTTCGGGAAAATGCCTTCCGAATAATTCGAAGTAAGAAGTCCGAAATGTTCAGCATTTTTGCTCGTGGTATAATACCTCTAGGAATAAATTATTTATCTAAATTTTATGAACATAAATTTAAATTATTAAAATTTAATGTAATACTTTGTTGCTTAATAAATCTTCTCCTTTCTTTCTGTTAACAATAATAATAATCATTTAATTGCTTCTCAAAATAAATATACAAAATATAGGACTACGTCCAGTTATTCCCAAGTAGTGTACCAAATTTTCACTTGGCACCCCCTTAGTTCTTTGAGCACTTGCACAACTTTAGTAGGATGCTAACCTGGCTGGATGCTTAATAAATATATTTTCAAAAACTGAAAATGTTTCACGCAACACGCATCTGCAAGAGTTCACTACAGAGTTTTATAAATGAAAATGCACTATATGTATTAAATGAAGAAGTATTGCATTTTATTCTAACAATTATCCATTATACTTGACGGGATTATTTACCTTTACAATTTAAAATTTCATTCAAAATGAATTTTATTAAAAACCAGGATTTAACTAATCAATGATATCGTGCAGAAGGTAGTTTTCATATCATCTAGTAATAATAATCTGCTAGTAATAATAAATTTCTTCAACTAAATATTACCTATCCGTGAGTTAATTTAAGGAAAGACAATTACATACTTAATTATTATTAAAGAAAAAAAACTTCAGCGTTGAAAATAATTTAGAACATTGAAATACGTAAAAATAAATGATATGATTTTAATTAACCATAATTCATTGTTGTTATGCAAATTGATTATACTACGTAAGTTGTATTGTGGTATTTATTACTTTTATCTCCGCATTTTACACCTACTATTTTTACTTTTCTACTTCCTATTCAAGACTTGTCTCGAAAGCAATTTACGAAACTTTGGGTGACAACTGAAATATATTTTTGCAGCTATACAAAAATTTAAGCTCTTTTAAAATAAATGTGCAATTTCAAAAATAATTGTAGTTTTCTTCAGTTTTTATAACATCGCAGAATTTTCAATAAAATAAAACAATTTTTGTATTACTCCATTGTTAAAAGCTTTATCGGCATTTACTATTAAAATCACAGAAAGTGTGTATACGATTATAACACTCCCACAAGTGCACAGTCGAAACTTGCAAGTTCGATGCGAGATCTAAGTGGTGCGGTCGTCTTATAATCGCCAATACAGCATTGTGAGCCGTATTGCAATCTCGTGCCGCTCTTCGAGCGGCACTCGGTTACAATACCGCTCACAAAGCTGTAAGGTACGAAAACTGTAACACATTAAAGTGCTTTGTTAGAGAAACTGCATTATTTTATGAAAATTGAG
Source organism: Cantharis lateralis (assembly GCA_963170105.1). Classification (NCBI taxonomy): domain Eukaryota; kingdom Metazoa; phylum Arthropoda; class Insecta; order Coleoptera; family Cantharidae; genus Cantharis; species Cantharis lateralis. Next base: position 14,789,750 of record OY720629.1, read on the forward strand.
TTTACACTGCTTTTGTTATGTATTTTTTGTACATTCTTACATATTTTGAGACACATTATGGTAATCCATTATGTCGTACTAAAATAGCGAAGATTTAAAAAGTCGTTCAGTTAAGAAACCGCGTAAGTCACCGACTTATACTTCTTTTTTATGAATTTTATTTTATTTTACTTTGATTTTTCTAGAAAACTCAGCTTACTCTACAGGAAGCATAGCCATCAATAAGTAAAACATTGATGTTTTTATGAAACTAAACCAATATCATCCTGAAAATGTATTAATCGATGAATTGTTAATGAAAATAGTTCGATGATATTGTCGATGTTTATTTATGTAATATCTGACTATTAATATTTATGGAATTCATATTTCTAATTCTATAATATTGTTCTATAAAAATTAAAATTCGGAAAAAGCGATATATAAAATTGCTTAAAGTTTATGAGGTATGTGAATTTGGTTGTAATGAATTTATGAAGGCGACTTTTCTGAATATTTATCAGTAGATAGGGATCTGATTTTTAGGCATTTGCATGTTTTTTGCGTACCACATGTGAAAAATATCAAAAGGGGAGTCGTTTTATTTAGGTAATCTATTGCTATAAATGTACATAATATAGTATTAAGTGCATATTTGGCGGTTTGATGGCCTACAATTATTTATTTATTAATGTTTGCATATATTTTGCATATTATTTAGTAAACCAAAAAAATAAATTTTTGGTTTTTCCAACGTTTAAAAAAGTTTTTTAAATTTTAAAATAACTATCTAAAAATTTTAGTATCCAATCAATTTATATCTATTGAATTTTATTATTTTAATAACACGATATTTTATTTATTATTATTTATAATATATTATTGTATTTCTACTGCTGCACTGTCACTGTAGCTGCTTTCAACCAATAAAAGTAGTTTATTCATTATTTGCACCAATTCCTATTCACTATTTTACTATACATCATAATGAAAGTTATCAACGAATAATATTAGTGCTTATTTTGAAGCATTAGAGCAAATTTTGCTTGCATTTAAAACTTTTTAGCGCCTAAAAATCCAATCCCTATTTATGAGATATTTCGAGGTTTGCTATGTTTTTAGCTTGTGAATAGTTTTACTTTCCGAACTCCTTAGTAAGGAAAGTATTGTAATCAGAAATTGAAAAAAAAATTTAACCCCCCATTTTTTTTCAAATTTTTATGTTTCGAGGTATTCTTAAACCATTTTTACGTTTTTTGAAAAATGTCTGTGAGGGAGTGTGTGTGAGGGAGTGTGTGTGTGTATGTCTGTGAACACGATAGCATCCAAACGAAAGAACGAAATCACTCCAAATTTTAAATTTAAGTTTTAATCTGTTGTCCCACGAAGCCTATTGAAAATGAATAAAATCTAATGGGGGAAACGGGGGGTTTACCTGAAGCGATAAGACAAAATCCATCATAACTTCTAAACGCAATGAAATTGGTAAAAGTTTATTATGACAAAAAATTATCGCTATTACATTTCCAACAACTTTTGTTCTGTAATTTTTTTTTTGAAATTAAAACTTTAATTAAAAAAAAATATTTTCTAAAATGTAGACTAGTATTCAAATTTTATTTAAACTAGAAGAGCTAAATTGGTACAGAAAAATCGAATGCGCTTTAATATTTTTTTATGAAAAACGCAAGGCAAAAACCAAAATAAACTATTGTCTTTTGTTTTCGAGATGTAAATAAAAGTTCAATTGTTTTTATTATTTTTAATTACTGATTGTTTTAAAATAATGTAAGTTTAGATTATTAGTCAATTCACAATATTATACTCCACCGAGTTATTAAACTTATGGTCCTCGCTAAAATCGATATCGGTCATTCACGTTACCGATGGCACTCATCAGGTGGAGGACGGATATAACCATAGGCGCCGGAATAGGGGGGCAAAGCAGGGCACTTGCCCCCTCCTAGAAACTTGAATTTTTTATTTCTACCTAGCTAGCGCTCGTAAAATATTAGAATTTTTCTTTAAAATCATAAAGCCTAACAGAATTGAATACTTTGCCCTCTTCTATATTTGACTCTTCCGGCGCCACTGCATATAACTAAACTTCTTTGTACAACATGCATCATGAACAATAAATTAGAAGTATGTAGTACTTATGAAAATGGATAGAAATCGTAATACATGGCTCTATTACTGAAAATTACACACTTGTAGTTCTAATGATAAAACACCGTACAAATGATTCATTTAATACAAACTATAATAATGTTCAGTTTATATTTTATATTTATTGTAAATTCATTACTTAGAACTACAAATAGTGATTAAATTAAATCAAATTTCTTTCAGTGAAACTAAAAGGTCAGAAGATACACTAGAACTCAATTGTTAGCTATATTTTTTTAAGTTGGTAAAAAAGTTGACCGATGAGAGCGTGGTTACAGAGAAATAGAGAAAGACATAGAGAAATATGTAACATAATACAGTTACGAAACAGCTTAATTTTTACAGTACAAAAAAACAAGAAGAATCTAATAATGGAAGACAACCACTACAGAATAAAATATTATTTATTCATTATTTACATTTACAATAAATCAATAATAAATTAATCACTACAAAACACCTAACTTAATTACTACAAGGATGCCGACAAATCGAGACCATCACTTCAATTGTAACATCTAAACATTCTCGAATACTGGTTGAAGCTTTAATTAATTAAATTACGTATTTCGTAGAACAAATTTTGTTCTATGAAATTCAACACTAAATCTATTATTATATGTAGCTTAATCTGCATGGACCGGTGTTAAAATCTGAAGAGGTTACTCGAACCAATTATTCTAATATTATAATAATAATAATTACTTATTGGTAATTGTTTCTCATTAAATAATTCATAAAGAAAAACTAAAATGAAACTTAAGGGGTAACATTAAATTATAAAACTAAAATTCAGTTTGAGATCTTTAATCACGATAGAAACTAATTGCATCCAGATTTTAATACCTTGATATTTCACGTATAGATAATTCTCTGGATGACTTGAAGCTCAAAAAGTAACTCAAAATCTAATCGCACAATAAAACAATATATAATTAGAAGAAAGCAGGAATTAAAAAATTTCTAGAAATATATAGGCAAAATAAAGAAAATTAAGGCACAACGATTATCTGGGAAGCAATCGGGTAGGATAGTCGATTGGTCAAATTAGTATGGAATGGGTTCTACTGGAAAGAGATCAGTGGGAACTCCAAGAATAATATGACGATAATAATATCGTATCCGATTTAAGTGATCTCTGAGTAGAATACGAGATCGCACTAGTCCTTATAAGAAACAGAAAATTGGAAAAAAGTTGTAAAAACGGCCAAAGCATGAATGCATTAAATAAAATAAATCTACTTCTGGGCTATAAAAACAAATGGATTGTAACATCAAAAATATAAATATTAGGTGAAAATATCACCTAGTGACTAACTTTCTGATATCCCCGCTGAGACCGATGAAAAAAACTACCTAAGATGATTTTTTGTCAATACCATTATCGTCGATAAGGAACAAAAAAAACAGTTGAAAAAAATTGGCCAAAAATAATTTGTTGTAACGTATTGTTTAAATAATATTTTAAGTTGCATTAACACAAAATTTGACTAGGAGTCAATGGGCTTAAACTACAACTTTATCTGAAAATATAAAGGTTTAAGGCGGGCATAAGTGAGACAGAAAATGCATAGTACTCTTTCTCTCATGCGCATGGGAGCGCATAGGAAGCAAAAATCAACATAACGTCGTAAGAATTTGCAAAACGAAACATAATTTCTTGATTGTTTTTCAATTTTTAGAATCTTAAAACTTCAACAACTGTTCTAAAGAAAATTTCTAGTCGATCGGTTAATTACTTTTAAAAATACGATAGTTTCAAAATAGCCGAAAAATAGTTGATACAATTTTACACAGATTTTTTTTTTTAAAAGTCGTTTTAAATCAGATCGTCTTAAAAATTCCCTTAGAACAACCGCAAATATATTATCCTTCGATTAAAACTAAAACATTTAAAAAATTCGGTTTATTTTCGAAGCAACCTTCGACGTTTCGTTAAATAATTTTCTGATTAATTTCGATATTTTTATTGCAGCAAATTTGATTAAAATTTACAGATTGCTAAAATTTTAGTGGAGCTTTAGAAAAGCAGAGAGCGCTGTATTTTTAAATGATTTTTGTATAATGAACATTGTATAAGAAATAATTAATCTCCAAGATTTTTTATTATAAATAACTAAGCAATAATATTTTTGTATAATTAGGCTAATAAAAATGTTACAATTTACAATTTACAATTCTAGTTTAGCAAAGACGAACAATTTATTTCTTGAAAACAAATCAAGAGATCTGCATAAAGGTTGTTGGGATTCACGTTCAATTTTTAATACGCAACTATCCGTCTGTAAATAAAAGGGGAGGAGCTTATGTCTCCTACTTAAAAAATCACAACCTTAAGTAACAACATTAAATAATACAAGTTCAGCAAATGGGCTTAATCAACAATTTTGTTGAAATTTTGGTTAATATCTATGAAACAAATTGTAAGGTAACATCATTCAAGAATAATTTGCAATTGCCACAAACAAATCTTATTGACCGGCGTTCTGGGCCGTATATAAGGGGCTGGTTTTGAGGGTTCAAACCCCCCCCCATGGGTTGAGTAATACCAAATAAATAACTAAATAACAAGAATTAAATTAAAATACGGATATATGCTAACTTCGTTTTAAATTCCATAACCCCCCCCCCCATGGCCAATGTCTAACTACGGTCCTGCCGGCGCCGGCGTTGAAATTTTCAACAAAGCAATCCAAAATTGTACTCTATGACTTATTTAGTTATTACTTTTTTCTGAAAAAATGTAAACCTGGTTTACATGTGATACTTTCTTAATCTCTTTTACCTTCGCAAAAATACATTTCAAAACCTTTCAGTTTTTGGCCTTGCTTTGACCAAAGAAATGGGAACAAAATTTAAGTTATGTGATGGGACATCTTGACGATATAAAAATATAAAAATAAAAGGGTGAAAACAAAAATAATAATAATAATGTTTATTTTTTTTTTATTTCTTTATTTCATGTAAGACCAGCAAACTACAAATTATCTAAGTATTATGCATGATCAGCATATAGTTGTGCAGCCTCACATGAAAAAGGCGAAGTTCAGATTGGCTCTCAACGAAAGCCGCCTGCTCTTCCACTCAACCCAAATGCTGGCACGCGCGCACATCAAGGCCCCCCCACACCCCGATCGGCACCAACATGACTGACAATCTCGAATTCGAGGTTCTACTGTACTATATAAAAAAAAAGTTGACAAAACGCTTATAAAATTAAAAAAATAACCATCAAGAGACAAACCCTCCCATAAAAACACCTTCATATCTCTGTTCCATATAACCCTGGAAAATCATAATTTTCAATATTTCAGTGATTTTGGAATAATGTTATATATTTGTTGAGGTTATTATGAAACTTTTTTCTCATAGAACTAATGCTCTGAATACAACAGCTTCCTCGCTACATATGAAACACCTTGAGGTTTTGAAAAATGCTAAAGAAGCAATGATTTTCATTATTTTTTTTTCAAAAATTACGTACAATGTTTGTCACTTATCAAGTGACACTAGAAATTTTTGTCTTTGTGGTGGGTTCACCCTGTACGTCAAATTAGCGCTTAGATTCAAATCATGTGCGTTCGTTCCATTAATCCCTATCGTTCCATATATCCCCGTTTTACGGTACCGTCTAGTCTTAAAGATTTATTGTAAACTGCTTACATTCTTTTTCAAGTTGTTTCATTAAATTAAAAAAAATGTAAGAATTTCTCTGGCAAAATATTTGATTACTGCTTTCATGAGTTCTGGGTTTGATCCGCCCTTGATTCTCATATTATATTAGAATATTCAGTATTACATCAGTTGTAATATTATAGAAGATATTAACAATGTCAACAACGATATTGCTAAGCAGAAATCTGTAATAAAATGTGAAGAACAAATTTTAAAATATTAAAAAAGCTGCACATACAAACCTTGTAACCTCTTTCGCATCTACTAAAGACGTCACAACCAGTTGAGCACGTAGTCTATCGTAAACTTACAATATTTACATTTACCGAATAGAATTTTGTTTAAATGTTGAATCTTTATCTTCACGTAACAATGCAAACAAAAGGCAAAAGTTTGAATTGTAAAAAATTCAATTTTGTTTACTCAATTAAATTAATTTAATCCAAATTCAATATAATGCAATAATATAATTAATCGTGACCACGAATTTCTTACTGAACATAATTTAAATTTTAATCTTCATTTGAATACGGAAATCGACTATAAACCTTCGTGTAGTATGAATGATCAATTTAATTAAAACTTATGAATTAATTAAGTGCTCATTAATGCTTGTAATATCCGGATGCAGTGCTGCATAACGTCCCTATAAATTGCGGATCTAAATTCTTGAACTAATAAATTATTCCACTCTAGTACGATCTTTCTTAGATGCTAGTGGTAACTTCATAATCCTTTATAAATAGTAGGCGGTCTGTCTATAACTTGTGATTACATTTAAGAGCATTTTAATAAGAAACCACATGACTAGAAGACTACTTCTAATGTATCTATTTTAATAACAATAAATTAAAATTAATTGTTTCCTGCAATAATCCAGGATGAGAATTTGGCATGAGTATTTGATTGCAAATCTCGCGAATAAGTTCCTGAAGTGAAACTTAAACTGGAGGCACATTTTCAAATGCCTTTAACGACATTTAAATATTTTATTACTTTTGCAAAGTTTCTGGTAATATCATTTGTAAAAACAAATTCTGATGATGAAAATTTCAATTATAATTACTAACTTTAGAAATTTCGCAGATAATCAATTAATAAAAATTTTATTATTATACTACCATATTCTTGAATCTTATATATATATATCAATTTTTTAATTATTAGTAAATTATTTAAAGTTGAACAATAAGTTAAGTTAACAATATTAAAAACCAATTAAGTTTTAAAGCTTTCGATGATTTTTACCAACTTCATCAGAGATAGTTTATATTACCGTGTGCTGAATGAGTTAGCCAAACGTAGGAAATTAACATGTAAAAACTTATTTATGCAAATAAATAAATAAACCTCATAAGTAACGGCTAGATGAAATCTAATGCTTTTATCATATTATGTAATTTATATTTCTGCATTATTTTTGTGTTTAATTTTTTCTCTAAAATAATTAGGGAAACAGGAATCTCCATAAATAAGTTTATACATGTTAATTTCTAATGTTGGCTAACGCATTCAGCACCCGGTATTTATACTCTTTAGAAAATTTAAGAAATGCATACATATACTTTTTAAAACTAAAATAATTTTACGTTTTTACAAATAAAATACACTATAGTAAGTATAAAAATATCGTAAACATGTTCACCATACTTACTTATGATACCAATGGCGATCTCAGTTGATAGTTGATCGGTCTTTGGTCTTACAGAATTTTTTTGAAGTTTGAAAGCCGTTCTAGTTCTTCATTCCCAAACAAATTGAATCTTAATCGACATAATTATTTTATGTAACACTTTTGTGAATAAAATATTTTGCTACCAAATATTTTTCTCGTAACATATTTTTATTTCAATATTTAAATTAAATCAAGTAATTCTTCCTACGTTTTTAAATAGGAGTACCGAATTAATGCAATTATTGTATTAGTTGTAAGCAATAATATATCCTTATATAAACATTGAATGTGTTCAATACCACATTACATTATATATTAATTTAACATCGTCTTAATATTGAATAAATGTCGCAAGAGCATTACTTACGTATAAAAATATAATGTAGGATAGATAAATTTATTTTCGACGCCAGTTTCCGGAAATTTTTCTGTCAAAATAAATTTCCATGGTAATTTGATTCTGATTGGTTTACATTTAGTAAATGAGATTTTTGATAGAATTTTTCAGAGCTTCATACTTTCCATCAAATTCTCTATTAGTAGATAAAATTACGTAAAACTTTCAAGTAAAGAAAAAATGTGCCAGTTGACTTCTTGAATGGGGTTACTGACTATACCTTGGGCATACATTTAAAAAAGGTAAAATTCAATTTAAGGATTTAAGAGTTTTTACCTTTACGGCCAACTATCTTTGATCTCTCCTACCTATTATTTATTTTTATTGGAAAAATAAAATCTTCTACGTTTAAAGAGGCCGGCATCTTTCACAGTTTTAGAACTTTAACTTGTGCTTATATTTTATAATAGAAATAACAAACAATAAAATGTTAGTGGGACAAAAAATCAGTAACTAAAATAACAAATTAAAACAGAGTAACCATCCAGGAAAATAAAAAAATTTGTTCATAATTGTTTCGTACGTCAATGTAGGCATCGATCTTAGACCTAGGCGAAATTATCTCCCTGGATGTGTAAGCTGATTCTTTAGAAGTTTAGATTATAAAATACTTTATGTTGTGGCCCCCGACACAGCGATACTTTATATGAGTAGATATGTAAGCAAAATTTTATTTTTACTTGTAATAAAAATAAAAAAACTGAAATATTAAGCTTATTTAAATTTGTCTGCATAAGACAAAACAAAGCTACAAAGCATCCATAAAAAGTTCAAAGAAGTTCTTTTAGATTTAAAAAAATCAACAGTATTAAGAATACATAGGCAGCTTATCAGTAAGCTGAATATGTAAGCAGCTTAATACGGCAAGCAAAACGAGGAAATAGGTAGATTCAGGTAGTCATCAGATCACTCACCAGGTTAACGTGTTATTTGTTGGAGCCCGAGCGGAGATACTCTATATTTTTATCGTCATCTCTGGACAGGTAATGGCAAACCACCGAGGTATCTGCCAAAAGTAATCTTCTATAGGAAAAGAATTGCTAACTATGCTCTTAGTTGGGACAAAGGATTCTAGAAGAGAGAGTGCTCTAGAACCGGTGCTTCCTGCATATTGAACTAACTACAATAGCAACTTTCCTGATAAAACATTACATGGTAGTTACACTTTAATCACTAATAAGTAATTAAGCAACTAATCCAAAAACTCTCTAAACTAACTTACACAACATTGAAACTATGCTTTGAAATGTGAAGATTAAGGAATGTTCAATTATTTACAATGGAAAAAGCTCTTATCCTCTATTGCTCTAACTACATATGTATGGTCTATTATTGGTCTATTAGCTAAAACAAACTTGGAATTGTTTAACTAAAAGAAATTAAATGTAGGAAATTGATGACAACACATTAAAATTGACACTCTGTGAAATAGGTGTAAGTATAATGATAACTGTAAAACTGTAAGTTTCCTGTTTGTACCAAGGGGTTAGCAAAATCTTTTCTATTTGCTTGCTAAGAAACAGCAAAAAAATATTTAAAAATCTTAGTTTTGCTGTTACAAAAATGAAAGTGGGGACTATTTATATATAATTATTTAAGACATTCAATATTTTCCTGTTTACATAGAACTTTTTAATGCTTTTATTTTGAGTGCAATCTATAAGATATTATCAAATCGTTTGAGGTCAGTCAAGTAGTTGGTTGTAAAGCTGATCATCGAAAGAGTTACTAAAGGACATCAAAAAAATAGCCAAAGGGTCTTCATAAAATACGATTTTGAGCTTTAGCCAAGTAAAGCAATTTACAATCTGAATATAGAAGCCTAGCGGTCTGAAAATTTATTGTAAAAGAAAATTTATGGTGGGTAAATAATTATTATATTTATAGCAATTCATAACAAGTTTCTTGGTTATTGGGAAAGTATTAATTTGAATTTATGTTGACACATTTTACTTAATAACCCTAAACCGGAAAAATTTGCTGCCGCAATAAAGAAAATATTTTAGTTTCTATTAACTCCCCGTTGAAAAGTGAGAAAGAACTTTTTAATTTTTATAATTTATTTTATACCGTAGTGGTTACAAATTTAACTTCAATGGGAATTACATAATATATTGTGACTATACTATACCTACTTCGTTATGATTGTATGCAAAGTATGTAATAGTAAATTCATCAGACTAAATTAAAAATTAACTGAAACAGAAGTAATATGCAATTTTTACTCATATTAAATTGGCTAAATAATAATTTCAACATTATTTTTCATTGAAATTGAAAACTTATCGTTACCCTTATATTTGGTATGTACGGTTTTGAAAGATATTATTCGCAAAGTCAATATATCATTTATATGATATAATATTATATAACATGATATATCATAGATATCATTAATATCGTCTTTGACGGTTGATTTCATCTATGATTGTTGACACATATTGCGGGTGCTATTCAATAAAATACTTTTATAAAATGTGCTTCAAATTGATAAAATAATGAGGTGAATTAATAATAAATAAACACTTTAGTTATTTCAATTTCTATTTAATTTTTCTGATAACATTTTTCGTACATTTTTTATGAGAAGATAATATAGAACTCAGTTTTAGTACATAAATTTATTAAATTGAAATTTATTTCATGCTTCGAGGTTTGATTCGCAAGATAATACTATATCATAAGCGCCGCACAAATCCAATTGATTAGATATAGGTATTCGCCTCTCATATTTCAATTTACAGCGTAGTATTAATTTTAATGAACCACAATTTTACTTTCAATTTATAAAATTTTATGTTCATTAATTAATAACGTTTTTGCCTTATATACTATTTAATATAAAATAATGATCAGGTTAAGAAAAAGATACCCTTAATAATTGTTAATTTTTAAATAACGACAAGCTTGAAGTCGTGGTGGGCTATTTTCAGTACGGTACCGCATTTAAAAGAGTTTTAAACAAAAATCATCGTGAATTGAAGTAGGTTAAGTGCTGGGAATAAGAATATCCCTGCCCACTATTCGTTTCAGTTACGCGCCATTTAGTGACTGGCTTTCTTTTTTGTAAAATAAAATATTGTTTATAAAACTACGTAGTAGCTCATAATTTTTTTAAGTAGTATATCAACAGTTTTAGCATAAACTAAAAAGTTAGAATCTTGGTAATTTCAGCACCGAGTGTAGACTAGCTAAATAGTACTTTCAATACTAAAACAATACTGAAAATAAGTTTCAGACTTTTAAACTAACCAGACAAATAACTTTAAACAGTAGATTTGCATATTAAAAAAACTACAATTAGATTTGCAATAGTGGTATTATTAAGTGAGCGGTTAGCCCGGTATTAAAATGGTAAGGTAAAGAAGGCTAATATCCAACGATGAGTAATTAATTAATTTCTTTATTTAATGATATATAAACAGCTGACATTGCTGTATTGTAGTATTGCAGTTATAGTTTGCATGTTTGTTTGTCTACGTTTGTGAAAATGTATAATATACTCGTATCTACAATAAATTTATTCGAATAAATTTCGTCAATGTTTATCCGGCAAAAATTTATGCAAAATTGGGTTATGAAATAGCGGATTTAGCAATAATGAAATAATGAATGTAAGAAAAATATAGAAATTCAAAAGTAATCAATACCCACAACAGAAGAAGATAGAACTGTTCTAGCATCAGCTGTTACACCAATATTGACATGTTTTCATGTATAGACGTTAAGTTAAATCCTTCATGTTACGTCATAAACCGATTCTACCTCCAACTTTGTTTGATTTAATCCAACATCTATTATTTTATTTTTTGGTACTGATATTATATAATTTTTAATATACATAGCTTATAGGAGTAATATTGAACTATTTAATTTAGTTGTTACTCTCAAATCTTTTGTTGGCATTGAAATTATTGCATTTCTTTACAACAATATTTTATTGTATACTTGCTTTCCCAAAAACTTACGAGCAATATAGCAAAATTAATAAAACTACTAAAAATTGGAAAATGATTAATAAAATATAATAATGTATGAGTTATGTATCTTGATATGTTTCATGTGACACTGAAGATATGTGAAGTGCTACATGAAACATATCGTGCAAGCTATAGATAAAAACCAATAATTTTATTTATTGCGAAGAAAGTGCAATTTAAAGTTTATTTCAATTAAATATATTTATTTATTAGTATTATTACTGATGTAAAAGTTCCAGTGATTAAAATTATTTCTGGCCGAAGACATAATATCACTAGCATTATAATCTGTTATTTAAAAGATGATCTCTATTGGCTTGTAAGTTCTATAAAGCGCGGCCTAGACGCAACAATATATCTGAACAGATAACTGTGCGCATGTCTGAACAGATGTATGTTTAGATATATCATTACGTGTGGCCAGGAGATTTGTTCAGATATCCGCACATATATGTTGAGGTTTGAATGATGTCCAAACGTAAATATATATTTGAACTATCTCTGTTCAGATGTGCATATTATGTTCAGATATCTCGTCATGTCTATGTCATCTCTATATCTAAACACATTTCGGAGATTTGAAGAGATTAGCTCAAATCTTGGAAGATTTGAACCAAGTTTTTCTGAATTTTACTAATCAGTACGAATTAAAAAAATATATTATTTATGCTTCATGAAGTTTATTTATACAGTAAGTCCAGGGGTACCATTGAGAAATTTTATTATCATTGTTTTGTCATTGATTGCTTGACTTTGAACACTACCTACAAAAATCTTATTTGCCAACTGCCATCAAAATGCAAAAGATTTCTTTTTTATCTTTCAATGTTTTAAGGACCACTTAAATATTAACAAGTAAATTGAAAGCTTTGAATAATATTATGTACATACTCTCGTATATTTTACACTGCATTATTTAAAATACATCTTGTAATAATATATAAAGCAGAAGTCAACTTTTATAATGCCGATCCCAAACGATACGTAGGTACATAATACATAATACATATTATGTACATGATAGTCGAATATTTGCGTTTTTTTTTATTTAGCATAATTATAATATTTTATGTACTACTTGTTCCGTTTTGCACCCGTGCGACAAGTGTATAATGTCGAACAGCTTTAACAGGGGTGAACGAATCTCGGCGATACAGTCATTGATGGCGATTTTTTCTGGTTCTTGAGATTTTTATGGATTTCAATCATTTCAATTTTTTTTTCTATTTTAATCTCCGAGGTGTGGTACTTTAGTATCGTTATCATTGCTACCAAAAGAGTGTCCCTCTTCCACAGATGCGTGGCCAAATTTGAGCATTCAGTTCCATGGTTTATCTATGCTCTAGTATGCTCTCTTATTCCATGAAAACCATTGGTCTATCTTTGGATTCCTTCCTAACGGTTGGTTTAGAGCACCTGTTGTAAACTGCATACAATAATCAAATAATATAAAACTAAAAATACAGAATAAGCATAAATTAATATCAGATCGGTCCACAGCAATGGCTGCTGACTAGAGAACATTGGCACGCACCATGTGGATAATTATCTAACAAATACAATCTTACTTATAATTATTATAAAAATTAATTAAAATAAATCACTTTTTTTCTATTTAACATCTTGTTGATCTTATAATATTACAGATTTCTTATTATTTTCAGATCTATTTAAATATAATATCGAGTCTAATGAAGGTAAAGAAATGTGTTTAACTATAATCAAAAATCAAAGTATACAAAAGTAAAAAGCAGAAACGTTTTAAATTATTAAAATAAAAAAAAATAATAAAATAAAAAGTACAAAGCTTTCTTTAGTTTGGTAATTTATAAAACTAACATGAAGGCGAATAGTGAAATCTACCATATACTATGTACATATGCAACTTCTCTCACAATTTGTCAAATATATACGAATTAGGAACATTCACGCAACGTCTGGGAGCGGCATTACATTGCTGATGTCAATTTTTGCGAAAATTTGAATAATCAATTCAATTTTATCAAGTATTCGAGGCGAGGTACCTCGAGATGAATTGGGAGGGTTTGAATTACAAACTCTAAAGTGAAAGCAAAACTTGAAGCTTCAATATAAACTGAAGATAACGGAATAAGTTGGGAAAGATAAAAAGTTGAATTAGTCTGACTGAAAAAATATTTTAAACTAAAAATTTGTAAACACACTTTTGATATTTTGACACGTTCATCATAAAACAATACCTTGGTTAAAAAATATTTTAACACAACATATTAAAATAAGATATTTTTAAGTTACCGTAATATAATAAGGTATTTTAGAACTCATAAGCAGTACCAATCAAAAGATACGTATTTTAAGGAAAGACTGATGTAAAATAAAAAAGGGTCTAATAAGTAGATAGTGTAGGTATAACATAGAGATTTGCAGTTATCGATAAATAGATAGTAGTTCAAAATAAATAGATTTAATCAAGTTAATTTTTAATGATTATACGTAAAAAATATTTTATTAGAAAGATGTAAATCAAACTTTTAATAATAAATTGAATATACAAAATTTTCTGTGAGAAAATAATAAATTAAATATTATTTTAAATTAAAATGATAAAAAGAAAAACAATAAATAAATACAGTTTGTGTGATTTATTGTAACAGTGATAGATTGCCAGATTTATAAAAACAGAGCTTCTTTATAAAATATTTTTATTAAAAAACACTATCTTCTTAGCAATAATAATATATTATCCGCTATGTTTTTAATGGTTCAAAGCTATTTACACTTTATTTATTTACATATAAAACTAATATTAAAAATTTATACACACAATAAACACTGTTTTTTATTGATAAACAGAGAATTTGTTGCATTTTTTATTAGCTGGTAATGTCGTAAAGAAGGGTAGTAAACAGCTACGAAAAATTTTCATAAAACATCAATAAAAGCAGTTTTTGCAAAGTTAGTTAACCCTTACCATATCAATCGAGTATTTCATATAAAGGCAATGTTATGACTTTTAACATTGCCAATGATTTAAAATTGTATATTAATACAATCAATACTTGCAAAAGTTATTTTACTGAGAAATTTCTTTCGAAAATTCAATCCAAAACAGAACAATATTCTCCGTGTGCAAATCCTGAACTTTCTATCGATATTCGGTCAGAACGAGAACTTCAACGAAAGATTGTAAATTTTGTGTTTATTTCAGCGAATGAATTTTTATAGATATTTTCAATATGTGATAAAATAATCGATATTATAGTACTCGTAATAGTAAGTTATTCAAATTTTTCGGACATCAAAATTTCGCACTCTTATCAGTAGTCACGCGTTGCTGACCTCCTTTTACCATTCCAAACTTCTTATCAACTTTTCAATTTTCAAAGACATAATTCATCAAGGTCATACAGGCACTTACAAATTTTTTACACCGTTTTCTTTAATAGGTGTTACTTCGCACTTCACTTTCACATCGCAAACAATATCAGGTCTACAGTAGTCTTATTTGGTACAATTGCCTGGCGGACAAATTCCGTAAAATCGCTTCTAACATTACAATATAACCCGTTTGGCCTAAGATTTCTCGTTATCTGAGAGGTGATCAAAGATACGTACGCTTCTAGATAAATTTATGTTTTTTTTAATTCGATGAATCAGATTTATTATTTTACTATTAAAAATAGCCAATACTCAAATTGAGATATACTTATTTTAGATCCTAAGAAGGTCCTGAGTACCATAGAAACTAAAATAATTTGTGTTATATAGTAAAATATCGATATTTATAATATAAATTCTTTTGATGGTGAAAATAAATATTATAGAAACCGCCGATAAAATATTCGCATTACTTTTTTACGGTTTTAGGCTCTTTTTGTCAAAATTTTTGAATGATCCATAAAATTAGATGTTTATATTGGTAATTTACGCTTCCATCTACCATAATTCTTTTAGAAAATGTTGTATGTAGGCCCGGATTTTTAAGAAAATATACTTTTGGAAAATATAAAATCTGGTTATGAAAGTTTTATAGTCAATCAAAAATATGAAAAACTCATATTTTGTCATATTTTGTTTTTGACAATATTTCATCTTTGCAAATCTATTTGAATCGTACTATAATTTACTCTAATAGAGTAGAATTATGAGCTCTTTAAAAGTTTCAGGAAAATCCTGAAATCCTGCCTGGAAAATCCAAGAAAACCACCGTTCAATATTGGTTACTTGTAAAGTCGAATATGATAAAATTATAGGAAATTTTAATCACTAATGCCCGGTTTCTTCATAAAATTAACAGCGCAGTCAACTTGACAAGCTGTTCCGGAAATACACGAATACAAGAATTCGTACTCGCGTATTTGCGGAACAGATTGAAAAATAACGGGTATATGTGCTTATTTTTCACGTTGATTTGAGAAACGGTGGAAGATATCATTTCAAAATGTACAGGTATTATTTTTGAAGTTATTTTGAAATGCACCAGATATTTATTTAAATTCCTGTAATTGTAAACTGTAATTTAAAAATAAAGAAGTGCCTGTATATCTATTATATACCCTACCCTTAACGTTAGCAGTTAATCGTGCAAATTACTGTGCCTACAACAACAGTTGCAAAAAATAAATCCAAATCGTAATAATAATATTGTAATTGGGAGAAAATGAAAGTGGAAACTTTACAACTTCAATAGAAAATCAGACTTGAAAATCTTTTAAATTTTTTTAACGCTCTAATTATTGCTGAAAAATTATGAAAAAATTCAAAAATAAGCATTTTGTTATTTATAACCTTCATAATTTTTTTCATAAAGTTTTATCGACTAGAAAGGGTTAAGATCCAAAAAAACTTTTATTGCTAATTACTAGAAGGACTTTTCTCCATCTTATCCGGATACTCTTTATTCTTCGTTGTGCTAATTTTAGCATCGAATTAAAATCTACCATTCCAAGTTTGAAGTTTTAGTTTTATAACAAAACTAGTGTGTAGTTTAACTCTAGAAATTAAGACTAATTTATTTATCAACTATACTAAACATTTTACACGACAAATTATTTTACTGTGAAAGCTGGTCTCCCAGGAATTAGATCTTTTCTTTACAAAAACAACCGCTAGCAACTCAAGTCAAACCTATAATTCCTAAAGTGAACTGAAAAATTGCTATTAATTAACCGTAAGCTATCTAAAGGGGACATCATTGGCTTTCTTTCAATCGAAATATTGGTATCTACCCATGACTTCGAGTTTAATTATTTCGGAAAAAATCTCATTCGCACTCTTTTGTAATTAATATTATTTAACTAAGTAACTTTGTTATTAATTAATATAATAATATATAAAACAAGAAATAATATGTTTCCTTTGTTGAATGTGTAAAAATGAGATTTCGCAAATAAATTAAAATTGAAATTTTGCGTAAAGCTTTGTTCCCAAATTTTAATATTTAATAATATTATATTGAAAATTTCATGATACCTCGTTCCATTACTAAAGTACCACGTATCTCTCGGTCAAGGCAAGTTAAACCAAAATACTCTGATACCTTCACATAAAAATTCAACTTTTACTTATTTTGCTTTATCAAAGTCTTTATGATTTGAAATTGCTATAATCAAAATGTCATTAAATTCTATCAGTTAGTATTAAACCTGTGCAAATGCCATAAGAAGTTGTTACATAAAAAATTATGTTTTTATCAATTTTCTTCTGATAATATAATCTATACTTTTGTAATTATGATACTTACTAGAACAGTTTACAATTGACTAGATTTATTTTCACTATTTATTGTCAATCTTGGAAAATAATGATTTAGAGATAACCTCCCCAATAATTTTAAACAATTTAACTTTCTTGATGATTTAATTACAAAATTGGAAATTCAAACAAACTTTTTGTATTTTCTGAATTCTTACAATATATGGTTCGGGAATCTTAAATTTAGCAAAAATATAAATAACTATGTTTAACTTCATAACAATATAAAAAAAAACACGTAGTGAAGTACTATAACCATTTTGATAATATGCTCATTATTATTATTAATATTTGAAGTAGCCTGCTGTAAAACAAAAAAAATGCTCGTCTTGCCCAAACAATTTTTTCGCCATGGAAGCTTCCCTTTAAGGGAGGTGATTGATTGATAGAAAAGCTATTAATCTGCCCGATAAGAGAAATATCGAAACTATTTGCTTTTTATTAAGTAAGTAATCACGTTTTGCCATTTAAATTGTCAATAAATAATAACCTCATAGATAGAAACACAGCGCATATTTAGTTCGATTTTATTTAACTTGGACTGACTTGGTTATTGATGGTTGAAGTCACCGTAGCGTTACAAATCATTTAATTTTTCTTACCCTAATCCTTTTTGAACTTACGCTTTAACTTCTCACTATAATGGTAAGAATAAGAAAAAGAGACGAGGAAAGAAAATCAGAAAGTATTCGTTAGCCAAATTTTATTAGTTAGTGAAATAATGGTTTTCATGACATCTATATTGAATTCAAATAAAAAGTGTCAATAGTAATAGTTACATTTTGAAAATAAGTAGCAGAAATTTATATTAAAACTTAAAGTAAACACATAACATTTGAATAATTATGACACGCAATATGGATAAATAATCTCATAAGTTTAATTCACAATATTTTGGTATACTAATTGAGGCTCGAACTCACCAATTATATGAATATTTCGGATTTCAGCCATGAAATCGTTTAAAGCCTGTTGAATTTTCCGTTAGAGAAAAAATTCGAAATATATTATCTGACTTTTGAACTTCTATTGCAGTGGAGCAATTGTGTCATCCGCTGTGTGATATGTCGTACTAATCTATTGAAACCTCGTATCGCTCCAAGCCCATACTGCATAATTATTATCTTCATAAAAAACTGGTTGTGATGCTTTTAATCAAAATTTAGTCTATAGAAAAATTCTTAAAGAATTCTTACAAATCCCTGATCGGTTAACTCCTTGGTCCTACTCACTATTATCGTATTAGTGATTTTGTGTTTGTTCAGAATTGGCATTGTTTTCTTTTCATTTTTTACAATCAAAGTTTCATATCTGTAAATATCATAAATAAAGATGTGTTTATTGTATATATTATTGCACTGCCTAAATAATGCAGTCCATTAGCTTTACCTTCACCAATTTAGGGTGCTTCACTAAACTTTGTAGATGCATTCGTTTTCGACAATGACAGGTTGATTAATAATTATATTATTGTAAAAAAATAAAACCATTATTATTATTAAATTATTGGTAATAACTTCCATCAGTTTTTCTAAATGTTATCTTAGTATAATTTGTACTACATTTTTAAATTAGTGTTAAAACGGGATGTTCCAAGTCCTGAACTGCTGACTAGTTTTATGTAGATTTTCTGAAATGCTTCTAAGTCGGATGCTTCTAAGCCGAAGTAAACGACAGGTGTTCTTTTAACTACTGTTTACTGTAACATTGTGATTGTTAGGTACTTTAAATAAAACTAAATATAAAAAATATCGCGATCGTTTTTTCACGAGCTCCCGGACTTTAAGTTTCAACTTTTATTTCAATAATCTGACTAAATTCGCAAGCACTGTTTTATCACCAGCTGTCGTTGTCTCGAAGTCTTTTGCACGTTCTATCTTTTTTATTCAACGCAATATCAAAAACTTTCAAAACTACCTTAATTTAAAGAAGATTTTCTTAAATAAGTCATTCTTTCTTTATGATTTCTGATAATAAATTTTAATCTTACACTTTGTTTTACTTGATTCTCTTTCTGCTATTTTGAATTATTAGTTTTAATGTTTTATAACTAATTTTATTACGTTTAAGTTTCTATTTGTTAGAAACTGTAGTTTCCCAATTAAGGGATACTTTAGCAACTGGGACGATTGCATCATATTGATCGAAGGTAAAAATTAAAAATTAAATTATGGTAAATTAATATACCTACATTGTTAAAAGTATATTGAGATTATACAACAAATTATTAGGTTATAATACAATTCCTAATACCCACTTAGATACTTCGTTTCGACGTTCAGCCGGTGCCAAACGTTAAGCTATTTCAAAAAGCACTGGATTCTGATTGGTTCAATTTCCTAAATTGGTTCAATTGAACCAATCAAAACCCAGTGCTTTACGATGTAACTTAATGGTGTTGGCACCGGCTGAACGTGGCCATTGGTTTTTATTATATTTTTAAATATTATATTATATAATAGAATTCATTTTAATTCCCGTATTACTAATCTCTGATTCTAGTGAGACTTTACGTACCTAATATCATTTGGTTAACTTAAAAAAAAATAACTACTCGAAAAAAGACAGGAAATATACGTTGCGGTCACTTTGTTATAAAGATGAAAAATGTATTACGTGTATTTCCACATTGATTTTAACAACCTGTCATCTCGTTTAGTTTCCTAACCTTAGTTTTGTAGTTGTTTAAAAAGTCAAACTCAGATTTTGTTGATGA
The DNA here is from genome assembly GCA_963170105.1 of Cantharis lateralis. Classification (NCBI taxonomy): domain Eukaryota; kingdom Metazoa; phylum Arthropoda; class Insecta; order Coleoptera; family Cantharidae; genus Cantharis; species Cantharis lateralis. Next base: position 14,810,074 of record OY720629.1, read on the forward strand.
ATGTGCTTAAATATATTTTAAATGTACTTGAGAACACCTTTAATAAGCATTCATAATATCATAATATCAAGTTAATTCAACTTGACAGTTGTATTTTGTAAACAACATTGTGAGGTTAGATCTCTGATTCGAGATTCGACTATATTAAATATATATTGAAAAGAATTTTTTCCGCCCTCAATTTTGCAAATTACATTTTTTAAAAAATGTGCCCGGCTATTCAAAATTTTCAGTTTTAATTTTCTATATCAAAATTTTATTCTTTATTGGAGGGATAAATTCTTCTCTCCTGCGTTGCCTTGCACGTGAGATCTAAAATACTAATTTCACTCACCAACATTTCAAATTATTTCTGTAGCTCAAAAATAACACACTTTCATCATCTCACTTTTATTAAAAAAAAACACACAAATTTCACTCAAAATTACTAAATTGTATTCAAATGCGGGCTACAATATTGGACATCCGTCCAGTCGCTTCGTTTTCGAATTCACTCCCACTTTCCAATCTCCTTCCACATTTTGAATTTTAATTTTCAAATTTGAAAATTTATAAAAAACATATTGGTAATAAATTACACAACAATATTTTTATAAATATCAAACTCACTTACTGGTAAATGTATAATATTTAGAGTGAAATTATATACTATCTACTTATTACATATTACTCGAAAATTTGTATGTAGAATTTGGATTTTGGGTTTTACGAATTTTGTATTTTACCAGTATACTAGAAGTAATATTACACCGTATATTAGACTACATTGGTTCAAATTTTAAATATTTTACCAAAATACAAGCTGTTTGTATAAAAGAAAAATATATTTGTAAGGTATTTATTCAATAAATTTAAATTTGTGTTGTTAATGTCAACAAAAAATAAATTCAAATAAAACTTTTTTGGATAAATATATGCTCAGATTTGATTTCTCTCGAGACAAACAATGCGTTTAATGTAATGTTGGTTTTTAAATTTACTTTGCAAATGATTGCTTATACAAATTTTGAATTTTATGACGCATATAGATGCAAATTGTTACCGTAAAATAAAACCAAGAAAAACAAAAAAGTTAGAGGTGCTAAATTTATTCTTGCTACTGTAGATATACATATTATATTTATTTTATGTTTTCAAAGATGATCATCATTTTAATTTTTAGTACTATAAGGTAGGTAACTATTTACTATTATGTACTGAAAAGTATATAGTAAAATTAAATATAAAGTAACCACCTGTAATGTATATTTTAAATTAATTAAAGATGAACAAGTTAAGATAACAATTATTATAAAACCAATGAAGTTTTTCTATATTTCTCAGTTTTTTCGCCTGCATCTTCAAGCGATTTATTATTTATTAATGAATTTGTTATAATAATTTATATAATAATTATTTACTATAATAATTTATTATAATAAATTAATTTGTATGGCGATAGCGATGCAGATTGTGAAAATGCAATTCAAAATCATAGTAATTAAAAATTATATTGTATTGACTTTCTATCATTTATAGTTTTGTAGTAATAAAAGAGAGCGATGAGACTATAAACACTTTTTGCATTAAGAACTCGATATAATTTATTTCTGTAAATATAAAATTCCATGTTAAAGCTGAATATTTGGGTATGATATTAACACAAAATTAGAACAGAAGGATGATTTATATTGTTCTTAGATTATGACATAATTATATTGTAATTATAATTATATTATAATTAACATTAAAATAAACAAAAAAAATTGCCCTACTAATGTATAAACACTATAATACTGACTTATTTGAATTGTGAATAATTTTGCAATAACATTTAATATTTTTCTATTTCCGATAAAATAGTATACTTAAATCTATTCGAAAAATTCTTCTTTGCTGGACATACAACATTCAATATAGCTCTGCGTCTAGTAACAAGTAATTTTCGAAACTAAGTCAGTAATATACTGTTGTTGACACATTTTTAATAAATGTAAAGTACACAGCTAATGCATGACTGCCAACTAAAAGTATTTAAATAATTTATGAAAATTATTGAATTTGAATTTTGACGCAAAAGTGCAGTAGATGCTTCTACCGCTGAGAATTGAAATAATAGTATATAAAAAAATTCGGCAATCACCTAATTTAACACAATAATCATTCAATACTGCATATTATACTAAGTAATTATAATGAAATATAATTGACTATTGAAAATTGTACAAATGTAATTTGTACTTTATAGCATAGTTTAATATCACATAATACGCTTTTTTTAATTAATAATTATAACTACGCCAGTGACTTCAGTATAACAGAACACAGAAAACGTACATGATCTCTCTTACACATCTCTAAATATACTTGAATTTTATTTGCGTTTTTCGCACCCATAAATAAACTTTTTTTAAATATTTATGCTGATGGAAAACGAGTTTTGTTGTGGATTCAATGTGGAAGACTGAGTTTTTTAAACCTGTCGGTATAAATTCTATTCATAATTTATACTGTAATTTCTTTTGCTATAATTGTAACCCTCCTACCACCTTCTCATTGTAGTACTGAGAGGGAAGACCTTTTTGTACTTTTGTTTTTATTACGTAAGCATTTAAAAAACTTAAAATGAAGTTTGGCGATTTAAACCGTACATTTTTATCGCTGCCTCCCTGGACAATACATATAACAAGTTATAGAAAATTTTGAATATTGGTATATACTGTTCTTCTCCGTTTATCCACTATAGACGATTCATTATTAAGGCAACGATACGATTGATACGAAAATACGTAATATAATTTTAAAACTATTTTTTTGAGAGGTAAATAAGTATTATAGAATATTCGCCAAGATAAAAATACTAGATTCATTTTCTATATAATTTCGTTGTTTGTAAAAGTTGTATTTAATGTGCATTTTAGCTATGCACATTATGCCAAAGCTACCATTTTTAAAGTAAATGATGCCATCGTTGTGTGAATTTCATAAATTGAGTTAAACTAACCATAAACTTTTATATTTCTTCATAGATCAATTGAAAACTTGAAATTTAAATTTGAAATAAAATTTGGGTACAATTTACTCTATCTCACCTTTTTACTATCTCTGCGGAATTTTTTCATATTTAAATTGAATGAGATTAGCAAAAGCTGATGTAATAAATTTAAAATAAATTTTCGAGTAAATTTCTGTATATTGCTTATCAATATTTTAAAATATTGGAAAATGTCCTAGTAGCAGTTTCTAATTTTATTGATTTTCAAAGTAACATTTTTACATGTTTGGTTTCTGCAAGTCTGCGGTACGTCAGACATTTTTCATATAGTACATTATAAAATATTACATACTGCAGTTTATATATGCAGCTGAAAGTTACATAATAATTCAGTCATTGGTAAAAATTAGACAATCGAAACTAATTTATTGCAGCTAATGAATCTAGTTAAAAGAGGTAAAAATGGCGGCGTATAGAAGAGCATTAACGCATACTTGGTGGTGTGAATAGGAAAGGGAGAGTCTCAAGAAAATTATAAAAACAAGTTGAATGCAACTGGAATAAGATAATTAAGAAATATGTGAGAAAAATCAGGTTGACACAAAGTCAACGTTCAGTTCTTGTCGTGAGTAATTTATAGTCTCACCTAGTGCAAAATTTCATATTTCATATGATATTTTTTAGACATCGCAATTAAATTATGATTAAAAATTGAATCTGTACAATACAAATTTAATGATTTAATACAACCAAAACTTTAAAAAATTGCATCGTATCACAAATAGGTCATGAATTTAAATTTATTAATTTAATACTATATGTCAAAATAAAACTCATTATAATTATTTGTACAGAATGGCTATAGAAGTTATAAAAAAAGTAACTTACTAACGTTCAATCAGTTTTTATTGCAAATATCAATCAAATTTAATCAAAACAATCTGAAATTTTATAGAGAGGTTAGTAAATGTAATGGGCAACAGAATAAGAGCGGCTATAACTAGAACTATGTAGGTATATTGAATTTTTTTTAACAATACACTAAAATTAACCTGAAAGATTGTATTAAAATATAAAAAGAAATATAATGTCTGTTCCCTAGAACCAGAGTGTATGAACTCAGATTTTGAAAATTGTTGAGGAGAGTTAAATGAAGAGTTTTATTTATATTTTTATAAACGATTTTTCTAAACTAACTCGTGATAAACAAGATTTACTTGAAATTCGCCACAAATGTCACAAGTATCATTAGCTGATATTTCAAAACCAAAATTAAACTCAGTTTTAAAATTTTCACAATTGATCCATTGCTTGCCAATATTTTCTTTGGGAATGTCATTCGTGAATTCAAGAGATGTTTAAATTACAGCCCAAATATTTTCTTATCGTTATATTCCTACAGTAATGGTATTGCCTGCATGTTATGGCGAATATTATTTCGAAGTTCTTCACTAATTTTATGAACAGGTTCGTGTTTTCCTGTTTGAGGGAAACCTCAATCACACCACTTAGTAATTTTTCAAAGAATGCTGTTGTAAGGTAAGTTTGGAAAATGCTGAGAGAAGTAAAACAGTTTTTCCGACATATACACTTGTCTTCTAGTTCCATTCACTGTAGAGGAATAACCGAGCCAACTTCTATGCTTACTCCCAAGTTATTAAATTTTCGTGTATTACTATAGGCTATTAGCAAGAATTTTTTAATAATAAATATTAAAATTCACCTACTAATCTCAACAATAATCTATAATAGGTATTTTAACTTATTTGAAAAGTTTCAGAAAAAATGATTCAAAAAGTTCGAATTTCTTTCAAACTCTCCGAGCTCACTGTATACTACATAGAGTTCGCATACAAAAATTTAATTGTACATAATTATAACTAGGTATTGTAGAATTTAGCGACAAATTTCTAAAATGGTTTAAAATAAAATATTAGCCATATGTCGATATAATAATATATCTATATTGGTAAAACGTGATATATCAAATTTTAAAATTAAATTCTATATTTTGAACTTACAATATTATTTATTCTAACCTTAAAACTAAGATGTGGTTTGAATGAAAATTTTAATTTTTTATGTTGTTCTTCATAAAGGTTTTATTCGCCATGAATAGGAAAACAGCAGTTTACAATTTCTTTAATATACCTGGTGTAATTGACAATACCTATGCAAAAAAATCATAATTTTATAGTCGGCTAGTTAGTTGGTAGTACTAATTTGAACTTGGAAATTTGCAACTATTTATTGTTATGATTAGTTCATAGTTAAGAAAAATGGTAGGTTGATTAATATTAAGTGATTTATATATTTTTTATATTAACTGATACTTCAATTTATTATAAAAATTAAAAGTTTCTCATTAGACTTCCATTATAATTTTTTATATCAAACCTGTTAGAGAATTGCTAAAATAATATCATCGATTCAAATATTTCAACTTGTCATATACATTATATGAAAATCTGGATAAAAAGCTTTCATGTCTACCTACATGTCTCGAATAAATTTTTTACTGAAGATAAATTTTTTCAAGAAACTTAAGCTGACAAAATTTTAGCTAAAAGTGTCAAGATTTTAAAATGGGTTAACCCTATGTAGCTATTGACTCTCAATTTGATATTATGCATGTCATAAAATTTTCAATATCCTTAATATTACGTATGGTATACATGTAAAGACTTGCGAATGAGAAAAATAGTTGATTTCTTTACAAATAAATAAGTAAGTAATATTACATATTTTAGTATTATAGTACATACTATGTACATAAAATTATAGGGTATATATTATATTATGTATTTCTGCCAATAATAACAATATTCATGATTTCATTTATTTACTTGACGAGTAAATTGAAATTTCTAGCAAATTTGATTTTATACTATTTGCAATTTTATAATATTTTTATTGAAACGGGAACAAGCTTTACAGTTTTAATTTACAATTTTGTTTCAATGATAATGCAGGTAACTTTAAAATTATTAATTGATAATAAAAAAATGTATATTAATATGTCACTGTTAAAAACGGAACTTGAACAAGAGGAAGGGACTTTTTAAAAATCCCTTACTCTTGAGTAGCTTGTAGTTGTAGTTTCGTGAGTAGCCGGTGTAACCAGTCCTAATTATTGACCTCGGTGAAGTAATTTTATCTCCGGGTAAAAATTATCTCTCCAGTAAATAAAATAAGAGTGTAAAATATCCCCAGTGAACATTTGCAAGGAATAAAAATTGTATAAAATTTCTCTCTTTTTACTCCAACCTATGCACAAACTGCAATTCCACATCATTAGATTTTTAGATTGGATTAGATTTCCACAAAAATACGATGATCTGATACATCATCACTACTAAAATTTAGGTTAGAATCTTTTAATCATAATATATTATAGAAACCAGATTACTATTTCTCTCAATAATGATCTACTAGGAGGAGAGTATAATCCGATAAGAATATTGTCTAAACACTAGCTAAAGAAAACATTTTTTGTAAATCAAAACACAAATTATTAAGTAGTCCTAGACGAACATTGTTACGGTTAAATTAACTATTATAAGAGTATTATAACTGAATTCAAAAACAGACATTTTATCTATTATGAATATTTATTTGTTGTAGTGACTATCATTGAGTAACATTAATAATAATAATAAGAAGTTTATTTTGTTAATGCTATTTACAAATACATAAAAATATAAAATTTACTTTCACAAAATATATAATATAATATATTTCTTATTTACTCAACTTTTTCATTAGTTATATCTGAACTTGAAATAATTCTGCTAAAATTATACCAAACATTTCTACGATCTAAAGAACCATGCCAAAATAACGAGACGCTTAGCTTATCTATAAAATTCAGATTTTGATTACTTTATTTTTTGATGTAAAAAGAACTTATCGTTTGAGCGTCCCTCATAAAAGATGCAGCTTGTTAAATTAACTTTTATGTAAATATAGCGTACAAAAATAAAAGAATATTTTTCGAATACTAATTAAATTTTCGAACTTAGTATTATTAAAATAGAAAAGAGTGGCATTTTTAAAAAACATAATAATATAAAGTTTATCAATTTATTATATCAAGTGGAAAAAACATTAACAAATATTGTATCTGGTGTAATATTATGATCATAATTATCTAATAGCAGCGGGAAATATCCATTTATTTCATAAGGACAGTCTCGAGTATTGCTTTCGGGAACGCCTATCGAGAAAAACAATACATAATTTAATTTTTTTTAAGTAAATCTTTAAAATTCAATTCTGAAAGAAGTGGATTGGATTAGGGCAAAATAGTGCTAATTAGTAACATTATAAGGAAGCCAAAGTTTTTTTTCAAAGATATAAAAATGAAAAGTTTTGACAATTATCACCATATTTTCAGAGATGCTATAGCATTACGTATAGAAGAAAACTATAAACTATATCATTTTTACAGTTTATGTCGAATAATTATGTCTTCCACATAATGATAACGATATTCTCCCCGTGAGGCTGATTGCCGAACAACCCCGTCAATCACTTATTAGTAGGTCAGGGCGGCCTATATAAGATATATTTTTAGAATCAGTGACGAATGAGAAAATAGCAATAAACAAATTTTATTAAATGGTTATTTGGAATAATGGTAAGTATAATTTTATTAAGTCGGGGAAGAACCAGATTTATTGTTTTTCCATTTTTTTTGAATTTCTTAATATAAAAATTACATTAAAATAACAAATAAATTGTAGTTTTGATAGTTACGAAGACAGACTAGGTTGTTATAATTTCAAGAGAAAATACCTTATAAATCTTCACTTTCATTAATTATGTCTTTAACACAATATTTTTACTTTTCTGAGGATTTAATTAAAACGATTTATTGAATTTAATAAACACTGATAATAATAAACACTTTATTTATATTTATTGAATAATAATAATTGTTCACTAGCGGTTTTTTCTTAATTATTCGGTTAAAATGGATATTTTTCACCCCTGACTTCAAAATATGAAAAAAATCAAATTTTACCAAGAGATGTTTTATTTTTATTTTATTTTTTGCTATTAAAAATTTAACAAAAAAAATTTTTTTCCCGAGTTAGTAATTTTTTTTTTTTTTTTTATTAAAAAGAAATAGAAGATAATCTCTGCCCACTCTGTTTTTTAGATGAATATACGTGGTTTGGTTCCCTGATTTCACACAAAAAAATTCATCAATTTAAAACGGGTCCAAATCGATGTTTTCTAAAAAATGAATATTTAAACCCCCATTTTATCGGATAAAAGAAGCGATAAAAATTCCAGAAAAATTCAGGCTTCAAATTAGCCCAAAAGAAGCATAAAAAAAATTTCTTCAAGAAATCCAAAGGGGTCAGGCAGATGACCATCTGATTTGACTCAGAATGCCCCATATATTCTTCTCTAATGTTCAACAAAAACTAAACAAAACGTTAAAATAACAGAATTTTATCAGTAAAGTGAAAGATACATACGTAAAAAACTAAACACCACAAAATTTACTTGAAATTCTTATTCTTAAGTTGATTTCTATTATAATCTTCTCCATTTGAGTATTTTATGTCCACTTTACCATAAAATTAAACTATAGTTAAATACTAACTAATGCCTACGATGGCAGATTTTCGTTTTTATTATAATTAAAATGCACCTGAATTAAAACCAGCTGTTTAAAACTTTTAAACTGCAGTTATCGAGTTATAACCTTAAAATGATTGCAAAAATACTTAGTTTTAAAAGTTTTTGAATAATGGAATAAATTTCAATACATCGCTTGTATACATCGCAATATATTGAACAAAACAAATCTTGTGGTTTAATAAATTACAATTTGTTTAATATATTTGTTTATAATAAAACAAGATTATTGAAATTAATGATAATAATAATTGCATATTTTTATAAGTTATTACTTTTCCATTTACGTGGCAAGGAAAAGTATTGTAAATAAATTAAAAAGAATTGAAATAACCTAAGTAAGTTGTTTTTTTTGTATAATTTTTTGATGTTTTGAAAAATTGAAAAAAATATTTTTTGGTGGAAAACTACTTTTTTTTTAAGGGGACGCTGTAATTTTTCTTGGTAGAAGGGAGGCGTCACATAAATAAGTTTGGGAACCGCTGCACTAAATGAAAAGACTTTTATTTATTTCTTAATCCAAGAATAGTCCTGACTCCAGATAGCCGCGTTTTAGAATTTCAAAATAAATAATGTTACTATATTTTTATGCTATATAGGTATACCAAATTTAGGGGTATACCAAATTTACCAAATTTATAGGTATACAAAAATAACAAAATTGTTTTTTAAAACAACTTATAGTATATTTAAGAAAGGTTTAACTGAAAAACAATGCAAGTGAACATTTAGTGCTTCAATTAACTTAAGCAGTTATTTAAATAGAGGGTTATCAGTAATACTGACCGCAGCCTAGTGTTAAATTACATCAGTTAAATTAAATCATTAAGTACATAATCATTATAAAGTTAATGAAACAATAGAATTCAATTATTACATAATTCTTTTATTACCAAGCCTGAAACCTTAGCTAAACTGGAAGCTAAATAAATGTAATTAACTATTTTACTGGTCCTAAATTATGTATATTGGCAGAATTACATAAATTATGTAAATTAGTTCAAAGTTTTTAAATTTCATGAAATAATAAAATAACATTAAAATTAATGAATAAAATTAGTTAACATAATTTCTAAAACATCTTCTATTTACTTATTCACCAAATTACATCAAAACTTAAATTTGGCTTTAAGATTTCTTTCAGTTAAAATTTCTTTCTCTTTGCTTATTCAGCTACGGTAAAAAATAATTCCAAATTATTATTATTTCAGAAATTAAATGTTTGTAATATAATTTCCATTATGTATATTAACATTTTGCAAGAAAAATTTAATTTATTCTTTTTTGTGTTAAATTAATTTAAATGTGGCTGATTTCCGTGAATTTTCTGAATAAAAAAGTAAGCTACCCCATATTAAAACAAAATTCAATTTGGTGTACAATATTAACTCTAACATTGCTTTACTTTGAATATAATGTTATGTTTGAATTGATTGTTACTACTACTCATTTTTGACGGATTAGACTTGTTTTACATGTATAAGATTCCATTCGGTTTTTTGAATGAAATGTTGTCGAAAACCGTGAGTCTCGCGGTAAATAGTAATATCATGATTTTCGCAGGCAATTTCCTAACCTGCAAATGTAATAACCTTTGATTTTATGATTAAAATGACCGTTAACATGATCTTCGACCCCTTGTAAAATGTTTCGCTGCACACATATCAATTGGGCCTTTTCAGATTTTGTTTAGAATCACAAAAGGTAGGTTCATACTAAAATTCAGTCTTCAGTGACTTTTTCCGAAATTCAATGTTTCTATTCCCTGTATTATTTTAAACCAAAAAAATTAAAATTTGAAAAAATTAGTTTTATTTCATTTTTTCTAAAATTAGCAATAATAACATTAAAATAAACGCTTCTTCGTATAATAAGTGTTCCTTCAGACCTGTCAAATAATATCGAAACCTAGGCTTTAATATTGTAGGTGAAATTTCAGTATTAATATTACTTTAACTAGTGTCATTGTTTACAAAATAGATACTAATTCAAATCTTCTCCTTACATACGGAAAAATGAACCCGGTCTTGTCCTTAATTCGTATGTCTGAGTAGATATAATATCAAAGTAATTTTAGAAGCTCTGAAGTTTTTAACATCAGATATGGACCGAAAGATGGCTTTTGTAGAAAGTCCATAAAACTGACCATTTCGACCGTCCCGGGCAAAAGTTTTGGTACATGATTTACACTAGTGAAATGAAAAGAAATCCGACTTGTACTTTTCGGCCAATAAACTTTTTAATTTGTGAAATGGAAAGAAAAGTGCCAGCAAATCTACGTTAAATATAAGCGCCATCTTAACAGTTTCGGTAATTTTGCATGTTTCTGATGAAGTTCTTCTATATACTATATTATTATTTATTTTAAATAATAATGTCACCAATTGCCTGGTATTGAAATGAAATTTGTTCTATTGCCTGAATTGATGAAGGGTCTAAAACAGTGGTCGCCAACCCATCAATCAATTCTGGTAGTTCACACAACGTATTTTAAAAAATAGTTTTTTAATACATTTTTTTGTACTGTATACTGCAAACTTTGAATAGTAAATTGAGTAAATTAAAACATTACCATAAATTAACCCACTTCGGTATACCAATATGTACTCGTATACTTCGTTTATTTCTCTAGCTTCTTCACTTTTTTTAAAAGTAAATTTAAAAATAATTTAAGTAGCTAACCGTGTATTTCAAAATAATCAAAGTAGCTCAACACATTGAAAAGGTTGGCGACCACAGCACTGAACTAATACAATAAGTACATTTGAGTTTAATTTTATGTAACTCTATTTATCGCTGATATTTTTAAATGCAGGTTTGATCTTTGTTAAATTATCCCCGCTTGAGAAATTATCAAAGTGGCATGTAGCAATTAGTTTCGTAAAAAAGTTTTAATTATCGTGAAATTTAATTCATGCTTGCTTCGGCATTCTCTTTGTGGTTTTATTACGCTAGAGCTGGTCTACACAAGGTATTAATTACAAAACACTTTTACCGTATATAGTTTACCTAACATGATTTGATGATACTAAGAGAACAGAGTTCGCAAAAGGATGCTGTTAATTTTTCACCGAAAAACTAACTGGGTATCCCATCGTAAGTATCAGTAAGATACAATGGAGCAAATAAAGACTAATTTTTGTTAAGATCGACTTTTAAGGTCTTCAGTATTAGCTTTATATAAATATAAGTATATTTTTTAGATTATAAGTGGCATTGCTCCATTTTTATTATCATATTTATGAATTATGATAAAATTTGAAATTTTAATGGCATTATCCTGTCAAACGAGATAAGAATATTCAAACCTATATATAAGTTTTAATTTTTACATGTTAAATTTTTTTTAAATTTCATAACTTACCTACAGTACCTACTATTAGATCAAAGCTTTATTCTATTAGATTCAAAATTATTTGAAAATTAATTGTGCATTTGCCTGCTATGTATTGCTATGTATTAAGGGTGTAAATTTACAAAACCCGATACTGTATCTGCGTGAATATGAGATTTTTATAAATTTACTAATTTTAATTCACTTCCAAACAAAATTGTGTTCTTAAAAATTATTTAAACAATTTTCAATGTAAGGTGAAATGGTGTAAGGGTAGCCACTAATACGATATACAATAGAACTAGTTACGTAATGAAATTACATTAAGCAACAAGTTATGTAATGAAAATTTCACCTATCTTATTTAAGATTTACCTAATTTAAGATTTACATAAATGCTGTTAATAATTTTCCAAGTTTTATTATACAACATATAAAATAATATATTATTTTAAATTAAGTAGATCCTGCGAATATAATAATACTTTCGCACTGTTTTGCTACACTTACTGCAGTTAATGGTTCTCAATTCTTAGTTTGTACATGTGTGTTTCTCCCATCTTAATCCCTATAATTGCTGAAAATTTATTCATTGCGTTTCTTATTCTTCATAAAATTATTAATTAGATAAAATATTATATTTAACACATTATTATACATATATGTAACTTATATTTAGTTCAAATTCACGAGCGTCGAAAAAAATACTAAATTATCTAACAGGTTAATCACTCTTTTAAAAGTTGATATTTTATATTTTTCTGTTTTTGTGATCAATTGAAGTTACATTGATTATTATTGTAGATGCGAACTATGAATGAATAGTTTTAGGTATTTTTACTCTCTTTTCGCCAAAATGTTTCAAATATGCCAGTAACAATGCTGAAACCAAGAAAGGTACCAATATTTTATTGTAGGCTACCGAATGTATTATCCCGACTGGTTGAATAATGTATTTGCCAATTCAATATTCAATGAAGAAACGCTGATTACTACTATGTTGTAGGCAAATACCAGAATAATTTATTTCTTCATAATTTTTATATTATTCTATAGTATACTAGTATTCTCTTGAAATTTTATTTCTAGTGTTGGATATATTTATTTTATTTAAGGTTCTAAATCTTCAATATCATTAAGTACAATACCTTATAGTTTTTCTCTGCCGCGGCATGCACCAAATAGTTACACAATAATTTAATACCTAGTATATCAAAAAAATATATAATAAGTAATATTTAGTAAATTTGTTAAAAAGTCGAGTTTAAATTTCCTTCATAATTTAATATGTGGCGGTCATCCAGTTCTGTCAAAAAGTGTTTTTTTCTTCTGCCTAACACATTGCCATCCGATAAGGATATGTAAAATCTCACGTGTACTGAAAACAAAAAATAATACAAACATAATTACAACCAGTTTTAAAAACACGGTATATGTAATTTATTACAGCCATATTCATAGACAAGGCCTTACTGATACTTAATACTTAGCTTTTTAAATTGACCCTTATGAACCGAGTAAATAAAGTTGCATCAAAAACAAATTCGACGCGAAATGCCTTACTTAGAACTTATTACTTGTCTATGAATCTGGGAGAACTTGAAGTTCTTATCTTCAAATTAACTATTGCAGATCTTAAAATTCTTTACGTTAAGATCAGATATAATTTAAAAATTTGTAGTTCCTTAATTTGCAAAATCCTATTTTTCGGTTTCCGGACGGTAATGTGTTCATTTAGGACTTCGTCTTATTATTACCATGGGATGTACCAAATTTACGCCTGGCATTTATGGTTTTTTGAGTACTTCCATATAATATATTCTTGTATGGTTTCCATGTTGCTAGATGCATAGCCTATAGGTGGAACTGACGCTTTAGATCAGCATAGTGCAGTCGGTGCAAACTTCAATCATTGAACCGTGGTCTTCCGCTTCGTAACCTGTGGATTTAAGCCTTATACCACACTGTTAACACTGTTATTGTTAAAATTCTCGAATAATAACAATGCTATCCACTGGCTTGCAATTTTAAACATACCAAAAGATTGGTAAGTTTACTTGTGTTCACATTTTCTTCGATTTTTCAGAAAAATAAGCAAGCCATGTTTTTCCTGAAAAGCTCCTAACACGCTTAATATCATACTATCATTTCTGAAAGCGTTTATATGCAAGTTCATACAATAATACACTTGAGATTATCGATAGGAAATTTGAAATAACTGCCTACCCGCTTCTTTATATCTAACGGATACTCTCCGTGTTACTATAAGGTGGATTTTGCAAAGGTATTTTAAAATTTAAGCTACGATTAAAATTACAACAATAGTTTGTTATAATAATGAAACTGCATTATTGTAATATTTTTTGATAATTACCATTATAAATTTATATTTTCTTATATTAATAGTTTATTAATAAATTAAATAATAGTTTACCAAGTTAAAATCGATATTTAAAAATTTTAAAATTCACTCTGTAAACGTTTACAAACAAAATTCATTTGTTTTGTTTCTCTAGCAAATTAGAGTTTCCTGATCTAATGGATATTTTAATTATTTATTTAAAGTTTAACAACTTTTGTGGCATGTTTTGGTCACAAAGAATCCGGGCGAAGTGTTAATAATACATTGTTAGGCATTATTTGACAAATACCATAAAAATGTGAAATTTCAATATAAAAATAGTTATAAAGTATTTAATTTTTAAATCCTACTGTTTAAATATTTTGTATCTACTGTTTTTATTTTGATAATATAATAATTACCCCTTTTAAAATATTACATTTTTTATATAAAATGTATTTGTCAATAAAACAAAAGAGTACTAAACTTATTTAATGTTTTCTATTAGTGAGTATTTTTAGTAAAAGTTAAAAGGTTAAGCACATAAGGTTTATACATAAGTGTATATCCCTGGAAAGAAAATTGCATTGGAAAGATTGGAGCAACGGTCAAAAGATTAGACTGTCACACCTAATCCAAAAATCCTACCAAGTGTCGTTAAGGGACTTTTAAACAATCAAATTCTAAGGTATATGTTAGAAATGGGGAAATCTTGTTGATAGATAGAAAGTTCAGCTTAAAGCTAAAGCTTATTTTTTAAGGTGTCCAATTTTCTACAGTCTCTTGTATCATGTAATTCAATTGAAATAGCACAAAACGGGAAACACATAAATTTTATTTAGATTAAAAATTGAACAAATTTTATTAGTAGAAAGAAACAATAATTGGAAATGTTTATTTAACAAATTTTCAATATTGAGTTAATAAGACAAGAAAAGCTTGTACAAATTAAATTTTATTTTCAACCGAGGTTAAATAAACTAGGACGCAACCTAAGAATGTTTTTAATTTTATGTTATTCAACGGGGATTTATATTCATTACTGATATAAAGCAACAAATTGAATAAAAAATTATTCTCATGTAAATTTGAATTGGTAACGAAAGTAACAAAAGATTTCTTACTTTGTGTTAACATTTTGCGTGTCTTTAAATCATGATTTGAATATTTCGCAAAGAAAATTATCGTAATAAGATCTTAAGCGTTGTGTTTAGTTTTATTATATTACAATTATGTTAAATAATTTGTATACAATTAAATCAAAATTAGTTAATACCTACATGTTGCTTTGCTATGTATTTTTTATACCACCAGTGTAATATATTTTTGCATTTTCAAATGAGATTTTTCAAGTAACAACTAATTTGTTATGTAAACAGAAATGATTTAGATTTAGACAATAAAATATGTCTATTAACTCTAAAACTCAATTCAGACTATCTGACAATGTAAACGGCCTATCAATCAAATTGCCCGGCCCGACGATCAAATATTACAGAAATTGTACTATATTAAATTTTGAACATATTATACTACTTATATAGGTATATATGAATAATAATAAAATCAATTTTAAAATTAATGGCGTATTTTCGGATAGGTAGAGGTAATTTACTATTAACAAATATACGCATTAATTCATCATCTACTACTAGGTGTATACTTAGAGATCTTGTACGGTTGAGTTAAAAATTAAATTAAAAAAATATAATTAAATTTAATTTAATAGCACATTAATTCATTCATTAAGGCCCAGATTTTCACCCTCCAGTTATCCTAACCAAACGTTTACTTTTATGTATACAATTCCTGCAACAATAACTTAATATTTAGAAATAAACCTTTGGTTAAATATAACTGCAGATTGAAAAACTGGGCCTTCATAATATTATATTTGTAAACGTGGGGTTAAAAACGATTTATTCTAGTATATAGAATTAAACAAAATTTAACAAAAATTATTAATAATTTCATATTCAATTGATATTTTTCTTATATTTTCTTGGGTTATTTTAACTTTTTCAATATAATTTTTTCTTTCATACTATTTTTTTTATTCCTTCCTAGTTACATGGACTGAAGATCGAAAATTATATCGTGAAATAGGATCTTATATTACATTACTAAAGTTTTGCTTATTCATGAAATGTGATTAATACGTCATATCGGTGGCGGACTGGGATGAAAAACCGGCCCTGGCATTCCGATTATACCGGCCCACGGTCATGGGGTAGAAAATCAGTAACTTCATTAGATTTAAAAAATTCTCATATTTCCATCAAAAACATTATCGTCCCATCAAATAGCGATAACGTTCGGCCGCTCACCGGCCTACTAGAGCATCGGCCCTTCTGGCATTTACCAGAACTGCCAGATGGCCAATCCGGGCCTGCGTCATATTATGTTTGCATAAAGCAGTATAAAAAATATTACCATTCTCCTCCTGCATGAAAACCCGAATATTTTTAACATCTCCGTTATGCTCTTTTATTCGAACACCTAACTTTCTATAACTTTCACCCACATATAGGGTTTAAAAATTGAAATTAATTTATACGAAAGACCTTTACTGTAAGGTTAGGCTATAGAGGTTAAATATAGAGGGGTTCGCGGACGGTTGAAGTTTTCTTGTTTCGAATTTTACCGAAATTTTTGCAATGGGTTGTAGGTAATGATACATATTCATATTATTATAAAAATTAAAATTTGAATTTCAAAGGTGATGGATCCGAAATTTGCCGTTTTTGCACTTGTCAAAACTACGCCGTTCTCATTCTCGCTGCGTTCGAGCGTTTCGGGTCGTTTTGACAAGAGATAAACTCATTAAAAAAATCACCCGGGGCGTGACAGAACTCGATAATGACGAAATTCGAATGCTGGGATCCGAAATTTGCCAATATCAGGGCTTGGGAAAACCGCCCAAAGCTGCCCACTGATGTACCGGAAGCATATATTATATCTTCGGCGATTCAAATAGCATCGTGTCATGTGAGAACCGTGTTGCATGCTGTAATGCAACATTTTAATCGTGCTATGAAATAGTAACATGGAAAATACCAACAATAGTTCCCATGGTTTGAATACCAATCTTTATTATAAAGATTATTTATATTATAAAAGTTGGTGCTATTTTTAACATTTCAGCACGTTTTAGCATAAAATTGTCACTTTCTGAAAAGGGGGTTATTCGTGTCAATATTTCATGACAATAAATTTTATATACTTTTATTATAAGAATAATAAATATTAGTGTAAGTTTGTTTTGAATTGATGTTTTGTTAGTATTGATAGTTTTATAAATTGTATTACAGGGGTGTCTTTCAACGATGTACAAATGTGTTCAATTTTTCTTTCCCATATTAAAAGACCCAGGAATATCCTGTTAATCGATCGAGGTACTTCTCAAGCCTTCCGTGTTGGTGGGAATTAGTGGGACCAAGGTAGTGCACTCCACGAACTGAAACTATTAATAGAGTAGTGACTAGCGAGGTTTGGAGTAGAGATACGTAATCGATTGTCTATGTTGAAGTGTGTTTAGTAAAAGATAATTTAATGTATATAATATGAAATATTATATCAAAAATATCAAGAAGAGTCGGAAGCCGTATCAAATAAGTAAATCCACAGGCCTGAACGAATAAAATATTTTTTCAATATTCACAGTGTTACAAGATATGGCATCACATGCTGGGAAGCGGTATCAGACGCAGAAAACTATTCATCGTGCAGAAGAAAGCGATAAGCGACAAGAGTTAACAAATACTCACCTTGCCTTCGATTTACAGATAAGCCGATAAAAATTCATCTCATAGAGGCATTGTGTTATACCATACACCAATTTTTAGAGAGCGATCTATGATTTGTTAGGCAGTACACGTCATTTCGGCGACCGCAGTTCGGCGAAAGCGATTCGGCACCGTATATTGGGCGACGGTCAATTCGGCGAACCGATATTCGGCTATGTTAGTTTCGGCGATTCCAATTCGGCACCGGCATTTCGGCGATTCCCATTCGGCGACAGAAAATTCGACTACGTCGATTCGGCGACGGGAAATTTATTTAAATTATTATTTATTAATAAACAAGAAGATGGATTTAATTATTGGATTTTTTGAGTCATACGAAAGAATTACTAAAATTATTATTTTAAATAATTAAAAATTATTGTTTATTAATATAAATACAGGGTCGAAAAAAGTTCATAGTATTTATTATTACCTATTATAATATAAAAAAAATTATTTTTTATTTTTAAATTAAATATTTATTTACATACATACATCACAGGTCATATACATACAAGCAATTAAACAAATTTTAATCCATGTTATAATTATAAGCTATACCGCGAAGATATTCTATAACATTATTAGAATTATAATTGGTTACCTTCGCCAAAATTCGAGAATCAGCCGCTTCGTACCGCGGCCTTTTTTTAGGAGGTGCATGTCCGGCTAGAATACGTTCGTATTCTGTGTCGAAAGTTTTTTGAATACGTCTTAATTTATCCAAAAAGGTCCACAACGTTGGATGAAATATACCACTACCAAAACCTAATTGTATTTTTCGATGACAAGCTTCGGCGTAATTATTAGTTCTATCAATTCCATCCAACGTGCGTTGATACACAGACCAAATATTTGAAGAAAACATTGGAGTATTTCTAGTACCATTATTTCTAAGACGTCCAATATATGTATTTGTAAACCATTCTAAAATTGGATCTAATTCTGGTGGTAAATCATTCTCCAAACTTGTAATTGCGTGTAAAATGTCATTCTCGGGAACAAACGCAATCGAAGTAACCATTTTTGCACGCAATGCAAAGTCTACATCGGTACTGTATCTTTTTAAAAGATTATTTGACGATAAATGTTTTTTTAAATTTTTCACTAAGTGAAATAGGCAGCCATGTATATTAACGTCAGGAAATACTTCACGAATCGCTTGATGAATGCTAAGCTCAAAATCCACACTTATACTCAACGGATTTAGTTGAGGCCACAATTCACGGATCATATTAAATAATTTCACATAAGTTTCTGTTCTCTTATTGGGTAGTAAGCAAAACAAAACAGGAAACACTGCTCTTCCATCTTTTCTAGCAAGTATAACGAATACTTGTGAAAAAAGAGACGGACAAATTAGAAAAGTGCCGTCCATAAACAATTCAAACATACTTTCACTCCAACTGGAATTATATTCTCTTCCAAATATCATAATACGTTCAGAGTCCAAATTCTCACTTCCTGAATCGGCTAAAAGATATCTCTCAAAATTATCAGGGCTAAACTCATAAGTGGAATAACATTCCGGTATGATTATTAGTTCCCTAGATTCCGGATTTGCTGGTGCTTCAGAATTTTGGTTACGTCTCCGTTGTATCGTTCTGCTCATGACAGAATTGCTTGGAATATTACCTTTTATGGCATCAGGAATATTTGCAATAGCCCGTGCTCTTATTTGCGATGGATTTTCCATTGTATTTTCGGCTAAAAGTTTTATAGCAGTATTAAGTCTTTGAAGTTCGACGTTTTCTGCATTTCCTACGGTTCTGCAGGAATGCTCCCTTCGCTGGGAATTGAACGAACCGTCTCCAATATTGGTCCATATTCTGCCATTGCAACCCTTGTGCTTACTTTCACATCGCCAGAATTGAATAGTACCATCTGTGTTAATTTTATCTTTAACATAGAGGTACCCATCATTAGCATATTTTTCGTTGCTTCGTTTGGTTAAAATCATTTGAGTTTCTTCCATTGTATTGCAAATTGAAAATTATTATATTGATTCCTAATACTACACTTGAGCACTCTTATTAAAATCTATACAGCGAAATCTGTAAACTGGAGATAAAATGTCAATTATTGCAATCTTATAAACTTACTTAAGTTACTTACCTTTAGCGTGTTATGCTTAAACGCTTCCACTCACTACTTGTGTAAACTAAACTGTTCACTTTGATACCAAAACCCAACTCAACTGACTATTCCACCGCCCAAACTCAACTAACTAAAAAATCAACTCGAAAACCGTTACTAAAAGTGGAGGACTAATTGAAATTTTGAAAAGGATATGTACTTAAGGAAAATGGTATTAACTATTTAGTTGAAAAGGCTGAATTGTATTGAAATGGGGAAACTAAGGAAAGATTAATGCAATAAGGTATTATTGAAAAGGTGGATATATGCAAAAATTGTATTGAAATAGGGAAAACCAGGGAAAGATTAATACAATAAGTATTATTGAAAAAAAGGATATACGAGTATATGTATAAGAATTGTATTGAAAAACAACCCAGGAAAGATTAATACAATCAGTATTATTGAAAAGCAGCAAATAACAAAAAAGGGATCTACTTAAAGGAGGTAAAAGCCATATTCGTCCGTACTAAAGTTTTTTTTATACATTTAAATTTTAAATTTAGAATTGAATAAACCAAAAGTATATCCTCCGTCGCCGAATCGACGTAGCCGAATTTACTGTCGCCGAATCGGAATCGCCGAACTACCGGTGCCGAATTGGAATCGCCGAAACTATCATAGCCGAATATCGGGTCGCCGAATTGACTGTCGCCGAAACAGAGTCGCCGAAATGACGGTGCCGAACTGGAATCGCCGAAATGACGGTGTCCGTTTGTCAGGAGTAGCGACAATATTTTAATCTGTTTAATTAAGTATTTAGAATAAATAATTGTCAGTCCGACTGTTTTGTACTTGTATATTTGTTTTACTAACATGTTTATTGGACTTGATTTTGAATTTAGCCTTTTTTCAAAAGGAAATATTATCAAAATTATTCCATACCCATATTTCAAGTTCACAATTGGTTATGTAGGACATACTGTAGCAATTCCAAATTGAGCCATTAGGTTATGTTTTACACGGTATCATCACATATCACATGGAATTTTCTATCCGTGCGTGATCTGAAATTATAAACTTAACTTGAGTATAGGAATACTTTCCTGTCGGAAGTTTGCGAAAAGTATACCTAATTGTAATTGTTATATTGGTATAAGTTAGAAAGAATTCATTAATAATTTTTTAACTTGTATTGATTATTAACAAATTACTTATTATTTATATCTAATTTGAAAAACATATTTTATGATGATGATTTATCATACCCATTTAGATATAAGTTAATAAACATAATAATAATATGAAATAATCACGCACACTCAATATTTATGTTTTTATTATTGATCTTTCAATACAATTTATGTAAATAAAAAATATTTGTTGTGAACTAGAATGCAACACCAACTACTGTCAATATTTAACCTTGATTTGTATAACTAACTTTGGTGACAGTATTTACAAACACTATCATAAAATAGTTAAAAAAAAATTACTGTAAAGGTAACTATTTTCATGGACGTATGAGAAAAAATAAGAAAAATATTAGTCATTACTAAAATCTCTTCACATAAATTGCGTAGCACTGAAACTTTAACTTATTACTAGTACATTTCTGGGTACTTTACACATGTAGGTTTTCCTAATATTAAGCCATTTTCTCGAGATTCTTGATCCTAGCAAAACTGCTTACACTATTATTCCATTTTATATATTACCGACATCTCCTATTCTCTTGCCATTGTGTATAAATTCCGCTCTATTTACTTTTGTTACGATTACGATTGTTGTTCTGTTTAAGGAAACTAAAAACATGAAAATGTCGAATCAAAAATATTATAATAGAAATATGAAATTTTTTATTATTAAATTTTATCAAATTAACAGTTATATTTTCATACAAGAATATACAATTCCATTTTATCCGCGAGCAAAAAATATAAATTTATGAGGGACGAAATCGCAAGTGAATTAATTTTTCCGAATCGATAACTAAATTTTATTATTTCGTTTCATATCATTTCATTATCATTTAAAATTCAATTTTTTTCTATAGGAGTTGTTAAAGAAAGAGGATATAAGAAATCCCAATTACAAATGAAATTATTATTTAACAATCTTAATTTTATAATATAAATCAAACATAGTTTGCAATTTCAAGAGTAATTTAATAAAAATAATAATAACTTTATATGGTAAAAAATACAACTACTCGTATTTACATCACAAATCAAACCACTATACAAAATCATATTTTGAGTCTTATTAGTTCTGAAAAAATTCAACCTAAAGTCATGTAGATTGCGTACTGAGTATCCATAAGAATCTGCAACATAAAAATGTTAATGCACAAATATTCAGGTAACATCTTATTCCTTAATTTTAATATAATAATCAACACATTTATTACTGTTTTCTGGTATTACATAGTATGCTACTGCAATATATCAAACAAGTTAAATCTAGATTCAAGTGTATCAACCCCGAATATAATTCTCATTCCTCTATTTTGGAGTTTTTGCAATCTGGGCAATTTTATGCCCACCTCCTATTGCATTATCTCTGCCAAAACCTTTTCCTGATTAGGCCTCGGAACCTCAAAAGTATTGCAGCCCAAATCATAAACAAACTACATGTTGGAAAATTAATTCAATATGTTACCATCTCTCTCTGGAATACTAAAACACTTTTTGGCATGGAACGGCTTTCTGCAGAAGCCCGTACACACCAAAACAGGTGTTCTTTTTCTCAAACTACTACCACACATTTAACAATATATTTTACTAAAGCCAGATTCACTTGCTATTTCAAATGTAATGACCAGAAAACATCCAATAAGCAACCAATAGCGAGCGCACGCAATAAACTCGTTCTAACGAACGAGTTCTATTATCATCATTATAGTATACTCTCGTATACTATTATTTTCAGTAATTTCAGAAAAACAAAGTAATATTTGCTTTATCTATCCTTCTTGTTAAAATGCTACTATATTTACTTTCGCGGTTATTTCACTTGTTGGGGCTACCTTTAGTCGAGCAAACCGCACTTTTACATCTTCAAAAATAATAATAATTTGCATTTCACAATAAAAAATACAAAGGACCTTAAAAATAAACATTTCAAGTAAATTGGGTGGTATTTGGTAGATATGTATTGTAGTATGTAATATTTAACAGAACCTATACAGAACGTTAGAATAATAGAATTTTTACCGTATGAAATGAAGAATACGTATGAGTACTATGTAGAAAATTATTATAAAAAAAAAATTACGGTTAAAATTCTGTTATTTTAGCGTTCAGTTTAGTTTTGTTAAATATTTGTACGGATGTAGATGGACAGATATAAATAATATATGATAATATATAAAATACAAATACCTACGTAAAATAAAATAAGAAAATCTCATTTTCTGATGTGTATGATAAAATACTGTGACACGAAAACCTATTCGTATCTCTGAATTTTTAACATCCAAATAAACTATTCAATAGGTTTTAAGATGCCGCCGTAGGGGTATTTGACGGCAGCAGTTGATGAAAATTGTTTACCTTTGTTAATTCACTCCTAACTCCTTTTTTTTTTAGGTTAGTGTCATCAATATTAATTTCTTTAGGGATGTTTAAAATAAAAATACAAGCAATATACGGGGCGCGTCTTTAAAAACGATCACCAACGCGCTAGTTTATATGTAGTACAGTCACTAAATGCATTATAGTATACAACCCAATGGGACACTAAGCTACAGAAAAAACGTTCATTTGAACCGTATGACGTTTGTTTATTGTTATTTTAATTGGAACCTTGGTATAAGCCGAAAGTGGTTAAGTTAATATTTAACATGTATAATATAGTCATATCGAGTTGCATAGTCTTTAGTAGTCTTCAGGTGTTCAGATACTATTTGATCGTCGTAAATAATGACAAAATTAAACTTAAACTGACAATCTAGCCTCCGACCGTTGTAACTCTATATTACGTAATGGAGATGTTTGTTTGGCGTTCAACGGAATTTAAAATTTAGAGTATTGATGTTTCTACGATTCCAATTTTGAAATAAAGAAGATGGTGAGGTTTGCTGTCCCGTTATCACGAATTAAAATTTCGGGATTTTTCGGGGCGTGTTTCATTTACAACATGCTGGCAACATGTTTGTGATATTAACCATCCAACGGACAGGTGTAGTCCATCAGTAATATATAAATATCACTATATATTCTGATTCTGTATACCTTTCAGGAATATAAAGACATAATTACTACGTAAAAAATGGGAAAAAATACGATAATTTTGCAAGTTTTCTTAATTTTGATTGATGGAGTATATCGTAAGCTTACAAAACAAAGGCACTAATTAAAAAGTAAAAATGATAGTTTTGAGTAATCGGAATTTTAATTAAAATTTTGTATTTTGGTATTGCATAGATATTTAATTAAAAAGTATGAAATTTATTTATTTAATAATATTACATTTAAAAATTAATTTATAAAAATTTAAAATAGTAGATACTTATAAAAAAATAAATTAAATTAAATTAATAAATTAATTAAAAATTAAATTATATCTCAGAAAATACATCAAATATGAATATTGATAGTACCCACCCCGGCCGCTGGTATAATTTCTAGCCTACCCGTTCACTGGAGGATTAAATATATTTTAATAACTTCTCTTTATTTAAAGCGTGCACTTCCCGTTGAAGGTTGCAGTCCAGCTATAAAGCTCAATTAAATGCTCTAAAAGCAACTAAAGGCATACTAAAGCTCAGCTAAGGATTGATTGATCGTAGGCCTGCAATTAGAGTGCTGGATTGATAAGTCGATGTCGCAGTCAGGGGTTTGATCCCCGACCAAGTTATCGGATTGTTCGAACCTTGTCTCTCACACAAGGTATACTACCAACGTCTTAGAGATGTACATAATAATATTAAATAGTTATAAACTCTAGAAACCTAAAAAAAAGGTAGATGATTTATTCAATTTATTAACCAAATAGAAAAAAGATTTTAAAAATGTTAGATTGACAACTGAAAAAATTATTCAGTAATAGAAGTAAATTTTACTAATATAAAATTAAGTTAAATAAAAAAATTATATTTGTATAAATTTAATAAAACCTTTCGTGTTAACAAATCTCATTCGGTAGTTGATATGCCATATTACTGCAAATTACATCAAGATCTATCCACATTAGTATAATCCAATGAATTAATTAGTGTTGACAATATTCCTTTATATGCAAAACTCACACAACATTAAACATGTTATTTCGTTAATTTAGGTTTTGATAGTTTACAAATATAGATAAACTAAAATCAAAACTTTATTATTTTTGCATACTTTTCTTGGCAGTGTAATTTAAAATTAAAAGTCAAATGAAAGTGCGAATTAAATAAAAAACGATATTGTAGGAATAATAATAATTATTAAATTATCGTCTGTCAAATTTTTCTATCAACTTAAAAATACAGCTTTATTTTGTATTTCAGTATAATCGATAAAAAACCGATCACGTTTTTAAATCAGCACTTTAATCTTTTAACTCGACTCGAAAAGGAATGCCCTCAATAAATAATCTAAAGTCGGGATATTTTTAGCTAAAATTTATGATTATAATTTTTATAAAATGTTTTCCTTCTACCTGATTAATTTTACGTATGACTTTGGACACATTTTCTTTTTTAGATAATGAATTTTATGTATCAAATTTTATTAAAGGATAAGCTTATTTTTATTGCAATAATCAATAACTATTGAATGTATCTTTTAAAATTAATACCTTACTTGCCTATTGATAACTAATGCTAATGAATCATTCAAAAAATTGTTTTTAAATTATTTTTTTAAATTTAATAGGTATTAAGATAAATGACATTAAGTAATAATATAAAATAGGCCTTACTTTGCCTAATTTGCAGTCAAAGGCTGGCAGCAGTAAAGTGGGTTCAAATCCCGATCAAGTAATTTCGCAATTTTTCTATTTTCGCTGATCCGGGGACCCGCTTGCTCGTTGCTCTACATTGAAAGAAAACTATTGTAAAGTCTTTCACAATAAATTATTTCAAAAAGTTTTATTAAACAAAATCTAATTTATGTTGTAATTTTATCTTGCTTCATAATGTAGAATATAAGCTTACGATTTATACGTTAACTACAGGAATTAAATTTGGATTAGGTTGTTTTCGGTATTTCTCGAAATCTAAAAATTCAAGTTTTGGAAACCAGCTTGTATATGTGTATTTTGGTAGATATACATATAGCAATAATTTTCGGAGAATTAACGAGAAACATATTAGATAGGATAAATGAAACTACTAATTTTATTACTGTCCACGTTCTATTGATTTAAATTTTCTACTAGTTATTTTCTTAAAAATATTAAATTTATCTTAATATCTAGTTTATTTTAGTAAACGACGATAATCAAATTCAGTCTACAAATTAATCTAAAATTGTTGTAATTGTAAGTAGGTAAGTAAACTTAACGATTGGTGAAAATTTAGAGTATTTTTAAAAAATAATAAAACGAAAAAAAGAATATGGGATTCTAAGAAAAATTAACTTTAAGAATTTAATAGATATTTAAGCAAAAAACAAGAATTTAACCTTATAAATTTTCAATTTATTTTTCCAAAGACTTAGCTTCGATAGAGACAGCAATTGGTAAACTTTTTGCTTAAAATTTCCATAAATTTTATTGTTAAAACTTTCTAAAATCTTAACTTTAAAAATTGCAAACCAATGTCGTTAAACTTTGTTTGTCGTTTAATCGGTCGATCTTAATTCGTTAACATTTTTAGTTTAGGTAAACATGTTGGTCTAATATTCAATTGAGAATTTCTTAAAAACGTAATTATTGTAGAAAACTAAATTTTCATTAAATCTGCATAGCTTTACATTGAATTAATTAATTTTAACATAATGGTCAATATTGATTTAGGACTCTAATGGAATTAGTTAAAATTTAATTAACACAAAAATGAATAATAAGGTAGGTAACAAAGTCGTCAGAAAATTATAAAACACTTGTTTTATGTTCAAAATTTAAATCCGATCGTTATGGTATTGATGTTAATGTATTTCACAATATGAGCGAATAAAATGTATTTATTGAAGAAAAGAAACAGAATCCAGATAATAAGATGTATGGGGAAGTGTCTCTATCTTCCCTGTATATTTTTCTTTATATCCCTTTATTTACATTTTGAAAAAAAATTGACAAAAGGTACTTTGCAACTGGGCGACTCATATAAGTACAGGGGGTATACAGGTTCTGCGACACATTTCAAATTTCAAGTCCAAATTTTGATTAAAATGTATTTGATATGGTAACTAGATTTGATAAGCTAATTAGATTTGATATGCTAATTAGAATTGATATGCCAATTAGATTCAATATTTTAATTAAATTCACACTTTTATCAAATTAATAATTCATATATTATTCACTTTATGATGGCAGGACGAGGCGTACAACATTAGGGGGAGGGGGACTAGGAATCAAAAAGTATGGGGGGTTAGGAGGACTAATGAAAGTCGTAAGGGAGTTTTAGGGTGCAGCTATGGAACTCCATACATTACAGCTATGCAGTGACACAGTCAACCTATATATCTTTTGGCGTGGCGTAAACTAAAATTTGCAAATGCTAAATATGAAAAAAAAAATTTATACAATTTTTGTCTTTGTTACTATTAATGAGAATTATTATTATAGGTATAGGCACTACTCATAATTTCAATTTTACTTAAATCGTGACTATATTATTGAAAAGTATCATACTTTTGCTTATTTAACACATCTTGTATAAATCAACCAATAAAATTCTAATAAGTCTTTAAAAATTGTGAAATACACATAATATACCAATATAGTAAGTAGGCGAGACTGGGAATGGTATGAACACTGGGATACAATGGACATGCTTGAAGTTTGGGCCTTGTTTGTTGCTGTACATGAAGGTTTACTTTGTGACTGAATTTTGGAAAATCTATTGCTTCTTAGTAGCTTATATAAAAGTTAATAATCATAAACAATCTACCCTAAAGTTTATTAAAAAAATTAATCGCCTAACTTTTTTGAAAAAAAAATAATAAAACATAAAAAGTGTCCAAACCATCCCCAGTCTCTCCTACATATTATACAATTCTTCTGGACTATTAAGTAGTTGTGCGCTACCGAAAATACATCTTTTGATATTGTAAATAAATTACAAAATAATTATAAATTATATTATAAATAAATTAACATTAATCAATTGACTAACAAACTAAAGTAACTACCATATAATTTTAATTAACTAACATTCAATTAACTATCGTATAGGTATGACATTCAATTTAGAAGTCGGTAGTTGTAACCATAATTCAATTTTGTTCCATTTACTACACACTCTCCTACATACATTATGAACTAAATTCCGTAACCTCACAAAGTTTTCAACTTTGTGGAACCACACGTAATTTTAGAAGTTAAAGTAGGTAAACGTAATAAATTCTAATAATAATCATTGTTAAATTTTAAAAGCATGGTTTTACTTAACGCAACCAAGTCGCAAGTTTTTTACATTAATTTATTATATCATGTACCTACTTACTATTTTATGAAATATTACTATAGTACATAATTATATAAAATAGATTTGTATGCTTTGTAAGCAATTATAAAAATAAATTTAAAAAAAGGTAAATTACGTACTTTTTTACTTAAACATACTAAATTGTTAATAAAACTACTGTATTTTAACTATTATACACAATATCAAGTTCTGCTACAAAGAAATAAAATTTAAGATTAACATAATAAATCACAAAATACAAAACATAGGTACTAAGTAAACTGTTACCTGTAAATCAAAATATAAATATTTGTTGCTTTTAGTATTAATCTTGAAATGCAAATTTTAATATTATTTATGGTCAAAATAGTTTTAGTTTTCAAAAATTTTTAAAGCAAATTACAAAATCGCATACGATAAATAAAATAATAAAATTTGACAATTCCACGTTAATAATCAAACGACTTTCATTCAAATTATTGTTCTTGTTAATTATTAAAAAATGGTTAAATTTGTTATTGCCCAAATTTAATTTGTACATACAACTGCATAAACGAATCTGTTTTTTGTTTAATTGAACTTACACACATTGATAAGTATTATAACATTTACAAAATTTTAAAATTTTAAAATTTACTTCCTATAACAAAACAAAATTAATTAATTATAAAATTTGTCTACCTTCTGTGTATTGTCATCTAAATAATGCTCTTTGTAAGCCTGTTATCCATCGATACCAACCTTTTATATCTTGATCTTAGTTATATTATGTATAGGTATCTTCAACGCTCGTGAATTAATATAATAAAATTTTAGCGTTTTCTATAAAAAGTAGAGAAGTGTCTATTATTTTATATAGTATTTTAAAACTACAAAACTACGGTTTGTTTTTTTAACCACTGTATAATAATTGATTACATCTTATATTTATAGAATTAAAATACAATACCTTATGCATTTAAAATAATCCGAAGGATAAACTCTTTATCTCTTTATTTAAGCATTTGCAATTCTTATACTGCAATAGATATCACATTGTTATCATTGATGCACTATATTAATTATTATCATTCTTACGGAAGTTGTTATATAACTTAAATTAATGTCCTTTATGAGTATACAGTACTCACAGAACTTGACAAGAATAAATAGTGTCAACTTTTTAGAATATTTTTAGAAAATATTATGTAGTGAAAGTCAATGTTTACTACGGTCAGAGGTGGAATAGTAGATTTGGGGGCATCGGAATTGAATCAGGATATGATAATCATCCTTGTAATTTAAATGACAAAAACCTAATAATATATTATTGTTTTTATTATTTGAAAATATTTAAATATTTCTTTCGAATAAAAGCTAAAAGTGAGATGTGGCTGCAAAATTTCTAGACAGATAGATTCAAAATAATAATGCAATCGATGTAAATCATAAATAGTAATAAATTTCTGAAAAACAGAGTTTTAAAAGAGGTGAAATTGATAAGAACTAAAAAATGGAAGTTAAAGCAGTACAGCTAATTTTTCCTACTAAAATAATTGCTAAAGCAATGCTTGGAATACCGAATACTTCTGGTTACTGCTTTTTTTATCCAGGATTTGAGTAAATCTGGCAATATTGCACACCGAAAATGATAATAATATAATAATAATAATATATCTTTATTTTTCTCAAGAATAATCTACAGCACATAGATGCTTGTACAATACAATTGCTGTTGCAAGTTTTTAATACTACATTTTGAAATAAACCCCATTCAAGTTTTAAGGTAGAAAGGAAAGTATTAGTGTACCTACCTTTGTTCATATGAATATTAATTAATAAGCTTGAGGTTTGGATTAGAATACATTAAAATAATTTGGTTGCATTATATTGATGTTCTTCTTTTAGCGATAATAAAATAATACGTTTATAACATATTTAAAATCAATTTAACAATTTTGTATGACAACAGAAAGATCAAAAGACAAAACGATGACCCTATATACCACGCTTGAGCAAAAGTAACTTAACTTTTAATTAACTCAACCTAGTGAAACTAATTGGATGAAACGTATGAATTTCAAATTAGAGTAGGAAATAGAATTTTATGCTTTGACATTCATGTATATTATATACCTATATAATGCATATACGTACATAATATAGTAAGTATGTACATTCACAATTTTATAAACAATATAAATGAAGTAGAATGAAAATGTCATAAATTTTATTTTAAAGTTTTTCTTTTTTTAAACTTTTAAAAGAAAAGTTTTTTCAATCAGCTAGTTAATACATCTGCCAAGTTTTATACTTAAAATTTTATTCTATAAAACATTGAACACAATAATCGTAAAATTTAACATAGATTCAGTTAATAAGCAAGAAGTAAATTGTTATACTATAATTTGGTAATACAAAAGAAATTGTAAACATTTACAATCAATGATGCTGGGCTGACATGATGTATAGCAGCTTTTCTTAACCTTTTTCAGTCCACGACCCTAATGGAAATCAAGCACAATTTCATGAACCTTCTTAATAAAAACAAACAGCAAAAATATTTGGTCCGTTTATTTTAGTACTACAAAAATTACTGTTAAATGGTCCATA
Organism: Cantharis lateralis; assembly: GCA_963170105.1. Classification (NCBI taxonomy): domain Eukaryota; kingdom Metazoa; phylum Arthropoda; class Insecta; order Coleoptera; family Cantharidae; genus Cantharis; species Cantharis lateralis. Next base: position 14,841,385 of record OY720629.1, read on the forward strand.
GATGAGACTGCGGACCCCCATACATATACTTGCGGACCCCCATACATATACTTGCGGAACCCCATAGGGATTCCGCTGACCACAGGTTCAGAAACACTTATGTATAGAAATTCAAGCATAATAAATATATTTTATTCTTAAACATTAAACAACTGAATTCACCGTTTGTTTAACCAATCAGACATTGGATCAATACAATTCGATCAATCACAAATTGAATTTGTAATTCTTGGCACTTGTAAATGTGCATAGTGGCGTTAAGGATACAATCTATTACAGACGAAGATACTCATTATATTTTTTCAATTGTGCTATATGAATGTATACAATGTTGAAGGTATAATACATTTCGGTCATACAAGAATATCATAGCAATCTCTCTGTATTGAAATGTTATATCTTTCTTTTTCGGTGAGATACTAATCATTCCATTTTTGGAATTACTCTCTGTTGGTATGTGTGTTGGTATGTGTGTTGGTATATACAACCTGTTATTGCAATTTTAGAAATATTTGTTAAAGGACTATTTTTTGTCAGATATACCATTTAAAATTTGATCTCTTCTTTTATAATAATATGATTGAGTAAAAATAATTGCCAAATTATTATTTCGTCACGTTGTGTCTTTTAATGAAAATTATAAATTTATTTCACCTAAAACAAAATTAACATACCTATTTATTAATTTCAATGAAGATTTTTGGGGATTTGGACAGGACTCTAATAAAAACTATTGTGTAATATTTGCCAAAAATCTTCATTGAAATTAATTAAGATGGATGAAAATATTATTTATTAATATAAATATATTTTCGGTTATGTAAAGTATTTTTATTTTATAGTATACATATAGTATATATGTACTATATACCACAAAAAAAGTTTATTAATTATGATACTCTCAATAAATTATCGTTAGCACAAAAGAGTCCATATATATGCATAATATACTATATAATATAATTATAATGGTGAATTTTCATGATATCTAAAAGACACCTCTACATACCACAAGAAATATTTCATAAACTAGAGATATGCATAATATGTATCTCGGTGTGCGAAGATCGATTTTATCTTGACAACATAAATTGCAGTGAAATGTATATTCCTCTTGTCCGAGGATAGACGCAGTCCGCTTAATACATAAAGACTGTATCTGCTTCTTTCCGATCCGTTCAGAAAAATTGTAGTGTAATATAGTATATATATTTTGTACTTACTATAACAATGTTTTTGTCTGAGCTGTCGGTAGAATATTTTATTAAATAATTTTTAATTTTCAGTGCGAACCAGGATTGGGAGCTAGTGTCATGTATAACTTACTCTATAACGATCCAACGAAGCTGATGCTGCTTGCAGGATGTAGTACTGTGTGTACAACTGTAGCAGAAGCAGCGAAAATGTGGAATTTAGTAGTCGTAAGTATACAATTTGTTAGGTACTTCTAATTTACTACTTAAAAGCTTATAGAAGGCTGACATTTCTAAATACAATTTATGTAATTTCATAATTTAAAAATAAAATGCTAATATTACGACGTTTTTGTTAAAGTGTTCTAAATTGAACTAAGAAGTAAGACTAGACTTATACTATAATATGCTGTTGTTATCAAAAGTTTAGCAGCAAAACGATATTTTTTAATTTCGTAAGAAAGTGTTAAGCGGCTTTGCAGTAAATATTTCACAAATTGCAGGGCAGTAAAGCTATTTACGTTAATTAAAAATATAGACTTTTAAGGCATTATTGTTACCATTTGTAATTATTATGGTTATAATGTTGGTACTTTACTTATAAGTAATAGTGAAAGTTACCGCTAAATAATACAATTTTAAGACTTTGTATTTTTGTAGATTTTCAATTACCTATATTTATATAGTTAAAAATTGAAGTTACGTCTAGCGAATTTTCTTCCAATTTTTTTTTAAAAGCTCAAAACCACACTAAAATTTAATCATATTTAAATTAATCCTATTTTTAACTTAGATTATTTATATAATATTTAGAATATTTTTAAATTACTTAATATCATTTGGTATTTAAAAAACCTTTTTCAAATTTAACTTTATTTATTCCTAACATAATTTATTTTTCCGTAGACACCTGATGATATACGATAATTCGTACGAAACTTGTCATAATTCATAAATAAAATATTTAAAATATAAAACATTTTAATTTTATGCCAAGAAGTATAATATACCAAAATAATTTTTATTATGTTTTACAATATTTTACACTTTCATTCAGGAAAAGAAATTAGATAAAATCTATATTTTAAAATAAAAAAATGTAATGCAATATAAATGTATCTACTAATTTCAGAGAATTCCTATGATAATATTCATAATATCGCTATACTAACGTATAATAATATTTCGAGAAAATGATATTAAAAGTAAACATTTCTCGTATAATCAGAAATGAATAGTTTCGAAATGGCAATATCAATATGATGTATGCAGTGCTAGAAATCTTATAGAACCGATCTCATATTATATTATAAGATGAGCGTTAGAGATTTAGCTTACAGGAAATAATTATTCACCATTCAACTATACTTCACCCGATCTCAGTCTCGAGTCCAACTTAAGTACGAAATTGACCAAACTTTCTCTTTTTTTTTTCAAAGGATTGTGTTTTCTTTTTGACGTAACTATTAACTATTAAGTAATTCATCTAACATTGACAAACATTATCACTACTACAAAGATAAATTATATTACTCTGAAAATTTTTCTTGCTTTTCTATATATGTTGCAAAAATCATTTTCTATCGTTATCGTTTTCTGCATTATATTTTACAGTCACATTTCTGTACACTGAACCAAAACATCTGTAAAGGTTTCTTATTAGTTTTGAGAGCACCCATTGTAATCTCACAAAGGCTAGTATTTCAAAATAACTGCTGGGAAGAAATGCTTTGTGTTTTTGAGGATTAGTAGCATTCCATTTATAATAAAAATCAACAGCCTTGCGATTTGCTTCGGTAACAATATTGTCTATTATATATGGTGCGATGAACAATACAAATGCATCCTTGTTGCCAAAAAGTTCAGAAGAATAGACTGTCAGGCCAGGAGTAAAATTTAACACATTTGCGCGAGATCTCGTTATTCTTATACTTTTTGTGTGTATAGACCATTCAGTGTCATCGTTGTCTATATATAATAAATATATTAATTATTAGAAACATCATCAATTTGTAAGTCACTTTCATCTGAGCTCTAGCTATTATCTTGAACTGACACATTATCTTCACTTTCCAAATCGCTGTTTTGTTCCTACAGGATATTGTTAAATTGTGGATCATTATCTAATAACATCATTATCTTCTCTTCAGTGAGGTTTTTCGGGTCACGTATTTTTAAAGCACCATTGATTTTGCAATTTACTAAGGTTAACAAGAATACCCAATATAACGTAGTTAACTGAACTTGCGTTCATTCGTGATACAGCTGTTTATTCATTACAAATAACCGGCTATTCTCCAAAACTGATGGGGGAATCCCATAAAACTATATTAGTAGTTAAAACTATATTAGTAGTTTTAGACTCTTAGAGGATTCCCCTTAATCAGAATATAAATTTAAAACTTTTCATCACACTTAACTACCAACTGGGATGTACCTGCAACCTATGATTAAAAATATTATTTTCTCTTTATCTACTTAAAATTTAAGCAATTTGGAGTGGTATATACACACTAAAAACCAATATAGGAAGTTATAAAACGATTAGGAAATTTAACAAGTCCTATTTTTTATGAAAAACCAAGTCCGGAGTAGTGCCGTTTGCAATCATGGAATTTTTTATAATGTTAATTTAAAAATGCAAGTGTATAAGCGTCATAAAAATAACAAGAGATACGAGTAGCATGTTTTGAAAAAATTTAGATGTAATATATTACAGCGACTATTTCATGTAAGAGTTTTAATAACTTAGTTAATTAGAATTAATGTTGCCAGACTAAGTAGACATATATGTATTATTTAGGACGGTACTACGTACTATGTATGTAGTATATTATACAAATATTTATAACACGTTGCTGTATACCATTTAGTATTTGCTTTGCCAGAGCTTTTCATATTATACATAATATAATATGTATAATGTATTATGTATAGATAGTTTTGAACAATTTTTGCGGAATTTTCTTATTAAGGATTAATATACTTGTTTATTACATTCGGAAGAGTTAAAAATTAAAACTATGTATGATTACACCAGATATTTGAAAGTAAAATTTGAACGTGCTTAGATTTGGGACTTCTAATTTCTTTAACTTCTAGTCTTCCGAGACTAACAAAACGACTTGAGAGTAACGCTAAAATTACTAAGGATGCTTTACATGTTTACATTGTATCTGTAAGGTTTGTTTTACATATTACTATGTATTTCTCAAACACAAACGTGGAATCCTCTAGTGATCATACTACTTGTTTTATACTAGTGGCATTAAGCTAATGACTCGAAAATCTAGCAAAACCACAAATGCATTATCATCAATTAAATTGTTGCCAAATGTATTTATAAACAGTTTACATCTGAAAGGGTTTTCCGGTTATAAAAAGCATCAGGTAATATAATTTCGAGCTATTCTCAAATCAAATAATAAATTAATTAAGTTAGATAGCTATGATCTTTATCATGCTGTAATGGTAAGTGTTAAATATTACACGTGACTAATAATTCTTGATAGGCTTCGAGATTCAAAATGAATGCAAAAACTGTTTAGTTGCACTAACGTCTAAAAAATTTTCATGTAATTTGACATACTGATATCGATATTTTTTATGTAACTTAATTTAAAATTAATAGTAGAGGTATGTAGTTTTTCCCTGATCCTTCCTAATCTGCAGAGATTAAATGTGAAAAGCTATATCGATTCTAAAGGTCATCTATATAACGAGAAAACCGTCAAATATCAAATAAATAATGCATCGTCGAAGATCAAATTGATATTGATCGAAATTTCAACTGACGGTACATTAGATTGTTATGAAACTATTCCTTATAAATTCTTAATTCTTATTTGATCTGCGTTATACAAACTATATATAATTAGAATTACCCACCTAACAAAAGTAATTTAATTCTGTTACCAGCATTAACAGAAGAGAACATATTTATTAAAGGTTAGAAAAATAAATTTTTATAAGATTTTTTAACATGTTAGGATAAGAACAGAACCGACAAGGAAAATCTATTAATAACAAATAAAACGTTTAAAGCTTATTGCGAAATAACATATTTTCTCGGCAAAAATAAATTTACTTCATTTTATACACTCTTTTGTATTCATGCTTCTGATACATAATTTAACAGCCGTAATCAATGTGGTCTATGGAAATTGTTGTTATCTGTTATTTTAAAACAATTTAAAAGATCATAGACCACATGTACAAATCTTGTACAATTTATTATTCATTATTAAAATTTGAATTTTTCCTGATAAGATATCGTATATGATAATTTTATTTGTTTTTAACTTTTTAAATACATAGAAGTTGACATTTGAAGTATCTACTACTACCTATTTTGCGTAAATTTGTTTAGGTAACACTATGCGGACTTTCTGAGAAATTTTGCCTTGTGCTTCGATTCTTGTACTGTAGCTTTTTCGTTATGTAGAATCACCAACCATTTTATTATGAAAACTTAATATTTTGAAATTAATTTGAAACTGTGAAGAACCTCAAGATCTTATGACGAGTACTATAAGATTTTAGATAATCCTAATTTATGCTCAGGTTGGCTAATTACTGCCTAATGGCTAATTACTGTATCGTCTGCCCTACTTGATTTTAGTTTAACATTTAAAGAAGAATTAATTATATCCTAAGATTATATCTAATTTTTTTTGATAATAATGGATTGTGTATGGAATTTCTATTTTTAAGTTTTAACTTTAACATAAAACCCTTTAAATTTATAATCGTTGACTTTATTCATGTTTTATTCAAAGCGTGATCTTACATAATAATTTTTTATATAAATGCAGATTTTACTAACGAATTATTTTACAGCCTCATTAAAGTCTTTTATATTATTATTACACCCCTTTGCAAATTTTAAATATCAGCTAAAATTATTTTGTGCTTTGAAATAAATATGTAGGTACCTAAAGCAAACTATAAAGATAACGCTATAAATGTATTGTCGAATTATTTAATAATTTTTTCAAGGATTCATCCAAAGTTATAAAAATATTCAAATAACTCTTACTAAATTTTATAAATTACTTCTGAAATAGATTATTATAAAATTCTAATAAATGTGATACCTTGCAATAAAAGGCGTTCCTATCATAAATGTTCGATACCTCATTTCAAAATTGTAAATTTCTTATATAATAAAAATTAATTGCCATTTAGATTTCTTTTTAATTTTTCATAAAATGTATGTTCTTTTGTAACTAATAAAAAAAAACAATTTTTTTAATTATATTTTCGTTTTATTCTAACTTAAATTAAAATTCTTCAATGGAGCTTACAAAATTACGGTCGACCGGCATAATTTCCTCGGATTGCCTACCTTATGAAAAATTTTACACCAAAATCCTTGACATTGCATATTTCAAAATTAAAATTGAATAAAAATTAAATTAAACGTGATTTTAACCTCAAATATACTATCAGAGTTTTTTATTATAATATAGAGTTATCCAAAAACCAAAATCTATGTCACATTATATGTATGTAATATGGAATTCAATGTCGTTCAAGTATTCTTTCTTCTCAGATTTTTTCAACAAACCCCATGTGCTTGAACAAAGTTTAGTTTCATGTAATTTGGACTCAATTTAATCAATGGTGGTAGCGATATTGCTTTTCATGTCATCAAGACGTAACCACGACTTTTCAAAAAGTCTATGGGAAAGTTTAATGGAGTTAGATCACACGATATTGGTGGAAAATTAATGTAATATCTTTCTAAAATTAAGCGTCCATTAAACTTTGATAACAACTATTAGCCGTATGTAGGTACATCACATATTGATATTGACGTAAATATATTAGTTATTCTTTTACTATTTATTGGTATTTAATTAAACCAAACTCTTTCAAAAATTTTCACATTTTCCACTGATGAGAAAATCAAATTTTAAAAGCTATGTACTCATAGAATTTATATTATCCATTTACTTTAAATTGCATCCCTAATCGGTAAACCAAAATATTATTTACAATTACAACTTTATTTTAACTTCTTTAATCATTAGTGAAAATTAAATTTATCAAAAGTTAAAAAATAAAAATAAACATTTTTTTTGTTGTTATACGTTGTCAAGTTCACGAGAGCTTGAGTATAATCCAACATAATATTTTCTCTAGTAACTTAAAAATAGTAAAAGATGTTAAGAACTATTAGCAGGGCAAAGATGTTTAGAGCAAAATGAGAAACATTTCTATAAAAAAATGTTTGTTATCTTTTATCATTTTCGAGTTTACTAGTGAAAATCTGGGTTGATTCATACTTGAGCCCTCGTGAATTAGACTATATTATTTTGACATTACTTTGACTCATATCGTCCATTCACAAAGAGGCTTATTCTTATCTAGTTTATGTCCATAAACCAAAATTTCTAAACTTTTTTTATATTATTTTACTACATTATAGACTTATCTACTAGTAGTCATTGAATTATTCACATATTGAACTTTTATTTTAGTTTGATCCAATCCAGATTTTTGATTTATAATTCCTTAATTTTAAAATTTAGCATAAGCCATAATAACCGGATAGATAAAATAAACAAGTTGATAGTTTAAGTACATATTTATCACTACTACAAAGTCAATGTGTTTTGCTGGATGATAGAATATCAATCTGTGGTTGACTGGATGTTACATCTTCCATTAAATAACGGTAAATTTAAATGGTCGTTAAGCCTCTAATATCTTCAATTCTCCCTAGGCTCTCATTCAATTTCGGAAGTATTAAAATTGTTCAATATAGCTAAGGGTACCTTTACCATTAAAAAACATTTGTGTGGTTAAACAAACACACTGTATAATAAAATGACAAATGCATTTGTAAAATAAATTTTCTGAAAAATTTATATAAATTTGAATAATGTTACCGTTTTGCGTTTCTAACGCTTTTTATCCGTTTTTAAATTAATGTCGGAAAATTCCTTCATAAACACTTCAAAAAGTAAAATTGATGACTGAGTTTATAAAATGTTATATTACTTTATACCTCTATAAATATAATCATACAGTATGCTCACGGATGGGGTTCTCTAGATCATAATGTAAACGACATGAAATTTTGAAATATTATCAAAAATTTGGAATCTAGCTCTGCTGGCCTACATTTAATTGGTAATATAACTTGAGTTAAATTTGCAATGTCCTTTAAAATTTAGTTTTGACATGTACTAAAATTGAAAAAATTATGTCAATAAAAATTTACTTAAAAATTCGGCTATAATTATTATTATTACACAAACCCAATTTAAAACAAATTGATGGAATGATGTTAACGATTGGAGTTTAGTATATATATGTATATCACTCCAATTCTTGTTGAATTTGAAAGATGACATTAAAATGAAACACACTGTAAAAAATTCCCGGGTAAAATTACCCGAAAATTGGTGGCAACATAGTGGCCACCACTTTTAGGGAAATTTTAGTGCAATTAAAATATGCATGACCCTAAATTTCTGTAATATCCCATTTTAAATTTTCCAAAAAAGTTGGTAAATTGCTCATTCTGTTGAAGGTATGTAAGGTTTAGTGGAAGGTTTCGAGTCTTGTCCAAATCCTCAGAAATCTTCACTGAAATTAATTAAGATGGACGATAATTGAAATTGATTTAAGGGAAGTATTATTTATTTAAAATAGGGATAGCTACTGGAAGAAACAATCCGCAGATAATATTCTCAGTAGTGTCTTTGCGTCCTTATCGTTTTTGCCCGATGAAGTCTAGCCTATTGATTGATAGTCATAATTCAGACTGTATCCAACTCATACCGCTGCCGATGCACATCTGCCGAGATGTGCAAGTATTTTAATAGTTACACTATATTCACATTTCAAATATTTAGCATTTTAACGATAGGTGTCAAAATTGATTTTGGACTAGAAATAGGTGAATTATTTGTGTCTACCAATGACATAAAAGGTTTACGAAGAAGTTGTTCGTACTCAAAGAGTAGTTGTCTCAAGATTCGTTTCTGAAAATGTTTTATTGAGGCAAGAATTTCAATATGCTAGAGGCTAGACTGTTATTTTCATTTTCCTAAAAAGTGTTCTTAATTCATATTTTCAATATAAAATGAATAAATTATAGCATAAACATACAAAATTCATATCAATTTATTGTAAGTTTTCTGAATAACCAAATTTGAATCCGTGAAAGTGTTGCCATGACGACTTAAGTACTACTATGTCGCTAAAATAGCATTTTGCAGAGTAGAAAACAGTTTCAAAAGTAACAATTTTGCGGAGCTAACAAAAAATATATTTTTGATAAGTAGGTATCAGTTTTTTAAGGAAAAGTAGTTCGCCATAAAAATAAGGTTTGACAATTTTTTTAAACTTGACTATTTTGAAACGTTTTTATTATTTAATATAACTTCAGCAATATTTAATTTCAATACATGTTAGGTATTTATTATGTTCGTCATTACAAATTTTGTATTTCATTCGAAGATTAAAATAAATTATAGGATCCTGGTATTTACGATTACACTGATAATAATTAAATTAAACCTAGTGTGGTTTATCGGATCTGCAATTACTAATTTAGAACTGAACGGTAATTTAATATAAACACAATATATGTATATTTCATTTAGTTTTAGGCTGCAGAAGAGGGCGTCTCGAAGCACAAGTATACAAGAAAACGTGGAATAATTTAAATTTTTACAATCTAGAATTCAAAATGTGCTCGAAATCATCGTCGGCAGTTATTTGCGACTTTTTAAATGACGTCATAAAATTATTTTTGTTTAAAGCAGCATATTTATCTTATAATCTAACAAATTCGCCAGAAAATTTTAAACAAATTTCTTCAGTCCGAACGCGCATAAATTTTCATCAATTACGTTTCCAAGTCATCAGTTTAGCATCATTTGGTCCTGAATTCTTAAAAAGAAATGGAATCGACTGCTTTTTATGCCCTCATTTCCATTATAAACTAAGTAATTTAATTTAAAGAGATAACAAAGAATCTATTTAAATAGCTGTATTAATTAAACTTCTCAATTTCTAACGTAAAAAAATGAAAATTTCAATCCATATCACTGCGACATTCTGATGAAACATACATGTTATACCTAAGTACGTTTTTTAATTATAATTGACATCTTTTTTATTATCTAAAAAAAATATATAGGTACTGAGTTTTGATTCATACGAGTATAAAGTCTTGCTGCTCGTGAGTTCAGAAACAACAATATAAATATCCGTCGAAAGGGAAATCTTATCTGAAAGTTTATGCAAACTTATTTTAAATAAGTAATTGTTTTTCAAACCATTACCGTTCAATATTACCATCAAATGTAAGTTTCCTGTTTATTGCGAATTTTCTCTGTTCACTTTTTTCATTACAGAAATGACAAAATAGGCAGCAACAACATAGCCCTTTAACTCGTAGGTTATCTATCATGTAGTAATTATGATGATAATCAAGATTAAAACAAAATATTGTAGTGCATTTTATCCCGCGAATATTATTATTTTATTTGGAAATTATTTAACAAAAGATAATATAATTATTATTACAGTACAGATTATTGTAATTTTTAAAATTTGGTTAATTTATTATAAAGTAACACAAAAAGCAGTCTGGTAAAATTTATTTTATGGCGACTGCATTCGTGATAAGAGTCATGCTATAGGTAGTAACTTTCATTTGTAGTGTGTTAGCTTTAAATTGTTTAATCACCCTCATATTATACACCACACTTATCGCTTTGTGACTTGATACCTTAAATTAAGCGATCGATATACTTTTGACTTTAAAAAACACATCTGGTCACGAAAGTTTCGGTGTTCCTTTAAATCAAGCACACTCCAAATATAAAATTATAGCAATTAGCAAGCTACACCCACACAATTGCCACTTTTTTCTTATCGTTTTTAATAAAAGCAGAGATTAGCTAAGGGTTTCTCTCAGGTTAGAAAGAAAAACGAAAAAAAAATGTGGATTTATTGATGGTATTTATTATTGGTACATAACGTACGCATTGCAGTGTCATAATTAGAATTTTTTAATATTAAAATTGCTAAAAACACAATTAAATCTTGCAAGAGTCCATAAGATTTCAATTTCTATAGTTATTTCTAGGAGCTGAAGTTTGTTTTATAAAATAATAGTAATGCTAGTGTGATATGTTCAATAGGTTAGGCGTGGAAGATATTCGAAGTAGTGGATGTTGTATTCATAAACTAAAAGTTAAGGTGTGCTATTATGCATTTCTTATTCGTTATTATTTAAATTTTGCTACTAAATTATTGTCGAAAAACTTTGTAGACACCTAAAAGTAAAAATTTGCGACTATGTTTTTCGTTCGTTTTTATTTTAATTTTGCACGATAACACAACATGCGCATTGCGGTGAGTAGATAATGAGAATTAAATTAAATCAGTTGGTTAACGAGTAATAATAAAAAATCAATTGTTCATGGAAAATTAACTCCACTGTGCAGAGTTTTTGCCAAATGGGAATAAACTGTAGTTATTAAAATAGAAGTTGGTCGGTGAAGATATTAAGAAGATTTATAAATTTACAGTATATTCTTTCAAGTGTGTACTTATAACAATTTATGTACTTCTGACAATGAAATCATACATTTTGACTTTTTATAATTATATTCAATTTAATATTCGCGACATTGAAAGTCTTTCAGATCTAACTAAAATAAATAATAATATACCAAAAATTTCCAAAGTAGATCTACGGTCGCGTGATCTATTTTTAAGATAAATACTCCTTATACAATATAATAAAAATATATTATAAAAATATGCAGATGGGAAACTACAAAGCCAAACTCGGCCAAACAAATGTCCCAGTCTGACCCTGTCAGGTACAGATGAACTACTCTAACATAGATTATATTTAATAATTTTATAGGTTCAATGAAATAATCGTTTAATGTAAGTTTTAATCACCAATTCAAATCCGTGGAATGAAAAAAAAAATGCACGAAGTCTTCGTACAGTCTCATGAAGTCTTGGAAAGTTTCACAATTCAAAGTGATTACCTCGTTGGTTTCAATTATAGAAGTTATTAGATGGGTAAGTATGGAAATGTACAATTTAAGGTTGTTATTTGAATTAATAGTTGAAAATCAGAATTAAAAATAATGAGCATTTCTCCAGCAAATTAGTAGATGTGTGCCTTGAAGTGAGTGATCAAAGACGCGTCGGGTAGTCGAGATTCACTAATAATTACACTATATGCAGGAAAATCAAACTTTTACATACAATAAATAATTGTAATAAAGGAGAGTTCCTTTTTAAATTGCACGGTACTACTATATGAACGTATATAATGTACAATATACAGGATTTAGTACTTATAAAAGTTAGTGTATTACCAATTTAATTAATTTAATTGCGCTATTCTGTTATAACTTTCTGAAAGTTTGTGATATAAAAACAGTTTTATTCTATTACGAAGTTCATCTAAAAGCCTTCTTAATTGTCTTTTCACATTATTAAGTTACATAATATGCTTGATTGTTTGATACTTAAAAATTATTTCATGTTTAGTAATCAAAATAAAACGATAACCATTATTACCTAAAGCACAATGTGAAGACCAATATTTCTTATGAAGAGCAAGGTTTTATGTAATATTATAATATTATAATTAAATACAATTACCTAAAATTAATATCACCAAAAATTAATAACTCTGATTAAATTAAGTACACATTAAGGCACTAATTACTTTTGGTAAAATCCTAATTTCAATATAATAAATAAAATAATAATTTGTAAATATTTAAAAGTATTATAGAAAATATATTTTCGTTCAGGATCCGATGAAAAGATTCTATTTAATTCAAACGCGTTTAATGTCTACCTGGGAACTTTAGTTCAACCAACATTTTCTTTAAATTAACATTTTTAATTTCTTGCGCCAATTTGCGTAAGTGTTTTTCATTTTGTATTAATTTTTAATTATAATATTATGTAGGTCCGACTTTTAGGTACTTGAAGAAATTACGAAACACACACGAAAAGCAAGTCTTATACTCAAATATTTATAAAAATGATATCAAAAATGAATTACCTATATTAAATTATATAGTTATAAATATAATAAATTGTAGCAAGCATAGCAAAACCCCAAGTTAATTACGATTTGCAGGTAAACCACATATTATTTACAAGCTACATTATACCTAATAAAATTTAACTAGAAAACTTTGATTCGAACATTAGAAACACTATATTTAAGCAATGTGTAACATACTCTAATGTCCAATCATTTCAATTCAATTTCTGATTTTAATAAAAGTAAGAAAAGAAACTTTTTCTTAAAAATAATTTTATTAAATTTGAAAAACATTTTGTTTATATTATTGCATAGTATGTACAGAAGGTATGTAAAGATAAAAACAAAAATTTCGTATTTTGGAATTCAATATATATTGTCATGTTTCAATTTAGACCCAGATCTTTAATTATGATTAATCATTTTAAAACAATTGCAATTTTTTCAGCATTTTAAATAAAGATGTTTTTGGTCCACGATCTTTAAATGAAAAGACAAACGCCAAAATCAAAGAAACCGATTGGCACTCAAATTTGTTTATTATTTTAATCAAATTTTAATACAATAAAAGTGAAAGTGAATGCGTAAATAAAATTAAATAGTGCGCCGAATCTACAAATTCCACCACTACAAGCTCAAACGTTGAAAAATTTGCTAACAAACAAAATTAAAGGAGGGAGAATAATTTTAAAAGTAATTCATTCTGGGCAAGGCCGTTGTTTCGAGAAGTATCGAAATTTAAAGCCCAGAGTCACAAATTTAAATAATATTAAGATTTAATTAAAATTGATAAATAAAATTAAAAATTTAAATAAATTGATAAATTATATGATCATAATAATTACTTACCTGAAATTAGAAATTCAGAGTAAGAGTGGTTTGTACAAATTGATAAGAAGAAGAAGAATTAAATTTATTCACCACAGCAGGTGAAAACATAAAAAAGGAAAATTAAGAAACAAACAAAAGAAACAACAAGCAACATAATTTTAAGAAGACTTCAAAAGTAAATAGGGTGAGAACAATTTAAAAACGCAAAACGATTAATTTTACGACCAGTGAAACTACGATAAAATTGATTATTTGATATTTGTATATTTTTGCCACAAAATTTGGAACTTTATCTAGACAGTTGGAAAAATTACTAAATAAATAAGATTTAATTTCCAGATTCGGTGCATTTGTTTTATTTGGTGAGCCGATGTTATGCGGCTTAAGATTAAAACATCACGATTAACTATTATAAAATTTATAAATTACAACTTGATCAAACTGTGCCTTTCTGTAATATTTTGAAATTTCGTTTTATGACTGATTAAATTACATTTGATTTGAATAACTTGCTTAATTTTTCATCGTAAAAATAATTAAAAGAATCGCAAGCTTTAAAAATAGTGATGGGTGTTCCAAAGGTAACTATTTAAGTTTTTTTTGTATTACGATACATTTTACGCTTTAGAACATCGCAATATCTCATACTATTATAGTTTTTCAAAGCCTTGAAGGATTTACAATTTATTAGTATGTGACAATTTAAACATATAATACGGTTTTCATTACAATAATAGTTATTTTTATGGTATGTAACCTGTATACACATAATATAGTGTATAGACTGTGGTGATTTTTCGTTGAGTTGCCCCGGCATGTTAGATCGCGGTCAAATAAATTTGTTTATGTCTGCAAATTAGCAAGTTTTATTTAAAGGAAGGTTTAATATTGGCAAAATTTATTACTTCTAACACTACTTAACACATTTTTTGAATTTTTATAAACTTTAAAATCAGTGAGTTTATTTGTGTCGTGCTACGGAGTGAAAATCTAAAACAAAAGATAATAAAGAATATGTGCAACATTCTGTACGTTTTGATAATACTTACAAAATTATGAATTTTTGGAAAGTTGGCGGCTCTTCTCCAGAGATATCCGAGCGGATAGGAGACCACATTTTGCGTTGTGCAATTAATTTGCGTTTTAAAATTAAAAATTTGATTAATAACTGAGTGAAAATCAGTTACATGCTCCAAAGTACGTATTCAGTAGTGAACAGTAGTGAATTTGATAAACTTCAGGAAGAAATAGCTAAAACAGAAAAATTTGTAAAATCAGAGATAATAATTTTTATCAAGGTCGAAAAGGGACGCCACGCCATTTTGATTTATTTCCAATACGAAGAAATCAATAAGTTTTTTTTCTTACCTGCGATCGAAAATTACGTTAATTCAAGCCGATGTTGAAGAAAATTGAATCAACCTCATGGATAATTTTGATATCAACAGAAAATTTATTTGGATGAAACAGAAATACTTTAAAATCATCAGCGATATAGAAGCACTTAGGGTACGCAAGCAGGATCCACGTCGCTGTGATCGAGGGTGTATTTATTTTGTACAAGGTATTTGAAAATTTTAGTACATGCAAACACCAAATTTATTTTATAAACTTTAATTCACTTTTTGACAAAATTGTAAAGATTTTGCTTATAATCATATCTACACAGTGGTCCATGATAGTAAAATTTAGCAACAATATTAAATTTTTAGTAAATAAAATTTTACAATCAGTGGCCTTACACAAAATAACACCTAAGCCAAAAAGCGAAAATTGTCGCTACAAGATCGTTCCTATAAATAAAACTTTTTCTCCCGAGTTCAAAAAAAGGATTATTATTTACTTTAAAAACAAACGGGGCTTCCCAAAGGAATCCACTCCTGAAGTCTTTAGTTCTCCGAGTTCATCTAGCTAGCCGAGGTAAATTTAAGCTGGTGAAGGACGGTAAGTCGTGTTTATTACGAAATCCCACTACAATACGTATGTATGTATGTGTGATATTACATAATATATGGCGTCTTTTAGGTTTGGTTGTGTTATAACTTAATTTAAAACATACATAATTATGTATGTATTATCTCCAAGATGGTAATTTGTACCTTTGAGCTTAGAACATACGAACATGAATCTATAGGAGTAGATAACGTCAGTTCGTAACTTCAAGTATAAAATATACGGATTACAAATTAACAGTATTTTGAAGCAAATTGTTTAAAACGAATATATTTCTAAACTACATATTATTCTATATTTTCTAAATTATTATTTATTAATTTAATTTCAATTTGGGTGGATTTTTATTATATTCTTTATATTTCCGCTCTACACACCGATTTTTGAGTATTGTTCAGTCATACGATTACTCTCTTTTAATTGCCAAAGATTTTTCAGATCCATGCTTCAAATGTAATATCAATTATTATTTTTCATTACCTGATGAATTTTCTAAACATAGAAATTACTTTGATGTAATTTTTGAATGCCCTTACATATTTTTATTTGGTTTCTTCTCTTTCAACAACAAATCACGACTAGCAATCGTTTTTAAATAGTTTGGTTAAGAAGCAATCAAGAATATCATTGTTTGTTAAATTTTTTAAATTCAAATATTTCTTAAAAGCACCGGCGTGTTCTAATAATATGATATAATTACAATTTTGTGTTCTTATGCTTTGAATTACGCAATTTTAAAAAAATATCGAATTTCTTCCAAAAACGAATATCGTTTATTAATTTACACATTATTCAAATTAAGGGCTAATTGGGATTATTTGCTAATACTACAGTTATTAAAATCGAGTCACAATATTTACAGTGGCCGTAGAAAGTATTCGTACACTCCTATATTAACCATGTAAATTGTCCCTTTTGAAGACCATTTTTTTCATATTAAAATCGACTTTACAGCAAAATATTTTAGACATTTTTTGTAGAAAATTTCATTGCCTTCAATTTTGTTTCTATACATTTTTCCATTTTGTCGCGCCGTTTCTGATTGAGAGCGACTTAAACACGACTCTGTAAAATGCAAAAAATATTGTCGTCCAATATTTGAATGAAAATATTATATAAATGAAATAATTTCTAATGTTGTCCTATCCACTGGTTTTATTTGGAATTCAAGATGTAAATATCGCGTAATTTTGTGGTTTTGCAATTCAAGTATGCTGTGTGAGACCAAGACCTTGGTTTTATGATTCCAACAGACACTATGAAAGAAAACCATTTATATTAAACATTAAAGATACAATATATTTTCTTAGTCACTTTGTTAGCATTCTGATCACAAATTTGTAGCAAATGGTGCAAATGGTGTAGCAAATAGTCAAAGTGGCATTTTGAATGATAAAAGTTTGTTCTGATCGGTTATCGTGTGTTTGTTCATAATTTTTCTGTTTTTAAATGTTGTAAAAAATTGAGACATGTTTCAAGTTTATGTCTATACATATTATTTTAAAATTTTTGTGGATAGTATTTGCGTTCGTTTATTTTGAGAACTTCAAAACTCTTGTGGTTTTTTCGCTTGCTTTAAATTAATTAAATCTCAGCTTGTGCTGAATCTAATTTAATTTTCTATTTATTAAATTATTGTTCAAGTATTTCCATGTGTATTATTTGAATTTGCGTATTCGTTACTTTTGTACGGAGCCAGTTATATGTAAATAAGGATGTCGTCTGATTACATGGTCATGTTTATTTTTACGAAAGGTGGTATGTTCAGTACCGTAACTAGGGTATGGCCAATATGGCCCCGGCCATAGACGCCGTTTGAATGAAGGCGCCGAAATTCAAAATTTCAAATTAAAACTATTTTATTTAATATTGGCGCCAACATCCTACTCGTCTGGAAAACCTAGAAAAATCAGGAAATTTTAAATTATACAAATTATGTCAGGGAATATTGAATTTTTAAGCGAAAGTCGGTGAACTTAAAACTAAAACTTTATTTTATTTAAACTTGAAATTAAAAATTTTAGAAACATAAGTAATTAGTTGTAATAGTTCAGTTAAAATAGTGAAAATATTAATTTTCATTATTCCGTTATAGCTAATTCTTTTATATAATTTGTACGGATTGATGTTCAAATCAAATTCCAGTAGTTTCCCAACAAAACTTTTACCGCGGGCGCCGCCATCTTTAAAAACAGCAAAATTTTCTGATATTTTTCAGTTTTTGCAAAAATTTTCTGATTTTTTAAGAATTGGAAATTGGAAACTATACTGGAGCTAGAATACTCCTTTTAGTGCCTAATAGTAGTAAATTTAATCCATTTTAAAAAAGGTATGGTATAAATTTTCTGTCAGACGCTTATTTTGACCGCTATTTGACAAAAACTGAAAAAAGTTGAAAAATTTCGCTGTTTTTTGAAGTTGGCGGAGCCCGCGGCAGAAATTTTTGTATTTTTTAACCCGTATAAACATATAAAACAAATTTCTCTACCAGATTTATTGCATCTATTCGGGTTTTTTGATTCTAATTTGACTGGATTATAAAAATTACTTTTCTTATTTCTCTAAATTATTAAAAATTATAATTTCTGAATTCTATCAAAGTTCGAAAAGTCGGAGAAATACTTCAATTTTAGTTATGGAAAACCTGGAACAGTCAAAGATTTTATTTTGAAAAATGAGTGGGAACCTATATATACTACTACTACCTATATATACTATATATACTATAATACATTATTGAATTGTTTTTAATTGGTTAACCCTTAAAATGTTGAGTCAGAATTTTAAGGTTTTCTTTGTATTTAATAAATTTTAACTGAAATTAAGTCTCAAAATTTGCCATTTTGCACCAAATTAAAAAATCGGGAAACCTCCCCCCCTTGAACCCATTGCCGTTTAAGGCTCGTTTTTTGTACTTGGCCATAGGCGCCAAAAGTCCTAGTTACGGCACTGGGTATGTTGTTGATAAACAGGTTGAAACGCTTTGAGGCGTTGGGGAAATACTTGGATTAATTGTTATTTTCATTAAATTAGTTTTATGAAATAATGGGTATTCCAAGATTCAAACTTAGACGAAGGTGGTTTATCTTTAGTTTGAAATTAGGTTATTCCTGTAAAGGTGTTTTAAGAAGTTGTTCACAGTTTTTGTAGTTTGTGGTGGCGTTGTTTTCTTTAAGAAATAAGAATTGATCAAAATTGAATTTTAACGTTTTATCAGATTGTAATGCTTTTTTATTAGCTTAAGTTTTCATATTATATTTATTTACAGTGAAATTGGTCGACCTTTTGCTTGTATAATTTTTGTAAATAATTGTAAATGTAAGCAATCATTTTGCAACATAAGCAAACACGGTGCCAGAGCCCTTTGAAGTTTCGAAATTTTAGTCGCCAATTAAAATTTTGATGTCGTCGAGTAAGGCATCGTTATTTACGCTTATTTTAGTTGACTTTTAAATTTTATTTTTGGCGTTGATTGTGTTCCGGGTCAAGTTTTTAATTTAGAGTTGTAATACCTTTACCGAATCAATATTGGCGTTACTTTGATTCTTTGGTCTAGTTAGTTATAGAATGTTTTCCCGTTTTATTTTTCGAACTGTTTGCCGAATTTCAACTTAACGATTTCCGATGTTTCACGCAGCGCAAATCTCCTCATTTTTGTAGTTGTGATTGACTTCCACTTCCACAATAGCTTTGCTTTGGAATTTAAAATTTGTGACTAGTACTATGGTTATTGCTTATGTTGATTTTAAATTTTGCTAGTGGTTTGTCAGTGGTGTTTTCGTTTTTCTTTTTTCAAACATAGTATTTGCTTCGAGTTGCTGAAAATTAAATTTTACCATTAAAACGAATGCAATGTTTGTTTATTAATTAACTTTAATTTCAAAAGTAATTTGTTCTTGTGGAAGACAATAATATTGTGAGTGATCTTATTTTTTTTAAAAGTAATTCGTTACAATCGCAGCGCAAATCTTAAGTCTCATCAAGGGACAGAAGATCGCGATTCATTGCGGATAAACTCAGATAATTCATCAATTAAGTTTCCCTCCATTTCCTTATTTAAGCAAAATAAATTGACGAATTTCACATCCGATAGTATTTTTAATCAACTTAAATAAACTAAACGATTAAAAGTAATCAATAATGATAATGGAAAATCAAAATAAAATGAAACAACACGTTGTTGGTAGTTCACAACCGTAACTATGATACAAGTTTCAGTTTCCAGAAAATAAAACGACTGCAGTACCGAAACCAAAATTTTCAGTTCTATCGGTGCGGTGTCTATGCGTTCAAACGAAATTCATGGATAGACGTATACGATTTTTATTGCCACATAAGAATCAAGTAAGTATCTCATCAGGTTTATATTGCTAATTTTTTTTCTGTCACAACATAAAATATAATTAAAAAACTTTGTCAAGCACGTTCAAGCTGTAAGCACTTTTGTTTTACGATAGTAGCCAGTTTTCGTGCAATTATTTCCTTGATTTCACAGACGACAATAAAAAATCCATAACAGTAAAAACAAAAAG
This sequence comes from Cantharis lateralis, assembly GCA_963170105.1. Taxonomy (NCBI): domain Eukaryota; kingdom Metazoa; phylum Arthropoda; class Insecta; order Coleoptera; family Cantharidae; genus Cantharis; species Cantharis lateralis. The sequence goes on from OY720629.1 coordinate 14,861,949, forward strand.
CCAATGTTGATGACTTGTGTAATCGTAGCTATGACAAAAATACTATTTTGGCTTATTCAATTATATTTCCACAAACTTTTACAATGGCAGAAAATTTTTAATTAAAATATTTAATTAAGTTCTATATTATAAGTATCACGAACTTCTAATTTTTAAGGGGGTTGGGGGTCGTTTCCAGAGAATGAAGGGAAACTGCACAAGGAGTTTAATGATGTAAATGTAAGGATTGAACGAGGACTATAGTTTGAGCATTAATTTAGCAAGACTAACCGAGAGCAATCCATAATCTCCATTAAACTACGTGTAGTGTTATCGTCAATATTTTACTATATTAAACTTATTTTGCTTAAATAAAGCAAAAAAAATTGTTTTATTGTGAGCACATTTAAGTAGTTTCCATAGATAAAATTTAATGATTGATATTAATCTATTTAAAAGCATTTAAAATTAAGTTAAGCTTGCTTTGTAGCAAAAACACTTCAAGTAATTGTAGGAGCAAGCAGAAGAAAGAAAAGAGATAATTATTTTTAAATGGATTTTTGTTTCGTATTATTTGAGAAGTGTTTTTAAATTTCAATTATCTTGACTTTACAATTATTAAATAAATGATGAGTACTTATTCTATGCTATAGCCATAGTCCTCTACAGAGTATGGATGATATTTAAATTCTTATTTTAATTAAGCTCTTTTTACTAGCTTATTTGAGAAACCCTAAAGTCAATAATAGTTAAGAAAAGTTATCGTTTAATTTTATTTGCGAAAAGGGTTTAGTAAATGCTAAAGTTCAAGTTTCTAGTAGAGAATTTTAAGACAGACGCCACTTGTTTTCTCTATTTGCATAATAAAGTGTGACGATTTGATTTTTATTTAAATTACACTGAAACATTTTTGGTTTGCTAAACTTATTATTGTTTCAAAGTTTAAATTTTAAAATTAGTAAAATTACAAATTTTAATCATAACTTTTTGACTATATTCTTGGTTAACAAATTATACAACTTCTATTTTCAATTTTTAAATTCTTTAGTAGCAGGTCGTTCCCAAATTTATATTTAATTTAAATATACATATTTATAATTTAGGGAAATGGTATTTTCTTGCCAATAAAACAAAATATTAGTATCGACTAGTTTTGGTTTAATACCATCTTCAGGATACTGTTTCGGGAAGAAATTATTTTAAAAAACACATTCAAATAGCGGATCGACAATTAAAATATTATATAAATTTTTAAAAAAATGTAAAAAACCTAATAATTCCTACTCAATATCAACTCTCTTGCATAAAACTATTCTAAAATTAACATTTTTTTTAATTTTAATTTTATTTATTTAGCGGAATGATAGGTTCATAGGTTCAATATTATATGCAGGTTTCACCAAGCGAAGAGGGACAGAAAAAAAATTTCACGGAAAAAAGACCAAATGTGATTATCTTAGTACCTCAGCGGCAAGAAAGAGGTTTGGTGTGAGATGCGACGGAAACTTTTGAATTAAAAAATACTTTTGACTGAAAGTAAAATTAGGATTTACTTGGCTGGAAGTGTGATAAGTAATAAATGTCAAACATCACCTAAATTAATACACTTTTGGATTTGGCATTGAATACTACATTCACAACACATGCAGGATTGGTTATACTGACAATCTGTGTTAATTTAATAAAGTCAAGGGGGCACACGCAGTCATGACGACGAAAAAAGATGCTTTTTTGCGATTTATTTTCGAAGAAACGGTTGAATACAAAATTTAGAAATTGTTGCATAATGTTTATTATCATTTAAAGAATAATTATTGGTTATTTCGTTATAAACAAATATTAATAATTGTAGAAGTTATTAACTATTATTCCCCGAGTCCTAAAAAAAGTGATTTCCCGTGGACATGATTAGTCGAGACAGGATCATCTGAAATCAGAAAATTTAAATGATTTTTTTTAGTAGATTACTTACTACTTTATATTGGAAGTGGATGAAGAATTTTGAAAAAAATTGAATTTTGGAATTTGAGACAACTTCAGAGTCAAAACACGATTTTCGTTAAAGAAAATCAATTTTTATTTGTTGTAAAACATGTTCTAACCATTGCAAAACAAAATCCTTCGTCCAGCCCTAAGCAAATCTTATCTAAAAGAAGTGTGTAAAATTGTAGAAAGATCGGTTCATTATTTTTTGAGATATCATGTTCACTGACTTTGAAAATGCTGTTTCTGCTTGAAATAATGAAATATTCTTATGTACTATATATATGTATAAATTATGTATTATGTATAAATATGCTTGAAATAAACACTTTGAAAGTTTTCAATAAGGATAAAACCTTTATAAAAAAATTCACTTCTGAATTTTTCATCACCATTGGATGCAATATTAAATATTACAGCAATACATACAACATACATATTATGTACATACGATCGAAAAACATTACCCTTATCCGGCAGTCGGGTAAAAAATTGAAAACAAAATATAGAAGTAGAGAAGAAATTATTAATTAGGGTAAACTTGCCTAAATCGTACTTGCGCATCATAATTCGTACCACCCCATTATTTTTAAAACTAAATTAGCCCTTTTGTGCAAATAAATGAACGATATTCGGTACAATACCATAATTTTCCTTTTAGTTATAAATGATAAAACAAAGTAGGGGATTGTTCCCGGGTTTGAAACGGGTATTGTTTTTGGGCCAAAAATATACAGTTGCTAAATAAAATCGGGTGTTCTATATTACAGCTTAAAGGTAATGAAAATACATAATTTTATCTGAAGAGTTTGGTAATTTCATTGACATGCAAAATTTTATGACCAATTTTCTCAACATAAATTTTTCGGCAAAAAAATATGTATGTACACCTAGAAAAATCCACTGAAAGTTGTAAAATATGAAATGAAAACCCTATATCTATTTGAAAAAGTTTTATTTTTAAAGCTTAATATATTATGTATAGTAGGTTGATAATTATAAATAAATTAAAAGTTTCATTAATAATAATAAATTGTCTTCATCGAAATCGTCCAAACCGCTATCGCAATCGGTAGGCATGGCTAAAAATACAAAAATAATATACAAAAAAAAGATTTATGACAATATTTTACAACATTATTATATACGATTAGGGCTAGAAAAACAAAGTTTATCATTGCCTTTATATACTGTGTCTCATACCCGGATTATGAAATCATTTTGAGAAAAACAAGACAAATTTTTTTTCAACAACATATTGACATAATCCAATATCGGACCGCAAAATATATAAACAACTCTAAATTCTAATGCAGTACACTTACTATTTTCAATTGATGTACTCGAAAAAAAAAACACTTTGAAAAAAATGTTATATTACTTTTACAATAAAATTTCAAGATTTTCAAATTGGATGTTTGCAGTTGACAGAAGCAATATGATCATGGCAAAAAATGAGCCATGTTAAAAGAAATATTTCGCAGTAGTCAGACCGATTATATTGACCTATCGACATTGAACTATGAAAATAGTGGACATACCTGGAGTTGTCTCATACCGGGAACAATCCCCTACTACTTCTATTATTTACATATTTTACTGTAAAAAAGTTGCGATTTCACCTAGCGATCTTCAACAAGAGTGAGTGCACACGTAAATTGTTTACGTGAATGTACGTAAATTGTTGGAAAAAACGCTTTTATATTATTATATGAGATTCACAGTGGTTGCACTGGCCCGAGTTAGCTGACGCCAGTTGGTTTGACGATTGACGCCGAGTTAGCAAGTGTCTAGTTGGTTCGGACTAACTTGGCGACGCCGAATGTTCCATTCTGTACCAAACTGATTTTAATAAATAAATTAATAATAATAATTATGTGGTCAATGCCACGGTATGTATCATAAAAGTTTATTATTTTTCCTTGAAAGTATACTATTTATGTATACATATTAATAAACAGGTATTTGTTCGTGTTCATTTCTGAATTTGATAAGGAATATATTAGAATCGTAACAAATTTTAGCTAAATACCTATCGCATTACATTATATGAAAATAATGTGAGAAAATGTAAAGCTTATAGTATTAAGTATTTTATTTGAATTAATAAATTAATCACGCTGATAAAAATTTAATAATATTCGATTCTATTCATCACGATATGAACGTTACATAGTGACGCAAAATACCCTTCACGATGTGCTTTGCTATACGATACCAATACATATGTTACAGTAAATATGTATGTACATAATATATTAATTTAGTAAATGTACGTACACATTTGGTATTCATTTTTAAGTTGATTTTTATCAAATTAATATAATTGAAACTGCTACTTACTAGTAGAAGCATGCATCACTAGGATGCTATCATCTTCACTTTTGCTAGTAGATGTGCATACTAACCGCATTGCTTATAATATACAAATGAAAGTGTATCGTATAAAAAAAGTGTATCTTCTCCCAGCAGATGAAAGAAAGGACTGGACTTGCCTAGAGAGCTAAAAACAAATCGAACCAGTATTCAGTACTTACTTAGCTTTTGCACTCACTATTTGTAAAAGTATGAGGTTAATCGTATACATTTTACCATTTTTTCAAACATTCTCTTTTTTGAATCTTTCTTTACGATTTGTATAAAAATGTTTGTAGTTTTTCATAACGTAATAAATTCATAAAGAAAATATGGAATTTCCCAAGAATTTTTTATAACAACGTAATAATTACAGACAGAGTTTTGTACGTTATTTCAACGTATATAATAGTTATTATATGTGACCTGGTCTACGAAAAGGGAGCTTAGGTGCGAAAAAATAATGTTTTTTTCAGCATTCATGTGAAAGAACGTCTCAAACTCAATCTGAATCGTCAAAGAACAGGAAAAAAATTTTTACACCGAAGCCCTCTTTTCGTAGACCAGGTCACATATAGATTTAATTGTTAAAAATAAATGGTGTACTTCATCAGCACACCATTTCGAATTTTAAATACAAGATAGTTTAAATCTTGTTTTTTGTACCTTCTTTATTTTCGTTTGTATACCCATTAAGTGATTTAGATATTTCGATATATTGATAAAATAGATAAAAAGAATAGAAAAATAGATAAAAGGATAGAAATGTGTGAAAACATATATTATATTATGTTTTATATATTACGTAAGACAATTATTATTGTCCATTAATATTGTTTAAATTTTATAAAATGTAACCAAAAAGTGGCATCGCATCGGTCGAGAACAGGCTAATACAAGAGAGTTTTCAGAACTTTTTATTGAATTATTATAATAGCAGCATATTTAAAAAAAATCATGTTATACTTCAGTGGCAGACCGTTGCTCGTAAATCCGGTATTAATTCACATAACAAAGTAAAGTAATTTGTACTATACAAGATTTTCCGTTAAATTACCGAAATCAAGTGAATTCAAGTTATTACATGTTAATAAATTTAAAAAAAATACTTGTTCAGGAGAGGAATGGGGATAAGCCGTGGTGGGGACTCTGCCCTATGCTAAATACATAGGATAATGTATTCACTGCCAACTTCAAATAAAAACAATTTTAATAATTAAAATAACTAAAATATGTTTTTTTTATAAAAAAATACTTAGTTTTTAATAATTCAGTTTTAAATTTTATTCATTTAAAGAGTTTTGGTCAGTTAAACTATTTTTTTACTCATTTTAAAACACTTTTTTTGATAGCAATCAAATCTAGATAACTTTTGAATTATATTTTAGAAGAAAATCTCAATATTTTCGGAAATTAAAAACGAGACTTTTTTGAAATTTGGTACACTTATTTATAAAACTGCCATATAAATATTTTGACAAATTTTTGTAATGCTGAGATTTCTGATGGTCGAAGTAATGACAAACCCGTCCCATGCAATTATCTCAAAGTAAAAACGTAACTTTGACATTTTTTTTATCTCGATAACAAAAAACAGGTTTAAGTTGAAACTTTGCAGGAATTTTCTTTAGTATGCAAATAATATACTGTAAAAATTTAAAAAACTACTCATATACTTCGGTTGACATCTTAACAACCTTAAATACTGAAGAAGATTCAATTTGAGCCTACTTTAATTATATTGCAGACAAGTCCAGAGTACAGTAAGATAGACGTAATATGGGGCAATAATATACTGACTCAGATAATTGAAGTTCTTTTAGGTTACGTCCGTTTTAGAAGAACCAATCAGAAGCTTTAATTAGTGTAACAGGTTGGGCGTTAGGGAATTAATCGTCTGTTAATATAATTCGGCAATTCGGGTTTTAATTTTTCTTTAATTATTCTTGGAGATATTAATTCATTATTTCACTGTTATTTCACTTCATTCGTTTAAAAAAAAATAGAATAATTACAACGTTTAAGTTTGTAAAATTTGAGGTTATATTTTGTTTATGTTTCACCAAACCACTACTACGATGGGTTTCACGTAGCTATCAATCAGCCAACCAGAATAGCTTTCGTAAGCGTAAATCGAGTAAATTAATACACAAAGTCGAAACTGATGAATAAAGGGATTTCGATAATAATTAGAAACAATAATTATAAATAAGTAGTTTTGAACAGTATTTATAATTAAAGATTAGAATCGAGATATTAGAGAACATAACAGAAACAATCAACTAATCATAGATACAAAACGCTTGATGGAACACTTTGAAGTTAAAATGTCGGTTTAATTCTTCCTTGAATATCTAGCCGTGATTACTTAACCAACAATTTAATCACAGCTGGTGGAACCGGCACTCATGAATAAATCAATAAAATTGAAATTTTAAATGAACTACTCAAAAATGCAATTGCAAAATGCTTTATATGAAGTGTCAATTTATTAATAATTATATTATGTAGATAATGTAAATTTTGTAAAAAAAACAAAATAGGGTGGGGGGGGGGGTAAAAATTGCACTGTCTAAGAATGATTGCGTGGCATAACTAAGAAAGCATCAAATTCTACCATGACTGTAAGACAAATAGCAAAATAATTGTTTGAAAGAATTCATGAAATAAAGCAGAGAAAACTAAAATTGCTCGTGTTCCAGGTAGCTTTAAGTCGTGGTTTGCTACCGCAACATTAAAAAAATCAATAATATTTTGGTCACGGTACACTTAAAATTTCATTCAGTGTTTGTTTGGGGAGCTACCATAAACATTAAAAGGTGCTTTGAATCCAATTATATTAAAAAGCAAACAGAATTTTTAAAAATAATGGGAAATGTTGGAGATTCAAAAATATAAAATGAGTGAAACAATAATGCAAGGGCAGTAATTTATTTTTCAGCAAGACAATGCTTGAATGGTTTATGACCAAAAAATTGAAGTTTTGGATCGACCGGCTTTGTTGTCAGTCTTAAATATAATTGAAAACGCTTGTGGATGGTCAGTGCAACAGGTATATGTCGACGGTAAACAATATAATTGCAAATTGCACAAAATATTTAACAGAATTATATTATCTAAATACCGTAAAATTCAAATAAATGATCCTCTTTAAGATACATTGTTATTGTAATGTTAGATTGTAAAAATTGTAAATAATATTAACATAAAAATTATCAAACTATCTGGGCGCCCAATCAGTTTTTTTGTAATTTGTATGTATCTACAATTTGTATAATCATTGTATAAGGCCGAAAAGTATAAATTTGTGAACGACACAAACGCATGTATTTTGTGGAAATGAGTAACTTATCTCGTATGTTAATTTAACAACATGGCCGCACAATAAAGACTTTTTTACGTTTATTACTAAAAGCTACACAAAAGTAAAGATTTAAATGAATTCAACTGCTACTAATATAAAAAATTAATTTTGCAAATCATTTAAAATCTCAAAATTTGTTTTTATTCTTTTTAGACAAAAATAAAATCGGCACTTATAATAATAGCAGTATTTTCTACAAGGTTTTTGCCAAGTATGCAATTTTGAAATTCTTTTCTTTTATAGATAAAGATCAATAAATAAGCCTAGTAAAAATTTGGTTTGAATACCTTTTTGTAGTAAAACGAATTGTTTCTGTTTCATATAAGCTACATTATACATATTATAATATTAGATTATTCATAATTATTATAATGTAATATTATAATTAAGTATGTATGTTTATTGGATGTAATTTTTACTGTAATAGTATCCATTGAGCAAATATTTTTATTCTTTTTTGTAAAATTCCTTTACTAATAAATAATTGAAAGGTATATTAAGATCTCATAAAAGAAATAAAATTTTATTGTAATTACCTAGGTAGGGCCTAAAATTTCTTACAATGTTGTAACACAATTCTAAAGTTATTGAAGTTTGCCAAAACAGAGGTTAATAATAAATTAATAAAGCCCACTCAGTTTGCTACAATTTTCAACATTGGAAGGTTATTAAAACGTAACTATTTATCTAGAATTACCTAGAAAAACTCATACCAGATCGTCAATTTGGATTTCACTCGACCATGCAAGATTGTTTCAAGACAAAATAATTGCCATATTATTTATGTCTACTAAATTTAGATTTAGAAAATTGTAACTTTCCAATTAATAAAAAAATTATGAAGTTTCGCGGATATGAAAATTCTACATATCGTGTTCCATAAGGAAGCCTGCTCCGCGATCATTTCTGCATTAGCAGATTTTTCCAAAGGCTATTACAGAAGGGTAAGCATGAAAAAATAACCTTAGCATCGATTTACCTGATTTTTCTTTCAGGAGTGCCTTTCTACGTAACATTAAGTCTCTCAAAGTATTAAAGTTCAATTATTTATATTTTTATGGGGATATAAATTTTTATAGAGTAATTTTATCACGGAAGTATAATATTTTCAATAATCAATATACAATATAATATAGATTCAATATACTTGAATCTGCATCTTAAACAGTACATTATAAGAAAAACTTACAAATCATAAAAAAATGGACTTGAAGGTAAAAAGATATATTATATTGTCTCATTGAGTTGATTGGAAGAAAATTTATTCTACCTATTCAAAGAAAACAAAATAGGAACTTATAAAACAACCAAATCATTGTGGAATTATGGATTAAAACTTTTTGTATAAATTATGTAGGGGGTGGTTTATTTTAGTTATGTTTTTAAATTTGTAATTGTTTTATGTATACAACTAGAAGTTGTGCTTATTTTAAAATTGTTTATGTTGGTATTTGTTTAAATATAAAATTTTCTTTTTTATGCCACAAGCCAAGACGGGCGGACGTGTTTTATAAAACGTCCGAGTTGATAATAATTAAAAAATAAAAAGTGAAGTTGTGTTCTTGAAGATTTGGTTCCCGAAATTAAAAAATAAACTGTTAGGTAATAAAAAATATACTTTAAAAATAAAATAAATTAAAACTGTAATTATTCGGACACAAAAAGATGTAGTATGAATCAGCACGTAGAGAAAATTTTATTTTTGAGCTATCTTTATTCTGGTGTAACCATGAATATTGACCTCGGTGAAGTTTTATCAACCAGTAAAATTTCCCTAGCGACATTTTACCCCCCGGTAAATATTCACTATTGAAAATTCAGTAGGGAAATATAATGAAAGATTTATTTATCCTTAGTGAATATTGTTTTCAAAAAATTCAAATAATTTTGAAGTCATAGTTTCAATTTAAAACATCGTATACAAAAAAATATATTAATTTGATAATTAATATAATAAAATTTAATTTATAATTTTTGATTAAATTTTCTATGTAACTATAACACAATCCTTTGTAACTATCAATTCACTAGGAAAATTTTACCCCCTTATTTTTTAAAACTGAGGATAAAATTTCTCTAAGGAATTTTTAAATTCCTTATATATCAGAGGGTCAATAATCCCCGGTACACCGGTACCATTTCCTACCCATCTCTATTCAAGTTGTATTTTTGTTGTATTTAAATCTTTTTATCACTTTTGTTGTTTACTGCCGTGTAGTATTTGCAGGTATTTAAAAAGTTTTAATACAGCAAAATTGCTGTAAAATTAATTTTTTAATTATAAAACTTATACAATAATTAAAAAGTTAACAAAATTACATCAAATTCTGAATTTTATTACTCTTTATTTTTAAAGTGGGTTTGTTTTATTATTTATTATTTCTTCTTTGGAGGTATAGCTGCCTGCATACATAGTTTGCACCGAAACAATTCCTGATGTAATACGTCGAAGGCTTTCACGAAAGCTCTGCTGGTATTTCGCGCAATTCATTACATAAAAGATATGTTTCGGTTGCTCTCCCGTAATAGCTATTGTAAAATTTTGCACTAACGTATGATCTTTACAACTATAACAAATTTAAATTATGAATACTTAACATTAAAGTCGTTTCTTTTAACTTTCTATATATTCTCCTCTTAAGAACCACAATTCCTCAAGCCAATAATGCGTAAAGCACTTCTAGATAAAATACTTCAGCTACTACATATTTCATATTATTATGTACTAGCAGGTGGCCCAAAATTTATCACCCTATCGGAAGATGTTGTAACTTCTACAAATGGCGGCAAACAATCAGTGTTGTTTTGATATTGTAAAATAAATAGATACAGAATACACGTCGACAAACCAATGGAATGATATACTCCTCAAGATCGCGGAATACTATTGACTGTTTTACGGAATAATTCATCAATGAATTTCGGGGCAGATTTCCTGGCCGTCCTACGCCAACTGATTAAACACTAAGACGTTTAGCCGCTCGCATCGAAGATAATGGAACAACACGTGACAAAAGAGGCGGCAGAAGGTCTCGTAGTGCTCGTTCTGATGAGAATATCGTCGCTGCGGCTGAAGATGTTGTCGATGAGCCGTGAACGTCGACCAGACGACGTTCCACGTAATTGGCTATTACACGTTCGTCTCTACAGCGCATTTTAGTGAAAGACTTGAAGATGTTTCCATACAAAGTGCAGACAGTCCATCAGCTACAGTCTGCAGACCGTCAATCGCGTCTAAACTACGCTCACGCTCTCTTGAACCTTGAATACGCAGTTGAAGATTTTCGCTCGAAATTTATCATGAGCGACTAGGCCCATTTTCATCTGAACGGATACGTAAACAAACAAAATTTGCTCTTCTGGGGCACTGAGAATCAACGTATCATAAACGAAGAGCCATTACATCCACTCAAAGTCACCCATGGTGCGCCATTTACGTCGGAGGTGTCATCGGGCTTTATTTTTTTGAAGTCGCCGTGCGTAACACAGTTACTGTGACTGATGAGGGATACAGAACCATCATCAACGAATATTTATTGCCGCAAATTGATGAATTGGGACTGGAGGATATGTGGTACCAACAGGACAATGCAACTGCACATATAGCTCGCGCGACATTGGACATTTTGAAGGATGCGTTTCCGGATCGCCTAATGTCTCGTTTTGGCGATTTGCAGTGTCCGGCAAGATCGCCCGATTTGACCGTTCCGGAAATTTTTTCTTTGGGGTTTTGTGAAATCACGGGTCTATGTTAATAATCCAGATTCTGGAAGCTCTCAAAAGGAATATCCGACAAGTATGCAAGAACTTGTCGGCCCAAGTTTGGACACCTGTCCAATAACTGTTTAAAACAAATGAAAAAGTATACACAAAATTTATGAAAATCAGTAACCAACAGTTACATAATAAACAACACTTATTGGATAGCTGTCCAATAACTAAATTTAGATGAATCGAGATAATAACATATGATAGTAATTGGACACAGAAACTTTTCGATAAAAGTAGAATTTAATTGAAAATTTTATACATATCATTGATAAGACTTTCAAGTAGTAAGTAATTTCACATATTATTAAGAGTCATATCAAAAGTCATATTTAAGAATCATTTATATTAATATGTCTTTGATAGACCTATGTTCCTATTGGTTGGTGCATAATTATCCGATGTTTGTTTAGGTAGCTTCTTTTTTTTTTAGTAAAAATTGCTCTTTTGTTTAATATTTTTAATAAAAATTATTAGGTTACTATCAGGTGGTTATAAAATTGCGTGTCGATAAATCATACCCATATTCATCATATTATGCTTCACCACTTCGAAAAAGGATGGAAAGCGGCGCAGTCATTTCGCGACCTCAACGAACTCTTTGTTGAAAGATCAATCTGCGAAGGTCAATGCTGGGAATAGTTTGCCCGTTACAAATCTGGCGATACTAGCTGGAAGATAAGTCAGGAAGTGGTCGACCATCGGATTTTGATAACCAGGAACTTTTAGCAGACGTGGAAGAGGACAAAATCTTGACAACTTGAATGTTGGTCGATAACTTCAATGTGGACCATTCAACCATCGTTCATCGACTCAAAAAGCTCGGAGAGTTATGGAATGTGAATTTTTACTGATTTGCTGCAACGAAACGGGTAAGCTCCGTTTGTCAAGAATCCTATCACTGGGCATGAATCACGGCTTCTTTTTAAAAATGTCGAAAGAAAGGTCTGCGGTTCGTCAGGAATTACACCAAAAGGAATATCGAAATACATGCACAGTAAGAAGGCAATGTGGTGTGTTTGGTGGGACAGATGCGAAATCGTTAGTGGTAAATCATCTCAAACGGGATTTGTTATTGGTGGAATGACGACGATAAACGTCAACACTGGCGAATTCCAGCCAAAACGGCAATCGGAAATTTAATATCAACAGTGATGCCTATCTAGCTTAACTTGACTGCCTTTACTCTGCAATTGTAAAGAAAAGACCGCGCAAAGAAAACCATATCGTCTACCACCACGATAATGCGCGTCATTACGTTGAGCGTTGTGTTGTCGAAAGTATCGCCAATAAGGGCTGGGAACTGCATCCACATCCTCCATATTCTGTCACAGAAGCGCCAAGGGACTTCCATGTTAGTCGATCGCTGAAAAATTGGCAGATGAACAAAGTTTATGCCGATTTGGATAGCTTAATGGCTGATGTCAAAGCATGGATTTGCTTCAAAGAACCGTAACTTTTTGGGGAAATGGGAAATAATAATTATTGAAGTAGATGGTGACTATGCTCCTGAATAATCATTTTCAACACGTTATTATAGAAATTTTTCGTTTTTCACAATAAATATTGTTAAAAAAACACCGGATAAATTATGCACCAACCCAATAATCATTAGTTTGAAAAACTAATTGTTTTTAATTGACGTCAGCTTCATTTTCAATAAAAACAACTGTAGATAAAAGTCAACACAGCACTATGAGTTAATAAAATAAAAAATACATATTTTCAGCTGACTCTTACACTTCCTACACCACTTTATTAAATTTTTCGCTATTTTGAATCCGTAAAGTAATTAAATTATAACATTTGTAAGTTTATTTAAAAATTAATTGAATAAACTAAAATTAGAAATTAAAAAAAACTAATGAGCGCTGTAAAAAGTAACCACTAATAAAGACGCTTTTGAAAAATAAAGTAAATTATTCCACAATAACTACCTTTCCATGCTCTAAACCTTAATTTTGTTTCCATTTCGTATAGTAAATACTACTAGTCGAGGAGCTGCAATAAAATGCATGTAAATTACTATTACTACTGCCTTGAAGTAGTAAGCTGAGCTCTTCTGATGTTTAAAATTCATTGAAGTATAAACTTCACCCAGGACTCTGGACATGGTTGAATGTAGCAGCTCCAACGACTAGTAGTATTTATACAAAGTGAACAGGCAATTACGGTTTAGAATATGAAAAGCTAGTTAGTGAAATTATTTTCTTTATTCTTCAAGAGCTTATTTTTATAAGCATTTACTTTTTCCGTCAGAAGTTTTATAAAATTCTTAATTTTTGCGTGTAAGAAAAGAAGCTTAGAAGAGTAAATGCGGTTAGAAGGAAGTATTTAAGATAAGTAGGTATGTGTAAAAACTTTAAATAAAGCGTTTGCAGAAAAAAAGGTGAATAGGTATGAAACATTTACTAGCACGTCCTTCCATTAAAGTTTGAGTTATCTAAATCGATTTGAGTTTTCTTGTACCTATAGTAGGTACGTACATGAACATCTGCTATTATTATTATTTAACCTTACATAATATCACTATACAATAAATTCTTTGAACGACCAATACTAACTTGCATGATAAATATTTCTTCTTATAATTCTATAATTATTAAAATTTATGGTCTACATAATAATTAATAATAATATACATAATTGAAATTGTGTGATAAAAATTTAAATATTGAATTTGGAAGAGCTGAATTATTTGAAATAATTAAAATGTTAGAGCGCAGCCGCAGAAAGGTGTTCTGTTTTATGAGATTTGACATAATAGCTAAATCAGTGTTTCTCAAGGTTTGTTCTGCGGAACCCTGGGGTTCCATGAAAACTTAAAATTATAGATCAAAAGATAACGTCAAGTTTTCTACCGAATTTAGAATTAAACCAATATTTGGATAATGAGATTTATTTTGTGAAAATTTTATAATTTGAAGACATAGATTAAATACCAATTTCAAACTTAAAACATGCGATTATTATTAAGGAATAATTATTATTCAATATAATATTCAAGCTCACAAATTAAAAAATTGTTTAAAAAATAAAATAAAATTAAAAAAAAACGTCAATACGAGTAGCATCTGAACTAGAATTTACGTAAGACATACGTCTTATATCTTATGTACATTGTCCACAAGCACTTACAATATGTGATACCAACCGATCACTGCTGCTCACGCACTTGTTCAAAATATTCCCCGATAACGGCAAATCTATAAAATAATAACAGTTGAAGACAATAATTCACAAAACCAATACATTTGTTAAAAGAATTCCCCAAAATGACAGATCTATAAAAGACACGGATCTAGATGGCCACTAAGTGCATTAATTTAATGTCGCCCGTTTTTGCAATGGCGATTCAAAACTTGTTACAGAATATACTATTTTCTAGAAAGAAACGTTTTAACCAAAAACGCCAAAATTTTATCGGTAATATTATTTATGCACTTGGGATATTACTATAGAAAAAACATTTTCAAATTTCAGCATGTTGCTTGCACCCCTGAGGCTGCGTAATAGAAATGAACTTGAAAACATATTTGGTTCAAATTTATTATGTTGAGTTTATTTGTTCTATTATAATATTTGTAGAAAGTGGCAGATTAAATATGTGTTCAATTAGTAAAAGAAGCGGCTATTTTGTGTTTGTAGTTCTGTTTTAATTGATACGGGATTGTCGGTTGCGAGATTTTCTGTACATCGCTACCTGTACGAAAGCTACAGTGATATCTTGCTCAACTACGATTTTTAGTTAGGTATTTCAAACATTATTTTTAAACTTTTTTATAATGTTTTATAATTTTAAACATTGTATCGTTAGAACTAATGTTTACCTAGTAAACAAAAGAAATGTTTTAAATACCTAACTGAAAATATTAGTTTTGCAAGATATCTCACTGTAGCTTTCAGATAGCGTCATCTAGTAGTGAATATTATGGTGTGGAATGGTAAATTGGATACCAAGTAAATTGAGCTGGTGTTTTTTTTCAATTTTTAAAGTGAAATCGCTGTTTTATGCATATTGTAAATATTATGTATTTAGAAGTTATTTAATTTTTCGAGGTTTCCGTTCCATAGAGTTAAAATGACATCTATACCAAGTGAGACAATACAATGTTTCGCTAGTGGAAATTATAGTAGATTTTAGTTTCTATTGAATCTATAAATATTGGTAATAAAAAGTTAGGTAATTATGTATTCAGTATTAATAGTATTGAATGTTATGTTGTGTGGAAGAAATTTTGTATTAAGTTTAAGGTGTTTTCGATGGGGATGCTAATATAGACAATTTACGTGAAATTTTGCATAAAATTCTGATTTACAATAATTTCATGACAACATCAATTTTTCCGTATTAGATATCATAATATAATTTATAATGTAAATAAAGCATTCAAATATGTAAACATATACTGATGATTTATCTCTACCTAATAAGCAAGAAGTTTCACTTCTGTCGAGCGTGGGCTCCGCGCACACACTTTTTTTGATTTTGTCGGTGTAGTATGTATTAAGCGGGTTTTAATTTATTTTTATACATCCGCTGTCTTGGAGATATATTTCTGCCTTTTCAATATTCAATATTCATAATACGCGTCCGGCGCTTTTGTCTGCTGAAATAATATTAATGTTATTTTCTTTGAGTTTGTTGTGTATAGTTTTTCTAACTAATAAATTAACTAACTAATAAAAGTTCTTATTTTGTATTCCTTTACTGTTTGGTACTGTTGTAGTTTTTAGTGGTAAATTTATTATTTATGTCTTCGAATTGTTGAGTAGCTATGTTTCTCAATTGGGGTTTCGTCTCTACGGTAGATACCTATCTACCCATCATATGACCCATCATCACCCAGAAGTGTTCAATTAAAATTTACAAATTTTAAATAAAACTTACTTTATGTAAGTATTAAATAAATAAATTAATAAATATTAAACGAAGAACAAGTTAATAAAACGATTTAAAATGGCGTACACTTTTTTAATTTGTTTTATTAACATGTTCTTCGTTTAATATTTATTAATTCATTTTATCACAAGTTACGATATTTAATCTACTATTATTAAATAAATAGCAGCTCTTATAAGAGATGGCGATTTACGTGATCAAGCGATCACCGTGGGCTTTAATGGATTAAGTTAATTTTGTCGGTGTATCTTGGGAAGAATTGATGATATGTTCTCAGGATTGTTTTTCATGTTATAAGTATATTTAAGTTGTCAAAGTGTATCGAGTTTCCGTGTTTTCTGTGATAGATTCTGCATGAAGTATGTTGTGCATTTTTTTTATTTGGTTTATTTTAAATAAATCTTCTTTCGTTCTCAATAATATAATTAAAATTATTGTAATTTAAATATAATTACAACTATATTATAATTTAGTTAAATATAAAATAACTCTATTTAATAATGATATACATGATAATATTGGATTTAAATTAATATTTCTCTTATATTTAAAATTATTATATTATTATATAATTATATAATTATTATATTAAAAATTTGTTTAAAAAATTAATACTAGCTCCATTAATGTCAATTTAAGTCTTCTTATATCAATGAAAATTTGCGCGAAATATAATGTTATATTATTTTAACGTGAAAGTTACTATCAATCATTTTTTGATAATAAATTTTGACTTTCATAAATAGTTGTGGTTAAAGAAATAAACTTTACTCAATAAATGTTAATAAATTTATGACTTAGGCTTATGTTAATGTTAATTTAATAAAAACTGGATTAAATTAAAATAACTTGTTTGCCAATATAACCACCTTTAATTATTCATATCAGTATCTACTTAATATAAAGTTTTGACCCTACTGAACAATCGGTTTTTCTGTATTATATTATCTTTTTTAATGTGTTAATAAATAGGTACCTACGCACAAAGAAATTTTATTTTTGGATTCGAAAATCTCTACTTTTAAATGAAAATTAAATAGATTCTTTTTAAAACAAAAATAATGCAGGTCAAGTTTAAAAATAGTACATTATGCACCAAGGGAATAAAGTGATCCTTTTTTGGCCTGAGGGTAAAGGTTTGTTTGCACAAGGCGTAACCGAGGGCAAAAATTATCCTAAGGCCAAAAAATTCACTTCATTCCCGAGGTGCATATACTGTTTTTTGCAATTGCGGGAGGTAAAGTACTTACTTCGACAATAATTACGAAATTTTAATTAAAAGTTGTTCAATAAAGCACGTGGTTGATAGTACCAAAGTAAATGAAGCATAGTTGGTTATATTATTATTGCCAACTATAATTTTTTTACTCAAAATTTTTTCACTAAAAGGTACTAGAATGGTTCAGTTACATTTGTGCCTTTGAAGGAATAAGACGTGTCAAAAGGCTAATACGTTGAAGTCGTTGACCATGTGATCGCAATATTCTATGATCAAGGCGGTCACCAAATTAGAAAATAAGATTGCATCGGCAATTTCCATAAGTTATCCGCTTTTATGAAGCGGAAAAACGAAGGATATGTTCCGAAAAAATCGCGCGTCGTAACCTCTGACCACGTGGTCAAATTTTTAAAAGAGGCGCCTCGTGAGAATTTTTTGGTAGCTAAAGTAAGTGCTTTTTATTTATTCACCAATTTATTTCACTGTAGGTTGCACTAATATTGGAATCACAAATTACGGTCAAGTTAACATAAATATAAATGTTACAAAATAATGAGAATTAAATTGATAATAAAATCTGGTGACTTCTTTTTTGCCCGGCAGTAACTTCTCTTTTACCCGGCAGTAACTTTTTTTTTGCCCTAGGGCAAAAAAGTACCACTTTACACCCGCAAATCGGGGTCTAAAGTGAGTACTTTAGCCCCGCAATTGCAAAAAATACATTTTCTTTGCTTTTAAAATATACTTTTGAATAAAACCGTTTTATAATTTTTAAATTGAAATCACAAATTTAAAAAAAAATGATCACTAATTTTAAATGATTTAAATTTACTATTAAAACAATGGTAAATTATTTGCTATTAAAAATACTTTTGATTTAAGGTTGACATTTTTTATATTAGGTTTGCATTACTTTGTATTTAAAAGTGTTAATTCCAAATCAAACGTAGTGGTTATTAAATTAAACGTATTTACTGTCAATGTAAAATTATATGTATTTAATTCAATTTAAAAATTGTACCTACCATTAAAATAAAATTGGTTAATATTTTTATTAATATATCTGTTAAAAACCATAATACTTTTAAAGTGAAAGCGATTGTTTTCGACGAATTTTTAAAGTAAATCTTTATATTTAACCCGTATTTTGTTTGATATTATTTGAAAAAATTTTTGCGTGTTTTTTTAAATTTAACTTTATTAAATAAAAATTACTTTAAAAAAGTACGTAGTAGTATATCTAGTTTTCGCTTGGAGAAAAAATAGTATGTTTTATTGGTATTAAAAGTTGTTACATCCCGATTTTATCGTAACACCACAGATGTAACGGATTGCATTAATCGACACCTGAAATTCAAGTAAAATTAGAAACAACTTAATCTTTATGAATATTTACATTTACTTGGGGTTTAGTACCATCATGAATTTGATTTAGGCGCTTTAGCCTCGGAAATGAGAATACAAAGAGGGTTGGCAACAACATTTTTGGGGAAATTGATAAGATAGTGCCGACTTCCTGGTAAAGTTGACTCGTTTTAGTTAGTAGTCTTAAAAGCAATATTTTTGAGTGCTCACTATTTTCGATTATTATTGGTAAAGTTGTAATTGAATGGCGTTTCGCATCAAGCTTAAACTCAAGATTGAAAGCTGGTTTTCATCTCCTTGATAACTAAAATTTCACGCATCGTGGTGATAAGTGGAATTGAATCCGTTAGTCTTGGTAGCAGTATACATAGTTGCATCACAGGTCTAACTTCGAAAGTTGCTATCCCAAACGCTGAAATTTATATAGTAGAAGAATTTTACATCTCAAGGATTATTAATTATCATCATATACCTTTAAAAGGAAATCCTGCACTATCCTGATTGTTAAGGAATCCTTTGTTGCATAACTTGTATACTATTTGGCTATTTCCGATCAAATCAGTTCGCTTTAAATCAACATTCAATTTCGGATTAACAAAGAGCTTTTTTTACCATTGTATGTCGCAATTACAGTGGCGTAACACACGCAAAATTGGTAAGCAATTAAGTTTTGTTACTTGTTGTTAATAAGCGGGATAATTTAGAAAGTTTTTCGAGTAAGATCGTGAGATCGGAATACAGCAGATTATTTTGATCACCTTAACTTTGATTGATTTGCCAATCGAGTGAAGCTTGATTTACACTTTGTTTTAGGATTAAGACCTAACTTTTCAGAACTCCGATGCTAATGGTTACTTTGTTTACAATAAACGCAGCATATACTTCCACTGTTCCTTTTTATTTACCTCAGCTTTTGCACTTTGGATGAACATCTTTGGCGAGCGGCAAAATGTACTTGGCGCCTTGAGTAGATCCGGTACGAAAGGTAAAGATAAGTTGGTTAAGCTCTTGTTCCGCCAACTTTTGTACCTGTACGCAGGCAGATAACAAAATAAATAACAAAGTTTAAACTTTTTACATGGGCTTTTATGAGAAAATAATAACAAAATCAGTAGTAATTTGGTAATTAAAAAAAAGAAAGAAATAAATAAAAATCTTTTTAAATCATAAACTGATTCTTTACGAACTTCTGCGTAACAAAAAATAGCTTTTGTCACCACCGCTTACAAAATACATATAGTATATGAATTTGTAAACTTAAATGAAAATGTATATTTTCGAACCGAAATAATTAAATTTTCCCATTGAATTATGTATTGTGAAAGAAGTATTTATTCTTGTTGTATCATTACGAGCGAAAATCCAAGTTTTATTCTTTATTATTTTTGTTTAGTTTTATTCTTTTTGCGCCATAATTTATTTTTAAGTTACAACTTGATTTCAAATTTTTTTTTTATTTCCCTATTCCCACGCCCAGCTATCCGGGCTTCCGGAAATGTGACTCTGGAATTAAAAAAGAGCTACAATTTTTAAATCTTTTAAATTTAATTTATACTTAATAATATGTTCTAATTTTTTCATTTGAAAAAGACTTACAGAGTCGAAACTAGTTTGTTAATAAAATACAATTGACGAAAGTATAATTATTTAATCTATACAACGTTTTTAGTTGCTTTACATTTCTTTAATGTTTCCTTAATAATTATATTTTTAATTTAAACAACATATTAATAAGATTTTTATTCAAAATATAAACATATTACAAAAAAAAGCAAACTTTAATTATAAATAACATAAATATTATAGGGACAACTAACACACTATAATAACTATCTGCAATTTATTGACAATTTCCTTGTAGTTCCTGCAATCTCTTTCAATTCTTAGACCTTGTCCACCAAAATTATTCTACGCGGTTTACCCCTTGGAAATCCCATTTGAATAAATTTTCTTCTATAATAATGCTGATTAAAAATTTTAGTAAGGTAGACGAAGGTGCAAATTATGTATTGTAATGGAACGTTAATTTTTAAGTTAACTTCCTTCTCTTACCTTCGTTTGCCTCGGCTAACTTAACCAATCGGAGAGCTAGAGTTCTCAGGAGCGGGTTCCTAACGATCTTACGGCTAATAAAATGCGTGTGGTGACAAAAATAGGTTTATTTAACAGCGTACCCACTATGATAAATTTCATACGCTTCAGGTTTTTTTTGTGTTTTGTGTTTGTTTGAAAGTATCGGAATTTTATTTATTTGGATCAAATTTATCCCCTTGACTAAATTCGATATCTTCAAAACAACTTGTGTAAAATGTGTAGCAAAATTTAAGAAAACAATTGTATAAATCTTGAATAAAATTTCTTTAAAAATTTAAAGTTTTTGTGAACCGACCTTTTATCTTCACTGCCACGGTTGTAAAGAAGGATCCTGTATTTTCATGTGTGTAAGCCGACCAGAAGCCAAACCTCCCTATCTTCGTGCTTCTGACTTAATTTTGTTAAATCGATAAACCAAATTTTATCCACGCAGTTGTAGATTCTTCGTTTTGTAGTGACAGAGCTTGTGCAGTTTAAAAGTATCTTCAGGCGTGAAACGGTAAGTAATTCCAAAATCACAAATTTTCTTATACCAAAATTTTCACTTTCAAAATGGAGGATCTTCCTTATCAAAAATTAACACGTTTTGATTTCAGAAAAATAATTATACCATCAAAAATATCGGAAATTTCAATGATGCAGCATCCAATGCACCAAATGCACAATTATCTCATCCAAAAATCAACAATACTCGCCAAATTATGTCCAAAATGTCCAAAAATGTCGGACACTAAAAATTATTCGCCCCCTTATCTGCGAATGCACATGTAGGAGAGACCTCTTATCTTCTTTCCAACTTGCAAAATTCAAACTTTCAGGTAAAAATTGTTGTATACAGGCACTTACGAAATTATCTAACACCGTTTCACTTCACATTTTAAATAATACAAAAATTTTGTGTAATTTGAGTGTTATAGTTACATTTACCTGATGGTATCGCTGTTAAAAACCCTTTGTGAGCTTTTAACGCTCTTTTTAATAAAATAAAACTCGCAAGATCGTTCATTACACCACATCTTTATTCCCCTTTGCTCGAAACGATAGATTTCCCCAGACAAACGCAGTGAGACCGGAAATTATCTTTTCGAGTAACCTCCACTGGTGTAATGCAAAAAAAAAAACAATTCAAATTATTCAAATCACTAATCAATCTTAATTACTATTTCCTCAATCATTAAACATCTCAAATTAAATCAAATTTCCCATATAACTAAATAAATTAAAATTAACAAAATTTGTCCTATTCCTTTATGTACAACTAAATCTAACTAAAAATCAAAATTAAATTCAAAACTTGTAATAAATTAAAATTAATCCTTGTCATTTTTAGGTTGACTTTCCCCTGATCTTTACATTTCATCAGGAGGCTCTGGCTGGTCAATATCGTGGTAGGCGTAAATCATGTCTAAATGAAATTTTCCCCTAATCTTCCCACTATCAGGATATTTAAGTAAATAGGTGTTCTCGTTAACGGATTCTATCAAAAATGGACCCTCAAATGGTAATTGAAGTTTTAGACAATGGTCTTTTAACCTATTTCCCACTCTTAAACTGCGAATTATGACTAAATCACCTACAGCGAAAGAACATTTCTTTTTTATCTTGCTATTAACTTTACGTAAGTAGCTTTCATTTCTTTTTATTAATTTATTCTTGACTCGTGCTAACGTTTCATAATAATTTATGTGTTGGTCATTAATCCAAGGTCTTTCAGGTTGCTCCCCAAACATGACAAATATAGGACTTTCCTCAGTTACCGAACTAGGAGTGTGGTTAATGAACCTTTCTACCATAGGGATGTATCGTGCCCATGCCTTTTGATCCCTGTAGACAAGGAGCCGCAAGAATTTTACTGTCTCCTGCACGTATCGCTCGCTTAAGTTTCCTTGTGGATGACGAACTGAACAAAATACTACTTTCACACCCTTATTATTGAAATGGGACTTAAATTTTTGATTTCCTATTTTTATGGATTCTAATTCCCTTTTGGTTTCCCCTACTTCTTTATCTTTCCTGACCAATTTATCCCCTTGACGTTGTTTAGCATCTCCCTTTAAAAAGTCGACCTGTTTTATCGTTTGACATATTTGTGCTGTTTCATTTATTGTTTTGTCCATTACTTGATTAAAAACTTTACCCCCCATTAATTCTAATTTTACATCAATCTCCTCCATTACTATTTTATACGTCTCGTCTTGTTTATTTCTAATTTTATTATCTATTTCAGAATCAATATCATTAAGTTTTTCCACAATTTTAACTAATTCAAATTTTTTTGCAGAATTTACATTTAGATTTTCTATCCCCGTCTCAACCCTATCTACGCGTTGATTTGTGATTTTTAAATCGTTTTCAAGAATTTCGAATTTTTTTTCTAAACGCAAATAACCCCTATTTAAGTTTTCGTTTAGCTCTTGTTTAAATTTATTTATGTTTTCATTCATTTCATTTAATTTAGCCAATATGGCCCCCATATCTGCTGTTCCCATAGTGAAACTGATTTTGTAAATAATTCGCGTTCCCACACGTCGTTTTTCGAACCCTAACCGTTGCAAATAAAAGTTGTCGAGCCCCACGAATTGGGTGCCAATAAAAGTTGTAATGGAACGTTAATTTTTAAGTTAACTTCCTTCTCTTACCTTCGTTTGCCTCGGCTAACTTAACCAATCGGAGAGCTAGAGTTCTCAGGAGCGGGTTCCTAACGATCTTACGGCTAATAAAATGCGTGTGGTGACAAAAATAGGTTTATTTAACAGCGTACCCACTATGATAAATTTCATACGCTTCAGGTTTTTTTTGTGTTTTGTGTTTGTTTGAAAGTATCGGAATTTTATTTATTTGGATCAAATTTATCCCCTTGACTAAATTCGATATCTTCAAAACAACTTGTGTAAAATGTGTAGCAAAATTTAAGAAAACAATTGTATAAATCTTGAATAAAATTTCTTTAAAAATTTAAAGTTTTTGTGAACCGACCTTTTATCTTCACTGCCACGGTTGTAAAGAAGGATCCTGTATTTTCATGTGTGTAAGCCGACCAGAAGCCAAACCTCCCTATCTTCGTGCTTCTGACTTAATTTTGTTAAATCGATAAACCAAATTTTATCCACGCAGTTGTAGATTCTTCGTTTTGTAGTGACAGAGCTTGTGCAGTTTAAAAGTATCTTCAGGCGTGAAACGGTAAGTAATTCCAAAATCACAAATTTTCTTATACCAAAATTTTCACTTTCAAAATGGAGGATCTTCCTTATCAAAAATTAACACGTTTTGATTTCAGAAAAATAATTATACCATCAAAAATATCGGAAATTTCAATGATGCAGCATCCAATGCACCAAATGCACAATTATCTCATCCAAAAATCAACAATACTCGCCAAATTATGTCCAAAATGTCCAAAAATGTCGGACACTAAAAATTATTCGCCCCCTTATCTGCGAATGCACATGTAGGAGAGACCTCTTATCTTCTTTCCAACTTGCAAAATTCAAACTTTCAGGTAAAAATTGTTGTATACAGGCACTTACGAAATTATCTAACACCGTTTCACTTCACATTTTAAATAATACAAAAATTTTGTGTAATTTGAGTGTTATAGTTACATTTACCTGATGGTATCGCTGTTAAAAACCCTTTGTGAGCTTTTAACGCTCTTTTTAATAAAATAAAACTCGCAAGATCGTTCATTACACCACAGTATATACACTTGTAAAAATATTAATTCTTTTTGGACTAGAAAATATAAATGGACGTTTCAGATTAGAAATTCTGCATTTTATGATAGTACCTATATTATTTATTGTTTGTGCAATCAATCTTTTATTAGGTGTTATCTTAAGTAATAAAGTTGTCGACGATGCTATCTACTATGTATCTATCTTTTACGCAACTAATCAGGTAAATGGTTGTTACGAAATATTTCGTTAGTTTAACCAAACCGTCTAAGTAATTAATTTTCCTTAATTTAATTTATTAGTAAATATAACTCATACAAGTGAATAATACTAATACTTTAATCAAAGTTTTCTCGTTTACAAATATGATTTACATAATATTATGATGCTTTTGAATAACAGAAAATCTGTTACATGGCATAATTCGTATTTAAATATTACCCCGTAAATAAAAAACTACAACAGTTGCACACAAAATATGTATATTTATTTCAAAACATTAATTTACACTGACTTGACCAATTTAAACAAAATTTACTCACTGACTAAAGCAATTATTTATTTGTGATTGTTTAAAGCCCGGGTGACACTCGTGTTACTATTCTAGAAAATTTCTAATAAATTACCTGTTAACATTTTTGCATTTTATAAATTTTAATGTACAAAAGCACTGGGAACTTCTAATTCATCTCAAAATGTGCTTGTTAAATTGATCTGTGGTGTCATAACAGTGATTGCGTTTTTATTATTTTTATTTAAATTGATACGAAATTTAACAATGTGGTACCCAGTTTTTGGTCAGTGGGACGACCTTTAGCAACATTTTCTGTTTTTAAAGTTTACTTTAAGCCATATCTGTTGTCAAAATTCAAGTGTTACTTTTAATAGTATATTAGTAGCCGAGATTCGAATATTGCTCGTTATTGGACGCATAGCTATATTGAAAAGCGAGCGTAAGCGAGTTTTTTTTAAAGCTTTAAGTCAAATAACGAAAAATTTTCGAATAGGGTTTTGTATACTGTTTTATCGATAAACAAAAAAAAGGAATATTATGGTAAAATTATTCACAATAATTAATACTAACATTACGAAAAAAATATTTAAGTAACTTCAACACGTTGATGCAGTTGCTGATCTATACTAGAATTTTTAAATTGGTTCTAATTTTAAATGATGCGTGAACTTCGGGTTTAAATAATTATCTATGAACCTAGGGTCGTTCAGATGTCATTTCTAACTATCACAAAGTGTAAAATTTATGGCCCTCATCATATTATAATGAAATCATTTTACATGTCTATTGCGCAATATTGGTAGGCACAAGACAAAAGTACTTTAATATCGCCTGTCCCGATATTAGAAATTAAAAAATATTCAATTTTTATAAAAGAACTTGTATTCATTTATTTGTACTCAACCGGGCATTAGTAATGAGGACAAAAATGTTGATATGAACAAAATCAAAGCCGACTGCCTTAGTTAACATCCACCATTTATATCTAGTAGCAGACCATTTTTCAACAGGTTGTCCAACATAACAAAAACGTATTTATGAAATACCAGCGATGATTTCCCACGCAATTTTTTAATTTTGTAACGTTCATTTTTTAATTTTAAGTTAAGGTGGCAATCACTGGGGGGGGGGGGGGCAACCACTATACGGATTACCCTAAATTGTTTAGCTACAATATTTAGTGAATCCACTTCACCGTTATTACTAAATTATAATATATTACAAATAATATACCATATTGGCTGTGAATTGATGAAAAGCAATTTCAACCGAAACCAATGAAACAATAATTAAATTAATCTATTAGTTCACATATTTGAGGGTTGTGACAGAATATTTTTTATAAATAAAAAATCAAATTTCTCTGTTTGTCTGTCGTCAGATTTTGTCCCTCGATTTATTTCTGAACCATCCAACCAATCAGGACTAAATTTGGTATAGTAGTAGAGTTTAGAGTTTATTTTAGAAAGGTGAAAATGAGGGTTTCGTCGCGATTTGTCAATCCGGAGTGCCATTACAAGAAAATAATACAAGATTTTTAAAAATGATTTTGTCTTGTGATAGGTTATTTTAAAGGACTTCTGGTTATTTATCCAGAATATGTAAAATTTACTTTCTATCTGTCATCTGCCAAAAATTACAAGATGTCACAGTTGAAACTTCAAGAGTGAATAACTCATGAAGTACTGAAAGGATTTCAACTTTTGGTATATAGAAACATTGCTCCCAAAGAACTTGACATCACTGGAACCTTTCGATAAAAATCACAATAATCGTATCTCCGGAAATTTTTAACCGATTCAGATAAAATTTGATGTGCTGATGATTGCAAATATTTGCAGCAGAAGTGACCATAATTTTTTAAAAAGAAATAAATAAATTCCTACAAATTTTGTATTAAAAACAAACATATTGCAATGACTTACAAAAATCCTCCCGTGGGTGCACAAATTTCGCACGTAGCACCTTCTTCGGTGAACTTTCGAATACGAGGCTTGCGTATGGCACTTAGTGTCAGGTAACACTGAACTGTCTTGGATTTACAAGACCCTTACAATCGCCCTCATACGATTTTTTTGATTTTTTTGTCCTTGGTTAAGAGTTCCAGCCTCCCAGATTTAGCAACGTTCTTTGATCCTATTGGTCAATAGGATTTCCACACTTGGTCATTAATTGCATCGATCGTCTTAAATTTGGTTCGACACTACCCTTGGCTGTTGCCTTAATTTTGTTGGTTTTGAGATTGTGGTAAAATCTGATTAAATTCAAATGACCTGTCATTGCAATAAATTGTTGTTTCTTACAATCCTCTCCATGGCTGCTAAATGCGTTTGAATGTTCTTAATTTATGGTAATTGATGATCGTTACCCTTAACCCTGATTTTGGGCGGGTTAGGGGTAAAGACTTAAGATTATTAACAATCTTAAAAAATATATAAATTAGTCCCCAAATTCTCCCTTGTAGATCGCGTTTCACCGCAATACGTTGTCTTATTAATATTATCATTTTAGCGCAAGATGGATTATAGACACCGCATTGTAACAAATTAGTTTTAACTTTTTTCAATAATGTCACTGTTGGTTTAGATAATAAAAAATGATTTTTATATAAAAATTAAGCTAAAAAGTTATAAAAAGTTTTAATTATAGTAGTCGATTATTAATCAGTAGCTATTTATTTAGAAAGAACTCAAGTTTTTCAAAGAAAATCACTTCGCGAACGGCGCGGCAGCGCCGGCGGTTTTATTAAGTGTTGGAAGTAATTGATCAACATTAACGAACTTTGCAATTAAAAAAGTTTCAAAAAGTTTACACTTTTTCTAAATACAATAAAAATGGAATAATGGTTTTATAAAAAATCAAAGTTTAAAATGTTTATTTATATTACATTGTTCACGTATGAATGTTGCAAATTTTAGGTCAATACACGTCATTAGCATTAAAGACATCATATTTGACCAGCGTTGTCTAAATTTTAAACACCATGCGACAACAGCGATTGAACATACTGAACTGTCATCATAACATGCAATAGTGTGAACACAGGTTGACATAAACAAATTTAAAAAAATAAAATCACTAGACAATCGTATTTCGCATAATATACTATGATAAATTGGAATTTAATTTTTATATGGCGGTGATGACAGACGGCATCAAACTTGTATCTATGACGTGTATTACTTTAACATTTAAAAGCACTTTATAATTATATCAGCATAATAATAATTTATACCAGCATATGAATAGAAAAGGACTCTACAATTATTGTGTTTATTAGTTTTAAATTTTTGAAGTAAAAATATCAAAAATTAGATTTGTCTGTTAGATTAATTTGCTTCTTATGCAAACCAGTAGCAGGTATGGTTTTATTTATACAGTACTCATGGTCATCATCATCATTACGAAACGGGTAGTGGTCGAGTTCCACTTTGCACTGAAGCTCTAGGCTTATTGTACCCCGTTTTCCAATTGAGTTGTTAAGGGAAGTTATAAGTATTTCGATCCACAGCTTGATGTTCACCAGAAGGCTGAGCTAAGAAATTCTGCCGAGTCCGGGGTTTGAACCCAGAATCTCCGCTCATAACTTCAACTAGCGATCACATCAAGCCACCGCTGTGGTCTACTCATGGTTAATCGAATTCAAAATTTTTCAGTTGAGAGTCTAAACTAAACTCTCCCTGTATGGTTTTCTTTACATTAATGGAAGAAAACTTTTAGAAAATATAGAAAAATAAAGAAACTAAATTTTGTTAAACCTAAATCTGAAAATTAACGAAGAACACTTTGTTATTATTTGTATACTTATATTGTTACATTGTAGGAAGTAAATACAATCTGAATCCAATATTTGATACTCTGTATGTAAAATTTCACAGTATCGCACTTTAACCTTTACACATTAAGGTTGCGGTCATCAGCGTGGGCGATAGCTTCGCTCTTAATTTTGAAATAATTAGAAAGAAAGTGGCGGTGTACTGTATATAAAAGCTGAACTATTATTCTTTGCTACCTTAAAGTTACTTGAAAGAATAAATTGAATCTCGACTAGTTTTTATCTCGTTTCTTAGAATAGAAATGCAAAATACCATGAGCTTACTGCAGCGATTATATTACAAGTTTATAGCAGTGTATAATAAATTTTTAATTCATATTATTATAGTTTGAATAATATATTTTATATAAAAATCTTTTTTAGAAATAAATTATAACCAACTTGACCATGATTTAATCATTGATTAAATAACTTTTAAGTTGGTAAATTTAACAGAAATTTATATCGGCATAAAGTCATATTATGTATTTTTTTTATCACGGTATGAATACTGACCTGCGCAACATAATAAGAAAATCCCGCCAAGATCATATATCCTGTGATGTA
This sequence comes from Cantharis lateralis, assembly GCA_963170105.1. NCBI lineage: Eukaryota > Metazoa > Arthropoda > Insecta > Coleoptera > Cantharidae > Cantharis > Cantharis lateralis. Next base: position 14,891,548 of record OY720629.1, read on the forward strand.
ATGCATTACAATCCACCTACACTATTATAATTATCTGACAATAGCATAAGCAGTGGTTGTCTATGGTCAAGGTGCAGATATATTTTTTCAATTGCGAGTGGTTTATTTTGTGTTATAAAAATAAAATAATACAAGTGTACCAAAGAGTGTGGTGAAAAATTTCAAAAACTTAAAAGGCTTATTGCCTTGCATACAGTGATTTTACTCAAATTCAAAAAACTTTGTTTGTGTAATTTCTGTTATTTGTGTTGAGTAGAAATATTAAGTAAGTATACAATATTATTTGTTATTTTTGTGTGGTAAAAAATTTAGGGTACATATAAATACATATCAAATTTAATAAAATGGGGCGTACAAGAATTGCAGATCATAAAAAACATAATACGAAGCGAGCAAATGCCTGCAAGAGCAGAGCAATTAAACAGCACGATAAAATATTTATCCAGTCTATTGTTGAAGAAATAGTAGATAATGTTGAAGCAAATTTTATGCAATTTGACAATGGTAATGGGTTAGTCCAAAAACAACCTAATAATTTGTTAGAAGAAAACAACAGTGTCGGCATCGATGAAATTTTAGTTGATTGTGAAAACAATGAACCCAATGAAGAGAATTGTTGGAATTCTCAAGACGATGATGAAATAATGGCAGAAATATTACAAATTGAAGCAGAGAAAACCTCAGAGAATTTGGAAGGATATCGCATAGTGGATATTCAATTTTTAATGAATCAATCAATTAGGTTGCAATTTGATCATTCAAAACAATGCACGAGTGGATTGCTACAATTTAAAAAAGAAATACCAAAGGGGTTAACAAGTACATTGATATATAAATGCAATTTGTGCGAAAAAGAGCTGTCAGTTTATACTGAAAATCCCAAGAACGAGTTTTTAAACCGATCTTCTGTATGGGGGACTCTAGCAACGGGTAGTACATTTGAACATACAGCCGAATTACTTAGCCTTATGGAAATACCAAATTATAGTAAAAATAAGTTTTTTAAAATTCAACGTAACCTGGGGAGTATATTTCATGATTCTTTGAAGGAATCAATGATAGCCGCTGGGGCTGAAGAGTATGATATAGCTGTTGCTAAGGGTAACATAGACGAGAACAATATTGCAAATGTAACTGTAATAGTGGATGGTGGATGGTCAAAAAGAAGTTTTGGCCATACATATAATGCTCTATCAGGTGTTGCTGTTATAATTGGTAAAGAAACTGGAAAATTGTTGTATTTAGGGGTAAAAAATAAATATTGCTCTGTTTGTACAAGAGCAGAAAATAAAAATGAAGCCATTAAAGAGCATGATTGTTTTAAAAACTGGGCAAAATCGTCTTCTGCTATGGAGCCCGCAATACTGGTAGAGGGATTTAATAATAGCATAGAAACGCACAAACTGAAATATACCAAATATATTGGTGATGGCGATTCAACTGTATATTCAGAGGTTAGGAAGAAAGTTGTATATGGTAATGAGGTGGTTAAAATAGAATGTACAAACCATTGCATAAAGAATTATGGAAAGCAATTATACAAAATTAAAAACGATACAAAAAGTGTTTCTTTGAGTTGTAGAAGAATGTTGACAACAGAAAATTTAAAAATCTTCAAGATGCTGCACAAGATGCCATTTATGCCAATGCTCACGGAGACGTGGAAGCTTTAAAAGAAGATTTGAGAAATTCTGTGAACCACGTATTTGGTAATCACGAGCATTGTAAATCTTCTATATGTGAAAATGTTGGTGTTCGAAGATTTCGAAGATTTCGCTCACTAAAGCGCACCTACTAATTGATAAAGAAACAAGCAATAAAGCCGAATTGTACATGAGTGTTGCAGCAAGATTTAATATGGGCAAGCGTCTTAATTTAGTTCAAAGAGATTCTTTTCAAATTCGAGCTTATCTAGCGGGTTTGAAGTTTTAACGGCGGTCATTTATACCATAACGAATCCTGGAATAAAATCTTTGTTGGCAGGCCCGGTAAAATCTTAAATAAATTTATGAAGCAAAGAGATAGTGCTTGTAAAAGAAAACGAAATCCTACAGATCGACGAAAAGCTAGTAAAAAATTTAAATCGAATAAGGAAAACCTAGATTATGGTAGTAACATAGCAGAAGTCTTCATAGATGAAAAAGCTTTAGAAATTGAAATAAATGCGTTAATACTTCGTTTGAAGATTACATCGTCGGAAATTGAGGAAATCCATAAAAAAACAAAAAAACAGTTCGACTCGATAGAATTCATCCAAGTTAGAAAGAACCGACTAACAGCTTCTAAATTTGGAGCAGTAATAAAACGAAGACCAGCTACTTCATGTAATTCATTAGTTAGATCAATTTTAAATTGTAATTCGGTAAACACAGATGCTACTAGATATGGGAAAAATAAGGAACCGGTAGTCATAAAGAAATTTGAAGAACAGGTAGGCTGCAAAGTGAGTCGTACAGGTTTACACATACACGAAGAGACGGGTTTCTTGGGGGCTTCTCCTGATGGAATAATAAATGCTGATGAAATAGTGGAAGTGAAATGTCTCTATAAAGTAGCATCTTTAAAACTTGCTTTACGAGATGCCGTGGAAAACAAAAAAGTCCCTTGCTTAAAAATAGATGAGACCGGCAAAATCGCATTAATTAGATCCCACGATTATTTCTTCCAAATTCAGGGGCAGCTCGCAATCGCTAAAAAGAAGAAATGTTACTTTATTGTGTACTCGGGAGATCATAATGATTTATTTATTGAAGAAATATATTTTGATGAAGGAATTTGGTTAGATATGCTACCAAAATTAATTAAATTTTATAAAGAATGTTTAGCTCCTGAAATAATTTTAAATAGAATAGAAAAGAATTTAAAATGTAGAGATCCTCCTTCGATAGTTGAAGCACAAGCACTAAAGTATTCCAATAAAAAGAAGTAAAGTAAAAGCCCACACAGCAACAACGTACTAAGGGAAGTGTTTACTAAGAAAATAATAATTGAAATTGTTAAAAGTTCAAAGTTATTTATTAATTGTAGATTGTACATATTATTTAATAATATTTTGTTTGGATTGTTACATTAATTGTTTTGAATTTCCTTAGATTATCCTTGGTAGTCGCTCTAGGGATATTTTCTCAGATAGTATCCTTGAGAGAGAATCCCTGCAATTTCTTGAAAAACCCTGATTGTTTTGGAAATCTTTCGAATTCCATAAAAATCGTTAGAATTTCGAATTCCGTGTACAAACATTTTTCGAAATATTAATTCCCTTACTTTAGTCTATTATTTTTATTTTTAACCATGTTGTAGTTCCTGAGCATCCGCAGTAAATTATCAAATTGCAGTGTGATTTACTTTAATATTCCTTGAAATTATTGTAGTAACTAATAGCTAATCAATTTCATGAAATAAGTTAGTTTTAAAATAAATAGGTTTTTTATTTGCACTACTAACTATTTTGATTTCCCATTTTTGTTAATTAGTGCAGCCTATAATAGCGTAGCGTATTTATCATTATAAAAAAAAAAGTATAACGTTGGCCTTCCATTACGTACCGACTGGTGTAGACCCTGCTATCCACACGTATGTAATGTTATACCTTGATAATAATATTATTATCACATTTATTATGCACTTAGCAAAGTTTGAAACCATCGGTAGCATTTTACTACAGCGCCGTTGCTGAACAAATAGACAAACTATTTTACGACAAAATTGCATATATTTTTTTTAATGTGGCAGATTTCTATCAACTATTTCAAGTAAATTCGCCAGAACAAGAAAAATTGTACTTTCAATTTATATTTGCTCTAGTTTCCACAAAAATGCATATAATGCTACCAAATTTTTTTACAAGTTAGGTGTAACAATTGTGCTGGATGTGAAATACTTTTTATACTTCTATTTATTAAAGTAATGTTTATAAAAATTATTAAATGGCTACTTTTGCTATTTAAAAAATTGTAAATTTGACAGCGAAATTTTGAATATTTGCGATTCTCTAATTGTAATAAAAAGTATATAGGGTCCAAGAGCCAAGTTTTAGCTTTTAAGAGATTACAAAATTGGGCTCTAAAAGTTCCTACTTTTTCTTCCTAAGCAAATACAATGACACCATATCGTGCATACATTTAACATGGGCGGGACGGCAGCCTTAATAGTTCATAAAAAGTTTGGCTAGTAACTTGCATATATTTTTTTATGTTTGTCGTATAAATCAAACGTTGAAAAAGTTTTTTTACACATTATTGAATACGATAAGAATCAGTCTTATCCCGACTTCTATTGTAAGTTCTATAGGTAAATATCTCGGGTAGTCTTGAATTCAAATTAAATTTACTATTTGAATGCTATTACACCAGACTATCATCGGGATGGTCACTAATGTTTGCAATTTTCAAATTTTAAAGCTTTGATATATTTGATGTCTTGAAATATTGATGCAAACTTTTTTTAACAAATGGACTTGCTGAACGGTATAGTGGTCAAAATGCTGCAACTGGTAACAACCTCTGATTGAATTTCTTGTTATTGCATTACATAAAATACAGAAGTTATTATCAAATTGTAACGGAAAAATAAATTAATTATAAATTAAAATTTAACGACTCCTTGTAGCGGTTGGCTAAATAATACACATATCGAGTGCTAAACGGCAGGACCTCGTAAGTGTTAAAAAAAAGATAGAGACACATTTTTTCAATAGAATGATACCAAACACAAAAAATTTCAAAAATGCGACTTACGAGGTACTGCCATTTAGCACTCGATATACTATTTTTGTATAAAATAAGATTTAATATTGAATTAGGTAGAAATATTAAAATTTAATGAGTAAACTTATGTATGCTGCCTGCATTAATTCGAAGAATGGTAATAATGTTGCGGTGTGAATTATTATTCTCTCAAGCTTTCGCAGTAGTGTTTCTACATTGATTGCTTTGTTGGTTGAATTTTGTAGTAATATTTGGAAGTAGTCTGTCTATGTTTATATAAGTGTAATACGTCTTGAATAAACCTTCCCACATCTAAAAATAATTATACTTCTATAGTTTATAGTCTATATTTTCATAAAACATTATTCTCCTTCTTCCACGGAATAGTGTAAGAGTAGCTTAAGGAATACATATTATGTTCAGGCATATTTTTATTATAATTACAATTTAGTTTCGTTTTTTAGAGAATAACTACCATACAAAATCCTTAAAATGTATTTGTTGAAAAAGTATAGGTAGGGACTATTAAGATAATTGCGTGTTGCTGAATAGCATTTTTATTTTTTATAGAACACACTAAACTAGCATTTGTAGGCAGTTGTGAGTTTAACAAACACATTAGTAGGGTTAACGAGCACGTTTTTCTAGTCAAATAATTTTGGGTTCTTTGGGTGATTAATGTTTTGCACGCTTATTAATTAATAGTTAATTACTTAAACTAAAAGTTATTTTTGCACCTGCTTTTTGCAAAATTCTCGTGAATTACTATTTTTAATTTAAGAGAAATTACAATAATTATACTTAGATAGGTACATGTTGGACTTGAAATAACCCAACTTTACTGCTCAATCGTCTGTTAGAAGTGTACACTTAAGCTTGCGGTAACCGAGTTTAATCTCTGCACTTAGTGCTTAATTTTGCACATCGATGCCAATGAGATTTAAGGAATAATCCAAAAATCTACAAATACTTGATTAGGTTTCACATGTAAATTTCATTACTGTTTAGTAAACAAATAAAATCAATGGTTAATTAAAAACATACATTGTATTTTTAATTAACTTTGGGTATCAATAATTTTAGTCGGGTATTAAAAACAGTTTAAATTGATATGCTCGATAATATTTAATATGATCATGTGAATCTAGTAAAATAATTATCTGCAACTGAATTAAATTTTAATGTTAAAATATATAGCTAAATTATTCAATTTTTTAAATGGGTATTTATACAAACATTTATTAGTTTATTTACCAATGACAGGGTAATACTTAATTAATAAGAAAAAGAAAACGAAATTGGGACTTAAGTCAGTATCGCCAACACTTGAATATTTTCCCTCGAAAGCTAAGTACATGCACCTGCAATTTGCGATTTGCGGAATGCGATTTCATCAATTTTTGATGTTTGATTGGTCAAATTGGTCACTGCCTTCAAATTTGACCAATCAAAACAAAAATCTCATTACGCAAAACGCAAATCGCTAGTGCATGTACTTACCTTAAGGTTGATATAAAAAACGCCCAAAAGCCCCTAAAGCAGGAAGGAATATATTTTTCCCCAAAGATCATTTTTTAAATTAAAATAAATAAACCCATTTTAAAAATTTCTAAGAAAAAGTGAATTGGTTTTATATATTGTAAAAATTACAGTGTACTACCTGTGACATGGTAAATTGTGCTGTAAAGAGATTAAGACGGTATTACACAATACACAATTATCCTATCGAGAATAAAATAAGCCCCATGCTAGCTGTTAGATGCTAAAGTAGGAATTTAATATATATTTAAATAATATATCTTTTTTCTATGTCTTCCAGAAACATCTTTCAACCTCTAAAAAAACTCTAAACACTTTTTTTAACCTCTAAAAAAAACCCTAAACATTTTTTCCCCCTAATAAAACCCCTGTGCAATTCTTCTAGACTTAAATTTAGGGGGAAAACCTCCAAGTTTGCTTCACTTCTTAACTTTCAGTATCTACTAATTTATTAACAATAAAACTGTATTCAATTTGATTTAGCTTACCGAACTTATTTACTAAACCATCAATAACTAAGATTAAAAAGTTAAAATTTAAAAAAACAACATTTTTTCGGTAAACCCTAAACATGAAACTGAAAAACCTAAAAGTGTTTATTGAATACTAGATCCCTTTCTTCAAATATAATATATGAATTAAAACTAACACAAGTTAATTAAACATTCGAGAATTCAATATTTATATAAGCTTTCGAAAACGTATATGCTTTCATTTTCAAAAATATCTAAATATTAAAAATATTCTATCTATATTATATAATATCTAATATAATTATTTTAATTTAATCATTGTAGAGAAAACTTCAAGCAAAAAATAATGTTATTAAAAAAAATTGGTTGGTAATTAGCAACTAAATAATTTATCAGTTTTAATATCGAGACAACGAAGGCCATTCGCTAATTTACAAAATTATTAATAGTTATCTACTTTTTATTATAGTATTACATTTGTGAAATTGATTTAACCCTTTCGACCCGGATGGTACATATATGTACCAGAAAAAGTTTAAACATCCCTGAAATTCAGAAATCTTAAATTATTTGGTATTATATTGTACCACTTCGTAAAATTATTTTTTACTATTTAAATCAGTTATAGTTTTTTGAGGACTGTTGGTACACCCTTTTACCACTTAACATGCCGAATGGTACAATGTTGTACCACCACCCCCCGATAACATCCCTTTTGATTACAACGGTTTTTTATCACAGAAAGTTTCTATGAGATACAGGTAACACATTCCACATGTAGGATATAACTTAACTTTATTAATCGAAAGCCGGTTCGAAAGGGTTAACTGAAAAGCTTGATGTTCTTCTACAGTCTAGAAATTCGTAACAATGTTGTTATTGTTTTAACGTTGTTTAAAATAGCGGATAGTGTCTTAAAATGATATAATACATTTCTTATATGAATTTATCATAAAATATAATTGAAACATTCAGCAAACAATGATGTGAAACAGTTTTTATATTAATTTAATTTTAATGATTATACATATTTTAGAACATTTCATAAGATTAAGATCTAATTTATCAATCGCTTAACATTTCTTAATAGCTTTATTTCTCTATAGGAATTAGCTTATTGTTATAGATAATCCGATATTAATAAAATGGTTCTAAAGTATAGATAATACAAATAATTGCTATTTATTGCCAAGTAGTATGATATCTACATATAGCTAAATTATTATTTATGTTAAAATATAATGAACAATAATGTAGTGAATTAAATTTTCAAAACTTTGTAAGTCTAGTGTCGCATTCATTTTAGTAAAATAAATTTTCTTTAAATAGGAAAATTTCGCATGCAAACCTTGTCATGTAATTTGAAACTCAGATGTTACATTTATTGAATTGTTACATACCTGGAACCTACAGTGACAGTAAGAAAATGCTGAAATTTTATTCAAATACAGTAAAATATTTGGAAAACTCAAGATAACTATAAATGTAATTTTAATTATTAGTAGATACTTACAAAATTACGTAGGTATTGTGTATTTTATCAAAAAGATTTTTAATTAAAATTAATTCTGTGTGGATTAAGTGTGTACACATTAAATCTCTGTTTTCAGCATCTGAATATGTCCAGGAACAATAATATTTTAAATAAAAAATAATTTCGTACTGAAATAAAATTTCTGATAATTTAAAACAATTATTTTTAAATATTAATTTAAAAAATAGAATAAATCTGAATATGCCCTTACTAACTATATCATGTACATATTATGTACATATGTATTATTTTGCATAAAATTAACGATAATTATGTTGGAATTGTTTATATTCAACTTAATATTTATAACATTTCAAAATTTTGTTGTTGAACTTTTTTGATGAATTTTAAAAGTGGTCGTAGACATCAAAATTATATTTTTGATTTGGATAGCAGACTTACTGAGCTATTGCAAAATAATTAAATTTAATAAACCCCCGTACAATTGTATTATTAATCAATTTTCATGTCTAAATGCTCTATCGTGTGCGATATTTTTGACGTTTTATCTAAAGCCCGAACCAGACATTTACAGGAAGGGATAATCGGTTTTGTCCTTTTGTAAAGACTAAAGCAAAATAATAGGTTTTAGGTCATTATGCAATAAGCTAGGCTTTCAAGCATGTGATGTAGTGACGCTATCTACGATGACTTGGACTTTTCGTAATAAATCAAATTTATAGTAAAATTTAGTTTAAATCTAAAATGTATTTTACGGTTTATATGTAAAATCCAGGTAATTGAAAATATTTAAAATTTTTCAGTTATGTTATGGAGCAAGTTCGCCAGCGCTCTCAGACAGAAATAGGTTTCCTACTTTATTTCGTACACATCCATCGGCAACTGTACATAATCCAACGCGAATTAAGTTAATGCGAAAATTTGGATGGTCACGAGTAGCCATTTTACAAGAAGCTGAAGAAGTTTTCATATCAACAGTGGAAGATCTCGAGTCCCGATGTTTAGAAGCTGGAATAGAAATTGTTACTAGGCAATCTTTTCTTTCTGATCCAACTGATGCTGTACGAAATTTAAGAAGACAAGATGCAAGAGTAATTGTTGGTTTATTTTATGTTGTTGCAGCTAGAAGGGTTCTTTGCGAAGTTTATAAACAACAATTGTATGGTAGATCAAATGTATGGTTTTTTATTGGTAAGTAAAAATAGCAGTTTCTTTGATTAAATTACATTTTTTTAGGAATAATAATAGTGCCAAGATTAAAAATACTTTCCTTGTGCTTTTTATTATTTTTTTATGTAGTCATATTTCCGGGATATAATTTGTGTTATTTTTTTTCTTGAGAAATCCTACAAAAATGTGCATAAACTTGGTTAATGAAATTAACATTGACTAAATTGAAGTTTGATTATTCTAAACGAAATTGATAATAATTAAATTCTATCTATACCAATAAACGGTATTCGATATAATCTAGTATCTATGCATCAATTAATTAATTCGATTCAATAATTGAAATCTTATTAAAACAATTCAAATAAATGTTTGGAAGAAAATCGTTACTATCTAGTATGTTTATCTTGAAAATAGCACTTTGTTGCAAACTTTATTACTTTGAACTTCTAAAAATCCAGATGTTGAAGTAATTGGTTTTCTTTTAATGAAAAAAAAGGCAATTTCCTCTTTTAGTATTATTTTGCTTTAAGCAAAATATTGAAGTTTTTAACACAGTCGAGTAGTTTTTTATAGAAATATTATATTACGTAAATTTAATGTTACATCTTTAAAATTTTTCCTTTTCTGATAGTAGAGTACAAAATTTATAAAATTTGCTATTCCTTTAAAAAACTTACAAACTTCATACTATGAATATTTTTATTAAAAATTTATTTAAATGCAAGTCTATAAATGAGATTATAAGTAGATTTAAAAATTAATTATCGATAATGTGAATAATAATAAATTAAAATTTGCGGTTACAATAATATAATTCCAATGCTTTCATTTTATTTCGAATCTCAATATTTATATAAAATATATTGCTTAAGCACCGAGTCACGCAGGGTACAATAATAGCTTTATATTCATTTTTGAGATCATAATATAATAATGTACTATGACCAATTTTACAATGGTCGGATAAACCTGGTATAAAGTTATTCCCAGTATAATGATTGTTGGTGATAATAGTTATTATACCTACTATAGGTAAAACATTATACCGCGTTTCTTCGACTTCTGTAAAATCGGTTCTAAAAATAACAAAATTTAGTCAATAAAACACTAATAATTGCACCTACATATAACGACAATTTTTAGTGTTATGCTGACTGAAAATTTGGTTATTTTTAATTAAAAGAGAAACCACATCGTTTTGTTTTATTTTATTAAGATCAATGCTTCTTACGATATCACGGCCAAGTAAAACGAATATGTAGTTAAAGTTATTATAACTTTTGAAAAGCCATATAGCGAATACAAATATCGCATTGTCCAGATTTTTCTTAATCTAGAAGATTTAGCAATATACAGTGACTCACATAAGAACTCGGGCAGTCCTATGTTAGCAATGTAAAGTGACCATTTTGAATTCGTTTTTTGTTATATAAAAATCGATTTTACAGCAAAATTTCTAAGACATTTTTTGTTGCAAATTGCATTGCCTTCAATTTTACTTTTATACATTTTTCTATTTTATGGCGCCGTTTCTGACTGACAGCGACTTAAACAAGACTCTGTAAAATACAAAAACTACTTTCGTCTACATCTCGGAAACGGTGTGACAAAATAGAAAAATTTATATGAACAGAAATGTAGAGAATGAAATTTACAAAAAATAAGTACTTATTCATTTTTTTTTATTTCGTTTCACCATTTTGGAGATGTAGATGGAAATAATTTTTGTATTTTACAGGGTCTTGTTTAAGTCGCTGTCAGTTCGAAACGGCGCGACAAACTAAAAAATTGTATATAAACAAAATTGAAGACAATGAAATTTGAAACAAAAAATATCTACAAAGTTTTATCGATTTTAATTAACAAAAAACGGCTTCAAAATGTTCAATTTATATTGGTATCATAGGAGTGTCCGAGACTTTTGCTTGTCACTGTATGTACATCTTTTATGACTCGTAATAATTTTCTACATATTGATGGTTAATCCAATAAATATTAAGGGGTCCTACGCTGTCAGGGTTTTCAAAAATTTAATTTTTTTAAATTTCATTTTCGTAATGTACTACATACATATATTTAAGTATTTGCACACAAAATTTCATATTAATCTGAAAACTATTCTAAAAGGTACACGCACTTTTGCAATTATAAATGCACTAGTATGTCTAAGGTGTTTCTAAATCTTTGAGACCGTTTTACTCAAAACTACATTTTAAAGTCGGTGAACAAGATTTCTCGGAAACAGCTGAATCGATCAGACTCAAATTTGTACACAAGCTCAATAAATATATTTTTTTGAGGTTGATCGAAAGATATTTTTCGAAGATAAATAATTTACATTTTATTAACAATTTAAGGCCAAAATTCATATAAAAAATCAATTTTTTTTTTTAAAACGCCACCATTCTGTTAAATATTAATGTATCGCTTAGGCGGCAGTCCCACTACAGCCACCATCGACCACCATTGCAAAATTCAACCAATGGAAGTGGTTTGTTCATTATTTGCACCAATTGAATTAGTTGAATTTTAATCGATGGTAGCTGGTGGCTGCAGTGGGACTGCGACCTTATTCCTTCGATTAAGTTCTAGATAAAACCTTATATTAACTAAAACTTCTTTGATTTCTCATTTTGGATGATCCAATCCAGAGATATCCTGTTCACCAGAAGACGCCTGTTTTTCGGAGAGCTCCCGGAGATCGGCTATAGTAGCTCTAATAATCATTATTTTTAGAAATAAAAAATATCACAAAAAAGTTAGAAGTTACCACAATACGTATATAAATGGTTACGTAAATAAATTGATATCTCTTTCAAAAAAAAATATAACCCCTTAAGTCTTGTGTTGTGTGCTTAGTTTGTTGATTGGATATTAAGAATTTGAAAAAAAAATTGAACCTTTTCTTCATGTCGGAAAACCAGCTTTTCTTTCCCGAAGAAACCCGAAGATGTTATGACTAGATGATTCGTGTTGGTAAGCGATGACGTGGTTCGACAAAATAAAGAATACTAGGCAAGCGCAGCTTCGTCGAAATAAAACAACAGCATAAAAAAAATTGAAGGGTATTTTTTATTCCCTCTAAATATCAGAGATAAGAAAAAACAGTTGTCACACCAGTGGTTATGATCGGTGGAGATGTTAAAGCAAACCGTAAAATTATGTACAAACTAGATTCTAACGATTTATTGTCTAAAATTAACAGTTCTCCAGTTATGGATTAGAAAAAATTGTCAAATGCAGTAAAATTAATTAATTGCGTCAAAACTATGGAGTGTAGAGGTAAGGAGGAACCACTCTTATGGGAAATAAATTGAGAAGTGTCCAGAAAAATGCGTCAAATAACGGTTGAAATAGTTCAATAAGTACCCAAAATTGGCGCTGGTAAGCAATAAGGGTAAGATCTGAAGTTGGCGATTACCAATGAAGTGAAGTATACCAAAGATCGATTTAAATTTTGGGAGTTAAAAGTTTCAGTGTCAGTTGGCGACGATGACATCTAAAGTATCTTTCACAAAAAACAGCTTTTCCAATTTATATATTTTTATGAATTTTATTAAAGAGCTTACTCGTCAAAGAAATATATACATAAATTTATTCTAAATTTTTTATTTTATAGTCTTAGATTTTATTGATAGATAATAATTTTATTCCATTGGGACTTAAAAATTTTATTTCATGAATTTTTAGAAAACGGCGCCTTCCCAAAACGCATGTATATGTTTCTCTGTTTAATTATGTCCTAACCTAACAACTTTTAAATTTGGATCATTTACTACACTAGCGTCCCCTAATTTGACACGATTTTTCGGACACTTTTTATATATTGAGTAGTTGCTCCTTATCTCTACACTCCATAGCCAAAACATACTAAAAAAACTCTATATTTTTTATATTATGCTTTTTTTATAGGAAATTTAACGAGCTACAATTTTCGTGTAATTAACTTTTTTGAAACACTAATCCATTACACGGAAAAAACCGAGATAATTAAAAAGATAGACATGAAGAAAGTAATAAATTCAGAAAATTATTACGATTAATTTTTATGAAATAAAGTTAAGATAAAAATTTATTATAATAAATTTATTGCAATACGACTATAATTAATTTCAAGTTGAAATCGAAACATTAAATTATAAAAAATTTTAGTTATGTAAATATGTATTTTTGTAGATTTCACATTTTAAAAAAATGCACTTACATTTTTATACTAAAGATGCTCAATTGATTCGATGCCATTTGAAGGTTGAAATTAGCCAACAAGGAATTAAATTTAAACAAATTTTTAGTTAATTTTTATTTAGAAATTATCTTTTATCTGTTATAATAAAATCTATCTTCTAACAAATGTACATCGGTTACAAGGGCCATCTAGATTAAAGTAGTTAATTCAAAAAATGCACAATAATATAACACAGTTCCAGCTTTATATTTCATTAATTAAATTAGTGGTGCTTTCTGCTTTTATCAGCTTTAATGAACTATATTGTGGTATTACCTACCCTATCTGAAAACTCTTGCTTTGGAAGCCAATTTTCTATATGCGGGCTTATATTATGTACCTTTGAATTAACTTGCCATGAAATCTCGTGCTTGTGGTTGTTTTTCGATTTGTGATGGTGAAGCTATTATGCTGGACCTTTGCTAATGGGTGATTCAGTGTTATTCCGACTTCATGTTAAAAATTGAACGAGATTTTATCTTTGGCTATATCAATATGTTAGAAAAATCGAAAAACAATAATTTTCTTGATTGGTCCTTTTTTCAAATCTAATTATTCCCATATTAATAAATTCTGAATTGAGTCAATTTCGTATTACGTTTTCATGGATGATTATGGATTTCAATTATTTGTCATGTGCCTTGATTTCGTAATTTCTTGCCTCATTTCTTTTGTTATATCCGTTATTTTAATATTCGCTAGTGTTTCTACTTCTTCCGTCTTCTAGTCTAGTTCATTCATGATATTGTCGTTATACTGCATTATAATTTTATTTTTAATCAATTTAAAATTTAACTACTTATATCAACATTTTAGGAAACCTAATAAACACAGTTTTTAAAACAAAATATTTTTAAATTATCACAAATAAAATACACTGTAAGTGGAATTATCGTGAGTATAATACTTATTAGTATTGGATTTGCTAAATTAGCTTACACTACTTAAACCACGTATCCATTGATTAAATTAAAAATATGCTTTGTCTTTTGATTTTTAATGAACCTAACAACAAAACGGGAAGTCTATACTAATTTCCCGGTTTAACTGCAATTATTTTTATCTTTTGTGGACAACTGTCTGTGTCCGGTTGATTTGATACTTTTATTGTTTTTGAAAACTTCTTCTGTTTACCCATCTCTGCAGCTTGAGTTTTCATTGCAATGTGCGTATAGATAAATTTTATCTATTAGTATAGATTGAAAGTAGTACTTATACTAATGAAAAAAATGTTAAAATAATACAGCAGTAAACTTTGCACAAATTATACCTTAAGTTAAAAGAAATCCTTCAATTATAATGCCAGGTTCAAATTGAACTATCGAGTATTGTGCGGAATTATGATATACACAAAGGTACTTTCCTATTATGCATTGAATAATTAATTCAAACCCTCTTATTCAGATAGCCTTCATAATTAACTCCTTTAGTTTCTTAATTAATCACCCATTAATGCTTATAACGCAAGTAATTTAAGATAAATTATGATTTTCTGTATTTTTTAAAAGGCACAAGAAAAGATCGATTTGTAGATGAGCACAGTAACTTCCGAAACAACAATGTTTTAAACCTTTTTTTTTAATTTTCTTGTTTACTGAAACCTTTTAGTAATTAATTTCAATAAAAAAGAATCTTGAGGTTCAACTTGCATTAAGGATTCAACTTATTTGTAACTTTTTTAATCGGCTAATCTTTTAAGTCCACGCTTAATGATGCTAACTTATTTTGCAACCTAAAGTAACTTTTATTTAAAATTTGAGTGAAAGTTTAAATTAGAATTAATTTTTAATTTAACGACCTGCGAGTGATTATTTGATTAGTTAAATATCTTTCGCTTTATTGTTACTGTGCAAATTTACTCGATGCATGGGTTTTGCAATACTTATTTAAAATTATCGACTTGATTAAATCGTTATTCAAAATTGTATGATTCTTCTTACTTATTCTATAGGATGGTACGAAGATGATTGGTTTGTTAATAACTTAGAAAAAGAAGGAATAGAATGTACAGAAGAACAAATGCGAAAAGCGGCAGAAGGTCATTTAACTACCGAGGCGTTGATGTGGAATCAAAATTTAAACGAACGAACTATATCTGGTATGACATCGGAAGAATTTAGAATTCGTTTAAATGACGCATTAAGAGATGAGGGATACGATATTGATAAAAAGAGATATCCCGAAGGATATCAAGAAGCTCCCTTAGCTTACGACGCCGTGTGGTCGGTTGCTTTAGGTAACTAACTTATTTTCGATACTATTTTATACACCACTATTTATATAATTTGCATTTTACAGCTTTTAACAAGACAATGAATCATCTTCATAAATATGGAAAGAGTCTTAAAGAATTTAATTATAATAATAAAGAAATCGCCGATGACATTTATTCTGCAATTAATTCGACGCAATTTTTAGGAATTTCTGTAAGCTGTAATTTCGTTAATAATTCATGTTGAAAATTTTAATTAATTATTTTCCGCAGGGAATTGTAGCATTTAGCTCTCAAGGCGATAGAATTGCCTTAACTCAAATAGAACAGGTAATCAATGGTACCTACGTAGTTTTAGGATATTACGACACACAGGCTGACAATCTTACATGGTTTGATAGGGAAATGTGGACAGGTAAACATTTTTATTTATCTTAATTATTTTATAACTTAAAGTTTTAATATTTATTTAAGGTGGAAAAGTGCCTCAAGATAGAACGATCATAAGAAAAGTGTTAAGAACTGTTTCTTTGCCTTTATTTATATGTATGTGTATTATTTCCGGTACAGGAATTCTTGTTACCATTTCACTTATTATATTTAATATATGGAATGGACACAGAAGGTAATATACATTTTCAATATCAACCCATACGATATTATTTTTCGCAACGAATGGACATTATATTTTATCAGTCGCGTCATTGACAATATTAAAACTTCTCAAAGAAATATAATGTTCCTATCTACATTATTAAATTTACTTCTAAACCGATAACTTTTCGATTTTTCACTTTAAAAATACGACTAAAATAGTGAAAATAATAAGAACATTAAAAACTCTTAGAATGCTTTTAAAGTAATGGTTATAGCTTGTGTTTTGCACTCACATAATATTTTTTAAGTCCGATCGATAATGTTCATCAATCAAAATTGTTTTTAATGTGATTTTTTTCAATGGCAATTCTTGCGAGGCAAACCAAAAAAAAATTAGGCGTGCCAAATCTTCAATATTTTTCTGTGTACAAAATTATTAATTCGAAATTTTATTTGTTTTAGGGTAATTCAATCATCACATCCTGTTTGCAATACCATTATGCTATGTGGCGTAATAGTATGTTTAATAAGTGTGTGTCTATTGGGATTAGATGGTAATTTCGTTACACCTGAAGTGTATCCTACTATATGTCAAGCTAGATCATGGTTACTTAGCATCGGGTTTACATTAGCATACGGAGCAATGTTCAGCAAAGTGTGGAGAGTTCACAGACTTACCACTAAAGCTAAAAGCGATCCTAAAGTGAGAATGGTAATAAATTAAATAACTAATTTATTATAAAACTATCATCCGTACACTTTTAGAAAAAAGTGCAACCGTGGAAGTTATATTCTATGGTATCAGGACTTCTAGTTGTAGATTTGGTTATATTGTTAGCGTGGCAAATACAAGATCCACTACAAAGGCATTTAGAACCATTTCCATTAGAAAATCCAACGTCATTAGCAGATGATTCAAAAATTAGACCTGAATTAGAGCATTGTGCTAGTAACAATAATACTGTGTGGCTTGGTATAATCTATGGATACAAAGGACTTGTTTTGGTATGTTTAAAATGTTAACTTATGTTTACAATAATAATCTTATCAACTTTTATTAAAATAATTCGAAAAACTACGACTCGTTCAGATTTTCCGATAGTAGTTGTACATATATTTCAGGAAGGAATGATGTGAAAAAGTTTTGTACAAACAACAGTTGCTTTTTATACTACTTTTGAACTTTTCCACAACCGTTCTGAAAACTTTTCACCTATAGCTATTTTTTTATTGCGCTCTTGCTTTATCTATTAATTGGCTCTCTCTGTTGATTTAAACGAAGTTATTTTTTTCATTTACAAAATTAGTCGTTAACAAACCAAACGGCACGTTGAAAGGGTAGTTCCAGTTAGCCAAAATACTACTTGAAACTAGGAGTTTCTTTATATAAGGTAAATACATAATAAGTTTTCCTTCATCAGCACTATACATGTTACGCGCTTCGACTAGATGCTGTACTCAATCTTTAATAAGTAGGGTCCATCTTATGATACGATCTAAATTCTTAACTCGAAAAGACTTTTATTTAATATTGTAACTTTGTTATTTTTCTATGGCACTATTGGTATTCTAGAAGTAGTTACTATTTTGAAAAGCATTTCAAATCATATCTTATTTTATAGAAGTGTTAATAGATTATGATATGAGCTAATTTTAATAGACGAATTTTTACCAATAAACTCTCCACGAAATTCACGTAAGCTATTTGTCGCTAAAGTTATAACTCGTTCTCTTTCTTTTAAACTTTTCCAGCAAGAAAAATTTTTAGTTCTTCTTCCATTTATGTCGTGACGGTTTTTTCAATAATAAATTTTCTGTTGAAACTTTATCAGTATCGATTCAGTTACTTCCCTTAGTAATCTGCAAACTTAAATCGCCCACCTTCTCAAATAAATATGTTCGAGCAATTTAATCAATTGATTTTTGATAATTTGAAATTAATTCTTCAACTATGGAAAATTTTATAATTCTTCGTTCAGCTAATCTGTGATTATGTTACTTTTTATAATGATATCATACTTAAAATAATCATAATTAGATACTACCTATTTATGGTTGAAAATATTATATTTTGTAATTTCTACTCATTACTAACTTGTCGATACTCCCAGATAGAACAAATACAATATATATATAGATATTTATAATATATGTTACGGTAAAACTTCTCGGATTGGTATATTTTTAATTACATATTTTATAGGGTAATTTTCATCAATTTGATATTACGTGATCAGATTAGCGACGCGCGACGTCGTCGATAATTTTATAATCATCCCTCAATAAGTCGACTGATGGTTTATTAGAAAGCTCCCATTAATGAAAACTCGTAGCTATACCTATATTTTTTCATTTTGATAAAAATTAATTTTAAAGACTATACAACTTTTTTTAGTTTTAAATTACAAAACAAGCAAAAAGTAAAGAAATCGTAATATTGGAAGATGCTCAAATTGATAAAATCTGACGGATTCTGTATGGTAGTCTTAGAGGGAGGAAGGAGTGTATGAATACCAAGTCCGAGTCAATGTGGTATACTATGGCGGACGGTTAATTTAATTGCCAGGAGCGTAGCATAGTCACTAAAGTGTTTTGAACACATGCATGACGATCGAGTTGGAGACCAATATTCCGGAATTTTGATATTTTTCAACTAAATAGCCTTTGTCATCTAAATTTTTGGAAATATAAATTATAAAAGCGGCGTTTAATGTAAATAATTATATAGGATTACTTCGTAATATGTACGCCAATGATTCAAGCAGATTATGGTCAGTAACCTCACAAATTAATGTTTTTGTTATAAAATTAGTTAAATAACTCTAAGTACTTACTTGTGCCAAGTTATACCACAATTAATAGTTTTTTTAATCCTAGAGGTCCCACAAACACTGCAACTCACCATAATTCAACTTTAAAATTTAAAAATATTAGTCACCGATTACAAACGTGGTGCACTGGGCGGAGCTTCTACCCACGACTTTTGACTCGTACTTGATACATCATGTGTTATAGTCCATTTGCTCCTTCCTTCCTATTTTATATTCTAAGATGGTAGTGAACAATAATATTGCGTAGTACCTTCAGGTTTACTACCTTAAAAAACATTTTGTTTATTAGATGTAAAAAGTACTGATAAATTTCTATCGCAATAGAAAATAAGCACAGTTCTAAATTATTTTCCTTTCAGAAGGTTTTCTAATGAACTAGTACTCTACATAATATTATACATCTACTATATTACATTGTTCACTATTGATAATTAAATTGTACGAAATTATATGAAATACGAAAATAATGAAGTTATGATTTTATTGAAAAAAAATTATTGATGACCTCACTGCTATAAATCATATCTCTATGATTTTAGGTTGATGAAAATTATCTTGAAAGTGCTTTTACTCCGAGTGATTTTATAGAAAAGTAATATTTCATTATTATAAAGATTTTAACGAAAATGATTAATACAAAAAGTTATAAGGCTTTCTTTTATCACAGTAGCCAATAACCAGTGGCCTTTCTTTTTCAGTACTTGGGCATAATTCTCTCTACCTAATAGCGAAATGGATTAATATAAATAAATTGCTCCAATAATACCCATACAACAGATTATTGCAAACCGCTTTTGGTTTTTATTTAAAATTGGTCGAAAATTGAAAAGAAAATTTTAAAATTGCCTCTTTTGAATCTTTAACTAGCTTTCAAACAATTTAAGTAGTTTTGCGCATTCCCTTAAATCGACAATTTTATTGAAAACCTCTTCAACTTTTATGAATTTTTTAGTATAAACAGTAAATTGACTTCTGCTATATCATGTTTACGTTATACAGGAATTATCTTCTTTTGATATACTTAATAATATTATTGCATGGTTTAAGTCCGATTACTATGTCACTGCTGTCTTTATCAATATTTGGATAACAAGGCTTACCACATCACATATTTAGCTTACAATAATTGTACATTTTCATCCAATTTTAATTTTCCATGCACCTAAGGTGCAATGCAAACATGCTAACCTAACGTTTTCGTATTACTTCAATTTTATATACTACATACTACCAGAAATAGAGGATTATCTAAAATTATTATGTTGGCTTTACTTATAGAATGAGAGAAAGAGAAGCAAATATTTTGATAAATATATCGTATTTAATAAATCAGTTGACGATATTTTTTTTATTAATATTTCCTTTGAATATGAAGAGTAGAAATAGCCAAATATTTGCTATATGTCAAAGGTTGGCATTAGGTTTAGTGGAATATGAAATCTTATTAAAAATTAATTCAAACATTTAAAAATTCGATCTATCTTATGTATTCTTAAAAATTAATAACTCCTTTTCTTTACAGTGATGTTTTCGTCCATTAATCTATTTATTAATCACTCTATTTATTTGAAGATTGTATGTACAAAATCTCCGAAGGTTATGTATAATTCCTTAGTATTTAATGAAATTCTCTGTACCAAGTCTCTGCTCATATTATTATTACAGCTCTAAGATTTGAGATAATACTGTCTTTAGTCGATCGAGCCCGGGAAAAGTAAAATTCACTTTTCTTATAAAATTGTTTTCTAAATTGATTCTGTTGTACGATACACTGCTTAATTCCTGCATAAAAATCTCTCTATTCCCAAATCATTTCTTCAACCGTGGAAGAAGTTTCTTCTCAAAGGTTTTTTGTATTGACTTCAAACCACGGGAAAAAATAATTGAATTGATAATTCGGACTTCTACTCATTTTTTTTTTCGAACTTATTGTTCGATGAACTTTTTGTTTTTGATTCTAGGATTATAATTTCTATTCTAATAATTTCATTTAAATTATATCACTTCCAATTTAATTTCAGCTATTTATTTATATAATCTATTCAAAGCTGTCGACTCTTTGATTTCAGGCTTAATATCTTAAAGCAAATTTGAAATTTATTTTAATATTTTTAATATAAATTATTCTAATTATTATATTAAGTATTATAAAAATATACTAGTTGAATTAACAAATAAAACGATTATGTAGCTTTAATATTTCGTAGACAATTCGTCTACTTTGTCCAAGTCGAACACGGTCTAAATATACTAAAACAACCAACCCGCCTTAAGGGCGTAGTTAATAATTTCACCTGGAATCGGTGGTATCCAGTAATTATTTGTAGTTGTTGCCCGCTAGGACACGAAGTCACCAGCCCCTGCTTGCTTATAAGCTTGCGGAGGCAAAGGGGGTGGATCGAACTTCTCGTTGTTAATTGCTTTCCCTGCAAAGAATTGTTAACAAAAGAAAACACAATTTGATCAACAAAATATTTAATGACTTTAGCAGATTGACTCGTTATTACAACTTCCAACGTATACAAATGTGACTCGGTTATCTTCAACTTTTGAGTCACCGACAATTGCGATAGTAAAAATATGTGTTCGTCTGCACAAAATCTAACAATAATTAAATGACTCACCAGTACTGATTGTCTTACAAAACGTAATACGACAAGGTGTATCGTCAGCTTCGGTACAGGAACGACGTTAGTTGAAACTTCCAGCACTTGCCAATGACTTCCTGATAGCTCTACAGGTGAACAGATGACCTTGCGATAACAGACCAGTAGTCGGATTCATTTCATCAATCAATTGAATTTGCGGCTCGACAAATCTTAAATTTGGCTCTCGTGCTTGAGCGTTGTTATAACTTCTTGTACTTCACAAGTTAGTGCGTTTGGCGTTCTCGGGAACTCACACTGATTAAAACTCGTAGAAATATGACTGATTACTACTCCGGAGTATCACCTCATAAACATAAACGCACGACTTCCTCGTTTGCCGTCCAAATCTCAAAAGCCTAGAAAAATACGCTTTACGCCGGGACCTTGAGGGCGCGTAGTACCTTTTAAGAACGCTAGGGGCCGAATTCCATTAGCGTCGCGTATGGGAATTCTAAGTAGGTAATTATTTAACATAATTCCGTTACAATACTTACTCCTATGCCAGCTGTACATTTTCGCCCGAATGTCTCGGCGAGAGGCCTGTTCCCGAGTACGGCCATGTGCACTTTCGCCTAGTTCAATAAATTGTACACATTTGTAAGTCAAACGAGATCCTTTGATTCGGACCTCATTTTTAACATAAGAGAAAATATTTTTTTTTGAGAATTCAAATAGTTACAATGAATCTATAAAGCTTTCTATCATTATTCTTCTAGAACTCAAATAGATCCAACATGTCAAAATGTCTTAATCATTGACCTTGCCATATTTGAGATATCTTTGCCATCTACTATGTAGTAGGTAGCTAAATTATATGAATAAGTTTAAGTTTTATCAATAAATTTTAGCTTAGATCTACTTTCGATTTTGGAATCAGGGATAATACTAGTTTCCAAAGGAACTATCTTTGAAAGTTGTGAGCGTCTTCAAACAATTCATAACTGATTTAACCAATCATAATGCGTTTAGATTACCTTGAAGCAATTATAAATTAATAGGATGAAATTCAATCTATTCGAGTAATACGTCATCATATCGTTTTTGTGATATCATGATAATTTCACAATATCTGAATTTGTTTCTTCCTATGACATGAAGTCTGTACGGTACAAGATATCTGTGTACCAATCTGAAACCACCAATTTAAAATAATTTAAGTATTAGAAATAATATTTTTGACGTATATATATCTGTTTTTTCTCTGCGCTGAGCTGGATACATGATAATATCGGGAGCATATAGATGCAATAAAAATATGTATATAGCACTTTCTCAAAACTATCTTACTCTGTTTCAAAATAGTTTATATCTTTCAAAGTAATAATGCTGAAGTTACATAGGTCTCGAAAATATGTAACTATTTATTTCTGTATCTTGATCCTAGTGTTATAGGTTATTTGCATACTACATTCTTCTTCTTCTTCCTCTTTAATTAAGCACTCCCTGTCTTTTGCCAGAGCAGCTTCAGTGGTGTTCCGGAGCTACTACTGGTTCTGTGAGCATTGTTGTTTTACATCTGAGATAGCTTGCTAGGCTGCCCACAGATGGTGCTTGTAACCCAGGTTGTTTTTGTTAATGGTAGCACTTACTCATCAACTAAGAGGGACCGACGGCTTAACGTCCCCTCCGAAGCACGGAGGCCAATAACCGTCTCGCATACTACATATTATTTACATGACTATATTAAAATGTTTAACAGTAATTTTGATCGTATATAAATCCTTCTACAGTATCAATTCTCCCAAGTCTCCTCTATAATAATACCCGCTCAATGAAGATTTTCGTTTTCTTTAAATATATTTATTCAATCAAACATTGATTGCTGATTTAGTTCATTAAATTATAATATTTGTAAAAAAATAACAATGTCTTAATACAATTTTCTAGCCAATAATTTGATATAGGTATGTTAAGCAGGAGGTCGGGGAGTTACAGCAAAACCGAAAGAAATTGTTTAAATTTTAGGTAAATGTTTAGTTCGGTGCAATACATTTTTAATTTTAAAATTTTAAATAATTTCGTAGTCTGGTTTCCGAGAAAACTTTTTCAACTTTTTCATGGGCTCTTATGGGAGACATAACAAAATCAATAGTAATTACTAAAATACTACCTAGGAAAACGGAAAGAATTTAATAAAAAACATTTTAAATGATAAAATGATTGCTATCGTAGTTTTACGTAAGAAAAAAAAATATATAAAAAAAATAACTGAAATTTCATATCGGCGAAATTGCTATCAGTCTTTGGTTTATTATTATTATTATTATTTATTTTTTTTTTTTTATTAGACATCCTGCATACATATATATTTACAAACTGTATTTTTACAAAAATTCAGTAAATGATTTAACATTATTGTCATAGAAGTTACATATCCATTGACATGACTTCTCCAATTCAACTATTTTCCATTATTGATTTTTCTTATCAAATCTTCTGGTATGGTATTTCTTCAATCTTTGAGTTGGTGTTGGGTTCAATTTGGTCTGGTATTTTTCGCTCCAGGATTTTATTTCCTCTTTCATGTCCTCTTTGATGCCATAGGCCCATATTGGTTTCAACATAATTTTATTCTACGGTTACCTTTAAGTAGGACCAGCCAATCTCCCCGCGTTTGAACTAGCGAGGGGGCATACACATTTTTGTTTTAAGTAAATTTTATATGTGAATTTTACTTGATTGATGTATTTATTTAATTATAAAATTTTTATAATTTTTATAAAATGGTATTTGAATGTAATTGCAGAAATTTATTACAAATTTGAGAAGTATTTTTAGTAGTGCGCTGAATTAAACCGGTTACTAGGTTTAAGATGTACCAAATTCATGTTTAGTCATCTAACTCATGGACTTACTTATAGTGGAGACTTACTGGCTCTATTATTTAAAAATTATAATACTCCACCAAAAAACACAAATTTTCTGACGTTGTAAATAACACCTTATACTAATAACACTTAGATACTGCAATAATAATTTGCTTACTTGATTCCAGAAAATGACTTTTTCATTGTAAGGAAGGTAGCGATTTATAAGGTACACAGTATTATGTATAATATTATGCACCCCTTAAGTGCATCAATCAAATGAACAACAGGCTCTACATACCATTATATTCATAAAAGTGGTTAAGGTACTATTATGTCATTGGTGTTATACTTACTTCTGATATAAAGAAATACTTCCTTCTGTTGTTTTTCTTGCCCATGACTGCGCAATTAAGACATATGTTGTAATACTTTTTTTTATTAAACTAACTATGTATAATTAAACAAAATTTTTCATCCACTCCAGAAACTAAGTTCTGTGCCATACAACTTCATTACTGCAAATTTACTTTTTATGAACCGACCTTTTCAACCCAAGTTAAACTTCCAGATATATTTTCTATAATATTAATCCTTCGTTGCACCGTATAGCATATAATGTAACATAATTTTAAACCACCGCTTAAAATTTTTTATTTTGCATTTCTTCCGTGTACTTGATTTAAACAATGCTATGATATATTATATAAATAATATGTACGACCCTTATTAGCACTTGCAAAATGTTTTAATTTATAAAAATATTCAGCTTTCAGCAGTTTGCACTTTGTTTTACATACATGCAGTATTATGTATGTCAATTCTGTCTTAACAATATTGCTTGTTACTTCATATTTATTTATAATCTATTTTTGTGTTTATTTTGTTACCTACGCTTATTTTCTTTTTTTTTTAAATTTTGTACCTTATTATAAGAATTATAAATGAATTCTTGATAAAAAAATGTTCTTTAAAAGTTGGTGCCTCTACCAAAAGTAAACATGGGGGGGGGTGTAAAAATTAAATTTGATTGAAGAAAATCTCTGTTAACGAAATGAAATGTCTATGACATATGCGACAAAGAGAATAGAAACGATTCTGCCATTCTTTCTTTTAATCCGCCGATCAAAGTCGCAGGAAGTGAAACGTTACCAATTTTCATCTGATTCAAGGAAATTTGGCCTACCGCGCCTAAAAACGTTTCACTTCAAAAATAAATTTAACTTGAATGAAATATATTATGAGGCTCCCGTGCATTGTTGCATACTTATTTGCTAAATAAAAGAATAAAAAATAACTTGCAAAAAATATTTTTGCTGAGAGCGAAAAACCAAAAAATGTTGAAGGAGTAAATACGTAATCAATTAAACAATCAAGATTGATTGCATTCAAACAATCAAGTAGGTAGCATTAGTTACTTGGTTCGTTATCTAACAAAATAAGTTATATAGATGTTAAACTGGAGGTGAAAGGAAATTTTTTGAAACTGAAGGGCTTATTGCAATATAGTGATAAGCCACATTTCATGGTTATTGAGATATCAAGCGCTAAAGGTTGTGAAGTACAATACCAAGCCATATAAATAAATATTTCAATAATATTTTAATAATATTTCCGTATATATTATTATAATAATATTTCGGTAGTGGCTAGTCATTATATTTCACAACCAGTTGCCCTTAAAATCTCAAAAACCATGAAATGTGGCTTATCACTTTATTGCAATAAGCCCTTCAACTATAAAATACTTGTTCTTGTGCATTGTAGTTTTAAAGAATGTTAAATGCAATCTTTGATCTCAATACTAAGCTCAAACAATTTCAATTAACTTCTGACGGACCTGTAACTTGAGGCTTCTTTTTAAAATGTATTTTAGTTCAACACATAATTAAACACAAAATAATATCCTAAAAATAATATGACTTGACTATGACTTTGCATCTGTAGCAAACATCGCGAAAGACATAACAGGAGGTTGAAAACTTCTAGAAAAAGAAAACAAAGAGACGAACTTCGTCTGTGAAAATGTCTACAAACAAGCTCTTTTCCTTCATCTTTATTTCTTAATTAGTTTTAGTCCTCGCTAGCCTTACCACATTTCTGACGCGGGATTTCATATACTACATGATATGGAAATTTCAGAATTTAATACCTACGGCATCATTACAAACTTTTCTCATCCAGCGTTAAAAATTATAAGCTTTCCTTTTTTTTCTAGATTCATATCTTACCGACTTAGGTTCGCTTTTACAATAGTCGCTTATTGGTTAACGGACAATTGTACAACCAATAAGCACCCAGATAACGTTACAACCCGGATAAATAATACTTAACCGACTATTGTAAAAGCAAACCTTAAACGATCTCGAATTTTTAACTTGAAGAATTAATTAAATATCAAAATTTGATATAAAATTTTCCAAAAAAAGTTTCGACAAATTTTATGATTTTTGAGATTTATTTATGGTTAAACTTATTTTGATATGACCAGAATAGCATTCTTTTTCTGTCATGCAGTATACAAACTTTTTCAATGCTTTATAATAATTGATAATTATGATTTATGTATTAGAATGTTTTGCTTTTGAATAATAATGCTTTATTTTTCAGGTGTTTGGTTTATTCCTCGCCTACGAAACTCGATCGTTAAAAGTGAAACAAATCAATGATTCCAAATATGTAGCAATGAGTATTTACAACGTAGTAGTGTTATGTTTAATTACGGCACCGGTTATATTGGTTATTGGAAGTCAACAAGATGCGAGTTATGTCTTTGTATCACTAGCAATCATATTTTGTTGCTTTTTAAGTTTAGCACTTATTTTTGTACCTAAGGTAAGTTTCCTGTAATAATTCGAGTAGAGGAGTGATAAAAATTTAAAAGTATTGCATTTTTATTACTCTCATTGGTTTATGTACTTTTATTGTTAAACAGTAATTATAATTTATTATGATGGCTAAAGCAAAAATGTTATTGTTCTTTTCAAATTTTAGGTAATAGAAGTAATAAAGCATCCACGTGATAAAGCGGAAAGCAAATATAATCCAGATGCAGGTGTTTCCAAAGAAGAAGAAGAAAGATATCAAAAACTAATAAACGAAAATGAAGAATTACAACGTCTTATAGCGCAGGTGAGAAAGTTCATTAATATACGTTTTACTATTTTGGGGTACATCAATCTTGCCTTAAACCACTGACGTATTAATACTTAATAACGTTAAACAAAAAGATGTAATTAATTTTTGATGTTATTAAATTGCAGAAAGAAGAAAAAATTAAACTGTTGAAAGAGCGATTATCTGAGAAAGATACGGGAAAAGGTGGAATATTTTTAACTCCTCCAGTTATAACCCAAGGTAAGGATAATGAATTAGTGGCAGACTTCATTACGGACGCAGGCACATCTGACTCTGCTTTTGGTGGTTGTTCCTTTTACACTCGCTCATCTAGAGCCAGCCAGTCTGATATAGATTTTAGTGAAAGTTATCTTTAATTTTTTTCGTTTTTATTTTGTTCCTTTTTAATTGGTGTTTTATTTTGTAAGACATTAAGTCAATTACGCATAACACTTAACTAATTTATTAAAAATAATAATTATAAAACAATATAACGCATCTGATAAGATGTGATGTGATAATGTTGAAAGAATTGAAAAACTTTCTGCACACTTAAATACAGTTTGAAATATTGAAACAATAATAGTTGGAAATTTTAAACAGTTTTAACTTATTTCAAATGTTAATTGACTTATAAAAACATAGGTGTTTATTTCTAATATAATGAAAAAAACGTAAATTTAAGACTAAAACAAAAGCTCACCCTCTAGTAAAATTCTTGTTATTTTTATTTAGTATGTTAAGCATGAACCTATTTTTTAATGTTATCATCAGTGTTGTGGGGATTTGTTTTATGAACAAATACCAAAATCTGGTAAGTTACTTACATACTTTACTATAAAGGAATATAAAATAAAAGTCATTATAAATGTAACCTTTATTAAAAAAAAAGCATCCTACTATATTATGATAAATCCACCTGCACTCCATCTTCACCATCTTAAATATTTTTGATACCCTTATCTTTCATAGTTAGGAAACATTAGTGAAATTCCTTATTATGAATAATGATATTTTTGATAACCTTAGAATAAATAAACAAATGTGCAATATTTTTAACAATTTAAGAATGATGTAAATATTTTCCAATCAAATTATTCACTTCTTTAGCCAATCGGGGAAATTATTAATAAAAATTTGAAAATTTGAATAGTGGTTTCGGTATCCTAAACCAACATATCAAAAATTGACATGTTACACCGAACGCCAATACCAAATTAAATTGTTCGTAATTACCTTACGCCCCCAACATTGGGACATAACTTGGTAAATCAGTATTTTTAAGATACCAACTTGTAATAGTCATAGATAAAACCGAATATTCTATTAGTTAAAAAACACTTTCTGTGTTTGAAAATATCCAGTACTTGGTATATTAAGTTCTGCTTAACTATTGCAAAAAATTGCAAAATAAAATACGCGTGTCAAAGAATATCAACATTACGAGTGCACGTTGTATATGAATTGTATATTGCTGTGATCTTCCCCTAAATGCCAGAGTTGAAATCCACGTTTCAATAAAAGTTTTAATACATTTCAATTTAATATTTCAAAAATAAATCCAATTGCTAGAAATATTCAGATTAATACTATATATTATTATGGTCGAATGTTTTCTTATCAATAAATTATATATGATTGGTTCTTGGAAATATTTTCATTACAAAATTATTCATTTCTTCCAAATTATTATCGAATTTACATTATAACTTATTAAATTCTTCCAAATTTATTTGCATTTATTAATCTAAAATGATTCACATTTCAACAAAATTCAGTTCCACAGGTATTCTCTTCTCAAAATTTAGTATATTTCAAATACATACACTACCACATTACACAGAAATATATTGCTGTGATTAAATCTATGACATGGGGATGGTAAAATCAATAATTTTTAAACTTTTAAAAACATTCAATAATTTCGTCTTTATGTCACAGTAAAGTTTCGATATGTGATACCCCATATTACCAGCTTTGTTCTTATCATCTTTAAAATATTTTTCAGTACCTATTCATAATTAATCAAAAATTTCTCTTTCTAATCCATTCTTTTTGTATTTGTATATTTCGGCTAGCTGAAAGTACAACTCAATATTACAATTAAATTATACCCCGCTATGCAGTAAGTCGCTGCCTACCCACTCCCCCTTTCTCCAAATGTCTCGATCAAGATTGGAAAGGAATGTTCTAATCCATTCACTACCAATAATATTCATATAAAACACATTTTAAATCAATTTTCCAATTTTATTTCTTATTTATGTTAAAATTCGTAAGACTCGAACAAAAATCACTACCGACTGCTATTCTCTTCTCGGTCTAGCCTTTATCAAAAATTAAATTCCCCAGATCCCACACATTTCTGACTTTTAAAAATAAATACGAATATAAAATTTTTCGCTTAAAATTTTTAAATTTTCAAGTTATAAAATTTATTTTGAACATTTTTAAACTTTACTTTAACGGAATCACTCTGGAACTTATTATTTTATATAGCCGGTGGTAACTGAAAATAAGATATAAACGTATGCGGCAAAGACATTAAATTTTAATATTAATTTAAGTACTGTTATATTATTGATATTTACTGATAATTATTTTTCAAAATTTCAACGAATTATTAATAGGTTCCCCAAATGAATAATTTGACTGGAGTAATACCTACTGTATTAATTTGTTATTATACACTTTTATACCACGTTACTTTGACACAATGATGCCAATTTTACCTTAACCAAATTTTGTGCACTTAAATAATATTTAATAATGTAAATAAATTAAATATATTAATTAATAAAAATTAAAATAAAATATACAACATTGTAAATCGCAATACAGGAATTGGTACTACTATTTATTACTGCATTGATGTTTTCAGTAAAACTTTTAAATAATTTTATAATGTACCTCCACGCAATTGTTGGTGAATAATATTTTCATTGAAGTTTTTTAATTTTAATCTAGTTTTAATACTCGTTCAGTTATTCAAGTTCATATTTAACATTCAGCTTGAAATTATTTCAAATATGTACGTAAGTGCAAGCAGTCAAATTACTCAATACAATACATCTCAGTAGAAATGGTTCATAATTTGCTACGTGATAGATTTTAAATATAACAATAATTGCAAATCAAAAAGTATTTGCAAACATGTGACGTGAGTCCAACTGAAAATTACACATAATTGGAAGATTTTTATGAATATTAATTACACGGCAATATCGCTAAAAACTGTTATGATGTCTTGGATATAGCACCGCCCCCTAAACTAATAATCCCACTCAAAACTGTTATGTAGTCATGGAAAAAATAAAAAAAATTCAAAATTTATTTTTGTTTGTATTCTTTCGTCGATTGCACTGATCGATTCTTTTTGCGGCTACAACTTGTAACAAAAACTAATATTTTACTTGGATCTTTATTCTTGATCAGATTTCTTAATGTTCTCGAAGCTGACACTGACGCGACACTCGTATTTGGAATACACCTTCATAAGTACCTTATAAGTAAACAAAACTAAAAAATATAAATAAGCACTACAACTGCTTTTAATAATAATAATAATACAACAAAAGTAAAATAATTTAATAATAATTATTCTCATATTATGCTATAACTACCAAGCGGTAAATATCCCAAAAAAAGTTATGTACACATGGTTGGAATTCTCTGGAATTTCTTGGAAATCACTGGAATTCTTTGGAATTTCCCGGAATTTTTTTGAAATCATTGAAATTCTTGGATATCATTGGAATATTTTGGAATCAGTGGAATTCCTTGGAAATCTCTAAAATTCTTAAGAAATCATCAAAATTTTTGGAAATTTCTCATATTAGAGTTCTTTGGATATCTTTGAAATTCCTTGGAAATATCTAGAATTCCTTGACAATTACTGGAATTCTTTTAAAATCATTGGAATTCCTTGAAAATCACTAGAATTCCCAGGAAATCATAAGAATTTTTGGAAATCTCTCAAATTTGAATCCTTGAATATAGTTATCTGTAAATCTTCTGGAATTTCTTGGAAATCACTGTAATTCTTTGGAATCAGTGGAATTCCTTGAAAATCACTAAAGTTCTTATGAAATTATTGAAATTTTTGGAAATCTCTAAAATTGGAATTGTTTGAAAATCATTGAACATCACTGAAATTTATTGAAAATCACTAGAATTCTTAGAAAATCATTGGAATTTCTTGAAAATCACCGGAATTTCTTGAAAATCACTAGAATTCTCAGGAAATTATTAGAAATTTTAGAAATCTCTGAAATTTGAATTTCTTGGATGTATCTGGAAATCTTCTGGTATTTCTTGGAAATCTTTGGAATTCATTGGAAGTCTTTGGAATTCGGAGTCTTGTGTACACAAATTTACCTGAATATTTACCCCTTGATAACTACACAAGTCATAAAACAATTTATTATTTTTTTACCTCATATTATATTATTATTTCGTTAATCGGAGAAATTCTCGGTGTATCATTCATTGATTTTGTATATTACTTTTGTATTATATACTGGTTTTGCGGCCCATCTTACGAAGTGGAGAGTCATTGCAGATGAAATTGATTCACTAATCTCTTTTACTTTGAGGTTTGCTTAGTTGTGAGTAATTAGTGTTTTTAATTCGCGAATATGATTTCAATAAGACGAGGCATCATACAATATGTCTAATGCTTCATTCTTATTCTTCTTTAATTGTTTCTATAGGCTATATGTACATATCTATATAATGGATATTGCAGTTGAAAAAGAATACTTCCCAATCGATTAAGGTCATTCTATAAGCAATATGCTAATGTGTTTTGAGGATATTCTAAATTGAGCTGGAAGAATATTATTACCGTTTCAGGACATTATTTGGATGGTATTATTTTTAAGTATTTTCCATTAAATATTTATTATGCCTTCCAAATTTCTTTGCTCTATGTATGGACATAGTGACCACTTGAGGTTTTAACAAGTTGTCTTAATAGATACCTCGGTTGTGTGCCATTTTGTATTTAGAAAAGGCGGTTAGAATAAAGTTTTTGGATTTGAACTAGAGATTTCGGCTTAGCAATCGTTGTGATTTTATGCCAGCTCATAATTCTTTTCTTAAATGAATCTATGTTATAATTTGTTTACAACTGCATATTTTTATTAGACAAAATTATTTATTGCACTGTTTGTGTATTGCAATGTCGCTTAAAATTTAATGAAAAATGAAGCTTTCGAAATTATGAGAACCTATATGAAAAATATTGCAATATGTGAATTCCTTTTTATTTGTATATCTGCTCTAATATACTTTCCAAGGGTTATATCGGACTTACAATAATTAGTGCGAACGTTTAATCAGGAGGGTGTGTGAGGGTAAATAAAACGGCTGCTGTAACCCTTTCAATTACGACATTTTGTTTTTTAAGAAAAAAAATTCAAAATGATAATACGTAGTAATATATAATTTTTTAAAAATTTCTTAGAATAATCTCATTTTTAAGATTACACACATTTCGTATTCGTTTAAACGAATACCGTTTCCGAAAGGGTTAAATATTATTCGGTTCCAAACTATCATTGCATTGTGGGGTACATAAGTTACTCACAATACAAATAGTATTATTCTAGAGCATCGACTATAAGTACGGGCATAATCTAGGTTCATTTAATCTTTTCCAAATTAATTTCTTCTTCTTCTTACCTCGGTGGATTGCCACTGCCTTGCGAGGGAAGATGGTCAGAATTTCTTATGTTTAATTTTTACTGCTGAAAGATTACAATCATTTTTCATTGTAAAAATAAATAAATAAGCAAACTTGAATTTTCCACAATTCTTTTTCAAAACGCTCCGAAATTTCAAATCTTAAATTAAAAATCTTCTTTTAAAAACGAATCGAACCAAGGAAACCAAAAGTATCGCGTAAATTCTAATTGCAGTGGAAAACTGGATACCTGGATTCAAATCTGGCTTGCATGGGTTACAATACTGTAATGCAAAGTCCTAAATTTATCTGTGGAATATGAAAAAGACAACAACGCTATTTCTAGCAGCCAATTGCATATCTTAACTTTTTATTTCTATTTAAAACGATTATTGAATGAATTATGGATTAAAAATATTTTAGGATACTTATTCAGTTATTACTTTGATAAATACACAAGAAACTTAAAAATACTGAAAAGCAACAACACGATTTATAATAAAAAATTAAACATTTAATTATCCTGACATAACTTCTATACAATAGTAATATATCCATATTGGCTGAAGCTATTTAAGAACTATTTTATAACTGTAAAGAAATTATGGTACACAATTTCAATAATTTTCCATAACAAATTTCTTCAATAAGTTATTAATAGCTATTTATGGGAGAGCAACCAAAACATATAACCGAAACCAAAACATATATCAGGACGAGCCGCAGAGCGACGAGCACTGATAGCATACGAATTATGTATAGAATTGCTTCGGTGCGAACTAAGTATGCAGCTTTACCTCAAAGACAGGGTCTCTCGAAATCCACTTTAATTATAAACATTATTAAAATTGAGAATTAACATTATCGCAATTTTGTACCATTGTAAACATTAAAACATCTGCAATAGTACATGCAGTAGCGCTCAAAAGTAAGTTGGCAAACAGTTTTTTCTACAAGAACTTTTTTATATTTCAACGTTTTTCTTTCATTTTTGTAATATTATTTTTTAAAGACTTTTAAATTAAAAGGTATTACTCTAACTTTCTATATAATGAAAAAAAAATGTTCAAATTTGAAAAAAGTCTTTTAAAAAAACTGTTTGCCAACTTACTTTTGAGAGCTACTGTACATGGCGGCAAGCAACAAACGGTAACCTGAATAAACATACACCGAAAGTAAAATTTTCTGTTCGCGTTTATACAGGTTGCATGTTCTTCTAACACGATACCGTAAAGTATCATTTTCGGTATGATAAATCGTACTGAAAGTGATACTTTCGATAGTCTTGGAGGTAAAATAAAATGGAGGGAAAAGCCCAATATTGATTTGTGGGTGATGGGGAAGGCAACTGGAAAAGATCCTATTAATTAAATTCACTGGCATGTCAGCTTGGCTTCCACCAAGTGGTCGCCTACATACTGCATATTATATGACACTCTAAGAAAATCCAAATAATGTTGTTATTTATCCTAATCTTCATATTTCCCTAATCTATACTATCCAATATTATATATTTTGACTTATTTCCATTCAGGGCCGTATATAAGGTGGTGGTTTTGGGGATTCAAACCCCGCCCCCCATGGGTTGAGTAATACTGAATAATTACTACATTTAAGAAATGTTTGCATTGTGCCCGTGAAAATCAAATAAATAAGCAATAATATTAATACGACAGTTAAATTAAAAAAATAAAGATAGGTGGAACACACTTATTAAATTAAATTCATAATAATCATTATCATAACGATTACATTGACTCAAAATTATTTATAGTAACTCCGGACTTTCTTTATTTTTTATTTTATTTGTCTTATTGTGTCGGTTTATTTATATGATTTATTGACACATGTCATCCGTAAACCAATCTTCGGATTTTTCAAGTTAATTTATATAGTAAGTATATATATGTAAGTAGTTACACTTTGGAACTGAGGTATCTACTGCATTTTATTTTTTATTTAAATACAAATTAAAGTTTGAACGAAACAAAATGAAATTATTCAACTGTTTTAGCGGCATTGCATCCAAAGACATATTCTATTCAGTAGTGCCTTGTTATCAGTAGTTTTTTAACGTTTCTTCAAACCCCGTTGACCTTGAAATTTCGTAAATTTTCGTCTGCGGCGCATTGGAAAATGGCTCCTGATATTCCCCATCGCGCGAAAAGTTCAAGTGCGTTATAATAAATTATTGTGTACTCTTTTAATTTCGAAAATTATGGTCACCCTAGATATATAGCATTGTATCATCGACATACATATAGATTTCCAACATACCTAAACATATTATTAATGTAAATTATAAAAACCAATGGTCCCAAGACCGTTCCTTGAGGAATACCGTATTTGGTGTCTCTGGATACCTGGACTGGATGAAAAAACGTTATTAATAGATTAATTTCATTTATTTCTATATAATTATCAAGTATTACTTGACTTCCGATATTTTGGTATAATCGAAAAGTATCACGGAGAAACTAAAGATAACTTTAATTTCGAATACAAAACGGAATGTGTTGTCATAAACAAAACAAATCTCAAAGTTTTAATAAACACATTTGTTCACTCAGTGATCTTTCAGTAAATGAAATTCATTCATTTGTGAAAAATTATATTAGGTTTTATGTTACAGTGTCTGTTACACGGCTCCGTTCAGTTGGCCGCTATATTTTAAAATTTAGAATTCTTTTTTGGTAATTTAGAACTGTTCCCGAAATGCTGAAGATTGCTGTGAATTATTTCGGAAGTGCCAAGTTTATTCACTTTATGAACTTGATGCAGTCTCTTCAGTTTGGAATTTATTCGAAAGTATTCGCGAAGTGTACGAGTATCTAGATAGTGCTATAATATGTTTTAAAAGTATTGGATTCCATAAATTTCATTAATAAATTATTTATCAAACCCAGCACTTACAAAATAAATTACAACACATACCGGTATTTCGCGTGAACTTTCCAATATTTAAATAAACTAAATTATTAAAAATAAAAAATTCTACTGCGTTAAAAAATGTCCGGTAAACAACTCCAGCACTTTCAAAATAATTCCCAGCACTCGCCAGCAATTCCAAGTGACAAAAATTAATTCCAAATTCCAAAATGAAGAGGCGAAGTTGATGAAGCCTTATAACTACCGACAGGAACGATTATCACTGTAATTTCTATTGCGTTAATGTTTGGGAAATTTTTCGTTAATGTAGAAAATCCATTAAGTAGAACTTAATTTAATGAACTACAGCAATCTTTAAAATAT
Source organism: Cantharis lateralis (assembly GCA_963170105.1). Taxonomy (NCBI): domain Eukaryota; kingdom Metazoa; phylum Arthropoda; class Insecta; order Coleoptera; family Cantharidae; genus Cantharis; species Cantharis lateralis. The sequence continues at coordinate 14,928,309 of OY720629.1, forward strand.
TTCAATCTATTGTTATTGCTATTAATAGCTATGTATTACATACTTATATTTCAAATGTTCAGGATTATTAGTATTACAATTTTTATTCAGATTGTTAGTGAAATGGACATTTTGTTTTTTATTCTACTAGCCCGAGTTAAAATGAAATCTACTATTAAAATTTTACAAAAATATAACAAAAATCTATTAAAACAAAGTAAAACCGGACGTTATATAGTATCTGTTACAAAATTATTCTTTTTTAAATATTATTCCCAACAATTTTAACATAAACATAAATTTAATTATGGTATATTACGTAATAGCATGCTCGTTGACGTTTTTCTATATTATGTATTTTGTTTGTTTTATTTTAAATTTTACTTCATTACTGGCTGGTTTGAACCCACCTACGTAAACCATTGCAATATAGCACAGTATATTTCAATTAATGTCTATATTTCTCTGTTAGTATCTTTCATATTAAATTATCTATAGCTAGAAAATTGCATCCATAATTATATAACTTTTGTTGCATTTAGATGTGTATTAATGTGTGAAATTCTATGTGGTAAAATCTCGTTATAACATAAATGTACACTTCTAAAAGAAAAATATCTTTTACTCCCAAAAGTAATTATAAGTTTTGATCGCTGTCTTTATGTTGTAACGAGATGTAGCGAATTATTTAGTTTTGGGAGTAATCGAGATCTTTTTCTTTTTTTTTGACAGATACACAAGATGAACATATTTAGTCGATGCTGTACGACTTATGCGCACATATTGCACCACGAAATATTTTTTCATGCCATCTTGTTTGGTGGGTATATTGTTATTAAAGGTGCTATACCAACAGATTAATATTAATTATTTATTTTAATTACCTATAATAGACAATTATTTAGATTTGTGTTACATTTATTAGAATATAATATTAACTGATTTGTATAATTGGGTAGGTGTGTAAATATTTTATAATTTTTAAAAAATGAATGCTGTTAGGGTATATTATTTGTTTGCCATTTTTGGCATTATTTTAGTGTTATTTATTGTTTCTTAAAATTGATATTATTGCAACGTGAAAATACTCGTAATTAAATTAGAACGAATTCATAGACTGCTTAAAGACATATTGAAAAATAGGAAAAATTAATAATCGAAATATTATTTAAATTTTTTATAAAACAACATATTAGAACTATTCGAAAGTTCTTACTACTATAAAAAGTTTTACATTGCATTCAACACACTGTGCTTTACCATATTAAATAACACTCGAAACTAGTTACAATGTGTCGTGGAGTAACTAAAAAATTATTTTATAATATCGGTGCTGTTGGGATTTATTATTTTAATGACTAACAGATGAGAATTAATTAATCAATCAGAGTTTTGAGGTTGTTAGTAAAAGAATTCATTCACTTTAAGTCGCATCAACGATAATAATTAATTACGTCATTTATTATTATGTCAATTATGTGCTAATTGTAGAATTTGAGACGATTTCGTTAGTCTAGCGTTTGTATCAAAATATCTATAGATTCAATTTTACAAATAATCAAGCCATATTAATATTTTAACCGATTTTTAAAGCACAATTGAAACAAAATCTCAACGCTCAGGTTATTATAATAATAATACTTTTACACTTGATTATTAATTAATAAATGAAAACTTTATTAACTAATGATAACGAACAATCTGTTAACTCTGCCTATTGTTTATAGTGCAGAAGTTTAAAGTCAATTCGATACTAAAAATTTAGTCAGGGATTATTTTGGTGTTGTTGAAGTAGTTTTTATTTGTTAACAAATAGTTTAGAGATTCTAATTTGAGAAATAGTCGAGAATTTACGAAAATGTTAATAATTGTTAATAAGTGGTTTAGTTACATACTTAGGAATTATAGAATAATTCAATGGTTAGTGACAAAATGCTGTTGTGATAGTTTTAAAACATCGCGTCAATGTACAGTCATAAAAGCTCCGCTGTTTTTCGTAAGTAATTCAACTCTTCTTATTTTTTTAAAGCATAATCTACTAAGTAAATCATTTAAAATATTTTTTTAATATTATATCATGCTATTGATCGCAAAAATAATTGCAAAATGTGAGCTAAGACAACTTAGCGTAATACCTTATAGTGAGAAAGTGGCTCAATGTGTGTAAATTAATATCATACGTTAGTAAAAATTTTAATAAAAGTTAATCATTACTCATTTCAAAATGTCATCAATATTTGAATGAAAAACTGCAAGAAATTGAAGAATGAAATTTTTATAGGAAATAATCTTGTGATCAAGATACAGTGTTATTGATGTGTGAAACACGTTTTGCAATTTTCATGTGTAAAATTATTGTGTGCCATAAATTATTATAAAAATTATTAATAGAAAATCCTATATGTTCAACCTACTTCTAAGTCTTTAATGATAAGACTAACCCCCTAAACATAACACAGCAAAATCTAGATCTTCAACAATAAAAATAAATTATTATAATTAGGCAGTACCTAGTGGCTTTAATACTTTTTGATAACTTAAATTGACTTTTGCTGTTGCAATACTTAGGGGAAAAGGTTACCGAAGCATTTTAAATATGACTTAAGGGAGCTTTTAATAATTCTTTGATAACCTCGGCCTTTAGTCTTATTATTAAATAAAGTTTTATTACGTAACTTTGCAAATGCCGGATAGGTAAAATATTTCGATCGACTGCATTTTTCTAATTAAATACTAATTTTAATGACGAAAATTTTCCCAGTATGATTTTCTAATTTAAAATTAATTTAATCGTGATTAACTAAATAGCACAATATTATAAAACAAATAATTCTAAATGTTGTGATAGAATGTTAGTGATAGTTTTAAAACAATGTTTTTGGAAATGTGCAGTTGTATCTTTATTACATTAAATACTAATTAAGATGTTACAAATCCCATTTACATGTAAAGTATGTCTCTTTGTGAAACCTAATGAATTTTCAAATTTAAATTATTTTACTAAAGTAGTATATCATATAATTGTGGCTCCCTCTACTTTACGAGAGATCAACTATTTTTAAAGTTAACACAGCGTTCTGCATATTAATTTAAATTGTATAATATTGTACTTCGAAGTCAAAGACTAAATTGAAAAAATAATTAAAACCTTTCTTTAATGCATAACTTTAATATTTTTATTATAACAATATACCGAAAACGTTAAGTTTATAAACGCGTAGTTCACCTTTCTAACGGTAGACTCCTCTAACTGCACCATTATTTAACATTTTCAAACAGACAGCTTTTACATGTTAGAGATACATTTTTTAACTTTTAATCACATTTAACTTCGTAGCAATTCTAAATTATTCCCAGTTAATTTCTGGGATATTAATTGGGTGCCATGTAATAAATATTAAAATAGTTTTAATACTTTGTTTAAAAAAGTTTTAATGTTTATTGGTAACTAATTAAACACTCAAATATAATATTGGTTAGTGATTTCTATAAAATTATAATTAATGTTATTTATTAACTAAAGTGTTTTATAAACATTAAAACACTCAGATAATAAAAAATTATACCTAATAAGTACGATTGTAAATTTTCAAAATTTATTTATGAAAACGAGATTTCACTGCGTAGAATTTTACAAATTGATATTAAATTCTACCTACCTATGTATGTGTGATAGTTTTTGTTTTTTGTACTCATTAAAAACGAGTTTAACAATAATTAATGTGCAACAAAAAATGTCCCGACCGACGAGATAAACTGATGATTAAGTGTTTCACTTATTACCTCTAGTACCCACTTCAGCTGTGTATTTACTTAATAAAATAATAAAATATATTATAAAATAGAAACCTACTTTTTCTATATATTTTTAAGGCCTAAATAGTTCAGGATTTATTTGAAATAAATAAAGGTCAGGTGGTGTGAACACTTTTAATTAACGTCTAAGATTTAAAATAGAATTGTTACTTGTTGCCTGTTCGTAATCTATATTTGTATTTTTAGCAACACATTTGTTATGACATTTATGTATTAATATATTATAATTTTAAAAAAATGTTAAATTCCACATAGGTTTGATTGTCCTGTGAAAATAATCTATTGCAAATTTCACAAAAACATTTAAATAATAAAAATAAACTAGGTACTTGTTTGATGATGTGGACAACCAACTTTATGTTGATAATAACTTATAATTGTATTGCATATATGTACATCCAACCAAAATATGAAAATGCTATTATCATACCACATTACGGCTCAAAATGTGGTATGGTTCAAGAGCAATAGATATTTAAAGTCACTTTGTGTTAGAAAAATAATATTACTTATTGATATTAAGTAACGGTGGTAAATAAGTATTGATAGTACCTACATTGCAGTTTTACTGTCAGAATATGTGTTCAAACCCAATCAGCTACCTAATCTTATGTAAAAATAAATTTAAATGTATAACATATGAGTTTTATTCTACCTACTTCGGAAATCAAGTATAAATCAATTATTTAATGTTTTTCAGTTTTGCGACTCAAAGAGTTAAGAATTAAAAGAATATGAAAGACTAGCTGTAAAAATTATAGTTTTGAGAACTATTGTCAGATTGCAATAACTATATACCATACAATAATAAACCTTGTGTTTTCTGCCAATAATATTTTATCAACACCGCCTTCATATCAACTACAGCAAAATCTCTTTGCATTTTTTATTTTTATAGCCTTGCCTACATCAAAGGATTTGAAGAAACAAGATCTGAAATGACATATCTGCTACTTCTTTCGGAAACCAAAGATTCCACTCCCTGTAGGACCAGAGTGGATTAATCTATCGCATTCTTCGTGAAGATTAAGATTCTGTTTACGTCGCGTCGCTGAAAGTTCGAGTTTAGCTGTTCGCTTAAAAGAACATTGGAAAAAATTGCATATCTATTTTTACTGAAACCCGTCATATTGAAGATGAATACATAAAAATACTTTTTTCAACAAAATAAATTGAAAAATAAATTTTTTTCTGCCTATGTTTTCCCCTGAAATTTCCTTGTATAGCACCCAAGTATTAATTGCCTCCAAATCTAAGATGTTATAGAAGATCTATGCAAAGCTCATCTACGAGACCCTCCTTTAACGCTATATTTTCGTACACATCAACTCCAAATTTGGTTTTGTTTTAAAACTTCACAATCTCTGGGTGACATTTATTATTGTCTTCAATGTTTACAAACTTATATTTTGAACTCAGTATTAAAACCTTTTTTTGGGGATTACTTTTGTATATGGTTAAAACGCGCAAGACCCAGATTTGTAGTGTGGAGAACCGTTTCATGTTATCTTTCTAACATTTTTCTTCTTTTGGAAATTTTTTTTATTAGCCCGTATAGTCCCAACCAAAGTTGCTCCTTTTGCAAGTAATTTTTTTGTGTTAATCAAAAATTTTTCGGTGGTTATATTTCTTCCACGCTCTAAATATGGTTGAAAAAATTTGAGCACTATGAACTCGCTCAAAGGTACTGATGATCCGATTTTGTTGCCAAATTTTTTTGGCTTGTTTAGCATGTATTGTCTAAATCGACATCTAACCATTGTTGGGAATAATTGTTCATCAATCGTAATGTTTGGGGCAGGTTTATAACAGGCTTGACTATTTTCAATAAAGTTATTCCATGTATGAGAAATTAAAGCAAACTCATCAGTTTATAAACGATGACTACGTTCAGATTTTTTGTCAAACTGTGTAAATCGGAGGATTTCCATAAATTTGTCTATGGATATCATCTTTGCAAAGAAACTGGGTCCAAATTTCTTGGACCATAAATATGAGGCGTTCAAAGATGTGTTTTCTTTTTGTTTTTAAGATAAAACATTTTTATTTTCATTTACTGGGGAATTAGTTATGCCGCCAATTTGACGAGTCAAATTCTATCTGAATATCTGAAATTACTGTGTTTAATGAGAAAAGAAGTAGCACAGATATTCATATCAATAAATCAATAAAAGTCACCATGTCAATCATTTTCAAAAAATTATATTTAATTTTCCTTATTTATTAAAATATGAAATTGAAATCCGTCAAATTTCCCTTTTTTAAGTTTCCCTATAAACTTTCACTTGTTTAATCATAGATAGTCTTTACTCCTATACAGCTATCTAGCTGTGTTACCTAAAACGCAGTTCTCGATAGCGTGGATGTTTCAAAATCATCGTGGATTTGGTTCCATTAGGCCCTTGTCTTACTCAGATCTCATCTCAGATAAATGGGAAAAATAATGATGTTCTAGTGGACGCCAGTTAATACAAATAAAATTAAGAAGGACTGAAGAGTCGATTTATTGAATAAACGGAGATAGAAAAAACAGTTGAGGTTAACATGTTTAATTAATTCACTTATCAAGAATAGAACATAATGAAGAAGTAAAAACTACTTGATAAGTACTTTATTTTTTTTAGGATAAACTAAAAATATGAAAATTGAAAATTCAAAAACAATATTATAATATAAAACATAATATTAACAATATTATGAGACCAGGTTTACAATTTGTTAAATGGACATTAGTTTTTAACAAAAATTTTTGAAGAAAATCTATCACTAGGTATTTACATATTTGGTTAAAAATAACGATTTATCTTTAAAACTTGAAAATCTTATAATAATATAATTTTAAAATATTTTCGATATTTTTTATCAAAAAGTACGTTTAAAAACAAAAATTTAAAAAGGCGTTTAAAAAAAAGTTACGTAATTTTTTAACAATTAATATCTCGCAAACGGTTCGACATAAACAGTAATTGAAAAACAATTAAAACACAAAATATGTTCAAAAAAATCAGAGATCCGAAAGCAAAATGGTGTCCAAATTGGCGTGGAATGCTCCATATGCCGAATCTGCAAGTGTATTTCTTCCATCGGGACCTCTTGACATCAATAACATTACTTCATCATTCTATTGGTCTACCATCCAGGAATGAAAGTCTACAAAACAGATAACATAAATACACATTAAAAAGTCAACATGCCTGCCAGTTCAAAGATTCATCAAAAGGAGTAAGTGTTCAAGCAAAAAAATTAATATCTACTGAAGTACCTCACAAGCAAATCTGCCAAGTTCAAGTCTCCAACTTGAAATGATATTTGACCCACTAGGCATAAACACTTAACACGGAAACATCCTCTGGCGAATAAAAACAACTGTTAAAAACTATTTTTCTCACGTTTTTAATTATTGTAGATTTAATCCCTCTTTTGGCGGCTTAAGTCTGGCCACAGCATTAAGGGTTAATTTGGAAATTTTTATTTTTTGGGTACATTCAAGGATGTCTTTTGTTCAGGATCTAGTTTGTACCCACCTCTTTTTGTATCATTTAATTTTAAGGTTTTGGTTCCAATATTTTTAAGTATCAGTAGGTTTATGAGTTTTGTTTGGGAACCATCTCAAACATGGTAAACGCCTAACAAACTCTTCGTTACATTATTACCAAAGAATCATTCCTAAATTTATTCCTCTAGTTTGATTCCCTGATTTATATAATAGTTATTTATGTATTAATGCCACAATCAATAGATTATAGCATCGAGGGAAATTTAAATTGCCCGAGGGCTATAATCTGATTGTACACGTGGTACATGCAACGTTTATTTCAGTTTGGTAGATAGGTACTTGCTACTTGAAATAAAAAAAAAGTATCAAGTCGTCGTTTTGTTTATAGTATTTGAAAATCTTATTTCAATACACATCATAAATACCAATTTAATGACTTCATGATCACCACCAAATAAAAATTACATTACTATTTATTATTATATTCGAAATACGATTAAATTTGTTTACGTCAACCAGTATTTAAAGAATTGAAATGGCTCGAAATATTAACAAAGATTATAATAATAGTTTTTACGATCGTGCGGTTTCGTTGCTAATGACATATATTGGAATTAGTTTTACAAATACTATAATACGGTACAGCTCCACCAAGCTTAGAAATGACGCCGAAAATATGACAACTAATTTGGTAAAAAACTGAATAAACCAATGAACGTCGAGTTATTTCTCAAGTACATTCTATTGTAAAGGTTACAAATCATTGCGTGTGTTTACATTTGCCGTGGTAATCAGTTTCGTGTTATTCATAGTATTTGAGCTTTATTGTCTACAAAAACAGTGTTCTTTTTAGAACAAATCTTCATAAATTAACTGCAATTTGACTAAATAATTTATAGATTTTCAATATTCGCGTCGAGAAACTTCTTCATCTGAGTGTAAATTTTAAATTTTAGTAGCGCCTGACACGCCCCTAAAGTCCTACGAATACGTTTATAGATATAGGTACCTATTTTGTAAAGGGGGGTGGTAAAAGCTATTTTTTTTTGTCACGTAAAAGTTCGTAAAAAATCATTTTATTTTAAAATTAACACATGGCGACTACCAGAAAGAAACTGTCCAAATCGCATGACAAACCCTAAAAAAACAACGGTTTTTCAGGACACATAACCAACAAGCTCATCAAAGAAAGAACTAATAAGCTATCAATTTAAACACTACAGAAAAACATCTAAGAACTTTTACAGTCATCCCATACATCAAAGGACTCGTGCACAAAATTAAAAGAACACCTAAACAACACGACATAAACATAACCTTTAAATCTACAAATAACTTAGGGTAACTTTTTATACAGTTGAAAGACCATAATCGACTACTTTCCCTATACATGTCGTTTAGGTCAAACAAATTGACAGTCAAATAATAAAACAGTAACAAAATGGATGTCTAATAAAGTAATAAATTGACACTAAAACTTTTTTTATATTGTTTATCATTTCCGCAATTTTCAGCATTTTCAGCTGGCCTCAAAGTTAACTACGATGCACGTATATGCCGAATTTCATGATATATGATTGCGCGGTTCAATCTGTGTCATTGATACTATTTCTATTCACACCCCAACGACCACATACTGACATACATATTACATACATACTTAGTATACAATGCCAAGATTAGTCAAATAAAAATGGAGGAGGGCACATATCTACTATAAGATGTAACTAACCGGACTCCACAGCAATTGCTAAACATATTTTAAAAATGCAGATTTCAAAAACACACCAATTCTTAAAACAATAACAAACTATAAATTCTAAACTATAAAAAAAATTCAATGAACAGAAAAACGGACACAGAAGGCCACAGAAATATCTACAGTTTTCTACTATACCTAACATCCTAATTATTGGAATCAAATTTTTCCTATATAATCGTTTTAAAACGCTGAATACTATTTTCATAAGTGCTACTTTTCAATTGTTTAATTTACAAATTTCAGGAAGAAGGAAATCGAAGTACCTACCTATTTAGTTTTTGAAAATTTTGAAAATTTGGTCACGTGATTTTTCTTAATCGAAATCGCGAATTAATAAATATTCTGATAAAGATGCAATCAGCATCGAAATATTAAAAAGATTTCAAAACATTATTGTTTAATATTTTTGAATTTCAAAATGATCATTAAAATGAAAATTAAAATGTATTTATTATAAGGGTTGTATATCACAGCAATATAGTATTTACTTCAACGCAAGTTTAGTGTTTTTAAATTTGCATTGTATTTTTTATACTTATGTATATCTGACATCCAATAATATAATACATATGATTTAAGACTATCAAAATGCCCACACCCGTGTTGTCCTGCTGTCGACTATTTACAACACAAAGCAATTTACAAAGCGTTGAAAATTTACAAATTTAGAAAAAAGCTATATGCTTCAAAAGAAATTATTTTGCGTCAAAATGATTTTGATTTGATTTGAAGCAAAACTGTTTGGACTTTTAATAAGTCCACTTTTAATAAAATAAAATAGTATACATAATATGTTTTATACAATTAAATTATGTAAGTCAGTGTTTTAATAACGATATTTTATTATGATCGTTAAAAAATCGAATTTTTAAATTGTTTAATGAGAATTAGTTTAATAAAATCATTAAACAGTTTATGTATAATATGCAGTAAGTATATTATCAGCATCATAAAAGTCGACTATAATATGAACAATCTAAAATAGACAAATTGGTAATAAAAACGTCCTCAGTCGTACATTATTGGAAGTAAGTTAGGGAACATTATGTCGCCCTCAATGTTTGCGACCCCAATCTCATGGGGTGTGCTAATACACAGCTAATAACGCAGCGTTAACACTTCCGGTCCACTGGGTCCGAAACCAAGCGGGGGAGCTGTAATAATATCGATACACTACACTGAATCTAATGTAAACCCATTACTAAGAATTATTCTTCTAATGTAATATAATTTTGTTCAGTTGGTGATAACAAAATCTAACAATTTGAATTCATTGGCTTCTCCTTTTAACATCGCTGTGTGCGTATTCTATTGTCGTAAAAAGTATATTAATGGAAATAAGCACTAAAAATTACGATAGGGTTTATCATTTGTTACTAATATAAACTGTTAAATTATTCAAATTATCTACTGGTGAAAGAATATAATTATATCTTTTGTATTTATTTTATTGAAAAGCATGTCATTCATGTCGCCAATTTGTTTTAAATTTAGAAAATATATTAATTCAAAAAATTCAATATCCACAGAGGCCGTCGCCGCGTCTTTGCGTAAGTTTGCCTAAGAGAGTTTTTTGCAATTTTCACGAAAACAAAAAGAATATGAAATATGAATACGAATATATGAAAAAAAATATATATAAGTAGTGGCAATATGAAACGCACGGTCTTAAAAATTTAAATAATTAGTATTTTTTTCACATATATCGAAATAATTTGGAACTAATACTTATGTTTCTTAATTGACTAACTATAATTTATACAAAAATTACAAATTCGATAATATAACATATATATAACTACTTATATTCACCCTTGCAATAAATAGCACGATTTTCAGATATATTTTTGCTCATCTATAAAAACAAAATATTCAGTGTAAAAAAATTATTTTAATGAAAATTTTATTGGATATTGTTGATTAATCATCATTTGTTGTATTAAAACTTGATAGACGTCGTTGTGCCTTTTTGGTAGCTTGCAAACGGCGATGCTTTGACAGCACTAACTTTTTCAGGTAGTCAACCCTTAAATTGCTGTCCCATACAAATTTTAATGCCTTTTATAGCTTAGATACACTCTTTGGAGTATTTTGAATCACGTACCTTTTTATTATTGTCTTCAAACTCTTAATTTAACTCAAATGTGGCATATACTTGGCCAAATAATTATTTAAATTTCATTATGAATAAAATAATTATTCTTCTGAAACAAATGAAGAGCAATCAATTGGATGTTTTTGCATAATTTGTTACTTAAATGTGTTAGAATTATTGCCTGATCAACAAATTTGAAAATAAAAAATTAGTTACAAAATTATTACCAACTGTCTTTGCAGTAAATCAAAGTGCATTATCATCCTGAAAATAATAAACTTTATTTTCTGGATATGAATGATTGTAAATTATTTCTTACTATCCCTAAATATTTTACAAGGTTATATATACCACAAAAAACATGGATATATTAAAAATCAATGAAAAACCATGGGTATTAAATTTTGACGCAGAAAAGGCGGATTGTAATTTCAGCAAAATAATGTCCCTGGTACAGTGCAAACATCGGCAGTATTATTTTTGTAACTAATTTTTTATTTCAAATTTTTTTAATCAGGCAATGATTCTAACACATTTAAGTAACAAATTATGCAAAAAAATCCATTTGATTGCTGTTCATTTGTTTCAGATGAATAATTATATTATTCATAATGAAATTTAAATAATTAATTGGCCAAGTATATGCCACCTTCGATTCAAATTAAAAGTTTGTAGACAATAATAAAAAGGGACGTGGTTCAAAATACTCCAAAGAGTGTATCTAAGCTAATACAGGCATTAAAATTTGTATGGGACAGCAATTTAAGGGATGATTACCTGAAAAAGTTAGTGCAGTCAAAGCATCGCCGTCTGCAGGCTACCAAAAAGACACAACGAGGTCTATCAAGTTTTAATACAACAATAGATGATTAATAAACAATATCCAACATAATTTTCATTAAAATAATTTTTTTTTTACCGAATATTTTGTTTTTATAGATGAGCAAAAATATCCCTGAAAAACGTGCTATTTATTGCAACGGTGAATATAAGTGGTTATATATATATATTATATTATCGAATTTGTAATTTTTGTATAAATTATAGTTAGTCAATTAAGAAACATAAGTATTAGTTCCAAATTAATGCGATATTATGTGAAAAAAATACTAATTATTTAAATTTTTAAGACCGTGCGTTTCATATTGCCGCCACTGATGAAAAAAATTTGATTTAATGTACAAGAATGATTGTTACGACACTAAACAAAATCCTTTCCAGAGTTCCATTTGACTAATATTGTGTTTTCAGGTTCCAATATACTTCCGATTAGTTCTGTAATAAAGAAACAGACCAATGAGAAATGAGTAATTAACTAATCATTTAATTATACATGTTTCGTGATGTATCACCACTCACTCATCAGGTTTTTATCTGTCGGTCTTAGGTAACATTACGAATAACCGAAATTTTTTTTTAAGTTAAGTTAAGTGTTAGAAGAAGGTATGCAAGTCAAAAATCTGACTCGTAGTCTGATAATAATAAATCTAATAATACTAATCAAAATATTATAAAAATAATTTTAAATTGATTTAAAAATTATGTACTTGCGTATAAATCATATAATACGATAATTAAACCTATCACATTGCGTTTAACTCTATGTAAAATTAATTGTGTAACATCAATTATTGCAAACCAGGAAAAAATATAATATAATAAAATCATATATTTAGAAATTTAAAACACTAGTTGGTTATTCAACCGAATTGTTAAATTGAATTAATTTTAAGTTAAAATTTATAAATTTGTAAAATAATTTATTCTTAGAGATATTTCAGAAAAAAAAAATAAAATTAAAAACATAAAATATGAATTTAAAGAAGGTGGTTAAAAATAAACAAGCTGTTGAAAAAAAAATTAAAATAATTCCAATTTATCTTTTCCCTCATTGTCAGATTATATTTTAATATTAAATATTAAATATTAATACATAAGCAAACAGAATGGTTATCGCTGTTTAAAGAATTGTTTAAGTAAATAATTAACTTTTTAGTCACAATATTATAGTACTTATTATAAAATTAGGTTGACATTCAAACATACATTTACCATTTCCTACACAGTAGTGCTGTCTTATAGAATGCTAATGGTATCAACATCAATTAAATAGTAATAAGACCACAACCACAAAAAACTGTATAATATATAAAATTCAACATATTTTTTACTTTTTTTACTCATAATACCTATAGGCAAACTACAATTTTCAAGTAAATTTTTACTTAATTGTGAAACTGTTAGTATCTATAAAAACCGACAACCAACAAAAACATTCAAGTAGAACCGTTTATATTATTATTATTAACATTCTACAAGATATTACAGCAGTTTATTTTCACAAGAATTCTAGTGAAAAAGCTAATACAGTATGTAGGTACTACTAAATATAATATACGATTATTATGAATTGGTAATAGAAAATATCTTATAAACACAGTAAATTAAAAAAATCATATAATAAAACTCGAAAATTCATCCAGATTCAAGTTATTATTTCTCTAGGGATCTAGCGGGGTATATTGGCATTACAGTTAACCCGCAGTTAAGTTCTGACTGTATCTTTAAACAGCAATAGCTTCCTGTTTTGATTAAATAAATTATAATAATAAATATATATAATTGTTTCTTTACCATAAATAAGTATTTAAAAAACAAATAACATTTAAATGAAACATCGTATAAATTAATTATAATAAGTATAATAATAAAACTTGGATATAATATTATTATCGAATGCAAGTATCAAGTAGAAATATGTTTTATCAATCCTTGATTACTACAACAAAATGCTTTTAGGGGTTAACAGTATCAGATAAAATTGAAAACAAGATTATAAAATGCAACATAAGGTTATAAAACTCAAACTTTAATGGAGTAAACTAAAATGCAAATTAATTATTCATGTTCCTATAGGGAATAGCCACGATTTAAATTTTATTTAAATTTGAAACCGTGCAATACATGTAAAAAATACACATGTTTCTGATGTTTCTATTGATAAGATGATCCCGCTTTGGTCCATTGTTATTCATGGGCTGGGACTAAAAGTTTCTGGTAAACATATCCGGTTACGGTTTGTCCACTCAAATTCGCTCTATTCGTATGATTTAATATGAACCGAGGGTATATCTACGATAAGATTTTGCACGAAATAGACTTTTGATATTGTCTTTGATTTGAGTCTACTATGTTATGTTATATTATTTGGGGTATAAAATATTTTGAATATCTAGGACAAATAAATATTACATTAATGTTAAACTTAAAGGAATATTTAAATTTTCAATACTATGTCAATTTTCATTTGTCAAATTTATTTTACGAAAATTGAAATTTTATATTAATTTTAAATTTATAATTCATTTTAATTAGTTATATTACATACGTTGGACAACTTAGTTGTGTGAATAGATCTTTAAACTTAACTACATTATATTAACATTAATAAAATAAAAGTCAACTAATATATTAATTATTTATTAAAAATTATATTATTTAAATTTATACAAAAACATTTTTTAAATTTTGTTATCTAATTTTCTTGTACATTCTACTCTAGAAATTGCTTCGTTTTAATGTTTTGAAAAATTTTTCACCAAGTTACGGGGTGGTCAAATTTTGCCTTTCTTTACCTGATAATTTAGGAAATAAAATTAAAAATATAATATATTATATTGATATGGTACATAATATTATAAATAATATTGTATTTTAATATACAAAAAAACAACGCCTCTTATATTTTAAGAGGTTTAAAACAATTAATAAATCATTCATAAAATGTTTGTTTTGTTCTGTAATGCTCTTGCAAATGCGCGATTGTAATAATTTTATTAGGTAACAGCTCTTTTCAGTTAAATGTATCCAACAGTACAAAGAAAAGTCACTCTGCAGTGATATATGTGTATATAAAAAGAGCATGGGGCGGCTTCGTCCGGAAGACAAATGCGTATATGCATTATTTCCACTACAGTAGAAAGAAAACCCTCTTAATTTGTACATTACTTAAGTTAATGATTACGAAAAGTAATAATCCGTATATTGTGGCCTTACGCTTTGTCGCGTCTTTAATCTGCAACAAAGAGATTAAATCAAAACCAGATCAATTTTATTTTTCTGTATATTATTTGTGTCCAAATTTTTACGAAAGTTTCAGTAAAACTTGAATAATATTTTTTTGTTAGTACTATACAAAGCAATTTGTTTTAAAGCTTTTGTTCATTTATAAAAATTTCAAAAAGCTCTTACGAATCTTTGTAAAAGTTTTAGTAAGTTGATTGGTTGAGAGGGCAAAGCCACAGGAGGATAGAAGTTCCGATCGAGATGCTTCACTCATGAAGCTTTTAGTGACCGACGAAATTGCTTTGATATTATTCATGTGGACAAACCAGCGGCTTATTGTGCATATAAGTTTACAAACTTACATTTTACTTCAACTAAAATAAATATACAATTTGTTCCTACTTCAATTCTACAATGGAACTTTTGTTTCACATAAATGTACAACTTATAATATTATTATTTACTAGAATATAATATATTATAAGTATCTACCTACTTTCTTCTCAATAGAATTTGTGATTATTTTCGTAAGAGTTCCAACCAAAATATATTTTTAACAAATAATTAAAATTTTATCAAATTTTGGTTTCATTCGTTTTAGATAGAAAACTCAATTTGCTAGATTTTCAAGTGAATTTAAAAGGTAACTTTTGTCTTTGGCATGTAATACATGTCAATTACACGAATGAGGGTTGCTATTTGAGGGCACCGAAATGCTTCATTGGTTGCGCCGAGACGCTAATATGGAATAAATTGACGTCCATCGTATTCTGTCATAGCGAATCACATCAAACGAAAACATTTCGATAGTATATTGATGTAGTAATAACTAAGAGCAGTGTTTAAATTTTTTTGAATGTTTATCTTTCTACGTAGTTGATACATTTCTTTTATACAATATTTATAAAAATTTAAATTAAGGTTTCCCATATTCTTCTGAAATTGTACAAACTCGTTGATTATAAATGTTAAATATTTAATTAATTTAGATATAAGTACATATATAAATTACTGATCCGTGCAATAAATATTTATTCACAATCGGTTAGTAATAGACCTATTACTAAATTTTAAAGAGGTAGGAAATTGTTCATTATTTACTTTTACATTCCAACGGGCAGAACGTTTTCTTGTTTTTCTTTCCAACCTACCGGCCGGGAAGTGTTGACCTCCTGATCTGAGATACCTAATTAATAAAAAAAAATCTGAATAAAAACAGTTTTAAAAATATAATTAAATATTTATTATTAATATATTAGGTACTCCTATTTATTCAAAGTAACAAAAATGAATTTAATCAACCGCAGTTGATTAAATCTTATACAACTGAACCGTTGATTGAGCTAGCAAGTAAAAAGTAAGTGTAATTATTACAATTTTTCTAAATAATTTCATTAAAATAAATTAAGGGCTGAAAAATAACACTTCAATATCCTCAATCACTCCTTTATATAAAAATCAGTATTGATTAGTTATGAAGCAATTCCGACATAATTCACTCACCAGAAGGTCAGGGCGACTGTTCAACCGCCTGACCTGCAAATTATTAATAAAATATTATGAAAAGGTTGTTTATTTTTATATAAAACAGTAAATCACTAATTACTGAAAGATATGCAGATGTGCCGGTTTATTAAAAAACAATCTCAGGAAATGCCTTTCAATTTAAACAATGCTTGAAAATAAATTATTGCTATAAAGTTTAACCCCAAATAGCTTACAAAAGAAACAAAATTGCAAGCAGTACTCGAGTACTTGATTTGTTGTATTTTGAAGTGTAATAAAAGTACTTGACTGCGGCATGACACACGTCGTAAACAAGCACTTTAGCTTGCCAAAAAAAGTGGCACGTGTCGGTGCGTGAAGTATATGCGTACATAATTGTCGTAACGTTCAGCGACAGGGTGCTTCAAGTAGAATGCATTATTTGAGTAACGCGATTGTGGTTTTGATAAGAAGCGAAAAGTACTTGTGGGTTTGATTGCATACTGTTTAATCTGTTCATTGCGTGACTGCTCTTATTTCTTGTAGCTACTTTAGTTAATTTTAATGTACAGTGTCGGCATAAATTAATGTAGGAATAACACGAAATTTATTATGCGCCTAAATGCTCTTAATTATTTGTGTATCATAACTTATCGTATATAAAATTAACAAAAGTTTTAAGGTCAAAGTAATTCATTTAAACACCAAGGAAATAATAAAATTAGGAAAAATAATTGCACTTCCATTTAATACAATATTAAATACAATTTAACACAATCTTAGAACTTAAATTTCTTTAACGATTCTAATTATTCAAATAAGAAATATATTAAAAAAATTATAAATCGTCTAATAATTGAGCCCTTAAAGGTTGTAATATTTTTCTAATCAATAAAATTCGTTAAAAGTGCAACAATATTACATGCACATTTTGAACAATATATGAGTTAAGTACAGCTTTTATTTGGCATTAAGTGTGGGTAGGGTGATTGATTATTAGTAAGGGCTGTTTAGTGGATAACAATAACACAATGCAGTGGCTGCGTGTGCATGAACGTTAGCACTAGATGGACAATTATTTCGCCCTTTAATTATTGCAGTGGCGCCCCATAAGCGAAATATATTCAAATGGTCTAATTAGCTAGTCTAATATAGAAAAACTATACATTGTGTTTTCAATGTAGTATATGTATAATTAAATATCAACGTGAAGTATTTAATGAAATTAGTCAGTACACTAATGTACAAATATTATGCAAATTATTTGAACTGTAGTAAAGCTTATGGTAACAAAAGTGAAAGAGTTTTACTTTTAAGACTGTTAAACTTAATTATTATTAATAAAATATTACACGTATAATTTTGATACGCCACTGAAGTTTAGCAAGTAATTTATAAAGCTTTTGCTTTCAAGAGTCTATAAAACTATAATACAAAAGTAATGTACATTACAATGGTAGAAGCAATTCGTGAACTGTGGCAAGTAATATTTCCCATGACTAATATGCCAGCACTTTACTATTGGCAAAAAGTCAAGAGCCAAATTACATAACACTTTATTACTTGGAAAAATTTTGTTAACCGCTTTATATAATTAGTTTATTTTATATAACAAATTAAGTACTTGAATTTAAATTAATTAACAGATTTTTAAAAACATTAATAAGTGTTAATAAGAAGTATATCAATAATATGTATAATAACAAATATTCGTTTCCAGTTAATTATTCACAAGTAGCACAAAAAATTATGCACTTAATTCTGATAAACTCCTCAATTTCAAAATATATTATTAATTTCATATGGACCACAATTTCCTACAAACAATGTATGTATCTACATTAAAATGTATTTTAAAAGTTAAAATGTACTTATAAATCCAACGACTTAGCAACTGCTCAATTTATCAACAGTCGGCCGGTTGCGTCAATTTTTATAATTCAGCTCTTCATTTTTAACAGAACGGCCTACATTCCCTGTACTTACACATGGGTCTGAGAATTGTAAGTCACCAATGTAAAAATTTGGACAGAAAAAATTTTATAATTATGTAAATTTTACTCAAACGCGACCGGTGAAAAGTTAAATCAAAAAAGTATAAAGTGGAATTTTAGTCGTGAAACTTGTCAAATAGTAATTCTGTCACAATACATGTCCAAAGAGCTAACTTCAAGGTTATATTGAAATACCTAAGGGTTTCAAGATTTCTATACAAAAAGACTTCTTATCATAAGGCACAATAACCTGCAAGTGATCTGTATGTATATAATACAAAACCTCCTCTCATTTCTTGTTGGTAATAAGACGAAACTGCTATTTAGTCAAGCTTACCTTTGCTGATGATGAACATTATAATTTAATTACTACTAAATTTTAGAAAGCAATTCAAATACTCCACTTGGGAATAAGGTGACACAGCTTGGTCTTTATTCTTCAAACCCGATTTGACAACTTTTGTTTGATTATCCAATTAGTGTTCAATAAACTATATTTAAAAAAAGAGGCATGAAGCCACAATTTGGTATCTTACTTTGTAATAATTAACGAGAACCACAAAGAAATGTTAGCTTGGCTCTGATATTGTGAATGGGAGATTAGGATAATTAGTGTTAAAAATTGTACTAGATTATGTTAGTTGTTTTGGTAGTTAAGTATGGTAAATGTAAAATTGAGACATGAAATTATGGAGAATTTAGGTGAAATGTGACATTATGTGAATTGTAAAAAATCCAGCAAAACCCACAAGGTATTTAACAAATTAGCTACCATGAGAAATTCTCCATAAAACAAAAATTTGTCCAACTAAAATTATATAAGAACGTTGTCAATAGTTGGTTAAATTTTGAAAATTTATACGTACCGTTTATTTAGTTATAAAATTGGAATAACGGAGGACCACCTGCATCAGATCCATTCTAGGCATTGACAATCCCGCAGTTAAAGAAGGTGCCTAACATCCCGCCGGGTCTGATCAAGAGAGTGGAAGAGCTGCAGCTGCACCTGCTGTTGAGTACTTTTGATCTTCGTTGGTCTTCATAAGGAAGGCGACGAAGCCGATGGGGGAGCCGTAGTCATGCAGACCGCTGTGTCTTCTTAATCATATAAGCAAGGTTTTCGAAAGCATTCTACTCGGAAGACTACAGCACGAAGTCAAGGCCGGGGTGGCCTCTGCGAAAGCAAGTTCGGTTTCCGGAAAGGTAGGTCGACCACCCATGAACTCGAAAGAAGACATACCAGACGATACGCACTCGTGGTATCTCTAGATGAGAAGAAAGACTTTAATACCGTCCGATGAGATAACATCTTGCAGGAGCTGCACCGGCGAGAGATAAGCCGTTACCTTCGAACTGGTGGCCACATATTTTGAGGATCGTTAGATAACCGCTTGCGAGGCGGGAAAAACAGTAAGGTTTCGTATGAGCGGAGGAGTGCCGCAGGGCTCAGTTCCTGCTCCAACACTATGGAATATTAGCTAGGACGGGGTACTAGGGTTGCCTCTGCCATCCGGAGCGGATCTCGTGGGATTTTCAGATGACTTTAACGCCGTGGTGACCACGAAACGGAAGAAGAATTCATGAGCAAGATGTAAAAAGTTGTAGCTGACGTATGCGCGTAGTTAAAAGACGAAGCGCTAGCGATAGTACCCGAGAAAACGGAGGCGGTTCTGGTTTGCGGGAAGAGACACCACCCTATTAACATCCAGGTGGAAAATACTAATATCACTCCAACCGAATCAGTGAAAATTCTGGGGATCCATGTCAATCGCAACTTGTCGTTCCCAGAGCATATATGTATGGTCGAAACCCTTCCGAACCAAAGAGGCGGGTCCTGCCCTTTGTGTCTGAATCAATCCTTCTGTACGGGACGCTTATATGGGCAGATGATCGGCAGAAGTATGCCAGCTACACTGAAACATTCCTCTGTGTACAAAGAAGACTGGCTCTCAGAGTGACGATAAACTATAGGACGACTTCGACTTACGCACTCCTTGTGTTGTCGTCGATGGTCCCCCACCGATTTACTAGCCGTGGAGCGCAAAGCTAAATTCCAGAAAGTTTCACTAACTTTAAACGGATCTGCACAAAGCGTCACTGCGTACATGGCAGACGAGGTGATACGCGAGTGAGAAGGGTAGATGGGCGCATAGACGGAACTTACGTATGAGGTCACCCAGAGCTCTTTACAGGACACGGGTGTTTCGAAGACTACCTTTTTCGCCTCAAGGGGGCAGACTCGAATACCTGCTCTTACTGCGAAAAAGAGGGCACAGTCACCACACCTTTTGTGCATGTAGACAGGGGCTACAACATTGATGTCTAGCTGAATCAACGACAAGTGGAACGCTGACACCGGACAACCGGACAACGATGCTTGTCAGCACAGAGAATTGGAAGGCGGTAGAGGCGTTAGCAAGAGAAATGTTTGCAACCAAGGAAAGCAACCAGCTTCTGGCGCTAGCAGACTAAGAACATCTAACGTGACACACAATCACCCAAGAATATTATAGCAGGAAATGTACGGACATAATGCAATTGCGAATCTCGGCATTTCCACGGTGCGGTGTAGGGATTTAGTGGATCGGAACACCATTTGCGGATTTTAACCCTACACTGCCACCGAACTCAACCAGTGGCGTCTTGTGACGGCTACATCCAGAATGCCCAAGGAAGACTTCCCCACTCCCAACGCATACAAAAAAAGAATTATAAGATTGTCATCACTCATCATTGACCCTTTCGCACCAACAAAACACAATGTTATATCTCGATTTCATCGTAACCCTTTTGCTGTAACTGATTTTAACTTACCTCTTGTTACCACTTTCACTACCATATCACTATTTCGACAGTAAGACACGGTTGGAGTAGGAATCCAGTTGTTGTTAGAGTCCACTTCGAGCCAATAACATTTATCAACGGGAACATCTACTTATAAATATACCAGTGGGAATCTGGAAGCCGTCGCGATAACCACAGATGCGCATATTATAGCGGTCACTTTTGGAAACACATTTATTCCAAGTAATAAGAGAAAAGCAGGGAGTAATACAGACGAAATTTGGTGAGCCAACTTTCCTTATTGCTTTAGTGCGATTTATTTTTATGTTATTGGTGGAATTTGTTGCTAAATAAGTATAACGACGTAAATCTGAAGAGAGAAGATAACTATCTTAATATTTTTGTTGCAAATCGAGTAAGACTCGATAATTATACTGTGTGTTTAATTTTAAGAAACAATTCAGATCTGAACAGTAAGGTATATTAATAATTTGGCTCGCTGCGTATGATTTGTGATACTTGTAGGCCACTCTTGTGCTATTCGACGTCGTTAATATTTTTGTTATTAATCGCACCTTGCCTTTACTTGTATTTTGTTTATTTTCTTTGCTGTGCACTTTAGATTAACACCGTTGGCGAGCGGCAACAAGTGTATGGCGCTTTTTACTTTTATGTTATTGGTGGAATTTGTGAGTGAAAACTCACTATATTATATTCATCTTCATTTATTACTGAAATACATTGTTGATTATAAATACAAAATTAGGAGACTCGTATTTTTTTCACTTTTTGATTCAGTCATTTGTAGAATGCCATTGATGCTTACTAATTTATCCCTAGCGTTTTAGACGGCGACAGTCCCACTGTGGCCAACGTGTCCACCACCAACCAAAAATTCAACCAATGGAAGTGGTTTATTTTTTATTTGTACCAATTGAATAAGTTGAATTTTGGTAAATGGTAGAGGGTGCCTGCAGTGGTGCGACCTTACCTGTTAAAGTCAAATAAGAATCAAATAGTTCTAATTTTCCATCATATTCGATGCAATTTCTTATAAATATAATATTATATTTATATTATATTACATAGTATATTGAAAGGATGAAAGGGCATAGGAGGATAAGCATGGTAAAATTGCCCCCAGAGATATTTAATCGCCACTTTGGGGATATGTAGGTACTGATGAAATACTAAGATTCTGAAAGTTTTAGATCTCTAACTCAACGCCTTTTGGAAAAATTCAAAAAAAACTGAAAAATAGAAAAAAAATTTTTACTCGGGAACGGCTTAACCGATTTTGATAAAATTTTAATATGTTATAGGGGTGCATAAAGGTTACCTGAAGACAAAATAACAGCCGTATCGGATTTCATTCTCTAGTGAAAAAAAAATATTAAATAATATTTTGCCCAAAAATATTTTTTTTAAATATGATATGATTTCGGCAAACCTCTAAAATAATTTTTTTTGGAAGCCTCATACCCTTTTGTATAATATATATTTTTTTCAATTGATTCCAAGTGGTGCGCCATACTAAAAAAAAATAAAAACTATTTTTAACTATGAATTTTCAGTTGTTTTAGTAGTTATTTATCATTATTTCATAAGTATACAATAATTTTTTTTTAAATTAGAATTAATAAAAATTTAAATTATTTAATTAAAACATGTAAAAAAAATTTCAGTCGTAAATTATTAATTTTTATTAATTCTGAAACAAAAACAATGAGTGATTTTAAATAATTAATTGTTCTTAATAATCAACGTATTCAATATAAAATCATTAAATAAATTACATCTGTGTTTAAAAATACTAACAAAACTAATTTCTGTTTGATATTATTGAAAAAATATATAATAAACCGTACTATGTACAGGGTGGGCCAATTTCGATAATTCTTATGGGAAACTCGGGACTATAAAGAGATATGCAAAAATGGGTGGCTTACCTTTGATCTCTTTTTTTGAGAAAACCTCAATGGCCAAAACCAGAATTCGCGAATTGTTTTCGAGTTATAGTCAAAAGTTCGACTTTTCGATAAATGTCGATATCTCGGTTGTTTTTAAATTATTAAAAAAATGTTAACACTTTCATTGGGCAATTTTTTAAGATCAATAAAATGGGTTAAAAAGATTTTAAATATCTATCTCAGAAACCATAGTTGAAAATTATATTATTAAATGGCGTTTTTTATCTTCTTACAACAAACAAAAGTATTAGATAGAAGACCGAAACATTAAATATAATAACATTTTTAGTAAAAAGCAATCAAAATTCTAAATTCTAACAAAAATTAAAGTAAAGATCAAATCGTAGTCTATCGTTTTCAATACATAATTTGATTAAAACAAAACACTACCTAACCATTATTGACATTGAAAACATTTACAGCAATTGTTTTTCAGTAAGCGAATATTTGCTTAGTTGCTGTCATTAAATTTTCAAATCTTAGTAACTATAATATGTTATTTGAATTTTTTTGAAATTTATTGCCCATTTTATTGATCTTAAAAAATTGCCCAAAGAAAGTGTCAACATTTTTTTGATAATTTAAAAAACAACCGAGATATCGACATTTATCGAAAAGTCAAACTTTTGACTATAACTCAAAAACAATTCCCGAATTCTAGTTTCGGCCATTGAGGTTTTCTCGAAAAAAGAGATCAAAGGTAAGCCACCCATTTTTGCATATCTCTTATAGTCCCGAGTTTCCTATAAGAATTATCGAAATTGACCCACCCTGTACATAATACGGTTTATTACATATTTTTTCAATTATATCAAACAGAAATTAGTTTTGTTAGTATTTGTAAACACAGAAGTAAATTATTTAACGATTTTATATTGAATACGTTGATTATTATTAAACTATTAATAAATTATATAAAATTCCTCATTGTTTTTGTTTTTGAATTAATAAAAATTAATAATTTACGACTGAAATTTCTTTTACATGTTTTAATCAAATAATTACAATTTTAATGAATTCAAATTTTTAAAATATTGATTGGATATTTTTGTTTGGTCATTGGAATAAATCATTGGAATAATGATCATAATAACTACTAAAACAACTGAAAATTCATAGTCAAAAATAGTTTTTATTTTTTTTTTAGTATGGCGCACCACTTGGAATCAATTGAAAAAAATATATATTATACAAAAGGGTATGAAGCTTCTAAAAAAAATAATTTTAGAGGTTTGCCGAAATCATATCATATTAAAAAAAAATATTTTTCGGCAAAATATTTTTTTTTCACTAGAGAATGAAATCCTATACGGCTGTTATTTTGTCATCAGATAACCTTTATACACCCCTATAACATATTAAAATTTTATCAAAATCGGTTAAGCCGTTCCCGAGTAAAAAATTTTTTTATATTTTTCAGTTTTTTTTTATTTTTTCCAAAAGGCGTTGAGTTAGAGATTTAAAACTTTCAGAATTTTAGTATTTCATCAGTACCTACATATCCCCAAAGTGGCGATTAAATATCTCTGGGGGCAATTTTACCATGCTTATCCTCCTATGCCCTTTATCTACTTTCCAAGTTGTAATCTTTTCATAAATTTTTAGTTATATGTAGAAAATACTTAAATTATGCATAATAAGTAGTATTATAAACAAAATAAAGGAAAACATTAAATACATAATCTAATCTTTATGGGATAATGTTAAATTTTGTGTAAACTGAATATTATACTTTCTCCATTGTACTCGAGCATCTAAATTTCGTATTTATTTTCACAATAAAACTCATATGCATATTATATAATTTTATATAACAAAAAAATAGTAATAAAATCCATAAAACAAAAATGACTTGAATCAATTTAAAATGCTATAATCGCTATTAAGATACCGTATATTAGCGAGAAAACAAATTTGTTCCAAGATCAAATGGTGATACATCAGGATGAGGCGCCAGACTTAACTAACAAGACTTGTTCTGTGGTCATTCACTTGAGTGGTCGTGACAGATTTTAAAAAGTTTACCATATCAAGATTAATTCACACTAAATTTATAAATTATTGAGTATCTCTAACAAACCTTACAGTAGCTACTACTGCAAAATAAATTAATGATTCCATTTGTACGCATATAAATTTTTGCTAAAAAGTTAACGTAATCTTCAATCACTTATTTTGTTTTTAAATTATTTTAAGAGTTGAAATTCTAAATTTGAAAACTTAATTGATTAACCTTGTTAAAATTTTATCTG
The DNA here is from genome assembly GCA_963170105.1 of Cantharis lateralis. NCBI lineage: Eukaryota > Metazoa > Arthropoda > Insecta > Coleoptera > Cantharidae > Cantharis > Cantharis lateralis. The sequence continues at coordinate 14,954,007 of OY720629.1, forward strand.
GCGATAGTCTACAAGCAAAATTATCAACGCCACTTTTGCATATTAATCATCAATCAGACAACTCAAAATTAAAAAGTTTCAAAAACTTAAATCTCAAAACCATACTTATCACTTGGTTTTTTAAAAAAGATACAACTATTCTATACTTTAGAAGTAAGAACGAATTCCTTAAATTTTTACTTTGCATACAGTGAGTTTTAGCATTATCTATTATTAATATAGGTAGTACTTATACGTATCAAAAATTAAACCATAGTTATGAGAGAATCACCTAGTTCTGAGAGAACAACAATTGTTCTTTGGATCTGCGATTAGATCAAGTAGCCAATAATCTGTACAAAGTGGCAATACAGTGATGCTAACATAATTATGAATTTTTTTCGAAAGCCTAAAGATTCAGAAAGCTTTACACTGTTAAAAAAAGTTATTTGAGATTTCTTGGAAAACTGTGAAATGCTTAGAAAATCACTAGTAATTTTAAAAGTAGCTATAATATTTACTGAAATTTTTTAGAATTATACACTAGTTTGAAATTCCCTTGAAAATCGCTGGAATTTTTTGAAAGTTTTTGAAACTCTTCGAAATTCACTAAATTTTTTTTTAAATTCTTGAAATTCCTTAGAGCTCTCTGGAATTCCTTGCAAATTCTTAAAAATTATTAGAATACAACTATATAGCAAGTTTTTTTTTAATATTCACCACTTGAATAAATTGCCCTGATATTCAAGTGGTACCAGCCAAAATGATTAATTTATACTTGAGATGCTTCTTTTCTTCGTTTTTCGAAAAATCAAAACTTATTTTTTGCAGATTCAATCGATCGTAATTGAAACTTATAGTCCTGATACTCATTACAGAGGTAATGAAATCATAAAATTATTTTGTTTTGATTTAATTCCAACAATGTTTTTGGAATTAAATATGAAATCTATTTTTACTCCTAAGCATGATTATTTATAATTTTACCATCATTTACATATTATATTTTGCAATAATATAATTTATACAATATTGCTTTTTACACCAAAAAAATATTGCAATATAAACCTTATACAAAATTTTTATGCCCACGAAATTTCAGAATGTGTTATAAAAATAGAAATTATAATTTTAAAATAATTATAAATCAAAATTGATGATATATTTTAATTAATTTTGTACGTTATCAGAAAGAAATTAGTTTAAATAATATGATCGTGTTTTGTGTACAAGCATTTCTAATGGAGACGCACCCTTCGTGTTAAAAAGTTCTAATTGTCGCCGACAATGTCTTGTAAGCTTGCAAGCTTATCACGTATTTTTCATGTTTAGGATACTTTAATTTGCCATCCTACGGTTTTGGTTATTTTCTACCTTACTCTTTTATATATTTCTTTATATATCTGTCTTTCAATACCACCTCAACATGATTGATTAATATAACTTATCAATACATTTACTTTATAGATTGTTTTTAAATGAGATGGGATGGGTATCTAAATAAGTTTTAAGTGTTTTTTAAACGCGTTAAGGATTTTATGAAATCGTAAAGCAGATAAAAATAGAAAACAATTAAATGATTAATACTGAGGCATTTTGCCTCTTAAATTTTAATCGACTTTAATAGAATTATAGGTACAAATCGATAATATATTTATGACTCGTTTGATATTTTCACGACCTCAAAAAATAAGTGCAAAAGTTCAGTTATTTATTCACAAAATATTTTTATAGACATTTGCATTGGAAATCCAATGTTGAGTAGAATATGGCATAAAGGATAAAGTGTGGATTGGTAGAAAATTGTCAATCGGTAGACAATCAAGCGAGCACATGCAGTCAACTGTTATCTGATTGCTATTCATGGCTTGGGACAGATCAGGCTCCTTGCGACGCCAATTTACATACTAAAATGAGTATCTCAACATATCTACAAACATCGAGTCAATTTTATCTCGCTTTGTGGTAATCAGGTAGGTATTAGTTTTTGAAAGAAACAAAATTCGCCTTCTTTCAATATAACGTCACGCTTCAGGTATTTTACTTTCAAATAGGTAAATAAAAATTAAAAACAAATTTTATTAATAAATTTTGGTATTTTGCCATATTTATAATCTCTGGAGATTGCAAAAATCTGCAAATGTACATCGTGGCCAAACTAAATGAACATAATATATTTTAATTTATTTTTATGTAATAAATTAGTTTTGATAAATTTTCCAGTCTTCTTAAACATTTTTGGTCAAAAATTAAAACATTAAAAAGTATGTACCTAGTCGTATAATATAGTTAAATTTTTCTTTAGACTCAAACGGGGTTAACATTATTTAAAATCTTGACAGTTAAAATTCTATTGTTTTAATTTTTTGTTTAGATTTTGTTTAAATATTATAAAAAAAAATATATTTCACTTTCAAAGATCTTTTAGGATCAATAATATCATATTATAGAAAACGCGATTTACAAGCCAATTTTTAATTATTTCTATATAGGAGAGACTGGGGATGGTGTGGACACTGGGATACAATGGACATGCTTGTATTTTGGGCTTTGTTAGTGATTTTGTTGCGGTACATGACTTAGTATGTTAGTACCACACTAAACAGCTGATAGTAGAGAGAAATCGACGGTACGATATCATCGGAAGTTTTTAGATAGCATAGTTTGTTTTGAACCTCTCGGTTGTAAGTCTACATAGTGACTACATAAGGATTTTCAAATATTTATGCTAAATTTTGTTATTCATAGGTGAAAAGTGAAGTCTTGTATGTATGTCGATCGATAATTCATAAAAATGAAGGCTTGTTTTATATAAATTTTCTTAACTTTAAAATTTTTTTCTGTCGGGGGATACAATGGACAGTGCGTGAAGTGAAAGTGAAGAAAACGAAAGCAAAGAAAAATGTATATAAAATAGAAGTATAATCATCCAGTGGGTCTGATTTTGAAATATAATACTGTTCAATTAAAATTTTTGTAATAATTTTTCAAGTTTAATTATAAATATTGTATAATATTGTTCATAATTTAGTTTTTCATGTTTTCATAAACATTTAGTTCATATTATTTAAAAAATACAATTAGTAAAAAAGTTTAGTAAATGAAAGAATCGCCTAACTACTTTGGAAAAAAATAAAAATAATAAAACGTAAAAAGTGTCCAAACCATCCCCAGTCCCCCCTACGGATAAACTTTTTTATGCAAAAAGAAACAATACAAAACAAATACTAAAACTGTACGAGTGTTGTAGTATTTTATACAATAAGAATGGTTGATTAACATAATAAAATAATACGCTACAGGGTACTGTGTGTGCTGAAACATGTGAAAATGTTCGATTTTGTTAATTTTGGCAAAAGTGAATGTGAAATAAGAGATCTTCTGTAACAGAAGCAGTGCCGAACTACTACAGCGTAGTAACATAAATGCAGCTTATCAAATTTTTGAAAGAAAACTTGAGATAAAGTTTTGAGATTAACGTTGAGTGTCAGAAACATCATATCTAAGGTACCAACATCGATCAATATACTCGTATGGACGGGCTAAATTTAAAGTGGTGTAAGTCAATTTTTAAAATAAAAAAATAAAAATTTCAAGTTCAATTACGTAAATTAAACCATGCTTTCTATTAACAGATGTCATCTTCCAGTAGGGATTACAGCATCTAAGTCAAAAATTTTGCAAACTAAACTTACACCACTTTAATTTTAACCCCTCCGTATAGAAACTGGGTAGGTTTTCATTGCCCCCGACATTGGAAAATCTCGGATCCCAGCATTCGAATAGTAGTTTTGATATGTGCAACAACGGCAAATCTGTGATCCATCACCTTTGAAATTGTAATTTTCGAAAAACTACTGGATATTCTTCGAATTATATTTTTTATATGTATGATATAGACCATTACCTACCACCTAGCAAAACCATTTCGGTGAAATTCAAAGTCTTAATATATGTACAGGGTGGGTGTGATAAAAAGATCAGTTTAATCAAATTAGATGTTCAAATTGTTCACCATCAGCTTCCATTTAATAATACAAGTTTTGTTCAAAACGTGCAAACGTGCATTTTGAGGCATTTGTAGAGTTATCAGACGGCACTCTTCAACAATACGTCGTCGCAGTTCTTCCAGAGACGCCGGTTCTGTGACGTACATTTTACGCCATAAATATCCCCATATGTTTTGTTTTCAGAAAGCCACCCTATTGACAGATCCCGAAAGTGCAACAAAATATTCAAATAAGAATTTGCATAAATTGCAAATGAAATGGAAGAAATCAAAAAGAAAGATAAGGTCAATATAATGCAAAAATGTTCAATCAGCCGTTACGAAGCCAAAAGCACACAAAAGCAAAAACAAGAGGTATGAAAAACGAAGAAGGAAGAAATGGTGAAACTGATTTGCAAAAGAAACCTTTAGAAATTTCAGAACATTCAAAGATGAAGAAGAACAGAATCATATCGAAATAGCCTATAAAAATCAAGAGCTACTAACACCAGTAATCGGAGATATAATATCAGTAGTTAATCCAAAAGATGCAAAATGGTAAGTTTCCGGAATAAACGATATAAATAAAGGAAATTTATAGTTTTTTTCAACATACGAGTACATTTCGGATGGTTTTGAACAACTTGAAAAATTTGTGATGAGCAAAAATTTTGTTAAGGCGGCATAAAATTTGTTCTATTGAGGCTATAGCTACCAAATGATATGTTAGGGCGACAAATCCTATTTCACAACGCAATTTGAACTTGAAATTTCATACACCAGTTTAAAGCAGCTATCTAAATTAATTTTTTTCCTATTTTTTTTTAATTCGCATTGTTTTACTTAAAACAAACAAATATCAATATAATTATTTTTAAAAACACATCCACGAATTATTGTAATAATAATTGTAGTTTTTTAAATACCAGAGGTAGATAGTATATATTAAAAACTCAAAAATTAAACAAGTTAAATAAACGATTGAAATTCTTTAGGTCTTTAATATTTCGATACAAAATGTATCATCAGAAAAAAATTTTTTTTTTGTTTCGGAAAAAAGTTTTTAATAAATTACATTTTCACAAGTTAATAATCCTAATTTATTTTTATTTAAATAATATACTAAAGATCTTAAATAAAAAATAAATATTTGTCGTTATTTATATACACAAGTTCTTCCAAAATAGATAAGTTATATTAACTTTAAAATTAAGAACGTACCTCACTGTATACATACCGAAAGCGGGTACTCACTATTTAAATACAATCTGGAAAAAAAAACAAGCAGACACGTTTATTGTTTTATTTAATTTTACAGTATATAATTGTTAAAAAAAAGTAAAAAATTGTTAATTGTTATTTAAACAATGTAGATTTATCAAATTATTTTCAATCTTCTCATCATTATAACTACCTATTTTTAATGTGTAACCACAATGATACGTGATTTGCTACTAGAAATTAAGTTAAGATGAAAATAAAACAATAATATACCGAACCAACCGCCTGTGATTTTTTGCAATTTTTGAGATATTATGAATCATTATGACGATTATAACAAGATTGTTTGTTTATCAGTTTATACCCAAACGAACGTGAACTTATTATGCGGTTAATACCATACTGTTTTTAGTATATTAGTTTAGGTGAATGTCTATATTCGACTATAAACGAAACTTTACAATCGAAATGTGCTGTTAATTGTTGATTTTTGAGATTAGAATTATATTGGTGTATTATACACATAGTGAACTCGTAAAGTTTGAAACAAACTAGATATCAAATTTTAGAGAATTTTTTTCAGAAAATCCTCGAGCGTTGTACAGATAGTGTGGACGTTCCCGAGTAAGTCAGAAGTATCAAGGTTGCCTGGCGTGTATCTCCTGCGATTGCGTGTTGACTTCGTGTAATTATACCTACACGTGTTTAAAGGCAATCTCGGACACTCATTTTGATTCACAAATATTAATAAACAATATTATATATATGAAATATTATATGAATCTTATTAGTAGCACAAATTAAATAAACATTAAAATTATTTTCCAAATTACTAATCAGGTAAATATACCTAAAGTAAAGAGGACTTTAGAGATTCTCGTTTAGAGCCTTTCAAAGCAAAATTACCGTCAGAGATTTTCTGCTGTTGACCTTTTTATTGGGTTTTGTTTTTCAGCAGTGACGTCATCATAAATTTTTTTAAATCAGTCTCCAAGTAACTTACGCCCATATTCATAGACAAAACCTTACTAATACTTAATACTGAGCTTTTTATCAACCGAGTAAATTAAGTTGCAATAAAAACAAATTCTACGCGAAATGTCTTACTTAGAACTTAATAATTGTCTATTAATCGGGGCATAAGTTACAAAAGTACATCTTTTATATTCTTACTTATTGTGAAAGTTCAGACAGGTAAGTGAGTTAAATTTTTTTATTTACGTTTTTCACTCGCCTTTCTTGTACTGGCAATGGCCGTTTGTTCCAAGAAAATCATTTACCATTTATCCATCGACATGATCTTGTGAAGTTAACACAAACTGAGAAGCCGTCTAATAGGTAGGTTATTTTATCCCGATTGAAAGAAAATTATAAAAGGAAACCAATTCCAATATCCAATTCCCAAAATTTGTCAACTACGTGAGCTCCTAAAATGGATTACCAAATCAACTAACGGATCATAATCAAAACCAACAATTCATTGCCACGACTGGGGTAACCAATTTTATAATTTTTCAACATAATTTAAAATTAAGAATTTTCACGCTCCTGAAGTACAAAACCGGAGGCATGTGGGTTACGTTTGCTCCATAAGATACATGAATTAACCCTTTGTGTACCAGACCGTCTAATTGTTTATTGTCCGGCCATTGACGACAACGCCCGATTCACATCATTGACCGTAACATATTATATAACCACGAAATATTCATAAATTATGCACAAACTGGGCACGTGAACCACACGGTTGGCTTTTTGAGGATAGAAGTGTAGGGCCTGTATCAAACAGATCTTCTCTGCACTACTCACATGCGGATATGTCCAGCTCGCTGTCGCTGCTCGTCGTCCTCCACAACGAGTGGCGAGCAAGACATATCCAGCAAGCACGCGAATACACTCATGCGGATTTGTACAATAGACAGATCTGACGTACAAATACATTTTTTTATCACCAACATCGTGATATTTACTAAGAATTAAATTATCACTGCAACTGATAAGACATTTATTTGAATTACTGCATATGTAGTTGTTACCTATTAGTGTTTCTATGTAGTTTATTGGTATAAATAATATGTGTACGTAAATGTCCCATCAGCAATCAAAGAGGCTATATTATTTGGTTTGTATTTTAAAAGTTTAAATAATTTAAGGGACTTTCAAATCCCGTCAGTACACCAAGGGTTAAGACTGAGGTCAACAATGCTATCATAATACTATTCTGAGTTAACTGAGATGAGGGTGAATTTTTTTAACTCTTTCGCTTTTTTGTAAGAAATGCTTGTAATATTTGATTTCAAATAATTTTCAGCTTATTTCGTAAGCACTCTAAATGCCCCCCCCCTGCGATATCTGGTAGTGACCAGTGGTGCGATTGTACCTGTTATACCTGCCTAGTTACGTCACTCGAATCAAGTTAATTTTTGATTTTTTTCTTGATATATTTTATATCAAATTATTATCGAATATTATTATTAAGGAGAAGTTTGATTTATATTCATTAATATAAATATTATTTTAAATTATTGTATAGAAATGCAGTTCTTGCAGTGATAATTTTAAGCACCAAACTGCGCATAACTATACTATTATTTAGCTTATAATAATATGCAAATTGCGTATTACTATTACTATAAGATAAAGATATGACACAATGAAATAAATAGATTTCTTCTGAAATTGATTGCCATTAAAATATCAATTTAATTGGTAGATATTTATAGAGTTAGAAAAAAATACTTGATATTAAATCTTCTAGGTGCAGGTTTAATTAGACAAAAAGCAACTATTAGGAGTATATTATACAAATTAGGAAAGTAAATTAATTAATAAATAAATAAATTAAACTTTTATTTACAAATAATCTTGTCTTTGTGCTAATGGAAGTAAATATTGCGCTATTAATAAAAGCGACCATTTTTTGTCTAAATTCACACAGTGTTTGAGAATGAAATAGTATAATTTGACAAGCCAAAAATAACATACAATTCGGCTTTTCCTATAATGCCATTTAATTTGAAGCATGTGTTTAGTCTACCTTTTGTTCCATTCCGTTCGATCCATAATTAGTATCTTCCTACGCCAGAATGATACTTATTCGGCAATCAGAACAAAGTTAACATTAAGGGCTACACAAAATGATATAAAATTATTCTACTTTTAGAATGCTCGCCACAAAAAATGTCTCTCGATATAATCTAAAATTGTATGGGTACCTGCTTTAACATCCCACAACTGTTATATACTTATAAATTTTTTTAATAAACCGATAAATTTATTATAGGTATCTACTTATGTTATACATTTAAAACATAACTTCTAATAAAAATATATAAAATTACTGTAATAATTTATTATTATAATTTCACTTGATCCCAATAGGGGTTCTATAGGATTATAATTTTATACAGCTGACAATATAATTTAACGGCATTATTGAAGTTTAAGATTTGCAAAATACTAAAAAATTAATCTTTTTTGATAAATTAGTGAAGAAATAATTGAGTTAGGGGTTAATTTAACACAATAATATTGTTACATGTTTCGGGTCTTTATTATTGCCCTATTATTTTATTAAAGGCTAAAATATATACAAATTTAAAATTATAATGAAAATTTTTAAGTATTTCTCTAAGACTGAAGATCCAATTCTCGGGGACCATCAATAAAACCGTCTATAAAATTATGTGTCTAGATTGCGATACTGTATACGTTGCGTTGGTGGAAATGTATAAAAATATATATCCACATCGGAGATCCTTTCATTATCAAAATAAGAAGAGTCAAAGTTTAAAAAAAAATACACCAGTAGGCATTTTCAGACCAGAAAGTAAAAACGTAAGCTATTCGTACTAATTTTGCACCTCGTGTCTCGAAGAAGAACTCTTCTTGAACCCTTGCATAAACATTTGATAATACCCTGTATATTGTCAGTGTCTAAAACATGAATATTGTAAAAGTACTTTAAAATAAACAAAACTGAAGATAACCGATTTTCTCGAATGTTATTATTTTGTCGGCTATTTATATACGCAACCTATTTTGGTAATTTTTTGTTTTCTTAATGAATTATTTAAAAAATTAATTAAATGTAATCTGTTAAGCACAGATAACTTATTTTTATAAGCCTAAGTTACTTAGTTTAAAATTTTTCAACAATATTTATATTAAATATTAAACTGTTTTTTTATTGAAAAGAGATCGATTATATTACCATAAAAAATTGTATGTTAAGTGGTTATAAGTGTTACCGTCTACCCACATCACTACCAGCGGCAGAATATGTCGCCACTTCGGCAAGTCAAGAAACCCACCTTCACAAAATTAAGTGAAATTAGTGTCCAAGTAAAAGATTACGACCACCATCCGCCGCTGGTCAACTGATTCATTCAAGATTTTTTACCTGACTTGTAAAAACTATTTCTGAACATTTCTTTAAATGATACATTTAAATATTTTGCTTGTTTATTTACAGGAATTAATTAATTTTCAAGATTACAGTCAATAGTTGAACAAAATACGCTTTTTACTTATTATCTAAAATATTTTAAGTAAGTTGTAGATTTCAAATGTTCTTTATATTAGAATTTTGTAATGAAAAAATGTACTTATGAGATAGCTATTTTTTATATTTTATTTAAATTTTTCATTTAAATTAAGATAATATTATTTAGGTAGTTTACCTGTAAGTATTTCAATGTCTGAATATATTCATAAACAAGTCAACGATCATTCAGCTTTAGATGGTCAAATAATTCGCACAAACTTGAAAATACATACCAATCAAACAAAATCTTTACAAAGTTTTGCGCTAATTATTGAATTAATTTGAAATTTATACGAACTATCGGAGTATCTATTTAGCCAAACATTATAACATAATATAATCTAGATTTACCTATAATAGATTAAGAAAATTTCTATATATTGCTGTTTTCATTCATAATTCTAAAATACTATGAAATGCATTTAATTAAATTGTATTTAAGTTGTGAAGTGAATGAAACAAGATACTAAATTGCCAGAAATCGCCGATTTTCAGATACCCTAATTTTGTGGGAAATACTAGAATTTAAAAAGCCTCCAGGCAAATCGGTGCTAGCAAATTAGTTGTGAACCAAAATAATAGAGCTAGTTTTATATCATTTCCGGTCATTTTTAAGAAAACTAATAGTTTATAAAATTACAAAAATCAATTTAAGTAATTAGCTAAGTGTTTATGCTACCTTTAAAATAATAAAGAAAGATTACATTCACTAATTATATCAGTAGGTGATTTTTAGGCTTTCGTGACTAAAAAATATCTAGGTGCTATTTTAAGTTCTTTATTAATATTATATTTATAAAAATTAATTAAAATAATATTTAAAGTACAATCTTTTAAAACTTACAAATAATAATTGAATATTAGTTTTTAACCACTATAGTAAGTAAGTAGATACTATATTAAAAAAGCTTGCATTTTCCTGATATAATTTTAATATTTTATATTATGAATTTGAATTTGAGTTATAAATTACTAAGTTTTCATGAAGAAGTATCACATAAATATTCCCAGTGAAGATTTTATGGGATTTTATTATATAAAATTTCTGCCTCTTTGCCCCCTGCAAAAACTACAATTTTACATGTTTATATTTTTATTTAAATATAAATTATTAATTTGTTAATTATATTGTAAATTAATTAAATATGAACAGGTTATATCTTTAGATTAAATTATATTTCCACAAAAATGCGGTGATCTGATACAACAAGCCACTACTAAAATTTACATTAATATAGTAGAATGGTCACATGATAATACAAATCAAATTTGGCATTATCAAGTACCAACTGTTAAAATTACAGCAAACCAAAATTAAGTTGAGAACCTACAGTGGCTAACGAAAATATTCGAACCCTCCTATGTCACCAATGTAAATTGAGCATTTTGAAGCCGTTCTTTGTCATATAAAAATCGATTTTGGAGCAAAACTTTTTAGACATCTTTTGTTGCAAATTTCATTGCCTTCAATTTTGTTCCTATGCATTTTTCTATTTTGCCGCGCCGTTTCTGACTGACAGCGACTTAAACAAGACTCTGTAAAATGAAAAAAATATTGTCATCTATATCTCGGAAACGGTTCGTTAAATAGAAAAATATATAGGAACAAAAATGTAGAGAATGAAATTTACAAGAAAAACATACCTATTCATTTTGTTATTTCTTTTCACCGTTTTCGAGATATAGAAGATAATATTTTTTGCATTTTACAGAGTCTTGTTTGAGTCGCCGTCAGTCAGAAACGGCGCGACAAAATCGAAAAATGTATAGAAACAAAATTGAAGGCATTGAAATTTTCAACAAAAGATGTCTAAAAAGTTTTGCTCGAAAATCGATTTTTATACGACAAAAAACGGCTTGAAAACGTGCAATTTACATTGCTAACATAAGAGGGTTCGAATATTTTCGTTAGCCACTGTATCTGTAACACCCTTTTTCAATTTTTTAATAAAATGGAAATCTTTAAATTATTTACAGCATATGTCAGCACTTCAGTAGAATTTTTAAATAATATGCAGAAAAATGTATTATCTAATAAACTCAATCAATTTAAATAAAATCAATTCAATTAATTTATAGCGCTATTCGCGTTTTACAAAATGTGAAGCGCCACGTAGTGTCCTTAGCGGTAACTAGCATAAGCGGTATTCGGCGTTTTTTCGCTTTGAGTGTGTACTAAGTTTTTAGTGTTTTTTTTAAGCAATATGGATTAAATCCTGAAAAGTATATGTAGTAGTATGAATTGAAGTGTTTACGGGTGTCATAGCAAGTCTGGTCATTGAATAAATTATGAATTAAGTGTATTTCAGTCTTTTTTTAAGTGTTTCTATATATAATTACCATTAATTATCATTTAAATTACAAAATTAACTAATGTAAACCAAATTGATTTAAAAAACAAGATTTCCAATGTAAATAACGCAAACTACAATATTTATGTAGCTTTATAATAGCCGTTAATACCGCATAAGTCGGACATATTGTTTTAGTAGAGCGCCACCTATCGGTAGTGTAAAATGCGAATAGCGAGGTTTAATTGTACCACGGATAAATAAAACACTGTAAAATTGTGTTTTCAGTGTTAAATTTTGACCAATTTTAACAATTTTATTTTGTTACGCATTCCATATTGCATGTTGCGCCTTATACCTGTTTTTATTTTAATTACATTTGCGTCAGAGGATGACCGCTTGAGGTCGAAACGCGTTACCCTGAAATTAATATATAAGCAGGAAGAGTGCAGTATTTTATTTATTCTTATTATAATTCGCTGGTTGCCTGGCAAAACCGTTTATCTAATTTTTAGTAAATTTTAAAGGAGAGCTGTTTTTAACTTTGAATCATTAATTGCTAAGCTTGTATGGCGTTTATAGATTTGGCGATATGAGTTTATTTCATATACTAGTAGTATCACAAATATACGATTTTGCCAGACTGTAGAAATAGCAAAATTACATTATAAAATGAAATAACCCAATTTTCGTAAAAAATCGAGATAAACGGTTTTGCCAGGCAACCAGCGAATTAATTCAATTTTTTTTCACGTTCTTAATGATGCTTTGCACCTTCACTTTAAGACTAAAGAATTTGTAACTCTCCAATTTCCTCTTTTCTCTGAGCGCTACATCGTCTTTCTTGCTAACACCTAAAACAATCAGATTCCATATGAGGTCACTCCTGTCGTTGTCAAAAAAGACGTACCACTAGTTCATTTTCTCCCAGTTGCATCATACCACAACAGGAGGTAATCACATCCCAGTCGGTTTGGGTTTCTCCGGAATCTAAGTAGTGACTTTCGACAGCTTAGACAGATCCTCCGCTTGGAGATCCTCTTCTCCGCGTCGCAGGACTTGTGCTTTTTATGGTAAACTCCCGTAGTGCTGCCTTCCAGCAGCAGGGTTTCCATTAGGGACGTCCCCACCTTTATATACAATTTTCGAATTATTTATATTAACTAAATATTATCCTAAATGGTTCTTTTCTGGATATCATGAAAACACATCATATTAAAGAAATATAATGAAAATGGAAGAAAACTAGTCAAAGCCTACACAAGAAAGGCACACTGCATGGAGAAGCTAATCTTGGCTGCTGTCGTAATATAGGAAATAATATGACAGTATATTTAGCTCCCATCACAATACTCATAAAGTTTAGATCTTAATGAAGACATGAACGTTGAAACGTATTCTTTAGGTTAAGCTTGAGTTAGCACCTTGGTGAATCTTGTCGGAAAACATAGCTTTTGTTTATAAATGTTTGCGTGCTATGCAGCACTAATTATTGCTGCTTCCGATAACTTTGCAATTGTTTTAAATTGATGGAAAAGTGAACATTTAATCAGAAACAATAATCTTGATTGCTCTTAAATTGCAGTAAACTTTTTATACATACAAATCATAATTTTAAGTTAAAAATTTGCCTTATTGTAATACAAAACGAATCGTTTGTAGTTTTAGGATTTTAAAAGATCTTATTTTTAACTAGATGTTTAATATCTTGTTGAATACCACAACTAAGTTTTGTTCACTTAAAAATTTAAATTGGCTCTAGCATAACTAGTATTACGATCGCTGCGAAGTACATCATGTTAAATAATTGCGTGAAATTGTTTGACGTAATTAATTAAAATTAATACGTTAAACTATGAATACGATGATTGCTTAAATATTTTTTGAAATAAATTTATTTCAATTTCAAGTGCCATTATTATAAATCGTATCGAAGTGCTAATGATTTTACTTTATTAACCTTTCGGCCCTGTCTGTGGTATTTTTAGTAATGTATTTTTACTTTTTAATTTTAATTTTCAATATTAAAAATTCAGAACTAAAAAGGTTAATGTTGAATGAACTGCCTGTTAGCAATTAAAATAATAGGCAAATAAATAACTAGAAAATCAAAAACTAATTAGGTACCTACCTAATTTATCAAATTATTTTTGTAACATGACACAAGCAAAAAGCTTTTAAAATAAATTAAAGTTGAAATTTAACTTAGTATTGTAATCGAAGGCGTTTAAAAAGAATTTCCGTTGAAAAAAGGCCATTCATTTATCTCAAGTACGTTCAGTGAACAAGTAATATATGCACCGGTTAAAAATACAAAATTGCCGTAATGAGAACAATTTACTGCTAATCGTCGGTGGGATCTTAATCAAGAATTATTATAAAAGTTAATGAGCTCGCTAGCTTTTTGATATAATTTGCATTTAAAATAGTGTGCGAACAACAGCAGTAGTTCGTGCACTACATACATTCTTCTTTGTTTCTACACAAAAGCACATTAATTCCATCGGCAATTACTCTCAATAATTTGGAATACGACTTACCACGCATGTAATTCTACAAGAAGTCCGATAAGATCTTATAGATACATAAATATATAATTATGCAATATCAGTAGATATTTTTAAATTAGTTGAATATTAATTTCATATTTCATCTTCTATCTGTCGGCATTTTCAGAAGTCAGTTTTAAATATTTTAAAGTAACAATAAACTTCAATCATATAAAAAAGGAAACATGCAATATTATGTGTCCAAGCCTAACTAACAAAACTTGATTGCTTTAAAGGGCGTTTTAACATATAACTTCTAAACTGGAACATTTCCTATACTGAAAAGAATAAGTTTAATTAATATAATAAGCAGGCAAAGTGATCTTATGCAAATTCCCGCAATTATAATATTATGCTCACCAACAGTTGTATCGCTATCACAAATCAAACTGTTGATCAACTAATAATTGCATATTGACACTGGCACTACCACACTCGCTCGTCAACGTGGTTGCCCCTTTATACGAATATCAATATTTAGTTTACCGATAATGTCAACATACTTAGAAAACTTTGATTGGAAACAATACATGAATATTTCAAAACAAATCTTGGTTTAATATAATGGATAGATACGGGGTTTTAGGTAGTAAAACTCGATCACCATTCGATGATTTCTTTTTCTTTAAATTTCATTTAACGCTAATACTCCAAAAGGTATCTGGATCGGGTCTTTCGGAGCAACCGATTCCGGTGTGAAGACAGTTCCACGCGAACCGATTCGGCACAAATATTTTCGGCGCAAATAATTATTATTAATTATTATTAATAATGACTGTTTATGATTTACTTTGAACCATAACCCACCATTCTACATTTTGGCTGGTGGACTACACCCCCTTTTTGACGACGAAGTCAGAGGGTATACACTATACAGTAAGTATTTCATTAAACTCAATACTATTTTTAGATAGTTAATGAAATTTGTCAGAAGTAAAGAAGCGGGTAGAAATAGTTGTTTTATATGATTAAAATATTTTTAGTCGATAGTTTTTTCTCATAATTAAGCTTCTGAATTGTCTTTTAAGGTAAAATATTAAAAAATAACGCAATGCTTACATAAGTGCTTGTTCACAATGTACGTAAAACGTAAAACCTACATAAAACATACATAAGACGTAAAGTTGAACATATGTAAAATCAATGCAATGTTCACAATGTGCTTACGGAGCTTTTACGTTTACGTAGTTTTTATGTTCAAATTTCGTTTATGTATGTTTTACGTAAATCTTATATATTCAAGTGAAATTTGTGGTTTGAAGTTGGTAGTGTTTGGTTACAAATTGAATTAAATTGACATAACATAATTTTTATCAATTAAAGTCCTTAAAATAAGTTTATTTGTTATTTATTGATTTAATTTAGAATTGTGAACTTATATTTTAAGCAAATAAGTGCCAAAATAATTAATTTGATGCAATTTTATTTTCAATAGTTTGAATTTAAAAATATTTTTGGTCGATTGCGCATGCGTATGTTGACATAATTATTACGTACATTGTGAACAATTTTACGGCTTATGTTGGTTTTATGTACAAATTACGTTTTGCGCTTATGTACGTTTTATGTCTTACGTACATTGTGAACAAGCACTAACTGTAAGATTGTTTTTGCTTAGAAATAAGGTAATAAAAATGTTATTGAAATTAATATTTGCCCTTACCGAGTCATGAGTTATTTTTATTACGGTTTCTGTAATGAATGAATTGCCTTCTAGTACAGGGCGTGTAAAACGTATTTTCTTATTATAAAATAACATTATCGCTCCGAAACGTCGTTTCGTCGAATTGACTCGCACCGAATTGACTAGTACCGAATCGGATTGCGCCGAAACGTCTCGCGTTGAATCATCTTAGTGCCGAATTATCATCGCGCCGAATCGGTTGCGGTGAATTGGTTGCTCCGAAACGTCATTGAGCAACAAATCATTACCGTCTCTGAAATGTAACTTATTTCTTAACAAATAAATGAGTTATGATTTGAATTTTTATCAATTTATTTGTTTCAAACATCGGTGAATAAATTAAAATTTCTTGCCGATATTTTTTTTATATTCCAAAATTTTAGAAATTCTTTCACTTTGATTCTCTCTGTATATCCATGCCTTTATAGCTCATAATATTGTATTATATGGAGGAATAATTGTAATTTTTTAAGTTTGTAAATTTTGTGAAAGCTGATTCTAATGACTGACTGCATTTTAAATAAATTCTATATTATTTTATTAATGGATATTTATATCACCTGTATTGAGTAATTCGGTTATATAAAATTTATTAATAAGGTTTTACATTTATTTCGTGTTAGGAAAAAATTATTTTAACTTTATAACTTATATGATATCAGATCAAAACTATTGAATATAAGGATTCTAGTTTTTATTAATTGAATTCCCTAGTACGTCAACTTGGCTTAGCCATGGTGATCGCCAACGTCCGAAGCGGATAATGCACTTATAAGAAGAGGACAATTTGTTCGATCATAGTGTTTCGAATTTACCGACAAACCCGGAATTATTGGAAAAATTCCACACACCATGAGGAAATAAAGTGTCGCAAACTATAACCATTTGATTCTACAGTTTTGTTCTAATATAATGTAAAACTTCTTTTTCTGTAATATATAGAAAAATTAAAAACTTTTTATAAATATTATCGCATGTTAATAACATCCATTATTACAGACCCATCGTCTATATCGTCAATTAATAGGAGTAGGTATTTAATTATAAATTATAACATAATTATTTTATTCTGAAATTAATTCAAATTTACCTGTTTTTGTTACTTTTGTTCCTATAGACAAAGGTAATATGTTTAAAGAAAAGGTTGTAATTTAATTCACTTGATGGTTAAGGACAATGTATAATAAAATATATTATGAGTAATTCTACAAATGAAATTAAAAGGTTATCAATTTATAAAATCTTCTTAATTGGGAAAATAAAATTAAAGTAATGTGTTTACGTTTAATGTTTAGTTTTTTTTGTATAACATCCGCTCTTAGTTGAACATTCAATATTAATGTGTGAGACCTGAGAGCGCACACAACTTAACACTATTTCATGCTGAATGAGTACGAAAATTATAAAAAGCATTTTCTACACAAGTAATCTAACTGTTATGCAACGATATTAAACATTTATGTAATTTTTATAAGTTTAATTGTTTGGTACCGCTTGAATATGATAATCTATTAAAATAATATATTTTGTGCTTATACCAAAACATTTCGGGCTTAACTTTGCAACATTTTGTATTAAATGTTATTAAATACCATTTAGAAAATTAAAAAAATATTTAATTTATTCAAAAGTGGGTAAATTTTAAAATAATTGAGGGGGCATTTGAATAATAAAAAGGTTTAACGTTAACGTTATAAGTTTATATAAAAAAGAGCTCGAAAAAGGTATTCGAATTCTTAATGTATTATTTCATTATAGAGAATTGTGTCGTTTAGCAAAAGAAAACTTAATAAAAAGGAAATTACTTAGCAAATGATAAAATCAACCCATTTGTATTTTAGGCAGCTGGTGAAGCAAAAAATTGATAATATCTTTTCTTGAAGCAGAGAAATAATGGCTAAAAATTATAAGGTTAAAAATTAAAATGTCATTTATGTAATTGTCATTCCCATACAGGTTTTAAACTGTAGCCAAGTCTAACAAAATGATATTTCCACCATATAGCATTATGTTTAAACACATAGTAATCCACGATTTCGTTTTATTCAATAATTGGTTGGGATCGGTGTATTAGGACATAACTAGTAATCAGGACCAATCACAAAACGTACTTCGCCATATTGAGCGTCTTTCAAAAGTCAGATAATCATTCTGAATGTATAATACTAGTTATAGACCATTTGTAATGACAAAATGACAGACTCGATTTTGAGTGTCTCAACAGACCAATCCATTTATAAATATCAAGTTTGAATTATTGTTACCCAATATTCCAATGGCAAATTGGAAGAGATCAACATTAATGCTTATAGTATAAAATAAAATAAGTAAAAGGATATCTGAATGCTGTATTTAATTCTTTTACGTGATATTTCAAGCCAATTTATTTCGTTTCAAAGATAGAATTGATATCGTCAAATGCACATGCTGAGAATAGACGTAATTCGTATTCAAGTGTATCATTAAAAGCTATATGTAATTAGTGTTTATTGGAATTGTATATCTAGGAATATGGCATTTTTATTTAATTATATATATTTTTAACCACTACATTAAACTTTCTATATGTTCACTATGAGTAATTATATTATTTTACAAAAAATCTAGAAATAAACAATTTCCAATATCCAAGCGAATGCGTAAAAATTTGTAATCAATACAAATTACTCTAACTGTTCATTATGTTTTAAAGATTTTATTTCATGACTTTTATGCGGCTACACATTTATTAAGTTAGTCCCGAATTGTACCTGATTACACACTTTTCAAACGAAAGTTTAAAAGTTTCAAATATTTATCATAATATATATCCACAAGTAAAATCTTTAATTTATTTATTTCTATTTTGTCAGTGTGTAGCAGAATTTCGGTTTTCAGAAGCATCTGATCTCGGTGATTTCAATACAAAAAGTTTATCATAGGTTTTTCAAAAATTGTATTTGTTCCGTGTGGACGAATCTCTTCGCCATCGGTCGTGATTGGATTAACGAAATAAGTTGAATGAATGTTATATACAATTTAAAAACTCTATTGCTTCGTTTTAATTTAATCAATATTAACATTTTATAATAACTTATAAAAATACTCTACAAATTGAACCTCTGGTCTCTACGCCATCTTGGCACCGAGTCCAAGTAGTTACAATTTCTGTCGTGTGGTGGCGTTTGGTTAATGTTAAATCCCTATATTATTTCTTTAAAGTTGTAGAATCAGAAAAAAAATAATGAAAAATCGATTTTCCGACCCTTTTCCCCTCTTAATAATAATAAAAAAATATTTCATTATAAAGGTAAAAAAGCGACACAAAAACGAACGAGAAAAGATTGCAAGAAAAGATTGAACGGCTGAGATGGAAAACAGTGTAAATCACATCGGTGGTGTAAATGCTGATCTACACCTTCTTTTTCAAATCAACATTTTGCTCAATTTTCTGTATTTCCGTATTATTTCTGTATTATTGTGTTTTCCTGTGTTTTGTAATTGTGTTTTTTTAAAGTAAAGTTTTTCTGTTCTATTTTATTCTATTCTATATTCTAAAGCTATCCTTTTAAGTGTCAAAAATGTTTTATATATCGTAGTATTATTTTCTCATTATTTATTGAAATCTGAATGTTACTTTTTGTAAAATATGATAAAATATGTGATTCTTATAAGCAGTGCCGTAACTAGGACTTTTGGCACCTATGGCCAAGTAAGAAAAATTCATCAATGTTGATGTTGTCCCCTTCAAAGTAATCCCCCTCGGATATAATGCATTTTTCCAACCTCCTTTTCTAATCCTCAAAACACTTCTTGAACGCCTCTTTTGGTATGGCATTGAACTCTTGCCGCGATTTTTCTTTTATCATTTCTATGATGTCGAAACGTTGTCCTTTCAATGTTCTTCTTATTTTTGGAAAAAGAAAAAAGTCGCATGGAGCCAAATCAGGTGAATATGGAGGCTGCTGCAACACCATGGTTTTTGGTCAAAAATGAACGAATTAATAGCGAAGCGTGAGCTGGTGCATTGTCGTGGTGCAAAATCCATGAATTGTCGGCCCATAATTCTGGTCTTTTCTTACGGATTTTCTCACGCAAATGGCGTAAAACTTCAAGGTAATACTGCTTATTAACCGTACGGCGTGTTGGTAAGAATTCATGGTGCACTTCACCTTTGTAATAAAAAAAAACGGTAAGGAGAACCTTCACATTTGATCTTACTTGATGTGCTTTTTTCGGCCGTGGCTCATCAGTAGTCTTCCATTGAGACGATTGGACCTTTGTTTCGACGTCGTATCCATATATACCCACGTTTCGTCACCTGTTATGATGCGCTTGAGGAAGTTTGAGTCCTCAGCAACTTCAACTAACGATTCCTCAGAGATGTTTTTACGGTTCAATTTTTGTTGAAAATTCAACAATTTTGGAACGAATTTGGCTGCCACTCGTCTCAAGTTCAAATTGGCCTTAAAAATTGCATCACATGATCCAATTGAGATTCCAACTGCTTCTGCGACCTCTCTAATAGCGATTCGGCGAATTTCAAGCACTAATTCTTTTACTTTTTCAACATTGTCATAGGTAATCGATGCGCTAGGACGCTCACATTTGGTATTATCTTCCACGTCTTCAAGGCCCTCTTGAAAACGTTTGTACCATTCATAGATTCTTGTTTTCGACATAGTTTCTACGCCAAAGGCCTTAACATTTTACTTAAGGCCTTAACCATTCAACATTTCCAACACTTTATTACACTTAAATCCATTTTTAACACAGAACTTAATACAAATTCTTTGATCCGTCATTTCCATAACTGTGAAATAGCTTAAAAATCGCGGATCGTCAAAATTTTGTCGTAAACAATAATTCGTCGAACACAAACTATACATCAAAAATGGCTGAAAATTGACAAGTGCATCACTGACAGTTGCACCAACTTAACCAAATATAAGTTCTTTGGAGAAAAGACGTTTTTGTTTATTTATTTATTTACTACTCATTCAGTAACTTAAACCCCATTGAAATTCAAAAATTCCCCGTTTCATTTTGAACATATACCTCGTATTTACACCGTATTTTTTAATGAGTCGTTTAATAGTTATAAATAATAATCTTTTGTTTTAAAAATCTAAATTTTGAGGAAAAAATCTGAAAAAATTATAGAGGCTTAATTAGATCTCGAACACTGCTTCCTCTGTGCGTGCGTACGTCCGTCCGACGAGCTAGGATGGAAGTTTTTTAGTATATAGAAGTATATACAGGGCCGGATTACGTCTATTTGGCGCCCTAGGCTAATACAAATTTGGCGCCTATTTAATTTACTTATTAATAATTTAAGGGGTCTGACCACCCTGAAGTTTTAGGAAAGTCAAGTTTTTTTAAAGTGTTTCTTATAATTAACTTAGGAACTTTAAGCGTCATTCACATCCAAGTAACGTACGTAGCAAACATACAAGACATAACGTAGAAAACAGGAAATAATTTGCCATTCACATTAACATAGAAAACATGGAAAAGTGAAACATGCGCACGCGTATTTGCACTCGACCATTGACACTTGATTGTTGACATTTGACGGTATAAGTACAAAAGCCGTACGCTACATTGTAGTCACACTCTTCAGCAATAAGTAGATTTTTTTTCCGCTTAGCCATTCCCCGTGACGGACTGGGATGAAAAACCGGCTCTGGCATTCCGATTATACCGGCCCACGGTCATGGGGTAGATGGTAGAAAATCAGTAACTTCATTAGATTTAAATAATTCTCGTATTTCCATAAAAAACATTATCGTCCCCTAAATAGCGATAACGTTCGGCCGCTCATCGGCCCTTCTGGCATTTTCCAGAACTGCCAGATGGCCAATCCTGGCCTGGCAATTCCTGAGATTCATCTGCGACCAACTACGGGCGTATCGATCAATAGACCTTCATGGCAACTACTGCAGGGCCGTCATTTTTAAATATTTTTTAACAAAATTTTCAAAACATCTTCATAAAACCATAAACTAGTATGTGTCCAAAAATAAATAAATTCCGTTCCATATTATCGAGTTTACAGATTATTTTACAATAAACCCATTTTTGGTGCGATCAGGGTGGTCAGACCCCTTAAAACAAAAAACACGTGCTTTACTAGTCAGAAAGAAAATAAATTATGATATCGTTCGACCTAAGTAATGCAATATTTTTTATATTATTTGTGTTAATAATAATAAAAATTAAACTCTTGAATTTAATACTTGTAATTTTAGAGGCTAGCGCCTTTTTTGCAAAAGGCGCCTTAGGCTTTAGCCTAGTCAGCCTAGTGCATAATATAGCCCTGAGTATATAGAAGTTTTTTCTCGGTATAATATTATAAGAAATCGAATAAAATCATTTTCAACCACTAGAATGCTGATTGGTCGGTAAGTGAACTGAAAATAGGTGTAAACCGCTCTCCTAATAAACCTTTAGAAACCTTTGGAAAGCAATCATAATAAATAATAATATAATTATATATCCATATATCCTTAAGGGTCGGTTTCGAGAGCATCGATTGCGATTTATTATTTTATATGAATCAGGAACCAACGAGAGGAACAAATACAGGAATCATGGCTTGGTATCATTGTAACCAAGAATTTGTTATTAGGACTGACTAACCAGTCTTTATCCAAAGCTCATAAGAGCAACATGTGTGAATAACATAGGGTTTTTCATGACAATTTTGTATTTTAATACAAACGCACCCTTAAACTTTTTGTATAATCTGTTAATGTCTAAACGATAAGAAAGGTTTACATTTTTATCAATTTTCGGTGGTAATAATCGTCCCATCAGACAGGCTGTGCGTGCTATAGTAGATAAATTTGAGTCTACATATTATTCACTATTTAATCTTCCTGTTTCATCAAGACAACGCATCGGTCGAAGTACCGAAATATTCGCAGTCGTAAGTGCTTCAGTTGATAATGGGCCAAATCAGTCGATTCCACGCCTTTCACAGGAATTGGGAATCTCTCAGTTCATATTGGAGGCAAATTAACTCAAGAACTAAAGCTTATCTTAATTATTTTGAAGCTCCGAAACTTTTCCGATTGGGCTCTGCAAAAGTTTGAAGAAAATCCGAAATTTCATCGCAAAATCATCATCAGCGATGAAGCTCATTTTTGGCTTAATGGCTTTGTCAATGAGAAAAATAAGCTTAATTGACCGTGTGGTGTGGATTTCATGCCGGAAGTGTGATTGGACCGTATTTTTCGATATTAATTATTAATATTTTTGAAACCTTGCTCGTTCATGAACTTCATCGTGATAGAGATGTAAACCATGACTGACGTTCTGACATTAACAAGTCATAAAACATGTTTAAAGGTTTGTATTAAAGTACAAAATTGCTATCCCTATTGAAAACCCCGTTATTATTATATCTGTGCCATAACCATTTAGAAACAATTTCAATAAAAAAATGTATACGTCAACTGTATTTAATAAAGCCTTTTTTTAAATTTTGACTAAATACAATAAATGTATGTTTTGAATTTGTTATTAAAAATTTAATTTTAAGAATTATGTAAATATTGGTTATACCCTTGCATTACGTTTAAAACTTTTAAAAATTATAGAACAATTTTAAATGAAAACGGGGTGAATTTTACTTGCTTGCAACGAAAAGAATATTGTTCAAATTTAAAATTTGTGAACAGGAATACACGATTTTTGATAACTGAAAACTTGCAGAAATTTTTTTTTAAGTAAATGATATCCGGTTATGGAGAGCCGAGTCAATGGGGTAGTCCCGTGTAGGCGCAAATTTAGTTTTTACCTATGAAAATGGATTGCCTGCAGTAAAATACTTATAAGGGCTACAAAGATATAATTTAAAAATATTTGACTAATTATATAAGTTGATAATTTTAAAAGCATACATTTAAAAAGTCGCCATTTAGTGACGTATCAGTGATGGGTCCAATCGTATTAAACCATTTAAACTTCATGTACTATGTTGTCACTTTTATATTAACACAAAAATTCAATTCTTTAAGTTTACCATTGCCATGTATTTTAGTATGTTATAAATATGTAAATTCAAATACATTTTCATATTTGACATCACTGTGCTATTATTGTTATGAAATGTCAAACTTGCTAACAAAGGTGATTTGAAGGTTATATTTTACACATTTTACAATGGTTACTAACCTACAAATAACAAAATTAGTAATTTAATTTCATATTTAAAGTAACAAAATAACCTCATTCGACCTAATTTCAAAATGACATTTCAAAAGTTAATAAGGAAGTGGCCCGAAAAGCTATCATTTTTGTTATTGGCTAAGACACTACTACGTCACAATTTATCGCGTTTTAAACTTTTAAAAATATTTCACTTTTTGACTTTCAATATGATGACTAAAAATTATTCAAAAAAAATTTTTTTTAAGAAGGGGGTCGCTATTTACACCTAAATATTCGATTTCAATAATAAAAAAAAATTATGGGACTACCCCATAGGGCGATATTTAGGATGTAGCTCTTAAACTTTGTTGAAAACCTTGCGATAATTCAGAATCAAAGTGAATATTTTTCAAATTTAAACATTTTAAGTAAATTTAAAGTAATTTTAAGTAAATTGATAAGAATATTAGTTTAAAAAAAAATATTCAGGAAAGCCAAAACGAAGTCAGGTAATCATTATTATGTGGATGATAATTTTTCTTTAATATTTATTTTTATATTGTCATTCATAAAAAATTGACTTTCAATTTATTTTATCTGTAAGAAAAGTTTTAAATAACAACATAAATATTATGTCTTAATTTTGCAGACCTGAAGATGCTTTTATAGTGAAACAAGGTCATTTTTGATAAATACATAAATAAATACAATCAGAAACGTTTTCAATTATTAAAAATTAATTAAGGCTTGTTAAAAATGAACTTAGAAAATAATGAATAATTATTCTAGTTTGTGACAATTTTATTCAATTTTAAAGAATTAATTATTTTAATTAAATGAAATTTTACTTAATAATATTATTTCCGTTATAAGTTTTCAAAAAGTATACCAGAAGGTTTTTATATTAGGTTAAATCACATGATATATAATTACCTACTCAATGTTTATTATCAGTAATATCAATGCAAACAATGTACGTGTTAGAAAATTTTCACGCTATTCAAAATCGTAGTTGTTATAAAATTATACAAAAGCATTAGTAATAATTAGTATTGCAAACTCTGTCACGATATGGTTGTATTTGGAATGCGGAAATTTATTTGAATTACTTTATTATTTCTCAACTTACCTACTCTACAGACTATAGTATATTGTATTTAAAGAAGCTTGCATTTTATTTAGCATAAAATTTGTTATTGTTATTTTGCGATTTGCATCTCAGTGTGTAATGTTATAAGTAAATCGCAATATTGCAATAATTATTAATGAAATAACAGTTGGAAACTACAAATTCCCTCTTTGAAACTAGAAGAAAGGTTAATTTTACATTTGATTCAAGTTACTATTGTAATAATTAGACGTAAGTCACAAATATGCATCAAGTCAAATTTTTAGATACAGTTCAATTTCATGTTTTTAGTATTTCACGGTAAAATGTCAGGGTAATTTAAAATTTATATTTT
Organism: Cantharis lateralis; assembly: GCA_963170105.1. NCBI lineage: Eukaryota > Metazoa > Arthropoda > Insecta > Coleoptera > Cantharidae > Cantharis > Cantharis lateralis. The sequence goes on from OY720629.1 coordinate 14,979,864, forward strand.
ATGTTGTAATTTTTTATAGGAGACTGTTGAAAACGGCTGGCATCAGTCTAAAGTAGTACAAAGTATAAAAATAAAGAAAAGTACCTATCTTATTTTATTTTATAATTTTTAATTTGTAATTGTTTATTTTTTGAAAATTTGTATATATACGTAACGATACTTTTTCGTGACGTACAATACAAGCACCGTAACCTGTCATACAACATTACGGTATGAGATAAAAAAATTGACCAACGAGCCCGAAGGGTGAGTTGGTTAACTCATTGAGTAGCACATTATTGTGATTTATCAAATATCATAAAAAGTTCATAATAATTGTTATTACCTCAAATGTTGCGCTTTATAAAATTTGACTTATATGAAATTATATTGATGAAATACATACATCAATACAAAAGTATGTATTGAAATACTCAAAATATAAAAACTGTTCGAAATGATAAAGGTAAGATAGACTATCTTAGTGAAAAGTTTGTTTGCCTACTTTGCTGTAATAGCGAAACAACAAATCAAAAATATTTCCAAAAGGTGAAATATAATATAGATTATTGCAATTACCAAAAGCAATATTACTGGATCTGACTGAATAGATATTTTTTAAAATAAGTTGACAACGAAAAGAAAATTGCAACTAAAATTATGGGAGAAAAGGTAAATATTTTAAATGTGAAATTGAATTACTAAAAATAAATAATTAACGTTTATAATAAATAATGGAATAATAAAAGGCGCTTTCCACAAATTAAATATTCCTCACTCGTGGAGAGTATTCCTTATTATTTCATTACAAAGTATCTTCAAATTGGATAATAAAATAAGTTTCTTAGAAAAATGAGAAGGAAACTGCTACTTTACCGCACTAGTGAGAAAAAATTAGCTATTTCAATTTTTCAAAAATTGTTATCAAGTTTGACATTATTAAATGTAACTAATCATACCAATATTTGAAAAACCCTAAGAAATAATGTACCCACACTTTTCAGAACTAAAATGTTTATAAGTTATCACAAATAAAATACACAGTAGATAAGTATATATTTTAAGCAAACGTTTTAATGTTTTATCTAATATATTTTACTGTAATAATCGAGCACCTGAGAAAATATGCTATGACTATCTCAGCTTTCGGAAATGTCTAATACTAAATAGATCAGTAGTCAAATAGACTATGGGATAACTATTTTAATTAGACTTTTAAGCAGAAGTCTGGGTACCTTAATATAAAAATATAAATGAAAGACAAGACAATTCGAGAATGCATTATGGAATATAATATAGTTTTCACTGCATATACTGACTTACAAATCTTACTTCTTACAGGACTTCTCAGTTACATACCAGGACAGCAGTATCACCCTTACAATGAAACCTACAGCGTAAATTAAAACCTTGGTGTATCTGTATAAAACGGTATAATATATTATACGTAGGTTCTCTCTTATTATTAGTGTTCAATCTTAGACACGTAAGTTTTTTGTTGACTATGAGAGAAAGATATTCAAATAGTTTTGCTCTCAATCAAATCATTCTAACCGGCTCGGCGATGCACTAAATATTCAGTATGTTGTAACTTAATCAAAAAACTGCGATGAAAGTTTAAATTTATTTGAACTTGACTTTATATTCATTATAATGTACTATGTATGTACTATAATATATTATGTACATCTCGAAAGAAAAAGAAAACATATAAAATATAGTCTATAGATACAGGCGCTTTTTAATTTAAACACTTCAGGACATCCGACGATATAACAAGCAGAAAAAATGAAAGAGAACTAAATTCATTTATTATAGGTAAAAGCCCTCTCGAAGTTGATTCTAATTGAATAAATACAGTTTCCTCGAGTATATAAAATCTATTTACTCTACTCAAAGGATCAACAGAAAATAATAGATAATATGGGATTTAAAGTTTACTTATATTCAGAAAATGCAATGAGCTATTGCTGAAAGTCCTAATCAATTTTCCGTCAACTCGTCTGAATATACCTGCTGCTTCTATCCAGCATCCTATACGAAGAATAACTTAAAAAAAGCTAAGCCAATGCATAAATTGTGTCCCGTTACTGGGAGAAAACAGTTTCGTTTTTAACTAGGAACATAATATTATGTTTATGCTTTCCTCGAATACAATATCATCCGTATCTTATATTTGCTTCAGATACGAATAAATACATAAATTGGATGTCAACTATAGGGCTAAAAGTTAACAATCCAGTTTTATAACTTTTATACAATAATTATGTTAATGTACAACATTTAGAAACATTGAAGTTTTGAAGTTTTAGTGATTCTGAAATTATCTAATATAAAGTTTTTGTAAATCGACGGGATACCATTTATTCAAAGTTAACAGTTGTAAAAAGTACATAAGTACTCATTTTGTAGCTGTCTTGGCGTCATGACCATGATAACATTTTTAAGTTGGGGTGGATTGTTTACCACTTTAGGCGATATTGATAGCTCTTTTTAAAGACCTCTTATTTTTAAATCTTTTATTGTATGCATTTTATTAGTGTTCAAAATTACAAAATTTTCGTGGAACATTTATTGCTTGTACAGTAGTATACCTGTATCCATGAGTTCAAAATAATACAGTTTTGGCTCCATCCATAAACCTTAACACTTTTTATTAAACAATTTTAGCACATTTACTATGAAGAGTATATAGCTCTATCAAGCTTAGGAAGGACCCGTAAATTATGCCAACTAAGTTGAAAAAATTTTAATGAACATATTATGAACGTCGATTTTTCAAGTTGTACATTCATTGTACTACAGCAAATCATTGCATGTGTTTACATTTGTCGTGGTTGTTTGTCTTATTCAGTTTCGTGTTATTTATATTTGAGCTTTCAACAATTATTGTAGATTTGCAGTTTTCCATGAGTGGCTAGCATATTCTAAATTCAAAGATTATATCTCAAATGATTTTGCCTTTATACAAATAAATAAACTTTGAAATAGAGATTTTTGATACTAGTTAGGAAAACTAAGATTTTTCCATTCAAGGCGAATCGAAAGCCGAGAATAGAAATAGATATAGTTTTCCACGAGTATCGAGCAATATTTTTTCCAATTATGTTTTAAAAAGAACCAAGAACACATTTTTTATGCCTAAATTAAAATGAGTTTACTAAAAAGGTTTCTTCTGAAAATAGATACATAATAATAATATTTAAATTTGTATTTGACAGTTGGTAGCCAATTGGTTACCGTATTATTTGCTACCAACAGTACTTTTGGTTATTTAAGGTAACAGTTACAAAAGGAACTTTATGTTTTTACAATTTGTGTTTTTAGAATAGCTGAAAAATGTCAGATATTTGGATGTTTAAGAATCTGCGGCATTAGTGGCTCACGTTCCAATTTCACAGAAATCTAGAGGTAAATATGAAATATGAAAAATGTTACTATTTCGCTGATTTTACAAGATCTTTCATTGTTTTATATTATTTAACTTTTCCTTTTTTTCCCGAATACATACAAGTGTGCGGAAAAGTGTTACTTTTCTTTTATTATATTACTATATTATTATAAAGTATTACTTTACTGCACTAGAGCGTAAAATGGTAGTACCATTGATTAGAAAAGGAATCGGAAAACGTCGAACGTTATAAAAACCGGTATGATATATATATTTTTAAAGAAAGGAGCTCAGCTCAGGAAACAGCTAGATCCAGGGGTTTCCTGCAAGCAGGCATAAAAGAAAAGCGGGAACGGGTTGTAGCATTCTATAACTTGAAATTTTAATTGGGTTCAATCTGCCTAATATTGTCCTAGAAATCAAGAGTTGTTGGTAGTTTTTAAATAGATACCCTATTCACAAACATAGAAAATTTTCCATCGTGTACATTTTACAAAGAAAACTAATTTAATAATCATTTCTTGTCACAATTTATTTTACATATTTCATTGCATTTTGAAGTTATGAAGGATTATGTTTTACCGCTTCAAGTAAACCCCTCATTCCCTTTTAAGCAATTTCATACATCTGCAAAAGGCATTAAAATTTAAATTCAAAATTTAGAGAAATTTCGTTGCTTTGTTTGGATGGATCGTGAAATAGACATTTTCCAAAAATAATAAAAATGGATTAAGGGGATTTCGTCAAAATATTCATATCAAAGATCACATTTTTCAGAAAACAATACTTTTCGGAATATTGGAGTTCGGAAAGTAAAAATATATTGAAAAGTCTCATTTTATATAAAATAGTCGTAATATAAAAAAATAATGTGCATTCAAATTTTATCTCTTAATTGACCGTAAATAAATAATTGGAAAAGTTGAACCTATTAAAATATAATAGTGGGGAACCCTGTACGAAAATTGCAATAATTAATTATTATTATTGATTTAGCATTAGTATGAACTAAAATGTTTGTAATTGAAATTTGAACTTCAAAGTATTATTTTTATAATCACGAGCGAATAATTTGGTAAATAATTAGTGGGAACCGGTGTAGAAGAGTGGTTATCCATAATAATCTGACCGGAAGCTTACTGACCGGAAGTACTCAGAAAACGCCATTTTGTACGCTAGTTGACTTTACTTTCGTGTTAGTTGTAAAAACTATATTTTAGTAAACAATTCAAAATATGTTAAATTGTCTAAATAAATAACTATCTACATTTTCAATTAAACTAAGCATTGCATGAAATGTTTTGTTTAGTATTTTTATTTACATTTTAGGCAAATATTTTTATTTTAATTATTAACATAATACATAAATTATTTTGATTAATTTAAAATAAGCATTAAGTGTAATAAAATGCTCTTCTACAAGAAAACGCAACTCGCGTGTATTAATATTTACACTTGATAATTTAAATTTGTAATGTAATAATTAATGTAAAAATAAGCTAGGGTGAACTGGTCAATTAATCGGTTCAGTGATCGGACATTAACACCAGCTTACAACTAAACCAAGTTCTGATTCATTTTAAAAAAATATTAAAATTTATAAACATCTAGTGGTGTCTCCGAATTGCTATATTACCAGTGCTTAACAGGATGTCGTTCGTCTCCTTAAAAAATTTCAAATATTTGCAGTTACAATTTAAATTATTAAAAATTATCATTCTAAGACCGTGGTTTAATAAAATTTTGATTTCATGCGTAAAAAAAGATAAATTTACAAAATTTGCAAATAACAAATTCAACTTTGAGACTTGATTTCCATATTTTCACACTTTTTTATTTTCAATATACCTATACTACGGATAAACAATTTATAAATATAATTAGTTTGGCAAAAGACATCAAACTCGTTGAGATAAAGATGTATAGTTTAAACATTAGGTGCCTATATCCGGTTTTAGCCCAGCAATAATAAACATTTTAATTTATTTTTATAAATAATGCATATGAGAAAAGCAGCAGTAGGTAACATAATTGGTCTCTCATTAATCAAAAATAAAATACATTAAATCCATTAGTGCTAATGGCTTTATAATTGTATCGGGTCGACCACAAAAATTAAATTCAAAATGACAAAAACAGCACTTGTAATATAATGAGTAGTTTCTTTAAATTCAATTTTAGTTGAACTAATCTCAAGGCTAAGTTTCTTATTGCTTACTCATTTAATGATTTTCAAATTAATTGACATTTAGAACAAATTTTATAATCTTTAATAAAAATTAAATAGATACCTGCACATCCAATAATTATATTTTATGAACCCTGCACCTGTAATGATTTCCAAGTTGACGCAGCAAATTGCAAAATAATAATCAAAAAGAAGTAATCGCAATGCGTTAGTCAATCAATGCAATAGCAATTTAGTTAATCGCTTATGTTTAACTTGATTATATAGGGAGTTTCGAAAGAGCGGAACCAAATCTCAGAGTATAGTTAGTTAGTCCAAAAATTTTATTAAAATGTTAAATTCAATCAAGCAATAGGTTCTCGCATTTATAGGAATGCTATAATTAAAAATACACACTTTGCATAATTAAGGATGAACGGTAGACACAGACTCCGACGTTCGAACCATCACGCATTTCTGTGTTTCTGACTCTTTAGTCTTCATCAGTACCCTATACATAGATAACCAACTCTTAATTATGCAATATTTCATAATTGTAAAATTTAATATTTTAGAAAATTAAAAATTACAAAAACAAATAAAAGTAGATACAGGTAGATAATACAGATAATAATTTATCTTTTCATGTAGAAACTATAATCCTGGCCAAGAGATAAAGATTTCAAAAAAGTTTGTACGCAGGATTCACAATTTCAAGGATTACCATAAAATTCTAATGATTTTCAAGAACAAAATTTTTGAGATATTTACTCCTTGCTGTCAATAAGTTTTCAATGCATGAAACTTGAACATTTTAATGATACCCTCGATATAATATTTAATTACATTTATTCAAATGTTATTATTTATATCAGTTAAATTATTACAACGCGCTTAGTATCCGTATAATAAAATATAATGAAGTTTCACGTCTTCAAGAGTCGTCCGATGTTGAATGAAAATGACTATTTAGGATAACACTAATATACGAATAGTACTAGTATGTTACAATGGTACCAGCATACCATAAATCATCATATATATTGTCGTAGAACCTTAATGTGCAAGGGGGGAGGTTTAAATTTGAATTTAGAATTTAATTAAAATTTCCGCGAGTTAGTCGATGTGACGAGAACAAGCAGTGAATGCAGGGAGTTCGGTCCATGATGAAGAGAGCCAAGATTGTGAAACTTGTTAAAATTTAATTTAGAGGGTAAAAAATTATAATAATTGAAATTATAGCATGATATTTGGAGAGAAAGATATTTTATTTTTTTTTCAAAAATTAATTTAATAGTATAAACTATAAAGTGTGAATTTTGAGAAAAAAGTGTATATAATTTGGTTTTAAAGGAACGACAAAACAAAGGCGATACCAGTGCAGATGAGTATTGTTATTTATAAATTTAACGTTCCCATTTTTTTTTAAGTCAAAAATTACACGAAGGTTAGGAGAGGTTAGGAATTTTTTTTAATTGATTACATTAAAAATTTAAAAAAAAAGCCAGGTAGCTGCTCTTCTACAGCTTTGTAATATTTTTCGTTATTTCATTTTTTTTTAATAATTATATTACATCTCAAGAATATAGTGTAAAAATTTCAATTCGATCGGAAGAAAATTAACGGAGTTATGATCATTTGAGCCTCTCTGAAGTGTGAAATATAAAATGACCTTGAATATAATATTCTCGACATACCTATGCCCAATCATTTAGCACATGGAGTGGACACTTTAAAGTAAGTGGAGTGTAAAAGAATTATCGAGTTTTATTTTGGAATTTTTAGTGTGCAAAACTTTATAGCGTTTTTCTGAAACTTGTCATTTCTGAAGTCGGTGTGCGATGTATCTCAAAATCTAATTCACCGATTCTTTTGAAATTTTGTACACTATTTCTACACATAAATCGCCAGGTAACGCAGTTGAGTTTTTTTTATATAATTATTTTTTATTCTACAATATCGAATTTTCCGATTTTTAAAGCGAAATTCGCATTTTTGATTTCCAAGTGCTACCGAAAATGAAAAAATCGATAAAAAAAATCTAACTCTACGGCTTTACTTCGAGAAACATCTCACCTAAAAAACTAATTGTAATTTTTTTTTTGATGATTCAGTGATGAGTTATAGCGTACACCGCAAAATTACTTTTTTTCGAGACGACTGCGGAGATTTGCTGCGAACAGCTTTTTATTAATATTTTGTAATGAAAATTTAGGAAATTAATTAAAATTTAAAAAATTAATCAAATAAACCATTATTGCCTGTATCGTCTAAATAAATTCTTGAAAATATTCTTTTTTTTAACCGAATAAAGGTCGTAACTCACCTATCAGCACAGCGACTGATCGTCACCAACGAATTTTATTTCTGTATTTAAATGCAAACAGGTTGATGTGCCTTGCAGGTGATGTGCTGATGCTGTTAGGTAAGCGCGCTTGCATTTAAATACACATAAAGAAATAAAATTTGCTGGGGATGATCAGTCGTTGTTCCTATTCTGTGTTGATAGGTGAGTTACGGCCTTAAACCTTACCTTGCCCTTAATAAAATTCCAAGACAAAGAAACAGTGGGATACATAATAGAAAAAATATCAACATATCAAGGTATCAAAGTATAATGATCTCTAGGTATCACGTATCTCAAGGAAAGTGAAGTTATTTTCGTTGAAAAAGAGAAGACGCAGCATAATAGTCATTTATATGACTGTACAAATTGTGAAAATTTCGCCATCGAAGAAATTCAAAATGTGTTTATCTTTCAAATTAAAAAATGTGCTGACTTTGGACTCCCCACTCCGCCGGCTAATATTTACGGTGTTCCTGTAACTCTCTAGAATACCCAGCAATAAAGAGAACAAAGTAAATGAATAAAGTCGTTATTGAATCTATAACAGAAGGTAGCATACGATCAAAAAATTTCTGCCTTTCTAGATGATGAAAGAGAAAGCAGGTTCTTTTTTCTTGAAAGTTCAGGTGGCATTGGTAAAACAGTCCTGTACAGATTACTTCTCAGTGCTATAATACGAGAGGAAGCAAATATTGCACTTAATTCTTAATGGTGCCAAGACTTACCATTCCCAATTTAAAATGCCCGTTCCTGTATTTTTAAATTCCACTTCGAGAATGACGATAACCAGTTAAATTGTATTGACAAACTCTTTTAAGAGATCATGAAAAACACTACAGCTTTTAGAAGTCAAGTTTTAATTCTTGGAAGTCATTTCAAACAAAAGTCTTCCTGTCGCACCTCATGAAAAGAAGTCAGCAGTTATTCATTCCTACATTAAATTTAATGGTCGGTGGGGTAAATTTAAAGTATTGAAATTAAGTCAAAATGTCTGGTGGACCGTTGATTCGGTATTCAGTGATTCCCTGATAAAGTTGGGCAACGGGGAACTTACAAAAATTACAAATAACAAAGGTCTGCGAAACTTCCCTTATCCAGGAATTATTTGAAGAAACCCTTAATGCTCATGAAGTAAAACAATATTCCAAAATGGCAATAGTTTGCTCAAAATTTACTGACGTTGACGTCATATCCGAGAGAATTCTTGCAAAAGCAATCTCGCTCAAGGATACCAATACACGGATTGCACTTGTAGGTTGAAAGTGTTATTATGTTGCTATGGACTTTGAACACTAAACGTGGTTTTTGTAATGAGAAGCGCTTAACTGTTAAATCGTTAAATCCATATCTAATCGTAGCTGAAGTCTTGACAAGAACTGCAGGAAAGGAAACTGTTTTTATTTCGCGCATAGATTTAGCCCCAACAAGTACAGACTTGTTTTCAAATGAAACTTGCTTTTTCCATTACGATCAACAAGACTTGGGGAAAGACGTTAGAAAAAGTAGGAATATATCTGCCTAAACCGATGTTTAGCCATGGTCATCTCTATGTGGCAATGTCAAAAGTACGGAGATCTGAGGATCTGAAAATAAAAATAATTAATGGAAAATAACAAGGGAAATTGATTCAAGGTTCACAGTTAGTGTACACGAAAAATGTTTTGTACAACGCACTATGCAGTTCTAAGATTTTATTTACCGCAATAATTTATATTTAAATAATAAATAAAAAAGAATTTTAAATTAATAAGTACAATTTGTTTAGTAACAGTGTGGTATAAGGCTTAAATCGACAAGTTACGGAGCGAGAAACCGCGGTTCGAAGCTCAGTCGCGACAACTACACTGTTGTGATCTAAAGCCTAAATTTTACCAATGGGCTATGCATTTAGTCAGGTTAGCACCCTACTAAATAGTGTATGCAAGTGCTCAGAGCACCAAGGGGGTGCCAGGTGTAAATTTGGTATACCACTTGTTCAATAATTAAGTCATATAAATAAAACACTTTTATAATATTTTCTATGTCGGTTTATTCACATTTGTTACAAAATTTTCCATTCTATAACGTTCTAAACTTTCGACCCTTTTCTGTCAAATCCCTATTTTCTTAATTGTTTCTTGAACTTTTTCATTTTTCCTTTTTCATCATTTATAATTTTATCAGGTAAGTATTTTATGATTTATTTTTCTTTACATCCAGTTTTAGATTTATTATATCGTTTATTTAGTCCGTCTCAATAACCTTTGAATACTCCCTTACAGCCGGTTTTGCAATGTCTGGTTAACCTGAAGTTTAGCGCTAACCATAGGTTAACCTATGCGAAACCTATGAGACATTTTCATGTTGCTGTATCTCAGAAACGGTGAGACGAAGTAGAAAAATGTATATAAACAAAAATAAAGAAAATAAAATTTGTAACAAAAAATGTCGATTAAGTATTAGTGTAAAACCAATTTTTATATAACAAAAAATATCTTCAAAAAAATGTTTATTTCTTCGAAGCATAAAAAAAGTATATAAAAGGGTGTAAATAAAAATAAATTGATGTTCAGCGCATATTAAATATTATAATTTATTTTTTACTTTTAAAGCTTGCATAATTAATAATTATTATAAAAATTATTTATTTAATAGATTATTTTTTAAATTTTCTATTTAAAATTTTGGTAAGTTTCGCTATAATTCAGTGTTGATCCGCAAATGACAGTTAAATAAGTGCGTGACAGAGCTGCCAACATTTCTAAACTTACGGTCAACTGTCGGTAAGCAGCGATCCAGGGTCGAAATTCGCTTGTAAAACGCTGCTAGTCTCAAACCTCTAGTTAACCTTCGGGTCAAGATTACGTAACCTTAGGTTTTAACTATCGATTGTGAAACCGGCTGTGAGTGTTACGTCCATAAGCCTATTGTCCATTTCTTTCATATTGTGATAATAAATTGATTTTAATTTACTTGTAATTCATGTAATTTTTTGCATTAGCTTCTTCTTTATCCGAAGATAATAATAATAGCTATCCTTTACCATTATAATAGTGTGGTTTAGTGTTTCTTTCACTCCTTCTCTTTTAAATGTTAAGTCAAGTTTTTGTTATCTAATTTAACCCCCAGATTCTGTTATATTTTTCGTTAAATTTGGTTCCAAAAGTGTTCCATTTTTCGTTAAATTTTCATCATTTTTTATCCCGTTTTCCATTAAGTGTTTCAACTTTTCCTACCTAAGTTGCCATTTTTTGATCGATCCCTATTTTTTTGTTTCTTCTTCGGAAAGTTTCCTAGTTTCTTCTTCATTTTTTGTTTATTTTTGGAACCTTCAAATCTGCAGTGTCTTCTTGTGCTTTCGTATGTAATTCCTGTTCCAAAATTATCCCCCGGACTATCTCCTTCTATATTATTACCCCCAGTTTCAATCTCTTCTTCACTCATTTTAATTTAGTTCTTAATCTCGAGGTTACTAGCAAGTCCAAAAGGTTTAGAAAAGTTAGGTAAATTATTTTACACTCTTACTAATATGAGCATAAATCCACCCTTTTAAAAACGAGCACCACGTTGGGCGCCAAATTCACTTATATTTTTATAATTTATCTATTTTATTAATTTAAACACTTATTATCTTTTTATTCTATCTTGGTTTATTTACCTTCTTTACAATTTCAATATTGTAAACTATCACTTTCAAAAAAAATTTAACCATTTTCTCTCGAATCCCATACTTGACTCTTATTTTTTTTATGACTGCGCTTCCTCTTCGTACCAACTTCCTTTGCGTGGAAATTAACAAAATTCAAATAAATTATAATGACAAAATTTCTAAACTTAAAAATGATTTGTAACAAACAATTAAAATATTTAAAAACAATTACCACAAAAAAATCACGACAATATAGACAAATACAAATAATTCCTACTTATAGGACAGATTTTTTTTCAATTTGTCGCTCTGACAATTCAAATATCTAGACATCCTTGGGACAAATAAATCTTAGTTCGGTACATGCTGTTTTATATCAAATATTCTTTTTATTCTTGTAACTCTGTTTGATCAATGAATTTTGCCATTGAACAGATTGTGGATAAAGCAAAGATTAACAACGATCCTCCTGTCAACAAATGACTTTATATTACAAAACACAAGGCACTCGTCATCATTGAAATCCTCAATTAGTAGTTGGCCTTTGAAATGAAAGTATTTTAAAATTTTGTACTGTACCCTCTCAAGTTGTTTTATATAAACCTGATAATAAGGAGGCCAGACGCATATTCCAAATGTTAGCCCAACATTCAAAACTACCTCAAGATTGCCGATTCGGTAAGCGGTTTAACTATTTAATATTCAGGGTGTACTTAAAGGAATTACTTCGATTTACAGAGCACTTTACAAACTTTATTTCTAATTTGATATTTTTCAGCATTTGCTTAGATTATTAAGATTTTCTTCTAATTCTAATCAGTCTTTTATAGAGTAAATTGGTTTAAATATTTATACGTAAATAGCACAAACAGTAAAAGGAGACAGCTCAAAAAGAAAATTCCCAATGTCATAGCCGAACAATCAGAATAGAATAGGGCCACAATGAGAACCTTGCGGTACACGCGGTTATCAATTTTAACAAGCTGGGTTCTAACATGCAAGAAGCTACCAAATCATTTCAAAAGAACTGAACTGAAACCCAGAGAGTTTAATATTATAATTAGACAAATAATTATTTTCATAATACGTTTTTCTCATTTTATAATAATGTCTTACCTATCTTACACATATTTTCATTTTTTATTCTTTTTACCAGATCTACTTTTGTTTGTCGGGAGTTTCATGTTTGCTAATCTTTATTGCTTCCGTAGTTTATCTTTAAATTATTCTTGTATTTTCTCCAATACATCAATAAAAAGAATGAAATGTAATTTAAACTTATTCGAATAGAATCAAATTATGAATTCTGTTTAGTAATAATTGCAGCAGCTTATGTGCAAAAGATCATCTTTATTAAGAAATCTGTGTTTATTGAAGTTAAAGTTTATTGGTTTTTTTCCTAAATACTTAAATAAACGAGTTTATACATTAAATGTAAAACCTTGAGTTAAATAGTTTTTATAAACATGCAAAACAATTAGGGTTACTAGCATATCAGTTAAACGGCCGCGACAGTTGCTTTGGTGTTGATGTTATCGAAATTTTTCCCAGCACGCTATGCTTCTTAGTTTGCTCGTTTTGCTGTGAAATTGTATTTTATAGAGTTAGGGCTAATAATAAACGGTTTGTTAATTACATATTAACAATTATATAATAAGAAATATAACATTTTATTGTTTCATGTGAATTAGTTCGCAATAAAACTACCTATCTACTTTATAAAGAATTTTCCCAAACCATAGTTTAGATAATCGTAGCTGTGTATGTATTATCTGTTTAATCAAATTGGATTAATTAGAAACAAAAAATTAAATTTTTTAAATAAATAATCAGATCATCTTCAAGTTGTAATCCAAAATAATTAATTTGAAATATATTTTAAATTTAATAAAATTGCAAGAAAAACATTTACTCCAGTGTATATTGGATGACATGACATAAAAATATCAATTTTATTGTAATTTATTGTTTTTAGGTTATTTTGTAGTTTAGGTTAGAGAAAATACGTTAAAACATCATTTCAATAATATGCAAACAAAAGAAGAAATAGTTTGAAATTTTTAAATATTTTTTGTGTTCCGTTTGGGTTAAAAAGAAGAAATTATTTTTCATTGGTTAATCGAAGATTACGAAACAGCTATACAGTATATACCTACAATGTGAGTTACAGCACAAGTTTCCTCTTAAAATTTACAGTATTAAAATGAACAAAACCCTTGACACTTATGATAAACAGGTACTACTGCTGTGACTTATTCCTAGTGTTTGAATTATTAAAAAATACTATTTGAAACGAAATTAAGAAACTACTTGGAACTTACTTTTTACATTGGCAATATTTCAATGTTAACTTTAAATACTACTTTTATATTTTTATATTTCTTCAAAGAAATGGTTATTAGTTTAGTAACTCTAAGCTTTCATACTTTGGAGAGCAATTTTAGCCGTCACAGCCCCGGGGATGATGGTTGTCACTGTCAACTATTAAAAAAGTAGGGTTATAGGCATTTGCTAAGCAACTATGGGTCTAAATGCTTAATGTTATTCAAAAGAGAAGAAACTTTATTGTTCACTGATGACTGTTGGAAAACAATACTTTAATTGCTCTTAAAGCAATAGATTATTATAATCTGTACAGCAACAAGCAATAAAAGCATGTTGATTGCTTTATTTTTAACTAATCATAAGTTTTGATAAGTAAGATATTCAGTAAAGACTTATATTTATAGATAAAACATCAATTAAATTGTTTCTTTTTATCAAAAATGAAATAATACTAAAAAAAACTACGCTACAAATAAAAATATGTATGTGTTTCGGTTTCTGAAACCATTTATCTATCATCATTCGTATTACAATTAACATTTAATTTCTACTCATTTTGGTTTATGACATAATCAAATCTTTCCCATCCATCTATGCAAAACAGTTATAGTTTTAATTTGTGCGGACGCAGACCAAGCTAATTTGTTTGTCGGTAGAAGCCGAAGGTTTCGTAGTCTTGCATAACTTACCAGTTCTGATAGTCGTAATACTATTTGGTGGGACTAATACAATAGGTACCTATTAATTTATTATTTGAGTACAAGTTTCATTGCTTTGTATTTTATAATAATTTATTATAAATTTAAATTTTTTACGTCTAAAACAATTAATAATTATATGATTCAAAAACAACTGAATAGAATAAATTTTATAATATTGGATAGGACAACAGTTGGACAATAAGTAATATTAGTTTTCCTAAGTTTTCGAAAATGTTTAATTCCAGTTGAAATTTTAGTTACTGGACTATATAAGTTGTTATGCTTTGTTTGAAAAAATAATAAAAGTACAACAAGGAACTGCTAAATGTAAATTACATGTTAGCATTTTGTGTGAATAAAAATAATAAGACACGCATATTGAAATAATGCTCTAGCACTGGAGGAAAAATTTATTATCAAAGTTAGTAATATATTCCTAAAGTGATGGTAGGAAGAAGTTGGATTCAAGTTAATGCTGGAGCTCTATGCACTAAACGGCATTAAGCGAGCACGCTTGTGTATTTAGATGTTAATTTAGTGCAAAGCAGAACTTCTCAAGAGTTAAGTTTCTAAGACAATAGAATAGTCAGGCTACGTTAAATACAAACATTTTACACACCGACGATTAAGATATTTATACACTTGCGTACACTGTATTAAGTTTCATAACATCTGCATTTCTTATATAAATCAACCATGAAAACATGAAATCTTATAGTAATAAGAACGCTTATTTTACTTGTTTCTGTTATTTTACAACAAGAGAAACCGTCAAATAAATTTTAAACTACAAAATAGTATCAAATAAATCTCAGTAGCAAAATGTCAAACCAGAAAATAAGGCAATTATGTGTTTAAATTATGTAATAAAATTAAAACAATTTCATCTAATTTTTTGTTATTATCATTAGACTACTTGAGTGATGTAAAAAAAAACTAATCTGGGTTATAATTTTTCAACTTATGAACGAGGGAGAAATCGCAACATAAGGTTTTGAATTCCGTATTTCCATTTACGAGGTTTTCTTAGATTATCCTGGATTTCCTCCCTATCCAAGATCCTCAGATCTCCCTGCACTTGTAGTATGTACTATAATTCTATGAAGAGGTACAAATATAGAAAGGAAATGGAGTAAAAATTAACATAACGTCATAGAGACAAAAATTCCCCGAATCTGACGAAGTCGTCCAAATTTGAATAGTTGAGAAAAATAAAAATCTTGTCGATTTTCTTAAAATAGATCAAGTGACTGAATGAATATCGGTTTTTATTCCTGTCGGAATATAACCACTCTTTTTGGGAGTCTTCACAATCCATTTCTCGAGGTGGATCACTCCTCCGTTGTTGCCGCTATCATGCTATAACTTTCACTTGATTTTTATCATTCTCCACAATTTTCTATCTGCGCACTTAGTTTTTCCAGTTTTCGACCTTCAAAACCATATCAAATCCTTCATAACTGCGTCCCACCATGTCGTTCTCAACCTTCCCCTCTTTCTTTCTTTGTCTGGTTTCCATTCTTCTCTTCTCTTCTCATCGCTCACAATATCTTCATTTTCCATTTCTTCCTCTATTTCATAATTTTTTCTAGCTCTCACTCTTCTGTTGTCTTCAGTTCTATTTGGACCTACAATCGATCGCACAATCTTTTTCACAAACACCCTCAAACGTTCTTCTTATTTCCAATGTTATCGTTGGTCTTATTTGGCTCTTATAATTTCTCATTTTCTTGCTTATGTTTCTGTTTTGCAATGTCTTAATAATAATAATAATGATAATAATGATTTATTGACGGAATAATTCCTTATAAATATATATATTTTACAAATTGATACCAAATAAAAACAATACAAGACAATTCTAAATCCCAAGATCCTTCCTTAATTGAATTTTAATCCCTACTAGGGAGTTGGCGCAAAAATTTGCATAAAATGCTCCGTTTCCCACCTGCAACCTTTCTTTTATTTCCTCTTCTCTGCCACCTCTATTGCTTACGCCCATTCCGAGGTACTTAAAGGTGTCCACTTCTTCAAAATTGTAATGTCCTCTTTTCAGGTTTGATGTTTCTTTGTTGTTTGTTCGTCTATTCCGCATGTACTTTGTTTTTTTCTCATTTTTTTGCATTTTTTTAGTTAATTCTCTCATATGTTGCCTCTTTGTTGACTATCGTGCCCGTGCAATTCGTTTTTCTAATCATATCCTCTATCACCAGGTTGATTAAAGTTCCCAACCAGGCATTTCCCTGTCTCATTCCTGTGTTTATATCAAATTCTTCAGTCTCTCCTTCTCTAACTCGCATTGTACTTTTTGAGTTTTCCAGTGTCATGATTACCAAATTTATCAGCTTTTCCGGTATTTTGAGTTCTTTCATTATTCTCATCAGCTGTTCCCTTCTATAAACAACATGTGTAGCTCCATGCTCATAGAATTTTTCCGTTAGTTGCTGCAGTATATGTACCGCGTATATCATGACCTTCCTTCCCTGAATCCCCATTGGTACTCTCCTAGAATTTTTTCAATATGTATTTTTAGTCTTTTTAGTATTAGGGAAGGAGTGTATTTTGCGGACCCGGTCAACTCGGCGACGTCAACTCGGCGATGGTCAACTCGGCGACGTCAACTCGACGACGGTCAACTCGGCGACCGGTCAACTCGGCGACTGGTCAACTCGGCGACGGTCTACTCGGCGACCGGTCAACTCGGCGACGGTCAACTCGGCGACGGGCAACTCGGCGACAGGCAAGTCGGCGACCGGTCAACTCGGCGACTGTTAACTCGGCGACCAGTCAACTCGGCGATGGTTCGCCCTAACCGACGTTATAACACATTATTTCATAATTTACCCCTGGTTAAATTACTTATTGTGGTGATTTTTCGTTGTCTTGCCCCGGCATCCCAAGCAACTGGACTAAATCAAAGTCAGATTGCTAATTTAGGTAAAGAAAATTTTTGAGATAAAAATATGATAAAGTTTTGGGTCCGCCATTTTATTTTTGCTACTTTTAACTTTAAATTCGTAATCAGCTACCCCAAAAACCCCCGAGTACAGATTTTCACCCGAATTCTATGTGTTTTAGAACAAATTTGTTACCGTTTTAGGCCCGCCATTTTGTTTTAGAAATTTTTGACTTTAGATTCGTAATCAGCGACCCCAAAAACCCCAGAGTGCAAAGTTTCACCCAAATTAGGTGGGTTTTTGATTATTGGCCACGAATTCAGGGTTTCGTCCCACTGTGCGTCGCCGAATTGCCTATCGCCGACCTGACCGGTTGCCGAGTTGACCATCGTCTAGTTAGCCGTCGCCGACTTGACCATCGCCGAGTTGACCGGTCGCCGATTTGTCCGTCGCCGAGTTGACCGTCGCCGAGTTGACCGGTCGCCGAGTTGACCGGTCGCCGAGTTGACCGTCGCCGAATTGACGTCGCCGAGTTGACCGTCGCCGAGTTGACGTCGCCGAGTTGTCGCGTACCGGTATTTTGTATACCATAAGCAGTAGAGTTATTCCTCTGTAATTGTTACACTCGCCCACGTCACCTTTCTTGTGTATCGGGATTATTCTCTCCGTCTGCCACTCCTTGGACTTCTCTTATTGCTTTTATGAGTTCGTAAGTTTTTAGTTCAAAGGTGATTTCCACCTGGACTCCGTCTCTGCCTCGTGCTTTACCATTCTTCATTTTGTTAACACTTTCCATCATCTCTTCCAATGTCGGTTCATCTATCTAATTTTCACAATCGTTTTCTGTAGCGCTTATCCTCTCATCTCGTTCTTCTGTGTCCACATTTAGCAGTTTCTCAAAGTGAGTTCTCCATATTTCTCTTATTTTCCTCTCGTCGCTCTCTAGGTTACCATGTTCATCTTTCTTTGCTGTAAGTCTTAGTTTATTTAATTTTTTTGTTCATTTATTTTCTTATAGAAATCTTGTATTATTTCTTTTGTTTTCCTGTTCAATTTTATTCATTATATCTTTTACCCAAGGATTTCTTCTTAGTTTACATATTACTTTGTAAGATTTTCTCATATTTTTTCTGTATATTCTTCTGTCTTCTTCTTTTCCCGTTCTTAACCACTTCTCTCTCGTTTTCTTCTTCAAATTTACAACTTATTCGCATATATCATCAAACTATTTTTTATTCCTGTTCTTCTCTTTATATCCTAAAGTATTCCTTCTTTATTTCCAGGATTTCTCAGGAATTTCCTTAGAATTCTTTTTACTTGTACACCGGATGTCGCAGGCGAATTCGGAGGTTTTAAACTAATATTATAGTGGTCTTAAAATGACCATGGAACCCCAACAAGTACCTCAGAAATTTTCCGACTATACTCTGTCATAAAGTGCTGGAATAGTATATTGTTTGGCTAGGGATGAAACAAAACGATTTCAGACCAGGGTGAGGATTGCCTACCCGAGCGGAGCGAGGGCTGGCATCACCCTAATTCTGAAATCGTGTTTCACGATTTTCAAAAAATCACTTGTTTCAATAAACAATAAAAATCGATCAGCTATATGGATTTTTAAAAATCGCTGGGGGCACTTTCTACATGCTTATCCGGCTAGACCCTTTAAAACATGTTGTATCTAGTACAAAAAAAAATTTGAATTTTTTACATTAAATTTGAATTAGGCCCGGTTATACCAACTTTGTTTGAACGACGATTTAACTCAACTGCAGTTCAGCTCTGAACTAAGTTTACAGTTTTTGGGGTTGTACAAAAGAGGTTCAAATTGCGTTTAGTTAAACGGAGTTCACACGATATTCAGGTGTACTGGTACTCCTGCTTTGTTCATAATACTTCTTACATCCCCCAAAACCGTTTACAAGCATCTGAAAATAAATTTTGGATTGTATTGTTTATTTCATGAACTGTGTAGAAAAATTGTTGAAGATGTGAAAAATACTCAAAGTACTGGTCTGGTTCCACCTTATCCACCTTAAACTACTATTATAGCCATAAATCGCGTAACTTACATTCCTTCTGATCAGAAAGTACCCGGAATTTCTGATTTAAACGAATCGCACTTCTGATATTGTCAAAATATTTTTTCCCAGATGTAACATCTGTTAGTTGGTATACATGTCACAGCTCAATCTGTCGGATAATTTGTGCGTAAATAATAGCTTTGTAAACAAGTCATTGTTTGGTGTATTATGCGAATTTCTCTATGTCGAATTAAGTTGAGCAAAGAGCCTGCCTGAAATTTTATGTTTCTAAGGAAAATATCATGTTCGGAAACATTGAAAATGTTAATGGTAGCCTATGGAGAATCGAAAATGTCGAAAATACAATCCTGCGAGTGACTAACGAAAACATCGAAATAGTTAAAAAAAAATTGTGATCAAAAATCTACATGTGAGCATCAGAGAGATATCGTAGTAACCGATCTTGGTGACTCCTTTGAATCAGTGCAGAGCGCTTTGCACGATGTTTTGGGGATGAGACGAGTTGAAGCACGACTTGTGCCACACATGTCATCTTATACGCTACTATTTGATCAAAAACAACTTTGTCAAAGAAAAATTCAGTCATGTATGATTGGCCTATTTCAAAATCGTAAAATGTGTTACTCGGCATTAGACAGGGTGAACACATCGGCGATAAACATAAATCAATGATGGGAAGGCATATTTCTTCACCAACATCATCTTGATGAAAGGAAAACAACGATTTCGAATTAGTCCTAAAAATCCCGGTAACTCTAAATAAACTAATAAATTTCTTGTTTTTGTTCTTATTCTTCTTTGTCTAACTCCACTGCAGACGCGCTACACGTTCCATTATGCCCGTCGGTCGCCATCGTCCTACTTCTTATTTCTTGATTTTGATTCCGATCTCGCAAACTCATCTTGAATATTAACCTCTCTATCGCCCTTTGTATCACTCTAAGTTAGTATTACTACTAACTCTTGTTGGTTAGAGCCATTGTATCCAGTTCATACCTTATCACGTCGGACATACCTTGCACTTTAAGTTTATGAGGATTTTAGTATTTATGATTACGTGTCCTAATTTTCCATAGGCTACCCATGCAAGACCCTTTTTCTTTGTGATCCCAGGCACATGGTTTTATTTCCCTAACTTAATTTTATGACCAAGGTAAATGTATTCTTCGACACTTTCCATCGTGGTGTCGCCTATCGTTATTTTCTCCTTTAATTAAGTGTTCTATTATTCCTGGACCTAACAAATTATATGCATACCACAGAACAGAGAAAAGTTTGAAATGATAATTGTTAGGAGACGGCACCATTACAAAAAGATAAACAACAAATATTTATAAATACTGGATAGACTGGTTCATTTTGAGGAGTTCATGAAAACCTTTCAAAATCAAATGACAATTATTAATTAATATTAACGTATCCAAATGTTCCAATTGTTGATATTTTGTTATTTTGTATTAGTTTATTGTATTAGACGAGAAATAAAATAAGAAAGTTGTGACTAGTTCTTCACACTTTAGAGTCCAGGTTGTGGGAAACCTTAACACGATCCTGAGTTGCACCCAAAAAATTTTTGGTATTCACTAGGGAAGGCTGAAATAATAAACGTTTGTGTGAAATCTGCCATTTGAACAACATGAACAACAATTTCATCAAGCCACAGGGGTGGACGTAGAATTTAAATAAGTATAAATAAAAAATGTAAGATTTTCCATCTATGTCATAATGATCATTAGATGATCTATTAAGATGTGCGAAAAGTATATTTTTATTCTGCATGAATTGCATAACGATTTAAAAACTGTAGTACTTAATTATAAATGTTATCATAGTCCACGCTCTGATAATAAAAATTTCAATTTCTTCATTAAATGAAGCACTTTTACCTCAAAATAATTATGATGAGTTGCCTGAATTAAATTATCCACTTTATTTTACTCGTAGTAAGCAGTTAAAAAGGTTGAAGAATTTGTACTTTATTATTTCTAATATAAACATTTAAATTTTTAAATTAAATTTCCGGTAGATCATTCAATCAGTAAAGCTATTAAAAATTACTGAATGGTTTTAGATGTTGCAAAATTATTTATAAAAATTTAGATTATGAACTGGTTATATTGTTCTAATTGCAATTATCATAATTATCATTTTTATAAACAATTACTACATTACCGCCATGCAAATAAAAGAAACTTAAATTATCTTAATAACTATGGATTATAATTTAGTCTTTGTTCTTCAGGTAGTTCATGAATTATTTGCATCAGAAACTTGAGAATATACTTGATTCAAAATACTTACTAGATGAAAAATTTACATCTAAATTATTGTAAGAATAATGCAATCTAACTTGAGCAATAAGGAATAGTAAATTGTGTTACTCGGTGGTTTTCCAAGTGAGGTTCCATGGAATCCCGGAAGTAACTTTTTAATTTTTTTTACATAATTAAATTAATTTTTAAATTTTATGGTAGAGATCCGGTCATAGAATAAAAAAAACTTAATTTTATTGCATAAAAATATTACTTCTGGAGTCCAGCAGAATCCAAAAGCCGGACTATTTGTTTCGCTCAAAAATGATTCAGCTTAGTTGTAGCTTCTCTACTTGCTTAACATGAGTTATTGCACCAGAATGACTTTAATTAATGTAGGGACGGATTTTTTTAAAATAAAATTTAAAGAAATTGTCGTCAACGTCTGTGTGTATTGAGACTAATGATAACGTTTACATAAGATTTAAATCTTACGAGTAAAGCTTGCTTTCGATAGAAGCTGGTACATTGGAAGGCAGCCTGAAAGTTAAGCTTCATGGACTGCAAGGTAGATCCGGCGTTGGTTAAATGTACGTACGACGTGGTCCACGAGTTACGCGACACTCTGTATAAATATTTAGAATTTTGGAAATTTCCATCGCAGCGTTTGAGTTGTCGGTAATACTACCGTATGCATGGGTTGAGTCTGAACGGGAAATTAATGCGCGTGAACAATTTCAGATGTTCACATGTTCAAATGTTACTTAATTTATCTTAATTGCAATCAATAAAAGTAAACTATTTTTAAATTTCTAAAATTGTTATATAAATATTAATTATTTTAATTTGGGAAATATTTACAAAATTTTGCAATTTATATAACGGCAAAAGTGAAAAATTATACTAAAAATAAAGGATACATCGATTATAATAATTGTAATGAGAAGTAATTAAATGGGTTACATAATTAAAAATTTACAACGATAAACTTTAAAGATATCTACATTGTTTAAAGCGTGAAGTCAAGAATCTTCTAATTGCGTTATTATTTTAGAGAGAAAGTCCGTTATGAGAGTGTTCAGATTACAAACGAGCCAGTTAACAAATAACACGGCAGCTCTGTTACATATTTATAAGTTGAGAAACCATCATTAGAGAAACCATCAGCTCGCTTTGGTTTGTTAATCTTGAGCATTGTTATGAATGCTCACTTATTTTAATTACTGAATATTATCGCAATTATGTTCAACAAACACAAAATTATAAAAAGTGAAAATTTTGGTTACTATAATCTTAATTTATTTAATGATACCAACAAAAATTGTATATTATGACATAGGTAGGTACCGCGGAAGTAAATCAGCGTAGATATGGTATACATAACCACTAATTTAAACTAAGTAAGTAGAAAAAGTACCCTGCTGTTTTGTTCGTGTGTCATGTTAGACTGAACCTAATTAAAGAAAATAATAACAAATTTGAATTATATATCCCTGAGTACTTACACTTTTTCCCATAGAAATATTACGTGTAATCTCTCTTCATAATTTCGCATGGGCTTGATGAATCTCTCTACATGCTTATTCTATATTTTTTATTTTTAGGAACAATTTATTTAAAATATTAATCAAAGCAGCATAATTAAACATCATTAAACAACTAAAATAACGACAAAATAAAAAATTACATTTCAATCTGTAACAAACCAACCAAATATGCACTTCGTGACATTTATATTACTTACAGGATATCCTTAAATTTTGTAATGCTATCTTAAAACTAATCTAATAGGCGCTACATGCATTTTAAAATGTTTAATCACATAATCTGAGTTTTATCTAAATTCACCCTGCACTAAATAAATAATTATCTACCGAACAGTCCATTGTTGGAAACAATAGTGGCCTGCGGCATTGCAATTTAGTCCTAAACAGGACGAGCAATATGGAGTCTCGCAAGATCTAATATGCGGACGTATAAAGTGGTGTGCGCTCATGCTTGACTTATATAAAAGAGGGCTAAATTTCAGCTTAATTGTTACCGCGACACCATCTGTTTCCTTTCGGCCCGAAGTGGCAACAATCAGATTAGGTTGCCTACCTACTATGTCTAATAATCGTTTGCGTGTTGAATGTTGAGGGTGGTTGAGACTAGTACAAGGGTTCATGGTTTATACTTTTCTAAATTTCTGTTTACATTATTAAGCGATTGTGTTATATTATGACTTGTCAAATAAATATGTTAATAATTCGCAGAATTACTTGAAATAATAATGCAAATTTTAATCATAATAAAGTATTTAAGTTGAATTTCACATTAAGCTCGTAACTACGTTAATAGCTCTCGGCGTCTGAGTATGTTACGGTGGCTAGATATATCGTATGTATTACTTAACATCCTATTTAATAAAGAAAGCGTTTTAAAATATTTTGGGTGCAAAGCGAAAAGAAGACAGACTCCAATATATGCTTTAAATAAAGTGTGGCATGATGACAGACCCTATTTGAAATGCCTATAACTTCTCCAAAATGTAATTGGACACATTGGACTAGTTTACACCTGTAGTTAAAATTACCATTTCGTCTATTTTTCGGGCTAAAACTATGGCCCTTACACTGCTTTACTCCAAGCAGTATATGTGTAACTTTTCCTTGACTTTACAGTTGCATTCCCGGAAATTCAGATTAATTGAGTTTCAGAGGGAAAATTTCTCTAAAGGATGTTGTCGAATTTTGTTCAAACGTTGTAAATGTACTGTGTAATATGTAATATTATATCAATATATAAAATAATTTATGCGTTGCAAAAAACATTGAAAAGTTAGATTTAGTTGCATTGTTATTAACCCTTTCGGTCACGACTTTTTGTTCTTTAAGAAAAAAAGTTCACAATGAAATAACGTAATATATAATTTTTTTTAAATTTTCAACTCATTCTTTCAGATCATATACATTTCGTATTCGTTGAAACGACCGCCGTGACCGAGAGGGTTAAGACGACACTATATTAAAGGAAAATACAATCGATACTGATATCGCAATATCAGTAGAATCAAATCGATTTTCTTTATAAATTTCAATAAACTTTAATATATTTCAGTACCTATTCGAACAAGTAAACAATAATATAAAATCTTGGACCAATACAAAGAGGAACATAGGTAGAGTAGGGTAAACGGGCCACCTGTTCAAAGCGTAAAATTTTAAGAACACAAATTGACGAAATTAAAAATGAGAAAAATAATTTTTTTTTTTTTAGTTTATTCTTAGCAACTCGAGAATGGAGAAAGATAATCAGATATGGTTAAATGAAATTATTATGTTCCTCTTTCTACGCTGAACGCTTTAGATTCTTTAACATTCTCAACATTTTTTATATTTCCCATCTTGGTTCAAATTATATAGGTGGCACAACGTAGTTTGAAAAATGGTAAAAGAGGCATCACGTTTCTTATAATGTAAATTATCTAACAGTTGAACAGAAAATAGCGCAAAAGTAATTAAAATTTTATATTTAGCCCCCATTTGACTTTGGTGACTCTATGCCACTTGAATTAATTATGAGAAGAAATACTCGTTTGAGCCAAAACCGAGCTAAAGTTAAAAACTGTGTCTTTGGTAGCTACCAGTGGGCACAAATTTTTTTATTTGTCCAGGGTGTTCTAGGTATGCTGTTAATACCAATAAAACAACGAATTATCTATCTACTTTACGGATTATTGATTAATTGTTTAAATTGTAACGATTAATTGTTATAATCGTAAGGAAGACTCCTTTGGAGCCTTTTCCTTGTACGCCTTTGGAATTTATTGAAGGTTGTAGCGTTTAGCGGAAAAATATAGAAGTAGACGATAGGGAATTTCGGGGAGGACCAGGGACAGCGCAGGGCTTTTTGATTTCGAGAGTGAAACGAGACGGTCACTGAAGTAATTGCCTGGGATAATTAAAAAACTCCGATCGGATCTAGTCTAGTTGATCGATCGTGTGAGTCAGGATTTAGTATGAAACACTGTTTGTTATATGTGATAAAAAGTCAATTCGTGATTGCAAGCCAGGAAGCAGATTCATATTTGGATCCGATATTAATTTTACTCGTACGAA
This sequence comes from Cantharis lateralis, assembly GCA_963170105.1. NCBI lineage: Eukaryota > Metazoa > Arthropoda > Insecta > Coleoptera > Cantharidae > Cantharis > Cantharis lateralis. The sequence goes on from OY720629.1 coordinate 15,005,696, forward strand.
CGATAACGTAATTACCACGATTACCTGTGTTGATCGCGTCAAGAAGCTGTTTGTGATATAAGGCCTGTCGTTCCTACGCTGTTTGTGTACGTCACCAACGTGTTTGGCAGGATTCTGCCAGGAAGCAACATTCCGGAATTCGCAAGATTGCTGTCAAAAAGGCTGTTACGTAAAGTCATCGAACTTAAGCAGGCATCCTTAAGGAACATAATTGTCACCCTTAATTTTGTAAGACTTGCAGAGCTCTGTAAGGCAATTTCCACACCTTAAAACCTCAAAATTGAAACTATCAAACGTGTTTTTAAGTTTTAGTAATATTCTTGGGAATCAGAATCGATAGAAGTCTCTTATTTGGAGAACATATCAAAGAAGGGAGAGAGGGCGGCAACCAACATTGCCAGGCTACTCCTAAACATTGGTGGCCCTGCCGAAAACAAAAAAAGAGTCCTCGCATCTGTAGCATAATCCATCATGCTATACGGGTCTCTTATAGGGGCAGATACACTCCAAGTCCGAAAGTATGCCAAATTTCTATTAAAAGTTCAAAGAAAGATGGCGCTTCGTATTATAAGAGACTATAGAACAACATCAACAAAGGCAACGAACGTGCTGGCATCCATCTATGGCTAGATGGCATCTATGGTTACCCATAGATTTGAAAGTCCAAGAAAGGAAACACCGCTTTTATCATCCTCGGGAAAACAAACTAGATATCCTAGAACGGTCAATTGCCAATAGCTTACCTGTACCGATTTAAAATAGTCCAACAAGACACATGTCCCTGCTGCGAGGTAGAGGACACGGCAGAACATACGTTCTTCCAATGCCAACAATAGAATCAACAACGGCTAGAAGCATCAATAGGTCACCCTCTCACGCCGGAAAACCTCTTGGAAACCATGCTGTCAAAAATGGTCAAGAACGTCATATCTATCAAAATTAAAGAACAACAAAAAGACAACTACAACAATAAGGACAATAGCCAAACAGAAGATCAAAGTCCCCAGAAGGCAGAAGATTACCCGTGCACGTTACGGAAGGAATGCTTGTGCGAATCCCGGACGGCACAAAAAGTGAGCTTTTACTCAGTACGAATTTGACACTTCTTTCCCCGCTCATTAGTGGCGAGCCTATGCAAGATTTCCCCACTCCCGACGTATACAAAAAGACAAATATTATTATTCCGAAACCAAAACAGAATATGGTCATGTACTAACGTAAGTCCGTGTTCGACTTTGGAGCTTTCGTACCAATTGCCGCCAATGCTAACGCTTTTAGCATTCGATTTGGAAAATTTGAGGCTCACAAAGCAGCGCAGCGTACGGGTAATCATGACGTCACAGATGATGTGGGTCACGGAATTGCAATATTTCCACGCTCTCAACGCAAATTTCATTTAGGTAAAAATTAAAATTTAGGCAATAATTGAAACTATTTTTTTCGCAAAATTAAAACTATTTCTACAGTAAAAATAAGTAATATCGAAAACGTAACAGCTTTAGGCACGAGACAATCAGGCACTAAACTTATATTGATTGTTGAAAGTCACAGAATATAAAATTGATATGTTCTGTCAATTTGAAATGTCATTTCAAAATTTCGTATTTAGCCCTTCTCTTATAGCATACGCAAGTGCTAACGTTTTGAATTTCGATCGCGTTTGATTTGGAACTCAGCGTCAGCGAGTGTAAGCGCGAATTGTCCAAGTCGAACTTCAAAACTGCATAATATAAACGTTCGCGCCAATTGGTACCAAAAGCGCGTAAGCTTCCAACAAGAACACGGCCTAAGTGACAGTTACAAGCTCCGCCCTTCGACGCCGCTGATAAGATTTCTTGCACCGTATATTGTAAAAGCTAAAAGTTTCAAAAATTTTCCACAGGCCGATCCACCGGTTCCTCCACCACTTCTAATTGAATTAATGATTATTTTATAGCTCTTACATATTCTACCATCAACATACAATAGCCTATGTGAATATTGTTTTATAGGGTGTATATTTTGGTATATTTTACAATTTTGTTTTGGTAGAGGCGGAAATGTAAGCCAGGCTGTCGAAATTGTGAATGATGGTCCTGATACTGTCACAGCCAATTACGCGCAATTTTGGTTTCATAGATTCTGTTCCGGTATTTTCGATGTTAAAGATGAACCTCGCACAAGTGGGTTCTTCGCCGAAAATGTCGATAAAATCATGGAAATGATCGAAGTAGACCGACATGTTGGCAGTCGTAGCATTTGATATAAAAGTTTTTCTAATATCACGTACTTGATACTTTTAGTAGGAAGTATTTGATGTATATGATTGCATACATTTTATGATCACTAGACTTATTCAAGATATAGGTATATCGGGTTAAAGCTTTCATTTAGTATATCGGATTTATCTTCTTTATTATCATGGTTTTCCGAATAATTTGTTTCATCTACGCCCAACATACGTCTATTTTACGTACAATAATAATATACTTTTGATTTAGATAACAGTTATTGCTCATTAACATTACTTGACACCTGGTCACTAATAGGAACTGAAAGATATTAATCAACTATAATTAAAAATAAAATAATATTAATCGGCGAAAAAATGTATAATAATGGTGATCACGACTTGTATTACGATCTTCCTTAGATGCATGCAGAATCATTGGCCTCTATACAAGTTTGGAAGGATCGTTCCAAAATCAGGATTGATTGTATTTCTATTAATTTTTTTATGTTTAAAATTGCTCACACGTGGTTTGACTGCAAGTTTTACAGTTACGTCATAGAAGTCGTACAATACGTAGTTTTTGTTGCACTACCTATGAGCGTTTCCGTAGAAAATCCGTCTTAATATTGACTCGCCAGTAGCCGCCCTACTTTGAGATCTCAGCAATTGTAAAACTTATACTTTAAATAATCATGATAATTATTTATAAGGACATAATTACGTCTGTATCACTACAGGTTCATGCCAACTTCCTTCTTATATTATTAAATGTTTTATTGCTTTAACATATTTACAACTGTTAGTAGCAGCTATTTCACTTCTTGGTTTGTATTCCACTTAGTGAGCACTTGTTTGTTCTAAGATTATTTATTCTATTATAGATTTATTATTATTATTTAATACTAATTCTAAGAAAGTTGAAAGTTTATCCTAAAAACTTAATAAATAGCAAATTACAACTGAAGAGTCCACGGGAATAACGATCACGGTCTATTTTTCTCAAAAAAAAAACTGTTGCAAACATCTTTTAGTTTGAAACCAAAGCTATCATTTAGTAGGAACAAAATTAAGAAAAGTTTTAGCATAGTCCAGCGTGAAATGGTTTATAAATTACTGATGCTAGTAAGGATGTGTCTGTTTGTAAATCTTAAAACTCAATTTACGCAACACTTGACTTTTGTGACCCTGATCGTTATTCCCGTGCACTCTTCAACTGAATCACAGAACCTTATAATATAATTGAAGGTTTGTCCAGATCTGGGTTTGTCTTGAACAACAATTTATACAATAATCCTTCAGTACCTATAGGTATAATTTATCTGGAATACTAAAATTATCTGTATCTTGACGAATGGCTATAGCCGAGTAAGAATGGGAAAATGACATTTACAGATATTCTTTTCAGAATAGCCTTTCTAAGTAAGTAACATTTAATTTTACCAAATATTGAAGTAATCCAATAAATTGTTCCTTTTTTTTTTGAGAAAACAAATACCAATCATCTGCTACATACTCAATGTATAATTTTCAAATTAATATAATTTATGTTATAGTATATGGGTACATATTAGGATTATTGGACAAAAAAATTATTGCCACCCGGGTACAAGATTTTTTTTAGGTCTTTATAGTACCTCTAAATGTATTTAAATATCATTTAATTCGCCGACGCGACGCGAGACGCGACGGACGCAAAGGTTCTAAAAAAAAAATTTTGTTTGAAATATTTTGTTTCTCACAAAATATGAACAATCGAACTGTAATAGTTGGAAAAATGTAATACTTGAAAAAAACAACCAAAACGATAAAAAGGCTATATTTTCCCAAGCTGACCCAGCTGTATTATATTAGTCTTTGATTTCAGTTTCACCAATATTCCAAACAAAAGTAAAACGGAACCATATCGATTATTATCCGTATAAATCATAGAATTGTATACATATTACCAATATGCATGATATTACTGCAAATCCGTATCAGCAATAAAACTAATTATTATAAATCAACAATCAAATAAACAAAATCGGAATGATATAGACTATATGCAAGTTCACAACTAGCGCCCACTGGTTGGGCGCGCTGGAACTTTTCATGGTATTAATTTCAAAAAATACCAATACAAATAAAATTGAAATTAGTTGAAAGGTATGAGAAAAACAAGGAAAAAACAAGTAGTATTTCCTGAACTTCTTTTTGTCATTTTTATGTGTAAATATATTAAAACAAATTAACAAACTAATATACAAAATTTTGAAAAGTAAATTAAAATTATGCGTATGTCAAAAAGATCACAACAAGCATTCGTTAGATCTAATAAAATCAACTTATCTATTTCGTGTTGACGTATACTTATTCCTTTAATAGAAACACCAACTCATTAATTTCAACTAAATCACACTGCAAAATTGATTTAAATTTCGTGATTTAAGTGTAAATGGCATTTAATAATACTGCAACACATACAACTGTAATAATCAGTACCATGAAAAGTTCCACATTTCCCCACCGTAATCGCTGGGATCGAATTTTAAAAAATTTAAATCACTTGCACATAGCCTATACATACCTAATGTAATCAATTACATTGCAATCAATTATATCGTAATAAAAAAACCGTGATTTGAATATACTTAGTAGTAGATTAAATTAATCCCCGAATCGAATTTAAAAACTAGTTCTGGAGTTTCTTAGCTTTCTACATCTGTAAATTTGCTAATCTTTCAGTAGTTAGATAAAATTCAGATTAAATTTTGCTGTAAAGCTGGATCTGGATCTTTCTTTGCGTAACAAATAATCCGTTTGTTACGGTTTTCTTCTGTATGATTTTTCTATTTTGCCATACATCGCGTATTTCCCTTCCCGTCTGCATATTTAAAATTTTTATAGTTTTAGTATTCCGGACAGCGCGTTCTTTTACCCTGTTCTTAATACCCTGTATTAAACGGTTATAAGAATATGAGTGCTTTTCTAGAATTCCTAACGTGATGATAATATTTATAATTTTAGGAGTTTGGCATTTAATTGGTAAAATTTTATTTGAAAATTATACCAAAATGTTATTTTGTATTATTTTTAAGTTAATTTTTTTTACGTTGTAATTCAGTGCAAAATTGTAATGAAATTTAAAAATTTTTTTCAAATTATACACGAGACATCTTGTTTTCTTAACTAGCTATTTCATATTATTTATTTCTAGGTATAGTATGCATTATCTAATTTATATCACTAAATTTTTATTTTTGAATTTTATCTATTTTCAAAATGAAATATTAATTTTTCTTCATTTTAAAATATTCTTAGTCCTTACCTATTAAATGTGGTAAATTAATGTATTGTTTTGTAAATAATAATTTTCTACGTATGTATAAGGAATCTTTACTTTGCGGTTAAAATTCTATTATTTTATTATTTTAACGTTTTATTATTTAGTATTTGTTAAATATTACATTTAATTTTATTTTCAAAAACACAGTTATATTGTTATTTAACGTATAATTTAATGAGTATTTTCTACTAAGAGCAAATAATATTACTTTACCATTCTTACCAAACGAGACAAAAAGAATAAAAAAATTATTAAAATAAACATTTAAAAGTCAAAATTCGCAGCTGTACTTAATTATTGTTTGACACAGTTTTTCCGGGATGAACCAGAATTTCAATAGGACAGTATTACCGACTTGGTGTAATCACTTTGGATAATTTACAGAACTGAAATTCTGGATGAAATCGCAAACTTCATAAAAACATTTAATTCGGTCTTCCAAGAGTTTTAATTTCAAATGTTTCGTGTTTAAAAGGGCTGAATTGTGTTATGAGCTAAAATTTTGATTTTGCATCCAATTTATAAAATTTAAATCTATACAGTCATTATGACATTGAAATTCAGAGCACATCAAAATATTTGATTAAACTTGATATTACATACTATATACATACCTATCTGTAATCAAAAAAGTACATTTTAATATCTATAATAATTATAACATTAATTGTCTATATAATATTACTAAAAGATAAATATATGTATAACTATGTTAAGTTCAATATAATAATAATGCAAACTATATATTATATTATAAGATAGAGTTAGATATATCTATCTAATATTATAATATATGCAGATAATACTTATTATATGATATTACTAGATTATTATTTATGTTTAAAATAACCTAGACCGGATACGTAAGAATCTTGATACATAGAGTAATGTATTAATTTATTATATTGCCGTGATATTGTAACTAAATATATTGGCATAGTTGTTATCGAAACAATTTAATATTCATTATAATAAACTGGTAACTGTACAAAATAAAACTAATTTTAATAGGTATGTGTATGTTTCGGAAACGTTTTTTATTCGGTTATAAATTGAAGATAAAAATCTACTTAATAAAATCTCAACGGAGTTTATTTTGGTATGAAAACGTTCAAAACTGCTTTCTAAATACTCAATCTAATAAAATCTGAACCAGGTCCTGCCCATAAAATAACTACTTATATTGAGAGATTTGACGCCTCTCAGTTTAACCAAAACTCTGGATTGGTAGACCTTTTATGAAGCTTAAAGTCTTATTGGCTAAATGGTTGTAGGAGAGGGTACAAACAAGTGGGGATTGTAAACATGGCTGATTTACTGCCGGTATTTTCAAGTGTATAGTTGAGGTTAGTTTCATACTATACTTCTTTGAGGACGTTAATTGTACCTGTTCATTCGATTTCTAATCAGTTAGTTGATTAACGTTTAAGTCGGTAACGGTTTAACATTCGATTTAGTTTGTGCGAAAATTTTTGTTTACAAATTTTAAATTGTATGGAAAACAGAATTGTTATTTTATTGTTTACGATTATTTTAACTCATTCAAGCGCAACAAGTTTTTTATATACTATATTTAGTGATTATTTATTGTTGTTAAATTTTCAGTTGGGTGTTGAACCTACAGTGTGTTATCGGAACTAGGTATTACTGTGCAGCAAGCAGGATATTTATGTGAAAAATTAATTAGAACTGTGCCATACTTGTACATCTGTGTTTTTATTTAAAAAATGTGTAATTGACTGTGCGAATAGCGAATTTTGAACCTACCTCTACATTGGATTTTAAAAATAATTTCGTGTAAAATTCTAACCGCATAACTTTGCCAATGTTTATAAAGATATTGTCGAACTTTTAAGTATCATTTTTCAAAGTGTGGAATAAACAAGAAACTACAATAATTACATCTGGTGTTGCGGTGGCGGGTATGACCGTGCAGGACGAATCTCGCGCCATGCCGCAAACTGCCGCCACGCGCTCTCGATTTATGATAACGGATATCCTCAATAGCACCGGCGACGGAGCTGCTGTAATCCGGGGCCGATCTCCTAGTCCTGGTCCTCGTGATTTGTCATTGCACTCTGTACCTTTACATGCCGACAGCGACACGGACAGTTCCGGTCATCCCGACACCTCTAGTGTTTGCTCAAATGGTAAGTCAGATCAATAATCTCATCAAATTTAAATATAACAAAAACTATCACAATTTGCCTATTAATAGAGTGCAAGTTTTACCTTCCCAGTTTTGAAAAAGATTTTAAGTGAAATTTAAGCAATCGCAGAAAATAAATAATTATAAAGCATTTCGGCAATTTAATGTTTATTATTTAAAAATAAACAATGAAGTACCTATCACTTAACGTAATATTTACTTATACCTCAACATGTAGCTCACAATTTATTATTACTTTATAACTGAAAAAAACAAGTATTTTCATAATAAAAAAAGGTTCCCTCTTTTTTTGTTTATAAAAACTTTAAACCGAAATTAAACTTTTAGTGCAAAAATTCGTACGTGGGTTAATGACACATACACAAAGGTATTTTTTATTCTTATATGTGGTGTTATTAAATTTCTTCAAGTCTATTAATAATTAATATATGGAAGTATCGTATGGTTACTTTTTTGTTTCAAAACAGAATTTAGCAATTTTAACTTGAAAATAAACATACTTCCGCAAAATCAAATTTAATATAAAAATATGTATTATTTTGTGTTTAGGCAACTTGGGTAATTTAGTCGACTTCTATATGTTTAGGTAAAATGAAAAATTTAAATTAGGAATCTGAAGCACGATAACACAAAATAACATAAAATACTTCTTACAATGGTCAGATTTTTATCAAATTAAAAGACATAATTGTTTTGCTATTTCAGTTTTCTGAAGCTTTCGTATTTTAATGCAGTTTTTGATAATATTCTGAAGATAACGATAGATTTTTTATAATGCTTATTTATAAATAAGCAATAATTGTTGATGATCAGTGGTTACCTTGTGTACAAAGTCAAATATGTTTTAATTTATTGACTAATGCTGTTGGGAAAACTGAGCAAAACCAGAGAAATAGTGATGCAAATTCTAATAAAAAGTAGATCTAAAACATAGTTTCTTCGAGTTGTAATAAATAAATATTAAATAAAATTTCAAATTATAAAATGACAAAAAGTGATATAAAAGCGGTATTACTAGTAAAAATATAATTATTATCAATATTTAAACTGGGTTTCGGGTAACCCCAGAGCTTCATGAAATATTTTCTGGGGTTCTCTAAATAAATTATTTTTACTCACTCTTTTTATATTTTATATAATTTATTGGCTTCAAAAGCAAGATTGTCTATAATATAGGTAATATTAAATAGTATAATATTTAAACATGCAATGAATTATAATACCTTGTATAGTAAATACTATACAAATATCTGCCAGATTTATTTAAAAATTATTTTTGTAAAAACATTTTCAATGCGTGATAGTTATGTATATATAAAACTATTTTTAACTAGATCATGTTATGATTTCAAAATTGTTACTATGCTAATAAATCTGATTTTTCTAGAATTTTAAAACTATTTAGATAGAATTTAAGTAAACCTTGCACTTGCACCAATAGCGCATCTAGACGGTTTGAAATCCGGGTTTGAGATTTAAAAGCAACCTCTTCCTATTCAAGATTAGTTTTGCCCTCGGTTTTGCCTGTCAAAGGACACGTTATAAGCTGTTCGTTATAAAAGGTACATACACATTTTTGTCTACGATCTTTTGAAACTATAAAATATTTGAAAAACGCCTGCAAAGGATATTTTGTATGATATAGATTATTATAGAATATTGATATTCAATTCTTTAGAATAAAAAAAATAATTTTTTCTGTTGTTAGTAGTTAAGAACGTATTTTCATTATAATGGAATATTAATTTTATATATACGGAAAAAAAATTGAATTACTCACAGCACAGAATAATATAACAATAATCTGAAAAAAAATTTGAATACAAACTAATAAACAAGTAAATTGTTTATTGTTAAGCAGACCAAAAAGTTAGTTTACACCCTATGGCAGGAAACCGCTACGTAAGCGTAATATGATTTTACGCTTGACGGTCATAAAAAAAATTTTTGTTTGTGGATTACTGATATCCACTTATGATCTAAAACTCTATACTTTTTAATATTTAGCCATTGTCAAAGCACTAATAAAAAAAACAAACATGGGATTATTATTTTCCGACTAAAAATTTAATAATTTTGAAAAATTAAGAAGTTGGTAGTTAGCACATATCGAGTGATACTAAAACTTTGTGCCAATTCCCTAATTGAGGAAATTAGGTAGGTACTATCATTTATTACTCAACTTCTCATTGAAGTTTTTTTTTTTTGAAGACACTGTTGAGTAGTTGAAAGTTGAAACGTATTAGATATTAGTATTTATTACAAATTAAACGTGAGGATAAAACTAGAAATTTAAATGTATACCGAGGAAAAGAAGGCTTTTATTCAAAATTATTCGTTTTAGTATATAGTATTATAAAAATTTCTATAGAAATTTGAATTGAACATTGGCGAGTAAAATACTTATTTCGCATGTACAAAATATCTATGCAGTATATAGGTAACCGCATAAAATTTTAATTATACCTGATGCTTACCTATAATATAGTTCCAACTATATGATTAATTAAAAAGCTTAAATAGGAACAATTAAATTCATTATACGTTTACATCATATAAATGGTCTTTGAAAATTATTAACATAATTGTTTCGGTGTAACTTTCATTTTTTAAATAATTAAATTTCTAGAGTTTTAAAACATTAAGTTGTATTTCCTTCTTTTATGTAACGTTTGCGTGCGCATACAATGCAGCGGAAGCGCGCTATAACAATAAGTGGCCTTTTAATTCTTATAGAACATTAAAGTTAAATAAACGTATATAATATGTAATAAAATTACAATTTTCTGCAATGCGTTATTGTGAGCAGTAAAACATAATATATTATTCGTTATACTTTCTTCTGTTACTATATTATATTATTATTACCTTACGTAAGAATCATAAATCAAAATAAATAGCTTAAGTGTTCTGCATTATATTTTGATTTATAATACATCGTTTCTAAATACTGGTTATCCTAGACTATTAGTAATATTCACATAAAGCCTTCATAAACAACTTCAAAACAATCGTTCAGAAATTTGAATACATGACTTATTTGTTTATTGGATAAACATTGTGTGAACCCCAATTGGCAAAACAAATATTATATTAATATACTCCTATAGATTAGTAACTGAAGCAAATTAAGAAAAAATATTTAAAAAATTAACAGAATTAGTTAGCAACAAATAAATAAAAAATTTAATATACTAAATTAATTTGAAGGTAGTTTATATATTATTTTGTTTATAATAGTATAATTTAATAGTTTAACGTAAATAATAGAAGTATATCGACAGCTTTATTAACTATAATTTCATCAGTTTTCTCAATTTAATAATTCTTAAAATAAAATTTTACAAGTCATAAAAAATAAATCTAATACATACAAATAAATGTAACATTTTGTATAATATAAAAATAATATCTGTGCCATATGTATATTATAGTCTTTGTGAAAATATAATTATTATTATTTAATACGAGACAATATAATTTGGTACGACCAGAGATAGAACCGCGGTTTCCTGCTCCACAGCCTGCTCGTTTGGGCTTCAAGCTGGAACACTGCTGATAAATTACTTATTTTTGCCATATAATTGAACCGAATAAAGTTAAAATATTAATTTAACCACAATTTGTGTACATTTTACTATGCTATATTGATTATAACACAACAAAACATTTTTAATACATTATATATATTAAAATTTTTTAAAATGTATGTCTAACTTCCTCCTTGATTGTAGGCGCCGTTACTAATTTAATTATTATAAAAAAATTCGTATTGCTAAACAATGAGCGACTAGAATAATTATAAATTTAACTGTACCGATTTCATAAAAATTATAATTAAATAATTACGTTCGAAATATAAATATTTTTCACACGGAAAATTGCATTACATAAACTTAACTGTGCTAAATTAAACAAATTATGCAGACTGTTTTGTTCTTAATGATATTATAATTTTATAAAGAATATTACACTTTGCTGCGTTCTGAATCTATACATAATAGATTCGCTTTTAACACAAAGTGTTATTGTAAACTTTTAAATGTAAACTATTAAATGTTAATTGTGGTGGAATTCTTAAAAATTCCAAGAAATAATAAATAAAATTAAAATAAAATTTTATAATAAATTTTGTATATTTATTATATTATGTACATACGCCTAAGGTATATCTGAATCTATTATCACAGTAGTTTTTGCAGGACACTATATTATACAATTCTATACCTCGTACTATTTTTACAATTTGTTTTAAAATTAAATAGTTGTTTTATTTGCTCTGGTTCATTTCTTTCAATATTCATTTTTACTGGTTGTATTTTTAATAAATAGTGGAGATTATTGTTAAAATATAATATACTACTCCTATATAATAGTTATTACATTTTGTTGTTTGCATTACCGACTATATACAATAATATGTGCATAATATATTATGTATGACTTCAACACTGCAATTCTTCTATATTATTTCTCTATTCTATAAGAACATTTCCTGGACATTATCTATACCAGATCTGGAGGTTTCCCAAATACGAATCTTAACCTAATTTGTGAAATTTTGACTGAAAATTTTACAATTACAACATTTATTTGCATCCTTAACCGCGTTTCACTTTCGATTTACCTCTGAGAGGTAATGTAATGATATTACATTATTAAATTTTCACCGCATTTGTACATTATTTATATTATAGTATAACTTCGCCCTTCTGGCTGTCTAAGGTATTCGTTAGGATTCGTGCTTCTTCCGCTAACTCTTAAAGTTAAAGGTTTTTAACTGCATTTAAGAATAAAAATACTCGTTATTTTACAATTTGAGAATATGTGCCATTAAGGAGACCATCTTTGAAATATTAAAATACGAATAAGTACATCTTTATTCATAATTATTGATCAACTTCTTGATGCATCTACATACGAGTATATTCAAATATGAACAAACCTGAGATTATTACAATACAAAATGTGAAATTCTATGGATTGGTACCTACAAAGTTCTATATAATTTTTTGGGCATAATGTATCTAGTCATGGTTTAAACTTTAGATAGAACCTGAGCTAGTTATAAATGTTTACCTTTCTTCATTTTCTTTTAATACTTCTGCATAAATTTTTTTTGCTATACTACTTACTATTTTGCCTGCTTGATATTTACTGTATACCAGATTTTCAATTACGAGATTCTTTCTTTTAACATTTTTTTAAATTTCCTTGATTTTCCTAGTTTCCTAGATTTCCTTTCTCTTGTCCACCAGATTTTATAAGAAATATAAGCACGAGTGCTGCAAAAACAACGTCAACGTCAATGACGTTAATTACTTATTATGTTGTTTCTGCATAGACAACATTACTTTTAGTACTGCATTTTTTGTTAAGAAAATAATCTGGTTTGCTTGCTTTCTTTACATAAGCATGTAACTATCATCAAAGTGTCGACTTTCTTTAAAAACTGGATTTAGTAAAATTTGTTACTTACATACTTTTTTAGATAATTCAATTATATCTAGACTATAACTATATCTAGACTATAACTGCAGTTATAGTCCTACTCGTAAATATTTATGTATTATCTATCACAATGATGATTCAGAATCTAATGATTTAGATCAGAAATTATTGCTGATTTGTCACAAGTGTATATAACGTTATTCTACAGGGAAGCGGTCATGTCTATTTGCCTAAAGCGTCCCATAGAGTAAATTTTGAAAGTACAGGCGTAATATTTTCTATAATTTAAAAGTATTTGCTCAAACAACACTGTAGGTTACTAAGAACTTTCCAATTTTTTTTCAAAAAATGGTTTATTCGTGCAAACCTAGCCATAGTAGAGAACAGACATACACTGCAAATAATATATAAACTGACAACGTCACACGCTAACCGGATACCCGCTCCGTTCCGTGGGATATAAAAATACACCTAAAGTCTTACACGTAGTATAAAATAAATTACAGCATGCTATTTAAGAAAACAATTAAAAGGTCGTCACTTAAAAAGTCATAACCCAACTTTTTTTTTCTTTGAAATTGCCAGTAATCCTTTCCAAATTTAAAATGTAATAAAGAAACTGTTGTGAATATTGCATTTGCTATTTTTTCTTATCCGTATAACGTATTTTTTTTGTAAATTAAGGATTATTCATAAAAAAATCGTGAATTTCTTTCATTCGTTTCCATTATATAGTTTGATATAAACATAATAATATTATGTTGATATTAAAAGCCTCTGAATCAAAATTTTACATTAATTTATAAAAATAATACTTGAATGATAATTATCGTTATCAAAATTTAATATAATTTACATTATCAATCATTCACTTAGTTTCCCCAAAAGGCGCATTTTAAGATTACATTTATCGGGCCTGTGCGTATTAAACAATATCATGCAAATTCTTTTTACAGAATTTTAAACTTAAAATTAACAAAATTCTACACTCACTTAACAATATTAAATTAAAATACATTCTATGTATAAATTAAAGAATGCAATGATAGATATTATTCCGGCTAAAATCTTTTTTTAAATCAACTAATATACAATGCATTGCGCACAAAATCTATTTTACATTTTTAATAAGTCAAAGTTTTATTAAAAGTTATTAAAAAGTATTATATTTATTAATCATTTTTAAATTTTGTTATACAATGAAGGCAATGTATAATCTAATACTATAAAAACACAAGAATAAGTGTATCAAATTGGTTTTATAAATACTACCTACCAACATTACGAATATTACAAATTAGCTATTGATGTAGGTAGCTACCATGATGATAACCGTAAAATTAATTCTGTAAAACCACCACAACTTCTGTATATAAAAAAATTATTAAATAGCAGTTTAATTTTTTAATTCAAATATAAAATTTTAATTTAAATTTGGTGTATTGTTTTTTAGGTATGAAAAATTGTTAATATTTTATAGCTTAAATAAGCATATTTTTCATAAACAGTTAATGTTTTTTGTTGATTTTTCGGTTGCTCGAGTAAATTTTATCAAGACAAATAAAGTGACTTGTTTAACCAAATAATATGAAAAGTAATGTATTCTTTGTTGCGGTATGCATCGCTATACTGTAGTATTTCGAAATTATTGTGTTATTTATTTAAAAATATTATAATATTGATAGGAATATTAGATGACACTTTATTTAAAAGTTATGTTTACAATAACCTGTATTCATCGACTCAATTTTACAAAGATACATGTACATATTTACCGGTAGTTGTAAGAAAAACGCTGCTTTTACATAATTTAACATACAATAAGTCTCCATGTAACGCCGGCGCCGGAGATACGTTCTAATATATTCCAGCGCTAAACGAAACAGCGTTAAATAATATTATTTTAACATATAAATAATAGCGATAAGTGAAACAGAAATAAGAAAATTTATCAGTTTTCTTTGTTTTAATCAAATAATGGTTCGAGTAAAGAAGTTATGTTTGTGACGACGAAGATTTTGTTTTATTTCAAATTTTTAGTTTTTACCAATTTCATCATCTTCGTGCACTGTTAAAGCAATGTTAAATGAGATAAAAATGGAAACGCTTATTGCCAAAATGATCAGAAATCAAAAATCCAAAAATGTTTGTAATAGAATTATATGCTAGGAGTTGGAACCTAAACCGACAATATTAATAAAAAGTCAAAAATTCCAAAAATGGCAGCCATGCAAATCTTCGGAACCAATTTTTCGCGTGTTTTCGCACTTCAAAGTATTATAAAATTTTAAAAAAAAAACAAATATCATATCTGCATTTAGGTTTAGGCTCCAATAAATTCAATCTAATTTAAAATAAAAAAAAGTTAATCCATATCGAATAGTTTTTGAGCTATCGTGAGCGCCAGTTTGATAATTGTAGTTTATTCTAGAAAAAACGCATTTCCTCATATGGAGCATGTATATTATTTATAATTATTAATATATCATTTAAAAAATTATTTTCGGTCAAATAGTTTGGCGAATAATAATATTCTATACATCATAAGCTATCAAAAATTGAAAGAAAAAAATATATCGATTTTTAGATCTTATTTGATGAGAGCCTGCCCATAAAGTAAAATAACGATTTCCCATTTTACGTAACCTTCCACTACCATTATAGTAGAGCTATTATTGAAGAGAATAAATTATTATAGAATAGCTACTAATTGAGTTTTATGACTAATTAACTTATAGAATTATAAAGTAAAATAGAAGGAAATACTCGAAAGGGCCAAAATGTATGAAAAGATGCAAAATATAAAATAAGCTGCAAAAGTTCTTTTATAATGAAGCAGTAGCAATAAATCATAAAATTAATAATATCGAAAACATAGATATCTTATATGTTCTAGATGGAGGATTTTATGCATTTTCTACTACGATTTCAAAGTTATAAAGAAAATAAAGATTTTTTTTAGTTATCACGTTTTAAAAAGTAATACATTATTTGTAATATTATAAAGTTATTACTCTGACATTTCATTTCTTAACTAATTATTTTGGAACAAATTGTACAGCTTCAACTTTTATGTTTCGGTCATTAATTCTTTTTTGTTTTAATTTTACAAATGTAACTACCTAATTGTTACTTTAATAAAGTTATTTGTGATACTTAATGATGCTATTAGGTATGTTGCAAAGAAATTACTATATACTAACTTTTTATAACCGAATCACTCGAGTGAGGTTCAACTTTTTAAAATTACTGCAGTAAATTTGAGAATAATAAATGTAAAAACAAGCTTTAATTTAATTTATATCTTTAAATTCATTATCGTTATATTACATAATTTTAATAAATTATAATATTACTCGTATATATTAATAATAAGTTATTATGAATATAATATATTATTACTAATTGATGATTGAATAATAATTAAATAATTATTAATAGTAAATATTTTAAATAGAGTTACTTTTCATTTTGGTATATCACCTTGCTTCATAATACTTTTTAAATCACAACTTTTATGTTATGAAGTTACGATAATTTAAATAAACTAATAGAGTAAATTATTATTGATTAAGTATTTAAGTTTGAAGGGTAAAATAGTATCGCTCGACATCTACCCTTAAGTTGTTTGCTAGGAAAACATTTCTAAGTAAACGCAATAAAATCTTTATTTGTTGGTTGCGTTTAAGGTTACTTTTGCGTGATATGACATTCTATTATAAGTCAATCAAATATTTACTTATGTAATTGTAGTCTTTTGCTCGTGTTGATCTAAATTATTGTGTTTGAATGTGAACAACAGTAATCGAATTTTGAATAAATGATGAAACGATCTGATTTCTATTTGCTTTGTATTATCGGTTTCTAACTGTTTATTACGTATTTAATATTTAAACAATGAAATTTTCTAATTGCACCTGAGTGTGAATAATATAAGTAATAACTATAAAGTATCTGATTTATTTGATTCAATGCGTCATGTAGCTAATCCTATAATTTTTATTTTAATAGTTTTGGATGTAATTATAATATTACTTAATGACGACAATTAAGTTTATTATTTTGTTTTAAATATGTATATAAATTTTTTATGAAGTAATAAAAATTTACTTACAATAATTATGAATAAAAAGTAAGTCTGAATATTTATTTCTTTATAGAATTTGCTATCGTTTATGTAATATATAAAAAATAGACAATTGAAATATAATAGCAATTAGATTTATTAATTACTTACCAGAACAATACAAGGACAGTATTTATTAAATATAATTAATTAAGTACGTAAAACACAAACATAATTTTCAATTTATTTTAGATAATTTATATTAAGTAGAAAATTATATTTGTTTTACACTTTACTATATTTAGGAGTAGTTATTAAAAATAATAATATTACAACAATATATATTACGATGTTGCTAAACGAATTATCCAGAAAAACATATTCAATATAAATTTATATAATATTAATGGATACTGTAGAAGGTAGTGCAAAATTAAGTTTGCAAGATGGGCATTTTGAAGTTATACTTACAGTAAAGTCTGGCAGAACGTGTTTCGTGTCTTAACATAATTAAACATGTAGCAGAAAGATTATAATCAATCTTTTAATATTGATTTTAATCTTAATATATTGGTAGTTAACATATTAGATATGCTATATTAATTATAATATTACATATTAATAATGCATCTTCATTCATCACTTGTATTTTTTTGTTAATTTACTCATTTTCATAATTTGTGCCATACTGATGAAATCTAACAAGCTTAAAGCACGTGTCTATGATAAATGAATTCTTATATTGATGAGTTAAAAGAACTGGTTAAATGGTTGTAAATTAATAATTAAATAAAAACATAAAGAAAATTAATTAAAATAATATTTAAAAACTTTTAATTGCTATATTATTATATATGATAGTTTTAGTGATAAGCTCTTTAAGTTTAAATCATGAAAATAAAAACGATTTAAAATGGTTGTTGTTATAAATGGAATTTTAAAACCAGGAGTCAGTTATAAAACATATAAGAAGATTAAATATAAAGTGCCTGAGATCGGTACAGAATAATCTCGTCACTTTTGACATTAGAGTGTCGCCCTTTCTGTTCAAATGCTTATGCTGAAGCTCACAACCACTTTTTTTGCTCGTCGGGCGTTTAACGTTAATTCAAATGTTAGATATTATAATTTATTATAATCGAAATACATATGCCAATAAGAACAAAAATTGTAATATCTGGCATTTAATTTGCTTCTTAGCAAAATTTTGATGTTTTTAATAATATATCATAACTAGGTAATAGTAATAATATTATGTTAATTTCAACAAAAGGCCCTGACGATGTGCGATAAGCACGAAACCGGTTAGCTACTGAAACAGATTATTTCTGCTAGAAATGTTTTGAATTATTTATTTTAATTTGGAATTTAATTTTGATATTGTAATAATCACATTTGAAAATAAATTTTATTATCGTTAGATTATAAATTATTCAAGAAATGATATACTTATGATAGACGGTTATGTAGTTGATATGAATTCAACAAATCCAAATCAATAGGCAATCTATTGCATTTAGTACTATATTACTATAATAGTATAATATTATAATACTATATATTACTCCATAATACCTTTTCTTGATTTTTTAAAATTATTAATTATTGTTTTAAAATATATTTTTTTAAATATATTTATTATAATACTAAGTATATAACTTCTAAAATGAAGATAAATATTTAGATTAATTTATTTTACTAATAACTGATTCCAGCAAGTATACATGTGTTGTAAATTTAAGCAAGAGGAGCTGTTCAGTTACCTCTCCTATCACTCGGTGTTTTACTATGTAATCTATGCACAAATATATTGCTATTTTTATCTTCGATTGCGTTGATCTTGAAACAAACGAAATACCTGTCTACAATAGACATATTTTCCATTAAATTAGAGAACAAACTGTAATACTTCATTTAAATTAAAAAGCACATATAAAATTATAAATTTTAATTACCATATAAAAAATAATTTGTGGATTGCTGCATAATTTACTGAAAATTTCACTTAATTATATTTTTTATCATTAAATAAATTTAATAGCATTAAATAAATTTAATAGCGTTAAAAGATTTTTGTAAAGGAAGTAAAATTTTCAAAAGCGTGTACAAGCTATTAAACATAATTTTTTTAACTTATACAATAATTATGTAACAGCTGCACTTATTTAAATGTAACTATGCTTGCGTGCTTTTTTATTTTTTACTTATTAAACGCTTTTTTAAGTTAATTATATTTATAATACTTTTAATCAATTGTATTATATTTTTAGCGCTAACTGATAAATATTGAATTAATTGGATGTCAGATTAAAATACTTTAATTGCCAATTAAAATATAATTTTGCTTTCATAAAAAATTACCTTTTATGGTTACGTAGATATTAGTGATACAAACTCGTAAAAATTAAACAAATTTTGTAATACTGCGTGCTGAATCTGTTTTGTAATAATTATTAGATATTGTTAAAATTGATTTATTATTAAAAACACTTTTGCCTACTTAATTAATGCTTAATATGAATTTGAATTCTAATATTATTTAATACAGTTAATTAAAACATTCATGACTTAATGATGTATACCTTAATAGCATTAATTTATAAACTGGTATACCTACTATATTATATTAGATAACTCTACTTAGTAATCGATATTTTTTGTATTACTGGAAAATAAGAAAAAATTAATAAATATAGTTAAATCTTTACATTTTCAATGTATTATATTTAATTGCGGAACTAATGTAAAGAATTTAAAAAATCAGACTTTTATTCAATTATTTAATAAATAAAAACATTTTGCCAGCAGTTTCACAAACAATTATACACCATTCTAAGGTTAAATCGTCATTAATTGGAATTAGAAATTATGAAAAATTTAAAAAGTTGAAAAAATAGAGTATAATACTATTTTGTACCATTTTGCGGATTAAACCTGATAATGCAAACAAATTAAAAATATAAGCAATAAGTTTTATTTATTAAATAATTGAAATACTGATGAGCTCGTAAATATAGACTTTTACAATAATCATTTATTATTAAGTAGCACAATATGCAAACTCTAGCTCTTTTTGTTAACTTGAAAGATTAAATTCTACAACGAAATTCGTTTCCTGTTAGTATTAATCTGCATGGAGAAAAACCTATGGTTAAGATCGGATATGCGATATACAATAAATGCATACATAATAACAACCCAATGGAGCAAGTCGTGTTCAAAAAATAGTTCTAGCCAACGTCTAGTACCTATATTGGCATTATCCCACTATTACCGAGTCGAGAAGCCAATGCAGTTCAATGCACATTAGGGTAAGAAGATTATAACCATCGACAGCACATAAAAGAGAACATTTAGAAATCCTTCAATGTGTTTATTTAAAAAAATTTCCAATAAAATAACAGTGTTACATATCAAAAACAAAATATATATGTATTTTGATAGTACAACTATTTGTAAAATTTATTCGACCATTAATTATTGGTAAAAAATTAATTTCCACCAAATTGAATTGTATTGTATATTTAAAAAATGTTATTACCATAAAGATAAATAGGAAGTATAATCAGGAAATTAAATTAGCTTCTAAATTGAACGGTAGCTTTCAAATAAGTGCAAGAAATGAAAAGCTGTCGAAAGTTTGTAAGAAAGCAATTTAATAGCATTCTGTATATAGCGAGAGGATTAACGTCAGTATCGTACAAAAGGGTTAAACCTGAACCTTTGTTGATAGATTGATTTCACACCTTTTGTGTGTGGCTTCTCTAAAGCTTTTGCAAACTTTTATCGAAGCTAACAAAACCATTATCATGACAGAAGCATTGACAACAAACCCTCTAATTTTCATTCAACTTGTTAATCAAGAAGAATTAAATATTTTATTATAAAATTTAAATGCAAACAGCATTGAACTTTAATTTAATTAAAGAGTTGATATTATAACTTTTAATTTACTTACTATGAAAATCGATCGCGTTACTTGATATGCATGGTAACACTTATTTTTCGCTTAATTATAAGCTCGTACGTAATGTAGATAAGCATGAAGCATGGGAAATACGTAAAACAAATTTTTCTATAACATGCTATTACAACTACGTTTCGTGTTTTTTCCTTAATAAATATGGTTTAAGTAAGTACCTATTCAATTAAAAATATTTCGTGGCATTTTTGGAATGCTCACATCAAATCTAATTGTTCGAGGGGGGGGGGATACCCAAAATATCCAAAATGAGTGGTCCTGCGGCAAACTTCAAGTACTGAAAATAAAGTATTATCAAAAATAGTATAAAAAGGTTATCATCCGCAAATAAACAAAATTATTATAAAATTAAATGAACATGAATAAATTAATATTTGCAAATAATTACAAAACTTCTTATACCTTTACCGAGACATAGTAGGTAAATTATTCAAAGTAGATGCCTACCTAACATTAAATCCAAAATTACTTCATAGTTACTTGGGTACCCACATAATACTTTTTATAGTTAGGTATTTGTCTGGATAACCATTAAGCTTTTAATAAAGTGTGTTTATAATCCAGAAAATAATAGGAGTCATACAATTAAATTGCCATAATAATAAACTTGCTTAAATTTGAATCCGTATAAATAAATTGTATAAACTATAATTTGGTTTGAATTTCTAACTTTATATGCTAATAATAGTTAATGCTAAATAATCTGCTTCTAAAAATGTTTAAACTACAACTTTTTGCGTGGCAACAAAAACTTAATATAAAGCTACTAATTTTTCAGATTTTGAAAAGATTTGTTTTGAGTGTAGATTGCGTTTTTTCGGTGTTCCTAATTTCTTCTATTTTGCCTAAAGCTAATTATTACACGAATTTAAATAAATTCTTTCATTCGAATTGAACAAGAGCCGTTAACAGTTTGTTCGCGTGTTAAGAAGGATAATTTGAATATCACGTAAGTATATCAAACATAAATACAGCGGGCATTTTGTAAGTTTTAATCTAAGAACGATCTAAGAATCCTGGCGCAGAGCTTTTAATACAACTCGATGAATAAAGATCTACGCCTGATTAGTACCATTATTTTCTATTGCTTTGTTAAAATGCGTCTTGTATTAAGTGTACCATTCTATACTTTTTAACCAAGCATGCACAATAATTTTAATAAATTTTCTTTACAGGGTCTTTTGTTGTCTTTCACTTTCTTAAAACAGGTATTTTGCATTCGATATAATTTATTAAACAATTAATCTACCGACACTATGCCAACTGCTATAAAATGTTTATCCACTCGGAGCGCACTCAACAAAATAGGAGCTCTTAGTCTCTTTTGCAATAATACAACTCCAAAAAATTGTATACCATGCTTTTTTCAACTTTTTTTTTCTAATTTGACAAGACTACCATCGTAGTTATATAATAAAAAGTTTATAATTAAATAACATTTATGGCAAAAATGTATATACCTATCTTTTTATTGGGGCTTATTTTATATTTATGTCGACAAAGCAGAACGTAAAGAAGGAGTATTAGATTAGCATTTGAGAGCGAGTTGTTATGCGTTCGCACCCCCTCGTTTTGTAATGGGGCAATTACATTATGAGAGCTTCGCGTGTCGCACGAGTCGTTCAGAGTGTTAGTTTTTGATCATTACGTGTTTTTTTGCAATTGTATGACTCCTATATAAAGCCACAAAGATCCGCTACTCGATAAATTGTGTTACGTGCCGAGATTTTCATAGTGCCATTTACAATAACTGCCAGTTAAAGATATTAATAAGTACTTAGAAATTGGTCAAATCGTGCACCATCAAGTTTTAACCCCCTTTCTTTCAATATTTGTATAATTAAATCTCAATATTGTATTAAAACTATTATTCCAAAGCAAGTCAATTATTGTAAATATTATCAAAACGAATTATCTCATCCATAGTTTGTAAACTTTAGCGACGAGGCTATTTTTACACTACTAGAATCATATTTTGTACCTATTTTTAACTTTATAGCAGAAATATTCAAATTTAATAGGCATAAAAGTGTTTTTATGTTGTGATGAACACTACAGTTAGCAATAATCACGTGATCAAGTGGGTATGTTGATATATTGATTCGATTTATTAAGATCTCAATTAACATCAAATATAGCTTTATCTTTGAACACATGATAAATTTTGAAGCATATTTTAGATTTCTACAAACTATTTTGAATTTCAACTATAAATCGCATATTATAGTATTTAACTGTACAGTTTACAACATTTTTTTAAAACAAAAATTGATTTTACTGGTGTCAAATGTTGTGGTCTAAGGAGCCAATTGTATAATAATATAATTATTAAAATATAGTCCAGATTTATTTATTCAAGTATAAACGGGAATTGATTGTTTAAGTGCTTCATGCTATTATCATTGAATATCGACCTGTATTTAACATGGATGGTGACCGCGACGCCTACTAAGTGCGCGACCGATGCTTTCCTACTGCATCTCATCCTGATTGGTTCCAGCTTCCGGTATTTTGTTATCCTCTCATTCCCCTATCTGCACAGTTGTACCGCGTCGCCGTCGAGGCGGCTGAAACAATGGCCGAGATCAATGCGTCCAAAACACAATGCCTTTTATATCTGCTTGCTATTCTCTACCGAATGGTCGTTTACTGCTCTATTTTAGGGAGTTTATGTATTGAATAATTTGCTAATTAATTTCATTTTGCATTTCTGTTTGCTATGTATTTTATATAACTGTGATAATAATTTTACGCGGGGATCATGACGTTGCAATGAAAAAATGTATATTATATCAGTTTAGAAATAAAATTGTTCTGGTTTTACCAAAACAATTATTTTATAGTTAAGCATTTTTATTTAATTGGTATAAAGTTAATCGAACTTTAACTACCATTAATATATTCAAAACACCATTCTTTAAATGTTTGTATATTTTAACAAAACATTTTAATTATTTTAATACGTCCAACAACCATAGGTATCTAGATGCAGATTACGATAATGACAAAAATAATAACCCAATGTATACAACATTTTTAGAACACCAACCTTTTATACTTGACCAAGCGATTTAACAATTTATTATTATTCATTACTTGTTTTTAGTTTTATACTTTAAAACAAGTATCGTAAATAATAATTTTTAAATACTCGCACCTTGACGAATTCACACATCACACGTATATCAATCTAAAGTAATTCTTATTATTAATGTCATTATACTAGTAATAAGGTACAAATATTACGAAGAGAAAAATTGATAATCATAACTTAAATGTTAATTTGTTAGTTTACAATATTTCCAGTGCAATTAATTATTACAAATTTAAAGGATTCTATGGATTTTTCTACTAAATATTAAAATTTATTCATCACATGATAAAAACTTCCAAACTTTAAATAAAACCACCACTATAGGTAGTACATAGATATATGTATATATTATATAAATTTGAAAACAAACAAAAAAATCACAGAACATAAAACTTATCTCGCGGAGAAATGTTTTATATTGCGGAAACGTGAGTCGCATTGGGTTTCTGAAAGTTTGTTAGGTTTAGGGTGACCTTATGTTCAGTAACTTCTGTATTCTCATGGGATGTCAAGTTGAGAACTCCTTTTACGTCCTAAGCTTACCTATTCTACCGTCTCCACTACTAAATACAAATTTACGTTACAGTATGTGTATCACTTTATAACTACAACAACTTTATAGTACATTTCTCAAATTGAATACCACACTTAATATATCTATCGCACTCCTTTTCTAAAATATTTATAATGCCCATGTTGCATCTATATTTTTAAATTAGTTAAAATTTCGCTGAACACTTTTCAAAATTAGAACGACAAAATTTTGTATTTCTATATATCACGCATTCTTATCATATCCAACATACACTTGGAAAATTTCTAATTTTATATTACATACTATGTTCTGCTTCTTAATTTATTATTCTATTATTAAAGTCTTCAAAATCAATATTAAACACTTATTAGTTATTACAAAATAAAATCAATTTTTTAAACCATTTTCCGGTATTATCTTCCTCGAAAGACCACTTATCCAAAATATTCCCACAAAAATCTCGATGCTATACATTGCCAAACGAGATTAATTAAATACAAAACTAAAGGCCGCTTTACATTCAAATACGCAGCAATAATATTATGTATATTATAATATACGTTTTTTATACAGTAAATTGACAAAATTTTGAACATTTGTTCTAAAAATATTTGGTATATTTTGGTTATCATAACATTTTACTATAATATTATGAACCATGTGTCAATCGAGTAATCGCTTTTCATTGTTTAACGTTTTAAGTTTATATTATACGATTTAATAAAACGTAATATTAATAATTAATAGTTAAATATACGAGTTTATTTTACAGACAGTTAAAATTAATCGTCGTCGGTTATCTTAAATAAAATTTAAAAAAGTGCGATGTATTTTATTACAGGAATTGTCGTATTTGTATTTATTTTATAATATTTAACGTATACTAATTGTTTAAAACGTAGGAAGAAGGTGGGTGAAACATGGCAAAATACTTAATTTAAATAAATGTTTTGATAAGGTAACATTAAGATTAGTGAAATTAGAAGTTAAACACATTCTTATACAATTCTCACGTCTTTCTTATCTGAAACATTGTCTTAACTTATAATCGATTTGAAAAGAGTACATGGTCTTCAGAATACTGAACGCGATAAGGGTTTAAAGGCATACTAACAATTTGCTAATGGAAATTAAGACCACCGAGCGTTCTCTTGTAGAGTGTAGGTGAAACATACCTGTTCAATTATTTTGTTCAGTTCTGACCTTAAAAAACATTTTATAATAAATATATCTAATCTATTTCATCGGTATTAACTATTTTTATTATTTTAAATAGGCTGTTTAAAATATATTTAACAACGAGTTTATTTTTAATTTTAGGACAAACAAGTGAAGAGTCTTTAAATTCCTCGAAAAATTCAAACGGAGCTTTAAGCAAAAAGCAACGTAAAGCACGAACGGCATTTACCGATCTCCAATTACAAACATTAGAAAAAAGTTTTGAAAGACAAAAATATCTAAGCGTTCAAGATAGAATGGAACTTGCTGCTAAGCTTAGTCTTACGGATACGCAAGTTAAAACGTGGTATCAAAACAGAAGGTAAGCCAGATTATAATTTTTTAAATATAAAACCATTATAGATAATTAATCAATGAATATGAGGAATGTAAACTATTTTCAATATTTAGTCATACTTTTTTTTACCAGATTGATTTCTAAAACAATTTTTACGAGATATATTTATGATCCTAATAAACCTTGAATGTTTTTACTACAACAAATTAATTTAATCAGTGTAACCAATAATTACTAATTAATAATTAAATTAATTTTTGAACTTAGACCTATATTATTCATGATATAATTTGAGAAATAATTAATTGACATGCTATGTTAATTATTGTTAATTTATTTTATAATTTTCTTTTAATTAACAAGTAAAGTTTTGCAAATTATATTTTATGCTATGTTTAAATATTACAATGTAAAAATTTTCTATTCAATTTCTTGTAATAACAAATAATTTACCTAAACCGTAATTATCAATTAAAGCACAATAATTATATGGTAATCATGATATTTCTTGGGTTTTAATACCATTAAGAACTATTCTTTTTATTCTACTATAAATAATTGTAACACATTTTTACTATTATTGAGTGAATAAATATGCAAAAATTATTATTAATGAGATACATAGATATTATATAACTACTACATGTGAATATCTACTGCATATTATATTGGTAATATAGGTACTAAATATTGAATTTTCCCGTAATACATACATATATAGACATTTAGAGATAAAACAATACATTCTCTTTCTTAGCATACTTTTTTGACGTAAATTATCTCTGTAGTTTGCCATTGCCATCCAAGGATAGACGGTCAGTCAAGTATCTTGGTTCAACAAAATTGACGCTATAACCGTCAGATAATTTTATTTTTAAAATTAAACTGTTGATTTTCATTGGTTAAGCTATATGAATTTTAAGATTAATGGCATTTATGTCATTATGTCATTTGACATATTATGTCAAATCAATTTCCTTTTTAATTTAAAATTGAATTCAA
The DNA here is from genome assembly GCA_963170105.1 of Cantharis lateralis. Classification (NCBI taxonomy): domain Eukaryota; kingdom Metazoa; phylum Arthropoda; class Insecta; order Coleoptera; family Cantharidae; genus Cantharis; species Cantharis lateralis. The sequence continues at coordinate 15,033,049 of OY720629.1, forward strand.
CTACTCTATATTTGTGTTTTGTAAATAAATAAATTAGCATTTTCAAAAGCTAACGGTCTGGAGTAAAGCATAATCCGCGCCGGCCGACTAGAAAGTGGGAAACTATAATTCCTAGTCGCGTCGGATACACTTTCGTGATCCAAAAGCCCAATATCGATTTATTATAAACTATGACGATGGTAACGATAAACCACCCAAATGCCTTTCGCCAAGTTGTAGGCAATCAACTTGAAGCACCCGAAGAAGAAGATAAAATAAATACCATAAAGTTATAATGATATTTTGACTGATTGCTTTATTTTTATGTAGGTTTGCTAAAATAATCGAGGGGGAAGGAAAAATTGTATTATAATATAATATGATTATATGAAAGACGTAAACTAGTCTAATGCCCTGTTTCCTCATTCATAGTATAAAACTGTGTAAACCGAGAAGTAAACCGCCGACAAAACAAATTTTTGTGAGAATAATAACTAAACTAAATAGTGGGTACTTAAAAATTTGCCAGTGAACATTTTATAAGTTCCATATAATATGGATTCATTACTGCTCGATACGATATTAATATTTTTTCTGACGATGATGACGAAGAAGTGGAAATTAAGTGAAGACCATATATTTTGCGAATGGGTCAACAATTTAGAACGAGGAGACGAAACCGATTCTTTTTGCAAGGTTCCGTTTAAAACAAAATATTATAAAATTTTATAAAATAGAAGATCGGTTATTGATACGTTATAATGTGTAATTACCTGTCCTAATTATTTATAAATGATTACATTAAACTGTCATATAACTTTTCTAATGATGTTTTTTCTGTAATTATACAAAAGTACGTAGCATCTATTATAATATTGCTAAATAAAACTCATAATATAATATGACTACCTGATTCTTATTGTCACACATTGCTCAATTTATTCAATGTAGCCAAATGTATTTTTAAGATATCCAGAGGATTTTTGTTGCCAACTCTTTTACTACAGTGAGGAAAATCAAAATTTATTTTGTCTCGGGCATAAGAGGCTTATACATACTATAATAGAAAGTTAAAAATTTCAACAAAAGGAATTGCCTCAATAATTCGGCACTCCATGTTTGGAATATTTTGAAATTGTACCTACTTCTTAGAAAATAATACTGAAGATTTATAAACATAAATTTATTAAATTATTTTGCAAAAATAGAAATGCAAATTTGATAATATTCCAAAATTGTAGTTTTTTTTCAAAATTGTGTATACCAAAGAAAAGTTTTAAAATGGGAAGATATAGAGATTATTTAAATTTTTGAACCATTTTGAAAATAAATGACGTAAAGTATGAGTAGTTGGTACCCACTGGTTTTAAGATTAAGATTTGAGCAATTATTAACGGCAACGCCACTTCAACATCAGCTGTATTATGACCTTTACAAACTTAATTTTTATATTAGAATATTTTTCATTATTTGTAATCAACGCAATCTATTCCTTTCTGTATTTTTGATAGGTATATAATACTATATTAAATTTATGGTTACATTATTTATAATTGACAAAAAATATGCAATTTGCAAAGTAGGTGCAGGTGAAAATTATTTCTAATTGCTTTGAATTGCGTGGTAAATTTAAATATATTAGATTGGACATGGAAAATAGGCTTTATATTAGAATTACATAAGACTTGTATAGTAGATTAGTTTGTTGGCAACGAGTATTAAACTAGCATAAATCAAGAAAGAAAATGCGATTTTATCTATGAATTTGTTACATTCCGATTCCATCGTAACACCTTGGATGTAACAATTGCATTATTCGATACCTAAAATGCAACAGAAAATTTAAAATAGGAAAATATCGATGAATATTTACGCTTACCCAAGATTTTCTAACCATTGTAAATTTGATTTAGGCGCCTCAATCTCGGAAATACGAAATCATATAGGAAAAATGTTGGCAATGATTTTTAGAAAAAATTATTATCAGTTCAGATAGGCGTATTTCCTGAAAATTTGGCAATTTTAGTAAAGTAGCCCAAAAAGTGAGTTTTTGTGTGCAATTCGCATCGATTTGTTGGCGATAAAGTTGGTTTAGGTGTCTGTATTCACTGAACAACTTACGGTTCGATATTTTCCGGTTTGAGCTACTTCGATTATTTTGTATTCCATCCCGTCGAGTCGACGTGTGGAATTAATCCGTCTTTCGGGGTCATTAGCGAGTTCACATAAGATCAAATTTGGAAGGTTGCTTGGTTAGATGCTGAAAATACTTTGGAAGAACATTATTTTGAAAGTTAGGTTATGGTCTGATTTTAACTTACCTATCACATTTACTACCGTATCACTACTACCAAGAACAAGTCACGATTGTAGTACGATTATTGTTGCTATTGAGGTCTACTTCGAGCCGTTAACATCTATCAACATTACCATCTACTTTAATTTACCAGTTGAAATCAGTTGGAATTCGGAAGCCGTCTTGAATCACAAGTGCGCATTGGTAGCGGCCACTTTTGTAAACACAGTTCACACACTTAAACCGAGTAAAGAAGAGCAGGGGCGTACCGACGAAAATTGGTGAGCGACTTTTTATTATTCAATTTGTTAGTGCGATTTACTTTTGGATATTTGCGATATTTGTTGTCGAGTATAACGACGTAGGTCGGAAGAAAGAAGATCGTCACCATAACTTTTTTGTTGCAAATCGAGTAAAACTCGATTACCATTGTTATTTTTTTTAGAAACTTCAGATCTGAAAAGTAGGTTTTATTTTTTATTTGTTTTGACTCGCTGCGTACGATTTGTGTTACTTGTGTGTTATTACTTGTGCTAATCGGCGTCGTTGATATTTTAGTAATTAAACGCAGCTTATCTTCACTTGTTTTTTTATTTACCTTGCTTTTGCACTTTGGTTAACATCTCTGGCGAGCGGCAAAAAGTGTGTGGCGCCCTTTTTTTGAATAATTTATGTTTTTGAGTGGAGCGAGATTAGATCTCGTCTTCTGACCCCCCCCCATAAATTGTTCTCCGTAGAGTTGAGCCGTAGCGCCGTTCTTTGAAGCAAGTGAAGGTAGGTAAGTGAGCGTTTGTCTCGCCAACTTTTGCGACTTCAGCGCAGGAAGGTAGCAAATTTGGCGCCCAACGTGGGGCCTACATCAGACAAGCAGGCTTGTAGCCGAACGAGCGTACGAGGTAGCACAAGTTGTTTTTTTTGGTTTTGCGGGGTCACCAAAGTTCTTGAGGAATTTTGTGTGATTGGTTTCCCGAATAGAGTAAGAACGAATAAGCACAAGACAAATCGTGAGCGAAACAGATACCGTTTTTTTGTATTTTTGTTGATGACCTTACTGTGAACGCTATTATACTCACAACAGGTTGTAGCTTCGTATTTAATTAGGCTCAATTGCGTGTTAGGCAACGTACGCGCTGTTATTACTCGAATTAGTGTGTGACGATTCGCGTTTTTTTTTACTTTTTTTATTATTTTTGATATTGCGCTTTTTTTTGCAATGGCACAGAAAAAGATAGATGTTTCTAGGCTGACGAAGGAGGAACTCATTTATGAGATTTCCATAAGAACAACAATCGATTGCACAGATAAAACTGCTAAAGACTTGGGTAAAATTTTGAAAGCAACATTAGATAATAAGGATATTTTAGACGCGTCGATACCGCCTTACCCTTATAGCTTTAAGGATGATAGTGCTGCCGTTTTAGCTTCAATAACGGAATTACGCAAACTAATTGGCGAGTATTCGGGGGATGAGCGCGATAGCATATATCGGAAAATTAATACGAAATTGACCCACGCTTTAGGTAGATTAGGACGCTCAGTTGCGACTTCTGCGGGTGAAGAGAAGGTGAGGGGTGCACTTAACGCGGATCTTCTAATACTAAGTGGGGAATTTAAATCTAAAGCTAAGAAAATAAAAAGGTCTGGGGAAAGTTTGCTTGAACTAAGCATGGTTAGACAAAACTTGCGTGACGATGATGTCGAAGTATCGGACATCGACGAATCTTCCTCAGACTCCGAAGTAGAAATTAAATTCAGTAAACACCGACAGAGACCACTCCCAGTACGCGAATGGGGCATTAAATTTTCCGGGAAGCGATCCGGGGAATCGTTGAGCGCCTTTCTCGAGCAGGTTGAAGACATGCGAGTACCGCGGGGAATATCGCGCACAGAGTTATTTAATTCGGCCATGGATCTCTTTACAGATGACGCACGAGTTTGGTTCCGCGCTATGAGATCCCAATTGCATGATTGGGATGGGTTGGTTGTAGCTTTGCGAGAGGAATACCTTCCTCCAGGGTACGACCAGAAACTATTTGACGAAATTAAAAGAAGGACACAAGGTAGAGGGGAGAGTATAGGCATGTACGTGGCAGTCATGCAAAATATGTTCTCTCGATTGCAATTAGATATTCCGGAGACGACAAAATTACAAATTATAAGACAAAATGTTGCGCCTTATTACCAACAACAGCTGACGTTTACCGAGATCTGTTCTGTAAAGAAACTGCAGGAGTGCTGCAGGAAAATAGACGCGACACGAGAGTTGGTCGAGAATTATACGCCCCCACCGCATAAAAATAAGTGCTTAGAACCCGATCTAGCATTTGTAGGGGCTGCGCTTCCAAACCGAAACGCAGGTTTGAATAGTATCGACAATGCAAATTCCTGTTGGAATTGTGGCGAGCCGGGACATTTCGCGCGAGGTTGCAGGGCAGGCCCGAGGGAGGTTCGCTGTCTCCGTTGCGACGGGTTGAAAGTCGCTGGAAATTGCCCGAGTTGTGATAATGCAGGCTCCAGTAGGAGAGCAAACGATACTGACGATGTTAGGCAGGCGAACACTAGCACGCGCGAGGGTAGGAATACACGAAGGGGAGCGGGTAGACGTTTGGGAAACGGCTCAGATCGCGTTTAGATAGTCGAGCTAAACCGATCAAACGACCACGAAATTCGACTATCAATTACGTAAATTATGTCCTGGACTTTATATTAGAACACGCTGGTAACGATCAGCGTCCATATCTCACTATCGATATTTTTGGATACGAACTTAAGGGTTTGTTGGATTCGGGGTCAAGCTATACCATTATGGGCAGCAAAGGGTATGAATACTTGCAAAAACTTGGGATCAGATTAGAATTTGATAGTACGGTTTGCACGGTAGCCAATGGACAGACGGTTTATAGCATAGGCAAATGTGTACTTCCTATGAAGGTGGCTGACCGTACTAGACTTATTTCAGTTGTTATAATGCCGGAACTACCACACTTCCTGATCTTAGGGGTAGACTTTTGGAAGACTATGGGAATTGTCCCTAATCTTCGTAGTAATAGTTGGGTCTTTGCGGATAATTCGATGGATTGTTTTGAGATCGGTGATGCGGTGCAGAGTTGCGACGATTTATCCGCCGAACAAAAAAATCGATTAGATAAGTTGATAGAGCAAAACTATCAATTAATGGGCGATGAGTTAGGTTGCACAAATGTCGTCGAACACGTCATTAAGACTACCGGAGAACCTATCAAACAGAGATACTACCCTGTGTCCCCAGTTGTTCAAGCACATCTTAATGAACAGTTGGATGACATGATTTCCAAAGGAATCGTGCGTAAAAGCGACAGCCCTTGGGCATCGCCGGTTATTTTAGTAAAGAAGAAATCGGGTGAATACCGCTTTTGCGTAGATTACCGGAAGCTTAACTCTGTTACCGAAAAAGATAGCTACCCTCTGCCCCACATAACGAACACGCTAGATCAACTTAAAAACGCTAGATATTTATCTTCGCTAGATGTAAAGTCTGCTTTTTTCCAAGTCCCACTCGCGGAAGATTCAAAAAAGTTTTCGGCTTTTGTTGTCCCTGGGCGAGGTCTCTGGGAATTTAATAGGTTGCCATTTGGATTGTCCACGAGTCCAGCTACTTGGCAGAGACTTATGGATACTATCTTGGGTCATGATTTGTTACCATACGTGTTTTGCTACTTGGACGACATCGTGATTGTCACTGACACGTTTGATAAACACTTAGAGATTCTGAACGAGGTGTTCAAGCGGTTGAGGGAAGCTAACATCACGGTAAAGAAGGAGAAATGTCAATATTGTCGTCCCCAACTGAAGTACCTCGGTTACGTGGTCGATAAACTCGGGTTACATGTAGATCCGGATAAGGTCAGGGCCATGTTGGAATTACCGGCTCCGAAGAATGTTAGTGGTGTCCGAGGTATCGTGGGTACCTTCAGTTGGTACAGGCGCTTTATTCCCGATTTCTCTACTATAATCGCTCCCATTACGGCATTACTAAAAAAGGGTAATTCAAAATTTGGATGGTCGGAAGACTGCGAAAGGGCCTTTCGGATTATTAAAGAAAAACTGGTGACAGCTCCGGTTCTGAGTTGCCCGGATTATAATTTGCCATTTGAGGTGCAGACTGACGCCTCAGGGTGGGGTATAGCAGCGGTATTGAGTCAACCTCATCCCGACGGGGAAAAGGTGATATCGTACATTAGTCGTTCATTGACCAAGCAAGAACGTAAATATAGTACAACCGAACGAGAATGTCTTGCAGTGTTGTTCGGCTTGGAAAAATTTAGACAATACATTGAGGGCGTTCCGAACGTCAAGGTAATCACGGACCACTATTCTTTAGTGTGGTTGCAGAACCTTCGAGACGTGTACGGTAGGCTTGGAAGGTGGGCAGTGAAAATCCAACAGTACGATATCCAAATAGTACACCGTAAGGGCAAAGACCATATTGTTCCGGACACATTAAGCCGCAGTGTCCCAGTTATCGATTCAATTAGTGTAGATAACGCCCCGGTTGATAAATGGTACCGAAAAATGTTAGAGAGGGTAACTAAAGAGCCGCTGAAATTTTCACAATGGAGAGTAGAGGGCGAAACCCTATACAAATACTTACCACCGGGCTTCGCAGATTTTAAGAAAGATTGGGAAAATTGGAAGATCGTGGTGAGAAAGTCGGAGCAATCTACGCTCTTAAATAAAATTCATTGCGACCCTACGTCAGGTCATCCAGGGGTCTATAAAACTTTTGCGCGACTTAAAGAGGCACATTGGTGGCCCAAAATGCGTAGCGACGTTGAGAAGTATGTAAAACGTTGTACAGTGTGTCACCAGTACAAACCAACTAATAGGCCTCCGATAGGTCAAATGCTATCGCACCCTAATCCGACGCAACCATGGGAAACAATTTCGTCAGACCTGATGGGTCCTTTCCCTAAGTCAAAGAGCGGTAATCGATTCTTGTTTGTAGTTACCGATTACTTTACTAAATTCGTCTTAATGTTCGCGATGAGAAACTCACTCGCTTCTAATATTGTGAAAAGACTCGAAAACGATGTATTTTTGATGTTTGGAGTACCCAAAGTCGCCATCAGCGATAATGGGCCACAATACATTAGTAAGGAGTATAAATCTTTGTTGGCTAGGTACGACGTGCAAGCTAAATATATTCCCTATTTTCACGCACAAAGCAACCCGACAGAAATTCAGAACAAGACAATCAAGCGTATGATTGCATCGTATGTAAATGATAATCATAGGGCGTGGGACGAAAATTTAGCCAAAATCGGTTGCGCTATTAGAAATTCTAAGAGTGAGAGTTCAAAACAGACACCTTTTTTTGTTAACTTTGGTAGATCGATGATGTTGTCCGGGAGAGATTACAATCGGAGGGATACCTTTATTGATGAGGGGGTCATTGACAATGATTGCGCAGAAAAAGGGCTTAAAGAACTGTTCAGTTTCGTTAAACAGAAGTTGCTTGAGGCCTCCAACAAGGGCAAAAGGGCGTATAATTTACGTAAAAGACCAGAACAGTTTAGAGTAGGTCAAGTCGTGTATCGTAAAAACCATGTTTTGTCAAGTGCACCCGACTACTTCACAAGAAAACTAGCTCCCAAATATGTAGGTCCTTTTATTATTAAAGAGAAAGCGTCTCCGTGGACGTACGTTTTAGAGGATGAATTTGGTGTAGGGAAGGGTCTTTGGTCTAGCAAAGATTTGAAAGCAAAACCTCCAGATGAGTAATTTTCATTTAGTTTATTTTATGAATTTTTTTTTGTTTTGTTGGTTTTTTTTGTACATAAGATTCTTTATATAATTAGTTTGTTTTTGTTAGTTTAGTGGTTTTTCTCCTCTAGAAAACCCACTGGTGGTAAGGGGAGAGTTGTTACATTCCGATTCCATCGTAACACCTTGGATGTAACAATTGCATTATTCGATACCTAAAATGCAACAGAAAATTTAAAATAGGAAAATATCGATGAATATTTACGCTTACCCAAGATTTTCTAACCATTGTAAATTTGATTTAGGCGCCTCAATCTCGGAAATACGAAATCATATAGGAAAAATGTTGGCAATGATTTTTAGAAAAAATTATTATCAGTTCAGATAGGCGTATTTCCTGAAAATTTGGCAATTTTAGTAAAGTAGCCCAAAAAGTGAGTTTTTGTGTGCAATTCGCATCGATTTGTTGGCGATAAAGTTGGTTTAGGTGTCTGTATTCACTGAACAACTTACGGTTCGATATTTTCCGGTTTGAGCTACTTCGATTATTTTGTATTCCATCCCGTCGAGTCGACGTGTGGAATTAATCCGTCTTTCGGGGTCATTAGCGAGTTCACATAAGATCAAATTTGGAAGGTTGCTTGGTTAGATGCTGAAAATACTTTGGAAGAACATTATTTTGAAAGTTAGGTTATGGTCTGATTTTAACTTACCTATCACATTTACTACCGTATCACTACTACCAAGAACAAGTCACGATTGTAGTACGATTATTGTTGCTATTGAGGTCTACTTCGAGCCGTTAACATCTATCAACATTACCATCTACTTTAATTTACCAGTTGAAATCAGTTGGAATTCGGAAGCCGTCTTGAATCACAAGTGCGCATTGGTAGCGGCCACTTTTGTAAACACAGTTCACACACTTAAACCGAGTAAAGAAGAGCAGGGGCGTACCGACGAAAATTGGTGAGCGACTTTTTATTATTCAATTTGTTAGTGCGATTTACTTTTGGATATTTGCGATATTTGTTGTCGAGTATAACGACGTAGGTCGGAAGAAAGAAGATCGTCACCATAACTTTTTTGTTGCAAATCGAGTAAAACTCGATTACCATTGTTATTTTTTTTAGAAACTTCAGATCTGAAAAGTAGGTTTTATTTTTTATTTGTTTTGACTCGCTGCGTACGATTTGTGTTACTTGTGTGTTATTACTTGTGCTAATCGGCGTCGTTGATATTTTAGTAATTAAACGCAGCTTATCTTCACTTGTTTTTTTATTTACCTTGCTTTTGCACTTTGGTTAACATCTCTGGCGAGCGGCAAAAAGTGTGTGGCGCCCTTTTTTTGAATAATTTATGTTTTTGAGTGGAGCGAGATTAGATCTCGTCTTCTGACCCCCCCCCATAAATTGTTCTCCGTAGAGTTGAGCCGTAGCGCCGTTCTTTGAAGCAAGTGAAGGTAGGTAAGTGAGCGTTTGTCTCGCCAACTTTTGCGACTTCAGCGCAGGAAGGTAGCAAATTTCGTTTATAAAAATTTTGTTTTACATAATGTATCGTGGTAAAATATACGTTTTTAATTGTTAAACAAATATTTGGAGTTGACACCGATACATTAATATGTTAGTCTTAGATAATGTTTTATAACAATCAAAGCATTTAAACTATTATAAAACGTGTTATAATTATCGCACTTACATTTGAGTAGAACCTGCAAATTTATTGTAAACTAATAAGACACAGTAAAGGCCAAATGAACGAACAATTTATTAATATATTGTTGATATCATGTATAGTAGGAGTTATTCGTGCACCAAATATCTACTTCTTGGTCGTAGGGAACATCATATTATATTGATAACATCTAAACCGACATAAAATATCTGTATGAAAATCGTTTATTTGTGTGGTTTGAAATCAACGTTTGGTTGAAATCGGTATATTTCTCACAATTTTTTAATACAGTATAATATAAACACGTAAAATTAATCATGCAATCGGATACCCAGTGCAGAAAAAAAAAGGCTAAATAGCTTCCTCTTCAATCTTAATCAATTTTAGGGATAAAACGACCCTTAATGACAACAATTTCTTGCTAACGTTATTCAAAAATTAGAAACCGCTTCAGGTTTTCTAGGCCCAAGACTGAATAATATTTAGGCATTTAATACTTTAAAGATGTTACGGCTAGATTCTAACACTCTAACTACTAGCCTACAATCGCACTCCGAATGCATGGCATTTTGTACTTGGCTGTTATAAATAGTACTAATACACCGAAACGTAGCTGAGGTTTGCGTTAATGGGGTATTACATTAAAATTTATTACATAAAAAAAAAAGTTTTGTTTGGTTTTTTGGAAAATTAGTATCTAATTATAATCTTACTTCGTTAATGTTTTAATAAATTATTGGTTGTTGTTTTCTTTCTATAAACAATTTATTTAATACATTTACTGAGTTATATTTTCGATTTTTTTTAGTCCTGAATAATTAATTAAAACAAAGGAATATCATTACATCGATAATAATAATTAATTAATAAAATAATTTTAAATCACTGATGAATATTACAGAATCAGATGATTATTGTACATTAGGGTTGAAAATAGTTATTCAAAATTACACCACTGGGTAACTTTACCCTTAAACTTTACCAGGGAATTTTTTACAGTGTACATTACTTAAATATTTATTTAAATACGATATAGGTAGTTTTCACTTCCTAAAAGATACAGATTTGCGTCTTCAAATAGTTCAGTACGCCACTGCAATCGCGATGCAATTCCTTTATTTTAAAGACACTGAAGCTTCGCCAGGTATTTCGAAACACTCTGTAAAAATAAAATATTTTTTTTTACAAATAATGTAATTAATAAAAAATATTTGTCCTTTAATATCTAATAAGGGAATAAAATAGATTATTAAAAGGCATGTCAAACGAGTTAATATAAATTGGTATAAAAAAACTAATAAGCATTAAATGATGCAATTAAAGCAAGTAGACGGTATTTGAATTTAATTACTATAACAGTACTAATGACCATAATCAAATATTCACATAATTAAATAGTGGTAATCAATTTTTAATAAACACGTTAATTACTCTTTATTAACGCAAATTTAAATATTTATCGGATTAATACTATGATTTGAATAGAATTTACCGAGTTAAGCTTTCTGGATATACATACATAATATAGATAATAAGTACAAAATGACATTCATAATTTTTTATTATATTTTCAAGTTATTAGTTGCACGTATATCGATAATATACCTAAGAACCTATAATAAAATTTAATTAAAATTTAACAAAATTTAATGTTTATTTTATTGTTTAAAAATTGTATGCAATAAGGAAACAATTTGCTTAGCGAGCAGTTACTAATTGATAATCACATGTTGAACACTAATTTTATTTAACTTTCACGCAGTTAGTTAAATATAATACATAAATTAATATATAAGTAATTACATATTACTTACCTAATTCGTAAACTACAGTAATTTTGATCGTTAGAACTAATTATAAAATATAATATACCTAAACCTTGTCCAAAGTATCTCTTACGTACAATTAATAGTTCTGCAATGGATTATAAAATGTATTTTGTGGTGTATATTTAAAGGTCGAATGAATTATTATTTGGTTTTATACGGATTTCATGTGGTATAAAGCTTTGTAAATTGCTTCGTAGCTGACGTTTATATCTTTGTATATTTCCGGTTATTATGAAGTCAGCATTGCGGTCTTTTGTTTAATGGCAACACCATAGTTTATCACGCTAAAACTGTTTGAATAAAATAGTAAGGGTGTTAAAGACATGGAGCCTCCATACAATTTTTGGTCAAACTACAAGTCCTAGTATTTTATTAATACTTAATTAATTCATAATAATATTTACCATTATGGTAATCAATTTTTTATTAAAAATAGTTCTAAATATAAATTTCCACAAAATTAGTTATCAAATCTAGGAAATTACTGCTACTAGGTTTTTCCTTGTTTAAAATTAGTTGAAAATCATAACTTATAACTTATATCGTTCGCATAAATATTTATTTACATTCTTGCACTTTCACTATTTTGTTAATATTGTAATAAATAAATAAACAAAATCGCATTGCTAAAAATATTATACATATAATTTTAAATTTTTAAGTTTTACTTTGTCCATAATTTAGTGAATTAACAGAATTCACTACTTTTGAGGTTATGTATTATTATGACAAAAATTGTCTTTTATTATTATTGCGTATATAACTTGACGTTCCCCATAATCGTCTCAAATTATACAAAAGAAATTGCAAAATTATTTTAAAATTTGAGAATTATAATGATGAGATGTGTATGTAGAGAAAAATTTTAATTATATAAATTGTAATTAACCTGGACATGGATAATTTTGTTCCGGTACTTAACTTTTGGTATTTTATAACAATGTATTTTATAATGATATAGAAATTAACTACATAAAATATTAAACATAAAAGAGATCATTTACTCTTCAGTTTAAATAATTCATTAGTCTACTACATAAAAATATGTTTAAGTAGATAGAAACTTTGCTGCAATAAAAAGTCTTTTAATATAACTTTTTGTATTTAGTTTAAATAAAATAAGTACCTATATGTACGTCAATTTTGAAACCCTTAATTTATTTAGTCATTTGTACCTCAAATTTATTTTATTGAGTGTTTGATATTCAAGTATTTAAATCTTTAAATGTATCTATACTTAATTTTAATTACACACGGGAATCTAAAATATTAAATATCAAAGAAGGTAATTAATTCCACGAACAACCTTTTTGATATAATATTATATTCTAATCTACATTGATATATTATATTCATATAATATGTATGTGTGACCATAACCTGAAGGCAATATAGCAATATAATTTGAACTTGCTAATAATTACTATATGCATAATATTGTTTATATTATTAAATAATATATATCTTGAAATGCATATAGCGGAAGTATAGCATATAACAGTACATATAATATAATATCGATTTCAATATCTTGTACAATATAATATGTTTTTGAAAAATACCTAGGTCTTCAATGTTTTCCGTTACCGATGGGTATATAGAATTTATTTCAGTAAGTAATCAAAAACTTAAAGTCATGGTCAGACCACTTCATTTCTTGAAATTAAAAATTTTGGCCATATCGGGGTCTTATTAAAGTTGCATGCACGTAGTAAAAAATGACTCGCATTTGAAATACCTAATAAGATAGAATTTTCTGTCTGGCCACATTGGCTTTTTAAGCACTAGGAAAACTTACAAAGTTACATTGCAATCGAATAATACATACTTTAAACGTCTATAACCTCATGAGCCGGTTTTCTGCAATATGCATTTAAGCACAGAGCGTTTCTGTGGAGGTAGCAAATTAAACCGTTTAAACATTGTGTGACCTAGAAGTTTGCGTGCTTAACCACCATTGAGATCGCTACGGCAATGTTGTGCAGTGCAATTGAAAGTGGCCGTCGGAAGTATTTAGGTGGCTACCTTATCTATGGAGTTTATAAATATTATGCTAAACTACCCTTAAAGTAACAGCAAATTAGTTTAAATATTTTCCGCGTTATTTTGAATTACTATGCTTAGTCATTATTTAAAATCATTATTACAAAATTTAGTTACTTAATTCGAAAAGTTTTAAACAAATTTGAACAATTATGTTATTATTGTTCAAGGTAAACAATTTTTTAATTTGCATTAGTTAAACTTCAATTAGTTGGTAAATAAATCTTTAATGATAGTTAATGAAAATGAAAGGCGGTAAATAAGTTTATCCTATGTTATATAAATTGTTAATTTTGTACTCGATTTTTATTTATTGGTAAATAATAAAACCTGAAAATAAAAACGTAAACTGTGTATTAATTGCATATTTTATATTATGCAGATAGTTGAAAAATAAACAAAAATAAATCCGTTGCTGTAAAAATAAAATACTTTGATTTACCTATGTACTATCGTGCTAAATTATCCATTCATGTTCTATGAATAAATTTTGAAATCCGGAAATTCCATAAACAATTAGTTAAAGCTAAACAATACTAAAATCTCATATCCGGTTATGATTTCAACATCGACATGAACAAAATTGTTTATAAAGGTATTTTAGAGGCATTATGTATATTTAAGCAAGCAATTTGAGTTAAAAAAAAATGATTGAAAATTATAAAGTTATATATTAGTGAACAGGTAAAGCACAAACAATAACGTATTATAGTTGTATAATTGTTTTATTATAATTTACACAATGACATATTATTATGCATTCATTTACGTAATGTTAAATTAGTTCCAGGCAGATAAATAACTTAATTGTTCGTCCATATGTTATATCATAACCAACATTATACGTGCTTATAACTTGGCATTCATTAACCGAGTACATGGAACACCAATTACATTTTCTTTACAAATACACAAAGAATGTAAAAATTATTCTAAGTACTAAGGCTGTTAGTTAAACTTTTGCATCAACTTAAATTGATTTTTTTGTATTTAAAGTAATAATTATTGTAGAAGAAAATTAAGAAAAGCCAACTCCTATTAATTTAATCGAGCGTAAGGTAGTAATAAATCTTACAGAAGTTAATGTTTGCCACATTAAAGTTAACTACATTTAATTTTATCACGGTAACTACACCACAACAAATTATCAATAATTCAAAAACGAATTAAACTTCTTTATTGGCATCATTTTCTTCCCCTATTTAATTATCCTAGAAACCGCAATATGAACAGCTTGTAAATATACACAATTCGGGAGCCATACCACAATCAAACACGCTATCATTAGTAAGCACCACTTTAGGAACTCGGGCGGCGACCGTTTCAGCCCCAGCACCCCATTGTGCACCCTTTTGGCCCTCCACTTCAAATAAATTATACTCTAAATACACGCTCATAAATCAACGATACTTTAATGATTTTATAGCTACTATTGAAAATGTAAATAGGCTTTTCGGAAAGTAACCAAGAGAAATATTGTCATGGGGTTGTAAAACTGGAGATTGCATTTTAAAAGTTTCGAAATTTTATGCTGTGGTTGTTTGTTTAAGATTTAACTTATAACCATGCCAAACTGTTTTCTTTATAATTATGACAAGTAACTAATGGATTTCTCAGTTATTTAATGCATAATATGTACTATGTATATTATAATACTGTGGTTTGTCAAATTTTAACCTACAAATAAGTCCTTCTTATTTTAAAATTAAAACATGTTTCAATTCCCCCGTGTAAATATAATTCATAAAATCATAAAACATGAGGAAGTAACTTTTTGAAATCGATTAAGAAACTAAAATTCAAACTTTAATGCACTAGTAGGTATACGTGTTATCTACCTAATAATTATTTTTCGCACAATCTTTATTAAATTATTCTATTAAGTTTCTTAAACTACCGCACGTATTATATAACAATAATATTGAATATAATCAAGATGATTATCTACCGTAAGTCACTTTCTCTAAAAAATTATTTTCTCCTCTAATTTTTTAATTACCGCTACATAATATGTATAGCGAGTTGTTTTGACATATTAATGGGAAACGAAGCACAATAATATGTCTAACGAATTCTTAAATACTTATAACGAAAGTGGTAGTATTTATAATATTTTTATACTGCAGAAATCTAAATACATTAATTATTACATTATTTGGAAATCTTATAGAACAGACAAAGTAGTTTGATTTGTAAATCTAATAATGCATTGCCAGTTGGTTGATTTTATTGATATATTATAAAGTATTTCATTATAGTTTCTCTGTCACCCTAACATCCTCATCAACGTAAATAAACCCTTTAATGGAATGCCGTTGCAAATTGGCGGTAAAAGCAGTGAACCTTGCAAATAGTAGTAATAGAGTGTTTGACAAACACATTCCAAGCGGACATTAGTGTTCCAGGTCTCAACAAAAAGCAGCACATTGCTCTAATGTGATTATAATACATGTTCTACCGATGCCGACATATGTTGTAATGTGTAATGCCATGTGAAATTACATCTATTATTACATATTAGTGTATTGTTAAAAATCCAGATCGCCTAGGGGACTACACTTGCGGTACCAAAATTTATTACACTCGTTGAATTTTTTTCAGCATATGAATGTTTATACTATGCATTTGTCACTATAGAAGATTTATTTAACATCGTTATCCTTTTCCTAAGCGTATATATAAGAAAACTAGTTTAAACCTAAAATTTCTTTTAGAAATATAATAACCACCAAATTATACAATTAGGTAGGTCGCAATAGTATCATGATCACATTTTTATATTAATAAAAAAGGTACAGTTTTTCACCGACAGCTTCCTCGTCGATAAGTGAGCATTTTTTTTATTTAATGTAAGTAAAACTTTCATTATTCGACCCCCTCCCCCAGTTTGAATCAATACAATAATTAAATATAAATAAATAAAATACATTTTTATTATAAATTATTTAATGGTTTTTAAAATTTTCGAAACTTTCTCATGAAAATATTAATGTAATAAATCAAGCGTTTATATTATTTTTAAAATATAAATTAACTATTGAATTTTCTATTAAAAATTAGTATATGCATTTAGTTATATGTATTTAACCATAACATTTTCTCATATTATATTTTAACATAAAATGAGTCAGCGCAAAGTGAATCGTTAACGTTTTATATAATCTAAATTGAAATTCCGTAGCGTTTAGCTTTTTATTTCAAGATTTTTCTTCATGTTTATTTTTATTAAAACATGTTTACACAAGCGATTTTTAAACAAAGATTATAAAAAGTGAAACAATTAGATACACATTTTCAGTTTCTTTTTTGGATAATTCTTTAATATAATGTAGCGTTAAATGTTGGCATGACAGCACGTATTGTGCGACCGCGGATTGTTTACTTGGTATCTAAAAGAAGTTGCGGAACAAATGTTGGCCAATAGCCTATAAGGAGGCATGAGAATTCTGTCTTTGTATGATGACATTTAAAATTTGTATCAGTATTATCATTTACTGCAACATAAAATATTCACACGCGAGTATGATGGATATTGTTATGATTATAAAATTATATTTGCCTTCCGTCACAGTTAGGACTATTTTCTCATCAATAATTGAATTATAAGTTAACTGAACAAAGCAACACTTTTCTATTTTTTTTGCTTTCTAATTTTTAATTTTTCGTAATTAAATAATACACTTACAATTAGTACATTTCAATTAATTTTTCACAATCACATTTATTCAAACGTTAATATTATAATAATCACAAATTGTACAATACAACAAATTTTTCCGAGTGTAACAAAAGGGGTTCTTGATTTAGATATTTCCAATCATTCGTCTATGTGTAAAATGCAACTTACTTCAAAACAACATAAAGCAATAATTTTTTGTTATTAATTCTTATTTTCATAAAAATCTTATAAAATCTAAAATGTTTGTATCGTAATATAGTAGAGCTAGAATAATCCCTGAAATAATTATAAACTATTAAGTAAGTTTTTGGATTTAACAGGGAAAATGAGCACAAAACAGCAGAACGGAAAATTATTAAATATTATTTATTTTCGTGTATTAAAAATTAAAAATGTTACAGCGTATGTTTAATTTTACCTTGATTTTAAAGTTGCAAAGCGAAAACCAGTACCATACGAATACAATATTGTTTTTGTAATCTCTAACAATTACAAACTATAATTTTATTTTTTATTTATTTCAGTTTATCTATTTGTGGATACATTACTTCCAACAGAAGATATTCTTTATTACCATTACCCCGATTTTGTTGGACCTCACGGGAGAAATATCCGTACATACATTTTTTTGTTTGATTATAGAATAATTGTTCTACTTATAAATCTAAAAATTCACCTGGTTTGAAATTATTGCAGAATAAAAACCTATATTGACAGGACTATTAGTACACAATTTAAATATTGTTCAGTTTTGTTTTGACTATATTTTTGTATGATAAGCACAGAGAGAAACTGCAGCTGAAGGTCAATTTCAAACTAAGGCAAAAAGCCATTTTTACACCATTCACTTCTGGTCAGAAAAATACATAAACTATTTGTAACGTTACCTAAAGCCAGCAAGTAGACATGTGGTCAGTGAAAATCTTACTGTAGATGGTAGCCATGAAAGTTAAAGCAGCGCGAAGCTAACACACTATTAACCGCTTGGCTTTTCACGAACAAAGTAATCGTTTTCACGCAAGTTTATGACAATATCTCCGAGTAATAGTGAGATTCTTAAATTTACTACTTGGTAATCTCGTTAATTTATTTGTGGTTTATGTAGTAAACGTTGATAGTAAATGTGGACATTTTTAAAATCACGGAAAGTCTGCCACACAATACTGTTTGAAAGAAATTTATACAAAGTATATTGCGTATTTTAGTTACAACATTTATTATCTGGTTCCGTGCCTACTTTCCTGTTTGAAAGTCATGCCCCAAAAAATCCAAACTAAAAGCTCTGCCGTTAATTGATATTATATATCAGGATTTTTCGATGGAACGTCATGAATGTCCACAGCTTTCCACAGAATGTCCACAACTTATGGTGGATATGTTCATAGAAAAAGTTTTTAATTGTTATTTCAGATGTTGCAGTTTACCTGAAAGTACTACTGTGACGAAACTGTTTATAAATATTTAACCGTATTAATTATTGCTGTGCGTTTGTTATAACAAAAAAAGCCGCCATCTATATCTTTGTAATTGGTTGTCGGCGCCTGCATGCAACGTCAGCACTTTCAACGATCTTCTATCTAACAATTAGGTGACTAAAAATGCTTTCAAACAATAATTACTTAAGGTCAAGCCGTTTTCTATTCACGATCAATCATATAATCTTAGAGATTGATTTAATTGAAAGCTACAAGTTAAGGTAGCCAAATATCACCATCGTACGTTATTATACCCATACCTCTAGGTTACATTTACAATTTTTAAATTGCTTTATAATAATTCTTCGCAAAACAAAATTAAAAATAGTTAATTGTTTCTGCATGTTTTTAATTAACGTTTTTAAAAAATCAATAGCCTTGAATTCACGCTTAATTTAAAATTGCCGTATCATTGTGGTAAAGCTTTTTAACATCACATTAAATGTGCCTAAATTGCTTGTTTTTAGAAATTTGCCGAAAATATCGACGTAGTCATTTAGTAAATTGGTGGTTTTACCTCCGGCGCCTATGCTAAGTTTTAGTAAACACTCCCCAAGTGCAGCAGTTACAAGTTATTATAAGTAGATTAGTGTGGAAAGTGACAGTCATGTTGTAATAGGGTAGGCGTTTTTCGCTTCTATTTAATCAACTCTGCCGCAGAGGGTTGTAGTTTGATTCAAATATAAGAATTCCTGGTCCAACTATGCACTGAATTACTCGCTATTTAATATATTAAAGTTGTATTTTATTATTTTGTTGTATTTTCTTAAACTATTAAATGTTAATATACATAACACATATCTTTTTAAAATAATATAGTAGATATGCTGCAGTAAATTTCAAATTACGTGGGAAGTAACATATTATAATATTTATTCTAAAAACTGATCAATGAAAATCACATTTTAAATGGATAAATTAACACCCAATAAAGATAAATGTGTAAATAAAATAATGTTAAAAGCAGTAACACTTAAAATAAATCTGATTATATATCTCATTTTATGTGTGAGAATTAAGATAAGTTTAAATTAAACCGTTGAGTATAAAAAATATTGTTGGTTTATTACAAGTAAATTGAATTGAATTTATCTTTAGTACCTACCAGTTGTAGAAAATGAAATTCTATTATGTATATTCTAAACATTTATTAATATTAATTATTTGTTACAGAACCAAATGGAAAAGACAAACGGCGGTAGGTTTAGAATTATTAGCCGAAGCAGGAAATTATGCGGCGTTCCAAAGACTGTACGGTGCTCCTCCATATGGATGTTGGTATCCTCCACAATCAGCTCCAGCAACGGCAGCACCCAGTGCGGCAGATTTGTATTACAGACAAGCGGCGGCTGCTGCTGCAGCTACTCTTCAAAAACCTCTCCCATATCGTTTATATCCGCCTGGTATTGGTTTAGGAATGCCGGGACCTAGTGCACATTTAAATAATTTAGCAGCGAGTAGTTCGTTAAGTTCTTTATCGAGTTATTATAGTCAAAATACAGAGGCACCTCAGCCTAGAACGCCTAGTCCAGAAACTCCTTTAGATCCCGGATCACCAGGAACTGCCGGAAGACGTTCTCCTAGTGATGATGAAGATACTATACATGTATAAATCTAAATTATAGTGTACAAATTTACAAAACATGTGATAATTTCAAAAACATGCTAAACTGTTATTTATTTGCTGCTTAAACGCTTCTTAAATTTGGTGAATCGTCCAAGTTGTGTATAAAATAATCAGTTGTGATTCAAAACTGCGAATAAACGATACAATACAAATTTAACTCAATGTATGAAACACTGTGTAAAAAGTGAATAAAGAAGGAAAAACTATTCGTAAGAACAAAATAATAGACAAAAATGTTGCGCGTAGGTCTACAAAGTATTACATAATTGTTTACATTAATAAATGATCAATTATAAAACAATTGATAATAATAGTAATTCATTTAAACATCATATTCCATTGAATCAAATTTAATTGTAATACTTTTTACCAAAAATCTGATGCTATTAATGTATATACTACATATTATAATATCAAAATGTAAGTGACTTTATTGAGTAACTTCGGGTTAATATAATTTTGAAAAAATATCGTTTATTTCAAACTCGACATACCTACCTATTAGAAAAAGATTCACTTATACATAGATGTACAATTAATAATAATTGGAAGGACCCTGTTAAATAAACAACTTTTTAATATTGATTCCGCTCTTTTGTTTCCTACTAATACCATTCAATAGTACTTAAGTGTTAACTAAGTTACATGTTTGATTTGTAAACAGTAGCATGACTAACAAATTCGTGAATCTATTGATGGTTTCCAAACCACTGTAATTATTTATCTTAATATATAAATTGTATATGTAAAATATGTAGTATTAAAGAATAATTTAAATAATGTTGTTTTATTACTAAACCAACTTAATAAATCAATTAAATTCACTCTAAAAGGCAATGAAATGCTATCATTTAATAAATCCTTGTCGAACTATTAGTACAACAGTACATTCGTAGCTTACCTATAGTACATACTTAAATTTTTATATTACGTACCTTACAACACGTTTCTATTTCAAATTAATAGATAAAGGAGAAACGACAGAGATAAATTTTATTTCCTATGTATTAATTATTGTGCATGACATGTCTTGGATATCTGTAAATAAATTTATTTAATTTTGAAAACAAAGCTTTTTCTTTGACCAACTCCCTCAACAAATCTAAAAATATAAAAAAATATATATAGTACGTTTTCTTAATTTAAAATTTGTTCAAAAAGAACTTTCGGACAGGAGTAAATTTAAATACATAATTATATATTTCCAGCACCATAAGGTCGTTCCCCCCATTTTGGAATTTGTTTGCGAAGTACCTACTAGCGTACTGGCGAGTGCTATAAATTATCTTTCAAGTGCTATGGTTGAATTTTTTAATAAGAAATAAAAAAATGTATGTCAAGACGGTGCCAAATTGACGCAGACTCTGCAGTTAGGTATATATTTTTTTTTTTAAATTAATTAGGAACCGCTCGGAAAATGCAATATACCCACAATAACTTCCTAAAAGGAAGGTAATTTATTGGCTGATATGTTATTGTTTGGATTTGGTTTCTAGTTACAGAGAAAATTAACCATGCTATGTATTTCGCGATACATGGAATAAATTTGGTTTGAGTGTTTTATTTTAATCTCGGGAGTACCTATGTGGTAAGTGGCTTATGGAATTGTTTATTTGTAAGTGTTGCAGTTAATAGTTCTTTTGTAAATCTTAAAATGAACAGCCTAAGCAAAAATTGAATATAGAGTGTCGCCACAACTATGGAGGTGGTCATAGATTATTTTGGTCTTGTGATCTTAATCCATTAAGGCCCGCTTTTACAATAGTCAGTTTAGCATGATTTAACTGTGGTTTAACGTTATGCTGGTGTTTATGGGTTTTACAATAGTCAGTTAGTCTAAACCAGCTGATTATACTGGTGTTAATTTATATCAACGTTGGACCATGGGTATAAGTGATTTAATAAGGGGATAAATTGCGTCCAAGTCTGATAATTGAAAATATTTGAAAATTTTAATTTTCTGTAAAAAGTTACTGTGATTTAACCAATGAAAACAGAACAATGTTGCTTTATAAACAGAACTTCATAACATAGCAGTAGGTAATATCTTGTGTGTTATATTGTAGATGTACTACTAATGATTTTGGAAATTTTGCAATTTTGAAAAAATCCAATTGAGTTTTTCAATTTCTTTGTTTGTCGAAAGCATTTTTATAAATTCCTTAAATAAACCTGGATTTTGCTTCCGCAACTGCTGTAACAATCCAGCAACTAAGAGCATACTTCCGGTAGCATAAAATCTAAGAGCTAGAAGCAGTTTTAGAAATTGAAGCACTATTGCATTGTTACGATTGGTAAGCGGTTTGATTTCATCCTCCAACTTATGAATAATAAAAATGATAATAAATAATAAAAATGATAATAAATAATAAAAATGATAATAAATAATAAAATGTGGTTTCGGTCATCCGGAAGTTTCTTATGAATTCTTTTTCCCTAAGTTCCTCCTAGTAATTTCTCTTTGTTTGAAATATTTTAGGGTTACTTAAATGTTCAAATCTAAATGATTTCGGAATCACTATCAAAATCAAAAACATTTACATTTCAATTCATATTAATATTCAAAAATTAAAATGATTTATTATAATTTTACTCTGTCACTGCCAAAATTTTAATATAACCTCTAAAAGTGGTCACTTATTTAGGTATATAACCAGATTCTATGTTACCACCCTACACTTATGCTGATTATAACTATCCATGGGTTAAATTTTGTTTGTAAAAGCGAACACAAACTTTAACACCAGCATAAAATTATACCATAGGTTAGTTATACTCATACTTTAACCAACGATTGTAAAAGCGGGCCTAAGTGGAAATTTAAATTTTATTGTGTAATTTAGAAGTTAGTGTTCATGAAGTACCTACTGGCGAGTGCAGTAAGTCATTTTGTATTTTCAACTTGAAATTTATAATTGCAGCAATTGTTTGCTTAGCACAAACTAGTGAGGAAGTAAGGGACATTTTCCAAAATGATCAAAAGAGAGAAGTTCGATTTTCAAGAATGTTTAAATAAAATTTTGTGAGAATTGTATGATTAATAACATTAAAAGTTAATATTGATAAAAACCATTTAAATTTCAATTTATTGAAACTAAAAAATGAATAATATGAACATAAATCAGTGATTTAGAAAATATTCAAATGCTGGATATAGAACAACATTATATTGAAATATTATAATTCGGAAAATAAGATAAGATACATTCTTAATTTAAATAAAATTAAGGCCAAGATGACTGACTAGGAAATATGGTTAAAGGGGTGGTTTTCTAGTACCTTTCCCCTTAGGTCAAAAATCGGTAGTATTCAGCTGTCAGATCACAGCAGTACATCTGAAGCGACTAGGATATGAACTGCATAAATACAAAATGTAATAAATACAGTTGACTATATTTATAATGTGAATAGTAGATAATAATTGAAATTTATAAAAGAGCCCGAAACGTCGAATAATTTAAATTGTTTTAAAGAAAACCGAAATATCAATTATTTGTTTTTAGATAATTAATACTGAGGATTATTAATTTACATTATTAATTTATAATTATTAAGGATTATTAATATGTAAACTTAAATATTGGAATTTTCTCAAATTTTTATTACGTGTTTTCAAGTTTTTTTCTTTATTTTACGATATAGACGAATCGCTTACTTTAAAAAATCGAGGCAGATTTAATCTCCAGAAAAAATTTAACGCAAAAAGAAACTGTTACTATATAATATTCTATTCATAAGATATATTTACAAATGAATTTTAATAGACGCCCATCCAAAAATAGTGGCAATAATCATCTGTCAGATTTAAATGCTTTAAATGTTTCTGTGCTCTTTGTTTTACTACAGTACATTATTCCACTAATAGCGAAAAACAGAATTATTGATTTTTTTAACTATCTGTAAATATTATATAAATTATATATTGAGGTATTATACGATGACAGCTTAAATATGAATTATTAACGACAACAACAAAAATTATTAATATTTTGGTTTCTTTAGAACCATCGTTTTGGATTTCCTTTGCAATGAAATATTCAATCAAAAAAAGAGACTTCACAAGTTTTAATTTAATTTATTGATTTTTTTTTTTAAAGAAAACAGTTAACACGAATGTTAGAGTTAATTTCCGCACGCGCACAAAACGTTAAATGAGATTCATATCACCTATTTTTCTATCTGCTTCCAAAACAAACTCCAATTTCATATTTTTTCCACTCGACAATTTCTCGACCACAGATCGTCGGTATTTTCCAAAAATTTACTGTCCAGACGAACGTGGATCACACATCGATTCTCCTTTACGGAACCAAAAACACACTTTGGCAAACGTGGCACACACGTCTTTCCTCTTATTAGAAAACGAAGAACAAATTTTACTATAAGTGAAACACACGACTATTCTTATTTACGGATCCAACTCAGCTAACTCCCTTATCAAAATTTGTTTCCCCGGTAATTTCTTTTCTCCATTTTGTTGCAATTATGACTTTGTTTCTTCTCTACCGGAAAACCCGCTTATTTGCTCTAAAGGTGTCATCGCATAAACCCCTTACGATATTTGTCTTGAAAAGCTCCTGAATGGACACCGCAATATATTATAGAGTTTTGTGTAATTATAGATTACTATTCTATATATTGTATAATTTGGACAAAACGTATTTTGTATGAAATATAGTAGAAAAATTATTTAAGTTAAAAGTCATTAATTTAAAATGATAATAATTAATAAAAATAATAAACACAATTGTTTATTATTTAAATAGAATGTTGCAAGCCATTCGTGCTGAATATTAATATATTTATTTAATTTTAAATGTAATGTGTTAATAAACTTGGATATTCTGCTCGTGAAATTTCATTTTGTGTAGTTGGCAAAAATGTTTTTGTCCAAAACTGACTCACTGACATTTTGTCTGCGGCGAACATGTGGCGTGCGAGGCTCTCAATGCAATTTTGCTGGCTCGCTATCTTTTCCAATTTTTCTGTATAATTTCTCTTTTACCCATCCAAAATCACTTCACTTAGGGCCGGGATTATAAAGGACAGTTAAAATTTACTCGCTAGAATAAAATTTACTCTGTAGATTTTTGTGCTATTGACATCAGTTTTAGCTAGGTAACTATGGCAAATCTACAGAGTAAATTTTATTCTAGCGAGTAAATTTTAACTGTCCTTTATAATCCCGGCCCTTAGTTTTTCAAATACCTATTAATTCATCTAATATTCTTTTTATTTACATATTATAAAATAATTTCACCACAACTACACCAAACCTATGCGGATTGCTATCGATTCCCTATCTTCCATGACAGTCCCATTCTGATTTCATACAGATCAATTTAAATTACCTGACAAAGCCAAATTTTGCGCCTCAAAATACAGATTTTTAAATGTAAATAAAACTGTATTTATAATTGTTACATCCTTCTTTGAAATAAAAATCACGACAATATACTGGAGTTAAAGTCATATTTTTGCAGTTAATTATCATGTATTATAGATTATAATTCCATCAGCCTACACGGACCGATTGGGAAGCGGGAGACCGCGGTTCAAATCCTGGTACGTCGGATACACTGCTGTGATTTAACAGCTCAATAGCGATTTTTGGACTAAACGAGAAGGTAATAGAAAGCCATCCCTTTAATTATATTTCCTAGTCAATCATCTTGGCTTTGGCCAAGTCGATCGCATACATACTGTAAAGTGTATGACACTTGAAGAAGAAGAATAGATTAATATGTATTTATTTTTTCCGCAGTAAAGTTTTGGTTTCTTAAAAACAGTGTCGTTAAATGTCGGATAATATCAAATATACAAATAAATGTGTAAATTTCATCAAGTAAATAATATAAAAGTTGCTATGACATATCAAACCATGTCTGATAATGGAAAATCTTTTCTAAATAATTCCAAAGCCAACGATAATATATTAATCCTTTTTGATCCAAGTTTTTGACCGTATTGCGGTAGCCTGAAATAACACTTTTGAATATAATAATAATAATAATAATTTTGTTTTATTTCTTGTTTTGTAAGAGAAATATTTAATTTTGATCGAAAAGTTAGTGCATTACTTTTTTGATTTATCAATAATTATCATGAATTATCAAAAGTTCTAATTACTTGAAGGACTAGTAAAGAGTTTCAATTAGAGTCAAAAATTGAAAATTAAAATGTTCGTAATATTATTGCGGACACGGAAAGGATTAATGCCGATTTATCTGCATCAAACATAAAAATGAATAATAAATTAAACATGTTTAACCCTGGTCTTATCGACAGGACCCCATATTTGAGAATTTTATTAAAAATGTGAATAATTAGAAAGTTTTTTGGTTCCTAGTGTTTCAGGATCTTCATTATTTATATAATTTACATTTAAGATACTCTACATACTGTAAGCGAAGGCGGTTATGGCTTGACGCTTAAGTGCGTCGACTGCTAAGCCGAGAAGCCCGGTTCGAACCTGGGTGGAGTAAAACATTCTGAAAAAAGGCAATGGCAAACCAGCGAGGTACTTTTCCATGCTAGCTGTATTTTAAACAAGAAGCACACGATTAATGCGCGGTTTCTTCTCTCATAGATAAACTGCCGACACGTTGTCGGCAGTGTAAACCGTCGACAAAACAAATTTATTTGAAATTAACTAGTATCTACTTATAAATAATTGGACAGTGAAAATTTTATAACTTCCAAAAATGGATTTATAAATGCTCGATGTTAATGTTTTCTCTGACGATGATGACGAAGAAATGGAAGTTTCTTGAAGACCATATATTTTGCGAGATGGGGTCAACCATTAAGAAAGATGGGATTATTGATGCTTGTCACACATGCTCAATTCAATGTAGCCAAATGTATTTTAACAAATCCCTACGATTTTTGTCGGCTATTTTTACTACAGTGAAGAAAACCAAAATTTATTTTGTCGGCGGTTTACACTGCCGATAAGTTGTCGGCAGTTTATCTATGTGTGAAGAAACCGTGCATTAGAAGAAGTAGACATACTGTTAGATATGCTGGGAAGTTAACTACAAAATTTGTTGTTGAAACCTTTAAAATCACTCGAAGGCAAATGCATTTCAATGGTAGTTGTTTAAAAAAAAAGGTTGTTCGGTAAGGGTTAAATTTTATGTTGCCATGAAAATTAAGTTGATAAGTACGAAACATTTCTTGAAAGACTGAAAGTGTATAACAGGTTTGTAACGTAATTTTTCCAATAAACACACATCTTCTAGCTAATGTATTCTTTAAAATAATATAACTGTTTTCAAATCTACAAAAAAAATAATTTTTACCATCAAATTTTTTGCGAAGCTTTCAAAGAGTTGTGGGTTAGGATTTCTGAAAATTTGTACTTGAAATGACATTGTTATGTTTTAACTCTCACCGTTGTAAATAATTTTTTCCTTTTTGAGTTTATTTTTGCGATAGATAGATAGTCGTTATTTATTTTTAATTATATTTTACATTCTTCGTATTCTTTTACGAGATTTTTCAATCTCTCATTGTGAGTGTTATTAGTATTATTATTATATTTGCTCATTTAAATTTAAATTTTCTGTAATATCTCTAATTTTTAATAATTAAAATATTTGCAAAACTCATCGTTCTAGATCATCATTAAGAAAGACAGGTTACTTCATATTTATAAAATGTAAAAATTGAGCGTGCAATCAATATGTTGTGGCAAGTAAAATCTACAATTATTTAATAATATAAATCTAACTGTCTAGAAATCATGTATCATTGCGGATGCAGAACCACTTTTAACGTCAAGCCAAAACGAAACCACAAACTAACTAAACTATCCATTCTAAATGGCTTCTATAAACCACTAAAACCACATCCTATATGAAGCTTTGTGTAATTTTACTCATGTTACAAATTCCGTTAACGTAATTGCTTTGTAACAATGCAAATTAATAAACGCGTTAAGGGCTAGAATAGGTGCAACGAGGCGTACATGGTGAGCACCTGTCCCAGTTATTAATTAGTGAATTACCACCCGGCCACCAACTACCACTCAACACCGCTTTCATGTAACCTTATTTATTTAATTTGCATCATTTATATATATTTTTTTATTACTAATGAATTTTGTAATGCAGACATATTATAGTGGTTTTAATGAAATAAATAAATTTAAACGTATACCTTTATTATTAACTTCGTTAAGTATTAGTAAGTTACAAAGAGCTACCAATAAAAACATCATAAATATGTTTACAATAACATATGAATTATTGTTGCAACTATATTATTAAAATTTGTAAAAGACATAAAAACTTAATTTTGTAACTACTATAATTAGGTATACGGTGGAAAAAAGGACAAAAATATTTTATAGCTTAATTAGTAAAGTATTTTCATATGAAAATGTACATATTAACTTTAATTATAACATATTGTAATTTATGGTAAAAATGTTTTTTATAGCAGTTATGAACAATATCCGTTTATGAATACAGTATATTTTCAAAAATAACTAGAAAAAGACCGAAACTTATTTCTGAAAAGCAAATTGGTTCTACTACAAAAAGGTAAGCTTTGGGTGAAATAATATCAAATATATCGAGCAAAACATAAATTTTTTATAGTGAGGTTTGTTCTTACGGAATTCAACTTGAATATTAGTCCACAGAAGTTAGGCGAAAAAATGAGCTTTATTCGGAATAAATCGAACAAAAGATTTTGTATGTGTTTTTGTTATATGTTAGGGTCCTGATTATTTTCCCAAAAGTCCCCGGTGATATCGAATGTGCTTAACTTTTAAGAGTGGTTTGAAGAGGTGAAAATTGCTTTAAAATCGATTTTTCACAAATATCTCCTAAAATATCAAGTGTACTATGAAAATACCTATATACTAAATTAAAGCTGAAAGAATTATCTATAAAAAAGTATCGCTCACTGTTTAGCCTACAATGAATAGTTTCCAAAAAAAATTAATGTAAAAATTAGTATTGAAAAATTCAAACTTTAACATATCAACGACCGTGTTTGATAACAAAATAAAAAGATGTAAGTGGATTTTCGGTCGTAATGATCTATCATACTGATAGATACTCCTCTCACATTACGCTATCCAAAGATTAACGCTATATATTTTTTTTAATTACTTCACTTAGCACCTTTTAAAATGAATTCCTGAAATTGTGGTAATTGTCGATTTCATATTAATTTAATGTCGCTCGCTTTTGTAATTAGTAATTACTATGATGTCAATGATTATCTATACAATATACTACGTTAAAAGTCGTATAGAAAGTCTAGTCTGGAACGTGTTCGGAATGGCTATTTCAAGCTTGTTACAGAATATAGAATACTATTCTGGAAAATAATATCTGGAAAGTTTTAGATTTGGAAAATAAATAGTATCTCAGTATGTATATAGGTATACTCGCATAATTTAGTTTCATCTTATTCGAAAGAATTTTGGTACGTTGTGTGGTAAAGAGTAAGACTAAAAGAACTCTTAACTTTTGCATTGTGTTGACAGATAAAATATTTTTCATTTCATTTTTGGAGAAAGAAACATCCTCAAAATTTTTATTTTTACAGAAAGTCTTTTAAATGCTATACCAAAGAACACCAATACCTTCGGCTGTCTAATATAAAATAAAGTTTTATTTCGCTCTAACCATGTCTGATAATAATTTAATAAGATCAACATGATCAATATATTGTTCTCCTGTATTTTTTTGTAACTCTACCTTCGTTATAAGATATATATTTATTGATAACTAATATTCTAGAAGCAAATTTTTTTTAAATTAGCACTGTTTGCTATATGCCATTACCTTCTCTTGAACATAAGTAATGCTGTAATAATGATAAACAACGATTAGATCAAGTAAATTCAATGAATTTAATTAATGAAGCATCCTATTAGCTTATTACAATAGTCCATTTAATTAAATTAAATCAATTCAAATTATTTTTTTAACTTACTAATTAAATAAGCTGTGTAAAATTTTAAATTTAACCTAAGAATTTTCATAAACTATCACAACATTGTAAAAAGTGTATTTTTCTATGAAGTTAATGAAAAAATAAATTCCTTATCAGTAAACCCCCTTCACTCCTATCCTTGCAATTTGAGCAATATTTAAACGGATTCATTATATTCTTCTTTCTAGTTTATCGCCTGATGAA
Source organism: Cantharis lateralis (assembly GCA_963170105.1). Lineage (NCBI taxonomy): Eukaryota > Metazoa > Arthropoda > Insecta > Coleoptera > Cantharidae > Cantharis > Cantharis lateralis. The sequence continues at coordinate 15,063,554 of OY720629.1, forward strand.
GCCAAAGTATTGAAAAAACGTTTGCGATTAATAATTTACTAGTATGTAGGGTAGACTGGGCACGGTTGTAACAATTTTCCTTTAAATGCTCACAGCACAGCTATAAGCAGCGATTAAAGCTTTTGCGATGAAAGCATAGTCATTTGTTTTTAAAATAATATCAAAACTAGTAGCTCAGGTACAACAGTTTGGCAGGAATATGTCATTTTAATAAGAGTGTGCGATTGTTACAACCGATCCCATACCAAGGGCGGTTATAACACCAATGGAGGAAAGTTGTAACACTCAAAAATAATACATAAATCAGGCACTTCAAATCAGTTTTATTACTCAAAAATACTGAAATGTACTTAAAACATATTAAAAATATTTAAGGCACGTTTAAGTAGAGAATTATTAGAACTAAACTAAAATAAGTCCACAGAAATAATATTCTTTTCTTTGGAAAGTATCACTCGAGCAGTTTTATAATTAGACTTGCCAACCAAAAATAATCTTTGAATAATAATTAAAAAAATCTAATCAGCAAAATCTAAGTTTAAATAAAATATTTTTTCCATTTAATATTTAATCAGACTCATCGCAGTTATGGCATATTATATAATATTTACTCCCATCAGTACAAGCTATTTGAGACTATTGCTTGCAGCCTCCTTGACACTGAATCCAACTCTCTCCTGATCGACTTGCTGAATACGTCTCTAGGCAAAGAAGGCAATAATATTCTTCTTCTTCAGATGATTCGGGTGGTGTGTTAGTCTTCTTTTTATTTGCTTTTCTTTTCCCTTTGTTCATCTTTTCAGTGGATGTTTGAAGTGTTTTTTTCGTCGTTTGTGTATTTTTCGATGGTTTCTGTCGCTCTTCATACTCTTTTCTAACAACTTCTTTTTTTACAACCGTCCCCAACCCCATTTTTGGTAATAAGGCTGTCACAGATACGAGGTAACATAACCTATACAAAAACAAATCAGCGTACTATAATCTCTAAAATACGACGATTACGTAAATAAAATTTGGATATACAATATTATATTAATATTTAAGCTATATCATAAATAAATTCTCAAAAAATATTTACTTTTGGTTTACAAAACACAATAGGCCTCCTCGTAAACGCACTTACCGCGTGAAAGACGACGCAACGTTGGAGTCATGTTGGGACTTGTTGCCTGTTTGCCCCCCGTTTGGACCTCGCACCTACCGTGCATAGTTTCGGTAATATTCGAGTTGTTACAACCGTACCCAGTCTACCCTACATATTTTATTTGTGATTACCTAGATTATAAACATTTTTGGTTCTGAACAGTGTATGTGCACATTTTAGGTTTTCTAAAATATTGATATGATTAATATCAATATTAATATCAAACTTTGAAACTAAGACATACTGTTTTAACATTTTCATATTCAAAAAATTGTGCTTTACCGAAATCCGTAAAGTAAAATAAAGATTGCCAATTAAAAACAATTTACAAAAACACTAAAATAAAATGCAGAAAAAGTAGTATCATTCAAAAGCATGAGATTGATGGCTTCAATTATTTCCTGAGAATATTTCTCTAAAATATATTATCTACATAATTTGTTTCAAACTGTACGAGCTCGCTGTATAGTTAGAACTATTTAATTATGGTATAAAAAATCATTCGCTGGTTACTTGAAATTTATCTTACTTTTGTAATAAATTATAGTTACCTACTAAATGATTACAAGAAAATGTTAATTTGCTTCTATTAAGTTTCCATCTGTTAAGATGAAACCTGGAAAGCCATTATGGTGAATTATATAATGAATTTAAATATAAATCAATAACAATAGTATTAAGTAAATGATAATAATTATTAATTTATTAAAATTTTGATCAGTGAAGCTTAACATCATTTTAAGATTGAAAGTTGTTTCATTACTTTTCTATGGACTATACAAAATTAACTTTATTGTATTTAACTTTCTTTATCATTTTTTAAATGGTAAATGTTTAAATTTTGAATTAGAAACATTTAACTACCTCATGAATTTTTTTAATCAATAATGAAAAGTAAAACGCTAACAACCTATTCACCTTGGTTATTTAGACATGTTTTTAGTATCAAGATACCTTTGACTTATTAATTACATCAACAACTTGTTCGCTTATGCAAATTGCTGCATATTAATCTTTTGATTAGCATTCATTTCCGCTAGAAGCCACTGAGGCTAATGAGAACCGAATTGCTATCAAATTATACAGAACACCAAACCCGACTACTTACCTTATTGGTCAGGACAGGACTTGATTTTTGTAAATATTATATCTGCTGTAGTCTGCTGCCACCAAATTTAAATTAAGAAAGAAATCTTTAAAAAAAAGTATTCTTTTTAAACTGAATTCTATAGATTCTCTATCTTGTTGGACATCAGAAGATTTTTTAACCAAATTCTTAATCTGCGGTTAAGATTTCAAAAAACTTCTTTTGTGTTTTTGGATATAATTTTTGCAACAATTATTTCAAAGAATAATTAAACCATTGCATTGGTTAGAAATAACAAAAGATTAAAAAATCATTGTTACAACTTTTAGGATATAAAATTACTATATAATACTAGCAGGTCGGAGGCCTCCAGGACAAATCATAATTAATAAATAAATTTCTTAGCATACACAATTTATATCAAACGTTTATTGAACATAATATACCGTAGTTCTAAAATATAGATGTATATATTTTTCATTAGTTCCCAATAAACACAATATTAGTCAATACTAGAACAATTAATGAATTATCGAAAATTTCATTTCAGAAATTCATAATTATTTCAAAATATTTAATTTTGAAAAAATTTTTGATTCTAAACATAAATATATAAAATTTGAAAATTTAACGATAGGTGACGTAACTATTTGTGAAACCCCCTTCCTATCATCACCAAAATGGTCTTGAGGGCTGACCTCCCAGTTTTACGACCATTTGCAATTTGTTTAAAATTGGTAGGTTCCTAAGCCAAAATATGGGTCGGATCGATTTGGAGTGGGTTGTAATCGACTCCCCACGGCCGAAATATTCGGAAAACTACCTCGGGTGACATTTTGCATTTATCATTTTCTGCCAAATGGGCAGCCATTTTGAAAAAGAGGCCCTAAAAACAACTTTCGTCGAAAAAAAATTCGGCCACATATCGGGCAGTTTTGTTTGTTGTGTGTATGTTGAACGTTTCAGACCGCTAACCAAAAGTACATCGTATGAGTGGTTTTCGTCGTGTAGTCTAAAAATTTGAAAATCAAAATTCTGAGAAAAAAATAATAAAAAAAAATGTATAACTCCTGAATAAGGAAGTTTTATTAGTAAGGCTGTAAATGTACAAAACATTAAAGTGAACAGGGGCGGATCTAGAAATTTTTCACCGGAGAGGCGCAAAGTCAGATTTTAAAATGATTAAGTACCTACAAATCGAAATCGACTAAATAATTGTGTTTGAAGATTGTGAAACAAGCTTTTTCTTGGAGATTTGGAGAGGGCGCGAGTCCCGTTTGCCCCCCTTGGATCCGCGCCTGAAAGTGAAGATTACATAATATGTAAAAACATTATTATTTAAAAACAATGAAAAAACCATTAATCTAACCACATTATTTGACAGTTAAGAAAATTTAAAAAGTTTTGAAAATTTTGAAAAAAGAATAATTATGACATTATGAAACTAGATAAAATTTTAAAATAAAACTTTAGTAATGCGATATAAGGCTCTCCTCCTCGGTCTTTTTGCTTTGATAAGGGCTTGGTGACCGCTGTCTCAATGATTGAGAAGCGGCTTTTTTGACAAAGTTCTTCGGTGGTTTGTCATTGCCCCATTCCTAAGGCTCTATTTCACGATTATTTTCGATTTTCAGTTACATTATAACATTATAAAAAATACAAAAATATAATATACGTACTGCTATGAAACAAGAATTATATTCGAAACAATTGAAAAAGTAAAAGTTAACCAAGAAATCATTTAAAAAAAAATTTTTAATTATAGATTAAATGTGATTTATTAAAAATAGAAATAACTGACTTAGGTCAGTTGTCAACGTAACATATTGCTAGAGTGATATGAACCAAGGACCGAAAAGGATTCAAAGCAAATCAAAAACTGAACAGCGTGGGGCAGCCAGCGACCTGCATAATACAAAACGAAGAAGTTGAGCCCTGTTGAACAATGAGTACCAAGAATTACACAAAGTTAGGGGTGCTAAATCCGTTTAATCAAGCCAAAACAATATAATATTTAATTCAGTTGGATTGAAAAAGAAAACTCGAGAAATCGCAAAATAATTATTCAGTCCTCCAAAAAATTATATTATTAAAATCAATCTTAGTACGTGGCACAAGCAGGGCCGGCGCTAGGATATTTGACGCCCTAGGCAACATCTTTGTATCTTATGGGCCGGTCGATGTTTTGCGGTTTTGAATTTCGCCGAAATTTTTGTACTGTGAATTAGATAATGGACTATAATATAGTTCTTATAAAAAATAAAATTTGTGGATCATCAAGTAGTTTTTCCAAAATTAACAAAAATAAACTCTTACATTATTGCATTATATTGTGCAATACCATTGGTCACTGACAACAGGCAGAAGATGGAGCCTGTGAGAATTACTTAACGAACCTTTTTCAAATTATCAAAAATGATGGATTTTAGAATGCCTGTATCCAAGACTCGCAAAAACATCCCTATAGGGTTACCGAACTCGAAAATGACGAAATTCTAAAGTTGAGATCCGAGATTTGAAAATGTCAGGGGCAGTGAAAACTTAGCCTTTGCTAAACGCTCGGGCGATTCCGGACAGTTTTCTCAACCCCTGTGTGAATTATTACAATACTCGAAGTGCAAATGAACTCGATAATCTAGGAACTCGAATGTCGTTTCCTCTGCAACCACATGCAGTAGAATGAACACGTTCTCTTCCCACCTAAATTCTGGTTTCTAATAATCACGTAGCGTACACGTACCGTCAAGTGAATATTTTTTTAAGCAAAAATGAACTTAAACTTATAAAATTTATATCAAAAAGCCGATTTTCAAAATTCATAAGAATTTTCTTAGAATGCTTAAATTTTGCTCTTTCAGAATATTTAAAGGTTTTCTATTGTACTTTTGAAGAAAAGAAACAGAAAAGAGCGACAGTAACCCAATAACAGTGGACACTGCAATTAATTTTTGTACCTCGATCTGGTTTGCGCCCGGGCCCTAGGCAGTTGCCCAGTGCCTAGCGCCGGCACTGGGCACAAGTGATAAAGGTTATGGAGTACGTATTCATTGTTGAAAGCTAGGTAAACAGTCGAGTGTTACTAAAAGGTGAAGACGGCATTCCAGCATTTCTTCCGAAAGTGAGGAAGCTTTTTGGTGTTTGTGTGCATTTTGGAGTTTGTGAACCTCGCATCCGGGATTACCTCAAACACCAAACAATTTTTACAATTTAGTTATTAAGGTTAATACACATACTAGTAGATACAGCGTTTGAAAAATTGTTTAAATTTAAATTTTATAGTGGAACCGGTAAATGTACACGTTTACCTGTTACTCATATTTTCATAAAATATATTAATAGTAGATACCTACCTATATATAGTACGTACACACTTACTAATTTACTTTTAAAATTTTAACTTTAAATTACACCTGTTTCATAATATAACTTTCAATATTTTATCCTGTAATACATAAAGGCTTAGTGTAGGTACATATTATTTATGTATCTATTTAAATATAATTTTAAAATTCTTTTGTCATGGCCCATTAATTTAAATAAATAAAATATTTGATAATGAAACAGACTAACATAAAAATTAACAAGAGCAAATTAAAAATAATTAAATAAGTACAAACCTGCACAAGGAAAGGTGTTAGTCGAGCATGTGCTGAGAAATAGAAGCAATATGTCAAACAGCTTGGCAAGTATCAATTAATCATTTATATTCTTTCTAATTTTTTTAAAATCATATTATTGTTTTACGATGTTGCGTTAGGTTTAAATTAAAAAATCTGCTTGTTAATTAAAGAAGTTTAAGAACTTCAATTATTGCAATGTAGGATACACTTTTTAATAAATTCTATTTAAACACTAAACGGTAAAACTATATTTAAATTTTTTTTTAAATTTAAGTTATAATAATAATTATAATTTTTTTGCCCAACGACTAGAAATTTGGTTTAATACGTAGGATTTGTTATTAATTATGTAAAAAAAAACGGAAATATAAATTTTGATGTTAATACCGAACAAACACAAAACGTTTTTGTTTAAAAATACTAACATTAAAATAAAATCACAAGGCATTGAACTTTTACCACCTGATAAAAATAGTATAATATGAAATAAGTACCAACAATTTATTAACTTTTAAATTGAGAATTACTTATGTTTACCTATGTTATGTATCTACATAAGGGATGATTGACAATTTACTTTTATGGGTGTAGAATCTATGATTCTATAGCCTTCTTAAATAGTATTTTACACCAAAAGTTGAAAAAAGGTAGATTACTAAAAGAATAGACTAGTCAATAAGCTCAAGGAGTTCAGGAACTTTTCATCACGAGTGGTGTACAACGATTTATCTAATTTCGTAATAGTGAGAAACATTGTCGAATAAAATTCATTTGCTTCCCGAAAGATGTCTTTCTGTACAAAAATTAGATCACGTATTTGTTAAACTCAACTGGGCTTTTGAAATTGTTGGTTTGTTTCTTTGTTACCTTAACGAGCTAGATAGGTTTTGAAATCTTAAACTTAAGAACAATTGATTAAAACAGCAGTTCTTACACTCGAGCAAAATAATATTGTAATAAGGTATCCGCATATATAAGGGAATTTTTACTAGAATATATAGGGTTGCTACAGGCTAGTGTGACTTGTAACGTAGTTTTCATAGTTGCAATGTTTAAAGTTTTAGTAATACACTTGTTTTATATCTACACTATATCCTAATAATACGGCAATATTATTATATCTATTATTTTTTTAATTATCAATTTATAAAATTAATTACATTAGTTATTAATTAATTATATCATAATTAACTACCGTGTATTACGTTAACAAAAGTTGATGTAAATTCATTGACGCAGGTTTTAAAGAAACTTGTGTAGAATAAATCTATTTTCAAAAATCGTGTCACATTAACTTTTGCGAGAGTCGTTTGCCTAGTAGTTATCAGAATGTATACTGCAATACTAAAGATACTCGATTATATTAAAAAAAAAAGTTTAAACTGCAAATTTTTACGTTTTAACAGAATCTGCGGATTTGTACAAACAAAAACCTTTATTTAAACGCTCTCATAATAAATTTGCACACATTTCATGAACAGAATTTGAACATTCGTACTACTTCAATTCTTTATAGATGAAGAATATGAGTTAACGTGATAATCAACAACCTAATAATTATTGTTAAAATTCTTTACGATTGCAGGATTCTTCCTGAACATTAGTAATTGATAAATAATTGCCCCCCCCCCCCTGAAATACGGCCTTGGTAAACGATGTAAATTGATATGAAGTATTGAGATACAAATATAGCATTGGAAAAATTTTCAATCTACTTATATCTCACAAATTTTAAATTTAGATTATTAAGTTTTTCCCATAGTTGTATCCTAACCGAGATCCTAAATTGTGCTAGAAAGAAAATTTCTTTCAGAACGAGGGGTTAGGCGAAAGCATTTCTGTGGATGCATAATTTTCAATATATAGTCTCGATCGACTTAAAAACATCGAATTTGTTTAAAAAAGTAAAATTTTCCAACACAATTATTTTTTTAAATATTATTTTCTATTATACATTCACTTTTTGGATATGCAGGAAAAGATATATATTTAATGTACTTAAAGTAATGCAGGAAGTAAACTCCTCACTTACATAATTTGCTTTGTTTTGAACAGTAATATATCGCTTCTAAATAAAAAAAAATTTTGGCAAAAATTAATTATGCATGCACACTTGAAAATTAACAGTTTAAATAAAAGCGCGATTCAAAAGGTCGTTTAACTTAATGGTTATATAGTTATCAGTCAATTAACTTTTGAATGGTAAAATACATTTTTAAAATTGAATACTGATGATTATAACAATAAATTAGCAGCTGACTTTTAGCATTTTACAGTATAACTTGAAAATAATGAAAGGACCTTTTTCCGGTGAAAGTTTACTATAACATAACGTATTGTTATAATTTTATATGGTAAAGCTCTCATAAACCATCCATCCACTTGAGCTACAGTGACTGGACAAATTGGATAACAATAAAAAGGTGTCCATCTAAATAGAATATAATTTGAGGCAGCCAAAGAGGTGCGAGGATGTCCGCACTTCCTGCGGAAATAACAATTAGTTGCCCCTAATTTGTGGTTTTTATCAACAAACGTGACGCCGTTACAATAGCATATGCAAAGAGCTCATCAACTTGTTTAACCCGAGTATTTTGAGCGACTGTGATAATTGGGTATCAAAGCATAAATTTAACTCGCAACTGTTGTTCGAATTACTTTTTTATTTGTTTAATGCATAAAAACAAAAAATTAAATTAACTAAATTGACCAATTGTTAGATATCAATTTAGATTACTTTAGGTAATTAATTTAATATATTTTAGATTTTGTACATAGATAATGTTTTAATTTTTATTCGCGGTCAAACATAACAGCTATTATTAATAAATACAATATATAAAAATTATTCAAGATAAGACACTGCAATAAATTTAAATAATTGCTCAATACATTATAATATTAAAGTTGGAATAATAATGAAGTTAACAATTATGTTTAAGCATCTTAATGGTTAAAATATTCTATGTGCAAAACATTAAATAATGTTAAATTGTTAAGGTGGTATATATTATGTTAATCATTTACATTATGATATTAAGTATTTATGACAACAAATAAGTTAGATAACATTAACTTCGACGGTTAAATTTTTATTACGTTTACCTGTTTACGTTCATACACATAATTTAGTAAAAGACAGTAGCGGTTTTTCAGAACAGGCAGGTTAGGCCGGGCCTACCTTAAATTTGAACACATCAAATAATTTTTTTCAGTTTAAAATATTTTATTTTACATAATATATTTTATTATTTCCATTCAAAATAATTGCAATAATACCGCTAAACTATCACAACGCTGTATTTTTATTTGCAGTTTGCAAGTAGTATAGGCACGACAGGCACCGGCCGAACCGACTTACATAGCAGCCAATGTATTCAGCACGGTGCACCATATAATATGTGATTCACACAGGTACTATGCTGTTATGGTAGGCCCGGGCTTATATGTAGAGTCCGCAACCCGCAGTGCATCCGATTAAGTCTCCAGTCGTATTTAGTAAATTATTTATTATTATATTATATTTTACTACTATTATTTATACAGTTTAAGTTTTTATTATTTCCATTCTAAATAATTTCAATAATACTGCTAAAAATGTAAAAATCACCTCGCCGTATTTTTTATTTGCAAGTATAGGCACTGGCCGAACCGATATAATAGCATAGCACAGAGCACCGGCGACCCACCGTATGATTCACATGCCACCATACAATTACTATATAGGCCCGTGCCTTGCAGTTAATCGCTAAAGAAGCCGTTTTTTGTCATATTGAAATCGATTTTACAGCAAAACTTTTTAGATATTTTTTGTTGGAAATTTCATTGCCTTCAATTTTGTTCAAATACAATTTTTATTTTTACGCACTGTTTCTGACTGACAGCGACTTAAACAGCACTCTGTAAAATACAAAAAATAAAATTTCCAACAAAACATGTCTAAAAATTTTTGCTGTAAAATCGATTTTAATATGACAAAAATTACTTCAAAATGTTCAAATTTTATTGGTAACATAGGAGTGTCTGAGTTTTTTTGCGAGTAAGAACCTTCTCGTGTTTAAAGCGTTAAAAACTTATTTAAGAAATACGATGTCCCAAGATCGACTATCTTCACTTGCACTGCTGTCGATACAAAAAGATATCCTCAATGACTTAATGAAAAAAGATTCATTTTATGATGACATAATCGACAGATTTGCGAAGAGTAAGGATAGAAGAATTAAACTTCTTTACAAAATAATAATAATAATACTGAATTTTATAAAAACTTTTTGTTTTTTCATTTTAATTACTATAGGTACAAAAAAACTTATTCAAAAAAACCATGCCAAAAAAAGCCCCCCCCTCGGAGCTATTCAAAAATTGCTGGCCTACCCAATATTTTAGTACACGAGCCGCCGCTGGTAAAAGATGAATGTGGGTCAAATTCACACTAATAATTAATACATTTAAACTGTTTGTATTATTAGATATTATTGAAATTATATCTACAGACAAGTTATTGTCATTAACTATTTTTTTTATTAATTTATTTTATCACGTTATACCAAAGAACATAATACCTATTATATATATTAGAGAAAGTAATACAGTTTTGAACCGATAAAACGATCACAGCTCAGCTCAGTTGACAAAAATTAACCTCACTATCCAAAACAAGCCCCAAACTCCGAGTGGAATCCATACCCTGACGAATTCGTCTTCAATCGTTGCAGATAATGTTACGGTACTCAAAGTTTTGTACGTACCAGCCCATGATCATCCAAAATCATAAGTTCCGATTTCGCAAGATTTAGAGCCAGACCATTTAACAACGACCACATACGTAAAGATTAGAGATTGTGGTTTAAAACATTTATTGCATTATCGATGCCCGAAGGCAAACATAACACACATAGTATCCGAGAATCGTCAGCATAGAGATCTAGAGAACCATCCGGATCCACCGTTGCCCCCAGCTCAGCCATATTTATATAATATGAGTAACAGTGGTATAAAGATGCTTTCCTGCGAAACACCACGAGTAACAGTCAACGGCCATGACACGTTCCCTGCCAACTCTACCAGTTGGGTCTTGCTTCGCAAATAAAACACTAACCACCTACACAGTGATTTATCACAGCCATAATAGTGTAGTTTGGCCAAAAGTCGATCACGAACAACCGAGTCAAAGCCATACAATAGGCAAGAAGCAAAAAAAAGGTCTAAATGGGAAGGCGACAAATAAAGCACTCTTAACGTGCTCGCCCACTTAGGCGATCCCATGCGACGCGAGACGCTTAGAGAAGTTTATATAGAATCAAATAGGAACCCGTACATTAAGGCAAACATTCCTAATGTGGGGAATTCCATTTGATTCCCAACTTCTCTAAGCGATCAAATTTGCGTTGCATCGTTTCGCCTAATGTGCTCTCAGCTTTGATAAGGGACTTCGATACGACGGAGATGATAAGGTTCCGAGACTATTGAAACCTTGGAACCAGTCTCAGCCTATGAAGGCTAATCCCATGAGGACCCAGAGCATAGGAGCACAGAGCCCCGACAACACCTCAAGCGTGGTCTTACAAATAGAGAGTGGCTTCACTTCAAGAGAAAGCAAACCACGCAACCCGAAATCCATCCCGGTGGATGGTCCGGAACAGTGCCGAGGAAGTTGACATTAATAAAGTCCAGATCCTTGTTCCTCGGTGCAGAAATTTGACAAAATGAACGAAAATAAATCCCCCAAGAATACAACAAAAACCGGAAAGCAAAACTTTTTTTAGAAGATTTGGTTCTCTAAATAAATTGATAAATTTGAATTCATAACTTACATTTTTTTAAATTAAATTTATTACTTTAACATATAAAAATTAAAACTACTTTTTATAAATATTATCAGTTGTTAATAGTTTAAAAATTACTTAGATATAATAACCATAGTACACGATGCAATAATCCGTTCATTAAAATTAAGCAATGTCATAATTGGTGCAAGAGTTTTAATCTTTTAGTATAGCGCCTCAATTAATACCAGATAAGTATAAGTACCCACCTCAAATTATAAATCATCAATACTTAGCAAAATAAATTCAAGTTTTTAAATTACGATCATAACATATCGATATTAAATATCACTAAGTATTAATGAGTTTCGTTAAATCGCAGCTAATGAATGTAATTAATTTTATAAGCTAAATAACTATTATAATTTGTTTTAAAATAATTGTCTGCTGAGCTCTAAGTTGACTTTAAAATTAATCAATAATGAAGTCGGCAATAACCACTTTAAATAATTTAGCATACATAATTTTTTTGCTAATTAGCATTTACGAGTAACAATGTGTTTATAGAGTGATATTATCTTTGTGCTACATAGAACATGTTTATTTGGCTAGTTGAAAAGTAACTAACTACTTAACTAATCAATCGCTAGATTATTTTAGTAGAAAACAAATCTTCTACTAAACTACTGGCGAACTGTTCCGTTTGTAAACAAAAAAAAATGGAAAAGTTTAAATGCCTATAAAATAGTCAATTATCTTGGTTAGTTTAATAAAAACTGACCAAAATAATATATAATAATATAATAATGTAGTTCTACTAATAGATCTTCTACGCTGTTTTCCTTCAAACGTACGATAGAAAACTCTTAAATATTCTGAAAGAGCAAAATTTAAGCTTTCTTATGAGGTGAGGATAAATAAATCGGCCCAACAGTTACTTCACAATTTAATTTTGAAAATCGACTTTTGATGTAAATTTTACAAGTTAACGTTCATGTTAGCTTTAAAAAACATTCACTTGACGGTTCGTGTACCCTACGTTGATCTTAGCAATCCAAATTTATGTGGCGAAAGAACGTGTTTATTCCATTGCATGCGGTTACAGAGGAAGCATAGTTCGTTATCGAGTGCATTTGCGCTCCGAGGATCGTTTTAATAAGCACAGGGGTTGGCAAATCTCGGATCCTAGTATTCCAATTTTGTCATTTTCGAGTTTCATCGCACTTCGGGGAATATTTTAATGAGTTTAGCTCTTGTAAAAACGGCCCGGAATGCTCGAGCGAAGCGAGAGTGTTAAGGGCGCTGTTTTGTCAGTTAAAAAAACTTTTCGTCTGTCGAACTCATCAAAAACAGGTCACCTTGCTATATTAAAATTTGAAATAGAATTGGTAATTATTTAAACTTCTAATTGCAATAGTTTGCGAACTACTCGTTAAACTCTCCATTAAAATTGTAAATTGTAAAAATGATTTACAAATTGTTTTGTTTTCATTTTTATGTTTTTATAAAAGAATTAAAAGACAAAATGTGTTCAATTGAAGAGATCGATAAGAACCTAATGAAATCAATCATTAACACAACACCTAATGAACATCTGCACTACCTCAAAAGCCCTAACAAATTAATTTTGTGTGATTTTTAGATTCATTAATCAACGAAAGTTTTAGATTTAAGTAAAATTCTATGTACCGTTAACAATATAAATGACTTTTGTAAAATTTGGTAACCTGTTAATAATTCTATTATGTATTTATATAAGGCATAGATATAGGTACAGCCACTTCCGTTCTGCAAAAAAATTAATTGGTTTCTTTATGTAGCAAAAAGGTATAAGCACAATATAGTTTATTAATTATTATTTAGAGATAATGAAGAATAAATTGTAAAAAGTAATTTTTCTATATTTTGGTATTGTATGGTTTGAAGGTTTAAGGTACCTAGTAATATACCAATCATAATTGCACACTACATTTTTATAATACTACTATAACAATAAAAATAATAACTAAACTTTAATGTTATGAATATTTTATTAATCTGTTTATTTATAATAGAATATTATTAATCAAATAATAAATCAGGATTATTAACTTATGAAAATGTAATATATTAAAAACTCAAAAATAAAGCAATAAGTTAAGTTAAACAAACGATTGAAATTCTTTAGATCTTTAATATTTCGAAACAGAATGCATCTTCATCAGAATTTCAATCGTTTATTTAACGGTACGCGACAACTCGGCGACGTCAACTCGGCGACGGTCAACTCGGCGACGTCAATTCGGCGACGGTCAACTCGGCGACCGGTCAACTCGGCGACCGGTCAACTCGGCGACGGTCAACTCGGCGACGGACAAATCGGCGACCGGTCAACTCGGCGATGGTCAAGTCGGCGACGGCTAACTAGACGATGGTCAACTCGGCAACCGGTCAGGTCGGCGATAGGCAATTCGGCGACGCACAGTGGGACGAAACCCTGAATTCGTGGCCAATAATCAAAAACCCACCTAATTTGGGTGAAACTTTGCACTCTGGGGTTTTTGGGGTCGCTGATTACGAATCTAAAGTCAAAAATTTCTAAAACAAAATGGCGGGCCTAAAACGGTAACAAATTTGTTCTAAAACACATAGAATTCGGGTGAAAATCTGTACTCGGGGGTTTTTGGGGTAGCTGATTACGAATTTAAAGTCAAAAGTAGCAAAAATAAAATGGCGGACCCAAAACTTTATCATATTTTTATCTCAAAAATTTTCTTTACCTAAATTAGCAATCTGACTTTGATTTAGTCCAGTTGCTTGGGATGCCGGGGCAAGACAACGAAAAATCACCACAATAAGTAATTTAACCAGGGGTAAATTATGAAATAATGTGTTATAACGTCGGTTAGGGCGAACCATCGCCGAGTTGACTGGTCGCCGAGTTAACAGTCGCCGAGTTGACCGGTCGCCGACTTGCCTGTCGCCGAGTTGCCCGTCGCCGAGTTGACCGTCGCCGAGTTGACCGGTCGCCGAGTAGACCGTCGCCGAGTTGACCAGTCGCCGAGTTGACCGGTCGCCGAGTTGACCGTCGTCGAGTTGACGTCGCCGAGTTGACCATCGCCGAGTTGACGTCGCCGAGTTGACCGGGTCCGTTTATTTAACGTGTTTCATTTTTGAGTTTTTAATGTAATATTAATCAAATTTTCGTAAATAGATTTAGTTTGCGAAAATTAGAATTTACATACATTTTAATTTGTTATATTACCTTGAAAATGGGTCTTTAAATGACCCAAAACGTTGGACAATTTAGTTGTTTGAATAGACGTTTAAACTTAAGTATATTTTATTCACATTAATAAAATAAAGGTCAACTTTATTAATTACTATTTATTATTGTCTTTTATGGATTTATAATTGTTGTTTTAAAGATTCCGCTTTCATCGCTGCCGAGCTGGCCATTTGACTCGAAATTACGAAGTGACTTCGGGCCAAGGTACATAGTCAGCGTGTTCTGATGCATTTACTGAAAAAACAAAGAAGTATACTACAAATAAAGTTATTTTTCTCAAGCCAAGTTTTTAAATTATACATACAAACCACAATATCGTCTGGGGTCAATAAATAATGCAATCCCAACTATAACAAAAACACAATTTAAAAATTATTATCAACTAAGTCTATATAGTTAACATAAGCCGCAATCGTCATTTACCTTGTGGTAAAAACGCCACTGAAAATGGAAATAACAAATCTTTTTTGTATTTTTTTTCTTAAATAACTGAACGATTAAGAGTGTGTTCAATTATTTTTTAAAAATAATTAAATTATTAAATTAATTTGTTATCTTGTTAATTCCAAAATTTGTACAAGAAAATCGTTTAAGGATGCTTTATTTATGTTATTGTTGCTACGTAATAAAAAACTTGGTAATACAAAAAAATAAAGAAGAACTGATATATAAGTTGATAAATGAACAAAAAAATTTATATAGACTCCCAACTGAGTTAAGTTGAGTTTGGAACCTCAATTAGGCTACCTGCTTTGCCTTACTTCATTATAATGATCAATAGTTGCCGCTAATTAATGTAAAAATTTCTCACCGTCTTATCCACTTATAATATAGAATAAAAAAAAGAAAAAAGTTAACATCATATTTTTCAACTTTGCACAATGCAAGGCATTAAGCACCCGTAATTTTCTTTGCATGCATTTTTCATGCGAAAAGTACATCTATTAATATGAACTGTTTGGTTGAAAACACAAAGGTTTATAATAAATGAATTATGACAATGAGGTCTACTGTTTTGTTAACGTTTTTTATATTATCTGCCAGTTAACTATAAAGTAATAATAATAGTTTGTGAGAAGTAATGAGCGTTATAAAGTAAAATTGCTCTATTTCTAATAGCAGTTAGAGTTTCAAAAACATTAGCGAGTCACCCAATTTTTTTTTGCCGTGCTCAAATACAATCGTATTTGAATTATATTATGTTGAATTTAATCAGAATACTTAAATAAAAATTTTTCGATAACTTAAAATAACAAGCATTGTAGGTATCAATAGAACTCTAAATAGAGTGTTTAAAATTCTGAAAAGTAACCTCATACAAATTCAAAATTTATTTATAGGAAGAAGTACCTTATACGGATCCAAATATAGACCATCGCAATGATATTGTGATGAAGGGTACCTCCATATAGATGGGTAACTTGAATGCGTTATTCTGTAGAGATATATAAAAGTTTTAAGAGAACTATAAATAGAAAATATTACTTCGTTTCAAATTTAACTCTATAAGCGATGTTTAAGCTTAAATCGATTTTGTGAATCCAAAAGTTTTAAACAAATCTCGAAGACAATCTAAAAGTATCCATGTTAGAAGTATCTTACAACTTGTATGACATGCATTAGGATTGTAAATAATTTAGCATCAAATTGTTCACGATAAATCGAAAATGTCAGTAAAGCATTATTAACTTTTCAGCATTACCGCATAATCTCATTGTATCGAAGATATAAAAACTTTCATTTTACACGTATAGTTAGTTACAAGTTCGTGGCTTATAAATGAAATAGCAAATTATGAACGTAAACTGCAAAATGAAAGAAATTGATTTGCTTGAATGCTTACAAAAAGCATAAAAAAATATCATGATGGCAGAACATGGCTTACAAATAAACAACAGAGCAAAACCTGAATTACAAATTGCACTCTGATAACTGTAATTTAGTGCAAGAGGGGCTGAACATTCGCCCTCAATTTATTTCCATTATATTACTGTAAACGTACTTTACATAAAGTCGACTATTGTATCACTAATCATTCAGTACTTACAGTTTTCACATCACGTTTAATGCGAACCTCTATTTGAATATGACGTTTATATTTTGCAAATTCAATTTTAACTTGACCTAAGGAAATGGTTCATAATCAAAATTTCAATTACATTCGATTTGAATTTTATTGCGTTAATATTACATAAATTATAGAGGATAAAATATCATAACATTTTTGATTTAATGAGAAGATTACATTTTTAATAATATTCTGCAAATTATAAACCATTTCTAATAAACTTTTTATATTGAATAAATTCACGCAAACCACAGATTTTCATTACGCAAATATGAGTTGACAATGGACAGGATCTATCGCGATCATACGTATACAATAGTAAATCATAAAATAATAATGTAAACATAAAATAATAAAGAAAAATCTAATATTCAATTTTTTGATTATTCATGTAAGTACACTGAAAAAAAATTATTTGTTTCAATTAAATAATATAGCTGTGTAGGTATATTAATATTTGGCGGACGATATATGTAGGTAGATATTGAATCACAAGATTCAAATGTAAAATATAAAAAAACGCTCAATAAAGAGTGGATTTTAAAAGAAAACCTATAATTAATTTAGACGAAAAATAATATTTTCAAATTTTCAAACATGAACCCATATGCTATTCTTTTAAAAGAAAAAACTAATTTTTTTTTCATATACATAAGAAATCTATTTTATTAAATTATCTACAAAACTATAGTAAAAATTATACATCATTGTTGTATTATTTGATGACTTTCCGCTTATTGCATTTAGCTCAGGCATTTTAATTGAAATTTTTCTCAAATCTAGAAAATAATATATATTGTAAGTTTTAAAATCGTTAGTTTTAAATACTAGTTAAAAAAATTTTTTTTAACGAATTACTAAAAGACATCCCAAAAACCTACAACCGCAACCTTCGTTGTCATTGGTTTTTCATACTAATAAAAGCGTAAAATCACAAGCATATTAACAAAGTTATCTAAAACCCCAACTACAAAAAATGTAATAGTGAATTAGTTTTCGACTAGTACTTATAAAAACCAAATTTCAACGAGCACTTTCTGCGATTTGCTTAGGGTTATACAAAACATGCTAAACAACAATGTAAAAGATAATTTAATTCTCTGTAATTCTGTTTTTCTTATTGTTCTGTGATAATTTATCCATAGTCATTTTATGACCATTTGTTGTTAAAAATATGATTTTTTGTGAAAAATATTTTATGAAGCTAAACAGATAAATTTGTATTACTTTGTATGTCTCCGAAAAGGAATCTGCTGCTGCATAATATATAACTAGGCAAAAACATTCTACAGATTTGTGTGAGTAAAATTTACGCCAATTTGTGCCATGAACACAGTACTTGTGAATGCTGAACATTAGTCGATTAATTTGGTCCTCCTGGACTTTCGTGTCATTTTGGAAATGATCCAACGCTATCTTGCAACTACAAACAATCCTTACATCTTAAAGGTGGTGGGGATGATAGTAAGAGACCAGATGAGGTGACATTGGTTCCACGATAACCTATCTCCAAGTCATTTGAGAATTTATTCTCAAATGACCAGTTTAGCAACGACAAAATCTGAATCTTTAAACATAATGAATATAAATCAGTATAAGATTATTGTTATTAATTACGAACTCAATCAAGGAAGAGTGGCAGACACAGATAGTTCTTTGACGACATTACCCATTTCTGCGTTTCTGGCTCATTAACCTTCATCAGTACCACATATTATGTTATCACTTAATTCTGTGCATATAACATATAACAGGCTTATTGTGGCGATTTTTCCTTCAAATTAATTGTATTTCTCATTTTTTGATGTAAAGGCCTTAAGTCCTTAGATTAGCAATAGGAAAGCTTGGATTGCATGGATCAGTCGTCTGTTAGCAGATGTGTCGAACGATGGATCTGCAAAAAGAGTTTTTTAATTCAAAGGATCAGCTCTTGCGGTGAGAAGACAAGGTTTTTAAATGTTCAACTTAGAAATATAATAGAAAAACCAAAAACGTGCAAATTGAATAAACACATACAGAAAAAATTATTTTCGAGTTATCTTTATTAAAGTTACCATTTTCCGTCCATCTTTATTCAGGATATATTTTACTTTATGTATTTTGGGAAGGTTCTGTCTTGGAGGTAAAGCTGCATACATGGTTCACGCCGAAACAATTCTTTACGTAATTCATAAGCTAGCAGAACTCGTCGCTCTGCGACTTCTGCTATATGATTACTTATTAAGTAAAGCATGTGTTTCGGTAGCTCTCCCGTAAATAGCTATTTTAAAATGTTCACAGATGAAACAGAAGTCTATATTGAAATATTAGCTTTGTTTCTGTAGTTGGTAACGGTTTGAAAGTGTAAGATGTATTATGCTAAATACATACGTACTGCTTAAACTCAAAATATATGCATTTATAGTCAAAATAAAACCTATGTATACATATAATACTACTCAAAAGAGCGTAAAACATATTTTTCCGCGTTTAAAATCTTTTGCGCCTTGTACGTAAAAAAAACATACATATTCCTAAAAATTCAACTATCTAACTATCTAACTATTTATATAATAATTATTAACTTCGTTGAAACTAACTGTAGCACTGTTGAAAGAAATAAAAATAAATAGACATGGGTGGGAATCCCCACTATGTATGTATCGAAATATTTCAGCTAAAAACTATAACAATTCGCTTCAAAACTTAAATGTGTGAAATCCTTGGCGGAATTCTAGATATTAAAACAAATTTTCTCTCCAGAAGAAACGATATTTTTGATAAGGCAAAAAACAGTTGAAAGATTTTAAATAATTATATCCATTAATTAATTAATCGATTTTCATTGTTTAATAATTAATTTACATACATAGTTTGCATAGGAACATCATAATAGCCATAATGTTTTGAATAAATTCGTATAAATTGGAAATAGTAAATTCTAATTAAAGGTGCTCGCTCATTTAGACGATGTGAAGAGTTCCAATCTCGCAACATTTCAACTATATATTCTTCAAATCTCCGATTTGTTTTCAGATATCTAAACAGTTCTAGATTTAAACATACTTTCTGTCCAGACGTAACGATATTATCTGAACAAATACATATCTGATAATTACGTCTGAACAGAGATGTGTCAAATATTAAATAGTTACATATGCACAACATTTTTTTAAAGATCGACATTCCTGTTCACCGAACACATCCCTATTCAGACATGACATGTGCACAGTTATCTGTTCAAATTTATCGTTGAGCCTGAACCGCGCTTAATACTATAGTCCATTTCATTTAAGCATGCAGAGAATAATTTGTACTAAAATGATGACCTTCAATATTAGCCAATGAAATTGTAACGAAGTTAGCCGCTTTTACACTGCTGAAATTTACGTGTTGTTGACAGATAACATTTAATTTTTCATATTATGTCAGAATGTATAATGTTAAAATTAAATAGTTCCTATGCAGCCTTTCTTTATTTATTTTATCAAAATCGCATTAAAATTGAAATAAATTTGTGAAAATACGTTTTCTAAAATTATTTTATAAACTTCTACATTAGGCAACACACATTTCTTTAAAATTTCGAATCATTTCCCATTCTGCCTTTGTAAATATGACTTTGCAGACGACCTGCCACCTACTTACTGCTAATATGAGATCGACTATAAATTAATATTGCTAAAACTGAAATAAAGATTTCAATCATGCATTCATACGTAATTATAAATAATTTCAATAGAGTGAAGTAGGCAAATTGTTGTCAATGTATTTGTAATGAGCGCTAACATTAATTTATGATAACAGTTCTGAAAGTAAGTCATTATCGAACGCACATGATTATTTGAAAAACTCGACTGACGCCACGTTTTGCAATCACACAAGTTCTGTAATGTTACATTTCGGAACGTGCTTCATTCAAAATTTTATATTTTTGATATCTGAGTCGCCTATTTCCAAAACCGGCTAAATCCATATTTTTCACAAAATGAGTTACAGCTGCCATATTGTGTAGCATCACAAAGTCTCCAAATTATAAGTCAAAAATCTTATTTACTTCTAAAACCGACTACCTCTTGGCAGTTTTTCTGCTCTCCTGAAAAAATGTTAATATGAGGAGCTTATTTTCAAAACGCAACAAGTGAAAAATTTAAATATTTAGATACAGATATCATAACATAGTCTAAAACATTCTCTAGAAGTTAGTTTTAGAGTATGTTATGAGAGTCTTAAAGTAGACCTGTTCTAGTTTTAGTTTCTTAAGAGGATTTTAAAATTTTCTTGCAGAGGAGGTCTTAGACTATGGTATGATTTCTGTATCTAAATATTTTAATTTTTGGATATGTTGCGTTTTGAAAATAAGCTCCTCATATGGATTTAGCCGGTTTTAGAAATACGCAACTCATCTAAAATCATTATTTGAATGTACATTTTTTCATCCTTCAACACACGTTAGGGGGCGTCCATTAATTACGTGAGGTCAAATTGGGGGAAAGGGGTCCGACAGAATCTCACCAAGGGGGAGAGGTGGATCAACAAAAATCTCATGTTAACTTTTTCATTCAGAGAATATACATTTATTATAACAGATAACATTTTGTATTACAAAATCAATTGCGGTCATAGACAATAATAATATTGAATATAAAAATATTATAAATATTAGCTATGGCCAAGATTCCCCGATTTGAATCAAGCACTGCACAAGTATCAGATTTCATTCAGAGATCCCTGCCGCGTCGGTTGGAATCACTACATATCAGTCAGCCCAATGGCCAAAATCAGTATTTGCTATCTTTTTCAACCAATTTCAAAAAAAGGAGGAGGTTAAAATTATTATATTCGATGCATATTCAAAATTTTTAAATAGTTTAACTTGTGCTATATTGAGCTAGATCCCGAGATGGTTCCATATATTTTTTTAAGATATAACATATATACCGATTTTTAGAAAATCTCAAAAATCAGTATAGAATATTGAATCTCATTAATCCATTCATATTGTCGCGAGGAGGAGGTAGTTGATTAATTATAAATTTTAAAAAAGTTTTTTTTTACAAAATATAATTGTATAATTTATAATCTTACAATTTAAAATAGGAATTTTGTTTTTAATAATTCAAAAACATGTGAGAATATTTTTGTGTTTCTCCAGGGTAGTATTTATTATAAATAATCATATCGAGACGATTCTGATAAGGCGCCCACACTAAATTTTTTTTTATTTTTTTCCGAAGCTATTTTTTTTCGTGTTATGCTCATTTAATTATTTTGCTCCAATTAGTCGAAACGACTTGGGTCAGCCGGTTTGTTGGTAGGAGAAGATGTTACACTCAAAACATATACCTTACATTATGATAAAAATATTTTATAATTATAAATCAAGGATGTAAAAGCTCAGGTTCTTCTTCTTCTTCTTCTTCTGCACGTGCTAGAGGTAAGTATACCCGTTACGACACCATCAATCATTGGTCCCTCCTTCTTTTTCTCGGTCTTCCGACACTACGCCGTCCTGTAGGTTTGTACAGGTATAACTGCTTGGAAGGCGGGTATCGTTCATCCTCATTAGGTGCTGTTTCCAAGTTTCACGGTATTCCTCTATTTTTTCATTCAGGTTAAATATTATAATAACGATTGTAAGGAACAAGGAAGTATAGCATTTCCACATTGGGCACATTCCATAAGGGCAGTGACCAGTGACTTTTCCGCTACCGACAAGAGTCGTGTCAATTTGATAAGAAGGTGATGACCCCAAACGATCGATATCGGAAAATTTCGATCAACGGGGTCGATCAAGATAAGAGTAGGGGTGTGGAAAGATTGATCGAAATAACTGAAAAAGTAATTAAGGAGTCTCGCGAGTGAACACCTTAGGAACACCAGGGAACAGTCCTTAGCCCCCAAGATGGCCAATCTTTCCATCCCCCAGATTATGATGGTAATGTTAGGGTAAGTGCTAGTCTTAAGTTGTACATTTTTATTTTATTTTAATATAGTCATTTTATAATATTTTATTGGTTTCAATTATGAGCAACACCACCAACTGAGCTACCCCCAAGTGTGGTTAAGGGTAAACTACCCCCTCCTCGCGACAATATTCATGCACATCGAAGTTATAATAACGCGGCAGTTTGTAGATTTCACTTTATTTAGTTATAATAATTAAATAAATCGACGCCAAATTAAAAAGTAAATAACTATTTAAATAAATATTGTACCTTTTAAAAACCGTTTTTCTCATATAAAAATGACTATTACAGCAATACTTGTTCGACATTTTTTGTAGAAAATTGTTTTCCTTTCAATTTTTTTTTATATTACATATTATTTATATTTCGTTGCACCATTCCCGAGATTTTGAAATTTTGGATTTCTTTTGGGTTTTTCTTAAACCTTTCAGACCCAGCATACACTATAAATAGTGTACATACGTTTTATATTTTTTTTTACAATTTTCATTTAAATTAATGTATTATTATAGTTTATATTGCTCATAGAGCATTCTTAATATTTTTATTGGATTCCTCGTGTTTCTTTCACTAAATAATAATTGTTATTTTACATATCAATTTTTACAAGTCAAATATTATATATTAAATTTTTCAGTCTTCTATAATTTTATAATATTTTTAATTAAATGGGATAAAGCTGAAATAATGAAACCCATATTATGTTGTATATCGTTGAAAAGATGACAAACAGCGCTATTTAAAAATATAATTTTCAACTATGCCTTCCATTAAAAATACTCGGCTTTATATTATAACTTTGAAACTAAGATAGATATTTAAAATTTATTTAGCCGATATTATTGGTCTTAAAAAAGAGTCCGAAAAAAATGTGAACGTTTATTTCTAACATTAACAATCTAACATTTGGATTTAACTCAAATACAAAAAAGATAGCGAATTCTGGCTTTGGAGCTTTTCTCGAAAAAAGAGATCGAAGATGCGCCATCCACATTTTCATATCTCTTATAGTCACCGAGTTTCCCATAAGAACTTTCGAAATTGGCCCACCCTGTACACTTTTAATTTATTTTTAATTAATCGGTAAATCACTTACAGCACCGGTAATTTACTTGATCGTGCTGGAGCATACAATATGCAATCAACACTTTAATTTGCATATTTTAAGTTACATAAACATAAAATGACATTTTAACTACCCTCAGTACGGATAATTTAAAGAAGTTGTTCAACAATCGATAACAACAATTACTTCGTTCGCTGATAAAATAGCATACCAAGCTCGATTCGAAAAATTCTACGTTATTCGACGCACAGCTTATGTTTGTTTTCAATATAGCTGTAAGTCCAATAAAATGACTTTAGGCCTGAAGGTTAAAGCTTGTTTGCACACGGCTTTAGCCGAGGGCGATAATTACCTTTAAATTAAATTAAAAGGGACACCTTTTATCCTTGGTGCATAATGTACCATTTTTTGCATAAACTTGAAAAAATCCTTGGCTTTATCACCTGAGTGCTAAGTGATTATTTTGGAAGTGGCTTTGTTAACGACTTTTTGTATTTTTTGGATTTGCCTCGAATGATCTCGCAGCCCAAGTTTCTTGTGGAGAGCCGCAACAATTTTGGAATCCTTGCTGTGCGATTTTTTTATCATCTCCAATAGTTCGGACACGAAGCCGAAGATATGTACATCTTTTTGACTGCGTTACCTATGGATTGGAAGTATATCCTGTATAAGGTCTTTTTTTTTAATCCACCGGTAGCTACTTGGTGAGTATATTTTGTTTTACTTCTAATCTGACAGGTACACATATCCTAATTTGTTATAAACAGTTTTGTTTTCATTTAGTCACCATTTGGGTGATTATCAGCTTATAAATTGACAGCGGGCCAGGACTTTTGTTTGAGAGTTTTCATTAACATCACGCCCGATAACATTTCCTTGTGTGAACGACATAACTTATAAATATCACTTACTATATTTTACAGGTTGTTTTATTTCGGGGAAGCTGCACTTGTCTGGGATTCTTTTCGTAGAACCACGCCATCGCTGACCGGCACAAATCAGTGAGTTTTTAATATCTTGGGCTTCTTCACTAAAAGAAAAACTGGTAATACCAGTGTGAGAAGAAAATTGACCTTCCCCTCAGGAAAGGATCAAGCAACTCGAACTACACTTATTACACAAAAATTTAAAGTCGCGTATGACTTCCAGTGAGATTTGACGTAAGATATTTGGTTTCTTTGTTACATTATTTTGAAGAAAGTAACTACCGTAAAACGGATGAAAGTCGTTCAAAAAATGATGTTTTTTCGCTATAGACCCTGAACTGCTGGACTATTTTGGATAAAAATAAATATATTGTCATGTTTCATTTTGAATTAACATTTTAGGTATAAATTTAATTAGGTAAATTTTGTTTTAAGAATGTGAGAGTTTTCTTTAAAAAGAACATCCATGATGATGAATAGTTCGGTTTCATATTTTTTTGATGATAATTAAGCAAAATTAGAAAGCACAGCTAGGGATACTTTGAATTGAATCTTCAACAATTATGAATAAAAAAGATGTTTTAGGTCCAAGATCTTTGAATGAAAAGAAATACCAACATTTATCAAGGAAGTCGATCAACATTCAATCAGTTTTTATAATTTTCTTTTTAAAATAAAGTGTTTAAATCAACGAAAGTGATTAAAATTATAATGCGCAGAATCTGCAATCCCACCACTATAAGTTCGAGAATTAAAGGTTTTCTAAGTCACAAAAATCAAGGAGGGAGATAAATTTAAAAAGTAATTCATTCTGGGCAAGGCCGTCATTTCGCAAGTTCGAAAATTAAGAGCCCAGAGTCAAAAATTTAAATAAATTGAATTTTAATTATAATTGATAAATACAATTAAAATATTTTACTTACCTGGAAATTACAAATTCAGAGTAAGAGTGCTTGTGCAAATAATTTCTACAGAAAGAAGAAGAATCAAAAATTTATTCACGACAGAAGGTGAAATGATGAAAACATACAACAATAAACAAATGAAAACTTCAAACAAAGGGTGAGAACTTTTTAAAAGCGCAGGAACGATTAATTTTACTTTAAGTGAAACCACGATAAAATTGATTTATTCAAAATTTGTATTTTTGCCATCAAAATTGCAACTTTGTCTAGGTAGTTGAAAGAATTTGTTACGGTCCGGAATTAACATCGATGCAGGGGTGATTCTGATGGTGGGCGAATGGATGGCATAATGAATTTCTAAGTTAATATCGAATTGCCATGCCGCAGTCGTAGGCTCGATCCGCGACCAAGTATAGAATTTTGTTTTAATGAAATTTAATTCGAATTTTAATTCACACCATTCCTATTTTTTTTTGCGGCTTTAATTAATTCTTGGTGAATAGGCACAGCAGCCGAATTCTTTTGTTCTCCGTTTGGTCCTTCTTAAAGTGAAATAGAAACGAACATTTCCCTGCATTGATATTTTGAAGCGAATTAAGTTATGTTGAACGCCCTGGATTGATAAATGTTATCAACCACATTTTTCCTAAGATTTCAAGTTCGTTGGCGACATTTTGGATTTTGGGTTTTGCGAGAGAAGTTTGTGGTACTTGCGAAGTGTTTTGAAATTAGGAATTATTCGAATTCCTTCCGTATATTTCGGGATAATTCACTTCACTCAGCGTTGCAGATTTTTTGCCGTTTGCGAAGACATTAGGTCTTATCTCCTTGGAGGATTTTTCATTCGGCTTCTTGTAAGTACCAATTCCGAATTTTGTAATACAAACTATCGTTGTAATTTTCTTTTAGCTACAAATTCTCGCCATTTCGATTTTATTCTCAATAACGGATCCAGGAAAATTGAACCCTCATAACATCTTCGAGGTAGCATTGGCATTCGCTTAATTTTCTTTTTTTAAAACCATTTGTTTTAGGGTCCTCCCTTTTCCCCAATTATTGTAATCACGGAGAAAGAAATCTGTGGAAAAAGCTTTTATTACCTAGCTGTTGACCACCTGCCGAGATTGTCGAGGCATCGTATATACAGATAAGTGTTTGTTCCTTTTTTTTTTGCAAAGTTGAATTTTGTTTTATCGTGCGAGTTCTAATCTTCGCTGCCATTCGTGATTGGGCAGAGAGTTGGTCGTTGAGAGGCTATTTATAAATCACGTGGCGCCAGGGCACTTACATCCCTCTCAACATACTTTTAGTAAACTTAAGAACTCGCCGATCTGTTTTTTTTTTATATATATATAAACTGTTGGGTGTTTGCTGGTTTTCCTTCTCCCTTGCTGAGCTAGCCAAGGGTATTAATTGCCAGTAACCCTGAGATCGGGAAGCACACTTCCTATTCCCCGGATTCAGTAAAACCGTGGCAAATTACTAAATCTTAAATGTGATCAAAATTGCAATTCGACGGAATTGATTTATTTGGTAAACCGATGTAATACGGAATAAGATTAAAAACATCAAAATTTTGAAACCTTTTATGCTACACGAAATTTACTTAGCTGTGAAATTGTAAAATTAAAATTTGTTTAACTTTCGATTAAATTATAAAGTTATAAATTGACAAACTTGCTTTAATTATTCAACATCAAATAAGTTAAAGGAATCTCAAGCTTATAACAAAAGGGATGGATGTTCAAAACGGTAATTAATTAGGTTTTCTTTAGCGTCAAAACAATTTTACGCATTTGGACATCGCAATATATCATCCTTGATATTATATGACTCACAAGATGCAGTGGTGAAATCAGGCCCGCGCCTAGCCTATCTGCGCATCGGGCAAGTCACTCTTATGCGCCTTCTTCCCCCCCCCCCTTACAGTGATTTACAATATTTAAAAGTATTTAATATTGTAAATTTGCAGATATTTTAAGAAAGATTATATGTATTGAATAGGTATATATTTTAAAGTACACTAATAATTACAAAAAATGAATCATAAACATAATATACATTACATTACAATATACATTAAATACATAATATAATAAATAAAATATAAATTATATATTTATAAATTCTTTTGCATTTTTTTCCATTCAATTGAATGGCGGTATCAGTTTTATAATTTTTTTTTAAACTAAACAGATTATCAACAAATATTATTTAAATATTCATTGTTGCTAACGTTATATTTTATTATTTTTGAATTGTGACTATAGATTTTTTTTATTTTACCAAAAGGTATGTATGTCAAAACGAAAACAAAGAGACCCAACAGAACTCTGTACGATGATTTTCCTAAGTAGAATGTTATTTTGAAAAAAAAAGTGTTTCGGACCGGAAAAAATGAATATCTCGGAAACTTTTAGATTTTTTTATTTAACTAATTTTGTTATTAATGTTTACTTTTTAATGTTAAAAAGTAACTTCTACAAAAATGGTATATTTTTTTTTCTACCTTATCTTTGTTAGAAAATTATGCAAAAATGTGTAATGTAATTCTGATTAGTAGTTTCCATTTCGCTTTGGTTTCGTTCAAATATCTATCATATAGTTTCGATGAAAAATAATTTTTAAGTTAGAAGTAGCAACCTCTGATATCCAAAAACGTGTAAAACTAGGGGTTTGATAGTTGGCCCAAACTTACTGTTAGTTCTTTTACTTTAGCTTAGGGTGTCGATAATTAATTGTTGTGGGAATATAATCTTATCTAAAAAATAAAAAAATTTAAAAGCCGAAGGCGCCTTACGGCACCCTTGGCAGCGTAGCGCATTCGGGCGCCGCCCGACCTCCTCTTATGGACGGCGCGAGCCTGGGTGAAATATTTTTGGCGCATGACCGTTTTTCTTTTTTTTGTGGGTAAAGAGTGATGAACTTTATTCCTTGATGTAGGGTAAACTCGATCACCCATTTAAAACAATGTAAATTCGATTTAAAACTAGGCTATGGGGTAAAGTCAATCATTTTATAGATCAATAATAAAAAAGTAACATTTTTTACTTTAAGGTTTATTTAAATTGATCGACTTTACACCTTGTTTGTTGTTTTTTTGCTTTAACCGTCCTAGTTTTTTTATTTATATTTTTTTAAATAAAATTTTACGAGATAATGACTATAATCACCACTTCAATAGATAATACTTTCCAAAAACGGGTATGACTTATCAGCTCTTACCTATATTATATAAATGTTTACGGGAGTTTAAAAAAACTGCAAAAATTCTATGATAAAAAAATAATTTTTATTGAAAAAACTAACTTAATCAAACAAAACTCTCAGATGCATTCCTGTATTAAATTGTCAAACATCTACCGATATACAGCACTCTTCAACGCAAGTTAGATGGCGTAGGCGCTAATATGTATATATCTTGCTTTGACGCCTTGATCACCTTTACCCCACTGATCGACTTTCCCCCGTTTAACTTAAATAATAAGTGTAGTTCTGGTTGCACTAGGTAAACAATATGTATTATGGAAAGAGTAACATAAAAATTTTCCATTAAGGTTTTTAAATGATTATTCCGTAGCATAGTTACCATCTACTTTAATTCCTTACAAAAAGAGTCAGAGTCAGGCGCGGATCCAAGGGGGGGGGGCAAAAGGGGCGCACCCTCTCTCCAAATCCTCGAGAAAAAGCTTTTTCATAATCTTCAAAAACAATTATTTAGTTGATTTCGATCTTATGGCGGATATGGAAGTAGTTCTCAGCCCTTAGTGCCGATACATTCGACAACACGACGCTCAACATGTAAACGCGCATCATTTTTACATTTTTTATTAAGAAAATAAAATATTTTTATTTTTATAAACAAAAGAGTAACTATTATTTAAAAAATTCGCCTATAAAAACGCCTGGTAACACCAACCCAATAATAAGTTTGGTATATTTGTTTTATAAAATAAATTAAACTACTCGAAAAAAAAATTATTTAAAATACTAATTTTTTTCACGCCCGCCGCTGACTATACCCCTAACCCCTTAGCAGACAATTTTCACATTACATGAGTAAATTGTGCATTACGGAAATCGAATCTACAAGTTAGTGTTAGCACAAAAAGCTCACACGCTAACAGCTAGGCTATTTGTTAACTTTTAAATCTGCAACCAACACAATTTAACAGTTTAAAGAATAAAAACTGACTCTAAAACTTTGAGTTACTTCAATTCGTTGACAAAGATGAAATGAAAAAAAAGTATTAAGTATTATTTTACCTTTTCAAATTTTATTCTTAGACATGATTATTTTCTTGTAGGATAACTTCTGTTCATGCAATCAAGTAATAACCTGATTATACGCAGCGCCGTAATAATCTGCAAAAGTAAGAAAAATAATATAATTATGACGCTTTAAAGTAGTAGTAGTTTGCCATATTTTAACAATTCTTTTTCATTTCAATTGCATTAGTGTAATTTATTGTTCTGTGTTATTTAGCTAATAATACTTAATTTGACGAAATAAAATAAAAAAGGTTGCTTAAAACGTGTCGTTGTTTAAACTTTTTTTGTCAGTATAACTTCCGGCTATATTGTGAACTGTTTAAATAAATTGTTTTAAAATTTATCTTGGCTACGCTCTCTATAGATCCTACTCAATCATTACTTCTGTAGATTTTCGTGTAATAACAAAAAAAATGAATAAATATCCTACATAACGTGATTAAACGATGGTGTTGCCGGTTTTTGGCTTTGCTTTGTTTGGCGTATAATATAATTTGGCATTGCGGTAAAACCTCAAACAAGCCGCTAATTGTTTCAAAAGCTTCCCCCAGAACTTCAGGTCAATTCTAGCCACAAATATCATTTGTCTGCTTCAACGTTCATTTATTGTAAGATTTCTTAATGATTCATGCACTTGGAGTTCATGCTCAGCATTTAAACTTATAATTTAACAAGCGTTAACTGTCAATACTATAAAAACCAAAATTTACTGTTTAACTTCGTACAAGAAATGCCGTTACAAATTTATAAATACTTACCTGAAAAATCATTAATCAAATCGAGAAGGTTAATTTGTAAATAGTAAATACTCAAAACTATGTATATTGTTCATACCTAAATTTCAATAGTTATAATAAAAGTAATAACTTACTGAAATTAAAGATCAACCTTTTTTCTGTGAAAATATTGATATTAAAATTTTGACATCCAAATAGTAGTAATTCAAATATATTTAGCCAAACTTGAGTTTTTAAACCTCCTGTATGGTTAAAACTAAAAACATTACGAGTCGTTTTACAAGTCCTTCAAATTCTACCAATATGCTACCATATAAAAAGTACACAAATTGATATTTAACTATTTATTGGGGAGATTTCAATTTTTGTAGTGTTATGCTATAAAAATGTAAAACTCAAACAATAAGGAAGATGCATAATTTTTTTTTATTGCGTAGTTGAATAAAAAATACTAAAATATCTTGATTAATACTATTTAATTCATTTATGTTCGTTTCGATAACAATTTAAAAAATATTTTTTTATATAATAAAAATTATATAATAAAAAAGCAATTAAAAATAATTGCTATTTTTGGCTTCCTGGCTGCATATAATCCCCAAAGGTTTGATTTTATAAAGAAATATAAGGTAGCAATAAAGTTTAAGCGAGGAAGTAAGTTAAAACGTACTGTTTTCATTGATCAATTTTACCTTAATTCTTTGCTTAAATTTTAATGCTACCTTAAATTTCTTTGTCAAATTGGATCTAACACCATTAGTTGGAAAGTAACTAATAAGAAAGTAAATACTAGACTAACTAAATAAAATTAAGTAAGAAGTTGATTATTTAAAATTAAATAGAAACTAAACAAAACATTAAACTAATAGAATTTTTACCGCAAAGTGAAGAATACGATACATACGTAGAAAATTATTATTTAATAAAATACAGTGAAACGACATTAATTTACCATATTTATCAAGTCAGAACTATAAGAATATTAAAAATATAAAAAATTACGAAGCATCTTTTAATAACGTCGTCGCATTTATTACAATAGGTCAGATATTAAAAAATTTAAAAAGTTAACGACGACATTGGAGGTGACGATGAAGAACCATCATATGGCCCGGAACTTGATAGTTTCCTGTAAATATCAATATTTTAAGAGAGATAAGTTAATCAAGAAAAACGCAACAAAAACTTGAAACGTGTTTTCTCAAAATCGACATTTTTCAAACTTGTCCCAACGATTACTCGAAAAGTAATAAGCAGACTTTCAATTTTTTTTTTAATGTTTGAAATTACAATGGCTAAGTCTGTGCGTATCCGATTTCTTATATTTTGAGAATTACTATATTTTCAAGCTCCTTAAATACAAAGAAATAAGACTAAAATATGAAAATAAATTTCAATCGGTCGTCATTTCACGGAAAATTAAAAAAAAACAAATGGATATGCATAGCGATAGCCACATTCGTTGATATTGATATTGAAAAAAATTTTGTTTTGTATTTTCAGACAACCCTACACTACAAAACCATTGGGACAATGGAGGCAGAAGTTTTTTAAATCTTTAAGTTAAGGCTCATAACAACTTGGTAAATCTTTGAAGCTTTTTGATGAAAATTTATATAAAACAATTTTAATATAATATACTTAATTAAATAGCAACAATACGATTCCTTTAATAATTAGTTAATTCTGTGAAAAAAATTCTTGAAAAGTAACTATTTTTTCAGCTCTCACTGTGGCGTTCCCCCTTAACGGACTGAAGGATAAACTTTTGGTCATATAGGAGGTAATAACATTCATAATTATTGAATTAAACTATTAAAATAATTATTTTGAATTATTGAAATAATAATTTTTTAATTTTTAACTTAATTCTACATAGTTTCGCGAGTTAATATTTCCAATTAATTATTGAAATAATAATGAAAAATAATGACAATTTTAAAAATCCTTCTGCAAAGCGACGAAGATTGCATTGTGAGAGAAAAGTCTCTACGATAACTAATTATACAGCAGAACAACTTCAAGAAAGACCAGCTGCTGACGTTCAGTTTCATGCAATACGTTGACAATGTTAAACTTCAGAGGAATCTCAATCGCAGCAACAAGCTGCAGTAAGTCGGAAACGTGAAATTGCAGAGCAAACTCATACACGGCAACATACGATACGTCGATAACGCGCGGCGAGCTGTTAATGCACACACTCATGCCAGCCACCAATATTACAGCAAGAACATCGACAACAAAATCGAGCAATTCAATTTCATGTTGGAATATTGAGAGTTGATGAATCTGACGTTACGCGACACAACTGTGGAGTAATGAACTCCATCTGTTAGTTCTGCGATTCCAAAGAAAAGTGAAGCTTTCGCAACTATATCCTAAGCTATTTTGTTTTTATCAAAATATTATAATTAGTAGATACTAATAAATTAGATAGATAGGAATTAGTAGATACTAATTAATTATAATATTTGAATAATAATTGAGTAAAATTTATCAAAATTTATTCTTCTGTCGATCATTTTACTTAGGAATTTCTAAATTTCCAAGTCAGGATGTAATTATACTTTATTGCAACGTTTAATACTACACGTGCATTTTTTAATTACTATTCCTAGTCACGCCAGTAATTTTAGTAAATCATTGAAGAAGTACTTGTTTTCGACGAAAACTTAACTTGGAAACCACACATACATAACATCAAAGCAAAATGCAACAGAGCACTAAATCTTCTAAAGGTAATCAACAACACACAAAACGGATCCGACAGAAAAATGATAACAAACCTATTCAACACAATAGTTAGACCGATACTGGACTACGGAAGCTTCGTGTACGGTACTGCTAAACCCAATATCATAAAATCCTTGAATCCGATACTTAACTCAGGAACTCGAATAGCAACCGGAGCCTACAGAACGAGCCCGATAGACAGTGTTCTGTGTGAGGCAGGCGTGATTCCACTAACTACAAGAAGAAAAGAACTACTACTAAAATACGCCTCAAAATTAAGCACAGACCTAGCTAACCCAGCACACAAACTAACCTTATACCCACTGTACAAAAACCTCTATCTCAAATACCCTAAATATCCAAAAACTGTATCCCTATTGGCACAACAAATCACTACTGATCATAACATCGACCTATCAAATACATTAAAAATTACCAACTCCAAGAAAGCTCCATGGGACAGCTTCGCGATTACACTAGACAAATCCTTCTACAAATTTAAAAAAAAGGAAACTAGCAGCATGATATATAACAACTACTTCCGGGAAATAAAAAACAATTATAAACAAAGCGAATTCTACTTCACTGATGGATCGAAAACTCAAACCTCATGTGCTGCCGCAATAACAACGCGCAATAGAACATACAAATTCAAACTGAACCCCATCAACTCGATTTTCACCGCCGAAGCAATCGCCATCCTAGAAGCAGTAAAACTAATCAATCAAGACAAACCCGCCAATGCAATAGTAGCCACCGACTCTCGCTCAACCCTAACATCACTAGAGCAGATCAACAAAATCACCACTCCAATCATTCAAGCCATCTACAGCGAAACTATAAAAGCAATCGAACAGCAAATAAACCTAATCTTCATGTGGGTACCAGGACACTGCTGTATCCCAGGGAATACCCTAGCCGACGCTGCAGCAAACGAAGCACACACCACAGGACAAAAACTCGAATGGATTGATCATAATGACGCAGCAAAAACATATAAAAACATTGCCCACCAAGAGACAGAACAACAATGGAAACGGAGAGACACTAACAAACTACGACAAATAAAAGAGGTATATCACATCTGGCCAACGGCATATCAGCCAAATCGCAAATTCGAGGTTGCCCTGACCAGACTGCGAATAGGGCATACCAAGATCACACACGATTACATCCTCAAAAAAACTCCTCAACCAAGCTGCTCTTGGTGCAGCGAAGTGCTCACTGTCGACCACATCCTCACTAAATGTACAAAATATGATCAAGACAGAAAAACCTTCCAACTCTATCAAACAACAAAAGAGATATTAGCAGATAACACGGCCACTATCAAAAACCTCTATGGATACCTGTATCAAACCGGCATAATTACAGAAATCTAAATCGAAAATATATAACATAATGTAATTTGAAATTTGTATAACATACCACCCAACAGTGCTATGATCTTGCAATTAAGGTAGTTTCTCCGCGACAATCGGATACAAAAATAAATTCCAATGTGAACGTAAAATAATTTAAAAAAGAGAGAGAAAGAAATCAATATTTTTTCTGGGAGTGTACTTTTAATTCGTACAATGCATTGATAATAACGCACAACTATATACATACACAAGGTATGGCAACGTTGCGTTTTGTGTCACATTTTAATTTAAGGTTATGTATGTCGTATGTGTCAAACCTAAATGTGAAAACTTTAGAAGCGCGCAAGAAAATGTGCAAAATGTTTAAAAGTTCAACTGGTTTAACTTGGGTTTAACCAAATAAATTGTGATATTGCTTCTTAAATCAGTTTTTCTGCGCGCTAATAAGGTTTATAAAATATCGAAAAGTTGCCTATCTATAATATTCTCTTATCTATGCGAATCATCCGTCAAATTACTTGCACAGCGTTGTCAGACGCTCATTGGCATGCACCTTCACTAACCGAGCACAGCTTAATTGTGCATATTTTATAAATGTTTATCTTTGTAGCAAAACCGTCAGTAACCCTTTTTTTTTATTCAACATATTTGTGATAAGCTGATATATAAATTAGTAGTTTTTTGAAAAAATCAAAAGAACAGCTTTTTAGTTATGATGTGAAATGTGTAACTTTTATCAAATGGTACATTTAACCCATGCAAAAAGTTCAAACTTTAATCGCGAATATTTCCTTTATTGAACCGTCAAAAATTTCTAATTTCAGCAATATAATGCGAGAGGATATTTATTATGTAATCCCAAAATTTTATGAAAATATATAAAAAAGTGATTTTACGGATATACTACCTTAAAGCACTTAATTAAATTAAAAAAAAAAAAAAAGTACTTGTTTCTCCCTTACACATTTCAAAATTATCTTACATTTCACTTGCGTTTATCGCACTCTTAACGAATAGGAATTTGAAAGATGCAAACGATTGGACGAAAATGAGATCAGAACATAAGACTTCTCACCATTTATACTTCGTATAGAAGTTTAAAAGAAAAGTTAAAAGTATTAATTTCGCTGTCACCGTTTTTCATTTTACATCATTATATTTTTTCACTCCACGTTCTAAGTGCTTGTTCACAATGTACGTAAGACATAAAACGTACATAAGCGCAAAACGTAATTTATACATAAAACCAACATAAGCCGTAAAATTGTTCACAATGTAGTACGTAATAATTATGTCAACATACGCATGCGCAATCGACCAAAAATATTTTTAAATTCAAACTATTGAAAATAAAATTGCATCAAATTAATTATTTTGGCACTTATTTGCTTAAAATATAAGTTCACAATTCTAAATTAAATCAATAAATAACAAATAAACTTATTTTAAGGACTTTAATTGATAAAAATTATGTTGTGTCAATTTAATTCAATTTATAACCAAACACTACCAACTTCAAACCACAAATTTCACTTGAATATATAAGATTTACGTAAAACATACATATAGTTGTCATCACGATAAAAGAAGCTGACGCAATTTTCGATATGCGTATGAAGTAAGATGAAAATTGTAAGTCAAATAAAGGTGCTCGCTCACTTAGGCGATGCGATGCGACGCGGAGCGACGCGAATTTTGACGCTTAGAGAAGTTTACATAGAATCAAATGGGAACCCGCACATTAAGGCGAATATTCCAAATGTGCGGGTTCCCATTTGATTCTATGTAAACTTCTCTAAGCGTCAAAATTCGCGTCGCTCCGCGTCGCATCGCATCGCCTAAGTGAGCGAGCACCTTAAGTGTTCGATATAATAAATTTAAATCATTATATAAAAACAAAAAATTCAAATGACTGTCAATATGCAATAATTTTAAAGTCCTTGTCACACGGTAAAAAATTTTATTAACATTTTAACTGTCCCGACCTATATGCTTATTGTAATAATCTTTGCAATGAACGCTCACTAATTCGAATGCATTAAATTCGCAGTGGTAAGGTGGTAGTCGTAACATTTCATGACCATGTTCCCTTATTACTTCGTCAACTTCGTATCGTTTTTTCTTTTTGGGCAATTTAGACAACGGAAGCAATTCCGGTTTAAAAGAATGTGGATCGTAGTCAATATGTCAAACGTGAAAATTGAGCACCATACAATTGGAAGCAACTTATTCGCATCTCTTCCAAAAAAATACCGATGATCGTGACAGATACTATCCAAGAAATAATTTATGATTTTTCCTGTTTGCTGAAATGAAAGACGTGTGGAAGGTACATAAAAAAATAAAATTGGCAACAAATTTGAGTGGAGACCAGTACAGCGTTTGAGTTATAACAAAGCTGAATCTTTCATTATGTTATAACTCTCCTTGAGAGAAGAAGATGAAGTTCTTATAGAATTTCTCGCCTGTTAGTAAAGAAAAGAAAAATACTTTCTAAGTACTTCCATTTGATTAGCTCACTCCATCACGAATTTTGACTGATGTCTGATTCTGTAATTGTGACAAGTTTGGTTATATTTTCTATATTTTTTAATATATTTGTATTTAAATTTATGGTAGTACTTGTATATTATACAAAATATAACCAAACTTGTGTACTTGTCAGTTGTCATAATTACAGATTAGTCCTTAGAATATAAAATAGGGAGGAAGGAGTGTATGAATACCAAGTCCGAGTCAACTAGGTAGGCTATGGCGGCCGGTTGATATAATTGCCAGGAGCGTAGCATAGTCACTAAAATGTTTTGAACACAAGCATGGCGATCGAGTTGGAGACCAATATTCCGGAATTTTGATATTTTTCAACTAAATAGCCTTTCTCATCTCATTTTTTGGATATATAAATTATAAAAACGGTGTTTAATGTAAATAATTATATAGGATTACTTCGTAATATGTACGCCAATGATTCAAGCAGATTATGGTCAGTAACCTCACAAATTAATGTTTTTGTTATAAAATTATTTAAATAACTCTAAGTACTTACTCGTGCCAAGTTATACCACAATTAATAGTTTTTTTGGACCTAGTGGTCCCACAAACACTGCAACTAACCATAATTCTACTTTAAAATTTCAAAATATGAGTCACCGATTACAAACTAGGTATGCTGGGCGGAGCTTCTACCCACGACTTTTGACTCGTACTTGATGCATGTGTTATAGTCCATTCGCTCCTTCCTTCCTACTATATATTCTAAGGATTAGTCACTATAAAAACTACTTTCATTATAATTATTATGCACGCTAAGAACTATTGTAGCTATCTTTTTCTATCGCATGCGTTAAGTATCATATTATTTTCGACGTACAAGTTTTCTAAATTCACACACTTAAGACACATTTATTCCAGTCTGTCTTTGTTGCACCTATGTTACAAATTATTAATTTAAAAAGTAATTTGTCGGTACTTCATTCAGATGGTTCTGACGTCAGCCTCATTTTTCGTGAGAGCAACTTTAAACGAAATTTGAACATAAAAACTACGTAAACGTAAAAGCTCCGTAAGCACATTGTGAACATTGCATTGATTTTACATATGTTCAACTTTACGTCTTATGTTTATTTTATGTAGGTTTTACGTTTTACGTACATTGTGAACAAGCACTTAGGTTTGCTATATTTTTGTAAAAATATTTTAAAAGTTTTTCGGAATTTCTTCTCTTACTAGTACAAGTCTTGCTGAATTTTAATGCTCAATGGACATGTTGTGTATCATGCAAATGAATTTTCATTATATTGTTATTATTAGTAATGCATGATACACAACATTTCAATGATAAAATCAATTTATTTTCATCATTAACAATAATGAGCCAATATTGGCAGTATTATTATTATAAAACGGGTTGTGGTGTTTCGCCCACTGCACTGAAGCTTAAGCTTATTATGCCCTTCGTTCCTTGTCTTTACTCCATCAGCTGCGTTTCCTCGACAAAGTCGAGTACGCGGCCAATGGGTGCTTGTACTATCTCCTCGATTTCCAGGTCTGGAAATCCGAGGTGACGTGTTCTTTCACCCGATAGTGCCGGACATTTACATAAGATGTGGTGAGGAGTTTCGTCTGCTTCACTACACATCTTACATGTAGGATCTTCAACTATCCCCATTAAATTGAGGTGTTTATTCAGACATCAGTGTCCTGTAAAAAGTCCTACTATCCTTCTCAGCTGTTTTCTACTCAGCTGGATTATTGCCTTACTCCTGGCTTCGCTTGAGGGGCCCTTTATAAACATCCGCGACTATTGGCAGTAACTTGGTGCACTTGGTGCAGTATTAGAGTAACAAACTATAAATATTGAATAACACCCCATGTAGCACAAATATTGGCGCAATATTGGTCAAATATTGAAAATCAATATCGGTCCAATATTCAAATGTGAACATTTTGCAATATTGGCGCAATATTTAATAATAATATTGGTCCAATATTGAAAATCAATATCGGTCCAATATTCAAATGTGAACATTTTGCAATATTGGCGAAATATTTAAAAATAATATTGGTCCAATATTGAAAAGCAATATCTGACCAATATTCAAAAATTTTAAAAATTAAATTTTTTTTTCATTTTTGCGTAGTTTTTCAATTTTTGTTTTGTTTTTGTAGGAATTTAGGTGTTGTTTGTTACTTATTATGTAATTATTGTTTCTAAATGTTTCTATATTGGTATATCGGTATATTATATTACATAATTATTTCCTTAAATAGTCCTCCTATTAAGTGGTTAAAGTATTTTAACTGAACTTTTTACAGCGTCTTTTTTATGTACTGTGTAGCACCAAACATCATGTAAATCTGGAAATTAAGTTTAAACATTTTTTTTTTACTTACCGCATCCACCGGGATTCGAACCCACGACCGATCCTTTGAATATTACGAAATCGTCCACCTAAGCCTTATACCTACGAAGGTTACTTATTTAATTTTGGTTCTTTATGGTATCTTTATGGTATAAGATGCTATAAAAAATATGCCATTCTAAAAGTGACGTATTCGTATTTTAATTTTTTTTATTTAAACAGAATAAACGAACAATAATTAAAATTTTAAATACACGTGTTAGAACTGGTGAAGTAGCTCAACTGCTACAAAGTAATCTTCAAATGTAGTCACCCAGCATTTTGATTTGATTTCTTTTGCTGATATTGTGTAGTATTCGTACTGGCCAAAATTTGAAACTCGATAAAATCCAACTTCCGTCGATGGAAGCGGTGTCTTATAAAAATGTGTAATATTATTGAAAATTTGAATAATTATAGAGGATTGATCTAAAATTTTAATAACTTTGCCCACATCACCATCTTCGGTAATTACGCAACAATTTTTTTCGTCTAATTTAATCTTATTGATACAAAATTCTTGAATAGGAGTACAACTAAAGTTAGCCTGTTCTCGTTCATGGATTCTGCGTATCATATGCGTAAGATTCTGGCAACCACCCCCCCTCCCCCACTAAGTTGTTCACTAATTCTAAAACATAAAACTAATAACAATCACTAAATAAGAACCCCTGTATTCATAAAAATATTTAAAGAGTGTTTTAAACCTATTTTAGTTAAAACGCTTATTAAAGTTCAACAACCAATGAAAACTCTACAATATTGACCAATAAACGTTCGTGATTGGTGTTTTATGACACATTTAGTTTAAAGGGTTTGTAAACCTATTTTAACTTTCTAAAACTAAAAAAACTTATTTAAACCGAGTCACAATATTTATATAAGTCCACGAATTTATATTTAACACGAGTTTCGAGAATATTCGAAGAACCTTCTAGAATATTCGAAGAACCTTCTAGAATATTCGAAGAACATTCTAGAATATTACAACACTACAATATCTCCGCTTATCTCGTATGACTCACTCGGCTACTGTTCAACATTCTCGAACGTCTACCGAACATTCTCGAACGTTGACGTAGTTTTGTTTGTATAATAAGATACTTACGTAAGGAATACGTCGGACCCCCCCCCTTACTAAGAGTCCGTAAGATTTTTGATACCCCTCCCCTCTCCCTAAACCCTTTCGTAATTAATGGATGGCCCCTTAGGACTGAGAGTTAGTTTTCAGTGGTTTGTTAAATTTAACGACCGGGATGACGTTGAGTACTGGGACACCCTGTATAAAAATCAATAATTTGTGAAACAAATTTCAAACAATTGAAACATTTGAATAAGTCATTGGGGGTCCCCTTTTGTTGTTTTCCTTGATAAAATGTCATGGATCCTCCTAAAACTAGGTGTAGTTTTTCAAAATGGGTTTTCATTATTTGGCCCCCTACAGCTGGGGTGGCCAACCGGTTGATTTTTGGTCGATCACCACGCCAATCTATCGCAAGAATTCTTTTTCCGTTTACCCAACAAAAAATGACCAAATATAGTTTCTTTGCAATTATATAGAATATACCAACTTAGAACTTAGGATTTTAATTTTCAACATTTTCGAAAGCATTCTGCCACGCCAATAGTTGGATAATTAATATGATTATCTTAATAATCAAAATTATCTCGACAAATGTGTTTTATGACATATCAGGGCCTCCCACATAATTGATCTATTTCAAACTTCACAATGTAAACATAAACAAAACTAGTAAATATTTTATATTCAGAACAAATCAGAGTAAGCCAAATCTGAACCGTTACAATTCTAAGTGCACCTCTCTTTAAAATATTGGAACAATATCAATTTTCAATATCGGCGCAATATTGGCTGAACATCTGAAGGCAATATTGATCATCCATATTGGCGCAATATTGCACCGACCTATTCCCAATATTGGTGCAATATTGATTTAATATATCGGCGCAATATTGGAAAACATTATTGGACCTATATTGGCTGAACATCGGCATCTAATATTGGTCATCAATAATGACGCAATATTGCAATCAATCTTCTCCCAATATTGGTGCAATATTGATTTTCAATATCGGTGATATATTGGAAAACAATATTGGACCTACATTGGCTGAACATCTGAAGGCAATATTGATCATCAATAATGGCGCAATATTTCAATCAACCTACTCCCGATATTGGTGCAATATTGATTTTAAATATCGGTGATATATTGGAAAACAATATTGGACCTGTATTGGCTGTACATCTGAAGGCAATATTGATCATCCATATTGGCGCAATATTGCACCAACCCTATTCCCAATATTGGTGCAATATTGATTTTATATATCGGCGCAATATTGGAAAACATTATTGGACCTGTATTGGCTGAACATCGGCAGCTAATATTGGTCATCAATAATGGCGCAATATTTCAATCAACCTACTCCCGATATTGGTGCAATATTGATTTTAAATATCGGTGATATATTGGAAAACAATATTGGACCTGTATTGGCTGTACATCTGAAGGCAATATTGATCATCCATATTGGCGCAATATTGCACCAACCCTATTCCCAATATTGGTGCAATATTGATTTTATATATCGGCGCAATATTGGAAAACATTATTGGACCTGTATTGGCTGAACATCGGCAGCTAATATTGGTCATCAATAATGGAGCAATATTGCAATCAACCTACTCTCAATATTGGTGCAATATTGATTTTCAATATCGGTGATATAGTTTGAGTTTGAGTACTCAAACTTCCATAGATTTAGGAAAAAGGAAGACTACCAAGATATTAACTGAGTCATCCGAGTTCCACCCTGCTTTAAATTTTTATAGTTTCATACCCATAAAAAGACTGCATTTCGAAAAACTAAATTTTAGTTTTTATTTGCTTTATATACTAATTTTAGTAAAAATATAGTTAGTAGTAGCAAAATATTCCAAAATTGCAGGTAGTTCTATATAATATTTCAATAGTTGAATTATTGAATTGTGATTCAATTGAAGGTTTCAACCAAATAATCTCCACAGCAAATAATCACAAAGGCAAATGATCCCCAAGATTAATAAAGTTTTCTTTAATTATTATTATTGACTATCGTTAGCAGAGAGGTCCGTGCAAAGACATAGATGTATTCTGCAATTTCGAGCAGGTTTAAGTTATTTTTTATCAAACCTTCTTCGTTAAAGAGAGGTCTGTGGAAAGCCATAGGTCTGCCTGGAGGTTAGACTAACTTTAAGTTAATTGGAGGTCTGTGCGAAGACAGGTTAGAATAGAAGTTAGAATATGTTAATTACAAAATACTAAAAAAATTAATAATCATAAAATAAAAGTATAAGTTAATTTCACAAAAACCATCACTACTTCCTCGATCAGTTTTATTGCAGAAATTTAACCGGTTGTAATCATTTGTCGTTAGGATCGTTTGTCGTTAAGATTATTATTTTGTCGTTGGGGTTATTTGCGTCGGGATCAGTTGCTGTGAGGATCATTTGCGCCGGGATCATTTGTTGTGAAACAATGATTGATACAAAAGAAGACAATCCGTGTATATTCGTAACAATGATAATAATATTATGATCATCTGATTTTCTGATTTTTTGATTTTATGATTTTTAAATTAACAGGAATCAGTATTTTGTTATTAAACTAATATGAAATTTAACTTTTAACAATAGATCTCCGGCAAAAGCGTTGTTCAAAATTTCACACTACGGAAATTTATTCGGCGAAAACGACAAGTCTTAGCCTAAAATTCTAATACACCGTTTAGGTACATACATTATATTATATTTTTAAGTCCTTTTTCATTAGTTTGTGCTTACAATAAAAATAACTTAAAATCGGAGAACGCAGTCAAGAAAAACACTTGCTCACTTATAATACAGTTAATGCTAATACTGGAATTTAAGTTTTTATG
Source organism: Cantharis lateralis (assembly GCA_963170105.1). Lineage (NCBI taxonomy): Eukaryota > Metazoa > Arthropoda > Insecta > Coleoptera > Cantharidae > Cantharis > Cantharis lateralis. The sequence goes on from OY720629.1 coordinate 15,107,300, forward strand.
CAAACGATTGCAACTGTAATAATCATAAAACAATTTAAATTACAAAATAATGAATGTAGATTTTCTATCTCATCTATTTGCATGTAAAATGGAATCCTAACGTTGATAATAGGTAAGCAATTACCTTACGACCTAACTACATATAAGCTATTAGAATAAAAAATAGACTAGTGGGTACTTACAGAAGGAAAACGGCAATTATGAAATGACCAATTATTGTTTAACCACAGAACAATATTCGTTTCCTAAAGTAATGACATGTTATTTTAAGGAAGATGCCTGCAACCATTCGTGTACCTTTTAAAATAATAACTTGTTGAAAGATTTTGGTATTGCGTTTTATATTATACCTTGATTCTCAGAATTTAAAAATACTGTTTTAAAACTTATTAAATATTTTGTTGTAGGTATTTATATTAAAATGTTTATATCTGCAATATTAATAAGTGGTAATAATGATTATGCTAATAATAATTATTATTTTATTTAAATTTAATACAAACATTGCAAACAACTGATAGAGAGGACTTGTGCTCAGACGCCGATGTAATTATTTATTATGTATAACTAATTATACATTTTCTTAACTTGAAATAAATATAATAGAATTTAACTTTAAAACTAGAACAAGTTTAAATAAACGATATTGTATTGAAATATAATATTATTGAGCTAAAAAGATTAATAAAGATAATTCTGACGAAGACGATAGCCATCGTCGAAAGCTCAATGCTCAATATTTTTAAGATAAAGTACTCGAGTACAGAAAACGTAGGAAAAATTAATAAGGGAAACGTCGAGATTACCTATTTGCGGAAATAATAGAATTCCGAGACAAAATTATGAGAGAGCTCTGCTCGCTCGTCCACTGCATGATCGTTACTAAAATTTCATTACAGAAAACTTTAAGTTCCGCTCTTTCGAATGAGCGCCACACCACTCTTCTCGAAATAACTTGTTATCAGTGCCAGTATTTTTTTTTTTTAAGTTGTCTTGGTTTATTATTTTTGGGAACATAATTTTATTTTTCGGTTACCTGTAAATAGGACCAGCAATTTTTGTCTTGCCACATCTTCTCATTTTAAAAGTGAATTTTTCATTTGATTGACGCATTTATTTAATTATTAAATTTTGATAGTGTTTTTTTTAATTTTATATATTTGGTATTTGAAAATAATTTTGAAGGCAACTTGTTTAATTTTATTGAAGAGTGTTTCTTGGGAAGTATTTTCAGTGGTGCGTTGAATCGAACCGACTACTGGGATTTAGTGGTTGTTTCTTATAAAATAAACCCGTTAAATATGAAAAATTATAAATATATCAAGTTTGTTACAATAATTAAAAAATTTATTTAAATTTTTTTATGTATTTTTTAATGATAAAATAATATATGTATATTATGTCGATAACTACAGCTTGTATTCATATCTACGCCTATGCTAACTTAATGTTACCTCCCGTAATATAATCGCCACTCGTATGGATTAATGTGTTTATCGTAGGGGAGTGCCTTAGTGAATTAAGTTAAACCTATATACGTATTAGGGTTGTTATGCTAATTATATGTCAAGGCGGCAGTATAGAAGATAAATAATATTTAATAAAAAACATATAGTTAAAAATTGTTACTATAATTCCTACACTGATAAAACATGTAATATTTAATACAAAAAATAATATTATATATGTTAGGATTATTATGTTTTCTATGTTTGATTTAGTAATTACCGTAATTCATTATGATAAAAGTATTTCTACTAATATTTTCAATATTTCGATTTACTTAATTTTGTGTTTGTTAGGTTTTTGTGTCTATAACTGTTCAATACGTTTCAAACTTTGCATTTTCACTTTCACTTTCAGCCCTTTCAGCTTGCTAAAGTGGAAGTGTTTTTCAAACATTTTACATAATTTGATCATTTTTTCAAGTATCAATAACGATTTATCTTTTATTTTAATTGAAATTTTTAATTAAGGAAAATGTTCAATAACGGTGGCGGCTTGTGACATTTTCCAGCGGGAGAGCACAAAATAAAAGAAAGAAAGAAATTTCATAATAAAAATAGAATTTAAAATATGTATTTATAATGAAAATCTATCCTTATATTGTTTTTGGTTTTGGGATGGGAGGGCACGTGCCCCTGTGCCCTTTATGACAAGCCGCCACTGGTCAATAAGTTAGTTTCTTATGTTAAATGCAGAAATTTACGACGTAACACTAATGTTCCATGCAAACAAACGTTACTAAAAATCTATATAGTTTATAATAATATTATATATTCAATATTTTAATTATTGTATCCCCCCCTCCGGGAAATTACAAATATACCCGTCTTAGATGGGAACGAATTTATGTGTATAAGGTACGATAAAAAATTTGAAATAAAAATCTACCCCCTTACTATTAGTAGCATACATAGGTATCTACATATACTAGGAATAATAGAAATACATATTACTATTGAAAATAAGTAAAAATAAGTTTTACGTCAAAACTTCCCCAAGTTTAAAAATCTTGCGTTCAAGATTGCATTTGCTTGTCAGCAAACGTGTCTGTCAAAATATGACTACCAAATTGTAAAAGCTAAATTAGATAAAATAACCACTAGTTATTGTTTTTACGAAGTAGATAATAACATACATATAACTCAAACTTCGTTTGAAAGTCGTATTTGAAATTTTAATTATTTCATTATCCAAAATGTTTAATACCCACAGTATGTAGAAAGAGTAGTAAATTACACTTTATATACAAATTAAGACATAAAGCAAGCGGTAACTCGGCTTTTTATAATCCAAGCTCGTGTCTTTGTCCCTAAAACGACAATGTATTCATAGCTTCAAATAGTTCGGTTCAGTGGTGTGTGCTTATCAAAGCACGCTTTTATAACTCGGATACTGGAGTTTGGAAGAGCAATTACGCCGTAAAGTGAATGTCATTTTATGAGCTAAGTTGAGCGAATTGCTGCCTTACGTCGCTGTTAGCAGGAACTTCAACCAACCACCCTTTTAAGCGAGTATTTATTAGCATTGATTGTCCTCGTTCGGAATATTCATTGGCGTACTTGTCATTGTATTATTTTACTATGACAAAAAAGTATTAGTAAGTACCTACATCAAAATATTATACTCCTTATAAATTAAAACCCAAACTAGAGAATTTTAATTTGTTAATACAATGATACCATCCTAACTTTTAGAAAAATTTAGAAGAAAAAAGTATAATACCTTATTTTCTGGAGAAATATTTGCTTCTGTTTCCTTTATTTTACGTTTATTATTTTTTGATAACTTAATAATATAATATTAAAATTAAAACTGGAGTTTATAATCGGTGCCGTAATAAGCCCTTGTTACTGTAAAAATAAAACGAAAAGGACATTACGGTATGATTCTATTTCCTATTTTTATTCAAATGCACATTTTCAAAAGTTCATTACCAAATTTAATTGTGTAAATATTGGATATTACATGAGAATTTTAAGATTACGCTTGACTATACCGCCTTAACAATTTACAATAAAAAAATCTGACTTCATGCATTTCAATAAATTGGTATATCATACTAAAAGGAACAGGACTTACCAATTTTGTGTCATAGAATTGCAAAACGAAAATAATTTTTTTTCTTTTAATTAATTTTGTAAAGTAAGTCATATAAGTGTAATAGTTAGTATGTGGAGTCTCATAACATAATGTGTCTAGTGAAATGACCGTGATGCAGTCAACCACAGCCACTGGTTCCCATAGTGCTCCTATTACTATACTCGTCGAAAAAAATTAACCACCTATATTCCACTTTAATTGCACATTTACGTGTATTACCGTATGAATAAGTATTGAATTTCTGTATTTGTTAAACTGCAACATTGCCTTTCCGTTGATTATGATTATATCCTACTTGCAGATACATAAATGAGTTTTAATTATATATCAGGCTTTATATTAATTACACACAAAAATACTTTAATTCTAGTGTACATAAATTATAAACCTTATCAAATTAGTATGTATAAAGTAATATAAAAATGTTCACCATGCTAAAGTTGCCACTCAGGCCAAGTTTTTAATTTAAAACACGAGCTTTTCAAAAAATTAGGAGACGCAACGGAAAAGAAGAAGCTGAGCAACCTCATAAATTGCAAGAGCGACACAGAAGCCAGAAAGAATTCAGGTAAGGAGTTCTAAAAGTATCGACAGATAGTATGTATAGGGTTTAGAGAATCCTGTATAGTATAGAATGTATGTTGAATACTGATACTGTATAGAATGTTGCGAGGAAGTTCAATTCCGGGTTTTACCCCTGAGAGACTAAAATAATAACAGCTGTTCTATTTCCAACCCATAGTATAAAAATATTGGGAAATAGAGACGGGGAAGGCAATGATGATGGGATTCAGCTAGTTTCAAAAGAGGAGTTGGAGTTGACGATTAAAGATATGCCAAATGGAAAGACCCCAGGTCCGGACTGCATGCCTTCAAAAATAATAAAATTGGCGGCCAAATAGCCTCTTTGCATCTAACAGCATTTATATCTACCCAGTTCGGACAGGCCAATATACCACTTGTCAATATGAGCAAACTATGAAAGCGACATAATATTAAGATTATTAAGGGATATCTTTCAGCTAGATTAGTAATCTCGATGATGAACTATACATAACAAAACTCCAAAGATTACCAGCGCAGCGGTATATCTTGGGGGACAGATCTTGGCCCAATAATCTGAAAAAATAAATCAATAAAAAAATCAATAAGATGATGCAAGCAAAGAAAGACGAAGGGATGAAGATACGTTAATGATAGAAAACCGCAACAATGGAAAATTGTTCCACTTTCGCAACCTGTTTATATAATTCCGTATTAAAAATTCTCGTTTTCCCCTGACCTTAAAATTAATATTTAAAATGTTTTATGAGGGGTGGTGAAGAAGAAGAAATTATTTTTTATTAAATCAATAAGTTGGTTTTTTAAAATTTCTACTTCCTTTTATAACGAATAAAAATGTAAAGGTATTAATTTAAAAAGATTTTTTTCCACGTCTGAAAATACCCAACAATTGAAACTACGTTTTTTGTCAAAATCAATGATACGAAACATCATTTCAATCAATTTTTTTTAAATTCATTTTTATAAACAAATATTACTTAAAATATGTAGTTTTACAAAAATATTATTATAAATACACAGTATTACAATTTTTATTCCACAAAATCTCAACCTACCGATCAGCCTTAAAAACATATTAGTTGCCTTGTTTGAATTTTTAGGTTTACTTTAAACCACAGCGAAGGTTTTTAAGAGATAAACTTTACTGGTAAGGTGAAAATTTAAAAACTATCATATTATTAAAGTTCAGAGCTAGCCTAGACTGAATTTACAAATGGATAATCTTTCCTGTGTAGATGGATGTCCATAGTAGTCGAACCATTATTATTCTGTCCAACTCACAAACGCATTGGAGAAAGTTAATTTTCATGAAAAATATTCGAGATGAAACTATTCATTAACGTAATCGGTTATAGAATAATTCCAGATCTCCAGCATAAAATTTAATATACATATGAATTAAATATTTAAACGGAATATGTAAACTGAATTATCTTAGTTAATACTGCATTTATAATTTCAGAAATTAAAATTATATAATATTATGTAACCATTGCATTGCACTATCGGTACATTTAATTGGATAATTAATTAATGATTAGATCTCAAAGGTATGCACTTTTATCATAGGTGTCTATTATAAGTCGTAAATACATAGTTATTTGTAATTATAAAGATAGTACCTATAGTTTTTTGCCAGAGAACCACTGATTTCGTTTAGAATTAAGTAAATTCATTAATAAGTTACAATTTTTGCTATAGTTTATTTTTAATTTATTTTATTTTGATTTATTATTTGGTTTTATTTATAATTTTATTTTAATTTTTCTTGTTTCTTTCTTTTGTTTTTGTGAACTTTTTGTAATGTATTTTTATGCATCTTTTTTTCAATAGTTCAGCCACCATTAGTTTTGATTTACGTTTGAATCAGAAAGATGTAAACTTCAAATTTGAATTCAAGATTAGAATTTTCAATTTAATAATCAAACTTCACATCGTAAGTAAGTTCACATCCCAAGTAAGTTGGAATACAATACTAATATATCTTTAAATTTTCCGATTCTGTTAGTTTAAAATATTAAACATTACACAAAACTGCGTACAAATTGGTAAAGCAAATGATGTAATGAATTAAATCTGTATAAATTCCCTACAATACATTCCTTATATGAAATATACTTCATTATAAATATATGAATGTATTGCCTACTATAATCTTCTTATCGACAGTGGAGTAGCTATCATACGGCAGTTCGGTGCGGAGCACAGGGGCCCAGACGGTTTGAGGGCCCCGCAGGAGCCCCAAACAGAAAATAACTCAAAACGCTAGAAAGTTTTGCTTGCTTTTTAATGCATTTTTTTCGGTGACTCTCGATCTTTTAGGAGATTTTCCTTCAAAAGTAGGAAAGGATTTCTTTAAATATTCTCAATAAGCAAAATTTAAGCTTTCTTATGAGGTGAGGATAAAAAATAAAATCGGCCCAACGGTTACTTCACAATTTAATTTTGAAAATCAACATTTTGATGAAAATTTACAAGTTTTAAGTGGGGAGATTACCATCCAGATTGATGTTGACACCGAAGCGTAAGCAACTTTTTAAATGTCTTCTTGGCACATTGCCACAAAATACAAACACCAGATGATGAAGATTAAGGTGCCTCTGGCACCAACTGCTTCGCATTTGCCACTCCGCTACTCTACGCTAAGTGTGGAGAGAGCGTGCTTAATTTGACTGCTTGTGGTAGCCGTAAGAACATCGTACGTGTACCTACATTATAGAGTACATTTGCAATCCGAGAATATTGTAATAATGAAATTTCATTTCCGCACGCTCTTCAGGCGGCTCCGCGCGGTTTTCACAACCCCTGACATTGGCAAATCTCGGATCCCAGCATTAGAATTTCGTCATTTTCGAATTTTGTTGAGCTCCGGGGGATTTTTTTATTGAGGCTAGCGTTTGCCAACCACGTTAAATGCTTGTAATTAAGTATGTATTTGCTTAAAAATCAACTCAGTTGTATGTCAATCTCAACCACGTTATATTATGCTTGTATTAAGTATGTAAATGTTTAAAAATTAACACAGTTGTATGTCAAATTCAAGCACGGTAATTGCTAACTTTTAAGTATGAAAATTCTTAAAAATTAACACACTCAGGGCTTAAATTTATCTTTAACTACTAAATAAGTAAGCAACGCTTAATTTTAAGTATACGCAGCATACTAGGCTAAAATCAAAGCACGCAAATACTTGATTATACATTTACTTAATAAAATTTCTATGTGTAATATAATACATTGTATTATGAATACAACACATGTAAAAAATGTCAATTGGCTGTCAAATTCAAATCGCCATTTCTATTTATTCTATGATATCACCAGTGCCAAATCGTTTTCGGGCAATTACTAACATTTTAATTTTTTTAATTCTAAAATCGCCCTACTTAGGCGATGCGATGCGTCACAATGCGACACAATGCGACGCGAAGCGTATAGTTTTTTGACGCTTAGAGAAGTTTACATAGGATCAAGTGGGAACCCGCACAATAATTAAGGAACAAAATGTTCGTATTAATATGCGTAAAATACTACAAACTTTCAAAAACTATCTTCAATTATTACTATCCTAAAAATATTGACAAAATTATGTAATTCTAAATGGTAATGCCCCCCTTAAAATACTCTTGCAGCAGTTTATAAGCGGTATAGTCCGGTAGCACTGGTGGTTTTTGATAGTTTGCAAGAAGAAATTTTTTGGAAACTTTCTTAACCAATCAGAATGTGAAATAAAATTTTTACGATTTTTCAAGAAAAAGTTTACCTAGAGAGCTGGGAATAGTGGCTTTAACATTAGAACTCTTAACCGAATATCCAGTAAAAATTTCATTTCGATTATGCTCTTCGTTGGGGAGATTTGGATGGGGCGGACATACAAACTATAATGAGTATTATTTATTAAGATTATGTACTTTTTCGCTTAAATTATAGTTAATAAAACTTGGCCTGTTTACGCAATGCTGTAAGTTATTTATATGTAAGTTATATTTAAAATTCAAAGAACTTAAAAGTTTATGTTTCACCAAAAGAGTTTATTCCAAAATAATTTCATTCTCCGTCTTATGATTATTTATAATATAATACATAATTATTATAATATACTTATGAAGATACCTACCGTATAATTTAAGATATTATGCGGAAATAGAGAAATTGAAAACATAGGGAATTATTTTTAAGTTTTAGTAGTATTTTGTTAATTTTATTTACACGACCGAAAGAAATAAAAATATTTTATTATATTTATTTTAGATTTTTAATTGATCATTAAAATAATAATATGAAATATTTAAAAAAAGGAAAACATTTTTGTAAGGATTAAAGTTACATTGTGAAGCTTTACGTATCAATACAAAGTAATCGACGTGGAAAAAAGAGGAAGACAGTAATCTTGATCCTGTGAATCTGGATTAATGTATGTCACCTCTCTGATGGTTGGAATTTATATAAAGAGAGCACTCGTGGTTCAGTGACACGAGACAACCAAAGAGTATTTATGTAATTAAAATTGAAATCGTGCAGTAAATTGCCCAAATAAGCAGCAAATAAACAACTACAAAGCTTTGTGACATCTGGTAGATTTTTTTAATAATGAGGGTGTATAATAATAATATTGTGATTACGGTTTCGATGTCTGTAGACAATAATTTATTGCATTAAACATTATAACAATGCCAGAAACTTGGTAATAAGCTTAACCAAGTAAAACCAAATAGGTATACATTATCTGTTCTCGCAGTATGTGAATCATGTATTAAAATAAAACTGAAGCAATTTAGAAAAATTCTAATTAAATTATTGTTAAACCGACTGAAATCGAGTAATAATAATATAAAAGTAGTTTATAAATTTTAGAATTCGTAACTTTTGATAAAATTATTAATAATATTTTAAACTATAACAAAGTTAATTAAACGCTTAAATATTTTAAAAGAAATATTTATTAGAGACTCTAATAATTATTATATTTATTAGAGACTCTAATAAATATTTCTTTTAAAATATTTAAGCGTTTAATTAACTTTGTTATAGTTTAAAATATTATTAATAAAAGTAGTTTAGGATATCAGTTTTAAAGTAAAGCATTTTTTCAATTTGTTTAACACTGTAACAAACTTAGTTTTTTTTAAATTTAAATACAACAAATGAGAAATTCAATTAAATTGAAATATTTGAATTTTTAATTAATTATTTAATTTATTTTATTTCAGTAACCCGACAGTACTGTCATAATTTAATTTGAAGTTTATTGATATTTTTGGATATAATTCGTCTCTAATTGGTTCACTTATAAACTACCAGATCAATGGAAGTGAACAATTTACCATGTACCTAACTTTAAAATAATTTTTAATTCACTGGTAAATTGCTTTCAGCATCTTTAATTTACTTTCAACACCAGTACATTGCTTTACAATATTTATAATAATTTTAGAACCGAATTTTGCATTATATTTTGAAATAACGATACAGATAGATGTCAATATCTGTGTTAATTAGTTATCAATATAATCATAGTTATCAGAGCCGATTATATTATAGTACTTACTACTTAAATGTTTGAGTAGCGATTACTATTTTTTGTCATTGGACGCTTGAAAAAACTGATCCTAACATTTTCAGTAACTTAACTCACTTATATATAGGTACATTATTAATTGTATGTACAATGCATTTAGTAAGTTTCTGCTCCTCAAGGATTCACTGAAAATATAACACTTGCACGGTATCTATAAACACACTGTACAACAAATTCATATTATTAACAAATTACGGTTTCAGTAACCTTCGATTAAGAAAACTTTTAAGTGTGAAATTCGATTTATGTTGCATATTAAATTCCTGATTGTGTGAGACCTCCCATATAGAAATTAAAGAATCACTGATTTCTCTATAAAATAAACAAGTTGCAGGTAAATTAGACTTCTTAACACGGTGTTTTAGCTAATTTGACCAACTAATGAGTTACTTTATTTGATTATTATTATCCAGTCAGCTACTTAATACTTTGTACATGGTGTTTAGTTAAAACAGTTATGTGACAAAGTTCTCACAGTGACTGATTTTAATCCTGTTACATGAATTAATTCAGACATTCCATCGGCGCGACACGTTAATTGCTTGGTTAAACATTTACCATATTTGTGAAGAATGTTGTTAGTACTGGATCAAAGATGATTGTAAACTATTTTCCATTAATTGATAAAAATTGAACTTATCATCTAAAATAAAAATTTATTCTAATTGAAATTTACATAAACATAATAATATATAATTAATTAATGAATGATTTTTACATTCATTAATGCTTATAAGTGAATATCTGCGAAAGTTAGTGAATTCAAATAATCCAAAAAAATTACTATTTTTTATTTTCGAGTCTCGTATGAAAATTTGTTAGTTTAACACGTTTTAAGAACTCTCTCCAAAGATCAGCTTGATAAAAAAATTTATAAGGTCGCTCGTGAATTTTGAAAATTCGTCTATACCAGGTGACCATTCGATTTTTGAACATAGGGAATTTACATGGGAAATTGATTTTTTTCTAAACTCCTTCTTCGCATTGAAACGAATAAGAATAAAAAGTATATCAAATTATAGAGATTTTTTTTCCGCGTCTAAAGATACCCAATACATTTAACATTTCGATTTTTAATTATTGTTAAAAACTCAATAGTTAGGATTAATTCGTAACATTTGAAATTATATAATGAAATATTTTAATGATGTAAATGTTAATTAAACTGCAAAAATTGAATAAAATTGAAAAAAATTGATTTTTAACTTACGTAATAATACAATGAATTATAGTTTATGACACTTTTGATCAAACGTGTTTCGTTCTTCGGAACTCGTCAGATAAACCTTGTTAAATAAAAGAGCTGGTAAAGTTAAATATCAATGGAATGAAAATAAAAAAATTTAAAAGTCAAATCGCTTTGACGTTTAATAAAATAAAATTATACCTACTTTGATTCCAAATTAATTAAAACAAAAATATTATTTAATTTTATGAAAATTCTAAACCGATCAAATAAAAAAAATATATAATGAGAGCGAATTTAAATAATAGAAATCCCTATTTCAAGAACTCAAAATTTGAGCATTCACAAGAAATATAAATGAGATTGAACTACTAATTAAATAGTTAAATAAAAAACTATAACTGATATAACTGATAATAATAGTTAGGATTAATTAATTTAATTTTATTTAACTATTTAATTAGTAGTTCAATCTCATTTATATTTCTTGTGAATGCTCAAATTTTGAGTTCTTGAAATAGGGATTTCTATTATTTAAATTCGCTCTCATTATATATTTTTTTTATTTGATCGGTTTAGAATTTTCATAAAATTAAATAATATTTTTGTTTTAATTAATTTGGAATCAAAGTAGGTATAATTTTATTTTATTAAACGTCAAAGCGATTTGACTTTTAAATTTTTTTATTTTCATTCCATTGATATTTAACTTTACCAGCTCTTTTATTTAACAAGGTTTATCTGACGAGTTCCGAAGAACGAAACACGTTTGATCAAAAGTGTCATAAACTATAATTCATTGTATTATTACGTAAGTTAAAAATCAATTTTTTTCAATTTTATTCAATTTTTGCAGTTTAATTAACATTTACATCATTAAAATATTTCATTAAAAACTCAATAGTAAAATTAAAAAATAGCGCTTTTCTTAATTTTTATATCTTGTTTTTAACAATAAACAAAATATCAAGTATTAAATAATAAATAAAATATTCTTATCCGTTATAATGGGAAGCAGGAATTTAGAAAAAATCAATTTCCCATGTAAATTCTCGGACACCGTCATTTCGGCGATTCCAGTTCGGCACCGTCATTTCGGCGACTCTGTTTCGGCGACAGTCAATTCGGCGACCCGATATTCGGCTATGATAGTTTCGGCGATTTCAATTCGGCACCGGTAGTTCGGCGATTCCGATTCGGCGACAGTAAATTCGGCTACGTCGATTCGGCGACGGAGGATATACTTTTGGTTTATTCAATTCTAAATTTAAAATTTAACAGCCGTATGCATAGTCATCTAAGTAGCTACTAAAGCGCTACTAGTGTCTTAGTTAGTAGGTAACCAAGAAAACCGTATGGATAGTCGAGTTAAAAGGATACTATCCTTAGTGGGATCACTAAAATCCTTAGTAGGCTTTTAAGAATTTAGTGAGGGTCTTGGGCATGTTTAAGACCATTTTAAGCTTACTTTTAACAAAATTATACACTTTTTTCTATTATATTTTGTCAAAATTTAATTTAATTTCGTATTTCATTTATTGTTTTAAATATGGTAAATTCTATAACATAGATAATTAGAAAATAAGTAATTAAAAACTTAACTTAAAGTTGAAAATTAAATTAAAATTTTTTAAATACTCGTCACGCTCGCTTTGCATTGAAAATAAAACAATTTAAAAATTAAAAGTAATGCAAAATTTTATAAACATTTTTATATGATTATGTAGATCATATAAATTCCTTTGATTCATGAAAGCAATGAAAAGTTTCGCGAATATTATATAGAATAAAAAAAAGAACAACTCGGGTTGTAATCGATTTGTGATCAATTAAATAATTTCAACAATCATTGCCGACCTGGAACTCCCGAAATTTAAGTTTCGAGTTTATAAGGTACACAGGTATATGAAAAATAAATTTAGATGCTACTTTAATACCGCAATAAGTAGGATTAGAAACAGGTAAAGCTGTTACATTGTATTAGCCATTATATTATGGTCAATTTTAGGTTGTCAGGTGATATTTTACAGAGTTGCCAAATAAATATTTAGAAAATTATACAATAAAATCATACTAACTAAAATGATACTAACGTTCATTTTAAAAGAACTATGCATACCAATATTTTAGTAGCTACTAGACTGCTACTAACTAGTAGCTAGTAAAGAGCATTTTAAGGGTATGACTATGCATACGGCTGTAAATGTATAAAAAAAACTTTAGTACGGACGAATATGGCTTTTACCTCCTTTAAGTAGATCCCTTTTTTGTTATTTGCTGCTTTTCAATAATACTGATTGTATTAATCTTTCCTGGGTTGTTTTTCAATACAATTCTTATACATATACTCGTATATCCTTTTTTTCAATAATACTTATTGTATTAATCTTTCCCTGGTTTTCCCTATTTCAATACAATTTTTGCATATATCCACCTTTTCAATAATACCTTATTGTATTAATCTTTCCTTAGTTTCCCCATTTCAATACAATTCAGCCTTTTCAACTAAATAGTTAATACCATTTTCCTTAAGTACATATCCTTTTCAAAATTTCAATTAGTCCTCCACTTTTAGTAACGGTTTTCGAGTTGATTTTTTAGTTAGTTGAGTTTGGGCGGTGGAATAGTCAGTTGAGTTGGGTTTTGGTATCAAAGTGAACAGTTTAGTTTACACAAGTAGTGAGTGGAAGCGTTTAAGCATAACACGCTAAAGGTAAGTAACTTAAGTAAGTTTATAAGATTGCAATAATTGACATTTTATCTCCAGTTTACAGATTTCGCTGTATAGATTTTAATAAGAGTGCTCAAGTGTAGTATTAGGAATCAATATAATAATTTTCAATTTGCAATACAATGGAAGAAACTCAAATGATTTTAACCAAACGAAGCAACGAAAAATATGCTAATGATGGGTACCTCTATGTTAAAGATAAAATTAACACAGATGGTACTATTCAATTCTGGCGATGTGAAAGTAAGCACAAGGGTTGCAATGGCAGAATATGGACCAATATTGGAGACGGTTCGTTCAATTCCCAGCGAAGGGAGCATTCCTGCAGAACCGTAGGAAATGCAGAAAACGTCGAACTTCAAAGACTTAATACTGCTATAAAACTTTTAGCCGAAAATACAATGGAAAATCCATCGCAAATAAGAGCACGGGCTATTGCAAATGTTCCTGATGCCATAAAAGGTAATATTCCAAGCAATTCTGTCATGAGCAGAACGATACAACGGAGACGTAACCAAAATTCTGAAGCACCAGCAAATCCGGAATCTAGGGAACTAATAATCATACCGGAATGTTATTCCACTTATGAGTTTAGCCCTGATAATTTTGAGAGATATCTTTTAGCCGATTCAGGAAGTGAGAATTTGGACTCTGAACGTATTATGATATTTGGAAGAGAATATAATTCCAGTTGGAGTGAAAGTATGTTTGAATTGTTTATGGACGGCACTTTTCTAATTTGTCCGTCTCTTTTTTCACAAGTATTCGTTATACTTGCTAGAAAAAATGGAAGAGCAGTGTTTCCTGTTTTGTTTTGCTTACTACCCAATAAGAGAACAGAAACTTATGTGAAATTATTTAATATGATCCGTGAATTGTGGCCTCAACTAAATCCGTTGAGTATAAGTGTGGATTTTGAGCTTAGCATTCATCAAGCGATTCGTGAAGTATTTCCTGACGTTAATATACATGGCTGCCTATTTCACTTAGTGAAAAATTTAAAAAAACATTTATCGTCAAATAATCTTTTAAAAAGATACAGTACCGATGTAGACTTTGCATTGCGTGCAAAAATGGTTACTTCGATTGCGTTTGTTCCCGAGAATGACATTTTACACGCAATTACAAGTTTGGAGAATGATTTACCACCAGAATTAGATCCAATTTTAGAATGGTTTACAAATACATATATTGGACGTCTTAGAAATAATGGTACTAGAAATACTCCAATGTTTTCTTCAAATATTTGGTCTGTGTATTAACGCACGTTGGATGGAATTGATAGAACTAATAATTACGCCGAAGCTTGTCATCGAAAAATACAATTAGGTTTTGGTAGTGGTATATTTCATCCAACGTTGTGGACCTTTTTGGATAAATTAAGACGTATTCAAAAAACTTTCGACACAGAATACGAACGTATTCTAGCCGGACATGCACCTCCTAAAAAAAGGCCGCGGTACGAAGCGGCTGATTCTCGAATTTTGGCGAAGGTAACCAATTATAATTCTAATAATGTTATAGAATATCTTCGCGGTATAGCTTATAATTATAACATGGATTAAAATTTGTTTAATTGCTTGTATGTATATGACCTGTGATGTATGTATGTAAATAAATATTTAATTTAAAAATAAAAAATAATTTTTTTTATATTATAATAGGTAATAATAAATACTATGAACTTTTTTCGACCCTGTATTTATATTAATAAACAATAATTTTTAATTATTTAAAATAATAATTTTAGTAATTCTTTCGTATGACTCAAAAAATCCAATAATTAAATCCATCTTCTTGTTTATTAATAAATAATAATTTAAATAAATTTCCCGTCGCCGAATCGACGTAGTCGAATTTTCTGTCGCCGAATGGGAATCGCCGAAATGCCGGTGCCGAATTGGAATCGCCGAAACTAACATAGCCGAATATCGGTTCGCCGAATTGACCGTCGCCCAATATACGGTGCCGAATCGCTTTCGCCGAACTGCGGTCGCCGAAATGACGTGTACCGGTAAATTCTCTATGTTCAATAATAATCGGACGGTCACCCGTACAACATTTTTTTATACATTTTTTCTTTCTCGATGCACCAATAGTTTTTATTTGTTACATTTACAGTAGTATAATTATTTTTGTAATATTAAGTTCTCTTAAACTTACGCTGAATTAAATTGGAAATCAAATATTCAATATCATCGAACCCGTTTTATAAAATAACTACACATTACCCTTTTCAAATTTTTTAATTTAGATTTTAGGACATTATCCATTGAATATTTCACTACTAGGATACTTTTTTTTACAACTTCTAGTTTGTTACTAATTAAAACTATAAAACTAATTAAAACAATAACTAACAAGGAACTGAAAATTAATTAATATAATAATATGCTAATTGCAAAAAAATTAATGGAAAAATTATGTAAATAACTTATATATTTCAAAACCTAAACCATAATTTAAGTAACAATAATTCAGGAATAGTAGCGAAATTTTCCTGCAACTTATGAGAATTTTTTTTATTAATATTTTGACTTTTATTCTATTAGGTCGTAATGAAAATAAACTTATTTTTATTCTGAAAATTTACTTTACCTGGCTGTTATTAGTGGAAAGAAAAAAATAAGTTTTTCAACAACTTAATTGAAACTGAGTTGAAGAAGAATCTCAAGTTCTCAAGTAAGGTTCTAATAATCGAACAACTATACATACATACCTACAGGGTTTTCTAATAAGAGGTTTAGTTTTAAAATACCCGGCTTTCTTTAACTGTTAGATACGGGGGTCGTATGATAAGTACCTGATCTTGACAAGAAAAAAACATTTTTATATACAAAATTTATCTTATTTTTCAACGTAATACCTTTCAGTTTTATACACTTAGTCCAACGTTTGTCTATCTTTTGTACCCCTCCAAAAAAATACGATTGCTCCAACCCTTCAAAATAAGCATTTGTTTCAGCAATAACCTCATCGTTAGAGCCTAATTTTTTTCCACCGAGTCATTTTTTCATATTTGGAAATAGGAAATAATTACTGGGTACTTAATCTGGCAAATATGGTAGATGCGGAAGCAATTTGTATGGAATTTTGCCATGGCGACGTGTGCACGCGTGCATTGTTTTGATAGAAAATAACTTAACTGTCCGCTTTAGAAATGCGGACGTTTTTCTTTCATAGCATGGTTGAAACATGAAACGGTCCAATAAATTGACATAATACTCGTCATTAATCGTTTTGCCCTTTTCAAAGTAATCGACATGTATTGTGCCGCGTACATCCAAAAACACTGTAGCCTTGACTTTGTTCGCCGATAAAGGTCCTTATCATTCTTTGGTGCAGATTCATCTCGGAAAGCCCACTGTTTAGTCTGGTGTTTGGTCTCTGGTGTGCTATGATGAATCCAAGTTTCGTCAACAGTTATGAAGTGTCGCCAAAAATCATTCCGATTACGATTTAACATCGTCAAACCTTCTTTTGAAGTTGAAACACGTGTTTATAATTTGTAAATAAAACTTATAATGTAACTCCCTTTTTTTGTTTTGTCTCGTTAAGTAAAAATTATTTTCCGCGGCTAAGTAAACTCTAAAAATCACTCAGGTCGTGGTTTGACTAATAAAAGAACAGATCAAAACAAGGATTACATACAATAAATTTATGAAACAAAGTGTTTATTAAACTAATAACACAAAAAAATTAACATAGAGGAATTAAAAATAGAAATGCAAATTACTAAACAATAAAACTTAAAATTACCCCAATACAAAGCACTGGTGTCCTGAGTAAGTAGTCAGCCGCAATATTAGATCCGCACTTATCACACCTTTTAACTGATGAATATGGTCAGTTCCTCATGCAGATTATTTTAGTCTTTTGGTAGTTTATGTCTTGTTGAAGAATATTCTTTTGTTGTCTTAATCGTAGTTAGCGATTTTCACAGTACAACAAAATTTAATGGTTTTTTATGTTCCTATCGTAGTTAGCGAAATGGTAACAAAAATCAACCTTTCTTCTTGGGTTCTCAAACTACTCTCCTTATTTCTAAAATATACGAAATCAAAGTGCTTTTGTCGGCTTGACCACATTTTTAAACTTCTCAGTGTGTAACATGACGCTTTAACTTTAATTACCCCCGAAATTTGGGGTGACCACTGTAAAACTACTTATAGGATAAAATACAAACCGAGATGTTTTTAAAACAGCTCGATTTAAAAAATTAAAATTAAAATTCTTTAAAATTAATCTTCACAACTTCGGTAAATTATTTGAAACTAATAAAAATTGAAAATTGCATTACAAACTACAAAGCAAATAACAAGTATCAACCGGCTTCGGAGTATTTAACCATCCGCAGGATACAGTATGACATTATAAAATATTACAACATTATACACTCTTCTCAATATAAATAGATGAACAGATTTCACAGGTAAAAATATCAAACAAAAGGACCAAACTGTTCAAAAGCTTAAAGAATCAATGGTGGTATAAAAATAGTACCTACAATATTATATCAATAATTTTTACGTAATGGCAAAAAGAATCAAATTGCAAAGTAGATACTATTAATAATTTATAAGTCCTTTGCAACAGAGAACTCTATAATAATTAAAGACCTAGTATTATTTTAATAAAAATAAAAAAATTGTGGTTGGGCCGGTCATTTAAAAATTCAATTTTTGACATTTTATTTACTTTAAAAATTCCCCTTTAAAAACGTCTTCTTCGTGTTTTCATAAAGATTTGTAAGTTTGTTGGACATCTTTGATCCCGAGTATCCCAAATATCGCAAATATTTGGTCCAAGTTTCTTTGTTACTAATGCTAAAAAGTAGAGACACTAAAATTATATCAAAATATTCAAAGTAGATACCTACTTTATTTTATCAGAATGCAATGAATTGATTTGATTGTTTTTCGTGTAATACCAACAATCACGTAACCACAGCATTTCAAATTGATAAGTTAGTATGGTTAAAAATGGTTGAATTAAATTGAGAGGTATTTATATTACCTATTTATTATAAGTTAGTAACAGATTATATTACAAATTACGGTGTCAACTAAATCAAGTATAAGCAAACACTTTTAGAGTTTCGATTTTCAATGTTTAAGCTTCACGTAAGGTAAGTGATGCTGAAAATATGCGATCTGACATGAAACGTGAATCACAAAGGAGGTCCAATCATTCATGCAAATTTATATTTTATATCTACTATCAATGGCATTAAAAGTAGAAAAAAGTTTAATATTATGAAAAAATTGCTATTTTGTTCAAACGGAAAATTTATAGCAAATAGTTTTACACCTCCCTCGGTTAATAATTATTGAACAATTATTTAAACTCATAAAGAATATAACCAAAACGTTAACTGAAACCTTGCATCTACCAAATAATATAATAGTAAGCTTTATTATGATAAGAGCAGTATTACAAAACGACTAAATAATTATGGAAGTTGCAATGATATCTAGGTATCCAAAATTTAGTAGAGATTTATTGTAATCTATTAGGAAATTTCAAATTAATTAAAAGTTGTTTTCACGTTTAATAAAAAATAATAGCTTTATTATTGAAAATATTTCTTAATTTTATGAAGTTCAATAGATGTGGCCGTTATCGCAATGAAGTTACTGAAGTTCTGCAATCTTGCTGTTTTACAAAATACTAGTATGCATAATTCACTAAAAAAATTTGAAATGAATACAATTTGTTTTAGAATAAAATAATATTAATTGGTTAAATTTTGTGGCTACAATGAAATGTAATGTATTACAAATCTCCCATAAGCTATCATTTTCTTGCTCAATCAAGCTTTATACATGCGATTCTGAAAATATGATATAACCACATAGGTCTCTATTTCTTTGCAGTATACCTATATCGAATATCTTGTGGTTACGCAGAGTAAATTTTCACATTAAAGTTCTTGATAAACACTTATTTTATTTTTATTTTTAATAATACTACTTTATATTTTATAACAAAATATAATGTTTGGTGAGAATAAAATTTAACAAAATGCTAATGGTATAATATGTATTTACTCCTTTTAAAATTTTAAAAATGCAGAAAAATATATTACTTAAATTCATGGGCGTATATAAGGGGGGGGTTTGGGGGGTTCAAACCCCCCCCTTAGCCTAAGCAACTACGTAAATTTTAGCCAAATACCCATTTTCTATGACACGGATTCCAACATGTTCATGCAATTTTTAATATCCATTTGATTGATTTTATTTGGGGTTTACAGCTATGACTTTTTATGGCGTTAACGAAGTCACTGGCAAAAGCTGGTTTATCGTTGTAAAGTCAGAGCTTTACCGAATTAAGGGGGGCTAAGAGGGCTGCAGCCCCGGGCCTCCAAATTTTTGGAGCCTCAAAAAATTGCTTTAAAATGTTAATGTACATCTGTCTTTTATAAAAAAAAAAGTATAATAAAGTACTATGTATGTACTATAATTATTATTTTTTTTTAAATTTTACTTTTGATCTAAGCGCGGTTGACCTTGAAATATCAAAAATTTTCGCCTGCGGCGCATTTTGCCATGCCATGCAAGTCAAGGGGCCTCCAAAGAAGTTAGCCCCAGGCCTCACATTACCCTTAATCCGGCTCTATGTAAAGTACGATGTTGAACCCCCCCCATATAAAAGTTATAGCTACGTCCGTGCTTAAATTGAGCTTTGATGCGTATTTTTTATTTAAAATCAAAATCTCATTTTAAATATAATATAAGATATACTCCCATAATTAAGAAAGACAAAGGCTATAATTACAAAAAAATATTTTGTTTACATTTTTTTTATTTTAACCCTCTAATGCAGCCTTTAGGCAGACTTTAACTATCAAATTACGCTATATTGGTAGTCTGGGAATATACATTTCTTCAAACTAGGATGAAAAAAGTAAAAATAAATGCTGTATGCATTAGAGGGTTAAATTTTAAAATCTAGATATAAAACTTCTCATTGGTTGATGCAATTGTTGTACCATTAGAAATTTTTCACATTTTATGTTTTCTTTCTCTTTTATCTTTCTCTTTCACATTTTGAAAAAATTCAATTCTACGACTGAAAAACATATTTTTGTATATCTGCATATAAGCAAGTCTGCTAATTGTTTTTGCTGCTGTATAGCATCATAATATTATGTATTAGTTACCATCAAGCCATTTGAAATTAGTTTACGAGTCATTGGCGAAAACAAACAGAGTGTATAAAATACTGGGCAGTGCTAATTTAGTAAAACCAAAGAGTAAAAGGTGATAGAAGTTCGAGAAAAAATGAATTTTTGATATGATTTTGCAAGTTTTTGGT
This sequence comes from Cantharis lateralis, assembly GCA_963170105.1. Classification (NCBI taxonomy): domain Eukaryota; kingdom Metazoa; phylum Arthropoda; class Insecta; order Coleoptera; family Cantharidae; genus Cantharis; species Cantharis lateralis. The sequence goes on from OY720629.1 coordinate 15,128,285, forward strand.
GATGATTTGCTGTACTAAAATATTGAAAAAATCATAGTCACGGAGTCCGTGTCTAAATACCTCTATGATTTTTACCAGTTAAATTATATTTTATTTTGTTAATATGAAAGTGGAGATTACATTAATTAAGAAGGTAAAATATAGCCAGTGAATATTATTATTATTTTTATAATGTCTTTATTTCTCATAAGTAATATTAATTAATACATATTGTTATGTAATATCTCGAGGTGGTTTTTGTTCACGAATATTTTCTAACCATCAATATAATTTAAAAACATTCAATTTCTCTTTTTCCTCTTTCTTATCGTAGCACATTTTCTTATCAAAAATCAAATTTTATTCTCTGCAAAATTAAATTATTTAAATGTTTCCAATATCCAAAAACTTGTATTTTAAATTATTAATTAGTATCCATATCTATCAATACTTCAATCAAACTAAATTTTATAACTCTTTGACCATTTATTTATAATTTCAAAAACCAAAAAAATCCCAATACTACAAAATCGTGGCCGTCCGCTACAATCACCGCGGTCAAAAGCCTTTATCCACCATTTCCTCCCTTCCACCACACAATCTTCGCGGCAAATACAAATTTTCTAATTTAAAATAAATTTAAATTTTCTCTTCCAAATCTCAAAATTTCAAAATAAATATAACAAATTTCAGGACATCACAATATACCAGATAAGGAAGCAATCTATGAAAAAGGGCGAAGTTCAAAATGGGGCCTTTTACATGCAGGGTTCGCCTGCTCTTCCACTTAACCCTAAGACTGGCACACCCGCCTACCCGCCTACACAAAACGACTGCAAGCATCTTGATCAGCATTCCCAATTCATGTACTCCAGCAAAACGCCAAGTATTTTGGACTTGATCACCCACAAAACCCACTAATGTAACAATGCATTCTGCTCGACGAAGAGCATAATATCGAAAACTCGCTTTTTGAATGCAGGCAGAAGACAAATCCTTGAATTCATCCGGGCACCCGTTATATAAAGAAGAAGTCTGTTGCGAGGTACAACCAAATAGATTTTTCGACGTAAGTTGAGATGATGCCCGTCTGTACGGAAAGTTATTTTATTTTAAAAATAAAGCGTTATTTACCGGGGGTTATAATTATATAAAATTTCACCCCCTTGACTCTGTGACAAATACTCGTACGTAAGAATTATAATATTATATAGACAATATTTTGGAAATTAAATTTACTTAAATAAAATCTCTGAAAGCTTTTTATAATAATTATCTACAATAGTTATTTGTTATAAAGTAATTTGTTTCTATACCATTCCCATCTTCAGTCTCTGAAGGCTACATTGTAAAAATATATAGAAAATTACAATATTATAATATTTTGATAATGGAAAAATAGATAACTTTGATCAGCCGGTACAATTATTGTATTTTACTTTAAAAAGAGGAATTTGCCACCGGCTCAACTATAGGAACCCGAATAAAGTTTTGTAAATAAAATACTCTTACAAGACCAAATACCAAGCACTTCGATGTTTGTGTAAAACAGTTGAAAAACTGTGAACTTCTAAAACATCAATTTCTTAAAATTATGCATTTTACATTTATTGTAGATTATACTAACCTCTCTTATTACGCAATTATTATCAGAGCATTGTAGTAATTGTGTAGAATAACTAGTGACTCTCTACATTATCTAATGCCCGTACCAGTCAATACTTCATTAAATCTCGGTCTTGTACGAAATCGACGAGGCCGTATTTAAGGGGGGGTGTTTTGGGGGTTAGAATCCCCCCGAAATTATTTATCAATTACTAAAGTTCAGGAAGGCCGACTGCAATCGTAAAAAAAAGAAAAATCTTCAAAACTAAAATAAAAACAGTAAGGGCCAGTTTATCAAAGTCCAAGTAAAAGTGTTAGTTAGTTACCCAACAAATAACGTTACTTATCGAATAAACTTTCTGGTAAGTAAAACGGGTTGATCAACCATTTTAAAGTTGTGGTTAACTACCTAACACATAATATTTTAGTATCTAACGTTGGTATCACTGTTATGGTGTATTATAAACTATTAGTTCATTTGAACTAGTTTAAGCCAATAAAAGAGTTCAATTAAAACGACTCCAGCAGCAAGTTAGGCCAAGGAAAAATTGAGGAATCCTGCCCAGAAATAAAAATATTAATTTTTTTAATATACAGAGTTAGTTATAAAATAAATTTTTAATTCATCTTATTTTTATAAAAACATTAAAATAATTATAAATAATTTGTATTATTTTGATTTCTTGGAACGGCTTCGTTTATCAAGTTTTCTATATCTTCATCCATTGGTGGTATACATCATCTTTACTTATACAAATATTATGTAAAATAGCGGTAGCTATTATGATTTCTTAAACTGTTTCAACTTGGACTTGTAGTCCTTACTCAAGAACAGCAAATCTTCGTTTCGAATTGTTGAAGATAGTGGTGTCATGTGCTGAACTGGGCCACCACGTAGCAACATCTCGACACTGTAATTTGCTTGCACATTGAGCAAGAAACACCCTTTTTATTACGAAAATGGTCTGCTTGAATGCTCCCCCCCCCCCGCGAAATTGTATCCTTATATGAGAACAAATCACATACGGTCTTCTATAATTCCCACCAATTTTCTCAATTCTTCGTACTATCTCACTATCGAATAAATTCACCTGATTGTTTGCCATCCCTAAAAATTATTGGTTTTGTGATGAAATTAAGTTTCATTCTTGCTACAAATAATAAACTATTGGTACCTTATATAATAGTAATTTTAATTTCGTGTTATTACAATAGCTAGAACATAATCCGTATGATGATTTCGTGTAAAATTTCTATTTTTATCGAAAAAATTGGAATATAATTTAAGGTTATGAGAATAAAAACAAAACAAAACAGTACGATGTTTAACGATCGGTAAAACGATACAAATCGTGAATAGTCGGGTTCTAGTTAGCACCTATAAGTAATTTATTAGCAGCTTTGAGCTGCAAGTAAATATCTTATAGGTAAGTAAATTTATTCTACAAGTAAATACTAACTAAACATTGATCAACCAAAATTCATACTTACCTGTCAGATAAATTTACTTGGGACACTAACTAGAGATGGATAAACTGGCCCTTAATATTAACATTAACCCCCCCCCCCCAAAAATTAGTCTAAATACGGCCCTGGAAATCGATCAATTAAAATCAACAATTTCGTACTTACATAGAGGAAGTTTCTTTATTTATAAAAGAATAAATGTATAAGTACAACAATATCAACAAACTGGTTTGGGTTATTCGCGATTCCAAAAGTTCATCCGCCACTGCGCGGTTGTTTACAATATTAAAGTTAGGAGTATCCCAACATAACCGCACATATTGTTAACTATACGGTGTGTGCAAAATTAGCAGAAAGTTATTGTGCATACGGTTGTAACTGCAAGAAGCATAATAATTTGTTTTGTGTTTTGGACAGTGGCGGCTTGTCATAAAGGGCACAGGGGCACGTGCCCTCCCATCCCAAAACCAAAAACAAGCACTATACCTATCTTAAAATAATTATCAAAAAAATTAATTTTATATTTTATATTACATTATTTTGTAGTTTATGCCATCATCATTAATAATAATTATTAGATTTAAAATTTAAAAAAAAATTAGAAGGATAAAAAAGTGCGAACATTATCTACTAAGTACAAAATAGAGTCACGGAGATCGCCACCCAAATATCAGCTAACGCTAGTACGCGAAGACAGTCAAGGTAATTTCCCTCTCCTACTGCTATACTTGCACGTAAGATGCATTTTCAAGTCAACCGACAGGTTAAAAACGGATCAAAGTGTAAGAAACTCTTATCATCAGTTGGGTTCATAACGCAGTTCATGTATGACGTGTCTTAATTGTTTGCAATTCTTCGTTTTGTGATCCCGTGGTTTTGTTCCTAATTAATTTGTGCTTTGTTTTACTTTTAAAATGTACCAAGTGTTTAATGTAAATTCTGTGCAGTACATTAACAGTACAAAAACTTTAAAACACGATGAAAGAATACTAATTAAAAAAATGGGTAGACCAACCCCGGACTTAGAAATAAATTTTACGGCTACTACTGCTACACGTATTTATAAAAGACAATTTAACAAAAACATTTATGATAAATATGAGTGGATATGTGGATGCGACTTTACTAATAAACTATTTTGTTTTTATTGTTTGTTATTGAAAAAAGAAAAATCTCCATGGGTTACCAGCGGTGTGGACGATTTAAAACATATTGCGGAGAGAGCAAAGAAACATGAGTGTTCTTTGAATCATATAAATGCAGAAATTGCTTATAACGTGTTAGGGGTTATCGATATTCGCGAAACATTAAGTAGTGCATATTTATTAAACAAACAAAAACACAATGAAAATGTAAATAAAAATAGACATATTTTACGACGTCTAATAATGTGCATTAAATTTTGTGGAACTTTTGAATTGGCATTGAGGGGACATAACGAAAAATCTTCCTCTGATAATCGAGGTATTTATTTGGGTTTAATTGATTTTGCTACCGAATTAGATTCCGTTCTTGGTGTTCACATAAAAGAGGCAAAATTATTTAAAGGGACTTCAAAAACAGTACAAAACGAACTGCTAGACGCAATGTTGGCAGTTTATAAAAATGAAGTCATCAAGCAAATCAACTCTGCAAATTTTTTAGCTATAGAAGCGGATGAAACTACAGATTCTTCAAATCAACAACAATTAGTGATAATATTTCGTTACGTATATGAAGGACAAATTTGTGAACGATTCTGGTCTTTTATTAAACCATTAGGCTACACAGCACAAATTTTGTCAGATGTATTATTGACGGAACTACAAACCAAATTAAATATTGCACCCGATAAATTGATTTCCCAAAGCTACGATGGAGCGTCAGTTATGAGTGGAAAAAATAATGGCGTTCAGTCCATAATCAGGCGAACATATCCAAATGCCTATTTCGTGCATTGTTACGCACACCAATTTAATTTAATTATGGAACGAGCAGCAAAATGCAATAAAAAAGTTAAAATATTTTTTTCTAATTTACAAGGCTTCTCTTCATTTTTTTCTCGATCCCCAAAAAGAACAGCTTTTCTCGATGAAATTGTGAAAAGAAGATTACCTCGATCTGTTCCTACTCGCTGGAATTTTAAAAGTAGAACGGTAAATACTTTATCTGAATATAAAGATTCTTTTAAAGAATGCTTGGAGAAAATTATGGACAGTGATGACATGGATTTTAAAACAATCAATGAAGCACATGGTCTTTTAAACAGCTTAAATAGTCAGGAGTTTCTGTATTGGTTAAAAGTTTTCTATTATATTATGCCACATGTTGAAATATTTTTTAATCAAGCTCAAACTCGCGGAATTGATAGTTTACAAATGCAGACAGCAGTAGAACGATTTGAAACACAAATTATTCAAGTTAGGAATTTGATAGACAATTTTATACAGGAGAATGAAGATGAAACTGAAAGGCAGAGGCAGAAATCTACAGATGCGAGTAATAGTAGAAGTACTGCTGCGAAAGAAGTTTGTGACACAATCTTGACGCAAATTAAAGATAGGTTCGACTTTAAAGAACATTTATGCGCAGCAAAATTATTTGAATCAAAAAACTTTCTAGATTATCGCAAGTCATTTCCAGTAAATTATCTTAATGCTACAGTTAACGCATATTCGGTTTTAAACAGCACAAAATTAAAGAGTGAGCTCACTGTTGTGTACACTCGAGAAGATATGTGCGGTATTACTAGTATTCCGGCTTTTTTAATGTTTATTATAGACAATAATTTAAAAAAAGTTTTATCTGAAACATACAAACTATTAGACATTATTTGTACAACGCCCATGTCAACAAGTGAGTGTGAAAGGTGTTTCTCAACCTTAAAAAGAATAAAAACATTTTTGAGGAGTACGATGGTCGAAGACAGATTAAATGCTTTGGCAGTACTGTCGATTGAAAAAAATTTTGTTCAAGGAATACGTGATTATGACGATCAAGTAATCGAGATTTTTTGTAACAATAAAAATAGACGTCTTGATTTTCATTATAAATAAATATTTTTAAAACTTTTTTTTTATTTTGTGCCCTCCCACTGAAAAATGTCACGAGCCGCCACTGGTTTTGGATATAAGTATTCGTTCAGTTAGTAATTACAAGTTTGGCAAATACAACAGTAAAAAGTTAACCAATAACTAAGTTTTGAAAATTTACTTACTATGAAGTTCCAATAAGGGAATTAGATATAATTTTCTATAGTAAGTAAATATGTATTATTATTGATATACCAATTGGTTTATTATATCAATTTTCTGTTAAAATATTAGTGTAAGCACCCATATTTTGAAAAATCAAATGACATAAGATGGACAAAAAATATATACAGTTACCACAGCAAGGAGGGTAATAACACAGATATTAGTTTTCATGCATTACCCAAGAAAGGCGAAAGGAAAGTTACTTTAAAAAATAGTTTCGGTGCAGATCAGATAGACCAATACAAAGCTTGAAAAATTAAGTTGAAAATACGTAAACCAGCCACTAAATCAATGAAAGTTTCTACTCTTCGTTTCCAAAAAAAGGATTATTTTTTATTCGGTACGTAACAAAATTGATCATAAAAGTAAAAGCCAAAATACGTTTATTTTATCAAATTTTTTCTAGAGTATATGTGTTAGTACCCAACATTTGAAAAAGAACGTAATTCCATCTTTAAATTTGTCAAATACCAATCATGTGCAGCTTGTTGGATAACAATTATTCTTGTACCCATCCGGTAGATGTTCAAATGACCAATGAATTAACAGAAGAGGAAACAACTGTTGATTCCTTATTGCGCCTGGTACACATCAGTAAAACTCTTCCTCTTCGTCGTGGCACTTCCTAGTAATACATAAGCTATAATTGAAATGCGACTTTCCAATATTTTTGTTGCGCCATAAGAAATAATGAGCCCACCATTGAAAATGGCTTTTCGTTCAATTATATTTTTAGTTGCTGGAATTGCATTCAAAAATTAAAATAATTCGAACAATGGAACAGTCTCCCTTTTCAGCGAATTTATACATAATAAAGGACACCTGAAACAAAATAGTGTAAGATTGTATATAAATATAAATAAATTCAATGATAAATACGTATATTAAATGATATTTTTAATTTTAATAATTTAAAACGTTTCTACTTGTATTATTTATTTATTTATTATTTATTTATTTTGCTAAATAGCATCATGATATTTTTAATACTTTTTGCCATTTTCAAATCCTTTATATTAGTTTTACTTTTCTGCTTGAATACGACAACAACTTAGAAAGTCAAAATTGACCCAATTTTCGGTATCCAATCGAGCTGAAATTTTGGGGTTGGGTACAACTCGCCGCGCACGATTCGCCGCGCACGATTCGCCGGTAACGATTCGCCGCGGCACGATTCGCCGGCAAGCACGATTCGCCGTGGCACGATTCGCCGTGGCACGATTCGCCGTGGCACGATTCGCCGTGGCACGATTCGCCATGGCACGATTCGCCGAGAGCTTCTAGCGCCATATACCCATCCTTTTAACCTAACCAATTAAACGATGCTTTTGATACATTATTTGACCATCTACCTGAATCAATTTTGCTCTTAGCCAATTGGTTCGAAAGGTACTACATGGGCGAAAGAAATCGTAGAGGCAATGGTGGGCGCAGACCAATGTTTCCTACGGAGACATAGAAATTATACGAAAGAACTATTAATAAAATCCAGGTACAAAACTTTTAGTTTTTAAGTAAATCCAGTGCTGATTTAAATTTATTTACAGAGAACTAATAATATTGCAGAGGCAGCTCATAGGAGGCTACAATCGCAGTTGAGCATCGAAAGACCGACTATTTGGCGTTTCATAAACGAATTAAAAAAGTTCAAAAAAACAGAGACGTCGTTTATGAAAGCCTAGTTGCCGGGAACCATACTGCACAAAAAACATAAAAAGTTTATCCTTGCAGATCAAAGAATCTTGACATTAGTCAATGATTTTGAGAATCGGGATATATTAGAACACATTCGTGGTTTGGCCCACAATTTCGAAATGTTGGAGGTTTAATATAAATAAAATTGAAAATTTTAAAATAAACAAAAATATAAACAACTACTGTTGTTTTTTCTAACTTTTGAGAAATTTATTTATTTAATTTGTTTAATTTATTCAATCCATTGATAGATGGGGTTACTGAACGGTAAAAAACTCCCGGCGAATCGTACCACGGCGAATCGTGCCACGGCGAATCGTGCCACGGCGAATCGTGCTTGCCGGCGAATCGTGCCGCGGCGAATCGTGACGCGGCGAATAGTTCCCGGCGAGTCGTGTCGCGTCGAATCGTGCGCGGCGAATCGTACCGTTCCCGAAATTTTGCATTATCGATTCGTCCCCGATGACAATGGACTTTGTCAAAAGAAAATTTTCTGAATTTTTACATTTTCCAGGAAAAAAGTGAAATTAAATTTTTATGATTCTATTCAAAAATTGACTCATTTTAGTATCTAAACAGTTTTCATTAACTAACAAGGTTATAAGTAAGTATATAAAGGATTTATAAAGAAAAACTAGTGAAAAAACTGTTTTTACGGGTTGTTTTTTTATCACAATAACCTACAACTGACATTTTGTAGTAATCTTAATAAACCGACGACCACATATTTTTACTACCGATACTTATTGCCCTCATGAACAGAATTGGACTAATCATCGATCGACAGATCACATGATATATGCACAATAAGCACCTGTCTCCGCTTTTTAACTGAAGAGTTGGTTATTGATTTAATACAATTTCTACAACTAAGCAGATCTTCTGGTGTTTAACCAATATCTCTTCTTCTTCGTCATCCTCTTGACAGAGGAGTCGTGATCTCAGCTTCACTACTTTCATCCATTCGGTCCATTCCCGACTTTTCGCACGACATCACGCCATCTCTCTCTGTTGGTGGCCACTCTTGAAAGATGGTGTAGAGAGCTATTGGTGATCTCTTTTACTTGATCCGACCAGCGCTTTGGAGAGCCACCCCTTGGTCTGGTTCCTTCCACCTTACCTTGGATTATCAATTTCTCCAATCCGTTATCACATTCCCGCGTTATGTGTCCAAAGTATCTCAGAACGCGCTAATACACAACCTGAGACAGTCTTTGGGGTTCATCAATCTCTCTAACGATGGACACATTGGTTCTTCTCTCAGTCCGCGCCGTAAAGTACTATGGAGAAGGCCAACGCTTTCATCAATAGTTTTTTTGTATTGATGGTGACTGTTTTGTCTTTCCATATTGTCTGCAGATTTCAGCATTTCTTCCCATTTCACAGCGCCTTTTGATTTCTTAAGTGTTTCCACCCTCATTTGTAATGAGTGCTCCTAAGTATACATATTGGCTGACAACGGAGTAGCAGGAGATCTACCGTATCTGTGGGTTATTATTATTGGCTCTGTCCACAATCATTATGTTGGTCTTGTCGTTATTTATAATCAAGCCGCAACTGCAGCTTTCGTCTTCTAGTCACCAATATATTAACCAATATAACCTCAAAAACTTTTCCGGAATTGCTCAGTTTATCAGTTTTAAATAAATATCACTAAACTTTTGATTCATAAATATCTTATAATTTATTTATGAATTCACTATACAATGATGGTATACGCAATGATTTGTAACTTATACAATAGAAGGTAGTACTTGAGAAATAACTAGACGTTTAAAGGGCTTCATTCAAATTTTTTTCAAATTAATTGGTATATTTTCCGAGTCCTTTCTAAGCATGGTGGAGCTGTATAATATATATCAATTTTGCTTTTACTGTTTACTTTCAACTTTACAATTTTAATATTTACGATAACATTTAAAAATAAAATTTGTGTTTGAATTATTTCATAATTGTGTAATTTTTCTCTTATTTTCGTAAGCTTTAGCAAATCACTCACTGTACTGTAAGTCTCGCTGTTGGAGATTCAGTTAATTAATATAAGTAAAGTTAATTATTCAAAGTGCACTGCGATTTCCACAAAAACCCAGACTGAAGATTCATACGTGATATCTTGTGATGGCGTCCAAAATTTTATCAATAGTGACTTTCGTTTAAGATCAAATCGTGCAGGTTGCGCCTTTGAGTTCCCTTTTGTGATATCGAAACCTCCCATAACCTCCCGCTAGTTGGTCGAGCACCCTATTCTTTTGGGGATTGTCAATCTACACATTAATTGCGTAACATATTTAACTGTTTGGATCAGACAATGTGTAACAACACTAGTAATTACATACAGTTACCGTAACATACATTACTATATTTTTAGGACATAAACTACGACTAAATAACGTTGGTGATACATAATAGACCTGATTATCACATTATATCAATACTATTTAATAATGTTATATCCATAAATAATCTGACTAATCCTCGTATTTCAAATAGTCATAGTTATCCAAATATGTGAAATTGTGAAAATAATAATGTGAAAGTGAATATAAATAGCTAATAAAAGTTTATAAACAAATTAATCTTTTATACAAGTTTTCTTTATATTGTAGTTATCTCAATAATATAGACAATAACTGTTATATAAATAATTTGACAAGATGTGTATCACAAACAATCTGAAAACACTTAATAGCTTACATTTACACATACATATTTATAAACATTATCTACTTTCACAGAGAACCGAGGAGTATAAAGTATAGTACAGCTTCCGCTCATAGGAGCTTTTGAGAGCTTTTATAGCTCAGTTTTACTGTATAAGTAATATAAAAGCTCGCGATTTGCAGCGCTCCATGAATATTTAGCTTTAATTCTAAAAGCGTTTCCGAGAGACGCTTTATATATTCATACTTTATGTTGGCCTGGATTTTAGCGCCTCAAATGGAAACAACTGGAGTGGGTTATTTCAAATTATAAACTTCTTCGCTTTTTATCAAAATTGGTTATTTTATAGTAATTCTTGTATTAGTATTATTTTATTACACGTTAAATTTTTGCAGCATTTCTATTGTAATTTAAAAAAAAGATAACATGTTATATTAAACTGTACCTACACGTGTTTTAGCATTAGGTAATATATTATTAGTTCAGTAGAATTAAGCTCTTTGATGAAAAAAATCTGACAGAAGCAGGTCAATTATTTTTAAATTGCTTTGTGTGACAAAAAATGTGTCTTAAATTTAATTTTACATTTGTTACTGTACATTGTAATCGTAGTTCATATATTATTTATTAAAGCATCGTTTTTTGTAAACGTCCTGTATCACTGTTAAAATGTCTGACAATAAAACAAGCTAATAAAAATGAAATTCTAAACAAAAGATTTTGTCATTGAATAAGAATAAGCGATATCCTTTAGTATAGACTTCGTTCAAAAATTTATTATACCCTTTGTGTGCTTTTATGTAGTTCTCATCTATTCTATCAAATTTGGAAAACAACACAATTCAGTAAGCGCTGGGGTTCTTTGTGTAGATTGAAGCCAATAACACATTATCTCACTTTTGTGTGAGGATAAAAGCCGAGATTGAGAGATGCGTGGCACCGCTTTCCCAACGGATTCCTAGCGATCGAGAGCTACTAAGCGGCTTACGTGGCTACAATAGAAGCTCATGTGGCCACTTAACGCCTCAATATACTAGCTTATACATATATGCTCAATATTAATGGCCATTTCTTTTCCTTTTATAAACTTAAAATATTTCAGTTTTTATTTTTAAACAATTCAGCTTTTAGGCAAAATATATTTTTTAATTGCAATTATTACCCCCGCAAAAAATTATGTAAAGTTCATTAAACATAAAATTCTTTTAATAAAAATACTAATAAAATCATTGGTATTCTGAATCAGCATTTGACAGTTACTTCTTTTCCATTTCTAAGGCTGTCAACCGAGGTGTCGCTAATTTGTATAAAGTGCAAATTTTATCGCGATCCAATTTGAGTAACGGAAAGTATGCGCTCCCTCTGTAACTTCACTTAGCAGCGTTTGAAGTTGCGCTAGCTAAGTAAGCTCTTTTAATATTTAATATACATGCATATTTATGAAGATTTTTTCGTTGACGCGTTCGTACAAAAAGTGTTGCTTTATGAGCATACTGATGAATGTTACTAAAATGTTATAAACAAACTGCTATACTGACAATAATGATGACAACTAGTGATAAACATTTCGCGAATGTGTTCAATTTCTAATTTAGGTATTGTACTATCATGTTTCAAACAAAGCAGCAAGTTTTTAATATATTGGCAAAGTAATTCGGGCAGTAAATATACCATCTCCTAATATATTATAATATTAATACTATTATATTAATTATAATTATTATATACTATATGTACATAGTGGATATTGTAAATAATATTTTTAACTATAACAATAAGAAATTAATTAGTGGATATTATCTTCTAACAATTTTTAGTGCTTAGTTTTTAATTTATTTTAATTTTCAATTAAAAATTTCTAAATCCGTAGATGTGATATGGTTAAAAATATATTATGATATAAACTTTTGAAATCAAATCTAACCTCACTAATTGTCATAAATGCAAAACATGAAACACTGACTTAAATTTTTGTCACAAAGTCTAGTGATAAACATTTATTATGTTCTCAAATAAGGTATTCTTCTTGTTTTATATTTATACATAAGTAAATTTCTTGAGTTCTCGAGTATAAAAAAAATTACTTCCTGATACAGGCAAAATCATTAAAAAATATTTTGTTGCATAGTTCTGAAAAGAGAGTGCGGCTAATAATTTAAGGCTATTTTAAATGAAGTTATAAATACTTAATGAAAGACTTTAATAAAATTAAGCTAACTAATATGATAATTTGGTGGACGAGCGATGAATAATACATAGCTCTATGTGTTTCAGAGAAGAGTGCGCGCCAGAGCGCATCTAATGTTGCCACTGGTAACTGGTAGCAACAACCCTAATATTGGATACTTTTTACTTTAAATTATCATATTAACAGAATTCCAATTTAAAAAGTAATTTGGAAAACTTTTGCATTCTACGTGATAAAATACAATAATGCAAAAGCCTATACTGTAAATATACAAGAATGTGATCAAGGAAAGCTTCAGCTAACTGTGTAAATTTTACATATTATTCAATAGATTTCGTAATATTTGCCATTTTTCTCTCTACGTGGTCTAACATCGTACCAACATCTCTGTTATTGTGTATTATATTTTTATAAATTGTGTTAATTGACTTAACCTATTTCAATGTAATGTACAGATTATACGATTAAATAATTATTGTACACGACATTTGATAATATATGACTACCTCAGCAGAGCTTACTAATGGTAATCCTTTTGTAAGAATTTTTAATCACGTTTTCGCACAAATACGGTTCAATTTCACCAATAACTGCTTAAATAATATTGTCTTAGAGCTCTTCAATTGTATTTTGACTTTTTCGACCGAAATTGTGCCTGGTGTCACTAAAATGAGGGATACAAAGACGTAGGAGGAGCACTCAAAAGACTAGCTGCGAAAAGTAGTTTGCTAATATAAAAACCGATAAGTCCTCGTACTTCACAAAAATGCTTTTCTTGAGCTCAAAATAATAACAATATAAAAAATATAAGCTTCGCATTTTTCTGTAATGACGATTAAGTACAGCAAGGAAGCAAAAAATACATTACAAGCGCGATTCGAAAAAAATTATTCCATTATGGTACACTAGCATTCTATTCTATTTTCCTAATACCACACGACGATATCAAAAAGATATTGAAATGCGGAGATATCCGTAAGAGCAGTTGTATCTAAAAATATCTTTTTTTAATAATTTCTGTTTCAAGATATTTATATGTCTCAAACTTATAATATAATTCCTGTTTACTTATTACAACTTTATCTAAAATAATATATATATATACGGATTTCTACGGCTGGAGCCGCCTCTCCGTTCCCAGTTCCGATTTCCGAGGCTTATTTCTGGGATTTTTAGCGAATTTAAGTTTTTACGGTGAGAGGGTGCTGGCCTCTCGTCCAACCCGAAATTAATTAAAATAATATACAAGTAGTAAAATAAATTGATTTGCCATGATCGAGTATATTTCTTTTTTAATGTTATATGTACAGGTTGTAACAAATTTTTATAAATTTGTTTTGCGCTAAGTACGGCCCTGTCTATTTTGTGTATATCGGTTGCAAGATAGGGAAGACTGCGTAAAAGCGATAGGTTTTTAAACGTGTGAATACGTGAATTTTACTTTTACCAAACGATTTTTTGTTTTATATTTTTTTGCTCAATCTCGTGGTGATTTTTTTGGGTAAGCTCCCGTTTATTTGTTGCGGTAGATTTTGATTTTTGCTCTTTTAGTAGGAAGCACCTTATTCCGATTCCTTTTGTTTTAAGTGGCATTTTATGATCATCTGTTACAGTCGCAATTATCATCTATAGTTTTTTTGGAATATTTTATCCATACACATCATTTTTTCATTTGTCTCGATTCGAAGTTTCCGTGGATAGGAAGAGCCTCAACAATTTTTGGAGGATTCCCGTTATTTCTATCCATCATACTCCAATTGTTCGAGTGCCGGAACCGAGAAGAGAAAAATTATTTTACTGAAAGTACCACTGTATAAGTCGATTTTTGTAAATTTGCCGGTAGCTACTGGGTAAGTGCTCTATTTTACTTTTTATCCCACGGGTTACGTTGGAACGCAGAGTAATTTTTTTGTCGTCATATTGGATGATTTTTTGTCTTTACACCTTTCGACAGTGTACAGGAACTTTTATTTGAGTCGTTTAATTCGATAGCAGCACTGTGCGATAACTATATTTTTGTACTACATATTTGGATCTCCCTTGTATTTGGAGAAATAAATACTTTTTGTATTACGTGGTGTTTTCTTTTTGGGGAGCTATCTACTTGCAGGATTCTTAGTAGAATTACGCTCTCACTCTCTATTTTTTCTTTTCTCTTCTTTTCTCATAGAAAGAAAAGCTGGTTTACCAGCGTGAAAAGAGAGTTGGGCTCGCCAGCAAGGGAAGGTTCAATTTTCGTTTCAAGGTTCTGCTCAAACACACCGTCTGTCTCTTTGAAATCATTCGATATTTTGCTATAGTGTCCATAATAATTTTCATCTTGAAACTTTCAAAATGGTAAACTGCAACCTTTTGTAACTTCCAAACGAGGGATGTTAAAGAAAAAATATTATGTGGTTCAATTCATCTAGGTCAATTTTTTAAACATTATGTCCCGCTTGACTTGGACATTTATGTATTATAAAATATATTATATGAACAATTAAAAATGAAATATTAACTAGTGTAAATATATTGTAGTTTTAGTCTACAAAATATTAAAACTACAAATTCGATTAATTTATAAATTTAACTAGTATATTTTTGTAATACTTATTAATATTATACGAATATACATATATTATATTGTTGTTATTTAATAGTAAATCAGTGTGAATATCAAAATTATACTTTGTTTTTAAATATTTATAAATTTAGTTTTCCAATTGTCCAATAATAAACTATTACTTTAATTTAATATGTTTATCTCGAAATGTTCATATCTTCCAAATACATTTTTGTAGTCCATAGAAAACTTTAATTTTAAATCAAAATATTTAATTTTTCCAATTATAAAAATATTTCAATAATTTTCATATGATCCAAATCACCACTCTTTTAATAATAAATTAATTAAATAGTTGGATGGTTCTATTGGGTTTTGGGTTAAAATCAAACACTTTTCCTCTATTTATTTACACGGATAAACCATTTTAAATATAATATCGACATATATTAAAAATTAATATTTAATTTCCACATTATGTTCTTCTTAAATTCATAATAGGATTGATCAAAAAGATCGAAGTCGTCAAGACCATTAAAATTATTGGCCAATCGACGAATTCTCGTTATTGGACTTTGCAAACCATAGTTTGAGGCATGGTAGACAGTCCAAAACAATCTGGGGATCCTCGTAGGATACACACCTACATTTAGTTGAATGTGTGATAGCAACAATTCGCAACCCATTCTACCGTTCAACATTCGTAAAAGAAAACGTAGATCTGCAGCTAATCTTCTATATTCCAAGGATTTGCTTTAGATTTCAAGCAGACTATGAACATATGAAAATTTCTCTGATGTACGTCCAATCTTGAAATTATAAAACCTTAAAAACTTCCGTTCGATGGATTCCAACCTGTTAATATGAACTTGGTAATAAGGTGACCATACTGGTGATACGTATTCCAGTTGCGGCCAAACCAGTGAAAATATAAATTTTTTACTGTGTTAGCCCGTTAGCCGAGAATAGAGTGCTTTGTCGTCGAATCAAGCCAATGATACGAAGTGAATTTCTGCAGACCTCTTCAATATGAGGCTTGAAGGTTAAACCTTTGTCAAGACGAACCCCTAAATCATCAATCGGAGTAACTTGACATCACCTATATTGTAAATAAATGGTATTAAGCCGTGTTTGGAGTAAGAAATTACAGAACATTTTGAAAAATTAAGATCTAAATTATTAACAATACACCATTTATGTAGATTATCAAGGTCGGATTGAAGAGATCTACAGTCTACCTGGGAACCGATAACCTTAAAAAAATTTAAATCGTCGGCAAACAATAAAAAAGAGGAATGCTTTATGTATTGCCCTATATCGTTTATAAATAATAAAAGCAGGATAGGACCACGGTGGGAGTGGACCGTCGAGGAACCCCGGATAAAACCAAAATATTTGTCGAACGATGTTTATAAATACGAACTTTCTGACTTCTATTCGTTAGAAAACTAGCTAGCCAGTTAACTATATTGGGTCCAAAACCTAAAGAAGCGATTTTGGACAGAAGAGCAGAATGAGAGACACGGTCAAAATCCTTCGAGAAGTCAGTATAGACGGCATCAATGTGCTTGTGATCCTCGAACGAATCTACTATTTGAGTGATAAAAGACAATAAATTAGTAGTCGTCGACCGACCCGGAAAAAACCATGTTGATTGGCTACTATGTGGTTTTTACAAGCATAAATTAGTTGAGCTGCAACTAATTTGTCTAGCATTTTTGGTAACGTGGATTGAATAGAAATTCCCATATAGTTCCGAACATCACATCTATCACTTTTCTTGAATATACATAGGTGTAATGAAACTTTCCTTCCAATTGCTGTGAAATTTACCAGTAGATAAAGATAGTTTAAAAATATCAAAAATAGGAATTGACAATGGAAACTGACATCTTTTCATAAAATACTGTGGAATTCCGTCAGGACCACAATTAAAACTGTCCGGGAGACCAGTAATCGAATCAGAAACATCGCTAGTAGATATCGAAAACGAATTACAATAGATGGCATTAGTAACGTCATTAGCTGTATACTATTGGACTAACAACTAGACAGTGGCGGTTTAAGGAGGGGGACAGTGAGTCCTTTCCTTGCAGGGCCCGATTTACGTGAAATTATTATTAAAATTATGAGTTAAGGCTTATTTAATTTAATTATAATTTGAGATATTTTTACGAGGATATTTATTAGTAAGTTAAATATATAAATTGCACTGTTCTCGTATATTTTATATAAGTCGAAGTCGAAACGCGTCACAATAATTTATATAAAATATACGAGAACAGTGCAATTTATATATTTAACTTACTACTTATTTAATTTCTTTTTTGTAGCTATTGTGGAGCGCCTGGAGCGCTTGTGGGGACTTTGTCCCTCTCCACCCCTTTAGGGGGCTCAATAATACTTTAGAGCCCTGGGTCCCAGAGTATCTTAATCCGCCACTGTAACTAGTTTCGATTTTTTAATGCAAAATCTTCATCAGAGTCAACAAAGTATTACATGAACTATCACTTAATAAATTACAGTGCTGAGTAGCAGTCTTGGTAGGAATGTGTTGTTTATTCAAAATATAAAGATTGATAATTGATTGCCGAAATGTGTTTTATTATGTTACAATAAGGAACATGCATTAATAAACTTTTTTAGTTAAAATAGCATTTTCCGATTAATCCAATATATTAAATATTAAATCAGCAAAAATTACTTCTGTTGATTCTACTTTGTTATAAATAATCCATTTTAAAATTGAATGATTATTTAAAATAAATCATGTGACCATAAACGCTAGCGCCACAGGTATGACGTCATCAGGCATAAATGCCCCGAGCTCTTGATTACTCGTATGTAACTGTTCGCGCGGAACAGTAAAAAAACAGCTTATTTGGTGTATTTGTTGTATTGTTATTACATTTCGGAACAATACAATACTTATAGCTCGTCTTCTTGTTGGTTTCCGTGAAAATAACAGCTTTTAACACTAACAAACTTCAACTGTCAACGCACAAAAATTTTAAATTAACTGCGCTTTAATTAAAAAGCATGGAGCAAGCTATGAATAATGTGCCTCGAGACGTCACAATAAAATGGCGATTTGCGCGGTCGTTTCATTCTATTCAAATTGATAGATTTTTAAATATTTTTTAAATTGTTATCGAAACGAACATAAATGAATTAAATAGTATTAATCAGTATATTTTAGTATTTTTTATCCAACTACGCAATAAAAAAAAATGATGCATCTTCCTTATTGTATTTTACAAATGTACTTATATAATTTGAGATTCTTATGAATTGTTAAATTTTTCAAACATATTAATAATTATTATTTTTATGTATACTGGTAAGTTGACCGCTGCGAGGTTTTGGTTCAGTGTTTCTATAATGTCTATGTTTTGATAGACCATGTAATATTTTGTTTGTAGACTCTGGTGAAGATTTTGTATCAAAAATCGAAACTGTAATTAGTCCAAAAGAAGATAAGTGTTTGATTTTGACCCAAAACCCAATAGAACCATCCGATTATTTCATTATATTTAGGGGTAACGAATATCACTATACATATATATATATATATATATAACAACATAACTCGGTATAATTTTTCAAAATTTATTTCTTATATAAATCAAAATTTTACCCAAATATTTCGCTGCTGCGCATAGGCAATTTTACGTTCGAATACACAGCAATATATTGTATTAATTTGTAAAGCAATGAATTTGGTCACGGAATCGACTGGTATCTATGTCGTGCTGTTTTACTTTTTATTACGATATTTTAAATTCATATCGTTTAAACTTTAAATAGCAAACAATTTAGTTCTAACAATTTAAACGCATGTTGCATTCTTTTGTAACAATTTAAACTATGCATGAAATTCTTCTGTCTATTTAATACCATAGATGCATTTTTACAATACTTTAAAAATTAATACTTTAGTTGAAAAACTATTTAAAACAATTTTTACTTTATTTTAAAGTAAAATTTCAAACATATTTTTTCGTCTAGCACTGGCGGAAAATAAAAAAAATACATTTTTACCAACTTAAAAATGTTTTATTTTAATTAAAAAATGAGAACTTCTGTAAAACTTAAAATTTCTCCGAATATTATCAAGATTTTCTCGTGAATCACATATGCTCCTCGGACCACTTGTTGAGAGCTGCTGCTAAAGTAATTCAAACTTCCAAACGTAATGCAGACACCAAGATATTCAAAAATTGTAATTTATTTAGATCATTGTATCTGCTAAAGAATCATACTCCTACATTTTAATTTTGCATCGTTTAAATAAGAAACAATTTAATTCCAATAATTTAAACGTTTGTTGCATTTCCTTCAGACAATTTGAACTATCGATAAAATTCTCTCAAGTATAAATAGCAAGTATAGCTACTATAGTTAAATTAAAAATTTGTTGAAATGAAAAGTTAACAATAATTTTTATTTTACTTTAAAATGCAATGTCATATTAAATAATTCTTTAGTAAAAATAAAATTTTAAAACAGTTTTGACTTTATTTGAAAATAAAAATTCGGATGTATTTTGACTTTCGTTGAAAGTTTTAATTTGTCGCTACAGTCACGTGAGAATTTATAGAAGTCCAAAATTCAATTTTTAAAAATTTCTAAAAAATTTGTTTGCTCTGAGAAATTCCTAGTTTTTGGAATGTCTCTTGCATAATTTATTAGGGTGAATTATCAAGTTTTGCACATCAATAAGCAAAGAAATTATTTAAAACTGCACTTGAATGTGCTTATCTTCATTGTATTCAAAATTATTAAATTAATAAAACGTTCTATTGAAATAAACGAATGGTGGAAATAATGACAATAACTTACATTTCATAGACATGAAATAAGTAGCATCTGCAAAATGCAACGGCCGCAAAATAATGATAATAGCATGAAATGTTTCACTTACACACGGTTCGTTGATATTGCATTGTGTCATTTATAACGTATTTGTCATGATTTTCATTTAATATTTAATGTGTGCGAGTAATAGCATGTTTACAGTGAAGTAATTACCGGAAACAGCGATCATGAGGTATGATATTAAATTACCTAAATATCTACGCCACAAAACGGATACAATTACGTCATATATGAAGATCACAGGAACTAACTTGGTGTAGTACATACTATAGAAAATTGTATGTTTTTCCTATTCATACTAATAAAATTATTAGTACAATAAACAATATTATGGTATAGAATAATATTGTAAACTATACACTGCAATACACTGCACATCGTTCTCTGCCGAACATCTAGCTTCTTTTTCTGGCACATTACGCTCTTCCTCACCAATGTTGAATATAAGGGACCTCCGGTTTAATGCAGATTCCGAATGACAAAAAGTCTTGTGTTAGAGAACGATTTCTAACTATGGCTGCCTATATCAGTTCGGGAATATTTTTATTAAATGTAAGTTTTGCATAACTAGTAATTTTTCTTTCTTGCAAATATAATTTTTTTAATAAGTAATACGATCTATGAAAATGAATAAATATCACTATCACTCACTCACTCACTAGATAGATTATACCAGCGAAAAACTCGATTTGCAATGATTGTCATTAGCAAAACTTTTTTAAGTCCATTGACCATGCACCAAAGGTATTCTCCGAACAAGATGAATCTATAATGTGACTGAGAGGCTGCGTTTTCACATAGTACGATACATGGCATGCTTTCCTTCAGGATAAGAGTCATATCTTCAGACGCTTTCCTTCCGGAAAAAAATTTTTACCATATATCCAAATAGCAAATCGGTCGGTCCCCCGAACTTTAATCTCACAGTTAATCCTACAGATAAGAATAATAAAACTTCGACACTAAGCAGTAAATTGCGCTCACTGAACTTTTTGATTAACGATAATAAAAATTAAACTAAAAAAGGCGTATAAGTGGAAACTTATAAACTAAAAGCGCATAAATTGCTGATATACCTATAGTTATATTATAATATTGTCTACATAGGTACTTTACTTATAGCTATTTATACCTAATACTTAATAATGAATTAAATAGCAAAATGATGTCGAATAAATTGTCGAATTTTCAAGTTGACTTATTCCAGGTTCTGCATTACTGCACAATATTTAAAACAAACATACAATTTGCAAAACTTTTTCTTGCATTAAGTAATTGAAGTAGGGGGTACTTAATATAAACCTTTATTGTGAAAATTCATCCATCCTTAAATGACATAAGATAAATACTACTTGTATATTATTTCAAACCAATAAAATATAATTTTTATAATACCTACATAATATTGTATTAAATACATAAATTATTTAATTTTCTTATATAATCTACATAGTAAAAATTTAATATAAAGTTCACTATAGTTAATTTACTTTTAATCAAATACAGAGTGCGTTTTATGCTCAAGTTAACATCACTCATAACACTGCCTTATTGGTAAGTGATTGATCAATAAAAATTGTTTTATTTATTTATCCAGTCCAAAATTCCCCACAAATTTAAAGGAAATATTTAAATACAGTTATTTGCTTCACTAGCCAATAAAGTAGCACTTTTACTGCCGCCGATGATGAATTTAAATATAACATATTATATAATCTTCGGCACATTCTTTTAAAGAAAAGCTTAATGGCAAAAACTAAAATTAGATGTAGCCTTTGTTTTTTAAATATTGTAAGGTGCAAAATAATTTTATTAAGTTTGCTGTAGTACAATTTAATATTTATTAATTCTACCGAATGCTCTCGAAATGGGTATGGACAGTGGCGGATTTAGCACTTGAGGGCCCCAGGCGCAATTCAATTTTGAGGCCCCCTCTAAATATTTTCACTACTCACATCAGTTGTCATTTTATATTGGTTAATTTTCCTATTAATCCATATAATTTCATTTGCAATCTCGAGCAAAGCAAAGTTTTATGGGAAATTGAAGTTATCATAGAAATCCTCGGAATGTAAACGATATTACCTTTCGGACAGCCAGTTAAAATTTCAATCGAGTACTTTTTCAAAGACTTTATCCGCAATCTTACCGTTACACAATTTTTGTGCATTAAAATTGCATATTAAGATAATCGGAGTACAACTTTTATCTTAATTTTATTTGGAGGAAATCCAGGTAGATTCAGAGAAATCAAAAATTCAACAGAAAAATTTATGGTTTCCTCTTGGTCCACAACAAAATCTACAGTGAGATAAGTTTCTTCGTAATTTGTCTTGCCCTTACACAAATGTAGCAAAAGAAGAATCAATATTTATCACGCCCGCGCCCCTGTCATTTAGAAATTGTCCATTTTCAATATTCAAAAGCGTCTCGGAAAATCTGGCGGCATTTCCATTTCAACTCAAAGTTACACGAATATTCGTAGTGACCCAAATATTAAATATAATTTTTGTCAGAGAAACAGAAATCAATTGCCCGTTTGCTTATACTTTCTGCACACACAAATTTTATATATATTTTAACCTTTTTTGTCCACAATACAAATTTTATTTAAGGAAATAGAAGACGTGAAGAAGTATTGTAATACTTAGACATTTAATTAAATTTGTTTTTAATTTTAGCTTCTGCATTATTATTTTGTTAATGATAAGTTGTTAAAAATGTAATTACCTACTCATTATTAATAGTTCTATACATATGTTAGTACTATATCTGATTCTCACAAAAACTCTATTTTAGTATATCAATATTAATTTACACCACTCATAGCTATTTTTAAACAACAAGCAATAACTTTGAAAGTTTTCATTTCTTAATACAAAACTTTTGGGTTAGTATAATAATTGTTTATTCTATATTTACTGTGTATATTATTACATAATATATTGATCACCTTTATACTTTAAGATATCAAATTTAGAAAAAGCATCATTTCTACTGTAGTAATATTACTTCCGAAAACCTTTTGAAAATTTTTCGATTTATTAAAATTACACCATTGGTTCTTGACCTAATTCAATTAATGTTGCAATTTCATTCGTTGAAATCAGGTCA
The DNA here is from genome assembly GCA_963170105.1 of Cantharis lateralis. Classification (NCBI taxonomy): domain Eukaryota; kingdom Metazoa; phylum Arthropoda; class Insecta; order Coleoptera; family Cantharidae; genus Cantharis; species Cantharis lateralis. The sequence goes on from OY720629.1 coordinate 15,151,653, forward strand.
TGTGATAATGAGTAAAAAATAATTAGTTAAATCAAAAGTAGAAATAGTAATTCATGTCAAAAGGCTCGTGTATGACATTTAAACATTAAAATTGACTTAATTTACTCAAAAAACCTATAATTTACTCAATTACCTTGCTATATGTACGTGACTGATAAGAACTACTTTTAATAAAAATATGTTTACAACTGTGGTAAATTTTTGTCAACAATCATGAAATTCAGCGCTTAAGAAGTAATTACTTTAATGAGCGTATCTAAAGTATAATGGTAACATATAGTGGTATAGATATATACGTATTTTTTATATTTAACCCTACATACATATAGCAAAAACAGTTAGTATACAGTAAAAAAAATTGTTATATATTTGAATATGTAATTGGCTACAATACGTATGCATAATTAAGATAAATATATCGAGTTAATCTGAAAGATATAAACAATAAATAAATTTACTTATTTACCGAAGCCCTCGTTGTCTTTCTTTCTACCAGAAAAAAATTATATGTTATGCCAAAATTCATTACGACAAAAGTTTTGAAGTTCGTTGCAAGACAAAAATAATGTTCATTTAGCTTCGTTAGTTAAACAAATGTACCGTGAAGAGAATGATCCCGAAGGCTTCAGTTTAAATTTTATAGGCGCGTTTAATCTTTACTCATAATTCGCCATGTCGGGGTATTTCAAAGGCCCAATCGCTGCAAACGTAGTCGAATTGAGACTGTCCGACTTTCAGCCACGCTGTCGCAAACTGCAGCGATGTTTTCGACCAACCGAACAGGATTTGTATCCACAGGCATTGGTATGTTCAGAACCAACTCGGTTTCATCAAATTTCTGCACCAAATTATGAAATGCACACTCAATTGTTCCGTTATGCTTACCGAAAAATTCGCGAAACATAATTTTCACAAAATGCGAAATTATGTAATAAATGTTAATTGCTTTAATGGGTTCCTATGTGTACGACTTCTTAAATAAAATTGCCCTTGACTATAGATGACAGATGTCAAAACAGAACTGTTAAAAAGTTTGACGTTTGGAAGATATAACCAAACAACATCATAAAGTTCGTCTTTAAACACCCTTTACCTACTGAACTACTGAAGCTGAAAACTATTAAAGAGTTATAGTAGAGGCGCGCTAGACGATATAACGTCGAAACCTCGGAATACGTGGAACCAGCTCCGATTTTGATGAAATTGGTCGCAATCGTTTTGAAATCGAATTTCAAACAAAGTTTACCACCTGAGAACACTTGCTCTTTTTTTCTTCGGAATTGAAATTTTTTTTACTATTTTATTTTATTTTTTTTCGTTTATAACAGAGAAATTGCGCAGTAAGAGTTCCTTAAGGGTACTGGGTGTAATAGTATTTTGTTTATAAGAAAAAACTTATTTTTCGTCGAACCGCATTTAAAGTACGTACGTAGAGTATGAGTACGTATTATGGCGAATTCCGTTTGAAAATAAGTGTAGTAGTGTAGATTCAGTGGCAGACTAAGGGGGCAACGCCCCGGGCCCTACAAGGAAAAGGGCTCGATTTACGTGAAATTATTATTAAAATGTGTGAGTTAAGGTTTACTTAATACTAACGTTTAAACCTAGTTGACATTTAAAACTCAAATTTTTTTGGTGTTTTTTATACAATCACGATGCAGATCCGATAAAAGATCCGATATCACTTCAAAAAAATGGTGCTCAATGTGGTTAAAGAACGAAGAGATAATCAAGCTCGAGCAATTCTTACGAGAATTCCAAATGAAATTAATATGAAATCACTGGAAGCCCGATATTATGCAGATTGTTTTACTTCGTTGGTAAAGTCCTCGGAGCAACAAAAAGACAAAATCCCTAGACGATCCCCTGTCATAGTAAACGATGCAATGGAGAAAATATACAAGTATATTGAAAGAAACGATGATTCCCAATTCACTTTACAACAGTTGCAGAATATAATCACTAGTTCGCATGTTCCTGACGATAAAACTATAATAAAATGCCTACTGTCGAAATATGAAGATAATACAGTCATATCTAGTAAATCCGCAGGTAATTTCATCATCTGTTTTGCGAAGACACATCATGAAATTTTGAAGAACGATTGGTATAATGCACGTTTTCAAAATGACGAGAAAGAAGAATTTCGTATTCTACAAGCTGCGGCCGAAATTATCCGGAGCCGTATCAGAACTAAACGTTGTTTGAAGGAGAGTTACCTAGCGATTGATCAACCGTTCGACAATATTAACAAATCCATACCAAATGCATTGCTTTATTTCGTTCGCGAAATTATTTTAAAGGAGATCAAACTAACATCGATTCCTATGAGAAGAATACACTTCTATTGCTCATGCCATTATGGCTGCAGTTAGACCACGAACTTTTTTATCGCTCCTGCAAGTTGCATTCTCGTGCCGCAACCTAGGCACGAAAGTTTCATCAAAGCAGCCATAAAAAATACTAGAGCTGCTCAGTTAGCTGCTTTGCCCTCTTGATCGACAACTTCTGAAGCCCATTCTGATGAACCAACAACCAACCCCAGAGAATATGTTCAAAAACAATTTTTTTCAATTGCCAGAAAGGCTGTGGCCCAGACTATGGTTGCAAGATAAGTGGGTTATAGTGCACACAAATTTGTGGTGGGTGCAGTGGAATTGGTTGCCTCAATTCGAGGCCGATTATTAGAACAGTAAACGTGGATACCGAGGATCAAGCCGATATTAACTTTTAAGACTGAAATTGTAAAAATAAACTGGCAATACCATATAAATTGCTTTCTATTCTTCATTTTCTTCACTACTATTATACACATTATCTTTAAGAAACTCTTACTACATAATTTCTTTGTTAGAAACGAAAAAAAAAAAAAAAAATTGGTGAAATATTTTCAATTCCGAAGAAAACAAAAAGCAAGTGTTCTCAGGTGGTAAACTTTGTTTCAAATACGATTTAAAAGCGATTGCGACCAATTTCATCAAAATCGGAGCAGGTTCCACGTATTCCGAGGTGAATATCTAGCGCGCCTCTACTATTAATGTATATATATATTTTTTTTATTTAACTAACATAATATGTACTTCTATCTACATATTATCAATCAGAACAGTGATATTAAATTATTAATTTCACATTCTATAAGATAAGTTGTTGTCTTGTCTTTAACTACAATTATTTTCTTTTATGACTGATTCGATAAGTCACGAGGCCATTTTCGTTTTAATCTTTAATAAATGTTGTCTTCGAGAAGTTGGGCTATACTTTGATTTGGATGATCTTCAAGTCTGGTGTGATATTTTTCCGCTCATTTTTGTATTTTTTCGTGGACATATGATATTCGAAGATCTGTATGCAGAGTGTGGTTCCTTATGTACCATGGCGTATCCACCATCACGCGAAGAGTTTCAGATGGGAAACTCTGAATGATGTTCCAGGCCATAAGTTCATATGGGCTTGATGATGGCTATGTAAATTCGAATCTTGTGCTCCATAGACAGGGTAGACTTTCTTCCAATTAACCAGTACATTTTCTTTACTGTAATGTCCATTTCTTTCCGTTTCTTGACAACGTGTACTTTTCCTGTTAATCTATTGGCACACAACTATTCAGTTCAACGCAGGATGTTCTCAGAATGACAACAATAGGAATTTTATGATGTACATATGAAGATGCGAAGATGAAATTAAGACAATTCTAACATCTACATACTTTAAACTGTATCATGTGATACTCAATAACAGCACTGAGCGGAAAAATTGTTTCACCAGCCGGCAGCCGGAAAGGATTGTCTTGGGGAGAAAGGTGAGTTGTTATCGCGAAGGAGTTATTGTTGCCAGGAGATAGTTTGTCTAAGGGATTCTTACCCAGAATCCAGATTGTTCTGGTCCGCGAGGTTACGGTCAAGAAGTTCAACTTCCGCTGTTTTTGCTTTGCTACTGTTAGTAATAGATTATTTGAATTCAATTTTATTAATATAAATATATAAAAAATCTGTTGAATGCGAACCTGTGCGTCGACTACAGAAATTATTCTGAGAGATTTATTTATTTCTAGAATATTGATGAGATAGATTAAGACTCAGTGTCTCTGAAGTACTTCATATGAGGTATGTTTATATTCCATCAGGAATGATAACAACTTTCATGTCATATAAAGGAATGCAGTGCAACAACTTTTTAAAATATATTATCTGTGCAATGACGATAAACAGTTTAATTGAATTCTGTGTCCTTTAGTGGCACCATGAGCACACGCAAATTTCTAGTTATGGGCGCACATAAACTAATAGCTACTAGAATAGTATATTCTGTAACTAAACTATGTAGTTATACAGTAGATACGTCCAAAATATAACGCTAAATACTACAAGTGCAAATCGAATAATATTTGATTTCAAGCTTTGATCATTGTAGTGCTGTCCATTCTAAAATATAACAAGTTGTCTTAGAGAACTCCATTGGAGTTAGAGATATTGAAAAATGAGTTAAACCTATAATTTGAGTATTTTAAAATACTTTAAAAATATGGTATATTATGTAGGTATATCAATATTGCTATATTGTAATTATATATTCGGTACTATCTTGTATAACATGTCGTCTACTATTGATACCATAAAGACGATTTAATATTAGGTAAATTGTAAACTTGGCAAGTATTCTTGTTGCAATTCCTATATTAAAGTTTTTACAATTACCTACATCCCGGTTAATTTTATTCAATTTAAATTAAAAAAATTACATTAACTAAGCAAATTTTCAACTTGCAAATTTTTTAAGATTTATTGACTGCAGTCGATTACTACTCGAGTGCTTTCAAGAGAAAATGAAAAGAAACAAAAGTGTAATTTGTTAAAATGGCATTTGCTAACTTTTTAAAACACGAGTTAGGAGTTTTTAAATTTGTCGTCAAGTACCCTTCAGTATTTTTGCTGAAGTTGAGATGTAATCGAATTGCTTACATTTGTTAAAAATAAAAGTTCTCCCTTCAAATGGATCTTTTAGCTTTGAGACGACTGATTCGGTCAATCTTGTTTTATTAAGGGGAAAATAATACACAAGCACTTTTCGTTAAAACTTTTTAATTTTAAAGAGTGTCAACTAGTACAAAATTCGAATTTATTTCAAAGCGATTTATTTTAAATTAAGGGAAACGTCGAAGTATTTCCGGCTACTTTTAGAGATTGATTGTATCATAAAATTAATGCTAATGCATTTCATTACCTACTAATATATTAAAATCAATTATTAGGTACTACCTATATGTACTTAATCAATTCCTGCAGATAAACTATATAATTTCAATCTAACACCATTTAGAAACTGCACTTGATGATTATTATTGGATAACTAAATATTACTTTACTTAACTGCTAAAGAACAGAGGAATCACTCGAAAACATACATACTACAAAGAAAGGTTTATATATAAGCACAGGAGCGGACATATAGTCAAAGTTCCAATTCCGATTCAACTGCAAAATTATACAGTTCAATGAAAATTATTGGTTTTTCTTGTCTAATTCTACTTTTTTTTTGACAAATGTTGCTTTAACAATTGCTTTATATATTGTCGTGATTTTTTTGTTGTAATAATAATTTTAAAAAAAATTATTTTAAGAAAGTTGGCTAATGAGGTGGCTCAAATTCGACATAATTATACGTAAACGTTTTTTCTTTTACATCCAGGTAATAACAGGACGCTTATAAAATATGGCGGGAAAACCGCATGATTTTTGTGTATCTGCGATATAAGTGAAGTAATTTTGGATGGCGAAGAAAAAATTATATGGAAAGTAAAGCTACAATTTTCGATTGTTACGAAAATTCCGATCGCATAAGGGTAATAGTTAGGTACGTAGTGGGGGAAACCGGTTGAAGAGGAGTATAATTATAATGTACACGGTTTTCGTAACGGCTAATGATTTAAGCTACCATATTTTTTTTACTTTACTAAATGTATCTACGGTTTATTTATTCGTATGGAAGAAATGCATTGATTTGTGTAATGATTAATGATTCATAAAAAATGAGAAATTATTTACCATAATTTGTCCACAACTTATTGTCAACTGAATTAATTAATTTCTTATAAAGCATATTTGAAAACATTAATATTGAATAGTTTGTAATTTGAAATCATATAGATCAATGAAAACTTGATCCATTAGTAATCTAATTAATGAGGTTCAAATAAAGCATAATATCAAATACGTCCAAATTAATGGTTGTTATAAACGTTAATTTTTCCGAAAATGGTTCAACCGACCCCGGTCTCCCCTACTAGTTTCTGTCATATTAAATATTCTTATTTTTTTATTAATTTAAGAAAGAGAAGAAATAAGAAACTTTCTTATTAAGTTTTGTAGGTCTGTTATGTTGTTAGCAAAAATTACCGTATCATCATTCAATACAATTTCGCATCTACGTTACAAAGTGCTTTCTTAAATATTTGCTAGGAGTAGAGATTGAATAACAATGGAGACAAAACATACCCCTGCCTTACTCCTCGCAGAATCTTCACTATCTCCGTGTGATCTCCTCACAGTCCTAAACTTGCTTCTTGTCTCCAGTACAGATAAATTATTATTCTTGGATATTTTCCATTCAGATCAATTCTTTCTAGTATGTCTATCATTTTATCATATTTTACGCTATCAAATGTTTTCTGGTAATCAATAAAGTATAGAAACACATCACAGTTCACATCTCTACATCTTTGGATTAAGACTTGAATACTGAACAGAGCTTCTTTTGTTCCAATTGTATGTCGAAATCCAAACTGTGTAGGTGTCATTTGTTCTTCCCACAGTCTATATATTCGTCTGTGAATAATCTTTAGAAATAGTTTCAAAAAATGACTCATCAGACTAATTATTCTATTCTCCGCATGTTTTAGCGCCTTGATTCTTGGGTATTGCAATGAATTCTGATTTTATCCACTCCTGTGGAATTAGTTATCCATTTAGAAATAGTTACCCATTCTATTCCATTTTCTTTTCATTTTATCATGTATGACATTTAAAAAGTGTCTTAAAACACACAAAAGGTAAATATTCGTGGTATTCCAATTTGCACATACTTTTGTCTCCGATTGTATCTCCTATACGTCCTTAAGTGTTCGAGTGTTTATGTTATTGTAAAAAGAATAAAATGAATTCTGGTTATTAACTAGTATAGTGTAGAATATCGGGATTGGACAACTTAATGAAAACTACCTTTTTAACTTTTAGTCGACGTTTCGAGTGTTTATTTTACTCTTCATCGGGACCACAAATACATCGTTCATTAGAACTTACCTTTAGTAACTGAGGTGTTTAACCCTTATGGGGCCATACAAATTTACACCTTATTTCTGCCGTACGTAGTAGCCGGGTTCATTTAATATTATCATTTTTTTCTTTACAATGTTTTGCGTACGGAGAACCTTTTTTCGTAGAGTAGTCGCCGAAGCTCAAAAAAATTGGCCCGACAGGAAAAAAGTTATGCTAAAAATTCAAAATAGTACCCGAGTACTAGGTATGGCCCCATAAGGGTTAACAATTAAATCTACTGGAACACACATAGCACATACGCTAAATTGAGACGTGTTTCGAATTTTAATCTTAATATATTTCCATCATCAGTCTTCGAGGACAAAAATTAATTAAAAGAGGCAATTTTAAAAATTCAGAACGAGTCAAATTCACAATTCAAAATTGACTGGGAAATGTAAATAAATAGTTCATAATTGACGATCGCTTTTTCAAAACTCGTTAAATACAATTTTGATGAAATTGAGATATAGGTACTACATGTTTTCAATATAATTTTAACAACGCTTATCGAATGGAAAAGTAAAAATTAAGCTAAATTGAATAGGAACGATATAAATCCACTTTTAAAATTTTTCGTTTATGTAATATAATAAAATGTTCTCTTGAAATATTGATATTTTTTAATTGTTGAGTTTTGTAAAAACGGTCCTCAATTATTATCTAGTTGCCGTTTGCTATTTATTTATATTTCCCAGTCATTTTTGAATTTGACTTATTTTTAATTTTTAAAATTGCCTCTTGTAATTAATTTTTGTCCTCGAAGACAGTGCCGGGTTATCCTACAAACAATACAAGCGACTGCTAGGGGGCCCGGTCGAGGAAAATTGAAAATAAAAAAAGATTATTTAAGATCCTCCATTAGCTAAGAAAGACTCGGTGTTCTTCCTTTATTACACATAGAAGGATCAAATTTTGAAAAATTGGAATGCGATACATTAATTGACCAGCTTGCAAAAGATAAGTCCAGAAAGAAACGCATGCGATAATTGTCTAGGGCAGGGATGGCCAACTTCAGTGTACATAAAATCAATAATATTATAATATTGTAATAATATGTAATAAATAAATAAACTGTAATACAAAAAATGGTTTTCTATAATAAAATCATTGTTGCAAAACTAAATTTTAGCATAATATGTTATTGCAATATATTTATGCGAATATTTTTAAAATGTTTATACGTATTAAGTATATATATGTAAATATTGTCAAATCATTCAACACCATGACATAGCAAAGTTAAATAATAATGTTCCAACTACTATATGAATACATCATCAGGGGTGTATTGTTAGAACCTGGCAGTAGTCAGTTACCCACGAATAAAGAAAAGTATTGTTTAGAAAAGTTGTTCGTGATCAAACACCATGAAAAATAATTAATTGTGCTTCAAAAATGTATTTTTTAACGTTTAACATCTCTATTCATATTTTATAGTCATGGTGATAATTTACTTCAACCCCATTGTATACCTATATCTTATTTTTATTTATTGTCACTAAACTGTTAAAATATCTTATATATTATACATATTATATGTTTCATTATAACTTATATTATTGTTATGTTGCATAAAGTAATGTACAAAAAGTGGTACATTTTTCGTATAAGCAACATAACAATTAAGTGCCATTAATTCGCATTTACCAAAACATTTCGCAATCGGTAGAATCAGATCCACTACAATAATATTTTGAGATTTTATATTTTAAATGTTTTCCGAATCTCATGAAATATTATTACAGAATATTAATCCTTTCGGTCACGGCGGTTGTTTAAACGAATACAAAAAATGTATATCGTCTGCTAAAATGAGATTATTCGAAATATATTTTTTTAAAATTATATATTACATACGAATTTTCATTTTGAACTTTTTTTCATAAAAAACAAAAAGTCGTGACCGAAAGAGTTAAAAAGGTTAAATATTTATTTACATATATTTAAAATAAATAAAATGAATAAAAAAATTTAGTTAAAACAGTACTTTCCAATTAATCCAATATACTCAATATCAAATCAGCAAAAATAGCTTCTATTTATTGTATTTTGTTATAAATAATCCATTTCAAAATTCAATAATAATTTAAAATAAATCATCTGAGCATGAACGTAAACTGGTTGATTTGACGTCACTCGGTTCATAATGCCCGCGTTCTTGATTCGTATGTCGCGCTGCAAGAATAAATTGATACGTAGATAATAATATGGGTAATATCAACGTTTTTAAATAATACTTTATTATTTTTGGTTGTTTTATTAATTTGAATAAGTTTAATTAATTATTAAAAATAATTTGATGTTCTCGATAAAATATTGAAAAGTTGCTTATCTAGATATACTAATTTCTTAACTATGGAAAAGCCGTGTGACGTCACGAAATTGATTTTTAAATATTATGTTCTAAATTGTTATCGAAACGAAAATAAATAAATTACATAGTATTAATCAGTATATTTAGGTATTTTTGATCCGACTACGCTATAAAAGAAAATTATGTATCTTCCTTATTCTACTTCTTAAGGCCAGTGGTGGGGAAAATAAATGAAAAGTGTATGTACCTACATTTTAAATAAATAATATCAAATACGTACATTTGGAATATCTATTTTAAATTAAAAATACAAGATATTGCTGTATTTAAATTACTTACATTATTTAATATACACAATATATCAAATTTAATTTTAACCAATGGAAAAAAAATAAGTTTTTTAATTTTTATAATTTTTTTAATTCTCTTTGGTTAAAAAATTGCTTTTTCAATATATTTGAATTTTAGAATTAAAAATAAATGTAGCTTGCAATATGCATTGGAAATTTGTTATTTAAAATACCGAATTGATAATTTGATTTTTAAATAACTTCGCTTGCAGGTGAAGCAAGTTCTTGAAGTAAAAACTTTTTTCAAATTGTTAATTTCATTTAATATTTAAACTTATTAAATATTTATCTATTGTTTTATAGTCACCGGAAAAAAGCTGGCATGTTCTTGTTTCATATTATTTAGAAAAAAGTTTTTCCTTGTTATATGCGACCGGAGATCGAAAATAATCGTGAAATGATGCCTTATATCGCATTACTAAAGTGTTATTAATTTTTTAAATTTTTATCTTGGTTGGTTGTTCATAGTGCAACAATAGTTATCTTATTTCATAAGATAAAATAATAGTTTCTTTTCTTTTTCAAACATTCTTAGCCCTACCCTATCAAATATGTTACAATAATGACTTTTCATTGCTTTTTAAATAGTAATTTTTTATTTATGAATTTTTCTCTTTACAGTTAAAATTATAATATTTTAATGTTTTGTTTAGATTTGGTTTAATATTACACGAACATACTAAACTACCACACAATTTACTTGATATTTATGTTTTAAGTTCATTTCAACAAATTAATATATTTTTAAATTTTGGTATAGATATCTACTACTAACGGTATATTGAATTACCGGCTTTTTATAATTTAACATGTATTTATTTGTTTTGATTTTTTAATCGTTGTACTTGCGAACTGTTAAGTTGAAATTAAGTATTTAATTAATAATTTTTAGTGTAAAGGGGATAATTAAATTTTATAGGTGTATAATGCGATAATAACAAATACCCAAATACAAACGTACATTTGCAAGCTTTTAATTAACTTAGACGGTAGCGGCACCTTCAATCGTAATTAACAAACTTGTCATTGAGTTAATCAAGGCGATACCCGTCGAATTCAGTTATTAAAGGTATATAATATATATATATATATATCTGTCCCCTTCAGATATTAATTAAAGCCACTCGGATATTGTTCAATTGAATTAGTGTAACTTTCAAGTTTCAATAGCTTCGGTAATTACACTTACTACACCAAGTTCTAAAATATTGATGAGAGTTAATGAATAGACAGACTCAAGTTCTTTGATAAGTTGAAGTTTTCTTTAAAACTTTTTTTTTAACTTTCAAATCATTTTTGTTGCTAATAGAGTAATTGTTAGTGTTTAGAATAGTTAGTGCTTGTTCACTAGTATACATAAGTACATAATAAAGACCGTAATAGAATGTTGAATAATATTGGTATTATTTTGTTATAAGCAAAAGAACATTCTACGTTGTGTAGATTAAGATTTTAATATGATTCGATGCTTTTATTTGTATTTATATTTTTAAGTCTTATGTACGTCTTAAGTATTACGTATTACGTACGTTGTGAACAAACACTTACGGTTATGGAAATTACAATATATTAATAAATTTAAAATTTTAAATCAAAGTGTATTAAATTTATCTCGATGAAATATTTTATACAGTATCGATAATATTTTTAAATAATTCAACTTAACTATACGGAGTGTACTAAAATATATTTTGTTCAAGTCAATGAATCACTGCAGGCGGGCAAGGTTTTTATTATTATAGGAAGTAGGGTATAGATAATGCTATTAGCATTCATTGGGTTTATGGTCCATGCATAAAAGTTTCCGCAGACAGGGAAATCTACGTAATGTTCGCATTACTTCTAGTCTTCTACTGCCTACACTATTATTCGTAATCGTATTTAATTAGACAATTTTAAATAATAATATGATCGGTTTTAGTTATGTGGAAAATTGCTAAAAATTATATTTGATCCAACTAAAGGAGAAGTCATCAGGAGACTATTACATTCAACTACACTAATAAATCATTAATTTAAAAATAAAAAAATTTTGGTTGCTATAAGAGTTATGATATTAACATTGTAGTAAATGATGATAGCATCTATCCAACATTTAATATGTAAAGTACATAATACCGCCCTTAAGCGAGCTCTTTTGTTATAACATGATTCTGCACAAATTTTAAATAGTACGTTTTAAACTTTAAATAGATGTGTAAACATATTATAAATCATTTTTCTATTCATACTTTTATAAAGCACTACAGATGGGGAGCAGTTGCGAATTAATTATGTTATATAAAACATTTTATGCTAAAAAGTAAATAATTTAAACGTTTTAATAATAAAACAAGTTAAATTAACACAAAAATTATAATTAATTTTGTACTTGTTTTACTATTAAAAAAGTACATATTAGTAATTTTACGTCAAGTTAATACTTAAACTTAAAGATAAGAAGTTAATATTTAATTTACTCCAAATGGTAGAATATACATTATTGCTATGTCTGATGAAATACACGCAAGTGTATGAAAGCTTACTAATTATATTATCGTTTAATGTTTTATTAACTTGGTTTAAAATTTTTTATAGTTTGATATATGTATTTATACATTTTCAAAATTTAATTTAGATTTATTTAGAATAGAACATAATTACCAATTATTATTGCAAGCAAGTACGATTTTTTTTAAATTCGTCTATAAAAAATTATTAGTACAAAATGGTCTACCCTAAATTTTTCGTGAGTACACCAAATGTAATATGAAAATATAAAATTAAAAGTCCTTTGAAATGTTTTTCATTTCAAAAATTAATAAATAAAATTGTATAATTGACAAAGACAATTCTTTGCAAAAAATTTCGGCTTTTATTTGGTTTTAAGTAGGTCCAGTATTAGGCATAGGCATCCCCTAACTTCTTCCAAGCTACCTTATCTTTAGCAGTTTGATGCCACGATCTTCCCGCCGCGCCGTTTCTTTGATGTCATGATGTCATCTAGCCATATATTTATTTTGTATTCATATGATTTTCTCGCGACATGTCCCACCCAGTTCCACTCCTAGCATAGCTCTTTCGATTGCTCTTTGTGCAATACGTAGGCTGTTCGCGCTTTTCTCGGTTAACGCTATAGTCTCAACACCACCATGTTATTACCGGAAGAACACACATATATAAGTCAAATGTCTTTGTTTTCAGACAAATTGGTATTTGTTTGTTCCTCAGAATCCACCCTACTTCCCAAATGTTGCCCATCCCATTCCTATTATTCTTGTTATTTCGGTAGTTTAGATTTGGTTTCTCAATTTTATGAGATGTCCCAAAATATATACGTATTCTTCTACCCTTTCTATTGTTTGTTGGTTTATTAGATAACGTTTGTTGCTTTCGGTCATTACTTCGTTTTACTTATGTTCATTTCCAGACCGATGTTTTAGACGACTGCTTCGATTTCTCGTAACATTTCTTCAAATTCATTTTTATCTGAGCTTAAAATCATGATATCCGCGTAACGGAAATATTTTGGGGATATGGTGTCCCCTGTTTTTTCGGTGTTCTTGTTATATCGTCAATTTTTATTCGTATTGTGGCATCCTTGTAGATATTTTTTAATAGTGTTGTGTATTTTGAGTCGACCAGTTGTAAACCGCTCATAGCTCTACCGTATCAAAGGCTTTCTGAAAATGAATGAAACCCAGGTTTATCGGTATATTGTATTCCTCGTAGATACCATATATGGTATCATATGGTTTTGCAGATCATCAATGGTGCTAAAGCCCCTTCTAAAGCCAGCCTGTTCTACCGGTTGATAGAAGTCTAATTTGTTTGTTAATCTTTAGGTAATAATTTTTGTTAACAACTTATACAAATACAAAAGATAGTTTATTTGTCGATAGTTACCAATATCTGCGTTGTCACCCTTTTTGTGTATTAGTATACACTATCTACACCAATTTTCATCACTTCCGCTGTAATACGGTCGTCTCCAGGACTCTGACCATTTTTCATCTGCTTCTCTAACTTCTTCGGTTGTAATCTTGGGAAAATATTCGGAACCCACGTTCTCTATCGTTTTCTGGAGTTTATTCTTGAATGGATTTTCAATTTTAGTGTCATAGAGAATCTTATAGATATTTCAATTGGCGCGTGTATGTGAAAAGTGGTATAAGTCTAAAAACCGAGTTTCGAGAAAATCAGCGTTAAATACAAAATTTTTAATTTGCCTCGCAAATTTATAGTTGGGTAAATATTTTGACACTCTTTTTTCTATAGCTAAATAATTAGGGGATGTTTCAATGAGTCATATGTAAATATTAATTAGTTCAAGAATTGGAGGCGGGGAAGTCCCACACTGAAAAAAAGATTCATCACATTGATGAAAAATTCATCAACTTTCAGCCGATGTAGAAAATTCTTTAAATTGATGAACAAAATTCATCACAATAAAGAATTTTGTCATCAATACTATGAATTTTACATCAACATGATGAATTTTTTACATAGTTTTAATTTTTTTAATTATTTTTTTCAGTGCAGTTTTCACAATATTTACTGAAAATATTCTATTTTATATCGTTTATCACAAAAGATATTAGGTAGGAAAGGAACATAATTTATGCTGTACATGTAGATATATACCATAAAACGTTTATTTTTAATGGTTCAAGTCGACATGTACATATTTTCACAACAATAAGATGGACATATACCATTATACACCCTGTACAAACCGGAAATAAAGGGTTTTTAGACTTTTATCACTTTTCACTAAGTGCGGATGATCACTTTAAAAACGACTCCACTATAATCTCAAATTCGGTATTTTAGGACATATACCACTTTTCACATACACGCGCCAATTATTTTTATTAGCTGTGATCTGTCATTGGTTTTTTTAATAAGTAAAATATTTTAATTTATTTGTTTTTATTATACGAGTAGATACTTGAAACTATTTTATTCTCTGTATAGTGTGTCCGAAGAGGACTGCGTATGTAGTCAAAAAGCGTCACAAAAACTAGCAATATACGAGTAATTAGCGAGATTTTAAGTTTTTGAAGTTCGACATTTACTATTGGTATTTTTATTGGCGTACTCAATACATCTTAGTACTATGAATACTCCGATTACGACTACTCTTTACTCTCCAACTATACCTCAAACTACTTAATATCTAGAACACTATTATACTACAATACAATAATAAGTAAAATTATTGATTACTTAATATTTAAGGTAGTTCACAAAGTGAAATAAAAATTAAATCATATAAAATTACTCAAAATCAAATCTTTTGTATTTATTCTAGGACATGGAGGTCGACGCAGACTTTGCCGAAGGACGATACTATTCATAATAAAAATAAAGTCATTCTCAATATTTCCTTTCAATTCATAGTTAGTTTATTAAAAGGTGATTATACTGTAAAATAGTTAAAAATAAACTGAAATATTTCACATATGCGACGAAATTCAGCCTGGCGTTCTTCAAATAAGAAGCTACAAAGTGTTTTGCTTATAAATTTCATGAAAGAAAGCTGTCCTGTTTCATAAAATTTGTATATCAAATAGTTCATTGTCTTCTATTTTAAAAATGCTAAGGAGTATTTTACGTACTTATTTGCACGGACTACCTAATAATAGACTGTTAAAATCATAACCCTTCCTTTTAGCTTTGCCGTAGTCCAGTAAAAAGCACTTGCTATGCAATAGAGGTTTCTTTCATGCAATTTCATAATAAAAATTCGGGCGATTTGTTTCTCTGATGTGTTGTCCGCCTAATAATTAACTATACAATTTATTATAAATAAATTTTTTAATATTTATACTTACTACTTTATATTATGCTAATTAAATTGATAATTTATTATACTAGTAAATATAGTAGTGTAATTATTATACTAATTTTATCACTGATGCTTTTAAGAAAATATTACTAGTTGAAATGACGTAGTTTGAAAGCTATAATCATGTTTAGAAGATAAATATGTAGCAATTTAGTTTTGATGTTATTGACTGAAGACGCTTATTGAAATATAAAATATGGAAATAGGGTAAAAGGTTCCTTCTAACTTTTCGAATGTTGGAATTTACAGCAATTGTATATTGTCGGTTCATTTCCCAAATGATCGAACTTGGTTTAGTGCAAGTTTGAATTTTTATGCTTTTATTTAAAATTGACAAAAACAATTTAGAAAATAATTTATATTTTAAATTATAGCAAGACTATATCCATTTTCACATTTTATAAGAAGATCTTAAAAATATTACGGTATAATAGCTACATACATAATATCAAAATGCATATCCTAAGGTAAGTTCAACTTCGTATATTTTTATGTATTTTTTAACTTCTATTAATTTATTCTTTAGCACATTCTTTGCTACAATTTTTTTAAATGTATTCGTAGGTATATCATTATTCTATAATTTGAATTTAGGCTTTAGTATACTATGTATGTATGTATTAAGTACATACGTATGTACATAATATGTAGTCATGATATATTAAAGTAAATGCTATTATATGAATCATAAAAGATTTTTTAACTGATATTGTATAAGAAACAATGTAAATATTTAACAGATAATAAATTTTCTCAAATGTTTAATTTAGTAGCCGAATGTAATTTATTAAGTATCGCGAAAAAGTATGTACACGAAAGGTGCTTAGCATAAAAGAATAAGCAAACAACGCAAAAACTCATTTTTCTTACTTTTTGTCAATAAACGCCACAATGTCTGAATGTGAAGTAGTACAAATACAACCAAAATACATTATATAGTTCCCGAACACAGTAAAAGTTCCCAACTGTACGTTTTCCATTTGGACTAAATCCAATTTTTACTCGGCCATTATTCAAATGCAAAGATTTATAGACGAGTCTTGGATATAAATTTGCCGAAAATACGAGAAAATGGTTTGATTCGATGTTAATATATTATACAAGCAACGCTTGGGTGCCAACCAAATTGTTACAAAACTGTAAAACCACTACAAATTAATTTTTTTATTCTTTTATTGATTTTTATTACTTTTATTAATTTCTTATTAAATATTTCATTTTATGATACTACATACAAAATGTCCATTCAAATAAGTTGTTAAAGTGCTTCTTTATTTTATTATACTTTATTGTAAGTAGTTATACGATAATTGATAATACAAACATTTTTCTATTTTATCTTTGAATAATTTATATGATTTTATAATAATTATATCAATTTATGATACATAAACACTGAGTGGTCCTTTTGTACGTACATACAGAAAATTACCATGGTCGATCATTTTTGTAGTTTCCCATTTTAACATCTAAGAATGAAAAAGAAGAATAAAGAAAAAATCAAAAGAACAAGACAAAAATCAAATGAACTTTTTTTATAACGTCTGAAGACATCATACGCTTAATATTTGCATTACACGTGTATGTAATAAATGAGTAGACCTACAGTGCTATTCTTGAAGTCTTCGCCCATTTAAATAAATTCGATGATAACTCAGATCAGAGCGAAAACTGTTTATAATATTATTGGAATTTGTTCCGTGAGAAAGACAATAACGGAAATACTGCACTATTGCATATTTGTTATTAGTATTACCAAGGCTCGGAACTTTAGGCAATTACATATTCGTTTGGAAAGTGTATATTGTAATTCTGGTTTGACAAAAATCCGTTTCATATTTCCTACATTTCCAATATAAAAGTTTTTGTCACATAATTTTGCATATTTCGTTACTTTTTGGACACACTCGCATAATTTAGGTTTAATAACATATAATTGCATATTTTGCTGATTTAAAGAGAAAAAAATTCGTATCTAAATTAATTTTATTGTTTTCCTATATACGAGTACAACCACTATCCCATAATTAAAACGATCTAGAAAATGTTAGTTAGGTTATAAATATGAGTTTATTTGAGGAAGTAATAAATAATATGAAAGGATTACTTTAGAATGCTTTTTGTTTGGCAGATATTTACCCAAAAAAGTGTAAACACATGGTAGTTTCATAAAATTTGCCGAGAAATTTTTAAAGCAGGCGTAAACTAACAGTATTCAGAATATGCATCAAAAAGAACATAACTGAAAATAAAACTTGAGCTCTCGTGCTCTATAATAGAAAATTAAACACAATGCACATGAAAGGAGAAATGAATATAAGTAGATACATTTCGATGATTTTCAAATGTTTATTTTTTATTTTTTATATTTTTATTTATTTTTTTCAATAAATATTAGCAGCTTCTTCGTAGTATGTTATTTTAAGATTAAACAAAAAATTGCATATTTTTGCATATTATTGTAATTTTTACTTATATTATCCTAATTTTTACTGCATAATATTATACCGCAAATTTTGCTGTTTTTTAACGCATAATATACGTATGCACCTTAGAATATAAAATAGGAAGGAAGGAGCAAATGGACTATAACACATGTATCAAGTACGAGTCAAAAGTCGTGGGTAGAAGCTCCGCCCAGTGCACCACGTTTGTAATCGGTAACTAATATTTTTAAATTTTAAAGTTGAATTATGGTGAGTTGCAGTGTTTGTGGGACCTCTAGGATTGAAAAAACTATTAATTGTGGTATAACTTGGCACAAGTAAGTACTTAGAGTTATTTAACTAATTTTATAACAAAAACATTAATTTGTGAGGTTACTGACCATAATCTGCTTGAATCATTGGCGTACATATTACGAAGTAATCCTATATAATTATTTACATTAAACGCCGCTTTTATAATTTATATTTCCAAAAATTTAGATGAGAAAGGCTATTTAGTTGAAAAATATCAAAATTCCGGAATATTGGTCTCCAACTCGATCGTCATGCATGTGTTCAAAACATTTTAGTGACTATGCTACGCTCCTGGCAATTAAATTAACCGTCCGCCATAGTCTACCACGTTGACTCGGACTTGGTATTCATACACTCCTTCCTCCCTACTATATATTCTAAGGTATGCACATATTTTTTTTGTTTACTATTCATGCGGGTGGGGAGAATTCATACGAAATTAAAAGAGCTGCAAAAATATTGTTAACAATTGCGTTAACGCACGGACGTAGCTATCACTTTTATATGGGGGGGAGGTTCAACACCGTATTTTACATAGAGCCGGATTAAGAGTATGTGAGGCCTGGGGCTAACTTCTTTGGAGGCCTTTTGACTTGCATGGTCTGACAAAATGCGCCGAAGACGAAAATTAATTTTTGATATTTCAAAGTCAACCGCGCTTAGATCAAAAGTAAAATTTCTTTACGATTGCAGTCGGACTTCCTAAACTTTAGTAATAGATAAATAATTTCGGGGGGGGGGGAGGTTCTAACCCCCAAAACCCCTTTCCTAAATACGGCCTTGTGATCGCTGGTTGAGTTACAGAACGGAAATTCTGGGTTCAAATCTCGAACCTTACAGAATTTTTTAGCTCGGCCTTCCGGTGGACATCAGTAATATCACTACAGCGTTAAACCTGCAAGAGCGGCGAAGCAATGTTTAACGACGGATACCACGCTCCTGCAGTTAGCCTTAAGCGGAGGGAGTTTTAGTCGGTAAGAGTCCGACACTACCACCCACAGATGGTATCGGTGTCCATGAGGATTTCCCCCTCCACAACGCACAAATTAAAAAATAAATGTTTTGATGACAGTTCAGTAAGTTGAACTGCAGAGCCGGATTAAAGGGAGGGCTAAGGGGGCTGCAGCCCCGGGCCTCCAAATTTGTAGGGGCTTCAAAAAATTGAAGCAACAAAATTTAAATAAGAAAACAAATTGCTGGACTGTTTTTTAAAGTATAAGAAAAAAATGCTTTTAAAATGTTGGTATATGTACACCTGTGTTTTATAAAAAAAAGTACCTATAATAATAGTATATTATGTACTATATAATAATTATTATTCTTTCAAAAATTTTACTTTTGATCTAAGCGCAGTTGACCTTGAAAAAACGAAAGTTTTTTTTTTTTAATTTTACGAAGAAGTTAGCCCCAGACTTCACATATCCTTAATCCGGCTCTGTTGAACCGTTATAGTGGCATGGTGTTCACATTGTTGACAACACCTTGCTCCAAATTGACATTTGCAAAGGTAGTGACGTTATTGTTTCAAGATTTCTACTTATAAATACATATATCATTCATTTTAGTTTACTCTATGGCGCGAATAAAATGATCTTTTAAGAATAGCTATATAAGACTTAACCGCTAAGTTGGATTATCGGCATCAATTACAGACAATGAATGGGCCGAAAGAATTAGTAAAGCATTAGAGAGGTCCATTAATGGTCAGAAGTTGAGGGCAGTTTGCAGTCTGCGCGCATTATTAGTTCCAAAGCCATGAAGAATGAGATTTACTATTGAATAGCGTAGCTTTTAGTGAGGGTGCAAAGTGATTGATATATTTATCGAAACCTATTACAATTTTTCTATAAAGCTCTCTGTTTTCCACATATTTAACTACATTGTACTTTGTACTTAATTATTCTTAAATACTTATAACTGCATACAAAATTATATTATAAAAATTATACGTCGAAAGCATAAGAAAAGTTTGTTAACAATTTTATAACGAAGTAATTAATACTTGCTTCTAATATAATTAATTTATAATAATAAATTTGAAGATAAAGTTATAAAAGGCTAGACCGGGGCTTGAATTTTAACGCAGAGAAAGCAAAACTAGGCTAGCCATTGAAACTAGAAGTTCTCGAGCAGATCATCTTTTTTAAAAATGGATTTGGGAGTTGATATAAGATAACTGTCCGAATGTCATGTCGTTATCTATAAATAAAAGATCTCATATAACAAATTTCGTATTGAATTTTTTTTTTGATAATCTTGGATAACGCATAAAACTTTTGCTGAGATGAAAGTTTGACTCCTGGTAAACTTTCATTTTAATTTATAAAAGGGCACCAAGATACAATACACTGCCTGTCTCTGCACGCTAAAATTTTAAATATTTAAGTGATTTAAGTAAAGAAGCAGCAGTGGGCAAAAGCAGACGCCTAATGGCTCCTTGACTATTTCCACTTATAAAAGTCCAGAAAACTTTTTTTTTCTTTAATAAATGAGTTATTTCGATCGGTCTACTATGCACCTATACCTACTATATAGAATTTTTATTACTTCAAATAATGTGTTCCACCCATTCGCGTTTTACAAAATGTGAAGCGCCACGTAGTGTCCTTAGCGGTAACTAGCATAAGCGGTATTCGGCGTTTTTTCGCTTTGAGTGTGTACTAAGTTTTTAGTGTTTTTTTTAAGCAATATGGATTAAATCCTGAAAAGTAAATGTAGTAGTATGAATTGAAGTGTTTACGGGTGTCATAGCAAGTCTGGTCATTGAATAAATTATGAATTAAATGTATTTCAGCCTTTTTTTAAGTGTTTCTATATATAATTAAAATTAACTATCATTTAAATTACAAAATTAACTAATGTAAACCAAATTGATTTAAAAAACAAGATTTCCAATGTAAATAACGAAAACTACAATATTTATGTAGCTTTATAATATCCGTTAATACCGCATAAGTCGGACATATTGTTTTAGTAGAGCGCCACCTATCGGTAGTGTAAAATGCGAATAGCCCATCTATGAAATTGCTACGCATTATAATGACTTCTTATTAATCATACGTAATTTTTTTGGTCGGTGTACCTCTAAAAATAGCTACGAAAAACCATCTTTAGTTGAAAAATTATGAAAAAAATATGTAATGTAATTCTAATTAATAGCCTCCAAGTCACTTTGGTTTCATTCATATATCTATCATGGTTTCATAGAAAAACGATTTTGAAGTTAAAGAGTTGCAACTCCTATTTTCCAAAAACGTGTAAAGCTAGAGGTTTGATAATTGGTTCAAACTTTTAGTTCGACAACTAGCAACATAATAAAAGCACCAATGTCAACAAAGACGTCAGTGCAGATTTCATATGAAAACCCGGTGAGACCCGATCACATCGCACCATATAACTATAATGATTTAATATAAGTTTTCATAAATATTTATTCATTCTTACAAATTTTTTATAAAGCTATATTTTAAACCAGTCCTAAAAAATTTTCTGACGGCGCCTATGTTTATAATAATTTTTATAAAATATCTGTAATGCTACGTTTTTGCAAATATTTTAAATACAATATAAATTTAATATAGCTTTTATGTAATCTATAATATAAATAATAATATAACAACCGCACGTTTATTATTATTTTTTTAAGGTGTTTACTGTTCATAGTTATTGGTACCAACACTGTACCAATGAGAATTATATCCAATGAGAATTTAATTTCATAGACGTCAACACGAGAAATAATGCAACTTAACCTTACATCTTTTAAATTCTCATGTGTTTTAGTGTTAGTGTTGATATTACAACTTGAATCATAAATTGTTTAATCATTAATTTTACAAGAACTCAAAATGATGTTAAATAAAAAGAAGTTTGAGAAAGGAAAAGTAAATAGCATTACATTAGAATTAAATATAGATAAATGCATTTTAAAATTTAATTTTTAGGTTCTGAAAATTAAAAAATCACGTTCAAAAGGGATTGCACTTATAAAAGGTCAAGGAACTATCACTTCAAATGTTACAAGCAAGCAGCTTTCAACTGAAAAGCCTTACGTACAGAAAGATGTACAAATTGAGCAGAAAACCAAAAAAAGTAACGAAGAAACGTTCATTGCATCTAAGACGAATGTCAAACGTAAACACAAGAAAGATAAACAAAAATTTCGTGAGTCTGAAGCAAATAATGAAGATGAATTAGAATTGTCTCATAAATCACCTTTGAAAATGAACTCTCTTTTTAACGAAGCTCCAAAAGAATTGCATGTAAACACTCGCACTGGTAAATCGTTATCAGAAAATGTGTTTACTACGTCGGGAAATAAATTTTCTGACTTACAAATTCATCGACATCTAGTGTCGAATCTGGAAAAAATTAATTTTACCACTTTAACTACGGTACAAGAGAAATCGATACCAATAATATTAACTGGTCAAGATGTATTGGTAAGTAACTATTATTTTTATAAATTAAAGTTTCTGAATTATTTCTTAATATGAATTTGCTCTTTCGGGTGCAAAAGGAGTTAAGTCAAAAAATTGCATTTCAAATGAACCGTTCTATTTCAATCATTTCACCATTCCAATGACATGACTTGTTCAGATTGTTACAAAAGTGAACGCTTACTGATTCCTAATATGATTAAACCCCATAGGTTCAAAAATTTGACTTTTGACTCCTTTCTCGCCCCAGGAGTGAGTTAATATGGCAACTACATTAAGTTTATCGAATTAGGAATTTTTATAATTATTTTACTTTACATAATGCATAATGTTATTATATCCCGTGAGTAAGTTAATGCTCAGTTTTTATATCACTTATGAAGAATCTTTAAAATAATCTTAATGGCATTTTATTCAATAAGCCAGAAGACTATTCACGACTTGATTTGTATATAAATCTTTATGATTTGACCAATCATAAAACATGAATTCTACATTATTTCTGAAGTGGTATTAATCGACGCCGACAACGACGACTATTAGTAACTCATTTTTCTAATTTTTTGATTTCCAAACACTAATGTGTAGATTTATGAGGTAACTTCCCACGAAAAGGAAAGTATCTCAATAAAACACATGCAACAATATTGTATGTTTGTTGTTTTATTGAGATAAAACAATGTCTTTTTTGTGGAAAGTTACCATCTAAATCTACACACTGGTGTTTGTAACTCAAAAAATTAAAAAAGTGAGTTACTATAGTCTTTGTTGTAGGCGTCGAAATGCATACTTAAAAGTGGAAATTTTTATATTATTTATGTTATAATATTATAATATTTATTCACTATTTAAGCCGAATCATTGCTAATATTTTGTTATAAAACTGTATTATGACAACTTGGCACGTTGTGTGTGAAAGTTGGGTAAGAACTAAAAACTAACTTTCAATTTTCATTTTTATACAAAAAAAGGAGGTACTTAGCTTAATATTTTCATTAATATCTAATAGGTATACCTATATTATAAAATTTATTAATAAAACTTTATGCACTTCGTAATATTTGTTTAGTAAGTACTATGTTAAAATAAAAAAAAATTTAAGATTCGCTCTCAAACTGGATCGGGGAAAACGTTATCGTATGCAATTCCAATTATAGATGCTTTACAAAGCATTACACCTCGTTTGAAAAGAAATGATGGTGTTCAAGCAATAGTCGTTGTTCCTACACGTGAGTTAGCACTGCAAACCATCGAACTATTTAATAAAATTAATGTAAGTCATAATAACATAGTTCATAATATTTTCCGAGATTTTCACCTATAATATTTTAGACATTTCAATGGATTGTATGTAGTCACTTATGCGGAGGTGAAAATCGACAATCAGAAAAAAAAAGAATAAAGAAAGGTTTGCATGTCTTAATCGGAACTCCAGGTCGATTACTAGATCATGTTTTACATACCACTTCATTGAAAATGGATAATGTGCGGTGTTTAGTGTTAGACGAAGCTGATAGGTTACTCGATATGGGTTTTAGAAAAGACATTATTAGGTAAGATAGTGGGACCACCTTGGTATACTTTCTTTCTTTATCCTCTAAAAAGGGCATGTTGAATGATAAAAATGTCTGTCCGACTATTTTTGTTCCACAATTCTAGGACATTTTATATTAGTTTCTGTTATAAAATTTTGCTTAAAATAATAGAGAAGTGGAGATACCATAAACAACCAACTACAATTATCAGTAAAAGAAAAGAATAGCTTAGTTGTTCCACGCATCGTGAAAGACTTTGAAAAGAAGAGGTTTGGAGCAAACAAGGTCAGCTATAAGTGTTAAACTGAGGATTGCTCCACCACAATAATTTTATTTAGGGCCGGCCCTTAAGGTGGCAAATACCAATGTTATTTGACCATAAGAATGAACGTCGATTAGAAACAGAGTACAGATAACGTATAGTGCTGAAATTTGGACATAATATTATTTGAACATTTTTCAATAATACAGAGTAATTAGAGGTAAAAAGCATTTATAGTTAATGAACAAATAAATAAATAAAACAGGTCTACCGAACGATTACGATACAGGCAGACCTGTTTACGATTACGATACAGGCAGACCTATTCGTATTCTAGTAGTTTTTTTGTAGGTCATCACTCATCAGTCACATTAGATTCTCCAGCTTCTAAACGTTGTATTATAACACTTTTTTCTTCAATTGAGAAACATTTTCGTTTCGCGGCACTCATTTTGAAACCAAGTTATAACACATTGAAAGGAAACAAAATACTAAGTGATTTAGTCGAGAATAATAATATAAAGTGCATAGAAGGCATTTTACTTGTGTAGGGCATTTGTGGGGGCGGCAATATAATGCGACATTTGCTCTTGAAATTATGAATTGTTTTGAGATGAGCGTCGCGTCGTTTTAATCGGACGATTTTTAATAAATACGTCGCTTAAAGCGGTTGGACGCTTTAACCGGAGTCGTATTAAACGGATATACTTTTGCAGGATGTTATATGAAAACCAAACTTGAGGTTGCACTTACGTCATAAAAGGCGGTCGGTCGTTATAAACAAAGTTGTACTATTCAGATTCTGCTGTATTTAAAAAAAAATTTTTTACAAATTTATATTAAAATCTACATAATTGTGGCGTACACATCTACAAATAGCAGAAATGTTACAACAATCTTTATAAATTGACAACATCTTATTATAAAAAACTCTGTACTTATTGATTTTTCATGATTCTGATGAAAATTAATTTTATTTAAAATAATCCTGACGTAAGACGTAAGATCTTATGTACCTTTACGTGGAGAGGTCAAAAATTACAAAAATCGTCCTTCCGTAATTAATGGACGCTCCTATACAACATGATATATTGCAATGTTTCGGGGTTCATAATTTTTTAATGATTAAATCTCCTATCCGGTAACATTCATTTTTGTAAGCATGAACTATTTTTTAATTTTAAAATCAATGTAAATTTTCAAAATCCATAAAGTGTGCCAAGTGTCCGGCCACGTTGAACACTTGCGCTCCCTTGGGCCCGAATTTTACAAATAATTTACTTTTCTTACCAGTTTCTATTGATTTTCTTTGTTTTTATCTTAATTATTATTCCTTTTTTTTTTTTATTACTTGATCTTCCTCTCAAGACAATCCAGCTTCCGTTTATTTAACTTATTCTCCAATCCAAATTTCTCAACCAACTCAATCAATCAAACTTCAATTTTTACCAGTTAAACTTCCTTTTATTTTAAACTTATTTAAAAAACTCATATAAAATTCGGACGCAACAATAAATGCATGCGCCCGCTTTGGCTTGTGGCATCAAAATTTTACATTAACACAAATACCAACATAAACAATTTTAAAATTAACACAACTTCTACAGAATGAAATATAAAACATTGACAAATTTAAAAATATAACTAAAATAAACGACCCTCTAAAAAGTTACCAAGGACCTTTACAGTGGTTCCATACATTCAAGGCTTAGGAAATCAAATGAAAAAATAAAAACTTAAAAAACTTAAACCTAACGTTTAAATCCACCAAAATTTTAGTTTTCAGTTTTAAAGATTTCACACAATTAAAAGATGACATACTCAGGGAAAAACAATCAGATATCATTTATAAAATAAATTGTTTAAACTGGAATCTTTTATACATTGGGCAAAGTAGTCAATACCTACATAAAAGAATAGAAGGGCACATTTCAACCATAAGGTGCAACACACCTGACTCCACTGCTATTGCCAAACATGTTTTAACAGAGGGACACGACGCAGACTTTAAAAACACAAAAATACTTACAACCACTAATTACAAAGACAAACTCTTACATGAAATGATCCAAATCAAGAGAGAGAAAATTGCTATTAATGGGAAAACCGATATCGAAGTCTTTAGTAATATTTATAATATTCTTCTTCATTAACACCTTAACTATTAGGGGATCAAGTTTTTCCTATTTACGGATTATACCGGGTGCTGACTCGAATAGCCGAACATAGGGAATTAACACGTAAAAACTTATTTATGCAAATTCCTGCTTTCCAAATTATTTTAGAGAAAAAATGAAAGACACAAAAAGAATGCAGAAATATAAACTACGTATGATAAAAGCATTAGATTTCATGTAATCTTTACTTATAGGGTCAAAAAATGCTTCTAAAATTGTTAAAATTTTCATTTATCAGACTGGCCATGTAAGTTTCCAAGGTAATTATTTCGAAATTAAATTGAATTTATTTCATGACCAGTCTGACGAATGAAAATTTTAACAATTCTAAAAGAATTTTGCACTTTTATATTCGAATTTCATCTAGTTTCTACTAAAAGGTAATTATTTTGAAAATGAAAATTTTAACAATTCTAAAAGAATTTTGGACCCTTTAAGTAGAAACTAGATGAAGTCCGAAATCTACCCTTTAAGTAGAAACTAGATGAAGTCCGAAATTCTTTTAGAATTGTTAAAATTTTCATTTGTCAGACTGGTCATAAAATAAAATAAATTCAATTTAATTTCAAAATAATTACCTTGGAAACTTCCATGGCCAGGCTTATAAATGAAAATTTTAAATACTTTAGAAGCATTTTTTAACCCTATTAGCACAGATTAAATATACTACAGATAGCTCGCGCTTATGGGAGAAAGAGTGTCCCTTTTCAGGTATTTGGAAGCCAATTTTCTTAGTATGGAAGCCATTCACTTTATATTATAGAGGCGCTGGCTGTTCGTGTTTATTCGTGGTTACGTTATCATTTCTCTTCTAGCCGCGGTTGTTGTACGATCGTGCTGCTAGGCATTCATTAGCTCACATTGCTAATGTAGCGATAGACCGTGGGTATGGTCGGTTACTTACGGAGTTTTCCTGCTGGTACCCCACCAGAAATATATTACAAGGATAGGCAGCCCTCTAGAATTCAGAAAAATACATTGCGCGAGCTATCTGTAGTATATTTAATCTGTGCTATTAGTAAAGGTTACATGAAATCTAATGCTTTTATCATACGTAGTTAATATTTCTGCATTTTTTTTGTGTCTTTCATTTTTTCTCTAAAATAATTTGGAAAGCAGGAATTTGCAGAAATAAGTTTTACGTGTTAATTACCTATGTTCGGCTATTCGATTCAGCACCCGGTATACAGTTACTCGAAAAAGTTCCCGGATACTCCTATGTTACCAATGTAAATTGAACTTTTTGAAGCCTTTTTTGTCATGTTGAAATCGATTTTACAGCAAAACTTTTTAAACTTTTGCAAATTTACAAGACTTAAACAAGACTCCGTAAAATATTGTTAAAATAGAAAAATGTATATGAACAAAAATATAAAGAATGAAATTTACAAGAAAAACATACCTACTTTTTTTTTATTTCTTTTCACCGTTTCCGAGATATAGATGGCAATAAGATTTGTATTTTACAGAGTCATGTTTAAGTCACTGTCAGTCAGAAACGGCGCGACAAAATAGAATAATGTATAGGAACAAAATTGAAGGCAATGAAATTTGCAATAAAACGTGTCTATAGTAGTTCTCACGGAACTTTAGACCTCGTCATAATTCTAAACCATACGAACTAAGATGAGAATCACCAGTCAAATGTATGTTTGTAAACATAACTTTTTGTGAAGTAAAATAGAAGCGGTAAATTTAAACCGCTGTCATAGTCTAACCTAAAACTATACATTAATTGGAGCAGTGGCGGCTTATGTTTTAGATATGTGGGGTTGAAGTTTTTCCTATTTATTATTCTCCTAAAATGTTAGGTAGGGTTTTTTTAGTACCTCAAAATAACTTGATCGTTTGCCGATCAAGTATTGTACACACAATTAAATTAAATATTACTCCTATGGCGTAATTTTTGGCGATTGTGCAACCTGCAAACAATAGAACGAGCCCGCCACTGAATAGGAGGTTAAAATTGTTTATAACCTTATCGTGACATTTTGCTAATAAAAGTCAAATCAATGGAAATTTTAATTAAGCAGTATGTGTATTTAAGGTTGTACTACTTATCTTCTGTCTTTCTCTAACTCACAATGTTTCAAATTCCAATATTTCTAACGTATGTCGACATTACATCGCGTGAAGATGACAAAATATTTTATTTCTATCCTTGTCACACATATCATTTGCATTTGTCAATGCAAATAATCAGTTGTGTGTTCTACATTCAGCTTATTATGACGAGGTCTAAAGTTCCGTGAGAACTACTATAAAAAGTTTTGATGTACAACCGATTTTAATATGACAAAAAACAGCTTCAAAATGTTCAATTTACATTGGAAACAGAAGTGTCCGAGAACTTTTTCGAGTAACTAAAAATCATAAGATTATGAATTATTATTATATTTTAATACTGGAAAAAATTACAACAATATGATAAATCACATTAAATTAGGCGCATCTACTGAAAGTAAGTAGGTATCTAAGTGGAAGGCAAAACTACACATTCAGTAATGTAATTTAATGTAAATTAAAATAATTATTATTGTATGTATACTGAAATTACTATTAATTAAGCTTTAAAATGAGTTTATGGGCATATTTATTATTATATTAAATGGAAAACTTCGAGTAATATTTTATATTATCTACATAACAAATTAGTGCTGCGAGGTACAGAAAATATTAAATTGTAGAGATTCGTATATAGTACAAGTTAAAGCCTGTTCACATTATAAAATTTTGCTTAAAATTTAGCTTAAAATTTTTATAAGATAAAAATTTCACTGTTCACACCTTAAAATTTTCGTTAAAATTTTCCTTAAAAGAACTTTTAAGCGAAATTTTAACAAATTTTAAGGAATAGGACGGCACCTATTTTCTTAAAATTTTACGTAAAATATAGTGAGTTTTAATGGTGTATTTGGTGATATCAGGTAGTATCACTGCTTTCTGTTGGTAGTAGGTACTTTGTTATTATTATCATTATTATATGATATAAAAGTATATAACTTATTTTTATGATGTATTCTAATATTTTATATTATTCTATTATTGTTATTGTTGAAAAGATGGATAGTCAAGAAAATGTAGGAAACACTTTTGAGCCCAAATTTTTTTAGTTTTTTGTTTTTGAATAGACTTTCTTTTTCTAAATAGATTTAACAACAACACAGTTGTTAAAATTGCACAACTCATCACTTCATGTTTTTTAATCGGCATTTTACTTTCGCGTGTTTTATATAAACAATAATCACTTTTACTGCTTGTACCAACAAATGTTAGGTTAGTAAACGTTAAAAAAATATTTCCGTAAAATAATAATTTTAAGGTTACTTTTAAGGTGTAAACACAAATCTGTAAATCGACAAATTTTAAGGAATTTTAAAGAAATTTTAACTAAAATTTTAAGCAAAATTTTAAACAAAATTTTATAATGTGAACAGGCTTTTACTCGTACATAATATGTAAATGTATTGTAACGTGTAAAAACCGCCAGAAACACACAAATCGTTTTCAAAGCGAAGATATATGAATATATTCGAGTAAAGAAATTTATTAGCCGCAAGTATATAATATTATATTACATTTAATTATGTAGTACACATTGCATTTATAGGATAAAGGAAGAACGATGCTTCTATTTTAATATATTTTATTATTAATAACTTATTATTTAGTTTGGTCGAAGCTCTGTCGAATGCGAAATTAAATTCTGAATATAATCCATTACAAATTTTGAAATCTTCCCAAGGCAACGCTACTTCTGAAGCATTACCCGAACCTACAACTATTCCTGAATTTTCATTACGAAATGTTAATAATAAAAATCGTCAGACTATATTATTATCTGCAACTTTAACAGAAGGAGTTAGTGAATTAGCTACATTTGCTATGAAGGATCATGTCTTTATTGACGCATTTGATAGTGATGTTAACATGGCCGACAATCTCATTATTCCTAATACTGTAAAACAAGAATTTATTTTAACTTATGTAAAGCATCGACTTTTTACCCTTTCTGCTTTACTAGCAGCACAAGTGAAAAAAAAATCAAAAATGATTGTGTTTATGGCAAGTACTCAAATGGTAAATTATCATTACGATCTTTTTACTGAATGTTTAATGAAAATGCCGGTGAACCGTGGTAAACTGAAAACGGGTAATGTAGTCCTTTACGATGTAGGCTTAAGTAATAGCGACGACGATGATGAAGAAGAAATTGTACTTGATACTGAAATTTTTAAATTGCATGGAAATATGAATCACGCAATGCGAAAAGAAGTTTTCAATTCATTTCGAGCTGCTAAAACGGGAGTGCTGTTATGTACGGTAAGCTTTTTATTTTTTATAATTATTTTTATTTAACACCTTCGCTGCTACTTGAATTTAGGGCGTAGGCGCCTGGCGCTAACGAACTTTTTTTCCCTTTCGACTATGCTCACGTAAAATACACTCGATTGCTGAAGTGCTACCCTACCACTGAATGCTCGAAAACTTAAAAAACAGACTCATTTATAAGTCACGCGCACATGACAAATATAGAGCATGACTTATTAATGAGTCATGAGCAGCGAAGGTGTTAAGTTAAAACAGCTGTTGGTACACTTAAGGCGTCGAGTCATAGTTTTTGGCCTGCAACGTGGAAATTATGGCCCATGCTGAATTCTAAATATGAGATCGAAAAAACGATGACAATGACGAGAGCCAGAAACGTACTTAACGCTTTAGGTGCATACAAAGCTTTTGAAAAATTCGATAACTTTTTTTATCGTGACTCGAATCCATACGATCAGAAATAATCAACTAATTTCCTACATTAGGATGTTGCTGCTCGTGGTATAGACGTTCCGTTAGCCGATTGCATTATACAATATACTGGTCCCCAAACCAACCAAGATTATCTACATCGAGTTGGTCGAACGGGCCGTGCTGGACAACACGGTTCTGCAATAATTTTTCTAACTCACGAAGAACAAGAATACATTTCCCAACTTGCCGAACATGGAGTTTAGTAAGTTTCTTTATGGTTGAAATGATTACATTTTGTTGTGACTTGTGACTAATTTAATTCTTTTTAACTTTATGTTAATTTAGTCTAAAGCAACGAAGCACAGAAGATATTTTACAACATCTTTGTAAAATTATGCAAGAACCTGATCACGAACGGGCAGCTGAAGCTCTTCAGCGTCGTTACGAAACTGCTGTTGCAAAAAATAAATCTCTACATAATTCTGCTTGTATGGGTAAGTTATAATAATCTAATGTATTTAATTTTTTTGAAAAATATTTTTCAAATATATAACAAATTGTTATATTAAATTCTTTTATATTGTTAAAATGCTGCTTTTACGAAAAAGTTTTGATCGTTCACTCAAATGTTCAACGAATGACCGGTAAACTGATGTTGTGGCTGGCATTTACTAGCTTTCCAGGGTGCAATTATCGTATGTGATACGAATGGACATAGAAAGCCACTTGGGGTTGTCAGGCCGATGTGGGGTGTTCGACACGGTTCACAACTTCAGTTCACCCAACACACGCTTTGCCCTCTCACGTCCAACACTCCATTATGCATCTAAACTCAGTTTTGTATTTGTTACCCATTTAATTTATGTTACTTATTTTAACTATCCATCATATTTCGACATTTTTATATACATAATACGTAATCAATAATATTTTATATATGACTAAGAAAATTTATGTATGATATACATAGGTAAATTAAGTAATTATCACTAACATTATATTTCTATTCCCATCAGGTTATTCAACTTGGTCGCGATTTTACAACAGTTACCCTACTAAAATGCGCGCAATATTCGATTTCAAAAATGTTAACTTAGGACATTATGCCACTAGCTTTGCTTTACGAGATACTCCATCGCAAATATCTCAAGTAGTCAGAAATCAAGTTGAAAAATTGGAAGACCCAAAGCTCAACACAAAACTTGCGAACCATTCAATGTAAGTATTCTATTTTAATTATCGTAAATCTTATCAAGCTATTAAATAATGTGTGGAATGAAATTCGGATGAATTTTATTTGTAGTTAATGGAATTTTTGTTAGATTCTATTTTATTTACTATAATATCATTTAAGGTTTAAGCTAAAAGTATGTATTTTAAAATTAATTTATAATTTAATAGTATAAATCAGTGGTCTTCAAACTTTAAGGAACCCTTAAGAATATAAAATTATTTCGCGTAACCCGGGATCATAACCAATGGAATATTCACAATCTAGGTAGAACATATTATGAAAAACGTTTTAATATTCTTTTATTATATTATAATAGTTAAAAGTTAAAAAAGTATTATGAAATTAAATTTGAGCAAATAAAATATTGGTTCGTTCGGTCAATTCAAAATGCTTTATTTTTTATTTTCATAATTTTGATAATTATTTAATGTTTATGGAACCCTTTACGACATTTCGTGGAACTCCAGGGTACCGTAGAACACGGTTTGAATAACACTGGTATAAATTAACGAACATCTAAGTTATTTAAACACAAAAATACCCATCACATTGTTTGCAAAAATTAAATGTTATACACAGTATAATAGAGACTTAAATGCGCTAGAAATGAATTTAATGAAAGCTTTACTAATTTGATGTGGTTTTGAAGACAAAGAAGAGCTATCACAAATTGACCATGAAAAATGAGTATACAAAAGATACAGTAGTAATAAAATGTGTATCTAACTAGAGGAATTATTTATGTGTTTATGTCTCTTTGTGTAGCTACCATTTG
Organism: Cantharis lateralis; assembly: GCA_963170105.1. Classification (NCBI taxonomy): domain Eukaryota; kingdom Metazoa; phylum Arthropoda; class Insecta; order Coleoptera; family Cantharidae; genus Cantharis; species Cantharis lateralis. Next base: position 15,185,369 of record OY720629.1, read on the forward strand.
GCGGCTGAACATATTAACTGAACCGATTCGTGGTCGATCCGGTTTAACGCGATAATGACTAAAACATTAATCAAACTATGCAGAAATTTAATTTTTAATTATTTATTTCTTTATTTATATTTTTTATAGAGAACTGAAACTAATTTCACTCTTAATATCATTGTTTATTTAATTATAGCAATCTTGAGAGTATCACACTTTACAATATCCAATAATATTAATAATAGTTATCCCTATTTATCATAATATAATAATTTTTTTTCAACAAACTTGACTAATACAAAAATAAACATTTACAAAATTTCAGCTATTCAATTGGGAATTTCCTTCTAACATATTTCTTAATTTTTTCTTTAAACTCCTTTCACTATTCCAAGATAATTTTCTCTTAATCTCGTTATGCATACTAATTCCCTTATACTTATAAAACAAATAATTCTGTGAATACTTCATCATCAGAGTCGGAACACTTTAGGAATAAAGTAATGCACCTCACTCCTCTTATTTAATCTTTGTTTAAGATATGTCAGTGTCTTATTTGTCTCAATTTAATATATGAAATGAAAGTATTGTATTAAATTATCTGCTTTACACTCAACCACAGTAACGTTTCCAGCATATTCTTAACTGGGGTTGATTTTGGTACACCCAATATTAATCTCTTTGCGCGATTTACCACCACTTTTAAGTTTAATATTTTTGAGTATCACTACGCGCAAACAATAAGTGCCAAATTCGGCAATAATAGCTATTTTGGATTAATTCTACAGGTAAAATTTACCTTCTTTTCCCAACTTTTTCATCGTGTCATCAAAGTGAGCTGCTTTAATCATATTATAAATTATTGCTCCAAAACACTATTTTTTACCTCTTAAATTTTATCACCATTGATAGTAACATTTTTTTGTGGCAGTATTGTTTTTTTTTGTGTTTAACTTGAATGTATTTTCTTGTAACCACCATTATTACCACCAATGTGTCATCAGCAAACAATTGAAGAGTACACGGGAATAACGATCAGAGTCACAAAAGTCAAGTTTTGCGTAAATTGAGTTTTAAGATTTACAAACACACACATCCTTACCAACATAAGTATTTTAAAAACGCATTTACGCTGGACTGTTAAAACTTTTTTAAATTTTTTTTCTACTAAATGATAGCTTTGGTTTCAAGCTAAAAGATGGCTGCAACAGTTTTTTTATGAGAAAAATGGCCTCTGATCGTTATTCCCGTGTACTCTTCAATTTGATGTGACAACAACTTAATCTTGTACCTATCTATATCATTGATCTGAATGAATAGCAACTGTCATAAAAAGGATTCTTGTGGCACTTCAAGTTCATTTTGTAGCACTGCAGAATGTATCTACATTCTTAAGTTTTATCTCTTTTTATCGATTTTTAACATGTTCTTCAATCCATTTTAATTCGTTGCCATTTATTCCATATTTTTTAAGTTTCTTCAATAATAATTATGTTTCTATTTATTGCCTCCGAATGTCGTTGAAAATCAAGGAACGCGGCCATTATAACCAATTAACTAACATTAGTATAACTAATTATAACTCTCTTCTTACTCCCTCAATATTTTACGCAGTTTACCCTACACTGTACGAATTTCTGTCCACTAAAAACATAAATTATTAATGAACTTTTTACACAAATATTTTCTCAAATAGAATATTAGCATCTTGCAATCTGGATTCATAATTTCGTTTTCATTCATAAGTTCGGTTTCGTTTTCTAGTAACAAATTTTAGTGAAATTGTAAACGAAAGATGACTTATTGGATAACTTGACAATTAAAATAATGGTATACCAATATAGTACTTCAAGTATATCCGCCAAACAAAGTTCCTAAAATTGCAAAATTTTATGACCAAAAACGCAAACAAATTTGGAAGATAAATCAATTTTAAGATTATATGTGAACGCCGGCCGTCTAAATTTACTTGCGTGAGCGAAGTACAGAAACGCCTCGACAATAATTATTTAATGTTCCAACTCCGTCCATTTCGTTCGCAGCCGCATCAACGTTTGATATAAACCAACCTTCAGGATTTGAAACAAAACACTGCAGTTAAAATATTGAAAATGATATTGAAATTTGACAAATTTAGTTCTTGCTCATTCAAATGTACTACTGCTACTAGTACATTGATTATCATCTCTTTGTTTGCAGCTATGCTATCGGCTTTGTTCCACGATGTGGGTTTCTATTTGATTTTGAAATGTGGAGTTAGATTTTCTCAACTCATCTCATAGCTATGTTTGCTGTTTCACTAAGTTTTCGCTATAATATTATGCAACACTAGATTTGAAATTAATAATAAAATCTACATACTGGCGTCCATATTATAAAATAATCTTTATATTTCATTGTTTTGACTTGTACATCGTAAGTTTGAAAGAAAAGTAATAAAGTATAAAAAGTAATAAATCTAATGTGAGCGGAAAAGGTTTTTATTCGCAAAAAACAGTGATTAATCACAGACATTCATTAATTACATTTATACGTGATTACGTTCACTACCGACGGCGCTACGCACTGAAAGTTTCAGATGGTTTGAAAAATAGAAGTGTTACCGCCTCTTTCGCTATGATAACACAAGATGGCTACTTCGATTTACACCGAACAATTCTAACAATAAACGCGTCACTTCTGTATTATTTTCATGTTCTCTATATTATCCACTGTTGATAATAATACCAAAATAAACAATATAAAATTTGAATCTAAAAGTTACTTTCAAATAGAGTTATTTCACCAAATCACTAGTTGTGTCTAAAACTTGATGTTTTGTGATACTAATGAAAGTTTTAACTTGCTTATTACCGTTTAACCCAGTTCTATTCAACTCAGGTATGTGAAAATTGCTCGTACTGATGTAAAACAAAATATGTAGGGGATACTGGGGGATGGTGTGGACACTGGGATACAATGGACATGCTTGTATTTTGGACCTTGTTAGTGATTTTGTTGCTGTACATGACTTTCATGTACATTTCATTTGTTTACAATTAGTAATATCTTTAAACTTGAAAAGCATTAATAGCCCTCCTTCGGCTGTCGATAAAAAAATTTCATGACAGGAAAAAAAATTTAAACTTAAGAAAATTTATATAAAACAAGCATTCATATTTATGAATTAACTATCGACATTCTTGTAAAACTTCACTTTTCACCTACAAATAAAAAAAAATTACAAAAAATTCAGCTTAAATAATTGAAAATCCTTACTTAGTCACTATGTAAACTTACAACTGAGAGGTTGAAAACAAACTATGCTATCTAAAAATTTGCTATGATATCATATTGTCGATTGCTCTTTCCTATCAACTGTTTACAGTGGTACTAACATACCAAGTCATGTACAGCAACAAAATCACTAACAAGGCCCAAAATACAAGCATGTCCATTGTATCCTAGTGTCCAGACCATCCCCAGTCTCACCTATTATTTATTGCTTAGCATTAATCGCAAGCCCTTCTATCTAACATGTACCCACTATTTCAAAAACAAATCATTGTCATGTAGTATTTTGCCTAGTACAGTACTGATTTCCATTCCAGGGAAACAATATTAATGACAAGGCATTCAAATTTTCATTGTGTCAGAGAATTATAGGTACAATTTATTATTAATTTTTTTTAATTAATATAAATTAAATAAAAGAATGAACTATTCGGTAATGAATTTATATATGGTTTAGGTGTTGTAAATTTACGAACATGTAGTATATTTTGAAATTACAGGGTTGATCAACCAGAAGGAACTAAAGTCAAACGTAAGGAAAAGTCCAAGAAACGTCCGCACAGTCTTATAACTTCTGAGTTTGCAAGTGGACTTGAGCCAGTTAAGAAAAAGAAGAAAATTGACGATGATGAATAGATTTTATTGTTAATTATTATTAAATAAATTTTACAATATTAATTTGTTAATTTATTGTTATTTCTTATATACATTATTATTATGATTATTAAAGACATTAAAATCTACTAAATAAAAATGTTATTATTTCAATGTATAAGGAAAAGTTGGAGAATCAAAGTTTAGGGTTTGCATGGGAAGGTCTAACAATTCTATTGTTCGGACATTTCAAATTTTTCGTTTCCAGTCGTGGTTCCTGAAATCCCGAGGGAAACTCATCTACTTCCTAATTCGTTTCTTGTTACGTCATCTGTCCATCTTAAACACGATGAAATTGGTCCTTCAAGTTCCAAAGCTTGTGTTAATTTATCATTGATAATTGTGGTTGTTGGGCCTTCGTCTAGAAACGCAAATGTACGATATACCTTTTTTTGACCTTTTGGAGAATAGTTTATTTCCAATAAAATATACAACACTAATCTATTAAATAATTAAATCACAATAATTCTCGTCGAACCTTCGTCACTTGTTACTTTTTTACCTTCTTGATCCATGTTATCAACTTAAAAAATTAATTTCAACTTTTAATTTGTGTTCACCACATTACCCCCTTTCCAGTGTTTTCAGTTGACTGTAAAGAACGATACGTATTTTTGGGGAAAGTGAACTTTTCTGCCAGATCTCGTAGTTTGTGCCGGTGGTGCATGCGTAACTACTTCCTTTCTTCTGACGTCCGATGGCGTATGTGTAACCACTTCCTTCTTTCTAGTAGTTTCAGATTCTTCGCTTTTTGACATCTTCTCGTTAGTTATCATGTAAGCTGGTTTAAGTCGATCAATTGAGATGGAAGTTGGTTTACCTTTTATATCGATTCGGAATACTTTGTTAGACCGGGTTATTACTTTGTAGGGACCATCATATGTTGGCTGTAAAGGTTTTCGGACTGCATCATGCCGTACAAATACGTGTGAACAGGTTGATAGATCTTTATTTACAAATGGTTTTTTCTTACTGTCATGATTACTTCCAGGTGACGGGCGTATTTGCTTGAAGTATTGTCTCAATTTAGTGATCATCGCAGATGGTTCTGTTACATCGTGACTGCTTTGAAAGATCTCACCTGGTACTCTGAGTGTTTCGCCAAACACTAGTTCAGCTGACGATGAATTTAGGTCTTCTTTAAAGGCAGTTCGCATGCCGATTTGTGTTCACCACAACCTTATAGATTTACAGGAACAATGCGACACAATGATTGGATTGATGATGGTTTAATACATCTGCTTTGAGTCCGTTATGGACAGGACGTTTTGGGGTTGAATGAATCGTGTAATAACGGATGGTGTTTGAATATACAGCCGTCAACGCCGCATTTTTCCTTTGACTTGCATCGCGTAACGTAATGATCATTTCCAACATATTTTCGACAAATATTGTACTGCTGCACCACGTCCAGGCGCTGTTTCCTTTGGAGATCTAAAAATTTCTGGCACTCGCTGAGATGGTGCGACCCTTCATGGCACCTAATGCATATCACTTGGCGAGGATACAAGTGTCCGTTAGGTTGTTTCGTTAACTTCCGTTCTGTAGAGTCTGATCTGTGGATACCGTGGTTACGTTTGTCTGGGTATCGATACATCATCTTACCTTTTCTGTCTTCAAATATTTTCATTGTCTCAACCGAAACGCAAATGTAGCTAAATCTGGAGTGTCTAAAATCGCCCGATCATAATCTTTCGACACATCCACTTCGCTAGCTCGATACTCGATCCACGATAACTTCAAGGAACTAGATAACTTGATAACGAGCTCTTGCACGAGTATAGGATTGCTAAGCTAGCTCGATAACCCTGAAACCTTCATAGTAGCGACAACGTGTACAGTCACTGAAAAGTGAAGGATTGAATCAATACGTTCCTGGGTAACGTGTGAATGTGAACGCAGTTGTTCATTAAACATAATATTATGTAAAATTTGGTCTTCCGTACTTATTTTTTAATAATATGTTCAAAACTTGCTGTACAGTTTCTGGATAGAATAAATTCCCCTTCACTAGGTCCAGAGCGGCACCTTGTAGGCATTGTTGAATACGGTTGAGAGTCATCCTCACTGAAATTACATTCTTCAGACGACCTTTTAAACCATGGTATGAACATCGGCCAATCTTCTGTTTTTCCCACAAACCTACGCGTATTCGTTGACATAATCTGTCCCATTCTGAGATGTTTCATTGTTACTGATCCTCGACTATCATCGGTTTCAACTTGACCAATCGGTTTTGTAGTTTCCTTGCGAAACAGGAAACCGTTGATCATTGATCTTGAGTCGAAAACTGATGATGCGAAGAACCTTTTCCAAGAAAGGAAAAGGTTCTCTCTATCCAAGTTTCAACGAGATCTTCTTTGTTCTTTTTTGAAGGCAACGAGATACTGTCTTCATCGCTGAGTTCGGTTTCTTCCTCTTCGAGAGCACTCTTTTTTTTAAATACTCCAGCTTCAGTTTAAATTCTTCATTGAGTAGGGTCATTCGTATAATTGTGGTATGGTCGTTGCCTTTTTTGAAAATACGTGCGTGTTCGTTCATTCTTTTGGTTATATTGAAGTTGTAAAGTAGAAGTAGTAGGTATGTATTATATATTATACAGATACTAAATAATTGGTAATATCTTCAGAAGACGACAAATTCAAGTCACTCATGAAGTCAATAATTGCTGATTTTATAAGATATAAGATTTCACACTACATATTTTAAAATAACAGTGTTAGAATGGCATGTCAGTAATTTGCGCAGAAACTTTATTTTTTTAATAAAACAATAAAAAATAACTACCTATATAAGTTTAGTAGCTTATCATTTATTCCAATATGCAATATTCTTTAAAAATGAATTAAAAATATTGGTTAGGCTGAGTGCCTAACTTGTTTTTAATTATTGTACTGCTTCTTTTTATAATTTAATTAATTATAAGGGAGCAAGAATCTATCAAAGTAATTTGTAGATTTTTTGTTCACCGCAGACCATACTTTTTATAAAAGTATCTACTTATTCTACTACCTTCAGCCGTTGAAAAAATTTATATTTTGTTTGATATGATTTCATTCTTATACGTTGCAATGGGACACAGTACCGCAAACTGCTCAAGTTTCGCTACAACAGCCACTTGCTTAACCGTAGATGGTCTTAACGCGTTAGCTAGCCTTGTTACCTAAAACGCAGTTCTCGAGAGCGTGGTCCGGAAAACATCATCGATTCGGTTCCATTAGGTCCTTATCATACTCCGATCTCGTCTCAGCCAAATGGAAATAATGATGTTAAAGTGGACGCCAGTTGATACAAATAAAACTAAGAAGTAGTGAAGAGTCGATTTATTGTATATACAAAGATAGAAAAATAGTTGAGGTCGACATGTTTAATTAATTCACTAAATTAAGAGTAAAACATAAAGCACACATAATGAGCAAGTAAAACTAGCACGTAATTGAGGAATATGTACTAGGAAACAAAAATTTTAAAAATGCAAATTTGAAAAACTGACATCTACTACCTGAAGGGTAAACTCAGTCAAAAAAATTACAGTTGAGTACCTTGAAGAGGATAACTCAACAAAAAACGAAGTTATGCTCCAACAAAGATTAATCGCACATCGAATTTAAATACTCGGGATTATTGACTCAAAATAGAACCTGGCACACAGCATCATCAATAAATAAGTATATGCATCACTATGCGACTTACCCTGAATGCAGTACCACCTATTTCGCGACTCTGCAAGTATATTTCCTTCGTCAGGACCCTTCAGAATCAACAACATTACTTCATCATTCAATTGGTCTACCATCCAAGAATGAAAGTCTACAAAATAGAGAACACAAAATACTCATTAAAAAATTAACATGCCTACCAGTTCCAAGACTCATCAAACGAGTAAGTGTGACTACAAATCAATTAATCTTCACGGAAGTATCTTGAAATCCAAACATCTGCTTGAAAGTTGAGGTTTGACATCCCAAAATATAAAGATGGTAAAAAAAGGAAAATCTGTAAAGTTTGGCTCTCCAACTTGAAATGATATTTTGACCCATCCGGCATAAACACTTCACAAGAAAACATCCTCTTGTGAACAAAAAAACAACCATCAAGAATTAAATCAAAAAGGGTAAAATAAACCATTCTTCGCACCAACGTAATATTAAAAATTTCGTCAACCCCAAATCTTCCCACAGGTGATGGATTAAAATATCGTGATCGTAAAGCGGTAACGATAAGGTGGATAAGAAAAGATTTCCTAACTGGATAAGCCTCCATTTTACGACGACAAAAATATGAATTGATAAGAAACCAAATACGAATAATTATTACGACGAACTACCAGTAACCTGGTGCTAAAAATAATTTGTCAAACTAATATTAATTTTAAAGAAAATACTATATTTGCCCGTTAATTCGACAAAATTAAATTAAATTAAAACAAGTAGAAACTAAAAATGGACAAACACCAAGATTACACGTCCATTCCTTGCGAAATTTCCGTGTAATCGCGCTTATCAAAACCACACATATTTCCAAAAACTAAAGCGATCCAGCGGCGTAGCTTGAAACAGAATTGAAACGGTCAAAACTAATTTTGACACGTTACAAAGTATTTACTTTGTTATTTCCCTATTCGGTAAATGAAATTACATCCTTATGTTCGGATGTGAGACGTAACATTCGGTGGAATGAAATAATTCTATAAATGAAAATACAACTATAACTACAGCAAAACAACAATAAATTTATCTTAACCATTTGAAAATTTGAAGTATCATTGAATTTAAACATGTCGATACTTATAATTCAATGACTTATGTAATACCAAATAAACTATGCTTTTTCTGAAAGCGCAAGCCAGATAATCAAAGTGTCAATTACGCATTTTGCTTGATTACTATAAAGAGATTTAGACGAGGAAAGTTCATTTTAATGTACTGACAATGAGAAGGCGGTTTAGTATTTTAAAGGTACAAAGAAGCCAGGTAGTTGTATAGACGCTAATGAAACCTATTACCTCCACTAATTGGAGTGGAGTCGGAACTTTTTTTCACAAACTCAAGCATAACTCTACACATAAAAACATTCAAAATTTTTGTTAAAAGGTATGAACATAATAATTTAGAATTGAAAGGATTATTGTCAGATGATAATAATTGATTAATTAAATTGAAAGTATTATAATATGCAACGATGTTTCTAGATAAATCGAGTTGAAATAATTTTAGTATTCAATTCAATTAAAAACTTTTTAAGATATTCATGATAGAATTTTCAAAACGTTTGTTGTATTGGAACATCCTTCCGGAACGACACTTGGAAATTAATTAAATTTTGTCCTACTAGATAATAAGTTTAAGTTTGATATTGCATTCAATGTCTGAATGCATTCCAGCACCAAATGAGAGGTATCCTTGTTACTCCTGAGTGTCACAAGTGTTGCTCTGCGTACTGTAGATATGTCTGTCAGACTGTCTGACTCTCTTTGTACAGTGCAATATGCCTATAAGCTCTGATTAGAAAAAACCGATGCTTGCTTAAATCAAATTCGGTATAAAGGATTCCTGCTCCTGGGCCCAACATTATTTTTGGAACCGTTCTAAAATAAACATGTAATAATTGGGTTAGGTTCCTATTGAGTTCAATAGGATGTAATATAGCATATCGAATATATTATAATAATGTATTGTCATGGAATTTTGCAATTATTTTAAGGGTGCAAATTTGAAAATGTCTTATCGTTTCCACACATGATTATTATGAGCAGGAGATCCTTATTTGATGCTTGTGATGCACACATTTGGTTTATTAATTAAAATATTGTCTCCGTCGTCGAATTTAATCTTATTTAATTCGTGTTATCTTCACTAACTAGATTAAATTTTGCTAATGATGGTAAAATACAAATCTAACCGCAAATTTAATGTCACCAAATTGTTATTACGCAAAGTTTATCTTACTCTTTTTTTATCTGGTTGCTTTCTCATTGATAGTCTTGGCCTGATCATGATCTGGTCCAAATTTTGAAAACAGCTGTGGTTCAATTTTATTACAAGTTTGAAATTCGCACTACATTTTTTATTTTTTATTAGGGAAGTAATTATGTTTTACCTTATTTTCGTGATTTTAATTTGAATTAAAACATTAAATTCTCTTTTTCTTTTCAGTCAATTTTTATTTATCCGCTATCTTTAGTATAGCGTTGCCATGCGAATCCCTTTATCATCTTTCGCACTCAAATTTTCTATTTTCGAGAGGCAGTCCAATTTTGGTGGTAATTCAAACTGTCAAATTTTTACGCTTATAGTGAGTATAATATTTTACCCATAACTTTATTTTAATGTTTATAAACCATGAATTTATTTCCTAGCTGAGTCAACATCGACAAAATTCAATTGTTGAATCTTTTCATACAAAGATGAAAACTAAAAACAATTTCATGCAATTCTTCCTTTCTTTTCTTCTTCTTCATGTGCCATATCCGGTCCCCCGGACGTTGGAGACCTTCTTTCTTATTATACAACATATTACGTATACAGTGCAGTCTCGGTAATCCGAACACACCATAATCCGACCATCCAATAATCCGAACAAAAGAAGAAAACCTCAGTTGTCCGCACAAATAGTTATAATCCGAACACAACTAATAAAATGTACGGATTATAGAAAACTGTTCGGATTGCAGAAGAAAGGATAGGATGAAAAATATGTATTTAATGCAATGCATAAGTACTACAAACATTTATATAATATGTGTAACCTCCGTGAAGTTAGAATCTTATAAAATTTTGATTAAAAAAAATATAGAATCGTTAGGTCTTGAAAGGTCACTAGGTTTTACCTTTAGGTCACTTCTACTTTTTTCAATAAAAATTACTTATCTTTTTTAAATCTTTTTTGGTAAGTTAGCATACCATTTACAGTGCGAAGTTTATTTCGTTTTTTAACTTTATCCAGTAATCTGAACTTCTCTGTAATCCGAATGGGGCCAGGTTTCTATTAGTTCGGATTACCGAGACTGGACTGTATGTTGTGCGTCAGATGTTATCGCATACATAAGAGATGTTATGTATACATAAGGGACCTACTGCTTAATGTGGACTCCGAACCACGGAAATGAAATACACTTCATTGAGAATATAATATAATAAATAAAATATAAATTAAGAGCACGGTCGTAGGCTAGCGGTATGAATGCTCGATTGCTATGCCGTAGTTGTGGGTTCGATCCCCGACCAAGTACACAAGGATATTTCGACCGTGCTCCCTCACAAGATGCTGGCAACATTTTTGAGGTATTAAATGCCTAAATACCTCTCCAATCTTGAATAAGAGATTTTGAATTTTTTTCCATTCAATTGAATGGCGGAATCAGTTTTAAAATTTTTTTCGAAATCTAAACAGATTATTAACAATTATTGAAAAATTCATTGTTGCTAACGTCATCTTTCATTATTTTTGAGCATATTTTTGAATTGTGGCTATAGATTCTTGTTATTTTACCAAAAGGTATATGTCAAAACGAAAACAATGAGACCTGGCAGAACTCTGTATGATGATTTTCCTAAGTAGAATTTTATTTTGAACAAAACGTATTTCGGACTGGAAAAAATGAATATCTCGAAAACTTCTTGTTTTTTTTATCTAACTAATTTTGTGGTTATTTAAGACACAGAAAGGTATATTTTCGACAAACTTCGTCAAAATTAAATTATTTTTGCGGAAATGTTGAAAAGTGACTTCTACAAAAGTGGTAGATTTTGCTTTATCTACAACTTTTGTATTGGATACTTTTCATTTCGATGTGAACTTTCGCCGGAAATCGCAATATTACCATTTTTTACCCCTTTTCAACCCTCCAAACCAACCCTGAACCACCCGCGCTCAAGCATAATTTTTTTTACATTTACATATTATAAGCCCCTTTACCATTTCCACTTATAAAAGTTCAAATAACAATTTTATTTCCTTCTTTACTAAATGAGTTATTTAGAACGGTCTACTATGCGCTTACCCACTACATTGAATTTTTATTATTTCAAATATGTTCAACCCATCGCACAGCTATGTAATTATTATAGTTATTGGTTGGAAAATTGTGAAAAAATATGTAATGTAATTCTTATTAGCAGCTTCCATTTTGTTTTGGTTGCATTCAAATATCTAGCGTAGTTTCGTAGAAAAACGATTTTTAAGTTAGGAGTTGCAACTCCTATTTTCCAAAAACGTTTAAAACTAGGAGTTTGATAATTGGCCCAAACTTAGTTCCAACAGCTAGCAACATAAAGGCACCAATGTCAACAAAGACGCCAGTGCAGATTTCATATTATGGAAACCCGGTGAGACCCTTTAAACCGCACTAATCCTTGTAAAATTTTATTGCTATTCTTTCACTTAAGCTTTGGTTAGTTAAAAAACTACCGCTTTTTTAAATTTGAGGTAGGCTGTCGATAATTAATTGTTGTGGGAATAAATCTTAGCTAAAAAGTAAGAAAAAATGCGTAGGCGCCCTCGGCAGCGTGACGCCGTCTTATGGCCCGCCTGTGATGCCACAGTCTCCAGCCGTAGAACCTGAAAGTAGTTCTAGTCAGGGCCTCTTTTCCGTTTAGGCACATACCTAGGGTGCACAAGATTTGGGGGCGCAAAAATTGGAGGACGAAAAAAGACAAAAAATTAAAATTACAACGAACGTACCACCGTCTAGGGCGTTGTAGCCACCATCTTATGCACATGGTAATACAGTAATGGGAAGCAGACAAGAATCCCAACGCCGCAGTTGGTGCAGTTCGCATCACTCCAGTTATAGCCAGACAGATAAATCTCTAAATTCGGTGCAAAGCAGACGCTGCTGTTACTTGTTTAGTTTTGGGCCACCGAACAATTGCGCCATAGCAAAGCATAAATCAGACAATTGCAATGTATAGGGTGATCTTAAAAGAAAGAATTCATTGCACGACAGTTCTTCGCGAAGAATTTATCGCACGACAATTAATTGCGTAAGATTTGTTGTTAATAATTAATAAACCAATAAATTTGAGGGATGAAATCTTGATGTAAGATGATAAAAGTTTACGTTTGTGATACCACTACCATTTTATACGAAGTATAAAGAGAAGCTTTATGATCTGGCTCAGCATCCATCCGTCCACATAATATGAATAATATAATTAAATAATTATTAACTACTTAATATTAAATATAGGTACTTGTATAAGCCAAAAAATTGTATTCTTTCCTCAAAAAAATTAACAATGCAGCTTGAATAAATAACCATGGGAAAGGCATTCAGTTATTTGTATTGGCTTTATTTTATTAGTTTTTTCGATCTCGATTTGTTGCCCGCAATGGTTGTCGTGCGATAAATTGACTGCAAGGAATTGTCATAAATTCAAAGACCCCATGACCGTCACATAACTCTTCGACACTGCTAGAATCCTGCTAGATACTTAAGTATCTGAGAATAATACTTGGCAAGAAACTATAAACTGGGGAAAACATTTAAAAACCAAACTGAGAAAAGCAGAGATGGTTTTCTAGTCTTTGTCGGATTAACCGAGAGATAATAATATTCAATGAACAAATTTTTCAAAATTTTGAGATTTCCATTTCTAATTTTTAAAAAATTTTCTATTTGACAATAGTCGTGACAACACCGTATCGGAGTAGCACTACATTTTAATACTATCGAAGAAGACTTTATCAAAAGCTCCCTCCATGTCAATAAACGCAATAGTATTATATTGTGTCGATTCTTTGTAGCCCAGTGACCTTTCAACGCGCTCACAATCAAGTGATAGCACGTGGACTATGTGTTACTGATGAAGGCCAATAAGCCAGAAACACAGAAATGGCTGATGGTTTCAGGAAGTCGACATCAGTAAATCTGTGTCTACAACTCTTTCCTTGATTGTGCTAATTTTATTTAGATTCATGATTTTTTACCTGTGCAGATGTTATACACAGCATTTGATACACTGTGAACGTGTTTTTTTAACATTTTCTTGCACCAATCAACACGAGCTTCTTTTTGAGCGTTTTATCATATTATGTGGAATCCAACGCGAAGAAATATTTTTTCCGACTAAGTGATCATCGAATATCTTTTTGATGCTTGTCATACTAATGCCGAAGGATGTCTCTATCTCACGATATGTTACATGACAATCTTTCATTATCAGTTCACACACAGCATCGATGTTTTGTGGCCCAACAACTGGTTTTGGACAACCGTCACGAAATTTATGTGAATGTCGGCCACGATGAAATTCGTTATACCAGTTTTTCACAATGCTGAAGGATGGTACTTTATCTCCATATAGATAATTATGTTTCAAATTCTTGTCTTGATAATCCACATCGAAAGTTAGTGAAAAATAATCGCTCGAAAATGGTCACGACTTAATTCCATTTATTGGCCAAGATGAATTTTTGAAGACCATGTAAAAATAGAAATAGTGATTGTTGGTCAAAACTTTCTGAGTACTTTTATGCTAAAAATGTGGAACTTTCCAATAGAGATCTCAGATTGCACCTAGCAACATTTAGTGTTACCAAGGCCAGAATAATAAGTAAGAACCTACGTATCATAGAAACAAAAACATTGTAGTAAATTTGAAATCGAAAATTTATTATTTTCGTCACTGTCTTTATGAAGTGTAAAGTCACTGTATTCCAGACGAGCAATACCTCTGATAATATTTGCTATACCTAGTTGTAAATTATTGAAAAGAAAAGAAGAACACAAAACTCGTTCGAATTGTTCGTACGAAAAAATAAATTCCAGGATATTCTAATGAAACAACTGATTCGCGCTTGTGATTGAGGAATTGATCTACACAGTAAAAAATATAAAACTTTTAAAGTAAATAAAATAAAAACTTTTTACACTAAAAAACACTAGGTTGTGAACATATAGGTCCACTCAATTTAGTGTAAATTTTTACACTAACAGTTTTAATTAAGTGTAGTGTAATGAGTTCACTAAAGTATGTTAAAATGTTAACCTTATTTCTAGTATACTAAACAAAATTTAGTGTTAAAATAAAATTAAAAATATAAATTATGTTCACTATTTTAGGTATACTTCAGATTAATCTCCTATACTCGTACACTAAATAGGTAAAAAAGAACTTAATGTAGTGTGAACTATTTGGAAGTTATTATATTTTAAAAAATATAGTAGTATAATATATTATTCCCGTATATAGGTAGCGTTTATGAAGAGGTCATTTTCAATCTTAAAATTGGTACAGAATTATTTGTGAAATAAAATGTCGCAAGCAAAGTTTCTATAAATGGGGAATATTGTAGGTATACTTAATTCGTAATTAAACAAAATTTACTATTCTGCTACCAGTTTCGCAATCTGTAATTGCATCTTCAGGCAAATAATAGTCAATATATTATAGCTAAAAAACACAGTCACAATTATAAAATCTTTTCATTATTTGTTTAAATCGGAATATCCGAATGTTTTCGTTTTCTAGCTTGCCAGTTTTATCAATAGAATATTAGACAGAATAGATAATTAATTAATTTAAAAGGGGTCGGAATCGATGTTTTCTAAAAAATGAATATAAAAATCTCGGTTTTATTTAAATTAAGTTAAATAAAGCGATGAAAATTCAGGCATTCAATTAGCCCAAAAGAAGCATTATAGAAAAATTCTTAAATAAATCCAAAGGGGTCGGACAGATGACCACGTCATTTGATTCGGAATGCCCCATATGATGTGTATTATCCTTATAAGAATGACAATAATAATTATTATATGTAATTAAAATTATGTATACTACAAGAAGTACACCACCACACGAGAATAATGTATGGTACGGTATAGTTGATTGATGTAATTTCAAGTTTAAAATTCATTTATTCTTATTCAGTCCTGTGGCTCGGATGACTCGATTTGCCAATTGTGTTAACGAAAAGGTTTCCTTAGACCTATTCAATCAATCATTGACCAAGTTTAAGAACATTCTGTCACACTTAGATATTCCGTCGACAGGTGTTTATGCACTTTAGATGCAAAGATACGATTTTTATGTATATTTTATGTATATTATGTTGTAAAAAGGTTTCATCCGTTAATAAAGATATTATTATTATTATTATTATTATTATTATTATTTTAAAAATTTGCTGAACTTATTATTATGTATTTGGCAGTGTTTAAAATCGATGATTTAAGTTAATATTTTTGTTTCCTGTTCAACATTGTTTGCTTACCATATTAAAATAATATGTTATGCAGAGTAACATTGTTTGCGAGAATAGTGAAATCCTTTCAACTAAAATAGAAATCCTTCTTACACCTACGTTTATCATTTAAAATTGAACTTCTCGTAAAACTAGGTAGTTGTTCAATTAAGCAATTCATTGTCGGAGCGGATAAGTTGTTCAATTGTTGGTAACCCTGCTGGCAACGCATTCTTACTTCGATGAAAATGAGTTTAATTTAAACTCTATCGCGCTGAGTGTTTTGTGTGTCGACATTAATTAATTATAGCCGACTCTGACTGGCCATTGTGGCTTGATGGGGGCCTAATAGTCGACGGCTCCCGCGCGGCAACACAAAGCGGTCTCGCAAAGTAGCCGCCACTCCAAACATCATTAGTTACCTATTGTCTAAACTAAACTGAAGGCACCGCACCTCCTACCAACCCTCTAACGTTCGTTCACACAGAGATATTTGCTGTTATCATAATATAATGCCCACACTAATATCAACTTTTTATTAATTATAACTACATCTCAAGTCAACGATCCGCATACTCTCTAATGGACTAAACGTTCACCACAAAAAGGCCCACCAAAAAGCTGCATCGAAGTCGTCATCTGGCTTTTTAATTTTATTTGTTTAGTAATAGATATTAGGTATGTTAATGTGCAGGTATATTAAAATTAAAACCTTGAGTAACTAGCTATTATAAATACTGCAACCCTTTCTCTACTGATTATATTAATAATTAAGTATAATAGGTATTATTTAACAATTTTAAATCTGAGTGGTTTGAGTGGTACGTTTTTACGATTGAAAAAGTGTTGTAAATAATTAATAGTAGCAAGTAGCTTATAATATTTTTAATACAAAAATGTAGCATCAGGTTTATTATATTAGAATATAATATATTCTAATTATAGTCCATTTTAATTAAAAGTAAGTAAAAATTTGTACTAAATTGATTGCCTATAAATATTAACCAATGACATCAGGTTTGACATAGCCGCTTTCACACTATACTAAAATTTACGTGTAGAATGTTAAAATTAAGTAGTTCCTAGTATGCAGTATTTCTTTATTTATTTTGTCAAAATCGGATTAAAATTATAATAGTGAAAATACATTTTCTAAAATTATATCGTAGATACACATTCTAAATTAGGCCACATACATACTAGATATAACCCATTCTACTTAAATTTTTTAATGACGTTTCCCTTTGTAAATATGGATTTGCAACCGACGCACCACGTATGTACATAATATATTACACATAAATCAGATGGACTATAGTCCTTAAAAAAGGCTCTCTCCTTCACTATACTATGATATAGGTATAGCAGAAAATAATTATTTTAATGAAATATCATACCATCCACCAACGTTAGAACTGACTTTAGGGTCATGCCAGGCGCTGACACTTAGATAAAGAAATTATTATAAGTAAAAATCCATAAAATTATTTTGTTAATTTATAAAGATTTTTTCTAAAAAAAACCCTTTCCTTGTAGACAATAAAGCATAAATATAAATAAGACAAAACTGAATAAAACAAACAACGTCGACAAAATGTAAACACACGCAATGATTTGGAACGTTTACAATAGAATGTACTTGAGAAATAACTCGACGTTCATTGGTTCATCCAAATCTATTTCAAATTAGTTGATATATTTTTTTAATTTAAGTTAAGTATTTAAGTTTCAAAAATTATTTTGTGCATTTTATGTTGTTCTAAAATACGGATATGGTAGTTACGGCGATGTATTTGTGGTAACGCTCATACCATACGACGCGACGCCCTATATTATAATTTTTGATAAAATCTTGAAAACTATTTATTAGCATTATTTAGTAATTGACTATGTCACGCACTTTTACAAATATTTGATTTCTTTTTTATTATCTGTTTCTCAACTCGACAGTTTGCAGAAATTGTTTAGCACGCTAAATGCGCATTAAAGACTTTAGTAATAATAACAACACTGAATTTGTTAGTTACTTTTCACCGCTTTTATTTGTCAATCAGATTTCTATCGTTTATTCAAAATATATTATAGTGCCAGTATGACACTCGATAAGTTTCTAAGTTCCAACGTACTATAATTAAAGTTTTCAAATTTCTTGATTTTAAACGGTTCTTTTACGGTGCTAATTATTTAGAAATAGCCAACAGCGTTTTACTGCTTAAATTTAACAGTTTTCACTAGGTACACCATTGTAAAATCCAGATTTTAAAAAATATACAATGTAGTACATATAATATAATTTTATGTCATATAATATGATATAGCGATGCAGATTATACACAGTTTTGTTGGAAAGTCCAATAAAAGATATTTATATGTAACTACTCAAATATGGTTCTTGACCTTTACTTTTACTTGAATTAAATTAATTAATACTGTGCCGCCCTGTTTTTAATATTAATTTTGTTATATTAATTACTATTATATTTTAATACATTTATTTCGTTATTTCTAAAAACAGGTAATTATGCTATTATTATAACTATTAAATCTTACTGTAAGTTATTACTTAATGCCGTAATGTTTAAGATTTGTATTAAAACAAATTATGTTAAATAAGATTATATACTACATCACCTGTTAACACACCCATATACATTTATCAACGTATTTCCAAATTTAACTAACATTTTAATCTCAAAAGATTACTACAGTTAATAACCGTCAGATGACCGCCCTATATTTCTTCTTACAATAAAATATTTCAGCCAATTTGTAAAGATGAGGTGTTATTATTGATGTCTTCATTTCTTTTTCTACAGCTTTAGAAAGACACTAACAAATTACTTCTGAAATGCAATGTAGCGTAAAGTTAATATAAACATTACTTATTTTATATTATATAGTAGACATGGAGTAAATGAATATTATATTGTGATTTATGTATGTTGCATTTACAAAAAGAAATATTTTAAAGCAAATTCTCAATTACTAAGTGTATTTCGAATGATTTTTGAAGAACTAACATTTGTGCCCGATTTACGTATGTCAATAATTTATAAATTTAAAACTATCTATTTTATTAAAAAACAATTTCATTCAAATTAATAGTATGTTACATAACAAGGATCAAAGAGACACATTTCACACGAGTGTGTAAATTTATGTAACAAGTCCAATCTAGTACAGAAGTCACTAATGCCTGAAAGACTTTTTAGTAACTTACGTACTATATTCTTCCTATAATCCCCTAACAACGTGCCACCTAAGACAAGCTGGTAAATTGACACCAAGTGCAAAATAAAATTAAATAGTTGAGTTGTGAGGCTGCTATAAATAAATGAATGAATAAATAATGTACAACAACTTCATTGTTCCCTAACGTAATAATTATTCATTCCAACTTTATAACTTCTTAAGCGGTGACAGTACAAATAAATTTGTTATAAGCATTTAATAAGTATGAAGGTTTTGAAAATGTCTTTCTATATTTTAACAGATTTTAATTTAAAACCACTTATGTGTTAACATAAATTATGTGATAAAACAGAGTTTTAAAAAATAAATAAATATACGTTATAACTTTACTTAATTTGAATTTTTTCCAGTTCAGCGCAAACTGATTACATTTTGATAGGAATTCTTTGATTTGAAATAAGCTATCAGGAATTGCTTCATCGCGATTACTTTTCGTTACTTTAAATTAACTGCAGTCTTCTTTGTTATTAAAAATTTTGGCACGCAATAATAACTTTGTTAACAGAAATTTTAACATAAACATATTATATTGTGTGGGCTGTCAATAACAAAAATAGTGTGATAGCTTGTGTTAGAAAATCACAACCGTGATATTCTTTGTGAAGGAAGCATGCGGTTGCTTTTGGTGTTGTACTAAAAATTAAATTACAAATAGCATAACACCCGATTAGACATCTTGAAATTGTGGCAGGGATGTGCAGGGTGGGAGGTGAAGAAAAAAATTACATTTTACTAAAAGTACAAATCTTTTCAGTTATTTCATAAATAGAATGATTAAACTTCCAAATAAAGCAAGCATAATTTTACTAGTGGCATTGAGTGGCATAGTGTACGGAGCCCAAAGAGACCTTCCTCTTCTCTATGTAGACGTGTACATTTTTTTGCGTTCGTTATCACTTTCAGTATTATAATAATATTGATAATATTATTGGCATTAAGGACACAAAAGTGTTTACACACGTAAAAACAGATACTACAATAATGAATATAATTTAATAAAATATAAGAAAATAACCTATTGCTATAAACCAGTTTTTTATACGCGATTCAGCGATCTCTCGGTCTTGGCGGTATCATCCGCAAAAAAGATGAAGTTGGATGTGGGGCTACAGTTGTTGATATCGTTGATATATAATAAGAACAAAAAAGGAGAAAATACAGAGCCTTGTGGAACACCAATCTCGACAGTGAAACTTCACACGTTGCTGCCTGTTCTCCTAGAACGATCTGACCAATGTGATGCTGGCTGGTGCTAGATAGATCGTATCGTTCGCGTTTTCTTATTAGTATATCGTAATTAACACAATAAAAGGCCTTAGATAAATCGTAGAAGGTGGCATTGGTAAATTTGCGTTGTTCGTAGTCTTTAAGTATAATCTGGGTGAACTTATTGAAGGCTAGTGAAGTTTACCTTTTGCCTCTAAAACAAAACTGGCTGTGATTGAGCAGTTGGCTTGACTCGAAATGGTTCGTGATTTGCTGATTCAGAATTGTCTCAAATATTTTCGAGAAGATAAGTAGTAACGAGATTGGACGATAATTGTTGGGGTTATCCGCATCACCCTTAAAAGAATAGGAATAACTTGCTCAAATTTGAAGGCCTATGGAAAGTTGTTCTTTTTAATGCACTCATTTATAATGCTAGTCAGTGCTGCCCAGTTGAAAACGTGGTGAAGGTTTTAACTGCATATTTAATATACACGATTTTCCGCAAGTTCGAAGTAATTTTTGGTATCATAGATAATTCCAATTGAGAAAACATAATAGATTCGAGATTCCGCTTGACTAAAAAATTAACACGATCTGGTCAACACTGTGCCCAGGACATCGTCGACCTGACATTTAATTAAATTAAATAGTACTACACATAACTATCGGTGCCAATAAGAATATACTACTTATAAAATTATTTATTAAGAATACGACAAATGCGAAATAGCTCGCAAGTACGTCAATATTTTAACTTGACCGTATCTACTAACTGCGTTTTGCACTTTGATGTTTAATTCGCGGTACCTTTTTATTTGTCGACATTGAGCAGCCACAACTCCTTGCAAAAATGACGCTACATGCATCTGGCTGTCTTTGAGTAGACCTTCTAAAAATTGCCAAAGATTTGGATGATGACACTGGAATAGTGTCTGCAGACCGAAGTGGCATCCTTCAACAATGTTGGTCGTTCGGGCAATTCCGTCAATAGTAGCTCATGCTGGTTCTACGAATCAATTGAAAAACGCGCATCGGTATGTCGGCGTCTACCTCGGATATACGTATGCTCAAAATATGTCAAGAGTTCATCCATATGCTCGTGAATAGGCATGCATTCGACAAGAATATCGAAAGCGGCAGTAACTTCAAGGACAGGAACAGAAGCAAGAGCAGTAAGACTATACGAATGCTCTCACGGAAGACGTCGTTAGCGTCATAATCTTCTTTCATTCCAAGTTGCTGAACTTTTCTTATGATGCTTTGGCATAAATGGAAATAGCAACCAGTAATGATGGTTATTAGATGCTATTTAGGAAATTTTTGAAATTTCACTGATCGAGCGAAAATCTGTACTAAAATTTAACAAGAAGCGAAATAATATTTTTCTGTGAAAATTCTTAGGCCAGTTGTCGCCATGGCCAGTTTTCGCCAAGGCCAGTTATTACTAGGGCCACTTGTCGCCAATGCCAGTTTTCGCCAAAGCCAGTTGTCCGAGGCGAGTTGTCGCAGGGCCAAGTGGCTTAGGGCCAGCTGTCGGTACACACCCTATTCGGTATGTGCTTTGGGCTAACTTGAGACAAAATATATGGGCGACAATGAAACATGTATTACTGTCGTCCGGAACAGCACAAAGGATTTCCAAAGCGGGGGCAAGGAAGTCTAAAAAGCCACGTACCAAAGGACGCAGTTAATCTATACCATGAAAAGTTCCACATTTCCCCCACCGTAATCGCTGTTGTGGAATTTAAAAAAATTGAAATCACATGCACATACAGGAAAAAAATACTTACTAATTTCTTAATCCTAAATTTACAGTGGAAAAAAGTTTACTTGTGGTAGCCTAGACACGACAAGCCACTAAAGAGGCCAAACGAAAAACTGAAAGAAATTACTGACTAAAAATATTCCTCCGTTGTATACATAACAGCACAGATCCGTTTGTATTTAAAAGAGAAAAATTGAATGTCTCACTGTGGCCCATGTTTCATTGTGGCCCACTCTCCCCTATTCTTTTTACCTATTTTATTTCCATCTTAGTAACGTAACTGACACGAAGTGAGCTGAGCCGGAGGTAATTTTTTCAGATAAAACTTAGTTCGGCACGACACGGTACTTCCGTCCCATATAAATTCCTCCAGTTGTCAATATTTTCAACCTTTTTTTGGTGGGCAGCTTAAGTAAAATGTAGATATAAACCGCAAAGCATATAAAAATATAAGTGAAATAAAATTTGAAGCCAGGGCACTGCAGTTTTTCAACTTTGCTTCTAAGCGAATTGACGTACTATAGGTAAGTATAATATTAAATTGTTAATAATTTCAGAAATGTAGGTACAACTGTTTGTAACCTTTGAGCTACTAACATTGTATCATAGGTACCTCAAATCTGTGTACCAGCACCAGTTGGGTAAATCGTACCGGTACGATTTAGTCTACTTCATAAAAATAAGCTCAGATTTTGATCAGCGAGTTAAGAAGCGTTTGGTGTCAGCAGATAATAAATCGAGAAAAGAAAAAACAAACATTGTTTTTAATTCACAAGACTTTTCCTTCAACATCAAAAAACATAAAATTACTGGTAAATGCTGCCACGGACGTAGATATAACTTTTACATGAGGCGGGTCGACACTGTACTTTACAAAGGTAAACTAGCTTTTGCCAGTGACTTCGTTAACGCCATAAAAAGTCAGAGCTGTAAATCCCAATAAAAACAATCATATTGCCAATCCCAGCATATAGCTTAGGCTAAGGAGGGGGTTTAAACCCCCCAAACCCCGGCCTTTATATACGCCCGTGGATGCTGCAATAAAAAATGTAACAAGTGGTTTCATGAACGTTGTGTCAATATAAAATCAAGAAAAAGATATCTGTGTGTTTTTTGCAGCTAATTCAAATAAATAAGATATATTTTTTTGAAGTATTTAAAGCAATAAAATATAAAATAAAAGGGTTTTTGTAAACCCGGTACAATATACCCAACTTTACCCTCTATTGTTGCATTACAGTTTTTATTACTTCATTACTTTGCCTGTTTCGAGCCGGTTTGTAATTGATTATATTTTCTGAGCCACTCAGTAAAATCAACACCGTCCACGTTCGCTCATAATTTCTTTCAATAACGTAAAAACAATAATAATTATCAACAACTACGTTACTACTTCTATTTATAATTTTTACAAAACATTATCAAAAGTGTTTTATTTGTATTTAATTACCGAAATTATGTGCCACTTAACTAGGCAGTAATCCTACCGATGTACAAAAGCTAAAGGATTAAAATATATTATGAACCTTTCTTAGCGCAATTACATAGGCAGATAATATAATCTTTTGGCGCAATTTATGGGCCAGATTAAAAAACCCTAACCGCTTGGCGCAATTTACAATTCCCGTCCATCACAACGGTAAAAAGCACTCCCATTTAACTGAGTACCTCAGTATCTCAGTACAATCTCACTTAAAATAGGTAAAAAGAATAGGGGAGACTGAGGATGGTTTGAACACTTTTTACGTTTTATTATTCCTATTTTTTTCCAAAGAGGTTAGGTAATTATTTTTTTTTACTAAACTTTAGGGTTGATAGTTTAAGATTGTGAACCTTAATATAGGCTACTAAGATTCAATAGTTTTTCCAGAATTCAGTCACAAAGTAAACCTTAATTTTGTCCAAAGTATCCTGAGGTACTGGGATACAATGGACATTACTCGGGGATACACTGGACAATGGACATGCAGGGAATGTAATGGACAATACAAATTAAACATTTATTAAAACACTAAATTATGAACAATATTATATAATATTATAATTAAACTTTAAAAATTGTCCATTGCATATCATGATAGGAAAACAATTTTAAAGTTAAGAAAATTTATATAAAACAAGCATTCATATTTATGAATTAACTATCGACATACCTCTGTAAGACACTTTACTTTTCACCTACAAATAAAAAAATTTCTAAAAATTCAGCTTAAATAATTGAAAATTCTTACGTAGTCACTACGTAAACTTACAATTGAGAGGTTGAAAACAAACTATGCTATCTAAAAACTTGCGATGATTTATCTTAGCGTCGATTTCTCTCTCCTATCATCTTGTTTACAATGGTACTAACATACTAAGTCATGTGCAGCAACAAAATCACTAACAAGGCCCAAAATACAAGAATGTCCATTGTATCTCAGTCCCAGTGTCCACACCATCCCCAGCTGTAGGCTATTAATACCAACATCGATAAGGATAATATAATCGCAATAATGCTGGAAAGTGAAAATTCCTGAAGTTCGGTGCACAAAACGATCCGCAGTATTATGAAAAATTATGACCGCCAAGGTGGAGTACGAACACATACTACAAAGCGAAAACAAAGACGATAGTATTGTATTTTAGAAAAACAACAAGATGAAAAAAAATACCCGAAAGGACAGAACATGGCAACGACGCTGCGTACGGAAGATGCTTAGCAATTCCCGGAGCAGCTATGGAGTGGGGTTTTTAGTCAGTAGGAATCTGATACTCCCCCCCGCACTTTGGGGGGGCCTATGAAAGATTTCCCACTTCCGACGCGCACAAAGAAAAGAGGTTGTTAGGATTGGATGTGGAGGACAAACCGGAGTTCGCTTACACTCAGGCCACATAAATTGGTCCCATAATGCTACCTCCTTTATTATATGCCCACATAGTGTCGATGTTCCCCGATGGCCTAAGCCAAAAAATTCCATGAAATTCGTTATTCGAACCTGGAACTTCTACTGCTGTAACCAACCACACCACAGCACTGAAGCGAATCTAAGAATATTATTAACTATAGATATTTAAATTAAACCAAATTTAGAATATAAAATAAAATGTAGAAAAATAGATGTAGATCTATCTGTATCTAAATCTACATCATCTACTTCTAGATTATATAGACTCCTATTTCAACTATATTATTTTATATTCTAGGTTTAAAGATCAACGGTTTTAATTATTTTTTAATCCCTTTTTAAACAAAATGTTTTTTGCAATAGCGGGGGTAAAGTACTCACTTTAGACCCTGATTTGCGGGTTTAAAGATGTACTTTTTTGCCCTAGGGCAAAAAAGAAGTTACTGCCGGGTAAAAAAGAAGTTACTGCCGGGCAAAAAAGAAGTCACCAGATTTTATTATCAATTTAATTCTCATTTTTTTTGTAACATTTATATTTATGTTAACTTGACCGTAATTTGTGATTCCAATATTAGTGCAACCTACAGTGAAATAAATTGGTAAATAAATAAAAGCACTTACTTTAGCTACCAAAAAATTCTCACGAGGCGCCCTTTTAAAATTTTTACCACGTGGTCAGAGGTTACGACGCGCGATTTTTTCGGAACATATCCTTCGTTTTTCCGCTTCATAAAAGCGGATAACTTGTGCAAATTGCCGATGTCAATCTTATTTTCCAATTTGGTGACCGCCTTGATCATAGAATACTGCGACCACATGGTCAACGACTTCAACGTTTTAGCCTTTTGACACGTCTTATTCCTTCAAAGGCACAAATGTAACTGAACCATTCTAGTACCTTTTAGTGAAAAAATTTTTAGTGAAAAAATTCTAGTTGGCAATAATAATATAACCAATTATGCTTCATTTACTTTGGTACTATCAACCACGTGCTTTATTGAACAAATTTTAATTAAAATTTCGTAATTATTGTCGAAGTAAGTACTTTACCTCCCGCAATTGCAAAAAACAGTATATGCACCTCGGGAATAAAGTGAATTTTTTGGCCTGAGGGAAATTTTTGCCCTCGGCTACGCCTCGTGCAAACAAACCTTTACCCTCAGGCCAAAAAAGGATCACTTTATTCCCTTGGTGCATAATGTACTATTTTTTGTTCAAAGAAAAACGCTTTTACTGTGTGTTTCAGTCGAATAGATCTATCGTTTAGATCAGGGCCGCTGCTTAAAATACTTTGTAATAGGTACAAAAAAACTTGTTTGTTTGTATAATTATATTAATTTATTCAAAAAGATAACAAATATACAAAAAAATATCGTCACTTCTGCCGCAATACCTCCAATCATCAGCACACCAAATTTTTTCTGAATCGGTTATACATTCCCGGAGATATGATGACATTTTCATTTTTTTTATTTTTTTTATTGTGGTAGCCCTGGCAAAGATTTCTCTGTCAAAACCTTATTTTCACCACTATAGCCTATAAGACACACGTCCAAAAAGTTTGAATGCCATCGACATAGAAATGCCGAAAAAAATCGAGGGACAATGACTTTTTTTAAGTATTCACAAAAAAAATTAATTATTTTTTTTCATATTGCATTCCTGATTTTTATTAAAGGGTTCCATATGCTGTGAAGTCCTTTGAGGGCAATGTTCCTACATACCGAATTTGGTTGACATTCTTTTAGTACTTCGGGAGTTATTCACTCTTGAAGTTTTAACTTTGACAGCTTGTAATTTTTGACAGATGACAGGTAAAAAGTTCATTTCATCTATTCTGGATATAGCTTTTCAAGGTCTTTAAAATAAGCTATCGCAAGACAAAATCGCTTTTAAAAATTTTATATCATTTTCTTGTAGTGGCACTCCTGATTGATAGATCGCGACGAAAACCTTATTTTCACTTTTCTACCGTAAACTCTACAGTACCGTGCAATCGAATTAGGGCCTGTTCGGAACCGTTCCTCTGTTTATTTAATTTGTGTATTTTTAATTGTTCCTAACTTTTATTCTTGCAATTCTAGCGCGGCCAGCTAATGTCGTTCGAGTATGCGAGATATGAAGGCGCATCGCTTCACGCATCCCTTCCTTGCAATTCCAACGACTCAAGCTCGCCTTGCATTTAGAACCTCAGTAATTTTCTAACTCAATTCAAGAGTGGTTGCTCCTTTGATGTCAATTGTTATTGCTTCAAAGTATTTACATATTGTAAACAATACTTGTTTATAAGATTACATTTTTTAGGCTTTATGTTCAATTCGAGAACTATTGCTTTTACCGGTCTCTACGAGACCTATCAAGTGTTTGCTTCAATTGCAATTTTGTCGCAAGGTTTCATCAATAAACGTTTTATTAATGAACGCATTTTTATAACTACAAACGAAAAACTATACAGTCCACTTCTCTACCGCAACAAGATTTCCTACCGGAAATCACATCAAGCAACCTGAGCGTCCAAACATTGGTCCAAACGAACCGGATTTGGTACGAGCAACATTGGTCCAAACGAACCGGATTTGGTACGAGCAACATTTGTCCAAACTCCAAACGAACTGGATTTGGTACGAGCAGCAGCGAATAATTAAAGGACGATTTAATTATTCTCACAACACGAAACTTTGCAACTTGGAACGGCGAAGGTCAGCACGACAAGCCAACAAGGACAGCAAACCGGCAAGGCAGAGCGAGAGAGTAAGACAAACATTCCTTTCTTATCCTTTCCCGCGATTGCTTCAACAAAGCACAATAGAGTACAGTTCTATTCGTACATTTTTTATTGCATTTCTTATCGCGAAACGAGTTATTATTTCAAACGCAAACGTTTCAATTGTAGCGATTTTAATTATTTATCTAGTAAATATCATAATTATTTATCATTTACTGAATATCTTTAATATTCAAAATGAACGCGTTGATAAACGAAAGAGGCCAATTGAAAGGCAAACTTACGCGATTTACAACATATGTAAACAATTTAAATAACTTGCATAATAGTCACGCTATTATGGGAGAAAAGGATATCTTGCAATTGCAAGCGCGAATCGAAAGTGTATCCTCGTTGTTAGAACAATATGAGACGGTTTCTAGTAACATTAATCTACAAGCTTTAGATGACGAAACAGAAGATCTGCTAACTAATTTCGAAAATACTTTTTATGAACAAACTTCTTTAGCCAAATCATTACTAAATCGGTTATTACCAAGTGATAACGCAACGTCAAGGCAAGTTTCGCCTACACCGAGCAATGCGAGCTCGAATCACTCAATAAATTCAAACATATCGACTAATTCAAACGCATTTGCAAATAGTCATGGAAAATTAAATCTACCTAAAATAAATTTAATAAAATTTAACGGCGACTTAGATCGATGGCTTGAATTCAAAGCTATATTTAAAAGCATGATTCATAACAATCAGCAATTAAGTGAAATCAATAAACTTCACTATCTAAAGGCATCATTATTGAATGAGCCAGCGGAAATAATCCAATCTTTAGATTTTACGGAAGAGAACTACCGCGTATCGTGGAATGCTTTAATCGAAAGATACGACAGACCGAAACTCATTCTGAAAAATAATCTCTCCGCAATAATTAACGTAAAAATTATAAAACAAGAGTCTTCGAAAGACATAAGAAAAATAAGCGACACGCTATCAAAGCATGTAACTTCCGCATTAGCTTTATCTACAGCAGATAAACTTTTCGATGCAATCATTGTGTACCTAATTTCTAATAAACTTGATCAAACAACTTTTAGAGAATGGGAGATTCTCTCTAATAAATTCTCTAACGATTTACCTACTCTGAAGGAATTCAAGGAGTTTCTTATAAATCACGCAAACTTCCTTGAAAATATCGAAAAAAGAAACGTAAAGAGTTGTTATCAGGAAAAACCAAAATTCATGTCAAAGTCATTTGTTTCAAATAAGTCAACCTGTTCTTACTGCAAAGAAGAACATTACATTTCAATCTGTTCAGAATTCGTTAAATTAACAGCTCAGGCGCGCTGCGATAAGGCACAAGAGCTTAAACTTTGCTTTAATTGTCTATCTAACAACCACTTAAAGAATGTCTGTCAATCCAAATACACATGTAGGACCTGCAAGGGTCAACATCATTCATTGTTGCACGTCAACTCTCGAGTTACAGCACTGGTTCAACCACAGGTTAATGAAGACGAGCCCGAAGAGCCGACTCAAATTATATCTACGTTTTGTTCGAATACGGTACAAGTTCTACTGCCCACGGCTTCCGCCAAGGTACGCGATAACGATGGTATCGATAGAACAGTGCGCATTTTATTAGATTCGGGATCACAATCCAATTTTGTGAGCACCAAATTTCTTAATAAATTAAGTATACCCGTTAAAACTGCAAACGTCACCGTTTGTGGAATTAACAATTCAAATTCAACGGTGAAATCTCAATGCGAACTGCAAATCAGCGCGCACCATTCGTCGTTCAGTATGAAGCTAACATGTTTGGTAATTAATAATATCACAGGCAGTGTGCCTAGTTTTAAAGTTAATCGAAAATATCTTAAGTTACCAAATGACATCGTAATATCTGATCCTTTATTTGACCAACCTGGTGACATCGATTTATTGATAGGATCACCTGCATTTTTCAAACTTTTATGCACCGGACAAAGGAGCTTGGGGCCTAATCTCCCTTTGCTACAAAGAACGCACCTCGGATGGGTGGTTTCCGGACCTACTACGACTGCATTGACTACTCAAGTGCAATGCCATCATATTAATACCTTAAACTTACAAGATCAAATTACAAGGTTTTGGGAACTTGAAAGCTACCCGGAAGAAAAGGTTTTTTCTGCAGAAGAAAGGGCTTGCGAAACACATTACGTGCAGAATACGCGCAGAGATTCGGACGGTAGATTCATTGTTACAATTCCCTTTAAACAATCACCCGAACTGTTAGGCGACTCCTCATTTATTGCAAAGAAGCGTTTTCTATCGCTGGAGAGACGTCTACAGGTTAACTCGGATTTACAAAAACGGTACCTTGATTTCATGCAATCATACGTGGAATTAAATCACATGACTCTAATTAATTCACCAGGTGAAACGTCTTACTACCTGCCGCATCACGGCGTTTTAAAGGAAGAAAGTCTTACTACCAAATTGCGAGTAGTATTTAATGGTTCATCTGCAACTACTACGGGTCATTCTTTAAATGACTTGCAAATGGTAGGACCTACCATTCAACAAAGTCTCTTTACTATTTTATTACGTTTCCGTCAACATCTTTACGCAATCACGGCTGACGTAGAGAAGATGTATCGCCAAGTATTGATCAATCCTGATCAAAGACATCTGCAACGAATCTTCTGGCGTTCCTCTTGCGATCAACCTATTTCGACTTACGATTTAAATACCGTTACGTACGGCACTTCATCGGCATCTTATTTAGCCATTCGATCTCTATTTCAATTAGGAATTGATTGTGAAATCAGTTCACCATCAGTATCTTCAATTATTAAAAATGATTTTTATGTCGACGACTTATTAAGTGGCGCGAGTAACATTGGCGAGGCAAAACGCATTTGCGCGGAGCTCAATGACGTGTTATCCGCGGGTTGCTTCAAACTTCGCAAGTGGCTCTCCAACGACCCACTAGTTTTGGAAGATATTCCCAAATCGGACTTACGTCCGGGTTTACTTAATTTTGGTGACCACGAGCAAGCTAGAACGCTTGGTCTAATTTGGAACTTTCAAACTGACCATTTCATGTTTCACATTTCAAAGCTTGAAAACGAAAGAATAACTAAAAGAAAGATGTTATCGGATATATCTCAAATTTTCGATCCGCTAGGTTTAGTAGCACCTTGCACTTTCACCGCAAAGTGTTTTTTACAAGGCTTATGGTTAGAAAAATTAGGTTGGGACGACTCTGTTCCTGCCGAACTCGATAAAAAATGGATATCTTATCGCAATGATTTATTACATCTAAATGACCTACAAATACCACGGCATGTTACCTGTGCAAACCCTGTTAACATTCATGTGCATGGTTTTTGCGATGCATCGCTTAACGGATATGGTGCTTGTATTTATTACCGAATTACAGATTCAAACAATTTTGTCCGCGTACATTTATTTTGTTCAAAATCTAAAGTAGCTCCGTTAAAACCGATTACCATACCGAGATTGGAATTATGCGGCGCCGTTTTGTTATCCAAATTATTAAAACAAGTTCGAAAATCATTAATAATGCCAGTTGATAAATACTTTCTGTGGTCAGATTCAACCATTGTACTGGCATGGCTTAAAACTAATCCGAATTTATTGAAAACTTTCGTGTGCAATCGCATCGCTGATATCCAAGAGCATACTGCCGATGCAGAATGGCGACACATTAGCACTAAATTCAATCCTGCAGATTTGTTATCTAGGGGCGTCACTCCTCAAGTGTTGAAAACATCAAATTTATGGTGGTTTGGCCCATCTTGGCTTTCTCAAGAAGAAACCCTTTGGCCAATTTCAAAAATTCAATCCGCTGAACCTCTAGAGTTCAAGGGCACTTCAAATGCCCTAATTATTACTAATAACAAAAGTTCATTTCCTTTCGAAAATTATTCTAATTTGAATAAACTTGAACGAATCATTTCTTATTGCTTACGGTTTCGTAAAAATTGTTTGTTATCTAAAGGTCAAAGAACAGCTGGACCCTTATCTCCAGACGAACTTTTTAATTCATTGAAGGTTTTAGTCAAGCTCGCCCAGCAAGAATCATTTCCTGACGAATGTAAACAATTATTAAAGGGACAGCATTTAAAACCTAGCTCTAAAATATTATCTTTGAATCCCTTTCTTGACCCAGATAATTTAATACGCGTGGGAGGGCGATTAGTAAATTCGAATTACTCCTTTAATAAAAAGCATCCTCTTCTTATCTGCGGTAAACACCACCTGTCAAAACTTATTGTTAGACGTGAGCACGCGCGATTGCTACATGCAGGTCCACAGTTAATGTTATCTTCGATACGCGACAAATTTTGGATAACCGCAGGAAGGAACTTAGTAAAAAAAATTGTACATGATTGTGTAACGTGTTTCAGAGCTGCACCCTCTGTTACTCGGCCCATTATGGGTAATTTACCGATAGAACGAATAACTTGTTCACAACCTTTTGATGTGACCGGCATAGATTACGCGGGTCCCATACTTTACAAACGTAATAAAGGTCGTGGTTCCAAAGCTGACAAATCTTACTTGTGCATTTTTATTTGTTTTGCTAGCAAGGCCATTCACCTTGAGTTGGTAACCGATTTGTCTACCGACGCCTTTTTATTAGCTTTACGACGATTCATATCTCGACGAGGTAAACCGTCTCATATTCATTCGGACAATGGGACGAATTTCGTAGGCGCTAACAATAAATTACGCGAATTAGGAAAGTTTTTGAAAATTCAAGAAACCTCTATCGTTGAGGCGTTTGCAGGCGAAGGTATAACTTGGCATTTTATCCCGGCCCACAGTCCCCACTTTGGAGGCTTATGGGAAAGCGGAGTAAAATCCAGCAAGTCACATTTGAAACGAGTTTTGGGCGCCTCACTTTTTACTTTTGAGGAACTCTGTACTCTGTTGTGCCAAATTGAGGCAATCCTAAATTCTCGACCTATCGCACCGTTGTCCGCCGATCCTAACGACCTGCAACCTTTAACTCCTGGTCATTTCCTGATCGGTCGCGCTCTTACATCGCTGCCGGATCCAGATGTCACTGGAATTCCTGACAATCGGCTTGATTATTTTAAACGAATTCAAAGCCTACATCAACATTTCTGGAAGCGCTGGAGTAAAGAGTACATCTCGGAGCTCCAACAGCGCGTAAAATGGAAACATCATCATTCTGACCTAACCGATGGTTCTCTCGTATTGGTGAAGGACGACAATCTTCCTCCATTCAAATGGAAGTTAGGACGAGTCATCTCCCTTCATCCTGGCACCGACAGCGTCAACCGCGTTGCTACGCTCCGTACATCTGGTGGTCTTATACGTAGATCCTTCGCAAAGATTTGCCCGCTACCGACTTCATGACTTCCGCATCATTTGTGTTTGTGCTACGCTATTAACATAAGTGCTTGTGCGTCGTGATTAATCTTTAGTGTTGCGCTTTTGACTGGAATTTCTACTTATTTGTTTACTGTATTTTGCGACTTTGAATTTGTCCTTTGTTTCATTTTTTGTGCATTTTGCCATGAATATTTTGTTGATTTAACCGAATTTCTCTATTTTCTTTTTTGAATTTAATGTTCACTATTTAATGTTTGTGTATATTATTTGTTGAAAACCAATTGATTTATTTGCTTGTATTGCTCATATTTTGTATTTTATGTTCAGATATCTAATGTTTATTGTCAATTAATATTGAAATGCTTTTCATTTCAACGGGGGCGGCATGTTCGGAACCGTTCCTCTGTTTATTTAATTTGTGTATTTTTAATTGTTCCTAACTTTTATTCTTGCAATTCTAGCGCGGCCAGCTAATGTCGTTCGAGTATGCGAGATATGAAGGCGCATCGCTTCACGCATCCCTTCCTTGCAATTCCAACGACTCAAGCTCGCCTTGCATTTAGAACCTCAGTAATTTTCTAACTCAATTCAAGAGTGGTTGCTCCTTTGATGTCAATTGTTATTGCTTCAAAGTATTTACATATTGTAAACAATACTTGTTTATAAGATTACATTTTTTAGGCTTTATGTTCAATTCGAGAACTATTGCTTTTACCGGTCTCTACGAGACCTATCAAGTGTTTGCTTCAATTGCAATTTTGTCGCAAGGTTTCATCAATAAACGTTTTATTAATGAACGCATTTTTATAACTACAAACGAAAAACTATACAGTCCACTTCTCTACCGCAACAAGATTTCCTACCGGAAATCACATCAAGCAACCTGAGCGTCCAAACAGGGCCACTAATAATTTTTTCCTTTTTATAATGCAATTTAGTATATTTAGTAAATTTTGAATTTCTACCAAGTAATAAGTATTCAAAAAACATATAAGGGCACACTTTTTAACAACAGGTATCAAATTTCACCCTAACGGTCATAAAATGTTTGAATTTTTAACACAGGTATATGGGTACTTAACGTGGGATAATTTTGTATGTTGCTGATTTTTGGGTTTTCATTGTTTAAGGGTCTGGTGAATACAACTGTGCTATATTATGATTCAATCTACCCGACAAGTGTTGTGAACAAGTTGGTTTTTGTGTATTTAGTTTGTGAGTAATATTTTCATTTACCATAATGTTAATTTAAAATTTCAAGTTATACAAATTAATTTATTTCACGTAATGGGTAAAAATAAGGACCTTAAATGGGATAAAAAAGTTTGAATATTATAAATATAGTTATATATTTGCATTCACTTCCAGATATATATAAAAATATTAATTTCTAATGGGTGGCCCTAATTCGATTGCACGGTACTGTACTATTATACCAAATTTGGTCCTGATTGGTTGGATGGTTCAGGAATAAATCGAGGGACAAAATCTGGCGACCGACCGACACAGAAATTTATTTTTTTATTTTTTGCAGATCTTTACGTTTCTGGACACGGCGATCTCGAAAATGTAAAAAAAAAATTTAAATTTTTTTTCGATTACCATACCTCCAATTTTTTTGATTGATTGGAGGTAAAAATTAGTGGGAGGTTTGGGGATGTTGGTTTTGTCAAGTGTTTCAATATTAACATTATTTATTATTATAAGCACTTTTTCTCAAATTATATATTTTTTATGATTTAAATATTTTTCTGTAGCCACCTGAGGATATACGCTGAAACATGATGTGGAGATTTAAACAATAAAAAATATATAATTCGCAAAGAAGTGCTTGCTATAATATAGGGTGGACCAATAGTCTCTTAACATTTGAAAAGCCCGTTGCATCCGTGCGGGTAGAGGTATCGAGGTGGGGATGGTATCAAACGCGAGAGCGGCCAATAGGGATTTAGATCCATAGCGTCATTTACCGGAACACAAAGTGCGCTTTGTGTTCGCGAGTTCTATCGAAACAACGATTCTGCAACCGAATCTAGACGAAAATTTTGTTCTTATTCAATATACAGAACGCAAATCTAGCTTCAAAAATCCAAACGATTCAGAATTAGGTGCAGAAGTTCAAACCGACAGGTTTAACATAATCCGGCCGACCCAGGACATCGTAGAAACCGAAAAACGTCAAGCGTGTACGAATGCCTGTTGAGAGCAACCCGGCCTGTCGACTTGATAGCGGTCTAGTGCCGTCAATGTGCCCAGAACAGTTACAGAACTTCTCAGGTTACAATCAAAGAACCTGGTTTCCACAAAACGGGGCAACATGTCACACCTTCAAAGATTCTATAGCGTCAGTTCGTGAAATTTTTGGCCAAAAACTAAAATCCAAAAGAGGTGACATTAAATGGCCATCCCGCATCCGCATTGGACCTCAATGGACTTTTTACTGTGGGGATACCTCAAAAGTAAACTTTATATCAGCAATCTAGAGACTATTGAAGAATTGAAAGAAAACATATGCAATGAAATGCAAAACATTTCACCAACTGCACTTACTGGGCGGTCATGAAAAATTTCCGGTTCAGATTACAGGAGTGTAGAAATAATCATGGTTCACATTTACATAATGTAAATTCAAAAAATGAAACCCTCATTTGTGTACTTTAAAATGCAATAAATAGTTCTTAATTAATATCGCTTGTTTACTTTTTATGGCCATTCAAAATGTTAAAGGACTATTGGTCCACCCTATATTATAAATATTTTAATATAACTTTGCTTAATTTAAAAAACATTCATTATTTGATTAATATTAATATTTGTTGTTCACAAACGAAGCAACCGAGTAAGTGATTTATCAGACAGGAAACACCTATGTTTTGGCTTTATAAATTTCATGATGGAATATCTGGTTTTGCAAAGGATAATCTGCAGGTCACAAAGAACGTCGTAATGAGGCTCGCGCGCTTCAAGTTGGACAGCCCTGATTTAGATAGATAATTCTTTCATAATCACATCCAAAGGTTTTGACATCAAGCAATGATAGTAACAGTCTTCTACACAAACTCTTTTTGATTCTACATAAGATACAAATGCAGATGGTTTGATAAACCATTTGATAAGCCTCAAATTGGCATTATTGAAATAAATCTGAATATATAAATTTTAACATTAATTTGTTTATTATTTTGGTAAATTTTCAAAATTACTACTCTAATTTTCAACCTACGGACGTGCTTCTTTTAAAAGATGTTGTCCAGTATTATTTATTTATAGCGGCGGCAGAGCTTATTTCATTAATTTCTGTCATAGCTATATCTGTATTCTCTCCATTAATTCCTCTTTGATGTAGGGTTTTCTTCCATAGACGTTTCGTTTAAAGGATACGGAATTTGCAAGAAAAACAAAAAAATAAAACTTGAAATTTTTCACAAAACCGATTACTGTAACAAATCACTAAATCCATTAACACCAAAACATCAAGAGTTTCGGTACTTCGGTACTCTCCGAAAGAGAGTTACCTTTCAAGGGTTTGGACAAGACAAAAATTTTAATTCAAAAGTTTTTGTTAAAAATATGGTTTCTATCATATTATACACTACTATTTATATCTTACTGTGGTCGCAAGGTGATTGCAATAAACGGCAACTATTGAATGTATTTCAAAAAAGTTTTAATTATCATCTGGTTTTTAAAAAATTTCACCAGGTGTTAATTATTTGATTTTATTCAATGTGGTAATGATTGTTTAATTCTATCCACTCTTAAACTTTAATTAAAATTTAAACTTTTTATCTTTAAGATAATAGAATAAATTAGTGCACACCTAATTTTTTTGATCGGTCAGTTGCGGCACTCACATCAAGATACTATTATCTGAGTAAGATTGGACATTAATAGTTAATAATGTGAATGTAATTACTGGAAGCTTCATCAATCAGCCGCTTGTCACTTGGTCATAACTTGAACCGATTAATATCCTAGGGCTAATGTTTCTTAAACAGAAATAAACTAATTAACCCTGCTTTAATTTGTCGTATGTGCTTAGACTTGATCAAAACAAATTTTATTTTGTACGTGCATCTGCTCATAAGCATTTAGTTTGTCTTTTTTAAACAAAAGAACAAAGAAATTTTTTAACCCTGCGAAATATTATTTTCGATAAATTGAATTAATATTAATTTTCATAGAATAGCATAATAATATATAATAATTCTGCAATATAGGAATGCAAAAATTAAATTTTTAAAATACACAAAGCATTATTTATATTCTACTCGCTTTATTTCGTAACTTAATTTTAGCGTAAACCAACCTTTACACAATATTCGAAACCGTAACATAGTTACGATAATAATTTAAGATTGTATCCATAATACAAATATGTAGTAAGCTTTGTTAATCTGGTTGTCAATTTAGGCGTATTGTATCAAGCCAACTTAATTTGGGGTCGTAAATGGTTACTCTATTAGGATATAACGTACATGCATAGTGGTAAAAGTACGCGCACGTATTGAACGGTAATAAGATTAGGGCTTATAGGCGGTCTGAGATGGAGTTAACTAACCACAATATCACATCAAAGCGACACATACATCTATTTGGAGGAAGAGTAAAGCCCTAATTTATATTTCCCTACCTTCTTCCATATCTCTACAGCACTAATTTTCAATCCAACAAAAATTATTTAAAACGCAAACTTTTATACAATTATAAAAAGTCGGCACCATAAAAGAGAACTTTTTACTGGGTATCTCATTTAAAAAAATTAATTACGCCATTGGCTTTGCTTATCTGCAGGCTTAAGACTAAAAAAATCGTTATTTATAAATATGACGTCATTTTTAACTTTGATTATTGACATTCTAACTTAAAAATACATTAAATTATAAATCTTAAAAATCAACAGGTTAACTAAACAATAAAAAGTTGTATTCATAATTCATAATTAATACGTCGCGCCGCACAGTGAGGCAAAGTCCCTAAAAACTAGTCATACATAAAAAATCAGAAATTGCGGACTAATATCTTATTTTCTTATTGTATAATGAACATACTCTACGCCTCACTAGGTTGTTCACTTCATCATGCAGACCAAGGTTTGGACATAATATTGTCGCTAAATTTGGTTAACTTCATTAGCTGAGATTTTTTGGCGACTTTTGCTACGAGTGTCACTGCCTCTAATAGATAGACAGAATAAAGGATGTACAGGATGGTTCAAATTCGAATGTTCTTATGGGGAATTCGGTAACTATAAGAGTTATGGAAAAATGGATGGCGCATCCTCGATCTCTTTTTTTGAGAAAACCTTAACGGTGAAAACCGGAATCCGATATTTTTTTTCGTTTTCGATAGTTATGGCCAAAAGTTCGCTTTTTCGACTTTTCGTTAAATGCCGATATCTCGGTTGTTTGTAAAGTTATAGAAAAAATATTTACAGCTTTTTTAGACATTTTTTTGAGGAGAATAAATTGAGCCAGAAGGATTTTAAATATCTTCATTTGTTTCCGAATTATAATATATAGTTGTGTTTTTTTAAATGGAAACCATAGTTGGCTATGACATATTTAATTAGATTTTTTAAGCTCTTTTTAATTATATACAACATGTGGTATGGGGTCTATTCTTTCATTTTCATCCCGTTATATTAATATTAAAAACTGTTAAATTATAAAAATAAAAGATAGGAAAATTAAACGGTGGCTTTGTGAAAACCAAACAAAAAATCATTATTGACATCTAAAACAATTGTCTCCAATTGTTTTTAATAGGTTTTTTAGCACCTCCTCTATTATTTACCTTTTATTTCACAATGTGAAATTTATTGGAAATTCCCGATTCAGCTTCAATTTGACGGGTTAAAATGGAAGGATTTGCATCCACAGCTCCTGGTATTATCTTCAGCTTCTTGTATATTATAACAATATCATTATTGACATCTAAAACAATTGTCTCCAATTGTTTTTAATAGGTTTTTTAGCACCTCCTCTATTATTTACCTTTTATTTCACAATGTGAAATTTATTGGAAATTCCCGATTCAGCTTCAATTTGACGGGTTGAAATGGAAGAATTTGCATCCACAGCTCCTAGTATTATCTTCAGCTTCTTGTATATTATAATTTTTAATTATAATAATTATAAAATAAAAGGTAAATAATAGAGTAGGTACTAAAAAAACCTATTAAAAACAATTGGGGACAATTGTTTTAGATCTCACTAATGATTTTTTGTTTTGTTTTGACAAAGCCAACGTTTAATTTTCAGATCCTTTATTTTTATTTAACATTTTTTAATATAACGGGATGAAGCTGAAATAATAGACCCCACACCCCACATGTTATATATAATTGAAAAGAGGATAAAAAACTCTATATAAATATGACATAGCCTACTAAGGTTTCCATTTAAAAAAACACAACTTTATATTATAACTCGAAAACAAATGAAGATATTTATAATCTCTTTATCCCAATTTATTTTCCTCAAAAAAATGTATATGAATAAGTTGTAAAATTTTTTTCGATAACTATACAAATAACCGAGATATCGGCATTTAACGAAAAGTCGAAAAAGCAAACTTTTGACCATAACTCGAAAACGAAAAAATGTATCGGATTCCGGTTTTCACCATTAAGCTTTTCCCTAAACAAGAGATCGAAGGTGCGCCATCCATTTTTCCATATCTCTTATAGTTACCGAATTCCCCATAAGAACATTCGAATTTGAACCACCCTGTACACACCAATGAAATTAAATGACATGAATGGTAGGGTGGGTCAAAAATAAATTTTTTCTCAAATCCATTTGTAATAGTGAAAATATGTTGTCTTAATAGGTCAATTACAAACCTCTGTAAAATATTATTCATTTCTTTTCAGTGTAACAGCCCGCGCATCGATCCCAAAGTTTGATTACAAACGTATAAAATAGTGCTGTTAAGCAAAGATATCCTAAACCACTTGCAATACTATTTTGCAAACTAATCGCATATTATTGTGTTACTATTATGTGACATCACGTTATTAAGTCTGAGATTGTTTAAAAATAGTTTTGTTTTATAACTTGGAGACGAGTCACATAGTAGCATAATTGTGTGTTACTGCTAGTGCTAATTAGTGGGATAAAAAATATTATATAAAAGTACGGTTGTGCGCATCTAACATTAGTGACATTATTTTCTTTTTAATAACTAATAGATTATTATGGAAACTAGAAGACAAAGTTATCAGTGCCCTATATTCGGGAGTGTAGAAGATCTTAAGGACAATATATTGCCGACCTACGAAGATGTCATGAAATGTTATGAATGGAATAGATTGCAACTTAAAATTAGCCGCAATACCGCCAAAGAACCATCATTTTCAGAAATTGCCGAGATTGTGTCTCAAAAAGTAGAAAATGTCTGGAGAAAATCGTCCCTTCCTACGGTGTCACACACAAGAGTTGTTCAGCTAATTAAGGCTTATCATTTCAAATGTAAAAACCTTATCAAATCTTTAAAGAGATTATCTGCTGATCAGAAAAATGACTTTCTTCAGCATAGCAGAGTTCTTTTCGATATTTGTTCGTGCAAATGTAAACAAATTCAACTATGTTGTTGTCCAAGAGAAGACAAGGTGACAAAAGAAGAGCAGGAGTTTTTGCTTGATCAAAGACGGGAAAGGAAGATGCGGATTGGTGGAATAGACCGAATTCTAACAACTAAGTTACAAAAAAAGTTAACACGAGCCTCTAAGACAAAAACAACTGGTTTGAAAGTTAACAAAATACAAGAAAAGTGTAATACTGAACAGCAGGAGTTGGTATCATCTTCAAGTGAATCTGAAGACAATATTTCTTTGGCTGATAGGCTAAACTTACCTTCCACTTCACAAACCAGAAAGAAAATAACAAAATTAATAAAATGTTTGCCCATGTTGTCAAAAACCTGCGACCGATACGGTATTTCTGACAGAGCAGCCGCTGCGATTGTTTCTTCAGTATTGCACGATATTTCTTCGGATTTTTATTGAATATTGTCGATATTTCGATTGAATTGTCAACTCATGTTATGCTGTGTATGTATGCGCCTGCGTTAAGTTTAGTTTAGTCAGTTGAGTGCAGTCACTTCATGTGCAGACATCATATTTGTAATTAGTCGTTTATTTTCTATTAAATATTGTTTACTACAAGAAACGCTGTTTCCTTTATTTGCGCCAAGGACCTCAAATATCAGTTATTTAATAGGTTATGGGCTCAGATCACCAGGTAGAATAAAGTGTCGCGAATCGGTCTTTGCGTGTAGTGAACAAAAGTGAAAATGGCGGGCAAAATTGATATTAATTCAATAAACAAATTTGATGGCAAGAACTACCAGCAGTGGAGGTTCCAGATAAATTGTGCTTTACGTGCAAAAGGATGTCTTGAAGTGGCGAGTGGTGTGTCCACTAGACCCAACTCGGAAAATACCGCTGAATTAGAAATGTGGAATAAAAAGGACGCCGTAGCCATGTTTACGATGACGTCAGCTATGGAACTTGAACAAATCACCTTGATAGAAACCTGTACAACTGCTAACGAAATGGTCGAACGATTGGACACCATCTACCAGCAGAAAACAGCAACTAACAAAATGATGCACCAAGAGCGATTTCATCAATATCGTATGGATCCCAACAATAGCGTGGCGCTGCACATTGCAAAAGTGCAAAACCTTGCTAAGCGGATACGAGAGGCCGGTGATGTCATAAGTGAAACAGCAGTTATGACTAAAATATTAAGTACTTTGCCTACAAAATATAAAGGAGTACGACAAGCATGGTTGTCGGTCGATCAAAATTTACAAACCGTACAAAATCTGACTTCAAGATTACTTGATGAAGAAGCGAATTTAACATCAGTAGAAGAAGTAGACAACGCCTTTGCAACACAAGTAAATAAGAATCCAAAGCAAGGAAATAGCAAGAAAGTGACTTGTTACAATTGCCAAGGAAAAGGACATTTTGCTCGATATTGCAAAGCACCAAAAAGAAAACGGAAAGAGAAGAGTTCAACCGACAAAGAACCATCAGAACAAGGTAATATTTCAGCTTTCACGACCGCTGAAGAAGACTTCAATTTTTCAGCAGAAAGTCAAGAAAATATTTGGATTTTAGACAGCGGAGCTTCGGCTCACATGACATTTAAAAAGGAATTCTTTTCAACGTTTGAAGATGACGAAAACAACTCAACGGTTGCACTAGGAAACAACCAGAATCTTCAAGTGAAAGGAAAAGGCACTGTTAAAATTCGAAAATTGACAAATGAAATTTGGAGCGACGGAATTTTAAACAACGTGCTGTACGTTCCTGATTTAAGAAAGAATCTATTTTCAGAAGATGTACTCACAACGAAAGGAATGAGAATTGTAAAAGAAAATAAAGATGCGTACATTTAAAATAAAGAAAAATTGGAAGCCCATGCAATTCGCAGGAACAACAATTTATATCAAATGAAATTTAAAACCGTCAGTAATTACGAAGCAAATGTTGCAACAGACACGGACAAGATAATGCAATGGCACGAACGCCTTGCACATATTAACTTTAAAATAATAAAAGAGATGATTGCAAACGGTGTAATCGCTGATATAAATTTGAAGAATGTAGACAAAACAATATGCGAATCTTGTTTATATGGAAAACAGCATCGGATGACTTTTGAAAACGTCAGACGAGATACCAGACCAGGTGAGATAATATATAGTGACGTATGTGGACCATTTTCTACGACCTCAGTAAACGGCTCAAATTACTTTGTGCTTTTTAAAGACGACCACTCAGGCTATCGCGTAGTATTTTTTATTAAACACAAGTCAGATGTGCTCGATTGTTTTAAACGGTTTGTAAAAATGTGCAAAACAAAATTTGAAAACTCAGTAAAATGTTTACACGTTGATAACGGAACGGAGTATATCAACGCAAATTTTCGTGAATTTCTTTATACAGAAGGAATTGATCTAGAAAGAACTGCACCATACACACCAGAACAAAATGGCAAAGCCGAGAGAGAGATGAGAACGATCGTAGAATCGGCAAGGTCGATGTTATATGGAAAAGATATGCCAATGAATTTATGGGCGGAAGCCGTGAACACATCAGTCTATATATTAAACAGAACGCCTAATAGCAAAACGAAGAGGAGTCCCTATGAAATGTGGACAGGCAAAACACCAACTTTAAATCACGTCAAGATTTTTGGAAGCGATGCATACATGAATGTTCCAAAACAAAAAAGAACCAAACTGGATTCAAAAAGTAAAAAGTTGATAATGGTAGGATACGATGGAAACTCGACAAACTATCGACTTTACGACCCCAACACAAAACAAATATGTATCTCAAGAGATGTCATCTTCAATGAATGCACCGAAAAGAATACAAAAAAGAGAAACAACACGGTGAAAGTAGACATTGAAACAAGTGACAATGAAGATGAATCAATCGAAATAAACGACGAAAATGAACAACAACAAAATCCAAGAGCTTCATATAACTTGAGACAAAGAGAAAATATTCGAAGACCAGCAAGATACGACGATCTTGAAGCGAATTATGTTGAGGTCGACGTGCCCGAAACATACCAAGAAGCACTGGAAAGTAAAGATTCAGTAAAATGGAAAGAATCCATCAACGAAGAATTCCAAGCATTACAAAAGAACGAAACATGGGATTTAGTTGAAAAACCAGCAGACAAAAATTTAATCGACAGCAAATGGGTGTTTAAAGTAAAACGAGCATCTAATGGAAACATATCTCGCTACAAATCGAGACTTTGTGCAAAAGGTTTCAAGCAAATAAGAGGAATAGACTACGATGAAACTTTTTCTCCAACAATAAGATATGACACCATAAGAGTTTTATTAGCTTTGGCAGCAAAACACGACATGGAAATTCAACAGTTCGATGT
The DNA here is from genome assembly GCA_963170105.1 of Cantharis lateralis. NCBI lineage: Eukaryota > Metazoa > Arthropoda > Insecta > Coleoptera > Cantharidae > Cantharis > Cantharis lateralis. The sequence goes on from OY720629.1 coordinate 15,229,598, forward strand.
CAAAACGGCTTTTCTCAACGGTGAGCTGGAAGAAAAAATTTTTATGAAACCACCCCTTGGTTTGAATGTCGAAGAAGGAAAAGTGTGTAAACTAAAAAAGGCATTATATGGCTTGAAGCAGGCAAGTCGAGTTTGGAACAAACGGTTTAATAACTTTCTTGAACAACTTGATTTTAAACAATGTAATGCGGACAAATGTGTTTACGTGAGTGAAACAAACGAAATAAAAACCTATGTGATAATTTTTGTTGATGACGGACTAATCTTAAGTAAGGACAAAAATGCAGTTAAAAATTTGATTTCAAGATTAGGAAGTATTTTCGAAATAACGATTAGTTCAAATCCTAATTATTTTGTGGGACTGGAAATAACACGAAATCGCGAAAATAAAACGGTGTTTATTCATCAAAAGAATTACGTAAAACAAATCATAAAACGATTCAACCTTGATGACTCGAAGTCATTGAAGACGCCAGCTGATTGTAATGTGAAACTGACCTACCCCAAAGAAAGCAAGCAGATGCAATTTCCTTATCGAGAGATAGTGGGCGCATTAATGTTCCTTGCAATTGTAAGTAGACCAGACATTATTTATTCTGTTTCCTTGTTAAGCAGATTCCTGAATAATCCGGACACATCGCATTGGAATGCAGCGAAACGTGTAATACGTTATTTAAAAGGAAGCCAAAATTGTGGAATAGAGTACAGATCGGACGACCCTGATGGAAAACTAATTGGATTTTCGGACGCGGATTTCGCCAGTGATGAGGCAACACGAAGATCAACTTCCGGCTACATTTTCAAGTTATGTGGTGGAGCAGTAACCTGGACTAGCGAACGCCAGAAAACCATCTCATTATCCACAACCGAAAGCGAATATGTGGCGGCTTCAGATACCATTTTATGTAATGTCTTATTAATATTTTGTAGAACAATTTGTGGGACTATTGAATATTGTCGATATTTCGATTGAATTGTCAACTCATGTTATGCTGTGTATGTATGCGCATGCGTTAAGTTTAGTTTAGTCAGTTGAGTGCAGTCACTTCATGTGCAGACATCATATTTGTAATTAGTCGTTTATTTTCTATTAAATATTGTTTACTACAAGAAACGCTGTTTCCTTTATTTGCGCCAAGGACCTCAAATATCAGTTATTTAATAATTTTGAAGTCGTTGATAAATCAAAAATACGCCGGGAAAGGAAAAAAGAACGTAATGAATTATGTAAACAACAAACGCAGCTTCACTTACCTGCCCTATACTTTGATGGCAGAAAAGATAAGACCCTAAATATTGTAAATAAAGGAACAAAAAGGTACAGACAAATAGTGATTGAGGAACATATATCTGTTGTTAAAGAGCCAGATTCAGTTTATATTGGTTACACTACGCTAGTTCAAGGTAGTGCAATATGTATTGAAGCGTCGATTAATGCTCTTCTTTTGTCACAAAAAATAAAACTAGACGATTTGATGGCTCTAGGTTGCGATGGCAAGTCACTAACACAGGAAAATCCAGTGGCGTGATTAGACTCTTCGAGAAAAGGCTTCAACGCCCTTTACAGTGGATTATTTGCATGCTACATTTAAACGAATTGCCTTTGAGACATCTATTTACCAAATTAGATGGTGTTACCACTGGCCCATCCTCACATGCTGGTCCTATTGGCAAATCAAGGGAAAATTGCGAAAATTTACCAATAACAAATTATGAAAAAATAAAAAGCGAACTTCCTGAAGTTAAATTTGAAGATTTAAGTACAGATCAAAAATACTTATACGAAATAACAATGTCAGTTATTAGTGGAAAATGCTCTGATGATTTGAGTAAGAGGTCCCCTGGAAAAATGTCCCATGCCCGATGGTTAACAAAAGCAAATAGAATATTGCGGTTATACATTTCTATATCAAATCCATCAAATAAATTAAAACTATTAGCTGAATATTGTGTTAAAGTATACGCTCCAGTATGGTTTCAAATAAAAACAAATCCGACTTGCAAAGATGGGTCTAAAAATTTGTGGAAATTAATTAAAAGTTCTCGATATCTGCCAGCAGAATTACAACTAATAATAGATCCCGTAATTCAACGCAACGCTTATTTTGCTCATCCTGAAAATTTGCTTCTGTCGATGTTGGCTGATGAAAACAAAACAGTGAGGGAACTCGCTGCCAGAAGGATACTTAAAGCACGAAATTCACCTCATACAGGAAAGCTACCACGAGTGTTTGAAGTGCCCCAAATTAATTTTGATGCCAATAGTTATATTGACCTCATAGATTGGCAACAAAGCTTTTTTGATCCGCCAATTCTGCGATACATCAATAATCAAGAAATAAAAGAGGTTATATCGAGTCTCAGGGCGACGAAAAGTAAATTTTATTAAAGCTACCATGTCATACACAGGCAGTCGAACATTCTGTAAAAATAGTGACGGAAGCATCTATGTCCGTATGTTCTAAGGAATCAAGAGAAGGTTTAATACAAGCTAAACTTGCATCCAGAAAACTTATGCCCCGATTTGAAAGTAAACGAGATTTTGTGGTTAAAACATAATAAGTTAGATTTTTTTTAAAAGTATATGAATGTTTTCTATTATCAAATTTTTGTATTATGTTGATTTTTCATGCTTTTATGTAATATTTCTAAATTTTCTGGTTATTGTTTTTGTTTTTTTTTTATAAAATATAGAGGTTTAACCAAACGTTGTTTTTCAAAAATTCCCGAAACTTTGAATCACATGCGCGGGTTTAAGATATGACTAAATTTAACTTTTTTAAGTCAATTAATATTTGTTTAGAGCTAAGACAACATAATATCACTATTAGAACATGATAAAATAACTCTTATATTTCCCCATGCCCTAGCGACCCACCCTAATGAATGGTTTCTCTATTTACTATCGGATCAAATTTATAAGATTACAAAATATGAAGCTTGGATAACATACGATTAAATAATTTAAATCATATTTAATTAATCTTCTTCTGTATAATAATAATAGCCCATTTACTTCCCATTGGTTAATTTTACGTTACCACCCTAAAAGAAATTAGAGATTACGGAAGAATCATTAATTAGTGCAGTCACAACCTGGGCAATCTATTTATTAAGGCGGGGATAAGTGAGACAGAAAATGTATAGTACTCTTTCTCTCATGCACATGGGAGCGCATAGGAAACAAAAATCAACATAACGTCGTAAGAATTTTCAAAACGAAACATAATTTCTTGATTGTTTTTCAATTTTTAGAATCTTAAAGCTTCAACAACTGTTCTAAAGAAAATTTCTAGCCGATCGGATAATTACTTTTAAAAATACGAAAGTTTTCAAAACAGCCGAAAAATAGTTGATACAATTTTACACAGATTTTATTTTTTTTAAAAGTCGTTTTAAATCAGATCGTCTTAAAAATTCCTTTAGAACAACCGCAAATATATCATCCTTCGATTGAAACTAAAACATTTAAAAAATTCGGTTTATTTTCGAAGCAACCTTCGACGTTTCGTCAAATAATTTTCTGATTTATTTCAATATTTTTATTTGCGCAAATTTGATTAAAATTTACAGATTGCGAAAATTTTAGTAGAGCTTTAGAAAAGCAGAGAGCGCTGTATTTTTAAATGACTTTTGTATAATGAATATTGTATAAGAAATAATTAATCTCCAAGATTTTTTATTATAAATAACTAAGCAATAATATTTTTGTATAATTAGGCTAATAAAAATGTTACAATTTACAATTATTATTCTAGTTTAGCAAAGACGAACAATTTTTTTCTTGAAAACAAATCAAGAGACCTGCAAAAAGGTTGTTGGGATTCACGTTCAATTTTTAAAACGCAACTATCGGTTAGTAAATAAAAGGGGCGGAGCTTATGTTTCCCACTAATAAAATCACAACCTTAAATAAATGTGTAAATATTTGTAATAAATAAATGGGGGTAATGTAAACTCCGCTTCAAACTTAACCATAAAATGTAAACTCCGCTCCGCGCTAAAAGATTGCCACTAATCCCACATGTAAACTCTTCTCCAAGCAAAAAGATTGTCACTAATCCCACATCTAAACTACCCCAAGTAAATTGCCAATCACTTTTTTTAAATTTAAGATGACTGTAATGGGAGATTGATTATCATAGGATAAACCGTAAAACACAGTTTACACTGTGTTTTCTTTCTTAAAATTATAAAAAATATCATGTAAACCGTACTTTACGTTTTACCTATGATAAATCATACGAGAAATCGTATAATGTAAACTGCACTTATCCCGGCATTACGAGATCCGTCATTATCTAGTTCGGTCGCGCCCCAGGGATATTTTTATTGATTACCTAATGAAGGGTCGGTTTTGACAAACGCAACCACAGCAGATCTCAGATCCACCTTAACTAAAATACACCATTTCTGAGTACTACAAAAATTTTTGCAATTCTTTTTAATTAATGCTAAACAATATTTCGATATTATTTCATTAAACTCGATTTTCCATAATTTCTTTTGTTTCCGAAGAAACGTGATAGGGCAATCTACTTGGGGTAGTTTACATGTGGGATTAGTGGCAACTTTTTTTGCTTAGAGCGGAATTTACACGTGGGATTAATGGCAACCTTTTTGCTTGGAGCGGAATTTACACTTCTTTTTTTGCTTCCTTTCGGATAAGCGGAGTTAACATCGACCCAAATAAATGTGCAATGCTTCCTAAATTTTCTCTACACTTCTACGTCTAGTACTTTTAAAAGTACGAACTGTCAGAGCGGCAGGAGCCTTATTCTCAAATCACACGATTTTATTCGCATACGCAATGATAGATTTACCATGAGACCCGTGAGGCCCGGGCCTAGGATGCCAAAAATTTTAGAGGCGAGAAAATTTAAAGAACAATTAAAATTTAAAAATCGATTTGTCTTAGATTTTCTATGCAAGGATGTTGTATCTGTTGGACTTAGATAATAATTAATAAGTGGGTTGTGTACTCGTATTTTGATATGTTGTTATGTATTATAAAGTCGATCAATAAGGTTGTATAATAAAGGATTTAGTATTGATCTGGTTCTTAATTGAGAGTTCTCACAGGTTATAGGCCTTATTACCTCATTAGACATAATATATTTTGATATTGATTAATTAAAAAGGAATTTTAAGAAATTTTTTTAAATAAAATATCAATATTAATAATGACTAATAAAGGAAGATTTCCAAATCCGGTTACAATGGATTGGAGTAAGCATGACGGGAAAGCAAAGGCAACTATATTGGCTTAATGATGGAAGATAAAGAGATTCAAGTACAGCAAAAGATGCTTGGGAAAGTTTAAAGAATTACTGTAAAAAATTGACGATAACTTGGGAAAAAAGCGTTGAGAACCTGAGATTCCATGAATTATAGAAGGATTGCAAAGGATTCCATTAAAATCGTTATATAGGTACTTATGATAGAGTTAAAAAATATTTCGTTGCGAAACACGATACAATTTGTTTTTAATATTATTTTATAATCTGCACATATCGAAACTTGGAATTTAAACGGCGGTTTCAAAAAATTATTATGATGTTGATGTATAGAAATGGGCGAAGCATGTGGAATATAGATAGCATGGTTCATGTGCAGTGGATTGACATATTTAAACATTTTAATCAAATACTAATTTGTGAAAAAACTGTAAAGGTGCTAGCTCTAATATTTGGGTGCTAGCTATATAGATTAGGGAGCTAGCTTTTGGTGCCGATATATAAACTGGGGGGGGGGGGGGGGGGGGTAGCGTTACTTTAGCCCCCCCCCCCCCAGTTTCAATGTGGATTTTTGAAAAAACTGTTATGGTGCTAGCTTTAATATTTGGGTGCTAGCTCCATAGATTCGGGGATTGTAGGTAAAATAGTCTAAGGAAAAATAGTCTACGGTAAAGTAGGTACGAGTATACAGAACATGAAGACAAAGCTGAAAGCATTTTGCTAGAAATATCGGGACGGTACTCGTACTGGGATCGAATTTATTCGCGCTGTTGGTCATACTTACTATTAATGAATTTAAATTTAATAATAAATAATAATTTTTAATAATATAGATTTTTTGTTTTAAACGTGTAGAGGCTGTAGACTACATATTATATTTTTCCAAGTGCGGATCTACGCCGGGGGGGGATTACTCTCATGAATAGATTAAGTAGATTCTAAAACTCAATTACCCTCCAGAATGAAGGTCTGGATTCGCGCTTTTATTTTGTGTCAGAGTCGTAATCACAGTTAATTTAATAAATCTTTCCCGGAATATTTCTGTAGACTTTTTTACCTAGATTTTTTTACCAAGACCATTTTACTTAAACTTTTTTACCTAACCCATTTTAACTAGACTTTTTTACCCGTAGACTTTTTTTCCCTAGACCTATTTACCGTAGACTATTTTTCCTTAGACTATTCTACCGATTACCAGATTCGGGAGCTAGCTTTTTGGACAAAAATTTTAAGTAGGGGGGAGGCCAAAGTAACGAACCCGAGGTTTGAAAGTCCTTTAAAATTGCGATATCTCCATAATTTAGTTTTCGAACTTACAAAAATTTCGCTGTAACCTTACAATATGTACACCAGCTTATTACACTATGGAGAATCCGCGTATGAAAGCTCTGTATGAATAAAGATGAAAAACTAAGTGAAAAACGTATGAAAGCCAGCTCACTTATACGAAGCATCCTGTATGTAGCACTTTTCTTTGATTTTTATTATTCAATTTAGAAAAATGTTCCGCTGTTATAACTTCTTAACTGAGATCATCAAAAATTGTGCATAATATTGTTATGATAATCACAAAACAGAATATTAATTGATTGTAATAACTTATAAGTTATAACCTTCAAAAGTCTGTAAATTTGACATGACGTGTATAAATTGACGTGTATAACCTAACTTTTAGTAAGAGTGCTAGAATTGTAATTATTTTGTAAATACCTATATTTATAAATAAGTTTAAAAATTTTCCCATAATATTTATTGAAAATGGTTGTAATGACGATGATTGCACGCGTAGCAGATGGTTTACCATTAGCTGCTACAATGCCAGAAAACGAACAAGTAATAATAATTTAATTAGATACTTTCAATTACTTCTTAATCTTAATTTGTAGGCTGGTCGAAATATTCTGGATTATCAAAATCAAGCAAAAATGTTATTTCGTAAGTTGGGTCCACAGTCACCACCTCGATGCACAATTGAAACAGGCCCATATTTTTTTCAGTAAGCAGGTTTTTGTTTTAACTTTATATATCAAACATGCAATTTTTTGCATTTTAGTTACCTAATCGAACACGATGTTTGTTATTTAGTTCTGTGTGAAAAAAATTATTCTAAACGATTAGCCTACTCATATTTAGAAGATATTGCACAAGAATTTCATGTGCAATATGGAAAAAGGGTCAATACTGAAACTAGGCCTTATAAATATATCGAATTTGATACGTATATTCAAAAAGCCAAAAAAATATTTACAGATTCCAGAGCTAGACGAAATATGAGTGCTATTAACAATCAATTACAAGATGTACAAAGAATTATGGTACAAAACATTGATGATGTGTTGCAAAGAGGAACCGTATTGTCAGGTATAATTAAATATTTTTCTAACTAAATTTTCTTAAAACCTTTCACATTGCAGAACTGGATTCAAAAACACAAAATTTATCTATGCTAACGCAGAAGTACAAAAAAGACGCAACATTCTTAAATACTAAATCAATGTATGTTAAAGCAGCTGCCGGATGTATAGTGGTTTTAGTCTTCTTCCTTTATTTTTGGGTTCTATAAACTGTTTTATTTTGAAAAAACTTGTATACAATTCCAATTATTTAACCTTCAAGGGTGATAGAACTGTAAATTTTATTGGCCAATTTTAAAAGGCAAGCACATTTTTATATTACATGGAGCTCGGTATTTATGATTTTTAAAATTTCATTATAATACTTTATAAAAAAAATTACTAGTATTAAATTTCCTTACCTAATAAAGACTATTTTGCATACATCTTCAAGTCTTATAAATCTATTTATTAATTAGATACATCATATTCCGTCGCCCAAATTCTACTACGGGATAGGCTTACCAACTGTCGCAATTTTCCTGGGACAGTCTCGATTTGAGCACTGAAAGTGCTTCATCCCGGGAAGCATGCATAAAATCCCAGTATCAGCAATAACAACAGTTTTGGTATCTTTTCAGAAAAATTAAATATTTTTCATCCTCACGTAACTACAAATTAACATTAGAAATAAGACGGACATGTTTATGACCGTTATAAAATGAAGTAATTTAAACCTAATTTAACCGAAAATGTTTCAGGGTTTAGAAAGAAAATAATATCAATTGTTTATATTTAAGAATTTAGTCTTTTTTTTTAGTCTTGCTTTGGTTCTTCAAACAGTTGGGTCACCCTACTACCGGATATTAGCAATAATATATTTTTAATAGTTATACAGCTATTTTATTTTCATTCAATCATTGAATTGACAATAAATGGATGTAATTTATTAAAATAGGTACCTACATACAATGCAACAATTTCTTAAAATATTAATCGCCTTCATCACTGGAACTGTTATAATGATAATTTAAAAATGTATTACTTAATTCATCTTTTTTACCAGTATTTCCAAATTCGTCATCTAAAATCATTAAAACCCATTTTAATAATGAACTTTGAACATTTACAAATAATAACTTTACCTGAATCTATAATTTCAGATGAATACACGTTTTCGCTGAATACTACATAAATTATTGGATGTTCAATAATAGTTTTATTTTTTAAATTATCCTGTAAACTTTTTGAAATATCCAATTCGTAATACTTAGTTCCAGGTTTTTCGTCTGCATATAACAAAATATTTAGCTGTTTCATACTTCGTGCTTGATAATATTTAAGTTGTTCTTGTAAAGTTTCACTGTTCTGTGGTTCAACAAGATAGTTTTCTAATAAATGGCTTAGTCTGGTTGTTTCGGGTACTGTGTCCGTAAATATTAGATTATTAGCATTGGAAAATATCCACTTTATGTGCCAAAATATTATTTTAGTTTTATAATTCAGATATGATGTATTATTACGACGCTTGGAAAATTTTTTAGGTAGAAACTTTAATGTAATATTTTGTTTCGAAGCAGCATTTTTTAATTTGTGCAAATTCTAAAAAAAAAATACAATTATAATCGCAACATAGTGTTTTTTAAGGGTACTTCACATGGGGGATTTTTCATGCAATCGATCGCTGAGACTAGTCACAGCCACCAAGCACCTTGTGCAATGCATAAATTGCTTGTACGATTATTAATAAACATCCCTAAAGAAGAAATATCTCAAGTAATTGTACATGCGATAAGTAGAAAAACCTTGCAACCGATTGCAGCGATAGATCGCATAATATTCTCTTGTGTAGTACCCTTTAACTGCACTTACAGTTGGTAAATTTTGATAATTAGCCTGTGTCATATCTTTCGAAAGAGATTCTAAACATCGACTTGTTTCTTCTAAGAATACATAATCGTTATGTAAATCGAGATCTGTAAATTTCTTTTTTGAAATATATTTAGCCTTATTCCGTTCACCGTTACATTTCAATTCTATTTTGTGAATCTTTACACAATTTAAACAGCACGTTTTTAATTCACATCTCGGACATGTGTATTTAGCACTCTTAACTGAGCATACTTCGCACATACCTAACCTAAAATGAATTTGTTTTAGTACTCATGTAATTATTATTTACCTCAGTAAACACCTTTCATTTTTAAATAGTTTTGATGTATCGGCACAATTTTCTGTATTATTTAATTCCATTTTTTTTAAATTAAGCTAATAATTACAAATTAATGCGCGATATACATCGATGTTCAATATTAATATTAAATCGACAGCGCTATCTGTTGATAAACTGATATACCAAGTGATACCAAGTACCAACCATCAAAAAGGCGGTAATTACCGGTAATTACACATTTGGCAGTTTCTTACTTTTTAATATTTGTATATTGCTAGGAACATTTTCCATTTTAATACGAAGTATAAATTATTATTTTTGAATAATATGTTTTAAACTCCTCAATATTTCCCCCATTATCCTTATCATCTCATCTTTAGTTGAGTCCTTCAATGTTTGCAAACTTGCCCTTATTTCAGTTTTATCAAATCCAAAATTTTTATTTATTTCTTCCATGGTGATCCAACTAATTAATTAATGATCTCAGGGCCAGTTTTTCAATTGTGAGTTAGCTCTTGAACTTGGTTTAAAGACGTTTAGGACCATTCTGATTGGTCACAAACGTAGGTTAACCCTTGAACTTAATAGTTTAACTCACAATTGAAAAACTGGCCCTCAGGGTCAAAAGTAGGTTCAATTTTATCGCAGCCCCACGTTGGACGCCAATTTAACGTGTTTTATTTTTTATTAATTTTAAAATTTTTCAAAACTTTCAATATAATTTTGTTAAATGGAATCCATGAATAAAATTTTATGTCGATATCCAGCTGTCCTCTTATCATTTAACAAATTTTTTGTGAGCTGAATTTTGAGGCCCTCTGGATTTATGAAGCCCCAGTCGCACGCCTCTTGCGCCTGTTCGGAAATCCGCCACTGACTGGGTTCCGCAACCTTCTTACTTTAAGAAAAAGTCCAGCAATTTTTTTTTCTGGTTTAAATTTTGTTGTTTCAATTTTTTGAGGGCCCTAAATATTTGGAAGCCCGGGGCTGCAGTTCCCTTAGCCCCCTTAATCCAGCTCTGTTTGTTCAAGTGACAATAATCCCGCTTGTTTGTTGACGCGTTCAGACTTCAGAATAAAACTCAAGTCACCGCGATTCAAAGAAAAAACATTTTAAGAAAACGCTAATGATGAGAAAGTAAACTGCCAACTCCAAGATACATCCTAAGCAGTAGCGTAGCCAGGGGGCGGAGAGGAGGCGGTCCGCCCCGTGCACAAGTTTTAGAAGCGGCATTTTTTCTAAAAACAATATAAAAAACGAACATGAAATATCGAACAACATAACTTTTGATAGTGTCACTGACAGCTTTGCAAAAATGAAGACAAGAAAAATGAATTTGTAGTAAAATAATTAAACAAAATATAAAACAAATAATTATTTCTCCTTTTCAAATTATTATTAGAATTTTTTCATTATTTTTTGTACTAAATAATTTGATGGGTTGATGGAATATTATGTTGTGCCCAAAATATGGATAGAATAATTGAATTTCGCCAAGTAGGTTTACACATAGTTAAATTTTAAGTTTATAGTTCTATAGTTTTCAAAAAAGTTAAAAATAATTAATAGTTTTAAAAGAACAACAGTAATTAAAATTAAGAGTGGTATGCGTAATCGGATAAGAGGCTGGTGTTTTGAGCTCCAATTCGTTTATTGAAGCCGTCGCCTGTATTTGGCAACCTTAATTTTAACGACACTTAAATGTATTTTAAATTATTTATTTTACAATTTATACAAGTGCCGGAGTTAGGCTTTTAAATTATTTAGATGTTTCCTAAGAGAAACTTGTTGACCAACTGATTACATTTTATATTTTTAACTTAAACCTAAACACTAAAATCTTACCTAAAACAGAAAGGGAAGGGTACAAACAGGAATATTTAACAATGAACTACCCAAAAACGAAAATCCCAAATTGCATAATTATATACTGTCGCCAGACACATTTTAACAATGAAAAGATTAAGTTTACAATTTAAAACGATTGTAGAAAAAAAGTTTTTACATAAATCGCCCCCTTTGAAAACATGCGGTTTTTAACAACAACAAAAAATACAATTATCCTTCATAAAATAAATTCATCACAATAATAACGCTAAAGAACAAAGAAATATTAAACTAAACGCAAAGAAAAAACGCAAATATATTTACAAAAAATTAAATTCGTAGTTCATCAATTCGCTTGGAACTACTGATGGTTAAGTCCGCACTAACATAGTTTGTTATTATCTGTTTCACTTATCCGCATATATACAGGCATACCACTGAACACGCTTAGGTTTTGTTAAAATTTACTCACTTGGCAACACGCACAATTTTATCACTGGACGCTTATATGTCCCATCGGATGTTCGGACCGTGGCGACGCGATTTACTCCATCTTTGCCGGGGTGAAGCTGGATCACTCGGCCTATGTGCCATCTAAGCGGTGGTGTGTTGTCTTCCTTGATTAATACCAACGCATCAGGTTTTAACAATCCTTCGCGAGATTGTTTCCATTTGGTGCGTACCTGCAATTCAGATACGTATTCTTTCGACCACCTAGTCCAAAAGTGTTGAAGAATTTGCTGACATCGTTGAAATCTGGCAAGCCGATTTTCTTGCACTTCAATCAAGTTTTGGTCGGGTACAGCCGCGAGAGTGTCACCAATAAGAAAGTGTGCGGGAGTTAAAGGATATAAATCGGAAGGATCGTTTGATAAGGGACATAAGGGCCTAGAATTTAAACATGCTTCTATTTGTGTCAGTATAGTTACTAATTCCTCGTATGTTAAAATCGCGTTACCCAAAACCCGCTTCAAATGATGTTTTGTCGACTTTATTCCCGCTTCCCATAGTCCTCCAAAGTGAGGTGATCTTGGCGGTATCATATGCCAATTAATATTTTCTTGATGCAACGCATCTTGAAACTCGCTGGTTTTATTATTCAAAAACTTTTTTAACTCCCGTTTAGCGCCCACAAAATTGGTACCGTTATCGGAATACAAATATGAAGGTTTGCCGCGTCTAGCTACGAACCTTCGCAAAGCCGCTAAAAACGTTTCTGTAGACAAATCGGTCACAAGCTCGATATGGCTTGCCTTAGTAGAGAAGCATACGAATAAACAAATGTAACATTTTGATACTTTAAATTTTCGTGATTTGCTATCGCGTAAATTTATCGGACCCGCGTAATCTACACCGCAATTTAAAAATGATCGAGTGGGAGTCAATCTACTTTTCGGAAGAGCAGCCATTAAATATTCGGAATTATTTTTGTTAAATCTAAAACATGATAGACATTCGCGAATCACTTTCTTCACTAGATTTCGACCTGATATAATCCAATATCTTTCTCGTATTACGGCTAATGTAGCTTGTTGTCCGGCATGTAACGATTTGAGATGCTGATTTTTTACTATTAGTTTAGAAAGATTGCTTCGCGAATCTAAGAGCATTGGAAATTTTTTATCATAAGAATAATCCGCGTAATTTAATCTACCACCAACTCGAAGTATACCGCTATCATCTAGAAAAGGATTTAAAGAAGTAATCTTACTGTTTTTCTCGACCCCCCCTTTCCTTTTTAGATCTTTTAATTCCCTTTCGAAAAATCGTGTCTGATTAGCGCGGATCAGTTTAATTAATGTTTCGTTCAATTCAGTGACCGTAAGAGGCCCAAATTGCCTTTGGTCTTGGGATACAGATGCGTTCTTCACAAATCGGCAACAATATGCAACTACTCTTTGCAGTTTCGACAAGCTGGAATACCTATCGACCAAATCTATTGTCCCGTCTAAAACTATTAGGCATGTTTGTGGTTGTCTACGCTCTGCTGTGCATTCTATATCAAAAGTAGCTTGATTATAATTTTTATTGGGCCATTCCCTTGCATCTTTCAAGAGCCAAGGTGGTCCCGAAAACCAAAGGATTGACGTTTTAAATAAGCTTGGCTCGACGCCGCGAGTTAATAGATCCGCTGGATTTTCAGCGGTGTTTACATATTGCCATTTTTCAATATTAGTCAAATTTTGTATTTCAGCTATACGGTTTGAAACGAATACCTTCCAATCGCGCGATGAAGATCGTATCCAAGATAGCACGATAGTCGAATCGGACCAAAAATAGCAATCTTTGAAGTTCACGTCATATTTTTTCTTGACTTTATCATACAGTTGCGCCAATAATAATGCTGCGCACAATTCTAAGCGCGGAATAGTTACGCTTTTCAACGGAGCCACTCTGGTTTTTGAACATAGAATTCTTACGTGAGATTTGCCTTCGTTATCTAGCGACTTAATATAAAAAACAGCGCCATATGCCGATTCGCTCGCATCTGCAAATCCATGTAATTCTATAGAAGTCGCATTTTTGCAAATAGCCTGACGTTGAAACTCTACATCATTTATGTTGAAAAGTTGATCATAAAATTTGACCCAAATAGAATGAATACCTTGTGGTATAGATTCGTCCCAAGAGATTTTGCTTTCCCATAACCGTTGCAAAACAATTTTTGCAATAATTACCACTGGACTTAGCAAACCCAGCGGATCATAAATTTGTGCAATCATTGATAATATCGACCGCTTCGTGGCTTTCGCTTTGATGTTATCGCTTTTTATTGAAAACCTAAGTGTATCTGATTGCGAATTCCAATACAATCCCAAAATTTTTGAGTTATGATTGTCGCCCAAGTTTATTATTGCGTTCGGATTTAAAGAAACAATTTCCCTTAATATGCTGGGATCATTTGAAGCCCATTTGTTTAATGGAAACCCCCCTGATTTAAGAATTTCCTCTATTTGACTTTGTAACTCTTTTACTTCCGCGATATTTTTACCCCCCGTCAAAAGATCGTCCACGTAAAAATCTCTTTTTACAATACTACTGGCGATAGGGTATATTTTAGCGTAATCATTTGCCAGTTGGTGCAAACAACGAATAGCTATAAAGGACGATGTCGCCAGACCATACGTGACCGTATTAAGTTCGTAACATTGAATTTCGTCCTCAGGGTGCGAACGCCACAATATTCGTTGTAGCGGTCTCTGAGCTTTATTGACAATAATTTGGCGATACATTTTTGTGACGTCGCCCGTTAACACAATGTTATGCTTCCTAAAGCGCAGAACAATCGAGAAAAGATCGTCTTGTATATTAGCTCCAGTTAATTGAAGATCATTAACCGAGTATCCAGACGACGACTTTGCACTTCCGTCGAACACTACTCGGTAAGTCGTGCTGGTACTATCTGGTTTGTTAATGATATGATGCGGAAGATAAAAAGAATTACAATCATCATAACGTTCTAATTTGGTCATGTGACCTAATTCCACGTATTCACGCATGAATCTGCTATAATTTTCCCGCAACTCGGGATTTTTCGCGAATTTACGCTCCATTTGATAGAGCCGTTTTAGAGCTCCTAACCTAGATTCACCTAATTTAGAAATGGGATGCTTCATAGGAATATCCACAATAAACCGCCCATTTTCATCGCGTTTGCTCGTGCTCATGAAATGCCTTTCGAACGCCGTTTCTTCAACGTTCAGAGCCTTGTGGTCGGAGTGTTCCTCTATGGTCCAAAACCGTTCCAATTGTTTATGTAAAACAGTATTGTTTAAATTGCATAATACATTAGAATGCTGACCTTGCGGAATTGGACCCGTTATAACCCACCCTAATTGTGTTTTTTGAATCAAGGGCATATCCCTTCCCAATTTGATTTGACCTACGCACATTAAACCCCAAAAAACGCCAGCACCTAGCAAGATATCAATATCGCTATACGCATTAAAATTTGGATCGGCTAATTTAATGTTTTTTGGTATACATAGGTTGTCTAATGTATGTGATGGTGTAATTTCGGCAATTTTAGGCAGTATTAAACATTGAATGTTATCCTGAAATGAATTTTGATTAGAACGAATCGCCACTTCAGTTTTATGCGTGACCTTTGACGCAACATTGTTTATACCCGAAACCGAAATGTAGTTTATTTTTTCTCTGTTTAAATTCAATTTTTTTATTAATGCCTCACTAACAAAATTAGATTGTGAGCCGCAGTCTAATAATGCCTTGCATGGTCTAAAATTTCCGAGATTGTCCTTTATTTTAATTATCGCAGTTGCGAGAAGCGCGCGAGAATGAATGAAACTTGCCATTTTGGCTATTATTGGTTGAATAGCTTCACCACATTCGTTTTGCTCATTAGGACGATTATTATGTGTTCGCGAAATATTATCTTTATTGGCATTATTTTCACAATGCAGCAAGGTATTATGTCGTTTGTTGCATTTAGTGCAACCTGGTCTAGCTCTACAATTAAAAAAATTGTGTCCCGTGCGGAAACAATTAGAGCATATTTTGATTCGTTTAATTTCTTCGAATCTTGCGCTGGGATCTAAGTTTAAAAAATTTACACAATTGTACAGTGAATGATCCCCATTACAGCTGTAACAACGAATCGGCTCGGCAGTCGTGCTATTGAAAACCTTTACCTTTTCCCTTTGCCCTGTAATTTTCGAAGTAGGTTTATTACCTACTTTTTCTAAAAACTTGCACCGCTCATTTAAAAACTCCGTTAATTCGCTTAACTTAGCTACCGATTTTAATTTAGAATTTTCCGCTTCCCACGCACGTCTCGTTTCGTCATCCAGTTTACCAACAATCAAGTAAACAATTAGGGTGTCCCAGCTGGATACCGGTTGTTTCAGTACCTGCAATGCTCGAAGATGTTTGGAAAAACCATCTGTTAATTGCCTTACGGCTCTATGGGATTCTTTGTAAATTGTCGGTAAACTGAATAATGCCTGGACATGATTGTTAATTATTTGTTTTTCGTCGTCATACCGGTCCTTTATTAATTTCCACGCGATTTCGTAATTCGAATCGGATATTTCCAGCGATTCTACTAATCCCCGAGCTTCACCCTTCAGAACACTTCTTAAATACTGAAATTTCTGAGAAGGTGAAATGGAGGCGTTTTGGTTAATAACCGATTCGAAAGTGTCGCGAAAGAATAAATATTTATCATACGAACCGTCAAATGTAGGAAGCTCTAGTTTCGGCAATCGAATTGAGTTTAAGGTGTTGTTGCCAGGAATGGCACTCGCAGCTTGTTCGCGATTTTCATTAGAATGGTTAATAGTGCTTTGCGAAGTTGAATGACGACTTGAATGCTCTTTTATTAACGCTTTTAACCGCGATATTATATAAAAATAGGAATCTTCAAAATCCTGCCTTTCTTGTTCTTCAAGATCGCCATCTTCGCTCGCTAATTCAATTTGAATTTGTACATTTTCAAATTCAGAAATTAAAGGTTGATATGCAATCAACCGAGTTTCAATTTGCGTTACATCAATATTTTCTTTTTTAAGTTTGTCTACATAATTTTTAAGTCGCGTAAGTTGCCCTTTTATGCTGCCCCGCTTCGCTTTTAATTCGCGTAATGATTCTTCCGCCATATTTACGCAAGAAGTAAGTAATAATAATTTTTAAAAACAAAATTTAAAAGCAATCTGAAGATAAGGCAAAATTTATAAAAATGAAATAGTGGCAAGTAATATTTTGCGACAATTGTAATAATTCTGACACAACTAGAAAACAATTTAAAATTCTACTAATAAGGATATAACAGGAAATAAATTATAATGGAACGCACCTTTTTTATATGAGACAATTTCCAACGGGAATCCTCAGCGACTTGATCAGAGTCCAAATATTTTGTGGAGTCGTTCTTCCTGTTCCTTTTTCTTACGAATTGATTTAATTTCGTAGTTTTCTTAATAGTTGTTCATAATCCGGTTCGAAGGACCAATGTTTTGAGCTCCAATTCGTTTATTGAAGCCGTCGCCTGTATTTGGCAACCTTAATTTTAACGACACTTAAATGTATTTTAAATTATTTATTTTACAATTTATACAAGTGCCGGAGTTAGGCTTTTAAATTATTTAGATGTTTCCTAAGAGAAACTTGTTGACCAACTGATTACATTTTATATTTTTAACTTAAACCTAAACACTAAAATCTTACCTAAAACAGAAAGGGAAGGGTACAAACAGGAATATTTAACAATGAACTACCCAAAAACGAAAATCCCAAATTGCATAATTATATACTGTCGCCAGACATATTTTAACAATGAAAAGATTAAGTTTACAATTTAAAACGATTGTAGAAAAAAAGTTTTTACAGCTGGTTTTCAAAGAGACGGGGAAAGACTGGAACAATAGTGAGACAATGTGGTAGACGGTGTAAGGAAACATGTGTTAAAAATGTTGAGAGAGAAAATTTGAAAAATTTAGTGAAAAACGGTAACGGGAAGTGGATGATGTGGAATGGTCTCTTGTGAATATCGCAATGATTTCAACGTTATTCTATTCTCGATTAAGCGTTTATTTGGATTTTTATTTCTTATGTCTAATAATGTTGAAATCATTCTGATATTCCACTTCCACATCATTCAGCATAAGCTTTCAGCATTAATCGATATATTATTAAGCTTTCATTTGCATTTATATTTCTTATGTTTTATGTATTTCTTATGCTTATGTTCATTGTGAATCCACACTAATGGTGGATTT
Organism: Cantharis lateralis; assembly: GCA_963170105.1. Classification (NCBI taxonomy): domain Eukaryota; kingdom Metazoa; phylum Arthropoda; class Insecta; order Coleoptera; family Cantharidae; genus Cantharis; species Cantharis lateralis. Next base: position 15,247,905 of record OY720629.1, read on the forward strand.
CACAGAAATATTTTAAAATGTATGCTGCGATTAAATTTATAACCATAGTCCCATAGGGGTCTAGGACTTTTCGGCGCAGCCCATTCGGCGCAACCGATTCGGCGTAGCCAGTTCGGCGCACACCCGATTCGGCGCCGCATTTTCGGCGCAGGGACGATTCGGCGCAGAGACGATTCGGCGAATCCTCTTTCGGCGCAGGGACGATTCGGCTAATTCTCTTTCGGAGCAGAGACGATTCGGCGCAAAATAAATTTTATTTTGTCAGAATATAAAATTTTTATTTCATTATTTTCTAAAGCTAAATATGCGTTTAACAAATTAAACGCATCTCATTGGCTTAATATATACCAACATAATGTCACGACGGATGGTGTTACTATTAAAAAAACAGTCAATAAAACCGACAAAATTAAAAAAATTTAGAGATGCTGACGCCCGAATTCTCGCAATTGTTCAAGATTTTGAAAACAGAGATATTATTGATTATTTGCGTGGACTAGCACATAATTTTGAAATGCAAAGCTAAAATTTTTTAATTTATATAAATATTTATATTACTATATATTAATAATTAATAAAAACTCATTTTAATTTAATTAATTATCTCATGTAATGTTATCTATGGTATACTTTATAATTATAATTTGTTGTTTTACACCTACTCTGATTGGGTTCCCACTTTGATTCCCTCGCAAGGAAGAAGACAGTAAATACAATTTTGTAGTTTTAAGTAAAACGCCAATCCTCTTGTATCGTTCCACACTTCCAGTTGGTTTGGCGCCGAATTAGGTGTGCGCCGGATTGGCGGCACCGAATAGTCTCTGCGCCGAATCGGGTTACGCCGAATCGGGTTACGCCGAATCGACCTTGCGCCAAATTGTCCCCACTCCAAAATGTCCCTGCGCCGAAATGTCCCTACGCCGAACTGGCTGCGCCGAACCGGCGGCGCCGAACTGGTAGCGCCGAACCGGCGGCGCCGAACTGGCAGCGCCGAACCGGCGGCGCCGAAAAGTCCCATTCCCGTCCCATAGTGCATAGTTAGGATAATTAAAATACAATTTTGTTATTTTGTTTGATAATAATATTATAATCGTGGATTACACTTTAAATATATTTTGTGAAACCCACCATAAACGTCCGTATCCGTTTTTCATAGCATATAAATAATATTTCACGTCTATTTATGCGCCGTATTTAAATAAGCCGCCATTCGCAGCATGCCTTCCATAAAAATTAATTTAATTGTGATTGGTTTATGTGGATGACTAATTTTTTGTTTTATGTCTGTACACCCGGTACCAAAATAATAGTATATGGCAAAATTTCAAGATTAAAATAACCAAATGCCTTTTAAATAAATGTAAAGAATCAATAATACATATCTCTTATCTTATCGGTAAGTACTTTTTCATTTTATTTTACTTTCTGTAGTGGATTTAAATTTTATATGTGAGGTCAACAGCATCGTTCACAACGAATATAGGAATTTTTAACTATTATTTAGTTCTTTTCCATAAATAGAGGTGATGATCCTATGTTTATTTTGTTGTTTGATGGCTTATTTTCACTGTATGTTTTGTTTTCACTTGTATTTTGGGTCGTCTTAAGTACATAGGTCTTATCTATTTGTCGATATTTTTTTATAACTTTCATATTCGTTTATTTTGTACATGATGAAAGGTAGAAGATTATAAATATTTTTATCTGTCGATAAAACAATAATTTTTTTGTTATTTTGATTTTAGTTTTATTAGAAATTCTAACCTATAATGTCCAAATCGCCAAATCAAAATAAATTAGCTAATATTTTATCAATTCCACTGCCTGATGACAGACCTATTACAGGGTTACAAGTAAGTCGACAATTCGCTTATTTTATAATATAATACCTACAATTAAAAACTTGCAACTCATTACATAATGGTGGTGGGGGAGTTATATATTGTGATTCACAAAGAAAAATAGTAGTGTATTTTAAATATTAATTAGTAAAATGCTGTCGTTAAGGTTTACACATGTTTAATTTGTAGATAATAGAAAATTTAGAAAGGTGCCCATTAGGTTTTAGGGCAATTAGTAAAACTTATGATCAGGACCAAGACGCAGATTTATGGAGAGAAGCTTCATTTTTAAAACGAAAGTCAGAGAGGTACTTGTGTTTGTCTAAAAGTCAAGGTAAGTGACCGAATACATGTTTTATGAATTATTATGTTCTTATATGTTTTTATTGAATAGGCCTTTCTGGATACGTTGTAGAAGAAATAATAGTAATTAATGATAAAATACCTCCCGAAGGTTACAGTTTAATATCAAGGACTATCGATTCGGAACAAAAAGCTTGGCGTAAAAAACAATTGTGTTATAAATTAGTTCCACGTAAAAGTGCTCGTCTAGTTGTGACTGATATAATTGTGTGTAGCCGTTTAAAAAAAGCACCAGAAGGTTTTAATTTTGCAGGGTAAGAATTCAATATTTCTATGTTTGATGCAAGTGACGTTCGTAATAAAAGCTTTACAGAATTTTGTGTTCAATCAACTTAACACTATCCAACTAGTTTACTGAATAATGTTGACTCTTGTTTTCAAAGAAAGGTACATTCCTAAAGTGTACATTTGTGTATACCGGATGTTGTTAAAATTGACCGAGAACGTATTGTTCTTGTCAATTGCCAAGTCCAGAAAAGTAAAACATGAGATAATGACAAAAAACTTTTAAAATTGTCATTTGAGTAAATGAAATAACTAGATTTTAAGGTTGGTCGGTAGGTTTAGATTTTGTGCAAAAAATATTGTAATACAGTGTATTTACTATAATATTCTTGTAGAACTACATATTTTTGATAATATTTGTTTATAAAAATAAATTCTAGAAAAATTAGTTTAGCCGCAATTTGTACTCAAAATATGAATTTATTTACGGAATGCCTGTACGATCCTGATAAGATATCATAAGGGCACTTGTACTAAATGCAAGAGTCTTTAATTAACTATGACGAGAAATAATATTTATTTTGATTTTTTACTTTGAAAAACTAAAAATTTGTGGAACAAAAAATGTATGCTTTTCTTGTAAACGAGAGATTAGTAACTTTTGATATGTTATAAAGTAATAAATTCAAAATAAACAAAGTTAAATAAACTATAAATTAATGAATTTTGAATTTATTACTTTATTTTCTTATAAACGTTCTGTTTTGAATAAGTATTTAAAAATTCATATTTTCAAAGTAATTCAAAGTAAAAATCAAAATAAAAATTATTTCTTGTCATAGTAAATTAAAGACTCTTGCGTTTAGTACAGTTGCATTGTGATATCTTATCGGGATCGCACAGGCATTCCGTAAATAAATTCATATTTTGAGTACAAATTGCGGCTACTCTAATTTTTTTAGAATTTATTTTTATAAACAAATATTATCTAAAATATGTAATTCTACAAGAATATTATAATAAATACACTGTATTACAATTTTTTTTGCACAAAACCTAAACCTACCGAACAGCCTTAAATTCAAATAACATTGAATTTGTTGGGATTTTCTTCATAATTTTACCATCGATTTGTAGACTTTTGCATTCTTAATAGTTTGGTGTATTAAACTCATTTTTAGGAAACTGGTGACTTGTAGAGTTTTGCATTTAAGAACTTAATATTATGTATCTGTTTTATTTTATTAATCAGAAACTTTTCATAACAATAATATTTGATTTTATGTAAAAATTCTTGATTTTTTGTAAAATTTTTTGATTTTACAATAAGTTTCTGATGGCCACCAACTGCATTATATTGAATTTCATTTCATAACAAATACAAGTTAATTTAGGTATAATGGATTTAACATTAATTTAATACAATATGGATATTTTTCTGTCACAATATCTTTTATAGAGAAAATTATCGAATACAGAAATTGTCAATTACGTGAGGCAAAATGATCCTTTAACGGAAAATTTTTTTAGACATTTTCGGCGATCCAAGATGCTGACTAGGAATTTATGAGAATATTGTTACATCATTTTTACCTACAGATAGGACCACTGCAATTTAATTTAGCAGTTTACCTATATATTAGGTGTAGTAAAAAGAAATCCATTATTTTTGCATGAAATTGAAGACTTTATTTAGCATAGTTAGAATGAACAGAAGTTAAGTATGCGCCGTTTTGTTTGATAACTTGTTGCCATTTTGAAGGTAATTTCATGATGCCTCTCTCATAGAAGTCTTTGTCCCTATTGGCGGAAAACTGGGACAGTCGATTTTCACAAACCTCTCTTGAGGCGAATTTTTCACCAGCAAAATCGTTCGCCATAGACAGGAACAGGTAGTAATCACTTGGTGCCAGGTCCGGACTATAAGGTGGATGCATAAGAACCTCCCAACCAAACTCTAGGAGCTTCTGGCGAGTCAGTTTCGAATTGTGTGGCCTGGCGTTGTCCTGATGGAACACAATTCCTCTCCTATTGGCCAAAGCTGGCCGCTTCTGGGTGATTGCTTCATTCAGACGGTCCAACTGTTGACAGTACAGGTCCGAATTAAGAGTTTTGCCGTAGCGAAGCAGCTCATATTAGATGATTCCCTGCCAATCCCACCAAACACCTAGCAAAACCTTCTTGGGTGTCAATCCTGGCTTGGCCACCGCTTGCGACCACGACCGTTTTCATTTGACGTTATCGTAAGTGATCCACTTTTCATCACCAGTCACCATCTGCTTCAGAAATGGGTCGATTTTGTTGCGATTCAGCAGCGATTCGCAAATGGAAATTCGGTCCATGACGTTCTTTCGTGTTAACTTGTGTGGCACCCATACATCGAGCTTCTTTTGAACTGTCATATTAGATGCTTTTTTAGTATGAAATCTAATCTTTCTAACGTCATGTAGTGTAACCCGATCGGACTTATACAACGCGAGATACAAATTACTAAGCTACTTATTGCAAAAATAATGGATTTCTTTTTACTACACCTAATATGCCACCAGATGTCAGTAAAAAGTTATCGATAAGCTTGGCTCATTGTTCGCCGTTTTCGATATCGTTTAGGCGTTTAGGCTAGTTACATAATAGGAATTTGTGTTGTCAAATACTATCATCGTTAACGTATTTGATTCGATCTGCTACGTCTCGATAATTGAAAAGATATTGATGGAAGTTAGTGGATGGGGGTGTTAATATGGTATCACAAACAGTTCTGACAACATTTTTTTATCATTTTTTCACAATATATAATTATATAATAAATTATATTACAAATATATAATATATATAATTATTATACAAACATGAAAAATATTGTCTGGGAGGATAGCAATCCTAAACATACTTTTAAGAAAACAAAGATGTTCTTTGAAGACCAAAAGTTATTTGTTATACCGTGGCCTGCTTTAATACCCTGACAAACCCAATCAACCCAATTAAGCAAAATAGAGACATACCGAAAAAGAAATAATTGAAATAATTTTTTCTTTTTCAGAAAATTTGAAGATAATATTGAAACTTCATTTCAGTTAAATTTTTGTATTATGTTTATAAAATTTCTAACATAATTTTAGAAATTTTACCAACAAATCAGATATTTTATCATGTCACATAAATGGTATTAATTAACCTAGAGTTCGTACCAAATAGAAATAGAACCGTCAATCACAGTAGGCCATGCCTCAAAGATATCTCCAACCAGTTAAAGAACTCTAATGCCCGGTTTCTCCATCGCGTCTTAAGTTCCAGGTAGAACTTAAGCTGCAGCTTAAGTTGCTTAAGATAGATTTTACGCTGTTGCCAAATTGGCTGTCAGCTAAGCAATTGCTTAGGTAAGGGCGACGTGCCTTGGTGCACCCAAGGGTGCAACCCGACTCAGGTTTCAAGTAGGGCTTAGGCGCGATTAGACCTTAGCCAGGCAACAGCTTAAGATGCGATTGAGAAACCGGGCATAAGTCATTCAGTAAGCGCACTGTGGCTTTCTTACAATATGTTAGAAATAGTTTTAGTTTTACATTTTCTTGTAAGAGCTACAAGTCATCAAAATAATATTGTTTTATAAATCAAACTTTAATTATTCACATTTGTTACCGTTTGTTAGTTAGTTCGTTTATTAACGAAAAATAAAATTATTTTATTTTACTATGCCAATGATGATATAAAACTTCATATTATGTGTTATCTTTTTAAAAACAATTGACTTTATGAATTTTAAACATTTTTGCACCTCATTTTCGTGACTAGTGAACCGGTTGACTATATAGGCTGTTCTTTGCATACCTTAAACCACTTAAACCCTTGTTTTTTAAGTGGCAATGCTAATCTCTCCCTTAGATATTATGTACACTTTTATCTTTTAAAAATAATATTACCAACTATTATGATTGACAGTTCCATTTCTATTTGGTACGAACACTAATTAATTGTAAATTTAATTAAAAATTTAATAATCTCATAAATTTTATTAGCATAAAGAGCCAATTATATGAGGATAGTGACTTGTACAAGGTACTGTCTTCGTGTAAACAAGTATTTTAGTATTAAATTCCAGTGCTGGTTTTAGTAACAATTCCAGTTTAGTGAGTAGAAACAAATACTATAGATAGGATAATACGTACAGCTCAAGCCTATAACAATAGAATTTTCGTAGCACGAAAATTAGCGCCACCTGTTTAGCGGAGTTGGAACTGTAATTAAGAGGTTATGAATGAAGTGTAATTTAAAAGCAAATTATTTCATTAATATATAGTATATAATATATATAATATATAGTATTTGGTAGAAAGCAATCCTATTTACTGGAGCCAGTAGCTAGCCCCCACCCATACTTTCCTGAAACTAAACCCATGTAAACATAATCGTTTTAGCAGGACAGAATAGTGATTTGACACTTCGAATTCATTGTTTAAAACACTACTAACTTGAGCAAGCTGCTATTACCATGTAAACACTAAACACAACTTTCCTTTAAATCACTAGCTTTAGTACTGGATTTTAGTAACTTGTATAAGTCACTATCCTCGTGTAATTGAGGCTTTACTTTATAAATCTAATTTTTAGTGAAATAAACGGGGTTATTATTTGCTACAAAATGGGAAACGTGCAGGATACAGAAAGTGAATACAAGCCACCAGACTTACCTCCAAAACCTGCAGCACAGTTTTCTCCATCTTCTGCAGTTTATCCAAATTTAAATAATGGAGATCATGATTACGAAATTCTCAATCCCGATTACAATAACAGACCAGGTAGACCTGCTCCTGCTCGTCCAGCCCCTCTTGTACCACAACAATCAACTCACACTCTAACATCAAGCCATAATGGAATAGAAGGGGTGCCTTTTATTATAAATCCAAGATTTCTAAATTCTAATTCTGATAGGGTAAGTTTTTTTAGTATGTAAAAATGTTGTATTACCACGATTGCAGTTGACACTTTCTTGTAACCCAAGGAGGCATTTTACATAGTAAAATAATAGATATACTCAGTTCTGTTTTTAAATAGTGGTTACCTTCTACAAACTATAGTGTAAAAATCATGTAGAGTGAAGATATAGTTGATATTATAGAAAAAAAAATTTTTAAACAACTTTAACGCTCGGTTCCACCAATTTAATTTAAGCAAAAATTTAGATCTAAGTCGTACATTTGACTTAAATAATAAGTAACTATAACTAGGTATGCAATGCATGCTGCCTTTACAAAAGTTGAGCGAAGCGTGTGATCCTTCCTCCTATTTTGGTTTCTGTCATTTTGTTAAGTGTTTCTGAAGATAAACCAAAATGTCTTGCCATACACGGCCACCAAATATCAGTTGCACTGAGTGTTAAAAACATTTTAGGTATACCCAACTGATTGACCATTGCTTTCAGTTCGTTGCACTTCTGATACCAGAAGCTAGACATTCCTCTGATTGTAGATCCATAAGCAAGCAATTTTGATAATATGCGACGATCATGTATTAACTCTTGTCTAAGCTGTTGCATGTTGCCAGTAAAGTCGTTCTCTTTAGCGAAAATCATGCTTCTGTTAATTGTATCGTGTTGTTGGGCAGTGTTAAGGCAAAAAAAAACGAAATCGAGGATCAGTTGCAAAGCGTTTATCATCGTATCTTATTAAATACTGTGATTAACTTTTTCATTGCAAGTTAAATCGAGAAATCCACATTTACCTTCAGGAAACAGGTGAGGAAACTACATTGTAACATTGTCACATTGTGACTTAAGTCTAAATTGCTTAAATTAAATTGGTGGAACCGGGCGTTATTTAATGATAAATAAAAAAAATGAACTAAAAAAAAGGAAAAAGAAATTGAAATCAAGCACCCATAGAAAAGTTAACTAAATACTCAAGTTATTTAAATTGATTATTATTGATCGCCTAAATATTATTTTTTAATAGGAATAGCCAATAAGATTCTTGTCAGGTAAAACAAGTGAAAAACCAAGCATTACTGCATATTTGTTGCGTTGCACGATGCACAGTGCATATTAACCCGTAATCGCTATCCTGCGGTCACCATGACAGGGTCTCAGTACCTTTAAGTTACATCACTTAGTTTTAATTTTTTTTCTGACTTACTAGTATACCAACTAAGACATCTACTACAAAAAAACTGTCATGAACTGCTTTTAAAAGCATTACAAAAATTTGCTCCTGATTCACTGGAATCAGTGAGAACCAACATAAATTATTATTTTGGTAAGTTGGCGCCCCTGAACAAGGCCTATTGAGGCATCAACAATGCATCGCAACATCACCTTTGCTCCAACAAACAACTCCAATTCTTTCGACAGGCTTCCAGTTTTGTTAATGTCACTTTAATGTTTTCCAGATCGAAATCGTTTATGTTGCGAGTATCGACGATTTGATCCTGAGCTGTAATTTTAAACATTTTGAAATTTCTTTCTCGGAAACTTTGCAAAACTGCTTCATTGTGGTCTTCTACTTGGTTATTTGTGGGATATATACGAAGAACCTTTCCAATCGCAAATTCTCCATTGGCTTCCTTAGAAACTTTTTGCATCAACACCGCAAATTCAATTCAATTCATCAATTTTACACATTCAATATTTCGATAAACGTTGTATCTCCTTGTTGTTGCATATTTTCATTAATTCGAATAACATGATCATTCTCCATAAATTTGTTGCCGGTTCCATATGACGCGGTTGATTGAATACTTGATTTCCTCTGACCGGTGGTAATTGAAACAAATCGCCAAACAGTAAAATGTTGATTTCACTGAACGGTTGATCACTATTTTTCAACTACTTGAACCGGCAGTCAATCATGCACAGCATTTCGTAGGGAACCATTGAAATTTCGTCCACAAAGAAAAACTCAACTTCCTTAAATTTTTGTCGCATCACTTGTAGATAATTACTAGTCAGAAGCGGCATGTTGATCATTTTTTCATCTTTTTGAACTGGTAATTTCAAAGTAGGTAGTACTGTAAATTTATTAATATCTTGATCAAATGTTATTAAACGTTCATAACATAACAATTTCCTTTGGCTCTTAAAGTTGCCATTCGCTGATGATATTGTTTCAAATGTACCTTTCTTTGAGATACATTTTCTTTTGATCTATATATTGCTTTCCCTCGCCGTTCTTGTTCTAACCGTTTCTTTCTTCGCGCTAAACTTTCTTCTGCCCTTGATTTCGTCATTTCGTTTTTCTTGTCTTATTTCAAGATCATTGTTTCTTTTATTTTTATTATTTCTTTATTTTACTTTTATTATTGGATTATATTTAATTGAGCCCACAAGGCTTTTTTAAGTCGCCACAGTATTCGATCTAAATTAATTTCTTTTAAGTTGGTAACAGAGCTAAACCTATTGTAGCATCCAATAAGAAAAGCGCGGAGAAACTAACGGCCAATTAGAAATATGCGGACAAACAAACACAGAAAGTTAAATAAAAGCTTGTAATAATAATAATGCAAGTAGGGAATTGGTTCCTTAACTTTAATTTATTCAATAAAATAAGAAATTATTACTAAATACTCTGTACCTATTGGGTAGTATGCATAAAACGACGTATAGATTAAAAATATATAGATTAAATGTTAACTAGCCTTTGTGTAACCGGGCATGAGTAACTTTCTTTTATGTGAACAAGAATACTACAAAATAGATCTTTTTTTTAACCCTTCGTTAGGCGCGCTATTTTCAGTTGTATACTAATCCATAAGAAATACATTGAATAAAAGAACACTGGTCTACGAGTGGAGACTGCGCGCCTAACGGAGGGTTAATATTGAAATATGTAGTATTAATAAATATGATAAACAGAAATTAATATCTACTTGCACGAGAAAATTAACTACATATTACTTATTAACATGCTAAAGCACAAAAGATTTCTGCAAAAATTAAAAATGTTTAATTTTTCTAAATCTTGTTATATCACAGTGTAGAAAAGATCACTTAAACAGAATTGGGTGTAGATACTAATCAAAAATGTATGTAATAAGTCTTCTTGACTAGTCTTAACTTCATTAAGCAGAAATTTAAATTTAGTATGTAGTAAATCTAATATAAAATATAATTTTTCAGCCACAGTATCCTGTCATTAAGATAAGGACCATGCAGCAATTAATGAAGGATTATGATTACAGTTTTACAGTTGAAAAGCAATAAATAATACCTAACAATGTGATTGACTGTGAAATACAAAAATATGGAACTGATTAGCATTTAGACTGTGTTATACATAAAATATTTATATCTTGAGTACTGGACGAGTAGCACATAAGTAGATACAATTTTAATACCAATTAAAAGTTTATACCGAATATTAGAGAAAAAGAAATATATTTAAAAAGTGTCATTTGTATAAATATTTCATCATTTTGTTTAACTTTGTGAGGTATAGTTGGTTGTTGATTCGCTGAACCTATACAAATGTGATATTTTATTCGTTTATGTTTATAAGTCACACAGCTTTTTTAAGTGTTACATTCTATGATTTAGTTTTATTGTGTATATTTATTTCAATTTAGTTAATATAATTTTAGTTATTTTAGAAAATTTTATTAATTTCGTAATTCTTATTACCTAAGGGTTATACTTAAACAAATATTTAATCTTTCATTAAATACAAAAATTATTATTAAATCATAAGATTGTAATCATGGAATATTTACATATTACTCTATTGGAATATTAAATTATGTTGTGGATAAAATGTACGTGTCTGAAGGTTCTGCATATCTTCATCGACCTAAGTAAGAACGGCCATCAAGTTTTAAGTTTTGCCAATTGACAAAACCGCCTTAATGAAGTTCAAATTCAATTTGAGATCTAAATGATAATCTTTTCAATCATAGAAATTTTAATTTAATTTAAATTTTATATTGAATGAAATTTCAAATTGACTCATGAAGGGTTGTTTTTGTGTTTATCTTTAAAAACCAAAATATGTAGATAACTTTTATTTTTGGATATTTTAGCAAAAAACATTTAGAAAATAAACTCTAGTGCATTTTTACTTTACTAGATATTTTAAAAATTAATAAACAACAAATACAGTAGAGCGTTGATAATCCGGATCAATTGTGACTGGACCCTATCCGGATTTTCAAAAAGAATCAACCTAGGTTTACCTATAGTCACTATAGCGATGGTGGTGAGAAGTGATGTTCAATTTTTGATAATATGTTTTTGTTTATTTACAGTTTAAAATAGAATAAAAATAATTTTTTTACATTATTTTATAATGAAATCTTGGTTGAATTTGCAACATCCTGAGTCAATTTAGAGGCCGTTGTCGCTACTATTATTCCTATAAAGTTACCATAGGTTTAGCTGTTTAGCTTACTACAGGTCCAGCTTTGAAACTAGGTCATGTGTGCATTTTAATAGGCATTTTTTTCGGCAGATTTAAAATAAATTGAATTTTTAATAATACTCATAACTACACAAAGTGATTAATAAAAATATGTACAGAATTGACCAAAACAATAACATTAATACTTAATATGGTTTATTTTATATTCAGGTGTGTAACTAAATGACGATATGTATACTTAACTATTATTTCCATACGTCATTAAATCTAATCTTGAAATTTCATATTAGTGTAATATTTAGTTTGTGGATATTTATATTAAGATAATCAGATATTCTGTGATTATTAAAAATGTTATTTAATGATAATTTCAGTACTTCTAATTTATAATTTTAATATTATGTAATTATGATTTGAGTGATGCATCATCTACATAAGTAGCCATAATGTCACATATACCAATAATACAAGTGATTTGCCAAACTAAGCTTTTATTCTACACACTTAACCCTTGAACGTGCAGCACTATTAGCTAGAAATTTGATTATGAATTGTGGGATCGAATATATAAGTCTAGATCCTGGGTGATGCTTGAAATTTCAACCCTTTATCATGAGAGGTAAAAAACGACGTCTACCAACCCTATTGTGCATCCAAATAGTGATTAGCCCCTTCATGCACAAGTTAATTTTGAATTTCTGGTCAAAAAATGATCCAATTTTTTTAACGTGAAAATTTAGTGTTTATACAAAATTAAATTGAAAAAAAATATTTACAATTTTTTTTTTAATTTAGTGTACTTAATACTAAATATTCACTTTCAAAATATCTGAACATTATTTTTGCATTTTGTAATGTGCCGCCCTTATTGAGTTCTAACCAAGTTCAACAATGTATAAAAAACTTAAAAAACAAATATTTTTAAAAACTAGTCAATTAGTAATACGGTAACACATTTTCATTAAAAGTAATAGATATACAGCTCCACCAACGTTAGAACCAACTTTAGGGGCGTGTCAGGCGCTGCTAGAATTAAAAATGTACACTCAGATGAAGAAGTTTCTCGGCGAGAAAATTTAAAATCCATAAATTATTTTGTCAAATTGCAGTCAATTTATGAAGATTTGTTCTAATAGGAATACTGTTTTTGTAGACAATAAAGTTCAAATATAAATAACACAAGACTGAGTAAAACAAATAACCACGACAAATGTAAACACACGCAATGATTTCTTAGTTTTACAACAGAATGTACTTGAGAAATAACTCGACGTTCATTGGTTTATTCAAATTTTTACTAATTAGTTGGCATATTTGCCAACTAATGATAATTTTTTAAAAGGAAGTAAAAAGATTGTTATACGGGGTTCACCAAAGTTTAATAATTAGAAAGTAGTAGGAGAAATTGTCCTTGGAGAAAATATTAATAGTTTTGAAAAGTCGTCGTGAAACTCGAGGTTTTATCCTCTATCAACCAGTGGTAACGTTGGCAATGTTTTACAATGTTTTCTTATATCTGAAAAACTAAATGGGTACAAACGAAAATAAAGATTTCAATTGAAAATGAAGAAGGTAAAAACTATTAAAACTATTTTGGATTTGTCTCTCTTTCCTTTCGGGCAGTATTCCATGGAACGTTTTGGCAGCCGCTGGTCTTCCATCCTTTCCACATGTTCCTTCCATTGGCATTTATATGTGCAGCCATTCACTGCTCGCAGGAATCTCATTTCTGCTGCTTGTATTTTAGATCTGTCGGGTCTTTTTTGGATTCGAAATGAGGGGGGGGGGCTGGTGAAATGCCCATTTTAAATATTTTAAAATATCTAAAAAACTAAACAATAGGTACAAACGAAAATAAAGAAGATACAAACTATTTAAACTGTTTAAAATCTAAAATTCAAAATGGGGGCTGGTGAAATGCACCTATTTTTATTTCTTCGAAAATGTGGTTTTAAATTGAATGATGTTACGCAATGAGGATCCAACCCACACTAACTTCAAAATGAGAAAATGGTGTTTAAAAATTCTGTAATAATCTTTCTTCATTAATTGATATTTATATTATTTTTAACAAAACTTTTAACATCCCAAGTAACATTTTGAGCCTGGGAAATGTCTGGCAAGGACCTGGCAGAGAAAATTTCACAGGTTCCTGTACCTGTACCAGGCCTGTCCCAAGCTTATTACAGTGCCCTTATAAAGCAATTAGGCCCCTGTATTCCGCCTGGTACAAGCTTTTGACAAGCCTGTGGGAATGCTGGCAGGGACCTGTGACAGGGTTTCAACAGGTCCCTGGCAGAGACCTGTGCAAGGTGCCTGGCAGGGACCCGTGATAGATGACTGCCAGGGGCCTGTGAAAGGTCGCTGCCAGGGACCTATAACAGGTATCTGGCTGGGACCTTTGAAAGGTAGCTGCCGGGGACCTGTGATAGGTAGCTGCCGGGAACCTGAGGGACTTACGGATTGCTCAAAATATTAATAAAAAGTTTCAGTGATTTCCACGCTTAAAAAAAATATCTATTATATTTTATTACTCAATTATATTTAACATTTTAGTTATAATCCAGGATTTAATGCTATTGCTATATATTACAAGTAACATATATAAATGTTATTGTTTTTGATCTTCTATTTAAATTATAGTGTTATTAATTTATTATATTTAGATTTACATAACCCTGTATAATTAATTACCTTCATTTTTTGATGTATCAACATTCAGTACCTGCGAAAATAAATTTAAATATTGTGGATTTTTTTTTGACTTCCCTGGGGTTCGAACCGACGACTGTTGCCTCTATCCAATTTGAAACCTAAACGTCTAACCACTGAGCCACCCAAGCTAGTTACTTAAACTGTGATTTAAATTTCTAAATCTGATTTTTTTAGATTGGTACATAATATATTATTTTCCAGTATAGTATAAAAGTCGATGCTGTTATTTAAAATTTATTTATAATTTATAAACCAACATTGGATCGCTTTACGAAATGGAAAACTGTAGTTTAAGAAATAGTAGTATTAAAAAATCAAATGCATGAATCGGCTTTAATAAATTTATGCGCACCTGCAAAATTGTTCTATTTTGTACAATTTAAAAAAAATAGCTGCAGTTGATTTGGCACTTCTCAGGCTGAAAATATTATTTGGGTCTATTTCTGGCAATTTATACAGAGCACACCGAAAAGAACAGTATAACTTTAGAACCTGTTAAGTAGCTGTCCCAGGCAATTAAAAGGCCCAGGCAAATAAGCTTTAAATCAGTACCTGCTAGGTAGCTGTCCCAGGCAATCTACAGGCCCAGGCTAACTAACTCTAAATAAGTACCTGCTCGGTAGCTGTCCCAGGCAATCTACAGGCCCAGGCAAACTAACTCTAAATAAGTACCTGCTAGGTAACTGTCCCAGGCAATTTACAGGCCCAGGCAAAAAAGCTATAAATAAGTACCTGCTAGGTAACTGTCCCAGGCAATTAACAGGCCCAGGCAAAAAAGCTATAAATAAGTACCTGCTAGGTAGCTGTCCCAGGCAATTTACAGGCCCAGACAAACAAGCTTTAAATAAGTACCTGCTAGGTAGCTGTCCCAGGCAATTTACAGGCCCAGGCAAACAAGCTTTAAATAAGTACCTGCTAGGTAGCTGTCCCAGGCAATTTACAGGCACAGGTAAACAAGCTTTAAATAAGTACCTGCTAGGTAGCTGTCCCAGGCAATTTACAGGCCCAGGCAAACAAGCTTTAAATAAGTACCTGCTAGGTAGCTGTCCCAGGCAATTTACAGGCACAGGTAAACAAGCTTTAAATAAGTACCAGCTAGGTAGCTGTCCCAGACATTTTACAGGCCCAGGCAAACAAGCTCTAAATAAACACCTGCTAGGTAGCTGTCTCAGGCAATTTACAGGCCCAGACAAATAGGCTGTCTGCCAGGTGCCTGTAAGCAAAGTTTGTATATTGCCAGGCAATTGAGAGGTAAAAATGTTACTTGGGATATTTAGCATTAAATAAGGCAGATCTATTATAGTTCCGAAATATTTGATACACAAATTCATGCTAGGAATTAAAACAATGTGAGTTTTGGTATTTTTTGTAAAAATTGTATAGTTTTTAATCCTCATAAAAAGACCACAGCGGTGGCTTGATGTGATCGCTAGTTGAAGTTACGAGCGGAGATTCTGGGTTCAAACCCCGTACTCGGCAGAATTTCTTAGCTCAGCCCTCTGGTGAACATCAAGCTGTGGATCGAAATACTTATAGCTTCCCTTAATAACTCAATGGGAAAACGGGGTAGGGGAGAGTGTTCCACAGTGAAACATGTTCCACAGTGAAACATCCTGGTTTAAAAGAAAACTAGTGAACATAAAACTACTGCCTTCTCGTGAATAATAGTTGACTAACATTCTCACATTTTAAATTAAAAAACGCCAACTTACCACCCACAGTTTAGTCGGTGCAACAGGTCAGTTAATAAAACGAAGCAAAAGTTAATATATGCATGTGCTTTGATAACGTATTTTAAGTTTAAACATACATTTTTTTTATTTCATTATTATTGTGGCAGAAAGCCCTGGTCTTGAATAATGTAAGCAGCCTTTTAAATGTCTTTAATATTTTTTGTTTAGTTGCTACGAATTTTTTCTCTAAGGTTATAACATGGGTCACAGTGAAACAGTCGTGTTTCACTGTGGATCGGCATGTTTCATCCTGCCAAAACCAAATAAGCACGGAAAAACAAAGCGGCAGGTAGATTTGCTTTCATTTGAAATCCTGTTTAACAACATTGAAGTGCGTTAAATGATCTTACCTTTATTTATATTTTATTAATTATTAATTATATGTATTTTTTATAATCTCTATGATATATTTTATGTGAATTGTTTGCTTTTGTTCTCTTTTGTTTATTTTAAATTTAAAGTTCCTTGAATAAACAATTAATAACGAATTTGGCTACTTTTTAAATGTTGTTTCATAGTACCCCACTAGTGTTCCACAGTGAAACAAAAATCTTTGTTTAAAAAAAAATTAATATTGAATAAAATGTAGTATTTTCTTTAATTTTTTCATAACCTAATTGAAGTTTAATGTATACTTGTCCGATTTATTGACTCAAACCTCATTTTTTAAGACATTCCTATTTTTTGCAAATTAAAATTAAAAAAGTGTTTCACTGTGGAACACTCTCCCCTACAATAAGCCTAGAGCTTCGGTGCAAAGTGAACCTTGACCACTACCCGTTTCGTAATGATAATGATAATAATCCTCATAAAAAAGAGTAAAATTATTTAAAAGTGAAAAATTTAACCCAAAACCAGAGCTAACTCAATTTTTAAAATTTTGAGGGTTGGATTCTTATTGCATAATCACCAATCAATTTGATTATGTTTTGTTATCATTTGCGATAATTTTCTACTTTCATTGGAAATACAACAGTTGACTATTTTGGAAGCTTATAAAAGAAAAAAGATATTTTTATATAATTGTTTTTTTTTAAGTTTTCATAAATTAATCTTTGGTGTGTTACTTATCTATGAACCTTCTATGAACCAATTATTAGAATAGCTTTTGCAAGCGAAGCTTTGGTGGCACTGCCCCATAATCCTTAAATTAAATATAACGTAGGTAGATATAAATACGATAGAGTGGTTTTCGGCTCTTTAATTAATATTCTTAATCGATATTCATAGATCGAACTTCTCTTATCTATGTCGATAAACTTAAAATTTACACCAATTTAATTTATACTCGTACGCCACTGATTCGCTCCACTTATCTTGAAAGATTTTTAAGGTTAAGTATAGTTAAATTCGGTTAACAGGAATTATTAATGCATAATTGATTTATTGTATGTGCTTAAAATAAATTTACAGAAATATGTTCTTTTGTATCATCGTGTAAGTTATTTTAAACAAATGGGACACGATCAATCTAATTTATCTGGATTGGAATTGGACGAAAGGGTTGTAGAGGTAGCAGAATTTTGGTCACAACATACTGCTACAATCAACGGTGGAAATTTAGTTTCAGTATTAGTTGGCGAACCGTTAGTTGGAGGATCGTTATGGATATCCAAAACCCCTTTGGAAAAGGCAGCAAAAGTAAATTTTTGTTAAAATAACTAAAGAAAATGAGAAAATTTGTACTTTGCTCTTTTTAGAATTTAATGCTTTATCGACATCCGTGTATATTAAAATACATTTCTTCTTGGCATAAAGGTTCTAAATTTTATTTAGCTGTCGAGGACGTGAAACCTTTATCTTTGGTATTAGGGTCACAAAATACTTTACAAATTTGTGTTGGACTTTATTCAGTATTAAAAGCTTTGTGCTTTTTACATGACACGGCCTATGCATCCCATAATAATGTTTGCATTTCATCTATATATGTTACAAGTGACGGAAATTGGCGACTCGGAGGAATGGAATATTTGTGTCGATACATGGATTTGACAGATGATTATTTGTCTAAAACTAGAAAATATCGTTACAACAATGCTATTGATAAAAATGAAGAAAAAAATGTTAAAACCAATAGTGAAAAACCTTATATTATTGATTGTTTTGCATATGGAGTTTTAGTAAATGAAGTATTGCCAGAAAGTGATGGTAGGTTTCACTTTTTCTAACCAATATATATTTAAACCAATATTTTGCTTTAGATGATATTGCATTTTTGAACAGTTTCAAAGATTTTTGTAAGGATCAACTTCAAAGTGCTGATAATTTGTTGCGGCCAAAATTATCTTCTTTATTGGATCATGAGTTTTTCACTCACGATTTTATAATTGTTTATTCCTATTTAAACGAATTGCCACTGAAAAGTGACGAAAGTAAGATCACGTTTTTTAATACAATTACAAACAAATTACGTGCATTTAATGAAATTGTGGTTGCCAGTCAATTAGGTGGATTGTTATTATCACGCATGGTTCTTTTAGACAAAACTGCACAAGAAGAACTATTGCCGTTTGTATTGTCGCCCCGACAAGGTAAGGTGAATAGCATATTGTAAGCGGGGGCATCGAGTAGCCCAGAAAGGGATTTATTGTTTGATCATTTTTAAAACATCAAAATTTTAGTTTTGGTGCTGCAGCAATTTTTGTTTTACATTATGCAGCATAGGTCCAAAGGTTATCTGAAATACCTCATCTTTCATTTTTGTATCTTAAATTTGTTCAAAACACGAAATTGTCTTATGTGATTGCTCAATGGACATTCTCTTTTTTTTTTGTACACATTACTATTAGCTTCTATTGATAGGACAAATAGAAGCCGATATATTTTACTTTCCAAAAATCATGGAACTAATGAAATGTACTGCATCCTGTAAAAAATATGTAGCCACCATACCAGAACTTATTATTAGGGGGTAGGGAAGGGTCTAGAAGTAGGAAGAAACGTCTTACGTAATACATGAATGGCCCCCAAGTCAAAAACAACAAATGGCATTTTAAGGATGTCTCACACTTAAGTATTCATAAGTACTGTAGTGCAAATGGTGATTTAAAGTTTAAGGAATAAAATACCAAGACTTGTTTTCAAAATATCATTTTAAATTTGAGGAAACCATTTTGGGTATTTTTGACCAACTCCATATTTTCTTAGATTTAAGTTTTTCTTAATTAGTGAAGTGCAACTAGGCACTAGGGCCAATTATATAAGGAAAGGGCTAACTCTGAAATTAATAAAAACGAAGAGTTAAATCTTATCTGAGTAAGATTGTTTGGACAACTTGTCGGCATACAAGCAAAAGTGACTAACTGCAAAAATCGAGCTTTGCAGAAGAATAGTATTTAGGTTAAATTTCGCCTGTATAGGAAAGCTTGTTTATGTAAATATAGTTATTTTTACTATCTGTATAACTTAATAATTTAATTTCTAATAAATATCGGAAGTTTTTCTTGTAATCGCACTGGTAACAATTATTGCCATTTAGTCAATTATCTCATGTTCGGCATTTTAGCAGTTGGTTACTTTTGCTTGTATGCCGACTAACTGGCTGTAAATTTTAAAATGTTGTATTTGATTGACTCTAATTAATCGGTTTTAGATGTGGATGATACAACAAGTGGATTATTTTCAAGTGATAATTTTAGAAAGCACATGATACCAAGATTACTTCAAATATTTTGTGTTCGAGATGCACAAATTCGACTTTTACTTTTGAAATATTTCCAATGCTATATAAGGTGTTTCACAGTTGATGAATTAGAATCACATATATTACCAGAAGTAAGTTACTTTACGTTGATATAGTCCAACTTGATTAATTGGAAGCTCAGGAAAACAAATAAAAAATGCGAATTATCGAAAATTTGAGTTAATGAAGTTTAATTAAAACTTTCAAATTTAAGGTACCAAAAACACTTATAAATTAACGACGAATTCGAAATAAAAACTTTCAGATTGGTTAAGTTTGACTGTATAATATGATATTTACCCTAAAATATGAAAACATATATATTTATTTGGCGCGTGTATGTGAAAAGTGGTATATGTCCTAAAATACCGAATTTGAGATTATAGTGGAGACGTTTTTAAAGTGATCATCCGCACTTAGTGAAAAGTGATATAAGTCTAAAAACCCTTTATTTCCGGTTTTTACAGGGTGTATAATGGTATATGTCCATCTTATTGTTGTGAAAATATGTACATGTCGACTTGAACCATTAAAAAAAATGTTTTATGGTATATATCTACATGTACAGCATAAATTATGTTCCTTTCCTACCTAATATCTTTTGTGATAAACGATATAAAATAGAATATTTTCAGTAAATATTGTGAAAACTGCACTGAAAAAAATAATTAAAAAAATTAAAACTATGTAAAAAATTCATCATGTTGATGAAAAATTCATAGTATTGATGACAAAAATCTTTATTGTGATGAATTTTGTTCATCAATTTAAAGAATTTTCTACATCGGCTGAAAGATGATGAATTTTTCATCAATGTGATGAATCTTTTTTTCAGTGCAGGACTTCCCCGCCCCCAATTCTTGAACTAATTAATATTTACATATGACTCATTGAAACATCCCCTAATTATTTAGCTATAGAAAAAAAAGTGTCAAAATATTTACCCAACTATAAATTTGCGAGGCAAATTAAAAATTTTGTATTTAACGCTGATTTTCTCGAAACTCGGTTTTTAGACTTATACCACTTTTCACATACACGCGCCATTTATTAACTTATTTCTTTTTATTAGCTACTTGTAGGAATAAAAGACACAAGCGATCAATTAGTGGCTGTAACGTTGCGAGCTTTAGCAGATATTGTTCCAATTCTTGGTGCAACAACAGTTATTGGGGGTAAACGTGCAAAATTATTTAATGATGGTCGACCAATTATACATCCTGCCACGAACTCCAGGAGGAATTCAAGAAGATCTAGTACAATTCCAAATGAAACTTTTCAGTCTACTGCATTGACAGATATAAATAATTTATCTGTTGAATTAAATCAAATTTTGGAATTGCCAGAAAGACCCAGTCCTGATGGCGAGGAAGGTGAAACTTCAACTGAATTAGAACAATCTGCTGAAGATGATTTAGATAATTGGGAAGATTGGGATGTTCACGAAGGAAATAATTTTGGTGCAAATATCCCAATTACTATAAATGATACTGGGCGGTCAGATAATGATGATTATATATTGGAAAACCCAGAATTGCAACACCAAGAATCATCAAAACCACTTTCTCAACATCAATCAAAATATTCGTCTTTGAAGAAGAAAAAATTGCTAGATATTATGGAACTTGACATTAAAAATCAAGTTGATACAGTAACTACAAATGATGAGTTTGATTTCTTTCAAGACATGGAACCAGTAATTGAAAGTTCCAAAAATTATTTGCCTTCTATTGGTGTAAGTAACAGTATGTCAATAGATAATAATTCCCTTACTAAAAAATTAGATTTTGGTGTTGTTGAATTTGAAAAACATGAAGAAGGTTGGGGTGATGAAATAGAATGGGATTAAATAGTTTATATATAAATTATAGGTGTATATAGAATTTTTTATTGTAAATTTTTACATTTGTATGTAATTGCATTTTACGTTTAAGAATAACAATAATAATATAAATTTTATTTGTGAATTTAATTTTGTTGAACACCCAATACTATCTGGAAACTTTACCCAATGGAGACTATAAGGGCCAGCCTCCTAGCTACTAAGCTAAGTGAGGTCCCTGAAAGAAGAACTGCATGAAAGATATCAAATTTGTTTTAAGAAAGATTATCACATTTTATTTATATTACTAGTTAGTAATGCCTTGGAAAAATCCGTGTAGCTGGAGTCAATTTGACTGGCACTGCCAATAGCATAACGAGACTAAGATAATAGATTAGTTTCTACAGAGCGACCATTAGATTGATCACCAACTTGCATTTTTATACATTTAAATCTACCGCGCAAATCGCCGGCTATCTTTCTTTAGCAAGTTTGTCTAGAGCAGCGGTCTTAAACTTTTTTAGGCGCGGAGCCCTTGCGAAATTTTGATTTGGATATAATTATTATGAATTTGCCTAAATAAAGTTTAAAATTTCGATCAGTATAAAATATTAAACAAATAGAAACGTTTTCTTGCTTTTCAAAAAATATTATATATAGAAATAAGAATATATTATTAGTAAGTTAAATATATAATTGCACTCTTCTCGTATATTTTTTATTAATTACTGCTACGCGTTTCGACTACAATCAGTCATCATCGGACAATATTAAAAAATTAGTTTTAATCTGTCAATGTCGATAACAATTTTCAAAATTTTACTAACCTAGTTCTTATTAATATAAGTTTTAGGATTATTAATTTTATAATAATTTTGAATTTAAAGTTACATCAATTTTTTAATATTGTCCGATGATGACTGATTGTAGTCGAAACGCGTAACAGAAATTAATAAAATATACGAGAAGTGTGCAATTATATATTTAACTTACTATTATTAATATCCTCGTAAAAATATCTCTCAAATTATAATTAATATATTATTAACTTTTCTCCCGTACGAGTTTCAATTTGTGTAGTTACGCCACTGGTTGTGAACCTAAGTTCTCGCGGTTTACAAGCTTTTAAACGGCAATAAGCAAGAATTCAAAAAAGTAATTACCTACCTATTCGTAGTTTGCTTACCGCAATTTATTAACTTGTTATGTTTTTGTTGTCTTCTCTTATTTTATTCTGGTCAAGTTTTAAATACATTTTATCATATTTTTCAATAGAATAAAATATGCACTTCAATATACCCGCTAAAATTTTAACTTTTAAAAATATTAGTGATATAATAGTTCTTCCTAGTCGGTTGGCAAGATTGTAATTTGTTGCACGTAAAGTTGCCGTGGGTCTTTTCATTTCTAGTGGTCGTTGGTTAATCACAGAAGAAATCAATAAATATGGTAAGTGATATTATCAAAAATTTTGCTATTTTCTAATAAGTGAGATTTTACGGGTTAACTGTACGTATTTTATGTATTGAAATTTAAATGTGTTATTTGGATGACGTCGGATTAAGTTTCAGCTTTCCGCAACGTGAATCATAATCGTACTTTGCGAGCACATCTTTTGTTTTTATATTTTACGAACCATCAAGTTCGAAATCTGTTTAAAAAGGCTCCAAGTTTCGATTCACATGTATTCTTGCTGTTTTTTTAAGTGTTTTTAAACAATCTAATTTATAGGTTAGATTCACCTTGCCATGTGAGCATGCTATTCCAAAAAATATTTAAATGCTAACAGGAGTATTATTTTCTATTGTAGGGTTTCGTTAAGGTGGTGAAAAACAAACAATATTTCAAGCGGTTTCAAGTTAAGTTCAAGAGGCGTCGTCAGGGAAAGACCGATTATTATGCCCGTAAGCGTTTGATCGCTCAGGATAAAAATAAGTACAACACTCCCAAGTACCGTTTGATTGTACGTAAATCCAACAAAGACATTACTTGTCAAGTTGCTTATTCACGTATCGAAGGAGATAAAGTTCTGTGTGCAGCTTATTCGCACGAACTTCCTAGGTATGGAATTAAAGTTGGCCTTACCAATTATTCTGCAGCTTATTGCACTGGCTTGCTTTTGGCGCGTCGTTTGTTGCGACAATTAAAATTGGATAAGCTGTATGAAGGTTGCACAGATGTTGATGGCAAAGAATACAATGTCGAGGGTCTCGATAAAGGCCCAGGTGCTTTTAGGTAAATATAATTTTCTATTACCAATTTGACGTTAACTAATTTCTAATGATGAATTACCGACACATGCGCGTCATCTTATTGATATTTTATTACAATCTTTAGTGATTTAGGTTTGTGTTTTACAAATTTGCTGATCTTAGTTTGCAGGAAAATTTATCAAAATGATTATAATGTGTCTCTGATCGAGTTAAATTACAAATTAATTTCTGTAAGTTTTATCATTCGATAATTTGTGAATTTTTTGAAATTAGATGTTACCTTGATGTTGGTTTAACTCGCACCACTACTGGGGCACGTGTTTTTGGCGCTTTGAAAGGTGCAGTTGATGGTGGTTTGAACATTCCACACTCTGTGAAACGCTTCCCTGGATATTCTGCCGAATCGAAAGAATTGCAAGGAGAAGTGCACCGTGATCATATTTTTGGTAAACATGTTGCCGATTATATGCGAAGTTTAGAAGAGGAGGATCCAGAAGCGTTCAAGCGCCAGTTCAGTCAATACATCAAGAACAACATCGTTGCCGATCAGGTAATTTTTGTAATATTTCTTACGTCCAATTAATTACGACAGTTTTCATAAAATAATTCTGTGGTGTCGCAATTGGACAACAAAAATTATGTGAATTACTAATTTAAGAGATAACTGTTTTGGTTGTTTTCTTTTTTAATTTACAAACATTTTGATTTGTAAATGCATTTGTGTATTATTTACCTTAAATTTGCATTGTAGATTGAAACTATGTACAAGAATGCTCATGAAGCAATTCGTGCAGATCCCACTCATGTTAAGAAAGAAGATAATAAAGAACATCCACTTACTAAGAAGAGATGGAACAGGGCTAAGCTTACTTTGGCTGAACGTAAGAATCGTGTTGCACAGAAGAAAGCATCTTTCTTAAAAAAATTGGAAGCCGAGGGTCAAGCTTAAAAGTTGTATTAATCTTATATTGACTTTTCAAATAAAATTTTAAAGCTATAGATTGTTCTTATCTTCCTTTTGGGTATTTTATTTCTTCTACAACTCATAATTTAAACAACTTGGAAACATACAAAATCAAATTTATTAGTTAATGTCCATCTACAACGTATAAGATTTACAACTTGGAAACATGTAAAGTAATAGCATAAGCATGAGTAATATCTCTTCTCAGTTGTTTTGAAATTCTACAAAATCTGATAAAAGGTGATTGATTAATGTCAATTTTAAGGTTTTGTTTTATATAAAATAAGTTGTTTGCACCAATCGTATATGTAACTACTGTGACCAGGGATGTATAGTATAAGAGGTATAACGTCACCTTATATGCTAGAAAAGAACAGATGATGTGGAATATAAATGAACAAAATAAAGTACCTATTTAATTTTTATATAATAGGAGATGAATAGTATATTTTACGCAATAAATTTTTTTATTATTGTTAGATGGTTATAAAAACTAATAATACGTTACATTAGTTATTAACTAATTACCAATAATTTACTAACAATAATAACTCACTTTTACAGCAATACTTATTCTACATTTTTTTCTCCATCAATGTTTATAAAATGAATTTTTCGTATGTAATTTCCCATGTGCAAAGAATATTGATCATTTTGTTCGATTACTTTTCGAAAACAATCGGCCCGACTCACAGAGGAGGAAAATATGAAAGAGAACAAATGATAGGATATTCTGTGAAAAAGGGAAATTATCTCCCGACGAACGTTTAATTTGCTTTATTTTACATGATAATTGATTTTTATCAATATGAAAAGAGTGTTGGTTATGGTTTTGTTTAAACTTACAAATGTCTAGTTACCATTCGTTATTATTTCTTATTGTTTATAGCAACCTAATAAATAGAACTCAAAATTTTTAGAAATTCGTTATCGAAAAATAATTTTAAATGTTTAGTACGTGATCATAATATTAAAATTATGCCACTAAACACCAAGAAGTCCAAAGCATCTGTATGGAAACAGTTCGAGGACGGAAATAATATGTGTCAGATTTTTTGTGGGGTCGTACCCTTTGCGCCCTGCCGGCTTGTCAGTATTTGGTTGCTTCCACTTTTTCGCCGTATTTTTGAATGATCCAGAAAATTTAATGTTTATATTTGTAATTTATGCCTTCAACTACCATAATGTCATTAAAATTTTGGGGGGCACTTATTAACGTACAGTGGCGGCAATATGAAACGCACGGTCTTAAAAATTTAAATAATTAGTATTTTTTTCACATATATCGCATTAATTTGGAACTAATACTTATGTTTCTTAATTGACTAACTATAATTTATACAAAAATTACAAATTCGATAATATAATATATCGTCGGCATACAAGTAAAAGTGACCAACTGCAAAAATGGCGAAAATGAGATAATTGATTAAATGAGTATGAATAACCGATGCGGATACAAGAAAAAAAGCCCGTGTTTATTAGAAAAGAAATGAACGAGATATATAGATGGTAAAATTGACTATTTACATAAATAAGTTTTCATATACAGGTAAAACTGACTAACTGCAAATATTCAATGTATGAAATACGATAAAAATCAACCTGGAATCATTCTATACAAGTATAATCATTATAGTGATGGTTTTAAAGAACTTCGCGTATTTGGGCGAGGTCAGCCACCAAAAATTTCTATTCATTTATCAAATTTATACGAAAAAGAACTTTCAATATCACACTTTAAAAAACGTGATTTAATGAAGTTGTGTAATACTGGAGTAATTCCTTCAGAATACCACGGATGGTACAGTTCTCTTTCCGAAAACAATAAAACTGACAGGGCGCCTGAACCAAATTTTGATTCTGATTCAGAATAATAGTACAATTTATTTTTTTATTTCTGTATAAATAAATAATAATTATTAATTTTTTCATTATTACTACCTTTTTATTATATTTATATTACTTTTTTGTACTATAATAAATAAAACTAAGTTGTTTTTGAACCTTTCAGTAAAATAAGTTCAAAAATAATACAATTTTATTTAAACATTAAGCAAATAATCACTTTTGTACGAATCGCATTGTGGTAATTATGAAAATTTCCCCTACAAGCAAAATTGACCAACTACTTAAAAAAATTTTACAGACATGTAGAGCACTTATTACAAAATTTTTTAATGTAAACATAATAAACTATATTAACTGTATTATGTGTAAAATTATTGAATTGAAGGATTGATTGTCTGATTTTATAGGCGAAGTTTAACCTAAAAACCGCTCTACTGTAAAACTCGATTTTTGCAGTTAGTCATTTTTACTTGTATGCCGACGATATATATAACCACTTATATTCACCCTTGCAATAAATAGCACGTTTTTCAGGGATATTTTTGCTCATCTATAAAAACAAAATATTCGGTAAAAAAAAATTATTTTAATGAAAATTATGTTGGATATTGTTTATTAATCATCTATTGTTGTATTAAAACTTGATAGACCTCGTTGTGACTTTTTGGTAGCCTGCAGACGGCGATGCTTTGACTGCACTAACTTTTTCAGGTAATCATCTCTTAAATTGCTGTCCCATACAAATATTAATGCCTGTATTAGCTTAGATACACTCTTTGGAGTATTTTGAACCACGTCCCTTTCTATTATTGTCTACAAACTTTTAATTTGAATCGAAGGTGGCATATACTTGGCCAATTAATTATTTAAATTTCATTATGAATAAAATAATTATTCATCTAAAACAAATGAAGAGCAATCAAATGGATTTTTTTGCATAATTTGTTACTTAAATGAGTTAGAATCATTGCCTGATTAAAAAAATTTGAAATAAAAAATTAGTTACAAAAATAATACTGCCGATGTTTGCACTGTACCAAGGGACATTATTTTGCTGAAATTACAATCCGCCTTTTCTGCGTCAAAATTTAATACCCATGGTTTTTCATTGATTTTTAATATATCCATAATGTTTTTTGTGGTATATATAACCTTGTAAAATATTTAGGGATAGTAAGAAATAATTTGCAATCATTCATATCCAGAAAATAAAGTTTTTTATTTCCAGGATGATAATGCACTTTGATTTACTGCAAAGACAGTTGGAAATAATTTTGTAACTAATTTTTTATTTTCAAATTTGTTGATCAGGCAATAATTCTAACACATTTAAGTAACAAATTATACAAAAACATCCAATTGATTGCTCTTCATTTGTTTCAGAAGAATAATTATTTTATTCATAATGAAATTTAAATAATTATTTGGCCAAGTATATGCCACATTTGAGTTAAATTAAGAGTTTGAAGACAATAATAAAAAGGTACGTGATTCAAAATACTCCAAAGAGTGTATCTAAGCTATAAAAGGCATTAAAATTTGTATGGGACAGCAATTTAAGGGTTGACTACCGGAAAAAGTTAGTGCAGTCAAAGCATCGCCGTTTGCAGGCTACCAAAAAGGCACAACGACGTCTATCAAGTTTTAATACAACAATTGATGATTAATAAACAATATCCAATAAAATTTTCATTAAAATAATTTTTTTACACTGAATATTTTGTTTTTATAGATGAGCAAAAATATATCTGAAAAACGTGCTATTTATTGCAAGGGTGAATATAAGTGGTTATATATATATTATCGAATTTGTAATTTTTGTATAAATTATAGTTAGTCAATTAAGAAACATAAGTATTAGTTCCAAATTATTTCGATATATGTGAAAAAATACTAATTATTTAAATTTTTAAGACCGTGCGTTTCATATTGCCACTACTGTATACTATTCTCAGAGTTTTTTAGGTATGTAATTTCAGTTTTGGTGAACGAAGCTGCTCTCCGAAATAAAAATTGGAAAGGTAAATAGGGAGTTAGGTAATGAAGTTCCTAGTTAAAAGGCGGCGATAAATAAATAAAATGAAAAATATTCTTAATGCACCAACACTTCAATATTATAACAAAACTAGGGGGCTCTGTCCCAATTTTGCTGGACGATTTACGGTTTCGCCCGCTCGTAATAATTCCATATAAATAGATAATTCTTCAAGTTCCACAACTTCTTTCCATATGATGATCCGATGAGACGTCAACATCTGATACATTGGATTAATCCAATAAATTGAAATAATAGCGTTCAATTAAAACGTTATAGGGTAGATATAAATTATTTTATAGCATCGTTTGGTACCGAATACACGCATTTTGACTTTCTGAACTCCTTAGTTAAATTACTAATCCTAACCACGCTGCTAGTCTGCGACTGCAGTAAAAGACTGAAAACGTACTTGTCTGTCTCTTACATATCTCAAAATTATTTTGCATCTCACTTGCATTTATCGCACCTTTTACAAAGTTCTTTTTTGAATTATTCCTAAGTAAAAAGACCGATAAAATGGTAAAAACAAAACAGCTTAGGACAGTGGCGCCGGAAGAGTCAACTATAGATGGGGACAAAGTATTCAATTCTGTTAGGCTTTATGATTTTAAAGAAAAATTCAAATATTTTATGAGCGCTAGCTAGGTAGAAATAAAAAATTCAAGTTTCTAGGGGGGGGCAAGTGCCCTGCTTTGCCCCCCTATTCCGGCGCCTATGGCTTAGGATCAGCGGCATAGCGAGAAGCGACGTAGCGCCTGAATTTAGCGCCCCCCTACTTGGCGGAAGTTAATTTATTATTCTACCCATATTTTGGGCAACATCATATGACCCATCAAATTATTTAGTACAAAAAATAATGAAGAAATTCTAATAATAATAGAAAAGGAGAAATAATTATTTGTTCTATATTTTTTTAAATTATTTTACTACAAATTAATTCTTCTTGCCTTTATTTTTGCAAATCTGTCAATAACACTATTAAGAGTTATTTTGTTCGATATTTCATGTTCGTTTTTTATATATTTTTTTTTAGAAAAAATGCCTCTTCTAAAAATTGTGCACGGGGTGGACTGCCTCCTCTTCGGTCCCCTAGCTACGCCATTGCTTAGGATGAATTTTGGACTTCGCAGATTACTTTCTCATCATCAGCGTTATCCTAAAATGATTTTTCTTTGGATCGCTGTGACTTGAGTTTTACTTTACTCTGCACGTGTCAACAAACGTGTGACATTATCGTCACTTGAACAAACAGAGCTGGATTAAGGGGGCTAAGAGACTGCAGCCCCGGGCTTCCAAATTTCTAGGGCCCTCAAAAAATTGAAACAATAAAATTTAAATTAGAAACAAAATTGTTGGACTCTTGCTTAAAGTATAAGAAAAAAATGCTTTTAGAATAATGTTTATGTATGTACACCCGTGTTTTATCAAAATAGTATAATAACGTAATCGTTGCCTCGGAACAATAAAGACACAACTCAAAATTTGCTAAAAATAAGTTAAGTATAGAAATCGACTGAATTTAGTCATATCTTACCGTGAATGCCACTTATATCTACCTATTATTAAAATTTTGTAATTGTTAGTTAAATTTTAAAACTAAATTTAAATAGCGGCGGAGTTATAACGAAATCATATTAAGGAAAAAGTTTAAAAACGCTCTCCTGAAAAAGTGCTATTTTTAGTTGTGCCGTTGTTCTTCCCAGGCAGCGGTATGTATAATAATTATTATCCTGTCAAAAAATTTACATTTGATCTAAGCGCGGTTGACCTTGTAAAATCAAAAATTTTGCCTCGCTGAGGGAATATCGTTAGCCTAGATGAAAGCCATAATTTATTGTTCGTTTAAAGTCCCTGAAGTCATCCAAAGCAATCCGTTTCAAATTAATTAAAAAAAAATTTCTTTAACCAATTAAAACGTCGAAATGAAGTTTTCCCGATTTAGCAAGAATAAATTGACGTAGAAAGCTGGGAATAACAGCGTTAACCAGCGGTTAACCTAAGAATTCTTGGTCAAATACTCAGTTAAAATTATCGTGCTTCCGTTGAGAAGAAAATGATAGGACAGCCATACAAACTTTGAGTTTAATATTAAGCTGACACCAAGAAAAAACTCTTAAAGAAAATTGAAAGTGAAATAAAACAAAAAAAAGCAATAAAGCTAAGATTCGGAACCATAATCAAAGAGGTTGGATGTTAAAAGGTTTTATAAAAAGGAATTGAAGGGCTCAGTGGAAAAAGTCGACAACGCAAATTTTTTAAATGGTTGGTTTAAATGATGGTCACAGGGGCGGATGTGATACATCAGACCGGCCGGCCCGGGCACTTAGAGCCAACAGCTGCCCATTTTAGAGAAATTTAAGCTAAAATTGCTTTAAAACAAATATGGCCCAAAGCCTTAAAACTCAACACACTTTAAGTTTATTTTGTTTGCAACTTTAATATTGTTGTGTAATTTATTACAAATGTTTTTTTATATTAATTTTTATCATAAAAATTTAAATTGGAATTTTGAGACTGTTTTTTGCAATTGCAAGGTATAAAGTACTATTCACTTCGAAAATTACGAAATTTTAATAAATTTTTTTTCTACAAAGCACCCACTTTATAGAAAACCCTTTACACCATTAAATCGGGATGTAAAGTGAGTACTTTACCCCGCAATTGCAAAAAAACTCTTATCAATAAGTTTTTCAAAAAAACAAAAAAAAACGGTAACACGTTACCGCAAAACCTGCATTTGGCTAGTCAGAAACAAAAGTGATAATTTAATAATTATTTTGTAATACTAATGCATTTTCATGAATCCACCTCTTCCTTTAAGAAAATTTTACTTAATTTTGTAAATTGTTTGTTTCATCCTGTAGAAGTTCTTCTTGGTTTTTGGAAAAGTTTAAGTTGGTATTTGTTGTAAATGTAAAATTTGTTTTTTGATGCCACAAGCCAAGGCCGGCGGACGTGTTTATAAAACGTCCAAGTTTAAGTCCATATATAGCATAGTTGAATTTTGTATGCTAAATTAAAATTTATTTTTGAAAATTTTCAAAAGGAACAAAATTAATACGTGCAAGCCACATCTGCATAGCCGGATTGTGAAAATGTATCGCGCCATACATGACAATAAAATATGCAGTGATAAACATTTTTGAAAAAAACCTACCCCTGAGAGGTCTCAGCTCTTCGATTTGATAAGCCAGTCAGTTAAACGTAGGTCGAAAAGGAAGCTGAATAGCGTTGCATTATATGCATAAAAAACCTTACCTTTTTATAAATATTATAGGGTAGATTTATTAAAAAACAAATCGTTGATTATTACCCTTTGACAATAAAGTCAACGAGTTAGAAATCCGAGAGAACATTTCCGTCAGTTGGAAACTTTTTCTTCTTCCTCTTAATATAGGACTACGTCCTGTTATTACCAAGTGGTGTAGCAAATTTTTACTTGGTACCCCCTTGGTTCTCTGAGCACTTGCATTCACTGTAGTAGGGGGCTAACCTGACTAGATGCATAACCCATAGGTGGAACTTAGGCTTTAGATCGCAACAGTATAGTCAGCGCGACTGAGCTTCCAACTTCGGTCTCCCGCTCCGTAACTTGTCAATTTAAGCCTTATACCACACTGTTGGTTTCAGTAGGAAACTAATGTACAAAAATTAGGACAAATTTTTTGCCCAGTTTCTTCACTCATATATTGCGATGTCCAAATGCGTAAAATTGTTTTGAAGCTAAAGAAAACCTAATTAATTACTTTTTTGAACATCCATCCCTTTTGTTATAAGCTTGCGATTCCTTTAACTTATTCTGATGTTGAATAATTAAAGCAAGTTTGTCAAATTAATTTTTATAATTTAATCGAAAATTAAACAAATTTAAATTTTACAAATTTCACAGCTAGGCAAATTTCGTATAGCAATGGTTTTAAAATTTTGATGTTTTTAATTTTATTCCGTATAACATCGGTTTACCTGGTTTACCAAATAAATCAATTTCATCGAATTGCTACTTTAATCACATTTAAGATTTAGTAATTCTTTCAACTATCTAGATGAAGTTGCAATTTTGATGGCAAAAATACAAATTTTATAATAAATCAATTTTGTCGTGGTTTCACTTAACGAAAAATTACTCTGAGTTTGTAACTCCAGGTAAGTAAATATTTTAATTGAATTTATCAATTACAATTAAATTTAAATTTTATTTAAATTTTTGACTCTGGGCTTTAAATTTCGAACTTGACGAAATGACGGCCTTGCCCAGAAAGAATTACTTTTTAAATTTTTCTCCCTCCTTGATTTTTGTGACTTAGAAAACTTTTAATTCTCGAACTTATAGTGGTGGGATTGCAGATTCGGCGCATTATAATTTTAATCACTTTCGTTGATTTAAACACTTTATTTTAAATAAATTTTTATAATAACTGATTGAATACCGATCGATTTCCTTGATAAATTTGGCATTTGTCTTTTTATTCAAAGATCTTGGACCAAAAACATCTTTCTTATTCATAATTGTTGAAGATTCAATTCAAAGTTTCCCTAGCTGCTTTCTAATTTATCTTAAATATTATCAAAAAAATATGAAACCGAACTATTCATCATCATGGAAGTTTATTTTAAAGAAAAATCTCATATTCTTAAAACAAAATTTATCTAATTTAAAAGTTTCAAAATTAATCCCTGTTTTTAAAAAATTTATTTATACCAAAAGATGTGAGTTCAAAATGAAACATGACAATATATCCTGCTGACAACTTGATCTCTAGGATATCTATAGGTGAAGAAACCGGGCATTAATGATACAATTTTCATATTGTGTGTGTATTACGAGAAACAGACATCTTGAGATTTAAAAATTTGTAAAATATAGTACTTCGATGTTTTTGTTTTACTTTAATTATTAAGAAACTTTTATTACTTAATTATTAAGATGTTTGCTTTATAATACATCAAATTTTCAATTAACCCTTTATATGGCCTCGTTGCAGATCTGCAACATACCCAAAAAGTACATGTAGTATGATCAACAGCGGATTTTTAAAAACGATTTTATTTGTTGTTGCAAATCTTCTACACTGCAACCACTACAAATTATTAATAGAATCATTAGCACATGACCATATTATGCTGTTTTTTCATTCCATAGTGTCATTTTGAATTTAGCACTCATTCAATTCAATTATTCAAAATCAGAATTCCTCATTTATACCCGAAGGTGTTGAGGTAGTTAATTTCTTCATTTGGATTTGTTCACAAATATTCGCTATTCTGTTCTATTTAAAGCTTCCTTTTTCGCTTCTTTCCACGTTTTTCCTATTTCTTTCAATATCCGTCCAATGTTGTCATTCCACGTTTTTGGTAGTCTACCTCTTCTTCTTCTCCTGTTTGTCTTCGCTTGCCACACCATTCTTACCGGTATATCTTCTTCCATTCTATTTAGATGCCCAAACCAACCCAACTGTTAACATTTTATTGTTTCACTTGCTGGTTTTACTTGAAGCCTATTTCTTATTTCTTCGTTTTTTATTCTGTCCATTCTTGTAACACCCTCCACTCTTGTCAAGTATTTCATTTCAGTTTATTGTATCTTACTTTTCATTCTTTGATTTAAATTCCATGACTCACGCCCAAATGTTAGTGTCGGCAAGTAAATGGTTTTGTATACTGTCATCTTTGTCTTCTTTAATATTTCCTTTGATTAACTATTGTTTTACCGATTGTATGATATACGCTTTCCGCTGCACCAACTCGATTGTTTATTTCAGATTCATAGCTTCCATTTTCCTCTATCAGTACACCGAGATATTTAAATTGTTTAACCTGTTCTATTTGATTCCCATCTAAGTATATTTTTATCTGTTCTTCTGTTCTGCCCAATGTCATTACTTTGGTTTTGGCTACGTTTATTTTCATATTTTTACCATCTAGTGCCGCTTTCTATGAGTCCAGATTATGCTGCAAGTTTTGTTCGCTACTTGCAAACAATATCAAGTCATCCGGAAAAGCACATTCCGTTATTTCTACCGGCCGCATATTTCTGTATCCTAGTTTTAGCCTTTTCGTTCCAGTTCTTGTTTCTTTCATTACTTCGTTCAATAGTATCACAAATAGCACAGGGCTCAGTACTCCACCTTGTCTCAGGCCTTCTATCGTGTTAAATTTCTCTGATTTCGAATTACTCGTTTTTACATAGTTTGTTGTTTTTCTGTAAATACTCCCTATTGCCTGAATCAAGTTAGCTTTAACATTTCTCTTTTTCAATATCTTCCAAATTTGTTCCCTAGACGTTCTATATCAAATGCCTTTTCAAGATCTATAAAGCAAACGTATGTGCAACTCTCCTTGTCTTTTTGTTTTTCTACGATCTGTTTTGTTGTAAATATGTGATCCTGTTTGGTAAATCCTTTTCTGAAGCCGCTTTGTGTTTTCTCCAATGTCGAATCTATTACTGTTCTCAATCTTGTTTCAAGTATCCCCTCATAAATTTTGGCTGCTACACATAACAATGAAATACCTCTATAGTTCTCACACATCCTATTGTCGCCCTTCTTATATATCGGAAATATTATGGCGGCCTCCCAATCTTTCAGTATGGTTCCTTTTTCCCATGCCAAATTAAATATATTGTTTAACACCTTTATACCATTTTTGCCCATATATATTTTAACATTTCGGGTTTAATTTTATCGTGTCCCGCTGCTTTTCCCAATTTCAATTTTTTTAACGCCATCAAGGTTTCTTCCAATGTGATTTTATCCTTTATCGTTACTTTTTATTGTAGTTCCTGGATATTACCATCTTGGTTTTGTCTGTTAGTTTCTAGTAATTCTTCAAAGTATTCCTTCCATCTACTCATTATTTCCTCCCCATCCCGTATTATTTCCCCTTGTTTATCTTTAATCTGTTTTAAAATAATTTGTTTAGTCCTTTTTATTAAGTTTTTTATTATTTTGTAGAACAATTTTTGATTCTCATTTTTATTTCTTTCCATCCGCTCTCCAAACTCTTCCCAAGATCTCCTATTTGCATTGCTTATCATTACTTTAGTTTTTACTCTTTGCTTTTTATATTCTTCATACATCAATTCGATTTTTTGTGTTAGATATCTTGCGTTGTGTTTTATTTTTGCTACCCCCAAATAGTGGTCACTACCAATTTCAGCCCCTCTGTGTACTCTGACATCCATTAAATTTTTCTTATTTCTATAATAGATTTTTCTTTTCGGCTTGGTTCTTCTTTTGTATATGTATTTCCTTGTGTTTGTGCAGTGAATTGCCGATCACCAGGTTATTCACCAAGCAATAATCAATTAATCTTTCTCCATTTTTGTTTATAGTATTTTCACCAAACCTTTACTTAATTTGTTCCTTCGGTTTTATTTCCTATTCGGGCATTGAAGTCACCCGCTATATAAACTGTACCTGTCGCATTTTCAATTGTCAATTGTAATTCTTCCCAAAATTTTTCTTTACAACTTTTTGCTTATCCTCGCTTGGTCCATATACTACTATTACTGTAATTTGATGTTCTTTCTGTAATGTCACTGTTAATATCCTTTCTGAAACAAATTTCTACGTTTTTAATTAGCACTCATAATGATCTTTTTTTACATAAGATGTAAATATCTA
Organism: Cantharis lateralis; assembly: GCA_963170105.1. Taxonomy (NCBI): domain Eukaryota; kingdom Metazoa; phylum Arthropoda; class Insecta; order Coleoptera; family Cantharidae; genus Cantharis; species Cantharis lateralis. Next base: position 15,284,312 of record OY720629.1, read on the forward strand.
AACTGTAAAGGATTTACACAAACTGTATGCGAAAAATATGGTGTGGGTCTCTGTAATAATAAAATTAACAAATGTTTTAAGAATTTTCATATAAATTAGTATCTTAAACTTTTTCAAATTTTTGCCAATGGACAACAAACCCAATTTTCTCAATAAATTTAAAATATTTTGTTTTTGATTTTTTTTTATTATTTTTTATATTCTTAAAATGTGATATTCTAACATAATATGGTATTATTTTTTCTCAATTATTTCTCAAATCAGAGTTGTTGCCATATAAAGGATTAAAGAGAATTTACCTGTAAAGCTATTTTTATGTAAAATCATTACCGTTTACAGGTAAATTAAAATTTCAGTAAGGGAGAACTTAATCGGTAACTTAGAATTATTCTAATAATAGATGAAGGTTTAATAAAAATTAAAATCTGGAACTAATTAAAATTTTTATTTGATTATTTTAAAACTAACATTAAATAACAATATTTTTACAACTCAAAGTAATTTTTGTTTCAGCTTAGTAGGTAGGTACAGATACCTACATTCAAAATTAAGTAAATGTAGTGTATGTTATATTATGTTAATTACTTAATATCAAGTAATAGTTTTCACCTTTTTAGATCTCAGAATTCACGTCACTAATAACACTTAAAGAAGTCAGGTACTCTTAAGGAAAAATTGAGAACATTATATAGTTACAACAAACACATTTCACATTTAAGTATAAATTGAACTATTTGAGAATTTCAACTTAACGCTAACAATGGTTCGTGTAAATCTGTACTTATTGTAAGTGATTTCTTTAGTAATTCCTTTTGCTTAATTTTTTTCTCTGGTAAGAGTGAAGCTAACTTCCTTTTTGATTTTGATAATTTTTTAGTGGGAACTTCTGCAGTCGGGGTAGTTGTATCTAAATCCAGTAATGCTAACTGTTCTATAATATTTTTAGGCTTTACATGATGTTTATTAGGTTCAGTATTATTTTTATTTGCGTAAACTACAACATATTCTGAATAAGAAGGTGTGTTTATATCAGCAAAGTCTCTAAAGTTAGCAAATTGTTCTTGTTTTCGTGGTACAGGATTTCTTCCAAAGTAATCGGATGGCCTTCCATGACCGTTATGATAATACGAATTAAAATGTTGTTGTTCAAAATTTGACGATTCTCCTTCATTATCGTTGTAGAAAGTACCACCTTGAATCACACCAAAATTACCAGAACCTAAAAGGCCAAATGATCCAGATACTTGATTGGCACCAAAATTATCACCTCCTCTGTAAGTATCATACGATAGTTGTTGTTGATAAGGCGAAACAGCTCGTTGACTGTAAGCAGCTTCTTGTTGATATACATACGGTCTCGAATGTCCTAATGGTTGACTTTCAAATTGCGAATAAGAAGGGTAAAACGTTTGCTCTTGTTGTAAACCATCTTTATTTTCTTCTTTTTCCGAACCACTCATAGTAAGTTCGGATTCACCAATAACGTGTGTTGTGGACTGCTGACTTATTGAAGTTTTTGTTTCTGTAAAACGGAAATAAACATTATTAGTAAAATTGTTTTATAATTAATTAAAATTATTAAAATTAAAAATGCATTTTAGTTAAACTAAAGAAAAAATTTTGGTTACACATGTTTCGTACAAGATATAGTACATCGTCAGGTGGCTACAGAAGATTGGTTAAAATTATTAAATTTCTTAGATTTGAAAAATTATTTACATACTTTAAAATAATTAGTACTACAGTATATAAAAGTAAATAATGTTAACGTAGAATGTTTGCTAATGGTGTGATAATTATTGTCTATTAACTATTAGTTTTTTATTTATTAACCAATCTTCGTAGCCAACTGACGATGTACAATATCTTGTATGAACCATGTGTATAAATAAATAAGAAAAAGAAATATATTTATCATTTGCGAAGAAGTATTAACAAAAACAAATAAATTCAAATAACTTCGCTCGACGTAAAAACATTTACTATTGTTTTCAATATGAATAGGTACGGGGGCAGGTAAAATAAATATTTTGAACTTTTAATAATAATTAAACGGCTAGAGTACCCTGGCAATATAGAAAATTGATTTTTTAATTAATTATTTTAGTAAAATTTCACAATATTTCTAAATAACTTATAATACATAATTACTATAGTAATTTAAGTTTAATGAATAATATGTATAAACTTCCTCAATTTTTCGAATCATTAACCATTTACCTTTTTATAAAACGCCGAAATGGATAGCTAATGTATATTTTATTAATTAATTACAAATGTTTTTAATAATGATATTCAGTATCTTATAATCAATTAGTCGATTAAATTAAATCTTATAAAATAGTTTTAAAATTAGTATCTATCTATCTATCAATAATATAATAAATTATATTATTTTATTATATTTTATAGTGAATAAATTATGTTGTATGTACTCACAATGCGGAAAGTGATATGCATTAGCAAATTTTGAAAAGTTATTACTCGTGATTTATGGTTTAATAAAAATTAGAAATCTAGGAAATTGTTCGAGGAATAGATATATCGGTACTTGGGTACCTGTATTTGCAAAATGGTGTTACATGAACTATCTACAAAAAAGTTGTTAATTTTATTGAATATTTTATTCAAACGTGACTCTGATGTTACTCCAGTTGTTCGATTGATTATCATGGTCCAATGATCGTTTAATAATGACAAATACTTACTTTTACTATTACGTAAAATACAAATTTAACCATTTTAGCAAAACTAAATATTTAAGAAATAAAATTATTTATTATAGTTAGTTAAAGCTCTTTCATGTTTGCTAATATTCACTAATGAATGTGAACTGTATTTCAAAGTTTTCGTCATTTTCTTTATTAGATATTCTTTATTAATTGATATTATTATGTAAGACAATGATTTCTAATTATTCTAGAAAACCAAATTTAGAAAACTGACCGTTATGTAATAATAATTAGTTTTTGTTATATTCCTAAATAACATTTTTTAAGGTATCTAAATTAGGTGACAATTGTACTGTAACGTAACGTTGATGAAGCTGAGAAAACCATTTGGTAATAAAACACTTACAGATTTGTTTCTTAGCAGCCTCTGTGCTTCAAATGTTTCATGATAAAATTGAAATCTGATTATTTCAAAAAGGTAAAAAAAGCTTCCCTTTAAAAAATCATATCTTCATCAATCTTTGACCAAAATTGAATTTTTGAGTTAATTTTTAATTATAAAGATATTTTTGGCTGGATTAGAAATTATTTGTTAATGTTGTAAACTATTTTTTTTAATAAAAATAATAAGGAAAAGATAAAGTGGATTTTCGGTCGAAATGATCTATCATACAGATAGATACTCCTCTCACATTACTCTATCCAAAGATTAACGCGGGGCTACTGCAGAAGCAGCTCCTCCAGCCAAAACCATACATGCAGATGGTCTAGCCATTACATGGACCCCAAGGTTTTATCGTGCTACCGGTTTCGAGCTTACTCCGAAGAGATTACTTTCATCGGGCACGAATAAACCCGCAAGTGCCAATGCATGGACCAAGACCTCCGTAGTATGCAATTGAAACTTTCGGAAGTTTTTGTTTTTATATTTTTTTTAGTAAATTACTTATACTTTTATTACTATAAAATCTTAAAAATTGTTTCAAATTTTAAATAAAACTGTATTTTATCACTCTTAAAATTTCAATATCCAATTTTCGCAAAATAATTGCTTGATAAAGCAAGGTAAGTGCTAAGTGGTATCAACTTCGATTCCAATATTTCTTTAATTAAATTTTTATATTTTAAATTATTTGGGCAACTTTTATTATTATCCAAACGATTTTCAAATTACTAACTATGACATTACTTCTAATTTTGTTTCTTCTTTTGATTTTCCTTTTACTAAATTACACATAACTTGCCGAAATCTTCATCTTTAATATTACTTTTCTAAATAATCAAATTCCATTCAATATTAGATTTTTCGTTCTTGAATTTAAATTAAATTCAACTTTTTCCATGAAGATCACCTTTAATTTTCAATTATTATATAATTTTAATAAAACTTTTACAGAGTCATAAAATAAAGAAAATTTTCAAAAGAAAACAAAAAATTAAACAATATAATCAATGCCTTTTTTGTAAAAAAAAAGAATTTTATTAAAACTTCAAGTTATTAAATTATTTATATGGCGCTTTATGAAAAATACCTGTAAAGGTAAGTATTTATATTACCTTTCCGGATGGTAAATGTGTTAATACATAGTGCCATGACTAGGCAAGTGCAATTAGGTGCAAACGTACAGGGCCCAGACACCCGAGGGGGCGCTTCAGACACCTAAGGGGGGCACTCGGAGTGCCTACGGGGCCTAAATTTAGGTTCCCTTACAAGGCACTTCAGGGGCTAGCCTAGCCTAGCCTAATCATACATGGCTATTGAGTGCCGAGCCCAGTTTCTCAAAGAGGAAGTGGGCTCTCTACTCATATATCGGGCAGGTCCTCAAAAGGACCATGGCTCTGGCTGCTGGCGGCGACGGATTAGCCCTCTAGTGGTACTTCAGGGGCTAGTTACAGTACTATAATATTTATACCTAGCAGTTAATGTAATTTACCATGCAGATGTGGGTAGGTGTCACTGGATTTATATTAATATAAAATCGTAAATTTCGTAGAATAGCTATAATAAGAATTTAATCAAAAAAAAAAATAATTTGACTATATTTTTTATAATGTATATATTGCGTTATTCAACATTTTAGGCCTTATTTGTTTAAATTTATTCAGTGATCATGCTGTGATAGTATTTTTAGTAGGCAGGGGAAATTTATTCACTACTTAACAATGGTAAAATTACTGGCCTTTGCATTCTTATTCTCACCATTTTATTCAAGGACTGAACAATCATTTCAATTAGTTGTATGTCGAGCTATAATAATATACTAGTACGATTGTAAAATATCTCGAGATGTTTTGCTCTACTTATTTACTACAAAAATGTATCTAATTATTTTACTTTTCATGCAGATGTATATAGGTACATACATATTTTAATGTGTGCATGTATGGCAGTAGCGGCTGGAGCTCGGTGTGCAGATTTGCGCAACCGTCAAGAATACCACGGTAAACACGAGCCGCCACTGATACTATGGAGATTCATTATCCGTAATTAACAACTTCTATAAACATGAAATATTTTTGTTATTGTTTAAATAAATTAATGTGACAAAAACAAAATAAGATAAAAAAACAAAGCTAATGATTATTATTAACAATAATGACAAAATAAAGGTAAACAGACATTCGTTAAGTTGCCTTGTGTTAACCTGGAAGTAAGCAATTTTTGTTTTAGAAAAAATAAATCAACAAAAGAATAAATTTTAGCTTAGCAGTAAGTGTTTGTTTAGCTTAACATCAGATCAAACTAATAAGTAAATACTTTAGCTGTTAAAATTAATTAAATGATTAAATCTAATTTAGAATTGTTCACTGTGAATTTAAATATTAGATACTCCAATTTTATATAACAAATAAGGTTTTTCATATTAATATTGCAACAATTATTAGGATGTCTACTTTTACTTTCTTTGTGCTTGAGTGACCGTCTACTGTAAGGTAAAATATGTAGGCTAGTGTACCTACATGCTAACAAGATGCATAATTGTGGACAAGGTTAGTATGTTGCAATGCACTCACAATAAATTTTATAATAACAACAATTAAATTAAAAAATACATTATTAAAGAAATATGTATTTTCTATTAATTAAATAATAAAAAATTCACGGATGCTAAAGTATTTACTACTACTTACAGACTAAATAAAAATTCAAATACCCGAAAATCACATGGAAATGAAATTCCCAAGCACTTTTTGGAATAAACTTTTAAAATAGTGGATACTTATTTATAATATTCGATATGAATATTTATTAATTATTGAATATATTATAGCAGTTTATTTTATTGCAGCACGAGTTTTCCGTATCACGTGTATGAAAATCACACATAACGTAACCTATGCACTAATTAAAAAAAAATCTTGTTAATTAAGATAAAATTATAAATGTCCGATGACGATTAACCAGCTGATTTAGGTATAAATATAATTTTATCATGGTTCCCTAAAATATATTAAACACATATTAAAAACCTATAACACAATTATTTGGAAAACCTCTATGAATTTCATAGAAACTTTTTATGAAAAGGCAAAAATTACAAAATAAAACTGAAACAATACAAGTTCAATAGTAGTTTAAATGTTGAGAAAATAAAAAATACTGTTTATTTGGTTAGTTATGCTTCTTACATAGGTTTGGTATGTACAGATAAGTTTTAGTGTAACAAATTACACGTTCGTTAAACTAAAAAAAAAAATAAGTTGTTCATCCTCTATGTATTTCATTACTTGTTTCATATCGATCATTTTTTTATAATTAATTGGAACTGGATTGGAATGGGCTTTATTGGTAGGAATCTCTGGACTTAAAATTTGTTTTAATAACTTGTACTTGATCGATAATATTATCATGCAAAATACGTTTTAATATACGCATATCCTACTTCTCATATCATCTGTTGAGAATAAGAACAGTACAAGTCCTGAGAGTTGTAATACTCTTCTTACTCTCAATGATATGCACCGCACCCTCTGGTAAGTATGCTTTAACAAGATGATTTTAATAGGCACTGTTCTTTTACTCATTTGATGCAACATCATATTTAAAACAAAACTGTTATAACAACACACGAAAATGTCATATTTTGGACTTGTACTGTTTTTAATCTCACCGATTCAACTAAAGTTGCCATTTTATTACATTCATAATTATTATATCTTGATAAACATTAGATATAGGTTACCTGTTACACGAAAATGAATTTATAATTAATAAATTTGTAACTTGTGAAATTATATAATATAAGAATTAAAACCAAAACAAGTTAATTAAACGATTCTATATTTATTTTAAGCTTTTGAAAGCGTATGCTTTCATTTTCAAAATCTAAATATTAAAAACAAAATGCATTTACATGGAAACCGCGAAGCAATGCCATTTGGCCGATCTATGATCTTAAAAATTAAAAATAAATAAATATAAAATCTTAAAATAAATATAGAATCGTTTAATTAACTTGTTTTGGTTTTAATTCTTATATTATAGAAAATGAATTTATTGATTTATTTATAAAATAGGACGTAATTTATTTTTCAATAAAATAACATTTTTTCTCTTGAAATATAATTTTTTTTCGCAAAGCACTACAAAGTTTTTTAAATTCATGTTATTAAATATATAACTTAAAAATAATTGTTAAGTTAATTAATCGGACATTCCGTAAACTAAGGGGTATGAAAGTCCCTTAAGATTGTAATTTCTTTTAACGTGCTTAATTTTGAAATATCTTTTATGTATTTTAAATCTTTAAATCTGAACTGAAATAGAAAGTTTTAATGCAAATCAGGTTGAATCATTCCGTAGGTTGTAGAATTTTGCCTGAGGACCGGCTTTTCTCATCATTTCAAGAAAGTTAATAACGTTATATAATTTTGTACCTAATATGCAAAACTATTATTATTTATACTAGGAACATATGTAACAATAATTTTTCCCAAATTATTTTTCAAACCTTTTCCAAAGCTACTCCGATAATTTTTAATTAAAAATTACCGGGGTAACGGAAAACGGAAAACAAAAAGAAAGATTCGTAGATGTCAATGTTGGAAGACTGCTAAACAGTGAACTCTGGAGTTTGAGAGTAGATTTTCTGGATCAGCAGGTATTTAACATTGTTTTACGAATTTTTATTTGCGTTATTTTGTTTTATTTTAGTCTTCTTGCTCAATTTGATAATTTCCTAAATCACGGAACGCTGTTATATAATTTTGCCGTTGTTAAACGAAAGGAAATACTATAAGAGATTTTCGGCTGGTGCTACCGAAGAAGCGCTATAAGCGAATCGTGGTCGCCAAGATTAAATTTAATTATTTGTATTGTTTACTATTGGGAGTAGTAAGTATTTAGGTGTGATCCTAAACGAAATTATTTATAGAAGTAGATCGTGGAATTCTGGACTACGACAAATAGGCCTATTTTTCGCGGTTGCGGAGCCACCGACCAACTCTATCAGAAGAATAAGAGGTAAGCCTAAATTTCTTGCGCTCCCCAGTTATTGTTTTTCGTTTTTGTTATTGTTTATGTTACCTTTTTGTATAATCTGAGTTTTGTTAATATAATAGTATAGTCGTTGATTATAATAATTATTATTGAAAACGTCAAAAAAGGAAGTTGGCGTTACAAAGTTGGGGGCTCGTCCGAAGATCTCTTAAATTAACCAGTTATATTCATATTGTTTTGTGTTAAACAGTTGCTATATCTTTTTAATTTTACTGAATTTTATTTTTATTTTACTTTATTTACACTTTTAATTTTACATATTTTACTTTGCAATGGAGGCTAAACACCTTCTTATTGATGAAGTAGAATACGAATTAAAAATCAGGGGAGTTGAAGTTACGGAGATTATGTGTGCTTCAGATAAAAGATCTTTGTTGATTCCTATACTAAAACGAGAAAAACATTTTAATAAGTCAAAACTAAAATTTGATTGTGCTTCTTTAAATATAATAACCGAGTGCTCAATTTGTCGCTGTAAACTGATTGCATTGGATAAAGATACGGTTAATCTTGATGCACGTAAACGCGCTCGTAATTCAACAAGATGCATGCATGTACTTCAACGTCTAAGTCATTTAAAAATTACAACCGAGGTAGATCAAACCAATATAAATGACTTAGAAGATTGGTGCCAACGTTTATTGGATATTTTTGATTCAAACACATCTCCTGGAAATAGTGACGATGAAAATGAACCGGTGATTCATTCCACTGAGCGAGTAGGGCCAAAGGCCAGTTATCCAGATATTAGTAATTCTGAAACCGAATTAGTTGATCGTTTTGTGGGTTTGTTAGATGGGACCTTAACACGGTTAGAGGATAGTCGTCGCGGTGCTATACCTGTTAGGAAATTAGGAGTTACTTTTTCGGGAAGTTCCAGTCCTCCGGTAGTATTGGATTTTCTTAGTCGCGTGGATGAACAAAAACGTTCTCTTGGTATTTCTGACTCCAGGTTATTCGAAGGCGCCATTGATTTATTTGCTGGTCCTGGTTTAGACTGGTATCGATCAGTAAGGGATAATGTAAATTCATGGGAACAGTTGGCTACACGAATTAAGTGCGATTTTCTTTCTAAAGATTATGAAATTTCCCTATGGGACGACATACGCGCGAGAAGGCAAGGTATTAACGAACCACCTATCATTTACATTGCAGTAATGAGAGTCCTACTTTCACGTCTCAGTAAACCTCCTCCGCTAGATGACCAAATCACTTTGGTAATTAAAAATCTACTACCCTACTATAACACCCCGCTTGCGTTAACGGAGATTTCCTCTTTCGAACGTCTTACTTACTTATGTAAAAAACTAGAAGACACTAAAATTAATAATGAAGGCATCCGTCGTGAAACTCAGGTTACCGTGTGTAATCCAGAATCAGCATGTTCTGTTAAGCCCGTTACTATAGAAAGTACGGCCTCTATTCAAGTTCCTTATAAAGATTTCATCTGCTGGAATTGCAAGTCTTCTGGACATAATTACAGATACTGTCCCGAGGAACTCACAAAATTTTGTTTTCTTTGTGGCCAATCAGGGGTTAATACAATTTCTTGTTCACGTCATAAGAAATCAAAAAACTTAAATGGCGGAAGCGACCAGCCGACCAGTCCTTCGAATGCCTAAATAAATTTAAGGTCGACAAACAGGAGTGGGAAGACTGGTTAGTTTGTGTAAAATCCTTCTGTTTACTGCGCGAATCCTCTGTAGTCGAACAATTCGTGCACCCAGCGGGAGATACACGACCATATGTTGATGTATCTATTTTGTCATATTTTTCTAAAGCTATGGTGGATTCTGGCGCTACCATTACAATATTAGGTGCTTCTGGTATATCTCTTATTAATAAGTTGAACTTACCTTTTCGGCCCAGTTGTAACCTTGATTTGTCTACAGCGAGTGACTCAAGATTACCGATTTTGGGCTATGCTAGCTTGCCTATTACAGTTTCGGGTGTTACTAAAACCATAGAAGCTGTGGTATGTAAAAATGTTCCAACGTGGTTAATTTTAGGTGTCGACTTTTGCCGCTTGTTTGGTGTCAATGTTGATTTTGCAAAAGACAGATTCACTGTTGGTAATTGTTCGTCTATCTCTCACATACGTGGTGTCAATGATCTTGACATTAATCAACAAGTACAACTAGCGTCCGTAATTGAGAATTTTAAATCGTTAGCTCACGATGTTCTCACTACCACTACTCTAGTGAAGCATAGAATTGACACCGGAGATGCCCTGCCGATTAAACAACGTTATTTCCCACTGTCACCCGCTATGCAAAAACACGTCGACCTTGAACTAGACAAAATGTTAGAAATGGGAATAATTCGCAAATCCAACTCTCCTTGGGCTTCCCCCATGCTATTAGTTAAGAAAGCTGATGATTCATATAGGCTATGCTTTGATGGTCGAAAGCTTAACTCTGTAACAAAAAAAGATGCCTATCCTATTCCCTATCTCACCAGCATCCTCGATAGGCTAAATAACGCTTGTTATTTATCATCTATTGATCTAAAAAAAGCCTTTTGGCAAATTCCATTATCTCCCGAGTCCTACGAGAAAACAGCGTTTACAGTTCCTAGGAGGGGTCTTTTTGAATATGTTGTAATGCCATTTGGAATTGCTAATGCACCCTCAACCCAACAACGTTTAATGGACACTATTTTCGGGTCACTTTTAGACGAGAATCTTTTTGTATATCTTGATGATATAATTGTTATTTCTAGCAATTTTGAACAACATTTAGAATTGTTGGGGGAAGTTTATCGCCGTCTACTGCAGGCTAATTTAACAATTAATTTTGATAAATGCAAATTTTTTAGACAAAGCTTATCTTATTTAGGTTTCATAGTAGATAAAGATGGTTTACACACTGATCCCTCTAAAGTCGAAGCAATAGTAAATTATCCTAAACCTACTACAGCCACTGGGATTAAACGATTTCAAGGAATGTGCTCCTGGTATCGAAGATTTATTCCTAATTTTTCTTCTATTTCTGCACCCATAACGGAATTAATAAAAGGTCGCGTAAAAAGACAAACTGTCACTTGGACACGAGAAGCTGATAAATCTTTTAATACTTTAAAATCATTACTAATATCAGCGCCGGTATTAGGTACCCCTGATTTTAACGAATCTTTTATCATTCAATGTGATGCCTCCAATTTGGGAGCGGGATGTATTTTAACACAGGGAGAAAATGATGCTGAACGTGTTATAGCATATGCTTCTCGTACCTTTAATAAAGCTGAACGGAATTACTCGGTTACTGAACGGGAATGTTTAGCGGTTATATTTGGTATCGAAAAGTTTCGTCCTTACGTTGAAGGTACAACTTTCACCGTTTTAACAGACCACTATTCCCTGCTATGGCTGACAACTATGAAGGACCCGACGGGTCGTTTAGCGCGTTGGAGTGTTAAGCTTTCTCAATATTCTTTTACTATTAAACATCGAAAGGGGAAACAAAACGTTGTTCCAGATGCTTTGTCGCGTGCCCCGCTAACTACTAATTTTATTCAACTCGTGTCAAATGATTTAGGCAACTGGTATAATAACATGATTGAAAGGGTTAAGTCTAATCCTAATTTATATCCAGACTGGCGCTTAGATGAGGGCAATCTTTTCAAACTGATTTCGAACCATCATGATATAGAGTCTAATTTAGTAGAGTGGAAACAAGTAATACCGAGTAAACGTCGACGTGAAGTTATAAAACAGTTCCATGACGAGTCTACTTCGGCTCATTTAGGTTCCTTCAAAACACTAAAAAAATTAAGCGAGCTATATTACTGGCCGAAAATGCGTGCTGATGTATCGCGATATGTGCGCAAATGTCAGATTTGTTTAGCTAGTAAAGTTTCGCAAGGTGGGCGTTGTGGTTTAATGGGTAAACCCAAAAAAGTACGATTTCCATTTCAATGCCTTTCGATAGACCTTATGGGTCCTTTTCCACGTTCGACTAATGGGAATACCATGCTGATAGTTGTTAGCGATTGGGTAACCAAGTTTACTTTAGTGCGCCCAGTTAAAAGAGCTACTAGTAAAGTTTTAGTGTCATTTTTAGAGAATGATGTTTTTCTAATATTTGGAGTACCACAAATTTGCATGGTAGACAATGGCCCTCAGTTTGTGAGCTCCGAATTTAAATAGCTAATGGAACGTTACAAAATACCAAAAGTTTGGTACAATGCCTCATACCATCCCCAAGTTAATTATGTGGAACGGGTTAATCGGGTTATTGGTACTGCGATACAATCGTATGTTGGCGATAACCACCGTAATTGGGATGAAAATATTTATAGAATTGCACATGCCCTGCGCAATTCGGTTCACGAGATTACTGGTTATACTCCTTCCTTTCTGAATCTTGGCAGAACCGTACCGGCCACCGGTGAATATTACGGTCGTTTAACAAATTTTCAGGAAGAAGACCTCGTCTTAGATACTCGTGAACGAATTGTCGAGGACATCAATAAACTAACGTTTATTTACGATGACGTGAGACATAGGTTGAAGATAGCCTACCAACGTAATAGTCGACATTATAACTTACGAAAACGCGATTTAAAATTTAGCGTAGGTGATGTTGTGTGGAAACGCAATTATGTACTATCAGACGCTTCGAAACATTTTATTGGTAAATTAGCTCCAAAATACATACGCTGCAGGGTTAAAGAAGTCACTGGCTCGCTAACCTATAGGTTAGTGAATGACCAGGGAAAAAATGTCGGAGTTTGGCATATCAAAGACCTGAAACCAAACCCACCATCACTTTCGGATGTAGACGGAACTACTTCCGACTAGTTACACTTACTTCACTTTTACCAATGCAGTCAGTTATCACCCGATCATTTTTTCTATGTTTTTCTTATCCATCGGTTAAGATATTTGAAGGGGGGCTGTGTAACAATAATTTTTCCCAAATTATTTTTCAAACCTTTTCCAAAGCTACTCCGATAATTTTTAATTAAAAATTACCGGGGTAACGGAAAACGGAAAACAAAAAGAAAGATTCGTAGATGTCAATGTTGGAAGACTGCTAAACAGTGAACTCTGGAGTTTGAGAGTAGATTTTCTGGATCAGCAGGTATTTAACATTGTTTTACGAATTTTTATTTGCGTTATTTTGTTTTATTTTAGTCTTCTTGCTCAATTTGATAATTTCCTAAATCACGGAACGCTGTTATATAATTTTGCCGTTGTTAAACGAAAGGAAATACTATAAGAGATTTTCGGCTGGTGCTACCGAAGAAGCGCTATAAGCGAATCGTGGTCGCCAAGATTAAATTTAATTATTTGTATTGTTTACTATTGGGAGTAGTAAGTATTTAGGTGTGATCCTAAACGAAATTATTTATAGAAGTAGATCGTGGAATTCTGGACTACGACAAATAGGCCTATTTTTCGCGGTTGCGGAGCCACCGACCAACTCTATCAGAAGAATAAGAGGTAAGCCTAAATTTCTTGCGCTCCCCAGTTATTGTTTTTCGTTTTTGTTATTGTTTATGTTACCTTTTTGTATAATCTGAGTTTTGTTAATATAATAGTATAGTCGTTGATTATAATAATTATTATTGTAACGTCAAAAAAGGAAGTTGGCGTTACACATAGACACAATTTTATTGTGAACCAATAAGCATTAATTTGTTTAACTGACATTAGTATGGCAGATACTCATTAATACATAAAAAATATTAATACACATAATATACATAACTTTATAGGGCATTATTATGATAGTCATGTATCTACAGTTTAATTTTTGCAATTTTCGCCAAAAATTATAAGTTATTTTTAGGTACCCACTTAAGTATAATAGTAACCATTCTATTGTAAATTTCAGAATGTAAATAAATATTATAAACTTGGTCTTAAATACCAGGGTGTTCCTAGCTTTATTAAAAAGAGGAAGAAATTACAATTACAAACAAAAGTTATTATAAAAAATGCCTAAAGAGTTTTGTACGCTTATATAGAAATTACTTTCTCCTGAAGTTTTAAAAATAAATAACATTTATCTTACTTCGAGATAAGGACTGGTGATCACCATAATATGATATGTTAGATATATATTAGATAAATGAATTTTTTCTTTAAGAGATACTCGTATGCAATACTTATATATTACTATGAAGAACAGTTATTAAAAAATAACAATCACTCTAGAAAGAGCATCGTTAAAGTTATATAGTAGATAAAATTAAAGAAACTTAGAAAAGAAAACAAAACCAATTTTCTACACAAAAATTCGAAATTTCTTTTATTCAAAATTTTTTTAGGGTTTCTTGTGAACTATACGTCTCTCTTACTATTTTTCATAGTAATTGTCATCTACAGCAGGTAGTTTATCTTAAAAATCAAGAAAATTTTAAATGCAAAGAAAGCACTTTCTATTTAATAAGTCAAAACCCCGTAGGCATTTTTTTAAAATTTCTTCCTCTGACGATTGACTGGATCGAACAACCATGTTACCGCGAATTACAATGTTATTCGGGACGTTTTTACTTTTTAGTTTACCAGTATCAACTAAAATTTATTTAAAAAAGAAAACTAGTTTTGAATTAAAGTTTTAAAAATTAACAAGTTAATCGAAATAAAAGAAAATTTATTAAAAGCTAATGAAAAAGTAATTTAGTTTTTTACCACTAATTTAACTTGGTAATTTTTAAAACGTCTCTGTATAAGTTTTAGTTTAAGCAATTAATTAATCGAACATACTCGTAGAATAACGCTCATTAAATACATAATTAAGTATAATAACGTCGTTATTAAGAGAAAGTAAATTAAAAATAAAGTCTGCACATTTTATAACTTTTACAATCAATCAACAAAAGAATCAATATTTCTTCTAGTTACCCGTTTGAAAAATGGCAAACTTTTAAGATAATTATTTATCATGATAATATGCGTTGAGATAATGCAAATACTTAACTTATTTGTTTGTGAAAGCAAATAGTAAATTACATATAATAATATCCAAATTAGCAATATAATGTAACACAATTTAAATTCAACTTGGTAGCTTTTTCAAGCTAGTTCATTTTTATATTGTTGCACTTAAAATTGAAATTAGCAAAAATCTAGAAAAAATAGTATATTGTTGTATAAAGAGTAAAGTGGAACTATGTATGGCCGGTATAGATGAGTCACAAAATCCTACTTATTACCTATTATCATCAACCTCAACCACACGCCGAGCCAATATTTGTGTTATACACACAGATATACACGTATTATAGTTAAATAATGTTTATATTTTTAAGTGAACAATTACATTTACCATAATATACTCATATAATATATTACACGAGCTAGATAATGTTTACATGAATTTTTAGATTTTCTTGTTAATTATGTAATTTTTATTCGTGTTTATGTAAGTTATTTATTTATTAAATAAATTTTCTATTTTTATAGAAAAGAAACTGCAATAATTACTTCTTATTGGTAGTTGGCAAGAATTATTAATTCTTCTAATTAAAATTTCTATTTAATTTCGTAACGATGAAGTGATTTCAGCAAATAATTAAGTTTAAGAAAAATGTACTAGATACTTACAAGTTTTTATTAATTAATAGCATTTTTAAATAGTTATTACAATAATTTTATTGTTGGTTGAATTATTGGTTCTTATAATTATTTTTCTATAATCGGTATTTTAAACCATACCGGTTTAAACCAACCAAGCTTAGAAATTTGATGTAATCCTAGCAACTAGGATTTATGATCCAAGGATACTTAAGTGTCAATTTGCACGAAATATCTATATAGGTGCATTCATATATCACCATCATAGAGCATTTAAATAATTGTAATGCCTTAAATTACACGTAGCGAGTAAGTACAGTGCTTCGGTTGGTATAAACATAGTATACTAATTGCTCGGTACTATGTTTATATCTAATATGTATATATCAAATTCTCTAAAATGAATGTATGTTACACCACGATCTTGTCTCCTTAAAATCCATTTTCTTGTCCAAATCAAGATTGCGAAGAAAGAGTGTTAATTGCAGCCAGTAAGGCGTTCAAAAGCGGAAAGGGGTTCAAACGAGATTAATGGTGAAAATTTAATTTTTAAGATTTGTATGCATATGTATTATTTATGCGTGAAATAAGAATAAGCGTATCAGATAATTAAAAGGAAATGAGCGATCTAAAGAGAGATAATAGAAATTAAAAACGTACCAAGACAGACTGACAAGGATCTTCTAGATATGAAAAATTCCAACACGAAGGGCGCAAACGAATGGTGATAAAAAGTGAAACAAATTTAAACCAAAAGCAAGGATCTGAAAGTTAAAATAGAAAAGATGGAGAGAGAAAGAGAAAAAAAAGCGGAAATAATGTGGTAGTAAGTGATATGATAATAAATGAAGACAACCTAGTAATTTTAAAGATAGACTACATAAAACGTTTTCAGAGAAAAGATAGAAGTGAGAATACTAATCATAAGCGTAATATATAAGGTGGGTAAGAGGCGATGTGTGGTTAATTGGGGTAGAAAGTTGAAGATATAGACCTAACAGTAATGGAAAGAAGAATAATGACAGAGTTTCGAGTACATTGCAAAAGTCAGTTACCTGAAACTTATAATGACGGGAAAGATGATGACTTGCATTAAAGTACTGGTAGAAACATGCAGAAGCAATCCACCCGACATCAAAATACTAACTATGAACAAACAGGTCAATGAAGAGTCTGATTGGTAAGAAACTAAAATATAGGAAGCAAAAATCACAAAAAAGTAGACAAGAGATTATATTGGGAATGGGAACGTAGAACGTACGAATGCTGTGTGGACGGGGATAGAAGAGAATGGAGAAAGTGCTAAAAAGAGCAAAATCGCACAAGAAGCTATAAAAAATGACACAAAGTAATAAGCATTACTAATTCACTTTACAAATGGATTAAGAAGATCTCATAGAGAAGGTGACTGTATTAATGGCGTGCGTTCTTTAGAAGAAATATATTGAAAAGCATGTATATCTATATAAAAAAAAAATAATTATTATTTTCGGAACGTTATGTTAATATTTTCTTTACAAAACGCATTTTCATAGGATAAATTTCCTGCCTATAGTTCATCTGACTTAAGTGTAATAATGTAAAGGTGCGTTGGTTGAAAAGCCACATTTACAAAGGGAAACGTCATTAAATTTTTTTAATAGAATCGGTTATGTCTATGTGTGTTGCCTAATTTAGAATGTGTATCTACTTACACGACATAATTTTAGAAAACGTATTTAGACAAATTTATTTCAATTTTAATGGGATTTTGAAAAAATAATTAAAGAAATATTAGTATAGTGTATACCTACTTCTTAAATATAATGGACTATAGTATGTAAAATACCACAATTTTGTGATTAAAGCCAAGATTAGATGACTTACTGAATATGTAGTTAATGGAGTGTTTCCTGTTGTTTTGCCCATAACCTATAGATCAATATTGGGCTTTAGATCGTTAGTTATCCGACATGACAAGGATTTGAACCGCGGTGTCTAGATTCCTAGTCGGCCGGTGTAGTCTTTACCACAAAAAGTATGTAGATATATCGGCGAAAGTGCACATTTTCTGGTAAATGTACACTTATCCGGTGCTTATGGTACATGTAGTACATATAATGTAATTTTTCCAATAGAAGTTAGTGTAGTACAATTCAAATTATAATTCACAATGATCACTTAGAATTTTGTCCAAAAGATACATTTAAATTCAAAAAAGTAAATATTTAAGTTTTACATTAATTATATTTATCTAGCTGGAAACTAAGAACAGCATAGTAAATAAATTAATATTTATTGCAGCACGGATTGCATTTTAAAAAATGTATACATTTAATAAGTATGTTAATTAACACTTTATTTAGAGGTTATATGTTTACAATAACACTGCATTCCTCGACGCACTTTTAGCAAGGTACATTTTCATATTATGTAAAATTTATCGGAAATTTTAAGGATAAAATTGTCTTTTAAATTATTCAAATTATTTTCCGTAATATGTAGGTATATTATTTTAATTTTCGTACTTGCTTTTACCTTGGAGAAACTTCAAACATGTATTGAGGTGAATTTTTAAAAAATTATAGTTTTCCAAAATTATTCTTTTTAAATTCAATATAATTTAATTTAATATTCGCTCGCTAAAATGCAATTTTCAAAATCAAACTTGATATTAGCATGCCATGTTCACCGGTATCGAACGTCTTCCAATAAAAATCACAATTTAGTTTGTAAATCAATTAATACTTGTTCAAAAACTAACACCTCTTAAAATTTTACCTCTCGCATCTTGCGAATCTCCTTTTCACCGCTAGTTGTCGCCACATCGACAAACTTAAAATTTTTACAAAATAAATTATATATAAAATCAAAATTCTACTCGAGACCCCCCCCCTTAAAATAAAAATTTCACCACAGTATGTATTTTCAAATATATTATTATAGTAGAGTGCTATCATGAAATTATTTTCACTTCTGTGGGGGTGTCGGGGTTAAAAGCTGAAACTTGCAGGAATGAAAGGTGAGATGGCATATATTCGTAATCCGAAGGTAATCAAAAATAATCACGCGCAAAAGGGCACTATTTAAAAAAAATGAGATAATACTATTAGCAGGAAGCCCATAAAATGACGATCATTTTGATATATAATTTGAAATCATTTTTGTACGAAATGTATTTTTTTTTAATGTTTGAAAACTGAAATTTGTTAAGTCGCTTATGGGAAATCAAATTTTAAATTGCAATTATCTCGGTTCGAACTTGGCAAAAATTTTATAATATTTGACAATATTTATTTATATACACTTCTATTTGCGAAACGAAAGCCTAAATCAAATTTTTCTGTACTTGATAATAGTTGCGCATATGTGTGGAGAATCGCTTAGTTGAAAAATGATAATTTTTTGTTTAATATTAAACACGATATGAAATTATTAGTAACATTTAAAATTTTAAATTTTTAATGCGCTCACTACAAAATCACAATTTCCCACTCCAAATTTGTATTGTACAGCACCGGTCATGAAAAGTGCATCGGGAATTAGTTTTTCTGAATCATTGAAAATTTTCAATTTCAATGTTTAGAATTAAATTTTGGCTTGGTTTCTTGTTTATTGGAACGTTTAACCTAAATGGTCACTTCCATTTGAAAACTACTCGTCAAAAACATTTTCTTTGTCGAGCAGTAATGGCGTAACCGATTTTACAGTATAATATGTTTGTTTTTATGGTTTTTACAAATATTCTGACCCATACAATTACAGGATCCAATGCAACCCATATTATTTTTCTTGCAAGTACAGACCTTACTTCCGCATCAAGGGCATAATAAGAATAACTTTTTGTTTTGATTGCAGAAGTTTAAAGGAAATTATACCTTTTTGACATCTACATGAAGCTAGAACTTTTAATTCCACAGGAAAAGGTGGTAAAGTTGTTAGAATAAATTGATATAATTTATTCTATTTGCTTTATCAAATTTCCATCCATGATCTGCAACACTCGGTAATTGAAGACGAGGTTGTAAATAATTAAGCCCTATTTTAGCTTGATAATGCGCTCTCAAGCTATGAAACCTTAAAGAATCTTCTGTTGGGAGTAATTTTGTAATAGAAGCAGAAGATGCCAGCAGTCTTCTTATAATATTAATTGACGAAATGTCAGTATTTTTTGAATATGGTTTAATAACAATTTTCTGGATATTTTTGAATATGTTTTCCAAAATTTGATGCATTCCGGCACCGCCTAAACACTCAGAATGATCTAAAATTGTTTTCCATGCTGATTTTTTCCCAATTCCTGAAAATTGACTGGTGGTAAGACAACCAGTTAATGTCGTATACTGCTACGTAAAGGATTGAAGTATTTCTTGAAATAAACTACAGTATTAGCACATCGGTATCGTTGCACTAAATTATGCATCTAGAATAACTATACCTTTTTGCAGACAGTATATGCACCAAATCCTAGTATCAGCTTCCTATTGATTAGAACTCAATAAATCATCAGCATTTACTTCGAAATTTCCTCTCTATTCTAAAATATTTTTGAAACCTCCACTAGTTGCAAACTGTAAATTTAATTTTTCTGTGGAGTGTTTAATCAGTTGCCCAGATAGAAAATGTGTTAATTGTTTCTTATTAAATTCTGAATGAATAAATAAATTCCATTGTTGTGGAAGTGGAACTTCAGTTCTCTCGATTACTCCGTCAATTCATATTTGGGGACCCCCTTTTCTGACGAGTAATATTTTTTATGAAATCTTCTTTGATGTGATCAAATACAACATCGATTCGCATGGTATTGTATTTATTTTTGACTTGGTTACTTTTACCAGTAAGCCCACGATTTGTCAAATGCAAGTGACCATTTAGGTTAAACGTTCCAATAAAGAAGAAACCAAGCCAAAATTTAATTCAAAACCTTGAAATTTGCAAATTTTCAATGATTCAGAAAAACTAATTCCCGATGCACTTTTCATGACCGGTGCTGTACAATACAAATTTGGAGTGGGAAATTGTGATTTTGTAGTGAGCGCATTAAAAATTTAAAATTTTAAATGTTACTAATAATTTCATATCGTGTTTAATATTAAACAAAAAGTTATCATTTTTCAACTAAGCGATTCTCCACACATATGCGCAACTATTATCAAGTACAGAAAAATTTGATTTAGGCTTTCGTTTCGCAAATAGAAGTGTATATAAATAAATATTGTCAAATATTATAAAATTTTTGCCAAGTTCGAACCGAGATAATTGCAATTTAAAATTTGATTTCCCATAAGCGACTTAACAAATTTCAGTTTTCAAACATTAAAAAAAAATACATTTCGTACAAAAATGATTTCAAATTATATATCAAAATGATCGTCATATTATGGGCTTCCTGCTAATAGTATTATCTCATTTTTTTTAAATAGCGCCCTTTTGCGCGTGATTATTTTTGATTACCTTCGGATTACGAATATATGCCATCTAACCTTTCATTCCTGCAAGTTTCAGCTTTTAACCCCGACACCCCCACAGAAATCGTTTTTAAGCGTTTTATTTTGAATCGGGCACTCTACTATTAAGCGACCCTGCATCAATTTGCGACCCATTTGAAAGTTTTATACCTCAAATAAATAATACTCCTGATAAAAATTACTTGTATAACTTACTAAAAACCAGTACTTGTTACTTTCTTCGGGTAAACAAGTGTGTATTTTAGTACTAAATTCCAGTGTTGGTTTTAGTAACAATTCAGTTTAGTGAGTAGAAAGCAATCCTATTTACTGGAGTCAGTGGCTACCCCCACTTCCATTTTCCTGATGAAGTGCATCTAAACGATTTAAATCTTTAATAATAATTGTTCAAAATTAGTTAATATAAAAAACAAATTTATCTGTATAGAATTTAAGAACATCGAACACATTGTAAAACATAAAATGGTTTGAGCTAAATCTTCCCTTGCTTGTTACCACTTATGCTTATTACCACTGTATGTGAGAACCGAAATAACCTACTAACTTAAAAATTTAATAAAAAATGATGCAAATAAGTAATTAATAGAGTTGATCTTTTTATAAAACTTTGTTAAGTTATTATTATTAAAATTATAAAATGTATTATTCTAACTATAGATTTGTTCGCTCCAGACCTCACGATTCCTACAGCACGCCACTGGCATGTTAGTTTGGTTTGTAATTACGATGTTTTATACAAGAGCAAAAATTAAAAAATAAATTGGTAACACTCATGGTGAGAAAATTAGTTTAGTTTTTAAATATACATAATTCGACGTTGTTATTATGTCATAATTAATGTTAAGTATTATTTAATTATTCAAAACGCTTATGATTACAACTGCTTTTTTTTTTTTTTAGAAATGCAGGTTTCTAAATGAAACGTGTGTTCATCATAATAGTGCTAATTAAATATACTGTGGAGAATCAATTACGTAAATAGTTATAGAAAAAACCTGCTTTAAAAATTTATTGTCAGGAATTAACATATTTTCCGCATCTTTATTTAGATCAAATCATTTTTCACTTCCCTCTTTTTTATCTAAATTTTAATTAAATGTTTTAGATGTTCTGAGGGTACAGGAGCGTACTATACTTTTGACAATAGGTTATATGTGACAATATTAGCAGTAACAATTACATAATAACAGTTAAATTTATTGTAAAATATCACTGTATAAAATTTGTTACAAAAATCGTTTAATCCAGGTATGATAATTACTTTCACTTTCTTTATCTACAAATTGCTTACGGTTAATTTTTCCGGTTAAAAAATTACCTATTAAAAATTTAATTTTTATAGCTTGCTTAGGTATAAAATACGATTTCATGCATCCATATGACTTGATCATATTGTTACAAAAATGTTTTAAAAATAAAGGCTAATCAGCTTTAAAAAAAATGTATTTAATACAAAGTTTAACCATACACATACAGATACACAGACAATTTTTCAAATGGTCGTTCTCAGTTTATATTAGGTCCCCAAGATGAGGCCCACAAAAATAGTCATAATTTTTTTAATATTACAACTGTCATAATTTTATACCTATATTAAACTTTTAAGCCTAGTATTAAAAGCTAGACATTTTAAAGCACGTATATTAAAAGGGTGGCTTAGAAATGTTCCTAATTTTTTATATTAGTAACAAAAACACCAACATAATAAAATAGAATAAGATATGCTGTCTAGTCACGACGATTGTAGGTAAAATATCCTAAGGAAAAATAGTCTACGATAAATTAGTCTAGGTAAGGAGGTCTACGGAAAAAAAGTCTAAGTAAAATAATAGTCTAGGTAAAAAAGTCTGTATTTCCATCCAAAGATTAAAAAAACCGAAGTAAGAGGTGTTGTGATGAAACAATGATGTTGAAAGATGAAACAAAATTAAGTCACCGTAAGATTGGAGTTCGAATAAATAAAAAAAAATTATCGTCTCTGCCCCAATACCTCCAATCTTTAGCTCAACAAATTTGATCTAAATCGGTTAAACATTTCTGGAGATTTCCACAGAAACTTTTTTAAGTCGCTGTATCTCGGAAATGGCCGGACCAAATAAAAAAATCTATATAAACAAAATTGATGGGAATGAAATTTCCAACAAAAAATGCCACATAAATGTTGCTCTAGGAGCGATTTTTATATGACAAAAATGGTCTTCAAAAGGTACATTTTACATTGCTTAACATAGGGTGTATGAATAATTATGAGAGCCACTGTATATAAGGTACATATAAACAAGTTAATATTGTACACAAGAACCTCATATTATATATACTGTGTTTAAACAAGTCAAACGGTAACTTAGAAAAAATTAAAATTTAAAAAAAACCCTCCTGTAAACAAGTATTGTATAAATAAAATTAGCATATTACTTTAAAAAAGAAAATAATAATTTCTTTTTCTTCCTTCAACAACAAACTTTCGAACACTTTGAAGTTGCCTAAAGTTTTTCTCCTTACACTAAATGCTGTCTGCAGTACTCCCTATGAAGGAACTTCCTTACTGAGAAAACCTGAGAAGTAACAGGGCTTCTACCGATGCACATTGAGGTCAGGGGAAATCAAGAATTTTTAATATAGAATTTATAAACAGGTTGCGAAATGGAACAATTTTTCAATTCCCCTGACCTCAAAATGCATTGGTAGAAGCCCGTATATTTCTCAGGTTTCTCAGTAATAGGGAGTACTGCAGACGGTATACTCCAAAGTGTTCGAAAGTTTGTTGTTGAAGGAAGAAGAAGAAATTATTATTTTCCTTTTTAAAGTAAACAGTGGTTTTTAAAGTAAGGTGCTTTTATTACAATTAATTTTATTTTTACATATTACTTGTTTAGAGGCGGGGTTTTTATGTCTCTTTCCAATTTAAACAATTTGATTCAAGAAGTGGAAACTATTAGCCACCATCGGTGGTCATAATTTTCCATAATTGCCCATACGCTGCGCTGTTAGCGCCAAAATTTCCAAATCGAACGTTAAAAGCGTTAACGTTTGCGTCAATTCATACGAAAAGCTTCCAAGGCGAACACGGTCGAAGTGACTTGAAAAGACTGACTGCAACTAGTTGAATTTTCTCTTTTTGTCTACGATTTGATATTTTTAAATATATAGGGTTTTCCAATAAGAGGTGTTATTTTGAATAGCCCGCTATTTTGGTAGATGTCACATTTGAAGATGTCATTTTTTGATATTTGACAAGTAGAAACTACGCCATTAATAAAAATGGAACGATACACGCTTCAACAACGCATTGAAATTATTAAAATTAAAAACGAAACCATTGATCTTTTACGAGAAAAGTTTCCGGACCGTGTTATCTCTCGAAGAGGTGATCACAATTGGCCACCAAGATCTTGTGATTTAACACCTTGCGACTTCTTCCTTTGGGGCCACGTGAAAGATAAGGTCTACGCCAACAGCCCGGCGTCGATTCAAGACCTCAAAGATAGAATTCGTGAGGCTATCGACGACATAGGGCAGCCACTTTGCGATTTGGTTATAGAAAATTTCATGAAAAGGATAAGTCCTGTAAGCGTGGTCATGGTGGCCATTTGGCTGATGTTGTTTTTCATTAACGGCATACCTTCCTCTTTATAATGAAATAAAAATTCGATAAATTTTCTCAAAAAAATCCATTTTTCTTTGAATATCAAAATAACACCTCTTATTGGAAAACCCTATACATGTTAGCGGAGTAAAATTTACTTTTATTCTTAATTAACAAAATACAGTTTAAATACTGTATAGTTATTACAATATGATTTTTAAGTTTGTCTATTTCACTGATGTTCACTCCTGATATTATACTCATTGGTTTTGATGATACTTACCAAATCGGCATCAAAAAGTCAAAATCGACAAATTTTATTCTCACGATATCCTGGTAAAATCTGAAATTTCACAGGGTTCCCATCTGGTCAGCTGCTATTTATATAGCATCAGCAACGTTATATCGGTTATCAAGTTCTTTGCTGCTTACGTGAGGTCGCATCTTGAATATTGTTTTGTGGTTTGGAAACCGTACCATTTGTTTCAAGTTTGACATTTGTTTTGAAACCAATTACGATTTTCTGCTGGGATACCTAGGTGGGTCAAGATTGGATGTTAGGAGAAAGTACCTGGACTTGTTCATGTTCAAACTGTAGAACATTAAAATCTATTGTTTGAAAGAATCAATATTTGGACTCACCCGTGCACAGTGGGTAAGATGCACTCGCCTATTGCGAGGTTGAAGAATCTTGCCAACTGGGTTGAAGTTGATTTCTTCGCAAGCTCTTCCACGAGATTAAAATCGTCAATTAGACGATCATATATGAATATTATGTGATTTGGTTTTATTTAGTTTTGATTTCCATATAATAAGGAGTCGTTACTCCGTTGATAAAGGTTATTTTAAGTTGTTCTCATTCTAAGTTCAGTACCAACATTACAAATGGATTGGTATCGTACACGTCCGTAGTTCGCGTACTATTTCTATCATTGTTGCGCAGTATCGAGATTGGTATAATTTCGTTAATGCTAACATACATTATAGTATTTTTCATTTCTTCATCTTTCTTCACCAATCTTCGCCTGATTGGTCAACTTTTTCCATCAACTGAATTAAATATGTTGATCAATCGAGTTTAAAACCATTAGAGTTGCACATCAATCGAGTCCACACCAATAGAGATGCACATCATTAAAATTTCCAACCAATGGAGTTGCACATCAATAAGTTTCACTGTATCCACTTATTATAAATTATAATTTAAAAATAGGACTACAGTTTCGTTTTTTTTTTAAGAATATTCAATCAAATCCTACTTAACATATTTGTCGCTTGAAGTACTTTCTTTGCTAGACTAAAACTATTCTTTAAAACTTGAAATTGATATTAGGGAATTATGCAAATTGCGCAATTCCTATTATAAATTTGTTAATCCCAATTTGCAAACGATTAAATTTTATTTGAAGTTGTTTATGGCAATTTGAGGTTGTAAAGGTATGGATTTAAACTTATCGTTTAAAAATAATTTACATATAAGTATGTATTATATCGTAAATTCGTAATAGGTAGATATATCTTAAATTATACTAAATTCGATTTTTAATGCAACGAAACAACGCTGACCTAATAACCTTCTTCGTTATTTTTGTACAATTTTCGAGCTCTGCAAGTGCAAATGCATCTTCACTTTCACCACCATAAAGGCGCTCCCAGACATCTCGTAAATGTTTACCAGTCCAATGAAGTTTCACTAATTTTTAAATTTTTTATATAGCGCATTGATAGTTCTTTCGTGAATAGTGTTCCCTCAGCTCTTACATAGCTAACAATCATTAATTAATATTAGAATATTATATCAAATTTCTCAAATGCATAGAAATAATTGCTAAATTATACCTGGTTTGGGTGAAATTGCCTTATGGATACTTGTGAACTTAGCCCCACACCTTTTCTAAAAATAAATTTTGGTAGTTGTTCCGGATTGTTCTAGGTTCACGAAAAGGTGTTTTCCCAAGTAGCAATATTTTAGCTCTATACTAAATTTTAATACTTTATATTTATAGTGACTTGTAGTGAATATAGTGACTTTAGGACTTCCAATATAGTAAAGGCCATCTTTTGGCAGTTTGTTAAATAAGAGTGTTTCCCATAAGGTTTGCTATCTAATCAAAAATAATTTTTAAAAGTATTCTATAACGCTAGAGACAATGTGTCCTATTCGTATTTATATTCTATTAAATTACAAAATATTTCGAATTGGAAAAACGGGTTTTTACGCTATTTTTTGAGTACTTAAAAAAATGGTTTGGAACATTCCCAGACCTTGACAATGAAAGCACGTAATGACTCAAAATTTGTATGCCCCTTAGATCAGTATGCCCAAACAAAATAGTATAGTATAGAGCAGTGTTTCTCAAACTTTTTCGAATGTGAAACCCCTTAAAGTTTGGAAGGTAAGCGTGGAACCCGACAATCCTGTGTTGCGAGTTAAAACTTTGTTATAGGAATAATTTTTGTTTTGAATTTGCTTGGCGGCATTTTTTTGCGGAACCCTTGGTGAGCTTTCATGGAACCACTGGGTTCCGCGGAACACACTTTGAAAAACACTGGTATAGAAGATTTAAATTTGGAAAACACGGTGAATAAAATCTGGATTTCTCTCGAATTCGTTGTTGAGTCAATGTCGCTTTGAGAGCCGGAGCAGCGAATCTTGTTGGAAGATCCAATCATTATTTGATTGAATAACCCTTTCATCAATAAATTTGGGCCGTATCTTTCCCACAGTAATAAATCCAGTCCAAACCAGAACATAGTTTCTGATTAAACACTGGCATTTGACAATTGTAGCATTGTTCAATTGTGAACAGCAGTAACACAGTAACACTTTGCATCTTTGAATTCGTGTGTGCTTCATTTTGTCCGTAGGAAGATGGGTTTTTTGGAGCTTGTACAGATAGTTGTTAAGGTCTTCTTTGCCTATTTCCGAACCGTTTCGCGGTTCACTTGAAGACTCCTGGATACATGACGGATCTTGATTTGCGGATTTCGGAATTTTGCGGAACTTGCGGAACTTTTCGAAGCTGTAGAGTGTTAACGGTGCGCGGACGACCTCTTCCTGAACGGTCCGAAGAATTACCTAACTTCCGGTAATGCTGTATCGCTTTGAAGACTGTTAAACTTCATGCTTCGTAGAGATCGATAATAGCGAGACGACATTTTTTAGATATGATAATTAAAAACATAAAATGAATAGAGAACTTATCTTTTTTTTTTTTTTAATAAATAGACTTTATTTAAATTTCAAATTTAAAAATCTGAAAAGCATTCTAACAAACAAAGAAACAATAAACATACCTAGACAAACTTGGAACAATTTTCAAAAATAATTTTTACAAAAAGTGCAGAGCTAAGTTCATACACACCGCGTCGTATGGATTGGGATTAACAAAAATCATATATTCTCATACAAGAATCATATATTTGGTTTGAATTAAATTGACAATTTAGTGATTTTTTATTAAAAGTTAGGCACCTTAATAAATTATTATAGCATAACAATAAATGATCTTTATTACACTGCTTACCAAATTAAATTCGAAATGTTCGCCACACCAAAAATAGTGGTTATGTAAGTTGTCTCGCCTTAAATTTCAATTTAAAGTAGATATTTAAATTGTAAGAAATAGGGTGAGTTGTATAATTTTCTATTAAAAATGACCTTGCATTAAAGTCATAATATTTAATTTATAAAATCAAATGTAATTATTATTGCGCACTTGCAATTACTAATAAGGAAAGCAATTTTTAAAACAAATGATTATTAATAACTTTTTGTGAAAATTAAACGACAAATTTGGTAACTACTGTACAGTTTGATTCAAAGAAGCATGAAGCGTGGTGAGTTCTTGCAAGAGCATGTTGTAATTGTGATCAATCGTAAATTTAATTTTGAGGCTACCACTATCGTATTGTATGATCATTTGACACACATAAAAGTAAATAAAACTAGCATTAATTATTTTTTGTGTATGAATGTGTAAAGGTTAATAACTTCTTTGTTTTGTGCTCCGAAACCGTGTTAATTACCTATGTAGTATATGCAGATACGATATTGTATTATCCATATAATACAATATTCATAGTTAAATCAAAAATGTAAATGATAATGACAGTGACATTTAAATTAACATCGTTCTTGTAAATGCTATTAAAATGATCGACCCTGGAAGGTGAAATTTGACAAAAATTCTCGTGGCATATTGTTTTTGCAAACAGAAAAGTGTTTGCCCAAAAAGCTTAGTTATAGTTTTCGAATAATCATTTTCGTGGATATTATTTTATAATACCTCTTGTATAAATTTAAGATCATAACCAAACATTGTTGCTCGAGAGTCCAAGATGAATAATGGGCTATGTATGTGGGTAAGACATTACGCAAGCAAATCTTTCAAATTTAGCTACAGTTGCATATTCGATGGAGAAGAGAAAGAATTCGTGAAAATTAACTCGAGCTGCTCCATTGCCTGATTCATATGCAATTTTGATTAATATACAAAATTGCTAAAAAGAAAGCGTAAGGTCTGACATTAACGTGACATTGACACTTGCCAGTGCCAAGAATATGTTTCTATATTATAACAATTAATAAACCGGAAATGACATTTTTATTGAAAGAAGAAAATGTTTCACTTTTTTAGTTAAAACGTTTATAAAGCGTCAAACATAAACCAATAACGCGGACACAATATACTACACACATTCTGTAAAATTCTGAAATCTGATAAAAATTGCAACACATTGAAGTGTTCATTAATTTCCATAAATTACATATTTTAGCGAAACACAGTAGGTAATGATCACAATTTGAAAAGTGAAATCTTTTGAAACAAAAGAAAAAGTCAATAATGAGTTGCTCCGCCATGGTCTGTTTTGCACTCATTTAAGTTGAGAAGACACCGGAAACTAAGTTAGGATTTATTATTTGACAAGTTTTTGCATATTATAGAACCAAGAATATTATTGGGTGAAACCAAACTCGCTTACCTCCATATTATAATAAAGCAAAAATCTTAGCTTAACTTAGCATCCGGTATCCGTTTCTTCAGCTTTAACTCACGTTCTGATCACTTATATATCGGCCTGTGATATTCTATCTAAAACTTGATGCATTTTTAGGTTGGTGATATTGTTGTCGAACATTCCTGGCAAGCATAAAATGTAACAAAACTGTTGTAACATTGATAGCTGGGTTGCTGTTACATAAATTCATAATTTATTATTACAAAGTGAAGGCCTAAAAAAGTTGATTGATAAATTGTATAAAAATTTATTATTATATCATTATGAAAGCCTATGTCATTCAAGAATTATAATATAGAAGGATCTCGGTATATTGGAAATCAAATCAAACGATATAATATTTATTTCGTCAACGTTTCGAATACTTTATGTATCCATTATCACGACTGTGAAGATAAAAAGGAACAATATAAAAAATAATAAAATAAGTCATGGGCGGTATGGTACACTCATGGAACAAATGAAGTTGATGAACAATGTTGTCTGATTATATATTGTCGTGGAACATCTGTGTAAAAGGGGGGGTGGTATTAAGTTTAAATTTTATTAATGTTTTTGTTTAGAGTACCTACAAGTGGGGAAATTAATTAAATGCTAGATTAATATAACGCGGACGTAGGTTAGATGTTAGAATGTTTGATTGCTATGTCGCAGTTGTGGGTTCGATCCCTAGCCAGTATGAAAATTTATATTGATTTATATGATTTAATAATTTAATAGAAATATTATGATAGGAAGTTCTTTCAGAGAGTTCTTTCGGACGGCCGTGATTTTGTTGATATGGTCAAATTTTCGAGTTGTATTGGAAATAAATTCAAAAAATAGTAATAAAAATTGGTTTTATTCAATTATATATATTATAAAAAGTGGTGATGTGTGAATTTATTGTGTTGATAATTATTTAGTAATTTAATCTGGATAGACGAAAAATTTGTTAAGCGATAAGAGGACAGCTGGATATCGGCATAAAATTGATTTTAGTTAACAAAATTATATTGCAAGTTTAAAATTGAAAAATAATAAAACACGTCAATATAATAGATAATGATAATTATCGTTTGATTTGATTTCCAATATACCGAGCTCTTTCTATATTATTATTATTTCATCATTGTTCTAAAAATTACAATGTAAACTTTATCACAATAGAAATTAACTGGCAGTAATAACTGTCGTACAAATTTTTTATTTGTTGTATTTTATAAAATTTTAACAAATGATTCGTGATTATAGTGAAATTTAATTATAACCATACGCGTATCAATATATTTTAGAAAATCAAAAAAATATACATTACGCACTATTCAGGCCTATTCATTTGAAGTATTTTTGTAAGCATTTTATTAACATCAATTAATTTATCTATTTATCACACAATGATGCCATAGTATGGTGAAAACGTTGGCAAAATTATTATTACGGTGTACATCTACTTGCGAAAACTTTATGAAAACTGATATGTGATTTTAAAACTTTAGTGGTAACTTCTAAAACCAATGATTAATTAAATTGTGTGAATTTAACCCCGCATTTTTTCTAAAAACAATTTTTGAAAGTTGTTCAAGGTTGTTCTAGGTTTGTTCTATATTGTTGTTATACACTATTCACTCAAGAAATAAAGGATCGATTGAAAAAACTGTCATCGAATACATGCCATAACAAAACAAAATAAACAAATAACAACGGACAGCGATTGTACTGTACTATAAACTATATTATATACAATACATAATACGATAATACTATATTATTATGATATTATTATAGGGAATGTAGGCATTTCAATGGTTGTATGTATTATTTACTGTGATTTTACGCATGAACTGATGAAATTAATAAAAGTTTTTTCTGATTCCCTAGGAAATGTGAAAAATTACCACTTGCTCTACATAATTAATAGAATGCACTAGTAATTAAATAGGGGTCTCTGATGGGACCGCACTGGAAGAGGGTTTTAAACGCAAGAACAAGTGATTAATTAACACTCGAAATTCACTTTTTTCCAAGTTCACAATGAAACATAAATTATGCTCTATCAATGGCTACCAAATAAGAACTAATTGATATAGTACATATTACAAACATAATATATTATGTACATTATTATAATTATATGTCTAAAAAATGTATGTCGTCCTTCGCCAATTTCCAAGAATTAAAAAAAAAAATTTGGGACATTTTTCACTAACATACCTTCGCACATTAAAAACACCACTGATGTTGCAGTTGGTAAAGTCACAGATCGCAGATATAACGGAAGAAAAAGAACAAAACATTGTATATGTTACGGTAATTACTTTACATTTGAAGAGTGCATGGGAATACCGATCACGGTCCATTTTTTACAAAAAAAAACTGTTGCAGCCATCTTTTAGCTTGAAACTAAAGCTATCATTTAGTAGAAAGAAAATTTTAAAAAATTTAACAGTACCGAGTAAGAGCGTTTTTACGCGTTTTTACCGACCTACCTTAAACGAAGATTAAACAAATTATGTTAAGTTACAGTTGGAGATGATTCTGATGTTGAAATGTTCACAACATTTTTGAAGTGAAACTTCTTTAGCTACGTATTCTGTTTGAAATTTATTGCAATAATGGGAAATAAGAGTGGGAACCAAACTCCAATAAGGGGAAACAAGAGAGAGAACTGTACGCGAAGGGCTTCGGTAATAAGTAGAGACCGGATTATATGCATTTGCATATTTTGGCTATTTTTTTAGAAAATTGCATATTTCGACTAAAATTTACTGATCGTGAATATTTGGGCATATTCTATAAAATTTCTTAATTTTAATTCATTGTTTGTATTTTATTTTCATAAATTTTAAACAACATAGGAAAGGAAAATTATTAATAATATTATGACAAAGAATAATTTAAAATTCTATGCAAATTTAACCACCTACAATCGTTCAAATACTGCCCAGTTACCTCAGTGGATGTAGAAAGATCGTTTTCCAATTACAAGAATATAATATTATTAACTGATAGAAGGTACAACCTTACCACTGGAGATTTGCAACAGTACTTGATTGTTAACATTTTTAAGAACAAAAATGATAATATCTAGTTCTAGATATCTAGCTAGTTTAAAATATATAAGTATTTTAAAAGTAGGTAATTTGTTTTTTTTTAATTAAAAAAATAACGTTATTTTGTAGTATTTTTTTAAACAATAATTAAAGAACAAATTAATAAATGTTGGGTATGTTTAGACACAATAAAAGGATTAATTTCTAATGTTATTTCCCTATGATCGGATGTCAGGTCGGTCACCCTGGATGCAAAATAAGAAGTTAGTGACCAATAATACCCTGGAATTAAAAATGAGATGAGAATCGATGAGTCATCTTCAGGATGTCAAAGTCTTTCAAAAGTGTGCCAAATTCGTAAAGACTCGAAAATAGTAAAAACATTTTACTATGTATATATGCTACTGGCAAAACGTCTTCTTTTGAAGAAAACAATTTTCAAACAATATTAATATATTTGATTCTTTTTTTAAATTCCATTTAAGGATATATCGAAAGAATATTATCACACAGCAATAATAAATATTTGATTTACAATACAATTTCAATAGTTTATTTTACAAAATTAATTTGTTTTTATTATGTTAGATTATGGCAATCCATTACCAATCCGTGTGCCCACATGAATATCGCAATGAACTTGAATTCATTACAAATCGGTAATTGTTACTTAATGGTTATTGACTTAAGATAAATAGGAACCTATAGCTTAACGTAGGACCCGAACCACGGCATAAGTAATATTGCAGAAAATGGGGATTGATCTTATGACTTTATGGTTTCAGCCAACTTCTAATGTAGTATAACAACTGCTTTACAGTATGCATTCTCTTCAAGAATATTATTTTTATGAATGAATTATTTTTAACATATAGCAGTGGTGACACAAGTCGTACTAGTATTAATTATGGTTCTTTGTTGTATAGAATTTATTAAAAGGAGTAAGGCTATAACAATACTATTTGAAGGATTTTGTAATAATATAGTAAAGCAACTTTTAAATAATCGTGGGTGTAATTTTGGGAAATGAGTGGACTGATTTTTTAAATACCCACAAACAGTTATTGTTATTTAATATTTCTTTAATTTAATTAAAAAAATATTTTTTCTTAATAATTTGGTTATCTGGATTAAAAAGTATGTATCGAAGTAACAATATCATTTTAATAGTAGAATAGTAGAATAAATTAATACATACTTTGATTATTTGCATGAGGGTATCCATTCGTAATTAAAACGAAAGTTGTTAATGTAATACTAAGCACAAACAGAAACTTCATGACAGCACTTCCTACGTTCACCAACCACTTACTAGTGCACTGTAATTTCTGTTTATCTAAACATACCTCAAGAACTTTCTATCTGTTTTATACATTCACGAATTGTTGAAGGTTTCCCCACCTATCCATTGTTAGGATGAGTTCATCTACCTACACTTTCATCAATATTATTCTATAAATTAATAAAAAGATTGGTGAAGCCATTCTGTCCCTACTTTATTGCGCGTTATTTACCTTAAAAGCTTCTTCGCACGAAGCATTTTTGGCCGCGCCACCATTTATTCTTGATGCTAGCCAAAAATAGTATAGACCAACGTAAACAATATAGTAATTCATTTAATTCTTCATTCCATCAAAAATATTACTAATTGGATCGTTGTAATACTATTGAAAATCAAATTTAATAAAAAAAAAAATAATCAAAGCAGAAATTAAATTGTTTAAATTATTAATTTTACAATCGATTCAAGGTAAATAATATTTAACCGTTAGCAATATCAATTTTTCAGAGCTAATAAGTTGCTTTTCATTCTTAGGAGATTTGCTAGCGAGATCTATTTCGCTTGCGAAAATGGGCTTGATGGGAATGTGATCGATGGTTGACTGTTGATTGTAGACAAAGTGATGGATCACATCGATGTGTTTTTGATTTTTATGAATAGTTCAGCCTTTTCTTGGCGAATTTCTGCTATTGTGCTATTTTCATCATAAGCATTTTGTTATTCTTTATGAAACTTTAGCCACCGTCTAGGGTAGTGTTTCCCAACCTTTTTGACACTACTTAGAGAACTTTCGATACATCGTGGACCACCTCTATTTATGACCATGTTGTTTCTTTTATGAGAAGTAGCCTGTTGGTTGAAGTATGTAGATCGGATTCGACAGCAAACATAATATTAACTGTTGTGTTAATTTCGAGCCCCTAACCGTTGGTACGCCAATTTGTTGTGTTTACTTATTTTAATAAATTGTTATTCTTTCATTGTGAGCCGATTCTTACTTTAGCCTTCGCTATAAATGTACAAATCGACATCGAGCGAAAATCTTCCTGGTGGAAATGGTTAAGATTGGATCAAAGCAGATCTCGTATTCTGGCTAAGTGCCTTTTTACTAAAATAGTTTGAGAAACTCTTTGTAGCTATCCATACGAAAGTTGTCCAAATCCGGTTTTAAGAACCTGACGATAATAACTAACTGTCATCTCATTTCAACAAGTGGAATAATCAAAACGTGTTCCCGTCAAACTTAGTTAGACAAATACAAAATGATGATAAACACCAAAGGTAAGTTTGACCAAATATCAGTTATTATAAGTTTTACAACGAAATTGATTATATTTAATTTTTGGAGAATCGATATATTTAGTTTGAATGTTAGAGAAAAACTTCAATGTTTTAACCCAGATGCAAATAACACTCTAGAGCGCACAGAACCGAACCGATATTTTTGGACAAGTTTTGTGCTTCATTGAACTGAAGATTGCACCCTCAATGGAGCCCAGAACTCGTCTAAAACTATCAGCATCTTTATAGTTCTATACTTGCTACTGTAATAAATAAATGTTTGTAATTATTTGGGTACAATTAGAGGCCGAAACTCTTTTCGGTGGTATGCAGAAAGACTAAAGCTATCGATTACACCTTTGGAAAAGCTAAAAACTCGACCCCGAGTATCAACATCTCACGGAAATAATTCTTTAAGTTCCGTTTTTAAGTTTGATTCAATGGAACTATCCTTAAAATTAATTAGGATGTTTAGAACTCTGCTGAATTCAACTCCTAGATGATCAAATACTTTAAATCGAATGAGATGCTGTATGTTTTTTGTGAAGTTGGCATCTCATTCTTTTAGTTTGCGAATTAAGACGTAAATCAACTGAACTCTTGTTTAAAACTGTCAAGAACTGTAGAACTACTATTCTAGATGCAAGCAAATTTGAAGTTTTTTTACATGCTAATAGTAGTTGATATGCTAAGTTTACAGTGATCCTAATAATTACAAATTGAAAAATTTATAAATTATAAATAATTACAAATTGAAACTTACAGAAAAAATCGAAAACAAAACAAAACCATAAGTGACTAATAATAAAACGTTTATTTAGCCGTTATGGCTATACAGCTACACAAAAGTTTAAAAATAAAAGTTAGCCGGCTAAAAAATTTAAAGAATGGTGGTTTTCCACAAATCCGATTTAGAAAATTTTGGATGTTGAAGAAAAACAGGTTGCAATCTCATGCTCATAGGTGCATTATTGGGAGTTGGGACTAGGGATCTCAAGAAGATCATCAGGGTTGATCCTCTTGAATCTTGGTGAAGAAAACACCATTCTGATTAGTCAGTCGTCAGAAATTTGAATTAACTCTCAATTGAAAAAATGGGCCATGGTAAAATTTATTTTTAATACGATGAAATTATCGGATCATCTTGTTTATGATTATTTTTTTAATATCGATTAACGATAGTTATCGAAATATTGATAACTATTAATTAATCAAAATATCGAAATATCAAATATCGATAAATGTCGTTAGTTGATTAATTGATATTTCGGAAATGAATAATCGTTCTTCAATTAATCGATAACTATCGATATTTATCGATAAAAATCCCAGCCCTAGTTGGGACTCGATGAGTTTGTTAATAAATTAACCATCGCACCAATTCATCGGAATATATTCGCCACCATTCCTTTTACCTCCAATCAATTAAAAAATTGGAGGTATGGTAATCGAAAAAAAATTTCAATTTTATTTTTACATTTTCGAGATCACCGTGTCCAGAAACGTAAAGATCTGCAAAAAATAAAAAATAAATTTCTGTGTCGGTCTGTCGGTCGGTCGGTCGGTCGGTCGGTCGGTCGGTCGCCAGATTTTGTCCCTCGATTTATTCGTGAACCATCCAACCTATCAGGACCAAATTTGGTATAGTGGTAGGGTTTACGGTAGAAAAGTGAAAATAAGGTTTTCGTCGCGATCTGTCAATCAGGAGTGCCACTACAAGAAAATGATACAAGATTTTTAAAAGCGAGTTTGTCTTGTGATAGGTTATTTTAAAGACCTTGAAAAGCTTTATCCAGAATGGGTGAAATTAACTTTCTATCTGTCATCTGTCAAAAATTACAAGCTGTCAAAGTTAAAACTTCAAAAGTAAATAACCCATGAAGTACTGAAGGGATCTCAACCAAATTTGGTATGTAGGAACATTGCTCTCAAAGGACTTCACCGCATATGGAACCCTTTGATAAAAATCAGGAATTTAATATGAAAAAAAATAATTAATTTTTTTTGCGAATACTTAAAAAAAGTCCTTGTCCCTCGATTTTTTTCGGCATTTCTACGTCGATGGCATTCAAACTTTTTGGACGTGTGTCTTGTAGGCTCTAGTGGTGAAAATAAGGTTTTGGCAGAGAAATCTTTGCCAGGACTACCACAATAAAATAAAAAAAAAAAATGAAAATGACATCATATCTCCGGGAATGTTATAAGCGATTCAGATAAAATTTGGTGTGCTGATGATTGGAGGCATTGCGGCAGAAGTGACGATATTTTTTCGTAACGCCCGGTTCCACCAATTTGAAATAAGCCAAAACTTAGCCTTAAGTCGTAATTTTTCCTCAAATATAATTACTATAGTTATTTGTTATTTAAGTCAAAATTACGACTTAAACCGAAGGTTTTGTTTAAATCAAATTGGTGGTACCGGGCGTTAAATATCATAAGAAATATCAAAAGCATCAAAGGCTTTTTATGTTTGATTTTAGGACATTATAATAATAATAATAATAATAATGTCTTTATTCTCATGAATTGCTGCAATACATTGTACATATACAGATACTACGTTACACTGACTATTTCAGTTTACACAACCAGTACTAATAAAAGAAAAACAATAGATGAATTATTAACTCAAATATAATAATTAATTAAATGGGCTTGTTTTTACGACGTTTCCAAATACTATAATAGTCGTGAATAATATTATATGAGAAGCCAACTCATGAGAAAGGGCGAAGTTCAGAATAGTCTCTTTACAGAGACCGCCTGCTCTACCACTCAACCCCAAGACTGGCACATGCGCGCATCCAGGCCCCCCCCACGCCACGACTGCACCCCGGTCAGCATTCTGACTCATGCACTCCCACAAAATATCAATGCTCTATACAAGAAGTTTAAGCAAATCCGCTAATGTAGTAGTAAGCATTGCTCGGCGAAGAGCATCTCGAAAACGCGCCTTTTGAATACAGGCAAAGGCAGCTCTTTAAATTCATCAGGACATTTATTGTATAACGAAGAAATATTGTACGAATAGCAGCGTTTGAATAGCGATAGTCGATGACGAGGAATGATCAAATAGATCTTTCGACGCAAGTTGAGATGATGCACGTCTGTACGGAATGTGATTTTATTATACAGATATGACGGTTTTTTTGTTGTAATAATATTATGAAACAGAGATAGAGAGTGAAGCTTGCGTCGATTAGCCATGTTAAGCCACTTTGCTGTGGCAAGGGTATGTGATATTCTATCGTATTTTCGTATACTGTAGATAAGTCGGAGACAACCATTCTGAACTCTCTGAACTCTACCAATATCGATGGAGGCAAGACAAGGCCCATACACAACATCGCAGTGATTAAACTGCGATAGGACCAGAGAGTCACATAAGGCTTTCTTTAAATGCAATGACAGAAAATATCTATGCTGATAAATCAGCCTCAAGTTCATATACGCTTTCTGAATGCAACTGGTGACATGCGTCTTAAATCTAAGATTTGCGTCAATATGCAACCCCAAATCTCGTGCTGACTCCGAGATAACTAGTTCTGACCCGCCCATAGTAATTTTCATTGACATTTTCAATTCATCAGGAATTTTACCAAAGAGAACTACTTTAGATTTGTTTGGATTGATTTCTAATGATAATTTACTAGAACCTGTATGTAGCGAGTGCAGATCGTTATTGATGATTCTACATGCATTTACTGCATCATGTGGATAAAAAGAATAGTACATCTGAGTATCATCTGCGTACATGTGTAAACTACAATGCTGTATGAGTTTCGGCAACTGTGATGCATAAATGGAGAACAATAGAGGTGCTAAAATAGACCCCTGGGGAACACCAGATGAAACAGGTAGAGATTCCGAGATATTACATCCAATAGTCACTTGCTGACTTCTATCGGATAGGAAATCGGTTAGGAGATGAAGAGCTTCTTCCGCAACACCGAAAAACTTCAATATGATGGAGAAATCGTTAAATTATGGTGAAATTTAAAAAAAACAATAAAATTTAGTTTATAAACCGTGTAGTAATTTTATGTATTCACCAAAATTGAATTTTGCTGAAAGGATCCTTTCAAAAAAGAAAAGTTGCAGAGTACTAACTCTAATATTTTAGAAAGTTAAAAAATTAATTAATACTACTAGCGTCACCTATGATGAAGTAGCTAAACTTATATATTTATATCTAAGTTCATTTAGTATAATATTATATATGTGTAGACAACTAAGTTTAGATGGCGAATGCAGTCCAAATAAATATTTATATTATTATAAAATATTATTTCAAAAATTTACATACTGCGTTCTACCCAAAAACAACAAAACTTTAATGCAAGAATAATTATTCTTTTTGCATATTCTGAATTCAAATGATTGTGATCAACGCGATTTTGAAAGATAATAATAATAAAATATATAAAAATTTGGTAGGTATGCAGGTACATACTATTTGAAAAATTAACGATATCTTTTCAAAACTTTTTATTGTACATAATATTACAATGAATTATAATGTACTGATTATTTTATACTAAAACAATGTTCGTTTTTATAATATTATGAAGCTTTAAACAGCTAAACTTGAAGAACAGATTTTTAGACTTTATTAAAACTGACACCATTAAAAAATCATTAAGATAGTAGCATTTTTCCGCTATCAAATACATTGAAATATATTGAAACAAAACAATTTCACGCAATTGCCTTTGTCAATAAATTGTCAAAAAACTTTAAAAATTATTACGAAAATTTTAATTGAACAATATTATATTTCAAAATCAGACTCACTGGAGTTGGTTTTCCCTTTCTTCACTTTCATTTGTTTAAAATTAGTGGTATCTTTTAACTCGAAAAACATTTAATAGCCCTCCTTCGGCAGTCGAATAAATGGTATGGGATACATTGGATGCACTGTCCATTACGTCCCCTGACATCAGGAAAAAAATTTTAAAGAGAAATTTTATATAAAACAAGCATTCATTTTTATGAATAATTAACTATTGACATATCTGTATAACTTCACTTTTCACCTACAAATAAATAAATTTACAAAAAAATCATCTTAAGGCTGTTTGGTTGGTTGAGATTTTGTGCAAAAAAAATTGTAATACAGTATATAAATATATTATATAATAATATTCTTGTAGAACTACATAATATTTAAGGTAAAATTTGTTTATAAAAATAAATTCTAAAAAAATTAGTTTAGCCGCAATTTGTACTCAAAATATGAATTTAATTTTGTAGTGCCTGTTCAATCCTGAAAAGATAATCATAATGGTAAAGTAAATTAAAGATTTTTGCATTTAGTACAAGTTCCATTATGATATATTTTCAGGATCGTACAGGCACTACTAAAGTAAAAATTTATATTTTGAGTACAAATTGAGGTTAATTTTTTTAGAATTAATTTTTATAAACACCTAATTAATTACCTAAAATATGTAGTTATAAATACACTGTATTATAATTTTTTTTGCACAAAATCTCAATCTACCATAAGCTTCTATCTTTCGTCTTATACATAATATTTTTCGCTTGGTAAAAAGAGTTAACCAATCAGGGCTTCTTGTTTTTCGGTTGGTAAAAGGTTACCAAGTGAATGAATGAATGAGTAAATTTTGTATTTATCCAAATACTCTTAACAAACGGAAACATTTCTACTTATTTCATTTTTGTACAAAATATTTTCTAGCATTCATAAATTGATTTTATAACATTTTTATTGTGCAGGTGGTTAACTATTAGTTTCATTCAAATGGTTAATAATTAATTTATTTTATTACTCAAAGTTTATCAGCATTCATTGTTATATAACCGAAGGAATTTTGCTATGTTAAATACTAAGAAAACTGTTAATTTTTCTATGTGGATAACACGAGGAGATACTATTTATATAACTTTAAGATTGAATAGTTTTACAATGTATAATAATTATATTGTGAATCATTTACGAAAATTATGATAAACAACTTCCGTTTAAAAATAGTATATTGGTTGTGTATTCTGAGTTGTAAGCTAGAGAAATTTTGTATATTTGTTTGTTTTTAAGTTTTCGAAATTGTTTCAATTTTATTTATTTAAAAACTCAAAAATGAAACAAGTTTAATTAACGATAAAAATTGATAAGAATGTATCTTCATCAGAATTAATTAAAAGTTACAATAAAAATTTACTAGGAAACGGAACCTATCTCCTGATGAAGATACATTCTGTATTATGTTTAAATTTTATTGAATACCAAGTGAGTGAGACAAGTGAACCAGCAGCGAGTTTTATAATTTTGAAATATTTATGGACCGACTAGAATCATTAGAAATTAAAAAAATGATTAAATATAAACCAGAAGCATTATTAAATCAACAATTAGAATTAATAGGAGGGCCGCCTATCCAAAAGTGTGTAGACCTAGCGAAGGACGATAACAGAAGATAATAAGTTATAATTTATATGTTAGTTTATTCGTGGTGTCCTATCTTATGTATTTTACATTTTAATATTACCTACATTTTTATTTTTAACTGAATGATGGTCTAGTAGACCGAAACATGTCCTAATAAACTAGTTAATATTATTGTGATTGTAGAACTTTGTAAAGAATAGTAAAGAGTGTGACGACAACATTTATTAGTTTAATATCTATTCCTTAACAATTCCTATGCAGTTAATTCTCTTGCAACTTCTAGGTCTTGTACACCCAAAATATTTTAATATCTCTTGACCACTTTACAAACAACAAGCACAGCATCAAAGAATTTTTTAAAAATATGAATATGTGACGAACAAGCGTGAAATTAGAACAATCACCTTCACCTTCACCAATCACTATTTTTGGCCTTTTTTACCACAAAACGAGAAATATTACTCAATGAGCGTCTTATGATCATCATGAGGAATCTTGTAGGTACTTAATTCGTAAATTAAACAAAATTTATTATCTTGTACTTAATTTTGCGAATTAATTGGTGACCATCGTAACATTTTACTGGTTCATCTTAAATCATTCAAACAATTTTTAGTTTAATAAATAATCCAGTGCCTGATCGGTTTAACAAGATTCCTCATAATTGCAATAAATTTGCTGCAGATAAATATATTATGACCATCAAAATAATGATTAATCAAAAAAAATTTCAAAAATTCAACCGTGTTTTCTTGGTTTTTTATTTTCTTTGCTTAACAACCTTTATGGTTCGTCAACAAATTTCATTGAAATTGCAAATATATGTCCCTCAAGCATCAAACGTAAAGTTGCGCAATAAATTTAAAAATTAAATATTTTTCTACTTTTAGCTTAGGGCCAGTTTTTTAATTGTGAGTTAAGTTAAGTTCAAGAGCTAACTCACAATTGAAAATCTGCGGCCCTTAATCGCGAACCGATTGCTTTAAACTTAAGTTGATTTTATTTAAATTCGCTTGCTAACTTTTTATATCGCAGTATAATATTACAAAAGTTAAAAAATTAGTAAATTGTAAAATTGTATAAAAAATGGTTATCTCAAAAGGTTCCTTTAGTTATAATTTATTCTAATTCGAATGGGGAATATTCAGCGGCGTGGCATCGCTAACTTTATTATGGTTTGGGTGGGCCAAGGGTGTTATAGACATTATTTTTAAATATTTTAAGTACCATATTAATATAATACCTAGTACCTACTACATATTAATATGTAGTACACTAGTACTATAGCGAGAAGAAAAAAACCATAAGGTACATGGAAAAACTTTATATGAAAATATTCCTTATTTTATGTAGGTTTCGAATATACTATGACAGACGACTTATTAATTTATAACCGCATTATCTTTTTTATTATTTCTTCACTATGCAGGAGCGGAACCAAATAGGGACGCCGATTCTCCATTCCCTCTTAGAGCTCATAAACAATAATAATTTCTTGTTTTTACTATTTTTTTGTGTACGTCGGGAGAGGGGATCCCTCCAATGGGATGGGGGGGAGTGTCAGATTCCTATTGACTAAAACCCCACTCCATAGAGGCGCCGGGATTTTCTTGACGCATTACGTCCGTACGCTTCACTCTTCCGCCCTTTCGGGTCTTTTCTCTTCTCAATGTTTATATGATTATTATTGTATATTATACGTATATTATGTTTATTAGGTCCGGCCCTGCTTGTGTTTATGAATAGTGAGCTGTTGAATTGATATTTGCGTGGGAAATATAGAGATAAAATTGAAATCAGTGCGTATTTATGAAACAGGAAAGTGTGATATAACGGTGGAAGTGTTGAAAACACCAGAAAAAAACAAAAAAGGAATATAATCAAAACTTAGAACAGCAGTATGTAATATTGGAGGTTAGGTTTTAGTAATCTAGAGGGAAATAGTAATACGAATATCTTCGAGGGGTTGACCCGGATGTTAGTATTGTCACTATAGATACAGGAAAATTGAAACAAAAGCAGGACAACGTCGAAAAACCTGAAAGGAAAGTTTGATTGGTTGCATAAGTATTACAGTACAAGAACAAATGAGTAGCAATAGTAACATCAGAGAAAGAGCAAATAGTACACCATCAGTGAAAGAATTCCTCAAAAGAAGAACAGAAGAAGTAAGTAACGGTGAAGAAGAGGAAGTGTTTCGAAGAAGTAAAATAACGATAAAATCACCAAAGAAGAATAGCGAAGAAGCGCAACGGGCTGATATGGAGGAGCTAAAGAGTACGATGACAGGTTTGGTGAAAATGGTCAACGATGGATTCCAGGAAAGTCAAAATGAGAGCAAGGTAATAAAGGAAAAACTTGAGTTAATGGAAACATATTGGAATGAAAAGAGTGCATGAAATGGAAAAGGTGATGGAGATCTTGTCAGAGAAAACAAATGTGCAAGAAGATAGAATAACCGTTTTGGAGGAGCAATTGGAAAAATATGAGAAGAATACAAGAGCAAATAACATAATAATGAAAAAAAAAATAGCATGAATTAGTGCTAAATTAGCACCAACACTTCTTAAGCTAGGTATGCATCTAACTTTTATATAAATTTTTAATGGATCAAGATTTCGCAACTTGATTTTTTGATTTTAGACTTGCAGTAAATTTTGGTCTTAACTGTGCCAATATTCCACTTAGAATGAATTTTTATTCTACATTTCGTCAAACTTTTCCGCTTTTCTGGAGTGGACGTTTTATCACACAAATTCAAATTTTGTCCGGCGCACTTTAATTTTTAAATTTTTAAACGCACAATAATAAAAACAAACTTTACAATTTAATACCATAGGTGACATCGTTTTCAACAGTGTTTTCTCTCATTCGAGAATCGTGATTAAGAACATCCTTTTTATCTCAAACAATCCTGACACAAAATATTGGTAAGTTGTAATCTGATTTATTTATTTTAAAAATTAATTTATTTCTTTCCACAGGTTTTATCAAAAACTGGATGGGAATCTCCAAAATAATCAAAATCGCTGATGAATTTCCACCAGCGTAGAAAATAAAATGAATTGTAAAATTACATAACTTAAATAAAATTTTATTATTCAAAAATTTCATGACAATATAATGGACCTGTTCCTAATAATGATTCTTCAGCTTTGTACTAGGTTCGTTATTAATATTATCAAAGTTTTAGTATCTACTAAATAATCAAACAAAAATG
Source organism: Cantharis lateralis (assembly GCA_963170105.1). Lineage (NCBI taxonomy): Eukaryota > Metazoa > Arthropoda > Insecta > Coleoptera > Cantharidae > Cantharis > Cantharis lateralis. The sequence continues at coordinate 15,329,288 of OY720629.1, forward strand.
GTAGTATAAGACCTATCTGTAGTATAGTTACTGCTAACAACTAATAAACATTATATTATGTACGTAGTGATAAATAGATCTATGAAGAAACAGAAGATGGGCTACCGTTAGTATGTCTAATGTTTCTAAAAGATGCAGTGCGTCGGTCAAATGGAATTCGGAAGTCTAGCCCGTCTGCATTACTGAATATGCGGCCGGCAGGCTGTCTGACCTAAAATTTAACTACCATGAGCTGGACTAACCAAAAATACACTACTAAACACTTTCACGGTAATAAGTAAAGATTTTCCCGCTGCAGAATTTTTTAAACACTATTGGGGAGATTCCGCATGCACAACAAGAAATTTTTGATCATAAGAAAGATTAACTAAATATGGCAATAAATTTAATTTATTTCAAAACAAAAATAAACATAGTACATATTTTTGTTATTCTTTTCGAAATTTCTTGATCCTTATTTTGAAATTAATGTTTATTTTGTCTCCCTTCTATAATAATTGTCTAGATTTGCCAGTCATAACCTGGATATGTTTTAGCAATGGTTAGCCTAATTAATTTTTAACTTATAAAATGTGTTTAGTATTATTCTCTAAATCGTTTACAATATAAGGCTGTAGCGCTGTAAAGGCTCTCGCTAACCTCGTAGTGAGGGATCACTTCCGATCTAAAGATCTTCCCGTAAGACCTGGTTTGTTATAATTTTATCTTGAGAGGTTATTCAATTTTTGCTGGAGAATGTGAGAGAAACTGTTATTGTCACTACCCTGTGAATTATCTTGCCGCACAAAACTAGTTTTACTCAAATTTAATGTTAGCATTTTTTGCAATAAATTATTGGTGTCAAGCACGGAGCGGAAATTCGCGGTTTGAATATCAAACTTCACTGGGATTTTTAACTTGGCTCTCCAGTAGGCAGGAACACTCTGAGGTTGCAATGATTTTGTACCTTTTATTAATTTATCTCGGTCTGTTTGTATGGGCAAAAACAATAATTTAAAAAACAAGTGTTGCGGTATCGAAAAAAGAATAATATTAATAACCATGGATAATATTAATAGTAGTGTAATATAACTGTTATTACAGTAATTTATTCGTTCCTGATAAATATCCGTTTTTACTTGTTTAATCATCATAAGCGGATTTACTAATAAATCTTAAAAGGCTAAGCACTGTAATGAAAAACAATTAACAAACAAAAAATTTAAAAGTTATAATACATTAACCACACATTAAATGACTAATCGATAAAAACTTGAAAAACAGCAAATAGTCAGACATGCAAAATTAAAAATAAAAGTAATTTATTCTAGGATAAGTTTTAAGCATATTCATTGTAAGTATTGTGGTTAGCAATTTTAGCATGTTGTAAACTTATGGCAAAAATACTTTCTGACATGGTTATCTCTACGTCTATTGTCATAATTAGACCCTTATGTATTTATAATTATTAAATAATGAGAGATTTATTTATGAAATATCTTCTGTTACAAGTAGATTTCATTATGTGCAATACATCCTCAGCTTTTGACAATAAATATGTAGTATATACTAATATTATAATATAGATATGATTTTAGTTAACGGATACTATTTAAAATTCTACTAAATCACTGCATCAGATTCTCCTTATTTGCATGTGGTCTGTCCGGTATTCGGAACATTCAAAATTTTCCAATCAATTTTTTTGTAAATATCAGTGAACCGTGGTTTCCCTTAAAAAATTCATAGTTCTTGGGACATTATCTATGATTAATAATAGTAATCGCATAGCAATGTGATTTTCTCTTCAGGTTACATTTCAAGAACTATGAATTTTGCCGAGTACACTACGAATTAATTTTGTCCGTAAAATTGTGATTAGTTTGTATGAGACGTTCATAATTTATGTCAAAAGCCCGATATTACAGGCCATGAACTTTCTTATGAAAATTAATAAATCAAAAACATTTACTTCGTAGCACTATTTTGCAAAAATATAGTTACCAATAGTTCATAATGATCAAATCTCATTATGAGTTCAAAATGATTTCCCAAATTAACATTATATACTATTATGATAGCCATGGGTCTACTAGGCCTGTAGTGCTAATATACATACACTATTTTCATACAACATTATACATTTCTAAATTCCTGTTTCCGATTATAACGGAAAATAGTAAAAAAAAAATTAGAAAAAAATTTAGAAGAATTGGGGGTTATATCATTATCATTAACTTTAATTTGAGGCTAAATATGATTTGCTTTATACCTTTTTGGATCTTGATTCCCGATGGTGTTTTTTTTAATCATAAGATGTTTCCTTGTAAAGTGTTTCCACCTACTGGATCACAAGTTATTTCAAGTACGTAGGAGAGCCATTAGACTTCAAGGTTTTGTCTTCTTTTGTTACACCACCTTTTCCATCCCAGGCGTGAATTTATGTGTAAATTTAGGGATGTTACCCCTCAACTAATAAGCAGATAATGGGATTATGAAGGTGCTTCAGTGGAGATTAATTGATTTATAGTCACACTTACTCGTTTGATGAGTCTTGGAACTGGCAGGCATTTTGTTTTTTAAGGAGTATTTTGTGTTCTCCATTTTGTAGACATTCATTCCTGGTTGATAAACGAACAGAATGATGAAGTAATGTTATTGATTTCAAATGGTTCTGATGGAGGAAAGACAATTGCAAATTCGTGATATTGGTGGTACTGCAACCAGGGTAAGTCTCATAGAGACGCATATTGGTATAATTATTGACGATGCCGTATTCTAGGTTCTCTTCAAGGATACTATTTCTTTACTATCCTCTTTAAGGATACTGATCTGTATTTCACAGGTGGATGTCAGTTTTCCAATTTTTTATTTTGTTTTCTCGTACGTAGTTTTCAATAAGTTTTCAATTAGTAGTTTTACTTGATTATTATGTGTAAATAACGTTTTATGTTTTATTCTTGATTAGCGAATTAATTAAACATGTCGACCTCAACTGCTTTTCTATCTTTGTTGATAATTATAATAAATCGCTTCTTCACTCTTTCTAGTTTTATTTGTATTGAGTGTATTTTACTTAACAACATGTTTTTCATTCAGACTTCAAAGTTTTGTCTTCGTTTGTTACACCACCTTTTCCATTTACGACGTTTTCCGAAATCCACGCTCTCGAAAATTGCGTTGTAAATAACATAGCTAAAGACTAATCGCGTAAAGACCATCTACGGTTAACCAAGTGGAGGATGTAGCATAGTTGAGCAGTTTAGGGTACAATCATATTTATAATGCAATTTTGTTAACAAAAGAAAGCAAATTTGTTTTTCGTAGGCAAGTGTATACTAGTTCAGTAACTCAAACGTACATATTTCATAGTTCTCAGAGGCGGATAAGCTTATATTATACGGGTTATTCCACGTCAAACGGACCACTTTTCTGATATTACGAATATCAAAATTGTCGAAATCTTTTTCAGATTCTGTGTCTAGTTGTGTGTATCTCGGCATGTATCTAAAGGGTTTTCCATTAAGGACGCCTAGATTTTAACAAATCAATGCGGCTATGTTTTTGAAGCTGCAGATGTCAAACTTGGTGTTTTTATTCAATGATAATTGACAAATCATCATGCCAAATTACAGCGTTGAGGAACGCATGCAAATCATAAAATTTTATTATTAGTTTCCATCAGTATCAACGGAGAGCGCTACCGATCGATGTTAACCGATTTTTTTTAGGCCAAATTGGAAAATATGGATGTGCACGACATGTGGTTCCAACAGGACGGTGCTACATGCCACACAGCTAATGCGACAATGGAACTTCTGACGCAGCGGTTTAGTGACAAGGTTATCACACGCAGAGGCGACGTGAATTGGCCACCGAGATCGTGCGATTTGACCCCGTTAGACTTTTTCTTGTGGGGTTTTATTAAGTCCCAGGTCTATGCCAATAAGCCGCAAACCACCGATGCCCTGAAAACCAACATCAGCCATGCCATCGCCCAAATTCAGCCTGATTTGTGCGCAAGAGTAATCGAAAATTGGACTTCTCGGGTGCGTGCCACCAAGCGGAGCCGCGGCGCCCATTTGAACGACGTTATTTTTCACACATAATGTCATTGATAGACCTTTCGAATAAAAATAAAAATTTGTAGATACCTCACATACAACTTGCTTTATTCAATTTTAAAATCTAGGCGTCCTTAATGGAAAACCCTGTATAAGTATGGACAAGGGATTTGTAGACATTTTTTTTCACAGTAGGCCTTTTTCGGTAGGCCGCTATAGCTAAGTCTACGACCCCTGTGGGACCGGCGACAATATGTAATAATATAAAATATATAGTTTTGTTATGATATTATTTGTTAAACGAATAAACCCAGTTGGTTTTCAACTTTCGCCAGAAATTGTTTTCCCTATATAATTTTCACTGTCTACCCACCGTTGTGTAGTTCTTGCGACATTTTATTATTAGCATATTATATTCTTTGTTACATTTCGAATGAGATTGATGAAATTAATTTGCGTTCACAAATTTTTTAGCACCCACACGTGTATGTTTGGTAGTTCGATTTATAATTTTTCGTTTGATTATTTTCAACAATAATTGTTTTCGTCATATAAAATGGTAGTGGAAATTAATCTTTTCTTATGTACACTAATATGGTTCCAATATTTTTTTAAAATTTTATTTTTATGATGCTGTGAATTTTTGGATGTAAGTGGACTGCACCGATGGTTAATAATAATTTACCCCTTGTTTTTTAGTTTTGACTCATGACAATTTGTCATGATAACTCAATAACCCTGAACTTTATTATTGAGTTGTTCTTGCTTCTCTCTTAAATAATCTCAAAATTTACTTGCATTTCACTTGCATTTATCACCATCTAAAAATGAACATTTTTTTCGAATACTATGTGGATGAAAACGCGTTTTGTTGTATATTCAAGGTGGAAGACTGATGCCTGTATTCACAAAACTTTTAAGAAACCGTTAAATTTAACGGTTTGTTAAATATACGTTGTAATTATTTAATTAATTTACACAAAAAGTTTTACGTATGGCGATAATTTTACGTATGGCGATATATTTGCTGTATTTGTAACCCTCCTGCTGCCCCCCCCCCATTGTATAAGTGCGAAGGAATACGATCATATTGCTGTTTTATATTACATGCATAAATAATAAAAAACAAATTAGCCTTGGCGGAATGGAATTATCATTTCAATCGCTGCCTCCCGGATTATTAGTGGTTTTCTTTACAAGTTTTTTATAGAATAAACTGTCACAAAAAACACTCGAAATTAACACACCGTTTACTAATATAATTATATCAAACGATGTAATATACGTAAATAATGCTTCAAACAAGTTCCGTTCGTAATTACAAAACTGGTAAATAATATTATATTATGTCATTTTTGCCATAAGAATTTATTTAAAATTTAATAATCAACAAATGAGCACACAATATTTCTGTCATTGTCTTACTCAAGGGGGAAATCGCAAAATTAAAATAGCTATTTATGCAATAAGTTGCAAAATGATCATGATTTTTGCACCAAACGTGAAGTTTGCACAACGACCAAAATTTATGCACTCGCCCCTGTACAATCCTTTTTATTAAAAAGACTCTATCACCACTGTAACAAATTTTGGTAGAATTTGTTTTGGTTTTATTGCGCACGCTACTGCCTTCGTGCTTCAGACCGTACGCTTGTGGTATTATCAAAATTTATTTTGGATAAGTAAGCAAATTTTTGATTCTGGACGCGAGGTTATTATTTTATGATACCAGCTTGTCGTTGTGTTTTTGAAAATTTTTCGCCAATCTCGTTAGGAAGCACCTTTTTATTGCGAGTCGAAACTTTTATTGGTAACGAACGGCAACAAAGTTTTTTTGGAAATTTGCTACATTCCATTTGAATGTTATAGTTACCTTTTTGCTGGCACATTTTTGCGTTAAGTGCTTATCGGCGATTTAGTATTTTGATTTTGGCCGCCCGTTATTATTACCCCTTGAAGGCGTTAGCACCATTTTTTTATAAGAATTGAGAACTTGTCACGAAGACCCGATCTGCTGAAGTTCCCGAGAATCAAGCTGCAATATAGGGAAGAATTTCCGAAGTCATTTTTACTATTCCATCTCCAGACGTTCGGGGCGAGACAGAAGATTAGTTTTTTTTTCATCTTTCTGCTGCTGGTCTGTCGGGTTGGGTTCACCCCTGTATAAGGAATTATTGTGTAAACTTACTGATAGCTATCGGGGTAAGTGTTTTTTTTTTAATTCTAATCTGGCGGGCCAATTTATTGGTTATTTGAGCAGTGCGTTCAATTTTGAAGTTAAGTGGCGTAGAGGCTACTTTTTTGTAAACTTTTGTTTGTAAACGCGCCTGAACGTTCGTTTGAGTTATTTTTATTTTCCTTCAAGACGACTGACGATTGTACTGACCACTATAATTTTGGATTTGTGGTATTCACAAATAAATATTTTTTTTCAATTCGTTTTTTTTTGAGAGCTACACTTGCAGCATTTCCGAACCACCACCTCGCGATATTCTCGCAATATTTCAGCTAGTTAAAACAACTTGGGTTCCCTCACTATTTAAAAGCTGGTTTCGTTATCCAGCGTGAGAGGAAAACTCTTGTAACCCGCAAGGGAAGCAGGAAATTTTCGTTTCACCACCATTATGGCTGTTAAATTCATATCATTAGATTATAAAGAAAAATTGAAACCGAACCTGGATTGTTAGTGATTGGAGATAAGATAAAAAGGATTTGAATTTGGATAAAATTGGATGAATTTGGAAAGAATTAATGCTTGGGATTGAAAACAGAAATAATATTAAAATTATATTTAAAAATTTTGCATTCATGGGACGCTGGAGTACATCGCAATATATACCTAATCTGCAAATATTTAAATATTTAATAAATAAGCTTTATGTAAGCTTTAATAGGTTTTTTGAATAAAAAATAATTATCTCAATTAATGCCTGCATCCAAAATTACACAGGTACAAAGTATTGCCAACAACGCAATATATGCAACATAATAACTAGAGCCCGGATTTATAAGTGCTTATAATTCCAAAATAAGTGCTTTAAAAAGTTTCAAAAAATCGAAAAATAAGTCCTATAAGATTGAAAAAAAGCACTAAAAATCAAACATCAAAATGTAATTTTTATTAAATATTAATTAGTAGTTCGCTATATAATATTATAAAAAAAACTAATTATCATATATTATTTTTCCAAATTTTCCATTTTGAAAGAGTGTCGTCTGTCGTTTAACACCTGCTTATAAATCGAAAAACTTCGCTCAACATCAACCGACGTAATGGGAGCAAATTTGTACCTATGGATTGGTACATTAGTATCAACTTCTTGAACTTCTATACCTAGTAGTATCTCAGAAAATTTTTCTAAAGTATGAAATCCTTGATTTTTGTCCAAGATGTCCTTCAATGTATTGAAAAAAAGCTCTAATAAGCACTAACATGCGTTTTAAGTAAAATCTCGAGAAAAAAGCAAAATAAGCACTATCAACTTTAGGCCAAATCAATGCAATTTGTAAGAAACGTCAAGATCCACAAGGAATATCTTCTGCTTATAATTTAGAGCAATAAGCAAAATGCTTAGAATCCGGGCTCTAATAATAACAATAAATTCATACTCTCTTAGAAGTTAAAGCGTTATAAGGAATATCAGCACAAAATTTTTATTTGTGTTCTATGTTTTGACTTCTGTTTCTTGTTTTCGATATTTTAACGTGCTAGGTGCTACCGTCCGGATGAACATAATATGACACTAGCATACCTCCAAATGTTCTTACATTTTTTCTCCTCTACCATTATATTATCAACTTCATTTTCATCTACATTCCATCCTCCGGGACATCTTCATATAATCTTGTTCAGCTTTTTGTGTTTGAATGTGGCACTACCAACTATCCTATTAAATGATGCTGTTATGTTGCGTAATTTGTTGCCGTTGTCATTTATCTTAGTGTCCACTGTCTGCATGCATTTATCTCTATAATCTATTTCTTTAGTTTTTCAAATATTTTTTAATTTTTAAGATTTCAAAAGCGTCTTCATCTTCCATGTACTTCTTACTGCAATAATTCTTTGCTTTGATTTTTATTCTTGTCATAATTTGTTTTTCCATGTTCTCACCTGTTCGTCTTTTTTTCGTTTTCATTTCGAAGTCGGATCTGAGTATGAGTTTAAATGACCTATTTTTATCTGTTTCATATCATTTGAATTAGTCATTTCTTATCATTTTGTCATATTTCTATTATCCATTTCAGATCTTTTAATCTCTTCATCTATTTAGTTTGTCTGTATTTTGCTAGATACCATTCTTCAACATCTACAAATTCTTATCAGTCTACTGAAGTCAGGAATTCCTGACTTCGGCTATTTCTGTCCACTCTTCTTATTTTGAGAATATATTTTCTGATCATTTGTTCATTTGGGATGTCATTGCTATTGCCGGCATGAATTTAAAATTTGGATAATGAAGCATTTGAAATGTACGTGCTGTTAATCAAAAAATTTGGCTTATCAGATATGATGTAGAATTGACAAATGTGAATAAGTTTTAATCAATTTATTTTTATTATCTATTTTAAAATTGTATAAAATGAAATAAATTGTTTAGATGCATTTGATTGATCTACTTTTTCCTAAATAAATAATTTTAAGAAAATTTCAAGAATAATCAGAATGTCTAAAAATGTGAATAAGTATGCTCGGACGTGTCACCCAATTATAGCAGAGTAATAACCAGTAATGATTATTTAGTCATATCTAAATTCGTACGAGATTTAAAAACACTTTCAGTATACATTGGTCATTCAATTGTTAATTAATTGTTTGCTTGATAGATACTTGTTGATGGTTAATTTTCCTCTTACTTATGGTTTTGTGTTTTATCGAGATAAAAAAAAGATTAATTTATTGTACTTATTTTAAAGAAGCAAATTTACCACCGTCAACGCACCGTAGAGATCTCAAAAAAAGTTCCTCGCTTCTTGGTTCTAGTTTTATATTAATGATATCACAATATAATTATAAATTTTAAAACTATTGTGTTATAATATTATTATCGTGGTTAAATTACTCAACCGAAATCTTAAAACCAAAATGTCTCATAATTTTTCATCTGTAAGACCTCAGCATGAGTCAATATTTATTTTGTATTGCGTATTCTTATACTTATTCTGTCTCTGTATTTATAATAATTAAAACAGGTTAATTTCAATTTCAACAAATTAATTCAAATTTGTTATTATTTTATTTTCACAAGACGGTGTTTATCGCTTATGATGTGTAAATCGAGTACTTACCTACTTAACACTTATAAAAATATTGAATTTTATATCACATATTACATAAAAAGTAAATAAAAATATTTTGATCACTTTTAATAATAAGAGTATCTTTAGACGGAAATCTGTAAGTATACTGAAGATAATAATATCTATATACTTTATAATTTGTGCATGTCATAAAAAGTGTTAATCGGTTCACAAATATGTACTTACTTAGGATTCCCAAATTATCTATTATGTTGAAAGTATAGCACTAATATCTCACTAATTAATTATTTCCACTCTTTGCAAATTATTAAACCTACATAATATGATGCCGAATAAAAAAAAGAGTACTTATGTTCAGTAAGCATATTAATTAATATTATAAATCAATATACAAAGTACTACTTAATATGAGGTTAATAGTTACAACTTAAATAAAAATAATATGCAATTCTTCGAAATATTTCAGTTTCTGGAGATATTAAACAACGAGGGGAGGAATTTCGTTTGAAGAAAGAATGCCAAGAATGTCGGAGATGGAAATTCACATCACTTTACAGTTTCACACAATGGCATCATTTTAGTACAGATAATCATTATTTTTTTAAAGTTCGTTATTATTTAGATATCAAGGGAAACATTTTTTAATCAGTGATTTATAAAACAATTAAACATAATATGATTAAATGAATCATACACGAATTCAATTTTTACTAATTATAACAATTATGAAATATTTCAACAAGCTTAAATCTCATTGAAGGTAAACAGTAAGTAATCTACTAATTGCATCAATAATTGATAGTAGTAGTACTTTTGGCTCCATATTTCATATAGGTATGTATACCTTAGTAATAATATTATAATAATGAGTCAGTAAACCTACTTAACTTTGTAATAAGTATTTAAATGGGATAAAAATGATTAAATAAAACATAATATTATACTAATACTTATCACTCCAACATACATATTTGTGAAATAAATAAAATTACACAAGTACCTACTTAATTGTTAATTGTATTATTTTTATACTACTATAAAATAATTGCCTATATGATAGTGTTATGATTTAGAATATATTGCATCTATTTAATTTTTATTATTTTATGTATTAAAATAAAGTTATATATTATGTATTAAAATAATTTCAAGAAGTTAGTAAGTTCCCGAGCCAGTAATTAAAAAAAATTAAAATATTTGTGTTACCTGTCAAAGAATTTAAAAATAATAATTATATACATAAGTGATAATTTTTTTTTAAATTGTCAATAATGTTTTTATTTGTACTTTCATTTGAAAACCTGCAATAAACCTAATGACACGAAGGTAATCCCTCAAAAGCTAAATTACAAGTTATTTACAGCCACTATTTAAAGGTACCATAAATTTACAATTTCTGTCAGTGCAGGGTAAAAATTTCTATGGTTTAAAAGTTTACCGTACTTACTGTATCCTAATATCATTATCATAATGCGGTATAATGGGGATTGGGGAAACACTACTACACGTTCAAACTCGTTTGAGTATAAATCCGTGTACTATATTTGAATTATTTGCGTCAAACTTGAAATGGCACCAGCACAAAGATTTTAAGTATAAGCAAATTTTGTTTACATTATTTTAATATGTTTTTTTTAAATTCTTACGTCTGACTACTTGACGTCGCAGTTGTTTTTTTCAAACTGACAGTTCACAAATAGTAATAATAATTATTATTAACCATAACTAGTTTGTTCGATAAGAACCAAAACCTGCAGTTCTATTCCTGGTCACAGTGGTCAAAACTAATCGTTACTTATGTATGGCTATACTTAATGTCTTCAACTCTCAACTTGAGTTGATAGTTTTCTGGCAACCTTTAACCGTTTAGAATTATTGAATTTAGAAAGTAAAACTTGTTAATTGAATATTTTCTTAGATTCTAAGCCAATGTTCTTTAATCGATTAACGCTGGTTAGCGTTTCTTCGTGCAATAGAAAATTGTTCTTCAAGTATATAATAATATAATAAAGAATGAAGTATTCATGTACCTACTTGAAAGTTTGTAATATTTCAGTTATATTACAGAATTACTAATTTATATATTTTTTTTTGTTTATTTTTCATATTATTTTAATTTCAATAATATTTAGTTCGTGAAACATCGTTTACTGTTATTTCAGATTCTGAAAGTTGTTGGTTAATTACATTAAATGATTGTTATCTTACCCATGAATTATAATATCAAATATAAATAGTTTCACTATTTATTGTAGAAAGTTTATGATAAAATCTATTATTAAACGTATAGGGAGGTACCCATACATAATATAACAGAAACGTCTACTATATATAGGTATATACTTACATCAGGATTAATTTTATAAAAAAGAAAGAAACAATATAGTATGAATTGCGTTTCAATAGTATTTCATTTGTCAACTAAGTAAATTGAATTAAATTTTTTGTATTTATTTAGTTTAAACCTTCCCATAATAATACCCAACTTGAAGCTAATTAGGCATTTAAATACTTATTAGTCCTGGCGGAGACGACGCACAATTTTAATAACTGTTTAAAAGTTACCACAATTCTACTGCGGTTAATTTACCATTTGGTAAATTCAGGCGATGCTGTATAAGTTAATTAAAAAGAATAATTTTTTGACAAGACAATTTTAATAAAAAAATATGTACAAAAACAACATAGCATATTATGCTATTTCGTTTACAATAAATTAACTACCTATATTATTAAGTTTTCCTCAGCTTCTTTAAGTGTATACACTGTCGTTTAAGTAATATCACAAAATTTTTGATTCAAATTACTACAGTTAAAATAAAATTATATACATAGTAGGCATATCTAGCTAATGTATAAAATCAAATAAATAATACTGGTCTTCCAAAAACAAATCCCTAAACTTTTAATACTGATGACAGCTTAATCAGTCGGTAAATGAAAAATATTTGTTTTACCCAACGAATTAAGCCGCCCTTGCACGTCAATGGGATCGATTTAAAAGATTAATAAATAAAATAAATTACAATAAATACAATAAATAGTTAAAAAATTCTTACAAAATAAGGAATATCACAGGTATAATAAGCGTACTTGTTTTGTAAAAAAGTCACAAAATTTACAATTAATTTTAGTACGCCATAATAAGGAACTCTTTTCCGACAAATTCCAGTTATCGAAAATTATCATTATTTTCCATCCATCCTGTGACGATCTCGTAAAATTTTCACTTGGCGAAGACTAATTAAAATACTGTATAAAGGAGATCTCTTCGATAATAACGTAACTTATACACACGCACTACATTCACAAAAACACTTTTATCAACTTTGAACACGTCCGTTATTTGCTAAAGCTTTTTTATGCTTTAGTTTTCCAATGTTTCTGTTTTTGCGAGCTCTTCTTCTTCGTGACTTATTAAACATTTTACCACGACACTTGGTTAAGAAATTGTGGTAGTCTCTCAGAATGGTGTAATCCTTGACTAAACCATCAATAAGGTTGTCCACTTTGAGCGGGAGTTTAATTCGTCTATCCAGATCTTTCTTTTGTAATTTTACTAATTGTGATTCGAGCCGATGTTCAAATATTTCGTCTTCGATTTCGCATCGCAGTGAATTTAAAAAACTTTTTACGTCTGTGAAATTTCCTAACCTAAACTTGAATGGAATCCAAACATCTTGAGTATGGATTTCCATATCTATCAGTCGTTGAATGGTTGCTGCGTAAAGTTGAATGTTTTTGTGAAGTTCGGGAAGTATCTGTTTCGAAAAATATAACGTAAATAAATTGCATTATAGAATAAAAGTAATTATTGTTTACCTTAACACCTCCATCTTCGAGTTTTCTAAAAAACTTTTTTCTTGGTAGCCACTTGGTTTTTGGCAACAGACTTGCAGTCGAGTTTGAAATCTAAGTGCAAAAAATAGCAGTTAGTTTGGATGTTAAAAAGCTATTGGTAACTGACTTACTTTGAGTAAAATTTCGTCCATATACAGCTGTGTGATGGAATTGTATCTATGAATTGTTATGTCAAATTGATCTTTTAATATTGATCGAATTTGCCGACTGTGCCTACTTTTACGATGTAGTTCTTTACAAGGTTCACACCACCACGAATTGTCATTGACAGTTTCTCTATCAATTGGTAAACTATGACACAATGACAAGCATTGCATCAACACCAAGAACGTTAAGGCATATAAAACTCCAATGCGGGTCATAGAATCTGTAACAAAAAATTGAATAAGTAATTATTAAATCTTCACGCGCACAGAATAAATCAACAGGTGGTTTTAGCGGCAAGTAAAAGTTTTATATTAAAACTTACATTTTAATCGAAAACTAATATTGAATAATAAATACAACATATTTTGTTTTAGTTAAATTAACAATTTTAACAGAAAATATTATTGTAAATTGTTTTGAAGATGAAGCACATACATACTAAACGGTGGTAAATTTGCAAGGCGCACAAGGTATCGCGGTTACGGACAGACTGAGCCTCAACACCCGCATTGAGCTCTCTGAACTAACATACCTCTAGACGGACACGTTATTTATGTTTCGGTCGGATCCGTGATGTTATGATGTCTATCGAAATAAGTTCGCATCGATGATTAACATCGATGGTAAATGATAACAGGAAGACGAAAATCCCGATTGGTTACCTTGTTTTGTTCGCTTCAAAACCCACCGCCACCGAACCGTGAATTTATATTTTAATAGTCCTATGACTAATCATTCCGAAATTTAAATTTGCGGTAAGTAACTGCTGCAAATCGATAAGACAAATACATGCAGCATCAATTTTAAAAATCTACTTCATTTAAAGACAATTACCTTTCAATTTAAACCAGAGTGCCATTTATTCGATCCTAAGCGAGGATAACACGTTCACTGTTTGAGGAACACACAAATATATTTAAGAACTTGCACTTGTTATTATTTTTTCGTAATCGGTTATTAATCTAAGATTGCACCAGTTAACACGATGACTATTATGCGATAATGTCGTGATTCTACTATCATCGTCTTTAAGTATAAGTAAAATATTGGTAGTGGGGGTCAGGTTTCATTGATGTTCAATGTGACGTCATATCAGGGAGTAACCACGTTGTTTAAGTTTGCATGAAAAAATAAACACTGTTAAGTTGGATGCAATAAAGAATTGTTTAACCAATCGAAAAAAGACCTGCTTTGAAAATTTAAAGGAGAAATTTAAAAATTCCAAAATTTTCCGAATGAGGAGTAAAACAAAAAATTTCAGTTGGTCTATATTCCGATGACTTCTCGACAAACAAGTATCTGTCTACCTTTTACCTATTATGTTCCCTCTCGTTTTCTTCGGTTCATTGATAAGTAATTTACTATGAAGGTTAGATTCTTGGCAATTTTACGTAATATTATAGTATGTATAATACTATATTATCGATTGCACTTTCATTAAATATCAAATCCTTTCACCGATCAATGTAAAAAATAGTCAATATTCAAAATTTGGACTTTTTCTGTGAGCCAATTTGTTTTAGGATGTTTATTGGCTACGTCATAATTTTACGTCACATAATTGTAGATACGACATAGTTTTGATAATGTTTACATAAAATACGTCATTCCTAAAAACACGTGTAAATCTGGTACATTATAGTATATACACGCAATATTATATTGAAATAGACACATGTTCCGTATATATAATATGCAAAATAGTTTTTATATTGTACATTGACGCGCTAGTAGATGGTTGAGAGGTCCATGTGCTGAGTGATGGATGCCGAAAGATTTAGAGTTGGTAGATTTCACCTGCGGTCATGTCTAAAAATAACATTAATATTACAATGGTGGTACTGAAGATGAAATCATCTGGTCCGCGATCTCTGGGTCATGCACGTTAGGCTAGCTGACAGTACATATCCGGATATTGACACTAAATATATTAGTCATCCAAAGGCTCGATTTCCACGCAAAGTTGGGCGAAAACGTAACGTAACAAGTTTTAATTTGGGAGTTTCCTCTGAGACGAGCGTCAAATCGACGCCGCACTAGTCATTGTATCAAAAACTGTATTAGTTTGTTACTCAACTAAAAGTTCGATAAATATTAGAAATTACCGAATTCCTAGTTCGTGTATAAGCGCTCCTCCCTTTATAAATAATACGATGATTAATGATAATTAATAAAGTGGTAAATAAAATTGCAATAATTTCGAATTTAAATAAGTAAAATAAATTTACGATATTAATTTAGTTTAATTTTTAACTTCTTTCACACTTTGGATTTAATTCAATCAAATTTATCGGTAGGTAATAATAAACTTAAGGCAACGCGAGTAAGATCACGCTATCACTAATCGATATTAAACTAAAAGTTAAAAACGATTTCGTTATAATAATTATTGTATCATTGAGTGAACCTTTTACTATGCTAAATTTAATTTCTACTAGCGTGCTACTTTTTCTTAGGTGGAACAACTTTTATTTTGTTTTTGTTGACAAATTAATCCTCTAGGCTCTAGGGTAATAAAATAATATGAATCATGTGTTAATACTAATTTTAATAATTGAATAGTATGACGACAGATCATTATGTCTCTATACACCAACGTTCAAATTAGTTAGTACATTTTTGTTAGAATAAATGAAGCAGATCAAAAAGCAAAGCAATATATATTTTTTTGTTATTTCTTTATGCATTATGTATAGGTATGTAATGGTATTTCAAAATTGTATAACAATATAAATTTAATTTTTTTCTACAGACCTATATAATTTTGTACCTAGACAAAAATTCAAGATTTGTTTTGCATTTCAAGTCCTAACCAAGTTAAAAATTGTTTTGATATTACAAAACAGGAAAAGGTAAAATATGCAAAAGAGGTAGATAAGCTGGATTTAAATAGTAAAAATATTTTGGAAATTAACTTGCAAAAGCTATTATGATGTAACAAATACAATAGTACCGCATTTACCTCTTTAAATCAGGTATTAGGCATACTTAAGGGTTGCTATTATGATTGTCACTTTAGAATACTCAATACGCGCCGCTGTGACTGTTCAGGAAAGACAAAAATATCTTTTCTTTTTAAAACTGGAGTTTTTCAGTTACACATCAAAGAATTATTGTAAAATTTTGCAGGAAATTTTTCTTTATCTAAATTTTTCGTATTTTGACACTAGGATTGTAGATTTCTTAGTAAGTATAATACCCACTGATTGCAATATAGAATATAATGAATATTTCTCAAATTAAAATTCTATGAACATTCTGCTGAAATACATTTAAATTGAATAATGCATTATAACACATTTCTATTAAAATTTAGGGATGTATGATGTATATAGGTACTTATTTGACTCTTCTGCATAAATTCCAACAAATCTTTGCTAGACTACTGAAAAAGAGTGAGTATTTTATATCCTAACATATTTTAATCGATAAGTTTCGTGGTTTAGGCAGTGAAATTCTGTGATATTAGCCATGCCAGTACTTTGGAATAAACAAAAAATGTATTCATTATTTAGAATCAGAATGCACACAGTTTCCAGAATTAATTTATTTTTTATATTTATAATTTATTTCAGAAAATGTGTGCAGTTTAGTTCTAAGAAGTGTGAGTGAGTATCTCTTCGACACATAACTTGCATTATCTAAATTTTCATGTTTTACTTTCCTATTTTCGATGAGTAACATTATTTACGTAAGGATTCATTTGATTTCCTTGAGAACAATTTTTGATTCTCAACATTTTGGAAAATTGACAACCGACGTAAGCTGTCGCGCATTTGTGTAAGTGAAATCCATAAATCTCTATTTTGGCTAGCAGTGCAATCAGCTAGGAGTGATTGTTTTTTTGATTACGGTTCGAAAAATTACGAATTTCAGTGTGGAATCAAGCTTTTGTTTATCATTTGTAAATGTTTTCGTTTGTTTTAGCACCGTTTGCGAAATATCTTGAATTTAAATTTGAGAAGAAGAGGAGCAGAGATGTTAATGATCTGTATTAAAACTTTTAGGTAAGTTTGGTATTAATCCTAATTTAAATTGATTCTAGTTCATGAACGGCGCTAATACAAACAAACATAATGAATGCAAAATACAAATAAACAATACATATTGCTGTGTATTCCAATGTAAAATTGTCATTAAGTTTAATTTAATTTGGTTTTATTTAAAAATGTTCAGCATCGAGGTTTTTGCGAGGAAATTTGAGATAAGAGGTCGTTTCGAGGAGTCAATGCCGGACGGCCGCGATTTTGTTGAAGTAGTCAAATTTTAGAGTTGTAATGGAAATAAATTAAAAAACAGTAATGAAAATTGGTTTAATTTAATTATTATATAGAACTGGTGGATTATTGCAGGTGAATTTATGGTATTGGAAGTTTTTTGGAAATGTAAATTAGATAAACGAAAAATTTGTTAATGATAAGAAAATTTGCTTGGGAAGTGATAACAGGTACCTACTACATTTATTTAGATTTAGATGGAAATATTTGAATTCATTAAATTCATTAAAAAAGAAAATTGAATATTTTATAATTTACTGTGGTTCACCCTGAGATTATAAATAACACAGTAATATAATATACAAAATTTTACCTAAACTTTTGGATACAGGTAGTTCGTATCTCGGTTTCTTTCTCTTCTCCACAAATGTAATTAAATAAATTTCGCGAACGGCGCAAACACAAACGAAATTAATTTAATACACGAAATAATATGCACAAACGTTTCATAAAAAGTTTTTAACCCAAATCTGTCCGTCAATATGTTTTGTATGAAAAAATATACTTTCCACTTTCAAAAAAATCATAGGAGTTCCCCAAGTGCATTTACTGGGCCAAATTCTATTTGTGATATTCATAATCCATTTGCTGATGACACTAGAATTTAAATGTTGGCAAATGTCTAAAAGACTTGATTTCACTGGGATCTATAAATCATTAAAAACTTCGATGGTGGTTTATTGCAAACCAATTGGCTTAAACGAAAACAAGAGTCAGAACTTAGTATTTACTCTTAAACAGATTATCTGCAAAACTAAAACCATGGATATTTTTGAAATCAGGTTGTACAGTAGAATCCGCTTAATGTGATCACGGATAATGTTTTCAGTCGGATATTGTGATCATTTTGACTGGGAATCGGCCACTTTAATTAGTTTACATACAAAAACCACCGGATAATGTGATCAAAAAGCCGCTTATTATTATCACATTCAAGGAATTTCCAACACAATAATCTCTTTTTTTAAGTATTTTTTCTGATTTGTCATTGAAATTTTGCATCTTTACAAAACAAATAACTCGTTTTAATTTCTATACAATAACCGAAGGTGGAAACTATCGAAAAGTACGATAAACTGCCAAAAATGTAACAAAGAAATGCCGCCGCGCACTTGAGAATCTCCAACCGCTCTTGTGTAAAATTTGGAAATCGTGAGATGAAATCAAACACGCTCTAATTAACAATATATTAACAATATTATAAACAATACATAATTATGTATATTTAACTATGCAATAAAATCACTGTAAATTAAAATTCTCTAGTTTTTCATTTCTAAAATTCGTTTTTTTTTAAAATAGCTTATTTTTATTAGGCCCGCTTTTACAATAGTCAGTTAAGCATGATTTAACTGTGGTTTAACGTTATGCTGGTGTTTATGGGTTTTACAATAGTCAGTTAGTCTAAACCAGCTGATTATACTGGTGTTAATTTATATCAACGTTGGACCATGGGTATAAGTGATCACATTAAGCGGATTCTACTGTTTTTGTATTTGTACTTAGTTTGTAACCCTACTAATTATGATTTCAAGTTGGACTCTAAACTGATAAACAACGAACAAGTAACAATGCAAATAGAATGCATAGGCATCAAAATACCACCATTCTGAAAAACATACCTCGCAGTATGGTTTTGACAACTGGAAATGCAGTTCCAATACAAGATACTAGAACTTTACTCATCTATTTTATTCTAACAGTTGTAGAAAAGGATCCATAGTTTCATCACACATTAATGAAAAATAAAAAAGTTTTTAAATTTGAAAATTATATTGCTTTTCGCTTAAAGGGATCATTTTGGACCAGTCTCCCCTAAGTTGAATGAAGTAATCGCTTGGGCTAGATTACTTCTCTAGTATACGTAAATCCATATAAGATATAACTTTCATCATATTTCCTGTTCTTTTTCATTTTTACGAATTTCGTTTTCAATAATAACATAAATAATTAACAATGAATTTTTGTTGTTTACTTCATATAGCATCAGATGTCTTGTGACCTACTACCAACCAAAAATTGCAACCAATAGGATTTTTTTCAATTGTACCCCCCCCCCCCCCCCCCCGAAAGTACCCCCAGGAGTACCCTATGGATAGGTCGAGAAAACCTGCAATAGACGATTTTGAAATTCAATAAGTCGCAATTCTTTCCGGTTTTTCGTTTTTTTTAAATAATTTTATTCACTGTGTTATCCTTCATTCTTGTATACCTGCAAAAAATGCTTTGGCCACCATTTTAGCGATCGTTGTATCTTTTCTGGAGGAATTTGTTCTTCTTACGTTTTATTAACTTTTGAAGCTGTTCTATAGTTTTTACTTTTGATTTATTTAGCTCAGATTTTAAATAGCCTCACAAAAAATTATCACAGGTGTCCACATATCAGTTGGATAATCCTAGTGGGCGCTGCTGCCTTTTTGAAATAGTTTCTTCAGAAATATGTAGTCTCATTGACTTCTTCATTAATGTTAGATTTAATTTTTTCCTTAGGTTATACCAAATGGTATATTCAGATGTTCTGAAATGATTTGCCAAGTGTTGTACTATCGGTGAATTATTTTTACTGTCATTATCTTTAAATTCGATAATTGTTGATTTGTCAGAGTTGGCTTATACTGCTACCTTTCTTTCGGATTTTGGATTTATGTTCTGGGATTTTATATTTTTTATAGTTAGAGAGTGTACCTTTCGAAACCCAAAAATTTCTATCTTTACATCTTTTTTGTATCATAGTAAAACTACACTGTTCTTCTAAAAGTTTAAAAATTATTAATATATATAGATAGGTGGAACACACTTATTAAATTAAAATATATAAAATAGTGCATTAAATTTTTTTTTTAAATTACTATAAATTACTCTTTAGTTAACAACATGTTTGTAAGTGATATTTGAAAAAAATAAACAAAGTTAACATCGAAAAGTTTATATCACGTCCTCTATTGCATATTTGAATTTTTTCAAAAAAATTAATTTTTATTAGTGAAAATTGAATTTAAAGTCGTTCAGTTCAGTCGTTCAGTTTAGAGTTTACTGTGAGTACTATTGATGAAAAAAAATATCACAAATTTGTGAGTGAATAAAATCATTTCAATTACACAACCAAACGCAAGAAACATAGCTACCAAACCAAAAATAATGCACAGAATTGAAACCACGCTAGGACAACCCCAGAAATTGGGTATAATCAGACCATCAAAAAGTAATTGGTGCTCACTGTTGCTTCTGGTGGAAAAAAAACAAGGAATTCAGGCCGTCTGGTGATTATCGCGCTTTGAATGCCAAAACAGTGCACGATTGTTACCCTATTCCACAAGATTTCGCACAATCCCTCCTTGGAAAGAAAATATTATCTTACAATCGGTTGGTAAAAGCTGTCCATTAAATGCCAGTGCGCGAAGATGATATTCACTAAACCGATTTTGATTAAAATAAAATTCAATCGATGCAAATAAGCAAAATCATTAATAATTTTTGCTAAATTGAAATTTAAAATTTCCCACCACAGCGGCTCGATTCTGTAATTTATCAATTGTAATTTATCAATTACAGAATTGAACAAACAATAAGCTACAGTTTTTTTAAAGTTTTTATAGGCATGTGTCAACCTTGATAATTACGTTTGAATAATAAATTTGTTTATTAAAAGTATCTACCATTTTTTGTTATCAGACTGCATTGTATAACTATAAATCATTCAAGATCTTCAAAATGATATTTTTAATCAAAGTTCTACGATATGCAAAACCAAAGATAAGATGATAATGATCAATTAACATCAACCATAGATATTTTCAATTTTGACGACCATGACGGCCAACAGAAAAATGTCCAGCTGGACATGAAATGATCCAAACTACTGAATATTATGATAACTCTATTATTACTTAAGCACAAAAAATTATCAAATTGCAAGCTGAAGATTGGTCTAAAATTGAACGATGCAATGTTCCAAATCTGGCCTTAATGTATATTTCTAAAACAGTAATATCAAACGAGTTAGCAATTATATCGTTAGAGGCGCCATTAATCATTCATAATTTGGTTGAAGGTCATTTATATTTTATGCTACACAAGTGCCATTCTCATTCAGTTAACGCTACGTAAATTAGAGATAAATTAATAAAAAAAATAATATTTCTTCTTTAAAACCACGGTTTAATCGACATCGTATCTGAGGTACATTAATATTATTAATTATTACTTGGGGGGTAGGAGTGGGTCAAGAATTACAAAAATCGACTTTACGTAATTAATGGATGTTCCTTATGTAGGTACTATGTTTAACTAGTGATGGCTAGATATGAGTATATTTTGAAAATTGTTCACAGTACCGTAGCAAGCTCTTCTGGTGTCTGAGGTAAATTGGGATATATGCCCCTCCCCCCGAAATTATTACCATTCTAATAATTCTAAACAATTATGTATTGGGTTTTCAGATAAGCATTTATTTACTTATTTTAAGATTTATTTTTAAACACACAGAATGAAAAAAATTAAATAGTAATATTAAATGAAAAATCGTAGTGCAAAAATCTATTTGTTCTTTGTTTTCAATTCTAAACTATTTTTCTCATCATTTTTCAAAATTTTTACGGTCGACATGAAAGCATCGTACAATCGACCTGATCTAAACAATGTTAACAGTAAAACGATTAATAAATAATTACATTAATTTATGTTTCATAAAATTTGTTCGATAAAGTAATTGTTTTTGATTATTTTGCAGAAATTTTATATTAGTTCTAAATGAAGTAAATGTTTCTAAATGTAGCATTTAATCATGAACATACAAAACCTTTTGCACATTTAGTTGTTGAAATGATTTATAATAATAAGTAGAAAGTGAATAAAATTAACTTAAAATATTTAAACCATTTGGCAGACAACACTTTTGACAGAAGTGCTCGACGGAAACATGATTGTAATGTGATTCATAATACATCAATCACTTTATAGACAGATCACACTTTTTGGATCCAATACACTTTTGGTATTTTTTGACGGTATATCATATTTTTGATCTATCAAGAATTTCTTTTCTGACTATTTCCATCGTTAGTTTGAAGTGATCTATTTTTGTTATTCTAAAAAATAATGTATTGCTATTTGATTAATTTTTATTATTCATATCCGGTACTATACTTACTTTTAGGAAATGTTAATTAATTGATAGTAACGGCAGGTACCTTATTTTTTCTAAATAAAACAATCATTTCGTTCCAAGAAATATTACCTATTTATAAAATAGTAACGAAGGTTGTACCTATTACGCTTCGTATGGAATTTCCCTGTATTCCGGTTTGTTTCCAATTATAACATAATATAGGATAGATTTTTTAGTTGTAGTGTTCTATAAATATGTAGAAATATTGTTTACTGTGTGGTTTGCGCTACATCTTAAGAACTCTTAAAATTGGTTTAATTTATAACATACTATCAATTATGTAGTTATATAAAAATAATATAAAATATTATATAATCTTTCTATATAAAAATATTAAAATTTTATAATATTTACTTTCCTACCTATATTTAATATTTTAATTAATTTTTAAAATAATATATTGTCAAGGATGATTTTCTTGTATACAGAAGCCTCCCTACCAATAACACATTTATTGAGAAAATAAATAAATAAGTTTTAATTTTAAAAATTGTATTAGGTATTGTGAAGTGCTTTTATATCCATAAGTCAAAAATACTATGTCCTTATTTTGTACAAAAATAACCATATTTAGAAAGTTGGTAGTTCACATAAAACGAATATTAGCTTATTTTAAGTTTTAGTGGGGTTTTGTAAGTCAAAGAACAGTTCATAATAAGTCCATTTTATTTATCTATTATATAAAAATGAATATTAGTTAGTTGGTTTGTTTGTTCGTTCGTCTCTTTTCCACTCTTAGATCCTCTGACTGATTGGTAGGACTTGGACAAATTATGTGACGCGCATAATGGATTAACGCGATTCGAATAAAGCTTATAAACCTAGCTGATTAACAATTAATGATGAAATCAAAGATGATAATAGTCATGAATTTGAATAAAAAGATTAAAAAGGAGAAAAAAACGAGTAACGGGAAGCAAGACTGGAAAAAGTTCAAGTACGCGCTGCTGAAGTCCGTTTATATCAAACAAACGAGCAACTGAAAATATGTAAGACTAGAAAGGTTTCGCGTACGCTCTGCTGAAGTTCGTTCGTATGAAACAAACGAGTAACGGGAAACAAGACTGAAAAACGTTCGAGTACGACCCCGGGTGAAACCGGGTACCCAGCTAGTACTTCATGAAAAATAGGGAATGTCGATTCTCTATTCGCATGCTGCATATTATGGGTTAGGTAAAACATTATAACATTAAAACAAAAAATAATTTTGTAAAATATCTTAATAAAAAATATACTAGGTCAAGAAATCTGATATGGCCAGCACGTAACCTCCACATCTCAAATTTCAAATATTATTCTTAATAAAAAAACATAACATGAAACGATCATGGATTACCAGATTTGAGTGTTTTTTTCACAAATTATCACTAGGCAATTAACAAACTTTAATTACTTGTAGCTACCCAACTAGAAAGCATAGGACCTATATATGAATTTCTAAAATTTTGTAATTATTGTAATTATTAGTCGAAACTTTTTGTCATTTATTAATACAATTATTGTGGCTAAAGGATATGGTGTAATCCAGGAATTAGCATTCAAATATTGTAGTAAATCCTTTGATGAAATATCTATACCTTTTGTATAAATAATTAACATATTAATATGTACCTAACCGTATATTTAGGTTTGGAAATGATTTTTTTATTTCGAATATTAAAATTGAATTTAGAGAAGTAATATGTCAAAAATTTGCAGATTTTATAATAATATTTAAGTCTTCTGCTATAGTTTTAGAGAGGGAAAGATAGGTTAGCGCCAGTTTCTTATATGCAGTAATGAAGTGAAAATGGCGATCGTGGGACGACAAATTATAACAACTACTACTTTAATGTATTTTGGTAACAACTAAAATTTATAATAAGTGCTACTCCTTGTGCAAGTTTGAATGTTAATTTTTTAGGAAAGGTATATTCTTGCAAATAAAAATACCAAAATACTAAATTAAAAAAAATATAAAAAATTAGATCACACAATATTGTACATCATCTTAATTTGTTCGGTGAGTGTACTATAATACTGGCCATGACTTATTTTTATTTTTTATATTGTTCTCTTATATTTTTTATATTCTTGAGAATGGATACATAAATAATCCGAAACGTTAACGTAATAAATAATTGATTGAATTTCCAATATACCGAGATCCTTCTTTATTATTATTCTTGGATGAGATAGTCTTTCATAAAAAAATAAATATTTAAAATTATGGTAAAAATTTTTACAAAAGATTTCTTTCGGTGAGCAATTTGTGTAAAAGATTGTCTTCTGCTGCTCGGAAAAACTCCAATTTTGATAAATTACAAATAACTTTGGAATTAGGAAATTTTGTACATTTTTTTCATTGGATTGCATTGAATATTACAGTTTCTAAAATAATCTGTCATGATAACTTAAAATAGTAAAATAATGCAATGCCATTGGTTTGGTTGACATACATTGTTTAACATACGCATGCAATAGTCATTGCAGTATAGATTCAAATGTTTCTTTTAGAACACGCTATTCCCATTATAAGTAGTAATCTTTACAATAGGTCATTAGAAATTGCTTTAATTTCAGTAATATTATCAGAGTCAATCAACTAAGAATGCATATCTGCATAATTAATATATTATAGTAAAAATCAGTCGCTGCTATGCTATCCCGGGCATTATTGGCTTTTTGTCGGTTGCAACTACATTATAATACAAATATTTAAAAATTTCCAGACAGACTGCCATTACTTATAATCTTTATGAAAAGTGTAATAAGTACTCTTGGTTGCTATATTGACATGATGGGCACAATTTAATTTAATTGAAATCATGCGTAATTTATTGTTAACAAAATTACATAACGTGGATCAAATTAAAACAAAAACAATAAAATTTAGATGATTAAAATTAAGAATTGGTCTATAAAAGAAACTGGTAGGTAATAACAGAAACACACTTAATCAAGTAATAACTGGTAACATAAAACGCTGTATAATCGATTCGCATGCATACTATTATGTACCCACTATAAAGTTGTGTGAGTATAAAATAAAAAACTGGGGCTATTAAAAATTTAATTTATTTAGGTGTAATAACAACTTTAAGAGTGATTTATTTCTTTAATATTATTTACTTATATTAAAAGTGTATCAAACTACAAAAAATTTAATTTAAATCCAAAATAAGTATAAAACAGTATTTATCATACTACTAATATTACTTACAAGTGTAACAATTACAAATTTTATTTATAAAATTAAACAACAAAAAATTGTAGAAATATTATTAGTACTTCCCACTTAAAATTTAATTATTATTTTTCGCACTTGTTAACTTACTGGAATTCGAAATCACAAGAGAAATTAATCCAAGCAATAAAAAATAAATATATAAATAATTTATATTTATTATACTTGCAGTGGATATCTCTGATTAATATAAGTTAATAAAAATAAGACAAAAATTTATTGTTGACCGAATGTTGTTAATCAAAATAATTAAAATAATTGAGATTGCGATCGATAATTTCTACGATTAAAAGAAAATGTTAGACGAATGGGAGAGTAAAATAGAAATTAAGAACTAGAAAGTTTTAAGAAAAAAAGATGACTGAACGTATGGATGTTGTCGAAGCAATGGAAGTATGAGAACAATATAGGAAAGTGTGGAAAAAGTTAGTCAATGTGGTTATACTATTCATAGACAAAGACTTACTGAAACTTTAATACTCAGCTTTTAAATTAACCCTTATCAACCGAGTAAATAAAGTTGCAACGAAAAAAAATACGACGTGAAATGTCTTACATAAAACTTAATACTTGTCTATGAATCCGGGCGGTATTTTGGTGTAATATTCTTGCTTGCCCCATTAAGGCAACAAGGTGGGCTTGAACTATTTGTCACTTTATTTATCTATTTTCCTGAGATTGTGTATAAAAATGTTATGAATTGAAATCTACTTATGATAATAAAAATTTACTCAACGATAATGAATCATTTCAATCATTTTTAGATTAATTAATGAATTCGAATACAAATCGCTTATATCACAACATTTATGACATAAACTTGATCACACTTCAAGCAATTTGAATCAATTAATTTTCTACTTATATAGTATAGCCGATTATATCGTACCTACGTTAGAGAGATATAGATTAAAAAAATCTATTTAAATATCCGGGATGGTTTATTATTATGTAGTACTTTGGATATAGACTAAGTTACTTAATATTAAACAGAAACGAAACAAAAAGTTAAAAAATGTGTAGAATACATACCTCGAAAATTATTATTTAAAAAATAACGAAAAGACATTAATTTACATTAATTTTAACAGGTTAGGACTAAGTATGTTTGAAAAAGAAACAAAGCTAATATTATTATACGTTATGGCACAAGAAAAAATTCAAAAATGAAACTTTAATATAGGCCCTTATTTCACGAATATATTCGATCTTCAGTCGCATATAATTAGGGAAAAAAGATATGAATCGGAAAATTATAGTGACCAGGTCTACAAAAAGGAGGCTTACGGTCAAAAATAAGTTTTCGAGAACAGCTGTTAAAGATAAGTAACTCGTTTCGTCAGTTTCTCTAGTTCTTCGCTTTTCCCTGAATTGTCCGGTGTTTCACTATGTTCAAGGACGTCAAGTATTGTTTCTGCTCAAAATATTTCTACATTTCCCTCAGGCAAAAGACGATATGGAAAATAGTTTCGTTAGGTTGGACTTATCTGCTGTCGATGAAAAGGAAAATTAATTTATTTCTTTTTATTTTTAGTTAACTTTTAAACAAGTTATGACTTTTTGGTTTTCACCATGTGAAAGAGCGTCTCAAACTCAATCTGAATCGGCAAAAAAGTGGAAAATGATTTTTCACTATAATAACAATTTCAATTGACCCACGTCAAGCTAGCACCCCACCTCTTCAAAATAAAAAAATTTATACTTACTATACACATATAATTATGGACTAATTTTGGACAGAATTCGCGAATTTTGGACAACAACGGTTTGGCGATAAAAGATCAATCATTGGTGGGGGTGCTGAGTTGACGTCAAGCTAGCACCCCCACCTCAAAAAATGACTTTCTTTTTAAATTAAGTATACCATAGTTATGAACTAATTTAGGACGGCGACGGTTTTGCGATGAAAGATAAATCTTTCTAGGGCGAAATTGTTTTAATTATTTAACATTTCAAATACTAACGATATAATGTTTTTATTTAAAAAAAATAACTTCTTATTCTGAATACAATTCTAAAGCAGTATAAATTTGTTTTTCTTTTTTACTGTGAATTGGACATCACTATTGGAAAGACCCTACTATTATAAGAAATTACTCTTAAAATAACAATATCGTTTTCACGACAAATATTCTCGAGCGAGATTCGAACTTATGCCGCTGAAGAACTAACCTGGCTAACCTGGGCGGTAAATATCAAGCTTTACAAAATATTCAGCAATAATAATATACCAAATTATGATTCAAAATTTAAATTATGATGCTAAGATTTATATTCACTTTTGCAGTTGGTATAAACAATTAACCAAGTTTATTTCTGTGAAAGTTTTTTTTTTATTAAATTATGTACCTACACTTATTAATGGCAGTCTAGACTTAGACAATGTTCAAAACCACAAACCATTACTATTATGCTTTGATAACAGCGAAATGACCGTAATTAGTCTTTACATGGGACATTTGATTAAAGTACTAAGTACAATAATATAACATTAAAACTTGAACTTTTAAGATGGTAAATGAAATCTAAAATTGACAGACTGATTGTACCATATTGTAATATATTCCATTGTTTATATTTCGTTGTTTTCTTGTTATATATTTCATGCAAACGAACAATATTGAAACACTAGATAACTGAAATCAAAATAAGTTGTGGGCGCAGACTGCATTAGACTACTTTGTGCCCTGTGACAAAACTTCCATCTAATTGATTTTGGAGTAATGATTAATGAATAAGACTTAGATGGTTCTATAATTTTGTAATCATTTATTTTACGAGTAAGATAGAAACTATTTATAACTACATGATACGTGTGTGTTACGTTAATAGAAATCAAATTATACTATGAATAAAATATTGTTAAGTTAATTAGGTCTATTTAAACAATTATATTGTCCGACGTTTCGAGCCGTTTATTGATCCATTTTTAAGGCAATACAAAACGAATATAACTTTAATATTAATATAAATTTAAAGATTTGTGAAATAATTTTGACAATTTACGACAAATTGACAAATTTGACAATTTTTTTTCAAAGCATTCAAAAGAATGCTTCCGACTTCTAAATTTTTTCCAATGCAAAAAATAATAATAATATTAAAATAGTAAAGTCAATCAAAGAAAAAGGAATTTTTTGCAAAGCTAAATCTTCGAATTCAACTATTGTTGTTATGGTAAGATACTTAATACTAATATACTAATTTATTTTAGAAAAACTTAAATACAATGTGCTTGTATGATCAATATTTACTAATAACTCATACAAATCTTCTCTAAATTAACCAATTCTTGTCTTATTTCTAAGTTTATCTGGTAACTTGTTGTATAATTTTATACACATGTATTATAGTGCGGATTCTTTTCTGTTACGGTAAACTTGTGTAGGGATACATAATATCCAACGTACGAGTAGGATCTTTATGGTATTCGTATTCGCCGATTTTAAAGAAAGCTTCTCTATTTTTAAACGTGAAAATCAATGCTCGGTGTATATACTTACAATTCAGGTATGGTTAATATTTTTTTATTTCTCAATACGCCTCTGTAGGATGTTAAAAACTTTACTTTGTACATCAATCTTACAATCCTATTTTGTTATATTAAAAACTTCGATCATATTGGTACTATACAACCCCAGAATATAATACTGAAGAGCACAACCGATTAAAAATTTGCAAAATGAAGTTCTATCAGCGACACTTCTTTTAGATATTTTCCCACTACT
Source organism: Cantharis lateralis (assembly GCA_963170105.1). Classification (NCBI taxonomy): domain Eukaryota; kingdom Metazoa; phylum Arthropoda; class Insecta; order Coleoptera; family Cantharidae; genus Cantharis; species Cantharis lateralis. Next base: position 15,358,996 of record OY720629.1, read on the forward strand.
CGTAATCTATAGCATAACTGATTCAATTATGACGTCAGCTTCGCGATGTGGTCAGTCCAGTCTAAGCTTTGATCTATTTGAAATCCCATGGATTTTACACTTTTCTCATAGTTCACTTTTTCCTTCACATAATGCTCACTTTCTCTGGCGTTTTGAATAGATGTCATATGGAATATCATATGGAATAGCACTGCGTTAGTTTAGCTTTTATTAATTATAAACCCGTTCTTGGTGAACCATTTGTCAACCATCGAATATAGGCCATCGATTTCTTCAAGCAAGATTGGATAGTTTTCGGCAGTCACGAGGAGATTGGTGTCGTCGACGGAGTTTGTCATGTAACAGTTATCCTTCATTGTAATGTCACTTAAGTCCTTGTTAAACAAAATGAAAAACATGGGACCTAAAATGGTACCCTGGGGAACCAGTTACTTCTTCCTTTGTAATTACTACTTTCTGTGTACGATTATCCTTTTATACAGAAATATCCATTTCCTTGTATTCCTTGTCTATCAGCCTTTAGAATTAATAATTTGTGATTTATGCAGTCAAATGCCTTTGATTAGTCCAAAAAAAACTTCCAATTGCCAACTTTCCTCTCTCAAAAGCACTTAAAATTCTTTTTGTGAATTAAAAACCTGCCATTTTGACCGAACTTCCCATAACGCTACCGTGTTGCGTTTCACTGACGAGATAAGATATGTATTGTTATAAATAAATGTATCCACAATCGCAGTTTTCTTGTAAATTGTTTACAAATAAAAACGTCTGTTAAATTGTGAATTGTGTTTTTGAATCGCTTCAAGAGTATAAATTCAAATAAAAAATCCAAAGAAAATACTGTTCCATTAACTTTTATTTTAAACACCTTCTTAATGAAATTTTATTTAAAACATCTTGGTACGTGATAAACCATTAAACGAAAAGGGAAAAATCTCAGTACCTCGGGATAAAATTAAGGTTTATTTTGTGATCGAATTCTGGAAAAACTATTGTATCTTAGTATCCTATATCAAGGTTAATAATCTTAAAGTATCTAGTTTAAAATTTAGTAAAAAAACTAATCGCCTAACTACTTTGGACAAAAATAAAAATAATAAAACTTAGAAAGTGTCCAAACCATCTCCAGTCTCCCCTACTAATCAGGAATATACTAAATAATATTAAAAACTTAAAATTATATAAAACTGTAGATATCAATATATTAAAAGATTTCTACTCGTTATAATTTTGAAATAAACCCTTTGATTTTGAATTCTTCATTGCTTTAATATATGAAATAAAATGTTTAACGAAAGAATAAATTTCACATTTTAAATTAATTACTGCATTCCTATAAATGCGTGCACTTTTACTTTGATACAATGTAAGATTTGCGTTGTCGTCGAATAGGTTATTAATTTTTCTAATAGTAACTGTATTTTGATAAAAAAAAAGTTTAGAAAAAAATACATTTTTCTGATCGACTTTATAATCTTGAAACGCAATGTATGTTTTACGGTATAATTTCCATAAATTATTTTCCAGCATCCAAATTTTAATTAATTATTTTAGAAAATTAATTCATATCTTAATATTAATCGTAACCTTTTATTAATATAATTAATAAAATTAAATCTTCAAATCTCATCATTCTAATTTTGAAAAAACCATCCGTTTGACAAACGTGAACGTCTTGGAACATAAAGCTAGGTTCACACGATTAGAGCACACGCGGACCGAGTGAACTCTGAGATGCGTATACAATATACATATACTATGTCAATTTCCTTTATACTCGGTCCGAGTATACTTTTTTCAAGTAAATGTGCGTGCATCTCCGAATGCAGTCCGAATGTATTCTGATTGTGTCACTCTAGCTTAAATAATGATTCTTCACGGACGTAGCTATAACTTTTATATGGGGGGGGTTCAACATCGTACTTTACATAGAGCCGGATTAAGGGTAATGTTAGGCCTGGAGCTAACTTCTTTGGAGGCCCCTTGACTTGCATGGTCTGGCAAAATGCGCCGCAGGCGAAAATTTTTGATATTTCAAGGTCAACCGCGCTTAGATCAAAAGTAAAATTTTTAAAAAAGTAATAATTATTATACATACATAGTACTTTATTATACTTTTTTTTTATAAAACACAGATGTACATTAACATTTTAAAGCATTTTTTTCTTATCAAAGATATCTTATCTTTGATTTTTCTTATCATCAAAGAAAGAGTCCAGCAATTTTTTGAGGCTCCAAAAGTTTGAAGGCCCGGGGCTGCAGCCCTCTTAGCCATCCCCTAAATTCGGCTCTGACTTTACAACGATAAATTCGCTTTTGCCAGTGACTTCGTTAACGCTATAAAAAGTCAGAGCTGTAAACCCCAATAAAATCAATCAAATGCATGGACATGTTGGAATCCGTGTCATAGAAAATGGGTATTTGGCTAAAATTTGCGTAGTTGCTTAGGCTAAGGGGGGGGTTTGAACCCCCCAAACCCCCCCCTTATATACGCCCGTGTGATTCTTTAATGCGATTTTGGTATTGAGGTAGACGAACATGTTAATTCAATGTAGTTCAAGGTTTTGTACAAAACTTTTCATAAAAACCTAGTCTTTATAAAAAAATCTGCTGGTAAATGGATTATTGTACACGTGTAGCTACCACAAACGCGTTAAATATTGGACATTTTAAATTCTTATTGAGAACTTAATTGAAAGTTACTAAAATCAGTGGCATAAATGGAAACTCAATTTCAATATTACATGCCGCTGATAACAGAAAAGTTTCATTAAGTTTTATTCAAATTCAAATATTTTGGAGTCAAAATATTACCCCTACACAGAGATAAATCGTTAACCAAATCAATGTAAATATATAAAATTCATTCAGAAAGATGCAAAAATGATGAGAATCATTTTCAATATTTTAGTTTTTTTTGATGTAATATGAAATTTTTTTCAGAATTTTGATTTTGAATTTGGTTTGCATTGAATCAATTCCAATTTTTATGACGGAGATGTGAGAAAATGAATGCACACAAATATTGTATAATCATATTTCGAATAGAATTTGAGTTACTAAATCTTTAATACTTTTTCAATAAAGTTCACATTTTTATTTATGTGTTCAATATGTTTATCAAAGCAGTGTTCACCTTTTAAGGACGGGGAATATTACGTTGAAATCGACCTTTTTTTTCACATAAAGTTTGTTTAAAACCGATCAAGTTCTCATATAGAGTGGCCACCAAACTGCTGGTCGATATATCGGAAAATGGAGTTTCGAGTTTTTTTCTATGTAATTTCATGCCCGAATTAAACAAAGTGCCCAAAAAAATCTAGGAGGCATACTTGACCTTGAAAATCGCATTTCAAGAATTTTTTTAAAAAATAATTAAATTTATATTTAGAAATTTATTGTCGTTTTTTTTTCGGCCTCAAAATTGATGTACCCACGTTTTTGGGTGCGTTGAGTATGGAAAAATAGCTATTATTATTCAAAATACGATTGTATAATATACTGTTTAGAAATGCTGAACCAATACACGTCACGGATATAAGTTTGATGACGTCTATCATGACCACATTAAATTCCAATTTTTCTCATATGCGAAATGCGATTGTATAGTGATTTTTAAAAGTTTGTTTATGTCCACTTCCATTTACAGTGTTATATTATTTGTAATTATATGTCAAATAATGTGATAGAAGTTTTGTATAACAACCGCCGTTTTTACTAGATGCAATGCTTTTATAAATATTAATTATTGCTGTTTTACGAAAAATGGCTGGAAATATTTATCGAACGAGGTGAATCATTTGTCGCTTCTTTAATCAAATATTTTGAATTGGAAAGAGGCATAAAAAATTTGGCAACGCTGTTCCAATTTGACGTTATCAATGCTAAATACGTGTATTATTTGGGTTTTTCAAAGACTAGAGTAATTTAAATTTTTATACATTAGTTTATGCCCACTTGTGTTAACAGCTTTGCATTCTCAAATGACAGTTTAGTATGTTGAACCGCTATAGTCGCATGGTGTTTAAAATTTTGACAAAATTGTTCCAATATGACGTCATCAACGTTAATGACGTACAATGCTTCAATATTTATAAACACCATAACAAAAGTTTTTGCCACGGAATTGAGTGTTACGTTATAAGTTTCTGAATTTATAACCTATTAAAATTTTTGTTTCTCGTACATTTAGTTACTAATGTAGTGACTATTTAAAAATAATTGAAAATTATAATAAAATAGTAAATGAATGTAATATTTTATACAGGAAGTGAAATTTAATAATAATATAGTAATAGTCAGGTTTCATTGATGAATAGAGAGGTATTTTTAAACTATTGGCGGTCACCAATTTCTGAAAACCAAGTTCCTCTTGGTACTACCTGAAACTCACCACAAACCGGATCTTAATATCTCTCCTAGTCTAATTCTTAAAATATTAATAATAGGCCAATCTTAAATGCACAATCATTTTAGAATAAACAAAAATAATAATATTAAAATTAATTTATCTTATCTCTGTAATACAGAAAACTAGCATTTTTCAAAATTAAATTTAAAAGTTGTAGAAGTATAAAGAATTGAAATTTTATTGATGTTTTCAAAGGAATTTCATTTACTATAGTAATTCACTTGTATTCCCTATTGTATTGTATTCCCGTATTTCCATAAAAAATATTATCGTCCCCAAATATAGCAATGAACGTTCGGCCGCTCACCGACCCACTAGAGCAGTGGTTTTCAAAGTGCCCCCCATTGCTGGAAAAAGACGTACGCCGGTTTTCTCTCGCGATCCGTTGTGCGTCGACGTTATATACAAACATCTTACATAGCCGGCCGATTTTTAAATTGAGGAGCTGCATCGTACCTAAAGCTGCTGAATATCCTTCGTTGAACATTCTGGCAGCCATGTACACAGCAATTTCAACGCTTTTTCGACCACATTTCAGATGTTTCGGGATAATTCGCCAGACAGTAGAGATGAAAGATTCGTTTGAATTTTGCGTGTGCCCGCCTAAGCATCGCGTCAAAAGTTCATCGGTTGAGATCTCTTCGTAGATTGGACGAATATGTTTCTCAAACTTTTCGTCAATCAAACGAGTAGAATGCTCGAAAGACGCAAGAGAATTCGGTAAGAATACACTGAAAAAACAATTTATTTGGCACAAATAAATATATACTTGGATTTGGCGAAATATTAGGTAGATGCTGAATCAAATAAATATATATGTGTTTCAAATAAACTAGGTTTGTGCCGAATATAGGTAAGAGTTAATTCAAATAAATTGGTTAAATAAATTGCCATTTATTTGCCACAAATTTTCTTTTCTCTCAGTGTATGGTTGATGCTCTCGTTCCCACTTCATAACCCTCGCACTCGCAAAAATAATTAAATAAGTTTAAGCAATAAAAAAAAATATTGATTTTTTGAGTCTTCTAAAGCAGGATCCTGCCTTTTAATGTACATAAAAATAGAAAATACATAATATCTAACACTTTTGAATTATTTAGAATGAATGCTGAACAGGAGATCTTGTGTTTCGGACTTATTGTACTGCATTTTCTCACTGTAAATAACATAAAAAAATTTTAATTATGTAATATTGTATGTGCGGTAATTGTCATCGTGTAAATAGAATTCAAACTACGCAGTCACCCCAAACACTCGACAGTGCCGACTCGATAGGTGCCTTTACTCAGAGACGTCTTAGGGTACAATTATGTTGGGGCTGTGATAACCGCTAAAAGCCGTGATACTAGCAAGTAGAGGAAGGCAAAACGTTGAAGTAAATGTGACTGTTTATATTGAATCAGCGCGCAAACCAATGTTAATTCATAGAATAGCGATTAGAGCTATGAAATTTCTTCGCCCCTATCAATTATAACAGTTCCAACATAAAAGTACCCTTATGCGTGGGATAGCACGGATGCTACCTATCTAAGCAATAAGAAAGAGGAAAATCTTGTTCTCAGAGTCGGTTTTGTAGTCTTCGTCTTTCTTATAGCTTACATAGAAACCCGCGTGCTGGCCAACGCATCAAACGTCTCTGTGCAAAGACTGCTCTAGCAAAAAGTTGATAAGGAAGTTCCGAACTATTATGTTAGAAATTTTTTTAAGACGAAACTTTTTCGTCAGATTGTATTAAATTTAAAATTTTAGTGCTTCTTCACAATGTACGTAAAACATAGTAGAATATTGTTTTTCATATAATAAAATAACACCAATATTATTCAACATTCGATTAAGGTCTTATTTGTATTTATAATTATAATTATATTTTTACGTCTTATGGATATTATTATGAACAAGCACAAATACCTATAATAGATTAAAATGCATCTAACCACAAATCAATGTGCAAAATAGCAGCTCGATTGGATATACTTAAGGAAAATAGGTTACAAAGGGTTATATTATTATAATATTAGATGTGGGAAGAAATTCAGTTATGCAACATACATACGTCCGTACGTATGTAACGTAGGTACAGACGTCACGCCGAAACTAGTTCAAATGGAATTAGGGAAGGTCAAAACGGTTATTTCCGTCAAAATCTGAGAACCTAAATTTTTCGGGATTACAATATTTTCTTTTTACTCGGTACAAGGAAATAAAAACGATATGCATAGAGTATAATTATAAAAGTATTATTGCAAAATCGGAGACATCGAGATCAATTTTTATAAAAAAATTTCCCCGAAATTTCCTCGGAATTTCATTCCACGTGGAATGACCCATATATTAAAATTCGGTTTATTACTAAAGTTTGTTTAACATACCAAACTTTTTTTTAAAACTAGCGCCTTTTTCAAATAGTATTAAAGTGATTTGTGATTGATTGTTAGATTCTCAGCAATGTCTACGTTGCTTATGTACAATTTATGGAAAATTTCCGACCTTGGATCGACCTAACTACTTCCTTGCTGATTTTTTTTCAAATTTCGATTCAATTTTCCAGATGGAAAATTTTTGGACAAGACGCAGTCGTGTATCATATATACATACACCATATACACCATATCACGGTGTATTATGATTATCCTCTACATATTTTGCTCGTTTTTAAATAGAAATTGATTTTGATGACGGTTATCATGCGCAATATACTAGAACCTCAAATTTTTCCTGTATTTTTTCCTTTAATGCCCTGTGTATAATCTCCGTACATCTTCTTGAATTTTAGGTACGGAAAGTGGTCACTTTGCTTATGGATTGCAGAAAGTAAATTTTTTACAGCATTTTTCGACGAGAATTAAAATGGGTTCTTTAGATTCAAATGATTATAAATTTTATTGGAATATCAAAAAATAACACTTTTTTTAATGCCATGTCTTCACTACTAGGTGAGCGCAAAATCTTTAAGGGATAAATATTATTCAGTCCTATAATAGGTCTAGTAGGTTCGTAGCGCTGCTCTATAATAATTTGAGTGCCAATTATATAAATCCTATATTATAATCCCACAAAGAAAATTAAAAAATATGTTTTTTGAACAAGAATTGATAAAAATTTAGATGTTATCAAGAACAATATATCGAAAACTAGATGAATTATACAATAATGATTTTCTTTACACTCTTATACAAAATGTTATCTGCTTTATTTCTGACATTTATCTATTTTAGGTTGAAGATGTACAGGAAATCAATTTAAGATATTTTGATATTTGAGATCATTTTTCTGATGGTAAAGTAAAATGTTTAACCAAAACACATTATTTTCGAGGTGTTATTTCCACGCACAAGTTACTAATGACTGGACTATAATATATTATAGAAGTAATTAAAATTTTTACCTGTATAAAAGTGGAACTCCCACTTGAGCAGATCAAAAGTAGTTTATGGAAAGTTTTTCGATAATTTTTTACATAAAGTACAAATTTTTTGATCATACCATTCGTAAACTCCGGTCCTTTGAAAATGAAGTTATTTTTTGTCTTTTATTTTATTAATTAAAAAAAATTGACAAAGAAACAAATAAAAATTGGAAAATTGTTTTATTAATAAACAAAGTAAAAAATATTGTTTGCTCCTTACGAATTACAACGATGGGGGTTGTAGATTGTTCACCTCCAATTTAAGTTGGTTGTAGTTCACGAACACGGTGAGGTCAAAAAATTATCAAAAAATATATACATTTGTTTTGTTTAAGTGGGGGAATATATGACAGGTAAAATTTTTATATAACGTAACTATTATAATACAATAGATAACCTGATTGTTTTCGTTATTAATCATGTTTAAGTATTTGTTTTTATGATTTCGTTCACATTATAATTATTTTGTATTAAGCTATTTACACAATGAGATCGTAAAGTTTGGAACGAATTCGATAACATTTTTTAGCTGAATTTTTTAAGAAAATTCAAACTTACTTTTTTAAACGTAACTTGTAATTTGTTTTAGAATTATGACGTGATCGTACATATTATTTTAAAAAGCAACCCTTGTTTTTCATTAGGGATTTGGATTTGAATCAAAAAGTTTCCGAGATAATCAATGCCATAATTTCAAAAATGCATGCAATCAACGACTTCAATATATAAAAATAAGAATTAAAATTTCTGCACAAATAATGTAAAGAAGGAAATTAAATTAAATACTTCTTGACAATATCCCGTCTGTCACTGCAACTTCTAAAAAACATTTTCAATCGTCGCTGGTTGAATTGCTTGAATTTCATTATGAATTTTATCCTTTAGGAACTAAAAGGTTAGTTAAGTAAAGTTTAGTTCGTCAATTGCAGTTGATCTATTGAATTAGATTTAGCTGTTTAAATAGCCCCATAAGAAAAGATCTAAATTTGTTCCAAACTTTACGACCTCACTGTAGATACATATGTATTTACCTACAACTTATCTGTATATGTATATCTATACTACATACTTTCGATTTATGTAATTTAATTTGTGACTCACGTTAAGATTACATACCTTTACATTATTTAATAAATTAAATATAAAAATTTGTACAATTAATGTGATTGCATACATAGATATAATATGGTATATTATAATAGATAATATTATTCCTGTGATATCATCCACTTGCAGCTTGGTTTTACTAATAAGACAATTTAATAAACCATAAATCATTACCTAAATTGAATATTAATACTATACTGTTACCGCTTCTTCGTTATTTTAATTGGAGTTAGAATGCTCATAAACAGCAAAAATAAAACTATTATACGTTATAGAATCATAAAAGACTCTTGTTCCTCTCTAGGACTTTAGCGATCTCACATCCACTTTTATCTGGGCAAGAAATTACATCAACTATAAGTAGGTATAATATTTTATGTTTTTGTAAGTTATTGTAATTTTGGAAGCTTTAAAAGTAATTATCAAGTACATGGTACAGGAAGAAAATAACTTGAATGTTTAAGTTAATCATACATTTAAAAAAAACTTATAAATATGCTAATGATTATCAGTGGGGTCAAGATGCCCACTCTCCATACACAATTTACTTATAGAGTCGAAATCGAAACTTAAAGATTCTAATAGCAAAACAGAGCACATTAGCATACCATGTTTAAAAAAAGTTGATGTCTAAAACATCATATTCGTTCGAGACTACATGTATTCTTTTACACACCTTAATTTTGGCTTAATTTTTGTTGCACTTCTTTATGGTAAAGATTAAATTTTCGCCTACAGAAAAATTCTTTACATGTTCGCAATGTGATTCATTTTTAGTTTAGTTTTTACATCCTTGTTAGGTAGCTAATTACAGGTAATTGCGCAAGGGTAAAAATTGATGATAAATGTGTAAGTCATTCAACTGGTAAATTGAACTAAAAAGCGCAACGTAGGTATGCATAACGAACAACTCATGCTGGCAATAACTCAGTCTAGTCACAAGTATGAAAAGTGCTCTGCATTTATGAATGGGAAAGAAGGTAGGCGCGTTTTACTACACACACGCTCAGGTTCACAAAGAAAGCCAAGTTTTGCTAACGCTTAATCCCCAGCACCGATTCATCTCAACTTATAGGATCTACATTTTCTTACTATTATAGTTAGAAATGTAGTTGAAGAAAACAAGGATATGTTGATTTTCTCGAGTTACAAAATAAGTTCTATCATAACTGTGTAGGTACACTGAATTCTTGAAACACGTCACGAATGAATCATGTTGGTTTATCTATTATATTAAGTAAAATCACATACCGATAAAAACTGATAAGAAGAGGTTGTTTCTCTCGTCCAATCTTAACAATCATAACTTCATAACATAATACACTGTCAACAAGTATACCTACATACTTCAATAATTATTGTGTCTACATTATGTATATTATCTGGAATTATTAAACTGATTTTGCGATCAAGATTGAAAAATAAGAGCACACTTTATAAATTTTTACCTAATTATGTTTAAAACACAATATCTTAAAAAATATAGAGATGCTTTTACTTTTTAATGGACATAAAACAGTCAGTTGCTTGACCGGATAAAATGTATTCAATTGAAAATAAAAATAAAATGACACTGAATAATGAAGTGAAATGGGATGGAGGGCGTCAACGTGGGTGCGCATTCCAGATGTGTCGGGCGATTAACATGTTGACAGTAGAATGTATGAGGATGGGGTTCATGGCACCCCCGAGATGCTTGATATAGAAGACCACCGTCCACTTCGCTAATGAGCCCGCCTTGTCACAAGACGCTGCGTGTGTACCCAACCTAGTATTACCTGCTTCATTAAGAAACACTAATATGACATGACCGTCTTCTTTCATACATATGTAGCGCCCAATTACACACTCCTGGCCATTATTTCTCTTATATCACGCAACGACTTGAATACCTACTTATTATCCACCACCAAAGTGCACAGAAACGATTTCAAAACTGCAAACTTCTCATTTTTAAAATAAAATAATACTATGTACCACTACCATAATCCAATATAATTCTCTCAAGTTAGAAAAAGGCAAAAAGATCAGTAAACGCTAAGGTCGATAGAAATGTTAAAATAATAAAATTATGTTGCTATAACAGGATGTGAGAGTCAAGTCAATCAAGAAAACAAACTCGACATAATTTTGAAATAATTTGTATGTATGTAAGTACATTTAAACACTTTTTTATGATTGATTCAATATGACAAATCAGTTACTTCTTATTGGTCCAACATCAGCTGCAAAGCTAATATAAGTAAGTGTGCATTTTAATCGTAATATCGTAGTTTCCAGCTTATTATTTAATCTTAATTAGTTCAATAACCAAACTTTTTTTTTATTACAGTGCAAGCATTGTCATTTACTATAAAACTGTGGGCGGTTTCCCACAGTAAAGGTAAACGGACACTGGTTGTTGAACTAAACAAAGATGTATATTTGTTAACACGTGTTTAAATGGAAATAAATTATTTTAGATTAGCGCAAATGAATTTATATAATATAATAATTAATTACTATTGAAATTACTTTCAATCTTACGCAATAACTATTACTATGCTTGTTTATAATGAATGCAAGTCGTAAGAAATTTAAATAAACCTGGATTTATAGTTTGACTGACTGTAATCGCAGACGCACTAGATACGTATCAAACGGACTGTAACGGAATTTTTGCGCATGGGTAGAAGTGATGAGTGACGCACAAGAATAATAAGTTTAAGTTTGGTTTATAAAATTAAAAACAGAAGCAAATTAAAAAACTGGAAGCAAAAATACATAAAACCGGTGAGAAAATCAAAATTTATTAATGAAAATTGCTTCAAACAGGTAACGGGCGAAATATTTGTTGCACAACTGGCAACAATAAGGCCTTAAAATTTACATTGGAGTCCATGCTCACAAAAGTGGATGTTTCCAGGTGGAAAGCGTTTTTTTCACTAAAATAAAAATTTATACACCCCGGACATCGCAATATATTTTGTAAAAGTGATGAATCTCGCGGCCCGGAAAATGTTCAAGGCGGGCCGCGGGTTGACCACCCCTGAACTAGAGTATGCGTGATGCGACAATGATCCATATGGTAATTCGAATAAGTGACTCGGATGTAGAACACGTTAAGTTTGACGAACTGAACTACTATTTTCGAAATAAAGAGTATTATAGCTGAATAAGCATGCAAGAAGCAGTGACGACGCTACGGGGGTGGCAGACGGGGCGATCGCCCCGGTTGAAAAAGCGTTCGCCCCGGTAAGAGTTCACTAAACAAATTAGAGAATTTTCAAGCGCTCAAGATAATAAATTAAATTTTTTAAATTGGAAAATCAATTCTTTATATTTAGAAAAATTAACAGAACCGTCAAGATTCACTGGCTACTAATGCATATTATTTATTAGGTTACAATGGGGTATGGAGCATCCCGCTCATTAAAACTGAAAACTGCAAAATCAGTTTTGCAACATGAGAACACGACTGCTAAAGGGACGTCCATTAATTACGTGAGGTGTTTTGTCGTAAATTTAGACCCCCCTCCCCTTTGGTGAGATTTTGTAGGACTTGTATATAATTTTCAAATAGTTAAATATATATTAATTTTATATTTAATAATATTGCCTATGACCGGGATTGAATTTGTAATATAAAATGTTATCTGTTATAATAAATGTATGTTCTCTGAATTAAAAAGTTGACGTGAGATTTTCGTTGATCCCCCCTTCCCCTTGGTGAGATTTTTCCGGACTCCCCCCCCCCCAATTTGACCTAACGTAATTAATGGACGCCCCCTAATGATATTGGACTTGCGATTCCCATTCCGTTTAGCAAACTAAATTTGAGTAGCGTTTAATCAGCATTTTTAAAAGATTATTTATACTCCGTCCCCGTACCAACCTGTTAATTTTACTTCGCCCCGGCATAAAACTAATGCTGGCGTCGTCACTAGCAAGAAGTGCCCCCAGCGATTTTTAATAATCCATATAACTGATCGATTTCTAATTGAAAAAAACATTTTTTCTCAAAATTGCAGCTTTGGTGGAACATAGTAAAAAAAAAAAAAAATCGATTTTTTTCTTATTTTCGTCGAATGTTACTATTTAATACTTGTAAAATATTTTTTTTTACTTAAAAATACATTAAAGATCTTTTTTAAAGTTGTAATATTCATTACAACTTTTTTGAAAAAAGTTAAATTAATTAATTTTTAATATAATATTACAATATATCCAAACACCAAGAGTTTTTGTTTTTGGGGACGTCCATTAATAACGTGAGGTGTTTTATCGTAAATTTAGACCCCCCCTTTGGTGAGATTTGGTGAGACCCCCTCCCCCCACCGGTGAGATTTACTACTAAATAATTTTCAAATAGTTAAATATATATTAATTTTATATTTAATAATATTGTCTATGACCGGGATTGAATTTGTAATATAAAATGTTATCTGTTATAATAATAATGTATGTTCTCTGAATTAAAAAGCTGACGTGAGATTTTCGTTGATCCCCCCCACCCCTTTGGAGAGATTTGGTGATATTTTGCCGAACCCCCCCCCTCCAATTTGACCTCACGTAATTAATGGACGCCCCCATTTTTAAGTTTCTGATTTAAATTAACTCAAGGCATAACTTGCTTTGACAAATATTGGGCGAGCACTATTATTGTAATTTACTAACGTAATAAAAAGTAGTAGTAAAAATAAAATTTTTCTAATATTAACCTTCACGTCAGCATTCATCAAGCACAGTTTCAATCTAATTAAAAAATAACCTCATCCAATTTAATCAACCATTCGAGTACGCATTATGGCCAATTAGCAGAAATTATAAAATTAAAATCAAATTTCTTAAGGGTTCGGTATTTGCCAACAGGTGAAATTTATATCATGTGTAAAATCGCCGGTTAATCATACATTTTCAGGTTAATTTACCTCAACAAAATCTACTTTTATCAAGTAATTTTACATAAATGTTGAATTTTACAAAATTAGAAGATAATTATTGTAGAGCCTGGTAGAAAGTTACCGTTAAAGTGTACTTAATACTTCTATATTCAGGGTAATTTTATATTTTTTTGGCTAAAGCCGGCTAAAGCACTAAATTAATACACCATTTTTAGAGCAAATTCACTCTTGTAAACTTTGTAATTTTTAGGGGTAACTAAAATTAAACGTGAATTTATATAATGTTAAAGTTATTAGCGGCTTTTACATATTCGTAGTTCGAATCTTCGATCGGGCAACTTTTTATGTCACATTTAATGCTATAAAACAATAAAATTTTCACATATACCTATGTAATGGAATGCCAGGCATTCGAATCTCGTTAATCCATTCGTATGCATAATTTTTATTTTGTTTCATGATGTAATAATAGTTTTTCTTCTTTTTTAAAATTTCAAAATAAAATTAATGTCTTTTCATTGCTTTTTAAATAACATTTTTCTACGTAAGTATTCTTTACTTTACAGTTAAAATTCTGTTATTTCAATATTTTATAAAAGATTTTTTTAGATTTTGTTTAATATTACATTTTACGTAGATATCTACATACTAAAATACCACATAATTTAATTGCAATTTATTTTCAAGTTCATTTCTGCAAAAACTTTTCGTATACAAAAGTTAATAATATATTTATGGAGAAAGTAAAATAATTATTATTCAATGAGGTACCAAGAGGGAGAGAGAGAATGTGTGGAAAACAAGTATGTACCAATTTTGGTTGAAATCAAAATGGCATGCTATTTTATTGCATCACTTGACGCGGAATGATCTATATTACAGTGAGTTGTATTAGTTGTAAACCTACATTTCAACTGTCTATGATTAAATTGGAACAACAAAAACGTAATCTAAAACGGCTCATGTTAATTAAAGCCATAATTCTTCATTCCTTTTATTAAATTATACTAAACACTATGCGATGCTTTTTAATAGGGTTAAATTATAAACAAATAATGAATGCTCTGGCATTCAAAGTTTGCATTTACATTAATATGATAAATTTATATACTTAATCTAATAATAGCAATAAGAGAATTATGTATTTTTATATTATGATAGATCTTCTGTTACACAGCAGATATATTTAAATATAGTTCCTTCTTTTTTGTGAAAAGGTATAATTTAGTGTATGACATTTTTATTAGTTATTTTCCAATCTCAGTAAAAGTTGCTATAATGCAAAATTAACAAGTTTGGTTTCTCTGACAATAAATAAAGCGAAATCTTCTATCTCTCTTTGAATCCACTAATTGATAATTTGTAACGTATCCATGTCGATATACTTTCTTAAATTTGATGTTCATCTGTTGTCGTTCGAACCTGTTTCAAGTACAAAGGGAAAAAATTTGGTGCTTACGTATAGGAGATCTAAAGAAGTACAAGGGAATTAGCAGCATAAGATCAAGGAATTATAAAAAAACGGAAAAATAAATTCCTGTACAAGTTTCGGTTGCGGATTACCATTGGTAAATACTTTTAAATTTTACCAAATTAATAGTAATTAAATGTAGATAATTCTCATCCGATGTTTTTGTTTTTATAAAATATTATTGGGATGTTTGGAAAAACAATTATATAAAAGATTTGTTATGCCAACGTTTCGGAGAATTTATTTCTCCATTTTCAAGACTATAAAATATAAACAATGAGTCCTTAAAACTAAATACAAATTATTATTATCTCACCAAACAAATCGTGATGGTTATTAATAGTAATTAATAATTATTAATTACCTTTCAAGTACAGTTTTCCAATATTCGAATGCTTTAATAGATCTATAGATAAGTTTAGGGCAACTTGTAATGTAAATATTTTTAGTATATAAATAAGTAGTATGTGGCGAACTTGATTTCCAAGGCGATTTACCTATGATAATACTGCAAAATGTCAGCTCTATTCCATGGATGACATGAATGTATTTATTTTAAATTTTCCAATTTTCTTGTGCTATCCATTAATTTCTTCATTTATTTAAATTTAATTTACCATTTACTAACTAACAAGTTGATGTAAAATTTAAACCTACAACCACTAATATGTATTCTGTTTTCCACTAATTATACTTCGATGATCTCGTCCTCCAGATCAGCCCAGGTAGTATATGGTCTCCACCAACACTATAACTATATCGTACTCTGTTTCCTAGATTTATTCAGCTTTGTAAATCAATTATTTGAACAACTATTTTATTGTTCTGGTAGAGAATACATTATAATTTAATAAAAAAAAATTAAATGATTTCTGTCACTGCCATGTAGGGGCAACAAAAATCTCATCTTTCGCTTAACTCGTCGGCTCAAAATGAAAATATGGCTAACAAAATAATTTCATGGTTCGCATAATGTGAATCACATCTTTATTACAGTTAATACGAATAAATTTAAGGATTATTTACGGTTGCATCATAAATTTGGATGGAGTTGATTGTTTCGGGTGACAGAGGTCTAACTCTTATATTTAATTTAGTATCAAACACTACATTCACAATTGTCACCGTCGAGTATATCTATAAAAGTCATTGTCTTGTTATATGTTATACAGCGAGAAAACGGCCGGTAAGCCATTACGAACAGTAATGCGCCGACATGAAGATTCCCACTTAACCAATGATATTTTATCCTATGCCTTTGCAATGCATCGTGGGGTATATGGACTCCAGGTTTGCAATCAGCGCATCGCCACGCATAAGCTTGCACATTGCACTAAATCAAACAGAAGCATATATTACCTATGCTTACCCCGTTCTGAACAATAGCGAAATGGGCAAGATCAGCATAACTGAGATTTTGGAATGCAGAGAAACGGGTTTCAATAAAAAATGCATCTGATTGTTGGTATTATGTAAATCAATAGTAGCCTATCAACGAATGAGTCTGCTGTATTCATTTAATTCACTTTATTGAAATTCCATTTACTTATCTCAAAATTCCATTGTTATTACGTTATATAAAATACGCGAAAATGTTGAACATCTCTAGTTGGAAATAATTCCGTACTTCTTGGAAAACTACTACTCATAGTTTAATAAATTGAGATATAATATAGCAACGAGCGACTTTTGGAGTTTGAAACTACATTTCTATTATGCAAATTATTATTATTTAATTTATTAATAATTAATTTAGTGAAAAATATACTTTATTATTTTGCTGCGAAAAATTATAAATGGATTTTTAAATGATATCAATCTAAAATCAACTTAATTTCAATTGGAAAGAAATTAGCAAAGACCTGCAATAGAAGGCGAAGGTTCATATAATTATTCGGAATAAAACTGAAACTTATTAAATTATCTTCTAAATATTAATGTAATATATGCTCAAATTTAAATTTGTGAGTTATTGAAATTAATAACTCAAAATTTATTACATCATTTCATATATTTGTATGCATAACTTTTGTCTTATAACATTTAAAAAAAGTAAGAAAATCTTATTCAGAGATTTATTCATTTTATATGTTGTGGTAATTTAATAATAAAAAACATATAATTTGCGAAGAAGTACATAAAATATTAATATTTATTTATTTGTATATTTATTTATTTATTTATTAAACAAAAACATTACATTATTAATATAAAATGTATGTAGTATAATAAAAGATGACTTCTGTGTCTGCTTATATGAAAATTAATGTTTTTTTATATTAGTGTTTTCATATTTGCATACAAAAACCTTATTTATGTACTTAGACAATTTTGATAGAAATATCAATTTTCAAAATTTAATAAATACACTATTTTTAACAATGTTAACATAAAATGACAAAATATAAATAATTGCTATTATCAGAACAAATTACTTTATTAGCATATTATGTTATATGTAATATAACAAAATTAAATAAATATATTAATATATCCGATGTATTACATAATATGATATATTTTGTTTTAATAATAAACTGTTTTAAGATTAAATTTAACCCTTATGGGGCCATACAAATTTACACCTTATATCTGCCATACGTAGTACCCGGGTACTACCATAATAATACATGTAATTCATGTGAGGATTACATTTTAAACAGATTTTTAATATTCACGTAGGCGTTTTTGATTACAATTATTATTATGTCGAGTTATATTTACGTTTTATGAATTTTATGCCACAATAGCAAATTTTTTAAATAAAGTCTATTAGTAGTTTTTACTTCCTCGAATGCAGTAGTGTTTTTACTTTCCGAACTCCTTAGTAAGGAAAGTCTTGTTATCTGAAAAATTTGACCACCCCATATTTTTTATAAAATTTTTATGTTTCGACGTCCCCTGAAACAATTTTTACTATTTTAGAAAAATGTCTGTGTGCGTATGTACAGTGACTCACAGCGTAAATCATGCCCCCTATGTAGGCAAGGCAAGTTTAACATTTTGAAGCCATTTTTTGTCTTAAAAGAAGGTTTAGAGCCAAAGTTTATAAACATTTTTTGTTGCAAATTTCATTACCTTCAATTTTATTTATATACATTTTTTTATTTTGTCGCGCCGTTTCTGTTTTATAGCGACGTAAACAAGACTCTGTAAAATACAAAAATATTGTCATCTACTATATTATCTCGAGAACAGTTGAACAAAATAAAAAATCCATAGGTATTTTTTCTTGTAAATTTGATTCTCTACATTTTTTTTTATATTGTCGCGTGGAGGGGGTAGTTTACCCTTAACCACACTTGGGGGTAGCTCAGTTGGTGGTGTAGCTCATAATAAAAACCAATAGACTTTATAAAAATAACTATATTAAAATAAAATAAGATAAACTGTACAAACTTAAAATTAGCACTTACCCTAAAATTACAATCATCACCTTAGGGATGGAAAGATTGACCATCTTGGGGGCTAAGGGTTGCTGCGTGGTGTCCCAAAGTGGTTCACTCGCGAGACTCCTTACGAGACTCCTTTCGAGACTCTTGCGAGACTCTTGCGAGACTCTTGCGAGACTCTTGCGGGACTAATTAATTATTTTTCCAATTACTTTGATCAATCTTTCCACACCCCTACTCTTATCTCGATCGACCCCGTTGATCGACATTTTCCGATATCGATCGTTTGGGGTCATCACCTTCTTATCAAATTGACACGCCTTGTGCCGGTAGCGGATATGTCACTGGTCACTGCCCTTATGGAATGTACCGAATATGGAAATTCTATACTTCCTTGCAATCTTTATTATAATTTAACTTAAGCTTTTACATTCTTGATTTATGATTATAAAATATTTTTATAAAAATGTAAGATTATTTTTTGAGTGTGACAATATTATACATTTTTCAATTTTTTCACACCGTTTCCGAGATATAAATGACAATATTTTTTGTATTTTACAGAGTTTTGTATAAGTCGCTATAAAACAGAAACGGCACGACGAAATAAAAATCTATATATAAACAAAAATTTAAGGCAATGAAATTTTCAACAAAAAATGTTTATAAAGTTTTGCTATAAATCGATTTTTTTATGACAAAAAACAGCTTCAAAATGTTCAATTTGCATGGCCAACATAGCAGCGAAAACATTCCAAATTTTAAATTTAAGTTTTCATCTGTTGCGGCACGAAACCTATTGCAGATGAAAGAATTTATAAGGGGGGAACATGGATTAAGACATAATCCAGCATTATCACAATTAGTGACCAATCAACTCACCACTTTCACAATCAACGTCAAACCAGAAGCGGGACATTACTGGCCGCATAAAAATAACGGGATATTGCTCTTAAAGCCCATTAAACGTTCCAAAAAGGCCACGGAAAACCAGAAAAAGCTGCCAAAAATGCCAGATACCTGTATGCGTATCGCATACCAATATCCCGGTGTCAACGTGAATTTTTACCCCTAGAAATTTTACACCGTTGGGGTAAAATATCCCTAGTGAAATTTTACCGGGGGTAAAATATCCCTAGTAACATTTTACCCCGGGGTAAAATATCACGGGGGTAAAAATTCACGGTTACACCGGAAACAATTTGTTTTCATGCAGCACAAGCATGTGTTGAAACAGCATGCTTTATTTTTATTTCAATTTCCTATAATAATATGTTCTAAAGTTAATTTCAAGTAAAATGTGAAACATGTTATATGTTAAATTGTTATCAATGAATACTTAAACAATTTTGAATTAATGGAGATATTCTTTTTTATTTAGATATGCCATAGAAAAGTAATTTAGTACCCAGGTACTACGTATGGCTGGATTAGGTATAGTTTTAGAAAATCTCCAAAAAACTTCACTTAATATTATCATATTTTTTTTTATAATTTTTTGCGTGTAGAGAACCATTTATGTAGAGATGTCGCCGAATCTCAAAAAAATTGGATTTACAGGAAAAAAGTTATGATGTTTTAAAGTCAAAATAGTACCCGGGTACTAGGTATGGCCCCATAAGGGTTAACGAAAAAAATATTAAAATTTTTGTGGAAAAATAGGGTATTCTATTAATATTACTATTTATTATTATTTATAAAAATGTAGAACAATATAAATTGTTCGGAAAAACATAAAGCAAAACACTTTTCCGGCAATTGAAATTGACAGATCTCAGAATTTTGTGCATTAACCAACTTTTCGTATTATCTATCGCACGAACTATCCGCTTACAAGATATACATACAGACAGTATTATAGTAGCAGTGATCCCACTACTTACAATATTATGTTGTTTTCACAAATTAATGACAAAAATTTGAAAAAATGCTGAAGAAAAAGAAGGTATTCACAGAAAAACAAATTTTTCTGGATGGAAAAGATGAGACTATCTGAAGGAAACACCTCTCATCAACGCCTACCCCAACATAAAGAACTGAAATGGTTTTAAGTATGATTTTCCACTAGTAGTAGTCATATTATAGGATATCATTATAACCAGGGCTTGGAACTTTATGGGCTAAAAAACAATGAAATATGTGCATACGTACTTATGCGTTAAAAAACAGAAAAATATGCGGTACAATATGTAGTAAAAATTACGATAATATGCAACAATATTCAATTTTTTGTTTAATCTTAAAATAACAAATGAAGAAAGTTGTACCTAACAATTATTGAAAAATAAAATAAAAAATATTAAAAATAAAAAATAAACATTTGAAAATGATCGAAAAATATTTAAGTCTGTATTTCTTCTTTCATGTGCATTGAGTTTAATTTTCAATAGATCCGAGAGCTCTACGACGGGTGAGAGACTGGCTAATAGCCCAATATTACTTTTATTTTCAATTACGTTCTTTTTGTTGCATATTGTGAATACTGTTAGTTTATGCATGCTTTTAAAATTTCTCGGCAAATTTTATGAAACTATACCATGTGTTTACACTTTTTTGGGTAAATATCTGTCAAATAAAAAGCATTCTAAAATAATCCTTTCTATTAATTTTACTTCCTCAAATAAACATATTTTTATACCCCAACTAATATTTTCTAGTTAATTATTGGATCGTGGCTGTATATAGGAAAATAATACAATTAATTTAGATACGATTTTTTTTGTCTTAAAATCAGCAAAATATGCAATTATATGTTTTTAAACCTAAAATATGCGAGTTTGTCCAAAAAGTAACGAAATATGCAAAATTATGTGAGAAAAACATTTATGTTGGAAATGTAGGTAATATCAGTGATTGGTAATATGAAACGAATTTTTGTCAAACCAGAATTACAATATGCACTTTCCAAACGAATATGCAATTGCCTAAAGTTCAAAGCCTTGATTATAACTTAGCCAAGTCGCATGTGAAGTGACACGTTTTATACAAATGGTAAATAATTTTTTCATTATATACTACTATAGTCCATTTATTGAACAGACAGAGTGCATCATAACAAACCCCTGATACTCCCCACAGCGTGATTAATGTCTCTTCCTGCCTAATGCATCTCATTAACCTATAGCTTGCCCAATGTGCTGTCACATGACATTAAAATCACATGAAAGTATAATATTATAAATTTGAAAAAAAATTTATTAACAAGAATTTTAAAAAATGGTAATAAATCTAGTAGTGGAAAAAATCGTATATAAACCACTGTTGTAAGATCATTATAGCCTCCGCGCCTTATATTCCTCTCGGAATATAATCTTGGCGCTAGGGCTATAATGAAAGTCTGCACAACGTGAGCCTATAATATACTATTTTCGAAATACCTCAAATTAAAGGTCGCCTACAATTAGTACATTATACATTAAGGGAGAGAAAAGCAATATTATTCACCAGTGCAAGTTTGCAGCCAGAAGGAGAAGCCCGAGGGCTATAATTAATAAATACTCTAAATTCAATTTATAAATTATTTCATGTAAAATAAAACGTTCGTCGTAGCGTTCTCCTATTGAAAAGAAATGAACCTCACAAAACCTTGTTTATAAAATACAGCTGTCAAGTTTTGGAAAAACTTGAATATAATAGGATATTAATCCGACAGATGACAGCAGACACACGACACATGATCTAAGTACGTTTACACAATTTACATTGATAACGTTAGAAGACTTTTTTTTTAATTCCCTCTCTTTTCTAACAGGTACTTTTCTTAAGTATGACAAAGACAAACCAATAGTAGACGTGAATTCACACATTTCCATATAAACCAGGAATCTATTGGATATGATACAATCAGTGTAAATTGTTGAAATGTATTATCAATTATTATGAAAGCTGTATGAGCTACCCAAAAAACTTTTGGCCAGGCGTTATAGCATTATTATTGTAAAAGTAATAAAAATGAAAAATATGAAGATTATAATACGAACGTTTAAATGTAGGTAAGTGGAAATATACATAATAACTACACAGAAATTAAATAAAATTAATTTCTCATAATTCTAAACTCCAACTAATATGTATCATAGTCCATATTTTGTTTAAAATTTATGTGCATTTCATATTTAGTTTATTTGCAGTTATTCAAATTCAATAAACTTTTAGAATATGAAAATTTGAGAAAGTGATAATTTACCGCACAATTTGACAAATCATAGTACAAGGTCATAATGTTATTTCCCTTATTGTTAAACAATCGTGAAAGAAAAGTTCATAGCAATTACGTAATCGATTGTAAAAAGATAACGTAATAGGGGAAATACCTTATAGAAATTACATAAAGTAAATATTGAAATTTATCATTTCATCAAGAATAATAGCATTTATGTATGTATATATTGTATATTATATAAATAATAATGTATCATAACTTAAAATTCAGATGTAGAAAAATTAGATAAAGGAAAATCCTAATTATTATACCTATATTATAGGTATTATATATATGTATGGTAATAAACATGTTTATGATACAACATAATATAATTTTATATAATATGTACTAGCTGCCCTAGTTGTTCGGCCTCCGGCCTCACTGGGGATTATCTTTAGCATACGTGAATCATAATTTATTGTTCGACTTTCAAGTTCCTAAAGTCCTCCAAAGCGATTCGTTTGAAATAATTTTTTTTAAATTTCCTTAACCAATCAAAACGTCGCAAAGAAGTTTCCCAGATTTAGCAAGAATACATTGACGTAGAGAGCTAGGAATAGCGGTATTAACCTAAGAATTCTTGGCCGACTACTCAGTTAAAATTTCATTTCAATAGTGTTTTCCGTTGGGAAGAAAATGATGGGACAGACATACAAACTTTGAGTTTTATATATTAATAGCAGGTAAGAGTTCGCCTGTATAAGAGACGAACAAACAAACAAATATTCATTTTTAGATGATAAAAACAAACTGATATATTTGTACTCAGAAATATCTACAACTCCTTGCTTGTATAGTGTTAACACTATATTCAACTCAAGTTTTCCCTATCCGTTTACTTTAGGGTTTTTCTTGATTTAATGACCTACTACATAAGAAAGCTTTTCTCATACAGTAGGCCATTCCAAGTGGCAATAGTTATAAAATCGGTTACCATGTAATTTTTATAAATAAACATACTGTTTGAAAAAGAGTACGTCAGTACTCGAAAAGCTTGCAATTGAAACTTATATAAAGTGTTATTAACCTGTTTAACGTTTAATTAATTATTATTATATATTTTCACAGGTTACGATATTTAATCTATTATATAAAAATGACTAACTACTTGTTCTGAATACAACAGTAAGGCAGGATTAATGTGTTTTTCTTTTCTTACGGTGTTTTGGATATCATTATAGTCATCTAATTGCACTCAGACTAGACTTTGTTGGTTATTAAGTTCATAATACTGGCCAACGGAAGTCAAATCATCATCTGCCACTGGTGGTTCAAAATGAACCAATCCCTTTAGTTTGTGATCCTTTTCCATAAAGGAATATTTTATCTTTTGAAGAATGCTGTTTAATCCGCTAATGAAAGTTTTAATATATTCATGGAATCAAAAACCTCAAAAGCAATAAAGCATCATTATAAACAAAAACGGAAAATTGAAAAAATCTTATTATAGTTCCTTCGTCACAATTTCTTAAAGTATCACTTGAACTAACGCTTTCATTAGATTCACTGCAATTAAACAAATACAGAAATTAGCTCTGGTTAACAAATATGACAAGAAATATAACAACCGCCCCCCTCCCGAATTGTTTGCGGCTTTTTCCCTAATTTAAATGAAATTTTCTGCCTATAAAACTTCAACTATTTTTTTAAATCGCAAATTTTTTATTGTTTATTTAAATTTAATTTTTAGAGTAAATTTTTATCAGTAGATACTATTAATGATAATTTTCTGTAAAAATGAAATGAAGGGCCAATCGATCAGCCTTTAGTTCAAGTTCTACACTGTTTCCAGCTGCAATTCAGAAATCGTCTACTGTGATTCAGATCAACTTTAAAGAACATCTCACTTACCTGCTTTCAAAGTTAATTTATATTACATGGCATAACATCATTTTCCTTGATATTTTCTACATTCTTACAATTTTTAATATAACTATTAATTGAACTCAATTTGTAATTCTCCTCTTATGGTTGTCCAAAACATGAGTACCTCTGCTTATTTTATTCAATAATAGAATCGCGACCCCAAAGTTTGACAGCTTTGATGAAAAATTGTGGAAATTGGATCAAGTAACAACAAAAAACTTCAAAAGTCTTCCTTTATTCTACTAACTACATAGTTTCGACCTAAATGCAGATCTTCATGAGAGTCTGAAAAAATATAAAATAGCTATTTTATCGCCATTTAGTATTATTTCACTTTTATAATTCAACAAAACTTCAATCCATTTTAAATTTTTGATTTGATTTGGTCTTCCAGCCATTTTCTTAACAACTTGCAAAACGATCCGATAAACTACGATTCGATAATACTTTTCACTGTTTTTGAAATAAATTGTATTCTTTATTTTAAAATTTGTATCTTTTGTTTATAAAATTATGTCATTAAAAAAAAAAGTCTTTTTTGCAATTGCGGGGGTAAAGTACTCACTTTAGACCCTGATTTGCGGGTGTAAAGTGGTACTTTTTTGCCCTTGGACAAAAAAAAGTTACTGCCGGTTAAAAAAGAAGTTACTGCCAGGCAAAAAAGAAGTCACCAGATTTTATTCTGTAATGAAAGTAGTTTCAAAAGGAAATTAAAACAAATTCTGACGGAGACAATTGTTTATTCTCTCGAGGAGTTCCTGAAGTTAAATTTATAACGTGAAATCACCTGCATTGTTACTTTACGTTCAGGCTTGTGTAATGTGTAATTTTTGACTTTTTTTGACGTACCTTGTAATTATTATTGAAAGTTAAATAAATATTATTATTATTATTATTATCAATTTAATTTTCATTTTTTTGTAATATCTGCTATGCACAAATTTACCAATTTCTTGGTACGGCACGACCCCACTAGGCCAAATATTAGTGCGACCTACCATGAAATAAATTGGTAAATAAATAAAAAGCACTTACTTTAAAAAAATTCTCACGATGAGCCTCTTTTAAAAATTTGACTACGTGGTCAGAGGTTAGAACGCGCGATTTTTTCGGCGTTTTTCCGCTTCATAAAAGCGGATAACTTGTGAAAATTGCCGATATCAATCTAATTTTCTAATTTGATGACCGCCTTGATCATAGAATACTGCGACCATATGGTCGACGACTTCATCGTTTTAGCCTTTTCGTAAAAAAAGCCAAAAAACGTATTCAGTGAAGCAATCGGCCAATTTCTTCTCCTTGCACCACTCTATAAAACCGTCATATTGTTTTTGATAAATTTTCCTTGATTTTGTCGGAAAAAGTTCTGCCAACGCCATCTTTGCTGATTCGGCAATCTCGTGGTTCCCGTTCACGTCTTATTACTTCAAAGGCATAAATGTAACTAACTGAACCATTCCAGTACTATTTTTTAGTAAAAAAAATTTTAGTGAAAAAATTCGCCTCGTACAAACAAACCTTTACCTTCAGGCCAAAAAAGAATCACTTTATTCCCTTGGTGCATAATGTACTATTTTTCGTGGTGGGGGTGCTCGCTTGATGTCAACTTAGCACCCCCACCAAAGATGTATGTTTTATTGCAGTTTTTGTCAAAATTCGCGAATACTGTCCAAAATTAGTCCATAATTATGGTCAACTTAATTTAAAAAAAGTCATTTTTTTGAGGTGGGGGTGCTAGCTTGACTTCAACCAGCACCCCCAACAAAGAGTTTTCTTTTATTGCGCAATCGTTGTTGTCAAAATTCGCAAATACTGTCCAAAATTAGTCCATAATTATTATAGTATATAATTTTTTTAATTTTGAAGAGGTGGGGGTGTTAGCTTGATGTGGGTTTAAAATTGGATTATAGAAAATTAAGTAAAATTTGGATGCTGGGGTAAGAAATTATAATAAACAAAATAAGGATGCATGTGCACTAGAGCTGATCAGTTTGAAAAATTATTATCGCTACCGACTGGCACGACAGTAAATTCAAAATTTATAAATTTTTTTACCAAGAAACAAAATATATAAGTATACTTTAACCCTTTCAGCCCTGACTTCTTGTACACAAAATAAAATTATTTTTTTTATAAATTCCTTATCTGGAGTTATACTATATTAGAACCTACTCACTTAATTTCGTCCAAATCGCACATTGGGATTAGGAGTTATGAAGTTGTGGTAAATGTCACCACGGAAACTGAAATGTGATGCACGAGATCCTCAGTAGTGAGCCCCTTTTTATCTCCCCTTTTTTTGGTGAAACCAATAGCTGATGATCGCAATGGTCGAATAATAAAAATTCCTTAGTGGTGCGAGAAACAAATGTTTTATTTAAAATGGAAACTGTTAAGAACACCCTCTTTTGCAGGCTGTAAAATGTAATAGGTGTGCAGTTAGGAAACCCCACAATTGCATTTACCGTTTCAGCAATTTCGACTACCTTAACTGTAGTGTTTCCTACTACGTTGGTGTAATTGTGATGCAATAAAATTTTATACAAAATATGGTTACTTAATAAAATTAAATTTTGAAACACTGTTATAGTTTTTTTTTAAATCAGACTGACCTGCGCGTCTAACTTGAACGGTAGCTGGTTCTCCCACTCGAACGGTAGCTGGCGATAAGACTTGATCCCACACGTGCGAATATTAATTAATTTGTAAATCGGACAAATAATTGCGCTTAGCTTGTGTGTCCAATGCATCCAAACACTATTGGCGATAGTTCATATTGGGATTTCTTCGATCTTGTATTTAGCGGACGATAAAAGGTAGGTGATAAAATTTCTTACATGTGTCCTGAAATTTACAAAAGGTGGCACATCGGCTTCGTAATTTTCAATGATCCAAATATTATCCGTAGAACAGCTCTCAACGGCAGCCGAAAGAAATCTTCAGCTTTTACAAATACTCAATCGTTATAATCGAACGATAATTCGTGAAATTCTTGGTTTATTAAAAATTCGCTGATCACGCGTAAAATTTTCACCTAACAGCTTGTATACAGTTGGTGACCAACCTTTTCTCAACGTTCCAAAAATTAATTTATGTCTTCTTGTTTTTAGGTGTTTTTGTTCGCACTACACTTCACAGCAAAAGTTTACATATAAAAATAACAAGTGTTTACAGTGTGTTTAAAGTAACATGGTTCAGCCTGCTGTTTCCTCCTTAAATAATTAAACTAATTTGCATAAAATGGACAAATTAAAATGAACCGCGTACTAACGCTATAATCTGCCATGGGTTTCACGACAATATATTAAAATTTTCTTATGGAAAAATCTTGATGAAGTTGTCATCTAGGCACTCTAGAGTAGTGACTTTTGGTAATGAACATAGTAACTACCCCTGTTTACTGAATTTATAACCCTGTCAAGTTGGTGGTAGCAAATGCCACCGTCAGGACGGAAAGGGTTAAAGCTAAATTACAGACACTTATTGATTAGAGGTATTTTTTGTGGCCATTGTATTTATGTATTTTTCCCAGTTCGAATTTTGAAACGTTGAGTTTAAATTTTTCACCATATTTAACAAATGTTACTTTTTCTTTCCTAATATTTGCTTCAGACATTTTTGCAAATCAGTGCCGTTAAAGATTTATTTAACAGTCGATCGCAGTCGCGATATTTTATGATTTAACGCTGGGAGCACATTAGACGAAACGATGCGACGCGAATTTTATCGCTTAGAGAAGTTTACGTTATAATCAAATGGGAACCCGCACATTAGGAATGTTCGCGGTAAAAAATATACGAGTAATATGCCATCCAACCTTTCATTCATGTAAGTTTTAGCTTTTAACCCCGACACCCCCTCAGAAGTGAAAATAATTTAAATGAAGGCACAGTTTAAATCAAAAAAGTTAATAATTAGAGATAAAATATTGAATATGAAAAAAATAGATCACTCAAAATTTAATATTTGGGTAACATAGCAGTTAAAATTATATAGGTATTATGTATATTCAATTGCGTCAGAAAGAAATTGTTGAAATGCAACAAAAATATAAATACATCATCAGTTATTATTTATAATTTTCATTTATATAGAAAATCTGTTTGATCTAGATGTGATTTAATTTGCTTCAAATATGTTTTAAAATTTTTAAAATAATACTGTAAAAGGTTGTAATACTGTAAAAATGCGGATCATCAAAAAGACATGGAAGATCTGAAAGGTTAGGTAAATAATAATCTGATGGAGATTGCAAGTAAGAGTTAATACATATATTGAATTGTAAATGTAAAAGACCGAAACGGGAAACAAAATATATAAAATAAAAATGAGTTACCAAAGAATTTACAAACAGGATAAATAAAATTGTTTATACGAAACAAAGTTGCCAAATATGTTAAGACTATTTATTACGTGGTAATTTTTTATGACGAAAATTTTTTTAACATATCTGCGCACTAGAGTTTAACATGAATGTGTCCGGTCCATTTTGAGTTTTTGGTTAAAATTAGATTAAATCGTTTGTGTAAGTTTGTGAAATATCTTACATTTTAAGTTGGGGGCTAGGAACATACAACCCATTTTGAAAATTTTGAGAAAATATTGAGTCATGAATAAAAACGAAGGAAATGCCCACAAGAAAACGGTCGAAATGTAAAGAAATGCTTTAAATACGAGTAACAAGTAAATAACGACTGTTTAAAATGAATAATTTGCTTGTAGAACAAGCCATTGCAAAATGATAAAATCGAAATTGAACAAATTTCTAGTCGGCGAGTTTCCTACTGATCTTGTGCATATATTTTGAAAGATATGTTTATAATTTAAAGTGAAAACTCTCCTTTATACATAGGAAATGAATTATTCATAGGAAATGAATAAAAGAGTCAATTTCTTCAGTCCCCCTTAACATAAAACGTAAGATATTTCATGAAGAACACTAACCGAAACAAAAATAATTAATTCGCAAACATAATTATAATGCACATACAAAAGATATACAAACGATTAAGTCTAATTTGGACCCAAAATTCAAAATAGGCTATTCTGAGGAAATGGATCTATATAAGTATGTGAGTGCCCACTATGTTCTGAAGTATAAGCCCTTTGTAGTGAAAATGATATAATTGTGTCAACAAAACTTGACAACCAGTGGCGCCGGAAGAGTCAAATATAGAGGGGGGCAAAGTATTCAGTTTTGTTAGGTTTTATAACTTTAAAGAAAAATTCTAATATTTTACGAGCGCTAGATAGGTAGAAATAAAAAATTCAAGTTTCTAGGGGGGGCAAGTGCCCTGCTTTGCCCCTCCCCCCTATCCGGTGCCTATGTACCAAACCGTATAGAAAACAATAGGCATTGCAAAATTTATAAAACGAACGATAAAGCAAAAATCAAAAGAAACGAAAACTGAATATAATGAGAAATGCATATTGGAATATGTGAAGTCTTTTGAGGACAGAAAAATTAAATGAAAAAACAGACGAATAAAGTGATGAAGGATACAAGAAGTTGTAATGATGATTATAATAATGTTTTACTTTGGACAAGAACAAGAAATGGCATAGTGTTTATAAATTATGCATTTTTAACACTAATTGGGAAGTTAGCACACTTAAGAAAAGATGAGAAAGATGAACTTCTCATGCTTCAACAGAAAATATCGCAGTTATTTAAAAAATATAATGTTTGCAACTTTTTGTAGTTTTATGTGTAACGACTCTTAAGGGGCTTACATTGATGATTTTAAAACATAAATGATTTCAATACCAAAATAGATAAATTCCAAACTAAATTTATCATTTTGTGATAATAAAGAGCAGAAGCAGGTTGATTCAAAACGTAAGATTTCATAGAGGTGCCACCAACTGTGGTATTAACAAAGTTAATAGCGCAAAGCTTAGCACCGAGAAAGTCAGAAAATTAAAAGAAGAAAAAAGAAAACATAATTAATATAAATCATCATTACGATTTATGATTACACGTAACGATGCAAAGGCTTTGGTCGCTCGAATCGCACATCTTCTAATCGATGTCTAGGGACATAGACGGGCAAAAAGCTTGTGGCATCAACGCGAAAATTCCGCTTTGGTGCTAGATAAAGAAAATTAAGGACGAACTTTTACATCTTTTTATATAGATTGCTGTTTACATAATATTATAACTTATTATTTCAGTTATTGTTATTAATTCATAATTTATTATAAAGTGCAAGTGCATTTTATTAAAATTATTATTATAATAGTATTTTGTACTAATATTTTAGCCCAACTTTTTCTAAACTGTTCCTAAAGGAATGGTTCTCTTATCCATAATTTCGCATACGTATAGGAGTTGAAATAAAATAATGAAAATAATATGGTTGCGTGTGATATGTGAAACTGTCTGTATAATGGGTGGTCGTAAGTCAATCGTCTGCATGTGTGAGCTGGTCATCGATTTATGCAAGTATGCGACTTGCGTTAATCATACGATGGGGTGGCTTTGCAATAGACCGAACCAATTCTCACGTCTGTGACTGTTTCCGGCGCCCGAACTGCAAAACTTACTGCACACATATTCCCCTGCAATAACTGATTTGTGGGTGTGTTTTATTTGTAAAATTTGCCGCTTAGAACAGTTTTACAGAGCGGTGAGTGAAATATTAACACATTTCTGACATTCCACGACTTGCACCTCTGATGGTGAAGAATGATATGGCGCCGCCAGACCGTCGCTACTTAGAAGCACGATATTCTTTTCATCTACAATAGCATTATAGGAATACCTGCACCGGAAATTTGAGAGTTGCGATGAGAACCGCGGCCTCCAGTTCATTATACCAAGTCCCTTGTCAACCCTCCGTCGGGTGGTCCAACACCTTTGAAACACCGCTGTGTGACTCTTCACCTTGGTTTATAAACGAAACCCCGCTGATCGTTCTTGATGACTTAATCGCACTTTGCTTGTACACATACCAACGTTCAAAAGGAAGCCGAAGAAATGGTAGGTACTAAACCAAATAAATTGGTCTTATCGTATTCTGTTTGCACAAATCCAACGCTTCCAAAAGTAACAACAAATTTAAAAAGAGATGTATAGCAGAATCTTAAACAACACCCATTATAAATCTTGCTTAGAAACTTACGCACTTTATCAGATTCATCAGTTGAATGTTTAAACTTAAATAGTGGAGATGTCACTTGGGTGCTATTATATTTTAAAGGATGAATTTATTGCAGATGTTCATTGGTGTTCAAAACTAAAACTATTTGTTTATTTGATTTAGTGACCACACTATTTAACACCATAATAATATGCAAAGAGATATAACCGAAATTTTCTTATTCATAAAAATGAAAACAATAAAAATCAGATCGGAACTGGGATTGCAACAAGAAAACTTTTTTGCATATTATGTTTAAAACAATGTATTATTCTATCAAAACTCAGCACGACGACATGACGTTTTGCCGAGTTACCGAATAAAAATTATCAAATAAGAAGAAAAGTGTATTTTACTGATATTATCTGCTTTATTGAACAAAATTTTAATTTATAATTTTTCATTACCTAGTATTTATATTCATTGTTAATAATTTAAAAATATTCGATTTAGATTTTTATAATATTAGTTATGTTAATTATATGTTAGTGCTAATAATTACACTGTTGAGGCACACAACTTTTCAATTATTATTTTCTACATTTTGTATCTTAAGTGGAGTAAAAAAAATAAGAATTCGAGTTTGGCAATAAAAATGTAGGTTCTTCCTTGCATAAAAAATTATCGATTTTTATAAAACAATGAAATTTATGACTAGCAATATGAATATATTTTTTAAAAAAGTAAACAAAACACCGTTAAGTATTAAATTGATCCAACAAATGCTTTGGTGGAACGTCGAACATTAAATTAGTATGATGATAGGTTTCTTGTGCTTGAACATGCAAAGCGTATGGTTAATATTGATTGGCGTATTTGTAATGCAAGTAAAACCCTTGTAGCATGT
Source organism: Cantharis lateralis (assembly GCA_963170105.1). Lineage (NCBI taxonomy): Eukaryota > Metazoa > Arthropoda > Insecta > Coleoptera > Cantharidae > Cantharis > Cantharis lateralis. The sequence goes on from OY720629.1 coordinate 15,391,725, forward strand.
AGTGGAGTTGGGTAGAAACAATGTAGTTGCAATTAGATATTTGTATATACGATTCGTTTCCGCTGTTTCTCAATATTCACAGTCCATACTGCTCTTAGTTTAGATGTTTGCTACGTGACTGAGAATACAACTGCTTTATAATAATAAATCGTAGTACTGTTCATGCATGCATATGAACTTGACACCGCTCTTAGTCACAGACGGCATCGACGATAGGTGTCAGAGGTGATTACGAGATGCCCTTCTAACATTAACTTGACTAACTCATAAATTCCCAGATTTAACAATTGTTTAAAAACATGCCGAAGAAGACCTCCCATTAACAGCAGGGGTAGTCGCACTCGTTAGCAGTTATCCCAAGTGATTCAGCATTAGTTGGTAAATCACCGTTTCGAATTGAAATTACAACGATCGGCAAATATTTACGTAAAGGCCCTTCTTCTGGCATTATATTAATATATAAAAGTTGCTTTCTTGTCACGCTGGATTAGGTGCACTTGTGACAAGTAGATTTATGTACAAAGTGCCACATAATACTCAACTACCTGTTCTTTATTGCCGGGGTGTAAAAGGTGCGGGAACCATGTACGCGGTGGGTCCAAAAATATGAATGGGAGAGCGCCACCACCGCCGACATTCAACCAAACAACACTCAATGAATACCTCCAATGAATTGAGTTGTCAGGAAATGCTCGACATGTAATCGACAACAATAGGACTAGTAAATATTTCACCCCCTATGATGAACAGTTCGCATACCTATTTGCTTCCATGCGACATCAAGTCGCCACTTGGGGATTCTAAGAATTTTCTAAAATTTCACGGGATAATAATTGCCCGCTTTAAAGTAATCACTTAACTTCACAACTTCTTACAAGGTCTTTACTTTTCTTCACACGTAGTAAAATACTTCTTTCTTAACAAGATACGGTTGTTTAAACTTACCATTTATAATTTCTTCTCTGTCCATCCTTTTTATAACTTCAAACGGTCTGTTATAAATCTATACCTATGTTCACTTTTTTGGTTATTGTTGTAGTACCTACTTGATTAGTCAAGTTCAATGGTCTATTTTTAAGTTTGATTAAAGATACCTGGGCTTTTTTTTAATTACGAAAACAGTTTTTTTTGTTAAACAAAATAATTTATTTGCAAGTAATTAAAAATAAAATAAACTTTGGTATAAGCGAGATTTAAATTTTTCAATTGAGATAAGTACAGTATAATAATTTCCACCTATAACAAAATCTTTCTTCAGTTATCAGAAAATCAATTAGAAAAGTTAAAAAAATAGAATAAAATAAATAATAAAAGAACCGATTAAGTAGGTAGGTATACTAAACTCTGTGAAGTCTCATAATCTGAAATCGTTGGAATTTCCGGAAGCACTCAAGCTCGAAGCTGTAACGTATTTATTTAATCGGCTAACATTGTACCTTGATGGTTTTTTACAGCACGTTTATTATAACAAATTTTTGTAAATTGAATTCACGCACACCATTATTTATTATATCACACAATTTATGTTAGATTTAAGATAATTACGTATGTTTAATTGACCTTTGAAGAACTTGAATACATAGTAGAAGTAGAACGGAAATTCTCGACTTCTGGAAGTTTAAAGGTATGCATTATTTCATTTTTTTGTTTTAATATTTGCTCGTTGAGGCGGAATTAATTATTATCAGATCCGCGATAAAAAAAAGTTGAAGCTAATACGGATGTTACATAGTTAAATATATGTAGAACAATTAACTATTGTTTTTTACAGTTGTTTGTAAATATGAATGATTTACGCTAAATAAATATGTAATAAATGATTTATTCATACACTGTACTTACCCGTTTCCATTTAACATGACTCTTTAATTATTCTCATTTAAGTCAATTCCATGGTATTTCGAATATTGACAGAAACGTTCTTACTGCTTTAGGAAGAAAAGGACGTTGCCGCAGTATAAAATAGTGTATCACCTAATACATTCCACTGTTTATATTTCAGATATTGTCACTGTTCTGTAAAAAAAGGGCGCATAAAACTTTACAAGAGAGCCTTTTTTACCTTTTTATATTATTGTGCAAGTTATCTATTAAAGATTTAAAGAATTCTTTTAAAGAATTAGTTACATGCTCATGTTGAAGTATAGGGGTATTACTTAGATACTATAAAAAAAAATAAAAAAAATATTTTATTAGTGTAATGAATATTACTTTTTTCATAAAAATCTCACTTTCGTAAAAATGGTTTATTTGACCTTTCTACAAAATTTTTAATCAAAATGAAACATCCACTTTTTATTTTCCAATAAAAAAATTAAATAAGTACTACTACATAATGTACATCATTAACCCATATCATCACTGAGTATAAATAGAGAAATAATGTGAAATACCTGTTTCAAAATTTAAATTTAGTAGCCTTGATTTTCGATTTTTTATTATTAAAGGGTCATTTTATATTAAACTGAAAGTATAGTACATTACATACATCTCGAAAAACAACTTTTTTTGCATAAAACTAAAAATAAAGAAATAACACAATAATTTGGATCAAAGTCATATTTCTTTATCGAAAGAGCATTCAAAATCAAATATTTTCAAGAAAAAAACGATCGGATAGGTTGCATTTTTCGTAAAGTTACTGGTATTTGAAATAAAAATTATAGTATTTCAAGAACGGATGGTCAAACACATTTAAATTAAGAACGCGTTTTTCATCGGTTTCAAAGTGTCAAAATTATATGAAATTTTGAGAAAAATCGAAAATAGTTACCAAAAAAAGTTGCCGATTTGGCGTGGAATACCCCATAGGAATCCAGATCAGAGGTGTCCAAACTACGGCCCGCGGGCCAAACCCGTCCCGGCAGGCGATTTTATCCGGCCCGCCAAGGAAGAAACTCTCCAGGAAAAAACCCAGTTCCACCATTCCCATTAAAAATTGCATGAAATAATTTTATAATAATATAATTTAGACATGTTTGCTTAGTATTGAATTTAATGAATTTGATGAATGAATTTAAATACCAAACTGGCCCTCGCAGCAAAAAGTTTGGACGCCTCTGATCTAGATGATTTAATTGTTTCATTTATAAGTACCTACTATTATGTACATATTATATTAACAATTAAAAAGTAAAATATTAATAAAACATTAAAACCAGTCAATTAATTGGTTTTGTAAAAGCTTATAATACAAGCTTATTTTGCTTTTTAATAATAGGGTTTATTGAAGAAACTACATTAAAAACAACAATTATTCAATGTTAGCAATATATTATCAAATAGTTTAAATCAAAAATTAATAATTTGATCGATAAGTGAAATCTTTGTTGTAAATGTAATATAATAACAATTATTCAATGTTAACATTAGATTATCAAATAATGTAGATCCAAAATAAATATTTTTATCTATAAGTGAAATATTTGTTTAAAAAACGACTTAAGTCTGGATTTCAAAATACCATTCTGCATTATGCAGCTTAAGATTTCAATATTATTCGATGCTGTTATTAAGCTTTTATTTGCATTTTTATTTTTCATGCCTTAAGAGGGGCGCTGTGATAGTGGGGGTTGCTAGATAAAAATAATAGTCGAGTTATTTTGCATAAGATGGCGCTACAATAACAGTTCAATTTTAATATTGGAGATGCAAACCATCCACATGACTCTTTTTACACTTAATTTTGATTGGCTGTTCAAATTCAAATTTGAAATTTAAAAATTTCCAATTTTTGAAATTACATACACAGACGACGGCAATGTGATTTGCATATTGCATATTATGTGGATAATTTTTGATTTCAACCTGATTAGCAATTTGGCGAGAGAAAACTTTGCCGACTATTTTTGTTCCTTTTAAGTACAATAATTTTTTATTCGTTAGCAAACATTCAAATTTGATAATCAATTATCGTGAGTAAATTTTCGAATCAACTTTTTGCGCGGCGCCATCTATTCATTTACGCTACACTATTACACGTCAAAAACAGGGGTGAATTATTGGAACTAAAAATTTTAACACTTTTTTGTCTTAATAAACCGAAATATTGTATCTGCGATCCTGAAATTTTGTAATAAAATTATGTATTTAGTAACGCATATATATAGATAGTTTCGTTACATTCTGTTAATTTTTTTGTAATAAATGTTGTCTATTAAAATGCTCATAATTTCGAAAATATTCAACAATTAAAGCTAAAAACTATCTATAAATTCAAGTTCAATATTGCTTATTTTGATATTTCTATAAATTTATCAGAATTTTGTCTATATAAAAAGATTAAGATCTTTTAAATTTGTTCTATTTTTCTATTGTGGCGCCACCTAGTTTAAAAGTCCGCAGCGGTCCCCATCTTAAGTAGTATGTCTTTTTATAGTTTTAAAATGTCACAAATTTTACGAAAGTTGTTAATAATACTTGAATGATTAAAATATATAAATTCTTATGAAATGTAATTTAAAACAAATTATTATAAATTTAACAAAGTTGAATACATTTTCCGAGGAAAGCAATAATATCCTTCTCCGATGAAAATTTAAAAACATTGATTTACACTGCTCTGTTCAAGTTGTTTAAACTTTGTTTAAACACTGTTGTTTAATTTAAATTCGTTTTGTAATAGTACCAACTTTAATGTAAAATTTTATTGGAAATTAACTCTTTAAGGATAGTTACATTAGATACGAAAAAAAGCACGCAAATCATATTACATTTTAATAACAAAATATAGCAATACGAATTTCGTTTTTATTAACTAATCCAAGAGCAGTTACAATCTGTTAACAAGATAAGTATAACACTGGTATGAGACAATGAAATATAGACATGCAAGAGGTCACCTAAGTGGTTGGCTCTTATTAATTATTTATAAAGTTATGAACGTAAGGGAGATTTTTAAGTCTTCTTTTTGAAAAAGGAGTTTGAAGATCTACCGCAAGTGCTAATTTTCTTTATCTCCTCTTGTTTTTCAGTGAGTTTTATTTTCTTGTGAATGACATTGTTTGGATAACAAGTTGACACATTAACAATAACTTTCAATAGGAATTTTATTTTAAAGCGTTTGAATTTTGCTTGTATTTATTTTTCTTATTTTGTAAATTTTAAATTAATATTAAATCATAAAACCTATTATATTTTTTTCTAAAAGTATGAAAACGTAAAAAATGCACACATACAGTTTAGAACTAAAATGTTTGTAAGTAATCACAAAGAAAATACCCTGGAAGTGTAATAACCGCGATGTGACGGCTTTACCTTAAGTTAGTAGTGCAACAGATAAGTCGAATTACTAGAACAATCATTTCGGTGTCTAGGGTTTGAGTACATTACTGTTACACATTTAAGCTCTGCCTCGCTATAAATCACAAACATCTGAATGTTTTAATTTCATGAGGGTTAACCCGATCATAAGAAGTGGCAGCACCTATTATTTTCAATCGATTTCTAAAAACCTCTCTTCCAAGAAAAAATAGATATAAGTAAACATGTACATTGTACAATAACGCTGAAATATTTTATATTTAAAATATTATAAAGAAACAAAAAAATTAAACCAAGAGGCATGAAGGACAAAAAAGGAAATATGGAAAACAGCAAGACGAAAATAAAAAATTAAATATGCAAAAATTAAACAAGTTAAATGTTAAATCCCATGTAGCACAAATATTGGCGCAATATTGGTCAAATATTGAAAATCAATATCGGTCCAATATTCAAATGTGAACATTTTGCAATATTGGCGCAATATTTAAAAATAATATTGGTCCAATATTGAAAATCAATATCGGTCCAATATTCAAATGTGAACATTTTGCAATATTGGCTCAATATTTAAAAACAATGTTGTTCCAATATTAAAATACAATATCGGTCCAATATTGAAAATCAATATTGGACCAATATTCAAATGTGAACATTTTGCAATATTGGCGAAATATTTAAAAATAATATTGGTCCAATATTGAAAAGCAATATCTGACCAATATTCAAAAATTTTAAAAATTAATTTTTTTTTTCATTTTTGCGTAGTTTTTCAATTTTTGTTTTGTTTTTGTAGGAATTTAGGTGTTGATTGTTACTTATTATATAGTTATTGTTTCTAAATATTTCTATATTGGTATATCGGTATATTATATTACATAATTATTTCCTTAAATAGTCCTCCTATTAAGTGGTTAAATTATTTTAACTGAACTTTTTACAGCGTCTTTTTTATGTACTGTGTAGCACCAAACATCATGTAAATCTGGAAATTAAGTTTAAACATTTTTTTTTTACTTACCGCATCCACCGGGATTCGAACCCACGACCGATCCTTTGAATATTACGAAATCGTCCACCTAAGCCTTATACCTACGAAGGTTACTTATTTAATTTTGGTTCTTTATGGTATCTTTATGGTATAAGATGCTATAAAAAATATCCCATTCTAAAAGTGACGTATTCGTATTTTAATTTTTTTATTTAAACAGAATAAACGAACAATAATTAAAATTTTAAATACACGTGTTAGAACTGGTGAAGTAGCTCAACTGCTACAAAGTAATCTTCAAATGTAGTCACCCAGCATTTTGATTTGATTTCTTTTGCTGATATTGTGTAGTATTCGTACTGGCCAAAATTTGAAACTCGATAAAATCCAACTTCCGTCGATGGAAGCGGTGTCTTATAAAAATGTGTAGTATTATTGAAAATTTGAATAATTATAGAGGATTGATCTAAAATTTTAATAACTTTGCCCACATCACCATCTTCGGTAATTACGCAACAATTTTTTTCGTCTAATTTAATCTTATTGATACAAAATTCTTGAATAGGAGTACAACTAAAGTTAGCTTGTTCTCGTTCATGGATTCTGCGTATCATATGCGTAAGATTCTGGCAACCTCCCCCCCTCCCCCACTAAGTTGTTCACTAATTCTAAAACATAAAACTAATAACAATCACTAAATAAGAACCCCTGTATTCATAAAAATATTTAAAGAGTGTTTTAAACCTATTTTAGTTAAAACGCTTATTAAAGTTCAACAACCAATGAAAACTCTACAATATTGACCAATAAACGTTCGTGATTGGTGTTTTATGACACATTCAGTTTAAAGGGTTTGTAAACCTATTTTAACTTTCTAAAACTAAAAAAACTTATTTAAACCGAGTCACAATATTTATATAAGTCCACGAATTTATATTTAACACGAGTTTCGAGAATATTCGAAGAACCTTCTAGAATATTACAACACTACAATATCTCCGCTTATCTCGTATGACTCACTCGGCTACTGTTCAACATTCTCGAACGTCTACCGAACATTCTCGAACGTTGACGTAGTTTTGTTTGTATAATAAGATACTTACGTAAGGAATACGTCGGACCCCCCCCCTTACTAAGGGTCCGTAAGATTTCTGATACCCCTCCCCTCTCCCTAAACCCTTTCGTAATTAATGGATGGCCCCTTAGGACTGAGAGTTAGTTTTCAGTGGTTTGTTAAATTTAACGACCGGGATGACGTTGAGTACTGGGACACCCTGTATAAAAATCAATAATTTGTGAAACAAATTTCAAACAATTGAAACATGTGAATAAGTCATTGGGGGTCCCCTTTTGTTGTTTTCCTTGATAAAATGTCATGGATCCTCCTAAAACTAGGTGTAGTTTTTCAAAATGGGTTTTCATTATTTGGCCCCCTACAGCTGGGGTGGCCAACCGGTTGATTTTTGGTCGATCACCACGCCAATCTATCGCAAGAATTCTTTTTCCGTTTACCCAACAAAAAATGACCAAATATAGTTTCTTTGCAATTATATAGAATATACCAACTTAGAACTTAGGATTTTAATTTTCAACATTTTCGAAAGCATTCTGCCACGCCAATAGTTGGATAATTAATATAATTATCTTAATAATCAAAATTATCTCGACAAATGTGTTTTATGACATATCAGGGCCTCCCACATAATTGATCTATTTCAAACTTCACAATGTAAACATAAACAAAACTAGTAAATATTTTATATTCAGAACAAATCAGAGTAAGCCAAATTTGAACCGTTACAATTCTAAGTGCACCTCTCTTTAAAATATTGGAACAATATCAATTTTCAATATCGGCGCAATATTGGCTGAACATCTGAAGGCAATATTGATCATCCATATTAGCGCAATATTGCACCGACCTATTCCCAATATTGGTGCAATATTGATTTAATATATCGGCGCAATATTGGAAAACATTATTGGACCTATATTGGCTGAACATCGGCATCTAATATTGGTCATCAATAATGACGCAATATTGCAATCAACCTACTCCCAATATTGGTGCAATATTGATTTTCAATATCGGTGATATATTGGAAAACAATATTGGACCTATATTGGCTGAACATCTGAAGGCAATATTGATCATCAATAATGGCGCAATATTTCAATCAACCTACTCCCGATATTGGTGCAATATTGATTTTAAATATCGGTGATATATTGGAAAACAATATTGGACCTGTATTGGTTGTACATCTGAAGGCAATATTGATCATCCATATTGGCGCAATATTGCACCAACCCTATTCCCAATATTAGTGCAATATTGATTTTATATATCGGCGCAATATTGGAAAACATTATTGGACCTGTATTGGCTGAACATCGGCAGCTAATATTGGTCATCAATAATGGAGCAATATTGCAATCAACCTACTCCCAATATTGGTGCAATATTGATTTTCAATATCGGTGATATATTGGAATACAATATTGGATCTATATTGGCTGAACATCTGAAGGCAATATTGATCATCCATATTGGCGCAATATTGCACCAACACTATTCCCAATATTGGTGCAATATTGATTTTATATATCGGCGCAATATTGGAAAACATTATTGGACCTGTATTGGCTGAACATCGGCAGCTAATATTGGTCATTAATAATGGAGCATATTGCTATCAACCTACTCCCAATATTGGTGCAATATTAATTTTCAATATCGGTGATATATTGGAAAAAAATATTGGACCTATATTGGCTGAACATCTGAAGGCAATATTGATCATCCATATTGGCGCAATATTGCAATTAACCTACTCCCAATATTGGTGCAATATTGATTTTCAATATCAGCGCAATATTGAAAAATAATATTGGACCTATATTGGCTGAACATCTGAAGGCAATATTGATCATCCATATTGGGGCAATATTGCACAAACCTATTCCCAATATTGGCGCAATATTGATTTTATATATCGGCGCAATATTGGAAAACAATATTGGACCTATATTGTAAGAATCTTGCAATATTGTGCCAACATTCAATATTGGCGCAATATTCCGCCAATATTGCGCCAACATTTTGTGCTACATGGGATGCATCATTTCGAATGATTTTTGAAAAAATATGTAATGTAGTTTCCATTTTGCTTTGGTTTCATTCAAATATCTATCATAGTTTCGTAGGAAAACGATTTTTAAGTTAGGAGTTGCAACCCCTATTTTCCAAAAACGTGTAAATCTAGGGGTTTGATAATTGGCCCAAACTTAGTTCCAACAGCTAGCAATATAATAAAGGCACCAATGTCAATAAAGACGCTAGGCAGTTAAAAAACTACCATTTTTAAAAATTTGAGGTAGGCTACTGCCAGGCGCGGATGCAGGATTTTGTTTAGGAAGGGGCAATTTTTGTGTGATTTACATAATTATCTTCCAAAAAATTTGTTTTAAACAAAAAATTAAATTAAATTTTAGTTTGTTATTTATTAAATTATGAAATTGGTCAAAATAAAGTGCTTTGGTCATGAGTCAAGGGGGGGCAATTGCCCCCATTGCCTCCCCCCTGTATCCGCGCCTGGTTACTGTCGATAATTAATTGTTGCAGGAATATAATTTCAGCTAAAAAAAGTTTTTAAAAATAAAAGCCGTAGGCGCCCTCGGCAGCGCGGCGCCGTCGGGCACCGCCCGACCTCCTCTTATGGACGGCGCGGGCCTGCTAATAAGTGTTTAAAAACACTCATTACCATCGAGGTCGCGTTTTCTCGCAGATCCATTAATGCTTCAGTGTCTCATGCGAGAAGATGTTCGGAATGGAGTACTTTTCCTACGTTTTCCGTTACAAAATTTTACAATCTGAACCATCCGCAGTCCCCACATACTCCTCGAGACCTCCTACGGTATTACTATAAAGTATCGGGAAAGTATTGCTACCTAACTTTATACAAATAAGACAAACAAAAATTTTAAATATGTGTAGCAATATAGGTACTTTTGGACCTCTGCTCTACATTACTTGTAATAATAATAATATTTTCTAGCAACTCATTTTAACCAAAAACAACAAAATGTAGTCTCTTCTTCTTTTTATGCATTTGGCATATTACTGTTGATTAAACATTTTTAATAAACCTGTAATTGAGCAATATAATTAAGCCAATGTGTCTGCTATCGCGAAAATGTATAAATTGTAAACCCTAAAATATTAATATCGTATATTTAAAAATGATTTATTTTAGTAATAAAAATTATATAAAAATTGCTTTACAACACAGCGCAATAACTTTCACATTTTTAAAGTAATAAACAAAATTAATTTCATCGTAGCATATTTATTTTACCAAGTCGTTTGAAACAAATATTAGCCATATTATTTCATTCATTTAAACGATATTATGTGTTTAGACTACTTAATCTTGATTCAATAAATACCCTTATGTTTGTTTACAATATTTAACTCTATAGTGTCTTTACTAATTTATAAAGCAAAGGATATGTAAATTTCGCTTTGATTGGCGAAGGTTATATGCTATTTTTTTAAATATTAATTTGATATCATAATACCTATGAAAGTTATTTTGATACTTTCTTATTTACCTACATGAAAATTGTCACGTAGAAATTTCAACGGTTTCACCTGCCTACATAATATTATAATACATACACATCTATATGTAACCTAGCTATATAATGTTAAGTTTATAGACAACTTGTACCAATGGCAAATGGCACAGAAAACTTAAATTTTAATGTGAGTCTAAACTGTAGGAAGGGTAAACACATTAATTACAAAACATCTAAATTAGCATTTAAATAATTAAGTATGTAGTATCTACATTATACATAAATATATTGTGTAAACAATTTATTCCCCTTCATAGGGTATTAATATAATAATTGTTATGTCCAATTTTTCAAGTTATTGTTCCAAATAATTACATTAATAATATTTACATTTTTTAATTTTATCATAATTTTTCATTACTTATTTTCTTCTTGGAAAAATGGAAAATTCTAGGAAAAATCCAAGACAACAAATCGACTTAAAATTCATGTAAGGGTGTGTACAAAAAGTTTCATTAAGTATCTTGAATAATAAAAAATATATTTCTACTATGGAAATATGTTGTCATTGAAGTTAAGACCAAAATTTTGATTATCCATAGAAAAGTTTCCCACACTTTTGATTATAAAAGACTTGGAAGTCTTTTCTAAGTATTCAAGTCAGATAAAGGTTAATAATACGGTAATTTTGCATGGAGATGAATGCAGTTTGTTTATATATCGAATAGTGGAAGCAGATGAAATTTTGAAGATATTAACAGGAAACGTTACAGTTATCTTGTCCTTAACACTCGCGCATGCTCAATACCTCTTCAACATTCATACATAACACGCAATCCATTAAAAATGTAATGTATCTTTAAATCAGGATCGCGTGTCACCTTATATAACTTCTTCAATTTACTCGTGTACCATCCCGGAAAATTAGAACACTTTATTGTTCGCACTGGTACATGCAAATCAACAGTTACATATAGGCAACTATAAAAACTCATGCAAGCAGAATCTCCATCGCTTTCACCAAAATACCGTCCCAATTCAAAGACTCATAAAAATCATTTAATGCAACAACGTCGCGTCGGCTTTTCAAAAACCATAAATAGTATGGTCACTTATAATATTATTAAGTCTAAATTTTAGGTCCTAAAATACTACCAACATTATGGTAATACACAATGGTAATACGTATACACTCAGTTTATTAAATCGTTTTTTATCCGCTCCCCCCGAACTTCATCAATAACTCTTCTTGCAATTACAGGGCTTCCTTTTATAAAACAAATCCTTCTTAGGCCTTTTGTCCTCATAATGGCATTCTGACCACATTCTCACTGATTGAGAAGCTCATTTGTTGGCAAAAACCTAGGTGGTTTGCCATTGCCTTCCGAGGGAAGTTAGCCAGAACTTCTGAAGTCATAATCGTCTTTTAGAATATAACTATTCGTTTCACCGACCGACTTCTGATTGAGACGAGACTTTTAAGCAAAGGTAACACTTTTGACCTTTACAATTTTTAAATTTCAGTTTACAATGTTACTCTTATTTCTAATTAGAAATAATTACTTTTAGAAAGAGTGCGCTCTTTCACTCACTCGACAAGGAGTGAAATTACGTTAATATCTCTTGGAAGCATTATAGTGTTCGTTTTTAGAAACGAATTATGTATATATCACAAATTAGGTTATTTCGCAATATTTATTATATATATATTTATCAATTATTTAGATATTAGTTTAATCTGCACAATATTATGTTCTTATAAGTTTATAGTATTGCACTGGCTGTCGTTTTTAGGGACACCCTTTATGCAAATATTAAAATTTTTTCACCTTATATATTTGGGAAAAAAATTTATAGAACAAAAATTGTAAGAAATTTGATATTGGTAATAAATTGGTTATTAGTTATTACTTATAAGAAATTTTTATCTATTTCATTTTGTTTCAAAATTGTGCTGGATTATGTCTAATCGTTTCAAGTAAACCCCCTGCTTTTCATTTTATACATCTTCAATAAGCGTGCGGCTTATAGCAGACAAAAACTTAAAAATGTCGAAAAATATTCAAAATGACTTCAGGGGACCTCAAAACCTGAAAATTTATCTTAAATAATTGTGGGTAAAAATTTTCAGATAACAAAAAAATCACTACTGTATTTAAATTCATTTTATTTTAGTTAGTTACCATTATGAAATACCTTATCACCTGTTAATCGATTTATTGTTAAAAGCGGAACAACAGCTATTTTATTATTCCTTATATCTTTCAACAACAAAAATTCAAAAAGTTATAGTTTTACTGTACTTTGTGTTTAACAAGAAAATAGTCATTTTAAAAATGGCGCAGCGCGATGTATTATTGGTTTAAAATTTTAAGAACACCCGATATAAAACACGTTAGGGTACAATATCTTCAATTTTATATTTTTGTTTTTTAAAAAGATACGAATTTTGAAAGTAAACAATTAAACATAATATTCGTAATTTTTCAAAGTAGCAGGTATTGTGCGTTAATGTGTTTTATAATAAATTGTAAGTTAATCTCTCGAGCCGTTAAGCTTAATATGACTTAATATGATTTGCAAGCTGCATTTTCAGTCCATTGTAAATTTTAAGGGTTGTAATTTTATACCATAAGATGTCATTTAGGTATTATAATATACTATTGTGTTTTGCATAGACTTGGCGAGGTAACGTAATATTGTAAAAGAAATAGTTTATAATAAAAATACTAGGTACTTACTATACTTACCTAATACACCTAATTACTAGAAAGTACTAATATCTATAGATTAAAATAAAAATATGCTGACGGATACATTTTTGTGTCATAATTTTCTAAGAAAATTTAACCGCAGTTTGATCTTGCATTGGAGAATGAAAGTTGTTGAGAAAATCTACAGACTCTACACGGGGTCTTCCGCCCTTTGAATAAATGTTGTCAAGTAATAATACTGATCCTTTGTTTCGAATGGCGCTCGTTTCAAACCTGTTTGTTGCAAACAAAAATAATCTTTCTTTTCGCTGCATAATCTTAAGCATAAGATCATTCAATCTTTACAGCCATAAATCACTGAGAAAATCGTTCATAATGTGTTCGAATATTCCTCCAAAGGTGCCGACAAAATAAACCTACTTCGCATTCTATTGAAGGATCTTCAATGCTATAAAGTCAATTAGACTTTGAATACCAATGAATCTAAGCTGCCCGCTAACTTGTTAACTGTAAATCACGTTTTTCATAATTTACTGCGTATTTTATGATCTTTTTAAAATTATTTTTCTAAAATTTCATTTCGATGTAATTAATATTTTGTTCCTATATTTGTTTTTAACTTTAAGTTTAGCTTACTATTAGTCAAATGGATATATATTTTGATCCTTAATTTATTCACGAGAAAATAATAAACTAAAAATTTTATCAACAATATCGTAGAAAAAATTCCATTGAGGTATCAATAAATACCAACAAATATTTATCATTATGTATATAATTATAAGCATTTTAAAAATGAAAACTAATAAGAGAATTATCTTTTCTTCGCTATTTTTTGCTTTACAAATATCAATAAAATTATCCAAAATAAATCTTGTTAAATATAAATTTACTTCTAACATCGAAGCTGATGAGTATAACATATTATAAGACAAACGAATTGAAGTTATCAAAGCATTGGACATATACTTAGTTGCATCAACAAATCCGTAACTTTTGGTTTTCGGTAATCCCTTGCTTTCTTGATAACTTGCTAGTGGTTGTCGAATTGTTTTCAAAATTGAAACTGTTGTACCACGACCCATATGCCTTTTTATATTACAATCAACACATAACTAAATCATTGCATAATAATTACTATTATGGATAATAAAATATTTTGACATATTTTTGAAACTCGACTTTTAACTTGTAACTTACTACGATCAAAAATAATTTTATTGATTAATTTATTAAATCTGTTTTTGTTCAACTGTTACAGTAATGATCGTAATATTTTATTTCTATCTAATATTTGGTTTTTACCTGTTGCAAATAGCTTTTGAACTTCCCTGACTCTTATATTATGTATTAAGGCTGTATGACACTTACGTTAATTTAGTACAAAATTTTGTAGTAAACTTTGTACAAAATTATGTCACGTGTAAAACGTATAAATTTTGTACTAAATTTTTTGAATTTGAAATTTCAAATTTCTCAATTGTGAAATGGATCAAATAATTTTAACTGCTACATGTGCTACTATAACTGCTGCGGTTGCTATTTTTAAACGGGCTGAAAGAACAACTTGGGTTCGACCATGGTTAAAGCGAAGAAACGAAGGAAGAGGTATATTAAATATGTTGAACTCGGAATTGCGAAATGAAGATAAATCGGCATATACCAATTTTCTTCGCCTTACAGGCAGGGTAGGTGTGTCCACCAATCCCAGGTTCCCTGGTTGATTGTTCTTACCACTTGGTTATCACGGATGATGAGAATGGCGACACTATCACTTTGAAAGGTAATGCTCTTAGGGCGCCAAATATTCCAACCTCCTCTTCATTCCAAGCAGAAGGATTATCAACACTTTTAAAATCTTTAGGAGGTCATAGCGGCCGTATAATATCCTCTCCGTACAGATTTACCGAATTATAAAAACCCGGGCCGCAAAAAATCAGGAGTAATCCATTAATTACCAACTCATTTTATTTCTATATACGTGCAAAAAAATTCTTTTTATTTAAAGTAAAACCCCGCGTAGTTTAACTTGCAAATTTGGTAAGATAAAATAGAACATTTTTGAAAAAATTTAGTATGTACAAAATTTATACGTTTTACACCCGACATAATTTTGTACAAAGTTTACTACAAAATTTTATACTAAATTAACGTAAGTGTCATACAGCCTTTATGTTGACATTTAAAATATGTGATGAACTCGGGAGATCTACAACTTAACGAAAACGATTTTTACAATTAACGTACCTATTGGTAAGTTGTTAGTTATTATAAGGAACACTTCATCCAAGACGTTTCTAAATTGTAGTATTATGTTCGCAAAACTATTTTCTTTTTCTACTTCTTCTAAAGGAAATGTTAAATCTTTCGAGAATCTCGTAAAAAGAATTCTAGTGTACAAAAATTTGCATTGCTATTCGTCCCTCGCCAGAAGTAGTAGCGAAATATCTGAAAGGGAAATGTCCAATAGTCCAGTACCGAAACACCCTAGAATTTCACACGATAAACCTACAAATTAATTTTTGCAATAGGGTCTTTTCACATTTTTTAAAAAGTATGCAGGAGGGTAGTTAAGTGACCATATAAGCTAAGTAACATTAAAAAAAAAATTTTGAAAGTCTCACGTCTGAGTAATTTTGTAATGAAATTTAAAATCAGATATTTACCGCGTAAACGGTTACACACAATTAATGCTCTGTTGCTATAGTAAATACGTCATTGTTCGTAATATAAAAATCAACATTAGCTGTATTCTTTTTACCTATTTTAAGTGAGATTGTACTGAGATACTCAGTACAACTGAGACGAAGTGAGCTGAGCCGAACAGAGATTAACTGAGACAAAGGGAGAAAAACATAAGGTGAAAAGAACAACAAAAATACACTACCAACCCATGATACAAAAATTACATTCCAATCATATTGTAACAAACCGCCTTCAACATTTTTATTAAAATATATTACGAATCTAATGAAATATCTAAATGATGTACATGTTATATTATTTAATTTAAATGTTAACTACACAATCATAAATGTCACAAAATTTCAAATGTCACAATCTTTTTAAACCGACCAATCCGGGCTATTTCCCGACTTATCTCACAAGGAGAGGGCTTGACGTTGGGGTCACGGATTTTAAAGCCCTATTGGGGTAGCAAAGTACTTCGTAATAAGAAACTCTAGGCCAAGCGACAGCGCGCAACTCTAAGCCGTTTTCGAAAAAAACAAATTTGAAAATTTAATATCTGTTCATATACCTGCTCGGTTGCATCAAATACAAGGTAACCGCGGTGGTTAGGAGGTAAGCGTTACGACTTATCATCCTGTCGGTCCGGGTTCAATTCCTGTAGAAGTAAATTTTTTTTTAATTAAGAAATAAAAATTTTTGCTACCCGTCAACGTCGTATGTTTATATATCAACAATTTTGTCAACTTATCTGTAGAATGATTAAATTATAACGCTATTATTTCTCATTCTTTAATATTTTTTATCATCGTGTATTTGTCTCAAAAAATAATTTTTTACACCTCTGTATGTTTTTACTGTTATTTATTTATTTATTCGTATGAAATTACAATGTACAGCTGCGATCACATAATTAAGAACGACCTGATACATTTAAATTACGTGTAATAAAAACTTGTTTATGTTAACAATTCAAAGGAATTATTTTGGTATGTTTTTCCTTTAAGGAATACCTACTTAAAACTGTAGGAACAGTTGGTCCATTCATAAAAATTACCTGAAAATTTGTCAAGTAATCCTTTCATTTTATTTATTAGTTCCTCAAGTAAACATATTTCTATTACCCTTAATGAAAATTTTCCAGGTCGTTCTTAATTATGTGATCGCAGCTGTATATGTCATCATTGGAAAGAAATATCAAGGTTGTTTATCCAATTTGAAGCTTTGTACCAAAATTGTGTAGTTCGATTAAACCATCATGAAATCGCCTTTTACTGTTTATTTATATTACTCCTATAGGATTAGGTATAATAAATTGTTTTCAAGACAAAATTACGATGATAGATATAGGTGTTTAATAATATCAGGAAGACTTCATGGTTCTGCATTCATGCAGTTATATTTTAAAATCCAAAAGTTTAACAAGTGGTTGATAGTCAGTGATTGTTACATTGTGCTTAAAATACAGAGTGATACAAACATACGATGATAAATATTAAAGAATGAGAAATAATAGCGTTATAATTCAATGATTCTATAGGTAAATTGACAAAATTGTGAATAGATAAACATACGATGTTAAGGGGTAACAAAAAAGTTTTTTTTAAATAAAAAAAAATTTAGTTCTACAGGAATTGAACCCGGACCGACAGGATGATAAGTCGTAACGCTTACCTCCTAACCACCGCGGTTACCTTGTATTTGATGCAACCGAGCAGGTATATGAACAGATATTAAATTTTCAAATTTGTTTTTTTCGAAAACGGCTTAGAGTTGCGCGCTGTCGCTTGGCCTAGAGTTTCTTATTACGAAGTACTTTGCTACCCCAATAGCGCTTTAAAATCCGTGACCCCAACGTCAAGCCCTCTCCTTGTCAGTTGTAACACTTTGAAATAGCAAGATCAGTTGGGTTAGGGAGGGAGGTAATTTTCTCAGTTAAAACTCAGTTCGGCACGGCACAGTACTTCTATCACAACGGTAAAAAGAACACCCATTTAACTGAGTAACTGAGTATCTCAGTACAATCTCACTTAAAATAGGCAAAAAGAATACAGCTATTGTATAATATATATCGCATATTTGTGATCAGTTTTCATTCGTATTTCTTGTATTTGTGTATGATTATACTGATTATTTTGTTTTATACATTTATGTTTGAGCATAACTTATAACATTTATGTTAAGTAGACAAAAATGCGTAGAATACAAAATAAGTCGTGTTTTGTGCCACATTGTAAAAGTACGACTGCAAATACACCCGATATAATATTTATCACTGTGCCACCTAAACTTTATCATAAAAGAAAATGGTTTAAAGCAGTCCGATGAGATGCACCAAAGTCAAAAACAGTATATTTCTGCTGTCCATATTGATGAACCAAGCATCAGCGCTGTCGTAAATGAATCAGAAATTACTATCTTGGAAGATAATGACTATAACAAATTTTCCAGTCTTGGCCACTACAGTAGTACCACCTCAAACTAGAAGTATTCCAGTACAAGTAAAACCGTCATTTTGTAGTAATCGTGTAATATTAAAAGTAATGTGGAACATATTGTTACTTCACCCCATAAATCTGTATTGAAGCAAGACTTTAGTACTTATCCAATCAAATACTCTCTATCTAAGAGTTTATCATTTTCCCAACCGAGTAGGAGTAGCGATAAAATCTGTAGAATCTAGTTCTTTGGTTATAAGCACAACAACTGACAGTAATTTTAATAAAATCGCATTTCTACAAGGCAAAAAAGATGCATAATTGGAAATGTAGAAGGTACTTGTTTGTTAATAAAAACAGACTAAAGACTTATACAGGTATCCCGAATCATTGATTTCCATAATTACATATACGTATTATCAAATTTCTCAATAAAAAATCGAAAAAGAGTAAGGATAATTTAATGTTAACTTTTTGATAAATTCCATCACCATAAAAATGTTAACTGATGGTAAATTATTTGATAACTCTTTCACAAACCCTTCTGACAGCATCCTTAGTTAAAAACACACCAAAACGAAGTAAATTAGAAACTTTCCAAAAAACCAAGCACAATACGCTGTTTACACAGATGGAAAAACAATATTTTTGGAAAACATTGACGTCACGAATGACTTGATCAATCAGGACCGTTTTGATTTTGATTTGAAATGGATCATTTTAATGCATCTTTAAAAGCCAAATTAAGTGTTAAATAGTAAAATATATAGATTTTTAATATAATTATGCCAATATACTCACTTTTATTTATATAATAAGGCACAAATTTATTAAATACGAATTTAGTGAAAACACCCTATTATTATTTCCGCCTTTTTACTTTTATGCATAAAATCTTTAGCATGTTTTATAGATAGATAAACCAAGTTAACGAGTTTAAATAACTTGGAGCAATTGTTGATGGAAATGGATTTGCATCAAGAGAAATTAAGCAAAAAGGATACGGTGTTGGGTGCATTGAACTCACTATGGTAGGATCAACGAATAAATAAAAGAAACGAAAAAAGAATAGGTCAAATAATGGTAGAAACTGCATTGTGCTATGGAAGTGAGGTATGGCCATTAAAAGAGATATACAAGAGAATATAACCGCGCTAGAAATGGACTATCTACGAAGAAGCACTAGGGTGTCTAGAAGAGATAGAATAACCAAGGTTGAAATTAGAAATGTAATGAAAGCAAATGAAACCATTATAGACAGAATAGAAAGAAGAGGCTTAATATGGTTTGGTTATCTACTGAGAATGGAGGATGACCGCTGGACGAAGCGTATTTTCTCTTGGACTCCACCGGAAAGAAGGAGGGGTAGATCGAGAAAATATATAATATAATATAATAATAATAATATAAATATAATATATATATATAATAACAAAATAAAAAGAAAGATAAAAAACATCTTCTTAACCCGATTATGATGATTAGAACAAAGAACTCCATTTAACACATCAAACAATTCTATTGGCAGTGTCTATTGCGATGCCCCGAAGTAATAACTTATCACTTTTTAAACAACTTCTTCTTCTGGGCGACATTCATTTTTAAGAGCATGGACTCTGGTACATAGTACGTTTATCTTTACAATCCCAAAATTTCAAATAATAAATTTTATTCTCTTCCAATTTATGTTATCTTCAACTAGCGTCCAAATTATATTTTTTTAATATTTTTTTACCATCTACCAAATTCAATTACCATTTATTCATGAGCTACTTCTTTTTATTTTTGTCCAAATTCAAATTTTATCCAAATTAATAAAACATGTGAATGATATTATTGTCATTCACTTTTTATTAATATTTTAAAACTCAACATAATAATCAATATAGATTTTCAAAAACTTAGCAGACCGTTAAAAACTGGGCCACTCTGCCTGAGCAGAGTTGGAAAAAGCCTACTTCTATGTATTTTTGCGCGAAAGTTCTTTTTTTAAATCTACCAAGACAAATTTACAAAATTAAAATTTTCACAAATACAGGGCATTTACAAATTTTAAACAACATGAAATAAATAAAATCAATTCTAAATTAGAAAAATCTATGACATTTGATTTGTTTATTTTCGTTTTCAATTCCTATTCACATTTTTCCTACAGATAATTTATTTTTATTCTCATTATTTACGCTAACTTTAACAAAAAATTCCGGAAATGCCTTTCTATTAAAGCTGGAAGATTGTATTGATCCGCACATTTCTTGTGTTTTACAGATAAATATCTTCATTTGCCGTTCATCTTCTTTTAAGATATTGTAGTATTTTGTCATTTTCAATTTTATTATACATACTTATATTGTTACCTGTTATTATTTATGAATAATGAGATCTAATGAAAAGATTTTATCTAGAATATCCAACAAATTGTAAGGCAAGTAAAAATGGTAAGCGGAATTTCTTATTTCCATTCGGACATAATTTGAAAAGAAATAAATTACTATAGATTGAGGTTAGTTATAAATTATTAAATATTTCCACATTACTGAATTATTGCTGAAACTTTATTAAAGATTATAGATAAATGAATTAAAGTTTATTTATATTCACATCATAAGTAGCTGAATTCAAATTCACAGTTATTTAATTTATCTTTAACGTCCACTTTGATTCCATCATCTGCATATACTAGTATTATTATCAATGTGTCATAGGCAAACAACTTGATCTAACAATTCCTACGGTCCTAAAAAGGATTCTTGTGACACTTCAAATTTATGTCACAACACAGAAGAACGAAGAATATAATTTATTATATTAATAAAATTTGTTGAAATATTCAGTTCGATCATTTTTTCTGATTATTGTTCCGAACACCAAATATTTTTACGCAAATGCAAGAAAATTGTAATTGTCTTTGACTGATTTATATTTTAGTGTTTTAAATTCTACAGCTTCCGACGCTGCTGAACTAGCGGCTAGTGGTTTAGCCCGCAGTTTCTAAATGACTTGGAGCCGAAACATAAAAAATTACTTCCAGAAATCCGGACTGCAGCGGTTGAAAAATTAACAATACAGATTCCCAATTTATTATAATTTAGTGGAAGATCAATTACTAATAATTGACTGTGAAAAAAATAATTGTTTTGAGAATTCTACGCAATCACAATTATTGATAGATAACAAAGATTACTTTGCATACTATCATAATAACTATTTAAATGCTCTTAAATTTGAATAGGCAGTGAACTATCCAGTGTAACTTGCACGATGCGGTATAATCCAGCGCGTATAGCCACCCATTTCCTCACCACAACATTTAAAAAGATGTTCATTTTTGATAAGACAATATAAGGCGAATCTCAAACACTAAGAGCAAAGAATTGCATTTTGTTTCTCCTACCTTCGGAAGGCTTTAGACCCACACCGACAGGTAAAAGTTATGTCAGTTTTTTGTAGAGTAGTGTCTGATGTTAACATGCAATAAAAAATTTGGATTGTGGTTTAGTCTGTGTTCGCTGTGTAAGTTATTTGCATTTTACATTTGTTGAGTTTTGGATATCCTTTTTATAATCTTTTCGTGTTTTCAGTTTTGTTTTATTCCTTTTTATTAAAAGGTCTGATGAATGTACCACCCATATATTTTATGGCATACCCATTGTTTTGCTTACTGAATTTTTCTTGTAAAATTAAAAGTATTTAATGTAATAATGTAGGTGTTAGTTGCTAGATGAAGCACAGTGACATACTTACTAAACAGCAAAACATTATTCCTTTCTAATCATTGAAATGATGTCAAAATTGTTTTTTTTTTTTTTCAGTTTAAATATTAACAAAATATTACATATTATGTACATATTTTCTACTAATCAAAATTAGCATCTACATAAATGAAAAGTACCAGTATTCGTATAAATTCAAAAGTGGTTTGGCTTATTGAAACCAAAAATTACTTTTTATTGATTTATATTATTTGGATCATGCAATTTGTAGTACACTACATACATTATGATGAATCAAAATTGTGGACTTTTACTCAATTCCCTGTTACATTAAAAATTTAAAGAATATAGTAAATTATTGAATTAGATAACAGTTTTTTTTATATAACCCGCCAAAAAGTGAACCTTTGCAGAACCCAAAATAAAATATTTAGTGAACAATAATTCTTTATTTATATTTATTGAACATGAGTAACAAAAATAAACAGAAGGCAGCAGGTTGATTTCTATTTAACTACAATTTGTATATGCTATAGATAAACTTCTAAAATTTATAGAAATTATAGCGGTTTTGACTACCGGAGTATTCTATAAAATTTATTTTGTAATTACTATTATAATCATGTTAAATTTTTTTAGAGCCTAGTCTTAGATACGAGTAAGTCAGAATCGTTCGCTTTGCGTCTACTGGTAGCCGCTTATAATTTGTTAATTATTTCCTTTAGTGTTCTGTATTTTGTTTATTGTATATTGTAATTTTGTATATTGTTTAAATATATCATAGAAAGAAAAGATTCCGCTATTATGAAATTTTAAAATTATTCAAAGCATCTAAATTGGAACTACAGCTATTTCCTTTCGAAGTAGGGAAGGAAACCAATGAATATTCTGGAATAGCACATTTTGAGCTTTCAGATGAGGTGAGGATGAATGAATCAGGTCCACCACGCCGGTTACTTCACAATTTAATTTTGAGAATCGATTTTTTACATGTATTTTTACATCTACTGAAACAGTGATGACTCACAACTAATTGATTACTGCACACTGAATGATCTAATAATAACGAACACCTTCTGCAGCCATAAAGATAATTATATAAGTTTATTAGATGTGGTAAGGAAAACAAAGAGGACCAAATATAGGTGGTGATTACATGGTAGTTAAAAAAACTAAAAAGAAAAATATCGGAAAAGAAAAAATGCAAAAAATGAATACAATAATTTAATACAGAACAATCAAAACATACAACTAAGAAATGAAAAAGTGGTAAAAGAATATAGAGAGAGAGAAAATAATAGTAAAACACACAAAGTTAGAAGACTTGTGGAATACATATAAGACCATACTTATAGAATCAGCAGGAGAAGTTTGCGGAGCATTGGAAGATAAAAGTAATAAAAAATTAAAGAACAGATAGAAATCAAAGTAGAAAAGTGAAAAAAACTATTGCGAAATAGAAACGAAGATAGTACGTACTGTGAATACAAAAATCAAAGACGGAAACTACATTTGCAAGAGCAGTGGAAATAAATAGCAAAAATAACCAAAAGCTTTTTCATAAAACAATGAAAAACATAAAAACAGAAAAAGATTCTCCTATACCATTACAATAAGATCTACGTATAGGGTAATGTTGTCTAAGATTGCGCACTTAAAATATTTTAACATATAATTGATTAATTTCACAAAATATGGACGTAAAAAAAATTAACAAACATGTGTAAATATATATAGTGATAAAAAAATATCACAAACATATAAAATTCATAAAAATAAAGAAGAAATAAAATATTTACTGATTAAAAGCAAATGCGCAATCTTGTAATACAGATTTGATAAGATTGCGCATATTTAATTATTATAAGTTTGCGCTCTTAATAATTTCACATTTAAACTACCCTGTTCCTAAATAAATAGAACAATTTTCATGACACCAATTCTTACAAACAAATCATTGGATCCACTCTTCTGTAGGGGTTCATCACCACCTGGGCAGAAAAATTCTGCTTATTGTGTTATTGTCGGAATTTTTTAACTTTCTATTTTTAATAATTGATCCCTTAACACTTTTCTTTTTTGATTTAGTTTCAGGAATTTAATATTATAAAAAACTTTAACCGCACCAACTTAGAAACGGTGCGCAAACCTGGAAGCATTATAGTGCGCAATCTTGTAAATTAATTACTTATGTTATTCAATTGAAGAAATTCATCACGCATACTTTATTAGGTGAAATATTTTGTTTTTAAATAAGTAATTCCTTTATAATTAACTTTATAAACTAGTCTTGAATCATGAATATAAAAAAATAAAAGATCAGTGGCTTATCTTCTAGACTGGGAAAATTACAAGGATTGATGCACTTACCAATTAATTCAAATTTTTAATATAAAACGCTTATCAAAAAACATGTGCCGTATTGTAACTATATAATAACTGTTAGAGGTTTCAGGATTGCATATTTCTTATTTCAAGAATGTAACTACAGCATTAATATTGGCTCTGCGCAATCTTGCAAACTGCGCAATCTTAGATGAACTTACCCTACTATTGTGTTAGTGTGAGGTATTCAAAAATCAACACTAAACAAAATTTTGTTTGGTATTGGGTGTTGATTTTACACATTTGACGATTTAAATTTGTTAAGCTACTGCATGTGACGATTTGATGAGTTTTTAATTTAATGCCATTGGGTGCGATGATGGTCGTTTGAGGTTGAAACGCATAAGTCAATTGAACATTTTGAAGCTGTTTTTAGTCATACTAGTGAAAATACAGAAAAATGGCAAAGCCCCAAGTCATGATAAAATAACAGCGAAAATGATGAAAAATGGGGAGGCTGGAGGGACTAAAATTGTTCTGAAGGAAGAGATACCAGAAGATTGGTGAATAGAAGTTATACTACCCATACGCAAGAAAGGTGATGAAAAAGACTGCAACAACTACAGTAGCGCTCAAAAGTAAGTTGGCAAACAGTTTTTTTAAAAGAACTTTTCAAACTTCACGAAGAACAAGTTAATGAAACGATTTAAAATTTTTTTAAATTTGCAAACATTTGTTTGAAAAAGTGTACGCCACTACACGAAAGCTTGCAAATTTAAAAGTTTTTTAAATCGTTTTATTAACTTGTTCTTCGTTTAATATTTATTAATTAATTTTATCACATCGACTACTGCATCACGGTTTATCATGGTTTTCTTACTGAACTACTGAAGAACAGGTTACAGGTGATCCAAAATGCATGTTTTAGATTTGCCTTTGACATCGAATATAGAGATCATGTTACACCACACTACAAGTCACTGGGAATATTAAAGATGGATGCGCGGTTTGAATTGCAGTTTGCCTTGCAGCTGTTCTCAATTTACAAGACCACCCTCCCAGGCTACCTTAATACCCTATTAACAAGAAGGGGCGATTGCACAACCGAGACTTAAGAACCAACTTGAGTTTAGCAGTCCCAACTCACAGAACTACCAAATTTGAAAGTTCGTTCCAGTATATGGCATACACTATCTTTAACAAACATTTGGATTTTTTCCTAAAATCAGAAACCAAAGTCATTTTCAAAGAAAGAATACTGGAATCTCTATTGAAGAGAT
Organism: Cantharis lateralis; assembly: GCA_963170105.1. Lineage (NCBI taxonomy): Eukaryota > Metazoa > Arthropoda > Insecta > Coleoptera > Cantharidae > Cantharis > Cantharis lateralis. The sequence goes on from OY720629.1 coordinate 15,417,717, forward strand.
AAGGTTCCAGCTCCGATACCTTAGGTACTAGTCGAAAACCAGCCCTGCTGAACGTGTACTTTTTTCATTAATTTAGAAATACACTTACTGTACTTTTATTTTAATTTAATAAACCATATTACTTATTATTAAGTTACGATATTGAAAAGAAAATGATAAGAAAAAGGTTTAATCTTACACCGTATATTAACCACTTACATAACCCCTAGCAGTATCGGCTTCTAGGTACACTATATCTTTACAACTTCAATATACCGGGTGCTGAATCGAATAGCCGAACATGGGGAATTAACACGTAAAAACTTATTTATGCAAATTCCTGCTTCCCAAATTATTTTAGAGAAAAAATGAAAGACACAAAAAGAATGCAGAAATATAAACTACGTATGATAAAAGCATTAGATTTCATGTAATTTTTACTTATAGGGTGAAAAAATGCTTTTAAAATTGTTAAAATTTCATGACCAGTGTGAAAAATGAAAATTTTAACAATTCAAAAGAATTTTTGAGCCTTTCAGTAGAAACTAGACGAAATTCGAAAATGAAAGTACAAAATTCTTTTACAATTGTTAAAATTTTCATTTGCCAGACTGGTCATGAAATAAATTCAATTAAATTTCAAAATAATTACCTTGGAAACTTCCATGGCCAGGCTTATAAATGAAAATTTTAAAAATTTTAGAAGCATTTTTTAACCCTATATAAGTAAAGGTTAGATGAAATCTAATGCTTTTATCATACGTAGTTTCTATTTCTGCATTCTTTTTGTGTCTTTCATTTTTTCTCTAAAATAATTAGGGAAGCAGGAATTTGCATAAATAAGTTTTTACGTGTTAATTCCCTATGTTCGGCTATTCGATTCAGCACCCGGTATAAAATTGGATTTGAAAATCTTTTCTAATTTTTTTATTCCTTTAAGGCTGAAAAAAACGGAACATATAATACACATTTTATAAAACGTCAGTTTTTAAACTCACAAATACTATTTATCTGATTTTCATGGCTTCAAAGCAAAAACCACATAAGTTGTCCAAACATAAAAATGTCCAGAATGGACCCACTCGTTAAACTGTAGTATCACATGGTAGGGGATGCTATTTAAAATATCAAAGTATGGGTAGCTAGTGGTGACGGGGATATCCATTACAATATGGATATCATTATCAATACTACATATTGCAATCTTCCCTGGCTAACTTAACCGGAAAACCTCTTAATCCCAATAGTCGGCTCACTGGTATTTTTCCTTAAAAAATAATTTAATGAAGTGGAAACGCCAAAAGTTACAACAATCTATTGTTAATATTTAAGGTTGAAAACCACACTCAAATTAAAATACTAAATTTTCTTAAATATTCTAAAAATTTTAAATTTTACTTTTCGATAATAAATTTTAATTAACAAATTATATATCCAAATCAAACAATTCGTAATCAAAAATCACTTTTTAATTTCAAACTATTACAAATCTGCAATAAATTTTTTGCGGATTTATAAAATTCATTTCGCAACGTCGGCCATTTTTGACAAAAAGCCTCACTTCCTCTGAGTTGGGGTTATGTTCATCAATTCACGGGAACTACAAAATATTAGAAAAATTTTAAATACTAAACCAATTCAAAATATTCTCTTTGTAAATACAAAAAAACACATCACAATCATAATATTATACGTCGATCAAAAGATTTTCAAAAACATCAAAATATTTATTAATACAATCGTATCATATCGTATAAGTAAATTTATTATTTAATATTTTTTACTTATAAAAGTTTAAATCAGTTTTCAAAATTAAAAATATTTTACAAAGAAGTCATTCCAAAATTAAGAAGGTTTTTTTTAATAATTGGGAAGTAGTACCAGGTACATTACAAGAAGTCAACTCACATTACTTGAACATTGTGGAACTTACGATACTAGTGTGTGGTTTGGTCCACAGCTAATACCAAGGTTACTGTCATCGTCCGACACTTTATTATTCCACGAATGTTTCGATCATTCCCACGAAAACTTCTGCTATTTCAAGAAACTATCGGTTTCGTTTAGAACTGTTACCCAACTTAGAAATACCTATCAAATGTTTTAGCTAGACAAGTTGTAGACTTTAACCTCTCTAGCCGCAAGATATATTACTTAAGTTTATTAATATTGAATAAATGTCAGCTTCAAAATCGCAAAAATCCGTTAAGCATTACCTACCTCTAAAATAGATAATCGTTGTATTATTTAAATATTAAGGCGGTGAAATGTAAAGCGATTTACTTGAAGTAACCGTTTGCTTTCAAACAAAAGTATTTTATATGTAGATCAAAATCTGATATTACTAGCATCTTAGTAGCGTTATAATTAGTATTAAACAATTATTATAAAGGACAAATCCGAGCTCAGCTGTCAGTACCGAGTGAAATTACAAAATGTTAAAACAACAAATTAATTAAAATATTAAAGGGTTTTTTCTTAAAAAATTTATATTTTTTGCAAAACTTGTAGTAATATTTACAATACTTGGCCAAAAAATTAAAAACTTTTGTTTATTTCTAATATCTCTTGAATTTAAATTTCCAAAAATTCAAAAAAGGACGCCGGCCGTCATGTTATATTTAGTAACTTAAGCATATTTTACAATGCAACAAAAATCCTTGTTGTTTACGTTATGTGCAATATCTTGTTATTGTATTCTTGTATATTTTTATGCGATCGTCAATAGAAACGATTGTGCTTTTAAGTCACGTTAAAGTGAAGAACAAAATTGAAATTAGGTTTTTTTTAAGTATAAATAATATTTTTTAAATTGAGAAAAAATGTTATATTATTTATCGTTTTATGTTGTAATATTAGTCCAGCGCCAGAGCAAAAATACTAGGTTCATAATGCAATCTTCTACAGAACTGATTTTTTTTGTTGGAACATGTTTAGGGGTGTATTCTAAATGTAAAATCAAGTTGGGGGGACGGGAGGGTGAAAGATTCAACCGCCATCTTGGATAACACGTTTTATCAAATATCTCGTGAACCGTGAATCGTACGACAAAAGTATTGGAAATCATTTTCGCAGATAATGAAATTGTCTACAACTTTTATTTGAAATTTTCTTCTGTATAGTGCATACATTGTTATTTATAGCGCTCCAAACTTCTTTCAACATGGTTATTGCTAAATGCATATCTAGTTAACGGTTGATGATACAATCATGTTGAAGAAAGTTTGGAGCGCTAGAAATAAAAATATGTTATGTATTGTAAAGAAAAATATTTCGAATAAAGTTGTAGATTATTTTATTATCTAGGAAAATGATTTCTGCTATTTTTAACGTACGATGCACGGTTCACTAGATCTGTGCAGGAGATATTTGATAAAGCGTATTTTTCGAGATTTACATTCAGGGGACACCTTTAAATATTATGTTCCAATAAGAAAATCAATTCTGTAGAAGATTGTAGAAAAAAAGTACGCAGCGACTGAACTGTATGGGTTGTGTAAATAAGTATTGCTGTATATTCCAGTTTCAAGTCCCCTAGTTTCACTTAATTTAATTTTGATTAAAAATGCGCAATATCGAAGTTGTTAGAGGAAAAATTTTGATAAGATGTTTGAGAAGATATAAAGCCGAACGGTGGAGATCTTGTGAACTTGAAGTTAAAATTATACCTACTTGAATTGGAAATAAATTCAGAAATTCTTTATAAACTTGAAGTTCGTTTTTGAATGTTGGTAGATAACCTTAAAGTCGAAGTTTATTAATTTATACAATTCTTTGGATTTAAATAAATAAAAAATTGTGGAAAGTCAACTGTGAAGAGTGATAAGATTAAAGCAAATTAAAGTTCTATTAATGCGACAAAGTTTATAATAGCGTCTCCGCCTTTATTTAGTGCGGAATCTAAATTGTCAAATTTCAAGAACCAATTAAGGCATGATTTATGGAGATTGAGCCCCTTCGTAAGATTTTGGTTGAAAATAAGCTCAGGAAAAACAACTTGGTGATTTTTGGTTTTGAGGAGAGAAACAGTGATGAATTGTTGACGTCTTTCTGTGGTACAATTAATGAGTTGCTTAATATTGAGTTGCGAGAAAACCATATAGATGACATTTATAAGTTGAAGAATCGGGATGGTACTGTATGGGTGATTTTAATATTGATGCTCTTGATGTGACTGGTACCCGCTACTCACATTTTGCTACATTGCTGAACTTTTGGCTCACGTGTGGTGCATAACATAGCAGACCATTATCTGATTTATTGCTCAAGTCTCTTTCGATGATACTCGACCTACTCCCTTGGTGCGTACATTTCGCAATTTTGGTAGAATAAATCATGAAATGTTTTTAAAGGATTTGAAAGCTATGCCTTGACATAATGATGTTAAATTTCAATAATGTAAATGAAAAAATTGAACTTTTAAATAGTAATTTATTAATATTGTTTGATATTCTATACATACCCCTTTTACTAAACGTACAATTCACAGGCCTTTTTCACCCTGGATGACAGACAATGTGAAACCATTGATCTCCATTCGTAATAAAGCAATGTCAAAATATAAACGTAGTACAGATCAAGCAGCTGATTGGCAGTACTATGTACTACAAGGATCTCAGGATCTATCTTGATTATGTAAGTCGAAAGAAAAACATTAAAGAAATATGATTTAATCTTAAGAAACATTGTATTCAAGCAGCTAGAGGGCGCTCAGCTGTCCCGTTCGCTATTGGTAAATATTTTCTCTCTGTTCAGAATATACTGCGACCGGACCCTGAACTTAAGGCATTTTATGAGCAGAACATCCTAATGGGCGCTCCACACCCCAGCGAGAACATCGCGAAAACGCGAGAAAAACACGAGAAACAAGAGCGTGGAGCCCTTTGTCGTGATATTTGCAGGCTTCTCACCTTGAGATGAGTGAAAACACGAGAAACGCGGGGGTGGAGCTGATTCTCGTGTTATTTCAGGTTCTCGCCTTGTTCTCCGCTTTTTGTCGGTTTTTTAGTTCGAAACAAAGGAGTAGAGAACGCTTCATCAGCGGTTTGCCACAAAATCTCTCCTTTCACTTTTTTGCATCTTACGAGATGCAAAATAATTTTGATGTGTAAAAGAGAGACAAGGACGTTTTCAGTGTTTTACTGCAGGCACCGACGTGGCTAGGATTAGTAATTAAAAAATGCGTTTGTAGTAAAACACCGATAATAGCGCAAATTTTGGCTAAATTTATTCAGTTTTTATACATATCATAATATTTTGGTAAACACAAAATAGCTTAAATGTACTTTCTACTTGGGCTTTCGAGATTTTCCAAAATTTTTTTTTATTTGAGTGGTAGTGACTCCCGTTTTCCTCTGTAAAAGTCAACAAGTCAGTCGGCTTTAATCTTTTACAAAAGCAACGATTAATTGCAAACACAGGGTCGTATTCACTAACTCTTATAAAGGATCTTAACGGAAAGGATGCCTTTACGTAAAGGCAAAACCTATTCTGTAATAACAAATGATCCTTTAGTTAAAGGCTGTCCTTTAAGATCGATCTTTACGAAACGTCAAATGTAAAATATTTATTGGTTATTTTTGAAATCAACCAATGAGAACAGATATGACGTGCACTATTAGTATTAAAAACATCAGCCTTGCCTTTAGGTAACGACAACTGCTAATATTCAAATACCTTGCCTTTACGGAAAGGATCTTATTGCAAAGGGTGAGTTAGTGAATACGACTGTCTCTTATGTTTATTTTTACATGACAATTTTATCTATATTTTTATTTAAAGCTGTAAATTTTTAGTTGCTTTTGCGACGTGACGTGCCCAATGGTGTGGTCCGTGGTTATTAGAACATTTTAGTTTTACAAATAAAAATTGGCAACCCACGAAATACGATTTATTGTTAAAATTAAATTCGTCGATTAATCCTACAAATTAAAGCAAAAACATTACATTCTCGAGAGAAGTTCTCGTATGGAGCGCGAAAGAAAGCTTCTCGCGAGAGTGTGGAGCGCGCATAAGAGAAGATATAAATACTTTAAAGTTTTCTTTCTGTTTCCGAGCATGATATTGCAAGGGCAGTTGAGTCCGTAAGGGTGAGGATGTTATCATCCTTATGGCTATGCTGTAACTTCTTATTGGAATACCTGAGACACATAATAAATTTCTGTATTGAGCGGAATGTCTTTCCACAGTGTGGGAGGAGATCAATTGTGAATCCTATTTTAAAAGTTGACCAGCCAGACCTCTTATCCGATTTGAAACCTATTAGCATTTTGCCCGTTTTCTTTAAAGTGTTTGAGAAGGTTGTAGTTATTCAATTACGCGATCATCTGGCTCGAGGTAGAGTTTTGCTACGTACCCAATCTGTATTTCGTGAGGGTTAAAGCTGCTATGTAGCGCTGCTTCACATAACTGATAATATTATAAATCTGTTGATCGGTGTGAATTGGTAGCACAGCACTAATACTATTGAATTATTTGAAATCTTTTGACACGATTAACCATAAGCTGTTGTTATCCATCTTGCATTACATAGGCCTGGGGGATGGAGCCTTGGAATTTGTTGGGGCATATCGTAGCAATAGAGTGCAGAGGGTAATTCTTGGTGATTCGTATTCGGAGTCTTGCGCCGGTATTATATAAAATTTACACCTCACATTTATATAGTTGCCTATGCGGATGATACTCAAGTATTCTTTTCTTTTCGTACTGAGTTTATCCAAGAGAATGTTAATTCGATTGATGCAGATCTCAGAAGACTTGTAGAAATATCAACTAAGCATGGATTGTCCATTAATTCCTGTAAGTGCTCCGCTGTGCTGTTTTTGTGCATGTGCCTTCTTTTTCAATTTCCATAGTAAATTAGACAATTTCTTCAAACATGTAAACAATCTGGACGCCAACATCAAGTTCACTATGAAAATTGAAAAAGAAAGTCGGTTGAACTTCCTGGACCTAACCATAGATAGAACCCAGAAACATTTCTCGTTTAAAATTTTTACAAAACCCACGTTCACAGATGTGACGATACCTGTACAGGGTGGGCCAATTTCGATAGTTCTTATGGGAAACTCGGTAACTATAAGAGTTATGAAAAAATGGATGGCGCATTCTCGATCTCTTTTTTCGAGAAAAGCTTAATGGCGAAAACCAGAATTCGCTATCTTTCTTTGTTTTGGAGTTATAGCCAAAAATTCGAATTTTCGACTTTTCGATAAATGTCGATATCTCGGTTGTTTTTCAAGTTATCAAAAAAATGTTAACACTTTCTTCGGGCACTTTTTTAAGATCAATAAAATGGGCTAAAGAGATTTTAAATATCTATCTAAGTTTCAGAGTTATAACATAAACTTGTGTTTTTTTAAATGGAAACCATAGTTGAAAATAATATTTTTAAATAGCGTTTTTTATCCTCTTTTCAACGATAAGGGTATTTCTTCCGGGTAATTCTTGGTGATTCGTATTCGGAGTCTTGCGCCGGTATTATATAAAATTTACACCTCACATTTATATAGTTGCCTATGCGGATGATACTCAAGTATTCTTTTCTTTTCGTACTGAGTTTATCCAAGAGAATGTTAATTCGATTGATGCAGATCTCAGAAGACTTGTAGAAATATCAACTAAGCATGGATTGTCCATTAATTCCTGTAAGTGCTCCGCTGTGCTGTTTTTGTGCATGTGCCTTCTTTTTCAATTTCCATAGTAAATTAGACAATTTCTTCAAACATGTAAACAATCTGGACGCCAACATCAAGTTCACTATGAAAATTGAAAAAGAAAGTCGGTTGAACTTCCTGGACCTAACCATAGATAGAACCCAGAAACATTTCTCGTTTAAAATTTTTACAAAACCCACGTTCACAGATGTGACGATACCTGTACAGGGTGGGCCAATTTCGATAGTTCTTATGGGAAACTCGGTAACTATAAGAGTTATGAAAAAATGGATGGCGCATTCTCGATCTCTTTTTTCGAGAAAAGCTTAATGGCGAAAACCAGAATTCGCTATCTTTCTTTGTTTTGGAGTTATAGCCAAAAATTCGAATTTTCGACTTTTCGATAAATGTCGATATCTCGGTTGTTTTTCAAGTTATCAAAAAAATGTTAACACTTTCTTCGGGCACTTTTTTAAGATCAATAAAATGGGCTAAAGAGATTTTAAATATCTATCTAAGTTTCAGAGTTATAACATAAACTTGTGTTTTTTTAAATGGAAACCATAGTTGAAAATAATATTTTTAAATAGCGTTTTTTATCCTCTTTTCAACGATATATAACAACAACAAAAATATTATAAAATATTATAGAAGACCGAAAATTTAAATATAATATTAACATTTTTTGTACAAAATAATCAAAATTTTAAATTCTAACAAAAATTAAAGTAAAGATCAAACCGTAGTCTATCATTTTTAATACATAATTTGGTTAAAACAAAACACTACACAATTAAACCATTAGGTATATTGACATTTAAACCATTTACACCAATTGTTTTTCAGTAAGCGAATATTTGCTTAGTTGCTGTCATTAAATTTTACTATAGTAACTATAATTTATATTATTTTAATTTTTTTAAAAAAGAATCGGTGTAAATGTTTTAAATTTCAATAATGGTTTTAGTAGTGTTTTGTTTTAACCAAATTAAGTATTAAAAACAATGGACTGCGGTGTGATCTTTACTTTAATTTTTGTTAGAATTTAAAATTTTGATTGTTTTTTTACTAAAAATGATATTTTTATATTTAAATTTTCGGTCTTGTATATTATTTTATAATATTTTTGTTGTTATATATCATGTTATATATCGTAGAAAAGAGGATAAAAAACGCTATTTAAAAATATCATTTTCAACTATGATTTCCATTTAAAAAAACACAACTTTATGTTATAACTCTGAAACTGAGATAGATATTTAAAATGTATTTAGCCCATTTTATTGATCTTAAAAAAGTGCCCGAAGAAAGTGTTAACATTTTTTTGATAACTTGAAAAACAACCGAGATATCGACATTTATCGAAAAGTCAAAAATTCGAATTTTTGGCTATAACTCCAAAACAAAAAAAGATAGCGAATTCTGGTTTACGCCATTAAGCTTTTCTCGAAAAAAGAGATCGAGGATACGCCATCCATTTTTTCATAACTCTTATAGTTACCGAGTTTCCCATAAGAACTATCGAAATTGGCCCACCCTGTACACTCAAACCACCCATGGAATCATGAAATAGCGGCCTACAAGACCATGGTATGTATGAAGCTACATTTGTGAAAAATATGCGACTAGTCAATTTCACACAGCGAGCCTTGTTGAACAAAATAGTCTACCGCCATTTCACGCACTGTGCAGGGTGGGCCAATTTCGATAGTTCTTATGGGAGACTAAGGGAACTATAAGAGATATGAAAAAATTGATGGCGCATCCATTGCAAGATAAAGTTGGCGAGCATGACGCTGATAGTAAGAAGTAAAAATCGGAACAATTAGCGAGGATGAATTGGAGAACACCCATGTAAACGATGTGGATGTAAAACTGAATTCACTCTTAATAGAATCGCAAAGAAAAGCTATAAAAAGAAAACATCGAAAAATATCGACGATAATAGAAAATGGAAAAAATTGAAACCGTTGAATATGAAAATCGGGTTTTAAAGAAAATTGGAAATGTTCCCTCCCTAGGAGCTGAGAACGGGTGGTCGGCTCAGAAAAGAAAAAATAAACTGTCATCGACCTAGAAAGCGACAAAAAAATATGAAATAATAAATGACATAAAAAAACATTACTGTAAATATTTTAAATTTGTTTTAGATTTGAAATTAGTAGCTAAATTTTTTAAGTCAAGATGTCATTGTAGTAATTTTTTAAATCCAATAATAATTTTAAAAAAGAATTAACAAAGACTATCAAAAACAGAATTAATTTATACATTATTATTGAATTAAAGAATTATTAATTTAATCAATTATCATTTATTTAACTCGTTTTATTTTAATTTAATTTTATATACATTATTATTCGTTCAAATATTTCCTTACTTAATTTCAGACTTGAGAATGTATGCAAGTCATACGAAACATGTCGTCAATATAATCCAATAAAATTTTAAAATAATAATATAATTATTTTTGCGAAGAAGTATCTACTTATTAAAAAATAAAAAAATTTAAAGAATAACTTCGCTAGATGTAATAACATTATGAAAACAAGTCTGAATTGGAAAAATTACAACAACCAAATGTAATAAAAATTGAAGATATTTGTGAAAAATTAAAAAAAAAAAACTAGAAGAATACAGAAGAGTCATAAAAGTAGCTTGCAATCGAGTTATAATTTTTTTTTTTCAATTAATATTTACAATTTGTTTATATACAAACAATAAATAAATTATCTGACTTTAATTAGTGACACGTTGAGAACATTCCAGTGAATGTACTCATTTTAATTTATCTAAAGTTAACATAAAATGCAAGACGCAAAAGTAATCTACATATTATACACATGTATCCGGTCAGTAATTCCACACTAGCAGCTAGTTAAATCGAGAAGCCAGGTCCGAGGGCTTGAAGCATTTTAGTCTTAGAATCTCACATGAATCATCAAGCAGGTCAACTACCAATTCGTTTGGATGCGTTTTTAAACGATCTTTATGTTTGACGGAGTAATTCTTGATTTCGCTGTGTACTGAAGGGATTTTTAAGTCTCGATGGATTGTATGATTTGGCACATACCACGGAGCTTGTACAATTGTTCGAAGTGTCTTATTTTGGAAACTTTGAAGTATTTCGACATTTGAAGAGCTCGCTGTTCCCCAAAGCTGGATTCCATTATGTCCAAATTGGTTTCAATGTTGCTTTATAAATTAATAGTTTACTCTTTATAAACTTTTCGCATCTTCAGCCTGGGGTAGAACGCAGCCATTCAAAGTTACAGGTGGGCAATTATCTCTTCTCATGGTCAATGTAACTAGTGAAGATTTTGTTTAATAGGCTTTTATCCTTCACACTTTGAGTCACCTTTGAATTTTATCTAGATTTTTCTGTGATTTTTGTTGAGGCAACCCTCGGATCAGTATGTGATGCATGCACAGCGGTGTCGTCAGCAAAAGTTGCTACCATTGTTGATTTAGTCGTTGGGAGATCCGCAGTATACATCAAGTATAAAACTGGACCCAGGACACTACCCTGCGGTACACCTGACTGGATTGGATACCTTTCGGAGTATTCTTCACCATATTTAACTAAAAAGTGTCTGTTAGTCAAGTAGGATTTTAATACCTAAAATAATTGTGCGGTAAGCTCTTCTTCAATTTATAGAATAAACCCTCATACCTTGTCGAATACTTGACTTATGTCTAGAAATGCCGCAGGCAGTATCTCTTATGTTCCAGATGGTTACCAATTTGCTTTATAATTCTGTGGACCTGCTCGACCGTACCGTGATGGTATCTAAAACCGAATTGATGGCTAGGAATGAGGGAACCTTTATCCAATATTGGTTTTAGGCGTTTGTGAAAGAGTTTTTCGAAAATATTTCCTAGCATTGGTAGCAGACTTATTGGTCTATAGGAAGTTATTTCTTCTGATTTCTTTCCTGGTTTCTGTATTAGAATAATTTGTGCAACTTTCCATAAGTTCGGAAAGTGTTTTAATTTTTATATTGCGTTGTAGATGTACGTAAGCAGCCTTAGGCACTTACCTTACCTGTAATCAGGTCAAAGCCGGGTGCATTTTGGGATTGATTTCGCGTAGGATTGTTTGTTTAAGATCTTGTAATTTAAAACTTTTTATTGGCAAATCCGTCTGAAATGCTGCATCGAGATATTTATAGATGTCATTATCTTCTATTGTTGATGTTGATGGGAATGGTTTGAAAACATTAGAATGGTATTTGGCGAATGCATGAGCCTTTTCCTTATTGCTTCTAGCCCCCTTACTACTATCATCTCTGATTGGTGGTATTTTCTGTTGTGGGTACTTGAATCTTGTTGTGGCTTTCCAGAGCGAGTAATCATTTGCTCTAGTAGCTGTTAGATTGCTAAGATAGTCCTGGACAAACTGGATTTTAAGTTCTGACAGGAGGATTTTAAGTTATTTAACAGCTTTGTTATATTTTGCTTTGTTCTCAGGTGTTTTTGTGGTTTGCCATTGTATTCGAAGTTTTCGTTTTTCGGAATTTTTTTGTTTAACAATTTTTCTTGAACCCCAATGCGTATGCTTGGCATTGAAGTCATCGCCAACAATAAATCTGTTTCCAAGCGTGCCAAAGAAGTGTTCATAGTGCTTTTCTTTATTGTTATGTTTAGGTGGGCAGTAAATCGCTGAGACCACAAAGTTGCCTTTTCCATTCTCAACTGTTGCACTGGTAGCTTGAAGATAACCTTGTTGATATTCTCAAGTTCATAATGTTTGAAACTTTTTCTAATAATTACTGCTGTGCCACCGTGTGCTTTGCCATCTGGGTGTTGGGAATTTTATATTTCAAATTTAGAGATTTTTAAATAGCTTTTTGTTGTAGATGTGATTCTGAAATTAGCATTATATCCATTTGTGTGATTCCAGGAATAGTTGAAGTTCTTGTGCATGTTGGCACAAGCCGTTAGCGTTCCATATTGCAATTTTAATTAGTTCGACCAGTACACCATTTTATTAACTAGCGTTGTTAACAAACTAAGAATTGTGGTCATTTGCTCCGTGATTTTTTCATCATGTTCTTGAGGTCTTCAAAATCATCGCTTGACTGTTTCAGTGGTATGGCTTGATTGAATTGACCAGATTAATTATTAGTTAACTAATTGCATGCAGGTTGACTTTCTTGTTGTGCGTATGAAGTGCCTGGCTGTACCATGTGATTGTGTTATTGGGTGTTGAGAATCGTTTTGATTTACTTTCTGGTTGTTTCTTTCCCACAGTTTTGGATACAGTCGTTGTTGGAATTGTTTGTGTATAATGCATCCTCTATAGTTCGCAGGATGGCCTGACACATCTCACTTCATCGTTTTTGTCTTTTCTGGGACAATTTTTGTCAAATGATGTTCTACACACTTTACACATCTTGGGGGTTTGCTGAAAAACTCTTTTGTATGTCCAAGCCGCTGACAATTTGCACATTGGGGAATTTCCCTTTTAGCTCGTGGTGGTTCAAATTGTATGATAGCGTTTATAATACGATCGATTCCGAGAACTTTCTTGTTATTTTCTTTTTGTTTAAGTTCGACATAAAACATGTGTAATGCATTCTTATTGATTCGATGTTATATGTTGCTAACATTAACAACTGTGTGGTCCAATTTTTCCCTTTCCAATTTGAACTGTTCGATATTTGTTGATGAATGTAAGTTTATCAGTACTACTCGATAGTTTCAATCTTGGTTAGGTTTGAAGGCGTGGAAATCACTTTTCTTGTCTTTCAATCCCTCAACTATTTGGGTATAATTTACTCCAGTTTTTGGCTGTACCCTAACTTTTACGTCACTTGTGATTTTAATATTATAACTGTCTTTGGCTATAGAATCCAGCAGTTCGACTAGTGGTTGTATATTTTTAACTCCATCGACAAAGATTGGTGGTGGTTTAGGTGCGGTCGGCTTTGTAGGTGGTACTTCCTCTAGCACTTCGTTACCTTCTTTGAAGATTAAAAAATGAGGTTAGTTTACAAGAAAGCTTCAATAAAATGAAAAATGACCTAGAACTAAGAATGGAAAAAATGGACATAAATATGGGAGAAAGCATAAAAAAAACATGCAAAAAAATAATGAACAAGTAATGAAAAAAATGGGTGGATATATTAATCAGAAGATAAACAATTTAATGCAAGAAATTGAAATAGAAAAAGAAAAAAATCGAGAGAATTTTGAGGTCATCTATCAAAAACTGGTAACAATGACATCAGAATATTTCAAGAAAAGAAGGTTTTAAATAATACAATACAAGACGAAGTCAAAAAATTGGAAGAGAACATAAAAAAAAAGAAAAGGACAAGGCAGATCAAAAAAAAGATGATGATGCTTCTGTGATTAAAGAACTCGTACAGGAATTGAATATTGGTTTCAATGCTGATAAGGCAAATTAAATAAACTTCTCCCCAATATCAGATCGAGTAATGTTACTGCAAATACAGACACGAGTTGGTAAACTGAATCTCATACAAGTATACGCACCAACAGCAGATGGGAACGAAGAGGAGATAGAAGCGTTTTACGAACATATTAAGATTGCACTAAAACCAACAAAACATAAAGACGTAACAATGGTGAAGGGGGATCTCAATGCGAAGATTAGTATAGGCGAAGACGGATACTGGGTCGGAGAACATGGTCTTGGGATACGAAATGAAAGGGGAGATTGGCTGTTGCCATTCTGTCAAGAAAACAATATGATCATAATGAACACTTACTTCAAGCTACCAAACAGACGTTTGTATACTTAGAGATCTCCCCAAGATAGAGAAAACAATATCATAAGGATATTATATAAGGATACTATTTCCATATTTCCTGATCGGAAACCGCTACAGAAATAGTTTAAACAGGTTAAGACATATCCGGGTGCAGATGCCTCGTCAGATCATAATCCCTTGATAACTGATATTAAGATTACCTTAAAGAAAATAAAGTCTAACACTAATAATAATAACAGTAATCTAGATATAGGGTACCTTCAAGACCCAACAGTTAAAAAAGATTAAAGAAGGAAATTAACAACAATCTGAGTAAAATAATCAGAAACGAGGAGGAAAACAAGGACAAAAACAAAGAGGGCTCGAACTGAAACATAGACGAAAAGTGGAAAAACATCAAGTCAGCTATCATGAAACCCAGTCAGAAATTTCTAAAATCTACAAGAAGGGAGAACAAGAAAGGATGGATGACAGATGATATAATGCGGCTTATGAGAGATAGAAGATTACACAACGGCGACAAGAAGAAATACAAACGGATTCAAACTGAAATACGTAGAAACATTTGCCACGCTAAAGCAAAATGGTTTGCTGAAAGATGCAATGAGATACAATACCTCCAATCTAGGCATGATACCTTCAATGTTCATTGAAAGATAAAAGAGCTGACAAATACTTACAAACGAAACTATGCTAACTTGATAATGGACAAAAACGGTGTGATCGTTACCGACATAAAAGATAAGTTACAGACATGGAAGATATACATTGAAGAATTATTTGAGGATTCAAGGTAAAGAAACGGAATACCATATGACGCTGCCATACATGAAGATAGAGAAGGACCGGATATAAATGTTGAAGAAACCATACAAAAAAAGCAAGAGCCACTCAGTGTAGTGATTATCGCACAATCGGTCTAATGAGTCACTCTCTTAAGACTTCCTTAAAATTATTCACAACCGAATATATCATAGGTTGGAAGAAGAGATCAGCGAAACACAGTTTGGTTTTAGAAAAGGTATGGAAACAAGAGAGACATTATTTGCATATAATGTCCTGATTCAAGGATCTCTAGATGTAAACAAAGATGTGTACGTATGTTTTATAGATTACAAAAAAGCTTTCGATCGGGTACGTCACGATCATCTCATGAAAATCCTCGAAGAAAAAAAGCTTTACTACAGAGATATACGGATTATTGAGACCCTCTACTACAGTCAGAAAGCTACCATACGGGTTGAAATCGAGATATCCACAAAAATAGAGATAAAGAGAGGAGTACGACAAGCATGCCTACTGTCTCCAGTCCTTTTAAATATCTACTCTGAAGAAATAATAAAAAGGGCTCTCGGGGCTGCGACGACGGGTGTTATGGTGAATGGGATCCCAATAAATAACATCAGGTATGCGGACGACACGGCTCTTTTCGCAGAAACTATGGAGGGACTACAACAACTGGTAGATCAAATAGTAGAAACTAGCGAAGAATATAACTTTAAATATTCAAAAAACCAAGTATATGGTTGTAACAAAATCTAGAAGACCAACTGAACAACTTTTAATAAAAAGCAAAACGGTAGAAAGAGTTCATAAATATCCTTACATGGGTACCACGATAAACGACAAAATCAGCTACACCGAGGAAATCAAAACCCGGATCGGAAAAGCAAGAAGTACTTTTGTGATAATGAGACAGTTGTTTCTAAATAAAAACCTAAGCCTGGAACGAAAGATAAGAATGTTGAGATGCTATATCTTCTTGGTACTCCTTTATGGACTGGAGGCATACGCCTCTTCACAGTAGAACACTCAAAGTAGAACATCTGAAAAGCTAGAAGCTTTGAGCTAAGGACGTATAGGAGAATTGCTACGATTAATGGTGGATACAGGGGCGTGGATGGAATCCCCAATCTCAGGGTTTGTAGCTCAAGGAGGTAACTGACTCGCCTGCGGCTCGTCAGTTATATCCTCCATTCGCCAGTAAAAACCCTCTTACCTTGCTAGTAATGTTATATACTATTATAGACGCTTGTGAATATAGGCATAAACCACTTCTTTCGCATTACTCTCTGGTGTGGAACGTAAACAAATATCTTGCTAGAAGTTTTTATTGATGTGTTATTGAACTGGGGGACTGCACATACACTTTAGAATTCATAGCACCTAACGATCTTCAACGATTAACCAAAAAATAATAAACATTGTTTAACTAGTCAATTTGACGTTCATAAGGCGTGACGTCACAAACAGACGCCATGACACAAGTAAGCGTTTTGGCGTGAAGTTTGGATTCTGCAGAAATTAAGATATTTTTTGGAAATAGTAGGTACTTCCGGACATCATAGAACAGTTTTTCAAAATCAGTCATCATGCCTATTGTTTACAAATGTTTTGAAAAATATTTAATCGATCTTTATTATTAGTAATTTTTTTTAAATGTAAATTTTAATTAAATACGAAGTAATAATACAAATTTCTAAACGATTATACTTAAATTTAGGTTTGTTGTCCTTCAGTCATCAGCACATCAAATTTTATCTGAATCGGTTAAACATTTCCGGAGATATGACATTTTAATTCATTTTATTTTTTTTGTCGTGGTAGCCTAGGCAAAGATTTCTCTGCCAAAACTTTATTTTCACCACTAGATCCCACAAGACATACTACGTCCAAAAAGTTTGATTGCCATCGATGCAGAAATACTGAAGAAAATCGAGGGACAAAGACTTCTTTCAAGTTTTCGATAAAAAAATTAATTTCTTTTTCTGTTGCATTCCTGATTTTCATCGAAGGGTTTCATATGCTGTCAAGTCCTTTGGGGGTAATGTTTCTACATAATAAAGGTTGAGATCCCTTCCGTACTTCATGAGTTATTCACTCTTACAGCCGGTTTACAATCGATAGTTAAAACCTATGGTTACGTAACCTTGACCTGAAGGCTAACTTGAGAAATTTCGGAACCCGGTCTGCTTACCGGCAGTTGATCTTAGGTTTAGACCTGTCATTTGCGCATAAACACTAAATTAAACCGAAACTTACCGAAATTTTAAATAGAAAATTTTAAAAATAATCTATTAAATAAATAAATTTTATAACCTTCAGTTAACCAAAAAACATCTGTAGGTTAAAGATACCAGCAGTTAACCTACGGTTTCCCCTTAGACCAGTGATTGTGAAATACTTTTTCGTAGGTTAACCTTGTAACGAATTTTTACCTTGGTAAAATCATTCGGTTACGCCAGTGGGAATTTGTGTGCGAGATATTAAGTTTTGACGAGACCGTAGAAGGAAACGGAGTTAAAATTCACGTGGGGAGTTAGTGCATTGGGGTTCGACCGAATATTGATGAAAGTAAGTCGAAGAGCCGTATCTCATTAATTGATTATTGGAGAGCGTTATACTCCTTCCTACTGTTTATTGTAACACCGGGAGCCTTTTGGGGATCTACAACCGAGCTGTCCGATCCAACTGGATCCAACACAATATACCACAAGTGTTTTCCATCGAGTTCGAATGCGACGAATGCAGGTTGCTTGCATCCACAATATTTTCTGCATCTGCCACTACGACCAATGACCATCTGTTTGTGAGTTAAGTGAAGCACCATTTGTGAAGTGCTGCTGTGCTACCTCTTATTTGCTGCGGTTAAACACCTTTTCAACCGTAAGCCGCAAGGACGTCTTCCAACTTCATCCTAGCAACCCGACGCAATCCGGTAGCAGACCTTATTATATGCCCGAAGTCACTCCTGGATAGCAAGCCATTGTCGTTACTATCTTGTAAGCGAACTAAAGTACTTGGGAAGCATTTTTTTGACTATTCCTGGCTGTGTTATTTTGGTACCGATTATTTTGTGGTCGAGATTTGTGTTGCCGATTTCAGATTTATATCGTTTGGAAATTGGTGTTGTATGACATTGCTAAATTGTAATAACGATCATTTTAATATACGATTATTTGTCAATCGTCTTTTATTAGCAAAAAGGAAGGCAGATTTATTTTCTTACAGAATTCACGCTCTCGCATCCGACTTTATAAAAGAGCTAGTTATTAATTTTTATCAAGGCTTCGCCACCAATTTAATACTGGAAGTCATCTATTCTAGGTGTTTTAGAATTTGGCGAATAAGTTTTCAAGATTTATAACGTAAATTTTATTACAACCTATGGTTAGCGCTAAACTGCAGGTTAATCAGACATTGTGAAACCGGCTGTTAAAGTTTCAATTTTGACAGCTTTTAATTTTTGACAGATGACAGATGGAATGTTAATTTCACCTATTCTGGATAAAGCTTATCAAGGTCTTTACAATAACATATTACAAGACAAAATCGTTTTTAAAAATCCAATTTTATTTTCTTGTAGTGATCCTCCTGATCGACAAATCGCTACGAAAACCTTATTTTCACTCTACTACCATACCAAATTTGGTCGAAAATTTCGAGCGTTCAAAGTGTTTAAAAAAAATTAATGGAACAGTATTTTCTTTGAATTTTTTGGTTGACTTCATAGTTTTGAAACAATTCAGAAACACAATTCACAATTTAAAAGATGCTTATTTATAAACAGTTTACAATAAATTGCGATTGTGGATAGATTTATTTGCAACAATCGACATCTTATTTTATCATAACAACAATAATCAAGATTTGTTTTGCTAAAGTTCATTTTTCTGTGATTGCCTTGGAGTGTATTGCATAAAATATTGATATAGTAATGCTCAGAAAAGATGACCATGACGACACAATCCAAAGTGTATATATTGCGGTGTCCATTCAGGAGCCCACGGGATGTCGTAAGACAAAAATTGTAAAGGGTTATGCGATGATAGTTTTAGGCCCACCAACAAAATTTTTGAAAAAAAAAATAGAGCCATAGTCAAAATTTCATTCGAATAATATTTTAACAGTATTTAAAGATTTAAGTCAAAAAGGATTAATTTAATAAATGTTCAAAATTAAATTCATGTAATAATGTAAAGGACTTTTCGAAAATGATTGTTTAAAATTTAAGTGAGTAACTAATATTAAGTAGTCGGGATCGGCAGGAATTGGAAAATGAAAATGTAAAAAAAAATAATATACCATGAAAACAAAATGGAGAAAAATTACCAGGGAAACAAAAAAGGATTGATAAGAAAAGTTAGTTGACGTGGGTCCTTAAAAGAGGATAGATGTTTGTTCCACGTTTTTGCAAAGTTTTTTTGATTTTCTTTTCCTGAAAACAGGAAAGACGTTTGTGCCACGATTGGCAGTGTGTTCTCGGTTCCATAAAGGAGGACCGACGTGTGGGCCACGATCGTCTTAAGAAAATACCGACGATTTGTGGTAGATAAATTGTAGAGCTGAGAAAAATAATTTGGAGTTGTTTTTTTCTTTGGAAGGAGATAGAAAAATTTGGATTCGATAGGTGATATAAACCCTTTTTAACTTTTGTGCGCGGGCGGAAATTATTGTAACAATATTCGTGCAATCAGAACTCTTTTTGTAACTCAGTATATTAAATTAAAATCTGTGAAGTCCTTTTTGCTTGAAATTAAAAATATTTATAATTTTTTTTTTATTTGTTTAAAATTGATTTTTAAGCTGTCATCGAATAACACCTCAATATATTTTGTAAATGTAGTAAATAAATAATATATTACTATCCGAAGGAGTCAAAAGTCACTTCATACGTGGAACGGATGAGCAATTATTTTTCTGACGGTATTTCTAACATTTATAGGGGGCGAAACAAATAATATTATAAAAAACTTGAAAGCGGCAGAGTTGCCAAGTACCAAAACGTACGTGCAACTAAAAAAAGAACTCTTGAAGTAATATGAGCCAAAGAATTTGGTAATAGCCGAAAGATAACAGTTTTACAATGGTAATCAAGAAGCTAATGAGGATATAAATGCGTACATGATGAAAGTCAGAAATAGCAAAACATTGTGCGTTTGTAGAATTTCTAGATGATGCATTAAGAGATAAGTTTGAATGCGGTTTAATGTCCAAAAGTAAGACCAACATGGCCGCTTAAGTCGCACTTTAATTGCTCCGTGTAAATTTTAAATATTCAACTTGTTTGTGTGTGTGTATGGTATCGATATCTATAATGAAGGCATAGTTACGTATCGAGGAGGTGCTGTGAATGTTGGTGCATCTGCTGATCTGCTACTTCTTTGATAGTTTTATTTCAATTTGTCATAAACAATATAGCTTTCACGATTCGTTGAAGTTCTGCGTAACGGCGACATGGGTAAAACACGCAGCACAGCTGATGTCGACAATAATGCTTAAATTATTGATATCTGCTAGAAGGT
Source organism: Cantharis lateralis (assembly GCA_963170105.1). Classification (NCBI taxonomy): domain Eukaryota; kingdom Metazoa; phylum Arthropoda; class Insecta; order Coleoptera; family Cantharidae; genus Cantharis; species Cantharis lateralis. The sequence goes on from OY720629.1 coordinate 15,438,393, forward strand.
ATGTGAGAAAGTTCTCTCCGTATTTACAAAGAGGATTGAAGACAGATTTGACTCCTTGGAAAACTCCTTCGCCGGTATAAAAAAAACTTCAGCGGAGAATCAGAAGCGAATTGATGCCTTGGAGGAAAGATTGGATAATTTGGAGCAGTACAGCCGAAGAAGCAATCTGCGTTTATATGGAGTACCTGATCAAGTAAATGAAGACATAAATGGTTTGGTAATCGGAATAATCAGCTCTAAATTGAAACTAGATATTACTTTAAACGACTTAGACAGAGTGCATCGTGTAGGCAAGAAGAACGATAATATGAAGCATCGGGCAATACTAATAAAATTCACTAACTATCAAAAGCGATCTTTAGTATACAATAACAAAAGAAACCTGAAGGGTACTAGTTATGTCATAAGAGAAGACCTTACCAGAAACAGGCTAGAGGTATATGGGCAGGCAGTAAAAAAATATGGGATCCGAAATGTCAATACCCGTGATGGATTGGTAATTGTTAGGACGGCTCCAGATGATGTTGGAAACTCCAAGGTGCTGTTGACGGCTGCTTCACTGAGTGAGTTAAACTAATCTTTTTGTAACTTGGAATAATCGTAATAATCTGCAAGAACATGTTTGTCTTGGATTTGCTTTAAGTTTTCTTTAAATCTCTGTTCAGTTTTGTGAAAATAACTTTATTGTTGCGGTACGACTACAGCAAATGTGCATAAATTGTATTATCTTTTATTTTGAATTATCTTGTTAGTTTTGCACATTGTCGGTCGTTACATTAATTTAATTAAATTTTATTACAATTTCTAACTTGATTTTATTTAAACTATATTTAATACATACTTTAATCTTTGGATAATGGTTTTATATAGGGCACTGATCTCGCTGCACATAGCGGACTTCTGTTTCAATTTTTATTTTATTGTCACTTTTGTTTTTTGACCCTTCGGTTCATTCTGTAATACTTTTCATTGATTCCTGATTGTTTATGCTGCAGTTATATATATTATATAATTTTGTCTTTTATCTGAATCATGAAACGAAGGGTCAAGTCAATTCAATTCAGTTTATTCAGCTCACTTTTTTTTTTCCGGTTTATTTAATTAATTAATTTATACCATACTGTTATTACTTATAATGTTATAATTGATAGTTAATGCATAATAATTGTATCTTAATTTATTTGATTGTTCATGCACGGGGTATATTATTTCCGCTTATTTGATGATAAATTGCGTACGACTGCGTTGAGTCTTGACATATATTTTTTACACAAATTGACTCCGGTTAATGAAAACCGGGACAGCTGGTATCGCGTGCGTGTCGGGGTTTCCTTCGGGCTCGGGTCGCATTGGTTGCTGCTGGTGAAACCTTTTTTTTAACTTACATTACTGCATAAACTCTTTCTCTCTTGCTGGTAGTGGCTATGCGTCTGATGGGTCTCTCGCTCCCGCGGTGGCTCATGTGTCTGGCCCTGTGATAGCTACTTTTAAACTGTGATTGTCTTGAAAATATGAACGACAGGTTCCTTAGGGTGGCACATATTAATGTTCATTCATTACTTGCTCCAGAACATTTTGACAGACTGAAGGAGCATGTACTCCAGCATGAATATGACATAGTTGGTATCACGGAAACTTGGCTTAATAGCTCTGACCTAGACGAAATTATTCATATTGACAACTATGTCGTTGTTCGTAGGGACCGTGACTCCCGCGGAGGTGGTGTTGCATTTTTTATACATAACTCCTTAAAATTTAATCTTCTGCACTCCTCTCCCAATATTGAACAAATCTGGATTCAGCTGTCTATTCACAACACAAAATACACTTTTGGCTGTGTTTACAATCCGAATAGATTGTATCTCAACAATTTTTTTGACGAGATTGAGGTCGCGCTCTGCGAGGCTCAAAGTGTCTCTGATGAGATGTACTGTATGGGAGATATGAATATAAATATGTTGGAGCCCTCTCGTAGCGAAACAATCAGACTCCGTTCGGTTCTGGATGCTTTGAATCTCTACCAGGTAATCAACTCCCCTACGCGTATTGTAGGTAATTCATCTTCACTGTTAGATCTGCTAATAACTGACAGGATTGAGAGGATATTCGACTCCGGTACTCGATCTGTACATATAGCTGACCATGAACTAATTTTTTGCTCTATCTTGTGTGTTAAACCATCCAGGGTTCCAAAATTCAAAGTTGTCAGAGATTTCAGACATTTTAATCATGATCGTTTCCTATCTGACTTAAATATGATCCCTTTTCACAATATGTTTCGGTTGCATGATGTCAATGATAAAGTAAGTTACTTTAATGAAAATTTGTTGAATTTAATCAACATACACGCTCCTACCAGAACTGTTCGAATCACAAAGAGGCCGGCTCCTTGGCTAACAGATAATGTACGACTTCTTATGTCTTTACGCGATAAGTCTTCCTCCAAATTTAAAAGTACTAAGCTTCAACGTCATTGGCTCGACTACAAACGACTGAGAAATCTTACTACCTTATCGGTCCGTGCAGATAAGCGGGCTTATCTTCAGTTGAGTGCTGAGGGTCGTAATTCTAAACAGTTGTGGAAAACACTCAAAAGCCTTAATGTGAGTAGATCTCCGGTTAATGAGATTCCGGAGTCGTTGGCAGATTGTAATGCTATCAATGAATTTTTTGCATCCACAACTAAATCTGTAGACAATAATGATCTTATCGAATACTTTAGTAACAATAAATTGAAACCTAATTTGCCCGATTTTCATTTTAATCTGATTGAGGAATCCGACGTCAGTCAGCTCATTACTTCTATCAAAACTAACGCTACTGGAGCGGATGGATTCAACGCTTCTTTACTTAAACTATGCAGTCCAGTTATCTATTCCTTTTATTACACATATCGTCAACACATGTTTACTTGAAGGAGTGTTTCCTGAGGTGTGGAAAAAAGCACTAATCATTCCATTACCCAAGGTTAAGCTTCTTGTAGAGCTGTCTCAGTTGAGACCCATAAGTTTGTTAAGCGTCATTTCTAAGATTGTTGAAAGAGCTATGGAAAAACAATTGAGATCCTTCTTAGATAAAAATGATATCCTACCTTACGTCCAATCGGGATTTCGGCCTTCTCATAGTTGTACTAAAGCCATGCTTAACGTAACAGATGATATAATCAGAGCAACTGATGGAGGCTTGGTGACGCTACTGATTCTGCTAGATTATAGTAAAGCTTTCGATACTGTTAGTCACAGGGTGTTGATTGCTATGATGAAATTTTTTGGCTTTTCGGAAAACGCCACTAGGCTTCTTTCTGGTTTTTTAGTTGGTAGAAGTCAACAAGTAGTTTTAGGACGCATCTCTTCAAACACTCTACCTGTATCGGCTGGTGTTCCTCAGGGCTCAATCTTGGCTCCCCTATTGTATACTGCTTACACATCCAGATTGCCAAATTTTATAAAACATTGTAATATGCATATGTATGCGGATGACACTCAGGTCTATCTTTCCTTTCGACAAAATGATGTGACGAATGCATGCAGACTCATCAACGATGATCTACAGTCATTGTACAACGGCTCCAACCAATTTTCACTTGCTCTTAACTCGAGTAAATCCAAAGTTATCCTCTTTGGTAAATGCTCAGATGAAATGAAATTGTCATTAAGGATTCACATGGGTGGCACGGTTCTTGGAATTTCGGAGTGTACGCGGGATCTGGGTTTGCATATTGATGACAAATTAAGATTTAAAAAAAAAAGTAAAAAACAAGTTTTATAAAAAAAGCTTTATTGAATGAAGACAAATGAAAATTCTTTCTTCTATGTGTGCTCTTGCTTGGAACCGAATAGAGTATAAGTTTCTTGTAACATAATTTTCTTTTCAAACTTTAAAGCTTTGGTGGTGCTTCACATATTATACGATAACTTTCGCCGAAGTTGATATCTACTAAGTATACGTTTTTCTTCCTTATAGAAAAGTCTATGAAAGGCACCACCAAAGCTTTAAAGTTTGAAAAGAAAATTATGTTACAAGAAACTTATACTCTATTCGGTTCCAAGCAAGAGCACACATAGAAGAAAGAATTTTCATTTGTCTTCATTCAATAAAGCTTTTTTTTATAAAACTTGTTTTTTACTTTATTTTTATTTTGTGGTTTTTAAGTTTTATTACAATCATTAATTAAAATTATTAACTCGTGAAACTCAGCGCCGAAATATTAAAGATATATCTGACATTAACTTGACACTTGAACTAAGTCAATTAATTTTGACACATGCTTACTTGATTTCGCGGCAGATAGATTTGTGTCAAAATTTTTATAGAAAATGTGATAATTATGCGGTGGATGATCAGATCGGTTTCAAAATTTGATAGATTAAAATGTCTCGAGATACAAGTCGGTGTTTCAAATTTCAGCTTGTTTGGATGACTAGAAGTGAATTAAAAAGCAGCCGAAAGATTTTTACCTCCTATATATATATATACCCGGGCAAGTTAATATAAAGCTTTTAAAAATCACATCACTGCCTGCATTCAGAAGGCGTACATGAATCTAAAATTAATTTATCAGCAACGGCATTTTCTATCTCGCCAATTAAAAAGAACTATCTGTGAATCCTTGGTCCTATCACACTTTAACCACTGTGATGTCGTCTATGGCCCTTGTTTAGACGCTATAGATGTTGGTCGGATTCAACGGATGCAGAATGGGTGTCTGAGGCTGATTTACAGCTTACGCAAATATGACAGAATTTCGCATACCCTTGCAAATGCAAAATGGCTCAATATGAGCAATCGACGCAAGTTACATTCCCTTGTTCTATTTCATAAAATTATTAAAACAAAAACTCCACCTTATCTGTACAACAAAATTACATTTCGTACGGACGTACATAATTTAAACTTGCGTCGAAAAATCTTTCTAATTATTCCGAGTCACAAATTGACTTTTTTTAAACGATCCTTTGTATATAACATTTCTGCATTATATAACAACTGCCCCGATGCATTCAAAGTATTATCTCTGCCAATATTCAGAAGACAGGTTTATGAGAAGCTTTTGGCGGAGCAGAGTGCATGACCTTCTGTTGCTCGTTACCTTTGGTTCCCTGTATATGTTGATTTACAGTAATCAGCTCTATGAGATACCGGTGTAGGGTTGTCGGTCGCGTGGATGCTGGTCGGGCCGGGGGGGACTTGGATGTGTGCGCGTGCCAGCTTTTGGGTTGAGTGGAAGAGCAGACGGTTCTCATTAAGAGCCATTCTGAACTTCGCCTTTTTCGTGTGGGGCGACACAACTAACGTAAATCATGTACCTCATGAACAACTTTGATATTTATTATTTGTAGTTTGTTGTCTCATATGAAATAAAGACTATTATTATTATTATTATATTACGGAATCAAAATCATTAGAAGAACTTAAAGATCGGTATATATGTGTATTTAGTAATTCAGGATGTATCCAAGATTTTGTAGCTTATATCAAAATTGCGGCGAATGCTACTCCAAAGTTTTGTAAGCCATACCGAATACCATAATATGCAATGAAGAAAACGGTAATAGCGGGGATAAAGAAACTCGTGAATGAAAATTTTTTGGAACTAGTAGAAACATCTGAATGGGCGAGTCCTATTGTCTAAACTCTAAACCAAATCGAAACATAAGAATATGTGGTGATTTTAAAACTACAATTAATCCGCACATGGAAATAATGGAATCATTATTATCCTTTACCAACGGTCGAAGAAATTTTTGCATCATTATCCAGGGGTACAGTTTTTTCAGTAATAGATTAAAAGTCAGCGAAGAAAGTAAGAAGTTGTTAACGATTAACACACCGATTGGTTTATTCATCTATACGAGCGCTACCCTTTGAAACAAAGGTAGCTCCACATTAATTTCAATCCGTTATGGACAGTATCTTAAAGGTTATCCAAGGAGTTCATTGCTATTTGGACCATTGTTTGATAACAGCACGAAGTCACGAGGAAACGAAAAATAAATTAGAAACTGTTTGAGATAGATTCAGAAATTACAGCCTTTGTGTAAATCTTAACAAAAGTAAATTTTATCTTGAAGTAGATTCAATTCCTTGAACATAATCTGTCAGCGAAAGGGGTCGAGCCGTGCGAAGACAAGGTCAAAGCGTTAGTAGAAGCCCCAGCGCCAAAAAACAAACAACAACTACAATCATATTTAGGATTATTATATTATTATTCTAAATTCATATCGATGTTGTCAGAAAAAGTCAAGATGTACGAGTTGTTGAGGAAAGACACAGTTTTCAAATGGACAGAAGAGTTAAATGCGTTTTGGAATTTTGGCCTTTTGACCAAATATCGAAACGCGTCAATAGTAAATAAAAAAATTTAATAACTAGACAATAACTTTTTAATAATATTTGGCCTTTTGGCCTTTAATCCAAAATATCAAACCAGTTTAGCATGCGACATATCACCGTATGAAGTGGGAGCAGTTTTTAACGATATGCCGGATGGATCTGAAAGACCAATGATATACTATACTAAGTCTGCAATTTGATCAAAAACCGAGACAAATTATAATCAGTTTGATCGAGAGGCATTGAGCATCATAATATGGAGTTAAATAGTTTTATAATTACAAATACGGCTAGAAATTTATATTATACTAGCTGGCGGTCCGGCTTCGCTCGGGTTTCAATTTGACTAGTAATTAAACTTTTTCATTAGTGCATTTTAATTTATGTGCGATTCAATTAATAAAAAAGTTCAACAAACTATTAACTCTTCACATAAACCACAATAATTACTTACTACTGATCATCCACTGTTCACTTATTTCCCATTTAGTACCATCGACTTGTAACCCTCACGCCATCTACCGATAACCTTTCGATAAGTTATTGTTTTAAGTTGCTCGCGTATAAGTCGACCCCGACGCGACCAATCTGGACCAAAAAATAGATATGCAATCTGCATAATATATCTAAACCAGGGGTCGGCAACCTACGGCCCGCGGGTTGCATGCGGCTCTTTGCAACTTTCTGCACGGCCCGCCAAAGCACCAATATAATTTTAGGATAAAGCAACAAACTTAGAGTGTGAGCGTGCCGAAATGTGGTAATAATAGGTAATGAGAAATACATGTTATTTTTAATTTGGTAAAATTAATAATTGGTAAATTAATTCATATTTTATCGTAGGAAAAATGAATAAAATACCAAAGAAAAGAAAAATTAATGAGGAAAACCGCGAATTTTAAATTTATATATTTTATATTTCCATATTTATACATATGAACATATGTAATTGGAATTGTATTTTTTTCCCTTTTAAGAATTGTAAAATTTTTATTCTCTGGTATTATTGTTATTTTAGCATGCCAATAAACAATAAATTTTTTCTATATTTATTTTTATTAATATTTATACTCGTATATGATATAAAAGCACTATTTAAGTTACATTTGAATGTGCGGCCCGCATAAAAAAATTTATTTTGAAAATTGCCCGCCATCCGAAAAAGGTTTCCGACCCCTGATCTAAGCTATGGTGCAAATATGGCTTCGATACCTCTTGCGGTTTCCGAATTTACCTAAGCCTAAGAAATGCACAAACGATTTTTATACAGATAGATAGATTAAATTAAGTTTTTATAGTAATTATTTGGATTTATTATTATATACTCCTACTATATTAAAAATGGTTACTGACAACAAAAATTAACTAAGCAATAAAATATGCTATAACCGAACAAAATGTTACAGCAATTTTATATTTTTGGTACCGACCAAAATAACAAATAATACTGACCAAATTAACAAATTATACTGACCAAAATTCGAAAACGTGAATTAGATATGGAGCAAGAAACTGTAAATGCTGTCAGTTAATGTCAACTATTAATCCTCGAGTGTCGTGGACATCGTGGACATGGTGTACGAGAAAATGTAAAAGGTTATACCTAGATTTTGCAAAGAAAGATGGAGTCAATGTTTCTATATTGATGCCGGAAGTAAATGGGTAGACGCTTGGATTTTTAAAGCAACTACAGCCAAAGACGTCATAGTATGTTTAAGAAAGTCATTTTCAGTGTTCTTTAGTTCTTTTATAAAAGTTAAATATTCTAAATATGTAATTTGTATAAAAGAATTCGTACTTGTATATTTCCAGAACAGCTTATTAAGTTGACCGCGCTGTTAACTTTAAGAAGAAACAGAGCATAAATCAGCGTAATAAAATCTATTTAATAAATTGAAATTAATAACTCGTTAAACTATGTAAAATTAAATTAAAAATTAAAACGAGTTCAACTAAACGATAATCAATTAATAAGATCTTTAATATTTCGACGCTGATTGTGCCTTCCTTAGAAATATAATGACAAATTAAAATAATAACTATTAGGCAACGGAATGATTCTATTCTCATTTAACCGGCCCTCTGCATAGAAAAACTATACACAAGTCCATGAATCAAGAAAAAACCTATTTAATCCGTGCACCCAGAATAGGTGGACTCTGGTAAAAAAGTTGCGATGTTACCCCGTTAAGCTCAATGGCACTAGCTCTTGTTTTATGAGGAGTAGCACAAGGGCTGTTGTCCAAAATAGTAAAATAGCTTACCCTGCAAAGGAAATAACAAAAACGCAATTTGCAACAAAACGTGTAATAATAGAAATAACTAATTTGATTACAAATAGTGACACCTTCCAAAAATTTCTCTATTGAATTCGGCAACTTCAAACGTGGTAGAAAAACCGCTGTCAAAAACGTAATGACCCAAAGGTCGACAGTGACAAAAAATAGCAAGCAAAACTTAAAGAATTGGAAATTGACCTCCGAAGCTTTAGTACTTAGGGGTGCTATGCTTTTACACAGTAGGGGAACCGGGTAGGGGTAAGGTTGTAATCGGGAGTTGTATACTTCAGTATCGCAATTGAGAACCAATGGCACACAGTAAGCACAATCAATGACTTGTGCCCAAAACTCGAAATTAAATTAAATGGAACGGCGCATCCAGAAACCAACTAATCTACGGAAAAATGACCTCCACTAAGTATTTCGATCAAGCCAGTCAGAAAAAATCATAAAGTTCGATTATCAGATATTAATTTTCCGTGCATGAACCAAGAGGTTTAGGTTTAAAGGTAATGTTAAGAGATAAGAAAATCCGCAATAAGGAGCAGCTTTTATAAAATAGTGTAACACCCTTTGCTATAGGTAAAGTAATGCACAGATGCCCCTTGCTTGTTGGTAGTTGTTAGACCGCACAGGTATACTTTGATCTTTTCGATTTACAGAACGGGAGCAGGAAACGTTTACACGTTTCTTGGATTCTTATAGGTGTTCACAAATTCAGAGTCACTGCATACAACCACCTGAAATGAGAAATGGAGTTGCCGCTGGACGCTAGCCAACTAATATAAAACCCAAAAGGAGTTGAAGATCCACTCACAAAACCGTATTGCCAAGTCTATCAACTATAATGTTGCAGTCCAGGCAAAGAAACAAAGTTTCCACTTGAATATTTTTCAATATACAAGTAGGGACTTTATATATAAAAAATTAAGTTAATGTCACTTGCCCCTCCACAATCGTAACCATCAACATCTACTAGCAGGATTCTCTGGTGCGGTAAACCAGCAGCTACCAGAATTTCCATTGGATAGAAGACTGGAATGCAACAATATTCACAGGCAGACTGCAGCGACTTTGCGAGTTGGAATCTTCTAACTTGAACAAAAATAAAAACGAATAAAACTCAACGATTCAAAACAAATCACCACTGATGGGATCGGAAAATCTTCATCCACAATAATTTCAAAATTTTTTTTTATAAAATTTCTCGGTATTAATCTATAACATATAATTTTTTGAAAATTTAAAAAGTGGTAGAACATCATAGATAAAAAATAAAAATTATTTTTATTATCTTAACAAATATAATAGATTTATGGTAAGACCAACAGGTAAACATTGCATGAACTTAACTTAATGAATTGATTGAACTTAAATTAATGATTTTTTTATAAGCGCACTTACCTGCGCTGGTGTCCAATATTGATTTGTCGTTATTTTAATTTTGAATTTCGAATATTACATATTACCACCATAGACCAATTAATTTTTCATTACAATTTCCTTTTATATTTTTAATTAAACCATTTCTAATCTAAAATTAATCTTTAAAATTTAAGTTACTTATTACAAAATTTTAAATAAATTTAAGGAATCACTAAATCTTCACGTCCGGCTTTGGTGAAAAAGCCCCTTTTCCTCCGCTAATCGGCGGACGAAACACATTTTAGATGGTTGGAAACATGACAATAAGAATAATATGGTTCTCACTGAGTCAGGATACTGCTCGTACCACTTTGCGATATTTTCCCGTTTTTTGCGACACGTTCTTTCCTATTCATGTATTGTATGCGTAAGTAATGTAATGTTTTTCTTAATAAAGATAATAATTTTAATTATAATAATAACTTATAAATTAATCTATCACGTTATTATAGTTGCCTGCAGTTAATATTTAGAATTCTTGTTCTTTTTGAATTTGACCTCGCCAGATATAGATTAATTTTTCAAGAGGCGTTACAAAGTTTTCATAAAAATATCACTCACGTAATAACTTGTGCAATTGACAGCTTGAAATAATTTAATGTAAAATTTATTGATGAGATTATTAACTGCTAGATTATTATTGTTAACTACTTAGCAGTTTTGGTATGTTACGCCTATCTTCGTAAATCAGTTTTTATTTGGCTGACTAACCCCTATTTAAAAAAAATTTAACTAGAAATGGGCGTAATAAAGTGTAGGTACATAGGAGACCTATAAGTAAAATAATTAATAACAAAATCTTGGTTCAATAACGGCTGACTCAAGAATAATTTTAGTTGTCGGACTCTATATAATTGTACATTGTATCTAAAAGTATAGAAACACAAAATGAATAAAAGGCATAGATGTTCCAAAATATTAATGTAAGGTTTACGTTAAATTTAAGCTTTTATTGTTGGTTAAGAAATATGTTAGCTTGATGGAAGAAAATAACCGTGTATATTATTTTAGTTATTTTGAATTAATAAATTATATTAAACGAAAAACGATTTAAAAATATTTAAATTGTAAGCTTTCGTATACTGACGTACACTTTTTCAAACAATTTTTCACTTGTTCTATTATTTTAGTTATTTTGATGCTTCTATTTATATTTTATTAATCTATACGTTGATTGGCAGAATAGATTTTCCCGGTTCGTTAAACATCGAAATGTACTTCATGCATATTGTATTTTTTATCTTCATAAAGAACCATTATTGTCCTGAAGAAGCCGAGAGATACGGCGAAACATCGACAAAGAGAAATAAACTAGTATGATTTCCCTATGTTAATTTATATTTAAAGAACAATGGACGAAATTATGGATTTAAAACTATTTATATTGATCAAAGTTTCGAAGTTTTGTTTTCATCTTCTTCAGGATCTAAAACAACAATCATTCACATTCAACAAACTAGCACAATACCTTTACAATATTTTCCAATATGGTTTTTTTATGATATTAAAATTAACCTCATGAGATTACATTCGAACAACTTACCATTTTTAAAATAAATACAGTAGAGCGTCGATAATCCGGATCAATTGTGACCGGACCCTATCCGGATTATCAAAATGTCCGGATTTTCAAAAAGAATCAAAAAAAGGTCGTTTGAGTTCATAACCAAAAAAAAGCTTGCTAAAACGGTTAATATAAATCACTTTAGTGGTTAAGTAATTGCAGCAGATAAAGAAAACCATTAATTAATATGAAGTTATAATGTGGTATTTTAATAAAAGTTTAGTAAAAATAAAAATATAAGAACACCCACGCATTCTTTTGTAGCGGTAAGACGACTAAAAAAATTTTTTTTCAACCGGAATTGAATCCGGATTATCGACGGTCCGGATTTCTGACGTCCGGATTATTGACGCTCTACTGTATTGTTTTACATCCTGAAGAAGAAGAAAATTTAAACTTCGAAATGTTGATCAATATAAATTAATTTATTTAAACCTAAGTCCAATCAGTGACGACGCCAGCATTAGTTCTATGCCGGGGCGAAGTAAAATTAGCAAGTTGGTACGGGGGCGCAGTATAAATAATCTTTTAAAAATGCTGATTAAACGCTACTCAAAAGTTTGCTAAACGGAATGGGAATCGCAAGTCCAATATCATTAGCAGTCGTGTTCTCATGTTGCAAAATTTAGATTTTGCAGTTTTCAGTTTTAATGAACGGGATACTCCATACCACATTGTAACCTAATAAATTATATGCAATAGTAGCCAGTGAATCTTGACGATTCTGTTAATTTTTTTAAATATAAAGAATTGGTTTTCCAATTTAAAAAATTTAATTTATTATCGTGAGCGCTTGAAAATTCTCTAATTTTTTTAGTGAATTCTTACCGGGGCGATCGCCCCGTCTGCCACCCCCGTAGCGTCGTCACTGAGTCCAATATTCCCCACTAGTTTAATGGATATAATTGATAATATGGACGAAATTAATCATCATAATATTAAAAATGACATCTTTTCTAGGTTACATATTAAGATGTATCATGTAGTTATGTCCATGTACTTTAAGAAGAAATATTAACTTTTTGTAAGTAAGTACCAATATAATAATAGTATATTATATAACAAGTTTACTAAAACTGCTTTTTGTACGAGGTTTGTTTATACAATTTTATCGCATTTTGTGAAAATCCAAAAATATAAATTTATATAAGTTTATGAGTAAATTTATTTGCGCTCTATCGATCTGAATTTTTGCGTAAGCCTTTCCCTACCTATAAGTCACAGGAGTTTGTTTCTCAATTTTCTCAGACCAAATGTCTTCTGACTGAAAAAACCGAATTAAGTGACAACTTAGAAGGAGTAAAGAAAAAGGATTGGTGGGGAAACCGTGAAGACGACCACACGAAAATTTTTGATTTTGAAAGAAATTTGCGTTTTCCAATAAATTAGAAGTTTGTTTTTTTGAGATTTTACGTGATTTGAAAGCGATCATCACCATTGCGCTGTTTGCTGGAAGATTTAAAATCCAGAGATTGTCAATTATGTTTGAAGAGGTTAATTGTGTGATCGACGTTCGAGAAAATACAAAAAAATTTTTAGTATATTGGATAATGAGCAAAGGCCAAATTAAGCCAACAAAAAATAGTAAATTGAAATTTTTATTTGGATTGAGTATTTCCGATCATCCGAGTATCGAACACATTGTGAAGAGCGGCCGACAATTTTGTGATAACGACGCAACGTTGAAATATCAAAATTAAAGACAGGTATTGTAAAATTTGGATAAATAACTAAAATTTTAATTGAATTTTGAATATTTTTATATACTTTTTAGTTTATAAGAAATCTTGTTTTTTTTTCTTCTCAATTTCCGCACAGCAAATAATAGTTTTTTTTGTGCACAATCAGATGTTTTGCATCTTCTTGTGAAAGCTATTGTTTACGGTGCACCTGTAATTTTGTGACTAATAAAACAATAAAAAATTATTTTTGGAGTAATTATAATTTTCCATAATTATTTCAGGACGAAAAGTATATCCAAAGTTTTGTGTGCGCTTTTCTCGACAAGAAAGGGTTCTAAAGGAATATTAATTTTAACTACAATAAAAAAATATCGTCACTTCTGCCGCAATACCTCCAATCATCAGCACACCAAATTTTATCTGAATCGGTTATACATTCCCGGAGATACGATGACATTTTCATTTTTTTAATTTATTTTATTGTGGTAGCCCTGGCAAAGATTTTTCTGCCAAAACCTTATTTTCACCACTACAGCCCACAAGACACACGTCCAAAAAGTTTGATTGCCATCGACGTAGAAATGCCGAAGAAAATCGAGGGACAAGGACTTTTTTAAGTTTTCGACAAAAAAATTAATTATTTTTTTTCATATTGTATTCCTGATTTTTATCGAAGGATTCCATATGCTGTAAAGTCCTTTGAGGGCAATGTTCCTAAATACCGAATTTGGTTGAGATCCTTTCAGTACTTCAGGAGTTATTTACTCTTTAAGTTTTCACTTTGACAGCTTGTAATTTTTGACAGATGACAAGTAGAAAGTTAATTCCTCCTATTCTAGATATAGCTTTTCAAGGTATTTAAAATAATCTACCATAAGACAAAATTTCTTTTAAAAATCTTATATCATTTTTTTTTATTGGCACTCCTGATTGACAGATCGCGACGAAAACCTTATTTTCACTTTTCTACCGTAAACCCTACTACCATACCAAATTTGGTTCCGATTGGTTGGATGGTTCAGGAATACATCGAGGGACAAATTCTGGCGACCGACCGACAGACCGACACAGAAATTTATTTTTTATTTTTTGCAGATTTTTACGTTTCTGAACACGGTGATCTCGAAAATGTAAAAAAAAATTTCAATTTTTTTTCGATTACCATACCTCCAATTTTTTTGGTTGATTGGAGGTAAAAAAATTAATTTTTTATTTAAATTAAAAAGATAAAAAATTACTACAATATTGTTTCAAATTAGTCTGGGGAAAAATTTAAAATTTTCTAACCTCAAAATTATATGGTAATACAACTGCTGTGTGTAACATGTTTTTGTTTGAGGGTTTTTCCTATCCCTTTGTTGCACCTTATTTTGTTTTCCATCCGTGGTCCAGTCTTGTCTTGTTTGTATGAATTATTGAGTCAACTCAACGGGCCCTGCTAGTGTGAAGTGAGTATCCCTGTGTTCTCCTTTTCCTTTTGTTTGAAATAGACGGTTTTAGTAAAAAATTTAAAAAAAATGTCTCGACGTATTGACCACATGTAAGAACTACGGCTGCAATAATGCCTATCACAGAAGTTGCTCCACGCTAGTACGGTGTGTCACCGGTTGAGAACGACTGGAGCATCGTGCTGTAGCGGGCACGATGAACGGAGTCCATCGCTGAATATTTCTGAGTATTTTCCAACGCCATCGGCGCCAGGTTCACCGAGTCTCTCGGTTTGGAGGCTCTCGAAGGTGCCATCTCCCGTATGTTAAAGGCACATTTTGATGCGTTCAAGGACGAGGTAGTCTTTCTTGTTAGATCTTATTCTGGTCAGGTGGTGACTGATGAGATACGTAACTGCTCTGAAAAAGATAAATAGTTGCTTTAGTATTGAGAATGAATCGCTTAAAGAGACAACTGGCCGACTTGTTTCTTCTACGCCGGCGAAAGTTGTGGATGAAGCCTTCTACTCGTTCTTGTTCTGACAGCGTGATGGGCCATCCTAACTCTGGTACAAGAAGCAAAGTTGTTCGCGGGTCATGGCGTCTGCTTCTAATAGTCAGCCACCCCCTATAGCTGCTAATCATGATCGCTCTTGAAAGAATAGCCGCCGTCGCCCGCGTATTCGGAGTCCTGGTGAGGATTTTGCCATATCGGGAACTAAACGCAGAAAGTGGTTCCATTTAAATAATCTTGCGCCTAACACCACGATCCAGCAAGTTGTTTAGCATATCAGGGATGTTGTGGGGGTATCAGATGTAACTTGTGAGAGCTTAACTTTAAACACAAAATACTACTCATTCAAATTCTGTATACCAGAAGCTAATACCTCTAAATTATTAAATGATAAGGTCTGGCATCCGCAAACCGGTTGATGGGGATCAAAGTGCCCTCGGTAAAAAACGAGAATTTTTTAGGAGGCCCTTCGTTGCGGGAGACCGCGACGAAGTAGTGAGTTGTTCATCTTCACCATCTAATCACAACAATTGTAAATTGTCTCGCTCGGTTGATACTGTTGGTTTATCTGTTGCCTACATAATTATACAGTCTTTTCTGTCGGATTTTATAACATTTTTTTGGATTCTGTAATTAGAAGCAAGTTTAGTATTATCGCAATATCTGAGTCGTGGCTTATTCCCGACTTTCCTTCTCACCTTGTCAGGTTATAGAACTACACAATCGTTAGGTCGGATAGAGCGACCCAGAGTGGAAGGGTTGCTTTTACCTTCGTAGCTCCCTATCCTTTAAAATTTTGCATGAGGGATATCGCTTTGCTAGTGGTTTGAAGCATCTTTGGATTCGCGTTAGGGTTCAGGGCATTGTGTTTGGTATTGATGTGGTTTACAGGGCCCCTACGGTTGCTCTTTCCTGTCTGGGCGAGTAAGAGCAATTTCTTTCTTTGCTTGACAGTTTAGGCAACGTTAGAGGGAAAAATTTGGAAATCAATTACACAAAGCAGACAGTTTAAATCGATTATCTCGAAATTTTGATTATGTAATACTTCCCTTTTTGCACTTAGCTATTCAATTACCATTTTGTTTAATGCAGTACTAAGACTTAGCTACTTCCCACTGCAATGGAAGGTGGCAAAAGTAATTATGATACTGAAGCCAGGAAAGTATTCAGAAAAGGTAACATCTTACAGACCTATTAGCCTGCCTCCTGTAATGTCGAATGTTCTGGAAAAGTTAGTAATGAAACGGTTACGAACCATTTTGCAAGCGAAGAAATTAATATATAACCATCAATTTGGGTTTAGGGAACAACATTCAACGATAGAACAAGTCCATAGGGTTGTTGAAAATTTCAACAAAGATCTGAAAGAGAAAAATTACTGTTCAGTGCTGTTTTTGGATGTGTCACAGACCTTTGATGAAGTACGGAATTTAGAGCTTCTGTATAAAGTAAAGAAACTATTTCCTTTTATATTTCTACCACTAAATTAAGTCATATATTCATGATAGACATTTTCTTATTTAATCTGCGGTTCCACAAGGTAGTGTCCTGAGTCCCATCTTATATCATCTGCATACGTCAGATTTACCAACAATGAAGCAAAGACCACAGCTACGTTTGCAGATAACACGTCTATTATGGCGTCTCGTATCAATCCAGTGCTTGCCTCGGAACTCCTGCAAATACATTTAATCGAAATTCAGCGTTGGTTAAAAACATGGAGAATTAAAGTGAACGAAGCCAAATCAGCACATTATAACATTCACATTGCGCAGTGGAACATGTTCCTCGGTAATCTTGAATGGAAAACAGGTTCCACGAACAGACACAATGAATTACTTCGGGATGCACTTGTACCGGCGCCGGCGCCTAACGTGGAGAACTCACATTTGGACCAAAAGAAAGCAATTGAACATACTATACCAATAATGTATGGGCTTATTGTTGCTAAATCTAAGCTTTCACTAGAAAACAAAGCACTGATCTACAAAGCCATAATTAAACCTATTTGAACGTATGAAATCCAACTGAGGAGCTCCGTATCTAACTCTAACCTGGAGATACTTGTAAGGTTTCAAGCAAAAGTTCTCAATGAGGTTATACGTAACGATCTAGCTATTCCATTCGTAAAGAAAGAAATTAGTGTTTATAGTGCAAAATATAAAGACGGAATTAGTACAAAACCTAATGAATATTTTTCTTTAACAACCATGAATTAACTACAATCTGTTTATATAAAATAAAATAAACAATAGGTATTAGTATTGACAGAAGACCAACATAGTTGAAGCCGACTCATTAGTAAGCCTCATTTTAATAATTAAAAACATTCACTTATTTTTATTTTGAATACAAGAAGGATACACAACAATAACACTATTTTCGCTGAGGCAAGTCAAATGGATCAAGCCTCTTTAACCTTCCTATGTTGGGGGCAATGAAGAGATTTGAAGCCAAAATATTTGGATGAGCACCGAATCTTGATAATTCTTGCTTGCTTCGGCAATTTCTTCTTTGACTGTGGCCAAGCACAGGTCGCGATGTATCACATCGTTGGGAACATACCAAGGTGTATCACAAACCGCTTGTAATGTTTTAGACTGGAATCGTTGTAATTTCATAACATTTGAGTCTCTAGCAGATATCAGCAGCTTATTTTCCAACCTAAGATGGGAATTTCTACTCATTAGCCAGTACATTTTACGGTAGATAAGCCCCAGCTACAATCTCTATTTCCAGATATGCTTAGCCCATGTGAGACATCTGTCCAGATGGAGACCAAGGTATTTGACCTCTTCACCTTGCGGAAGAATGATATTGTTTAATGTCACAGCAGGACATGTGTCTCTTCTAAAAGTAAACGTGATATCAGTGGATTTTGTACCATTTGGTTTAATCCGTCACTTTTTCATCCACCTATCTACATTATGGAGATGTTCTTGGAGGTTTCTAGAGGCAACATTTGGATCTTGATGAGAGACCATTATTGCAGTATCGACAGCATAAGTGATGGTTTCAGTTCTGGAATTAGTTGGCAGATCGGAAGTTTACAGGAGATACAATAGTGGACCAAGCACACTGCCCTGCGGAAAACACTTCACAAGCAAGTGTCTATTAGTCAGGTAAGATTTCAGCACCTGGCAATAAGGATGTGGTAGTGCGGTCTTAATTTTATAAATCAAGCCAGGGTACCACACCTTATCAAACGCTTGGGAAATATCCAAGAATGCCGCAGAGCAGTTGCACCTCATGTGCTCCAGGTCTTCTCTAACCTTCCTGACCACTCTATGTACCTGCTTTATTGCAGAATGGTTTTGTCGGAATCCAAACTGGTGGTTGGGTATTAGTTGTTTTTCTGCGAGAATTGGTTGGAGCCTAGCTACTAAGATCCTCTAGAACACCTTAGATATGACGAGTAAGAGGCTAATTGGTCGATAGGAAGCAGCTTCTGTTGGTTCTTTGCCAGGCTTCAGGATAAGAATTATTTGAGCTACCTTCCATTGAGAGGGAAAATAGTCCAATCTAAGAATAGCATTAAAAATTATTGTAATCATTTTTATTGCTTCTGTCGATACATTTTTTAGAATTCCTTCTGTTATCGGGTCATAACCAGGTGCTTTCTTTGGATTAAGATTTTTTATGCCCATCCTGACTTCTGCCGCTTTTATAGGTTTCATTGGGAGGTCCATTTGGTAGGGAGCATCTAAGATTTCTTGAATAGGTTTTTCTTCTTCTGGGACGGTTTCTATTGAGAATGGTTTAAAAATGTTACTAAGGTGATCCGCAAACGTGTTTACTAGATTGTCATCTGTTCTAGCCCAGCTGCCATTTTGTGTTCTAATTGGAGGTTTACTATTTAGAGGTTGTTTTATTTTCTTTGTTACCTTCCAGAACGAATAGTTAGGTGATTCCGTGGGTGCAAGATTTTCTAATTTCTTAATATCTTGGTTTTTGTAATCTGTTAAAATCTTCTTCAATTGGTTGGTCAAACGATTTAGATTCGTCTTATAGCTTGGGGCGTGAGTAATTTGACATCGTTTTTTTAGTCTCCTTTTTTCTTCCAGTTTCCCTTCAATATGGTCGGGGCAGTATCCTGGTTCTTCGACAGTCTGCTCTGATGGAGTAGCATTCCAGGCAGCTCGTTGTATTGCACGATTTAGTTGCTCCACTGCTTCGTTCACATCTTCGGATTTTAGTGGGGTATTCAAATTTATTTCACTTGACAAGATGTTGCGAAATGGCTCCAATTAGTATGTTTGTTTAGCAAAGCTGGTGGTGCAGGTTTTATGATTACTTTACTTTGAAAAGTAACTAGCAGAGGAGAGTGATCCGATGAGAGCTCCAAACAAGGTTCAATTGTTAGATAATTACGTGCTATGTCTTTAGCGATGCAAAAATCAATGACATCTGGCATTTTATTTATATCTGTTGGCCAGTATGTTGGATGTCCGGTAGAAAGCTCCTGCAAATTATTTCTTACCATTGCTTGATAAAATTGTCTTCCACGTGGCGTGACTAGTTACTAGTGAATAGACTAGAATAGCCCCAGTGATTATGTCTAGCGTTATAATCTCCTCCAGCTATAAATCTGTGCCCGAGGGTCCCAAAATAAGATTCGAATTGTTTTCTTTTATTAGTTAGGTTTGGAGGGCAGTATACTGCTGCTAGAATTAGTTTACCGTTCTAGTCTTCTATTTCCACCGCTGTAGCCTGTAGGTTACGTTCACTATATTTGGCAATTTTATGATGTTTGATTTTGATTTTAATAATAACTGCTGTTCCTCCTCGAGCGTTTCCTGCAGGATGATTAGTGCAATATATAGAGTATTTTGGAATTTTAATGCAGCTTTTTGTAGTCAAGCGTGTTTCTGAAATGAGAATAACATCTAAATTATGAGTTGTAATAAAAGATTTAATTTCTTGGCCATGCTTGACCAAGCCGTTGACGTTCCAGATGTAAATTTTTAGTTTGGTGTTACTTTCCATTATATTTTTCAAATCATCGTTTATAAGAAGATCGAGCATCTTGTCCATCTTCTCTATCATCTTCGTAAGCATCTGTTCGAGGTTGTTTTGCGGTTGTTGTAGCATACCTACTGGCATTTTCTGCTACAGATTATTAGGGGATTGATGATACTACTGTTGATATTGGGTGTCATTTGCAGTCCTTTGAGCATAGGAAATATTTTGCGATGCTTGGTTCCTATTAATTCTTGATAGGGATGGGAATGAGTTTATATTTTATTTCATGATTGTTAGTTTCAATTGGTGGTTCATTAGTGATTTGTTTTTTACGTAGTGTAGGGAATCTCTTCTTTTGAAGCTCTTTATATACTAGGCAGCCTCTTTAGTTAGCTGGATATTCCTCGAAACAATTTATGCACTTGACCGATTTGTCTGTACGAAGGCAGTTCTCAGTTGCATGATCACCAGTACATTTGACACATCGTGGTCTTCGGTGGCAGTATGTTTTTGTATGTCCGAATCGCTGACATCGAATGCATTGGGGGATTTCACGTTTCCGGTGAGGAGGTTATATTTTAACTACTGACTTCATTAAATTAGTAATATTGTAAATCAAAAATTGTTGTTTGGTTTGACCTTTAGTTTAACATTGAATAGTGGTAACAGCTTTTTTTTTTCTCTGATGCTGGAGATATTTGTTACTTCATTCCCTTTGGTTTGTATTTTCTCTTTGAGAGTATTCAAATCTGTGGTGGGGTGCATGTTTCGTAGTACTACTCTAAAGGTACGATCTTGCTTTAATTGGTATGTATGAAATAGAGTGTTTTTCTCAGAAAGAGCTTTTAGTATATCTGAATAATTTTTTGAATTGTTAGGTTGAACTTACCTGATTATTGTATAGGACTTTAGTGGTGTAGCCATTTGGTGAGCATACATTGAGTAAATCAGTTAAAGGTTTTATGTAGTCAACTCCTTCTACGAATATTGGTGGTGTTATTTTGTTTCAGGAGTACTTCTGGTTACCTTTCTTCCTCCTAGTTTTTGTCTTCATCATCTTTTTCTCCTTCCGATAAACTTTGGAAGGTGTTGGAGATTGGGGTGGGTTTACTCAGCCAATACTCGCTAAGGATAGTTTGTTTACACACTCTTCGTTGTAACTCAGGACTATCGTTATGCCGTGGGAGCCGGACAAATGGACGCGAGCGTTGGGACGCAGACCCAAAAGGACGCGGGCCAAAAGGACGCAGGCCCAAAAGGACGCGGCCAAATAGACGCAGGCCCAAAAACCGCAATTTTATGAAATTAATAATAGAAATTATTTTTATATTTTATACCAGGTTATAAAATATAACAAATTTTATTGATACAAAGTTTTTCTTTTTTCAAAGTTTTTTTTAATTTTTATTTTAATACTGTGTGTAAGCTCGCTTCTTAATTACTTCTTGTTCTTTATTTCTTAATTATCTCATATTTCCAAACCATTTTCTTATATATAAGGATATATCATTTTGCATTACCAACTTAACACATAATTTTCGGAGGTTTTATATACCGGGTCGTTCAGAAACGGTATTAGTTCTTTTATCAGATCCGTATACTTGGGTGACGTCTCTTACTATTGGTCTGTTTATAGTCAGAACCGTATTCCTCGATTATTAGTGCTGTGTATAAATCTCGCCATCTAGGGGAACGTAAGAAGGAAGTATTCTGATAGGATTAAAAATCATTCAAAACTTTACTTAATTCAATTTATAAATTATTAACATTAACTAAATAAATTATACAAAAATATTTTTACATTGCGTAATTATGGGAAATTCCACGAAGATATTCAATTACACTGCGATTTTCATAATCCATGACAATACATTTGATGCGGTTGTCGGAATCAATATATTTTTTTTTCTTTCTTGGGGGTTCAGCACCTGCAGCTAGTTCGAAAAATACGTCCCTACCCCGTTGAATTTGTTTTAAGGAATAAATGAGTTTCCATATTGTAGGACGATCCATCGACAGCTCACTTTGTAATCGTCTGTGAGCTGCTTCAGCGTGATTATTCGTTCTATCAGTATCTGTTAATACTCGTGTGTAAACAGACCACGTTTCAGGAGGAAAAATAGGACGGTTTCTTCCATTACCTCTGCGATTGGGTCGTCCTAAATAAGAATCCTCAAACCATTGTAATAAAGGTTGTAATTCAAGAGGAATTTCACTGGCTAATTCATCAACTGCAGTATCCAAATCATGTATGGGTACAAATGCCAACGATGTAACCATTCGTGCATATATAGCAAAATCGGCATCATTATTATAACGCCCCAGTAGCTGAAGATTGCCTAAATGCTGTCTCATATTTTTGACGAGGTGAAAAAAGCATCCTAAAATTTCACAAGCTGGAAATGCTTCTTGAAACGCATTGATTGCTGCCAACTCGTAATCGCATGAAATTTTCCTAGGATTTAAATTTGGTTCAACTTCTTTGCGAAGTGCTATCATCCTCATATAAGTATTCGTTTGCTTATTTGGCAATAAAACGTAAATTACGGGATGTACAGCGCCAAATTTTTTAGCCATTATCACATATATTGCTATGGTATGGTGGCGAATTAAATCGCCCGACACCACGGGTTAGCTCTTGGATTATAAACTTCACAGGGTCGGCAAAATCAATAAGAGTAGGTACAAATAAAAATCTTTCTTTTATTAAAAAACTCAATAATTAATGGCGCAAACATAAAATATTCCGCACTCTGGCGCGCAAACAAGTGTCTATCCGATTTTACCTCAACAAATGCGACCTTATCGACAATTTTCGATACTTGTGGATTGGTGTCATGTGTGATATCCTTCCCAATGCGAATAATTATTTAAATCTTTCAAACTACAGCAAATATTCGCATTAGAAAGGATGATATCAATCTTGTGTTGGTCAATTATTAACAATGTACAAAATTACAAAATAAACCCACTCACTTTTTTTTTGTCTGTGCACTCTTGAAACAATGGCCGATGATAATTGAACGTGATGATATCGGTTTCCTTCTAGGTGTCCTCCAATATTAATATTTCCAATTTTTTTCCAACATAAATTTATCCAGTAGTATCATTGAACTAAATACCACTTGCTTTAAATTTTCTTCCAACACAAACCATCTAATATAATCAAAAATAACCAAATCTTGATGGTATCAAATAAGCAATAAAGTTAACTCAATCCAAATATCATAACATATCTTTTTCCAAAAAAAACTTCTTGAAAATTTTTCTCCGAGTTCCAACTAACTCGCTAGTTCTGCCGGAAGTGTCCATTTTTCCTTCTTATCTTTCTTGGTACCAACCTTTTTCAAAAATTTTATGCTTCGCACTTTCAATTAAATATTATAGTCTTATTTTGCAATAATTCCCAATTTTGTGTTTCCTGTTATGTGTTTATAAGTTACAAGATTATCCTGTTACGTCACATTTGTTAATGCAAAATCAGACAAAACCAATAAGAAAAACTTTAAAATTGTAAAGACGGCGAGAAACCCCTATCTGTCCCCCATCACGATTTTACCGACCCAGTGATCAACAAATTTGCATCGTGGCATAAAACTCTTATTACAAAATTTCGTATCATAGCAATATATTTGATAAAACAGTTGTGGTGCTGTTGAAAACGTTCCATCGACGAACCAGTGTTCAGAATCACGTAGAATTTCATGAACATTTCTTTCTCGACCAAAAAGTAGAATTCTGTTAGTTTCTGGCCCGCTATCGGCTATCAAAAAGTTTTCTTCTATTCCATGTACCTGGAAAGTTTTATACATTTCCAGAAGAATTAACTTCGTTTCTCTTTCTTCGAACGGTTTTTTTTAATGAACTTTCATTTGGTAAAGCACCTTGTGCTGCTTGTGACATTTCACTATTAAGGCATGAATTAATTATTTGTGCGGTTGACTCGACGGTAGTTGCGGCATGTTCCTTCATGTCATTCACTAAAACTTTGGCCTCAACTTTGGCCGCATCACTATCATGCGTGTGTTCATTTATTTGTTTTACTACTACATTATTTGTGGTATGTATTCTTACTTTGCAGCCGTAATTTTTTTGATCGCATCGCCAAAACTTTTTCAGTTTACATGCACTGAATCTGTCGAATGTAAAACTGCAACCTTCATGAACAAATTTTTCAATACCTTTTTGAGAAAGCATTTTCGTTGTTTTCAAAATAAATACTTACTCTTAATAACAATAAAACAATAACAAAACAATAGCAAAACAATAATATAAAACAATAATAAAATAAACTACAGGTTATTTGCTTACTCGGAAAGGTCGGAAAGGTGACTACCACTTGGCTACTTATATGTACTTCTTGATTGAACTAGACTAGATAGGTTTTCATGATGCCACACTCTACACAAAGGGTATCAACATTAACATCATCAGTGTACCAACCTAATGATATTATATATAACCAATCTCCATTCACCACTCTACCTCTCTTACGCATTATTTAATTTTTAAATATTTATTATTATTACATTGTAACATAAAGCAAAATTCAACTCCGCCATTAACATATAATTATTTACCGGGTGTTGACTCGAATAGCCGAACATAGGGAATTAACACGTAAAAACTTATTTATGCAAATTCCTGCTTCCCAAATTATTTTAGAGAAAAAATGAAAGACACAAAAAGAATGCAGAAATATAAACTACGTATGATAAAAGCATTAGATTTCATGTAATCTTTACTTATAGGGTCAAAAAATGCTTTTAAAATTGTTAAAATTTTCATTTATCAGACTGGCCATGCAAGTTTCCAAGGTAATTATTTCGAAATTAAATTGAATTAATTTCTTGACCAATCTGACAAATGAAAATTTTAACAATTCTAAACGAATTTTGGACTTTTATCTTCGAATTTCATCTAGTTTCTACTAAAAGGGTCCAAAATTCTTTTAGAATTGTTAAAATTTTCATTTGTCAGACTGGTCATGAAATTAATTCAATTTAATTTCGAAATAATTACCTTGGAAACTTGCATGGCCAGTCTGATAAATGAAAATTTTAACAATTTTAAAAGCATTTTTTGACCCTATAAGTAAAGATTACATGAAATCTAATGCTTTTATCATACGTAGTTTATATTTCTGCATTCTTTTTGTGTCTTTCATTTTTTCTCTAAAATAATTTGGGAAGCAGGAATTTGCATAAATAAGTTTTTACGTGTTAATTCCCTATGTTCGGCTATTCGAGTCAACACCCGGTATATATGGGCTTTGAATTTGATTCATCCAGGTGTACGCAAGCCAATTATTATATCATCATCCATGAAGGTATCAGGTTAAACGAGTATGACCTGCTAAAGTAACCTAAGACATACAACCTAAACCAACTAGCGACCAATAGAAAGAGACGTCGCCCAAGTACGGATCTGATAAAAGAACTAATACTGTTTCTGAACGACCCGGTATATTAAACCTTTGGAAATTATGTGTTAAGTTCGTAATAAGGAAAATGACTGTATATTAGAATAATGTGGAAAGGAATAGAAAATAAGATAAAAACCGAACAACAGCTATCGAATAGAAACGATTACAAGTAGATACTATTTTTGAGATAATATTTTAATTAAAATAATAAACGATCTAACATATTTTATACGGTAGGTATACTATATACAAGCAAAATCCACATAATGGTGTATTTAGATACATCGCAAGATGGCATGAACATTTTTTTAATTAATTTTAAAATATAAAAAATTATTTTTTGCATTTTTTTGGGCCTGCGTCCATTTGGCCGCGTCCTGCGTCTGCGTCCTTTTGGGTCTGCGTCCTAACGCTCGCGTCCTTTCGGCCGCGTCCTTTTGTCCTAGACCGTTATGCCGTTGTCTTTTCTTGTGCGTTACGGTTCTCCACTCGGGTTCCCAATTTTATGATGTTTGCATTGTATTAGCTGCGTGGTGCATCTGTTGAGTGGCCGTAGGGAATGCATAGGCAGAATTTATTGTTTGCTGTTGTGGTAATATTGGTTTGATTCTGCAATTTCTTGTTGTATAAGTGGCCCTGCCTAATAATTTTGATTATAATAAACTAGCGGAGCTGGTTGTTGCAGGGGTAAGTACGTCCCTGGTTGTTGCATCATTTCTGCATTTTGGATATAATAATAATATGTAGAATTATGATTAAATGGTATCGCAGCTGTTTCTGATCGATTTGATTGTGATATATCAGCAAGTAATTTCTCCACCACTTGGGGGAGGGGGGACATATTTTTTGGGCGGCAGTGTACGTTGCATACTCAATTATGAATAGATTTAACATATAATTATAAATGGCAGGCTTCACAAGTAATTCAATACGTGAATTAATATTTTAAAGGTATAATCTAGTGAGATTATAATATGTACTTAAATGTGTTAACTGTATTATCAAAGTGTCAAACTATTTATTTAATTGTCTTGGACAAATTGTAAATTTTCTGGGTTTGTATTTAAAAAGAAAATAAAAACTATTCCATTGGAGTCCAAAATTGTCGGAATTTACCACAGAGCACCTTATTTTTCCAATTTATTTCTACATATAATTTTGGTTCACAATCTAAACTAATATTTTTCAAATTTAAACTACTAAATTTTTTATCTAGACTTATAATTTCACATATTAGGAGTATTAATTGAATAAAAATAATCATGCAATAATTTAGTAATAGATTTACAGGAATCAAATAAATTTATTAGACTGCGTCCTCATTTTTCTCACTTAATAATATACGTATACTGCAGATTTTGGATGTAAATATGTATCTATATTATTTACCTATATAAGATTTTCCTATAGTTAAGGTGTCCATGGCATTAAGGTCTGTATTCGACCATTTCATTTTTAAAAGTATGTGATCTAAAACAAAAATTTTCTGCATTCCTACATATTTATATAATTTCCTTAGTAGTAATTGGGGAATTTCATTCAAGGCATCAATATTAGCAACTAGAGTACCCTGTACCCCATGGCAATATTAATTTTTGAACATTTATCAAAACTTAATTCCATGCAAATATCATTTCTGAATAATTTTGTAATGACGTAATGACTTATTAAAATTGATCCCAATAGTTAAGATGTTAATAAAGAAGAATATTATAAAAAATATTATTCACGGCTTCGATATCGGTTTTCCTATTAATAGCATTTTCCTCTCTTGACTTGGATCATTTCGTGTAGGAGTCTGTCTGTCTTTGTAATTAGTGACGGTTTTAAGTATTTTTATATTTTTAAAATCTGCGTTGTTTCCCTCGGTTAAAACAAGGTTTTTCTATTTACGGATTAAATAGGTTTTTCCTTAATTCATGGACTACAGTATAGTTTATTATGCTATACAGATGCCAGGTCAAATGACAATAGACTTATTCCGTTTCCTATTAAATTTTTATTGTAACTTTCAATTATTGCTGATACAGATACATTCTATATCGAAATATTAAAGAGCTAAAGAATTTTTATCGTTTATTTAACTTGTTTCATTTTTGAGTTTTTAAACATACATTATAACTACATGTAGTGGTTTTATTATAGGGTTATTGACGAAATGCATTACAAAGCATGCTTTTGGGGAAGTTCCGTGAACCGTGAAGAAGTACTGTGTGATTCTAAGTAGGTAAAAAAAAATTATTCGTGCATTGGGAAGGGGGAAATCCTCATCGACATCACTCGTGGGTGTTAGTGTCGGACTCATACCGTCTAAAACTCCCTCCGCTAAGGCTAACTGCAGGAGCGTCGTGGTATCCGTCGTTAGACATTGCTTCGCCGCTCCCGCAGTTATTGATGTCCACCGGAAGGTCGAGGTAAGAAATTCCGTCAGGTCCGAGATTTCAATCTAAAATTTCCGTTCTGCAACTCAACCAGTGATCACACCAAGCCACCATATGTATATGTAGTGTAGTGGTACTATCCAAAATTTGGACATTTTTTCCCCTAACACTCTGAAAGGTCCGGCGGAGCTTTAACCAGCGGCAGCGGTTTGCAATCGACGCTCATCAGTTGTGGGTTAATGTCGGGCTTGCATTTGCATTCAAAATTATCAAAATTATGGAAAGAATTCGAAACACAAATCGAATTTAAAACTAAAAATTGGTAGTCTTTGCAATCCTTATCATTTGCTGTCCACCAGGTGTGCTTGCTGCAATCGCAAGTATATAGCTTCTTCGCGTTCAAAATTTCAAATTTCAAACAACGCTTACCCAATTTAGATTTTTAATTTTCTTTTGCAGGAGCACTTTAAGTTTCTAATAAAGCACGCTTAAACTTATACTCAATTTTTATTATAAAATTTTCAAACATTGCAGTGGTGTTAGCAATCTCCAACACCCGACTTGACTAGACCTTGGCGTTCGCTGTCCAAGTCCCCTATTGTCCAGCTCTCTGCCCGCACAATCCTTCAGATAAAATCAACATACCACCACAATATTCCAAAATGTAACTTACAAATTACAAAAGTTTTGTACAGGTACATCAAAATTTAAATTATTTACACAAACATAAAATTTAACAAATTTATAAAATTAACGAAAACAATAAAATCAATCTGTTTCACCCCAGTAGATATAAAGTTTAATTTGGGGTTCATCAATAGCTGTGTGGTTTAATATACCTACTATATTCTCCATACCAATAGTGTCGCAACTAATTTTATCAATTATTTTTTTCGATATCTCGGGAGCGAGCAAGTTGTGGCTTCATTCTCGCTGTGAGCCGTGGGAATATGTTATCGTACATTGGAAAAATACATATAACTTGAGAAGAAACAGTAAGACAAGATGTGCACATGATTTCTGCAATGAATGGCCATCGATTAAGAATCGAAAAGGGTATGTTTTGGTTAATTCGTTGTTAACACCAACTTATTGATTTGTTTTTAATATTAGCTGTGTATTTCCATCATTATAGAAGTTAGTCTTAACCAATATCAAAACACAAAAAAAAATCAAAAAAGATATGCAAATGCAAAATGGTGTCCTATTTGGCGTTTATTGTTAGCCACTATGTAATAAACGGGTTTATGTAAGTAAATGGTAAAATTAATTAGAAATATATGTTTTTCTCTATGTAGAAAACTGACCGCCAAGGGGCAATTATTGTATTTATTAGTTTAGTTTAAATAAATTTTAAGAAGCGATTATGTAAGTGTGGGACCCAATTTGGAGGTGGGTTGAATATTATATTTGGAATAAGAAATTTTTTTCTTGAAGCAAAAATAAAGGCAGTTTGGTACGAACCAGCAACGAGTGCTTTAGAAGAAACTGCTTTCTCCAATTAATAAATAAAATTGGAGAAATCCGAACGAGTGGTTCAGCGTAAACCATCTTTAAAACCAAAGTGGGAAAATCAATACCAGCAATGATTAAAAATAAACAATTGTTTACCAAATAGATCAAATTGGGAATACCACCGATATTTAAATTGGTTAAACGGTATTCAACAGTTTTATCCTGAAATGTCTGTATCCTAAACTCCGGTAGGAATTTTGTGAGTTCACGTTAATATCAAGTGGACATCAATAGTGTAAATTACCATCAAGAAAAATATATATTATGTTTATTCCTAGGAAAGTGCACCCAATCTGCGAAATTTACGCGTTTAGTGATAGGATTACAAATCAACGCTTTATTGAAATATTCCGGTAATTATTGTTTTCACACAGTATATTGCCTTGTAATTTTTGTTTCGATTTTAGTTAGTCTGTAGGCTATTTTTTTCTTAAATTTCAATAAATTCACTTTTGTATGGGTTTTCCTTGTTTTTGTTGTTTAGTATTTCCATAATCAAACCACCATCACCACCTAGATTTTTATAGAGTCACTAATAGTCGGAGCAATTAATTTATTTCATTAAATAAAGGAAATTCCAATACAAGCTCTTGATAATTTTATCAGGGTCAGTTATTATAATTATATGTACCTACTTATGTACAGTTATAGGTAAAGCAGGACATTTATAAAGTAGGGGGGAGTGACCTAAAATGATCCCCTATAGATGGTATAATGGTTATAAAACAGAGAATAAAGTTTATAAAAATTATATATATATTTTATTAAAATGTTTAAATATTTTACTATAAGTTTTACCTTATTTTTGTTTTGTTATTTGTAAATAAATATTTTTTATCTAAATACGGTTACTATTAGAAAAATGAATAACCTATTCGACAAAAACACAAATCTTACATTAAATATTTTAATTCGTATAGAAAAAAAAAAATAAAAAGTTCAAAATCAAACCGCTTCTAAATTATGAAGTCGGTCATCTGACAGACTATTTATTAAAAATCTATCCAGACTACGAAGTGGGCACTGCCTATGTCCAGCTTATTTATATAGAGTCAACATGACTGAATCCCCATTATGCGAATGTGGGGCAGAAGGTAATATAGAACATATTTTATTTGTTTGTAATTTGAATGAAGATAATATCAGAAAGTTGGATCCCAATACCATCTATATTCAAAATGTCCAATGAAGTGTTAATTGAACTACTGAGAAACGAAGATGAAGATTATTATTGATGGGACTACATATAAATATTTGAAATTTGTGGTTATTACTATTGTATTGTGATTACTTATGATTAACATTTATTATTTTGTTATAACGTTATGTAAACTATGAATTAATAATAAAATAAGACTGGCAAATTGGATATCCAAAGCAAAAAAAAAAAATTAAAAAAATTATGAAGTAGTTGAAAATTTTTTTGATATAATTATTAATATCTACAGTTTTATAATAATAAATTATATTAAGTTTTTAATATTTAGTCTACCCACATTAGTACGAAGAACTTTAAAAAATTTATTACGCGTTTATTCGATAAAATTTTGTATATTCATTTTGATTTTGGCCGATGTGGTAGAAAATATCAATGATTATAAAAATTATTAGTTTTTGTTAAAATAAATAAAGTAGAATTTAGACAAAAAAACTAATAATTTTTATAATAAAATTTTGTATTTTTAAACTAGGTAAATTTCTGCATTCTGTTAAAATATCCAATTTTAGTTTGTTTGTGGTCGAATACCGCTTGTTATTTTTATAATTTTTCCGAAAAAGATTCTTAATGGAATATTAATATAATAAATCTTGCAGGAAGATAAAGCTTTGTTTGGGATGGCCTGTTAAAAATGGAATAAAATGTTGGGATAACAGTTCCTGATATTCATTGCTGTTGATCTGAATGGATGGAAATGCAAAATTAATTGTTTTAAATGTGATAAAGCTTCCCATACCATTAGTAAACCACCAAAAAGTTTATTTAAAAAAAATTGAGATGCCGTTAGAGTCGATTTTGAAACTTTTGAACCAAGTTTCCGTATGATATCATTGCAGCTTTTTTACTTAAGGGGGGAAAACACATTAGATCATTCAAAAAAACGAATTTTTTTTTTCATAAATTGTTAGCGAAACTATTCAAGAATATGTTCCCCAAGTTTTGAACAAAAATCTCAATTCGTTCTGATGTTATGAGCGGGGATATCAGAGCAGTTCAAATAATTCATTACTACTTTCAATTTTATGTTTTTGGCATTTTTATTTTCAAACGCGTTTATCTCGAAACTACATTTTTTCGCTTTGTGTAACCTCTAGCTCAAAAAGTTTGAAACGTATCATTTGCAGATTTGATAGTTACTTTATTTATATAATTTTGCTCCATGTGAACCAAAATTTAGGCTGATATCACTATTTAATATATATTTTTTATTGCAGAAAAGTAATAAAAAGATTGCAAAAAATCATACCTCTTTTTTAAACACCTCTAAATATATGCAATTTTTAATTTTTTTGGTCAGAGATAGGTTCACCTGGAAGAGAAACATGTTATTGAAGTAATCTTTAAACCGCATTGAATTCAGATAAAAACTATGGCCTCCAGACGTTACACAACCAGCAAAGTGTGGTAGCGACTTACGATGGGCAGCAGCTTGTATTTTCCATATTTTCCAAGAAAATGCTCCAAAAAAATTTAAATATTTGTTTGAAAATATGAATGAAGTAATCCTAAATTTTGAATAAATTTAATTAAGTCCTTACTTGTCAAAAAAAATCATGAAAATCAGTAAAAAAACGTACGTCTAAACTGTTTTCCCCCCTTAATCTTCGGGCGATTTACCCCATGCTTAATATGTTAGACCTGAGAACATCTACACGACCTTTATCATTTTCGTTTAATGGGTTATCACATGCCGCGATGGCTTAAAATGAGGTTTCATTAAAATGTGTTTAAAAAAAATTTAATGGAGTAGTACTTTCTTTGAATATTTTGGTTGGCATTATACTTTTGAAACTATTCAGAAACACAATTCACAATTTAAAAGATGTTTATTTATAAACCGTTGACAACAAACTGCGATTGTGGATGCATTTATTTACAACAATAAACATCTTATCTTATCATAACAACGATGTTTTGTAAAAATCAATTTTTCTTGGATTGACTTTATGATTTGGACAGAGTGTATATTTTTTTTAAACATTAAAAAAATTTACAAAAAAATCATCAGGTTCCTGCTTTTTCGAGAAAATCTTGAGCATTTAGACCCTACGACTGTTTAAAGCGGATTGGGGAATGCCTGTATCCTGGTTTTAGAAATTGATGATGACAATCATCGACACAGGAGACAGCCGACTGTATGTACCCTCCAAACCCCTAAGACGATTATGTGAAAGTTTTTGACACTCCCCAGATTAAAATCGGTAGGTATATACAAATTTACTCAAATAATCTACTAGCTTTATGGAGGGATCATTTTACCCAAAAATTACTAATTGGGTTTAAACAATTTTTAACACGTGCCAAACTATTAAAAATTTTCATATTTATATGAACTACATTTTCAGGAATAACCACAAGCTTAAAAGTTAAACTCATTAATGCTATCTGTTTTTCAGAACACACATTGCGCCTTTTAAGTATAGTAAATTCGACTTTAATAGATATATACCTAATTTATACTTATTTATATTAGAATATTACTTAAACCTGTTAATTATTCTTATTGATGATAACGGATATAATAGGATTGTCTGATTTTGTACAGATACCTCTAAGAAGAGAATCCTTGACCAAGTTTTGGCGCCGAAATTGGGTTTGAGAATAGGCGTCGCTTTTCCTGCTGACCCTTACAAAAATTAGAGAGTTGCCTAATGTCAAAAAATAATTTAATATTAGAATAATTTTGTTAAGAAAATGCAGTTCTGATAGCAAAAAGCTTCAGGTAAAACCTTCCTACAGGAAGGAATTTTTTGGAAAAACGCTGGATGTTGTACGAAGAAGTTATTTTTAATAACTTTAAATGTTGATATTTATTTGAATAAATAATTAAGTGATTTTTAAATTTATGGTATTTTATCGTTCATAATTATTATTTTTTGTACAAAGCTGTGATGATGGAAGTGCCACTAAAAATTTTGTGTTCAAGGGCACCCGCACAACTTGGGTTTATTCTACGTGCCTACTTAGGTTAATGACGCTAAAACATCACAAGTTTGACATTCTTTGTTTGTCATCTGATATAAAGTTTTTATTACCTAAATTTATTATTCGTTAAATTTTTATTAGTAAGTTAAAAAGTTTGTGGTGGATAAACTTATTTACATTATATTATTTAATTCACTTTAATGGAAAATTTCAATCCGAAAAATGAAAACTTCTGAATCGCTTGGGATTGACCCGGAGGTTTTTATTAAATTTTTTTGAGCTATAAGTAATTAACACGGTAAGTTATAACATTTGTAGAATAAAATATATACTTACCCATTAGAACAAAAGTAAATAAGTCGGAAGTGACGCAAAGATTGTATGTTGACAAGAAAGGAGTTGCCATGCCCAAGAACAGCTGGTATACCTACTTCACACTTGACCGCAGGAAGATAATATTTACTTTCATAATTATTATACTTCATCAGTTATTGCGAGTTAAATACTGAAATATGAAATGGATTTAGCAAGGAAGAATAAAAATACTTGAATTTGTAACAATAAATGTTTAATACACATAGCGCAGTTTATCACAGAAGTATAGTTTAAAGACACCACAATAATTTAATCCTGCTAAATACAGAACAGTTTTAATACCTACAAAACCACACTAACACTTTGAAATTGCCTACAAATAATAA
This sequence comes from Cantharis lateralis, assembly GCA_963170105.1. Lineage (NCBI taxonomy): Eukaryota > Metazoa > Arthropoda > Insecta > Coleoptera > Cantharidae > Cantharis > Cantharis lateralis. Next base: position 15,472,745 of record OY720629.1, read on the forward strand.
TAACGTTCTGTATATTATAATAATTATTATACGTGTCGTATTAAATAAATACTGCTAGAAATCTCCTAATAACAGATAAATTAATTACAATAAAACTATAAGTATCTATGTACAGTAATCAGATCAGTTTTTAATAAAATTAATAATAATAATAATTATAAATAGTTGTATAAATAAAATAATATAAGCGGATTTATAAAATGTACAATAAATTAATAAATCTAAAATTTACACTTTGCTGTGATAAAAGCCTTCTAAATTTATTAGACATAACAATCGGAATATATCTAATTAAGTTGATGTCAATAATAATAATCACGTAGCTTTCTCACCATGAATTTTCTACTGTTATATACATGCGTTCACTTAGTTACTATTCAACCTACGAAAATCTAGCCAAAAATTAAACCTCGAAATGGAACATGGACAACCAAGGCTTAACGTTTCTGCGTTACGTTCAATTTGCTTTTAATTTGAAATAGTCGAGTACTATCATCACGTATTCGAGTATGTTTATGTAGTCTCTGTAAATGATCCAGTCTCTCATTTTCTTATCGATATCATTTTCTGGTTTTCGTAACGTTTCGGCCATCCATTCTCTTTGAATGTCGGGATGCATTTGATTGCAGTACCCTCTTTCGTGTATCGCCGCTTGCATTTCCACCAACACCAAACGCAAATTGTATTCCGATTGATTAAAGTCTTGTACAAAAGGAGCTCCGTCGTCCTCTTGATCCCAAGTAATTTGTTCCAAACCCACAGCAACTATTTGTAGAGAACGATACATATCGACCAACGCTTGTGGAAGCTGCAAAAATACAAAAATTTTGTTTTATAATATGACCCGACGAGGGACTTTCTTTATAACATACCGTCAAACTATTTAGGTGCTCTTGGGGATCGATGGATTGATTTAGTATTTTTGCAATTTCTTCATTATTCGGTAACCAGTTCTCGTAATGAGCGTTTTGCCAATCTTCTATGAGTTTTGATGCAGGCATGCCGAAATTTTTGAGAGACTGTAACAAATAATACACTTATTAGTTTTATCATCGATTAGGTATTAATCATAATGAAATGAAAATTTAGGCATTGCGAAGTTTCTTCGAAGCACTTAAATATGAGTAGGTACATCGAGTGTAGAATCGTCCCACGCATAGTTATAGCATCAGTTTGTTATAATTATTGGGCACTTCTGCGTTCTGCGAATATAATATGAACAACGCAGTCCTGTTTAACGACCACCGCAAAATAATTAATAAATTACCCTAACAAGTAGCTAAATACCCACAATGAATTCTCACGACTGCGACTGTAGAATTTAAAATACCTAAATAATGATTGAAAAAAATATTCTTATTTAATGCATAAAAACTGGCATCGGACAAGAGTCATATCAGTGTAAATATAATTAGTATGCGGTCAATTGCTTCTATCAGACGCAGGTTGCGTGATGGCCTCGAACTAACTAATCATCTACTTTGAGTATACATATTTAACAATAAATACTATTTTTTGTGTAACTGTCTTATTAAAATTACGAGAAGTAAATTTATACCGATATTTATATAATTAAGATAATAATATTTGCTATAGGAAAAGTCGAGCCGGAGACATTATATTGTGTACATACATACATACATGCAGTATAAAAAAATATTCATTCATACCCATGGGAAATAAATATTTTACGCTAAAGATTAATTCCATCCACCTGTGGGGCAATAAGAGATTATGCATTCTTGCGGATAATGTCAAAGTACTACGAAAAATGTGGTGGCATGATAAAAGATACGCGATCTTGATTGCTTATTCCAAAACAATTGTAGCTGTGTGTGCACCTGGCGTAACAAATATCACGTGAGCACAAGATTCTTTCTAGTACAATACTACCAAAGGGTGTTACCACGCCACCCGCACACACTTTGATAATGTCTTTAGCTATCAACTTTGGTGTTAAATAAAAAAGAAAAGATTCATTGACCTGGTTTCAGCAGACAGTATGACGCTGCTAAACGAGTGGGCGAGTTTCTCTAGACATCGCGACGCTTTAATATTAACTTATTCTTAATTTGAATTGAAATTTTATTGTTTTACGTATTCGCTTGTATTTTGACTTTGTATCACTTTTCCTTTGGTTAACATTTAAAAAAATTTAATTACCAATAAACAATACCTTGTAACCATTCAAGACGATGGAAAATCCATCGACGGACACGATTTTACCGGATATGACAAAGACGCAAGGTATTTATATCCGATGGGCACGAATCAATTTATACCTACATAGGAGGGAAGTAACAGAGACGAAAAATATGATAGTGTGTAATCAGACATCAACGGACGGCATAATAGAAAACCACATGTGAATACAAATTAACAATTTCATAGTAGGGAGATCCGTTAATGAATGAACGATACATACGCTATACGAGATGAGCTTACATGATAAGTAGGCACTTAAATTTATATTATTATTGAAAGATTTACATTTTCATTCTGTAAAATGCATTTCTTTTTAATTCTTATAAAAATTACTCCGATATTTTATTTTAATTACTATTTTAATTACGTCAATATAACTCGTAATATATAGCGAATCTGGCGAATTTAAAACCCAAAATTATGATTTTCATGGTACTATTTTGCTTTTGTTAATTAATTGTGGAAATGGAGTTAACAAACTACGGAGGTAATATTATATCATATTATGTAATCGATCATTGGTTAAGGCCTGATCTATCACGACGGCATAGTATGAACATTGACGTTCATTTTTTATTTGCCTACAGACGTACGAACTTATTTCGCAGTTAATAAATTATCCGCGGTATTTGAAAGTTGCCAATACTAAAACTCGAGCTTTTATGTTAAAAAAATTAGAAAATTTAAACTGCATTCATAATTTTTAAAACATGATAATATAATCTAATAATAAATATCCCGAATCTATTATTAGATATAGATGATTATAATATTATACCGTTAGGTATATTGCCAAATTATTTTATGAATTTCGTATCGCAATTGTTTAATTTGTTGAAATTACTATAGTTCCTACTTACCAATTCTGTTCTGAAAACGACAGCTTTTCGATGGGCAGTAGTCGTTTGTAATAAGATTGGGTCTATAAGTTCAGCATCCGTAAGTTGTATTGCTGAATTTGTTTCAGAGCAATTGGGCATTTTTAAGTTAGCTGGATTTATCCATTTGGGAGTAGAGTCATATCTATTCGACATAGCTAATCGTTGTTTCGTAGGTGCCGAGAGAGTCGAAGGTACACTGATAACACTTAGTAGATATATTCCGGCAATTAGGACTTGTTTTAATCCTGAAACAAAGATGACACATGAAAGGTATGTAACAATATTTGTCGGCGACATTTAGAAATAAACGACATAATGCTATATAAATATATACACACGTATCTGGACAAACATCAGAAAGGGCGCCAGAGCGTGAGAATGTTTCGGGGCAAGACACGAATTGGATGACCTCGTGAGCGGACAGACTTGTAAAGCAAGGACAAGATGACCCATTCGTGTAGTGCCCCTTGTTTCTTCTTACAATAATTAAGCAGAAAAAATTATAAAATTCTATCGATCGTATCGATTTTCGAACATGAAATTTCACTACATTATTTTTGCTTAAACATCCAAATCTATCGGATTTAAAATAGCAGATTATGTCCTGCTTTGTGACAACGTTATGTCAAGAAAATCCTAATTAATTATTCACTATTTTTGTATAGGCAAAATGTAAGCCCACGTTGAGCAGCACCTAGAAGTGCAACACCCACTTGTCAGGTGGATGATAATGGCATTGTTTTGAACAGACATGGGATGTGGCAGCAATTAGGAAATTGCCTACACATAGTAGTCTGCTAAACAAGTTGAACAAGCTTTTTGATAACAGTACATGCTTACTGCAAATTTATGTGTGAGAAATTTTATTAAATTCGTTTTGGTATAGTCTGGATGTCTAAGTAACAAATTACGCTACTACAAGAGTAATAAAAACAATACAAAAATGCAATAAACGTTAACAGGTGTACATACATCAGTTGATCTATTTGTTGTAAAATGCTTTGAAACAACTAAAGATTCGTTTACGGCTATAATGGTCGGTAATTGTCAGTTAATCATGGCTAATTCTTCATACTTAACAATTTACGACATTTTTGTAAAATTAATACTTGCAAAATAAAAAACGCAGGTGCATTCTATGGTGTTTCATCTTATACTGTTATATCGATGTAGGTACCACATTGTTATTATGTTATATGTATAGAATAAAGTGAAAAATCAACCGAGAGATAAATTGAAAACCAAGCGATGTCCTATTAGTTGATATAAGTGGTACATACTTTGAGTAACTCTTGTAACACACCAGTGTTGTAACAAAATAAGTATGTAAAGATATTAGCGCATTGATTTGACTCAACAAAATTTCCAATGCATCATTTTTATATTATGATACTTTATGATTCACGAAGTAGGTACCTACACCTAATTATATTTTATTCTCAATTTTAAAACTAAAACAGTTAGTCAACTATTATAATAGTACAAGTGGGTACTTGCACTATAGCCTAGACAAAACGTTACGGTTTGTAAATTTATATTTCCAAATACTTAATGCGGGAATCGCGTTTTCATGATTTAAACCGATGTTAACTTGAATTAACTTGTGGTTAACCTGTAAGATATGCACGTGTTGCGTGTCATAGTTACGGATAAGTAAACATTATTATTCAAGTGTATAGATAGTTTGATCGTATTGAGGTCCCACATTAGGATTGGCCACCTGTTGCTAGTAGCTCCGCCTATATCAACATCGATATACAGGATATTTAGTTATAGGTGGTTGTTAACTTACTTCTTATCGCATTCCAAAAGTAGCAATTTTTCCGATTTGGTTTCGACCACCTTAAACAATTACGTTTGTGGAAATGTAGCCGACAATTATTATTTAAGCTTTCGTTTAAACTGTCTTGTTCGTATGAATGGATAAAACTATTTCTTCTACCGTACACACTATATATTACACAATATTTATTAAAATCACATCTTGGTTTAGCAGTCCTCTGATCACGATCAAGCATCCCTTCGACATGCCCGCACGTTGTATGGCAATCCATGACTATATTTTGTTGCGTGTACACCGGCACTGAAAATGGCACTATTATGGCACTTCTTGTAAAATACTACTATGTAATTGTAGGTATTTATTATGTAGCGTTGTCATAAAACTATCTTTCGCTGATATAATAAACAGTCGTTAGAAGTTTACTATGTTTAGCCGACACTTTGACGATTATACCACCTGGTATTAACGAAACGTGAAGTTTGTGTTTGAAACGTCAACTGACCAATTTATATCTTCGGCGGATAATATCCGTGTGTATAATACCTAGGGTGGACCATTGGACCAAGCTCCTCCTTCCATTGATAAAACACATTTCCCCTTCCACAGGTGCCGCTAAGAGAGTACAATACTAAAAGTCAATGTAAGAGAGGTGGACGTTTAAAACCGTCTCCGTTAAAGTGTTAGCGTATCAATAGTAGAGTTTCCGGGTATTGAGAAACTCCCGGTGTCGTCATCGAGTCCGTATTCCAGGAACTACGATCTGAGAGATCGCCGTGGCTCCACTCTCAATTTAACTAGGATGACACATACAACCATAGTCATTCCGTGTATTCGTTGTGCCAATTAACCTGCATTTGATGATGTGACACATCTTTATAATCAAAACAACCAAATTGTTTTCCCATCCAATCGACATTAATGTATAATCCATTACTGTAGTTAAAAACACATGCTATTCGTATTGTGTAAAAGCCACGATATAAAAAAATTGACCTTTAATCGTACAAACTATTTAGTGTTTTTATAATAACGTAATACTGAATAATTAACTAACGCACATAGCCAATTAACTACATCATACTGAAATGTGAGCGAGCTACAAATCCCAATGAAGTTCGATATATTATTATTATCTAACTTATTGTTAATTAGATATACCGAACTTTATTGGGAGTTAAAGCTGAAGTTCATACATTATAATAATCGATGACACTAGGTTACTTTTGCAATAATCATGTTATTGACATTTTGGATCAATTTTAATTCTTTCAACCTGCTGCTTTATAACCAATTATAACTTTGCAAGGTTGCAATAACGAATAGCAGGATATACCTACTAATACTATAATAATAATATAACGCTTAAGGAAACCTCGAAACAATCATAGCACAATATTCAATAATAAATATATGGGTTATTAAATATAGCGGTATAGTGTAAAGTGAAAGAGCCCTCTCAAAATTTCGTGCAGTGTAAAAAGTAAAGAAATAATACAAACTTAAATTATTCTTCAAACGATCGCGTATAAAATATTTCGTCTGGATCAAATTATTAATGCAATCACGAACACTTACCTAAACAACTTCGACATTGACATAAAATTTATTAACAATAAATGTACATTAAGTTTACTCATAAGAGGGAATTCCCTATTCCATAAATTAACAAACTAATTTTAGGTATTTTTATTACAGCAATAACGTAATTTTTTTGCGGAATAAATTACGTTAGATACACCTTTTCTAAATTGCGCACATGGGTTTGGGTAATGTGCATAATATAATAATATAATAATAATAGTATCGAATATGATTTTTGGAAAATCGATGGAAAATTCACATCATCTAGTTAAAAAATTTAAATAATATAATATTATAGTATGTAATAATAAAATTTCATTGTAATAAGGAAAGAGGAGTAGAAGTGGGTCGCTAAGCTTTGATGATATCTAGACAATGTTCCACAGCCGTTACTGTAAAAAAAGTAATGTCAAAAAGGCATAATAATAATTTTAAAATTTTATATACATAAATTAAAGTAAACAGTCATTGAGTTGTACTTCACCGGTAAGGTACACCCGAGTACAATGTTGAGGTAATAAATAACCATTTTTATTTTTTAAATATCAGGGAAATAACATTTCTGTTAAACAAATATCAGAAATAATGGTCATTTCCTGCAGAAATAACAAATATTATTTTTGTTGCACCACTACACACAGACTTCAAGTCAAACTTTCTCTGCTTCGCGAGTTTGAGGCTAAATCATTAATTACCTTAAACACAGTACGTATCAGGATATTTTTTTCATCTGAAGTAGTTTTTTCATCTGAAATAGTATCCTGTTCTGACACACTTTGTGTACCCGGTACTAGTATCTACTCTAGATATTACGTAAGATATGACCAGCATGGACTTCTAAGATAGGATATGCGTTTGGGAAGGAATAAGATATTTATGGCTTAAATTGATCCTAGGTGGTCATACAAGACATTAATACGCATTTATATTAAAATTTAGGGGTTTGACCATGATTAATTTGAAGGGCAAAAAATCCCTTAAGCCTTAAAATCCCTGAGATATTCCATTTATTCCTTGTACCTCGTAAGTTGTACGACAAATTCCAGTGACTGTTTCATTTAGCTTTTCTATATTTTAAAGCCTATCTATTTACCACGATGCCAAAATGGAATGAGTTTCCGCCCGAAATTGAAGAAAAAACGAGTTTAAACGAATTTTTACGACAAAAACATTTGATTACATTAAAGTTACAGAAAATTGACAAAATATAGCCAACAAAAATTTTATAATTTTCAATAAATTTCTCAATATGATCGAAGAAATTTCTTCAAATTATTTCTTTCTAGCAGGATAATAAATTCTTTAGATAGCCATCCCGTTAGTGACGGGACGTTAGTCCCGGAGTGACGTCATAAACTTAACTTGCCCCGAAAAAAGATTTTTAATTATAATAGGTATTTAAACAAGCTAGGGAATTGTAGAACTTATACCACATCCTAAACTTCCCAGTGATCCAAAAAAGAAAATTCTTCACATTTGAATAAATTGTAAAAACCCAAAAATTTTGTTCAACACGTTATAACGATTTTTGATTTACAACTTCAGTTTCTCGAATTAGAGCTATTTTGTGAAGCGAAATCAGTCTAATTAAAAGGGGTTAACCATAAATATTCTGCTACTTCAAAAACTGCCAGGTCAATAGAAATTTTAAAAGCACAACTCAAGCCAGTTAGAAAAATTGCTAAAAGGTACGTTCTAGATGTACCTATAGTGATATGTGTCATCATATAGTAGCCATGAAGATCATTCACTTCAGTTATTGATGAATTCTGACCAATTCGAAATATTTTTGAATGAAATATCCAAAGATGAAATTGCAGAAATAAACAATATTGGATTAACAGCAAATAATTTATAATAACCCCGGGATCTTTAATCGTACTTCTTGTGTACTAGGAAGAGAAGGGTACGGTAAAGTGGGAAATTTAACCTCAATTCAGATCTCTTATTTTTAGATTCATCTAGAAAATATAATATTGACTAGTTTCATTTTTAATTTTATGAAAAGAACGTAACCCTTATATATTGGGTACCCATATTATGTACGTACTATTAATTACAATTCTTCAAAATACAAATACATTTTCAGTAAAGTAATTATTCTTTCATCAAAAAGATGCAAAGAAACGTTGCAATTAATTTTTTTAAATTTATTTATTTGAGGGAAATATAACAGTTGCACCAAAAAAAATTCCAGAAAAGACTACTTTCAAAAATTTAAATAATTAACTAAAATTCGAGCTAAATCAAGTAAAAATTCACTTGCAAAAAAATACTTAAAATCTGAAAAAAATATTTATGCATACTAAAATTAAGTTTCCAAAAATAATAAACTAAAGACAGTTTTTCTATAAAAAATGTGAACTGCGATAACAATTCCACATTGTATTTTAAGTGCGACCGATATCTTCAATAAATTTTCGTCAAATTAGAATTTACAGATAAAATTTTATTAAAATCATTGCAAATTAAACAAATTGCAAAAAAAATATTTAGTACTTAAATCCTCTATCAGACCTGTCCGCCTAAATGCGGAGGCAAAAACTGACCAAATTTTGGTTTTCAAAAATAACTGCAACTCCCATAAATCCGTTGAATTTCACGTTTCTTCACAAAAACTTGTAATCAAAGAAAATTTCACTTCTTTCCAGAATTTAAAATGAGAAAATTCACTCACTTATTCAAAAATCAAAAAGAGCTACTCACACCACAAAATACCTAAACAAGAAGAAGTATCCTCTCTCCTCGCGCAAACGAGACAAAATTTAGGATATTGTCAAAAATTTTACAACTTTACAATTTGGTCTTGCCAAAGTAAAAATGATGACGAATTACATCCTGCCCAAGAACTAATGCAAAAGAAACAATATATTACCACATCCTACCAACCCAAATCACAAATCTTACCAAAAGCTCAACCTTTATTATCAAAATCAGAAAAAAACAGATTTTGTTGTCTAAACCAAAACAATATAGTATACCTACCTATCGAGCTAATATTGAAGCATATTAAAAAACAATTATTTAATGAATTTTTAAAGATTTTAATAATTTTATAAATAAATTTTTTTGTAAATGTAAACTAATGTTAAAATTAATAAATCACATTTTAACGTATTAAAAGTGACTGCATTTTTAATAAATCTTATACGGGAGGCTGCTGCTACTGTTTGATGTCAAGAAAAGGTTTAGATGGGATATTGAAGAAAGTATCTATCTAAAAGATAGATCATTACAATAAAATTATTTTGATTTTGTCTTTCGACGTCATAAAATTATTTGAGGATTTTTCGACCTATAAAATGGGGTGGGAGTGCACTGCTTTTTAAATTAAATATAATCAAAAATAAAATTACTGAAATTTGTTCCATTTGAAAAAGAAACCCTGTAAGAAGAAAATTCAGAAAATTTTCTAATGGTGCAGAATTTTTTAAATTAAAGATTTTTCATCTACTATATTTTCGGTGTGTGGTGCCATAGAATAAATTGATGTTTTGAGATAGTTTTAAGATAGTAAGATGTTTATCATGCATTAACAAATTTTTGACATTTAATAAATCTTCATGACTAACTGCATCCGCAGGACGACCGCGGTGATCATCTTCAAAGGACTCATGTCTGTCTTAGAAAAGCCGTACCCAATTGTAAATTGTTTTTAGTGAAGGTGAAGATTCCTTTTAATATTTTAAACCTACCACTTTGCATTTCTTTTGCACCTTGACCCGTTTTGTTAACTACTTTATCACGGCGCGGTGTTCGGGGATCTCCATTTCCACAAATTTCAAAACTGACTAGTATTAACAATTGAATAAAAATCCAACGGTTGCTGGGATTGATTTAATTTTTGAAAGCTGACCTTTTATTTGATTTTTTTATACAAACCACTTCAAGGATATTTTTGTAACTTTTCCGTTTTTCGGTTTTACCGAACTTATTGATCTCCCCTCGTATTTAGATATACAGAATGTACCTACATTTAAAAACTATCCACATCAAATATCTCCTGAACTATTAAATATGGCAAAAATGTAAAATAAGCTTTTCTATTAGGAGAGGAAAGACTAGACTGTGTACTATTATGTTGCTTTAGAACCTACTCCCTCGCCCCCAGCTACCCCAATTTCTTGAATCTTCCAAATAATACTAAAATATTGACAGGTTGAGCGAGTTATTATAAAAAAAATCAAAAATTTCTTAAAACAGTACGTTCTTCGATCATAACCTTATTTTACAAACCGTTTTTGAGCAATTTCTTGAAAACGAATTTATTGTCTTAAATTTTTTTTGCTTTATTTTTATTTATTAGTTATTTTCATATGTAGAAAATACATTTGGAAAAAATCCAAATCGATAGATTTCATTTAGGGTATCGTGCCATTTAAATTTTATAAATTTGGGTAGCTGATGGTGTGAGCAGAGTACGCAGTCTAGTCTCCCCTTTACCCAGAAAAGTTTATTTTACAAATTTTTTATAGTTGATGTAGGTCACGAGAAATTTTAGGTGGATTGGTGAATTAATATATTATGTATTGTTCACGTAAATTTTATGTCGTGAATAAAATAATTAATGTTGCTTTGTCAATGATATACTTCATAGTATCTCAATTTAATATTATTTTAATCAAATTAAAATATCAATTTTTTTAATTTGTGGAAAAATGATTTTCTTGCATTAATAAGATATGAAGTAAAGAAAAGTTGTAAGTAAAATATACAAAGCAGTAGTAGATATACTTATTTAAAAAATTAAAAATCAACCATATTTTGAGAATCGGTTAGTAAATACGACATAAACCTATTTCTGTAAAAGACGATTCATGTGTGTTTGACCCATTATAGTCTATAGTTGGTACTATTATTTTTGTAGGGGGTGGATTTTAGTTCATGCAGATTGTATTACCAGTAATCAGCTAAATCTAATGAACGCATTTAATGGAGACAGCCAGTCTAAATTATAATGAGGATTATAGTCATCGACGTATATAATACTGCAATAATATAAAAAAAGTATAATACTATAGTTTTTTTATCTAATAGATAGGTACTCGAAGATGTAATGCGTGTTTACTTAGATTAGAAAACAAAATTTATGAAAATACCTCAATAAATAAAATAAAAGTAGATATCTAGTTATAATAGGCGAAACTGACAATAAGTTGAAGCAAGTTGAAGTTAGTTCAAAATAGTTTATTTCATATAAGTAATACTTCTTTTATGCAAGTAGTATTCCTATAATGTCCTATATTATTATATCAATTATACAATTAATATTGTATACATCTCTCGAGAATAGGTCAGTTTCACAGCATCTTACTGTAGTAATAAATCGTATAGTAATTCGAAATACTTACTTAAAAAATTTGTTATTGCTGCAGTGGTAATCAACAAAATTAAATAAACATTGCTAAGTATTTAAAATTTGTGCGTGTTTATTTATTTTAGTTAATTAATAATAATATTTTGGTAAATTTAGTCTATCAGTTTTATTGCGAAAGTTTAACGTGCAGTATATTATTTTACTTCACTATTTTATTTTTTATACAAAGAGACATACCTTCAAAGTAACAATTCGTGGCAGTATAATTGAAACTACACATTTTATGACTAAATAGGTACCTACTCACAATTTTGTTGAAATCGATGTATATACTTTGTGCAAAGGATAAATACCAAACAACAAAAAAAGGGATGTCGGGGTAGATGAAATCACTTTTCAAATTGTGAACAAAATCAATTTTTTTTATCCTTATATTTGTTGGTATAGCCCAAATGCTAGAGAAATGATTCATAATACTATGTATTCGTGTAATGCAACCTTAGCATATTAGTAAACTATAATGAGCTAGTCTACTTTGCATAAGTCAATAATCGAAGTTAACGTGTTATGTTATAAGCGAATATTTTATAGTTTTCCTTTTTTTCGCGTTTCTACGAATGTACGGTAAGTTAATTATTGTTTTATATTACTCTTTGCGCTTGTTTTTTAATATATCTACAATTAAATTCGGTAGTATAGTAATCCCTAGTTCAAAATAAAACAATACTCCTTGTGTGGTTTGTTGTGGAATGCCATCAATGCCATGTCAATCGCTATACTTTGTCTACCTCATTTTAGCGCACCAACCATTTTCCATCATAACTTACTTTTTCATTGCTGTTAATTGACCGATTCAATTCTGGGAGGTATTTTTTGTACTCGGGCGGTACGTGAGATCATATGATTATTTTAAACAAATTAATATTATTTATCGTAAACTAAAAACTGTTAGCTAAAACAATTAATTAATATAATTAACACTGTTGTAAAATAAAATGTGGAATCGATAAGTCTTTAGTAATCAATATGATGTTGTTAAGCATATTGGAAAGACTATACGCACACGAAATTGTACCTCATCTTTAAACAATTTTAAAATACGCTCTTGTATTCTTGTAAAAATAATAATGCTGGCTATAATAATAATCCCGAAGTTTACATTAAAACTAAAAATTTAAAGAATTTTAAATAAATATATTTTACCAGAAGTAAAATGGTTGTTTACCATTTACCATCATTTAGTTTCTGTTCCATGTTCCAATTTTCAAATAATAAATCTTTGCAAACGGTAGAAAAAATTATGGATTTTAAATTAAAAGTCAAAATATTTGACAACACTATGACAAGTATGCGTTATAGAATTCATTATTCCATTCGGTACAAATTCAATTAAATTTCTTTATTTACTTCTCTTTCGTTAGCAAACGTCGAGAAGAATAGTATGTTAAACATAATATATTCAAAACTAAAATTTAGTATACCACTGTAAAACATTTATTTCTGAACTATTGGCCGATTATAATATTAAAATGTGATGTGATATTATTTTCTTGATTCTAGCAACAAACTGGAGAATACAGATAGGGTGTTTATGAATTTTGAAGCAATACACGTCATTAGCATTGACGGCATCATATTGGACCATCGTTGATTATTAACCTCAAGGGACGTATTACGTATTACTCATTTCCGACGAATCAGAGAGTCGAATTCGGAGCTGTATGAGCAGATGTCAATGGAAATCTGACAAAACAGCGTAAGTGACAATTAACAAATTTTAAGAGGCATAAAAACTGAATTATTCGTAATGCGACAGAGCTATCCCAACTAGCACAAATACTCCCCGGAACGTAGCGGCTACTATTAAAGGGAACCGCGAAGTCGCCACTACTGGAGGCGGGCACGTTATAGGTACGTTCTTATTACGTGCCCGCTACCAAAATGGGGAACATTTTTGTGGTAACAAAAACGTTCCGGGGTGGTGCCGGCGACTTATACCGCTACGTTCTCATAACGTTAACGTTACGTCCCGACCTCGACCCAGGGTGGTCACTACAACGTTCACGGACCTATACTACCTACTCGAATTCTTCAGGGTTCCGGTTACGTGCTTTATCTATTTAAAGCTTTATCTATTTATGTAACTAAGAAACATGATGGAATATTTACAAAGTTTTTAAATTATTATATTATTAGGGTAATATAAACTTACAGCATATTTCGATGGCTAGAGTATTAAATGAAAACGAATGCAAGTTTATTGAGAAACATATTAATCGTACGTCGAAATTTGACCATGCGCCATTGATATTTTCTTTATTTTTATTAAAATATTTTATTTAAGCCAATTGTGATTTAAGAATCTGACACCGGCGTAGATGCTAACAATTTTTTTATTATTCTTTGCTATTTAAAACTAATTTTTATGCATTAATTTACTATATTTGATGCAAAAATTATGTTAAATTAGTATTTTTTGTTATTCTGGTGTAAGGTTCATATTTCCAATAATGGCGTCATCAAAAAATGGCGTGTTACCAGAAAAATTACTTTAAAGTCGTGATGAGCCAAAAATGTGACTTTAAAGTGGTGACTACCTGGACGCTAGTAACAGGGTGGTTCCCGCTCTGCAAATATGGAACTTTAAAGTAGCCCACGCCATGGCTCCACGTGGTGGAGTAAGCTTTATTGCGCAAACAAAATACAGCTATCAATATAACTGTACAATTAATTTTTTCAATTTTAAATAAAAGAATTTAATTCACCATGTAGTATGCTTGCATAGGTAGCGGCTATGTTATAACACTAATAAATATTACTCACAAGTTCTCACGACTTTAAAGGATTAGTAAAGGTTCCCAGAATGTCTCGGCGACTACCAATGCTACTTAAAAGAGGTCAGAACTTTGAAGTCGCTTTTTGGTAATCTTAGCTAGTCACCGTTACTACCATTTCCTACCGGCAAGTTTTGAAAACTTCAAGGTTGTCATACAGGTAGCTACGACGTCCCCATTACCTGTAAGGCTACTTCGAAGTATTGTAACTTCAAAGTAACCACAATTGGTGACAACTACGTAGCAGCGACTTGAAATTATTCCTATTAAGTAATTTATACATCAAAGTCGTAGATTTAGTGACGGTTACGTAATAGTCACTCGTGCAAGGTTCCCGTCTCAGTTGCCGGTACTTTGGTGCTAGTTGGGATCAATAAGCGGTTTTGACTATCGTAATTTGTTTTTAATTTATAATTTTTAGAACAATAATAATCAAAACGCGTTTTCAAATAATTTTAATGTGCATTTAAATGTGAAACATAGATTAATGAAAATTTGGTAACATCAAACGTGTAAGCAACACGAATGGCGGTTAAGTAATATGAAATGAATGAAAATAATATGCGCATTAGAGACGTTTGGCGCTTACGGATCTTTTAAATGTAAATAAGATGAAAAGTAAATTTTTTACGAATACACGGTTGCATTAGTTGAAAGAGCTTAGGCTAAATTATAAAAATATGTAAAAAACGCATTTTGTCAATTTTGGCGCTTACGCTGTTCTGTCAGACTTCCATCGATGGACCTGCCGATCGATGATTGCCCTTGGGAAGTTCTGCCTTCGATCGATGATTGCTTTTTGCATTCTGTCTTTGATCGAAATTTTCGAACGACTTTCCCACTAACATTTACCACCAAAAATACAATAACAAAATCGCCAGTCCGCATCATACTACAAATTGATGCCGCATCGACAGCAAATCAGCAATGACTTCTATGTACAGCGCTTAAACAATATCTGATGAAGATTATGTAAATCATGGAAGATTAAAAACTTAACTGGTTTTTAATATTGCTAACTTTTTCAATTTTAATTAAATTACTAATATATTTCACAAGTTAATAATTTATATTTAATTATAATAATAATAATAATACATGCGAATTTTGTATAATACCTATATAGGATTATCAAGAAAAGAATTTATAAATCTATAATTATTGAAAATACAGTTACCTATCGAGCGGAAGTATGGGATATTAGCGTAAAAAACAAAAAGAAGCTCGGAGCAATGGAAATGGACTTCTGGCAAAGAAGCGCTGACAAATCATCGTGAAAATATGAAAAAACTCACTACCCGATTTTTAGCACGATCCCTATTTATACTACCTCCCTTACAGGTTTGTGCGGGGGGTAACATTTTTAAAACAAATTTAAAACAAGATATTAATTTATTCGACAAAATGATTCTTCAAATACGGTTGATTAAATTTGCGTAGTGCAAAATTTATTAAAATAATTTGCAAATCGAACCAATTGCAAATTCATATAAGTAAATTATAAATGAACTTAGCTCGTGTTTGCTCCCAAAGTGTTGATTTTCGATCTTCCAATGAATCTAGTTTCCAGATATGTTTGAACAAAAAAAAAACTTTACCCAACTGAGAAATCCAAAAAAAATTGCAACTTCCATAAATACGTGGTGATACACAATTTTTCCTAAAAGGATTTCTTCCAGAAGATGCACAAAACTTCACTTTTAAGGAATTTTAAACCAAAAAATCGAAAAATCAAAAACGATCACTATTCACAATTTTCTCTCATATCAACATCTAACCACCTTTTCTTTTCTATCTACCTAGTCGCGCAAACGCCATGGTTAATCGTTTATAAAATAAATGTACGAGGCGTTGCCAGAAAATAAAATAACACACTTGAGAATTTTGTTAAAAACAAACGCTTCTACTTTCCCAACAAGCGTAAATGGTAAACACAGCAATATCTAATGGGTTTGAAATTCTCTATAGTGAGTTTTAAGTGTTTGACAAATGAACACACGGTTTTGGTAAAAACAAATGTAAGAACAAAATAGCAAAACAAAATTTGTTCCGAAATATACTAGGACATAATTTTAAGATCAAAAATAAGTGTTAATTGATAAAATCATATTTAAGGCCATTTTATAAAATGTCAGAAAATTTATGTAAAAATATAAATTTTAAAGCATTTTTTAATTCAAATATGAATTAAAGAAAAGTGTTTTCCATTTATGCTTGTAGAAAAAGTATAGACTATAATCGTTTGTTTTTAACAAAATTGGATTACGATATATGGAGATATGAGAGAATCCGTTTTGGGATGAATTGTGTTTCATCTAAGGTTTCACCACATATTTATGAAAGTATGAAGTTTTTTTTTTAATTTCTTAGTTGGGTAAAGTTTTTTTTTGTTGAAACATATTATTATCTGGAAACTAGATTCATTTGAAGATCGAAAATCACCACTTTGGTATCAAATACGAGCTAAGTTTATTTAATTTATTTCTTACGCGTGCGTTTCTGGCAAGATAACACTAATTCTCAAAACTTAAATAAAATTACACCCCTTTTCTTTCCCCCTTTTCTTGCAGCGTCCGGAGTGGTGGGCTCCTGAACCTTTCGGAGGAAGGGGGCAAGTGCCTCCGAGTGCCGTCCCTAGCTACGGGCCTGCTTAAATGACTGTTTATCTATTTCCAGTTAAAAAAGAAAATAAACAGTAAACAATTGTTTAAACGTTACTTAATTACATCCATCTATATATTAGTCAGCAAAACGATTGCAACAGGTTTTGTAAAATATACAAAATAATATTTCTATGCTCAAGACATAATACTATATTTTCAACAAATATATTATAATACAGTAATATTTTGAAACCTCACATAACAACGTGCTGTGAACAAACTAATTGTATAATTATTAAAATACATTATCTTATTGATGACATAAGGATGAACAGCTTGAGTGGTCCATCGGACTGTGTATTGTGTATGTGCAATAATATAGGTAGGAACATTTCCTATGTATGTCAGATCAACCGCGACCTCCGAAGGGTTAAGATAATTAATGAAGTGAACATTAAATTTAATAAAAATTAAAGTTAAAGTTGATAATTGGAAGAAATAATTTAGTTTGAAATAAAAATTGACGGCGTGATAAAACAAAGGGTATCACATTTTTATTTGTAAATTTTTAATTTGTAGATTTATAGATTTATTTATAATATAATGAAGAATTAATTTTGAAACATTATTTTAGTTAGTTGTGATATACTTTCCATTATGAATAAATATCACAGCAATATAATAACGTATAAACGAATAAAGCATTCCAAAGCAAGTACGAACATGTCAAAACAAGAATTATTTTTGGTCTCATCTCATTAAGTGCAGTCCAGACGCAGATAATTATTGTACACATGTCTGAACAGAGAGGTGTTCAGATAGATTATTGCGTCTGGATAGAAGATTTATTCAAATCTAGAACTGTTCGCATATTACTACACAAAAATTCGAGGTTTGTACGCTATTCACACTTACCGATATTATGTATTTGATATATGTTTGCTCAGACAATGTATACAGTTATCTGTATAGATTATCCTTACACATAGGCGCCGGATAGGGGGGCAAAGCAGGGCACTTGCCCCCCTAGAAAATTGAATTTAGTTTCTACCTCGCTAGCGCTCGTAAAATATTAGAATATTTCTTTAAAATCATAAAGCCTAACAAAACTGAATACTTTGCTCCCTCTATACAGTAACTCGCAAAAGTTCTCGGACACTCCTATGTTACCAATGTATTGTCATGTTTTTTTTGTGTAAATTGTGTAGGGGGTTGTTTATTTTAATTATGTTTGTAAGATATTTTATGTTTCATCCTGTAGAAGTTGTATTTTATTTTGAATTGTTTATGTTGGTAATTGTAAAAGGGAGAAATGGGCTTTTTGATGCCGTAAGCCAACGCGTGGGGACGCGTTGATAAACGCTCCGCAGTTTGAGTCCATATTTGGGCGTTAGTTTACGAATTTGTGATTATTTTACTTAAAAATTAAATGAAGTGAAAAATTTATGAAGATTTGGTTTTATTAATGATATGGAAATTAACCCGAAACCAGGAGATAGAAATTTTGAAAATTTACTACATTTATTTGGCACACGAAACCAGGGATCGAAGAAAAACCAGGGAAGTAAAAAGCCTTTAGATTTCATTCAGATTCTAATATTTATGGCCACATGTTTTTAAAAAAAAAACTATAAATTTGAACTAAATAACAAAAATTGAAAGGTGTTCCAACAAATAACGTTGAGAACACAGATAACACTAATCAAATAAAACAAAATTTAATTCAAAACTTAAAAATTCCTTTGGATAACAAAAAGATTAAAATTTAACTTGAAGTAACAAAAGTAGTAGTAAAATAAAACATTAAGATTACAAAAAAAAAACTATACAGAAAATTAAAATGGCTGAAAAACAGAAATTAAGTATAAATGAAATGCTAGCACAACTGATAAAAAGCACCGAAGAAATAAAAAATGAACTGAACCAAAAATTTAACTCATTAGAAGAAAAATTTGAAAATTTTTGGCAAGATGCAGCTAAGGATAATATTGCGGAGGAGAGAATCATAAATGGACAACTGGACAAGATGGTTACAAAAACAAGAAAAGTGCGTAAAAATAATAAAAAGATGTTTGAAGATAAAAAACCAAAAATGACTTACAAGAAATTAAAAATTGTGCATAATGGGAAATATTTTGGAATGGTTCGACGAAAAAAAGGAAAAATTGGTCACGAAACTATGTTTGGTGGAAACAAGAAAAACAAATTTGGACATAAAACAAAAATTGGTGGAGCCGTCAAAAAGAAAATCGATGGAAACTGGAAACACAAATCTGGTCATGACGTTGCAAAAATTTGGATGATGATAATTATTTCTGGAAAGAAGACTGAAATGATGCTGGAAATGTGGAGTCCGAAAGATGAGATAATTTTATGGAAATCGAAACGTTGGAGATGAACAAGATGCATGACGGATGACGCAAATGAGTAATTATGTTTAAAGTTTATGGATTTAAAATTTATAAACTGAAATTTTTAAAATTTATTTGTTTACCTATACAGTATAGTTTGATTTGAAAATTGTGTAATTATGTTTAATAGGGATGACTTACTTTATTAATTATGAAAATTTGTTTTGTTACTTGTAAATATTTAAAATTTGATTTTGACTTTAATTGTTCGAAATTTGATTATTTTGTTAAGGAAATATTTGAAAATCCACGACAAGTTTGTAGATAAAATTGCAAAGCCCTGTGCTTCGACAATTTGATCTGGGGGCGTAAATGTCATGGATTTTTCCTATTTTAGAACTGTTTTTATTTATTTTATTGTTCTTTAATTTGTAAATACTCTGTTTGTTAAAAATTTGTAAATTTGTGTAAAAATGTTTATGTTGGTATTGGTTGGAGGTGAAAATGGGCTTTTTGATGCCGAAAGTCAACGCGACTGGACGCGTTGATAAGACGTTCAGTTTTAAAGTCCATATTTGGCATATTTAGTTTAAAATAGTTAATAATTGGAAAAATAAAAGTGATATTTTTGAAAAGTTGATTTTATTGATAAAATCAATTAATTAAATTTGGATGCGATTAGAAAATTTTGGACGATATACTGCAGTATAAATTGAACATTTTGAAGCCGTTTTTTGTCATATTAAAATCGATTTTACAGAAAAACTTTGTAGACATTTTTTGTTTCAAATTTCATTGTCTTCATTGCATATTGATTTTTACTACTAATTTTACTGTTTTACTTGTTCAACTTTTTAAATTTTTATTGCATTAACAATAAATTGCATTTAAAATTTAAAGTCTGCGACAAGCATAATTATTTGAGCTAATGTATATTGGAGAAATTATTAAGAAAATATATCATAAAAGAGGATGCGATTTAGGGGGTGAATTGAATATGAACTGCTTTAAATTTAGGACCACGTTTAATTTGTATTAACATAATATAGAAAAATTACTTAAAAAATAAATCTTGAAAGAGAGTGGGTTGTAGGGCGTAACTTAAAAACCAATTTATTACTCTGAAAAAAATTAATTGAAAATAAACATCCACAATGTTTACCATCGAAATCTCCAAAAGTATTAAAATTTGGTAGCGCCATCTGTTGATCTATTACAAATTTGCAAAAAATTGCTAACTGGAAAACTAGTTCTTAAAAAAATATTTTGGAAAAAGTTCAGGGCTAAATTTACACACGTCACTTTTAGGTATTGTGTGAAGCTATTTATATTACCTTTTGCATTCGATGTAGAAGATAGAACTAATTCTTTACTTAAGAACTACAGCATTATTTGACAAATTAGTATATTAATAATTTGGACTAAATGGGCATTTAACTACTCTAAAATGTTATTACTTTATTTTATTTAATATAAATAATTATTCCTAAAGAATTATATTATAATAAATATAAAATATATAATTTTTTCATCAAGAATATTTTACAGATACCATGTATGTTTAATTAAATTACGTTTAATGTTGGTATTTATTATCGAAGCATGTACGCAATACCCTGTATATAATACTTTAATATAAACTTATACACAATGCTTATACTCAGCCAGCAGCTACCAGCTACCAGATAACCGACCCCCATAAATAATACTCTATAAAAGTAGTTGTGAAACCTTGAGAAATAATGTTTTACACAGATCGAAAAGATAAGAATTTGGAACTAGTCATTCTCTCATTATCATATTCACATTCTTCTGAAGAGTTCTCATATACCTTAGGTATACGTGAGTGCAGTATAATCGCTACGGAAATTCTTGCAATAGATGATAGTCTTTTATGCACGAGAGACGTGAAGGGATAAAATGACTCGCGAAGATATGTGTACGGTCTGCAAATCGCATGTGTATGCTTTAATGAAAACCGAAATGCAAAATACAGGTTTGAGTTTAGATATTAGACGAGATGAATGAGTTCGAAAACTTTTATGGAATTTGTGTCAAGAGCCTGCCTCAACCTGTTCGTTGTTCTAGCTTAATATACGAAAGTTTCTAAGAAATATACGAATCACCTATTAGTTACGTATAGGTACCACACTAATATCCGGAAATTTGTTTGATTTACCAATTTAGTGAATAACAGCAAATATATTTATCATTTAGTTAATTCAAAAAAAAAAAATTAATTTTATGGTATCTAAATTTTTGTTTGTACGGTTGCACAAAACTAACAATGATTTGATTTTGAACACTATGGGTATTCTGGAAACATGCGTCACCGTGCAGCATTAATTAAATAGTTTGGTATTTTACAACTTGTGGGATTTCTTGTGGCGGGCGGATGATGTTTGGCTAACTGTCGTCTAAACGTAAGAAAATTTTATCTGTAATTGGGTTTCCTCTTCTTTCCTCATTCACAGTCAAGTGCCAAATAAAAACTTAGGAACTTGAATTAAATAAATTTGTGCGCTTTTTTACTACTCTACCGGAAATGCAGGAAAGTGGGCGATATAGTGTGCCCCCTCAGTTTATAGCCTCGTATAGCCATCGATACAAAAGTTAAGTTTCAGTTCATTCATAGATTGAGACAGAGTAGATAAATTATTCTAACGAAATAGAAAGGCGTGTTTGCACCTTACATGCTACTCCATATAATTTACATATTTAGCGATTTATAAAGGTAAACTAAACATATGTCACGTACAAAATAGATTTCCTAGCTATATGCAACTTGTACCAGTTTCTCTAATCGAATTGCAATAGCAAGGTGTTTTACTCTTGTATCTGACTCATTTATGTTTTGAACACGGTTTTGAATATTAAATCAATGAAAACGGGTTAGCTGTCTCATATTGCATTTATTATTATTAATTTTTTAGCTAAATTTATTAGTTTTCGCTATTTTTTCTATAATTTAGAATTCTTTAATTTTGTCTTCTGATGTTAACGGTATATTAAAAGCTCTATTTATGTAATAATTGCTGGAATTTTGTGTTTATATGAATGAAGAGAGTCGAATGGAATAATAATATCAGAACGTGTGGGTTTTCTATAAAAAGTTAATTTCTTGATGAAACTTTAGTAATTCTTTATCATTACCATTCCAAATGCATAAAATGAAAAGATTACAAAGACGAGAAAGAAAAACATTGCAAAAAATTTAAAGAATTAGGATTAAAGAACTAAGAGGTTATGCATCAGTATGGAGAAACGGATAAAACAAAAAGTGATATTAAACCACAGAGAGCATGGTTGAGACATGTAGAAAGATTGAGGAGAAAAAGAATGACGCGGAGAATGCTGCGAAAAGATGTAATGGGTATACCTACTAAGAAAAGAGGAATTAACCAAAGAGGAGATCAAGTTCTTTTTTTATTTGAATAATAATTAGTTGATGTATTACTTGAAACAATTTATATCATTTTGTCAATCAGAATTATTGATAAATTTATTGTAAGAATTTTTAAATTTTATATCAATTTAAATTTTATATTGATTTTATTGAAATTTTTTAACATTTTAGCCTTCAAAATGGATCAATAAAACGACCCGAAACGTCGAACAATTAAATTTTTTCAAATATACCGAGTACATAATATCAACTAATTTTTATACAGGTGAACAAAAGGATTATTTTTAAAATTTATAAATCTTATTAATTTATTACTTCTAGTTGTTTTGAATTCTAGTTTTTTATTTTATTTACGAAAATACGTTATTGTAACAAATAGTATGAATATTTGTTGTAAAACTGTTTTAGTTCTTGCTACGCTTAGGAACGATATAATGTAAGATTATGCTGAAGATCTCTGAGTGGGATCGTAATTTTAATTGCACAGAAGATTTTCAAAAAGTTTTTGACTTTATTGAAAGGGCTAAAGAGCTATCTGTGTACGGCGTCCCGGAGAGTTTCTGAGACTGATTATTCAACAAAGCATCAAAACTTTTGCAGGTAGAGCATGTGCATTGTGCCTTAGGGTAATGTCACTTTCTTGGGGACAATTTATTAGGTACCGAAATTATAATTCGATTTTTATCATTGCATTTTAATCGAGAATATCTTGAACAAGCCAGAAATAATCGTTCACTGTATTAAAAAAAAGTAATAAGAGTCTAAGCAAGGAAGAAACTTGTCTGTTTTAAATATTTAATTTTATTGCAAAACAACCAACGCTCAAAAATTTTACTTTTCTTCACAAGTGTAGAACACAGATTATTTACTTATTTTGCCATTAAAATAAGCACACTGTACAGTTTGCTAGAGTTCAAATTACTATTTTCTTTTATTTACCAATCTGTTAACTTCATGTAAATTGCAGTGGCGGCTGGTGACATTTTCGAGTGGGAGAGCACAAAATAAAAAAAAATAGTTTTTAAAATATTTATTTACAACGAAAATCTATTTTTCTATTGATTTTGGATTTGCGATGGGAGGACACGTGCCCCTGTGCCTTTTATGATAAGCCGTCACTGGTAAATTGTAAGTAAAATCTTGAAGATTTAGCCCACAACTTTTATGAAAGGTCGGGTTCATCTTTTTTTGGCTTCTTATACATAATTAAAATCCAGGCCACAAGCAACTACAAAATTCAACGTAACAGAATCTGTATTTAACAATAGGTAAGAAATAAATATCTAAGTTCCCGATTGGTAAGGAATTTCCAATAAAAGAAAATTTCGTGTTTAAAAAGTTTCCAAGAATTCAAAGAATTCCCAAGTAAATCCAGTTCTTAAATAATAGAATAATGTAGATTACTTTAAGAGAAAAAAAATAACTTTTTGTGACAAATAATTCTAAATATTTATGAATAAAAATTAATTTTTAAATATCAATAAATTCTAAATATGAAAAAACGGATGTAACTTATGCGTAAGCCCGATATCTTACTAATTAGACAGCAACAAATGCTGGAACGGTTATGTGAAAAATTGTAATTTTATTTTTGTTTTGAAATTCCCACAAGCTGGCTAACCTAACGCCACCCAGCGGAGGATAAGAGGCTTTCTTGCCAAATCGCCGACGTTTCGGACGTGAATTTTAATTAATAAAAAATTTAATAAAAAAAGTTTTATTCAAGAACAATAAAGTGATTTTGATTGTTTTTGAATGACGCCATTGATATTTTTTTCTTTCAAAATTAAAATTATTGAAAGCTACAAAAGTTAAATTCAAGATAACTGGATAAGAATTAAATTGAGAATTGATTGGTAATTATTTGGACTATAGAATTGTTTTACATAATTAATACAAAATTTTGGAAAAGAAAGGAAAAATTAATTGCGATACCGGGGCAGATGGGTATGATACATTGCTATCACATTTCACCCATAGATACTGTTTAGAATTTCAATAGTATTCCTTCATAATAAATTTTACATGTGTAATTAAATTGAGTTCTTCATAATTAACATATGTCCATCTTTACCGTCAAATCTTCAGTACTCCATTGATGTCCGTATGATTTACACGTTTCCACTTAGGTTACCGGACTTAATGATGCTCACAAATGTACAAGTATTCAACACATACTAACTAAATATAATTGTTTACAACAATTGGGTATTTGATTTATTTAAGCATCGCAAATCTTAACTCTCAAGAAATAATTTTATCATCACTTATAATTAAATGGAATATTAACGTCTTGATTTACAATTCAGATATATTTATGCTCAAAAAGTAGAGGCAAGGTTTCAGTTTTTAATTATTGTTTATCTTGCGCACTACAGAATCTCAAACGATTTATTCCATTTTTTTAGGTATGTTATTAAGGTCACGATTTATTATTTGGATGAGAAATTATCTGAGTAGATGGTGTAACTATTGGGATTTTACACTACCGATGAGGGCGCCACCGTTTTGGCGATGAATAATGATGAATAACTACTAAAACAACAGAAAATTCATAGTCAAAAATAGTTTTTATTTTTTTTAGTATGGCGCACCACTTGGAATCAATTGAAAAAAATATATATTATACAAAAGGGTATAAGGCTTCTAAAAAAAATAATTTTAGAGGTTTGCCGAAATCATATCATATTTAAAAAAAATATTTTTGGGCAAAATATTTTTTTTTCACAAGATAATGAAATCCGATACGGCTGTTATTTTGTCCTCAGATAACCTTTATACACCCCTATAACATACTAAAATTTTATCAAAATCGGTTAAGCCGTCCCCGAGTAAAAAATTTTTTTCTATTTTTCAGTTTTTTTTGATTTTTTCCAAAAGGCGTTGAGTTAGAGATTTAAAACTTTCAGAATCTTAGTATTTCATCAGTACCTACATATCCCCAAAGTGGCAATTAAATATCTCTGGGGGCAATTTTACCATGCTTATCCTCCTATGCCCTTTATAACTTTGCTGCTTTTTCTTCAAATTAATATTATTTTAATATGGGTTTCAGTATAATTGGAAAATTTAAATATTTGACCAATGAAAAACGGCAATTGATCATCAAGTATCATGTACAGGTTAACAGGAAAAAAATTCACGAAATTGCCCAATTATTAAGAAAATCTACTCCTTCGATATTTAAAGTAATTAATACTTTTCTACTGGAAGGTAGAATGGCAGCGATAAACCGCTAAGGCCGGTCAAAAATTACTATGGAAAGGCGCGATAGAAAAATTCAGGCTATTTGTAATACGGACCCTATTTTATCTACTGAAAAAATTCGTCCTAAACTTCAAATAAAGTCCCAAGTCAATGTATAGCCATTAATACGATACAACGTCGACTCTATGCATGTAAAAGCACGTTCGAGTTGCACGAAAAATACCGTATATAAGCAAGATATTCATAAGGAAAAGGATGCAATTTTATACGGAGGATGTATTAAAGCCAAAAAAATTTGGGATACCATCCTATGGACCGATAAATTAGTGATTCGGCTAAAATATAGTTATGGGAGAATGTACATATGGCGAAAAACAACTGAAGTTCCGTCTTTTAAGTCTACGAAACCTGCCTTAAGGTCATTTGACAAAGGTGTTATGGTATGGGGATGTATGTGTTCATCTGGCGTTGGTAAAATAGTAATTTTTGAAGGTAAACTTACCGCTGCAGTATACTTAAACTCTTACAAGACGTAAAAATACCTGAAGAAAAGAGACTAATTGATGCAAAATTTATACTGCAACAAGATAATGCTCCAATCCAAAAGGACAAAGTGGTCACAAATTACTAATAACTTAAATATCAATGTTATAACGTGGCCGCAGCAGATTCCAGATCTTTCACCTGTTGAAAACTTGTGGACTTTAATAAAATTTCGTATAGCAGAGAAAGCACCCAGAAATTTTGACGATATCCTAGCTTTAATTACTGAAATTTGGTCAAAAATTAGTCCTACTGAGTGTCAGAAGTATACCAGATCACTACCTTCCAGAATAGTACGCATGTCGAAAAAAAGGCGGACATTGTGGATATTAAATAATATTTTAACCTACTTTTGCTATGTATTTATTGTTAAGTAATTTAGTTTTATTAATTTTTTTTTAATAATATTTTTATTTTTTTTAATGTTTATAATCAATGAATAAACCAATTAAATGCTGAAATCATTTTAAAAATTTTTAAAAAAATGAAGAAATTGACATCAAGAAGTTAGAAAAGAGTTTGTTAACCTACTTTTGCTAGTAAGTACTATGTGTATTGTGTAGGTCAAGTTTTTTTTTCCAGAATATATTATATAATAATCGATAGAATCCCATAATCTTATAATATACTACATATCTTTTATGGAATCACAAAATAATTTTATTTAAATATTTTAAATAATTTTTTAATATAAAAGATACATAATTATTCTGGAATGTTAGCAAATATTTGTATTTCTGTAAAATTGCGGAAACGAATCACATAAAACACGCACTGGGTATTGCTCTTAATAAAATTATACGAAAATTTCATTAACTGGAATCATAGAATATCAATAATGGTGCGTATAGTTTATTCACCGTAATTCGAATATGGAAACACCTACCCATACAATACAAGTAGCTGCTTAATTATACAAGAGTTTGTTTTTCGATCAAGGGCGTATGTAGGTACCAATGCTAAAATTTCTATAACTCAAAAAATTTAACTAGATAATATTAAAAAATCCTTTTAGAAATTACATAATACCGGTTAAACCTACAGACAATTAGTATATTATCAATTATTGCAATCATTATTTCTAAACAAGGTGATGAAAAACAGCGGTACAAAATTTTAAAAGTGCCGATACTCATTAAATTATTCCAAACTTTAATATAAAATTTGTTTGGATAAGCCAAGATGATGAAATAGCAACATCTTATTGGTTATTTATTATGTATGCATATTGTTTATATTATGTAGTATATTTTTCGACGGTGCAAGTACTACTCTGAGTGATACAAATTTTAAGATGAGTATGCAAGATGACATTTCTATTAAACTAAAATAAAACCATAGCTACTCTTTAGCAGTTTCTGGGAGCCCAGTAACGAGTAATTTTCAAGTCTTGACCAGTAGTATACTATTTCTAATATTAAAGGTCGTGTTCAAATTGACGCACTATCAAGGAAGTTTCAAAAATAGTTATGTGATAGAATTACTAACCGAGTTTTACATCGATATTAATTGCCCAAATGACTACTTTTCCATTTGTACGTATGCCACTCGTGCAAAATAGATTTGAACTTGTAGACTTCGAGCGTTCTTTTGGTAGCTCGTGCTTAAACTGTCTACTCATTCAGTAATTTGTTTTAAAAGCTTGTGATGTTAAACACTATTATATAATATAAAATGGTATTGGCTTCGAATTAATATAGATTTTTGTTTTAAATGTGCAAATTAAATGCTCTATATAGTATAACATTTATTAAAAATATGATTTCATTTAACTTTATTGAAATTGACGAAAATTACATTTTATTATTTTGTCGAAAGAATAATAGGTATGTATAATTTCATCAGATTTTTAAATTCGTAAATCTTACGTTTGCATCTATAAAAATTCTAAAACGTCAATACTCAATTTATAAAAAAAACATGCATGCTATTGTTTAAAGATATACCTTCTAGGAAGTTCCAATATTGAACGAATCAGCAAATTCTTGTCGTTCCTGAAACATAAAAATGCAAAGCTGTAATTCTTGTGGTTTGCAACATACACTATCATCTCCGGGTTTACCAATAAATTTGCTTGAAATTTGATTTACGTTTTGCTATATTGACCGACAATATTCTGAGTCAAATCAAATAGCACCGCTATGACTAAACCTACACAATTTGTGTTACCTAAACTTAAAAAGTTCCTATACAATCTACTCTACTATAGGAGTGCAAGCTCATCATCAATTTCTATCTTACATTAGTTTCCACTTAAAATCAAAAAAACGTAATTTGTTCGAGACGAATTCATCTCTATACCCTAGAACCAGAGTGTATTAACTTCATATTTTTATTAATTGATTCGTATATAATTTTTCCTACTTTATTTGATGCTATAATTTTTTAGGCCCTCAGATAAAAAATAATAAGAGGTAAAGGTATCATGTTATAAACAACTGTATTAAGCGAGTATTAAGTCTTTCTTGTATTAAAAGCCATACTGTCTTAAGTCCATTTAATACTATTTGGTTCGCAAATATCTAAGTATTTATTATATTCTGTAATTGTTAGTATTTTTTCTCTTGGTATTATCTTAGGTGAATTTGCTTTACTATATTAATGATTGCAGTAGCAATTTTACTTTAAAAATAGTTTATTATTAGATAGAATTATTATGGCAATTACCGATATTGAATTACAAAATATTGAAGAATTATATTCTGCCAATGCTCATGCAGAAGATATAGAAAAAAAACCATTTATCTAAAATGATGTGCAACTGCAAAGAGGCAAGACGAGAAAAAGGTTGCCCCAACTATGGAAGAAGAATGTGAGAAATATTAAGAAATGTAGTTGAGAAGAGTATTTTTTGTCCAGTACAAATAAAATGGTTCCGTAAAAAAATTAAAAGCTTTAATTTAAACTATTTATTTTTAAACAATTTTAAACTTTAATCAATTTACTTGAAATTTATTTTTTAAGTTTATTCATGAAAAATACGAGAAACATATTATCATAAAAGTTGTCGCATTTCTATTAATGCATTCATATCATTAAATTTAGCATAATTTAGGAATGAGCGATAGACACTGTG
This sequence comes from Cantharis lateralis, assembly GCA_963170105.1. NCBI lineage: Eukaryota > Metazoa > Arthropoda > Insecta > Coleoptera > Cantharidae > Cantharis > Cantharis lateralis. Next base: position 15,502,532 of record OY720629.1, read on the forward strand.
TCTATCTATGTAATTATGCAAAATACTGACAAAAAAACTGGAATTCCTCACAAATAATGCGTAGATATGTACATATTATTTATTCGTATTAATATGGCTATTCAGCAGACCGCTAATTTTTATTTATTTCTACGAATACAAGTTACCTTTAAGAGTGGTATTTCAATGCACATTGATTGATTAATGTCAATGAATAAAAGGAATTCCCGTGTAAAATCGTATAAGAAATGATTTTGGAAATTATGAAAATATGGAAAATATAATAAACATCAAAATTACTTGACTCTTGATGTTCTTTAATATTCAATTCAATTTAATTACATAACTTTTCCAGCTCTTTGATTTATATCCCATGTTTATCTGATGAGAATCCGAAATTCGAAACACACTTGCTTGACCAATAGTGTCATAAACTATCAATTAATAATTATAATATATCATATTGTTATCATGTTTGCAATTTTTTGCTACCATGAAATCAATTTAAAATTGTTAATATAATAGTATCTATCTATTATGTATATAAAATAATTAAAAATTCATTAACGGTTTGAAACTTTTTCTCGCTAGAATCTTGGCTAGAATGCTTTTGATCCACACTCTCAAGGTTCTCAGTACAGTAAACGCGCTCGACGGAAATGAACACAGAAGTGGTTGGTGGTCTATGGTTATTAGAACTTTTTAGTTTTCCAAATACAAATTAGCAGCACAAGAAATGCGATCTATCGGTTAAAATTAAAGCCGACGATTAATCATATAAATTAAAGCAAAAAGTATAGTTTTAAAAATAAAATATAAATAAACATTTCACGTAAAAATAATCATAATAAGCCGATTAAAGGTGGCTATAATCTCGCTTGTTTGTTGATTTTTACAGAACAAAATTGGAGTCACTGCCATTCACAGAAAAAATATTTTTGGAAAACACTAATGATGAGAAAGTAATCTACGAAGGCCAAAGTAGAAACGCTATTTTGTTTTTACCAAAATATTATAATATTAGAATATTAACTGAATAAAGTTGACCAAAATTTGCACTTATATCGGTGTTTTTGGTGGATTTTTTACAGATTTATTTCCTTGAATTGATTGAGAACTTACAGTCACACTGAGATAAATTTAAACATGCAATGTGTGAGAATGCAAACAACAGAAGGAATATTCGAGTTTCATGTAAATTAATTCACCAATTGAGCCTAAGTAAACATTGTATGAAATAAAATTATTTTCCTTTTAGAAATTCTTCATTCAAAAATAATTTACTTCAATATGTTAATGTTATGTGTAATGTTTGCAAAATAAATGGTAAACATAACTTTTGTCGAATCCGTCTTTTTCTTCTTTTGCTCCAATCTCGACGATGTACCGGCTGTTCTATTCGAACTTTGTTAATCGACTTCCTGGAGTGAATAATATTCCTCTTATTCTTGTTTCTAGTCATGACTTTTCGGTTTTCCGGAATCTCTCTTGATGCTATTTTATCTACCAGCTTTTTTGTGCTATTCTTCACTTAATGATTCTCAGAACTTCTATTACTTCTACAATCCATCTGTGTCTTCGCCATCCTCTCAGTTTTCATTTGCTTGGTATTCATTCGGTTAATATTTTTATAGTTCTTGATTTTTCACTTTGATATTATGTCGTAACCATTGTAATATTACTTGTGATTTACGTGATCAACGTCATTTTTCAAATCTACTTCATTTTCCGACGATTTTATTACGAGGTAGATTTCCCAAAAAATTCTGGAAATTTGTTCATTGATAGGTACCTAGTATGAAATGAATCGGAATTGGATAGATTTAGGTAATTTTTTCAATTCTTTATATGCTCCTCCATTTATGCATTAGTCGTGCAAAAGTCCTGGAACATTATGCATTATTATGCAATATTACAGGTACAATAGACATGCAATAACTAAATAATGTTATACATATACGTACGTACATACATAATCCAAGATATCAAAAGATCGTTTTATCAGTCTTCGTATTAACATACATTCATATAGATAGTATATAGCCTAAGTAATACTATGTGATTGACCTAATATTAAACACAATATAAATGTAGTAAGAACTGGATTTCCCCATATAACCATAACTAAAATTTTATATTAAACCTTAAATACTATTCGAGTCTAAGTGTAAAATTTGAGATACATATATGTATGTATAACCAAAAAGCGATGCTTATATTATATTATGTACATGTGAACGTATAAAATTAAAATTCCGGTAGAAAAACTTTATATAATTTAAATACGTCAGTGGAATTTCTCTCCGTCTATCTAGTGAAATTCACCTTAAAGATTTTTATTTATTGTTGACCTAATTTAGAAAAACTCCGTTCCTCGAGGCTATTAACATAATGTTAAACGTATAAATAAACCGATTCAAGTTCTAAATATAAAATATGAATAATAGACAGTTTAAAGGCTATGGAAAAAACGATTTGTTAAAATCAATCAGGATTCATAATTTTAAGGATTATTAGATCAGTTAGAAAAATAAAGTACCTCTGCCAGTAAATTTTAAACATAAAAAATTATATACCTACTTCAAGAACATAGTAGATATAATATAAGGGAGCAGTCGAACGGTGCTGGTCGATTACGACCTCTTAATAACTGTACAAATATATTGTACTGAATATTTCCTGTCCCAAAAATTACCCCAACTTGCGGGAACAGCAAAATTTATAAAACCTTTCAAAAATTTACATTGCCAACATAGGACTGTACGCTTAGTTCAGTGAGCCACTGTATATGTATGTAATATCTAGATTTTCATGTTCCCTTTTTATAAAATTATGTAGGGGTTTTTTTATTTTAGTTATGTTTTAAATTTATGAATGTTTTATGTTTCATTCTGTATACGTTGAGTTTTGGTTTTTAAAATTGTTTATAAACTTTAAAACTATTAACTAGTGAGAAATCTACAGAATATTAAAAATTATACTAGTTAAATTAACATTAATAAAACGATAAAAAAAAATTAATAAATAAATAAATATTTTCTGACGAAGCTGACGAAAAGTCTGCGAAATATTAAAACTATTTTATTGTTTTATTAATGTTAATTTAACTAGTATAATTTTTAATATTTCATAAAATTGTTTATGTTGGTATTTGTTTAAATGTAAAATAGGTTGTTGATGCCACAAGCCGAGACGGGCGGACGCGTTGATACGCGAGTCCATATTTGGGAGTGTGAAATTGTATGCGATTATTTTACAAAACAAAAAATTTAAAGTAAAGTGGTAGTTTTGAAGATTTGGTTTTATTGATTGAGTTTTAAAAAATAGTAAAATAAATTTGGATGCTGAAAATAAAATAATTAAATCAGGGGTTTTAACAAAAAAACACCGCAATATTTATACAATTAAATATGTTTCGGCCTAGCTTTCCACCTGAGCGAATCACAATCATCAAACCTGTGCGTATTCCATTACAAAAAGTAATCTCTTACTGAGAATTGCATCGCCATGAAATCCTTGAGATTTTTTCAGTAGGCTATATAATATGCCTCTTGGAGTAAAAAAAATGAAATATTTACAGTCAGAAGTCGCAAAAAATTGTTGTTTATAATGTAAATTTTTAAGAAGAAACTGTTTAAATAAAGGGATATTTTTGTACCAAATTTTGAAAAGATAATATAGATGTACGATACAAAAAGTTTTGGGAATTACAGATTTTTAAAATTTTGTTGTTCCGAATAATAATATTATCTCTATTAGTAGAATTGCTCATGTCGCTTCCTACTTTTCCTAAATTTAATATAATACTTTGCAAATATGTGCATAACAAACACCCCTAATCAAATTTTTTCGTAAATTGTTTTCTATTGTTGTTTCCGTAAATATTTGTGAAGTTTTTATACTAAATTACTTCTATTCTCATTTTATAAAAAATATAGTATCTACTTCATTTTTCTGTTTTAAAATTTTATCAAAATATGAATGTACAAAAATAACAACTTCAGTTTAATTTCACGATTTCTAACTTTACAAACTAAATTAGTAGCTGTTTACGTTTAGTCAGTAAGTAACAACCACTGACTCGCTTTAAGGCTGTTTGGTTGGTTGAGATTTTGTGCAAAAAAAATTGTAATACAGTGTATTTGTATTAATTTTTTTGTAGAACTACATATTTTAGGTAAAATTTGTTTATAAAAATAAATTCTAAAAAAATTAGTTTAGCCGCAATTAGTACTCAAAATTTGAATTTAATTTAGTAGTGCCTGTACGATCCCGGAAAGATAGCATCATAATGGAACTTGCACTAAACGCAAGAATATTTAATTTACTTTGACATGACATAATTTTGATTTTGATTTTTACTTTGAATTACTTTGAAAATATGAACAACCCCCATACATAATATTTGTAAAAATGCATGTTATTATTATTGATTTTTATTTTTTTTGTTTTGAATTTTTGCCAATTTAATAAAAACTAATAATAACAGAAAACAAACTGCTGATTTAGATAATAATAATTATAAAACCAATATGGGGGCGTCCATTAATTACGTGAGGTCAAATTGGGGGGGGGGGGAGCGGTCCGGAAAAATCTCACCAAGGGGGAGGGGGGATCTACATTTACCATAAAACACCTCACGTAATTAATGGACGTCCCCCATGGACTGACGGGATTCAGCTGTTCTGCGTACAACTCGATTATTGAATTTTCAACGCTTTCAATTGAAAGTTTTGAAAATGATTGTTGATGCCCCTTGATACGTCACAAACCAAATAATTCATCGAGACCTGGAGATGCCAAAATTAAAGAAGAAATTACGAGGTTATTTACAAAAAAAGAAGAAGATTTTTCCCATTTAAAATTGGCGGTTAGTTTTCCCAGGGATCTCATAAAAAATTTTTTGAATTAAATTTAAAATGTAGTTTTATCTAGTAATTAATTTTACAACAAAGTTGAATTTTTCAAAATCAGATGATAATAATTGTACACCTAAAATTACTGATTACCCAAAATAACCTAGTGGTAAGCAATGCTAATTTAAGGATTTCAGGGGTAAATTTATCCAGGAATTTTTTTACGATGTAGGAATCACATTCATACTCGGCGTATAATATACTATTTTTTTTTATAAAAAATTAAACTCAAGGTGAGACACATAAATACAAATAATTGCAATAAATTACAAAACTATTGCTAAAAAATTACCACTAACCATAGTATCGTTTGTTGGTATTTGTACACCAAAATTGCTTAGTGGTAAATCCCTCGGAAATAGTGTTAATTTTTAAATGCTAAATTTGTGGTGAATAACCGCGGTTGCCTATGGTGTATCCAAATCAATTTTACTAAATTGTATGTTCGAGATCAATATCAATGTTGCACGTAGGTATGAATGGTGTATAAAATTTCCATTTTTGTTTTAGGAAAACGTTCTAAAAATCTGATTACCAAGAAGAAGAATAATTATTATTACCGACAATTGGAAAGTGTCCATATGAGTAATTCAATTTTGATTGTTTATATTCTTTAAAACTGTACCGCAACTACGTTGAACAATTTTATAATATAATACACCTACATTGTATTGGTTGCGTTGGTTAATATAGAAGCCCTATAGTTGATCTCATATAAGCAATAAGTAGGTGGCAGCTCATCTGCAAAGTCACATTTACAAAGGCAGAATGGGAAATGATTCGAAAATTTAAAGAAATGTGTGTTGCCTAATGTAGAAGTTTACAAAATAATTTTAGAAAACGTATTTTCACAAATTTATTTCAATTTTAATGCGATTTTGATAAAATAAATAAAGAAAGGCTGCATAGGAACTATTTAATTTTAACATTATACATTCTGACATCATACGAAAAATTAAATGTTATCTGTCAACAACACGTAAATTTCAGTAGTGTAAAAGCGGCTAACGTCGGTCGTGACAATTTCATTGGCTAATATGCTTAAATGAAATGGACTATTTATAGACCACTAACGTTCAGGGCCGGCGCTAGGCACTAGGCAATGTCTAGGGGGCCAAATATCCTAGCGCCGCGCCGGTCCTGCTCATGTTATACATACACCCATAGAAATAGCTACGAAAACATAAGTATCTATAGTCTGTTTTAAGTTAAATGGAATTAAAAAAAGTCATATTATCAAATTATTCCTATAGTAACTAAAAAATTATTTATATTATATAATATTATAATTTACATTTATATAAAGTGGTCCCCTAAAACGAATTATATTTTAGGTATAATGTTTTCATAGCAATTTTTTTCTCTAACAAATTCACAAAATATTAAATAAAACGAAAGTAAAGAGTTTGCATTTTTATATATTTATTGTGTATCTTAAATAATATTATCATAAGTTCATGTTTGCATAGCTATTTTTCCCTGTGTGTATTATGTAGGTATTTTTAAAATTGATAATTTATTATTTTTAATTATTTAAATAACTTAAAGTATTATAATGAAAAATTAATTAGTTACTGACGAGTATAAATTTATAATAGTTATAGTATTGAAATTTAAGCAAATGTTATTTTTAATTTCAAAATTTTTAGATCCGGGAATATCCCAACATTTACCGCCACTTTTACTATTACTTTTCAATATAACCGGACATCCTATAACTATCTAATATCTACTTCGATGAAAACTTTCATTGATGTATCTATTACAAATATGTACGTATACTTATTGATAATTAATATGGTGAATTATCACTTCTGTTTAATTTTTACAACCATTTTATGTTGAGTATTATTCAAATATAATATTATCTAATTATCATATTAAAAAAAGGCATAAAATATTTTTTAAATCCGGTATTAAATTTCTTTTACGCAAATGCTCCAAATAATATGTATTACCAGAACTGTATGTATTACATCAACGATGGACTATTTTTATTACTTATAAATTCTACGTATCTCTCGATCAACCATTAAATTAAAATAAAAAATTTTAGTAACTAAACATAACAATCTTTACCAGCTGTAGAAACGGTAACATCACATAATAATTTCAATAATATATTTTTCTGAAAAATACAGTCTCATAGTACTTAAGATATAACATCGTGTAATCCTATTATAGCTTAATTAATTTAGGTACTAAACTAGGTCCATATGAAGGTACCTAGTCAATCAAGCTAAATAATTATATATTATGTATGTTTATGTGCAAAATTATTATAGTTGATATTTAAATGAATCATGCTTTATAAAACCATTGCATACCAACATCTCATCATTTTTCTGTGCAAGGTAAAATCAGCATGGATTTTGTATCTATCCAAAATTGATGTCAAATAATTCGTTTATTTTAGATCAGTACTTATACATTTGTAAAATCCAACCTAATTACAGACAACTTACGCAAATAATACACAACATGTGGTATGCATGCGAATATTATTTTCGGTATGCAAATCCGGTTATAGCCAACAAATTGAAATTGATTCGTCACTTTTAAATTAAAAAATACCTAAAATAGTAATAATTCATATTTTTATATGTTATTTCATCTTACTCGTGCGTTAATTGCTACTTCAAAAACATCAATGACGTCCACAATCAGTAGTAAGTAGATATTGTTACTTCTTAATCATTAATACTCTTAAGTACTATTTATAGGAGTAATAAATAACAATGACATTATACTTAAGAAAATTAACTTGACGTTTGATATTATAAATTTAATCACATTTACTGCCAAAAATTTGGTAAGTCAACTGTTTAGCGATGAATTGTGTATCTACTACATAATATGCTAATTCCAAAGCAAATTTTGAACTATTTTATTTTTATACGAAATAGCAGTAATCCAATTTTAAAACGTTTTTATTAGCTTGCTTTCTTGTCTGTCTGTCTGTTCGGTACAAATTTTGCAATCGATTTTAAGAATATTGTTTGCAACTACTACTAGAACTTCAACATCATAAGTGAGTGAAATTATATTTAAAATTTTTAACTAAGAAAGAACTGGCATTAATTTGTTTTAATTTTGAAATAAAAATGTTATAAAATAAATATTGCTTGCTTTTAAACAACAATCAAACAGCTAGATATATTATTGGTAAGTAGGTATAATATAATTTTCTATTTCAGATATGACCGGTTAAAGGGAAAATAAAATAACCCTGAAATTTTCTATAATTTTATTTTTCTTAATCTCATCCAAAATGTTTATATAATATAATCATTTGCAAAATCTCACACACGAAACTAAAAAGCAAAAAAATTATTATTTAAATAAAATAAAAAACGTGGGGCGCTTGCAATAGATAACAGTAAAAATATAATAAGAGTAGTAATTTGTATATTATAATTATACCATTTCTTTATTAGTATAATTTATTTACCTGTTACTATTTATTTCTATTTGCATTTCTTTATTTAGTATTATAGTTTATAATAAGGAGTGTAGAAAAGTAGCTGTCGTTGAGAAAACTCGAACAAGAGTTCAGATCATTTTAAATTTTTAGTGACTTAGGAGAGCTATGCATGCCTCATACATACGCCCCATGTTTTTCGTTTTATATCTTACAAGTTTTTCATAGCTGCAAAAATTCACATTCACAAATTTTCACAGGAAATTAGTCAATTTAAGAACGTGGTATATTAAAATTTTATTTTTATTTGAACTGACGTCTAGCGAAGTTTATTTATATTATATTATTTTTTAAAAGTACCTACTTCTTCGCATAAAATTGTAAATGTATATTTTATTTATTTACGACATGTTTCGTACGAATTATCGTACATCGTCAGGTGTCAAATAATTAATTCTCAGGATATATTAAATATATAAATTAAGATCTTATTGTTAATTAGAAATAATGTGAAAAATTTTTTTTAATTTAAGTTTGGTTTGGAATGTTTTAAAATTTTTTCACATTATTTCTAATTAACAATAAGATCTTAATTTATATATTTAATATAGAGAATTAATTATTTGACACCTGACGATGTACGATAATTCGTACGAAACATGTTGTAAATAAATAAAATATACATTTACAATTTTATGCGAAGAAGTACTTTTAAAAAATAATATAATTAAAATTTTAATTTTTTATTTAAATAATATATTATTTATTATTTAATTGAAATGAGAATTTTGTCGGGCAAGGTTACTACTTAATTTTAAATATTTTTATTAAACGATCCTGAAAAATTCAACTGTGAGGGTGTAAAGTTTATGACGCGTCGGACACCCTGAACATGGAAAAGTTATGACTGTCGGACGATCTAAAGTTAAGGGTTTCGTCCAAAAAAAAAAACGCCTCCTTTGCATTTCTATAGGCCTGGGCACTAGGATTATTATATTCCGTTTATTAAAAAATGCATGGAATGATGAAATTGTCTCCATCCTGATTTAATTCTTCAAACTTTAAAATTGCGATATCTCTAAAATTTTGTTTTCAGACTTACCAAGTTTTCATACCAAAATAACCGACTATTTTTGACGTTTTTGGTTGTTAGGAAATATGTTGAAGAAATTGTAACAGAATCACGCGTGGGCAGCACGTAGAATGTTGGGTGATAAATTTATAAAAAATTATGTATTTGTGTGATTATAATATTCTATTCTTATATAGAACGTATACCCGTAGATCAATGAAATCTAAGATATAATGTCAATATTTTTTACGTTTTTAACTCTGACTATAATAATAAGATGTTGAAAACTAGAAGTCGAGCCTTTTTAACTTGAGTATAAAATCTGACTTTTAATCGTTTACAATTTTTTAAGGCCCTAATTGTAGCACAAAAATAAGGAAAAAATTTACAAAAACTTATTATATTTAAAATATTCATGATTGTATTTCATAATTTTCTATGAACTAAAAAAAAAGTGGTGGCTAGAAAACAAAATAAAAACTTTTATTATTGCATATTACTACCCCAACAATAGGGGCAGAAGATTTAAACTTGCATTGAAATGATACTTTTTGACGCTCTATGCTCTATGGAATGCCGCTTCACACGTTTCAATTGGTGTAAGGGCTATTTTCACCATCTTATCCGGCTATATACTTTGACATTTAAATAGTCGCTCAAATTTAAGGTAAAGAGATCATAAATTGTGAAAAGCAAAGACAAGTCAATAAAAACATAGAACATACACTTATATTATAGTGGAAAACTACTGAAATATAAGGTAAGGCACCTATTACGTAAATTACGATTTAACTCCTTCAACTTCTTTATTTAAGTTCCTTTAATTTTTTTGTTGGTATTCGTTATCGCATTACCACATATTTGAGATTTGAATGTTTTTATAGTAAATTTGCGGTGTGTATACCTAAGTTGTAATAATCAGAATTTAATTTATCAATGGCGGTTTTAAAAATCTCATTCATTCTGGAATTGACGTACAATTAATTTCTTTAGTATTATAACTAGGAACTCTTACCGGAACCGGAAGAAAGTTTTCTAATTTATAGTAAATTTGTGGTTTTCATTTATACTTTATTGTGGTAGATAGAGAATCATAATTCGGTTTGGGTAGGACTTTATATTGTATGAGCAGTAGTTAGTATTTTCAAATAGTTACCTTTTCAAAAATGAAATTTTCAACTTAACTAGTAGTTTTGTCAAGTTAATGATCCTAAACCAAAATCTAAGTCGAAAACCTTGACGAAATTTTTAACATTCCAGTATGAGTAATGTGAATATAAAAGTCTGTTGAAATCATTCATAAAACTACTTCGAGTCCTTTTCTGAAGTGATTACAAAATATTGCAATATATCTTTTTTATAATTTAATAATAACCGCGACTTGTCGCGGCGTCTGGCCAATTTCCTTCAAATATTTGGGACATGAATCAGTTAAATTTAATCAAGTTATATTATGATCTACATTCCAATATGTTGTATGCGTAAACAGTGACGTTTTCGATTACGCAAAATTGCGCTAGACACGAAACATTTGATACGTCATTACTCCTACGTAAAATAGTTTTCTAGAGCTACAATAGATGGCTTTAGATGTACATTAGTGTTCTATAAGTTATATAAAAACATTAAATGGAAGAAAACGATCGCGTTTAATAGGTCGAATATTTAAAAGGTTTGTGAAAAGACTACGATAAATTTTATAGGAAGTTAATTCTTTTTGTTAAAATATCTATTGTATTTACACAATTTTGGGTACTGTTAGAAAAATTTAGTAGTACATATTATACAGATTTTTTCCCAATAAAATAGAGATAATTGGAACAGGACTTTGTACTAGTGGCGTTCAAAGAGGTGACCGATTTATATAAAAGCGCTCGTTTTTTATTTATACGCGATTCGTGTCCATTGAACGGTTTTAAGCAATTTTGCTGCGAAATATTGTAAATTTAAAACTAGGAAAGTTTTTGTACTATAGAATTAAATGGAAGCAATTGGTATCTTTTACTAGGTTCAACGCAACTGCATATTATGTAGTGTAGTATGTTGGCATAAGTACTTCCAAATTAAATTAATGTTCTTCCCTTAGAACAAATTAAAAATGTCAAATCTACTTTATCCTCTTATTATTGGGGTAGTAATAAGCAATGAAATATTTATTTATTTTCAACCCATAACTTCTTTTCTAGTCTGTAGAAAATTATGAAAAAAATCATACACCGTTAAAAATTTTTTTGTAAATTTACATAGAAAATCATTGGCAACTTTGTGACCTATGATAAACTATGTAAATATACATAATGTTGTATTTTTACATACTCATGTAAAACGGTCACATATTGCAACTGTAGAAATACTTGTATAATGTAAATTTACAAGTTCAATATGTACCAATACATATCATCACTGTAATGGCATGTAGAAGTACATGTCAGTACTGTAAATTTTTACATTTAAGTTATGTAAAAACACTTTTCCTTACTGTAAATGTTTCCATTCAGGACATGTAAATGTACATATCATTACAGTAAATTTTTACAATTTGGTTATGTAAAAATACAAATTACTGTATAGTTTTACATGCGGTTATGTAAAAACACATTCTATGACTGTAAATGCTTACAAGTAGGTAGTGTAAAAATTAATATTACTACTGTGAAGTTTTACATTAAGTGCCAATCACAATGCCTAATAGGATATTATGATACCTAATAAACGAACTTAACGTTGAAATTATTTCATCTTTACGTTCATTATTTTACAGCATTTCTACATTTTGTGTAAATTACTGGTATCGGTAAAACAAACATAAAGACGAAAAAAAAGTCGATGGGTTTGCCGTTTATTTAAGCATCAGATTACACCTATTATAGACTTGAATAGGTAATTATTGTGAATTGGGATTTAATGTCAAGCTTTAGAGTAGTTATATGTATTTTTACACAACCCAATTGTAAACATTTGTATAAGAAATCGTTAAGCAATAATATACAAGATACGCCAATTAATTAAAATGTGAATTCGTACTTGTTGAATTATTATACTTACTCATATTGATTAGATATCTTGCAGTATAATAGTCAGGATAATTAAGTAATTACCAGAAAATATATATAAAATCATTTATTACAAGTCTTATAATATAGTTACTAAAATAATAAAAAATATAAGTAAAGTACAAAATAATTAAAACATTAAACAGTAAAAAATCTTTGATTATGAAACTAAAATAAAATTGTTAAACATCTCTTAATGCCGAAATCACAGATATAATTTTTTGCTTAAAAGATTTTTTTTTTTTATTTTTAGTTCCTTGGTCAGGATTAATTTTCATCAGATATATTTGAATAAATTCCAAAGTGCAACCATTACCCACTGGGTAAGAAACATTTAAATTGAAATATAGCGCAAACAATAATTTCAGAGAAGTGATGAAATCGTTTACTTCTACAATTTTTTGTTTTTCCATATATATGGAGTATAATGCCAATGAATTTCCTAATAAAGTAAGTAAATATTAGACACAAATAATTATAAAATGTACCATATTATTTGCTTACCAGTAATAACTATGCATGGGGCTGCAATTAGGTATTCCTCTATGTTTTCAATCTATAAATAATTTTGCATTAAAAAATTAGATACAGGAATAAAAACTTTTTACCTCGTTTACTTTCTTAATCAAGTCATTATTATTTTCGTTGAAACACCGTCCCAGGACCTCAAAACATAATAAAAATTTTTTTTCCAAATCATTTTCTTCATTAATACTTATAAATTTTTTAGCATAGCCGTACTTCAAAATTTTTTCATGCTTTAATAGTAGATTTTCACCTAGCACATGAATTTCAATGTCCATCAACTTCTTAAAATGATGAAATATAGCATCTTTCTTTAATAAAATGGGCCACTCCTCTTTTATTTTACTTATTGTTGGCATTTCTTTGTTTAGAAAAAATCTTTGTTGTGCATACGTTTCTTCTAAAGCACAACGTATCGGTTCGTTAAATAAATAATTGGTATCTTGGGCAGCATTAAATAAAAAAATTTTTTTTTCGGCTAGCGTCTCTGGTGGTACTAGGTCTTCTTCGGGTTGCCAATTTGAACAACCTACAAAATGGTAAAATATAATTACAATTGAAAATTATCAATAAATGTGTTAAGTTGAGTATGTACGTGAATTGTAAAAATAAACAAAATCTAAACAAAACGTTATAAGTCAAAAAGATTTTAACTGTAAAAGTGAAGAATACAAACGTAGAAAAATTATCATTTAAAAACCATGAAAAGACATTAATTTAAACACCATTGACAGGGTAGGACTAAGGATTTTTGAAATAAGCAAATAAAATTAACATTAAAAATGAAAAAAAATAACATTATTGTTTCATAATTAACAATTATGTTTCATTATGTTAATTTTGTTTCCTATTTCAAAAATCCTTTAAACACCCTGTCAATGGTGTTTAATTTAATGCTTTTCATGGTTTTTAAAATGATAATTTTTCTACGTATGTATTCTTCACTTTACAGTTAAAATCTTTTTGATTTAACGTTTTGTTTAGATTTGGTTTATTTTTTTAATTACAATACTTTTCCATACTACGTATGATAAAAATACTGTAGAAAACAAAACGGGTATGCTCTTTATACTGACCTGCTTTTTTTGAATTTGTAAGTTTTCTTTGCTTCGGAGAAATTTTTAGATCGTGTAGAAGACTCCCTTTGGTTTTGTGGGGTCTATTGAGGTAATTGTTTCTGTCAAGTAATTTATAATACAATGTCGACGACCCATCCCCTACTACTACGCCATCTTCGTCGACATCTCTAAACATTTTTGGATATTTTTGTACAATTTTCCTGGCAATAATTTTAAACACTTTGCAAGGAACATATGATTTAATGTTTCTTACAGCAGATACCGCCAAATGTACCACATCATTCATTGCATCTTTACTACGTTTACCGTTCTGGCAATCCTCAATAGTTTTGGTATTTAATTTTTCATAAGGGACTTCAAATTCTTCCCATGTAGATTCAGTTATGGTTTTTAATAATAATGAATCTCCACTATCATCGCCTATATTTTTATCTGAAATAATTTAATATAATAAGTATAGTGAGGGTAAAATGACAAACAGTAATTCTTACCACTATTATAGCTACATGAACTGTCAGATGCTCTTTCTAGCAAAGAGCCTGAATAACTATCAGTGGAACAGGTGGCCAGATCCAATTTTTCAGCCGATTTCCATTCTTGATTTTTTTCTAATAATATTAATGTTTCGTGCTTGATTAATTTTAAAACAATATCATCGTCAATTACAGTTCCATCGGATTCCAGTACTAGAATACTTCCATCTAATTCCAATTTCGCAGAAGCTAATAATTTCAAAGAAAAAAGTATAGATATATTGTGTTAAAAAGAAAATATAAATTATACCTTTCAGTATTAGTTCGAAGTAATTCTCATTTTCGTTATTAAGTGGTATTAAACATTTTTTTTGTCGTGTTTGGTCCCAGACTTTATACAAATTCATTTCTGACCTTTGGATGATACTATGATTATAGTGTAAATTAGTATGGCAATGCATGAAATAGGTATTTTTAAATAATGTAAACTTTAAATATTAAATTTATACTCGTAGGTATACAAAAAGAAAAATAATAGTAACTAATAAAATCCATAGTGACACTTTTGGTGCGGAGAATGTTGTCAGTTAACAAAACGAACAAAATTTTCATCTTTCCAAAAAAACTTCTGTGTTTTGTGAAATAAAATGAAAAAAATAAATTAAATAATTACTTTACATCTTCAGAAGAATACATCTTAATTGACAATAATAATATAGATCATGTAAGATCCTTACAATAACGTAAATATAGTGTTTTATTAAACAAGTAATGTAGAAAAGGGGCTTCTACATATTTACAATGTAAGAGCTGGAGCTTCATTAAATAAAAAAAATCGAGAACCTTTACAAGTTACATATTCTAAAATTGGTTCATGAGGATTTATCTCAGAAAAATTAACGCATATAAAATCATTTTCCTTCAAATTATTTGATACTACGTAAACTCCTATATCGCAATCTTCTACAACTTCCAAGCTTTCTCCAAAAAAATATATTTCGGTATAAGACTTTTCAATGATTATTGAAATTATTTTACATAAACAAAAATGACCATAATCATTTTGACCATAGCAAACATACATATCTTTTTTATAAACTGTTCCTCTAAACACAACATTTTCTGCAATTAATTTGGGTTCATTAATACCACACTTATTTTTTATTGTAGTATTTATGTGCGCTGGATAATTTTCTTCAATAAATAATGTAGCATTTTCAGAAATGGCTTTATCGTTTAAAAAATTTTCAGAAGACATTAAAAGACTCTGTAGCAATTGATGTTTTTCAGAAAATGAATATAAAACATTAATAAAATTCGGACTATGTCTTATAATATTTTTAAAATATTTGTGTTTGCTTTCAAAACGCAAAGTCCATATATGCCGCAATGGTCCAAAATTTAGTATTAATTCGGGATAGTGATATAAGTAATGATGTTTCGGCTTTAATTTTACATTTGAAAATAATGATATAGTACGAAAATTTAAATATTCATTTATGAAAGTTTTCAGAAGTGCTATTTCTCCTGTAGATATGCTAAATGCCATTACTAAATTACAAATTTTACGTAAACACAAAATCATTTTCCAAACATCATCTGAAACATCTATTACGTCATATACAGCTAAAGGAAATATTTGTAAGATTCTAAAATTTTCCATTGCGTTACCGCCGAGTTTTTTATCGTTCTTATTAATATAAGGAAAATTTGTACCATATATCTTGATATTTTTTAATCGAGAATTCAAAAAATCTAACGTAAACATTTTTTGACCAGTGAAGTAATTTATAGCTAATATCAAATCACTTGCACAAATACCCTCAAATAGATCATGAGCAATACAAGACGGTAACCCTGCATTACATACATGATATCCTTCTAAGTTATTCAATATTGAATTAAATTTTACCCCTCTAGAAGGTTTACCCGTTACTAATGCTAAAATTACATCGTGATCATAAGAGTTGGGGTCTCTTATAGAATTACAGCGATAAATCCCACCATGCAAATCACTCATAGTTATATGGCAAAACCGACAAAAATATTGATTAGTAGAAAAGTTTTCTACAAATCCCCCTATCTGATGAGATCCCAAATTGTCACCAAGAACAGCTACAACAGATCCTTTAAATATTCTTCCTGTTTTATTATCTACTACTCCTTCAATTTCTAAATGGCGTATATCTTTTAAAATAATTTGAAAAAAATTTGAAATTCCAAACTTTTTTACATCTTTTTCATAACTTAAAGCTACTAATTGAATATAATCTACTTTTGATCTTAAAAATGCTGGAATATTAACTAATATCATATAAACAGCGAGAATTTTATATATCTTTTTTTTTGATCCCAATGGATTACAGATTTCAAATGCATCCTGGTATAATATAATACGTAATGCGTTAGGATTTGTGGTGAAAAAATTATTGTTTAAAAATTTTTTTCCATCTGTAATATCTTTCAAAAAGTTAGTATTTTCTTTTGGTATTTCTTTTTGATATAGATAGTTTCTAAAAATATTATTTTTAATCAATACTTTTATGGTTTCCAATATAGGTATATAATAATATGCTTCATTATTTTTACTACATAATGATGAAGTAACATATTGTACATTTACCGGAGTCACAAAATTGAAATTTTCTTTAAAATATTTTTTTCTTGTAAATGGAGTGCGGAAAATCCCGTTTTGATTATTGACCAGTACGTGAAATAAATTACATTGATTAATTAAATCTTCTGATACGTCTATATTGTTTTCTTTCAAAGTATTAAATATTTTTGCATTTGTAATATTACTAATATCTGAAATGCTGTTTATAAGAACCTGTAATATGTAATCGGACAGAAAATGTTTGGTTTGCAACTTAATGAAAAGTTCAGCTAACATTCGGGTTTGTATATCAGAATCTTTGATATCATTAACAACGTTGTTTATTGAAAGCAAGCTATTTTCGGAAGTAGACATATTGTCACTAGGTGAGTAATTATTTTCAGTTATATCATCTGTTGTTATTATATTATATTTTGTATTCCAGCATTCACGATGTTTGCGATAAACATGAGACTTAAACTGCGAGACCTTTCTAAATAAAATATTTAAGTTGGTGCAATTGGTATGAGGACAATGTATTATTATTGTAGTATCGTTTTTTAGATGTTTTATCATATGACTTGATAATTCCTTAAAATTTTTCTGTGCATAGTTACATGCTGAAACATTGCATTTATACATAGTCAGATTTTTATTGTGTTGATTATGATCATTAATATAAAGATTTTTATGATTGCGATAAACATGCTGCCTAAAATTGACATACTTAGAGAATTCTGCAATGCAACATACGCATTTAAAACGAACGTTTAATAAATTTTTATGAACAGATTGATGCAAATTATATTTTTGTACCATCGATGTTTTAAATTGACAATTTAAACAGTTATAAACCATTATTTAAAAAAATATGTACCTATAACATACATTAAAAGCCAACTTATTTTCTTTAAATTCCTGTAAAAAAATTAAAGTTATAATATAATTTTATTAATAATAATTGAATGCTATGCGGAACAACGTGTAACCGCCAAATAATTTTGTGGAAAACCTTTACAAGCGAGTACCTATGATCACATAAAATGTTTTTCTACGAATAAAATAGTACTTGCCCGAAATGGCGGTTACAACGTTGTTACGGCTTATATCCATTATTGTAACAAGCAAAATTTAAAATAGGTACATTACATTATAATTAAAGTTTTAAAGAATAAGTTTTAGATTAAAAATATTTAAAATTGTTATGAAATTTTGAACAGAAAAAAAACCCTCAACGTTGAGACAATTTTGTTACTAATTTTGCCACTGTGTCACACATCTTAAAAATACTAAAGAAAACTTTTAGTAAAAAAAATACCTTTTTTGAACTTATTTAGTACAATACAATTTTGTTTTAAGGAATCAAAATTTTCAATAAGTAAAAGTAAAATTATGGATATTTACTTACCTTAATGTTAGTAGCAGTTTTCAATCACTCACTTACACTACAAACACAAGAATGCTGATTAATAATTGCAATTATCACGTAACGGAAAACGGAGGCGTATGGTGCCAAGAAGACGCCAGATAGCAACCTGCAATTTCTGTTTTTTTATGCTGAATTGCAAAAAAGTCTACATAATGCCATGTAATAATTTTTTAAAACACATAGTGAATCTGTAATTTTGCATAAATCGTTGTACTTTTACATAAAATTTTGAAATTTACAGAATAGAAATTAATTTCACATTCTCAAACCAGTAATTTTACATTATACCATTAAATTTACAAAAATATTGTAATATTACACGAGCGTTACTGTAATTATTTATTTACGAAGATTTTCAATGTAAAAATTACAGTAAAAATTATTGTAATTTTCCATAAATTTTTAACAGTGTATAGTTTACAAGTAATAAAATGCATTTTTATGTGAATTTTTCAGCCATAAAAAATAGGACCACAAAAAAATTAAAATGGATTTTCAAGCCCGATTTTATATTGATGTTACATAATCACCACATTTACTTTCTTACAGTTAAAACAACTTGTCGTAATTATTATTGTCTCAGACATTCGCAAATCTCTTATCCCATCATTCGAATTTCGTCATTTTCGAGTTCTGTTGCGGCCCGAAGGATTTTTTAATCAGTTTTAGAAGCGCAACCAAGGCAAAATTTCGGATCCACGATTTTTGTTAATTTTGGAAAAACTACTGGACCACCTACAAATTTTATTATTTATATCTACGATATAGACCATTACCTACAACCCAGTGCAAAAATTTAAGCGAAATTCGAACTCTTAAAACATCGACAAACCCCAAGTGTGTCCACCACCGTGTCCATGTCTCCCACGCATTATTTTACCAATTTATTAAATTTATTCGTAAGTCCAAATTTTTTTCCCATTTCGCTGTATAAAATCGCCGCTTCTCATTTAAATGTCTATATATTATATGACTAACACCGTCCAAATATTGAATCCACTAAATTTCATTATTCAACAAAGGTCTGGATACGTTCATTGTTGCGAATATATTCTGGTCACTTACGTGGATTTGGTTTACCATTGGCAATTGCAATGAAGTCACATTCTATTTTTTCTAACTCTTCTTTCAGACATTCAATCAGCTCATAAATGTTGGGATGTAATTTCTTGGCCAACCTATTAAAGCGGATGTGTTAACCTTCCACATGGTTGTTTGTCCTGCACGTAAGTGCAGCACCCTGAAATTGGGGCGGGGGGGGTGCTACTAAAAAAAAAGAACAACATTTTTGCTGTATGTAGCCGGTCGCGTATCAGAATAAAACTAACAGCTACCCTTAACTCGGCTGTTTTTACCTTCACCAGATGTCAAGTTTCTATGCGCTAAAAATGTGCCTCTCCTATGCACTTTTAGGAGAAAAAACGTTTTAAATCAAAAACTAAAGTTTCATAAGTAAAAACTAAAATTATTAGAATTTTGCTAACATAACAACCATTCCCAAGTTAAATAATTTATTTTTTGGGGGCGACGAAATGGGACGGAAACGAAATGTGATGGCGGCGAAAAGGGGCAAAATGGAAAGTGGCACAAGGGAAGGGGGGTGTATTCCATTAATAACTTCTATAGTTTTTCTCAATTCTAAAATATTATTACCTAGAAATATATTAATTTTATTCATAATGGAAAAATATTACCTGAAAAACTTATCAATTGGCAAAGTCTCGGGTAAGTACGTATTATGTTTCACTATCTAACATCAACTAGTAAATCGTTCTTTTTCAAATCAAAAACCAATCAATTCAATACATGACTTCAACAAAAGGCGAAAAACCATTCACCTATATCAAATTAATTTACTTATAACAATGAAAGCTGCTTAATTTGTTAGGAAAATTAATGAAAATATGTAGATACTTGAGATTATAATACACAAATAATAATATTGTCTTGTAATACCCTGTACATAATATAATAGGTTATTAGCGCTCTAAGGCGCTTAACTCTTCAGAGGTTCATCTGACAGATACATAGGAAATAATGTTTATTGCTAAATTATTGTACATACACAATACACAGTCCGATGGCCCACCCTAGCTATTCATACTTATGTTAGCTATAAGATAATGTCTAATAATGCACGTAGTTTGTTCACAACCCGTGTTATGCGAGATTTCAAAATATTTTTGTAGTATTGTGAAAAATATTTATGTCTTGCGCCAAAAAATAAGCAAATAATAATAATAATAAACCAAAATAAACAAGAATCTAATTAATTAACGTTAAAAACAATTGTTGTCGATTTATTTTGTTTTTGAAAGGTTCTGTAATAATTTTGATTATATTTCTTGTCGGACTTCAGTCCAGGTTAGATTGAAACTGGAAATATATAAAAACAATCATGTATTATATTTTTTACTTGTTTCTTTGCAAGTTTTTCCAGTTTCAGCACATAAAAGTAGTAAATGTATCTCTGAGGGTAATCGGTAGAATGGTCTAAGGAAAAATAGTCTACGGTAAATTGGTCTAGGTAAAAAGGTCTACGGTAACATTCCGGAAAAGATTCCTTAAATAAACTTTGATGCAGTTACAACTCTGACACGGAATACAAGCGCGAATCCAGACCTTGATTCTGGAGGGTAATTGAGTTTTAGAATCTACTTCATCTATTCACGAGAGTAATACCCCCCCCCCCAGCTTAGATCCGCACTTGGGAAAATATATGTCGTATACACGTTTAGAACAAAAAATCGATAGGTATCTACTATTAAATATTATTAATATTACCTAATAGTATGACCAACGCAACAGCGCGAATAAATTCGATCGTAGTACGAGTACCGTCCCGAAATTCCTCGCAAAGC
The DNA here is from genome assembly GCA_963170105.1 of Cantharis lateralis. Lineage (NCBI taxonomy): Eukaryota > Metazoa > Arthropoda > Insecta > Coleoptera > Cantharidae > Cantharis > Cantharis lateralis. The sequence goes on from OY720629.1 coordinate 15,523,936, forward strand.
GCTTTCAGCTTTGTCTGCATGTTCTGCATTCTCGTACACAGCAGATTTAGTTTAATCATTCAACATATTAGCACATATTAAATATACTACAGATAGCTCGCGCAATGTATTTTTCTAATTTCTAGAAGGCTATTAAAACAGAATATTATTATGTCGTTTTTGTGAAATAATATATTTTGTGCAATTTAATTTTCTGCAGTTGGTAACAACGTGTAAAAGCATATACTTTACCCCTGCCCCCTAAAAGCTACTCGTCAACCTCCTCAGGCAAGTGTACTCAAGCTAAAGCTCTCGTGCGTAGTAGCTAAGCAAGAATATATTTTTGTTAATACAATCTTAAATGTGCACATACTATAATAAATACACAGACATATGACGATAAATAGAATAGTATGATTATGGGTTAAAATTCTAATAACGGGGTGGTCTGGGAATAGCCCCGGTCGGCACATTTATAGGGGCGATATTTTTTTCTTTTCATAAAAATATTTGTTGGCAATGACGAAGAACAGTTCAATGTTAAATGGAAAAGGATTCAGAATTTTATATTTGAAATATATCTGTACCTTCTCTACAAGCAGAAGCAAAACATTGAGAAAACGGGAAAGAACCTCTTGAACTATTAATATTTATTCAAATATATAGGTTGGAAAACTCGATTCCCAACGGTATAATATTGTTAAGAACTTTGTTAACATTAGCCATCAGTGTCGCTAGGTGTGAACGGAGCTTTTCCAAATTAAAATAAATTAAAAATTATCTTCGTTCCACAATTAGTTATTTAAGATTGCGAAATCTGGCGATACTTTCCATAGAAAAAGAACTGACAGATGATATAAATTTTGACGATATCATTCGAAATAAGAAGGCAAGAAAAATAAATATATTAACTCGCGTTACACGTTAAGTTTTTTTGTACAAAATAAATTTTTTTATTTATGATCAGTAATATTTTTAATGACCTTCTTTTGGGAGGGAGAAGAGGGACGGTAAATTTTAAGACCGCACTGGGCAGTTCTAAGTACGTTAGTGAAAAAAAGTATATAAACAAAGATGAAGAAAAATAAATATTGATAAAAATGTGTTGGATAAGTATATTGCTGTAAAAGTGTTTTTTATAATAAGAAAAAAAGGCATTAAAAGATTTATTTACAATGGTAACATAGAACTGTACTGTTATTTTTTGTAAGACACTGTATAGGATTATTATTTATAACAGTCCCTATCACTAATTAAATATATACTTTGTTATTAAGTTGTTAATTTATTTCTTGTAGGTTTATATAATTATAATAATATTAATTTATAATATTTCCGATATTACTGTATTAATATTGGAATCCAAAATGTTAAACAAATATTCTAAAATTGCATTCTGATATTCTCTAATTTAATTTTGTGTTTTGTTGCGCATGGTGTGTTGTAGTTTCGTTAAAATTGTTGACTTTTTTTTCAAATATATTGCACTTTCAAATGTTTGTAAGTTGTAAACTATACAACATTAAAAGCGCAACATTATCTCACGTGCTCAAACAAAATTATCGATTATTAATATTATTTCTATAAATTTTTACGAATTATGCCGTAGTAAAAACATTATTTTTGTAGATAATAAATTAGTATATTTTTCTGTGGTTACGCCATCTGGTGCGTACTTATGCGTATTTTCTCCCGTTAATATAATTGCTTGATAAAAAAATACATAGGTAAAATTTGGTGTAAATGAATATGTTTATGAATAAGTAGTATAAAATAAATATATACCTACTGTAAAAATCTTGTTATAAATTAACTTTGAACGATATCAGGGCCATTTGGGGTCAATTGGAGTAGAAGTTTTGTTTGCGTGATTTGCATATTGATCTAATTTTTGTAATACTATTCCTGAAATCTATACCTTTCTTTGTCTTTTATTAGAGAAAAACAAACTTCTATTCTCCAAATACTAGTACCTATCTAATTTATAAAATTCTTATTGTAAATAATATAAATTAAAAAAAAATAATATTAAGTATATTATAATTAAAGTTTTGCTAAAATATTAGTCAAATTTAAACAACCAAGCTCTTCTATGGTTATTAATTTAAATTTTGTCAATATTTTCAAGGTTGAGTTTGATAGTGTAGATTGTCAAGTATACAAAGAAATCTATAATATTTGCTGGCGCCTTCTAGGCGGTTAGTAAAACTAATTTTAGGAGCGTCAGTCAACGATGTAGATAATAAGCTAAAGATGTAATTTACAAAATATATATTAAAAAGATTCATGTAAGAATAAATAAGATAACCACAATATTTAGAGCAAATTCTATCACTTTTGTTCATAGTTTTAAAAACATATTATATTGTCACGATTTTTCATTTCGACGAAAAATTATCTGGGTATATAGGTACGGATATTCTGAATTTAACTGCAATTACCGCTTATCGGTACAGTATGGATTCGGTTTCGTTGGCTGTGGCAAAGCGAATCAAAGCGGATTATTAAAGATCGTCAATTGGGTTTTTGAAAAAAATGGAAAGATCATACATATAAGTTTTATAAGTATTAAGTAAACTATTTTTTTTTTCACAATAATTAATAAATTAAATCAAATTAAGAATTAATTTTTAAAATTGGTATCTTAAACTTACGACAATTCCCGAGCTCAATGTGACGTCAGAATCACACGGAAACATCAAAATATATTTGAAATATTTCAAGTTGTTGACGGTTAGGCTATGTGATTATGACGTCACCAGCACGGCCGCCGATGATGGTTCCCGATTGTTGCGCGTTTCCGATCACGTGATATTTTTTTAAATTATCCACAATTTAATTAATTTATAACTAATTGTATGTAACTTTATAAAAAAAGTTCGTGTTGATTTTCAATATTATTTATAATTACTAGAGCTCGGATTTATATGTACCAAAATACTTGAAAATATGCGCATATTGCGATAAATTTTCTGATAATTTTAATTCCCTGGTTTCGGCACCACATAAATGCGATGTCCAAATGCGTAAAATAGTTTTTAAATTTAAGAAAACCTAATTAATTACCTTTTTTTGAAAATCCATCCCTTTTGTTATGAGCTTGAGACTCCTTTAACTTACTTTTGATGTTGAATAATTTAAGCAAAATTTGTCAATTTCAAGTTTTCTAATTTAATCGAAAAGTTAAACAAATTTAATTTTACAAATACACAGCTAAATAAATTTCATGTAGCATTTAAAATCCAAATTTTGATGTTTTTGATCATATCATCCGTATTACATCGGTTTACCAAACAAATCAATTCCGTCTTATTGCAATTTTGGTCTTATTTAAATTACAGTAATTCTTTCAACCACCTAGACAAAGTTGCAATTTTGATGGCAATAAATACAAATTTTTAATAAATCAGTTTTATCGTGGTTTTACTTTACGAAAAATTAATCGTTCGTACACTTTTAAAATGTTCTCACCCTTTATAAATATGAAGTTTTGATTTGTTTGTTGCTGTTTATTTTCATCATTTTTGTGGGAGGCTATCGTCCAAATTCTGCGTTACTTGGTTCTGCTACTTGATAATAATGTTGGTCGTGAATAATTTTTGATTCTTCCTTTCTGTTAAAAATGGCACAAACACCCCTACTCTGAATTTGTAATCTCCAGGTAAGTTAAATATTTTAATTGTATTTGTCAATTACAATTAAAATTCAAATTTTAAACTTTTGACTCTGGGCTTTTAAATTTTCGAACTTGACAAGTTGACGGGTTTACCCAGAATGAATTATTTCATCAATTTTTCTCCCTCCTTAATTTTTGTGACTTTGAAAACTTTTAATTCTCCCACTTAATTTTGGTGGGAATGCAAATTCGCCATAATATTCTTCCCGCAATCACTTACGTGGATTTTTAAAACACTTTATTTTTAAAAAATTTAAAACTGATTGAATACTCATCGACTTCATTGATAAATATTGGCATTTGTCTTTTCATTCAAAGATCTTGGACCAAAAACATCTTTCATATTTATAATTGTTGAAAACTCAACTCAAAATTTCCTTAGCTGTGCTTTCTAATTTTACTTAATTATTTAATCTAAAAATTATGAAACCGAATTATTCATCACCATGGATGTTCATTTAAAGGAAAAATCTCACTTGCTTAAAACAAATGATCTAATTAAAGGTTTTTATATTAATCCCTGTTTTTAAAAAAAATTATTTATAACTAAAGATGCTAATTCAAAATGAAACATATGACATTTTATATGCACCGAATTTCTCTAAAATATGCACTAAATTTGATAAAAACGATAAAATATGCATTGGATATGCAAAGTAAAACATATATTTTTTTAAATTTTTATAGTACGATGACTGAAGTTATTGGGGCATATTTGAACTTTGGTATAAAAATTTTAGCTTTTACACAAACACGTACGGAAATATGGTTTTTCAAACAAATGGTGACATCAAACATATGAATTTGGCGCTCCTATGTATTGCCGCCCTAGGCATGTGCTCCGACTTCTTCCCCTTAGATCCGAGACTGTTCAGTATATCAAATTACGTAAAAAAACATCAAATTTTTCTCGTTCTATGGGTGGTCGATATTTCGACCAGTCCCTTAAAAGGTTAAGAAATTCATGAGCACAATCACAAATGACCAATAAGTTACTTTTCATAGAAATTAAATTTGAGCAGCCAGACGAAGAAGACGACAACGAACCAGAGGAATCTTGAGTATACTATTTTGTAGCTTGATCTTCATCATTTGCATTTGCCATTTATCATAAAAGAATGAAAAAAAAATTTGCAATTATGACCTTCTATTCAACGTTTTCACATAATATTCTTCACTTATAAATAATGTACATAGTATATTTTTAATTAATTTATAAATATAAATTATTGTTATAATGCAATATATTATTTCTGTGGAAAAAATCCCTTTATCACAATCACAATTTCACTCCATAAACTTCCTCAATTAAAACAATAGAAAATTAATAATGAAGAGATTATAAAGTTGAGTGTAAAGTTTCTTCAGACAAACTTTAACCAGTCAGTCCGCCGTTTTATAGAATTTGAAAGCGGGGGCGTTTCAGAGATATCGATAACGATAAGTCCTCTGTGAGCATTATACAATATACATGCATATGAAGTGGGAACGAGAGCATCTGCTATATTGTTACCGACCATTTGGTTGATGCTCTCGTTCTCACTTTATATGCATGCATAATGCCCTCGCGCTCCCACTCACAAAGAGGAACCATCGTTATCAATATTTCTAAAACGGCCCTGCTTTCAAATTAGAAATTTCTCATACGCTTTTTATCTAATTATCACATATTTTTTCTGAAAATCTCAGCTTTGCAAAAATGGCGTAGGTCTGGCGGCTCTGGGCTCTTGGACTATAACATGCAGCTTAAGATTTCAACATTATTCGATACTTTATTAAGCTAATATATTATTATAATCTCAATGGTATTTTTGGGAATTCGAACTTTGGGCTATAAATGAAACTACTGTGTAATCGTCAAAAATACCATTGAGATAATTTGAAATGGACGAAAATAGATATCTATCATATTATTATAAATTATTGTTTTGCAATAATTATTGTTTTGCAATAATTTATTGTATTCGTGGAAAAAGTATATTCCCAATAGCACTTTGGTAAAATTTCCTGATTATAATTACATGGCCAATAATTATGTGTATGTTTAGTAAGTGGTGATAAAATTGATAAATAAAAATTCGAACACACGTCTGGTTGTTAGATTAAATACCAATCAAGTACGTACGGAATAATTGAGGACTGTTGTTTTTAAACTCGACATCTAAATTTTTTAATGCTCGGGGTATTCCTTATTATTTTGTAGTAAATAAAGGTCTATATTGTAATTTGTATTGTAATTCCTACCGATAATTCACAGGGTGTAAGTACGAGCCGGGGGAGGGGAGAATTGTTTGCTCAGGTTTTCGATATCTAGGGACGTTCTTAAGTTATTGCTAATTCAAAAAATTTCATAGTATTATCAAAACCACGAAAGAAAAGCCCTGCGTCATTAATAATGAGAGTATGAATAATTTATACGAGAATAGCTAAGCAAATCAATGTCTTTTCCATATACAGTAAACTCGCGAAATAGTGTTACTCGAAATAGAAGCATCAGTACCACGTGACTACCACTAAATAGTAGCATGTAGAAATGTCTCGCTCTAGACTTATTATATAAACATAATGGGCCTTACCAATAACGTCATACTAAGTTGGACATTAACTAAAAGCTTATACTAACTTAAAAAGTGCACCAATAACAAATTTAGTGTAAGAATTTTAGTTATTGCCGGCCTAATATTAGGTTAGTATAAGCAACATCAAAAGTTGATATTTAATCATAAATTTTGGATTTTTAACTTCAAACTTCATAAAATTGTCATTGTTTTTTATATTTTTTATAATTTTTATACCTAATACGCGTATAATTTTTAAAAAAGTTTAGAATATTGATATGGAAAATGATATTCTAGAAGATTTGCAAAATTTAAATGATGCTGCAATATGTAGAAAAGTGAAAACCTATAAGGAAAGAATAGATCCATTTAATCATTATTCAGATAAGGATTTTACAGATTTCTATAGATAAGTAACTGATTACTAGCAATCTTTAGTATGAAAAAATTTTCTGTTGTTTAAATATATTTAAAACAAAGTTTGACAAAGAAACTGCAAAAGAAATTGTGGATCTGATAAGCAAAGATATAAAAAGAAATTATACGCAAGGAGCACCAATTCCTCCAGCTATAAAGGTGACAGTTACAATTAGATATTTGGCTAAAGGAGCTTATCAGAAAGTTACAGAAGAGCATCCGTTACCAGAGGGAACTCCAGGAGCAGCTATTAGAGCAGAATTTATTGATAGATATTTTAATCATTAATTTTTTGAAAAGTTTTTAAAGAAAATTGCAATTAAAAACCAATATTTTGAAAATAATATAAATTATTTGCAATCTGAAAGCACAAAATTCCTAATATTATATTAGGTTGTCAAATATCTTCCTTCCGCCTTTTTGCTCTTTATTCAATGCTTTATAAAAAGTGTTACAGTGATCGGATTTAGTTCAAATATGCGCCGTTTTATTCGATAATCTATTTCCATCTAGACGGCAACTTCATAATACCCCCCTCGTAGAAGCCCCCCTCCTTATTTGCGAAGAACTCGGACAGCCACTTTTCACAAGCCTCTTTTGAGTTCAACTGTACACCACCAAGGGCGTTCGCCATGGACAGGAACAGGTGGTAATCACTTGGCGCCATGTCCGGGCTATATGGTGGATGCGATAAAACCTCCCATCCGAGCTCCCGTATTTTCTGACGAGTCATCAACGAAGTGTGTGGTCTGGCGTTGTCCTGGTGGAACACTACACCCTTCCTGTTGGCCAATTCTGGACGCTTCTGGTCGATCGCCTGCTTCAAGCGGTCCAGTTGTTCGCAGTAGATGGTAGAATTAAGCGTCTGGCCATATGGGAGCAGCTCATAGTGGATGATTCCCTTCCAATCCCACCAAACACACAGCAAAGCCTTCCTGGCCGTCAATCCCGGCTTGGCCACTGTTTGGGACGATTCACCGGCCTTCGACCACGACCGTTTCCGCTTGATATTGTCGTATGTGATCCATTTTTGGTCGCCAGTCACCATCCGCTTCAAAAATGGGTCGAGTTCGTTCCGTTTCAGCAGCATATCGCAGGCGTTGATTCGGTCCAGAAGGTTTTTTTGCGTCAAATCATGCGGCACCCAAACATCAAGCTTTTTTTTGTATCCACCTTTCTGCAGATGGTTTAAAATGGTTTGGTGACTAACTCCCATCTCCTGGGCGATGTCACGAGATGCCACATGCCGGTCTAACACCACGATTCCATGATTTGATCGGTATTCGTCGTCACAGGTCTTCCGCCGGCTGGCTTATCCATGGTGTCGTTTTCACCGGCTCTGAATCGTCGAAACCATTCCTCCGCGGTTCGAAGTGATAGAGTACCATCCCCCAAAACATCATTAATCTCACGGAACGTTTCTCTAGCGGATTTGCCTTTAACGAAGGAAAACTTTAAAATAGTGCGAATTTCGGAGTTAGTGAACTCCATGTTTACACGTCTACAACTGTTGAACGCAATATCCAAACTAATCATGCATAGCGTCGTTTTGTAGGTTATGTCAAGACCTGTCAAATGATGTATAGTATTGCCAGATACGAGCTCTGTAGCGCTTTGTACATAGCCGCGAAATTCAAAAGACAAAAAGGCGGAAGGAAGATATTTGACAACCTAATATTATGACGCTAACCTACTATTTCGTTTTGAAATACTCCGCGTGCATTATTTATTGTCACTTCTTCCAAATTTCACTAACTTTTTCAATTTTAGACTAAATACAGATATTAAACTAGTGTCGGCACTAATTACCATATTGGTATCAAAATTTAGTGTCAGCTTTAAATTTAGTTAGTACTAGCTACTTAGTAGCAACCCTTTTACTAACTTAAAGTCGGTACTAAAATTTGTTATTGGTAAGGCCCAATATCTTTTACACTCGTAATCATAGTTATTTATCTAAGCGTTTAAATTTAAGTCGACGCCGAATCTGCAAGTTGCACATATTCTTGCATTTAATTTAAAAATTAAGACGTTAAATTTAAAATTAAACTATAGGGTCCTAGAAAGTTGATTTTATATAAAAGCTTTATTTGATTGATACATTATTCTAAATGTGGCGCTGCACGTTTAACATTTTATTAGTGGTTTTTCGTATTTTCGTGAAATTTTTGAGTATTTTTATGTTAATATAAAACTAAACTTAAAGTGTGACACGAGTTTCTTGGTTTTTATTGTTACTATATAAAAATGTTATCGGCGTTCTTTTTTAAATCAGTGGCTGCTTAGTTTATAAAACAGGCATATCTGTTACCTCGCGAAATAGAAGAAAACCGCGAAACAGTGTAATGCCTTGTACAGACAGCCGCGCAAAGTAACGAACCGAACGGATATGGCGTCATTTCGACAAACATTTTGGCGAATTTGCAACATAAGTATGCAACAAATTTCAGCGAGCACTTAAAAAGACACGTACACATTGGCGCTTAGAACGCCGAACCGAACACTACTCGAGGAAGGTGACGTCAGGTTCATTCATATTTTATCGCGCTTACAATAACAATCTGCATTTCGGCGAGCATTTTCAACGATCCATCTCATGTCGGTATTTCGACGAACAGTCAAAGAGATTGCTGAGACTTTTCGTTCAAGTTTTAAATTAAATTTAAAAATACAAAGAATTAGTTGTTTGGCTACTTTTCTTTGAATGTAGATACACATTATTATTTTATGCGTAGGTATATTTTTTATGGTAGCTACATTATTCTTTTTATGCTTAATGAAGGTAACGAAAATTTACAGCATTGTGCAAATTGAAAATTTTCAATATTTCATTCACCTCAATTATTAATCATTATTATAATAATTGGCATTCCAAAAATGCACATAAAAATTTCTGTAGATCTTGAAACTTATTTGACGTCAGATCTTTGTTGATTGCAAATTATAAGTTGGATAAGATGAATTTACGTCTTTGATAAAATTCAATCCAAAATAGTTATCTCCTCACTTCTTTTGACGAATTGAAACAGGTGTGAAAGATTTCAGAAACAATTCCTTTTAATTATCATTGCTTTTATTAACTCGAATAAATCTGAACAATTTTTGTGATTTTTGCCATTAAATTAATATTTCGTATCGAGAAATACTGCAGTGGTTCATTTAATTATTGTATCATGGAAAAATTCGCAACATTTGATTTTGAAATTAGTAATAATTAAGATTTATTTTTTTCTCAAAAAAAATGTTAAACCTTTTTTAATTCATAACTTACCTACTCAAGACAACGAAGTTCTGTAGGTCATGGATTTGTGCAATAAAAATAAAACATTGTATTTCTTCATTATGACAATTTTTTTTGAAAAGTAATTAATTTTAATTATTTTTTTACTGTTTAATTTTTACCGTTATCCAATACGATAATAAAAATGTTTATCCCCATTTAAAAAATATAACTTTGATTCCTTTTGAAAAAATATTTGATGCATTTGAAAACTGCTAACATGCAATGTTGAACATAGAATGTGCGTCGGTCCATGACGATATTATACAAATTTTTGCGTTCAAATTTTTATCTGTATCTTAGTATTTTTGAGAAAATCGTGGAGGTCAGTTTGTTCTAATATTTTAAGGCTTATAACATTATACTAGTGTTGTCTAAGAAATAATAACAAATATTATGAAACAGTCTGTTTAATATTACTGACCTACGGTAGAAAATACTATAAAATAATAAAGCAAATGTGAGTAACTTCCATTAACAAGTGGTGTTCGTTGAAAATGTTCGGAGCTCTGTTCGCAAGAGCCGCTCGCGAACGCGACTTCCGATCGGTTCGGCGTTCGTGTTCGCATATGTGTACAAGGCATAATGTTTACATTGCCGACCGTGCTTCTATAACGAGAGTTTACTGTATGTAACCCCCACCACATAATTTTCTGCGTTCTATCTGTCAAAGTCAAATAATATAAGTTTTAGGTTATAACCACAAAATATTTATTCAAGTAAAAACAAACTATTGTACCTGAGAACGTAAAGTTGTACCTTTCACTGACATTTTGAAGTTTTAAAACCAATTTTAATTACAAAGTTAAAAATTGTTATACAAAATAATTCAAACTTGCAACTTGTCAAATGTCAAAACATTATCCAAACATTAATAACCAAAGAAATACCTACATACTACGTTAGTCAAATTCATAGCTTTTGTCTGTAAGACCACTCATTATTTTCTATCTTTGTCCCACTTACGTTAAACGATATACGAAAATTATATATTATCTTGTTTTTTCTAAGTTCAAAAAACAATGACGCAAGGCTTTTCTTTCGTGGTTTTGATAATAGGTGCTTGTGTAATATTTCCGTAATATAGTAACATGACACGGCTTTGTTTATTTACATAACAGTTAAAAATTTTCATTTATTCACAATCAGTTAGTAATCGACACATTCCTGATTTTTAATAAGTTTGGAAGCAGTTTAATATTTACTTTATTTTTTATAAAAGCTAGTTTGTTTTACTTTCAACCTTAGCTCGAGAGCCTGTCAATGGCGCGCTTACGGTTGACTTCGGAGCTTCGTACCTCAATCAACTAACTTAGCGCTCCGCAGTAATGAAGCATTTTTTACCTCGGCATATAATATTATATAGTAGGTACTATGTATTTTTGATTCAAATTTTGTTTAAGTTGCATTTGTTCAGGAAGAACAAATAATAGATTTGAATAATTGTACTTTTAATAATACATCCAACAATGTTTCCAATATTGAAATAAACAATCTTCTCTCAAACTGTGCTTTATTAACAGTGACATTTCTATGTGGTAAAGTGCCACTTTAATAAATGATTTTGAATTTAGTAAAATAGCGTATCTAGTAGTATCAGCCAAAATGCGATAAACATTGTAATTATGTGGTTATTATTAATAATAAGCCAAGCTTATTTACATAATTATATAGTTATTACTCTTAGATTATTTACCTATATAAAATTATTTTAGAAGCGACGACATAGCAAATAGTTTATAATATAAATATAATATAACACATCAATATGTGTTTTCATAATATATACTCATAAGGGGTAGCAATTTTATTTAAAAGTGCAATTTGGAAAAATTTTGTAACTTATCTACACATGTAATTTTTGTGAACATGAGACCCCCTTCTATGTGATCCTTGTAAAGTTCTTTAAATTTCTAATTTTTGTTCGAAATAATAAGCCTTGCTATTGTAATTGATTAATAAGTAAGAAATGTACCTATCTACCTGTTTTATTTATAATTTTGTTACGAGTTTTTAATACGATGTTTTCAATTCCTTTTTCAGGAACTGTCTCCATCTTAACAAAATGTTATCTTATTTAATTTGTATTTTTTTTTCGCTTACTAGTTAGATTTACTTGAGTTAATGATGGTAATTTTCAATAAAATTTATAAATATAGCCGTTACTTTTATTTATCACCAATTTGTTTTAATATGCATGGTTTATCATACTCTTAATTTACTTAACAGTGTTCGTGTTGTTATCATCTGGTCCAGTGGTTTTCAAAGTGGGGGGCGCGCCCCCCATGGGGGACGTACAGACCTGCAAAGGGGGGCGCGGGCTACCTGTGTAGTTGAAAAAAAATTTCATTTAGAAATTTTTATGTTTTAGATACTCACCTATATCTTTAACACGGTCTGCTGTTGTAAGTATGAAAACGAAGTACCGAAATGAACTTATAATTGCAAGCGATTTACACTGTGCAATTTCTAATAGTAAGCCAAGAATATGTAAACCTTGTGAAATCCATGCAAGCTCATCCGTCACATTGAAATAACCTCAGTAAGTTGAATTTTTTGTATGTTTTTTTGAAAAATTTAAAAAAATTTTTTGGTGGAAAACTACCTTTTTTTTAAGGGGACGATTATAATTTTTTTTGGTAGAAGGGAGGCGTGACATAAATAAGTTTGGGAACCGCTGATCTGGTCGTTTTATTATTAAGTGTAGGGGAGATTGGGGATGGTTTGGACACTTTTTACGTTTTATTATTTAAATTTTTTTCAAAGAAGTTAGGCTACAATCTCGTGCCGCTCTTCGAGCCGCACTCGATTACAGCACATCTCACACGGATGTTAGGTACGAAAACAAACTAGGATATCTAAAACCCTCTGATAATATCATAGTCGATTTCCCTTCCCTTCAGCTTTTTACAGTGGTAAAGTCATGTACAGGGTGGGCCAATTTCGATAGTTCTTATGGGAAACTCAGTAACTATAAAACGGATGGCCCATCCTCGATCTCTGTTTTCGAGAAAAGCGCAATGACCAAAACCGGAATTCGCTATCTTTTTTTGTTTTCGAATTATAGCCAAAAGTTCGAATTTTCGACTTTTCGATAAATGTCGATATCTCGGTTGTTTTTCAAGTTATCAAAAAAATGTTAACACTTTTATCATTTTTTAACCTACTTTTGCTAGTATGTGTATGTCGTATCGTTCTTAATCCTAATTGGTCACCCTGGGATTAAGATTTAATAAACAAGTTCAGATTGCTTGAAAAAGTTTGAATTTCTCTTCTGAAAATACAAATTTTATATGATGAAATAAATATACTTTTTTAAAATAACCTGGTGATGACCCAATTCATTGAAAATCTTATCATTTCAGCTTTGAGAAACCGTTTTGATTTTATCCATAAGTTAAATATTAAAAAAGTTACAGCAGTTTTCGTGAAAAAACTCATTTTTTCGAATTTTTTTTCAGTAATATTTTTCGCTCATGTAAAATAAAATTTGTAATCTCAAACCTATAAAGTCCTCGAAAGGAATAAATATAGTCGTTTTCTGGCCTTCTACAGTCTTTTATCGCGGTACAGAAGTATTGGGTCTATTTGACCCTGTGTGACTATTACGTCAGTTTGAAGATGTGTGACTAATTAGGGTTAATGAAATTTCCTTAATGCGCCTACACTTTTCATTCTTAATTCGGTAAGTAATTATTTCGACTTGCTTAGACGAAAAATTATAAAATTATAAATTCATTACATGAAAAAGTATGCCTTATTTTTCGTCTTGGGCAAATTCGAAATTTTTCACATTTAATTTATGTAAGGCACCCCAGTTTTGGTGTTAATTTGAACTTTTAATTTTACACGATTGGTTAGTATTGTTGCACGTAACTTTATTTTAATGTTTATAAACATTGAATTTTTTATTTTCCCACCGAATCTACATCGAAGTTTACAAAATACAATTGTTTTATCTTTTTATTAAAAAATTCGGAATTAAAAATATCTTCATGAAACTAATAAAGTTGAATTTGTTCAAGTTAAATTTTTCAGGTAAGCATTTATTTTTGTTAGTAACCAAATTTTAATTATTCCTTTCTTTTAGGATATCATAGATTGATCTCAATCTCAAATAAAGTATATAAATCAAAATTTTATCTCTTCGGATTGCAATATTGTAATTTTTTTAATAATTTGATTAATTAATTCTTATGAATTAATAAATAAAGCATGACAATATATTGTCATGTTTGATTCTGATACTTTTGCATTTTTTATTATGGCGACCAAGTCAAACATGAAAATTTTGAGTCAGCCGATTTTGATTGAAATCTGGAATAATTAGTTTAATAAACAGTTTAATTTGTTTCTGAACTTGCGAAGTATAATTTGAAGAATGTAATAAATTTAATAAGAAGATTAAATTGAAGGCAGTAGATACTAGGTGTGAATTATTGTGAGATAGAAAAGTTTACATTTGATAAGGAATGAATAGTTGGATTAATACGGATTAATCATTGTGAATTCAAGCTAAGAAATAATAATAAATTAATTCAAAAATTATTCAAAGGAAACACGATTGGATTGATAATAATCAACCACATGGATACCAGTATCAATTTGAATTCGACTTCCATTTTAGTGAGCCATTATTAAACGAAATTGACTTAACAAAATAAATTTGAAAATGATAATTTTGGAAAAATAATAAATTTTATAAAACTCCATTACGATAATATATTGCCGTCTATTTTTGGATATGAAGAAAGGAATTTATATTTGAAATTTTATATAATACATATGTAAATGCATAATGTTGAAAGTTTTTAATGTTTCATAAGGTTTGGACCGAGGCAGTAATGCCGGGCGGCTTTAAATTTATAATAAAATGAAAAATTATTTTTGATTTCATTTGTAATAATATGTAGTATCTACTTATTAGTAAATAATTAGAATTCAAATTTATGAATTTTTGAAGTGAAATTTAGTATTCATAGAAGAAATTGATAATTTTGGTTTTGAAAAAATTAACAGTAAGTTCGGCCGTACCTGTCGAGAGAATGCCGATCGGACATAATTTTGTTTGAAGTCAAAAATTTGTTATTTAATTGGTAAACAAAGTTGGAGAATTGATTTAAGATGTGGTTTTGTTTACTTAGAAATTAATTAAACAATCTATGATGATCATTGCTTGAATATTTTGCCGACCAGTACCTTTGCTCGCAGACGTACTGCGTCAGACATCTTGTTCCTTAATAGGTTGCTACAAGGACAAATCGACTGCACCTCTCTTTTAACAAAGATCGGGTTAAGAATCTCTATTGTTCTTCCAGAAATCAAGATTTGTTTGCCATCCCATATCACAGAACGAATTATGGATAACATAGTCCTATTATTAGAATGATGAGTTCCACGAACAAATGCAATGCCATGAAGGCTTTGATTTTTCGATTTCGTTTCCTAGATTGTAGAGGTTATTGTTGAAATCCAGCGAATTAACAAATCAATCGTTCAAGATGTTACCTGTATATGTCTTATGTATAATATAATGTAAAAAGGATATAATTTCCGTATAAATAAATAAATAAATTCTAAATATAATTATTAAGGGAAAGATTACAGCAACATTATTTTGTATTGGTATGCCAATCCTTGCAGGAATAATTACCGACGTACAGAAAAATATCTAATCTTTACAGCTGTTTTCCTCAAAAAATTCTAAGTTGAATAAACATTTCAGTCCGGACCTAGATAATTCGGATCAATTTATGTCAGAAAAATCACCCACTTTAATAAAATAATTTATTATATTAATTAACCGAATTCAATATCTAAACGGTAATATAAAAAATATCTAAGCAATGAAAATGTTCTATAGGCTACAAGAAAGAAGATCGCAGTTGTAGACTGGCGGTTCAAGGGTTGGTATGCTATGATTATATAATATGTATAAACACACCGAAATATATCTGAGTGTATCTCTCCTATCGAGTTTTGGTAACACCTTTGAGGTAATAAATGCTATAAAACTATTTTCAATACACCCTGTATCGGTAGGTTGTTGTTAATTTATTTGCAACGAATTAATAAAAAGTTGATGTCCCTTCTGCAAGTACGCATATCAAGAGTTAGCACGAATATCATATTAATGAAAAATCAGTTGTTGATTCAAATAATAGATTAATAAGAGTAATCCAAACAATAATGCTCTTATTAGCATGAAAATTTTCTATTTTTCGTAGTTTCTCCGCGACAATCGGATACAAAAATAAATTCCAGTGTGAACGTAAAATAATTTAAAAAAGAGAGAGAAAGAAATCATTATTTTTTCTGGGAGTGTACTTTAAATTCGTACAATGCATTGATAATGACGCACAACTGCATACATACAAAAGGTATGGCAACGTTGCGTTTTGTGTCACATTTTAATCTAAGGTTATGTATGTCGTATGTGTCAAACCTAAATGTGAAAACTTTAGAAGCGCTCAAGAAAATTTGCAAAATGTTTAAAAGTTCCACTGGTTTAACTTGGATTTAACCAAATAAATTGTGATATTGCTTCTTAAATCAGTTTTTCTGCGCGCTAATAAGGTTTATAAAATATCGAAAAGTTGCCTATCTATAATATTCTCTTATCTATGCGAATCATCCGTCAAATTACTTGCACAACGTTGTCAGACGCTCATTGGCATGCCCCTTCACTAACCGAGCACAGCTTAATTGTGCATATTTTATAAATGTTTATCTTTGTAGCAAAACCGTCAGTAACCTTTTTTTTTATTCAACATATTTGTGATAAGCTGATATACAAATTAGTAGTTTTTTGAAAAAATCAAAAGAACATTTTTTTATGATGTGAAATGTGTAACTTTTAGTCAACTGGTACATTTAACCCATGCAAAAAGTTCAAACTTGAATCGCGAATATTTCCTTTATTGAACCGTCAAAAATTTCGAATTTCAGCAATATAATGCAAGAGGTTATTTCTTATATAATCCCAAAATTTTATGAAAATATATAAAAAAGTGATTTTACGGATATACTACCTTAAATTAATTATAGACTTATCAGTAAGCTTGATAGACTTACTCATAATGTTCTTGACTAAAAATAAAAAAGGGCATATACAAGGGTTTCCCCCCTGCCAAACCTCTTGAAAATCTAAAAAAACACCCACAGAATACAAACTTTTTTGGAATTATGTATGATGTATGTTTTAAATTCCATAATTTCCCCAAAAAAGTTAAATCAGTGTACAGAGGTTATAAAAATGCGAACTGAATCCGATTTATAAACATTCGTAGTCCGGCACATAGGTACTTCATAATGTGTGTTGCCCAGAGGTTTGGTAGAAAAAGTAAATCCAGGTTCGAAATATATAATCGGAATAGGTGTTCAGTCGTGCTTTGTCTGGCATTATCGCTAATAAATTCTCTTTATAAGCGGCATCAAGTTGGTTTGGATGTAAATATTGCAAACCAAAAGAGAAGTGCAATCATGGACCAATTCCGGTAAGATCGTCAGGCTTCGGAATCCCTCGATAACTGCACTCTCTCGCAAGTGCAATTCCCGAGAATTGACTTCACACAGAGCTGTTACATACGATTATAACCATAAATACACATAGGTTATTTAAAATTTAAATTGATTTGACTTTTATTAGCAAAATGTCACGATACGGTTATAAACAATAATTTCAACCTCCTATTCAGTGGCGGGCTCGTACTATTGTTTGCAGGTTGCACAATCGCCAAAAATTACGCCATAGGAGTAATATTTAATTTCTGTTTGTACAGCTGTGATGTTGTAAAATTTATTCATAACAAATTATTAAAGTTTACTATTTATTGTCAAAAATTTTACTATTTAAAAATAGGTATACAGCCTATCTATTCAAATACATATATGTTTCGGTATTCTATACCATCTTTCAGTTTATAAAATGTATATCTGATATTTAAAAAATTAATAAAAATTAACACTAGAACCAGCTTTTAAGGAAATTCCCAAATTTCTATCTATGCCATATTATGGTAAATTAACTGAAAAATTAGGAAAACTAATTAAAAATAAGAACAACAATAGCATACAAACCAAAGTATTCCCTAAAAGAGACACTAGTCAAAACGAAGGACAAATGTGGCATATATACAAGCTCAAATGCAGCTCTTGTGAAATGGTATACGTAGGACAAACAGGTAGAGCATATAGAACTCGGATAAAAGAACATTTTTCTCTATGGAAAAATAAGACCTATGGGAAGTCTAACTTCTCAGACCACCTGATAGGGGAAGAACACCTATCAGATCACAAAAACATGGAATTTTTGCACATATGTGACCAAGGTGAAAAAATGGATAGACTTGAAGCCCTAGAAATTAAATACCATTTTAATAAATACCCAAACCTCTTGTTAAATGAACAATTAGATCTAGTTAACGGACCGCTTGTAGATATTTGTGTAAAACTCAGGGAAACCACTGACAAATAAGTCATAATATTAATTAATTTTTTAAATATCTACATTTTATAAACTGAAAGATGGTATAGAATACCGAAACATAATATGTATTTGAATAGATAGGCTGCATACCTATTTTTAAATAGTAAAATTTTTGACAATAAATAGTCAACATTAATTATTTGTAATATTTAATTTAATTGTATGTACAAAACTTGATCGTTTGCCGATCAAGTTTTTTTCAGGTACTACAAAAACCCTATCTAACATTTTAGTGCCCGGTTTCATAAAACTTTTAACAAACGATTAAGCAGGTAACAAGCCGTTAAGTGTAAATTTTGGTTTCATAAAGGCTTGTTAACACTAATCAGCCGTTAAACTTTAACAGGCCAAATTTCTCCGCTTAAGTACTTAACAAGAGATTTGACAAGAGATTTCTAACCTAAAATATGAATTTATACTATGACACTACATGACAAATAAGTTTTCAATAACAAAATATTTCTCGATTTGTAATATTTTCTTCTATAGCAAAACTAGATATCTACATACACAAAATAAATTATATAAATCTTGTAATTATTTTTTTAAGTACATTGATACCTAATAATGGAAAATTTTATTAATTCTTTTTTTAATTTTTCATCAATTTTATTTTATTCGTGTTAGAATAAGTAACGATATAAGGAACTTAAATCTTAAAACGATTCAATTATAATTAATTGCCGTGTAAGAAAGATGCATACGGTTGTGATTCCTTTAAAATTTAAAAAACAAATAGTAGTTTATTATTGGTATTGTGAACAACTTACTGTCCACGCAATTTTAAATCGACATGTCATATTTTGTAAATAAAAATTTGCAGTGTAAAACAGTGCAAAGTAAAATGTTACAGTGAAGTTACTAAAAAAGTTAACGAAAAATCTAGTGACATTTCGTTAGCTAATTTAACAAGAGATATGCTTTATGAAACCGAACAAAATTTAATCGCTTGTTAAAGTTAAGAAACCATTAGGTAACGAATGATTATAGCAGTCTTTATGAAACCGGGCATAGGAGTATAATAAATGGGAAAAACTGCAACCCCACATCTAAAAGCACAAGCCGCCACTGCTCCAATTAGTGTATACTTTTAGGTTAGATTATGACAGCGGTTTAAATTTACCGCTTCTATTTTACTTCACAAAAAGTTATGTTTACAAATATACATTTGACTAGTGATTCTCATCTTAGTTCGTATGGTTTAGAATTATGACGAGGCTGATTTTTTAATTTAAATAAATAAAAATGATTTCTACACAAATTAATTTTAAAAAACGTACTGCCATTCGCGCATAAACAAGTTAATAAATCACCAAGTTCTGGATGATTAGTTAATTCCTTTAAATTTTCCACCACAAATTGAATGGTACCTGTTTCGATACTGCTCGACTTTCTTTCCTTATGGATATCCTTTTTCCCCAAAATTTCGTTCTCCTTGAATAAAAAGAAACTTCTCGACACGGGAACTATAATTACTCCTTCCCGTTGGAAGAAACGCACAATTCAATAATTGAACCACACGTCCGTCCTACTTTAAAGATCAACCGTCTCCAAAACTTGGACCAAGCGTCCGTACTTTACCACGGATCAAAATTATTATTACCCTTATCTATTATGTTTCCCGGGTAATTTTTTCCTTCATTTTGCTTTTATGGTATCTAAATTTTGATTAATTATTATTCCTCCTTCCCTAATTGAAAGAACTTGATTTGAATCATGATTCAATCCAGACTAGTTAATTTTACAATGCAAGTCGCGTTTGTTGTTTGCGCCGCGCCGGCACCGTTATTCGCCACCACTTAAATATTAATTATAACTTTAATTTTGAACAATATTTTTCCAAATCGATCCTATATTAATAACATGAAACTTATTTCTACATAGCTTTAATTTATGTTAAACATATTTAATTGAAGTCTTTGTTAATTTTTTTATTAATTTCCACGTTTTTTATTCTACTGATTAAATCCATATCAAAACATGCACATGCTATCGGGGCTTATGTTCTAGAATTCGGTTTTGCTGAATTATATTGTTGTTTATATAAAATAAGGAGAACATAAGAATAACATTATTTATTTCGAAATCTTAAAATGCCGCTATGGGGAAATAAGACTTTTTTGGGATGAAAAAGATACGGATCTGCTCATTTAGTATAAACAACAACGTAACGAATTCTGGAACATTAGGTCCACCCAGCCTGCACGATTGGAAATGGATTCAGATAAAAGCAGATAAAAGTGAGAGCTCACTAAGCACAAAATTACATGTCTGTTAATTTGTCTGATTTATGTAACCCACTTTATTTGTTTGACAAATGACATCCTAAAGCTTCTTTATCTCTCTCGAAAGGTATGTAAAAAGTTTTCACATCAAGTAGCAGAGGCGCCCTAACCTGATATAAAAATATAAATATGTATGTATATCATTATATTGACAGGTTTTGAAGTGTTAATTATTATTACCTTGTAATTAAAAAACTTTAGAATAAAAAATGATTTTATAGTTGTTAAAAGAAGTAAATTTATTTATAATATACCGGATACCCATTTAAGATTTCATAACTAATTCATCGATATAATGTTCTAAGTATTCTTCAATTTTTTCTAGGAAGTGTTTGTTTATACTATTTTATAACCATTAGAAACAAGCTGGGCCAGACATGTTGTCCGCTTATAGTTGAATCCCACATGAAGACCTTGATGCGTATTATAATTACACTAAATTATAATTTTGTACTGTTTAGACTTGTGGTACCGCTTACTAAAAATTAGTCTTTATAAAATGACATACCATAGAATGATTGTTGACATCATTTTAAGCTGTTATTCAATTCTCTTTTATATTTAAAATTTATTAATAATTGATTTATCCTTACAAATCAATTTTTTACTATAACTAAATAGAAAAAACCAACACGATTTACAAATTACAGAAAATAAACTTACTTTACAACACTAATACGTGAATTTCCTGAGGCAAGTTAAACTTTTGAGTTTACAGTTGCACAGTAAAAATTCGTCACTGTAATATTAATTACACTTTTGAATATTTTTAAATCAAACTTTGCAAATAGCGTTCTTTATATGTTAAACATGTAAACAAACAAAAGTTTATTGTAATATGTTTAATCACCTGTTAGTTGTAGTGATAATAATAATTTAATTCCGAATGTATGGTACAAGGTTAGTGACGCTAAGAATACGAACGTGGCTTCGTCGGTATATTCGGCTAAGAACTGACTCGCTGGAGTTGCGGTATTACATAATTTCGACGGCGTCGGCGGCGGCGTAGACCTTGTATTGTATTAGTATCTACTATATTGTGGTTTCTCTAAAGGACGTTCTAGAATATATAGGTAAAACAAAAAGGAAATTATTCTGTAATATCATTAATAAGTCCATATTAAAAACGTGTTTTTGAAATAATATTGAAGTCTAGCGATTTACATACATAATAATATACCTACATAATTATTATGTAATATATTTATTATATTATTTGAGTTTATAATATTCTCTACATACTGCGGGTGTATTATGAATTACAAATTACAATAAATAAGATATTATGTAGGACAGCAGTGGGAAAGTTGAAACAATTTTCTTTTATTGAAATTTTTACTTTTTATTAACTTAATAAAAATTAAACATTTCTAATTAGCATCAGGTGGGTATAGGGGGTGTTTCCTAAATGTTACCTATTTTACAAACGGCTTCTATAGCTTCAAATAGTCAGAGTTAACACCTACTCACATAATATATTGCATTAGCGTGTGTAGGTGTTTTGTGCGAAGGATATGCGGTTAAAAAATATAACGTTTTTTTTAATTATGTGAATATACAGAGTGGTTCACTTGTAGCAAATTATTTTATAGTGCCCGATTCCTTAATTTATCAAAATTGATAATTATTTTTTCAAATATTTTTAAGAAATTTCGAAATGTCATGCTTTTCGCAAAACTACGTAACAACCGTGTTCACCACTTTGACCTTAACAGTCTGATGTGTATCGGACAGCTAATACTAACTTACAATCTGACAAAAAAATATATTATATTTTAAACCGAGGGAGGGGTAGACCACAAAAAAATCGATTACAGTTATTATTAACCGTTATTAAATATTACAAAAACTAGCCGGTCGGGCGGCTTTTCGACCGCCGGCGCCGGCGGCGTGGTCGCCGGATGGTCCAAATATGAACCACCAAAAGTTCTTGTTTAGTTTAAAAATTAACAGAGAAAATCCAGAACTTCTCATTTTACAAGCTGACAAAGGAAACTCAACAGTTGTTATGGGTACAAAAAAAATCCCACTTATCAAAGATCTTCACAAAAAAGGATACATTGATGAGACTACCAAAGAGTCACTTACTAAATATAACCCCCAAACCCCCAAACCTTATGGTATTTCCAAGGCTCATAAAGGGGGCACACCGTTGAGACCTGTTGTCAGCTGTATCAAATCTTCATCAGTACCACGTGAAAAATCCACCAAATAATTTTGGATGACCGTAAAATGAAGTTGATCGAGATAATTGAGACTCTAAAGATATTAAAGGAACGTGTTGGACATATCGTGCATAAATATTTGTGTCATGCAAAAGCTCTGTGCAAAGTGGATGCCGCGTGACCTCAATGTCAATCAAAAACAACAACGTGTTGATGATTCGGAGCAGTGTTTGGAGCTGTTCAAGCGCAACAAAACCGAATTTTTGCGTCGATATGTGACAATGGATAAAACATAGCTCTATCACTACACTCCAGAGTCCAATCGGCAGTCAGCCGAGTGGACTGCATGTGACGAAGCCAATCCAAAGTGAGCAAAAATACTACCGTCAAGTCGGCTGGAAAGGTTATATGGCGTCTGAATTTTGAGACGCGCATGGTAGGTATATTGTACATCGATTATCTTGAAAAGGGGAAAACAATCAACATAGACTATTATATAGCATTTTTGGAGTGTTTGAATGATAAAATTGGGAAAAACGGTCCCATTTGAAGAAAAAAAATTTTTTGTTCCACCAAGACAATGCACCTTGTCTCAAGCCGATAAAAACGATGGTCAAACCCAATGAATTGGGCTATGAATTGCTTCCCCACCCAGCGTATTCTCCAGAATTGGCCCCCAGCGACTATTTCTTGTTTGGAGACCTCAAGAGTATGTTGAGGCTAAAGACAAGTCGAACTACAAAAATGGTATCGAAGAGTAGAAAGATCGTCCTCGAAGGCAACTATGTTGAATAATTAAATTGAATTTTGCCAAAAAAATTGGGTTTTCTTCAAAACGATACGAATTTTTCAGCCGAACTGTTATGTACGAATCTCACCCTAAGTATATACGGTATCATACCAATTAAGAGCACCCTCCACATATATTATAAAGATAATTTCATTACATAGCAAATGCAATATTTCTTGTTTCAGCAATAGGAGTTTACATAACGTCACCTGAATGTAAGAACTAGGTAACTCGAAAATGATGAATTTGAGTTAGAGCTAAAAAAAGACTTCTAATTTTTTTTATAATATTGTAGTAAGATTCGAGCGAAACGATAGTATGTTTATTTAGGTGTTAGTGACTTAATACGTTAGTTTTGTTATGGAAGGACAATAAATATAGTAAAAATCAAGGTATGAACTAGGTAACTCAAAAAATTATTTTTTTGAATTACATTAGTTCTTACATTCAGGTGATGATAATATTTCGTATAATAGTGCTTTAAATATATAACAAAAATTACTTCAGCTGCTAAGTTGTCAAGTGAAATTGTGCGAGTAATGAACGATGCATAGTATTGGCCAATATTATAGCAACTAAATCTTAACAAACAATAATTCACGATTTACTTATACAAATAATTGTATTTTTTTGATGAAATGACTATGAAGGTATACTAATGATATATATTAATATTGCTGCATAGTAAAAATTCTTCAGGTAGCTGTAATACAGTATCTTATCAGCTTGATGCAATTATAGCTTACAAATTGCATGGTCATAATTATAGCAACTTTTTTAATTCATGATATTTAATCAGTTTCCTGCAATATTTCGTAGAGGAAAGTATTTTATTTGATAAAAGAGTGTATTTAAAGATGGGTCGCAGAAAAACAATTTCGGTAGATTTAAGGCAACGAATTGTTAGCTTATATAATGATGATGTGAAACAAATTGACATAGCAAAATATTTAAGCTTGAATAAATCAATTATATCAAGAATAATTAGTGCATATAGACAGAGGCTAGATATGACACCAATAAAAAACTTAGGGTGGCCAAGAAAAACCACGAAATGAACTGACAGACGTATTTTCAACGCTTGAAAATAATCACCGTTTCTGCCATCTTCAAAAATTTTGGCCTATTTAAATGAAACTGATCACTTAAATGTAAATTACAAGACTATTCGAAGAATATTAGTTGATAAAAAATTATTTAGTCGTCGTCTTGCAAAGAACCCATTGTTATCGAAGAAGAATATTAAGACTAGATTAGAATTTGCTCAACAGTATGAGGATTGGATAGTCGATGAGTGGAAAAAAGTTGTATTCATTGACGAATCCAAATTTAATCTATACAAAAGTGATGGAATAGCTCGTGTATAGTGTCCTCAAAGGAAAATATTGGATCCCAAGTATATTTACCCAACAATAAAGCACGGAGGAGGATCGGTGATGTTATGGTCGTGCTTCTCAGGTTTTGGTATGAGACCAGTTCATCGTATTAACGGTATAATGGATCAATTTATGTATAAAAATATTCTTAAAGATGTTATGTTACCATAATATGGTGCCACCATGTGCCAAAAATGCCACAAAAGTTTGTATTTCAGCATAACAACGACCCAAAGCACGCCTCTAAGTCAGTTAAAGCATGGTAAAGCAAAGAAAAAATTAAAGTTTTACCTTAGCCGTCACAGTAACCGAATTTAAACTCAATATAAAACTTCTGGGAAATCCTAGAACAAAATAGTACACGAGAAAAACTACAAAAGCTTGAATGAACTGCATACAGCACTTCAAAACAATTGGGTTAATACTTTAAGTGATACTATCCATAAATTGATTGAATCCATGCCAAAAAGGTGTGCTCAAGTTATCAGGGCAAAGGAATATTATACAAAGTATTAATATTATGTGTTTTTCTTTTATGTTTTTAATATTTTTTTGATAATTTATAAACAATTTCAAAAGTTGCTATAATTTTGTCCAATGCATAATACAGCATTAAAAACATTTTTTTAATTATCTCTCTTTTACTTTTTTCTGAATCTTCCAAAACGTAGGATATACTTCAAAAGATAATAACAAATCGATTGTAATGGTAGAAGGTCCTTAATGATTTCAAATTTTTCTTTTAATTGAATTTATAATTTTTTAATTAGTTGGTTGCTATAATTATGGCCAATACTGTACATACAGTTAACGAAAAATTCTGAACGAGTAGAAACTTAGATACAGTTAAGTTATAAAAATCTTCGTTTATTAAACTCTGCATTTAAAAACTGTAAGCTAAGTGTCAGCAGCAGAAGAAAAATAGAAAATCATATCGGATTGATCAAAAGTATGATATTATATATTCACTTTTATATTATAATATATTAATAATATAATTACTTATTTTATTTAAGGATATAATAATATAATTCCCATAAAAGCGCTACATAGACAAAGAGGTTCGATAGTACATACTGTCAAACATAGAAGTGATCTTGAGATCACTCAACCTCCGAGGTTGAGATCTTAATATATTGTTATGACAAAAAACCAAACTTTTTGAAAACCTCGTCTAGCTCTATAGTCGGAGAAGCAAAAGAAAATCTCATGGGTCGGTTCAATAGCAGGACTTCAAAATATCAAACTCTATTAATAAAAAATATTTTTAATTCAATTTTTGGCTTTTTATGCAACAAATTCTGCATTTTTCAAGTTGTAAAGGGTGTAGATGTGTAGGCGTCAGAAATTGAAACTTTATTTGATTTTAAAATTTGTTTGTCTAAATTTCAGTTTCCTTAGCCTCAAGTGTAAACGTGTGATTACAGATTACAATGGTGTTAACAAAATTTGGGTTCATCAACAAATGAAGGTTTCTAATTAACGTAATTGTCTTTTTTTTTATATTAAAGAGTATGCCGAACTAACCTTTGCTTCTGGGCAGGTACTGGTTCAGTGTATATCGTCCTGGGCATTTATCTCGACGAAGGTATTACAACAATCTTCCATACAATTTATTCGCAAACTTCCCCAAAAACAGTAGGAGTAAAATTTTAAAACCACTTGGTATTGCTCTGTTCTCAATAGGTGAGCCAAAAAATCATCCAAAATCACAATTTTTCCTCGTTTACAAATTTTTACTTTCTTATCACGGCTTTCCGTCATGCCAATCTCCCACTTCCTTCCAACTTTTCAAACCAAAATTTTCTTATCCGACGCATATACAGGCACGTTGTCAATTCTTATACCCTCACTACCATCCAATTACTTTTAATCAAATTAATTGTTTAAAGTAGTGTTAGAAGTGATACAAAATTTTTACTTGATAGCCATAAAATTGAATAGCCAAGTACCGGTTTGCGGGACATGAACAAACCTCTATTAACAAAACAAAATTGAAATTCTGCTATCGGGCCGAATCCAAGACTTAGAGCAAACAAAAATTCATAAAAATTTTAGCACATGACAATATTTTTCACTCTTTCTGCATAGCAAAATTGAGCGTCTTCAAGAAATGTTAAAGGATCGACATGTTGCAAATTAATTATTATTGCGGTCCTTACACGGATTTTAAAGGCCGAATTCACTCCCTGCGATTTTATGCGATCACTTCTATGTTTGGGATCCACGTCAAAACGTCGCGGATATTTGGCCGCACGATATTTGGACGCGGTAATTTGGGCGCGCGACAATTGGACGCATACAACAATTGGGCGCGCGTCAATTGGACGCATACAACAATTGGACGCGGAAATATGGGCGTGCGTCTATTGGACGCATGCGACAATTTCAGGATACGACAATTGGACGCGGGCCAATCGGAGGCATGCGACAATTGGACACATGCAATAATTTGACACAAATATAATAGATAGTATAATATATATTTATCTTAATATCTTAATAATATATCAAAATAATGATTTGTTACCAAAACCTGTGTTCTAATATGTGGAAATTTCTAAATTTGTGTATGATTTTATATTGATTTTCTTATTCTGTGTAATTTTTGGGGTTTCTGTAATAAAAGAGGGGAGTTACTACATGGATGCCTGACGTAATGTATGTGTGACGCAACGAGTGGCGTCATCTGTGAGTTGTTTCTGAGCTTTTATATGATTTAATATTTAAGAAAATCCGATATAAAAAATCGCCCGCTAGGAGATTCGAACCACGAATTCCTAGGGTATGAAATGGAGCTTTGAGTACTCAAACCATAGGGGCACCGAGGGCGAACTTATTATGTAAGCATAAGTTCGTCTTATCTGTTACACTAATGTTTAGAAGGTGAGGTCGCTACATATGTAATGAATTTATAATATTTTGTAATGAAATCAACAAATTTTGTATCAAAACAACATTTTATTACACAAGAAAAATAAATCATATTACTTTTAAATCTGCAGCTGGAAGTTGTGTGCAATTCCTCGTAAATAATCCAGAAGTAGCCTGTTTGTATAATCATTAACAATTAGTTTTATTCTTTTTGCAGTATCTTTGTATACTTTCTTGCGTACTGGGATATCTCCTGCGATATATTGTTCTATTTTTCAATCTATGGAAATTACAAAGCACAGACGCTGATTTAGAAAATAATTTGCAATATTATGTAGAAACTTAAGATTGCATTTCCTGTCAACTAAATGGTCTTCACGGAAAGTGAAAAAGACAAATAAAATGGTATAAAATAAAAGTTCAATTGTTGAACGGGATAGGGTATCATGAACTATGCAGACGGTAGAGGGGAAGTTGGAATGAAAAAATAAACGATAAAAAAACCGATTGGAAGAAAGTATTCAGTCTCGCGAGAGCCCCAATTGGAAAAACTTGAAAAACGCCCAAACTAGGAGCACCATGAAGAGGTCGATTCCAACTCCCCTAACCCTAACCGTCGTATTGTTACTGGCTACAAGGTAAGACCCATGTATGGGGTTAATGTTTGTATTTTCATTAAAAAATAATGCGACATTATACAACTTGTAAGCTTCTCTTTTTTTGGTTTTGTAATTCTTCAGGTCTTTCTCTTCATTTGTGTTCAGCCATCTCATTCTTGCCACTCGCTTTAGTTTACCCATTTCTTTACATATTGTCATGTTTCATTTTGCATTAGCATCTTTAGTTATAAATAATTAAAAAAAAAAGGGATTAATTTAAAAACATTCAAATGGATTATTTGTTTTAAACATGTGAGATTATTCTTTAAACTGAACATCCGTGGTGATGAATAATTCGGTTTCATATTTTTTAGATTAAATGATTATTTAAAGTTGAAAAGCACAGCTAAAGAAATTTTGAGTTGAGTTTTCAATAATTATGTGTATGAAAGATGTTTTTGGTCCAAGATCTTTGAATGAAAAGACAAATGCCAATATTCATCACTGAAGTCGATGAGAATTCAAGCAGTTATTAATTTTTGTAAAAATAAAGTGTTTTAAAATCAACAAATGCAGTGCGGCGAATTTGCATTCCCACCAAAATTAAGTGGGAGAATCAAAAGTTTTCAAAGTTACAAAAATCAAGGAGGGAGAAAAATTGGTGAAATAATTCATTCTGGGCAAAACCGTCGACTCGTCAAGTTTGAAAATTTAAAAGCCCAGAGTCAATAATTTACATAATTTGAATAATAATTGTAATTGATATTGTATGATATTGTATAATTGTAATTGTATGTCAATGCAATAACCGTAAACAACGGGTCCGTTACATAGGGTGATTAGACGTGTTTGATAGCGTACCTAGGTGTGAAAAATAAGAAATTTTATATCGAGAGAAAGCAAGGTAGGATAGGAAAAGTGGTGAAGCCGGAAAATACGGAATAAGATACCTTTTGGAAGTCAAAAAGAAAAGTGTGAAATAGGTTAGAATAGAGCGATAACCTCCGAAAAGTTGATTTGGGTGATCGTTTCTAACGCGAGTATAGGCAACACATTATTCGCCTTACATTTATAGTGTAATTTGGGTTGCATACGAGACGCTTGAGTCAGTCGGTTTTGACCATTGAATAAATAGTAGGAAGGAAGGAACATATGTATGTTTTACCGTGCTACATTTGCGAGTCAAAAGGAGTGGGTGTTCGGCCATATTGAGATGCGATTTAAATTGTCTAAAATGGTTAATTGTGTTGCTTGTGGAACCATCAGGAACGCGCAAAATGTCGAAAATGGAATTAAATGGCATAAGTACACATCTAAAATTAAATTTAACATTCTAATATCAAATGTAGTAAATTGTGTGGTTATGAATAGTGCAAAGCCGTGCATATCAGATTTAATTTTAAATAGATTCGATTCCACCAGATGCTTGTAAGTGAGCTTTATCCCTTTTTGGTTTAAGAATGCTTAATAATATTATGAAAACGTTAATATTCGTGGTTACACGCATTAAAATATAATGCAATAAATTATATTTACGAATGTCATCTTTACTCATATTTTATGTAACGCCACTGGAAATGTATTTAAGCAGCCGCCATCAGATTCGATTTGACTCGGAAAAGTATTCTAAATGCTCCATCCTTCCTACTCTTTATTCAATGGTTTTGACAAATCTCACTTGCTTTTCGCAGTACGTTCATGAGAACCTGGATAGGAGTAGGCAGGTGGATTCCATCTACCTTGATTTTCAAAGAGCATTCGACAGAATTGATTTGAACTTGTTGTTGCACAAACTGACAGAGCTGAGCGTATCCGATAGACTGGTAATGTTATTAAAATCTTACCTATTCAACAGGTCTCACTTTGTAGAGTACAAGGGCTGCAGATCTAACACATTTATACCTACTTCAGGAGTTCCCCAAGGTTCAAACCTGGGACCCTTGTTATTCTTAATTTTTATTAACGATTTGCCAAACATTGTGAAATGTCCCATCTTGCTCTATGCGGACGATACTAAGCTGTATCATTCAATATTATCTGTGCATGATTGTTTGTTGCTACAGGAATCTCTGTATTTGATTTCCAATTGGTGTAATGTCAACAATCTAAATTTAAACATCAGTAAATGCCAAGTAATGAGTTTTTCCAGATCCATAAAGCCTATCTTGTACAATTATGTTCTTAACGGCGTAAACGTTAATCGTTGCACTGCATGTTAGGATCTGGGCATCAAATTTGATGATCGCTTGAGTTTTGTAGATCATGTACTAGATGTTAGAGCTCGAGCTATGAAAACTTTGGGATTCATAATTCGTAGCTGCAAAGACATGAACAATGTAACTGTAATTAAACGTCTGTATTGCGCATATGTTCGTAGTGTGCTTGAGTATGGGTCGATTATCTGGTACCCCATCTACCAATGTCACAGATCTGAATTGGAATCTGTTCAAAGACGACTCCTTAAATATATGTATTTTAAAACACACGGGGTGTACCCTATGATTGGTTTCAGTCAGCGGGAGTTGTTGGAGGAATTTGAGATGCAAACTTTGCACACCCGAAGAATTATAGCGTCAATTATGTTTCTGTATAAACTGCTCAATGGTCTGATCGATTCCGGATCACTTTTGCAAGGGATTAAGTTCTGTGTGCCGAGATTTTCCAGTCGCAGAGAACAAGTTTTTTATTTGGATAAATATCGCACCAATTATGGCAGTAGATGCCCCATTAATGTCATGTGCGCTAATTTTAATACGGTTGCGCACTTATTTGATGTCAATACCGATGGTATTGGGAAGGTTTGGCGTTGTATAGCGGAAGGCATTGACGAAATTGGTTAGATCTCGGTACATAGAATATGTATTGCTGTTGTTTTTATTTTTAGTACTATACTGTAGTACTTTACTTTTCCTGTAATTGGGTGTAAATACCTGTTGGAAATAAATGTTATTGTTGTTGTTATTGTTATATAAGCGAAAATCGAATAAATTGACTTAGATGATTAGCAAGGAGAAGGCAAAAAGGGAACAACTAAAAATTGAAACACGCAGAACAACAAGCAGTACGGGTAATCTGGACGATTATATTAAAAGAAGAAGACCTGAAGAAACGGACGAGACAGAAACCAATCCGGAAGTTTTCAAGAAAAGTAAAATAATTATAAGAACACCGACTAAAGACAATACTGATATAGAGGCAGAAAATAAAGAGATGGAAGAGGTTAAAAATTTTCTAAAGACGATGAGTCAAGATATAAAGGATATGAGACAGGAAAACGCTGAAGTAAAGCAGGAAATAAGAGAAAACACCAGGAAGATGCAGGAGCAAATTTAAATGCAAGCGAAGGAACTAGGAGCACTGGAAAGGGAGTTGAGGGAAACAAATGTAAGCTGGGAACATGATAGGAAGTTAGGGGAAGAAAGAATAAAGCAGCTTGAACAAAAGTTAGGCGCAGTAGAATGTAAATTCGAACTACAAGAAAGACAAAAAAGGAAAAATAGATTGGTGGTGACAGGAATGATAATAGATAAAAATGAACGGAGACCCCTAAAGGATAGCATTGGTAACTTTTTAAAGAATAACCCGGAAGTCGACGTAAAGATAACAACAGCGTACAAAATGGGAAACGAGAAAAGTGTAATCGAGATGGAAAATTTTGAAGAAAAAATGGTAGTAATGAGGAACAAATATATGGTTGATAACATTTATCAACCCAGAGCGTTCAGCATAACTTTAATTCGCTTCAAAATAAACGTTGCAAAAGTAATGATGCAGGAAAATGTTCGTTTTTATTACAAATTGAGATCGAACTACACAATTTTGGTAGATATATTTCTTTCTAATGATGACATATAATACGTTGTAATTTCATACGAATAAATAAATAATTAACAGTAAAAGTATACAGAGGTGTAAAAAATTGTTCTTTGATACAAAAATACGATGATAGATATTTAAGAATGAAAAATAATAGCGTTATAATTCAATCATTCTATTAGGTAAATTGACAAAATTGTTGATAGATAAACATGCGACGTTGACTCTACTACTGCTTTTAACCATCGTGCAATAATTTTAGAGTATATTTTAGAGACAGTATTTACAAGACCAATTCCTCTATAATTTTCACTGGATGTCCGGTTTCCTTTTGTATAAATAGGCTTAATAATTGCAACCTTCCATTCTGATGGCGTTCTCAGAGTTTTCCAGGATTTGTTTAGTAGTTCTAATAATCTTCGTTTTACCAGTTCAGGCGCATATTTGATCAGTTCACTATTAACGTTGTCTGTTCCCACTGCTTTTCTATTCTTCGTTTTCATAAGGACGTCGTTAAGCTCATCGTATTCAATTGAATCCATCTCTCCATATACTTCTTCCGAGTCTTTACTTCTTTTTCCTTTTCGTTATTCCAGATTGTTTTATAATTTTCCAGCCATTCCTCTTTCGTTATAATTTCCATTACTGCAGTGCCTCGTTCCCTACTGTTTAAATGTTTTAATATCTTATAAGCAATATTTTGTCTCCCGTGTACGTCGTTTTCTATTATATTTACTAATAAATTCATCCCACTGGTTTTGTTGTAGGGTTTTGTGTAGTTTCTTTGCTTCCTTTTTAAGTTGGTCATATTTAATTTTATTATCTGGTGGTCTATTACTTAATAATTGTATGTACGCAACCTTTTTTTTCTTTATTGCTTCTCCTAAATAGTTCCGTATTCCATACTTTTATTCTTTTTGTTGTTGATTTTTTCCGACGTGGAAGGGATTAGTTAGCTGCTTTTATCAAAATGTTTTTAATGTTTAACCATTCTTCGTCTATATCTTGATTTTTTGGAGTAATATTGCTGAGTTGCTCAAGTCTTCTTTGGTAGAGGTCTTTTATTGAATCTTCGTTGAGCAGATGAATTTTAAGTAGGTTTTGTACCTCGTCCGGTTTTTGATTTTTTTAAATCAAATGTAAATATATTTTTTATACTTATATATTTAGGGTATTCACACTCCCTGGTATATTTCGTTGTATTTCTACACTCTAGTAATATTCACAATATATCTCTCTTTAGCTTACATAAAAAATGAGAAGAGAGTAAAACAATCTCGTAACTATACAACTTTGTAAAAATACTATAGACTAAATACAACGAATTGTGAATACCCCTATTATATTTATTCTTATATATTTTTTAAAGATATATTGTAATGCCTTTTGATTGACTGAATTAAAAATTTTTTTAATTCGAACCTAGAGAGCATTCATTCTAAAATTTTTATATTAATATTTTTTAAGCATGGACTCTTATTTTTACTAGTATTCATGAACTTAGAAAAACGAATTAATTTAGCACTATAAATTTATTATAATAAAACAATTTAATTATAAGGTTAAATGTTACCAATTTTCGTTTTAGATTACAAATGTGATGTTTTTGGTCCTCTCCTACAATTGGCTTAATATTTAAGATACCCTTCAACCTATCTGATCTTCAACTTACATTTACTTTGTAATTTTCAACTACTGGGGCCCTATTCTTGAACTGACTCGAAATTTTTCGAATGCGAATTGTTCGCATGGGTAAGTATCGCTCAAGATTGTTCGATCACTAAAAATGGTATTCTTGAATAGCACACGAAATTCACTTCGCACACGATTAATTTCGCATGGTAAGTTTCACACACGATTGATTGAAGAATGCAAACGAATGTTATTCCGTGCGAAAAAACGGCTCGACCAATAGTATTGCGTTATTATACAGGGACATATGCAAAATTGCATGAGAAATACTTGGCAAGATATGAGGACTAAAGCAAAAAAAATAACAGCTTCATAAAAAACTACACTAGCCAAACAGGTGGTGGAAAACCAACAAAGGAAAGATTAAGCACACTTGACGAAAACGTTTTAGAACTTATGAATCCAATTTCCATAGATGGCCATGCAGATACGCGAGAATCTAAAGCAGACTTGGATTTGTCACCACCGGAAAACTCGACAACTAAAAATGGACAATTTGAAGATAAGAGGTCATCTATCCCTTTGTCTTTATCAGCACAAGGACCAGAAAATGAAAAGGAAGTACTGCCAAGAAGTACATCAAGACGCAGAAAGACTTCACACCGACTGCAACACAGTATTTCTGCAAGCGAGAAACTTGCAAAACATTGCAAAGAAAAATTGAGAAAGAGGGAGTTGTACCAGAAAAGAAAATTGGAATTACCAGAAAGGGAGGTAATTGCAAAAGAAAAAATTGCAAACGCACTTCTCGATATTGCATATAAAGAATGATTGAGTATAGGTATAAATAATTCTTTTATAAAAATAATTTTTAAAATTTTAAATAAATAAAATTTATTTAAGAAAAAATACTAAAAAGAAATAATAATTTCCAAATTCACTCTATTAATGACAATAAATTAAATAATTTTTATTAATTGCACATGCGCATGTTTTAGACTTTTGCACACGATCATGTTTCTCCTGCTTAGACCCAGATGTTGCAATTCGTGTGATTTTCATGCGCAAATATTCGTATATGATTGCTCGAGAATTCCAATTTTTCATTTGCATGCGAAAATGAGTCACACGAATAATTTCATGCGAAAAGCATTCGTACACGATTACTCGAGAATACCAATTCATCATTCGCATGCGAAAGTGGCCAAGTTTCGCATGCGAATGAATTCGACTAAGTTCAAGAATAGGGCCCCTGTGCAAAAATCAGATGGTGATATTTAAATATTTTACATAATAAAATTAAATTTTTAGTATGGTTTTATACACTGAAGTTAACTGAAAGTTTTATCTCACCCTGTATTTCTTAAGTTGTGTCTCAGGTTGGCTACTGTACCAGTTCCTTCCGTTTTAAAATGTTTGTAACTGCTCGGTAGTTGAATTTAAAATTGTGTCTTCTTTATAAGTGTAGTGTCGATCTTGTTCAAAGTTAAATTTTGTTCCATCAATACAATCTTGGATAATTCGACATAGTTTTCCATTAATTTCGGCTAAAATAAAAGCACACTTCCAATTTTCATCAGGTAATTATACTGATTTTTCCATTACTTTTATAAAAAAACTTTTTAAGATTTGTAATTATCTATTTGATTCTAGGTACAATTAAAACGTCTTAACTGCTCAGAACGTCGACCTAGAATACCATTTTTAAATTTTTCATTTTTATTTTGACCTGCGCCGTTTTGTAGTTGTTTGGTTTATTTCAACTTTTGCTTTCAATGGCAGGAAATTCAAACTTCATGGTGAGATAAATTTTCATTTGCACATTTTCTTTTAATAACACTTTTATTTTAGAAACCCTAACGTGATTATCACAGGCGAATTGGTACTCAATATCTCATCCTCTCATTCGAGAATATTTTGGACCACAAACATCTTTTTAAATAGCATCGAGCATGTTTTGACTGAATTTTGGTAAGTTTAACCTTTTATAAAACTAATTGTAACCTAAATTGACTTTCTTTATTTACAGTACTAACTATTCTTGCTTGGCAATCTTCACTGAGATCAAGAGTGTAGTGTATTTAGAAGCCGGTACTGAAAAGGGTCATACGTAAACCGTTAATGTACAGTGTACTCACCACCTTAGGCTGATGCACTACCAACCTAAAGAAATGTGAATTTGGCATATACTGGAAAGCAGTGCGGGAAAAGACCAGTCAGTTGGACAGTGAGGTCCAGGTCTAGTTGTGTTAATAAATGTTAATGTAAATGAATATTGTGTTTCTGTGAATACTTAATATTGGCGACGGGAAACGGAGCGAATCCATTAGAATACATGGTAAAAATTGGAAAACCCGACGTAAAGGGCGAACGAAGCAAAGACGTTAGCAAAGGTTATACCGAAAAAGGTTACAAACAGGTTAAAATGGGAAAAATTGAAGAATTCGATGAAAACATCGAAGATTTTGAGTCATGGGAAGAACGTCTACGAAGTCATTTTTTAGTAAATGAGGTCAAGGCTGAAGTACAAGCAGCACATCTAATTGCCTACATAGGGGCAAAAGGTTACAAAGTTTTAAAGAACGCGCTATACCCAGAGCAGACCGAAGGAAAGAAGTATTCCGAATTAATAACAGTTTTAAAAGATAAGTACCGATCAGTCACGAGCATTTTCGTAAAACGTTTCCATTTTTATAGTCGTAAACAAGATGGGAGCGAAGGAGTAGAATCATTCATTTCGGCGTTGAAAGATTTGGCTCGTGGTTGTAAGTTTGACCAATTCCTAGATCAAGCTTTGCGTGACCGGGTGGTGTGTGGGCTTTCTAATGAGGACACTCAAAAAAAATTATTTGGTGAAACAGAAGGCTTAACGTTTGGCAGGGCGTGTGAAATCGCCATAAACGATGAGGCAGCAGAGAAACAAAGACAAATGATCCACGGAGAAGCGCGGGTCAACCAATTATATAGGAAGAATCCCCAAAGAAGCGGCCGGCCGCAGGTAAGCTCTCATAATACAGGGGAGTCACAAAAAAGTTGTTTTCGTTGTGGAAGGAAACACGACCCATCTAATTGCCCAGCCATTAACTGGGAATGTTTCATATGTAAAAAGAAAGGACACACCAAATACGTGTGCAGGAGTACAAGAAAAGTGGCTAATATCGAAGAACAGGAGGGAAAGGTGGAATTCTTTTCGTATTTGAAACATCTGGGAATTGCAGGTAACGAGGCCCCAGTAACGGTGGAAGCGATCATAGAAAAAAGAAAATTTGAATTCGAAGTCGATACGGGAGCTTGTCGTTCGGTATTACACATACAAGATTTCAGTCGGTTGCATGGGTTATGCGAAATTAAACCAGTCAATTTCAAACTCAGGGTAGTCACGGGGGAATTTGTCAAGATAATAGGCGAATCGCTAGTGAACGCATGGATAAAAGGTAACTATTACGAAGGGTTGCCATTAGTACTGATCGATAGCACGAACAAATTCACGCCGCTATTAGGTAGAAATTGGTTATCAGCAATAAATCCGGATTGGAGAAAATTAATGGGGCAAGTTTCGGAAGAAGCAAAAATCAACCTGGTACCAGAAATCGTTGCAGACAGCGGAGAAATTGAGAGGATAAGAAATAAATTATTGGAGTCATTTAAAGATGTATTCAATGAAGATTTGTCACGTCCAATGAAAGGATTCAAGGCCAGCATCCGACTCAAGGAAAATGCAAAACCGGTGTTTCATAGAGCGTATGAGATGCCGTATGCGCTCAAGGCAAGAGTAGAAGACGAGTTAAATCGAATGGTCGAATCAAAAGTATTGGTAAAAGTAGATCACAGTGCATGAGCAAGCCCAATAGTGGTGGTACCCAAAAAAGAAAGCAAAGAAGTGAGGATATGTGTAGATTTTAAACGTACGTTAAACCCGAATTTGGAACCTAGCTGCTGCTCGATACCGACTCTAGCAGATATTTTTGCTTCGTTAAGTGGGAGTAAGTACTTTACGGTGATAGATCTAAAAGGTGCATACCAACAAGTAGAGGTCGATGAGTCTTCTACAGAATTACTCACCATCAATACGCATTTAGGATTATTCCGCTTCTTAAGATTGACATACGGCATAGTTCGGCGCCAGGAATATTTCAGTCTCTTATAGAAACAATTCTAGCGAGAATACCAAGGACGAAATGTTATTTGGATGATATAATATCGTCGGGGATTCTCTGCAAGAGTGCTTAGACAACGTTACCCAAGTATTGCGACAACTACAAAAGTACAACATTAAAGTAAACGGTAAGAAATGCGAATTTTTCAAAACAAAGTTAAAATTTCTTGGACACGTTATAAGCGAAACGGGTATAGGTCCGTGCGAAGACAAATTAATAGCCATTAAAAACACCCCTAACCCTATCAATGTGACGCAAGTAAAGTCGTACCTGGGACTGTTGAATTATTATGGACAATTCATCCCTAGATTATCATCCAAGTTAAAGCCCTTGTACGAATTGTGTAAGAAGGAGGTACCGTTCGTCTGGACGAAGGAATGCGAGAAATGCTTCCAAGAAAGTAAGGAACTATTGATCACCGATAAAATTTTAGCACATTTCGACCCAGAAGCACCCCTAATAGTTACATGCGATGCTAGCTCATATGGGGTAGGAGCAGTTTTAAGTCATCGAATAGAAAGGCAAGACAAACCAATTATGTTTACTTCCTCGATACTTTCGGAGGCAGAAAAGAAGTACTCACAGATCGAACGAGAAGCACTGGCAATAATGTTTGCGGTGAAAAAATTTCACAAGTTTTTATTCGGGCGTCAATTTACACTAGTCACTGATCACCAACCGCTACAATTTATATTCGGCAGTAATTCAAGAATTCCTGTCACATCGGCAAACCGCCTCCAGAGGTGGGCGATCATTCTATCGGGATACAGATACGACATTGAATATAAGAAAGGAAAAAATATAGGTAATGCGGACGCCCTATCAAGATTACCAGTAAAAGAAACGACGAATATACCAGAAGCGTTATATTCTTTCAGCTCAGTGGAATGCGCACCACTTAGTCACGTGGATGTGGCGGCAGTATCGAAGAAAGACGAAGTGATATTGAAGGTATTAGAACTTACATGGAAGGGTTGGCCAGAATCGGTTAAGGACATAAAGTTCAAGCCATACTTCGCGAAGCGACAGGAGTTATCGGTGGAAGCAGGTTGCCTTATGTGGGGCAATAAGGTAGTCATACCAGAGGAGTTACGTCGGTCGGTCCTAGAATTGTTCCACGATCAACACATCGGGGTGGTACGAACAAAAATGTTAATGCGATCATACTGCTGGTGGCCAGGGATGAACGAGGACATCGAAACGTTCATTGCTCTATGTGTTCGTTGTCAAGAAGCGCAAAGTAATAGAACAGATACCCCATTACGACCATGGCCAGCTGTAAGCAATAACTTTCAAAGGGTTCATATCGATTTGTTCCACAAGTTTAACTATAATTTTCTGATTTTGGTAGATAGCAAAACTAAATGGATAGAAGTAAAGTTCCTAAGTAAAGGAACTACAGCAAAGGAAATAATTATCGCCTTAAAGGAAATCATCTCGGTGGTCGGCCTACCTGTGGAAATGGTTTCAGACAATGGTCCCCCCTTCAACTCTCAGGATTTTGTGAAATTCTGTCAGTCTAACGGTATAAAACCGGTCAAGTCTCCGCCATATCACCCGCAGTCCAACGGTTTAGCAGAAAGGGGAGTGCAGACGGTCAAAAAGGCGTTGGAAAAAGCAATTCCAAGATCGGTACGGCGCCTAACAGAAAGCGAAGTAAAAGAACTACTAGCGCATTTCTTGTTTGCTTATCGGAACACTCCAAGCACTGTAACGGGGATGTGCCCATCAGAACATGTATTACGAATGAAGCCCAGGATCAAATTTGATTTGATTAAGCCATCACTGGTCGTTCAAAGTAGTAGTGTAAGTAAGGAAAAAAGAAGTTCTGCACGGCCAGAACTCCGTATGAAATTATATTGCCAGGGAGAAGAAGTATTCGTGAAAATTAAAAACGATCCAAACAGTGAAAGATGGATAAGAGGAAGAATTGTGAGAGTGATAAGTTTCAATACGTACTTGGTGACAGTAAACGGCATCATAAAACATGTGCATAAAGATATGTTACGAAGTACCCCAGAAGCGATCTTAAATACACGGGCACCACTGGAGCAGCAACCATATGAAAAGGAGGTAGA
Source organism: Cantharis lateralis (assembly GCA_963170105.1). Lineage (NCBI taxonomy): Eukaryota > Metazoa > Arthropoda > Insecta > Coleoptera > Cantharidae > Cantharis > Cantharis lateralis. The sequence continues at coordinate 15,564,106 of OY720629.1, forward strand.
ATTAGAAAAAAACAAGTTAGGACTTCAACGAAGTCAGGAAACCACTGTAGCAGAAAACGTGAAGACAGGACCTAAGCAAAATCAGGAACCTGCCACAACAACAAGGAATAACATAACCACGGAGCAGATCCAAGAACAAGAGCCAACGCTGGAAGTCACCCCGCAAGGACCAGGATCGCCGTCAGCAATTCCAGTCAGAAGAAATAGTCGGATATCACGTCTACCGGGGCGGCTCAACATTTAGAAGGGAGAAATGTAGTGTATTTAGAAGCCGGTACTGAAAAGGGTCATACGTAAACCGTTAATGTACAGTGTACTCACCACCTTAGGCTGATGCACTACCAACCTAAAGAAATGTGAATTTGGCATATACTGGAAAGCAGTGCGGGAAAAGACCAGTCAGTTGGACAGTGAGGTCCAGGTCTAGTTGTGTTAATAAATGTTAATGTAAATGAATATAATTATGTTCTTAGATGTCGAACAATTATTTTTAAAAAATTTATTTTATTTTTAATTACAATTACAAAGTTATAAGCGAGACCTCACTAACTTGACGTCAATATGAAGACTAATAAAAATTAACTTATTTAATATAAAAAATGATTATGCGCTACAATTGCATACAGAAAGTATGTAATTCTAATACTAAGGTTAATATACTTTAGATACACCGAACATAACTCCTCCATCCTTAGATAATAACACGTCCTCGTGTTCTTGATGAGTTGATATTGGTTTTGGTTCATCAACGTCTCTGGATTCTTGATTATAAATGAAACTTTTTATCTTATTTCTAAATACATACAATAACAAGATAGAAATACATGATATTATGATTATTAGCAAAGTTAAAGAAAAATGCGTGACATGTAATATTGGACTTAAATTAAAGTTGTCATCACTTAAATTTTCCAAATCATCCCTTAAATCTTTTAAATTATCAAGATGTTTTTGTTGTAGTTGTATGCCCAAATTAGTTTTATAATCATTATTAATAGTACTTATAACTAAAGGATTCTTAAAGGTAAAGTTACTAAACGTATTAACAAAAATGTCGTTACCAATTATTATCTTACAATTATTTTTTGATGAAATCAAAACGTTGTCAGATATTTCATAATTATAAACATTGTTTATGCACTCTTCAGCAAGGTATAGGTGAATCTTACACGAAACTAAAATCTTCCCGTCTTGGAGTTGAGTATAAAGTTTGTAGTCGTTATTGGCTATAGCAATCGTGCAATTTTGGATGTTTGTAAACGAACACTCAATAACTCGCGGTTTTTCGAAACACACAATTTGATTTTCAATTACTTTGCACTTTTCGTTGGTCCAGAACTCGCTTCTTGTGCCTTGTAGATGATATTTTTCTGGTGGTATCAGCACATTGTTTTGTTTGTCAGGGATTGGGTAAATTCTGGTGTATTGGAACGGAGAGGAATTAAGGATAGGTAATTTTAAAATACATGTGATAATATCATGCGTTGAAACGATTTGAAATTTTGAAAATTCTAATATTTTAAAAGCATGTACGGTGTCCAATTCTAATAGTTCTGTTCTTTTATAAACTAATTTTAAATGATTGATAATTTCACCTAATTCCGAGTCAGATATAATTTCTAAATTGGTTATTTCTGAAAAAGCTAATGATATGGTTCTTTCGATACTCTGGAGGACATTTAATAATTTCAAACTTAAGAAATCGTAATATTGAACTGCTAATAAGTTGTGAAGAAGATTGTTTGCGTTAATTATTGCTGACATAGATGCGTTGATATCATTTCGAATGATTTGGAGATCGTTGGAATATCTCGCTGTAATATGATTTGCGAATGTCGTGTACCGATTCATTTGTTTAATTATGTTATTTTGATTTTTATACAATGAGTCTAAATTATTATTAATTTCGATCAGGTCATTATTGTCCGGATTGCCGGTAACGAATTTAATCGCGGTTCCTAAAATGTCAATGAGAGCGCGTTTATTACGGTGTTTAAATTTATGCAACTGATTTTCGATAGACTTACAATTTTCTTTTAATGTACCGAATACCTTTCGGGAAAGGGGGTTTACCATTTTTGGTTCTAAAATAATCACATTTTCCAATAATAAGTGGTAACTTACGTCAAGATCGGTTATGTTGAAATAAAAATAGAAATTATGATAATGGTTTAAGAATTTTGCTGAGCCTAAATCTTCGGAGAAATAGCCGTTAGAGCTAATCTTTTCTATTTGAAGGCCCTGGGTCCGTTTGGTCAGTCCCATGATTCTGAAATGGAAAACTCTTTTTAATACGACGAACTTTCCTAAGATTTATATTTGTTGGTCTTTTTGATTTTTCTCTTATTCCTTGAATTTTATTTTTGTTAATTGATGTTAAGTTAACTTTATCATAATATGGGTCTGTCTTTCTAATTTGTTGTCGCTTGAAATAAGCTGTTGGTTCATTAAATTCAACGTTAGTTTCCTTGTTTTTATTTCGGTTTTCTAAAATCAGCGTTTCTTTTCTAAGCTGTTTTTGGTACAATTGTTCGTAAAAAGGTAGAATCTCGTTTTTACGTTTTTCATTAAAAATTTCGTAAACTGTTTTGTCCATGTCAATTTCGTGGGCGTTTAAATTTTCGAAAGGTCCATAAAGTAGTGTGAAGGGTGTATGGCCTGTAGCTGAATGAACGGACTGATTGTAAATCAAAATTGCTGATATCATCAAATTTTGCGGATTTTCGGATTCGTTCTGAATTTTGAGAGTGCGTAGTTTTTCTAAGATGGTCGAATGCACTCTTTCTACTGGAGAATTAGAGGAACTATTGTAATTCGTTGTAAAGTGTAGCTCAATTTTAAATAAGGAACAAAATTCTTCAAAAACTTTATTTTTGAACTCTTTTCCCTCATCACAAACTATTTTCTTTGGATAAGAGTGATGGGAAAAATAGTGCCGTAATTTGTTTAACATCGATATTCCTGAACCATCAATAACAAAATAGGCTTGTGCGTATCGTGAAAAAAGGTCAATTATTGTCAAAAATTTGTTTCCTTCAAAACTAAAGGTATCAATGTGGATAATGTCGAATGGTCGTTTAGAAAGTAGGGGTCCCGAAAATTTTATTTTATATGGGTTTCTGTCATATTTACTTAATAAACATGTCTCGCACTCGTTTATTACCTCGTTAATTTTTGATTTCATGTCTGGCCAATAATATCGTAATTTTAAATTATTATACGTTTCAAGAATTCCGTTATGGTTATTAAAATGATATTCGTGAATTACGTTATATTGGTCATTTGGTTTAATTAAATCTTTGGCAAGGATATTACTTTTGATGATTTTTACTTTATTATCAAATAAATGTTTTGTTAAATTTAAGAATTTTGGTTCTAAAAGTTCATCTTGGAAATAAATACAGTACATGTTTGTTGGGTTTATAATTTCTTTAAGAGCTTCCGAGAGATTTTGTATTTCATTTCCTCTCCTAATTGAAACAATATAATTAAATTTAGAAAAAGGTCTTTCTAGTTTTACGTTAAATTGATCTCCAAATTTTAGAATGATGCGATAACTAAATTGGTTAATTGGTTTATCTGTAATGGGAATTGTAAAAATAGGTTCTTCGTGTGCCGTGTGTTGTGTATTTTCGAAGTCATCGTCCTGACGAATCCCGTTGGTTAATAATTCGTCAAGATCTTCAAGCGTTAAGTTGGGTTCATCGTCAACATTTGGAAGCGTTGACAGAAGGTCCAGCATGTCATCATCAGTTGTTTCGTTGGCATTAATTTCTATACGCGATAAAGCGTCTGCTACTAAATTTTCTTTTCCTTTCTTATAATGAATTTTGTAGTCAAATTCTTCTAATCTTAATCTCCATTTAACCAGCCTCGAGTTCGGATCTTTTAAGGAAAATAGCCACACCAGCGGTTTATGGTCCGTTTCAATTATAAATTGTCTTCCAAAAACATAAGGCCTAAAATGTTTTGTGGTTTCGACGATACCTAGCAATTCTCGTTCTATTGTCGAATAGTTTCTTTCGGCGCTATTTAGCGTCCTCGAATAAAACGCAATTGGTTTATTATTTTGTGACAATACTCCACCGATCGCAAAATTAGATGAATCCGTGGTGATACGAAAGGTCTTATTAAAATCTGGGTACGCTAATATAGGGGCGTTTGTCATCAATTCCTTGCAATTATAAAATGCTTGCAAATAGTCGACATTATTTTCGTCGATTTTTGCACCTTTCTTAAGACACTTAGTAAAGGGTTGAACGACTTTAGCAAAATTTTGAATGAATCTTCGATAATATCCGATTAGTCCTAAAAATGCTCTAATTTCTTTGACCGATTTAGGAAGAGGGTATGCTTGAATAGCTTTTATTTTGTCTGGGTTTGGTTTAATACCGCTTGGGGTAATAATGTGTCCAAGAAACGCTACCTCTTTGCACAGAAATTCAGACTTGTCGATTTGAACTTTTAAATTATATTGTCTAAATTTATCAAAAATTTTGTTTAGGTGAATCAAATGTTCCTGAAGGGATTTTGAAAAAATGACGACATCGTCCATGTATACAAAGCAAAATTTATAGAGATATTCCCTTAGGACATTGTCCATCACACGTTGAAACGTGGACGGGGCATTCTTAAGACCAAAAGGCATTCTCACGTACTCCCAATGCCCGTTATCTACAGTGAATGCAGTCTTTTCTATAGATTCGGGGTGCAACTCTATCTGGTGGAAACCTTGCGCCAAATCCAGGGTCGAAAAATACATACACTTTCCCAAATTATCGAGGATTTCCTCGATTCGGGGGAGGGGGTACTTGTCCTCTACGGTCTTATCATTCAATTTTCGATAATCGATCACGAGTCTCCATTTGCGTTTTCCACTTGCATCTATCTTTTTTGGAACAATCCAAACAGGTGAACTAAAAGGGGATATACTAGGACGAATTATTTTATTATCTAATAGCTTTCGAATTTGATTTTGGATTTCCGATTTTAAATGATGTGGGTACCTAAATGATTTTCGGTAAACTGGATCGTTATCTGTCGTCCTAATTTTGTGCTTCACGGCATTGGTAAAACTCAAGTCGCAATTTTCGTTATAAAATATATCTTGATATTTTTGGCACAATTTTAGAATGTTTTGTCTTTCTTCTGAATTTAAGTGTTGTGTGCGGATGATGTTTAAAATATTTGAGTCCGCAAGATTTGAATTTGGTCTTTGATTCATTTCAATATTAATTATTGGATTTACGTCCACTTGTTGTAAGAAATTAATTTGAATCTCTCTATCTTCTTCTATCGGGACTGTGCAAAAACCGTCTTTTGCAATAGCTATAGATTCAGGGATGCAATAATTATTTACAATTAATTCGGGTATTATGACTTGTCCGTTATCTATATTGACCGGAATCGTGGCGTGAGTTTTTGCTAATTGACTACAGGGTATAAAATTATTAGAATTTAGTTCCATAAAAAATGGAATTTTTAGACCTTTTATTTCTAAAACGTAATTTTCATAATTTATTTTTGCGCCTAATTTTTCAAAATCATCACTCCCTATTAACGCGTCAAACCTATCGTGCCATTTAATTACGTGAAATTCAATTTTTTTGTTTATTCCGAATTCTGATAAAATTGGATAAGACACATTTTCATCATTGGATTCTATTCTGTTAAAACCTTTTACTGAGAAGGGTTTCTTAAAAATGAAATTTTTAAAGTATTTGCGAGCCGTCATCGGGTTCATGATCGAATTTGAAGCACCGCTGTCTATTAAAATTTTGAGATTTAAACTTGGAATTGAAATAAATGGTAATTTAGGTTTAATGGTTATTGAATTTAAATCTATTGTTTTTCCGAGGCTTGCATACAAAAATTTTCATTCTCCTCTTGATCTTCAAAATTTTCAGCTTGCTCAAAATTTGAAGCGAGGTTTGCAATTTCGTCTCCTTCTTTGAAATTTTCAGATTGTTGAAATTCGGAATAATAGCAATCGTACTGATCGTTGTTTTCTTGAACGTTATTAAGTTCTTCCGAAATAAAATTACGGGGACCGTAACTTTGGAAGTGATTATTCGTTCGATTTTGCGGTTGTCTAAAAGTATTTCTAGTTGAAATTGACATTGGGGTGGGTTCTTGACGAGAACTATTTCCTATTACTTGAGAACTATTTTGTTTAGGTCCAGTTTGAACCGGACCACGCGAATACTGATTATTAAATCTTGAATTGAAATTTTGATTGTAATTTCTTGGAGAGTTATTTAAATTTTGATTAAAATTTTGATTCAAATTTGGATTGAAATTGGAATTGAAATTTGGATAAAAGTTAGAATTTACAAAGGGCTTAGTAGGTGTATTATATGATTGTCTAAATTGTGGTGGTTTTTGAATGGGTTTATTCGTAATTTGTTTTCCGGATTTGTTTCTCATAAAATTTAAGAAATCTACCTGTTGTCGATAATTATCATAATTGCGTAATTGCAATAAACATTCTTCAATTGAATTTGCTGTTTGATCAGCAATATGAGAACGGTAAGGTTCTAATAACCCGGCCTTAAAAGTATTTAACGCGGTCTGTGTGTGAGCCAAATTTTTAAATCTAGCTAAATTTTCATCAGCTTCCCTAATCGAAACGTGTTCTAGCAACTGTTGCAATTTACCTTTAATTTTTTCAAAGTATACATCGTAAGTTTCATTGTGATTTTGAAAACAAGTAGTTAAATCGTTTAATAATAATGTTTCGTTCCGCGGATCGCCAAATCTATTTAATAAAGCATTCTTTACTTGATCCCAGTTACAGCAATTAGAAACTACTAATGTGTCTCTAGCAGCGTCAGTTAATTTTGAACAACAAAGTTCGAATAAAAGTTTATTTAGCGTACAATTTTCTTCACCTTTAGTGGAATTTTGATAAGTAATCATAAATTTTTCACATTGCATTATAAAATAAGAAAGATTTTTACTTCCTCCTTCGTATTTCGGAATCATTTCCTTAGCTAAATTTATTTCGGTATAATTTGTAGTAGCCATTGTCGATTGATTTAATTGATCAAAATTAGTTTCCTCAATATTTTCTAAACTATTTGAATTGTCAACTAATCTACTTAACGGAGATCTATCACGAACGATACTCATAAGATGATATTATCAAGTACTTTAAAAATTATGAAAACAATAGGAAATTTCAATAATGGAAAATGAGGTTTACTTACAAAACTAATGTTGCCAATAGCATTCTATAGTTGTTGCCTAGCGAATTGGTAGGTGTAGTTTCCTTGCGTTCTACAGTTGAGCACCGTCAGGAAGTTGAAGTCACTCAGTAGATCAAAGTGGATCTTGCACCAAATTTTAAGTTCGATTTTCCAATAAGGATTTAAAAATCTCCGGTACTTCGGTAGTGCCGTTTGGAATCCTGTTCGCAGCGCCAATTATGTTCTTAGATGTCGAACAATTATTTTTAAAAAATTTATTTTATTTTTAATTACAATTACAAAGTTATAAGCGAGACCTCACTAACTTGACGTCAATATGAAGACTAATAAAAATTAACTTATTTAATATAAAAAATGATTATGCGCTACAATTGCATACAGAAAGTATGTAATTCTAATACTAAGGTTAATATACTTTAGATACACCGAACATAACTATATTGTGTTTCTGTGAATACTTAATAAAGAGGAATTCAAATTAAGACTGCAGTTACGTCCACATCATACAAATTTTTAATGGACTGGTAAAAACTAAATTAACATACTTCTTTTTTTTTTATAAAACAAAAATTCATGACATTATATTTTTATTACGATATAAATCGTAATTTGTAGTTAAAATAAAATGCTGCTGGATTCTGTAAATCGGTAAAAAAATGTTGGCTCATTTTCGATTTTCTTATAATCCAACGGATACCATTTTAAGTAGGGTGCATGATTTAGATAGTTCGAATTATATATTTTGATATAATTTATAATTAATAATTAAACTAAGAACAGGTTAATAAAACGAATTAAAAAGGATTCAATTGTAAGCTTTCAAGTACTAGCGTACTCTTTATCAAACATAAAGTTTATTTATAAAAAAAAATTACATGGTAACCGATTTTATAACTACTACCATTTGGAATGGCCTACTGCATGAGAAAAGTTTTCTCATGTAGTAGGTCATTAAATCAAGGAAAACCCTAAAGTAAACGGTATAGGGAAAAAACTTGAGTTTAATAGTTAGCAAAGTAAGGAGTTGTAAATATTACTCAGACCATCAATATCGGTTTTTTTATTCATAGCGTTTTTTTCTTTTTGATGCTGATCATTTCATGCAATAATCTATCTTTATAATTGGTGACGGTCTTCACTATCTCATATTTTTTGAAATCAGCAACGTGTCCATCGGTGAGAATGTGTTTCGCTATTGCTGTCGATTCTGGCTTGTTGCAATTAATACTTGATATGTGACCACTCATGCGCTTCTTTATCCACTGGCTGCTTTGGCCGATGTAAGTTTGGTCGCAGGTATTACATGGTATTCTGTATATTACATCAGATTTTCTATCTTGTTGGACGTTGTCTTTTATTTAGTTTCGTGAAAAGCTTTCCTAAGTTGTTTGTTAACTTGAAAGTTACATTAATATTGTGTTTCTTTAATTCTCTTTGGATCTTATTTGATAAACCTTTTATGTATGGTATAACTTTAAAATTCTTCTGTTGTGGTTTATCCATGGAGCTAAAATTATATAATTTATTAGTGCGATCTTTTACGATTTTGTTAATTAAATATCCTGGGAAGCCGTTTCTCTCAAGAGTTTTTTTCGCAGTTATGATTGTGTGTTTTCTGTATTCTCCATGTGTAAGTCTAATAGCTCTGTCTACTAAACCAATTGCTGTGCCTATGACTTGGCTACGGTGGTGATAAGAGTTAAAGTTTAAGTACCTCCCTGACCAGGTTGTTTTCTGTGTCCACATGTATTTTAAAGAATTACCCTCGTGTATGAGTTTGATGTCTAAAAATGTTAAAGTATTATTGTGCTCTTCTTCAAGAAGAATATACGAGTATAATTTTAGAATTCGTAACTCGTAAAAATTGATTATGATAGTATTTGAAACTAAAACCAAGTTAAATAAACAACTAATTAATTAGATAAAAGTATATTTTATTGACACGATATTCCGAAAGAGGTTTCTTTCATTTTCGAGTGTAAATAAACAAAATAAATAAAACAAAATTTTATTAACAACGCGAAATATTTTCATTTGACGAACTAAGATCTTACAAAAAGCTTTTCTAAAACCTTATTTCGTGAATAGGAAAAATCCAAAATTTGGGAAAAACTTAAAAAAAAACTAGTTCTTCCAGATCGGTCTTCCTGTTGATTGAGTTCTTCTCTCTCTTAATTTGAATCATTTCGTGCAGGAGACGATTCCTATAATTTCTAACTGATGTCATGTTGACTGAATTTTTGGTAACCCTTTTGTGAAAATAAATAAGTTAAGAATAATATTATTTGTCATATTTACCCTCGTAATTTAATACTTTTATGATTTTGTTTGAGTTCATTTTGATTAATGGGAATGAACGGCAAACTTTTCCACCGATGGTTGATGTTTAATCCCCAAGCCAAAACTGGTCAACGTTGGGCAGTGTACTATTCCACCGACTTGGGTCAGGGTAGCTTTGAAGCTCCTTTGAAGTATTAGTAGAAGTACAATGGGGCGACTAAGTATCATAAATCGGTAAAAATTTTGCACAGGGTGGAAAATATTTAATTCTGAAATCATACCCCTGACGCCCCCTAGGTTGCAATGGTTTAATTAGCAATCTATCATTATTTATTCGATGCATCAACGTTTTGCAGGCAGTATGAATTAGGTTCTCGGAGCGAGAACTTATTTCTACTCCGTTGAGAACATGAATATTCAAACCAAATAGTATTATTCTTCTGGTTGAAATGCCTTGGACATCTGCGGTTTTTTTTTGGTGTTGTGAGTTTTTAGTGTAGCTATGTTGGGCTAGTAATGTCAGCATCAGCTCGTCCTGCCGTAGTGCAAATTTGACAAACCCGTCCAGGTATGCAAACAACCATTGTGGCTTTTCGTTACCACGTTTTATGGAAGATTTTGAATAAGATTATTGTTGACATCAGATTGTTTGAAGTGAAAATTCTCGCCCTTAACGTTTAGCTTTTACAACCGGCACCCAAATTTGGTTAAAACCCGATTAAATTCTGCAAGATGTTCCCGATGATTGTGGATTTAGATTTCTTATTATGGGTATTTTCCACCGCCATCTTGATGACCACACCCGATGATCTCATCCTGGAAGTTTACGTTCGCCCACATCATGTTGAAATGGGTTGTAAGTGAATTTTTTGTAACTCAGCATAACTCCTCTCGAGTAATCAATTTCCGATTCAGTGCTATCATTTAGTTTTGAAATTTTTACGTGACTACAATTTTGGTTCCGGCTGTTATTGTAAAGTGTACAGTGTTTTTCTTTCTAGGTTAAGATTGTTATTAGTTGTTTTAAAGCTTTAATTAACCAAATTGCCTTCTGCTTTCTCGATTCGTATGGATTATTTATCACACATTTTCGATATCATTTTAAAGTACCATACCAACGAGAATACCAGAATAAATGTATATGCTTTGCTTTAGTTTTAGAAGTTTTATGCCAACCGGTGCGGTGGTCCTAAGATCACAATTTTGTAAATTTTAAGTTAAGCTATTTGGGTTGACTACGACCGGGTAATCATGGTTTTTTTTGGTAATATCGATTTTTGTTGTGTAATTATCAATCAATTTTTTTGACAAGCATTATGGGTAGTAATTTTAAATACTGTGGGAAAATTAGTTAGATAAATGTTTTTAAATTATTAATTGTAAATTATCACTAGATCATTCACCGCCATTTTACTTTAAGGTATAAAATTTATTCAGCAATCAAAATTGTTTTCAACGTTACTGTCATTTTGGTTAACTGTTCTACGATAATTTTGAGTTCGGTACTTGATTAAAACCCCGTTTGTTTTCTGCTTATATGACTGTTTTATTTGAATCCCTCATATTTACTACCCTCGATATTGTGAAGCCTTCGTTAGTTGTTGCACCCCTACTCGAGCTGGAAACTGCAACGAAAAGGTAGGTCTTCTTTTGACACATCGCTCGAGTGGCGCCCTCCCGATTTTGTACCCCCACTATTTAGACTTTACAGCTCGGACCCGGGGATTCCTTGTTTTGGTTGGAATCCACGACCTTCGCGACTTGAGCTGGCGGCATTTCCGAGTTTCCGAGCGGGCAGCCCATCCACCGCTGCCGATTTTGCGACCTCCGGGCAATTCTAGTCCGTGACACTGATTTTAGTATTCTAACGTTTTCAAATTTCAGCGTCGTCGTGGGCATCCAATAAATCATGTTTTTCATAGTTTGCATAGCCGTGGATTATGGGATATTGCAACGGGTGGTAGAAATGAGTCGGCCAATCCTCTTATGTAACCATTGATTTGTTTGCCCGACATACGACATACAACTATCTTTACATTGCATCCTGCAGATGAATCCAGAATTCTAATCATGTGGTATGGGGTCTTTTATGCCCGTATTAATAGTCACGGATTAATCCGAGATTCAAGATTAATTCTCGGATTGGCTTTAAATGCGTTGCATAGTTGCAATATTTCGACAATTTTATTGCGACCAAGAATTATCCATATAACAACAACTATGTGGTTGAAGGTAATAAAGATGAATGGCTGGTAAATCTCACACACAAAACGATCCCTGATTGTGTTGAGAATATATTGTCAATGGGTCCACGGTTTGCGGTTAAGCGCAATAGACCCGATTTTCCCATTAAGGCATTTATTGCCGATATAGAATATTGCATTGGTAAGAAAGAAGAATTAAACACAAGTGGAAAAAACGAAATAAGAACAAGTGCTGTAAATATGCTCACCAACCATTTGCAAAAACAGGGACAAATAAAAATACTCGACAGGATTGATAAGGATTTCCAGGAGACCAAGAAGTACTTGAGAAAAAATAAAGATATAATAGTTACTAGATCTGATAAAGGTAATAAAACGGTTATAATGAATACTGAAGAATATAACAACAGGATGCTCAAGATATTGTCGCATAGGGCTTTAATTATTTCAGGTTAAGGGCCCTAGCTTGGGGTTTAACTCAGATGGTGTCAACTTCGGAATTAAGGGACTGCATATTTATATTAAACTAGAGTAAATTCTGATAAACTTAATTCTATTAAACATACTACTTAATTTTGGAAATACATAACTACAATTATTGAACTATAACTAATTACTTACACTACCCTGGTTCAGGGTTGAAAGACGGATTCGTGCCCAAGCCGTTCCAAGACCATCGCTCGAACTCACTCGTTCCACTTCCGCGACTTGACTCTCATTCTTCAATCAATCCGTCAATCATACCCCTACTATTAATTAGTAATCTACAGGATCGGACTAGCTATACTGGTCAATTCTCTTATCAGGAAGGGACATGTCTTCTGTAGAACGATTAATCATTTAGGAAGTGTTTCCACTCGTGACATCTCCCCCTCCTAACAAAACGGCTGACCCAAGTCGTTTGGACCAAAAATAACAAAAATTTGAAATCGAATTATTAAAAACGAATAGTTTCCCGACATAAATTGAATGTGGGTGCTTTGTGAGAATTGACCCCATATGCATATTTCCTTAATCCTATCCTGAACTTAATGCTTAATAACAATAAACTTTCATATTTACTTTACATAAATGATACATACTACATAAAAAATATTTACACACATATATAAATTTGTTCGTACTGTGCTTTAATTATAGTTTTTTGCAAAATCCTTAAATTACAATGATTTGTTTTTGCAATCACTTGGATGTTCAATTCGAAATTCGCGATTCGTGTTGAAAATTTAAAATTTTGATAGAAAAGTAAATATTAGTTGCAATTGCGCTTTTTGGTTACATCACTAATTTTGTTCTAAACTTGAACCCTTTTTGATCTAGTCGTTAATTTGTAACTTTTTTATCTGAGAATATTAATTTAACTCATTCCTTGGCACTTTTTTAAGCACATTAATGCCGTGACTTAGTTTTACGTTTTACTATATTATTTCTACTATTGCTGACTGATCATGTTTGTAACCTTATTCCACAGTTAGATAAATGATTTGTTTAAAATAAATCAGTTACTGTGTTTCTGCTTTTATGTCGTTTAAACTTTCAACACCTTTTTATGGTTATATTTTTACCTAAACGCGCGAATTTAATTTGTCGTTGTAATTTCAAGGTACACCCTTTTATTTCATTTCTTATCGAAATTTCTTCAAAAATTTCTACTATTTACTCATCTTAATTATGCGCTTAACATAGCATCATCTTTAATTACTTTTTGTGCAACTTTTTTCCTGACCTATCTTTCCTAATCATATAAGATGTGACATACAATTCTACAACATTCTTTTTAAATCGGATCCTTTTACATAATTACGTACGTACTTACAACTTCTTTGTTGTATTTGCTTATTTTACATAAAAATAATAACAATTTAGTAATGCTTGGATAAATTTATATCGGAAGTCTTAAAAAAAATTGATGTTATTTTGTTCGAACTTTAATTATGATATAATATTCCTTCCTATATAAATATCTCGCTGCATTAGATTTTGGGGGTGGCCACCCTTTGTGATACACAATATCTTAACTATTCATTTCTTGACATTATTGACATTACTTATTTAAATCGTATACCGAAATTTCTAAGCACCATAACACTTTAACACGTTTTACTCTGTTTTTAAATCACTCGCGAATCCTTGTCCAATTTATCACTCTTGAACAATAATCTTCTTAATATTGGACTTGATGCACTTTTAAATACTAGCCAAGCGGTTCGTCCTCGATCCGCTTTTTGACTTCTGGAGCAGCTCACATCGGACCTACCCATTTTGTCTTCAATTCAATCTACTTTAACCCATATTTTGTTAATGATTGACTTTACACACTGATGCCCATGTCTTCTTTTTGCACTATTAGCTGCTATGCCCAATTGCTATTTTTGGTTTTATACCCATACCATTATCTTCAAATTTTTCCAAGACAACACGTTATATACGTCCTTATCACTTGTAACTACATTTTTGTTTGATAACCATGCCATTCCATACCAAATTATGAAATTGTTACAAATTGGCAGTTGATCGTGGCGCATGACGTCAGTTGTTGAGGTGATCAGTCCCAAGTTTGACATCAAGGGCTCCCGTCAGCTTTTCCAAATGTAGTGTACCATTTTTCCATTTCATGCTTCGCCCATTTTAAATTTGGTTACCATTTCCATTACCATTCCATTTCATTATTGGTTTCTATATACCACCACTGTACTGGTGAGATCTCGACTATGGTTTGACTTAATTTTTCGAAATTGTACTACAACATTTTTTAAATTTTAGTTAATTTAAACACTTTACTATTACTTTTCCAATATTCCCTTTTCCTGTTAATACAATATAAGGTTTAATACCTATTCCTAAACTATTTGTATTTATAACTCAATATAATAATATGAGTTTTTGCAGATTTATCTGCTGGTCATTATTTATAACGCAAATTCTGCACATTTGATTATTATTTAGTTAATTACTTTTACTCATACTTATTTCATATTATTAAAAATTAGCAATATTATCTAAAATTTATTTTAAAGTAAGTATAATGACTCAATTTTAGGCTTGAGGTTGTATTTTACACACGGTTTTATTTCCTATATGAAGACATTATTTTACTAATTAAGCGATATATTTTATTTACTCTTTAAAGGACATTCCCATTTATCGTTATACGGGAGAATTCTGCTTACATGTATAACTTCCGTTTTTGAATTTAACGCTTCTCCTTTTCGGACCTCGTAATTGACTTCGCCAATTTTTTTGTTTATAAAATATGGTCCTGACCATTTTAATAATAATTTTTCTGACCTGCCTACTTTTCTAATTGGAGTAAATATTCTGACTTTGTCACCTGGCATAAATTCAAGGGATCGATGTTTAGCATAGTAATATTCTTTATCTTTTGATTGTCGCGTTTGTATATTTTGTATAGCTAAATTTCTCATTTTTAATACCTTTTCGCGTAAATTTTCGGTATCTTTTCCTTGGACTGGGATCGCTAAACTTGTCTCGGTTGGTAATCTAGGTTCTCTACCGTATACCAGCATAAAAGGCGAGTATTTAGTCGTTTCCTGATATGATGCATTGTAAGCAAAAGTCACATGCGGTAACCACTCGTCCCATTGATCTTGATTAGGATTTACATAATTTGAAATCATATTTGCTACTGTACTATTAAAACGTTCTGTCAGGCCATTACACTGTGGGTGATAAGCAGTAGTAAATTTACTCGTACCTCCCATTAATTTTACTAGTTCGGTTACCATTTGAGACAAAAAAACCATACCCCTATCACTTAATAGTATTTTTGGTGAACCGTGTCTGCAAATTATATTTTCAAGTATAAATTGTGCTACATGTATGCTTTTACCGTCTACTAACGCTTTCGTTTCGACCCATCTGGTCGCGTAATCTGTAGCTACCACTATCATAGTTTTACCATTGCGACTTCTTGGAAATGGTCCTAACAAATCGATTCCGATTTTCTCAAAAGGTAAACCAACTTCAATGGGTTGCAAAAATCCCGCAGGTTTAGCATTGGATCTGCCCTTTCGCGCTTGGCAGTCCGAACAACCTTTTACGAATTTCTCGACATCCTTTTGGAGACCCTCCCAAAAGTAACGATTTTTAATTTTGTGCAACGTTTTTGTAATTCCTAAATGTCCCGCTAAAGGTTCGTTATGATGCGAAATTAAAATTTCTGAAATTAAGGTTTTAGGGATAACTAATAAATTGTCATTTCCGTTTACGTTAGCATTTTTTTTGTAAAGTACACCGTCAATGATAGCATAATTTTTTGCTTTTCTTCTAAACCCGACACTTTCATTCGATTTTTGGGGGTTTTCAATTGCAACTATAATTTTGTTCACCTCCGCGTCTTTTTCTTGCAATTTTCTTATCTCGTTGACCTGTAAAATGAACGTTGGTATATCCTTTGAGTCGTCTTCGTCTTCTTGATTACCTATTGATACCGGATTTCTTGACAAGCAATCAACGTCGTGGTGTGTCTTACCACTTTTATAAATTATTGTGTGGTCAAATTCGGACAATTTTAAGTACCAACGAGCTCATTTTGATGTTAAGTTGTTT
Organism: Cantharis lateralis; assembly: GCA_963170105.1. NCBI lineage: Eukaryota > Metazoa > Arthropoda > Insecta > Coleoptera > Cantharidae > Cantharis > Cantharis lateralis. The sequence continues at coordinate 15,580,367 of OY720629.1, forward strand.
ATAGTTTTTAAAAAGCAAAGAGAGTGGTGGTCCGTCACTATTTTTATTGGTTTTCCATAAATAAGATGTCTAAAGTATTGCAAGCTCCAAATAACTGCTAGTGCTTCCAATTCTGAGATTGTATAATTTTTTTCGGCTTTCGTTAACGATCTGCTTCCGTACGCCACGGGATGCATTATTTTGTCTGAACCTTCTTGCAATAGAATAGCTCCTAATCCTTTTGTACTTGCGTCTGTTCTCAATTCGCAACCTTGTGTCGGATCGAAATGTTTTATCAAGGGAGCGCTGGTTAATTTATTTTTTAATTCTTCAAAAGCTTCTTCCTGAGATTCCTCCCATTTAAATCCTGTGATTTTGGTAGCCTCATATAAAGGTCGAGCAATGATTGAAAAGTTTGGTATAAATTTCCGATAATAGTTACACAGACCCAAAAAACTTTGAACTGTTTTTATACTTGTGGGTTTTTTAAAATTTCTAATTGCTTTTAATTTGTCCTCGTCTGGAGCTACACCATCTTTGTTTACAATATGACCCAGCATCTTTACTTCGTCTTTGGCGTATACACATTTCGTCGGTTTCAAAGTCAAACCAGCTCGTCGCAATCTTTCCAATACCTTTCTTAGCCTAACCAAATGTTCTTCGAAAGTTGCTGAAAATATTAAAATGTCGTCCAAGTAAATCATTACTTCGTTCCATTTCATCCCTGCAAATAATCTATCCATCAATTCCTCAAAAGTACTTGGGCTATTACACAACCCAAAACTCAATACGTTAAATTCGTACAATCCGTAGCCTGGGGCGATGAAGGCAGTGTATTCTTTAGAACCTTCATCCATTCCTATCTGCCAGTATCCACTATAAAGATCAAGAGACGTAAAATATTTGGCTCCATGTAGGTAATTTAGGATGTCATCGACGTGGGGGAGGGGGTAACTATTTTTCTTAGTCAGCGAATTAAGCTTACGATAGTCGACGCAAAATCTTTTAGTCCCGTCCTGTTTATTTACCAAAATTACAGGAAAACACCAAGGGCTTTTTGATAATTCCATGTTCTAACATCTCCTGTATCTGTTCTTCGATCAATTTTCGTTCTGTGGCCGATACCCGATAAGGTTTTGATTTAATAGGGGCAGCTCCCTGCACATCTATTTTATGTGTTGCTAAATCAGTAAAACCCATTTCGCTGGTTTGTTTTGCATAAACGTCGCTGAATTCTAAAAGTAATTTTTGTACTTCTAATTTTTGTTCACTTGTTAAATTATCTCCTAAAACATGATCTTCTAATGTTACTGTTGATTTTTTCCTGGGTTTAATTGCAATATTATTTTTATCATTTATCAAAAAATTTTCTAATTTATCTGACAACTCTACATAACCTAAGGTTGTACCTTCAAATAATTTAATTGGGTACATTGACATTGAAATAATTCTAATCATAAATAAATTATTTTCGACCCGTGTTAATTCTGAAACGAACGCTAATTTGTGATTTAGTAAAAACTTATCATTCGGGATGAATTCACCGAATTCTAAAATTGGATCAAATTCGCCGTCGTAAAGTAATCTTAAAAAAATTCTAATCGGGTTGTTTGGTTGAACTTTATAATCTTTAATTAATTTAAATTTAAATTTATTTACTTTATCTTCGAAAATATCCTGCCCGATTTCTTGCATTACACCAGTATCAAACTTTGTAGGTGTTGGCATTGTATTTGAAATATTGCTATCATTTCGGAAAAATTTTTCTATTATTTGCAACCAATTTTTCCACGCGTTTAAGTCAATAAACGATGTTGTCATTGCGTTTTCTTGATGACAAGAAAATTTATATTTATTCGTAATATTTTGCCTATTTATTAAATTTTTATTCCTATTAGTACTTATTCTATCTGTCTCCGGTTTACTTTTATTGTTAGTTTTACAATTTGTGACGTGATTTCCGTAATTTATTAATTCCACCTTAGGTGCAAATGACACTTGACGATTTACAAAATTTGCAAAGTTTCCCAATTTTTGATTAAAATTTGTTATAATTCTTTCATTATTTACCTGGAGAATAATTTTTTCGTGGTTATAATCAATTAATACTTTATGTTCCTTTAAAAATTGGTTTCCCAACAATAATGGTTTTGGTAAATTTTTTACTACTAAGGCGGGGATAAAAAATATTTTACCGCAAATTTCTAATTTTAAATTTGTTTTACCTTCTACAGGAACTTGTCCTCCCACAGTTGTTAAAATTTGTCCGGATGGTATTAAATCGCAATTATTTGTTAAGTTTTTGGAAACAATATTTTTACAAGATCCTGTATCAATTACAATTTCGGTTATTTTATTATTTAATTTTGCGTTTATTGTCAGTATTTTTGATCTAAGTCCTACTTCCCCTAATTGGTACAAAACAACGGAGTTGGGGACCGACTGCGTTGTGCCCCTCCGTTTTTTTGATTATAATTTTGATTTGTGAAATTTTTGTTAGAATAGGATTTAGCGTACCCTCCTTGGTTTTTATTGCTAACATTTCTAGAATTTTGCGTTATATTTGTATTATTTCTATTAAAATTTCTACCCCTCGTATTAGTAAAATTTGCCCTACTTGTACCTGGTCTTCCGGAGTTGTTAAAATAATTATTTTGTTGATCAAAGTTGTTGTTACGATTAACTGGGATATTGTACTGACTTGCACTCCAACAATTGGATGCGAAATGTCCCAATTTATTACAATTAAAACAACGTCGTCTTTCGGCGTTATAATTAAAATTATTGGCAGTAGCCCTTTGATTTATGAATTTAAAATTATTCGGTTTGGGTTGCGCTTTGTGAGACCTTGAACTTAAAAATACTGAAGCTTGCTGCAATTCGGGACCTGTTGTTCGTTGTTCCCAGTCGCTTAATTTGTGAACAATTTTTTCTAAACCTTCAATATCCATTTCAGTGGTTTTTAAAATTAGATACATTTGCAAATACCTTTCAGCCAATCCATTTTCGAAATAGTCGATCAAGTCCTCTTTACTCATATTAGGGTCATAATCTTCTGATAATGTTGTGAGGTCATAAAAATATTTTTTTATCCCTTCCAAGGGTTGCTGTTTACGATTCGACAATTTAATTTTAGCAACTCTCCTGGATGAATCGCCTGCGAATTTCGTAGAAAAGTCATCTTTAATTTGATTCCATGTTTTTTCATTATTTTCCGGATTTTCTTTATACTTTAAATACCAACTATTTGCTGACCCCTCCAAAAATGAACCTAAATAATTTATTTTATGAATGTTTGACCATCCATTTGCTATTGCCGTCCGTTCATATGAGTTTATGAAATTCATCGCATTTGTTGTCGCCGGGTTAAAAGTACTCGGGGAAATGAATTTGGGTAACCGAGGTGTTAATTCCGCGGTGTTCGCATTTTGCACGGTAACATTTAAAGCCATCGTATTGATTTTATAACTTGTCGATTTTTTTAAAACAGAATTATCAACTTCCTCGAATTTTTCTATTAATGATTCCTTAAATGATGTATTTATCAACGCCAACTCTTCAGAATTTTCTCCCGAATTACCTCCAGGGGACCGTACTTTTTCTATTGGAACTTCGTTTTGAACTGCCAATTGGACAATCTTATTTGACAACACAATACTGGCGTCCAACAAATTTTCGATTTTTGTTGCAAATTTCGTGGGACTCCGTGTTATTTTCGTACTCCGGTTAAATGGATTTCCTGAATCCTGCGTTTCTGGTGAAAGGTTGACTATAAAACTTGTACTTCGATGTTGTGGCTTGAACTCGTTTGTATTACCTACTTGAATACTGCTTAAATTTAAACCGTCACTTTCAAGTGTATTTTGATTATCTGTAACGTCTGTTGAATCTTCGATATTTGTTATGCTTGTTGTGGGAGCATTACCTGTACTTCCGAGATCAGATACCTCCTCATATACTTTAAGGATTTTCTTAGCTTGTGACCTAGTTTGTGGCCCTTTATTTTCTTCCGACATATAATTAATCTAAATAGTAGATCCCGCTCTATAAGTTTAATTTTTTAATTCCTTAATTAAAATTACTCGATTTTATAATATTTTTAACCTACTGACTTGCAAAATTTTTTTTTTCACAGTATGTGTACGTATGTACTATGTAGGTTTACCTATCTCATGAACTTGTTTAAACTTTTCTTTTTTGCAACTTATTAAATTCCTCCATCAGAGACAATTTTATTTATTTATTTTTTTTTTTTACCTATATGTGCATCATTCCTAAGCGTTATTTATTAATTATACTTTAAATTACCCTTATTTTTTTTTAAAATAACTTCTTGATTTAACCTATTTACCCTGTAAAACTATACTTTTAAAATTATCCTTCATAACTAATCAATAATTATTACTCAAGTCCCTAATATTATCATAAATTTATATTTCTCATTTTAATATACGCATATTTTATTTCACACCATAATAATATGTCGATAAAGTAATAATGAACTATTTGATTAAAGTGCAGAATTTCCTATATAAATAAATTATTTCTTGACGTATACCTATTTAAATAATATTTTTCAAAAATTTCTTTCAAAATACTTAATTAAAATTGAGTTGCTTAAATAAAACAAATCCCCTTAAATATGACACCGCATTGCTTTATGCTACTTATTACTCGACATTAAGTTCTTTTCTATAAACATTACGTTAAATTTACAAAAAAAAAAAATTTCATTATCAGATAATTTAGCAAAAATTCGGTGATTTAAGCTAACCAGGACCGGCTTTAACCTCCACCATGTCGCATAGGGCTTTAATTATTTCAGGTTAAGGGCCCTAGCTTGGGGTTTAACTCAGATGGTGTCAACTTCGGAATTAAGGGACTGCATATTTATATTAAACTAGAGTAAATTCTGATAAACTTAATTCTATTAAACATACTACTTAATTTTGGAAATACATAACTACAATTATTGAACTACTTACACTACCCTGGTTCAGGGTTGAAAGACGGATTCGTGCCCAAGCCGTTCCAAGACCATCGCTCGAACTCACTCGTTCCACTTCCGCGACTTGACTCTCATTCTTCAATCAATCCGTCAATCATACCCCTACTATTAATTAGTAATCTACAGGATCGGACTAGCTATACTGGTCAATTCTCTTATCAGGAAGGGACATGTCTTCTGTAGAACGATTAATCATTTAGGAAGTGTTTCCACTCGTGACAATATTAGGAGACGGAGATACGTACCAAAGAATCAAATCTAACCCAATTAACAAGGTACAAGAACTCAACAACTGTTTTGTAGACAGATTATGGGAAGAAGAAGTTATTGATGATAAATTAAGAACAAGTCTGAAAATTCAAAATGCTGTCATACCTAAGGCATACGGCCTCCCGAAGATTCACAAAAAAGACATGCCCCTCCGCCCTATCATCAGCACAGTAGGTAGCCTTCTTTATGGATTGGCAAAACATATAGTAAACATCCTCAGAGAAGTAAGAAGTAATTGGAAATATAATATAAAAAACTCATATTCGGCTGTTGAAAAGCTTAAAAACTATAAGCTCCCGGAAGGCTATAAATTAGTATCGTACGACGTCACATTCCTGTTCACCAATGTTAAGGAAAGATCAGTCCTCGAATCAACAAGAAGACACTGGAAAGAGATTGTTGAGGAAACACTCATGACAGAAGAGCAGTTCGTTGCTGCCGTAAAACTCTTGTTCGGACACAACTTCTTTAAATTTAGAGATATGTACTATCGGCAAGTTTCAGGATGCGCGATGGGTGGCCCCGCATCACCAGCATTTGCGGAAATGGTTATGAACGACCTGCTTGAGTTTTGTTTGGGGCTTTCCTCGTTTGAGATTCCGTTTCTGTTGTTATATGTCGACGATATTATCACAGCAGTTCCCGAGAGCAAGGAAGAGGTGCTACTGAATATTCTGAACGATAATGATGACGACATTGCTTTCACTATGGAGAAAGAAGTAAATGGGTCCATTCATTTCCTTGATCTGCGTCTCACTAGAAATAACGAAAACCACATTGTATTGGATTGGTATAGAAAGGAAGTTTCCTCAGATAAACTTCTTAACTTTAATTCAGCACATCATATAAACCAAAAGACAGCTATAGTTAAAGTGATGAAACATAAAGTAGAAAGAATAAGCAACCCAGAATTACTTAATAAGAACTACGAACTTATCAGAGGAATATTAAACAAGAATGGATACCCTCTCGGGTTTATTAATAACATCCTGTTTGGAAATAGTGAGGCTGTCAGACGGGAAATTGCATTGGGGGAACCAAGCAAAGACCAAACAAAGTACTTTGTGAAGATCCCATACGTGCCAGGATTGTCAAACAGGTTGAAGGAGTTGTTTGATTCGGAGAACATGAAGTCCATATTTTATAGTGAGAAGACTGCTTCCTCATTATATGATTATGGTAAAGATGGTAGTGAGAAGGAAAATGAAAGCGGCATAATCTACAAGATACACTGCGAATGTGGGCTGAATTACGTTGGGCAAACTAAACAATATTTCAAGAAACGCATATACCAACACCAATATGACTTTAAAAATAACAAAAGTGCCACAGGTTTGTCGACACACGTGATAGAGACGAATCATAAGATGTTGTATGATGAGGCGAAGATCATTGCACGCGAGAAGAACTACAACAAGCGCCTGGTGCTCGAGATGTTGCATATTAATGATAGCAAAAATAAGAATGAGTCTCTCAATTTTCATACAGATATGATTGGCCTGAGTACCATCTATGCTGGTATTATTGGACCGAAGCAGCGTTGATTTTGCGTTTGTGTTGGTGTTTGTCTTGAAGCGGACCTGTATTTGCGTCCGAGTCAAATATTCTGTTTCTGCGTGCTTGTGATACGAACCGTTGCATTGGATAGATAGTGTGTGATATGCTTATCTGTAGATTTATTTATTATATGTAATTGTATGTCGTTTGGTACGGTTTTGAAATTTTTTTAGATTTTGACTACTTTCATGAAAGTTTCTTTTGTAATTTTACTTGTTGCATGCACCGATGTACACTATAATTTATGTAATGCTGTTTGATAAGATTTATTGGTGAGTAGAATTATTGCTGTTAGATGCCGTATTGTTGATGAATGTAAACTTTATAGACTCTGAAGAAGACCAATATACATGGTTGAAACCGGTCAGCAAATATAATAATAAAATAGCTTTATTTGTGTATGACCCAAAATACCCACTAAGATTCCATCATCCACGTCATCATAATTTAATACAGGATCGAGAAAAGTTCTATCTAATAATTATTACACATACATAGTACTTTATTATACTTTTTTTTATAAAACTCAGATGTACATTAACATTTTAAAAGCATTTTTTTCTTACTTAAAGAAAGAGGCCAGCAATTTTTTGAGGCTCCAAAAATTTGGAGGTCCGGGGCTGCAGCCCTCTTAGCCCCTCCCTTAATTCGGCTTTGACTGTACAACTATAAACCTGCTTTTGCCAGTGACTTCGTTAACGCCATAAAAAGTTAGAGCTGTAAACCCCAATAAAATCAATCAAATGGATATTAAAAATTGCATGAACATGTTGGAATCCGTGTCATTTGGCTAAAATTTGGGTAGTTGCTTAGGCTAAGGGGGGGGGGGGGTTTGAACCCCCCAAACTCCCCCCCTTATATACGCCCGTGGTTGCAATGAAGACAGAGTATTGGTAATTTTCACTTTAAATTCTCTGTCTCTCAGGAAATAAAAGAGAGTAACTTTGATATATTGCGGTGTAATTTTTCAAAATTACTAAAGCTATCAAAATTTTAATCAATTTCAATAAATTCAACTCTTCAAAACTATCACTTTTTTATTTTTCAAAATATTATCAAATTTTAAACTAATGCCCAAATTTGGACTAAAACTGCGGAGCGTTTATCAACGCGTCCACTCGCGTTGGCGTACGGCATCAAAAAGCCAATAATCACGTTAAACAAATACCAACATAAACAATTTAAATAAACATAACTTCTACAGGATGAAACACAAACAATTTACAATCATAATTAAAATAAAACTACCCCCTTCATAATTATACAGAAAATACATGACAATATATGTTGGGATGTCTATTTGGAAATTTTATATTTAAGTCCATCTTGCCAGACGCGATCGAAAGTTTGGGCAATATCTAGGAAAAGTATTGTTGTATATAGCTTATTTTCGTATCCCTTTTCGATAATTTATGTTATTCTTGCAAGTTGGTGCTTTGCACTATGCCCTTTGCGGAATCCAAACTGGTACTGCGGTAGAATATCTAGTTCGTATAATTTTTTTTCTAGTCTGGAAAGTATTAGTTTTTAAAAAAAATTTCAATGTCAATTATTTCGTATGCAGATTTTTTTTATGAATTCTATAAATTAAGGGATAGAATAAATAAACAAGATAAAAGTGGGTTTTTTAGGTTTCAATGCTAGTTAGTGGGCAGCTTTTTGATTTTGCATAAGACTGTTAGTACTTTGCCTTTAATTTTTTCTAAATTTATAATGGTTCACAAAAGTTTATTCTACAAATACAATTTATTTTTTTAAATTATTTCCCCTAATATCTAGAAAAACTTATTGTATAATAAATTATATTTACTAGTATTTGTACCTCCCTACTAAAATATTTTCTCAACAATTACCTACATATATATACCATAATATTAGTTTCATGTGAAGATCTATTAAATTAAATTAAGTAAATTTTCTTAATATGTAAAATTGATTAACCAACGGTTGAATTACATGCTGAATTATAATGTATAATTATTATAAATTAAAAACTGTAAAATAATTTCAAGGTCTTTAGTTCTACCATGTTTTAATTGTGGTATTTATAGCATTATAGTAGTCTTTATTCCACGGCGCCATGGCCCGTTCAGGTCCAATTTTATGTGATTAATTTTTTTAAACCAAATTTTACTTTAATTCTTCTCAAAGTAAATCTACCACTTCATTAATTATTAAATTAAACTTATAGCTTATTTGACCAAAACTGGGTCACATGGAACCGTCAAATAAACACGTTTCTACTGCAGGTATATAATCTAACTAAAAACACCCATTCTTTGGCGGAATATTGCTGCCAACATAGTATTTACAATCCGTTTCGTAAGATGAATAACTCATTGATTTTCTTTAATTCCTGTTACTCGGCTCCGCCTCGCATCGAGCGCTCCGAGCAGTTTTGACAGCCGCTAAACTCATTAAAAACCTCCCCGGGAGGGCACGGATCTCCAAAAATGAAGAAATTCGAATGCTGGGATCCGAGGTAAGCCAATATCAGGGGTTGTGAAAACCGCCTGAAGGCGAAAATCGATTGTTTGATTCGCATTACATATGCGATACTAGCAACGAAAAGGAATTAATAGAGGAGGAGGTGTGGGAAGCATTGAGTTGCATGCGTCCAAACAGAGTACCTAGCACCGACAATCGTACGTCTGACATATGCACTGCATTCGCTGACGAGAACCTAACATTTTTAACCAGACTACTAAACTCGGTGTTTTACTAGTGGACATTTTCCGACAGCCTATGTAAAAATATTGCCAAAACCAAACAGGCCTGAACCAAACGGATTTTTCGCTTACCAGTCCATTGGCCTTGTAGATTTTGAAAAATTACTTAAAATACTTTTCACTAAATACCTGGCTTACTTCAGACAAGTCAAACAAATCTGAAACCAACGGAAATTCGGTTTTAAAGTACAAATCGCAACTTCCGACGCATTACGGAGTGTCATCAACATAGTCAGACGTGAGAAAATCAGATAGCGCCAAATACTTGGTGTATCTCTTGACATTAAAGCGGCGTTCGGCAACGCTTGGTGGCCAGCTCTATTTAACAAGCTACGTAACATCAAATGCCCACCGAAAATATTGTGGTGAAATAAATTGATTTTTATTGTTCTTGTTAATTTTGTAAATGTTTGACTCATCCTGTAGAAATTGTTTTTGATTTTGAAAACTTTATGTTGGTGTCGGTAAAATTGAAAAGAGGGCTTTTGATGCCGTAAGCCAACGCATGTGGACGCATTGATAAACCATATTTTGGGCTAATTTTGATAAGTTAAAAATAAAAAGTGAAATTGTGATTTCGACGTTTGTTTTTTTTTTAAAGGAAAAAGCTGGAAGCTGGAAATAATTAAAATCAAAGTAGAATGTCGTTTTAGGTAAGCAAAATAAATTCTGAATTAAATTGGAAGACGCCATACTGGTATTGGCGGCGAACACCTGGCCGACCGCAGCTGATAAAGGAAAGGCTCTACAACTGTTTAGCGCCACCACGTGGGGCATTTTGGTGAATATTTTTGCAACGTTCCACTACAACTTTTTGGCGCTGCAACGGTTAGGGCTCGAAAAACGTGTGTGGCATTTTCATTTTGTGATAAACATTTTTGTAAAATATCCATAAAATCTTTTATTGACAATGGATCTCATGACAATATTAAACGCGTTAGAAGAAATGCGTGAAGATAGGAAAAAAGCGGAAGAAAATGCGGAATAAAGACAGAAAAGATTAGTGGAAAAATTAGATATGATGGGAAAAGAGGTAAAAAATAACAATAAACGAATAGATAGCGTAGAACCGCAATGGGAAGAGGTCACCGGGTATGAAAACTTGGAGGATCAAGTTTTTAAAAGGACGCAGGAAAAAGTCGTGAAGCCCATGAAAAAGGAAGTTGCTGTTTGCACAAAATGTAACGATTCGGTTTTGGAAGCGATGGTGGTGTACCAGATCCAGTACGATCCAACTTTGGAAAAGGAGAAATGAGTGCATGCAAACCAGGATAGAAAAAAACGGAAGCAGATTAAAATAAAATTTGAAAAGAAACGTAAAATAAATAAAAAAGACAACAAAGAAGAAAATTTTGTATTGAAGAAAATGAATGGTTTCCGCAAAATTATAAAAATTCAATCAAAAAAGAAATGGAAAATGCTAAAGGCCATTGATTCCAATCGGATGGAAAAGAAACATGGACACAAGAAAGGAAGACAAAAATATAATCAAAAATTTTATTTTAGAATACTTGGACCAAAAAAGTCGAAGGTAATTGGACGACGACGCACCTACGGTGATCAGAAGCGATGCCCTCGAACAAGGAAGCCTAGGAGATGCGGGAAACTTGGAGGATCACTGGATGAAATGGGACGATTCAAGGATGATGTTGTGGAATGACTGCATCTCAAAGCGATCGGCAGACCAGAGAGAGATGGAGATGGAAGTGTGAGTTTTTATTTAATTTCAATTGGAACTATAATTTGAATTTGTTGACGACTTTGAAATATTCTATGAACTCGATTTTGAAAATTTGAATTTGTGTGTAAATAATTATGAAAATGAATTTGTTTATTTGAAAATTTATGAAGGAGTGATTTATTTTACAATAAAATTATGAAGATGAATTTAAAAATTGTTTATGAAATAAAAGTTTGATATTGCAAGGTTTGAAAAGTAATGATTTGATAACTTAAAAAACTGGGTGAAAAATGTTTTCCAATAATTAAACTATAGTTAGAAATAAAATTTAACAACAGCAATAAATAAAATAAAATTTGTAAATTGATGATGAAGACAAGAAGAAAAATGAAATTTTGGGCAAGATGATAAATAAATGAAATTTTACAAAAAATAGATAGTTTTGGGCAGATAAAAATTACTGAAAAATTTACGATTATTGGTAGTATTGGTTGTTATTATAAAGAATAGTTTGAATTTTGAAATATTGAAATAATTGGTATTAAGGAATTTTATGGATATGGGAAATTAAGGGTTATAGAGTTGTATTTAAACAGTACGATAAGGATTTGCCAAGAAAAGGAAATTTTGGGAAAGTCGAGTGAAAAAGTTAGATTGCCAGAAATAAAATAAGACGCTTGTTGTAATTTTAGATACGAGTTCAAATTTTAAATTAATTTTAAATTACTTTAAAGAAAATTTTGGAAATTTTGATAATGTTGGAAAGGCAGGTTTACCTGAAATTTTGAAAAAGTTGAAATTGTTGTAAACACTTGCAATGTAATATATTTAGAATAATTTGAATTTAATCTGAAATAAAATGAAAATATTTTTGTAAAATTGTGAACTGAAAATGAGGGGTTGTAAAAGGTTTATTAAAAAAATATGAAATTGAAAAATTTGTGTACTATTTGAAGATGTGTTATAATATTATGATTTTCTTTAAAGTTTTGAAAATTTAATAATTAATTTGAATTTGTTAATATTTGATTCGTGTAAAAGTAAAATTTGTAGATATCTGAAAATTTGGAAATTTAATTTTATGTGTAAATAATTGTGATTTAATTTGAAAGTTTGAAATTTTGTTCTTGAATTTAAAATTCAATTTCAAATTCAAAAATTCAATTTCAAATTCAAAAATTTACTTTTGTTGAATGGAGGGATTTAATTCGCCCCGATTTGTGACTCTTGTGAATTTGGTAGAATTCAAATTTTATAATTTAAAAATTACAGAGCACTATTATACGCCATCAGAAATGTCGATTGTAAATTCCAATCAGAAGTTCCATAAAATTTGTCAAAGAGACTTATCTTTTCGTCATGTGCTAAGGAACATCCTGACAACAAACAGCTAGGCTACATCCTTTCTTGACAAAAAGTACATATCAAGAGAGAATGACCTTTACATACCTCCGGCACTATTGTGCAAGATGATTATCTCCATTTCGTCCTGTATAAATGAATCGCCTATTTCCAAATTCGGCTAAATCCATATTTTTCACTAAATGAGTTATTGATGCCATATTGTGTAGCATATCAATATCTTACGACTGCAAAAAATATTTCAGTTTCAAAATGAAATGAAAGTCTCTAAATTATAAGCCAAAAATCTTATTTACATCTAAAACCGACTAACTCTTGGCAGTTTTCCTGCTCTCCTGAAAAAATGTTAATATGGATTTAGCCGGTTTTGAAAATAGACGACTCAAGTTTCTCCGCTGTTCCGTAATCGCTTTGCACCAACCTCATTATGTTGAAGAAGTTTACTTAGACGTTTTTTACTTCCATTTATATTTAAAACTTTTTTTGGGATATTTGCAAAGTATCCATTTAACGTATTTTTTGACGATTATACCTGCATACGTTTCCATACATTTAATTATATTTTATATATTAATTTACTTGACGACAAACGGTCCAGTTAAGTATCACACACATTCGATACACAATCGAGCGAGCGACCAAGCGGCTCCCAAGTACATACAGCCCTGTCACGGCTGTTAGTTCCGACAATTTCATAATATTCAGTTAGTTACCGAAACGCCAGTGAAACAGTGGTGATTAGATCACATCATGTTGGTGTGACCATGATGAGGTCAAAAGTTCACCAACATGCCAAAACCGAAATGATGGTTTTGCATTAATATAGTTTTTATTTTAAAAGTCGGAAAATTAAATCAAAATAATCTGACAGTATACAGAAAAGTGTGCTTTGTAAATAAACATAATATAATAACAGCTGATTAAGATTATTTTCCATTTTGGTCAATATCGTCTCATATAATAGCAGTATAGGAATATTTAAGGTTTGGTGGTGGTTGTGCTTATGATGTTCATGGCTTGGCTTTGAGATTTGTTAAGCTGTATTAAATTGCGATAAATTCTATGTGCCCTGTTGTGAAGTTAGAAACTAACTCTGAGAGACAGACTGTGAGGTGGATGAATGAAGAGGAGAATTAATAAAATTAACGAAGGAAAGAGATTTTAAATATCAAGTTGTAGTTTTTACTAAATTAAAAGAAGATTGGGATGCATATAAAAGTTTAAGAAATGGGGTTATCTATAAATTAAGAGAACAAGAGAAAAGGTGATACTGTCAATTAATTCAAAATGATTCAAAACAAAATAATGTAGAATAAAAAACAAGTTTTATAAAAAAAGCTTTATTGAATGAAGACAAATGAAAATTCTTTCTTCTATGTGTGCTCTTGCTTGGAACCGAATAGAGTATAAGTTTCTTGTAACATAATTTTCTTTTCAAACTTTAAAGCTTTGGTGGTGCTTCACATATTATACGATGATTCGCGATCGAGTGTTTACACTGAATAGACGTGTTAACCAAGCGCTCTCTTATCAAAAACCACACAAATTGTTTTCATAGTGATAAACAAATATTTTAAACACATTTTAGCAATTGTTAAAATATTATTTAACGAAAATATTCGATTAATCAACTACTGAACTGGTGAATTATTAAGTGAAATAGCGCAGCAGGGCGCACTTTATAGTGCTGCCAATGCATCGCCATGGACGTTGTAGAAATCGACGACGAAACATACCAAGACAATGACAAATCACAAAAACGCAAAATAGACGATCGATCTCCTCAAGAAGAGGAACCTCAAAAAAGATATTACTGGTCATCTCAAAAACAATTACTTGAGCAAAACAAATTCTATGTCCTATCAACTGCTGAAGATAAGGTAAGTGACGCCACTCCCATATCTCCTCAACTAACCCCTAAACAACCAACAAAACCAGAAATTAAAATCCCACCAATATTCCTATCTTCTCAAAATAATTATAACGAGGTAATATCTGATATCAAAAAACTATCAAAGGGTACCTTTACAACTACATCAAATCAAAATCGCATACGAGTAAATCTCACTACAATAGACGATTACAGAACCTTAACCAAATATTATAAAGAACATGGTATTCACAACTACACATATCACGATCCAACCAGTAAATCTCTTTCGGTAGTAATTAAAAATGTACCCTTCTCACTAACAAATGAAGAAATTGAAGAAAAATTAAATCAACTCAAATACCCCATCAACAAAGTTACGCGACTTTTTAACAAGTACCGCGAACCAACGCAAACAGTTGCCCTAGAGTTAACCGACAACGATGCAGGCAAGGACATATTCAAATTAGAAAGACTGGAATATTCGATCGTAACAGTCGAACCAAGGCGAGGTAGCCAAAACATCCCCCAGTGCCATCGATGTCAGAGATACGGACATACTCAAAACTACTGTCAAATGGAGTTCAGATGCGTCAAGTGCACCGGAAACCACTCATATAAAGACTGTACAAAATCAAATTCCACTCCCCCAACCTGCGTTAACTGTGGCGAACACCATCCGGCCAATTACAGAGGCTGTAAATACCATATTGATCTACAACACCATCAACGACGTTTCAAACCTACTTATGCAACCCCAACACCAACCCAGCCGAATTCGAACAGCGTACCTACAACATCAGCCAACAACCAACAATCATACTACAGACGAACCACCCAAAACTTTTCCCGCTCCTATGCACATATCACAGCAAATAACTCTATTCCTACCCTTCCCCAAATTCCTCCATCCTCCACATCATCAATTATTGACACAATTTTAACCTTTTTACTAAACCTAATAACTCCTCACATAGAAAAAATTAAAACATTTTTCGTACACCATTTAATTCCCCATCTTTTTAATGGCGCGAAATAATAATTTTCCCCTTCTAAAAAAACTAACAATTCTAAATTGGAATGCAAATGGGGTTAAAAATCAACGTTCACAATTAATTGACTTCTTATCCCGATATGATGTCGCAATAGCTTGCATCTCAGAAACCCATTTAATTAATAACACAATCTTTAGAATCCCTGGCTACACCATGTACAGAAATGACAGAACTACAGCTCATGCCTCTGGGGGAGTCGCAATTCTTGTGAAAAACTCAATTAATCACTGTGGACTTCTTGAATTTGACTGTCAAAACTTAGAACTAACAGGAATACAAATAAAACTTTCGGACAATAGCCAACTGAACATCATAAGCGCATACAAACAACCGAACAAAACTCTTCTAAACCAAGATTTACGAAAAATATTTTCTAACGGCAATCCCACACTTGTTATAGGCGATCTAAATTCCAAAAATCAAATCTGGGGATGCAGATGCAATAATCCAGCAGGTACAAGACTATACGAATTCTTGGCGGATGAAGCAGCAGAAGTTCTGGCTCCAACAGAATATACGTATTATCCTTACAGAACTGATCACTTGCCAGACATCCTGGACATAGTAATCTCAAAAAATTTTAATAAAGCACTAACACAAACAGTCGTAACAGAACTGGATTCAGATCACCTGCCAGTTTTAATAGACTTCAACACTGCGCCGTATTACATACCACCTTCTCCACGTCTCATTAATGGCAGAGTCAATTGGAAAAAATTCCAAACCTTATTAGATCAAAATATTACTAGCCCAAAAGTGAACAATAAAGAAGACATTGATCTTCAAATAAAAATGTATACTCAAAATTTAATTGATGCGGTAAGAAAAGCGACAGTTTCAAATCATCCGAACAAGAAATACACGAAATTTAAAACTACCCCAAATTTTGTCCTAGAACTAATCAAACAAAAAAGCAGAACAAGGCGAGAATACCAAAGAACAAAAAACCCACAAACAAAAACCATATTAAACAGATTAACACGCCAAATAAAAATCACTCTTGACAATCTACGACTGGATATGTTCAAACAATACATAGAAGAACTAGAACCAAATGACCCAGGAATGTGGAAGACGACCAACAAAATACTAAGAAAACGAGAAACAATTTCCCCAATCCAAATAAATAATCAATTGTTCACCACAGACTCAGAAAAATGCAAGATTTTCTCAGAGCACTTAAAAAATGTATTTTCTTAACCAACACCTTCAAACACTAGTCATAACGTTATAACTAACTTCCTAGCAAAAAATCCACCCATTCCTGATACGATCAAACCTATATCTCCATCTGAAATCATCCAAATTAACAAATCACTCCCAACCAAGAAATCACCAGGTCCCGATCAAATTCCTAACATCATACTCAAAAATTTATCCAAAAAATTCCTCGCATTCCTGGCGTCACTACTTAATGCCTGCTTACAACTCGGATACTTCCCTAAAGACTGGAAAAAAGCAGAAATACTCCTCTTTCATAAACATGGCAAGGACAAGAAGAAACCGGAAAACTATCGTCCAATCAGCCTTTTAAATACCCTATCAAAACTTTTTGAAAAACTGATACTTTCCAGACTAGAAGAAAAGTTATACGAACTAGATATTCTACCGCAATATCAGTTTGGTTTCCGCAAAGGGCATAGTGCAAACCACCAACTTGCAAGAATAACAGAAATCATCGAAAAAGGATACGAAAACAAGCTATATACGACAATACTTTTCCTAGATATTGCCCAAGCTTTCGATCGCGTCTGGCAGGATGGCTTAAATATAAAATTTTCCAATTAGACATCCCAACATATATCAAAGCTACTCTCTTTTCTTTCCTGAGTGACAGAGAATTTAAAGTGAAAATTAACAATACTCTGTCCTCATCGCAACCAATATCAGCAGGTGTTCCTCAAGGCAGTATTCTAGCCCCAACTTTATTCAAGCTTTATGTTACAAACATTCCAGAAATAAGCGCAGATCTAGCTATGTTTGCAGATGACACCGCTATCATCACCCAAGATTGGTCTTTAAAGGAAGCAATTGAAAAACTTCAATCAGCAACGAACATACTCAACAACTGGTTCACACAATGGAACATCACAATTAATAGCTCCAAATGCGAAGCAAAGATCTTCACACTCAAACATATAAACCAATCACCAAAATTAAAAATAAACAACCAAGAAATTAGCTGGAATCCAAAAGACAAAGCGGTTAAATACTTGGGAATACACCTCGATTATCGACTAACTTGGAAATATCACATTAACACCAAACTACAACAGACAACTGCAAGACTTGCACAGCTCTATCCTCTACTAAACCGCAAATCATCTTTACGCACAAAATGCTGTCTCCTTCTTTATAAATCATTAATACGTCCGCTGCTTATGTACGGATGCGAAGTATGGGGCAATACCTCACAAACATCTATTAAAAAACTTCAAATCATGCAGAATAAAATACTCCGAATAGCGGTGGACGCACCGTGGTTTGTAAGAAATGATCAACTCCACGAAGAATTGTGCATACCTCCAATCCAAGAATTCATTAGCAATGTAACAACTCGATTCCACATCAGGATAGACTCGTGCGAAGGTGCTCATCACTTTGGTATTGGTCAAAAAAATATTCACACCAGATTGAAACGCAAATTGCCTAGCGACATCTACTGCTAATGGAAGAAACCAGTAATCAATAACATAACTAACTAATAAGAGCCTAAGAGGGAAGATTATGTACTTCCATACTAATATGAATTATTGTTTTTTTTTTTTTTTTACCTTTACATTATTAACTCTGCTGTGAAAAAACATGTAATGTTGAACCGGCAATAAACATATTATAAAAAAAAAAAAAAAAATATTATACGATAACTTTCGCCGAAGTTGATATCTACTAAGTATACGTTTTTCTTCCTTATAGAAAAGTCTATGAAAGGCACCACCAAAGCTTTAAAGTTTGAAAAGAAAATTATGTTACAAGAAACTTATACTCTATTCGGTTCCAAGCAAGAGCACACATAGAAGAAAGGATTTTCATTTGTCTTCATTCAATAAAGCTTTTTTTATAAAACTTGTTTTTTACTTTATTTTTATTTTGTGGTTTTTAAGTTTTTATTACAATCATTAATTAAAATTATTAACTCGTGAAACTCAGCGCCGAAATATTAAAGATATATCTGACATTAACTTGACACTTGAACTAAGTCAATTAATTTTGACACATGCTTACTTGATTTCGCGGCAGATAGATTTGTGTCAAAATTTGTATAGAAAATGTGATAATTATGCGGTGGATGATCAGATCGGTTTCAAAATTTGATAGATTAAAATGTCTCGAGATACAAGTCGGTGTTTCAAATTTCAGCTTGTTTGGATGACTAGAAGTGAATTAAAAAGCAGCCGAAAGATTTTTACCTCCTATATATATTGCGATGCTCAAAAGTGTAGAAGCTAAACTTAATGCAAAGAAAACTTAAATTGTTACTTTTTGAACACCCATCACTATTTGTAAAGCTTGCGATCCTTAAGATAAATTTTATGATAAAAAAATTAAGCAAGTTATAAATGTCAAATGTAATTTTAATCACACAGAATACCAAATTTCAAATGTTACAAAAAGAAGGCACAGTTTGATCAAGTTGTTGTTTATAAATTGATGTAAAAATTGTGATGTTTTTGATCTAAAAACCGCATAACATCGGTTTGCCAAATAAAACAAAGATCACCAAATTTGCAAATTAAACGCATTTATAAGTAAATATTTCAACTTTCTAGCTTAATTTTCAAATTAGATGGCAAAATAATACAAAATCAAATAATCAATTTTATCGTGGTCACTGGTCGTAAAATTAATTGTTTTGCGCTTTTAAAATTGTTCTCACCCTATTCGTTTTTGATGTCTTCTAATTTTTATGCTGTTGCTTGTTGCTGGTTTCTTAGTTTCTCAATTTTATTATTTATGGTTTCACCTGTTGTGGTGAATAAAATTTTAATTCTTCTGCTGCATATCAATTTCACAAAAAAAAAAACACTCTTACTCTGAATTTTCATTCTTCAGGTAAGAAATTATTGTAATCATACAATTTATCAATTAATCTTATAATTTTATTTATCAATCTTACTTAAATTTTAATATTACTTAACTCTGTGACTCTGGGCTTTAAATTTCGAACTTATCGAAACAACGGCCTTGCCCAGAATGAATTATTTTTAAAAACCATTCTCCCTCCATTAATTGTTAAGCAAAAATTTCGTTTAGAATTCTGAAGTGGTGGAAAGCTTTGGTTGATTCGGCGCACTTATTTAAATTATTACACGTATCCACTTTTATTGTTTAAAAATACTTGTTATCAAAATTTTAACAAAAAAATAAAGCCATGGCGCTTTGATAAATTTGGCGTTTATCTTTTCATTTAAAGATCGTGGACCAAAAACATCCTTTAAATTTTAAAATGCTGAAAAAAAGTTGCAAAACAAACTATTAACCGTGCCTTCCGTTATTAATAAAACTCAAACAATATGTGAAACCAAACAAATTATCATCATAAAAATCAATCAAAAGTAATCCTGAGTTTCCAAAGCAAAATTTAATTAAAAAAGGTTTAAACTTTATTTGTGTTTTAAATGTAGAATCTTAATTACGGGGTCTGTTAATTGAAACATGACATTTTATTGCGATGATACCCGGGGTCAAGGAGGAAGGTTTCTTGGTGAGAAGGAACTCCACGATCCTGCAAATGGTGCAGAGGGTCCTGGAGGTCAAAAGACACTTTACCGGCGTTAACCTCATATGTTAATATCCATGTAAATAGTTTAAGTTACCATGTTCCAAATTTTAAGTTTTAAGGGGTTATGCCTACTTAGAAATTCAAAATAATCGATTTTTCGAAAACCTCATTTTCTTGAAGAATATAATGTTATCCATGTTTGGTAAAAATTTTACATCGATCTGATTATTGTTAACAAAGTTATACTGCTTGATATACAACACATTGCGTGTAGTAACTTCGTATATACTAATTTATTGTTTTTCGCCTATGAGTAAAAATTATGTTTGCCACACTTATGACACATAAGCACAAAATTTATGACAAGTATTTCTAGAACGTTTCTAGTTTTCACGGGTCATAAATAATTATTGGTTAGCTTTGCAAAATATTTTTTTATAATTTTACTTTACTTTAGTGTAAACTGCATTTAAAACTTCAATCTCCGTTTTTGAAAAACTACATTTTCAAAGTCGGTGGGCAACATATTTCAAAAACTAGTGCAGATATCCATTTTAAATTTTGTGTACTTCTTTTAGACATCAAAATCTTGTCCTTAACGGAGGGATTTTTTATTTGAATGCGTATTTTTTATGTTATGGGTGAAAAGTAACTCTTTTTTTTTACAAAAATCGATATGGTAACTTTGAACAGCTGCCATTTTGTCAAAATTCAACTTTTAGAAAAATGGCTCCGTTAAGGACGAGATAAACTTATGTATTTACTATATCTTTTTGAATTTTTGATTTTTGATAAACCGATTCCACATAGATTTGCCCACCGCAAAATGCATTTTTAAAATAGGGTCGTCGAACATCGGCTGTGGATGGATAAATTTTTAATAATTTTGTACAAAAAAATTACATTGTATTTTTAAAATAATGTTCTTTTGAATAAAATAATTGTTGTGCCATAAAATATATACACTTTTCCAAAAAAAAACAACAAATAGTCGCTTTTTTTTGACCTCCTAAGTAGGCATAACCCCTTAACGATTTTTTCTGAGTTTTAAATATCGTACTAAGTAAACTTTTTATTTAAATTTATAAAATTCGAACACGATTATGAAATGAAAATTCAGGCACCAAGAAGACAAGTTGTGGAAGATCCACCAAGATTGGGGAAGATTTTTGAAGGAAGTTGTGGCCAAAAAACACATCCTTCAGTATTATTTTGTTGGAGTGACTGCAGAACAGGCAAGTGTCCTGGAGGCATATTTTTACCACCGAAAATTCTGCCATCAAACCGCCATGAGGAGAAACCAAACCTCAATGGAATCGGTATCAAAATTTTAACTTGATCAAAGCTGAGAGATTCACAAATAAATTTTCAAATTAATAAAATTTTAATAATTAAGGATAGCTCGACGGTCCATATCGATGGCAATGGAGGAAAATAATAACGGCCAGAAGGTCAGTCTGAGAATTACCCGGTACGAGCAAGTTGATATTAAATTCGATTGCGAACAAATAAATTTCGGATAAGTTTTCCAAGTGGTGAGCCAAGCAGATAGTGGCTGTTTAAGATTGATTGGATACATCGAAGATTGTGCCGCGAAATATTTGAAAAAAACAAGGTCGTACAACAAATTTTAATTTAAAACTCGGACTCAATTTATTTTATCTTAATTTTTCTATATTGTGTTGTTGTTTCATGTTGTGTAGTTTAGAGTTAGTTTTTAAGTACACGCGCTACACCCTACACCAACTCCAACACGTTAATTTGTCAAAGTTTTATAATTATTTTTATTCCGTTTTTTTTTCTTGTTGATTAAATACGTTCATCCATATAAATTCTTTTATTTGAGTTGAACGAAAACATTTAATTATTTTCTTAAATAATTTGGCGCCCAACATTCAAGTACCCACGACCAGGAGCAAAGTGTGTAATAAAGATCACACAGTAGAGGTCGTAGCAATATATACCCGGGCAAGTTAATATAAAGCTTTTAATAAAAAAATATGAAATTGTTATTGCCAAGTATATCAATAAACCGGACAGGTAGAGTGAAGTTTGGGAACGTAACTTTTACTGATGACGCGGAAGTAGCAAATTACTTTAATAAATACTTCATAAATAGTATTGAAGTTATTGTGTCTCAGATTACTAGACATGGCAACTCCAGAGATTACATATTTCAAATCGACACGCATGCTGCGTTTTCTGAATTCAAAGAGATTAATATGCAGATTCTTAAACATTTTTTAAAGCTTTTAAGTATACAGGTGTTACGGAGGATGTAATTTCAGCAAGAATATTGAAAGATGCTTTTGATGTGATCGGGAATAGACTTTTGGATGTTGTTAATGCTTCCCTGCGATACGGGGTGTTTCCAGATGGATGGAAGACATCGATTGTTGTGCCAGTGGAAAAGGTAGCCAATACAGCCTTATGCGAGGAATTCAGAGGTATTACATACAGTACCGCATTATATGAAAAAGTTTTCGAGATGGTGGTCAAGGAACAGCTGACAAAATTTTGTGGTAAAAATAATGTGATTGTGAAAATCAATCAGGTTTTCCGTCCTAATCAATCGTCTGAGAGTGCAGTGATAAATATATGTGATAAATAGATTAAGGAAATCGATGAAGCAAAAATAATATTGGCAGTTTTTCTGGACTTTCAAAGGGCATTTGAAATAGTCGATAGATATTTATTACTGAAGAAGTTGAGACAGATGGGGTTAGTGGTAAAGTTTATGACTGGTTCTCATCATATCTCAGTAACAGAAAACAAAAAGTGAGATATAATAACGTTTTTTCACTCAGTGCAGAGACCAAATACGGAATTCCTCTAGGAACAGTGTTGGGACCATTACTTTATATAATTTATATTAATGATATGTTTAGGTGTGTTGTAAATTGTGAAATATTTATGTTTGCCGATGATACAATTCTATATATCTCAGGTAATAATATACAGAAAATGATTATTTTAATAAATGAAGATTTGAATAAAATAGATAAATGGCTCTGTGCTAATAGTCTTAGAATAATTGTTAATAAGTCAAAATATATGATATTGCGTAGTACAATAGATTGGGTAGTGTAGATGAGGGAAATATAAAGGTGAGGATAAAAAATATATTCACTATTGATAGAGTGATTAAAATGAAATACTTGGGTGTTGTATTGGAGGAAATTTTGAATTTTAAATTTCATGCAGATTATATTATTACTGATAAGATGGCAAGAAAAGTGCACTGTATTGCTAGAATAGGGAATGTAGATTTAAACACGAGATTGTTGATGTATAAAGCAATTGTTTCACCACATGTGGAGTTTTGTACTTTTCTTTTGTTCAATTTGCAGAGGAATAGTATAAATAAATTACAAAGGATTCAAAATAGAGGCATGGGAATCATATTAAAATGTAATAGAATGACATCAATAAAAACAAAGTTGCAGATGTTAAATCTAATGAATGTGTAACAGAGGATTGATTTTAGGACATTAAATTTTATTTATAAGTTGAAAAATAGAATGGTACCTGTTTACCTATATGAAAATTTTAAAAATGTAAGCAAAATTCACGACCACAATACAAGAAACCAAAAAGACTTCTTTGTTGGCAGATCTAATACTGTTCGAGCTTCTCGATATAATAGTTTGCCAAAAGAAATAAAAACTTACCAGAATTATAACAATTTTAAGAGCTCATTGAAGGTATTTGTTGTGGAAAATTATTATTGAGATTGTAGGTATATTGTAATGAGTATTTTATTTTTCTTTTTTGCTTAATATATTCTATTGTATATTTTATTTAATATTGTGGTGAACAGTTTTTTAAATATCTTTAGCTAATAAACATATTGTCGATGAATGCTTTCGTAAAAACTGGAATTTTATTTAATTTTTGTTTCGAAATGAAATTCCCGCGAGCTGGTAAACCTAACGCCAACTAGGAGAGGATAAGAGGCATTTTTGCCAAATGGCCGACGTTGCGGACGTGAATTTGGAGTGAGTTCCTAAAATTTCATAAAAATTTATATTCAAGAAAAATAAAGAATAATTTTAAGAAACAAGTGATTTTGATTGTTTTATTTTTGATTGGAAAGGTTAAATTAATTGCGATACCGAGGCAGATGGGTATGTTCATCGGAAATTTAACTTGCCCATTTTTGAAGAATTTAAAATTAATAATTAAAATAATTTAAGACGAGGTGTTACAAAGTTATCCGCTAAATCCAATTAGAATTTTTATTTTATTGATAAATTAATATCACTTCAACATAATTATTATTAATATTTAAACTATGGCACTAGCCCATAGTTGATTTTATACTATTGATGGGAAGTAATAATAATGCATAATGAGATCAAATTGTAATTGCCTGTTGATAGTTGCTCGGATTTATTAAACTTAAATATTTCTATTGCCCTTGCTAACATTTACTATTTTTTACTTAAATTGTAAAATCGACTGGAAGCTGTAAAAAATGTCGGCAATGTTATGAAAGAATTGTTATTTATTATAATGTCTTGTCTATTACTATTAGTAAAATCATTAAGTCAAATTATAACATTGTTAAAGACGTCGTAAAATTCAGTACTAACAACTAGAAACCAGTTAACGTATATAAATTAAAATTAGATGCACTTGTAAACAGCTGGTCAAGCAATTATTACAATATTTTTATCCAGGTAATTATATAGCAACGTTTCCGTCTATTACATCACAATGAATCTCAAATCAAATCTGATATAATATGTGGTAATGACTCATGTTTTTGCCAATATTAACTAGCAACATAAAGTTGCTCTCATGGCGGCCAGGTATGTCTATGTCGACGTGAAACTCTGTCACTACGTGTGCGGCGACTCTTTTTCGTGACCGATAGGTCCTGCAGAGCATTGCTAAAATACTCCGGATATTATACAATCATAGTTTGTATTCCTCTTAACCACAAATAGTTTGAGCTTACTAATATATAATTAATCATTTAACTTATACTTGGCATTCAATCCTTGAAGACACACTTGAAAACTAGATACAACGAAGAGTTTCTCACTGGATAAAGATTTGTACCATTTCGTCATTTTCCAGCAATAAAGTTTTATTTCGTTCTTTTTTTTTAATTAATTACTCTTATTACTTTTAATCTTAATAATATTAATAATAATTATAACTATTTTTCCATAATTTCAATATCGTCCATACCATTTAATAAATAATAAAAATATTTTCGGGAACTTTTGGACTTTTCGTCGATGTTTCGAACTTTGATTTGTTCTTCTTCAGAAGAACTACAAAAAACAAAATCAGTCAATAACTCTAATTCCTACCTCAACTAAGTTAAAAGCGACCAGAGCATATGTAACAATTTTGTTCTGAACTGAATGTAACTTAAAACCAGTATTATCTCTCAATATTACAACAAAAATTAATATAAAAACCATCTACAAAATCAAAGAAACAATATTATAAAATCTGAACGTTATATTATATTAAGTATCTAGAACGGTATGTACAATTTACCGGTTGACGACAATGTTTGGAGACCGAGCAACAAAATTTAATTGTACAAATACACAGCTAAATAAATTTCATGTAGCATTTAAATTTTAAATTTCGATGTTTTTGATCATCATCCGTATTACATCGGTTTACCAATAAATCTATTCCGTCTTATTGCAATTTTGGTCTTATTTAAATTTTAGTAATTCTTTCAACCGCCTAGACAAAGTTGCAATTTTGATGGCAATAAAAACAAATTTTATAAATCAATTTTATCGCGGTTTAAAACTTTACGAAAAATTATCCGTTCGTGCACTTAAATTGTTCTCACCCTTAATAAATTTGAAGTTTTCATCTGTTTGTTGCTGTTTGTTCACCTTCTGTGGGAGGCTGCGTTACTCGTTTCTGCTGTTTGCTGATGATTATGTTTGGTCGTGAATAAATTTTGGTTCTTCCTCCTGTTGAAAATATTGGCACAAGCACCCTTATTCTGAATTTGTAATCTCCAGGTAAGTTAAATCTTTTAATTGTATTTGTCAATTACAATTAAAATTCAAATTTTAAACTTTTCACTCTGGGCTTTTAAATTTTCGAACTTGACATGAATGAATTATTTCACCAATTTTTCTCCCTCCTTGAATTTAGTAACTTTGAAAACTTTTAATTCTCCCACTTAATTTTGGTGAGAATGCAAATTCGCCGCATTGCATTCGTTTTATTTAAAAACACTTTATTTTATCAAAAATTAATAACTGATTGAAATCTCATCGACTTCATTGATAAATATTGGCATTTGTCTTTTCATTCAAAGATCTTGGACCAAAAACATCTTTCATACTCATAATTGTTGAAAACTCAACTCAAAATTTCCTTAGCTGTGCTTTCTAACTTTACTTAAATATTTAATCTAAGAAATATGAAACCGAATTATTCACCACGGATGTTCATTTAAAAGAAAAGTCTCACATGATTAAAACAAACTATCTAATTAACGGTTTTTAAATTAATCCTTGTTTTTTAAAACAAAATTATTTATAACTAAAGATTCTAATGCAAAATGAAACATGACATTTTATTGACATCTTTGCACCTACTTTGAACGATGAGACATCAAAATGTGTACTTAGTTTTGTGCACGAAAATTCTTCGTTTGGAAACTTTGACTTGAAACAAGATTTCATTGTGTCATCAGAAGCACTAGCCGACACTCGGCTAACATGGAGCCAACATTTCCTACTAACGCATAGATCAGATGCTACTTCTAAGGAACCAATAACACATGCTTTTTTTACTACACCTGCTAAGTCGACATTAGGATTGTTACTAGCCAAGTTCGTAGAAATTGGTTTCATTCTTTCTCTTCTGCGGTTCACAACCTGAAAACTATCTGTATATCTGCAAGTTTCTTTATTAATAACAACATTATCACATTTCTTGAGGCATGCTGCTAAATACTCCTTTGATATTTTATTAACATTAGAAATCTTACCGTTCTTACTTTGATTAACATTATTAAGGTTTGACGGGTCTATTCGGTCCAATGTGGATTAGTTCTTTTGATCTACATAAGGTTTGCGTTGCCAACCTGATAATTTTGATTCTACCACGTGTTGTGGCTGAAATAGCAAATATTACATAATACTGTCATTAACATATATATAAATTTTACATTAATGATTAAAATGAAACAAAACCAATATTCCATCGTAATATGTTGTTTTTAAAATATATCAGAGTTTTTATAGTTTCTTCCTAAAAAAAGCATAAAAAGTAATCTCGTTGATATAAAAAGGAATGCTATAATCAATTAATGCTGGGTTTCACAAAAGAGGTATAAAATTCAATCTAGGATTATAATATTCAAACAATATAACCACAATGCATTTTAATTGTTGTAACTATGGTTATAATTTCAATCGTAGTTTAAATTTTAAGATACCATTATGAAACCCACTATTAGATTAGTAGTCGTGGATTTGCAGTTTAAAATTCAATTGTTTTAATATCAGGCTCGCAATGAAAAACATCACTTAAATGCTGCTACTGGCATTATTAATTTAGGATATCTTCTGTAATGAGAGCCTTTTACAGATGCCCGACTGGAATGAACTTAGTTATGATAAAAATTACTGCAATTTTTTCAATTTTAAAACAGATAATCGCAGTACTCCGGCAGTAAATACTTCATTAAACTTCAAAGTTGAGGTGGGAGATAAACTCGAGGTAATAATAATTATTGTTAGTAGTTTAAGTTTGTACATTTTATTTTATTGTAATATACTATATTTTATAAAATTTATTGGTTTTAATTATGAGCAACACCGACTGAGCTACCCCCAAGTGTGGTTAAGCGTAAACTACCCCCTTCACGCGACAATATTAAGTTAATAGTAGAGTGTTGAAATTAGTTTCACTTCTGTGGGGTGTTGGAGTTAAAAGCTGAAACTGGCATGAACGAAAGGTTATATAATATGGCATTATAATAGTATTCGTAATTTGAAGGTAATCAAAAATAATCACAACCAAAAGAGCGTTATTTAAAAAAATGAGATAATGATATTAACAGGAAGCCCATAATATGCCGATTATTTTGATATATACTAATTTTTGTACGAAATGTATTTTTTTTCTAATGTTTGAAAACTGAAAATTGGCAATAAAATTTTTAATTGCAATTATCTCGGTTCGAACTTATTAGCAAAAATTTAATAACATATTTGACAATTTTTATTTATATTCGCTTCTATTTGGGAAACGAAAGCTTTAATCAAAAATGTTTGATCTTGATAATAGTAGAGTACATATTATTAGGCGGAGAATCGATTAGTTGAGAAATCATAATATTTTGTTTAATATTAAACACGATATGAAACTATTAATATTTAAAATTTTAAATTTTTAATGCTCTCGCTACAAAAACACCATTTCCTACTCCAAAGAGTATAGCCGTAAAAAGTGCCCCCAATCGATTTAAAAAAATCTACATAACTGATTGAAAAACAAATTTTTTCTCAAAATTTCAGCTTTTAAACCCGTAGTTTTCAGTGTTCATTTTACTGAGTTTTTTAAAAAAAACTTTTTTTGGTAAGAATTATCGGTAAAAGACGTTAAAAAATATTTTTTTGGTAAGATTTTAATCATTCTTTTAAAAAAAAATAAAAAAGTTTTTGTCCTTATATAGAAAGGGCAGGGATAGCTTGTACTCCGTACTCCCCATTTATTTTGAATAATTAATTAATATAGGGTTTTCTAGATGCGTATCAAATTTTATGTTAATAGGAGGAAATTGAATGTTCTTCCTTTACTAGTCTCATTATTATTAAAAATTTTCCAATACTTATTCATATTAAGTAGCAATTATTTAATTGAAAAAAATGCTGATGTTGTTTGCTTCATATTGCCCTTTTCTCTATTTTTTTGCCTATAATCCTTACATTATTATTTTAGAAAGCGTTACTTGAACATTAAATTTAATTTTTATGATAATATTGCTTTAGTAGTAAAACTATCAACTTACTTATAACTAACCGCGAAACGAGTGAATGACTCATAATAATTATTTTGTGATTTATAAATATGTTTCATGGCTTATTAACTTGAGATTTTCAAAATTAAATTATATTTCGGCAATAAACATTTAACAACTTAAAATACCGTAAAATGTAACGAGTTATTCAACATTTTAAGCTGTAAGTTGAACAGTAAAAAATTTATTGGAGCTCCCGCAGACAACGAAACAATTAATTTCATTACCTGAGAGACCGTGAATTAGCTTTGACGAATAAGTTGTTAAATAGTTATCGGCATTTTAGTATTTCCGAAGTAAATACTTATTTAAGAACCCATTTCTTATACGATTTGAACTTGATTTTTAATCATAAATTATTATATTACAATCGGCCACACGCAACTTAATGTTCCGAGAGTAAAACTTGTTGGGTGTTTGTTAAATTTTTTAAAATTTATTGTTAACAAATGTAAAGATTAGCCGAGCGATGTTTTTTTTTATTGCGCCCCGCAACATAATTATAAGCTACGTATTAAAAATGGTAGTTATTCATATCTAATTTATTTATTATTAATGAAGTGTAAATTGCTAAGCGATCGAAGCTGCTATTTATTTCCGGTAAGGAGCAAGATTGGAGGCGATATGAATTACAATTAACCCTTCTGTCATCGCCGATAAAGGCGTCTATAATTAAATGCTAGACTTTGAGTATCGCCCGACTGTGAGCCAGAAGACAGCTTAGGTAGTTAACTAACAATTTTACCTGGTCAAAACACGGCAGCGCCGTCTTATAAATTAAAGTTTATATTTGCACACGACCAAAAAATCCACGAAAAGGAGTATGCTTAAGGCTAGGAACGATATATATTGTGTATAATTACATATTATGTGTTAATAGCTACAATGGGGGTACGTGTACTGCCGATTGGGATCAAAGAACCTGGACAGACATTCTTCGGCGGGCTCGGTGGTCTGTCAGCCCCGTGGCGTATGTGCACGTGATTAAGTGGAACAAATACCTTCTTAAACATATTGTTTTTATCAAAACAAAAATTTTATACCTATAATACTGTTACGAATAAAACTACCAAATTTGACAAACATTAATGTTATGCTTAAAATGTGATTGAACCAAATTATAATAGCGCATAAAAATAATTTTTGTACTTTATGTCCACAACCTATTCTAGATATTCCCTAAAAAATTATAGCTTAGGACCTCACACACATTGATGAGATTATTACTTTGCAGCAAATTGTATATAATCATTTTGATACTTGTTTTAGTATGTAGTAACTAGTTATGTAGTATGTATGTAACTTACCCTTTAAGTAAAGGGTGGATGGAATTTGAAAAAAGAAAGTCCAAAATTCTTTTAGAATTGTTAAAATTTTCATTTGTCAGACTGGTAATGAAATAAATTCAATTTAATTTCAAAATAATTAGCTTGGAAACTTGCATGGCCAGTCTGAAAAATGAAAATTTTAACAATTTTAAAGCATTTTTTGATCCTATTATTAAAAATTAGATGAAATCTAATGGTTTATCATACTTTATATTATATTTCTGCATTGTTTTTGTATCTTTCAGTTTTTCTCTAAAATAATAATAATAAAATAATAAAAAAAAATAATAAAAAAAAAAAAAAACAGATTAAATTTAAATTTAAAATTTGGAGTGATTTCGTTCTTTCGTTTGGATGCTATCGTGTTCACCGATATACACACACTCACAGATATTATTCAAAAAACGGAAAAATGGTTTAAGATTGCCTCGAAACATAAAAATTTGATTAAAAAATGAAGGGTAATTACTTTTTTCAATTTCTGGTTACAATACTTTCCTAACTAAGGAGTTCGGAACGTAATAAACTCGCTTGACGAAAAAATAACTTTATTAATTATAGATTTAGACTTATTGCTGCTTTCACACACAGGGTATCCCCGGATACACTTTCATATAACTTAGGTGGTGATAGAGGACCCTTTTCTGAGAAACATTTTGAACAAAAATTTCTTTTCTAAATTAAAGCCCTCGAGAGCACTCGAGAGTTAGTCATTTTAAAGTATTTTTTTCTATTTCCACCTTCACGTGGTCATAGTACATAAAATATTGATTTTTCAGTAAAAATGGATTAGTGCTTTTTTAAAGAGCGTGAAATAATCAACAAACTAGATTTAAAACTTTTATTGTCTAAAATCACCTGTTTTCGAGTTATAAATTAAAGTAAGTAAAGAAATGTTGAAAAATTCGAGAATTTGGTTATTTCGGTTATTTTTAAATTCCTGTATCTTCTAAACGAAACATTTCACAAAAAATCTGACGTCCCATTCCGAATATAAAATTTAACAGATTACAACTTTTCTCTAGCAAAAATTTCTGTAAAACCAATCCATTCGACAGAAATTCAGAAAATAATAACGACACTTGATGTGAATATCATTGTAACTTGAGTTACAATGATATCTGATTATACTTTAAATGTCTTCATCAAAGAAAAATCTATAATTTTTGTTTGAGAATTGTGGTTCTATCACAATTAATTCTGTTATTATTTAACGAAATAATATTATTGTAACTCTAAATTTTGCGTCAATATGTTGAATAAATATATTTTATATGTTAAATGTTATATGGAATAAACAAAAATTTCAATATTATTCAAAATGGCACAAGGAAGACAAGAAAGTTTAGACGAAGTAAACAGCCCAATGTTTAATCCAAATGCAAATAGTACAATTGCGGGCAGTGACGGACTGGGATGAAAAACCGGCCCTGGCATTCAGATTATACCGGCCCACGGTCATGGGGTAGAAAATCAGTAACTTCATTAGATTTAAATAATTCTCGTATTTCCATAAAAAGCATTATAGTCCCCCCAAATAGCGATAACGTTCGGCCGCTCACCGGCCCACTAGAGCATCGGCCCTTCTGGCATTTGCCAGATGGCCAATCCGGGCCTGATTGCGGATACTGAACAAAAAGAAGAAAATTCAGATACGAATAAATTAATGTCTTACTTAAAATAATTAAATAATAAAGGTTATATAAATCAAGATTTTAATAATAAATTCGAAGACTTAGGTAAAAAAATAGACAACACAAACAAAAGATTCGAAGATTTAGAGACAAAAAAATGTTGGGCAATTAAATCGGAAGGTTTCAATGATTGGAACAAATTCTGAATAAAAACTTACAGAGTCTACAGATTCAATCGAGAGGATTATTTCGCATGTAAAGAACATGGATAATGAGTTGCTGAGAAAAGCTGAAATAAGAACGATAATTGAATCAATCGTTATAGGGGCATCACAATAATAGAAATTGTTGAAGATAGTTTAATGACAGACAAAATGGCAAGTGAGATTGAACAACGTGTCTGGAACTATTGATGAAGGTGCCATGATTCATGTAATAGAAAAAAAAAATCGAAGACAAAATGAGAACAAATAATTTTATGCGAAGTTTATTTAAAGTAGATTCAGAAATGGAAAAGGTAAAAACTCAAATAGCTGAAGTGGTAAATATAAAACGGTAATTAGAATCACATATTAGCAAAGTAGCACAAGATGTGAATACTTTAAGGGTGCATGCGATAAATACAACAAGTAATATAATCCAGTTTCATCGTTAATGAAAACCATGGTTCAAGAGGTGAATTTGAACACACAATACGACAAACTACCGAAATTCTATGATGATGGGAATTACAATCCCAAATTATTTATAAAAAACATAAGACATTTGACTGATAGAATTTAAGATGTTTTCAAGTTAATAGGAGTTCTCAGATCAATATTAAAAAGAAGTGCTGAAAATTGGTTCGGTGTCATTGAAAATGAAATGGATAATTTTGAACATTTTCAACAACTGTTTCTTAGACAATACTGGGATGAGGCTGAACAACAAAGAGTTAGAGACAATCTGATCAGCGGAAAATACAGAGGAATGATGGATCAGACTAGATGTAATTACGCTCTAAGAAAATTTAATGCTGCAAAACAATTGGATCCACCATTCACTGAATACGATATTGTATTGAACTTAGCCAAACATTTTGAATTTTAAGTAAATAGTAGAGTCATATTTTTAATTATAATTTGAGAGATATTTTTAATAGTAAGTTAAATATAAATTTGCACTCTTCTCGTATATATTTTTTAAAATTATATTGCTGTGACGCGTTTCGACTACAAGCAGTCATCATTGGACATTACAGAAAACATTAAAATAATAAATAAATAAGTTAAATCTTACATATTAAAAAATTGATGTAACTTTAAATTCCAAAATTATTATATATTAATAATCCTAAAAGTTATATTAATATAATAATTAAATTACAGTCTCGTTTATATTAACTCCCAGTTATATGGATCTCCGAGTGTACAATTAAATTTTTGTATGGGAACTCTATTATAATTATGTATAAACAAAAATAGAAAAACTCGATTATATGTTCTGTAAAAATTCAATGTTTTCGCAGTTTTCACAATAATTTCGGTAACAGTTCAACTCAAAATAATAATATGGTAACAATTTTAAGCAAAACAACAATGGCTATCAAGAAAATTATACTGGTTATAAAGGTAATAATAATGAAAATTATCAAGTTTTCCAACAATAATAACGATCAACGAAATATTAACTATAGAATAGAAATTAAGACAACTACCAACGAAATTATGGCTCAAAAAGTAATGATCATCGCGATACTCGGCAGTATGGTATTCAAGTTAACCATTATCTACGTGAATTAATATACGAAAAGAAGTATGTACCAACAGCCATAATACGAATGACACAGATATAAGAGAGACAAACATCTCCAGTAGCAGAGATGACGATTCCAGATTTTCTATAATAGATAAACCAAAAATGATAAATTCCTACCAATATCCTAAGGAATTTATTAAAGAAGCATAATGGAGATAAAAATTTGGAAAATGAAAATAAATTACCATACATTTGAATCAGAATGAACCACAATTAAGTAAAGGCGTTACTTGATACTGGAGTTGAAATATCTTTAGTAAAAGAAGAATCAATAAATTTCAACTTTGATCGTTTTGAGTAGGGTATCGTAAAAACCAATTGATGGGGCCAAATTTCACCCCAAGTAATATTGTGGTGGGATTATTGAAGTGGATGTAATGTTGTTTCAGGTTTTGATGTTTCATAGAAACCAAAAATATAATTATTCCATTTATTCGAAACAAGACCACAGGACATGGGATGTGGAAATCCACAAGATTGCCCACGCTATTAGATCCGCAACTCATGAGGTGACTGGGTTCACACCTTCTTTCCTAAATTTAGGCAGGACCGTTCCTGCGAAGGGAGATTATTACGGTCGCGTGTCGGAATTGGGGGAGGGAGACGTAACCTTAGGGAGTCGCGAAAGAATTGCGGAAGAGATGAATAAACTGAATGAGCTCTACAATGATGTTACGAACCGGTTAGGGAGTGCTTACCGCCGTAATGCTTCACATTACAACTTCCGGAAGCGAACCACGAGCTTTAGGGTGGATGAGACGGTATGGCGCCGGAATTTCGCTTTGTCCAACGCTAGTAAGCATTTCGTCAGTAAACTTGCACCGAAGTATGTCAAATGTAGAGTTAAGGAGGTTACAGGTCCTCTGACCTACCGTCTGGTCAACGAACGGGGCAAAGATGTGGGAGTGTTCCACATCAAAGATTTGAAGCAGCATCCTCAGGATAATAGAGCAGAGGAAGGTTGTGGGATGGAGTGATTCAACACATGGGTGGAGGTTGGGTAATATTGTCACAACCTGGTCGGATAATATCTAAGATCAGAGTATTTTTTTTGCAGGGTTCTGCTCAAGCACCTGTTAGCCCGTATGTCGTACATCAGACTACCGTTTTCCGTGGAGTGATTAAGTCCCGACTCATTTGTTTTTTTCGGTTCTGGATATTGCAGGGGCGGGGGAATTCGCTCTCACGCCAAGCGTGCTGTGAAGCCATCCTTCGTTCTGTGCGTACGCAAAGGTTGACTACACCTGAAGACCCTGTTTAGGCTAGGCTTCGCTACACCGTTGCGGTGGGGTTGGTCAACTGGAAAGTCCGTGTTAACGTTGCGAGCGGTAGCCCTGGGTGTTTGTGGAGGTCTCTCGTCGTGCAGTTTCCAGAACTCAGTCAGTTAAGTCCCGGACGATGATCGTAATTTTGAGGGCGGATTACGTGAGTTTTTTAGGCTCTCAATGACATACTGTCATTCCCCGGGGTAACCTTTCCTCCCGTCCTCAAATTCGACCAAGTCGTTGGTGTTTTGTCGTTGCGGTGGCGATGATCTGTTGATTGGCGGTCCACGACGCGTTGTTACCATCCATACGCGAGGACAAATCATCGATTACGTCATTTCTGCGGGGAACCATTAATTACGGAAGTCATTTATCCTTCTGTTGCCTATTACCTTCCTTTACCTTACCTCCTTTCTACCTCCTTCCTACTTCACATTGGGATCCTAATTATAACATTCCTGGGAAGGGTTGGGTATATTTTGTTTTTCCTGGGTTTTAAAATTTTCAATTAATTAGCATAACATCGGAAGCTTTTAATTGCGCCATCTGAGATTTAATCTCACGCTTAGGAATGCGTAGTCTACTAGCTGTAGAGGATTTGGGTTTTTATGATTAAAACGGAAGTTTATTTTTTATTTTTACTTACAGTTCCTATGTTCCAACGACGCTGAGTGCGTTGGTCCGGAACGAATTGTTGCGCTGGGTGTGTTAGTTGGTTTTAGATACACTTTTGAGCAGGCACGAATGGGTCCTATGCGGTCCATTCCAAAACACCATTGGGCGGCGTAGCTATTGGGTGTATTGTTGAGATTCGTTGGAATCTGAGTTTTTTATATTAGTACGGGTCCAATGGGGAGCTGTACTAGCCTAGGGGCATTTAAGTCCATTATGTGACGGCATAAATGGCGGTTTTTTTGTTTGATGACTTTTTGAAGCTACCTAGCTTAGTCATGAGGGTTCTCGCTTAGGCGGATTTAAAGGTAACGTTTCGTTATCAGGTTAGAATACCTACCTTATTTTTATTTTATGGTTTAGTTTTTGGGAAATTAGGATAGTTTTGATCCGAAGTTTTTTATTTTATCCTACAGTTAGGGCGGCTGCGTCTTCAACGCAAGAGCACAGTTCTTTGCAGACTTTGGGTTAGTTGATAGCTATCTCCATCTACCGAGGAGATATTTGGGGAGGGGGTGTGTAACGGAATTATGTTAAATAATTACCTACTTAGAATTCCCATACGCGACGCTAATGGAATTCGGCCCCTAGCGTTCTTAAAAGGTACTACGCGCCCTCAAGGTCTCGGCGTAAAGCGAATTTTTCTAGGCTTTTGAGATTTGGACGGCAAACGAAGAAGTCGTGCGTTTATGTTGTGGTTAGAGGTGATACTCCGGAGTAGTAATCAGTTTTATTTCTACGAGTTTTAATCCGTGTGAGTTCCCGAGAACGCCAAACGCAATAACTTGTGAAGCACAAGAAATTTTAACATCGCTCAAACACGAGAGCCAAATTTAAGATTTGTCGAGCCGCAAATTCAATTGATTGCAAGATCATAATTTTTGTAACACGAAACCAAGAGTTCCTATGCGAATGTAGTCTGTGATTTTGTTACCTGGGTACCTGTTTTGTTCGCGATCAAGTTTTCCAAGTGTGCAAGTTTTCCACACCGAACCATCTGTTGCTGGAGATCGAACCCGACTACTGGTCTGTTATCGCAAGGTCATTTGTTCACCTGTAGAGCTATCAGGAAGTCATTGGCAAGTGCTGGAAGTTTCAACTAACGTCGTTCCTGTACCGAAGCTGGCGATACACCTTGTCGTATTACTTTTTGTAAGACAATCAGTACTGGTGAGTCATTTAATTATTGTTAGATTTTGTGCAGACGAACACATATTTTTATTATCGCAATTGTCGGTGACTCAAAAGTTGAAGATAGCCGAGTCAAATTTGTATACGTTGGAAGTTGTAATAACGAGTCAATCTGCTAAAGTCATTAAATATTTTGTTGATCAAATTGTGTTTTCTTTTGTTCACATTTCTTTGCAGGGAAAGCAATTAACAACGAGAAGTTCGATCCACCCCATTTGCCTCCGCAAGCTTATAAGCAAGCAGGGGCTGGTGACTTCGTGTTCTAGCGGGCAACAACTACAAATAATTACTGGATACCACCGCTTCCAGGTGAAATTATTAACTACGCCCTTAAGGCGGGTTGGTTGTTTTACTACAACTGAAACAATTTCTATTGCAGGAACAGCCGCACAAACTTCTTGGCTTCTGCTCCTGTCTCCATCTGTTGCAACAACTTTAATTGCATCGCTGATGTTGCCGACCCCAACCATTCGAGCCTTAAGGAAGTCGTCGATATCTGCTACAGGCATATTGGACGACTTGCCGAACTTACCGAACTTTGATTTTGCGTTTTTTTTTTTTTGTGTTATTATGTTGTATAATAATTTTTAATTTTCAATTTGTATATAATGTATATATCGTTCCTATACACACTCCTTTTAATTAGTGTTTACTGTTAGGAGTGTGTCTAAATTAAATAAATAAATAAATTAAATAAATAAATAAAATAAATAAATAAATTAAATAAATAAATAAATAAAATAAATAAATAAATAAATATAAATTCTTCGCGACTAAACATTTGTTTGATAGATGATTATTGCGACCACAATGTAAACAACTTCTTTCAAGTCCCAACTCTTTTAGATTCAGTTAATTTTTATTATTTATATAATTATCAGAACCGATTGCATTTTCTCTTCTATTTTGAATATGTGAATCAATTTTGTTTATTGAATTTGGCGTACTTTTATACACATCGCGGTTTTGAACTTTGGACATTTCTATTGCTAGTGCAATTTGTAGGACTTTTTCGAAACCAATGTCAGCTTGTTGTAAAATACATTCGCGAATTTCCGCGTCTTGGATACCACGAATAAATTGAGCTCTTAATAATGTATTTATCACTGATTTTGTGCATGCAGGTGTTTCACATTTTGATTCAAATTCGCACGTTTTGATTAGCGTTTTTAATGAAGCCATATAAGTAGAAATTGTTTCACCGGGAAATTGTAGTTTTGATAGAAATTTGTGTTGTTCTGTCAGCACATTTCGTTTTGGTGCTAAATGTTTTTTTAATAATGACATAAGCTCTTCATAACCTTTAGAAGCTGGTAAATCTGGTGCTGTCAAACTAGATAATATTTTGTAGTACTTGATACCAAGACAATTTATTAACACCATTACTTTTGCTTCTTCCGATTCTCTATCTGTATTGTCCAATCCTTTTATTTTAAAATAGTTATCTAACAATAACTTTCAAAATCTTCGTCGGTTTCCACAAATGGTTCAAATGTTACCACTTGTGAACGCAGCATTTCTTTAGGGCCCTCATGTCTCTGCCGTTGCATCTGTAGGGACGTCACTAGCTCTGTTAAAGCCTTGATTAAATTTTCGGTCGCCATTTGCAATGGACACTGGTTATCGCCGTAAGCAGACGATATTATAATAAGTCGATTTTAACGTTATAAATGTCTTGAACTAATTCACTGGTCACTGTTTCTATTAGGATAGAAACTTTTATTCTGGCGTCTTGTCTCATTGTACACACACTGTTGTCAACCAACTTGGGACCTAATCCCCTAACAAATTTATAATATTTAACAATAATGTTGATAGATGTTAATGGCTCGAAGTAGATTACAATAACAACGAGATTCGTACTCCAGTCGTGACTTCTTCTTGGTAATAGTAATACGGCAGTAAATGTGATAGGTAAGTTAAAATCAGATCATATAACCTAACTTTCAAAATAATATTCTTCCAAAGTATTTTCAGTATCTAACCAAGCAACCTTCGAAATTCGATCTTACGTGAATTTGCTAATGACCCCGAAAGACGGATTAATTCCACATGTCCGTCGACTCGACGGGAAGGAATACAAAAAAATCGATGTAGCTCAAACCGGAAAATAACAAACCGTAAGTTGTTCGGTGAATAAAGTCACCTAATCCAACTTTATCGCCAACAAATCGATGCGAATTGCATACAAAAATTCACTTTTTGGGCTACTTCACTAAAATTGCCAAATTTTCAGGAAATTCGCCTATCTGAACTGATAATAACTTTTTTTTAAATCATTGGCAACATTTTTCCTTTTAGATTTCGCATTTCCAAGATTGAGGCGCCTAAATCAAATTTACAATGACTCGAAAATATCAGGTAAGCGTAAATATTCGGGTTGGGTACAACTCGCCACGTACGATTCGCCGCGGCATGATTCGCCGGCAAGCACGATTCGCCGTGGCACGATTCACCGAGAGCTTCTAGTGACATATAACTTTCAATAAATTTCGGAATTAAACAAGAAGAAAATTATTTTAAAGTAAATCCAGTGCTGATTTAAGTTAATTTACAGAGAACTAATAAAATTGCAGAGGCAGCTCATAGGAGGCTACAATCGCAGTTGAGCATCGAAAGACCGACTATTTGGTGTTTCATAAACGAATTAAAAGAAGTTCAAAAAAACAGAGACGTCTTTTATGAAAGCCTAGTTGCCGGGAACCATACTGCAAAAAACATAAAAAGTTTATCCTTGCAGATCAAAGAATCTTGACATTAGTCAATGATTTTGAAAATCGGGATATATTAGAATACCTTCGTGGTTTGGCCCACAATTTAGAAATGTTGGATGCTTAATCTAAATAAAATTAAAAATTTGAAAATAAACAAATATTTAAAGAACTACTGTTGTTTTTTCTAACTTTTGAGAAATTTATTTTTTATTTAATTTGTTTAATTTATTCAATTCATTTTTATGGGTTAAAAATTTATCAAAGATTATCGATAGATGGGGTTACTGAACGGTAAAAATAAAAAACTCCCGGCGAATCGTGCCGTGGCGAATCGTGCATGCCGGCGAATCGTGCCGCGGCGAATAGTTCCCGGCGAGTCGTGTCGCGGCGAATCGTACCGTTCCCGTATTACCGATATCAAATTACACAGAAATCGCCTAATTACATGTTTTTGAACCTTTCCTTAAACTTGTTGATTACGTCTTTGTAGCCTACGTTGATAAAACCATAATCTGTTTGTTAATGTTGTTTGGTGTTGTACCAATGTGGATGGCTTCCAAAAATGATTTTTTAAGTAATTTCTTTCTGAAATTAGGATTTGACGTTGTCCTGGTTGAAAGTGTGAGAGGTCTCGATAATGTGTTCAGAAAAAACGGTTTTTTCAGACTTGGATTTCACATCATATAGATGAACGAATATATTGTTCGAAACGTCGTCGACTAGCAAATTGTATTTTTGATCTGCCACCCAATCAACCCAAAATTTCCTTTCCAGTTTAATTGCCATTTACTTTTCCTCAAGTGATGTAAATGTACTATCTAAAATTTCTTTGTAATTTAAATTTACCATCTATGTATGCTGTGAGGTGTTTTAACAAGTAAAAGGTTATCTCGTTTAAAATTTTTTTAAAAATTTCAAAAATTCTGCACTTCCTTGTTATGTTTTATTAAATTTTCTTAGCGACGCGTTTCGGCTGTTTAACGAGCCATATTCATGCTAACGGTGCTAACTACAAAAGAATTTACACAGTCAAAAACAAAACCAAAACTACAATTAAACAGTTACAATATAATCTTACATGTCATTATAAATGCCACAAACGAATATTCATCTCGCGAGTTATGTCCACCAGATACCACTGATATCGTTTGACGTGGTGAGTTTGTTTACCAACGTACCAATTACAGAATCCATCGCACTAGTTAAAAATTACCTAATGGAAAGCAAAATGAGCAAAGAGGAGATAGAATGCTTTACACAACTAATAAACACGACAACAGCACAAAACTTCTTCCAATTTAGAAATAGAATATACAGGATGAACAAAGGATTACCAATGGGATCACCACTGTCATCAGTACTGGCGGATATATTTATGGACAAAATAGAGGAAAGCATCCATAAAAAACAACTGGCCAACAGAATAGGAGGTTGGGTTAGATATGTAGACGATGTGTTGTGTTTGTGGAACGGCACGGACGATGAAATGATAAGTTTCCAAGAAGAGATCAATAATATACATCATAACATAAAGTTCACACTGGAAAAACCAAATAAAAACAAAATTAATTTCCTAGAATACACAATAGAATGGGACAACGACCACAACATTACATGGAAAATCTATAGGAAACCCACGCAGTGCGACGCACTAATCCCATACGACTCAGCGCACACTTTCACACAAAAAATGGCGGCATTTAGATATTACTTGACACGTATGATGAGAACACCACTACAACATAGCGACAGACAGAGGGAAATAGACATCATAAAACAGATAGCAACAGCAAACGGATACCCCAGCAGCATGGTCATGAGGATGTTTAATAACATGATGAGGAAAGAAAAACACCCATATTTTTATAGCAAACCGAAACGGGACGTTACCTATAGACTCGTAAGATACCAGGGCAGGCTTAACAACAAGCTGGGTGGAATGATGCGGAATGACGGCATGGTTATGGCCACAAAATCGGGAACTAGGTTGATCGACATGCTAACAAACACTAAACCAAAGATCGACATACGTATGAAGAGCGGGGTATACCAGCTATACTGTGGCGATTGCGGCGCTACCTATATAGGGGAGACGGGAAGAGCGCTGCACATACGTGAAAAGGAACACCAAAGATCCGACCCAAATTCGAAAGTTAAAAAACACCTGACATTTAATAAACACCAGCTTGACATGGAAGCAACAAAAATACTTCACAACGAAGAACATACACATAAGCGCAAATTGTTGGAAACTTTGGAAATAACAAGGTATAACAACAGAAATAAAACGGAAAACACGCCTAATAACTTACTAAACGAACAAATTGAAAACACCTACACGCCGCTGTATCGTTTGGCAAACCTACAGATAGACGACACTGGAATCCGATAATTTCCAAACACATATTTCCAACTTAAATTTCCAACGTACATGTGAAGTAAATATATGTAAAAATCTTAAAAATATTACGTGAGAACAAGAAATTGATAACTTTTAGTAACTGTGGATGACGCTGGTGGACCGGGACTGTATCTGGTGGACATAACTCGCGAGATGAATATTCGTTTGTGGCATTTATAATGACATGTAAGATTATATTGTAACTGTTTAATTGTAGTTTTGGTTTTGTTTTTGACTGTGTAAATTCTTTTGTAGTTAGCACCGTTAGCATGAATATGGCTCGTTAAACAGCCGAAACGCGTCGCTAAGAAAATTTAATAAAACATAACAAGGAAGTGCAGAATTTTTGAAATTTTTAAAAAAATTTTAAACGAGATTAAATTTACCAGTTAATGTTTTCCAAAAAAAATGCAATTTTACTACAATATTGAATTTTACACAACGAAAAGGTACATTCTAGTTGAAAATTAATTTTAAAAAAATTGGTATCCACTATGATGCCAACAATTTTTGAGTAAATTTACCTCAAAGTGTATTTTTTACCCTAATTTTTGGTGTAAATTTATTCCAAGGTGTATTTTTACCGTTATTTTTCGGGTAATTTTACATTTTTTTTTTTTGATAAAACATGATATTACACCAATTTTAGGGTAAATTTACTGTTATAAACCGGGTAATTTCCAGAGGTAAAATTAAACCTGTATTTTTACAATGTAAATTTACTTTATATTAAGTGGGTAGTTTTCATGGGTAAAATTTCACCCATTTTTTACAGTGTTATTATTTATTAATTTAACGGTTAAACCAATTTACATAATCATAATCAAATGACATCCATTGTTGAGAATTCATATTATCCACACGTGCTTATAGGCTATGTGCAAGTGATTTGAATTTTTGAAAATTCGACGCCAGCGATTACGGTGGGGAAATGTGGAACTTTTCATGGTATAAGATTATTACAGTTTGTATGTGTTGCAGTATTATTAAATGCCATTTACATTTAAATCGCGAAATTTAAATCAATTTGTGTTTGATTTTATTATATCTACGAATGCTTGTTGTTATTTTTTGACACTACTCGTAATTTTTATTTACTTTTCAAAGTTTTGTACATTAGTTTGTTAATTTTTATATACATACAAAAATGTCACAAAGAAGTTCAGGAAATACTTATTGCTGCGTAGCTGGATGTAAAATTAAGTCCTCGAATTCATCAGGAACAATATTTTACAGTTTCACTGTAAAGAAACATAAAAGTGACCAACGAGAAATGTGGATAAAAGCAGTTCAACGACAAAAGTAAGTAAAATGTCTTATAATTTGTTATTTCTCTGTTGAAAAGTAAATGTTCAAGTTAATTATTATTATAGTAGTTCTATTTTGAATAATTGAATTTTTTTTCAGTATTACTAATGGATCCCCTTGGAAGCCGAATAATTATTCTTGAATTTCTAGAGATAAAAACTGTGTTGGATGATACCGGTAAAGGAATTTTACTAGTCATGCCCCCTTTTCTACGAGAAAACACTTTTTCAGCAGAGCAAGTGCTGGATACAAAAAAAATAGCCAGTGTAAGAATTCATATAGAAAGAATAAGGCAAAGAATAAAAACTTATCGCATAATATCAAAATTTACCATTAAAATGTTACCTCATGCGAACAATATTATATTAATGTGCTGCATTTTGGTAAATTTACAGCAACCTATTTTAAAACGCAGTAGTTAGTTGTAAATATTTATTTTGCGTTTATTTGTAATAATAAATTAGGATTATTAACTTGTGAAATATATATTTAAAAACTCAATAGTTAAATAAACGATAAAAATTCTTTACTATTTCGGTACTAATGAAGGTAAAATCAGTACCTAAATATTATTATTAAGGAGTTTTATAACATTTCATTACCGTCTATTTAATTTGTTTAAATTTATCTAATATACATTATTTCTAGTAATACTAGATCAATCACCTACTTACTATAGTAGTTGGTGACATTCTTTGTTTTTTCCTCATAGCTTTCAACTAATTTCAAAATTATTTGTATTGATATATTTTGAAATTAATACCATGAAAAGTTCCGGCGCGCCCAACCAGTGGGCGCTAGTTGTGAACTTGCACATAGTCTATATTCCACATAATATTGTTTTTTAATAATCTGTAGGAGCTATCATTTAAGTCAAAACTGTCGAACTTATTATTACTTTTTCTCTATAAAAGTTCTTAATAATTATAACATTTAATATTACTCCTTATTGCAATATTAATATTGATTATTAGGTAAACAAATGAAACATTGCTTTTAAAAAAATAAAATAAGACAAGGTGGAACTCGGATGAC
This sequence comes from Cantharis lateralis, assembly GCA_963170105.1. Classification (NCBI taxonomy): domain Eukaryota; kingdom Metazoa; phylum Arthropoda; class Insecta; order Coleoptera; family Cantharidae; genus Cantharis; species Cantharis lateralis. The sequence continues at coordinate 15,624,968 of OY720629.1, forward strand.
CGCAGTTCTAAGGCTTCTATACATCTCCTTTCTTGTAAAGGAAACCTCGATTTGATTCATTAATATTAATTAAGTGCAAATTATGCTCCCCAAATATTTTTGTACTTTATTTTTTTATCATATTTAATAAATTCACCAATCACGGAAAACCACTATTCGATTTATTCTGAATAAAATAACGGATTAAAAAAATAATAAAGCGATAATTTACTATTGGTAATATAATTTAATTAATTATTAATTTATTAATTATTAATTAATAATTAATTAATAATTAATAATTAATTATAATATAAATACCTGTCCACAAATTATAATATTTTTCCGTCGGATAAATAAATTATTAGACAAAATTAAATTAAAAAAATTTGTAAATACAATGCATGTCAGATCAATAGGTGCCAAGCTTCTGTCCAGTTCAATTCAAAAACGAATAATCGTGGAAAGTTGAAATTTTCAGAACATACGTAAAATATCATTTTACTTAACAGAAGCAATTTTTCATTTAAAAAAAAATTAATATAAAGAAAATTTTCTTTCAGTTTTCAATAAAATATACTTTTGTTTTTACTTACGTAATTTTAAAATTAATTATGAAATTGTTTTTCATAAGGTAACTAGTGACATCTGCTGCATTTTATGATCTATTCCTATTGATCTAGTCGCTTTAACCAATTTAATATTAAACTAAAAATTTAACTCCACTTGCGACATCTACATTATGGTAGTGGAAATTCACGAAAATTTTCAAATAATTAATATTTTGGTACAGAAAAATATAATATGATTACCTACTAAAAAAATAATCTTAGTTTTCTGTAAAATTTAAAGTTTGGTTATTAATTTATTGTTTTCACATAAATTAAAACATTCTCGTTCATTAATTTTGTATGCTTTATAATAATTTCTTAGTCGCTGAATTGATCGCTTTCAACGAGAACAAGTGAGGAGCAGACTTTCTATATGCAGTATGTTAATTTTTAAAAACTTTTAGTTATAGATTCAATACATTTTTGAATTTGTTTGCAAAACCGTCAATCGAATATTTGTCCCATGTATGATTCTTGATAATGAAATTTTTTCTGTATTTTTGCGAAACTTGCATTTTTGATAACTTATCATATAAACCTGTGGTAGTTTAGCTGATTTCCTGAAAATTTAAGAAAATGGACAAACTGCATCTAGAAAGTCTGCTCCTCAAGTACTGCGCACAATAAAATGTTGTCTTTATTTTGAACTGTTTGTTAATTTCAAAAAGTTTGTTTTAGTTTTAATTATAATAAATTCAAATTAAATAAAGTTAAATAAACTAATAATTATTTTGATTTTAATCATTTCATGAAGGATGCGGTCTCTATATTTGGGGGCTGATTTAATTATCTTCACATTGGCAACCGCCGAGGAATCAGATATTCTTTTTTTAAGCCATTGATTAGTCTGCCCACACCTATATATTTGGTTGCAATCATTACACGGGACCTGCTAGACATATCTTGGATCTTTTCTCAAAGGAGCAGTGTCATTTAATTGAGTATGAAATTTATCAATAGTGTTTGTAGATTTTTATGTTGTGTGTCTTAAGTGTTTTTTTAATTTTCCCTCCCAATCCTTGGATATATGGCATGGCAGCGTAAGTAGTAGGAAGCTGCTTGGGTGTGCTACCTATCTTTTTAATAAGATTCCTTGGGAAACCATTTCTGTGTATCTTTTGCAACCCTAAGGGTTTGCTTCCTATAATTGCCAAGTGTTAATTTGAGAGCCCAATTTACTAATCCTATGGCGGTTCCTATAACTTGACTTCTATGATGGTAAGATCTGTAATTATGATACCTGCCGGACCAAGTAGGATTTTGTGTCCATTTGTATTTAACCATATTGTTTATACGGATGAGCTGTATAGCTAAAACTGTTATAGTTTTGTGTTCTTCTTTTTCTATAGTGAATTGTAAGCGTGAGTGAAATTGATTGAAATGATTAATTATAAAGTCCGCTTTGTCTTCAGGAATAGCTGTAATGATGTCGTCTGCATACCGCTTATAGAAAGGTATACTAAAAAGAAGGTTTGATATATGGTCTTTGTTAAGAATTTCCATTACCAAATTTGAAATTGTTGCTGAAATAGGACTAACCCATATCCGTACCCAAGATTTGATTATAGAGAGTACCTTTTTCTTCTTTCATGTGCCTTATCAGGTCCTCCCGACGTTGGCGATCACTTCGGCGTAGGCAGATCTGTTCTCCGCCATTCTAAATAATTCCTCAGCACTTTGAATGCCAGTCCATTCACGACTGTTCTTTAGCCAGGAAATGCGCTTCCTTCCAATTCCACGGCGGCCCTCCACCTTTCCCTTCATTATCAGCTGGAGCAATCGGTATTTTTCTCCCCATAAGACATGTCCAAGGTAAGCAACTTTCCTGCGCTTCACCGCACTCAACAACACACGATCAGTTTCCGCTCTTTCTAAGACTCGCTCATTGGAGACCCTCTCCACCCAGGATATTCGGAGCATTCTTCTCAGCAACCACATCTCAAAGGCTTCGAGTCGGTTCATTGTATTTACCTTGAGTGTCCATGTTTCCGCGCCATACAGCAGTACAGACCAAACGTAGCATTTGACCATTCTTTGTCGTGTTTTAAAATTTAAATTATTATCACAGTATAGTGATTTCATTTTGTTAAATATAGCGTGGGCAGTCGCAATTCGACACTTGACTTCTCTATCCGGGTCCAAACTCTCTGTGATGAGGCTACCTAAGTATTTAAATACTTTCACCCGTTCGACTTGTTCCCCATTCAGATATATCGTCGCATCGTTATGCTCATCGCGGCTGATCACCATAAATTTTGTCTTGGAGATGTTGATATTTAGGCCCAGCTTGTCTCCTTCATGTTTTATTCGGTTCAGTAGCAGTTGAAGATCCTCAGCAGATTCCGCCATGACCACAGTGTCGTCGGCGTATTTTATTGTGCTAATTCGAACACCCCCAATTTTGATCCCCAGATCGAGTCCCTCCAGAGCCCTCTTGAAAATCTTGTCCGCATACAAATTAAAGAGCAGTGGAGAAAGGACACAGCCTTGCCGTACTCCTCTCTGGATCTCCAGTTCTGAAGTTTTGTTATGCTCGACTCTGACCTCACGACGCTGGTACCAATAAAGACCCTCTATTAATCTGACCTCTTTACCATCTACTCCGGCCGCTCTAAGCATTTCAACCAACTCGGCATGCCGTACCCTGTCGAATGCCTTCTCGTAATCCACGAAACATGCAAACACGTCTCTGCGCTGGTCTCGGCATTTTTGCATCAGAAAATTGAAACTAAACAACGCCTCCCGTGTTCCAAATGCTTGCCTGAACCCAAATTGTGAGTCATCTAGGTCTTGCTCGCACTTAGAGCGAATACGAGCATGTATTATTCGTAAAAAGGTCTTTAACATATGATTCATGATACTGATGAGTCGGTAGTCATTACATCCTTTCGGGTGTTGCCTTTTTGGAATAGGCACGAATGTCGACGTTAACCATTCCCTGGGTATTTTCCCGGAATCATATATGTTATTGAACAAGTTTACCACGAGATCTATATTATCTTCAGTAAGTTAAATATATAAATTGCACTGTTCTCGTATATTTTATATAAATTATTGTGACGCGTTTCGACTTCAAACAGTCATCATCGGACACTACAGAAAATATATTAATTAATTAAAATCTAATATAATAAAATGATTAAGTTAAATCTTACATATTAAACAATTAATGTAACGTTAAATTCCAAATTATTATAAAATGAATAATCCAAATAGTTATATTAATAAGAATTAGGTTAGTAAAATTTTGAAAATTTTTTGAAAATTGTTAACGACATTGACAGATAAAAATATAAATTGTTAGCCTACCATGTTATCTACTAATTCAAATAGAGGAGTTGATAACATGGCTAGTTGTTGATTTAATAAAATTTTGTCGGTAGATTTATTTTTTATTTATTTTTTAGTGCAATTTATATATTTAACTTACTAATAAATATCCTCGTAAAAATATCTCAAATTATAATTATATTATCTTCATTTATGACCTTTATCAATTCCATAGGTATTCCATCTGGTCCAGCAGTTTTTCTGTTCTTTGCTATTTCTGTGGCATGGACTACCTCCGATTTCAGGATGTGGGGCCCCTCGGGCCTATTCTCGTTGGTCTCTAAATTAGGTCTGTTGTCTTTGAGCAGTTCAACCATATATGACTCCCACGCCTTTATTTTTTCTTCTTCTTGGAGTATGATTCTATTGGAGTTATCCATTAATGTCATAGGTATCCGTTTTTTGTAGAGTCCGGCTATCTCTTTTGCTTTTTTATGCGTGCCGAATAGGTCATTTTTTTCTATTAGGTCTTCCATTTCTTCGCATTTTTCTGTCATCCATCGCGTCTTTGCTGTTCGGATTGCTTTTCTTATTGTGTTTTGTAATTTTCTATATTCCGTTATGTCGTGTTTTAGCAATCGCCTCCTTTCCATGAGGTCTAATATTTCCTCTGACGTCCATTTTCGCTTCTTGACGCGCACTGATGATTTCAGGTGATGCATGCCGGTTTTTAGTAAAACCTGCTTTAACTCGTTGTATTGATCATTTGTGTCAGCATTATCAGTTTTAGGTATCTGGCTTAGTTGGTCGTTGAGATCCAGTATTACAGCTTGTCTTACTTCTTCGTTTCGTAATCTCAGGACGTCTATATTTCTTGTGAATGATTTTTTTTGGGCAGACTTCAACTTCAGCTCCATGTCAGCGTATTGAAAGTATGTTGTTTCTAAACAACAAAGTGCGTTTAAAAATTTAATTTTTAGAAATAGTTCTGTGGTTTTAAATTTCCTCCCATCTACTACTGCCTGCTTTAATGGCTAGTTAGCACTAAAGGCTAACCAACAAAAAGGACCTAGAACAAACGGTCAAACATCAAATTCAAAAAAAAAACGTCAAGCTAAAATAATGCTGAATAAGACAGCCTCGAACTAAAATAAGTCGTTATCATACTAAAATACATCGGCACCAACCTGAGAAAAGTTGTACCGGACTAAAAAAAAGGGTCAGCACTAAGCTGAACTAAGTCGAAATCGGGTTAAATTGGGCGACCCCAAATCAAAATTGGTCAAAATAAACCTAGATAGGGTAACAAACTAAAGAAGTCTAAAAATAAAAAAAACTTCTATAAAAAAACCCTAAACGTTGGCTGTCCAAAATTTGTCTTGCGACAGTCAAGCCTAAACGTTGGGTGTCAAAATTAAAGATCAGGCTGCACTTGTGGGTGCCAATAATATGTCATGCAGAATCGGGCCGACACGTTGGGGATCGAAAATATGTTACGGCGAACAAGGCCGACACGTTGGACGCCAGAAATATGTCACGGGCTAAAATTGCCCGAAGGTTGCAAAATCGGCAGCGGTGAATGGGCTGCCCGCTCGGAAACTCGGGAATGCCGTTAACTCTAGTCGCGAAGGTCGTGGATTCCAACAAAACAAGGAATTCCCGGATCCGAGCTGAAAAGACCAAATAGTGGGGGGTACAAAATCGGGAGGGCGCCACTCGATCAAAATCTCAATTGAAGACCTACCTTTTCGTTGAAGTTTCTAGCTCGACTAGGGGTTGTCAACTAACGAAGGCTTCAAAATATTGAGGGTGGTAAATAGGGGGATTCAAATAAAACAGTCAAATAAGCAGAAAAAAACGGGGTTTTTAATCAAGTACCGAACTCAAAATTAGCGTGGAACAGTTAACCACAATGACAGTAACTCTGAAAACAATTTTGATTGCTGAAGAAAATTTCTACTTTAAAGTAAAATGGAGGTGAGAGATCTAATGATAAGTTACAATTAATAATTTAGAAACATTTATCTAACTAATTTCCCCACAGTATTTAAAATTACTACCCATTACTTAACAAAAATTGGTTGATAATTTATAAAACAAAAATCGATATTACCAAAAAAAAAAAACTATGATTACCAGGTCGTAGTCAAGCCAAATAGCTTAACTTAAAATTTACAAAATTGTGGTCTTAGGACCACTGGTTGGCATTAATATTCTAAAACTAAAGCAAAGCATAATAACTTTATTCTGGTATTCTCGTTGGTATGGTACTTTAAAATGATATCGAAAATGTGTTACGAAATAACCCATACGAATCGAGAACGCAGAAGGCAATTTGGTTAATTAAAGCTTTAATGCCCGGTTTCTCCATCGCGTCTTAAGTTCCAGGTAGAACTTAAGCTGCTGCTTAAGTTGCTTAAGATAGATTTTACGCTGTTGCCAAATTGGCTGTCTGCTAAGGAATTGCTTAGGTAAGGGCGACGTGATATTATTTTGGTGCAACCCAACTCAGGTTTCAAGTAGAGCTTAGACGCGATTAGACCTTAGCCAGGCAACAACTTAAGATGCGATTATTAACTTAAGACACGTAATTTATCCACTCAACCTGAAATCCTTTTATTATCATTAACGTTTGGATGAGATTTGTTCTACCGACAAACGTAAGTTAATAGAAAAGGCATAAGAGCAATACCGATGCTGAATAGTATATTATTTAAAAAGCATAGTGACTTATAGCAGCGAAGTTTGGCAAATGAAGCAGAAATCAAACATGATGATCCTGGCAACAGAGATGGATTTCTGGAGAAGATCGGTGGGAAAGTCAAAGCTGGAAAGAGTAAGAAACGACACGATAAGAAAATTAATAGGATTAAAGCATAATATGGCAGATCAAATAAGAACAAAACAATAATTGATATGGTTCGGTCATGTCTAACCAATGAACCACCATAGACTACCAAAACAAATATTGAAGTGGGCACTAAAAGGAAAAACAAAACGAGGGAGATCACGCAAAAGTTGGAGAGAAAGTGTGAACAACGCGATGAAAGAGAGAGATCTGCAGGAAAGTCTGTGGGATGATAGAGAGGAGTGGAGATTAGGAATCGGAAGACATCGAACGTTATAAACACTGCTATTATTGTCATGTTCATTTTTTCATATTATGTAAATAAGATTATAATTACCAAACAAAAACAAAAATTTGTTGTATTAAATCTTTATTTATTCAAAATATAAACATTTTTCTTTTTGGTGGTGTCTTGTGAAAACGAATGATTCGGTTTTACCCTAAAAGGAAATGGTATTAATTTAAAAGTAAATAAATTAATACACAACTACATTATATAAAAACTTGATGATAATGCTGTTCGGTAGGTTGAGATTTTGTGCAAAAAGAATTGTAATACACTGTATTTATAATAATATTCTTATAGAACTACATATTTTAGGTAATATTTGTTTATAAAAATAAATTCTAAAAAATTAGTTTAGCCGCAATTTGTACTCAAAGTATGAATTTAATTACGGAATGCCTGTCCGATCCTGAAAAGATAATATCATAATGGAACTTGTACTAAACGCAAGAATCTTTAATTTACTTTGCCATGACAAAATTTCAATTTTGATTTTTTACTTTGAAAAGTTAAAAATTTGTGGAACAAAAAATGTACATATGATTTTCTTATTAACGTTCCGATTTGAATAAGTGAATAGCTAAGTGCAAAAAGGGAAGTAGATACTACAAAATCAACATTTCGAGATAATCGATTTAAACTGTCTGTGTTGTGTAATTGATCTGCATATTTTATATTTTTTTACAATCCTTAAGAAACACATTTTCTTAATAAGAAACCACCCAAAAATGCGCCTCCACAATAATAGATTTTTAACAAACCCTTTATTTTGTATTGCGAAGTACTTTCCTTTTTGCACTAAATCATAATTTATAGTTAAAAAAGATATAAAATTCACACAAAATAAAATTTTATTCTGAAATAATAAATTGTTTAAATACCATCCTGATCTGATTGATCTTCTTGTATGGTTGGCCAATCTAATATATCAGAATATAAATCTTGATATTCTTCAACGTACTTCGTAACTTCTCGAATATGTTGAATTTTCTTGTGATAATCGGTAAAATTGTTTAAATTTTGCTGAAATTTTACACCAAACGATAGGGCTACCTCAGAACTATACAAATTTAAGTGCCCAAAGATGAGATGATTCATCAATGAAAATTTGATGTACAAAACCACAAAGAATCCAGTAGTTCAAACGCCACACGTGGAAGCGAATCAGTCGCCGAAAACATGTATAAAAATTTACCAAATTGTCATTAGTACATAAAAAAGAAACGGGGACGACAACTGTAAGAGACAGACGTTAGTAGATAAAGCATTGCAGGCCAAATGAAAATTTCAAATACAGGGTGAGAACAATTTTTGAATGCACAGACAATTAAGTTTTCGAAAATTGAAACGACAATATTGATTTATAAATTTTAGTTTTATTTGTCATCATTATTGTAAATGTGTTTAGTAGGGTTGAAAAAATTTACCTAATTTAAATGAGATAAATTTTCAATAAGACGGATTTGATTTTATTGGTAATCCGATTTGTACGGCTTAATTAAAAACCTCGAATTTTGGATTAATAACGAAAAAGGTTTAATGGCTGTGTATTTTTATGAATTTTATCACAAATTCGTATAAAGCAATGATTATTTATATATTGTCATGGATTTTCCTATTAAGAGTTGTTTTTATTAATTTATTTCATGTTGTATAAAATTTGTAAATGCCCTGTGTTTGTCAAAAATTTGTAAATTTATGTTGGTAATTTTTGTATAGAAAACTTGCGTGAAAGCAAGAAGATAACGAGGCTTTTTGCCAATTCTGCTCGGGCAGAGTGGATCGATTGTAACGATCTGCGAAGTTTTGTGAGAATTTATATTGATTTTGTTGAAATTTAAATATAAAAAGTATTTTAGAAGAGTGTTTTATTAACTTGAATTATTAGAAGCATAAAATAGTGTGTGTAAGAGTCCGTGCTCACAAAAAAAAATGAATGTTGCCGGAAGAAGAAGTTGATTTATAAAATATTAAAATTATATACTTCGGGGCATCGCAATTATGTAAAATTTGCTTTTATTCTAGTAATATCAAAAGACTTGAACAAAGAGTTCTCATGCTTGTAAATTGATATGGGGGTTACTGAGTAAAATAATTTTTTAAAGTTTCATACAAATTTATATTTTCACCCTTGGATATCGCAATTCATATATTTATTATACATTTTTGTACCTACGAATACTCAAAGCCTCGATTTAAAATTAGCAAAACTTTCGAAAAAATTATTAGTCTAGCATTAAGATAAAGGTCTTCCAATGACGAAAATAGTATGCAACAAATTTACGCTCACCATGAATCATCCACAGTTAAAATTTTGTTTAGTTTGGTAAAATATGTATTGTTTGGTAGTAAGAAATATAGATATTTAAATACGATGGCAAGGAGAAGACTCCAAAGATGGATAGTATTTTTAAGTGGTTTTCATTTAGAAATCAAATATGTTAGAGAAGAAGAAAATGCAAATGCAAATGAATTGTCAAAGTTACCGCTAGAAAAATAAGGTATTTATGGAAATCAAGAACGAAAATGAAGAGTTTATTCCATTTTAAACAATCTGATTTCAACACAAATCTTTCGTCATTATAATAATAATTTAAGTTATCCAGATATAAAAATATTAAAAAAAACTTACTCTTTCCACTTCATTAAAATCAGTAAAAATGGATCTAAACGGAAAAATTTTCTGTTATTGTTGTTATTTATAATTTATAATTCATAATTATTTATTGTAATATTAAAAAATCATTGTTAGTAGATACATATTATCCAATAAAAATTGTTATATTTATTTAATTATTATAACAATAAGTATTTATTATTATAAATATTTAATTGTAGATACTGCATATTTTTCATAGTTGCTGTTGTTATAATAATAACTTTGTACAATTTAGTATAATAATATGAAATTTACTTATATAAAATATAGTACGCTTACATCATGTTGTATATAAAGAGAAAAAAATATTCAAAAACAATTTTCAAAAACACATTCAAAAACAAAAACAAAAAATATCACAATTATTGCATATTAAAAACGAAAACGATAAATTTATTCAAATTTTTCAATGAAAAATTCCAGTGGTCCCCTCTTAAAACCACCCACTGTGGTGCAGTTCTTCAACTCCTCGCTAAGTTTGTTAAATTCTTTCAATCCATCAGAAAAAACAGATTTCTTCATTTTATGTGTCCGTGACAAGGAAACACTGAAATTATTTTTCTGCCGGGTATTATGGCCATGGACATCAGAGACAAATTTCACATTTTGCTGAACGAACTCGGGAACCTTCTTCAATTTAATATTAAATATGAGGACTAGTGTATTATATATTACTCTTTGTTGGACATTCATTAGGTGCAGTGTTGATAACGTCGTTCTAATTGGAGTGTACCTATTGCAAGAGAGAATACTTCTCATACATATATTTTGAACCAGTTGAAATTCCCTAATCCTATAAGCAGGCAGACCGAACAAAATGGTAGAGCAATACTCGAGATGTGGCGCAAGGATCGACTTATATAAGAGGAATCTGGTACTACCCGACAGATTCTTCCCTATTCTATTAAACAAAAAAGTTTTTTTTTACATCTTGTCTATGATGTATTCTGCATGACCATGAAAGTTAAGATGGTTGTCCAATTTAATGCCTGGATATTTAATTACATTCGAGTACTCCAATTTACAATCATCAATAACAATATTTAATTTAGTAATCTCTGCAACTCCCGATCCAAGTCTGTTGGAAAAAAACAATATATTTCAAATTATTTATATTGATGCACATCTGATTGTCACAAAACCATAAGTTTAAATTTTTCAGATCAAAATTTATTCTTTCTAACATGTGATCCACATTATCTAGCACTATTAAATCATCGTATCATCAGCAAATAACTTAATTTTACAATTCGTATAACATTTTTTCATATCATTAATATACCGGGTGCTGAATCGAATTGCCGAACATAGGGAATTAACACGTAAAAACTTATTTATTCAAATTCCTGCTTCCCTAATTATTTTAGAGAAAAAATGAAAGACACAAAAAGAATGCAGAAATATAAACTACGTATGATAAACGCATTAGATTTCATGTAATCTTTACTTAAAGGTTAAAAAATGCTTCTAAAGTTTTTAAAATTTTCATTTATAAGCCTGGCCATGGAAGTTTCCAAGGTAATTATTTTGAAATTAAATTGAATTTATTTCATGACCAGTCTGACAAATGAAAATTTTAACAATTCTAAAAGAATTTTGGACTTTCATCTTCGAATTTCATCTAGTTTCTACTAAAAGGGTCCAAATTTTTTTAGAATTGTTAAAATTTTCAATTTTCAGACTGGTCATGAAATAAATTCAATTTAATTTCAAAATAATTACCTTGGAAACTTCCATGGCCAGGCTTATAAATGAAAATTTTAAAAACTTTAGAAGCATTTTTTAACCCTATAAGTAAAGGTTAGATGAAATCTAATGCTTTTATCATACGTAGTTTATATTTCTGCATTCTTTTTGTGTCTTTCATTTTTTCTCTAAAATAATTTGGGAAGCAGGAATTTGCATAAATAAGTTTTTACGTGTTAATTCCCTATGTTCGGCTATTTGATTCAGCACCCGGTACTATATTATAAATAGGATAGCACCCAGAACAGTACCTTGTGAGACTCCATGAAAAACAATCTCTTCGTCAGACATATGCCCCCCGGTATTTAACTCATATTCGACAATTCATTTACTATATTAAAAATATAAATTTAAATTTTTTATTGCAGGCAAACAAATTAAGAACGGTTTTAAAGACAGTTTTTTTTACTGTCCGATTCAACTATCTTGCTAGGATGGTTGAAGACCAGTCCCAATGTTTTAAAAACTTTTATTGGAAAACGTAGAAAAAGCAATATTTCTTTTCCCATTCGGGTTGTAATTTTCTAATTTTACAATGGATAATTAGCGAAAGTGAAACTTGAAATGAAAAATTTCTAAGTAATTTCTTGCCTAGCTATATAGGGTAGCAGTTTTAAAACGAACCAAGCTTATTATTTCAAGACACTTGTGTTTATTTTTTGGATCATCTTAAATCATTCAATATTTTTCCAAAGATGTTATGGTGAGTTTAATTTATATTTTGACTTACATAATAATAATTATTAACTGATATATGTTTTGCAGGAATATTACTATAATAGAAGTTCGAAATTCAAACGACAAAATGGGGGTTCTCTACTACGGATATATTAACAGTCAATATCGACACAAACGTAAAAATTCAAATCCAAGCACCTCAGAATACCAAACTAGTAATAGAAGTCTGGAATTTGACAAAACTGTTGCGATATATGCTACCACAATTATTGGCTTAAATTTAAGCTTGAACCGCACGAAGAAGTTGTTGATGAATGGCAAGCTTCTTAAACTTCTACCAAAAAAGGGTGAAAATTACTACGAAATTTTGAAAGATTGGTTAATTTCGAAATGCATGGCGTAAAATTTTATTTTTTATTATTTAACCTATTTAACTATACCGTTGTATCACTTGCTTAACACTAATTTATTATTTTTTTTTAATTTAATTTTTGGTTTTAGTGTTAGATTTAAGTTTATATTTTGTTTTAGTTGTAGTTTTTAAAAAATATAATATAAAAAAATACATACTAATACTTTTATTTCAAAATAAAAATCGTTATAAATCAAAATAAATTACATTCACTTTCAATTTAAATTTCCAATGCTGTTAGTTTGATGTCAGAATATTGTTAAAACGAATAAAAATAATATTAATTTGACAGTAACTACTTTTAACTTTATCATTAGTATCAATTCAAAAAACAATACTAGTGTTGTTGATTTGATGTTGCACTAATGTTAAAATGAAAAAGAAACCTTAATTTGAGAGCAACTGCTTTTGAAAACTTGATATTATTTAGAAAAGTAGTTACTCTCGAATTAACAGTAGTATTATTTCAAAATAAATGTAGTGCTACTAGGCCAGTCAGTCAGGAAATTCAATTCACAATTATTCCAAAAGTTTTGAAACTTTAATATAAGGTCGGGAAAGGTATAAAATCAAAATATAAAAATTTGCAACCTTTTCCGAAGTCCGGAACATTGTTAAAACTGCAAAAAAATTGAAATTTGTTGTATGGTCGTGAAAAAAATTCGAAAAGTTTTGCAAACTTGGAGTAGTGTTAAACATATTATTTTATGTCACGTATCAAATTTGCAACCAATTTAAGAGAACGGAACATTTTTTTTAATAAAAATTTATGTTTTTTCTAATAAACTGAACAAAAAAATTCCAAAAGTTCTGCACACTTGACAGATACATCGGAAAAATATACCAAACAGTTGTGTTGATTTGCAACCTTTTACATTGACCGGAACATGTTTATTTATAATTTTTTTAATTCGTGGTCGTTTTTTCGAGCGAAGTGGTCTCGGAATAATTACAAAAGTTTTGAATTTTGGTTTCAAACTTTGAGAACATCTATTTTGATACACTTACAAATTTGCAACCTCGTACACGATCCGGAACCTTATGCAATTTGCAAAATTCAATTTTTTTTATTTTTTCAAATTTTTATTAAAAAAATATGTTCCGTTCTCTTAAATTGGTTGCAAATTTGATACGTGACATAAAATAATATATTTAACACTACTCCAAGTTTGCAAAACTTTTCGAATTTTTTTCGCGAACATACAAAACATTTCAATTTTTTTGCAGTTTTAACAATGTTCCGGACTTCGGAAAGAGTTGCAAAATTAGATTTATTGCTTTCTCGATGTACTATTCACTTGTGCGAAGTTTGAAGACTTTTGGAATTATTGTTAAATTTTGGATTTTTAATGTCTATAATGACTGGCCTATACTGTCAAATTGAAAGTTTCAATGTCTACGCCCTTTTTAAAAGCAAATAATGTTAATTTTAGTGCAATGCTATCGTTTTTAGTGCAATATTTTTTTGTGTCAACAAACTGTTGTGTGTAAGATGTTCAAAACAGGAGGTTAATGTTGTGATTTTTTCGTGTCAATAATTTTAATTATTTAGTTTGTTGAAAATTGTTTTTTTTTGTTTGTGATGGGAGAATTTTTTAATTTTATTTATTTTGAATTTTGTAATTTGCGCGGGAAGAAAACGTCGGCACGGCAGAGCGATAAGAAATGAAGGTGATCAGAAATTTTAGAAGGTTATGATTAGAAAAAAACTTGTATTTGGAGAAAAAGTAAACTTAGGAAAAAGAAAAGTTGTTTTATTTAATAATTTTTTTGAAAGTTGAAAAAATACACTGCAATATCGTTGCGTCTGAACAGATATATCGTGAATTTGAGTGCAGATTTCAATTGAAATACATCTGGACATCGTTCAAATTTTAATTAAAATTTCTATTCCTACATATATAGTAGAGAATTTTTCTGGGAATTATTGAAGAGTTTATATTTTTATTATTTTTTATTTATTTTGTAGAATCAAGATTGTATTGGAAAAAAACAATTTGTATTATATTAATTAATTAATTTGAGTCCATAGAAAGTTTTACGGCATATTTAATAAATAGATGGGAATTTTTATATTATTACATTTTATAATATTGTTTTTACCATTTGAGTTTATAGTAAAAGAAGAAAAAGAAAGAAATTATACAGTCCACTCTTAACGATGAAAGGTACCTTATGATTCAAGACAGTTAATAAACTTTTGGTTGATATAAATTTAAAAAACATGCACAGGGTTTTCCAGCAAACAACCTGCGATATTTACATATAACTCAATGTTTTTATGATCTTATTATAAACAGCAAGTAGATAACTCTGGTTGTACGGTCTAAGCCGTCACCTCCTAATTGTTACACGAATACATAGTGTTATGTAAACCATATCTCAAGTATTTGGTCTAAAACTATGATTCACATAATTCTCTAGCTCCAATGCTAGAGAAATATATTACGCATGTTTTTTATGCGATCTATATTTTTTAAATGTTTTTATCTTGTAGTCTTGATGAAGAGTTCAATAAAGGCTCGAAAGACAGACGAAAAGTGAAAGGTGTAGTTTTTATTTACCTTAGTCCAATTCCCGATAAAATATTATATATTATTATGCATTTTTTTTAATGTATGTTCGGGCATAAATTATTTGTTTATGAATAGTTGTGAATTAATGATTCTCTTTGCGGTGGGTTTTGTATCGTTTTAAGGTGGGTCTATTTCTAGAAAATCTCGTTAATCCATTTATGCGCAGTATTAGATGAAAAACTTTCAATCAATCGCTTCTAGGTCTACTGAAAAATGGAAAAAAAAATTAAACTGACTTTTGAAGTCGGTGCCAAGCAATTATCAATTCAAAAGGTGTTTTGAAATCTGAAACCTATTACAAGTTTCATGATTGGATAAGCAATAAACACCTATGTAGATAAGCAATAAGTATCTATAAACCATCACGACAATTAAAATAATCAATACGAGAAGAATGCAAATTTTATTTCTTAATTAATATATAATACTTAATAAAAATATCATCTTTCTTTAATAGTTTTTCTATCATGTACCTGTTTCAAATAAAAGAGACTGCTAACCTATGCGTATTGTACTCAATACGCACGCGTTTTACATGCTCTGCGACCGTCCTGCGACAATCTATAAACGTGCAAAATTATTAACAGTTTCTGCTCAAGCGCCAGTGCGAGTATCAACCTGTAAACTGTAAATCTAACTTAAACGTTAGAATAATCGAGCAAATAAATAAACGTATAGAAAGCAAATAATTTATTTACGCTGCAACTCTTACATTTTTAAACAATTGTATCTCTAAGAACAACCATCAACTTAAGGTCAAGCCCTAAAATGCACCATTTCAAAGATAGTGGATCCACCGAAGATAAAGTTGTCGTTTTGAAAATTTATTTATTTGTATATTATTGTAGATTGAACTTTTGAGCCATGTATATCTGAGCAGATAACAAGTTATATCATCTTTAAAAATTGAGTAATTATTCTTAAGGATGTTCGGTAGATTTAGATTTTGTGCAAGAAAAATTGTAATACAGTGTATTTATTATAATATTCTTGTAGAACTACATATTTTAGATAATATTTATTTATAAAAATAATAATTCTAAAAAAATTTGTTTTGCCGCAATTTGTTCTCAAAATATGAATTTATTTACGGAATGCCTGTACGATCTTGAAATGATATCATAATGGAACTTGTAAAAAACGCAAGAGTCTTTAATTTACTATGGCAAGACATAATTTTTATTTTTAACATTTATATGTGGTACAGTACCATTTCAATAAATGATTTTGAATTTAGTAAAATAGCACAAGAACAGTCAAAATGATGTGCGTGAAGTTAGCCTCGCCACTTTTAACAATTTAAAAATTGCATATTGTGTCCGATGAACATATGCCGTATTATTTTCTTAATTATTTTTTTGATTTTATCGGGGTTGCTTATTTTGATGTAGAAGTTAGCCTCGCCATTTTCAATAATTCTAAAAATTAAAATTGCATTGGATTCTACTTGACGTGTGTCGTTGTGTACCGTAAATCATAAAATTTTATTTTGATATATAAAAATTTTTTGGGCCAGATACTATTTTATCGATAGAAGTTAGATTCGCCTTTTTCAATAATTCTAAAAATGAGAATGGTATTGGATTCTAATTGTTTAGATACAATTCTTCAGCTGCACTAGATACAATTTAATAATTTTCGGAAGCACATTCATCATGGGGGTATGGAAATGAATATCCGATAAATGGCCGCCTCGTGACTGATGGCACTCGTTGGTCCTTTTGATGTAGTCGAATCTTGTCTTTCAGTTCAGGAATTGTTCTTAGATTAGTGGCATCCACTTTTCCTTTAAAAAAAAGACGCAAAGAAAGCAATCCAAGGACGTCAAATCGCATGATCTTGGTGGCTAATTCACATAAGGGGGCGTCCATTAATTACGTGAAGTCAAATTGGGGGGGGAGGGGTCCGGCAAAAGCTCACCAAATCTCACCAAGGGGGAGGGATGATCAACGAAAATCTCACGTCAACTTTTTAATTCAGAAAACATACATTTATTATAACAGATAACATTTTATATTACAAATTCAATCCCGGTTATAGACAATTTTATTAAATATAAAATTAATATATATTTAACTATTATTTGAAAATTTTATTGTAAATCTCACCGGAGGAGAGAGGGGGTCCCACCAAATCTCACCAAGGGGGAGGGGAGGGTCTAAATTTACGATAAAACACCTCACGTAATTAATGGACGTCTCCTAACTGCAGCGTTCTGCAAACGTTCGGCGTTGCGCATGGTCTACTGTCTTCAAATGCTGTATCAATTGAATCTTGTAATCATGCAAATGCAAAATTTGCTAAACTGCGTCGCGAAAGTCTCAATTGCTGAGAACGATGACGAATTGCTGCAATTTTTAAATTAAATTTCTCTCAGAATTTCTCTTAATTTTTGAATAAAAAAAAAATTCTCTATTAATCGGTCCCACTGTACGGCGGCGAGAAGGTGCATTATATTGACTGAAAAAAAAAATTTGAAATAATAGGAGAAAAATGATACTAAGTTTAAAGTGCACTACAACGAATTTAATTTAATTACAAGTAAAACATAGGCTGCTTCCCACGGCACCACCACCTTTCCTAATTCTTCATTCCCTCCATGGACATTTTCATGTTGAATATAATTAATACGGCTTAATAGGCGTTGCAGAGATATCGTCACAACTGATTAAATCTGACATGACGAATGAAATCTGACACTTGTGCGGTGCTTTCTGCAAATCGGAGAATCCTGGCTAGGGTTCCCTCCTGGCTATAGCAAATAATTATATTATTAATTTTATATTTAATATTGTCTCTATGGCCGGGTTTGATTTTGTAATTCAAAATATTATCTGTTATAATTCATGTATATTCTCAGATTATATTCAGAATATATTCTCAGAATATTCATTAAAAAGTCTACGTGAGATTTTCTTTGATCCCCCCCCACCGAGAATGGTCGGGTTCTAGTTAGCACCTATAAATATTTAAAAAAAGCTAACTAGGGATTGATAAAGTGGCCCAAAATAAATAAATTTAATTAATTATTTAAAATTTATATGGTAAATCTCCCAGGAGGGGGTCTCACCAAATCTCACCAAAGGGGAGAGGGGGATCTAAATTTACAATAAAACAGCTCACGTTATTAATGGACGTCCCCTTTGAATTTTTAAATTGTTTGTGTTTTTGTTTTGAATTGTAATTTATATTGTGCCTTACATTGTTGTTTTAATATAATACTTGTACTTGTTCCTATATGTTATTTTGTTGACACGCATGTAATTTTTTTGATGCAATAAATTTCTATTCTATATTCTATAACGTTTTATTGTTATAAAATTATTACTAGTTAATAATTTCATTTAATTATCTATGTAGAAATAATTGTCTTCATTTTTAAAGATCAAAACATCTTAGTTTAGATATTTTACAAGCAGTTTAGTACACTTTAAAAGCATGGATTATGTTGTTAAGTATGGTAACTTGGAAATTTTGACTTCAACTCAAAAATTGTAAAAAGAAAGGAATTGCGTTAGTTGAATCCCATCATGTAAACTTCGTAAAAGAAGTTAAAAAAGATGGAAAAATCGAGATCTATGGTTTCGTGATACGCCAAACGTCAGTCACATCACCGCCGTACAATGTACAATTAGAAATTGATGAAAACCGCAACATGATATCTACAAAATGTACCTGTGTAGCAAAAGCGTTAGGGCCATGTAAGCATATTTATGCTTTGATTCATTAAATTAATGTAGAAGATGTAAATAAAAATTCTTCTTCCCTTGCGGGAAAATTGAATTTCTTCCACACGCTGGGATACAAAAAACCAGCTTTATTTCTGTGTAGAATGTCCACGATGTTAAAACTAGCTGGTGAGTGCGGAAGCGAAAGAGTGGCTTCAGCAAAACAATCACTGCAAGAGTAGCTTCCCCGAAAGAAAACAACAGTTTAATAAGCAACAATGTATTTAAATTTACTCTTAAATAATAGAGATCAAAAAATATAAAAACGTAAATGTTGTCGATCCTTGCCAATCTTCGGTGGTGTTAAAAATAATAAAGAACAGCTCAAACAACTGTCCGAGTGCGTTGATAAAAATCGCGAAGAATGAACACCTAAGTATTCCAAAATGACACAAAACTGCTTCAAAAAATGTATGGCCCGATGAGTTAGAAAAAAATAAAAAACTTACCACGGTAGCTACCAGCAAGTGTACAAAATTAAACTTATACAGGGTAATTCCAACCCAACGGAACCAGCAGTACCAAAATAAACTAACTTCGGATCTTCCACCCACACTCGAACACTCGGAGGATAGTGAAACCAAAACGTTCAGGAAATTCGCCTTGGCTCCTGCACTTAGGTTGGAACTCCGCCGCTTCAATCTCGAGACCAATCCAAAAAAGAAATAACTCACGTTGAATTAGCCTACTGAAGCTAAGTAACAAATCTTCCAAATGGGATCTCTTAAGCGCTTCTGCTTCCATATATTAATTTGCTTAAAATCGCCAAACGTGCAAATGTCCAAAAAAACGATGGATAAGAAAAATATGTCACCAAACAGCGCAAAACTTATATTTAGGCAAATATAAAAAAGTAAGGTGAAAGGTGCTTCTTAAAACGTTTCAAAATTAACAAAATTTAACCAAAAATCAATTAATAAATTACCCAAATAATAGATCGAATTTCTCTAAATTTTACAACTTTTCAATTTTTCGCTACGGGCTATCAAAATCGTAATGTCTCATGAGATTACATGCGCAACGAAATGCACAAAATGAAAATAAAGGCAGTGGCTTACGTAGTATAACAAATAAAATATTAAAAATTTTGTTACAAAGAAAGTAAATCAAAAGCAAATGTTCAGCAAGAATAGGGTAAACCGTCGATAAATCGATTGGGAAAGCAAGAACTATCTAAACTTGACGGATCTTAAGGAATCGCAATCATAAAGAAAAAGTTACAGAATAGGGGTGCGAGTGTTAGTTTTAAAATGATTGTAATATCTGAATTTGAATTTAAACCTCGCGCCATCTTGTTTCTAAATTTCTAAAAAAAACATACCTATTAGGTATGTTCGTGCTAGTTACACTTTAGTGTAAAGTGAACACTTTTCTGTTCGTGCTAGCAGCGCGCTCTGTTCGTGCTAGAAAGTGTAACTACACTTTTTACACCGGCTCTGGAGTAAGTGTAAAAGTTCACACCATTTACACTTAATTGTGATTGGCTGTTAGATTTTTAAAAATTGAAATTTAAAAATTTAATACAAACCTAAAAAGAAAAAGGTAGGTAGTACTTGGTCTTTAATTTTTTATTTATTTGTTAGTTATTATCAATTATCAATTTACGATTCTTACTTTATTTAATTCTTATTTATTTAAAAATGGTTAAAAAAGCATGGATAGTGCGAAATGCGGAAGGAGAAATTCCAAGCACCGACGGCAATGTGACTTGCATATGTGATGGTAAGCAAATTTTTGTAGCATTTTATAGTATTTTACTATTTTATCATAGATGGATCGCTATTTCAATTAAACATTGATGAAATAACTTTCGAAAATGAAGTGTTTCGTTCTACTGTGGATGGCAATGAAGTGCTTCTGTCTTCAGAAGCACGTATGTCATGTATACCACCGCAACAAGCAGTACCTGCTAGAAATCAGAATTTTTCGTGGTGTAATGCATCGACAAAATTATTTTTGTCGTTGTATGAAACCAATAGAAACCTGGTTTCTAGCAGGAAAATTAAAAATATAAAGGCAATGTGGAAGACTATTAGTAACGAAATGGTAGAGGCAGGTTACGATATATCCGCTCTCCAAGCGGAAAACAAATGGAAAGCTTTGGAACGATCGTTTAAACAATCGATGTGGAATAATAAACAGACTGGAAGGAGTAGGAAAATCTGCCCGTATGAAAGGTAAAGTAATATAGAAGCTAATAATTGATTTAAACAAATGAGATAATTGAATATTTACAATAAAATTCCTTGCAGTGAATTGAGGGAAATATTGGGCAAGAAACACAGTATAGTTCCCCTCGCAGTATCGCAACGAGGTGGGATTATATTGCGCAATGATGCTGTAGAAACTTGTACTAGTACAATTAATTTGGAGTCTACGTGAGTATATTATCATTTTACATTATTATGAAACCCAGATGTTGAATCAATTAAACAAAGTATAACATGAACTTATTTTATTACTTATTACAATTAATGGAGCAATTATTAATTTATAATAATTATATTATAGACCCATTCATTTATCTTACACAGGTGGGCTTCAAGTGCCGAATGTTTCTTTAGAGGAACCAATAAATTTAAATACGTAAGTATCTTATCTTGTTCTATTACTTAAATTATTTCATATGGAACCATAATCACAGATCACCATCGGCCGGCGATGGAGGGATGAATCCATTCGGCGAAGAGGAAATTGAAATTCCCCCTACAGCAAACACCCCTAGAGTAAGGACACAGATGGGGAGTACTGCAAGGGCCCTCATGAATTGTAAAGAAACAATGGAGAAAATGATTGTCGAATTGAAGCTCCAGAGAGAGCAAAATGCTGACTTTCAAAACAACGTAATTCGACACAAAACCGAACTGATTGCTGAAGTCCAGCTGCAAAGAGAACAAAATGCAGAATTCCAAAGAAACATTTTGAGAGAACTGCAAGAATTTCTTAAAAAGGCACCTGGACCACCTGGGTAATTTCTAATAAAAAAATTAAATTAACTACATAAACCTTTTATTTTATAAAACCTTTAATTATTATCTATTCTTGTGCAGCCAGCTGCCGACACAGTTCATCCCTTAATTCCCGCCCTAGTTGATGATCTTCAGGATTTTCATTTTCATGACAAACTGGTACAACGTCAGGATCTGGATGAGCCTCATTAATTGCAGGCTCAAACAATTGTCAATCGTCGGCATTTGCCAAGTTGTGCACTACACAACATGCATGTATCACTTGTACCATTCTCACTATGTTTCTTAACTTGAAATGGTACAATTGCCGAAATCTTTGCTTTAAATCAGCAAATGAATTTTCTATTGTAACACGACAAGAGCTCAACCTTAAATTAAACTTAGTTTGAGCTCTTGTTAGATGACCATTATCTTCATAGGGTACTAAGAGATTTTTTGAACAAGGGTAGGCACTGTCTCCAAGTAAGTATCCATCTAAAACAAAATTCCATATTATATATAAGAAAGGGTTCACCTAAAAATGCATATTAAGTGCTAAATTGTAACATTTAGAAAAAATTATTGCTAGAACATTTAGTACTCGATATACAGGCCATCAAATAATGCAAAATAAATTATACCTCCACATAGTTCATGCAAATCGTTAAACAAAGCCGATTCTTTGAAAACTCGGGCATCGTGAACTGATCCAGGGTAACCAATACATACATCAATAAATTTTTTATTGTGATCCACTACTCCTTGCAGTTGGATTGAAAAAAATTGTTTTCGATTGATATATGAATCCTTGTCCTGGAGTGGTTTATCGATTCTAATATGGGACCCATCTATGGAACCTGCAATAAATCGTTAATAACAAATCTGGAATAATTGCATATTTTAAATTTTAACTATTACGCCAGGAAATCCTTTTGCTTGCCGATAGTATTGCTTTGTTATTTCTTTTTCCCTTGTAGTTGGAAATCTTATAATATTTCCAGCAATTGATAATAGAAATTCAGTTACTCTGGTTATTATATTGTGCAGGGAACTTAACGTAATACCAAATCTATCGGCCACGTCTCGATATGAAGAGGTTTCGTGGCCAACAAACCAGAGATAACATAAAATATGTTTTTCAGGCGTTATCGGCCTGTATCCTGCTGCATCTGTAAAAATAATGTTAGAATGGAAACAATTATGATTGATACCGTAAAATGTTTTTACCTCTCAACTTTAAGTACGTCTGGGATGTTGTAAAGCGAGCAATTAAATGATATGATAAATACCGAGATAAACGAAAGTGCATAATAAAATCCCTATCAATATACTTGCTCACTACATCTTCAATATAATTATTGATTTTGTTATGTTCTGTCCTTTCTATTGCACTAATAATAGAATCGAATGCACTGACCATAGCGGATGCTGAAATTTTTTGTAAAAGTTAATTAAAATACTAATTACAAATCGTAAATATTATAATTATTTTATTGCTCACCAACATCTAAATTTTGATTGGTTAGAATCACACTAAGAAGTTCATCTTCATCTTCAAATATTTGCTCCATTTTCTACTTTGATTTTGGCTTCGTTTGATCTTTTATAAATGTAACCACAATGATGTATTCAGATGTATTAAAAAGCTAGGTTAGATACCAACACAAATGAAATATGATTTCAAGGGGAGGAGTTACACTCAAGTTACACTTTTTGCGTTCACGTTAAACGCACACTTTCGGGAAAAAGTTAAAGTGTAAATTACACTTTCTACATTTTAAGTGTAAAAAGTTAACTAGCACGAACATACCTAATAAGTTTGTTCTTTTTAACTGAATTAGTGACACTAGTTCAAGAAGTGTACACTAAAACGTTCTTTTTAACGGACAGTGCAAGCAGTGCAGGGCAACAGTGCAGCGTGAAATTTAAACGTTGCCATGACAGATCGCTGAGAAATGAGAGATTCAGCTGGTAATATCATAGTTGATGCAAATGGATAATGCAAGTGATAATAAAGATAATACATCAAGTGAATCGAAAGAACGATTATTTATCGAAATATAAATAATGTACTTAAGGTTGTGATTTTATTAGTAGGATACATAAGCTCCTCCCCTTTTATTTACTCACCGATAGTTGCGTTTTAAAAATTGAACGTGAATCCCAACAACCTTTTTGCAGGTCTCTTGATTTGTTTTCAAGAAAAAAATTGTTCGTCTTTGCTAAACTAGAATAATAATTGTAAATTGTAACATTTTTATTAGCTTAATTATACAAAAATATTATTGCTTAGTTATTTATAATAAAAAATCTTGGAGATTAATTATTTCTTATACAATATTCATTATACAAAAGTCATTTAAAAATACAGCGCTCTCTGCTTTTCTAAAGCTCCACTAAAATTTTCGCAATCTGTAAATTTTAATCAAATTTGCGCAAATAAAAATATTGAAATAAATCAGAAAATTATTTGACGAAACGTCGAAGGTTGCTTCGAAAATAAACCGAATTTTTTAAATGTTTTAGTTTTAATCGAAGGATAATATATTTGCGGTTGTTCTAAAGGAATTTTTAAGACGATCTGATTTAAAACGACTTTTAAAAAAAATAAAATCTGTGTAAAATTGTATCAACTATTTTTCGGCTGTTTTGAAAACTTTCGTATTTTTAAAAGTAATTATCCGATCGGCTAGAAATTTTCTTTAGAACAGTTGTTGAAGCTTTAAGATTCTAAAAATTGAAAAACAATCAAGAAATTATGTTTCGTTTTGAAAATTCTTACGACGTTATGTTGATTTTTGTTTCCTATGCGCTCCCATGCGTACGAGCGAAAGAGTACTATGCATTTTCTGTCTCACTTATCCCAGCCTTAACTATAATGAAACTAAAAAACTCTTAACCTCAATTATCAATAGCTTTATACCGGGTGCTGAACTATACTGCCCTGCTTAGCGAAAGTGCCGTATGTGCAAAAATGGCCAAAATGAGTTATTGGTATATTTGTACACTACGGGCAGTCTGCTACCTCTTGACCAAACAAATTCGACGTATTTCCCACAACTAGTAGAATTATTCGTTGATTTTGTTTGTCGTATATACAAAATTTGGTATAAATACTAAATCAAAACGTATGTAGTATCTGCAGTATACTAAGCAAAAGTGCAGTATTATGCTTTGTATATACTGCACTCTTCGTTTGCACTTGTCAGTATGCGCGTGCACATACGGCATTTTTTCTTCTTAATGGCTATACAATTTCTACAGTATACCAATATAATGTATTTTCTAGCAGAAATCATTGTTATGTATGAAATTTGACTATTATAAAATCACTAAGGCTGTTTTGTACATACGGCACTTTCGTTAAATAGGGCAGTATGGCATCCGTTTCCTCCCTCTGTACTCTTGCACTACCATGTACCTCTGCTGTACTCGCCAGTTCCAGTGCAGCACTGGTTCAGTTACTAAAAACAAACCGAATACCACCATGCACCTACCGATTTTTTTTACCGTTACTGATCTAATACAAATTGGCGGTAACTTGTAACTTGGAACAACAATTGGTATCACCTTGGGTAGTGCCTCCCGCATGTACGGTTTCATCTATCGTAACATGCATGACCTTCGGAACTTTTCTTGTATAAAACTTCTGTTTTCTGGTTTCGTACGTTCAAGGCTAGAATATGCTGTGCTGATCTGATACCCGATGCACGCAAATCACATCAGGCGACTTGAATCGGTTCAGCGACAATTCTTGAAATACTTGGCATTCTTGCAGGATGGTGTCCACCCGATACTGGGCTTCGATCATAGTGTGCTCCTTGATCGGTTTGACGTTGAGTCTTTAGAGAGCAGGCGCTTTACGTCGTCTGTTCTGTTTATCTGTAGACTTTTGAGAGACGTGATCGACTGTCCGTTCTTATTAGCAGAGATCAACTTTCTCATACCTAGAGGTTGCTCAAGACAGCGCAACCTCTCCTACTGTAAGATCTGCAGGACGAACTATCTTGCTCTGTCTCCTATCTCCATCTGTTGCCGCAACTTCAACACCATAGCCAGCGTTTTCGACCCCTTCCATACTAGCCTAAAAGGAATTGCGGCGCTTTATTACCAGCGTGACACCTGATTTGCACTTCTACATCTGTATTTTTTGTATGTAACATAATATGCAATCACTGATTGTTTTTATATAATATGTATTATATATATATAATATAATTATCTTTATATACACACTCCATTTAATTAGTTTACCGTTTGGAGTGTATCTAAACCATTAAATTAAATAAATAAAATTAATATTACATGATATTAAAAATAATTGTTAACTCCGCCATGAACTCCGCCGATACTACTCGTAGCAATTTTGAAATAATAAAAGGAATTAGATAGGGGTGGGAATACCTGCCATCTCAAGATTTCAACTAAACAGCAATTTAGTATAATACGCTTCAAATCACGAACTTGTAGGGATTAGAATAAAGTTTCTGTATAAATGAAACGGTATATTTGAATAAGGCAAAAAAATTAAATTTAAGAATATCAAATTAATTACATTAGTGAAATATAAATAAATCGATTTTTATTGTTCTATAATTTATAATATACCTATAGTTTGTCTAGGAACAGTAATAATGTCTTGAATAAATTCGTATAATTTGGAAATAGTAAATTCTGAATTAATAATTTTTTTAACCCTTTCGGTCACGGCGTTCGTTTATATATTACGTATTTTCATTTTGAACTTTTTTTCTTAAAAAACAAAAAGTCGTTACCGAAAGGGTTAAAGAAAAAAGTAAAAAATCTCGTGATTGCGACGAGAAAATTATATAGGTAGATACGTAATATTAAAAATAAAGTATTTGACATTGGTTTCATTCAAATTAAAGAAATCTTTCTAAATTTCATGATGTTGTTCGGTTATATTTTCCAAATGTCGAATTTTTTAATAGTTCTGTTTTGATATCAGTCATCTATAGTCAAAGGCAATTTTAGTCTAGATGTCGTACACAAAGTTAGAACCCATTGAAGTCATTCAATCTTATTACACAAATATTCGCGTTTTGTGAAAGTTACGTTTCGCGAATTTTTCGGTAAACTTAATGGCCCAACTGAACGTGCATTTTATAAACTGCTGAAGAAAATCGGGGAAAGCGAGAAAACGGGTCGGTTCTGAACAAGTTCAGCCCGGTCGGTCGAAAAAATTGCTTCATTTGCAGCGATTAGGCTTTTCAAACACCTCCAAATGGCGAATTATGAGTAAAGATTTGCATCTACGTACCTAGAAAATTTAAGCTGGACTATTCACTTCGCTGTACATTTTCCGATTGCATTTTAAATTTAAAGACGACATGATGTTTAATTTTACTAGAATATCATTTTCAGCGATGAGGACAATTTTCTTTGATGCTACGTGAAAGGAAAGGTGTACACAACATTCCACAAACAACTTCAGAACTAAAAAACGAGATCCATCAAGTTATTGGTGAAAATTCCCAATAGTATTAAATATTTAGAAAAGATCTTTAATGTATTTTTAAGTAAAACAAATATTTTACAAGTATTAAATATAGTATAGGTACATAACATTTGCAGAGAATATGAAAAAAATCGATTTTATTTTTTTTATTGTGTTCCACCAAATGGTTCAAGCTGAAAATTTTACCATATAATGAAGAGCAAGAAAGGAGTTTTCTGTGAAAAATTCGTGAGTGACATATGAAAGGAACATATTTAAAATATAAGGACAAAAACTTCTTTATTTTTTTTTAACAACAGGGATGGCTAAAAACTTACCAAAAAAATATTTTTTAACGTCTTTTTTTAATTATGCCGTACCCCTTCGGGTACATTCTACATACATTATATCGTTCGGTCATCCTTCCATCTATGCTTACATCCTCCATAATAATTAACTTATGAGTGTGCAGTGCCAGTTTTATTTAAATATGATAAATATTTTCAGCCGTATGCATAGTCAACTAAGTAGCTACTAAAGCGTTACTAGTGTCTTAGTTAGTAGGTAACCATGAAAACCTTATGCATAGTCGAGTTAAAAGGATACTATCCTTAGTGGGATCACTAAAATCCTTAGTAGGCTTTTAAGAATTTAGTGACGGTCTTGGGCATGTTTAAGACCATTTTAAGCTATCTTTTGTCAAAATTAAATTTAGTTTCGTATTTAATTCATTGTTTTAATATGGTAAATTCCATAACATGGATAATTAGTAAATAAGTAATTAATAACTTATCTTACAGTTGAAAGTTAAATTAATTTTTTTTAAATTCTCGTTTAGCTTGCTTTGCATTGAAAATAAATTAATTTAAAACTTAAAAATAATGAAAAATTTTTTAAACATTTTTATGATTATGTAGATCATATTTTTGATTCATTATAGCAATGAAAAATTTCGCGAATATTATATAGAATAAAAAAAGAACACCTCGTGTTGTAATCGATTTGTGATCAATTAAATAATTTCAACAATCATGCACGGCCTGGAACTCCCGAAATTCAAGTTTTTGCGTTTATAAGGTACACAGGTATATGAAAAAATATTTAGATCCTACTTTAATACCGTATAAGTAGGATTAGAAACAGGTAAAGCTGTTACATTGTAGTAGCCATAATATTACGGTCAATTTTAGGATGTCAGCTGATGTTTTGCAGAGTTGCCAAATAAATATTTAGAAAATCATACAATAAAATCATACTAAATAAAATGGTACTAACATTCATTTTAAAAGAACTATGCATACCAATATTTTAGTAGCTACTACACTGCTACTAACTAGTAGCTAGTAAAGAGCATTTTAAAGGTATGACTATGCATAAGTCTGTTGTGTTATACTTATAGTAAAAATTAACAATATAGTGATCTGTATGACAACTACGTAGTGGTAAATCTACGATGCGTGGGAAAACAAATTCCAATTTTTACTGGTATAATTTTTATAAATATCAGGCGTCTAAAAAACTTTGTTTATTAAACTTGTTAAAACCTAAAGTGATTTAAATAAGTAATATTTATTGTGTAATGTGTATTAAGGTACCTACATTATATTATTTTACTATTATTATGTATTTGCAATTTCTTGACAACTAAATTAAAATGTTAAATATTAAATTCTGTTTTTTGCTCCTTATTAATTTTTTTGATATCGCCGCATCACCTGAGACAGGATCATTTACTTAAATACTTGTAAAATGGTATATTTCAAATAATAGAAGAACCTACAAGCAAACAGCTGACCAACAAAATTATTTATAAAAGTGAATAGATCATCTAAAGTAATATATACAAAATATTTACTAATTACTTAATAGAATCTGGTTATATACCTAAATAAGTGACCACTTTTAGAGGTTATATTAAAATTTTGGCAGTGACAGAGTAAAATTATAATAAATCATTTTAATTTTTGAATATTAATATGAATTGAAATGTAAATGTTTTTGATTTTGATAGTGATTCCGAAATCATTTAGATTTGAACATTTAAGTAACCCTAAAATATTTCAAACAAAGAGAAATTACTAGGAGGAACTTAGGGAAAAAGAATTCATAAGAAACTTCCGGATGACCGAAACCACATTTTATTATTTATTATCATTTTTATTATTCTTAAGTTGGAGGATGAAATCAAACCGCTTACCAATCGTAACAATGCAATTAGTGCTTTAATTTCTAAAACTGCTTCTAGATCTTAGATTTTATGCTACCGGAAGTATGCTCTAAGTTGCTGGATTGTTACAGCAGTTGCGGAAGCAAAATCCAGGTTTATTTAAGGAATTTATAAAAATGCTTTCGACAGACAAAGAAATTGAAAAACTCAATTGGATATTTTCAAAATTGCAAAATTTCCAAAATCATAAGTAGTACATCTACAATATAACACACAAGATATTACCTACTGCTACAGTATTGTGCGAATTAATGTGAACAGAGTCTGATTTACTTTAAATATTGTTTATTACAAGGAAAAAATACTTTGGTATTATTTAATAGGGGATATGTCCCCCTTTGGCTTTTATTAAAGCTTCAACTCGTTTTGTCATAGATAATATTAATTTTTGATAACTTTCCTTGATTTTCTTCAAGGACAAAAAGTTTACTCTTCTGGACCGGCCAGGAAACTCACCGGACATTAATCCTATTGAGAAATTATGGGCTATATGCAAGAATAGCTTGTTGAAAATGGATTGTACAACAAAAAATAAGATGATTGCGGCTGTCAATAAGGTGTGGTTTCAAGATGACAAAATCAAGGAAAATTGTGATAAATTAATATTATCTATGACAAAACGAGTTGAAGCTGTAATAAAAGCCAAAGGGGGACATATCCCCTATTAAATAATACCAAAGTATTTATAAACTAGTACCGGTTGTATTTTTCCTTGTAATAAACAATATTTAAAGTAAATCTGACTCTGTTCACATTAATTCGCACAATACTGTATGTTATGAAGTTCTGTTTATAAAGCAACATTGTTCTGTTTTCATTGGTTAAATCACAGTAATTTTTTACACAAAATTAAAATTTTCAATTATTTCATATCAGACTTGGACGCAATTTATCCCCTTATTAAATCACTTATACCCATGGTCCAACGTTGATATAAATTAACACCAGTATAAACAGCTGGTTTAGACTAACTGACTATTGTAAAACCCATAAACACCAGCATAACGTTAAACCACAGTTAAATCATGCTTAACTGACTATTGTAAAAGCGGGCCAAGGCTAAAATCCAATCAATTTCATTAAATGACTTTAACTAAAGATTAGTTGAAATCGCCAATCTTTTCTTTCTGTGTATGATTTTATATTTAAAATAAAGTTGTGTTATTATTGAATCCTGCTATTGGACCGACTCCTGAGATTTTCTTTTGCTTCTCCGACTGATGAGCTAGTTGGAGGTATTCAAAAGTTTGGTTTTTATCATAACAATATATTATGGCGGGAGATTTCAATGGAAGAGAGGGGAAAGGAGTTCTGACTTACAAGTGATTGGTAAACGTGGCGAAGAGAAAAGAAATAATAATGGAAAAAAGTATAATTGATTACTGCACACTGAATGATCTAATAATAACGAACGCCTTCTACAGCTATAAAAATATACCTACTGTCGTGAAACGAACAATTTAGCGTCTGGTTTTTGTTTCGGAAAAGGGTTGTTATGTAATGCACCCATCCTAATTATTCAGATGCGATACTAACAGCACTAACAGGCATATTTCGGTGCGATTCTGATTTGACATAACAACCTTGTTATGATAACCATTTGGTTATTTTGTAACAATATGGTTATTTCAGCCGAATTGCTATTCTGATTTTGAAGACATAACCATGAGGGCGTGGTTTGTGAACCATTATTGTTATAATTCATGGTTATGATAACAACTGCATTTCAGTACTTGTTATGCTCATTGTGACCATTGTTATAAGTTTGATGCATCCAAAAATAAATTCTGTGGCAATTCGGAACAATGGCTTAAATGAATTTTCTTCACTTTTTGAGATTTAAAACTATATCAAAAAATATTATTTATGATTATCTAACAATACTTCAGTTTATTAGTATAAGGTTTTGAATTATTTTAGAGAGCATCTACGTTTAGAATATAGATTTATCCATTCCAAATGACCGAGGAAAAATTTGTGAAATTATTTCGTCTAAATAAAGTTTCTGTGAAAAATAATAATAATAATAATGTTTATTAAACGGAAAACTCCTTTGAACAGTATAAAACATAAAAAAAAGACATAAATTTACAGAATTAAAAAACACAAATACTAATAGGAACAAGATAAATAAATCTCAGTTAGCCTGCTCTACATGTCCAACTTCTGCCTAACTTGTCTTCTAAATCCCAGTTTGGATTCGGCGAAGAGTTCCAAATCAAGTTGATTGGAATATTATTACTGGAATCACGACGAAAATTTGAGGCAAAATTCTTTAAACTGCATAGCATTCTATGAATTTTGTTCGACAACATTATTTGTTCGATTAGCATTTATTCGAAAGAACATTTGCTCGACTTTGAATTTTATTTGACACACATTTGTTCGACATGGAATTTTTTGTCATAGTACATTTTTTGTTCGACGGTATTTTAAATTATAATGCCATACATTGTATAAAATAATAAAATAGTTTTATATGTACAACTGTGTGTAGAATAAAATTCTAAGTCGAACATATTAATATGTTCTTCGAATAAATGTTAAGTTGAACTAATGCTCTTCGAAGAAATGTTAAGTTGAATAAATGCTCATTCGAATAAATAATGTTAAGTTGAGCAAATGCTCTTCGAATAAATGTTAAGTCGAACAACACTGCTCTTTGAATAAACTTTAAGTCAAACAAATGCTCTTCGAATAAACGTTAAGTTGAACAAATGCTCTTCGAATAAATATTAAATCGAACACATGCTTTTCGAATAAATGTTAAGTTGAACAAAATTCCGGTTACGACTGAATAGGCAGCATATAGTAGCCCCACTAGTTGCTACAAAAGGTAAATTAACAAATAATTTCATTTTTTAGAAGAACTGTAATTGTTTTGTAAATGTTCTTTAAAATAAACATCTTACATTAACATAACTCTAGTTTACAAGCATTTACATTATTATGAATTTTATAAATTAATTTAATTTTAAACAAATTTGAAAAATAATTTAATTTGATATTTCAAAATAAACTAAATTAAAATTTTTAAAACACAACATTTGATGAATCGATCTGTCAAATTTGTACAATTTTACGGCACATTTGAACTATTTATAACAAGGTTTGGTTATGCTTAAATTATAACCATCATGATTATGCGTGTTTAAACAGAATACCAATTTTCGGTAACGTTGTTACAGAGATGGTTATAACTTAGGATAACAATCTAGTCATAGCAATATGGTTATATAACCATGTTGAAATCAGAATCGCACCGATTATAAAACTTAAACACTTCCAAAACACATAATTATTGTAGCATCGATTTAAGTTGAGTGAGGTAAACCTGGAATAAAATTTGAGTTGAAAAGTTTTGTTCGTGCGTGTATAAAAATAATTTATCTTTAAAATTTGGGTTTTTAAAAGTTGAAAGAATGATAAGAGAACGACGTGAAGGTCGAAGTGATAACGGGCGCAGGTTTTTGAGCTGCGTGATAAAAGTTGGGTAAAAGTACCGATTTTTACTATTATTCACTCTGAATAGGGGTGGATGCTGTATTTTTGGAGTACAAATTATAAAATTTGATTTGGGAAAATATCATTGCCACGTTGTTAGTCGAGTATTTGGAGTTTTGGAAGACATTGTGAATCGATAAACTAAAACTGATAAGCCGCCATTGCCATTGGTGTGAAAATTTTATATTACAATTTGGATAAAATTTACCTCAAAATTAAAGATTCAAGGTTTCAAAACAAGACGGATGCAACACAAGATGAAATTTTTTGAAGGCAGTTTCTAACTTTACAATAATTGGGAGAGAAAAGGCAGCCAAAAAAATTAAACTTTATAATTTAAATTTACCAAAATTTATTGAGCATTTGCTGTTACACATGTTAACAACTATTTTCACAATTACACAAAAAATAAGATCTATAAAATTGGAATTTAGCAAAATTGATTTAACTAAAAAGCAAATAAAATAAAACACAAAACGAGCCTGAATCCCATGAAATATCCCCGCAATTCATCTCTAGAATCTCATTTCTGAGCTTTGTAAGCGCTTTTCTTATCCCTTAGTTAAAACCCATGTTTCGCTTCCGTATGTAACTACTGGCATTGATATTGTTTTGTTAAATTTTAAAGCCGTGTTCTGGCTGCTTCTGTTTTTGAATGTTCTTCGAATAGTATTTAAGGGGTAATATCACCTTGTATGCAGTTAAAGCGGGGTCATTTTGTTGAATTTATTATAAAGAAATGAAAAGATTAATTGATATTCTAGTTTATGCTTATAAAAGTAGTACATGTCTTGCTCTCGCAAAACTATTCCTGTTTTTTTGTCTACCTACTTGCGTGTACCGTAAATCAAAAAACAAAAAATTTGCTGAAAATATGACTCAAAATCTAGTGAAAATCGTAGGATTTTTTCGAAAAATGTTTTGTTACAGAAACGGCATCGATTTGAATATATTAAAAAAAAAATATTTTTTTAATCGCTCGAAGATTGGTTAAGCGCGTATTATTACATTATCAAACTTTTCGTTCAACTTTGTTGTCAAACATTGGTTATAAAGTTTAACCAAAGTCTGATGAAAATCTTTGGGTGGAGATCTCGATAATAACAATAGCTTTGCAGCAATGCGCATGATTATTCAAAAGTTGAACAGAAAGTTGAACAAAAGTATGATACGCGCTACTCTCATCAAACATTTGACAACAAAGTTTAACGAAAATGTAACAAAAGTTTGATAATGTAATACTCGCTTTATAAAATCGTTAAATTGAAATTTTTTGAAAAAATCGTAGAATGTTCACTAGAATATCTTATTTTGCAGCTACAGTTAAAATTTCAACTCAATCGGATAAAAATTGAAGGAGCTAGCAGAACGCCAGGTTTGAAAAACGTAGTTTCGATATAAACGCGCTTAAAGTTTTAAGTAATAGAATTTTAAAGAAATTTTTATTTTATCTCTAATTTGCGATACCTGCACTATATTGCCCTTCCAAAGAAAGATTATTTTCCTCTTCATCCTTTCTGGCAAACACTGTCTCTGATGCGAGCCGTTTTACCTCTTCTGTGAAGGTGCCTTCAGCTTGTGCGATGCGTATGCAACATAAGTCCAACATAAATTATAACTTATAATATTGTAAACCAATTATTGTGCCTATTTGTTCCATAACTGTCATTATTGCAACAAAACAATTATTGAAATATAAAGTAGCACAATTTAATACTTTATCAAGCACGGTTTTTCCACTAGAATATCACTACAAACACTGAAGAAAACGCAAGACCTATTGTGGGAACCACCGGACTTTCTAGCAACAGTTGATCATATTTAAACCTATAAATTGGGTACCTATAATCGGTATAGCCTATTTATAAAAGGATAAAGATCACAATTGAAACAATAAAGATACCTATAATTCGGTTCTACGACTATGCTCGGAAAATTGACTTTTTGGACTTTTTAAAATGTTTTCCCCCTTAAACGCAACATTTTAAATAATTCTTAGAGAGCTTTTAAGCCAATAATAAAAATCACGAGGTGAAAATTATACCTCTTAATTTATTACTAAATGCGGTTTGACAAGGACGTTAAGTTTTTACGAAATTAAGGGCCAATTTCATAATGAATTTCAAAGGAAACATTAAATTTAAAACGGCTTTTAAAGCCAAATTGATCATTGTAATTGGTTTATTTTGTCTTAAAATTTTGTAATCGTCTTTGTACAAAATTATGTCAAGTGCAAAACGTGTAAATTTTGTACGAAATTTTGTATTATTAAATTTAAACAAAATTGTTCGATTTATTTATCTAAGAAATAAATAGGGTGACGAATGTGGAGATTTTCAGAAGAAAGGAAAAAGAACGGGAAATGCCAATGACCATCAAAAGCTGTAAGCTTGAATACCTGGGCCACGTCATGAGAGGATAGAAATACCAACTACTGCAGGGAAAAAGACGGACATCTTGGTTGGGAAATCTGAGAGAATGATATAAGTGTGCATCAACATAAGTTATCAGAACAGATGTTTCAAATATAAATATTGCAGTGCTGATTGCCAAACCACCTGAAGAAGAAGACGATAGAAATAAAATGAGTTAAGAGTTTGTGCAGTGCTACATACCGCCACCTAGACAACTGCAAGGACACAATTGCTGTAATACAAGACCCGTACCTGCATGCGACGCTTTGCAAGACCAAATAGAACTATGTTTACAGGTAGGTCCACAAACCACATGAAAAACTGTAATATTAAATGCCTAGCAACATTTAGGTCAACAACCTCTTGCCTCATTAAGTCTTGCCGCGACTTAACTGTAGTTCGGAGGGCTGCGATTTAGAAGGTGGCCAAAAGGACGTGATTTTAGCATCCATCTACCTCCCAAATGATTCGCCTGAACTACCACCTTCTCAGAGGATGATGGATCTGGTGGACTATTGTGAGCAACACAAGAAACACCTCATAATTGGATGTAACTCCAACTCCCACCATCAAGTATGGGCAGCAGCGATTGCAACAATCGAGGTAAGTCTCTTTCAGAATATCTTATTGATACAAATTTAGTAATACTTAATCGCGGGGATGTCCCTACATTTTATGTGTCACCCCACCGCGATTCGGTGATTGATATTACCGTGGCGTCATTAAAGCTCAGATTCACAGACAAGTATTAAGTTCTAAGTAAGGCACTTCGCCTCGAATTTGTTTTTGTTATTTTACTCGGTTGATAAGGGTCAATTTTAAAGATAAGTATTAAGTATCAGTAATAAATACAATTTTAAAAATACTTCAGAGTTTATTTAACTTGGTTTTAGTTTAAAACATTATTATGATTTTTATTTTATATATATTAAAAAATTAGCTAGTATCTCTGTAAATTTAACACTCACAATATTGTTATTATAACAATTTGATAATATGATAATGATACAAACAGACCATCATTCAAACGAATGACGTTCCGTTGATAAAACAACAAAAAATCTTATACTTGTCTCATTCTACTGATCATATCTATTTTTCTATCTCTTAATACTACTAGTAACATTACCAAGTGTTCTGCAATTAATAGAAGATAATTATTACGTCAAGTGGCGCTGTCTATCATTGAGGGCAATACAAAAGCAAAGACGTAAACGGTAAAAGTGTTTATGTTTTTAAAAGTTACGTGCTAATGCCTTCCTTTTAACTTTTCTTAAACTGGATTTCTTCAAAAAAAATTTGAAATTACAAATTTAAAAGAATAAGGAACGAATTAAAAAAAATATATGGAATTTCCACAAAGGGAAATCCGTTCCATCCATCCTAACACCGTTTTCCTTGAATAGTTAAAAAACAAAACGACCACTGTTCTAACTAAAAGAAGACCATACAACGCATATGGAAAATATATAGTTAGATATACTACAGTTTAAGTAGCCATTACGAACACCAAAGCGAAACGATCCCCGGGACCAGGAGGAATTTACCCTGAACTAATAATGAATTCCCCAATAAAACTTTATGAAATGCTAAAGAACTTGTTCGCGAGATGCCTCAATAGTGAAGATATCCCAAATGAATTGAAAACATCATTTATCTCGCCCATCCATAAAAAAGGACCTAAAGATGACCCAGAAAATTATCGAGGAATAGCCGTAATCCCCACAGTAGGAAGGATATATTCAGAAATTTTAAAAAACCAAATAGAAGATAAAATAAAATCAAAACAACCGGAAGAAGAGGCAGGATTCAGGGCAGGAAGATCAACAATTGACAACATCTACACCCTTAAAATAGCATTAAAAAAAAAATGCAACGAAATAGAGAAATATATAGCCTTAATTTATCTAGAAAAGGCATACGACAGTGTACCAATATCGCGTATGTGGACTGAAATGGAAAACATTAATATAAAAGCAGATTTGATAAGCGCATGTAAAAGATATTATAAAGATAATACGGCACGGGTAAAAACGGGAAATAGAGTAACGGATGGTTTTGGTACGACAAAGGGTCTTAGAATGGAATGCTGTTTATCTCCAACGTTATTTAAAATTTATCTAAACAGAGCCCTAAATGAGTGGACAGGGAAATGTAAAAGTATGGGACTACGTGTGGGAGACAGCATACTGCATTATGCAGACGACCAGGGTCGATTTTCATAATAGTACTAATACTAATAGTTGAAAAGTACAAGTTGAATATTATTAATATTATAATGAAATTATTATTTCCATTAAAAAATAATGGAGGATGAATTTTGGCTATGCTTTTAGAATAGGTTATTTCTTTAATAAGTACCAAAAATCACGAACCTAGCTGTACAGATTAACGATTTGAATTGTATTTAAAGTCACTTGTAACTTGTAATATTAGTAAATTTTCATTATGAAACAGAATCCTGGTGGTAATAGCCGAAGGTGAAGATGACCTAAGCTATATGGTACGCAAACTAAACGAAGAGTATGAACAGGCATGGATGAAAATGAATATGAAAAAGTGTAAATATCTATTAGTGGGAAACAGTAACCAAAATAACTTACCTCTCGAAAGAACTTCATAAAAGGGGTAGAAAAATGTAAATATCTGGGTGTAATTTTCAACAAACACGGAAACAGCGGAGAAGAAATAATAAACAGAATAAATAAAGGCAAAAGCGCTATAAGAGCGCTAAATTCAGTACTATGGGATAAAACTATAAAGAACGAAACAAAATAGAGATTATTATAAGAGTATCATCCAAAGCACAATCCTATACGGAGCCGAAGTCTGGGATGTAAGTAGCGCAAATAAGAAAAAACTGCTAGCCACGGAGATGGAATTTTTGAGAAGAAGTTGCAAAAGATCGCGTTTAGAGAGAATAAGAAATGAGGTAATTAGAGAAACAATGGAAGTGGAAAAAAGTATATCACAAGAAATTTGGAATGTATGGAAGTTGGTGAGACGATGTGAATGAGGGAATGAAAGCTATAAATCAAGAAGAAAACGAATGTTATAACAGGGGGAATTGGATACTGGGGACGGAGAAGCAGTACTAACTGTAAAATAATCCGTTGTGTATTATATAAAAAAAAATTTATTCCCAGTAAAATTGACTCTTTATTGCTTATCTGTGGTTGATAAATTTGTTCCGTTTGGCCGTTCAACCCTACAAACTTGTCATAGAAAGTGTAACTTTTGTTTCTACAAGAAATATGTAGGAATCCTATAATGTAGAAATATTAATATAATATCTTTAATAATTATCATGTTTTCATAAATTATATTGTTGTTTTAATTATGATATCTGGTTACTTTTATTATTTTGAATAAGTGGGTATTGAATAAATTAGTTCACAATTTTTGTCGTTCATTTCTACTTTGAACGCTTAGTTGAAAAAGTTAGATGAAATTGTAAGAAAGCTATGATCGTCATGGGATGAATGCGAATCATTTTTACGTCTCAACAGTAGACTACTTCAAAACCAACTTTAACATAGCTCTATCAACTCTTCTCCCTACTCCAGTTAGTTGTTATATATTTGTTACAGAAGTATTCTCTGAAGTATTTCGAGAAAACTTTAACAAAGCACTGTAGGGGATGCGCTATACCTACTTTTCAGCTGATTTTATTTTTTTCAATAAATAGTTTTACTTTTTATATAGCTACATCGTTTGATTTTAAGATAAACAAATTTAATTGAGCAAATGATTGTAGAAAAGTGTAGTACTAAAAACCATTCACACGTCTAAATATAAAATTTATTACAATTATTGCAATCTAAAATTCAATTCGAATTTGCCTTTTTATTCTAATAAATAATAATAATATGTGGAAAGGATATTGGGTATAGTGGACCAAATAAATCAGCAAAATCACCTCGTCGACGTTTGGAAGACTTGATGTCTTCATCCTCAGGACTAAACAGAAGGAAAAACAGTGTAAAACATCGGTATGCACAGTAAAAATCTTACCTTAGTAAGATTTGACTATAATTCGTATGTGAAGGAAAGTAAATCGTCGTAACTCCCTAAAATCTCAACACATTCATCCACTCTGTCTTTGGGTACCGCAGTCAGGATATGGTCCACGTATAAAAGTATAAATGGGAGCTCAAAATCGACAGAGCGAAAAAAGTTGTACAGAAGGTCGTTCATAACAAACATGGCAAATATGGGTGACTCAGGATCACCCATTGCTGAGCCAACGCACTGTGAGTAAAACTTGTTATCGAACCCAAAGCAACTATTGCCAAATATTGCTGATATCAATCTGATGAATTCATTTAATGGAACGGTAGTGAAAGGAGCTAGTAATTCCCAGTTGTTGGTGATGGACGCAACAACGGCCTCCTTTGATATATTGGTAAATAGCGAATTCACGTCGAACGACACCAACGTATATTCTTTAGGTACGTTAACAAAAACATAAAAGATGTTAAAAAGGAAAATAGAAAAACCTGGAAGAATAATTCCAAGGAAATAAAAAACAATTAAATGTTATTAACAAAAATTGGTTATGTAGACATCACATAACATTCCCCATAGTTGTCGTTTATCTCAAACGTTTATGTCAAATTGACAGTAACAAAATGGTGGTCTAAAAGTAAATGACACTTGAACTTTTTTTATTTTGTTCACCATTTCCCCAATTTTCAACGGATTTTCAGATGGCCTCTAAGTTTAACTATGATGCACATTTATGCCGAATTTCATGACATTTGATAGCGTGGTTCAACCTGTGCGATTGAGACTATTTCTATTCGTACCTCAACGACCACATACTGACATACAAATGAACATGTTACTGAAATGCATCACAATTGTATCAGATCGTGATAAGAAACATTTTAATACCAAAATTTCGGTTACACGTAGTTAAAACATAATATATTTTTGAATTTCATTGTGTCAAACGAAAAAAAAAATTAAAATCTTTTCTACATTAGTAAAATTTAAATTTATTTCTTTAATGTGGAGTAACAAAAAAAATGTCAAATGTCAAAAGATGTCGATGCATATATAAATAATTTTAGTAGTAAGAGAAAAAATACAATTTTTTACAAATTAAAAAATATAGGTACTATATAGATACAATGTAACATTTTATTTTTTTCCGAATTCCACAGACAGCAAGTTCCTCTTTTTGATAATTTTGAAAAAAAATTATTTTATGAAATGTTATATTGCATTTTTTACCAAACGCTAGTATATTCGTACGCCGCTGTATTCATTATTTAAACAGGTATTATAATTCCCAAATAAACCCCCTTAACCGATCAATGTTCTTAACCTTAGATAATTTAGTCGAAAAAATGTTTGTTCCTTCGAGCCGAATTGGGTAGTTATTTGTTTGCACAAACGATAAAAGTTCTCGCAATTCATTGCAATCGAATTTAAATATTTTATTTTTTAGTTAAGTAGTTAGAATTTAGTTATTTGTTTTCTTCCCAAACCAA
Source organism: Cantharis lateralis (assembly GCA_963170105.1). Lineage (NCBI taxonomy): Eukaryota > Metazoa > Arthropoda > Insecta > Coleoptera > Cantharidae > Cantharis > Cantharis lateralis. The sequence goes on from OY720629.1 coordinate 15,665,810, forward strand.
TTCAGAGATTTACCAAGCCGATTGTGTTAACTTTTCTGATCATATTCCAATTGTTCAGCAAGTTGTTGTTTCAATCCTATCATTTTTTGTTTGCTTCTAATTTTTAAATTAGATTATTCCAAGATGCGATTTGGTTATAATGAAATTGATTTTCTTCGGATTTTGTTAAAATTTTTCGATTGTAATAATATAGGTATCATAATCGAAACGATATTTTCTCTCACCAGCTACGTTCATAGTTTATCGCATCGTTTAAATATTTGTCAATTGAAGCCGAATTTGTTTAAATTCAATCCAAAATTTCCCAAAAGACCAACCATGGAAAGAAGGCTGGAATTGTTAGTGGCAAAAAGAGAAAATCAGTTTAGAAGAATACAATTGTGCTATGACGCAACAGTTCAATTCAAGCGTGATACTTCTAACCATACATTTAAGGAAAACTTTCAAATTAGATACCATACCATCGACAAAGTAGTTTTAGACTATACAGAAACTACACAAGAAATAATAGATTTAAAGTTGGACCTAAACCCAAAGCAGAAACCTGATTACTCATTGTTTCACGGTTTTGATGATTTACATGATAATATCCAATACCTGGCATCCGAATTGTTAAAACCTGCTGCGAAGCCTTTACCCACAACACCATTAACAAACCAAAAGTAAAGCTGCCGCAAATAGAATTGGTCAAGTTCGATGGTAGTGATATGTCCCTTTGGCCAATTTTTTATGCTAATTTTAAAAACCTGATTCATGATAAACCTGAATTTTGCAAAGGTGAAAAACTTCAATATCTGTTAGGAAGTTTGATTGGCAAGGCATTAAAAACATGTAGCGGGATAGAGCCCGTACTAGAAAATTATGATGTGGTATGGAAACTTTTGAAAGATACCTATCATGATAAAAAATTCTTATCCAACCTATATTTAGATAGAATTACCAAGTTTCGCCCATAACATGTAAGCGGAAAAAAAAGTACAAACAATTTAGGCGTCGGTAAACTTTGCCGCTCACATTAAATAGTGATTTCAAACTAATTCATGCTATTTGCCACCTTAATTCGCGTTTTACAAAATGTGAAGCGCCACGTAGTGTCCTTAGCGGTAACTAGCATAAGCGGTATTCGGCGTTTTTTCGCTTTGAGTGTGTACTAAGTTTTTAGTGTTTTTTTAATCAATATGGATTAAATCCTGAAAAGTAAATGTAGTAGTATGAATTGAAGTGTTTACGGGTGTCATAGCAAGTCTGGTCATTGAATAAATTATGAATTAAGTGTATTTCAGTCTTTTTTTAAGTGTTTCTATATATAATTACCATTAACTATCATTTAAATTACAAAATTAACTAATGTAAACATAATTGATTTAAAAAACAAGATTTCCAATGTAACTAACGCAAACTACAATATTTATGTAGCTTTATAATAGCCGTTAATACCGCATAAGTCGGACATATTGTTTTAGTAGAGCGCCACCTATCGGTAGTGTAAAATGCGAATAGCCTGATCGAAATGGTGTTGGTTATCATATAAATGTTTTGCATAAAGATGGCGGTGGAAAATAACCAACATAAGAATTCTTAATCCACTATCATCGGGAACATTTTGCAGAATTGAATCGGGTTTTAACTAAATTTGGGTGTCGGTTGTAAAAGCTGAACGTTAAGGGCGAGAATCTTCACTTTAAACGGTCTGATGTTAACAATAATCTTCTTCAAAATTTTCCACAATGGAAACGTGGTAACGAAAAGCCACAATGGTTGTTTGCATACCTGGACGGGGTTATCAGAACGACAGAACGAGCTAATGCTGTCATTACTAGCCCAACATAGCTACACTAAAAAATCACAACACCAAAAAAAAACAAGATGTCCAAGGCATTTCAACCAGAAGAATTACCTCAACGGAGTAGAACCAAATTCATGCTCTCGCTACTAGAACCAAGCCCATACTACTGTATGCGGAATGTGGATGCATCTCATACACGGACGATAGATTACTAATTACACTATTGCATCCAGCAGAGGCTCTGCCGAGAAGCTCCCGAACACCATCGAGAAAACAAGAGAAGTCCCCGGTTGGAGGTCTATAAACAGACACAATGTGCATCCTAGCAATTTTCAAATATACCGACGTGCACTCAAAATTTCCCCACACACTCATCTCCGAAAACCCACCTAGCGAAGTCTCCAAAACGTCTTCCGTCAAAACAGTAACACCTCCGTGAATCATTCGCGGTCGCGAGTAGCAATCAATTGTCTCAAAACCACTCACCTTTAAAAATTTGTCTTCCCCTGGGCGGAGCCAATGTTCCGATATACACAATATGGAATACCTGGCTACCGATTCAAGCAGGAGTTCCTCCAACTGACCGATTTTGTATCTTATCGATTGCACATTTAGGAATAGAACGTTGAGGCATTTAGTTTTACTGAGGTCTGGGGCTGGCAGTCTACAGTGTGATTCTTTTTTGTTAGAAACCAAAAAGCTCCTTGATCACTAAACCACGGGGCCATATCTCCGGGCTCTTCAGTCTGTTGACATCCTCTCGAAGACAAGACAGCTTGAAAGAATCTCTCAGCTCGATAGACTCAAGGTAACCAATCAATCCACTAATCGTCACCCCCGGATCGAAACCACTCGCGTAGAAATGCACTCTTTTCTCGGCACCTCTTATACTACCCGTATTACTTGCAGTGCCCATTATTCCAGAGTTTCCTCTCTTATTATATCTGGCTCTTGCAGACCTATCAGTTGTAGTTTTGTAGCTGGTTTTTCCTTTATGGGACCCATATCTGTTGTCATGTTGATCGAGTTCTGACGTCCATTTTTGTGTACCTTGGCTTAAATTTTGAAAAATTTTATTCCTTTTATTCTTTTCCGTCATTGTGAGTCATTTATGCTGGGTTTCACAAAAGAGGTTTAAAATTCAATCTAGGATTATAATATTCAAACAATATAACAACAATGGATTTTCTGCACTGCACTAGTACAACACCATCAAAACTTCAGTCATTCATTTGACTTTGAAAACACAAAAATCCTTGACAAAGAGAGTAATTATCTAAAAAGGAACATCAGTGAAATGTATCACATCCTAACAACAAAAGACAATGTAAATTTCAGAGAGGATACACAGAATCTCAGTGTTATCTACAGTGACTTATTAAAATGAACAATTAAATAAATGTTGATTAAGTATCAATAATAACGTCCTTCATAGCTCGCACCTTAGTCAGATAACACAAAGATTGTAGTTGGTATATTTGTTGCAATTTGTTATAGCGCATATTTTACAATTTTATGTTTTACTATTTTACTTAGATTTTTTATATTTTTTATATATTTTGACTGCGTCCTATTTAATGTTAGAGTGTTCGTTTATATACTTGAGTCGCATGCCATTGCTTTGGTGCTTATGTACACAACCCGGACAAGCAAAGTTTGATTTTTCCACCGATGTAATATCACAGTGTATTGAGGTGAGATCATTTTTATCAATTATTGTCAGCTTTGAAAATTAAATAAATTTGCAGTCCTGAGGAAGCTTACAAGAAAGATAAGCGAAACGTCGACGATTACACAGTAGTTTCATTTATAACCCAAAGGTCCAAATTCCCAAAAAAGAATACCATTGAGATAATTTGAAATGGACGAAAATAAATATCTATCATTTAATCGTAGTTTAAATTTTAAGATACCTTTATGAAACCCACCATTAGTAATTTAAAAGAAAATCCCGAAGGCATACTAGTAACGCCCCCTAGTGAGCGGTAGAATCATCAACCTACCAAACTATGGTGAGACTCTTTTGCGCACGCAAGTCAGTCGTCGACTCGTAAGTTGAGAAGTGGTCATGTTACCTAGTCCTGGTACTATTGCATAAGGTCTTGAAATTTGGTTTATTTTAAAGAAGATTTCGAGTTCACTGACTGGAGTATTGTAGTGGAACATGCCGTTTTGCCGTGGTGCAAATTATATTAAATAGTAAATGGGCTTCTCCGATAGTAATAGTTCCCAAGAAAGATGTTGATATTCGTATTGGTGTGGACTTTCGAGGATCGGTAAACAAAGTTTTAGTACAAGAACATTATCCGTTACCATCCGCAGAAGATATCTTTGCGTCAGTAGCTGGAGGAACCATATTTTCGGTCATAGACTTAACAGATGCATATACCCAAGTAAAAGTAGCAGTAGATAGAATCTCAAGAACTATAAACGATTATTACTCGTCTAGGATTATTTCGTTACACGAGATTAACTTTTAGAATATCCAGTGCATCCGGGGACGTTTCAATCAGTGATGAACCGCATATTATTAGGAATTCCAAAAGTAAAGTGTTACCTTGATGATATTTTGATAGCGGGCAAGGATATGAACGAATGCCATATGTTAGTCGACATCATCCTAAATCGATTAAAGAAGTACGGAGTAATAACCAATTTCGCGAAGTGCAAATTTTTTGAAAGTATCGTTGAATATTTGGGCCATAAAATTGATAGAGAGGGTATTCATCCAACCAAAGACAAAATTCGGGCAATAATAGATGCACCACAGCCAAAACATATTAGTCAACTTAAATTATATCTGGCTCTATTAAATTATTATTCAAAGATTGTACAGATATTGTCGTCACGTCTTTGATGTGAATATCGAACTAAATATTTATTAAAACATAGAAAAACTAAATTATAAACAATATTATATAATATTATAATTAAACTTTAAAAATTAATACAAAAATTTTAATTGAACAATATTATATTTCAAAATCAGACTCACTGGATGATTTTATTTCCATCTTAAATATATTTTTCTTAGCTTTCACTTTCATTTGTTTCAATTAGTAGTATCTTTAAACTTGAAAAACATTAGTAGCCCTCCTTCGGCAGTCGAGTGACAGGTATCGGATACATTGGACGCACTGTCCATTGCATTTTTGTAGCGGGCACGTAATAAGAACGTACCTATCTATGTATAACGTACCCATCTCGAATTTTAAATTAAAATAAACAAATATTGAAAGGTACTTAAACAGTTTCTTTGGTACATGGTCGCAATTTTGATTCGACGTTTATGCAAATATGCGGAAAAATTTATTATTTGTGGGCAGGACTAAGTCTGCCGGGTCAGCTAGTATACTGTAAATAAATGTAACACCACAAAAAAAAATAACTAAGAAGAAAGTACCAACAAAGTTTTACAAAAATTTTAAATTTAATATACTGTCGCTGCCCCCTATTATTTTATAGCTTAAAAGTCCGTACAGTAATTATTACTAATTGAATCGATAACAATTCCTCGCGGTCAGTTCATCTCGCGACAATTTATCCAATACAACCAATCTAGGTATTCCTGTATTCTTCTTAATTTGTTTCAGAAATTACCGACAGTACGGCCAAAATAACTTTGGAGTCGAGATCAGTGTCGAAAAGAATAATTAAATATACAGTGACTCCAAATGAAATCCGGACACTCCTATGTTACCAATGTAAATTGAACATTTTGAAGCCGTTTTTGTCATATTAAAATCGATTTTACAGCAAAAGTTTTTAAACATTTTTTGTTGCAAATTTCATTGCCTTCAATTTTGTTTATTGGCATTATTTTATTTTGTCGTGCTGTTTCTGACTTGTAGCCATTTAAACAAGACTCTGTAAAATACTAAACATATTTTCATCTATATCTTGAGAACGGTGCGACAAAATAGAAAATGTATATGAACAAAAATATAGGCAGTAAAATTTACAAGAAAAAAAGATCTATTCATTTTCATCAAACATTCCCACGTTCAGAAAATCAACGATATGGTGCGTGAAAATCGCCGATTGACTATCAGTGAAATTTTAAAAGATGTTAGCATCTCAATTTGGTCATGTCATAAAATTTTGGCTAAAAAATTAAACATGCCTCGAATTTCAGCAAAATTTACTCCTTGTTTAATAACTGGAAAACAGAGAAAAAACATCTCAGCCTCCTTACTCGCAGCGGAGCTGGATTTTCTTATTTTCCATTTTTCTTATTTCAGAAATTTAAATCAGTGCTGAAAAGACACCATTTTCAGACTATTAAGGACATCAAAGGAAATTTGTCACAGACCTTAAAGGCCATGTCAAATGAAGCTATCCAGGACTGCTTGGCGAAATGGAAACACCGCTGGAAGAAGTGTATGAATATGGGAGGAGAGTACTTTGAAGGCGACAAGAAGCAATAATCTGAAAAAATAATAATAAAGTTCAGTTATTATTTGAACAGACCTCGTAGGAGTGACCAGATTTCATTAGGAGTCATTCTACATAAAAAAAATTGCTGTCTGGAGTTATACTCGTATAGCAAGGTTCAATGTTAAGAAAACTATCATTTAAGTTTATCTGAAAATGTGACTAACCGAAAGAGATAAGGGATGTAAGGATAGAAATGGATACTTCTATTAAATTGCGTTTTATTAATATATTTATTTTCTAAAATAGTATTTGTTTATCACGAGATTCAATATTAAAGCTCTGCATGTGTATATTTTCGTAAAAATAAAATAAATTTTTTTTTCTTTTAATATTGATGTCGTAAAAAACAGAATTTTCTCTTAGATTGTTCCGGGGTTTGTCTGTCGTGAACCATCCTTACGTATAAATTTGCGCAAATTAGCATAATTATTATAAATGAGATTCAAATTAATTCTTTCGGTTTCGAATACTTTATGTTGAATTTACTTGTTAAACGTTTTTAATTGTATTTAATTTTTAAATTCCAATAAAATTCGGTAAAAGAAAGTATAATATTTTTACTCGTATACGAGCAGGTATGAGTTAGAGGTTAATCTTAAAGACATTTTAAAATATTTAAAATTAAACGCATTTTATACCTAAAATTTGTTATAATTTATTATTTATACTGATGATTATATTATAGTCTGCAAAAACTTTAATTGAGACATCCTCCACTGCCACCACTGTAAGTAGACAGATTAGTCAAAATAACTTTCTAATTTATGTTCTAATTTTACCCTTCAGTAATTTAATTAATGTAGGTAACAAAATTTAATTTTAGTGTACCGTGTGAAGCGCAGTACATTTATGATTAATGTGACAATTATTTATTTTGATAAGAAAAAACGAACACCTTCTTGCACACACATTATTTTTAAAAAATTAGCATGATTTATTCTAATATGCCTAACAGTTTGTTTCCAAACTGATAATATCGATTGGATGTACCGGTATTACATATAATAGTAGGTATAGTCCGGAATCATTTCAGACAAAAATATGGCTTGTGTTCTAACAAATTATATCTTTCATTTTGGTTTAGTAGTAAAAAATTACTTAAAGTCAAACATTCAACTCAAGCATAGTATATTTCAGTACGATTCCGAATAAAACATGCAATCTTTTCTCAAAATTTTTACTTTCCGAACTCCTCAGTAAGAAAAGTATTGTAATCAGAAATTAAAAAAAAATTGAACCCCCATTTTTTTAATCAAATTTTTAGGTTTCGAGGTATTCTTAAACCATTTTGACCTTTTTTGAAAAATGTGTGGGTGGGTGTGTATGTCTGTGAACACGATAGCACCCAAACGAAAGAAGGAAATCAGTTCAAATTTAAAATTTAAGTTTGAATCTGTTGTCACACGAAGCCTATTGAAAATGAATAAAATCGAATGGGGGGAACGGAGGGTTTACCTGAAGCGATAAGACATAATCCATCATAACTTCTAAACGCAATGAAAAAATTATCACTATTACATTTCCTACTTTCTGAAATTAAAGCTTAAAATTTACTAATCAAATTTTATTTAAACTAGAAGAGGTAAATTGGTACAGACAAAAACAGACGTGGCAAAAAGTGAGGTTAGGAACAAAAAAAAAACGTGACAAAAAGTGAGTTAATTTTTTTCGATTATAATGGCACCTACAATCAACGACGTATTGAAACGTTTGGATAAGATGGAGAACTCTTTTTCATTAAAACTCGAAGATGTGGTTTCCACATTTACGAAAAAAATGGAAGACATGGAGAAGGCTTTTAACGAAAAAATTCTACAACACGAGGCAATAATCCAAGATTTACAAGTGGCAAATCAAGGGTTATTGAAAGAATTAAGTGGATTGAAGAACAATTATAGACATGACGAACAACGAGACTTAAGAAACAATATTATCGTTGTTGGAGCACCAGATTCGGCTGGAGACAACGCGTTAGATGAATTCATCAAGATAACAAAAAATTTGAAACTAGACATCGATCCTACAAATGTCAAGCGTTGTTTCAGAATTGGAAAAACAAGTGACAAAGCTTCTAGGGTAATTAAAGTGGAATTGTTTGACGGCAAAACAAAAAAACTCATCATGGACGCAAAAAAGAATGATAAAAACTTCGGTAAGTCCAAAAGTATTTATATTAATGATGAACTATCAAGAAGTAACCAAGAATTATTCCGTAAAATCAGAATACTTAAAAAGCAGTTAAATTACAAATACGCTTGGTTTGCGGAAAATAAATTTTTTATAAGAGAAAACGAAACATCTAAAATTGTTACTATCAATGATAAAAGCGATATTCAGAATTTAAAAAACTAATTGTTAAACTTAAATTTTTATATGTAAATATCCGTAGTATTAGAAATAAAGTAAGAGATTTTGAATTATTGGCTCAGCAATACAATAGTGATATAATAATTGTAACGGAAACTTGGTTGTACTCGAACGAAATCAACTACATGGGATTAACCAATTATACAGCTCTCCATTCATGTCGTAATGACAGGGGAGGGGGGGTCGCAATTTACGGTAAAGTTGGGGTCGAAATGGAACTGTTGGAAGAATTTTCTGGTAATTTCATAAATTACATAATCATAATTGTAGCTTCTTTAAATCTTAAAGTTCTTGGTTTTTATCGTAGTCAAAAATGCAGAGTAGATTTTTTCCTTTCGAAACTAGATGAATTTAGTTCTAGGTATAAAAATATGATTATCATTGGCGATGCTAACCTTAATCTACTAAGTAACAATAAAGACGTATCTGAATATAAACAAAAAAATAATTAACAATAACGGGTTTAGATTCTTAAACAGATTAAGTATTAAAGCTCCAACTAGAATTGACATTCATAGCAATAAAAGATCTATAATTGATCATGTTATTACTGATATTAACCAGATTAAAAAAAATTCAGTTAACATTGTAACCAATCAGATATCGGACCATAAGATAATAAACCTAACGGCTCAATTCAACAACCAAAAAGTCTGTAATATGCAAACAAAATCAATCTTTAATAAATCCAAAGTTGATTTTGAATTATTTGAAGAAATAGTCAAATCTACATTTCCAAATGCCAATATCACCAACTTTGAGGAATTGATTAATTATATTGATGATATAAAAATTAAATGCACTACAACTTTTAACATTAAAACAAATAATATATGGGTAAGTAATTCGCTATTATTGCTAATAAAGAAAAGGAATAAAATGTACAAGAAATACTTAAAAAATAAACTGGATATAATCATTTTGCAAAGGTATAAAAGATTAAAAAACGAATGCACATTATTAGCAAGAAAACTAAAACAAAACTATATTAATAAAACTATTGAATCATCCAATGGTAACCCAAGAAGAATGTGGGACCTAATCAATAAAATATTAAAAAATGATTTCTCTGGCCAAAACAGAAACAAAAAAAGAGACTTTATAAAAGAAATCAACTGGAACAACAAAGTAACAAGTATAAGTGGGGAAATAGCAAGTGCTATAAACAGTTTTTATACGGAAATTGGACCAATTCTAGCAAAAGATGTAAACGTTGTGAACATATTAGAAGATTTTCAAGAATCTAAATGGTCATCCATGGATAAAGAAAATTTCGAAGAGGCTCAAGTATTGCTGGCAATTAATTCACTTAAACAGAACAGTTCACCAGGACCGGATCAAATTTCAGTTAAGGATTTGCAGTCAATAAAAGAAATAATTCTTCCAAAGTTAACTGAATTAATAAACATTTCATACAAAGATGGTAAATTTCCGATAATACTAAAAACTGCTAAAGTGATTCCAATTTTTAAAGCAGGTGATAGAAATGAATGTGGTAACTACAGACCTATCTCAATTACCAGTGCGTTCTCAAAAATTATTGAGAAACTAATTAAAGAAAAAATTATTAAACACATTGCAATTAACGGTGGTCTTGACCTTTATCAGTTTGGATTTCAACAAAATAGTGGCACGCAAGCTGCAATATTAAAGCTACTGGATTTCATTCATGAAAAATTAGACCAAAGGGAATATGTACTAGCGGTATTTGTGGATCTTAAAAAAGCATTTGATACAGTTAATCATGATCTGCTCTGGCATAAATTAAAAAGTTTGGGATTTGATGAAAATAACATAAACTTTATTACATCTTTCTTTCGTGATAGAACACAATACGTTTATGTAAATGGTGAAAAGAGCACAAACAAACCTACCTCAATGGGAATCCCACAAGGGACGGTTTTAGGACCATTATTGTACCTTCTGTATGTAGACAGCATACGTTTAGCAGGACTTCAAGCTAAGTACATTACTTTTGCAGATGATACGGTACTATTATATCACGGAAAGAACTTAGAAGATTTACAGGACGCAATAAATAGGGACTTACAAAAATACTATCACTGGACGGCTCATAATCGTCTTACTATTAACAGCACCAAAACTAAGTATATGATATTTTCTCAAAAGAATAAGAAATCTCCTTCGATTTCTCTAAAGATACAAAACATTGTTTTACAGAGAGTGCCAAACATAAAATACTTGGGTATTATTGTAGATGATCAACTAACATGGCAACAACATACAAATTGGACTTTACAGAAAAATTCTCCTTTAATAGGAGCTATGAGTAGATGTAGTAAGTTAATCCCTTTAGAATATAGAATAATGATGTATCACGCATTTATTAAACCGCATTACTTGTACTGTATATCATCTTGGGCGCACCAAAGTGGCAATATCGCGAAGATACAACGCCAACAAAATAAAGCACTAAAAGTTGTTTTCAATTTGGATTGGTTCACTGCAACAACAGAGATATATAAAGACAACGTATTTAATATAGAAGAACTTATATTTATGGAAAAAATGAAGATAATCTATAAAATTGAAAATAAACTATTAAAAAACTGTATACATCTAAGAAGACGAAACCAAATTCATGAATACAATACCAGGAAAAAGAATGATTATGTAATAAATACAGCAAGAACAAATATGGGGAAAAGAGCTACAACAATAAATGCCTTACAAGAGTACAACCGTTTACCGAATTACATTAAAGAAGCTAATTCTTTGAATATTTTTAATTAAGAAATAAAAAATTATGTCAATAAGCTAAAAAAACTATAAACATATAAATACAAAACAATAAATAGTTGTAAAAATAAAGTTTTTTGTACACATTTACCAACTAATAACTTATATTTTAATGTATTATTTTATCTTTATACCAGCTCTGCTGAATGAGATGTATTGTAAATAAATAAAAAAAAAAAAAAAATTTTTTTATTATAAACTCAAGCAAAAACCAAAATAAACTATTGTCTTTTGTTTTCGAGAAAAATTCAATTGATTTTATTATTTTTAAATACTGATTGGAATGTTCTTCGCGATGATGAAATTTTGTATTTTGAGTTTTGTTAGCCGAGGTAAATTGGACGTTAATTTTGATAATTCGGAAAGTTATGCGATGGCCACATGATTTTTTTCTTAGATTTTTAAAAAATTACGTTAACTAATTTGGAACTAATAAATGTAATTTCTTTTGGGTTAATAAGTAGGTACAAAATTTTAATTCAAATAAAATTTTTTTATTAAAACATAAAATTCTGTTTTAAATCTTAAATAGCCAAAAAGAGGACCTGGCACGAAATATTGCTTCGGGAATTTCGCAGATATTATAGACTTGTCAGTTTTTGACAATAATAATTATTATCTCAAAAATTAATATTTCGACGATAGCTATAGAAATTGTACGTAGCTGATAATTTTAATACAATATTTTAAGTTTTTTCGCTTAAAAATAATTATTAATGTTGAAAAAAAAGAAAAGTTCTAGTTCTACGACCATCTAAGTATTTTTCTATGCAAATGGTAGAAATAAACAAACTGAAAGCAAAAAATCAAAAATTCGTTGAAAAATAATAAGGTTGTGAGGGCAACAAGAAATCAGTAAACTAATAAAGTTTTAATATTAAATAAAAAGAAGCTTATGAAAACAAATTAATATGAGTTTTTGATAATTTTGACAAATTGATAATGTTACATTATAAACTACGCATTACAAAATATAAATTCGTGAAATATTTGCTATCGACTTCACAAGATCTTGAATTTTAATCTTTGCTGGTTATGTAAGAAATAAATGTTACAATGCCTAATAGAAGATTGGATGCACTAAAAGTATTTAGCAATATATTTAAACCTACATTTTGTACCGTAACGGTAAGAAATAAAAATTCTAAGGATATTATTGAATTGCAAAACTCATATGGTAACATACTAAAGGCCTTTTATACGACCGATAAGTCTGACACCAATGAAAAAATTGAAACTACAAAAGATACAAATTTATTAATTCCTGCTACAAAACTTGAAGAAATTGAAGAAATAAATCCTAAAATATCGAGTTTAATTGATCCAGACTCACAGAAAGGTATATTTGACGAAAATGAAGACGACATCATTAAAACTAATCGAGAAGCTTCGTGGAGAACAATGAAATACTCTTTGTTCTTTTTAGGTGCTTCGTTTATTGGAATTGGTTCGTATTTATTATTAGAATTTGGAAAACCTAAAGTTTCTGAATCTGGAGAATTGATAGTAGATGAATATTCCGATATGCCTATTTGGATGCAGTATACATATCGAACGTTGAAAGAAATAGATTATTATAAACGTCTTATTAAAGAACCATCGCGTGAAAAGCTATTACCAGATCCACTGCAATATCCTTATTATCAACCCAAGTATACACTGGTTCTTGAATTAATAGACGTTCTAGTGCACCCAGATTGGACATATCAAACAGGCTGGCGTTTTAAGAAACGTCCCGGAATAGATAAATTTCTGGAAACTCTAAGTGGAACATATGAAATTGTAGTGTATACTGCAGAACAAGGTATGACCGTCTTTCCAATAATTGAAGCACTTGATTCAAAAAATTTAATTTCATATAAGTTAGTTCGCGATGCTACCCATTTCGTTGAAGGTCACCACGTTAAAAATTTAGATAAGTTAAACAGAAATTTGGAAAATGTAGTAGTGATTGATTGGAATCCAAAATCTGTCAAATTCCACCCTGAAAATGTATTCAATATTCCGAGATGGATCGGCAACGATGATGATAAAACTCTTTCTGACTTAAGTGAATTTCTAATGACTGTAGCTTCTTCAGATGTTGAAGATATACGAGAAGTTCTCAAGTATTATAATAAATTTGACAACAGTTTACATATATTTCAAAAAAAGCAGCAATCATTAATAGATCAACAAGAAACTGGAAAAAAAGTACAACAAAATAGTTTCATACCCACGCAACATTGGTCACAAAAGTTTATAAATAAACCAAGTTCACTTGTGTAGTATCTAGTACCATATTAAAAGTTATTTATTAAATAATTTTATTACTTCGTAATTTTTTGATAGTTCCTAGTATTACTAATACATATTATCTGTAAGTAATTCCCAATAAACATTTCTTGTTATATTATTGCTTGGATTGTATTAAATTAATCTATTCTATAATCTTAAGTAGGTCATTACAAGGGCTAGGAAAATGATGCACTAAAACCCTACAGTAAAGGCACTAAAAAGTTACTAATAATACTACAAAAAAATACATTTTTACCATGAAAATGCTACTGACCCGCTTTTACAATCGTTGGTTAAAGTATGAGTATAACTAACCTATGGTATAATTTTATGCTGGTGTTAAAGTTTGTGTTCGCTTTTACAAACAAAATTTAACCCATGGATAGTTATAATCAGCATAAGTGTAGGGTGGTAACATAGAATCTGATTATATACCTAAATAAGTGACAACTTTTAGAGGTTATATTGAAATTTTGGCAGTGACAGAGTAAAATTATAATAAATCATTTTAAATTTTGAATATTAATATGAATTGAAATGTAAATGTTTTTGATTTTGATAGTGAATCCGAAATCATTTAGATTTGAACATTTAAGTAACCCTAAAATATTTCAAACAAAGAGAAATTACTAGGAGGAACTTAGGGAAAAAGAATTCATAAGAAACTTCCGGATGACCGAAACCACATTTTATTATTTATTATCATTTTTATTATTTATTATCATTTTTATTATTTATTATCATTTTTATTATTTATTATCATTTTTATTATTTATTATCATTTTTATTATTTATTATCATTTTTATTATTCATAAGTTGGAGGATGAAATCAAACCGCTTACCAATCGTAACAATGCAATAGTGCTTCAATTTCTAAAACTGCTTCTTAGATTTTATGCTACCGGAAGTATGTTCTTAGTTGCTGGATTGTTACAGCAGTTGCGGAAGCAAAATCCAGGTTTATTTAAGGAATTTATAAAAATGCTGGTTACTGTCGATCTTTTGGGAGCTTTCCCTTCAAAAGTACGATAGAAATCCATTAAATATTTTAAAAGAGCTAAATTTTTGCTTTCTTATGAGGTGAGGATAAATAAAATCGGCCCAACGGTTACTTCACAATTTAATTTTGAAAATCGACGAACTTCTGTTTTCATTGGCTAAATCACAGTAATTTTTTACACAAAATTAAAATTTTTAATTATTTCATATCAGACTTGGACGCAATTTATCCCCTTATTAAATCACTTATACCCATGGTCCAACGTTGATATAAATTAACACCAGTATAATCAGCTGGTTTAGACTAACTGACTATTGTAAAACCCATAAACACCAGCATAACGTTAAACCACAGTTAAATCATGCTTAACTGACTATTGTAAAAGCGGGCCTAAGAAATGAGTTGAAAATGTAAAAGTTCTGCTGAAAATAATTTTTAATATAAAAAGATTACTTATTACTCAATACATTTTTAATATTTTTAACATTATGTAGGTATAATTAGCTTTATGTAGTGTTCTTAAACTTAAACAGCATTATTCTGAAACAAACATTAATCAGAAAAACTATTTTACTTATAGAAACTTAAATTCCATTAGCAATTAGCATCTCTATTGTTGTACTGGACTATTAGGGACTCTCTCAAATTTTCAAACAGAAATAATTTGCGATTATCAGCTAATAAAGCTCTGTATGATGAAAATGATTTCTCAACGTCCACTGATGTTATAAGTGCTGTGGTATTCTCAGTTCGCTTCTCCTCACCATTTGCACCCATGCCAACTCCTCGCCTATCTGCAGCCCTCTTAAAAATTACAACCCCTGTCGTGTTGCTTCCTTTTTCCCTCCAACCGTTGTAGTCTCTGTCCAATATAACACTTCTCGCAATCCTTGCAGGGAATCTTATACACTACTTCTGAGCAGCTTTCTTTTTCTACTTTATCTTTAAGTGTTGTGTAAAGTTTTTACCTATTCCTTGTTAATAGTTTCTTCATTCTCTCTTTGTTATCATTTAGAAACTCTGGATGGCCGATGTTGATAACTCTTTTTATTAATCCCGAAACAATAGACTTTTTGCGCAATATAAAAGTCTAAAAATCAAAATTATCAAAATTTTGCTAGCATTTCTTAAACAAATGGAAAAAAGTAAAAATAAAAGAAAACTCACTGGTATACGGTACAGAGGTGAAGAGTAATATATAAACATCGACAGTTCTGGTTCTAAACAACTCGCTGTTTATTTCTGTAAAAATCGCCAGTTTTGACCTCTTGATCGCTGATCCTCGACAGACCATGAAGTCTGGTTGTGTTATCAGGGAATTCATATTTTGGTAATTTGGAAATCTTAATATGTAATTAAGTTGGTTTGAATTGGAATTATAATATGTTTCTTTTATTTTGATTCTTGGGCAGAATGTAATTCATCATCATTATTTTTAAATTGGGAAAGCAAAATTATAAAATTTTTGATAATGTAAATTTTTACCCTTTTGCAAAATGGTATTTTGTTTAAAAATCTGGTGATCAAGGCGTCTGTGCGAGGGGGATGATAACTTCTTGATTCAAATTTTGTGGTAATGAAGGTCTTCTTGTTTTTTGGTGAAATGTGTTTTCGTAGAGAAAAAAGAATTTTCCCAGATTATTTAAATTCTGGGAAAAGGTGAATTTTCAATATTTACAGCATATTCCCTCTCATTCCGAGGTTTGCCCTTTATTTTGCCTTATTTAACTGGACTATTTTTAATAGTCAATAACAACGTTTATTTGCACGGAACAGCGATGAAATAGAAAACTCTTTTTCAAGTGGCGATAAAAAAAAATTTGGCACTAATTTCGTACGGCAACCTCCACGATATCAATTTTTAGGCCTTTCTTTACATCATTCAGAATTTGGTCAACGGGTTTTTCATACGGAATGTTTCTCAGCGCCCCGTCTATTTATAAATAGCAATATATTAAAAAAATATGATATGGCCATCCACATGACTTTATCATACATTCAGAAAAAAAATTAAAATATACTAATATTTAATTTTTATTGGGCCCCTAGATAATATTTGCTACTGGCCCCGCGCTGGCTTAATCTGGCACTGCACGCCCAACTAGCACAAAAAGGTAGATTTTACGTAAATTTTACGTAATTTTAAGTCGCTGACCTAAAACGGCGCCTTTAGTTGACTTAAAGTTTACGTTAATTTCCCAATTGGAGAAAAAATTCACGTAAAATTCGAGTAGAATTTAGGTAATTTTAAGTAAAAATGGTTAATAAGTATATAACCTACTAGTGCATATAACATTCAGTGAGTAAATTTTACGTAAAACCTGACTATAGGATTGACCAACATTTTACCTGCACCACGTAGTTCTTCATGTTCAAAGAAAAGTTGTAAAATGACTTCCCGAGTTAATTTTTTGTATCTCGATCTCGTTTCCCTCTGTTTCATAAGTATAATCTTTCTATACTCTTTAACTTAAAAATGGTCAACTAAGTAAGTTTCAAACCAAATAAGGATAATAATATTTAACACATTAAATTTTTAAATCGTAATATTGCAAACTGGATTCCGAAAATTCAAAACGCAACTAAGTTTACTGATAAAAGTATGAGTTTTACTTCGAAAAATTAGAATGCCCTTCGATAAATATGAAGTTTTTGAAAATAATTATTAATTAATTTTTAAATAATGTTTTTAATTCGGTTAGTTTAACACGCTGAATATATAAATACAATTTAAATTCTTTATAATAATTTAAATATATTTTTTTATTACTTAATTTTACAATTCATGTTTAAAAAAACAACAGTTTCACTATTTATGGATATTTTTCATGAGATCACGAAAGAATTTTTATCAAAATTAATGGCGAATTTTAAATTCTGAACTAAATGGTAAAATTTCTCAGTTACAAGTAAAATTTACTTACAAGGTTTATTTTATTGGCAATTTTAACTTCCTACTTAGTTAATTATATATAAGTAAAACTATTGGTAATACCGACGTAAATTATACCTATAATAAGATCCTAAAGTACTAATTTACCTGCAAGTTAATAAATAAACAATAAGTGACCAACAGGGCATTTTACCTATTTTATATCTACAGGTACATCTTACTATTATGTCGAGTTTATGTTAAATATTGGTAAAATTTACCTAAATTTTTACCAAAACGTAAACTTTACCTGCAGGTGCATATTAGGTAAATTATTAAGTAAAGTTACACTACAAAATTAACCAAGAATTACTTTAAAGTAAAACAAACTTTTAAGTCAAAAAATAAATGTAAAATTACGTCAGTTTTACTTTTATATTGTCTTAGTAGACAAATAAACTTCTAAAGTTATGTTTACCTAAAAAATATCAAAACTTACTTATAGGTCTGAAGATTATGTCAAAATTACGTAAAAATTACATGCTCAGGTTACATTGGGTTACATTTACTGAACATTTTCTAATGTGCTACTTGGGCGGCTATCTCGACCAATCGAATTACGTTTTGGTTCTCGTTTAAAATTGTGCATTTTAATAAAATTTCAAAAAGATTTAGCATTACAAATAGGTAAATTTATCATTTTTTAATAAAGTATAATATGATTTTTCTGGTAGTACCTACACTGTTTAAAATAATTAAGAAGTCTTTCAAATTCCGAAATATGATCCTATAAATTGAGCCTGTTATTTATATTATAATAAATACATAAACCGTAAAAAATTAAGTTTACCCCAAAGTAATCTAAATAAAATTTAAAGTTTAAAAATCTAAAACCCGACTACTAAAAATAAGAAAGTTGAAAAAAATGAACGTTCAAAAACTAAAATGCGACTAGATACTAAATAAAAAATATTAAAAAAAAAAAAAAGTTCAAAAAAATTTAAATTCAAAAACTTAAACCTGAATACTAAAAATAAATAAACAAGATTTTCAAGAAAGCTTCGGTGGTATTCTATGAAATCACAAAAGGGGGATGCAGGTTTCGAAGTCGGCGCGGTTCCTCTCATTGTATACTAGTAACCTCTGGGTAACTTGACAGTTTCGAGGAACTGTACCATATCATAGGAATTTTTTTAAATTATGTTGGAAGTCGTCAAAAGCATTGTCAGTATGTTACCAATAAATTTCGCTATATTGTAAGTTGGCGACTATAAACTACTTATTACCGGTCTAAATGATATCATAAAATGATAAAACTCTTTAGTCCTGAAGAAGCTGTGAAAAGCAGCGAAACGTCGACAAAAGATTAGAAGAGTTGTTTTTGTCCAATTAACCCGCTAAACTTATTTAACACTATGGAATTAGTCTTTAAAAGGATTCACTTTTTTTCGGATATTGATACACCGCTTCGTTTATTATGTAGCCCGACTTGTTATTATTTAATACTTCAATAATTATGTTATTTCAATATTATTTCTGTTTCCTTTATATTGTCATGTCCTGAAATTTGTAATGTTTATTTTTGAAATGAGGAAAACAAGGAAAGACTTGTATGGTGGAATGGAAGAAATGGATGATAAGAGCTTTTTTCCGCGGTGATTGTGCGGACGGCCACGATATTGTTGAGTGTGGAAAAGTTTGGTCTTAAAATTGAAATAAATGGTAAATAAGTTACAAAAATTAGTTTTATTGAGTAGCTGAGGTATTGGGTAATAATAAATTGTGGATGAAAGTTTAGGATAAAGAAATATTTAATATTTAAATAATTAAACAGAAAATTATTTGATTTTGATAAGAAAACTTGTGGCGAGATTGGAATGAAGGTATCGCGGTTGATTGAAAAATTTAAATGGTTAGAAGTGACAGTTATTTTATAGACAATTAGAATAATATCGTAATTTAAAGGAACCTGAGGATTAATTACATAACAATATGTGTTCTTTTACAGCGGATTTGTAAAATATTGATATAGTATAACTTCTGCCTCATAAATAGCTGCTTATAATTTCAGAGGTTTCATATCGTTGCGCTGAGCTGATAGTATTATTTTTTTTGCCGGAATGAATTAATTTAAAGAGGTAGGGGAGATGTATGCAATCAGAGTCAGTTGGCAATGGTGATCACCACAAAATAACGAAAACCGAATGCAGGGGTGTAATGCCAACATACCCACGCGCTAACTTTGGGGGATTCCCGTACGCGGGTGGTGTCTCGCTCAGTTCGGGCAACGCGCTGGAGAGATACAGACGAGTGACGATTTCGCGCTATTTTGATCTAATTTTTCTAGAAGGTAAATCCGAATGTAAGTCTTAAATTACTGAATTTTTATTTCTATAACTTCAAGTTTTTCGTTAGGATTCTTTTTTTCTCCTTTCCGCCCATGTATGTAATCGGGGTCAGGTGATTTAAATTGCCTGCAAAGCTATGAAAAACAAGGGAAAAGGAGTAAGAAAGAAGAGCAAGCCACAGAAGGTTAGCACCGAAAACGTTAAGAAGAAAATTTTGCAGGAATCGAATAATACTTCGACGTCAGACGTTACCACGGACGAGTTATGTCAAGATGATGAAGACCCGTGTCTTGTATGTGGTGAATTTGGACAAGACTACGAAATTTGGTATTGGTGCACTTCTTGTGGGCTTTGGGATCATGCCAAGTGTACCTGGGTGGGAATCATCGCGCAATTATGTGTGCGATATGTGTTTATCACCATTGTATGTAAGCTGATCATCATTGCCAACATAATATGTTGACAATGGTGATCAAACCTGACTTTTTTTTACGTCTTTATTGTTCCAAAATTGATAAGCCAAAGTGATTTAAGTTGAATTCAATTAATAGTTAAATATGTAAAGTTTATCATAAAAACATAAAATTTAATAGTTGATTAATGGATTTCGTTCTATTTCAATTCTTGCTTAAGTGATCCTCATTACCTACATCTCCCCTATACGTGTCCGACGAAATAAATATGTTACAGAACCTATGCAAAACATAAGGAAATTTCAACTACATATTATAATTATAGAAGTGACATGTGGTGAGGTGAACAAGATAAATCTGATTAATCAAAAGCAACATCCGCCATATGATACGAAATTGGCATATTGGATCGTAAAAATGAAAATCAATTTGTCGTATACCACTGTTTTTTTATGTTATACTGAAGAAATATAAAATTCCACTCGAAATTCCCCTTTGACAATGATTTTCTCATATAAATAGCAAAAAGCTACTTATAAACAGAATAGCAACTTACGAAACTACGAAGATGGTATTAAGAGATAATGATGGTGACAATTTAAATGATTACAGCTATGAAAATAATAGTAATAGAAATGAAATGAAAGATAACTGCTCTGAAATTGATGATGCTTTGGATATTTATGATATTTGTAACCGCAATTGCAAAAAGGTTGTTACGATTTTGTAAACGTCTTACATGTTGGTCTGCAGTAATGTCCCCAAGTTTTAAATATGGAAATTTGGTAGAAACCAGCTCAACTTCGGAAAGTTGGGCAAAAAGCTTTTTATCACGAAACATTGTCAATGCGAGTAGATCATTTTTTCAAAAAGAAGATTACAGCAATTAATGGAATTATCATGATTATTTTAAAATCGAAAGATTATGTTGAGTATAATATATTATAATAATATAATATAAAACGAACGCGGAAAAATGTAGTAATAAAGATAAAGGACAAATCGAGAATTTAACTTGTGTATGGATGAATTACCTTCTAATCAAGAAGTTTCAAAAGATAAATAACAAACCAAGGAAACGAAATCGATGTCAAAAATAGTGAACCAATAATTGAAACTGCAATAGAAATTTGTCGAAGTCTCGGTAAAAGCAATAAAGGCAAAAAAAATAAAAACAAAGTAGTATTTGGATGAAGATCCTACACTTTAGTGGAGGGGAGGTCAATTTCCTCTTCACGCTGGTATACCGGCTTTTCTTTCTGGAATGAAACCCAAGATTTTATGACTAGCTGATTTATGCCGGTCAGGGTTGGCTGGGTCTCGAAACAAGAATTACAAGGTAAGTGCAGCTTCCCCGAAACAAAACCACACATAAAAAACAAAGGATATATATTTTCTCTTATATCTGAAGAAATCAAAATCAATTTACAGGTATCGTTGTCACACCAGGAGTTGTTATCGGTGGAGATGTTAACCATGAAATAACCCACACGAAGGAACATATACGTCGTGAAAGAAAACACACAGTGTCTCTACTGTGATCAAAAATTATTAAACAAGCTGTACCAAAATGTTATCCATAAATAAGAATTCAGCTACCTCAGAAGCTACTAGTAAGTGTACAAACAAAAATCTTATACAATATAACTCTAACCTACAGGTTCAGGAGCATTTAGATGACTAGCAAACTAATGTTCGTCTTCGTATTGGAACTTTGGAGATAATCAAACAAACTAGCGGATAGTTGTACTCAGTTACTGCGGCACTTGAACAAGGATTTTTCGGCTAACCGAAACCATCAAGACAAATTTTAGAATTTAATTTAAGCCGAACGTGCAAAAAACAAAATGTGTAACCAAAATGCCCATTATCAGAAATAAATTTTGATATCAGGACCATAGGCGTACCAAATATAATTAAAAATTAGCAATGGTGCAAAATAGAAAACAAATTTATAAGAATTTAATACAAAGAGTCTCAAGCAATAAGATGCTCTCTTCGAGTTTTATTTTTATAAAATTATAAAAACCTACCCCGGAACATTGCAATATAGATATATAAAGTTTCCTATGTAAAATACGTTATTTGAGTTCATTATATAACTTGCAGATAATAAAATTATCTACAAATTTCATACCAAGAATATTTTGTATCATCAGCTTTTCTCGAGATACAGCGCGGAGAGTAGTAAGCGCGCATTCGTTAGAATTAAAATATGCCGAGAAGAACCCGTGCTGCTTAGAAGCATTTTTAACTTTTCTAGTAATACAGGCCAATAGCACCGCCCCTTCAACATAAGTTCACATATAATTATAGTTTTTTTAAATCTTCAAAGCAATGACCAATATTATTATTATTAATATTAATAAATTAATATTATTATTAATAATATTAATATTAATAAATTAATTAATAATTAAAATATTAATAAATTAATATTAATATTATAATATTAACCCTATTTTTATACGTAGGATTTACAAGGCATAGTATATTTTAGACGTTAGAGCAAAGCTGTCAGTACAACCCATGTCATATTCTAATACTTATACTAAATTATGAATGTATCCAAATTAAAATTTTTGACCATTGTGTGAATATAATATAAAATAAATTATTATATAACTTCACAATGCGCACAGGCAAATTGTATAGAGTAAAAGTCAATAGTTAAAGAATTCACTGAGGTCTGTTAGATTTTAACATAATATTGTTAATATGATATGTACGTGACAAAGCTATAAGATTTTACGACCGATATATTTTTATATAAATATAAATAAATTTATAATTTCTAATAAAAATTAAATTTGTGAAAATTATAAATTTATTGTATACTAATACACAAATTAACATAAAATTTTGTAAGTTGTAATTATTGTTATGTTTGTCATAACATGATAATTATAATTGCTTCGTGGATAGGTATAAAATAAAGATCCCCATTAGAAAAAAATTGGTGGAATCAGCAATTAAAAATATGCTTTTGTGACGTGTTGATCACGCATAAACTCAAGCATCAAGAAATGAAGAAGCTGACAAGCCATTACGTGCAATCATAAGTACACTCCTCACCAAACCACTTAACATAAATTCAATCAATATCAGCTGGCGTTTAAAAAGGGTTTGTTAGAATACAGAAATTCGAATAACGGCAAATTTCAAAGATAATGGCATCTCCATTATCTGCAGACGACGTTTTTGCATACATTATAAGAAAATTTCTTGACGTGTCTATTAAGCAAATTTGATTTGTAGTCCAGTTACTTTTTAGTTTTATTAAATTTTTCGTTAATGATGACTATAATTTAAAATTATATGCCCTATAGCCATCTTTTTTGACACATTGTAAGCAATGGTTTATTAAAACCTGCAAACACATTTGATAAGCTCAACAAACAAATAATTTCAAAGGCTTCAAATAAAATTATGAGGTATTCATTTAAAATTTTTCTCTATATTTTACCAAAATTAAAATTGAATTCAATAAATTAATTGAACTTGAATTTTATAAATATAATTCTATAAGTAACTTATACCTAACTTTTAATTGAATGGAAACATAATGAATGAAAGAAAAAGCCAAAAATTACAGTTTTAATTAAAAACTCTTGTTGGGTTGAAATTTTGTTGTATTATAAAATATTTTAAATTGAAATTTATTTCTACTCTTCTTCGCAGTAACGCGTAATATTGCTTTTACGATGTTCTGTTCGCCACGTCAACGAAGTGTTAATTTTTATTAATGATAGTAGTTAAGCATTTTCTTTTTAAAATTTAAAATTTTTCGCGCCGAAAAAAAGTTGTTGATAAGTAGAAATAATAATTAATTGCAGGTGTTTAATTATAATACTTTTTATAACGCTTTAAAAAAATTGTATTCTGAAATTATAAATTAATAATGGCATAAATATTATACTAAACTGTCGAATTCCGATATTAAAAATAAATACTAATAAAAAATAAAAAATATTTGTAAAAAAAATAGTAAAACACTCAAATTTGAACGGCACACACAGTTTAAAATAAAAAATACGAATACGGTCAATCAAATGTAGAAATAATCATCAATCGCACACAAACGATCCACCCTATTCAACAACCGCTGAAATAATTGAATCTCTTTCCAACTACATCTGTACAGTAAATCAGTGTATACGTATATGTACTATAATTAGAAAATTATTATTTAAAAAACAACGAAAAGACATAACTTTACCACGTTTGACAGGTTACGATTAAGAATATTTAAAGAATAAGAAAAACTAGCATTACATTATAAAAATAGATAAAATTACAAAATAAAAGGCTCTACTTCACGGTTATTTTCGATTTTCATTTACATAGTAATTAACTGGAAATATTAAAGTTAGTCAAGAAAACATTAAAAACATGAATTGAATAATGACTTATTACGAAAACCATAAATAACCCTTTAGTAAGATCGTGAGTTTAAATATCCAATTTTTAAGGTTAAATAATTTAGAAATCTAAGCAAATATAACTAGCCTTCAGGAACAAGAACGTGGTAAAATTTGATATTTGTTTTTTAAATTTACTTTCTGTAAGTCATACAAGACTGCATTGCAGTAGACTTGAAACCGGCAGTGCCGTTCAGAAATTTTTTTATTTATTTAATCTTGAAAAATTCATTAAAGCACGTGACGTTGCTTTATTAGTCAATTTGTTATTTGGTTTTTTTTTTTTTTTTTTTTTTTAATTAAGAAACTCATTTTTAAATCGAAAAGTTGCATTGTAAATAAGTACGAAGTAAAATTTGCAAGCAACTTATCGATTTAAAAATAATGGGATCGTATTAAATATATGTAAATATCAATTAATAAAGAAAGACCGTTATTTTTAAAGGTTGTGATAACATAATAGACCTGATTATTAGAATATTTAGGCGTAATTTTCTCAGTTTGAAGTTGGTGTGGGTTGGACCCTATTGCATAACACCATTCAATAATGAAAACGAAAATTGAGTTAATGCACAAGAAAAATTAAACTTATTGTAATTAAATGTTCATGAAGCACTTTTTAATAAACGGGACACTTTCGAAGAATGTTGAGAATTGGGTTCAAAGTCAAATAAAATGTAAGTTTGTTACCTTATTATACAAGTGTATGGTCTCGCTTACAACTCACTGGTTGTACTAGAGAACTGCCTCATGGTCCAATTTACCCATTTCTTATTTTGGTTAATTCCCTTCTTCAGAAGGTAATGCGAAATAATTTCCAAAACACAAAACTTTAATAACTAATAATTCAACTTGCGAGTCGCGCTAGAAAGGGATTTCAATTTGAACCGAATCACAAAGATAACTTCCCATAGAGTTTTTTTTAAATTTTACTCACACCACTAATTGAAAGTAACAATACCGCACACAAAGCTGTAAGGTCCGAATACTGTCCAAATTTAGTCCAAAATTACAGTATACAAATTTTTTTATTTTGAAAAGGTGAGGGTGCCAGCTTGACGTGGGTCTCTCACCTTGAACCTCTGGTTTAAACAAAAACTTAAAGTGAATAGATCAGTTAAAACCTTCTGTTTGCTTCTGTGAATAATTTCCAAGTAAGACAATAGCTTTCATTAAATTTCACTAATGCCAATAAAAATTCAAATTCAACGATAAAAGTAATCGCTTTCAGGTAAGTTTTGTTGAAATAAATGATCTACATAAAATAATTTTAATAGCATGGCGATCTGTCCAACATGATAATTCTTATCACATCCAAATTTTTCATACAAAATAAAACGTAATCAAAATACAAATACGTCTTTCTAACATTCGAATTTCCAGGTTTTTGTAACAATTTATTTCATAAGTTGTTGACGGTTCCCCCAGTAGTTCCTGTTTCGCTAAGTGTGTCTGAGTTTTAAACTCAGAGAAAATTACGAAAAAGACTCCAATAGGATTAAAGTTTAGTAATCTATTGTGTGAGTAAGATTTTCCGATACCGTCAATAGTATACCTAATCCGGGAGTCATCGGGAGAAGATCAATTTGTTCGATTTACCGTATGCATAAGAAAGCTACGAGATACATAATATATTTCCTTTGTTAATTCGTCTAATGCCCGGTTTCTTCACTCATAGGTAAACTGCCGACAAGTATAAACTGCCGACAAAACAACTTTTGGTTTTCTTCATTATAGTAAAATTAGCCGACAAAAATCCTAGGGATATCTTAAAAATACATTTGGTTACATTAAATTGAGTATGTGTGTGATAAGTAATTATAACGTGGTTAGTTCATCTTATTAATCTAATAACTTACATTTTAATAAATAAAAAAATTTGTTTTGTCGGCAGTTTAGACTACTGACAACTTGAAGAAACCGGGCATAACTCGTATGAAAATCGAAGATAACTCTACGAACACTGTATACAGTTCGGGTAGTTTGATATATGTGCTACGATTTGCCTCGATTTTGAGTCCGCTGGGTTTTTCAACACGACACAATATCAGGAATCTTGTCGCTGTCAGTGAAAGATCACGGATCAACAGAGGATTTTTTCCACTAGTTGCAGGATTCTCCTAATATCCCCGATTGTCGCTATCAAAACTGGTAAGACTACTGAGCGCTTTGTAAGTCAATCTTTTATTATTAGGGAATTGCTTGAATTCTTTTGAGTCAAAACGAAACAGAGAATTCTATCTTGGACAGTGGTGAATTCTATTCCATTTGAAAGTTGCCGATTTACGTTACTACGTGCAAAAGTAATTCCTTGGCAGAATTAGACGCTATAAAATTCATACTGCGTTTTATTAATTGGTTAACTTACTGCCCTTTGCTTGCTTCCCCCCTCTTCATTTCCCACTTAAACAGAATCAAACCTGGGCGACCCAACTTGCGACAGCAGGCCTCGGACCCCGCACCGCGCTGAACATACCGTTCAGTCAGCCACTCACCACCACCACTAAAAACTTACTAAAAATAAAAAATAAGTATATAGGAATTTGTGGCTAATTTGTGGCCAATTAGTTGCCGCAATCCCGAATTAATCGCTCTTACCGTTCGGGAATTACACCCATTTGAGTGGTGGTGGCTACAGCTTGACATCAAGCCAGCATCGCTACCACTAAAAACTTACTAAAAACAAAAAAAGCAAATGGGAATTTATGCAACTAATTTGTTGCCAAATTTATGAGCCAAATACTTAATAATTATAATAAGTAGTTATCTCTTGCCATTTTTAATAATTCCGAAAAAGAGGAAAATAAAGATTAAAATTAAAAAAAAATCATAAATTCAATATTTTATGGAAAAAACAGAAAGTAGGTACAAATTAGTTTACAAAATATTTTTCAGTAGGCAGAGACGGTTCCAATAGAAACTTTTCGGGGGCTAGCAGTCCTCAATTTACCAAGTAAATTCTACCAACTTTGCCTAATTTACACAAACGGAAGGTCCCCCCTCAAAGGGCCGTCGCTGTCAGTAGGGACACTAGCATCCAAGGCCGTAGTTAGATAAAGGGAGGGGCGGAGGGGTTTATGGAATTAAAAAAGAGGTTGGCATATGGCCGTATTTTTCACTTTTCTCCACTTTTTTTTATTTTGAGACTCGAAATAACGATTATTATTATTATTATTACATAGAAAATAAGGTTAAATCGGCAAAGATTGGTTTCTGGTTTACAACAATAATTTGAAAACAATACCTAGCGCGCTTTGCTCTAATTGGTTCTTGCAGAGCTTCATTTTGATTGGAGGGATCATTCCTGCTATTAGGCCCTCGTTCGAAGTCTAGGTTAAGTATCTTATTGAGTTATCTTAGTATCAGAATTGCAAAAACAGGCACCTTAAGGTAAAATAATGCATTACTAGGTTTATTTCTACTTATTTTTTGAAATTTAAAAATTTTCTAAAGTTCTGATGATTTTTGAACTTGGCAATACAGCACCTGCATTTGGCACTCTTTGAAATTTATTAAAAAACGAGAACGGTTGTTATTAAAATTGAACTCTAGACAGATAATAAATTATTGTTTTTAAAATTAATGATGAACAATCTGAAAATAATAACATTTTAAGCGGTTGATTTCAAATGTAATATAATTTTGCAACGCCATCTAGTGGATTCTTAACTGAACTTAACCTAGACTTGAAATTTTTGAAACACGAACATCAAAGGCGCCGACACGAAGTGTCCCTACCTAATACTTTCAGTACGAGGCTTAAGTTTTATAGTTGTAATTTTTAATAAGTACATTAAGGCGTAACGCGAACATTAGGAAAAATAAGAACGTAAGAAACAGTCATGAAATTGAGTGGTAGGCTGCAAAAGCTTAATTTTGAATTATTGATAAAATGCATTAAAAAATTTAAAAACCAAATAATATTGCAAAATAATAAAATTGCTTCAAAATCAAGTGAAGTGTGGGGAGGCAATTAGCAAAGACTTGGAATATATTGTAAAGGCCAACACTATTTATACAATGATAATTTGTAACAGAATTTATATAATAGGACCCAAAAAACCCACTAAATAATATCTATCTTCAAATATTAATAAAATATAGGGTCGGAAATAATAATTTCGTTATACGAATTATTATTATTATGTTGTTTTTTATGTTTTCTGTATATTGTTCTTTTTTATGTTTTTCTTTCACTTGTAGTTTTTCTACTTTTTTGAAGCTGTATAGCTATAACGGCTAAATAAATTTTTCTTTATTTTTATTATTATTATTATTAATTATTATGACGTCGTATAAAATAAATTATAAATAATCTTGTTTTAATAAAATTTTATTTTAGTTTATCAAAATTTTGTTTAGAGAATCATTACTAGCTTAAAATCAAGATAGCGCCGCCACCACTCAAATGGGTGTAATTCCCGAACGGTAAGAGCGATTAATTCGGGATTGCGGCAATTAATTGGCAACAAATTCCTATATACTTATTTTTTATTTTTAGTAAGTTTTTAGTGGTGGCGGCGCTAGCTTGACATACAGGTAGCGCCGCCACCACTCAAATGCCTGTAATTACCGAACGGTAAGAGCGATTAATTCGCGACTGCTGCAACTAATTAGCCACAAATTAGCCACAAATTCCCCATATATTTTTTTTAGATTTTGAAAAAGTGGCGGCGCTAGCTTGATGCGGGGTCATATTATATTTTTTGAATAAGTTAATTAAACAATTTAATGTGTTTTAGAAATGATTTTATTACTTATTTAGTATCAAAAATTATAAGTAAACAAAATTATTAATTCACTAAGCAATAATACAATTTTATATTTTTAATAATGATTCAAAATATCTTTGATCTTCATCAGGTAAAAACCTTAGAAGGCTTTTAATGTCTTCTTCCTTCTCTTTGTTTATACATTATTATATAGCATCTCTTTCCCTGATATTTTATATTTTATATCGAAGTTTTCGTTAGAATTGTATTCAATCATTTTTACTTTTGAAAAGGGAACTTTTTCAAAGCTCAATTTTACTGGAATTTTTCGAAAACGACAAAAAGTAATGTGGTTGCATTTGTATTATTTTAAGGAGTACTTTGGTGTAATTCATGCTTTTTAGCAGCTTGATTAAGTAAATTATAAACACGTACGGCAAACAAGTATTAAGAATGTTTTTGTCATATATGCCGTATAGCCATTCCCTATTTACATACCGGAAATAAATTCTGACTAATTAAAATGTCAACTTTATGTGGAAAAATTGCCGTATACGCCATGAATTGATCTATAACTGCAAAGAAATTGTTACAGCTGCTCAAAACCATCGTTCATACGGTAAAAAAATTCTGAGTATCTCAGCAATGAAAAGAGATAGCTTTTGTCTGATTAGTGTAATCGAAAAAGCAGGTCCGAAAACCCCTAAAAGTATGCTTAGGTTAAAAAAGTCAAAATTGTCGTATACGACAAACAAATTCTCAGCCAACGAATTAGAAAAATAGGTCAACAGTTCTAGTTAATTTGTATTTGATTTTTTATAATTTTAAACAATAAATTAATAAATTTTGATTTGTAGTAGTATTTATAAAAATATTAAAATTAATTAAGTATCGTCACTTGTGAAAATTAATAATAAGTTCAACTATAAAACTAAAACAAGTTAATAAAACAGCAATATAAATTCTTGTTAGCTTTCGAACACGAATATTAAAGTTAAAATATTTAATAAAACTCTATACTATGTTGTCTTTTTGATATGACCGACTCAAATACACCTAATTATTATATTTTTTAAATAAATTTTATTATAGAAATACATATTACTATTGGATGTCCTTATGTTCCTTAAAGAGAAACACGCATGCTCTAGACCTTCCTCGATACCCTATTTACTTACATATTTTACTGCTTCAACAGACAACAATATTCAATATTTATGTAAATGCTTTAGTATTGATAATAGAGAACAGTAAACAACAACCTAAAGATTATCAACATGCAAAACTTTATAATGCATATTATTATTATTAGAAATACACAGCATAATGTGAGATAGTAGAACTCCGGTGATATTTTTTACAAATATAATATTGTCATAGTTACAGAATATAATATAGATAATAATATGCATTTGATATATTATTATTAAATAGTAGTATAATATACTATTATTGATAAATATAAAAGGTAGTTCAAAAGTCTAGATATAAAGGGTCTTTTAATAAGGATGCTCGATTTTTGAATGTAAATAAAACAACTTGTGTGTATGAGATATCCACTTAATTTTATGACATTAAGGGCCGAAATATTCACCTCTCGTTAATCTTATCAGTAACTAAAGTTACCTATAAACCTACCACGTGACATTGATTCGTCAAATAGCAGACGCCCATTATAGGTTTATAGATAACTTTAGTTACTTAAAAGATTAACCAGAGGTGAATAAATCGGCTCTTAGTTTGTAATATATCGTCGTTCAAATGTCCGCCGTGGCTTTACTTTGTAACACGAATTATGTTGTTCACCTAAAAATTGTTTAAAAAAAATCTTTGCATGATAGCACTTGCTTTTATTTTTTAGTTTTTATATTGTCAACAAAAATGATTATTCTAATACAAAATATTGTTTTTACATTTTTATCAGCATAAAATTAAAGAAATAGTTTTGCTAGTGACGTTCCCAAGCTTATTCAGTTGGAATCCTGGGAATGTTCTTACAGATGTGGATGGTTTCACATAACAGCTCCCTGCCGAAAACCAAACTTACGGTTCCGTTAGTTTTGTAGACCAACTTGGTCGATTGATCTTTTTCCATTTTGAACTAATAAATTTAGCTAGAAGATAATGCTTTATAAAAATTGTTATTATCAAATATAAAGCGATGATCCGTCCACTGGTTGGGTGAAAGTAAACTGAAGTTGGAGTTTTTCGATTTCTTCATTAGTTTGGTGTAATTTGATATCTGTTAATGTTAGCTCATCCAAACTGATTGATTTCAGTTGAATTGGTTGAAAATTAATTTTTGGCGTTGGATTGAATTCCATGAATAGTTCTGGTACTTCAATAATGTTAGTAATTTTTCTATATTCTTTACCTTTAATTAAATTTTACTAGCTTTTTACATTACATTTTCCAGAAATTGATATAGGATACGATTTATTTAGTAAGATCGAGGTGAATTTTGAGTCACATTCTTGTCTAACGATTTCTTCTTGTTTGGTGATGACAATAAGCCGTCGATTTTTTGAAATAGGTTCAATTTTAGTTTTCAATGTCCAAAAATTCATGACAATAATTTTGAATGAATTGAACAAGATGAACTTCACATGACGAATTGTCATCAATTGGATTGGCTTCGAATTTATACCATGTATTGGTTGGAATTGATTTCCATGCACTCTTGGTTTTTTAAGGCATTGTTTTGCAAATTTATTAAGAGGAATTTTGTTTGTGGTATAATTGTTAAATAAACGGAATCTTTTTGGATTGGACATGAGTATAAATGGAAATAGTTGTAATGAATAAGTTCAACAATTGGAATTTCTAGGAAGAGTGTATTTTGGAATTTTGAATAAACATTTTGGTTGGAACATTAAGTTCTTTGTACTGAACCTCCAAGAATAAGCGACGTACATCTTGACACCCCATACCACATTGATATGATGATTCGTTTTAATGGTTTGAAACTCATTAAATCTCTGAGTATAATATTACCCTAAATTGTTGCATTTTCTCTACTGGCAATTAAAGTCAATGAACAACCTTCTAATTTGACAATAAATAACCGATTGGGTTTTTGGAAAATTTTTTTTTTGTCAGGAATGGTAAGATCATAAATATTATAATAAATAAATAATGTATATTATATAATTTTTATAAGTAAACTATTTTTATTTTTTTTTTTTCACCATAATTTATAAGTTAATTTTTAAACTTGGTATCAATTCCTGGTATTTTATAATAATTTCGTAAGTTATAAATCAATTTTATATATTTTTTGCACTTTATTGTAATATGTAATCAATTACCTATATCAGTTAGGGCCAATTTCTTAATGAATTTTAAAGGAAGCGTTAAATTTAAAACCGCTTTTAAGACAAAATAAACCAATCAAAATGATCAATTTGGCTTTAAAAGCGGTTTTAAATTTAACACTTCCTTTAAAATTTATTATGCAATTGGTCCTTATAGTCTTAGTAATTCAATCCCGCTTATATTTCTTGTGAATGCTCCAATCCGCGAGGCCTTGAAATAGGGATTTCCATTTTTAAATGCGCTCTGATTATATTTTTTTATTTGATCGGTTTAGAAATTTCAAATTTTTTTTTCATTGAATTGGCATCAAAGTAGGTATAATTTTATTTTAAAGTAAACGTCAAACGCCCGGTTTTTCAATCGTTGGTTAACTATTAGTTTTGAGTTAACTATTAGTTATGTTTTGGATGTACGTTTTTCAATTGTAAGTTAACGTAAAGTGTTGGTTACGTCGTGGTTATGTTTACCAACACATGAGGTATAGGTTAACCATAGGTTGACGAATTACTAATATGAATTATTACGACGATTACGTTATTAATGCGTATAGCAGTGACGAAGAAATAAGGAGGCCAAAAATAATTCGTTACAGGCCTAATTTTTTTGAAGAATACGATGGTACTGACTTTTTAATAGATTTCGACTTACTCCAAGAACAGTTGAAAATATATTAGTGGAAATAAATGTTTTAATTTCTTATCATACAAATAGGTAAATAATATTTAATAATAAAAGGCGTTATAATAAAAATATTTTTATTGGTAGAAATGAGTGCCTTTCTGCTAGAGACCAACTATTGCTGACATTGAATTTTTATGCAAGTGGTTCTTTTTTAAGAACGACTGGGGATTTTTCTGAGGTTAGCAAATCTACTGCAAGTAAAACTGTAAGACGAGTCAGTATAGTTCTTTAAGGTTTGCGGCCGCATTATATAAAAATGCCACAAAATGAAGAAGTACTTCAAATTCGACAAGATTTTTACAATATCGCCAAATTTCCCAGATGCATAGGTGCATTGGATTGCACACATGTGAAAATACAGTCACCTGGAGGTGATGATGCAGAAATTTTTCGCAATAGAAAACAATATTTTTCAATCAATGTACAAACTCTGGCTAGTCCAGATTTAAAAATTCGAAACATTGGAGCTAGATGGCCCGGGTCGTCTCATGATTCCCATATATTTAGAAATTCAAGACTTCATGGTGATTTTGAAATGGGACTTTATGGTGATAGTATAATACTGCCCTGTTAAGAATAGAAGTCGTATCTACAATTTAGAAGAAATTCTGTTTATGATGTTTACAGCTTGAAAATGAGTATAATATCTACTTGGCTGTTAAAGCTCAAAGTCCTATATGTTCTTTTTATGGTTCATAATTAGCTCTGAAGTTTAGTCATATCTGAGAAACTACTACATTTGATAGGTGCATTAAGCGTATTTGAAAATATTAGAAAATAAATATTTTTGTCAGTTACGACTTCTATTCTTAACAGGGCAGAATAGTTGGTGATAGCGGTTATCCAATTAAACCGTACTTAATTACACCATTGCGTAAAACAAGAAATCAACACGAGGCGTTATTCAACGAATCTCAAATTCGTACACGAAATGTTGTCGAAAGACAATATGGTGTTTGGAAAAGAAGATTTCCAGCTCTTGCTATGGGATTAAGGGTCGATTAGATACTGCACAAGCAATTATTGTAGCCACTGCTGTACTACACAATATAGCCATAGAAGAGAATGAATGAGTACCCCCAATAAACCAACAAATAGAGGCTGCAATTAATATAATAAATGATGCCAATGTCGGAATTAATGAGGAAGAAGAAGTAGGAGGAAATAATGCCACTAGAGCAATGTTAATACAAAGTTATTTTTCTAGATTATAAGTTATATAATAACATTCAATCTTTATATATTCAACAATAATAGTATTTGATCGGCTATTTTGTTTTTCTTTATTAATAGTTCCATTTGAAGATTATGTTCCTTTTCAAAACATTCCCTTTGGAATTTCAAATATGATCGTTTATCACTGTATTCTTTTTCGAAACACTCTCGTTGATATTTCAAAAACGCACGTTTTTCATTAATTAACTGAGAAGTTTTGTCGCTATACTTCTTCCCAGCTCTTGTTAAGATTTTCTTGGAGGGCGTTTGTCGTAAATTTCTTTTTATGAATTATGAACAAAAATTAGTATCAAATAAGATTATCTTACTTTCACCATTATTGGAAACTCCAAATTTATGTTCTTCTAAACCTCCAAAGATTTCATCAATACCTAAATCATTTTAATATATTATAATTATTGGTTGGATTAACAATATTGTTTTACATACATTCATCATCATTTTGTAATTCCGTGGATAATTCAGTATTATTGGCAACTCGATCTGAATGCACATCTGTAAAATAAATATAACGATTATCTTTTAAATTTTAGTGTTTATCTTCATTTACCTAATAGTTCAATTTTGTTAAGTTTTGTTGGCGTTTCATCCCCATCATAATTTCCGTGCATGCCATCAATTTGCCTGCAAATAATTCCTTGTATCGTCTCATCTACTTTGGACAGCACTACAGGATTAAATGTACCTCCACCGGTTTTCAATAAATTCGTTCTATTAACGCTGAACTTATTTCTGGTATTTTTTTTTAAATTATTAAATTTTTCTTTTAAATGTTTTTTATTCCGAAATAAATTTCTTTTATTACTGTTGTTAAACGTATTTTCAACTTTGGTCCAAACCACATCTTTCTCTTTCCAAGTATAGGCACCAGTTTTTTTTTGACTCCAGAATATTTTTGTATTGGTCTACTACAGAAACCAAGAGCTCTTCTTCCGCTTGGGTAAAATTTAAGGCACGTTTTTTACTATTAGCTTCCATATCAGAAGAATAATACCTATATAAGGTAGAGAGCGTTATAATTATTTTTATTTGTAGGTATTTGTTTATATCAAATATTTATATGTTTATTAATTAATTAATAAATTAATTTTAATAATAATTAAATTTAATAATAAATTAATATTAATTAATTAAATAAAATAATTTATTATATTAATAAATCTAAAATTATAGTTGCTTACCTGTTTCTAACAGATTCTAATAAAAATGAAAGACAATAATTATTATAAACACGAATAAACACAATCGTACGACTGACAACTACTATTCATAAATATTTTTACCTCCCGCACATACCTGTAATATATTATTATGGTTATACTTATAATAATCGTATAGTAGTTCAGATATACCGTAAACTAAAATCTAATTAACCCTTTCAGACCCAGCGTACACTATAGTGTACATACGTTTTATAAATTTATTTTGAAGTCGGTGACAAATTGATATGTTAAATAACAATTGTTATTCAGTGAAAGAACCACGAGAAATCCAATAAAAATATAAAAAATGCTCTATGAGCAACATAAACTATAATAATAAATTAATTATAATGAAAATTGTAAAAAAATATTCTGATATAGAACAGCATAACTTTACTTAAGAATAACTCAGCGAAATATCATTATAAGTGCATAATTTTTTTTTTGTTAGTTGTTATGATAGTGAACTTGATCTACAAATAATAATTACCTGTATAAAACTCTTATCATTCGTTTTATAATGATTTATATATATGTACACTATAGTGTACACCAGGTCTTCGTGGTATCATTTTCACGTTTGCGATTTCTTGCTTGTGCTACATTAATTACAAACCATAATAATTTATTGTGTAATATTAGTTATAAAAATAATATGTTGTGTATTATTTGGTGAGGATGATGTTTTAGCTTTATTAGCGTGATGGAAGCGTATCTGACATTGGTGATATTGAAAGTGATAACACAAGTTATTCCGAAATATTGCCAATACAAGAATTCCGGGTACGTTTGGCTGATTTTTTTAGATTACCATTTTCAAAAATAATATTATTTGTTTAATTCTATATTCTTAATTTTTTTTATTATTTTAAAAGTAGGCACTAATACAGAACTACCGTTTGCATACTAATATTACGACAACTTCTATAATTTTTATTTGAAATTTAAAAACAATTATTATAAAAGTTTAAATTTTGTTCAATTAATTTTTGTTTATATTAACCTTCACAAGTTTAAGTTTGAATTGCTGTTTGCTTAAAATAAATAAAACATTTTATTAATAAAAGTAATTGGTAAGGCAAGTCATAAAATCCAGTCCACGAGATCCCAGTGTACACTATAGTGTACATACCTGTATTTTCGTGTATAAATATCAGAAAATTATGAAACTCGCTGGAAACACTTTTTAGAATACACTAACACGAAATTTGAAAAAAAATAATTTTTTTTTCCAGCCAAAAAAAGTCAGGTCTGAAAGGGTTAACCAAGACATGAATGTAAATTGAAAAACGCACACAAATTCTAACTATAGGTTAACTTGAAACTGAAGGTAACCAAACTAAAAAGTTAACCAACGATTGAAAAACCGGGCGAAAGTGATTTTACTTTTGATAATTTACTTCATAACTTTCCTACCTCTTTTAATTATTAGTATTACCTATACAAGGGTTATCTGATGAGATATCCAGTAAGAACGAAACACGCTTGCTCGACTAAAAGTGTTATAAACTATCAATGCATGGTATTTTATAATAATTTCGTAAGTTATAAATCAATTTGATATATTTTTTGTATTTTATTGTAACATGTAATCAATTAGATCTTTCATTATTGCATATTTTCACATGTTAATAATTAATCCAACAAACTTATATTTGATTTTGACATATAGACGCAGAAGATTATGTGGTAGGAGTTAAATATGTGAAAATGACTTTAATTTGATTAGCTATTCTCGTATTCTCATTCATAACTCTCATTATTAATGACGCAGGGCTTTTCTTTCGTGGTTTTGATAATACCTTTCAAGTATTTCAAGTTGTTAACGGTTATGTTGTGTGATTATGACGTCACCAGCATGGCAAGCTGATGGTTCCCGATTATTTCGAGTTTCATGTCACGCGATAGAGGAAGTACAGCATATTTGGAATACTACAAGCAATTTAGAATAGTCAGGTTTTGGTGTATTTTAAGAGTAATCTATGGTTTTACGGTATAAACATGATATCACATAACATACAATGTTGATGACCACTAAAAGCATTACGCCATTTTGACGTTACGCTTGCCATCCTAATACGATTACCAAACGTCAAGTTCGCATTTGTTTTTAGGCAAGAATGCAATCATCGTTATAATAATATTAATAATAATAATAATCTTTATTTAAAGGTACAAAATACAAAAATATAATGAACTTTAAAAAA
This sequence comes from Cantharis lateralis, assembly GCA_963170105.1. Classification (NCBI taxonomy): domain Eukaryota; kingdom Metazoa; phylum Arthropoda; class Insecta; order Coleoptera; family Cantharidae; genus Cantharis; species Cantharis lateralis. The sequence continues at coordinate 15,703,845 of OY720629.1, forward strand.
GTGGAGATAAGCTGTTGCTGATTTTCATCTGAACTCAAAAATTCTTTAACATCGTAGAGCGCTTTCTCTACTAAAAGTTCTCTAGTTCTTTTTTTAAATTGAATCAGAGGAAGGCTTTTGATTTCCTCAGGCAGTTTGTTGTATAGTTTTATGTATAAGGATTTCCCTTCACAGCACTTCAATCGGAGTCGTATTGTTTGTAATTGGTCCCTTTTTCTTGTTCCGTAAGAGTGGCCGGCAGTGACGTGAGCTGTGGTGTTTGTTTTCATATACACTACGGCTGTGTATTCGTATGCAGAAGGTAGGGTCATTATTTTGTGCGCCTTAAATAGTGGCCTACAGTGTGTTCTGCTGGATAGTCCCTCCAGTGCTCGTATCGCTCTCTTTTGCACGATAAAGATGCGGTTTAAGTTAGTCGAATGGCCCCAGATTCGAAGACCATAAATCATTCTTGCGTGAAACAGACCAAAATAAACAAGTCTTGCCGTGTCCTTTCCGACTGTTTCCTTCATTCTTCGTATAGCGCAGATGGCTGAACCTAGTGCATTGGCTAGATTGGTTATGTGGTCGTTCCAAGATTCCTAGATATTTTATGGATTTTTGTTGATGTTCGTCAATTCTGTCGGTCGTATAAGTTATTTTTTGCGTCTTTTCGTCGTTCAGCAGTAATCGATTTGATGCAAACCTGCAAAACTGCGGTGCTTTGTTGGTCGTCGGTTGTTCCGTTATTTTCGTACTCCTCTAAATAGCACCGTTGGGCATTCCATATTTGCTGGAAAGTCATTTATGTAGAGAACGAAGAACAGTTGTCCTAATATACCGCTTTGTGGTATGCCGCTGTCATTATACCTTCGCAACTTAGTTTTTCGCACCACATAACGTGTTGTTTCCTATTTGGTAGGTACGATTTTATCAAGTTGTAGGCCAGTTCTCGGAATCCATAGTGCTGTATCTTATCAAAGAAAATGCTATAGTCCATTTTGTCAAATACCTTTGAAAGATCATTAAAGGTGGCTTGACATTTTTTTTTTTCTAACATGTTGTATATATGAGTTGTCAGGTGCATAATTGCGTCTCCAGGAACCGGTTGCATAATAGTTTTTCAAATATTTTTGAAAAAATGGGGAGTATTGAAATAGGTCGGTAGTTTGTCGCTTCATTCTTGTTTCCCTTTTAGGCTTGTATACATAGTATATGAAGAAGCCTTATGTTCTGGTCCCGTGTCCGTCCGTCCGCATAATTCAATTTTTAGGTCTTCTTAATTCTAATCCTAAAATCCTTAATTTTCTAGTGTATTTTTTTCTTATATAGTAAAATTATATTACCAATAGTAAATTATCGGTTTATTACTTTTTTAATCTATTATTTTATTAAGAATAAATCGAAAAGTAGTGGTTTTCCGTGATTGGTAAATTTATTAAATATGATAAAAAAATAAAGTACAAAAATATTTGGGGAGCGATTTAAGAATAATTTGCACTTAATTCATATTAATGAATCAAATCGAGGTTTCCTTTACAATTAATCCAGGAAGAAAGGAGATGTATAGAAGCCTTAGAACGGCGGTCATCCGAGTTCCACCTTGTTTGTATATCGGAATTGTTCGCGATATTTTCAGGATGTCCGGGAAGATTCCTTTTTGTAAGCATGAATTCATAATGTAACACAGTACCTTTTGTATTTCTTGTTTTAAGAACTTAACCATTTTCAAGTTTAGATTATTGATGTCATAAGATGACGAGTTTTTCAGTTGTCCTATTGTGTCTTCTATTTTCGTCTCGGTGATGTCGTACGAAAATATAGTCTCTCGTGTGCTAGGAATCGCTGAGTTCAAATATTGTGATGGGTTTGTACTTGTTGGTGGTATCTTCTCATTTAAACCTTTAGTGGCATTTGTGAAATGATTGCAGAAGTCGTTTGCTGAAGAAAAATGTTAATTCCAAAGTGAAAGGTGTGCGTAAAATTGGACCCTCCAAATCTTAGAGTTTAAATTTTTTAACAATAATTTAACGGACCCGCACTTTCGAAAAAAAATTAAAGCATTCGCCAGCATTTCGCAAGCACTTTCCAATAAATTTTTAAAAAATGAATAATTCCAAAGTGGAGGGGGTGCGTCAAGTTGAGCCCTCTTGGCCCGAAAATAGCATTTTGCAAAATAAAAAATTATCGAACTCAGCACTTCGCGAGCACTTTTAAATTACGCAAAACAAAATTTCAAATTCCAAAATAGAGGGGCCAACTTGACGGAGCCCTTAATTTTTGTATTTATACTTATATAACTATAACTTGTAAAATAAGCGATATAATACTATACAAAATAACAACTATAAATGCAATTTTTAAAATTTTCTAAAATAAACATTCTTTTTAACAAAATTATAAATTGCTGTTTGAATATTTTTTCTAATTTTAATTCGTTGTAAACTTAATTTTTTAAAACGTAACTGAACTTTTTTTAAATATAATTTCTTATATCCCTGGGCAATTTTCAATTGGTTTATTATTTATGTTGGAAGTACTTCTACCATAAAAATGGTATGCTGTTTCTAAACATTTTTCAATACATTTGAACTCTTCACATTTTTCTCTCAAAACAACTTCATTAAACATCTTTAAATATGTCATCATTAAATTTCAAATACTACTTTATAAATCTTCAAATCCTCTGCAAAATATCACCAAATTTTAATTTTTACAAACAGAAATCTAACCTCTTGATGAAAACATCAACCTCGATTCTAAATTTTTCAAATTATCTTTGCCCTTAAATACAATTTAATTCCAAGTTATAATTAATGATTTTTATTATTGTTTTATCGTTACGCTTGTTAAAATTTTCATATTTGTTATCAATCTCGTTAATTATAAAAAAATGTATTATGAATTTGTAGTTAAATCATCGGATTATATTCCAAAATGTTTTATTTATATATTTTATTATTCAAATCTTTAATTTCATTATTGGTCAATTTAACATATTGCTTTTTTATATCGTTGATATTTAAAATATGTACCTACGGTAAAATTTTGGTGTCATATTTATAATTTAACTTGTAATAGAAATTCATTCAAAATTAACTAACTTTTTATCCAATTATCTTTCAAATTTATATTCCAAAATTGATATTTTACTACCTAATTCATATTTTATATCGTTTAATTCAAAATATATTTAGCCTATTCTGCTGATTATTTTATTCAAATTGAACCTCCTTAATAATGTAAATCCGAAATTAAAATAAATTTAAAATTCACTTAAATAATAGATCAATATTATCATATATTTAAAAACTCAAAAATGTAACAAATTAAATTAACTATAAAAATTCTTTAGATCTTTAATATTTAGATACAGAATGTATCTTCATCAGAAAAAATCTAAAGAATTTTTATCGTTAATTTAACTTGTTTCATTTTTGAGTTTTTAAATTATATTAAGGTGCTAAATCAATAGGCGTTGAGCTAGTTCAGAACATATGAAAAATATTATATTACTTAAGGCTGTATAGGAGACAAATAAATAAAATAAAAAAAGGTCTGATATCGATGAAAATTGGTACTCATGACCTCAGTGACTTTATGGTTTAGTGAAAAAAATTTCAAATCAATTCACTACACTGTTTAGTAGTTCTTGCAATTTTAATTTAACACTTTTTATTTTCTTAAGATTAGTTAAAATCACATGTATGGTTTTCCTCGAGAGTCGGCTATTAGGGAAAATCACAAGGTGTAAAGAGTAAAATACTTTTCTTAAAAGAAATTTTAAGTAAAATCTTAAGGAAACTTGTAAAGTAAAAACAATTTTATTTTTCATAAGAAAAACAACATTTTATCGAATAAAATAGCTTAAAACATACAGAAAAGAAGGTCTGATTTTTTCCAAACTTTTTATAGTTATTGTTGGTAAATAGAAGAAAGTTTTAGCAAAATTTAATTACAGTTTACTACACCGTTCCTGAGAAATTAATTATAACTCCATACAATTTTTGCTATTCTCATTAGTTTTTAATAGATAGCGACGTTAAAAGGGCCTTAAATATGTTTAAAATTTAGGGGAATTATAAATATCATACTTCTTTAGGTTTTTATCCATCTTGCAATAACAATTATCAATTTTTATTAAAAAAATATTTATTTTGTGAGGTTGGACTGCCAGGTACAGTCACTCGCAAAATTATTCTTAAAATAAATAAAATTTTTGTCATTTCAGTAAAATAATGCGATTTTAAAAGAAAAAACATTTCATGATACATTTTATAACTTTGATTATCATTTATGACATTCAAAAAATGTCTTAAAATACACAAAAGGTAAATATTCGTGATATTTAAATTTTTACATACTTTTGTCTCCGATTGTATCTCCTATACATCCTTAACATCTCGTATTTTTCATTAAAAAAAATTAATATTTAAAAAAAATTCTCAAATTTTCAATAAAATACACTTTAGTTATAAATATAAAATAGGTTGTGTAAAACAAAATCTACCATACTGATTAACTGAAAAAAAAAAGAGATTATTTTTCTTGGTTTGGCTTGTGAACTTGACACTAGCATTCAAGCAAACTGCATGAAATTTGAAATTGGTGCCATTGCATTAACCAATCAGAAGAAAACGTGCAGTTCAAGGATTTTCAAAAAGAGGTCACCACTCAATGTTGACGCGAACCATATCCATTATTGTATTGAGGTACAATATAAAGCGGTCAAGGCACGTTCATGCGCAAGGGGAGACCCCATTTCTCCCATGGCGCATGATTACAGCCACAGACCAGGTAATGGTAACCCCATTTCTCTTCCGGCAGGCCAATGCTCCAATGGCCCAGGAAGCGGGATGATTGACACGCCGCGCGGCGCGCCCGGCGTGAAAGCCTTTTCTTGGAGCGATTGGTTCTCCCCCGACAACGGACTGGACCTCGCCTCGCCCTTACCAGCCTTTTGTATCCATCTGCCGCTGGGTCCTGCCATGTTTTTGGACCCATTCCGCATGCCACGATTCGCATTGTCAGCGACTTTCGTGATGGGGATCACGTACCCCCATCACATCTCAGCTAATCTGTCGACAGTCTTGATACGGCTCTAATCGTATCTAAAGTCGGCAGATCCCCGGCGGACGGTTTTGTGCTAATTCCTCAACCCGATGCCAAATCAGGCGATCTTCGCCGGTCATTTTAAGGAAGTGTGGGCTCAGCCCGGTATTCCATAATGTCATTTCACGATTCCGATTCCGATAAAGCGGTCATTTAAGCCTACCGCTTAGAGGTAGGTACTTAATTTATAAGCTGTTATCTACCAGATTCTAATGCTGTAGTACTCGTACCTATCTAATTTTGTGTCAATTCCATTTCAATAGATACCTGTTTAAAAAGGTGTGCATCTTGAATAAAATAAAATATCTAAAGCAACTAGTGACATCTTAAAATTATTATGAACTATTCCTTTTGATCTAGGACCTTAAGGAAATTCACAGTTCGCTATATTTAGTATAGTATTTTTACAATGATAAATTAGGATTATTAACTTGTGAAAATATATAATTAAAACTCAAAAACTAAACAAGTTAAACAAACGATAGAAATTCTAAAGATCTTTAATATTTCGATACAGAATGTATCTTCATCAGAAATATTTGAATGTTGCAATGGGAAATTACTAGGAAACGGAATGAGTCTATTGCCATTTGGCCAGCCATCTGTATAGATAAAAACTATACAGTAGACCGTGAATCAAGGAAAAACCTAAATAATCCGTATTTAGGAAAACTTGAAACCAATAGTAGAGATATTAAATAAGAAGAGTATTATAAATATTGCTAAGGCCTTAATAACGCAAAAATACTAAAAACAATCACAAACTACAAAGACAGACTCCTACACGAAATGATTCAAATCAAGAGAGAAAAAATGCCATCAATAGGAAAACGGACATCGAAGGCCTTAGCAATATTTATAATACTCTTCTTATTTAATATCTCTACTATTGGTTTCAAGTTTTCCTAAATACGGATTATTTAGGTTTTTCCTTGATTCACGGTCTACTGTATAGTTTTTATCTATACAGATGGCTGGCCAAATGGCAATAGACTCATTCCGTTTCCTAGTAATTTCCCATTGCAACATTCAAATATTTCTGATGAAGATACATTCTGTATCGAAATATTAAAGATCTTTAGAATTTCTATCGTTTGTTTAACTTGTTTAGTTTTTGAGTTTTAATTATATTTTTACAATGTTGTATAGTTACGAGATTGTTTTACTTTTTCTCATTTTTTATATAAGCGAGAGAGAGATATATTGTGTACAATTACTAGTGTGTAGAAATACAACGAAATATACAAGGGAGTGTGAATACCTTAATTATATTTCACAAGTTAATAATCCTACGAGTGTAATAAAATTTACGATATAAATCTTTAAAACTTATTCGCCAAATTCTAAAACACCTGGAATAGGTGACTTCTAGTATTAAATTGGTGGCGAAGCCCTGATGAAAATTAATAACTAGCTCTTTTATAAAGTCGGATGCGAGAGCGTGAATCCTGTAAGAAAATAAATCTGCCTTCCTTTTCGCTAATAAAAGACAATTGACAAATAATCGTATATTAAAATGATCGTAATTACAATTTAGCAATTTCCAAACGATGTAAATTTGAAATCGGCAAAACAAATCTCGACCACAAAATAACCGGTAGGTACCAAAATAACACAGCATGGAAAAGTAAAAAAATGCTCACCGAGTACTTTAGTTCGCTTACAAAATAGTAACGACAATGGCTTGCTATCCAGGAGTGACTTCGGTGGTATAGAAGGTCTGCTACCGGATTGCGTCGGGTTGCTAGGATAAAGTTGGAAGACGCCATGCGGCTTACGTTTGGAAAGGCGAAGAATCGCAGCAAATAAGGGGTAGCACAGCAGCACTTCACAAATGGTACTTCACTTAACTCACAAACAGATGGTTGTTAGTCGTAGTGGCAGATACAGAAAATATTGTTGATGCAAGCGACCTGCATTCCTCGCATTCGAACTCGATGGAAAACACTTGTGGTATATTGTGTTGGACCGGACACCTCGGTTGTAGATCCACAAAAGGCTCCCAGTGTTATAATTAACAGAAGGAAGGAGTATAGAGCTCTCCAATAATCAATTAATGAGATACGGCTCTTCGACTTACTTTCATCAATATTCGGTCGAACCCCAATGCACTAACTCTCCACGTGAATTTTAACTGCGTTTCCTACTACGGTCTAGTCAAAACTTAATATCTTGCGTACAAATTCGTCGAGTAAACCATGCGCTCCCCAGGGTGCGCCTTGCTGAAAACCCACTGGCGTAACCGAACGATTTTACCAAAGGTAAAAATTTGTTACAATATAGGTGCCACAGACGAACACTTTTTTCGACATTTTTGAACGCCACACTCAATAACGTCGCGTTCAAAAGTTTTACAAATAGCGACACTTCGGAGCGCCGCGCCGCTTCTATGTGGAGCATCTAATTTATGATCAATATTATTGTATAAAATAAATTATTTGCCGAAGTAATACAATAACTCCATCTTCTAAATTAGAACAATGTAAACCTGTTAAATTTTAAACCTATCGTAAGATGTCCTTTCTATATACATTTGTCTTTCCCTTCTCTATCTAACATTTTTCCTTTAGAAAATCTTCGCTATTGCGAACGGCTCTTAATAATATCAAATATACAACTCTCCACCAAGCTTAAAAAGAACTCGGAAAATATTCCAACTAATTTGAATAAAATTTAAATGAACCAATGAGCGTCGAGTTATTTCTCAAGTAGGTACAATCTGGTCTGAAAGTTACAAATCATTACGTATGTTTACATTTGTTTTGATTGTTTGTCTTACTCAGTTTCTTGAAATGCTTTGAAAATAACAATTATTGACTGTCAGTGAAAATAATTCTGAGGAAATTACAAAGGTTATTCGTTTTCTCTCACACACAAGAATTGAAAACTGTAGAAATTCTTAAACCTAATTAGCCCTTTATAGTTGTTAAAAATCAAAATTATTAATGCCGACTTGTGGTTCAAACTTTTAGTATATTGTTTAGAGTAATCTTTTCATAGAACTTAATATATACCTCAATTTCCAACGTTAGATGTACTTATCACTTATCCAATTCGACTAAAATTACTTATCGGGAGGTAGGTAAACGTTTTTTCTGTTTTCATAAAAATACTTGAATAGGGATGCAGTCATGTAGCTTGTTTGATCCGGATGGGCGTGGTGATGTTGCCTAGCAGCATTTCGTGAGGGTAGAATTTCCCAAGACTGGCAGTTTTGCTACTGCTTTCACGTAGGAAGTGTAGGAAAAGCTAGGTGAATAAGTTGTATACGTTTGATGAATTTTTAAATGCGACAAAGGCAAGTGAAAAAAGACTTTAAGCTATATTGTGGTTGCAGTACCTACATATTTGGTTTAAATGTATGTAAGTTTATTAGCATTTTTAAAAATTTATTTTCCTTTAAGACGTCATAAATAAGTTAACAGGTGGCTTCAGTTTACATCGTTTTCACTTTTTATTAATCTCTTAAAATTTGTTAAGCAGATTTTAAATCTTAGTTAGGTATAGAATTTAAATTTTATGTAATAATTTATTATTAGAGGTGATATTTAATAAACCAATTATTTTATAAACAGAGATAATATTATTTATGTAGTAAATAAAACCTAGGTTAATTACTGAACTGCGATAGTAATATAAAATACATTCGTAACACCTATATTACGTCTTTTTAAGGTATTTATTTTAAGAGAGTATATTTTGTAAGATTGACGCCATCGCTGAATTAGTTCAATTGTCGAAATAATGCTTTAATTCCGGGATTTGGCAAATTGAATTTTAATATATTTGAAATAAGCTTCAAAGATCGAATCTTAAAAATCGGTCAATTTATCGTACAATTTCTATTGAAATAATTTATAAAATAATAACAACCCCTTTGCACTAAAATCAAATAGTACATTATATTACTGCAAAGAGAAACAATAATAATTATTATTACCATCTCAAATTATTCACATAATGCTATAGGTTCCCTGTTAAATACTTAGATGTTTAATATTTAAAACATTTAATGTTCCTAAATGTGGATCCAACCCCAAGGGTACTAATTATGAAATACCAATCCTGATAACTGCGCTACCGAAGCAATTGGCTTTATATTTCGTAAATTGTTTCTAATTCTAAGACCACCATATTACCTTTCCTCGAATCTTCTACTAAAGCAAGCGGTCAGAGTTTAGCCGTTTGGGATGTTAACGATTCAAATCATGTTTCGGTTTCTTCTTCATGCTATGCAATTGTAGAATAAAATAGTTAGAATATTATAGTTATAATAATACATTTTCGTTGTTATGTTGAAATGTACTAAAGTAATAGAGAAATCGTTGCCAATAGTTGAATATTTAAATTAAATTTTAGTAAGTTTAGTAAGATTACTAAATTTGCAATTTAATGAATTTCAATTTTAGACTTTAATCTTCTCTCCTACAGTGAAAATGTGAACTTCTGGAGAGGTCAATTTGTGTTTGAATCTCACTAGAAAATGTCCATAGAAAAATGATATTATATCATTTGGTAGTCGTTGCATCACGTGAACATGATTTTGTAAGATTTATTAAAAGTAATGATAATTGAAGGAAGAATAAAGTGATAACATTATTTTAAAAATTGGTTTAATTATATTAGTTGTAAAACACCAGATGGGATTTAAAAAAAGTTAAGATGTAGTCTAAACTTGAAAGTTATAATTTATTTTATGTAAAATTTACAATTTTACATAGATATCGAACATTTATGATAGAAAACCGTTTGATAAAATAAGGTAAAACATAAACAAATAATTTCCAAATTCTCGTTGTTTTGCAAATAATCTCCAATTCCAAGTTTTCTCTTTATCCAATTTCCAATTTTCATTTTCTTATATTAAAACAATATTCCGCTATGGTTTTTAAATGAAACATAAAAAATCCGAACTCAATTTTAATATCAAAAGTTTTCACAAAATTCAGACTTCATCAACATTTTTACAAAATTTTATCTAAATATAGACTCAAGCAATTGGTATGTCCTGTCCGTTTGCTCTTGATTCCGAGCAAACAACCTCGTTTCATTCTAGACTTACCGCTTGGCTGAACAACTGGCGGGAAACACCAAACATTTCAAATTAATATAAAAATTCTTCAAAAATAAAATTATTACCAATTTTTACATAACCAAATTTTGTACATAAAATTTTCAGATTTTTATCATAATTTGGAAAAATACACAATATATGAGTTGAATATCTACCAATTGGTTTTAAGCTCACTCTAGTCATCCAATCAACTTGAAATTTTAAACATTGATTTGTATCTTGATACCTATTAATCTATCGCTGTACAGAACCATTGCCAAAATCGCCTAAATAATTTCCAGCGATGCCTCTGGAGCCCCTGGTACTTAGGGGTGCTATGCTTTTAAACAGACGGAGAGCGGGTGTCGTGGGTAAGGTTGTTCGTGAGAGTTGGGTACTTCGTTGGACGCCAAACAAGAATTATTAAAATAAAAAAACAGTCGATAAGGGTAGAAAAAGTTGTTTAAAAATTCTCGTTAGATATACGAGGGTGGATCAATAAGTACCCGTGTTCGAAGACAGGTGGCGTTGCTAAGGGAAGTTAGCATTACCGTCGTGTACTACCATCTGTTACAGGACACCATACTAAATTTCAGACTGTTTCATGGGTTAGTTTTTATTGGGCAGCCAATTATTTCACACGTGTTGCGTGTTTCTCGATAAAATAGAAAAAGAACAATATCGATCCGTTATTTGCATTTTATTTTTGAATGGAAAAACATGCGGAGAAATGGAAACAACGTTGGGTGCTGTCTATGGGGACACTTCACCATCTATGACAACCACAAGATATTGGTTCAACGAATTTAAACGTGGTCTTACATCTGTTTTTGATGAGGGGTAATGTGAGGAGAGCTGCGACAGCCTGGAAGACGTGGTTTTGGGACTCCAAGGGAATAATTCTCATGGACTCTTTACAGAAAGGAAGAACAATCATAGAGTAGTACTACAGTGAATTATTAGACCGATTCGATACAAAATAAAGGAAACATGGCCCCATTTGGCTAAGAAAAAAATTGCTGTTTCACCACGATAAGGCACCAGCACATTTATCCAGGATTGCCGCAGCCAAGTTGCACGAACTGCACTACAAATTGCTGTCGCACCCATTTGACTTGGCTCCCTGGGGCTTATTTCGGTCCCTCAACATGAAAAAGTGGCTCGGTGGAAAAAAATTCAGCTCAAAAGCGGAGGATATCGTCGAAACAGAAGCTTATTTTGAAGAGTTTGACAAATCGTATTTTTGGAGGGCTTAAAGAAATGGCAGAAAAGCTGGAAAAAGTGTATTGCTCTAAAAGAGATTACGTTCAAAAATAGAAGAAAAAAAATTGAGAAAAACTTGCTTCTTCATTCCTAACGCGGGTACTTATTGATCTACCCTCGTATTATAGCAATGAATATGAGTGCCTAACATTGCAGTGAAGTACACTGATCCAAAAAATATCAAATCCGCCAAGTGAATGGCCAAACGCTTGTAGCTGAGGGTTGAATTACTAAATTGATCACACTAAGGTTCGGTTCAGTATCGATACCTGCAGCTTACGTCCGATATGAGACGTACAATGGATCACAATGGTCTACAAATATATGCCTCACCCCGAGACAATATGTAATACAATATGGCAAGAAGGTATACAAAAAGGTATGGGCACTATATCTTGGAAAGCTTCTGTGTTGGTCCTCAGGCACCCAACTCGGAGGGTGTGCACAACCAGTAGACGTAATCACGGCGCTGCAGAACTTGACTCTCTATGGAAATGGAACCCTCCCCGAATAACGGTAGCAGCTCACTCTAAAGTGGTAACGTTAACGTGGGAGCTGCGCGAGAAAACAGGTATTTTGGGGTTGAACTACTTAAACCATAAGGTGCATGGAATTAATATATTATTTTATATGAAGAAATTTCTTTTTCGTATAGTTTTCGAATATTCTGTGAAAGACGGTTTTAAGTATAGCTTTCATCACAGCAGATGCGTTAGAAAATCCAAGCAAGCCAAAGTGAAGCGCGCAATTGTATAACACACAGAGATATAGTGCGTACGTCCTGCTTGCTTATTGATAAAAGTCATGAACAGAAATTTTTTAAAATGTTATCTAAAAAAATTTTTTATTTGAAAACGGCTAGTGTAAAACGAAAATCAGCACCTATTAATTAAATATATTTTTAAGGTAAACGTAATTAAAATTTTTGAAAAAGAGAAAAACCAACTACGTAAAGTGAGATAAGCTTAATAATATCGTAAGTATGGCTTACGAAAAATTTCATGCTAATTAAATTATTATCTAGAATCGAATTGGTGCATTTCTGTCAACTTTTTCTTAAACTGCATTCTCAAAGGGTGCTCTTATAATTTGATTTAATTATGAAAAGTGGTTTGAAAAAAATCAATTCTAGTTCAATTTTTAAAAAGTTGTCGACTAAACGGGGCAAGCAATCAACTTTTTCATTAGACTTATACTTTCAATTAAATCTGCCAACTTGCTTGAGTGTGTGTAGCAGGCTTTACGTTCTATTCAGTAGTTTAATGGATAACAGTGAAAAGAAAGAAGATTAGGTGACCACAGATTTGCTTGAATGATCAATGGAGTACTTTCGAAACCTCTAAATCCGTCAAAAAAAAATTCTTGATGAACAATTGCTTGAATCATTCTCCTGCATGCTGGAGAACTATAAGCTTATATAAACTATAGTAATTTCTATCTGAGTACTTGCAAGTGGAACAACTGTAACTTGTAAAAAATTGCAAAGATTTGAAAATCGTACCGGAATTTTCTTTGTCACGAGAGACATAGAAAAAATTACTTTTATATTTCGTTATTTTTATTGAAAAATTAGTTTTGTAAACTTTTATTTTATATTGTAATTTTTTACTTTTAGAAAAAATTAGATTATTAGGTTTCTATGGTTAGAATACAACTCTTTGTTCACACAATTAGTTTTTTAAATTACAATAATTTTTTTTGCATATGCGACTATTTTCTGTTTAATATAATGTAAGTAAGCTATAGTACTTTATACATAGTAATGCTGTTCCTCTGTAGTTTTACGCTCATAAGACATAACTTCTTTTCACATTCTTGCTATGAGTTCATGTGTATTATATTTCACTCTCAGTGTTTCTTGTCATTTCCGCTCTAATTCCATTTTCTCCTGGGCTTTTCTAATTGTTCAGATGCATTATGAATTATGATCATTTTTATCTCTTCTTTCGATGGGTGACTTTTATTGCTTTCTTGTTCTTCTATATTGTTCACATCATGGTGGTCGTTATCTTTATCTTTTCTTTTATCTTTTATCGGGAAACTCAAAAAAAAAGACTTCAAATACATACGTTGATGCAGTTGCTGGTCTATTCGAATTTCTATTTCGATCCTTATTTTCAATGATCCTTTTGTTGAAATTGTGTACACTTTTATAAAACTCGTCTTTTTCATCTACATATATCGTTTTATGTTTATCTAAATTATTTTCCCGTTTTTACCTCTTGTTCTAAGGCAATATTCTATAATGTGATAGATTTCAATTCCGTTACTATTTGGACGAATGTTTCTTTCAATCAGAAAACCAACTGCAAATCTACTGTTTAATCATCCACTTGTGAAAAATATATATTCCTTCAAATCTGTAATCTAGTAATCTTTAGTTAGTTTCTTGTAAAGCAACTATTTTTGTCCTATATTTTTTTAATTCGCTCATCAAAGTTTACATTTTCCTTCCATGTTTGTACCTAAAGCTGTGGTTTGCTACCAACTGCACTAGAACTACTACATAATCTTGGGTAACTGCTCTTATGCAATATCTGCTATGTGGCTTGCTAGACGATGCAAATGAAGTGCAGCACATTCATTCGTTCACTGCTTATTTGCAATTTCTGCATAGTGGTTTGCTAGCAACGACGACCGCAGACCTTGAAGTCCTTCGTATATTTAAATTGTAAATCATAAGCGACGGTCGACTGCAATACTGAGATGAGAGCAGAATATTATGACTGCAACGCCACCGATGCAATGACGATGTAACTATGTTTTCGAGGAATTATAAATTATCTACTATTTTATAGTTTGTTTAATGTTTGAAAACGGGACATACATTTCTTCGCAAAGTAGGATTCCAACACTTCGGAATATTATTATTATCAAATTGATGAATTTGTAAAAAATCAATATTAGGAAAGCAAGGAGTCTACGTAAACCAGAAAAAATCGCTAAGTGGCCTATGGGACAAATAAGTTTGGGGAACTCGGTGTTACACAAACTTTATTAAAAATGGGTATAAAATATTGGAAAACAGTGAAGCATATGTTACAAGCTAAACATGCAGTTCGACAACCTCTCACAGAAATACATAGGTTTCTCGACCAACTAGCGGGAGGTCATGGGTCCCTCAATAAAAAAGGTATTCCGAAAGCTCAACGTGCATGTTATTGTATTGTCAAAATCGGCAACATATGTTCGAAAAAAAGAAGGGCGCCACCATAAGATGTCAAATACAAATTTCCAAACTGGATCCTTACTGTAACCACAATGCACTACAACTATGCTTGCGTTAAATATTCCTCAGCGCGCACTCCAGAACCGCTGTGGGTTCCTTAAACATACACTACAACAGACAAACACAAAATATAAATAAAATTACAAAGTCATTAAAGTTTAAATAAATATAATATAATGAATATCGGAAAAAGATAAAATTATGTACAAATTTTGACAAAATTAGTAATTTGTAGATAGGCTAAGCAATTATACGCTGGACTTTTGATTAGCGTTCTGAAACTTTGAACATAGTTTCTAGGGTCCATAAGAAACAAAATTGCACGAATTTTTTCGACGGAAGTTGGTTTAGAAGGCCTTTTTTTCAAAATGGCTGCCCATTTGGAAAAAAATGGTTGTAAAATGTTTTATGAAATGAATATTTCGGCCGTAGGGAGTTGATTAAAACCCACTTCAAATCGATCCGACACATATTTTAGCCAGGAGCCCCATAAAAAAAAATAAAAAAACACCAATTTTTAACAAGTTGCAATGGTTGTAAAACCTTGCCCGAAGTGTGTTTTCCGAATATTTCGATCGTGGCGATTCCATTAAAGCCCATGCTAACTCGATTCGACCCCGGGCAGGCGGTGGCTCGCGCGCCGAGCGGAATAAGATTAATTCAAACGTAGGTTATAATAGTAATCAGACTGTAATTGAGTTATAGATGGCTTTATTCGACTGATATTATGCGGAGAATTTTAAAGTTTTACAGAAGTTAAAATCTTAAAAATAGTTTAATTTCAATTTAAAACGAGAAGTTTAGTAAAACTTCTCCGCATAATATCAAAATTTTCTCATGGATCATATATATTCTGCGAACCACTGGTTGGGAGCTGCTGCTAAATCTTCCAAATGCAGATCAGTGTAGTTCCTAAAATTTTCGCGCATCTGTGGCGACGAATTAAGACTATCAATAATAGTCGAAATACATCTGAATTTTTACTTTAAAATTATTTTACAATTTTTTTCAACTAAAGTGTTAATTCATATTTTAAAGTAAAGTAAAAATTCATCTTAAAAGTATAAAAATTCATATATGGAATTAAATTGTTTGTTATTTAAACGACAGAAATTAAAAATGTTGTAATAAAAAGTAAAACGGCACGCCATAGTCTCTGTATGTAGATTTTCTATTTCTGTCAAAAATTCGGCAAATGTACTATTTACTTACAACCATTATTATTTTCCAAACTGTTCAAAAAAGGTTCAAGATGATTCGAATAATGTTGACACAGTGACGACGCCAGCATTAGTTCTATGCCGGGGCGAAGTAAAATTAGCAAGTTGGTACGGGGGGGGGGGATTATAAATAATCTTTTAAAAATGCTGATTAAACGCTACTCAAAAGTTTGCTAAAAGGAATGGGAATCGCAAGTACAATATCATTAGCAGTCGTGTTCTCATATTGCAAAATTTAGATTTTGCAGATTTCAGTTTTGATGAACGGGATACTCCATGCCACATTGTAACCTAATAAATAATATGCAATAGTAGCCAGTGAATCTTGACGATTCTGTTAATTTTTTTAAATATAAAGAATTGGTTTTCTAATTTAAAAAATTTAACTTATTATCCTGAGCGCTTGAAAATTCTCTAATTTTTTTAGTGAATTCTTACCGGGGCGAACACTTTTTCAACCGGGGCGATCGCCCCGTCTGCCACCCCCGTAGCGTCGTCACTGTGTTGACATCTTAAGTAATTTATTTATGTTTTTAACAATTTTATATATATTTTTAATTTTTTTTTGCGTTTATGTTCATAATTAGTTTAATAATTTATAATTTTTATTTTGACAACCTAATTTTAAGTCGCGCTAAACTAAGTTGTAAATATAATACAATATAGTAGGTACTATTTATAATATATAATAATATATATGATAAAGTAATAATTAATATATTGCTATTTGCCAACTTCCATGTTCAACGCTTCAAACTTCTAACATTACAAAAAGCAACCGCTGGTTTTTCATTTCATACTTTTTTTTGTCTACAAAAATATTTTTCTATTCTCCATTGTCTTCATTTTTTAAATGCTTTGCTCATTTTTTACTTATTACCGGTTTTCTTTCAAGTCGACTTGTACATATGTGTGCTATAGTACATGGCAGTGTGTAATTTGAATTACCGTTATTTGTTTAACTACCTTTGAGTTATCAAGTAATTTAGACTATCCCAATTTATTATTTTATCAATATTATTTTTAAACATAATATTATAAATATTTGGTTTATACAATAATTTATGTTACGAAAATGTCAAGTTTAATATCCGTGCGATATAAATATTTTTATTAAAACCTTTTCGTATTCCTTAACTTGACATGACCGTTGTACGTGTGCACGTTTGACATTTTTTGTACATTTGTCTGCAGAGACATTTCGAGTTCCTTTTTTAATCAACTTTGCTGCATCCAGGGAGTTAAAATTTGGTAGGCAGCTTCCAGTATTCGACAATATAGCTATTTAGTGTATTAACTGTGATAATATATGAATCTTGTGTTTTTTCTATTACAAAATAGCACTGTTAAGTTTAAAAACAATTGTTCATCTAAAGTTTAGAATTTTTATTTCTTATATATCTCTTTTACGTAGTACAGAAAAATATTGTAATCGGGTTTAAAAAAAATTTTATTTAGCATTTTTTCCGGATGTGTATGTTGTGTGCAATTCCTTCGCAAACCAATTCTTCAAATAGCATGAACCGATTTTATTGATATTTCGTATACTCGTTTCTAGAAAAAATAAAAATTGTTAAGGCTTGGTGCTTATTCCCACTATTATGGATAGTATGTATTTAGTAATGAAATTGGTTTTAATTTAAAGGAATTTCTTTACGATTGTGATGATGTCCAATACTTAACTCTTACACTGCTCTTATAGACCGGGAGCCAGTGACAGATTTAGGTCAGTTGGTTGCTCCCGGCCAAAAATTGGAGGAATGCTTCACACAGTTGTGTTATGAAGCAAGGTAGACGTCCGCTGGACCATCGTCGGGGCGTAAGGCAACGGCAGCCTAAAACGCATGTAAAAAAAAAAGAGTTTTTAGTGCTTTGATCCCGGTTGAAATTTTGTCAGATAATAGTTGACATAATACTAAGATGAAAAATCAAAATCCGCTGGCCGTAGGCCGGGGCTAAAGCCGTCCGCTGGGGCAGGAAAGATGCAGAAACCAGGTTTCGTCTATTTAAATGTACCAGCTTTTTTATTTAACTATTATCAGGTGTGGAACTGTTATCAGACACCAGCCGACGGGTGTCTTTATTTAAGGTATTACATTAATGTTATCACAAAATTACATGCATAATAATAATTATTATCGTGTGACTGTATCGAATAACTTTGATTACATTAATGTAATACCTTAAATAAAGACACCCGTCGGCTGGTGTCTGATAACAGTTCCACACCTGATAATGGTTAAATAAAAAAGCTGGTACATTTAAATAGACGAAACCTGGTTTCTGCATCTTTCCTGCCCCAGCGGACGGCTTTAGCCCCGGCCTACGGCCAGCGGATTTTGATTTTTCATCTTAGTATTATGTCAACTATTATCTGACAAAATTTCAACCGGGATCAAAGCACTGAAAACTCTTTTTTTTTTACATGCGTTTTAGGCTGCCATTGCCTTACGCCCCAACGATGGTCCAGCGGACGTCTACCTTGCTTCATAACACAACTGTGTGAAGCATTCCTCCAATTTTCGGCCGGGAGCAACCAACTGACCTAAATCTGTCACTGGCTCCCGGACTATTAGACTGGATCTCAGAAACACTAATGGTGTCATAAGTAGTAATGTAAATGTGAATTAAGTGTGCATTTTCCTACTTTATACATACATATAAATAACTAATAAAACTATTAGTGACACATTTGGTACGGAGCATGTTGTAAATAAAACGAAACAAAAATTTGATATTTAAAAAAAAACACTTAAATATCGGCTTAACTCACAATATAGTTGTTTATTACAATGAAATGACAATTGATTCGAAAAGATAAAACACTTCTTTATCAAGTCACCAAAATATGGACAATTACGATACACCCCGTTTCTTTACGTATGGAAATTTAATTTAAATTATAGATGCAGGAGTTCGAAAAATTAGTGGTCTTAAAGGGGATCTGCAAAACTGAGCGCTCTATGGATATATTACTACTTTAATTTAGCTCTATATGACGGTACAAAGTGCGTGAGTGTGCCCCCTTTTTCCCTCAATATGTAAATAAATTTAGTGTGCTTGTTGGGGTTATTAAGAAAATGACACACACAAAAATTTAGCAGAGGATCTGCAAAACTGCGTGCTCTATGAAAATATTCCTACTTTAATTGAGTACATACTTGAGCATACTTGAGTATGCCTCCTGATCCCCTAAATAAGTTAATGAAATTTGGTTCACTTGTTGGGATATTAAGGAGATGACACACACAAAAATTTAGAAGAGTATCTGCAAAACTGCGACCTCTAAGTATTGTCATGGATTTTTCTTGTGTAGAATTGTTTTTATTTATTTAATGTGGGTATAAAATTTGTAAATGCCCTGTGTTATATTTTATATATATAAAATACTGAGACAGTATTTTTCGGGAAAATAAAATTTAAAAATATTATACCAACAAATACATGTCAGTATATTGTAATGCCTATCGATTTTTTAAAATAATTCTTCCATATTTTGAGCATAATCTCTTACTATTTACATTACCATACATCATCCAAATTTTTTAAATTTTTTTATACCACAAATCCAAATTATTTTAATTTTGTTTCTTATTCGGTATAATAAAAACACATCAAAAACTCCTACAAAGTCACTTTTATTTTAACAAATTTTGAAAATTATTCGATGTATGAATTTTACGTCTGGTCACTTCGACCACTTTGGCAAAAAGCCTTGATATCTTCTTGCTTTTGCGCAAGTTCACCATACCAAAATTACCAATATAAATTTACAAATTTTTGACAAACACAGGGCATTTACAAATTTTATACAACATTAAATAAATAAAAACAACTCTAAACAGGAAAAATCCATGACAATATATTACTTCATATAATTACCCCTGTCAGTACTAAGTTCGTGAGTTTGCCCCCTTATCCCCTGAATAAGATAATGAAATTTGGCGTAGTTGTTGAGGTTATTACGAATTTTGAAAATTTAGGAGGGGATCTGCAAAACTGCGCACATTATGAATAATTTGCTGTTTTCCCTATCTCTTGCAAATACTCTGTGTAAGCCCGCAGAAGGTAATTATTATGACTCTTGGCACTATTGTCTTTGTTATCATTCTATTTATTAATATTTTATACTAGTTTTTATTAGAGGGTTTTTGGCGTTTATACAATTAAATAATATTTGTAAATCATATGGGAGACCTGTTTTGTGATTATAATAATATAATAAATATTAAGAAAGTACTTCTTCGCAAAGTTATATGATTTTTATATTGAAGTTACCACGACTTGTTTCATACAACTGATGTGTAAAAAATATTTTTTTAAATACGATTCTGAATATTTATATTTCCAATTTAAAAAAGTTTGATTTTTATTAGTTTTAATAAATTGTTTTAACCTCTTTGCTAAATTTATTATGTATCAGTATTCTAAAATTAATAGTTTTTAACTTGAAATAGAAATAAATTATTATATTTTTGATAATTATTTATCTGGGCGACTGTAATTTCCGTGAGTTTGAATTTAAGTATGAGTACAATAATTTACATTTGCTGTACATTTACTGAAATGCCAAGGGAACGAAAAGGAGGCAACTAAGCGTTGAACGTTACAAAGAAAAGAGAGCAGAAGTTACAAAATATATTGAAATTTTTAAATGTGTGCAGTTTTGCACAAAACTTACGGTCCGTTACCTTGCCCCCTCCCACTTAAAATTTTTGTCAAAAATGCTTGCTCCCGAATCTATGGGCTAGCACCGACTAACATCCAAATATTAAAGCTAGCACCATTACAGTTTTGTCACAAATCCACATTGAAACTGGGGGTTTCAAAGTAACCCTAGCTCCCCCCCACTCAATATTTTGGATCCAAAAGCTAGCTCCCTTATCTATGGAGCTAGTCCTAGTTAGCACCCAATTATTAGAGCTAGCACCATTACAGTTTTTTCACAAATTAGTATTTGATAAAAATGTCTAAATACTTATTTCATTCCACTGCGCATGAACCACGATAATATTCCATACGCTCGACTTTAATAGAAACCTTTGCAATCCTTCTATAATTGATTGAATCTCAGGTTCTGAACGCTTCTTTTCCATTATGTGATTTGGTAAGTTGTGTTACTTTTCCTTTCCAAATCGCGGGCTTTAATAGTATTTTAATTCGTATAATAGTCATTGCTGGCGCTACAATCAAAGACTGAAGATTTGCTGCTACCCCCCCTGCCCCTCCAGTAGATAACGCGCATTGTATATTTTAAGGATACAAAGTTTTTAAATTATATGGGACATTTTTTGACTTATGAGAGACGCCACAACGGTAAATGAGAAATTTATAATGACTTAATAAAAAATAAAGAATGTAGCGTTCCAAGGGACACTTACCAATGGAGTACGCTGTAGCACGCGGCATACAAACTTGTTTACCTTTGCGTTTGAATATTTTAAATTAGGAACTTTGATATCAGCAGGTTGCGTAGATAATGCCATCTTGCATACAAAAATTCGAGAAAACCAAAACGTGAATAATTCCAGTGCGATTTTTGCAAATTATTGTTTAGAAGCTGCTGCATATTGCGGATTCTGTTATCGCTGCGCAGGTATTTAATCATCTTTATTTAACATCAGTGATGGTTTATAAATTATATTCCAGCTTGTAGTAACACCATTAAACCTCGCATTTTGGTTCGTGCCGGATAGATTACATCCGATAGGCAAACGTTATCCTTTTTTTATTGGCGTGACTGGCTTGACCGAGCATCCCCCGCGAACTGTGATTGCCATTTATTGGAATTCAATTGATACATTGGGCATTAGTCGAATAATTCAAATTACGCTGATCAATTTGATTTGGGTCCGAATTTGAGGACCAACGCCGAAGCTACCAAGAAATTGCGACACTACCTTTTTTATCGTCATTACTTGCACTGTTTTTTTATTAGATGACCTCTTCAAGGGTTCTCAACTTTTGTTAATCGGTGCAGGGTTCTTACTTGCGAGCTTTTTAACCAAATTACGTTTTTGTAGAACGAGGGTCGTAAGTATTGCTCGCATCTTGCTGATTGTGTGTGATTGTGTTTTTTAGTATTCTCCGAGCCGAGGCCGCGGGAAGCAGAGGAAGGTCCCACTAGCGGAAATAATTCGGAGATCTCTGGAGGCTGTCCGTGGGGTTTGACCGACTCCTGTATTGCTGATCGTTACCATCGGTATTGGTGAGTGCTGAAAGCATATATTGCATATAGTCACGGGTGCGACATTTATTTGTGGACCATTAAATTCAGTAAACGTCGAATAACTGACGTGAGCGCAAGTATCGGCACTGGACCGATTCTAATCTTGTAATATTTCCGCCTTCAGCTACTGGTGTTTGGCCATTTAGTTGGCGAATTTGTAACCAACATATCAGTGTAATTGATTGACTCGTTGCTTTTTATTCTTTAACAAGAGTTATTAAACGCCTCTTCTTCTCATTGTCGTCTGCTTATTTTATGTTAATAATTCTTGTTTGGCGCCCATTGGAGTACCCAACTCCCCAGAACATCCATACCCACGACACCCGCTCTCCGACTGTTGAAAAGCATAGCACCCCTGAGTCACAGGGGCTCCGGAGGCATCGCTGGAAGCACTTAGGGCGAATTTGGCAAAAGTGTGGTACAAGAAGATATTTCGCCAAGTGAAATAATCAGGCGTCATTTTCTTATTCTATAGCATATAAGTGCTTGTTCACAATGTACGTAAGACATAAGACGTTCATCAGACTTAAAAATACAAATGCAAATAAAAGCTATATGGAGAATATAATAAAAATAAAATCTTAAACTACATAACGTAGAATATTCTTTTGAATATAACAAAATAACACTAATATTATTCATAATTCGATTAAGGTCTTATTTGTACTTGTAATTATTACGTTTTATATATTTCTTACGTCTTATGTACCTTGTGAACTTATAAATTCAAGCATTTTTTTAAATATCCATCTTCACGTGGCCATTAGCACAGAAATTATTGATTTTTCGGTAAAAATGGAATAGTGCTTTCTTAAAGAGCGTGAATTAATCTACAAACTAGATTCAAATCTGATATTGTCTAAAATCAACTGTTTTCGAGTTATAAATTAAAGTAAGTAAAAAATTTCTTTTTAAATTCCAGATTTATTTTATTTGATTTTTTTTCAAAACACTGTATCGTCGTAAAACAAAAATGCGAGGGATACAAGCAATTGCCGACGACAACCTTTCCAGCAATTCATGGGAAAGAACCTAGAAGATCGAAGCTTTCCATAAGCAGAAAATATCATAAACATATCTTTTCCAAAAAGATATTTCCACGCAAACACAAGCTATAGGAAATCATATTGCTGTATTAATGTCAGATATCTATATTGACTAGTACGAAACAGATATGCTGAAAGAAACAAACAATGTTGTAAATAAAATTTAATTTTGAAAAGATATTGTTATGGAATGTTGTAGAAATTCTAAAACGTCCCTAGTTACTGTTTAATACCACGGTCTAACTCTAATAGTCGATGGAGCAATGAAAATCTCTGGAGTCGGTTCAATAGCACGATTAAAATCAATTAATTGTAAATTAAATTGTGAATTGTTTTTATTTAATTATTTTTATTTAAAATTTTTATTCGGTTTTAAATTTCGTAATGTGACAAATTTTTATAATACCTTGGTTACAACTGAATGGCGGTTTCTCAATTTTGTATTCAAATCACACTCGAATTTCACCAATATGTATTATAGGTGAAAAACGCAGTCATCTGGTATTTTCCAGCATCAACGGATCCAAAACAATCACCTGGGTTTCACCTCCTTTCAATAGGTGAGTAAAATTGCACAGAAAGAAAAGATTGGCGATTTCAACTAATCTTTAGTTAAAGTCATTTAATGAAATTGATTGGATTTTAGCCTTCTAATTCAATTAAACAATTCATATAATTTAAATTAGTTGATTTTAAGATTTAAAGAATGAACGAATCATTGAAAGAATTAGATAAACTTTTGAATTTGTTTCAATGATTTGATGAATTACTATATATATTTTATTTAATCTTGGTAGATAATTTACATACAAAAATTAACTGAATACTTAAATGTTTTAGTTGAATTATTTAATATAATTAGATATTTTAATGAATTAGTTTAAATGATATATTTACTATAATTTAATGATATATCTACTGAAATTTGCTGACTTATTTACTTTCATTTACTAATTTATATATTGTTTTTTAAATTAGTAAATATTTTGTATACTTATTACTTTAGATGATCTATTCACTTTTATAAATAATTTTGTTGGTTAGCTGTTTGCTTGTAGGTTCTTCTATTACTTGAAATATACCATTTTACAAGTATTTAAGTAAATGATCCTGTCTCAGGTGATGCGGTGATATCTAAAAAATTAATAAGGAGCAAAAAAATAGAATTTAATATTTAACATTTTAATTTAGTTGTCAAGAAATTGCAAATACATAATAATAGTAAAATAATATAATCTAGGTACATCAATACACAATACACATGCAATACACAATAAATATTACTTATTTAAATCACTTTAGGTTTTAACAAGTTTAATAAACAAAGTATTTTAGACGCCTGATATTTATAAAAATTATACCACTAAAAATTGAAATTTGTTTTTCCACGCATCGTATAGATTTACCACTAGTGTCATACAGATCACTATTATTGTTAATTTTCACTATATAGCACAAAATATTTATCATGTTTAAATAAAACTGGCACTGCACACACATAAGTTAATTAAGTAATGGAAGATGGAAGCATAGATGGAAGGATGGCTGAACGATTATAATGTATGTAGAATGTACAGTATCAGCATTTTGTTAAATCTTAAAATGATTAGATGTTTTAATGAATTTGATTGTTTGATTCATATAAAAAGAATTAATGAATTATATAAACAATAGTAAGAATACAATTAAATAAATTTACCAATGATGCACATCAAAATCATCAAATCTTTCTATGTATTTCACCCAAAGAAATTAGATGAAACATTTAGTTTAATTATATAATTCGATGAAATTAAATCTTTCATAATCAGAAAATTTTATTGAAAGAATGAAAGATTATGATTTAATGAAATGGCTACTCTTTGTAAACGATTCAACAAATGTTTAAATGATTCAACTAACTGAAATCATCTATTTTAAATTAGATATTTTTACTAAACTGATTATTTGAAAGAGTTAAATACTCTAATAGAATTATAGTAAACTTTAAATAAAATATATAATTTCAAATCTTCTAATTTACATTAGATGAAAACACGAATTTATTTCTTTCTGTGTGCACCAAAAATCAAATTTATTCGCTCGTGAAATATCAAATAAATTTCTCTCCTTCACGGCTTACCGCCATCTCCTCGTTACCTTGTTCACACTTTGAAAAACCAAATTTGCTATTAATTTTCGGACTCATATACCTAGATACTTAGCGACTTGCATTTCACTTATCTTGTCTTCTTATCTTCTTATAATGTGTACCCTCTAAAATACGCAATGAACAAAAAAAAATATATATGATCAACAAACCTCAGGGCCCGTGGGATTTCGATACCAAATAGAAAACAATCGGGTACGAAAACTCCCAGGGCTAGCTCAGCTGTGTTCTCTCAATTAAAAATGATGTTGGTAGGGCGCCAAGTAATAATTAAAATTTTGAATCAGAAAAGAAACTTTATTTGTAGGTAATTACTAACCCAAAACACTGAGCTATGATGACCGTACACAGAGAAACAGGTAAACACAATAAGACCACGACATAGACTAAAGAAGTAATTATATAATTTTTAACTAATTGAATAAAGATTGAATAAACAAAAAGAATAATACAAAGAAAATTATGTTACACAATTAAATTGGAAATGGTCGCATTCCGTACGTAACCCTATATCGTAGGTAGGTAGTCTTGACGCAAAATTTAATAGAATAAAATATTTAAAAGCCAAACTAATATTTAGCGTAACAATAATTAATCCAAAAATGTGTCGCACCTATCAGGGAGAATTGCAATTCTTGTTGATAAGGGATAATAACACCTCGTCTGGGTGTGCACCGATAATTATAGTAGTCTCAGAAATTTTGCGCAACACTTTACAAAAATACGGATCGGAATACTTCTATCTCTCAATCAAAAAAATAATCGCGTTAAAAGTGAAATTTAAAAAAATTAAAAATTAAAGGTTTTCGATCAATTAAAAAAAAAAGACAATAAGCTAGATAGCAAACAAACAGAATTTAAGTTAGGTCGCCCGCTCTTCTAACTTCTACAACTTTCGCCGCCAGACGAAACCAATCCAATGAGTCCCAAGAAAGAATCCACTATTTCGCAAATTGACCAGATAATCTCCCGCAATACCAAATTTACGTCCAAATAAAATCCGTGTGAAAGGTCGACGATTATACTACATATATACATATATCGGATACCACAATTATCGTAGGTGGTGTAACGAGATCCAAAAAAAATTTAGGGAACGCAGAAAATAACTAAAACGTCTGACCTGAGTATTCGGTGCTGTTGATACTTGGGCACTTGATAAAAACTCGTACACTTCCCCTCGATTATTCCATGGATTCGACCATACAAAGGTGGATAAACCACTATTTCCGGAATTTTCAACTAATCCAAATGCAAATTCTTCAGAAAAACTTCCACGGGAGCCCGCAAAGGTGCACATATACTGAATTTGCAGCAATCTTCAAAACAGGAACTAACAGGTCCCCCAGTGGCTATCGACATCCAAAAAAAATATCTTCGAGAGAATACCCAGAAAAGCTACCTTCTACACAGTATATTAATCAGTTCTAAAATTTTTCCCCCTTATCTTCCCACATTTTTCAATCCAAGATAAAAATTTTTAAAATAAAATAAAATCATACACTCATCGCCATCTAACACAACAAAATTAATACTCCAGTGCATAAACAACAACTAAAGTAGGTAAAAATCACAGATAATCAACTAAACAAACTAAACTAAAAATGATATGTCGTAAAAATAACGTAACAAATCTATAAAATATGAATGTTTGTTTGTTTGTTCGTATGTTATGACTCTTAGACCCTTTAACCGATTTGAACCAAACTTAGCTCACTTAATCAATTGGACTTGGGAAAGGTTATAGTGCAAGTAAATGTTAAAATAGGTTGAGAGGAGAGCGAAATCTCACAAAATAAGGTGACGCGCATAAAAGGATTAACAAGATTCACGTCAACCTAATAAGCCAAGCTGATTAATAGTTAATGATGAATTCAAAAACGATAATATTCATGAATTCCAACAAAAAGGTAAAAAAAGTTAAAAAAAAGTTTAGTATGAAAGAAACGAGCAACGGGAAACAAGACTGGAAAACGATCAAGTACGCAGACTAATGCAAAGTATGTTATTTTTAAAGAGACCCCGTGTAAAGCCGGATATCCAGTTAGATAATTATACATTTGTGAGGGTGTAAAGGTTTTGTTATTTTAACAAAATAACACACGGCCTAATCAAGAAGTTGGAACCGATAACATGGAAAACGAAAAAATTAACAAAAAAAATCCTATTGGAAATGATACGGTCAAGTAACCACCCATGCTCCCGCATCAAAGCCAAATTTACTTCTCCTGTTTAATTTCCAAGAAACGGAACAAATAGTGTGACCCTAGATAGCCCATTGTTACCAAGCCTAAGGGCTAAACGAAATTATCGGTCTAAAATCCACCCAGTGTGCAGTGCAAAGTTTGTGCATCCACTAAAGGGTGGGAAAAAAATTATTTCCCTCCGTTTTTTATCCCAATTACAGTTTTATTGATTATTAAAGATTATTAAAATCTTTCATTGCTTATACTACCCCAATAATAAGAGTAGGAGATTAAAACTTGCAATGGAATGGTACTTCTGTATTCTATTGAATGGCATGTCACGTTTAATTTGTTGTAAGGGCACTTTTCACAATCTTTTCCGGCTATATACTCTTTATAAAACTAATCTCTTAGTTAGTAAGCATTCTAATTCTATTTTTAATTAAAACAATATAAAAAGTAAGCTTTGCTGATTTATTTGCCTGATTAACATATAAATGGTAGTAAAGTTATTTTTCAAATAACTTTATGGCAATCCTTTTTACGCAATTAATGATTCATGTTTTATGCATAATTTGATATTCAAATTTTTTGAAAAGAGTGGGCCAACGATTATAAATTTTGTGATGACAAAAGTATTAATCATGGTTAAACGACTGTAAATGTAAATAAGTAAAGCGGGCGTAGATGCAAATGAAATGTTGTATTATTTCGAGCAAATTCTCAAAGGAAAATGTATAGAATTGTTTATTTTCTCCAAAGTTTTTGTAATCTTGGTTACATGTTGCTGTCTTTAGGGTAGACAATTATGCAGCTTAATGTTTTTAATTAATATTATTTATCATCCAAATCTATCAAATGCAAGAGATTCACAAACGAAGTTCGTCAACAAACATTTAGCACTCAATGCACAAGTTTAAATTAGTAACTGGTGGTATACTTGATATTAATTATTATACTAATCGCATAGAACGTTTACAGCTTAACATACCAGATTCCTAGACAGATTAGGAATTAACTAACTTATGCTATATATTATTCAAGAGAAATTAAATTTACCTATACATCGTCTTTCTCTGAGAAATATTATACACCATTACATCACCTCTGGTTTTTCTGCATTTTCTTATGTACGTTAATACTCTAATACACTTGTTTGCATGTGTGCGATGCTTTAGAATTCAGGCAAAGAAACTACTAGGAAAATTCATGAGTGCGGTACAAAGAGGTTGAATAAATAAATTAACAGTTACATCTATGACCGTCTTTATCTTCAATAATAAATCAATTTTCTTTTATATGAAACAATAAATGATTAAATCGATCGAATTGAATTTTCGTACAAGGGAAAGCCATTTTGGTATATAAATAAGAGAGAAACAATAAAGGAAAGGATGTTCACGATCCTGTCTGTTGTTTTTGTTATTCGGTGCGTCCGTGTCCGGGCATCCTAGAAGCATTCACGGTGATGCGTATTTCATATGGATTTCGAGCGAATTCTATAAAGCAGGGGTGGCCAACAGGTCGATCGCGATCGACCGGTCGATCGCGAAACAATTTTGAGTCGATCATAGCCGTCGATACAAGTTGTTGACCCATAAAAACAAATAGCTATTTACCGCTTATTCGCCGACGCTAAGTTTTAAACCTTGACACAAGTTGCAGTTCCTGTCGTCTCGACGGTAATTAATTTTCTGTTGTTTTAGCACAGTAAGCTAACCGTTTGTTAGAAAACATGGAAGTCTTTCATCATGTTATTTTTTATCATTGTATTATTTGCAATGAAAAAAGAAAAAAAATATTAACAATATCTTCCCATGAGAAAGTTGGACAGTCGAGTCTTAACATCCTTATGTATATGGACCTATGAAACTTGTTATATTGTTTGGTATACCAGGAACAGTATTTTTAGTATTGTCACACTCAAAAAATAATCTTACATTTTTATAAAAATATCCAGTATTTCTGGATAAAGTGCAAAATTTTCATAACCTTAACACTACTGCTGAGCAAAAATGCAAGTACCATCTTTTTATGTTTTGAATTATGAATTATGTTTTAGCTACCAAAAAATTCTCACGAGGCGCCCTTTTAAAAATTTTACCACGTGGTCAGAGGTTACGACGCGCGATTTTTTCGGAACATATCCTTCGTTTTTCCGCTTCATAAAAGAGGATAACTTGTGGAAATTGCCGATGTCAATCTTATTTTCCAATTTGGTGACCGCCTTGATCATAGAATACTGCGACCACATGATCAACGACTTCAACGTTTTAGCCTTTTGACACGTCTTATTCCTTCAAAGGCACAAATGTAACTGAACCATTCTAGTACCTTTAGTGAAAAAATTTTTAGTGAAAAAATTCTAGTTGGCAATAATAATATAACCAAATATGCTTCATGTACTTTGGTACTATCAACCACGTGCTTTATTGAACAAATTTTAATTAAAATTTCGTAATTATTGTCGAAGTAAGTACTTTACCTCCCGCAATTGCAAAAAACACTATATGCACCTCGGGAATAAAGTGAATTTTTTGGCCTGAGGGTAATTTTTGCCCTCGGCTACGCCTCGTGCAAACAAACTTTTACCATCAGGCCAAAAAAGGATCACTTTATTCCCTTGGTGCATAATGTACTATTGTTGGTCTCCCTTCCGAATTGTTTTCTTAAATTTTTTCTTCTTGAATATGTTAAATGTCAAGATTTTAGTAGGTAGATCGCGACAAATTTTAAGAAAAATAGTCGATCACATTTAAAATGAAGTTGGCCACCCCTGCTATAAAGCATAATTGAAAATGCATGGTATGCTATGAAAATTTATTATCCGTTTGCGATCTTATTTATTATGGATTCAACGCGCTGTAGAATTACATAACCATCAAATAGCCGCCATGTGCAATCCACAATATTGAGCATAGGCCTATTTCGTACTATGGACGCTTTCCTAATTCATAGCAGTATTTTAACCTGAACGTGGATCTTCTACAAGCAATTCTTGCACGTCATTATCTAAGCCTGTTTCTTCTACAGTTAATGTAATAAAACCCAGAAAATCATTTATAAAAGCTGATTATATAAACGTTGTCTTCTATCTGTTAAATTCCAACAAAACATTTTAAAAAACCAACCGGATGCAAAGTACATACTGAGTCTTCATATAAAGTTGAGTTAGAAAACAAAATGAATGAAAGACGAAATAATTTAAAAATAAAAATTGGGTTACCAGAAGGCGAAAGTGGCTATGAAACGATTTCGGAATAGTCTAGTACCTAAGTACGATTTAGGAGGTATCATCTTAAATCGTACTTTTTTAATGTTTTCTAATTGTTCCTTTTTGTTCACATTACAATAGCCGAACATGAACGTACACACTCCATCTTCAAGTAGCTAAACACATAAAAATCATAAATCACGAAATGACCAATACGAAACAAAAATACTACACAAAGAAGACACATATTTAAAAATTTCGAAATGAATTACTACTATTCATTTAAAATATTTTTCTTTACATAATTTATTTAGGTATGTAACAAATAAAAAAATTTTGCTATCATTCTTATTCTTATGTCCGATTTTATAAAACTTTTAATAATCCGTTAAATTTAACTAACCCATGGAAAATATCTGTAAGTAGTACTAACAAGCCAATAGAAATCATCGGTTATACCTTATAACGGGAAGTGGAAGTTCAAAAAAATTAATTTCTCATGTTATTTTCTTATGTTCGGATGCAAGATACGTTATATTTATCAGTGATGAAATTATTTTTAAAGTAAGCATATTTCTTTATTGTAATGTTAAAAAATTTACTTTTTACAAAGTGTCACTTAAGTTCTAAAAACTTAAACAATTTATATATAAAAATTTAATAATATTTTAATATTCATTCATCATCATTTTGAAATTACTTTATTAGATTTATAACAATTGGGGATGAATTTCGCTAATCTATGGGAACAGCTTGAAATCTTACGCTTACCCTCATGAATCAGTATTCGAAGTTTCACATATTTCAGAAATCTGATAATCCCCAAGTGTTTTGTTAGAAATTTCAGAAGGAATACCTAGTTAAAAGTTCAAAATTACAATTTTGTAATTTTCTTAACCAAGTTACTAATACATTCCTTTATTTAAAATTTAGCTGCATTGAATTATTTATATTAATTAAATAATTATATTTGCCTTTAATTTCAATATAATATCTAAAGGAATTTCTTGAATTAACTTAATATTATTGTATAAACTATTAGACTATAAAATCATATAATTATTCAAAAAAAAAATTTAACACTGGTTTCATTTACATCAAAAACTTATTCTACATACTACATGAGAAATGTTACTTTTGAATTTAAGATAGGAGAGGGTGTATTGGTAGAAAGGCAAGAAGTATAATTATGTAGTACATTTTGAATCAAATAATAGATTTCGCGAGCCTATTTTAACGAAATATTTGAAAATGGATTGTTATCCTTCAATATCATTTTAGGAGAAAATCTAAAAATTAGAATAAAGAAATTTGAGTTTTCCCTCCCAAACCATATAATTTTTTTTAATCTGACAGTATTTAGGGTGCTTTATACGGATTTTAAAATTTGGAGGGATGGTCACTCTCGAAAATATTGTGTTATTAGTTATAAAGTGAAGTATTTTGGCGTTGATTGCGTTCAAATTAATATTATTATAATAAATTAGGATTATTAACTTATGAAAATGTAATATATTATTATACTAGCTAGCCCTAGATGAAATTAGTACAATACTAGGTGAATTAATAAATATAGTAATTCATTTTGAATATCAAGTGTAAATCAATTATCTGTTTATTAAAAATATTTTGGTAGGATTAATTCGTTTGATCAAAAGTGTCATAAACTATAATTCATTGTATTATTACGTAAGTTAAAAATCAATTTTTTTCAATTTTATTCAATTTTTGCAGTTTAATTAACATATACATCATTAAAATATTTCTTTATAAAAATATTTTGTGCCCAGTAAAATGGAAATTTCAGTGTGTCTATTACACCTAATAAATTAATAACCATTTTATTAATGTTTCCCGTACTCTAATAAAAAAAGCTTTCAGTAGACTCGGGTAAATTTTCATTTAGAAGCTAATGCTCAATTACCGCTCTTATTGGAGTGTCTCGAGTTCTCGCTATACCGTCCAATTTAAATGGTTAAAAGTACAGCAGTTACTGGAAAGCTTTGGTTCTGTTTACACTATTTATTCGTTCAGTTAAATAGATACCCACTACGATGTGTAATGTGTATTCGTTGTAAAACTAAGATTTCTTATTGATAATAATAATAAAGTAACGAAATAAAAAGTTTTATCATTTAAAAAACAAATAATTTCATAGGGAAATTTAGTTTTCCAAAACCCAACAGTAAAAAAGTTTTAAACTGTCGAATAGATTTAAAGATTTGCTCAGGAAACTAAATCGAGAGTGTTAAGAAAAGCTACAATAATAGTCCCAGCGAAGCACATGATTTGTAAAGTTTTAAAGAGCGAACTGTGTTCTTGCGATAAGAAAATATTTTGTTTAAATCTTTAAATCTACCAAAGAAATGTAGTGCAGTAAAAACAACAAATAATAGTGTAACATAACAGTTACTTTTCATTTCAAATTGTATTTTGTTCTTTAATGAAACAATTGAAAAGTTCTTTCAGAGCGTAATAATTTCGAAAGAAAGCAGTTCATTTGAACTGTTGAAAAATTAATTGAAAGCATACTTATGATTTCTGAATACAATAATTGAGATAAAAGTCGTTTTAACGGCCGTATTTAATGGGAACGGTACGATTCGCCGCGCACGATTCGCCGCGACACGACTCGCCGGGAACTATTCGCCGCGTCACGATTCGCCGCGGCACGATTCGCCGGCAAGCACGATTCGCCGTGGCACGATTCGCCGTTGCACGATTCGCCGTGGTACGATTAACTGATACAGTAACCCCATCTATCAATAATCTTTGATAAATTTTTAACCCAAAAAAATGAATTGAATAAATTAATCAAATTAAATAAATAAATTTCTCAAAAGTTAGAAAAAACAACAGTAGTTGTTTATATTTTTGTTTATTTTAAAATTTTCAATTTTATTTATATTAAACCTCCAACATTTCGAAATTGTGGGCCAAACCACGAATGTATTCTAATATATCCCGATTCTCAAAATCATTGACTAATGTCAAGATTCTTTGATCTGCAAGGATAAACTTTTTATGTTTTTTGTGCAGTATGGTTCCTGGCAACTAGGCTTTCATAAACGACGTCTCTGTTTTTTTGAACTTTTTTTAATTCGTTTATGAAACGCCAAATAGTCGGTCTTTCGATGCTCAACTGCGATTGTAGCCTCCTATGAGCTGCCTCTGTAATATTATTAGTTCTCTGTAAATAAATTTAAATCAGCACTGGATTTACTTAAAAACTAAAAGTTTTGTACCTGGATTTTATTAATAGTTCTTTCGTATAAGTTCCATGTCTCCGTAGGAAACATTGGTCTGCGCCTACCATTGCCTCTACGATTTCTTTCGCCCATGTAGTACATTTCGAACCAATTGGCTAAGGGCTAAATTGATTCAGGTAGATGGTCAAATAATGTATCAAAAGCATCGTTTAATTGGTTAGGTTAAAAGGATAGGTATATGGCGCTAGAAGCTCTCGGCGAATCGTGCCATGGCGAATCGTGCCACGGCGAATCGTGCCACGGCGAATCGTGCTTGCCGGCGAATCGTGCCGCGGCGAATAGTTACCGGCGAATCGTGCGCGGCGAATCGTGCGCGGCGAGTTGTACCCAACCCGTATTTAATAGCTCTTAATATGGTTAATTTTAAAGGTCAATTAATAAAAGTATTAAAAGTTTTTTAATTTAATGAAATTCAAAAATTCTTTTTGCGGTTCTTGTTTAGAAACCATGATTAAAATACATATTTACATTTTTTGTAAATCACGCAAAGAACTACATACATACGTCATATAAAACAGCTTAAAAAAGTTTTTTACCAGAAAAATCTAAAGAAAAATAAATTGAGTATTTCTACCAATAATATAAAGTTCACAGAAGAAACTAATGGAAACTATAAATTTGTTTTACTTTCTAATTACACTAAATGCTTGCAGAACATTATCATAAAATCAGTATTTCTTTCAAATAATTGTGTAACTTATAAAGTATTAGAATGATAATATTATATTGTCATGTTTCAAACCTAAAATATTGTTTCCAATATGTTAGGAATTTTGTACGAGTTGGTTTCTTGTACTCTGGTGGTATAAATGAAATTTTGGAAGTATATGGAGTTCTTAAAAAGTAATTACTATTGAGTCATTGTTTGAATGCTAACTTAACTTGAACTTGATAAATTATGTTTGTCAGAACTAGTATTTGTAGTGGGGCTATACCGGAGCTGGGACACAAAGTTACGAACATTATTTGTTAATCGACTTGATGAAATTTCCAAAACACCTCTTTAATGCCATTCAACTAACAGCTTGCAGTAGGTAACTTCTTCTAATGTTGTCTTGTTCTTCATTGGCTTCTAATTAAACATTCCAAAATTTTATTAATTTATTTTTTTTACCTTTAAAATTTTCATCGTCGCATACAACTTAATTTTCCTAATTTTATGTCTTCCAACGCAACCAAAACTATTTTAATTATCTTGATAACCTTGGAGGTTCGAGGTCTCGATGGATAGAAACCAGCTTCGCGACACTTCAACTTTGACTTCGGAATTTTGACGGATTTAAATCAAAATTTTATAAGGACCATAATCTGCCATTTCCAATAGGTCCCTTTTGTATTCCTTGCTCTTGAAAAGAACTCCACATCAGAACCTTTAAAAAAATACTTTTGGCCACAAATTAAAGATGTTGTTGTTCCCATTCTTATTTGAATTTATAAATAATTTCAAAGGTATCTAAGAATTCTTCACATAATTTTAGTTTAAATATTAGCATTTATGATTTTAACACTTTCAAAATTTACTATGATTTAAGTTTTTGTATTCCTTTTAGAAAAATAGTTTTAATTTAACGAAATTAATATATTGAATATTAGAAAACCTCTTTTTTTCGACAATGATATTTATGTTAATTCATACACACCATAATTCACATGTATGTTTCCCAATAATTAAACTTAAAACAGATATTTTTCAGAAATACAATTTAAATATATTAAATTAACTCGGGATTTGGACAATTCACCTTTTTTAATAATAGTGGATTAATCTACATTATGTTAACACTGAAAATTTGCTGTGTATCAATATTAAGTACCTATTACTCGTGCCATATGTGTGGGAATATAATTCTCTAAATTTGGTTTCTTCTTCGTCGTTGTTCAAATTCGAACGTTATGACCTACTTCTCAAAGATTGGAAAGCAGCTTCCTTGTCAAGGTATCTCGGTGGATTGCCACTGCCTTCTGAGGGAAGATGGTCAGAATGTCTTATTCCACCCGGGATCGAACCGGGCTTCTCGGCTTAGCAGTCGACGCACTTAAGCGTCAAGCCATAATCACCTTCTTTAGTGTTGGTAAAATGTATTTACCACAGCTGACATTTATACACATTATACATCAAAGCCTTCTGAAATATTTTCTGATCAAATAGACTTTCTGCTTAAGGAAACATGTAATTAGTTTAAGTACAGTGCTTTTCGACTTAGCAATTATATTTATAACTTGATAAATATAGACAGTAACTTCACAAAATTTAACCAGCTGTCTGCTACACGATGATTATCCAGGTATTATGTTTAGAATTCGAGACTTTTATAACATTCATGCAGCAAAAGCGAAATGCCGCACGGCAAGATTAGTACTTAGCGACACATTTAAAAACAAAGAAAATAAAGTTGTTTTTATTTTTATTAAGCCTATATTGAAACAAATTTTTCTTCTAAATACATATTTTCTTAAAGAAAATATAGAGTATTTTCAAGCTTTCGATGATTTTAATACAAATATATAGACATTTGTAAGACAAATTATAAGGTCAACTTTGATTAAAATTCTTAATAACAGTCTGGATAGTTTAAAAAATTCAATGTTGTTTGATCAAATCCATTTTTATTCATTGATAGATTCTGATTGGAGTTTGAAACTGAGTTCAACGCATGAAATTTTTCGGTAGAAAAAGTCAATAGTATATAAGAAAATTATGCAGGGAGTTTTTAAAATCCTTATACGTGAATTAATCAAACGAATGCCATTGCATTTAAATATTTTTGGTAAAGTAAAAAACATTAGCCCTCAAGAAATTTTAAATCATATCAAGCCTAATTTTATCGAATTGCCGTTAGATTTTATACTTCAAGGGAAATTAAGTGATGTATAAATTCAATTCAGACAAATAGTGGGAGTAAGTTTTTGAGGGAAATATACCAGAAAATAGTTTAGACTTTTGACAAATAGTTATTACCATAAAAAATGCAGTGGGTGATTGACTTCAAAGGCAATGGTGGAAAGAAAATTTTCAATATAATGAATGTTATTAAATCAAAATTAAGATATAAAACGTCATTGCATATCTTGAATGCAATAATGCTTTTTATATTAATAATGCACATTTTAATACCAATAATTTATATTGTAAAATTTTTTAACCGACGAAGAATACGTTTTCTCGATTCAATTCTAAAATGTACGAATTACAAACCGATAGTGAAATTTATTATTAACTATATAAAGATAATGATGTCGAAGACATTATATTGTTGTGCACACTGGTTTTGCAATAAGGTACCTGTGGGTATTAAGGCCTAGCTGAGGGAGATTTGTTATAAAATGAAAAATATCCAATATAATCAACTAGTTTTATTAGTTATCAGTCATAAAATTACTACGTAATTTAAATAAAAAATGATAACTTTTGCTCTAAACTAATGCAATATATAACTTTTTTTAAAACTCTTTCAATAGGCCTTATAATAGGGGTTGGGTACAACTCGCCGCGCACGACTCGCCGCGCACAATTCGCCGGTAACGATTCGCCGCGGCACGATTCGCCGGCAAGCACGATTCGCCGTGGCACGATTCGCCGTGGCACGATTCGCCATGGCACGATTCGCCGAGAGCTTCTAGCGCCATATACCTATCCTTTTAACCTAACCAATTAAACGATGCTTTTGATACATTATTTGACCATCTACCTGAATCAAATTTGCCCTTAGCCAATGGTTCGAAAGGTACTACATGGGCGAAAGAAATCGTAGAGGCAATGGTAGGCGCAGACCAATGTTTCCTACGGAGACATGGAACTTATACGAAAGAACTATTAATAAAATCCAGGTACAAAACTTTTAGTTTTTAAGTAAATCCAGTGCTGATTTAAATTTATTTACAGAGAACTAATAATATTGCAGAGGCTGCTCATAGGAGGCTACAATCGCAGTTGAGCATCGAAAGACCGACTATTTGGCGTTTCATAAACGAATTAAAAAAAGTTCAAAAAAACAGAGACGTCGTTTATGAAAGCCTAGTTGCCGGGAACCATACTGCACAAAAAACATAAAAAGTTTATCCTTGCAGATCAAAGAATCTTGACATTAGTCAATGATTTTGAGAATCGGGATATATTAGAATACATTCGTGGTTTAACCCACAATTTCGAAATGTTGGAGGTTTAATATAAATAAATTGAAAATTTTAAAATAAACAAAAATATGAACAACTACTGTTGTTTTTTCTAACTTTTGAGAAATTTATTTATTTAATTTGTTTAATTTATTCAATTCATTTTTTTGGGTTAAAAATTTATCAAAGATTATTGATAGATGGGGTTACTGAACGGTAAAAAACTCCCGGCGAATCGTACCACGGCGAATCGTGCCACGGCGAATCGTGCTTGCCGGCGAATCGTGCCGCGGCGAATCGTGACGCGGCGAATAGTTCCCGGCGAGTCGTGTCGCGGCGAATCGTGCGCGGCGAATCGTACCGTTCCCTTATAATAGGCCGGTAGGGTAATAAGGCCTACTGCTTAAACTTATGTTAAAATCAACATCTTGTAGATCGATCAACAATCATCTTTACAATTTGGTATTTGAGATTAATCATCAAACAAAAGCAACAATAGAAAACTTAATTAACAATATAAAACTCTTAGAAAACTACATAAATTACCTCGTCTAACATCCATCAAGGCACTGGAAATCGCCAGTATCTTCTACTGACAAACCGACGCACTCTTCATTATACCATTTGGAGAATTGCAAACATTGCCTCATATCATCCACCCTGTCTTCTTCACAGGCTCATAGGCATGACAGTATCAATTCCCTTGCTTAGGCATACAGTAAAATTTTATAGGCCTTAATATCCGCGGAGCACCGTTCCTATGACAACCGAAATAAATTAAATTTGGGCCACGATAGATCATTTAATTAGGTAGGATGGAACAAACGTATATTAACAGAGAAACAGACAGCAAATGCAAGTAGCTAAGGATAATAATATTACAACAAATACATTTTTTTTTTAGCCTATTCTTATTAAATCGTGCCACGCGACCGTCTCTCACACTATTTGATACAACACTTGCTCGGGGGATTAACCGACAGGGTTTATTACTCGCCGGTATCTTATATTTATGTTGATTATGTATGTTTCTGAATAAATGTTACCGTTTCTATTTGTTTGATTGATTAATTACCATTTATCCAAAAGAAATAATTTTAATTATATACATTAAAAATCAAACTAGTGTTTAGATTGCGCCGCAACATCGAATTTGTGCAAATAATTTAAGAATATTGCTAGAATTAGTGACTCGAAATGTGAGAATCTGAACCTAGCCAATAACTCATCGACGGAAATCGTTGCAAAATGTTTTGTGAAAGTAACTGCAGAAGTGTCGGGAGTCGGGCGAATTTAAAAACATAAAACTGTATGACACATTGTACAGGGTGGTACAAATTCGAATATTCTTATGGGGAAATCGGTAACTATAAGAGATATGGAAAAATGGATGGCGCATCTTCGATCTCTTTTTTAGGGAAAAGCTTAATGGTGAAAACCGGAATCCGATACTTTTTTTCGTTTTCGAGTTATGGCCAAAAGTTCGCTTTTTCGACTCGATATCTCGGTTGTTTGTAAAGTTATCGAAAAAAATTTTACACCTTATTCATACATTTTTTTGAGGAAAATAAATTGGGATAAAGGAATTTTAAATATCTTGATTTGTTTTCGAGTTATAATATAAAGTTGTATTTTTTAAATGGAAACCTTAGTAGGTTATGTCATATTTATATAGAGCTTTTTATCGTCTTTTCAATTATATATAACATGTGGGGTCTATTATTTCAGTTTAATCACGTTATATTAAAAAATGTCAAATAAAAATAAAGGATCTGAAAATTAAATGTTGGCTTTGTCAAAACAAAACAAAAAATCTTTAGTGAGATCTAAAACAACTGTCTTCAATTGTTTTTAATAGGTTTTTTTAGTACCTACTCTATTATTTACCTTTTATTTCATAATTATTATAATTAAAAATTATAATATACAAGAAGCTGAAGAAAATACTAGGAGCTGTGGATGCAAATCCTTCCATTTCATCCCGTCAAATTGAAGCTGAATCGGGAATTTCCAATAAGTTTCACCTTGTGAAATAAAAGGTAAATAATAGAGGAGGTGCTAAAAAACCTATTAAAAACAATTGGAGACAATTGTTTTAGATGTCAGTAATGATTTTGTGTTTTGTTTTCACAAAGCCACCGTTTAATTTTCCTATCTTTTATTTTTATTTAACAGTTTTTAATATAACGGGATGAAAATGAAAGAATAGACCCCACATGTTGTATATAATTAAAAAGAGCATAATAAGCTCTAATTAAATATGTCATAGCCAACTATGGTTTCCATTTAAAAGAACGCAAGTATATATATTATAACTCGGAAACAAATGAAGATATTTAAAATCCTTCTGGTCCAATTTATTCTCCTCAAAAAAATGTCTAAAAAAGATGTAAATATTTTTTCTATAACTTTACAAACAACCGAGATATCGGCATTTAACGAAAAGTCGAAAAAGCGAACTTTTAGCCATAATTCGAAAACGAAAAAAAATATCGGATTCCGGTTTTCACCGTTAAGGTTTTCTCAAAAAAAGAGATTGAGGATGCGCCATCCATTTTTCCATAACTCTTATAATTACCGAATTCCCCATAAGAACATTCGAATTTGAACCACCCTGTACGTATAGGTACCAGATTTGCGCACAAACTTAATGTCAGTTGGCATAATGCTAATATTCGGTCCAGATAATGACATTAAATTAATCGCAGTCTGAGTTGGTGATTTATATTACTCGCGCGTATAAAACCGCGTGGAAAACTCCTCTAAAGATATTGTGCAAAACATCGTCAAAATTCAAGAACAAACAAATATTGCTTACAAAACATCATCGGAAATTACATTTTCGGGATATCGCCGAATGGGGCATTTAAATTTCACAGATCTTTTAGAAGGCACAATGAAAGGTTTGATATGAATTTTAGTTTCAATAGTATAGATATGCAATGTGATATTTGTAGCAAAGGAAAAATAATCAGAAACTCTTTTCCGAAAGAGTCGGAAAGAAAGTCAAATTTATTGGAAATTATACACATGACGTTTGCGGCCCTATTAGAGTTGAATCATTTGGTAAATGATAATATTACATCGAATTCTTCGATGATCATTCTCGATTGTGTGAAATAAGATTTATGAAATCCAAAAGCGAAGTACTTACACATAATAACCAAAGAATACATAAATATGGTGGAAAAACTAACGGATAGGAAAGTAAAATGCATGCAATCTGATAATGATACCAATACATAAACAACAATGTCGACAAATTTTTGAAGCAGAAACTTTTTGAAAAGTTTCAAAGAAACTTTCAGAAAAGAAACTTTGTACTTACGCAAATTCATGTCAGAATTGGGTTTCAAACATTCATGTGATGAAATACAAATCTTTACAGACATCATGAGTGGATTAAAATCCAACATTTCACGCTCGCAGCAAACACATTGATATAGTTACTATTTTATACGTGAAGTCCTGAATAATAGATTGATGAAGTTGAATCACGTGAGTTCTGAGAATATGGTGTCTGATATGCTAACAAATGCTCTATCACGACCGAAGAATCAAAAGTGTGTTGCAATGTTAGGACTCGTACATAGATAAAGAACGACCCATTCATTATGTGTCGAGGTTAATTATTAGATAGAAGGCTTGCGATTAATGCTAAGCAAAAATCGCTCATATGTAATAAATTATTGTTGATGAAATTATTTTTCATCTACAATTACATATAATCCGTCTTTCATATACCCGTACTAGATTGAAGATCATCAACCTAATTCTAATAATGTCAATGTAAAGGGGGTGGGGGTGTAAAACATAGATTCAATCCTACAATCCCAAAACCTTTAAGTGATATTATTCTTCCGGGAATAACGGCGAAATACATGTATAAGGGGAGGACTGGAATACGTCATTTCAACCCAATGCAAATTGTTCACATATTACCTCTAAACACGCACACCACTGCACTGGTTCAAAACAATAACATTACTTAAAACAGGAAGCCATGTTGTCCCACTAAAGCATCTATCTCCGCCATCTTGCCAAACTCAGATTTTCCACCATCTTACCAACTCGACACATCAAATACCCTAAATCACCACGTGACATAAAAATTTATCTAGATCGTTAATGTCTACCCAGTTTAAATTACTATAACGTAGATAAATCAATAATCCTTAGTAGTGTACCAAACACTAATATAACATAAAATCAAACTATACTATACCAATAAGTATTAAGTTATTGGTACTTTCTTATTGGTAACATTGGTAATAACTTATTACCAATTGGTAATAACTGATAATAAATAATTCGCAATAAATTATGAAAACATTGTCATGTAAACTAGTGAATTGGCTACCCACGGCAGGTTGGAGGAGAAGCCTTTGAGAATTACTTAACAAATCTTATGAATTTTTCAAAGAATTACTTAAAAATGGTTGATTTTCTCAAAGACCCTAAATGCCTGGATATAAGATTTGCCGTGGTGGATTTTAGAGTGTCTGGATACGAGATTTGCCGTTGTTGCGCTTGTGAAAACGGCCCAGAACGCCCGAGCGTAGCGAGTGCTATACTCACTAAATCCGAGATTTGACAATGTCAGGGGCAGTGATTATTACAATCCTCGGATTGCAAATGTGATTCTATTCCAAGCAATAATGTAGGAACTCGAACGATGTTTCCTCTGCAACCGCATGCAGTAAAATGAACAAGATCTCTCTCCACCTCAATTCAGATTGCTAAGTCCCATGTAGCGTACGCCTACCTTCAAATGAATGTTTATTTAAATCTAATGCGCGCTCCACACTCTCGCGAGAACTTCTCGCGAGAAGCTTTCTTGCCCGCTCCACACTCTCGCGAGAACTTCTCGCGAGAATGAAATTTTTTTTGCTTTAATTTGTAC
Organism: Cantharis lateralis; assembly: GCA_963170105.1. Taxonomy (NCBI): domain Eukaryota; kingdom Metazoa; phylum Arthropoda; class Insecta; order Coleoptera; family Cantharidae; genus Cantharis; species Cantharis lateralis. The sequence continues at coordinate 15,746,810 of OY720629.1, forward strand.
GATTAATCGTCGAATTTAATTTTATCGATAGAACGTATTTCGTGGGTTGTCAATTTTTATTTGGAAAACTAAAAAGTTTTAATAACCACGGACCACACCAATAGGCACGTCACGTCGCAGAAGCAACTAAAAATTTACAGCTTTAAAAATAAAATATAGATAAAATTGTAATTATTTGCAATTAATCGTTGCTTTTGTAAAAAATTAAAGCCGACCAAAAAAATGTTTTTTGGAAGATCTCGAAAGCCCAAAGTAGAAAGTACATTCTCAGCTATTTTGTTTTTACCAAAATATTATGATATGTATTTGAATAAAAACTGAATCAAGTTAGCCAAAATTTGCGCTTTTATCGGTGTTTTACTACACACGCATTTTTTTAATTACTAATCCTAGCCACGTCGGTGCCTGCAGTAAAACACTGAAAACGTCCTTGTCTCTCTCTTACACATCAAAATTATTTTGCATCTTGCAAAATGCAAGAAAGTGAAAGGCGAGATTTGTGGCAAACCGCTGATGGAGCGTTCTCGACTCCTTTGTCTCGAGTTAAAAAACCGACAAAAAGCGGAGAACAAGGCGAGAACCTGAATAAACACGAGAATCAGCTCCACCCCCGCGTTTCTCGTCATTTTCTCGCGTTCTCGCAGAGGTTCTCGCGAGAACAAGGCGAGAAGCCTGCAAAGAACGCGAGAAAGGTATCCACACTCTCGTTTCTCGTGTTTTTCTCGCGTTCTCGCGATGTTCTCGCGAGAGTGTGGAGCGCCCATAACATGAGCTTAAATTTGTGAAATTTACATCAAAAAGTCGATTTTTAAAATTTAATTGTGAAGTAACCCGTTGGGTCGATTTAATTTATCGGCACTTATTAGCCTGATTTCGAATAGCGGCAGTGCAGTTTTTAGAATTTTCTTATTCATTTAGCTATGAAAATTCATTATAGCACGTGATCTGGTGGAAGATGGTTATTTGATGTTTTCATGGGAAGTCATATTCAATTCTTATTTTTAACGTTTTCTTTGGTAATTTTTGATATTTTTTCAACGGTTTTAATATATTTTCATAGCATTATTTTTATTTTTTTCATGTTATATGTAACTGAAAATAGGTAATAACCGTAAAATAGAGCCATATGTTTCATTACATTGCTTTTGATTTCTTAATTTATATCTGGTTTCATAGTGCAATAGTTTTCTTCTTTTTCAAAGATTCTCTCCTACCATGTCAAAAGTTTTAAATTAATGTATTTCCATTATTTTTTAAATAATAATTTTCTACAATTGCTATGCTATTTTGTACGAAATCCTGCAGAAATTCGCATGTGCCTACTTATGTGCCACTGAAAACTAAATTATGTTCCAAAAAAAAGAAAGCAAAACTAAATTTCTTTGTTTTTGTTTTTGTTTGAAGTGACGTCTAGCGAAGTTTATTTATATTATATTATTTTAAAAGTACTTCTTCGCATAAAATTGTAAATGTATTATTTATTTATTTACGACATGTTTCGTACGAATTATCGTACATCGTCAGGTGTATACAGAATACAATATAATATTAGTAAAAATTAAATTAGAAAGAAACGATTTTACATACCAAATAATTAATTCTCAAGATATATTAAATATATAAATTAAGATCTTATTTTAAAAATTATGTTAAAATTTTTTTATAATTTAAGTGTGGTTTTGAATGTTTTAAAGCTGGTTCACACTATGTGATTTCTCACGTGACTTGTCACATGACTTCTCACGTGAGAAATTTTTTTTCGTTCACACTATATGATTTTTGATATTATTGAAGTCATAGCTAAATAATAAGTAAAGTCATAGCAAAATAATAAGTGATTTTCAAAATAGGACGGTGTCTATTTTGCTATGACTTTTCATATGATTTTTTTGAATAAACCGCCTTTTTTAAATGTTTTTTGAATAATTTATTTAATAATAACATATTTTAGGTTGTTAGTAATGTAAATCATGCAAAATACGAAATAAATAATATTTTGTATAAATATAAAAAAATGTTTATAGAAAAAAAAGCTGCTTCCGATTATACTGGTTGCAGAAATAAATTTAATTTAAAAATTATGCATAGTTTATTTGTTTCTAAAAATTAAATTTCTTAATAGCTTCCCATTGCCATTCAACAAATCCTTCCTTATTAAAATATTTTGTAAACGTTTGTCTGATTTCTGTTGGTGCCTTTGCAGTTCGATTAATTCTGGAAGGTTCTATAAATTAGTTAGAAACACTTCATCTCTCCAACTTCCTCTCGACATAATAACTTCTTCTGTATTTTCATGGTCTATCCCAACAATGTATTTTTTTCCTTCTTTACTTTTTTTCTACATTATGCAACTAATAATAAGGAAGACACTATTTTGAAATTTAATTCATCACTCATAATAATTTATATTCGATAACACAATTCAAAAACAATCACGCTTACTCCTATAAAGTTAGGTTAATTAGAATATTTATGACATCACAGCGGTTTTGACATTTTAAATCATAAGAAAAGTCATAAGTAAACTTGCATAGTGTGAACATAAAAACTATTGGTCATGTGATTTGAGCGTTTAGATATGATTTAGCTATGACTTTTCGTATGACCTAGTCACATGAGAAATCACATAGTGTGAACCAGCTTTTAAAATTTAAAAATTTTTGAAGTTGACAGTTATATTAATGAAAGTGGAAAAACAAAATGCGGGAAAGTTGATAATTTTTTAATGTTTAAAAATCTATAGGAAGTTGTATTTAAAAAAGTGTTATAAAGTGGTGTAAAATTTAGCAATTCATGTTTGTTTAAAAGAAGTTTATTTTTATTGGTGGCTTTTTGAATTTCGTAAGATTTCCAGATAATTCTTTTCAAATATTTATCTTCCCTGTGTAAAATTTTTGTGTTGCTGTGATTAATTTTGTGATTTTTTAGTTTTAAATGTTTTGCAACTTGGGAAATTGAGTTTGTTCTTTCATGTTCGGCTAGTCTAAGTTCTAGTCTCCGGCCAGTTTGTCCAATATAAGAATAATCGCAGTCATTACAAAATATTTTATATACTCCGTTTGATATATTATTGTTAGGTTGAAGTTGAACATTACATAAAAGGTTTGTAAGATTACAAGTGGTTTTTTCTGATATCGTAATAAACTACGATTATTCGTTTTTGAACTGAATTGGACACAAGCATTGAAGCAAAGTACATGAAAATTAAAATTGGTGCAATGGCATTAACCAATCAGATGTAAACGTGCAGTTCAAGCATTTTCAGAAAGAGGTCGGCACTATGAAAATGTTCGATATTAAATAAGATAACGTTGTAAACCATTCTTTAATTTATTGATGATATCATTGAATTAATGTGATTATCTAGTATATTATGTAGATGTTATTATTTTAATTAACTTTTGAATTAATAAAAATGAAATTGAAATGTATGGTTTGGGCTGCAGCATACTCGGACATATTATAGCGGCTTCGTATATTTCTATTATACCTCCATAGAAGTTGCTTCTGCGACCGAACTAGCTAGCACAAGGAAACATATTATAAAATATGTGGATATAAAACAAAATTATTATTTTACCCCATTTTCTGTCGAGACAATGGGTCCCTGGTCGCTTGAAGCGAAAACCTTGATCAATAAATAGGATCTCGGCTAATTAAAATAGCTGGCGATACCTGATCTAAGAACTACCTAATTTAAAAAATTTCTTTAGCCATACAAAGTGGAAACGTTGCTAGCATGATGTTATTTTCTACTGATTTTCCTCGTATTATGTAAATACATTAAATACGTTTTTTTTAAATATATTATACGATTTTAATCAAAAGCGTATTTTAAAAGTGGAAAAATGCTTTTCTTTTTATATTTGACCTGTATTATTTGTGGTTTTAAAGGTCTCCTTATAATTTTCATTTAAAAGTAGAACGAGAGTAAATGGTGAGACTGAAATTTAAAGGAATCACTGAATAATCATCAAAATGACTAGAAAAGTTAGCACAATCGACTGAGGAGAAATTACTGAATTATGTTGAGAAAAATACGAATAATTACCCAATTTGGCCGGAAGGAAAAAATGTTTTTACCAAATCTTACCCTCAATTATATTAATTTGAGAAAACAATACTGGCATGTGTTAAGGTTTTCCGATTGTGTATTTTCACATGTTATTAGACAATAAATGACTTACCATACTTATCTTCTCGAACTCCCTCTCTCTTCTGATAAGGATAAACATAAGGTGAAGGGAAAGATAAACAATAGGACAGTTCTGACACCGATAGCTAAAACTTCATAACTAATATTTTCGTACTTTGGAGAAAAATGACTTTTAGGAAATGTCCAACAAATTATTATATTATGTGCAATGGTAGTATTAGCCACAATATCACGCGATGAAACCAATTAGGGCAGTTAAATAGAAGATTTTAAACTAATTTCTGGAGACTTATTAGCAAATTTCAAAAAAAAAAATTAGGAATTCTAAGGCAACGCATTAGGTAGGTATGGGTATGGCACACCAAGAAATGCCACTAACTCAAAATTTAAAAAAATTTTGTTAGGACATTTTAACTAGTGGTGGCAGAGGTACTGATAAGCACTACAATCGATGTGATGTTTTAATAATTCAAGAAAGCGGATTTGAAAAATGACGCAAACAAAAATATGAAAAAGATTTTTCAGGAGAAGATCATAATGGTTTCTCTTAGAATGTCTTTTGTTTGGTAGCTTTTGAAGATAAAATATGCTCCCTGCAACTTTTTTGTAGAAAATTCTATTCTCTAGAAAATTATTTATATAAAACTTTTCTGTTTCCTTAACAATTTCAGCAAGGGTTTAGGTCTAACTTCGTTCTTAAATTAAAAATTTAATAATTGAATGTCTGGACGTCTACATTTTTATACTTATCTTGATATTTTTGCTTCCAGATATTAAACGAAGAAACAGCCCAACACAAACTTTAACTTTACTCTAAGTAACAATGCATTCCGTAAACGTATCGGAAGAGTTAATATTACTATGGAGTTCATTGGTATTGCAATTTAAAATTCAACGGTTTAAATTGCAAATGTAAGTGTATGGTACCAACGAAGCGCTAAAAGCGCAGCGGCGTCGCGATGTCGGGCTCATAATGCATTCCATGGTTCATCAACAACAGCAGCAACCGTCTCAGCAGAGACAACAAATTGACGATGACCTTGAACAAGACACTTCTTCAGTTGTAAGCCGTCATCGTTCCCAAAAACCACTATTGCGTCGACTTTATAACTATCTACGTGAAGCTTGGACGGGAGTAAAATTTTCATTAGGTAAATATATTGCAATGTTATATTCATAAAATTAATAATTAAACTATTTTGCAACCTAACTCAGTCGGAGGCAAACTCCTAACCTCAGTAGTCGGTTCTAATCAGGAACCTCAAAAAAAAAATCTTTCTTTGAAAGAAATAAAAATCTTAATAATTAATTTTTAATGCTTAGATAATAATTATCTGAAAAACAAAATTAAGTTCAAAAAAAATAAATAAACCATAGAACACAATGCAAAATAAATGTGATGAGCGATAAAATTATATCAATAATAATTGGCCTTTCGAATGTGGACTATCATCGATAAATTTTCCTTATAAGAAAATTTGCTAATAAAATTATTGCAAATGAACAATTGTTGGAATAAAAAAATATTTCAAACTTAGCTGAATGTTGCAGAGTTGACCTCTATTTATCGAAACTCGTATATTTCCTCGATATTGCGGATGTAAAGAAAAACCAAATCCCAGCTTTTAAAATCTCATTTTTCACAAATTTGTGGGATTCTCGACTCTTCTCAAAACAATTTCACTTTTAAAAAATTTAAAGAAATCCGAAAATTTTACAGCTTTTCACGATTCAGAAAGGAAAAACCAACCTCTACACCTCGAAAACACAATCAAAAAGGACATATCTTCCCTTGCGCAAACGCCTTCGTTCTTGCACAATCAAAAGCAATGTACAGGGCATCATTAAAATGCTTAAACAAATTAATTCTGCTCTGCTGAAAATTACAATGACGATCTCGTCTTCCCCAAGTCAATATAAAAGATACGAAATATCCAACTCCAATACAAATCAAAGAACAGAAAAACAGAATTTTGTCTGTTCCATGACAATATAGCGAAACTTTTGTGTTGTATATTAATCAACATTAATGTCTAAAATTTATTTAGGTAGCGTATTAGGAATAAAGTTATCCCTTTTAGGTCAAGTGTAAAAATGATTTGTTTTTTAAATTGTACTTATGTATGTAGAGCATATAAGCAGATTTTGTTAACGAAATTTACTCTCGAGCACGTACGATTTAGATAACCTACGTTAGTTGCCGGGATCACACGTACATCAGTAATCAGTTAGTAATAAGTAATAACCATTGAAACCGAATTGCTATATTAAGCCTAATGTTATTGTTAGCATACTAATTATCGTCAAATTAATTATTATCAATATAGCTTCCTGCGATATGGCAATAAGATATTATGAATTAATACTTACTAGTAGGAACATTAATAGCATTATTAAAAAAACAATGCTAAACTTGAAAAATTCAAACTGAGCATATCAAAAAACATGACTATATTTAATAATTCTAATAAAATAGAAGCTCTTCAAAGATTTTTACTTCTTAGTTCTGAATTTAACTGGCGATACGAATAGAATAGTTTTAAAAGTGCGACTATTTTTATTTGGAAATAATCAAGAGAACACTAGACTTTGAGGTTTAAAACGTCTGTCATCGTAATTGTAAATCCGAGGGAAATTCTAAATTCTGGTAACGGTTCACGATTACGAAGTTTTTATACCCAATATTAAAATAAAAACCGAGATTAATGTATTTTAATAGTAAGAAACGGTGTCTGCAAAATATCAAATCCAATAGAAATCAATTTCAACGAACGAATCAATGTATTACCCTCATAATATTTTGATATCAAAAACCCCTAAGAAGATTATATGAAACCATTTTCTAAAGTTCAGGAATTAATTAGAACGGAACACCTCAATGAAGAAGTAAAGAAATAAATAATTCTTATGTATAAAATACCGCAACGTGTTTTATTATGAAAAAAACAATCTTAGCTTCTTAAATCATATGAATGAAACACGGAATTCGAACCACAGATGACCATCCCATCTTTATAAAATCATTTAGATACCCAAGAGTGATGCAAATCGAAATTCAAATTCAAATTCAAAAGTTAATAGACAACAAAATTATTAGAACCTCCTTATCCACCATACAGTACAACTGTCTGAACCATACAATTACCCGATTGGTAATTGATTATCGAAAGCGGAACCAAAATACCATTGAAGATAAATATTCACTACCTAGAATCGAAGAGATCTTAGGTATTCTACGAACATGCGTCAACTTTACGACACCAGAGTTAGCGCAATGCTTCCATTAAATCGAAACCAAAATTAAAACCTTTAAAATAAAATGTGATATCAATTTATCATACCGTCCTTATCTTCGTAAAATTTTAACTTTCCAAATATAAATTTTGAATTATTGCAATTAATTAAATTCACTTTATAATCTTCTTAAGCAGTCACAACTTCTCTTTTCAATCAAAATCAACTTTTCAAATAAAATATTTATTTTATTTCCTATTCAAAAAAACAATTTTAACTTAGAGTTCAGAAAATCACCGCCGTCCGACATAATTTTATTTGCAGGAATTGATTCGGATATTAACAGACAATTTTAGTTAAAAAATTATCATATTTTTAGAAGACAAGAAATTTAAGTTTTGAATATATTATAAGTGCTTTTACCTGAAATGTTTGGTATTCTTATGGGTTTTTAACCAACTCAAATCTTTGGGATCGTTCGGTTTCTTCGAGGTGAGAAGAATTTTTCTGCTAGAGGATAAAATTATCCACGTGTTTTGTTTTATTTGTTTTATTACTACCCGTGGTTATCTATTCTATCCCGTACGATAAGCCCTCAATACCATCTACGAGGGTCCTTCTTCCACCCCACAGTTCTAGGTAGATTTAATACAGTTTTTTGCTTTTACACGACTTGGTTTGACGTCCTATATTTGGTTTTAGAAGTTACTGTTCAAGTCAATTTCCATTCTTGGAGCCTTGCCTCGTTGAATAATTGGGTGCACCCACCAATAATATCCTTGCAAACAGACATATCCCATATGTCATCAGCCCCAAGATGAGTGTTTTGTACCGCTTTTTGTTGTTGTTTTTTTTATATGTATTTAATTGTATTATAGTTATTGTTAACTTTTGGATGTACATGACACCAGTAAAACTTGTGATAAAATATTGTAAACGAAGTATAACTATACCTGGGTTATTCTTGCATCGGAAGAAACTCGTTTATATTCTTTTCTTTTTAGCTTGAATCGGATTTTTTGTCACATTATACTTAATTTTTTTATTTTTCATTAAATTGTTATTTTTTAATTACAACTCAAGTGTTAATTCTTACACCTCTGGTATCGCGCCAGTTCCGATCTACGTAAACATACCTGATTTGGGTAGCAAAGTTATACCTTGAAAAGGTTGCGAAATAATCACGTGACACGTAGGGCAACTGCAGCATCTCCCTTTTTATAACTTCCTTAACTATACGTAGGAACTCGTCCTACTGCCATCTCTATCTCGGTTCTATTTAAGCTAGCCAAGGGCATTGCCAAATTGAATTTCGCTGATATTAAAAATATTCTTAATCTCTCAAAATATAAAAAATTAGCCCCACGTTGGGCGCCAATTTGCAACGGTATAAATTGGAATAAATGACTAGATAAGATCACCGTGTTCAGAAACTTGAAGATCTGCAAAAAATAAAATACAATCTGTCTGTCGCCAGATTTTGTCCCTCGATATATTCCTGAACCATCCAACCAATCACGACTGAATTTCGTATGGAGTAGGGTTCACGGTTGAAAGGTGAAAATTAGGTTTCCATCGTGATCTGTCAATCACGAGTGCCACTACAAAATAACAATACAAGATTTTTAAAAACGATTTTGTCTTCTGATAGGTTATTGTAAAGACTTTGAAGAGCTTTATCCAGAATAGGTCAAATTATTTTACTATGTATCTGTCATCTGTCAAAAATTACAAGCTGTCCAAGTTGAAATTTCAAGAGTGAATAACTCGTGAAGTACTGAAGAGATCTCAACCAAATATTCGGTATGTAGGAACATTACTCTCAAGGAATTGACAGCATATAGAACCCTTCGATTATAACCAAGAATGCATCATAAAAAGAAAATTAATTTTTTTGCGAAACTTGAAAAAAGTTCTCGATTTTCTTCGACATTTCTGAGTCGATAGCGATGAAACTTTTTGGACGTATGTCTTGTGGGTTCTAGAGATGAAATTAAGGTTTTGGTAGAAAAATATTTGCCGGGGCTACCACAATAAAAAAATTTGTTTAAGGTAGCAAATACCAATGTTATTTGGCCATAAGAATGAACGTCGATTAGAAACAGAGTACAGATAACGTATGGTGCTGAAATTTGAACATAATATTATTTGAACATTTTCAATAATACAGTGTAATTAGAGGTAAAAAGCATTTATAGTTAATGAACAAATAAAGAAAACAGGTCTACCGAACAATTACGATATTCACTTTTATTTTATAATTAATCAAAGTATGCCCACATGTCGACTCAAAATTATTACGTATTCAAATTTAAAATGTTTATTGCAAATTACACGTTTTTGTTTTGTTTTTTTGATTTAACAGTTGTTGACAAATTTGTTTTTGAAAGTCGTTCACTGAGCTTCTTCTCTTTTCTTCGAAAATATGTATACTATCTACTTAAAATTTTAAATTAGAACTCTGAAAATTGACTGATGGTAGGTTTCATAAAGGTATCTTAAAATTTAAACTACGATTAAAATTATAACCATAGTTACAACAATTAAAATGTATTGTTGTTATATTGTTTGAATATTATAATCCTATAGATTGAATTTTTAACCTCTTTTGTGAAACCCAGCATGAGTTACATACATTTGGATGAGAATATGTAGCATTCTTTTGTTAACGGCGTCGCATTTCTTACGATAGGTCAGATATTAAAAAACTTAACGACGACACTGGAGGTGACTATGAAGAACCATCACAATATGGAGCGGGACTTGATATAGTTTACTGAAAGTTTCAATATTTTAAGAAAGATACTATGTTTACATGAAGAAAATCGCAATAAAAACTTGAAACATGTTTTCTCAAAAACAAAAATTTTTAGAATTGTCCCAATGATTACTCGGAACCTAATAAACCGATTTTCGATATTTTTTAAAAATTTTTGTTATTACAATGGCTAGGTCTATGCAAAAATATAAGCTTAAACATTTTTTAAAAATTCAATCAGTTGCCATTTTGTGAAAAATTAAAAAATAACTAATGGATAATGCATAGCGATAGCCAAATTCGTATAGATATTGAAAAACTTTTTGTTTTGTTTTTTCAGACAACCCTACACTACAAAAGCATTGGGACAATGGAGGGAGAATTTTTTTAAATCTTTTAGTCAAAGCTCATAACTTGGTAAATCTTTGAAATGTTTTGATGCAAATTTATATAAAACAAGTTTAATATGTAAGCGTATATATATATAATATAACAACAATACGATTCTTTTAATAATTAATTAATTCCATGAAAAAAATTCTTGAAAAATTAGTATTTTTTCAGCTCTCGCAGTGGCGTTCCCCCTTAAGAAATGGAATTTTTAAATTAATACCTACATATTAGAGATTATTTGTTTCATTTAATCACCAAAATTATTCAAAAGCATTGTTTTAAGCACTTATTCGTCTTAATATACTGAAATTATTCAATAAACTTTTGAATTCGAGGTTTCTCAAATTAACAGGTTGGCGACGCTTTCGCTTACTATGTCATAATTATTTCGAGTTTTTTTTCTAATTTTTAAAATGAAATTAATCTATTAAAAAGCGTATTCAATAGTTTAAATGCAATTAATTAAATAGCATCTCTTAGTTATACAAAATCGTCTTTTAACAAAATTTGTCTTATAAATAGTCGCCCAACTATAAAAAAATATCAATATGTTCATTATTAACTAGTAGTGTATAATGCAAAACTTATTCACCACTTGTCTTCACATGCGACTTGGCTAAGTTATAATGATAGCCTATATGACTAGTAGTGGAAAGAGTATTTTATAAAATTTTAAAAAAATAACTTATTTTTTGAGACTTCAAATCGACTATTATGCAATAATAATATGATTACCTACAAAGTACCTATACACTGCTAAATTATACAGGGTGTCCCTAAACTCAACGTCATCCTTTAAAGGCTGATAGACCAGCTCATGACTGACCGGAATATCTAAATATGACCTTTGCAAAAAGTCGTTCGTTTTCGAGATGTTAGCACTTTTATAAATTTCGTGAAAATTGATACCTTAAATCAATTTTTCGAGTGCCACAGGTACGAAATTCCATATTCTAAGTATCTAATTTAGGTTGCACAAACCTGAATAGCCCTGCTATTGATCACACACTAAAATAAAACAAATAGTGCCATACTTTAAGAAAAAAAATTTTTTTTTTGGCATACTCATGAGTTAATTTTTTTTTATTCGTAAAGTTCGACTCTTCATACAGTAAAAAAACTATACTACACTAACCTGGACAGTTATTTTAAAAAATTGCTCATCTAGTGTAGTTTACAAAATTGTGTAACATTTGCTATTATTTACTTTAGAAAAAAAGATAATAGCTATTTTAATGTATAAAATGATCATATTAAAATTATTTCAACAATCGGGAATTCAAAAAAAAACACTTTTTAAGTTTGTTAAAGTGACAGATAGCGGGTTTAAAACTAATTAAAATACAAGAAACAAAGCAAAAATCGTTAAAATGAGTAGAACAAAATACTTGATAATACAAATGCGAAACGATGACAGCAAACAGAAAAAGGCATCTTTGATTTTTATTGATATTTTGTTTTTTTTTAGTGTTTTGTTTAGTTTCAAATAAATACCTTTCACTTTAATAAATTTAAAAAGTGCTTTTGTTTGAATTCCTGATTAATGAAATAATTTCAGTATGTCCTTTTTTTACATTAAAACAGCTATATCTTTTTTTCTAAAGAAAAATAATAGCAAATGTTACACCATTTTGTAAACTAGACCAAATGAGCAATTTTTTTAAATAACTGGTCAGGTTAGTATGGTATAGTTTTTTTACAGTATGAAGAGTCGAAGTTAGCGAATAAAAAAAAATTAACTCATGAGTCGGGCAAAATTTTTTTTTCTGAAAGTAGGGCACTTTTAGTTATATTTCAGTATGTGATCAATTGCAGAACTATTCAGGTTTGCGCAACTTAAATTAGATACTTAGAATATGAAATTTCGTACCTGTGGCAGTCGAAAAATTGATTTAAGGTGTCAATTTTCACGAAATTTACAAAACTGATAATATCTCGAAAACCAATTACTTTTTACTAAGGTAAGCCTTCCAAGGGATGACGTTGAGTTTTGGTACACCCTATACTTGTTTTTTTATTAATTAATTGTATTATTATATTATCGTATTCCTTCATTAATAAGGGGTGGTTTTGTTTAGTTTAAATTTTGATTTTGTAAATATTTTTTCTTTGTAATTTTCAAATAAATTTAATATTTTGTTTAAAAATTTGAATGTGTCGAGTGAAATTGTAATTTTGAAATTAAGTTGTATTTGATCAAATTGGTAATTGAAATAAAAGTGAATAAAATTTGGTAATTTTTGATGGAATTTTGGAAGAATTTTGGATTGGAATATAAGAGACAAACGGTAGCTGGAGCATTGTGTACAAGATAGGAGAAAAAATTGAAATCTGACGTGAGAATATTAATTGGGAAATATAATAAATAAAACGACAAGAGAATAAAATACTCTTATTATTTAAAAAAATTGTATTAAAAGGAAGGTTATAGTTTCATCATTTCTGTAAAATTTAACTATGAAACCTAAACAATTTACGATTTTAAAATTAATACATTACTTTTTTAATTGAAACAATTTCATTTTTATTTATATTTGAATTGAAAAAGTGAATCTGAAATTAATAAAAAACGAGTCCTTGCTAAAAAAAAAGATTAATGCTTCCGGGTGGGGGATTTTGATTTATAAAATATTAAAATTTAACATTGGAATATATTGGAATTTTCCATTCTTAGATGAACAATGATTTGGAATAAACCACGAAACTAACCAAAATATAATATTATGCCAAAATTACATTGTATATTACTGTACATTTGTGCGTCATCAGACTCTTGGGTTTGATCCTCGACCAAGTGCACTGGATTTTTTAGACCGTATCTCCAAGGTGCTGGCGACATCATCTTTATAAATTGGCAATAGTATTCTCAGCTATTGAAGCGTATAATACACTACCCTCAGTTCGTATACTCTTTAAACTGTAGGTCACTTGTGCTTGTAGATAATATTTATAACTCACTGAGGACATAGGAAAAAATCATGAAACAACGACGGCGCAAGCTTTTTAAAAAGTTGAAAGTACTTGAAGCAAATACTCATTAGTACAAAAAGCAATCAAAATGTGCACAATTTTTAAAACTTATATAATACAATATGTACAAAAATATACATTTTCATGCGCAAATTACGCACAAAGCTAGTACAGATTGCCTCTAAACCGGATATTGATTGTTGACTTTTAGAGCCCGATTTAATTTTGTACGAATTTAAATACAACTTTATGTTCTTTTCAGATGACTAAAGGATTTTTAAAATACCGATAGTAATTACCAATAATGTACAAGTATTATTTATCGGCATTCCTCCCAGTTCAATAAACTTGATATTTACAGCGTGATAAGTTACATTGTAGTAGTATAAATTTTAATTCTTTTTCACGCTACGACTTGGTTGGTTTAGTTTTGGTGTACCAACTTTACACTAAATTCATATAAAGTAATTAACGGATAAACCATTTTACAACATTTCGAGATAAACCCACAAGACTGAATTACAAGCTAGCAATTTACATAAGCAGTTGTAGTTTACATAAAACTTATTATTCACCCAGCAGACTGAAGTGACATGTCGTTTTGCAATAATTCAAAGACTGGAGAGAACAAAAACTATATTTCAAAGATTATAGTAATTAAGTACCAAATGATTAGATATTCAAAGTTAACTCTTGTAATTAAGAACTCGTATGAATTTTCTCATCTGCTGTCTATTCCCAATCAAAATACTTTGCAATTTTCAACATTTCATTACTGTGGTTTATTGATTCAGTTTTGATCATCGATGTAATAAAAATGGTAAAAGTTTTATTTTTAAAGCTCTTACTTTAATACGATATTAGTTTAAATGTAGTAAATAATCTTCAAACATAATTATATATTATGCTCGATTGCTATGCCGTAGTTGTGGGTTCGATCCCCGACTAAGCACACCAGGATATTTTGACCAAAATTGCTTGATTAAATTTTAACGATTTTTTGTCAAAATATTTTGCGAGTTTAAAAAATGTCTTCAAAGTATTTTCTAGCTATCAAATTTGATCAAAACTAAACGAAAACTTAGTTCTACGGCATTAACACATGCCGAACATCAAGCAATTATAAATTTGTGGGACGAGAAAACTCCTTCAGGATTACAACGCAAAGTTTTACCATATTGTCTCCGTCGAGCTTGCATGAAGAGGAGGAGAAGCTGTAAATTGTATGTATCAAATCAAGAAAATTAGACAAAATCACTCCACCTTCGGTGTCGTGACTTTTTCATTTTCTTGATTTTCGAGAAATTTCCGTGGCAACCAAGCGTTTGTTAAAAACAACAATAATTTGTAGAAAATATAACTTTATGTTATTATAAGGTATAATGTCAATAATTCAAAAGTACAAAAGTATTCATTGAAAAGTTATCCAAGTGCATATCTCAATCCAAAATATTTTGAAAATTACGAAATTAGCCTAAACTACAACTACATAAATAAAAAAAGTATCAGAAATAAGTGCTTAGGTTTTCGTTATTTTAACATTCCCAAATTGGTGACTTCTGCAGTCTTCTAATTTGAAGAGTTTATAAGTTTTGTATTGCTAATAGTCTGTATTGCTAATAGTCTGTATTGCTAATAGTAATTGTTATTTTTAGTTTAAATTTATTCAGAAGCCACCTATATCATGATTTCTTTATTCTTCGTTTCATTGTTGTTTTACCGAGTTTTGTTTTGAATTAAATTTTTAATTATTTATTTATTGTAACCATATTTTTCAGCGATTAGTTTCATTATATCGATTTGTGTTCCGTTGTGTTCGGTTCAAAGAAACTTCCTACATTTTGTTAAATGGGGGCATTCGCAGTCATGACGGCGAAAAAGGAATTCTCGATTTATTTTGCGAAGAAACGGTTGAATATTTAAAAATTGTTACATAGTGTTTCTTATCACTGAAAGAATAATTGGTTATTTTTTTATAATGGTCTATATAGTACATATTATTATAAATAATAAAATTTGCGGATGGTCCAGTAGTTTTTCCAAAATTAATAAAAATTCTGGATCCGAGATATGTAAAACTCATTAAAAACATCCACCGGAGGGCACGGAACTCGAAAAATTACGAAAATCGAAGGCTTGGATCCGAGATTTGCCAATGTCATTGTGAAAATTGTTACAAACGCAGGATGGCAAATGTACTCGAAAATGCAGGAACTGGAACGATGTAATCTCTTTAACGGCATGCACTTGAATGAACACGCTCTCTCCCCACCAAAGTATCAAGTATCTTAGTTGGCTTGTGGAGCATGAGCTCCGTAGGCGCTTTAATCTCCGTCATCTGACGATTGAAAAACTGAGGTTGGTATTCTCCCCAACAAAGCGTAGCGTAGCGTGAATGAATTGCAGAGCATTTGGCGCCACAGGCGCCTTAATCTCCTTCATCTAGTGATTGATACTTGACATTGAAGCTAGTAGCTTAAATACGCTTACGAACATGTAGGTTCGCGTAACTGGCTGAATCTCCCCACCAAAATTACAATTGCCATGATTCAAGCAGAGCACACGTACCGGCAATAGAATGGCTTTTTAAAGCTTACCTGAAGGTAAACTTGTAAAATTTACATCGAAAAGTAAATTTTCAAAATTAAATTGTAAAGTATAACCGTTGGGCCGATTTTATTTATTCCCACCTCATAAGAAAGCTAAAATTGTACTCTTTCAGAATATTCATTGGTTTTCTTTCCTACTTTGAAGAGGGACAGGAGTAGAATACTACCTCTAACCAAAAAATCTACCTTTTCCATTAATTTACAAATGGATTTTGATATCCTTGGAAATGGGTCCCTCCTGCAAACAAACTTAATGCGGGTATTTAACTTAAGTAGGTTTTCAGCTCATAATATATTCTGTTAAACTAAAGTAGAGTTTTCTTTCTTTTTAGTTTATTTTTTTTAAATTCTAGTAAAGTTTTCGCCGACACGAAAAATACATCAAATATTTACTTTTGGCCAGGCCTCTGGTCTGTTCTATCGGGCTACGTCCTCGCGAAAGCAATACTCAGACCTGTCCTCAGGAACTGCTCCAATATTTCCCGTTCCCTATAGGGCTGTTGCCTGAAAATATCCCCCACCCCCGACTTAAGGAGGGCCGTTATTTATTTAAAGCGTATTGAGGTGGAATTTTTTCAAAATTATTTAGGATCCAAAATTTATTCGTTTTAATTATATTTCTTAAGAAAATTTAGTTTTCCCAATTTTTATAAAAGGAAAGTTAAATCAATTTCACACCGGCATCCATATGTCCGCTTATCGCATTGTTTCTTCGTGCCTTCAAAATAAAACAAAATATCTTTTAAGCATTAAATCGCAGAAATTTTGAAAAAATTCTCGTTACTGGCTCTTCCGCCATCTTGAACCAAAAAGACCTCTCTCCACTCCTCGTTTGTATAGGTATGCATAGGTTTGCCAACTCGCGGGAATTTCAATTTAAAACAGAAAATTATATAAAACTTAAAATTAATGCTACACCCCCCCCTCTTTACACACAAACGTACCACGATAATATATTTGTTTGTCTGTCTGTGACTTCATAACTCATCAAGCGAATGAGTTTGATGCGTTTTGTTAAAAATTAAAAGCAGTTTATCGAGAAGTCACTCTAACTCTTTTGCTTATTTTTAAACAATTGTAAGAACCTATAAAAAACGATATTACAAGATATTATATTCAAAACGGTGAGATAATCACAACAAATACAATGTAATTCATAGAAACAATCATTCAGAAATTAAATTTTCTATAACAAAGTCAGCAAGAGCATATTATATTTATCT
This sequence comes from Cantharis lateralis, assembly GCA_963170105.1. Lineage (NCBI taxonomy): Eukaryota > Metazoa > Arthropoda > Insecta > Coleoptera > Cantharidae > Cantharis > Cantharis lateralis. Next base: position 15,764,153 of record OY720629.1, read on the forward strand.
TGAATAATTTGGACGCAAGAGCCATTTAAAGTCTCAGATTACAATTCTTTGATATAGTTATTACTTATTAGTTATTACCTACTATTTCAGCAATTTATGGTTAACCAAATATTACAAAGTGTGTTGATTTAAAAACTAGTTAATAAAATGGAATAATTTAAAAAAATTCCCGATCTAAAAAATAGACAATGAAAAAAGCTGTTGAAAACAGAAGCCCTTATAGCTCAGATTCCCGCCCTTTAGAGATCATGATCAAAGAAAATGCCTTTGAGATAATGAAGTTAAAGAATTAGTACTTTTGTTTTATAGTAATGATTATTTAATTGATTAGTAAATCAATAAATTAGTCAACTTAAGTTTTTGTGTTCATATTCGGTGCGTCTCGTGGCTTACGTATGTTTATCAATTTAACAGAATCTTGTTAAGATTAGCGATTCTGTGATGACCATCGATGTTCAATTTTAGTTTCTCCCGCCGATGCCTCGCTGTTTAAAAAATGCAGGCTCAGTTCTGAACGAATCTTTATTAGTTCTTTATTTATCTCACCGATCGTCTCTTATTAGTGTGATGAAACGATTGTTTCGTCCGTGGGGTAGTTAATATACTTAATTTAATTAATTTATGTAATACGGCCGATCTAATAATATAATATTAAGTGTTAGCTGTATGATAACTGTGATTTATTATAAATTTTTAAATATTCACGTTTCTTTTAGATTCTGAACTAGAAGATTTAGAAACACCTCCACGTTATCGCCCCAATAGCTTAGAGGCTCTTTGCAGGAGTACACGTTTTTCTGAAGACGAAATGAAACGAATATATCGAGGATTTAAGGCCGAGTGCCCTACAGGAATTGTAAAAGAAGAAACTTTTAAAATAATTTATGCTCAGTTTTTTCCACAAGGGGGTAAGTTTATCTTTTTTTTCTATGCAAGATAACTATCCTGGCTATACCTACTTTAAAATTTTCTTTTCTATATAAAACTATAATATTATAAAACCATATAGTTATTATTGTTATTATAGTTTTAGCTAACGCATTTCCATCACTCAAAGAACTGTTTGACAATTAAATATTTTATAACTGTTCTTCTAAATCCTGATTAAACATTGTAGCCTAACTTCAAATAACGTTGTATAGTTAAAGTAAGTTTAAATCAATTTTACTTTTTCATACTCCTTTTGCTATTCTTTATTATTTGCTTTTGTGGTATACTTGGCAAGTTAACTAAAACAAGATATCGTAAAACTCACCGAGCGTGACGATTATAAATTTTATACCTTAGATTGGACAATAAACTCAATAAAATAACTAATTAATATGTGAGCTTAGGTAGGGTTTATTGCTTTAATAGAATTTAATATGTCTTACTACTAAAAATAATCTACTAATGAAATTATAGTAGGTAGTATCTACTATAATTTTAAGTTTAAGTTGAGAAAATCTTATAACAAAAATTACATTGGCCGTATAAACCAACTTAATGATTATAAAATTGTCAGTAAGGAAATATCGCTATTTATATCCAACTTATTAATTTAACGTGCAATATGTAAAATAGTATTTGCTTGGTGATCAGTAATATTATAATTTTAATTTCTGAATGCGGAAGTAAATGTTTTGCTGTATAAAAGTTACATATTAGCCATAAACAAAATGTTATTAGAACTACATTGAGCTTTTTTTGTTCGGAAAACATCGAGGAACTGATTTGTTTTACTCACCTTGCATATTATTATTACACAAACGTATAACCTTATATCATTAGGGTTATTATACACCATAAACCAAGATCCAATCAGAATTCACCTATCAAATCAGCAATCCGCTGCTGCAAGGACCTAACTTCATGGTAACAGTAACGTATATTTTTTTTTAAGTCTTGCAAACTGCACATAATACAAATTAAACTAATTAATTTGAAATTATAGAAACCGAGTTTCCTATAACAAGGTTGTTATAATAGATAAACATTCTGATAATATTTTCAACAGCAGTGGTCTGCTTTCTCGGCAATTTGCGTGTATATTATACATCGTTAGGGATATCTAAATTTAAATTTATTATATACACAAATTGATTAATTTACCGTTCCTTTTACAAAAATATGTCTTTTTTATTATTTGAAAGAATATACCACCTCATGATTTATTTTCTAAGGCTTAATTGTAACTGGCTAGTGAATATTGGATATTGAAAATTTTATTCTAGCTTTTAGAGAATTACACAATAAATTAATGATTCAACCGAACCTACTAAATGCCCGATGTCTTCACCTCGAGATATCTCCAGGATACGAATCAAGTACAATCATTACATGATTTAAATTTTCAAACTTTTCCGAACTTCAAATTTAGAAGTTTCATTTTGTGCATTACTACAATATTGTTATTATAATTTATACTATTCCTTATTAGTTCTTATTAATTATTATGTTAAGTGAAATATAATAAAACTATTCGTGGTCTGAATGCTAATCTACCCAAAGTAACATATTTTACAGGAAAGCACTTTAAAAGTTTGATATTTTTTCATAAATCAAAACAGTAGTGGGTATTTTATGGTATCGATTTTAAAGCAAATCTTTGTGAAACTCGTGTGATGTTTACACAATGAGGCATTGGCCGAGTTGTGAAATCACGATAGTTCGATAACGATAAATTTCAACAAGTGTCATACATAATTTTATTTTTATTTAAATCGTATAAATTGTTTCTACATTCCTCATGCGGTAATTGACTACAAACCCAGCCCAAAACGTAAACTTCGGAATTTTTTTCAGCCAAGTCACTTACGGATGAAACGTCAACACCAAGTTGATTATTTGAAGGTTGAAGTGGTATATTTATTTTAACAAAATTTCTCGTTTTTGCAACAGAAATTTTGAAGCATCGATTTCACTATTACTATCTGCAGATGGTTGCAGCAATTGATTGGCCATAATTGAACTTCATTAGGATTAGGATCTCTTGGCATTCTAAAAAATGATTTTTTTTTACCTTTTTGTTGTTTGTAATTATTACAGCCATATACGGCACAAATTGAACCCAATTTTTTACCATTTTATATATTATAATAGATATTTGACATTGCAAAAATATGCATAGAGCTGAAAATTTATAGGACTTAAATACACTATTACAAATAAAATATCAAAAGTCCCCACCGATCCTCATTGATACCATAAGCATCATCATCCGTATTTGATTCAATATTGAAGCAAGACTGATACTGGCAATTGGTACTTACTGGAGAACAAAATAATCCTACTTCTTTACAGCCATAATTTTTACTGCAATCCTTCTTGCAGTTACCAAGATATTTTTGAAGATCTCATCGAAACAAGTAATATTAAAAAAAATGTTTTTACGTGATAACAGAAAAATTTTAACCCCTATCACGCTCTTTAAATAGGTATGCCAGACCTTTCCGGCCGAATAAAATTAGTCGGCCGATTTTTTTCTAATCAAGTAAGAAATTTCCCTAAAATAGACTAGAAATAACGAAAATCCGCGATGACGGTGAAACATTATTGTATTTTCAACTGAATCATCTGCATTATCATCCAAAAGAAATTCAAAATAGCCCTTTGTCTTAGGACGCGAAGATTGATCGAACTAATGAATTTCTACCAAATAATCTGGCCAGTATACTCTGGCCAAATTTAATATATTTGTGAACGGTTGTGAGATTACTAATACGGAAAATCGAACCAAATAAAATTGCAAGAAAACGGATTCGAATATTTAAACCAAACTTCTCTATTGAGAACCTGAAGTTAAAATCATAAATAAATAACTAGCAATAGAAACAATGTTAATTTTAACCGATGTTCGGTTTACATGGAAATTAAATATTAAGTTCGCGATAAAAATTTTGTGGGGGTTAACTGATCAGAGGTTGGACATAAAGTTCGCTTTTTCACGGTATTTGTAAGGTCTTCGCCCTTAAAATTCAGGCAATTGAAGGTGGGGAAAAGTTTAAACTAAATTTTAATGGCTAACCAAGCGGTGCAAAAATAAATGTTACAAGTTAGTGGATTTTTAATTTTCAAAATGTTATTCTTATAATAATTACGTCATCTTCAAATAAGCAAATTGCTTGGCTATTCTTTTTTATTAATGGAATGATATTTTTTGTTTAAATAGCCTTAGTTATATTGTGTTTTATTGGTATAGGGTTAGATAGTTTACCCAATTATTCTATTGTATTGTTATGGTAACATTTATATACGTATATTGTTTAGAAATGCTGCCCAAACACAATTTCATTATCCATAATAAAATCTAACTAAACTATGTACTAGAATTTAATTTATTTTTATGAGAATAATCTACTTTCAATTCTATTACGTTGCACTAGTCAATCGCTCGTTTATCTAAACTTAGTTTTGCTTGAAAACACGTTCTAATAATTTCTTTAAATTCTACTTTATAAATAGTATGTTAATTTCTTCCTCAAAACTGTTTTTGAATAAATTCATCAAATTAATAATATTATATGTGTCAAAATTACTTAATTATTTAAAATACCAAACTTAAATATTTCTATAAATCGAATGAAAACTTCGATAATCAAGATCAGCATGTAACAAAAATTCAAATTGATACCAATATGGTCGACCGTTTTGTTATCAATCCAATTATTGCATTCGTCCTTGTAAAACTATTACTTTCAAATACCAAATTATTCATTTCTTCCAATAACAATAATCTCCAATTTATGTGCTTTAAATTTTGTCAATTTCAACCTAAAAATTAAATAAAACGATTTTTCAAAACAATTTTATAAAGGGTATAGCCGAATAATCATGTAAAAAGTGCCCCCAGCGATTTTTTAAATCCATATAACTGATCGATTTCTAAAAGAAAATACATTTTATTCTCAAAATTTCAGCTTTTCAATGCAAAAATTTACAGCATAATTAAATTAAAAGTATTTTTCAATATTTATTTTATTGTAACTATTCTATTGAATATGTTTTAACAAAACTTTTTTTGATAAGAATTACCATTTGGGAAGAAAACATTCGAAGAAAATATGAAAAAAAAGCGATTTTCATGTTTCACCAAATGGATCAAGTTGAAAATTTTACCGTATAAGCAAGAAAGGAGGTTTCAGTGAAAAATTTGTGAGTGACACCCGAAGGGAACATAATATTTAAATATAAGAACAAAAACTTTTTTATTATTTAAAAAGCAAATAATTAGAAATCAAAATGAGTATCTAGATAACAAAAAAATTTGCTTTTTATTATTTTACTAGCCTAATTAAAACTGCTTCTTTATTAATATGATATAAATATTATATTAATATTATATTAACCTTAAATAATTATTCCTAATAGTATGAAATATTTAAAAAAGATCTTTATGTATTTTTAAGTAAAATAAAAAAAAAAATATTTTACAAGTATTAAATAGTATATATTATAACCTTATAAGTCGCTCAAGAAAACTCTTACGAATTATATCTGGTCAAATCAATGCCGGCCGGTAGCTCCGCTAATTTGTGGGAGAGCGAGTCGCAGGTTCTTGAAGAATTCAAGTATGGTAAAAAAAGATTTTTGCTTAGGAAATTTATATATATACAGGCGCCACTGACTTGACTAAGCAATCAACTATTGATATAATTACGTAAGATAACTCAATAAACCTTAAGTGCTTGTTCACAATGTACGTAAGATATAAAACGTACATAAGCGCAAAACGTAATTTGTACATAAAACCAACATAAGTGCTTGTTCACAATGTACGTAAGACATAAAACGTACATAAGCGCAAAACGTAATTTGTACATAAAACCAACATAAGCCGTAAAATTGTTCACAATGTACGTAATAATTATGTCGACATACGCATGCGCAATCGACCAAAAATATTTTTAAATTCAAACTATTGAAAATAAAATTGCATCAAATTAATTATTTTGGCACTTATTTGCTTAAAATATAAGTTCACAATTCTAAATTAAATCAATAAATAACAAATAAACTTATTTTAAGGACTTTAATTGATAAAAATTATGTTATGTCAATTTAATTCAATTTATAACCAAACACTACCAACTTCAAACCACAAATTTCACTTGACTATATAAGATTTACGTAAAACATACATAAACGAAATTTGAACATAAAAACTACGTAAACGTAAAAGCTCCGTAAGCACATTGTGAACATTGCATTGATTTTACATATGTTCAACTTTACGTCTTATGTATGTTTTATGTAGGTTTTACGTTTTACGTACATTGTGAACAAGCACTAAGTCAGAAAGGCATTTAACTTTTAATATAACAAAAAAAAAAGTTTTGCACAGCAGAAACTGAATCTGTGATCTTAAAAGTGATACAAGTAATTGATTACCTCACGCGTTGCTAGCTAGTAACCTGTGGGTTTCCAAAAAAATAATTTTACAATGTTATAAAATTCTTGCCACTCGATCTGTACTTATTCCTTCCGCGATAACAAATCCTATTTCTATGCTCTTATTCTTCGTAAATAAGCTGTTATGTGATTTTCCCCAGAGATTCAACACTTCAAAATGTGGGCCCACATCAAGAATTTTAACGAACCAATCAAAGTTTAACATAAATATACGACCTGGTGTTGTTCCAAAGGTTTGCATCTATTTCTAACTACTCGACAAATTAATTCCTAGTTTGGTCAGTTTGAAGACGATGAACCAATTTGAACTTTCCCCATGGATTTGGCTGCAGATTTACCACGACGAAAATAGGTATAAATTATGGTCTTATAAGCCAAAGAAAAATATATGTATCCTATCCAACTTTAGATGAATTATTCTCCAAAATAATAAAATCGAATCCCAAAGAAAACCTGTTCTTCGAAATTACAAATAAATATCTAAAATCTCAAAATAGAATTATGTATAAGTTTTACCTGTTGTTCGGTTTTAAGGAAATTAAGAATGTAGTTAACTAATGGTAAATTTCCAAATTAAATAAATGTTAAAAGTTAACTGAACAGAAAAATGACTGCTAGTGAAGTCTGCTTCTTTACTTCACTGTGTCGCGCTTATCCACATTTGGAAGGGGAAAACAACCTTGATTTATGCTTAAATTATTTTATACTGGATGGTACAAAAATAATTGCTACAATATCATTCGAAGAAAATAGTATGAAAACAATCGATTTTATTTTTTTTTACTGTGTTCTACCAAATGGACCAATTTGAAAATTTTACCATATAATGAAGAGCAAGATAGGAGTTTTCTGTGAAAAATTCGTGAATGACATAATGAAAGGAACATATTTAAATATAAGGACAAAAACTTTTTTATTTTTTTTTAAACAGGGATGGCTATCAATTTACCAAAAAAATATTTTATGGTCTCTTATCAATAATTTTTACCAAAAAAGTTTTGTTAAAAAATATTCAGTAGAATAGTTACAATAAAATAAATACTGAAAAATGCTGTTTTTTTAATTGTGCCGTAACCCTTCGGGTTTAAACGACGTGCGTGAACTTGGCTCCCTTTATTTTAAAATATTAATTTCTTGTTGTCGGTTTGGATTGTTTTCTATTTGTTTTCAATTGTTTTGCTATTTTTATTTTATTTTCCAAAAAGAAATAAGGAAAATCTTAAAAAACTTCTTTTTTGCCAGCACCCATTTTTTCAAAATAAAAATTTTTTTTGTTGTTTTCGATTGTTTTTGATTTGTTGTCAATTGTTTTGTAAAAATAAAATTTTTAAATCAAATGATAACCGCGAAACGATCAATCCAAAACAAAAACAAAAAATTAATATTTTGAAAAAAGTGGAGCCAAGTTCACGCACGTGTTTAAAAGATGAAATTTTGAGAAAAAATGTTTTTTTCAATTATAAATCGATCAGCAATGTGGATTTTTTTAAATCGCTGGGGGCACTTTTTACATGCTTATCCGGCTATACCCTTTCTTTTCAATGTAAATCTAAAATTCAGAATACTTTTGAAAATCTCGTGACCGTCCGATATCAACGCCTTGGACGACCTCTTATCCTCTCTTTTTTTATTCAAAACCTCTATTGGGAAGGTGCAACAATTTGAATTGCGATGATTGCGCATGAGGTGGCGATTTTAGGAATTTGAGTAGGTATATTTTAAATGTGATGTGTTACCGCACTTACTATTTTTGAAATGAAAGTTAAAAAGAAAATCATTTACCTTAAATTAGGATGACGTACAGAACTCCCTTTATTTAGGTTTAAATTTAAATGCGTTACCAACTTCAGATATATTGTTTAATTTACTATTATATTTCACCTGCCGCACATATTTTTATAATTAATTTTTTAATATGGAGATCATAATCAAGTAAAATAATGTCATTAAATATTGTGAGATTATAACTTTGGACTTAGAGAATTTTCTGATTTTGTATTCCCTACAAAATGTGCACTGCATAATATGCGATCATCGTTTCTGACGTACCCCAAGCTGGAATCACCACTTCGGAAAACAAAGTTTGGACTATGTCAGGGATTTAGTTCTCTTTTGTTGCTAATTTGTTGCCGCATTACCGATTTTGTTGCTCCACCCGTTTCGCCGGAATCGGTGGCGCTGCCAGCTTGAGATCAAGCTAGCAAAACCACGTTGGTAATTAATGAACGGATTATTGGAAAAATATTTCGAAAAAAACATAATCTTGAATTTTGCACAACGATTCACAAATATACGTATCGGAATACCTCAATCTCTTTTTTTTTTCTTTTAAAACAAATAAATACTTCGAAGATTAAATAAGTTATGTAACTAATCAAAAATAAAAATATTTACAATTTAAACAGTAAACAAATATAACAAACAACGTGAATTAAGTTAGGACGATAATTTATTGTTCAAACTTCTAAAACTTAATACTTCCAGAAGAAACCTTATTGAAATTCGGATAACTATTCGTTATTTCCCAAAACCAATTAATCGATGAACTTACAAATAAATTTACTTTCAAATTATACGTTTGAAGATTTGATATTTTTGAAGATAGAATATTTTAAGTATAAAAGTTGATTAACGAAATCCACAGAGTTAACAACAAAAAATACATAAATAGGTATTAAAACTCATTTTCCCAATATTTTGGAGTCAATTCTTAAGTAAAATCTATTAACATAGAATAAAACCACAGTCTACTTTCTCCAAAGTCCAAAATTTTTTATTTGTGAAACTAATAAAAAAATGTATTCTATGTTAATAGATTTTATCCAATACCTGCAAGTAAAATTACTATTATATTGACATTTTCAAGCAACCAAAGTTGGCTTTTATTCACTAGTGAGCGAAAGTGAATTTTCGCTCACTAAGTGAATAAAATCAAAATGGTAAGCGAAATTTCTCGCCCCCAGGTATAATAAAAGGAAACTTCTTGGGTAATGGGGCGTACTCAATAAAACAACAATCACATTAAATCGACATGTTTCGGTCAATGTTCTTGACCATCTTCAGGACTACAATAAAGATAAAGAATATGAGTCAGTTACATGTCGACAATTAAAATGTACCGTGATTACCTCTTAATGTAGATGTTAGGCGTGTTTTTAAAGTACATACGTAAAATGACAATCAGGTGAAATATAGATACGGACGGCATCCACTGCATCAGGTATTGGTCAAGTATAAAATTAATTTAAAACTATGAACACAAATGCTAAAAATAATTAAGTAAAAATAAAACCGTCGAAATGACATACATAAATAAACGTTATCAACAACCAAATGATAAACTAAAATTATTGTAAAACTAAAATTACTAACAACAAAGACGGAATAAAGACTGGAACACCGCAACATTGAATGCCGTATAAACCAAGCGGTGTAAGGAGGTATCACAGTAACAAGAATAATTCTCCCAAAACAGAAACGGGAGTCACAAAAATATTATAATAATCAACAAAGGGACAAAAAACGTACACCAATAGCAAAGCGAAGAACTAAGTCGATCACTCTCGCTTGATCTTCTTGTGATAAATATGCAGCAAGGACTTGAACGCACTATCCATTTGTTCAAAATCTGTGATTTTATTGACGTTGTTTTTGGTGGTAATCACATATGAAGATTCGAGGAACAATCGCTTCGGGTAACTATGTTCCACCGCCAGGACCTCAACGTCGCTCATGTCGAAGACGTGGTTGCTCTGGTTAAGATGCTCCGATATACCTGTCTTGTTGGAACCCACCCTTGCATCGTATCTGTGCTGCTTCAGTCTCTCCGATAGCAGCTGCTTGGTCTGTCCAATGTAAGATAACCCACATTCACAGATAATTTTGTAAACCACGTTACTTTTATATTTAGTTGGGAGAGGATCTTTAACATTAGAGTACACCAAGTTGCCAAGTTTGAAATTGTTGTAAAAGGCCAGGCAAATCTGACCACCCTGGATGAATTCTTTTAAGATGTCTCTGATCCTATCAGATAACGACGGGTGAAAGGTCAACTTCTGGTAACGTGGTTTTATCTCGTCAGAAACAACTGATATATTCATCTGGGGCACCCTTGTTCTTTTTGGACGAAACAAAGTCATGTGAACTAGTCTGTGTGGGTATGAGTTTTTTAAAAGTTGGTCTTTAAGTTGTAACACACGAGAGGTTCTAATATCCGGGCTCACCACGGTATCAATTTGCAGGAGTAAGGTGTTTATGACACCCATCTTTTGGTTGAAGGGGTGTGCAGAGTTGTAGTTCAATAATCTGTCGCAAGATGATGGTTTCTTGTAGAGATCCGTGAAAAGGGTTCCATCTAATCTCCTGCACACCAACATATCCAAGAATGGGATAACTCGCTCAACCTCCATCTCGTGGGTAAACTTTAATCGGTCGTCAAACTCATTAAGGACATCTAGACATCTCTGAACTTTGCTTGAAGGGACGGCAGTCAAGATGTCATCTACGTATAACATCAGGAATGGGATCGGAAAGTCAATGCTACTCATGAAATTCATAAGGAGGTCTTGCATGACAAAATTAGCAAAAACAGGGCTAGCAGCATCCCCCATTGCTGCCCCAATCTGTTGTGAGTAGAAGCTACCATCAAATTGAAAGTAGCTATTATCGAAGATAGTTTCAACAACTTTCACGAAGGTATCCATAGGTATATCGGTAAAATCCGCAATCAGATCCCAATTGTTAGTAAGGGAAGCAATAACAGTCTCCTTGGACACATTGGTAAAGAGTGACGTGACGTCGAATGAAACCAAGACATAACCATCAGGCAGAGTGGAGCGGCTTATAATTTCCATAGCATCCGCAGAGTTTCTAACATTGTAGGGAAAGAATGGCGTCACATTATTCAAAATGGAATGGAGAAATCTGGCCAAGGGGATCGACGGGGACTGCACACAACTAACTACCGGTCTCAAAGGGATGCCAGGTTTGTGGGCCTTCGGTAAGCCGTAAGCTCGAGGAGGCCGAGCATTATAAATGGTTAATTTCTTTTTTGTGAATTCGTCGATACAGCCCACGTCAAACAACTTCCTCGCCATATTGTTAAACTTTCTCTGAATGGAAGTGGTAGGATCAACATCCAACTTTTTATACGTGTCAGTGTCTTCCAGTAGTTCGAGCATTTTTCTCTTGTAGTCAAGCTTGCTTAAGATAACAGTGGTGTTACCCTTGTCAGCTCTCAGCACACAAACCTCCGGGTTGTCTTTAAGGAACTTTTTTGTGGTAAGGATCTGTCTCATGATGTTGGATTTCCTTTTGTTGTTTCCTTTGTTACAAAAATTATGTGTAACATTGAGAACTCTACTACGGAGTTCGTTTCTTTCTTTTTCCGTAGTTTTTAGACTATTAATAATGTAGTTAACTTCAGATAGGAAAGTGTGCATTGGAAACTCCCTTAATGAAGGGACAATGCTGAACTTGGGACCCAATGACAACGTTCTAGCCACCACTTCAGGTATCTGGATTCCAGAGTGGTTAAGAACCCAAGAAGCATCCCCCAAGGTGTCATTCTCTTTGGTCTTGCACAGATCATCGAATTTCCTGTGGTTGTTGCCTCTGATTCGATTAAATAGGGGCTCCAGGATTTTACCGGATTTTACCGATATACCTATGGATACCTTCGTGAAAGTTGTTGAAACTATCTTCGATAATAGCTACTTTCAATTTGATGGTAGCTTCTACTCACAACAGATTGGGGCAGCAATGGGGGATGCTGCTAGCCCTGTTTTTGCTAATTTTGTCATGCAAGACCTCCTTATGAATTTCATGAGTAGCATTGACTTTCCGATCCCATTCCTGATGTTATACGTAGATGACATCTTGACTGCCGTCCCTTCAAGCAAAGTTCAGAGATGTCTAGATGTCCTTAATGAGTTTGACGACCGATTAAAGTTTACCCACGAGATGGAGGTTGAGCGAGTTATCCCATTCTTGGATATGTTGGTGTGCAGGAGATTAGATGGAACCCTTTTCACGGATCTCTACAAGAAACCATCATCTTGCGACAGATTATTGAACTACAACTCTGCACACCCCTTCAACCAAAAGATGGGTGTCATAAACACCTTACTCCTGCAAATTGATACCGTGGTGAGCCCGGATATTAGAACCTCTCGTGTGTTACAACTTAAAGACCAACTTTTAAAAAACTCATACCCACACAGACTAGTTCACATGACTTTGTTTCGTCCAAAAAGAACAAGGGTGCCCCAGATGAATATATCAGTTGTTTCTGACGAGATAAAACCACGTTACCAGAAGTTGACCTTTCACCCGTCGTTATCTGATAGGATCAGAGACATCTTAAAAGAATTCATCCAGGGTGGTCAGATTTGCCTGGCCTTTTACAACAATTTCAAACTTGGCAACTTGGTGTACTCTAATGTTAAAGATCCTCTCCCAACTAAATATAAAAGTAACGTGGTTTACAAAATTATCTGTGAATGTGGGTTATCTTACATTGGACAGACCAAGCAGCTGCTATCGGAGAGACTGAAGCAGCACAGATACGATGCAAGGGTGGGTTCCAACAAGACAGGTATATCGGAGCATCTTAACCAGAGCAACCACGTCTTCGACATGAGCGACGTTGAGGTCCTGGCGGTGGAACATAGTTACCCGAAGCGATTGTTCCTCGAATCTTCATATGTGATTACCACCAAAAACAACGTCAATAAAATCACAGATTTTGAACAAATGGATAGTGCGTTCAAGTCCTTGCTGCATATTTATCACAAGAAGATCAAGCGAGAGTGATCGACTTAGTTCTTCGCTTTGCTATTGGTGTACGTTTTTTGTCCCTTTGTTGATTATTATAATATTTTTGTGACTCCCGTTTCTGTTTTGGGAGAATTATTCTTGTTACTGTGATACCTCCTTACACCGCTTGGTTTATACGGCATTCAATGTTGCGGTGTTCCAGTCTTTATTCCGTCTTTGTTGTTAGTAATTTTAGTTTTACAATAATTTTAGTTTATCATTTGGTTGTTGATAACGTTTATTTATGTATGTCATTTCGACGGTTTTATTTTTACTTAATTATTTTTAGCATTTGTGTTCATAGTTTTAAATTAATTTTATACTTGACCAATACCTGATGCAGTGGATGCCGTCCGTATCTATATTTCACCTGATTGTCATTTTACGTATGTACTTTAAAAACACGCCTAACATCTACATTAAGAGGTAATCACGGTACATTTTAATTGTCGACATGTAACTGACTCATATTCTTTATCTTTATTGTAGTCCTGAAGATGGTCAAGAACATTGACCGAAACATGTCGATTTAATGTGATTGTTGTTTTATTGAGTACGCCCCATTACCCAAGAAGTTTCCTTTTAAAATCAAAATGTTTCTATAGCCGCAAAGTCCAATTATTTACCCACAATAATTTCGAGTTCATAGAATTTATTGAAAGAGTTACAACAATATACAATTATTTAAAGAGATTGAACATGTAAATTAATAACACCAACATTTCCATAAAAATTAATGGCACCTGATGATAATTTTGACAGCACGGAATCCTTAATAATGGTCCCGGTGGAATTGTCAGACATGTTCAACTGTGCATTATTAATTACATCATGTTTTTCCAGCATTGTTGATGTAGATGGCTGAATTCCCTGAATTTTCTTTGCAATATCAATTTTGTTGGACACTGAATTTTCGACATAACTTTCAGCGATACTAGAGGACTTCCAACCACCATGACGTTTCAGAGTCATTAAATCACCTCCAGAATTAACTAGAAGAGTGGCCGAGGATCGTCGGAAACAATGACCAGTATATTGTTCTGGAAGAGGTAGATTTAAATAAGTTGCAATAATGCGTGGTATTTTCGATAAGGTGTTGATTCCAACTGGTTGAACAGTACATTTCTCCTGCTTGTAGTTAATAAAGAATCTACTGTGACCAATATGTAGAGGACGCAAAGACACATATTTTTTATAGATATTAATAGGATCGACCGGATAGCCTTCTCTGACGATAGTGAAACTGCGAGATTTATAGGTTTTTGTATCTGGTACAGATATATATAAATATGTTTCTTTGTCTTCTATGTCTGTAATATTCATCTTGGTTAACTCATCACAACGGCAACCTCCAGATATACCAAATAATAAAACAACCTAGAAAGGTACAAAAATTTAAAGAAATTAAAATTTTAGTATAGGTTACAAAAATACCTTCATCATCAAATATTTATCGTTGGGTGCATCTGTTAAAAATTGTTCAATATGTTGCCTTTCAAGAATTTTCGCTTTTTTTGGCTTATAGGTCCGTCCTTGTGATTTTAGGTAAGTTATCAGTTTGAAAAATTTTGAAATGTCAACATTTTCGTGTATAATTAAGGTCGATTTTAACATTGAATATCTACTCCATAAAGATGATATTTTATATGTTTTTCCCAAACCAGAAAAATAAGCAAGCATGATGTCTTCATTAACTCCACAAACACCTTTTTCTGTTCGCCATTTTTCAAATTTTTGGAACTCTTGTTCGTATTTTTTCATAGACTTCGATGGTAGTAGGTTGTAAGTTGCATCTTGCGCTTCTTCCTTGATACACTCTGGTACATATACTGTTCCCGTTTTACAAATATTCATGTTGTAGGAATAAAAATATAAGATCGTTGAAGCACAAAACTCTAGCGTCTCTAGTTACATAACAATTCCTTAGTTACGATGATAATCAAAGCAATCTAGACTGTAAAATCCCAGTATTTTATTAAAAGTCAATCAAAAGTCTAGAGTGTCAAATTGATTACTGTCACGAACAAGCAATATAGCTAAGAGCCTACGAGCAGAAAAATGGTCAGATACTTCCCCTTCTTAGTAAAAGCAAATCCTTTTAAACACGAATAGATTAAGTCAAAATAAAGAGATTTAGGGGCAGACCCACCTCGAAAACCCGCGGAGGCTCCCCCACCCCCTACTCAAAGGGGTGGCGCGCACAGCTGTGTATTTTATTTTTTTTCTCGAAAACGGTAAAACGGAGAGACCTGCGGTTTGCGCCAATCGAAGGAGAATAAAGCCTTACATAGTATAAATATTTTTTTTATACTAAAATATTTTAAGTTTTCCTTCTACATCAAAAAATATTGGAAAGGGTAACCTTTCTTTGAGACACTTTTGCAAATTACTCCAGAACGGCCCAATAGATCAAAATTTATCAAGAGTAGAAAGTTAAAGATTATTGTTTTTTCTATCGATTAGTATATAAATAATTATACCACCTCTTTAAATAATGCGTACAGCGGCGTCGAATATACTAGCGTTTGGTAAAAAATTCAATATGTCATTTCATAAAATATTTTTTTTCTTCAAAATTAACAAAAAGAGAAATTTACTGTCTGTGGAATTCGGAAGAAAATAAAATGTTACATTCCATACGTATTTTTTAATTGATAAAAAATTGTATTTTTTCTCTTAAGACTAAAAATATAGGCGGTGGACACCATATACATAGTCAATAACTTTTTTTTTGTTACTCCACAATAAAGAAATAAATTAAAATTTTACTAATGTAGAAAATTAAAGATTATAATTTTTTCTATCGTTTGATAGAATAAAAATTCAAAAATACATGTTTTAACGATGTGTACAGTGGCGTATTACGTATTTACGCATTTTTAGAAGTTAGCCATTTTACAAGAACTAGGAAAACCCATCAAGAGATGGATTAAAGATTTTACGATTTATTAAGTCCTAAAGAGCAGCAGATATGTATGTTAAATCCATAGGAAATATATTGCCTTATTTCTTCTCATTGAACAGAACTAACTATGCACGTTGGCTATCCGTGCATTATAGAGATATGTTCATTTTAAAAGAAAAACATGTAAATATTTATAAAAAATTCTGTAGGGGAGGTTTTATTATTCAAAAATCGTCAAATAGATTTTCATCCATTCTAAATAGATGAGGATCACGAGCAACAAAACGCAGTAATTAAGAAAGCTTCTAGAGCAATTGGATTAACAGAAAATCCCAATGCTTTAAAAAGATGGCTTATTTCAGGTGATGTAGCTCATTTGATTGGCGACTATAAAGATTATGTAGATTTCCATCAAAATATTCATAAGATTCACGAAGAGTTGCCAGTTTTGCAAGAAAAGTTTTTTTTTGCAGTTACATAGTCAACACTTTTAAAGTATATGGTAATCCATTCCAAGAAATATCAACTGAATTTTTTGCTCTAGATAGCCAAATTTTCGTCAATGAAGAACGTTTAAAGATATTATTCGAGAAGGGTACTCAATAATGTAAAGCATTTCATTAGGAAAAGTTAATGTCACAACGGAGACGGACGTTTTGAAAAAATAAGTAAATATGAAAATCATCCATATCCACCCTCACTGGTTCAACTTGGACAATTGTATCACGGCACAAAATACATTAATGTGAAAAGTAAACCCATAAATATCGATGCCGAATTAATTCATGGGGCCGCTTTGGTGCACATACGAGTACCATACTTCAAAACCTAAAGCTTGCTCATCTTTTGAAGATTACATAATTATCTCGCATTGGAAAGCCGTATATTTTTAAAAATTTTGAAACTGTTAATTGAGTTGAAACAATTTGGGATATTTATATCGAAAAAAGCTTGACAGAAAGTACCAGGGAAAAGAGAGGTAAAGGAAATAGGTAAGACTAACTACCACAATTCCAAAAAAAAGGTAAAATTTTTTAAGAGTTGGAGAAAATAAAACGGAATTGTTTAGTTAAATTTCTAATTATTTTAAGGACATTTCATTGCCTGAAAATATGATGGTACTGCTCAATAACTCTCAGGAAACCTTCTAACCTTCTATAACAGCAGCTCTCCAGATCTGATTAAAATTACTTGCATGTGCAACCAACAATAAGCTGATTCTTGAATATTTGTTCATTCTCTAAACTGCTTAAACAGTAATTTAACAAAAATACTAATAAAAACAGTTTACATAGATGTCATTATTCTTACCATTGTTTATCAATATCTGCATCAAGAACAGGATGTTTGCATCGAGTTTAGTACCGGAAAAACTACATACAACTCTTGCGTGGAAATAGGTGACAATAGGTCTTCCTATGTTCCACACTTTTACTGAGTGCGATGTAACATCTGAATTTTTTGATAATGGAAAAAGAATGTGTTGGGATACATGGGAAGCTTTTCCAGAAATCACAAATAAGTAATTTTTAATTTTCTACATTAGTAAAATTTTAATTTATTTCTTTATTGTGGAGTAATATTTTTGGTAGTAAGAGAAAAAATACAACTTTTTACGAATTAAGAAATATATACTGTCGTGGAACAAAATTTGAAATACGTTGTTTTTTTTAATTTAAATTTTGAAATTTCCGCGAGTTGGCAGACCTGACGCCAACTAGCGGAGAAGATAGGGCTTTTTTTGGGAAATGGCGGACGTTACGGACGTGCATTGGCAGTGGGTCCGTAAAATTTCATAAAAATTGATATTTAAGAAAAATAAAGAATTATATTACGAAACAAGTGATTTTGATTGTTTTGTTTGTGTTTGGAAAGAAAATTAATTGTTATACCGAGGCAGATGGATATATGTATGTATCTGAAATTTAACGTGCCTACGATTATTGAAGAATTTAAAATTAATAATAAAAATACTTTAAGAAGTGTAACCAAGTAATTCGCTAAATTCAATTGGAAAAATAATTTTTTGATAATTTAATATCACTTCAATACAGAATGTAACATTTTATTTTATTCCAAATTCCACAGGCAGCAAGTTTCTCTTTTTCTTAATTTTGAAGAAAAAAAATATTTTATGAAATGTTATATTAAATTTTTTACCCAACGCTAGTATATTCGACGCCGCTGTACACATTATTTAAAGAGGTAGTATAATTATTTATATACTAATCGATAGAAAAAACAATAATCTTTAACTTTCTACTCTTGATAAATTTTGATTTATTCGGCCGTTCTGGAGTAATTTGCAAAAGTGTCTCAAAAAAAGGTTACCCTTTCCAATATTTTTTGATGTAGAAGGAAAACTTAAAAATTTTTAGTATAAAAAAAATATTTATACTATGTAAGGCTTTATTCTCCTTCGATTGGCGCAAACCGCAGGTCTCTCCGTTTTACAGTTTTCGAGAAAAAAAATAAATTACACAACTGTGCGCGCCACCCCTTTGAGTAGGGGGTGGGGGAGCCTCCGCGGGTTTTCGAGGTGGGTCTGCCCCTAAATCTCTTTATTTTGACTTAATCTATGCGTGTTTAAAAGGATTTGCTTTTACTAAGAAGGGGAAGTATCAGCATCGAAGTCCCTTAGCTAATATGATACAAATATGATTTTGAAATTTTCATTTTACTTGCAGGTTTTGGATAAAATGTTATATGCCACTCTTGAGTAAAGATACTTTTATCCACTTACGGAAAATACCACACTCGGCGTTGCCTCGTGTGCTAACATTTCCGTTTGTGGATAAAATTAATCTTTACTCACTAGTCCCATAAATTACTATTATTTACATAAATAGGTACCAAAACGTCTGACCTTAGCGATAGATGATGATGATAAATCTAGTCACTTGGTAAGAGGTTAGGCACTCCCCAACGAATCTTCTTTGAATCCGATAGAATAAATGTGGGTAAACCAATATTTCCAGAACCATAACGTAACCAAAATATAACTATGACTGGAAAACTTCCACGGGTGTCCATAAAGGTGCAAAGAACACAAATTCGGCAATCTTCAAAAAGAACAGAAGCTAGCAGACCACCCAGTGGTTATCTAAATTCAGCAGATCTTCGGGAAAATACAAAAAAAACTCCTCGATTAACTTTTATGCGTACGATCGCCTTTTTCAAAAATCGAAAATCTGTTCCTTATCTCTCACATTTTTCACTCCAGATAAATTTTACAAAAATAAAATTAAACTATACACCCATCGCCATCTATTACAACAAAATTAATACTTGATGGCAACTTAAATAAATAAAATAGGTAAAAATCCTAACTAAGTAAACAAATAACTTAAATTAAATCCTATGCAGGAAATTCATGTAACAAGGCGCAATTTATATAATTTACATAAATTCAAATATAAAAGAAGAACCATAATTTTTCAAAGGTGTTTCGTGTCCAACAATATCAAAATATCATGAAGTTTTCTTATTACAATCAAGTAATTTTTGTAGCTCTTTATTCAAGACTTATTATAGTTGTAGTTTTCAAAAGTTTTTTGTGTTGTTTAAGAGTAGGTACCTATTAAGATAAGTTGACAAAATTTTAATTATTTAAACAATCATCTAAAATTACAAAATTATTGACTGTTTTTGGTTATTCTTAAAAGGTTTAATCGTCATTGGTTTTGACCCACATTCTTTTAGGAATCATTTCAACTTAAAAATTGAACTGAGTATGATTACCACAAATTAGTAAAGTAAATTTTATGGTAATTTAATATCTACGTAAAATATTAAATTATTTATAAACTATATACTAGTTAAATGAACTACTAATAAAACGATTATAATGTTTTAATATTTTGCTGACTTTTTCGTCTGCATCGTCAGAAAATATTGATTATAAACAAAAATATTACATTATCGAAATACAGTGCAGTCTCGGTAATCCGAACACACCATAATCCGACCATCCAATAATCCGAACAAATGAAGAAAACCTCAGTAGTCCGCACAAATAGTTGTAATCCGAACACAACTAATAAAATGTACGGTTTATAGAAAAATGTTCGGATTGCAGAAGAAAGATTAGGATGAAAAATATGTATTTAATGCAATGCATAAGTACTATAAACACTTATATTATGTGTGACCTCCGTGAAGTTAGCATCTTATAAAATTTTGATTAAAAAAATATAGAATCGTTAGGTCTTGAAAGGTCACTAGGTTTTACCTTTGGGTCACTTCTACTTTTTCGAATAAAAATTACTTAACTTTTTTAAATCTTTTTTGGTAAGTTAGTATACCATTTACAGTGCGAGGTTTGTTTATTTCTAAAATAAAAATTATTTTAAAAATTTCGTTTTTTAACTTTATCCAGTAATCTGAACTTCTCTGTAATCCGAATGGGGCCAGGTTTCTATTAGTTCGGATTACCGAGACTGTACTGTATTACAAAATCTAAACAAATCATTAAAATAATAGAATTTTAACTGTAAAGATAAAAATACATGTATGTAGGAAATTATTATTTAAAAAATAATGAAATGACATTAATTCAACAGTTTTGAGAGGGAAAGACTAAGAATGTTTGAAAATGAAGAAAAATTAAAAATTCTTTTTGACCATCTCCGATCTTCCATTCTGAGTACGTGTCTGAACCATCTTAGACCCTTTCTATCAAATCTACCCGTTATATCTTGAGCCCCCATTCGTCTTCGAATCTCTTTATTTGTAATATTATGTTCTAGTCTTGATATTCTAGACTCTAGAGCTTCGTCTCAGATAATCCATCTTAACAGCTTGTAGTTGTTTCTTCATATCCTCCTTTAACCCTATTATAATTAAATAAACGGGGATACAATACAGCACAATGAATATTCAAGTTTTCATATACACGTAGCAATATAATAGTCTGAAAGTAAAGTTATAAGCCAAATCCAATCACAATTAAACTGAAGAACTTAATTCTTATTATTACTACGGGCTAGCTTACAATTTGGCAACTTGGCGCAGCTACTGCTCTGGGAATATAAATCTGAGATAAACATGCGCGCAATCTTGTTTATTTAGAATTGGGTTTCTTAGGCTTCAATACACGAAAGTAATGGAATTTTATACGTAATATATTATAGATAGACACAACAAAAAAAAAATTGGAGAAATTGAGCGATTTATCAAAATAAGTGTGACGTATCCGAAGATTTTCTGAGAAAATTCCTATGAAAAATTTTATGGAATTTGTTCTAAACTTAACAAACTCTCTGTAAGAATGTGTTAACAACAAACAAACGAATGCTTCGTTCAGAAAAAGTCTCACGGCAGTGATTTTTTAAGGGCTCGACACATAGCTTGTGCTATGCTATGTCAATGTAAAACACAAAAGTAGAAGCATACAGTTTTAAAAGCTACAGTTGCATTGCACATTGATAACAATGGCCAATTAGTCAATTGCTCTTTCAAAAACCGCATAGCATAGCAAAGTATAGCACAACCTGCGTGAACACTTTTTGTGTCGAGCCCTTTAAACACAAGCTTCCACAATTTATTGAGATAAGTAGTACGCACATTACGAAAATATAATATCTAACAAAATGTTTAGATTGTTTATTTCTAATGAATACAAGTATATTTTAAAAGTTTTGCTAGTATTTTAGTTTATTTGTTTTTACTTATTAGTTAAAAAGGTTGGGTGTGTCTGGAACTTGTATGTTATCAAATCATATAACGAGATTCGTATTTTGATTTACATGTTTCATAAACAATATTTACTTTAGTTATAATCATATTAATAAATTTTGGTTGCTTAATAATTCTAAAGGTTTAATCTATTTTAAACAGCTGTGATAACAATGTAACTTTTTTAATAACATTAACTTTTTTGAACTGTAATTTTGTTCATTTCATGGGAATGTATCGAATTTTAGTTTAAATTTTGTAGTGGGGGGGGGATAAGTTAATTTTTCTAGTTAAGTGTCTGAGACTTTATGTTGAGTGAAGAAGAAAAAATTATTTTTTTCTTTTTGAAGGAAAAGTAGTTTTTAAAGTAAGGTGCTTTTATTATTAATTTTTATTTTTAGAATTTTTTTTTTATATTATCGAGTTGATATTATAGAGTTGATATAGAGTTGATTATGAAAATGCGTTCCATAAAAACGTTGCATTTTAGCGTTGTACGATCCGATAATCCGTTGATTCCCCTGATTCGTTGATCCATCAACATCCTATCTATAAAGGTAATCGGATAATTGTGAGTCACTACAGGGTTTTTAATGTTGGTTGTCAGATTATATCATTATTATGAAAAACCGTTTCATAAAAACGTTGCATTTTAGCGTTGCATAAAAAGCCTTATCTTTTTATATTATAGAGTTGATTCAAGAACAAATGACTTTCCAGCCACTATTCAACATATTTTGTAACTTCTATTTCCAAAAGGTTTATTTCAAATAATATTTGTTGCATATCAGTCGTGTTTCATTCCAAACACCTGAACGATATTGTCACATTTAAATTTAAAATTTCCAAATAATCACAACTTTACTTGTCAAATATTAGGATCGTATGAGAAAGTTTCTTCTTTTAAGTAAGTGCTGACTTCTCACTTTGTAAAATGTTGCTCCAAGCTGACTTTTGGCCGAAGAGTGTAATGATCATTCGTCGTTTTGATTTTTTGTGTAGACCAAAAAGTGCACAAACCTATAATTAATATTGATTTGACACCGGCGGCGCGACGGTTGACAATGGCAGTTTACCCAACTTATGCGATCAGGATGATATCCTCAGAATCTATTTTAAAAATTGTGGTGGTATTAAAACTAAACTTGTTAAAATTAGTAATAATATTAACCTGTGTTTGTATGACATAATTATATTTCGACGTGTTCAAGCCAGAACGGCATAAGCGCCAATAAACAAATTTCTCAGGGAACGCATATACCGGGTGTTGACTCGAATAGCCGAACATAGGGAATTAACACGTAAAAACTTATTTATGCAAATTCCTGCTTCCCAAATTATTTTAGAGAAAAAATGAAAGACACAAAAAGAATGCAGAAATATAAACTACGTAAGATAAAAGCATTAGATTTCATGTAATCTTTATTTATAGGGTCAAAAAATGCTTTTAAAATTGTTAAAATTTTCATTTATCAGACTAGCCATGCAAGTTTCCAAGGTAATTATTTCGAAATTAAATTGAATTAATTTCATGACCAGTCTGAAAAATGAAAATTTTAACAATTCTAAAAGAATTTTGGACCCTTTTAGTAGAAACTAGATGAAATTCGAAGATAAAAGTCCAAAATTTGTTTAGAATTGTTAAAATTTTCATTTGTCAGACTGGTCATGAAATAAATTCAATTTAATTTCGAAATAACTACCTTGGAAACTTACATGGCCAGTCTGATAAATGAAAATTTTAACCATTTTAAAAGCATTTTTTGACCCTATAAGTAAAGATTACATGAAATCTAATGCTTTTATCATACGTAGTTTATATTTCTGCATTCTTTTTGTGTCTTCCATTTTTTCTCTAAAATAATTTGGGAAGCAGGAATTTGCATAAATAAGTTTTTACGTGTTAATTCCCTATGTTCGGCTATTCGAGTCAACACCCGGTATATTATTTTAATTAATTTCATTTTATAAGTTTAGTAAACTTGAAACCATTTCTTAATATTCTTAAAAGATGTGGCATTAATATCAAACTGACTGATGCGTGAGCAGTTAGTTGGAGCTTCGATCGCTTTTAAAACTTCGATGAATAGTTGAATTAATTTTTGTCGTTTTGTCACTAGAACTATTAGATGCGGCATAAAAGCAGCTTTCGAATGATATTAAAAACGCGTTTTTGATATTTTGGCGCTTATGTCGTTCTGGCTTGAATACGTCGATTTATAGGAAATTTTCAAGACGATATCATATATTCGAGTGAACTTCAACTATTTAATTTCAACATCTTTCTCTGCGATAGATCCGTTAATTTCAGTCATAAATCTAGAGGAGGGGGTGTTCTAATAGCATATCGTAAAAGCTTGAAAAACTGTATTCCTGTCTCAACAGTTAATACCACCAAGGTACACTTTGTTCGTATTGGAGATATTACTTAGGTGCAATTTACCTGCCTCCCGATTATAATCTTCAAGCATATCATGACTTCTGCGATATTACTGACAACATTTTTAATCATTTTCCCATATTGAAACTGATTATATGTTGTAATTTCAACCTTCCAAGAGCTAAATGGTGTAACGAAGATTCTGCCACTCTCAATTCTATTAATTCTTGTGCTAAAACTCAGTCAATCACTGATTGTATGGCACTACATAATCTTCATCAACAAAACCTAATACCCAATAGTCGTGGGGTTCTACTGAATTTAGTGTTTTCCAACATAGAAAGTGTGCTAGTCTCGAATGATTTATTATCCAACATATCCTTGCATCATTATTACGATAAATGTATAATTTATAAAATAAATTGTTTAAACTGCACTTATTCATACATTGGGCAAAGTAGTCAATCCTTACATAAAATAATGGGAGGGCACATTTCATCAATAAGGTGCAACAAACCCGATTCCACTGCTATTGCTATTGCCAAACATATTTTAACAGAAGGACACGACGCGGATTTCAAAAACGCAAAAAATACTCAAAACAATCACTAAACTATAAAGAAGACTCATACACAAAATGATCCACATCAAGAGGGAAGAAAATGCTATTAATAGGAAAACCGACATCGAAGGCCTTAGTATTATTTATATTATTCTTCTTCTTTAACACCTTAACTATTGGGATCAAGTTTTTCCTATTTACGGATTATATAGGTTTTCCTTGATTCACGGACTACTGTATAGTTTTTTATGCTATACAGATGGCTGGTCAAATGACAATCGACTCATTCCGTTTCCTATAGTAGTTGTCACGGAACTTCAGCCCTCGTCATAATCCTAAACCATACGAACTAAGATGAGAATCCCTAGTCAAATGTATGTTTGTAAACATAACTTTTTGTGAAGTAAAATAGAAGCGGTAAATTTAAACCTCTGTCATAGTCTAACCTAAAACTATACATTAATTGGAGCAGCGGCGGCTTATGCTTTAGATATGTGGGGTTGAAGTTTTTCCTATTTATTTTTCTCCTAAAATGTTAGATAGGGTTTTTTTAGTACCTCAAAAAAACTTGATCGTTTCCCGATCAAGTATTGTACACACAATTAAATTAAATATTACTCCTACGGCGTAATTTTTGGCGATTGTGCAACCTGCAAACAATAGGACGAGCCCGCCACTGAATAGGAGGTTAAAATTGTTTATAACCTTATCGTGACATTTTGCTAATAAAAGTCAAATCAAGGTAAATTTTAAAGTATGTGTATTTATGTTGTACTCGCGTTGTACTACTGATTTTCTGTCTTTTTCTAACTTACAATGCTTCAAATTCCAATATTTCTAGCGTATGTCGACATTACATCGCGTGAAGATGACATACGATTTTATTTCTATCCTTGTCATACATATCATATGCATTTGTCAATGCAAATAATCAGTTGTGTATGCTACATTCAGCTTATTTTGGCGAGGGCTGAAGTTCCGTGAGAACTACTATATTATAGCAATTTTTCTTTGTAACTTACAATTATTTCTGATGAAGATACATTCTGTATCGAAATATTAAGATCTATTTTTAGAAGACATTTGCGGCTTACTAGAAGATACGTAGCCATTTTTTAGGCCAAACATTTTTGTGCTGCAAACTAAAGTTTTAAAAATTGCAGGTTTTAGATAAAAATAAATCCTTTATCTTGGGGGGAAGGATAATCTATCTATACGCTGAAATATCAGCTTTCTCTTTGTGTAGAGGGTTCCTGCAGGCCTTAAAACTAGCTGAATATTGCGGAAGCCAGAACAAGATTCTAGAAAAAGAATCCCAGACAAGAATAGCTCTTTCTAAATAAAACATACCATGAAAAAAAACACAGGTTTTGTTGTGAAACCTATGAAAAGCAAAAACCACATATATGGATAATATTTTATCGGTGCTATAGTTATCTAGACAAGTTGATCACAGCCAATTGTTTCTTATAAGTGATTTTGAATAAACAAATTTAAAGTTTTAGGTTTCATTTTTACAATAATTGAAAAATTCTTTCTCACTTCGAAATGAACCGTCGATTTTAAAGAAATTTATACAATAGAATACAAAATATCTTACGATATTGTTAAAAGATATAATTTTAGAATTCGTAACTTGTAAAAATTAATTATAATAATAATATTTAAAACTATAACTAAATTAATGAAAGAAACCTCTTTCGAAATATCGTGTTAATAAAATATACTTTTAACTAATTAATTAGTCGTTTATTTAACTTCGTTATAGTTATAAATATTGTTAAAAGAATATACAGTTATGAGTTATTAAAATACAATTATGTATTAGGTACCTACACATAATAATATTCTTATACATATATTTTTAGAGCTATATGAATGAAATAATAATTTATGATCGAATTGATTTTGCTTTTATATGTTAGTTTACTATTCGTAGAAGTTTACTTATCTTTTCGACAAAAATCTTGTATTATGATTTGGTATAGTTATAATTTTTGGTTAGTTATAGGTACTCTTATAACATTAATTAGATTTATATCCCTTTTCTATGCAGCCAAAGAAGTGACCTTTGACATAAGTGTTTGAACGTCAGCTACTTATTGATTATAGACTTAAGTGATTGTTAGTTAAAATTTTAAAAATGTACCACTACAGTATTATAAATAGCAGGCGTCGGCAATCTATGACTCGCGGATCACTAAGTGACCCATTAGTTAATTTCAAGTGACCCACTTGAGTTCCGCAAATAATGTACTCTATAATAATACATAAAAATAAATTTATTATAAATGAGATTTTTTCAATACGCGTGGAGTAAAAATTGTGGATGTATGGAAAATGATGGCAAATGATAATACCCATTAATCCAAACCGTCCCTTAATGGTCATATTTTGGTTGATTTTAACCGTCAGCCAAAAAAAATTGCCGACATCTGGTGTACAGCATTGCATGTCAAACTGGCAGCCCGCGAGCCGCATACAGTCCACTACGGACATCTTTGATGCTCAGTCGATATAACAGTATGTAACAAATGTTTTAATAAAAATGTTATATCCAAATTTTTAAAATTTCCATTTATTCATAATTAACAGGAAAACTTTTACTTTCGAATTAATAGGAATTATTAACTCGTGAAAAGTATACAGTAAAATTATATATATGATTAAACTCAAAAATTAGAACGAGTTAAATAAACGATAATATATAGTATTAGATCTTTAATATTAATCAATCATTATATTCAAAACTAAAACCAAGTTAAATAAACAACTATACTTAATTAGTTAAAAGTATATTATAATGACGAGATATTTCGAAAGAGGTTCTTTCATTTTCGAGTGTAAAAAAATAAATATCTAATACTATATTGTCGTTTATTTAACTCGTTTTAATTTTTGAGTTTAATTTTATAAATTTACTTACTCTACGCCAATTGATTTGTACAGTTATTGTGTTGTTCTACTGTGCTTTTTTTATACTATATTTTTTGAAGTATAATAATATAGTATTTTTTTTACCACTAACATGAGAAATCACCATTATCTACCCCATTTCTCTAATGAGAAGTAAAATTTCTCACCCTAGGTAAATAACGATAGCAAAAAAATACCTAGGTAAATAATAAAATGGAATGATTAGTTTAGGTGTACAACCCCGATTTTTAAATGTGTAGGGGAGGGGGGGTCCACTTAGCCGTAAAAGCATAAAATTTTGTTGCGGAAACCCTTAAGGGGCAGATGGGAAGGGTGGTAAAAGAAATGGCGCGTCACGAAGGGTAACGAGATTCCATTGGCAATCGATCTGAATTTTTGCATATGTGTTCTCATGAGAAATTCACAAGGGGTGCCTGTTGAGCGAGGGGGGGTAATTTTTTGCTCCGTTTTTCGATATCTAGCGCCGTTTTCGAGTTATTCGCATTTAAAAATATTTCATTTAATAACCTAACATTACTATCCGCGAGCAATCGATCTGAATTTTTGCATATGTGTTCTCATGGAAAATTCACAGGGGGTGCCTGTTGAGCGAGGGGGGGTAATTTTTTGCTCCGTTTTTCGATATCTTGCGCCGTTTTCGAGTTATTCGCATTTGAAAATATTTCATTAAATAACCTACCATTACTATCCGCGCGCGATCGATCTGAATTTTTGCATATGTGATCTCATCGAAAATTCACCGGGGGAGGGCACTACACGAGGGGGGGCAATTTTTTGCTCGGTTTTTCGATATCTAGCTCCGTTCTTGACAAATCAAAATATTTCAGCTAATAACCTTACATTATTATTCCCCCACATTGTTAGAAAAATATCACAATCCTAACCATAACCTACGTACAGACCCATGTCAAGGTGGATCCTACTCTTGCCGTGTTTGTGGCGGTCAAAACCGACTCTACGCACACGCTCGGCTCCCTCCGGTCGCTTCACGGCGCTTCGAGCCGTTTTGACTACCACTAAAATAATTAAAAACATCCCCCAAGCGCAACAGAACTCCGAAGGGAGTAAAAATCGAAAGGGTGGAAAATCGGGACGGTGGATTCGAATCTGGTGAAATTTCGCTTGTAAGAAGGGTTCGGAGCAGCATAAAGGCGAGCTATCGCTCGCTTCTAGGCGCCCCAACCCCTTTTTCCAGCGTAAATTCATTGAAAACATACCGAATAAAGTTAGCTACTAGAAAAGGGTATGGAATAATCACATAATATTCTCATCGGTGAAAACCCAATAAAAAACATTGTTTTTATTTAAACTGTATTTAAATAATAGGAGTGTGGAAATAATCTGAAGTGGGGGAAATATAATAACGATAAGTTCTTTGGGACGGCGAGTGGGACACTGCAAAATAATTAATTTAGAAGCAACTATACATTTCCGCAGGATAATTTTTTAATTAATGTAACAAGCAAGCTCCAGAGCATCATTCCACCAAGTTTGAAGCAAATCGCAGGTATAGACCTAAACCAGAACTTAGCCAAAATTTTAGATAAAGCCTATTTTCTGGAAAACTAAATTTAAAATTACATTCCATTAGTTTCATTTTGTTTATTTGACAACTAAACACCCACACTACTTGATATTTCAAAATACTTGAAAAATAAGTAGGAAGCAACTAAAGCTATATTTATCAAAATCTAATCAAATCAAATATAGTAATATATCAGTGTTAGTGGTAAAAAAAATTCTATATATACTTCGGTTGAGAAGGCCATTATACACCTCACACATTATATCCTTCGGCGCTACGCGCCTCCGGATATAAACGTGCTCGGCAAATAATGGCTCACTTCTCAACCTAAGTGTATAATATACTATTTTACTAAACCTACGTTGCTGTAAAAATCAAATTTCATGATTTTTGCCACCCATATAAATTTACATCATTTAATTTGGCCCATGTTTTCCTGAATTTGCCAATTATTTTTTGAGTTTTTGAATTTGATAATTATTATGTAAACTTACTTGACTGTTCAGCATGTTATGTCAGAATGTCCACAGTATAGATAGGAAAGAATGGAAAATAGAATTCCGCAACAACTTCTGCGAGACTTTGACTATTACAACAGTAAATTTTTTTAAACCAATAAATATTCTACCAAACCTATAAAATGATTGAAAACATGCTAACAAGCTAGATGTTGATGCACGTAAAACTTAAATTATAAAATAAAATTATGGATTTAATGAGAATTGGACAACAAAACAATTTATGCGTTATTACATCCTGATACATATTCCTTACAAGTGTATGGACTTCTTACCTGAAAACATAAAATCATTCAATTACAAGAAAATGGTTGAAACTTTACATTATACTGAATTAATTACGCGAAATTAGGAAAAATTAAGATAAATAGTACTACTTGAAAGAAATCAAAAACAAAACTATTTGAAAAACGTCTAAGACAATAAAAACCTACTTGTTACTAATAGTTCAGATTTAGTGTGTTCTGTTGTCCAATTTTCACTGAACTCCAGTCGTTTCTGCTGTGGACACGAAAGTAGTTACTACAATTTAAAAATTTATTAAAATTTTTTGTTACAGCCAATACTAGTCAGTACGCCCATTTCGTATTTAACACATTAGATCAGGATCACAGTGGTTTAATTAGTTTTGAGGTAAGATAAAACATTTATAAATAGATGAAACATCAACTTTTTAATATTAGTACCTAATCTTATACGGCATGGGTTTATTTCGTGATATTTGCAAGCTTAAAAGTTTCTTAACAATAATAATAATTAAGCTTGGAAAAAGTACGATAGTTTCATATACTACATACATATAATCGTAAAACCATCTTCGAATCTATGTGAGTTATTATCTATCTAGTTGTGCACTATTACTGATTTTTTGAAAAATTAGATTTATTTTATAATTTTAAATATAAATAATCGGATGAGCTGTTAAAAACCTACCCACAAAAAAATAATTCATAGAAGTGTATATTACTTTAGTTAACTCTATTATACGTTTATATATCTACGTGATCTAATCGTAAGGTCCTAATAGTAAGAAAATAAAATACTTGTAAATTCAAGTCCATAGTTAAAGTGGACATGGTCGAAACAACGCATAACGTAGTTTAATTATTCAAGTTTTAAACGTTGCCTTTAAGTTAATTAAATATAAATACTTGGTTTAACATTTTTTAGATTAAATTAACTAACCCGCGAATATTTCCAAATTATTAAATCTATTTCAAAGTTTGTGTTATTATATAATTTTATATTATACTATATAATATTAAAGTTTCAAAGTTTTTTAATGACTCAATTTTTATGTCAAAAATCACTAGTTAATTTAATCTACTTTAGTCAATGAATTAAAGATACTAATACAAGCAGATTAGATTTATTGAACATAGTGAATAAATTTTAATTCAGGTTTATAATTATTTTATCATAACTTTCGAAGATTTAAAATTGTATTGAAGTAAATTTTACATGCGTTTTAGATGCCCAGCTAAATATAAACAGAACAATTTATTATAAAATATATTCAAAATTGTTGTTCATAAACAATATGCATTAACTATGGTGACCGGAGAGTTGGCCTTGAGACAGTTCGCCCTACGACAGTTGACCCCCGACAACTGGCCCTGGCGACAATTGGCCTTTGGGACTATTGGCTTTTTCAACATATTGTGAAATTGTAATATTTTATATAGTTTCTAAATTCATTTGAATTTTCAATTTAAACTCTGATTTCTAGCATTATATCAAACCATAACTTTTATAGAATTTTTATTATTATTTAATTTTGTTTTACAATGGAGGTGCAATGTATGAATTGCACCAATAATCGGCCGAAGTTTTCTTATAAAGATTTTTACCTTTTCAACTCATCAAAATAAATTCATTATTATATGGTTAAATAATTGTTTTTGAAGAACCACCGTAAAATGATTATGTGCACTTATAATAAGTTTACATAATGTTATAACTATAATATCATATAAAGAATAAGAGCACTTATTTATTTTAAAAGAACCACAAAAACAAACTCAAGCTATTACTAAACTAGGACAATATTAGCACAAACAGGTCGGTGTCAAAAATTTCCTGGTATATTAAGTATCGCCTATTAATCGTGAAAAATCTGTAGCTACTAATATTGATACTATTGATAATAGCACCAAATTATAACAAAGCATCTGTAGTTGATCTCATCACCCTGCATAAATCTTGCTTTGAAGCAACGAATAAACCTATCGTCCTTCAAAAACTTTTAAAGCAACAATGTAACACTTACCAGATACATATATTGTCAAGGATTCCAAAAAGGCTCAATATTTTCACGGATCGATTCTAAACTCTGGAAATTCTGATTAGTAAACAAGCGAGTGATTTTACATATGAATATCCCAGTTGCCCTACTGTGAAATATATTAACTCTTTATTCAAAACTAAAACCTCGTTGCAGATGTACAGCATACCGAAATATGTTCTATCAACACCGGATTTTTAAAAACGATTTTACTTGTTGTCGCAAATCTTCTAGACTGAAAGTACTATAAATTTATTATTAGTAGAATCATCAGCAGATGACCATATTATGCTGTTTTTTTTACACGAGTTGTAAATATCAAAACTGTAAAGGATTTACACAAACTGTATGCGAAAAATGCGGTGTAGGTCTCCGTTATAACAAAATTAACAATAAATTGTTTTAAGAATTTTCATATATATTAATTTTTTAAACTTTTTAAATTTTTTGCCAATTTACAGGATGTTGCAATATTCAACAAACCCAATTTTCTCAATAAATTTTTTAATTTTTGTTTTTATTTATTTTTATAATTTTTTATATACCTGAAATGTTATATTCCAAATCGAAGTTGTTGTCATATCAAGGGTTAAACTCTCTCTTAAGCGGATGTACTTGTGCACCTAAGGTACTAATATGAATGTATCAAGTTCATCTGAAGAAGATAGAAGATTGGCTGAAGAAATGGCGTCTCAGGGCCAACCCTACAAAGTCGGTTCATACCACGTATACCCTCAGGAGAGGAACCTGCACAAGCGTAGTGCTGTACAATAATATCCTCCCAGTGCAAGAAATAACAAAATACCTGGGCTTCCATTTAGATCGGCGACTAAATTGGACCAAACACATCTGGTCAAAACGCCTCCAATTGGGACTTACCTTCCGCAAAATGTACTGGCTCTAGGGTCGAAACTCATCCCTAACTATTGTAAATAAATTATTAATATACAAGACAATCCTCAAGCCCATATGGACATACGGCATTCAACTGTGGGGCTCAGCAAGCGATTCTAACATTGCCAAGATCCAACGCTTTCAATCTAAGGAATTGCGCAGTATATGTAATGCACCCTGGAACATTCCTTACAGTGTTATTAGTAAATTACCTACTATCAAACTAAGTTGCCTATTGTCCCCGGACAGAATGTAATAATACATTGCAGTCAAATAAAAAAAAAAAAGATCAAGGAAAATATACTTATTAGCAAAATCAATTGTAGGTTTGTTATACGGGTGCTGACTCGAATAGCCGAACATAGGGAATTAACACGTAAAAACTTATTTATGCAAATTCCTGCTTCCCTAATTATTTTAGAGAAAAAATGAAAGACACAAAAAGAATGCAGAAATATAAACTACGTATGATAAAAGCATTAGATTTCATGTAATCTTTACTTATAGGGTCAAAAAATGTTTTTTAAATTGTTAAAATTTTCATTTATCAGACTGGTAATTATTTCGAAATTAAATTGAATTATATTTCATGACCAGTCTGACAAATGAAAATTTTAACAATTCTAAAAGAATTTTGGACCCTTTTAGTAGAAACTAGATGAAATTCGAAGATAAAAGGTATAATAGTGATCAATTATTGTTTTTTTTTAATATCCCACTTTAGCGAACATCTTTATTAATCTACTAGTACAGCTGTCCCCTTAAGAAAGTTTTCTAACATAGTTGCATTTATGATTTTTTTACTTGCTAATAAATTGACTCATGTACTAATTTATATTTTGGATTCATGTTACTTTTACAATTTTTGCTGAAAATACTGTCAACGGATTTTTATTTTCTTGTTATTTATGTATAGTCAAATCGTGCTATAACGCTATTTACTTCAAGTTTAGGTACATATGTTTGTTTTTAAATAGCGCTACTTGTTATAAAAAATGTAACGTGATAGTTTTAAAAGCTTGTATGTTATTTAATTATCTTCTAAATGGTAGGAAAGTATCTTATCATTTTTTCTTAAAATTTTGAAATAAAAATATTATGAAACATATTTACACTTTGCAAAAAATCAATAATGGCGCACAACTTGACAGCAAAAACTGCGCAAATAAAATCTATTTGCACAGTCTACGTAGATTCAAATAATTAGCCCACGACAGGTTTATTCATACTTTATAAGTGTAACAACGAAATTTGCTCATTCCGTAAAGAGTAAAAATTGAAAGATATTTCTGTCAATTTACTTCTTAAATGTGCACGAAATGTGTATATAGAATATGCCACGTATAAATAATAATATATATAATTACTATCTACTATTATAAAACACAATACAAATTAAAACTCAAGTTTCAATATTATTCTGATAACTTACTTTATCATGTAGGCGAATATGTTATACTTTAATCGTTAAAATTAAATGAAAATTACTCGTCTCTGGATGCACAGTGGTATTGAAAAGTGAGTGCAAGCAAGCTTATTAAAACTGCAAATTCATTAACAAAGAATTTTGCGAGTAGAGGTAAGTATACTATTTAATCGGAAAACGAAAAATATTAAACGTTATTCTAAAATTATTTCCATAATTAATATTAACATTTCCAAAAACATATTGAAGTTCAATTCATTACCAGGTTGTGATAGTTATGAATCGGTTTGATATTCAAGTGTGCTTAAGTGAATAAAAATATATATCGCAAGCAATTAGTTGCATTTTAACATTTAGTGTCGGAAGCAATTTAAAGTACATTATGGAAAATTATCGGAAAGTGAATTCGGAGTTTATCTCCGGATGACATTGTTGAAGCTACCAACATCGCCATTTTACATTTGCTACCTAGCTGATCTTGCTGATTAAGGGTAGGGTATGAAAATGTGTAGCTAGTGTTTGAGGAATGTTGTAAAAAACATAAAGTTAAGGTAATCAATAGAGACGTTATTCTTGTGTATTTGGACGAAAAACCGAAAACATTAAAGACCTCAAGTTTGTAGAGTTTATACTCCATGTTGAAAGATACTTTGAATCTTAAGAAGAATGTCGATTTAAAACAATTTTTCAAAAGTCATCGCAATTTTAAAATAATCGGTTGGCTGTAAAGCTAAGCATTAAGCAATCAGAAGACAGATTTTTGCACAAAGCGGACTACAAAAAATATGTAATTACTTTTTTATTAACCTCCATAAATACGTTACAATCTGTTCATTGGACAATATAAGTAACACTGCTTGGCATTATAATAATAATATCAACAATAAGTGACACAGTGGAGACCAACCCATTGGTATATCTCCTTTTAGATTTGTTGTTACATTTCCAAAATATAAGCAACTTATATTAGTTTGACACTTAAATAAGATGGGGCAGGTTCTCTTTAGTTTTTTTAACTGAAGTTCAGCCAGTAGGTCACACACTAATGGATTGAGATGGTCTGGAAGTCTCGGCTGATATTTTTTGCTTGTGGAAGAAATTACTTATTGGATTGGAAAAGCTGGATTTTATGATCGTTTTATAATAGCTTATTGTCTATAGAACTCATTAATGCCTACCTTATGATAATCATAAGGGTGATATTATGTACAATTGTCACCCTCTAATCACCTCTATCAATTGTATGATATATATTGCTCTGTATTTTTTTTTAACTTTTAATTGAATTTATAAATAAAACAACGTAACTTTTTCATTTTTATTTAATTTTCCAAAACTCAAAATTTTATATGCACACCTTCGCTTAAAAATCTCTCGACCTTCTTTTTATCACTGTCCTCCCTACCAACCTTAATTTCCCGCGCAAATAACAAAATTTAAAATAAAATAAAAATACAAAATTCTACCTTTACAAACAACAATAACGGTTTTATACAAACTAAATAATTTAAAATTACTAATACAAAAAAATCACAACAATATATTATGATAGGCACTAATGGGTGAGTTTCGGCTCACAAGCCAGTACATCTTGCGATATACGAGTACCAGTTGGAGGCGCTTATTCAAAATATCCTCTTGGTCCACGTTAGTCTTCAATTGAGATGAAAGTCTAAGTATTTGATCGTTTTTTGTTCCGGAAGAATTTTACCTTATATCATTACATCTGGGTAGGTTCCTTTTCTGAGAGTGAAGGTGATGTGCACCGACTTCTTAGTGTTGGCTTTGATACGCCATGTCTTGAGGCAGTCTTCGATCTTATTTAGATAACATTGCAAGAAGCAAGATTATTGGATCCTCGCTTGATGCCATTATAGTTATATCGTCTGCAAACGTGGCTGATACTGTGTTGATAGTTGCAGGCAGATCTGATGTAAATAATAAATACAGTGTAAGCTCGAGAACACTACCCCGAGGCACCCCTGATGAGATGGATTCTAAGTTGGTATGAGATTCTCCATATTTGACTAAAAAAATCTGTTGGTTAGATAAGATTCTAATAAACGACTATAAGGATGGAGAAAGTGGTTTTTGATTTATATATCAATCCGTCGTAACACACTCTGTTAAATGTTTCTGAAATGTCAAAAAATGCAGCAGAGCAGTATCTTCTGAATTTCAGGTCCGTTCTAATTGCAATATGGTCCCATGACCCTGCCGAAAACCAAATTCATGGACTGCGATTAGTTTGCCCTCTTGAAGGAACGGTTTTAGACTTTCTAGGAATATTTTTTAAATGTTTTCGATAGAATCAGCAGACTAATGGGTTTATAAAATGAACTCTCGGTTGGTTCTTTTCCTGGCTTCAGAATCATAGTCACTTGTGCCACCTTCCAATGAACTGGAAAATAACCATATCAGAGGATTGCATTAATAATTATTATATAGAATATTTAATGATTAAAGTTGACTTTAAGATTATTATTTTTAACAGTACCTACTTATTACTTGAAAGATTTTGGGATACGATTTTACGCAGTATGCCTTTCAGATGACAATATTTTCCGTATATCCTAATCATAATAATCCATGAATCAAAAAATTCTCATGTGTTCTTCATATTAAAAAACGATTCGCCATTTTACACTAGCGCTCAAAAGTAAGTTGGTAAACAGTTTTTTTTAAAAGAACTTTTTCAAATTTGAACATTTTTCTTTCATTATACAGAAAGTTAGAGTTATACCTTTTAATATAAAAGCCTTTAAAAAATAATATTGCAAAAATGAAAGAAAAATGTTGAAATATAAAAAAGTTCTTGTAGAAAAAACTGTTTGCCAACTTACTTTTGAGCTCTACTGTATACCGAAAATATTGTCATCTGAAAAGCATACTGCGTAAAATCATATCCCGA
Source organism: Cantharis lateralis (assembly GCA_963170105.1). Lineage (NCBI taxonomy): Eukaryota > Metazoa > Arthropoda > Insecta > Coleoptera > Cantharidae > Cantharis > Cantharis lateralis. The sequence continues at coordinate 15,801,377 of OY720629.1, forward strand.
AATCTGTCACTATCGCCCGGTCTATTATTTGATCATATCTGAAGTAGAAAATTATTATACCTACCTACCAATAATAATTTTATCAAGCTGCTTAATTGTTGTTTAAAAGCAAGCAATATTAATTTTATAAGATTTTTATTTCTAAATTAAAACGAATTAATGCCAGTTCTTCCTTACTTAACAATTTTAAATATATGACTCACTTATGATGCTGAAATCCTAGTTGTTGCATTCTTTTCATCTCCTTCGTTGCATCTTCATTGCATGGTGTTTTGCTAGTAAGTTTTGAACAATTCAGCTCCTCTATGCTTATAATCCATCTAAATATTTAACACGATTTATTGCGACATATGCCTGTCCTTTAGCAAACAGTGGAGATCCGAGTTGTACAATAGCATGGTCCACTGTACATCCTTTGCATTTTATGAATTGTGCAGGAGTGCCGGAAATTGTATTGATTTTAGCTTGATCAAATGAATTTCATCTCTACCAAAATCGATACGAACAGAAAGAATGTCTGTATCGTACATCTGAGCACGACGGAATAAAGGCCAAACAATTTCAGCGATAGTGCCCATTACACCATTCACAAGTCCTTGCTCTATGTTGATATTTGATCGAAGCATCGTTTTCGGTCCGTTAAAAATGCGCCTCGCTTCGAGCGCTCCGAGCCGTTTTGACAAGCGCTAAATTCGTTAGAAACATCCCTCGGAGGGCACGAAACTCTCGAAAAATTACGAAATTCGAAGGCTGAGATGCAAGAAGTGCCATTGTCAGGAGCAGGGAAATCCTATCCTTCGCAAGCCCTTCGGCGGATGTAAATTTTTATAAACGCCGGATCGCCAATGCACTCGAAAATGCAGGAACTAGAGCGATATGTTATCACTTCAACGGCATGCACTTGAATGAACACGCTCTCTCCCCACTTAGCGTAGCGTAGTGGCAATGTGAAGCATTTCACCTTAATCTTCTTCGTCAGGTGTCTGCATTTTTGGCGTTGAGGTTAAGAAAGCAAATTATACGCTGACGCGGTTTCCCACATTGGTCTGTGTGGCTTCTCTCCCCACTTAAATTTGGTTTCAATGACCTAAGTAAAGTCGATTTTCAAATTAATTTGTGAAGTAACCATTGGGCCGATTATGTGTATCCTCACCTCATGAGAAAGCAAAAATTGTGCTCTTTCAAAATATTCATTGGTTTTCTTTTCTACTTTAGTTTATTTAACTAGTATAATTTTTAATATTTTATAAATTTCTCACTAGTTAATAATTTTATAGTAGGTATATTTTTAGTTTAGTTCTTATTGTTATGGCTCGATCTTTCTAAATTCTTTTTAGCTTTCTCAGTGATGCTCTGGCCATTGCCAGTCGTCTTGGAATTTCTAGTTCACATCCACCATTATTATCTATTGTCGAACCCAGATATTGGTAACTGTCGACTACTTAGAACCCCGCCACTCTTTGTATCACAGGTTGATTATTATTGGTTCTGTCTATTATCATGATTTTTGATTTCGCCCAATTTATTTCCAACCCATATGTCATGCTTTCCACCTCAAGCCGTTCCATGATGTTCCGCATATCTTCTTCTTCTGTTGTTAATATGACAGTATCATCCGCATACCCTAGGTTGGTTATCTTTTTCCCCCCAATTGAAACTCCGCCATCCCCAACAAAATATGTAGTACTGCTTATTACAAGCTCAAGTCATTCTACAGGTACAAGCTATTTCTTCTCTTGCACGTCAAATGGAACTAGGAAAAATGAAACTATGGTTTCTTCACTTGCTCTTTAAAGAATAAATTGTTAAGTTCTAAACAATTCTTGTCAACGATATACTTTCAACATTGAACGTTGGTATCGCATCACTCCCTTCAACGATAAATTGAATATAATGAAATTAGAATCCCGGTGTGAACTCCAGTGTGCTGTATTCTTTTTCGGAGTCTGAAAATCAGGACTGCCTGGCTACCTATATCTCTTTTTGAATAGAAGATCTTTATGCCACAATCAGAATTTAAGAAATGGTAGCAATCTATCGGTTCCTGTGACAAGACCTCGAAGTTGGAGGGATCTTTTAGAATCTTCAACAGATTTTCTGATTTCATTTTGAATAGTGAAGCCAAGCTCTCGTTTAAAATAAAAGTGATAAATTGCCTGTTAGCTGCTCAAATCAATGGTCCCTAAACTATGCTACAGATTGAAAATCAGCTTGCTGAACGAATACCCTTTAAACTAGTATGTGTTTATTAATTTTGTAAATGATTTGTAAATATTATTGTATAATAAATAAATTAATTAAATTAAAAATGTATGAATTTCTATTTTGCGCTAAAAATATGTTCAATTTTTGATTACCCAAATGAAATATTACCTTAAATTAATTAAACATTACCTGTGATATCATGATTGTTCGTACGCTGCGCTGTAAGCTCCAAAATTTCCAAATCGAATGCCAAAAACGTTAGATTTGGCGCCAATTGGTACGAAAAGCTTCCAAGTCGAACACGGCCATAATATAAACAAAAATATTTTAAACGGAAGCTGGATTGTGAAAGGATTAAATAAATCAGAAACAAAATAATAAATACGAGTAGCTCTTACCAAAAATAAAACTGGTGAGAAAATTTAAATAATTATACTTTTTAAAGTTGTGTTCAAAGAGAACAAAATTTGAAACGTGTTGTAGCCGTATCTGCATAGCTGGCTTGCTAAAATTTTATATCGATCCATATAAGTCGTTAAAATTTATATTTACGTAAAATTATATTACAAAAAAAGAGTCCATGCTCTAAATTCTAAAAAATGGATGTTTCGAGGTGGAAAATTTAATTGTAAATAAACTAATAGTATAGTACACCCCTTTACATTACAATATAAGTATGTACATACATTTTACATAAATTATCTAACGTAAATATCATATCCGAGTATCCGTACTACGAGATATTTATGTTATGAATAGTCAATCAAATTTCTACCAAATGAATTCTTTTTTATTGCTTTATAACGTACATGATAACTTCAGCGTTGAAATAAATGTGTATGTTTCTATAAAATTATCGATAAAGGGAGTGAAAATTACAGTTATCGAAAAATGTCGATAATTACAAATTTTTGAATTTAACATTTTGAAACATTTCTAAACACTCATTAGGTACCTTTTATTCAAACTTCTAATGCTCAGAATGATACGCGTGCTTCCTATCTAAGCAATAAGAAAGAGGAAGATCGCATTCAAAGAACCAGTTTTGCGGTTTTTGTCTTTATTATTGCTTATAGGAACCGCGTACTAGTCCGCGCATCAGACGTTTCTGTGTAAAGGCCTATTCAATCGTTTATTGATTATAATAAAATTTTTACATTAATATTGTCTACAAGCAAAAATTGTAACTTTTAATTGTATTAGTGGAGACTTTTCCAAAAAGTATCTCGTACTTTTATAATTAACTTCCAAGATATTCAAAATAGATACATTTCTATTGAATTTTTATAGAAGTTAATGAAATCAGCCCGAATTCCTTTTCTTTGCAAAAGTTTTGCATTATTTATTACACTTATCGAAACAAGGATAATTTAAACTCTATATAATTTGAGAGGGAAAACTTCTAAAAGTGTATAACTTTTAGATTAAATAAAAGATGAGTTAAAGTTGGTAGGTAGTAAATGGGTTTATGTAACAGAATGATATCTTTCACAAAATATACAGTATCTGACAAAATGAAAGCAACACTATAAATTTTGCTGTTAGAATTTTTCAGAAACAAATTTTCTACAAATTCTTTGTACCTTTTTTTATGTTGGGTTTTAGAATTTCTTACTGACACTTGTTTATCAATCTGTCATTAACACGTTACTCTTATTGCAGTATTTTCAATTGTAGGTGCTTTTTACTGATGACAAAAATAGAGCGACTAATTTCAAGAAAATTATTTAAAATAATTTATTGTTTATTAACAATAATTATTGTTTCATGTTTTCGGGAAATTCGGGTTACGCAATGATACCGTTAAACAAAATTGAGGGCATCATGGATTGTTTTAATACATGATACATTGGCCAAAGGTTATATTTCTTTATGTAAAGTGGAATATACCCCTATAGTTCATTTTTGGAGATGACAATGATCTGAAACGATAGAAGTGTACTGATGAACAGTGTTTTGACATCTGACGTATGCAATCTGAAATTGCAATAAATACAAATTTTTAAGTTAAAATCATTTCTTTTTACATTTTATTATGAGCTCGATAACTTTGCAATTTGTTTAAAGTTGATTTATTTCGTTGTAAATCGTTACCGAAATGAAAATAAATATAATACAATTATTTATTATTGCATTAAATTGCTTTAACTTACACTGGCATTTATAGTTACCAACATTGTAAAACAAAAAATTGCGTATCGAAATATTATCCATTTCCATATACGACTGGGTTTCGAAATGACTTTATTTTAGACGCAAAATAGAAAAAATGGTATATCAAACTTATGAGATAACAATGCATTACCGGCGAAGGATTTAAAGACCTACATATCTTCTCCGTAAATAATATACTATTAAAGTCGGTTATGTATATCTAGGGATTTAATTAATGAAAATAATTATTAAATTAAACTTTAAAGTGAATTTCTTTAATAATATAATTTATGATTTTTACTAACAATGCTTATTTTAATTTAGTAATTAAACTATTTTCTATAAGATTTATTTTTTATTAATAACAATATTAAAATCAAAAATTATGAATGCGTCTCTTTATTTTTGTCTAATACATAGATACTGCATAATATAGTGAATTAAAGTAATTTATTAAGTTTGTTTTATTTTACTTTCAGAATTTTGTACAAAGTCTTTCGATACTTTCTAGAGGATCTTTAGATGAAAAGATCAGATGGGCTTTTAATTTATACGATATTAACGGTGATGGGTGCATTACACGTGAAGAGATGACCGAAATCGTTACAGCAGTTTATGATCTTATGGGAAAACTTGCCGAACCTTGTGTTGACGATGATACTGTTAAAGAGAAGGTAGACGCGTTATTTGAAGTAAGTATAATTATTGTACTACATACATAAATATTATTTTTGCAGGGGTGAATTTTGATTTTACCTCATTAGAACTTTTAATTCGTTTTCACTTTTTAGTATTATATAAGAAGATTTAAATAAAAATATATTCTCCAAGTCCTATAATAAAATAGATACGCGTATTTGAAATCTTATTCTATTCCCAACTTTAGTCTACGAGGCTATAAATGAAGGGCTTATTGCAATATAGCGATAAACCACATTTCATGGTTTTTGGTAATGGGCCGTATGAATAAAAGAAAGCATAACCTTATACTTGCAAAATATGAAGCAAATCCTTCAAGCAGTATGAATAAAAATAGAAGTAAAACCTTATACTTATAAGTATGCGATAAAAATTGAAGCAAATGCTTTTAAAGCAAATGTTTTGCTCAAACTACAAGTATTTCGTATGAATAAAAGAGTGCTTATACTTTAAAGTATAAGCATATCCTTCAAAATATATGCATCTGGTCAGTAGTAGACTCATCGACTAGAAATCTGTTTTAATTTCGACTCTATCGTTTTGCAATGGCAGAAATAGTGGATTTCATGAAAGCAAAAATAAGGAATTTAAATTGTTTCCTGTTAAATATCTTCAAAACCTATTTTGAAAATAATTTTATAACAAATTTGGTTCAATAATTTTTGTACATGCTGTAGAATATTGAAGATAACCTATTAAAAAGCAGAAAGTCAATCTTGACAAGTGAAAGATCAACTTAAACTGACATTAGATGACAGAACACATCAAATTTAAACATGTTTCAACTTGTACATTCTGTACCTTTTACTTATTATTTAAAGCATTTGCTTATAAGTATAAGGTAATCATTATTCATGACAAACAAAGGAAATGCTTTTACTTTTTGGTTTTATTTAAAGCATTTGCTTATACTTCGACCTTTTCCTTTAAAGCATTTGCTTCATTTTTATTCATACGGCCCAATATTTCGGTACAATAATATTATAATAATATTATCTATAATTATATTTCGGTAGTGGCTTGTCATTACTATTCACAACCAGTTGCGCTTAATATATCAAAAACCATGAAATGTGACTTATCACTATATTGCAATAAGCCCTTCAAATATAATAAATACCTAATAGAATATAAAACATATTAACAGGTTACACAAAAATTATTAAAAAGGGGCCATTCAAAATATTTAACAAGTTAAATTCTAAATTCAAAAATTGACTGGAAAACGTCAAACGTCAACTAGAAAATATAATGTTACTCACATTATACACTCGTACTTGTGTATGTCCGCATTAGCTTGTAAAAGTGACCACGCGGTTAACTTCAGTGAAGAAACCGGGCAATAGACACCGGACATTATTAACATTGGAAACAGACTTCAAGGGTTTAAATTTTCTCAAGTCGATTCAATTTTTAATAACTTGGAATAGATCTCCATAATAAAAGCCCAAAAATTACATCCGTTAGAATTTTTTTTAGTGTTTTAGTACACTGCCCTGTTAAGAATAGAAGTCGTATCTACAATTTAGAATAAATTCTGTTTATGATGTTCACAGCTTGAAAATGAGTATATCAACTTGGCCGTTTTGACTCTAAGTCCTATATATTCTTTTTATGGCTCTTAATTAGCTCTTTTTTGAATTTTAAATTTAACTTGTTAAATGTTTTGAATTGCCTATTTTTAATACTTTTGTGTAAGCTGTTAATATGTTTTATATTCTATTAGTTATTTATTATATTTATAACCTCATAGACTGAAGACGGGACTAGAATAAGATTCACGAAACGCATATCTATTTTATTAAAAGACCAATTTAATATTGTGTTATTTTATAAACTATTGTATTTCTCCATAATCCTATTTTATGAATCATTCATAGAATCAAGTCGCCAATTTTGATTTAATTATTAGCGAATGAATGTAATTAATAATAAAAGATCTTGGTATATTTACATTTAATTAAAGTTTTTAAAAAAATCCAAATATACCAAGATCTTTTATTATTATCAATTCTTGGATGAGATTACTCTTTTGAATGTAATTAAGATTAGAGGGGTCTACTAAAGTGATGGTTTGGGTGTAGCTATCGATTCAAAGATTTTGATTTCGTTAGTTCACAGTTTCAAGCAATTAATCATATCAATATTTTAGAAAACTTAAAAATATTCACACACATTTTTCAAAACTAAAATGTTTATAAGTTATAATAAATAAAATACACAGTAAGTAGATATATATTAATCGCAAATATCTTCACTATACTATGGCATCATCCGGTGTTATTTATTTATATAATATATTATTTGAATACATTGAATACATTATTTGAAAAAATGATTCTTTAATTTAATAAATCTAATTAAAAATGTTCGGTAAATCTATAAATCAAAATATATAAATTTCTTCTATAATCTCCCTTTTTGTGGATTAGTACTATTCTTCCTCATGCTTATATTAGTCAGCCATTTTAGAAACCTAAAAATCATGACAACCAATCGAGTTCAAACACTTAACAAGAAATGAACGGTTTGACAATACATTTCTAACTATTAACATGTTTAACAAGTCAAATATAATATATAAAGCACACCAATTTAATAATAATAATAATAATAATAATAATGATGTATATTTAACAGAATAATATTCTTTATAACTAACTATACACAACAAAAAATATAATAATAACAAAGAAAAAGAATAATACAAATTCAATAACACAATTTAGAAAAACAATTATTTTAAAATAAAAATGTAGATATGTATGTACAATCAGAAATATAATATAATACAATAATTTTCTACATATTATGTAGAGCATATCGCAGCTGGGATTTAAACTTACACAACGAATTCGCGAAGAGGTGACCAGGTGAGTGCATCCCATAATTGGTTCTGTGGAAATCGACCAGGAAAAGATACGGGTTCCGAACCACGCGCGAATGAGCCCAAAAATTAATCCTCATCAGGAGAGCTGGACAATTCACTGCATTGTTCAATAAATTGAAGAGGAAGCATAGGTCTAAATACTTTCTTCTATTTACCAAACGAGGCAAACCCAAGTAACTCAGCAGAAAATCGTAATCCACCCCGAAGCAAATACGAAACCTGAAGCATACAAACTTCACAAACTTTCTTTGAAGCCCTTCAATTCTTGCGATATGCATCGACTGATATGGATGCCAAACAGTTGAATAGTATTCGAGGTGTGACCTAACATAAGTGGTAAACAGCAAGTTCAAGACTCTCATGCTAGTCAATTTTTGGGCGTGTCGCATTATAAAACCCAACATGCTATTGCTTTTATTAATAATATTGTTTAAGTGAGATGTAAAACTAAAGTTTGATTCCACTGTCACACCTAGATCCCTGAAACTCGAAACAGTTTCGATCGCACCTCCCAACAGCTCATAAGTATGATAAAGACGGTTGATCTTCCGCGAAAAGCGAAGGAACTTGCATTTAACAATATTTAATTCAATATAATTGGCGCAGCACCACGACTCGAATGAGCGAAGATCATCAGAGATTAAACTGATATCGTGGGCGGAATTAGCACATTTAAAGATTTTTAAATCGTCAGCATACAACAAGAACTCACAAAACTTGAAGACCAGTTTAATGTCATTAAATAAAGGATGAACAATAACGGGCCTATAGGTATGCCAACGTTGGGGAATTCCAGACTTCACCAGTATATCACGAGAATAAGAATTGCCGATCTTCACCCTTTGGTGTCGATCGGTTAAGTAAGATGACAGCAAGTTGAGTATGTAAACACCCAAACCAAGCTTACCCAATTTGAATATCTAATAATTGAATATTATTAATAATTTTAATATTAGTAAATTAATCAAGCGCTATAAAATCAAAAAATGTGGGTACATCAAATGTGGGTACATCAGTTGCGTAATCTATCATTGACAGTGACAGTAGCCTTCCGTTAAAGATACAAACGTAGATGGTTTAATAAAAACAAGAATCGCATTAACCTAGACCAAAACTCGAATTTCGACAAAGCCGAACCAAGAGAAGGGTATCTGCCGCCTGGATGCAAAATATAATTCGACGCCCTTCTTCATCAGAACATCAAACACAATAAGGTTAATTATAAAATTCTGATTTCAATTCTTTGATAACTGTTAATTTTTTCAAGAAATAAAATTCATTAAGGTAAATTATTTTCATTTCTGTCGCCGTTAGTAGGATGCCGCCCGGGTGCTGTGCACCCCTTGCTCCCGTGGCATGCGACGGCCCCTAATTTCGACATTACTCTAAGGCGATGTATCTTCTCAGTTAGATCGTTGACAATTAAGATATATATCAAGTTCGGCCAAGACCTCCACTTACACTTGCATTGTTTTAAAGCAGTGCCGTAGCTAGGCGGCAGGTGCAACTGTACACAGCCCAGACCTGCGATGAGGATACTTAGAGTGCCTACGAAATAAGTTGAAAATTATTAGAGATCAAAAAATAGTATTGGACAAGAACGATTATTAAATCTTTCTATTATTTCAAATGAATATGATATCGCCAAAGATATTATTAATTATAATGACATAAATATATAAGTTTGCATCTATTAAATCAAGACAAGTGAAATTTTATTAAAATTATAAAATTATTATATAAATATATTATTATTTCTATTTAATGTACCATAATACTTTTTACTGATGCAATTATTATTACTTTAAAACATTTTTTTCTCATCTTGAACTCGACAAAACGTTTTTTACAAAATATTGTAATATTACGAAGTAGGCAACATTATTGAATAATAATAATTATTAAATATGTTAATTTAAAATAAACTAATTTTTTTTTTTTTTATTCATTCATTTTCGACACAATAATTATTATTAACGCTCTAAATATTATAACAGGCGTACCTAATTAGTTAGGCTTCAACGCTAATATTTAATATCATACATTATTATCGATAAATGAATAGTATAATATCAAACATTCATATTATATACTGCCAGAAATATTTTTTAAACTAATTGCTTCTGTTTAATAAAAGGAAGTTTTACCTCAAATAATTGTCAAAATTTTTAATTTCGCCTTCTTCTTTGCAGGATATCTGTAATAATAATGAGTCTAAATAGAGTATTATCTTTAAGGCTGTTCGGTAGGTTTAGATTTTGTGCAAAAAGAATTGTAATACAGTGTATTTATTATAATATTCTTGTAGAACTACATATTTTAGATAATATTTGTTTATAAAAATAAATTCTAGAAAAATTAGTTTTTTCGCAATTTGTACTCAAAATATGAATCTATTTACGGAATGCCTGTACGATCCTGATAAGATATCATAATCGAACTTGTACTAAACGCAAGAGTCTTTAATTTACTATGACAAGACATAATTTTTATTTTTATTTTTACTTTAAATTACTTTGAAAATATGAATTTTTAAATACTTATTCAAAACGGAACGTTTATAAGAAAAGCATACATTTTTTGTTCCATAAATTTTTAGTTTTTCAAAGTCCTGGTTAAAACGCGGAATTCTTCCTTATTTAAATACAAATTGACATGACGATTTCAACCCTTTGGTCCCACCCGAACGGTATGCCAATGGTTTTCCGACTAAATTTTATATTAAATTTCATTGCAAAACACATGGCAGTCTGAATAAAATCGTACCAAAACGCCTAATTTTCGAACAAAATAGCGAATCGTTTTTTAATATGAAGAACACATGAGAATTTTTTGATTCATGGATTATTATGATCAGGATATACGGAGATTATTACCCTCGAGCTGTTTCACACTCATTTCCGACGAATCGGAGAGCCGCATTTGGAGCTGTCTGAGCGGAGACAGGTGCTTGTGTACACGTCATGTGATCTGTCGATCGATGATTGGCCCAATTCTCTACGATCGAATATTGCCCGGTCAATATTCGATCGAATATTGCCCTTGGGACATATTTGAACGGCTTGCGGACACGTGACATTTATATCGCCAGTCCGCTTCATACTACATATTCGTTCGCCATCGAAAGCAAACCAGCAAGACTTCTAACTGCAGCGTAAATTGATTTCAGCGCAAGTTTGATCGCATATGCTTATAATTATAATACACACGAATTTTGTATATATCTAACGATTTTGAAAATCTCTGTAGTGAGTTTTGGGTGTTTGGTCAATTACAACAAATTAACGAATGAATTTGGTAAAAAAATTCATTTAAGAACATAATTGTAAATAGAATTTTGTATCGAATTGTACTAGGGCATAACTGTAAGATAAAAAATAGTATTGTGATAAAATTGGATTCAAGATAATTTTATACAATGTCAGAAAATTATGTATAAAATGGTCAATTTTAAAGTTTTCGTTAATTCATTTGCATGCGTTTCTGGCAAGAGGGCGCTAATTATCAAAACGTCACAAAAAAATTACACAATAAAAAGTTTTGAAATTTTACTATTTAGCACCGTTTTGTCATAATCCGGTCCGTTTCTTGATAAAATTAATTGTAAAAATCGAATTTAGTTAAAAAATTTGTAATCTCCATTTTTTAAAGTACAATAAATGGAAAAATACAGCCATAAAATATTAATATTGTAGCATGCTTCCTTCACTCGTAGTGCGTGCATTCCTGATTAGATGGTGCTAATTATGCATTTTTTGACAATAGGTGACATATTGAAAAAAAATTTAAATATCGAATTTTTTATTCTCGATTAATAATCATTTAAACAGCCCTCGGGCGCGGAAAAATATCTTGAGTATTTGCCTTCGACCAGGCCTCTCGCCTGCTTTCCCTCGGGCTGCGCCCTCGCGAAAGCAATACTCAAGGCCTGTCCTCAGGAAATACTCGAATATTTCCCGCTCCCTAGGGCTGTTACATATGATTATTGTTATTTAAAAGGCAAACTGCGTAAAATCGTATCCCAAAATCTGCCACTATCTCCCGGTCTATGAAGGTCTATTGACCGACACGGGTGTAGCTGGCCGTAGATGAATCTCAGGAATGGTTGAGCCAAAAATTAAATAAAAAATATCTGCTTATTCTTGAAGAGTGTGACTACAACGCAACGTAGCGTACGAATTTTGTTTTATTATTATTAGAAAAATAGTTGTGAGCAAAATATGAAAAAAAAATGTACGAAACTTTTCATAAGAAAAAATTAATAAAAAATTAACTCAGCTAAAACATAGTACGCTACGTATTAGATAATGTATCTAAGAGTGTTGTGTCCAAATTTTAACTAAATCGGACCAGTAGTTTCTGAGATTTACTTACGGCCAGGTCGAAAAAGGTAGTTTCGACATAAACGCAAAATCAAGTAAGTGTGCAGTTTTTTAGGCGACGCGACGCGACGGTACAATATTTGTTTAGCTTTCGTCAATCAGCGATTTCTGACCCATATAATTGTCTTTTGTAGCTGTATTAGCATTTTGGGTTTATTTTATAAAAAATATCTACAAGCTTGGTGTCCTTTTTCGTGTTTTGTGAATCTCAAACCGCGCGATTGTTTTGTGGAGAGCACTGCGCCGTTCTATCTAAAAATACCTGTATCTTCGGTAATTCAGAAAATTTTTGACACTAGCGACGGCTTAAATTGTAGGTTAAGGTTCGAAGTTAATTATAAGCAACAATTTAAAAAAATTCAGATCCCTTAATAATAATAGATCCCAATACTCTTTTGCTTTTATTATGTATTATTTCAAAACTTTCAAGACTGATGACCTATACTGTCCCATGTCCCGTTAGATTAAAAAAAAAATTAAAAAGAAAAAAGGCATGTCAGAAAATTCTGATAAAATTACACTGTTTGAAAAGCTAAAAAGAAAATAAAAATCCGTCTTAAAAGGGTTAACATATTTTTTTAGTGTGAATATTATTGAGGTTGATTAGTAAGATTGTGTTTGATGCACGTTTTAGTACTGCCGTTTTAGTGACTGATTTGCACTATTGGTCGTGAAATGTTTATAGAATTATTCAGCTGGTGATGGCTGGTTGGTTGGCTAACAAAACACTTGAAAAGCAACCGGAAAAATACTAAAAAACCTATTATCTCACACAAGAATTGGTTGGTTCACCTTTTCAAACTCTCGGTTGGATTATCTCAAAACTTCGCGCTTGCACACAAATTCATGGATAACTCGAAAAAATCGAAAAGTAGCTCGAACAAACGCACTTCACTAAGCGTAGTTACCCAAAAATCCCCAAGTTCGCTATATACGATACTCAACATGCTGATAGAGCTGTTCATGGTGGCACGGCCTTAATTGTCAAAAACACAATAAAATATTTCTTTTAACTATCGATTGTGAAACCGGCCGTTGAAATACTTAAAAAAGTAACTAAATGTTATCTGTCAACAACACGTAAATTTCAGCAGTGTAAAAGCGGCTAACTTCGAGACAATTTCATTGGCTAATATTCAAGGTCATCATTTTAGTACAAATTATTCTCTGCATGCTTAAATGAAATGGACTATAATTACAAAGACAGACTCTTACATGAAATGATCCAAATCGAGAGAGAAAAAAATGCTATTAATATGAAATCGATGGCCTTAGTAATATTTATAATATTCTTCTTCATTTACACCGTAACTATTGGGATCAAGTTTTTCCTATTTACGGATTACCTTGTGATGAAAAAGTACCCGGAATTTGTCAATAAAACGAAAACCGTTCAATTATTCATAGATATTTATTTTATTCCCTTAAAAGTAATCTTCATTGCAAACAATACACATATTTCAACGCTTCTTCCAATCTCAAAAACACTTTTCATAGGCGATTTTGGAATCGCCTTCAGCTCCTTCTGCGAATACTTCCTTATCGCCTCAATCGTCTCAAAACGCTTTCTGCGAAGTGGTAACTTGAATTATGGGAATAGTAAAAAATCACACGGAGCCATCTCAAATGAATACGGAGCTTTCTGAATGGTATTAACGTTGCTTTTGGTCAAATAGTCGCGTAAAAGATGAGATGTGTGGCACATGTCGCGATTCAACTCGTCTCATGCCCAAAACATTGTGCATAACACTCTGCACCAATCCGAACAAGTCACTAAGATCGGCTGTTATCTATCTGATGCTGACATGTCGATCTTTGAACACAATTTTCTTAATTTTTTCAATATATTTGTTGGTCCCAGAGGTGGATGGATGACCGGAACGAGGCAAATCATCAACTGAAGCACGGGCCGCTTTAAACTCTTTGTACCACTCATAGGCTTGTGTTTTCAACATTGTCGATTTTTCCTAGGCTTCCCTTAATATTTTGAACTCTTCCGCACATGGTTTTCTTTTTAAAAACATAAAATTTCAGGCTGACTTTTTGCTCAACTAAATTCGACATAGCGAAATTCGCAGAGTACACCAAATAATGACCTCTACTAAGTTATTACCCACAAACTATTCTGACCGATTGAGCTCAAAAGTGACATGTAAACTATAGACAGATGTACCATCCCAGGATGGAACTTACCAGTGGAGTAGATGGCATACCTGCCTTTATACTGGAAAACTGTGCCTCGACTTTTGCAGATCCCCTTCTGCATATTTTCAACTTGATTCTTTCTTCAGCAACTTTCCCACAATCCTGGAAAATCGCACGCCTTTGTCCGGTCCTGAAAAAGGGCAGTCCTTCTGAAATTAGCAATTACCGTCCGATTTCAATTTTCTCCAACCTATCCAAGGCATTTGAGAGGATCCTGTATGATCACATTTATGAGCATGTCAGGGGTTCTTTATCTCTCTCTCAACATGGCTTTATGAGCGGGCGCTCAACAGTTACTAACCTAGCATCCTTTAAACAGTTTGTCTCCGAAACCTTGTACGGCCAGGGGCAGGTCGATACAATCTACACCGACTTCCAGAAAGCATTTGACCAACTTGACCTCTACAGACTGATTGGGAAGTTATCATCGTTTGGCTTCTCTAATCGGCTGATTGATTTCTTCCGCTCATATCTATTTGAGCGCAGGCAGTTTGTTGCATATCGTGGCCATAAGTCTTCCTCAAGGGTCCAACCTTGGGCCTCTTCTTTTTTTACTTTTTGTTAACGATCTACCCAGTCTTATAGCATCCCACAAATTGCTATATGCTGACGACCTAAAAATTTATTCAAGTATCTCCACGTTAGACGATTGTTGGCGTCTCCAAGCCGATCCGGATGCTGTTGCTGCCTGGTGCGTGTGTAATCGGCTGCAGCTGCATATTCCTAAATGTAAGGTGGTCTCTTTTACCAACAGAAAGACCTCGATAGATTTTTGTTATTCCTGCGATGGCATTTGTTTGGAGCGATACGAATCTTTTAGGGACCTGGGTGTAACCTTCGATTCTCGTCTGACGTTCTCGGAGCACATTGGTATCACCTTGGGTAGTGCCTGCCGCATGTACGGTTTCATCTATCGTAACATGCATGACCTTCGGAACTTTTCTTGTTTAAAACTTCTGTTTATTAGCTTCGTACGGTCAAGGATGGAATATGCTGCGCTGATATGGTACTTGATGCACGCATACCACATCAGGCGATTGGAATCAGTTCAACGAAGATTTTTGAAATACTTGGCATTCCTGCAGGATGGTGCTTACCTGATACAGCGCTTCGATCACGGTGTGCTCCTTGATCGGTTCGACTTCGAGTCTCTGGAGAGCAGGCGCTTTACGTCGTCTGTTCTGTTTATCTGCAAACTACTGAGAGACGTGATCGACTGTCCGTTCTTGTTGGATGGGATCAGCTTTCATATACCTAGAGGTTGTTCAAGACGGCACAACCTCTTCTACTGTCGGATCTGCAGGACGAACTATCTTGTTCTGTCTTCCATCTCCATCTGCTGCCGCAACTTTAACACCATCTCCGACGTTGCTGACCCCTTCCATATGAGCCTAAGGGAAATCGCGGCGCTTTGTCACCAGCGTGACACCTGATTTGCCTATATGATTTTTCTTTTTCTTTCTATCATAAATGCTTGAGCTTGTCTTTTTTTTTATATATAATGTGTATTATATATGTTTTTTTTGTACACACTCCATATAATGAGTTTACAACTGTTTGGTGTGTGTCTAAACCGTTAAATAAATAAATAAAATAATTTTTTTGAAAATATCTGAACTTTTTGATCACAAGGTATATAGGTTTGCTTGATTCACGGACTACTGTATAGTTTATTTTGCTATAAAGATGGCTGGTTAAATAACAATAGACTCATTCCGTTTCCTAGTAATTTTTATCGTAACTTTCAATTATTTCTGATGAAGATAGATTCTGTATTGAAATATTAATAGGCGAGCGGTTTACCGTCTCAAACTCGCTTAAAAACTACATTAACCGACCAATCAACGTTCTAGTTGCTGGAAATGATTTTATTCGATATCTTATATTACACTGAGGAAAAACTTCTATATGGGGTATTCCACGCCAAATCGAACACTATAGTATCAAAATATATTTTGCTCTTGCATCTCTGATTTTATTGAATTTTTTTTGTGTTTTAGTATTGGTTAAGACTAGCCTCCACGATGTTTTTCAATTTTATTGAAATACTTTTTTCTTTTTTTATTTATTTGTTCATTAACTATAAATGCTTTTTACCTCTAATTACTCTGTATTATTGAAAAATGTTCAAATAATATTATGTCCAAATTTCAGCACCATACGTTATCTGTACTCTGTTTCTAATCGTCGTTCATTCTTATGGCCAAACAACATTGGTATTTGCCACCTTAATTCGAGATTTTCCAACTTTGGCAACTAGCTCCGTATAATGTTTGCCACCTGTCGTTCGTATGTTCTGTGTTTTCTCATAAACGAATAGACTCCGTTCTATTCCGAAAGAGTATACCTATGTTTTACTTGTGTTTTTTATTATGAGTGATCGGCTATGAGAAGATGGGAATGGTTTAGATATTCCCGAAACGCGTGTCTCTAATAAAATTACGACTTTGGAGAAATGGCTCGTTTTATTTATTTTGATTTAAAATTTACTCCAAAAAACTGGGAAATGAGTTTCAATAAAAATGTTCAATATTTTTTTTTCTGTTTTAGTAGTTTGTTTATGATTTCAATGGAATGATCATTTGAATAAGCTAGTTATTTTATTATATTAATTTCTTTATTTTTTGTTATTATTGGATAGTGGTATATATAAAAGAAGTGTATCGGTTAGGGTAGGTTTTCTATAGATGCTGAAAATTTTTGTTTTTAAATCGTGAAAATTAATTTGGTGATCGTTGTTAGTTTCTAAAGTAAATTTTATTAATCGCGAAGAAAGTACAATATAAAGTAGGAGTATATTTTAAAAATAAAACTCCAAACTGACTCTTTACTTTATCTCATTCAATTTATTGTCAAACTTGGTTTTTAAATGGCATCTTATGTTTTTAGCATATTATTCAGATTCAGCATAAAAACGAAACAATTCCTGTTGGAAATGTTTCTTTTCTCTTTCTTAGACTTTTCAAGTCTAAGCTGTTATTGAAATTTAAGCTGAATGATTGTTGTTGAATGATTTAAAGTAATAGTTATTTGAAATAAAAGGCACTGTACTCGATTTATTTTTTTAATGTGTGTATAAAATTTGTAAATGCCCTGTGTTTGTTGAAAATTTTACTTTTGTAAATTTGTGTTAGTATTTAAATTTTTAAAATGAACTTGCGCTGAAGCTATGGTAAAACAAGGCTTTAAGGTAAAAAAGCTAGAAATTTATGATACAAAAAATGTATAATTTGCTTATTAACGTTCCGTTTTGAATAAATATTTAAGAATTCATATTTTTAAAGTAATTCAAAGTAAAAATCAAAATAAAATTTATGTCATGTCAAAGTAAATTAAGAATTTTTCCGTTTAGTACAAGTTGCATTATGATATCATTTCAGGATCGTACAGGCACTACGTAATTAAATTCATATTTTGAGTACAAATTAGTACTAGTACAAATTGCGGCTAAACTAGTTATTTTATAATTTATTTTTATAAACAAATATTGCCTAAATTATGTAGTTCTACAAGAATATTTTATAAATATAAATCGCATCTCAGCGATATTAAACCTTGCTTTTTTTACGTATTTTTAGTTTTGTTTTATGTGCGTTTCAAATCAATACCGAATAATGAAGAAACTGATAATAAATAATTAATAATTAGTTTTTTAATTATGACTACTAATCTAATTTAAAAAATTTTTTTTTTAGAAAATGGATAAGAATAGAGATGGCGTTGTAACCTTAGATGAATTTTTAGAATGTTGCCGAAAAGATGGAGACATTTCTTCTTCTATGAATGTTTTTGATTCGTCTATTTGACAATCGTCAGTCGACGTTCGTCCACCTGCTTCTTGGACTTGAACGATCGTCGACGTGAAAAATAATGCATTGACCAATACTTCTTATATCATAAGAAAATACTAAAATACGATTTCTCAAAAATCTGGTGATATATTTATAAAACGTACATAGAAATCCGAGTTGCGGTGTGGAACGAATTTTATATTACCGCTGTGAATAAACACCACATATTTATAATAATCGATGTTAAGAAGTTTGAAAATTGAAACTAGTAATTGAAGAAAAGTAAGTTGTGAATAAAAACCTTAATATGTTAGCTATTAAGCTACATGGTTTTTTCCTGCATTATGTGCATACAGGCTTTTACGTCTACTTTCTTTGATTTATTCCATTACCTTTATGTTCAAATCTTCAGAACAAATGTATAGTCTTTTATACATAACTTCAGTAAAATACTATATTGAAGAGATGTACGCTCAGAAGCTGCCCACTAAATTATCTCTTTTTCTTAATTTCCTTTAAACCACTTAAGGTATGTATACTGGGTGACCGACCTTATACCAGAACATAGGAAAATAATATGGGAAATTGATTTTTTTTTAATTCGTGCTTCCCGTTGTAACGGTTAAAAATGGCGAAAGTATCAATTTAAGGAGATAGATTCCGCCTCTAAAAGCATCTAACGCTTAAGCGTCAATTGATATTTTGTTCTTTAAGTATTGCTAAAACCTCAATAATAAATAAATTAAAATAGCGCCTTTGCCATTGCAAACTATGCAGAACTAATTGCATTATTTAAATTTCATTGCCAAACAATAGCAATATATTTGTTTAAACCCCTTGAGTAATATATAATAAGATCAAAAATAACACTTTCCTCAAGTATAACTTTCTATAATTATTATAGACTATAGACTATAATTCAAACAAGGCAACCAATATGTTTTTAAAGGCGCTATTTTTTCTTTTTATTATTGAGATTTTAACAGAACAAGATATTTAGTGCTAAATATCTTCAGATGCGAAAAATATTTCTTTAAATTGATACTCTTTTCGTTCTTATATAATAAAAATCAATTTCTCAAGTTGTTTCTCTACTTCAGGTGTAAAGGCTGGTAAGCCGGTATAATAAATAATAATATTAGACAAAATCTAAACTTTCGTTAGTCTTTAATAAAACTGTATTTTCATTCTTTTTCAAATAATAATTTTTTACGTAGATACTATTATTATAACAACTGGATGATGGATGGTACTGGTACTGATAAAAACACTTATTATACGCTATCTCTCCTGCAGTTCATATCTATACGAGCATGCAGAGGACAGAACATTTGGCATTGACACAAATACAGGTCCGTCTTAAGACAGATCAACAAAATATATTTAAAATTAACGCTGTCTCTGTTTAATAAGACCTGCATAGATGTTACTCAGGCCAATCATCCTTATGAAAATTAAGAGACTCCTTCTTGTTTTTACTGTCTTGATGTGCAATATCTCCAGCACCAGGCGTTTGTTATAATTCTTCTTGTGCGCAATATTATCTCTGCTTCACCAAATAACATCTTATGATTCGTCTCTATCAGGTGTGTCGACAACCCAGTGGTGCTCTTATTATTTTTAACGTCATATTGGTGTTAGTATATGTGTTTCTTAAAATATTGTTCAGTCTGCCCTACGTAATTTAGCCCAAATTCACTGTGTATTTCGTAGATTATGCCGCTTTCATTTTCTTTCTCACTCTTATGTTTGGCAGTATCGTATAATGAGGAAGTGCTCTTCTCAATAGTAATATAACAAGACCTTATTTTTAGATCGATAAGTTGCATTGTAAATATACGAAAGCATCGTTGCATAAACAAGCGGTGTCGTGAAAAAATCTTTTGGTGGCCACTCTATGTGAGAACTTGATTGGTTTCATTTAGAAACTTTATTTAAACAAAGAGGTCTATTTTAACGTAATATTCTCCACTCTTAAAAGGTTAATGGTCACATGATTTACAAAATTTAAGCCTGAAAAAAGTGAGATTGCCACTTGTAGAAGAGCACCTTTGAATAAATTTAATTTTCAATAGCTTTCACCCGAGTTTTTGAAAAGCTGAATAAGAAAATTTTTCCAACTGAACCGACTCCTGATAGTCTCGTGTTCTCCGGCAACAGCAGATAGTCGAGGTAAATTTGAGTGCTTATAGGAACCTGATAATTTTATTAAATTACAGGGGACCACGACAATATGGTCTCCATGTTCTATGAATCAATAAACTTCTTCAATATCCTCGACAATCCTGGCACGTAGGGGAGCTTTACAAAGTACTTTATTTGCTCTTCTCTGGATTCTTCCAATGTAACCTTATTCTATCCCAACAGAATGTTATTAATAAATCCAACTGGGTTTCCATTTTTATTGTTTAATATTCATCTGATTAGTTCATAATTTTTTTTAAGTAATTCTGGGTTGCTTATTTTTTGTACCTTGTATTTCATCATTTTAACTATCGCTGTCTTCTGGTTTACATGATGTGCTGATTTAAAAAGAAGTCTATCTGAAGAAACTTTACTTCTCTCTCTATAGTGAAAGTAATGCCATTTTTATTATCATTCAGTATGTGTAGTAATATTTCTTCCTTATTTCTAGGGACTGCTGTAATAATATCATCGACATATAATAACAGAAACGGAATCTCAAACGGTATGTGTTCCAAACAAAACTCCAGCAGGTTGTTCATAACCATTTCTGCAAATCCTGGTGAAGCAGGGCCGCTGTAAACTTTATAGACTCTGAAGAAGACCCATATAAATGGTTGAAACCGGTTAGCAAATATACTAGAATAGCTTTTTTTGTGTATGTACCAAAATACCCACTATTAATCCATCATCCAGTTGTTAATCAAAATACAGGGTCGAAAAAAGTTCAATTTACTATTATTATGTTTTACATTGATGATAATATTCTATTATTTTAACGTTTTGTTTGGTTTCTGTTTAATATTATAGTAGAGTGCTATCATGACATTATTTTCACTTCTGTGGGGGTGTCGGGGTTAAAAGCTGAAACTTGCAGGAATGAAAGGTGAGATGGCATATATTCGTAATCCGAAGGTAATCAAAAATAATCACGCGCAAAAGGGCACTATTTAAAAAATATGAGATAATACTATTATCAGGAAGCCCATAAAGTGACGATCATTTTGATATATAATTTGAAATCATTTTTGTACGAAATGTATTTTTTTTTAATGTTTGAAAACTGAAATTTGTTAAGTCGCTTATGGGAAATCAAATTTTAAATTGCAATTATCTCGGTTCGAACTTTGCAAAAATTTTATAATATTTGACAATATTTATTTATATACGCTTCTATTTGCGAAACGAAAGCCTAAATCAAAATTTTTTGTACTTGATAATAGTTGCGCATATGTGTGGAGAATCGCTTAGTTGAAAAATGATAATTTTTCGTTTAATATTAAACACGATATGAAATTATTAGTAACATTTAAAATTTTAAATTTTTAATGCGCTCACTACAAAATCACAATTTCCCACTCCAAATTTGTATTGTACAGCACCGGTCATGAAAAGTGCATCGGGAATTAGTTTTTCTGAATCATTGAAAATTTGCAATTTCAATGTTTAGAATTAAATTTTGGCTTGGTTTCTTGTTTATTAGAACGTTTAACCTAAATGGTCACTTGCATTTGAAAACTACTCGTCAAAAACATTTTCTTTGTCGAGCAGTAACGGCGTAACCGATTTTACAGTATATCTTTATTTTTACGGTTTTTACAAACATTCTGACCCATACAATTACACGATCCAATGCAACCCATATTATTTTTCTTGCAAGTACAGACCTTACTTCCGCAATTAAGAGCATAATAAGAATAACTTTTAGTTTTGATTGCAGAAGTTTAAAGGAAATTATACCTTTTTGACATCCACATGAAGCTAGAACTTTTAATTCCACAGGAAAAGGTGGTAAAGTTGTTAGAATAAATTGATATAATTTATTCTATTTGCTTTATCAAATTTACATCCATGATCTGCAACACTCGGTAATTGAAGACGAGATTGTAAATAATTAAGCCGTATTTTAGCTTGATAATGCGCTCTCAAGCTATGAAACCTTAAAGAATCTTCTGTTGGGAGTAATTTTGTAATAGAAGCAGAAGATGCCAGCAGTCTTCTTATAATATTAATTGACGAAATGTCAGTATTTTTTGAATATGGTTTAATAACAATTTTCTGAATATTTTTGAATATGTCTTCCAAAATTTGATGCATTCCGGCACCGCCTAAACACTCAGAATGATCTAAAATTGTTTTCCATGCTGATTTTTTCCCAATTCCTGAAAATTGACTGGTGGTAAGACAACCAGTTAATGTCGTATACTGCTACGTAAAGGATTGAAGTATTTCTTGAAATAAACTACAGTATTAGCACATCGGTATCGTTGCACTAAATTATGCATCTAGAATAACTATACCTTTTTGCAGACAGTATATGCACCAAATCCTAGCATCAGCTTCCTATTGATTAGAACTCAATAAATCATCAGCATTTACTTCGAAATTTCCTCTCTATTCTAAAATATTTGTGAAACCTCTACTAGTTGCAAACTGTAAATTTAATTTTCTGTGGAGTGTTTAATCAACTGCTCAGATAGAAAATGTGTTAATTATTTTTTATTAAATTCTGAATGAATAAATAAATTCCATTGTTGTGGAAGTGGAACATCAGTTCTCTCGATTACTCCGTCAATTCATATTTGGGGACCCCTTTTGTGACGAGTAATATTTTTTATGAAATCTTCTTTGATGTGATCAAATACAACATCGATTCGCATGGCATTGTATTTATTTTTGACTTGGTTACTTTTACCAGTAAGCCCACGATTAGTCAAATGCAAGTGACCATTTAGGTTAAACGTTCTAATAAACAAGAAACCAAGCCAAAATTTAATTCTAAACATTGAAATTGCAAATTTTCAATGATTCAGAAAAACTAATTCCCGATGCACTTTTCATGACCGGTGCTGTACAATACAAATTTGGAGTGGGAAATTGTGATTTTGTAGTGAGCGCATTAAAAATTTAAAATTTTAAATGTTACTAATAATTTCATATCGTGTTTAATATTAAACGAAAAATTATCATTTTTCAACTAAGCGATTCTCCACACATATGCGCAACTATTATCAAGTACAAAAAATTTTGATTTAGGCTTTCGTTTCGCAAATAGAAGCGTATATAAATAAATATTGTCAAATATTATAAAATTTTTGCAAAGTTCGAACCGAGATAATTGCAATTTAAAATTTGATTTCCCATAAGCGACTTAACAAATTTCAGTTTTCAAACATTAAAAAAAAATACATTTCGTACAAAAATGATTTCAAATTATATATCAAAATGATCGTCATTTTATGGGCTTCCTGCTAATAGTAATATCTCATTTTTTTTAAATAGCACCCTTTTGCGCGTGATTATTTTTGATTACCTTCGGATTTCGAATATATGCCATCTAACCTTTCATTCCTGCAAGTTTCAGCTTTTAACCCCGACACCCCCACAGAAATCGTTTTTAAGCGTTTTATTTTGAATCGGGCACTCTACTATTATATTAACCGTACAATCTACTTGAAACTTATTATTGGTTCATTTCTATAATAAATAATACTTGTAATCAACATTCCTAATTCTTTTTTGGAATTATCATACATTTTCTTATTTATTATTATTTTAAAATTATTAGAAGTTTATATGAAATTTGTAACAGTTTTTAACAGTGTTTTAAATAACTTCCGTAATAAATGTAAGAAATGAACTATTTTTTAAAAACGCCGATTAAAATATTTTGAAAATTAGGGATTTTATCAAAACAATTAATCGCGATATCAATTAAAACATTAAAGTTCATTAATTTTTACCTGTTCAACTTGCTAAAATAGCGTTCTAAACTGTTATCTTTTTCATACAATAATTTTGTCCATACCATAGTTGAGACAAGTGTCATTACAATCTACTGTAGATACCTAACGTATTTGTTGCTACGATGTTTAAAGGAGGTTAAAAAAATGTTTTGAAATAGTGAACCAGCGCAACTTGACGGACTGAGGCTGGGTTTTGTCTATTTTAGAGCCATCTAAATAAACGTTTTACATATTACACAAAATATTCACATGTTATACAATACTTATAATAATATTGTAAATATATTGTAAAACATAACACTATAATCTACGTCTACAGATTAGCTTAAGTCCCGGACATTACCACTGATTATTATTATTATAGACGTTATCGGACCTAACAACTTTGTGAGAGGTATTGTAATCGAGTGCAGCTCGAAGAGCGGCACGAGATTGCAATACATCTCACAATGCTGTTTAGGCGATTATAAGACGACCGCACCATTTAGATCTCGCATCGAACTTGCAAGTTTCGACTGTGACTGTGCACACGTGGGAGTGTTATAATCAATATTATAAGCCAACATCTAAAGGTACGGTCTATCTGCCGCGTTTAGTCGAAGCGACTAAAGGTAAAGACAAGACGTGTCGTCTAGTCGCTTTGGAATGGTCTATAGTCGGCGATTAGTGGTTACGATCTTTTAGTTAAATCATTGATTTGGATGGTTTGCAAATATTTCTCTTTATTTCATTTTATCAGCAGAAACTTGCCACTTTTCTGTACATTTTTTGAAAGTTCGTTCCACGTGTTATCTTTAATATTCTGATCCTTGTACAATTTATTTTTCGCGTCGTACAGTGCCAGATGAACATATACTTCGTGTATTAACTTCTCATCCTCTTCTTTTAAAAATCTCAACCTGTTTCCTTTACTCTTTGACATAATTAATAATTCTCAACTTGATATAAACACTACGCAAAACTACTGCAACTGCTGCGACTATAAGACGCGCGCGTTTAAGTTGCCTTCAAAGCGATTCGATTATTAAACGCGTCGTCCTACTGCGACTTGTCGATATAGATAGACCAAACAAATGAAAAGTGCATATGATTAATTAGCACGTCTTGTCGTAACGTTTAGTCGCTTCGACTAAACGCGGCAGATAGACCGTACCTTAACATACGATTCTGCGTTACATGAAAATGTTTTAATCTTTGCTCTTAAGCAAATATACATCGACGAATATGCATAGAAATGCTAAATATGTTACTAAAATGTAACAATGTTACAAAGTAATTATTAATTATTGTCGGCTTAATTACCTGACGGACGGCATAAATGTTGTCGCCGTTAAAGAGGTCGCCGTCGGCGTATTTAAATGATACCATTTCTTACACCCATTATTTCGAATACTTGGCCCAACAATGTAAGAATAATAAATTGTAAAAATGTCATCTACATAACAGGTATCAGACGTTCTTAATACACTATTTGTTTTAATCAAATGCACAGTTGCTCTTAAAACTATTAACAAGCCGTTAAAAGTAGTCGACGATTTCTATTTACTAATAACTGATACTTCTATTAGTTAGTTAAATTTAACACTACGTTGTAGTATTGTAGTGTACGAAAAATAGACCTCGGATGTCGGATACGGGATTAAATTCTATAAATATAGAAGTAATGAGGAAATCAGCAGTATGAGTCTACTGACCGATTGCGAAGCGGGGAACTTAATTGAAATATTGTTGGGGAATTAGCCCAACATCCTTCTGTCGGTTAGGCGAAAGCAATAAACCCAATTATTTATATTCCTTAGTAAGTCATTCTGGCTATGACTAAGCTTCTCTTACGCACTGCATAATGTAAGACAATCAAGAAGAATGAAGAATCATACAATTATTCGGTGTATACTACATAATGTTATGTATACAGAAGTCCCTCAAGATAGATTCTAGATCTAAAGAGCTAGAGCTACAGATCTAGAGAGCAAATAGAGAAACTCTCTCTTTATTACCGGAAACTATTAAAGTTACAATAATCCAATGTTTGATATCTAACAGTTCCACATTTTAATAACACAATTTTCGCAAGTATGTATCATTTACAAATAGCTTTCCAGTGGTCTGATGCTGAAATGCGTACGATAAGCGGATTTTTTACTTATGCGCAACGAATAACTGTGACCAAATGAAAAAAAATTTTTAGTGTAACAATGTACTACTTTACTCTTCAGGAATTATTTGATAGTAATCCAAACAATTTAAGTGGAAAGCTTTTTAACATCTGCTTTACTCCTTGGACCTAATCCAAAATAACTATCAACTTCTTACAATGATGGAAAGACATTGCCGCACCGGAAATGAAAATTATTTCACAAATGAATATTTTTTCTAGCCGAAATTTAGAGAAAACCCACAACTTCATGATCATATCATATCACAGGTACAAAATTGCCGCCATTAGAAGCTATTTAGATAGAATTCATAATATTACAACTAGCAGAAGAAAATGGACACCTATCGGTCTTCAAAATGATAAACAAACAAAAAGTGAAGCAAGATCCATTATGCATAAAAATGGAAAACAGAAACATAATTTACGTAATTCTGACATTATATACATTATATAATATGTCAGAATCTGTGAAACTATTACTAAAGCTTTAAACAAACACAATATTATATGCGCACACAAAACTACAACAAATACCACAAATTAAATAAATTAAAAAATAGCTCGTAAATTGAACTTACAAAATAACAATAATATTTAAAATATAATAATATAATAAATATTCCTCCTATAATAGGTAATTTGCCTATATAATTATATATTATATAAATAGTACCTACATAATTTATAGTATAATACAACATATCATACCTTATTTAATCTAAATAAAAAAAATTAATGTTGCTGTAGTAGAAGAATATTGAAAATTTTTAAATTTGGCACGATTATGCCTTGTAAAATGCAATAAACTTGCAAAAGGAATCCTCTGTTATCAAACAAAATTTTTATTGACAGTTTTTGTCCAGTAGGTTTCTTTGTACTTTATTTACAAAAATATAATTTTTGTATAAAGGAGAGGCAAATTCAACAACGCTTTATTATAGTATCTACTTATATTATTTTTGCGATATTTTTTGTTATATTTCATTCCTACCCACAAAGAGTTTTCTCAGAGTTTTCTACTTTTCTCACTAGAAACTTACGGCGGCCGGTAGACCGCTTACAGAGTATTCCAGTTGTTTAATATTATTTAGATAATATAAAATATAATAATCAATTTTTAATATTATATATCCGGGAGTGATGGACCACTTTTTTTCTTTTAAGCAGTACTTTGTAAATTTAAGAGATGTTCAAAAGTAAAACTTTATTTTTAAAAGTACCTGTATAATAAGTAATAAATGTATAATAAGATATATAATAATAACTATAAACTTAAAAAAAAGAAAACTAATGTATCGGGCCATCTATCCCGCGTTGTCTGGGTGAGATGGACCATCGTCATCCAGCTAAAGACTATATGTTTTGAAGATAAAAAAAAACTTAGTAATGAAGATGGACCCAAAGACTTTCTCTCCATATCAAAATTTTTCATTCTCCTCCTCAATGTAGGGGCCGGGATGCCAAAATTCCTTGAAGTAGCATTTACATTTAGTTCTCCACTATTAAGAGGAGAATCCCCTACTAAATATGTTTATTTATTTATTTAATTAATTAATTAACGGACAAAGCCTTTTTATAACAATACAATTTTACAACAACGTAACATTACATTAAACAAGAGATAACAGAATATGACCTGTGAAGAAGGTCTTACAAATTGTCCAGTTGAAGCAACGTCTATGTCGCCGAACATTTTCTTGAACTTGGTCAATGATTGATTAATTCAAACAATTAACAAATCTCGACATCTTGGTAACAGGGCTGAATAAGCCATAGTTGGTAATATGTTCCTTAATTTCGAACATCCTCTTCGATCTTGTGGATCTAGTTGGTTGCTCAGTTAGAAATTTTTTGAATAGGAACTTGTAGTCAATTCTGCCACTGAACAAGCTATGCATCAGGCATAAGTCAGCCGCAAACCTCGACTGTCAGCCAACGATTTTGGGTTGCAAAATTTAAGGTACCTATCATCGGAAAAGTCGTCGATCAAAATTCGACGTTTGAAGTGCAGGTATTTAAAAATTGAATAGGTTTTTGGGAATCTTGGACTACGGTTAATAAAACTACTTGTGTTTATGCAGACGTTTCGCTGAACTTTGTTGTGACCTTCCTCAGGGCCTGAATTGACATTACTTATTGTGTTATTGTTTACATTGCTCTGTACTTCTTTGGAAGAATTTTCAATTTCAGCAATATTAACTTTATTGCATGATTGCTTAACATTACTTGCTATACCAGTCTTCCCATTATTTTGCACTTCCGGTGAAGCATTTTCGTTTCCAGTGGCATTAACATTTACACTTTCATTGAAAGCTTGATTAACATTATTTGCCGTGTCCATTTTCCGTTCCTTTGTAATATAAGAGAAAAACTTTCGTTATTACCAATATTCTTTTCTACAGACATTTTTCGTTTTGCTCCTAGTATTAATACTGCTAAACGATGAGATTGCTACTACGATGTTCTTCTCGTTTTGTAAACTAAAACTATCATTAACCTTTTGTGACTCTGTACTAAATACTACGTTTCCAAGATCACCCAAATTGATCTCATTCTTCCCATCACATTTACCAATTAACATTTTAGTTTTTATGTAATTTATTTGTTTGCCTTGATTTATAATTAATCTATTCTGATTATTGATTACAGATTTGAAATCAGAAATAACCTTCTTCAACTCATTAATCTCACTTACGAGAGTGTTCATGCATAATTTTAGCAAATCACTAAATTCCATAGAATGACAATAATTTGTAAAACTATTTAGTAATTCTGCATTAAATATGAATTCAATATTAATTGAATATACTCAAAATGTATTTAAAATATATTTATCAAATTTGACAAAATTGACTTTAAAATTGAGAAGAATAACGAAAGTTATTCTTGCGTTCTTGTACCGTCCGTGGCGGCATGTTTCTGAAAAGGTTACAGCTTATTGTGTTTAATTTTGTGATGAGTCAACTGTCCCTTTAAAAAAGCAGGTCAATCTAACCCGAGAGTGCAGGAGGGCTGACTTCCTTAATATTTCTTTATATATGAACACCTCAAAGTTGACAGTATAATGCTGTATGTCAACACTTCAAGTACCTAACCTAAAATAAGTCCACCTCAACCGCAGGTCCATCTCCACCGGAATTATCTTAATTATTATACAAACATTATGAAAAATGTTGTCTGGGATAATAAAGACCATTTTTACCGGCGAATCGTGACCTACAAATTGTATTGCTTTCTGAATATCTCGATATAGTAGCTAATCTCACAGTGTTCAGGGTACATTACACGAAAGGATTGTTTACTACATAGTCACAGTCAACAAGCGCCTCGTTAATGCATAAGTCGCACGTGCAATATAGTCACACCAGCCTTGCGATCGTGCGATTTTATGAATTTGAATTTTATCTAATTTCATGCTATTTTTTTCGTGCGATCTACAATTTATGTTATCATTTCATAGTTTGTTTACCATCAACTCTATGTTTGATGTAATTAAATTAGTACATTGTACATTGTAAATACAGGTGACAAGTTGCAGCAACCTTAAGCACGCTAATAAATTCCTGCAACTGATTGCAGCGATAGATCGCATGGAAACATCCTTTCGTATAAAATACCCTTGAACCACATTGCCCTTTAGGTAAACTGGTACTTAAGTAATATTGAACAAAATTTTCTCGAATATGAGAATTAGTTAATGTTTTAATACTCAGGAGTTTGTAGTTTAGCCAGTGAAGTTTTTAAATCTTAAAAGTTCTTATCTATATAATAATATAATTATAAATACTTACATAATGTAGTATAGTAAAATATAAGATAGGTTTTACCGGGCAATAATAATTGCAAACATGCTGAATTTTTAAATTTAAGTAAAAAATTGATTGTGAAGTCATGTAAAAAAGATTACAAGGATACCCTCCCGTAAATTTGAAAAATGTGTTCTATTTAAAGAACAAAACCTAATATATTGAAAATTTAATGAATATTTCTGTTTTTATCATCAATTTTTTCTGCGATTTAAAAATGTATGCGAACTTAATCAGCAAAAAACGTTTGCTACTCTGATATCATACTCCGGAATACATTATACAAAAGGTACGGTGTAATTTCTTTGTTTGATTATATTGGACTAGAAGAGCTCAATTTGTATAACCAGATTTTTTTTTCAAAATATTCTTAGGTTATTGTTTGTCTTGAATCTTGATGTATAAGGCAAATCAATAAGTTACACTGGGTAATACGTCAATGTTATCTTCATTCTATATGAAATACAATATGACTTGTAGTACTGCACTAGTAACTAGTACTCGCAATAGGTGCGAGTTTGATAAATTTTTGAAAATCTATTTGAAAATTAATTACAATAGAATACACATACACCCTTCTTCGCCTTACTATGTGTTTACCTGTTCCTCTCAACTTCAGAATGAATGCACCAATTTAAATGTAGTTTTTATCAAATGAATAGAATTACTCTACAGCAGGTTTCAGTGCTAAAAATGATCTTGTTTTTCTTATTTTGGTACAACTCGGGCTGAAAGAGTAGAGTCCCGCACTGGGCGAATTATAAGAAAAATAGAGAACTTCCTGCAATATTTCATCTATTAAACTAATAATAATGTTATTAACACTTTTTTGGGAAATTTTGTTATTTTTCGTTTGTTATTGTTTCGTATGCTAAAACTGAAAATTGACACCAATTTTTTAAGATAAACTCAACAGGTACAAACAGGTAGGTATATTAACTTTTAGCTACTTCAATACCAATATGTACATGCCTACATAATTGTATGTATGTATAATATTATGCTTTTCAGAGGTTTGCGTCTGATGTTTACTATTCGTCTATTATATAACTTACCTACTAGTGATATATTTTCTGCAACAAATAAATTTGAATATTTTAATCACTAATTAATAATTTACTATAGTTAATACCAAAATAATATAAGCTCAGCGTACAAGCCTGTATGAACTAATATTTACATAGTACGGAAACCGCCCTTAGAAATGTAATTGAAACAATTAATTCAATATAATACCGCCCTAAATAATACCGCCCTACATAATATACTTAATTGTTGAGTATAGTTTTTGTATAGACACCATTTGTTCTACACCGATTGTTTTATATTTGTACCACGATTTTTATAAATTTATTGTTGTTAATCATTTAGATAAATGTGCTATTTTAAATAATATTAATGATATTACAATAAAACATTTAAAAACATACTACTATGAAGAAGTCACCAATAAATATTGTGATGTACTAATAAATTAGTATGTGTTATATGTATAGTGTTCTGGAACAAAATTTTATAAAAAAATATACGAATAACATTTTATCTTTATGGAAAAGTTGTTTTATTTAATTTTTCAATGGGTTAGTAAAAGGTGCATACTTTACATATTTACTTACAATTATAATTTTGCTTTCCCCATACATATACGTATGTACATATAAGGGAAAGTATAATTTATTGTAATCCACTCAAAATTCCAAAACCGAAATTTTGGTATTAAAATATTTCTTATCATGCTCTGATACGATTGTGATGAATTTTAGTAACATGTTCGTCTGTATGTCAGTATGTCAGTATGTAGTCGTTGGGGTACGAATAGAATTAGTATCAATCGTACAGGTTGAACCGCGCAATCAAATTTTTTTGGCATAAACGTGCATCATAGTTAAACTTAGAGGCCAGCTGAAATTGGCTGAAAATCCGTTGAAAATTGCGGAAATGATGAACAAAATAAAAAAAGTTCAAGTGTCAATTACTTTTAGACCACCATTTTGTTACTGTCAATTTGACATAAGCGTTTGACGTAAACGACATCTATAGGGAAAGTTATGCGATGTCTACATACTCCTTGAATTCTCGTTGAGAAATTAATAATAAGAACATAATACTTTCATTGAAAAACACAAATAAATCTAATACATTGATATAATGGAAACAGTAAATAAACAAAAAAACATTCTTCTCTTTGTGAAGGCAAAGCACAAACTTTGTGCATCGTTCGTCTGGTAATTGCCCCAGTGGCAAGCCTTATCGACAATACTCTGGTTGTGCCGTCTTGTCTAGGATGAAGCTGCACGACTCTTCCTAATAACCATTTGGAAGGAGGTTGATTATTATATTTGATGAGAACTAGTGCACCAAGAGCTAATTCTGGTTGGATTTGCTTCCATTTAGTTCGTTGTTGTAAGTGAGCAAGGTATTCCTTTGCCCAACGTGTCCAAAAATGTTGAGTTAATTGTTGTATGTACTGAAATCTTGTTAAACGATTAATTGGGATATCGATTAAATTTAGATTGGCAACTGTGTTAAACGTTCGACCAATTAAAAAATGAGCAGGCGTTAGGACAGACATGTCGTTAGGATCTGAAGATAATGAGGTAAGAGGACGGGAGTTGACAATGGCTTCAATCTGAGTGAGTGTAGTAGTGAACTCTTCGAATGTTAATAAGGCATTTCTTAAAACTATTTTTATATGATATTTCACAGTTTTTACTCCAGCTTCCCAAAGACCTCCTAAGTGGGGAGAATGAGGTGGAATAAACTTCCATGATAAATCGTGATTGGAAGCTTCACGTTTTAAAATTTCTTTATTAACAGTCAGAAACTTTCCTAATCGTTTCAATTCTGAAATTGCGCCAACAAAGTTAGTGCCATTGTCACTATATATTCTTTGGGATTTTCCCCGTCTAATAATGAATCTACGTAATGCACTAATGAATGAATCGGTAGTTATGCCACTAAACAACACCAGATGAATCGCCTTCGTGGAAAAGCAGATAAACAAACTTATGTAACATTTAGTAATCTTACTTCTGCGACCCTTCCTATCTTTAATGGCAAATGGGCCCGCATAATCGATGCCTGTATGGAAGAATGGAGGCATGATGGATGTTCTCTCCTTTGGAAGGAGAGAATAAGGTTAATTGCCTTAGAATTGTATCTAAAACAAATGACACAATGTCTATCTGTTTGTTTAGATAAATTTGTTCCTAATAAAGGCCAAAAGCGCTCTCGTATTGAGCTAAGTAGTAATCCTGCTGGGGCATGTAATAGCAATTTATGCTCATGTGTGAAAAGTAATTAAAGTAAAATAAAGTAATTAAATAAAAAGCATCCAATTTTGTTATCAAGTAAAAGTATTTTGATTTTGAAAATGAAATCATACGTTTTCTAAAACTTAAAATAAATATAGAATCGTTCAATTAACTTGTTTTGGTTTTAATTCTTATATTATATAATTTCACAAGTTACAAATTTATTAATTAGGAAATAATAATTTGCACCACCACCCCCTCGTATGGCCTCATCCCTCATATCACTAAAAATAAAACCGTGTGGCATAAACATTTCAATATATTGATCAGCAGTGGTGGCTCGATGTGATCACTGGTTGAGTTACAGAGCGGAAATTCTGGGTTCGAATCTTGGACCTGACGGAATTTCTTAGCTCGGTCCTCCGGTGGATATCAATAACATCACTACAGCGTTAAACCTGCAGGAGCGGCGCAGCAATAACGCACGAATTTAAAAAAAATTAAAAATAACATATATGATATTATATTGACTGTAAATTATATTGACTATAAATCTGCAGTCAATATATTGATATGTTTACGCTACACGCTTTTATTTTTAGTGATATGAGGCCATACAAGGCGGTGGCGTCTTATTAGTGAAATGATTCCCTAAGTTGTTATTACTATGTTCCACACTTATAAAACCGGTAAGGGTAATCACGACCACTGATCGTCATTTACCAATGAATTTGGTCGATCATACGAGATGAAAATCGGCGTATGTTTAATATTATGAACTGTACAAATGTAAACATAACTGTGCACGTTCACCAAAGTTCTAATATCTAGTGTTTAATTTATGTCATAATCCAATGAGTAATATCAAACAAAAACTATGTAGTTCTTGACCAGAATTTTCCTAATTGTTGGAAAACTGTTGTTTGTAAAATTTCCCATACTAATCTCATTTTCACCAATTTTGGACTTGTTACACTTTGGAACTGAGGTATCGAGTTGTTTACATTTCGGCTTGTTGCATCTTAGAAAAAAAGTACATTTAGGTGTACTTAATTAACCTTGGAAGGACACTAGGACATTATTCAAAAAGAAAGTACTGTCCTACTAAAATAAGTACATATGGTCACCCTAATTATAACCAGAATTCTTCCCATCAATAAACTTCCCTCTATTCTTCATTTAACAAGGCGAAGGAAGCTATGGCTTCGGACAATGTCCTGGTACATTACAACCCAGAACTTCCAGTTAAAGTTAGTTGCGATGCTAATGCATATGGAGTAGCAGGAGTTTTATCGCACGTTTATGAAGATAGTACAGATCGACCTATCTGTTATGTTTCGCGTACACTTAATGTC
This sequence comes from Cantharis lateralis, assembly GCA_963170105.1. Classification (NCBI taxonomy): domain Eukaryota; kingdom Metazoa; phylum Arthropoda; class Insecta; order Coleoptera; family Cantharidae; genus Cantharis; species Cantharis lateralis. The sequence continues at coordinate 15,836,206 of OY720629.1, forward strand.
ATTGAAAAAAACTACTCAATGCTAGACAAAGAAGCTCTAGCAATATTTTATGCAGTAAAAAGTTTTTTCAATACTTAGTTGGGAAAAAGTTTATTTTGACAACGGATCATAAATTCTTAATCTACCTGTTTGGTAGCACAAAGGGATTGCCTACAATGGCGGCGGGAAGACTGCACAGGTGGGCGATTTTTTTAAACAATTTTGATTTTGAAATCAGATATATCGAAGGGAAAAATAATGCAAATGCACACTGCTTATCAAGATTACCACTAAATGAAACTTCCAAAGTAAGTGCAGAATTTAATCATATAAATTTTATACAAAGCGATCTTGAAGCAGCAATTTCAGCTAAAAATATTAAAGAATCCTTGAAGGACGATTTAATATTGGCAAAGGTATATATAGAAATACAGAACGGCTGGAAACACAATCCAATTAAACAAGATCCAAGTTTTGATCCATATATAAATTGACAAAAGGAGGTAACTTTAGAAGATGGAATAATTATGTGGGGGTATCAAGTGGTTATACCGATACAGTTTCGTAAAAAATTATTAGAAGACTTGCACTTGGCACACAGCGGGGTGATAAAGATGGATACAGAAATAGAAAATATTGCAAGAACGTATTAATAATATTTTAAACTATAACAAAGTTAATTAAACGCTTAAATATTTTAAAAGAAATATTTATTAAAGACGATATTTCGAAAGCGTTTGCTTTCATTTTCGAGTTCGAATAAGTGGATGGACACGACGCTGACTTCGAAAATGTACAAATATTAAAAACCGTTAGAAACTACAAAGATCGTCTCCTGCATGAAATGATAGAAATTAAGAAAGAGAAGAACTCGATCAACAGGAAGACCGATCTTGATGGACTAAGTAATATATAGTACTGTCAATTATTTATATAAATATTGGAATCAAGTTTTTATCAATTTTCCAAAATTGAGGTTTTTCCTTGATTCCGAAATAAGGTTTTAGAAAAATTTTTCTAAGATCTTAGTTCGTCAAATGACAATGTTTATATCGCTTCGCGTTGTCATCAAAATTTTGTTTGCTTATTTTGTTTGTTTATTCGAACTCGAAAATGAAAGCAAACGCTTTCGAAATATCGTCTTTAATAAATATTTCTTTTAAAATATTTAAGCGTTTAATTAACTTTGTTATAGTTTAAAATATTATTAATAATTTTATCAAAAGTTACGAATTCTAAAATTTATTTATTGCAAGAACCTGCGAAATATGCTATAGATTTAGACCAAATCTCCCCAAATCAAAAGTTCTACGTTTCCAAGAAGCAAAAGCAGTGTTTGAAAGGGTCCACATAGATTTTTTTGGTCCAGTGCAAGGCAAAATATATATATTGCTCTGTATTGTTTTTACTTTTAATTAAATTTAATAAATTAAACAACTTAAATTTTTCTTTATATTTAATTTTTCCAAAAACTCAAAAATTTATCATCACAACCTCGCTTAAAAATCTGTCGACCTTCATTCCATATCCCTGCTCTCTGCCAACCTTACTTTCCCGCGCAAATAACCAAATTTAAAATAAAATATTAATACAAAATTCTACATTACGAATAAAATACAATTTTCATACAAACTTAATATTTAAAACCACTAATACAAAAAAATCACAACAATATATACATGGGCTCGACTACCGCGGATGCGACGATAAATTCCCTGTGACAAATTTTTGCAAAATTTGGAATCCCAAAAGAAATAGTGTTGGATAATAGCCCACAATTTGCATCAGGAGAATTTAAAAGTTTTTGTGGAGCAAATGGAATTATTCATAGTGTGCGTATTATGTCAAAAGATCATTTTTGTTAAATTCTACCTCGGTATTAAGCCACTCAATTTTTATTTAAAATACGCTGTATTATTAAAGCCCAAGTGTAATATTTTTGAAAAATTTATAACTTTGCTGATTTTTCTTCAAATTAGTATTATTTTAATATGGGTTTCAGTAAAATGGAAAAATTTAAATATTTGACCACTGAAAAACGGCGATTGATCATCAAGTTGTACGTTAACAGAAAAAATATGCACGAAATTGACCAATTATTAGGAAAATCTACCCCTTCCATATTTAAAGTAATTAATGCTTTTCATACTGGAAGGTAGAATGGCAGCGATAAAGCGCCAAGGCAGGTCAAAAATTACTATGAAAAGGCGCGATAGAAAAATTCAGGCTATTTGCAATACGGACCCTATTTTATCTACTGAAAATATGCGTGCTAAACTTCAAATAACGTCCCAAGTCAATGTATATCCATTAATACGATACAACGTCGACTCTATACATATAAAAGCACGTTCGAGTTGCACGAAAAATATCGTACATAAGCAAGATATTCATAAGGAAAAGGATGAAATTTTATACGGAGGATGTATTAAAGCCAAAAAATTTTTGGGATACCATCCTATGGATCGATAAATTAGTGATTCGGCTAAAATATAGTTATGGGAGAATGTACATATGGCGAAAAACAACTGAAGTTTTGTCTTTTAAGTGTACAAAACCTGCCTTAAGGACATTTGACAAAGGTGTTATGGTCTGGGGATGTATATGTTCATCTGGCGTTGGTAAAATAGTAATTTTTGAAGGTAAACTTACCTCTGCAGTATACTTAAACTCTTAGAAGACGTAATAATACCTGAAGGAAAGAGGTTAATTGATGCAAAATTTATACTGCAACAAAATAATGCTCCAATCCAAAAGACCAAAGTGGTCACAAATTACTTAAATAACTTAAATATCAATGTTTTAACGTGGCCGCGGCAGATTCCAGACCTTTGGCCTATTAAAACTTGTGATCATTAATAAAATTTCGTATAGCAGAGAAAGCACCTAGAAATATTGACGATATCCGAGCTGTAATTATTGAAATTTCCAGAATAGTACGCATGTCGGAAAAAAAGGCGGACATTGTGGATATTAAATAATATTTTAACCTACTTTTGCTACAATGTATTTTTTGATAAGTAATTTAGTTTTATAAATTTTTTTTGTTAAAATAATATTTTTATTTTTTTAAATTTTTATAATCAATGAATAAACCAATAATAAGTAATTAAATGCTGAAATCATTTTAAAAAAATTTTAAAAAATGATGAAATTGACATCAAGAAGTTAGAAAAGAGTTTTTTGCAATTGCGGGGCTAAAGTACTCACTTTAGACCCCGATTTGCGGGTGTAAAGTGGTACTTTTTTGCCCTAGGGCAAAAAAAAAGTTACTGCCGGGTAAAAAAGAAGTTACTGCCGGGCAAAAAAGAAGTCACCAGATTTAATTATCAATTTAATTCTCATTTTTTTGTAACATTTATATTTATGTTTTTCCACTACTAGTCATATAGGCTATCATTATAAGTTAGCCAAGTCGCACGAGAAGTGACGCATTTTAGACAAGTGGTGAATAATATTTTCATTATACACTACTAGTTAATAATGAACATATTTGATATTTTTCTATAGTTGGGCGACTATTTTTTCCACAAATTTTGTTAAAAACGATTTTGTACAACCAAGAGATGCTATTTAATTGCATTTAAACTATTCAAAGTGCTTTTTAATAGATTAATTTCATATTAAACATTTTAAAAAATCTCGAATTAATTATGACAGAAAGCGAAAGTGCCGCCAACCTGTTAATTTGAGAAACTGCGAATTCACAAGTTTATTGAATAATTTCAGAATTTTAAGACGTAGAAGTGCTTAAAACAATGCTTTTGAACAATTTTAGTGATTTGGTGAAACAAATAATCTCAAATATTTATTTAATAATTCCATTTCTTAAAATAGAAAAAGCGCAGTGAACGACTTTCAAAAACTAAAGTCAACAACTGTCAAATCAAAAAAACAAAACAAAAACATGTAATTTGTAATAAATATTCTAAATTTGAAAATATTTTATGAACAACAATTTTAAAAAATGGTAATAAATCTAGTAGTGGAAAAAATCGTATATAAACCACGGTTGTGAAGACCATTATAGCCTTCGCGCCTTATATTCCTCGGTGCTTCGCACCTCGGAATATAATCTTGGCGCTATGGCTATAATGACTGTCTTCACAACCTTGGCCTATAATATACTATTACTTGACCGTAATTTGTGTTTCCAATATTAGTGCAACCTACAGTGAAATAAATTGGTAAATAAATAAAAAGCACTTACTTAGGCTACCTAAAAATTCTCACGAGGCGCCTCTTTTAAAAATTTGACCACGTGTTCAGAGGTTACGACGCGCGATTTTTTCGGAACATATCCTTCGTTTTTCCGCTTCATAAAAGCGGATAACTTGTAGAAATTGCCGATATCAATCTTATTTTCTAATTTGGTGACCGCCTTGATTTTGTCGACAAAAGTTCTGCCAACGCCATCTTTGCTGATTCGGCAATCTCGTGGTTCCCGCTCATGACACGTCTTATTCCTTCAAAGGCACAAATGTAACTGAACCATTCTAGTGCCTTTTAGTGAAAAAAATTTTATTGAAAAAATTCTAGTTGGCAATGATAATATAACCAACTATGCTTCATTTACTTTGGTACTATCTACCACGTGCTTTATGGAACAAATTTTAATTAAAATTTCGTAATTATTGTCGAAGCGAGTACTTTACCTCCCGCAATTGCAAAAAACAGTATATGCAACTCGGGAATAAAGTGAATTTTTGGCCCGAGGGTGATTTTTGCCCTCGGGCCAAAAAAGGATCACTTTATTCCCTTGGTGCATAATGTACTATTCTTGCAAGGCTTTATTATTATTATCGATTAAAAACGTTAATTTATTTATTTATTTATTTATTTATATGTGTATCAACAGTCAATGACCATTTACAGATACAAAATTATACATACATCTCTAAAAAATAATTCCTAATTTTCGATGCCATTTGTTCATATATTTAGGTAAGATCATTAATTATCTTTTTAAGCCTGTAGGGATCCATGTTTCCCAAGTCCACATCCTTTAAAGTACTATTGGCCAGTTCACAAAACCTGTATATCGGACTATTCTTATACAGGTTGGTTCTGGCTTTTTTGGGTAGAATTGACCAGTACTTCTGATATTTGCATTCGGTGTTGCCTTGTATGGTATTGCATGTAAGTAGTTCCCTATCATCAATTTCCCTTTTCAACAATTTAACCATGAAGATCAGATCGAATTTATTTCTTCTGCTTGCACAACTCTTCCTTCCCACAGCGTTCAACAATTCATTGCATTATATATTGCGATGTCCAAATGCGTAAAATGGTTTTTAAATTTAAGAAAACCTAATTAATTACCTTATTTTGAACATCCATCCCTTTTGTTATAAGCATGAGACTCCTTTAACTTATTACTTTTGATGTTGTATAATTAAAGCAAAATTGGTCAATTTAAAAATTTATAATTTAATCGAAAAGTTAAACAAAATTAATTATACAAATACACAGCTAAATAAATTTAATGTAGCATTTAAAATTTAAATTTCGATGTTTTTGATCATCATCCGTATTACATCGGTTTACCAAATAAATCAATTCCGTCTTATTACAATTTTGGTCTTATTTAAATTTTAGTAATTCTTTCAACCACCTAGACAAAATTGCAATTTTGATGACAATAAATAAAAATTTTAAATAAATCAATTTTATCGTGGTTTTACTTTACGAAAAATTAATCGTTCGTGCACTTTTAAATGTTCTCACCCTTTATAAATTTGAAGTTTTCATTTGTTTGTTGTCGTTTGTTTTCATCATTTCACCTTCTGTCGTGAATAAAATTTTGATTGTTCTTTCTGTATTTATCAATTACATTTAAAATTCAATTTATTTAAATTTTTGACTCTGGGCTCTTAAATTTTCGAACTTGACGAAATGACGGCCTTGCCCAGAATGAATTATTTTACCAATTTTTCTCCCTCCTTTGATTTTTGTGACTTTGAAAACTTTTAATTCTCCCACTTATTTTTGGTGGGAATGCAAATTCGCCGTATTGCAATTGCAATCACTTTCGTTGATTTAAAAACACTTTATTAAAAAAAAATTTAATAATTAATTGAATTCTCATCGACTTCATTGATAAATATTGGCATTTGTCTTTTCATTCAAAGATCTTGGACCAAAAACATCTTTCATATTCATAATTGTTGAAAATTCAACTCAAAATTTCCTTTAGCTGTGCTTTCTAACTTTACTTAATTATATTATCAAAAAAAATATGAAACCGAAATATTCATCACCATGGATGTTCATTTTAAAGAAAAATCTCACATGCTTAAAACAAATTTTATCTAATTGAATGTTTTTAAATTAATCCCTGTTTTAAAAAAATTATTTATACCTAAAGATGCTAATTCAAAATGAAACATGACATTTTTGCGCATATTGCATTTATGTTTGTAAAGTTTTTACAATTTCTTATTGGAAATCCGAGCATTTTGTATGCATCTTTAACCACGTTGCTTATGTGTGCATTGAATGATAACTTTGTATTGATTGTTATTCCAAGATCTTTACATGTTTCGCGTATCCAACGATTGTCCATTTATCCTGTAATCGAACTTGATTACTTGTTTTTTATGAGTAAGCGTCATGACCAGACATTTTTTTTATTGACATGTAAGCCATGATTTTGCAACCAGTTTACTGCCGAATTAAGATTATGTTGCAACTCCATACAGTCCCTAATACTCTTGATAATTTATATAAATAACAAATATGCCACATTGCACGAAAACTATACAATATTTTTCATTCAAATTAAATTTATTTTCAACTTGTTATTCTCATAAGAAGTTACAAAATATAAAAAATTGAAAATTACCATCACAAAATAAAAACATCAATGAAAATAGATTATAAGTAAATACGGAATACCAAAGCAACAATGCTAGATTCACGTCTGCAAAGAGTAAATTGCTCAAATCTGAATAGCTATTGGAATTACTACTTTTTGCAAGTGCTAATAAGGATCTGACATATATCTTAGCACTGTTTAAATGAAGACCACAAATGAAATGCGAAATTTAAAATTTTTATCAGTGATTTAAAATTACGTTGCATATCTGCAACACCGTGCAATGAAAGGTTAACCCTTTTGGTCACGGCGTTTGTGATGTTAAACAATGAGATTATTCTGCAGGCATCGCGCCTCGCAGAGCTAGCCCGGCTAGTTTTTCTATAATTTTTTACGCTCTGTAACGTTACTAATGTAGTTTAGTAAAAGTAACAATTATTATTAGCTTAGCTAATAATTACAACGCACTCGGTAGAGAGGTTATCAACCGAACACTCGTCTCTAATAAGAGGATTTTTGAAAACAAACGTGGTTAGACGTTTTAAATAAAATTGCCGATAAATTTGGATGACAATATTTTAAGGTTGTTAAGAAGGAAATCGAAGTATATGAGAATTTTTTGAAATTGTTATAGTATATTATTTGCATAATAAAGAAAATTCTGCCAAAGTTTGAACTTAAGCTAAGTACATGCACTTGCGATTTACGATTTGCGGAATGCGATTTTTGGTGTTTGATTGGTCAAATTGGTCAACTGACTTCAAATCTGAATGTTGATTATTATGCTTAATGTACATAGTCCAGTCAAATAAGGCAAAATAAAGGGCAAACCTCGGAATCAGAGGGAATAAGCTGTAAATTGGTGTAAATTTTCGTTTTGACATTCTAAATACTGGTAGAAAAGTCTCATATAATCTCGTGTCCGCGTCCCAAGATATCAAAGGTCACGCAAATCGGTTTCTTGCAGTTATCTCGTTTCCTAGGTGAAGTACGTTATTTAAGTTCATTATTTCTTCTAATTAAAATTTCTTCAAATTTCTATAAGAAATTTCTTCGCTCTTATCACTTATCACAGGTCCAACATAAAGGTACCCTTGGGCATTGTTGCCTAGAATTATAAGAGGTAGGCTAATGTGCTGACCTCTACTATGTCTATGTAAATAACTAATAATACAAACTTGTTGCTTATTATCCCGGTCGGGAATCAAATTTAAAAAAAATTGAGAATTGAATATAATGTTGGAGTGATTTTGATATTCGCAAAATAGTTTGTTATTTATGTACCACCTCCTGAAAGTGCATCTTTTTGGTATGAGCGTGGAAAATTATAGACTGAGGCGTAGCCGAGGTCTATAACTACACAAATGCCAAAAAGGCACTTTAAAGACAAGGTGCATACACTATTTTATTTGTAATTGGAATAAAATGTACACTTATTATTATATAATAATATAATTATTATAATATTGAACGAAATACGTGTATTAGATCAAGTTGGTAAATAATAAAATAATTGAAATTCAAATAATACGCCAATAATTCTTAAGTAAATTTTACACTAAATTAATTGATTTATAAAATGGAATGTGATGATGTTTGCGTTATAATTGATAATCCACCAGATATCGTCGAAGCTGCAAAACAAGCTACGTTAAATCTGTTACCAGAAAAATCAAGGGTTCAGTATGAAGGAGTTCACAACGAATTCAAAAAATGGTGTGTGCTCAAAAACGCAACAAAAATTAACGAAGACGTCCTTTTGGCTTATTTTTCACAGATGAGCAGAACCTACAAACCCTCTACCCTTTGGTCAAAATATTTTGTGATAAAGGCACTTCTAATAGTGAAAGAAAATATAAACATAAAAAATTTCTCAAAATTAATAGCATTTTTGAAACGTTGCTCAGATGGATTTAAATCTAAGAAATCGAAAATATTTTCAAAGGAACAGATCAACAAATTCATGGTAGAAGTACCTGATATGGACTTCCTAATGATAAAGGTGACTATCAAGTAATACAGTTCATTACATCTTATTAAATTCACTTTCACTGTTATAGGTGGTTGCAATAATGGGCGTTAGCGGAGCTTGTCGTCGACAGGAATTATCATCCATGACAATAGACAACATCGACGATCTGGGATCTGCAATTATAGTAAAGGTGCCAGACATAAAAATTATATTTTCGAAAAATATCTATGATATTATACAAAACAGTATACAGTAAACTCTCGATATAGAAGAACGCACGGGAATGTAAACATTACCCTGTTTCGCGGTTTTCTTCTATTTCGAGAGGTAACAGATATGCCTGCAAATAAGCAGCCGCACTGATATTATAATTAAATGCAAGAATATTATTGTGCAACTTGCAGATTCGGCGTCGACTGAAATATAAACGCCTAGATTGTAAAAGATACGTTGTTTATATAATAAGTCTGGAGCGATACATTTCTACATGCTACAATAACGGTGGTCACGTGGTACGGATGCTACTGTTTCGAGAGTTTACTGTATTATACAAAGCAGTTTGTTGTGTAGTAATGGTGAAGACTCTGTCCACTTTATAAAGTTGTATAATATCATAGATATTTTTCGAAAATATGTAGCTCTTCGCCCAGCACATGTACAACATCGTCGTTTTTTTATCTTTTATACGAAGCAGAAAAGTGCTCCACCCAGCCAGTTGGCGTGCACATTATGGGAAAGTCACCAACAAAAATAGCGGAGAATCTAAAACTAGAAGATTGCTCATCATACACGGGCCATTGTTTCAGAAGATCCTCTGCATCTTTTTTAGCAGATTCAGGAGCTAACTTAGCGACTATTAAACGCCACGGGGGATAAAGATCATCAACAGTTGAAGAAAGTTATGTGGAAAATTCATTAGAAAATAAGAAAAAAATTTCAAATCAAATTTTCTCTGGTGGAAATATTGAAAAATATACATATAAATATTGCTGGTACTAGCGGAACTAGTTCTACAACCGGAGTTATTTTGCCAGAAATTATTTCATTAAATAATACCAGCAACTGTTCTATTAATGTTAACGTTGTTATTAATCATTAATTTATTATTTTACATACAATTTGTGACTAATTAAGTGGTCACGTGATTGTACTAAAAAGTAAAAGGTCACGTGTCTGTACTAAAAATAGCCACTTTCAGTACTGCTTTGTATATGTGAAAATCGACATTTTAGTACGATTCAAATAAAAGCATGCTTCGCAAAAATTCTGAAAAAATTACATTATCAAGTATCCATACATGGGGCAAATATTCGATTTACGGTTCTCCAAACAAATTCAAAAATGTATTGAATCTATAACTAAAAATTTTTTTAAATGAACAAACTGCATATAGAAAGTCTGCTCGTCATATTTTTATTTTTCGATCCTGTTAATTTTTTTATTATTTCTAATCGATTCGTTATTTAAGAAATAAGCAAAAATGTTGCTTAAAGCACAATCTTTCACACTCTTTATTTTATTTTTTGCAAACCAGTGATACCTAAAAGTAAAATTAGTGAATTAAATTACGTTCGTGGGTGTATATGCGATAGCCATTTTTATTAAAAGCTTTATATTAACTTACCCGAGTATATTATATATTATATAATATAGAAGGTAAAAATCTTTCGGCTGCTTTTTAGCTCACTTCTAGTCATCCAAACACGCTGAAATTTGAAACACCGACTTGTATCTCGAGACATTTTAAGGTTGTGATTTTATAAGTGGGAGACATAAGCTCCTCCCCTTTTATTTACTGACCGATAGTTGCGTTTTAAAAATTGAACGTGAATCCCAACAACCTTTTTGCAGGTCTTTGATTTGATCATCCACCGTACAATTAGCACATTTTCTATACCAATTTTGACACAGATCTATCTGCGGCGAAATCAAGTAAGCATTTGTCAAAATTAATTAACTTGGGGCCAATTTCATAATAAAAGTGAACAGGGCATTAAAATTTAAAAGGCGACTTAAGACAAAACAGACCAATAAAAATCATCAGTTTTGCTTTAAGTCGCCTTTTAAATTTTAACGCTCTGTTAACTTTTATTATGAAATTGGCCCTTAGGGTCGTATTCAAATGGGTATTGAAAATACAGAAAAATCAAAAAGTTCATCTGATGACATTATGAAAATGTTACTGGCAATAGACAAGAAGATGGACATAATTATTTTAGAATTAAAAAATTTGAAAGAAGAATTGAACCAAAAGTTTGAAAATCTCTGGAAAGATGCGGCTATTAAGGATGAAATTGTGGAGGAGAACAACATACTTGGACAAGTGGACAACAGGGTTAAAAAAACAAGAAAAGTCCGTAATAATAAGAAAAAGATGTTTGAAAATAGAAAACTAATTGGATCAAAAATATAAATAAAAAAAGGAGGTAGGTAATAAATAAAGTTTTGGTAAGGTTGGACTGGAAATTGGATACAAACAATATGGAAATCAAAAATTTGGATTCAAAGAGATATTTAAAATTGGACATGAAACTGCGTTTGGTGGACAAAAAATTAACAAAATTGGACATAAAAGAAAGAAAAACAATGCACATCGACAAAGGAAAGGGAAAATTTTAGATGGAACAGGAAAATGGACGAAAATCGAAATATGAATCAGGGAGGTGGACAATTACCTCCAAAGCTGCAGACATGGAGTACGAAGTTGGTCCAGTGGAAGTATTTTAGACGGAAACAAATTAAAATTGGAAGCCGGATGAAAATGAGTAACTGCAATTATTTTGATTAATTTTAAAGATTGATTTATATTTTTTTGTTTAAAAATAATTTGGATTAAAGAGTTTGAAATTGAGTTGATGAATGATTTGAAAAGTTTTTATGAATGATTGGAATTTTAAAATTTGGATTTTGTTTATTTTGAAAAGTTTATTTGAATTTGTAAATATTTGAGTTTTTGATCTTGTTTGATGATTGTTTTTAATTAATTTGTAATTTGTAAATATTTTTGAACATGACACGTTATTGTTGTTTTTAATTGAAAAACACCTTGGTTTTGTCAATTAAAATCAAGGGGGTAATACTGGCATGTTTTTTTTGTATAAATTATGTAGGGGGTTGTTTATTTTAATTATGTTTGTAAATTGTTTTTGTTTCATCCTGTAGAAGTTGTATTTTATTTTGAATTGTTTATGTTGGTAATTGTTTAAGGTAAAAATTAGCTTTTTGATGCCGAAAGTCAACGCGTATGGACGCTCCGCAGTTTGAGTTCATTTTTGGGCAAATAGTTTGTGAATTTATGTGCGATAATATTTTATTTGAAATAAAATTTAAAAGTTGAGTGATTTTTGAAGATATGATTTGTTGATAGTTGTATTACAAAAATTTAATTTGGATGTGATTAGAAATTTTTGGAATTTTCACCGCATTTAATGGTGCCGAAGCCAGGGATAGTAATTTTTGGAAAAGTTTATCGCAATATATAACAATGAAGGCTCTCCACTTTCCCGTTGAACCATTAGTTTAACCAATGGAACAATTATAAATTGTGTATGCAGGCATACCCGCTCCTTCATATTATGCTGGCTATTTCGGGTATTTTTACACACAAAATTTATTTTTTTAAACATAGTCCAACTACCATATTGGACCACTTGATGCTAAAGTAATCCAAATGTATTATTTTTCCATGTTGTGAATAATAACCTTATTGCCCAAACATTCGCTTATTTCATAAACTTTTTTTTGTTTTAATTGAAGTAAGGAACAATTCTGTATCAGATCTTTCTTTGTCAAGTCAATCGATTGATCAGAAAATCAGTGATAAGGAAATGACCTAAAATATTTCTTAAAAAAAACAACAGCTATCTTGGATCCCAATGCTGCCCGAATGTGGCGCGCCTGTTTTGCTTAGGGTACTACCAATAAAATGTACTAAGTGGCAACATTTTTCGACGACGACAATGAGACGATTTTTCCCCTTTTACAGTTTAATAATATTGAGAAAATGCTTTTAAAAGAAATTAAGAGTGAGAATTTTGGGTTTGGCTTAACTGTATACGGGTGGATTCGAATGCTTCATAGCTTTTTAATTTGGCTCAAAATTACCAATCAAGAAGTGGCAACATAGGTACTCACTGAAGTGATGACAAATAAATCATGTAAACCTGTTCAAATTAATAATTTTGTTTTGGATTGTACCTACCTGTAATTTTACTACGCAAATTGATTTCTTTTATTATATTGATTGACAACTCGAACGTGTCCTCTTCAACTGACGCTGGGATTATGATACCAAAAAGTGTATCAAATAAATAATAAAGAACTTGAAGGAAAAGCTTGGTTTTTATTTGTATAGTGTTTGATTAACTCCAAAATTGGGGAAAATAAGGTTTGTTATAAAATACTATAAGTAGATAGGTATCCTATGTATATGTTACGGTCAATGACGACATTTCGGCCATTGGCGTCAATGGCCATGCATTTTGGGCAATCTTGACATTTAAAATTCTATATGAGGTTTTTACATCATTGTCCGGGCAGAGTGGGCGATGGTAACATTACTATTCTACGGTGATTTTTTCTATTCAGACAGTTGTTCTCGTCAGAAAGCTAAATATTAATTAAATATTTATTACAATTTATCTACTACCTATGTAAATATTATTTTTATAATATTTTAAAATATTAAAATTAAATGGTAAATCCCGGATGTAATCCCTCAACTACCACGTCATTAGAAAATTTTTAAATTCGGGGGGCATTTAGCGTGCTACTTCCGGTTTGCTATTAGTTATCGGTTTAGAGCAGCCAGGTTCCCAACCACCACCGGTTGGAAACCCTCCCCATTTTGTGCTAACGTAATTAATGGACGTCTCATTAGATTAATCTAAGGACAATCTAATCAATCAAACAATTTTTATTATTTTTTAAAATTATTGTTAATTTTTATTATTTTTTTTAATAAATGATTATAATACATTATTATAATGCAATGAATACAAAATACGTTCAAATGTTCAAACATATTTCTTCTACGATATCATCATTGTCCGATCCGTTTTGGGCACTGACGTCATTGACCGGCCAAAGACGTAAATATCACAATCAGATGAAAATATTTACATCATTGCCCAACGTTAACGGGCACTGACGTCAATGGCCGGATAATGACGTCAATGACCGGCATATTTGAGAACTGACGTCATTGTCCGGCTATTGACGTCATCATTGACCATAACATATATAATAAAATGTTACATTTTTTGTATAGAAGGTAGAGGTTATAAATAGTGAATATTTTTATTAAAAACTTGCATTATATTAAATTAAATTACATTCATTTTTACTTGAAATAAAACACAAGCAAAATTGTATATCGATTACAACCACATTATTAGAATAATAAATTTAGCTTCCATCAATTTGTTTTGATGCATCAGTAGCTTTTTTATTAATATTATCAATCATATAATCCCAGTAATGATCTCTAATTTTATCATATTCAGTTGCCAAGTCCTTACATAATTTGGTAGCTCTTTCTAATGTGTAACGATTGTCACCACCTCCTGAAGAAATCTGCTCATCACACATATCAACTATTAACGCCAAAAGGAAAGGCGAACGACATCCAGATGTGTACATATCTTCACAAAAATTAGTAATTACTTCATTGTCACTCAAAGCACCTTTGGAATGTAATAATAAACTGAAATAAATCAAGAAGGTTAAATGTATATTTCTTATATTATAATTGTTTATAAATATTATATCAAACTCTAAATTAATGTTACAACAAGTTAACAAAGCAATTCAAGATTAATTTTATTCGTAAGTTTTCATGCACTGTTGTGTATTTCATCAGACAAGTTTAGTTTATTTATAAAAATTACATGGAAACGGATTTTAAACTACATTATTACCATTTGGATTGGCCTGCTGCGCGAGAAAAAACTTTCTTATGCAGTGAGTCAATAAAGAAAGAAAAACCCTATGGTAAACTTAGTAATGAGGTGTAAACGTTACTAAGTCCTTTCATGTACTTTATGTTCATAGAAGTTTTTCCCCTTTTTTTATAGTTATCATTTCTTGTATTAATCGTTCTTAACAATTTCAGCGTTTTTGAAGTCAGCAACGTGTCCATCAATTAGGATATGTTTGGCTCTAGCTGTGGAATCAGGTAAGGTTTATAACAATTTATACTAGAAATGTGTCCACTCCTCCTTTTTGGTAACTACAAATCGGAAATTTAAACGAACTTATTGTGACATATAGAGAAAAATGGTTTCAGCATGTTCAAAGAATGGACAGTGGGCGAATACCCAAGAAATTATTGAACTACATGCCCATGGGCAGAAGAAATGTGGGACGGCCGAAGAGGCGATGGAGTGATCAATTATAGCTGAAGTAAGAAGTCGGAACAAGCCATCTATGGCTTAATCCTTGCAGTTGATGATGATGATTAATAAATTTACAGTACTTTGAAATTACCAGTTCAAAAAGATGGAAAAATCGTCAACCTGCCGCTTCTGACTGGTAATAGCTATGAAATGCTGCGCATGATTGACTGTCGGATCAGGCAGTTGAAAAATGGCGATCAACTGTTCGGTGGAATCAACATACTACTGCTTGGCTATTTGTTTCAATTACCACCAGTTAGAGCAAATCAAGTATTCAATCACCGTGTCAAATGGAACCGGCAACAAATTTATGGAGAACGTTCACGTTATGCGAATTAAATGAAAATATGCCGCAAGGAAATACAATGTTTATCGAAATATTGAATGCGTTAAGAATTGGTGAATTCAAATACGACCGTTTTGCGGTGTTGATGCAAAAAGTTACAAAGGAAGCCAACGGAGAAATTGCGATTGGAAAGGCTCTTCATAATATATTGTCATGTTTCATTTTAAACTCACATCTTTTAGTATAAATAATTTTTTTTAAAACAGGGATTAAATTTGACATTTTTAATTAGATAAATTTTGTTATAAGAATATGAGATTTTTCTTTAATATAAATTTCCATGATGATGAATAGTTCGGTTTCATATTTTTTTGATAACATTTAAGTTAAATTAAAAAGCACAGCTGGGAAAATTTGATTTAAATCTTCAACAATTAAGAATAAGAAAGATATTTTTGGTCCAAGATCTTTGAATGAAAAGACAAATGCCAAATTTATCAAGGAAATCGATCGGCATTCTATCAGTTTTTATAAATTTTTAAAATAGTGTTTAAATCAACGAAAGTGATTAAAATTATAATGCGCCGAATCTAAAATTCCACCACTATAAATTCGAGTATTGGAGGTTTTCTAAGTTATAAATCAAGGAGGGAGAGAAATTTAAAAAGTAATTCATTCTGGGTAAACCCGTCAACTCGTCAAGTTCGAAAATTTTAAAGCCCAGAGTCAAAAGTTTAAGATTTAAATTTTAATTGCAATTGACAAATGCAATTGAATTACTTTACTTACCTGAAGATTATAAATTCAGAGTAAGGGTGCTTGTGCCATTTAATCGAAAGGAAGAATTAAAATTCATACATGACCAAACATTATGATCAACAAGTAACGCAGCAGATATCCCAACAGATGATTGAAATAAACAGCAGCAAACCAAAGAAAACTTCAAACAAATAGGGTGAGAACAATTTAAAAGCGCAGGAACGATTAATTTTACGTTAAGTGAAACCACGATAAAATTGATTTATTTTAAAATTTGTATTTTTGCCATCAAAATTGCAACTTTATCCAGATAGTTGAAAGAATTACTCAATCTTAAATACGATTAAAGTTACAATTCGATGAAATTGATTTATTTGGTAAACCGATGTAATACGGTATAAAATTCAAAACATCAAAAATTTAAAACTTTTTAATTAAATACGAAATTTGGCTGGCTGTGAAATCTGTAAAATTTAAATTTGTTTAATTTCCGATTAAATTATAAATTAATTTGACTAACTTGCTTTAATTATTCAACATCAAAATAAGTTAAAGCAATCGCAAGCTTATAATAAGGGATGGATGTTCAAAAGGGTAATTGATTAGGTTTTCTTTAGATTCAAAACAATTTTTACGCATTTGGACATCGCAATATATCCCACAAATAACCAAATTACAGCTCAAGATTAAATTGTCGATGCAGCTCGCCACATAAACAACTTCGATCTGGAAAACATAATTCCAAGTGACAGTAACAAAACTGGAGGCCTGCCGAAAGAATTGGAGTCCTTTGTTGGAGCGAAGGTGATGTTGCGATCCAATATTGATGTTTCGAAAGGCCTTGTTAATGGGGGCCATTGGATTTATCACGGACATAATTTGGGCACAATTTCGTAGAAGGCAGATATACATATGAAACCGATATACCATCAGTTACTGTTGACTTTGGATGTGATGGTGTTCATTATAGTGTTTTTTTTTTGTGTGTGCCGTTGCTTACCTTCGGTGTTCTCAACTCTTAAAAGTCTTATGCGGCATCACATGTCTTTCCCATATTCAAAATACTTTAGTTTTGAAAAGCAGAATGTCAAAAGCAATCATTAGACGCACAAAGAAAATTTATTTCGAATGAGACTAATTTCATTACTATCTATAATAATGAAAAGAAGAACCGGGCCTTAACAATTTTTGTTCTTTGAAAATATGAAGTCAACATTGAGGGATTTCAACCAAAATCTGATCAGCTTTTTAGATTATTGCTATAAATCAGAATATAAAATTTCAATAAAATCGGTTCACGCGTTTCGAAAAAATCGCAAACATCACACACACGCGCGAACATCCGGACATCATTACAAAATTAGGCTAAAACGATTTGTATGCACTCATAGACCATGGAAAAATTGCTACTCAAAATTTTTTTTTTACTCGATTACAATACTTTCCATTACTAGTATGTACTAAATGGGAAAGTAAAAAACCGAAGTAGGAGGTGTTGTGATGAAACGAGAATACAGAGAATACGAGAATACAGAACATGCGGAGAAAACTGAAAGCGTTTCGCGAGGAATATCGGGACGATCGAATTTATTCGCGCTATTATAGATTTTTTGTTTTAAACGTGTAGATTACATTTATTTTCCTATGTGCGAATCCATGCCGGGGGGGGGGGTTATTACCCTCGTGAATCAAGGTATGGATTCGCGCTTGTATTTCGTGTCAGAATCATAACTACATCATCATTGCCTAACTAAATAGTATGTGAGCGGTGTAAGCGCAACTTTTTATTAAAATAGTTATATATGTACCACCTCCTTAAAGTGAATCTTCTTTTTTATCAGATGCGGGAACTGACTTGACGACTATTAAACGCCACGGAGGATGGAGATCATCAACAGTAGCGGAAAGCTATGCGGAAAATTCATTAGAAAAATTTTCAAATTAAATTTTCTCTGGTGGAAATATTGAAAAATCTATAAATATTACTGATACTTGCGGAACTAGTTCTACAACTGGAGCTGTTTTTCTCCGGCAACTGTAACTATTAATGTTTATGTTAATATTAGTCATTAATTACTTTTACATACAATTTGTGTGACCACAATCAAGTGGTCACGTGTCTGTACTAAAAATAGCAACTTTCAGTACTGTTGTGTATAATAATTAGAATAATAATATGTGATATAATCTACATTTCAGTACAATTTATTGTAAATAAAGTTAATTTAAGGAATATTTCCCAGAATGTTCCATTTTACTTGGACTTTTTTACTTGGACTATTTTACCTAGACTTTTTTAGCTGGCCCATTTTGCCCGTTGACGTTTTTCCTAGACCAACTTACCGTAGACTATTCTACCGATTAATTTATATTTAATCGAAACCAAAACTACAAGTTAGTTAAACAAGAAAATATGATCTTTCTATGACTATCGCTTAGCATTAAATAACATACAAAGAAATATTAATATGTGCCAGTGTAAAATAAAAATTTGTCAACATAAAGAGCGATCCAGTGTTCTAGATAATCTAAAACCGAGTTAAAATTGCATCATAAATCACAAGATATTTGTATAAAATGAATGAAACTCGACTCCCACAACACAATGAAATCTGAAAAAGAATTAATAAGACCTAAAAGATTACTAACACCATTGACTCCCTCGAGTTAATTGACCATCGGTAGAACTTTTATGTGGGATAATAGTGATCCAAAACCGACCGGTACAACTTATATGTTGAATTAAAAATTATTTGACCAACTGGTAGAACTTATCGACAAAGGAGAAAAATTGCATTTTCTTTAAGTGGAACCTTCTCAATTCGTTACTAAAAAGTCTCAATTCCTCGACTTTGATAGGAATCAATTATAACTTGTAAAGAAGTGTTTGTAATTTTAACAAAATCAAAATTGTAAAAACTAATCTTAAAATATACTAACGCCTACCACGAATTTTACGTTTAAAAAAAGAAAACAATCAGGTTTTTGGCATAATTCTTCATTAAAAAATAATTTCTAATTAATTGGACATTCAAAATTACAACTAATACACGATAATCTACATACCCTCTTAAGAAGTTCCAAGCACTTTCATTTTCTTTAGCAATTTTAATTTTATCAATGGTATATTTAATTTCACTTTGAAGCACTTCATCGGTAAATCCTGTTCCATTATTATGAACAAAATATCTCTGATTCCATGCCGAATTGTTTCTAATATCGTCATTCAATAATTGATCAACGTAATTTAATTCTTCATCAAAAAGGCTAAAAGAATTTATAAAGTAAAACATTAAAGCACTAAATAAGAAAGTTACTTGTAAGTTTGAATAACCCACTGCCGATGTTGCCAAGCATGGTAATTTTTAGCATCCATGCTTAAAACTGTTTCTGTTAGAGACAACTCTTTAGAAGGATCTTTTAACCATTCAATTAAAATTCGGCGATGATGCCAAACTTGATAATTCTTCGGATGATTTTCAATTACTTTGCTGATGTAAATTAATTCCTCATATAAATCTTTATCTAAAGCTTTCAAAATGTCTCTCCTATAAAAATTGTTGTGGATTACAAATAATAAATAAATACCTTAAATGTATTACCTGTATTGCCATACGGTGTAATTGGCAGGATTTAAATGTGTTGCATCTGCGGTCAATTTCAAAGCACGTTCAGATTTTTCACCAGATTTTAAGATTGCACGAAAATAATTGTATACATCCTTAACTTGAAAAAATGCATAATGGGTATAATGTTAAAAGTGGATCTTAATTAAAAGTAATATTTATAACATAAATTTGTAGATTACAAGTAATAAAAAAAGACCTACATCTTTCGGTGTATTGTATCGATACAACACCCGAGTCACCATCATCTTGGGGCACCGGTTCCACGTCTTTCCATTCTGGTCTATTTTTATATAATATACAACTGCTTTCGTCGTCACTACTACTGTCACCCATTATTACTGTAATAAGTAATAAAATACAATTTTTTTCGATCGCTTTTTCCAAATATTGATTAACTTCTAAATTAACCATACATTCCGAATGAACTATAACAAGCGAAAGTCACTAGACAACTAACTTTTAATAGCCCATAGGCGTGCGTACCGTGTGGCATAAGGCATATAAATATACGTTCCGCGTAAATATTATAGTAGAATGGACCCCCTCACCCTTTTTCTAAAGTAAAAATTTTAATCCTCTGCAACATTGTTATCAATAAAGGTTTTTTTAAATAGGTTTAGCCGTACACGAAAATAAATTTTAGTTTTAAATTTAAAAATCTCTGCTTTTTAATAAGCACAAAAAATTTAATAAGATTTCATTTAAAACAATAATATAGGTAAAATAAAAAGAAATCATGAATTGTTTACTTTTAAAATATGCTTTTGATAAAAACGTACCTATTATAATTTATAAATTTAAATTACAAAACTTTTTAAAATAATGATCACTAATTTTAAGTGATGTAAATTTAACATTAAAACAATGGTAAATTATTTGCTATTATAAATAATTTTGACAGTTAAAAATTGTAACGAATTTTTATTATTTTTGTGTAAATGTGGTGCAATAAGGAATATGCATGAATAAAAATTTTTAGTTAAAATAGTATTTTCCGATTAATCCAATATTGTTGCTGTTCTACCGTAGTCACCAAGTAGCCACCAGGTCCACCTGGTTCTCTGTTCCTTTTTTACGTTTGGATCTGGTGGAACTCTTCTGCTCTTATCGAGGCAGCCCTGGATTCGGTTGTCAGGGTTTTTTCAGGAATTCTGACATCATTTTATTTAGACATTTTGTATATTTGAATATGAATTTATTTGCCAAGTGGATTATTCGTTCTTTTATAAGAGACACAATTGTAAGTGGACTCAGATTAAACACCTTATTTTGTATTAATGTATGTATTTATAATATAGTTTGAAGCTAATTACAAAACGGCAACTGACGTACTGGATTTTTATTTGCTCAACAAAAGGTGTCCATTAACAAATATATTAAATATTAAATCAGCAAAAATTACTTCTATTTTTTCTATTTTGTTATAAATAATCCATTTTAAAATTGAACGATTATTTAAAATAAGTCATGTGACCATAAACGCTAGCGCCACAGGTTTGACGTCATCGGGCATAAATGTCCGCGCTCTTTATTATTCGTATGTGACGTTTCTCGAGAGGTAATGGTTGCATCGATTAACTTACCTGGGTCAGATCAAATCTCACTAATAACTAATTAGATAGTTTTTTGATCACAAGTTTATTTTTATTGTTAACTGTAACTATTTACATTATTTTAATGATTGCTAATTTAATTCGTCAGGTTAAAATGATTGTTTCATTTATCGTGAAGCGCTAATAGACATTCAAAAATTAAATTTTTAAGAAAGTCACCAATTTAACGAAGGTTGCACTAAATATTCTTAATCAAAGGTTAATTTCAAATTAATTTCAGAAATAACAAAATATTGAAAAAGTTTAAACTATAATTATAACTTCAAATTTTTTTTCCTCTCGAGTTAACCCTTTCAGACCCAGCGTACACTATAGTGTACATACGTTTTATAAATTTATTTTGAAGTCGGTGACAAATTGATATCTTAAATAACAATTGTTATTCAGTAAAAGAACCACGAGGAATCCAATAAAAATATAAAAAATGCCCTATGAGCAACAGAAACTATAATAATAAATTAATTATAATGAAAATTGTAAAAAAATATTCTGATACAGAACAGCATAACTTTACTTAAGAATAACTCAGCGAAATATAATTATAAGTGCATAATTTTTTTTTTATTAGTTGTTATGATAGTGAACTTGATCTACAAATAATAATTACCTGTATAAAACTCTTATCATTCGTTTTATAATGATTTATATATAGGTACACTATAGTGTACACCAGGTCTTCGTGGTATCATTTTCACGTTTGCGATTTCTTGCTTGTGCTACACAAATTACAAACCATAATAATTTATTGTGTAATATTAGTTATAGAAATAATATGTTGTGTATTATTTGATGAGGATGATGTTTTAGATTTATTAGGTGTTGGAAGCGTATCTGGCATTGGTGATATTGAAAGTGATAACGCAAGTTATTCCGAAATATTGCCAATACAAGAATTCCGGGTACGTTTGGCTGATTTTTTTAGATTACCATTTTCAAAAATAATATTATTTGTTTAATTCCATATTCTTAAGTTTTTTTATTATTTTAAAAGTAGGCACTAATACAGAACTACCGTTTGCATACTAATATTACGACAACTTCTATAATTTTTATTTGAAATTTAAAAACAATTATTATAAAAGTTTAAATTTTGTGCAATTAATTTTTTGTTTATATTAACCTTAACAAGTTTAAGTTTGAATTGCTGTTTGCTTAAAATAAATAAAACATTTTATTAATAAAAGTAATTGGTAAGGCAAGTCATAAAATCCAGTCCACGAGAACCCAGTATGTACACTATAGTGTACATACCTGTATTTTCGTGTATAAATATCAGAAAATTATGAAACTCGCTGGAAACACTTTTTAGAATACACTAACACGAAATTTGAAAAAAAATAATTTTTTTTTCCAGCCAAAAAAAGTCAGGTCTGAAAGGGTTAAAATTAATTTTCGACTTCCCTTAACGAGAATCTTAATCATATATGCCAATGTTATTTTTAAAAAAATGTACATTTTGTTCTAGTCAACGACATTTAACGCAACGAAAAATTTAACGTTTTTAAACATAATAATATACTGTTAATAAATAATTGTCAAATGTAATCAGTGTATTAATTGAAGAATAAACATAACATTATACATTACACCACTGCTGCCTTGCTTTTGCTTCTCGCGGAACAGTAAAAAACAGCTTATTTGGTGTATTTGTTGTATTGTTATAACATTTCGGAACAATACAATACTTATACATAATCTCGTCTTCTTGTTGGTTTCCATGATAATAAAAGCTTTTTTTTACCACTAACATGAGAAATCACCATTATCTACCCCATTTCTCTAATGAGAAGTAAAATTTCTCACCCTAGGTAAATAACGATAGCAAAAAAATACCTAGGTAAATAATAAAATGGAATGATTCTGGTTTAGGTGTACAACCCCGATTTTTAAATGTGTAGGGGCGGGGGGAGGGGGGTCCACTTAGCCGTAAAAGCATAAAATTTTGTTGCGGAAACCCTTAAGGGGCAGATGGGGAGGGTGGTAAAAGAAATGGCGCGTCACGAAGGGTAACGAGATTCCATGGGCAATCGATCTGAATTTTTGCATATGTGTTCTCATGAGAAATTCACAGGGGGTGCCTGTTGAGCGAGGGGGGGTAATTTTTTGCTCCGTTTTTCGATATCTAGCGCCGTTTTCGAGTTATTCGTATTTAAAAATATTTCATTTAATAACCTAACATTACTATCCGCGAGCAATCGATCTGAATTTTTGCATATGTGTTCTCATGGAAAATTCACAGGGGGTACTTGTTGAGCGAGGGGGGGTAATTTTTTGCTCCGTTTTTCGATATCTTGCGCCGTTTTCGAGTTATTCGCATTTGAAAATATTTCATTAAATAACCTACCATTACTATCCGCGCGCGATCGATCTGAATTTTTGCATATGTGATCTCATTGAAAATTCACCGGGGAGGGCACTACACGAGGGGGGGCAATTTTTTGCTCGGTTTTTCGATATCTAGCTCCGTTCTTGACAAATCAAAATATTTCAGCTAATAACCTTACATTATTATTCCCCCACATTGTTAGAAAAATATCACAATCCTAACCATAACCTACGTACAGACCCATGTCAAGGTGGATCCTACTCTTGCCGTGTTTGTGGCGGTCAAAACCGACTCTACGCACACGCTCGGCTCCCTCCGGTCGCTTCACGGCGCTTCGAGCCGTTTTGACTACCACTAAAATAATTAAAAACATCCCCCAAGCGCAACAGAACTCCGAAGGGAGTAAAAATCGAAAGGGTGGAAAATCGGGACGGTGGATTCGAATCTGGTGAAATTTCGCTTGTAAGAAGGGTTCGGAGCAGCATAAAGGCGAGGTGCCCCAACCCCTTCTTCCAGCGTAAATTCATTGAAAACATACCTCTATTGTATACCGCTGCAACGATTGCAAGTCGAATAAAGTTAGCTACTAGGAAAGGGTATGGAATAATCACATAATATTCTCATCGGTGAAAACCCAATAAAAAACATTGTTTTTATTTAAACTGTATTTAAATAATAGGAGTGGGGAAATAATCTGAAGTGGGGGAAATATAATAACGATAAGTTCTTTGGGACGGCGAGTGGGACACTGCAAGTAATCGAGTGAACACCTATACCTAACCTATAATCTGTCATCAGAAAATAATTAATTTAGAAGCAACTATACATTTCCGCAGGATAATTTTTTAATTAATGTAACAAGCAAGCTCCAGAGCATCATTCCGCCAAGTTTGAAGCAAATCGCAGGTATAGACCTAAACCAGAACTTAGCCAAACTGGCTGATAAAGCCTATTTTCTGGAAAACTAAATTTAAAATTACATTCCATTAGTTTCATTTTGCTTATTTGACAACTAAACACCCACACTACTTGATATTTCAAAATACTTGAAAAATAAGTAGGAAGCAACTAAAGCTATATTTATCAAAATCTAATCAAATCAAATATAGTAATATATCAGTGTTAGTGGTAAAAAAAATTCTATATATACTTCGGTTGAGAAGGCCATTATACACCTCACACATTATATCCTTCGGCGTTACGCGCCTCCGGATATAAACGTGCTCGGTAAATAATGGCTCACTTCTCAACCTAAGTGTATAATATACTATTTTCCACTACTAGTCATATAGGCTATCATTATAACTTAGCCAAGTTGCACGAGAAGTGACGCATTTTAGACAAGTGGTGAATAATATTTTCATTATACACTACTAGTTAATAATGAACATATTTGATATTTTTCTATAGTTGGGCGACTATTTTTACCACAAATTTTCTTCAAAACGATTTTGTACAACCAAGAGATGCTATTTAATTGCATTTAAACTATTCAAAGTGCTTTTTAATAGATTAATTTCATATTAAACATTTTAAAAAATCTCGAATTAATTATGACAGAAAGCGAAAGTGCCGCCAACCTGTTAATTTGAGAAACCGCGAATTCACAAGTTTATTGAATAATTTCAGAATTTTAAGACGAAGAAGTGCTTAAAACAATGCTTTTGAACAAGTTTAGTGATTTGGTGAAACAAATAATCTCAAATATTTATTTCCAATAATTCCATTTCTTAAAATAGAAAAAGCGCAGTGAACGACTTTTAAAAACTAAAGTCAACAACTGTCAAATCAAAAAAACAAAACAAAAACAATCATGTAATTTGTAATAAATATTCTAAATTTGAAAATATTTTATGAACAACAATTTTAAAAAATGGTAATAAATCTAGTAGTGGAAAAAATCGTATATAAACCACGGTTGTGAAGACCATTATAGCCTTCGCGCCTTATATTCCTCGGTGCTTCGCACCTCGGAATATAATCTTGGCGCTATGGCTATAATAACTGTCTTTACAACCTTGGCCTATAATATACTATTTTACCCGGCAGTAACTTTTTTTTTGCCCTAGGGTAAAAAAGTACCACTTTATACCAGCAAATCGGGGTCTAAAGTAAGTACCTCGTCCTACTTAAGCCCCGCAATTGCAAAATATTTTTTTTAATATTTTTCAATGTATTAGGACAGTCTAAAGGCACAAAAATAATATTTTTAAGTCAGAAGAAAAATTTGGGCATTGAAGGGTTAAGTTAAGGATGTATAAAAGAAAAAAAAATTAAAAACGGCCTGAAATCAATGAAAATTGGTACTCATGTCGTCAGTGACTTTGTGCTCTAGTGAAAAAATTTTTTAATCAAATCAATAATACACCGTTTAGTAGTTCTTGCAGTTTTAATTTAACACTTCTGATTTTCTTAAGATTCCTTAAAATCATATGTATAATTTTCCTCGGGAGTCGACTATTAGCGAAAATCACAAGCTGTAAAGAGTAAAATACTTTTCTTAAAATAGTAAAATATTAAGGAAAGCTTGTAATGTAAAAACCATTTTCTTTTCCATAAGAAAAACAACATAATCGAATATTACCAAAACCACGAAAGAAAAGCCCTTCGCCATTAATAATGAGAGTATGAATTTATACGAGACTGACCTTGCTGGGTGTTTGTGACACTCACCCTTTCGCGGAAAATATCATTATATAAATAATTAACAATTCTATATAATATACGCACCACCCTGCTAAATCGTAAGATAGGCGCGGACGTGAAATTCTTTATCCCATACAACTAGTTTTAGAGTCGCTTGCTACAATAAAATGTAAATAATGTTATGTAAATAAATGAGATTAAAATAACAAAAAGAATCGGCTATGTAGACATCGCATAACTTTCCCCATAGATGGTGTTTACGTCAAAAGCTTATGTCAAATTGACAGTAACAGAAGGTGGTCTAAAAGAAATTGACATTTGAACTTTTTTTATTTTGTTCATCATTTCCGCAATTTGTAACGGATTTTCACCATTTTCAGCTGGCTTCTAAGTTTAACTATGATGCACTTTTATGCCGAATTTCATGACATTTGATTTCGCGGTTTAACCTGCGCGATTGATACTATTTTTATTCGTACCCCAACGACCACATACTGACATACAGACGAACGTGTTACTAAAATTCAAACAAACGTATCAGAACATGATAAGAAACATTTTAATACCAAAATTTCGATATTTAATTTTTGAGTGGATTACAATACTTTCCCTTATACATACGTATACGTATGGGAAAAGTAAAAATATATACGAGACTGGCTAATCAAATCAATGTATTTTCCATATATTTAACCCCCACCACATAAAAAAACTATAGGAAAGAAACTATCTCCCTCGCAAAAGAGACATTATATAAAAACGGATTTCCTAAATATATCGTAAATAAAATTGTAAAAGACCGTACTAACAGATTATATAATTTTAGCTCAACCGTGAAACAACCTAGAATTTTTACCACTATGCCATACATTAGAGGACTTTCAGACAAGATTAAGAGATGCTTGAAGAAACACAACATTAATGTCACTTTTAAATCTACCAATAATATGGGTAAATTATTTACAAATCTCAAAGATAGCATTCCAAAAGAAAAAAAGTCAGACATCATCTATCGAATTCCTTGCAACGCATGCAATTTGGTCTACATTGGCCAAAGTAGCCAGTGGCTTAAGAAAAGGATAAGTGGACATATTTCTAGCATAAATTGCAATAAACCTGAGTCCACTGCCTTAGCTAGACATATTCTTATTGATGGACATGTTGCAGACATTAAGAACGCTGAAATCATAAAATCCGTCACCAACTACAAGGATCGGTTGCTACATGAGATGATTAACATAAAGAAAGAAAAACACGCCATGAATCGTAAAACAGACATCGAAGGATTGAGCAACATTTACACCTCTTTGCTAATATAGCCAACTATTAGAATCAAGTTCTTCCCTATTATTTTGCAATAGGGTTTTCCTTGCTTTGTTGACTTACTGCACAAGAAAGTTTTTCTTGCACAGTAGGCCAATCCAAATGGTAATGGTTTAAATTCGGTTGCTATGTATTTTTGTTTTCAATAAACGTTTGTCTAACGAAGAACACTAACGTGTTCGAAAGCTAACAAGAATTTATATTGCTGTTTTATTAACTTGTTTTAGTTTTATAGTTGAATTTATTATTAATTTTCACAAGTTACGATACTTAATTAATTGTATTAGGTTATAACCACAAAATATTTATTCAAGTAAAAACAAACTATTGTACCTGAGAAAGTAAAGCTTTACCTTTCACTGACATTTTTAAGTTCTTAAAAGAACTAATTTTAATTATAAAGTTAAAAATTGTTATATTTACAAAATAATTCAAACTTGCAACTTTTCAAATGTCAAAACATTAACCAAAAATGAATAACCAAACAAATACCTACATACATTCATAGCTGTCGTCTGTAAGACACTCATTATTTTCTATCTTTTTCCCACTTACGTTAAACGATATACGGAAATTATATATTTTGTTTTTTCTAAGTTCAGAAAACAATGACGCAGGGCTTTTCTTTCGTGCTTTCGATAATATATTAGCTTTTTTCAAATTTTTTATAGTTAGATATTGTTGGTAAATAGAAGAAAGTTTTAGCAAAATTTAATCACGGTTTACTACAACACCATTCCTATTTAATTAATTATAACTCCATAAAATTTTTGCTATTTTTATTAGTTTTAATAGATAAAATTTAAGGAAATTATAAATATCACAATTCTTTATGTTTTCATCCATCTTGCCATAACAATTATCAATTTTTATTAATTTTTTTTTTATTTTGTGAGGTTGGATTGAAGGTACAGTCACTCGCAAAGTTTTTGTTGAAATAAATAAAAATTTTGCATTTCAATAAAATAATGTGATTTTAAAAGAAAAAGCTTATTAGCATACATAAATAACTTTGATTGTCATTTACGATATTCAAAAAGTGTCTTAAAACACACAAAAAGTAAATAATGATATTCCAATTTTTACATACTTTTGTTTCCGATTGTATCATCTTCTATGAATCCTTAAGTTTGGCAGTTGCTTACCTGTAAGATGTGGTGTTTGTTTGTAATGTAAACCTTGACTTCAAAATTTCTTTCCTCTCGAGGTAAAATTAATTTTCGACTTCCCTTAACGAAAATCTTAATCATATTTTAAGAAAATGTATATTTTGTTATAGTCAACGACATTTAACGCAACGAAAAATTTAAAGTTTTTAAACATAATAATATGTTTAATATTAATAAATAATTGTCAAATGTAATCAGTGTATTTATTGAAGAATAAACATAACATTACACCACTGCTGCCTTGCTTTTGCTTCTCGCGGAACAGTAAAAACAGCTTATTTGGTGTATTTGTTGTATTATTATTACATTTCGGAACAATACAATACTTATAGGTACATAGCTCGTCTTCTTGTTGGTTTCCATGATAATAAAAGCTTTTAACACTAACAAACTTCAACTGTCAAAGCAAAAAAAATTTAAACTAACTGCGCTTTAATTTAATAGGAATGGAGCAAGCTATGAATAATTGTGCCTCGAGACGTCACAATAAAATAGCGATTTGCGCGATCGTTTCATTCTATTCAAATTGATGGATTTTTAAATATTTTTTAAACTGTTATCGAAACGAACATAAATGAAAAAAAATAGTATTAATTAGTATATTTTAGTATTTTTTATCCAACTACGCTATAAAAAAATTGATGCATCTTCCTTATGAATGAAGTGCGTGAAGTTAGCCCCCCTTTTTTCAAAAACTAGAAAAAAAGGAATTTAGAAAAAATCGGTTTCCCATGTAAATTCCCTATGTTCAAAAATCGGACGGTCACCCGGTATGTATTTTTGGTAGGTAGGTATAATAATTTTCTACTTCAGATATGACCAGGTAAAAGGAAACTAAAATAAACTTGAAATTTTCCATCTGTTTCTGTCATAAAAAAAGCAAAATATAAAATTATTATTTAAATATTTTTTTTTAATATTTCACAGGAAATTCAATTATTTTATTCTTTTTAGTTCGTTTTAAAAACGTGGTATATTAAATAATTATTAAATAATTTTGACGACAAATATGGAACAAAATTTGCCAGACGGGGGGGACCCTGATAATAAAACTTTTATTATATAAAAAAAACACGCAGAGTTATTAGTGAATAAAGGGTGAAACAGAATGCAACGCCGTCGTACGGCGCTGAACGCAACGCTACGCCGGCGCCGTGAAAAACTTTTTGAACACAATGTACGCCGTCAATTGTCACTTTAGAATTTTATTTAACATTTTATAAGAAGTGTTTTACCTCCTCTTCAACGTTTATTATTTATTATTTGCATTCACGAATGAACTGAAGGAATTTTCCTTCAAAATATTCAAATTTTGATTCGCAGTTTACAGAAAACTTGAAATGTGAGGTTAGAATAGTAGCGTTTACGGCGTAAAAGTTGAAAGTTGACCAACTTTTACGTAACGTAACGCTCGACGCCGTCCATTGTGTGCAGTCAAACCTGTTTACACGCTTTTCAACTTGGACGTGACATTTGACGCCGTACGACGGCGCTGCATTCTGTTTCACCCTTAAGTCGAAAAAGTACCAGGTGCCTGGAATATTAACGTAAATTAATATTTACATTTGTGGTGATGCTCAATCTTAGCAAATTTTATATCAAAAATTCCAGTTCAGGATTTTTTGTTACTTTAAAAGGGTTACAGTATGTTGAATGTTGGTTCTAATAACGTAAACCGCAACCTCTTCACATTTAATGGTTCTCGAAATAATTTAATTTAACTGTAATATGATTGCATTATTAAGTATAAGGTAGTACTACAATTTGATGATTTTCGTATAATAGTTTAATAACACTATTCCTAGAGATACATTGCACCAACCTGAGTGTATGTTAGCAGATAGGGCAAATAATACCTTGCTGTTGTTTTGCATTCAACCGTTTTAACCAATTTCGTTGTTGCTCTGAAAATATTATTTATTTTATTTTCAATTTATTATACACATAACAAGTAGTAGTCCAATCTGATTGATCGACCGTTTAAAAATATTTCATTTTCTTGTGTAATAAGTTTAACATGTTGGGAGTTCAAAATTACTATTATTTTAACTTCACTGTCATTTTTTTTATGCGGCTGCCATATTCTTTGACAAGGTGCAACATATTTGAATTTTCAAGATTTGCAGTTACTAAGTAATATTATCTTAGCTTCTATTTATTCTCAAATAATTATACACTTTCCTCAATTTTATTTTATTTTAGGACCGGTTTCGGATAATCCTATCCTTAATCAACTAAAAATTATAACATTATAAATACAAATTCAAAAATTAATTCTACTCTTACATCTTACCGTCATAAATATAGTTATCAAATTTAAAATGTTAAGGGCCAATTTCATAATGAATTTTAAAGGAAGCGTTAAATTTAAAACCGCTTTTAAGACAAAATAAACCAATCAAAATGATCACTTTGGCTTTAAAAGCGGTTTTAAATTTAACGCACCCTTTAAAATTCATTATGAAATTGGCCCTAAGCAATCTATAAATAATTTACAAAACAATTTTAAAAATATCGTGATTGACAATAGCGATATAGTGATCTTTAAAAAATTTCAAATTGATGTGTAACTGAAGTTTTCGTGTTCGTTTAGACAAGTGCACTGATAAAAATCATGTTTTTTTCCCAAATACGTCGCGTATTTGGCCAATTCGAATTTGAGTCAACTAAATTTCAATTGATTCGATAACACTGTATTTGAAATTACTTCATTTGATAATTTGAGTAGAAGGCGTAACAATATTCAATTTATAACAGAAATACTTCTGTCAAAAACGATGTGTTTGAAGGAATGAAATGTAAAATTTATTTAGACAAATAAGAGATGGAGCTAAATACCGCCTTGCACACACCCGAAGTGAATATGAACTTGAAAAAACTGCAAAGTTTCAAAGATTATTTATTCAATGGTAGTTAAAAATAAAAATAACCAACGATTAGATATGTACTGACGTCATTGGAAAAGCGTTACCTCTCACTAGTCAACTTAACACGAGTGGATAACAAAAGAGCAAACAAATGCCAAATTCGATAAGATCATACTTCACAGGATCATTTTTGTTTCACATACTCAGTATTCAAATATTGAGTAGTAGCAACCATGATGATGAGTCGTAACTCTGCATCCTGAGCGTGAGACTGATTGATGCAATCCTTCCGGATTACTTCAATTCTTTACGACAATCTGCCATATTTTTTAAGAAAAATAATTTATTAATTCATTTTAATAAATATTACTTAAGTCAATATTGGTCATTATCACCTCAAAATCATAAAAAATTACAATTGCGTTGTATGTATTTCAGACAATCAACACTGTAGTTAAACAAAAATTATGAAGAAATTCAATAAAAGGCAATGTAAATTTCCGCAACTATTTGTAACTTCAGTCAAATTCTGAAAGAAGTAGACAGAATATATATTCTTTTCTAATTGAATTGAAATGTTATAATAAGAAAAACATTAGTAGGCCAGAGAAAATCCTTAATATATTAACTCAATCACATATATTTTTGAATTAGTTACGCGAAAAGTCTCCACAAATACTGAACTAATCGTTATAAATATGCCATGTATTTGAGTGAGCGATCCCCTTCAAATACGCAGGGTACTTAAACCTATGTCGTAACGTATTTCGCCGTATTTAAATACGTGGCGTATTTGACTCAACTGAAACCAAGTTGGCTCCAAGTTTTCTTTTTATCAGTGTGCAATTGGGATCTTTTTGTAATTTCCTATTTCTAGTACATACCTCGAGAAGATTCATTTTGTATTCCTTTTATTCGTTATGCAAAATATTTATATTGTTATTGCTTATATGATGGGCCTGTTTCTAAAATATGTTGGGAAACTGCCGAAAATTTATTTTTATTTTGATGTTCCTTCAGTCTTATCTTAAGATTCCTTCCGGTTTGCCCAACATATTTAGCATTGCAGCTTCCGCAGTTAATTTTCTTTTAATGTGTTAACACTTTTTGTTGTTGTTTTGATATTATATTTATTGAGTATTCTTCTAATTTTGTCGTTAATTGGACCTAAATATGAAATTTTATTATATATGATTAATTAGTCTTTTTCTTGTATGGGAATATTTTGGTTTTTCTTTTGGTTTTGAATTAATTTGTCGACGATGTTCGTATTGTATCCGTTTTTCACTGCAATTTGTTTTATGATTTTTATTTCTTTGGTCATCTTTCATTGGAGTAGTTTCCAAAGTATTAATATAAGATCTAAAAGCTGCTAATTTTACAAATTGCATAAGGTTCCGGATCGTGTACGAGGTTGCAAATTTGTAAATGTATCAAAATAGATGTTCTCAAAGTTTGCAACCAAAATTCAAAACTTTTGTAATTATTCCGAGACCACCTCGCTCGAAAAAACGACCACGAATTAAAAAAATTATAAATAAACATGTTCCGGTCAATGTAAAAGGTTGCAAATCAACACAACTGTTGGGTATATTTTTCCTATGTATCTGTCAAGTTTGCAGAACTTTTGGAATTTTTTTGGTCGGTTTATTAGAAAAAAACATAAATTTTTATTAAAAAAATATGTTCCGTTCTCTTAAATTGGTTGCAAATTTGATACGGGACATAAAATAATATATTTAACACTATTCCAAGTTTGCAAAACTTTTCGAATTTTTTTCACGAGCATACAACAAATTTCAATTTTTTTGCAGTTTTAACAATGTTCCGGACTTCGAAAAAGGTTGCAAATTTTTATATTTTCATTTTAAACCTTTCCCGACCTTATATTAAAGTTTCAAAACTTTTGGAATAATTGAAAATTGAATTTCCTGACTGACTGGCCTATTAGGGTAAAACTACATATTGAAAAAAGACCACCCACACTACCAAACACTTATTGTACTAAAAGTACAGTCTATCTATTAATTTAATCTATTCCTAAATTCTAAAATTGACTACATAAGTTAGTAAGAAATTAAAATAAATAACTTGTGTTTGTTGTAATTTTCTAATGCGGTTAGTATAAATTTTATAGAAAAATAATGAAAGAAATTCGTGATTTTGAAAATTCTGACTATAAAAGACTGTATCTTCAAAAGAGTGTACTTTTTTATTAGATAAATTGAGTTCAATCGGGCTATTACTATCACATGAGTCGACTCTAACACGTTGGCGATCGATTTTAGCCACATTGACACATATTAGCACACATAAATGCACTCTGTCGGAACTAGAGCTTTTTCACCAAAGATGACCAATAATAATGTTTATTCTAATACTATTTATGTTATCTAATACAAATGTGCACCGTTTCGAAAATACAAGTCTTCAAATTTATTAATTTTTACATATTATGCAAATCAATATTCAGCATCGAAAACTTAAGATTATAAATATATAAAATAATCCTCCTATAAGTTAATACTCGAATCACACACATTCGACACACTGGGAGTGAAATAGAGATTCAATGAGCAAGAGATACTGAGAATGGTGAACATCTCGTGGCATTTAGTGCACTAAATGAGCTCAGAATTAATAATACGTTTTTTCCTCACAAAGAGCAGAATAAAGTCACTTGGTCAAATACCAGAAGCCATAAATCTACGATCGACTATATAATATCTAATAGAACAGTTCACCCAAGTCAAATAATAGATGTGAGAGTATTAACATCAGCAAATATTGGATCCGACCACAGTCCTGATGTGCTTGGAAAAATATATATAAATGCCAAGCTCAATAAAACACCAACTCCGAGAACCGTGGAAAAACTAAACGTCGAATCAATGACACAGGAAAGCACACGTAGTTTATACGCGGAAAGGCTAATCGAAAAAATACTTCGTAATAGCATATTATCATATTATCCGATGACGAAGAAATCGACGTAAGCTGGAAAAAATTACAAACGAATATTACCCAGGCTGCAAACGAAGCTTTAGGCAAAAGAAAAGTCACAACAAATAAGAACAAAAAAACAAAACCGTGGTTCATGGAAGAGATCAAAATTCTTGCCAAGGAGAAAAGAGGCCTACCTACAGTACCGAAGCAAAACCAGAGAATTGGCGCTTGAGTACTACAATTCCAATCCTAAAAGAGGGTAATAAGAATAACCCCGCAAATTACAGAACCATTACACTTCAAAATTCGATAACAAAACTATTTACAAGTATTATCAGAGAAGAAATTTCAAAAACAGTAGACTTAAGCAAAGAACAGCAGGGCTTCCGAAGGAATAGATCCACGACTGACGCGATTTTCATCGTTCGTCAAATCATCGAAAAGTCAATCGAGTTCTGCGTGCCCGCTTTTATGTGCTTTATGGATCTGACTAAGGCTTTTGACCGAATAAAACTGAACAACGTTCTGAGTATACTTCAAGAGAGAAAGGTCCCTCACAACATAATCAAAATAATAAAAGCTCTAAATACTGAGAACAAAACTACTTTGCGGGGGAACAACATAGCAACAGAATACATACGAATAAAATCGCGTATAAGACAAGGAGATAGCCTCAGCCCAATATTATTCAATCTGGTGATGGATAAAATAATAATAGAAGATACAAAAAAAACTGGCAAAGGATATCACTTTAACAACGGGATAATTAAAATAATCTGCTACGCGGACGACGCAGTTATAATTGCTGAAAGTGAAAACGACTTACAGAGGATGGTGCACAGTTTTACCATGTCAGTACAAAAATACAACATGATATCATGGGAAAATAAGACAAAATGTCTAGTCACATCGCGAGAACCAATCAGATGTAAACCTGTGATCAACAATAAAATCGTAGAGCAAGTGATGTCCTTCAATTACTTAGATACAGTAAACTCTCGATATAGAAGAACGCACGGGAATGTAAACATTACACTGTTTCGCGGTTTTCTTCTATTTCGAGAGGTAACAGATATGCCTGCAAATAAGCAGCCGCACTGATATATAATTAAATGCAAGAATATTATTGTGCAACTTGCAGATTCGGCGTCGACTGAAATATAAACGCCTAGATTGTAAAAGATACGTTGTTTATATAATAAGTCTGGAGCGATACATTTCTACATGCTACAATAACGGTGGTCACGTGGTACGGATGCTACTGTTTCGAGTAACACTGTTTCGAGAGTTTACTGTACCAACTTATCTATAAATGGAGATCTGGCAAGAGAAGTATACATCCAAATTACTAAAGTGGCATCAATAGCGGGAAGCTTGCGAGAAGTCATATGGCGCAATGAATTTATTGACATCGACAGCAATGTCAGAATCTATAAGACTTTCGTCCGACCAATATTGACCTATGCAATAGACGCACGACCGGAAAACAGCAAAACAAAGCAATCAATCAGGACAACGAAGATGAAGGTGCTAAGGTCTATAGTGAGTAAAACGCTTCGAGACCAAGTAAAAAATAAAACCATACGAGAAAACTGTCAGGTACAGGATGTTGTGAGGTGGGGCAGGCAACGAAGGAGAGAATGCAATGCCCATGTCGGTAGGATGGACCGAGATCGATTGGTTCGAATAGCGAGGGATGGAAAAGTGGATGGTCGGAGGCCTCCAGGTAGACCGCGTACAAGATGGCGAAATAGTTGGCAGTCGATATACCAAGACAGTCCAACCTAATAAAATACTGATGCTGGATATAACAAGCCGTAGGCTTAATTTAAGAAAAAGAAGAAGTCCTGTTATTACCAAGTGGTGTGCCAAATTTACACTAGACACTCTTGGTTCTTTGAGCACGTGCATACACTGTAATGGGGTACTAACCTTGCTAGATGCAAAGCCGACAGATAGAAATTAGGTTATAGATCACAACAATGTAGTCGACGCGACCGAGCATCGAACCGCTGTCTCCTGCTCCATAGCATGTCGATTTAAGCCTTATACCTATATAACGTTATTTATACCACGCCGTTGGTTATTAAAAATTAATTAAAACCTTAAGGATGTATAGGAGATACAATCGGAGAAAAAAGTATGTAAAAGTTGAAATATCACGAATATTTACATTTTGTGTATTGTAAGACATTTTTTGAATGTCATAAATGATAATCAAAGTTATAAAATGTATCATGAAAAACTTTTTTCTTTTAAAATCGTATTATTTTACTGAAATGAAAAAAATTTTATTTATTCAAGAATAATTTTGCGAGTGACTGTACCTGGCAGTCCAACCCCACAAAAGAATTTTCTTTCAATAAAAATTGATAATTGTTATTGCAAGATGGATAAAAACCTAAAGAATTATGATATTTATAATTCCCCTAAATTTTAAACATATTTAAGACCCTTTTAACGTCGCTATCTATTAAAACTAATGAGAATAGCAAAAATTGTATGGAGTTATAATTAATTTCTCAGGAACGGTGTAGTAAACTGTAATTAAATTTTGCTGAAACTTTCTTCTATTTACCAACAATATCTATAAAAAATTTGGAAAAAATCAGACCTTTTTTTCGGTATGTTTTAAGCTATTTTATTCGATAAAATGTTGTTTTTCTCATAAATAATAAAATGGTTTTTACTTCACAAGTTTTCCTTAACATTTTACTTCAAATTTCTTTTAAGAAAAGTATATTACTCTTTAAACCTTGTGATTTTCCCTAATAGCCGACTCCCGAGGAAAACCATACATGTGATTATAACGAATCTTAAGAAAATACGAAGTGTTAAATTAAAACTGCAAGAACTACAAAACGGTGTAGTGAATTGATTTACAATTTTTTTCACTAAACCATAAAGTCACTAAGGACATAAGTACCAATTTTCATCGATCTCAGACCTTTCTTAATTTTATTTATTTGTCTCCTATTTATACATCCTTAATAGTTGACCTTTAAAACTAAAAAACGGAATAAAATAATTGAGATAGGGGTCGGTTTAATCTACCAAGTAGATGAATTTCTAATAAAAAACATCGTAATAAAAAACATCAGCAGTTAGAGTCGTCTTAATAATCGGTGACGAATAAAAAATGACTTAAATGTTACAATAAATGACTCAATGTTTATAGTACATTATTTGTCGAGGTGGAAATTCAATTAAATACATATATTTAGATTTATAGAAAAATACGTTTCAACACAATCCCATGTTTGCACACATGTACAAGACAGTCTTAAAGTTTATTTTATATTTTGATTGATTTTATTTTGCATTATTTTGTTCGGTTAATTAAAGTTTAGTTATCCAAATATTTGTTTTAATTTTAGTGCAAGAAGGAGATTATGCAGAAGAGAGTTTATAATTATTATAAACAATAATTTTAATAAACTTGAACATAAATACAGTATGTTTCTTGATTTTAAATTAAAACAAATATTTTGGTTATTAAACTTGAATTAACTATTGTAACAAGTCCAAATATTCGA
Organism: Cantharis lateralis; assembly: GCA_963170105.1. Lineage (NCBI taxonomy): Eukaryota > Metazoa > Arthropoda > Insecta > Coleoptera > Cantharidae > Cantharis > Cantharis lateralis. Next base: position 15,874,469 of record OY720629.1, read on the forward strand.
TTAATACAATAATTATATCGAATATTGTTAGTTCTATCAGGAACTTCTGAATGTCTACTTATGCATAATTAATTAAAGTAGGTGAACGTTCAAAAATGTTTAAAAGTAGGAATTTTCGTAAGTGCTGGATATAATATAAATAAAGCTTCACAAGTTGAACTCATGTCGGATCGTGTTTGTTAATCCACCGGGATGATTTTGACTGTGAGTGTTTTCTAATTTTGTTGTGTCATGAAATCTTCCAATCTAGTAATATAATTTTCTTTGAGTAGAACTAACTATAAGGGCATTCCACGCCAAATCGACCACTTTTTTACCGGACCCCTTTCAATCTTTCTCACAATTTCGGATGTTTTTGAGACCGATGAAAAACGCGTTCTTGATTTTATTCAAATGTTTATGACCATCCGTTTTTGAAATTTAATTTCTTTTTCAAAAGAAAGATCAAAAAACAACTCACAAATGACGCCACACGTTGCGTCACATTGATGACCCTCGACAGAAACGCATCCGTTTCCTTCTGTTCAATTTCAATCATTCAAATCCACCGCTCTGTTTCACAGCTATCTATAGGTTTTCATTCCCACTTCACTCCACTTGCTCTTAACCATCTCATCAGCTCTTTAGTTGGCTTGTTCGTCGCTCATCGACTCACCGCATGATTAAGAACAATTTGCAACTATGCTAACATGTACATGGTTCAGCAAAAAAAGGGGAAGTAGTGTAGCGACCTCACCTTCTACATAATTAGTGTAACGCAGATAAGACGAACTTATGCCTACATAATAAGTTCGCCCTCAGTACCCCTATGGTTTGAGTACTCAAAGCTCCATTTCATACCCTAGGAATTCGTGGTTCGAATCTCCTAGCGGGCGATTTGTTATATCCGATTTAATTCAATATTAAATCATATAAAAAATCACAGATGACGCCACGCATTGCGTCACACGTGTAATGGACTAAAGTATCGAACTTTACAACAAATAGTAACACCTTCCAAAAACACTTCTATTGAACACGACAACTTCAAACGAGGTATTCAAAAACGTAATAAAACTTAAAGGATCAAAAGTAACTTACCGAGCTTTGCAAGGCTTACAATATTATTGGTGACAATTGCGATCTGTAAGAATGCCTGCTTAAATTCAATGACTTGATGTAACAGCCCTCTTAACAGCAATCTTGTGGATTTCTGAATGTTGCTTCCTGGCAGAATTCTGGCAAACTCGTAGGTGATGTACGCAGAAACACAGGAACAACAAGGTAGTACAAGTAGCACAAATAGATTCTTGGCGCGATCAACATAGGTGGTCGTGGTAATTATAGGTTATTGTTATAACGAGTAAAAACTATAACGGTTCAAAACATGAATCAGCTTCCTGACTTGCAGTATCGACTTGACTTTATGAATATTCTAACAGTGCTTAACACTTAATTGCTGTCTCACACGATCGATCAACGAAACTCGATCCGATCGGAGTTTTATATTCTTCAGAAACTTAAGCGGCCGTGTCGTTTTACTTCCAAAACCAAGAAGCCCTGCGCTGTCTGATGTCATTCCCGAAATTTCCCTTTCGTCTCGCTTATAAATTTCACCGCAAAACGTTACAACCTTGAATAAATTCCGAAGGCGTACCAGGAAGACTCCAAGGAAGTATGCTAACGATTATTATAATAATTCGTTACAATGATGTGGTAAGTATAATTACGACAAGTGTTTAAATGCGCTTTTCTCGAAACTATATTTTTCAAACTGGCACTCACGATAGCTCAAAAGCTACTCGATGGATTCCCTTTATTTTTTATTTTTCTATTTTAAAGTAGATAAAATTTATTGGAACCTAAATCTAAATGAAGATGATATTTGTTGTTTTTTTTAAATTTTATAGTACTTTTAAGTGCGAAAAACAAGTGAAAAATTGGTTCCGAAAATATGCATGTCCGCCATTTTTGTAATTTTCGACTTTTCATTAATATTGTTAGTTTAGGTTCCAACTCCTAGCATAAAAATTACAACATTTTTTGGATTTTTCATTTCTGATAATAATTGCAAGCGCTAGAGTGAGCGCCAATAGGAGGTCGCGCGTCGTTTATCGAGACGGTCACGTTACAGCACGTACTACAATGTCCCGAAATATTATTTTTTATTGAAAATAATTTCTTTTTGGACTTTAAGAGTTCCTCAATGTATGTCAAAAACTTTGAATAGTTGAATTACTTTCTTCTAAGAAAAAAAATACCAGAAATTCATCTTATTTTTGCCTTGTTTGACGAGAACCACCCTTTAATTTCTTGAAATCAAAAAATAATTACCATTCCTTTTTAATGAAAATAAAAAAATATTTGTAACCCGCTCTATTAACTTTAATTTGCCAACTAACTTATCAGTCGGAGATACAAGACTCTTCAGGAGTGGGTTGTGGTATAATACCATAGTTATAATACTATCAGTCTTATGAATAAATTAAACAATTCTATTGTAGCGAAAATTCAGTGTAAAGTTTTATTCCCAAGCGTTCCTTTATGGACAATTTTCACATACGTCAGGTTTAAAAGCAAAGTGTTATTATTTGTAATTGCAGAAACTTGAATCACATTTACATCAAAATTATTAGCACTAAATTTTAGTTTCATTAATTCGTGTGTAATAATGTAATCGAATACAAAAATGAAAAAACTAAAGTTGTCTTTTATTTACAGAATTTTATGTTTTTGACTAAAATTCACCAACGCTTATTTTGGGATGGCGACCTCGTGTCTCTCCCTGTTGTAATTGTTTCCAACCCTGAGCTCCTGTTTTAAGTGAGACCTTAATCTTAATATTAAGAGTTTTAATATTAAGACGATGAGTAGATAGATAATCTATTAAATCACTAAAAAGGTAAATCCAGACAAACCAGTAAGTAAGGTTATACTTCATGCGTAAATTCAAGTTGAGTGGAGCCTCAACAGCCAATGGGATGCCTTCTTTTATAATTATAATTATAGAAACTGTTCTGAAACGACAGTTTTCATAAAAACGTTTTCGTGACGTCGCGTCGTCGTATCATGAAAATACAAACACCATAAAAATATTTTTACTTACGTAATTTTTATAAAACTACTGCTCTGTCACACTATCAAATCCGTTTTTATACAAATTTTTAAAAAATTTTGAATGGAATTTTTACAGTGAGACACGGGCTTAAGAAAACTTTCTATATCTATTGCCGTAGCAATCCTGGATTCCAAAATTACGCATATATCGTATTATATATGTAGAAAGAATTGCATTTAATCTAGATTAATGAATTCAATCAAGGTTTCCTTTACATTTAATCTAGAAAGAAAGCAGATATATAGAAGCCTTAGAACTGCGGTCATCCGAGTTCCATCTTGTTTCCACATTGTACATTCGGCTCAAGGCCTCTGCGTTGTCATATAGCCTTCCTGCACGTCGCGATGGATCACCTTATAATCATACTCGAATAAAAATAATGCCCACCTAGTGAGCCTCGAACTAGGGTCTTGCATACTTAACATCCTCTTCAGCGACCGGTGATCTGGAATCACCGTAAATTTTCTCCCATACAAATAGCTCCTAAATTGTTTAATTCCGAAAACCACCCCCAGTAATTCCTTTTTTGTAGTTTAATAATTTAACTCAGCTTTCTCAAATTTTTTACTTGCATACGCTATAATAGGTCGTTTATAACCGTCTCGAATCTGACTCAATATCGCTCCTATTCCTAATCCGCTCGAGCCAGTAGCGAGTAATTTGCTAACTTCTTGGTAACCAATACCACTGGCGCTTATCATGGACTACATGAAGACCAAATAACTTTTGTGGTTAGCAGTCGATCTATTTCCTCCTGTAGCATTTCTCGATGTTTATATGGGATTCTATAGGGTGCTTTACAAATCGGTTTCGTACCCGGTTCTACTACAATTGAATGTTTTACCTTAGCAGTGTAGGTCAATTCGCCGTAGTCTTCTCTAAACAATCCAATAAACCGTCTCAATAACCGTATTAATTCGCGTTCCAAATCAAAACCTCTTTTAACCCATTCATCATTCGTCGCGTCTATTTTATTTATCGAACCAGCTTGGTGTATTCTATCTTTCTGTACTTCTCCAAGTATACTGCCAAAGCAACCTTTTTAGCCTTTGAAATGGTTATCACCATCACCGAACTAGCGACAAGCACCATATTGTTACCTACATCCAAAGGTTCAATGACTGCCAACTCTCCATGTAATTTGGCTAAATTTTAGACTACCTTGATATTCACTTCGGTAAGGTAATGTTGGCACACAGCCAATAATTTATAAATTGTAAATGTGTACAGAAAAATATGTTATCAATTTTTGTATAAGATTAGTTTCATTTTTATTGTAAATTATTATTCGAATAAATGTTCTTAAGTTGAATGGTTTAAAATAAGAATCCTACCTTCGGTCAGCACATTTGGCGACGAGGATAAAGTTTTTTTTGAGGAAAATTAATTAAAATCAGTGATTAGAAGTGATCAAATTAATTAAAATTAGAAAAAGCGAAAAATTAAGTAAATCTTAGTTAAAATAAGATATTAAATTAATTATTAAAAATGTCGGTAGGCAAATTAAGCGAGTTTAAGTTAAAAGAAAGTCGTTGGACTTCGTATATTGCACGCCTAAAACAATATTTTAAGGCAAATAATGTTAGTGGAGAGAAAGAAACGGCAACTTTAATAACGCTTGTAGGAGAAGAAACTTACGAGTTAATGGTAGCTCTATGTGATCCGGAAATACCAGAAGAAAAAACTTTTGGGCAATTGGTGGCAATCATGACGAAACATTTGGAACCCAAACCATCCGAGATTGCGGAAAGATACAAATTTCGACAAAGGAAGCAAGAAGAAGCGGAAACAATTTCAGAATATGTGGCAAATCTGAAAAAACTTGCAAAATCTTGTAATTTTGGTAATGCGTTAGAAGAAAACATCAGAGATCAATTAGTATTTGGTATGAAAAATGATGAAGTAAGGCAAAGACTTTTTGCAGAAAAAGCGTTAAATTATCACAAGGCTTATGAAATATCAATGAATATGGAAGCGGCAGAGAACGACACGAGTTTGGTACATGCAGGTTCATCTGTAAATAAGATTAGTTGGGGTCCACACAAAGCTAATATGAAACCAATGAGAAGAAACGACATGCAATGCAGTCAATGTGGAAGAACAAACCATGTGCTTGAAGATTGTTTTTTTAGAAAAATTGGCAGCAAAAGTGCATCAAAGAACTGCAACAATTGTGGAAGATCCAATCATGCAACTCAAAACTGTTGGTTTAAGCAAGCATCATTCCAAGGTAACGAAGATAAAAGACGCCACGTGAGTAGAAGAAAACCAAAATTCGATAAAACTAAATTTAATAAATTTCTGTCTAAAACAGATAATGAAAATGTAAATGATGATTATAATGTCGATTTGCAATTTGAAGGAACATGTTTCAATATAACAAACGAATTTGATAATCAACCATTTAAAATAAAAATAAAAATAAATGAAGTTCCCTTCAGAATGGAAATCGATACGGGATCTTCAATCTCGGCAATTTCTGAAAAACTTTATTTCCAATATTTCTCTAGATTAGAATTAGGTAATTCAAATTTAAAATTAAAATCTTACGTTGGAACCAATATTTTAATTCTAGGTGTCATAAAAGTAAATGTTTCTATCGATGGTTTTACTAGGGCGGAAAAATTAAATCTTTACGTGATTAAAAATGCAGGTCCACCTATAATTGGAAGAGATTGGATAAATGCGTTTAAAATTAAACTTGGTCATATATTTCAAATAAAAAGTTCAATGATTAATAAAGTAACAGATAAAGAAAATGTTGCAAAATTCTTAATAAATAAATTTCCAAAAGTATTTGATGGTACCATCGGAACTTTTACTGAGGGTAAAATAACTTTACATTTAAAGGAAGGTAGTAAACCAGTTTTTTGCAAGGCTCGATCCTTACCATTCTCCTTGAAAGATAAAGTCGAGGAAGAGTTAATTAAACTAACAACAGAACACATTATTACTCCAGTAAATTTTTCTCAATGGGCTACCCCCATAGTTCCGGTATTAAAGAAAAACGGACAAATACGAATATGTGGTGATTTCAAAGTCACCCTAAATCCGAAATTGTGTATTGAGAGGCATCCCTTACCAAAATTTGAAGACTTGATGGGTAATTTAAGTGATTGTAAATGCTTCACAAAAATTGATTTATCCCAAGCTTACGCTCAATTTGAACTGGACGATAAATCCAGCGAATTAGTAACAATTAATACTCATAAGGGTTTATTTCGTTATAATCGACTACCTTATGGAGTTGCTTCAAGTCCAGGTATTTTTCAAAAGAAAATGGAAAGTATTTTTGCGGATTTGAACGGTGTTTCAATATTTATAGATGATATTTTTATATACTCAAAAGATAAAGATTCACATCTTAAATTGTTAATAGAGGTATTTGAAAAACTAAATAGATTTGGGTTAAAAATTAAAATTGAAAAATGTAATTTTCTACAATCAAAAATTAAATATTTAGGTTTTGTTATCGATAAAGAAGGTGTACACACTTCAAAGGATAAAATTGAAGCAGTTGTTAGTGCACCAAATCCTTCAAATGTTTCCGAATTAAAATCATTATTAGGTTTAATTAATTACTATGCTAAATTTATTAAAAATATTTCCATGAAATTGCATCCATTATATAAATTATTAAAAAAAAATGTAGAGTTTAAATGGGAAAAAGAGCAACAATTAGCTATGGATCTAATAAAGAAGGAATTAACTTCTTCAAAGGTGTTGGTACATTATAATCCTAATTTGCCTTTGACGATAGCTACAGATGCAAGTTCTTATGGAATAGGAGCAATTTTATCTCATGAATTTCCAAATGGAGATTCGCGACCCATAGCTTACGCATCACGTACGCTTTCTCCATCAGAGAAAAACTACAGCCAGATAGACAAAGAGGCTTTAGCTATAGTTTATGGTGTTAAAAAGTTTCATCAGTATATTTTTGGTAGATCATTTTTGCTATTAACTGATCATAAACCTTTGGTTACCATATTTGGAGATAAAAAAGGTATACCAATTTTTGCGGCTAGTAGATTACAAAGATGGAGCGTAATTTTATCTACATATCAATATAAAATCAAATTTGTAAATTCAGATAAAAATGGTAATGCAGATTGTCTTTCTCGTTTACCTTGTAAAAGCGATTACAAAATTGATGATGACGATATTGGTCACATAAGTTATTTGCAAGAAAAATTACCAATAGATTATAAAACAATTTTGAATAAAATGAAAGGTGACAAGACACTGAATAAACTATATTATTATATCTTGCACGGGTGGTCAGAAACGGGTGACATTCCCGAAGAATTAAAAATTTATCAAAGTAAGTTTGATCAATTACATTTGGAAAAAGGATTAATTTTATGGGGACATCGCGTAATTATTCCTGAGACATTGCGATTAGATATGTTAAAAGAAATTCATCTAAGTCATTTAGGAATGAATAAATGCAAATCTTTAGCAAGAGGTTACATTTATTGGCCAAATATTGATAAAGACATTGAAACAATGTGTTCTGATTGTATAATTTGTAAATCGGTCAGTAGCAACCCCATAAAAAGCAGTTTAAGTCCTTGGCCTCAAACAAAAAAACCTTGGTCCAGATTGCATATAGATTTTTTAGGTCCTATTTTCAATAAAAAGTTTTTCGTAGTAACTGATTCTCATACAAAATGGTTGGAGGTGTGTGAGATGAACTCCACAACTGCTCAAAGCACAATCAACAGATTGAGAATATTGTTTACTCATTTTGGGTTACCGGATACCATAGTTTCGGATAATGGTCCGCCATTCTCATCTATGGAATTTAAAAATTATTTGCGTGTAAACGGTATACGTCAACTTTTTTCCCCACCTTATCATCCTTCTAGTAATGGTGCAGCTGAAAATTCAGTAAAAACTTTTAAGGCAGCTTTAAAAAAAATGCACCAAGAAAATCGTGAATTGAATATTGCAACACAACTATTTCTTTTTGATTATCGTAATACAGCTCATTCCACAACAGGTGTAAGTCCTGCAGAATTAATGTTTGGACGTAAACTTAAAACGAGATTTGATTTAATTTTCCCTAACCATGATAGAACAATCGATGAAAGGGTTGAAGCACAAGTAAATAATTATGGTGGTAAATCAAGGAATATTAATGTTGGTGAAAAGGTAGATTTTAAAGATTTTTCAGTAGCAAATAATCCTGTTTGGTCGAAAGGGACAGTTATTAATAAAAGAGGTTCAGTAATGTATGATGTTAAATCAACAGAAGGGAAAATTGTAACGCGACATTCAAACCAAATGAAAACTAAACGAAAATCAAGATTTTCGTTCGATACTTCTGCAGATTTACCTGAAAATACAGCTGAAGACATTGTTACTGATAATGTTAATGAAAAGGAAATTATAGAAATTAATGACGATGAAAACATTACAGATAATGTTAATGAAGGTACTCATAGATATAATTTGCGCTCTAAGAATATTATGCTAAATTAAATAATGAGTAGCTACTGTTTACTTATGTATAATATATTGTAAAAATCAAAATTTCATTAATTGATTGTAATGAATGTTATGACTTGTAAATAAGGGTAAGGATGTGGTAATGTTGGCACACAGCCAATAATTTATAAATTGTAAATGTGTACAGAAAAATATGTTATCAATTTTTGTATAAGATTAGTTTCATTTTTATTGTAAATTATTATTCGAATAAATGTTCTTAAGTTGAATGGTTTAAAATAAGAATCCTACCTTCGGTCAGCACAGGTTACATCTCCGGTAATAATCACATCCGCCTCAGTTCTTATTCGATTTACTTCTTATGCAGGCTTTGTATGATTTTTTCCAGTATTATCCTTGCGGTCTTCTCGTCTTTTCCTCTCCAACAACGGTTGGGTTTGACGTTTTATTCCTCTATTTTTTTGTTCTACAGAACTAGCTTTTCTTGTTTCTAATGAAATTCTACTTGTACTAACGTTTTCTTCTTCGTCCTCGCTTAGTTCTCCAAAGAATTTACTGATAAATTTTACCTGGATAGGTACATTACGCTTTTCCTCTTGAATTTCCAGCTCTGATTCCTCCGGTACTACCTTACGCTTGTAATTCTAATATTTTTAGATAACAAATGTTATTCATGTGTCAGATTTCAAAATATAATTTTTTAATACAAGTTTTATTACGGAATGTAGTAATATAAATTTCATTACGGACACTTCCATCACTATATTGTAGTCGAAAAGATAAGGATGGAAAGCCATCATAAATTACTTATGATTTTTTATTTTAAAAATTCTTCAGTGTTGTAAAGCTAAATGTAAATTTTTTTTATATCTACTCCTATATTGGGGCAAACTTGACTAAATCGTACATGCGTATAATTTGTACCACACCCTATTTTTTCGCGATCCGCAATGCATACAGGGCTATCTACTTTTGAGTAGATTTCCTACTACTAATACGGACGTTTACATAATATTGGTTAGATTATGGTTGCTGCAGTTAACGAGTTTTTATTACAGAAAGTGATTCTTTTAATCTTTTTAAGTTAAATGTTTACGTATTTCATAAGGATTTCGTGAGAATTCTATAAAACATAAATGAAAATGCATGGTATGCCATGAAACTATATCCTTTTGTGATTTTATTTATTATGGATTCAACGCGCTGTCGAATTTCATAACTATCAAATAGCCATGTACAATCCACAATTAATAGATCTTACTCCTATTTCGTACTATGGACGCTTTCCTAATTCGTAACGGTATTTTAACTTGAACGTGGCTCTTCTACAAGAAATTCCTGCACGTCATTATCGGAGCTTCGTGGAGTTAGAAAACAAAACGAATGAAAGACTCAATAATTTAAAAAGGAAAATTGGCTTACCAGAAGGCGAAAGTGGCTAGGTACAATTTCGGAATAGTCTAGTACGATTTAGGAGCTATCATCTTAAATCGTACTTTTTTAATGTTTTTTAACAGTTCCTTTTTGTTATGTTAAAATAAGTTTTTTTTTTATATTCTGTTATGTTCAAATATTAGATAGCGGTGTTACAAAGTTTATGGTGCTGTAATTTCATTTTTTATTTAAAAATCTGCAAAAGTAAATTGCATTAAAATTTATAAAAGTTCTCACAGTTTTTCAGATATGTTCTGAGTTTTAGTTTATGCATAGCCAATGGGGTTAATCTGTGCCCGATCTTGCATTTTGAATATTTTGCAACCATCAGTAGTATGGTAAAACCTTACAGTCCATTTGATGGCTAAACCGCAACAACATAATAATTATGTTCAATAAAATTGTTCATGCCTTGAGGGTGTTACTTCTGTGATAGCCTTAACTTCTTGAATATAATATGTAGATCTTAGAATTTCAAATTCACATTCTATTTTTTTGAAAACACTCATTAATAGTTTGATAGTCCAAAATTTCAGGTTAGGTTATAAACTCTCTTACTTCTTCTGACGAACCGCCGCTGCTGCTGTAAATTATTCAAAGTGATTTATTTTGTCGTTATGGTTTCGTAAGTGGTATAAAAATTGCATTAAAGAAATTATAAAGTTGGTGCTCAATTTCTCTGAAAAAGATAACATCCATTAGAATTACATAGATAGAATCTCAACATTAAAATTCAAAAATTATAATACATGCTAGAAATAATTGGTTTAGGAATCGTATTTAATAAACAATTAAGTTATATTTATTTAGTAATTACATAAAAAAATAACATTAAGGTTAACATTTATAAAACAGAAGATTTATATACTTTTCGTTTTCTCGTTTTCTTGCTTTCCCGGGATGCAAAAAACAAGTTAAATTTGATCAAAAACTACTTTATGAAATAAATACTTTGTTTTTGTCCGAAAAAATGATAATGTGGTGATACTAGTTTTATTTATTACTTTGACTTTATTATTTTCTTAAACACAAGTCAAAATGGTTATTAAGTGAGATATGCAGTCAATATATTGAAATGTTTACGCCACACGCTTTTATTTTTAGTGATACGAAACGGTGGCGCAAATTATTATTTCTTACATTTACATTTTAATTTATTCTTTTTAGTACATTTCAATTATTTTTTCCTTTTCTTAGTTAATTTTTTTCGTTTAAATAAAAGCTTGTTTTAAATTTTTTTTTTATTTTTATTTTTCTTTTTTTTCTACTTTTAAGTTTTACAAAGGAATTAACGTATAGAACTTTTATTGCTGTGAAATGTCCAATTTAATCTATGAAAATATTCTTAACTCTAAAATAACATTCTCAAGCGATTCATTTCCTTTAAAGACATGATTGCATGATTTTTTGCCTGTTAATTTTGTGCAATGAAGTTCTTCAATTCGAACTCGACTTAGTGCGACATATGCTTGTCCTTGAGCAAATGATTTTGATTCCAAATATTTGGGATTTAGAAATTTTGATCCCAGCATAATCTACAGTACTACCTTGCATTTTATGAACCGTAGAATCACATGAAAAAACTGTTGGTAGCATCTTCTTTTTAGAGTGCCATAACTATATTTCTCTGGAAACTGAATCGATTTAGGTTGAATAGTATAAACACCATCACGTCCAAAGTCAACAGTAACTGAAGGTATATCGGTTTCATATATCTGCCTTCTGCGAAAATGTGGCTAAATTATCTCCGTGATAAATCTAATGGCTCCATTAACAAGGCCATTCGAGAAATCAATATTGGATCGCATCATCACCTTCGCTACAGTAAACAATTCCAATTCTTTCGGCAAGCCTCAAGATTTGTTAATGTCACTTGGAATTATGTTTTCCAGATCGACGTTATTTATGGTGCGAGCTGCATCGACGATTTAATCATGAGCTGTAATTTTAAACATTCCGAAATTTCTTTCTCTGAAACTTTGCAAGACCGCTTCGTTGTAGTCTTCTACTTGGTTATTTGTGGGATATTATATGAAGAGTCTTTCCAATCGCAAATTCTCCATTGGCTTCCTTTGTAAATTTTTGCATCAACACGAAAAATGGTTAGAATTTATTTCACCAATTCTCTCATTAAACACTTAAATTTCTTTTAAGTTGGTAACAGAGGTAACCTATTGTGCCATGTTAAGAATAGAAGTCGTATCTACAATTGAGAATAAATTCTGTTTATGATGTTTACAGCTTGAAAATGAGTATATCTACCTGACTGTTAAGGCTCAAAGTCCTATATGTTCTTTTTGTTGTTCATAATTAGCTCTGAAGTTTAGTCACATCTGAGAAACTACTACATTTGGTAGGTGCATTAATCGTATTTGAAAATATTGGTAAAAGAAATATTTTTGTCAGTTACGACTTCTATTCTTAACAGGGCAGTACTGTAGCATCCAATAATAAAAGCGCGGAGAAACTAATGGCCAATAGGAACTATGCGGACAAACAAACAGAGTAAGTTAAATGAAAGCTTGTAAAAATAAAAATGAAAATTTTAAAAATTCTAAACTATAAATTCTAATATAATATTAAAAACTCAAAAATTAAACAAGTTAAAGAAACGATAATTTAAATTAAAAAAATGAAAATATTTCAAAATATTAATGATCTAAAGAATTTCAATCGTTTGTTTAACTTGTTTAATTTTTGAGTTTTTAATATATTACAATTTTCACAAGTTAATAATTCTAATTTAATATAAATTCTAAAGTAAATTATCATATACACTCGTATCGCGCTATAAACACGAGGTCGGGACTTGAGCTTCGTGCTATAGTAACGCCGAGCGGGGAAAGGCACTGCTCCCTCTCGACCGACCGTAAGCTCCGCCCAGCCTATCAACTTCTTTATCGGTGACACATTTTTAAATTTCAAATTGATATAACGGTTAGTTATTATATATAATTATTTATAAAACACCGTTTTTATAATTTACATTTCCAAAAAATGAGACGATAAAGGCTATTTTGGTTGAAAAATAGAAAATGTTGGAATATTGGTCTTTTTTACCGATCATATGGTCGCGGCCATGTTGTGACGTCAGACTTTTCCAGTCTAGTAGAGGGAGTGTAGGAGAAGCAACTCGCGCTACTACAGTGCGACGCGCTCCGTTCTAATAACGCGGTAGTGCTAATAGCGCTATAGCTTATAGCGCGATACGAGTGTATTATATTTATATTACAGTAGAGTCTCGCTTATATGAACTATTGTTTGCAAGCCCTGTCCTTATGATCGAGATTTACATATAACTGGGATATCATCTTTTATATTAAAAATACTCGTTTGTATCATATATTAATACACATTACACATGTTACATACTAGTTATGCTTAAATTATATTTACAATATTATTAATAGAAAACATCAAATTACATTTGAACTATAGAAAAAAAATGACTTTCAACTAATAAAAATGTTTCTCTTTGCACTGCTTAAATTTAAATAAATATGATGATAATATTATAATAAATATAATAATATTCCTATGCACCTACTTTAGCAATGTAATTATTTCTGTTACGGAAATACATTTTTTGTTTAAAACTTTCATTCCCTTGCCTCTTCATTTTTTTTTCGTTTTTTTCGAATTTCGTTTATATGCATTTTTCTATTTTGTCGCACTCTTTGCGAGATACAGTGACTTAAAAAATCTCTGTATTTGATTAAAATCACAATAAACTTTTGTTAGTTTTATTAACATTTTTACAGTCTATTTAAAATCAGTGCATCTCGGAAACGGTGCAAAGAAATAGGAAATTTATAGTAAGAAGAACTACTGGAAAAATTATTGCAGACAATATTTCTGCCTTTTATTCCAAAGGTGCCATGTTTCATTAAAAATGTAGTGTAGGTTCAATGCCGCATAAATTCCACAACGCGAAACAATGTTTGAGAGAAGATTGATGGGTATTTTTAAAATTACATCAAATAATATGCAAGTATGAATAATAAGTAATAAGATATATTTTGCACAACTGCAAATGTAACAGTAAAACTGCGAAAACGTTGAATTTTTACAGAACATATAATCGAGTTTTTCTATTTTTTTTAATGTACATATAATAGAGTTCCCATACAAAAATTTAATTGTACATATAACTGGGAGATCCATATAACTGGGAGTTAATATAAGCGAGACTCGACTGTATTTGCAATTCTGTCTGACATGAAATCAATTTAAACTTATTAAATACTTTTTCATACCCCAGATTTTAGCTATATACTTGGTATTTTTTGTATTTTTAAACATAGATACCTCGCAAATTCTTGCATCACTGGGCAAGTTTGATCTTGCAATTAAAGTAGACCATAATTGCCTTCTTTCAGCATTTCTTTCAGCACTAGGTAATCTAAATAGCCTAAAACCACTAGAAACCCTATTTTTGCAATGAACAACACAACAATTAGGCATTTTCCTGTTATACAGAGTTTTTTATTTATCACAAGAACAAAAAAAAACAGTTTTTAGAGTTTTAAACTTCTCCTAACTTAACCTTTAAATTTAAAACAACAACAAACGTCGATTGATATTTGCGAATGACACCATTTTGGGTCCAAAATTATGCTTTCTCTCTCGCACTCATTGGCCCATAGGGTTGCGGTACTGTATATATCTAGTGACTGTAGAGCTTATGTCAAATTGACAGTAACAAAAGGTGGTCTAAAAGAAATTGACACTTGAACTTTTTTTATTTTGTTCATCATTTCCGCAATTTTCAACGGATTTTCACCATTTTCAGTTGGCCTCTAAGTTTAACTATGATACATGTTTATGCCGAATTTCATGACATTTGATTTTGCGGTTTAACCTGCGCGATTGATACTATTTTTATTCTTACCCTAACGACCACATACTGACATACAGACGAACATGTTACTAAAATTCACACAATCGTATCAGAACATGATTTGAAACATTTTAATACCAAAATTTCGATATTTAATTTTTGAGTGGATTACAATACTTTCCCTACATACGTATACGTATGGGGAAAGTAAAATAGTCATATTAATATGGTGCCTTTTCAACTATGGGAATATCCAGTAGAAAAATAATTTCATTAGATTCTATATATCTAACTCTCAATATTAATAAGTTTTTCGAATAATAATATATTTTCTAAAATTTGTTCATAGTCCAGCAGGTCCGGATTGGACATCTGGCAATTCTGGCGATTCTGGCAAATGCCAGAAGGGCCGATGCTCTAGTGGGCCGGTGAGCGACCGAACGTTATCGCTATTTGAGGAGACGATAATGTTGTTTATGGAAATACGAGAATTATTTAAATCTAATTAAGTTACTGATTTTCTACCCCATGACCGTGGGCCGGTATAATCGGAATGCCAGGGCCGGTTTTTCATCCCAGTCCGTCACTGTAGTCCAGTCAAATAAGGATTCAACCTCGGAATGAGAGGGAATAAGCTGTGAATTGGTATAAACCTTTGTTTTGGTATTCTAAATACTGGTAGAAAAGTCTCATATAATCTCGTGTCCGCGTCCCAAGATATTGAAAGTCAAAGGTCACAAAAATCGGTTTTTTGCAATTATCTCGTTTTCTAGGTGAAATACGTTATTTAAGTTCATTATATAACTTGGAGATAATAAAATTATCTACTTGGAGATAATAAAATTATCTACAAGTTTCATACCAAGCATTTTTTTTGTATCATTAGCCTTTCTCGAGATACAGCGCGGAGAGTAGCAAGAGAGCATCCGTTAAAATTAAAATATGTAGAGAAGAACCCGTGCTGCTGAGGATCATTTTTAACTTTTCTAGTAATACAGTCCGATAGCGCCGCCCCTTTAACATAAGTTTACATAATTATAGTTTGTAGTGTTTGGAGTGTAGAGGTAAAGGAGGACAATCGCATATGGCTGTTTAACTCGAAAAGTGTACACTGAAAAGCTTTAAATAAGAGTTTCAGAATGGCGCTGGTGTACCAAAAGGGTATGGTTTGAACTATGGAGAGTAGAGGTCTACACACCAGGTAGTGAAGTAAACATTTATTTTACATAATCTGAAAACTATGGAGTGTAGAGACGTGTACCCTCCATAGTTCAAATCTTACAATAAAATTAATATTGCAATGTTAGGTATAGGATACTTGTCCTTGACTATTTGTCATTGACTGTTTTCAGTGATTACCTCAAAAGGTAAGCTCCTACCAAAAATATACTTAATACAAAATTGAAAGGTAATTTAATTTTCTTCTGTGAAATTTTTTTGTTATCCACCTACGGCAAGAATTGACCAAATTATCCCTATTTGTTTGCAAAAAATGCACATCTGGAAATTCGAAATTATTAAGTTATATAAATTGCATTCTGACAAAAAAAAAACGGATAAATTGATAGTTATGTGGTAATGGCCAAGTGGGGGTGCCATTTTTGTTAAATTTTCGTTTATATTCATTTCATCAATTAATTGGGAAATTAATTAATTATTGAAATAAAATCTTTGTAATCTATGATGACTAACTATTAAATTCTACGAATAATATATTAAGTTATTAAATAAAATTAGGTTTCTGGTTTAAAAAGATAAAATATGAGTTTTACGCACGCTAGCATTATTTATTGTTAGTTTCATCTGTGGCAATGTTAGTCTACTTTTCTTAATGCCAGGTCCTTAATGCTAATTTTTGATTTTGACCACTTGATTACATCGATTTTATTTTTGACTTCGTAGTTTCGATTGTAGTTCCGTGGAAATGTTTGTCCACTTACAGTTGATGTAGTTTCTTCAGTTTTTTAGACGATTTTTGTTCCAAAAATTATCGAAATTCGCATCCGCACGAGTGCACCAGTTTTATTTGTTACTTTGATTTTATTATTAACAATACGGTTTCTTTATTTATTGTTCTAAAATGCATTTAAGCATTTGGAAATAATCAGTAATATACATTAATGCAATCGATATCATATTATTATCCAGTGCCGTTATAAAGGGCAAAGGGGCACGTGCCCTCCCATCCCAACACCAAAAGCAATAAAAAAATAGATTTTCATTGTAATTAAATATTTTAAAAATTATTTTTTAAATTTCGTGTCCTCCCACTCAGAATGTCACGAGCCGCCACTGTTATTATCATCGTTGCACTGTATTAATTATTATTACGGGAATTGTTATCGAACTAATGTATCTTTTATAAGTGAGGAGATTATTTTCAAAACGCAACAAGTGAAAAATTAAAATCTTTAGATACAGATATCATAACAAGTCTAAACTCTAAAACATTCTCTACAAGTTAGTTTTAGAGTATGTTATGAGAGTCTAAAAGTAGACCTGTGCTAGTTTTAGTTTCTTAAGAGGATTTTAAAATTTTCTTGTAGAGAAGGTCTTAGACTATGATATGATTTCTGTATCTAAATATTTCAATTTTTGGACATGTTGCGTTTTGAAAATAAGCTCCTCAAGTATACATAATTATACTAACAATTTTTCTTGTAATCGTGTGGATTTAAATAGCTGTAGAAAAAATAAAATATATTTTTTTAAACAATATTTTTTAAACAATAATTACCGATCGACTTGATCGGCAATAGTTACTTGAACTTTATATTACAGCCATCTCTAAATAAACCGGTTTTAAAAAATATAATAAAAACATTTCATGGTTTTTCATAAAGTTCCAACGAACGACTACGTTGTATCGTGTATAGCGTCTCGTGGGTGCTAGAGAGCACCCGCATCAAGCTAGCGCCGCCACTTTTTCAAAATCTAAAAAAAATATATGGAGAATTTGTGGCTAATTTGTGGCTAATTAGTTGCCGCAATCGCGAATTAATCGCTCTTACCGTTCGGTAATTACAGCCATTTGAGTGGTGGCGGCGCTAGCTTGATGTCAAGCTAGCGCCGCCACCACTAAAAACTTACCAAAAATAAATAATAAGTATATAGGAATTTGTGGCTAATTTGTGGCCAATTAGTTGCCGCAATCCCGAATTAATCGCTCTTACGGTTCGGGAATTACAGCCGTTTGAGTGGTGGCGGCGCTAGCTTTATGTCAAGCTGGCGCCGCCACCACTAAAAACTTACTAAAAATAAAAAATAAGTATATAGGAATTTGTGGCTAATTTGTGGCCAATTAGTTGCCGCAATCCCGAATTAATCGCTCTTACCGTTCGGGAATTACACCCATTTGAGTGATGGCGGCTCCAGCTTGACATCAAGCCAGCATCGCTACCACTAAAAACTTACTAAAAACAAAAAAAGTAAATGGGAATTTATGCAACTAATTTGTTGCCAAATTTATGAGCCAAATACTTAATAATTATAATAAGCAGTAGTTATCTCTTGCCATCTATATATATAAAAATGGATGTATGTATTGCTCTGTATTTTTTTAACTTTTAATTTAATTTAATAAATAAAACAAATTAAGTATTTCTTTATATTTTAATTTCCAAAACTCAAAATTTTCTATCACCACCGCTTCACAATCTCCGTCGACCTTTATTTTTCATATCACTCTCCCCGCCAACCTTAATTTCTCGCGCAAATAATAAAATTTAAAACAAAATAAAAATACAAAATTCTACTTTAACAAACAAAAATAAACGGTTTTATACAAACTAAATATTTAAAATTACTAACACAAAAAAATCACAACATTAACCCCCTATTTTGAACATCTTACATACAACAGTTTGTTGATGTTCAAAATACTTCAAGTGATTTTTTTCCCTTAATAAATTTACATTTTTAAAACAAAATAATTTCTTAAAAACAAAATCAATCAATTTTACAATTTTTTCAACAAATAATGATATTCAATAAAGTTAACAAAAATTCACAAATTCCATAAACATTTTCTAAATAAAATAAAAACATGATTTCACATTCCATTCACTACCAATTTTCCCGTCCATAATCACTTAACGTTTTCTTCTTGTTTTTAATAACTTCATAAATGATCCCAAAATATGATATTTTATTTTAATTTTCGTACATCACTGAGATTTTGAAATAGAATTAATTAATAACCATTTTTCTAAATTTTCTGTAAATTTTCTTCCGATTTTCCTTTTAAATTTTTTTCTACTAATAATTTGCAATAGATTTTCCAACGTATCATAATCTTTCTTCTTCAACACGTATTTTTTGTATTCTTGGCAATTTTCATTTTCTGTCCTTATCATAGATTAAATTCTTCCAATAAATTTTGTGCTGTTTTTAAAAACTATTTTTCCATACCTCCCTTAACTTGACTTTCTCAAACTCTTCCCTATAAAACTTAATTACTTCATTACATCTTAATCTTCTCAATACACTATCATAAAATCTTCAATTCTTCTTAATACTAAATCCACTTAATTTTTATTAACAGCTATTACATAATCTCTTAGAAAACATCAATCTTCTTCTAAATTTTTCAAATAATTTTTGCTTAAAAATACATTTATTTTTCATATTGTTATTAATATTGATTTTTACATTTTTTTATTGTTGCTATTATTTATGAAACTGTTAGAAAATTTAAATTTTTATTCCTACTGTAGTTGCATTGGATTTGTTCTTGATAAAATTCTGTTTTAAATTAGTTATTTTAATTCATTTAATATCTGCAGTTATAATTTTGATTATTTTTTTGTTTTGATATTTATTGTACGTTAATGTGTTGTTACTTCAGTATCATATCGGTAAGTTTTATTTATTTGTTTTATTATCTCTTTGTTATCCGATTTTGTTTTGTGTAATTACTATTTTTTTATTTTACACTTCACGTTTATCCTTTGAACTATCTTTATTTCAGATGCTCTTTCATATGGTGGTATTTTTGCATCCATCTCCTTAAATTTTGGTTTTGTCGTCAAATTTCGAGTTATTCTTTTGTTTTTAATTTTTATATTTTTTCTTTTTATCTCAATCGAAGATCTAGGTTTAAGTTTTGTTTTCAATAATTTAGAAGTTATTTTAAATTTTTGTCTTTTAAATCCCGAATTTTTCTTGTAATGGAATTTTCCATATTTCCACCTTAAGATAAACCTAAGAAATACTTTTAATTTTGCTTTGTCCCTGATTTTATTTGTTATGTTTCTAACGTTTCTTATAAATAATTTTGAATTGTATTGTCCTTCACCGTAAAATTTTATCATTTCATCTGAATTAAAATTTAAATTCATTTCTTCTGTTTGTTTTATGGTGTTTTCTACGCGAATGAAATTGCTATGTAGATAACTCTCTTGATAATCTACCGACATACCTCTCCAATTTTCCGTCTCTTTCTCGAAATTAATATTCAAATTATCACTAACCTTTTTAGCTATAAATTTTTCTTCCCAATTAACATTATTATAAATAATCGCATCGTCCTCACTAATAACATTTGGATACTCTCTTAGTGTTACGTCCAGTGCCTCTATTTTAATTGTTAATTTATCTAATTTAACCCCCAAATTTTTGTTGTCTTCTACCCGGTTTTTCATTATGTCTTTCAACATGTCCAACATGATCGCCATATTTTTTTTAATTTCCATATTTTTTTCTTCTTTAGGAATCCCCAAGTCCGTAGTACCCCTTCTTGTGCTTTCGTATGCGATACCTTTTCTAAAATTATCCCCCGGACTACCTTCTTCTATACTAATACCCCTCGCATCATTCTCTTCGTCACTCATTTTAAATTTTTCTTAACCTCAGGGTTCACTGTGAGTTCCTCGCACATCTGGTTCACGTAGTTTGCGACAAATTCAACTGTTTTCATAAGCACCTCACGTTGCGGCGCCAAATTGCGCTGTATTTTTTTTAACTTTTAATTTAATTTAATAAATAAAACAAATTAAGTATTTCTTTATATTTTAATTTCCAAAACTCAAAATTTTCTATCACCACCGCTTCACAATCTCCGTCGACCTTTATTTTTCATATCACTCTCCCCGCCAACCTTAATTTCTCGCGCAAATAATAAAATTTAAAACAAAATAAAAATACAAAATTCTACTTTAACAAACAAAAATAAACGGTTTTATACAAACTAAATATTTAAAATTACTAACACAAAAAAATCACAACAGTATGTATGTATGTATGTTCCTTATAGACTCCTAGACCGCTTGACCAATCTTTATGAAATTTGGTGTATAAGCTAATTACGATGCTGCGAAGAAGATAGGCTACTTTAGAACGGCTTTCAACAAACTTTAATAAAATATGTGGGATTACCTGACGCCCATGAATAGATTAACGAGATTCTAACACAAACAGTACCGTCGCGTCCGCAGGTTGCTCGACAATAGCAAAATTTCAAAAACCGAAATTGTAGCAAACCCTGTATTTGTATTTTTCAAAATTTATTGATCCAAATCAGGAGCATTCGGACGACATATTAAATGCAACTCCAAATCTATAGTATATATAAAAATGGATGTATGTATTCATACGAGACAGAAATGATGTGCAAGACAGAGACCTGGTGCGAGAACAGCACTTCGACGTAGCCCAGCAACAACATTTTGTGGAAACGCAAACAAGACTTTTAGTTTCTGATCAAAAAAATGCCTACGACAAAATCATGCAAGGTCTAACCGACGCAAATGGCGGAATTTTTTTTCTTGATGCTCCGGGAGGTACAGGCAAAACATTTCTTATCAATTTGATATTGGCGTCGGTTCGAATGCAGAATGGAATCGCACTCGCAGTGGCATCATCGGGAATTGCATCAATGCTACTCCACGGTGGACGTACAGCACATTTAGCACTCAAGCTTCCGTTGAATTTCAACCAGACCGAAACACCAACATGTAACATCAGCAAAAATTCTGGTATGGCCACAATCCTTAAAACGTGCAAAATTATCATTTGGGACGAATGCACTATGGCCCATAAAAAATCGCTCGAAGCGCTGGACCGGACTCTGCGCGATTTCCGAGGAAAAAACCAAGCTATGGGAGGCGCTCTGATACTTCTTGCGGGTGATTTTCGCCAAACTTTGCCCGTTATACCTCGATCAACGCCTGCTGATGAACTGAACGCTTGCTTAAAAGCATCGTATTTATGGAACCGAGTTGAAAAAATTACGCTCTCGACAAACATGCGTGTGCATTTACTACAAGATGCGACTGCCCAAACGTTTTCAAAACAACTTTTGGATATCGGAAATGGCAAAATTCCAATTGATCGCACTACAAATGAGATTTCGTTTCCGCCCAATTTTTGTCAAATGCAGCCGAACATTCAAGCTGTTGTAAACAAGGTTTTCCAAGATTTAACGAGCAACTACAAAAATCCTGATTGGCTGTGCGAACGTGCAATTTTAGCCCCCAAAAATGACGATGTGAACAAGCTGAATGAACAAATTCAATTGAAATTGCCCGGACAATCAGTCAAATACAAATCAATAGATACACTGATGGAGCAAGAACAAGCAGTCAATTATCCTACCGAATTTCTAAATTCACTAGAGCCACCTGGAATGCCACCACACACATTGAGATTGAAAGTTGGGTCACCGGTTATACTCATTAGAAACTTGAACGCGCCAAAACTGTGCAACGGAACCAGACTGGCCATAAAAAAATTGACACCAAATTTGATCGAGGCAACAATCATCAGTGGCAAATTCAAAGGGGAAGATGTGTTGATTCCCCGCATACCGATGATTACCAACGATTTACCATTCCAGTTCAAGCGGCTTCAATTCCCCTTGCGTCTTGCCTTCGCGATTACAATCAACAAAGCACAAGGGCAATCATTAACTATTGCGGGCTTGAATTTGGAGAATTCGTATTTTTCACACGGCCAATTGTATGTTGCTTGCTCCCGAGTTGGCACACCAAAAAATTTGTACATTTATTCACCGAATGGAACTACCAAAAATATTGTGTATCCTTTAGCATTACGATAAAATAATAATAGACAACGTCCGTTGGGTCAGCTATGATAAATATATCTACAGAGTGTACCTAAATATTGTTACTTTGGTTTAAATAAATATATAAATTTTATCATCCATTCTACCCGTTTTAATTCTTTTTCAGAATGTTGCTGCACGAAGTCCAAGAGCCTACATCAAAATACTTCAGGCATAAAAAAAGCGTTTTATTTTTAATAACACCCCGACTGAAGCCGGGTATCCATAACTATATATAGATAGACAAAAGAAAAACCAAAATTACGGTTTTGTTGTGTGTACGCATTGCTGAAGTCCGTTCGTATGAAACAAACGAGTAACGGAAAGCAAGATTGGAAAACGTTCGAGTACGTAGACTAATGCAAAGTATTTTATTTTTAAAGAGACCCCGGGCGAAGCCGGGTATCCAGCTAGTTTTTAATAATTCAGAAAAAGAGGAAAATAAAGATTAAAATTTTTAAAAAATCATAAATTCAATATTTTATGGAAAAAAACAGAAAGTAGGTACAAATTTGTTTACAAAATATTTTTCAGTAGGCAGAGACGGTTCCAAGAGAAACTTTTCGGGGACTAGCAGTCCTCAATTTTCCAAGTAGATTCTACCAACTTTGCCTAATTTACACAAACGGAAGGTTTAAATAACGATTATTATTATTATTATTACATAGAAAATAAGGTTAAATCGGCAAAGATTGGTTTCTGGTTTACAACAAAGTTTGAAAACAATCCCTAGCGCGCTTTGCTCTAATTGGTTCTTGCTTAGCTTCATTTTGATTGGAGGGATCATTCCTGCTATTAAGCTCTCGTTCAAAGTCTAGGTTAAGTATCTTATTGAGTTATCTTAGTATCAGAATTGCAAAAACAGGCACCTTAAGGTAAAATAATGCATTACTAGGTTTATTTCTACTTATTTTTTGAAATTTAAAAATTTTCTAAAATTCTGATGATTTTTGAACTTGGCAATACAGCACCTGCATTTGGCTTGTTTGAAATTTATTAAAAAGCGATAACGGTTGTTATTAAAATTGAACTCTAGACAGATAATTATTGTTTTTAAAATTAATGATGAACAATCTGAAAATAATAACATTTTAAGCGGTTTATTTCAAATGTAATATAATTTTGCAACGCCATCTAGTGGATTCTCAACTGAACTTAACTTAGACTTAAAATTTTTGAAACACGAACATCAAAGACGCCGACACGAAGTGTCCCTACCTAAAGCCTCAATTACACGAGGATAGTGACTTGTACAAGTTACTAAAATCCAGTACTAAAAGCTAATGATTTAAAGGAAAGTTGTGTTTACATGGTAATAGTAGCTTGTTCAAGTTAGTAGTGTTTTAAACAAAGAATTCGAAGTGTCAAATCACTATTCTGCCAGGAAATACTAGAACGCCTGCTAAAACGAGATGTTTACACGGGTTTAGTTTTTAGGAAAGTAGGAGTGGGGGTAGTACTGGTGTGGTACTGGCTCAAGTAAATAGGATTGTTTTCTATTCACTAAACTGGAATTGTTACTAAAACCAGCACTGGAATTTAGTACTAAAATACTTGTTTACACGAAGACAGTACTAAAATTTAGTACTGGATTTTAGTAACTTGTACAAATCACTATCCTCGTGTAATTGACGCTTAATACTTTCAGTACGAGGCTTAAGTTTTATAGTTGTAATTTTTAATAAGTACATTAAGGCGTAACGCGAACATTAGGAAAAATAAGAACGTAAGAAACAGTCATAAAATCGAGTGGTAGGCCGCAAAATCTTAATTTTGAATTATTGATAAAATGCATTAAAAAATGTAAAAACCAAATAATATTGCAAAATAATAAAATTGCTTCAAAATCAAGTGAAGTGTGGGAGGCAATTAGCAAAGACTTGGAATATATTGTAAAGGCCAACACTATTTATGCAATGATAATTTGTAACAGAATTTATATAATAGGACCCAAAATACCCACTAAATAATATCCATCTTCAAATATTAATAAAATATAGGGTCGGAAATAATAATTTCGTTATACTAATTATTATTATTATGTTGTTTTTTATGTTTTTTGTATATTGTTCTTTTTATGTTTTTCTTTCACATGTAGTTTTTCTACTTTTTTGAAGCTGTATAGCTATAGCGGCTAAATAAATTTTTTTAAATTTTTATTATTATTATTATGACGTCGTATAAAATAAATTATAAATAATCTTGTTTTAATAAAATTTTATTTTAGTTTATCAAAATTTCGTTATGAGTATCAGTACTAGCTTAATATTAAGCTAGGGTCACCACCACTCAAATGGGTGTAATTCCCGAACGGTAAGAGCGATTAATTCGGGATTGCGGCAACTAATTGGCCACAAATTAGCCACAAATTCCTATATACTTATTTTTTATTTTTAGTAAGTTTTTAGTGGTGGCGGCGCTAGCTTGACATAAAGCTAGCGCCGCCACCACTCAAACGGCTGTAGTTCCCGAACCGTAAGAGCGATTAATTCGGGATTGCGGCAACTAATTGGCCACAAATTAGCCACAAATTCCTATATACTTATTTTTTATTTTTGGTAAGTTTTTAGTGGTGGCGGCGCTAGCTTGACATCAAGCTAGCGCCGCCACCACTCAAATGGCTGTAATTACCGAACGGTAAGAGCGATTAATTCGCGATTGCGGCAACTAATTAGCCACAAATTAGCCACAAATTCTCCATATATTTTTTTTAGATTTTGAAAAAGTGGCGGCGCTAGCTTGATGGAGGTCTAGAGAGCACGCCTATTAATTTTCAGGCTCATAAATGCTAACCTTAACTATTCCTTCTTCAAGTACCTTCTGTCGGGTCTACCTAGTCTTTACCTCAGCGAAGCCTCCCATCTTTATTATTTTGATATAAAAAAATCTGGAATAGTGAGGTCGTCGCTAGGTCTTGAAATCCCGATCGGTTTTAACGTTAGATCGCTTCTAGTTTTTTTCAATGAAAAATTTTCGTGGTAAGTTAGCCTCCCACTTACACCTTTTTGATGTAAAAATAATGGAAATCGATAGGCCTTATTGCTTGGATTACTCTTACTTATCTATGATTTAAATTAACAGCTCATTATACATTCATAATGATATTCGTTAATATTTGATATGCGCATAAGCATCAGAAGGGACGTAAGTTTTAAATTAATTTAGGTATTACAAAAAAATTCGATAGGACCTAAGGATAAAAATATGCGACCTAGCCTCGGCAGTCGATTTCATATCGATTTTCATTTTTTACATCGAAAAGTTGTAAATGGGATGCTTACTTACACAGAAAGATTTTAAAAAATGAATCATTTTGATTGAAAAACTAGAAGCGACCGAACGATGGGAAGCCAACTTCACGGAGGTCTATAATCTTCGATGTTGATCACTTGTACAAAGACTTGTTGGACGTATTATTATAAAATATTTTTGTCTTAGAAATAAATCGAGGAACCCCCTGAATTATCCCGATAGCATTAGGAAACATCTTGTGTATAAGTTTATACATATATGAAGTCGTTTTTATTGTAACAAAAGAATAAAATATGTTTAGGTACACAACATTTTTTATTAAATATACGGAATTTCCAATAAGAAATAAATTGCGTTTTTTATGAAAATTTTTATATTTTCCTCTGCATAATAATATTATAATTTCTTGCAATATCAGTAATAATCAAAATAATTTATAACAGAATGAAAATTCAATAAACTGAGATGATCACAATAAGTAACGCCTACTGTTTGCTCTCAATAGTTAGTATGATAAAGTCGTGATATTAGGAAATGGAAAATTTATAAACAGCAACTAAACAAATTTCAAATGAATTGATTTAAAATAAATCAAACAAGCACATAATAATAATTTTATAAAGTTTTCTATTGAAGACGCCTGCGCGTTTTCCGTAAAAGCTCCAGTTTTTCCGATTCAGGCAGCATCAAGCTGCCTTCGCCGTTTCAGTTCAAAATGGTCCGCCACTTGAGTATAACTAGTTTAATTTGCATTTTGTGCTATACGCGTACATGTAAACTTCATGTAGTGTAAATGTATATTAGAATGGAATTAACATCTATTCCTTCACATAATTTTAAGTTGTATTTCATAAATTATTCAAAGAAATACAACCACCATGTGAAAATGCAGTAAAAATTTATAACGTTTTGGTAAGAATATTATAGTAATAATAATACTAGTAGAAAAATGTAAACGAAATTTTTACGATTCTCCAAATGATTCAAAAATGAATAAACGACGTATATTTTTTTTATATTCAAGATGCTTTGTTCAATATAAAATCTAGATAGGAATTTATCTCATTGTAAGGAATACCTACGGTTAAATGGAACGAAATATTTATTATTAAATGACAATTAAAATGAACCAGGACGATTAAAAAAAAACTGGCTCTGAATGCATAAAATATTAGAAATTCATTTTCTGCTGCAAAATTTTTGAAATGAATGTTATGTAGATAGTTTGTTCATTGTTTTATTTATTGGCACTTAAAAACATTTAGCAATTATAGATCATCATCATATTCGTGGATTTTGCTTCTTCGGACACCAGTCACTCAACAGTCAACACTCGTCTGTTATTATTAGTATTAATTAATGCACATATTTATATTATGTTAATGGCCATGTTCATTTTTACAAAATCTAACTGAAACTTTTATAAAAGAAAAGTAAATACTATCACGAAACATTCAGTACAATTTTCAAAATCTTAATTTTTTAAAAATATGTTTTAGAATTTAGAGTTTATAGTTGACAATGTAGAAATGTGTACCTATAATGTTGTTACATTTCATTTGTACAGTTTTGTGATGGTTTACAATCCAGTAAAAATAGAAGTTTCTAAATTGTAACCAATTCAAATTTGGAGAAGTTAATATTAGCAATCTGAAGAAAATGTCAATTTTGAGAGAAAAAATTCTACACATTTTTTGAATAAACAATTTGAAACGAAAAATATTCATAAAAATTTACTCGTTGTGTTCTGTCTCACGGGAAAACTATTCAAAAAAGGGTAGAATTGCAAATAAACAATTTTGCAGAGCGTAAAATTGTTTTAAAAAATATAATTGTGACATATTTTTGTCTTAAATACTTCAGCCATATTAAATTAGGGATATTCAACAATGAATCATTTTATATTGTAATATAGCTTCATATCGTAATAATATCATCAATAATTTAATTGCAAGATAACAGCATTGAGTTGAGTAGATAAAAAGTTCATAGCTTGTACTGACACCCAAAGTTATTCTTTCAGTTGTGCGCTTATTTGCACTTATTTGATGTATATTTACTAGTTCCTGAAACTTTAAAAGCTGCACTTCGTGCTGTTTGTACCGGCGATAGGATGCGATCGTTATTTTTATGATTTATTTACGACAAAACGGTTGACTTCACTACGAAAAGTGAATAGCTGGAAATTTGAGAGAATAGAATACTAAAAAAAAGCACACAAGGGCGGAATTTTGTCCAACAAGTAGTTTATGAGTTATGTTAAAAACAAGAGAAAAAAGTGTTCGTTTACTCATCATCGTCAGCCAAAAACCCACTTGTTCGAAAAAACGTATTTGAAATATTGCAAAAACTATTTTAAGGCGTGACTATAAATCATGAACATTTTAGCTATTCAATTTAGTAGTCATATTAAAATTCAATTCTTCAACATATTTAGGCAATTAATCGCATCGACTATAATAAATAATGGCTCATTTTCGAACGTTTCTAACTATCCAAGAATTTAAAAAATATTCCACCTGTGGTATCTGTGAAGAAATAAATACTACTCTATAAATTTGTTTACATGCAGTTTTTATATAACTTAAAGGATGAAATACCTTTAGAATCACTGAGAGCACTTATGGAGGAAAATCAGTTTCACAGGGGACAATATGAAAGCCTACTGTTTGCTCCGAAATTGCAGACCAGTCGAGTCAATGAAATCATTGAATTTTTATTTTTCTAAACTTAAAACATTAAAAAAAAGATTAAAAACGCGTTTTTCTAAAATAATATACATTTTCAAATTGGCGTAAGCAATAATTTAAAAAATTATTGAATGATTCCGTTGCAATTTTAAGAACAATATTATATTTGAACTTGAACCTATAAGTTTTAAAGTTTTTTTTAAAAAAACAATTTTTTTATTGCATAAATAATTTTTCAAATATTTTGTATAAAGTTCAGATTAATTTTTAAAATTGTCGTTTTTTTCGGTTTACGCACATCATAATAATGTATAGGCGATACAATCGGAGACAAAAGTATGTAAAAATCGGAACATCAAGAATATTTACCTTTCGTGTGTTTTAAGACAATTTTTGAATGTCATATAAAATGATAATCCAAGTATGCTGCAAAGCTTATTTCTTTTAAAATCGCATTATTTTACTGAAATGAGACAAATTTTATTTATTTCAACAAAAATTTTGCGAGTGCCTGTACCTGCAATCCAACTTCACAAAATAAAAATTTTTTTAATAAAAATTGATAATTGTGTTTGCAAGATGGATAAAAACCTAAAGAATTATGATATGTATAATTTCCTTTTTTTAACATATTTAACTCCCTTTCAACGTCGATATCTATTAAAACTAATGAAAATAGAGAACATTTTATGGAGTTATTCTCAGCAACAGTGTAGTGAACTGTGATTAAATTTTGCTAAAACTTTCTTCTATTTACCAACAATAACTATAAAAAATTTGTAAAAAAATCCGACTTTTTTTCCATATGTTTTAAGCTAACGTATTCGATAAACTGTTGTTTTTCTTATGAAAAATAAAATGATTTTTACATTACAAGTTTTCCTTTAAGCTATTACTTAAAATTATTTTAAAGAAGAGTATTTTACTCTTTACATCTTGTGATTTTCCCTAATAAGCCGACTCCCGAGGAAAACCATACATGTGCTTTTAACGAACCTTAAGAAAATAAGCAGTTATAAATTAAAACTGCAAGAACTAACTAAACGGTTTAATGAATTGATTTGAAATTTTTTTCACTAGACCACAAAGTCACTGAGGACATGAGTACCAATTTTCCTCGATGTCAGACCTTTTTTAATTTTATTTTTTTGTCTTGTATACATCCTTAAGAAGTTAGAAAAGAGTTTTTTAACCTACTTTTGCTAGTATATGTATATCAAACCATCTCCATCTGAAATAAACTATTTTTTTGCATTTTGTTCTCTACAAATTTAATCGTCGGACCTACAAAAAATTAATTTAAACAAAAAGTGACAAAAATATACTACGATTTTTGCTATAAAATATTTACTTTATACCGCAAACTGATCAAGTTTCGCTACAACCTCACATGACTTGCTTAACCGTAGATGGTCTTTATGCATTAGATAGCCTTGTTACCTAAAACGCAGTTCTCGAGAGCGTGGATTCGGTTCCATTAGGTCCTTATCATACTCAGATCTCATCTCAGCGAAGCAGTTACTCTCAAATTAAGGTTTCTTTCTCATATTAACAATAGTGCAACATCAAATCAACAACACTAGTATTGTTTTTTGAATTGATACTAATGATAAGTTAAAAGTAGTTACTGTCAAATTAATACTATTTTTATTCGTTTTAAGAATATTCTGACATCAAACTAACAGCATTGGAAATTTAAATTGAAAGAGAATGTAATTTATTTTGATTTATAACGATTTTTATTTGGAAATAAAAGTATTATGTATTTTTTAATATTATATTTTTAAAAAACTACAACTAAAACAAAATATAAACTTAAATCTAACACTAAAACCAAAAATTAAATTAAAGAATAAATAAAAATTAAAAAATAAGAACTAACAAAAACAATATAAAATATAAATAAAAAAATTAAAACAAACAAGTTAATTACTTTCTTCTTCTTCTTCTTCATCTTCCTCTTTAATTAGGCACTGTCTGTCTTTTGCCAGAGCAGCTTCGGTGTCTTAAATTCAGTACTTAACTAAAAATAATAAATTAGTGTTAACATACAACAGTATAGTTAATACGTTAAATAATAAAAAATAAAATTTTGCGCCATGGATTTCAAAATTAACCAATCTTTCAAAATTTCGTAGTTATTTTCACCCTTTTTTGGTCGAAGTTTAAGAAGCTTGCCATTCATCAACAACTTCTTCGTGCGGTTCAAAATTAAATTTAAGCCAATAATTGTGGTAGTATATCGCAACAGTTTTGTCAAATTCCAGACTTCTATTACTAGTTTGGTATTCTGAGGTGCTTGGATTTGAATTTTTACGTTTGTGTCGATATTGACTGTTAATATATCTGTAGTAGAGAACCCCCATTTTGTCGTTTTAATTTCGAACTTCTGTTATAGTAATATTCCTGCAAAACATATATCAGACAATAATTTATTATTATTTATGTCAAATTATAAATTAAACTCACCATAACATTTTTGGAAAAATATTTAATGATTTAAGATGAAAAATAACCTTGTTTCGTTTTAAAACTGCTACCCTATATATCTAGGCAAGAAAATACTTACAAAATTTTCATTTCAAGGCTCAGTTTCGCTAATTATCCATTGTGAAATTAGAAAAGTTTTAACTACACTGTTTCAACGTAGTACGCATTAAGAACCGAAATGGGACTGATATCAACGGTAAAGATAATAGTTTGCACTATAACTCATTTTTATAAATAGAAACTGCATTTTGCAGATTTGCATTGTAAACTTATTAAAAACTTGTACCTCAAAATGAATATTTGTACTTTCAAAATACAAGAAGTACTTTATCCAAAACCTTATACTTTTGAAATGATATGCAACACATACTTAATTTAAAATTATTCAATTTCAAACATGGTGTTTCTTATACTAATCAAAAGTATATGCAATTGTTTTGACAATAATTTACTTCAATTTAACAATATTTAAATCAAAAACAGTTTTTGAAAGTAGCTTTTGTCGCGATTCTTCCAAATTCAAACAAACAGCAAAACTTTCATTATTCATGTTAAAAACAAAATTATTTATTTTAAAAGTAGGCTTTTCATTGCTTGAACAAGACATGTTTAATTAATTCTCTAAATTTAGAGTAAAACATAAAATACACACATAATAAGCGAGTAAAACTAGCTCGTACTTGAGGACTGCGTACAAGGAAACAAAAATAAAAAACTCAAATTTGAAGAACTGACATCTACCTGAAGAGTAAATTCAGTAAAAAAAATACAATTGAGTATTATTGAAGAGGATAACTCAACAAAACGAAGTTATGCTCCAGCAAAGATTCAGGACCCTTCGAAATCAATAACATTACTTCATCATTCAATTGGTCTAGCATCCAGTAATGCAGGTCTATAAAATAGAGAATACAAAATATTCATTAAAAAATCAACATTCCTGCCAGTTCCAAGACTCATTATCAAGAAATGATAGTTTGACCAATCGGATATAAACATTTCACAAGGAAACATCCTCTTGTCAACAAAAAAACAACTATCAGGAATCAAAATTCAAAAGGGTAAAATAAACCATTATTTGCACCAGCAATGTAATAATAAAAACTTCATCAACTCCAAATCGACCCACAGGTGATGGCTTAAAATATCGTCATCGTAAAGCAGTAACCATATGGTGAATAAATAAGAAAAGATTTCCAAACTGGATAAAAAACCACCATTTTACGACGACAAAAATATAAATCGATATGAAACCAAATACTAATATTTATAAAACGAACTACCAGTAACCTGGGTGCTAAAAATAATTTGTTAAACAAATTAATTTGAAAGAAAATACTATATTTACCCGTTATCCGGCAAAATGAAATTTAATTTAAACAACTATAGAAACTAAAAACACCAAGATTACACGTCCATTCCTTGCGAAATTTCTGTGTAATGGCGCTTATCAAAACTACACATATTTTCAAAAACTAAAGCGATCCAGCGGCATAGCTTGAAAACGAAATGAACTATTACAATAATAGAAAACCCTAATTCTAACATATTTTGGGCCCTAATAAGGACCGGTATACTTCCATCGCAATTGCAAGAAGTATGTATGTAACTGTACGTAATTAGTATCGTATCGTGACTTTCATCGAGTCCCATGGCTTAGCCATATACTTCTTGTCGGTTTTTGTGTCTTTCTAGGCGTTTTTTGATAGGGGTCGTACCCTTGAGTCCCTATGGGACATATCAGTGTCTGCTGCTGCCTGTGGGCCCCCTTTTTGGGAGTCCAAGCTCGGGCCTGCGCCCTAACGTAGTATACGTTAATTAATTAATTAATTAGTATTGAAACTGACTCATATAATAAGTATCTAACCTTTCCAAGTTTATAGTTTATAGCGTAAGCAGCAGGTTATTTCGGATTTTGGTAATTTTTGGCTTTATTTTTGAATGATCCATAAAATTTAATGTTTATATTTGTAATTTACGCCTTTTTCAACAATAATGTCATTAGAAAATTTTTAAAATCCTGGGCCTGGTTAACGTGCTACTCCCAATATAATCTACAGGAATTTTTTTTAAATAATACTTAGATTAAATATCGTTACCTGTGAAAATATATAATAATAAAAATTAAAGCTTGCAATTTAAACTTATTTAAATTCGTTTTATTAACCTGTTTATCGCTTAATTTTTATTATTTTTTATTTTTTTTAAATATAATTTTTTTATACTAGTTATTCAGTTTTTGTTACTTAATACGGGATGTAGTATAATATGATATAAATTTCATTACGAAAACTTCCACCACTATTATTCATAATCATAAATTACCTATGATTTTTAATTTCGAAAATTTCTTTAGTGCTTTAAAGCTAAATCTAATTGTTGTATTATACTCCTAAAACATTTCTTAATTTTATTTTTTTTGTAATTCATTTTCAATGCCGTTTAAAATACAGAATTTTTACTCTTATTACGATTACAAATATTTCAAATTAAATATAATAGATTTTTACCTTTAAGTAAAACCAAAAAATTATTAAAATACAGTAGAGCGTCGATAATCCGGATCAATAATTGTGACCGGACCTTATCCCTCCATTGTGGCGTCGTTGATCTTTTGGTTTCTACTGATCACTACTTAGTGTATTGCTGTTTGGATCTGCATACGTCTTCAAATGAACCACGCAAAATCACCTATCGGGATTTTCGTTATTTTGATCAGGTCAGTTTCTCGGCTGACGCGGCACACCTGCCATGGAGTATGGTCGATGAACTTCACTCTTGTGATTCAAAAGTTGAGTTTCTAAATAACCTTATCTTATCATTATTTGATGTACACGCACCTCGGACTATTGTCTTTAGAGATAAGGAAAAGCCCTGGATAACGTGGACAATAAATTAGAGAGATGGCTAGACTGAAGAGGCGGGCCTACATTAAGTATAGACGCACACGATCGAGTATAGATTTTGAGTGTTACTGTGACCTCAGGAGATATTTGTTGGGCGCTATTAGGAGGGAGAAGGCGAGCTATATAAACTATCAGCTTTCGCTCCATCGCTTAAATCCGAGAAAACTTTGGAGATGTTTGTCTTCTTGGGGCGTACATTCTCGTCCGTCTAATCAGATATCTCCACAGTTGTGTGCGGACCCGGACTTCATTAATTCTTACTTCCTCAGCTCTGTTCCGGGAGGTTCCGCCGGGGTTGATTTAGGGCTTGATGGTTCGTTTTTTCCGGTTGTGGGGCCACTCTCTATTTGTGAGGTCCGGCCTGAAGCGTTGAGTACTGTTGTGGGGACTTTGCGCTCCGATGCTTTGGGTCCTGATGGGATCAGTCTTCGTATGTTGAAGCTTGCCCTTTCATTTTGCGGTGAGGTGATCTGCAACCTATTAAATTTCTCTTTTGGAACTGGAGAGGTGCCATCTATCTGGAAGGCATCACGTGTTAGACCACTTTCCAGAGTTCCAATGGCCTCGGATCCTTCTCATCTCCGTCCCATTAGCATTTTGTCACCATTTGCAAAGATAGCCGAGTCCCTTATTAAGTGCGCC
The DNA here is from genome assembly GCA_963170105.1 of Cantharis lateralis. NCBI lineage: Eukaryota > Metazoa > Arthropoda > Insecta > Coleoptera > Cantharidae > Cantharis > Cantharis lateralis. The sequence continues at coordinate 15,909,336 of OY720629.1, forward strand.
TTATGTGAGCACCTGGCACTCAACCGGATTTTGTCGCCTGCCCAGTCAGGTTTCAGGCCCCGCCACAGCACCGCGACCTCTTTGTTGCGGCTTACCTCGGATATCTCTTCATCATTCGATCGTTCTGAGGTTACCTTATTGGTGCTTCTTGACTACTCTAAGGCCTTTGACTCAGTGGATCATGATCGTCTTTTGGCCAAGCTTCACTATTATGGCTGCGATGAGTCATTGTGTGGGTGGTTAGCGGGCTATTTGCGGGGTAGGACCCAGGTGGTGGAATTGGCGGGAAACGTGTCGCGGCCACTGTTTGTTTCGCGTGGTGTTCCTCAGGGAAGCATCCTTGCTCCGCTGCTATTTATATTATACACGACCGACTTGGGGAGAGTGGTGGACCCTGATTGTTTCCTCGAACTTTATGTTGACGATTCCCGGATACGAGTATCATGTTTGCCATCGAGCATTGATACTGCGATAGAGATGTTAAACCGAAATCTCGAATCGGTACGTGTGTGGTCTGTATTGAATGGTTTGACTTTAAATCCCGCAAAGTCGGAACTTCTGATTTTGGGTAAACATGGACTGGTTTCATTCTGCTCGTAGTTTGGGACTTATCTTGGACAGTGAGCTCAGCTTTTGTCAACATGTAGACCGTAAGCTGAAGACATGCTATTACAAGCTGAGATCACTTTACCAGTTTAAAACTGTTTTACCATCACATGTGAAGTGGGCAATCGTCAGCTCTACAATTTTGTCCAATATTGAGTATTGTGTGACGGTGTATTACGGGTTTCTCACGAAGGAATACAAGCGGAGGCTCCAGCTTTTGCAGAATTCATGCCTGCGTTTTTCTTCCAATATACGTAGATTCGACCTTATCACCCCTTACTATCGAGACCTTGCCATCTTTAAGCTGAATCAAAGATTTTCATTGCTCTTTGGAGTTTTACTCTTTATAATATGGAAAAGTGGTGAACCGACTTATCTAAGAAATATGATTAGACCTAGTTCCATGTGCCATGCTCGTGTCTTGAGAGATTTGGGTAATTTTGATGTGCCATCCCATTCCACGGCAAAGTTCGAGAGGTGCTTTACATGTCTGGAGTCCAGATTTTTGGAGGAGCATTTTGATATCTTTATGGAATCGATTAGCGTGGCATCCTTCCGCCGAAGTTTGAGCGACATATTACTTTGTTTGCAAGAATAGTTTTTATTTTTTTTTACTTGTGTTATTAATTGTACTAATTTTGTATTAATATTGTATTAATTTCGTTTTTATATGGGTGGCTTGAAAATCTAGTTTTTGTTAGAAGCCATCCAATTAAGTAATGTAAACACTTACGTATCTTAATAAATAGTATTATTATTATTATTATAATTATTATTATTAAAAAAAAATTTCCACCGGAATTGAATCCGGATTATCGACGGTCCGGACTTTTGACGTCCGGATTATCGACGCTCTACTGTAAATATAAATGGATCATTTAACTGTGGGTCCAATTTGACCCAGTTTTAGCAAACTAAGGTTGAAAATTATTTTAGTACGGCAAGTTTTAATATAATTTTTTTTTAATTTTTAAAATGTTTAATATGGTCATTTATTGGAGTTGAAGATACCCAAAAGTAATACAGCTGTTGCGAGTATCAACCATGAAAATAATTGAAAGTGTAATATTTAGGGAATATCTCCATTCTTAGTAGTACTACTGTTCTTATGTTCATACCATTAGTCAAGTATTAATCCGAGATTCAAGATTAATTCTCGGTGGCAATAAAATAGTCGCAATATTTAAACTATTAAATGCATTTAAAGTCAATCCGAGAATTAATCTTGAATCTCGGATTGATCCTTGACTATTACGGGCATTAGTAAGAAGACGATTGAATCGACTATTAAGCCGAGAAGCCCGGTTCGATCCTGGACCGAGCAAGAAATTGTGACCGTTTTCCCTCGGAAGGCAATGGCAAACCACCGAGATACTTTGCGACTTTGCCTAGAAAGCCGCTTCTCAATAATTGAGAAAGTGGGCACCACGCTCTTATCGGGGCAAAAGGACTGAGGAGAAGGATATTCTTAGTAGATTATAGAACAATAGAAGTATCCCCTAACTATTATAATTCATTATAATATAAAACTTGTATAAAGAGCATAATAATCTGAAATAAAAGTAGCTCGAATTGATAAAAAATATATACTTATAATTTCTTATAATCTTATAAAAAAAAGATAATTTGGTCTTATTAAACTTATAAGTACATATATGAGAAATGCACTAACATTATTCCGGTATGAAAGTGTAAACGTGTAACGTGTGAACATTTTTATTTTCATAAAGGCTTTTAATGATTAAGTGATCGCAGCAGATAATTGTTTATCTTAGCTTTTCGTAAGTAATACTACTTATACCGGTAGGAGCAAATAAAATACATTTAATATTTGAACAGGGTAGATACACTTATTTCTTAAGTTGATTCATTTAATTAAATTAACAAAACTATTCAAAATATTAAACTGAAATCTAAAAGAAATTACGAATTGCTTTTTTAAATAATACCAAATGCTCTCAAGCTAAGCCCTCTAGTAATAACATATTTTTACTTATTTAAGAAAACGTATTTTAGATTTTCTAGTTATCTTTTTTAATAAATTCAAGTTTCCGTTCAAAACAGTTTAGTAAAATTTTAGTAGGCATCCTGGTCCACAAGGTCCAAGCCATTGCTTCGATATTAAAATAATTTTTGATTATTAATGATATTATTTAATAATTATTATAATAAGTGTTCTCTCTTTTTCTTCGTTTAATACCATATAACCAATAACCAAGAAATAAAATATTCTATTATGGCCTACTTTTCTAAAAGATACGAATTACGATAGAGAATAAAAATAACAAAACTCAATGTTGATTTGGAAAACATATTTTGAAGAAAAACATTTTCACAATTATAAAATCAATAAAACCTGAAGTTTGAATCCAGAAAAGCAATTTTAAAATACAAAATAAACAAATAAGTAAACGGCCGTGCTTTAGAAAGTTTCGAATGAATGGATGTCATCAATTTAAAAAGTTATTAAACACAAAAGGAGCTTCGATTTTAAGGAAATATATTAAGACTTCAAATTGAAATTATTTTCTAATATAAAATAACTACAAAACATAATAATTATGTCCTTTTAGTTTATACAAAATGGCACTCTGTTATAATGTAATATACAGCTCCACCAACTTTAGAAAGGACTTTAGAACCGTGCCCGGCGCTGACAAAATTTAAAAGGTACACTCAAATGAAGAAGTTTCTGGGTGCGAATATTTTAAATCCATAAATTATTTTGTCAATTTATGAAGATTTGTTCTAAACTGAATACTGTTTTTGTAGACAATAAAGCTCTAATATTAATAACACAAACCTGAACAAGACAAACAACCACGACAAAAATGTAAACACACGCAAAGATTTGTAACTTGTACAACAGAATGTACTTGAGAAATAAATTGACGTTCATGCGTTCATTCAAATGTTTTTCAAATTAGTTGGCATATTTTCCGGGTGCTTTCTAAGCTTGGTGGAACTGTACATCCATTGTTGCATTTTGCTCAACAATTTGTACGTCTCTGGATGTTATGTAATATAAATTATAAATACGTTTAAAGTATATCATGCTAACAGGTTTCAGAGGTTCTTATAGATATCACTAAAATTCTTGCAGAATACAAAAATGGACATTAAAATGAAGCGATTAAACTATGGATTAACATAAAATTTTCCTTGAATTTTCAAAATAACAGAATTTAAAAAATCGATTTTTGCATAAGAAAGTACATTACAGTCGCATTCTGTTGGCGGTACAAGTGTTACACGTAAGCTGTGGCTACAGCATGTAATGTTTTAGAGGAACGCGAATTTAATATCCTCACCCAAAGCGCCTAACATGTTATTCTTTTTCAAAAAATTCCTCAACTCCAAATATTTTCTTTTTGCCTTTTTTCTTAACTTTCTTCTAAGCATCTTTACCTTAGTTTACTGCTACGGTTTCCAATTTTTCTCTGTTTGGTGTATCTGTTAATATTTCAGACTTCCACTTTTGGCGGTTGGGTTTACCTGTGCGTGGTTTTGGAACAGGACTCAATTCTTCTTAAATGGCTGATGTACTGGGGGCAGGATCATCATTACTTTCAGTATACTAGTTGAAACAAAGCTGGTATACAGTCCGAAGTAGAAGGTAATTCGTAATCAATTACAATTACTGGGAGATGGTGAATGGCTGGTAGAAAATCTTCGTGCATTGCGCACGATTAACCGACAGTGCCGGTTTTACCTTTATTTAGTATAAGTCATTGAAATACGTTTTGTTACCTAAACTACCTATATCAGTGTCAAGAAGATTCATTAACCAATGTGTTAAAGCATACGATAATAAAACAATGTAAAAATGGAAATACTTATGGCTTATTTTCTCCGACATGTAAATTAGTATAAAACCGAGGGGTCCCTCACTAGGCAAAAATTTGTACAGTATTGCTAATTGTCGGCAATAAATTACTTATTTATTATTATTATCTTCATTACCTCTATTCCCAGTTATTTCCTGGTTATTACCACTAATTCCACTTTATTCCTGTTAATGCCACCGTATTACCGTATTTACAAAATATTGCAAGATCATTTCTAGAAATGGATATGCACTTTTAAATTATTTTAGTTTTCGAGTCGGTTGCTTTGAACATCTAAAATAATAGCAATCGAACTTTATAGATTGATTCATTAAGCCCGTGTCTCACTATAAAAATTTGTATAAAAATTTTATAAAAGTTTGCATAAAAGCGATTTGGATAGTGTGACAGCGGAATTGTTTTATAAAAATGACATTTGTAAAAATATTTTGATGGTGCTTCTATTTTCATGACGTCACAAAATAGTTTTATAAAACTTCTCATTTTAGAGCAGTTTCTAAAATTTTTATAAAAGGAGGAATCCCATTGGCTGCTGAAGCCAAAACGTCAACTACTGAGCTGTCACAGCTGATCTTATTTGTATGAAACTTTGCACCGAATATTTTACAGTGGGACATGGCTTAAAAATATTTTTATGTCACGTGACGTTACATTGTTTGTATGAAAATTTTTATAAAAACAATTTTATACAAATTTTATAGTGAGACACGGGCTTTAAATTGAATGCCCTTAGTACTTTTCTATGTAAAAACTACCAAGTAAAAATGTTGGTGAGACTAACAAATTGAAAATAGCGAAATACGATAAAAAGTAATATTTTTTACAAGAAACTTTTTATTAAAAAAAAACTTAAAAACAAATATCGTCGTTTGTTAAAAACAAATATAAAAACTTTAAATAAAATAAAATTTAAAAAAATTTAATAAAACTGTAGATACTAAAAAATATTTCGAATAGTTTCTAGCTTGCAGTCAAAATGACTTGCATGAAAAGTATAGAATCAGCACTCCCATGCTATTTGTTAATTTGATGTGGGAAATATTTTGACTGCAAGTTAAAAAATTTCCGAAAAATTGTTATTTTTCCTTTTTAGTGCATTTTTATTTCATGGTCATGGTTAAGTCGCGCTCAGTCAGAAACGGCGCGACGAAATAGATAAATTTATAGAAACAAAATTGAAGGCAATGAAATTTGTAACAAAAAATGTCTAATAAGTTCTGCTGTAAAATCGATTTTAATATGACAAAAAACGGCTTCAATATGTACATATACATATATGTGTATGTTCTAACTTAAAGAATATGTTGAGATTCAAAAAGCAACATTGATCGTGTATAAAGTACAAGAAATTATTATTGCATATTTACGGTTTCATGCTCTTTTTTATTAATTTGCTTACAATAATTCTTTATGATAACACTGCTTCATATTGTCAAATTTTACTATACATTAAAACTATGTCATAAGCCATCATTCAATATGTTGTATAATGAGTATAAAATTATTATTATAAAATGTGTAACTAATGGTTATAGAAAGATAAATAATGTGTGTTGATTTATCGATGTTCGCAAGGTCGACGCAAGCTGCGATTAGCGGTCCACCCAAAAAATCCAGCTGTTCATTGAGTAGAGTAGATGGGTTACTTTTAGGATTTTTTTTAATTTCAATGGATTCTAAAGCGGTTCATCTTGCTACCTTTCTCGCATAGGTGTAGAAACTCGACTTCCACCTTCTTGGCATGGTGGTCTTGCAGAATCAGGTGATCAGAGAAATTTGATTTTCCTTCATTCTGGTTTTTCAAATGTAAAAAGTGATCATTCAATTTGGTTCTGAACGCACGGCCTGTCGGTCCCACATATATTTTTTCACAATTCTTGCATTTAATTTTATAAATGCCGCTTCTATCCTTGTTTCTTATGGGGTTCTTGGTTCTTGATCTTTTTGACCTGTAATAATAACCTTCCCTATTGGGTAGGTTAACAATTTACACTCGGAATTGGTCTTTTCCGGTAATAAATTTATTGTCAAACCCGTCAAAGAAACCTTCGCTAACTCTTGTTTATTTATAGGTCGGAAGCGAGGGTGTGAATTCAAAAGTGAATTTGCTAATGCTTTCCCTGCAATAAAAAATAGACAAAACGCAATTGAATGATAATACATATAATCACATACGATGGAAATTATTGATTTAACAACAATACAAATTCCAATGCTATAAACCAAATTAACAGCTTCAAATAAAGCAATCGCTGCAGTAGATGATGACCCACTTGGTCTTCGTGAATGTAAAGAGATGCACCAACAAATTACCGTAATAGTAATAATAAAGATTGAACTCACCAAGTACTTAATGTTCTTACAAAATCGTGGTGACAAAGGTATATTATGGAACTGCCGTACACTTGTAAGATTTGATATAAAACTACTGCAGCCACGAACTCCAGAAGATGGTAGGCGACTTGACACCGTAGATTCTTACAGAGGAGTTGGTGAATCGGATGACGTGGTCGAACAGATGTTGATTCCAGAAAAATACTTTTTCGCGTACTACACAGTAACCGGGAAAATATCTGGATGTCGATATGATGACTGTTAAACATCGGCTGATCACAAAATTCAAGTTGTAACTTGCTTACATTCAAATTCAACTTCCACACACGTGGTTAAAGGAACAAATCCAAAATTCTCGGCTTCGACTTGAGATTAACGTCACAAATTAATAGACGAGCGCCTAGGCATGGAAGAGGGAAAACTCAACGCGAAGTGAGTTTTAAACTAATAACTGAACCGTTTCCTCCGTGGAATTTCCTCACTACACATACTATGGCGCGGTTCTCCGCGATCCCGCCTTAAATAGTTCCAGAGGGTGCTGTCCCATAGGCGTCTCATTAGAAGAGTATACACGGGCTTCAAAGTACCATTAGTCATTTAAGTGAATAATTATTTTCGTTACAGACCATTATTATTGTCTATGATATGGGGTTGATAGCCGTTGTTATTGCTTCAAATTTGAATTATATTTAATTCAATAATTTTATCATGTTCATCCATAGGAATATTTAGAAGTCTCCATATAATAGATCGGAAGCCAGCCATTTTGTGTGTCCAAGGGTGGTTCGGGTCTTCTGGTATCACGGTATCGGTACAAGTGGGTTTTCGGTAGATCTTAAATGTATATCGGCCTTGGTTTCTTTTTATGGATAAATCAAGAATATTTCAATCAAGATTGAAGAGGTGTTTAGGCATTTAATACCTCAAAGCTGTTGCCGGCATCTTGTGAGGGAGCACCGTGAGATATCCTTGTGTACTTGGTCGGGGATCGAACCCACAACTACGGCATAGCAATCGAGCATTCATACCGTTCGCCTACGACCGCGCTCTTGCATAAATTGCATAATACATAAATCTATTTTATTTTGTTATAATATATAAAGAGTAATCGATTATTATTAATAATTTAGTAATATAACATTCGTATCTTAACAATAACATTTAATTTTTTGTAATTTTAATAATAAAGAAATAAATTTTGACTTGTGTTTTAAAAAAATAATAAAGTCAAAGTAACAAATAAAGCTTGTAGAGTTTATTATATCTTTATTAACAAGGTGGAACTCGGATGACCGCAGTTCTAAGGCTTCTATACATCTCCTTTCTTTCTGGATTAATTGTAAAAGAAACCTCGATTTGATTCATTAATATGAATTAAGTACAAAATATTCTTAATTCCTTTAATTCTTTAATGCGATAATGGAAAACATAATTTTACTATATAAGAAATGAAAAAATACACTAGATTTTAAGGTAGCTGAAAGTTGCTTGACCTTTTTCTCAATTCTCTCTTTTTCTCAAATTCTATTCTATTTTTATGTTGGTAACAGTTCTTAAATTTGAAACATGCGGACGGACACGGGAGCAGAACATAAGGCTTCCTTACTATACTTTGTAAAGAAGCCTAAAATTTAAACTATCGAATTCATCTTATTATGAAAGGATTATAAAATTATTTTTCTGTCGCTTGGCTTTTATTTATTGAATATTGTACTATATTTTATATTTTTAAATCAGAATTTTCTCCTCTTTCATTTGATATCCCATTCGATACAATAGCAATTTTTTTTTTCAGAAACCCCTACTTTTTTCGCTGTAACATCCGTTGTTTTTTGTTTTAGGACAATGATGATAAACCTTATCAGCGATTTCGCAAAGTACACATATCGGGATTCAAGGATATGTAAACCTCACGAAAAACTGTTTTCAACTCTAAGAAATATTGTCTTAATAAGGTTAGTGGTATCATTTAACAAATAATCATTATTATGTATATTGATTTACGAACGACAATAAGTACGCCACCTCCCTAACCTTATTACTGGATTGCGCAGATCTATCACAATAAAATATATTAAAATGAAAAAATAAAGCTCATCCTAATAGTATATCATTATTGTTTAAAAACGTTTTGATCAAACCAATTGTATGATACGACCAACAATTAACAGCACTACGAGTATCATTAATTTTAGTTAAGATACTACTACAGTTTTTATTAATAAAATTTTAAAAAATAAGTAATAAAACTAAAGATAAAGTTAAAATAATAGATTTTAGCAGTGAAATAAAGAAATACATTCATACGTAGAAAATTATTATTTAAAAAATATATATTTTAAAACAAAGCTTTTATTTAAATGAAAAAATGAACCAAAAAGAAGGAAACAATATTTGAAATGTACTGAAAAGGATAAAATAATAAAAGCGTGTGCCGTAAACATTTATATATTTTCACCGTACTTATACATATATGTATATTACTGGACAAAAAGTAATGAGACTGTATTTTTTTAAATACATTCGCTATGAATATACCTAATGTTTATATCAATTTGGTATATTGTTATGTCTGTAGTAAACAGCTGCCATAAATTTCATAACATTTGTCTTGTTAGATTAGAAATTGCAACGATTTTTGTGTTTAAAGAAAATTGTTGTCTGCGATTTTTAAAATGGAACAAATCTGTGAAACAAAGAATTTTGTCAAAAAAATTTAATTTCTTGTTCTGATGTATTGAAAATATTACAAAAGTGTTACGGCGATGAACTTTTATTAAAATTATAAGTTTTTAAGTGGTGCAAATCATTTGGTGAGGATCGTGAAGCAATCGAAGACGAACCTCGTACAAAAAGGCCATATGAACCTCAACTACTGATAAAAACTTCAACAAAAACAAAAAGCTTGTACTTTTCAATCATGGATTTACGATTTATGACAATTCGTATAAATGGACCAGAATTATGGCAAATAATAATAACTAGGCAAAAGGAAAAAATAATAAGAAACAAAAAATTATACTCGAATAACATTTTTAAAAGGTGCAATTAACACATAATAATAATGTCCCATAACATGAAAACTCAGCTGCGTTCTAAATTGTTCCATTTTAAAAATTTAAAATTTTAAATATTAACATTGAAAAATCTGATCATTTTCCTTCTTCAAATTTGATTTGCTGACTGGAGGATATTATTTGGAGTGGGATGCTTATGAGGGTCATCTGTGAAATTTTTCTTGCATATTTATCAAAAACAAACAGGAATATTCTATTCTAAGTAAGATGTCCCCATGGTAATTATTCAAACAATTTAATATTGAGATATTTGAGTTTCAATAATGGATAAACTGGGATGAACTTGTTGCTATTGATGAATAAGTGGCGCATTTTGAAGCAAATAAATTTCATATAGTTTGCAAGTTGCAATGCGACCTATGTTTCTATCATTTATATTAATGGGGCGCAAACAATGTGCGAGAGAGAACTAGCAACAAAGATGCGTATACACATTTTAATAATGTGTTTTTAAAGATACAGTAAGTAAAAAAATTAATTGCACACCATAAGAAATTTCAATAAATCGGTTTTATATTACCTATAATTATTTCTAAAGAAAATTAATTGGTTTCAATGCCAGTTAATAAAGTATTTCATAAAGTTGGCCAAGACGAAAAAGTTTTCATTGAAATTGCATACAGAACAAGATTATACGGAGATTGATTTCACAAGTCAAAAATATAGTTGGACACTAAATTATTCTGTTTCGTTAGACTTTTAAATGATTTTACTTAGTACTTTGTTGGATAGCCTTTTCGTGTTAAGACACGCACTGTAAACGTTTTGGCATATTGAAATATTTTTTTTTAAGTGATCACTACTTATCAGTTCCAATTCCACATTTTTTTTGCATAGAACATTTAAAACTTAATGTAACATTGTTATAAAAAAAATAATAAAATATAGCAAATTTAATGTTGTTGTGATTTAACAAATAGGTGAATACAATGTACATAATATTATTATGTAATATCAATTTTTAGAAATTTTGATTTACTTTTCGAATAGTCAAAAAATGTAATATATTTCGTGTTTAAATATGTACTACATATTATACTATACTATCGTATAATAATATATTATGAGCTCAGCTGTACTGAAGTTCCACAAATTTTTAAAACTAATTTTAGAAGCTTTAAGATCGAAGTATGTAATTATTATACGAATTGTGTATAATACACTTAATTGCTGTTTATATGTCTTGGTATACCTATCTGATTTGTTGTCAAAACTTTCAAATTTTGTTTTAAAATTTTTGTTGAATATTAGTTCAGCTGAGCTCAATTTACGCTCTTACGTAAAATCGGCTTCGAATAATTTATTAGTATATTATTGATAAATGTGTATTTTATCTCTCGTGCATTTTATATGTTTACACTAGTAAAAATCCGGTGTTAAAATTAACACCAAAAGTCGTCTATATGGGTCCACTCTTTTTGGTGTAAAACTACAATGTGGTGAATTTGGTAAAATACTGCAGTGTTACTTTTAACAAACATTTTTCTGGTAAAAATAACCAAAATTTGTTGTAGATTTTAGCAAATTCTGGTGTCAATTTTCGACAAATTTTATAATACAATTTCACAAATTAAGTAGTAATTTTTGACAAGTCTTGGTGTATATATTTGACTAAATATTTGGTATATTTTTGATTATTTAATGTGTTAAATATTAATTAATTTAAGAGCCGAAATATTCACCTCTCGTTAATCTTCCAAGTAACTAAAGTTACCCATAAACCTACCACGAACGTCTGCTATTTGACGAATTGACGTCATATGGTAGGTTTACAGATAAGTTTAGTTACTTAGAAGATTAACGAGAGGTGAATATTTCGACCCTAAGCGTAGTTTTTAATGCTATACCCGGGAGAGGAGCAGTGATTAAAAAATATATTATCAAAAACAATTTATTATAAAAATATAGAAAAAAAACGTAATACAAAAACAATATATATTCCACATTAGCTACAGTGTTGAATTTACATAAATAATCATAATTTTTGTTGTTACAAACCTTATAATTTAAAGAAATTCTTACTCTAATCTAAATACTAAAAATACTAAAAAAAATCTAATATTCGCACTTACTAGATATACGTACGTACAATAGAACTATTTAATAAAAATCGATGAGTGTTTAAGAATAAATCTTCATCTAACTCGATACCATCCTGGTCGGTTATGAATAGATCACAAATTTCAATTGTGATTGTAAATTTTTGTTTAGCTGTAAAAATTAATTTTAAAATAATACTTTTTACAAAATATATAATATTATTATATAAAATATATCATAATATAAACCAACCTGTTTCGATTACCAATTTGTAGGGAACCGATGATGCAGTTGATGATAGATTTGTTAGAATTGAACATCACTTTGAAAATTTTCTATATTTCAAAATTAATAACAATTGCATTTGTTCTTCTAACAATTCTTACGTTCTTCTAATAATACTTCTTCTAATAATTTTGCCATAATAGCCCACAACACAATTTTGCATGAACATAAGAAGCGCCTTAATATTGCTTACCTATATGAAGCTGATGAAACTATTGCAATTGCATTAAGACAATTGTGCGCATATATTTCATACTATACACCAAACTTGGTGAAACCTACCACCAAATTATAGTAAATTTTCACATAACTTGGTCAATTTAAAGAAGTTACAATTACCAAGCGTTGATTCCTCTGAATTAACACAAATGAGTGTAAATTCAACCGCCTAAATAAGATCTACAAAAAATGTAGTAGATTAGAAGTGACTTGGTTAAAGCTTACCACTGCTTTTCATTCACTTTGTGGAAATATTAATTTTAACAAAAAATATTGTTAATATTAACACCTAAATATTTTACCAACATCATTTGGTTAATTATAAAAGCAAATTTTTACTAGTGTACGATTTAGCAAATATTTGGATGGAAACTTTTAAACTAGATATATAGTTTAAAAAACGCAGATATAATTATTATTATATCCACATCCAATTTGCATAAAAAAATTACTGGTTGATTAAAATAAAAACATAAACAAATTGGTTTATGTCCTGCTTAGCTGGGCATTGACGTTAACACCCAGCCAATAACGTCAATGACCATGCATTTTGGACAATGTTGACATTTAAAATTTCATATAGTCTTTGTAAAACCCAAAACAATATACGTATTTAGCATTGATAACGTCAAATTGGAACAGCGCCAGCGTTGCCAAATTTTTTAGGTATCTTTGTAATTGAAAATTTTCATTTAAAAAAAACAAATGGTTCCCCTCGTTTGATAATATTTCGTGCCATTTTTAGTAAATAGCCTACCAATTTGAATAGCATTTGGTATTTATATGCTCAATATGTTCCTTCCTCCTTCTCTATAATTAATACCATCACATCATGAGGTGTGTTCACAGATATGGTATAAATGTGTGGTAAATTTACAACGTGTTAAATATACAAGATCATAATATTTATACCATCATCTATTAATAAAAATTAACAAATTATTTCGCCACCGTAATCGCTGGCGTCGAATATTTAAAAATTCTAAAGTATTATCAAAACCACGAAAGAAAAGCCCTGCGTCATTGTTTTCTGAACTTAGAAATAACAAGATACATAATTTTCTTATATCGTTTAGCGTATAAGAGAGACAAGGATACAAAATAATGAGTTGTTTACAGACAAAAGCTATGAATTTGACTAACGTAGTATTTGGGTATTTTTTGGTTATTAATGTTTGTTTAATGTTTTGACATCTGACAAGTTGCAAGTTTGAATATTTTTGTAAATATAACAATTTTTAACTTAATAATTAAAATTAGTTAAAGAACTTGAAAAATTCAGTGAAAGGTAAAACTTTACGTTCTCAGGCACAACAGTTTGTTTTTACTTTAATAAATATTTTGTTGTTATAACCTAAAACTTATATTATTTAACTTTGACAGATAGAAGGCAGAAAATTATATGGTGGGGGTTAAATATATGAGAAAGACGTTGATTTGACTAGGGATCCACGTATTAATTCATCCTCTCATTACTAATGACGCAGGGCTTTTCTTTCGTGGTTTTGATAATAAGAATAGTAGTTTCATCATTGCCCATTTTGTATTGGACAATGAAAAGTGACGTCTTTACCCTGACAATGATGTAAAAACAATAATGTACTGTTTAGAAATAGTGAACCAATACACGTCACAGATAGAAGTTTGATGACGTCTGTTACGACCACCACATAAAAATTAAATTCCAATTTAGCTCATTAATATGGTATTATTAAGGTCACCATAATTTTCGAAATAAATAATGCACAATAATTTATTATAGCGGACTTGAATTTTTCGCGCCACGGGCGCGATGGAGAGTTTCAGGAGTCATTCTCCAATGCGTCGCAAGCGAAAATTTACGACATTTTAAGGTCAAAGGGGTTTGCAGAAAAGTTAAAAAACTACTGGTAACAAGGCACTACTGAGTAGATTAGAGTCTTTGGATGCAATCCCACTAAAACAGTTGAATAATTTAATTTTGTTTCGTTCGAACTTAAATTTTTATTAAAAATAAAAATTAAATGCAGTTCTATACCTCAGTTCCAAAGTGCAGTGCCGTAACTAGGGTATGGCCAATATGGCCCCGGCCATAGGCGCCGTTTGAATGAAGGCGCCGAAATTCAAAATTTCAAATTAAAACTATTTTATCTAATATATGCGCCATCCTAAGAACAGGGTCTACTTGTCTGGAAAACCTGGAAAAGTCAGGAAATTTTAAATTATGTAAATTGTGTCAGGGCAAATCGGAAAATTTTGAATTTATAAGCGAAAGTCGGGGAGATTAAACTTTAGGCCAAGAAAATTTTTTTGAAACTTTCAGAAGCAAAATTAGTTGTAAAAATTACTTTTCCTATTTCTGTAAATTATAAAAATTTATAATTTCTAAATTTTATCAAAGTTCCAAAAGTCAGGGAAAATCTTCAATTTTAGTAATCGAAAACTTGGAAAAGTTAAGGAATATATTTTGAAAAATGAATGGGAATCCTGAAGAACCAAAATTAAAATTTTACAATATTTTTAATTAGAAAATTAAAATGTTTAAGAAAATTTTAATTTTTTAAAATGTTTAAAAAAAATTTTTTTTTTTTTGATGACTGAAGTGTGATAAAATAACTAATTTAACTAATTAATCATATTTTTTCTTAAATTTAAACTAAAATTAAGTCTCTAAATTTGCCATTTTGCACTAAATTTAAAAAACAGTGGAGCCTTTCCCCCCGATCCCATTTCCGGCGAATTTTTCGTATTTGGCCATAGGCGTCAGAAGTCCTAGTTACGGCACTGCCAAAGTGTAACAACTCAAAAAGAGTTAGTTATGAGATAACTCATCTTTTACATTTTACTATTTCGTTAAAATTTAAATAGTTTTTGTTTGTTTACAGATTTGATAATCCAATGAGAATATCAAACAAAGACTATGAAAATCTTGACCAGAATTTTTCTAATTGTTGGAAAACTGTTGTTTGTGAAATTTCCCATATTTATCTCATTTTCACCAATTTCGAACTTGTTACACTTTGAAATGGAGGTATCGAGTTGTTTACATTTAAACTTTTTGCATCTTAGGAAAAAAATACATTTAGGTGTACTTAATTAACCTTTGAAAGACACTAGGACATTATTGAAAGTGAAAGTACTGTCCTACTAAAATAAGTACATAAGGTCATAAGTCATAAGTACATAAAGTTTTGCGACGGTCCTCCGTCTGGTTGATTGCTCAACTTACCTGGGCTAGCTCTATCTCAGGCGTGGGGTTCCTTGAAGAAGTGGTTCATAGTTTGCTTATTTTTGTTGCAATAAATAAAAGTCGAAATAGTAAATTAATTATTATAATAGAATTATTGAACTGACCTAATATAATAGAAGATAAAAATTAAATCTTAAACCGATAAAATTAATAATTACAAAATCTTAAACCTAAAATTTCTAATATCAAAATAATCCTTAAAATTAACACTAACCATAAAAAATTTCAGTTGTCTTTTCCGGGGCACTTTCAGCTGGGGGGTGATCGCATGATGCAGAAGAACACAGTATGGTTAAATTTACAATTTTGAAAATACACTGCAATTCACTTCCCTTTGCCAAATTTTGGCAATCACTTTATATTAGTAAACCTCACTATAATAAGTAGTATTTACAGGTAACTATTTATTTACATACGTTTGATGATTGCCTATTATATTTGTAGGGTTCAAAAGAGTGTTTAATTTATCATTGAACACTAGTCCGCAGAAAAAAATATTAAGTTTTTAGAAAAATCACAAATTAAAGCAAAGTTCACAAAAATACTAAATTAAAATCGATTATCTTGGCACTAACGATGTTTATGACTTCCAAAATAAATAAAATGCTGGAAGTTAAGGCATTGCCTATTAATGACCATGACAAATTTAAAATAATTATTTTTTGTTCTGTTCGATCGTTACAGTTTCCCTACATAAAAAGTATCACAGAGGAATTGAGCAGAATATTGAAACCATATTGCATATTTATAAAATTAAATTAAAATAAAACGAGTTAAATAATCATTCTATTATCGTTTATTTAACTCGTTTTATTTTAATTTAATTTTATATATATTTTCACGACTAAGGGCCGAAATATTCACCTCTCGTTAATCTTATCAGTAACTAAAGTTACCTATAAACCTACCACGTGACATTGATTCGTCAAATAGCAGACGTCCATTGTAGCTTTATAGATAACTTTATATTAGTTACTTAAAAGATTAACGAGAGGTGAATAAATCGGCCCTTAACAATTTTAATTAATTATTCATATTGCATATAATTATATTGCAATATAATTATGTAAACTTAGGTTGAAGGGACGGGGCTATCAGCCTGTATTACTAGAAAAGTTAAAAATGCTCTTTAGCAGCACGAGTTCTTCTCGGCTGCGCGCTTGCTACTCTTCGCGCTGTATCTCAAGAAAGGCTGATGATACAAAAAAATGCTTGGTATGAAACTTGTAGATAATTTTATTATTTTATAACTTTATAATTTTATTATCTGCAACTTATATAATGCACTTAAATAACGTATTTCACATAGGAAATGAGATAATTGCAGAAAACCGATGTTCGTGACCTTTGACATTCAATATTATCTTGGGACCCGGACACTAGATTATATGAGACTTTTCTACTTGTATTTAGAATGCCAAAACAAAGATTTATCCAATTTACATCTTATTCCCTCTCATTCAGATGTTTGTTCTTCATTTTGCCTTATTTGACTGGACTAATAATAATCAATAAATTATAACCTTATTTTAATCAGCTGTCTGCACTGCGCCATATTGGTTTAACTTGACATACTAGAAATAGGCACTCGTTTGGGGGCTGTATATCTCTGTATGGGAGTATAGTGATATATGTAGTTGCACCCTAGTAAACTTGTGTTTATTTAATATGGTCTAAATTTACCTCGAAATATTCCAGAGAGTGTGATGTATAATGAACGCAACACACGTAAATGTCACCCACGTCAAGCTAGCACCCGCACCTCTCCAAAATAAAAAAATTTATATACTATAATTATAATTTTGGACAGCATTCGCAAATTTTGGACAACAACGGTTTCGCGATAAAAGATAAATCTTTGGTGGAGGTGCTGACTTGACGTCAAGCTAGCACCCCACCTCGAAAAAATAACAAATTTATTCATCTGGTTTCATCTATTCAGGTACTACCTAGTCATCAAATTTATTCAGTAATCTGGTAGAAAATCTTATTTCCAATATCGCCAATTTGACGATAAACAGTATTACGGGAAAGACTGGTCATTTTGGAAAGCTTCAACTTTTCTGGATACAACTTACTAACTACTTCCATCATACAATCTTTAATGTTCATTCCGTCCATAAAGGGTTTCTCTTCTATTGCCAACAAATAAACAACTTTCATGCTAACTAAAGTCAATCTGTAGTTTCAACGTTTACTTTTCAAAATAAATTTTGTTGAGTACACAAACTACGACAAAATGATTGAAATTTTTCAGTACGCTGCTAGTCATACATTGTGAGTAGGTTAAAGCATGTTTTGTTTCATAATGTTGGGGGGCCGGTAGCAAACTGCGGTTACAGATTTCACGGAAATTTTTACACTGGGTGGTAGGTAATGCTCTATATAGTGGATATAAATAAAAAAATTTGCGGATGGTCCAGTTATAGTTTTACCAAAATTAATAAAAGTTCTGGATCCGAGATTTGCCGTGATTGCGCTTGTTAAAACTCATTAAAAACATCCCCCAGAGGGCACGGAACTCTAAAAATGACGAAATTCGAAGGATGGGATCCGAGGTTAGCCTAGGTCAGGATCCCTGTGTACATTGTTACAAGCGCCGGATGGCAAATGCACTTGAAAATGCAGGAACTAGAACGATGTTATCACTGCCACGGCATGCACTTGAATGAACACGCTCTCTCCCCACCTAAGCGTAGCGTAGCGGACTGACAATGCGAAGCATTTGGTGCCGTAGGCACCTTAATCTTCTTCATCTGGTGTTTGCAATTTTGGCAATGAGGTTAAGAAAACAAGTAAAATACGCTGACGCGGTTTCCCACGTTGATCTGTGAGGCTTGGTAATAAAAATTGGAAATATATTTTCCCCGTGTGGATGTTTGTAGATGCTGTAGCAGTGGAAAGATGGCGTTGAACGAGTATGCGGCGGTCGTGTTGGTGTGTTGCCGTTTTGAAGATTTCAGTGTGAAGGCTGTGATGGGTGCTTAGCGGTGAATATCCTTCTGACATCTTGTAGAAGTTGTGGTAGCAAAAAAGTCCCCACCTAAATTCAGATTGCTAAGACCCAAGTAGAGCACACGTACCGGCAATAGAATGGCTTTTTAAAGCTTACATGAAGGTAAACTTGTAAGATTTACATCAAAAAGTCGATTTTCAAAATTAAATTGTGAAGTAAATTGTGCTCTTTCAGAATATTCATTGGTTTTCTTTCCTACTTTGAAAGGGGACAGTCGTAGAATACTACCTCTAACCCACCTCTGCTCTATAGATACACCAGACAGATCTTATAAAAAAATATGCGACATATGGATTCTACCCGCTGAATTGCATTTTGTAGGAACGATAGGTTAAAATTCGTACGTGTGCGTATAAACAACTGTTTAGTCCCGAATTAAAGTGACTTTATAACGGTTAAATAAGCAATGGAAAATATTTTATGAGAACGTTCCCTATTCGAACTAACCCCATATTTTAATGGTAAGTGAAATTGTTGATTAGAATAAATCATCTTAGCTACAGTAATCCTAGCACGAATTTTGAGTTTGGATATCATCGAAATTTTCTCACTTATTAAATCTATCAACCCATCTAGTACCAACTACGTATAAAATAAGTAATTTATTTAAGGTAACTTTATGGTTGTGATAAAAGTGCATTCAGACTTCCATGCCACGCCGATTTACGCAAAACGTTCACAATGAACACGAACGTTGTGTACATTCCGTATACAAACGCACCACTTTGGGCTTAAACGAAAATTTTTCTAATTTTGTCGGTACATCAAAGACAGATCGTAGAGTCATAAGAGATGGTTCATACTAACTTGCGAAAATTCAATTGTTTTAGTTAAGTTGTAGATGCATTGATCAATAACGGCCTCAACAAAATAAATATTTTTTTTGTTGTCCTGATTTTTTTTTCAAATTTTGGTGACAAAGAACGTAAAAGTTATGAATAACATTAATATTGTGTTAAATTGGCTCTAGTTTTTATGCTATTGTAATATATAATCATATTATTTAATATTCAAAGACTCACACGTTAAAACGTGTGTAATGTGCATTCACCTTGCCCATTTACGTGATCTTGGTTCTTTTTACGCATTTATTCTATGTATAACAAATAAAAAAAAAATTAAAAATTTAAAAAACCCCTGGGTAAGAAAGGTTTCAAAAATAAAATTAGCAGAAATGAAAGCACTGTTTTCTTTTAAAAGGAGAAAATAATTTCCTCTTCTTCACTCAATATCATATCAAGTTAACTTAAGGAAAATTTAACGAAAAAAATCAAACATTCGTATACGTCTTTTTTATCCTTGATTGATTTTATTTGTCTTTAAAATTAGAATGTTGCTGCTTGTAGTTGACAACGCACGACCAAGTCATTTGCATTGAATTATAACGTTAATATTAATAACAAAAGACGTGCCTGACTCAATAAGATGATGATAGCAACCAGCACCAAACTTGTTTCTTTTATTATTACAATTTTACAATACAGTTGTAAAATATTGAGCAATATTTGTTTGACGTTTTTTGTTGTTAATTTCATTCTCTTTATTTTTGTTTATACACATTTTTCTATTTCATCTTGATTTCATCACACCGTTTCTGAGCTACAGTGACTTAAAAAAATTTCTGTAAAATTTTTAATAAAATTAACATTACTCTTATGGGAATTCTGTTAAAATAAGTAAGCCTTTCTTTTGTAAGGTTGTAGTAATAAAATTGTATAAAGAGCTCTCTTCAAAAATGTACGAGTATTCATAATGTATATCTTAATAAAATAAATGCTGTCAAATACACCAATTGTAAATTCTTGAAATTATTTAAAAATTTGTGTTACATGTTTCATTGCATTATCAAACACTAAAATATTTTTTGACTTGACACTTCAAGATGTCGATGTCATCGCTCAACATACAAAGTAGATAAATATTATTTCATTTTTAAGGCCGGTACAAGTTATAAATATATCACATCACAAGAAATGTTTGGTCGGCCATAAAATGACTAGGTCTAGCAAAACTGTCCAGATATTTCCCGAGTCTGAGTTCATCAAATTTTTGTGATTGCTTTTCTTAATTTCTATGACCTCGCAAATATCGAGGTAGAACTTGTTATTAGCTTCTTCGACTAATGATAATTTATTTATCAATGGTGCTAAAGTCGTTCTGCTACTCGTGACTTTTCTGAGCTTCCATTTCTTAAAGCTCTAATATGTTCTCCAAATCGAGTTTTTATGTTTCTGCCATAATATAATATGTACCTACATAGTCACCACTATCTTGGCATTTAATTTCGTATATGCCACATTTCTAGAGATCAAACAATTTATCTTATGTGCTATCTAAAAGAGCTTACAATATATTCGTATTTGTGTTTTTAAACAATGCTTCGTAAGTCGTAACCATTCACTTTATAACATTTTTGGTGTGAAGGGGGTATTACGTTTCGTACTGGACAAAGTTGTTGAAACTCTTCTTTCCTGAGCCTTTTGTGCTTAATAATAATATTTTTAATCGTGTTAAATGGATAACCATTTGCTTTTGCGAAACACGTAACGCAAATTTATAAATCATTTCAAGAATTAAATTGGTCTATTGACACAGTTTATTTTATTAAGGTTGTCGTGTGACTGAAAATTTGTATTAAATCATAAATTGTTGCAATATTAGATAAGGTTAACTGTTAAGGGTACGGTTAATTTATTGTAAATTTTTTAATAAGGTTTAAAATGTTTTTTTCACTTCACTGTGCAGGGTGTTACAACTACTGTTCCAAATTGATTTTCTATAAAAAATATTGATTTCTTCTTGGACTTTTATCAATTATTTAATATTATACTATTCCAGTTTTATATTATAATAAATTTGAATTATTCTTAAAATTTCTAATAAAATTTCGCACAAGTATACACAACGAAAACAACAAGGAATTATTCAAATATATTATGTACCCAATAGTAATAATTAGAGACCGGATAAATAAGCACAGGTTTTTGAAAAATAATGCTTGAAAAAGCACGTTACTTTACAAAAATAAATTCGAATTAATTATGTCAAAATATGTTACGAAAAAGTTAATAATTAAAATTAAAAAAAAAAAAAAAAAATGGCAGCTTAGACGGTATTATTCAAAAAAAATAAGCAAAGCTCTTTTGCACCAATTTATTTAACATAATAAATAATAATTCTCTTTGGTTAACCGTAATCGTAAAAAACCTGCATAATGATATTATTAAACAAATACGATAAGTTATCGTCACACTCTTTACTATTCTTTACTAAGTTAAACAATCACAATAACTAGTATATTAAGACACGTTTCGGTCTACTAGATCATCATTCAGTTACAAAATAAAAATATAATATTAAAATGTAAAATAAGTAAGGACACCACGAATAAACTAACATATAAATTATAACTTATTCGTTATATCGCAATATTTCGCAATATTCGTTATATCGCAATAAGTTATAATTTAAGTTATAGTTGTGATTGTATAACTTAGTAAAGAATAGTAAAGAGTGTGACGATAACGTTTATATGTTTAATATCATAATAAATAATAATAAAAATTAAAATTAACATAGTATATTTAAATATTGCATGCCAAATCGGCAACTTTTTTAGGTGACCCCGTTTGATTTTTTGTAACAAAATTTTTAATATTTTGTTTGTTATACGTGAGCTACTGCCTTGATTTTCATTTTGTGCATTTCGTTGCGCATGTAATCTCATGAGAGATTACGATTTTTGATAGCCCGTAGCGTAAATTGAAAAGTTGTAAAATTAGAGAAATTCCGATCTATTATTTGGGTAATTATTTATTTGATTTTTGGTTAAAGTTTGTTAACTCGAAACGTTTTAGGAAGCACCTTTCACCTTACCTTTTTTTATATTGCCTAAATATAAGTTTTACACCGTTTGGTGACTTATCTTCTTATCCATCGGTTTTTTGGACATTTGCACGTTTGGCGATTTTCAAGCAAAATAATATTTGGAAGCAGAGCGCTTAAGAGATCCTTTTTGGAAGAGTTGTATTTAACTTCAGTAGTTATAGTTCAAGGTGAGTTGTTCTTTTTGGATTGGTCATATTGGTCAATTGGGTCTCGAGATTGCAGCGGCGGAGTTCCAACCTAAGTGCAGGAGCCAAGGCGAATTTCCTGAACGTTTTTGGTTTCACTATCCTCCGAGTGTTCGAGTGTGGGTGGAAGATCCGAAGTTAGATTATTTTGGTACTGCTGGTTCCGTTGCGTTGGAATTACCCTGTATAAGGTTGATTTTGTACACTTGCTGGTAGCTACCGTGGTAAGTTTTTAATCATCGGGCCACACATTTTGAAGCAGTTTTGTGTGTCATTTTGGAATACTGTAGGTGTTCATTCTTCGCTATTTTTATCAACGCACTCGGACAGTTGTTTGAGCTGTTCTTGATTATTTTTAACACCAGCGAAGATTGACAAGGATCGACAACATTTACGTTTTATATATTTTTTTGATCTCGTTATTTAAGAGTAAATTTAAATATATACTGTTTTTTATTAAACTGTTGTTTTCTTTCGGGGAAGCTACTCCTGCAGTGATTGTTTTGCTGAAGTCACTATCTCGCTTCCGCACTCACCAGCTAGTTTTAACATCGTGGGTATTCTACACGGAAAAACAAGCTGGTTTTTTTGTATCCCAGCGTGTGGAAGAAATTCAATTTTCCTGCAAGTGAAGAAAAATTTATATTTACATTTTCTCAAAGTTTTATGTTTTTGAGACTTATGAAAAACTCGTTCTTGATTTTTTCAAAATTTTTAAACCATGCCTTTTTGAAATATGATTTTTTAAAATGCTCATAACTTGTCGAGAGATGCAGCAATCGGATCGTTTTTTTTTGCAGTTTTTGATTTTGAATGTAGTTTGAAAAAAAAATTATATAATGAGTTTATTATTTTCGACCCTATATTTTAATAATGATTGAGGATGGATATACACCCGGTGCTGATAAATAGATAGATAGATAGCCGAACATACGAAATTAACATGTAAAAACTTATTTATGTAAATTCCTGCTTCCCTAATTTATTATTTTAGAGAAAAATGAAAGATACAAAAATAATACAAAAATATAACCTACGTATGATAAAAGCATTAGATTTCATGTAATTTTTACTTATAGGGTCAAAAAATGATTTTAAAATTGTTGACATTTTCATTTATCAGACTGGCCATGTAAGTTTTCAAGGTAATTATTTTGAAATTTTTAATTTATTTCATGACTATTCTGACAAATGAAAATTTTAACAATATTGTAAAAGAATTGTGGACCCTTTAAGTAAAGACTAGATGAAATTCGAAGATGAATTTCAACTAAACGATTTCAGTTAAACAATATGAAGCTCAAAAAGCAAAAGACGAATGTGGTCATATTCAAACCAGCTCGAGCAGGCATTGATACACCTGAAAATGATAAAATCGATCAAATCAAGTATAATATTGTAAATGCGACAAAAATTTTGGGTTTAAAAGTGGATAGCAATTTATCATGGAAAGAGCATATCAAGGAGATTGGTGCTAATCTTAAATCAACTGTTGATTGTATAAAAGTGATCTCAAACTACATTAGTTTCCAAGTGTTAAAAACTAATTACCAGGCTTGTTTCGAATCCGGAATAAGATATACGGAATAGTTTTTTACGGTTGAGTTTTAGAGAGACATATAGGAATAGATTCAAGCAAAACAAACTACACACAATCTACGGCATTTATACACAGGAAAGTATTTTGTTTATGTATGTTAATAAACACTTATTTACATGTCACTACAACTGTCAAGAATATCACAACACAAGAAGCTTAAACTACACTACACCTAAACAATAAACATAGACTCAGAACAATGGAGAAAAATTGCTATTACACTTGTATAAAATTCTATAATAGATTGTCAGATCAAATAAAAATTATAAGTACATTGAAGGAATTTAAAAACGCTATTCATAAATTCAATTCATATTAGAAATGGAACCATATATTAGTGAGAATGAATACCTAAACGAATGGCATTTGTTTCGTTTTTCTTTTTTATATATTATTGGAAAAAATATTCAATTTGCTTTTTTGACGCTATTTTTTTTAATTTTCGTTGGTAAATGTAAAATTTTTTCTGGGATATAAAGTTTGGTTTATTATTATTATTATAGAATTTACCATATTAAAACAATAAATTAAATACGAAATTAAATTAAATTTTGACAAAATATAATACAAAAAAGTGTATAATTTTTGTTTAAAGTAAGCTTAAATGGTTTTAAACATGCCCAAGGCCCAAGACACCAACCAGAAGCGCATTTATATTTCTGCCGCCTAAGGGCTAATGGCAATTTATTAAAAATATTTATTTAAAAAAAATTATTAATTGAATACTATGTTAACATTTTTCTCTCTACTTTTTAAAATTTTTAAAAGCTTATTCGATTAAAATAAAAGGTACAGTTTAACAATATTAAATTTATCCATACTTTTTTTTATACTTGGTTTTGGTGCTATAGGCCCCCTTCTAAATCCGCGACTGATACACAACTAAATTAATATTATAAAAAATCACCAAATTATAAAAGTATATTTCTTGTATTTTAATATTATTATCTCTGACAATGTAGTATAGACAGTGTTTCACCGATTTTAATAAATTGTCTAAAAAATTGAAGATAAAAGAAATTTTACTTTTGTAAAATATCGTGATTTTTTAAGTTCTTATTTTTCAAAAACAGTATTTATTTATCCCGTCTCTAGTTATAGTAAGCATGATAACAAAATCAAATAAAATAAAAGTTTTCAAAGTTTAAATTTATTACATTCGATATAAAATATAAAATTATACTTGATGCAATTTTATATACTTACACAAAATTAGTACAAGTACAACATTAAGTACAAAGTACTTAAGTTGTACAAAGTACAACATTGGAAGCAGGCATACGACAGCTTATAAATTACGGAGGTGCATTTCGCCAGCCCCCCGCATTTCGAATTTTGGATCCAAAATAGTTTAAATCGTTTGTACCTCGTTTGTACCCGTTTGTACCTTTTTTATTTTCGTTTGTACCCATTTAGTTTTTGAGATATTTTGAAATATCTAAAATAGGCATTTCTCCAGCCCCCCCCCCTTCGAATTATCTATCGAAAATAGTTAAATCGTTTGTACCTCGTTTGTACCCGTTTGTACCTTCTTTATTTTCGTTTGTACCATTTAGTTTTTGAGATATTTTGAAATATCTCAAATATGCATTTCACCAGCTCCCCCCCCCCAACCCATTTGGAATTTTAGATCCAAAATAGTTTTCGTCGTTTTTTCCTTTCATTTCATGAAGATTGCTTGAATTCTAGTGTCAAATTCACAAGTCAAACCAACAAAGATAATCTACTTTATTTTTTCTTATTAATTAGTATGGTAGATTTTGTTTTACACATGCTATTTCATATTTAAAACTAAAGTGAATTTTATTGAGAATTTGAGAATTTTTTTTAAATATTAAATTTTCTTAAATGAAAAATAAGAGATGTTAAGTAATGTCATATTTTACGTATGTATGTTCTGAAAATTTCAACTCCCTGCGATTATTCATTTTTGAGTTGAACTTGACACAAGCTCAGCGCCTATTGAACTAGCACCTTAATTTTTTTTTATTTTGTTTATCATTTCCGCAATTTTAACGGATTTTCACCATTTTCAGCTGGCCTCTAAGTTTAATTATGATGCGCGTTTATGCCGAATTTCATAACATTTGATTGCGCGGCTTAACCTGTGCGATTGATACTATTTCTATTCGTACCTAAACGACCACATACTGACATACAGACGAACATGTTACTAAAATTCATCATAATCGTATCAAAGCATGATATTTTTGATTTTTGAGTGGATTACACTAGTTTCCCTTATACTCGTACATATCTACGTATATACCGTATTACGTATAAGGAAAGTATTATACTGCCGTGATACAATTAGTCCGAGTGCGGTTTTTTCTTTATTCAATAAGGTTTTGTATTTAAAAAACCGACTATAATTATTTATTCAGAACCAAACCACAAATTTTATTCCTGTTGTATAAATCTCAAATCCTAGTTCGACCTAAAACAGAAGAAAAGTGTTAATAATTTAGTCCTAAAGTTTACCAGTTATTAAATTTCATAATGTTGAAGAACGTCTAGAGGCATCTGGCAATCGCAGTGGGATTGGTAGGACTAGCTGGTATGTCGATAAACGAAAGACGTGAAATTTTGTGCCAAGTTGACAAATTTTTTTGAAATTCAAGTGCGATTCTTTCATTATGGCCAAAAGTGAATCTTTTGTTTAAGAAAGCTGGAAATGCGAATGTTAGTTAGACGTGCCTATTAGTAATTTGATTACGTTTTATTTGGTATGAAAGATTTAGATGTTGATAAGAATCGTCGTGTTGGACAGACACATTTAAGTCAATATTATTTTATGAAGATCATTAATTTCAACAATTCATTTTAACATCTGCTATTCGAAGATAATATACCCTCAAACTCCAGAGTTAACTGTAAAGCAGTCGTTTTTAACGTTTCTAATCAAACTTATTATGTTTGTTATATTCAAGATTCTCTGGTGATTTATAATAAAAAATTAATCCTAATAGATACATTTGTTTTGAAATATTAATAAAAAATTGAAAAAATAAAAGTTTGAAGAAATAATATTACAAACTTACCTGAAATCGATTATTTTTATCGTAGAATTTAAATTTGGATTTCAGTTTTTATTAGCGAACATTAATAAAAGCTGTTGGATGTCTTATTTGAAAATTATTTACCAAAGCACTTATTTTCCTCTTCTTGTCTATCCTATCCCGATCAAGAATATCGATGCCGTCATAGTTGATACTATTATGATTCACATCCACCATGTGTTATCATAAAGCCGTAGGTTTTTTAGATCGCCTTTCCCCTCTTCTCTATACCTCAGCCTCTCCAAAGAAACGAGCGTTTCTCAAATCCCTAGTGTGATCTTCACATCATGTAATCCACACATCGATTCCTGCCAGTCCCACCAATGCATACGGTATCGCAAATCTTGCACGGGATCTTATAGATAATACCACTTTGGTGGTTTCCAGAAATTGGATCTTTTGTCTTAGAGAAAACCTTAGAAATAAAAAATAAAAACTTATGAGCATATGCTCACAACCTTTGAAATTTGAGATCTGTACGAATTACATAAAAAGATGTATTTTAACGTATAGTTTTTCATGCTTTTTTTGCTTTTTTGCGTTTTTCGCTTATTTTCTACTTTTGTGCTTATTTTGAACTTATTTTCGAGTTTAAAATTTAACTTTGATTTAACATTAATTTTTTTTTGTTTTAAGCGGCAATGTTTTGCTTTTTTGCTTTTTCTCATGCTTGTTATTTTATTTTAGTGCATATTTAGGACTTATTTTATTTGCCATTTAAGGGGTCTGGCCCAGTTAGACGTGAAAAAAATACGTGTTCTTGGAGATTTTTTTTTAAAGAACTCGAAGATTTTTTTAAGGTTATGTTGATATACATAAGAAACAGAAGGCTTTTACTTAAATAATATAATTTTTTTAATACAAAATATTTGCTAACAAAAAAGTTACGGCCATTCTTCCGAAGCTCCTTTGCAAATACACGTTTTGCGGTGACCATTGGTACTCGATTCTGAATTATGTAAAATAAGAAATTCCAAAAAATTTATGCAATATATTAAATTATTTAGTGCTTGAACGAACAGTTTTTCAAAATATCAATTTAAGACAAAATGGCACACGTTCAAAAGTAAATTTCATATTTTTGGTGAAAATATGGCTCTTTTATTGCTAATAAAAACAAAACTATACATCGAAAAATAAATTCCTTCGTTCAAGCACTAGTTTCTTATATCGAAAATAAGCCTGCCAAATTTGAAACAAATCGATGCAGTAGTTTTCAATATATCGTGGTCACCGATGTTGAAAATGTCATTTCTGGATAAACGCATTTAAAGTTTAAGATAGGTGTACTCAAAAATAAAATATTAATTCGCAACTTACAATGAGTCATCTATTCCAGGCCCATATTGTGCATCTTCAGATTAGATTGTAGACTCAAAAATGTCAATTTAACGCTTTCTACGAGCCACTCTTTCGTTAATTTTCATAACGACGCGCATGAATGGATTAACGAGATTCTGCATTTTATACTGTTTTTTAAAGATTTTCTAGGAAACGGTATGTGTTAAATCTTAGAAAAATATATAGGACCACCTCGGGATCTAGCCTGGTAGAAATAAAGTTAAACTAGTTAAATCGGATTAGCCGTTTCTAAGAAATCGGTGAGCATACATAAAAAAAAAATCATACTCGACGAATATTATTTTTTTATTTATTTTTATTTTTTTTTATATTATATTAACCTCCTCCTTTTCTTTGAAGTCTGTTAAAAAAGTACAAATCACCAAAAATTCTTTTTAGATGCTGTAAATCCTATAATGTGGTACCTACGGGTATTGTTTCGAACTTTGAACTAGCATAATAATGTGAATTTTATTATTTGTTACTTAAAACTTTGAGGGAGTATTTTTAAAATCTTTAACTTGCAGAAAATGAAATAAAAAAAAAATCGATTTTTAAAAATCTGCAAGTGGGCCAGACCCCTTAAATTCTTGTTAACTATTTAGGGTACGTTTATGATACTGGCGAAGCAGAGAAAAGCAAAACGTATGATGTATTATGTGACTGTTTAATTTGAAGCAGCGCGCAAGCCAATGTAAATCCATAGAACAGCGATTAGAGCTAAGAAATTTATTCGCTCTTATCACTTATGATAATTCCAACATAAACATACCCTTAAATGTGATTTTCCACCTACCCTATTTTAACTGGGATCAAGTTTTTCCTATAAACGGATTAAATAGGTTAAAAGGATTTTCCTTGATTCACAGACTTCTGTATAGTTTTTCTATACAGGGGGCCTTCTAAGGGCCATTTGTACAGTGGTGGTTTAAGAACCGTTTAAACCAAGTTTAAGGCTAAACTAGGTTTAGTCAGTTTTTCACCTTGTATGGTCTTAGTTTAACGATCAAACGAAGTTTAAACGTAGTTCAACTCATGAAAACTTAAACCATCAAAATCGATCGTTTAAGCATAGTTTATCCAATAACCTTATTATAATTAAAAAGTAAAATTAAAGTAACAACCGATTTGTACTTCATTTTTTACAAAATTAAACAACAAAATTAAAATGGAATTTTTGGGAGAGCAAACCGACGATGAAGATTTTCTAGATTATGCTGATCTTGTTTTGCGTCCTAGAAAATCGAAGAAGAGACTGCTATCGAATTAATTAATGATGTTGAAGAGTTTCCAGAGGTACATGTAGGAAATAATACTACAAGGATTGCCTTAATTGACTATTTTCGAACATTCGGATAGATTATTATTGTCACGGTTCTTTATTTTTAATGTAATATTATGTACTTTAGAACTAAAATATATTTTAAAAACCAAACCAACACAGAAATACGTTTTCATTTCATATAAAATTATTAAGTGCACACGTACGACTTATAAAACAGTACAAATTTCAATTTGACGTTACAAAATTTCAATACCAACCAAATAATTTATTGTTAAACTACAGATTACATAAACTTTTCTTAAACTAGATCTATACAACGCCTAAGATTTTAAACGTGGTTTAAAAATTAAACTTAGTTTGACTAAACTAAAAGTTAAACCACCACTGTACAAATGGCCCTAAATGAAAATAGAATCATTCCGTTTCCTAGTTATTATTTTAATGTGTCATTATTTTGTTTATTATTATATTTCTTTTAATAATTATTTAATTATATTTAATTATAATTATATAATTATAATTAGTCATTCTGATGAAGGCACAATCAGCGCCGAAGTATTCAAGATCTTATTAATTGTTATCGTTTACTTTAACTCGTTTTAATTTTTAATTTCAAGAGTTAATAATTCCAATTTATTAAATAGATTTTATTACGCTGATTTATACTCGGTTTCTTCATCAAGTTAACAGCGCGGTCAACTTTATGAAGAAACCGGGCATTAGTGATTTCAGTCAGCTTTTCCGTTTTGTTTATCCATCATGCCACGTTTCTTGCATTAAACTATAAATAAACGGTGAACGAAATAATTTTGATCAAAACCATACTTTTTTTTTGAAAGAGCATTGAAAATCAAAAATTTTCAAAACAAACGATCTGATAGGTGCATCTCTCGCAATGTTATAAACATTTTAAAAATATCATATTTCAAAAACGGATGGTCAAAATAATTTGAAAAAAATCTCAAAAGCATAAAAAAATTTGAGAAAAATCAAAAGAGGTAACCTAAAAAAGTGTCCGATTTAGCATGGAATGCCTCCTATATATTTTAACTTAAGGATGTAGTCTGAAGGTTTGGTTTTGAAAAATCAACTTTTTTATATGATTGCCCAAGTAACATTTTTACCTCTCATTTGCCTGGCAATATACAAACTTTGCTTACAGGCACCTGGCAGACAGCCTATTTGTCTGGGCCTGTAAATTGCCTGAGACAGCTACCTAGCAGGTGTTTATTTAGAGCTTGTTTGCCTGGGCCTGTAAATTGCCTGGGACAGCTACCTAGCAGGTACTTATTTAAAGCTTGTTTGCCTGTGCCTGAAAATTGCCTGGGACAGCTACCTAGCAGGTACTTATTTAAAGCTTGTTTGCCTGGGCCTGTAAATTGCCTGGGACAGCTACCTAGCAGGTACTTATTTAAAGCTTGTTTGCCTGGGCCTGTAAATTGCCTGGAACAGCTACCTAGCAGGTACTTATTTATAGCTTTTTTGCCTGGGCCTGTAAATTGCCTGGGACAGTTACCTAGCAGGTACTTATTTAGAGTTAGTTTGCCTGGACCTGTAGATTGCCTGGGACAGCTACCGAGTAGGTACTTATTTAGAGTTAGTTTGCCTGGGCCTGTAGATTGCCTGGGCCTGTAGATTGCCTGGGACAGCTACCTAGCAGGTACTGATGTAAAGCTTATTTGCCTGGGCCCTTTAATTGCCTGGGATAGCTACTTAAGTTATACTGTTCTTTTCGGTGTTCTCTGTATAAATTGCCAGAAATAGACCCAAATAATATTTTCAGCCTGGGAAGTGCCAAATCAACTGCAGGTATTTTTTTTAAATTGTACAAAATAGAACAATTTTGCAGGTGCGCATAAATTTATTAAAGCCGACTTCATGCTGACTGCAGGATATATATCCTTCGCCTATAGGCGCACGAAACAAGTCGGCCGAAAATTTTTCGGATAGCTCAAAATATTACGTAAAAATTTTAGCGGTTTCTACACATAAAAAATTATAATTATATTTTATTACAATAATTACAATTACGTGTGTATTACAATAATACACACGTATGAAGAATATACTGTAGAAATTTCAACCCGAAATTCGAAATATTAAGAAAGTTATTCGAGAGCGTCTTATAGGTTAACTCTTTAGACGTCAAACTGCTGCAAGATCTTAAATAAAATACAAATGAAATACATCGGTTACAGTCACGGTCTGACGTCATCAAAATGTGTTCGGAAATATATTTCTAAAAATATTAAAAATTATGAAGAAATCGAAAGCATAGACGATTGAGGTAAGTAGTACATAATATAAATCTTTTATAAAAAACGTTACTCAAACTTTTAACGCGTTGATCTCGAAACAACATTTTTCCGATCGGCACAGGTCAAAAATAAAAATCTACTGAACAGATTGGGCTGAAATTTGGATATGTTATTCTAAACATCAATGGCTATCGCGGGTAGCAGAATTGCTAAATGTTATCAAAAATTTCCTATTGTTTACCACAAATTTCAAAGAGAAAAATCGCGTTTTTTGATTTTCTTTTTTCAGAAGCTCGTAATTGCTATATTTATCTTCTTAAATGTCTAAATCTGCTACCTGCGATAACGACAAGCTTACAGAACAATGATCTTCGTGAATTTTTGGTTTCAGATTACCTAGACCGACGCTACCACCTGGGCCAGTCACATGCCTTTTTTTTTAGGCGTTCACTTTGACCATATTAAGCACTATTTAAATATTGTAAAATTAACTTAAAAAAATTTTATTTGGGAAGTCAAAGATGTCAATAACAGCATATAAAAAATTTCAAATGATTGGATTTTATTTTGTATTAAAAAAAAATTCCTGAAATATCTTTGTAAAAAGTGCAAAACCAAAAGAGGTGCAAAAATGCTTTGGGTATTTCTTTCGAATAATACTGTCTAAGCTGCCATATTTTGCTTTTTTTGTTTTAATAAATTAATAACATTTTTGCACGATCGGACTATTTTGTTTATTTACTAATAGTGTTTCTATGACAGTAAGTTGATTTTACTGGTTGCTAGGACTAAAACGACGGTAAGTAATTTACTTACCGTTTTTAAAACGGTAAGTAAAATAAATAAAATTTCAAATAAAAACACGATTTATTTGAAATTAAATGTACAGTTGTTACAGCTAGAAATAGAAATCGATATAGTATTGCTTTTTTCGGTATTTGTATTAACAGAAAATGCTCGTGATGTAGAAGCACCAGTTGACGATTGTGGTATAGTATCATCAGAAACGCTGCAAGGTGATTCATTATCATCATGCAGAATTTTTTCTGCAAATTGATTTTTGTTCTGAAGGGAATCTTCTACATAACTTTCAGCCACAGTCGAAGATTTCCAACCTCCATGTCTTTTTAGTCCTAAAACATCTACACCTTTATTGGCTAATAATGTGGCTGAAGTACGTCGAAACGAGTGACCAGTGTAATTAACTACATTTTTCAATTTTAAGTATTCAGCAATTTTTGATGGTAAAGTTCCAATTGTACCTTTACCGACTACCTGATTATTGCACTTCCCATTCCGATAATTTAGGAATAAATGTAACGACTTTGCATTGTTTGGCCGCAGTTTAATATATTTCCGAACAATTTCTAAATAATGAATTTTTTCATCTTTTTTATTTATGACAGTAAATGTCCGCTGAATATTTGTTTTCGTATTTGGAATGTTTATAATAATAAACGATTCACGATCGTCTAAATCTTTAACAGTCATGTTATATAACTCTTCCCTTCGACATGCTCCCGCTACTCCTAATATCATTGCTACCTAAAAAAATACATAGTCGCAAACATATTCTCGTATTTTACAAGTAATCTAAATTTACCTTATGGATTAAAAACAATTCATCTGGTGCTTCAATTAAAAATTTACACATTTCATTCTTAGTAAAAACACTGGCCTTTTTAGGATTATATCCAATATTTTTTCTCTTTAGAAAGGCAATTAATGTGGAAAACTTGGAAATATCAATAGACTCGTGTAAAAAAATAGTAGCTTTCAACATTGAGTATTCGGCCCATAAACTACCTGCAGCTTTCAATTTTCCGTTTCTTTGGACCAAATACGCTAACAAGATTTTTTCACTCGTATTTTGATTCTTTTCCTCACACCATGTTTTGAAAATTTTGTACGTCGTTTCATAACGTTCCCTAGATTTTTCGGGAATTATTGCCGAACGTCCAATATTCCAAGCTTTTTCTATATCATCATTTTCACTTTCAGCATCACTCATTTCGATTTTATAATAATATATATTTAATATACGGTAGATAACTGTATTCACAATTTTACAAATGACACCATTTGTTTTTCTTTTGTAAATAAAACCACGGCAACAGAATTAATTCAAATTTTCTACCTACTTCATAAATAACTACAAATAATGCCAATGCAATTTAGATTTGACTTAAAAAAAATTAATTATTTTTTATATTCATTTCGATCGTGCAAAAAATGTTATAACCATCACGAACGGTATGCAATTTACCGGTTTCCGAAAATATTGGAGACTTCGCTCCGCTACGCGTCGCTCAGTCTCCAAACATTGTCGTCAACCGGTAAATTGTACATACCGTTCTAGATACTTAATATACTATTTCATAACTTTTTCTGACATAATTCGAACATATTTTTGTAAAATAGCTTGCTTTTTTAAGCACTTTTCGTTTCAAAAAACAGTTCTTATTTATCCGGTCTGTATAATGATTATGATTGCGAAGCAAGACAAAAAATTTTCAAGCCTTACGAAAATTCTTACCTAATAGGTTAGACTAATTAGCGAATTTTCACAAAATATAATAATTAAACAATATGGTACCTACTACAAATTTTGTACAAGTTTAACGCCCGAATTAATAGACAAGCATTAAGTTCTAAGTAAGGCATTTTACATCGCATTTGTTTTTGTTGCAACTTTATTTACGTCCGAATTCATAGACAAAGCCTTACTGATACTTAATACTTAGCTTTTTAAAATGACCCTTATCAACCGAGTAAATAAAGTTGTAACAAAAACAAATTCGACGCGAAATGCCTTACTTAGAACTCAATACTTGACTATGAATCTGAGCGTTACTTTGGTTTAAAAAGCTGAGTATTAAGTATCAGTAAGGCTTTGTCTATGAATACGGGTGTAAATCAGGTTGCATAATAAAGCAAAATTCAGAGATTTCAAATAGAAAGCCGAATCGAAATCAATCCTAATATAAACCTAATCGTGGAACTCTTCTTTAAGGATTTACCAAATCTCGAAATTTTAGAATTCCTCTTCACGTAACAAATACAATTTAGCATTTAAATCATTCAGCTAGTAACAAATATTTAAAAATTTAAATTTTTGAATAGAAATGTCAGATTAATTACGAGGTTTCAAAAATATGGGAAAGCTGAGAAATGAAAAATATATCATCATCAGTTTATTATAATAATATTACAATTAACAAATTCAAATTATCTTAAGTGATTCATGAGCAGTTATTTTAATATTAATCTGCGGTTCTCTAATTTTGTTTCCCTGCCATGTAATTATATATTTACTAAACTGAAATAGAATTAAATTTAAAATTTAGATGTTGAAAAACTGTAGCAATATTTAATTTTCTAAATAATATGTAAGAATTTTATACAATGAGAAAAAAATTTCAACAATGGTTTGTTTTACAAGCAAATTTGAACTTCAACTGAAGCTAATATAACTTCTATTTATATTAAAATATGAAAATGTACATTTAGCATTGACCATGCTGGATGACAATATCAGGGATGTGTTTTGCTAATTTAACATTTGACATGCTTAAATATTACCCACCTAGATATTAGCAAATTCTTCTGGAAAAGGTAATATGTAGTTAGTTGCTTTTTAGGTAAAATATATATTTTCTCTTATAGTACAGTACAACCTCGAGTATCCGGGCCGACATGGACTGTGTACTTCACCGATAATTAAAAGACACAATAATTAACGCATTTTTGTTAATATTACAAAATATACTTATTATAATTTATTATAGTATTGTAACAAACGAAACTATGTGAACGTCCGAGAATGTTCGGTAGACGTTCGAGAACGTTGAAGAGTAACCGAGTGGGTCATGCGAGATAAGCGGAGATATTGCAGTATCGCAATATTCTAAAAGGTTCTGCGAATATTCTAGAAGGTTCTTCGAATATTCTCGAAACCCAAGTTAAATATAAATTCGTGGACTCTGCTTGGCGGAGTCAGTCATCTCCGAAGTTGTGAACGTCGTAAACCACTAGTAAAAATAAATAGTGACACGGAGTGTTATATAAATATTGTGACTCGGTTTAAATAAATACAGTGTGACTTAGTTTAAATAAATACAGACTTATTATTTAGTGATTGTTATTAGTTTTGTGTTTTAGAATTAGTGAAAAACTTAGTGTAATTTTAATAACTGTACTATACCATTTGATTATAATTAGCTCTTTATTTGTAAATTGTAGAAATAAATAAACGATATTCGTTAAAAAACTCAAAAATGAAACAAGTTAAATTAACGATAAAAATTCCGTAGATCTTTAATTTTTCGATACACAATGTATCTTCATTATTTTATATTTAACTTGTTTCACTTTTGAGTTTTAAAATATATTATATTTCTCAAGGTAATAATCCTAATTTATTATAGTATATTTAATACAAAAAAAATACACTAAACAGCTTTGTATGTAATACAAGTACAGCTCTGAAGTTAACATAAATTCTAAGTTTGATTTGCAGTATACCGAAGTTGCAAAGGCACACGGATAAATCGCCGGCACTGCTCAGATGATATTTTTAGTCCTAAATTTACTTTAATATATTTTTCGGTTGGTAAAACAAAATCGACCAATTAGAGTGCTTCTTTTTTCACCAAAACATGACACGCTGGAACCGCAGCAGCGTGCTGGGATTTTATATATTAAGATGACTTGTTCCTGTAGAAAATATAAGTTCTGGATGAATAAAGGTCTATTTTTTTGTAAATTGCGGTTTTTATGCCATATTTCTAAATATGCACTTCTTGTGAAATTTTTGTTCATTGATATAATTTATTGTAAAAGATCGACTTTACCCCATACCAATTCCATAGCCTAGTTTTAAATCGAATTTACGTTGTTTTAAATGTGTGATCGACTTTACTCCACATCAAGGAGTAAAATTTCATATAGGGGGTTGTTTGTCATAAATTATGTTTTTAGTAATAATTGTTTAATTTTGTAAGAAGTTATTTTTGGTTTTTAAATTTTAAGTTGGTTCACTTGGTATATTCAAGCTGCATCTGCATAGCCGGCTTGAAAAAATTTTATTTCGCTCTATATAAGGCGATTATAAAAACCGTCCCTGCTCAAAAATTGATATTGCAAAGTTAAAAATTAAATTATAAATAAAAATAATATTAAAACTCGGCGGACATCATAATATAAATACAATAATTTCCCAATACTTCCCAGATTCTTATATGATAAAACTATGACATCAGAAATCCCTTTGTTATAATTACAAAATGAAAATTACAAATTAGGCATGTATATTTTTTTATAATAAATTAGGATTATTACTCACTGACTCACTGACATTTGCACATTTAAACCATTAATAAATACTAGAACAAAGTGGTAAGAATATCTACTTTATTTTCTTAGATCATTAGTTATATTGTAATATGTAATATATTATATAATCTAACAAGAAGAATACAGGGTAATTGCAGTTTTTTAAAAGTACATGAAGGTCAAGAGTCAAATATCAGTATCCCACTATCCCAAGTAACACCAATGTCGGTTTTACACCTGTTTACCATTGAAGTATAACGAATATGTACATAAAATTTCATACCCGAAAATTCAGTATCAAAACGGTACATAACCGGTACATAATTTGCAATTCATATTTATACTGTACTGTTTATGTATAGTTTCAATGCATACATTTTCATACCGGTGTTTTAAAGCCAATTGTTATATCCGATATGTATTGAAATTTTATTAACTAAAATATATTACAATATAGGGTATCGTTTAGGTGCAGTTTTAAATATAACTCTCAGTTACTATAATTGCAGTATCTAACATGTACCGCGATATTATGAAGTAGAATTTACGATTTTTACGTCATCGTTTTGATGTCTAAACAGTACAGTGTATACAGTAATGTATTGGTGGTTACAATTCCAGTAATTAACGTGTAAAGAAGAATTATTAATGGACTGTGTGAGTTAATATTTTTAATTAATAATTCAATAAATTAAATTTTGTATCAAAACTATTGGTTTTTTTTTTGTTGAAAAAAATTATTAATTTAAAAATGTTTTGAATGTTATACCGATAAACCAAGTTATATAATAAACTACCGAAAATGTATCGGATATATATTGAAATTTTATTAACGAAATGTATTGGAAGATGTATTACCGTTTTTGTGCAGTTTTAAACGTAACTCTCCGTTGCAATAATTGCAGTATCTAATATATACAGGAATATTATGAATGAGAAGTTACGATTTTAACAACATCAGTTTGATACCTAAACAGTGCAGTGTATTCAGTACTCAAGTAATGCATCATTGAAGTATAACGAATTTGTACATAAGTTTTCATACCTGAAAATTAAATATCAAAAAGGTACTTAACCCTCCGTTAGGCGCACGGTCTACACTCGTAGACCAGTGTTCTTTTATTCAATGTATTTCTTATGGACTAGTATACAACTGAAAATAGCGCGTCTAACGGAGGGTTAAACGGAACATAATTTTAATTCATATTTACACAGTACTGTTTAGGTATAATTTCAATATATATTTTTCATACCGGTATTTTAAAGCTTACTGTTGTATCGGATATGTATTGAAATTTTATAAACTAAAATATATTCAAAAATAGGTTACCAATTAGGTATAGTTTTTACCGTACCTTTCCGTTACTATAATTGCAGTATCAAACATGTATATCTATATATTATGAATTAGAAGTTACGAGTTTTACATAATCGGTTTGATGCCTAAACAGTG
Organism: Cantharis lateralis; assembly: GCA_963170105.1. Lineage (NCBI taxonomy): Eukaryota > Metazoa > Arthropoda > Insecta > Coleoptera > Cantharidae > Cantharis > Cantharis lateralis. The sequence goes on from OY720629.1 coordinate 15,948,393, forward strand.
CAGTGTATACAATATTATATATAACATTATAATATAAATTCATTTTTTTACTTATTACGTCCATTTTTTATACGTATATTAAGTTAATTTTAGTAGGTAAAGAAAAATTATTAGCCAAATGTATGATTTTTAATTAAATTCTTATATTTTTGTTTTTAAACAAGAAATTAATTTTAAAATGTGCATTTTTATAAAAGCACGTTTTATATTCGTTATGGGGCGGCCCTCTTTTATGGAATAAACGTCATTTTTCTACAGTTTTTCTATTATTTCATTGAAATAATATATAAGTATACATTTTTGACTAATTACAAAAATCTGGTAATACTTCTGATATAATGAACTACCGAAATTGTATCGGATATATATAGAATTATAATTTACTAAAATATATTCGACGACAGGTTACCGTTTAGGTATAGTTCTTACCGCACCTCTCAGTTACTATAATTGCTGTAACATGTACATCTGTATTATGAATTACATAGAAGTTACGATTTTTACAACATCAGCTTTCTGCCTATATAAAGTACAGTATGAACAGTAATGTGTTCCAATTATCTTCCAGAATTAATTTTGATATAGGAAAGGTTTTCGGGTTGAAAATAAATTTAAATCGTTTAGCCCAGCTAAACCAGCTAAACTTTAGCTGGGCTAAACTAGTATACGTACATATACATTGTTTAATTTATTTCCACTCAAACTGAAAATCTTTTCCACATCTAAAAGTAATGTTTTCGTTTTTACAATTCCATTATTTAAGTATTTGACATATAATGAAAAATTATTCCCCCCCCCCCATCCAAGTGGGGGGGGGGGGGTAAAACAAATAGATACACTACATGGCTTTTGCTGTGATTTTTCACATAATAAAATTATAGCAGAAATCAGGCCCGTAGCCAGGATTTCATTTCGGAGGGGGCACTCGTAAGCTTTCATTGAAAAAATGACCTAAAAAAAAAAAAAGGTCATCATCATCATGTTCATCTTTCGTTTTGAACATTTCGGGGGGGGCACGTGCCCTCGAGTGCCCCCCCCTGGCTACGGGCCTGGCAGAAATCATATTAAGGTAGTTGAGAAAACATGATAAATGAGGTTTGTATTTCCACAACTTAATTTTATATTATGGGCCTGCAAGATCAGCCTTCGAGTAACATTTCCTCAAAGTTTTAGAGAAAGCTAGTCAGAGGTTTTCGAGAAAAGTGATTTTTAAAATATTCCCACCGAGTTATAAAGACTGGAAGTAAACGAATTCAAAATAGCTGGCGTGACGCAAGCGATCTAACTTTTTTTTAAAGTTATATTTGTTTTCTCCAATACGTATTCTCACGTCATATAGTGTAAAATTGATCGAATTTATACTTTTTGACTAACTATATTTTTTATGATAAATTAAATTTTGGTACAAAAATAACTACCCAACGTTTTTTATTTTTATATTATTTACCTTACTATATAGACTAACGAACGTTTGTGATTGGTGTTTTATGACACGTGCTTAATAAAGGGTTTGTATCTTTCTAAAAATTTTAAGAATAACACCATAACTCTATCACGCTAGCTATTGTAAATTCGTTTACTTCCAATCTTTATAACTCTGTGGAAATATTTAAAAAATTAATTTTCTCGAAATCTCTAAACCGTTCTATTCTGAAAATCGTAGTATGATTTTGCTATGATGTTTCTTATGACTCGAGTCATAGGAAAGTTCTTATAATGCAAACTAAAAAATACTGCCAATTATTTTTCATATGATAAAAGCATAGCAAAAATCATGTGAAGGAGGCTAAAATGGAAGTTTAAATATAAATTTCTTGTTGCGGGGTCGTTTGTAATAGGGCGGATAAGTAGCGGTAAAACCGTGTAAACCAATCATTAATACTGTTATACAGTTGATATTGTTACGTCAGATCACGTGATTTACCTGCTACACAGAATTAATATTGAGCTTTATTTACACGTTTTAACTGCATACAAATCATAAATTTATTACGTTAAGCAATTTTAAATATTTTTAGCTTCACCCCCCTTGACTTCCATAATTGGACGAGAACAGGAATTCTCAATGTGCATGGTATTATAGTTTTTAATTTGCGTTCACAAATCCTTATTTTGCGGGAGGGGGCATAAGAGCAGGCTTGATTATAAGTTATTAAAACTATATCTTAACAGCATCAAATTTAATTCCTAAAATCAGCTTGAAAACGACTGTTCACAGTAGTTCAAAGGTAATGCCAACTCCATAATGTTATGCCCGGGTTTCATAAAAATAATAAAGCGCACGCTAATTCCGCCACATGATTATATCTAATATCAAGGTAGGTGCAGATCTATAAGCTCAAAAATATTAAAAATAGCTCATTAAAATGCTTAAAAACTAGTCAAATAAGGATTAAAAATGCAGTAAAACTTTGATAAGTAGGTATTTAAACTAAAAATATTTTTTTAAATCGAATAAATCCAAAATTACACTAAACAATTAAGAAATTCAAAATTATAATTTCTTGTGATGACGCGGTAGGGGGGGGGGGGGAATTTGTAAACTATCTCGTAGGTACAAATTTAAAAAATATCAATAAATGTGGTAAGTTTAGTATATGTACGTGAATTGTAAAAATAAATAAAATCTAAAGAAAACGTTAAAACAAAATGATTTTAACTGTGAAGTGAAGAATGCATAATTAGAAAGATTATAATTTAAAATTTTGGACCGAGGCCTTCTATGGTAATACAATAATTTTATTTGTTTCTTAAAAATTTTTATCAATTCTTCTTAATCAGGGAAACGAAGTATTTTTGATATGGAATGTATAAACAGATTTCGTAAGTGGAAAAAATCTACATTTCCCTGACTTAAAAATTAATGTTTAAATTTTGTAGTTGTTTTTTTCGAGTGTCTGAGACTTTATGTTGAGTGAAGAAAAGCAAGTTATTTTTTTCTTATTGAAGGGAACGGTAGTTTTCAAAGTAAGGTGCTTTTATTATTAATTTTTATTTTTAGAATTTTTTAACAGTTAGGGCTTTTTAAAATTTTGAATTTTTTTACAACAGATTGTGGGAACTCTCCTCCCACATTTTCCGTAAGAATTTCGCAAATAATTACAATTTTGAATATTTTTTAACTGAATATTAAGGGCTCTTTAACACAAATTATTATTATTATATTAGTATAGATATATTGTATTGTAATTGTATTGTTCACAACCGAAAACGGTTTTTCCATGGGTTCCATGGATTTTACAAGCCGATAAAGTTAACAAATGATTTCTATTCTAAGGTACTAAGGGATTATTTCCATTGACTATTTAAATTTAACGGTTTGTTAAAAGCTGCATGGAATTTTTATTAATCTGAGATATCTTAATAGCTTGCAGTGTAATATCGGCTTTAATTATTACTACATAATTTTTATTGTGTATTGTGTTCCTCCCATTTTTAATTTAAATTTAATTGTTCAAAATTAAAATAATACATATCTAATATAGTCCAAGCAAAAATTTCAAAAATATTTTATTTTTTTCCATTCAACACTTTAAGAGCAATAACAATTCAAAATTACATCAATACCCATGGTAGGTCCGAGGTTAAAGTGGTTATACTTGCAGATGCAACCCAGGTTCGAATCCCCGTTCGGAAAAAAAAAGTTAGTATATTTAAACCGCTAATTGTTAAATTTTCAGATATTTTCAGATACTTCGAAAGCAAGCATTCGTAACATCGGAAACCACGAAGGAAATACGTAAATCATGATGAAATAAATATGTAAATTTGAGTACATAATAAATAATAATATTAATTAAATATAATAACGTGTCTGAATAAATAAAATATAATCAATTAATTTACCTAGGTATAACAAAAAAACGTATAGAATTTAAATAATGTAATTACAGAAATTACTTTTTTTTAAATTAATATTTAAATTAAATTAATATTACTGGGCAATCCGTAAATTTTAAAATATTCTGTTCATAAAAAATCAATGCTAAACCGTTACGAAAATAATACAGGAATACCGTAACGGTAAATGGGGCAAATCAATGTTGCATCGTTACGATAATACCTGTACCGAATATGTTCAAAAATGATACAGCAATACCGTAACGGAAAAAGGGGCAAATCAATGCTACTCCGTTACGCAAATATCTGCACCGTATATGTACAAAAAAGATACAGCAATACTGTAACGGTAATGTGTGGCAAATCAATGCTGCACAGTTACGGAAATACCTGTATCGTATATGTATAAAAATGATGCAGCAATACAGTAACGGGAAAATGGGCAAAACGATGCTTTACTGTTACGCAAATATCGGCATCGTATATTTACATTTCTGACGGCCTTGTGTTGCTTGGCTTCGTTTAATTATTAATTATAATATTTTCACAGGTTACGATATTTAATTTATTATAAATTATAATATAAATTTAATAAAAAAATTAGTCCAAAATGGGAATCGAATACTCAGAATACTCTACCTCAGAGTATTTCAACTTATTATTTATGTTCAAACTCGATTTTCTCGAGTTTGTCTGGATATCTGGCAATATTATTTTGGGATACTGATATTTGAACCTTCATGTACTATAAGTATAAAAAAAAATTAAATGCCGTTACTCTGCGTCCTCCTCTTAAAAGTATTTTATTTATCCTTTACTATATTAAACCTCGATATACCATTGTTATTTATGTAATTTCGAAAGAATTTAGACGATTTGTATTTTTCCGGAAAGTCCGATTGGAAAAATATAAGAGATGGGGAAATAACATATCAATATATTTTGTATTTTATTGTAAATATAGAGTAGTTTGACTTTTTTATCTAAAACCAAAGCATTATAGCTAAAAATTGGTGAGAATGTACTTTAAATTAGTTGTCTTTGCGGGGTAATGGCAAGCCGTCATCTGAGAAATAAAAATACTATTCCCATTTTTTTAGGAATACAATTATTTTTATAATAAAATTTAAAATGCACTGCTTCGCAAATATGGTTATTATTTTATATTTATATATTCCACAACCAGTTTCATACAACTTGTCTATATCATCAGGTGGCTACAGAAAACGGATACATATTAAAAGTTAACATATTATTAAAAAATTAATTATGCAAACCTTATGAATAGTTAAATTAAGTAAATAAGTTAAAAACTAATAAAAATTAATAATAACTTATTTAATAAAACTGGTTGTGGAATATATACGTAATATAAAATAATAACCATATTTGCGAAGCAGTGCATTTTAAATTTTATTATAAATAAACTTTGCCAAACATAAAAATTTTTACCAATTATTTTTATATTTAAGATCAAATAATTTTATATTGTGAAATTAGTATTTATATCAACATAATAAGCCTCCCATCAAATATAAATAAAAGCCGTTATGAAAATATCGTTGGTTAACTTATTGAATATAGAGTAGAAGAGCAAAATGGGAGAAATCGTTACCAGCAAGGTTATTTCTGAAAGAATGTTGCTACTTAATAATATACGTATTTGCAGTGCCCTAAGCAACCATTTTCGAAGAATCGCCATCTTCGGACACAATTGAATCTGCTTTATTAAAACTGGACATCTACCAAATACTGCATTTTCATGTGAAAATGTTGGTTAATAAAAAATAAACTTTAAAAAAAAATTGTATAAGGAACGTAGTAACACTTACTGATAATTAAATTACACTTTATTTCATTTATCAAAGTAAATAAATTCTAAAAACGCAAAAAAAAATTGAAACCTGACAGCTACAGGTACCGTGAATGCAAAAATGAACGATTTACAAATTCAATAGATCACAATTCCTTCCGTATTTTTCTTAATAATGTATTCAATAATATGTTGTACTTTTTTCTTATATACTTGCACTTGAAAACGTTTTCACCACGACTTTAGCGATCGTATTGTATCTTTTCCAGATGAATTTGTTTTTTATCTCACATTTTCTTAATTTTCTTATCTTTCCTGTATCTTAATCGTTCGGCCTGTATCGTAATCGTTCGGTAGACCTGTTTTCTTTATTTATTTGTTCATTAACTATAAATGCTTTTTACCTTTAATTTATTACTCTGTATATTATTGAAAAATGTTCAAATAATATTATGTCCAAATTTCAGCACCATACGTTATCTGTACTCTGTTTCTAATCGTCGTTCATTCTTATGGCCAAATAACATTGGTATTTGCCACCTTAATAGTATTCTGAACTAATTTTGGGCTCATGCTCAACAAAAATTTACGTTTTGGTTCCATAATTCAATATCCCCATAAACATTATACATACGTCATAACTGCCTTTGCATGGAATTGTTTTGCGAACACGTCCAATTCTTTTGCTAACTGCTCGCGACTCAAGTACTGAACTTTTCGTTGGTCATCAACATTTTATTAGATGGCACTCGGATGGCACCATACTTCATCGACAATGTTATATTTTTGTAATTTATCACAATTCAGCAAATGATATAATCCTCAGTAGGATTACAACCGTTACCTTTTTATAATTATTGTTTATTCACAGATAATATTATCCTTCCATCCTTGGTGTTTTCACTAATTTTAAGTTTAATTTTTTACTTAGATTATAGTAAACGGTGAATTCAGAAGTTCACAAATGATTTTCCATGTGTTGTAGTGTCGTCTGATTAATTTTTAACGCTATTTTCTTTAAATTCGAAAAAAGTTGATTTGTCAAAGTTGGCTCTTGCTACTATATTTTTTCAGATTTTTATAGTTTGTATCTTTCGAAACACATAAATTTGGATCTTTCGCCTCCTTTGTATCATAGAATATCAAATTATGACTTGAATAGCCCTTTAACAAGAATATGCCGCCTGCCAATATAGTATTAAATATAGATTCAACAGTTTTTACTTATTGGACAGTTCAGTTCGTGCTTCGTATCAACATTTTGATTTTGAATTTGGATTTCTTTCAATGTCTGAAATAAGAAGATGTCCTTGTTTTATTCTTGATTATTTTCTGTTGTTCTAAAAGTTTAAAAATTATTATTTGTTGCTTTAGTCAACTCAATATTTGTAACTGATATTTGAAAAATATAAAGTTGATATGAAAAAGTTTATATCACATATTCTCTTAAATACTTTCTTTAGTAATTATTATTGGTGAAATTCAAATTTAATCTCGTTCAGTTTTTCATTCATTGAACCTGTATATGTATACTTAAAACTCGACATCTACAAAGCAGTTGTACATTTTAGAATAGAGGTTCATTATCTTCGTAAGATTTGAATATATCCACTTCATTATCATCAGCATTTCCTTGTAATACTTCTTAATAAAACAAATTTATTTTACGAATCACCTTCTCAACATCTTCGTAACGCTTACATGAAAACAAATACATTAAGATTCACTCACTTTATTCGTATTCTTTACCCCTATTTTAATAATGTATACTTTTATTTCCCCAACGTTAAATTTTTTTTAACTGCAACTTTCACTGATGTTTTTTTTTTCTAATATCTAATTATTCGAACCTTACTTATTTTAAATTGGAGTTTTCACTTTAATAACATTTTTGAAACAGATTTAAAATCTTAATTTTCCGGTCTTTACCACAAATTTGTAAAAAGCCATGTTTTTCCTTGGCTCCAATTTCCTCGCCGAATCAGAAAATTTTTCTAATCTTTATTCAAAATAAATAAACAGAGCATGTAAATTAGTTATGTAAATCAAATTTTGTAAAACTAAGAAGAAATATAAATAGGGAAACCAGAAATTATTGAGTTTTTGAAAATATGTCATTATTGCATTTAATTTGAAGGAATTATATGAAATTGATGTATAATTCATTTTACTAAAATATGTAAATACAGTCGCTACCATGAAAGAAGAAACTTACGGAATTTTCGATATGTGCATGAAATAAGACGACAATTACAAATCAAATTAGTATTGCATATAATAAATTCTACAAAGTTATTTCATGTTCTAACCAACCAAGAAGGTACATTCTAACTGTATAATTTAATTGTTACATCTTCCGCAGTACTAATTGGTAATAAGGAACAACCATCAACATTTCACGGTTAAAATATGCAAGTAGTACTTTAACACAAGTTGTCGCGTTTGCTATTTTAAAATGACATAATTACAGCATCAGTCATAATAAAAACTACTTTCATTATCATCACAATGCACGCTTATAAGTATTGTAGCTATCCTTTTTTATCGCCTACGTTAGGTATCAAATAATTTTCGATGTAGGTACAAGTTTTTCTATAATCATACATTTAAGAATCTCTTATTTCTGTGTTCCTTTATGCACCTACAGTGGCCCACAGAAATAAGCGCACAATCCTATGTTGGCAATGTAAATTGAACATTTTGAAGCCGTTTTGTGTCAGATAAAAATCTGGGAACCTAACTGCTATGTCTCCGTAGAAAGCCTCGAAGCTTAGGTTTTTTTCAGAATCAAAATTTATTGTACTTTTTTCGATCTGATTGCCGATAATTCATCAATAACATCCTCAAAATCAATTTCTCCAGTAACTTAATTTTCTATAGATAAAATAGCCAAATTTGATAGTCAGTCCTGGCTCATAGTTTCTTGATCTCAAATAATTCTTTATGCGTCTGATGGCCGTTTTCCACCAACCTTCGATAAATATGCCTTGACGCTGATCAAATTGACGCTCCGTCAAATTTTGACGTCTCGTTAAACTAAAAGTCATTTCACCAACATTGATCTTCGTTAAAAATGTTAAAAGTAATTGTTGCATTAGAGTCTTAAATTTGTTACCATGTTTAACCTTAAAGTAATATTAAATGTTTAATATAAAAATCATAATTAAAATACCTGCAACAACATATTAGTATTAGGTTTGTTCTTTTTAGCTGCACTACTTGCACTAGTTCAAGAAGTGTACACTAAAACGTTCTTTTTAGCGGGAAGTGACGTCAGCGTCGCTGTTCTTTTTAGAAGTGCATTTGCACTCAGTGCAACAGTTCACTACACTGCCTGCACTTGGTCTGGAGCAAGTGCAAGCAGTGCAGTGCAACAGTGCAGCGCGAAATTTGAACGGTATAATGACAGATCGCTGAAAAATATTGAGAAATTCAGCTGGTAATATCCTAGTTGATGAAAACGGATAATGTTACATGTAGGAAGGCAATGCGATTATTTATCGAATTATAAATAATGTACTTTAACTATTTATAATGAAACTAAAAAACCCTTAACCTCAAATATCAATAGCTTTATACCGAGTTCTGCACTATGTCGTTCTTTTTATTCCTTCTATACTCTTGCACTACCGCTGCACTTGGCTGCACTCGCCAGTTCAAGTGCAGTTCCAGTGCAGCACTAGTTCAGTTAAAAAGAACAAACATATTGCCATTCAGCGAGGAAACTCTGCTAGTGTTCTTGGGACAGTTGGAAAAATTGACGGGTTAGAGGCTTTATTTTATATGGTTTGATTTAACTAGTATAATTAATAAATAATTTAAATAAAAATATAAACATGAAAAAAAATACAATTTTAAGGTTTTTTAAAATATAAACTCAAATTCGTGTAATTTATTTAAAAATATTTGCGAAAATGATCAAACAAAACTGCAACACACAAATCAATAGTAAATAAACGAGCCGTTAAATATTTAACGATGGAATATTCGATCGTCAAATTTGATCGTAATTTTGACCAACGTTAACTATATTTTGCAATAGTGAAACAGATTTTCATGAGCTAACGAGCGTCAAACCACTTGACCTCGATCAAGTGCCATGATGAAAGTTGGTGAAACCGGGCATGAGTTTGCTAAAGCTACAAAGTACACACGTAGCTACAGTTATAGGCATTGTCATTGTCAAGAAGATTTTAAATACGATATCTATTTTTAGATACGACACTTTTAAAAAAGAGAAAAATTATGGTCTTTCAGGTTGTAGTTATAACTTAAGAAACAACGAGAGTAAGTAAAGATTCAGTTGTTGTAGGGATGGGGGGGCCGGTACCGGTAGTAATCTACGGCCTCAGATTTCGCCAATTTTTTTTGATAAAGTAGTAGTAAATAGGCTATTATAGTACTACCTGAAATATGTGCTATACTGCTATAGTGAATAAAATCTGCGGAAAACCCGGTAGTTCCTTCGAAATTTTTTTGGCTAAACATAGCAAGTTGGAAGAGCAAACCTTATGTTTTTTTAAATTACTCAAAAATGGTGGAAAATATGAATGTTTGGATTAGAGATTTGCCGTAGTTGCGCTTGTTAAATCGACCCGGAGTGCCCGAGTGCAGCGAGGGGTGTAGGGCGTAGTTTAAACTCGCTAAAAACATCCCTGTACAGGGTTACGGAACTCGAAAATTACAGAAGCTGGGATCTTACGAATCTTCATCTTCAATTATTTGGCTATAATTAACTGAATACAATCTAAAATAAATTTATTAAAAATACGCTAATGTTAGTATTTATCCAGCTATAGAATGCATTTCAACGCGGCGATTGCCTTGTAGTAGATGTGAAAATACATCATGTAAAAATTTGATTTTCATAATTAAATTATGAAGTAACCGTTAGGTCTAATTCATTCATCCTCACCTCATCTGAAAGCTACAATTGTGCTCTTTCAGAATATTCATTGATTTTCTTTCCTACTTTGAAGGGAAAAACCGTAAAAGACTACCAGTAATCAAGGAATGCAACACTGTACTTGTACCTTCCGGAAAGACGATTGTTGTTGTTTTAAATCGCTGAAATGGGATTATGATTATTTTTTGATGGAGTTTAGCGGTAACGTGTAGTCGATGCTTTTATCCTGAGAATTGAAATGATATATTAAATAATTTCTAATTTTAATTTCTAAACTTGATCCAAATAAAACACCAAAATTTACTTTCTTGAAATAGATTCAAACTTTTATCAAAAAGTTTTCTCTTAAATTCTTTTAAAATTTTCAATATATGATTTTGTTAAATGGAATCCATGAATAAAATTTTATGTCGATATCCAGCTGTCTTATCATTTAAAAATTTTTCGTCTATCCAAATTAAATCACGAAATAATTACCAATACCATAAATTCACCCTAAATTAATTTTAATACACATCACCACTTCTTATATAATTAAATAAAACCAATTTTTATTACAATTTCTACTTTCCCCATACGTATACTACGTATGTATAAGGGAAAGTATTGTTTAATATTTATTTCCAATATCAATATGAAAATTATATCGACCCTATAGTAAAATTAATAAGAAGATGGATAAATGTTGGATTTTTAGATTCTGATGAAGACTAATATATAAGATCGAAACCGGTCAAGTAAACATATAGTTTTATTTACAAGGACCCAAAAACACCCACGAATTTATCCATCTTCTTATTTATTTCCAATACAACTCGCAAATTTTGACCACTTCAATAAAATCACGGCCGTCCGGCATTGTCTCCTCGGAACGAATTTCTTATCATTATTTTTCCATTAAATTATTTTCAAATTATTAAATTATAAATTACATTATAAATTCTGATACTTTGTCGAGGATCGAACCTGCGACTCCACTATACAAATCCTACGTTTAATTAATTTCCCCACTTGCGGGTATTCAAAATTTACAACAAAAAACAAAAAATTTAAAACAAAACTTACAGCTGATTTGAAACATGACAATATATTGAAATGCTCCTGAGATTTAATAATATACTTTTTTAAATTTTAATAAAATCATAACTACTTCTCGGAAACATTCATATTTTATGTGCATGGACTCTTTATTAATTATAAATTTAAGGTTCACAATTTTTACTTTCCCCATACGTATACGTATGTATAAGGGAAAGTATTGTAATCCACTCAAAAATTAAATATCGAAATTTTGGTATTAAAATGTTTCTTATCATGTTCTGATACGATTGTGTGAATTTTAGTAACATGTTCGTCAGTATGTGGTCGTTGGGGTACGAATAAAAATAGTATCAATCGCGCAGGTTGAACCGCGAAATCAAATGTCATGAAATTCGGCATAAACGTGCATCATAGTTAAACTTAGAGGCCAGCTAAAAATGGCAAAAATCCGTTGAAAATCGCGGAAATGATGAACAAAATAAAAAAAGTTCTAGTGTTAATTACTTTTAGACCACCATTTTGTTACTGTCAATTTGGCATAAGCGTTAGACGTAAACGACATCTATGGGGAAAGTTATGCGATGTCTACATAGCCGATTTTTTTTTAAATCGTTAATTTTTATATTCAAATAAAATAGTATGGCAAACCTTCCAATATGGCTATGCAGTTCAGGTGTACTAAACAAACACAGCAGATTTCCTTCTGTCATAAATTTTAAATTAATTTCACACCATTTTTACTTTTTGTGCTTGTTTGTTTTATCTTTTCTTCCAGAATCCAGCTTCCATTTTAATTAATTTATACTTACTACATAAATTCAATTTATTAAATTTTCCAAATCCAATTATAATTAAATTTAATTTTTAGAACGCCAACGGCTTGTGTTAGCATACACAAGAAATGAAAACATTTCTGAAACACACTATGTATGAGAGCTAGCAACGGCGCGAAAAAAAGAATTTTCAGGAACAAATTTCGAATTTTCAAATCATTTTAGGATGAATATTTTATTTCATAAATTTTTATATTCTTTTAGTATTATAAACTTTAAGTGTCAGACTATTTTGTGGTTGTTAAATCCGTGCCAGATACTATTTTAGTAATTTAAAAATAGTATATTAGGAAACTAGTTTCACAAGAGACGATTTATAGCACATGGTCGGTAACAATATATAGTTGATTCTCTCGTTCCCACTTCATATGCACGTATAATGCCCTCGCGCTTCCACTCACAGAGAAACTATCGTTATCGATATCTTTAAAACGGCCCCGCTTTCAAATTAGAAATTTCACATACGCATTTTATCTATGTATCAGATATTTGTTCTGAAAATCTCAGCTTTGCTAAAATGACGTAGGTCTGGCGGCTCTGAGCTCTTGGACTATAAGGTATTATGTGTCATCACAATCACAAACGTTCATTAGTCTATATTGTAAGGTTTTCATTGGTTCATTGGTTGTTTAACTTTAATGCGCGTTTTAACTAAAATAGGTTTAAAAACACTTTTTAAATATTTTTATGTATACAGGGGATAACAAATAATTAGTTTTCCTTGCCAAAATCCAATTCAATTTCATTTTTGAAAATAAAAAGTAGTTTCTATAGTTGGTATAAAATATAGTATTGTAATACCCAAAACAACACACGTATTTAGCATTAGGTGCCCACAGACGGACACTTTTGAACGTCACACTCAATAACATCGCGTTCAAAAGTGTTACAAATAGCGACACTTCGGAGCGTCGCTTCTATAAGTTTAGACAGGAGCGTCGCTCCTATAAGTTTAGACAGGAGCGACGCTCCGAAGTGTCGCCATTTGTAAAACTTTTCAACGCGACGTTATTGAGTGTGGCGTTCAAAAGCGTCGAAAAAAGTGTCCATCTGTGGGCACCTATTGATAACGTCAAATTGGATCAGCGTTGCCAAATTTTTTATGTCTCTTTCCAATTCAAAATATTTGATTAAAGAAGCGACAAATGGTTCACCTTGTTTGATAATATTTCTTGACATTTTTGGTAAAACAGCAGCTATAATTAACATTTTTAAAAGCATTACAACTAGAGTGCGGATTTCTAGCTATTATGCTATAATAGCTGTAAATGGAAGTGGACATGAGCAAACTTATAAAAATCACTATACAATCGCATTTCGCGTATGAGATAAATTGGAATTTAATTTTTATTTGTTGGTCATGATAGACGTCATCAAACTTGTATCCGTGACGTGTATTGGTTCAGAATTTCTTAACAGTATTATAAACAAATTGTTATTTATATCAAACAATTTGATTTGTATTAAGCTGACAATAATTATATTATTGGCAAAGAATTTACAGAATTGTTTCCATTTTTACTTTCCCCATACGTATACGTATGTGTATAAGGTAAAGTATTGTAATCCACTCAAAAATTAAATATCGATATTTTGGTATTAAAATGTTTCTTATCATGCTCTGATACGATTGTGTGAATTTTAGTAACATGTTCGTCTGTATGTCAGTATGTGGTCGTTGGGGTACGAATAAAAATAGTATCAATCGCGCAGATTGAACCGCGAAATCAAATGTCATGAAATTCGGCATAAACATAAGCTTTTGACGTAAGCGTCATCTATGGTGAAAGTTATGCGAAAGCTAACAATCGCACATTTTTTGTTGGTTCCTTTTCGGGACACCGACAATCCGATATTGCCAACACTCAAAATATACCACTTTCAGAACAAATAGAAACGTACTTGAATTAAAAAAATTTAAACATGAAAGAGAGCTTAGGATGAAAATCGTTTAATTGAAAATTTATTTTTTAATTTTAGTACAAAAATTGTATAAATAGCATTGTAGATTTAAAAGCGAATCGTATTAAAGTATAAGTTACATATATATTTATATGTTTTATTTAAAAATGTTGCATGTTGAAATAAATAGTAAACAACTTTTAATTTAAAATAGCAACATGTTGACTCAGCTTAATCAATTCAGAAGTGCACCTGTTGAATCAAAAGTGAAGATCTTTGTGTTTCAAAAGTGTAAAATGTTGACTCAGAAGTGAAAAAGAAATTATTATAAAGTGCAATGATTTAATTCAAAAGTGAAAAAAAGATATAATATAAACTTACAGATAATTACAAACATTATACATTATTAAGATACAAAACATTTATTGGAGAAGATTTTATCAATATTTTTGAAAACCTATAACATACACACATACTTTTTAGAACTAAAATGTTAATAAGTTATCCAAATAAAATAAGTATATTAATCGCAAACGTTTTCACCAAACTATGCCATCATCAGGCGACAAACTAGGTCAAAATACTAAAAAATAAAAAATTATATAATTTTAATAATATTGTACATGATAATTATTATTATGGTAGAAAAAATTTTAAATTATGCTTTTCCGAACTATAGTGTTTCACAAATAATTTTTATTTCTATAAAATAATAAAAATTATACTAGTTAAATTAATAAATCAATAATAGTACATTATGCACCAAGGGAATAAGGGCTACGCCTCGTGCAAACAAACCTTTACCTTCAGGCCAAAAATTCACTTTATTCCCGAGGTGCATATACTGTTTTTTGCAATTGCGGGAGGTAAAGTACTCACTTCGACAATAATTACGAAATTTTAATTAAAATTTGTTCAATAAAGCACGTGGTTGATAGTGCCAAAGTAAATGAAGCATAGTTGGTTATACTATTATTGCCAACTAGAATTTTTTCATTAAAAGGTACTAGAATGGTTCACTTACATTTGTGCCTTTGAAGGAATAAGACGTGCCATGAGCGGGAACCACGAGATTGCCGAATCAGCAAAGATGCCGTTGGCCGTTGGCAGAACTTTTGCCGACAAATTCAAGGAAAATTTATCAAAAACAATAATAATATGACGGTTTTATAGAGTGATGCAAGAGAAAGAATTGGCCGATTGCTTCACCGAAGACGTTTTTTTGGCTTTTTTTACGAAAAGGCTAAAACGTTGAAGTCGTCGACCATGTGGTCGCAGTATTCTATGATCAAGGCGGTCACCAATCGATCTAAGTTCTCAAAAATAAAAATAAATAATGATCTTAGATCGTCCAAATTGGCATTGCTTCGCGGTTTCCATATAAATGCATTTTGTTTTTAATATTTAGATATTTTTGAAAATGAAAGCATACGCTTTCGAAAGCTTAAATAAATATTGATTTCTCGAATTGTATAATTAACTTGTTTTTGTTTTAATTCATATATTATATTGTTTCACAAGTTACAAATTTATTAATTAATAATTTTAAAGTTTATAATTTTTATTTCTTGAATATGTTTTCCTATTACCTATTAATTTGGTGTAAATTCATTGGTATACTAGTAAAATATAATATTTTCTTTATTTTAATAATATCTATTTTTCGACCAACTTCAAAGGACTGAAAATGATTGTCGAATTTCCGGATTTCTGTAGGATAACAAAATACATATTCATCATATTTCGTTATTTTCATACATAAAACATTTAATTTTATATAACTCACGTATGAATTCTGCACTATGTATTAAATAATTGTCTGTGTGGTATAGGGCTCCTTAATGAATCTTCACGAGAAATAGCATCATTTTGCAAAGAACATTAGCAGAATCTTGAATCAGTTTTAAAAGAAAAATGATGACTGTTAATTTTATTTCGTCATACGGTTAATTGTTTCACTAATGTTGTTATGACTTTCCATTATAAATATTATTAATGACTAGACAATAACTTTTTAATAATATTTATTTTGTCATCTTTAAATTAAAAGTGTTCACTTTTAAATAAAGATTCAAAAAGGTGTCTCATTATCATAACAAAATATTGTTCCTTGGAGCTTTAAATCAGCGAAGAAGAACAATACAAATCAAACTTGGTACCATATAGGTGCAAGTGAATTGAGATAGTCCATTCCAGTCAACCAAGCGATTCAACACGGGTTGGTTAGGAGGGATATCTATACTCAAACACGAAAACGAGCTGGTGAACTATTCCATCTCGCACTCAATTTTGTAAGTTAAAAAAAATATTACAGTATCGTACAAAATGACAGAACATGACATTAAAAAATTACGTTACAAACGCGGAGCTTAAAGGGACAATTGACATTATTTCAAAAATTCTAGTTAACGTAAGAAAATGACAGATGATTTGGACATTAAAAACATAGAAGAACGACTAATTAAAATCAACCCCATTTACGACACATTTAATAAATACCAAGACGAAATTGAGTATTTAGAAATTAACAATGAAACGGACAATTTACAGGAAAGAGAGATTTTTCAAGATTTGTACTTTAAATTAATCAGTAAAGCACGCAAATTATTACAATTTAAAAAAGATGTTAAATCACATTCAACAATTTAAAGCGAAAGTATAAACTCAAAAAATTCAAATTCTTAACATTCAATTCATGCAGTTTCACATAGCAATTATAACCATCAAAAGCACATAAAATTGCCATTAATTAAATTCCAAAATTTTGATGGAACTTTTACGTTGTGGCAAGAATTTCATGATTCCTTCAAAGCATTAATTCACACAAATGGTGATTTATCAGATGTTCAAAAGTTAATATATTTAAATGCCACACTTAAAGGGGAGCCGTCAGAATTATTACGGCCCCTTCAGTCAACAGAACAAAACTACTAAATTGCGTTGTCAATAGTGCAAGAACGCTACAATAATAAACGTAGAATAATTAACACCCTTGTTCAAGCAATTTTGGATATAGAAAACATGACTCGCGAAGCTCATGATTCCCTCAAGCAGATAATCAACACAGTGAAAAGCCATGTGCAATGTTTAAATCATTAGGGAACCGGTCGAGTCCTGGGACGCGATTTTAATTCCCATCATAACAGCAAAACTAGATCACTATACCAATAAAGACAGGGAATCTAAATTAAGAAATGAGACTGATGGCAACAATAAAATTTCTTCACTAGATTCACTATTAAAATTCTTAAATAATAGACAAACTACTTTGGAAATGATAAAAAAATGCAAACCAAATGATAGAAGTAATAACAATTACAGCAATTCAAATAATCGGGTAAGGTGTAACAAAAACATTTATGCTGGGTTTCACAAAAGAGGTTTAAAATTCAATCTAAGATTATAATATTCAAACAATATAACAACAATGCATTTTAATTGTTGTAACTAATGGTTATAATTTTAATCGTAGTTTAAATTTTAAGATACCTTTATGAAACCAACCAGTAAATTAGAACTATGCACAAATTGCTTGCGTAAAGGGCATTTTCCAACTGATTGGAAAACATAATCGAATAATGTAACCAAAGTCACACTGGTTGCAGACGTAGAAAATAGAAGCGAAAATTAACTATAAGAAAAAACAATTACCTGTACATCGGCTAGGTTAGATTCGCAAGTAATGCTGTGTACAAGAAGGATAATTGTTGTAAACACAAAAAAACAATGGCAAGAAGCAATAGGTCTTTTGGATTCTGCTTCTCAATCGAATTTCATCACCACCAATATGTGCGACCAATTGTGTTTAGTAAAACAAACAATTAACACCGCTGTCACAGGAATAACTGAAGGAGAATTGAAAATTTGACTCCGAGTTCAGGTTGGAATGAGGTCAATGACTTTTCTTGCTTATTGGCAAGAAAATACCTTTCCATAAATTTAAATATAATTTATCTTCCATTAGGAGAAAATCCACAATCAATGACTAACAATTTAGAATTCGAGTAGTAATCATGTTTAGTGATATCTCAAATAGCAGATCAAATACCATCACGGTCATGTAGAATAGATTATTTCAATATACCGCCGCGAAACATAAAACTAGCAGATTCCAAATTCAACCAATCTGCATTTATAGACATAGTACTGATAGGGGCAGACATGTTTTACGACCTCATGTGCGTAGGGCAAATAAATCAGCCCAACTTGCTAACCTTGCTTTCGGGAAGTATAAAGAACACAAATTTTATTCAAAATAATCGCCCAACAACATTTTTAGCTACTTGAAAAGGATTTTGGGTTGAATGGGGATGTAAATCAAACACTATATAATGTATGTTACGCCCAGTCGTCAGCTGTATTGAATCACCGTCGATCCCACTTGCCAAATACATGAACGAAATTCTAAAGAATGCCATACCGTCATTGTTATTTAACGTCAGGAACACTGGGGAAGCCAAGGAGAGGATTGTCCGGAGCAGTATACCTGACAACTATGTCTTGATATCATTTGACGTCAACTCCCTCTTCACTAACGTCACGAAAGAGGCGGTTATCACATCGATAAAGAACAATTGGGACCTGATGATTGCCCCATTTACATCCATTCCGATGAACACGTTCACCCAGATAATAGATGCTATATTTGAAAATAGCTACTTCAGTTATAAAGGAATTTTTTACTCTCAACTTGTGGGATCAGCTATGGGTGATCCATGTTCTCCCATCTTCTCGAACTTCGTCATGAATGATCTGCTCTGCAACTTCTTCGGCTCCATAAGTTTCAATCTACCCTTTCTGATGCTATACGTTGATGACATACTCACGGCGGTTCCGGCTAGTGAAGTGGACAATTGTATAGGGTTGCTTAATGGATATAATAAATCACTCACATAGGTATGAAACTACACGAACTGAAACAGCAACTAGTGAAGAATGGATACCCGGCTGGTTTGATTGATCGACTTCTGTTCCAAAGGGAAATAACTACTGTTCGGCAAATAGGTATCCAAAACAAGGAAGATACTTATGCACCACAACTGACCAGCCTGGATGTTATCACTAAGATTGCTAAAGTCACTTTCCATCCGTGGATTGAAGGCAAAATTAGACGGATTTTCAAAGACGCTGTGAGTAGAGGAGAATTACGATTGGCGTTCCACAATAGCCACAGCCTAAACAGAATATTGTTCTCCAGGACAAAAGATAAGGTCCCTACTCTGGATAGAGCCAATGTGGCCTACTGTATGAAGTGCCAATGTGATAAATATTACATTGGCCAAACCAAACAACGATTGTCTTCCCGTGTACAACAACATATGTGTGATATAAAATCGGGAGCCACTAAAACCGGATTATCAGAACATGCTATCCAGACTGCTCATGAGTTTAATGGGGGGAACATCAGTGTCCTTGCTACGGAGAATAACTTCACTAAAAGAACATTTCTAGAGGTAGCCTTCTTATCAACCCACACCAATAATGTGAATAAACAAACAGATTACGGTTACATTAACGCCGGATGGAGGGGTCTGCTAATTAAATTTAGAGAGAAGTTCCCTGCGACCTGATCACCATCTCGCACTTCGCCGCTGCTGCCGCTTCCTGGTATTTTTATTCTGTTTTACAATTAACTTCTTCGGTTATGCATGTTATTTTAGACCACCCCATGTTTGTGTTTGTAGTTTGCGAAATACTGTTGTATTTACTGTTACCTTTAATTGATTTGTTTATACAGCGCTCACCTCAGTGACACCTCAATAGAGGGCAGTTTCCTTTTAAAAGCGTGGCAATTTTGATTTTGATTTTGCGTCACTCCATCTTATCAACGTTCATAGCGATAACTCATTTTATTGCTTAGTTTTATTTAGATGTTTAATTTATTTACATAGCGATTTATTTACTGTTTTATTTTGTTAAGTTTTATATGTTATACACAATTTTTATTAGTTTTTATATAATTCGTGACCTCGTTGATAGTGACATCCACATTGCCAGTGCCTCCCATTTTGCTTTGATGCTTACATCAAACGAATTACACCTTATGTTGTTATCGGTGAGTGTTGTAATTGTTTCTATGATGTACTCTCAGAACTGATCTTTTTACATTTCTATCTAGTCCTGAAGATGGAGTAATAAAAACTCCGAAACGTCGACATACATTATATATAGTGTTTGATTTGCATCCCCATTCAACCCAAAATCCTTTTCAAGTAATTATACATTGCTGGGTGAGAATTTGGTTTTCTTCGATTCACATTTTTAGCATTAAAGGATATACATGAAGTCGTAGAAAGGTTTTCGCAAATGGATGAATTCAATAGATCAAGCGAATAACAGTTAACTGAGGAAAAAATAAAATGTGAAACAATTTTTAGACAAACGACAACACGAGATAGCTTAACAGTAAAATTTATAGTGCGAATACCTTTTAAACCAAACAAGGAAAAATTGGGTAATTCTTATGCAGTAGCCGAAGAGCGATTAAAAACACTTGAGAAAAGATTTAGAAATAATCCAAAGTTAAACCAACAGTATATCTTAAATTTATCGAAGAATACCGCTAGTTGGAACACATGACAAAAATTGAGTTCAAACGTAATTCAGATTTTTTATACCTCATTTGCCAATAATAAAACCATCAAATAAAATCACGAAACTTCGTGTAGTATTTGATACGATAAAATCAAGTCGGGATTAAATGTAAATGAAATGATATTTGCAATAATATCCGATGTATTCCTTAGGTAAGTTCTTAAAATATTTTTTAAATTCAATTTAAAAATCAAATATCATTTTTTTTCTTTTTACAAAATAACGTTGGTAATCCCTCAATATCCAGATAAAAAATATTCCAAAAGATAAAGATAAAACGTGAAATCTACGCGAAAAGTAGATCGGGTGGTAGGTTACAGTTAATATTTTATGTCTTTTTAGAAATTATAAGAAAAAGGTTTAATCTTACACCATATATTAATCGTTTACATAACCCCTCGAAGTACTGGCTTCTAGGTACACTATAAATATCTCATTTTAAATTTTTTGCGTTCAAACGGTCCAGCGTTCAAACGTCCCTCCGTTCAAACGTCCCTGCGTCCAAGCATACCTGTGTTCAAATGTCCTTGCGTTGAAACGTCCTTGCCTTCAAACGTAACTGCGTTTAAACGTCCTTGCGTTCAAACGGCGACGTCCAACCGCCTGCATTTAAACGTCCTGTATTCATAAATTAGAACCCAGCTACAGATGAAATTATTTATTGCACTCAAGAGATAAAACTTTACAGTCAAATAACAAATAAAAACATTCTAGCTACAACAGCTCAATTATTAGATCTTTTGGGGTCAATTGCTCCTATTATTATAATAATAGTTTTATAAATAAAATTCAGCAGTGCAATTAAAGTTAGAATGAAACGAATCGGTTCCATTAGAAGTTCAAATAAAGCGGTTCAAATTTAAAGAAGAATTAAATTATATCAATAAGATAAAGATTCCAAGTTATGTACTTATAAGACAATAAATGGGTCTATTTAGAGTTACACGCATTTTCTGATACGTCAGAAAAAGGATTTGGTACTTGTATTTATTTAAGATCAAGTAACGAATACAACAAAATAAATTTACTAGCAGCAAAGTCAAGAGTGGCACCTCTCAAAAGCACTACTTCGCCAAATTTTGTTCCTGCAATTTCGAGTGCATTTGCGATCCGGCATTTGTAACAATTTACACAGGGGTTGTAATTTGACATTGGCACACTTCGGAACCAGCCTTCGAATTTTGTCATTTTTCGAGTTCCGTTGTACCGCAAACTGCTCAAGTTTCGCTACAACAGCCACTTGCTTAACCGTAGATGGTCTTTTCGTGTTACTAGCCTTGTTACCTAAAACGCAGTTCTCGAGAGCGTGGTTTCAGAAAACTTCGTGTATTCGGTTCCATTAGGTCCTTTTCATACTCAGATCTCATCTCAGCCAAATGGAAATAATGATGTTACAGTGGACGCCAGTTGATACAAATAAAACTAAGAAGTAGTGAAGAGTCGATTTATTGTATAAACAAAGGTAGAAAAATAGTTGAGGTCGATATGTTTAATTAATTCACTAAATTAAGAATAAAACTCTTAATTAAAAATTGCAAATTTGAAGATCTGACATCTACCTGAAGGGTAAACTCAGTCAAAAAAAAACAGTTGAGTATCCTTGAAGAGGATAACTCAACAAAACGAAGTTATGCTCCAGCGAAGATTAATCCCACACCGAATTTTAAATACCGTGGATTATTGACTCAAAATTGAACCTGGCACACAGCATCATCAATAAATAAGTATTATGCATCTCTATCAGACTTACCCTGAATGCAGTACCACCAATTTCGAGACTTTGCAAGTATATTTCCTCCCTCAGGTCCCTTCGAAATCAATAACCTTACTTCATCATTCAATTGGTCTACCATCCAGTGATGAAAGTCTTCAAAATAAAGAACACAAAATACTCATTAAAAAATCAACATGCCTGCCAGTTCCAAGACTCATCAAACGAGTAAGTGTGACTACAAATCAATTAATCTTCACGGAAGCATCATCAAATCATCTGCTTCCAAGTTGAGGTGTGGCATCCCAAAATATAAAGATGGTAAAAAAGGAAAATCTGCAAAAGTTTGGCTCTCCTACATGAAATTACTTTTGACCCATCCGGTATAAACACTTCACAAGGAAACATCCTCTTGTGAACAAAAAAAACAACCATCAAGAATCAAAATCAAAAAGGGTAAAATAAACCATTCTTCGCACCAACGTAATATTAAAAATTTCATCAACCCCAAATCTTCCCACAGGTGATGGATTAAAATATCGTCATCGTAAAGCGGTAACCATATTATGGTGGATAAGAAAAGATTTCCAAACTGGATAAACCTCCATTTTACGACGACAAAAAATTTGAATTGTTAAGAAATCAAATATGAATAATTATTATAATGAACTACCAGTAACGTGGGTGCTAAAAATAATTTGTTAAACAAATTAATTTGTAAGAAAATACTATAATTACCCGTTAATCCGGCAAAATTAAATTAAATTAAAACAAATAGAAACTAAAAATGGACAAACACCAAGATTACACGTCTATTCCTTGCGAAATTTTCGTGTAATGGCGCTTATCAAAACCACACACATTTTCAAAAAGTAAAGCGATCCAGAGTGGCGCAGCTTGAAAAAGAAATAAAACGGTCAAAACTAATTTTGACACGTTACACTGTGCCCTTAGATGGATGTTTATAATGAGTTTAGCGTTTATTATTTCTATTTACTATATAGACCATTACCTACCCCCCCAATGCAAAAATTTCGAAGAAAAATTCGGAAACGTAGAACTTGGACGGTCCCCAAAGTTGAAAATTACAAATATGGCAGACATGCATATCTTCTGAACCAATTTTTCAATTGTTTTTCGCACTTAAAAGTACTATACAATTTAAAAACAACAAATATCATCTTCATTTAGGTTTAGGTTGCAATAAATTTAATCTACTGTAAAAAAAAAGTCAATCCATCGAGTAGTTTTTGAGCTATCGTGAGCGCCAGTTTGAAAAAATGTAGTTTCGAGAAAGACGCATTTAAACACTTTTCGTGATTATACTTACCATAGCATGCATATTATTAATAATTATTAATATATCATTTATAAAATTATTTTCGGTTAAATCGTTTTGTGAATATATTTTACACATCAAAGGCTATCAAAAATTGAAAGAAAAAAAATCGATTTTTGGATCCTGTTTGATGAGAACCTGTCCTTAATATTCTAATAAGAAAAGCTTATGTCTGATGACTGTAAAATACAGAAGCGAATAATAGAGATGATTTGGGAGTGCAGGAGTAAGTTTGGTGTAGGTTTGTGAAATAATGATGGAATTATGGATCAAACAATATATAAAAACATTTTACAAATAAAGTTTTAGTTTAAAGAGTTAGCTCTAGGTTTTTAAGACATTTACATTTTTATTCAGGATACTGCTAAGAGGCAGTATGATACTAAACATTCGAGCATTCAAACATTTTCCATAACTTAAACAACCTCTTGAAAGTTCACATACTGATCTCATAAAACATTTAGGAAATTACTTGATTGGTATATAAAGTAAACGAAAAATAATCAATAAAAATGATTAAAAACTGCGCTTCAAACAAAGTGTTCAATAATTTGTTTTTAATAACACAAATTTTATTCATTTGATGCCTGGGCGATTGCAGGCAATTATGAACATCAAAAGTAATCCGTTTAAATGAAAAAAACTTTTTATATTTTATATTTCAATTTTATAATATTATCTACTGTACGAATATTTTTTATACTATTTTTTATATAAAAATTCCTACAATTTTTGTTAACTTTGTTAGTATAATGATTAGTATATAAAATACATATATATTATAATATAGTATAGTATTGGTAAAGCCAAATGATTGTAGGAAAAATAGTCTACGGTAAATTAGTCTACGTAAGCAGGTCTACGGGTAAAAAAGTCGAGGTAAAATGAGCTTTCTAGTTAAAAAGAGCTACGTAAAATAGTCTAAAAATAGACTAGGTAAAAAAATCAGTATTTCCATCCAAAGGTTAAAATAAAAGAAGTAAGAGATGTTGTGATAAAACAAATATGTTGAAAGATAAAGCAAAATCTGCTGTGTACGAGAATACAAAACATGCAGACAAAGCTGAAAGCATTTTGCGAGGAACATCGGGACGGTACTTGTACTAGGATCGAATTTATTCGTGCTGTTTGTCAAACTATTATAGGTTTAATTAGTGAATTATTTAAATTTAATGATAAATAATAATTTTTTAATAGTAGGTAGTATAGATTTTTTGTTTTAAACGTGTAGACTACATTTATTTTCCCAAATGCTGATCCACGCCGGGGGGGGGGGGGGGCTCATGAAGTAGATTCTAAAACTCAATTACTCTCCAGAATCAAGGTCTAGATTCGCGCTAGTATTTCGTGTCCAAGTCGTAACAGCATCAAAGTTAATTTAAGAAGTCTTTCCCAAAATGTTTCCGTAGACTTTTTTACCAAGACCATTTTACATAAACTTTTTTACCTGGTCTATTTTACCTAGACCTTTTTGCCTAGCCCATTTTTCGTAGACTTTTTTACCGGTAGACTATTCTACCGATTACCGGACAAATACATATTATTAACCTTGCCGAGGTCGCGGTCCTAAAAAGAACACGGGAGGTCGCGTGTATCTCATGTCAGAGTACAGGACACAGTATACTGTGTCTGAAAGTGGCTGTGAGAATGAAACGTATCACAAAATAAAATCATATGAGTGAGGTGCAAACGGTTAGGTATATGTATTTCCGGTTGCACTGACAAATCATAAAAGTAGTCGGTACAATAACCCTCGATTGGTCTATTGATATGATTTAAGAATTTTTCAAAATACCAGTTGCACCAGAAAAACGGTTGGTTCTTGAACTGACCGTTGTTTCTAAAGTGAAGTAAGCAGTAAGTAAGTGAAGTTAGAATTTAAGAAAGCAGAAATGGAATTTTAAAAAAAGTACGGTTGCTAATTTATTTTTCTTATTGTAACTGTGTACAAATTAATAATAAAATTTAAGTTAGCTTAAAGTATACTTTTTATTAATTCAAATTAAAAAAGAATACAGTAAATCAAATGAGTTTGTGACAAATCAATTTCAAAAATGTCATCGTTCTCTATTGCTAAATTATGTATATAATACGGCTAATAATTACAATTTCAACCTTCATTTGCATATCCACAGATAAAACAGGAAACCGCCTTTATAAATTCAGCTATTTCTTCATTTGTTTTAGTTTCAGGCATTCGAATAAAGCGATCACTTAATAAAGCTATGTAGTGCTCCACTCGATGCACTATTCTACATGCTGTACGTTTATGTATTATGTTAATGTGGTCACCGAGTACTTGTTGAAATGAGCCTGTGGCGTAGTACCTTAACATTATTAATAATAATTGATTCATAGGACTGACTTCATAATGACTTCTTTATTTTTTTAGTAACCTATTAAATCTTCTCCAATAATTTGCACTAACTGGTCGACTGTTTCTTTGCAAAACCAATATCTTGCTTTAAATTCACGTTTGTAAAATAAATTAAATGGATCACGTCTTGGTCTTACTTGTCGTATTTCTGGAAGAAGTTTCACTATAGCATTATATGGTCGATCTGTTTATCAGATGAAGAAGAAGATGAAGACGTTATTGTATTCATGACTGATAATTTATTATTATAATTCATATTAAAATACAATGAAATCGTAATAGATTAATATAAATCAACTAACTTATAAACAAATATGTAGATTGATGAAGCGAATAATACAGCAGTAAAAAATATTCTTAAAAAGATTGGCGAATAACTTTAAACTTCACAACAACAAACAAAAAGTTGTAATATTAATTTTTTTATTTAAAGTTGCCATCAATTTTAATTTATGTCAAATTATTCCGGTAAGGGACTGTCTGATGTTTAAAGGGGTCATCTAGTGGTAGAAGAGTCGAGTTTCAGGAGAAAGGTGGGGGAGCTTTTAACAGGAGGGGACCAGTAACGGTCAAAATATGGGAGGTTGGTTTTTGGTTTTCGGAAGATAAAAACGTATTTTGAGAAGTAAAGATCAGATAATTGTAACAAAATTTTTAATATTTTATTTGTTATACGTGAGCCACTGCCTTTATTTTCATTTTGTGCATTTCGTTGCGCATGTAATCTCATGAGAGATTACGATTTTGATAGCCCGTAGCGAAAAATTGAAAAGTTGTAAAATTTAGAGAAATTCCGATCTGTTATTTGGGTAATTTATTATTTGATTTTTGGTTAAATTTTGTTAATTTAAAACGTTTTAGGAAGTACCTTTCACCTTACTTTTTTATATTTGCCTAAATATAAGTTTTGCGCTGTTTGGTGACATATTTTTCTTATCCATCGTTTTTTTGGACATTTGCATGTTTGGCGATTTTAAGCAATTTAATATTTGGAAGCAGAAGCGCTTTAGAGATCCTTTTTGGAAGATTTGTTACTTAGCTTCAGTTGCTTATAATTCAACGTGAGTTTATTTCTTTTTGGATTGGTCTCGAGATTGAAGCGGCGGAGTTCCAACCTAAGTGCGGGAGCCAAGGTGAATTTCCTGAACATTTTGGTTTCACTATCCTCCGAGTGTTCGAGTGTGGGTGGAAGATCCGAAGTTAGTTTATTTTGGTACTGCTGGTTCCGTTGGGTTGGAATTACCCTGTATAAGTTTGATTTTGTACACTTGCTGGTAGCTACCGTGGTAAGTTTTTTATTTTTTTCTAACTCATCGGGCCATACATTTTTTGAAGCAGTTTTGTGTGTCATTGTGGAATACTTAGGTGTTCATTCTTCGCGATTTTTATCAACGCACTCGGACAGTTGTTTGAGCTGTTCTTTATTACTTTTAACACCACCGAAGATTGGCAAGGATCGACAACATTTACGTTTTTATATTTTTTTTTTATCCCTTTTATTTAAGAGTAAATTTAAATACATTGTTGCTTATTAAACTGTTGTTTTCTTTCGGGGAAGCTACTCCTGCAGTGATTGTTTTGCTGAAGCCACTCTCTCGCTTCCGCACTCACCAGCTAGTTATAACATCGTGGGCATTCTACACAGAAATAAAGCTGGTTTATTTGTATCCCAGCGTGTGGAAGAAATTCAATTTTCCCGCAAGGGAAGAAGAATTTTTATTTACATAATAAATTGAAGATTATCGTTGAGTTAAAACAAATTTTGATAGTAAGTGCAAGTGCAATTATTGTAACACGTAAGTGAACTAAATTTTCTTTATTTTATTTATTTTATTTTGATATTGTATCAACAAAGAAAGTTTATTCACGACCACGAGGTCAGAGATTTTTTAACATAGATGATGGAACACTCAGGGTGGTTAAATTTGTTTGGGCTCACCTTTTATTTTATTTTATAATCGGAATTGAAGTATGGCTTTCTTATTTATAAATTATAATCGGTCTTTCGGGTTTTCATAATTTGCCGGATGGTTTCCTCCGCAGTTTGTACACTGAGCTGACGTGTCTGCGGTTTTGTTGCAGGATGCTGTGAAATGCGCTCTTGCACATTTCACGCATCTGGGGGCGCGCTGCAATCACGTTGTGGGTAGTCGAATTGTAGACAGCGGTGGCATTGATTCGAATCGGATTTTCGGTATGGCGATTCAAATTGAACGGGAATGTTCAGGACCACTGTTACCCCGAAGATTTTTCTTCTTTGGTCAGATTTATCTAGGGTGATCTGGTAAAGCGGCATGGTACGGCGGAGTCGTCCGTGTCGCATTTGCCGTACTTCTTGAATCGGAAGTTGATGCGTGGGTGTGTAGATCATCGTAAATTGCCGTTGGTTCTATTTGGCCTGGAAGACCCCTAAGGATAGCCTTAAAGGTGTTGGTTTGGCGGGTGACCTTAGGTGGTTTGGTCGGTTGTGTTGTAGCCACGATTTTGAGCAAATTTCTGCGATCGACGGTTATCTTGTTGTAGTTTATATTGGCAGCTACAATCGACACGTTAATTTCTGCCAATTTTGCTGCTTTGGCGGTGACCGGGCGAATTTGCGGTGATACTATTGGAGGAAGTCGACTTCCATGCTAGATGGTGGTTCTAGTGGGGTGGTATCTGCTTCTTCAGCGGTGGGCGCCTCGGTGGTGTCCTCATTTAAGCGTGGTTTGCTTATGGGTGGGCTGTCATTGATAATGCCAGGCGAAGACCGCGAACTTGAATTGCTGTCGGTACGGTGGCGTTTGGTGCCTGTGTGGGTATCGATGTCCATTGAGGAGTCGATTGGTTCGTCAGTGGACGGTGTAGGAAGTGGCGCGTCAGAGAGAGATTCCTCTGGGGGGGGGGGGGGGGGCAAAGAGATGCTGGCAGAAGTGTCATCGGGTTCAATTACGGGTGCAACTGGCGTGGATTTTTTCTTCTTTTTTTTCTTTTTGGGCGTCCCGGTGTTTTCAACGGGTACTGCGTCGGGTGACTGAGTGACGGGTTCCACGGTCGGTGTGGGGTTGGTATTTTCGCGTCTGACGAGTGTTGTTAGACATATGTTTTCAGATATGGATCTGAAGGGTAGGTCATGGCGTTTCATGTATGCCCTCCACTTTTCTTCGTCCGGTGTGTCGATGTATCCATCGTTCAAACTGGGAGCAGCTGTTGATGTGGTGGTGGTAGGGTTGGCCTTGAGAAAGGCCGGCGTATTTTGATGTAAACGGAGCATAATTCTAACTCGGAGTAACACGTCTGTACTGATCGGTTGCTAGCTCACGACTCAAATCACCACTGTCTGACTGACTCAACTGACTGACGAACCTCCACCTACCATACCATAGCTTGGTGACATGCGGAGCATGTTGGTGCCGCAGGCACCGTTATCTCCTTCATCTGGATGTTGGATAATTGACATTGTAGCAAGGAGCTGATAAAATACACAATGGATTCGATTGGCAGTACTAAAGAATGTTCTTTGGTTGAAGAGTAGATTCGATGTTAGACCGATTGATTACGCGCACTACACTTTTGTAAATGGAAGGGTCGCAATTGTTTGTGGCATTATCGCGGTGTGAGAAATTGTTTATTATGAAGCACATTTTGGCGGGTGGTTGTTGACGGGAAGAAGGATTGTAAGATCGAATGTTTGTATCGGGGCGGGTGGCGAAGTGGTCACTGTTATCGCGGTTAACTGTTTGTGAACTTATCAATAGAATGGCTCTTTCAGGCTAACATGAAGGTAAACTTGTAAAATTTACATAAAAAAGTCGATTTTCAAAATTAAATTGTGAAGTAACCGTTGGGCCGATTTTATTCATCCTCATCTCGTAAGAAAGCTAAAATTGTGCTCTTCCAGAATATTTATAGGTTTTCTTTTCTACTTTGAAGGGGGACAGCCGTAGAATACTATCTCTAACCAAAAATTCTAATATACTGGAATCCTAACAACGTCCAACACCTACATCGTAATCACGATCAGTAGGTATTCTCTTCAAAACTTCCTCGGGGCTAAAAGGATATAACCCAGTTTTTCTAAACCCTGCTCGAGCATTGTCAGCTCAATTAACAGACAATTTGTTATAAAGTCGTAAGAGCAAAGTAGGGAGCTGTTGTTTTGGAATCGATCCTTTTGAACGCCTCGCTGTTCGCCATGTTGCTAAAACTATTCCCCAATGAGTTTTTAATGGCTTAAAGATGGCTACATCCAATGGCTGCATCATATGTGTGTAATTTGGGGGTATTAATATCATAACGCTGATAACTCCTACCTCGTAACACTTTTCTATTTTGTTTCTGCGTTTTTTCCAAAAGTAATTAATAAACGAACACAACACATGTATGACTAAACGAAAACTAATTATATATGGCGTAATATTTACAATTGCGATAATTAACACCTACCCTGACGAAGTTGTACGGTTTTACGGTACTCCATCTATTCCTAAATCACTTGACCGATCAACACCAAATTTCGCCGAGTGAATGGGTACATCCTGGCGATAATTTTTAAGAAATGAAATCGAAAATCGGTTGTACAGGGTTGTTCAAATTCGAATGTTCTTATGGGGAATTCGGTAACTATAAGTGTTATGGAAAAATGGATGGCGCATCCTCGATCTCTTTTTTTGAGAAAACCTTAACGTTGAAAACCGGAATCCAATATTTTTTTTCGTTTTCGAGTTATGGCCAAAAGTTCGCTTTTTCGACTTTTCGTTAAATGCCGATATCTCGGTTGTTTGTAAAGGTATAGAAAAAATATTTACACCTTTTTTAGACATTTTTTTGAGGAGAATAAATTGGGCCAGAAGAATATTAAATATCTTCATTTGTTTCCGAGTTATAATATATAGTTGTGTTTTTTTAAATGGAAACCATAGTTGGTTATGACATATTTAATTAGAGTTTTTTATGCTCTTTTTAATTATATACAACATGTGGGGTCTATTCTTTCATTTTCATCCCGTTATATTAAAAACTATTAAATGAAAATAAAAGATAGGAAAATTAAAGGGTGGCTTTGTGAAAACAAAACACAAAATCATTATTGACATCTAAAACAATTGTCTCCAATTGTTTTTAATAGGTTTTTTAGGACCTCCTCTATTATTTACCTTTTATTTCACAAGGTGAAATTTATTGGAAATTCCCGATTCAGCTTCAATTTGACGAGTTGAAATGGAAGGATTTTCATCCACAGCTCCTAGTATTTTCTTCAGCTCTCTTGTATATTATAATTTTTAATTATAATAATTATAAAATGAAAGGTAAATAATAGAGTAGGTACTAAAAAAAACCTATTAAAAACATTTGTAGACAATTGTTTTAGGTCTCACTGATGGTTTTTTGTATTGTTTTGACAAAGCCAACGTTTAATTTTCAGATCCTTTATTTTTATTTAACATTTTTTAATATAACGGGATGAAACTGAAATAATACACCCCACATGTTATATATAATTGAAAAGAGGATAAAAAACTCTATATAAATATGGCATAGCCTACTAAGGTTTCCATTTAAAAAAACACAACTTTATATTTAAAATCCTTCTGGCCCAATTTATTTTCCTCAAAAAAATGTATCAATAAGGTGTAAAAAATTTTTTTGATAACTTTACAAACAACCGAGATATCGGCATTTAACGAAAAGTCGAAAAAGCGAACTTTTGGCCATAACTAGAAAACGAAAAAATGTATCGGATTCATTTTTCTATATCTCTTATAGTTACCGAATTCCCCATAAGAACTTTCGAATTTGAACCACCCTGTACCATTGCCAACCTGCCCGTGCTTGAACATTTTGATCAAACGCCATAGGAAAACCTTAAATTTCTCGCGCATGATAGAAGATAGTCCTTCAATTTCTAATTCTATTTTGTGTGATTTCATTCAGTTTAATTTATTTCAAGTGATTTTGAGTATTTAACTTGTTAATTAGATGAATTGTTAATTAATCTGAACTAAAAGTATTCAATTACAGATAAAGTACTCGAATGTGAAAAAGATCGCTTTGCTCCATTTCTGGCAAATGTTGCCCCCTAGTTATAAGCCCCTGTACCATTTCCATTTATAAAAATCCAGATAACAATTCTTTTCTTTGGTTTGGTTTGGCGTGAAGACAGTTCGGCGCGAAGACTTTTCGGGGCGAGAATAAAAATCTTTTGTTTTGCAACTGCCTCTTATAATACGAGGTATTCGAAAAATCAAAAGAAAAAGTTCGATTTTTTCAACATTTTTTTACTTACTTTAATTTATAACTCGAAAGCCGTTGATTTTAGCTAATAAAATGAAATGAATCCCTAGCTATATTAACCTATTTTTTTTATACATGTGTATTAGTTTTAATAAATTTATTATTTATATTATTTATCTATTGATGTTTAAATTTTTCTAAATTATTTTTCTTTTTCTTTCTTTTTTTCAAATATTTGAAAAACCGCGCCGAACCGTCTTCACGCCGAATCGGTCGCGTCGGATCGGCTGCGACGAAACGTTCCATCCCGATTTCGATCGCTCTACTATGCGTTTACCTACTAGGTACCTATATAAAATTTTTATTATTTCAAACATGTTCGAAAAAAACACCCCTATATTTTAAAAAAATTTTTGTCTTTATCGTTGGTTGAAAAATTTTGAAAAAAATATGTATTGCAATTCTAATTAATAGCTACCATGTCGCTTTGGTTTCAATCAAATATCTCTCCATAGTTCCATAGAAAAACGATTTTGAAGTTAGGAATATCAACCCCTATTTTCCAAAAACGTGTAAAGCTAGGGGTTTGATAATTGGCTCAAACTTGGTTCCAACAATTAGCTATATAATAAAGGTACCAATGTCAACAAAGAGTCCAGTGCATATTAAATTCTTTATTCTCTATTCTTTTTCTTTAAAGAACAAGATAACTTGATTGGACGTTTTGTTTAACTAGTGGAACTTGTGACCTGGCTAATGTAGTATATTGTCACGAGTGGAACCAAGTCCCTTAAATTAATAATCGTTCCGCTAACACACATAACACGCTAACGTCCCCCAATAAGAGAATTGACCAGTATAGCTAGTCCGATCCTATAGCATTACAATTAGATAGTAGGGGTATGAAAGATCGATGATGATAATAATAATTATTATTATAATCAATCATTTAGGAGTTAAGTCACGGGGTCTTGCAAATTAGTTTCGTTGAGCGTTTGTTCCGCCATTTTTTGCGCTTGCACGCACGCTGGTAGCAATAGATTCACTTAATTTTAATGAAACTTAATAAAACAAATAATACAAGCGAGGATCAATTAAATACATATTAATTATTATGTAAAAATGAATAAATATATAAAAAAAAGAATAATACAGAAACATTAAATTTTTTCAAGAACATAAAGAAAAACAAAAGATCTGCGACCACAGATGGGTTGAAAGAATATACGCAATATACACAAGATTTATATATGGACTTATATGAATCGAAGGTTGGGAAATAAATAGAACATTAAACAAAGATGATCATACAAGAGGTGTGATCAGATGATGACATGCCCCAGAGATAAATAAGGAAGAAATGGAATATGAAGAGTTAGAAACAAAGCACCCGGAATAGACGAGGTGACTGCAAACTTGATAGTTCAAGGAGGGAAGAAATTAGCCACAGCATTATTAAAAATATTTTTAAAAATGTGATCTAGTCATGAAATATAGGGTTTTCCAATAAGAGGTGTTATTTTGATATTCAAAGAAAAATGGATTTTTTTGAGAAAATTGATCGAATTTTTATTTCATTATAAAGAGGAAGGTATGCCGTTAATAATGGAAAAAAACATCAGCCAAATGGCCACCACGACCACGCTTACAGGACTTATCCTTTTCATGAAATTTTTTATAACCAAATCGCAAAGTGGCTGCCCTATGTCCTCGATAGCCTCACGAATTCCATCTTTGAGGTCTTGAATCGACGCCGGGCTGTTGGCGTAGATACACGCTTCAACAACGCATTGAAATTATTAAAATTAAAAACGAAACCATTGATCTTATACGGGAAAAGTTTCCTGACCGTGTTATCTCTCGCAGAGGTGATCACAATTGGCCACCGACTTCTTCCTTTGGGGCCACGTGAAAGATAAGGTCTACGCCAACAGCCCGGTGTCGATTCAAGGCCTCAAAGATGGAATTCGTGAGGCTATCGAGGACATAGGGCAGCCCCTTTGCGATTTGGTTATAGAAAATTTCATGAAAAGGATTAGTCCTGTAAGCGTGGTCGTGGTGGCCATTTGGCTGATATTTTTTTCCATTATTAACGGCATACCTTCCTCTTTATAATGAAATAAAAATTCGAGCAATTTTCTCAAAAAAATCCATTTTTCTTTGAATATCAAAATAACACCTCTTATTGGAAAACCCTATATTTATTTATTTTATATAAAGGGTGATTCTTTTAGTAGTACTTTTTCCGATAGGGATTTTATGACAGATCAAGCGTGCGTTGGTCAAACTATCATTGTATTTTTGTTCAGTATTGCTTTACATTTTATTATAGAAAAAATTAGCCCTGCACAAAGTCTTCAAACCATTCAGCTATACATATTTTGTAAAATCAGCGTTCTGCAAGGAGTGTGTTTCCTTCGCGCTTAGAGAAACTTTTGGTTCACATAATATCCCTTCCGAACGTACAATTCGGTCTACCATCAAAAAATTGGAAACCCAGTTTTCATTATTGGATAATACCATAAAATACCGG
Organism: Cantharis lateralis; assembly: GCA_963170105.1. Taxonomy (NCBI): domain Eukaryota; kingdom Metazoa; phylum Arthropoda; class Insecta; order Coleoptera; family Cantharidae; genus Cantharis; species Cantharis lateralis. The sequence goes on from OY720629.1 coordinate 15,983,495, forward strand.
TTTGGTGTGGTTTGTGGGCTGGTGGACTCATCAGTCCATTTCTCTTTCAAAAATGAGGCCGGGCGGAACGTAACTGTGAATGGCTCTCGTTATCGCACTATGATAACGGACTATTTACTGTTTGAGATTAAAGCCGTTGATCTCGACAACATTTGGCTCTAACAAAAAGGCGCTAGCTGCCGTACAACCCGTGAAAGCATGGCTTTATTGCGAGAGCAATTCGGTGAGAAGTTAATTTCACAAGTCAGACCGGTAAATTACCCGCCTAGATCATGATCACCTCTCAACTATTTTCCTTAGGGCTACATCAAGTCCAAAGTCAACATAGACAAGCCGACTACGATTGAGGGGGGGGCCGGCAGCAGACTACGGTCACAGATTTCGACGAAATTTTTGCACTGGGTGGTAGGTAATGGTCTATATAGTAGATATAAATAATAAAATTTGCGGATGGTCCAGTAGTTTTTCCAAAATTAACGAAAATCCTGGATCCGAGATTGCCGTGTTTGTGCATGTCAAAACTAAAAAAATTAAAAACATCCCCCGTATGGCACGGGCCTCGAATAAATGACGAAATTCGAGGGCTGGGATCCTAGATTAGCCAATGTTGGGGGCAGGGAAAACCTACCCTCCGCTAGCCCTTCGGGCGGCTCCGGGCGGTTTTCCCAACCCCTGTGTGAATTGTTACAAAACGCCGTTTCGCAAATGCACTCGAAAATGCAGTAACTAGAACGATGTTATCACTCCAACGGCATGAACTTGACTGAATACGCTCTACCCCCACCTAAATTAGCATTGCCATGACCCAGGAAGAGCACACGTACCAGCAACAGAATGGCTTTTTCAAGCTAACATGAAGGTAAACTTGTAAATTTTACATCAAAAAGTCGATTTTCAAAATTAAATTGTGAAGTAACCGTTGGGCCGATTTTATTCATCCTCACCTCATAAGAAAGCTAAAATTGTGCTCTTTCAGAATATTTATAGGTTTTCTTTCCTACTTTGAAGGGGGACAGCCGTAGAATACTACCTCTAACCGCCGACTCTATACAGAATCAATTGGTAACCGAGCGCGCCGTTCCCACTCTTCTACGGACATGCGCCCTTGATGGTTGTCATAAAGACCAAACAAGAATAGACCTCCGTGAAGTCTCCCATCTATGAAATTTTGATATAAAAAAATATGGAATCGTTAGGTCTTGAAAGGTCACTAGGTTTTAACGTTAGGTCACTTCTAGTTTTTTCAATAAAAATTATTCAATTTTTTGAAAATTTTCTTGGTAAGTTGGCATCCCCATTACACGTTTTCGATGAAATAAAAATAGAATCCGATAGAAAATCGACCACCGAGGATTGGTCACGTATAATTATCGTTAGGTCGTCTTTAATATGCTTGCAATAAATAAATTAAAGTTCGAATTCCCTATTGCGCTTGCGCATAACCCAAATATTCTTATTCGATTTTTGGAAAATTTTCTTGGTAAATTAGCATGTCATTTACACGTTTTCTATGAAATTAAAATAGAAACCGATAGGAAATCGACTGCTAAGGATTGGTCACACATATTTATCGTTAGGTCTCCTTAATTTGTTTGCAATAAATGAATTAAAATTCGAAACGTCACAGATTTGATAAAGCTCTGTGGCTGCGTTCGAGTTTACGACCATTTACGACGTTTTTGTTAGCTTTTGAACCGATATTGATGCACATTTATTGCAAACAAATTAATGTCGACCTAACGATAAATAATGTGTTAATAAACAATTTGAATTTGAATTAAAGCTTCCATCCTAGCTCGCCGGACGGACATACGCACGCACAGAGGAAGCGGTGTTAGAGATCTACTCCAATACGGTTTTCACAGTTAGTAACACTAAAAATCAAAATGAAAAAAAATGTCGTGATAGTTTAAGGTTGGCTGAATATTTTTATTTTTTATTTATTCTGATTGGACAATTGGTTACTGCGAAAAAAATCATAAAGGTAGGCATTTTTCGCCATTTATCGAGTTTTATCTTAAAAACTATTGATTTTACGAGAAAAGTCAAAGATATAAAAAATGTGTGTTTTGTTCCAATTAAGCCTCAATAATTTTTCAGATTTTTTCCCCGAAATTTAGATTTTTAAAACAAAAGATTGTTTATAACTATTAAACGACTCATAAAAAAATAAAGTGTATGTAGAAGTTTTTTCTTGGTATAATATAAGAAATCGAATCAAATCATTTCCAGCCACTAGAACGCTGATTGGTCGGTAAGTGAATCGAAAATCTCGATAATAACACCCCTCCTTTTGCGTCGGGAGTTAAAAAAATTGTAATAAAATACGGCACAACGTAGCACAATCCGGCACAATATTCAGTTTTAAATTATCAAAAATGGCGGGGTTAACTTCACGCACATCGAAAATCGGTATCGAAGAAATTACCAAACAAAGTGGGTGGCTAAAAACATGTTTAAAACAAATAGAGCCTAATTTATTTATAATTATTATTCTGAAAAATATAATATTATGTAAACCAAACTTTACAGGTAGAAAAGTAAAATGGTAAAATTGTGCTAATTGCAGTTAATTGAATGAGAATGACATAATCTCGTTAATAAATTGACGTTTGACGTTTTTGGATAAAAGTGTTACTAGAAAATAATTATGTTTTTATTTATCTAGCAAAATATTTTTTAATTTGTGCAAAAATAACAATAAATTAGAAAGAGCTTCATGACCTGGGCTAACTGCCAAACAATAGCAATGAAATGAAAACTAGCCCACTAATATGTTATTAAAAGCGCTATATTTTCTTTTATTATTGTTTTTATGTCAATACTTAAAAAACTAAATATCAAGTTTGTATATTTTATGAAAAGAAAATAGAGGAAAGCATCTAATTTAATTTTAAATTGTACTCGATGGGTCTGGATATCACAAAAATATCAAGTGTTGGGTATCTTTAGACGTGAAAAAAAGTCTTTTTAAATTGATACCTTTGTCATTCTTATTCGTTATAATAAAAAGTAGGAATTTTAAAAAAATCAATTTTCTATGTTATTTCACTATGATCGGATTTAAGGTCGGTCACCAGGTATAATTTATAATGCAACAAAATCCATATAAATTTAATAATTTTTGAGTTGAAGAATACTTTTGATGGTCTGTTTTGTTTTGTATTAAATTTTAAATATTTTGATTTCACTAATTAAATTTAATGAAAGATATCCCCAGTAGTTTAAATGACTATTGTGAAACTAAAAGCATGGTTAAAAGTTTCTAAAAGTCACTGCCCGAGTTTCACCTCGACAGTAAGCCGACAGGGTATACGCAGTTCCAAGGAAAAGACAGTGTTTAAATTAGTTAAGGGGAGGGTCTCATCAAACAAGACTAAAATAAGGTGTTTTTCCGATTGTTTTCTTAGAAGGAAGTAAATCTACTATTCAAAGTTTTTGACATGTATTTATCAACTCTTAAAGTACAAAAATAAATTATTTTTAAATACGACAAGGTACGTGCTGTAACGTGACCGTCTTGATCAACGACGCGACGTCCTATTGGCGCTCACTCTAGCGATTGCAAAAATTGTCAGAAATCAAAAATTCAACATTTTTTGTAATATATATACTAGGAGTTGGAACCTAAACCAAAAGTATTAATATAAAGTCAAAAATTACAAAAATAGCGGATATACAAATCTTCGGAACCAATTTTTCACATGTTTTTCGCACTTTAAAAATAGCAAATTTAAAAAAATATCTTCTTCATTTAGGTTGAGGTTCCAATAAATTTAATCTACTTAAAAAAAAGGGCAATCCATCGAGTAGTTTTTGAGCTATCGTGAGGGCCAGTTTGAAAAATGTATTTTCGAAAAAAACGCATTTAAACACTTGTCATAATTATACTTACCAAGGCATGTATATTATTATTTATAATTATTAATATATCATTTATAAAATTACTCTCGCTTAATTCATTTGGCGAATATACCGGGTGCTGAATCGAATAGCCGAACATAGGGCCCTCTAAGTAGAGACTAGATGAAATTCGAAGATGAAAGACCAAAATTCTTTTAGAATTGTTAAAATTTTCATTTTTCATGAAAGAAAAATTTCATGTCATGAACTAAATTCAATTTAATTTCATAATAATTACCTTGGAAACTTACATGGCCAGGTTTATAAATGGAAATTTTAAAAACTTTAGAAGCATTTTTTAACCCTATAAGTAAAAGTTAGTTGAAATCTAATGCTTTTATCATACGTAGTTTATATTTCTGCATTCTTTTTGTGTCTTTCATTTTTTCTCTAAAATAGTTCGGAAAGCAGGAATATGTATAAATAAGTTTTTACGTGTTAATTCCCTATGTTCGGCTATTCGATTCAGCACCCGTATTCTACACATCATAAGCTATTAAAAATTGTTTTTTGCAATTTTGGATCCTGTTTGATGAGAGCACTATGCCCTTATGCTACTAGATTTGAAACGACACAGTGTACCAACAAGGAGATAGTTTCAAGTTACCTCAACCAAGTAAAAGGGAATGTTAGTGGCAGCTCAAATAAATAAAAATAATTACTCTCCGTTTGAAAACAATAATCCCGGTTGGTGCATCTCTAAACCCATCTCACAGCTTGTTTGGCGAACATCATCACTAAAATTTAAGTAACAACAGTTTGTATCTTACATGTTACGAAATTGCTTTGTTTAGCTAACCAAATCTTGATATAAATGTTATATAAAGCTTTTATACCTCATTTTATACCGATTTTGTTAGAAAGGAAGCAAATTTAGAACAAAAAAAATAGTTTACTATATTAATAACATTTATAATATTATTTAGTTTATCAACAGTAAATTATTATTTTGAATATATAAATTTTTAACTTGAGAAATGTATTGCAAAGCAAAATTAAAAATTGAACAAGTTAATTATATCTCTTGTGAAGCTTTATATCCTTCGCTGAAAGCTCAAAAATATATTAAATTTTGCTATTGTTTAATTAACTTTTTCAATTTTTAATTTTTATTGTAAAACAATTTTATTTAAATTTGAGGAGCGCGGACAGCATTATTGCGTTTAGATTGAAACTGGAAGATATTTTGCATAAACAAAACTTAGGATAGCTGGCCTATTCTAGAGTTAGACTAATCTTCCCTTTTCTCCCAACGCCAACGGCTAGACCGAATAATATAAAAAATTTGCATGTGCTTACGTACACTGCATTATCCAAGTTACTATTAAAATATGAAAATGGATAAATAAATTCTCCGAAACGTCGGCATAACAAGTCTTATGTATAATTGTTTTTTCCAAACATCCCAATAATATTTTATAAAAAAATAAAACATTGGATGAGAATTATGTACATTTATGTTTTATAATCATTCAAGTTAATAATTTATTTAAACCTAATGTAGAAATTCTAATGCAAAAGAGAAATTAAGAAAGCAATTATTTGATTTACTTAAAAACTTAAGATTATGAGTGTTATTTATTATATAAATTGGTTACGAGATTATAGTATAATTGCAACCAATTTATAAAGAACAGAAACATAACAAACCAATAATAAAACGAATATTTGAAGACGAATACGTTGCTATGTTTCTCACTGCAGGTCTTTAATTGTTCTTTCTCTTTTTTTTTTACTAGTATTCAATAGTATACATGGTAATATTATGTATGTTCGGTAAACGGATAATTTTTTAGGCTTCTATACAAAGATTAAACAGAATTATGATGTGGCATAATTCAAAACCAATCAAAACGCACTGATAAAGCACGTGGTACCTTCTTCTTTCTGCAATGAGTGGACTGTATATTTCTTATTCTTGGTTATCTTTACTCTCAAATTAATTAAAACGAAGTTAAAATCAAATGTAAATAATTTCTGTATTGACTCAAAAAATATAATTAATAATAATTTTGTTTTTCTCATACATTCTTGATTTAACTAAAATAATACATAGATACTATTATAATATACACTACCAAGTTTATTACTCTATTCTTTAATGTAATCCTTCAGATTTTTGTAAATTGGTCTATCCGTAAATAAATAAATAAATAAATAAATAAATAAATAAATAAATAATACATTATTGATCAACTAAACACGTCCGTTCTTCTAAAAAAATTACTTATATTGGGATCCGTCAAATGAGCATATGACATCTGGTGGTAAAATATGTTATTAGGTTAAGGGAAAAAAAATAAACATGTATATAATAGTAACTTCATTGTGAATTGTTAAGTTTTATATTATTATTATATTATGTCAGCCTATAATTTATACTTTATATTTATCATTATTTATCAATTTAAAAATTACACGATGCACGTAAAACTCGATCCCGTATTTGAAACTTTCCCTTAAGTCCGCCATATTTTCTAAGCTCCTCCCATTTGACGGATCCCAATAGAACTAGCTGGATAACCGGCACTTTGCATTAGTCTGCAAAAATACTGCGTATTCCAGTCTTGCTTTCCGTTACTCGTTTGTTTCATACTAATGTGGCGAAACGTGTGGCGTCATCTGGTAGTCGTTTGTGATCTTTTATATTATGATTTAGGGCCAATTTCATAATAAAAGTGAACAGGGCATTAAAATTTAAAAGGCGACTTAAGACAAAACAGACCAATAAAAATCATCAGTTTTGCTTTAAGTCGCCTTTTAAATTTTAACGCTCTGTTAACTTTTATTATGAAATTGGCCCTTAATATTTAAGAAAATCCGATATAAAAAATCGCCCGCTAGGAGATTCGAACCACGAATTCCTAAGGTATGAATAGGAGCTTTGAGTACTCAAACCATAGGGGCACCGAGGGCGAACTTATTTTGTAGGCATAAGTTCGTCTTATCTGTTACACTAATGTTTAGAAGGTGAGGTCGCTACACTAATACAGATTTACAAAAATTCGCCAAAATATTTATGAAAGTCATACAAATATTGTATCAAATTTCAAAAATGTCCTATTTTTAGTTTCTGAAAAATTAAATTTTTATTTTAAAAAATTGTACAAAAGCTATCAAGAGATTTAATAGCTATCAAGAAAAGATTTTTTAAATGGGAAAAAAAATAGTTTAACTGACCAAAACTTTTTAAATGAATAAAATTTAAAACTAAATTATTAAACGGCATAGTCCGCACCACAGCTTAAACCCACCCCTCTTCTTAACAACCTTATAAGCAGGTATTTTGGAGTATGTCGATGTATTAAGACTTCGAATTTCACCGAAATTTTTGCACTGGGTGGTAGGTTAATGGTCAATATAATAATATTAGAGCTCTACGGGCCTTGTAGGCCCATGGCTTGCACAATCTGTCTCCATCCCTTTTGATTTGTCATCAACATTGTCCAGTCTTAAACTCCTATTGTCCCCAGGTCTTCCTCCACAGCATCTAGCCATCTTCTTCTTGGTCTTCCTCTTCTTCTGGTACCTATCGCTCATTGTCGTAGGACTTTCCGGGTTATTCTTTCTCTCGATAATCTTTCCACATGCTCCAACCATCTGATCCTTTGGGCTTTTACTATCTCTATTATACTCGTCTCTCCGTAAAGACTCATTACCTCTTCGTTATCGAGTCTTTGCCATACACCATCTATTTGTCGTCCACCATAAACTCTTCTGAGAATCTTTCGTTCCCACTGTGCTACCTTTTCGCTATCGTTATTATTTAGAGTCCACGTTTCACTACCATATAGTACTGCCAGTCTTATTACTGCCTTGTAGATTCGTATTTTTGTTCTTCGTTATTTGCTTGTTACATAATATTGTGCCAAGGCTTGGAGCACTTTTATTTCTTCTGGTTATTCTTGCATTGATCTCTTTACTGTTGTCGAGGTTACTCGTTATCAATATAGTAAATATAAAAAATAAAATTTACCGAATATCAGTAGTTTTTCCTAAATTTGAAAAAGTATTTTCTTAATGTTTTTTATCGGGATCCGACGTGGAGGTTGCTATGACTTTAAAAAACCACCCTCCGTACGGCCGACTCCGGCCGCATTTGAAAATCACCGTATCATTAAAAATTTGCCCGGGCCCAACGGAACTATAAAATGACGAAATTGGAATGCTAGGATCCGAGGTTTTCCAGTGAAACAGTGTGAATTATTACAATCTTCAGATCGTAAACGCACTCGATAATGTAGGAACTCGAACGATGTATGTAGTGGAACGTAGCACGACGCTCTCACCCCACCTAAATTCGGTTGCTGTGACCCATGTAGCGCACACATACTGTCAATTGAATGGGTCTCTGGTTATATATCATGTTATATATCGTTGAAAATAGGATAAAACCGCTATTTAAAAATATCATTTTTAACTATGGTTTCCATTTAAAAAAACACAAGTTTATGTTATAACTCTGAAACTGAGATAGATATTTAAAATCTCTTAGCCCATTTTATTGATTTTAAAAAAGTGTCCGAAGAAAGTGTTAATATTTTTTTGATAACTTGAAAAACAACCGAAATATCGACATTTATCTAAAAGTCGAAAATTCAAACTTTTGACTAGAACTTGAAAACAAAAAAAGATAGCGAATTCCGGTTTTGGTCATTGAGCTTTTCTCGAAAAAAGAGATCGAGGATGGGCCATCTGTTTTTTCATATCTCTTATAGTTACCGAGTTTCCCATAAGAACTATCGAAATTGGCCCACCCTGTACAATGATACTGTATGAGCCGTAACAGTATCACTGCTTCCCCCTGTTTCTAGTTTTTTTGGATGTTGTACTGGGTTGTCAGCCAATTGTAGTTTGTTTGCGCTGTTGTCCCATACATATGTTTTTTCGTCTATAATAATTATTCTCTGATATGCGACTTTCACTTTTTTCCCGTTTTTAGCTTCATTTCTTGCAGTTTCCCATATTTTATCCTGTATAGTTTTTTCTCTTATCGTCAGGTCACTTTGGATCCCTTCAAATTATTTTTGTTTACCATCACTGCAAATTTTTGACTACGGTTCTCCATCTTTACCACTACTACTTGCTTTCCAGTCCTTCTCTCTATCTTAAATGCATCTATCACTTTCACCTGCACTTGTAGTCGATCTCTGATGAATTCTTCCATTTTCCTTTCTGTTATTTCTCCCATCTATGGTAAGTTCTTAATAATAACGTTGTTGGCTTTTCCTTCTTTTTCGCATTTTTCTACTTTATTTTCCAGGTGAATTATTCTTTGGTCCTGCTCATTCATCTTGCTTCCCACACCCGCTACTTCCTGTCTCATCTCACCTATCTCGTTACTCCATTTTTCTCCATTTCTTCTAGGTTAGTCTTTATATCCTTCATATCCTGGAATCCGTTGTTAACAACTCCAGTCAATTTCTCCAGCATACTTTTCACTTCATCCATGTTTTGGTTTTCTTGTTCTGTGTGTTCCAATTTTTGTTTGCATTTAGTCGGTGAATTTGCTGTTTTCTTGCTTCTTTAGAATATTTCAGTTTCCTTGTATGTTTCAGTCTCTGTTTTTTCCTTACTCGTTTCTTTTTCTCTTTATATATTCTTTAATGGATGGGCAGCTATGTGATCTTATTCTATATTTTTTGTTCCCACTCATTACTTGTCTTTCTATATGCTTTCCACATCAATCATATGCAGCTATGGCCTAACTACACTTTTCTTTAATTCAATAATCCGCTTTCTTGTTGCTTTATATTCTGCGTTTTGCGATCAATGCTTTCACCCGGTTTGACACCTCGAAGGTAATCGTGTTACTTAACGCTTTATTTGGCCTGTTCCAATAATAACGATAATGTGCTTATTATTAAAGCGAAGCTTTTTAACGCAGGGTACCTAAAATCTAAAATAGCGAACGGGACGGAAAAGCAAACGGAAGTGACGTCAGCGACGACCTCATTGGCTGATTCATCCACGTGCGAAAATGTTTAGGCTCTTCCGGGGGTCGTGGAAATTTGAAATTTTGGCAGGGGCCGTGGTCGAGGGCACATATAACACGAAAAATCGAAAAAGTTGGAAAAGTCACCCCCCGCCCCCGATGATCGGGTTTAAGCGATTTTTACGAATCCGCTCGCATCTCCCTTATTTTTCAACTTTTTTCGATTTTTTTTGATATTTGGAATCCTCGCGAGAAGGGCAATAATTTTGTCGCTGGATTTTATAAAAAAAATTCGGTTTTGACCTATATTTTTTGACCCAAACTTTTCGAAACTATTTTTCCCTGCAGCTCCCTTAATAAACGTCGGATCTCCATTTGGAAAAAAACAATACGAAGAAAAAGATGAATCCAATGGAAAAGGTATCTTTCATTTTTTTCCTAAAATCAATACTTTGCCCGCGATGATCGTATATAAATTCTGGAATTTGCAACTTAATTTACGGGCAGATAATTTACTTGTAGTATGTATTAAAGTTGTTAAGAAGAGGGGTGGTAATCTGTGGTGGGGACTCTGCCCTATGCTAAATAAATACATAAGATAATGTATTCACTGCCAACTACAAATAAACAAAATTTTAATAATTAAAATAATGAAAATATGTTTTTTACCTCCAATCAATTAAAAAATTGGAGGTATGGTAATCGAAAAAAAATTTCAATTTTTTTTTTTTACATTTTCGAGATCACCGTGTCCAGAAACGTCAAGATCTGCAAAAAATAAAAAATAAATTTCTGTGTCGGTCTGTCGGTCGGGCGGTCGGTCGGTCGGGCGGTCGGTCGGTCGGTCGCCAGATTTTGTCCGTCGATTTATTCGTGAACCATCCAACCTATCAGGACCAAATTTGGTATAGTGGTAAGGTTTACGGTAGAAAAGTGAAAATAAGGTTTTCGTCGCGATCTGTCAATCAGGAGTGCCACTACAAGAAAATGATACAAGATTTTTAAAAGCGATTTTGTCTTGTGATAGGTTATTTTAAAGACCTTGAAAAGCTTTATCCAGAATGGGTGAAATTAACTTTCTATCTGTCATCTGTCAAAAATTACAAGCTGTCAAAATTAAAACTTCAAAAGTAAATAACCCATGAAGTACTGAAGGGATCTCAACCAAATTTGGTATGTAGGAACATTGCCCTCAAAGGACTTCACCGCATATGGAACCCTTTGATAAAAATCAGGAATTTAATATGAAAAAAAATAATTAATTTTTTTTGCGAGTACTTAAAAAAAGTCCTTGTCCCTCGATTTTTTTCGGCATTTCTACGTCGATGGCATTCAAACTTTTTGGACGTGTGTCTTGTAGGCTCTAGTGGTGAAAATAAGGTTTTGGCAGAGAAATCTTTGCCAGGACTACCACAATAAAATAAATAAAAAAAAATGAAAATGACATCATATCTCCGGGAATGTATAACCGATTCAGATAAAATTTGGTGTGCTGATGATTGGAGGTATTGCGGCAGAAGTGACGATATTTTTTAATTAAAAATACTAAGTTTTTAATAATTTACTTATAAATTTTATTAATTTAAAAAATTTTGTCAAAAAACTTTTCTTGATAACTATCAAATCTATATAGCTTTTGTGCTCTTTTTTAGAATAAAATCTTAATTTTTTCGGAAACTAAAAACAGGACTTTTTTAAAATTTGGTACACTTATTTGTAACACTTGCATAAATATTTTGGCAAATTTTTGTAATGATGACATTTATGAATGTCGAAGTAATGACAAACCCGTATCTTGCATTTACCTCAATGTAAAAACGTAACTTTGAGATTTTTTATCTCGATAACTAAGAAGAGATTAACTTCAAACTTTGACAGAATTTTCTTTATTATACAAATAATATACTGTAAAATTTTCACGAACTTCTCATATACTGAAATTTCCTTCTTAACAACCTCAATAATAAGTAGTTGAATAGTTGACTACAAGTAATTGACTTTTTTTTTATTGATTATTATTATTATGAATTAATTGATATGACTTAGTAGTCGTACAGAAAGTATAGTCTGGAGCACGTTTGGAATTCTTAAATTTACAACGGACGCACATGTATGGATTAACGAGAACCCGACAATTAAACTATAAAATAAAAATAACCCCCCACCGTAGGAATTTTTTTAATACGCTACTGGTATAGAGAACGTAATAAGTTGCTCAAAGCATCTAAATCATCTGCTGACATAGGGTAAACTTGCCTAAATCGTACCTGCTATTAAGGAGAAACTGTCATAAATGTCTAAAAAATTAATGAAAAAAATTAAATTTGCAGCAACTTTAATTAATGCGGCTAATATTTGAATATAATAAAATATAAAATAACTTATTTTGACATTACAAAAAGGAACAATTAAGAAATACAAAAATACGATTTAAGATGATAGCTCCTAAATCGTACTATACATTTCCGAATAACAATTTACTACCTTATCAAAATTATATTAATAATAATTGGATTTTATTTATACATAGCGCAAAAAGCTTCGCTTTTGTCGGGTGTCCCGCGACACCTTTTTATATTACTTTCCGTTTGCACACGACTATATTAGTTCGGTCGTGCTATTAAATTTGATGCTCGCCTAACTTCACCCACACTCACTTTTTCGATGCGGTAGGACTATATTATTGTAAAAAAGTTCTTCTGCAAATTTAAAACGCGCACCTTGCCTCTCCACTTTATCTTCACTTATCTTTGCTTTGAAAATCAGTAAAACACACTGCTCAATTATCGGCACTGAAATACACAGAAAGAGAATATGACATAGACATAGAGGCACTGTTCATTGATTTTAGACAAGCCTTTGATCAAATAAACAGAGACCAGCTAATAAAGGAAATGGAAGCATGGAAAATTCCTAGAAAACTGATACACTTGACACAAATGACATTGAAGAAGACGACCGCAATAGTGAGAACAAAGATGGGCAACACAGAAGCATTTGAGTTTGACAGCGGAGTGAGACAGGGAGATGCACTGTCGTCCACTCTGTTTAGCATAGTATTGGAAGGAATAATAAGAAAAGATATGCCGATGATCTGATTATCGTCGCAAGAACACACAATGCACTGGTGGAGGCCTTCAAGAATATTGAAAGAGAAGCACGCAAAACGGGACTGCTGGTGAATGAAGACAAGACAAAGTTTATGAAATGTAACAGAAGGAGAAAAGAAGAACTAAAAACAACAAAAACTATGAACTATGAGTTTGAGGAGATCAGAAGGTTCAAATAGTGAACATGAAATGGAGAAGAGGATAGGGGGACTAATCCACCCTAACAAATGGGATTCAAAGACATTTTAAAAAATGTGGCAAAAGAAGAAGAAGAAATGTTGTATGAACAATATTATATGATATTATAAATAAACTTGAAAAATTATTACGAAAATTTTAATTGAACAGAATTATATTTCAAAATCAGATCCACTGGATGATTTTACTTTTACCTTAAATACATTTTTCTTTGCTTTCCCTTTCTTTACTTTCACGCATTGTCCATTGTACGCCCGACAGGAAAAAAATTTTAAAGTTAAGAAAATTTATATAAAAACAAGCATTCATTTTTATGAATTAACGATCGACATACCTATAAGACTCCACTTTTCATTTACGAATAAAAAAATTTACAAAAAATTCAGCATAAATAATTTAAAATCCTTACGTAGTCAGTATGTAGACTTACAACCGAGAGGTTGAAAGCAAACTATGCTATCTAAAAACTTCCGATGATATCGTAGCGTTGATTTCTCTCTCCTATCAGCTGTTCAGTGTGGTACTAACATACTAAGTCATGTACAGCAACAAAATCACTAACAAGGCCCAAAATACAAGCATGTCCATTGTATCCCAATATCCACACCATCCCCAGTCTCTCCTACATGCCTTTACTAAGTTGTAATCGTACCACTGAAATTTTTTGAACTAAAAGTTAGGCTTTCTAATACTATAAATAACAAACGCATACTAAGTAAAAACGTTAAAAATCATAACTTCAAAAATGCGTGACATCACCAGTTGATTAAATTAATTATTGATATGTATGTGCTTTCTTCTATTGATAGCCTGTCTAACTAGAAGAAGCTTGTTCCTGGATGAGAACAGTGTGCATAGAAAGTTTATTTCGTAAATATTAAAAAAAAAATTAATACACGGTGTTCTCAAATGGGATCAAAATGCAATATAAGGTTAATAAAATTGGAATAGAACTAGTGGGTGGAGGTGACTTTTAGTTGAAAGATATAATGAAATGTATGCTCCAACTGTATGGATTGATTAATCGTCAAAACGACCAATTAAATGTGTTATCGCCAAGAGAAGATCAATGAAGAAAGATAATATTGCTAAACTTGAAGTGGAAATAATTCATCTGAAAGAGGAGATTGCAAATTTAAAAACCATATTTTTTGGGGCTGCATAGGGCGTTGTTTCCAGTGATGGAGTGGATGTTTGCGATGATGTGCGAGAACGTATAGACAGAAACAAAAATTTTATGTTATACAACGTTCCGGAAAGTCTGTATGGTGTATTATGGGATCGAGTAGACCACGACAAGAAGTTGGCGGGTGTGGGAGGCATTTGGAAAGCTGAATATATCCTGATGATTTTAAAATGGTACGTGTCGGTAGAGTGAGTGAAAGCGAACACCGGCTAAAGGTCCATTCCCCCAGCGCCGCCCATCGCAAATTTTAAGTCAATTTTGGTATCGATTGTTCGTGTATCGTTTGTGTACGATTGTGTATTAATTATTTTCGTTTGTGTTAACATGGTTCGCGAAATATCTTACTCTTTCAGTTGGGGCGCTGAGGAAATGTTCAAATCGTGAATGTTGAGTCAAATTTGATATTAATCGTTTGTGCATCGTTTGTGTACGTTTGGGTATTTATTATTTTCGTTTGTGTTAGCAAGTTTCAACAATAATCACAACATTATACCATACAAACTGACATAGCCCTTTTAAGTTCAAGAATTTTTGTTCTATAACTTATATAATTCAAAGTAATTAAAAGTATACTTGTAAGTCGCTCCAGAAAGATTCTCGGCAGTATAGTAGTGTTGTTCTTTTCAATCGCACAAAAAACAGCATGCGCACTCTCTTTCATTCGACAGTCGCGTCTGTTATGCTGCGTCCTTTTCTATCAAACCTAACAGTACGCGCAATGCTTCTCTGTCGCGCATCGTTGCTTACTCCTATTTTTAAATTTCAAAGCCTGGCAACCGTGATTCATGACCGATTTTCCGCAAGCAACCTCATACCACCGTATTCGCAATAAAATTATCTTTATTTTAATATACCATGTTTCAATGAGAAAGCAGATGAGTGCAAATTACTAGTATCGACTCATCTGTGTATACCCGGCAACCCGGTAATTCGCGATTTACATTCAGAAAACGCCACCACGCGGAATAATTTCAAACTAGTTTATTACGTAAAAAAAGACGTATTTCCCATTGTGTTGACGTGTAAACAACATTAAAAATACGTAATAATATACAATAATAATAAAAATAATAATAATAAAAAATACGTCGCCATTGTTGACATTTAGCAGCGCCACCAACGGTATTGTAAATCGCGAATAGAGACCAATAAAAAGTAGACAACCTAACTTTTCCATGTTCCTTATGCCTTATATACTTTCTATTAGTATTAAATTCCTTTGTTAAGCAAGTAAGTGCAGTCTTTCAAAAAAATTAATTACAAAATTTTTAATTAAGGAGAGTCAGGACCATATTTCTTTAGGCAACCCATTCGCAATATATTTGGTAACATATTAAGTTTGATCAAATATACTTTTCATCCGGTAAGCAGATCGGTGAAGGACGACCTTACTTCGGATCTCAGACTATAACCTCTAAGCAAACTTAAGATCATTTCTATTTTTCAAATTATAGCCCAAAATCCTATTCTAATTTCTAAAACAAGCCTTAACCATATTTGCATCAGATGTAAAATTTACACAAAATAGTGTAAATTTTTACATTAACAGTTTTAATTAAGTGTAGTGTAATGAGTTCACTAAGGTTTGTTAAATGTTAACCTTATTTCGAGTACATTAAAGAAAATTTTGTATACAGTATGGTTGAAACAGCGCTAATAATGTTAGCTCTGGGAGTATCAGGTTCCAAATAATTTTGAAATGGTGATAATGCCACTATAACTTTATCCATTAGTAATCTTATTACTAAGATTCAATTAAGGCATAATAACAAATACGTTCAGTTCAAATTGTTGTTATAAATAGTGATTTTTCCGAAAATGATTCAACCGACCCCGGTCTACCCTACTTCAGATTAATCTCCTGGTTAAAATACACTAAATAGGTAAAAAAAAACTTAATGAAGTGAGAAAATTTCTTTATTTAGCAGTAAAATTTTCACTGCTAGTACCTATGTTTTGAAAACATTTAAGTGTTTTGGTTGGTTTACCAGTTTAACTGGTTGGGCGCGCCGGAAATTTTCATGGTATTAATTTCCAAAAATACCAATACAAATAAATTTGAAATTAGTTGAAAGGTATGAAGGAAAACAAGGGAAAAACAGCTAATAGATATTTCCTGAATTTCTTCGTATCTTTTTATGAGTACAGTGGCTCACAGATATAATAATATGTAAGTTTTCAGTCCTATGTTGACAATGTAAATTGAAAATTTTGAAGCCGTTTTTTGACACATAAAAATCGATTTAAGAGCAAAACTTTACAGACTTTGCAAAAAATATTGTAATACAGTGTATTTTCTATAATATTCTTACAGAACTACATATTTTAGATAATATTTGTTTATACAAATAAATTCTAAAAATATTAGTTTAGCCGCAATTTATACTCAAAATATGAATCTATTTACGGAATGCCTGTACGATCCTGATAAGATATCATAATGGAACTTGTACTAAACGCAAGAGTCTTTAATGTACTATGACAAGATATAATTTTTATTTTGATTTTTTACTTTGAAAAACTAAAAATTTGTGGAACAAAAAATGTATGCTTTTCTTATAAACGTTCCGTTTTGAATAAGTATTTAAAAATTCACATTTAGAAAGTAATTTAAAATAAAAATCAAAATCAAAATAATTTCTTGTCATAGTAAATTAAAGACTCTTGCGTTTAGTACAAGTTCCATTATGATATCTTATCAGGATCGTACAGGCATTCCGTAATTAGATTCATATTTTGAATACAAATTGCGGCTAAACTAATTTTTCTAGAATTTATTTTTATAAACAAATATTATCTAAAATATGTAGTTCTACAAGAATATTATAATAAATACACTGTATTACAATTTTTTTTGCACAAAATCTAAACCTACCGAACAGCCTTAAACAAGACTTTCTAAAATACAAAAAAATATTGTCACCTATATCTCAAGAACGGTGCAACGAAATAATAAAATGAATAGGAATTTTTTCTTGTAAATTTCATTTTCAACATTTTTGTTTATATACATTTTTCTATTTTGACACACCGTTTACGACATATACGAAGATGACAATATTTTTTGTATTTTACAGAGTCTGGTTTCAATATTTCAATACTAAAAACGAGTAAAACAATATAAATCTAAAAAAAAAGTCAAAATGGACATAGTACAATTTAATACTCAGACGACGATATGTCGCGTCCTTAAGAACATCCTTGTGTGAAATCGAATAACTCTATTTTGGTCGGAATATTTTAATTTGATTTACTCTTTTATCTTTTTGTGTTAAATTTGTTATTCGTTCTCAAAGAGAATAGTTTCTTTTTCAGATCATTAATACTATACTTATAAGTTGTTAGCAGGTTCCTCTCGAACAGAATAAATTGAATTTTGTAATTAAATTCCGATGTTTAATTAATTTAATTAAGAACTGTAATTTAGTGCTATATTAAGTAATCCGTGTTTATCTTCATTTATTTTCGGAATGTTACAAAAATTAAAATAATCGTTATTTTTCTGAAATACCTACCTGAAGTACCTCTTATACAAACATGAAATTGTGTATGTAATTCCAGCATTATAATTTGTTAAGTCTCCAAAGTTCAAATTACTTTGGGTTTTTGGTATTGTATAAAAAGATGTAAGATTGGGAAATCATTATTCATTTTTTTTTAAGTTTTATAGCATTCTTATAATTTAACTACTTAAGCTGTAAAGTGTTCAAACTTCAAACTAAACAACTGCATTACTTTTGCAAACTTACTGTCAATATGCTAGACGTTATAAATGAAGTGAAATATTTAATTCTGTTACATTTTTGAGAAAATTTTGATTGAATATAGAAAACATTCTTTTTACGTAATCAAATCAAGACGAGCGGTAGAAATGAACAATCTCTAAGGAATGTTCATTGTTGTCTTTCGAAGCAGTACAATGAAAAATATATAAAATACTGTTAATACACTCGAAAAAAATTTTGGCAGATTTAGTAAAATTATATTTTACTACAATAGTATCTAGTATTATTTAAAATAACGATATATTTTGGTAGTTACACAATGAAATTTAATTATAACTTATCATTTCTTAGCCGAAATACAAGGCAACGTTATAGTACCGTGGAAGCTAAAGCCACCCCACACCATCACGGTTCCCTTCCTCCATCAAAATTATGACTAATACGTATCTCCGTTTTTCTACGCAGTCGTGCCAGAAGTACTGCCATTGATCAGGCCCATTCAAGTTGAATTTTTTTTTCGCTAAAAAGAAAATTTTTCCATTCATCGGTTCATGACACATTATACTTTCTGGAAAATTCCAACTTGGCTACTTTGTGTGCCTCAAGAATCGTTCCATTCGCATATCAACAAAACTTGAAATCCTCCACATCCTTCCGTATTTGTTTTTTTTTTTCTGATTAAGTATAAAGTAAACATTAGAAATTTTAAAAACCCCTGACTGTAAAATAATTTAAAAAAATAAAATTAGTAGTATTAAAAACAGTTTTCGGAAAATGTAGAGAAAGCGATCTGTTCCGAAAGTCTTGTCGGATGAGTAACCGACGTATTAATATACCTTCCAAGAAAACGCGACCTCGACGGTAAAGCACTTATTACCATCGAGGGCACGTTTTTTACCATCGAGATCGTCTAGTGAAGCAATACATTTTACACTTCATGATAGCTAGGCCCCATTTAAAATTTGGGACGACAAAATTTGAAGGAATACAGCATATGTAATCAACATTTGAAGGGCTTATTTTCAAAACGCAACATGTGAAAAATTAAAATATTTAGATACAGATATCATAACATAGTCTAAAACATTCCCTACAAATTAGTTTTAGAGTATGTTATGAGAGTCTAAAAGTAGACCTGTTCTAGTTTCTTAAGACGATTTTAAAATTTACTTGTAGAAAAGGTCTTAGACTATGGTATGATATCTGTATCTAAATATTTTCATTTTTGGACATGTTGCGTTTTGAAAATAAGCTCCTCATTTTAATAGTAGCTCTGATGACATATTTTCCTAAGTCCATCTATAATTTAAACCCTATGTGGAACCGTCATAAAAATTCCAATAGATTAGCAACAGCATCCGTTAAAATATTTTTTAAGTTAATTCAAAATGAAACCATTAGAAGGACATTGTAATGATCCTAAGTTTATCGTTAGTTGAAACCTTAAGTTCACGCAACCATAAAAATTTCAATAGACCAGCAACAGCATTCGACAAAATACGTGCTACTTAAATAAGGTTTCCGTAATGTTATTATTAATTGTGAATAATTTTGCTATAACATTACATTTTTTTCGTTTCCCGATAAAATAGTATACAAATCTCTGACCGAAAATTTTTCATTATTGAACTCACAGCATTAAAAAGTCCGCTCATGCTCACTTCTTAATATAGCTGTGCGTCCAATAACAAGTAATGTTTAAATCTCAGCCAGTAACAGTAACATATACTATTTCTTCTTCTTTTGCGAAGTTTAAAAAAATTAATGTTCAAAAACTAAGATGCGACTACTAAAAAATAATAAAATTAAAAAAAAAAAAAGTTCAAAAAAATTAAAATTCAAAAACTAAAACCTGATTACTAAAAATAATAAATAAACAAGTATTTCAAGAAAGCTTCGGGGATATTCATATTCATAAATCACAAAGGGGGGATACAGGTTCCGAAGTCGGCGCGGTTCTTCTCATTAAGCCCTCTGATTAAACCCTTTCATTTGATACCAAACACGACACATTTCAAACATTTTTTCTTTTAAATACAAATTTATATCCCTGATTTCGGATTTATTTTTCATATAATAATAACACCAATTCTTTAAAAAAAATTCACAAATTAATTCACTATCTAATGCCCAAATATGGACACAAAAACTGGAGCGTTTATCAACGCGTCCACTCGCGTTGACTTTCGGCATCCAAAGCCCCTTTTACAACTAAACAAATAACAACATAAACAATTTTAAATAAACACAACTTCTACAGGATGAAACACAAACAATTTACAAACATAATTAAAATAAAGCTACCCCCTACATAATTTTATACAAAAAATACATGACAATACATTATACATACATATTACATACATACATAGCCTGCTGAAAACATAACCCTCCGTTACTCCGTAGTCGGGTAAAAATTAGAAAGTGTTTAGATTGTCTAATTTGCTTCTATTAAAATTTTTTTACAGAAATTGAAATTAAATAATAGAATTTATTGCTTGCCTTTAAAATTTATTGGATAAAGGTGCTCGGCCGCGTAGCATCGCCTAAGTGAGGGAACACCTTAATAACTTGTAAATATTTAGTGTATTTTTAATTATTTATTAATGGGGCTAGTTTAGTTTCCACTTTAAAAAAATGGTTTAAATTTGACTATTACAGTAACAAAACTAAAAACAAAGTTTTCGTGACAAATTACTACTAGGTACCTACTTATTAAGAAGGGTAGAGACTAATAAGTAAAATTTTGTTTCACAAACATAGTCCCTCTTTTTTTTGTACCTACAAAGTTGCATGCAATTTATCAAATAGGGCTAGTTTTATTTCCACCAGTGTATTACCTACCTAATTTTGCAAATGCAGCAACTGTTATAAAAAAACATTACTTTTTACAATTTAATAGACGAGTTTCGCAGTTCGTTTTATTTCGTTATTTGAAAATAGAGTCAAAATTGAGTCTGAGTGTTAGTTCATCTTTTGCCTAATTTTAATTTTGGGTAATATGGAAAACATATAGTAAAATAATTGTTCAGTTAATTAGTAGAAAATAATAAAATTTTATAGTTGGTCTAATAGTATATTTTTGAAAATTTAGTTCACTAAATGTTTGTGATAATTTGGTAATTTTCCATCAGACTTTTCAACTATTCTTATTCGTCTTTATAAGAAAAGATCAACGAATCGACGCAACGTCTGTTTTTCATTGACACAAATTCGTTTTCGAATTTTGTTACAATTTTGTTACATATCATGTTTTATGTATGTATTTTATTACAAATTGAACATTTTACCGATTTTATCAACGTATTCAGGTCAAAAGGCAATTAAATATAAAACATTTTTAAAATTGAACCGACTTCAATATTATGTATATAACACTGAAGGCACTACAATGTGAAAAATACCTCAATTTTATAAATTAATTGTCTGCATATCTAGCATATTCTTGGAATCGGTGCCAAACAAACATCATACTTTGCATTGTTTCAATTGTTTCATTGTCACTAACTAAAATCAATTAATAGTTTGATCTAATAAATAATATATGAGTTATGAATTGAAATAAAAATATAATTTTGCTCTAACATGTAAAACAATTATCAATTCATTATATTACTAGAAAATCCGTCCGCGAACGGGCAGCTATCCTGTGGATGTCTGTTTTAGTGGTGATAATTAAAAAAATATTGCTTTCTAACACTAACGTAAGCTCGACCGGTGGATCTCTATTTTAACAATCTTAATAAAAAAACTATCGTTTCCTACTATTGACAATTTTAATTCTTCGCGTTCAAAATTCATTTGTTATATTACTCAAGGTATACATAACTCAATTAGTTTTTAATGTTATATTCTTTTTATTTGTTATTTAAAAATAAATTGTTGTGGTAAATTAAATCTTTAGAACTGCCTAGTGCGTTAGTACTTCCTTGTACACAACATTTTTCGTGTACATACACTGATTGCGAATCTCGTTTCTTCTTTCCCTTCTTTCCCTTGTTCTTTTCCATCAACTATTTTTAACTTCAGATCTCCGTATTCTTGATATTGTCACATAGAGATGACATAGAGATGAACACCGGTTTGGCAGATAAATTCCTACTTTGTCTAACGTCTGTCCCTTAGCTTTGTTGGTTGTCATGGAAAAGGCAACTTTAATTGGAAACTGTAGCCGTCTTAAAACAAATGGCAAGTCTGTGCTTGTAAAGGAATTCTGTTCGCGGCCCATGTAGCACACAATGTTGGTTAAATAATGGCCCAATATTGCGCCAATATAGAATATTGGTGCTATATTGCAAGATTTAGCCTATATTGGTTCAATATTGTTATCCAATATTGCGACAATATAGGTGATCTATATAGCACCAATATTCTATTACTTGCTATATTGCAAGATTTAGCCTATATTGGTTATATTATATGTAATGTTAATACAATAAAAATGTTAATACAAATAATGATTTGAAGAATAAAATATAACAAATATTGTTATCCAATATTGCGACAATATAGGTGATCTATATAGCACCAATATTGGCTGTGGATTGGTGCAATATTGGGCCAATAAAGACTGGCGATATTATCTTCCAACCTTCACCTAATATTGGTTCAATATTGTTATCCAAATTTACAATATTGTAAATTTTAGTGTCGACAAGATTAGCGTTAATACGTATCTATCACACAGTGAAGTTTAAAAGTGTAATTGCAATAGTTTTAAATATCGCATTATTGCAATCAATAGAGGAGCGTGCCGATTGAGATTGGAACTACCAGTGCAAGTAAAGATTTCAATACAAACAACCATACTGAACAAATTTAGCACATTTTGTGTTTGGAATTTAATAATAACAACAGCCATATTGAATCGAAGGTGCGTGCGTCGAATGCAAACGAAATCCAGTGGCGTAACTTGCATCAATAGTATAAAGTGATAATTATTGTTACTAATAAAACAAGGAGAACAGGAACCTTCTAGGAGTTGATCCGGGTAGCTGTTTTTCTAACGGAAAGGTATCAAAAAATAATAAGTCCTAAAATTTAAATGAGCAACAGTAGTAAGAAAAGAAATAGGGAAAATTGCTCACCAGCAGAGGATAACCGCGCATTCCAGAGAAGTAAATTGGTACAAAGATCTCCAGTTAGAAGCACCAGTAATCAGGAAGAAGAGGAATATACAACCAGCGAAATGGAAAAAATTCTCGAAGAAATGAAGAGAATGACGAATGCCATAAAAGAGGAAATTAAGACTGGAAATGAAAACATGCTGGAGAACTGGAAGACACAGTTCACAAGAGAAATAAACAATTTAAACGACGAGTTAAAGCAGATGCGAGAGCAGGCGAAACGACAATGGGAAGATTACCAGAGCGAAAGAAAGGAGTGGGAGGTCGAAAAGGAAAAGTTTAAGAATCGCCTCAGTACAATTGAAAAAAGATTAGAGAGTGTGGAGAAAAAGGCGAGACGAAATAATATGGTAATAACGGGAGTGGACGGATTTGTGACAGATAAAGAAGACACGATAATTCAGGTGAAGAAATTTATGAGAGAAAGACTTGCCGTGGATGCGAATATTACAAAAGCGTATAGAGTGGGACAGAACAAATGCGTAGTAGAAATGGAAAATATTGAAGACAAAATTAAGGCTATGAAGAATAAAAATAAACTAAGGGGTAGCCCAATCTTTATAAATGATGATTTCACTATTCAAGAGAGAAGGATTCAAGCAGAGATAAGAAAGGTTGCAAGAGAGGAAAAAGAAAAAGGAAGTATTGTGCGAAACGGATATATGAAACTAACAGTGAATGATAAACAATACTACTGGAATTACGAGCTGGATGAACTGCAAGAAACTCAGAAAAGGCCCGTAAGAGCAAAAAACTAATTAAAAGAAGTAATGGGAAAAAACATAAGACGACCAAGCACGAAAAGGACAAAGCAAACGGTGTAAAGATTGAAAGGGGGGGGAATAATGATATAATGTTTCTTGCAACTTGGAATGTGAGGGGAACCTTTGTAGCGGGAGCATTGAAGCAATTAATAAAAGTATTGAACAAGTACAATGTGGATATTTTAGCGTTACAGGAGACAAAACAAAAAGGAAATGACATTATGGACGCAGAAAACTATACCTTTTTCAAAAGTGGTGGAAAGGACAGAAGGCTGGGAACCGGCTTTATGGTAAGCGAAATGAGGAAAGATATGGTGGTTAGTTTCAGGCCAATAACGGATAGAATGTGTATACTAAGAATAAAGGGACACCATAGAAAGATAAGTATTCTTAATGTATATGCGCCTACGGAAGAAAAAGATAAAGAAATAAAGGAGCAATTTTATGATTTACTAGAAAATGAGTACGAGAAAATACCAAAATATGACGTTAAAATAATAGTGGGAGATTGGAATGCAAAGGTCGGGCAGGAGGAGGCATATAGGCCTACAATTGGCAAGTTTAGTCTGCATAAAGAGAGTAACGAAAATGGAAGGCTTCTAATTGACTTTGCAATGGGAAAAGACATGAAAATAAAGAGCACTCATTATGAACACAAAGACATCTATAAGGCAACGTGGGTGAGCCCAGATGGTATTACAGCGAATCAGATAGATCATGTTTTAATAGAAAGTAGGAGCGAAAATATCATTAAAGATGTTAAAACATACCGAGGAGCAGATTTGGACTCGGATCATTTTATGTTGGGTGTGAAAATGTCAGCATCTGTACTAAGCAGAATGAATAAAGGAGAACATCGGAATAAGACCAAAAGTAGAATGCACGTACAACTCAAAACCGAAGAACAAAGACGAAAATATCGAGAGGTAATGGAGAAGATATTGGAAAACACAGAAGTGCAACAGAACGTAGACTATATGCAAGCAGTAATGGAAGAAAGTGCGATCGAAGCGACAAATACGCAATTGAATAAAAATAAAAAGAAGGTTAAGGAGTGGTATGATGAACAATGCGAAAACGAAGTAAATAAAAGAGAAAAAGCAAGACAAGTGTTTTTGGCTAATCGAACCGAGGAAACAAAAAAGAACTATGAAAGGCAGAGGAAAGAGTGTAAAAGGATAATAAGAGAGAAGAAAAGAGAACATCAACAAAAGAAGCTAGAAGAGATTGAAGAAAAGTATAATACCAGAGAAGTAAGAAACTTCTATCAAGGAGTTAAAAGAATAAAACAAGGATTTCAAACAAGCACAACGTTCTGCAAAAATAAAGATGGTACGCTAGTAGGATCAAAAGAAGGAGTAAAAAGAAGATGGGCAGAATACTTCCAAGAACTGCTAAATAAAACGGAACATCAACAGAAAGATAGGGAACACATAGTTATAGAAGAAGACGAAGAAAACAGGGATGAAGTCAAAATACCAACAGAAGAAGAGATAAAAGAAGTGATATTGAAGCTAAAACATAATAGAAGTGCAGGGGAAGATGGTATACAAGCGGAAATGTTAAAATATGGAGGAGAAAAGCTGCATGAAATGGTAGATTTTCATACAGAAGATTTGGAGGGATGAAAGAATGCCTAGTAACTGGAAACTAGCTCTGATTTGCCCGATCCACAAAAAGGGTGATAAAACCGAGTGTAGCAATTATAGAGGGATTGCCCTACTGGATGTTAGCTACAAAATACTGGCCACGTGCATAAAGAACATACTTCGAAGTTGCGCAGAGAAAATGATCGGAGAGTATCAATGTGGTTTCAGACAGGGTAGATCGGTAACGGACCAGCTATTTATTATGAGAGAAATACAGGGAAGAGTCACGAATTTGGATTAGAAACGCATTTGATATTCCTTGATTTTAAACAAGCATACGACACCATTGAAAGGGAAGAACTATACAACACCATGCTGGAATTGGAAATTCCCAAAAAATTAGTTAAATTGGTAAAAATGACTCTCGATGGAACCAAAAACAAAGTAAGAGTCGGCGGCGAACTGACGGATAGTTTTGGAGTAGAGGTAGGACTGAGGCAAGGAGACCCGCTTTCGTCAATACTTTTTAATATTGCACTGGAAAATGTGATACGAAAGGCGGGACTAAACAGATTTGGTACAATCTTTAGACGAAAACACCAATGCCTAGCATTTGCGGATGATTTTACGATCGTGACCCGCACAAGGAAGGAGCTACAGGAAACCACACAAAAGCTAATGGAAAAAGCTAAGAAAATTGGCCTAGAAGTTAACGAAAATAAAACAAAGTACATGGTATGGAGCGATAAAAAGTTCGAAGAGAAAAAATCTATAAGCATAGTAGTGGAAAACAAAACTGTCAAATTTGAAGAGGTGAGCACTTTTACGTACCTGGGAACGATGATAACCAGGAAGCCAGGGTGCGATGAAGAGATTAAGAACAGAATAGCTGCTGGTACAAGAAGTTTCTTTGCATTGAAATCGATCCTTAATAGTAAGGTGCTTGCTAGGTCAGTCAAAGCAAGGGTGTACAGAACGGTTGTGAGACCGTCGGTTGTGTATGGGGCGGAGGTGTGGACGTTGAGAAGACGGGAACAAACAATGCTAGAAGTGTGGGAAAGAAAAATATTGAGGAAAATTTATGGTGGAAAGTGCGTTAATGGACAATGGATAACTAGGACAAATCTGGAGTTAGCCGAACTATATGGACAACCGAGCATAGTTGGATGTGCAAAGGCGCAGAGGCTGAGATGGTTGGGACATCTGGCGCGGATGAAGAACGACAGAACGCCAAACGAAATCTGGACTATAAGATTTGAAGGAAGAAAAAGAAGAGGTAGACCAAGGAATCGTTGGTTAAATGAGGTGCAAGAGGACTTGGTCAAGATTGGGTTGGAAGATTGGGAAGAGTGCGCTTCGGATAGGAAGAAGTGGAATATGGTGACAAGAAAAGCCATGGGCCTGCTAGGCCTGTAGTGCTGATATTCATTCATTCATTGTTATCCAATATTGCGAAAATATAGGTGATCTATATAGCCCCAATATTGGGTGTGGATTGGTACAATATTTACCCAATATTGATTGACAATATTGTCTGCCAACTTTCACCCAATATTGCTTCAATATTGATTTCAAATATTCGCCAATATAAGTAATTAATATAGCCCCAGTATTAGCTGTGGATTGGTGCAATGTTGGGCAAATATTGATTGCCGATATTATGCACCAACTTTCACGCAATATTGGTTAAACTAATTGAAAAATTTTGTCATAACTGCGAAAATCTATATGGTCTTTGTGAGATGGTGTATAATGTACATTCAGTGAAACATTTAGTAATCGATATTGTAAAGGCAGATTTAGAAAATTTTTAATTTTGTTTTGTTTTCTGAGACAAATCAATTAGAAAAGTGCAAATTAAATAAGATTATGTAATTGGTGTAATATTTAGAACGGCCTATTATGTATAACCCGTATAGCACTTAGCAAACAAATTTAAATAAGTATGCTTGCTAGGTGTGTGGTAAGAGCGGTGGATTTCGTAACATTCAAATAGTCGGTTATGGGTTCGATCCTCGGGAAGTGCGGTAAGTGAAAAAAAAAATGCCAAGTTGATTTTCTGATTTCAGTTTGTAAATTGATAACAAATAAATAAAAGCAAAGTAATAAAATACGTATTATGTATTTACCTGTATTTAAAAAATACGTAAAATTAATTAAATTTTCTTTCTGAAATTCTCATATATTGGCCCCAATATTGGAAAATGTTCACATTCGATATTGGCGCAATATTGGATATTCAATATTGCACCAATATTGCGCCAATATTTGTGCTACATGGGGGACGTCTAGTTTGGGACACATTTTCAATTTGACTCGATGACCTTACGGCAATTAATGGACAGGGTGTCATGGAGTCAACATCATGAATTATTTAATTCCGTTTCAATGGTAAATTTAAATTCTCATTAGGGACAACTGTAATAATATCATCTACATATCATTTGTAGAATGAAAGTTTGAAAGGCAATGTGGAAATGCGGTCAAGTTCTAGAGTCTCCATAACCTAGTTTGCCATTGTGTCTGAAATCGGGCTACCTATAGCTGTATAGAATGTTTATCGTTTATTTAACTTGTTTCATTATTGAGTTTTTAAATATGTAATATAGTAGAAATGGAGCATCCCACGCCAAATCGGCCACTTTTTTAGATGATCCCTTCTTCCGATTTTTCTAAAAATGTCGTATGTTTTTGAGGACTCTGAAAAACGCGTTCTTATGTTTTTTCAATGGATTTTGACCATCCCTTTTTGAGATATAATTTTTTTATCAATTTTTAGACGTAAATTATAAAATATTATAATATTGAATATATGAGAATGGATCGCAAAAAGTCGCGAAAACGTGGTAATTTTGAACTTTTGATTGAAAGCGTTGTTTTTCATTTCACTCTAAGAGAGAATTTTGGATATGATAGCAATAGATTAATAGCCAAACGGTATTGTATCAAAGTTGTCCAGAATGACTCTCTTAAAGAAAATATTCGGAAAAAGTGCAAAACTTCCCGTTTCTCAGAGTGAACCCAATCTATTCCCATACAGTAATCTCTTCTTGACGACAGCTGATACCGTTTATAGGTATGTGTCTATCGAAGAGAATCATCTGCACGACCACGAATCCCGAATTAACAGGACCGGTCATTATAATTTATTTGATATTACTGTATAGAATAGATGTTCATCCAAGACCGTTAGAAGTCTTGAAAAAGTGGCGGCTCTCAATTGTTTTTCATCCTCCGTCTGAATCTTAAATCTCTATGGCCACTCGAGATCTCCTCAGATTAGGATTACTAAACCAACTGCTTTTTCTTGAAGTCTCTATATTTGAGTTGAAAATGTAATATCTGTACATATACCTGCTCGGTTGCAGTAATTACAAGGAAACCGAGATGGTTCCTAGGTAAACGATACTACTTATCATCCGGTCGGTCCAGGTTCAATTCCTCGAAGAGTAAATTTTCTTTTTAATTATTTTAAAAAATTTTGTAAATTTTTTTTGCTACCCGTCAACGTTGCATGTTTATCTATCAACAATTTTGTCAATTTACCTATAGAATGATTAAATATCTATCATCGTAAGTTTGTCTCAAAAAAATTTGAGTAATAAAATTAAAAATAATAGCGTTATAATTCAATCATTCTATAGGTAAATTGATAAAATTGTTGATAGATAAACATGCGACGTTGACGGATAGCAAAAAAAATTTCCAAAATTTTTAAAAAAATTAAAGTTAAAAAGAAATTAAATCGTAAAAGCATACGAGTGGTACAAAGAATTTAAAGCGGGCCGTACTGCAGTTGATGATTTTTACTTTTTTTTTATTAAATGTAATTTACTACTTTTTAAGATTAAAAATAGTTTTGTTTCTCCAGTAGTCTCCGAGTTACTGCTTTTAAAAAAATCAGAACAACTTCGCAGGGCTACTCGTTCTGCTCATGACAAAATCTTTCATTAAACCAACATTTTTGCAATGTTTACAAGATTTATTTCCCAGCAATGACAACAACAAGAGGTATTTGAATTACAGTAGAAGTACAGGGTAAAAAGTAATTCTTGAATTTCACCATTTTAAAAAATTTTACTAATTTTTGAAGAGCTATAACTCGCAAACTACTGGGACTACAAAACTATTTTTGGTATCAAATAGTATAAAATTTAATGTACTTTAAAAAGGTATAGGATGAACTTTCTGTCAGAACGCTTCCTTTTACCGCAATTTAGCAAAAACTGAAAAATATCAGAAAACTTCGTTGTTTTTTGAAGATGGCGGCGCCCATGGTAAAAATTTTTGTTAGGAAAGTACATATAAATACCAAAATTTCAGTTTTGGATTTTTTAGTAGATTACAATACTTTCTCTTACGTCTACGTATGGGGAAAGTAAAAATTAGCTATACCGGAATTATAGCTACTATTTTCACTATTTTGAATGGACTAAATGTTATTGTTCAAAATCTTATATTTATTTTAACCATCTGTAACAAATAGTTTATTAACCAAAATTTTAGAAAACTTGAATTTTTTATAAATAAACAAAATATGAACGGCTTAATTAAATTTCCCAAAAGGTTCGAATATTATTGTTATATTATGCGTATTGAGTACGTTATGGATAATATGTTTCGGTTTCCCTCCAGTAAATAGCTATTATGAAATTATCAATTTTTTGTTAATAAATCTTATTTTAAATAATAAAATGACAATATTTTGTTTCTAATAAATTTTAATTTTTGTCATTACCACAATAACTTTAGCGAAAAACAATTCATTATTAGAGCAATTACAAAACTGGACAAAACTACCGACAAAAACAAAATTCAAACTGCAGTATCTGTAAAAGTAAAGGTTCAGATCTTTAAGAATAAAATTTCTCTTAATAATTCGGTTCAGTGAACAGTTTACAGGAAACTACAGTCTCGCTACTAGTAAATTAATAGTCTAAGTCTCTAAGTGGTGCATCGATCATTTTTGTGTGTATAATCTTCGCTAGGTTTTTTGCTCAAGAGGATGTTAGACATTATAATAAATGCTTTAGTTCAAACAACAAGTTTGTTATAATAGAGGTTTAAATACAATAGTATTATAGGTATTGCATACAGCCATACGTAATCTAAGTAGGTATAGAGCAGCAAGTTATAGATTTAGATGTGCGTATGTACCTATTTTTATTTACATACCTACATAGAAATCCATACAAATGTGTATTATATATTATGCATATCAATATAATTTAATGTTTTTTAACAAATTCTAGAATTTGTTATACTCATGAATAACATACATAATTATACACCTACTTAAGTATATGACTATGTACGCATTATTCTATCAACATTGAAACAATTCTAACGTTCATAAAATATTTAAATGATATCGATTTGATCGTTTGATTATTTACACAGTAAATATACAATTACTGGATTAAAAACTGTTTTTAACTAAGTTATTTTAAATTAAATCAATAGTGATAATGTAGTACTATGATTATATTATTATGCTAAATATGAATGAGTTGGAATATTATCATAATTCAATTTTTTTTAAATTTTAATACCGATTTGATGTTTTTCAAAATTCTCTGCTACAAAAAATTAAAAACTATCGTTTGATTTACTTTTTTTAACAATATAATATTGATGTTTAGTTTAAATGTATGTATTGTAATCTAAGTATCTATAAATAGTACACAATATATTATTATACAGAAAGGTATAATATGTTCAAGAATATAAGTAGGTACTATTACTAGTATGAATAATATGATTATATAAACTAATACATTACAATATGAATGAAGCAATAAATTTTTTACAATTCTAAAATATTAACCAAAATTAATATTATAAGTATTTTAAGATTACTAAAATATACTGGGATCCTAGCTTTACAAAACTAAAATGTATAACCTTTCACATGTGAAATATAACTGTAATATATTCGGTAGTGTTTCATCATACTGTGACATCGTCTAATTCGGAGATTAATTTAACCAAAACTGTTGGAAAGATTTGGTTAAATATTACTATACGAAAGCAGAACATTGTTAGTAAGTAATTAGAGTTGAGAAAATATTTGATTTGTGAATGAGTATATTTTTTTTATTGATTAAAAACGAAGTTTAACAAAAGCGAACCATTTAAGTCAGATGACCATGTAACCGACAAGATAATTATTTTAAAGTATTGATTTCTATTGCTTCAAAGAATATTATAACTTCATATAATATATGTATTATATATATTGTACTAATATTGTCTAATTTTATTACAGTCTATATCACGACTGCAGATTCTTCTGATCTCTAAAATTTTATAGTTTCATCGGTGTTTTGTGAATATATATAAATTTTCCGCTATATACGATTACTTCACAATCCCACAATCAATTAGTCTAAATCAGTTCACCCTTGCGCAAAGGTTTCCCTAAAACCAAATAAATATTTCTTATTGTCAGTTGTATAAATCTCACTATTTATCAAATCACAGTGCCCAATACCATGAGTTGACTCTGATCCGAGGTTGATCTACAGTTATACAACTGGCCCTTACAGATCAAAACAACCAGGGCAAGTACAATCATTTTAGTGGTTGAAAACAAGCCTTGCGGTAATTTCAAGAGATTATCTTTTTTGCTTCACCCAACCTCGCGCCTAAAATCATACATTCATAAGCGCTAGTGTTCTGCAATTTTAATTGTCGAATATGAAATACAGTAGTTAAATGGATCTCCCAGTTATAGTATGTACACTTAAATTTTTGTAAAGGAACTAACATAATAATTATGTAATACATTATATTAAAAAATAACAGAAATCGATTAATGAATGTTCTGTAAAAACTGAATATGTTTTGCAGTTTTACTGTTATATTTGTATTGTGCAACAATACATAGGTATCTGGATTTGATATAAATTTTTATAAAATTTATATTTTTCCAAAATCTTCCTTTTCAAATTACAAATTTGAATATTAAATTTCAGTTTTAACTCAAACTTTCCAAAATAAGAACGTTAATTTAAATCGATCAGCGTACCCATCTGCACTGGTATCGCGTATACATACTTTCTGTTATACTTCAAAAACAAAACAAAACTAAATACTTTCTTTCTAAATCACCTAAATGATTAATTTACCATTTAAATTCAAATAAAATCCCATTTGCTACAAAAATCACGTTTTAAATTTAATCATTACAAACTTTTAAATAAAATTTAATAGTCTTCTCAAATTTTCATCGTGGCTCTTCCGCCGCCATCTTGGAAAAAGCCTCTTCTCCGCTAGCAGCGCCAATTAACAAACTAGCGGAAAATGTAAAAACTATAATTTCAACAAAAATAAAACTTTTCAAAATCACAAAATTTTAAAAATAGACAAATTTTTGAAGTTTGAATCATGACAATACGTCTCGATTACCTATTATTTGTATACTGTGGCAGTATACATAGGACGATTACTGTTATGTTTCAAACAAATATAATATAGCAATACGAGTATTATGTTATTATGATCTAAAGTTTTATCGGATATGATTCATGACTGTAGTAGTTTATATTCAAGTTTACTTGGTTTGAAAATGTTTTGTTTCTTCTGGGTTATTTCTGGGGCAGGAAGTCCATGGTCATCAATTGTGTTTCATTTTTTTGTTTTTCTTGTTGAATTTTTAAATTCGTCTTATTATTTTCTGTCGAGGCCTCGTACTTATGTTTAATAAACATTTTTGAAGAAGGCGTTTGTGCGACTGTGAGAATGATAGATAGCAGTTGATAAAGTTAAAAGTGAAAGGAGGTTTAAAAAAGAAAAATTCCAAAATGTCTGAATTGTGTAGTGCTTCTTCGAAATGAAAATTCAGTTTGAGGAAGATTTGGGTCTTTAACCACCGATGCAGTTGGATTGCTGAATTTTTGGAAGGCATTCAATATTACTTTGCTTCAATTTAGTGCCGATAGGATCGATTTGATAATTCGGGAGTATTCCTACTTCAGGAATTGTTCCATAATAATTCAGCTAAGTGGAATTTGATTACTTTTTTTATTTTATAGTTCGCGAGATTTACAATAATTTTACGAATTTATCTGCAAATTTTCATACGACGTAAAATTTATTGAGATTATATCGGCTACATTTGTAGAGCCGTATATCAGTGAAATAATTATCACTATTCGTATTTTGTTGGAAAGTTATTTTTTGGTTTATTATTTTTGGGAATGAAATTTTATTTACAGTTAATCTTAAGTAAGACCAGCATTTTTTTTTCTGCGCGTTTAATAGTGAGAAAGATAAATATTATTTTTCAGATTAAATATTCATATTCATATAGAAACCCTGCCCCCCTGGCGCCGTCGCTGGTGCTTACATTTAAAGGCGTTTATGAATGACTTCGGGATGACTTCACCTTGATGTCAAAATTAAAACGGCTCGCAGAGACACAGTGTCTACCAGAAAGTATGAAGAGAAAAATATACTTCCTTTATATGTAAGGGCAATTATATAGTTCAGGTATCGCAAATTAGAGGTAGATAATTATCGTAAATATCCGATTGAGTTCAAATTTTAACTGGAGCTTCAAAATAAGATATTCTAGTGAACATCGCAGGATTTTTTCAAAAAATTTTAATTTAACAATTTTATAGCCAATTTTCGAGCGATTTTTTTGAAAATAATTTAACAATAAATTCAAATAGATCCGTTTCTATAAAAAAACATTTTTCAAAAAAATCCTAGAATGATCATTAGATTTTGAGTCATATTTTCAGAAAAATTTTTGTTTTACGTTGAAAATTGCGGCCTGCCCAAGATTGTCGACAAAAAAACAGGAATAGTTTTGCGAGAGCTGCTATGCCGTTACTTTTAGGCTTCTATACAAAGTATAGTAAGGAAGCCTTATGTTCTGCTCCCGTATCCGTCCGTCGGCATGTTTCAAATTTAAGAATAGTTACCAACATAAAAATAGAATAGAATTTGAGAAAAAGAGGGAATTGAGAAAAAGGTCAAGCAAACTTTCAGCTACCTTAAAATCTAGTGTATTTTTTCTTCTCTTATATATAGTAAAATTATATTACCAATTATCGGATTAAAGAATTAAGCGATTTAAGAATAATTTGCACTTAATTCATATTAATGAATCAAATCGAGGTTTCCTTTACAATTAATCCAGAAAGAAAGGAGATGTATAGAAGCCTTAGAACTGCGGTCATCCGAGTTCCACGTTGTTTGTTTTTAAACTTATAAAAAAAAATTATTCGCTTTAAGACATCTACTTTTATATGCATTAACTAGAATATCAAGAAATCTTTATAATAAATTCCCTTACCTAAAATAATAATAATAATAATAATAATACTGTCTTTATTTCATGATAGACCAGCAAACTACAAATTTATCTAAGTATTAGATTATTACTTATATAAGTACAAGATCAGTAATAGTTGTGCAGCCCCACATGAAGAAGGCGAAGTTCAGATTGGCTTTCAACGAAAGCCGCCTGCTCTTACTTTTACTGTATACAAGGTATATTACCCCTTAAGAGAGATTGGAAGATTTAAAACACATATTGAACTCACTACTGGGTTGAGGAGGTTGCTTCTGGCTGAGGTAGTCAGGGTAGGTTGAGCAAAATATCTAATTTTAAATATTTTTCTAAAAATATTATAGCAATGCAAATCAATTGATTTAATTTTAAACATAATCATCAGTCTTCTCTAAACATCGTTTCACGTTGTAATTTATTACTAGGAATTATGAAAGTAAGTTTGGTAGCCTTGCGGTAATTTTCATTGGAGATTCATGTCAGTTACCACCGGTAAAAGCGACAGCAATCTACAAACAAACGAAACAACGTTTTGCACGTCCAACACTATGGAGATCAGTCAAGTTCTATCAGTTGAACCATGTGATGAGACAGGTAGATCAAATGTTTTCAACTGTGTATACCACCATTAAAAAGATAATTTATGAGTCATTGTGTGGTGGTCCACGAGCTATACGTACAAAACTGAAAAAAAATTTGTAAAATGTGCGAAAGGTCACTTGCAAAATGGTTAGATTATAATGGTGGCTATCTACATATCAAACAATGCAAGAGTTAATGATAACATTGACCGCGTTGATAAAGTCTTATTGGCCTACACTATTTAAGGTGCAGCATTGCTGAAAAACCATCTGTACAAAATGCCAATGATTATGTTTAAAAAAATTCAAGTTAAAATTGGACACTGACAAAGGTCAGTCTACAACCAGATCAGGCACTAATGAAAGACGGATCTAATTTTTTTACACATTTTACAAAATGTTTTCAATTTTGTACGTATAGCTCGCGGACCACCACACAATGACTCACAAATTATTTTTTTGTGTTGGTATATATCCTGTCGCGGGCCTGAATCGCCCGAGGAGTTTTCTACATCAGCAGCGGTGAATTATCTGCCCGCCTGGAACTTCGGGAATGCCGCTAGCTCAAGTCGAGAATGGTCGTGGGTCGCTAAAAATAAGAAAATCCCGAGTCCAAGTCTAAATTGAAATAAAAAATGAGTCTAATAGGTGAGGGGATTACGAAATTGAGAGGGCGCCACTCGATCTAATGTAATTATGGAAAACCCACCTTTCGTTGATATAAATTTCTGTTCGAGGGGAAATTCAACTTAACGGAGGTTTCACAATAGGTTAATAGTAACGTTAAGTCCAAATAAAACAACAAATTGGATAACGAAGGAGATTATTATTAAATAACCAAATTTACAGTTATTCAAAACAGATAAAGATACTGGTGACACGAGTAAATTTGTAAACAATTTTGATTCGATAATTAAATTCATATAACTTAAATTAAAATGGATATGAATGATGACACGGTAATTATATTCAACAGTACCCCAAAATATTTGTATACTATACGTTCCCAATTAATTAACATTTAACAGTCGCCTAAATTGTAGACGACCCTAATGACACATAGATTTATAAATAAAATCGTAAAATCCAAAGCATGCATAGGTTAGGGTTTGGTTTTCTGGATGGTATGGCACATTAAGACAGATCAAAGTAATTAATAAAAAACTGCACCCATACGAAACGAGAAACCAAATTGCAATTTGTTAGTAAATGCAATAATACAAAAAATCATTATTAGTCCCAGTTTTTCAATCGCGAGTTAACCCAAATTCAATGGTTAACCTACAGTTATGACTATTTTGATTGGTCAGGAGTCGAAGTTAACTACTGATTTTGGGTTAACTCGCGATTGAAAAAGTGGGACTTTCGAACCAAAATTATTATGACTTGAAAACTGGTGCATCGTAGCGAAATTAACTGTTCGGAATGAATTCTGATTTAGTTCTTTTTAAATCGAATTATAAGAACACTTTGATGATTAGACGATAAAAATAACTGAGGGCTTATGGCGTAAACGTTCGAAATTTTGATAAATGTTGAAAAATTATTAACCAAAAAGATAAAAATTAAACGTCAAATATTTTAGCGGATTAATTGAATGGAAATCACGAAATCATTAACCTGAATAATTTGTTAGTTGCAATGGAATTAGAAAGTCACTTACGATTATTCCTCAAATACATGGAAAATTTTGCAGAGGTGATGCGAATTTTACTGAACCATGCAAACTGTAAGACATCCGGTAGGCTTTCTTTGCAATTATTCGGAATTACTACTTGGTTGAAAAGTTACAGGTCGACCAAAATTAGTAAATGTTGCGTTTCTTCAAGGTGAATATTAATTTATTTAAATTTTCCCTATTGGAAACTGCATAAAGTCGATATGCTTTATTGCTTGTTTAACATTTTGAACCATAAAAATAAATTAGCACAATGCTAAACAGGTGCGGACAATCACATATTTCCGTCCCAAAACGCAAAAATCTTCAAAACACCAAAATTTCAAAATGTTTCGCAATCACAAAATTAATATCCTGAGGAAACCACAAAAAGAGTTTATCGAAGGTTATCCTACTTAGGTAGTCTACAGGATAACCTTCAGCAAGCGCTGACCTCTACCGAATTTTTAATGGAGTTTAATCAAAGAACAATTTCTTCTTCTTCTTAGAGTGCTTGACCGATTCGATTGTTAGCGACCTTCTTTCTTATTATACCACATATTATGTATGTATGTATGTATTGTGCTTCAGATGTTATCGCATACATAAGAGATGTTATTATATACATAAGGGACCTACTGCTTAATATGGGCTCAGAACGACGGAAGTGAAATACACTTCATTTAGAAGACTTTTCTTGGGAGATTACACCTCGGTGGTTTCCCGTTACCTTCCGATGGGAGACGGTCGTAAATAAAGTTTCGACAGCACCCGGAATCGAACTGGGTATGTAGTATCTACAGTCATGCACTTAACCGCCGAGCATACAACCGTCTCAAAACAAGAACAATTTAAATTAGTAGTACTATTACAACCTTAGGGGGCATTATAATGGTGATTTCAGAATTAAATATTACCAGATGCAACTTAAAACGGTGAAAATAATTTAAAAAAATTTAATTTACGAGGATGTATGACGCATTTTATAGCTACTGGTCAACATGACAATCCTTTGCCTCAAATACTGCTTCGCCTGAGCTATATACGTTTTTTCCCAATTCAAACATGGTAGGTATCTCATAAATCAATTCTGATAAACTCTTTTAGGGATCTCATCCTTATATGCAGGCCCGGATTGGCCATCTGGAAGTTCTGGCAAATGCCAGCTCTAGTGGGCCGCTGAGCGGCCAAACGTTCATTGTTATTTGGGGGACGATAATCTTTTTTATTGAAATTCGAGAATTATTTAATTCTAACAAAGTTACTGATTTTCTACCCCATGACCGTGGACCGGTATGATCTGAATGCCAGGGCCTGTTTTTCTTCCCAGTCCGTCACTGCTTATATGTATGTTTAGATAAGAGCCTTTGGTGGGTATGTAGACTGTATATTCCCCAACCTACAGCAATCTCTAAGTGTGATTTGGATTCTCTCAGTCAACCCACATATGTAGGGAAATCTCAAGAATGGAGATCCTTCTACTACACCATATTTCACGTTACTACACCTCTATCGCCCATTAGATAGTTGTTTTAGATCCTGAAGAAGAAGAAATAATAAACTTCGATACGTTGATAAATATACTATATATGATAAATAGTTCTATTTCAACCTAAGTCCAATATTCCCCACTAGTTTAAACTGGATATACTGTCATGTTTCAATTTAGACCCAGATCTAATTATGATTAATTATTTAAAAACAGGAATTAAGTTTAAACCCTTTATAAAATTTTCAGCATTTTAAAAATAAAAGGATGTTTTTGGTCCACGATCTTTAAATGAAAAGACAAACGCCAAATTTATCAAAGAAATCGATTGGCACTCAAATTTGTTAATTATTTTAATCTAGTATTTTTAAAATAAAAATAAAGTGAATGCGTGAATAAAATTAAATAGTGCGCCGAATCGACAAAATTCCACCACTACAAAATTCAAACGTTGAAAATTTGCTAACTAACAAAAATGTAGGAGGGAGAGAAATATTTAAAAGTAACTCATTCTGGGCAAGGCCGTTGTTTCGTGAAGTATCGAAATTTAAAACCCAGAGTCACAAATTTAAATAATATTAAAATTTAATTAAGATTGATAAATAAAATTGAAATTTTAAATAAAATTGATAAATTCTATGATTATAATAATTACTTACTTGAGATTACAAACTCAGAGTAAGAGTGTTTCGTGCAAATTGATAAGAAGAAGAAGAATACTAAATTTATTCACCACAGCAGGTGAAAACATAAAAAGAAAATTAAGAAACCAAGAAATAAAGAAACAAGCAACATAATTTTAAGAAGACTTCAAAAACGAATAGGGTGAGAACTTTTAAAACGCAAAACGATTAATTTTACGATAAGTGATACCACGATAAAATTGATTATTTTAAACTTGTATATTTTTGCCATCAAATTTGGAACTTTATCTAGAAAGTTGAAAAAATTACTAAATAAATGAGATTAAAGTTTCAGATTCGGTGTATTTGTTTTATTTGGTGAGCCGATGTCATGCGGCTTAAGATTAAAAACATCTCAGTTAACTATTATAAAATTTATAAATTACAACTTGATCAAACTGTGCCTTTCTGTAATATTTTGAAATTTCGTTTTATAACTGATTAAATTACATTTGATTTGAATAACTTGTTTAATTTTTCAACATAAGATTAATTAAAAGAATCGCAAGCTTTACAACAAGTGATGGGTGTTCAAAAGGTAACTATTTAAGTTTTTTTTTGTATTACGATACATTTTACGCTTTAGAACATCGCAATACATAGTAGTTGACGAGATAATAATAATCATAATTTATTACAGTTTGTTATTTATATATATAATCATAATAATTAATATTATAATTTCATCTCAATTTAATTTTTTGCATTGATATTTGATTGTCCTAATGACATATTTTCCTTTATTGCTAAAAAAATTAAATATTTATTTAAGGGTTGGGGAAAAATTCAATTATTAAAACGATTATTGTAAATGATTGAAAAAGGCAAAGAAAATGATGAAATAATAAATGCATTGAAAAAAAAAGTTTAAGTATCTACCTATTTAATATAAAAAAAGTTTTCATAAAAGTAGAAAGAGCCGGCCGGTCCAGTTCAAAAATCTAATCGAATTTAATTCGATATTAGTTACTTTATTTTGCTATAAGATTTTGTGATCGGGACAGCGGTATGACACAAGTCTCCCCTTCCACTTTTTTATTTAACTAAAAATTCCAAAGCCATACCACCACAATTTTGTTAGTGATATAATCCCAATCATCGGCTTTGATTGTTTACAAATTCAACGATTAATAACAAACTATAGTCTTTTATGATTATTTTTACGAAAAAATTATATCTAGAATTTATTTTTAAAGCTGTTTTTATTAGCTCACTTTCTTGTCTGTCTGTTCGGTACAAATTTTGAAATTCATTTTAAACAAATTTCCCGATGAGCTACATACCTGAAACTTTAAACATAGATCAGAACCCGATGACAATGCATTCTTATGCTACTTTTAGCAAGCTACAATTTTAAATTTTTACCATGATCAAAATGTAAGACTAACATGACGTTTTGATAGTGACAGATCATAAAAAAAAATTTGCAATATGCAATAGATAACAGTAAGAATATAATAGGAGTATAGTAATTAGTATATTATAATTTATACTATTTCATTATTAGTATAATTTATTTACCTGTTACTATTTATTTGTTATTGTATTTCTTTATTTAGTATTATAGATTATAATAAGGAGTGTAGAAGAGTAGCTGTCGTTGAGGAAACTCGCACAAGAGTTCAGATCATTTTAAATTGTTATTGACTTAGGAGAGCTATTCATGACCCATGCATGCGCCCCACGTTTTTCGTTTTAAATGTCACAAGTTTTTCATAGCTGTAAAAATTCACATTCACAAATTTTCACAGGAAATTAATCAATTATTTTAGACTTTTTATTATATACTTTTTAGTTCGTTTTAAAAACGTGGTATATTAAAATTTTTATTTTTTATTTAAATAATTATTTGCTTTAATTTATACGATTAATAGTTAGCTTTAATTTTTTACCGATAGATTGCGCTTCGAAAAACATTTGTGATGCAAATTTGTACGGTGAAAAACTAAAAAGTTCTAGTAATTTTTAGAAATAGGTAGTATCTATTAATATACAAAAATATATTTTAAATGCAAATATAATGCGCCTATGTTACCGGAATACATTCTCCTGTAGTTGCGCAATCGAGATATAGCATAATTTGCGTGATTGCATGTACTGCCCGTAAATCGGAATCAGCTTGAGGACATATTATAGAAAACCAGACTTTACGAATCGACCAATACTGACCCACTTTTTCAAAAATCATGATTGTGATTGAGATATAGACGATTAAAAAATCAAAAGTATGCGTTTTATTTCACCAAGGTTTCGCTTTATCGATTTAAATTTTCAGAACTTAAAAAATTTTAAATTGAAATAGCGCATATTTAAAACTTTTTAATTGTTTAAGTATGGCAGTTCCTGAACTTTTTAATTACAATTTCTTACAGAACATAAAAAGTCTCCAGGCATTATACTGAAATTAAAAGTACAAAGTAAATAATTGATGATTCTTAAAAATATCAATGTTTTCCATATTCTCCACATAAGACTATTATTTTTTAAATTCATTAATATTTAGTCTTTGTTTTCTGCCTATTGCTATACAAATTAAAATAGTATTCGTCGGTTTTTTGTTCTTTAAATATTTTGAATATTAGATTTTTATATAAAACAATCGGTTTTTAATCAAGATTTTCATAACACCTTAACAAAATTTCACATATTGATATTAATTCAAAGAACAAAAAATTATTATACAGTTTCACAAAAAACATTTTTTAACTAACAAAGTGGGTTTCTCCCTTAAAACATTATAATTAACTATGTCTAGTCTAATAATCTTAAAATTCAATTTTTGTAGTTTTTATTTGTACACTTTGCATAATATAGTAAGTTTAGCTACTTGCCAGTTGGCCTTTATATTTTTCACCAATTTATTTTATCGGGCCCGCGGTGCT
This sequence comes from Cantharis lateralis, assembly GCA_963170105.1. Classification (NCBI taxonomy): domain Eukaryota; kingdom Metazoa; phylum Arthropoda; class Insecta; order Coleoptera; family Cantharidae; genus Cantharis; species Cantharis lateralis. Next base: position 16,025,627 of record OY720629.1, read on the forward strand.
TCTACGTAACAGTATTATATTCTCAAAAACAATTTTTTTAAGATGACAGAATAGGAGATTGAAGTTGGTATTATATTAGCAAAATTATTTTGCATTATAACAACTAGCGAACAGGAATTCAGCAATTTACTAACTAATGCCTTACCATAATTTCCCCTAATATTGGCTAACCATATTATATACAGAGCATTTAAAGTAATTACTGTCTCAGCATCATAAAATTATCCCATTTTTCTTGTCTTAATTCCTTGTATATTTGTTTGACTTCTTTAGTTTTACTTTTGTAGTCTTCTTTATTTTCTTGGTAGGCTACCTTTTTGTATTTGACGGCTTCTTCAAGTTTGTTATTTTTCTGACGTTCAAGGGGTTCGAAAGCTGCTTTTTTGAAAAGATTTTTGAGATTTGTTCATTCCCGCTCGATTTTATCACTTGGCTGTGTAAGTTTGTTTTGTACGTTATATATTTTTCTATATATAAATCTTTTATTGAATCATCTTGCAGTGAGTAGACTTTAAAAATAGTGTTGGCGCTAGTACATTTTTCTTTAGCCATTTTCAAAGGTCTTATCATTGGCTAAGATATAATTAATTGTATAAACCTGTATTGTTATAACTTGCGAAAATTTTAGGTTCTTTCCATTTTCATTTAGTATTGTCTTCATTATACTCTCCAATAATTTTTGATAGTTTATGTTAACAACACTATTAGTTTTGGTGAGATTCAGTACTTCCGAGGCGTATTAGGGTCCTGTACATTTTCAATTTTGTCCTCTTACTTATATTTCCATTTCCTAATATTTTGCTATTAGCATAGTGCGCTCTATATCCCATCTGTATTTTTTCTTTTACTTCTCTCGTATTGTCATTATTTATTTCTACACCCAAATATCTGAAACTATTTACCTCTTCAAAGCTATATTTGTCTATTTGGAGATTCTGTATTATGTTCTCCACGTTCTTTCCCCATCTCATATATTTCGTCTTTTGTTCATTTATGTACAATCCTATACCAGTTGCATGTTTCTCCATTTTCCTAAAGACATCTATTAGCTTTCTTTTCGATCTTGTTATTATCACTACGTCATCCGCATAAGCTAATATTAAATTAAAAAAATATTATATAAAATAATAAATAAAAAACATAGAAGGTCAAATAATCAGTCTGTAAAATTACATCTTCCATTATAATATTAAACAGTGTTGCAAACAGTGCGTCCCCTTGTCTCACCCCTCCATTTACCGCAAATTTCTCAGTTTCCTCCCCTAAAATCCTAACTGTAGTCTATGTGTTCACCAACGTCATGCTTACCAGCTTTATTAGCTTATTTGGTATCTGCATTTCTTCCATGTTTTTATCAGTTTTCTCCTATTCTCTGTGTCAAAAGCCTGCTTGAAGCCTACAAACAGCAGGTTCAGCTCTATACTATGTTCACGGCACTTCTCTGTAATCTGTTTCATGATGTGCAACGCATCTATTGTAGATCTTCCTTCACTGAAGCAACACTGATAATCTTCAATTACTCTTTCTGTCACTTTTCCAAGCCACTTTATCGGTTCTCTTCAAACCTTTCATATTCATATAACATTATTTGGCTTTATTTTCTCTCTTATCCTTCTCTAATTCGTTCATTGTTTCATCCAGCCATTGATTCTTTCTGCGTCTACACAACACAGTTTTCCATTTTGTATATTCATCTTTGTCTTCTTGTTTTCCTGTATTAATCCATTTTTCACTTGCCTTTCTTTTATACTCGGTTCTTTCTTTACATTCTTCGCTTTGTTATTGATATAGACAATTATCTTTTCAGCGCTTGTCTCCATTGCTTATCTTAAGGTCTCCCATTCTTTGTTATCATTTCCTTCTACTTTACTATTTATAATTACATTTTGTATACTTTTAGCGTATTCAGTTTTTGTATTTTCATCACAGAGTTTTTGGATTGCCCATTTTGTACTTTTCACTAAGTTTTTTTCGCAAGAGCGACAGTTTTTGAAAAAAATTATGAAAAGGTCACGTTTAAGGGTGGTTTTTGAAACAAATGGGGATGAAACCCCTCCAAACAGATGGGAACTATTCAGATCTGTATTAGTGTGTCTAACTATGAGTCCGTGCCAAACTTTTTAAAACTTTATAAATTATTTCTCCTATTTGGCTATTTTAACTCTAATTTACGGTGACTATTTCTCGCCTTTTCGTTATAGTTTCGCCTTCCTGTTTAGATAGTTCTAGTTTTTTTCCAGCTGTGTTGGGACGTCTGCTCTTTTTTCAACCAGTTCTCTTTTTTGTTGGTCCCAGTTTATTGTAGTTCCTGGCATGGTGAGTTTTAGATGACCCACTTTCACTTTTTTTCCGTTTTCTTGCTCAGCTGTTGCTCGTGCTCAGATTTCCTTCATGACAGTTCTCTGCATAATGGTAAGATCATAATGGTAAGTACATCCATTTTGTCGCCCCACTTACTCAATCATAGTGTAGTAATTCATTCGTTTATCCAGCTATAACAGCTTATTCGGTTTTTTCATTTGTTGTTTATTAAAATTAAATTTTAATTTAAAACGAGGTATATAGTTTATATAGGTTCACCAGTTATCAATTTTAATTAATTGTTGTTTATTAAGATTTTTCTTGTGGAACTCCGCTAAACATCAATGTATATCTTTCCAATAGGGACTTAAGTCCCTTGCAGCTTTTTTCATCAGTCGTGTTAGCTATACCAGGCACATTCCAACATCTAACATTAAGCCGTATTGGACTGATTGAAAATAGGAGACTATCCTATAGCAGGTTAGACCAGTACGGAGTTGCCCGTTCAGAGCATCTGACCCAGTTCCCAGCTTTTCTTCTCCTTTGCTGCTAGGAGTTCTGTTTTATCAATTATTTCCTGTAGATACGTTGTAGTGGTTATACTGCCAATACTCGGTCGTCAGATCCCCATTAGTTAACACGGAGTGTGCCACACAAAGGTGGGGTTTACTATTCAGTGTGAAAAGCTATACATAGTATTCACTTGCAACGCCCCTATTGTTAGGGGTTTATTAGTATTACTCCTATAATATTTCTGATGAAGATACATTCTGTATCGAAATATTAAAGATCTTAAGAATTTCAATCGTTTGTTTAACTTGTTTAGTTTTTGAGTTTTAAATATATATTTTCACAAGTTAATAATCCTAATTTATTATAGGTAATATTTGAATAATTCTTTTGCAATATGAAAAAACGAACATAGTCAGGAAGTAATTTGAACTTTATAACATCGTTTGGTACTGCACACGTATTTTTTTAATTACCATATGGTTAGGTTAGTTATTTAATTTTCGTAGTAAGTCATATCCAATGCATATTTTTGTAATGCTTTCCTGGGTAATTTTAACTTTTTCAATTGTTTTGATATAATTTCTTGTTATTTTTATTATTATTTGCTGTTATTTTTTGCTAGTTATTTGCGACCGAAAATAGAAAATAATGGTAAATAATTAAAACTTGAGTTAATTTTTATCTTGTTTCATAATGTAACATAGTTTTTCTTTTTTTCAAACATTCTCATTCTTAGTCCTACCCTATCCAAAGTGATAAATTAATATTTTTTCATTGTTTTTTAAATAATAATTTTCTACGATTGATGCATTCTTCACGTTGCAATTAAAATTTTATTATTATAATGTTCTGTTTAGATTTTGTTCAATATTATATAATTTATATTAGGAATTTGAACAACAAAGAAAAGTATAATAGGTTTATTTTGTTTCAGGTGAAGTATCCACTTCATAAATTGGAGAAATGATGGAAAATTCGAGTTGCACCCAAGAACTGCTTGTGTTTTACAATACAAGTATAGGATTTGAATCTGCTCTACCACGATGGGAAGCTCTGCTAACTATATTTATTTTAACATTAATTGTTCTCATGACAATTGTTGGAAATGTATTAGTAGTGCTGAGCGTATTTACACATAGACCTTTACGTATTGTACAAAATTTTTTTATTGTATCGCTTGCAGTCGCAGATTTAACTGTATCAATACTCGTTATGCCATTAAGTGTGGCATATTTTATAATTGGTAAATGGATTTTTGGTATTCATGTTTGTAAAACGTGGTTGACGTTTGATGTGTTATGTTGTACAGCATCTATACTAAATTTATGTGCTATCGCATTAGATCGCTTTTGGGCTATTACAGATCCTATAAATTATGCTCAAAAGCGAACACTTAAACGTGTTCTTTTATTAATTGCTGGTGTTTGGTTACTATCATTAATTATTAGTTCTCCTCCATTAATCGGTTGGAACGACTGGCCCGATAATGAAGAGGATTTCTTAATCGAACCATGCCAGTTAACGCAACGACAAGGTTACATAATTTATTCATCTTTGGGTTCCTTTTATATTCCATTAGTTATAATGACTATAGTATACGTACAAATATTCATAGCTACAAGACGACGATTACGCGAAAGAGCAAGAGCTTCTAAAATTAATGCAATATCCACCAAAGCTCAAATTACTAGCGAAAACAATAAAAATGGTGTAAGAATAACAAAAGACACAGAATCGGTTAGCAGTGAAACGAATCACAACGAACAACCAAGCCCATCCGATAGTACCATAAAGAGAAAAGAAAAGAAACGATATAAGAATAAAAAAAAAAAGAAACACTCAGAAAAAGAAAGCATATATTTAAAACCAGTTCTTGTTCATGAAGATTCTTATACAGATAATATAAATAATTCACCCACTACAACAAGATATAGTTCAAATTTAATTGCTAACGAAAATGTAGCTTGTACAACGTCAACCATTGCGAGCACCCAATCGCATACTGGAAAATCACAAAGTAGAAACACCAATAAAAACAAAATAGTTAAAGAAACAGCTTGTACCACAAAAAAATCTGGAGGGATATATCAATTTATCGAAGAAAAGCAACGCATTTCGTTATCCAAAGAAAGACGTGCTGCGCGCACTCTTGGAATTATTATGGGAGTATTTGTTGTGTGTTGGCTTCCATTTTTCTTAATGTATGTCATTATACCTTTCTGTGACGTTTGTTGCCCTTCTCGTAGGGTAATTACGTATATAACGTGGCTTGGTTATGTAAATTCGGCATTAAATCCAATCATATACACAATATTTAATTTAGATTTTAGAAAAGCGTTTAAAAAACTTTTACTAATGCAAGCATGATTGATCATCGACAGTTACAAATTGTGTATCGAATAAAAAAAGAAAATTATAGTGTTATTATTGTTTAGTAGTTACAGATAATAAATTTAAGTAGATTTAATTTTAGAAACACTTTGAAATATATTTTTAAAAGAATACAATATTTATAAATGAGTACCTGTAAGACTGATTTTCGTAATTGCTACTTATATGTAGTAATATTATTATTGTACTTTTAATAAGTTATTGATATTTCTATGGTAGTTACTACTTTTAATTATTTGTAAGGCAAAAATAATAATAATAATTATAAGTTTATAAAAGTTAACTTTCCTGATATATTATGTAGTACCTACTTTCCCAGTTTCTCAAATTATTATTTTCGTAGTATCGTATATGCAAATAAACTATTAGTACGTGACGGTTTAAATCGAGTACGAAGATAATACTTTTTAACCCTTATGGGGCCATACCTAGTACCCGGGTACTATTTTGACTTTAAAACATCATAACTTTTTTCCTGTAAAGCCAATATTTTTGAGATTCGGCGACATCTCTACATAAAAGGTTCTCTACACGCAAAAAATTTAAAAAATAAATATGATAATATTAAGTGAAGTTTTTTGGAGATTTTCTAAAACTATACCTAATCCAGCCATACGTAGTACCTGGGTACTAAATTACTTTTCTATGGCATATGTAAATAAAAAAGAATATCTCCATTAATTCAAAATTGTTTTAATATTCATTGATAACAATTTAACATATAACATGTTTCACATTTTACTTGAAATTAACTTTAGAACATGTTATGGGAAATTGAAATAAAAATAAAGCATGTTATGTTTCAACACATGCTTGTGTTGCATGAAAACAAATTGTTTCCGGTGTAACCGTGAATTTTTACCCCCGTGATATTTTACCCCGGGGTAAAATGTTACTAGGGATATTTTACCCCCGGTTAAATTTCACTAGGGATATTTTACCCCAACGGTGTAAAATTTCTAGGGGTAAAAATTCACGTTGACACCGGGATATTGGTATGCGATACGCATACAGGTATCTGGCATTTTTGGCAGCTTTTTCTGGTCTTCCGTGGCCTTTTTGGAACGTTTAATGGGCTTTAAGAGCAATATCCCGTTATTTTTATGCGGCCGGTAATGTCCCGCTTCTGGTTTGACGTTGATTGTGAAAGTGGTGAGTTGATTGGTCACTAATTGTGATAATGCTGGATTATGTCTTAATCCATGTTCCCCCCTTATAAATTCTTTCATCTGCAATAGGTTTCGTGCCGCAACAGATGAAAACTTAAATTTAAAATTTGGAATGTTTTCGCTGCTATGTTGGAAATGCAAATTGAACATTTTGAAGCTGTTTTTTTGTCATAAAAAAATCGATTTATAGCAAAACTTTATAAACATTTTTTGTTGAAAATTTCATTGCCTTTAATTTTTGTTTATATATATATTTTTATTTCGTCGTGCCGTTTCTGTTTTATAGCGACTTATACAAAACTCCGTAAAATACAAAAAATATTGTCATTTATATCTCGGAAACGGTGTGACAAAATTGAAAAATGTATAATATGAACAAAAATGTAGAGAATCAAATTTACAAGAAAAAATACCTATGGATTTTTTTATTTTGTTCAACTGTTCTCGAGATATAGTAGATGACAATATTTTTTGTATTTTACAGAGTCTTGTTTACGTCGCTATAAAACAGAAACGGCGCGACAAAATAAAAAAATGTATATAAATAAAATTGAAGGTAATGAAATTTGCAACAAAAAATGTTTATAAACTTTTGCTCTAAAACTTTTTTTTATAGTATGACAAAAAAGGCTTCAAAATGTTAAACTTGCCTTGCCTACATAGGGGGCATGATTTACGCTGTGAGTCACTGTACATACGCACACAGACATTTTTCAAAAATAGTTAAAATTGTTTCAGGGGACGTCGAAACATAAAAATTTTATAAAAAATATGGGGTGTTCAAATTTTTCAGATAACAAGACTTTCCTTACTAAGGAGTTCGGAAAGTAAAAACACTACTGCATTCGAGGAAGTAAAAACTACTAATTGACTTTATTTAAAAAATTTGCTACTGTGGCATAAAATTCATAATACGTAAATATAACTCGACATAATAATAATTGTAATTAAAAACGCCTACGTGAATATTAAAAATCTGTTTAAAATGTAATCCTCACATGAATTACATGTATTGTTATGGTAGTACCTGGGTACTACGTATGGCAGATATAAGGTGTAAATTTGTATGGCCCCATAAGGGTTAAGATTATTAAATAACACTCTTCTGCTGACGTTCTCTTTAGTATTTAGCCAACCGATTTCATCTATTTAATTACACGTCTCAGGGTCAGGCTACTAAAATGCAAGACAAGATTCAAATAAGGAGTGTATCGTTAGAAAATCATAATTTTCATGTCCAATTTACACGTGCAAAAAGAAAAATTTTTAAATAAAGTACATATAGGGGAACCTGCCCAACAGTGAGACACCTTTTTTTAAACCAATATAACTCATAAACCATTTGACCTAAACTGCCGATTTATTTACCACTATACATCACTGCCTTTACCTATACATATATGTGAGGAATGTATGGATATAATCTTAAAGGTTCCTACTATTTGTGTAGGAAGAAGCTAAAGTTGTATTTGTCTCACTGTTGGATACTAGTGGTCCAACAGTGAGACATACACTACTCAATTTTTGTTGAAACCCATTTGTTTGCATAAAAAATTAAATACGTTATGATTTAAAGTAAAATCAAATACATAACATGATTTATAATAGAATATTGTAACCTGTGAAAATATATAATAATTAAAAATTAAACGTTGAACAGGTTAATAAAACGAATTAAAAAGGATTCAATTGTAAGCTTTCAAGTACTGACGTACTCTTTTTCAAACATAAAGTTTATTTAAAAAAAATTTTACACGGTAACCGATTTTATACCTATTACCATTTGGAATGGCCTACTGCATGAGAAAAGCTTTCTTATGTAGTAGGTCATTAACGCCCAGATTCATAGACAAGTAATAAGTTCTAAGTAAGGCAATTCGCGTCGAATTTGTTTTTGATGAAACTTTATTTACTCGGTTCATAAGCGTCAATTTAAAAAGCTAAGTATTAAGTATCAGTAAGGCCTTGTCTATGAATATGGCTGTTAATCAAGGAAAACCCTAAAGTAAACGGTATAGGGAAAAAACTTGAGTTTAATAGTTAGAAAAGTAAGGAGTTGTAAATATTTCTCAGTCCATCAATATCGGTTTTTTTATTCATAGCGTTTTTTTCCCTTTTAATGCTTACATTTCATGCAATAGTCGATCTTTATAGTTGGTGACGGTCTTCACTATCTCATAGTTCTTGAAATCAGCAACGTGTCCATCGGTGAGAATGTGTTTCGCTATTGCTGTCGATTCTGGCTTGTTGCAGTTAATACTTGATATGTGACCACTCATTCGCTTTTTTATCCACCGGCTGCTTTGGCCGATGTAAGTTTGGTCGCAAGTGTTACATGGTATTCTGTATATTACATCAGATTTTCTATCTTCTGGGACGTGGTCTTTTAATTTGGTGAAAAGCTTTCCTAAGTTGTTGGTCGACTTGAGAGCTACATTAATATTGTGTTTTTTAATTCTCTTTGGATCTTGTCCGATAATCCTTTTATGTAAGGTATAACTTTAAAATTCTTCTGTTGTGGTTTATCCATGGAGCTAGAATTAGTATATAATTTGTTAGTGCGATCTTTGACGATTTTGTTAATCAAATATCCTGGGAAGCCGTTTCTCTCAAGAGTTTTTTTCGCAGTTAAGATGGTGTGTTTTCTGTATTCCCCATGTGTAAGTCTAATAGCTCTTTCCACTAAACCAATCGCTGTGCCGATGACTTGGCTACGGTGGTGATAAGAGTTAAAGTTTAAATACCTCCCTGACCAAGTTGTTTTTTGTGTCCACATGTATTTTAAAGAATTACCCTCGTGTATAAGTTTGATGTCTAAAAAGGTTAAAGTATTATTGTGCTCTTCTTCAAGAGTAAATTGCAAACGAGGATGAAAATTATTAAAATGTTGAACTATAAGTGTTGTACTGTCTTTAGGAATAGCAGTGAATATGTCGTCAACATAACGTTCATAAAAAAGGAGCTGAAATGGAAGGTTGGAAATGCGGTTTAATTCTAAAATTTCCATTTTGCTGTTTTTTTTTATTATTAATTAATTTCAGCTACCATTGCTGATTTGGTCTTATTTAAATTTTAGTAATTCTTTCAACCACCTAGACAAAGTTGCAATTTTGATGGCAATAAATACAAATTTTATAAATCAATTTTATCGTGGTTTTAAATTTTACGAAAAATTAATCGTTCGTGCACTTAAATTGTTCTCACCCTTAATAAATTTGAAGTTTTCATTTGATTGTTGTTGTATGTTTTTACCATTTCACCTTCTGTGGGAGTCTGGCGTCCAAATGCTGCGTTACTCGTCCCTGCTATTTCTGACGATTATGTTTGGTCGTGAATAAATTTTGGTTCTTCTTTCTGTTGAAAATATTAGTACAAGCACCCTTACTCTGAATTTGTAATCTTCAGGTAAGTTAAATCTTTTAATTGTATTTGTCAATTACAATTAAAATTCAAATTTAAACTTTTGACTCTGGGCTTTTAAATTTCGAACTTGACAAGTTGACGGTTTTACCCAGAATGAATTATTTCACCAATTTTTCTCCCTCCTTGATTTTTGTAACTTTGAAAACTTTTAATTCTCCCACTTAATTTTGGTGGGAATGCAAATTCGCCGCACTGCATTTGTTGATTTTAAAACACTTTATATTTAGAAAAATTAATAACTGATGAATTCTCATCGACTTCATTGATAAATATTGGCATTTGTCTTTTCATTCAAAGATCTTGGACCAAAAACATCTTTTATACTCATAATTATTGAAAACTCAACTCAAAATTTCCTTAGCTGTGCTTTTCAACTTTAAATAATCATTTAATCTAAAAATATGAAACCGAATTATTCATCACCACGGATGTTCATTTAGAGGAAAAATCTCACATGCTTAAAACAAATTATCTAAATGTCAAAACTTATTTGAAAAGTGTGTTCCACCAACCCTCTGAGTGACAAATTATCTACTTGAATGTTTTTTAAAATTAATCCCTATTTTTAAAAAAAATTATTTACAACTTAAATGCTTATGCAAAATGAAACATGACAATATATTAAACAACGTAGGTGACAAGCCACTTCCTTGTCTTATGCCTTTATTAGTTGTGATTTTATTTGTTATATCAGTCTTGTGTTAATTTCTATCGTGGTATCTCTATATATGCTTCTGCTGACTGAGATTAGGTGTTCGGGATATCCTCTTTTTTGCAGTATTTGAATGAGCTTTCGTCGGTTGATGTTATCGATGGCTTTTGTAAGGTCTACAAATTCTAGATTTGTCTCGAAATTAAATTCTCTTCGTCTTTCTATTATCTGTATCATCACGAAAACATTGTCGCTGCATGATCGACCTTTCCTAAAGCCACTTTGTTCCTCACATATTAGGGCTTCTGTTATACCGGGTGCTGAATCGAATAGCCGAACATAGGGAATAAAACACGTAAAAACTTATTTATGCAAATTCCTGCTTCCCAAATTATTTTTGAGAAAAAATGATAGACACAAAAGGAATGCAGAAATATAAACTACGTATGATAAAAGCATTAGACAAAGAGATATACTACACATATAATAACAATTTAATAATTACTAACAAACATTACATAGACAGCATTTTTATCAATGGAAATGGTAAAGAGGGTTATAATTAAAGTGCAGGGTTTATTTGGAGGGGTTGAAAGGGTGTGCAAAGTAAATTATTACGTTTTTCGGCGAAATTTGACGTTCTGTCAAAATATGTTCTACAGAAAAGTTGTAGATCATATAAAAATCTACAACTTTGGTGAAAATTATTTTTTACTATGACCTCAAGATTTCCGTGAAAAATGTGAAAAGTGCGAAAAAAAAATTTTTTTTTAGTGTTGCCAATCGCAAATACGTGTTTTCCCAGTCGTTAAAATCCCCAATTTACCCAACCTACATCTCTAAAATCTTCCAAAAATCCCCTCACACTAAAAATTTAATTTTATTATTCAATTTTCTTTATTTAAAAGTTGTTTTTGTGGAAATTTAAAGTAAGCTTTATTATTCTAATTTAATGTTTATAGCATTACTGTAAAAAAAATAAGTTTCGGGTCACACAATGAAAGACAGTTTCTTTTGTATATTTTACCGTATAATTGAATGCTGCAATCAGTTTTTCAATTTTCTTAAAAATTCAAACTACTTATGAAGAATTACTGAAAAATGCATTGTTGCAAAAGTCATTTTAAAGTTTTTTTAATTTTTGAGCGTGTTGTTAAATAGGAACTACTATTTTTTATTATTGCATCAAAAAGTAAATGTAATAATAAAAAAAATAAGCACCAAAAGAACCCTGTACGATGATTTTTCACCACAGAAATTATTTTTGAAATAAAATAGTTTTTGATTGAGAAACTGAATATCTCAAAACCCTTTAGATTTTTTTATGTAAAAAAATGTGTGCTTATTTAAGACATAAGGAAGCATACTTTCACAAAATTTCATCAAAATTGAATTAGTTTTGCAAAAATGAAAAAGAAAAAACAAAAAAATTGTTTTTTCGCACTCTTTACAATTTTCACGGAAATCTTGAGGTCTTAGTAAAAAATGATTCTTACGAAAGTGGTAGATTTTTATATGATCTACAACTTTTCTGTAGAACATATTTTGATAGAAAGTCAAGTTTCGCCGAAAAACGCAATAATATACTTTGCCCTATACCATCCCCGGGCTTGCATTTCATTTTTTTACGTTCATTATAAATCCCTTTACCATTTCCAATGGTAAAAATGCTGTGTACAATTAATAATGGGTTTGGCTCCTAAATCAGCTAAGTTGCCTGCAGTACTAATCTATCATAATAAAATAAAAAAATTGACTTGATTAGCTGCATGAAGATAATATGTTGAAGTGGTTGATTAAATGTTTAAGAATTTTGGTCAGTTGTGAGTTAAAGTATTACCTGGTGGAGGACTTTGAATTTTGATTTGTAGGGCATTGCATCGTCTCGAGTCTGTCGCAATGTGTCTCGTCGTAGGGTTTCGTCTGACAGTCGTATTAAAAAAGTAGTAGGCCGTGTGGTAAGTTACGTGAGTCAGGGTGTCTATGTGTGTTAGTTCATGTGGTTCATGTAAGGAGTAAATCTTGGTATATCTGGGCGCTCCGGTAATTATTCGTAGCGCTTTGTTTTGTACTGTCTGGACCGATAATTTTTGTATTGGATTTTGCAACGTTACTCCAAATTGGGCATGCATAAAAGATGATCGGTCGTATCATTGTCTTGTAAAGTAATAGGATTATTTTATTTTAATTTTTGTACATTTTATTGTTTAATGAATTTAGTTTAATTTTTAAGAGATTATTTTATTTCAATTTTGTGAAGCGGATTAAATTTTTATCCTAAGAGAAAGGAAAAATTAAAGATTGGTTATTGATAAAATAAGTGCTTACCTAAAGTTCAAATAAAGTCAAATTTGTTGATACACAAGGTGTTTTTGATTCTCATCTTTGGATGAAAAGATTGAACAATTGAATTTTGTCGATGTTGACTCAGCTAGGGAATAATTATGCAAGTGCAGAAATTTGACAGTTGAAATTACCACCAAAACTGCAGTGCCTTACGGAAATACAAAAAACTAAAAATTAAAAATTTGCATATGTGCGTAAAAAGGTGATAAGGAAGATTAGAATGGTGACCATCGACTAATATAGTCGGAAAAATTAGAATCGCCTGAAATAAATCAAAAATTTAATGTTTTAAGTAAAATTTAAATAACAAAGATAAGGTAATTACTTAACCTAATTAAAATTATAAAGTGTAGTGCCATTAAGAGAATTCCATAAAAAGCGATATGGGGAAAATTTAAAATTTTGCCATAAAAATGAAGCACAGTAGATGTTAGATTTGGATGAGATGAAAATTGAGCGAATGCCACCTCATTGGAAAACAACTCGACAATAACAAAACAAGCACTTTTAAGAAAATAATAAAGAGTAAGACAAACTTTGAGTACTAAAACTTTGATTAGTGATAAATTTAAAATTGCGGCTAGATTTACAATTTCTTTGTATTTTTATTTTTACCATCATCTTTTGGCATATCACACAGAATCCAAGTTTTGTTAGTTTTGTGGGCTTCCATTTCTTCATCGATTGCTCTTTTTCACTTTGCACTATCTTCATTTTCAAGAGCTTCTTTAAGTGTTATTGGATCACTTAAAACTGATTGGTAAACCACAAATTCCGAATTAAAAATATTTTTGTTACGTTCAGCTACACGTTGTGAACGTCTTGTAGATCAGTCGCCGTTTGCCCAGCCGGTGCTTCGACATTATCGATAACATCATTATTAATTTTGACGGCTTCAACATCAACATCACTGTTATTTGCAACAATGTCACGAGTACTAATTGCATCGTTATTAATGCTGACGGTTTCATCCTCATCCTTAGTACCGTTTTTTGTAATTTCACAAATACAAATTACTTCATTACTGATGTCGTCTTTATTGAGGTGTATTATTTGTACTGCTGATTGTGGAAATAATTCTTCGATAGGTTCTTCGGTACCAATATTCATTAATCGGTCTTCAAAATATACTACGTCTCGAGATATTTTTAGTTTTGTGTTGTTAGGTGAACAAACCTATATCCCTTAACCGTTTCGATATATCCCACAAAAATGTATTCCTCTGCTTTTTTTATCGAATTTTTTTCTGAATACTTTTGGTATGTGAAGTAGCGCTTTGCAACCAAATATTTTCAAATGCGATAAATTTGTTTTTTGTTGTTCCAAGCTTCTTCTTAGAAGAAGCTTCGTCGGGCTTCTATTAAGTATGTTGCTGTAAGTATCGCTTCTGCCCAAAATTCGGGTCCTAATTTCGCTTCTATTAGCATACACCGTGCACTTTCAACCAATGTTCTGAGTCTTTTCGCAACTCCATTATGTTGTGGTGTATATGAGACACTTGTTTGATGTTGAATTCCAAATCTTTTTAAATGGGACAGTAGTTCTTTATTTACATATTCAGTTCCATTATCTGTACGTAGGTACTTGATTTTTGCTTGGCTTTGATTTTGAACAAACGACTTATATTCTAAAAAATTTTTTGTAACTTCACTTTTGTTTGTAAAACAATAAACGGTTCTCTTTCTTGAGAAATCATCGGTGAATGTCAAAAAATATCTTGCACCACCAATCGATGCTGTATTCATCGGACCACATACATCCGAATGAATCAGTTCGAGCTTATTTGTTGCTCGAGACGCGCCATGTTTATTAAACGGTGCCCGTAATAATTTTCCTTTTACACAAATTTCACATGGTTTACTGTTTTTATCTTTGATTGCAACACCTTCAACTAAACCATTGTTTAACAAGTTCATAGCTACACGATTTATATGTCCTAACCTTCGATGCCATAACGCATGAGTTATTTATTTTCACAAAATTCACAGAATTAACAGAATTGTTCAATTTGTTCAAAGCACCTTTTTCTAATCTTCCACTACCAAGCACATCTTCGTTGTTAATGTTTATGTTTAAGTTTAACCTTGTAATTCTACAGCCATGTCTCGTCGAATACTAGAGTATTTCCATATTTAACTATTTGACTAACCGAAATCAAATTTTTCTTAACTCCTGGCACAGGAATAACCTCTTGATGTGCTAATGTCTTATTACCAATGAGATCAATTTTTGCTTGACCTTTACCAACACTATTCAACGTTGTACCATTTGCCACTTCGATGCTACAATTATCGTAATTTTTATAGTTCTCAAAGTTATTAACATTTGCCGATAAATGCACTGATGCACCCGAATCCAAAATCCAATCACTATTGTCATTGCACAAATCACTACACATACCGATAAACTGAGTACTTTCTAATCTTCTACTATTGTGATATATTTTGAATTGATCTTCTTTCGATGAGGACAAGTATTAGCTTTATGACCACCGTTGTTGCACTTATAACATCGAATTTCTTTATTCTTCAAATCGATTGGTCCATCAACATTATTTGATTTACTTTTGTTTTTGCTATAAAACGCACTTGATTCTTCAGTTGTTGCTTGAATTTGCTGCACATTTGGTTGCAACAATAAATTTTTCACAAATGGTTGATATTCTTCTGATGATCCTGTGGTAACCCGCGTTTCGTATTGATTGAAAGCGGGACCTTTTTAACTTTTGCTTAAACCATTTTTACGTTTTTTGAAAAATGTCTGTGTGAGGGTGAGGGAGGGTGAGGGTGTGTGTGTGTGTGTGTATGTCTGTGAACACGATAGCATCCAAACGAAAGAACGAAATCACTCCAAATTTTAAATTTAAGTTTTAATCTGTTGTCTCACGAAGCCTATTGAAAATGAATAAAATCTAATGGGGGAACGGGGGGTTTACCTGAAGCGATAAGACAAAATCCATCATAACTTCTAAACGCAATGAAATAGGTAAAAGTTTATTATGACAAAAAATTATCGCTATTACATTTCCTACAACTTTTGTTCTGTAATTTTTTTTCTGAAATTAAAACTTAAAATTTAAAAAAAAAAATTTCTAAAATTTACTATTCAAATTTTATTTAAACTAGGAGAGATAAATTCGTACAGAAAAATCGATGATGCGTTTTTAATATTTTTTTATGAAAAACATTCAAATATTTCTGATGAAGATACATTCTGTATCGAAATATTAAAGATCTTAAGAATTTCTATCGTTTGTTTAACTTGTTTAGTTTTTGAGTTTTAAATATAGACAAAAAAATATCGTCACTTCTGCCGCAATACCTCCAATCATCAGCACACCAAATTTTATCTGAATCGGTTATACATTCCCGGAGATACGATGACATTTTCATGTCTTTAATTTATTTTATTGTGGTAGCTCTGGAAAAGATTTTTTTGCCGAAACCTTATTTTCACCACTAGAGCCCACAAGACACACGTCCAAAAAGTTTGATTGCCATCGACGTAGAAATGCCGAAGAAAATACGTACTCCAAGCTGGAATGACCACTTCGGAAAAAAAAAATCGGACTAGGTCAGGGATTTAGTGCTCTTTTGTTGCTAATTTGTTGCCGCATTCCTGATTTTGTTGCTCCACCCGTTTCGCCGGAATCGGTGGCGCTGCCAGCTTGACATCAAGCTAGCAAAACCACGTGGGTAATTAATGAACGGATTATTGGAAAAATATTTCATAAATACCATAATTTGTTGCTATTTTGTTGCTAATTTGTTGCCGCATTCCCGATTTCGTTGCTCCACCCGTTTAGCCGGAATCGATTGCGCTGCCAGCTTGGGATCAAGCTAGCAAAACCACGTAGGTAATTAATAAACGGAGTGTTCGAAAAATTCTTCACAAATACCATAATTTGTTGCTATTTTGTTGCTCTTGAATCGTAAAAATCCCGTCGCCTAATCATCAACCCTTACTCTAGAACCACCCCCCATACCATCCCAGCATCAGAGAAAACAGGTAACTCATATGGTCTTTTCGAGTTGCAACGGACGATTTCTGCTCACCGACGCACTTTCTCAAAATATGTCTCACGCAAGATGTTATCTTCGCATCCCTACCCGAAAAAACCCATCCCCATACCTACTCGGTGCATTATCTCCAAAATCAATTTGATGAGTGAACCAAAAGCTAAATGGATGGCCGGCGGTGGTATTTCAATTAATTATGGTCAACATTCCAGAGCGATAAGTACTAGAGGCGGAATTGCAGTGATAAGGTAATTCTATTAATGTACAGTAGAACTCCAATTATCCGTTTTATTATTATTTACTAAAAATGATGGTCAGCTGATGGTATAATGGGGGTAAGATCGTCAGTCAGACCGCTCTTTGAATTATTCAACCCTGAAATTGTATGCGCGCTAAACAGCTTTAACCGTCGAGCTGACGGTTTTTCCCCCGCTGGAAGGTCAGCTGATTTTTGTTTTCATTATTTCAATAACATAATAAACACGTAAGAAAAATTTGGTCAGGGATGAAATGATTTTATACCCCCACTTTTATTACCGGTTTATAGGGGTAGCTGACGTATAATCCCCCGTTTTCTGTGCAGCTGACTATTACCTTTATTTTTAATACTATTTAAACTAAAGATTGACAAATTTTCAAGAGTATTGAAGTAATTTAAAAAAAAAATTTTTTCGACATGTTTCCAATTTCGTCATAGCGAGCTCCACCGCAATTGGAGTAGCTGACGCTTGGATCTTTAAATAAATGCTCAAGAAAAAATATTTCCAATAGAAATCATGAGGGATGAAATGGTCATGTCATTTGCAAGGCTGCCTCCCGGACTATTATGTTCGTCCTCTTTTTACCAATAAAAATAAATATTTTCCAATAATAAATTCTAATATGGAACGATATAAATACTTGTCGCAAATTAATTCCTGACGCCTTATTTATGCATAATAAAAAATGTGCGGTAAAAGCGCCGTATTATTTTTTGATGTCCACTGGGCCATATAAGTAAACCCAAATTGCTGATAATCTAAACCGAATCTGCACTGCAGTGCACATTTAAAAGTTCACCTGCAATCATTCCATATAACTCCGACCCTCCGGGTTATATGTAACAACAAAAAAATAAAACGGCCATTGATCAGATCATTATTGGTCATGAAATATGATGCTTAAGCTATCCTCTTTGATATTTATTTTTGCCGTTGCAGTACCTCTGATAATACTTTCACAATTCAACAAAATGTTGAAAAATCGTTCCATATATATCCCCCTTTTACGGTACCTGATCGTCTGCAAATAACATTGTGAACATATACTTGGGTCGATTGAGGTTACAGGTGTAGAAGTTAATACTATTATTAACTTTATTTATTATATAAAATTTATATAAATTATACTCTCTAAGAGCTTCGTCGATAATAAATGTTAAAGAGAATTGGCGAGACATTCGACATTTCGAGATAATCGATTTAAACTGTCTTTGTGTAATTGATCTCCAAATTTTATATTTTTTTTTACAATCATTTAGAAACATATTTTCTTGATAAGAAACCACCCAAAAATGCGCCTCCACAATAATAATTTTTTAACAAACTCTTTTTTTCGCGTTACGTTTGACCCCGTGCTTAGGACTCAATATTTTACGTAACGTTTCCCCATCGGTTTCGGTACCGATATACCTCCAGATGCAATACGAATTTTCCCCACAAACAAGCAAGTCGCCGCGCCGCGCCGCTTACAACGCACAGTAACTACGAAATGCGCCAATCACGATAGATGTTATTGATCGAGTAGAGGGGACACTTGATACACTTACAATACAGCGATTGCTACATCTGGTGCAAACTCGACCAACTTCAGAGAAGCACGGTATGCCAAACGTGATCCGACTTCAAACTCAAAAGCCATATTATGCTGACGAGTAACGTCCACACTTGCGACGGTCTCGTAAACGGTGCAATCGGAATCCTGCAACACGTAAAGTTAACCGAAGAGTTGGCAGTACCTTTGCCGAAAAGGCTATGGCTGACATTTGACGAAAACATTGTGGGTGTCGAGGCTAAACGCAAGTCACAAGGTTACAGCGGTCAAGTAAGGATTTAGCAAAGGCTGTGGGTACCAGTAAAACGCCGCTGCATACGAGTACTCAGTAATGTTGACAAACGTGAAGGCATCGTAAGTACTTAATCAATTTCCACTTGTACCATTAGCACCTATAGCAATTCACAAGACCCAGGGCGCGCTCAAAGGTAAGGTTATAAGCAAATGTTTGCACTGGCCGACGCGACGATCACGATACCAATTTGAGTCTACATGCTGAAATTCAACGCTCGAACCATTCAGCATACGAGACGGTGACAGAAAAGTTATGTTGAAACGATATCAATTAAAAATATTGTATCATAACGTACAGAGTCTATCAGCACATCTCCACAACATTACTTAGGATCCTGTGGTCATGGCCTGATATATGGACCTAATGGACGATTGAGGTAACCAATTTGTAAAGTTCATGTTTGACGAACATGAGTTTTGCCTCATAAATAGACCCGAGGATAACACTACGCGCAACAACAGTACGCTTGATGCCGTGTTCGTAAAAGGACCACTCAACGTTACCGTGGATAGGTACGCCAGCTACTGGTCATACCATTGCCCAATGCAAATCTGTATAAACTACGCAGACCACGAGAATGTCGAGACTTCTAAGTCCACCAGCTTCGGATGAAGACTGACTAGTTGGAAACCAGCTTAACAAAAATATTTTTTTACAACTTTATTACCTATTAGTATCTACATAATAATATAAATTTAAAAAAACATTAATTATTATTCAATAAAAATTGTTTATTTCATAAAATTATATTTTATCCCATCTCCAAATGGTTCCGTCATCACATACACACAATAATACTGACCCATCTCTACTAAGACTAGTTTGACGTACTGCTGCAATACATCTTGGATGTTGCAGTGTATGACACTGAGCTAAATTTGGATCAGGTACATCCAAATCCCATACATATACCTTACCTACTTGATTTCCTAATGCTAGAATCTGAAAATAAAATTATCAAAATTAATAATTTATTCATAATATTAGAATAAAATTTTGATCAATGTAGTAAAGAGTTTCCCAATAGCTAGATATGTTTTTAATTTTGAATAAAACACAGAAAAATTGAAGTAAGTTCAATTTTTTCTTTTATTTGAAAGTTTGATCGATAGCATTTATGCTTTAAACAACACATCATTTAAATGTCCTCCGCGACTACGAATTCAGCAGCGAATTCGACAAACCAAATTTTCGGCCACTTTATGAAATAAATCTACCTTAATTTGACGAATGCACAGCTCTAAATGTGTTGGTTTCCAAATCTTCTACTGTCTGTGGTTTGTTCGCATACACCAATGACTTAATGTAACCCCACAAAAAATAATCCAGGGGAGTTAAATCGCAACTTCTTGGAGGGCAAGCATTTTGGGGAATTTGATCAATTCTTCTTGGATTTCTTGCATCTTGAGAAACTAATGTTTCAGGAAACTTTTTCTTCAATAAATCGCTGGTAACTCTAGAAATTTGACATGTGGCACCGTCTTGTTGGAACCACATGCCATTCAAATTTTCATCGATTATTTTGATAAAACTTTTGAATAATAATGAGAAGTTGTTGAAGCGAGAATTTTGCCATGATTAAATGCTATACTATACTGAACACAACTGTCAATAAATAACAGTTCTTTTCATTTCGAAAATGGCCGCCGTGACATTTCGAAAGCTTATCATTGCTGTTGGGAAACCCTTTACATGATCAATCTAGTATTACACTAACAATTTTATCGTGAATTACTTTGCCGGTTGAAACTTCATGAATTAATTCATGGTAAAATTATTTGTGTAGTAAACCTCAATGTCAAAAACATTTATACCTATAATAAAAATCATTAATTAAAATTATTAACTCGTGAAAATATTATATGCCTTCATCAGAAATTATAATTATATTATATAGATAATACTATAATTATAATAATAATATTATATAATATAATTAAATATAATTATAATATATAATTTCTGATGAAGGCACAATCAGTGCCGAAATATTAAGGAATTATTAATTTAATCTATTATCGTTTAAAAACGATTTCTGCGGTGTCGGAGTTAAAAGCTGAAACTTGCAAAAAATGTTTATTCCAAAAATACACTAATTTGCTTAGTTTTTGCCATTATAACTACAACTGTTATTAACTTCTAAAAGAACTTGTTGATGCAAATAACAGAACATAACTGATTTATTTTTTCTCCCCCTTTTATCAATTAGGTATTGAATTTTGAAAAAATATATTCAGAAGTGCCTAATTTGATTACCGTCTTCCGCTCTCTTATTAATAAATTCTTCGAAGTGCAACCGCATTTAATCCGGTTTGTAAAATATATCCATAATGGGGTAGTTAGATATTCAGGTATATACCTACCAATTTAGCTCGGACACCGTCATTTCGGCGATTCCAGTTCGGCACCGTCATTTCGACGACTCTGTTTCGGCGACAGTCAATTCGGCGACCCGATATTCGGCTATGATAGTTTCGGCGATTCCAATTCGGCACCGGTAGTTCGGCGATTCCGATTCGGCGACAGTAAATTCGGCTACGTCGATTCGGCGACGGAGGATATACTTTTGGTTTATTCAATTCTAAATTTAAAATTTAAATGTATAAAAAAAACTTTAGTACGGACGAATATGGCTTTTACCTCCTTTAAGTAGATCCCTTTGTTGTTATTTGCTGCTTTTCAATAATACTGATTGTATTAATCTTTCCTGGGTTGTTTTTCAATACAATTCTTATACATATACTCGTATATCCTTTTTTTCAATAATACTTATTGTATTAATCTTTCCCTGGTTTTCCCTATTTCAATACAATTTTTGCATATATCCACCTTTTCAATAATACCTTATTGTATTAATCTTTCCTTAGTTTCCCCATTTCAATACAATTCAGCCTTTTCAACTAAATAGTTAATACCATTTTCCTTAAGTACATATCCTTTTCAAAATTTCAATTAGTCCTCCACTTTTAGTAACGGTTTTCGAGTTGATTTTTTAGTTAGTTGAGTTTGGGCGGTGGAATAGTCAGTTGAGTTGGGTTTTGGTATCAAAGTGAACAGTTTAGTTTACACAAGTAGTGAGTGGAAGCGTTTAAGCATAACACGCTAAAGGTAAGTAACTTAAGGGGTTACATCTTAATGAAATTATTTTTTTTTATTTAATTCGTTTTATTGGCTAAACGGCTATGAAAAATTCCAAAAATGAATCCTAATAGCAATTTTGGCAATGGGAAATGAATCAGCAAGCTCTTTTTTTGAATATTTATTTTGGTAAATCTATAGCAGAACTTGGAGGGCGCTCTTCGCGGAACCATGTTTTTCAAATTGGCAAGATGAATAACTTTTGCAATTTTTGTCCGATCGCCTTCAAATTCGAACTGTAGTTTCTTAGATATATTTTAAATAGAAGTACACACGATTTTAAAGATTGATTAACAATTACGTCTTTTATACACGTTTAAAAGTCAAATTTTGATTAAAAAAGCGAAAAGAAAAGTTCAAATTGACGTCAACTTGCGAAAAATTAATATTTTTTAAAAATCATGTGTACTTCTGTGACAAATTTAGTGTACATTATGAAAAAAAATTTTATTTCATCCAAGGTGCAGATGGAAAAATGTTATTCATCTTGCCGCACACCTCCTCCAGAAAAAAACACTCTATTTCAACCGCCTGTACTGCCGCCATTTTGGAAATAAAATTGAAAAAAAAATTGTTTTTGTACTCCTCATTATATATCTAATGTACCTTTAAAACTGCATTAGGATTGTTTTACTGCTTATTAGAAAAAAAAATTTCCGAAAAATTGTCTGCTTTAAGAGCATTCAGATAGATGTAACCCCTTAAGTAAGTTTATAAGATTGCAATAATTGACATTTTATCTCCAGTTTACAGATTTCGCTGTATAGATTTTAATAAGAGTGCTCAAGTGTAGTATTAGGAATCAATATAATAATTTTCAATTTGCAATACAATGGAAGAAACTCAAATGATTTTAACCAAACGAAGCAACGAAAAATATGCTAATGATGGGTACCTCTATGTTAAAGATAAAATTAACACAGATGGTACTATTAAATTCTGGCGATGTGAAAGTAAGCACAAGGGTTGCAATGGCAGAATATGGACCAATATTGGAGACGGTTCGTTCAATTCCCAGCGAAGGGAGCATTCCTGCAGAACCGTAGGAAATGCAGAAAACGTCGAACTTCAAAGACTTAATACTGCTATAAAACTTTTAGCCGAAAATACAATGGAAAATCCATCGCAAATAAGAGCACGGGCTATTGCAAATGTTCCTGATGCCATAAAAGGTAATATTCCAAGCAATTCTGTCATGAGCAGAACGATACAACGGAGACGTAACCAAAATTCTGAAGCACCAGCAAATCCGGAATCTAGGGAACTAATAATCATACCGGAATGTTATTCCACTTATGAGTTTAGCCCTGATAATTTTGAGAGATATCTTTTAGCCGATTCAGGAAGTGAGAATTTGGACTCTGAACGTATTATGATATTTGGAAGAGAATATAATTCCAGTTGGAGTGAAAGTATGTTTGAATTGTTTATGGACGGCACTTTTCTAATTTGTCCGTCTCTTTTTTCACAAGTATTCGTTATACTTGCTAGAAAAGATGGAAGAGCAGTGTTTCCTGTTTTGTTTTGCTTACTACCCAATAAGAGAACAGAAACTTATGTGAAATTATTTAATATGATCCGTGAATTGTGGCCTCAACTAAATCCGTTGAGTATAAGTGTGGATTTTGAGCTTAGCATTCATCAAGCGATTCGTGAAGTATTTCCTGACGTTAATATACATGGCTGCCTATTTCACTTAGTGAAAAATTTAAAAAAACATTTATCGTCAAATAATCTTTTAAAAAGATACAGTACCGATGTAGACTTTGCATATTGCATTGCGTGCAAAAATGGTTACTTCGATTGCGTTTGTTCCCGAGAATGACATTTTACACGCAATTACAAGTTTGGAGAATGATTTACCACCAGAATTAGATCCAATTTTAGAATGGTTTACAAATACATATATTGGACGTCTTAGAAATAATGGTACTAGAAATACTCCAATGTTTTCTTCAAATATTTGGTCTGTGTATCAACGCACGTTGGATGGAATTGATAGAACTAATAATTACGCCGAAGCTTGTCATCGAAAAATACAATTAGGTTTTGGTAGTGGTATATTTCATCCAACGTTGTGGACCTTTTTGGATAAATTAAGACGTATTCAAAAAACTTTCGACACAGAATACGAACGTATTCTAGCCGGACATGTACCTCCTAAAAAAAGGCCGCGGTACGAAGCGGCTGATTCTCGAATTTTGGCGAAGGTAACCAATTATAATTCTAATAATGTTATAGAATATCTTCGCGGTATAGCTTATAATTATAACATGGATTAAAATTTGTTTAATTGCTTGTATGTATATGACCTGTGATGTATGTATGTAAATAAATATTTAATTTAAAAATAAAAAATAATTTTTTTTATATTATAATAGGTAATAATAAATACTATGAACTTTTTTCGACCCTGTATTTATATTAATAAACAATAATTTTTAATTATTTAAAATAATAATTTTAGTAATTCTTTCGTATGACTCAAAAAATCCAATAATTAAATCCATCTTCTTGTTTATTAATAAATAATAATTTAAATAAATTTCCCGTCGCCGAATCGACGTAGTCGAATTTTCTGTCGCCGAATGGGAATCGCCGAAATGCCGGTGCCGAATTGGAATCGCCGAAACTAACATAGCCGAATATCGGTTCGCCGAATTGACCGTCGCCCAATATACGGTGCCGAATCGCTTTCGCCGAACTGCGGTCGCCGAAATGACGTGTACCGATTTAGCTTTAATTTTATTCTGCAAATTTTGGTCATAATTTATGTTTATATGTAAACCCCTAACATACCGTATTATTTTTGATTCACTCTTGATTGACTTAAAAATAAAATATTTGAAAAAATATTAAAAAAAATATTAGGTGTATTGAAACTTTTGTACGGTAGTGTATATTCGTAATCCGAAGGTAATCAAAAATAATCACGAGCAAAAGAGCGCTATTTAAAAAAAAATGAGATAATACTGTTAACAGGAAGCCCATAAAATGCCGATCTTTTTGATATATAATTTGAAATCATTTTGGTACGAAATGTTTTTTTTTAATGTTTGAAAACTGAAATTTGTGAAGTCGCTTATGGGGAATCAAATTTTTAATTGTAATTATCTCGGTTCGAACTTGGCAAAAGTTTTATAATATTTGACAATATTTATTTATATACTCTTCTATTTGCGAAACGAAAGCCTTATCAAAAATGTTTGTTCTTGATAATACTTACGCATATGTATATGTGGAGAATCGATTAGTTGAAAAATTATAATTTTTTGTTTAATATTAAACACGATAAGAAATTATTAGTAACACTTAAAAATTTTAATTTTTAATTCGCTCGCTGATCAGTTTTCAAACATTAAAAAAAAACATTTCGTACAAAAATAATTTCAAAGTATATATCAAAATGATCGGCATTTTATGGGCTTCCTGTTAATAGTATTACCCTAAGATTATCCCATTTTTTTAAATAGCGCCCTTTTGCGCGTGATTATTTTTGATTACCTTCGGATTACGAATATATGCCATCTAACCTTTCGTTCCTGCAAGTTTCAGCTTTAAACCCCGACACCCCCACAGAAGTGAAAATAATTTCATGATAGCACTCGACATATTAACGAAAACTTTTTTGATTTCTCATTTTGGATGATCCAATCCAGAGATATCTTGCTCACCGCAACGCCTTTTTTTAGGAGAGCTCTCGGAGATCGGCTATAGTGGCTTTAATAATCATTATTTTTTTTATTTTTTTATTATTAATTTTTTAATCCGTATTTCATTAAGAATAAATCGAAAAGTAGTGGTTTTCTGTGATTGGTGAATTTATTCAATATAATAAAAAAATAAAGCACAAAAATATTTGGAGAGAGATTTAAGAATAATTTGCACTTAATTCATATTAATGAATCAAATCGAGGTATCCTTTAAAATTAATCCAGAAAGAAAGGAGATGTATAGAAGCCTTGTGGCCCATGAAGGCGGTTATGGCTTGACGCTTAAGTGCGTCGACCACTAAACCGAGAAGCCCAGTTCAAACCCGGGCGGAGTAAGTAATTCTGACCGTCTTCCCTCGGAAGGCAATGGCGAACCACCGAGGTACTTTGCCATGAAAGCTGCTTCTCAATCATTAAGAATACGGTCACGACGCTTCTGATAAGAAGCAAACGATTAAGAAGAAGAAGAAGATAGAAGCCTTAGAACTGCGGTCATCCGAGTTCCACCTCGTTCATTTTTGCAACTTGAAATAAAGATTATTATTACACAGAAAATAAGGTTAAATTGGGAAAAATTGGTTTTTGGTTTACAACAATAATTTGAAAACATAATTCCCTAGCGCTCTCATTGTTTCATTGTTTCTTGCTTAGCTTCATTCTGATTGGAGGAATTACACAGGGATTTTATTTTTACAAATTTCAAAACATCCTATACCTTCTCAGTTAATCTTAAAATACTCAACTCTCTTCAAGTAGAATCGATGAAAATTACATCTACCCCCCACCGAATATGAATAAAAGAAAGTATACCTGTCTAGATTTTTTAATCAATGTAATATACTAAAAAAATCTAAAAAGTACTAATAACCACAGATTATGGAGTGTAGAGGTAAATGCGTCAAATAAATAGTTCAATAAGTACCCAGATTGGCGCTGGTAAGCAATAAGGGTAAGATCTGAAGTTGGTGATTACCAATGAAGTGAAGTATGCCACAGATCGATTTAAATTTTGGGAGTCGTTAGAAGTGTCAGTGTCAGTTGACGACGATGACATCTAAAGTGTATTCCTCTGAATCTGATCGATATCAACTTTTAAATTTGGAACTTTTGCTACACTAGGACCCTATTATTTGACACGATTTTACGGACACTTTTTTTATATGGAGTGGTTGCTCCTTACCTCTACACTCCATACCACAGATGTTGATGAACTCAAAGCTCCAAATAAAATTATTATGTTTTTAAAGCTACCAGTGGCGGTCATATCTCTAATTCCTGGGAGGGGGGACATTTCTGAAGATATATATTTTGAATAACTAATATAATTGAAAAATGAATAGAATGTATTTTGTAAGCAAAACATTACATAATCTTAATGAAGCTTCCGGAAACTGATAATATTAAAACGACAAAAATGAAAAAGTTGTATTAGGGAAAAATCATTTATAAATAGTTTAATTTTTTATTTAAATACTAGGTACATACCTGTTTGTATCAGTGAGTGATAATAAATAATTGGTAGTTCAGTGCAGCTTATTTTTTAGTTTATTTGGATTTGTAAGGGCCATGCCCCCCCCCCCTTATGACCGCCCTTGAAAGCTACACATTAAATTATGTAAAGAAGGATCCTGTCTATTTTATCCATAATTTTACTACTTCGGTCACATTACCTAACCTTACCTTTTGCCAATAATCCATAGCAAATCTTATGAACCAGATTTCACATTCTTTATAGTCAAAACGGTGAACTACTGTAGCATTTGTTTCAATTTCTCTTAACTTAGAATCTTGCAGGCGACCAGGTTTCCAACAAACTATGCAATTTTCACAAGATTTGCTTAACACAAAATCACCAAACCATTTCACACAGTCAACATAATTTCTATAAAAAAATAATTAAAACTATAAAAAATTCTGTATTACTTAAAGCCAATCTACCTATGAATATCTCTTGTCGAAAAATCAGGAAAATGTTCTTCCAAAGAGGGAAAGGGCTTTAAAGTTCTGCTTGCTTGCCAAATATAAGATTGTTTAATGGCATCGTGCATACTTTCTTTATTAAGTTTCCATAATTTTAGGGAATGATCCATACCACAAGACATAATACGATTTCCAACTAAATCAAAATCCTAAACAAATTCAATATAAGTACACTATTATTTATTCAAGCTGCATAGCTATAATTTTTGTAATTTGCTATAAATTTAAATTTATGTTCAAAATTAAAGCCACATAACTTTATTTTTATATACTTATTTGATTTACAAACTGAAAACTTACGGCGCTTAAAACTTCGTCACGATGGCCTTCAACTCCACCAAATATAGCAATACAAATGTCAGTTTTAATATTCCACAGTCTAAGAGCATGATCTTTCGAAACTGACAACAATAAATTGGGATCTTTCGGGTGAAATTTGAGTTCATTTATAGCATGCCCATGTCCAATATAGTGTCGAATAGATGTCATAGTGGTAGGACTTAAAATACGAATTATACCACGTGAACCTGCAACTGCTAATAGTGGTTTTCCACTTTCATCATCATACGACCAAGCACAAGTATAATAATTTTCGTCAAGCTGTTGAATAAATAGGAAAATTGTATTTCTTAACATTATGATGCATTCTACTTACTTAAATAGTTACCTTAAATAGAACTTAAATAGTTTGACTTTAAGTTAAGCATAAAACAAACATAAAATTAATTTAACTTACTTAAAGCTACTACTTAAGTTATAAATGGAACGCGTTTTTATTTAACTTCCTCTCAACTTCATTTAAAAAAAAAAGGCTATTATTAATTTAATATATTGTCATGTTTCATTTTGCGTTAGCATCTTTAGTTATAAATAATTTTTTTTAAAAACAGAGATTAATAAAAAAAAAACATTCAAATAGATAATTTGTTTTAAGCATGTGAGATTTTTCCTTTAAATGAACATCCGTGGTGATGAATAATTCGGTTTAATATTTTTAGATTAAATAATTAAGTAAAGTTGGAAAGCACAGCTAAGGAAATTTTGAGTTGAGTTTTCAACAATTATGAATATAAAGATGTTTTTGGTCCAAGATCTTTGAATGAAAAGACAAATGCCAATATTTATCAATGAAGTCAATGAGAATTTTAAAATAGTATTTTAAAATTGTAATTATAAAATATGTCGAGTTTAAATAAACTCGAAAATGAAAGCAACGCTTTCGAAATATCGTGTCTAATAAATACAATTTTAAAATACTTAAGCATTTATTTAACTTGATTTTAGTTTAAAATATTATTATAATTTATCACAAGTTACAAATTCTGTATATATTTTGAAATTATTTTGATAGAAAAATTTAAGTTGTTGAAATTTGATGTTTGTTTTTGTTTATAATTTTATTTGATTTGAAATATTTTTGGTGATGACGTAAATAATTGGAGGTTTTGGTTTGTTATAACTTGAATTTTAAATTAGTATTAGTTTGTTAAATTTGAAATTTTGAATTTTGTGATTTGTAAGGGTTATTTTAAAACAGAACATGGTAGTTTTGACTCCAAAAACACTATGGTTTTAAGACTCAAACCTAGGGGGATATAAATGTCCTGTTTTTTTATTTGAAAGTTTAATTTTATTTAAAATTTTGTCTTTTAAAAATTGTAATTTTTATTTGAAAATTTCGTGTTGGTAATTTAGGAAGAGATATTATTTTCTTATTTAAAAAAATATCCCGAGTTCTATTTGACCAATTACCTTAAAATATGGTGTGTACCTTCAGTGTTATGTAGCTTTATAGTTTGTACCATGGAAATTGCTAAATAAATTATTTTTATAACTAACTATTTATAATATTTATTTCAGTATACACGAGCTTTTGAATTGTGTTAACCACAACTTTGACTCTTGACATTGTCGCTTTATTTATTTTATTATTCAGATAATCATTATTTATATTTGCTGTTTTTCTAATATTGCCCTCATAAAGCTTTGAATAACATCCTGTAAAATTTTCATTGCTGTAGATTACGTATTATTTCAATTGGACGAATATTTGTTCTTATGGCCAAATAGCATACAAATTTGCCACCTTAAGCAGAAAAACGGTGGAACTTGCTTTAGCGACAGTTCCTAGGCTTCTATACATCTACTTTGTTAGTGTCAAAAGTTAATCTAAACAATTAATACCAACCGAACAAATATTTTATATACTAAGTAAAATATTTTGAAGAACGTGCGTTTTGATTGGTTTTTGAATTATGCGGACGGACAGACAGACACGGAGCCAGATCATAAGGCTTCCTTTTATACTTTGTATAGAAGCCTAAAATGAAGTTTTCTCTTACAATCTAAATAGTACTACTGCTAAACTACTAGCAAAACAAAAGGATACATCAGGATCAGCATAACACTGTAATAATTTAATTCCATGTGTATTTGGGCATTCATAAATGCTGACACGATTACTACCAACTGCTGCAAATATTTGTGGTTGACCAATTTTTAAATGATGATTAAATTGAGTCCCAAATAAAGGCTGACCATGATCTTCTTTAATACTGCAACTATTAAAAACAAAACAATGAAATCAATTATTTACAACAAATTTAATGTAAGTACATAGATCAGGGTACAGTAATGGTATATTCAATATTTCTTTAAACTTGTCTAAAACTAAAACTATATTCTGACTGTCTCCCTCGGAAGGCAATGGAAAACCACCAAGGTGTAATCACTCTAGAAAATCTTTTTCAAAATGGAAATATGGGAAATTTAATCCTTATAGTTCTGAACCCACATTATACTCCAGAAAAGTACACTATGTGTGTTTAGCTTCGTTAGTCTGCAAGTTCGCAGAGCTGCTTGCGAGACGATAACTAGGCAGTCTGTTGAATTGCAGTCTTGCAATTAACTTTAAAAAACCTCTTTAGTAGGCGAAATGTTGCAGGTGGTCACTAAATAAAACATTTGATGTTTGCACTGTATTTAATAACCGATAGTAAATGTTACAATTTGTAAGGAGGTTTTATCTCCGTTACAAAAGGGAGTTTTACACAGAACGGGAAATTGTCGAGGTTTTCGACGTTTACTCTACGGGTGCTTGTAGGGAACTCATTCGATAGCGGTAAGAATGACATGCGTACGATACAAAATGTGAGGGATGAACAAAACATAATTAACAGGGATGTACAAAAATATTAGAAATGCATTGAACAATTGGCGGCAATTTGAATAATACAAAAAGAACAAAATAAAACATTACAATTCTAAACAATGTGCGTGATAACTAGAGCCCGGATTCTAAGCTTTTTGCTTATTGCTCTAAATTATAAGCAGAAGAGATTCCTTTTGGATCTTGACGTTTCTTACAAATTGCATTGATTTGGCCTAATGTTGATAGTGCTTATTTTGCTTTTTTCTCGAGATTTTACTTAAAACGCATGTTAGTGCTTATTAGAGCTTTTTTTAATGATTTTTTAGAACTTGGAATAATTCTGTTAAATCTTAAATTACAATTATAACTCCTATTTACTTATACTATAAATTAATAAAAATTGTTGAGACAACGCAATCTTTTTATTTTTAAGCTGTACTGCAAGTTTGCATACGGCTGATATTATCTAAAATATGTAGTTCTACAAGAATATTATAATAAATACACTGTATTACAAGTTTTTGTGCACAAAATCTAAACCTACCGCACAGCCTTAATGTAGAATCTATAAATTTTTTTACTACGGCATAATTCGTAAAAAGGACATAGGACGATAAGCATAGTGAATCGGCCCCAGAGAGATATTTTGATCATACTATACATATAATATAGGTATGGACGAAATACCAAGATTTTCAAAGTTTCAGATCTCTATCTCATTTGTTTCTGAGTAAATTTTTTTGTTAAAAGTTTTGCTTATAAGTTGAATAAAAATTTAAATTTCAACCTGTGTTTTCAAATCCCCATTATTTAACTCTTTTAGAAGTTGAAAACACACCGGTAAATTTTTTCACATTTTTTGAACAAAACTGAATGACGTTAAAGTATGAATATGTGCTTAGCGGACACACCCGGGTATCCACTAGATGAAAAACGATGTTTTGACTCAGGAATTAATTAATAGCATTGATAAACATTTCATTGAGGTAACAGGGGTTAATAAATAAACAATTACAATAATTTTTAAGGTAAATTAAATTTTAAACATTTGACTTAAATTTTAATTGAATTTTGAACATTTGCCGGTCGCCGAAGGGCAAAACTGGCAGCACGCTACCTGTGCAACGCTCTGATACCCTACTTCTATCTTTTTTCATGAAAGCTGTAGTGGGCTAGGGGGCTTGGAAATGGCTTAAATAGTTTCTATTGATGTTAATTCAATAAAGGGAATTGATTCCAAACGATTCCGTTCATATGCAAAATCAAGAATTAAGAAAAACTAATGGTGGGCACCCGGGTACCCTGGGTGTGTAACAACGAGGTAAAAGTTGGGTGTGTACAAAAGGGTTAACAAAACAGACGACTCATTGCACAACACGATCATCGGCTCTATTTTTTATTAAAATGTAATAAGTATTGTATATGATTTGCTTATAATATTTTTAAAAATTGTCATTACAATTTTTGAATGCTATAAGATTCGAATTTTGTGCACGTAATTTATAATAAATTGTTTAATATTCATCTTGTAATAGATTATGATTTAACAAATCGAAACGCATCAAATAGCTAACATACTTATTCATGACTAAACAACATCTTATTTTTTTTATAAAATGGAAAGTCATAACAACTTCAACGAAACAGTTAACCGCACAATTTAATATGTGCAAGTTTATAAAATTTGTATTGTAAGACCTTTCACACATACTGAAGATACTGATTAGTGATTTTGGTTAGAAATTAGTTTCTTTTTTGTATAAGATTGTGCATATATTATTATTTTTATTGGTATTGGAGTAATTTTTTCTTCGATGTTGTACTTATTATCTATTTGTAAAATGTAGATTTTGTAAATTTTGTATAGTTATACTGTAGTTTGTGAAGGTAGAAACAGTAAATATAGATTACCCATTACAAAAATATAAATTGATTCATTTATAAAATAGAATATATAAAAACTACAAAAACTTGTGGAAATGGGCCGTACGAATAAAAGAAAGTATAACCTTATACTTGCAAAATATGAAGCAAATCCTTCAGGGGTAAAACCACAGTAAATTTTTCAGAAAATCAATTTAATTTTTATTGGCTTAAAAGATAGTTTGAACCTTCTAGAATATAGAACAAAAAAATTAATACCCGAAAGAAATATTTTTCAAACATTAAACATCAATTTCCGTGTGCGAATTTTCCGTGCGTATTACATACAAAGCGGTTTAATGTATTTTTTTGTAAATATTATAATATGTAGTATATTTTGTAATATTAACAAAAAACGTCAATTATTATTATCCGTGTTTTTCAATTTACCGTGAAGAGCACGATCCCAGTCGGCCCACATAATCAAGGTTTTACTGTATTTGCAAAGTTAACAAACTGCAAATATAAATATTTTATAAATGCACAAGTTTGGATAACATTACCCTACATGTATTTCTGCATTATATATAATTTTCAAATATTACTAGAACATCTTACCTAAATTTATACAAAGGTTTCAGAATTTTTGGTTGATTTACTTTCTTCCTTCCCCGTTTTCCTTTCCTGATTCTATTTGTTGGTGTTGCACTTCTAGAAGTATTATCCGTAGTCGAAGTGCTCCCAATGCTGGAAGTTTCATCCTATAAATAAAAGAAAAACAGTTGTAATTTAGCAACTTCTTATATAAAAATAATTTTAAAGTTTATAAAAAATATATTTAAAATGTTTACTAATTCATCGCCAGATTCTTCAGTTAAGTTGGAATCATTATTTACAGTCAATTTAATTGATTTTTCCTTCATTTCTGCAAATTGTTGTTTTTCAAGTTTACGTCTTAACCTTATTTATATCTGTTTATGGCTGGCAAAATGTAACTGTCACATAGAATAACAACTGTCATCAGTGGGGTTTTAGCGGGTTCCACGTTTTAACCTAACACCCAGTGGTGTAACCTTAGAATATGCAGTCAGGGGCGTAGCATAGTCACTCAAATGTTTTAAACACTAGCGTGACGATCGAGTTGAGACCGATATTCCGACATTTTCATATTTTTCAACCAAATATCCTTTATCATCTCATCTTTTGGAAATCTAAATTATAAAAACGGTGTTTAATGTAAATATTAGATTACTTCATAATAATATGAACGCTAATGATTTAAGCAGATTATGGTCAATAACCTCACAAATTGATATTTTTGTTATAAAATTATTTATATAACTCTAAGTACTTTCCCGTATCAAGTTATACCACATTTAACATTTTCCTCAGTCCAAGAAATCCCACAAACACTACAACTAACCATTATATCAATTTGAAATTTAAAAATGTGAGTCACCGATAACAAAGTTGGTAGGCTGGGCGGAGTTTCTACCCATGACTTTTGACTCGTTTTTTATGCATATGGTATAACATGTAATGACATATAATGACAATAAGTAGTAGTACTGTCTAAACCAATAGCCACGTTCAGCCGGTGCCAAGCGTTAAGTTATATTATCATAAAGCACTGGGTTCTGATTGGTCCAATTTCCATAATTGCTTCAATTGAACCAATCGAAACCCAGTGCTTTACGATGTAACTCAACGGTTAGCACCGGCTGAACGTGGCTAATATTTATATCATTTGGTCAACATAAAATAGATACAGTAGAACTCCAACTATCCGAATCGCTTTTAGAATATCAGAACAACGCAAAGATTAAAACCAAAACTAAAAAAAGTCCACAAAAAAGAAAAGCAAACATTTAAAAAGTCAAAAATAATACCTATCGTTGAAAAATTATAGAAATTATACAAATTTATGGATGGCACGATAGGTTTGCTCGTTGAAATAGCGCTATAATGTCGCGGCGGGATCCCGCTCGAGTCAAGTCAGACCTTTCATTTGATCTAATATCTATTAATTAATGATACGATCAAATTTGCAATCTCCCTATTTTATTTAGCTATTTAATTATTGCCTTAAACTTAGCGGTACCCCGTCGTGACATTATAGCACTATTTCAACAAGCAAACCTTATCGTGCCATCCATCAATTTCTATAATTTTTCAACGATAGGTATAATTTTTGATTTTTTAAATGTTTTGCTTTTCCTTTTTGTTATGTTTTTATGTTTTGCGTTGGGGGTTTTTTAAATATTTAATTTAATTTTTATTTTAAAATTTTTAAACTTACTTAGTTACAAAAGAAGTTATGATAAGTACAGTTAGATCAAGAGTCGGGTCCTGATCTATGCGGATGACATGAAAGTGTTCCGGTCAATTTCAGCAATTGAAGATTGCCAGGAACTTCAAAAGGATATTGAAACTATTGTAATTTGGTGTCATAACAACAAGCTAAATCTAAATATTGATAAGTGCAACATCATGACATACACAAATAAATCAAACTCGATTGAATACATTTACAAAATCAACGACATGAACATTAATCGTTGCAGCGAATTCAAGGACTTGGGCATCTTATTTGATACGCAACTCAATTTTGGTAAGCATATTGAACAAACGGTTACAAAAGCTTTTAGAACTTTAGGATTTGTTATTCGTAGCTGTCGAGATTTCTCCAATCTTGACAGTATCAAAATTTTATATTATGCATATGTCAGGAACACCTTGGAGTATGGCTCTATTGTGTGGTCTCCCATATACCAGGTCCATAAGGATTTACTCGAATCGGTGCAACGACGATACCTTAAGTACCTTCACTTGAAGACTAGTGGGGTATATCCAGAACGAGGCTTTAACCATGAACAGTTACTGAGTATGAACAATTGTCAATCCCTTGAAAATCGAAGGTTCGTAACATCTGTTTTATTCTTACAAAAATTATTAAATCACTTAGTGGACTGCAACGAATTAGTTAAAACCATCAAATATGTTCCAGCCAGGGAAGGTAGGAGAAGTAACGAAATTTTTTACATAGAACACTACAGAACAAATGTAATGAAGAAAAGTCCTATTAACACAATGTGTGAAAACACTAATAAAATCACGCAAATATGTGATATTAGATGCAATGGACCCATCAAAACAAAAAATTGCGTATACGAATACTTAAATTCTCAGACATAATCTTTGATTTTCTTTGTTATGTAATTTTTATGTTTTTTCTTCTTTAGTTATTCATTTGTTTATTTGTATTTTTCATATTATTGGGGTTACCTGTTGGAAATAAAGTATTATTATTATAATATCTAAAAACTTTTGTTTATTTGTTAGGCAGTAATGTAACTCTCTCGCTTATATTTGTATATATATATTTGTGAAACCTCCACTAGTTGCAAACTGTAAATTTAATTTCTCGATTACTCCGTCAATTCATATTTGGGGACTCCCTTTTCTGACGAGTAATATTTTTTATGGATTCTTCTTTGGTGTGATCAAATACCACATCGATTCGCATGGCATTGTATTTTTTTTTGACTTGATGGTTACTTTTACCAGTAAGCCCACGATTTCTCAAATGCAAGTGACCGTTCAGGTTAAACGTTCCAATAAAGAAGAAACCAAGCCAAAATTTAATTCTGAACGTTGAAATTGCAAATTTTTAATGATTCAAAAAAACTAATTCCCGATGCACTTTTCATGACCGGTGCTGTACAATACAAATTTGGAGTGGGAAATTGTAATTTTGTAGTGAGCGCATTAAAAATTTAAAATTTTAAATGTTACTAATAATTTCATATCGTGTTTAATGTTAAACAAAAAATTATAATTTTTCAACTAATCGATTCATCACACATATGCGCAACTATTATCAAGTACAAAAAAATTTGATTTAGGCTTTCGTTTCGCAAATAGAAGCGTATATAAATAAATATTGTCAAATATTATAAAATTTTTGCCAAGTTCGAACCGAACACATGAACACATGAACACATGTTTATGTTATAGCTCTGAAACTGAGATAGATATTTAAAATCTCTTTAGCCCATTTTATTGATCTTAAAAAAGTGCTCTAAGGTCTGGCACTTGGGGCTCCTGTATAAAATAAAGAAGCTACTTCCTTACGATTACTACCATTTAATCAAGTCCTATATTAGTGATAGACATTTCCTTGTTAAATACCAAGAAGAATATACAGGAATATACCCAATCAAATCTGGGGTTCCACAGGGTAGTGTCCTGGGACCAATCTTGTATCTTTTGCATACGTCAGACCTACCAACTATGGAACAAAACATCACGGCTACGTTTGCAGATGACACGGCTATCATGGCATCTCATACCAACCCAATTCTTGCCTCGGAACTTCTACAGATACATCTGGATAAAATACAGCGTTGGCTAAAAACATGGCGAATTAAAGTCAACGAAACCAAATCAGCACATATAACGTTCACGTTGCGCAATGGAACATGCCCCTCGGTTACACTGAATGAAAAACAAGTTCCACCAACAGAAACCGTAAAATACCTTGGTATGCACTTGGATCGTCGCCTGACGTGGAGAACCCACATCTGGACCAAGAGAAAGCAATTGAACATACAATTTCAGAAAATGTACTGGCTTGTTGGCTCTAAATCTAATCTTTCGCTGGGAAACAAGATATTAATCTACAAATCCGTAATTAAGCCTATCTGGACGTACGGAATTCAACTGTGGGGTTCCGCATCCAACTCTAACCTGGAGATCATTGAAAGGTTCCAATCAAAAGTTCTTAGAAATATGGTGAATGCTCCTTGATTTGTCCCAAATGAGGTCATACGAAAGGATCTTGCTATTCCATTGGTGAGGGAAGAAATTAGTGCATATAGTGCAATGTATAAAGACAGGATTAGTGCACATCCAAACCAATTAACAGTCAGCTTGCTTAATGAACAAACCGTCACGCGTAGGCTAAAAAGATTCAAGTCACAAGACTTAATAAGTAGATTTAATATGTAATTATTAATTTGAGTTTACAAAAGTTGCCCGGCTACAAAAGTAATTCATGTGAATTAATTTTCTTTAAAGGTATGACCTAGTGTGATTATACCTAAAAATGTTATTGATATTTGTTAAACCATTTACTTATTGTTTTAGGACAGATTGTAAATTCCCTGGGTTGTTAATAAAAAAAAAAAAAGTGCTCGAAGAAAGTGTTAACATTTTTTTGATAACTGGAAAAACAACCGAGATATAGACATTTATCGAAAAGTCAAAAATTCAAACTATTGGCTATAACTCGAAAACAAAAAAGCTAGCGAATTCCGGTTTTGGCCATCGAACTTTTCTCGAAAAAAGAGATCGAGGATGCGCCATCCGTTTTTTCATATCTCTTATAGTTACCGAGTTTCCCATGTATAAGAACCATCGCTAGAAAACCCGCTTTCAAATAAAAAAAACCGTATCCAAATCGGTTCAGCCGTTTAAGCGCTACGGTGCCACAGACAAACACACCCACTCTCACCCACACACACCCTTAGCGGTTAAACTTATAACACCCCTCTTTTTGCGTCGGGGGTTAAAAATGGAAGAAATCTTTAAGAAAATGAGAGCAGCAGCAAAAACTATAGGACTACTAGTCAACGAGAACAAAACAAAATAAATGAGATGCAACAAAGACATTACCCATCAACAAAATGCTATAACCATAGAAGACCTCTCATTCGAAGAAGTAAACGACTTCAACTACTTAGGAATAAACATAAATAGGAACTGTGAAAGAGATGAAGAATTTAGAAAGAGACTACAAGCTGGGAATAAAGCATATTATATGAACAAAACATTGCTTCGAGATAGTAAACTAAGAAAAGAAACAAAGATAACGATATACAAGACCTTGATCAGACCAGTGGTTAGTTATGCGGCGGAGACGATCTGTCTCTCACCAGTGCCGGTTTAACAGGGGTTTTTTGGGTGCAATAGCACCGGGAGGTAAACTTTTTGAGGGCGGTACGCGCAGCGCGCAGCGCGCGTACCGCTTTCTTACAAAAATTTTAAAAATAAACAATTGGGTATAAAATAAAAAAATCTATTGCGACACTGCACTTTCGGAAATAAAAATAGAAACTCCATTAGAACTCGTACAAGTTTTATATGAAAATAAATTAATACCTTCCGCATTTTTTTCTCCATAATGGTGTCAAATGCAAGTGGTGAACGCTCTTTCTCTACTTTAAAAAGGGTTAAAACTTACCTAAGAAATTCAATTGCCCAAGAAAGATTGAATTTCTTGGCAATTTTATCCATTAACCAAGACCTGCTAAATGAAATAGATGTAAATAGTGTTATAGAGCAGTTTGCTTCAATGAAAGCTAGAAAAAAACCTTTTAGTTATTAGACCTTATGTTCCTATTTTTTTATTTTTAGTTACTAATAATTGTGATTCGTATTTCTTATTATTTTAAACCAAAGAATAATGTTTTATTTTTTAGTTAGTGTTTCTATTTAGTTTTTCTTCGTACCTGTTGTTTATTTAAACCAAAGAATACTGTTCTATTTTTTATTTAGTGATTTTGATTAGTTTTTAATAATATTCCTTATTTAAATGAAAGAATAAATTTTTTTTTGTTTTGTTTATAATTTTTCGTTTTTTATTTTATATAGGTATGTATCATGTACCTACACCAAGTTCTTACTCATGACTCACGACGTGAGCAAGTTTGTAGAAATATCAATATAAAATACCTTTGACAGGCCCAAAAAGGCCCACGTTTTGTCTGTGGCAGCACCGGGCGACGAACTACCTTAAACCGGCACTGTCTCTCACAACGAGAAGCTGAGAAACTTAAAGCATTTGAAAGGAATGATGAATGAAGGGATGAACCATGAGATAGCAGAAGAAATGAGCGGCGAAAACATAATGAAATACATGAAAACTCTGAGAATTCCATGGCTGGGGCACATCATAAGGAAAAACAGCGACGATGCAGTAAAGAAAATAACACTATGGAAACCTACGGAAGACAGAAGAAGAGGAATTCCAAAGATCAGGTGGTGGGATCAGGCGACAAATGACCTGGCAACGATGGGAGTATAGGAGTGGAAGAAGGAAGCACAGAAAAGACAGAGGTGGAGAGAAATTGTTAAGACAGATACAACGCATACAAAATTATGAACAAGAATTGGGAACGAACTGTATAGAAATAAATTTAAATATGTTATGGTGAGGACTGATCCTCCTCTTCAATCGGATCTGTAAACCCTGGAAGAGGGTAGCTATATTCATTTAAATGTAAAGCTTTAAATAAAATTAAATAATAAACATAGGAGCCTTCTAATAATTTCTGGAGTATAACTTTATCATTAACAGAATTGTAAGATTCTAGCGAAACGGATCCATTACGTAATGAATACGCATAACTCGCTTCTCTCGTTCGGATAGCTTACGAAAAGAATGTTTCGCAGCGAGTCAAGTATGCGGCTTTACCTCCAAGAGTGAAGTCCTATTGTTCCTGTTCTTAAACGCAACGGGAAAATAAGGCCCCACACCTATCCCGCAAGACATTTTTGTAAAAATGAATTTTCTCAAAATTCGATCAGATACCAGGGTCATATCATCGATAAACGAGGAATAAGACCTGTTCCTGATAAAGTCGATGCTATTACAATATGTCAAAGAACAAAAAATAATGTAAACGAAACACACGCATATTTCTTGGAATGATTAACTACTCTCAAAAGTTTCTACCATCAAACTTAGCAATGAAATTACGTTCTTTGAACAACCTTCTTCAAAAGAATACAAAATTTATTTGGACCAACGAGTGTGAACAAACATTTCAATTATTGAAGGAAGAAATAGCAAAAGAAAGAATCCTCATGCCATATAATCCAAAACTACCGTTAACATTGGCAACAGATGCATCACCCACAGGACTGGAGGTAGTAATTTCCCATTTTACTGACGATGGAAATGAGAAGCCGATCGCATTCGCATCTAGATCATTGTCGAAATCTGAAAGGAATTACGGTCAACTTGACAAAGAAGCGACAGCAATAGTCTGGGGATTAAAGAAATTCTTCCAATATTGTTATGGTAGAAAAATTATACTTATCACAGACAATAAACCTCTTGCAAGAGGTTACATACTTTTACATCTCGCAAATTTTATGACTGGGTTTAGATATGAAATAAAATACAGAAATACTAAACACTATGCAAACGCTGATTTTTTATCCAGGTTTCCTTCACCAAATAAAAGAAATAATCGAAGTGACTCAAATTCAATATTATGTTTGAATCAATTAGAAAATTTACCAGTAACAAGAAATGAAATAAAAAAAAAAACAGTTAAAGATTTAGAATGTCGCGAAAAATATGAATCACTTCAATCGGGAACATTTCTACCAGAAGAGGATATGGTAAAATTTAGCCTTCAGGATGGATGCATTTTTAACGGAATACGAGTAATGATACCAAAATCATTACAAAAACGGGTTTTATTAGTATTACATACGGCACATGTTGGAATTGTTAAAATGAAAGCTTTGGCAAGAAGTTATGTGTGGTGGAAAAATTACGATCGAGACATAGAAGCTACAGTTAACAACTGCAGAAGTTGTTGCAAAATTCGGAGGAATCCACCTAAACAATTACCGGTACACCCTTGGGAGTATCCCCGGTACCCTTGGCAAAGGTTACATGTAGACTATGCGGGGCCATTTTGTAATACATATTTTTTAATTATTGTTAATGCGTATACCAAATATTTGGAAGTGTTGCCTACAAAATCTACAAATTCAATCACCACCATAAAAATGTTACGTGAAACATTTACACGTTTTGGGTTGCCAGTTACATTGGTAAGTGATAATAGAAGCCAATTTAAATCAGCTGAGGTTCAGAATTTTCTAAAACCAAATGGAATACAACATAAATGCACGGCGCCATACCATCCATCTACCAACGGCCAGGCGCTATGATGACGGAGTCGGGAGACTTAAATTGCAAGTTGTGTCGTTTCCTTATGCAGTACAGAAAAACTATCAACTCTAGTACGGGGTCCGGTCCAACGGAATTGATTTTTAAGCGACAGTTTCGAACAAAAATTGACTTAGGAAAACGAATTCTTACGCAAGAAAAAATTGAACAGCAACCAGATACAAATGGTACTCAAAAATTTAAAGTGGGAGATAATAAGGTTCAAACTCGATTTTACGATAATCCTGTCAATAAATGGAAATTTTGTAGAATAACTCGTGTTATAATAGGAGACTAAATTATGAAGTGGAAAATCACATATTCATCATGTCGAGCAACTCCGTCGGACAGAGTGTGCAGGCCCAAATGAAACGGAAATTCAGAGAACGTGGGAAGCTGAAACGGTAAATTCGGAGAGCCAAAACAGGCGACACACCATGAATTTCAAACCAGCGGATGTTGGTTCTTCGATTACACCAAGGACAGAAACTTTAGAAGAGCCAGTGATGGAATCCAATACAGAAGCGAGCGAAGTGCCAGTAGTCGAATCTCCTTTAATTGAAGAACCATTACGTCGGTCTACAAAAATCCGGAAGAAGCCTGGCTGGTTAAAATAATTATAACCACGAGAAGAGTGTTATATACTTTTGGGAAGCGTGACAACGTCGCGTTTCAAATAGGAATTTTGTGTTTATATGTTTTAGATCCATAGTTTTAGAGTTGTTGGTTAATTTACGGAGGAACGTTCCGTTTATTTTACGACATACATGTTTTTTGGAAAAAGTTACTTCTCACCTCCAGAGAAGAAATACATAACAGTACCCAAGCGGAACGCACAAACGCACTGATTATTACGTTCAATGATGTTCATGTCCTTGCAGTTGTAAAGGAAGTAAAAATCAATATCTAGGTATTTTGAATCAGCCAAAATTAAATCAGAAGTTTGAATATAAAAATCGGCAATTACACTTTTAAAAAAATACTCGATTGAATAACGAACACGAACTCGAAAATGCTAAATGTCACATTGACGTTTATAGTTGGTAGAGTTGGTAGTTATTACATCAACGTGACATCGCTATCATACACTTGACATAACCTTAACCTTTAATTTAATTTTTGTTGAAAGTTTTAATAGTAAAATTTTGTGAACGAAATAGTCTACATAAATATATTTTATAAAATGTCCAACATGGCTAAAAATTTTGTTAATCAATTGAAAAGCAAAGAGTTTCGTAATTATTTAATGAGGTATGTATTTTCTTACCTAATACTTAATAATACATTTCAGTCATTTTTAGCACCCATTTTTGGGGACCAGTAGCTAATTGG
The DNA here is from genome assembly GCA_963170105.1 of Cantharis lateralis. Classification (NCBI taxonomy): domain Eukaryota; kingdom Metazoa; phylum Arthropoda; class Insecta; order Coleoptera; family Cantharidae; genus Cantharis; species Cantharis lateralis. Next base: position 16,068,696 of record OY720629.1, read on the forward strand.
GGTATACCGATTGCTGCTTTAGCAGATATTAATAAAGATCCAAAATATATCAGTGGTAAAATGACCGTTGCATTATGTTTATACTCGGCAATATTTATGAGATTTGCATGGAAAGTACAACCACAAAATTTACTTTTATTTGCATGTCACTTTACGAATGAGTCTGTACAATTAGTACAACTTGGTAGGTTTGTTAATCATAATTATATAAAAGATCAAGAAAATTTAGATTAATATAAGTTTTAAAAAAATGAATTGACTTCAGTGCCTTATCTATTGTAATTGTTAAAAAATCTTGATATAATAATATACTAGAGTTATTTTTGTTTTTGAAATTTTTTTATATTATTTATTTAATGGTATTGGTATGTTACTTGTTTAATGTGATTGTTATATTGAAACTGCCCTTTTTAAAAATATGAACTGCACAATTTGAAATTATGTAAGTATTTATGCACACAAAAATTTTAAATGTAGAATCAAATAGATAGTTAATTACAAAAAATGCAGAACTTCTGTAAAAGATTAGAATTAAATTAGTGGTGTTACTTTTATTTATATGTTATACATTATTATTAAATAATAATAATTTTCTTAAATATCCTTTAAATATTGTTTGCTTATTATCACCAATGATATTATTACAATAATATACTGACTGTTCACATGAGCGTATATAAGGGGAGGGTTTGGGGGGGTTCAAATCCCCTCCTTAGCCTAAGCAACAACGCAAATATTAGCCAAATACCCACTTTTTATGGTGGGTATTGGTGGATACCCCATTATATCCGCAATATGATTGATTTTATTGGGATTTACAGCCCTGACTTTTTATGGCCTTAACGAAGTCACTGGCAAGAGCTAGTTACCTTTGTAAAATACACTGTCGAACCCCCCATGTAAAAGTTATAGCTACGTCCGTGACTGTTCATGTAAAAATTTGCAGCAAGAATTATCTTGAAAACTAAATGTCAGCTGAAAAATTGTTTTAAACAAAAGTTGTATAATAAGCTATGATGAAAGAATATATTATAGAGTAATTATTATTACAGATCAAAGAAAACTTCCTGATCTGCTTGATTTCTGTGTAAGTAAATGAATAAATGCAAACGACGTTAAAGCCGAGTCTTGTTTGGACCTGTCTTATAATAGTTACTACTATGAACGAATCAGTTGTAAAGTATCTTCAAAAACTGAAGAAGAACTCGAACCAGCAATAGAAAAACTTAATATAAAAATACTGGAAGCCGCATACGAGGCCACCCCAAAGTACAAAACGACAAAAAAATCCACCTTGCTCTATAACGGTTCAAGTTAAAATTGCAGAAAAACAAGATCTCCTTATGGTAAAGCTAATGCTGTAATGCCTTTATATTTCGTATTTTTGTATTTTTGGTTTACTAAAACATTAAAATAAACAAGTTTTTTTACTAGGAAAGGCCGTGTCATAGTTGTTTTCAGAAAATATTTAAGAGTTTTCAAAATACCGAAATTTCAAAGGTAACCTAATATTTATGGCCACGGCTGTATCTAATTTTAATCAAAGCAGCGAGTTAGGCCATGGAAAAATTGAGGAATCCTGCCCCCCAGAAATAAAAGTATTTATTTTTTTAATATATACTTTTACATTAAAATAGGAAATATTTTCGAGTTGTTGAGGATACTGTTCATGTGCTGAACAGTGGCGTGCCGTGCCTTTTAGGGTGGGGGGTAAAACATTCATAGGACGCAAATATGTACCAACCTATGAGTTTCAATTTAAACATTTTTTGGGGGTCTGTAGTCCTCCTATCTTAAATCTTACGGCCTCAGATTTCGACAAATTATTTTGAAAATGTGCTAGTAAATAGGTTATAGTAGGTAGGGGAGCCTGCCCTACAGTGAGACATTGCATTTTTCTCACTTCGTGTGTGTTCATATTTCTCCTATTTTTAATAATGAAGAGGAAGTACCGTGCCACGAGTTTGAACTACTATTTGCCGCGGTTATTAGTCGAATTGTGTACGTATTGGAATTAGTTATGTTTCTGACAAGTAAAAGTAAATTTTAACACATAGACTATTTTATTTTGCAAAGAAAATTAAGGTTTTTGTAAAGTGTGTTACATCTCCAGGTATGTTTTAATTATCTAGTCTTTATTTATGATTTTAAAATTTATTGAACTTCTGTCTTTCACTAGTTATAAACCAAAATGGTACGCGCGACAGTGTGTCCAACAGTGAGACATTTGCTGTTGTCCAACACTGAGACACTGTCTCACTTACTGTTAGGCCTAACAACTATCATAATTTAAGAGTTATTCATGCAAATGTGTACTAATTATTTTGTGAACAAAATCTTCACTGAAGCAGAAGAACAATTCCTTGAGAAATATATCATTAACTGTTCTCGAATGTTTTATGGAATGCCTCTGAACGATTGTCGCAAACTCATGTCATAAATCATGTTATGTATTTGATTTTACTTTAAATCATAACGTATTTAATTTTTTATGCAAACAAATGGGTATCTCACTGTTGGGTAGACAAATACAACTTTAGCTTCTTCCTTCAAAAATAGTAGGAACCTTTAAGAATATATCCATTCATTCCTCACATTTATGTAGGTAAAGGCAGTGATGTATAGTGGTAAATAAATTGGCAGTTTAGGTCAAATGGTTTATGAGTTATATTGGTTTAAAAAAAAGGTGTCTCACTGTTGGGGGTCTGTTACTTTGCCCCCCCCCCCCCAGTTAAAATTTTTGGCCAAAAAGCTAGCTCCCAAATCTATGGAGCTCTAGCACCGGCTAGCAACCAAATATTAAAGCTAGCAACATTACAGTTTTTTCACAAATTCATATTGAAACTGGGGGGCTAAAGTAACGCTAGCCCCCCCCCCCCTAGATAATATTTTGGCTCCAAAAGCTAGCTCCTAAATCTATATAGCTAGCACCCAAATATTAGGGCTAGCACCGATACCGTTTTTTCACAAATCTACATTGAAACTGGGAGGGGGGGGGCTAAAGTAACGCTAGCCTCCCCCCCCTCAGTTAATATTTTGGCTCCAAAAGCTAGACAAAGGCCTACTAGCAGGAATATCCCTCCAATCAGAATGAAGCAAAACAAGAACCAATGAGAGCAAAGCGCGCTAGCGAATTATGTTTTCAAATTATTTGTGTGTCAAATTATTTATTGTTGTCAATCAAAAACTAATTTTTGCCATACTTTCTGTGTAATTATAATAACGAATATCGTTATTTCGAGTCACAAAAATTTAAATTTGGGCATAAAAAAAGCTGAGATCAGCTGTTGTTGGTTTTCATCTCAACTCAGGGTCTTTGGAAAAACTCTACAACTTCGTATCAATCAATCAGAGGAAGGCTTTTGATTTCTTCAGGCAGCAACATAATCGTGAATTGTTTTTAAATGTTGCCGAAAATTACTAAGGGTAGAACTCACCAACCTGACAAATTCGCTTTTAGATAATATACTACGTAATAAAATAAACCAAACAGGGAAAAGAATTTAATAATTAAAGTCATCATGACATAAACCTAATGCAAGTATGTAAACAAAACACCAACATGTAAAAACAAATTCCAACACGCTGCTCTCATTGGTTCTTGATTAGCTTCATTCTGATTGCAAGGATCATTCCTGCTATTAGGCCCTCGTAAAAGCTAGCTCCTTAATCTATATAGCTAGCACCCACGTATTAAAACTAGCACCGTTACAGTTTTTTCACAAATTAGTATTTGATAAAAATGTCTCAATTTTTCATTCCACTGCGCATGACCATTATTATATTCCATAAGCTCCGCCCATTCCAAACTTGACTATTTGACTTGGCGAAGTATCGTCTCCCATACTTCAAAAAATGTTCCATATAATTTCAAAACTTTGTATCCTTAAAATATAAAATGCGCGTTATTTAATTGAGAGGGGGGGAACAGTAAATCTTCATTCTTGCTTGTAGCGCCAGCCCTGGCTATTATAGAGACCGAAATTCTCTTATCTATAACCCGGCCTATAAAGTAGGTAGTTAATAGTTTTTGTATGCTATGAATTATAAATAGTAAATAAATAAATAAGTTGGCAAATCAGCAAATCTATATAAGCCAATAACATCAGTAGGTGGCTTGTCATAAGGGGTACAATGGCACGTGCCTACTCATCCCAAAACCAAAAACAATAGAAGGATAGAATTTCTTTATAAATAAATATTTTAAAACAATTTTTTTATTTTGTGCCCTCCCACTAGAAAATGTCACGAGCCGCCACTGAATAACATAATGAGAAAATAGGGTTCAAAACCTGAGATTCAATAAATTATAGAAGGATTGCAAAAGATTCCATTAGAATCGTTATAATTATGATAGAGTGAAAATATATTTCGTTTCGAAGCACGATACAATTTGTCAGAAAATATCGGAAGATTTTATAATTATTATTTTATAATCTGCACATATCAAAACTTAGAATTTATACGGCCCTGGCGATTTCAAAATATTATTACGATTTATAAAATGTTGATGTATGGGAATAGGCGGAGCGTCTGGAATATATCCGGGTTCATGCACAGTAGAATGAAATATTGAGACATTTTTATTAAATACCTACTAATTTGTGAAAAAACTGTAACGGTGCTAGCTCTAATATTTGGGTACTAGCTATATAGATTATGGAGCTAGCTTTTCGGCCAAAAATTTTAACTAGGGGGGGCCAAAGCAACGGACCCAACTGTTGGGCAGGTTCCCCTATACCTATGTAAAAAATATAAAATCTGCGGAAAACCCGTTAGTTTTTCCAAAATTTTCATAAATATTTTCTTTGGTTATTGGCAGTTACGGCTTGTTCCCTTCAAAATAGGAAAAAAAAACAATGAATATTCTGAAAGATCATATTTTAAGCTTTCAGATGAGGTGAGGTTGAATGATTAAATTAGGCCCACCGGTTACTTCACAATTTAATTTTGAAAATCAAATTTTTACATATTATATTTTCACATTTTCAAGTCAATCGCCATGTTACAATGATATTCTATAGCCGGTCCGTGTGCTCATAGTAAATACTAGCATTAACGTGTTGTAGTGGGAGAAGCCCGCTTTACTTGACTTAACTGTAACTTGACTCGTACTAACATGCCCCCTGGTTATTTTAGATTGTATTAGGTTAGTTATGGCCGAATTTAGAATGAAAACTAAGATCCCAGCTTTTGAGTTCTATTATTTTCGAGTTCGGCCACACTTCAGGCATGTTTTAGCAAGTTCAGTACCTGTCAAAACGGCTCGGAGCGCCCGAGCGAGAATCGGGGCGCTCTAAAATAGACCATTTTTGAGTAATTCGAAAAAAACTTGACGTTTGTTAATTGAATTTAAAAAAAATATTTATGAAAATTTTGGAAAAACTACCTGATTTTCCGCAGATTTTATATTTTTCTATGTATAGTATTACCCCTTTTTCAAAAAAATTTGTCGAAATCTGAGACCATAGATTACTGCCGGTCCCCGTTTGACAAAGTGTTTTCTTGGGGCGTTAGTGCACCTGCTGGAGTTCTGGGGGTTTTCGAATTTGTCACTAGTACAGGAGTTCCTATATAGTAAGTAACAATCAGGGCCGGCGCTAGGCAAACTAGGCAACTGCATAAGGCGCAAACCAGATCGAGGTACAAAAATTAATTGCAGTGTCCAATATAAAATGAGGTTACTGTCGCTCTTTTCTGTTTCTTTCCTTCAAAAGTACAGTAGAAAACCTTTAAATATTCTGTAAGTTTAAGTTCTTTCAGCTTTAAAAAATATTCACTTGACGGTACGTGTACGCTACGTGGGTATTAGAAATCAGAATTTATGTTGGGAGAGAACGTGTTCATTCTACTGCATGTGCTTGCAGAGGAAACATCATTCGAGTTCAATTGCACTCTGAGTATTGTAATAATTCACACAGGGGTTGAGAAAATCGCCCGAGCGGTTAGCAAGGACGTTTGGAGCGTAGGTTTTCACTGCCCCTGACATTTTCAAAGCTCGGATTTCAGCATTCGAATTTCGTCACTTTCGAGTTCGGTAACCCTATAGGGATGTTTTTAGCGAGTCTCGGATCCAGGCACTCTAAGATCCATCATTTTTGATAATTTGAAAAAAAACATAGTTTGTTACGTAATCCATCTCCTGCCTGTTGTGACCAATGGTATTGTACAATATAATGCAATAATGTAAGAATTTATTTTTGTTAATTTTGGAAAAAATACTTGACGATCCGCAAATTTTATTTTTTATATGTACTATATTATAGTCCATTACCTAATCCCAGTGCAAAAATTTCTGCGAATTCAAAACCGCTAAACATCGACCAGCCCATAAGATGCAAAGATGTAAATAGGGGGGGGGGGGGGGGGGGGGCGCACTGATAGATTTTTGCCTAATGTACTTAGAACCAATAATTTGAAAGTCTTTTTTTTTGTTTTGTGTTTTCTTGAATCCGTGTAAAAATATATTTCTGCGCGCGTTTTCTGCGATTACCTCAAATGATAGGCTCTTACCAAAAACCAAAAATTATTTAATTTAATACAAAATTGAAAGGTAATTTAATTTTCTTTCGTCTTCAGGACATCTGAAGTTTCCGTAATCATACATGCTAATCCAATCTTACAGGAGTGCTTGCGTAAGTTGTAATTATGGAAATGGTTAAGCACCTATGTTCTTTTTCCCATTTTTAAAGTAATAAAAAACGGGCAGCACCCTTTCAAAAATATTACGCGTATTATTATCCCTATTCCCACACCCAGCTATCTGAGCTTCCGGAAATGTGACTCTGGAATTAAAGGAAAGCTACAAAATATTGTGACTCGATTTAAATAAATATGGTGAGTCGGTTTAAATAAATACAGACTTATTATTATTTAGTGATTGTTATTAGTTTTAGCGCCAATTTCATAATGAATTTTAAACATAGCGTGAAATTTAAAACCGCTTTTAAAGTCAAAGTGTCAAAGTGATCATTTTGAGTGGTTTATTTTGTCTTAAAACCGCTTTTAAAGCCAAATTGATCATTTTGATTGGTTTAATTTGTCTTAAAACCGCTTTTAAAGCTAAATTGATCATTTTGATTGGTCTATTTTGTCTTAAAAGCGGTTTTAAATTTAACGCTTCTTTTAAAATTTATTATGAAATTTTCCCTCAGTGTTTTAGAATTAGTGAACACAGTGACGGACTGAGACTAAAAATCGGCCCTGGCATTCAGATTATAATACCAGCACACGGTCATGAAGTAAATCAGCAACTTCATTAGTTTTACATAAATTTTAGATTATTAAATCGTCCGCCAAATAGCAATGAACGTTCGGCTGCTTACCGGCCAACCAGAGCATCGGCCCTTCTGGCATTTGCCAGATGACCAACCCGGGCCCGAGGGAACAACTTAGTGTAATTTTAATAACTGTACAGCTCTTTATATGTAAATTGTGTAAACGATAATCGTTACAATTATTGTATTAAGTGTTGTGTAAAGCTATAAAAATAATTTTTTGCGTTTTTCTAGATCTGCATCCTTTGAGTCAGCGGTGATCAGCATCAGGCAGTGCCATAATATTATAATATAGATTAAATAATTAAATTTGATATTAACATTTTAACATTTGATATTTAATCTTATTATTATTAAAAATCTATAGGAGTAATATTTAGTATATAGTAAGAATTCAACGAACCGACATCGATAGGGGATATTATCATGTACTATGTAGCTTTGACATCAAATTGTCAGTTTTATAATAATTTATATATATGAGATTTGCAAGTTGGGCATTAGCAATTTACATTACAGTTTTTTTAATATGTTACATAGCTTTAGCAATTATAATTTATCATCTGCAATCATTGTTACAAGAAGAAAGTTAAACAATTAATATGCATGTATTAAGAAAGTAAGTGCATGTTTACTTTGATTCATTTTTAAAGAAATTTTTGTAGAGGATAAAAAATTATTTACCGTTAAGCGAGTAATTACCAATATCTTTATTTAAATTATGTGGTGTGGAGTTCTCAAAGCATAATTTTTAATATATAGGTAATTTGAATGTAGGTACTTGCATGTACTAATATTTTGAAATTAATTATATTAAATAGGTAAATACTTATCTTTGGATTAATACTATATAAAAGGAAGGTAAATATTTCGGTAATTTATAATGTTACCTGAGGTCAGCGCATAGACATTTGGTGAATGAAGGATGACATACACAATGAGAGACCAACCCCTGAATTTTGGCACGAAAATCTAACACCATAATGTCCGTATTAATAGTCTAAGCTTGAGACCTGATCTAAAATTGATTCTTTCGTATTACTGACTATTAAATGTATCTATAATAATAGTAATTATTAAATTTAAATCTAAACAAACTTATTTATCCGTATTTCAGAAAAATCGTATAAAATGCACAAATACTGTTCAAAAATACTGAGAACTTTTAGTTTTGATTATACATAGAGTCAATACCGATACATGTAGTCAAATACAATTTCATTAGGTATCTGATCCACAAATAAATCGATTAAATTTTAAAAATTACCCAATATTTATTATAAGTTACATCAAACTTTTAAGGCTGCTTTTCGTGTTGCTTTAGTAACTAAAACAAGTTACTATCAGTTTGTTTAAATAGTTTTGCAGATTTGGTCAGTGATAAAATTTTGGAAATCTGGAAAATTGGTAATAATTTAGAAATAAATTTCGAGACATGGTGATATTTCGTAAGTACTTTTTAACAAATACTTTGCTTATTTAAATGTCTAAAAATTTTAACTTGTGTCTTCCTTTCGTCAAACTTCAATTATTGACAAATGCAATAAATAATCCATAAAGTAGGTGTTGAAAGAACATCAAAAATTACACTTAAATTGAGGAAAACGGGAAAATAGGATGTTTCGTTTTTAGGATAATTATAATATTAAGAATTAGTATAGTTTTTAACAGAAGTTAACAGAGTAGAGATAGATATGCTTAGCTTAAGTTTTTACATCTCGTTATCCTCCATGGTTGACAGATAATACTGTTTAATAATTAAATTTCCTTAATTTTTGACTTAAAAATAAATGTAACAAACGTCAGTACAGAATATGTCAAAAAAATGATGTGTTTGAAATAGGTTAAAACCAATATCGAACATTTTTATTGTGTTCTAATTTTGGTAAGATTACCTATGTATCTACTTCCGTTATTTTATATAATATCACATCTACATCATTTACATTGTAATTAATTCAAATTTCAGTTCCAAAGATTTTGAAATTTGGTATTATTATACCTGTATCGAGTTCGCAATATGTTTTTATTTTATTTAATAATAGATCTATAAAAACATTAATTAATAATAAGAATATCTTTATTTGGTAAAAATATACCACTATTTACATCACAAATTAAGATAATCTATAATATAATTTTTAATGATTACCAGTGGCGGCTTGTCATAAAGGGGCACGTGCCCTCTCATACCAAAAACAATAGAAGAATAGATTTTCATTAGGGGTATTCACAGTTCGTATTGTATTTAGTCTAGTATTTTTACAATGTTGTATAGTTACGAGATTGTTCTACCTTTTTCTCATTTTTTATGTAAGCGAGAGAGAGATTTATTGAACATTTACTAGAGTGTAGAAATACAACGAAATATACAAGGGAGTGTGAATACCCTAATTATAAATATATATTGTAAAAACTCTCTTTTTAATTTTGTGTCCTCCCACTTGAAAATGTCACGAGCCGCCACTGATGATTACCATATAAACACCTATATAAATTCAAAAGCTGCATACTTTTTATTTTTAATTCTCCTTTTAACGGACCTCACTTCAGTCTCAAATTTAAGCTCCAATGGCAAACCGTTGAATAATCTCAAACCACTGTACAAAATCATGTTTTGAGCCCTGTTGCTTCTGTAAAGGTTCAACCTGAACCTGAAGTCATGCACATTACTGTAGCAAATCGGGACCTTCTGGGTTTCGATAATCTTCCGTGCTAATTTTCGTACTCTCTACTTTCGCTGCCACCACATCGGATTTTAGAGATCCGATGAAAACTCAAGGTAACGAGGTATCCTTTTCGTAGGCGTGGGAAAATATAACAAGACTCACAATACACAAATAAAAGCGGCGATAAAAGTAAAGCGATTTATTGAAGTAACAAAAAATTTTATATTGACGGCATTATACAAAGGAATTACAAAAAAAAAGATAACGAGAAAGAAATAAACTCAAGATAAACAAAAATAAAATTATAGCTCAAATTACTTAATATAGTTAAATTACTAACTCAGTGGTTAGTGACGCATCGAAATGTGTGAGAATTAGCCGTTATTGTCCCCCTTTCAGTCTCATGAACAAACCAGACTTGTGTAACAATAACGAGCTTAGTTCTCAATAATAAAATAAACGAAAAAGTAAGAATAGCGAAAAACAAAGAAAATGCACATTATAATATGAATATAAAATAAAAATAAAATATCTTTCTACGAAAATCTACAAACAAAATATAAAATACTTACAGAGGGAATAATAATCCGTCTTTCTAGTAATCCTTCGGAACAAACAAAAAAAACTACACACACAATTAAAAAACCTAACTAAACTTAACTAACTATCAGAATGATCTGAGTAGGCAAGAACGCTCGGCGATCACTTAACATTAACCACTTAACTCACGTATAACTACGCGGATGTAGGCTCACCGAACTAAAAATGAAGACTACTCGAAAATCCTATAGTGAGGGTTATTTATACCAAGAAATTGAAGAAGGAGGACCAATAAGGGTTGAATACTTATCAATCATACTTTGGTCTTTTACGCTTATCGGTTTTTAGATAATTTACTACCAATTAATAGGTATTTAAAGAGAAAGTTGATAATTAGCAATGACGTTATTATCCCGTATGATAAGACTATCTTTCTTCAATTTAATGAACATAATTTTAATATTAATACCGTGCTTCCAAAACGGTGACTTATAATTGAATCTTACATAATAGCATCGAAAAATGTTGATGGTCACTGTTTTGCAAACACGATAACGAAAATTTTACAAAGTCCCATTTTCATCCTTAATTGCTTGTACTTTCTACGATAAGCCTTATCCACTTGGGTTCAGGGTAGAAAGTACTCCCAGATATGGTCTTAATGGTTAAATCCACAGAGTACAGGTCTGTATTCAGAACGCATTTTAATCGTAACCACAGAGCCGTACTCAGGGATTACTAATTATACAATAAAGAAGAAAAAAAAAGAACAGGGCAGAGGGCGGTTCACTACATTACGAACCGAGTATCCATGAGAATCTCCAACATAATATTACACGCTATTACAAATAATCAGGTAACAACTTATTTTTTAACTTGAACGGAAAATCTATTAACATTCTAATAGTTCTCATTTCACTATTTTGGAGTTTTTGCAATCTACAATACTCAAAATCAAAATGAGGTTTTAGCATAGTATTGAAATTTTTTACAGTACTTAAAACCAGGCGCGGTTACAGGATTTTGTTCAGGGAGGGGCAATTTTTCTGTGATTTACAAAAATTATCATCCAAAAAATTTGTTTTAAACAAAAAATTAAATAATTATTCGATAAAATTATGAAATTTGTCAAAATAAAGTGCTTTGGTCATGAGTCAAGGGGGGGGGGGCAAAAGCCCCCACTGTATCCGCGCCACCTGCTTAAAACTGACACATTCTTTCTAATTTTCGAAAAAAGATACAATATATAATCAAAATGCTCCTTGAAATTCAATTTATTTAAAATTGATATACAGTAGAACGTCGATAATCCGAATCAATTGTGACCGGACCTTATCCGGATTACCAAAATGTCCGGATTTTCAATATGAATCAAAAACTGATAGTTTCAGATCATAACAAAACGAAAGCTTGCTAAAACCGTTAATAATTCACTTAGGAGTTAAATAATTGGAGCAGATAAATAAAACTATTAATTGATATGAACTTATAATGTAGTATTTTAATAAAAGTTTAATACATACTATGTAAAAAAACAAAATTTCCACCGGAATTGAATCCGGATTATCGACGGTCCGGACTTCTGACGTCCGGATTATCGACGCTCTACTGTATTTATTAATTAGGCTTCTATACAAAGTATAGTAAAAAAAGCCTTATTTTTCCATAAAATCAATAATTATTTTTTATTAGTATACAAATTCTAACTAGATTATACTCGTAAGTAAAAAAGATGATCATAATAAAAAATACTTTAATAAAAAACGAAACTTTTATTTGATTTTGAGTTTTTAAATTAATTTTATATAAATTAATAAAATCAGGAAAACTGATTTAAGTCTGTCAGTGCTCACTCCTACCGTTTTATTATTTACGTTAATTTTGAAACATTTTGAAGTTTGTTTTAAGATTTAAAAAGTGCATGTAGGTATTTACTTAAATTTTGATAAGTACACAAAAATATTTTGCAGTTTAATATTTTCCAGGAACTCAAAGTTATTGTTCGTAAAGTAGTTCAGCAAAAGAAAAACCCAAATCCTCTTATAGTTCGTTGAACCAAAAGTCACCGACTTATCAGAAACTTTTAATTGGCGAATAAATCTTTTCAACATTCCACTAACTTACGGGTGATAAGCGGTGGTGGGTTATTTTACAGAAATGCACACTTTCCGTGTCTCCCTGTTTTTTTGACAATATTATGACAATTAAAGATATAAAAAAAATTAGCCAGAAAATAAAATGAAATCTGTACTTTAAGGTAACACATCCAAATTCTAATACATATTTATTATCCTTTTTACTTTTCTTCTGGTCACAGTACGTGATATCTTATCTCCGTTCCATGTCCCAACTTGTACTTTAAATTTTTAACCTCTTAAATAATTCGCGTTTAATAATATTCAAACTCTAAACTAATCGGTAGGTATTTTAATTTAATTACATAATTACTAATTTTATACAAAATAGTCAATAAATATGTAAACTTTATGTACATTAAATTTAATAATTTAAATAAAATTCGATGAAGAAATAAGGACCCAAAAAAACACTATAGTAGTGTCCATTTTCCAGTTTATTTATTAAACAAAAATGTATAGTTTTAAGTAATTTATTGGCCATACCATTTAAACTTTTCCAAGAACAATTAAACCAAAGTAATAAAAAAAATTCGACAAGACTTCTTAAAGTCTTGCGAGACTTTTTGTCTCAGCCATTACTAAATTGCAAAATTAATACGTATCTTGCATAAATAACAAAATTATTTATTTAGTTTCACTGAAAAATGTAACATTTACAGACACATATTATGGAGGTGATAAACCAAAATGACGTTTCGTAATTATTAAACAATTTGCTCCAAGGAACACAATAATTTCTACGTAATAATTATGCCGCACCACTTTCACGGTAGTGATGAACAGAGTTGACTGCCAAGTGCTGGAAGTTATAACTTTAACAATATAATTTCAACAGAACAAAACATTTAAAAATCTTTTTATTTGTTTAAACCCCTTGAGTAATATATTATAGGTAGAAGATCAATTGTCTAGACTGGACCCAGTTAAAACTAGTTTACAATAATTAAATATTGTTATCAAAAATCCCAAGTCCTGATGTAATTACATTAAGCGGGCTCCACTGTATATCTGCTAACTTTTAATATGAATTTAAATTAATTTATTACAAAGAAATTAATAACGACCTAACGATAAAAATAAGTGACCTAACCCCAGCAGTCGATTTCCATTTTTACATTGGAAGTATAATTATAATATGCTAAATGGGAGGCTAACTTGCCAATTTTTTTTTTCAAAACTGAAATCACTTTTATTGAAAACACTAGAAGCAATACTAACGTTTAAACCAAGCAACCTTTCAAGACCCAAGGATCCATATATTTTTGTATCCAACTTCACGGAGGTGATTAATAGCTGAGTAAAATATTTCTTCTACTTTTGATACTTGAACCATTTCATTTTAACATAAAATTCAAATGAAAATTTTGGATATAAAAGATAAAGGAAAGTCATAACAACTTGAAAGATTTAAGGCAGATTCATTATTTATTTTTAAAAAAATATATAAAAATAAAAAATGTTTTGTATAAAATACTATAATGTACTAGTATATAAAATCTTATATTTGTAATTAAAAAATGGACGGAACAAAACTAACAATTATTATTTACTATAGGAGTATTCACAGTTCATTGTATTTAGTCTAGTATTTTTACGATGGTTGTATAGTTACGAGATTGTTTTACTTTTTTCTCGTTTTTTATGTAAACTAGAGAGAGATATAATGTATATATTTACTAGAGTGTAGTAATACAACGAAATATACAAGGGAGTGTGAATACCCTTAATATTATAGATCTTAAACTATGATATTTTGGTGCTAAATAAAATTGCATCACGGCCTAGTTTGTGTTCATAATTACAATACAATTTAAATAAAAACTATTTCAATTTCTTATAACTAAATTCATTAACAAGCTTCCTTTGTTTAACAAATAATGCAGTGTACAATATTATAACATAAAACAAAATATTAATTTATTTAAATAATCAAAGTAAAAAATTACCAAAGCTTTAATTTAACAGATACATGGTTTTGCATAGTGTAAACCACTAATTTTCCAATACTTTTGAGTAATTTTTCAAATTTCCAATTAAAACCTTTTGTATGATTATTGTTATTAACATATTATTATGATAACATTTTTACTAAATTGTTAATTGTATTACAAATTATTATGTATTACGTGAGTTATGAATTCAAATAAATATATAATTTTTATCTAACATGAAATACAATTAACAATTTAATTAAAACCTTTTGTATTATGTTATTATAATTAATACCTATTAGAATTTCAAATGGACTAATTCCAAACTCAATCAAATCTGAATCATTCATAGAAAATACATTTTAAAATTAAATAATATTAATAGACAAGCGGTTTACCGTCTCAAACTCGCTTTGAAACTTCACTAACCGACCAATCAACGGTCTAGTGGCTGGAAATTATTTTATTCGATATCTTATATTACACTGAGAAAAAACTTCTATATACACCTTATTTTTTTATGGGTCTAATAACTAATTAATTAGGGGCAATTTCATAACGGATTTTAAAGGAAGCGTTAAATTTAAAATCACTTTTAAAACCAAAGTGATTATTTTGATTGGTCTCTTTTGTCTTAAAACCGGTTTTAAATTTAAAACTTCCTTTAAAATTCATTATGAAATTGGCCCTTAGCCGTTTATTTAACTAGGTTTTAGTTTTAAATATGTATTATTATAATGAAAAATGCCTACCTTTATGATTTTTTTTTTCAGAAACCAATTGTCCAAACAAAAGATTGTTTTTAACTATTAAACGACCAAAAAAAAAAATAAGGTGTATACAGAAGTTTTTCCTCATTAAAATTTAAGAAATCGAATAAAATCATTTCCAGCCAGTAGAATGCTGATTGGTCGGTAAGTGAACTGAAAATAGGAGTAAAATAATAGAATTTTACGATGAAGTAAAGAATACATTTTGAGATATTTGCCTACAAAGGTTTTAAACACAACGTGGATACAAGTCTTGTAGCTGTTTCAGAAAAACTATTTTCTTGGGACTCTCAGCGATATTTAAGGTTTAAGAAGATAGAAAATTGTTAGATTAATAAAGTTATCAAATGTGATGGTAATCAAGTTATCATTACTATTGCTTAAGGTATTTCTTTTACATAATGTTTGGGACTATAATGTAACTTTTGTTTATTTCTTTAAAAATCTATTTTCTATTGAACGAGTCAGGTTTGAGCAAGTATAAAATTAATTCCATTTCAGGGCTAAAATCAATCTCATTTGACTGGTCTATCATTTTAAAATATTAAATAAAATTATGTTAACAAACTTTTTCTTTAGTTTGGTAGATCGTCAAAGAGATGGCTTTAAATTAAAGAATTTGTTGACAACCCTATCCCAATCAGTCTCTAAATCTAGATTCACAATGAACATAAGCATAAGAAATTAATAACATATAAGTGCTTGTTCACAATGTTCATAAGATGTAAGAAATATATAAAACGTAATAATTTCAAATACAAATAAGACTTTTATCGAATGTTGAATAAAATCAGTGTTATTTTGTTGTATGCAAAAGAACATTCTACGTTGTGTAGTTCAAGATTTTAATATTATTCGATTCGAGCATAAAGTTTTTATTTGTATTTATATTTTGAAGTCTTATGTCTTGTGTACATTGTGAACAAGCACTAAGAAATACAAATAAAAGCTTAATCGAGAATTGAATAATACTGGAGTAATTCTGATGTTAGCAAAAAGACCCATTCCACATCATGCAACTTAAAACATTATTCGATACTTTATTAAACTTTTATTTGCATTTATATTTCTTATGCTTATAATAATAAAAACGTTTATTTAGCCGCTATGGCTATGCATCTACATTATGTTAATCGTGACTTCACAATATGTGCTTGTTCACAATGAACGTAAGATATATAATAAAAAGTATATAAGACCAATAAGACATAAGAAATATAAACGCAAATAAAAACGTAATAAAGTATCAAAAAATGTTAAAATTTTAAGCTGCATGATAATATGAATATTATTGCAAAAAACTAGTGTTCAAGCATTAAACTTGATCAATATTTTTTAAAATTGTTTATCATCCTGGTATAGCAATCTATGCATATTTCAAATATTAACTAAAACCTTTTATTGCGTTTGAACAAGCACTTAAAAATAAGCATTTTTAATTTAACTAAAGTAAATATTGCTGAGAGTATTATAAAACATAATTAGTAACATAAAGTATTACAATTATTTCACTTCAACAGCTACTGGTTATACCAAAAATGTAGTCGAGTAATATAAAATTTGAATATATTATGAAAAATACTTTCCCTTATACATACGTATACGTATGGGGAACGTAAAAACAAAGTTATAAAAATACTATTTTGAATCACGCATTATGTTGTTTTGCTACCATGTTTCTAAGTTAAATATTATTACTTAAAACAGAGTGATTTTTTTTAATAATATGCTTATGCATGTTAATTGCCTCTAATATAAACTTCAGTTTCTTTATGTGGCCTGGTAGAATTACAACCTTGGTTTTAAAAATAGATAACTTGGGATATAATATATGACTTAAATTTATAGTAAAATTTTAAGGTCACGTTGACAGATGTGTCCACGTCAATTAGATGTCAATTTTCTCACGTTAAAAATATTTCAACAATATAAGACTGGTTTCAACAATATTTTGGGGTCCTAGGGTTACAACTACTTATTATTCCTTAGCATAGGTCAGGTTTCAATAACAAAAAAAAAATTACTTATTACAACAAAAATAAATAGCAATATTTAAATAATATAATAATATTTTGTTCACGTATTATAAAATTGAGTTTTGTTGTAAAACTTTATAGAAAAAATAAAAGAGTAAAATTTGAAATAATCAAACTAAAAGTAATCATAAAAATAAATAATACACACTTTACTCAAGTTAATTATATATATTTCAATCAGCGAATTTTGTCGGATTGTGTCAACGAAGACTGGCGATCGAAACTGGTACACATAAATACACAATAATTAATTTGAATAAAGTGTCTATTATATTATGTTGTTATAATTATAATACTCAAAAGGGTTTAACAATAATAAAAGTAATCATACTTATAAAATACAAAAACCTACAATAATAAGGACGGAATTATCTTTCTAATGATTAAAAAGGTTTATGCAGAAACATTGTACTATTAAGTTTCAAATTCAATTATTTTTTGTGCAATAATTTACAGGTAATTACAGGTTGAAACAAAAAATGTTTGCATCAACGTATTTATCACTTGTACTTGGTAATTAAAAATTTACTAAGGCACAAAACGGTCATGGTTAACAGTAAAACAAAATTACTTGTTACATTGTTACCTGCTGCTATGCGACATTGGTAAGTATGAAAACGTGTTATATTGTTGTCGACTAAATTCGTAAATTCAGCTTCAACCAGCTGACCATCAAAATAGGTAATTAAATCTTCAAGAGGATACTCGTATCCTTGCAAGCATTCGCATTTGTAACCGCCAGTTTCAAATCCTCGGCCAAGTATTGGAACGCACTAATAAAAAGTAATTTTATCGTAATTATATATTTTTTATCTCAATAGGCAGGTACATTTTGACCTTAGTTACTTACATATGAACTCTTTTTATCGCATTTATTAGTTCCTTTGAATGCATTTGGAACGTGTACTTCATCTGGACATTGATTAATGTCCAGCTTTAATAAATCCATTGTAACAGCCACTACACCTCTAAAATGGTTATTATCTAGTTTAAAATACATTGACTATACATGCAATATCTATTAATTTATATTTTGGATAGATTAATATCTTACTTAAACTCTAATCTGGCTTTTAAACTGTCCCAGCCAAAGAAAGGTGCACCATATTGAATTTTCCACATAGGTACTTTTCCATGGCAATCAAAATATGGCTCACTCCAAGAACCATGATCAATAGCAGCAGCCCTATAGAAATTTGGATAATGTTCAAATTTTTTCATTGTTTCTCCAGTTTCGTTATATCTAATTTTCATCTTCATGTAGTACTTTTGTAAACTATCAAAATTAGTCGACCAACGTTGTTTTAAAAATTGATACCATTCCTTATTTAAATAAAGTTCCTCTATAAAAGGTATAATTATTACAATAATACATTTTAATGTTATTAACAAAAATATACCGCTTTTATTAAGTCTAGCTAGATCTTCAACAAAAAATTTCCTAGTGTTCAATACTGTTTTATAAGCATAAGGTGCAAAAAATGTACGATTTGTAAATTTATTTCGTTCCCAATAAGTTCCAGCAGACCAAACACGGCTGTTTCCCATAACTAACGATAATGTTTCTGCAATCATTTGATCTTCGGTTAAAGGTTTGTCTGCTACTCTTTTACCAGAAAACACTTCTTTTGGGTCAGATATCTAAAATAAAACTCTGGTGTCAATTAAATTTACAATAACTATAAATTATTTACTTGTGAAATACTATATTGTAAATTAATTAATTTTGTTATTGATAAATAATTTCTGACAAAGCGATAAACATCGTCGAAAGCTAAAAAACTAAATTGGTTTTTAATATTGTTAATTTAACTTGTTCTTTTTTAATTTACAACAGCTACTTATTATATAACAATAAATGAATAGCTAAGTGCAAAAACGGAAGCACTGACATTTTTACCAAAATTGAGTTAAACATGTTTTCGTATAGTTTTGAGGTAGCCCGATCGTTTGGTGTAAAAATAAAAATTGTGTCAGCAAAATTTAAACAATTTTCCGTTTAATCACAAGAAAATTCAACATATTCGAAAAGTTACGAAGTACGTAGATAGTTGAAGAATATCAAGACTTTTATTCTGATATATTAGATTAGCCAACCATACAAGCAGATCAATCAGATCAGAATAGTATTTAAACAATTTATTATAATTTAATTTTCAGAACAAAATTTTATTTTGTGTGAACTTTGTATCTTTTTTAACAATAAATTATGATTTAGTGCAAAAAAGAAAGTACTACTTCATAATACAAAAGAAGTGTTTGTTAAAAAACTTATATTGTGGATGAGCATTTTTGGGCGGTTTCTTACCAAGTAAATATGTTTCTAAAGAATTGTAAAAACAGCCGACAGTTTAAATTGATTATCTCGAAATGTCGATTTTGTAGTACTTCTCTTTTTGCACTTAGCCATTCAAATAATGTTCTTCAATGAGAGATTTAAAACATTTTTATTAAAGTTATTTTATACTTGCCTGTAAAAATGCGCTTATAAAATTGGCTAAACGAAGTGCCATTTTTGCTTCATTTTCAAAAAATTCTTCAGCTCCAAATTTATAACCACCATTCAAAATTAATTGCTCGGGCGTAAATTTATGACAATTTTCTTGTTTCACACTCAAAATAAAATCTAAAACTTTGTGTATGTTCATTTTACGTGTACGTAATGAATCTGGTCCAGATGTAGCATTTTTATATTGTGGATATGTTTCCATTGCCATGTCACGCATCAAGGATGGAGCTCGATCCAATTGAACTAGTTGCTTTTGAATCCCTGCATAATTAACACACTTAGTAATGTAAAATTATTATTGCTTGAATCTTACATCCAATTTTTTGACAATCAAACTGATTATAGTACTGTTCAGCAGTAGCTCGCTCGACAATTTCTCCAAGATATGGAGTTCTAACAAAAAATGGTAACCGATAACCAGGTTTGCAACGACACTGATAACCACCTCTACGAAAACCCCATCCATGTATTGGTTCACACTGCATTAATTATATTATTTAATATGTGGTATTAAAAGAAATTCATAATATTGCTAAGTTCAAAATATGCTCAAGTCAATCAGGTCTATTGTGTACTGGGAGCAAAGTACTAAATTGAATAAAAATACCTCATATAGAAATCGGGTAGTGTTTTTCAAAATGTTTACATACCGATATAAAAGATGGCGCATCCGTTATGTTATTTTAAACTTTATTTTAACATAAAGGTTGACCGTTTATTTTTAAAGGTTGTGATACATAATAGACCTGATAATCAATTTTAATGAATTTTGACGGTTATAGGAATAAAAAAAATCTAATAGGCATTGCCGGTATTTGAAAATACATTTTAACATTATGCACATTATCCACAAATGGAGTTATGCACAAAGAAAAAGCAAGGTCTACTTTATCAAAATAAGTCAAAACCTCAATTTTGCAAATACTATACTACTGGTTTTTAATAACACAGAATTATTACCTCAGTAGTTTCTATTTTGCACCTAGAAGTGCCTGCAAAGGCATTTGGACCATCATTACCTAAACTTTTTGGACACTGATTTATATCAATCCTATCAAATTCCATTTCAACAACCGAAGCTGCAGTGTACCTAAACATAAAAGAATTGTTTTGTTAATTATTGCAAAAGTAAATTATTAAATAATTAACTTACGTAGGATATTCAATATGCCTAAAGCCAGTATGTCTAGGATATATATCTGCAATTGGAGACACTGCCGCCACAAGCCATCTATTGGAACGACCACAATCAAAATAAGGTCTTGTCCATTTAATAGGTCCATGTTTTTCATCAGCATCTTGAGGTCCGTGAAATGTAAACGTTTCGTTTGTGTTATTTGCATAACGAATTTCAACTTGATAGGTGGTTTTCGTGTCGTGTCTTTCTTTGACATTATCGGGCAACCACAATTTGTACCATTTATTTATTCTATAATAGTCTGTTGTGTAATCGTAACTAGTATCAACTGGTACTGCCCCTAAATCTTGTACAGTGAAAGTGTTTAGCGTTGATATTCTTTCTAAATGTATGGGATCATTGAAATCATCTGCCCTGTAAGTTCTAGGGGCAAATCTAGGAAATGTTTTATTGAAGAAGCCCAAATAAGAAGGAGAATAGGACGTGTTTGGTGAAAAATAAATAGCACTAGCATTGATGTGCCGATTGGAAGACACATCTGCAACAGTAGACAGAAAATAATACATCATTCCGGGATCGTAAGTGTCATTAATTGCAGGACGAATAAATCTGCTTTGTAAAATATAACTCCAAAAGAATGCTCGACTACGAGCGATATTGTGGAGGTGTAACAATAAGGTTCTGTTTGGAAACAATGGATTTATATTGATTTCTTTCACGTCGGGTAAATGTGAAATTGAATCTTCAGGAAGGTATAAATCGCCGACATGTTGCACATGACAATTATCTTTGTTAACCTTGTCCATTTGTAAACGTACCTCATCGAATGCATCCCTATTTTGCCATTCGAATTGGGCTAGCACCACCCCAATGCACAATAAACAAAACGAAGCACTTGCCACGGAATACTGCCACATTTTAAATAAACTGTAATTAAATTAAACTAAAACAATCATAAGTTTGATCATAATATAATATTGTCTGTTCAATTCGGACGGATAAGGTTACTTTAAAAAAATAATAAAAACATTAGTCGGTGCCCAACCCACTATCAGTCATCACATCATCATCGCGGTAGAAAATGTTAGGTGGGAACAGGTGGGAGGAAGTGGCAACAGGAAAACTTATTTGGCTACCCCACGGATAGATGGCACTTTGGCACTGAAGCTGTAATGGCTGTAATAGAATTTGATTATGTTAAATGTTTGGTTATATTTTCAAAATTATGTTAATCATAGATAATTTATAACTATTAATGATTTATGGATATCAATTCAATTCTTCATGGATTGATAAGTAAATTAGTTTTTAAAGCGATTTTGGTATTCGGATTTTATACAGTGCCATCTGTTGTAAGTTTTTTAACTATTATAATTGGTTACGAGGGCTGGCGCGTGTCGCGGAATGACTGTTTTCCATACAGTCACTTATATACGAGTACTGCGAAATTTATTGCCCGTAGTATACACGCATCGACGCATCCCTTATTTTAAAACGTTGTTATTAACTTGCTTTCTTGTCTGTCTGTTCGGTACAAATATTGCAATAGATCAGAACCCGATGACAATATGCATTATTTTATTACTTTTACCAATCGGACCAACCTACACGGAAAGAAAATTATAGGAAAAATTACTAAAAAACCATCGTAATTTTCAGTATTAAAAATTGCAATGTCGGACTAGAGCGAAAAAATTGTAAATAATACGATGCTAGTACATCGTAAACTCCTTTCAACGAATTATACTGTTTAAAATGACACATAATCTCATGCATTGCAAGAGAAATTACAATGTTACTATAATAATATAAAGAAGTCGATACAGTAAAATTTCATAGAATAATAAAGTAATAATCATGATCGGGAAAGTAGAATTTTTCTATATACAAAATTAAAATTAAAATTAAAATAAATTTTAATTTATTCACTCATAATTATATTATTTCACAAGTTAATATATTTTATTTTATTTAATTTTTATTTAAAATTTTAAAAAGTAAGATATTTACACTATTACTGCTTAATACTTTTCTATTGTAATTATAGAGTAGAATATTATAAAAAAATAAAATTTTAAAAATATAGAAAATTTTTTTTTTTTTTATTTAAATAATTTTTTTTTTCAAGTTTCCGTGTACCTATTTTAACCAAAATCTAATCAGCACTAAGTCTCATTAGTAAATTACTAAATACTAAATTTGGTTAAAAAATTCCTATTACTTTTTGCTGTAGAGCGCACACAAAATTTGACCACACACACACACACCCACATTTTTTGGAAATGACGATTTTCGGCTTCTGGTATCCCAAAACGTCTAAATCCGCAAAAATCTCAACTTTTTTTTTCTGCACGATTACAATACTTTTTCATATTTCATATGATAAAGTAAAAAATATAATGAGAGCGATTTAAAAAATAGAAATCCCTATTTCAAGAACTCATGGTTATGAGCATTCACAAGAAATATAAATGAGATTGAACTACTAATTAAATAGTTAAATAAAAACTATAACTGATAATAATTGATAGGATTAATTCGTAACATGTGAAATTATATAATGAAATATCTTAATGATGTACATTGTTTTCATACAAAGAATTATAACGAAAATAATGAAATTCAAATTTTTATTTATTTATCCCAATTCAAAATTAAATAAATAATTAATTAATTTGTACTTGTGAATTCATATATTATAAAATAAAATAATTTATATATTATCGTCAAATATTTATTGGCGTTTATATTTATTCGAAATCGGATTTATTAAATTATATACAGAAACCCGAATGATAATTATCATAAAAACAGCCAAAACAAAAGATATTTCGGCAACGTGAGCAACAAATATATGAGGATTGCTTACATGAAAAGCAAATTTCGTTAACTTTTCTTAAAATTTGAAGAAAAAAAAGTTGTTGATTAGAGGTTTGAACCCGGTACCTTCGGTTTGTGAAGCTAGCGCTCTACCAGTCCGCCACCGGACTATTTGCGAAGATTGAAAACTTTAAAATATATGAAGCTCAAGTAAACTTTTAAGCCCTTTTTCTCGAAATTGGGTGCCCATTGCGTTTTACGGCTTTAACATAGTATGAGTATTGGGCACTACTATTACCACACAAAGCTTCATCCCAAACTTCATTTCCCAGATCGTGCATCCCCCTTGTTAGAGCCCTTTCTTCACGAAAATTACTGAATTTTAAAATAAAATTTTTTTTTTAATCTTCTTAAAATTTTACTCTGCCCCTTAAAGCTAATAACATTACTTATTATTTGAAACTAAGTTTGTTTAATTTGGTCAAAAATTAACCGAAAAATGATTTTTTAAAAGTTTTGTGTTTTCTTGAATCCGTGTAAAAATATATTTCTGCGAGCGTTTTCTGCGATTAGCTCAAAAGATAGGCTCCACCAAAAACATATTTCATACAAAATTGAAAGGTTAATTTAATTTTCTTCCATGTAATTTTTTTGTTATTCACCTACGGTAAGAATTGACCAAACTATCGCTATTTGTTTGCAAAAAGTGCATATCTGGGGGTATAGCCGGATATCCATGTAAAAAGTGCCCCCAGCGATTTTAAAAAATCCATATAGCTGATCGATTTCTAATTGAAAAAAACATTTTTTCTCATAATTTCAGCTTTTAAACCCGAAGGGTTACGGCATAATAAAAAAAAAAAAGCATTTTTTGCAATTGCGGGGCTAAAGTACTCACTTACCCCGATTTGCGGGTGTAAAGTGCTACTTTTTTGCCCTAGGGCAAAAAATAAGTTACTGCCGGGTAAAAAAGAAGTTACTGCCGGGCAAAAAAGAAGTCACCAGATTTTATTATCAATTTAATTCTCATTTTTTTGTAACATTTATATTTATGTTTACTTGACCGTAATTTGTATTTGTTAAAAAAAATAAAGAAGTTTTTGTCCTTATATTTAAATATTCTCCTTTCATATGTCACTCACGAATTTTTCACAGAAAACTCCCTTCTTACTCTTCATCATATGGTAAAATTTCCAACTTGATCCATCTGGTGGAACACAGTCAAAAAAAATAAAATCGATTTTTTTCATATTTTCTTCGAAGGAATCGGAATCGTGAAATGACATTATGGAATACCGGGCTGAGTTTGCACTTCCTTAAAATGACTGCCGAGAACCGCCTGGCTTGATATCGGTTTGAGGAATTAGCACACAACCGTCCGCGGGGGAACTTCCGACTTTAGATCCGATTAGAGCCGTATCAAAACTGTCGGCAGTTTGGCTGAGTTGTGATGGGGTTATGTGAGCCCCATCGCGAAGGTCGCTGACAATGCGAATCATGGCGTGCGGAATGGGTCCAAAAAACATGGCAGGACCCAACGGCAGAAGGATAGAAATTGCCTATGAGGATAGAATTTGACCGTGAAGCTTATCGACTGTCTTCAGAGGCGCGATGCTGGTAAGGGCGAGGCGAGGTCCAGGCTATTGTCGGAGGAGAATCAGTCTCTCCGAGAAAAGGCTCCCACGCCGGGCTCGCCGCGGGGCGCGTCCGTCATCCCGCTCCAGGGCCATTGGGGGGGGGCTAAAATCGACACCGATTAGAGCCGTTGTCGACTCTGTGCCCCCCCCCCCTTTGGTGCCGGTGGAATACTTGATTCACGTACTCGAGTATTAGCTACCTTAAGGGGAATAGAATTACCATTACCTGGTCTTGGCTGTAGTCATTCGCCGTGGGTGCATTTTAGCTCCTCTAAAGCCTCAATAAGCCTCTAAGCTCAATTACACGAGGATAGTGACTTGTACAAGTTACTAAAATCCAGTACTAATGCCTGATGCCTGATTTACACGTGTACAGTAGCTTAAGCAAGCTTCTAAAATAAGTAACTAAATTTAGTTACTTGCATGGTCTAGACTACACTTTTAGTACTCGCGCAAGTAAACAAATTAGCAAATATTTTAGTTAAGTGAATAGAACAACTGTCTAATTACTTGCGCAAGTAGCTACTCCCACCACCGAATTATTCAGACAATAACGATACTTGGCTGGTGTAGACAACGATTTTAGTTACTCGTTTAGGCAAGCATTTAGTGAATTGCTGATTTAATAAGTTTTAAAAAAATTAACATTATTTCTTTCAGCTGTTATATTATTTAATTTATATTATAGAAATGAAATTCTCGTCCGATGGAATGATTAGTAAAAAAGGATATTGGGTTTGCGGACTCCAAATAAAACTACAAAGTAACTTTGTCGACGTTCCGTTTTTACTAATTTATATATTATAATATTTAATATATTAATTCTTTTCATAGATGGAAAGTTGTTTTTTTTACCAGAGAACTAATTATTTCAGGACAACGTGCTATTTTAATTTACGTACTTAACAAAGTAGCTAACAAATCTACTAAACGTGTGTAGACAAGCACAGTCACTAAATTTTGCTACTTGCTTTAGTAGTTTGCTTAAGCTACTGTACACGTGTAAATCCCGTTTAAAAGCTAGTGATTTAAAAGAATGTTGTGTTTACATGGTAATAGCAGCTTGCTCAAGTTAGTAATGTTTTAAACAATGAATTCGAAGTGTCAAATCACTATTCTGTCAGGAAATATTAGAAAGCCTGCTAAAACGATATGATTACACGGGTTTAGTTTTCAGGAAAGTGGGAGTGGGAGTAGTACTGGGGCCCGATTCTTGAAATTTTGCGTATGCGCAAATGGGAAAGATGCGCATGCGAACCGCGTTTTGGTATTCTTGAAACCGCACCGGGAAATCGTCTACGAACTTTTCGTGCGCAATTACATCGCATGGTATCAACCATGCGCAACTTAGATTCGCATGCGTAACTACATCAATCTTTCACTCGGTTTTAATGTTTTTGGTGCACACAGAGGCGTATTACGGAAGTTTGGCGCCATAAGCCTTTAATATTCTTCGCTCCTATCTCCCTATCCTGGGTTTGAAATTTGAAAAATTTATAACGAAAACGAGACTTATTTTTAACAATTAAGACGGTTAATGATTAGGTAACTCAATATACGTAAAACAAATTATAAATACTTAAAAGGTTTTTTTTGGTGATTTCGCATTGGCGAAAACATTCACGATGTCGTCAAAATTTATGCTATTTAATACATCACTCTCAATGCACATAAGAGCCAATACGTTCAATTTTTTATTGGATAATGTAGACCTGCGGTAGTCCTTCACTCTTTTTAATGCTGAAAACGATCTCTCCTCCGTACAGTTTGTCACTGCTTTTCATTCGATGAAAATTCGCCTTTTAATTATTGGTCATCGAGATCACCGTTATACTTTTTAATGAAGTTTAAACTTGGGTAACAGAGTAACAGATTTTCATTAAAAGTAACAAATCTATTACAATTATTGTAATAGCTGGAACAGCCCTAGCTACCAGCTACAAAGCTTTTCTCGTAAAAGAAATTTTTAGGTTTTAACAGCATTACAATTTTATGCAACTGGAAGCTACCAAACTGATGTTGGATTTAATGTATATAATACAGCAGTAAGTCAGTCATCGGTTTTCTTCCAATTTTTTAATCCACCGCACCGGTCGGAACAGAATTTAGAAGACTTGTTACTTCCTCCCCCATTTTTTGACCATCTTTATATGTAAAATCTTTCGTAAATTTACCATCAATCAGTTTAGTTTTACTTATTACAAACTCGATTAAAATTTGTTTCTCTTCTGTGTTTATAGTTGCAGCCCTTTTAGCCATAATTACAGCACTGCACAATGTAATAATTATACACGACAACACAAACAACAGATCACAGCTAAGCAAAACAAACAAATTTTGACCACGTGATGTGGTGCGTTCATAAGTAATTGAAAGTCGCATACGAAAACTACTATCTACTTTCGTTTTGTATTCAAGAATACGACTTTGCGCATAGCGTTGATCGTATGCGTAATGGACCACACGAATCTGTCCGCATGCGGAGAGTTTCGCACGACTTCAAGAATCGGGCCCCTGGCTCCAGTAAATAGGATTGCTTTTTATTCACTAAACTGGAATTGTTACTAAAACCAGCACTGGAATTTAGTACTAAAATACTTATTTACACGAAGAAAGTACTAAAATTTAGTACTGGATTTTAGTAACTTGTACAAGTCACTATCCTCGTGTAATTGGCGCTTTAGTACTGGATTTTAGTAACTTGTACAAGTCACTATATCCTCGTGTAATTGAGGCTTTAGTACTGGATTTTAGTTACTTGTGCAAGTCACTATCCTTGTGTAATTGAGGCTTTAACCAATTTAATTTTAATCTGTCAAAGTAACTTGTCAACCAAGCTTGCTAATAATATTTTTTTAAAAGCGCTATTTCTTAGGATCGTATTCACTAACTTTTAAAGGATCTTAACGGAAAGGATGCCTTTACGTAAAGGCAAAACCTATTCTGTAATAACAAATGATCCTTTAGTAAAAGCCTGTCCTTTAAGAACCATCTTTACGAAACGGTGCGGCGAGGGATGCCTTTAGGTGAAGGATTTGCTCATTCAGTAACTCGAAAGGAACCGTTACCATAGTCAAAATACACCACGTTGATCCTTAACATAAAGGATGGTCAGTAGGTGCCTTTAAGAAAATTGAAGTGTTATTTTGTATCAGTAAAAGGGAATTTGAAACTTGAAAAGTCAATTTATTTTCAAAATGAATATTCAATTGAATAATATTATTCTTGAGGAATTACGCAAAAGGTATGTGGTTTTGTTAATAATTATTATAAAGTGTAAATTAAAAAAAAGTTTTATGAAACGATTTCCTAACAGTTTTTTTTTTTAATTAAAAATTAATTATATGTTTTATATAAAATAATCCCTGCGCAATTTATAATGGTATGTACGTTTTTGAAAAGAAAGTGCACAATTAAAGAAACGGTTAAGAGATGCCAATGATCCATTTTTGATTGGTGAAGATGAGTTTAAGCGACTGTATCGGTTCACCAGGGATGTTGCCTTCTGGTTATTTCTTGAAATACAACTTGATTTACAAGCTCCAAATAGCAGATGCACAAAAATTCCTATTGTAGTTATGGTAAATTTTACCTATCATTTAAACGTTTGTGATTTAAATGATTATAAACATTCTTGTAGTTTGTTGGTACCTTGCATTTCCTGGCACACGGGAGTTACCAAAAATCTGCTGACCAAGATTATAGAAATTTGTATTTATTATTATACACATCCAAATATTTAACATTAAAATTTAAATACGTCAAATATTTTACAGGTTATGTTTTTAAATCAACCAATGAGAACAAATAGTCCATGTGTACTATTACGATATTACGTCTCGCCTATTACAACTGCCAGGTATAGAGGCGTGCGCCTGGGGCCTTATAAATCCAGGGGGCCTCAAAATTCAGCTCTCTAAATAAAATAAAGTAATTTTATCTAACTTTTTTTGTAATGAAAATAATTAATTAATAATTATTACAGCGTATTTCATAATTCATAAGAAATTGTGGCATAGGGAAAACACATTGAAAATTAACCAATATAAAATAATAACTGATGTGAGTAGTAAAAATATTTAGAGTGGGCCTCAAAATAAAATTACTCCTGGAGCCTCTCAAATGCTAAATCCGCCATTGACAATAACCTTTCCCAAGTCCTATTGAGTTAGACCAACTACTTCAGTTGCAGGTTAAATCAAAAAATTTGGGTTAAACAATGAAATAGGTTGAAAAGCTGTTTTTTACGCAATATCATTGGTTAACCCACACATTTTGGTTTAACCTGCTACTGAAAAACTGGGCTTGTTTATCAAGTTCGGTTTAAATCGTCAAAGGATCCAAGAGTGTATAAGAGACGAAGAAACAAACGAAGAAATACTCAGTTTTATGAAAAACACACCACGTGACAATAAATGAGCGTAAATCTAATCACTATTTTTAGTATAAATTTAAAACATTAATTTTTGGTATTTTGGATTAAAATAAAAAAAAAAAAATTCCATATGTGTGACATACACATAAGAATCATTCAGTGAGGATTTTAAATTATAGTCAAATATCCTGTGAGAATCTCGATAATAGAGCGCGATTTATGCGCGTTACCTAATTTCATGAGAAATCGCTCTCTTATAACATTTTCTTGCACAATTAGCAGTGGCGAATTTCCGAATCGACACAAGAGGCGCTCGCCTGGAGCCTCATAAATCCAGGGGGACTCAAAATTCAGATTTCAAAATAAAATAAAGTAATTTTATCTAACTTTTTTTGTAATGAAAATAATTAATAATTATCACAACGTATTTCATAATTCATAAGAAATTGTGGCATAAGGAAAACATATCGAAAACCTTTTTTTAAGTAGGCTAATAAAATGACTACTGATGTGAGTAGCAAAATTTTTAGAGGAGGCCTCAAAATTAATTTGCGCCTGGGGCCTCTGAAATCCTAAATCCGCCACTGATAAACTTGCAAGTAGTAACTAATTTGTTACTTCCAACTTTATAGGAGGGTTATCGGCTACCGTTAGTATGCATGCGAATTCTGACGAAAAGGTGTTCTGACGATGATAACCCTCCTGTAAAGTTGGAAGTAACCAAACGTTGGTTACTTGCAAGTTTATAGAAGGGGAATCATTTACCTAAAAAAAAGGTTTATGTAAAAAGTTAGTTGAAAAAATGCAGTGGGGCTCCGTCAAATTATAGTTTAATTTGGTAGGGGCTCCGCGCCTAAAAAAGTTTGAGAACCGCTGAATTAGAGAATGCGTTTTTAAACGGATCCTTTCAGGTACCCTGCCTTTACCGAAAGGATCTTATTTTAAAGGATGAGTTAGTGAATACGACCCTTAGTTTTACTATCGAGTTTTTAACAATAATTAAAAATCAAAATATTAAGTCCTAAATATCTTTAGAGGCTGAATAAAAATCTCTTTAATTTGATATACTTTTTATTCTTATCCGTTATAATGCGAAGCAGGAATTTAGAAAATATCAATTTACCAATGTAAATTTCCTATGTTCAAAAATGTCATATTCTAACATAATTATGGTAAATTATTTCTCAAATAAAGTTAAAAGTAGAATCTTAAAATAAGATGAATTCACATAAAATGACCATGTTATTGTCACACATAATTAAATTGTGTTTAAAAAAAAGGTTAAAAAAATTTAACTCGATAGATTTTAATTTTATTGGATAAAAAGTTGCATTTTAAAGAACTTTTAATTTTATGTGTCACAAATGGTATGGTGGTATTTAAATTATTAAAAGGGGGGTTGAGTTCTAGCTCAACCCAAAGTACGCAGACGAGTTTTTCCTTTTCTATTTAGTAGAGCCAGGCTTACAAAAGCCAAAAGCTGTCATAATATATATAATAAAAATTCAATGAAAGTTTCATTAAATCTATGAAATTTTAACGAATGAACTTTAATTCTCTATATTTATGAAAAATTTAATAGTAGTATTAATGAAAAATATTCATTATTTTTAAGAAGGGTTTATTGCATTTATGAGTTTTTTTTAATGTTTTAATGAATTCCTTCATTTTATTTATGAACCATGTTTAAATGAGTTCATTGGTTGAAAAATTTTTTTCGGTGTATGTTTATTCAACACAATTCTACTACATATTATACAGGAGAGGAAATGGGTTTTCCTCGTTTCGATTTCCTCGAAATGTTTATTTTCTAGCGGTTTGAATCGTTTTCTGTTAGGGGCACCTGCGGGGCCGTCAAACCTTCTGCGCTCCTGTGCACCGCACCGAACTGCCCTATCTTAGCTACGGCACTGAGTAAACTTGAAAACAATGCATGATCTCAAAGGATCTCAACTTCTCCAATTTATTTTAAAGATCTCACTTATCTCAATTTTTAACATAAAATATTTAAAATGAAATATTCTTTCACCTCTGTGGTGGAAACACTTATGGTGGGTTTCATAAAGGTATCTTAAAATTTAAACTACGATTAAAATTATAACCATAGTTACAACAATTAAAATGCATTGTTGTTATATTGTTTGAATATTATAATCGTAGATTGAATTTTAAACCTCTTTTGTGAAACCGGGCATTAAGGAACTCATCTTAGATTAAAAATACATACATACAGACATCGTCATGAAAATATGAAAAATAAGTTGAAATCAAGGCCGTATTTAGGGGGGGGGGTGTCGAATCCCCCCTAAATGCGTTACAACCCCCCCCCTCCGGAAATTGTTTATGAAGTCCGACTGCAATCGTAAAAAATCAGAAAAACGACAGAAAAAACTGGTTGTAATGACCCTAATTCGTGCTTATTCTTAAAAAACTCACTACCGGAGTTTTATCACGATCCCTATACCTCCCTTCAGATATGTACGGGAGGTAAAACTGCGTCATCGTATCTCCGGAAATGTTTAACCGATTCAGATAAAATTTGATGTGCTGATGATTGGAGGTATTGCGGCAGAAGTGACGATAAATTTTTAAAAAAGTATTAAATCATAATATCATAGTTTTTATCTTTTTTCTCAAGACATATCTTTATGTCCATGACCTATCAGATAAGGTCATGTGGGTGGCCACATTATACTTTTTTCACAAAATTTTATGTTAATGTTCGATATTATATTATTTACTCTAGTAATTAAATGCAGAAGTTTTAGTTGAATACATCGGAAAATTACGCAATAGAACTTGTATTTCAAATCCACCTTTTACCGACACTAAATTTTCAGCAATCTTTTCGGTCGGTTTCATACGTCTAGTTGTCATGGAAATAAAATTCCGTAACATCGTCTGGCGTAAGTCTACGTTGTTTCAATTCCCCCCCGCCTATGCAATGGAAGGTTGTTTGAGCCTCGAGTTGTACAAATAAATGCTTATATTACTGATAAAATTCTTTAAACTATGCAACTAGGTAATATTGAACTTCCATTCAATTAAACGTTATGACAGGAAAACAATTCAAAACCATTTTTGATGTTTTAGAAGTTTCCATTATTTGGATAATTAATTTGTGTAAATAGTTTCTTTAAATATATTAAAAACATTGGTACAACAAAAACGTGTAATGATGTTTTAGATAAAACGTTAAATTTATTGATAAGACGACCGGATACCGATAGACTGGTTTGCAATTTGAGCGCGAAAAGCGCATGTCCGTTGTCTGCGAGCAACCTGAATGCAAGTGCCTCGCCGCGCCGTTTTGACTGGTGCAAATCCAACGTACGTATTTTGTCGGTTGCACATTGCATTTGGCATAAAGCCGCGGGAGTCGGCACTACACCAAAATTTTACGTCATCAACAATTGTTTTTATTAAGTTTAAAATTTTAACCAAACATTATTTTTTTTATTAATTCCTTTGTTAAAAATTTTGTGTGTTGTCATAAGTTTTATTAAATATGTTTGTTGTGTTTGTTAAACATTAAGGTTGATATAAAGGATTACAAAAACGAGTGGTATGTATCTATTAATACATTTTCTTTGTTAACAATATTATTAACGGCTGCTAATTTCGCGATTTCGTTCGCCTTACATCGTGTGTACTAAATCAATTCGTTTGATCCTCATTTCAACCACCTATTATTTTGCACGGAGGCATTTAGTTTGGCTTATTTAATGAAACACAGTTAATAAATGAATCGATTTTTAGTAATTGCATACCGGTCTAATGTCTTGGGTGTAAGGTTATTTTTGAATTTATAATGATTGCGTGTGCGCAAGTTATTAAAACGAAAGGGTTCGAGACTAAGTCCTTGCGCGTTGATTTGTGAACCCCGACAACCGGCAACTAACACGTTGACGTGGTCAGCCATTAACTACTTATGCTACGCCATTAATATCTGATTAATACAAAGTTGTAATTTTTTTGCAAGTCAGGTACTGTATCCAAATTTTATATTTTATCGTAAACCGACAGACTAGAACAAGTTGACAAACGCCGGTTAGCTAATCTTCCTTCTTAAAACCAAAATGGTAGCTTATGCCGCAATATTTTTTATAAATCATTACTCGCGAAAAGATTGCTAATTGCCATCGAGCAAATTAATTTCTATCTTCGTATTTATTTTCCTTGATTGTATTTTAAATATCTGCATGTCTAGTTCGTTATTAGTGGTCTTCTAATTGGAGTAAACCTTGAACATTGTTGTGTTTTATAATAGCAATTTTTTTAAAATTCAGGTATAAATATTTTTGTCATTCACTTTGCCGGGTTTCTCCACTATGGATTTTACAGGTTGTCACATAATTTTCGAAACTATTCTGTATGCTCCTAACCTATTAATTGACGAACAATTTCCATACAAAATCTTGCAGTGTGTACAGCGAGGGCGTAAAATTTTGACTAAATTCGAATTTTTTACAGCTCGTAAGATAGCATGGCTCGTGACCTTGATGTGCGCAACAATTTTCGTATAAATCTCGTTAACTTTCTCGCTTATATACAGGCCCGTCTCACGTTATTTGCGCATCTCGGAGCCATATTCTAATATGCAATTTCGATAAATCATCGAATATATAAACAGTCCTTAAAATACCACATTTGTTCAACGTTTATATTTTTTTGTCGTGTTTCTTGTATTTTGAATTTTTTTAAATTGCCTTCTTATTTTTCTTCACAAATTAGATTAGGTACCAAAAATGTACAATATATACAAATCAGCAAAGCAAAATAAGCGTAGCAATTGAAAAATCGCAGGTGGAAAAATGTTATTACTAATGTTAGTGGTGACAAAAGTGCGATCTTAAAATGTAAAGTTGACGTGTTCCGAGAATTTTCCGTGAAAACTCGCGCTAAATAGGAAACGCATTTTATCTAGTGGTGCCCGATTATAACGAATTTTCTTTCATAGCATCCAATGTAAAAGTCAGGCCGACAAAGTCTATATAAAAGAAAATCAGGCGGTCAATAGCGGACGACTTCGCTATTCAGATATTGTTATTACTAGATAACAATAGTTTAATAATTATATTATAAATTATTAATTGTGAAGTATTCACTAGCCAGGGAAATTGGTCGGCAATGTATGTAGACCGATTTCACTGGCTAGTTTATATATATAATAATTATATAATGGCGAATTATTACCACACAGGCACTGTAACAAAACTAAGCGAAGGGTCAACAATAGCTTTTGTTACAATAGTTTTGTAAGCAAGGTGGAATACTTGTTTTTCTAAATATTCTATTATCTAGTTTTTTGGTGTTATTTTCTGAACAAGTTATGTGGGTAGGCTAATCATTTAGATATTGTACGTGTGCCCTCCCCACAATATGGGTTACTAATTCCGAAGCATAAAAATGGCAATTACTTAGAGAACCAGTTTTGCAAAGTTAACATCTCACTATGGTTTTGTATGAGTTTGACTGAAAAACGAAATTGAAATCCGGTTTTGTTACTCACGTAGGCACCCTTGGTACTAAACTTATTGATAAGCACTTTGCACATATAAAAATACAGGGCTTTCGTTTAAAAACTAGCTAGTCAGAATTACATTATTATTATTATATGGTGAACTAAAGTAATGTTTGCTTATAGTAATAATTGCAGTTTAGTAATTTGGGGAATATTTTGACATTCTGTAAAAGATCTAAAAGAAATTGAAAATCAATTTTTTGCCGTTATTTTGATTTCATTTAACGATTCTTAATAATTTATTAATGGTTATTAATGATTTCTATGAAAAGGTTCTCTTAATTTTATTTTGAAGTCAAATCGGTGGGCAAAGCAGCTGAGAATAGTGCAAGACTGAACATTTTTAGTTTGTCCCTAGATAAGGTTAAATTTGAGAACTTCTGAGTCGTCTAGTCTCTGTAGCCCACTACTATTACTAGTAGCCCAAGACTTTTAGCCTAATAGGCCAGCGGTTTACCGTCTCAAATGCGCCTAAAAACTACATTAACCGACCAATCAACGTTCTAGTGGCCTGGAAATGATTTTATTCGATATCTTATATTAACTGAGAAAAAACTTCTATATGTGTAGTTCCAAAATATTGCGTCTTATGGTGTTTTTTTAGAAAAAACTAGTGAAGATTTAAAAAAAACAAATTTGGAATGACTATAGCTGTAACTCAAACTGTGTTCGACACGGTACGCTGAATTTCGATTATAAATATTTTTAGAATTCTATAAAATTAAGTTCAAACAGCAAAATTGTCTCTACTCTGTCCCTTCAACAAATTTGTTGATTTCGGTATCAATATATCGACACCTGATATGAATAACATTGTAACTCATTTTGCCCAGTTTTCAGGAGAGCGATTTAAAGATTTTATTTCTGTATACACAATACAGTAAAGCTGATATTATTTTATTAAATATAATAATAGAATTAATTGAGATATAACCAACATTCTTAAACCAAATTATACATATTTCTATAATGAAGTTACATTCATATCAGGTGTCGATATGATATCTTTTCCAATAAAATGTTATTAAAAATGGTTAATTTTATAGGTGTATAAACTTATAATGTAATATATGAATTAAAACTAAAACAAATTAATTAAACAATTATTATATAACAATATATTATATTGTTTCACAAGTTACAAATTTATTAATTATATGGTATTTTAGTAACGAAATTGATTCCGTATTGCTATTTTTCAAATTATTCCATCTTTTCTTTTGTCCCACACTTTCGATGTCTCCTCCCCTGGCATTGTTAAGCTCGTGTCTCTCTATAAAATTTGTAGAAAATCGTTTTTATAAAATTTTGCATACAAACAATGTGACGTCACGTGACATAAAATATTTTTAAGCCATGTCCCACTAAAAAATATTCGGTGCAAAGTTTTATACAAATAAGATCATCTCAGTAGTTGACGTTTTGGTTTCAACAGCTAAGGGGCAGCCTTCTTTTATAAAAAATTTAGAAACTGTTCTAAAATGAGAATTTTTATAAAACGATTTTGTGACGTCATGAAAATAGAAGCACCATAATAATATTTTTACAGATGTCATTTTTATAAAACAATTCCACTGTTTCACTATCAAAATCGTTTTTATGCAAAATTCCAACAAAACAGGTTAAATTGCAATATGATGGAAAAATATCAAGACCAAAACTAATTAAAAAATCTTTAAAATCGATGCTTGTGATTTGCATATGAATTTTGGCGTAAATGGTGCAGAATTTATGATAGTATTATATTTCTACTTTAGTTATTCCTAAATAATATACAATATATTTTGTTAGAATCGAACAATATTGTAACATTTCGGTCTCTCTCGATTGCATTGAAATATTATATCTATCTTTGTCGGTGAGATCACACCCTTAAGCTGTCATAAATTTTATATTAAATTGTCATAAATTCATAAATAAATTTTAATTTTAACTGGTGGCCGCCCTGGCAATAGTCACCCTGCTCAAATTTAGAATCGATTGCATGATTTGTCTCTGCACTATTATCTATTAACAATTTTCCGCAGAAACATCTCTTCTCTGGCATGACAAAATGCCAGCGGAGATATGTTTTTGTACATTACTCATTATACATCGTGATCTAGAAAGTACTTTCTTCAGTTTTATCATTTACGTGCTATGTACGAATACGAGAACATTTTTTATTGGCATTCTTACTGATATTATTGCAAACCATGGCAAATTGAATGAAGTTGACTAGGGAAGAACGTCACGAAAAGAAGCGACAATCTGAAAAATTGAGGTATCGTATATTTCTATGTATAATATATTCGTAGTTTGGAGTCTTTTTTCTATCCAGTTCATCAGTAACAGTGTCTTCCTTGCCTAAAAATTTCTAATCTGTCCACCAAATCTCTCGCCTGGTCGGTTTCCCCTGGCATTTTCAAAATCTTGGAACTACCTATATACACCAAATTTTTTTATGGGTCTTTTAATAGTTGAAAACAATCTTGTTTTAAAAATATAAATTTCGGGGAAAAAGGAACTTATGGAAGCTTAATTGGATCAAAACACACATTTTTGAGTTTTTGACTTTTCTTGTAAAATCAATGGTTTTTAAGATAAATCTCAATAAATGGCGAAAAATTTCTACCTTTACGATTTGTTTCTCAGAAACCAATCGTCAAATCAGAATAAATGAAAACCGAAAATTTTCAGATAACCTTAAACTATCACGGCATTTTATTATTTTTAGAGCCGAAATATAACTATTTTCTGACAAAAGGCATTCTTCTTTAGCAGAAAATAAAAAATATTTACTTGCTTATTGTAATGCTTCCAATATTGTTGAATAAAATGTTCCAATTAATAAAATGAACGTGCATATTTAGTAGATTTCTAAAGGCGGTGTGACACACACGTTAATTTTGTACAAAATTTTGTAGTAAACTTTGTACAAAATTATGTCAAGTGTAAAACGTATAAATTTTGTACAAAATTATGTCAAGTGTAAAACGTATAAATTTTGTACTAAATTTTTTCAAAGAACTGTGTGTGACACCTAGTTTGAAATATTTGTTTGAAATTTTGAAATTTCTCAAATGTCAAAATAATAAATGGATCAAAAATTTTTATCTACTACATGTTCTACGATAATAACAATAACTGCTGCGGTTGCTATTTTAAAAGGGTTAAACGAACAATGTGGGCTCAACCATGGTTAAAGCGAAGAATTGAAGGAAGAGGTATCTTAAATAAAATGTTGAACTCGGAATTGAAAAATGAAGACAAATCGGCATATACTCATTTTCTTCGTCTTGCCAGCGCACAATTTAATTATTTATTAGCTTTAATTGAGAGTGATATAAATAAATCAGCGTTTTAACTCTTCTAGCATAACATATTTAAAAGGATCTAATTTATTGTTATATTCATTTTAATTTTGCTTTAAATTTAAATCAAATAAAAACAAAATGTTTAGTAATGGAATTCCAACTTCCTCTTCATCCCAATCAAAAGAGTTTTCCACACCTCTCAAATCCTAGGAGGTCATAGCAGCCGTATATCCTCTCCGTAAAGATTTACCGAATTATAAAAACCCGGACCGCAAAAAATCAAGTGTAATCCACTAACTACTAACTCATTTTAATTCTTCTTCAGGTGCCGTTTTCGCTATGGAGTTTGGCAATCATCAGTGCAATTTTTATATTTGAAATATCTGTTCTGATCAGTTGGGTTGATGCATACTTATATCATTCTTTCACATTTCCCAGCCAAGATGTCCGTTTTCGGCTAACACTTTTCTTCTCCTGAATTTATATCATACGATATATATATATCGTCTCATCACGTGGTCCAAGTATTAAAGCTTCCACCTTTAGATGGTCATTAGAATTTCCCGAGCTTTTTCCATTATTTTGAGAATCTTCACATTCGTCACACTATTTATTTCTATATACACGCAAAAAAATTTATTTTATTTAAAGTAAGACCCCGCACAATTTAACTCGAAAATTTGGTACGATAAAATAGAACAATTTTGTTTAAATTTAGTACAAAATTTATATTCTTATTTTTAAGCTGCATAATATGCCGCATACATATATCTTCTGTTTTAGGCTTCTATACACAGTATATGAAGAAGCCTTATGTTCTGGTCCCGTGTCCGTCCGTCCGTCCGTCCGCATAATTCAATTTTTAGGTCCTTAATTCTAATCCAAAAATCCTTAATTTTCTAGTGTATTTTTTTCTTATATATTATAGTAAAATTATATTACCAATAGTAAATTATCGGTTTATTATTTTTTTAATCCGTTATTTTATTAAGAATAAATCGAAAAGTAGTGGTTTTCCGTGATTGGTGAATTTATTAAATATGATAAAAAAATAATGTACAAAAATATTTGGGGAGCGATTTAAGAATAATTTGCACTTAATTCATATTAATGAATCAAATCGAGATTTCCTTTACAATTAATCCAGAAAGAAAGGAGATGTATAGAAGCCTTAGAACGGCGGTCATCCGAGTTCCAACTTGTTTAGTGCATTATAATTAACCTACAATAACCTACCACGTGACATTGATTCGTCAAATAGCAAACATCCATTGTAGGTTTATAGATATAACTTGAGTTACTGATAAGATTAACGAGAGGTGAATAAATCGGCCCTTAGTGTTAGTAACAGTGAAAACTATTAGTCCAGTCAAATAAGCATTCAACCTCGGAATGAGAGGGAATAAGCTGTAAATTGGTATAAACCTTTGTTTTGGTATTCTAAATACTGGTAGAAAAGTCTCATATAATCTCGTGTCCGCGTCCCAAGATATTGAAGGTCAAAGGTCACAAAAATCGTTTTTTTGCAATTATCTCGTTTACTAGGTGAAATACGTTATTTAAGTTTATTATACAACTTGGAGATAATAAAATAAAATTATCTACAAGTTTTATACCAAGCATTTTTTTGTATCATTAGCCTTTCTCGAGATACAGCGCGGAGAGTAGCAAGCGCGCATCCGTTAGAATTAAAAAATGCCGAGAAGAACCCGTGCTTCTGAGGATCATTTTTAACTTTTCTAGTAATGCAGGCTAATAGCCCCGCCCCTTCAACATAGGTTCACATAATTATAGGTTTTTTAAATCTTCAAACGTATTAATAACAAATGTCAACAAAAGTGGTAACATATCCCTTAATAAATACATGAGGAAAATCGCAAATGACCAATAAGTTACTTAATTCTAACGGATGCGCGCTTTCTATTCCCCGCGCTGTATCTCGAGAAGTCCGCAAAAGAATTGGATCTATTTGAAAAACAGTTCTATCAGAAGGGAGTTATGATGTTCATGGGAATATCAAAGTAAAGAACCACAACAACAATTTTTGTTGAGCATGATCCTAAAATTAATTCAGAATACTATATTAGAATTGTTTGAAGCCACTTTTGAACCTTGCAAAAGGGTTATATCCTACTGGTGATTGGATATTTCACTATTTATTGTTATTTAACTAAGACTCCACACTAGCGCACGTGAAAACTATAGAACCTCTTAAAAAGATAATAAAACGTAAGAAAAACAAATTCCTCTGGAAAAGATACAACGATCGCTAAAATTATGGCCTAAGCGTCTTTTACAAGTATACAAGAATGAAGGATAACACACTGTATAAAATTATTTTAAAAAATTTGATGTGGCCAGCACATAACCTCCCACCTATGACATCTAAAATGTCAATAGTTATTTTTAATAAACAAACATAATATGAAACGAACATGGAATACCAGATATGAGTGTTTTTATCACAAATTTACACTAGGCAACTAACAAACTTTAATTTCTTTTAGCGACTCAACTACAAAGAATAGGACCTATAGTCCAGGAAAAATAGACAAAAAAATGGCTTGAGTTAGACTGAAAGCAGTCTAAAGTTTTGCATGCACCTTAGTATTATGGCCAACAATGTCCCAAAGTTCCCATTGATATCATTTGCGCTAGCTGTGTTATGCGAGGCCAAAGGTCGCGAAAAACTGTTTTTCGCATATATCCCACAAACGACGATAATTAGTGAAAAAACTAAAAAGAACTAATTTGTATAGTAGTTATCACGGAACTTCAGACCTCGTCATAATAAGCTGATGCCCGGTTTCACAAAAGAGGTTTAAAATTCAATCTAGGATTATAATATTCAAACAATATAACAACAATGCATTTTAATTGTTGTAACTATGGTTATAATTTTAATCGTAGTTTAAATTTTAAGATACCTTTATGAAACCCACCATGAATGTAGCATACACAACTGATTATTTGCATTGACAAATGCAAATCATATGTATGACAAGGATAGAAATAAAATATTTTGTCATCTTCAAGCGATGTAATGTCGACATACGTTAGAAATATTGGAATTTGAAGCATTGTAAGTTAGAAAAAGACAGAAAATCAGTAGTACAACATAAATACACATACTGCTTAATTAAAATTTACATTGATTTGACTTATATTTGCAAAATGTCACGATAAGGTTATAAACAATTTTAACCTCCTACTCAGTGGCGGGCTCGTCCTATTGTTTGCAGGTTGCACAATCGCCAAAAATTACGCCATAGGAGTAATATTTAATTTAATTGTGTGTACAATATTTGATCGGCAAAACGATCAAGTTTTTTTGAGGTACTAAAAAAACCCTATCTAACATTTTAGGAGAATAATAAATAGGAAAAACTTTAACCCTACATATCTAAAGCATAAGCCGCCGCTGCTCCAATTAATGTATAGTTTTAGGTTAGACTATGACAGCGGTTTAAATTTACCGCTTCTATTTTACTTCACAAAAAGTTATGTTTACAAACATACATTTGACTAGTGATTCTCATCTTAGTTCGTATGGTTTAGAATTATGACGAGGTCTGAAGTTCCGTGAGTACTACTATAGCTAAGGTAATTTGCTATAAAAAGTTATTTAAAAGTTTTTTTGTAACAAAAGTAGTTTCATTTACATGTTGACTGAAAGATTTCACGCAGCTAATATATCATTGTGAAGCAGGCAAAACATGATGCTGATGTTCTGATCATCGAAAGAGCAATATAATAGTCACATACGAGTACTCCCATTATGGTTGGCGAGGATGTGGGCTTGATGGCCATATTGATTGCGCCAGCTCCTCAGCACAAAATATTGTATTTTCAGAAGCCCGGTAAAGCAAAAGTGGAATCAAATATGTATTGTTCTCGAAGTTTAGCTTCATATCGAAAATGTCATACCTGTGAAAGGCAAATTGATCTTCAGGATTGGGGTTGGGCATTACAAAATAATATCCTAGAGAAAATGACAATTCTGCTCCAGATGTATTACTTAATACAGCATTTTGAAATTGCAAGAAAATCTGTGCTTCCAATTGTTGATGTCGGAAAGCAGGATTGAACTGCTCTATAGTTCTAATGCCAAAATAAAACTGTTTTTGGCGATCTTTGACCTCGCGTAACACAGCTAGCGGAAAGGATATCGATGGGAAACTTCGAGACATTGTACAGGTCCATAATACTAACAAGGTGGAACTCGGATGACCGCAGTTCTAAGGCTTCTATACATCTCCTTTCTTTCTGGATTAATTGTAAAGGAAACCTCGGTTTGATTCATCAATATGAATTAAGTGCAAATTATTCTTAAATCGCTCCCCAAATATTTTTGTACTTTATTTTTTTATCATATTTAATAAATTCACCAATCACGGAAAACCACTACTTTTCGATTTATTCTTAATAAAATAACGGATTAAAAAAATAATAAACCGATAATTTACTATTGGTAATATAATTTTACTATATAAGAAAAAAATACACTTGAAAATTAAGAATTAAGGAGACCTAAAAATTGAATTATGCGGACAGACGGACGGACGGACACGGGACCAGAACATAAGGCTTCTTCATTTACTGTGTATAGAAGCCTAAAAGGTACATGCAAAAATTTAGCCGGTTACAAATTATTTCCATGTGGAAGTCTATTTTTCCTTGACTACTATTTATGACAATTATTTACTTGATTATGATCTCCCTATTAAAAAATTAATAATAATATGTGCGGGTGGTGAAATATATTAATTCCTAAAATTTTGATTAAAAACTATGTCAATCTTCAAGCAAATTACAACTTCCTGTTTGTGAATTCGTACCAAAATCAAATGGGCTCTTACAAAATGGGGACAGATGTTAAATACTAAATTTCAAAATTTTAGGACAAACCGTATATGAGTTATCGCATATACGGCCGGCCATACAGACATCATCGTGAAAATATGAAAAATTAGTTGTAATGACCCTAATTCGTGCTTATTCACCAAAA
Source organism: Cantharis lateralis (assembly GCA_963170105.1). NCBI lineage: Eukaryota > Metazoa > Arthropoda > Insecta > Coleoptera > Cantharidae > Cantharis > Cantharis lateralis. Next base: position 16,112,364 of record OY720629.1, read on the forward strand.
ACTCTACCCGATTTTTATCACGATCCCTATACCTCCCTTGCAGGTATGTGCGGAAGGTAATAAACCGGAAAGAATTTCGACTTATTGAATTTCAAAATAGTTCATTTTTTAATTCACGGTACCTGTAATAGTGTGATCGAGAGAATTGCTGTTCCACTTCCACAACAATGGAATTTATTTATTCATTCGGTATTTAACAAGAAACAATTAACACAGTTTTTATCTGAGCATCTGATTAAACACTCCACAGAAAAGGTGGAGGTTTCACAAATATTTTAGAATTAAGAGGCAATTTCGAAGTAAATGCTGATTATTTATTGAGTTCTAATCAAGAGGAAGCTGATACTAGGATTTTGCTGCATATACTGGTTATTCCAGATGCATAATTCAGTGCAACGATACCGATGTGCTAATAGTACTGAAGTTTCCTTCAAGAAATACTTAACCAAAAAGAGTTGATGATCACTGGCAGAGGGACTGTTTGTGATCCCACAAGTCAATTTTCAGGATTTTTGAAAAAATCAGCATGTAAAACAATTTTAGATCATTCAGAGTAGAGATGTTTTTAAAATAGAGAACGATGAGAAATATTCGAAAAATATAAAATGACATAGAAAAATACAAAAATAAATCGAATTTTCATCTAATCGAGTACCACATCAGTCGAGTTACATATCAATCGAGTTCCCAACTAATCCAATTGCACATCAATCGAGTCCCAACCAATAGAGTTGCACATCAGTTGAGTTGATGTATTTGATGAAGGACGAACAACTAAAATTGACAATATTAGGAAACGATATTGTTGTTATTTAAATCGTTATTTTAATTACTACCACTAAAAAAGAGATCCATCGTCTAGCTGCCAGTGCGGGGACGGGCTTTCCAGCTAAGTAATATATAGAATAATTTTTTACTTTTATATTGGTTTCAGTGGATCATCTAGGTACTTACACGGATAATCTACTATACTACTCGAATCTAATATCTAATACTTTGGACGAGGAATCTATCGTTGGACGATTTGTTTTTGGCAAACCGAAACGACGATCACAAGCTCTACCACGCACGGGGTACACTAATCGTTATTTAAAAACGAGTTCTTAAGGCTAGAAAACCACAAATTGTAATTTGTGAACAGTCAGTGAAGAATGCCAATAATTTCTGCAACGAACCGGTCCACAAGATTTGTCTTTGCTCACAATTAACGTTCAAAGATTAAAAGCACATAAGAATGATTTAATCGCCCTTTGCTAGTGATTATTAAAAGGGGTTTGCTGTTTGGTATCGCCATGTTCCATGTTTAATACATTAGTTGGAGACTAAAATATAATAAATCCGGGGGTTCAACGGTTTATAACAGATTAACAGATTATAACTTTCTTACATCAAAATTTAAATCATTATATCATTTTAAGCAAAATGCTCCAAAAAACTAGTTCACTTTGTGAGAATGCTTGTTTTTATTTAAATAACCGATTTATTATTTGCAGTTTGGCTATGTGTATTAAAATTAAATAATATTGTAGGAACGTTGCGTATTGGACTAAATTCTTCTTCTTTTTTTATTGGTTTCCTTATTCTTACGTGGGGTCAACGACCTGTGTTTACCAAGTGGTGTACCAAATTTACACTTGACACCCCCTTGGTTTTCTGAGCACTTACATACACTCGAGTCATGCACTCGAGTAGGGTGCTAACCTGCCTAGATGCATAGCCCATAGGTAGAACCATGTAGAACTTAGGCTTTAGATTACAACAGTGCCAGTGTAGTCGGCGTGACCGAGCTTTGAACTGCGGACTCCCGCTCCGTAACGTCTCGATTTAAGTAATCACATACTGTTGGTATTTTTGGTATTATTGGTCATAAATATAATTGAATAGCTAAATGCAAACAGGGTAGTTGGTACTGACATTTTTATCAAAATTGAGTTAGGGTCAAGTGGGGTAAATGCGAGCACCACAACTATAATTTTACTTTCAATTTAATGTCATGTAAAACTTAACAGCTTTATAGCAACCGTAATTGCTAGCATGTATTAGGAACTTAGTAAACTAATTTTTCTAAAATACTATTCGTTTTTTTAATTTTTAGGTTAAAATTTTTTTGTGAAATTATGAAAGTTCTTCATATTATATAAAATTAAATTAAAATAAAACGAGTTAAACAAACGATAAAAGAATTAACGGCTGCTAAATTTGACCATAATATAATGGCTAATACAATGTAACAGCTTTACCTGTTTCTAATCCTACTTATTGCGGTATTAAAGTAGCATCTAAATTTATTTTAGGCTCCTATACAGCGTATAGGAAGAAGCCTTATGATCTAGCTCCGTGTCCGTCTGTCCGCATAATTCAAAATAATAATTCAACGCACGTTCTTAAAACAATTTTACTTTTATATAGAATATTTTTAGATTGGTATTAATTATTCAGATTATCTACATATATATTTTTTAATCCGATATTCTTATTTTGTATTTTTAGAGTAGGTATTTTACGTGTTTTATAAATATTTCATTACGAATTGTGTTTTATTTGTGGTTTGTAAATTGCAAATATTTACCTATAATGGTCGAAATTAAAAAAATATATATTACAATTTCAGACGTTAGCGTTTTCCTTATATAGTAAAAAAATCTACCTAATTAAAAGATTAAGGCATTAAAAATTGGAATAAAATAAAGCCCAAATAATTTAACCTACCGAAAAAGTAGATGTATAGAAGCCTAAGAACTGTCGCAAAAGCGAGTTCCACCTTGTTTCATATACCTGTGTACCTTATAAACTCGAAACTTGAATTTCGGGAGTTCCAGGTCGGCAATGATTGTTGAAATTATTTAATTGATCACAAATCGATTACAACCCGAGTTGTTCTTTTTTTTATTCTATATAATATTCGAGAAACTTTTCATTGCTATCATGAATCAAAGGAATTTATATGATCCACATAATCATAAAAATGTTTATAAAATTTTGCATTACTTTTAATTTTAAAATTGATTTATTTTCAATGCAAAGCGAGCGTGACGAGTATTTAAAAAAAATTAATTTAATTTTCAACTTTAAGTTAAGTTATTAATTACTTATTTTCTAATTATCTATGTTATAGAATTTACCATATTTAAAACAATAAATTAAATACGAAATTAAATTAAATTTTGACAAAATATAATAGAAAGAAGTGTATAATTTTGTTAAAAGTAAGCTTAAAATGGTCTTAAACATGCCCAAGACCCTCACTAAATTCTTAAAAGCCTACTAAAGATTTTAGTGATCCCACTAAGGATAGTATCCTTTTAACTCGACTATGCATACGGTTTTCTTGGTTACCTACTAACTAAGACACTAATAGCGCTTTAGTAGCTACGATTGTGTCTTCATCAGAAATTATACATTACAGTGTCGAAATATTAAAGATCTAATACAGTAGAGTCTCGCTTATATTAACTCCCAGTTATATGGATCTCCCAGTTATATGTACAATGAAATTTTTGTATGGGAACTCTATTATAATTATGTACATTAAAAAAAATAGAAAAACTCGATTATATGTTCTGTAAAAATTCAATGTTTTCGCAGTTTTACTGTTACATTTGCAGTTGTGCAAAATATATATTATAACTTATTATTCATACTTGCATATTATTTGATGTAATTTTAAAAATACCCATCAATCTTCTCTCAAACATTGTTTCGCGTTGTGGAATTTATGCGGCATTGAACCTACACTACATTTTTAAGAAACATGGCACCTTTAGAATAAAAGGCAAAAATATTGTCTACAATAATTGATTCCAGTCGTTCTTCTTACTATACATTTCCTATTTCTTTGCACCGTTTCCGAGATGCACTGATTTTAAATAGGCTGCAAAAATGTTAATAAAACTAACAAAACTTTATTGTGATTTTAATAAAATACAGAGATTTTTTAAGTCACTGTATCTCGCAAAGAGTGCGACAAAATAGAAAAATGCATATAAACGAAATTCGAAAAAAACGAAAAAAAATGAAGGGGCAAGGGAATGAAAGTTTTAAACAAAAAATATATTTTGGTAACAGAAATAATTGTGTGAGAAAAAAGTCGCGTCGAAACGTACAAATTACATTGCTAAAGTAGGTACATACCACGGTACATACATAGGAATATTATTATATTTATTATAATTAGAGACCGGATAAATAAGTACGGTTTTTTGAAAAATAAGTGCTTAAAAAAGCACGATATTTTACAAAAATAAGTTCGAATTATGTCAAAAAAAGCTATGAAAAAGTTAATAATTGAAACAAAAAAAGGCAAAACAAAAGAAATAAACAAAGAACACTTTTGCACCTATTATTTGATTAAGTTAAAATATATAGAGGGTATTCCATGCAAAATCTGTCACTTTTTTAAGTGACCCCTTTTGATTTTTCTCAAAATTTCATATGTTTTTGAGAACAATGTAATACTCGTTTATGATTTTTTTCCAAATATTTTTGACCATCCGTTTCTTAAATATGATTTTTTTTTAATGTTTATAACATTGCGAGAGATACACCTATCGGATCGTTTGTTATGAAAGTTTTTGATTTTCAATGCTCTTTAAAAAAAATAATATGATTTTGATCCAAATCATTGCGTTCCCAGTTAATTTTTATTTTCATGCAAAAAAAGTTGTATCTGGCAATGCTAGATAAATAAAACGGAAAAGCTGACTGAAATCACTAATTCGGCGTAATAAAATCTATTTAATTCAGTTAAAATAGAGCAGGTGGAAAAATCACAATTAAGGGTACGTTTATATTGGAGCTATGATTAGTGATAAGAACTAAGAAATTTCTTAGCTATAATCTAACCGCTATTCTATTGCCTTATTTGCTTTGGCTTGTGCGCTGCTTCAACATAAACAGAAACATAATACTTCAAAGTTTTGCTTTTCTCTGCTTCGCTAGTATCGCTTATCGCAGCTAGAACATAAACGTACCCTAAGTAGTTAACAAGAATTTAAATAGCAAATAAAATAAGTCCTAAATAAGCACTTAAATAAAATAATAAGCATGAGTAAAAGAAAAAAAACAAAACATTGCCGCCTAAGGTCAAAAAATTAATTTTAAGTCAAAGTTAAATTTTAAAGTCGAAAATAAGTTCAAAATAAGCACAAAAATAGAAAATAAGCGAAAAATCGCGAAACAAGCAAAAAAAGCATGAAAAACTATACGTTAAATACATAATTTTATGTAATTCTTCCAGATCTCAAATTTCAAAAAGCTGCTTTTAAAATTGACAATAAGCAAAAATGCTTAAAATCCGGTCTCTAATTATAATATTATCATCATATTTATTTAAATTTAAGCAGTGCACAGAGAAACATTTTTATTAGTTGAAAGTCATTTTTTTCTATAGTTCAAATGTAATTTGATGTTTTCTACTAATAATATTGTAAATATAATTTAAGCATAACTAGTATGTAACATGTGTATTAATATATGATACAAACGAGCATTTTTAATATAAAAGATGATATCCCAGTTATATATGTAAATCTCGATTATAAGGACAGGGCTTGCAAACAATAGTTCATATAAGCGAGACTCTACTGTAATTTAATCTTTTATCGTTTGTTTAACTCGTTTTATTTTAATTTAATTTTATATATATTTTCACGAGTTAATAATATATTAATTAATTGTTGTTCATATTATTTCATTTACCCCGCTTTTAGGGGCAAATGTAATAAATGTTTGTCGTTTGTGTGGTTACTGCATTTAGGCATACCAGGGGGAAATGTAATTAAACCAACAGTTTCTACAACACATTTTATTTTATTTTGTTTAGAAACTACAAACGGTTTTTGGGAATAATAACTTTTAATATACAAACAAAATAATGCGGCTTACGATTACTAAGAACCATCAATATTTTTCAAGTTTTGCATTTGCCTCACTTGACCCTTAGTCCAGGAAAAATAGACAAAAAAATGGGTTGAGTTGGAAATAATTTGTAACCTTAGTATTATGGACACGAACAATGTCTCCAAGTTCCCCATCGATATACGTTCCGCTAGCTGAGTTACTCGAGGTTAAAGGTCGCCAAAAACAGTTTTTTGCATATATCTCGAGAACGACGATAATTACTGAAAAAACTAAAAGGAACTAATTTGTAGCTAAGGCAATTTGCTATAAAAAGTTATTTAAAAGTTTTTTTGTAACAAAAGTAGTTTCATTTACATGTTGACTCAAAGATTTCACTCAACTAATATATCATTGTGAAGCAGGCAAAACATGATGCTGATATTCTGATCATCGAAACAGCAATATAACAGTCACATACGAGTACTACCGTTATGGTTGGCGAGGATGTGGACACTTGATGGCCATATTAATTGCGCGAGCTCTTCTTCAGGGACAAAATATTGTATTTTCAGAAGCCTGGCAAAGCAAAATTGGAATCAAAAATGTATTGTTCTCGAAGTTTAGCTTCATAATATCCAAAATGTCATCTCTATATTTTATTTCTTCACGCAATTACAGGCTGTGATATGACTTTTGCTCTATTTCGGAAAGGTAAATTGATTCTCAGGACTGGGGTTGAGCATTACAAAATAATGGCCTAGAGCCAATGACAACTCTGCTCCAAGCTGCTCCAGAGGTATTACTTAATACAGCATTTTGAAATTGCAAGAAAATATGTGCTTTCAATTGTGGATGTCGGAAAGCAAGATTGAACTGCTCTATAGTTTGTAGCCAATGTTCGAACACGGTATCATTATTTAATATTGATTACGTGGAGAGTGATGACAGCATCGATCCGTCGTCTTTCCTTGTCCAAACTTTGAAGACAGAAGAATTGGACTCCGATACCGATGAAGAATGTTAATACCACGATCACTGAATAATGTATACGTAAATAAATGTGTAAGGGCCAATTTCATAATGAATTTTAAAGGAAGCGTTAAATTTAAAACCGCTTTTAAAGCCAAATTGATCATTTTGATTGGTTTATTTTGTCTTAAAAGCGGTTTTAAATTTAACGCTTCCTTTAAAATTTATTATGAAATTGGCCCTAATAAATGCATTCACATTAAATTAAACAAAAATACATGTATCTATTGAATTATAATTCATTTTCCGTCATTATATCCTAAGATCACTCTTTATTCTCCGAGTAAAGTGTTCTACATTCTTGGTTCTTTGAAACACCGTATTTCGTGACCAATTGTCCCTACAAAAAAACTTTCAAATAACTTTTTATAGAAAATCGGCTTAACTACAAATTAGCTCTCTATAGTTTTTTCAATGGATGTCACCGTTCTTGAGATATATGCGAAAAACTGTTTTTGGCGACCTTTAACCTCGAGTAACACAGCTAGCGGAACGTATATCGATGGGGAACTTTGAGACATTGTTCATGTCCATAATACTAAGGTGCATGCAAAAATTTAGCCTGTTACAAATTATTTCCATGTGGAAGTCTATTTTTCCTGGACTACCTATACAGTTTTGAGGTAGCCCGATCGTTTAGTATAAAAATTAAAATTGTGTCAGCAAAATTTTACCAATTAATCACAAAAAAATTCAACATATTTGAAAAGTTACAAAGTACATAGTTGAAGAATATCGAAATTTTTATTCTGATAATATATTAGATTGGCCAACCATACAAGAAGATCAATCAGATCAGGATAGTATTTAAACAATTTAATATAATTTAATTTTCAGAATAAAATTTAATAATATATGAATTAAAACTAAAACACCCTTCGAGAAATACTTCACAATACAAAAAAAGGGTTTGTTAAAACACTATTATTGTAAAATATGTTTCTAAAGGATTGTAAAAAATATATTTATATAATAAAATTTGAAGATCGATTACACAAAGCAGCCAGTTTAAACCGATTATCTCAAAATGTCGATTTTATTGTAACCACCCCGTGCAAAAATTTCGGCGAAATTCGAGCTCTTAAAACATCGACCGACCCCTCTGATAGTAGAGTATGTATGTATTGTGATGGAACGTTCCTTGTGGTAACTTCCTTTTTTCAACTTATAATTTTTGCTCCGGTCTAGCTCAAATTTTTTTTCGGAGGTGAGACTCTAAGGAGTGGGTTTCTTTTAAAAATTTTAGAACTGCAATTTTGTTACCTTATAATATGGTGCGATAAACTTTATCAAGCCGGCTATGCAGATGTGGCTTGCAAACGTATCAACTTTGTTCCTTTTAAAAATTTTCAAAAAAAAACAAATTTTAATTTTCTCACCATTCTACTTTGATTTAAATATTTCGAGCTTCCAGCTTTTTCCTTTTCAAATAAAACAAACGCCGAAATCACAATTTCACTTTTTATTAACTAATATACCCAAATATGGACTCAAAATAATGTGCGTTTATCAACGCATCCACACGCGTTGGCTTACGGCATCAAAAAGCAATCATTTTCATTTTACAAATACCAACATAAACTTTTCAAAATCAAAAACAATTTGTACAGGATGAAACAATTTACAAAATTAACAAAAACAATAAAAACCAATTTGTTTCACCACAGTATATATCGGTTTTTATAACGTTCAACGTCTTCCCATTCCTTTCCTAATCTCTTAATCAAGATTGAGAGGTATTTAGGCATTTAATTCCTCAAAAATGTTGCCAGCATCTTGTGAGGGAGCACGGCCGAGATATCCTTGTGTACTTGGTCGGGGATCGAACCCACAACTACGGCATAGCAATCCAGTATTCATACCGCTCGCCTACGACCGTGCTCTTAATAGTAGAGTTCCCGTATAAACAAAACGCTTAAAAACGATTTCTGTGGGGGTGTCGGGGTTAAAAGCTGCAACTTGCAGAGATGAAAGGTTAGATGGGAATCCGAAGGTAATCAAAAATAATCACGCGCAAAAGGGCGCTATTTAAAAAAACTCGGATGACCGCAGTTCTAAGGCTTCTATACATCTCCTTTCTTTCGGGATTAATTGTAAAGGAAACCTCGATTTGATTCACTAATATGAATTAAGAGCAAATTATTCTTAAATCGCTCCCCAAATATTTTTGTACTTTTTTTTTATCATATTTAATAAATTCACCAATCACGGAAAACCACTATTCGATTTATTCTGAATAAAATAACGGATTAAAAAAATAATAAACCGATAATTTACTATTGATAATATAATTTTACTATATAAGAAAAAAATACACTAGAAAATTAAGGATTTTAGGATTAGAATTAAGGAGATCTAAAAATTGAATTATGCGGACGGACGGACACGGGACCAGAACATAAGGCTTCTTCATATACTGTGTATAGAAGCCTAAAAACGAAAAGTGTCGTGGGACACCCGACAAAAGCGAAGCTTTTTACGCTATGTATAAATAAAATCCAATTATTATTAATATAATTTTTATATGGTAGTAAATTGTTATTATGAAATTATTTTTAAATAATTTAAAATAATACCAGTGGCGTATTTAAAAAATTCCTACGGGGGGGGGGGTTATTTTTATTTTATAGTTTATTTTTTGGGTTCTCGTTAATCCATTCATGCGCATCCGTTCTAAATTTAAGAATTCCAAACGTGCCCCAGACTATACTTTATGTACGACTATTAAGTCTTATCAATTAATTCATAATAATAATAATCAACAAAAAAAAGTCAATTACTTGTAGTCAACTACTCATTATTAAATACATCTACTACAAGTAAATTAATATCTGCCCGTAAATTAAGTTGCAAATTCCAGAATTTATATACGATCATCGCGGGCAAAGTATTGATTTTAGGGAAAAAGTGAAAGATACCTTTTCCATTGGATTCATCTTTTTCTTCGTATTGTTATTTTCCAAATGGAAATCTGACACTTATTAAGGGAGCTGCAGGGAAAAAAAGTTTCGAAAATCAGCCAATTAGGTCGTCACTGAGGTCACTTCCGTTTGCTTTTTCGTCCCGTTCGCTATTTTAGATTTTAGGTGCCGTGCGTTAAAAAGCTTCGCTTTAAAAAATAAAATTTTTAATTTTAATGTAAAATTTAAAATAATGAAATATTTACACGTTTACTATTTACCTATACGTATCTAATACTTTTTTTATTGTAATTATGGAGTAGAATTTAGAAAAAACTAGCTGACCCGGCAGACGTTGTCCTGCCCAAATTTGAATAAATATGTTTGTTCGATTAATTACATCACGTCAGCTATCGATAACCTATTGTTTTAACCTGTTCGCGTATAAGTCAACCTCGACGCGACCAATCGGGACCAAAAAATAGATTATGCAATCTACATAATATATCTAAGCTATGGTGCATAATATGGCTTCGATACCTCTTGCGGTTTCCGAGTTTACCTAGGCCTAACAAACGCAAAATTGATTTTATATATACGTAGATAGATAAAATTTAAAAAATATAGAAATTTTTTGTTTTGATCACATTTATTTTCTTTGAGTTTTCGTGTATACCTATTTTAAGCAAAATCTAATCATTATATTACTAACTTATTATTATATTATTACTAATAATTAAGCGCACACGTTAATGAAAAGTACCCCTTTATCTCAGATTCTATTTCATCTGAAACAACAATGTTAATCAAGCATCAACAGATGCGCAAGATCGTACTTTTCCATAATAGAAATATATCTTATCGATTAGGAAATAAAAAGAATGGATTCACCGTCTTATTTTTCAATATGAAAAACTCATAAAAACTGGCTTGATTACAAATATACAGGGCTCGTTCCGTAGAAACCTATACAACTGATATGAATAATGGCATCAGTTATTCACAATAGGCAGGAGAGAATGCAGCACTAATCGGTTGCGCTTGAAAGTCCACGGAATATGAAATAGTTTGATGCGTACGATTCCCCTGCTTCCCCCTACTATAATCGTGACTTGACAATCAAGTAATACTTCGCATGTACATATGTGCTCGCCAGAGGTCTTGCCCAAGTCAGCTAAACACAATTTGTGGATGTTGTAGAAGATGTATTCAGTGGAAGAATGCCGATAAAGTACGTACGTGATATAAAAAATCTGTTAGAAAGATATCAAGAGGATGAATTTCGAAGTAGATACAGATTCGGAAAAAACACTTCAAGTTTACGATTTTGCCATTGATAATAAACGAACTAAGCAAAATTAATAACCGCGGACTTCCTTTTCCACCTGTAAATTAATAAATAAATATTCAGGGAAGTATACAATTAATTATTGTTTTCAATCTTTTAGACTGTATCTAGTGATTTGTGAGGAGTTCGCCAGCAATCAGTTGTAGAATTATAAAAACAGTGTCTATACTGCTAACCCAAACTAATTAAATCGATATGTTTATTTTCCAAATACCGAAATTGACCAACGAAAAAATATTACAAAATTTGCAGGAATATTTGGGTTTCTTGGAATTTTTGCATTTGTGTGGATTGTACCCATATTGCAATTGAAAATCCTGGAGGCAATAATGCAGAAGTATTCCTCAACAAAAACGCTTATTTTTCTCTCAACGTCCAAGTTAGTTCATCTAACCCTTTTTTTTTCTAAAAAGAATTGCTTAAGGTGGCAGCTGGGCCACGAATGGAAATATTGGACTTTGTTGTGTGGCATCCAGGATCTACGCACGATAGCGTTATTTTTTACCGAAGTAGTTGACGAGTTCGTTTTGAAAATGATCAAGTATTGGGCATAATTTTGAGAGATAACGGGTATTCCCTCTCCCCTGTAACGGTACCACGTTTTCTCTACTTATTCGCGGTACCAATCACTTAAATTCACTTTTAGGATTTTGTATCCTTTCTTTTTGTTATCCTTGGATAACAAATCAAACTCAGATTTATATTGTTGTTTGATTTTATTGTTACTAAATTTGTAACCGTACAATTATGCGACCCTGCGCTATGACTAGTCGACTACTAGTGACCGCTCTCTGACGGTTATCCACGATTGTCGCCGCGACTAGCTTATCAATTGCACAGATAAGGGTAGGTGTATCATTACACCCCGCAGACCGTACTTTTTCAAATAAATTATTGTTGGTAAAATTTGTTTTAAATTGTTTATTTTATTAGGTATTGCTATCATTATTATGAATGAGTCGATCATAATATTAAGATTAGTATCAAATATGTTGTCGCTCTTCGGGCTCCCGGGCGGAGTTAAAAAAGTATTTCATTATAACCAACGTTCTACGTGTGTGATCTATCGCATTTGAAAACTTTCGAAGAAGATTTATATTAGATTTCAAAGTTAAAAAATTGTGTTATTTTCTCTTTTTAAAATTTTCAAGAATCAATTCTGCCAATTCTTGTTCCGCAATTGATTTCTTTAAGTCGCTCTCTTCAATTTTTATCCCGACTTCATGTAGCTATGTTTTTTGTTCAATGCTTAGTTTAATTTCTTAGCTCTTAAGTTGCATTCACTTTCCAAAAGAGCAACTTCCTCTTTGGTAGATTGGGGCTTTGACATAGCTGGAAGTAAAATCTTTTACTAGTAGATAATAAGTATAAACATTATTTAATAAACTCACGAATTGGTTGTTGATGGGTTTGGCTGTCATCTATTTGAGTCACCTGAACAGCATCGTTTTGAGACCTGAAAGTGTCAATATAATTATTGCGTAACAAAATAGGCAAATTTTATGAATGCTCAAATTGAGTTGTGCTGTTCCAGGGTCACATCTATATGCGGAGCAGCAGCATCGACTGCTTCCATTACCAAATCAACAGGATCTTCTGGTGGTGGGCTACCTCCAGTTTGTAGTCTGTTATATTTATATTTCCTAAAAAATAATATTGAAACAAATTCCCAGGGTAATGTTATGATAAAAATGATTCACATACCTTTGCTTTAAGTTGTTTCACAATTTTTTCAACTGCATTTCACTTCTGATCACTGATACATCACTTCGAGCATTATAAACATTAGTGATCTTCTTCCACTTAATTTGCTTTTCTTGTATAGTGGCTGCGTCAGTTTTCTGATTTTCCACTAAGTTGTGCGCCTCCACTTTATATATCTATCACTTTATATTGATTATAAATAGTATAGCTCGTTATAGTGGGAGCACGTGCTCAGACTTAAGGCATACTGCACCAAGCACAATTTTGAGATTCGATTATAAGTACGGGCATTAGTAATGAGGACAAAAATGTTGATATGAACAAAATCAATGCCGCCTGCCTTAGTTAGCAATCACCATTTGCATCTAGTAGCAGAACAGTTTTCAACAGGTTGTCCAACATAACAAAACCATATTTGAAGACCCTGATGCAAGAAGGGGATATGTGCAAAAATTTCAAGATAGCCCATTATTGCACCAAGCGAAGAATGTTCGTTTTAGAACCCAACCATGCAAAAATCTAACTTTCCAAATTTTTGTCACATATCCCCTTCTTGCATCAGGGTCTTCATTTATGAAATACCAGCGATGATTTCCCGATGCAATTTTTAAATTTTATAACGTTCATTTTTAAATTTTACGTTAAAGTGGCAATCACGGGAGGGGGGCAACCACTATGCGGTTACATTACAAAACAATATCTTAGAGCCAATGACAACTCTGTTCCAAGCTGCTCCAGATGTATCGTTTAATACAGTATTTTGTAAATGCATGACTGGCTGTTCTTCCAATTTTGGATAGGATTGAACTGCTCTATAGTTTGTAACCAAAAATGTCATGGTCGAACTTGTTCGAACACGGTACCGTTTGATATCGATAACGTGGAGAATGATGACAACATCGATGCGTAGTCTTTCCTCGTCCAAACTTTGGAGGCAGAAGAATTGATTTCCGATACTGATGAAAAATCTTAATACCACGATCACTGAATAATATATGCATAAATAAATAAAAAGAAATTTACAAACATACATACATACAAGATACGCGCGAAAAACATAACCCTTCCTTGGCAGTCGGGTAAAAACAACAATACATGTATCTATTGAATTATAATTCATTTTCCGTCATTATATCTTAAGATTACTCCTTAATCGCCGTAGTGATATTGTTCTACATTCTTGGTTTTTTGAAACGCCGTATTTTGTGGCCGATGCCTCTACAAAAAAACTTTCAAATAACTTTTTATGGCAAATTGCTTTAGCTAAAATTAGCTCCCTATGTTTTTTTCAATAATGTCACTGTTCTCGAGATACATGCAAAAATCTGTTTGTGCGACCTTTGATCTCTCGTAACACAACTAACGGAAAGGATATCGATGGGGAACTTTGAGACATTGGTCAGGGCAATAATACTAAAGTGCAAGCAAAAATTTTTGCTCGTTATAAATTATTTCCATGTGAAAGTCTATTTTACCTGGACTAGGGTAGTTTTTAATATGTTTAATTTTTATTTGAACCATATTGTGAACGAAAGTTCAGTGTGTAGGGTATTCGTGTGCATATATCACGTGATTTCACGCTGGAGCTACCTTAATAATGTAGTTAGGTTTTATTCTCTGAAATTCATCCTTCTCAAATATTTGTTTTATGCTATTTTCGAATAATCGTTTACATGTCTCAAATTCTGAATATTTACGGCAATTTAATTTTGTTTCACTCCTATCAATCGTCCCTTTCAAATAAAATTTTTAAACTGTTTTTCCAATGGATGTTAACTCAAATTGAACACATCTAAAGAGTTAGATTTTTAAATAATATATTTGTTTCATCCCTGTTGTTCACCATATTCAAAGATTTGATTATTTTACAATATTTTTCTAATTGTCTAAATCGTGCAATTACATTTCCAAAGTTTCAGATTTTTGTCCACTTTTTACGGATTCTGGCCCTCTATGCATTGGTAGGACTGGCGGGACGGAATTGCTCAGAAAAATCGTTGACTGGACGGGATCGAAAAACGTATTCACATCTTCTCTAATTTGAAAAAGCAATAATTCAGACATTCAATAGTTAAAAGTGTGGGCCAAAATTCGTAAGTTCACCTGCGGTTCGGCAGAACTAATGGGAATACTATTTTATTCAAGTGGTTTTTTAAAGGCCCATATAGCTCCGAAGGAATGCGTTTTGTATACATAGGAATATAGGTAAGTTGGGTTAACACCTAATATTTTAGCTTCAAGACTCTTGGTAACTTATGTGTAACTTTTTGGACACCATTTTTAGTTAGAAATTATTATAATATAGGAGTATTTAACAGATTCCCCAAAACAATAATGTTCAAAAATAATATTGATCTATTATAATGCAAAATTATTATAAACAAGAAATTTTTGATAGAAATATAGATCGAGTAGTGAACACTTATTGGGATCTCTTTTTTTTTAGTTTTAGTGGATCAGAAAATAGCTTGAAGTGATGTAGAAAGTTGGTTCTACGCTGTTTGCGTCTAAATAAATGCACCACAAAAAATCGGAAGTGCCTTCCGACTTTTACTACCTATTTGTATTGAATATTAATGGATTAACTCATTTTTTCCACAAGTGGGGTATAACATTTTATCTAATTTTGTCTGGGAGAATCGTCATTGGGGTAGTCAAAAATCGATGCAGAAAAAAGTTGAATTATATTCATTACACAACTATTTCTGAAACTGGTTTAACATAGAGTCACTTTCAACCCGATATTTGATGCCCGAAAAGACATCTTTTTCTCTTTATTAGAGATTATAAAATGTTAATAATAATGATGTATAAATGGAATTTATAATGGTAGTGAATCACAAACGTGGCTGACATTAAAAAATATTTATATTTTGTTCATACCTTGGTGCAGAAGTTTGCTATTTAGCAGTGAAAATGTCATTATTTTATTACCGAATATTTGTCGTGGAAAAAGAAGGGTACAGGACGTTTAAACGCGGGCGGTTGGACGCCGCCGTTTGAAGGCAGGGACGTTTGAACTCGGGGACGTTTGAACGCAGGTACGTTTCAACGCAGGGACGTTCGCACCCTGGGTGTTTGAACGCAAATAAATTAAAATGGGATATTTATAGAGTTCCTAGAAGCCGGTACTGCGAGGGGTTTTGTAAACGATTAATATGCGGTGTAAGATTAAAACTTTTTCTTATAATTTCTAAAAAGACATAATTAAATATTAACTGTAACCTACCACCCGATATACTTTTCGCGCAGATTCCACGTTTTCGTGGAGCCCCCCCCCACATCTTTACGTAATGAATTTATGTTTTGGTACAATTTTAAATATTTTTTAGCTGGATATTGAGAGATTACCCGGATTACCAACGTTACTTTGTAAAAAGAAAAAAAATTATATTCGATTTTTAAATTTAATTAAAAAAAATATTTTAAGACATTACGTAAGGAATACATCGGACTCCCCCCCCCCCACCTAAGATTTCCGACACCCTCTCCATCTAAACCCTTTCGTAACTAATGGACGATCCTTAATATTACTCTTTGAAATATTAAAAAACGTTGCCTGCGTGTAGGGTGTTATTAATAGCATTACATGCCTTTTCTGAATATGTCAGGGTGATCAGGGTAAATTTCCTAAATGCTGACAATTAATGCATCTACTATTGTGCCCTAAAAATGCGCAATATAAAACACAATGCTTAATACAATGTTCATAATATCGGAAATTTTAATTGTTCGCGTCCAAACGCCCTTGCGGTCAAACGTACCTATGCCCCTACGTCCAAACGTCCTTGCGTTCAAACGACGGCGTTCATCTGCTCGCGATTAAACGGTCGAATCACGTTCGTGATTCACTACCAAAGTAAAAATACGCCCGAATACTAGTATTATTATTATAATATTATATGTTTAGTAATCCTGAACCAATACACGTTACAAGTTTGATGATGTCTATTATGACCACCACACAAAAATTAAATTCCAATTTAGCTCTTGGAATTGAGTTTTTGAACAAAAACATTTTTTTGTCGAAAATGGAATAAAAATATAAGATTTATGTAAACTATTTTTATTTTATTTTTTCACAATAATCAGGGATATAAATCAAATTTAAATTAATTTTTCAACTTTGTATCTTAAACGTACGACAATTCCCGAGCTCAATGTGACGTCAGAATCTCACACAGGCCCGCGCCAAGCCTATCTGGAGCTCTCGGGCAAGTCACTCTAATACGCCCCCCTTACAGTGATTTAAAATATTCAAAAGTAATAATACTGTAAATTTTCAAAAATTTTGCAGAGACATTTTAAGAAATATTATATATTTATTATAATATTTATTTATTATTTATCTCGTAACTATACAATATTGTAAAAATACTACACTAAATACAACGAACTGTGAATACTCCTATATTGATTTTTACCTCCAATCAACCAAAAAAATTGGAGGTATGGTAATCGAAAAAAATTTCAATTTTTACATTTTCGAGACCACCGTGTTTAGAAACGTAAAGATCTGCAAAAAATAAAAAACAAATTTCTGTGTCGGTCGGTCGGTGGCCAGATTTTGTCCCTCGATTTATTCCTGAACCATCCAAACAATCCGAACCAAATTTGGTACGGTAGTAAGGTTTGCGGTAGAAAAGTGAAAATCAGGTTTTCATCGCGATCTGTCAATCAGGAGCGCCACTACAAGAAAATGATACAAGATTTTTAAAAGCGATTTTGTCTTGTGATAGGTTATTTTAAAGACCTTGAAAAGCTTTATCCAGAATAGGTGAAATTAACTTCCTATCTGTCATCTGTCAAAAATTACAAGCTGTCAAAGTTAAAACTTCAAGAGTAAATAACTCGTGAAGTACTGAAGGGATCTCAACCAAATTTGGTATGTAGGAACATTGCCCCCAAAGGACTTGATAGCATATGGAACCCTTCGATAAAAATTAGTGATGCAATATAAAAAAAAATAATTAATTTTTTTTGCGAAAACTTGAAAAAGGTCCTTGTCCTTCGATTTTCTTCGACATTTCGACGTCAATGACATCAAACTTTTTAGACGTGTGTCTTGTGGGCTCTAGTGGTGAAAATAAGGTTTTCTCAGAGAAATATTTAGCAGGGATACCCCAATAAAATAAATTTAAAAAATGAAAATGTCGTCGTATCTCCGGGAATGTTTAACCGATTCAAATAAAATTTGGTATGTGAATGATGGAGGTATTGCTGCAGAAGTGACGATATTATTTTCCTTGTTGCTAGCGTCATTTTTTATTATATTTGCATTTTTGGGCATATTTTTGAATTGTGACTATAAGATTTTTGTTATTCTACCAAAGGGTAAAATATGTCAAAACGAAAACAATAATACCTGGCAGAACTCTGTACGAGGATTTTCCTAAGTAGAATTTTATTTAAAAAAAAAAAAAGTATTTCGGACCGGAAAAAATGAATATTTCGGAAACTTCTTCATTTTCTTGATTTGAACTTCTAATTTTGTGGTTATTTAAGACAAAGAAAGGTATACTTTCACCAAGCTTCGTCAAAATTAAATTATTTTTGATGAAATGAAAAATTAAAATGACGGCTTTTCACATTTTTCTCGAAATTTTGAGTTTAAGTTAAAAAGTGACTCCTACAAGAGTGGTAGATTTTTGCTTGATCTGAAACTTTTGAATTTGATACTTTTATTATAGCCCCTTTACCATTTCTACTTATAGAAGTTCATATAACATATTTTTCTTCTTCTTTATTAAGGATGTATAGGAGACAAATAAATAAAATTAAAAAAGGTCTGAGATCGATGAAAATTGGTACTCATGTCCTCAGTGCCTTTGTGGTCTAGTGAAAAAAATTTCAAATCAATTCACTACACCGTTTAGTAGTTCTTGCAGTTTTAATTTAACACTTCTTATTTTCTTAAGATTCGTTAAAATCACATGTATGGTCTTCCTCGGAAGTCGGCTATTAGGGAAAATCACAAGGTGTAAAGAGTAAAAATACTTTTCTTAAAAAAAATTTTAAGTAAAATCTTAAGGAAAGCTTGTA
Organism: Cantharis lateralis; assembly: GCA_963170105.1. Lineage (NCBI taxonomy): Eukaryota > Metazoa > Arthropoda > Insecta > Coleoptera > Cantharidae > Cantharis > Cantharis lateralis. The sequence goes on from OY720629.1 coordinate 16,131,225, forward strand.
AAGAAAAAACCATTTTATTTTTCATAAGAAAAACAACATTTTATCGAATAAAATAGCTTAAAACATACCGAAAAAAAGGTCTGATTTTTTTCAAACTTCTTATAGCTATTGTTGGTAAATAGAGGAAAGTTTTAGCAAAATTTAATTACAGTTGACTACACCGTTCCTGAGAAATTAATTATAACTCCATACAATTTTTGCTATTCTCATTAGTTTTTAATAGATAGCGACGTTAAAAGGGCCTTAAATATGTATAAAATTTAGGGGAATTATAAATATCATAATTCTCTAGGTTTCTATCCATCCTGCAATAACAATTATCAATTTTTATTAAAAAAAATGTTATTTTGTGAGGTTAGACTGCGAGGTACAGTCACTCGAAAATTTTTCTTGGATTAAATAAATTTTTTGGCATTTCAGTAAAATACTGCGATTTTAAAAGAAAAAAGCTTTTTAGCATACATTTTATAACTTTGATTTTCATTATGACTTTCAAAAAGTGTCTTAAAAACACACAAATGGTGAATATTCGTGATATTTCAAATTTTACATACTTTTGTCTCCGATTGTATCTCCTATACATCCTTAATGCCCGTACTTATAGTCGATGCTTCGCTCGATCTCGGACTTGAGTCTGACTCAAGCACGAAATCAACCAATCAAAATAAACAATTTTGTACTTAAGTCGTGCTCAAGTTTTGCTTCAGCCAAGCATCGACTATAAGTACGGGCATAAATGATTTATTTCGATCGGTCTACTATGAACTTACCCACTACATAGAATTTTTATTATTTCTAATATGTTCCACCCATCGCACATTAATGTAATTGCTACCATTATAGTTGAATATACTTATTAATTAAACATAATTTTTTTTGTCAGTGTATCTCGAAAAATGGGCACGAAAATACCATTACTAAATTAAAAAAAAAATTAATCTACCTTATCGTTTGTTGGAAAATTATGGAAAAATATCTAATGTAATAATTCTAATTAGTAGTTTCCATTTCGCTTTGGTTTCATTCAAATATCTATCATAGTTTCGTAGAAAAACGATTTTTAAGTTAGGAGTTGCAACCCCCATTTTCTTAAAAAGTGTAAAGCTACAGGGGTTTGATAATTGGTCCAAACTTAGTTCCTTCGATCATTATTGAGATTAAAAAATACTATTAAAAGATATCGATTATAGTCACAAACTGTAATGCCGGCTGTACATTCTCGCCCGAGTACAACCATGTACACACTCTCGCCGAGTTCAGTTGTAATTGTGAACTCAGGGGAGATGGACCGTGTGGAACCTGTGACCAGGATTCCACAAAACAGGTACCATTTGATACACTTCCAAGAAATTTAGTTCGCATTCGTTATTCCATGCCATTTTCATGCAAAACACGTCTTCCCTATCGTAAGGCACAAACGAGACTGAGAAATGCGAGAGTGTACAGGAACACATGTACTAGTCAAGTGAGACCCTTTGACTCGGACCCATGACTCGGACCTAAAAAACCGACTTTTGATGAAAAGCTAGCGAGGAACACCGAGACCAGCTAGGCAAAGCGAGCGCTTCCATCTACACTCTCGCCCTGTCTCGGCGAGAGTGTACAGCAGGCATAATGCCTGATTTACACGTGTACAGTAGCTTAAGCAAGCTTCTAAAATATATAACTAAATTTAGTTACTTACATGGTGTAGACTACACTTTTAGTACTAAAAGAATAGTCTAGACCATGCAAGCAACTAAATTTAGTAACTTATTTTAGAAGCTTGCTTAAGCTACTGTACACGTGTAAATCAGGCATAAGGATCGTCGATTACACGAAATGATCGAGATTAAAAAGAAAAAAATGCTATGAACAGGAAAACGGACGTAGAAGGCCTCCGTAACATTTATAGTATTCTTCTTAATTAAGGTTGTTAAGAAGAGGGGGGGGGGGTAAGCGGTGGTTGGATCTCTGCCTTAAAGTATAGTCTAGACCATGCAAGCAACTAAATTTAGTTACTTATTTTAGAAGCTTGCTTAAGCTACTGTACACGTGTAAATCAGGCATTAGTAACAATTCCAGTTTAGTGAATAGAAAACGATCCTATTTACTTGAGCCAGTACTACCCCCACTCCTACGTTCCTAAAAACTAAACCCGTGTAAACATCTCGTTTTAGCAGGCGTTCTAGTGTTTCCTGGCAGAATAGTGATTTGACACTTCGAATTCATTGTTTAAAACACTACTAACTTGAACAAGCTACTATTACCATGTAAACACAACTTTCCTTTAAATCACTAGCTTTTTAGTACTGGATTTTAGTAACTTGTACAAGTTACTATCCTCGTGTAATTGGCGATTTTAAGCTAGTGATTTAAAGGAAAGTTGCGTTTACATGGTAATAGTAGATTGCTCAAGTTAGTAACGTTTTAAACAATGAATGCGATGTGTCAAATCACTATTCTGTTAGGAATCACTAGAACGCTGCTAAAACGAGATGTTTACACGGGTTTAATTTTCAGGAAAGTGGGGGCGAGGGTTGCTACTGGCTGCAGTAAATAGGATTGCTTTCTACTCACTAAACTGAAATTTTTATTAAAACCAACACTTCGTTTTTTAGACGAAAGGCTAAATAAACCCACGATTCCATATAAACTGCGCATGCGCTAAATTCGTATATACGTAAAAATATGAAATAAAAATAAAAATGAGCATATGCCGGCACGATTGAAAAAACGGAAAAACCAATTGTATAACTAACTTTACTAACAATTTACTTATATATTTTGTCATTTTGGAAGAGAATAGTGGCAACTCACAGTAAGATTATAAATTATAAGTAAACTCAAGTTCAAGACTTCGTTGAAGTTGGAACTTGGAATGCACTAATTAAATTAATAATACATAAAAGTTATTTATTTAGATAGTATTTATTAATAATAAAGAGGTAATTAATTTCAATAAAATTAAACCAAAATAGTTATTTTATTATACATTAAAGAAAACAATTAATATTGGTGGTCATTTAGAGATGAGGTAGAAATAAATAATTGTGGTTCGTCTATCAAAACATTTTGAATGATTTTTGTCTCTTCCCGTGTTGGCCGCTCAAACACAGTTTTTCTATCCTTGTGTTGTTTTGTTGATGATTTTTATGTTGGCTATATTTCTGACATTTCGTTTTAATACTATGTTAATAAAGTGCGTGAATTAGCCCCCTTTTTTTCAAAGACTAGAAAGTTTTTGTTTGTATTGTGTTCTATTCACTTGTATTAGATTGTATTATAAAATTTTTTTTTCATTTCGCGAAGCATAAAATTAAAAATAGCGAAAAACCATTTTTTGCGCTGGCCACCCTTTTTTACAAAATTTACAAAAAATAAAATTTTTCTAATTATGTTTGAAAAAGTCGTACTTTGTGATATTAAAAAGTAGTATTAAAATAAATTATAATAATACAGGGTGGTCAACTAAGGAATTCCGATTTACAAGCGCTCTAAAATTGTTTTGAATTGGAATAGAGAAGTGGAGTTGGTCTTAAACGAAGGAGGGGCTCATGGAAATTCAGTCGCCATGGTTCGCTGGACGGGTGAGGAGCGTTCGTTCTGTGTGCGCGCTTATTACCAAAATCAAAATTCTTGCATTATTGTGCGTCGTCGTTTTCGTGCACATTATGCTTTGCACAATCAGATGCTCTCACTCGCTCTACGTTTGCATCGTTTCTCACAGACCGTCGACGGTTTCCGAATTTTCATTTCCGAATGAGTTGAGCACTCGGACATTGGTTAAGATTGTGCAAAGCATAATGTGCACGAAAACGACGACGCACAATAATGCAAGAATTTTGATTTTGGTAATAAGCGCGCACACAGAACGAACGCTCCTCACCCGTCCAGCGAACCATGGCGACTGAATTTCCATGAGCCCCTCCTTCGTTTAAGACCAACTCCACTTCTCTATTCCTATTCAAAACAATTTTAGAGCGCTTGTAAATCGGAATTCCTTAGTTGACCACCCTGTATATAGTCAAGGTGGCGATGGTAGCGCCAGCTCTTTGAATTTTTTAAATTACAAATTAATTATGGTTTCCAAAACTTGCATAAGCTTTGCATATCTGAATAATGTTTTATGTTTTGTCTACATCAGATTTTTATTCTTGATGTATCATGTATTTCTTATGTCTTACATTTATTTTAAATGAGCACTACTATGAATTAAAAAAAAATTCAAAATAAAATTTTATAGTATTACCCTTGTATTACCGAAAGTAAGGTTGGCTAGGAAATAATATAATAATTTATTGTAATAATTCAATTTGCAGACCTCTTAGTAATTAATATTTTTATTTACTATTACGGAATTTTGTTATAAAATATTTATATAATTAGTTTTCTTTCTTTTCAGCTATGGCTGAAGGGAACGGTGAATTGACTTTGGACGAATCAATGAAAGTAGAAGAGTCGACAGAAAAAACTGAAGATTATCAAAAATTACTAGAATATGGTTTAGATGAAAAAGTAGCTGCTAAATTAGATGAAATTTATAAGACTGGCAAATTAGCACATGTAGATCTTGACGAGAGAGCTCTCGATGCCTTAAAAGAATTTCCAGTAGATGGAGCTTTAAATGTTCTTGGTCAATTTTTGGACTCAAACTTGGAACATGTATCCAACAAATCTGCTTTTCTGTGTGGTGTCATGAAGACTTACAGGCAGAAAAGTAGAGCTGGATCTACGCAAGGGCCTGCTGCGCCAGCAGTAACACCTGCAAAAGGTCCGGATGAAGAAAAAATTAAAGCAATACTAGAACGTACTGGATACACATTAGATGTTACAACAGGTAAATAATTGGTGTGTTTTGTTAAGTATAGTCCATACTTATTGAACTTTCACATTATTAATTTATTATCGTTTACTTTAACTCGTTATAATTTAATTTTATATACGTTGCACAAGTTAATAATTCCAATTAATTATATACCTATCGGTTTACATTTCTTGTGATTGTAACAAATTTTATAATTAAGGTACCTATAGCTTAATAAGTTGTAATAAGGATTATTTGTTGTAACATGGGAATTGTGTCAAATGATCAAATTTTACTATAAATTATTTATTTAGCATTATTTATTAAAGTAAGTTTAAGCAATGATTTAAGGTATTTCTTTAGCAAATAGTAAAATATAGGTCCGTATGAAAATAGGTATGTTCTGGACGTTCATGTGAAGATATAGGTCTTCTGGAAATTACAATAAGTTTAATTTACATTAGTAATTGATTACGTTGTTGGTCTGATTTTTCTTGGGTTTGGTGTAGTTATTACTTATTTATTATTTTATTATTGGACAAATGTGCTTAATATTGAACCCTTCCTAATATCGACCCCTCTCATATTTTCAAATAAAGAGTAGATTGATCACAGTTGGTCCTTGGTTCGTTTCTTGACTAGCCGATTTTCTTTCATGTTTCAGATGTCTCCTAAAAAATGGATGCTATGTATTAAATGCAAAATTTGGTGTCGAAAAGAATGCACTGGATGTCGAGACTTCAAAACTTTCATTTCTGATTTGAGCCTAGAAAGCTAATGTGTTCACTCGCCTGACACTAAAAATTGAAAATATTTGCTTTATTTTCTCATGTTCTTGATATTGCCCCTGCGTTCGATATTAAGCATACATTTTTTAAGGTTGGAAAAAATCACCTGTTTAAGGTAGTATATCCGTAAAATCACTTTTTTTTATATTTTCATAAAATTTTGGGATTATATAAGAAATAACCTCTCGCATTATATTGCTGAAATTCGAAATTTTTGACGGTTCAATAAAGGAAATATTCGCGATTAAAGTTTGAACTTTTTGCATGGGTTAAATGTACCAGTTGACTAAAAGTTACACATTTCACATCATAACTAAAAAAATGTTCTTTTGATTTTTTCAAAAAACTATTAATTTGTATATCAGCTTATCACAAATATGTTGAATAAAAAAAAAAGGTTACTGACGGTTTTGCTACAAAGATAAACATTTATAAAATATGCACAATTAAGCTGTGCTCGGTTAGTGAAGGGGCATGCCAATGAGCGTCTGACAACGCTGTGCAAGTAATTTGACGTATGATTCGCATAGATAAGAGAATATTATAGATAGGCAACTTGTCGATATTTTATAAACCTTATTAGCGCGCCACAGGTAGCTCAAGTCTGTACTAAAATTTCAAGTGGCAAAATGCAGGGTACTATTGAAATGTTTCATTGATTAGAATTTTTATTTTTATTGATACTTATTTAAAATTATAATAAATAATAGAAAAATTGGGTGTTGCTTAAATATATATTCATAAAATTAAATATAAATAACAAAGAGCAAAAAAAATAGAGTCAACTTCATGAATATATGTATTTTATAGGAAACATTATAAAGTAATTAACGAACAAACAACCCGTGAAAATTATTTACTTAATAGAGTAAACACTAAAAAGACTGTAATAATAATAGGTCTACAACACTATGCAAATTATTTTTTATAAAAAAAGCCAATAATTTTGTTTAATACTCTAGTATCTTTGCTGACACGTGCTTTTCCATTCACTTCTTTACTAGTAAATAATTGCACCATGCTTTTTGGATTAGACGTGACTTGTAGAGTAGTCAAATCTTCATAAGTTATACCTTCAGCTGCAATTCTTCTTAATATTGTGTTCGATACAACGCCTTCTAAAGGTTTTAATGATGGCAGTATAATTTTCGTCATAATAGATTGTTTGTACGTTGTACAGTTTTTAAAAAAATTCTTACGATTAATAAACAAAGTCGACAACTGGTCTAATATCTCGACATCGTAAGCTGCTTCATGGAAATTACCAGTCGAATCTGAATTTAGTAAGTCTTCAGCCAACTTAGCAAGTTTGAACATATCCTTGCCTTTTCGAGTAGGAAAACACTTTCTCAATAACGAAACGGTATCAGAAAATCCAGCAATATTACTAAAATTTTCAATCATCGAATTTTGTATGATTGCATGAAGGAGATGAGAACTGTCAAACCGTGCATTATGAGCAACTAACAAACTTGGTTTTGATGAAAAGCACAAAAATTGTTGAAACGCATTTAATGCATCTTTCAAGGGCATCGATTGTACTGCTTTACCGTGGACAAATAAATTTCCATTAATATTTTCTAAGCCAGTGATTTTAAAAGCTTGATAGTTAACGGGTTGCGTAGGATTAATATAAACGTTGAATGTTTTTTCCTTATACTTGGCTGCAATCTGAAGAATATCAGCTGTACTGGCAAATCCTGAAGTCTCTAAATCAAAGTAAACTATATTGCACTTTTTGGTAGACAACAAGATATTAGGTAAATTTTCACTTAATTTTTTTGGATCAATTGCAATATGTACTTCTTTATCGTGCATTTCAATACCACAGTTGGACTGATACTGAATCCCTTCACGATTTTCGATTCTTTTTGTGGAGTGTGCTTTATTTAATGCCAATGTTCGTCGTCGTTTTTTATTATCGGGTAGTTTTGCTTGAATTGCCCTTTTTTCCCTTATTTTATCTTTTTTGAATGTATATGACTCCGTATTATGACCAGGTGATAAAGATAGTGATTTCTGAACATTTAATATATGACTGTTTCCGTCGTTTTTCGTTACAACTGCACTTGCAACGCGATAACTACACGATTCGCTCAAGCTGTAGCAGTGATTTTTAGGAGCTTTGTGAGCTACCATATTATGGAAACTTTCATTGGCTTGACTAGAAGCAGCAACAGAAAATTTTGCTGCATTATCAGCATACCGGTTAAAAATTTCTCGTAATTTACTTTGTAAATTATTAGATTCTATCATAACTGTTTGTGGTTTTAAGTTTCCGTTAGGGCCACGATGACACCAACTTCCACAATTTTTATGATTTCCAAAAAGGTGATCTGGCAACTGTCGAAGGGTACTTGCTAATTCGTTAATTTTACCTTTATTTTGTTGAACGGCGTATGTAAAACATTTTTTAATGTGAGGAATAGTTTCCGGCTTCCTCATTTCTGCAAATGACTGCTTTAAGTTCATTAATGCATTTACAAAGTGCTTATTCAAGTGATTTGTATCGGACAATTTAAATATTTGATCTTGATTCCCTCGACGTATTGCAGAAATTGTTGAACTATCATCGTCTCCAATAAGAACTCTTACTTTCAATTTAGACTCATTTAAAATATTGCTGCGATTTACTAGTTCAACGCCAACACTTGCTTCCATCGCTTTAGCACTTCCATCATGGTTTTTCCGGCAATCATGATCATTTGGGCTGTGACCATAATCGCATAGTTTACATTTTCGATTGCGAACTGCGTAATCGAGAATTTTTCCACTTAGAAAGCCAATGATGGAGCCATAGCCATTAAGACTATTGTAGCTCTTTCCGTTTCCCCGTTTACTCCAGGCCATATCGTACGAAACTATGATACTGACAATTTCTCCTACAGCTGCATCAAACTTGGAAATGTAATCGGTTGAAGTATCAACTTCTTCTGGTACTACGCAAGATTGAAGGATATTATACTGAGGATAAATCTCATGAAATATTTCTTCTGGCCTAACAAAAGAAAAAATAAAATGATTAAAATTAGCTATTTAATTATAAAATCTTGACTTATCAATGTATTACATTTTTCCTCTCAGTTCTTCAATTTTCTCAATAACTAATTGTCGCTCTAATGCCGCAGCACGTTTACAGCTTTCTTCTGCAGCTTTCTCAATTTCTGGACCAATTTCACGTTCATATCGCTTATATAAATTTGTAGATATTGCGGGAATATTCATGGAAGTTAATAGATTATTTAAGGCAGTACAACCAATGCCAGCGTGAACAGCGCCTATAAATTGAAGATAACATTTTAAATATTTAAGTTGTGCATTTAATAATAATTGATATAGGTAAATGTTTATAAAACAGTACATGAAAATATGGCATTCTTTCAATTACAGTAATATAAAATAAATGAAGTAGAAAATAACTTACCTAACATAACTTTTGTATTAACGTCTGAATGTTTGACATTATTTTTGGTAACATGCATTTTACCAGTCGCCACTTGTGTAATTACTGCACATTCGTCACAAACAATATCTAAAATTGAATTAAGTCCTAAACGTCTTTCTTTCTTTATTTTTTCAAGAGAAAGAATCTTTTTACATTGACAACATTTCAGATTTTTACCGAGTTCGTCTAATTCAACAATTCGTCGGCGTTGTCCAATATTTAAATTACTTTGTACACTTTTTCCACTTTTTGCAAGATTCATTGCTAGAATGCATTTTAAACTTTTATTGATCTTTTTCTGCTTTGCAAATAACCCTTTACTGTCCCGCAACTGATTATGGGAAAAAGGCATTTTTAATTTTTATATAGCAAATTTTGCGCTTCTAAATTATTCACATTTAATTTAGACACATACGAGATACGACATAAGCAACCTTAGATTTAGGTGGCAAATACTAATGTTATTTGGCCATATGAATGAACGTCGATTTGAAACAGAGAATGGTGCTGAAATTTGGACATAATATTATTTGAACATTTTTCAATAATACAGAGTAATTAAAGGTAAAAAGCATTTATAATTAATAAACAAATAAATAAAGAATTTCTTTCGAATCGGTCTACCGAACGATTAGGTAGACCTGTTTTTTTTATTTATTTGGTCATTAATTATAAATGCTTTTTACCTCTAATTACTCTGTATTATTGAAAAATGTTCAAATAATATTATGTCCAAATTTCAGCACCATACGTTATCTGTACTCTGTTTTTATCGTCGTTCATTCTTATGGCCAAATATCATTGGTATTTGCCACCCTAAAATGGGACACCAAACCATAAATCGTTCGACTGATTTAACACCTAAAGCAAAAAAGATTTATAAAATTGCATACAGTTATTGCACAGTTCTTGCACGCAGACTGTATGACGACAACTTAAAAGCTAAGAAAAGAATCAAAGAAGCCAAAAGTTTTATTCGTACTGTTGAATACATAAAAGCAGTAGTAAGTAAACCATCGTACAATTTTATATTTCTCAATTAGTGATGAAAAGCAAGAAACCTCAAGGGCGGAGATTCACAACAGATGATAAAGTTCTTGCTTTTTCGCTGATGAAACAAGGTTCAAAAGGTTATAGGCTCATGAGAAATATAAATTTGCCTTAGTAAAACTAAGGTTTAACTGTTGTGGCGACGATTTGTTACCAAATATCTACAAATGTTGCTGCATACAAGCAGTTAAAAGAAAATCGTTATTTTGGCTTTAGCGTTGATGATCAAGAAGTTTGCCATTGTTTGATCCACCTCATTTGTTAAGTTCTTTACAAACTTAAAAATAATATTTGTAATTTCAATATGCAAGTTTTAAGTATCATTGTGACATTCATAATATTTCAGATGAACCAAAATTCGCGCTTAAATTTTAGTTCAAATCCTTCACGATTGGCGCTGCAATATGTCGCCAAAAATACAGAGAGTTAGCCATCTATATTATTCTTTCTTATCTTAGCACAAAACACAACGTTGCCATACCTTTTGTTTTAACAAATAAATATGTATTTGTGCGTATTTATCAAGGCATTGCACGAATTTGAAGTACACTCTCAAAAAAAATAATGATTTCTTTCTCTCTCTTTTTTCGAATTAATTTACGTTCACACTTGAATTTATTTTTGTATCCGATTGTCGCGGAGAAACTACCTTAAAATTTTATTTTAAATTTTCTTGAAATATTTCAAAAAAATTAAATGGGTTCGATATTAGGCACATTTTCTCTACTATTTTTTAATTGTTGATTCAACATTAATTATTTGCAGGCTAAAAATTTACAGCTAAAATAAAATTGTAATCATTTTTATCTAATTCATTTATTTAAAAAGAAAATAATTAAAAAATAAATGAACTCATTTTAAAAATGAGTTTTTAAATATATATTTCCCAAGTTAATAATCCTAATTTATTAAAAAATATTATAAAATTAATTGAATTTGTTGTATTACATAGGACAAAGAAAGTATGGAGGACCACCTCCTGGCTGGGATGGATCTACACCAGGTTCAGGCTGTGAAGTGTTTTGTGGCAAAATTCCTAAAGATATGTATGAAGATGAGTTAATACCTTTATTCGAACAATGCGGCGCTATATGGGATTTACGTTTGATGATGGATCCTATGACTGGTACTAATCGAGGGTATGCATTTGTGACATTTACTGCACGCGATGCTGCACATTCTGCCGTCCAGAAGGTAAGTGGATTTTTTAGGTATCCGATTATTAGATGGTAATTGGCAATGGTGATGAAGGTTTCAGCAGTTTTGTAATTTATAAATGTATATATTGTTGCTATAATGGAATGAGAGATGGGTATTATTTACATGCTAAAAGGGGCCTTTCAAGTGAATTTATTTGCTTCTTAATCTGGTACTCAATCCAGGCAGAAATTGCAAAAGCATTTGAAAGTCTTCATTTTTTTAAAACTAGTAAGTTTTGTATAGTTCTTTGTGTGTGCAAGTTCAAACTTTGTGTGGACCTTGAGTATAAATCTTCCTAGCAAAATTTGTACTTTTCCACTCGAGCGGTTTAATATGCATTAATAATTGATGATTTGATTTATACATAATAAACTGCTTTATTTTTGTGATTGGAAAAACTTTGAGATGCTATGATTAGCTTCTTAAACATGTTTCCTTACACAATACACGCATCATAATTGGCAATTCTGTTATAGTGATGTGTGCCAACTGTTGTCACAGCCGTCAATTATTGAGAGCTGACTTTTGTTACAGCGGCTCTGACTACGGAGCATACATACGTTCTCTTTCCTTGTAGCTTTCACCTCCATTCAGAGCCCTTGAGTGACAAAATTGAGACAAGTTATTAATTAATTTTAATGATTTGCCTATCCAAGACACTTAATTGTGTCACAATTGGCTCTAGTGAAGTACTGGTGTGTTTGGCTGGATAAAATTTTTTTCAGGTCTCCTCTTTGCACAAGGAGCAAAATTGAGACCGAAAAATGGTATAAACAAAATGCCAATTTACATTATATATTATAATATACAGTATGTCACGGAATAGCAAAGATATTTGTCTTACTTGAATATTTTTGATTCTTTAAATTACAAATTTTTGAATGGTATATGATGATATAAAAAATTAGGATTATTAACTTGTGAAATATATATTATTTAAAAACTCAAAAATGAAACAAGTTAAATAAACGATAAAAATTCTTTAGCTCTTTAATATTTCGATACAGAATGTATCTTAATAATTGAATTATTTCTGATGAAGATACATTCTGTATCGAAATATTAAAGAACTTTAACATTTCTTCATTTTTGAGTTTTTGAATATAATATGTTGATATATTATAGTTGAGCATAATTATCTGCTGGTAGTTTTTTTCAATGTAGCTGGTAAGGGGTCGTTCAAAAACGAACAGTAGTAGTAATGCCTTTGCTTAAATAGATATTAACCCCTTTACGCTCATGCTTAAGCGTCACTCGGGCAAGTGCTACTTAGATTCGCTTTTACAATAGTCGGTTAAGTATTATTTATCCGGGTTGTAACGTTATCTGGGTGCTTATTGGTTGTACAATTGTCAGATATAACCAATAAACAGCCGGATAACGTTACAACCCGGATAAATAATACTTAACCGACTATTGTAAAAGCGAACCTTAGTTAATTTGTTATAAAGTGCGGTAAGGGGTTAAAGAATCACTTTTTGTGGCATTTATACCACATTGACGGAAGCGAATAGTATGTTGTAGAATTAGACATTGTTAGAATTTTTATTTGGTCAAAAATTGTCGCTTACATGTCGGGAACAGTTTGCAGACAATATACCAATCATTAAATTTGCTTTTTTTTCATGACAATCTGTTGTCAAGTTGCTCACGCTAAAGTAGTTATAATCTTTTCACTATTTTCAAAAATTTATCTCGAAAACTAGAAAGAATTCCACAAAACGAACGCAAAACGTTAAGGCAGGCTATATATTTTGGCACCTAGAATCACCAAAACAATTGAGATCTTGATTGCCAATATATTTACTGTGATGACCCCTTGTTTGTACACTTATTAGTACTACTTTCCAGTTTTGGGTACCTAGAAAGTGGTGCCGTCAAATGTAAGTAACAATGGAATGACCTCACAGAAAGTTGTTTTGTGTAAGTACTATAATTTATTTTTTACAAATTTATTTTTTTCGCAGGCAATTTTGTTTAACATAAATCTTGACATACTTAGTTTTGCTTGTTGCAATTGAAAACCGACATACTGTTCGAAGATCACAAAACAGACTAACTACTACTCATTTATTTATATTATAGTGAGTTTTTGAATGTCTAATTGCAAGGTTATAATAACTACTATCTTCCATAGGGCGATCGCTTAGCAAGGATTGCCTATAAATATTCTATGATTAAAGGTGATATACTTTTTTTTAACCAAAAAATCAAACTCCCCTTAGTTCGAATATTTTTCTTAATTATTTATTTGTCGTGTGAAACTAACTAGGTTTTGTGTGTAAAAATTATTCCCTAACTCGAACCATAAAACGATCAACTAGAAAAAAGAAATGAATCCTATTCTTTTCACTAGAGGTTTACCTGATGTGTCATAACGCAGCCGTGTGATTACCTGAATTTGACATGTAAGAATGTGACATGTTAACAATGTAAATTGTATCTTTTGAAGACTTTTTTTTTCATATAAAAATCCCTTTTGTAGTAATACTTATTTGACATTTTTTGTTGCAAATTTTATTCCCTTTATATTATTTGTTTATAATATACATTTTTCTATTTCGTCCAATTTGTATGAATGGCGAACGATAGAATTCTTGTCACAAACAAGTTAGCTCAGGCTGGTCACCCAGTGTATTACTTGTATTTTTTATTGCACAGATTTTATAAGCAATATTACTATTAACTTGTCAAAGCAGTTATTTAGGTACCTATTTATTTATTTCTCCTAATTTATTTTTTCATATTATAATGTAAACCTAAGTATAACCTTATAGGCCCGTTTACACGGTTCAAGTTGATAAGTGATTTAGTTACATTTTCCTTAACTGAAAACTTAATTTTTTTTTTAATTTAAGTTAAATTTACAATCTACTTAATTAAAAACATTCAGTAAATCATGTCCTTAGATGCTTTCAATTTAAAAAAAACTCAAAATTATTCTGACTTCGATAACAATAAATTATTGATATAAAACAATTAATATTCAATTAAAACGCGTCCCCAGATCTGTTGTCTTGTAATGTTTCAGTCTTCTAATGTCTTGGATTTGGTCCAGCAGTTTATTTGCTTGTTCGTTGGGATGCATGTTAATTTTATGTTCATATTTATGAAAGAAGTTTTTAATTTCCTCGTTCACTGATGACACCTGCAAGTCTCGTCTAATCAACTCGTTGGGCAAGTATCATGGGGTACTTACAATAATCCGAAGCACCTTGTTTTTTGAAATCTTTGCAGGATTTCTACATTTGATGCAGAAGCAGTTCCCCAGAGCCGGATACCGTATTTCTAGATTGGTTTTATTACTACTTTATATATGAGGACTTTGTTTATTTTCGATAATTACAAATTTCTTCCCACTAACCAGTACAGTTGCCTTAGTTTCATACCCAGCTGTTGACGTTTGGTGAATATATATTTACGCCAGGTTAGCTTTCTATCCAAGTGCATACCCAGATATTTAACTTCATCTATTTGAGGTAAGGCACAGCCGTTTAAGGTTACAGGTGGACAAGAAGATTGGTATATTCCTCTTCATGCTTCACAAAAAAATATTTACCCCGCAAGTATGACTTCAAGACCTGATAATAATGATATGGCAGGCTTATCTTTAGTTTGTAAAACAATCATTCATGCCACATCTTGTCGAAAGCCTGGCTTGCATCCAGAAAGGCTGCTGAACAATATCGTTTACACTCCAGATCGTTATTAATTTTGCACTTGTTCTATGGTACTATGTTGATTTCTAAAGCCAAATTGATGATTTGGAATAAGGATTCTTTCTTGAATGATTGGTTTGAGTCGTTTTAGGAATAATTTTTCAAGAATATTTGATAAAGTTGGTAGTAAGCTTATTGGTCGATACTATCCTACCACATCTGACTTTTCCAGGCTTAAGTAGAAGAATAATTTCAGGCATTTAGGAGTTACTTAATCCCGGTGATTTTTTAGGGTAAATTTCTGTAAGGATTACTTGCTTCATTTCGCTAGTTTTGAAGTTTTATAGGAAGATCCATCTGAAATGGTGAGTTTAAGTAGTTGTCTACTTCCTCATCTTCCATCGGTGAGGTCGTTGTACATGGCTTAAATACTTTTGCTAGGTGTTCTGCAAATACGCGCGCTTTTTCTTTATCGCGTCTGGCCCAGCCTCCTTTATTATTTTTGATAGGTAATATCTTGTGGATGTTTCATCTTCCTTATAGCTTTGCAAAGTGAATAGTCGCTATGTGCATTAGTGGTTAAGCTGCTTAAATATTCTTGAAATTGTTGATTTCTTAGTTTTAGAAGAATTAATTTAAGTTGTTTTGCAGCCTTATTATATTTGGTTTTATTTTCTGCGGTTTTTGTCACTTGCCATTGTTTTCGCTTTTCTTCTACTTTTTGTTTGACTATAATTGGACAGGGTTCTTTAATATTCATTAGATGTTGTTCTGGGGTAGCCTCCCAACCTGCGTTTTGTATACTTTTAGTTAGATGTTCGACGGCATATTCTAACTCTTCTTCAGTTTTTAAACATGTTTTATAAATTAATGTTTTCATCTATCCGTGTTTTAAATCATTCCCAATTTGTTTTTCTACTGTAGAGTGTTGGTTTTCGCTGCTTGTGTAAAATTTGTGAGCAGAGCATATTGTTAGCAGAACAGGTGTATGGTCAGATGAGTGATCCAGCGACGATTCCACTTTGCATTGTTTTGCATTTACGTCCATATTGATTCTTAATACTCAGCTTTTTAAATTGATCCTTATCAACCGAGTAAATAAAGTTGTAACAAAAACAAATTCGACGCGAAATGCCTTACTTACAACTCAATACTTGTCTATGAATCTGAGCGTTATTCCCTTTATTATGTTAAAAATCAATCAAATCAGGTGTTTTTGTTTGATCGATTAGCCAATATGTTGGTTGTCCTGCCGAAAGGCTTACCAGTTCGCTACCCATTGATGCAAGTAATTCTCTTCCCTTAACAGTTGTCAATCTTGAACCCCATCTAGTGTTCTTGGCATTAAAGTCTCTACCCACGACAAACCTATTCCCCAATGTATCAAAAAAATGCCTATATTGTGTTTTTTTATTATTATGTCTAGGTGGGCAATAAATTGCTGATATTACCAGCGAACCCAAACAAGTATCAACAACTACACTAGTGGCTTGAAGATAATCATGTTTATATTTTTCCAATTCACTATGTTTAATGGTTTTCTTAATGATCATTGCTGTTCCACCACGTGCATTTCCATCTGGATGATTAGTGCTGTAAACTATAAAATTTGGAATATTAATAACACTCTTTGTAGTAAAATGTGTTTCTGAGATTAACATTATGTCTGTATTGTATGTTTATATGAATAATTTTAATTCTTGTGTATGTTGGCATAAGTCGTTGGCGTTCCACGCAGCTACTTTAATTATTTCAGCCATTAGGCTAATTTACTAACCACCTTGGTAAGCAAAGTAATCATTGTGCCCATTTATTCCATTAATTTTTTCATTATATCTTTGAGATCATTGATGTCATTTGATTACTGTATTGTGTGGGGTTATTGGTTGTAGGTGTTCTTACAATCGTTGCTGCGGTGGTTGTTGCAGTGGCTGCTTTATATTAGATTGGTTCTGGTCTTCTGGTTATAAAAAATTTGTTGTGGTGGTACCGTTTGTGCTGCCACTTGAGAATATGATATGCCTCTATGCCTGGTTGAACCACTTGTCCAACCGTAAGGGCAATAGTGGTTCTTTTTCGCAAGGTATAGGATACATTTATTGTTGCATTCTTTATGTACCATGCACCCCCTGTAACTTGCCGGGTGTTTTCCATTACAATTTACACATTTAACATCGTCATCTTTTACTTTCCTAGTACATATCCTCAAATACCATCAATAGGAAAACGGACATCGAAGGCCTTAGCAATATTTATAATACTCTTCTTATTTAATATCTCTACTATTGGTTTCAAGTTTTCCTAAATACGGATTATTTAGGTTTTTCCTTGATTCACGGACTACTGTATAGTTTTTATCTATACAGATGGCTGGCCAAATGGCAATAGACTCATTCCGTTTCCTAGTAATTTCCCATTGCAACATTCAAATATTTCTGATGAAGATACATTCTGTATCGAAATATTAAAGATCTTAAGAATTTCTATCGTTTGTTTAACTTGTTTAGTTTTTGAGTTTTAATTATAGATTACAAAATTATTCGATGCTTTATTAAACCGTTATTTGCATTTATATTCTATGCTTATGTACATTGTGAACAAGCACTTAGTTATCAACTTGAAGCTTGTAAACGGGCCTTATATGTGTAGTATGTATATGAAACAATAACAAAATTATCAACGTAAGCAATTAATCGTGTTCCTTATTTCATAATGCCAACAATATTACTATTCAAAAATTTAAATTTAAAAAAAATATATATAAGAATCTTAAAAATAAAGGTAATTCCGTCATTCTGGAACATACAGTATAAATAATAATTGATGTAGCAGGTTTGTTGCAAATGTATGCATAAAACATTATGCAAGCAAACATTCAATTTGTAGTAACGGTTCAACTGCAAATTTCGGTTATATAAAAATCAAAGCAAGCATGCCCGTTCAGTAGTTATGGTGGTGCAAAATTATATTTTTGATTCTTACTAAATTTAAAATATTTATTATCGTAAGATTTTATTATAAATTTATTTGATGTGGCTACCAAATTCTGGCATGTTTTTGTTCTTCACCCACAGCTCGATAATTATGAAATCAAACCTGGCAAGACGTTGAAAATTAACATTAGTGTTCCAAATCTTCGGCTTTTCGTGGGCAACATACCCAAGTCTAAAGGCAAAGAGGAGATACTGGACGAGTTCGGTAAATTAACAGGTAAAGTGCATCAGTAGCTAGTGGCGGCTGGCTGCCGGGCTCAGTCCTATCCTTGGTCCGCCCGTCTGTCTGACCGTCCTTTGTCAACAAGTCCTGTCCTGCACCCTTGCCCGAGGCATAATTGGCTACCCTTCCACTGTTCTTGCAGCTGAATGAGTACGAAATACGAAAAGGCAAAAAGATTGGTGTAATGATATCTTATAACAATCACCGATTATTTGTCGGCTATATTCCAAAGAACCGGGATCGAGATGATCTCTTCGAAGAGTTTTCCAAGCATGCACGTAAGTTGAGCACCTTTAATCCCGGAATGCGTTAGTCTGCGCCTGAGCAATGGGTAGGGCAGGGCCGCTACGAGCATGGGAAGGGTAGCAAGGTCCAGTGCAAATAAGCGTTGTGTGATGGCTTTTTAGAGATTAGCAGTGGCAGTGGACTTTGGTGCTCGTCCATAAATTAGATCAAGTTTTTGTATTCTATTTGCTAAATTTTTCTTTTTTTTTATATTTTGGAATAACAGCCGGTCTTATGGAAGTGATAATCTACAGTTCTCCAGATGACAAAAAGAAAAATCGTGGATTTTGTTTTCTCGAATACGAATCACATAAAGCAGCTTCGTTGGCCAAAAGACGACTCGGAACTGGTCGTATTAAAGTTTGGGGTTGTGATATCATTGTTGATTGGGCTGACCCCCAGGAGGAGCCCGATGAACAGACCATGTCTAAAGTGAAAGTGTTATATGTTCGCAATTTAACACAAGATATTTCTGAGGAAAAATTGAAAGAAACATTTGAAGGTTACGGAAAAGTAGAACGTGTAAAAAAAATTAAAGATTACGCTTTTATTCATTTTGAAGATCGTGATAACGCAATTAAGGTACTACTTATACTATATTTCTCAAAATTTATTTAAAAAATATTTAATAATAAATATGTTGGTACAATTAGGGCTAAGCTTTTTACAAATTCAATTAGTGACAATCGAAAACAATTTAGTTACTTGTAACAAAAAAAAAAATGTTTCATATTATTACTCATTCTGGGGATTGAACAATTGATAAAAATATTAATCGAAATCAAAATTTCTTCTCAGTCGCGCCAACTATACTGTTGTGACCTAAAGCCTAAATTTCACCTATGGGCTATGTATCTAGCCAGGTTAGCACCCTACTAGATAGTGGATACAAGTGCTCACAGAACCAAGGGGGTATCAAGTGTAAATTTGGTACACCATTTGGGAATAACAGGACGTAGTCCTATATTAAAAGGAAGAAGAAGAAATTTCCGCTAAAAAAAATAACCTCGTGCCTATACTCAATACATGGCTCCATCTCAGACTTGAGTAAGACTCGAGTACGGAATTTGATCAATATTTCATTTCTAATTCTCTAATGACCGGCTTATTCTCTCATAGATAAACCCTCAACAACTTGTCATTGATATAACCCGTCGACGAAACAAATTTCTTTGGCTATTGAAATGTAAGTTACGAGATTGATAAGATGAACCGACATAAAATGATCACGTGATACTTGTCACACATGCTCAATTTAATGTTGTCAAATGTATTTTTAAGGGTAATCGGTGGAATAATCTAAGGAAAAATAGTCTATGGTAAATTGGTCTAGGAAAAGAGGTCTACGGAAAAATAGTCGACCGGTAAAAAAGTCTAGGAAAAATGGGTTAGGTAAAAAAGTCTACGGTAATATAAAGATTTTTTAAATTAACTTTGATGCAGTTACGACTCGGACACGAAATACAAGCGCGAATCCAGACCTTCATTCTGGAGGGTAATTGAGTTTTAGAATCTACTTAATCTATTCATGAGGGCTCCCCCCCCTCCGGCGTGGATCCGCACTTGGGAAAATATTGTCATGGATTTTTCATGTTTGGTATTGTTTTGGTTTATTTAATGTGTGTATGGAATTTGTAAATGCCCTGTGTTTGTTAAAAATTTGTAAGTTTGTGTTGGTAATTTGGTGTGGGGGACTTGCGCGAAAGCAAGGGGATAATGGGAGCTTTTTGTCAAATTGATCGAAGTGACCAGACGTGAATTTGTACGTCTGGTATAATTTTGGATAATTGCATAACATAAAAAGTGGTAGTTTTTGAAGAATTAGTTTTATTGAGATTTGGATAATTAAAATTTGGATGCCAGTAAAATAATTGTACCAGAGAAATATAAAATTTTTTGCAAAAATTATACCGCAATTAATTGGCACACAACGAACCAATATGGATACCGGAGCAGATGGGTGCTCTCATCATTAAATATTAACGTTCCTATTAAAAAATGTATTTGAACGAAAATAATTTTAAAATTGAATTTTTGGAAAATTAGAAGAATTAAATTACGAAAAAATATCATTACAATATAATTATGTAGTCTACACTTTTAAAACAAAGAATAATATTATATAATACTACAAACATTACCCGTAAGAAATTCATAAGCGTTACAGGAACCAGTTGGTTGATTCTGCATGCTACCATAAAGCTTACTGATAACCTGTAAATGTTATAGATTCCCGTATGTTTTATAGACTTCAACATTTTGCCTGTAGAAACTTGTGGTTTACATTTCGTGGTGTTATTGTTGCACTAAAATTATAAATATGAATAATAATAATGCGTTGTACTTATTGATAGCAGCTATTTTATATTCTATTATTTTAGGCATTTTATGAGAATAAATAGACGAAAGTTGAGATATAATTTAAACCTATTTGAAATGCCAGATTATCATTTTGCACACTTTTTTCGACTTAAGAAATAATCGGTAATTGATATTATCGATGAATTAAAATCTCGTTAGAGCCGAGTCTTCGTGATATTCCACTACATTTAAAATTACTTGCATTTCTACATTTTTTGGCTGTCGGATGTAAGCAAAATTGTAGCTGTCAAAAATACAGCTGGAGCTGTATCTTGGTTATCCATTGGTCAGCCTGTTATGAGCCGATGCGTACAACAAATATCAACAGCAACAACTTCCCAACTTCTACAGAAATATTTAAAATTTCTTTCAATGAATGAGGACAAATTAAACAAGGTTTTTATGCAAAATGGAATATCAGAGGTTTTGATAGTACTGTACCGTTTACTGCTTAAATGGAAGTAGAATTGATGCTTCGAGTTTTTCTATTTAAACACTTCTACATAATATTATATTTATAATAGTATTTATATTTATAATAGTTTGGCACCAGACTACACTGAGGTATGCGACAAATTAGCCGTCTCCTTTTTATGGACTTAAAACATTGCTAGAGACTTCTAATAAAAATAATTTAAAATTTTTGTAAAATTTTACACCTTAAGAAGCAAAATCACAATTTATTCGGTTAAACCAGTTGAACTTTTCAACATTTTGCACATTTTCTTTCGCGCTTCTATAGTTTTTCACATTTAGATTTGACACATACAATGAGTAAATAAGAAAGGAGGGAGTATACGTAATTCTTTACTGTGTTAAATTTGCGAGTCAAAACGAGTGGACGTCCGCCATATTGAGGTTCCTCGTTACAGAATTTTAAATCGTAAATATGTATATCGATATATTAAAGTACACTACTAGAAAAAATAATGATTTCTTACTCTTTTTTGAATTATTTTTCCTTTACACTGGAATTAATTTTTGTATCCGATTGTCGCGGAGAAACTATCTTAATTGCCAAATTTTATAGATTTGGACCATACATGGGGTGCTTTTCATGATTTCCATGAAAATTATGACTGACTTTCTATTTTATTCACTATATTTTTCGCGGACAAAAAATTTATACGACTATTGGCTGTAAATGCAACAGATACATTTTCGTCCATCTTAACTAACTATTGAGTAGGATTTCGGGAATTTGGACTAACGGTTAGAAAAACTACTGTGTTTGTGCCGAAACGTCGGCTGTATCAGTTTGAATGTCATTCATTTTTTGCAATATTTCATCAATGCCGGTTCGATTTCAACGTCCAGAAGCTCCAAAATTTCAAAATGCAATTATCAAAAAACATTCTCAAGGTGTGGTGTGCTTTTTGACTATATTAAATGCTTTTTGACTATATTAAATGCTTTGATTGTAGGTAAAATAGTCGAAGGAAAAATAGTTGACGGTAAATTGGTTTACGGAAAAAAGGCTAGGTAAAATAGTCTAAGTAAATAAGTTTGTATTTCCATCCAAAGATTAAAATAAAAGAAGTAAGAGGTGTTGTGATGAAACAAATATGTCGTTGAAATGTGTTAACCTGCTAACTCCATTTAACACAAGTTTACAGGAGAGCATGAAAACATACTTCGATTTCCTCCTTAACAACATTAAAATGAATTCCGGCTATATACAATTAATGCAGTCTGTCGGAGATAGCTGCTTTTCAGCCGTTAATATAAACCGACTGGAGTTAGCAGGTATCATTGAGACAAAATTCTGCCGAATTTTACATTTAAAATTTATTTATATGATTTTCCTACTAATAGCTTATTTTTTTTTCTTTCTAATGATATATTTAACTCGTCAATCTACGGGCAATTGCAGGGATATTAACTGGACACTGCAGATTAAACAAACATCTAAACACATTGGGCATCGTAGATAGCCCGGTGTGCCGAGGATGCAACGAAGCAGATGAAACAGCTGAACATGTGCTCTGTCACTGCCCAGCTTTATCGTCAAAAAGAGATTCCATGTTGGGGGACTTCTGGCCCAGCATGGGCAGAATCAGCGAAACCCCGCCCGCCAGGATTCTTGAGTTCATCATCCGGTTGGGGTGGCTTGAGGAATGATGGGACGGGGTCGCTGCAACGGAGGTAGTACAATGGGCCCGATTAAGTGGCCTAAGTGCGTGCGAGGTGTAAACCTTGCCCTCCATACCAGAATCCAGATATATTTAACTCATAATGCTCTAAAGTGGAGTTAGCAGGTTAACACATTTCAACGACGATATGTTGAAAGATGAAACAAAATCTGCTGTGTACGAGAATACAGAACATGCAGACAAAGCTGAAAGCATTTTGCGAGGAATATCGAGACGGTACTCGTACTATGATCGAATTTATTCGCGCTGTTTGTCATACTAAAGGGTGATCAAATTAGAGGTAATATTTCCAATAGGGTTATTTTGACAGTTCTTGTGTGTCAACTGTTTTGTCTAGATGACGTTTGTATTCATTGCCATTTCATCATGAATAAATTTACGCGCGAACAACGTTTACTAAATTGTAGAAACTTTTTTCCAAAATCAATGCTCAGTTAGAAATTGTTATAGAGCTCTTCGTCCAAATTTTGGTCGTCATAATTGTCCCACTGAACGCACTATTTGTGAAACCATAACCAAATTACTAACCCATTTTATAATATTATTAGGCCCAGTTTTTCAATCGTGAGTTAACCCAAAATCAATAGTTAACTTCGACTCCTGACCAATCAAAATAGTCATAACTGTAGGTTAACCATTGAATTTGAGTTAACTCGCGATTGAAAAACTGGGCCTATGACATTCATCCGTCAACCAGAGTCCATACAGGCCGTAGTAATGACTATTTTTTTTTCATTTTGACAACCAATAGTAACTTTCAATTTCCGTCAAACGGTGCCAATCAAATCATTATGTAAGTGGGAATAATGTTACTTACATTATTCCAGCGAGAATAATTCGAGGTAACTGCTTTTGTTTTTTATTTGACGTCTGTCATCATTTTTTCATATTACGTCAAGTTATTAAGATTTATAATTGGGGTGGTCAGAACAGGAGTGAATCAAGTCCATTTAAAAAAAATTCTGTTGGTTAATCTCTGATGTCCTACGGAATAAGGTTTGAAATTCATATAAAATTTTTATGGAATAGATTAACTCCTGCTCCAACCCTTCTATTTCAATTTCTAGTCCATAAAAATTGTATATGAATTTCAAACCTTATTCCGTAGAACTTTAGGGATCATAACAGAATTTTTTTTCAAATGGTCTTGATTCATTCCTGTTCTGACCACCCCAATTATAAATAAAATAAATCAAAATCGAAAAAACTCGATCTTCCTGCAGATGCCCACTATGAAATCTTTTGAATTAGCAATAACTCGAGAACGGCGCTAGATATAAAAAAACTGAGCAAAATATTCTCCCCCCTCGCCCAGCACACACCCCCCGTGAATTATCGTTAGGAAGGCATATGCAAAAATTCCGATCGATCATGCTCAAAAATATTTGATCTTCCTGCAGATACCCACTATGAAATCTTTTGAATTAGCAATAACTCGAGAACGGCGCTAGATATTAAAAAACTGAGCAAAAAATTCGCCCCCCTCGCCCCGCACACACCCCCCGTGAATTACCGTTAGGAAGGCATATGCAAAAATTCCGATCGATCATACGCAAAAAAATTCGATCTTCCTGCAGAAACTCACTATGAAAAGTTTTGAATTAGCAATAACTCGAGAACGGCGCTAGATATAAAAAAACTAAGCAAAAAATTCTCCCCCCTCGCCCCGCACACACCCCCTGTAAATTATCGGTGGGAAGGCATATGCAAAAATTCAGATCGATCGCGCGCAAAAAAAAATTGACATTGACAGGAAAAAAAATAGTCTAATTCGAATACCACACGAGAGTTCGATAAATTAGAAAATAATTTGACATATTTTCTCAAATTTGTTGCCATTCGGCAATAGCCACTCGATCCCTTCGGGCTCTCGTGTCTATTGCCTGGCAACAACTTTTCGAAAATATGTGAAATTATTACAATTTATTCTCACCCTCTTGTGATATTATATATGAGAATATTGTTGCAGTAGCCACCGAGATCTTGTGATCTTATCACCATTGGATTACTTTCTGTGGGAAATGTGAAATCTCTTGTTTACATCGATAAACCCGAATCGATTGAAGCTTTAGAAGCAAACATAACCCGTGCTATTCGCGGAATACCGGTCGATATGCTTGAAAGAGTTGTCGAAAATTGGATCCACATGATGAACCATTTAAGAGTTAGTCATGAGCGACCTTTGAAGGAAATTATTTTTAAACATTAAATGGCATGAACCAAACTAACAATTTAAATAAAGATTTTCTTCAATACATTGATTATTATGTGTTTTATGTAAAAAAAACATTAGGAAGCTCTTATTTGATCACCTTTTATTAGGTTTAATTAATTAGTGAATTTAAATTTAATAATAAATAATAATTTTTAATAGTATAGATTTTTTGTTTTAAACGTGTAGACTACATATAGTTTCCCAAGTACGGATCCACGCCGGGGAGGGGGGCTCATGAATAGATTAAGTAGATTCTAAAACTCAATTACCCTCCAGAATCAAGGTCTAGATTCGTGATTGTATTTCGTGTCAGAGTCGTAACTACATCAAAGTTAATTTAAAAAATCATTCTCGGAATGTTTTTACCTAGATTTTTTTACCAAGACCATTTTACTGTTTTACCTAGACCAATTTACCGTAGACTATTTTTCCTCAGACGAATCTACCAATTACCAAATGATTTAACAGGTTAAAAATTCTGATAAGACTTACTTTCTATTATTGAATTAGATATCAAAGGCATCTAATAAGGAATATGCCTAAAAAAATTTTATAGCGTAGTTGGATCAAAAATACCTAAATATACTGATTAAGGTGGCAAATATCAATGTTATTTGGCCATAAGAATGAACGTCGATTAGAAACAGAGTACAGATAACGTATGGTGCTGAAATTTGGACATAATATTATTAGAACATTTTTCAATAATACAGAGTAATTAGAGGTAAAAAGCATTTATAGTTAATGAAAAATAAATAAAGAAAACAGGTCTATCGATCGATTACGATACAGGCAGACCTGTATCTTTAATTTTAACCCCTCCATATGATTCTGTTCAATATTACTTACAACAGTGGCGGATTTACTATAGCAGGCTGAGTAGGCTGAACCTAGGGCGGCAAATTTGGGGCAAATATTTTTGAAGTTATACTTCTAATGCCGAGGTAAAGTGAATTCAAAGTATATCTACATATAAAAAGAGAGATAATATTTTACGTCAAAATGAGATTTATTAGCTCAGAAATATACTCAAAAACTATTATTTGTGCAATCTTAACTAAATCGTTGGATTGTAAAAATAATTTAGGAACTGATACTTGTTGAGGTTGGTAGGGGCAGCAAAATTTGAATAGCCACTGACTTACAACGATAGCAAAGACAACAGTATTGCATGCAAGTTAACCACAGTACCTGCTCTTTCTTTTATGTAGATTAAATTTGCCCACCGTCTGTCTATTGTTGATATTATTTAGACAACAGAAAATTATTTTGATGATTACTTGTGTTCTATCTGCTTCTTATGCAACGGAAGAAAAAGAAGTTTTTTTTTTTTATAAAAGACCAGGCGGTTTCTACTTTAATTTCCACTGGATTGTGTTGTGTGGCAGGATCTCGTACACGCCCATTATTATAGAAAGATAACATTTATAAACAAATTTTGTTCATAAAAAAGCAGTTGTAAATTTCCAGTCACATTATATTTAAAATTTATACAGTAGATACTGGTTAATTTAATAATATTGTTTACTTTAACCCATTCCTTCCCATGGATTTACTTTTAGTTGTTATTCTGTACTCATATGAGTATAGTGGTAATTAATGGGTTAAGGTCCTATTTTACAATAGTCATCAAAACCTGTTATAACGTTACGGTAATCGATAGAATAGTCTAAGGAAAAATAGTCTACGGTAAATTGGTTTAGGTAAAAGGGTTTACGGAAAAAAGGTCTACGGGTAAATAAGTCTAGATAAAATAGTAGAGGTAAAATGGTCTTGGTAAAAAAATCTAGGTAAAATATTCCTTTAATTAACCAACAGCGCGAATAAATCCGATCATATGGTACGAGTACCTTCCTGATATTCCTAGCAAAACGCTTTCAGCTTTGTCTGAATGTTATGTATTCTCGTACACAGTAGGTTTTTTTTTTTATTTGTTCTCGAGCTCCAATCTTATGCTGATTTAATTTTGTTTCATCTGCTTTTTTACCTAGATCATTGCACCTAGGCTATTTTACCTAGACTTTTTTTCCGTAAACCGTTTTACCTAGACCAATTTATCGTAGACTATTTTACCTACAATCAACGTTACACATAGTATAACTATAATTGTTACAAACAATAAATCAACGTTACACCAGGTTTATCTGACTTGTAAAATCAGTCCTAAGACTTATCCAACAGTTAACTTCTAATCATCACATTATAGATTTGGTTGTCGACTTCACGACAATTTTCCTTTTGTTACTTTAACCCATTAATTACCACTGTACTCGTATGAGTACAGAAAATCTAATTTTTAGTTACAGCCATTTCCTAGAAATCCAAGCAATTTTTTGGATTAGTTTTGTCAGAAACATATTCTATATAAAGTAGATTACATTATGCACCAGTGATTAGCTTGCATTTTGCAAAATGTTTAAAATAGTGTTTAGAAATCTATCTCAAAGTTTAAATTCATTTTGGTA
The DNA here is from genome assembly GCA_963170105.1 of Cantharis lateralis. Taxonomy (NCBI): domain Eukaryota; kingdom Metazoa; phylum Arthropoda; class Insecta; order Coleoptera; family Cantharidae; genus Cantharis; species Cantharis lateralis. The sequence goes on from OY720629.1 coordinate 16,158,848, forward strand.
TAAATAAATTCATGGGAAGGAATGGGTTAATTGGCCACAAATAAATAGCTAACACATAATAATCAATTGTTTGTTTTTGTATTCGATAAAAATATTTTTTATTTGTGAACTCGACAGGATGAGTAAATTTAGTAAATGTGTGTAAAAAAAAAATCATTTCGAGCATCAAAAATGTTTGCAGTTTTATTACATGACTTCAAGAAAATTGTTGTATAATATAAACTTTTTTTTTATTTAATTTTCTTTTCAGTCTTTTAAGGTTTTGTAATGTCCTTACTTATAAATAGTATAACTCAAGTACCAACTTGAGGTGGCTTGCATTTTATCATTCAATTGATGCATTAATTTTTTAACCTTCCAATACACAGGGGTGGACTGTCAATTCGCACGTGTGTGCTGAAATGTTAATTAATTTTGAATTTTTGAATGAATGAATTTTTTTTAAATAAAAAGCTACGTATATAGCTATGTAGAATCATCATCTTCAAATTTTAGGCAATGGAAGATTTGGATAACAAGGAAATGGGAGGCTCACACATAGAAGTATCTTTAGCTAAGCCTCCATCCGACAAAAAAAAGAAAGAAGAAATTTTACGTGCACGTGAAAGAAGAATGATGCAGATGATGCAAGTTCGTGGAGGGTAAATTGATTTAGTCATAGTTTAAATTCAAAATTACAACTGTTAAATATTTTTAGATTAATGGCAAGTCCAGCTATGCCAATGCGAGTGCCTCCTGGTCAAACGCCTAGGTCAGGAGGCTCCGGAAGCGGAGGTGGAGGAGGTATGAGAGGATCGATGGGACGTGGAGATTATGGTGAGTGATTGACTGATTGGGAGTAGAAATTTGTGTTCTTTGATTTTGTTTTCTAAACCTTTAATCAGAAAATATGGTCCTTTGTGATTTGCGTGCTTGTTGTCAAGTAACTATTCTACTTTGCTACAAATACTTTCAATTTTGGATAAAATTTTATGTTAAATTATCAGTTTCTGATATTTGAAAGTGAGCAAGCTTGATGGAATTTCTAGGAAATATTTATTTTTTTTGCATGGGACTGTAAATATTATTTTACAATTCATTTTAATGATTACTTTTATTTGTTCAGTATTGATTTTTGAAAATGGTTATAGAAAAAAAGAAATTACTTCAATTTCATTAAATTTGAATTGTATTTGTTGTTCAAAGTTTATATATAAATAACTGCGATGTCTTCTTTAACTAACCAATTTAATTTTCTTGCAACAAACAATAAAATAGCATACTAAAACTGCTTTTTGTTTTATCCACAAGTTCATTATAAATTAATATAAGTTGCTTTTATCAACAGTTGTGGATTATAGACTTTTTTAAATTTTTTATCAATATAAACTTATTTTTATTGTCATTATATCGAATAGTACTAATAAAATATTGCCGAGATCTTCAAGACATGCGCACATAAACATAAGTTATTTATTATATGATATAAATTATTCTGGTGTTATGGTAATTGTGTAAAAATTAGTTACAGGTCTGAGATTAAATTACCTAATATGTAATAAGGTTTTTAATCATCAATCTCGATTCCATTTACTAATTTTGCTTTAAATGTGGAATAAGAAAACTACATTTGTTGTTGTTTTATAATGTGGAGATTATGGTAGAGTGAAAGTTACAAAAAGCATGCATGCAGCTTTTTTGGTGCAAAAGGGGCACTGCCAGGCAAAAGGGCAATTCGTACAGCATTGCACGCGCTCTTGGACTTACTATTTTTTTTAAATTAACATGCATGTTTCTATCTTTTCTTGTGTCACCTAATTGTTTGTTTTATAAAAAATTATAAATTTGTTATGCTTGCAACCGGAGCTGGTAAGTACCTCAATAATAATTATGCAATGGTAATTTGTTGGTGAAGGGATAAACTTTTTTTGGGTGTAATGTAGAGACATACTTATTTGGCCAAGAATATTTACTTGACTCTTTTCCCGGCATGCTAGTAGAATTACTTCCAGGCTTACAAATTGGATCAAGTTGGCTAAATTGGGAATATATTGTGTGTTTTATAGATTATGATTACGACTATTACGGGTATGGGGATTATCGAGGCGGCTACAGTGACCCGTATTATGATGACTATTACCGTTATGAAGATTACTATTATGATTATTCTCCGGCCCCACCACAAGCTCGAGGCAGAGGCCGCCAATCTCAACCGGTGGGTGGCCTTTTTAAATTTAAATCGTTTTTGTTTTTATTTTGGTGAAAATGCGGTAGTTTGACTGTGGTACAGTGTTTGTGCAGGTGGCCAATTTAACTCCAACTATACACTGCTATTTAACCATTAACAGCTCGGCCTACTTGCACGTTCTTCAACTAACTTTGAAAATACCAAATAAAACACTTGCCATATTCAAACACCCATCATATCTGAGCCAATAGGCTTGCTCTAAATTTGATCAGCACCGGGAAAAGTCATAGTCGGGCAGAAAGCCAGTCGAGAGTCAGTGATCTGGCTCAGGTATGATGAGCTCTTAGTTGCAGGGTTATCCAAAAGTGTCACAGGGATGATGCCGTCACGCCAACACTAACACTTTTTTTTATACTTTCTTTTGATTTGCTTTAACTGCAAAATGTCTAGAAGATCGCAGCTTTACATATCACGTGTGTATTTATTTTTTTGCCTGTATTATCGCTATATTATATATTTTTTTCTTAATAGGTAACAGAGCCAATTGCATTTTTTTTGCTTTATCTATTTTGCTTTTATGCTTTATAGTGCTTTTATAGAAGCTTTGCTTTTTTGCTTTTTTGCTTGGCCTTAGACGGTGTTGAACCGTATAGCTGAATCAATATAATTTTGGATAACCCTTTTTCTAAAGGCTTCCGCATTTCATAGAAATTTGCGCATTCAGTTGAGCATGCATGTATCATACTATTTTAATTTGTATAAAAGTATGTTGCGTGCTAAACTTTGCGCAATTCACTTTAAGTGATCCAGTGCTAAGTGTTGCCATAGGCAAAGTAAACAGGTACTGATATTATGTTGACACTTAGGAACTGGAAGACGGAAGCACATTGAATTCCACCAGTGTGTTCTATGAAAATGGGATTCAGGTTTGTTCCAGCCCTTTCTACTTGCCCCTTTCCTACATTTACACAATTTTGTACCATTATTTATTTGGAATCAGGTATAAAATTTATTATTTATTTTTTTTACTATTAAAAAAGAATATCAATGGTAATAATGTAAATAATAATATCATATTCGCCTTGGTATTTTTTTTTAAACATACTACAGGTAACGATTTTTTTCACTTTTTATTTTGATTTTTTTTAACTACTGAATTTGAAAAAGTACTTGGAGCCAATTAAAACATTGCTTTGCTTATATTGATAATGCTATTGATAATTCATTATAATTGATTTGCTTATATTAATTAAAACAAAATAGAACAATTTATTTAGGAATGTTCACAAAATCAATTTTTAAGGATTTATTTTACAATTGTCGGATAAACCTGGTTATAATGACTGTTTTTCAAGATTTATCCTACTTTTATAAAATTGGCTCTAAAAGTTGACACAAACTTGTAAAAATTGTTATATACATATTATAGATCTTTACAGCAGTGGATTGAGGATTACTCCTGGTTAGTTAAAAATTCGGCTTAAAGTCTTATTCACTAATCAGAATTCACCCACAAAATCTGCAATCCACTGATGTGTGGATCTAGGACTAGCTATTATTATAAAACTGATAAGCAAGATTTTTATAATTTACATTAATGAATTTTTTAGTACAGTGCAAGTGCTATATTATTACAACGTAAAAAATTGGAAATTAGTTACTCGAAGGCATGTTACTTGGGTAGGGTGAGTGCACTGCTAAAGTTTACCCCAAGACAATTTTCTTATTTACAACTGAAATATAAAACAAATTCTGTTTGTACAGCTGCGATGTAGTAAAATTTATTCATAACAAATTATAAATATTAATGATTTTATTGTCAAAAATTTACAATATTTCAAATAGGTTTTTAATGTATATAATTTGTTTGTAAGTATTTGTTTAATAAACAAATCAACATTCTGTTGATGAATACTTGCTAAGGCAGATAATTATATTGCAGCTGTCGCCAGCGCCACCATCGGTAGTCTAAATAGGGACCTGCGTGAAATATAGAAGCAGCACTACAGCCGAAGTTAACGCTCTTTAGTATTTATTTTTAGCATTAAATGGAGATAAACATTTGTAGAAAATTTGTGTTGATTGCGAAAAAGTGCTTAATGCTCGGTTTCTTCACTCTTAGGACCAATTTCATAATGAATTTTAAAGGAAGCGTTAAGTTTAAAACCGCTTTTAAAGTCAAATTAATCATTTTGGGTGGTTTATTTTGTGTTAAAAGCGGTTTTAAATTTAACGCTTCCTTTAAAATTCATTATGAAATTGGCCCATATACTTATAGATATACTGCCGAGTCTGTTTTTGCGAAATTGAGGTTTTAACATATTCCCATAGATAAGAACTTGCTCTTTTTTTGGTATAACTCCTTAATAAAACCATAGCGTACATAATTATTAAGCCTGATATTTAATAGAATACCTCTCGCCTAAGTCAAAAGTGACCAACTAAATTTGTGTAAAATATCCTGTCTACTTAAGCATTGTTGTACACCTGTATAATGCTACCGAACGAAATAACTTACACGAACTTGAGTAGTTTTACCCACTCCGTACATTTTCAATAGGGGTATTCACAGTTCGTAGTATTTAGTCTAGTATTTTTACAAAGTTGTATAGTTACGAGATTGGTTTACTTTTTTCTCATTTTTTATGTAAGCTAGAGAGAGATATATTGTGAATATTTACTAAAGTGTAGAAATACAACGAAATATACATGGAAGTGTGAATACCCTAAATATTTCCATTGGCTGAACTCTTTCAGACTTGACGAAAAGAAGTGGACTTGTTTGTATTATAAGAACTCAACAAGTGATTAAAGCGGTGCTTGAAAGAATAAAACGAAAATGTAACACGAAACAAAAAATTATTACAATGGAGATGCAAATTAAAAAAAAAAAGTATGTCACGCGTATTGAAGCAGAAATTAAAACTTAGGACTTTACGTCGTTTCTGTGATATGGTATACATAGGACAAACGGGAAGAACATATAGAACTCTTATAAAAGAACATTTTGCTCTCTGGAAAAATAAGACCTATGGGAAGTCGAACTTCTCAGACTACCTGATTGGAGAAGAGCACTTAACAGATTACAAAAATACAGAATTTATGCACACATGTGCCAAAGGTGAAAAAATGGACCCAACTAGAAGCGGTAGAAATTAAATATCATTTAAAAAATACCCAAATTTTTTGCTAAATGAACTATTAGATCTAGTACATAGATACATTTTAACACATTTTAAAACTGAATGATGGTATTAAATACCGAAACAGATGCATTTTTAAATAAATAGGCTAAACATTAAAATAAACCCATTTGAAATAAAGTAAATTTTTGACAATAAAATCATTAATAATTATAATTTGAAGTGTAAAAATCTCAATCTTCCAATTATACCGGGTGCTGAATCGAATAGCCGAACATAGGGAATTAACACGTAAAAATTTATTTATGCAAATTCCTGCTTCCCTAATTATTTTAGAGAAAAAATGAAAGACACAAAAAAAATGCAGAAATATATACTACGTATGATAAAAGCATTAGATTTTATCAACCTTTACTTATAGGGTTAAAAAAATGCTTCTAAAGTTTTTAAAATTTTCATTTATAAGCCTGACCATGGAAGTTTCCAAGGTAATTATTTTGAAATTAAATTGAATTTATTTCATGACAGGCTGAAAAATGAAAATTTTAACAGTTCTAAAAGAATTTTGAACCCTTTAAGTAGAAACTAGATGAAATTCGAAGATGAAAGACCAAAATTCTTTTAGAATTGTTAAAATTTTCATTTGTCAGACTGGTCATGAAATAAATTCAATTTAATTTCAAAATAATTACCTTGGAAACTTCCATGGCCAGGCTTATAAATGAAAATTTTAAAAACTTTAGAAGCATTTTTTAACCCTATAAGTATAGGTTAGATGAAATCTAATTCTTTTATCATACATAGTTTATATTTCTGCATTCTTTTTGTGTCTTTCATTTTTTCTCTAAAATAATTAAGAAAGCAGGAATTTGCATAAATAAGTTTTTACGTATTAATTCCCTATGTTCGGCTATTCGATTCAGCACCCGGTATATTATATTAGCTCTTCAAATAATAAAAAATCTTTAAAATAAATGAAACAAGTAGTTACATAATATGATTAATTTACAAAATATCCATATTTAAAGAAAGCTTACGTAATACATATTTAGATCATTATTTAGGGTCTAATGCTTTTTTATGAATACTTGCTGATTCAGTTTTTTTTTAGAAATTTCTTTTTAACTTTCTATAATAGTCGCAGTAGGATTATAAATACATAGTTTGTAAATTTTCAACCAATATTTTATCCAAGATTCTGGTTAGATTTATATGGTTCTTTGAACCGATAGGTGGAAAAAAATTCATTTGTAATGCAGAAAAATATTTTAAGGTGATCATTATTTATACAATGATCATTACGGTTAATTCAACCTATACCTTTAAATTTAATATTAAAATTTCTTAAATAATTCAACTCATGGACTAGTTTTAAATTCTTGATTCGGCCCATGGGAACATGTAAAAATTGGTTTTTGATAGAAATTAGTCCAGCCGCAGCTGAAAGTTTGGATTTAAATTCTATTCACTACAAATTGTGATCCAAGACAACATATGGCTCATCAATATCTGATAAAAATATTGAGCATTGGAAATCAAATGAGCGTCAGTGATAGGTATTATTATAGAAAAGGTGTGTGCCGTATAGATGAATGGCCACAGCAGGCGAAGACCTGTGTAAAAATAAAGAATAGCCATTTTGAATAATATTACTAAAAAAACTACAATTTTAAATCTTCTATAATCATGGAATTAAATAATTCAACTAGGGATATTTTTAATCTACGAAGTAGATGAATTTCTAAATAAAAAACGTAATAAAACACTAGCAGTCTGTAAATACATTTTTCTTAACGACTCTATTTCCCTTTGTACATATACTCCCCCCCCCCCCCCCCCTATTCTTTTATTTTCTCCTTAATTTTATTTAAAAGCACAATAAGCCACAATCCGCTGGGTTTTTGCACTCTTTTTGCCCAGGTAAAACCATTCCAACATAAAGAAGACAAGCCTACCATTACAGCCGATTCCGATGCATCGCAAGATAGGAGCGGAATTAATTCTTTCACTAATATTTTTCTATGTTTATGATAAAAAACGTAGAATGTAAATAGTTATACCAAATACAGAGTCTTTTTACTTTTTACTTTACTTGACTTTAGTAAACTAATTAATGCAGTCGAGTCTTATACAGTATCGATGTTGTTCACTATTGTGAGGTGGCAAAAGAAATTACTACAATAGGAAATAATAACTGTATTAAATATATAATAATAACTGTATTAAATATATAATAATAAAAAATTAAACGTTAAACAGGTCAATGAAACGAATTAAATAAGTTTAAATTGCAAGCTTTTGAGTACTGACATACTCTTTTTCAAACAGTATTTTGTCGGGGTTAAAAGCTGAAACTTGCAGGAATGAAAGGTTAGATGCCATAATATTCGTAATCCGAAGGTAATCAAAAATAATCACGCGCAAAAGGGCACTATTTAAAAAAAATGAGATAATACTATTAGCAGGAAGCCCATAAAATGTCGATCATTTTGATATATAATTTAAAATCATTTTTGTACCAAAAAATTAATTTTTTCTGTGGAGTATTTAATCAGCTGCTTAGATAAAAATGTGTTAATTGTTTTTTATTAAATTCTGAATGAATAAATAAATACCATTGTTGTGGAAGTGGAACATCAGTTCTCTCGATTACTCTGTCAATTGATGTTTGGGAACCCCCTTTTCTGACGAGTAATATTTTTTATGAATTCTTCTTTGATGTGATCAAGTACCACATTGATTCGGATGGCATTGTATTTATTGTTAACTTCTTTAATTTTTGAGTTTTAAATATACAAAATTTAATTCTAAACGTTGAAATTGCAAATTTTCAATGATTCAAAAAAACTAATTCCCGATGCACTTTTCATGACCGGTGCTGTGCAATACAAATTTGGAGTGGGAAATGGTGATTTTCAAAGAGCAATTTAAAAATTTAAAATTTTAATTGTTACTAATAATTTCATATCGTGTTTAAAATTAAACAAAAAATTATAATTTTTCAACTAATCGATTCTCCACACATACGTTAGTGGCAAAAGAAATGGGGCACCTAATAAAATTGAGATAATTTGCATGCAATTCAATTATTTGAGCAAAAACATTGGTGTCAACTTACCATATGATAAATCATTCCTTCAGGTCACCAAAAACACAAAAAAAGTTTGAAAAAATAAAAGTACAAATAAAAATTTTAACGATTTAGTCAATCGACACTGGAAATAATAGTTGCAAAAGAAATGGGGCAGTGCACAAAATGATACTTACTTTTGGGAATTTTTAACAATTTGGCATAATATTTAATATTTTGTGGGGTACCCCTTTCTTTTTAAAACGTCACTCAAGCGTTTCGGCATGTTAGCAATTATTTTTTTTAAATACTCTTTATCAATTGCAGCCCATTCCTCTTGCAGTCTATTAATTAACATCTGCTTGGTGGTTATAGAGGTAGTTCTGATCCTGCGGTCTAATTCATCCCATAGATTTTCTATGGGATTAAGGTCAGGAGATTGGGGAGGCGGATGTAAAACTTTTGGGCATTTGTATAAAAGATACTCTTGAACTATACGGGATTTATGCTTGGGATCATTGTCTTCGTAATATTTAAAATTGTTTTCAATGCCCATTAGGGCAGCACTTTGCACCAAATTGTTTTGCAAAAGCTCCAAATATTTGTATTTGTTCATAATTCCGTCTATAATTACTAAATTGCCCACTCCCTCGGTCGAAATACACCCCCAAACAAGCACATTTCCACCACCGTGTTTAACAGTTCCACGTAAATTTTGTTTATCAAGCTCCGTATTCGGTTTACGCCACACCATGGTTTGACCATCAGAGCCAAAAATGTTAAATTTGCTCTCGTCCGCAAATATAACATTATTCCACCATGATTCATCCTTGTTTTGGAACTCTTCGGCGTAACGAATGCGTTTTAGCCTATTCACATTACTAATAAACGGCTTTTTTCGAGCTACTCGGCCGTTGTAACCTTTTCTTTTTAAAACCCTTCGGATTGTGGAAGTATGAACATCCTTTCCTAGTTCATGTAGCACTTCAGTTTGTAGTTTTGGCGCACTAATTCTAGGGTTTTTTTTAATTTTTCTCACAATATGATTTTCTTCTCGATAATTTAATTTACGTGGACGGCCGGTTTTGTGTTTAAAATCAATTCTGTCTTCTACCTTAAAACGTTGAATAATACGCCCCACGGTACTCTTACTTATATTTAACAATTTCCCAATTTCACGTTGCGATTTACCTTTGGCGTTATGAAATATCACAAGTTGCCTTAAATCATAACTAGTATTTTTAAAACGTTTGTGCTCCATCTTAATATTTTGATTTCACAATACAAACTGATGTTAAAAGTAATTTACCTGACTTAGAAAAATTGCAATAAATGCATTATATTTTATTACGTTACCTTGACGTCTATTTATAAGACATTAAAATATCAAATTGTGCACTGCCCCATTTCTTTTGCAACTATTATTTCCAGTGTCGATTGACTAAATCGTTAAAATTTTTATTTGTACATTTATTTTTTCAAACTTTTTTTGTGTTTTTGGTGACCTGAAGGAATGATTTATCATATGATAAGTTGACACCGATGTTTTTGCTCAAATAATTGAATTGCATGCAAATTATCTCAATTTTATTAGGTGCCCCGTTTCTTTTGCCACTAACTGTACATATACGCAACTATTATCAAGTACAAAAAATTTTGATTTAGGCTTTTGTTTCGCAAATAGAAGCGTATATAAATAAATATTGTCAAATATTATAAAAATATTGTCAAATATTATAAAAATTTTGCCAAGTTCGAACTGAGATAATTGCAATTAAAAATTTGATTCCCCATAAGCGACTTAACAAATTTCAGTTTTCAAACATTAAAAAAAATACATTTCGTACAAAAATGATTTCAAATTATATATCAAAATGATCGGCATTTTATAGGTTTTCTGCTAATAGTATTATCTCATTTTTTTTAAATAGCGTCCTTTTGCGCGTGATTATTTTTGATTACCTTCGGATTACGAATATATGCCATCTAACCTTTAGACTCTAAATTTTCACTTTAAAAAAATTGAATAATTTTTTGACCAGAAATTCAAAATCAACTTGTGTATGAAGGAAATGAAAAATGAAATAAAAAAATATTAGGGGGGGGGTTTATGAAATATTCTAACTTTTTTGTTCAAGATAAGAAATTGTAAGGTTGTGGCAAGACGAGTCAATAATTTCAAGAGTCTAGCAAGACGAGACTTTAAAAAAATTCTTTATAGGAAGTTAAAATTTTCTCAAGTCTTGCGAGACTTCTGGTTTCAGCAGTCACTGCGGTTAATATTCTTTTGCGTTTAACCTCTTCAATTATATCAAATTATTAATATAAAACATTAAAGTTTCTGTTTCATGGACGAATTACAAAATAATTATATATTTAGCTGTTGCAAATTTATCTCATATCATAATTGTCTTAATTATGTGGTACTTACTACTTATTCATATCGTATCCGAAATTTTGTTTGACAATATTTGTTTGATTAGCAGTTATTCAACTTAACATTAATTCGAATAAGCATTTGTTCGACTTAGCATTTATTCAAATAAATGATTATTGTTTTCTTTATTGTTTTCTACTAAAAATGTTTTTATTATACAATAGAACCTCGATTATCCGGGCCGAGTGGGACCGAGCTTTTCACGAATAATTGAAAAGCACGGATAATAATAATAAATGACTTTTTTTGTTAATATTACAAAATATACTTTTTATATTGTATATTTCATACAAAATAATACACTAAACCGCTTTGTATGTAATGCAAGTGCAGCTCTGAAGAAAGCATAAATTCTATACTAGTAGAGTGCTATCATGAAATTATTTTCACTTCTGTGGGGGTGTCGGGGTTAAAAGCTGAAACTTGCAGGAATGAAAGGTTAGATGGCATATATTCGTAATCCGAAGGTAATCAAAAATAATCACGCGCAAAAGGGCGCTATTTAAAAATGATGAGATAATATTATTAGCAGGAAGCCCATAAAATGACGATCATTTTGATAAATAATTTGAAATCATTTTTGTACGAAATGTATTTTTTTTAATGTTTGAAAACTGAAATTTGTTAAGTCGCATAATATGGGGAATCAAATTTTAAATTGCAATTATCTCGGTTCGAACTTGGCAAAAATTTTATAATATTTGACAATATTTATTTATATATTACGCTTCTATTTGCGAAACGAAAGTCTAAATCAAAATTTTTTGTTCTTGATAATAGTTGCGCATATGTGTGGAGAATCGATTAGTTGAAAAATTATAATTTTTTGTTTAATATTAAACACGATATGAAATTATTAGTAACATTTAAAATTAAAAATTTTTAATTCGCTCGCTAGAAAATCACCATTTCCCTCTCCAAATTTGTATTGTACAGCACCGGTCATGAAAAGTGCATCGCGAATTAGTTTTTCTGAATCATTGAAAATTTGTAATTTCAACGTTTAGAATTAAATTTTGGCTTAGTTTCTTCTTTATTTAGTTATTAAGTACCTAATTGTTTTTAAAATTAATGATTTAATAAAATTTTGCAACGCCATCTAGTGGATTCTCAGTTGAACTTAACCTAGCCTAGAAATTTTTGAAACACGAACATCAAAGACGCCGACACGAAGTGTCCCTACTGTCTTAAATTAGTTATTAAAAAATTTTCTAAAAGCTTATTTCGTGAAAAAAATTTTTTTTTTTTTTCTAAATTCTTAATTTCAAATTTAAGAACTGTTACCAACATAAAAATAGAATAGAATTTGAGAAAAAAAGAGAATTGAGAAAAAGGTCAAGCAAACTTTCAGCTACCTTAAAATCTAGTGTATTTTTTCTTTTCATATGATATAGTAAAATTATAATAATACCGACTTTTATTTTTACCCGACTACGGAGTAATATACCAGGTAAACAAGTATTGTATGTCTTTTATTAAACTTTCATTATGAATAAAACAATTGTGTTTCCTATTTACGTAGTAAAGGAAAGTATTGTAATCGGGTCAAAAAAAAATTTTGAGTAAGCATTTTTTCCATGGTCTGAGTCCATACAAATCGTTGGAGACCATTTTTGGAATGATGTCCGGATGTGCGTGTGTGTGTTGTGTGCGATTTTTTCGTCCTCGATTTTTTGGAAACGCGTGAACTGTTTTCATTGAAATTTTATATACTGGTTTATAGCAATAATCTAAAGAGCTGATTAGATTTTGGTTGAAATCCCTCCATGTTAACTCCATTTTTTCAACGAATGAAAATTGTTAAGGCCCGGTTCTTCTTTCCATTATTATAGATAGTAATGAAATTAGTCTCAATCGAAAAAAAATTTCTTTGTGCGTCTAATGATAACCAATGGTGAACCAATACTTGATATTTTTCTTTTCATTACTGTCAAAATAAAATTTTATTGAACTTTAAAGTATTTTGAATATGGGAAAGTCATGTGATGTCACATCAGATTTTTTTATTTTACGAATAGAACACTGCAATATAAATATAATTATTAAAAGGTCAAAGCAAACTTTCAGCTACCTTAAAATCTAGTGTATTTTTTCTTTTCTTAGGGCCGGGATTATAAAGGACAGTTAAAATTTACTCACTAGAATAAAATTTACTCTGTAGATTTGCCATAGTTACCTAACAAAAATCTAATCCCGGCCCTTATAATAGTAAAATTATATTACCAGTTATCGGATTAAAGAATTAAGCGATTTAAGAATAATTTGCACTTTATTCATATTAAGGCTGTTCGGTAGGTTTAGATTTTGTGCAAAAAAAGTTGTAATATAGTGTATTTATTATACTATAGCCTTTCTTTCGGATTTTGGATTTATGTTCTAAGATTTTATATTTTTTATTGTTGTGTGTAATGATACACCTACCCTTATCATTGCATTTGATAAGCTATAGTCGGCGATAATCGTGGGTAATTTATTGTTGGTGAGCGGTCACTAGTAGTTGACTAGTCATAGCGCCGAGTCGCATAATTGTTATAGTGTTACCAATTTAGTAACAATAAAATAAAGTGACAAAATTTTAACAGAATTATCCAATGATAACAAAAAAGGATCAAAAGAAAGGATACAAATTTTCGTAAAAGTGAAATAAAGTGATTTGGTACCGCGAACTAGGTCGAGAAAGCGTGGTACCGTTACAAGTGTCTCTTTTGAAACACCAAAATTTCGATCTTTCTACCTTTTTTTGTATCATAGCAAAACTACACTGTTGTTCTAAAAGTTTAAAAACTACGATTTGTTACTCTTGAGTTAACTACATGTTTGTAACTACTGATATTTGAAAAACAATCAAAGTTGCCATCGAAAAGTTTATATCACATCCTCCATTGCATACTTTGAATTTTTTCCAAAAAATTAAATTTTGTCAGTGAAAATTGAATTTAAAGTTATTCTGTTTTTCAATCACGGTACCTGTAATTGATGTTTGGGACCCCCTTTTATGACGAGTAAATTTTTTATGGAATCTTCTTTGTAGTGTTTAAATACCACATCGATTCGCAGGGCATTGTATTTATTGACTTGGTTACTTTTACTAGTAAGCCCACGATTTGTTACATGCAAGTGAACATTTAGGTTTAACGTTCCAATAAAGAAGGCAAGCCAAAATTTAATCGCAAATTTTCAATGATTCATAAAAATCAGTGGGAAATGGTGATTTTACAGCAAGCGCATTAAAAATATTTTAAATGTCACTAATAATTTCATATCGTGTTTAACCCTATGTACCCCATACCCTTTAAAATAAAAAAAATTGAATAACGTATAGATGGAAGAATTTCTGGAAGACTAATTAGTAGAAATTTATTTTTTTAGAATTTTCACACAACCCTAATAAAGATTTATAGGCAGGGGGACTTAAAAGTCCGTCAGCAAGAAAGAAAGGAGATGTATAGAAGCCTTAGAACTGCAGTCATCCGAGTTCCACCTTGTTTTTACTTCAATTTATTATAAACTCATAAAATTTGGACGCAGCAATAATACGTTTGCCCGCTTTGGGATCTGGCATCAAAGAGCCCCTTCTTTGCGCTCTTAAATCGCAAAGTTAATAAATTTCTGCCAAACTATCAAATTTTAATTTATGCCGCAAAATTTCAAATCTTTTATGTTTAAGAAAATACATGACAATACATACTTTAGAAAACATTGAACATGTAGGTATTTAAGTCTGTAACAAAATAATACAAAGAAAAGGAGTTTATAGAATAAAAGAATGTTTCATATAGATATGAAACGAATAAATTACCATGTTGAATAAAACTTAAGTTGAACAAATGTTTGTCGAATAAAATTCCAAGTCAAATAAATGTTATTCGAATAACTGACAATAATTAAGAAACAAAATATCAAGTGTTAAATATCTTTAGACGCGGAATAAAAATCTCTTTAACCCTTAAGTACTGACCCGTAGTCTGACAGACTACCGCAGTTTTTAAAACAACTGTATTTCCCGTAATTTATTTTCGCAACTACTCATAATAAATTTTATTTCTGAAGCATATGTGTTATTTTTAAGTAAGTATTGGATTGATATCATACTAAATAAATGTAAGTACACGACCATATTAAAATATATTCGATTTTTTTTGAAATCACCTTCTAAAAAACATTTTAAACACGGTAGTCTCGTAGACGATACATCAGTGACTACGTCCCAGTAACTGTATGTCAGTACTTAAGGGTTAATTTGATATATTTTTTATTCTTATCCGTTATAATGGGAAGCAGGAATTTAGAAAAAATCAATTTCCCATGTAAATTCCCTATGTTCAAAAATCGGACGGTCATCCGGTATAATATTTCAATGCATTAGAGAAAGACTGAAATATTTTAAAATATTTTGATATTAACAAAAAGTATTATGCATTCAAGAATGGTTTTATGTGTTTTAAAATTTCGAATTTTTACGATTTTCGGAAAAATTTAATACAAAACATGCCAGGAAAATGTTTAACTTTACTCGGAGCTCTAAAATACTCTGCTTTCTCTGCTAAAAGTGCCTGGTATTTCAACATTGCTTCTTGTCAGTAATATATCATTTTCCTGACTTTTATGTAAATAACTATTATTGTTAGAATCGAGAGATTCTAAGATATTTTGATCTCGATACTGTTGCATTGAAATATTACTTCTATCTTTGTCAATGAGATTCCGCTCTTAAACTAAAGCCGATTTCAGCTGCTGTTGTACGACTGGTTGATATCAGCTACAAAATTGTAGCCGATTCGAATTTATGTCTAGTTTACACGATCTTAGCAACTAATGCTTGGTACTTATAGTCGAGCCTCAAGTGCCAATTACACGTGGATAGATTCGTGTAAACAAGTATTTTAGTCCTAATTTCCAGTGTTGGTTGTAGTAACAATTCCAGTTTAGTGAATAGAAAGCAATCCTATTTACTGGAGCCAGTACTACCCCCACTCCCACTTTCCTAAAAAGTAAACCCGTGTAAACATCTCGTTTTAGCAGGCGTTCTAGTGTTTCCCTACAGAATAGTGATTTGACACTTCGAATTCATTGTTTAAAACACTACTAACTTGAACAAGTTACTATTACCATGTAAACACAACTTTCCTTTAAATCACTAGCTCACACGAGGATAGTGACTTGTACAAGTTACTAAAATCCAGACTAAAAGCTAATGATTTAAAGGAAAGCCGTTTTTACCCAGTAATAGTAGCTTCTTCAAGTTAGTAGTGTTTTAAACAATGAATTCGAAGTGTCAAATCACTATTCTGTCAGGAAACACTAGAACGCCTGCTAAAACGAGATGTTTACACGGGTTTAGTTTTTAGGAAAGTGGGAGTGGGGGTAGTACTGGCTCCAGTAAATAGGATTGATTTCTATTCACTAAACTGGAATTGTTACTAAAACCAGTACTGCATTTTAGTAACTTGTACAAGTCACTATTCTCGTGTAATTGGCGCTTATAAGCTAGTGATTTAAAAGAAAGTTGTGTTTACATGGCGATAGCAGCTTGCTCAAGATATTTTTCTACTAATACTTTTTTCTAATACCAACGTGTAACCAATTACATCCTACTTGCCACTATGCAGACTAGTACTAAGCAACAAGTACTAATGACGAGTACTAAGCTCTTGTAAACTTTACATAATTACGAAGCCATTTTCCAGACACGGATGCAGTTTCCAAAGATCCTTAACATTAACAAGAATGTTATTAATCGCTCATGACGACGAGCCAATTAGCGTCCGCCTTTATTTTAACTTTATAGATATTATTGTAATCTATTTAGAATTAAACTTATAAGTGACACAAGTTAATTAAACGATATAAAATGATGATATGAGCAGATAAATAAATAAAGATTTTATGACGAAGACGATAACCATCGTCGAAAGCTCATTATAATTCATTTTATATCATTTAATTAACTTGTTTCAGTTTTAAGATTAATTCTATAATATATTTATCACAAGTTAAGAACATTTTTAATTATTATTGTAATCGATAAAAAAATTAATATTTGTCAGGTTACTTCATAATATATATATTTTTATATTTATTAATCAGTAACGTTGAAATTTTTTAACAAGAACACTAAGCATAAGAATTTTTTTGAATACAATTTATAGTAATTGCATCCATGAAATTTAATTGTATATTCTATATTGTATGAAAAAGTGCTTCGCATTACCTTTATAAGATCCTATATTTTGTAGAAAGGGATGGCATACATTAACTAAATGTAAAGGTTTCTTGTAAAACTGACCAGTTTATGAAAGTTTATATGAATGCTTGAAGGTTTAATGTATTATGCACAGTTGATGCATCATGTTAACAATTTGATTCTGAAGGTACAGAAAAATCATAATTGCATTATAAAATTAAATTCTTGAAGCATCTGTGTCCGAAAATCTTAAAACTTGGTTACTTTTAACAAAAGAAAATCTGCCGATTTGTGTCCTCCTTTTGATCTGGTGATGGAAAATTAAAACTTGTGCAATATTAATAATATACCAATATACGCATAGATTATGGCATTATTAACTGCGAATGAATGTTGTAGAGAAATTTAGTTTTCACAACACAAGTATATTTATTTGTGATTTTACAATTTATTTTATGATAGTAATTTATTTTAAATATTAAATAGGCTGGCCGTGGGCGTGGGGTGGTGGCACGTGGCCGGGCCGGTGGGCCCCCGGCCCGTGGGGCGGCGGCCAACCGGGCGGGCCGGGGCGGAGCAGCAGGGGTTCGTGGGGCAGTACGACAGTCCGCTCGTGGGGGGGCCCGCGCCAAGGGAAGTTTACCAGGTATGTACTTTCATTTTGAAAATTTTTAATTTTGCCTTGTGCTTCTTAGCTATATGTTTCTTAAATTACATGTGAACCTTGGTTTAATTTTAGTTGCATTATATTAACCGCCTGTGTGAGTGTAATTTATTTATTAATTGTCGTTAATATTTTATTCTATGTTGTAGTGTATTTGTTTAGTTAATGTACAGTTATGGTTGCTTTCTATGCAGTTTACCTTAAAAAATTGAGAAAAATACTTAGGATTAAATATTATTTTAAAATTGACAATTTCAAACTGTCATCAAAAGTATTTTTAAGTCATTCAAAAATTGAAGTCATTAAAAGTTTCCACGTTTGTCTTTGCAAATCATTTTTTAAGCCATGGTGGCTGTCCCCCATAATAATTGTGTAAACTTCATAGAAAGCAGCCAGAATTATTTTTTAATTCTATTTATAATAGAGAAATCTGTATTAAGCGTTAAAACTTAAATATTTATTGTTACATTAACATTATATTTTGAATTATGTATCTATATTTGCAGTTGATAATAATTTCTAAAAAAAAACAGTGATGGGCGCTTTCTTATGTTCATTTTTGTTAAACTAAGTAAGTGAGAGATTTCTTCCTGTTCACATTCAGTTATGCTAATATTTATTGTCAATCAGCAGTAGATCGTAACATTTATGTTACTTTGACATTTTTTATTAGTTAAGAGTAATGGACGTTCATTGGCTTAGTAGTTAATGTGTTCAGTTACTTATGCTAAAATGCCTGGTTTAAATCCGAAAGAGACTAGCTTTCTCATGATTGTCTTCGTGCTTCAGAGAGCACGTAAAGCTCTTGATCCCCCTGGATCGATGATTGCCATCATCAACAATAAAAGCGGGGTCATAGATGCATTTCCAAATTCGGTTTAAACATCCATGAAACCTAAATGCTGAAAACTTTCTGTATGAAGAAGGGCATATGTTCTAAGTTGAACGATCCCGTCCAACAATGAATAGGGAGGCTGAAGAACAGTGACTACAAGCAAGAATTAAAATATTATCGATGATAAAAAAAAAACTTGGGAGTTCTGTTACTCATAAGCTGCATCTCCGTTAAGACGGCACGGCAAACGGTACTTTGATCTTACAACCAAGATCAATAGTATTGCAACAAATATATATAGCGCTGCTTGCCGGGCCTTCTTAAAGCTGGGAGCACATTAGGCGAAACGATGCGACCCGAATTTTATCGCTTAAAGAAGTTTATATTATAGAATAAAATGGGAACCCGCACATTAGGAACGTTCGCCTTAATGTGCTAGTTCCCATTTGATTCTATGTAAACTTCTCTAAGCGTCAAAATTCGCGTCGCATCGCATCGCCTAAGGGTACATTTATGTTGGAGCCGCGATACTAGCGAAGCAGAGAAAAGCAAACCGTTGAAGTATTATGTGACTGCTTATGTTGAAGCAGCGCGCAAGCCAATGTTAATCCATAGAGCAGCGATTAGAGCTAAGAAATTTATTCACTCATCACTTATCACAGTTTCAACATAAACGTACCCTAAGAAATTTCTTCTCACTTATCACAGCTCCAACATTAACGTATCCTAAGCAAGCGAGCACTTTAATGCGGCAGCTTTAGAAAGCTTGACGTTGAAAAGCAAAGCTTTTAACAAATTGAAACTAACCAGGTTTTATCAGATTTATAAATATTACGCATTTAGTAAAATGCTTGCGTCAGATTTTTTCACTTCGAGATATCTCTAGGATAGGTATTAATCTATTAGATAAATAAACCAAGTAATGATCAATACCAATACCATGAATTTGAATTATTTTTGTGTCTGATTAATAGCCGGTTTCTTCAAGTTAACTGCCGACAAAACTAATTTTGGTTACCGTCGATATTCTACGCTTCATTCCTTCAAAGGTACGATAGAAAACCCTTAAATATTCTGAAAGGGCAAAATTTAAGCTTTCTTATGATGAAAATTTAACAAGTTTACCTTCATGTTAGCATTAAAAAGCCATTCTATTGCCGTTACGTGTGCTCTACTAGGGCCTTAGCAATCCGAATTTAGTTGGGGAGCGAGCGTGTTCATTCAAGTGCATGCCGTGGCAGTGATAACATCGTTCTAGTTCCTGCATTTTCGAATGTATTTTCCATCCGGCGTTTGTAATAATTTACAATCCGCACGCCCTTCGGGCGGCTCGGGGCAGTTTTTCCAACCCCTGACATTGGCAAACCTAGGATCCCAGCTTTCGAATTTCGTCATTTGTCGAGTTCGGTGTCCTCCGGGGGATGTTTTTAATGAGTTTAGCGCTTAGTGGTTATTGACTCTCCTGTCAACTCCGCGACTCTTCGCCAACTCTCAATTATAAAATTATTTATAACCTTCATTTGTTGCCGATTTTAGAGATGTATGTGTATCGCATCTTAGACATCTTAAAAAAATAAATAAATTTCGAAAAGGCGATTGAAAGCGGTTACAGTTTTTTATGCCCGGTTTCTCAATCGCATCTTAAGTTGTTGCCTGACTAAGGTCTAATCGCGTCTAAGCTCTACTTGAAACCTGAGTCGGGTTGCACCAAAATATTATCACGTCGCCTTACCTAAGCAATTGCTTAGCTGACTGCCAATTTGGCAACAGCGTAAAATCTATCTTAAGCAGCTTAAGTCCTACCTGGAATTTAAGACGCGATGGAGAAACCGGACATTAGTATCTTATAAAGAAAGAACGGTTTCTTAAATTTAACGGCTTGTTAAAAGTTTTACAGACGTTTGTGAATGCGGGCATAAGTATTTTGGGAAAAAGCATTAAGTCGAGATTTGTCTGTGTTATGAATGTTTGGTATGCCATGGTTTCTATGTAGATTGTTTATATTGCTACATTCTCAATTGTTTTATTGTAAACAAATTAAATTTTTTGATTGAGAATGGATAAATCTGAACACGCTTATTCAAAAGGAATTCTGGACAACTTTGAGGTCGTCCAGAGTAGATTGATATCAATAAAATCGAGAGGATTTGTACAAGGAGTTTGAGGAGTTTTATCAGTGGCGGTGTGGAAAAGATGTCAACAGTTGCGATGAAAACTCGTTATGGAGTATTTATTTGAAATGGCAAGAAAATGTTCAACTACTTATTATTATAATTTATGTATTCAGTAACAATTTTCGGTTTGCTTAGCCAAAGCATTATAGTTACACCATAATCTTTTTGGTTGATTTACTCGAAGCTTAAGAAGATGGCGAAGGTTAACGAAAGCGTTATATTGGGATTTCTTTGACTTGCAGAGCTTATGAAGAATAATTCTGTGGGTGGTGACGCTATAAAAGCATTGGTGCTGCAACGAGATCAAATTCAGCAATTTATTCATATTAATTTTTAATAAAAATTTAATTACTATAGTTGAATTGAATATATTTTGAAGGTTAACGAAAGTGCCGTATTTACAAAACAGCCATATTGAGATATTCGACTTCTTAGATTTAACTTTGGCCCAGGAACCGTAGGGTCAATTCAATGTCGTAGTGAAACACGTATTTCTTAAATAACTTTAATATTTTGAATTTTCTACAATAGTCAAATTTCATACATAACAATGTTTTCTGCTAGAAAATCCATTATATTGGTATATTGCAGAAATTGTATTACCATTACGAAGAAAAAATGCCGTATGTGCACGCCCATACTGACAAGTGCTAACGAAGAGTGCAGTAATGAGAGTATGAATTAATACCAGAATAGCCTATCAAATCAATGTTATTTTCATATATTTAACCCCTACATTTTTAAGTTCTTAAGAACTAATTTTAATTATAAAGTTAAAAATTGTTATATTTATGAAAAAATTCAAACTTGCAACTTGTTAAATGTCAAAACATTAACCCATTATTCATTACCATGGATTTACTTTTACCTGTTGTTTTGTACTCATACGAGTACAGTGGTAATTAATGGGTTAACCAAACAAATACCTACATACTACGTTAGTCAAATTCATAGCTTTTGTCTGTAAGACAACTTATTATTTTACATCTTTGTCCCTCTTACGTTAAACGATATAAGAAAATTATATATCTTGTTATTTCTAAGTTCAGAAAACAATGGCGCGGGGCTTTTCTTTCGTGGTTTTGATAATATCCGTTTTAATTAATGTAACTACGGCTATAATTTTAATCATAGATTAAATTTTAAAATACCTTATGTGAAATCTATCATTAGGGAGAGAACAGCGGATTATTTATAAGATGTAAATTTGTAGCCAAAAAGTGTAGTCCGGAAGGCTAAAAATATATTGAGGAAATAATGTCGTTTGAAGTATATGTATATTATATGCAGAAGTTGAAAAAATTAGTATTTTTTGAATTACTAAATAAGTTGTTACTGTTCTGCCACTGATCTGTTAGATGTTTCACATGATGATATTTGACATCTGCTACTTTTTATAGCTTAAAATGAGCCACTGATTGGTTGAACTGGCCAATAAATTAATGAACAAACCGAGGGTTAAAACAGTTTTGGTACACAAGACCTAGGAATTGTAAGGAAAGTAATGCAGGAATTCCCAAAATTGAAAACAAAAAAAGGAAATTAGTGAAATTTAATATTCTACCGGACTTTTACTTTTTAAGTATAAATTAACCCGGATGTGCCAATAGTCCTATATGTAGGACGTAATAGTGCGTTTAGCGAAAATTTCAGACATATCTGGGTTAATACAATTTTTGCTCGTTACTATATCAACACCTCAGAAGTAAACTATAATAAGTCCAGGGCGGTCATATCTCTAATTTCTGTGCGGGTAGGGGCAATTCTGAAGACATATTTTGAATAACTAAGATAATGAAAAAATGAATAGAATGTATTTTGTAAGCAAAACATTACAAAATCTTAATATAGTAGTAAACAAAATGTACCTAATAAAGATAAGAAAATGTGATAAGAAAAGGTGAAAGTTATACAACGAATTCTATATATCACGCTTCACTCCGAAAATCGCTCAATAATATGGTCTTCCTATAAAACAACATCTCGGTGAATACTCATTAGTGCTAAATTAGTTAGCCGTTCTTCTTCCATTGTAGTTCTCAGCCAAGTTTTAAGTCTTCTGAGTTCTGAAAAACTGCATTCAGAAGAAGCTACCCTAAATTTTTTTATTTAAATATTAGTGTGGTTGGATACAAAATTTTATTACAGGCTCTCAAGGCAGTTAATCCATCACTGGAATTTCCATTTCAAGATTTCTTGACCATTTTATTTTCCCAAGTTTTAATTCAGCTGCAAAGTACTTCTTTAACACTTCTGCATTTACATTAAACAGAGTTTCATATTTATTAATTAAAACAACGACGGCGAAATCAATTTCATCTGCAGTTAGGGGGTCCCTGCGGTCTACAATTTTCAAAATATCAAATTGTTTTTGATAATTCGAAAGTATAGTCTTTTGAGAATATACTGTTAAATTTTTGTAAGGATATTCAAGGTATTTCAGGTACCACAATCTTTATTTAGCACATTACATAATCATAATGCACACATAATCACATACATTAACCCATTAGTTACCACTGTACTCGTATGGGTACAGAATAATGGGTAAAAGTAAATCCATTGGAAGGAATGGGTTAATATCCATACCACTGTAAAACAAAAACTATTATTTAAAAAATGGTAAAAATCTTGATTTTAGAACTTCAACTTCAAAAGTGCGTCATTTTGTCAATTTTCATTTTTTTTTTGGTCCCGGCTATTATAACTGCGCTCATACTGATTAATAATTTTCTTGATTTTTATTTCTGGGATTAATAGAAGATTCAAAATCCGCAACGTCGACCAGGTCCATTTTTATGAGAGGGTGTTATTTAACATTATTTTTGTCGTAATTAAAATTAATTTTCAATTAAAAAAAAAATGTATTCACAATGAGTGTTATAATCTCATATCTCAAAAAAACTATCAAATAATGGAATATAATATATTGTAATTCGGTAATATTCTGGAATTGAAGAAATGTCTGGATTGGAGCATTTTTTCATAAATTCATTTAACATATGAATGGAAAAATCAACGTTTAAATTTTCTAGGAAAGGTTGAATTTCGTTCTCTAAAGAATATGAAAACGCCAAAAATGGAAAAGTTGTATTAAAGAAAAAACGTATATAAATAGTTTAATTTTTTATTTAAATACTATCCCCTGAATTCATAAAAATATTTAAATGGTGTTTTAAACCAATTATAGTACACGCTCATTAAAGTTCAACAATCAATGAAAACCTTACAATATTAAATAATGAACGTTTGTGATTGGCGTTTTATGACACATGCATTTTAAACCTATTGTAAGTTGTAACTTTCTAAAATTTTTATTCAGCACATTATATTTTAGTTTATTTGGATTTGTAGGGGGCCATGCCACCCCCCTCAAATAAAGCTAATTTAAACTAGATCAAACTTCAAAATAGTGCCATTTCGCACTATCAAGCATAATGTTTTTGTAACATCTGATATTTCCGTTTTCTGTGAGAACATTTTAATTTTAATTCAGCAAATAAGTATTATTGCACCTATATATTTTAAAAATAGTGATACGACTTAATACAGTATATCTCTTAGGTGCTGATATACTTTTTAATATAATATATAATCTACATTTTTAAATTAATTCAATAAAGTTAATAAGTTTTAACGCCAAGAAACTAGAAACATCAGTTTGAGTTTTTGAAAATCCTATTTTCATTTTATAAATAAAACGTTAAAAACTTCTTGATAATAAAATGTAACCATTGTAAATGTATACAGAACTTTTGAACAGTTGCCAATTCAAATTTCTTCAATAATATTTCATAAAGGTATATTAAAATTCAGCATAAAATAGATAAAATTTTAAATCTGATAGAAATATCGAGTTCTACTCTAATTGCTTGTTTACAATGTGTGTAAGACATAAGAAGTATAAATATAGGAAATTCAAATGAAGGCTTAATCGAGAATTGAATAATTCTAGAGTATTTTTGATACTAGCAAAAGCCCATTCCACCTCATACAGCTTAAAATTTCAACATTATTCGGTACTTACTTAGTTACGCTTTTATTGGCGCTTATATTTCTTATATCTTACGTTCATTGTCAACAAGCACTTAAGGCCTTGTAACGTATGCGTTAATTTTGTCATGTGTAAAACAAGTAAAGGCTATAGCCGGGTAAGCATGGGGAAATGGCCTTTTAACCGATTTGCCTCGGTTTTTTTTTCGAGATTCCTCTCTAAGCACCATTACATTTTATATTTTATATTCTTTTTCGAAATTTAGTAAAGAATTTTTTTCTCAGAAAGTATTGTTGCAAATTGAATGATATTCGAATATGTTATAGAGGTAGTAAAGACTTATAAGTGGTAGTTTTTTTTTGTAGTTTTAGCTTCACGTAAAGTGTGGAAAACACGGGAAAAAAGTTTTCAAAAATTTAAAAAAATAAATTTTGGCCGTACAATATAATCATCAAATTTTGGTCAAATATTCCTTATATATGCCCATATAACATATATTAATTTAAAAATTTTATTGATATTTATAAAAGTTTACACTAGCACGTTTGTGACATCGTATCTTATTAATGCAAATACTGCTGTAATAATATCCTTTCGACAAAAACTGCAATTTTGAAAATTCACTAACTTTCGCAATGCAAAAGCAAGAGATACATATTCATATTGTAACATCCGCGTTGGTGCATGTTAGTTGTGTTTGTTATTGAATATTGAGTACAAATTTCCTATTGAGTATTTAAGTTAATTTTGCGCAAATGTTATAATATTACACTAGCTAACATGTCTTCTATGCATTAGCCTAAGCGTATAGGAAGACGCAGGCAACACAGTTCAGTACAGCACAGGTTTTTGTAACCAATGTATTACCGTATAACAAGCGTATACAGTAATAAGCTTGGGCTTATAATCGTAAATTTTACAGTAACGAATGTTACTTGTACTTTAACCCATGCTTAAAAAACATGATACGTTTTCATAGACATCAACTTTTATTGATTTGTCTTCCGACCACCTAGTTTCCTCTATAAAGCTTTTTATTTCAATTGAACGAAAAAATTATACATGTTCAACTCAAACTGATTCTATTCAGATGAACAACCGACGAATTAAATTAAATTCACGTGAATTTTTTTGATTAAAAATATTTCTTAATGTGTCAAACATACTTTTGTGAAAAAATTTAACTAAAGGCACAGAATTTGTTCCCAAATTTGCCTGTTTTACACAATGCCAAACTTGGTACAAAATTAACGCAAATGTCACATCCCCTTACGATGCGGCGCGGCGTGTAGAAAGGTATATTTTCTCAGCCAAATTAAAAGATTGAATTGAAATACATAATTGAGGAAAATTAATGACGTAAAACATTTAAGATGGGTTTCACAACGGTATTTTAAAATTTAAACTAGGGTTAAAATTATAAACATAGGTAGTGGACAACATTTATAACGCATTGTTATATTGATTAATAGTACCTTGCAATCGTACATTGTATTTTAAATCTCTTGTGGAACCCAACATTAGTGTTAATTTCTTTATTACTATGCATGTTGCTTATCTATCTTGGACGAGTATTTTAATATTTATTTTTTAACTTGAACTTTTAACAAAATATCAAAGTGTACAATGATTTAATTTCAGCTGTTTTGTTAGCGGCAGCTTAGTTTTTTAGAACATCATCTGCATGCATATGGAGTTAGGACTTAGTTCTTTTTACCTAACCACAGTATGTACCCTTCCCACACTTCCTTTATTTTTAATGGTATTTTGTTAATAATACAATATGAATTTTAATTTAAGAATATGTAACCTGGGAGATCGTAACAAATAGTGTTTAAAAAAAAAAGATTAAGAAGCTAAGTTGAACTAGTAAACCGGCATTTTTTTTAACTTATATTGATTTTTAATATTTTTAAAATCTCCCACGTTACAACTAGCAGCATTATATGTTCTAACTTGCTTGGATTGCTTTATGTAGGTAAGCGGAAGTTAGACGGGGGTCACCAGAATCAGGGGGAGTCAAAACGCAGATACCACCAGAGCAATTGGGGCAGCCAGCCCCTGGCGCAGCAGCCGCTAGGAGCAGCGGGTGTTAATGGAGAGCAGCAGTGGTACCAGGATTCTTATGCATCTTGGAGCTAAGTGAAGGACAGTGCAGCCCGCGGTGGACTGAGTGCGAGTGGCCCTGCGTCTGGGCATAAGGGGAGAGTGCACACCCTACAAGCCTGGTGTGTGCCTAGCCCATGGAGGTAGCGGAACCCATATTTTTATAACAACAATGGTGTCCCCATACCTTTCTGCATTCGTTTTTTTTTATTATATTTGTTGATTTGGTTTAGTCATGCGTTGGATTTTTCTAAATTTTTTAAAAATTGTAATTTTTTGTATAACAAAAATTAAATTGTTTAAGTTTTTGCATTTCAATGTTGTTAAATCATGGCATTGCGTCCCCTTATTCTGGAGACTACATCACGGGGGCGCCGCCCGTTTTTAATTGGATAGCTAGTGGTAAACTAGCCTAAAAATAGGTGTTATTAATTTTAACGTGTTTATTATTTAACCCTGACATCCCAAATGTCAAATTCTTTTCAACTTGTAATTGAGTTTAATAATTAGTTGTATTAAATTTAATATCATGTTTTTAGTAAATTTTATGTGTAATTGTACTTTTGATTGGACAAACATGGGTTTGGCATTGTGAGAACATAGCAGTTAACGTTGTATTGTATTGCTGTTGCTGCTATGTTTGGGCATGGAGGGACTGCGCTCGGTTCATGCAGTGTCCTTGAATGACCATTGCTCATGAAACGAGTGAATTTTTTATTAATGTAAAATAATATATATTTTATTCCTGCAAATAATGCGTTTTTTGCATTATGATGTATTTTAGCAGTAATTTATAAGGAGTTTAAGCATACTTCTGTTTCTGGTAGAAATTTTTGATCAGCTCCTAACGGTATTACAGCTAAAAAGATTCATTATTTGCATATACTTTGATCTAATTAATATTTTAATTGCTTTTGCTTCCTCATCATGTCCCTCTACATTTATAACATTTTGTCGTTATTTTTAGTGCGATGTAGCTAATGATAAATTTGATATAAAACTGTTTGTGTTATTACCGGTTCTTAATGGAGCTATTATTATTACTTTAAAAGCTTCATATGGGAATTGTTATTATTCATTGAAGGACTGATTTACATGTCTCAATAAACAGTTGTATGTGTATTACATTTCTAGAGTTTGATTTCTTCTATTTTTAGATGTAGTTGTAATTTTTATTGACAACTCGTTAAGTGTGAACTATTATGTGGTACTCATATTTGCTAATGTAGCCCAGGCAATAAAGCTCTTTTTTTTATTATTTGGAGGAAACGATAAAAACCTTCTGGGGTTCTGGGGTCTTATTCTCAAGATCATACGACTTGATTCTCAGACAAATCATTATATTTCGACTAATTAGAGATTGTGAATACTTTATTTTTATAAAGTATCACTGATCAACGCCTCACTGATTCAATTCAACTTATTAAATTGACCTTAATCAATCAAGTAAATAAAGTTTCAACAAAAACAACAAATAGTTCAATTTATAGCTCAAGCTTCTGGGGCGGAAGAATTAGAATTACAGTTCGAAAATAGTCCATCTAGGTTACTTTGGGAACTCAAAGTAGGGGTTTATTATTATAAAATTTTGTTAATTTTGCACAACAATTTTTATATACTCATTTTATGTCATACTTCTGCGATTTCTTATACCGGGTGCTGTGAGTTGGCTGAACATAGGAAATATTTATGAAAATTCCTGCTTCCCTAATTATTATTTTAGAGAAAAAATGAAAGACACAAAAATAATGGAGAAATATAAACTACGAATGATAAGAGCATTTGTTTTCACCTAGCTTTTACTTTAAGGGTCAAAAAATGCTTCTCAAGTTGTTAAAATTTTCATTTATCAGCCTGGCTATGTAAGTTTCCAAGGAAATTATTTTTGAAAAAGAATAAAATACTTGGGGCCAATTTCATAATGAATTTTAAAGGTAGCGTTAAATTTTAAACCGCTTTAAAAGTCAAAGGACCATTTTGATTGGTATATTTTAACTCTTACTTTAAAATTCATTATGAAATTGACCATTACATAAGTAATAAATGTTTTGCACTTTATTAAATTTTAATTTCATAAAATGGCAGTAAAATATACAATTAGTGAAAAAAATCAACTTTTAAAACTAGATATTATTCGGGAATTCAAAATGTACTTAATAATCAAAATCAATGGGGATCTGTTAATAAGCCATCATGCAAAACCTGCAGAAATAAAAGATTACATTTAGAAGAAATCAATATTGGTTAATCTCCAGGTACTGATACCGCGACAAATGCAATTTCTGTCGTAGTGAATAATCCTTGTATCAGTACAAGAAAAATTGGCGAGGAGTTAAATATTCATCACACTACGGCGCTAGTGTTTTCCTATGTTTGGCTAACTCATTCAACACTCGATATAGAGCAGACAACAAAGTACAAATAGACAAATAAATCTGAAAGTTTTCAAATTGTGTAACGGATGTTTGTTTAAGCTTACTGTTGAACCTGTAACAAGTCCTAAAAAAAATCAACATCGGGAAACTCCACTATCTTAGAAAATGAATGAACTTTAACTATGTTTTGTATATTATAACCTGTTACTTATAAACTAAATGGTTAAATCCTTGAATTTTCCAGGATTTTTTTAAAAGTTTAGCACCAAACAAACGTCTATACTAAATTTAAAGACTTTCCTATTGATTTCTATCCATCTGTACTTCGTTGTCAGGGCTATATAAAAATTTGCAAGAGTTAGGACCAAATTATTCACCTCTCGTTAGTCTTTTAAGTAACTAAAGTTACCTATAAACCTACAACGGACGTCTACTATTTGACGAATTGACGTCAAGTGGTAGGTTTATAGATAACTTTAGTTACTTAGAAGATTAACGAGAGGTGAATATTTTGGTCTATGTACATATTTAGCATCGTTGCTTGGGCTAATGATAGCAACATTGAGCACTCAAGATGGTCAAGATAAAGTTTTGTTGCTAAGGTAAGTTAGTGCTTCACTGCAAATAAATTATTGCTCTTGAATAATAATATGTACATAAGATTTGGCAAATAATATTTGTCTCCCAGAAATTGTTATTGACAAAAGAAACTCTAGTTTTTCGCTACTTATACAATAATAATAGTAGTGCTTTATTGTACAAATAATAAAAATATATACAAAAGGTCAAAAAACATAATATATATATGATATAAATTCAACCATAGAGCTGACTTTGACTGAAACTTGGTACATTAAAATTTTGACGTCTCGATGGTTGAGTCCATTGCGCCATTTAATATTTATTCTTTGTACTTCTTTGTCAGTGAAATTGATGATAAATTCCAGTAACTATTTGGTATTTTGTTAAGGTTTTAAGATGGCTAAATTTACCCGTAAGCCTTCTTGGTCATTATAGTAGCTATATTATATAATGTATAGTACGTTGAATGGGAATTTTATGGAGAAAAAATAGTAATACCTATTTACTAATAGTAACACAGCTACAGTAATACCTGTATACCTATATTTTGTATTTTCTAGTTGATTATTTTACTAGGGCTTAAAATTGGTTACTATAATATTGCAAAGTTGGATTCTATGCCACGAGAGCGATTAATAAGCAGTTTTCGCCTAAGTAATTATATGATAAAGTAAAAACTAAGATTATTTACTTATATTAAAATTTAATTTTTTCTTTGCATAGTGTTTATGAAGATGACTGTATGGAGTCTAACCGTCTAACCTCGGAATAATTCTCTTAATTTCTAATTTAAGGTTGTTAAGAAGAGGGGTGGGGGGGGTAAGCTGCGTTGGTGACCCTTTCCTATGAAAATACATTGGATAATGTATCCACTGCCAAAAATAAACAAACTTTTAATAAATAAAATGTATTAAAATATGTTTTTTTTAAATACATAGTTTTTAATAATTTAGTAAGACTTTCATAAATAATTTGGCGAATTTTTGTAAAGCTGACATTTCTGATTGTCGAGGTAATGACAAACCCGTCCCGTGCATTTAACGCAATGTAAAAACGTAACTTTGACATTTTTTATATCGATAATTAAAAACAGGATTAAGTTCAAACTGGGCCAGAATTTTCTTTATTATGCAAATAATATACTGTAAAAATTTCAAAAACTTCTCATATACTTCGATTTCCTTCTTATCAATCTTAAAAGTTTAAATTTAATATTTTTTATTGAAATTCTGATTGGCCTACAAATTTAGATACCAAGTTGACAAATTTTGTTGTAAAATTTAAAAAACTCTTTAGATTTGGTTAATATCAAAATACGAAGTTTTATTCCGCATATAACCTGATATTTTCGGTTTTTACAGCATATTATAAAATTATTTATACATAATATCGCATATCAATTTCATATTTAACAATTTTTTATTGCCAATATTTTAGGATAATCAAAAATATCCCTTTTTTGACACAATTTTTTAGAACTAAAATACCATCAAGACTTCGCATTAAAATACATGAACTATAAATTTTGCAAATGTTTGTCTGAAGAGGCTATGCTTCACAATTTATACTTTCAAGGTATTTTATTTTCTTAAAATATCAACCCATACAACACGTTATCTATAGCTAAGGGACTTACTGTTGGCTTGGCAAGGCCATCATTGCTACTTTAATTTTTAGCTAGGTATCCTCGGATTCACAATGAACATCAGCATAGAAAATATAATAAGACATCATAAGAAATGCAAATTTTAGTTTTTTTTACGAATATTACAAAATAATTGTAATATCTAGAGTAATCTCGAGCATTATTCCATTCTCAATGAAGCTTTATTTCTATTTGAATTTCGTACCTCTTATGTATTTCTCATGTTTATAATATCTTCATTGTGAATCAGGACTAAATTTACAAATGAATATAGGCTAGATTCTTGTAGATAGCTTGGTTTATGTACATAGACTTTAAGTTGAAATACATTTTAGGTTATAAAATTGAGACATTTTTTTTAAAGGAAAATCTAGAAAAGGTGTGCAATGTATTCACTTGTAAATACCAACTTCAGATATAACAAAAAGAATATGTTTAGTTAGCTCGGCGGCTAATGGCACCTTGTTAATCGTTAAAGTTTAGATGAACACTTGGTCTTTCCAATAGGGGGTTGTGTCAAAGGATTTGGATTCATGACTTTATCGAGATACAAAAATAAATATTCCAGCCAAGTAAATACCAAAAATCATTAAAAAGTAAGTAAAGCAAACCAACGCTGTATATTATAATTATGATACTTACCTACTGTAAAAGTACCAACTACAGCTATTGCCAAAGTAGAATCAGGTAATTTTTCAGTAGATAAAAACTACTGAAAACACCACCACCAGTAACCAGTGCTAATGTATTCTGTAGATACGTGGATCATCTTAATTACATAGATAAAAATGACAAAAAAATTTGTTTTGAAAACAGTCATTTTTTGCCTCCGAAATGTACAATAAAAGTTTTCCTGCAAGATTCAAATTTCCTCCCTGTATTTTCATTGCATCAATTTTATCCCTTCCACTTGGCTGAATTGTTCTGCAAAGTTGACGTGCGCCGTCACCGCCGCCGCCCTGGCTAAAAACGCGACCGCTCCCATTCCGTCGGTGCGCGTTGGGGCGGCTGCATGTCGGGCGAGAGCAGGCGGCCGTCTGACGATGACACGAGACTGGGCGGGGCGGACTGTCACCCGTCGGGTGTCCTGACGTCTGCTGCTGTGCTAGTGTGTGATGTGTGCACTAACTTTTGTGACTAGAGATTATTGTTGTGTCTTATTTGTAGGGATAAGATGGCTGCCAGCACTGTGTTCCACTCTCGAGGGTAAGTCTAGCATGTATGCCACAACGGGGACGTCAACTCCTGGCCGCACCGCATTTGTAGTCATTGCTTAGGAATATCTACCACTCAGTGGATAGGCAGCAAATTTTCATTTTTGTTTCGCGTTTTAAGTAATCCATATTTACCGAGAACAATAAAGAATAATGATAAACACAATAAGACAAATCTGAGTTTTTTCTGAAATTATATTATATCATGTTTTCCTTTATTAAATTAGAAAATATTTGGTTAATTTGATGGTAAAATCCATTGAAATTGGAGAAAACTGCGATGTAACAAGAAATTTTTAATTTTTGTGATGTGATGAGGGGCGTGGTTATTCTCAATAGCTAACTCTTCCTTGGGAAAACTGTAGTATTTTAATATTTCACAACATGGAGTTTCAAATTAACGAAAATCCATTTCAATTTTATAATATTGGAGATGAAAATTTTGCGATTTTTAAATAAGTATAGACAATCACGGTATGACGCAAATAAGTGAACGTAGTCAAAAAGTCTAGGATTGCGTATAGATGCTATAGGAAGTTGGAATACGATTTCGCATTTATTAATTTTTGAATTTCAATTCTTTTAAGATTTACTTACCTTTGTTGACAATGTCCTCCAATTTATTTGCTAAGGTTAACTAATGAATTTTAAATGTGGTACCTACTATTAGTTACGTAGGTAGGTACACACTAGTGGTGGCTTATGCAGACTTCAGAGGCATGGATGCGAAATCAAGAAGTTTAGAGTTTAAAAAAAATAAATTATGTTTTTTGAAAACTTAGTTTGGTGCGGCACTGCCTACCCCTACAGGCCGCCACTGGCACACACACACCATAAAGCTGGGAGCACATTAGGCGAAACGATGCGATGCGAATTTTATCGCTTAGACAAGTTTACGTAGAATCAAATAGGAACCCGCACATCAGGAATGTTCGCATTAATGTGCGGGTACCCATTTGATTCTATGTAAACTTCTCTAAGCGTCAAAATTCGCGTCGCATCGCATCGCCTAAATCAGCGAGCACCTTAATAATTTTTTATTATCACAGTAATGTATGTTGTGTTGAAGAAAAAATGGAATATATTGGCTTTATTATCTTCTTTTGTAAAATCTGAGTTCACATATCGTGAACGTTTCGTTGTCACTCACACACGTTAACCGTAATGTTAGTTTCTTGTAATGAAATATCAACATAAAAATTTTTTTACGTCATTTATGTACTTACGTGCAAAATTTTGATCCAAAATATTCCAAGCTAAAGAAACCTGAGATTTTTGAAAGAAGATATATTTTTGACCATATACAAGTTTCTTAAGTTTTTTTTTATAAAAATATTCGTCTCGGTTTTTTTCGTGTTTGTGATTACCGTTTGAAATGTTTTCACATAGCATAGGGTCCCCAATCGGGAACTTACAACAGCCCCACCTACAGTAACATGGGCTCCGAACTACAGAATACGAATAAACGTTATTTCGAAAAGGGTTTTTATTACAGATTGTCTCTGTGGTTTGCCATAGTCTTCCTCGGAGAGACTATCATACATGAAAGAAAAAGGAGTTAATGTAACTACACATGTAACTACATAATGTATTATCAAAACCACGAAAAAAAAGCCCTGCGTCATTGTTTTCTGAAGTTGGAAATAACAAGATATATAGTTTTCTTATTTCGTTTAGCTAATAAGAGAGACAAGGATGCAAAATAATGAGTTGTCTTACAGACAAAAGTTATGAATTTGACTAACGTAGTATTTAAGTATTTTTGCTTGATAATGTTTGGTTAATTTGACAAGTTGCAAGTTTGTTTTTTTTTTTTAAATACAATTTTTAACTTGATAATTAAAATTAGTTCTTTTAAAGAACTTGAAAATGTCAGTGAAAGGTAAAACTTGACGTTCTCAGGCACAACAGTTTGTTTTTACTTTAATAAATATTTTGTTGTTATAACCTAAAACTTATATTATTTGACTTTGACTCATAGAAGGCAGAAAATTATGTGGTGGGGGTTAAATATATGAGAAAGACGTTGATTTCACTAGGTATTCACGTATTAATTCATACTCTCATTATTAATGACGCAGGGCTTTTCTTTCGTGGTTTTGATAATAGTAAAATTTACTACAATGAGTTGTAAATATAGTGACAATACTACAATTGTTGTTAATTTTTAACAGCATTGTGATATAAAGTACTTAATATTTTATTGTTATAAGAACATGTGCTTAAGCACATACTACTAATGGTGATGTTGTTTGAACTCCTGAGTGTAGTTAACTCTACACTTATTGTGTAGTAAATACTACCAATATTCAGTAGGATACTAGCACAACATTGTTAAGTAATGTCAACAATGTGTGGAGTTAATTTTACTACAAAGTTGCTGCTACTTTTACACCTTGATGTTGCTAGCTTTACATTATAAATTAGTTAAAACTACTACAATTATTGTGTGACTTTGACAAAAATTGCAGTATGTTTTACAAATTTTTATTATGTTAAATTGAAATTGCAGTAAAAACATTTTTTAAATAACAATTGCTTAATAAATCCATTAAAATATTTTACAATAATATAAAAATAGATACATTCAATGAATAGTTAGCTTTTGAAGCAGACGTCAATTGCTTTTAAAGCCGATGGTACCGTCTCACTGTATTAGCCTGATTAACCTGGACTATACACCAGTCCTGCTATACACGACGTGGGTTTATCCAGTGGTATGATAATTGTTGGAAACGGTGGGTTTTGAAGTTTAAATCCCTGTAACTTTTGAAACTGTCTGAAATTTATATTACCTCTTAAGACGATTTCTATTTACTACACAGTTATAAGTACACGCAATTTTTTTTGCTATAATATCAAAAAAATTACGGGTTAAATTTAATGTTTTACTTTTAAAAATTCGTCGAAAGCAATCGCTTTCATTTTAAAAGTATTATGGTTTTTAACAGATACAATAAAAGTAAACCATGTTTATTTTAATGGTACCTACAATTTTTAAATTGAATTAAATACATACAATTTTACCTTAAGGCCAGGTTCTCATCTAGCGACCCAAAAATGTCACGATTTTCTCGAATTTTTTTTTCATGGAAAGAAATAAATGAGAAACGCAATGTTATTGGTACTTATTTAATACGTCTTAAAGCAGAGAAAAAAATTTTTTATATTGAAAAATAATGTGACAATTCTTGTTAATTCGTACTGAAACGTGGTAGCCTCAAAAAAAGGTATCTAAGTGGGCGGCACTCTAGGGCTCGTTCCTATCGTCTGTTATTAAAAACCCAAAAATTTTTATTAAATATATTATATTTGTTGGAGGTTGTGCCTATAAAACCAACAAAAAATCAAAAATTGAAAAAATGGCAGATTTACAAAGTTTATGGTGGGTTTCATAAAGGTATCTTAAAATTTAAACTACGATTAAAATTATAACCATAGTTACAACAATTAAAATGCATTGTTGTTATATTGTTTGAATATTATAATCTTAGATTGAATTTTAAACCTCTTTTGTGAAACCCAGCATGAGTGTCGCATTTTCGCGCTATTTTTTACTCTTCCAAGTGCTGTAATCAATATAAATAATAATAAATTTAATCATTTTTTAGGTTCATCCTCCAGTAAATTTAATCTACTTTGAAATGAAAAAAAAATATATAGCAATATATTCAGTAGTTTTTGATAACCCAGTATGAAAAACGCGACTTTTCAGGAAACATACTAAAGTTTCGATAAATGAATTTTTTGATTAAATGGCAAAAATGTACCTTTTGGCTAATCAGCAATTGCCATGAGCACCCGGTATAGTGGTCCAGTCGTAAAATTGGGAAATTCAAAAATATTACGAAACTCACCCGCTAACGCGTGAATTCAATTTTCTCGTAAAAACGTGGTTCCAATTTTTTCGTTATAATTTAAGAAAAAAAAAACAATTTCGTACAAACCCTTCTGGGAATATACTCTACACATAATTGGTTATGAAAAAATGCAAAAAAAAATCGATTTTTTTAAACCTCTTGATGAGAACCTGGCCTTAAGGTGGCAAATACCAATATTATTTGGCCATAAGAATGAACAGGTCTACCGAACGATTACGATATAGGCAGATCTGTTTTCTTTATGTTATTTTGTTATTTATGTTATGTTATTTATGTTATTTGTTCATTAACTATATATGCTTTTTACCTCTAATTACTCTGTATTATTAAAAAATGTTCAAATAATATTATGTCCAAATTTCAGCACCATACGTTATCTGTACTCTGTTTCTAATCGACGTTCATTCTTATGGCCAAATAACATTGGTTATTTGCCATCTTAAATGTAAATACTTTTAATTTAATAACCATTACGTTTGATTTTCAATTAATATTTTTAAATTTTAATATTTGCAAAGTACTGCAAACCTAATATAAAAGATGTCAACCTTAAATCAAAAGTATTTTTAATAGCAAATAATTTACCATTGTTTTAATAGTACTATTTAAATCATTTAAAATTAGAGATCATTATTTTAAAAAATTGGAATTTCAATTTAAAAATTATATAGGTAATTAATAAATTTGTAACTTGTGAAATTATATAATATAAGAATTAAAACCAAGACAAGTTAATTAAACAATTCGATATTTATTTTAAGCTTTCGAAAGCGTATGCTTTCATTTTCAAAAATCTAAATAAATGCATTTTGTTTTTAATATTTAGATTTTTGAAAATGAAAGCATTACGCTTTCGAAAGCTTAAAATAAATATCGAATTGTTTAATTAACTTGTTTAAGTTTTAATTCTTATATTATTTAAAAATTATAGTTGCAATTTAAAAATTTTAAAACGGTTTTATTCAAAAGCATATTTTAAAAACAAAGAAACTGTATTTTTTTAAATTTGACTTGCATTATTTTGTTTTAAAAGGGAATCTATTTAATTTTCATTTAAAAGTAGAAATTTTCGAATCCAAAAATAAAATTTCTTTGTGGAATTTTAAGCACAAAAAATATTTAAAATAGCGCTTGCATTTATAGTCCGGGAGCCAGCGTACATGATAACTAAACCATAAGGTACAAAATTTTTGACCATACAGTCTGAAAGAACGTTGCAAATGAGTAATAAAACCGCTCGTCTGCCACTCGCAAGTGGCAGCGTTAACTCGGGAGCGGCGCTAGAAAAGGGGCGTTTTTAGGGTTGAACTAAACCTACATGGAAAAATTTTATATGAAAATATTCCTTATTTTATCTAGTTTTCGAATATACTATGACAGACGGTTTTAGGTGCAACTTTCTTTGCGGCAGACGTGTTTGAAAATACCGAGCGAGCGAGAGTAATGCGCGGAATAGCACAACAAACAGAGATAGACGTTCGTCTTGCTTGCAAACGAGATGCGGTTGGTTTAAATCATTAATTTACTATAAGTACTAAGTAGATATCTATTTTCTTTATTACATAGGTCATGAACTATAAAATTTTAACAATAAAAATTAAATTGTTTACAGTCGATGGAGAGTACTTTGAAGGGGACAATATCGATATTGATGAATTAACTTGTACTTTTTACTTTATAACACTCACTAAGTGTTTCTTGATTTTGTATTTCTTTTGCTAAACGGCGCTGTCGGTCGTGTCAATTGGTTTGTCATTTTGTTATATATTTTTATCAAACCAAATCCTTCCTTTCCTTCTTTTTACAGGGTCGTTATAAAATTTGTAATATGATACGGACTGGCGATCGCCATAAATGTCACTCGTCCGCAAGCCGTTTGAATATTTCCCAAGCGCAATATTCGACCAGAAACAGAATTGAGCCAATCACCGATCTACATGACATACAGTAGCGTCCATAAGTCTTTTGCCAACCAGTATTTTTGCAATAATTTTTTCAAATTTCAGATTTCTATTTAATATTTTCTTAATTTATTCGTTAGATAGTTTGGAATTAAAAGCCATAGCTATTAGGTACTGTTTAGAGTATTATAAAAAGTATTAAAAATATAAAACTAAATATTCACCAAATAATTGCTAGTAATACGTTTTTATTTAAAGTGCTGAAAATAAAAATTAAAGAAGTAACTTCAAAATTTATGATATTAAAAGCATTTAATACTTGGTTGCAAACCCATTTGCAGCGATAACTGCTCTGCATCGCATGGCATCTAGTCAACAAGCTTTGTTATACGGTGTATTGGAACTTCTAGCCATTTTCTCTGTAAAGCTTCTCACAGCTGAGTTATACTATATATTTTTTTATAATATTTAATTATTGGTTCAGTAATACAATTTGTTTTTCACAGTATTGGTAATAATATTGTATGACATGACATTAAATTATAAAAGGAAAACAGTAACTTCCGTAGACACTAATTTGGTTTGCAGATCAACTCAATAAGAGATGTCTATTGGCATTCTTCTTTTTAGTCGAGTATGGATGTTTTTGTCGTGTAGTCTTCTTCATGATGTATTCGTGGATGGTCTGCATGTGTAGTTCTTCATGTAGTTGATCGTTGTGAATAAACCATGGAGCACCCACCGATATTTGGAGAACTTTATTTTGAAAGACCTGTAGTTTTTTTAGTTTTGTTGAGGATGCATTTCCCCATACTTCACACCCATACATCAAGAGCGGACGTAATAGCGATTTGTAGAGCAGTAGGGCGCACTTAACTCTCAAAGATGATCTTAGATTTAAGATTGGGTACAGTTGAGCTAATCTTGCATAGGTCTGCTGCAATTTTGTATTGATGTGCAAAATTAGCCCACAGTTAGTGATATTGTGTTTGATAAGTATAGCAACTCCACCACAGAGGCATGATTTTTGATACGATCAGACCTGTATACGTGTAATAACCAGATATTTTAAATGGTGAATTTTTAACTATGTTTCTGAAATGCATGCTATTGAGACGTTATGCCTGAATAGGAAGTCAATAAATTGAGGTCGTTGAATTTTAATACCATTTTCATTCCAATTTACTATAGTTAAGTTTTGAAGGAGAGCGTAATTATTTTTGGTCATGCCCTTGGAATAATTGGGGAATAATTTGGTTTAAGAAAAACGTTTTAATTTGGTATATAAAAGGAGTTATTAAATTGGATAGAAAACTTAAAATAGAATCTACTATTGATGATGATGAAGTTTGGGATGTTGGGGAGATAGGTGAGGTGAATTAGGTAGGATGTTATTTGTTGCTACATTGGCATAGGTACGGGATGGATTCTGGTGAGCAGATAGTAGTATTTGTGGATATTATTGGTTATTGTTCCTCGTTGAAAGTGCACCATTAGGTTTAAAGCGGTGTTGTTGATTTTGAATTTCAATGTGGTGTTTGCATCCTCTGTAATTTGCTGGGTGGTGTTCGTTGCAATTAACACACTTTGGAGGTGTCGTGAGTAATTTGATGCAATCCTTGTAATAGTGATTGCCGGAGCATTTTAACACAACGATATTCCATTTGGCAGTAGTTTTGTGTGTGGCCATATCGATGACATTTTGGAATATTCTGAACATTTTTTTTAGTTCAACTCTTACTATGGAATGATACAATTTTTCTAATTTAAATATGTCTTTTGCTGAGTCATTGTCCGTTAGTTCGACTGCTACTGTTTGAGTTGGTTCGCGAAATTTATTAAGTAAACGGGTAGCCTTTGTGATCGGATAGTTTAGTTCTTTTAATACGTCGAAAATTTCATCATTAGTAAGTGAGTATGGCACGTTCTTGATTCATTGTTATCTTTGTAGTACTTGCTTAATGTTCCGTAATCTTCAATATCAGTTAAATTTATTCGAATTCGGTTTACGCTACATGTTGTTGTAAAGTTACCTTTCATTAATTTTTTTATATCTGATACAATCTCTTTATAATTATTTAGGGCTAGTAGGAATATAAGTGGAGTTTTAATTTCTTGCGTTGGTGGTTGGTTGTTTGGTTTTTGGGAAGTAATGGGAGAGACGTCACTCACCTCATTTTGTGATTTTCCTGAAACATAAAATTTATTTTGCTTGAAAATCTGCTGTTCTTCTATTTGTGATGGCCAGAAATACCTTTTTTTGGGTTCTTCGTCTTGAGGTGAACTGTCGTCTAGTTTTCGCTTTTGGGGTCTATCGCTCTCGAGGATTTTTTCAATGTCGTCTTCGTCGTCCATTCTTGATTGACAGCACTAATAAGTGCGCCGTTTGATATCAATTTTTTCCAGTTGGTATAATTTTATTTCCATTAATTAATTCAATAATTAAACAAATATTAAAAATATTTATCACTTTACAACGCTTCTATGGTTTTCCCATAAGACAGCGTTAGCTAACACATCCGCACAATACAAACGTTTGATCGCGAATGAGTTATATTTTGATAGGTATCGCTTTTAATTTGTCGCTCAAGCTCTTCCCATAAATGCACTATTGGATTCAGGTTTGGAGACTGACTAGTCCATTCCAGTAGGCGGATTTTGGCCTTGTTCATAACCCTTTGACATGCTTTGAAGTGGGTTTTGGATCATTATCTCAATCAATCTCAAATCAATTTGAAGTATGGGTCCAATACTATCACGGGAAAAGCAACCCTATACCATGACGTTTCCATCTCCATGCTTTATAGTAGGAACCTAATATTTCACATCGTGTGTTTTGTTCACTGGACGTCGATCATACTTAATTCTATCAGAAGATATCAAATTGTACTTACTTTTGTCGCTCCAAAGAATTTTAGCCCACTTTTTGATTCCCCAGTCTACATGCTCCTTGGCAAAATTTAGTCGGGTTATCCGATTCTTCTTTGATATCAAAGGCTTCTTTCTGCTTCTTCTAAATTCTAAAGGTTTCTGCTAAATAGTCCAGCTGACTTTAGTCAACGTTTCACTGTCGAAACACTGATCTTATCTTCGCGATCTACGTTGAAATCGCGAACGATTTCAGTAGCCGGTAGACGAGGATCTTTTACAGCTTTACGAACGATCATTTTATCATCTTTTTTTTTGTTTTTTGTGGTTGCCCTGTTCTTGCTCGTGTGTCTGCTGATCC
The DNA here is from genome assembly GCA_963170105.1 of Cantharis lateralis. NCBI lineage: Eukaryota > Metazoa > Arthropoda > Insecta > Coleoptera > Cantharidae > Cantharis > Cantharis lateralis. The sequence goes on from OY720629.1 coordinate 16,200,449, forward strand.
ATATTTCTTTATTTTACGACACCAGGCACTTATTATTTGATGTGGTATATTAAACTGGCCTTCTGGAGTAGCTTTTGTTTGTAATTCTCTCATTTTTAGGGTCTCTTGTAAAGCTTTTTGCAATGCCGTTTTCACTGTTTTCACGGTATTCTCGGCCGCACCGTTTGAAGCTGGATGATATGGTGGACTCAAACTATGTCTGATACCGTTTGCTTTAAAGAACAATTTAAAATCTTCGGATGTAAGTTGTGGTCCATTTTGTGAAATAATCTGTTTGGATATCATGAATCTTGAAAAAATCACCCTTAAACTTCAATAGTGTTACTTGCTGTTGTTTGTTTCATTTCAACTACCTCCGGCCACTTGCTGTAGGCGTCCACTGAAACTAGATACATTTTTCCTTGTACAGGGCAAAAAAAATCAATATGTATCCTTTCGAAAAGACTTGCTCTATGTTGGTTACATACTTGACATAATTTTGCAACCTTCTTTATAGAGATGCATCTAAGTTTGGTCACCAGAAATACGACTTTGCATTATTATTCATTTTTACGATTCTACTATGTGACTCGTATAATTCTTCTAGCAACTGTTGCTGAATTTGGTAGGTATTATCATTTTATGTCCAACTGATTGTATGCATGACTTAAATCCACGTTTGAAAATTTTTCTCACTCTTGTAGTGCCGCAAACAATTATTCTTGTATATTAGGTAATGGGTATTTGTTGTCATTTAACACTGGATTAACAGTTACTTTATAATCGTCACACAACCGAATAGATCCATCAGTTTTTAAAACCGGGACCAATGGTGTTTCCCACTCGGCGCTGTTAATTGGAGTTTTTACTTTTTCTTCCTTTAGTCCTTCCAGTTCTTTATCCACTTTCTCCTTGTACGCAAATGGCAAAGATCTTGGTTTAAAAATTTTTGGTATTTCTACCTTAACAGTTGATAACTTGATTTTTTTCATATTTATACAACCCCAACTTATCTTCAAATAGTGAACTATATTTGTTGCAAAGATCTTCTAAATTTGAACAAGAATTTCTACTTAATATGTTATTAACTCTTTCGATTCCTAAAATGCTCTTCAATTTCAAATCCTCTCAAAACATCTTTAATAAATATCTTCCTAATTACGGAGGGTCATTGTTTCTTTAAATTATCACTTTCACTTTAGTTGCTCGTCCACTGTAAACCTTGTTATGATGGTACGAGTCTGTTTACATTTTTGTGAAATGTCTTTGAAGAAGCTTCCTTTTTTAACGCCAGGTTGTATATTTTTTCGAAATTAGCTATTCTTGCATCTTCTTCACAGATTATGCTAAAAATGTCACCGCTTTGCAAATCCACCACAAACTTGCCCATCAACGACTGACTTAAAAATGTCCCAAATTTGCAATTTACTGCCAATTTTTTATTCTAGCATACCATTCTCCTATGCTTTCTCCTTTTTCTTACTTTGCTTCATAAAACTTAGCACGTTCTTTAAAACTTAAAGTCTTCACATAAAAATGCTTTTCTCATATGTTCCATAATTCCACCAAAGTCTTTTTATCTGTTTCCACTATGTCACTCTAATCATTAGAGCCCGGATTTATAAGCGCTTATAATTCCAAAATAAGTGCTTTAAAAAGTTTCAAAAAATCGAAAAATAAGTCCTATAAAATTGAAAAAAAGCACTAAAAATCAAAAATCAAAATGTAATTTTTATTAAATATTAATTAGAAGTTCGCTTTATAATTATAAAAAAAATTAATTATCATATATTTTTCTAAATTTTCCATTTTGAAAAAGTGTCGTCTGTCGTTTAACACCTGCTTATAAATCGAAAATCTTCGCTCAACATCAACCGACGTAATGGGAGCAAATTTGTACCTATGGATTGGTACATTAGTATCAACTTCTTGAACTTCTATACAGTATCTCAGAAAATTTTTCTAAAGTATGAAATCCTTGATTTTTGTCCAAGATGTCCTTTAATTTATTGAAAAAAAGCTCTAATAAGCACTAACATGCGTTTTAAGTAAAATCTCAAGAAAAAAGCAAAATAAGCACTATCAACATTAGGCCAAATCAATGCAATTTGTAAAAAACGTCAAGATCCAAAAGGAATATCTTCTGCTTATAATTTAGAGCAATAAGCAAAAACTTAGAATCCGGGCTCTACTAATCATACAGTGTTTCGTAAACTGATGTTTCCAAACATATTAACACTATTGCATTTTCTTCTTCTTTTATTACGTTAGCTGCGAAATACTGGTTCATCTTTGCTTTGAATATTTTTATATTATCAGTTTGAGAAAACACAGGCAAGCTCCCAAAATTTGCCAATTCGACTTACCATGTTTTTTTATTTTTCTAAAAAAAAAACGATTTATTCTCGCGCCAGTGCAATGTATTCAATTATACACTATTAACAATACAATATTCTTTACTCGAAACGTTTTACAATAATAACATCATAAGTAATAACCTAAAAGAGGTACACTTGCAATCTGATTTGTTCTAACCTTTTCTGGCGCCAAATATTTTTAAATTTTGAAATATTATTTTTTCAAGTTGATTATTATAACATTTATTTTTTATTATTTTTTCAGTGTAATAAAAGTGAATTAATAATTTTTGAAATTCAAATTTTTTTTAAACCTCTCCTAACGGTAATATAATAAATATTTTTTATTTCATATTGTGTATGAAATATTTTATATAATTTTGTATATAATATTATATATTTTATATAATTCCACAAAAAAAAACAAAAGAAAAAGTTTTAATTAAAAAAATTACAAATAGTTGAGCATGCAATCTTTTATTTTTTCTAGTCTTCATGTTAACAAAAGATTTAACTATAATTTTATAACAAAAGTTAATCTGGCATTAACATTATTTATGCGGAAATTAAATTAAAATCTCCAAAAACTTAAAAAGATTTTCGTTGGTTTATTTTTTGACGCTGTAGTTCTTCTATTAAAATTGTAATGCCAGTTTAAATTTCTTCAAGAAATCAGTCCTTAGACTTTTTGTATTGATCATGCGATCTGCAGCATTTATTTAGAGCAATAAAAAATATATATTTGTCCAGACCTAACATAACAGAAAATTATTTTCAAATTGTATTGAGGTTTGGATATTTAAAAGTGCCAATAATAGTGTTCCAAATGTATTCGTTGCTCTGAGCAGCTGCACTAACCTGTTCAAGCTGCTCTAGTGACGTCATCTGAAACTGTTCCGAGCAACTTGCAAAAAGTCCAACGAACAAACCTCTGTGTTGGGGTAATACTGGTTGTCCAGTACCAACATTACAAAATAGATAGGTTCGAATTTTTAAAAAAACTTTATTTAAAATTACAGATTGTTACAAGCGATTGATTAAAGAACATCTGAGTTGAAGTTAAGTTTCGACTCAGCTTTTATAATTAAAGATTGTTTACATTATTTGATGAAGTTACAATGTGCAAACATAGAGCATAATGGTCATAAAACTATTTGATATTTACAAAGAACATTTATAAACTAAAATAAAAAGTGGTTGTAAACTTGACGTAGATTATAAAAAAATGATAACTTTTATAGGTATACAACAAGATGTCCGTTAGGAGGTTGTAATTAATGAAAAATTCTTATGTTAACTGATAACATAACTCTTCCTTCCTTAAGCTCAGGGCCGTATATAAGGGGATGGTTTTGGGGGTTCAACCCCCCCCCCATGGGTTGAGTAGTACTAAATAAATAACTAAATAACAAGAATTAAATTAAAATACAGACATATAGCAACCTCCTTTTTAATTCCATAAACCTCCCCCCCCCCATGGCCAATATCTAACTACGGCCCTGCTTAAGCCGTTTGTGCGTTCTCGTGCAATTTTTGAATAAGGTTTAATTCTATTGCTTCTTTTTGGGAGATCTTGATGACCGTTTCCTTTTTGCAGAGTCCGTTGTATATTTTTTTTTTGAATTTTACTAAGATACATGTAAAATTTATGATAGTAATATAATAAAGAAAGTAATTGAGTAATGTACATTATATAGTTTATTACAGGTCGTGTTATAGATGCTATTTCTTTCTTTCTAAGTTGCTGGAGATTTTCTAGGTGTTCTGTTTTAAGTTGACTTTGTATGCTACGTTTAAATTCTTTTGCCGAATTTCAGGTAAAAGTACAGTGAAATATAATAATATATTAGTATATCTATTATATCATATCCTTCTTCTTCTTATATATTACCTTTATATTACCTATATATATCTTTCTATATAACCTATGTTCACAAAATATCTTTAAATTAAATGAAGAGGGGGGGGAAGCCCTCACTTTGTATTGCAAACTTTGGGGTAAATTTAGTAGCAATTTTTTGTGTATTATTTGTTAACGTTTGTATATTAATTATTTTTGTTTGTGTTAATACCGTTTGCAAAATAGCTTTAATTTTAATGAGGGGTTTGCCAAAATGATCCCGCCATGTGTTGAACATTTTATTCGCAGTTTATTTCATTTCCTTCGAAAATAGAATTATCTTTTAACTTTTCTTAATCACAAAGAGAAGTTGTCTATATTTGCATTAAACTGTTGAATGCACAAGATGTAGATGTAATACTGTTCGAGCTTCTCGATCAACTATAACGAGGGGACTTGTATTATATAATGGTTTGCCAGTAGAAATAAAAATTTGCCAGAATTATAATAACTTTAAAGGCTTATTGAAGATATTGTAGTGGAAAATTATTATTGATATTGTATATTATTGGAAAGAGTATTTTCTTGTTGTTATTTTTTGTATCTATTGTATTGTATATTTTTGTATTGTATATTTTATTGTTTGAATATTGTGGTGAACAGTTTTTAAATAGCTTTAGCTAATAAATATATATTATTATTATTATTATTGGCTTCCATTGTAACTTTTTGCATCAACATCGCAAAATGGTCGAATTTCAATTCACCACTTCTCAACGCATTCAATATTTCGATAAACGCTGTATATCCTTGTTGTAGCATATTTTCATTTCATTCGAATCGTGAAAATTCTCCATAAATTTGTTGCCGGTTCCATATTTTTTTTGATTAATATCTTGGTAATAGAGTGCAACAGGTAATTCTTGGTGATTCGTCTTCGGAGTTTGAAGCTATACACTCTGGAGTGCCACAAGGCTCAGTTCTTGCGCCGGTATTATATACGATTTACACCTCACATTTATATAGTTGTTTGCGCAATTGCGGCTTTCATGCCTATGCGGATGGTACTCAAGTATTCTTTTCCTTTCGTCCTGAGCTGCTCCAAGAGAGTTTTAATTCTGTTAACGAAGATCTCAGAAGACTTGTAGAAATGTCAACTAAGCATGGATTATCCATTAATTCCTCAAAGTGCTCCGTTGTGCTATTTGGTTGGAAAGAGATGTGGAGAGAGTATTTTGCCTAACGTAAAGATTCATATAGATAAATTCTTGCTGCCTATCTCTGACAGTGCAAGGAACTTGGGAGTAATTCTGGATTCCGACCTTAGATTTACACTTCATGTTAATAGGCAACTGCAAAGGTCATATGCGGGCTTAAAACTGCTATTTGCTAACAGGCAAATTCTTAACAGAAAGTTGAAGGTGATGTTATGTGATTTCTTAATTCTATCAGGTTTCAATTATTGTGATGTTGGGTATCACTTTTGTCTGACTGCTTTAGACAGGCTGCGAATACAGAGAGTTCAGAACTCGTTTCTCAGGTTTATAATATGGTATTAGGCGTGGAGAACACATCTCTCATAAAATTAAGGAAACCGGATGGCTATGCATGAATGATCGTAGAATTCTGCATTCTGCATGTTTATTTCATAGGGTTATACAAAAAAATTCCTCCATACTTGGTTGAAAAGATAAGATATAGAACAGACATTCATAGTTTGAATGTTAGGCGGAAAAACGATCTGGTGATTCCTAAACATAGACTCGAACTATTTAAGCGATCTTTCTTCTACAATATTACAAATATGATGAATGGGATTCCGGAGCATGTTAGGGTGTGTTCTATGATAACCTTTAAAAGCGGAATAAAGGAAATGCTCGGGAGAGGGCTGATTGCACAGACGGGGTCTATGCATTTGCTTATTTGGGTGTGGATGGAACCGACTGTGTTGAATGCTGGGAATGGATTGTTATTCGAATGTACATTTTCTTTAAACTGTGTTCTGATTTTTTCTGTTTTTTTTTGGTAGGGTTTGTTTATTTGGGAGTAAACGGAAGAACAGATGATCATATTCAATCTGAGTTCTACTTTATTTGATCACCTTATTAATATAATGTATACCCAGTATTTACAGCATTTATAATTTGTTAATAAATTGTATAGGTATGGTGATCAATAAATTCATATTATTATTATCATTATTATTATGACGCGGTTGATTAAATACTTGATTTTCTCTGACTGCGGTAATAGGGTATTTGACTAACATTTAAAAATAGCAAAAAAGTAGCTTGCTTTCATAGCCTTTATCAACAAAACATCATATGACCACAAACGCGGTCATGATTGCCGTGACGTCATAGTTTATATTCAACGTGGCGGGTCTGCAGCAAATTCTCTATATAGTATTGGCCATAATTATAGCAACCAACTAATTGAAAAATAATAAATTCAATTAAAAGAAAAAATTGAAATCATTTAGGACCTTCGACCATTACAATCAATTTGTTATTATCTTTTGAAGTATGTATACCCTACGTTTTGGAAGATTCAGAAAAAAGTAAAAAAGAGATAATTAAAAAAATGCTATTAATGATGCATTAAGCATTGGACAAAATTATAGCAACTTTTAAAATTGTTTATAAATTAACAAAAAAATATTAAAATCATAAAAGTAAAACACATAATATTAATACTTTGTATAATATTCTTTTGCCCTGATAACTTGAGCATACCTTTTTGGCATGGATTCAATCAATTTATTGATGTTATCACTTGAAATATTAACCCAATTGTTTAGAAGTGCTGTATGCAGTTCATTCAAGCTTTTGTAGTTTTTCTCGTGTACTTTTTGTTCTAGGATTTCCCAAAATCTGGGAAAATCCAGTTACTGTGACGGCTAAGGTAAAACTTTAATTTTTTCTTTGCTTTACCATGCTTTAACTGACTTAGAAGCGTGTTTTAGGTCGTTGTTATTCTGAAATATAAACTTTCGTGGCATTGTCTCACCATATTATGGTAACATGACATCTTTAAGAATATTTTTATACATAAATTGATCCATTATACCGTTAATACGATGAACTGGTCTTATACCAAAACCTGAGAAGCACGACCATAACATCATCGATCCTCCTCCATGTTTTATTGTTGGGTAAATATAATTGGGATCCAATCTTTTTCTTTGAGGACTCCATACACGAGCTATTCCATCACTTTTGAATAGATTAAATTTGGATTTGACAATGAATACAACTTTTTTCCACTCATCGACTGTCCAGTCCTTATACTGTTTAGCAAATTCTAATCTTGCGCTAATATTCTTCTTCGATAACAATGGGTTCTTTGCAAGACGGCGACTAAATAACTTTCTATCGACTAATTTTCTTCGAATAGTCCTGGAACTTACATTTAAGTGATCAGCTTTATTTAAATAGGCCAAAATTTTTAAAGATGGCAGAAATGGTGATTGTTTTGTCAGATTATTTCGTGGATTTTCTTCCTCTTTCTATATGCACTAATTAGTCTTGATATAATTGATTTATTCAAGCCTAAATATTTTGCTATGCTAATTTGTCTCTCACTATCATTATACAAGCTAACAATTCGTTGCCTTAAATCTACCGAAATCATCTTTAAAAACACTCTTTTATCTAATAGAAAACTTTCCAATATGAAATACTGCAAGAAACTGATTAAATGTCATGAATTACAAAAGTTGCTACAATTATGACCATGCAATTTGCAAGCTATAATTACATCAAGCTGATAAGATGCTGTATTACAGCTACCCGAAGAATTTTTAATGTGCAATAGTGTACCTTCATAGTGATTTAATGAAAAAAATACATAAAAATACCATAATTGTTTGATAAGATTTAGTTGCTATAATATTGGCCAATACTAAGTAAACAAAATGAAATTATGAAGTCAACTAGAACTTTTTGACAAAAATAAATAAGAAATGACGATCAAAGTCTATTTTATGTCGAAATGAGTTTGGACCGCCATCTTACAGCTAATAATGAGTACTATATTAGAAACAATCGGGGTATTCACAGTTCGTTGTATTTAGTCTAGTATTTTTACAAAGTTGTTCTTTTACTTTCTTCTCATTTTTTATGTAAGCTAGAGAGAGATATATTGTGAATATTTAATATAGTGTAGAAATTCAACGAAATATACAAGGGAGTGCGAATACCCTAAAATTTAATAATTTGAAAATTCTGTTCGAGGCATTGAAAAGAAGTGTACAGTGAAATGTAGGATTTGTCCAGAACATCGAGTGAGGTCTAAACCACACAATAGGCCGTATTTATAAGAGAAAGGATTTTCTTTTATTTGCAGAAATCAAAGCATTTACTTCACATTTTATTCATAAAAAACAGAAATAAGCGATTTTAGCTAGAAGCAGAAGGTGTTACTCCAAAGGATAAGGTTTCACTTTTTTGAAATTCATAAAATGTACCATTTGCTTTAAAATTGAAGGACTTGCTTCAGCAAATATGCATCTAGTCCCGAGAAGCTTTTCTAGCAAGTATTAATGATTTATTTGATGCAATAGGGTCTTTTCACATTTTTTAAAAAGTATGCAGGAGGGTAGTTAAGTGACCATATAAGCTAAGTAACATTAAAAAAAAATTTTTGAAAGTCTCACGTCTGAGTAATTTTGTAATGAAATTTAAAATCAGATATTTACCGCGTAAACGGTTAAACACAATTAATGCTCTGTTGCTATAGTAAATACGTCGTTGTTCGTAATATAAAAATCGACATTGTATAATATATATCGCATATTTGTGATCAGTTTTCATTCGTATTTCTTGTATTTGTGTATGATTATACTGATTATTTTGTTTTATACATTTATGTTCGAGCATAACTTATAACATTTATGTTAAGTAGACAAAAATGCGTAGAATACAAAATAAGTCGTGTTTTGTGCCACATTGTAAAAGTACGACTGCAAATACACCCGATAAAATATTTATCACTGTGCCACCTAAACTTTATCATAAAAGAAAATGGCTTAAAGCAGTCCGATGAGATGCACCAAAGTCAAAAACCAGTATATTTCTGCTGTCCATATTGATGAACCAAGCATCAGCGCTGTCGTAAATGAATCAGAAATTACTATCTTGGGAGATAATGACTATAACAAATTTTCCAGTCTTGGCCACTACAGTAGTACCACCTCAAACTAGAAGTATTCCAGTACAAGTAAAACCGTCATTTTGTAGTAATCGTGTAATATTAAAAGTAATGTGGAACATATTGTTACTTCACCCCATAAATCTGTATTGAAGCAAGACTTGAGTACTTATCCAATCAAATACTCTCTATTTAAGAGTTTATCATTTTCCCAACCGAGTAGGAGTAGCGATAAAATCTGTAGAATCTAGTTCTTTGGTTGTAAGCACAACAACTGACAGTGATTTTAATAAAATCGCATTTCTACAAGGCAAAAAAGATGCATAATTGGAAATGTAGAAGGGTACTTCTTTGTTAATAAAAACAGGCTAAAGACTTATACAGGTATCCCGAATCATTGATTTCCATAATTACATATACGTATTATCAAATTTCTCAATAAAAAATCGAAAAAGAGTAAGGATAATTTCATGTTAACTTTTTGATAAATTCCATCACCATAAAAATGTTAACTGATGGTAAATTATTTGATGACTCTTTCACAAACCCTTCTGACAGCATCCTTAGTTAAAAACACACCAAAACGAAGTAAATTAGAAACTTTCCAAAAAACCAGGCATAATACGCTGTTTACACATATGGAAAAACAATATTTTTGGAAAACATTGACGTCACGAATGACTTGATCAATCAGGACCGTTTTGATTTTGATTTGAAATGGATCATTTTAATGCATCTTTAAAAGCCAAATTAAGTGTTAAATAGTAAAATATATAGATTTTTAATATAATTATGCCAATATACTCACTTTTATTTATATAATAAAGCACAAATTTATTAAATACGAATTTAGTGAAAACACCCTATTGTTGAGCAAGGATGTTTACTTTTAGCACTTTTGTTAAATTATAATTTTCCATTGCGGATATGGTGCACGTACGCAGACGAAAAGTGTACAAAGAAAGAAATAGTCCACTTGAGTGCGAATTCCGAACCGTATTTCGGTTTGACGAAAGAAACGTGCAGTAGTTAGTCGACTACTTTATTGGCGCAAATCTGGAAACCAGGGGAGGTGCGCTTTCCCCAGTACAAAAATGAAAGTGTTTTTACGATACATGGCAGATCCGGGCTTCCAAAGTAGTATTGGTGAAGAACTAGAATGTTCCACAGCCTTTACATTTACATTAAGATTGCTCATCGCCGGTGGTTTGTGACTCTAAATGATCGTCTGACACCTCTTCGTCACTTGCCATCTTCAAAACTTTGGGTACAAGTACAACTGTCGAACAGGCGGCGCTCGCTCATGTTTATTTTATTTTTTTTTTATTTATTTTATTTTATTTTATTTATTTATTTATTAACTACAATTAGGCATAAATGCCTGGTGGCAGTAACACAAAATACATACATATATACATATGTCATGTCTTGAAATTTGTAATGTTTGTTTTTGAAATTTGGAAGAGAAAATTTAAACTTGTTTTAAATTGCAAAATTTGTATTTGCCGCGAGGATTTGTGTGGTGGAAGGGAGAAGATAGTTGATAAGGGTTTTTGGACCGCGGTGATGGCAGCGGACGGCCGCGATTTTGTTGAAATGTTCGAAAGTTTGGGATTTGATTTAAATAAAATGGAGAATATGTTACAGAATTGGTTTTATTGAATAGTTATTGGTTTAATAAGTTTAAATTGGTTAATTTTATATTCAGATGTATGCACGAATAAGACATATTGAAGAACATAATATATTGTCGTGGTATTTTGTGTGTAAGGGGGTGGGGTTACATTAGTTTTGAATTGCATCTTTGTATGTTAAAGTTTGAAAGATGGCGGAGGAGCGAGTCAGTTAAAATTTTGGAAGCTGATTTAAATAATTAAAAGATTGCAATTTTTTTGAAATAAAAGTATGTTGTGGATATACAGTGTTTAGTTATAAGAAGAAAAAAATAATTTAATAATGAAAGTGATTTTTAAACAAAAAGTAAATTAATTTGGTTTTTAAAGGGAACGATGAATTTTTATAGGTGATACTTCGGCACATGAGAGTCTTATCTAATGGTTTGAACGTTTCCATTTTTAAGAAAGATTGTAAAATTTTTTTATAAAATTTGTTTTATTGTTACACCACTGTTTTAAGAAAATTTTATTTGGGGCGCCCTTGGTTTTGATATCAGAATTTATTTTTCTGATAGTGGGCATTTTGGTTACACGTTTTGTTATAACGTTAAAAATTCTGTAGTGATTAGGTAAGGGAGTGATTTTTGTTGTTGCGGATTATATTTTTCTATCCTTTGATACAACATAGTTAACATATCTTCGATTTTTACAAGCAGTTTTGTTTTTCATTTGATCACCATTTGGTGAAGAATTTGAGAATTTTTCATTAACATCACTCCCGATAACAATTATTGCTTGTATGGCGATATAACTTGTTTTCTTTGAGCTCTGGTATTGGAGCAAATAAATATCATTGTTTTTTTACATGTTGTTTTATTTCGGGAAAGCTGCACTTGTATGAGATTCTTTTAGTAGGACCATGCCATCGCTGACCGGCACTAATCAGCTAGTTTTTACATCTGGGTTTCTTCATGAATAGAAAAGCTGGTACTACCAGCGTGAGGAGAAAATTTACCTAACCCCTCAGGAAAGGATTGATTTTCATTTCAAGATTGCAAGTAATAGAAAATTAAAAACCTGAATTAAAAATTACAGTTCAATATATTTTTAGTTGCACGTTCAAATGATTGCATTATGTAGATAAGTAATGGAAAAACCATTGGATCAATTTATTATATGCGTAGACAGTTTTGGTAAATATGTACAATCATAACTGACCCCCGGGTAAATTTGCAAATCGAAAACTGGAATTATACCATCCTTTGAAGCAATAATTAATTCAGAACATTCACATGTCACTGGTTTATTATAATAGCACCACGAGATGACATAAGTGTCGTAACTTCCAAAATGACAATTTTCAGGTTTCATTGAAAAGGACGTTAAAATACACATAAGAATCAATCAAAACCTGAAAATTGTCATGTTGGAAGTTACGACACTTATCATTATCATCTCAGGGTACAAATACTCTTTTGTCGAGCCTTCGTGTGAAATATAAAAGCTGTATTTCTGCTCATTTTGTGCTATTATTAACATTCGGTAATGTTAACGTATGGATTATGTTGCTCTAAAATTTCAGTTATTTGGCCGAGCCGTTTTGACATGCACAAACACGGCAATCTTGGATCCATGATTTTTGTTACTTTTGGAAAAACTACTGGACCATCCTCAAATTTTATTATTTATATCTACTATATAGACCATTTACCTACCACCCAGTGCCAAAATTTCAGCGAAATTCGGAAGCGTAGAACTTGCACCGGCCACGTAAGTTTTAGCAAAATTACTACACCGTCCTTGAGAAATTAATTATAACTCGATAAAATTTTTGCTATTTTCATTATTTATAATAGATATCGACGTTAAAAGGGCCTAAAATATGTTTAAAACTTGGGGAATTATAAATATCATAATTTTCTCGGTTTTTATCCATCTTTTAACATACATTTTATAACTTTGATTATCATTTATGACATTTAAATAGAGTCTTAAAACACACAAAAGGTATATGTTCGTAATATTTCAATTTCCACATATTTGTGTCTCACCTTGTAGACACTTCTTGTAGGTGAATTGTATCACCTATACATCCTTAACAATTTTTCAGGTTTCCAAACGGCATGGCACGGTTCAAACCAAATTGGGAGGGACATTTTTATTATTATATTCTATAACTGCAATAAAATGCATTATATTTTTTATTAGTTTCATTCAAATCTTCGACTATTTCGGAATTATATCTTTAATTTTAGGTATAACGAAACCTTATTTAAAACTATTCACTATGACAATAAAAAAATAGCTTGTCCCGTTATTTCCTTCATTTAGTATATTACTACTGGTTAGAAGGTTACCATTGCTTTTAAAATTTTTATTTATCGCTTAACATTCAGTAGTTTCTTGTATTTTTTTTCACTATTAAAAAATAATCATAATGAAGAATTTCATTGTTTTATTTTTATTGCACAAATTTATGACTTGCAGATCTTCATTGTATGGAGTAGGTAAGTTATGTCGAACAGATAAACGATTGATATCATGAAATTATTTAAAAAAATTAATATATTTTTCCTCAGATAAAAATTGTATTTCTATAAAACTTATTATTAATTTAAAATTTTAAAATCAATAATGTTGCTTATATTTGGAATGTCAAATTTGTTCATGATGCATTTAAATGAACTATACAGTATTTCTCGATAATCACAACTGCACTAAGCATTGTTCAGATTTATTTGATTTAATAAAAGTAATGATAATTAAAACGAATTGCGTCTGAAATCTTTCATACCTGTCAAAAGAAGTGTGAACTATTTGATGCGTACATATCGATATATGTTGGATTGAATTTTATTAAAGACGTGAACTTATAATTTGTAATCAGGAAAGATCTGAAGTCTAGAAATAAGCTTTAAGAAATTTTTATATACATATTCCCAACGCCCATAATGGTAACGATTAATAATAATTGAAGTGAATGAGATAATTGGTCGGATCGGATCGCAGGCAAGCCGGTCAGTCTGTCCAGTACAACATTGTTGGTTGGATTACTTATTTGATCGTGTATTGTGGTTTCCAATTGCATTGTACGATTTCGATACTGGAAAAGTAAAAACTTTTTATTAAATTTTGAAAATGGCTTACAGTGAAACATTTTTAAGAGAGTTTTTCGATCTATACAGAGAACAAGAGGGTCTGTGGAAAATAAAATCGCCATAATACCACGACAAAGTAGCTAGAAAGAATGGAATGGATATTTTGGTTGCCAAGTTTCAAGAGGTGAAAGCAGATGCAAATGAAGATTTTGTAAAAAAAAAAATTAATAATTTTCGAACATCGTACAAATGGAAGTTAAAATTATTAAAAAGCTCCAGTGAGTTTGGTGGTGTTGGGTCGGAAGAAATTTACAAACCAAAGTTATGGTATTTTCATGTGCTTTCTTTTTTGGGCGATCTAGATTTGCCAAGAACACCCGTCTCAAATATGCCTTATGAGGGAGAGGTAAGTAAATACAAAACTATTAATTTCAAAACTTTATTTTGTCAGCTAACTGCTTGTGTATTATTAAAATAATTCATGAAATTTTCTTTTGTGACCTTTCCAACATGTGATGAACTTATACTATATTGTAAATCAACCCAATCATTTGAAGTAGCTCGACGACCCACTGTAAGTATTTCATATTTTTGATCTTCTTGATCCAAATACCCAGTAAGAATATACATATACTTCAGGAAATTTTCTAAGCAGAAAATTGTGCAAGACGCAGCATTTCATAACTATCTTCTCAATTGCTTCTAAATTAACACTGATCGGCGTATGAAATATTCGAAATCTAGCAGCGAAAATTCCAAACACATTTTCAATTATCCGCCGAGCTTGCGATAATCTGTAGTTGAAAATAATTTTCTCTTTACTTAAATTTCTCTGAGGAAATGGTTAAATTTTCGCTAAACGAAAAGGTATCATCCCCAACAAATACCTAATGTAGAGTCAGTGTACTATTTGGTAATTTATGTGGTTTAGGATTTTGTGGATTTCCGAACTTGAGTTTTTCATAAAATTTTGTATTATTTAATACACCTCTATCGGAAATTCTTTCATTAGTCTCAAAATTACAATAAATAATTTCGTAATTAGCATTTGCTACTGCCATAAGCACCAAACTATGAAATCCATTATAATTATAAAAATAGGAGCCTGAGTTAGCTATGGTGAAACTATTTGAACATGCTTGCCGTCTATAGCACCTAAGTAGTGTGGAAAGCTTCATTTCTTCTTAAAACCATTTGCAATCTGCTTCCAATTATTTTGATTTTTTGGGAACTGGAACAAAAATCATTATGTTAAAACCGTGCAATTATGTAACCCGTGTCCAATATATTCGCATACACTTTCATGAGCGCGTATTTCAATTCAATACCAACTTGCATGAACATGATTTTTTACAGTTTGACATCGCAATGTTTAGGCAAACAAATAAGGGTCATATCAAATTTCTGTCACTTGTCATTACTTACAAAAATAATGAAGAAGTTTCGGAAGGTGATAATTGCAAAGTTTTTGAATAATGAGCGTCCGGGTGACATTTTTAAAAACCTGAAAAACCTCGGGATCAAGTGCGATTTTCTTTACAAAACCATGAAACGATTCATTGAGACTTCCTCTTCGAAAGACAGGAAAAATCTGGTAGGCCGCGGTTGGTGAGGATAGCACGAGTAGTGAAAATTGTGAGCGAGCGGATTCCACGAAAACACCATCGTTCAATACGAAAATTGGCAGCCGATCTGAATATGTCCAAGGGATATGCGCACAACATTTTGAAAATTGATCTTGGGTGTCGCGCTTACAAAAACCGAAAGTTACACGGCGTTTCGAGAGCTTCTGAGGAAAAGAGGCTTGAAAGAGCAAAAGCGAAACTTTTCTGGCACGCAGGTGATGACTTTCTGTTTTCTGACGAAAAACTTTTTGTTCTGGAACATCCTCACAATGTTTAAAATGATTGGTTGTGGGCAGTAAAGATACAGGGTATTCCCGCTAACCAGAAAAACGTCCCTATATTTCAGAATCCGTTCTCAGTGATGGTTTGGGGTGTAGTTTGTAAAACTTCCACTCGAATTTATCGACAAAGGTTATTAAGTCGATTTATTTTTAAATTTAATTTGTCTAGTAGATATAGTCCCTTGCGTCCTAAAACTGATTGGTTGGCCCCAGAGTCCATAAATGCTAATACTTTTTCGTGTTCAATTGACACCGAAATATATGCCCTATTGTCGAAAGGACGGTGAGTAAACAAAGCATTTACTTCAGCCGGTGCTGAATTACAAAAGGATGTTACTGTGTTCAACCAATTTTTCCACTCGGAACTATCAGCCTTAAGTCGATATGGACTAGGAGATAAAGGGCTGCGATTTACTCCTGTCCTCCACCGTTTTTTGAACAAACGGGACAATTTACATATGTAACATTTGGAGTACCACAAATATAGCAAAATAAGTTGCGCTCAGTCGACGGACACCTCTGATAAAAATGACCAGTCATTTTACAATTAAAACACTTTGCATTAGCTGGTGGTGATCGATAATAATTATTTCTAGAGAAAAATGAGTTTTTCTTGTAATTAGTTGGCATCGTCTGCGTTACGGTCTTATTAGACACGGATGCTACATTATTACTCGAAGAAACTTGTCCCGGAAAATTGTTAACATGTCTTTCTTCTTCAGAAAGGAGTTTACATGCTGTCATTAAGGTTTTGATAGTCGATACATCTTGGAAAGCTAATTGAGAATGATAACGAGGCTGAAGATTCTTTTTCATAATCTTAACCTGCGTACTCTCTGATGGAATTTTGCTAAGTCTATTAAATAAACGTCTTAAATGAGCAACATATATAAATGGTTTTTCCTCAAAACCTTGAGTTCGATTTCGTATTTGTTCCCATATCGAATCGTCATAATCTAAAGGCAAGTAGTTGTACTTGAATTCCTCCATTAGTTCAGACCAAGAATGAACTGTGGGTTTGGTCGCACGGCACCACACCAAAGCATTATTTTCAAATAAATCGTAAGCACTTCTGAAAAGTAAGTCATCACTTACTTCTCTGGAAGCTTTGAGTTCGTCTACCCTTTCCAAAAATGAAATAACCCCCTCGATATCTGTATCCCCTGAAAATTTAAGATTCCAACGACTAACAGCATCAGGTTTGTTTGGATAAGGTCTATGAATCGGTTCCAAAGGAACTGCAAAATTTCGCGTTGGTCTATTTAGCTGAAGGTTAGATATATCTAATGCATGTGGAACAGGAGCTTGTGTCATTGAACTTAAAGGAGTACTCGTTCCCACTTGTGCTACTGGTATTTCACCTGATTGCGGATTGACTTGGGGTTGAAAACTACTAGTCAGAGAGGCTATTACTTTGGGATCTAATTTGGTTATTAAATTTTGAGGAGTGAGATTCTGCAACATATGACTTAAATCATTTTCCTCTACTTGAGGAGAGAGTAATAAGTTCTCCACCTCTTCCAACGTTCTAACTATTTGCGATTGTAAACTTCGCATCTTGTTCGCTTCATCTAAAGTAGAACATATCGGTAAGCAATACGTTACTCTAGACAAAAGATGTTTAAATTGTGCAACCAATGATTCACCTACTGTCGTAGTCGGTTCGTCTTTGAACGATGCTAGTCGATGTTGCTGATTTCCGAATTCGTCAACGCAATTATCAAATTGTTGCATAACATCTACCTCAATAGTTGGATATTTTTCTTTTATTTTAGGATCTAACAATTCTGCTTTCAAAGCAGCTCTTAACATAACCCTCTTATCGTCAACCGTTTTCCCCATAGGATCTTTACCCCTAACCTGCAATTCCCATGATAACTGATCAGTCAACAATCTATTAATAAACTTCATGTTGACAACAAATCTAATGTCCACTAATAATACGTATCTAAGTACGATTTGATTATTAAAAATTTTAAGAATTACGTATGTTGGAAGAATAGGATAGAATAGAAAAATTAGAAATTGATGTGATTGTAAGATGATAAAATAATACAAGTGCTCTTATAAGTCAAGAAGATGAAAAATTAAATTAGACTCCAATACTAATTTATTCGAGCCCCACGCCTTGGTCGTCACTTTTCTGTACCACCCTTCGCTGTTGACAAAGTAAGGTACAGATGCCCCTTTTATGCCGGTAGTTATTTGACCGCACAGCTAATCTTTGATCTTTTCGATCTACAGACCGGGAGCAGGGAACGTTTACACGTTTCGTGAATTCTTAAGGATGTTGACAAATTTAGAGTCACTTCTAACAACCACCTGAAAAGAAAATTGGAGTTGCCGCTGGACGCCAGCCAACTAAAATAAAAAACCAAAAGTGAAGAAATGAAAAAAAAAATTGTTTTATTTTAGTGACACAGTTAACAAAGAAAAGATATAACACAACACACGTAATTAGAAAGGTAACATTAACAAGAACTAACAAAAACAAAACAGGTATCCTGAAGGGAATGTAAAAAAATAAACAAAAGGAGTTGAAGACTCAAGTGGTTAGGAAATCAACTCACACAACCGTATTGCCGAGTCTATCAACAATAATGCTGCAGTCCAGGTACAGAGACAAAGGTACCACTTGAATATTTTCCAATACACAAGTAGGGACTTTATATATAAAAAATAAACCGTTATTTCGGTAATTTAATGTCACTTACCCCTCCACAATTGTAACCAACAACACCTACTCGCAGTATTTTCTCGTCCGGTAAACCAGCAGCTACCAATTTCCGTAGGATAGACAAAGCTTTCGATTTTGCGGCTATCTATATGGAGAGATCTGAAAACATTAAAAAACCGAAACACGTTTGATTAATTATACACAAACTTCTACCCTGTCTCTAGGACTGAAATACAGCACTACTCGCAGACAGACTGCAGCGGCTTTGCGGGTTGGAATCTCCCAACTTAAAAAAAGCCAAACAAAAAAACTCCACGTTCCAAATCGCCACTGATTGAATCGGCCAACTGGTATCCAAACCTCTTCCACCAAAATATCTCGATTTTTGCAATATATTTGCTTTAATTTATTTGTCCAAAATTATACTGTCGTCCACCTGCCAATTTATGTTTATTATATAAAATTGGGGTTTTTGAAACTTTATCAAATCTTGCGGAAATGAAACAAAATCCTCTCTTCGCAAATTGAATGACTTTACACACTTTAATATTTCCCGACTATCACCAATTTTATCAGCTCTACCACTCACACGTTATCTAGGTGTTCGATTTCTATATTCTTTCTTTTTTTTTCGTTGACGTTTTTCTCCCCAGCCTTCTACTAAATTCGGTTGGAGGTACCCCGCACATAACTAGCAAAGGTAATGCTACAACTATAGGGGTATTTCGATACAGTCGATGATACCCAAGATGCTTGACAAGTTAGTCTCAGCCCAATTAATGCAGGCTAGTATAAATTATTTAGTGGAAAATCAACATGGGTTTGTTCCTGGTCGCTCAACGACGACCAATCTTTTATCCTTCACGACTCACATTTTGGAATCGTTCGAAGATCACAAGCATGTCGACGCAGTGTACACGGATTTTTCAAAGGCGTTTGATCGCGTCTCCCACTCGGCACTTTTGTCCAAGATTACTGCAATGGGGTTTGGACAGAATGTAGTTAAATGGGTAGGTAGTTTTCTTCGAGACAGAATTCAATATGTTCGAATACACAATTTTCTCTCGAAAGACATACAGGTTTACTCGGGCGTTCCGCAAGGTTCACATTGCGGGCCCATCTTGTTTCTGCTATTTATTAACGACATCAGTAGTTACATAAAGAATAGTTCATATCTGCTATTTGCCGACGACTTGAAAATATTCAAAACTATTGGATCCGTAGAAGACTAGGCTAATGAAATCCGACCTGGATAATATACACCAGTGGTGTACCGATAACAATTTATGGCTTAATTTCAACAAATGCTCGCTCATCACCTATAAGAAACATGACTGTGACTTGTTCGGGTACAAAATAAACAATGTTGAACTCAATCGTGTCACGGAAATTAACGATTTAGGTATTCGTCTCGACTCCGGATTGACTTTTAAAAGTCATATTGCCAAGTTATGCCATAGTGCCCTTCGCTCGTTAGGATTTATTCGCCGACACAGCAAGTTCTTCTCGGCCAAAACGGTAAAATTGCTCTATGTCTCTCATGTTAGATCGAAACTTGAATATGGGTCCTGCGTATGGTCCCCACACTATGATGTTCACGTCTCAAGGTTGAATAGGGTGGAACATAAGTCTGAACAGTCCATTAACAAGAATGTGCCGACATGTGAATAGCTTAAACAACTTTTGTTTAAGACTACGTCAATGGTATAAATGGTATAAATACCATTGCTCTTATAGAGTATTTAAAAATAATGTTATGTGGAATTTAAGCACTTCGGGATAACATGAACCCTCTACACCATGTAGTGTCTTTTGATTATTTGTAAATATATGTAAATTGGTCTAACCGTTAATAATAAATAAATAAATAAATAAATTCACATTTATCGTAACAGTTATTATTGCCTTAGATTTAGATTCTTTTTGAGAAATTATATCATTATATATTTTGTACTTTTAGTCGATGTCGTTGCTTAAGAGCACCTAAAGACAAAAGCGTGAGTAAGACAAATACAATATAATGAATCCAATAGTAAAACACACAAAACTCCCATTCAAATAATGCCACCATTTACGAAACCACACATCAAGATTAGAAAAGTCAAGTCAATGTCAAAAAGGGGTGGGGTTAAACCATAGACTCATTCATACAATCCCTAAACCTTATGCGATGTTATTCCTTCAGGAATGGCGGACTACATGTATAGGGGAGGACTGGGTTACGTCAAAACTCTGCATAAATGCGACTCAATGTATGTATCCCTTCGCATATTATCTCTAACACACGCACACCACTGGTTCAAAACAATAGCATTATTTAAAACAGGACCCTATGTTGTCCTACTAAAACATCTACCTCCGCCATCTTGCTGAACCCTAATTTTCCCCCATTTGACCAACCCGACAAACCAAATGCCCAAAATCACCACGTGAACTAAAATTTACCTCGGTCGTAAATGTTTACCCAGTTTAAATTACCAACGTAGATAAATCTACAACCCTACATTACCAAACACATAAATAAATATAATCAAACCACATTGAATCAATAAATAATAACACAGAAACTACTATTACCAATATGTAAGAATTCGCCCAGCGATCAATTATGGAAACACCAGAAATAAATATAATTATTTATAAATAAGAAAGCCATTTTCCAATTCTGATTATAAAATAAAATAAAATGTGAGACTAAACAATGTAACCACCCCTAGCGCCCCATCAGCCATGTTAAGGAATCTGTGACCTCGTAGTTGTGAATAACGTTCTTTGTTAATATATGTAATATCAAAATAAAGTAAATAAAATATAGTAATATTTGGTTCACTTACGTGTTATAATTGCACTTACTATCAAAATTCGTTTAACTGATAATCTTCACTTTATTATCTGATCTTTACTTTTCAAACTACGTCCTTATCTCACAAAAACTAACTCCCCTTATTTTGACCGTTACTGATCTCCTCTCGTCAAAAGCTCCCCTACCCTTATCTCTGACACTTAACTTTCCCACCGCTAGATGACCCTCCAGTACCGGAATAATTTAACATAAATTAAAATTGGGGGCAACTTAGAATAAAATTAATATTACAGGTTGTTGCAGCCAGTAGTTTATGAGTCTGGTCTGTTTACGAGCCTGTTACGTTTGTCAGTTTGTTAATCGTTTTTTATAATACTCCACCGACGAGAGTGACTCTTATTGTGTAGATAACACCAACTCTGCTTTTTGATATTGTTACTTTCCGATTTGGAAACAATTTCTAAGGATTAACACAATTTTCGAATCTGGAAGTGTGTAACTTCACGCTTTTTTCATGAAATGAAAAAGATTGCATTCTCTTTATTTTTGTTTATATACGTCGTATATACCGTTAATTTACAGTGTTAATGTGGCAATGTTAATATTAAACGTTAATAAAAAAAAATGTATTACAAACAAAAATGAAGAGAATAAAATCTGTAACAAAAAATGTCAAACAAGAATTGCTGTAAAAGTTATTTTTATATGCCAAAAAAAGGTTTTCAAAAGGTACCATTTACATTGCCAATATAGGAGTGTATTAATAATTTCTGGAGCCACTGTGTTCATTTATACTTACTTAATTCGTATTTGTGTATTCGTATATTCATAATTTAGCTATAATTTCGAATAATTATGTAAATTAATAATAATCGAAAATAAAAAACTTATGTGGACTAATTTTAACCTCATAAAAAAATCGTATTGATGTTCTTATGCCTGCTGTACACTCTCGCCGAGACAGGGCGAGGCAGGGCGAGAGCGAAAGTGTAGATGGGAGCGCTCGCTCCGCCTCGCTGGTCTCGGTGTTCCTCGCTAGCTCTCCATCCAAAGTCGGTTTTTTAGGTCCGAGTCAAAGGGTCTCGCTTGACTAGCGAATGTGTTCCTGTACACTCTCGCATTTCTCAGTCTCGTTTGTGCCTTACGATATGGAAGACGTGTTTTGTATTAAAGTAAAAACGTCTTTTGCACGAAAATGGCATGGAATAACGAATGTGAACTAAATTTCTTGGAAGTGTATCACATGGTACCTGTTTTGTGGAATCCTGCTCACAGGTTCCACACGGTCCATCTCCCCTTAGTTCATAATTACAACCATAGAGTATTACATCAATACCCATTTAAAATCCAAATTCTCGTCCGATGGAGGGATACTCAAAAACAGGATAGTGGGTATGCGGACTCCAAATAAAACTACAAAGTTATTTTGCCGACGTTTCGAAGGTATAATAGTCCTTCATCTTCAGGGCTGTGAAGATAACAAAATATTGTCGCATGGAGGGGGGTAGTTTACCCTTAACCACACTAGGGGGTAGCTCAGTTGGTGGTGTAGCTCATAATAAAAACTAATACACTTTATAAAAATAACTATATTAAAATAAAATAAGATAAACTGTACAAACTTAAAATTAGCACTTACCCTAAAATTACAATCATCATCTTAGGGATGGAAAGATTGACCATCTTGGGAGCTAAGGGCTGCTGCGTGGTGTTCCAAAGTGGTTCACTCGCGAGACTCCTTTCGAGACTCTTGCGAGACTGATTAATTATTTTTCCAATTATTTCGATCAATCTTTCCACACCCCTACTCTTATCTTGATCGACCCCGTCGATCGACATTTTCCGATATCGATCGTTTGGGGTCATCACCTTCTTATCAAATTGACACGCCTTGTGTCGGTAGCGGATATGTCACTGGTCACTGCCCTTATGGAATGTACCGAATATGGAAATTCTATACTTCCTTATAATCGTTATTACAATTTAACTTGAGCTTTACATACTGGATTTATAATTATAAAATATTTTTATAAAAATGTAAGATTTATTTTTTGAGTGTGACAATATGGACGTTTTGGTTTGCTATTATACCGACGTCCATATTTTGTTATCTTCACAGCCCTGAAGATGAAGGACTATTATACCTTCGAAACGTCGGCAAAATAACTTTGTAGTTTTATTTGGAGTCCGCATACCCACTATCCTGTTTTTGAACAATACCCATTTCTTCCCAATGTTGTTTAAATCTGTCATTAAAAAAATAAGTTGCATTATCGGCCAGAATTTTATTTGGTTTTAACATTTATGATATAATCTTCTATTAGTTCTATTGAAATTTTTGTAGTACATGTGGTGGTTAGGTACAATTTTATGAATTTACTACAAATGTCTACTACAAATAAAATATTTTTCTGATTTGGACCACTTTCTATCAAATTTCCTCTATAATTGATAGCAACCAATTGTCCAGGTTCTTCTATTTTTATGCTTTTTATCATGTTCTGATTCTTATAATTTTTATATTTTCCCATGATACACAGATTTCATCTGTTAATTACATTTTTATTATCTTTCTGTCCTTCTTACAAAAATAATTTTGTCTAAATATCAACCAATTTTTCATTATACCTATGTGACCATATCTTAAATGTAATTCCTTAACAATTTTTATCACCATTTCTGAATCAACCTCATATAACTTATTATTATTTATTAATTTGATTAAATAATCATTCTTTACAATATACTTTTTGTATTCCGCATTTTCTTTCACATTTTCCCAAAGTTCATTAAATTCTTCTCCCTTTTGATTCTCCTTCATAGATTCTTCTGAAAATGGTACTTCATCTTCATATAGTTTATTTAAAGCAATTAGAACTACTTTTGATTTATCAATTTTAAAATTATCTTTTTTACTAAAGGCATCAGCTACGATGTTATGTTTTCCTTTAATATGTCTAATAGAAAACGTAAATTTTTGCATCAACAATGCAATGACCATCGATAAATCCTATTATTTACAAATTTTGTTTTCATCATAAAGGTTTGAGCAGAACGATTCGTTTCAATTTCAAATTCATTTCCTATCGAATAAAATTTTAACTTGGTTAAAGCAAACACAATTTAATTTATATAATTTCATTTCTTTAAAGACTTCTCGATATAAAACAAATCGGTACTTCCACATCTTCAAGAAATTGCACTAATGCCGCTGAAATAGCAATTCTGATGCATCGGTTTTCACTATAAATTTCTTATTGAAGTCTGGATGTAGTAATAGTACATTATGCACCAAGGGAATAAAGTGATCCTTTTTTGGTCTGAGGGTAAAGGTTTGTTTACACGAGGCGTAGCCGAGGGCAAAAATTACAATCAGGCCAAAAAATTCACTTTATTCCCGAGGTGCATATACTGTTTTTTGCAATTGCGGGAGGTAAAGTACTCACTTCGACAATAATTACGAAATTTTATTTAAAATTTGTTCTATAAAGCACGTGGTTGATAGTACCAAAGTAAATGAAGCATAGTTGGTTAAATTATTATTGCCAACTAGAATTTTTTCACTAAAAATTTTTTCACAAAAAGGTACTAGAATAGTTCAGTTACATTTGTGCCTTTAAAGGAATAAGACGTGTCATGAGCGGGAACCTCGAGATTGCCGAATCAGCCAAGATGGTGTTGGGAGAACTTTTGCCGACAAAATCAAGGCGGTCACCAAATTAGAAAATTAGATTGACATCGGCAATTTCCACAAGTTATCCGTTTTTATGAAGCGGAAAAATGAAGGATGTTTCGAAAAAATCGCGCGTCGTAACCTCTGACCACGTGGTCAAATTTTTAAAAGAGGCGCCTCGTGAGAATTTTTTGGTAGCTAAAGTAAGTTCTTTTTATTTATTTACCAATTTGTTTCACTGTAGGATGCACTAATATTGGAATCACAAATTACGGTCAAGTTAACATAAATATAAATGTTACATTAAAATGAGAATTAAATTGATAATAAAATCTGGTGACTTCTTTTTTGCCCGGCAGTAACTTCTTTTTTACCCGGCAGTAACTTTTTTTTGCCCTAGGGCAAAAAAGTACCACTTTACACCCGCAACTCGGGGTCTAAAGTGAGTACTTTAGCCCCGCAATTGCAAAAAAGTTTTTACTTTAACTTTAAAAAGTACCACTTTACACCCGCAAATCAAGGTCTAAAGTGAGTACTTTACCCCCCCAATTGCAAAAACTAATATTTACAAACATTATTTTCTTTAAATTTACAAAAGCCTGTTATTTTTCTTTGTCCAATTGCCATCTAACATTTTTTTTAAGTTCTAGCAGAGGGATGGTTTTATTTGAATAATCAGGAATAAATATCTTATGATAGTTTAATACGGTTTAATACTCCTAAAAATCCTCGTAATGTTCTTAAGTTTTTTGGTTTTCGATAGTTTTTGATTTCTTATAATCTGTCTGAATTTATGTGATTTTGTATCCCAAATAATTTATCTCATTTTTAAAAAATTGACATTTATTTATATTCAACTTTAAACCTGCATCATTCTAAGTAAGGAGTAAAATAAAAAAAAAAAAACATAATGCATACAGAATTCTTAAATTAAAAAAAATATATGCTGCATTGCTCTTACTGAGGCCGCCGAAGATGTTGACAGGCCAAATGGAATCACTTTAAAAATAAATGTGTGACCATCTACTCTAAAGCCTGTATAGTTTCTTGATTCCTTGAGAATTAACGATATCTCAGCACCAGTGTCTAATAAAGCGTACAAGTCTTTTACTGAGATTTTTTAAGTTTTCCATTTGTGTTAATTTTATGTTGTCACTAACAAGACAAACGCACTAAGTCAGAAATGATAGTTATGAATAAACTGAATTTTAAAGTTTGCATTGATTTTAAAATAAAAATGAAACATTATACAGAACTTTCGATATTTTAAAATGAAAGAAGATATATTAGAATAAACACTAATCATTAACAGGAATAATACATTAAAAAATTCAAGTTTAAATAACAACAATTAATAAGAAAGAAAATTACTTTTAATGCATTTTACTTGAAAATAATTTTGTAGTTTGGTATTGCATAAATATTAATTCAGAAAGTATAAAATATATTTATTAAATAATATTACATTTAAAAAAAAAGTTAAAAAATTTAAAAAATTTATAAAATAAAAATAAATTTTTAAAAATTACTTTTTTTTCTGTGAACCGATTTTAACCAAAATTTAATTAGTTCTAAATCTCAATATTAAAGTACCAAATAAGGAATTTAGTTAGAAAATTCCTAATCCTTATTGAGGTAGGGCGCACACAAAATTTGACCACTTACACATACTTATATCTAAACCGCTATATCTCAGAAAATACATCAGATATGACTTACTGTGTTCTTGCAGTAGGAAGATTGCTAAATTTAGATCTATAATGTACAAAAAAAAGTGAAATTTTGACTTAGTACCTTTTTCCTGTAAGCCCACGATATTTTCAATCTGTATATTATTAACCTTCACTCTTCTTTCTTGTTGAATATGTGTGGGCCTTATATTCCTTCTTTCTCTTCTAGTATACGCGTTGAATTATAATGTGGTCTTTCTGTATATTATCCATTGTTACCTCCATAATTTCCTCTTGCATTATTATAATTTGGTCTTTAATTTTCTTCATTATGGTTTTCACTTTCTTTATTTTGTCTTCTTCTTTCTTAACCAAAACGGTTGTAAACTTGGCTAGGCCTAAAAGTAACCAAAATATCAAATCGCTCTAACATTTCAAGAAATTCTTCTGTTGTTTTTATATTTTCTACCCCCACGCGATTTCTCACTTCTGTTTCAAAATGTCTCCCCAAATAATATCTTGATCTGCTTATAATGGTTCTAATACTTGAGTGATTTCACTGATCCTTTTCATAGCATACGTATTTCTACTTTCATCCATAATACCTCTATATCTTCTAGTGTTCTAGTAATCAAATCATCTCTTATTGCTTGTTGTTCAATTTCACTCCAATAATATTTCAAAAATAGACCCTTGAATTCATGAAAGGTTTAAAAATTTCCTTCAATTATATTATACCAAATTTATGCATCACCCTTTAACTCTGATATATAATGGTGATTTTCAACCGCTTTTCATCCTTTATACAATTTGTATTTTGTCTTAAAGTATTTATAATATTGGATATTTGGATACAGAAGAAAGATTAGTACAATTAAGATGGAAAAATTTTGACTGAAAAGAAAATTTAGCAAGAAAAATAGAAATCAACATGGACAAAATAAAAGCAAGAATCGTAAACGAGATGAAGAGCATCAAGGAGATAAATTGACCACTTCCAAAGCCTCAGACAAGCGCTACGAGAATGGTCATGTGGAAATATTTTCGAAGGAGATGAATAAAATGGATGACGGATGACAAGAGTAAAAAAAAGAAAAATTTGCGATTATTTGAATGTATTTGATAATAATTTGAATTTAAAAAATGTAATTTATGAGATTAAGATGTTAAATATAATATTTGATTGCTAATGTCGCAGTTGTGGTTTCGATCCCCGACCAAGTATGAAAATTTATAATGGTTTATAATTTAATAATTTGAAAATAATTTAATAGAAAAATTATGATAAGAAGGATTAAATGCGCTTCTCTGGTCAAAGGACCTAAGAAAAGAAACAAAAAAGAGAATATATAATAGTATGACCAAAAGCATTCTTACCTACGCATCAGAAACATGGGAAATAACAAAAAGAAATAAAAAGAGACTGTTGGCGACAGAAATGGACTTCTTGCGACGAAGCTGTGGTATAAGTAGACTGCAACACATTAGAAATGAAGAAATAAGAAGAAGAATGCGAATGAATGTAACCATAACAGAAGAAGTTCAGAAAAAGCAATTGCTATGGTATGGACATATGCGGCGAATGTTACCCCACAAGTGGCCACAAAAAATATGGACCTGGACCCCCCCGGAAAGGAGAAAACGAGGCCGCCCTCCAAGAAGATGGGATGAAGAGGTACGTGAGGCCATGGAAAAGCGACAGTTGGAAAAAGATTTATGGCAAGACAGAGAGCTCTGGTACTTAGGATGCGAAATACGGCCCTAATATTATATTATTTTAGAATGTACTATTGTTATAGCTGTAAATATTCGCAAATATATATATAGGAAGATACCATCATCATATTATACTACTATTAATGAGATCAAAAGTTTATGGCCATATTTCTTCAATTTACAGATACGGATTTCAATTGAATTTATTTTATTTACCTTTACCGGCTTACTTCGAGTCGCCGAATCCCATAATCGGCGTGAATATAGATTATTGATCGTGGGAATTTTGGAATTACATAATTGGAATAAAAACTATTAATGTGTGCGTTATCTTGCGTTCAACTCTAGTTTTTCTTACTTTCCAACTTGCGAATTTTGGACTCGGAATTCTATTTGTAAATTTATTGATTACCATTATTGTATTTATTATTTTACTTTTATTGTGTGTACGTTGGTGGAACGCGCTATAAGCATTATTTTTTTAATTAGTTACCTTTATGTTAAATTGAGTGTACGCAAAATTCGGGAGTTTTAAAGTTAAACGTCGGCACGCACCAAATATAGTGCAATATTTACGATTCACCAAAGAATTGCAATTCTCCGTGATTCTAGCGAAATTTTGGTCATTTAAATTAATATACCGTCTGTAATTCTTCTATCAGTTGATAGATATTTTAATTTAAATTTTGCTTACGATTACTTTCGTTTGTAATATATTCTCGTAAGGTTTCAACAGTTTTCTTGATTAACTAAAGGAAATTTTGTCATACTTATATATTTTTTTCCTCCAATCAATTTTTTTTTACATTTCCGAGATCACCGTGCTCAGAAACGTAAAGATCTGCAAAAAATACAAAACAAATTTCTGTGTCGGTCTGTAGGTCGCCCTCGGTCGGTCGCCAGATTTTCTCCCTCGCTTTATTCTTGAACGATCTAACCAATCAGGACCAAATTTGGTATGGTAGTAGGGTTTACAGTAGAAAAGTGAAAATAAGGTTTTTGTCGCGATTTTTAGAAGCGATTTTGTCTTGTATTTTGTATTTGTTATTTGAAAGACCTTGAAATGATTTATCCAGAATAGATGAAATTAACTTTTTACCTGTCATCTGCCAAAAATTACAAGCTCTCAAAGTTAAAACTTCAAGAGTAAATCACTCCTGAAGTACTGAAGGGATCTCCGGGATGGGGAGTTTCGGCGCGAAAACGATTCGGTGCGAAGACGGTTCGGCGCGAAAACTTTTCGACACGAGAATAAAAATCTTTTGTTTTGTAACTGTCTTTCATAATTTTCTGCTTTTCGGTGTAGTTCTGCGCGAGGATAAAATATTTGAAGAAAAGAAAGAAAAAGAAAAATAATTTGGAAAAATTTAAACATTAATAGATAAATAATAAATTTATTAAAACTAATACACGTTTATAAAAAAATAGGTTAATGTAGCTACAGTGTTAGGAATTCATTTCATTTCATTTATTGGCTAAAATAATCAACCGCTTTCGAGTTATGCATTAAAGTAAATAAAGAAATGTTGAAAAAATCGAGCTTTTTCTTTTCATTTTTGTGAAAACCGTGTATCCTTTAAACGAAACATTTTTCAAAAAATCTGAGACCCCATTCCGGATAGGAAATTTAACGGACTACAACTTTTGTTTGGCAAAACTTTTTGAAAGACCAATCCACTTCACAGAAAAGCAGAAAATTATAAAATGCAGTTGCAAAACAAAAGATTTTTATTCTCGCGCCGAAAATTCTTCGCGCCGAACTGTCTTCGCGCCGAACCGTCTTCGCGTCGAACCGGCTGCACCGAATCAGTCGCGCCGAAACGTCGTAGATCGAGGGATCTCTACCAAATTCGGTATGTGGGAACATTACCGCCAAAGGACTTGACAGCATATGGAACCCTTCGATTTCCAATTTGCCTGAATTGGTTAGTAATTACCGTGACATCGTTCTTGTGATCTTGAATTAATTACGTGGCACCCCTTTAACAACGTCGGTCACCACAAGAGCAATTGAGCTAGCCCAGAGAATTTCTGTACCCGAATATTTTTGGTTTACAAAATCCCACGGGCCCTGAGGTTTATTCTAAATTTTTTGTATGGTATTTATTTACAGGGTAAATGGGTACATTCTGTACTATGTGAACACGATAGTATCCAAACAAAGCAACGAAATCATTCAAAATTTTGAATGTAAGTTTCTGTCTGATGTGGAACACACCTGGAATTTACTTTCAATACCTATGTTGAAATGTATTAAATGTAACTTAAATCAGTGTAGAAAGTGGGATTGTAACAATTATTTTGTACCATCCGGTATAGTATAGTTATAATTTAAATTTTAAACTGGTTCTCCCTTCCAAATTTCGGGTTGTGATTAGCGCGACGCATTTACGCATACGCTGAAGTAATAGAGTTCATTTTCTATCAATTCTATGTTGAGATAACATATTGCTTTATTTTGGAGAACTTAGTTAACTATAAATATTTACAATTTCCATAAGAACCGGACAGCAGGTAAAAATTAAGATGATGCTAGTTTTGATGAGTTGATTATTTTATTTTTCGAACATCAGGTTCTAAGTAGAGGAATAGAGATCTGTGTCTTCTCGAAAGTTTATATGGTTCGAATTTCACCATTCTCCATTTGGAACCAGTTGGGGTTGATTACGTTTTGTTTTGGAGCTTAATACAAGTTGCTCCCAAGTTTCATTCCATCAACTCAAAGAAACGAAGAGTGTTAAATTTTTTTGGAGTACACACTTTACTAGAAGTTTATACCGACGAAACGCCAAACAAAATTTCAAGGTCGTATATTTTGTTTTTTTATTACGCCAAAAAGGAATTGATTGCTGTACATCTAAAAGATATTTGGTCAAAACACCATAGGAATTTAGCTGCAAAATTAAGTTTAATATCTACGAAGAATAGGTTACATTAGTCGGGGCAGAGGAAATTGGGGAGAAACTGTGATATTTTTTTGCTCTTGCATTTTTGTAAAGATTACTGAAAACCTTATAGGCAAATAGCTATTTGCGCGTTGGGTAATTTACTTTTGTGTTTAATTTGATATACGAAATTTGAATATTAACTACATTCTTATCTTGCCAATATTCCTACTGTTAGGATTGATTGATTTATTTAAGTTATTATACAATATTACCCTATCTGACTTGAGCAGGCCCGGATTGGCCATCTGGCAGTTCTGGCAAATGCCAGAAGGGCCGATGCTCTAGTGGGCAGGTGAGCGGCCGAACGTTATCGCTATTTGGAGGGACGATAATGTTTTTTTATGGAAATACGAGAATTATTTAAATCTAATGAAGTTACCGATTTTCTACCCCATGACCGTGAGCCGGTACTATAATCTGAATGCCAGGGCCGGTTTTTCATCACAGCCCGTCACTGGACTTGATGATTTTTATTTGAAACTTTACATGTTTACTCTTTGCAGCAAATCAGTGACAAGGTTGTTTAGTAAAGTCAGTGGCGTCTTATTAAATAAATTTTAAGCAACCTTGTTATTTTTACATTTTACTTCAATTCTTATAGAACCTGCGACTCGCTCTCCTACAAACACCAGAGCTACCGTCCGGAATTTGGTTAACCAAATGGTACGAGTAATTATTGGTTATAGGATATTACTTAACTGTTGTCGATAAAAGGTTTTAAAAATAATGTGAAATACAAAAATTAATACAAAAATCTATTTTTTTTTTAAAGAATAAAACATAAATAAAAATTGAACGATTTGGTAAAAACGTATCTTTTGCAGCAAAACAGTTTTCTTTATTTGTTTTTATTGTTGGATATAATATCAATAATATATATATAGTAGTTTATAATAGGATATTAGACATAGGATATAATAGGATATTATACATTAGGATATACATAATAACACAAAATTTTTATTTTTATAAATAATTATAATATACATTCAAAAACATTTTTATTGTCGAGAAATAATTATTATAAGATGAATTTCATAATAATCGAAATTCTAAAATTGTTACTCTATAGCGGACTTGACCCTATTTACATAAAAATTATTAATATTATTATTCTGCATTAAAACATATTATTTATAACAGATTAATTAATTTTCAGGTAAAATTGGAGGTTTGGGCCTATCATTTACCTCCAGCCCTTGCTTTCGACTCTGACGATATGGTAAGTTTATCTAAAATATTAATTTTGTTTAATATTCACTGGGTGGCACAAAAGTAATTATCCTCATTTCTTAGCCAATAACTGTAGTTTCCTTTAATAAAAATCATACGGTGGTAAACCTTTATTAAGACTTGCAAATTTTGTAATATAAACTTTTAAAGATAATAAATATTTAACAACTGACCACCAATCGAATTGATGCAAATTTGGGTAAATTTGAACACTTTCACAAATTGTAGTAGGTGCAACTGCGGTCCACATTTTAAATGTTAAAATCTCTTGAAACGATGTGTTTTATAATTGAAATAAAGTTGAACCGTAAAAAATGTAATTATTTAAGAATTTTAGAATTAAGACACATGGGCGTCATTTCGGTTGTTATTGAGAGCTGTGCGGTATTCGAGTACAACAAGGACTCAACGACTGTACAGGGTGGGCCAATTTCGATAGTTCTTATGGAAAACTCGGTAACTATTATAAGAGATATGAAAAAATGGATGGCGCATCGTCGATCTCCGATCTCCGCCTGGCTCAATGGCCAAAACCAGAATTCGCTATCTTTTTTTGTTTTCGAGTTATAGCCAAAAGTTTGAATTTTCAACTTTTCGATAAATGTCGATATCTCGGTTGTTTTCATTCATTCACAATCAGTTTGCAAATAACAAATTCATAGCAAATAATTAGCTTTCCTTGCCAAAATCCAATTCAATTTCATATTTGAAAATAAAAAGCAGTTTATCAAGTTGGTATAAAATATGAACAAATTGCTATTTCTGGCAAACAAAAAATTTGTTTTGTATTAAACTGGTAATAATAATTATATTATTGGCAAAGAAATTACAGATTTGTTTCCAATTTTTTATATTTGTGCTTAAGTAATTTTTGATAATAATAAGTTAATTAGATTATAATTATGATGAAAGCTAACAATTTTACTTGACACTTCACATAACCTTAACTAGTTTGACGCATATTTTTTGTTGGTTCCTTTTCGGGCCACCGACAATGCGACATTGCCAGGCGGGAAGTGATCACTTCCCGACCTAAGGTTGGGAAGAAAAATAAACTAGCTTTCTGATTGGTTAGCAGTAAAAGTAAATAATAAACTGCTTTCAAACTTATTAAAAATCAGGAATGTGTCGATTACTAACTGATAAATATAATGAAATATTTTAATGATGTATATGTTAATTAAACTGCAAAAATTGAATAAAATTGAAAAAAATTGATTTTTAACTTACGTAATAATACAATGAATTATAGTTTATGACACTTTTGATCAAACGTGTCATAAACTATAATTCATTGTATTATTACGTAAGTTAAAAATCAATTTTTTTCAATTTTATTCAATTTTTGCAGTTTAATTAACATATACATCATTAAAATATTTCATTATATAATTTCAAATGTTACGAATTAATCCTATCTAACTGATAAATAATAAACTTCTTTCAAACTTATAAAAAATCAGGAATGTGTCGATTACTTAGATCATACATATTACATAGATACCGACTACCCTATACCTAAGTATTAAAGTACCGTAGAGTACTGTGTACCTCTTATTTTCGATTTACTGATATATTGGCATCTCTGTTATATACTAGTACTACCAATCTTTTCTCTCTTTCTCAATTATTTTTTACATACGCTTGTCGATAATTAGTTATTGTTTCTTTGGTTATTTTTTAGAAACGTTTGTCGATCATTAGATTGTTTCCTTGGTTACTAGAATAGTTTAAATCGTTTACCTATAATCTCGAATATTTTGTATAAGTGTATTTTTTGACGATAAAATGGGTAAAAGGTGTGAAATATGTACAAAAGTGTTTCAAACTGTAACATCAATATACTCGTAGTTTCATAAATAAGAAAATTTATTGTTACAAGAATGTTTAAATAAGTGGTTCGAGGCTTGAAATATAAGTAGTGAAAATCCTGAAATTTAAAAATTCCCACCTAAAAATTATTACCTGATTATTACTGAAACCTGCCATTATTGGTCGTAATTCGGAAAGAGATAGAAAATCTAGAACGCACGTGTTCAACAAGGATGACTACAAAAAGGAAAGTGCGAGTATGTTTTGACCCTGAAATTTACGGTTAGTCGGTATCTATGTAATATAATATAATATGATCTAAGGTCGATTACTAACTGATTGTGAATAATTTTTTTTACAATGTTAGCAATGTAAATGGTACCTTTTCAAGTAATTTTTTAGCATACAAAAATCGATTTTAGAGCAAAATCTTTCAGACAGTTTTTGTTGCAAATTTCATTGCCTTATATTTTGTTTTTATACATTTTTTTAATTAGACCGGCCGTTTCCGATATACAGTGACTTAAAAAAAATTTGCAACAAAAATTGTCAGATAAATATTGCTCTAAGAGTGATTTTGATAGGACAAAAAAGTTCTTCAAATGATACATTTTACATTGCTTAACATAGGGTGGATGAATAATTATGATATAAATAAATAAATATAAATAATAATTATATAAATAATTATACAGTAAAATAATATAGAGCAATTGCCATTTTGCATGATTTTCAATTTCAACGTACAGTAGAGTCTCACTATAATGTTTATTTTAGTTTTTAGTGCTTTTAAATTTGTAAATGTTTTATGTTTCATTCTGTACAAGTTGTGTTTATTTTAAAGTTGTTTATGTTGGTATTTGTTCAATTGTAATGCTTTGCGTCTTCACCACAAGTCAAGTTGAGCGGATGTGTTTGGTAAAATGTCCAATTAAGTTGAGTCCATATTTGGGCATAATTTTGATAATAATTTAAAAATAAAAAAAGTGAAGTGGTGTTTTTGAAGATTTGGTTTTATTAATTGTATTAAAAAAATTAAGATTAAAATTCGTTTATGGAATGAATAAATAAATAAAAGTGGTGAGAAAATCAAAAATTATAATTTACAATTTGGCGGGTGTTCAACAAAACTCAACAAAATTTCAAAGGTATTTGTATGATTATTTTATACTCGAAAATGAAAGAAACCTTTTTCGAAATATCGTGTCATTAAAATATAATTTTAACTAATTAATTAGTGGATTATTTAACTTGGTTTTAGTTTTAAATATTATTATAATTTATTGTACGATACTTAGTGGAGAATCTTGGACGATGGTGTTAATAAAACAATTTGTATAAGATCTACGTTTCGAACGATATGACCATTACATACCATTACAGATATGACATACATACAGACCACAGGTGTGTCTGTATTTTAAAATTTGTGAAGTTTTACATATTTGACATTGTTTTCATTTTAATTATTGACTTTTTAGTAGATTCTATGATTTTATAATAATTGTTAATTAGTGTGTTTATAAGAATTATTGTCGCTCTCCTAGATGCAAGCTCTCTTTAGTGATAATGTAAAACAACCGTATTGGTATTATTTGAATCTTGCTATTTTTCAAAGTTGTAAGTGATTATGTTTCAGATCCTGAAGAAGAAGAAAAATAAAGTCTTCGAAACGTAGATCTTATACAAATTGTTTTATTAACACCATAGTCCAAGATTCCCCACTAATGCTTGGTTTCACAAAAGAGGTTTAAAATTCAATCTAGGATTATAATATTCAAACAATATAACAACAATGTATTTTAATTGTTGTAACTATGGTTATAATTTTAAACGTAGTTTAAATTTTAAGATACGTTTATGAAATCCACCATGAGTATCGTACACATTACATAATATTGACGTGATTAATGAACATAATTATTATAATTAATTTTTAGAAGTTACGAATTCTAAAATTAGATAAAATTTATATGCAAAAACTGATAAGAATTGAAACGTAATGAAACTATCTTTTCTATAAATTAAAAATTTAATTTCTTAAACAAAAATTTGAATATGAATAATTACTTGAAAATTTAAATTATAAAAAAAACATTCAAAATGGCACAAGTAAAAGAAAAATATTTAGATGATAGTCCAATGTTTAATCCAAATGCAAATAGCACATTAGGGTCCTATCACATTTTTTAAAAAGTATACAGGGAGGTAGTTAAATGACCATAATAAGTAAAGTAACAGTAAAAATTTTTTTTTAAAGTTTCACATCTGAGTAATTTTGTAATGAAATTTAAATTCATATATTTACCGCGTAAACGGTTAAACACAACTAATGCTTTGTTGCTATGGTTAATACGTCATTCTTTGTAATATAATAATAAATATGCGATCAGTTTTCATTCGTACTTCTTGTAATTGTGTATGATTATACTAATTATTTTGTGTTATACATTTATGTTTGAGTTGTATTAAGTAGACAAAAATGCCTAGAATACAAAATAAGTCGTGTTTTGTGCCATGTTGCAAAAGTACGACTGCGAGCAACAGCTACCACCTCAAACTAGAAGTATTGCAGTACAAGTGAAACCGTTATTTCGTAGTAAATACATAATGTGTAATATTAAAAGTCAAGTGGAATGTGGAACATATGTTACTTTACCCCATGAATCTGTATTGAAGCAAGACTCGAGTACTTCCAAGACTATATACATGGCGATCACCTCTAGATAGACCGGGATGTATGTTAAAAAAACAAATAGATTATATACTTAACAATGAAAGGTTCCGAAACAGCTGTACATCTGCTAAAACATACCCGGGCGCTGACGTATCATCAGATCATAACGCACTGGTAGGCACCTTCAAATTAAAAGTGAAGCAAGTTGAAAAGAATAGAAGAGGAATAAGATGGGAAATAAGTCGCCTTAAAGATCAGGCAGTTAGAGAACGAGTACAAATATCAATCAATGGAAAGCTTGGAAATACTGAAAAGGAAGGACGAGTGGAGGAACAATTGAAGAAGATGCAGCAAGTTGTAGACGTGATAAGTGAAGAACAGTTGAAACCTACTTCGAAGGGAATTAAACTATGGATGACCGAAGAAGTACTGGAGCTGATGAACGAAAGAAGAAGAACAAAAAATCTAAATATAACGAAAAATGACAACTTTAAATAATAAAAATTATACTAGTTAAATAAACTATAATAAAACAATAAGATATAGTTTTAATATTTCGCAGACTTTTCGTCTGCTTCGTCAGAAAATATAAATTTTTTGAAAGATGCATGGAGATAAAAATGTTGCAGGACAAGCATGATTTATTTAACGTGCATAAAAAGATCGAAGAGGCGGCTGGCATATACAGACGACGTGCAATAGGACGACTGGTTGATAATAACGGGACAATCATACTTGATAAAGAAAAGAAGATAGACACTTGGAAAAATTATGTAACAGAACTCTTTAGTGATGTAAAACCACCGTATAAACTGGCATAATCTGACTGTGAATCGGGTCCATTCATACTAAAGATGAAGTTCGAAAGGCAATTGCCAATATGAAGGATGGAAAAGCACCAGGTCCCGATGACTTCCACTCCGACTTTCTATAACTTATAGACGAAGATGGCCTGAATTGGCTCACCGAGATCTTCGATATAATTTTTAAAACTGGACAGATATCAGGGATATGGTTGAAATCCACTTTTGTGACACCCCCCAAAAAGGCCAGTGCGAAAGATTGGTCAGATTACAGAACAATCAGCCTTATGAGTCATTTGTTGAAGGTGTTTCTGAAAATTATCCACCGACGAGTGCAGGGGGTGCTAGGAACATCTGGGGAGAACCCAATTTGGATTCAGGAATGCGACGGGAATAAGAGAGGCACTGTTCTGTGTACAGGTTCTTATTCAAGATGCAGAGATATGAACTGCGATGTATAATATATATATGCATGTTTCATAGACTATAATTTACAAGGCATTTGACAATGTCCGACATAAATTTCGGAAGACATATTCTGGGAGACTTGGGATGATATGGAGGAGGGAGTGTTAGTTAACGGAGAACGCCTAATCAATATCAGATATGAAGATGATGCGGTGATGTTTGCGGATAATCTGCAGGGTCTACAAGACATAATGAAGAAAATAGCAGAGACAATTAAAAAATATGGATTGACTCTCAATGCAACGAAAACTGAATATATATGGTCATCAGTAAAAAAGTGATACCTCCAGGACGTCTGACTGTCAACAGCAAACAGATAGAGAGGGTAAATAAATACACATACCTGTGAACTACAATTGAGGAACAATGGGACCATTCATTGGAAATTAGATGTCGTATTGAATAAACCAGAGCAGCATTAATAAGAATGTCAAGTCTTTTCAGAAATCATGATTTTAGCGTGCCAATGAAAATGAGAGTGGTGCGGTGCTATGTGTTCCCAGTGTTGTTGTATGGGTCGGAGACCTGGACTCTAACTGAAGCATCTAACTAGAAGTTGGAAGCTTTTGAGATGTGGATCTATAGACGCATATTAAGAATATCTTGGATTCAACATGTAACAAACATAGAGGTGTTACTGCGCATGAATAAAGAAACAGAGCATAAGTCGGTAAAAATCAGAATACCGGAGTACTTGAGCGACATAAAGAGAAACAGGAAAAGGTATGAACTTCCACAGTTAATTCTGCAAGGCAAGGTATTTGGAACAAGAGACCCAAGGCGGAGAAGGATATCGTGGCTAAAAAATCTCAGAACATGGTTCGGTACATCAACGACTAGGCTTTTCCGGGCAGCAGCAGACAAAGTAAGAATTGCCATGATGGTCGCTAACGTTCAATAACGGATCGGCACCAGAAGAAGAAGAATTTAATTTATACAAATCATAATCCTACTTCATATTCAAATTTATCAATTTCCAGTTCCAAAAATTTCGTATAAGTATCATAACCAAATTAATAACTAAAATCCCATTTATCAATTTTTTATTTTAATTAAACAAACACTAAAAGTTTTTCAAACTCTTAATTTTATTTTTTATAATTATAAATTTTCAAACTTCTCTTTAAATATTCGCACAAGCACATATTATGCGTGTGCACAGCGTTACGGCTGGTACCAATAAGCAAATTTTATGCGCTCTCTATTCGCAAAACTATTATAATTGTACATAAAAATTTATACCTCCTTTGCTCTAAACCCTTATTTTATAGAAAAGACATGACAATATATATTTTTAGTAGATACCCATACACAATAAAACGAAAAATATAGCAACGATTTAAGTTCAAATAATTTGTATTAAGTATATTGTATAAAAAATTAATTTAAACAATATAATTTCTTATTTCTGTATTTACTTCAGTTTATTTACTAAATTTAGCTAACAAGGAGAACACAGGGTAATCACATTTCTTTTAAAATTTGATACTTATAGTGCATGAAGGTCAAGGGTCAAATACTAATATCCCAAAATAATAGGGCCAGATATCCAGACAAACTCGAGATAATCGAGTTTGAACATTTCTGAGCTAGACATACTATACATCGAATGTCGACATTTATGCAAGTAAACTGATAGCCGCGAGGTAGTGTTCTGACTGTAAGTCAAGAGGTCGGCTGTTCGATTCCCAGTTTTTTTTATGTAATATAATAAAACACAAATTAACAAATACTTAAAAAATCTGTTTATAATTATTATAAACGCACATTTAGTTATTTTCAATTATATTCTGCTTGAAAATTTGTTTCTTTACAATGGAATTTTTAATTACAACTAAATAAAAATTTTCAGGATACATTAAAAATAATGGACAGTGTTTACATCTATAATTTTATTATCATTTTTAAAACATTATCAGCCGTATGCATAGTCAACTAAGTAATTAAATTTAAATTTTTTTAATACTCGTCAAGCTCGCTTTGAGTTGAAAATAAATTAATTTAAAAATTAAAAATAATGCAAAATTTAATAAACATTTTTATATGATTATAATATAGATCATAATATATAAATCCTTTGATTCATTATAGCGCAGGGACGATTCGGCGAATCCTCTTTCGGCGCAGGGACGATTCGGCTAATCCTCTTTCGGAGCAGGGACGATTCGGCGCAAAATAAATTTTATTTTGTCAGAACATAAATTTTTTAATACAATTATGGTAGTGGGGAATATTGGACAATAGGTTACCATAAAACTATTACATTGATCAAAGTTTCGAATTGATTGATTGTAGATCCTGAAGAAGAAGAAATAATAATCTTCTAAACTTTGATCAATGTAATAGTTTTATTGTAACCTATTGTCCAATATTCCCCACTACCATAATTATATTAATTAGAGTAATGGACGAGATTGAAGAACATGATTAATTTTTTATTTCATTATTTTCTAAAGCTAAATATGCGTTTAGCAAATTAAACGCATCTCATTGGCTTAATATATACCAACATAATGTCACGACGGATGGTATTACTATTAAAAAGACAGTCAATAAAACTTGCATAAGAAGTCAAAAAAGGTGCATTAGCAATATTGATTTTTGTTTGTAAGGACGTTTCACTCTTTCGTTGCATAGCAATTTGATGTTTCCATTATTATCGGATCATTCATAGTATTTCCCGTATTTTGGCTTCAATCCCTTGGTACTTATGTTCTGCTTATGCTGCACTCTGTATAAGTCTGCTTTCGTGGGTGTTCCATTTTTGTTTCTTGATTTGTCTCTTTATTTTCGTCAGGGTTTGCGCTCTGACAGTTTTCTAGGAGTATGTAGTTTAAGAATTTGTTTATGCCTGGGTGGAAAGATTTTTAAGAAATTCTCTCCACTCTTTTTGGTTGTTATTTAATTTCTTTAATCTCATCTGTATCGTTCCACACTTCCAGTTGGTTTGGCGCCGAATAGTCTTTGCGCCGAATCGTCCATGCGCCGAATTGCGCCCACGCCGAAATGTCCCTGCGCCGAAATGTCCCTGTGCCGGACTGTCTGCGCCGGCCCGGCGGCGCCAAACCGGCTGCGCCGAAAAGTCCCATTCCCGCTACTTAACCTTCATAAACCCGAGCGGGGTATAGCTATACCCCAGACATGAATTTTAGGGTATATTTTCTAAAAGAACTTGTTTTTCTTAATTTCCCTGCCGTCTCGCGTCGCCGACCACTTAAAATTTTGGCTGACCTTTTTTTTTAAAATAGATTTACAATAAATTTACAAGTACAAGTTTTACATTTCTTTTCAAATTCTCCAACTTAGTAAGGAAAAATTTGGGAGGAAATTTTCAAGAAGCATGTTTGTATATAAATATAACCAAAAATGCACTTATAATAATAAATTAAGTGCATATTATTAAATAATATAATAACAACAATATTATCATTTAATATTAAAGCCACTGTTTAAATATTTTCTAATAAAATGGCATAAAAAAAAATTAGTCCAAAACAGGAATCGAATCGCGGACCTCTTGACTTATAGTCAGAACACTCTACCTCGCGGCTACCAAGTCATTTGTTCAAAGTTCGACATTCCGTGTAGATAACTGCAGATCAGAAATTTTTAAACTCGAATTTCTCGAGTTTATCTGTATATTTGGCCCTATTATTTTGGTATACTGATATTTGACCATGTACTATAAGTATCAAATTTAAAAAAATGCGATTACCCTGTGTCCTCCTCGTAAGTACATAAATACATGACCGAAATACTCATTACTCTATTATTATAAATTAATCTATTACATCTATGATTTAACTATTTAGTTTTTTGATAATCGAAAACATAATATTGCGCTGACTATAATATTACATGATTTTAGTATGCCAATAAATAACAGATTTAATTTTAAAATATCGGTTTCATATCGATCTAAAAAAATTAATCCAGTTAACTTCATTCTTCTCTAACCTATTTTCTGACAAGGCGCTTAGTTTGGATTTATTTTTCATTACCATAATTTTTTTTAAGCTCTCCCCTTTTAACGCATTCCTCTCAGCATCTATGTTATATGCTTTTTCTACTTTCACCACCACATCCAGATTCAATTTAATAAGCTTCTTAATTTATTGTTACTTTTTCGCTAGGAGTACGATTCGGGGTACGAATATTTTGTTCCCATTTTTTTATCCGTTGTACGTTTTTTACGGAATTCTTGAATTATTTTGAACATACCTATAATCAAAAATGTAGGTAGCAAAAAAATTAGCTTAGAAAAGGTCTTGGGTAGAACTTGCGGATAAACAAAAACTTGAGAATAAAATAATGAGCAGGATGAAAAAGTTTATATTATTTTTATAAATCTGTTTCTACTGTACTTTGAATTTTAATAATAGTAGTACTATAGTTTAAATTTTAAATCACTGGCACTGTTGTGAAACTACATAGTTATATTAATACATTTTTTTGTGTAAAATGAACTGTATTTTACTGAACCTATTGTGTATAAGTTGACGTTTTGCCTATAACCTCATCTAGACCTCTGCAGGGCTATTTACACTTTAACATATACAATTTCTTGCAAAATACAATAATTTATATTCACGTAGTTGTGGGATTTTACCAGTAATTCTATATTTTTAGGACACAGTATGGCCCCAGCACACCGGCTCACCTCAGGGAAAAGTTTTGTTCTGTCGATTCTCTGCCTACAAGCTGTATGTTTTCAAATTACCAGTGGTAAGTATAAATATAATTAAGTATTACTTAACACATTGCGAAAAGACTCCATGGTGTAGCGGTAAATTTACATGTATACAGCCGGTTATGGTAAAGTAAAATCAAATAGGTACTATGTAGTGCTGTCCCCTGTAGAATTAGGAATTTTTGCGCAAAATTTCAAGCATTTTTACAAGTCGATATAGTATATCTGGTTCTCGACCAACATCATGTGGATCTTGGTTATCTTAAGAAATGTTAGATTCGTTTTATTGCTTATTAATCGCGAGGTGGACTGTATATCACGGGGCGATTATCCACACAAACATCAATGCCTTGCTTAGCTGAGCATTGACGTTAACGCCCGGCCAATAACGTCAATGATCATGAATTTTGGATGATGTTGACATTTAAAATTTCATATGTGGTTTTACATCATTGTCCGGGCAATGACGTCATTGCCCAATACAGAATAAGCGAAAACTATTATTTAACGGTGAAGAATATTGTATAGCAGAACTGGAACATATTTTAGTTTTTTTTTTGTATTTCATCACAAAGTAAAGAATTAAATTTGTCTTAGCAATTAGTTTATGAATACAAGGACTGAATTTAT
This sequence comes from Cantharis lateralis, assembly GCA_963170105.1. Taxonomy (NCBI): domain Eukaryota; kingdom Metazoa; phylum Arthropoda; class Insecta; order Coleoptera; family Cantharidae; genus Cantharis; species Cantharis lateralis. The sequence goes on from OY720629.1 coordinate 16,244,196, forward strand.
GATCAATTTTTACCTCAGGCCACGCTGCATGTAATTCCCTCAGAACTGAATTAGCAAATTCTCATCTATTCTCGGAGTGTAAAATAAGAGGTGCGCTATGGACCACTCTAGTGTCATAATAAAAATGATTAATTTAATTTTTTTTATTTAATTACATTTTAATTTTTATTATTCTTGTTAGTAAATAATTGTAATACATTATAATACAATGAATACAACATACGTAAATGTCATTTGACTGTAAAATTCAAATCGCCATTTCGCTATTTCTTATAGGTAGTATTTTATTCTATGATAATATTATCATTGTCCAATCGTTTTCGGCTAATTGCGCAATTGACCGGCCAAAGACGTAACTATTACAATCAGGTGAAAATATTTATATCATTGCCCACTATTAACGGGCAATCATGTCAATGACCGGACAATGACGTTAATAGCCGGCATAAATGGGTATTGACGTCATTGTTCGGCCATTGACGTCAACGCTCGATTTACATCATTGGCCGTAACATAAGTTATATATCAAAATAAATTGGACACTTTCCTCAATTATTATATTTATATTTAGGACCGGTTTAGTGACGTTGAGAAAGGATAGGATTATCCGAAACCGGTCCTAAATATAAATATAATAATTGAGGAAAGTGTCCAATTTATTTTGATTAAAATGTCCTCAATGGGTCTTAATATAATAAGTTATATAAATTTCATAGTATAGTTTCACCAATTTCAATAGTTAAATACACAATTTCATTTATACCCTATAGTATTTCTGTAATTTTAGAGCATTAATAATATATATATTGTTATGTAATACTTCCCGTGGATGTCCTTTTAATTACGAAAATTCTAATTCTATAAATTAACTTTAACATCCAGTCAATAAATTTTCACTCTTTTTGATACCTTATTATCGTCGCACATTTTTCTTATCAAATCAAATAATATTCTGTGGAAAATTAATTTATTAAATATTTCCATATCTAAAAATTTTACTTATAATTATTATTATTCAATTAATTCCATTAGCAATTCAATAAAACTAATACTTATTTTCCATTTTATTTTTATTTTAAATCTAATTTTCTGCACTTTAACACCGCGGAAAAAGCCCCTCTTCTAAATTGTTTTCCTTCCATTCTCAAAGTTTTAGCGGCAAATACAAATTTTCTAATTTAAAATAAATTCAAATTTCCTCTCACAAAATAATCAAAATTTCAAAAAGAAACATTTCAAATTTCAGGACATGACAATATATACGATATAATATACTATATCAAACGGATTATTTTACAGTAAGTACTGCTTCTCCGTTCTCATTTTCCAATTCCCTCTGTTATAACATTCATCTTCTTCTAGATTTCTAACATTCATTACCTCATTCTTTTTGTATGTCCAAACCACACTAGTAGTCTCTTCTCAATTTTGTGCGCTATATTTTTTTTCGACTCCATCGTCTCTCTAATTACCTCATTTCTTATTCTCTCTAAACGCGATTTCTGCAATTTATCAAAAAATCTATCTCCGTGCATTGCAGGTTTTTCTTATTTGTGCTACTTACTACAAGACTTCAGCCCCGTATAGGGTTATGCTTTGGATAATACTCTTACATAATCTCTTTTTTGTTTCCTTATTTATAGTTTTATCCTGTAGTACTTAATTTAGCGCTCTTATATAATAGCACTTCGACCTTTATTTATTCTGTATATTATTTCTTCTCAAATGTTTCCGTGTTTGTTGAAAGTTAGACCCAGATATTTGCATTTTTCTACCTCTTTTATGAAGTTCGTTTCGAGAGGTACGTTATTTTGGTTACCTACTGTTTCCCACTAATACATAGTCACACTTTTTCATATTCATGTTCATCCCTGCCCGTTCATACTCTTCGTTTAGTTTGGTTTAGCTTAGGTCATCTTCATATTCCACTAATACAAGGTATGCAGTATGCTGTCTCCCACACGTAGTCCCATACTTTTAAATTTCCTTGTCCACCCATTTAGGGCTCTGTCTAGATACATTTTAAATAACTTTGGAGATAGACATCATTACTGTTTAAGACCCTTTGTCGTACCATAACTATCCGTTACTATGTTTCCCGTTTTTACCCTTGTCGTATTATCTTCGCAATATTTTTACATGCGTTTATCAAATCTGCTTTTATATTAATGTTTTCTATTTCAATCTACATACGCGACATTGGTTAACTGTCGTATGCCATTTCTAGATCAATTAAGGCTATATGGGTTTCTCTATTTCGTTGCATTAGTTTATTTTGTCAATTGTTGATCTTCCTGCCCTGAATCCTGCCTGTTCTATTGATTTTATTTCATCTTCTATTTGTTTTTTAAAATTCCTGAATATATCCTTCTTATTGTGGGGATTACGGCTATTCCTAGATTGTTTTTTGGGTCATCTTTAGGTCCTTTTTTATGGATGGGCGGGATAAATGATGTTTTCCATTCATTTGGGATATCTTCACCATTGAGAAATCTCTCGAACAAGTTCTTTAGCATTTCATAAAGTTTTATTGGGGCATTCTTTATTAGTTCAGGGTAAATTCCTGAATTGATAACAATTATTGCAAATGAAATGTTCTAATTTCATATAAAATAAGTGTTTCAAAGCATTTCATCTTCTTGAATAATTTTAACTATGCAGTCAAAAATTCCTTCGGATAGTTTTCCTTATCGTTGTCATCACTGTCATACTGTCAATGTAATCACTACTTAGATAAGTGGACACGCTGCCATCTAAAAAGTTCCAAACTTGCTCGTGGATATCGTCAACGTCAGTATTTTTTGGACAAAGTTTTGTCATTTTGGAATTTTTAACATCATCAGCATTAAGGCTTTCTCGAACAATTTCCAGGATAAGCAAAGTTTTACAGTATATAGGGGTAGAAAGAATATTAATGACAAGTACAAGATATTATTATAGTACTCCTACAACACAGTAAGAAATAAAGAGTAAATATTTCATACTAAAAAACACTTATGTACTTGTGTTCATATAATTAGGTCCACTCAATTAATGTATAGTTTAACACGAACAGTTTTTAACCATATTTTTAGAGTAGATACATAAAACAAAGTTTAGTGTTAAATTAAATTGAAAAATAGTAATTAATTTACACTATTTTAGTTGTACTTTAAATTAATTTCGTGTTTAAATAACACTAAATAGATAAAAAAAGATCTTAATCTAGAGTGGAAACTTCTTGATTTCGTACTAAAATTTACATTGCTAGTGTGCGTTGGAAACATTTAAGTATACATAGTTTCACCGAATTAACTCCACGCATATTAATGAACTATTACATTTAAAGGCAAAAATTCCGGCAAAAATTCAAATACTTCTCCGAAATTTATTTGGAATCCTCGACATTATTGTTCAAAATCTACAATTTAAAATAAAATTTAAATTTTTTAATTAACGTACGTAATACAAATATAGTTAATTAATTAAAGATTATAACTCTTATAATACACGAATTAATAAATAAATTAAAAAATAAATAAATAAATAAATAAATAAATTACTACTTAGAAATCTTGCTTCCACACTTCAGGTCACTTCAGGTAGTTCCCATTTCCAAACAGTGTGTATTTTTTAAATGTTATAATCTAATCTTGTAAAAGTACTATGGAAGTATAAATATCTTACATTATTTGTTTATAATAAAATAAAATAAGTGCATCACTTAGTGACTTAGTGGCGCCGGAAAAGTCAAATATAGAGGGGGCAAATTATTCAATTCTGTTAGGCTTTATGATTTTAAAGAAAAATTCTAATATTTTACGAGCACTAGCTAGGTAGAAATAAAAAAATGTAAGTTTCTAGGGGGGGGGGGAAGTGCCCTGCTTAGCCCCTATATTCCGGCGTCTATGAATACTAGTAACTTGCTAGTTGAACTACATTGGACTAGTACTAAGCAAATATCACTTACCTATAATATGTATGTAAAGAAAATCACGGCACTCAATGTATTCGTGTCGTCACCTTTCTTAATTATAAAATCTAGTGCGTTATCGACGGAAACCATTGACAGCTTGCGTAAAATAACAAAATATGAAATAGAAGCTTTAAATGTTGTTTCTTTCGATTTATAGGTAAAATTGTTTAATTTGTAAATATTATATAAAATTTTGTAAATAAAACTTTCGATTTATAGAGAAACGCAATTACGGCTTTGTTTCTATTATTCCCAATCATCCTAGTTGGGAATAAAGAAGATTATTATAAAACAACATTTTTGCAAGTATTTCGAATTAAATGGATCGATTGAGGTTTGATTTTGCGGTAAAACCAGCAAAAGATGGAAAATCAAATGTATTGTGCATAACCTCAATAGGAACACCTGATGGACAGATTTTTGGAATACCAGCTGAGTATCAACCATCAAATTTACATGAAGAAATTGTAAATACTTCAAATTTTATCAAAGTAAAGAATTCGTTAAAAAAAAGACATCAAATAAGAAAAATATGGATAACTCTGACAGAAAAAATATCAAAAACATATTTAGATGGAGAGCAAAACTTGCAATTCAACGACCTTTATTTAGAAGAAATTTTGGAAAAAACAAATAATGCGGAATCTGTACAAAGTGGCTCAAATCAAACCCTTGAAAAACTATTAGAGAAATTACTCGAAGAAAAACATCAAAAATCTGAAAGTCAAAATTTAGGAAAAATTTCAAAGGATTACATAATTGAAAAATTTACTGGAAAAAATTCTAATGCTCACCAGTGGATTAAAGATTTTAATAAGGAATGTGAACGTTTTCAAATTACAGAAGAAAGAAAGAAAATTGAAATTTTAAAATTTTTTTTGGAAAGCTTCAGTGTGGATTGGTATAGTTCCATGCTGATCAAACTTACAATCGATTCAGAATGGGATAAATGGGAGAACAGTTTTTGTGAGACGTTTGCACAAAAAGGATGGTCTCCAATTAGATATGCTCTTGCATTTAAATACAAAGCGGGTTCCTTGCTTGAGTATGCTTTAAAAAAAGAAAAAATATTACTGGAAGTAAGAAAATCGATTGATACCGGAACACTTATAGATCTTATAGCGACTGGTTTACCTAACTATGTATCTGATAGAATTGATAGAGAAACTTTACAGGAAACAGAAGATCTCTACAATGAAATAGGTAAATTAGAACATCTTGTTAACAGAAGTAAAGTTGGAAAAATTGAAAAAGGAAGCTATGAGAAAAAGTTCCAGAATTTTGAACAAAGAAGATCATGCTTAATATGCGAAGATAAAAATAAAGGCAAACGCTATCATTCTGAATCAAATTGCTGGTATAGAACTAAAGATATAAAAAACAAGATATCGGAGCAAATAAATACGGTAAACAATTCAGAATTGGAAATAGAATTAAACGAAGAAAATCCAAAAAACTAATAGTCCCACCATTAATAAGAATCAAGTTGCTACTAAATGACACTTTAAAAGTTTCTGGTATTTATGACTCTGGTTCAAATGTGTCTTTAATTAATGTAAAATTATTGAAGATAAAACAAAGAAATACAGATAATAAACAAGTAGTAAATTTGAGAACTATTAATGGTGTAAAAAAGACAACCGGTATGGTAAAACTGAAAATAAAAATCTACAACATCGAAAAAACTATGAATATCTTTGTTGTAGATAATGAAAATTTTAATTATGATTTTCTAATTGGTTTGGATTGTATTCAGAATTTTAAATTAATTCAAAATGAAGATCTAAGGATCATACAAAGTAACAATCCAAAAGAAAATATAATAACCTCAAATAAAGAGGATATAAAAAACAATGAAAATTCTTCAGAATTTGAAATTTCAAATGAAATAAACGTCAAAACACCTAATGTGCTAGACGACAAAAATGAAGATAAAGAATTTTTATACTCTGAGGTACTACAACAGGAAAATAAACACATAAATAAATGTGAGTTAAATTTCAATGAGCATATAAATGCAGATGAATTTGAAATTATGGTAAACCATTTGGATTTATACCAAAAATCAGAAATTGAGAAGTTAATAGAAAAATACAAACAAATTTTTGCTAAAGATAAATACGACGTCGGCACTGTACGAGATTATGAAGCTCATATTGACCTAATGGTAGATAAATACTGTTCCAAACGGCCATACAGATGCACGACCGAAGATAGAAAAGAAATCGAAAATCAAATATCAAATCTATTAAAGAAGAATTTAATTGAAGAATCATACAGCCCCTTTGCTGCTCCAGTAACTCTGGCATATAAAAAAGAAGATGAAAAAAAATCAAGGTTATGTATAGATTTTAGAGAATTAAATAAAATTGTCGTCCCTCAATCACAACCTTTTCCGTTGATTGAGGATCTAATGGTAAAAACAGTAAACTGCAAGTATTTTTCTACTATGGATATAAATTCAGCGTTTTGGTCAATTCCTATGAAAATTCAAGATAGGCACAAATCAGCATTTGTAACACAAGAAGGCCATTTCCAATGGACGTGCCTCCCATTTGGATTGAAGACGGCTCCAGCAATTTTTCAAAGAATATTGAGCAACATTATAAGAAAATACAAACTCGCTAGTTTTACAGTAAATTTTATTGACGACATCATAATATTTTCGAAAACTTTTAAAGAACATATTATACATGTATCCAAACTACTGGAGGCAATATTAACTGAAGGTTTTAAACTAAAATTTTCAAAATGCATTTTTGCAAACAATTATGCAAAATATTTGGGTCACATAATAGAAAACAATTCGGTCAGACCTTTAAAAGATTATTTAATTGCTGTCAAAAATTTTCCACTCCCAGAAACAAGAAAAAATGTACGCCAATTCTTAGGAAAAATAAATTTTCATCATAAATTCGTACCACATAGGGCAATTATCTTGAACCCACTGCACAACTTGTTAAGAAAAGATGTTAAATTTATCTGGTCTGAAGAATGTCAAAAATCATTTGATGAAATAAAGTCACTGTTGTGTTCAGAACCAATTCTGAGAATTTTTGATCCAGTACTACCAATTAAAATTTACACAGACGCCAGTATAAAAGGAGTGGGAGCGGTGCTAAAACAAGAAGATGAAAATGGAGAAACTAAGCCAGTTGCTTATTTTTCAAAAAAATTGACTGAAGCTCAGAAGAAGAAAAAGGCAATATACCTAGAATGTTTAGCAATAAAAGAAGCCGTCAAATATTGGCAACACTGGCTTATGGGAAAAGAGTTTATGGTATACTCCGATCATAAACCGTTAGAAAATATGAACATAAAGGTTAGAACGGATGAAGAACTAGGTGATTTGACATATTATTTATCCCAATATAATTTTAAAATAAAATATAACCCGGGAAAATCGAATCAAGAAGCAGACTGCTTAAGCAGAAATCCAGTTATAGAATCATCTGAAAATAATGATGATTTTTTAAAAGTAGTAAATTTTATAAACCTAGAAGACATAAAAAATGACCAAGATACAAATAAAGACCTTCAAAATAGCAAAAACAAACTTACATTGAAAAATGAAATTTATTACAAAAAGAATAAAAGAAGAGAAAAAATCGTGTTGTCAGAAGAGCTTAGCAGAGCGTTAATAAAAGATGTCCACGATACTTATTGCCACATTGGTAGAACACAAATGATAAATAAAATAACACCATTCTACACAGCCAAGAATATCGTCGCAAATATTAAACAAACTTGTGATGAATGTGAAATTTGTATAAAAAATAAGTCTAGAAAAAACTCAAAATACGGCTTAATGTCACATTTGGGTCCAGCAACATATCCATTCGAAATTGTATCCATTGATACCATTGGAGGTTTTGGAGGATCTCGGTCAACAAAAAAATACTTACATCTACTAGTTGATCATTTCACAAGATATGCATATATTTTAACATCAAGAAACCAAAGTTCAAATGATTTTATCAAACTAATAAAAAAAGTGACGGAAAGCCACAACATTGATATGGTGCTAACAGACCAATACCCTGGCATAAATTCCAATGAATTCAAACAATTTCTAAAAGAAAAAAATATAAAAATTATTTTTACTGCTGTTGATACACCATTTTCGAATGGTCTTAATGAAAGGCTAAACCAAACTTTGGTCAATAAGATAAGATGTAAAATAAATGAAAGGGATAAGAAAATAGCATGGACAACTATTGCACAGAAATGTGTAGATAAATATAACGAAACAGAACACACAGTAACAAAGTTCGCTCCAATATATCTATTGGAAGGCGAAAACGTAAATATTCTACCACATGAATTAAAATCAAGATATACAGAAGAAGATCTGCAAAGAGATAGAAAATCGGCTTTGCATAGTACAATAAAATCTCACAATTACAATAAAAAAGTATTCGACCTACATAGAAAAGAATGTAAGCTGAATGTGGGAGACCAAATCTATGTTGAAAATGGAAATAGATTAAATAGAAGGAAAATGGACGAATTAAGAATTGGACCATACAGGATACTGAAGAAAATTTCCAATTCAATCTATGAAATAGATACTGGGCACAAGAAGACGGAATCGAACTTTTTCCACATAACAAAAATAACTCCAATGTTGGGCGATCACCGAACAATTAATTTCAATATCAATTGCGATTGTTCTTCCCCAGGGGGGTAGATGTAAAGAAAATCACGGCACTCAATGTATTCGTGTCGTCACCTTTCTTAATTATAAAATCTAGTGCGTTATCGACGGAAACCATTGACAGCTTGCGTAAAATAACAAAATATGAAATAGAAGCTTTAAATGTTGTTTCTTTCGATTTATAGGTAAAATTGTTTAATTTGTAAATATTATATAAAATTTTGTAAATAAAACTTTCGATTTATAGAGAAACGCAATTACGGCTTTGTTTCTATTATTCCCAATCATCCTAGTTGGGAATAAAGAAGATTATTATATGTATAATACTTCTATTTACATTCTGACAATAACGAGCGCCTTCACGTCCTGTTTTTGTTCAACGTTTATGATTACATAAATATTTGGTATCGTGTTGCGAAAATAAACTAGTGTATAGTGTAACTCTAAAAATTAACATTCATTTATTTACCAACTACACTAAACATTTTATACTACAAAATTTATTACTGTGAAATAATTCAAATTTTTTGCTGTTTTGTTCCACATCATGTAAAATTTCGTACCTCCTCCCGTTTGTGGTTTCTTGTTTTCATAAATGTTTCGCAAATATAGATTTTGCGCCTGGAAGTCTGTGGGATCACTTGTGTTTATTGAATTGTGTTTGGATAGGTCTACCTGTAAGACCAATGTATATTTGAGAGCATTCACAAGTTAGTTCTTAAACCTCTGATTTACTAAAAAAGTTTGACTTTAATTTTGCGTTATTAATTTTGTAAAATTTATTACCAATTCTAAAAAGTTTTAACACACAATAAACTGCAAAAAATTTAGATTACTTAGATTTCAAATAATCTAGGTTCAGTTTTATTAGGCTATATTTGATTCAACATCTACCTATTTTTCGCCAAATAAGTAGGGGAGTGTCGGGTGGTTTGAGCCATGTTTTGTTATTTAACTGTAAAATCTCACTGGATGAAGATATCATGAAGCGGATATACTGTTAGAAATCTTACCTTACTACCTATCCATCTGCATAATTTATTTTTCGAATTTAGAAAAAAATGTAAATTTTTTAATTAAAAAAATAAAAAAAAATATATCGTAAACCAAACGTAACGGTCATTATTCTTAATACCAAAAATAACTAACTTCTCTTAAAACATAAAAATAAAAGTTTCTATTTAAAACGAGACGTTGCGTTGTTACGTTTTCCAAAATTATCTAACACTCTTCTGGTGGTTATAATTTTAAGCAGTCAGGCTTTTTTCGAAACCGTGTAGACGGACTTATGGGTTCTTCAATTAAAGGAGATCAATTAAATCCCTAGATTCTGTATTGGAATCCATCACTGACTCTTCTACAGTTTCTGTTCTTGGGGTGAACGAAGAACCAACATTTTATCGAAAAATCGGACTTGGACTTTATCTCCTACTTTAAATTGTCTGGTTGCTCAACTTTTTCTTGCGTAAGATTTCGTTTTACTAAGTAAATTTTGTTTCGAAACTGTCGCTAAAACATTAATTTCGCTGGGCTAGACCCCGTACTAGAGCATTTCTAAACCCAGTCATAAAATTTACGTAATGTAATAATCGAATTGCTGAACACGCCGGAAGATCTTTTGTTGGGTGTAGGATTCTTGTGAGAGGTTCATTGTCTGTGAAAAGTATAATTTTTCTATCATCACAATATTGGAAGAATTTCTTAAATTCCCACACTATTGCTGTTGCTTCCTTGTCAAGTTGACTGTAATTTCTTCCAAATTTCGAGAATGATCTTGATGCGAATGCGATTGTCTTCTCATCTTTATCGTCAGTAATATGGGAAATTACTACTCCCAGTCCTGTGGATGATGCATCTGTTGCTAATGTTAATGGTGGCTTTAAATTATATGGCATAAAAATTCTTTCTTTTGTTATTTCTTCTTTCAAGAATTGAAATGCTTGTTTGCACCCGTTTGTGCAAAAAACTTTTGTGTACTTTTGTAGAAGGTTGTTCAAAGAACGCAATTTCATTGTTAACTTTTGATAATAGTTAATCATTCCAAGAAATATACGTATTTAGTTTACATTATTTGGTCTTGGATATTTTGTAATAGCATCGACTTTATCAGGAACAGGTCATGTTCCTATTTTATCGATGATATGACCTAGTAGGTATTTCATTGAATTTTGAGGAAATTTACATTTATTCTTGTTTACTTGCAAGTTATGTGAGTATGTAGTAATTTCTTAAAAATATTTTCTAAATTACTAAGTCGTTCATCATAAAGTATGCAACTCATTTGACTATGATAACAATATTTTAAACTAAAATCAAGTTAAATAAACGCTTAAATAATTTTTTAGAGTATTTGATCCATAAAACTCTACCACATATTCGGAGCATTTTTTATTCCAAACATTAACCTATTAACTTTGTAGGTGCCTTGGTGCGTACTTATAGCCTATATTAGAGTATTAACCTTATCAACTTTCATATGGAGGTATATACTACATAATATATGTATTTGGCTAATATCGAGAACGCAAAAATATTCTCAACCATTAATTTTTACAAAAATGTCTTCCGGTTTAGGTATGAGGTATAATGGTAGTCGATTATAAATTTATTTATTTTGTTTGTTGCTTTATAAGCAGCACCAAAACCAAATTTCCCCATTGCTTTTCAGGATAGGAACAATGAGAATAATTTATTTTTTCATTTATTTTTAATTTTTCCAATTTATCTAGTTCATTTTCAATTTTTTCCTTTAATGCATACGGAACTGGATCTTCACAATTTGTAATTAGCTTTTGTAAGGTAATATTATAATCAGTTTCTGAAATTGACTTTACTTGATTTATTTCCGACTAATTTATTTTTACTTTCGCAACCATCATTATCTTCCAAAACTTGAATCCACATTATTTGGTAAATTATTATAGTATTGAAAACTAAAACCAAGTTAAATAAACAACTAATTAATTAGTTAAAAGCATTTATTGCTACGATATTTCGAAAGAGGTTTCTTTCATTTTCGAGTGTAAATAAATAAAATAAACAAAACAAAATTTTGATAACAATGCGAAATATTGTCATTTGACGAACTAAGATCTTAGAAAAAGATTTTCTAAAACCTTATTTCGTGAATCAAGGAAAAATCCTGAAAATCAGCGTCGTGTCCATCCACTAAAACATGTTTAGATAATAGCAATGGATTCTGGTTTTATTGCAACGGATTGTAGAAATGTAAAGATTATTGTATGTCTTATATCGGGCAAACAAATCAATGGTTACGTAAGAGGATTGGCGAACTCATTTCTACCATCCGTTGCAATAAACAGAATCCACAAAATCTTCTTTTGTGCACCCTTTGTTGCCCTTAGAAATTGCATTTCTGATGTTTGGATGTTTTGGAGGTTTTTTTTTTGTTTTCCAGTTTTCAGAACCATATAGTAATGTAGGAGCAGCCATTACTCCTTTCTTGGTTTTCTTCTTAAAGTTCTTCTAATTGTGCCACACATTCTTTGATATTTAGTGATTTTATTATTTACATATATCTTTATTTTCTTCATATGTGACATCGCAACCCAGGAACTGAAAATTTGCCCTCTGTTCTAAAATGTTATTGTCAATTTATTACAATCTTTGTTCTTATTGGTTGTGGTCCTAAAAAGGCCATAGTATTGGTATTGTGAGTTGAAATTCGAAGATTGTAGTTGGAACTTAATTTATCAAGTCTATACATAGATTGCTTTTTGTAATTTATCTTCGCTATCTTGTATAATAACTTGATCATCGGTAAACAGCACAGTATTTAACTAACTAAACTCGTTGGTTTAATTTAATACCTGGGTCCACTTAATTTTTCCATTCTCTCATTAAATCATCTATATATCGTCGCTGTTTTGTAAAATAGCTTATTCGTCAATAATAGCTTATTCGCCCTTTTTACAAAACAGCGACGATATGTATATAGTAAAAAGAGTAGGCGATATACTGTATCCCCGCTTTAGTCCTTGATTAGTTCTGATTAATGTGATTAATTCTTTCCCTGTATCAATGGTGATTTTCGTATCTTTATAAAGGGTTTGTATAGGTTTGTATAGTTTTTATTAGATGCCTAGGATATCCTGTTTTAGTCGTTATTTCCCATAGTTTCGAATTATTTATTCGGTCAAAGATTAAATTCTTATCTTTTCTGTATTATTTGATTTATAGTGAAGACGTTGTCAGCGCAAGATCTGCCTTTTATAAATCCTCATTGATCTTCTAATAAAAGGGTATAGTAGTTCTCACGGAACTTCATTCTAAACCATCCGAACTAAGATGAGAATCACTAGTCAAATGTATGTTTGTAAACATAACTTTTTTTGAAGTAAAATGGAAGCGGTACATTTAAACCGGTGTCATAGTTTAACCTAAAACTATAAATTAATTGTATAAATTTTAGAATTCGTAACTTGTGATAAATTAAAATAATATTTTAAACTACAACCAAGTTAAATAAACGCTGAAGTATTTTAAAAATTGTATTTATTCAAATTCGAAAATGAAAGTAATCGTTTTCGAAATATTTAATTAGAGTTAAAATATCCAAATAGGAGAAATAATTTTTAAAGTTTTAAAAATTTGTGTACAGACTCCTAATAGACATACAAATTCAGATTTGAAGAGTTTCCACTTGTTGGAAGGGAGCTTCATCCCCATATTTGCTTCAAAAACCACCTTTAACATGACCTGGCGCTAGTTTTCCTAATTTTTCTCCAAAACCGCAGCTCTTACGAGAAAAACGTAAAAGGTATAAAATGTTCTCTATAAAATTCTACGTGATATAATTATGTCCTATAGCGCTTCTGCCTAGCTATAGCCCAAATCTACCAAAATGACGCCTAATGTTAAGAACTGTCAGTAAAGGCAAAAATGAATCGAGTTCTGTATATTCAACGACAAATAGCTTCAAATAATTTGTAATATAGAAAAATAACATTGTATAACAGATTTTTATACAAACCAGACCATAAAGACAAAAAAAAACATAAAAAAATTGCAACGCGTTTATTTCAAAACTATATTATTCAACTTCGCTGCAGTTTTAACTCAAATACAAATCATCTTATTTAAGAGTATTCAGTATTTGTGTTTTAGTACGGCGAACCTTCAGTTTTTTGATTGGATAAAAATGTCAAGCGAAATTTTTAACATTTTTTTCAAAACTACCATTTTGCTAGATTTCAAATTTTTTTCACAATCCTCCTTCATCGTATGGGCAATACCTTCTAGTTTAAAGGAAATTTTTTATTTTTTTATTTAAAGCTCTCTGAAGGCCGTAATCACTGCAGAAGTGGGAGAACTTCTTTGTTTTTGAGTCTCGGGAGATTCCGAATAAGTCGCTGAGAATTGAATATTTTCATATAAAAAAATTACTGTACACACATAATTTGTACATAAATAAATACTCAGAATTTCAAAACATTAGCTACAATAGTAGCTTCTTTCAATAAATTTCTGAAAATTACATTTTTTTTCGTGCAGTCATAACTAGTAATGCCCCTTAAATTATGAAAGACATACCTATCAAATTATTAAAAATTACGTTTTTTTGTCTTTATTTTCAGGTTTGTATAAAAATCTGCTTTATATTGATATTTCTCTAAATTACAAATTTTTTCAAGGTGTTTGCGGTTGAATGTAGCACTCGATTAATTTTTGCCTTTACTTTACTAACAATACTCAACTTTAGGCGTCATTTGGTAGATTTGGGATACAGATAGACAAAAGCGCTATATGACATAATATACGAAGTAGAATTTTATGAAGAACATTTTATACCCTTTACGATTTTCTCGCAAGAGCGATGGATTTTGAGAAAAATGATGAAAACTAGCGCAAGGTCATGTTGAAGGGTGGGTTTTGAAGCAAATGGGGATGAAGCTCCCTCCGAACAAGAGGGAACTCTTCAAATCTGTATTTGTATGTCTATTAGGAGTCCATACCCAAATTTTTAAAACTTTATAAATTATTTCCTCTAAAATATCTAATTTACGGCTACTAAAAATCTGTTTAATGAAGTGGATTAGTCCTCATATCTACTAGTGCTGGGCGATATTGAAATTCCAATATCGAATATCGATATCAAAAAAGTATCTAAAATATCGATATATCGAAATATCGATTTATCGATATATCGAAATATCGAAATATCGATTTATCGAAATATCGATTTATCGAAATATCGATTTATCGAAATATCGATTTATCGAAATATCGATATATAGAAATGTTGATATATCGATATCAAATAATATCAATATCGTTTATCGATATATCGATATATCGATATTTTTCCCAGGACCTGATGGGGATGATAGCAGTGGTGGATTAGAAAACAAGTATTCAATTTGGTGTGATTTTTTATTCCATACTGTACCATATGGACGGTATCAAAACGTAAAGGCGTATCTCAAATAAATGCTATAAAGCAACATAAATAATAAAGCCAGTCACAGTTTGAAATCTTAAGAATGGTTATCAATATTTATAACAATAACTGAACAAAAATAAATACGATATTATGTATTCAATAATATTTTAGTTATGGTGAAAATAAGCATATATATGTATCGAATTATCGGAATTATCGAAATATCGATATATCGAAATATCGATTTATCGAAATATCGATTTATCGAAATATCGAAATATCGATATTGATATCGATATATCGATATTTTTCCCAGGACTAATATCTACAATTAAACATTTATTAGAGGTCCTGATGTGTTCTAGTGCTCTGTACAATCTTTCTCCAGGTTGCTCGTTCCATGACCTTTTGCCTCCATTCTGCTACGCACATCCTCTCCAAGTCCTCCATCAGGAGGACCATCAGGTACTTCTTACAGTTGACTTTGGCGCTTCGCACCTCAGTCAACTAACTTAGCGCTCCGCTGTAATGAAGCATTTTTCACCTCGGCACGTAATATATTACAATTATTTGCTTAATGAAATTAACCAAAAGATAAACCAATGAGCAGAATTAAAAACTATCAGTATTTCATTCACTTCAATTATTCATCGTCACCATTATGAGAGTTTATTTTTGAAAATAATTTTTATGCTTCAGATCTTTGTTGATTGGAAATTATGAGTTGGATAAGATGAATTCAAGTCTTTGATAATATTCAAACCAACTATATCGGTATATTTTATAGCTATCCAATAAATAGTTATCTCCTCAGTTCTTTTGACAGGCGTGAATGATTTTAGAAGCAATTCGTTTTAATTGTCATTACGTTTATTAAATGGAATAAATCTGAACAATGCTTAGAGCAGTTTGTGATTTTCGTCAGTAAATTTTGTATCGAGAAATATTGTAGTTCATTTAAATGTAGATAACATGAAAAAATGTGATATTCCAAAACAATGTTTATCTGAGGAAAAAATAATTTTTTTTAAATTTTATAATATCAAGCGATTATCTCTGTACGACATAACTTACCTACTCAAGACAACGAAGTTCTGCAGGTCATGGAAAACAATGAAATTCGTTATTATGACAATTTTCTTGGGAGAATAGTCAATTTTAAGTGTTACGGTCCTGAAATTTTTGTGAATGGCGTTTTTTTTTAGTTTATTTGGTTTATTTTATTATCAACACATTTTCCTGGTTATCTGCGGTAAGATGATTTTTGAAGAACCGATTTTGGTTGTAAATTTGAATATCGAATTACGTTAGTAATTCCCTGTTTTTTTGGGATCTGGATTTGTTACCGTTTATTTGTATTCGAAAAATTTTTATTGTGTGTAATATACCCTTTACTATATGAAAATTAAATAAATACTTTATTTTTAAGTTGTGCATTTATATCTCATATCGTCTGTTCTTGTCTAGCATAGCAGGTGACGTTCGCGGTTCATTCAATACGGTGTCGTCAGCCCATCTTTTATATTATACATCCGTGACTTCGGTTATTTTACGGAGAGTTACTAAACTGCGTGGCGCTCAACCCACCATCTATCGCTTATGCTGTCCGGAGCGGTTTACATTAGCAGCTTATTTCGTAATATTCTACAATTTCAGGTTTAGGTAATTTTTTTGGGAACCTCTTGCTATCCGAGCTAGCTATAAGGGCAAATTTATTTATTGAACTAGTAGCTCTGAGCAACATCTTACTGGCTAACACATTATTTTGTAGTGTTACAAAATCTGTTATTACGCCTCTGCTTTAGGTACCTATAAAATCAAAATTGTAACTCCGAAATAGTCAAAGATTTGAATTCAATAATTAATATAATCATGTATTATATTAAATAATAAAAAATTTTTCTTAAAAAAAGTGTCCTCTATCACCACCTAAGTTATGTAAAGTGTATCCGGGGACACCCTGTATTTACATTGTTTACAACTACTCTGTAGAGGTGTGCTAACTAAAAATAAGGAACATAAGACAAAGTAAAAGTGAGTAACTTCCACCTGCAAGTGGTGTTCGTTGAAAATGTTCGGAGCTCTGTTCGCGAACGATGCGCCGCCACTTTCAAACGCGACTTCCTTTCTGTTGGGCTGTCTTGTTCGCCGATTAATTTGTATGAGGCATTAAAAAACAATGTTAAGCGACAAGTATTTAGGTATAACTTAGAAATATAATATGCGAGTTTTGCACCATGCTCAGCGATAAATAAAATAAAATTGGTTTTCAAATTTTCAAAAACCCATTTGATTAATATATTTGGTGAGGATGAAATTAGTATTAAAAGCAATAGAAATCCACATAAATTACTAAAGGGATATTCGAAATTCATAATTTATTTTATTCTGTTTTGATATTAATTTTGTGGAATGATCCTTAATTGAATTATTTTTACTTTATTTCAATAATAATAAATAGCGATATATACTAGAAACAACATTTGATTGTTGAGTTTTAAGACGAATTTAGCGAAAGATAGGTTATTATAAACAATTTTGTTGGTCACTGTATATTCTAAAGGGAGTTACTGTAGTAGTTTCACGCACTATGTAATGAAAAGTAGAAGATAAGGGTTACGGGAGATGACAAATCCATCGATTTGCACCTCAAGAGCGCTCTCTTGTGTCGCCACCCGGCCTCAGGCTTGTAACTTAGGCCATTTGCTAACGCCAAGGGCCACCAAATCAATATTTCATCCCCACGTGAAGGAGTGGGGCGGCTCCTGTTCGCTTTTTAGCAGTACGCGGCGCACCAACATACACTATGGTAGCCGTCGCGATTTGTTGTATCCTCGTGTTGCTTGCAGTTTTCATAGTAATCATTATTGTAGTGGGGCAGACTATGAGAGAACCTCCACATTCTTAGCCTAATATGTGTTTTCTTGGGTTTACCATATTACTTAATATGTTGCCAGTTTCCTTATTTTCGTTGTCGTCGTCTTCCCAGTATTCAATTCAGTAATGTGGTCGTGTCGAAGTTTGTTTTGTGATGAGCCTAAAATACCTTACAAAATAGTTTTAAAGTGTGATTTTTCATCCATAGGTATATACGTGAATATAAGAAATGGAAGCAATACAAGAATTATGCAATAATATTAAAATGCTCAGGATTTGATAATGATCGTCGAAGCGTGAAATCAATTAGTTCAGTGATATCTAAAAATAATTCCAAACGTTTATAAAGATGTTGTAATCCATCTACCTAAACATTACTGATACCTACCCCTAGAAATAAATCAATGTACCTTCCCTGTGTTATTATAGTACGTAACCACATTAAATTTTAGATATTAGATTTTAATTTAGAATAAGATAATTGAAATGAAACTATTTTGTTGTAAAATTGTTGTAACTGAAATTAATATCAAACTTTTAAACAGTCGTTTTATATTTTGATAGCAGAAATTTTTGTAAAGTATGTACATTTACCATGAAAGCAAAATCGTAATAAAAGTTGTCAAGTTAAAATGTGTGTTTAATATATTACCATAAAGGCGCTATCCCACGAGTGGTGTCCAACACATCAGTAATGGTGTACGTATTGTATCAGGGCAGAAATGAATAAATGCGATACCGATCTCACAACTGACTGGTGAACAGTGACCGAAATTGCTATAAGTAAGTTCAGTTTTTTTAAAATCGTTTGAAATATAAGCCGTGCTCAAATGTAGTAAGCCACTCCAAGATTTTACCAAAACTATAAGGCCGGTCCGAATTTATAAAATAAAATTACATAATACATACGAGGGTAAATTGATAAGGCAGTGAAAAATGAACCTAGGAATTAATTTTTTTGAAAATTGTTTATTAATTTTTTAACATAAATTCCTTTTAGTTCCATACACGTATTCCAACGTTTTAGAAGCTTTTCTAACCTTCAACATAGTATAATGTATTGAAAGCTTCAAAATATGCATTTTTCCACTTACAATTTCAATATTTGAAGAAAATCGTTTTCCTCCTATCCCAGTTTTTAGGTCCAAAAATAGGAAAATGTCACAGAGCCCAAAATATGGTGGATGAAAAGATATTCGTATCTTAATTCATGCAATTTTGCCATTGCAATCGATGATGTGTGAGCTGGTTCATTATCCACGGATACGGATCCAAATGCAGACATTTTTTCTGGATTTCTTTATTCAAACGATTTAAGGATGCTGTTTAATACTCTCCTGTTATCGTTTTCCCTTTTTCTAAATAGTCAATAAAAATTACATCCCAAAAAATCAGTTGCCATAGTTTTTTCAGCTTATGGAACTGTTTTTGTTTGCTGTGGTGCACATTTATCAGGTGAAATCTTCTGTTTCAATTGTTGTTTTGCCTCTGGTGTATAGAAATGGATCCCTGTTTCATCCACGGTTATGAATTTCAGCAAAAATTTATGTGGATAACTCTTAAACAGCTTCAAACAATGCAGTGAATTGATCATACCATTTGTTTTTCATCGATTGAAAGCAAACGCAGCACACATTTTGCAGGTAGTTTCTTCATAATATACAGTTGGTCATTTAAAATGTTTGAAACACTTTCAGATGAGATGCATACAATGTCGACAACTTCACTAATTTTTACTCTTCGATCTTCTAGCACGATTTCGTGTATTTTTTTATCATTTCTGGAGTTGTCACCTCATTTGGACGTCTTGAACGTTGGGCATCATTTGTGTTTGTACACCCACAACGAAATTCAATACTCTATTTGTAAATCATGCCGATTGACGGCAAGGAGTTGCCATAAAATTTATTAAGTTTGTTTTTGTTTCAAAAGCAATTTTTCTACTCACGAAGTTGTGCTTATCTAACACACGTAATTCACCTTCTTCCATAATTACAATGAAATGCAAATTATGTACTCTCAATGACTACCAATCAAGAACTAATTGATGGATATGTCTAAAAACAATTTTGTCGTCCTTGGACAGTCGCAGCCAATCCAAGAGAAGAATTTTGTTTTCGGTAAATCATGATAAAATGTCATGTTTCAATTTAGACACAGATCTTTAATTATGATTTAACATTTTAAAACAAGTATAAAAGTTAAAACCTTTATAATTTAAAAGGGTATAGCCGGATATGCATGTAAAAAGTGCCCCCAGCGATTTTTAAAAATCCATATATCTGACCGATTTCTAATTGAAAAAAACATTTTTTCTCAAAATTTCAGCTTTTAAACCCGAAGGGGTACGGCATAATTAAAAAAAAAGCATTTTTCAGTATTTATTTTATTGTAACTATTCTACTGAATATTTTTTAACAAAACTTTTTTTGGTAAGAATTATCGGTAAGAGACGTTACAAAATATTTTTTTGGTAAGTTTTTAGCCATCCCTGTTGTTAAAAAAAAATAAAGAAGTTTTTGTCCTTATATTTAAATATGTTCCTTTCATATGTCACTCACGAATTTTTCACAGAAAACTCCTTTCTTGCTCTTCATTATATGGTAAAATTTTCAACTTGATCCATTTGGTGGAACACAGTCAAAAAAAATAAAATCGATTTTTTTCATATTTTCTTCGAATGCTATTTACTATCTTTTATACTTGTAAAATATTTGTTTTACTTAAAAATACATTAAAGATCTTTTTTAAATATTTAATTCTATTGGGAATAATTATTTGAGGTTGATATAATATAATAAATACAAATTTTTATGTTACCTACTCTTTTGATTTCTAATTTGCTTTTTTAAAATAGAAAATCTTTTGTCCTTATATTTAAATATGTTCCTTTCGGGTGTCACTCACAAATTTTTTACAAAAAACTCTTCTCTTGCTCTTTATTATATGGTAAAATTTTCATCTTCATCCATTTGGTGGAACATGGTAAAAAAAATAAAATCGATTTTTTTCATATTTTCTTCGAATGTTATTTACTATTTAATACTTGCAAAAAATATTTTTTTTATTTAAAAATACAATAAAATTCTTTTTTAAATATTTCATTTTATTGTGAATAATTATTTAAGGTTAATATAAATTAAAAAGCATATTTTTCATTACCTACTCATTTTGATTTCTAATTTCTAAAATTGGAAATTTTGTTTTTATAATATTAACTGTGAATAATTAGGTATTCCCTATAGTATGAAAGATTATATCAGATTTTTATGTATTTTCAAATTAAAAATAAAATTTTACCAGTAAAATAGTGAATAACATTCGAAAAAAATATGAAAAAAAGCGATTTTATTTTTTTTCACTATGTTTCACCAAATGGATCAAGTTTAAAATTTTACCATATAAGGAAGAGCAAGAAAGGAGTTCTCTGTGAAAAATTTGTGAATGACACCCAAAAGGATTTTACTATTTTTCAAAAGGATTTTACTACTATATTAGGATTACTAACATTAAAAACTTTTTTATTTTAAAAAAGCAAAAAATTAGAAATCAAAATGAGTAGGTAACATAAAAATTTGTTTTTTATTATATTATATTATATTAAAAATGATTAAGTATGGATACACATAGTATATTAGTGGGTTTTTTGGATCCTATTACATAAATAAAATTAAAACTGCTTATTATTATATAATTAAATATTAATAAATATTAATATTATATTAACCTTAAATAATTATTCCAAATAGTATGAAATATTTAAAAAAGATCTTCAATGTATTTTTAAGTAAAACAAATATTTTACAAGTATAAAAAATAGTAAATAGCATTCGAAGAAAATATGAAAAAAATCGATTTTATTTTTTTTGACTGTGTTCCACCAAATGGATCAAGTTGAAAATTTTACCATATAATGAAGAGCAAGAAAGGAGTTTTCTGTGAAAAATTCGTGAGTGACATATGAAAGGAACATATTTAAATATAAGGACAAAAACTTCTTTATTTTTTTTTAACAACAGGGATGGCTAAAAACTTACCAAAAAAATATTTTGTAACGTCTCTTACCGATAATTCTTACCAAAAAAAGTTTTGTTAAAAAATATTCAGTAGAATAGTTACAATAAAATAAATACTGAAAAATGCTTTTTTTTTAATTATGCCGTACCCCTTCGGGTTTAAAAGCTGAAATTTTGAGAAAAAATGTTTTTTTCAATTAGAAATCGGTCAGATATATGGATTTTTAAAAATCGCTGGGGGCACTTTTTACATGCAAATCCGGCTATACCCTTTGTAAGGACTTAAGTTCATTCTTTAATTAATTTTTATGATAATTAATTCGGTTTCACATATTTTTTGATTTTTATTAAGAAAGAAGGCACAGTTGAGAGCTTGTTATTAGAATTTTCAACATTTTTAAAATTAAAATATGTTTTTGGTCCACGATCTTTAAAAGAAAAGACAAACGCCAAATTTATCAAAGAAACCGATTGGCACTCAAAATTTTGTTAATTATTAAATCAGTGTTTTTAAAAATAAAAGTGAATACGTAAGTAAAAATTAAATAGTGCGCCGAATCGACAAAAAAAATTCCACCACTACAAAATTCTAACGTTAAAAATTTGCTAACTAACAAAATTAAAGGAGGGAGAAAAATTTTAAAAGTAATTCATTCTGGGCACGGCCGTTGTTTCGAGAAGTATCGAAATTTAAAGCTCAGAGTCACAAATTTAAATAATATTAAGATTTAATTAAAATTGATAAATAAAATAAAACATTTAAATAAAATTAATTAATTATATGATTATAATAATTACTTACCTGAAATTACAAATTCAGAGTAAGAGTGTTTTGTACAAATTGATAAGAAGAAGAAGAATTAAATTTATTCACCACAGCAGGTGAAAACATAAAAAACGAAAATTAAGAAACAAACAAAAGAAACAACAAGCAACATAATTTTAAGAAGACTTCAAAAGTAAATAGGGTGAGACAATTTAAAAACGCAAAACGATTAATTTTACGACCAGTGAAACTACGATAAAATTGATTATTTGATATTTGTATATTTTTGCCACAAAATTTGGAACTTTATCTAGACAGTTGGAAAAATTACTAAATAAATAAGATTTAATTTCCTGATTCGGTGCATTTGTTTTATTTGGTGAACCGATGTTATGCGGCTTAAGATTAAAAACATCACGTTTAACTATTGTAAAATTTATAAATTACAACTTGATCAAACTGTGCCTTTTTGTAAACTTTGAAATTTCGTTTATAACTGATTAAATTACATTTGATTTTAATAACTTGCTTAATTTTTCATCGTAAAAATAATTAAAAGAATCGCAAGCTTTAAAAATAGTGATGGGTGTTCCAAAGGTAACTATTTAAGTTTTTTTTTGTATTACGATACATTTTACGCTTTAGAACATCGCAATATTATTTTTGAAGAATGGCGTGAAGTATTGTTCCGTTAGAAAACATATTCGGGGCTATCTTTCTCAAAAGTTTTACGGAATTAGCATCTAACTAGTTCTGCAAAATTTCAAAGTGTCCGATTTTATTCTTCCCTCAAAGATTTACACTTCTCCCACGCCACTGGTCGAAATTATCATTATACTGCCATTCCCAAATTTAACGCTGGGTACAATGCAAGCATGGTTAAGCTTTACCCTCACCCTTTTCTTACGCATTTTGTTTACTTTACTTTAATTTAATGTTTAATTTACTTTAAATAGTAAGAATCTAAGAATTAATAAAAAGTGTTAAAATAAGTTTTTCATGTCTAATTATGAAAATATATTGCCTTCGTCTGACCAAATTACCTGTCACAAATCGTCAACGCTCAACTTTTGATATTTTTTTTGGATATTTAAGACACTTTTTGACTTGTTCCTCATTCAAAAAGAGCTTTTTACGAGCTTTGCGACCGTGTGGCTCCTTTTCCTTGAACCGGTGTCTATCTGTTTGTAAAGACACTTGGGTCGCACATCGCGTTTTTAAATTGCTTTTTAAATTTTGGGGTTCTCCTCCGATATTTTAACAATATTCTTTCCAAAATTTGATCCCATTTGGGGATTGTAACACATTTTCTTCCACTGTTTTATTTATTTGATAAAAAAAAATCCATTTTAGGATTTTAAAAATTTTAATTTTTTGTTGGCTTAAATAATACTTTAGGATCATAACAGCAATATAAAATTGGTTCTATAATGAAAAAATATTTTACAAGATTTAATTTTACTAATACTTTATAGTCCTAAGATAATATTAATATAATTCCTAATTATAATACTGCAGATGTAAGAATGTTTGATTTATTATTTAATTAATATTTAATTAAATAAAGTTTCCAAAGCAATTTCTCAGATTTATGAAGAATTAAACAGTGAAGAATTGCTTACGCGATGCATAGGTGGCTTTACACCAAACAGCATCGAGAGCTTCATCGAAATCGATCTCCAGTGGCGAAGATGTACTTGATACCGCAGTATATATTGCTGTAGGCATCTATATAATGATGGACTGTCCAATATTATAAAAGTCATGCAGAATTTAGGCATGAAAATTGGATCGAACTGATTTAATTTCTGCATGTAAACCGACGAGCGCCGCATCAAGTTTTCTGAGCGAATGGCTTACCGTTGCTGCAAAAAGGCCCGATTGTCCTTAAGATCGTTCAGGAAGAAAGAGGAGCAAGAGAGCATTAATGTGGATGGCTAAATGTCGCAGATTAGAGGTAAAAAAAATTTAAAGGACTTAAATGCTTGTAAAACTTAAAACACGATTGTCTCGAAACCATAGTTTTCAAACTAGGAGGACGGATTACTTGAACACCGTTGCATGGATCGATTTGAAATTTTGACAGTATCTATACAGTTATATTCTCTATCGAAGTACATAGCCGTTTTTTGATATAATGTAGAATTTCTGTTTTATAAACAATTTATTGGTTTTTCATGACAAAATATTGATAATTGACCATCAAAGAAGCCGTTACAACTTTGAAAGCTTTTGTTCGGATAAAAGGCCCGCTCCATTTTGCAAATAAACCACACTGTGACTTTGTGATTTGGACTGATAAAGAAATACCAATTGAATGGATTGAAGCAGACAAGAGTTTTTGGGAAGAAAAAGTTTTTCCAAATACATAAATGTTTTTACCTCCGAAACCAGACCAGTAGCCAGGGGAAAGGGGCACCCGGGGCCACGAAATGTTCAGAAAAATAAAATTTTAGAAATTAAAAATTTTGAATTTCGAAAAAAAATTGGTATTTTTTATTTAATAAATAAATAATTGTAATTATTTGCTTCCGGGTTGGTATTTGTTTTATAACATTATGAATAAGTTGGCACTATTAGGATAGGATATTATGAAAAATCAAATATACAGACAACTTTTAGTTAAGTTTGACCAATTGACTGTTCAATTGATCGAACAAAAATGTACTGAAGTATTTTTTCCCAATATCAGAACCTTATTATAAATATTTGCAATATTACCAGTGACTACAGTAACTGCCGAGAGAAGTTTTTCTAGATTCAAATGAATAAAAACCTATTTAAGAAATTCTACTAGTGAAGAAAGGCTAAACGGTCTAGCGCTCATAAATATTCATAGGGATCAGTGGAGGACTAAGGGGGGCACCACTCCAGGCCCTGCAAGGAAGGGGCCCGATTTACGTGATATTATTATTAAAATTATGAATTAAGACTTACTTAATTCTTTTGTCGAAGCAATTGAAAACATTTATTTGGTAAAAATTTCATTGGAATTTTGTAGCTATTTTTGTATTACAATAATGCCCTCAAAAAATTCTAACGTTTAATCAAAATAAATTGGACACTTTCCTCAATTATTTATATTTATATTTAGGACCGGTTTCGGATAATCCTATCCTTTCTCAACTAAAATAAAATTACAACATTATAAATACAAATTAAAATTAAAATCTACCCTGACATCTTACCGTCTAACGTTTAAACCCAGCTGATCTTGAAAACTCAAATTTTACCGCCTGCGGCGCTCATAGGGGCTTTGCTGGACCTCATCCCTTTTGGGGACCAAAAGTACATTAGGGCCCCGAGACCTGAGTGTCTTAATCCGCCACAAAATCAAAATGAGAAAAAATGTCGTGATAGTTTAAGGTTGGTTAAATATTTAAATTTTTAATTAATTCTGATTGGACAATTAGTTCTTGAGAAAAACAATCATAAAGGTAGGCATTTTTCGCCATTTATCGAGTTTTATCTTAAAAACCATTGATTTTACGAGAAAAGTCAAAGACACAAAAAATG
Organism: Cantharis lateralis; assembly: GCA_963170105.1. Lineage (NCBI taxonomy): Eukaryota > Metazoa > Arthropoda > Insecta > Coleoptera > Cantharidae > Cantharis > Cantharis lateralis. The sequence continues at coordinate 16,270,386 of OY720629.1, forward strand.
TGTGTTTTGGTCCAATTAAGCCTCTATAATTTTTTTAGATTTTTTCCTCAAAATTTGGATATTTAAAACAAAAGATTGTTTATAACTATTAAACGACACATTAAATAATAGTTATATATAGTTATATAGTAATATATAGTTTAATATAATTAAACTTCGCTAGACGTTACTTCAAACAAACAAAAATTGATTTTTATTGTTTTTGTTAATTTTGTAAATGTTTGACTCATCCTGTACAAATTGTTTTTGATTTTAAAAAGTTTATGTTGGTATTTGTAAAATAGAAAAGCAGGCTTTTTGATGCCGTAAGCCAAAGCGTGTGGACGCGTTGATAAACGCACATTATTTGGAGTCCATATTTTGGGATAATTTGATAAGTAAAATAAAAAGTGAAATTGTGATTTTGACAATTGTTATTTTGAAAAAAGTAGAATGGTGAGAAAATTAAAATTTATTTTTGAATATTCTGACTAAAATTGATACGTGTGCAAGCCACCTGGATAGCCGGTTTCTTCAAGGCAATAAAAATTTGGTAGTTTTGAAAATATTTACACGGAACCCACTCCGGAGATCTTTTGCTCTCCGACTAGCGGTAGCTGGCCGGACCTTTTTAGGTTGAGAAGGACGTTGGCTTCAAAGCCAACTTTCCACATAATGATATAGAAGTTTTTTCCCGCTATAATATAAGAACTCGAATAAAATCATTTCCAGCCACTAGAATGCTGATTGGTCGGTAGAGTGAACTGAAAATAGGGGTAAACCTCTCGCCTATAATGGATATAGTTATAGTAGCATTATCTTCATTTTAAAAAACATTTGGGGGCAATTTAAAAAATCAGCGAAAATGTTTCAACCGACCCCATACCCGGGGCGGTTGTAACACTGATTACGGTCAGTTGTAATACTAGCACAATAAAGAAAATAATGTTGTTACATACATACCTACTTATTTATTAATACAACATTATTAGACCTATTAGTACCATAACATTCACGCATATCAAGAAATAATGCTCTTCCCAAGTAGCACATTAGAAAATGTTCAGTAAATATAACCTGAGCATGTAAATTTTACGTAATTTTGATATAATCTTCAGACCTATATAAGTAAGATTTGGTATTTTTTAGGTAAATATAACTTTTGAAGTTTATTTGTCTACTAACAAGGAGAGGGCGCGACCTTGGGGTCACGGATTTTAACGCCCTTTTGGGGTAGAAAAGTACTTCGTATAATAATAAACTCAAGGCCAAGCGACAGCGCGCAACTCGAAGCCGTTTCCGAAAAAAACAAAGTTGAAAATTTAATATCTCTTCATATACCTGCTCGGTTGCACTAATCACAAGGTAACCGCGATGGTTCCGATGTAAACGATCCGACTTATCATTAATCATTATTAAAAATGCGATGATAGATACTTAAGAATGAGAAATATTAGCGTTATAATTCAATCATTCTATTGGTAAATTGTTGATAGATAAACATGCGACGTTGACGGGTAGCAAAAAAAATTCACAAACATTTTTTTTTTAAATTAAAAAGAAAATTTAACTCTTGGAGGAATTGAACCTGGACCGACCGGATGATAAGTCGTATCGTTTAACTCGTAACCATCTCGGTTTCCTTGTAATTAATGCATCCGAGCAGGTATATGAACAGATATTAAATTTTCAACTTTGTTTTTTTCGAAAACGGCTTAGAGTTGCGCACTGTCGCTTGGCTTTGAGTTTGTTATTACGAAGTACTTTTCTACCCCAAAAGTGCGTTAAAATCCGTGACCCCAAGGTCGCGCCCTCTCCTTGTAAGTCAATATAAAAGTAAAACTGACGTAATTTTACATTTATTTTTTGACTTATAAGTATGTTTTACTTTAAAGTAATTATTGGTTAATTTTGTAGTGTAACTTTACTTAATAATTTACCTAATATGCACCTGCAGGTAAAGTTTACGTTTAGGTAAAAATTTAGGTAAATTTTACCAATATTTAACACAAACTCGACATAATAGTAAGTAAGATGTACCTGTAGATATAAAATAGGTAAAATGCCCTGTTTGTCCCTTATTGTTTATTTATTAACTTGCAGGTAAATTAGTACTTTAAGATCTTATTATTATGTATAATTTACGTCAGTATTACCAATAGTTTTACTTATAATAGGGTCTTTTCACATTTTTTAAAAAGTATGCAGGAGGGTAGTTAAGTGACCATATAAGCTAAGTAACATTAAAAAAAAAATTTTGAAAGTCTCACGTCTGAGTAATTTTGTAATGAAATTTAAAATCAGATATTTACCGCGTAAACGGTTAAACACAATTAATGCTCTGTTGCTATAGTAAATACGTCATTGTTCGTAATATAAAAATCAACATTGTATAATATATATCGCATATTTGTGATCAGTTTTCATTCGTATTTCTTGTATTTGTGTATGATTATACTGATTATTTTGTTTTATACATTTATGTTCGAGCATAACTTATAACATTTATGTTAAGTAGACAAAAATGCGTAGAATACAAAATAAGTCGTGTTTTGTGCCACTTTGTAAAAGTACGACTGCAAATACACCCGATAAAATATTTATCACTGTGCCACCTAAACTTTATCATAAAATAAAATGGTTTAAAGCAGTCCGATGAGATGCACCAAAGTCAAAAACCAGTATATTTCTGCTGTCCATATTGATGAACCAAGCATCAGCGCTGTCGTAAATGAATCAGAAATTACTATCTTGGGAGATAATGACTATAACAAATTTTCCAGTCTTGGCCACTACAGTAGTACCACCTCAAACTAGAAGTATTCCAGTACAAGTAAAACCGTCATTTTGTAGTAATCGTGTAATATTAAAAGTAATGTGGAACATATTGTTACTTCACCCTATAAATCTGTATTGAAGCAAGACTTGAGTACTTATCCAATCAAATACTCTCTATTTAAGAGTTTATCATTTTCCCAACCGAGTAGGAGTAGCGATAAAATCTGTAGAATCTAGTTCTTTGGTTGTAAGCACAACAACTGACAGTGATTTTAATAAAATCGCATTTCTACAAGGCAAAAAAGATGCATAATTGGAAATGTAGAAGGGTACTTGTTTGTTAATAAAAACAGACTAAAGACTTATACAGGTATCCCGAATCATTGATTTCCATAATTACATATACGTATTATCAAATTTCTCAATAAAAAATTGAAAATGAGTAAGGATAATTTAATGTTAACTTTTTGTAAATTCCATCACCATAAAAATGTTAACTGATGGTAAATTATTTGATGACTCTTTCACAAACCCTTCTGAGAGCATCCTTAGTTAAAAACACACCAAAACAAAGTTAATTAGAAACTTTCCAAAAAACCAAGCACAATACGCTGTTTACACAAAAACAATATTTTTGGAAAACATTGACGTCACGAATGACTTGATCAATCAGGACCGTTTTGATTTTGATTTGAAATGGATCATTTTAATGCATTTTTAAAAGCCAAATTAAGTGTTAAATAGTAAAATATATAGATTTTTAATATAATTATTCCAATATACTCACTTTTATTTATATAATAAAGCACAAATTTATTAAATACGAATTTAGTGAAAACACCCTATTAACTAAGTTGGAAGTTAAAATTGCCAATAAATAAACCTTGTAAGTAAATTTTACTTTTAATTGAGAAATTTTACCATTTAGTTAAGAATTTAAAATTCGCCATTAATTTTGATAAAAATTCTTTCGTGATCTCTTGAAAAATATCCATAAATAGTGAAACTGTTGTTTTTTTAAACATGAATTGTAAAATTAAGTAATAAAAAAATATATTTAAATTATTATAAAGAATTTAAATTGCATTTATATCCTCAGCGTGTTAAACTAACCGAATTAAAAACATTATTTAAAAATTAATTAATAATTTTTTTCAAAAACTTCATATTTATCGAAGCTTATACTTTTATCAGTAAACTTAGTTGCGTTTTGAGTTTTCGGAATCCAGTTTGCAATATTACGATTTAAAAATGTAATGGGTTAAATATTATTATTCTTATTTGGTTTGTAGTAGTTGAAAACATAAACTTATTTAGTTGACCATTTTTAAGTTGAAGAGTATAGAAAGATATTATACTTATGAAACAGAGGGAAACGAGATCGAGATACAAAAATTTAACGCGGGAAGTCATTTTACAACTTTTCTTTGAACATGAAGAACTACGTGGTGCAGGTAAAATGTTGGTCAATCCTAGTCAGGTTTACCTTAATTTTACGTAAAATTTACTTACTGAATGTTATATTCACTAATAGAAACAAATTACCTGACGTAATCGAGTTTTGTGTTACTAAAGGTATATCAAACAACTATTTGCACGCGCAGTCCTGCTTGGAGTTATCGTCTGACCACTCACCAATATTAATTACACTGCAATCGAAAGTACTTCAAAAAGAAAGCACACCGCATCTGTAGAACAGATTTTAAATTGCTGATCCATGACAATATCAACACCAATATACCATTAAAAACTGAGCGTGATCTGATTGACGCAGTGGAGCACTTAAACAACACAATTCAAGGTGCTGCGTGGAACTCGACCCCGGTACTGAGAAGCTATGATAAACATGACACATGCTCGATGGCTATCAAGATAGCAATCGCGGAAAAGAGAAAGCTCAGAAGAACTTGGCAAAATACCAGATATCCTGACGATAAAAATAGATTAAATAGGGCAACAAGGGCGCTGAAGAATATGCTAAATCAAAGTAAAAACCAATCAATCCAGGAGTATCTGACAAATCTTACACCTATGGAAGCCATAGACTATTCATTATGGAAGGCAACAAAAAAACTAAAAAGAACATTTGTACCTGTTCCCCCACTACGAAAACCAAATAGAAGTTGGGCCAGAAACAATCGTTAAAAAGCTAATACTTTCGCAGACCACCTAGCGGATGTGTTTCAACAATTCCCCGCGGAAGACCCGGAAATAGAAGAAAAAATCACCCAACTAATGGAAGCGCCATTTCAATTAGATAAAACCTTTTAAAACCAAAGAGGTAATTTCTATTATAAAGAATACAAATACAAATAAAACACCAGGATATGATCTTATCACAGGCAAAATCCTGCAGAAGCTTCCTGAAAGAGGAGTGCAATTGATAACTTATCTCTTTAACGCAGCACTCCGACTCGAAATGGTGCCCACACAGTGGAAGGTGGCTCAGATAATTCTTATCCATAAAGTGGGGAAACCACCAGAGGAAACAACATCTTATCGGCCCATTAGCCTGCTGCCACTCCTTTCTAAAATATTTGAGAAATTGCTGCTGCGAAGATTATATCCGTGTCTGCTGAAAGAAATGGTGATTCTAAGACATCAATTTGGCTTCAGGAAACAGCATGCCACCATCGAGCAGGTGCACCGGGTCGTAAACAACATAAATCAAGACCTTGAGGAGAAAAATTTTTATACTATTGCCTTCTTAGATATTACACAGGCATTTGATAAAGTATGGCACCTGGGATTGTTTTATAAAATAAGACTCAAACTTCCACATACATTCTATACAATCCTCAAATCGTACCTTCTCGACCGAATGTTTCAAGTCAAGTTTCAGGATGAACTTTCCGAGTTTTCCCCAATCCAGTCGGGAGTTCCTCAGGGCAGCGTTCTGGGCCCAATGTTCTATTTACTATTCTCCTCGGATCTACCAACTACCACCAGGACATCTGTTGCAACATATGCAGATGATACAGCAATTATGGCTTCGCACTACAATCCATCGCAAGCTTCAAGAAACCTACAAGATCACCTTTTAAAAATCCAAGTATGGCTAAAGACATGGCGTATTCGAGCAAATGAAACTAAATCCGTACAGGTCACATACACGATGAAGAATGATACTTGTCCATCAGTAACTCTAAATGGCCAAATACTACCTCAAAACAACGTTGCTAGATACCTCGGCATGTACCTCGACTTGGAGGGAACATATCTGGAAGAAGAGGAAACAATTGGGTCTTAAACTTAGAAATATGTATTGGCTAATTGGACCAAAGTCACAGCTAACACTTGAAAATAAGGTCCTATCATATAAGACTATCTTGAGACCTATTTGGTCTTACGGAATCCAACTGTGGGGTACAGCAAGCATCTCAAACATCAAAATTCTCCAGAGATTTCAATCGAAAGTGTTGCGTATAATTTCAAATGCTCCTTGGTACGTCCCAAACGATGTTATTCACAATGACCTTAACGTCGATAGTGTTAAAAGTGAAATAGCAAAATTCAGTGAAAAATATCAAGCCAGACTTATTGTTCACCCAAATAGCTTAGCAGTGAGTTTGTTGGATCCTAGTAATCACAAACGAAGACTGAAAAGATTCAAACCGTTAGACCTAACCGAAAGGTTCAACAATAATAAGTGATTATTAAATAAAGTAAAAACGTATTTCACCAGAATATTGTTATGTTAACATAGTATAAGTATGTATATAATGTTTATTGTTAAGTAAAGGAGAGGAGGGGGTTCCAATGGGTGCTTCCTTATCATGATAATTGTCGACAAAACATTTACTGAATGTTATACTTTAACGTAAAGTTTTTCATGCTTTTTTTGAGATTTTTCGCTTATTTTCTACTTTTGTGCTTATTTTGAACTTATTTTCGAGTTTAAAATTTAACTTTGACTTAAAATTAATTTTTTTGGCATTCAGCAGCAATGTTTGGTTTTTTGCTTTTACTCATATATGCTTATTATTTTATTGTAGTGCTTATTTAGGACTTATTTTATTCTTGTTAACTACTTATAGGGTATGTTATGTTTTAGGGTATGTTTATGTTTATCTAGCTGCGATGTTATGAGCTAGCTGTGATGCGCTAAAAGCCGCGATACTAGCAAAGCAGAGAAAAGCAAAACGTTGAAGTATTATGTTTCTGTTTATGTTGAAGCAGCGCGCAAGCCAAAGGCAATAGAACAGCGGTTAGAGCTAAGATTTTTCTTCGCTCTTATCACTAATCATGGTTGCAACATAAACTTTGTGATTTTAGTCATCTTTTCCGTTTTATTTATCTAGCATTGCTAGATACAACTTTTTTTTCATTAAACTAAAAATAAACGCAAATGATTTGGATCAAAATCATATTATTAAAAAAAAACGATCCTATAAAACGGATGGTCAAAAAAATTTGAAAAAAAATCAAGAACGAGTATTACATCGGTCCCAAAAACATAAAATTTTGAGAAAATACGAAAGGGGTCACAAAAAAGTGCCAGATTTAGCATGAAATGTCCCCTTTATATTTAACTTAATTAAATAATAGGTGCAAAAGTGCTTTGTTTATTTATTTCGAATAATACCTACTGTCTAAGCTGCCATGTTTTGCCTTTTTTTGTGTCAATTGTTAACTTTTTCATAGCTTTTTTGATATAAGTCAAACTTATTTTTAAAATATTTTTATTAGCTCGCTTTCTTGTCTGTCTGTTCGGTACAAATTTTGCAATCGATTTTAAACTAACTTCCCGATGAGCTACATACCTGAAACTTATAACATAGATGAGAACCCGATGACAATGCATTCTTTTGCTACTTTTAGCAACTTATAATTTAAAAATTTCACCATGATCAAAATGGAAACCTATGACTGACGTTTTGATACTGACAGATCATAATCACAAAATTTTTTTAAAAGTACGTTTGAGAATAATTCTACATAATTATAGAAAAGGTATGAAAAACTTATAAAACGTGGGGCGTATGCAATGGATAACAGCATAGATGATAGAGATAGTATAGATATTCAACTCTAGGCGAGGGACGTCGTACCACCATCCGTGCGGGGGGGATAGTTTATACCATCGTCCAGGGATGGCGCTGTTGCAAATAAAAAATTTAATTTTAAATTTAAAAAAAGATTTAGAGTGCTAATTAAATATTACCGTATCCACGTGTATCTATTGATTATAATTTGTTATTATTAATTATTGTTTCCTTTGTTACTTATTAATTTTCTTGTGTGAATTATTAAGCTTATAACGATGGTTTGCAGATGTGTTGTTAAAGGTTGTTTCCTCGAGTGGAATTGTGAAAACTCACATTTTCCTAAAAATTTAGAGGTATGTACATTGATATTACTTTATAAATGTCATTCTTTTAAAACTATTTGTCAACTATTTTTAATAAATTTTTCTTCATTTAAGATTTTCAAGAAATGGACTGCTGCAGTTCAAAAAGATATTATATATGAGAAGAGGAGGAATTACGTTGTTTGTGATGTTCATTTCAGCGATGATAGCACATTTTTGGCCGATGCTAATAACAGAAGTAATTTAAAAGTAGATGCAGTACCCACCCTTTTTTTGAATTCTTCAGGTATAGTATTACTTTTATATAAGTATTAAATAAATAATAAATTTTATGTATGGAAAGTTCAATTTATAAATTTAATTTTTATAGAAGTTATTACCAAAGTAATCGCTGTTTCCTCTCGTGACGTTATTGTTGCTAATCCTGACAATATTGTTTTTGATTCATGTAATATTGTTCCTGATCCTGATAATATTATTCCCGAGACCAGGGACACCAATACCATGTACTCAAATAAAAAGTAAGTTTTATAACAATTATTATAGGAGACTTTATAACCTTAACTCTGTAAGCGACTTACTCATTTCTCCATGCTTGGTTGTAAAGGTTTTTGTTAAAACAATTTGATAACGAATTAATATATTGTTTTTTAGGAACTACTCTTCTCAGACACGTGAACGTTAGTCGAGTCTCGAATCTTTCACCAAAAGCTAAAAAATTGTTTTAAGTAGCATCAAGTCTAAATAAGAAAATAAAAAGTTTATGGCGAAACAACAAAAGGACCATTAGAAGGGCCATTAATTTTACTGAATATTCGAAGTTACTATAAATTTTCAAAAACTAGGTCAGCTAAATTAAAAATTAAGAAGGATAAGCAACTTATTCCATAACTACATTATATCGACACCTGATATGAATAACATTGTAACTCATTTTGATTAGTTTTCATGACAGCAGTTTAAGGTTTAATTATTCTTTTATAAATTTAAATTTATTATAATTAAAAATAAAATTTATTTCTTAATAAACAGAATTAATAATAACTGGTGTTTTTGTTTTTAGATTTCGTGGGTAGGGTGGGGATAGTTGTAAATATTAGTGTAAATTTTCCTGGTTATAATTTAATAAAAAAATTAAACTGGGAAAATATGCACTAATATTCACAACTAATTCAAAATCTTCAATTCATATTTTATTATACAACATTTGAATTCCCGCCGATTTTATCGCGCGATTAGCAGCGCTGTTGGTGATGATGGTATGAACTATTACTTGGTCACAAAAATAGGTGGGAGTTGAGTATCTATACTATCTCTCTCATCTATGGATAACAGTAAGAATAATGGGCCTTACCAATAACGTCATACTAAGTTGGACATTAACTAAAAGCTTATACTAACTTAAAAAGTGCACCAATAACAACTTTAGTGTAAGAATTTTAGTTAGTGCCGGCCTAATATTAGGTTAGTATAAGCAACATCAAAAGGTGATATTTAATCATAAATTTTGGATTTTTAACCTCAAACTTCATAAAATTGTCATTGTTTTTTATATTTTTTATAATTTTTATACCTACGCGTATAATTTTTAAAAAAGTTTAGAATATTGATATGGAAAATGATATTCTAGAAGATTTGCAAATTTTAAATGATGCTGCAATATGTAGAAAAGTGAAAACCTATAAGGAAAGAATAGATCCATTTAATCATTATTCAGATAAGGATTTTACAGATTTCTATAGATAAGTAACTGATTACTAGCAATCTTTAGTATGAAAAAATTTGCTGTTGTTTAAATATATTTAAAACAAGGTTTGACAAAGAAACTGCAAAAGAAATTGTGGATCTGATAAGCAAAGACATAAAAAGAAATTATACGCAAGGTGCACCAATTCCTCCAGCTATAAAGGTGATAGTTACAATTAGATATTTGGTATCCGTTACCAGAGGAAACTCCAGGAGCAGCTATTAGAGCAGAATTTATTGATAGATATTTTAATCATTAATTTTTGAAAAAGTTTTTAAAGAAAATTGCAATTAAAAACCAATATTTTGAAAATAATATAAATTATTTGCAATCTGAAAGCACAAAATTCCTAATATTATATTATGACGCTAACCTACTATTTCGTTTTGAAATACTCCGCGTGCATTATTTATTGTCACTTCTTCCAAGTTTCACTAACTTTTTCAATTTTAGACTAAATACAGATATTAAACTAGTGTCGGCACTAATTACCATATTGGTATCAAAATTTAGTGTCAGCTTTAAATTTAGTTAGTACTAGCTACTTAGTAGCAACCCTTTTACTAACTTAAAGTCGGTACTAAAATTTGTTATTGGTAAGGCCCATTGTTTACAACTACTATAGAACTTCAGACGTATCCCAAGCTGGAATGACTATTTCGGAAAAAAAAGTTCGGACTATGTCAGGGATTTAGTGCTCTTTTGTTGCTAATTTGTTGCCGCATTCCCGATATTGTTGCTCCACCCGTGTTGCCGGAACCGGTGGCGCTGCCAGCTTGAGAGCACGCTACAAAGCCACGGTGGTAATTAATGAAAGGAGTATTGGAAAAATATTTCATAAATACCATATTTATAATCATCACCCTTACTCTAACCCCCCCCCCCCATACCATCCAAGCACCAGAGAGAACAGGTAACTCAGTCCTTTTCAAGTTGTAATGGGGGATTTTTGCTCACCGCCACATTTTCTTGAAATATGTCTCACGAGAGATGTTATCATCGCACCCCTACCCTAAAAAACCTACCTCCATGCCTCCTTAGTAGAAAAGAGAACAGCGAGAAAGACTATAAATAAATAATAGTAGTCACAGAATTTGTTGCTAAGCGATTTCGACATGAATGTCGTTCGTTTGATACCAAGTTTAAAAATTAACTTTTAATTTGATTTAACTTATTAATTATTGTGAAAAAAAGTAAAATAAAAATAGTTTACTTATGAAACTTATATAATTTGATCTTTGTGTGTGAAACACCGATAAAAACGCAAATTTTAGCTAACTTTATTCAGTTTTTATTCAAATACATATCATAATATTTTGGTAACAACAAAATAACTTTGAATGTACTTTCTACTTTGGGCTTTGGAGATTTTCCAAAAAAAATTTTTCTCGGTCGACTTTAATTTTTTACAAAAGCAACGATTAATTGCAAAGTAGTCTATTATGATTATTTTTACATGACAATTTTATCTATATTTTATTTTTAAAGTTGTAAATTTTTAGTTGCTTCAGTGACGTGACGTGCCTATTGGTGTGGTCAGTGGTTATTAAAACATTTTAGTTTTCCGAATTAAAATTGGCAACCCACGTAATACGTTCTATCGTTAAAATTAAATTCAACGATTAATCGTACAAATAAAAGCAAAAAAAATTACATTCTCGCGAGAGTGTAGAGCGCGCGTTACAGTAATTGAATTAATCTTTATTGCAACAAGGATTAATATATAACATCAACTACTCACTTTTACCAAGGTACATGTGCACATGTGTGCATTTACTGGTAATTGTAAAGATAATGCTGTCTTTTAAATTATTCAACCCACTCTTACCAACTGCCGTGGAACCTGTACACATTTACCGGTAAATGTGTACATTTTCCAGTTACGTACTTTTCCCGTAACAGATATATAAAAAGGCAAACCAGTTATTAGCACACGCGGATGATATTACAGTATTGACAAGAACATACATGGAACTTGTAAAAGCGACGAGAAACACAATTAGAGAAGCACGCAAGATGGGACTAGAAGTGAACCAAAGAAAGACAAAATACATGAGCCTGGAAAATATCAGGGAAGGAAGAGAAACAGAAGACTTTTTGGAGGTGAAAATCGAAGAAGGAGAAGATATCGTTTTTGAGAGGGTGTCGGCCTTTATGTATATTGGAGTCCAACTGACGGATAAATGTGAAGATAGTTCAGAGGTAAGGGCAAGACTGACAGGATCGAGAAGTATAGCAGCAATGAGACACATAATGCCAAATAATGCCAAGTTACGTATTGCTGTGATATCTTCTTATTTCATTATTTTCTACCAATCCAATTTGAACAAACTTTATTTTTTAATTATAATTTAATATCTACCCTTCAACAAAACTAATTACATAATGGTCGCTTTATTTTATTATAAAATTAAAAATATTTCTCTTAACCAAAATACGTCTTACCTCTCACACATCACGAGGTGGACTCCTTTACCAACTTAAAACTTTTTCGCAACTGCTCGCGCATTCGAAATTTTACAAAATTTTAAAATAAAAAATGAAGCCCCTCTACATAACACAGCAGTATATATAGGACAGTCATTAGGCCAACAGCTTTGTATGGATCCGAGATATGGATCCTGAGCGTTTTCGATTAGAAAAAGTTGGAGATTTGGGAACGAGGATCTTTAGAAAAATATTCAGGGGTGTAAATACGGAACTGGGCTGGAGAAGAAGAACAAATGACAAGTTAGAACAACTATATAACGAAAACCAAAGTAAATAAACGCCTAAGTATTTTTAAAATTGTATTTATTAGACACGATATTTCGAAAGCGGTTGCTTTTATTTTCAAACTTTGTTTTAGTTTAAAATATTATTATAATTTATCACAAGTTACGAATTCTAAAATTTATACAACTATATAACGAGCCCAACATAACAGCGGTGGTGAGGGCAAATAGAATAAGATGGATGGGACACGTTGAGAGAATGACGAACGAGAGAATGCCTAAAATGCTACTAAAGAGACAGTCAATACGGACAAGAAGAGTAGGGAGACCAAAATTTAGGTGGAAGCAGGTAGTGAGAAGCGACCTGAAGAGATTGAGAGTAGAAGAATGGGAGGAAAAGGCAAGGAACAGAAAGGAATGGAGAAGAATCGTCAACTCAGCTCTGGGTCTACAAGGCCCGTAGCGCTTATTTATTATTATTATAATTATATTTATATTTAGAAATTTATTGTTGTTGATTTTTCGACTTCAAAATTGGTATACCCACTTTTTTGGATGCGTTGAGTATGAAAAAATAGCTATCCATGCTGGTAGAAACTAAAGATAATTTCAATTTTCGTTTACACAAAAACGTATAGAAATGGGGCTTTTCAAACAAATGGTGACTTCTAAGATATGAATTTGGCGCCTCTTTGCATTGCCGCCCTGGGCATGTGCCCCGGCTTGCTCCCCCTAGGCCTGAAGCTGTACAGTGTATCAAATTACGTAGAAAAATATAAAATATTTCGACCAGTCCCGTCCTTGAAAGGTTAATAATATTATAATGTTGTACTCGTGAAAAGAGAATAATTTATTATTATAATATGTTTGTAATGAAATACAAAAATCCAATTTCGACAATAGAATTCATTGCTAATGACTGAATAAATTTCATAAATGTATTAAGAGTTCTGAAATTAAACTTTTCTTCCGGTCTTTTCGCATCATACAGTGGCTAGCGAAAATAAAATTTCTTTTCAGCGTTTCCGAGATATAGATGATAATATTTTTTTAATTTTACAGAGTCTTGTTCATGTCGCTGTCAGTCAGAAACGACGTTACAAAATAGAAAAATGTATAGAAATAAAATTGAAGACAATAAAATTTGCAACAGAAAATGTCTAAAACGTTTAGCTCCAAAATCGATTTTTATATGACAAACCACGGCTTCAAAATTTTCAATTTACATTGGTAACATAGGAGGGTTTGAATATCTTCGTTAGCCACTGTAAGTCTTTTTATTCTAATAAGCAATGTGGTGGTGTGAGTATTTTTTAATGAAATGGACTTTAAATTTTCAATAATAGAAAGTTGTATTATATTCCTCATCACAACTAAAATTTTAATTACATACATACTTAGGTATTAGATAGGTAAGTACTTATATTCTATTATGAAATAGATTAAAATATGTACCTTCAATGATGAACTTTTAGAAATTTTGATATCATTAAATTAATCATATTATTAAATTAATATACATATTATGTAGGTTATATGGGCATATATTAGAAGTATTTACGAATAATAAATTATTGCCACCTGGGTACAAGATATTTCTTTGCATTTTTTAAATGTTTGCTCTTTTTTCCGCATTCTTTCTTGAGGTAAAATTGCCAAAAATGGCACTTGTAGGTATCTGGTACCTTTATAATAGTATATTTCAATAACACTGATAGAACGTCCAAGCGTACCTTCAGTAGGACGTTCGCTCATGCTTGGACGTTCTATCAAATTAATTCGTAACGAAGCGACGCGGCAGTTCTTGAATTTTGAAATGTTTCTTTCTAAAAAAAATATAAACAATCTGACTTGATTATTTGGAGAAATTTAATCATACTTGTGCCTGGTTTCTTCACTCATAGATATCCTGCCGACAATTGCAGTAGTAATTATCTAGAAGTTTCCGGATTAGATATCCCGCAGTAAACCGCGGTCACCAGCGAGATATCCCACATTTTAAGTTGTCGGCAGGATATCTATGAGTGAAGAAACCGGGCATTAGAAAGGCACTTCTGAAAAGAAAATCAGCCAAACCGATGCACAGTCCATTACCTCATGCTTACCCAGCTAGAGTTTTGGTGTAGCTATTAATAATTATTTAATTCATTGCGAATGTAATACATTTATGTTCATGTTTTAAAATGGTTCATTTGTAAATATTAATATTAAAATGTGATTGATATTGATAACATCGAATTATCGCATATTTATAGTTAATTATTATTTTACAGAGTGCGATCAAACTTTTGTAAGCAGACAAGGAGGCCCGTTAAACGGTACTTTTCACTCGCCCGAATTTATTAATCCGAGAGGCCATTCACGTCAGTGCGTTTTCACATTTGTCGCTGGGCCAGGACAGCGCGCTGAGGTGGTCTTCACTTCCTTCAAATTACGCGGAACTCCACCCGAGTAAGTATTGTTTTTTTCTGCATAAAAACAATCATCCTATTATAGTATTTAAAAACAAATGCTAAATGTAATATTTATAAATATAAATGTTTATAATTTAAGCTTCTTTTGTTGATAATGACTATTGGCTGTTTGATGTTGATATAGAAATTATATGTAGATGTATAAATTGGTATATGGGCATTACTAGTCACTAAAATGTGTTATTTAACCAACAGTCAATCACCTTTCTTGTATCAAAATTAAAAGATGTACTGGCCAATAATAGGGAAGCCATATGAGATACCTATAATACTTTGATTATATAAAGTATTGTTAATGTAAAAAACGCTAAAATAAGAAAAACAAACGGTGCAACGAAATAAAAAAATGAATTAGACTTCTTTTTCTTGTAAATTTCAATCTCTACATTTTTGTACATATAAATTTTTCAATTTAATTGAACCGTTTCCGAGATAGTATAGACGACAATATTTTTTGAATTTTACAGTCAGGTTTAAGTGGCTCTCAGTCAGAAACGGCGCTACAAAATAGAAAAATGTATAGGAACAAAATTGAAGGTAATGAAATTTGCAACAAAAAATGTCTAAAAAGTTTTGCTGTAAAATATGACAAAAATCGGCTTCAAAATGTTTAATTTACATTGTTAACATAGGACTCCTAGAGTTCTTATGTGAGTAACTGTATATAAAATTATCATTTATTTGCATTATAATAATGGTTTTCAAAAGCACGATAGAAAACGATTAACTATTCTGAAAGAGTTAAATATTCTTAAAGCTTTCTCATGAAGTGAAGATAAATAAAATCGGCCCACTGGTTACTTCACAATTTAATTCTGAAAATCGACTATTTCATGTAAATTTTACAAGCTTAAGTTCATGTTAACTTTAAGAATTCATTCACTGGATTGAACGTGTAAGTATGTTACGTGAGTCTTAACAATTCGAATTTAGATGTGGAGAGAGCGTGTTCATACCACTGCATGCGGTTGCAGAGGAAACATCGATCGAGTTCCTTCATTATCTAGTGCATTTGCGCTGGGAGGATTGTTTATTTTATCTAAAGGGTTGGGAAAACCGCCCACAGCCGCCCGGAGGGCGTGCGAAGGGTAAGTTTTCACTGCTCCTGTTTTATTTTATTTATGTAGCTTTACATTCCTTTTTAGGAATTGTGAGGTCTTATTTGACTTACAAAATCCATTTCGGGAGGATCAGCCCTCTATCACATGTCATGCTACTGCTCATCAAAATACAGATTACGATGCGTTCTTGCTTCCTTTACAATTGTCTCCATCCACCATTATCTATATTTCTCAAATCCTATGTTCACAATTCCACTATCTCTTCTTCGCTCTTCCTCTATGTCGATTTCCTATGGGGTTCCACAGCATCATCCTTTTTGTCACCTCCTCATCTTCTCTTCTCATCAGATGTCCCAACCAGTTAATCCTTTGGCCCTTTATGAATTTCACAATATCATATCCGTTCACAGCTTCACGAAGTTTGAGATTTATTCTTGCTTTTGTCTCTTCATTCATTTTCTTTGGGCCAAGTATAGTTCTCAATATTTTTCTTTCACATACCCTCATTTCTTTTTCCTCTCTGACAACACTGGATATTCCTCGCGCAGTTTATTCCAAAATACACCAAGCGGAACCTCTTTAAATTTACTTTGCAATTGGGAATCGCACCTGATTCCAATTAGATTTTCAAAATCTATAGCAGAAAATTCGACTGGTCCTTGGATTCAATGAATGGATTGTGCACCCAGTTATGCATTTTTTCACTTAAAGAAGGAAAATATTTGTTGATGGGCACTCTTAAATTCCGAAGATGTTCTTCAATGTCGATTCGGATTTCTTCTTGTAGTGATTCTTCTGATTCTTCCAAAAAATTACTCAGAGTTGAAAAACAATCAAAATTATTTCCCTCCACAACGGATATCCAAAATTCTAACTTACGGGACAGAGCTAATATGTTACCTCTCTCATTAAAAACATTGAGGTGTTTCCCCTGGAGAGACAAACATACTTCGTTCAATTTTGTAAATATATCAGCAAGATATGCAATTCTGCAAAGTCACGAAATGTTGCATAATCGATCAGATAATTTAAATTTGTTGGTCAGAAAATACATTGATAGTTCTTGTCTTAATTCAAACAATCTAACGAGAATTTTACCTCGCGATAACCATCGAACTTCTGTATGCAAAAGCAACGCTGTGTGAATACTACCCTTATCTTCACATAGGATTTTATAGAAAATGTACAATTACAATTATTATTTTCAATTAATACTACCTTCGCTTCTTTCTTTTAAATGCTTCTTTAGTTGGATTTGAAAGTTTTCAATACTACATTTTTTTAGATTAGCTGGTAGTGCATTGTATGCAGCCGCTTATTTAACAAAAAATATAATATAATCTTGGGCAAAACTCGACATTGCATCTTTTAGTATAATATTACTCCTGTTTCTAGTATCATAATTATGTATTTCCTCAAATGTTGAAATTGAGGAAATAAGATAGTATGGCATCATTTTCAATAGTACCTTATGAATGAATATTAGCACCCAATATTCTGCCATAGATTCTATGTTCATTCAACCAAGCATACTTTTTGTCCTGGTATATCTATCCTTTCTTAGTATCATTCGCATTGCTCTATTTTGCAGCATTTTCAACCCCTCCATATCTTCTTTGTTCGCCATATAAATGACTATCCCAACATAAAGTAAGTCGTACAGTCTTGGATAGAAACTGACTGCATCAGTTAATATATGTACATATATTATAACCAATTTGAGTCCACAACCAACCCTAAATATTTGATTTCTTCTACCATCTCTATTTCTGCTCTATCCATAGTTACTCTCAAGTTTTGTTCTTTCCACTGTTTTTCGTAACCTCTTTTCCCAGTCATCATCGCCTTTGTCTTGTTCATGTTTAATTTTAATTTGTTCCCACTTAATCAGTTTTTCAATCTCAGTAGTTCCTGATTTAACTCTTCAACTACCATTCTGAGATTCTTGCCCGTTAGATATACTACCACATCGCTTACAGACAAGTGAAACTTGGCCTTTTTAAATACATTGTTTATATTGTTTATAAATATTAGCGGATCTAAAACGCTTCCTTGCGGAACTCCATGAACCACTCCTCTTTTTCTTGATGAAGCCTTACCATACATAACTTCCTGGTATCTATCATGTATGTAACTTTCTAGCCATTGCAATACAGTTCCTTCCAGTCCAAAATATTTTTGGAATTTCTCTATTAAGACTTTTACGATTTATAGTGCCCTGTTTAGGACCAAAAAGACTACCAATGTCACCCTTTTGTCATCAATACACCTCTTCCGGTCATGAATAAGTACTTGGATTGCCGTCTCGCAGCTATACTTATTAAATTTAGCATTGGTTACTTAATTCGTCCCAACAGAGTTACATCAACGTTGAATCTATACCCTTCGTGTTTTTCTTTTGTTTATATAGTATAGAGTTGATTTGCTTCGTGTCTTTTGTTCTTGTAGGTCATTAGGCCTCTTTTGGCATTTGTGGAGAGCCATTTAAGTCTTGCTGTCTTTTTTTTCTATATTCTTTTCTTCTCATGCTCTGTCGAACCATTCTTTCAATTTTGTTTTTTTCTGGCGCCCTAGCACCTGTCTGCACTTATTATTATGACATCAATTACTCTATTCCATTCCACATTTATAGGAAAATTACTTCCTCTATTCCTTTCTTTCAGTCTGTCTTTTATCTCCTTTTCATATGGTATATTTTTATCTTCTTTTTTTAGTTTTTCTATTGCAATGTTTATAATTTTCTTTTCTTTTTAGTTTCTATTGATGTTTTTGTTTTGACTTCTGCTATCACAATGTAGTGGTCCGTGTCAGCGTTCGCTCCTCTGTGTTTTCGCATATCTTTTATCGATGTGGGTCTTCTTCTTGTTGCCAAGATATGATCAATTTGCTTTTCCTCTATATATTGCTTCTTCCGGGCCATCTCAATGTGATTTTATGTGTTTTCTTGTGTCTGCATTTAGTGCTACATATCACCACATTCAGTGCCCCTGCCACATTACACAGTCTATCTCCATTGTCATGTGTCTTTTCATGAATTGTCTCCTTACCAGCTACATCGTTTATATTATCTTCCTTTCCAATTTGTGCCTTATACTCTCCTAATATTATTGTCATATCATGCTTGTAATCCTAGGGGGTGTTTTTAGCGAGTTTAATGCTAAAGAAACTATGCCTTCTACTCATCGCTACGCTCGGGCGTGCCGGGCCGTTTTTTTTTTTTTTGAGTAATTTAAAAAAAACCATGAGGTTTGTTAAGTAAATAATTCTCACAGATTCCACCTCCTGCTTTTTGTCAGTGACCAATGGTATTGCACAATATAATGCTGGCGGATATTCCGGAAATTTTATTTTTATATTTACTATAGACGTTTACCTACCATCCAGTGCAAAAATTTCGGTGAAATTCGAAAGCGCAGTAAAATTTAATTATATTGTAATATTATGTCCGAGTGATGAAATTTCAGATTTTGGAATACGCAAAAAAAATTTGTTAATCAAATCAGCAAAATTATTTATCCAGTCAAAAAAACTTTAAAGCAATCCTAGATTTTCACTCTTAATAAATGATCTAGCATCAATGAAAAAAACAAAAATACCCAAATTCAATCTATTGTCATCCAGAATAACCACTATAATCTACAGAAATTAGGCGAAAAAAGGAGATTTATTTGGAATATAAACGAACAAAAGGTTTGATTGTTTCTTCGTTATATCTTAGGGTCCTAATTCTGCTCCCAAAAGTTCCCAGTGATAACGTATGTGCTTAACTTTTAAGGGTAGTTTTAAGGGGTGGAAATTGTTTTAAAATAGAATTTTCACGAATATCTACGTATTACGAATGTACTACTAAAATATCTATGTAAATATAAAATTAAAGCTGAAAGAATTATCTATATAAAATAGTATCGCAAACTGTTTAGCCTACAACGAATAGTTGCAAAAAAAAATTAATGTAAAAATTAGTATTTACAGAATTTTTTTTTAAATTGTTTCATCGTATTTTATTATTTTATCGTCAAACAAGATATAGATGATGCTGATGTTTTAATTATTGAAACAGCGATAAATGAGCTGTAAATATACTATTGTAGTTGGGAAAGATCTAGATCTCCTTGTGTTGAAAGATGTTGAGAAATGTGTTGAAAAATATGTTAAAAGAAAACTATATTCATCTCGAAGTTTCAATCAGCATCATCTCATTCTAAGAGCAAATTTTATTTCTCCATGCTTTCACGGGCTGTAACACGACATCTGCTCTATCCCACAAAGGCAAATCATCAGCCTTGAAACTGTAGCCGTGTCACCTCCCAGAGACGTTCCGAGTTACAGTTAAAATTGTGGTAACTTGAAAAGAGACCTAATGAATGGCTATCTCGGCTGTATCGTCTGCGAAGGTGGCCGTGTACAGAATATATAAACCTGGCTCAATTACGCTACCTTGCGGCACTCCCGATTTTATGGGTACCAGTGGTGTATATTCATTTTGAAACTTTACCAGGAAATATCTGTCAGTTAGGTATGATTTTAGAATCCTATAGTAGTTATCTGATTAATTCTTCTTTATTTTATATAACAATCCCTCATGCCAGACTTTGTCAAAAGCCTGTGAGACATCAAGAAAAGCCGCAGTGCAATTGTTTTCTAATGCGTGGTTTATTTTAGTGTCGATTCTGTGGACCTGCTCTACGGTACCATACCCTTGTCTGAAGCCAAACTAATGGTTAGGGATTAATTTTTGTTCTGTTAAGATTGGTCTGAGCCTTTTCAGGAGCATTTTCTCAAACAGCTCAGAAAGGACTGGTAGTAGGCTAATCGACCTGTACGACTTAACATCTTCAGCTGGATTTCCGGGTTTTAGAATTGGAATCATTAGAGAGGCTTTTTATTGCATTTTGCAAATTAGGTTTATCATCAGATAATTTCTCTGATGAAAGTTGTTTGCTATTATGCAACACAAGATCATTAGAGCATATGAGATAATAATGTGGTAGACATATGCTTCGTCCACAATCTGCTGAGAGGCAAAATATATTGCGATCACTTGAGGAATCAATTTAAAGTTTGGATGCAAGCACGATAAAGAATAGAATGATAAATTCACATACTATGGATTTTTTAGCCCGTTGGCTCGAATTACCCGTTCTAATAATAATATAATATAATAATGTAATACAAATTATAAATAATTTTGTATTAAAAAAGTTCAACCATGTATATAATATATAAAAAAATAAATAAGTTCTACATCAGTTGAATTCCAAATCAAGGTTTCCCATTTACTAGCCAAAGAGGGCAAAGTCGGTAGTAAGTAAACAAGATAGGTATTTCTTTTTCACTGCAGTACTGTGCACTTGTTACGCCAACTGTTGAAAAACTATAGTCTTTTTAACACAAAGATTGAAAACAGATTAAAGAAAATTATTGAAAAAAATCTTCGAAATTATACTCGAGTAGGTACAGTGATATGTACGTGGGTACAGCGAAAGTACTGGAGAACATTTTCTTGGCTCTGGAAATTCATCAAGTATAAGTACAATTTAAAAAAATAAGTATTTTGGACTAAGTATCGACTACACTAAAAGTACGCAGAGTTCAGTTTTTGAGTTATGGTACTCGAGTACTATTACTCAAAATCGTCATTTTGGCATTATTGTTAACGGACAGAAAATTTTAAACCCGAATGGAGGAATATTTTATGCTTAAAGTGGGGATGGAACCTGCAGTTTCTGCATGCAAATTATGTGATGTATATTGAACAGTATTTTGCTATCCCAAAATTTTCCCAACTGTACTGTTTGCTAAAATTACATTTTTATAAAAATAATTCTAAGCTTCCAACTTTTACCACAAAGTCCCAATCTTCCAAAATATCGACTTCTGCGTCTGTTTTGACTAAAATTTCCAAAAATCGCAAATTATTGAATTATGCAAATCCTACAAAATTCTTAATCAAAACTAACAGACTTAAATTTCGGACTTCCGATCCATCGGCCATTTCCTAGTAAAAAAGCCTTGCTTCCTCCGCTAATCCATGCTAGGTTCATCAACTCACGGGAATTACAAAATACAGAATTTTTCAAAAGAACAAAATCAAACAAATCATTCTTGGAATGATTTTCTTGGAATATTCATGATATACTAGAATCTAGTAACTAGATAATAATTTACAGAAGTATAGAATATAATAAAGTACAGAATATTATACAGAAGTATAACCGTAAAATGTAAAAGAGTAAAATTGTGATAAGTAGGTCCTGGGTGAGATTTTAAAAATGTAATTTTCATAATTTAATTATAATATACATTCGTATAATAATATAATTATAATGCATAGTAGTTATAATACCCAATACTTACAATAATAATTCTGAATAAAATGATTATAAAAAAGGTGGTTGTCTGTTTGGTTGATACACTAGTAATTGCATAAGCAAGAGGTGACTGATTGTTTTTATGTTGCCGCAGTGGGACAGCCATTGGAAACATCCCTGCGTGAGTACCACGTATATCTAAAATTTATGATACTTCGCAATTCACTTATTTAATAGCTTTTAACAGTTTTCTATTATTTTTTGCATTCTTACACATACACACCCACACACACCCTCACCCTTATACTTGAAATAGTTTATAGATCATAATATGAAATTAAAGCTTGGCTCCTTTACCAATATACAGAAAAACATTTTGTAGTTTTTGAAGTGCACCATATAATAGTATGTAGCTCCCTTATCCTAAAATTAAAAAAGTATTAGTGATGCATTTAATTTGTATTGTGTTGTATTGTAGAAATTCAAGTTTTAAATTTATTATTAACCGCTTAATAAAATAAAAAATCAATTTTTCCAATTGGTTACAAAGCATAGGTGTTACTCCTTAAAAACGCACCTTATTGTTGAAAACATATTATAATATGGACTAATTGGAAAATTATTGTTTGTTTAGCCTTTTTTCGTTTAAATTTTTAAATTTTAATTTAAAATTTATTTGCACGATCTAATAATTTATATTACTTTATATAACATTTATTTATATAAAATTTATTTATATAAAATTTATTTATATAAAATTTATTTATATAAAATTTATTTATATAAAATTTATTTATATAAAATTTATTTATATAAAATTGACCCTGGGGCGGATGAAGAAATTTTTCACCGGGGTGGGGCAAAGTCAGATTTTAAAATGATAGGTACCTCTTAGTCGAAATCAACTACAAGTAAATAATTGTTTTTGAAAATTATGAATAAAAATTTTTCTCGGGCTTTGGAGGAGGCGCGCGCCCTTTTGGCCCCCTTGGATCCGCGCCTGAGTGACTTATAATATTTTATAATGGTCGGCTTTGTTACGAGTCAAATTGGCAAGCTGTGCCGGCTATGCTCATTTGGGGTAGTTTAACCAAATCGTCATAGGGTGTGTCGTAACTATAAAATAAAGAATAGTCGAAATAATAATTGTCCAAGTATATCAAATCAAATCACATTTATTGGTGCCTTAAATATTAATATTTACACAAGTCGTAAACAAGAAACAAATACATTTCCAAAAGACAATACAAAAAACCATTGTACATTCGGCTCCTTCAACAAATGAAAACCATATTAAAATACCACTCGTCAATCAGTGATCCTCGCCCCGTAATAAATCACTAAATCTATCTACAAAGATTTCGTTAATATTATAAAAAGCTTTTTTTATTAAATAGTCTTTGATAATTTTCTTGAGTTTTGGGTAGCTCAGATCCCTAACCTTGGAGGGCAACAAATTAAAAAAAACAACACTATAGTACCGCGAGCTATTTCGCGATCTCTCCAGTCTAAGCCGTGGAGGGTAAATATTTGCTCCTCCACGGGTGTGGTAACAATTCATATCTCCATGCGTCCTGTGACACCGAATGCTGCTCCTTGCCAGCAAAATACACTGTAATATGTATACAGAAGGTAACGTCAAAATATTGAGTTCTCTGAAATGGTCCCGGCAATCATCCCAATAAGCGATCCCCGCAACCACGCGCAATGCTCGCCTTTGTATGGCGAAATCTCTGAGGAGACCCGAAGAGATCCCCAAACAAGAATACCATAGCTCAGATGTGAATGGCACATAGCATGGTAAGCCATCACCAGTACTCCCCTCGAAAGAGCCTCGGCTATATTACGCAAAGCGAAGACACCACTTGCCACACAAGCACAAAGCCCGTCAATGTGCGATTTCCAGGTAAGTCCGGAATCAATTTGGAGTCCGAGAAACCGCGTCTCGCCCATAAGTTCACTACCATGTGCTTCGGAACTCAAAGAGAATAGAATTCTGGTAGTTTTCTCCGTGTTAAGTTTAAGCGCATAACCAGTCACTCGCTTGGCCCTCGCTGTTGTGCACAGCTCTAATGACCTCTTCAAGGACTCGGCCTCGCCTAGAAACAGTCATATCGTCAACGTAAAGAAGAGTATCTGAGTCAGTCACAAATGAAGAGATGTCATTCACATATATAATGAAAAGCAGGGGACCCAGAAGAGAACCCTGAGCCACACCATGCTCAATCGACTTTGGAGAAGATGTGCATTTGTGCAACCCTCATATTTAACAGCTTGAGTTCTACCTGATAGAAAAGATGAAATCATTCGGCAGCTATGGAGGTCAAGATTGTAAGCATAACACTTACGTAATAGTATTTGGTGTGAGACACAATCAAATGCCTTACTCAAATCCATGAAAGATGACAAGTAGTGGCTGCCACCCTCAAAGCAATCGACTATCTCATCAACTAGAGTCATCACTGCGTCAGTTGTAGAGTGTTTTGAGCGTACCGAAATTGGAACCTTGTAAACAAACTCTTACTCTCAAAGTATTCGTATAGCTGATCCCTCAGAATCCTCTCCAAAACCTTTGAAAAAATCGGAAGAAGTGCTATCGGTCGGTAGTTATTGGGATCGTTCTTGTCTCCCTTTTTGTGAATGGGAATAATCAAAGCTTTTTTAAATGCGGTTGGAAAGACCGCCTCCCGTATACATGAATTAATTATCTTTGTTCGAGGGCCTATAATAATCTCAATAATGGTCTTTAGTATTTCTACTGTAATGCCATAGTCATCTCTAGTACGGCAATTTCTCAGTGACTTTACCACATCCCTAACTGTCGCTATCGACACCGGTTTATTTCTAGCCTGAGCAATGAGGCGGTCATTTTCTCTCGTTTTAGAATCGACTATTGCTCTTCGATAGGTTTTTTGCAAGATCTCTGCACCTCAAGCAATCTCGGGTCCCCCAAAACGGCACAAATAGTGCATATGGCCGCCAAAGTGTCTCTCATAGATCGTATTTCATTTGTGAACCAGTTGTTATTCGCGTTATCAGAACTACTCCTAACCCTCATTTCTCTCATATTGGAATAACGAAAACAAAGATCGAAAATACCTAATTGACCTTTGTAGGATTTACTTGGAAATTGTTCATAAAATAAACATAATTGATTCTCAAGACAAAATTTATAACACTAGTTAAACACATTGATTGTTAATACTTGAATTTTGAAATAACCGAAATGTTAGTCTGAATAGTTATGAAGATAAAAGTAATTCGAGACGGTCAGTTCATCTGAGACGGTCCTGCTAGGAAATTCTCTCAAGGGTCGTCAGCAAATGTACCTATTCAATTGGCGGGAAATTGTTGTGAGATGATACGTATTGGCGGCCTAATGCTAATATTCCGTATCTCCTATAAGATATCCTAATAGATACGGGCGGTCTAGGACAAAAGGACGCGGTCGATAGGACGCGAGTGTTAGGACGCAGAACCAAAAGGACGCAGACCTAAAAGGACGCAGACCATAAGACGCAGACCAAAAAAGACGCAAAAAATTATTTTTATATTTCGAAATTATTTATTTATCTTTCCATACAACATTTTTTACATCGCTTAAATCTACATATATGTAACTGTCCATAAATGCAAAAAAAACCATACTCCGACGATACGATAATATATATTGCTGTGTTACTATTTCAAGGTGTATCCAAAATAAATTATCAAATTTGAACATCAATAAATGAAATGAAACTAATTATTATCTATACCATTTCTCAAATTTATTTTCAAATCAAATTTAATGATGTATAGGAGACAAAAAGATAAAATTTAAAAAGGTCTGAGATCGATGAAAATTGGTATTCATGTCCTCAGTGCCTTTGTGGTCTAGAGAAAAAAATTTCAAATCAATTCACTACGCCGTTTAGTAGTTCTTGTAGTTTTAATTTAACACTTCTTATTTTCTTAAGATTCGTTAAAATCACATATACATATAATGGTTTTCCTCGAGAGTCGGCTATATTAGGGAAAGTCACAAGGGGTAAAGAGTAAAATACTTTTTTTTTTTAACTTAAATAAAATCTTAAGGAAAGCTTATAATGTAAAAATCATTTTATGTTTCATAAGAAAAACAACATCGAATATATTAGCTTAAAACATATCGAAAAAAGGTCTGATTTTTCCAAATTTTTTATAGTTATTGTTGGTAAATACAAGAGAGTTTTAGCAAAATTTAATCAAAGTTTACTACATCGTTCCTGAGTAATTAATTATAACTCCATAAAATTTTTGCTATTTTCATTAGTTTTAATAGATATCGACATTAAAAGAGCCTTAAATATGTTTAAAATTTAGGGGAATTATAAATATCATAATTAATTAATATTATTAACTCGTGAAAATATAAATATAATTAAATTAAAATAAAACGAGTTAAACAAACGATAAAAGATTAAATTATTAGATCTTGAATATTTCGACACTGATTGTGTCTTCGTGGGTCTGCGTTCTAACGCTCGCGTCCTTTCGGCCGCGGCTATTTGTACGGCACCGTAGATACGGGGTGTTAGCATTAGGCTGTCGGTATGTACAAATGTTGCAAATGCTTAATCTTCTAACGAGATAGATGACTTCAAATAAGTACATCCGGCACAACTGGTGATTCCTATTTTGTGTATTTTCTCAAGATAACTAATCCCCAAGAATCGTAGTAGATGTACTGAGTTTAATTTTATATGCTTTTCACGAGTTGATAATTCCAATTAATTACTTCGTTGAACTTTCACCAATTTTATTGATATCACTGACATATCATAACACCCTTTCAATAATTGCAATCCTGGTAACTACTGGGTTAAAACATAGCAAATGTCTGTCTATTGACTACTGACGCTTTGGACTTTGCCTTGCGGGCTGAAAACCAGAAAATCTAATTTGCCTTTGCGCATAACGCAAATTTATCCAAACGAACCAAGCCCGGTAGGTAAAATACGAATTTCCCGCCCGAGTTTTCGCGTGTTTTCGTCCAGGTCGGACAGATTAGGTGCCTTTACAAAGAGAGGTCGGACCACAGTTTTGACGACGATTTTAGCCACAGTTCAAATCTGTGTGTCTAAATGCACGATACGCCGTTCCACCCGCCGCGACTTAACGTCACAATATATTTTGTTCATTATTTTCAAAAGTTTTGTTAAAATTTGAGATAGTTTTTGCTCTATTATATTTTAATTAATTGCTATATGAATAAATTATACTCTCTTTGAAAATTTTAATATTTTTGAAAATGCAGGTTTGAAAGAATTAGTTTAATTTGAATAGAACATACCCGCAGCTTAGTTTGAATTAGTATAGCAAAAAATAAATATTGCTCTGTTTGTACAGGAGCTGAAAATAAAAATGAAGCCATTAAAGTGCACGATTGTTTTAAAAACTGGACATTTTCAGCTATGGAGCCCGCAATACTAGTAGAGGGATTTAATAATAGCATAGAAACGCACACACTAAAATATATCAAATATATTGGCGGTGGCGATTCAATTGTATATTCAGAGGTTAGGAAGAAAGTTGAATATGGTAATGAGGTGGTTAAAATAGAATGTACAAACCATTGCATAAAGAATTATGGAAAGCAATTTTACAAAATTAAAAACGATACAAAAACATGTGAAAACGATGACAACAGAAAATTTAACAATTCTGCAAGATGCTGCACAAGATGCCATTTATGCCAATGCTCAAGGAGACGTGGAAATTTAAAAGTGGCGCGTGGAACCGGTAATTTTAATTTGGTAAACAATTTATTGTTGAGTGTGTAAACAAATGAATTACACTGCAAAAATAAGTTTTTGAAGCTCAAACGACGAGAATGGAAGCTCATTGAGGCTCAAACGAAGCTCAAACATTTGACACAAATTTTTCCCCTAAATTCGTTTCGTCATGTTCACAGCCCCCAAAAGTTTTCGTGAATAGCTCTGCGACGGTTGAAGCTCAAACGACGGAAATTGAAGTTCATTGAGGCTCAAACGAAGCTCAAAATTTTGACACCGCAATTTCAGTAAAAATTCGATTGGGGGGGGGGGCAGCGACATGTACTTGGAAAAATGAATACCTCGGAAACTTATCTAACTAATTTTGTAGTTTTTTAAGACACATTAAGGTATACTTTCATCAAGATTCGTCAAAATTAAATTATTTTTACGGAAATAAAAATTTAAAATTTAAATGACGACTTTTCACATTTTTCTCGGAAACTTTTACAAAAGTAATAAATTTTTTTTTCTACCTTATCTTTGTTGGGAAATTATGAAAAAATGTGTAATGTATGTAATTCAAATTAGTAGTGTCTATTTTGCTTTGGTTTCATTCAAATATCTATCATAGTTTCGATGAAAAATGATTTTTAAATTAGAAGTTGCAACCCCTATTTTCCAAAAACGTCTAAAGCTATGGGTTTGATAATTGGCCCAAACTTAGTTGTTTCACTTAAGCTTGGGTTAGTTAAAAAACTACCATTTTTTAAATTTGAGGTTATGGGAATATTAATTGTTATGGGAATATAAACTTAGCTAAAAAGGTAAAAAAATATAAAAGCCGAAGGCGCCTTACGGCGCCCTCGGGCCCCACCCGACATCCTCTAGCGTAGAGTATTTTTAATATTATAAAAATAGTATGCGGTTGACCTTTCACAACGTACCGACTGCGACTGGTGCTGACCCTGCTAACCACACGTATGTAATGTTATCATTAGAGACCGGATAAATAAGCACGGTTTTATTAAAAATAAGTGCTTAGAAAAGCACGCTATTTTATAAAAATAAGTTTGATTTATGTCAAAAAAGCTATGAAAAAGTTAACAATTGACACAAATAAAGGCAAAACATGGCAACTTACACAGTTTTATTCGAAAGAAATAAACAAAGCACTTTTGCACCTATTATTTAAATAAGTTAAAATATATAAAACTTTTTAAAAATTTCACACCTTAAAATACATAATTATATGTAATTCGTCCAGATCTCAAATTTCAAAGAGATGCTTTTAAAATTGACAATAAGCAAAAATGCTTAAAATCCGGTCTCTAGTTGTAACGAACTTAATTCATTTACTTATAACTACAATTTAATTTGCAACTATGACTCCCCCTTTATTTAAATGGCTTGACAATTCCTTCTGGCGTACCGAATCCAATAAAGTTCTTGGCGCATAAAAATATTAAATATACGACCTTAAAATTTTGTTCGGCGTCATCTCTGTATGAAGTTCAACTATATTAAATACTACAAAAATTGATAATTCTTCGTTCTTTGTGTTGATGGGATGAAACTTTGGAATTAATTGGTGATATCCTCCAAGACAAGATGTAGTCTGGCACAAAAATGATCACGAATGGCAATTGGGAAAGCTCAAACCATAAAATTGGCAAAAAGAAATTAGCGTTTGTTAACCAATCGAAAGAGCTCTATTCCTCTACTGAGAACCTGATTTCGAAATATAAAAATAAACAACTCAACATCAAAACTAGAACTATGTTGACTTTTACCTGATGTTCGGTTTTTATGTAAATTGTAAATATATTTAGTTAACTAAGGTTTCCAAATAACGTATTATGTTAACTCAACATACTAGAATTGACAGAAAGTGAAGTCTGCTGCTTCACTGTATGCGCAAATGCCTCGCGATAATCCAAATTTGAAATTTGAATGGGAGAATAGTTTAAATCAAACTTTACTACAGTATACTGAATGGTACAAAAATAATTGTTACAGTACATACATATTATAATGATTATGTATTGATATTATAATAACCTTAGAAATAATACAATACATACCGGGTGACCGTCAGATTTTTGAACATAGGGAATTTACATGGGAAATTGATTTTTTCTAAATTTCTGCTTCCCATTATAACGGATAAGAATAAAAAGTATATCAAATTAAAGAGATTATTATTCCGCGTCTAAAGATATTTAATACTTGATATTTTGTTTTTTAGTTACTGTTAAAAACTGGATAGTAAAATAAATT
Organism: Cantharis lateralis; assembly: GCA_963170105.1. Lineage (NCBI taxonomy): Eukaryota > Metazoa > Arthropoda > Insecta > Coleoptera > Cantharidae > Cantharis > Cantharis lateralis. Next base: position 16,300,776 of record OY720629.1, read on the forward strand.
AAGAAATGGTGTTTTAAAAAAAAACATTAGATGGCTGAATCATTTCATTTATGTTTTAGTTGCCGCATTGCAATCTGTCAAAGTAACTTGTAGGACAAGTCTGCTAATATCTTTTTAAAAAGCGCTAATTCTTAATTTTACTGTCGAGTTTATAACAATAATTAAAAAACAAAATATTAAATGTTAAATATCTTTAGACGCAGAATAAAAATCTCTTTAATTTGATATCCATTTTATTCTTATCTGTTATAATGGGAAGCAGGAATTTAGAAAAAATCAATTTCCCATGTAAATTCTCTATGTTCAAAAATCGGACGGTCACCCGGTATAAACAAAATTTTCGTAACTTGTAAAAATTAATTATAATAATATATAAACTAAAACCAAGTTAATTAAACGACTAATTAATTAGTTAAAAGTATATTTTATTGACACGATTAATTAAAATGAAAGAAACCTCTGAAATGAAGACTCTGAAATGAAGAAATTTGGTTTTAGTTTTAAATATTATTATATTTAGGCTTGTATTTATTTGGTCAGTATTTTAAAATATTTTTGGTCAGTATATTAATGAAATGGTCAGTATTTTAAGTAAGTGGTCAGTATTTTAAATAAATGGTTAGTATTACATTGATCAGTATAAAAACTGTCAGTATTTTAAATAAATGGTAAGTATTTTAAGTAAATTGTCAGTATTTCAAATAAATGGTCAGTGGAAAAATTAATATGGTCGGTATTTTAAATTAATGATCAGTATTTTAAAGTTATCAGTATATATTGCAGTATAATTTTATAAAACGAATTTTATATCTTGATTTTTTATTACAATTTAAAAATCATAACTTCACCTTTTATTTTTTAAATAATTATTAACTTTTTCAACTTCAACGTTTTATTAAACACGTCCACCCGTCTCGGCTTGTGGCATCAAAAAGCAAATTTTTACATCATTCAACAAATATCAACATAAACAATTTTAAAAACTTAAAACAACTTATTCAAATTGAAACATAAACAATTTACAAACATAATTAAAATAAACAACCCCCTACATAATTTATACAAACAAACATGACAATATATACTGAGGTGTTATACGGTGACTATACTTTAAAATTTGAATTATAAACAACCAAAATCTAAATTTGAAATATTCAATAAATGAAAAAGAGACTTTACAAGTTTTAATTTAATTTAATTATTAAAAAAAAACAAAAATAAACAGTTAACACGAAATTAAAAGTCAAACTCCGCACGCGCACAAAAAGTTAAATGGATTATATCACCTATTTTTTATTATCTGCTTCCAAAAACAAATTCCAATTTCTGGTTCTTCTGACTCGACAATTTCCCAAACTTAGATCGTCGGTGTTGTCCAAAAAAAATTACTGGTCAGACGAACGTGGACCACACGTCGATTTTCCTTTACGGAACCAAAAGAAAACACACTTTGGCAAACGCTGCACACACGTCTTTCCTCTTATAAGGAAACGAAACTCAAATTTTTGCAATGCGTGGAACACACGACTATTCTCCTTCAAAGACCCAAAAACACACCTTGGCATACGTGGCACACACGTCTTTCCTCTTATTAGGAAGCGGAAATCAAATATTTTGCCATACGTGGAACACACGTCTATCCTCTACTAAGGACCCTCGTCAACTAACTTTTCTATTAAATTTTGTTTCCCCGGTGATTTTTCTTTTTTCATTTTTGTTTTCCCGGTATATAAATTTTTTTACATTAATTTTATTTGAATCTCTTTTTTTTTTTTTATTGAAATTTCTTTATCAAGTTATTTTTGAAAATGTCATCGCATAACCCCCTTACGCTTTTCAGAATAGGAAAGCTCCTGAATGAACACCGCATTTTACCCCCTTTTATATCGACTTTATTTGAGTACCGGTCAAATAAACGTTGATATAAACTTTCGCGGTACCAAACGAATCCTTGTACATTTAAAAACACAAATAACTGTACTAACAATAATAATTTTTTTAGTTTGCAATGAACTTTACTTCAATTCCACAAGAAACTGTTAATGCTCTATATTTTTTTTTAAACAAAAGTCTTATGCTACTTCTTTCATTCCTTCTTTCGTTCCTTCTTTCATTCTGTTGTCTTCCCCTTGTTGAACAACTTAATTTTCCCCTTCTACTATTATGCCGCTCTTTTCGGCGTCCTAATATGCTAACCCCTTTTGTTGGTAGTTAACCTTTATTTTGGTCATTTGACCCCCTTCGTTGCTACCCTTTCCCATATATCGTCTGACTTTGTAGATTATTATTATTCCCCTTTATTTCGCAGACATTGCCGCCGTGTCAGCTTCTTTAGGCTGTGCCACACTTTCTTTACTTCTTCGCATCACCCTTGGGTCCGATGCCACCTTAAATTCCTCTTCTTTAACTTCCCCATTTTGTGGTTCTACCACCTTTATTTAATAAATTCCCCTCAATCATTGTTCAACAAATATTCCTCTTCTTGTATTAACAAAATCATGTCATTCTTGCACTTTAACTTTTCATCAAACTGCTCTAAAAAAAAAACAACTTTGCATTAACCATTTCTCCGCAACTTTTTACTCTAATAATTGAACGTTTTGTTTTGTTTTTATCAAATTTGTTTTCCTTCAATATTTTCTTTCCCAAACTTAACCTAGTTTAACGCACATTTACAACCCCCCTAATTAAATTAAACTTTTACACCTCTTCTTCTACGAAGGGGTACATAAGGTTGATGTGAAATTTTCCTCTAATCCCTGGGTTATCAACATACCTCAGTTCATAGACATTTTCATTGATCACCTTATTAATCAAGTACGGCCCTTCGTACGGCAACGTTAATTTTGCACACCGATTCTGCTCTCGGTTTGCCACTCTCAAACTTTTTACAATAACTTTGTCTCCCTCAACAAATGTTACTCTTTTCCTAACTCCTCGATTCATCTTTACTTGGTACTTATCTGACCATTTCTTTGCTCTTTCTTGAGCCTTTCTAAATTCTTCATCGTAATTCTTATCCGTAAGATTTACCCCCCACGGCCTATACGGTGCTGTACCTTTCATAAGATACCAAGGCGAACAACCCGTCTTCACACTTGGTGACCAATTTATAAAATTTTCAATTTGTGTTAAATTATTAACCCACTCATCATGTCTTTCATGCGTCAAAATTCGAAGAAATTTGACGATTTCTTGGATGGCCCTTTCACTTGGATTCCCTTGAGGATGCCGAATACTTGAAAAACACACATCAATACCCATGTTTTCTAATCTTTCTACAAATCTTTCGTTACTGAAATATGTGGCATTATCCGCAAGAATCCTAACTGGTTTAATAACTTCTTCACAAAAACTTTCTATACAATCTAATGAGTTGGTGGTATTACACTGCCGAGTCGGATAAACTTTTATGAATTTCGTACTCATGTCGTACATAATAAAAAGATGCTTGAAATCATCGCGACTGCTCACCAGATTACTTAGATAATCGATTGCTACCAATTCCCCTTTTTGACTAACTTGAATGCTTTTGACAAAATTTTGATTGACATGATTTTTGTATTTCGCTAGAGAACACAATCTGCATTTGTTGATTACCCTCTTTATGATGGACAAATCCCGAACCGCATAAAAATTCTCTCTGAACATCATCCAGGTCCTTCGTATCCCCATGTGTCCAAACTTCACATGTAAATCCAAGCAAATCTTCTCCACCGTCCCTGTGTTGATGACATATAACTGTTCCCCTTGAATGTTTTTAATCAAATAATTGTTTTCCCAACTGTACCCTCTATATTGAACATGGTCTCTTAATTTTTCCCTGATCAAATTGAATTCACCGTCCCTCTGAACCCCCAAAATTGTTTCCCTTGAATATAAATCCTCCTCGTCATTGAGCTGATTCAATGCGATTAACATATCCCGTAAATTTCCTTTTTTATCTATATCTTTTCTGCTGAGGGCATCCGCAATAAAATTATCGGTCCCCTTTTTGTGTTTGATATCAAAGTTAAATTCTTGAATTAATAAAGACCACCTATAAATCCTATTATTGTTGAAGTTTGTCTTCATTAGATACGTCAGAGCTGAATGGTCAGTCTCGATCGTGAATTTGTTTCCCAATAAATAAAATTTCAACTTGATCAAACCGAATACAATTGCTAGCATTTCCTTTTCTGAAACTGTATACCGAAGCTCACATCCCCTTAAAACCCTTGACGCAAAACAAATTGGAACCTCAACATCCTCTTGCACCTGAACCAATACTGCCGAGACAGCGTAGTCACTGGCATCTGTCCTTAATATAAACTTTAAGTTAAAATCCGGATGAATTAATGTTAAATTTTGGAAAAATGACTCTTTTAAAATATTAAATGAACTTTCTTGTTCTTCTCCCCATTTCCACTTAACATCCTTCTTCAAAAGTTTAATTAAACTGATCGTTTTGTCCGAATACTCGGGTATAAATTTCTTGTAATAATTCAAGATCCCCAAAAATCCCCGTAAAGTTCTCAAATTTTTGGGTTGCGGATAATGCCGCACTTCTTGTAACCTTTCTGTGTCCACAGAAATCCCCTTTCCACATATTTTGTATCCCAAAAATTTTACTTCGGTTTGTAAAAATTGACATTTTCCCAAGTTTAATTTTAAACCTGTTTCCTCTAACCTTGTTAATATTTTGCTTAAATGCTTGATGTGTTCTTCTGTATTTTTACTATAAATGAGCATGTCATCAACATAGTGACTACAGAAGTCGTCAAATTCCTCAAGAATTATTTGCATAACTCTTACTAATGCCGCCGACGATGTGGACAGCCCAAATGGTACTACTTTAAACCTATATGTGTTTCCTTCAATACTAAACCCCGTATATTTTCTTGATTTTTCCTCTAACGGAATAAGCCAGAAAGAATTCTTTAAATCTAGTTTAGAAAAAATTGTTTTATTTCCAATGCTCCCTAACAAACTATCAATATTGCGAGGTGCTTCAAATTGCGGTTTGGTTAAAGCATTTAACCGTCGCGCGTCCAAGCACAAACGTATGGAATCGTCTTTCTTCTTGACGACCAATAAAGGGTTAATAAATGATGTACTCGACCTTTCTATTATCCCATTATTTACCATCTCTTTTATCTCTTGCAAAACTTGTTGCTTGTAAGCTTGTGGTATTGGATATACCTTACATTTGAAACTTTCTTCTTTTTCCACGATTAATTTGTGTTCATACCCATTCGCTACTTTAACTTGTTTATTAAAAAGTGAGTGATGCTCCTGTAAAATATGTTTGACGCGATAACTAAATTCTTCGGGGCATTCTATTTGAATCCCCGATAGATCCCTGAAATTTACTTCCCCTTCCGAAATTTGTCCCAATAATTTTTCCCGTACCTGAATGTTTGCAATGATTTTATCTTCCCTTGTAACTTCCCAATTGACTTGACCCCCTTCTACTTCTAAATATTTTTCCTCAACGTTAATATGACTTTTGAATTTTGCTAATAAATCTATACCCAACAAACAATCCATTCGCAAGTTTTTCATAATCATGATGCCCTCCAATTTAACATTGCCCCCAATGTTGATGTCTGCAATTATCATTTTATTAATTGTGGTCATCTTGCGATTATTCGCACTAACTAAATTTAACATTTTTATTGGAATGATTTTGTTTTCAAATTTTGCTGCATTTATTATCACAATTTTTTCATTTATTAAAGACACTTCAGCCCCGGTATCTATTAATGCTAGAACTTTAATACCCCCAATTTTGATGAAAATTTTTGGTAATATTATTAAATCGCCCCCTTCCCTTTGTTCAATGTGCTCAGTGATGAACTCTCTAGGATGTTCATATTCACACCGTAGTATTCCATTTGTCTGTTCCCTACACAAAATCCGACCCCCTGGTCATTTCATTTCCCACTAATGGTTGAGATGGCTCCCTTTCTGCTGACTCTTGTCCAGCTCTAACTGTCTCATGTACATTAATATTGTTTATTTCACGATTACCCCCTTGATTATGGTAAAAACCTCGTCCTCGGCCTCTGTTGACATTGTGGTTCCAAGACCTTTCCCCTCGATACGGCACTCGGTATGCAAAATTATCATTGCCCGTTAATTGATTTTCAACATTGTTGAAACCCCCAATATTGTCATCTCTTTCTCTTTTCCTTCGCCTCAATTGTCTCCAATCTTGGGATACTGGTTCCATATTGTTTCCGCCATGTTGGTGATAACTTTCACGCTTGAACCGATTCCAGTTTCCGGTTTGTTCCATCTTAAATTCGACACACCTGTCAAACCTCTTTAACACCCTTAAGAAATTGTCCACATTGTCCACTCCTTCTACTCCAACTCTTTCTTTTATATCTCTTTCAAAATGTCGACTTAATGTGTTGACCAATTAGGCTTTTGAACAAAAAATTTTTTTGTTAAAAATGGAAAGATCATATATAAGTTTTATAAGTAAACTATTTTTATTTTATTTTTTTTTACAATATTTAAAGAGTTAAATCAAATTAAAAATTAATTTTGAAACTTAGTATCTAAAACGCACCGATAATTACCGAGCGCCTGTGACGTCATAATCACACAAACATCAAAGTAGATTTAAATGTGCTTCTATTTGACAGACAGTTGATTTGTGTTTATTCTGTTTTTACTTACTAAAAATTACATTACTTGATTGAAAATGTATAATCGGAAAAGTTGTCGGACCTGTTTCGTACCACTTTGTAGAAATACTACAATAAGTACACCTGAAAAAGTGTTTTTAAATGTGCCAAACGATGTTAAACGTCGAAAACAATGGTTTCTAGCAGCACGGCGTATTAATCCTAAAACTACATCAAATTTTTATTCTTGTGAAGATCACTTTGATGTAAGTATTTTATTATAATTATTTAGTTAAGAATCATTTATATCAGAATCCGATCAAAATAAAATAGTTTCAAAAGTTAAGTTGTAAAGGGTGTTTGAAAATGAGCGCAAGATTTGAATTTTGCGGTATTATATTCTAATAGACGGTGCTGGGCTAAAAATTTAACTACTGTCAAGTAAACTCATTGCGATTATCAGTTATGATAAGCTATACAAAGAAAGAGCGGATTTTAATAGTGAAAACTTATTTAAAAAAATATGGTGCAAGTTCTGCAGTGACAGTTCGCCCGAATGTGTGCAATTTTTGGTCGACAAAAGGCACCAAATTCTTTTACAGTTAAGAGTATACGTATTAGCTGCCGAATCTGTACAATCGTGACATTGAACATTTTGAACTTTGCTTAAATTTTCATCAATAAATAATAATTTCACTGAATAAGCTTTACTGCGAACTTTGTGCTCTGGACATACACGACCTTTCACTATGCAAATGCTATTTGCTCGTTTTAGTTGCACATATGTATCCTATCGCTTTATCGTCATATCTTTCACGTGACACCCTAAAAAAATTTAATTAGGTACGTATGTTTAATAAAATTATTTTAAAACAAACTTACATTGACGCTTTAGCACCTCGAACTTCAGCTGAATTAAACCGAATATCATTCGTCAAAAACTATGTCACCATAAAAATATCCACAACGGGTATATTATCAGAATTAGCCTTTATAAACCCTTGATCACATATTTTTATTAATAACTAATAACAAAACTACTATAACTTCAATTAGGTACTTTTATAAGTTCCAGTTGTTGACAGTGATTTGTGTGATTATGACGTCACATCAGCATGCAGGCGATGGTTCCCGATTGTTGCGCGTTTCAAGTCATGTGATATTTTTTTAAATTTTCTAGATTTTAATTTATTTCTAATTAATTCTATGTAACTTTAAAATAAATTTTTGTGTTGATTTTCAATATTACTTATAATTAGGTATTGACATAAAATGAAAAAATTGATTATAATTTTTTATTCACATACCCAATTCTGACTCCAAATACTTAGGTTCTATTTGCTGTGCTTGATTAATTAATCTTATTGCGTAGTTTTCTCGCGAATTCCCATATCCCCGATATCTACCAAAGTTAATTTCTTCTCGTACTTTGCTCTGTTCGATTTCACCCCAATATTTTTTTAGAAATAAAATTTTAAAGTCATCTAAATCATTTATTCTACCCTCGATCATGGCGAACCACACTTCGGCTTCCCCTTTCATAGAATTTCGGATGATGTTTTTAACACTTCCTTGATCCTTGATTTTTCCGAGATTTTGTTCAAGACTTTTTATAAAAATTTTAGGATTTATTTTATCATCCCCATAAAATTTTCCACATTTATCTCCCTCAAATTCTCTTGTTAAGTGAAGCTTGAGTACTTCACCTAACTCCCCAATTGACTTCTCCTCTACCTTTCTTTTTAACATTTGAATTTCCTCTTTTAATTTATTTCCCTCAAGTTCTATCCGTTTATCCAATTTTTTATTTATTCCTTTCATGCTTTCATTTACATTTGTGTCAACTTCCATTCTTGCTCTCAGTACTTTCTGATCCATTTGCTCGTTGGTTGCCTTTATTTCATTATCCACCTTGTCAATTCTTTTTTTATTTACTTGGACCTGTTTTTCTACCTTGACATTTTCTTCTTTGATTTTTATTATTTCCTCATCCACTCGCGCATAACATTTATTCATATCGTCCATTTTTTTATTTATAACATCCAACTTTTCATTCATTTGATATTTGTTTTCTTGGATATTTTCATTTATTTCTTTAAAATTAGCATCCAGTCTTTCATTTATTTCTTTCAAATTAGCATCCAGTCTTTCATTCCTTTGATTATTTTGTTGTATCAATTGTATTAATAAATTTTTCATGTCAAAACTTTCTGACCCTTCAATGTCACTCGTCACAATTTCTATTTCCGGAGTAACCTCATGCACACTTATTTTACCGCTTCTCATTTCCATGGTAAAGCTAATTCAAACTTCAGTTTGACAATAATAAATTTCAAATTAAAATTTTTTTTTAACTTTGCTATTTTAAAGGTTTACCAAGATTTGTTTAATTTTTCGGTCGTGGGTTCGAGCGATCGAAGTTTCGTTTTTTAGCCCTACACGTTGGCGCGCCAATTAAATATGAGGTGTTATACGGTGACTATACTTTAAAATTTGAATTATAAACAACCAAAATCTAAATTTGAAATATTCAATAAATGAAAAAGAGACTTTACAAGTTTTAATTTAATTTAATTATTAAAAAAAAACAAAAATAAACAGTTAACACGAAATTAAATGTCAAACTCCGCACGCGCACAAAAAGTTAAATGGATTATATCACCTATTTTTTATTATCTGCTTCCAAAAACAAATTCCAATTTCTGGTTCTTCTGACTCGACAATTTCCCAAACTTAGATCGTCGGTGTTGTCCAAAAAAAATTACTGGTCAGACGAACGTGGACCACACGTCGATTTTCCTTTACGGAACCAAAAGAAAACACACTTTGGCAAACGCTGCACACACGTCTTTCCTCTTATAAGGAAACGAAACTCAAATTTTTGCAATGCGTGGAACACACGACTATTCTCCTTCAAAGACCCAAAAACACACCTTGGCATACGTGGCACACACGTCTTTCCTCTTATTAGGAAGCGGAAATCAAATATTTTGCCATACGTGGAACACACGTCTATCCTCTACTAAGGACCCTCGTCAACTAACTTTTCTATTAAATTTTGTTTCCCCGGTGATTTTTCTTTTTTCATTTTTGTTTTCCCGGTATATAAATTTTTTTACATTAATTTTATTTGAATCTCTTTTTTTTTTTATTGAAATTTTTTTATCAAGTTATTTTTGAAAATGTCATCGCATAACCCCCTTACGCTTTTCAGAATAGGAAAGCTCCTGAATGAACACCGCAATACATGGTGGTGCAAAACGATTCTTATGGTTTTGAATGCTAAACTTTTTTATTTCAGGGTTAATTTTTATGTTTTTATTATTATAATTTTTAATATTATAATTATTCAAATTTGTATATTATAATTTATTATATTATTTATAACAAAGTTTTTCTTTATTTCAATTTTTATAAATTAATTAAATAAAATTTTTATAATAATTATTTGGATTTCTTAATTATACTCCTACTATTAAAAATGGTTACTGACAACAATAATTAACTAAGCAATAAAATATACTATAACCGAACAAAATGTTATAGCAACTTTATTATTTTTGGTACTGACCAAAATAACAAATAATACTGACCAAATTAACAAATTGTACTGAAAAAAGCAAAAAATTGTACTGACCAAAAGTTGATTTTATACTGATACTTAAATATTTATACTGACCAACCATTTATTTTATAAAATACTGACCATTTAAGGATAAAAATACTGACAAAAAAATAAGTTGCATAATATTAATATATTTAAAAACACAAAAATTTAACAAGTTAAATAAACGATAAAAATTCTTTAGCACTTTAATATTTCGATACAGAAGGTATCTTCATCAGAAATAATTGAACTACAACTTTCAATTATTGAAATACAACTTATTATATTATATTTTACAAGTAAATAATCCTAAGTTATTATAATATTAATATTGTATTTTTCGGTATTTTTATTAAACAATCAAACTCGCTGAAATTTGCCCACCCATTTTGCTAATAAATTTTGCATAATGCCATTGAAATAAAAATTACAGTAACAATGGACTATTAAAATAGTAGTTAATGTAGTGAAACTTGATAGTAATCATATCAGTATTTCATAATAATCAAAAATGCACTAAAACACAGATTCACCATGTTTTCACATAATTATAAAACATAATTTGAAGTTAATACTTCACCTGATTATGCCATATTGAAAATGTTTGAAAAAGTATTATATAGTATTTATTTTAGCTTTAAATTACGTCTGGCGTATTTTATTTTCTGGTTTCCTAAACTTCTTGTACTTCTTGAAATATCAAGCAACAGTTTCTTCATGACAAACATAACAACATATAAAATATTACTTTATTTATAATAAAACACAGTTAATATAAGTTAATATTCACTTTTTTGTACTTTTCCGCACATACATATTTGTATGAAATAATAATTAAGACTTTTATATTCTACAGCTGTATTCACGAATACATGGACGTATACTCTGAGGTGGTACAGCCGGAAGCCGCGGAGTTGATAAATTCTCCATTTGGAGGACGATATTGCGGAAATATTCCACCACGACGACGAATTTCTCTTTATCGCGCCATAGCTCTTAGCTTTTCTACAGATAAAAATGCTTCCACGCCCGATCTTTTCAGCGGCAGATATTCTTTTATTAATGATTGTAAGTATTGACTTTTATCTTATTAATTACGAAATATTTTCTATAAAAATATAACTTTACTCATTTCTACAAAATTCAATAATTTATTATAATAGAGATAGCTAAATGTCAAATTTTGTAAAATTAAATTAATAGAAACTAATCGCTTTCGACTTAAGACAATCTTGAATATATTATATCAGATAGTTACATTTTATAAATAATGTCCGATTTTGTAAGACATTTTAATCAGAAAATCAAGATCACATTTAATATGAAAATACCTGCTATAAATATGTTTTTATAATTTATTATGAAAGAGAGCACTTCCTTGTAATAAAATTCATTACAGTTAAAATATATAATATTATGTTACAAAATCTTATATGTCAACATTTGTTTGTTTAACATAATTTTCAATTCGCTCATTGCTTTAAATTTTCGTTACTTTCATTAAGTTTAAGAAAATATATAAAATATAGGTACCATACAAAATATGTATATTACACATAAAATAATAATATGTATCTATCTATCTACATTTAAAAAAAGTACGGAAACAACAAATTCTTTGTTTTTTAAAATTTAATTTGAAACTTCATCAAAAAATACCGATCGCTGAAATGCAGATTGTAATGAACCTGACGTCACTTTTCTCGGTTAGGGTTCGGTTCGGCATTATAAGCGCCAATGTCTATGTGTATTTCTGAGTTGTGAGATGCAGGCTTATATTGCATGTTTGCCGAAATGTTGCACAAAATGATCATTTCCGTTCTGTTCGTTACTTTGCGCGTCAGTGTGTACAAAACATAAAACATTAATTGTTCTCTTAATAAGTCACTGTACCTTTTCATTGTTGCAGTGTTGTTTAGTTTCTTCAACCTTTTTTATAATATTTTTGAAAATGAAAGCATACGCTTTGGAAAGCTTAAATAAATATTGATTTCTCGAACTGTTTAATTAACTTGCTTTAGTTTTAATTCATATTATTATACCTTTTTTAAAATAACAACAAAAAATTCAAATTTATAAATATTCAAATTTTGGGATTCCGGATGCTCAAGCATACTTTCCGTTTGATGCCTTCCATTATGTTTTGCAAGATCTTTTCCGTCACTCTACTTGCTGCTCTTTTCCACTTTACCTTGAATGCTTCGATGCCCTTACCTGGATTTTTATTCTTTATCAGTTCTTTTTTTACTAGAGCCCAATATCTTACAATCTGGCGAACTTCTGGCACGTTTGGTGGATTAGCCTCTTTAGGTACAAATTCAATATTTTCCGCTTTGAGGAGCTCCAAACTTTGTGTAGCATAATGAGCTAAGGTTAAGTCAGGCTAAAATAATATTGAACCATCATGTGAATTAATGAATGGTTTTAAAAAAATTTCAATATATTCTTTACCATAAATTCCTTCATTTATAGAACGAGATGTAATAAAAATTTTTCTTCGTTTTTCGCACTGAATAATAGCCTGCCAATCTAACAGTTTGGGCTCAAATTTTTCAACACCAATTTTTTTTATGGCATCAGAAAGATTCTTTTCGTTTTAAAATTTATACAAATTTTTCATCCGAGTTTTTATTGTTAAATGTTGTTTTTCAGTTCTTTTAGGTTTATGTTGTACGTATTTATAGGTTTTCAAATTATTTATTTATTTTGCTCGCTTGATGATACTTTCATTTATTCCAACTTTTTTAGCAACATTCCGCACTGAAGCACTTCTTTTTTATTTTTAGTAATTTACAATATCTTTATCTAATTTTTTTTTATCCATGGGATCTATTTTTCCTCCAGTTCCATATTTTCTTTGGATAGTGTAATTAACATAACTTTTTAATGTCGAATTTATTAGGTTTACTGTGATTCCGAGTTCCCTAGCAATCTTGTTACTGTAAAAATTCTCGGATTTTCGTTTCGCTTTAGCAAACTTTTGTAACGCACTTTTTCTTGTTTACTCTGCATTTTGTAAAATATTAAGAAAAACTGAAAAATGGCTTATACCTATGATTTCTATTTTATACTAACTATATATAATTTGTTTAAAAAGTTTTCTTTTTGTATGTGAAAATTGGTCATGAAAATTTAGATTTTCTAACATTACACTCCTCAAGTGATTGCTTTGCTAGGGATCTCGGTAATGGCTTTGGTTTTTCTAAAAAGTAAGAAGATAATCTAGCAAAGTTAGACTTAAAAAATTATATGACATACTTCGCAGAGAATTATCGTTAAGATCATCTTCAAAAACGTCTTCGTCGCTATGATTTCTTTTGCTTTTAGTATTATTGCTGGTTGTACTTTTTACCAGTCGAAGACATGGTTGAAACTGGCATCAGCAATGGTTTCTCATTAAGAAGGCTATTCATCTGCTATGAATTTAAAAAAAAAACTCTTAAAAAAAAAGTAAAACGATATAAATTAGATAGCTATAAATATAAAAAGCTATGATTAGTTATTACTGAAAATTATGGCCAAGCTTCGTCGTGACTTCTTATTATTGTCTTTCACACTTTTAAATCTTTTTTTCGGCCCATTAAATTTGAACTGTCATTGCATGCATGTTGTGTATCTTTTAGTTTTAATGATTTTTGCAAACGAATTCCATAATTTTTTTAAGATAATCTTCCGCTCAAAAATTCATTTTCCTTTATTCTTCTATTAATAGAAGTATGGCTTTATGTGGCCATTTGAATAGTAATATTACTAAAATGTAAAATTGATTTTTAAGCAAGTAATTGATTATATAACTGAACTTACCTCCTTGATAAGTTGTGATAAAAATTTCTCATTTTCTCTTCGGGTGTGACTTCTAAATCCACGAAACGACTTGTTTCGGAATTTATTAAGAATAGAATTTTGGGTTACTGTCGATCTTTTAAGAGCTCTCCCTTCAAAAGTACGATAGAAATGCAGGTTACTGTCGATCTTTTAAGAGCTCTCCCTTCAAAAGTACGATAGAAATGCATTAAATATTCTAAAAGAGCACAATTTTAGCTTTCTTATGAGGTGAGGATGAATAAAATCGGCCCAACGGTTACTTCACAATTTAATTTTGAAAATCGACTTTTTGATGTAAATTTTACAAGTTTACCTTCATGTTAGCTTGAAAAAGTCATTCTGTTGCCGGCACGTGTGCTCTTCCTATGTCGTGGCAATGCAAATTTAGGTGGGGATAGAGCGTGTTCAGTCAAGTCCATGCCGTTGGAGTGATAACATCGTTCTAGTTACTGCATTTTCGAGTGCATTTGCAAAACGGCGTTTGTAACAATTTACACAGGGGTTGAGAAAACCGCCCGGAGCCGCCCGAAGGGCGAGCGGAGGGTAGGTTTTCACTGCCCCTGACATTGGTTAATATAGGATCCCAGCCTTCGAATTTCGTCATTTATTCGAGGCCCGTGCCCTACGGGGGATGTTTTTAGTTTTTTTAGTGCTTGTCAAAACACGGCAATCTCGGATCCAGGATTTTCGTTAATTTTGGAAAAACTACTGGACCATCCGCAAATTTTATTATTTATATCTACTATATAGACCATTACCTACCACCCAGTGCAAAAATGTCGGCGAAATTCGAGCTCTTAAAACATCGACCGACCCCTAAAAGCACATAATGTGAAATATGTACTCTGTTCCGAAGCTTTTGTATTGGTCTACGTCCTAGTTCCTGATATCTGGTAATTTAAAGTTGTCCTTAGAGAATAGTTTTTTTTTTTAGAAAATCTCGAGAAAATTGATGGATACAGGAACATTTCTAATCAGAATTATTGTAAAAAAGTTATGGCCTACAATACTGACTTACAAGTAGACTACTAGCTTATCGTCTTCAAGGATGCGCTAAGGGTAGCGCCAATAGCGCGAGAGGACCAGTCGCAATTCAACAGGTCCCATACGGTTATTGCGCAGAATGATAAAATTATTACTGCAAAAAAATTGTAGGAATGATCCAATTAAGAAAAACATGCAGATTGATTCATTACATTTAGAGCATTGCAGAATGTATTTAATTCAGTTTACGATTTGATGCGTAAATAAGTAATTTATTTATATATTGATATGTTTTTTATGTGGATATAAATTTTTAGAAAATAATTTTGTAGTAGTTAAATTTTTATTCTCGTAATAAATGAACTCGTACGAACATTTTTTGTTCTATTCGGATCATATGGTGTCCGTAATGTTGGTTATAAAAAAATGCAATTGCTTGTCTCCTATCTTTTTTTAAATCCTAATATTTAATAACTTGACGATCATTTATTATTTCTTGATTTCTGATTTTCAAATTGACCATTATTATTTTGCAACTAAATTTTTGTTATCTTACTTTTTGCATTATTATTTTTTAATTAGTTTTCTTCGTTAGAAGTCAATTTAATAATAAAATTTAATAACCAAAATAACTCACATTCTTTGCTCCATTTTTCATCCATCCACACTATAGCTTTCACTTAAGGGGCAACATCACCCTAGCTACAGAAGAAAGGCCTAACCTTGACAATTTATTTTAGGAGTATGAAATGAGAATAGGATTTTTTTTTTCAGAGAGTTTATTCACTTCAACACATGTTGAAGTACGAAAAACAAATATTTTGTTATCATTTTAATACAAAATGCAAATGGCAGCAGCAGACCCCATCTTAAAAATCGTCAATTTTGAAAACACTTTTGAAATATCATACTTCATTTTATGCCAATAGACCCGCGTGAAAACAGCAAACAATATCAGCGATAAATTTTTACAAAATTAGCCGAAGCTGCCATAGAGCAATGCAGCAAACCTAGATAGTTACTTCTTTGCGCATGCGTACTAATCCATTTAACCCTGTTGTTCTCCTCGGAGAGACTTCATACTTGTACTTCTTCGGGTCATATTGACCCACGATACTGAAATAAATAATCAGATGGAAAAAAACAAGAATTTTTGTCCAATGCATATTTTATGCATTATTATATATTTATTTATATTATATAATATAAATACTATTAGTAGTATTATAAAAAAAATTAATACTTATTAAATACAAATTAATCTTGGAATAATAATCTCTCTTCCATTTAAAATTTACAATCTGTTCAGTATACAAGAACAATCAGTAAGAGTTTGAAAAATGATGTACAACAAACACAGAGGGAGACAGCCCCTTGTATAATAAAAAAGAAAAAAGGGTTACGGTCCAACTTCTACGCTCCGTTATTACAAAAGTACGATAGAAAACCGAAATTCCGAAAGACGAAATTCGGAAGCGTAGAACTTGGACCGTCCCCGAAAAAAGGATAATTTATTATAATTATTATCTACTTCAAGCACTTTTAAACTTTGTAGAACTATTTGCACCAAGATAATAATTGACAAGCATATCTAAAAACAGCTGAACAAGCATGTGTTTCATATAAGAGAAATAATATCAATTGTAAGAAAATTATTGAACAAGAAGATAATGCCCAATTGTCA
Organism: Cantharis lateralis; assembly: GCA_963170105.1. Taxonomy (NCBI): domain Eukaryota; kingdom Metazoa; phylum Arthropoda; class Insecta; order Coleoptera; family Cantharidae; genus Cantharis; species Cantharis lateralis. The sequence goes on from OY720629.1 coordinate 16,317,493, forward strand.
ATATAAAATTATTTCGGGTCACATGGACCGGAAGAGTATGAGTGTAACAATTAAGTTTTAATTATTCACAAACCATCTTCTTAAAAAAAATATAAATTTTATGTAATACCTGACAAGTGATAGACAACGTCATAAAATATTGGGAAAAAATATTCATAAATAAAAAAGTTATTGCAACATAAATTTAGATTTGGGTCATATTGACCCGAGGAGAACAGCAGGGTTAATTTAGAAATATGTTCCACCAATTCCAGTAACAACAAATAAAATCTTTAAATTTAGTATAAGAAATTACAATTATATATTACCAAATATAATACTTTATAATATAAATTAAATATATTAAACCTAAATAATATAATAATATAAATTTATAAACCCCTATGCAAATGAACCGCACTGGCATAGGTTTATTTCACATATGTCAGACTTTTGGTGGTAAAAATTTCAAAGTTAGACTATGTTCCGTTTTGGAGAAATAAATTTTTTTATAAATTCAAATTTTTTTAAATTTTTGACAAAACTGCAGATGCTACTGCTAAGGCACCTATGCAAATGAACCGCACTGGCATAGGATTATTTTACATACGACAGACTTTTGGTGGTAAAAATTTTAAAGTTAGAATATGTGCCGTTTTGGAGAAATTAATTTTTTTTATAAATTCAAATTTTTTAAAATTTTTGACATAAGTGCAGATGCTACTATCAAGACATCAAGACCCCTTTGGAAATCAACCGCACTGGCATAGGATTATTGCACATACGGCAGACTTTAGGTGGTAAAAATTTCAAAGTTAGACTATCTGCCGTTTTGGAGAAATTAATTTTTTTTTATAAATTCAAAATTTATTTTATTTATGACATAAGTGCAGATGCTACTACCAAGGCCTCTTTGCAAATCAACCGCACTGGGTTAGGATTATTGCTTTAACACTTTAGGTGGTATAAATTTTAAAGTTAGATTAGATTTGATTGGAGAAATGGTAATATTTTATTATTTTCACAAATGTTTTTCTGTATAATATCTATATTATGTTAATTAGTTGTATTATTTTTACGGTATGATATTGTAATTGTTATTTCTTATACTAGTAATAAAATTTAAAATTTAATTATGTAATGTAACATTTTTAAATTAAATTGATTAGTGCGCATGCGTATAAAGATACCTATCCAGCTTCTCTGCATTGCTCTATGGTAGCTTCGGTTAATTTCGTAAAAATTTGTCGCTGATATTGGTTGCTGTTTTCACGCGGGTGGCCAATAATACATTTCAGATATTTTGTTAAATGTTTTAAATACACCCAGATGGCCACTTAAAGGGTTGCCATGACAATATTGTAATATTTCGCGACGACCGACGCTCGGTACCAAAAGTTTCCATTTTAAATTTGATATTAAATTATGTTAATTTAACACATAATTATAATCGTATCCGCCATCGATTTTAAAATTTGGATAACGGTCCGGATTATCATTAATTTTATTTAAAACTTTTTGATACCACTCGTCTTTGCCTTCGGGTGTTAGCGAAATCGAATGAATATTTATCGGAGTACGAGACAACGCACAGTGGGGCCAGATCGCAAATCCGCGGCCAAAATAGAAAAAATGAAGTGTCATTTTTAAGAAATTTAAATATACAGTTAAGTACAGTAATACTCAAAGGGTCTAACGACATAATTTAAAGGAGTCGAATGTATATACCTGGCCCACAATAAGCAATTGAACAGCGACCTTTAAACGCGCAGGTAGTACAAGCTTTGAAGCAAGTTTTTCATAGCGCTAGAAAATGCATGACCAAAGGCGCAAATTTTGTCCGATTTTCAATCTACAAAATGGAACCTTTAGGTGAAAATATGTATATTATTTGGTACTTTAGAAAATTATATAATTGTAATATATGAATAAAATCTTTATCAATTTTTTAAATGCAAAATAACGTAAAAAATACGTACAAAAATTAACAAACAAAGTTGATTAAAGTGCACTGTCGGACGTTGTTGGGCGGAGTTTTTTCTTTCAGATTGTAGGTAAGACTTGTCTTTAATAGAATCTGAAAAAAAAACCTGCCCCGGAGTGCCCCAAGCGTAATTTACTCATATTAAAAATGAGAAAATAAAACATGCAATAATGCATATATTATGTAATTTCATAGATATTAAGCTTCATTGTCATATGCAAGTCCGCCATATTAGACCCGCAATTTTGTTTTTTAATTTTTGATATGATATACGTAATCATCGACCCCAAAAACCCACGTATACCAAGTTCTGCACAAATTAAGCATCATTTTCATTTTTCATATGTCAGTCCGCCATATTAAATCCGCCATTTTGTTTTTGGATTTTTTGATATGATATTCATAATCAACGACTTCAAAAACCTACGTATACCAAGTTCTGCAGAAATTAAAGATCATTTTCATATGTAAGTCCGCCATATTAGATCCGCCATTTTGGTTTTGGATTTTTTGATATGATATTCGTAATTAGCGACCCCAAAAACCTATGTATTCCAAATTTCATAAAAATCAGAGAAGTCCTTCATATTTTGGCCACAAATTTTCGATCTGGCCCCACTGTGCAACGCATCTGCCACTACGTTGAGTCTACCTTTACCATGCACGATGTTAAGGGGTTATACGCAGTCAGGGTTTTCAAAAATTGAATTTTTTTAAATTTCATTTTCGTAATGTATTGTCGTGGTATTTGTCTACAATTTAAAACGTTAGTTTTAAATTGTAATTTTTTTTGTTGGATTTTGAAATTTATTTATGGTTGAGAATTTTGAAATTCCCGCTAGAGGTGGATTTTGGCGCCCACTAGCGAGGAATAGTGGCTCTCTGGTCCAACATGGCGGAAGAACCAGTCTTAAAAAGAGAATTTATTTTATCTAATTCCTGAACCTGATTGAAATTTAGGTCGGTTCTACCAAGAACTATTTTAGAAGATTTTAAGATTTAAAACTCGAAACGATGTAAGTTTCACCCTCAAAGTCCGATTTGAGTTTAAAGAAACGGCAAAACTCTTGACCTAAAATTAATGGATATTCAATAATTATTGTCAGTAACTATCACTGAGATATGTCAGCAGTCAAAGGTAATGAAACAGTTCTATACTCTTTTGGTAATGTTCCATCTGCAGATTGCAGAGGTTTTTTGTGATCTTTATTTATTGTCAAATTAAGTTTGTTTATTGTAATATTACTTATAATCCGTTACGGCCAAGAACTGATTGATTAGCGCCTGGGTCCATAAGACATACGCTCACCTAATACATCCATAAAATATTAGCCCGATTATCAAATGGTCTGTGCGTAAATAATAGTAGGTAATTTACAAAAAATGCCATATACCCGGTTCGATTCCGGGTGAGATCGAAACTTTATTTACGACCGTCTCCCCTCGGAAGGCGACGGGAAACCACCGAGATGTAATCTCCCTAGAAAAACCTTCTCAATGAAGTGTATTTCACTTCGGTGGTTCGGAGCCCACGTTAAGCAGTAGGTCCCTTATATATATATATGATAACATCTCTTATGTATGCGATAACATCTGTCGCACAATACATACATAATATGTTGTATAATAAGAAAGAAGGTCGCTAACGATCGAATCGGTCAAAGCACTTTAAGAAGAAGAAGAAACAAACTTCATGCCTTATCATTGGCGTAGCTAAATCTGGTTCCAATGGATTTAAGTAGGAACATGTTGATTTTAAAGCTCAGTCTTACGTTCCGCCTTCAATAAACACTTACATAAATGCAACAATTTAACAATATCATCGACAGGTTGAAAAACTAATTTTTCACGATAAAGAAGTTGTAAATTTTCTTTTAAAATATTTAACTGTTATTTTTACTTGGTTTTACATTTAAACGAGGCATCAAATTTTGCATGTATGCAATGTATAAATAAGGTAGTTCGTGAGTACCCTGCTTGCGATTCCTAATTTCGTCCCATAATGATTCATCAAAATTTTCAGGCAAATACGTGAATTTAAATAACTTGACCAATTCATCCCAGGAATTGACAAATTATTTATTAACCCTAAAGCATATAAGTGCACTACCTTCAAAAAGATCGGCCGCGCTGGTAAACAAATTATGCAAAGAAATTCCTCTGGAAATCTTCAATTCCTCGACCCTTGCCAAGAACGCGTTCAACCCTAACGTTGATAAATTACCGTTAAATTTAACGTTCCATTTTGAAATGGTGTCTGGTTTACATAAGTATTGATTCTGATAAGGGTTTGGAGGTAATTGAAAATAAAGTGATATCCATATTTTCGCAGTTTTGGGAAAATAAAATGGGTTTTAGTTAACTAACCATTGCTTGTTTATCGTCCATCTTATATAAGCGAAATAGGGTATCGGGATTGGACACTATAGGGAAATTGACTGATAGTTGAAACACTATAGAAATAAAACTACCTTTCAACTATCAGTCAATTTCCCTATAGTGTCCAATCCCGATACCCTATTTCGCTTATATAAGATGGACGATAAACAAGCAATGGTTAATTGTAATTTTAGCGGGAAATTGACTGATAGTTGAAAGGTAGTTTTATTTCTATAGTGTCCAATCCCGATACCCTATTTCGCTTATATAAGATGGACGATAAACAAGCAATGGTTAATTGTAATTTTAGCGGGAAATTGACTGATAGTTGAAAGGTAGTTTTATTTCTATAGTGTCCAATCCCGATACCCTATTTCGCTTATATAAGATGGACGATAAACAAGCAATGGTTAATTGTAATTTTAGCGGGAAATTGACTGATAGTTGAAAGGTAGTTTTATTTCTATAGTGTCCAATCCCGATACCCTATTTCGCTTATATAAGATGGACGATAAACAAGCAATGGTTAATTGTAATTTTAGCGGGAAATTGACTGATAGTTGAAAGGTAGTTTTATTTCTATAGTGTCCAATCCCGATACCCTATTTCGCTTATATAAGATGGACGATAAACAAGCAATGGTTAATTGTAATTTTAGCGGGAAATTGACTGATAGTTGAAAGGTAGTTTTATTTCTATAGTGTCCAATCCCGATACCCTATTTCGCGTTTTAGTTAACATTTCGAGATGTCGAAGGATTAACTTGACTCATGGCCGATGATTTTCCAAAATTTAAGTGAATTGGAGTAGTCTTATTGTCTTTATTCGTATGATCTGCTATCGTGCTTGTATCATGTGCCAATTGGGAAAGGTTGGTAACTGCATCTAAAATATTGGGGGACATATACTTCGGCAAGTTCTTCGCGTGATTTTGACATAGCAATAGTTAGATCGTTTTGTTTTTGTATCTCCTGATTTAAAAGTATACTCAGTAGAATCTATTAGTGTTGCAATTTTTGATTGCAGTTTTTGAATGCTTTTTAATTCAGTCTCAGAAGGAAATGCTTTCCTACTGCGATATTGTAATCCGCTGTTTATATGCTGTAATTTCGCAATCAAACCTTCGCTTATCTTAGTAGTGGGTCATTTAAAAAAATCTAATAATTGTACTCTCAACAGCCATAGGGTGTGCAGCCGGGACAATATTCTTAGATTCGATCAGCTACCTAAAAACAATGAAGATGCAAAGTCCAATAACGAGAATGTCAATTGGCCAATAATTTGAATGTTCTTGATGACTTCCATCTTTTTGAACAATCCTATTATGGGTTTAAGAAGAACATAATGTGGAAATTACATACTAATTTGTAATTTATGTTGATCTTAAATTTAAAATGGTTTATCCGTGTAAATAAATAATAATTGTATTCGAGAATTTTTGGTAAACGGAGACAGCCTACATTGTTTAACAATAAAACCAACTGGGATGTATTCAAATCAGAATTGGACGAGCACATTCATTTGGACATAGCTCTTAAAACAGAAGAAAATTTAGAAAATGCAGGCGAACATCTGACAAAAAATATCCAGAATGTAGCTTGGCTTGCCACTCCCGACTGTGTATAAGTGAACAAGCTCCCATAATAGTTAAACAAACAATAGCGGAAAAACGTTAAATTCGCAAGCTATGGCATACAACAAGAGCACCCGATAATACGAAAAAATTTAAGAAAGCGACCAAAGTAGTGAAAACATTGCTCTTCAACCTAAAAAATAAATCTTATAATGATTATGTAAGTGATCTGTCAGTGACGGAAGCAAATGAATATTTCTTGTGGAGGAGGGCCACAAAAAACATGAAATGCTCACCACAAGCTATACCACCGATCAGAAGGGATACAGGACATTGGGCAAGGAGTGATAATGAAAAAGCTGCCGCCTACGCAATACACCCTGAAAGTGTCTTCAAACCGTTCCCTCCGACACTAAATACAAAAGATGAAACCTCAAACATATCTCAATACTTCGATGCACCATACCAGATGGACTTACCAATCAAGAAGTTTAAAATCAAAGAAAGCACCAATTTTTTTATTAAAAATCAATTTGGGCGGGGGGGCAGTGATAGCTACTAGGCAATATGTAATACGCAATTGCCTATTTACAATAATTATTATAGGTATAAAATAAAATAATAAAATAGGCAAGTAATTATCTATTATTTATATCGAGCATATAAAAATTATCGCTTCTTACTATTTTGCTGTGAAAGAAATTCGACAATTTTAATTATTAAGGAACTGCTTTTTAAAAATGTTATTCAAACATTTTGCATTAATTTTATAGATTGTATTAATCTAAAAATAAAATAATTTAAATTTGGGAATTTTGAAAATCATTTTTTACTTCGATGCGACGTAGTATTCCGACACTTTCAAAGACACTATATTGACAAATGCAAATTTCAATTATAAGGTTGCTGTAATTTGTGTGTTAAGTTTTAAAGGTGTAACCTATCCTGATAAGAAATTTAAGTTGATGAAAATTATGGTAATTTTTGATATGGCAGATGCGTGAGAATCTTGAAAACCGCAATTTTGGGATAATTTGTGAAATATTAAATCGACGGTAAGTGTAATTTGAGGCACAAGGATTATTTGATATGGGCGGCCAAGGGCCGACCGGGAGCCCGAAGGCTGACAAGAGAAGCAACAGGTTTCGCCCTTTACAGAGCTACCCAAAAGAATCGGTCTTTTTTTAACCAAATTTGTAATAGCTAGTTGTAATTAAGCTTCGATCAGGCACTAGATTACTTATTAAACTAAAAATTGTTGTTTGTGTGCATGATTTAAGAAGAACTAGTAAAATGTTCGATGGTCACCGACTTATGCGAATGCAGCCCGAATCTCCGGGATGTAACGTCGATAGTTACGGTCGATCTTTTACGAGCCTTTCCTTCAAAAGCAGGTTTTTGTGAAAGCAAAATTTAAATTTTCTAATGAGGTGAGGATAAATAAAATCGGCCCAACGGTTAATTCACAATTTAATTTTAAAAATCGACATTTTTTTTAGATTTTATTATTAAATTCGATTTTAAGTGGGGAACATCTAGGGGGATGTTTTCAATGGGTTTAGCGATTGTCAAAAAGGCAAATCTCGGATCCATCACTTTTGAAATTTTAATTTTCGAATTCTGTTATTTTTACTGTTATATTTACTACCACCCAGTGCAAAAATGTCGGCGAAATTTGTAGTCTTAATACATCGACAGACCCCAAAAATTTGAAATTTGAACTTGACATGTTCGATAATTTTTGTCAAAACACTCTTCCAAGATTTATTATTGAATTTATTCTAAATTTTGCTAGCTATCTGTGTGTATATTTAACGTAATAAAAATTGATATTAACATATTTCTTCTTAGATTGTGCTATTGCTTACAGTTTTTACAATTGCAGCGGAATACGAAGTGGGCGTGCCGGTAGCCAATACCCCGTGTAGTTTTCTAGTAAAAGGTGCCGTCAAGCCAACCGGGCTTATCATGTCTCCAACTTATCCAGGTTCCTATCCGAAGGACCTTACTTGCACATACCAGTTCCTAGGAACACCTGGTCAAAGGGTGCGACTTGAATTTAGAGATTTTGATTTATTTTTTGGAGGACCTCAGTAAGTTAAATTCTTTTATACTTAATATTTACAAATTAATTATCAACCTGCATAATATGATTTAAAACTAATGCGGTGTTTGGTTTTTAGTTGTCCATTAGATTATGTCAAGCTATACGATGGTCCAGATAATACATCAGCAGTAATCGGAACTTACTGTGGACAACAACGTAATTTGGTGCTGTATTCGTCTGAAGCGTCATTGTTCATATCTTTTGTAACCCTCACACGCACTGCCAACACTCAAAATAGGGGCTTCAAAGGCATGTTTGAGTTTTCTAACTCTTTTACTAAATTAGGTAAGTTTGTAATAATATTAACCCTATTAAGATATTTTAAACTTTTCCGAAAAATTAATCATATTAATATTAAGAAAAATAATAATCATAATAATATTTGGACAGATTTGATTTTATTAAATATTTTTATTAATATCAAGTATATACTATGTGCCTACTAAGTATTTTATTAATATTTTTGATATTGTAAGGGGCAACGCCACTGTGAAAGCTGAAAAAATAGTCAATTTTCAAGAATTTGTTTCCCATGATTAACTAATTATTAAAGGGATCGTATTGTTGTTGTTTAATTAAAATAAATATATTAAACTTTTTATCAAAAAATTTCAAAAATTATTGATACTTCCAGTAAACTATTAAAGTGCAGTTTACATTAGAATATGAATTCTCTTATGATTTAACATAGGAGGGGAGAAACCATAAAACACAGTTTACACTGTTTACACTGTGTTTTCTATCTTAAAATTATAAAATATATTATGTAAACCAGGGGTGGCCAACCCAAACGATCTTGCGGCCATTTTTGAAATGCATCATAAGTGATAACTCCGCGAACCATATATAAAATTATATATCCCCATATTAGATTTAGATACATTATATAGACATTTATTATAAAATAAAAATATTTTGTTAAAAAGTGTCATGAATCTCGCGGGCCGAAAAAATGTTCAATGCGGGCCGCGGGTTGGCCACCTTTGATGTAAACCCGGCGTTAACTTTTTTAATTTTATAATATCAGATCTATTGTAAGAAATGCGACTCCGGTGCCGTTAGTAGAGGACATGATCTCACAAAAGAGTATGTAATTTTCATAATTTTAATTTAAAATCTTAAGTTCAAACTTATTTTCGAATACATAATTATTTATTATACTTTAATTAGTATATCTACCTATCTAGATAATTATCTATATTATACTTGAGTAAAACAATTTCTTTTTTTTTCGAATTATTTTTCGAAAATATTTTCGAATTTCACAGTGGCGTTCCGCCTTCAACCAACAATAAATTAGTTAAATATTTCGAAATTTTCAGTAGCATTTGGGCAATAACGATCAATGATATAAAAATTAATGTTTGTTTGTTCGTCTCTTATAATACTCTGGTTATCCAGCTAGTTATTTATAATAACATATTAATAATTATTATTAGCGTATTTGGTATAGTACGTATACACACTAATGTACATCAATCCACATCTTATTTCTAAAACTGTTTTGTAATCTTAATACAAATGCTATAATGAGATGCCTAGGAGTAATCACATACAGCTATGTAGAAAGGTGTATAGATACAGATACTAAAGATACTAGTATAACTAGTATAACTAGTATAACCAATTACCAAATATATGGCTTATTTTGCAAAAGAAAAATATTTGAAACGTTTGTACGCTAAGCGTTTGGTAACCTTAGAATTGGAAGTAAAGTTGTAAAATTTAATTATTAAAACCTGGCTCAATGAAGAAAATATATAAAAACACAAATGCTTAATTTGATCAATTAAGGGGGGAAATACAGTTTCGAAGTACGTTTTTTTTTACTGATTTTCATGATTTTTTTTGAAAAAGAAGGAATTACTCAAATTTATTCAAAATTTAGGATTGTTTTGTTCATATTTTCAAACAAATATTAAAATTTTTTTAGGACATTTTTATTTAAAAAATGTAATGTATTACATAATCCGCCACCCATGGTAAATCGCAATCACACTTTGCTGTTTTGCATATTACAGTTTGGAGGCCACAGTTTTTATCTGAAATCAATACGATTTGAAGATTACTTCAAATACATGTTTCTCTTCGATAGGCTATGTGCACGTGATTTGAATTTTTAAAAATTCGACACCAGCGATTACGGTGGAGAAATGTGGAACTTTTCATGGTACAGATTATTACAGTTTGTATGTGTTGCTGTATTATTAAATACTATTTACATTTAAATCGCGAAATTTAAATCAATTTTGCCACTGTACCTGACTGCCCACTGTCCCAGCCCCTCCCTACATAAGTTTGTTAATTTGATTAAATATACACACATATGTGGCACGAAGAAGTTTAGGAAATACTACTTGTTTTTCCTTGTGTTTCCTCATACCTTTCAACTATTTTCAAATTTATTTGTATTCGTATTTTTTGAAATTAATCCCATGAAAAGTTCCGACGCGCCCAACCAGTGGGCACTAGTTGTGAACTTGCACGTAGTCTACATGAACCTAAATTTGACCAAAAAAATTGAAAATTGCAATTTTTTAGAGGTGTTTAAAATAGAGGTTTCATGTTTTGCATTATTTTTATTACTTTTTTGTAATAAAAATATAGATTAATGATATCAGCCTAAATTTAGGTTCTTATAGAGCGCAATTATATACAGAAACTATCACTTCTTAAAATTATTGGTTACAAACTTTTTGAGCTAGAGTGTACGCAAATCGAAAACAGATTTGAGAAAATCACGTTTGAAAATAAAATTGCCGAAAACATGAAATTGATGGCGGTAATGAATTATTTAAACTGTTTACTGATTAATCAGCGATTCCAGCACCATATAACAATCCTTTTTCATTTTCATAAGTGTCGTTTTCGGACCTAACAGCTTTGTGAGAGGTATTGTAATCGAGTGCAGCTCGAAGAGCTTTTGACAACATGGAAATGAAACGGCTTTTGTTTCCAAAAAAACTTTTAAATAACTTTTTATAGAAAATCGCCTAAGCTGGTAATTAGCTCTCTAAATATTTTTCAATAAATATCGCCGTTCTCGAGATATATGTGTAAATCTGTTTTTAGCGACCTTTGATCTGGCGTATATCTGGCGTAACACAGCTAGTGAAAAAGATATCGATAGGGAACTTTGAGACATTAGTCAGGGCCATAAATACTAAGGTGCATGTAAAAATTTAGCATGTTACAAATTATTTTCAACTCGGCCCCACTTTTAGTCTATTTTTACTGGACTAATCCCTAATAATTAGAATTACGGTATGCATTATATTATTACCATTAGGTAATATTAAAATAATCGAGAAATATACTAACAGTTTGAACCTCTATGTTGCCATTTGCTTCATTGTCCTCGATTTTATTCTCCTTCTTCACTTTCACTGTTTTCATGTTTTTTTCTAATACGCCCTTAGTATTACTAACCTCTTTTACTATTTTATTTTAAAATAATCCCGGTTTCCTTTACTCGATATAGTAAAAATTAAAAATTATCGGATAATCTATATTAATCTTGTATTATTAGAATTAGACCTTGAACAAGTTAATTAAACTATTTAAAAATTTCATATTTTCGCTTTCGACAATGTACCCTGTGTTTTTCAATAATATAAAAATTAATATTAAAAATATAAATGTAAAATATTTTTATTATACCTTCAGTATAATATTTTTATTTACAATTATTTATTTTATTTTAAATTATTTTAATTAAGTATTATTTATTAACTAATGAAAATATATTAAGTTATATAAAAATTATACTAATAGTTAAATTAACAATTGAGGGGCCTAGAAGTAAAAGGGTTCAAGTGACTTTTTTAAACAATGTAGAATATCATACTTAAAGGGTATTCTAACTTGGAGGTAAAATGATTTTTGCATTTTTCTTTTCGCTTTTAATTAACACTAAAACAATAATTCAGTTTTCAAAACTTATTTCTGGAATTTTGAATTTCAAGTTAACTTTATAGACATTTATTTCAGAACTACTGAAAATGCAGTTGAATTCATTTACTTCTAGCCTCCTCAATTGATAAAACGACTATGTAGTGTTGTTAATATTTCGCAGACTTTTCGTCTGCTTTGTCAGGAAATATTTATTAATATTTAAATTTAAATAGTTTTTACTAATTTTACTAGTATAATTTTTATATAACTTGATTAAATTATTTTATAAATATGAAATATATTTATACAAAATATAAATATTATATAAATAAAAATATTTAGTATATTTTGGAAAAAGGTAATGAGCATATTTAATTTTTTAATGGTTTAATTAACTTCTTTAGTTCTAATAGGCATGATGACTGATTTTGAGAAACTGTTTTATGATGTCCGGAAGTATCTACTATTTCCAAAAAATATCAAAATTTCTTCAGTAAATATAGGTTTGGTAGAAAAAATTACCATTTCAATTTGAAATCTAAACTTCACGCCAAAACGCTCGCTTGTGTCATGGCGTCTGTTTGTAACGTCACGCCTTATGAACTTCAAATTTGCAAGTTGAACAATGTTTATTAGTTTTTGGTTAAACGTTGAAAAACGTTAGGTGCTATGAATTCTAAAGTGTAAAAGTGGTGTGCAGTCCCCAGTTCAATAACACATCAATAAAAGCTACAAGATATTTGTTTACGTTCCACACCAGAAAGCCATACGAAAGAAGTGGTTTATGCCTATATTCACGAACGTCCGTAAAATATTTAGCAAGTCGTTAAATTTAATAAACCAATGGAAATAGAAATTATCCGTTAAATTTAACGGCTTCTTAAAAGATTTGTGAAGACGGGCATTAATTTTCCACGTCGAGATCCAACATCTATTTCTTCGAAATCAACAATTTATTTCTGTGAAGATCACTTTTGATGTATGTTTTTACTGTATTTCGTAAATTCTAAAATGGTGTTTGCATAATCTTATTTGTGGTCTAAATTTAATAATGAATTCAATATTGTTTTAGGGTTGCTTTCATCTCTTGAAAATTCACCACTGTTTCCCACAAAATTCCCTTGTTCCATGACTAAAGTTTCTAGATTTTGGTTTTGGTAACACAAACCTAACCAACTGATCGATGGTAACCACAAAATACTTAAAAAACGCAGATAACAGTGCGCACACTGTCGAAATTAAATCCAAAGTGAATGACGTTTTACAAGCTTACACAGACGTGCCGTCATTCGCTCTGATTGGCGTTCAACTTATCATGGCGGATTTCTGTATTTTCAAATTTTATTTTATCAAAGAAGTTATAAATCTTGCTCATAATATAAAAAAAATACGTTTTTTACAATCCATGAATTTTATTTCATTAGATAATAAAGACAAAAGTTTAATGATTTATGATTACTGTCATCATGCCTATTCTAATAATATATTGTGGTGTAATGAACGATCTTGCGAGTTTTATTTTATTAAAAAGAGCGTTAAAAGCTCACAAAGGGTTTTTAACAGCGATACCATCAGGTAAATGTAACAATAACACTCTAAATTACACAAAATTTTTGTATTATTTAAAATGTGAAGTGAAACGGTGTTAGATAATTTCGTAAGTGCCTGTATACAACAATTTTTACCTGAAAGTTTAAATTTTGCAAGTTGGAAAGAAGATAAGAGCTCTCTCCTACATGTGCATTCGCAGATAAGGGGGCGAATAATTTTTAGTGTCCGACATTTTTGGACATTTTGGACATAATTTGGCGAGTATTGTTGATTTTTGGATGAGATAATTGTGCATTTGGTGCATTGGATGCTGCATCATTGAAATTTCCGATATTTTTGATGGTATAATTATTTTTCTGAAATTAAAAGGTGTTAAATTTTGATAAGGAAGAGATCCTCCATTTTGAAAGTGAAAATTTTGGTATAAGAAATTTTGTGATTTTGGAAATTACTTACCGTTTCACACCTGAAGATTCTTTTAAACTGCACAAGCTCTGTAACTACTACAGAAGAAGAAACCACAACCACGTGGATAAATTTTGGTTCATCGATTCAGCAAGAAAATTCAGTCGGAAGCACAAAGATAAAACGGTTGACTTCAGGTCGGCTTACACACATGAAAATACAGGGTTCTATTTCAACACCGTGGCAGTTGAAGATTAAAGGTCGGTTCACAAAAACTTTTTTAATTTTAAAGAAATTTTATTCAAAGATTTATACAATTGTTTTCTTAAAATTTGCTACACATTTTACACTAGTTGTTTTGAAGATATCGAATTTAGGCAAAGGGATAAATTTGATCCAAATAAATAAAATTCCGATACTTTCAAACAAACACAAAACACAAAAAAAACCTGAAGCGTATGAAATTTATCATAGTGGGTACGCTGTTAAATAAACCTATTTTTTGTCACCACACGCATTTTATTAGCCGTAAGATCGTTAGGAACCCGCTCCTGAGAACTCTAGCTCTCCGATTGGTTAAGTTAGCCGAGGCAAACGAAGGTAAGAGAAGGAAGTTAGCTTAAAAATTAACGTTCCATTACAATATTATCTCACAAGTTACGAATTTATTAATTATATATTAATCTTGGAAATCTCGTGAATCTATTCGTGTGCGCAATAGTTTTATAAGTTTTTCAGCATTTAAAATCAAAAGTTTGCAAAATTCCTTCTTAGTGCCCTCACATTATGAAACGAAGCTACTCTCAAAATTGCAAGTCTCTACCTATTATAGTTTAGGCTTTACGTTAATTATGTGTCAGTCAAGACAAAGCCGCTTATATTATAGAATAAACAATAAGTTAATATTGTACACATGAACCTCATCTCTTCTGGTTCTTGAAAAAAAAAACAATCAAGGTTAAACAGCTCCATCAGCACAGCAAATTTTATCTGAATCGGATTAACATTTCCAGAGATACGATGACATTTTCATTATTTATATTTTTTTGTATTGAAGTAGCCCTGGCCAAGATTTCTCTGGCAAAACCTTATTTTCACAACTAGAGCCCACAAGACACACGTCCAAAAAGTTTGATTGCCATCGACGCAGAAATGTCAAAGAAAATCGTGGGGCAAGGACTTTTTTCAAGTTTTCGCAAAAAAATAAATTTTTTTTCATGTTGCATTCCTGAATTTTTACATACTATTGGTTGAAATCCCTTCAGCACTTCAGCTCTTCTAGTTTCAGGTAGCACCCGTTCGTATATTAAACGTATTGTTGTGAAACCAAGCGTTTATGGGTGATTGATTACCCTGATCAACCCCTTTATTTTCATTTTTTCATTTTCATCTATTTAGAGATTTGTGTATTAGATATACATGGTGGTACAAATAAAGTGTACGATGTAATCAAATTAGTATACTATCTATACTATTGCAAAACTGAATTGCACTTTTTTGTAGTGTTCGATGGTTGATATAGTATTTTCTTGCGGTTATTAGTAACATTTAAGTTAATAAAATAAATAGTTTAGTAAGTTAGTAATATAGAAAAGTATTTATTACTAAATATTTGTGCCAATCATATCGAACTTTATTTGTATTGTCCTGTATATACCTAATAAATAAATATCTAAATATCTAATAAATAAGGTTTAATAGTTTTTTGAATTGAAAATAATAAATTGTCCTAAATAATGCCTGCATCCGAAATTACCTTATTTTCCGGTACCTACAAAAAAAATTGCTTGCGTTTCTTTTACTTTTGAGTTTTTCCAATTCTTTTAAAATACATACTTTCTTAGATTCACAATGAACGAAACCGTAAGAAATATATAAGAAATTATATATATGTTATAAACGCAAATAAAAGCTTAATAAAACATCGAATAATGTTGAAATCTTATAGTGTTTTGGGAATATCAGAATAGGGTCTTTTCACATTTTTAAAAAAGTATGTAGGAAGGTAGTTAAGTGACCATATAAGCAAAGTAACAGTAAAAAATTTTTTTGAAAGCCTCATGTCCGAGTAATTTTGTAATGAGTTTTATTAAGTAGACAAAAATGCCTAGAATACAGAATAAGTCGTGTTTTGTACCCCATTGTAAAAGTACGACTGCAAATACACCCGATAAAATATTTATCACTGCGCCACTTAAACTTTATCGTAAAAGAAAATGGTTTAAGCAGTCAGAAGAGATGCACCAAAGTCAAAAACAGTATATTTCTGCTGTCCATATTGATAAACCAAGCATCAGCGCTGTGGTAAATGAATCAGAAATGACTATCTTGGGAGATAATATGACTATAACAAATTTTCCAGTCTTGGCCACTACAGTAGTACCACCTCAAACTAGAAGTATTGCAGTACAAGTAAAATCGTCATTTTGTAGTAATCGTGTAATATTAAAAGTAATGTGGAACATATTGTTACTTCACCACATGAATCTGTATTGAAGCAAGACTCGAGTACTTCTCCAATCAAATAATCTCTATCTCTAAGAGTTTATCGTTATTGAAATCGATTTTATGGAAATCGAATTTCCACAAGACAAAAAAGATGCACAATTGGAATGTTGCAGGGTACTTGTTTGTTAATAAAAACAGACCAAAGACTTATTCAGGTATCCCGAATCATTGATTTCCATAATTACATATACGTATTATCAATTTTCTTCATGAAAAATCGAAAATGGGTAAGGATAATTTAATGTCAACCTTTTTTGATAAATTCCATCACCATAAAAATGTTTACTGATGGTAAATTATTTGATGACGGTTTCACAAACCCGTCTGAGAACATCCTTAGTTAAAAACACCAAAACAGTAAGTTAATTTGAAACTTTCCAAAAAACCAAGCACAATACGCTGTTTATACATTGTAAAATAAGGAGAAACAATATTTTTGGAGAACTTTGACGTCGCGAATGACTTGATCAATCAGGACCATTTTGATTCTCATTTGAAATGGATCCTTTTAATGCATCTTTAAAAGCCATATTAAGGGCCAATTTCATAATGAATTTTAAAGGAAGCGTTAAATTTAAAACCGCTTTTAAAGCCAAATTGATTATTTTGATTGGTTAATTTTGTCTTACAAGCGGTTTTAAATTTAACGCTTCCTTTAAAATTTATTATGAAATTGGCCCTTAGTATATAATATATTTTAAGTAAAATATATATGTATATTTTTAATATAATTATGTCAATATACTTACTTTTAACAATTATTCAATTTTTTACTTTCTCACTGTCAAAAATAGTACATTATGCACCATGGGAATAAAGTGATCCTTTTTTGGCCTGAGGGTAAAGGTTTGTTTGCACGAGGCGTAGCCGAGGCAAAAATTACCCTCAGGCCAAAAAATTTACTTTATTCCCGAGGTGCATTTATACTGTTTTTTGCAATTGCGGGAGGTAAAGTACTTACTTCGACAATAATTACGAAATTTTAATTAAAATTTGTTCTATAAAGCACGTGGTTGATAGTACCAAAGTAAATGAAGCATAGTTGGTTATATTATTATTGCCAACTAGAATTTTTTCAGAAAAATGTACTAGAATAGTTCAGTTACATTTGTGCCTTTGAAGGAATAAGACGTGTCATGAACGGGAACCACGAGATTGCCGAATCAGCCAAGATGGTGTTGGCAGAACTTTTGCCGACAAAATCAAGGCGGTCACCAAAATTGGAAAATAAGATTGACATCGGCAATTTCCACAAGTTATCCGCATTTATGAAGCGGAAAAACGAAAGATATTTTCCGAAAAAATCGCGCGTCGTAACCTCTGACCACGTGGTCAAATTTTTGAAAGAGGCGCCTCGTGAGAATTTTTTGGTAGCTAAAGTATGTTCTTTTTATTTATTTACCAATTTTTTCCACTGTAGGTTGCACTAATATTGAAATCACAAATTGCGGTCAAGTAAACATAAATATAAATGTTACAAAAAAATGAGAATTAAATTGATAATAAAATCTGGTGACTTTTTTTTTGCCCGGCAGTAACTTATTTTTTAATTCTCGACAGCATATCGGCCCTCACATTCCCTTCATTATCTTGATGTCCTTTCACCTAATTGAGTGTAAGATTGTTGAATGTTGATGTTTCATTCAGTGTCCGATAACATTGAAGTATCAGCCCCGAGGTAAAAGTAACGGTGTGGCGGTTTAGTGCCACAAGGGCCGCTCTGCTGTCTGTAAATATCTGAAAATTCTGTAAAGGTCATTTCATTACAAGGAATTTCTAAATTAAAACTATTTAAATTGAAGCGACAAAAGATTGCTACTTAATTTTCTCAAAAATTTCTAATACAAATTGAGGGATTTCCCCTCCCCCCTCTGCATTAAATTACGGTATACCTTTTTTAGTAACTGACTGTAGGTGCCAGAGATTGAAAACGACAACTTCAGTTTGATTTGACGAATTTTACTTTCGCAAACTAGATTTCTATAAAGAATTTACAAAATCTAGAATAAAATTTAAAATCCATTGACGAAAGAACTACGAGGCGAAATAAATGCCCCAGTTTATATCATTATTTCTGTATGCATGTACCTATCTATTCACGGAAAGTAAATAAAAGTAAAAAAAATAATAATTTTTGCTAAACCTTTATGGTTAGATAATAATTAAGTAATTGTATTAATTTAGAATTTTTATATTGTATAGTAAACTTATAGTATTGCAAAAATTCATAATATTATAAAATAATACTTAGGTACTTGTTTTTATTAAATACTCATAATATGAGTCGATACATAAATAATATTCTATCGAGTTGAGAATAATCAAACTCATATTAAACATTCATAATTATTATGTATCTAACATTTTGCCTTTTTAGATTTTATAAGTAAAAATGATGGTGAACATATACGTGGATCAGAATGTGATCAAAAGATACTAAGTAAAAAAGAATCAAGTGGTTTTGTATTTAGTCCGAATTATCCGTTCCCTTATATGCCTAAGTTGGTGTGCCGGTACTTCATCTATGGAATGCAAGATGCTCAACATTTGGAAAGGGTACGATTAGAGTTTGTACTTTTTGAAATTCCAAGAGGACCCAAGGGAGAGTAAGACTATTTTTATTTTAATTGTATAGTAAAATAAGATTTAGGTATGTTTTCATAAATGACGACAAATATAATAAATATGCCGTGATTATAATGTAGCCGAAACAACTATGTACATACTTAATATTTTTGCGATTAAAAAATATTTGGTGGTGATATCGTTGCATTCGACGATATTTAAAAATTTATTTTTTTTGCGATTTCTTAATTCAAAAAGGGGGGGGTGCACTTAAATGCACCTCATCCCCAACAAAACCTGGTAACTTTGTTTAGATATAACAAAACAAAAGAAAAAGCTTTCCAAGCAACCTCCAGTTGAACATTTTGTTTACCAGCTTAATGTCATTTATACCTAACCACAGATGTGGTTTGATGTAATTGTTGGTTGAGTTACAGGTGGCAGATTCCGGGTTCGACACTTTCACTGTAAAGCATTTCTTTTTGAATGACCTTCTGGTGTGCACAACATGTTGTGGATTTTAGAAATGGTTTTAAATGTCCAGTTTAAGCATCAATTAACAGAACGTTAAGGTCAAAAAAAAGGTCAAAAATGTTTTGGTGAACTTCCAGGATTAGTCATAGATAAAAGTTAAATTAGGAAAATCCCATACGTTATAACTTTTTAATAATCTTAATTTTTGGAGCGAATATTTTCAATTAGTGCAGAGTGTTTTCGTCTGACTATCATCATAATATATTGCTATGATATCTACTTAATTCTTCTTTGCATAAATTCCTCCAACTAAAACACCTAACCTAATATGTTCGATAACACTTCCAACTTCAATAAATTTAAAAAGTAAATGTGATACTTCTTAACAGCTCCCGTAAAATTTCAAATTTTGTAATACCTTCTAATTGGCAACTTGATAACTTATTTTTTAATCAATCCGCTAATCGTTATTAAATAAATAAAACCAATTTTGAAAAATATTTTCAAACTTTATTTCCAATTTATTTAAATATCATCTCTATGAAAACTTTTTCAAAAAAAAATCACGTCCAATCACGACTGCTTTAAAGTTAAGTTAATGTATGCCGTTCCCACCTGGTGTCGCTATCGGACGGCTTTGCCTTACCTTAATAAATATTCAGCAAATTATAACTTTAACAGTTCTCTTGACAATCAATCTTTAAACAATTATTTTATTCAAAAAATGAATCAAAATCATTAATCCAAATCAATATCAAAATTCAAATCTTTTTCATCGACTTTTCAAACAACTTTAGTTATAGTGTTATTTTGGGTTAGGGTGGGACGCTCATCTCCAAGGTGAGTCTGTCGGGTCGTACCTCTTCAGTATCCTCTTCTGGAGTCCAAGGAACAGATCACTTAGGATGGTCGCTTGTCTCAGTTGATATATTTTGTTCAGATATGCTATTTTTGCCTTTATGCTGTTCACCTGTAAATCAGTAGTAATAAGTCTGGTTTGTAACATACTATGGAGCATTACAAATGCTACGTAGTATTTTGTTTTGGAAGCATTGAATTCTCGCTATGCTGGAGTCTCAAGCAGCATCCCACAGTTGTACGCCATATATCCATATAGGTTTTAGAATGATTTTATAAAGTAGTACTTTATTTTCTATACATAAAGGTAATTTGGGGCTTGTGAGCCAGTACATCTTCCTATGTACGAGTCCTAGCTGAAGACGTTTGCTGAAAATATGCTTGGCCCACAATCGTTTATCGATGTGGAATCACAAGTACTATACTGATTTTTGTATAAAAATGATTTGGCCATATAAATCCACACTTGGGCAAGTACCTCTTCTAATGTAAGAGTGAAGGTGTTGTGCACAGACTTAGTGGTGTTTACTTCCACTTGTTAAGTCTTCGGCCAGTTCTCAACTTTGTTTAGATGGATCTGAAAGAGGCGAGATGTTTGGTTTGGATCTTTGTCGAATGCCAATATGCCCGTATCATCTGCAAATGTGCCTGTAACGGTATTTTGAGTTTCCGGTAAGTCTGATTTATATAAATGGTATAGAAGTGGTCCAACGACGCTAACTAAGACAAAATGGGTTGTAGGGTCGTGTAGATTTCTCCATGTTTGACCAGAAAATACCAAATTCTTAGGTATGACTCCAATTAGGCGATAGAACTGACAAGGCAGGTTCTTTTTAATTTTGTACAGCAATCCCAGGTGCTACACGCTATAAAAGGTATGCGAGATATCAAGGGAGACAGCTGAGCAATATCTCTTTCTTTCTACGTCGGTTCTGATCGTTTTACCACCTCGATGAAACTGTTCTACGGTTTGGTGCTCTTGGCGGAAACCAAACTGATGACCCGTAATTAGATTTCTTTTTTAAATGATGGGTAGCAATCTATACAGTAATAATAGCTTTTCGAATAATTTAGACAGAATGGGTAGCAGACTAATGGGTCTGTAAGATAAGGTCTCGATTGGATCCTTTTCTGGCTTCTGGATCACATTTTCTATCTAGATTCTAGAAATTTTGTTCGACACATTTCTTTGACTTAATATTTATTCGAATGAGCATATTCGACACACATTTGTTCGACTTAAAACTTATTCGACATAGACAATACAATCACAATGGTAATTTATTTGTTACATACATATCTATAGTATAATATTTATTAACCATTCTTTTATTCTATAAACTCCTTTTCTGTGTATTGGTTTGTTACAGACTTAAATACCTACCTGTTTAATGTGATTTAAAGTATGGTATATTTTTTAATCTTTTTAATTACCTAATGGCGAATCTTTTTAAATATTTAGAAAAGTTTGTAAACTGAAATTTTCGGACATGGTATAGGTAGGTAATCATGTTTTAATTTTATGATTATTAAAAGAAAGATTATTACTTTTATTCAAATTTAGAACAACCATCTGCTAAGTCTTTTTTGTACCTTTTGCTAGCTGAATCTTATCTGAATATTAAACAATGGAATTTCCAAAATTTGCAAAATTGAATTTCCTGAGCTCGTTTATTTAATTAAGCTTATAAATCCTTGAAGAGGTGTTTACGTCAGTACCAAATCTTAGAAACGAAATTCGAGAAACTTCGAAAATCATTATATAATGAATAAATTACCATTGTACAAGTAGAGGAGTGTCGGGTGGTTTGAGCCATGTTTTGATATTTAACTATAAAATCTCATTGATTGAAGATATCATGAAGCGGATGTACTGTTAGAAAGCTTACCTTATTATCTACCTTACAGCATCATTGATTTTTCGAATTTAGAAAACACTGATTAGTTTTTCTCTAATATAAAAATGGGTTAAATTTTGAACAAAAAATAATTTGTCGGGTGGCTTGAGCCGCCTAAAATATCGGAGAAAAACAGTATCGGAAACTTGCAGAAATGAAGTAAATATCTAAAATAAATAATCAATATCAATGAAAATGATTTTTTTTATTGTTCAAATGGCTCCAAAAAGGAAAAAAAATACTCGATTAATTATCCGATTCTGGAAAATCACAAATTTTTCTAATAAAAATACAAAAAATTCACGTAGCATACATTCCAAAAGGCAATTTTTTATCATTTCCAATCGATAAATATTTATCCTAATGAAAAACACGAAAATAAATGGATGGCTCAAACCACCCAAATGACTCTAGTTTTTTTGTATTTTGGAAAAAAGAATTAAGGACGAGGCAATACTACGAAAACTTTATACACGTGAAAATTCATCAAATCATCGTATTGGTCTAACAACAATTTAACACTATTCACCAAAAGATTTCACTGTCAACCGACTAAAAAATTGCGGTGGCTCAAACCACCCGTCACTCCCCTACTTATAAAACAATGTATGGCAGTATACTTTAAAATATCATCAAACAAATAATGTACTATGCTACGTCGTATAAAATTTCATGTCGAATAAATGTTTGTTCGAATAAATGCCGAGTCGAACAAATGTATGACGAATAAAATTCCAAGTCGAACAAATGCTTATTCGAATAAATATTGAGTCGAACAAATGTATGTCGAATAAAAGTCCAAGTCAAACAAATGCTCATTCGAATAAATGTGAAATCGAACAAATGTTGTCGAACAAAATTCCGGATACGATCTATCTATGTATGTATCCCGTAACGCACCTCTGATTGGTCAGGTTTTTACCAACTTAAGGAACAAAAATAAATAAATCATCATCAACCATAATAATAGCCCAAGTCTGTCTATCTATCTATATATTGCTGAGTTATAAAATCTATCTAAGGGTGCAATTCAAATTATAAAATATTCCAACTATAAAATTAATTCAACGAAAACTTCACTTAATTTTTAAATAAAATTGATACCTCCTAACACCTAGTGTGTTATCTTCTTTGGTTCGTCTTGTACAATTTTTGTTTTTAAAACATTTTCCAATCTCACAAATGAACTTTTAATTATTAAATTTCATCGCCATGTTTTCAAAAATTAAATAAAACCAATTTTCATAATAATATTTAGTAAATTTATTTTTCATTTGTATCCAAAATTCTTATAGCTAACAAAATCGACGCCGCGCCGTCCGGCATTATCTCCCTCGAACGACATCTTATCCCAAACCCCACAAAAACATCGATGCTGCGCAATTTTCAAAATAAATTTAAATACTAAATTAAAAGCAATTTTACAGTGGAATACACAGCAGTATGTATCTTAACTTAACTCAAAAATGAAACAAGTTAAATAAACGATAAAAGTTCTTTAATTTCGATACGTAATGGATCTGAAATAATATTATGTATAGTATATTATGCTATACAGATGGCTGGTCAAATGACAATAATTTTTAATTTAACAGTAATTTTTTTTGTAACTTTCAATTATTTCTGATGAAGATACATACATTCTGTATCGAAATATTAAAGAGCTAAAGAAGTTTGTTTCATTTTTTAATTTTTAAATATATTATATTTCACAAGTTAATAATCCTAATTTATTAAAAATATTTATATTTAAAATGATAATATGGTTGATATTGAGTTACACTACTTAGGAGCAGTTTTTCAATTGTGAGTTAACTCTTGAACTAGGTTTAACTACGTTTATGACTATTATTCTGATTGGTTATTAACGTAGGTTAACCCTTGAACTTAGTTTAACTGGTTTAACTCACAATTGAAAAACTGGCCCTTAAACTTAAGTTTTATAGACGCTAAAAATGTATATAATTTTCTTTTAGCTGTGGTGATGGTTACTTAAAAATCTATTTAAAAGGTCAAGAAGTCACAGATTCATACGATAAATTTGATCATGAAATGTGTGGAGATGAAACTAAACCTGCGCTTGTAGTATCCGATGGACCCCGACTCGTCATGGTTTTTAGTAGTGGCGAACTTATGGGTCGTGGATTTAAAGCAAATTATACCTTCGAAACTGGTATGTTGTGGCATATTAAATAACTTAGAATTAATTAGAAAATACTAATAATCCAATATGGGTCATTCGACGTTAATAAGTGGAGCAGAATTTTAAAAAAATGGACTTCGATGTCTCCGATTTTGCTATAATTTTTTTTACATGCTCTATTTAACTACTTAAAAAAAATTTCTGTAACATCCCATCTACAACTCACTCTATCAGAGCTTCAGTTTTTCATTTTTTTTACTGCAGCTTGTTTTGAGTGCAATTGTTGTAATGAAACGATGCCTTCGCATTTATCGTCGATAAGTTCACAAATCAAACTTCTAAATTTTAATTGTTAATGGTATGTAAATTTAATGACGCTTATAAGCAAACACTACCAACTTCAAACCACAAATTTCACTATAATGTAAAATAATACTTAAGTAAAAAACATAGCAATAGATGGTGGCAAGTGATGCCGCGCACCAGGGCTCGGCCCCGAAGAGGTCCGGTAGTTTTTCATCATTCAGATAGGGCGGGGGTTTCCCTATAGTAAATAGTAGTAAGAAATTGACGGAAATCACAAACCGTAATACAGTAGTATCGGAGACAAAAGTATTCCTAAAAAGGGGATTTTACCGGAATTCGCATCCGGCCAGGCTTTGACTTGCTACGTCGCACACTGAGGCAGAAAACCTAAAACATGCCTTTAAATTAAATACAATTGGAATGGATTTCGATACATATTCAGGATTGTTAGGAGTCTTTAAAAAAATTGATTGCTGTAAATTTTCATGTTTTTTTTTAATCGAGAAAGAGCTTATTTTGCCGTAAAGAATTTTTTTATATTATCCTGTAAGATTCCTCTATAAAATGTAGATAATTCTCATCCAATGTTATAATTATTATTTATCTCAATAATATTTTATAAAAAATTCGTCTATATATTTTTGATCACCCTGTGTAAGTGATCCTCGTTAGTAACAAAATTTAAATATATGTAGTACTTTTTCCATGTTTTTTGAAAAAAAAATTTTAGTTTTTGTTTCTCAATTCTCTTTCTATAAACAAAATTATGAAACCATATGCATAAAAGTTGTAATAATCAAACACGATTAAGGCAAAGAGCGATAGACATAATACTGCTTCTTCGATTTCCTAATCATCACACTATGCGTTTCTGACTCATCAGATCAGTATCGCATATTTGTTGGATTCACTTAATTGTGTGCACCTAAATGGCACTGTCCAGATGGCATGGATACCAAGTAGCAGAAGCAGTCGTGTGTCTATCGTTTTTAGCCTTACTAATCCGTTAATATGTGGACACAAATATATTCCCCAAGTAACATTTTGTGCTGAATATCATCTGCGAGCACGCTGTGTCAGCTAAAAATTCAGCTATTGAGCTGAGTCAGCTACTGAAAAACAGCTGATTCAGAAGGTGATTTGCTGCTGAATTGCTAATTTGGCGGCTGAAAACCTGCTGAAATTACTCTGCTTCAGCTGGTGAACATGCTGAATCAGCTCATATTCAGAGCTGAATCAGCTGATATTAAGAGCTGAATCAGCTGATATTCAGAGCTGAATATGAGCTGATTCAGCATTTTCAACAGCTGATGCAGAGCTGATGCTGATGCAATTTATATTTTTTGGATAACCCTTTATGAAGTGCTTCCGAAGATTATTAAATTCTTTCCGGTTAAATTCCAAACGGCAGTGTTTTCTTATCTTCAATATACCTATTAGAAAAACCAAGAAACAAAGTTTGCAAATGTTGGGAACATATTATCCAAAAAGCCCAAAAACTATAATTGAAATATACTTAAATTTTCAAGTTGCAAGCTAGAGATTTCAATTCTTTAAAATGCTTCCGACGCGCGACGACGGAGAAAAATCGCGGTAATCGGGGTTACATAGGAGATTCCGAAAGTTTAATAGTATTTTAGTGTGGGTTGGTTAATGGTGTATTGAAACGTTATGAAGAAAAATCTCGAAATAGCATTTTATTTTTTGAATTAAAGGTATATTTTGGCTCTTTTGCCCCATTGTGCGTCGCTGATACAGTTCAACTTTACATCTTATAGTCGTATGGTAAATAGTAAATAAATGTAATGTAAATATGCATAAAATTTTACGTACTTCTTATATCTTATGTCTTACGTATAGTGTGAACAAGCACTAAGCCCGTATTGTTTATTTAATTATAATGTTTTTCATTGACGGTTACTCAAATTGAAAAAATTAATGAAACAAAAATTGAAGAACATAAAATTTTCTCTCTGTTACAATCTAACCCAAATTTTAAAGTATCATCATTAAATACGTAAATACCTTGTACCACTACAAATCCAAAATACTATTAATCAAGCAGCAATTTAATTGTTAACTTCTGATGAAAATTATTTACAAATTTTACATTTTTCTTCTCCAAATTTACAATCATATTTCTGTAATCAATTTTTGTTCAATTTTATAACCCCCTCCCCTTTGTCAGTCTGGGGATATATCACTGAAATACACAACCATGTAAACTCTCAGCGATGTAGCTTGTCTACAGCTAATTGTGAGTAAAAATTGCGACATAAATTACAACATTTTTGTATAACTTTAATGAAACTCGCCTCCCACAACACAACGACTTAAGTGATCATCAGTGGAACTTACATATCGGATTAAAAAAGATTAGACCGATCGGTGGAACTTACAATCGTCGAATATTGTATCTTAAACAGAGATAAGTTTAACATATTTCACTGATTAGAAAGAGGTTGTTAATTCTTTTGTATATCTGAAATTTTGTACTAAAAATATCAACATTTGAAACCATTTCCTAAAATTACGTTCGATACGTGCAAACCTATTATGATTCAAATGTAGTCATTGTTTTTGACGGATAATAAGTTGATACTGACAGAAAAAATACTAAAAGAGCTGAAAGATTTCGTCAATCAAAAAGGGCACTTCTACAGATGTTCTCTTCAACATGCAAGATTACACAACTCACATAAAAAGATTTCTTGCAAACGATATTAATGAATGCATTCAATTTTAATGGTAAAAATGCATTTGAACAAATTAATGTGCCGATGCTGACATTGTATCGTAAAGACTGATATTGCAATCTACTCAACATTTAATGCTGTTGTCATCGTCGGCGAACATATCGATCTTTTGGTTTTTCTGAAGGATTAACCGAATATCGGGAGTAGCTATATATCTACTACATACAAAAACATAAAACTACTAGCAAACTTGACTGGTGCTAAAACATTACAGTACGAAAATACATTCAAACGCATTCTGTTTCTCCATGCGACATAACATCTACTATTTTTAATTGACTTAAAAAATGGAGGAGGTTATTATATTCGACGCGTATGTATGTTTTTTTTATATGTATGTTCATCGATTTATTGGAAAGGGCTGCGCCGATTTAAATAGTATAACCTGTAGATCCCGAGGTGGTCCCATATATTTTTCTAAAATGTAACACATCCTCAAGTTCTCTTCAAGATAGTTCAAATATGGTGTGGAAATGAAAAAAGTCCGTAAGAGTGGTAACTATTCCAGTGATCACAACTCTTTTGTGATTATAATTCTTCAGCTTTTAATTATAACTATGATAACAGACTATTGCATGAAATAATACAAATTAAGAGAGAGAAAAATACCATCAACCGGAAAACGGGCATTGATATAATGGCGATAATGTAATTTTAATAAATTTTAATTGAGATAATCCGCAAAATCAAAGCTTTGATTTAATTAATTCGCCAATGAAAAATTTGATTATCAAATATTTGAATCAATTCTAAAAATTTCGAGAATGGGACCCGCTCCATATCCACTCAATATAACTAGTTGTACTCAAAAATTGTTGTTTTAGAGTATCGAATTCCCGGCACGCCAGCTCCTGATGGTAGTTGTTCGTTCACATATAGAAGTACAAGTAAAAAGAAAGGTGAATTTAACTCGCCACGATACCCGTCAAACTATCCAAGTGATACCAACTGCACTTACTTATTTTTGGCTACTCCAAATGAACAAGTTTCTTTGGTATTTGACAATTTCAAAGTTCGTGCAGATTCTGCAAACTCTTCTTTTGGCTCCTATGGGTAGGTGGTTTAATATTATGCTTTATTTATATTAACTATTTTACTTTTGATTATCTTTATTATTTTATAGAGTTAACGTTTGTCAAGAAGATTGGATAGAAATCTACAACATGTATCGCGATGGTACCGAAAAATCTGTAGGACGATATTGCGGGATGACTGCACCAGGACCCATTGAATCTAATCGAGGAGCAATGGGTTTAAAACTTGTACTTCACGCAGATTCTGTAGGAGTTTATAGTGGATTCAAGGCAAGATACACATTTGAAACAGCCAAATCAATTTTTGGCGATTGTGGTGGAAATATTAGCAGTTTAGAATACGGAATAATTTCTAGTCCTAATTTTCCAAATAATTATGGAGGCCCAAGTAGAGGTCAAGCTTCTAAAATTTGTAATTGGTATGTAAGCGTACGACCAACGTATAAAATTATGCTAGTATTTGAAAGATTTGCCGTTGAAGGCGATCCTGAAGGTAAAAATGATTAATTATTAAATGAATTGCAAGATCAAAGAATATTTAAAATAGGTCGAGGGTGTCCGGCAGCTGTTTTAAGGATGTGGTTAAATCTAGTAGAAACGCCAAAGGAAATGTGTGGAGAAAAACCTCAGGCTGACAAGTGGCAATTTATTTCGCATTCAAATGCTGTACGACTTAGGTAATAGAATTAATTATAAAAGTTGTTGGCATATTTTATATATTATTCAATTCTTCTAAATTTACAGTTTTACAACGGCAGATAAAGCTGTTGGTTCTCAGGGCTTTCGTGTGGTTTGGACAGAAGTTCAAGAAGGTCCTGGCTGTGATGAATATGAATGCTCTAAAAGTGGATTCTGCATTCCAAATAAGCTTAAATGTAACTTAGTTAACAACTGTGGAGCTGACGATAATTCTGATGAAGCCGACTGTGAGTGATATAATGGTTACTATTTTAATAACACCTAAAAATAAATAATTTGCATTATAGTCGTTGCGGTAGCCAAAAAGCGTTGTCCATTTAAGTAGATTTAGGGTTGCTCAAACTATTTTTTTTTGTATGCTATCTTCGTAGCAACTGAACGATGGATAAAAAGCTGATTAGATGCACATCACTATTAGGTGCATTTAGCCACCCTAACGACTTGCTTAAACTTACAGTTCGATTGCATGCACCTTTATAATAAATTATAAAATATTTGTTTTCTAGACATTAGCAAAAAAAATAGTAGCTCAACGAAATTTAAGCCAAGGCATATAACTTCTCTTGTAACAAATATTTTATAAAATAGTGTTAAGGTATTATACTAGATACGAGTAATTTATTTTACTAGACTAAAGTGTATAACTAAATATAAAATAAGCACAAATTATTAACTCAGTTTTCTTTAATGACAAATATTTGTAAATAAAATTAATTATAAGATGTTACAAATGAAGAATAATAAATTAACAGGATAAACCAATATTTCAAATGATCATGCCGCCATAGTCGGAATCCTATATTAAATTATTAAATATTATTTTATAAAAAGTGGAATATCGCATCCATACGTTACGTTACTTTGTTGTAATATGTTTGTATTGAAATTGATAAAATAATTTGACAACCATCAACGTGCATTTCAATACCTAAAACGTTCTTTTTCGGAAAGTTGACACCAAGTAGGTACCTACTATTTCTAGTTTAAAAAATTATTATTTTTAAACAATTATTCTAATTGTGATAACCAAATATCATTTTATTATATTGTTTTACATTAGTAATGTCGTCTTTACCGTAATAAATTACGTAATGTATTACTCGTGTGTTTGCAAGAACTCGGTCGGTAAATGTTTCCTCGTCCTAGCACAATTCACTCTCGTTGAACTGAATATTGCATTACATAGCTGGTTAAACAGAAATCTATTTACTTTTATGTAATGTACAGGGGTGACTGTGAATATTAAATTCAATTAAATAATCATATCAATATTTTAGAAGACCTAAAAAAAGCACACTCACTTTTCGGAACTAAAATATAACTCCTAGGAGTTTATCCTAGTTCATCGGCTGATGATGCCATGGTGTGGTGAAAACGTTTGCGATTACTATACATACTGTGCATTTTATTTGTGTTAACTTATAAACATTTTAGTTCTAAAAAGTGTGTGCACACAATTTAATTGCTTTTATTTTTATAGCAATTAAATAATGTAGTTACAAGTATAATCAAATTTATTATTTTAATAAAAATAAAAATATTAAAACACATTTTCCCAATTTTGGAGTTTTAAATTAATTATTATAAGAAATCAAAAAATCATCAGTTTTGGAAGCTGAAAATTGAATAATTATTAAAATAATTAATTAAATAATTAACTAAATAGTATAAAGAGGCAATTTAAAATGTTTTCAAAAATTCAAAATTTAAAAATGAATAGGAGATGAAACCAAAATTTGTTTAGACATTTAAATTCTCAAATGGATGCAGCATTAAGCTTTCACAATAGAAGTCTCTTCCAGATTGTTGAGAATCGAACCTCCTTTAGATAGTTTTAAAACATGGAAGCCTGTTTCGTGATTGGCAAAAATCGAGTGAGTTATCCTTATACCAACAATTAATATTACATAGATGTTTTTTTAAACGGACATTTAATGATCTCGCGTGATGATCTAATGATGCCATATTAAAACAATTACACTGACCACAGGAAAGCTGTTATACACCGGTTTTCAACATTCGATCTACCGGATCTTAACCATTACAAAAATCAAATGATCTGTTGCTCTAATATTCAATCCCATGTTTAAGAGTTTCAAAATGTTTATAAGTTGATAACTTAATCGATCTTTTACATACGTATGAGATATGAGATTACCCGGAAGGTTGAAGAATTTATCCTCCTGCATTTCTAAGGATGAAATTATTTTTAAAGAACCCTTTTTTTCTTCCGTAGAAGCCTGTCGATGATCTCATCACTATTGTTACTTTGGTGAGAAGTGCTTTTTATTATTTTGATCTCCTCTTCAAAATCCATTTCACTAAGTGGAAGACTTAATGCTCTTCTTAAAAAAGCAAAATGGAAGGCTGCTAATTTATGCTTGATTGGATGGAACGACTGATTATTATTATTATTAATTACTTGCCTTGTGTAGGTTGGTTTCCTAAGTACTGTGAAACTATGTTTCACCATTCATTATAAAAAGATTCCATCAAACGAGAAAAAGTTCTCTTCCATGCAAATTTTGAATAGTTATTTATACTATAGTACTTATATTGTATACTGTTATACATTCCGATTGTTACTTAGTTACTTTCGGTGTTTTCGTGAAACGAACACGTTACTTCGGTTAATCCACATCAGAATGCTATTCATACTGTTATAAGACCTTAACTCTGACAGTTTATAATACAACAAAGTTGTATATTAATACGTCTTTATAATGATAGTTGATTATTCAATTGATAGCCTCAAGAACTGAAGATGATGTGAATAATATAAATATTCCTGAAACGTCACTTGGAGATGGGATTGTTTTTTGATTTCTTATAGGTACTTGCTATTTGAAAACTTCAATACTGGAAAAATGAGTTTTATTTATCAGTTTGTCTGTCTGTGGTTTCATGGCTCCTCAACAGAAAGTCAAATTTTGATGTGTTTGCTTCTCAATATTATAGAGCAGTTCGTCAAGAAAGTTCTTAACTAAGTTTTTCACGCAAATTCTGCTGGTTATCTTCAAAAAGTTTTTAAAAAAACTATACACAATAATATTTCAGAATATTAAATTCGATACATTCTAAGTAGGGCCGTAACCAGCGGGAAGAACCCCTCGAGAAACGCCGACGAACGGCACAACCTCGAAACTCAAACCAAAATCACAATTCCCTTTGTTTTAAATAAGAAACGCTGAAGGAACTATAACAAATACGATTAAAATTCATAACATCAATGTTGTAGCAAATTGAATTTTCTACAAGAAAGTCCTCAAGAGCATACATATTATATATATTTATGTTTTGTATTTTAGACGCAGGAGACATTCTAATATAAGTAGCAGATTATGGTTTTTAGTAGTACTACTTATTCAGAAATTCGTTAATTTTTCATCCAAAATTCTGATTAATAGGGATCGGATTTTAGGTATTTGCATGTTGCTTTTGCGTACAGGCATGTGAAAAATTTTAATAGGGGAATATGTTTTATGCCTTACTGATTCATTTTATGTTATATGTAGGTTTCTTTTTGCTTATAAATGCCTATTTTGAATTTAAGTGCATAGTATTCGGCAGTTTGTAGCCTATCATTATTTGCTTATGTTTGCATATATTTTGTACATTTAGTAAATCAAAAAAAAGTTATGGTTTTTGCATCGGTTTAAAGGTAGTTTTATTTAATTTTAAAATAACTGTTTAAAATTGCAGGATTCAAATAACTTGCGCATGCGTCTGACACCTTCAAACCGTTACCAATTACTACAGAAACAGAGCTAATTTTTCAATTTAGACTTGCTGTTTGAACTGTATAAAGCAAAAATTATTAATAGTTTGTGCTTATTTTTTGTATTTATTGAATTTTGTTTCGCATTTGTGTGTGTATTAAAGATGGCCCCAGGTAAAATTAGCTTGTTTATTTGCTCTAATTGTAAAAAATATTTTGAAGCATACTGTAATAGCACATATTTTAATGCTTAGTTTGAAGATTTCAGAGTAATTTGCCTGCATATTTTTAAGTTTTTTAGTGCCTACAAATCCGATCCCCACTGATTAATAATAAATTTGATTAAATAATTCAGGATTGTAAAACAAATATTTCTGTAATAATCCCCCGCAGTGCACGAATTCCTACAGCCCGAAAATTATCTAAATTATGATAAAATGGGTTTTAGAAAACTCTTAGGTATCTTGGGCAATTTTTTTTCATTTTCTTATAATTTTTTCATGTTCAGGATAAATCAAAGCGAAACGGGAAAAAATCAGCAACAGGTCAAAATAAGAGTAATCTAAATAATTCTAACTCCTGTTTTCCTCTTTATAGTTATGTTATTGTAAAAGAAAACCCTCTAATATAACAAAAAATATGGAAAGCAAAATTTCAGATGAGAAAATTTCAGACGTTCGAGGAGATCTCAAGCTTTCGAGACGTTAGTAGCTTACGATACTAAGGAGGCAATAGTGGAAAATCAGTCGAAGCATCCATTGCAGTCACTAGCTCTCAAGTTTCCTGGAACTTGTAAATGGGATATTGTATTAGACTTCTTTTGTCTAATATTAGACAATTATTAGACTCCTTATTAGATTTCGGACAAGAAAGCAGTTTATGAAATATGCAATATTGGTAATAAGGGTATACTATTTAAAAAAATAGAAGATGATACATTCGGATTATATAGAATTAGGCTTAATGCTAGTCAAGGAATCGGGATTAACGATCGAATAATAAACAAAGTACGGGTTCATCAGTAAACAAATATTTTCCTCTCGGTGATGAGCAAAACTGTAAAATGGTTAGAACACCTAGCTGCAGACCAAAAGTTTAGACAGAGTTGAGTAAAACTAGAAAATAAAATTTAAAAAACTCCTAGCGTTTTCTTAAGTTATTTTTATTTCAGTACCCAGTAAATATTAACCTAAATATACTTAAAAAAATTTAAACTTATATTCTATAAAACTAATATGGTAGCGAAAGTTCGGGCAAAGCGGACACTTTAACCTTTGACGGACTCTGGGAAGAAAACCGATGATAGACACAGAAATAAAATTATGACTGAGTATGAATCAGTGTTTATTAAATTTTTTAATGTAATCAACAAAAATTGCGTAAAAACAATACTTTAGTTAAAATTGTTAATAATATTGCAGTTGGTGCCGCTATCCATTTAGCCCAACCCACCGGGTGAAGTGAACACACAGTAAATTATGGAACAATTACCAAATAATATAAGTGAAATAATAAATTAAGAATAATAATTGATAATAAACATGGTAAAATAATAATATACATAATAATCAGTCCTAATAATAATCTTAAGACGAAAAAAAAAAAGGTTCTACCTACCTTTTTTCGAAGCTGTTCGTCGTATTTTCAAACCCTCATAGCTTCATCCTGGATAATACTAGAGAGCTTAAATTTTCAAGATAAGATGTAGTCACTAGACTTATGAAACATACTAAAATTTCATTTTTCTAACTTTAATACTTATAAATCTCACAGTATTTCAACAAGAATACATGCACTTTAAAGACATAATCAAGCCAAAACAGTAACGTAGGATGTACACGAGTAAGTATGGAAGTATGTTACCTTGAACTATTGTAACAAATGATCCCATTTTTGATTTTTTTCTCAAACGACTCATAACCATGCTCTAATTCTGTTTGTTCACGACTGAGGAGTAGGGGGAAGACCTCGTGGCACACGACAGGGGTGCTCGGGTTCGCCGTTTTGAAATAGTGAAGGGCATCCACTTTGCCTGGACTTCCCCCACTTGGAAGAGAAGAGAAAGAGATAAATAGCAGCATAGAAAACGAACAAATAGAACAAGTAAAGAAGTTGATAGGAAATCGTAGAAAATGCGATCCGTTCCGAATGTCTTGTCGGGTGAGAAACCGAAGTATTTCAAACCGAGGCCTGAAAGAAATTTTAGTGACGGAAAGCTCCGAAAGTGTTTTCATTACTTGGTGAGGGTAATAAATTTTACACTTTATGATAGTTAAAAATGACATTTGAATAACCATAAGTTGACGGATAATTTAAACCCGAAAGTTCATGCATAATTTAAAATTGAACCGACATAAAAATTCCAGTAGACCTACAACTGCATCAACGTCTTTTAAATTTCCTTAAATATATTTTTTTAATTTGTATTTTAATTGTGAACATAACATTTCAATTTTTTCCGTTCCTTATGGAACATTATACTCAGCTCTATTCGAAAAATTTTTCGTCAATGGACTTATAACTTTAAAAAGTTCGCTTGCGCCCCCTTTTCAATATAAGCTGTGCGTCTAATAATCAGCAATTTTCAACTCGGTCAGTAATAATACTATTTATCATCTAGATTTACTTATAGAAAGCAATGGGAGTTAATAATACACGATTATCATTCCTTGTAGAATATGCCAACTTCTTCAGAAATTCTTCCGATTCGTTTCACGAGGTGAATTACTCTGCATCTCATCTCTTCCATTTCACAGGTGTGTGTGCGTTTTTGCTTCTTTGACAAACTCTCTATAAGCTATTATATTACTCTATTACTCCACTCTATTATTTTTCTTAACATATTTCTCTCAACTCCTCTCTTCACATGACCAATCCATTGTATTCGCGGGGCCGGTCGATGTTTTGGGAGCTCGAATTTTTCCGAAATTTTTGCACTGGGTGGTAGGTAATGGTCTATATAGTAGATATAAATAATAAAATTTGCGGATGGTTCAGTAGTTTTTCCAAAATTAAGAAAAATCGTGGATCCGAGATTGCCGTGTTTGTGCATGTCAAAACCGACTCTCCGCCAACTCTCGCTCGGCTCCGCCTCGCTTCGAGCGCTCCGAGCCGTTTTGACAAGCACTAAAAAAACTAAAATCATCCCCCGTAGGGCACGGGCCTCGAATAAATGACGAAATTCGAAGGCTGGGATCCTAGATTAACCAATGGCAGGGGCAGGGAAAACCTACCCTCCGCTCGCCCTCCGGGCGGCTCCGGGCGGTTTTCCCAACCCCTGTGTGAATTGTTACAAACGCCGTTTCGCAAATGCACTCGAAAATGCAGTAACTAGAGCGATGTTAACACTCCAACCTCATGAACTTGACTGAACACGCTCTATCCCCACCTAAATTAGCATTGCCACGACATAGGAAGAGCACACGTGCCGGCAATAGAATGGTTGTTTCAAGCTAACATGTAGGTAAACTTGTTAAATTTACATGAAAAAGTCAATTTTCAAAATTAAATTGTGAAGTAACCGTTGGGCCGATTTTATTTATCCTCACCTCATAAGAAAGCAAAAATTTTGCTCTTTTAGAATATTTAATGGATTTCTATCGTACTTTTGAAGGGAAAGCTCCCAAAAGATCGACAGTAACCGTATTCGCTGCACCTTTATAAATTTCACGATATCCTTATTTCCCATGTCTTCCAATATTTCATGATTCGACCTTATTTTATAGTGACCCTCGCCTACCTTTTTCATCCCCGATATCACAATTACGATCATTCTTTCAAATATTCTTAATTTTTTATCTTTCTTAATTATCAAGTTAATTACTTGTAACTAAGCCTCACATATAACTATCGATTTTATTAGGGTCCCATATAGGTATTATATTAAATCGTATTATGTTCATTTTCGGTTTTCTTCACATATTTTTGCTTTTTTACATTTTACTGTATCCGTAATAGGCTCTCTGTTCTTACTTCTATTTCTTCACTTTGCTCATTTTTCTTGTTTATTTGGACTCCCAAGCACTTGAACTTCTCCAATTCTTCAAATGTATATTTATCCATTTGGATTTCTTTTCGTTGTTCTTATGGATTTTCTTCTTTATCTATGTAATTTATGGGTAAACTCTGTGCTAGATATTATTATTAGATGCATGACTGCCGCCCAATTGCACATCCTTTGTCCAATATCATTGGTACTCCTATGTATTGTATATTTCCTCACATCTCTCAGGTATACTTTTCATTGTCCACCTGACATTGAAGTCTCAGAAATTAATCAGCATATTGTCGCATAGGGCCTTTATTACTTCAGGTTTTTTTTAAGGGCCCTAGCTTGGGGTTTAACTCAAATGGTGTCGGCTATGTAATTAATGGTACTGCATCATTAAAATAAAAAATACACTTTCCTCAAGTAATATTTTCCGTCAAAATTTGCTACATAAAAATTTACAGCAAATTTTGGTGGATTGTACTGATGAGGACTGGACCGAGTTGAAACTTGTTTACAATAATTAAAATATTACTTGAGGAAAGTGTATTATTGATCTTCTTATATATTACTCAAGGGGTTTAAACAAATATAATTAAAACTGGCTATACATAAATAGAATTAAAAAACTATACCTAATAACTTACTCTACCAACCTCTACCAGGGTTGAAGGACGGATTCGTACCCAAGTCGCTCGAAGTTCCTCCACCACTATTTATTAATAATCGACAGGATCGAACTATCTATACTGGTCAATTCTCTTCTCAAGAACGGACATGTCTTTAACGGAGCGATTAGTAATTTCGGAACTGTTTCCACTCATGTCAATAACATGTTTCGGTATGTCTTTTGCCAATTTTTCTACTTTGTTATAGAATTGCTCGTTTTTAGAAACTATTGTTTCTATTTTGCTAGCTCCTATATTGTAAGCTTGAACTATTTTTCCACGTCGCTAATTATATCATTCATCATGTAGATAAGCATTGAATTTTAATGTTATTTCTTCTTTTTACTTTCTCTCGATTTTGTCCTCCATGCACTATCTCTATTCTTGTTTCCAGGTGCTTCTTTTCTTTTTCCCATGTTCGTTCTCATTCCTTAAAAGCAACCTTGGGATCCTTCAATACGCAAAAAAACTCAATTTTTATAATAAAAAAAAATAAACTAAAAAATTACACCAATACAACTAACATAGCATAAATAGCAACCGGTTATAAAATTTTCAAAACACCATACGTCTATTTTTGGGCGTAGTTTTAACTAGTTCTAACTATTTTCCTATCAATTTCTGCTTTTTTTCTTCAGAAGTTTTTATTGTTTTCTAATTTCTTCCGAATATTGTATCTTAAATCCCCTTCTATTTGCTTTTCGCCTTTCTCTCTTGACCCCTTTTTATTTGGTTTTTCAGTCATATGAATTTTTGACTTCTGCCTGTTAGCTACTATGATTTTTCTATAATGTGATGCTTTCCTTCTATGTCTCCGCGTATAGCACTACCGTCCGATTCAACACCTCGGAGGCGGTCGTACTTTCCAACCTCACATTTATGATATGATTCATTTTCGCCTACCTTTCCTACGTTTCCTCATTCACTGCCACTTCTATGCACATTTGCTTCTGATATATTAATCGGCATTTAGTTCTAAAATATCACTTACTTTGCCTGTTAATTCGGAGTTGCAAACTATTACTGCTAGTGCGCAATGCCTTCATTGGGAGTTACAAAACCGTAATACACAACGGCTTGAGTTCTGCTGAAAATGTACACCACTTATTGTGCGGAGCAATAACCAATAAAATGTTAAAAATAACGGAAAACGAACCTTTGCTAAATATTAATTTTTCTACTACTTTTTCAAATTTTCAACCACTGCTCAATTCATTTTATTTACTATTTAATTTTCAGAAGGCACCTTTCACTTTATTCTATGTTGTCTAATCCTATATATTTTAAATACGATTATAATAACTTCTAACAGGATTTATAATTCATTTTTTTTAAATTCAACTACACATGATTAAATTGTAAAAATTTTAAGGGGGAACGCCACTGTGACAGCTGAAAAAATAATTAATTTTCAAGAATTTTTTTCGCATGATTAACTAATTATTAAAGGAATCGTATTGTTATTATTTAATTAAGTATATATTAAGTTTGCCTTATATACATTTTCATCAAAAAATTTCAAAGATTTACTAAGTTATGAGCCTTTACTTACAGATTTAAAAAAAATTCTCCCTCCATCGTTCCAATGGTTTCGTAGTGTAGGGTTGTCTGAAAAAATAAAACAACATTTTTTCAATATCTATACCAATGTTGCTATCGTTATGCATATCTATTTCTTATTTTTTAATTTTCCACAAAATGGCGACTGATTGAAATTTTTTTCATTTTTTAAGCTTATTTTTTTGTATTCAAGAAATATAGTAATTCTCAAATTATAAAAAATCGACTACGCATAGACTTAGCTATTGTAATTAGAAACAATTCAAAAAAATATTGAAAATCGGCTTATTAGTTTTAGAGTAATCGTTGGGACAAGTTTAAAAAATGTCGTTTTTGAAAAAACACGTTTCAAGTTTTTTGTTGCGTTTTTCTTGATTAACTTATATCTTTCTTAAAATATTGATATTTACAGTAAACTATGAAGTCCCGGGCCATATAATGGTTTTTCACTGTCACCTCCAGTGTCGTCGTTAACTTTTTTAATTCTTTTAATATCTGACCTATGGTAATAAATGCAACGCCGTTATTAAAGGATGCTATATATTCTTTTTAAAGTGTAACTCAGTCAATTTTCATAATTGTAATTTAAAATTTTAAGTAGTACATATTTTGTAATGCATATGTATACTACTTTAAAAACAACAAAAACTTTTTTTTTGTTTTCCGAATTTTCACAGTGGCGTTCAGCCTTAATATTCTAACTAATATTTTTCTGTAGTCACACCTGAAGATATGTGCAGTGCCATATGTAACATAAGCATGATTTAAAAACTAATAATTTTATTATATCTGTGACGAAGTACATATTTAAAATGTATATTCAAAAACTAAAAAATGGAACAAGTCAAATAAACGATAGAAATTCTTTAGCTTTTTAATATTTTGATATAGAATGTATTAATTTATACTTTCAAGACTAACGAAAGTATCACTTTCTGCACGATTTAATATACCGAAAATGATACTTTACATCTTTACGGTATCGTGTTAGAAAATCATGGTTAACTGAATAAACGCGTACATAAAATTTACTTTCGGTCCATGTTTATTCAGGTTACCATTTTCTGTTCATGTTTATTCAGGTTACATTTACATACTGTATTTTTTATCTTTGGCAACGTAGCACATTTGTTGTTTACCGCCATTTATTATAGCAGATGTTTTAAATTTAATGTAATAAAATTGCGATAAATTTAATTCTTAATTTTATTTGAGAATGTTTATTTTTAAAGTGTTTTTATATTATCTATCTATCATTTTTTGAAATGAAACTTTTTTGCCGAAGGGTCTACAATTTTCTACCGTTACAGATATGAAAGATATGACATGATGAAGGAACCGAAAGAGGAGGAGCGGCACGATACACTATTTATACTATACGGGCTAACGTGTATGTGAAATAATCACACTGATGTACATATGACAATACATAAATTCTACGAATTTAGAGCAAAACAAAATTATAGAACCTCATTTTTTTGACATTTGCTAATGATATTTCAAGCTAGTGTGGGTCTTCTGTGTATTAAAACGACTGAAAAGTACATGAAGATATGTACATAATGTAAGGAATTTACTATAAATAGAGCTTTAAAAAATATCGTTAGAAAATAATGAGCAAATGTCAGAAAATGAATTGAAATTGCACATTCTATACAAGATAATATAAATATTAATTATTTAATAGCTGACGATGTTTTAATTTGATGTTATTTTGAATAAAATTTTAAGGACAAAATATATCAGTGTGATCTAATTATTTCCATCACTTATTAATTAAAGTACATGCAAATATTAATACTAATAATTTAGCTTTACCTAGACCTAATAAGCAAGAAGTTTCACTTCGTTCGCTCGTGGACTCCACACACACACACACCCTCACACACATTATTTTATTTTGGGAAGGTCCTGTCTTGGAGGTACAGCTGCATAAGAAGAAGTTTTTCGATTGTAATAGTGAAATAAATGTTGTTATTCATTGTGGATTAGTTTTCAGAAATTTTTACTATACAAAAGTTGTAATCCGTTAAATTTCCTATCCGAAATGGGGCGTGAGATTTTTTGAAAAATGTTTCATTTACAAAGATACAGGATTTAAAATAAAACAAAATAAAAAAAATTTCTAATTTTTTAACATATTTTTGCTTACTTTAATTTACAACTAGAAAAGCGTTGATTTTAGACAATAAATGATTTAAATCTATAGTTTGTAGATTATTTCACGTCTTTAAAAAAGCACTAATCCAATTTTACCGAAAAATCAATATTTAATGTGAACATTAAGTATACGATATAGTCGATATTTCGGCTATAAGCATTATAATTAAATATAAATTATTTTTATAACATAATTATATTCCCAGTTTTGGAGTTATTAATTAATATAAGAAAATTAAAACTCAATCGTGTCTCAAAGTCTTTTATTAATAATAATATTGAGACGCATTTCGGGAATCTTAATATATTCCCATCATCAGTCTTCGAGGACAAAATTAATTAAAAACAGCTATTTAAAAATTAAACACAAGTCAAATTCATAATTCAAAAATGAGTGGAAAATATAAACAAAGAGCAAACGGCAACTAGATAACTTGACTTGTTTTTAATTTTTAAAATTGCCCTTTTAAATTAATTTTTGTCTTCGAAGACTGATGATGGGAATATATTAAGATTCCCGAAACGCGTTTCAATTATTAATAAAGAACTCGGAGAAAAGATTGAATTTTATTTTCTTCTATAAATCATTAACTTGTAAAATATTTTGTAATTTAATTAAAAATTATTAATATTGTTAATTTTACAAGTTAAATTAATATGTTAATTTAACAAGTTAAATTAATATTGTTAATCTACAGATAGGTTTCCGTTGCAATTATTGCTGATCATCGTTGGATAAGGCTAGCCAAGATTTATGAATTTTACATGTTAGTGTAGGTTACAACCTGTATTAAAGATACTACATACACTAAAACAAGTGGGCAAACTTAACTAAAACAAACTTGATCAGTAGTCGCCAACCTTTTCAATGTTGAGCTACATTGATAAAAACAAGTAAGTATTTAAAAAAACAATTTTTTTAAATATGTTGTGCGAGCTACCAGAATTGCCTTCACAAGCTACCGGTAGTTCGAGATCGACTACGGGTTGGCGACCACTGAACTAGATCGTCAGACTTGCATGTGTGTGTGCATGTAGCGTAACTTGAAGCTTGAGGTTGGAGGCAAGGTGTTTATTGAACTTTTATTGTAAGTTGTTTCTTCATCCATATCCATGAAGACGATATGTGTGGAGATGTCGACAAACAATAGCTTTTTATTCAACTTTCAAGCTTAGTCTGTCGATGCCCAAGGTTTGATGCTGACTTGATTAAGTATGTGTAGCGAACTATAGTTAATTAAGAGGTAATATCACCTTGTATGCAGTAAAAGTAGGGTCATTTTGTTGAATTTATTATAAAGAAATGAAAAAATTTACACTTATTTTAGTTTATGCTTATAAAAGTACATGTCTTAAAGCGCATAAAAAATTTTTTTTTCTTCTTCTTCTTCGCTACAAGTATTAGGCAACTTTGCCTGTTACGGAACCCAACGCTTTCTTGGACGACCTATTATATTTCTCTTTCCTAAACATTTATAATGTATAACCATTACTGGTAATCTATCATTATTCATTCGATCGACATGTTCTTTCCAACTTCTTCTGTAGTCTTTTATCTTTTGATTTAGATCAAATACATCCAGTTCATTTCTTATGTCTTCATTTCTCAGCCTATCCATTCTGCTGCAACCCTTCACTCTTCTGAGAAATTTCATTTCCTGTGATTGGATCCGGCTTTCTTGGTTTTTTGTTGTGGTCCATACTTCACTTCCGTATGTAACCGTTGGCACTGCAATCGTCTTATAGAACTTTAGTTGGGTTTCTTTTCTTGTTTTATTTCTTAGATTTCTGCTTATCGTTCCACATATACTGGTAAATTTATTTAATTTTTTCTCGATATCGTTGCTATAGTCGTACGTCAAATCATATCCTATTAGATATTTAAAGTTTTTAACTTGTTCTAATATTTTTCCATTAATGACTATTTTGGTTCTTGTTGGTGATGTGCCAATAAAAGCCATTGTTTTTGTTTTTTCGGCCGATATCTTCATTTCATATTCTTGACAAATTCTTGAAAGTATATGTATACCCTTTTGCAGCTTGTCTTCTGTTTCAGCAATTATTACTGCATCGTCAGCATATAAAATACAATTAAATATTGTACTCTTATCCAGCGCAATTCCTTCGTCATAATTCTCTTTCCATTTGCGTATTATTTCGTCAATGTAGTATATATTAAAGAGGATTGGAGATATACAGCAACCTTGTCTTAAACCCTTGTTCGTTTCTATTTCGTCTGTTATTTTTCTTCCTATATCTAAAACTATTCGGGTATCCATGTATAGACTCTTAATTGCATTAATGAGATGTTTAGGAAAGCCTCTTCTCTCCATTATCTTCCAGAGGAGGGTTCTATTCACATTGTCAAACGCTTTTTCAAAATCCAGAAAAGATATATGTGTTTCTTTATTAAATTCTCTGCGTTTCTCAATCAACTGTTGTAATGTAAATATCCCATCTATTGTTGATCTTCCCCCTCTGAAGCCCATCTGTTCTTCCCCTATTATGTTGTCTGTAATGTTCTTAATTCTATTCTTCAGTATTCTAGTATATATTTTGTAAGCAGAGTCCAACAAGCTAATACCTTTATAGTTATGACAATCATTTTTATTTCCTTTCTTAAACAATGAAATAACTTTAGCTTTTTTCCAGTGTTCTGGTATTTTTTTTCTTTCCAGCACATATTATAGAGGTGTAAAAGTCTTAAATGCAGTAGAGTGCCGCCATATTTCCATAATTCTGCACTCACCCCATCCATCCCAGTTGCTTTTCGATTTTTGGTGGTTTGTAAATACATCGTCAGTTCGTTCATGTCA
Organism: Cantharis lateralis; assembly: GCA_963170105.1. Taxonomy (NCBI): domain Eukaryota; kingdom Metazoa; phylum Arthropoda; class Insecta; order Coleoptera; family Cantharidae; genus Cantharis; species Cantharis lateralis. The sequence continues at coordinate 16,361,516 of OY720629.1, forward strand.
ATGTCATCCAGTCTTTTTATGTCCTCTTTTTGTGCATGTGTTTCCTCTGCGTCTTTTTTAAACCATAGCTGTTTATAGTGGTTTATCCAGTATTTTTCTTCTATATTATTTATTTGAACTTTTTCATTTTCTTGTTTATTTAAAGTCTTCATCACCTTATACGCCAGTACCTGCCTTCCATGTACATCATTCTCGATATTACTAATGAAGCGTTCCCAGGATTCTGCATGTGCTCTTCTTGTTAGAGATTTGGTTATATTTCTTTTTTGTTTGTATTCCTCGATGTTTTCCATAGTTGGATAGTTAATATATCTCTTGTAAGCGATCTGTTCTGCTCTTATTGCCTCTTCCAATTCATCCGACCATATTCTTAAGCCTTTCCTTTTTCTATAGCGCTTCTTCTTTCCCAATGCTTCGTTTGCTGCTTCTTTAACTATTTCCCTAAGACTCTGCCATTCTTCATTAATATTTTCTTTCGTTGCAATAGATTCTAACTTTCTGTTTAGTCTACTCTGGTACAGGAATCTCACGCTATCTTCTTCCATCAAGTATACCTTATATACTTGTTCTTCCTGTTTTATTGTTTGTTTCTTTTGTTTCCATCTCGCATAAGTGTCAATTGTTGAAACCACTATAAAATGATCAGAGCCTATGTCTTGACCTCTATAAACTCTCATATCTCTAATCTGTCCTACCAACTTCCTATTAATTATTATGTAATCTATAATAGATCGTGTTCCTCTAGCAGTCCATGCGAATTTATGAATATCGCGTTTTCTGAAGAATCCATTTGTTATTTTGAGGTCGTTATAGGTGACGAAGTCTCTTAAAATTTTTCCATTTTCATTACAGGTCTCTTCTCCATAGGGTCCTATTATGTTTGGAATTGGGACATTCCCAACCCTAGCATTTAAATCGCCTAGTAGGATTACTTGATCGTTTTGATTGCAAATATTGAGGATTGCTTGTAACTCTTCATAAAAGGATTTGGTTTCGTCAATTTTTCCGTCTTCTGGTGCATAGGTGCCTATTATTGTTACACCTCCTCTTTCAATCTTGAGTTTTGCTGTTATTATGCGTTCATTTATATACCTGTAATCTTTTATACTATCCTCCCATTTCTTGTGTATATATAGCGCAATTCCTTTACTAGCTCTTTCTTCCTTTCGTACTCCACTGTATATCATTATATAATCTCCACTATATTTTATTCCTCTGTCTTTCTTTTTTGTTTCTGTAATAGCTGCAAAGTCTATTTGCATTTCTTTCAAATTTTTCTCTAGCTCGACTTCGTTTTTTGCCAGTCCTCTCACATTCCATGTAGCCACCTTTATCGTATCATTAATCCAAACTCGTTTGTTCTTTCTTCTTGCATATGTCGTCAACCTTATATCCGTCCTAGTTCCGAGGATTCTTTGGGTTCTGTAAGTATATTAATGTTTCATGAATGAGTTACTAGCCCATTACATAACCCGAAGGAAATCTCCCTCTCGCGTTCGCCTTGTAGATTCTTCCCATCCATCGGGGTTGGTTACCCGATCTCTGGGAATCCTCCGCAGGTTACCAGGGACCACCAGCTTGGAGGTGCGAGTAGGAATTGAGTAGGAGAGGCTCTAAGAGACGCTTCACTACTCCATTTAGCCCCCAAAAAAAATAATTTTTTTTAATTTTTAAAAACAAACAATAACGGCATGGCAGCTCTCACAAAACTATTCCTGTTTTTTTGTCGACCTACTTGGGCGTACCGCTACAGGCCGCAATTTTTAACATAAATCAAAAAACAAAAAATTGTCTGAAAATATGACTCAAAATCTAGTGAACATCGTAGGATTTATTCGAAAAAGGCTTTTTTACAGAAACGGCATCGATTTGAATTAATTTTTTTATTTTTTTCAGAAAAATCGCTCGAAAATTGGTTATAAAATCGTTAAATTTCAATTTTTTGAAAAATCCTACGATGTTCACTAGAATATCTTATTTTGAAGCTACAGTTAAAATTTGAACTCAATCGGATAATAATTCAAGGAGCTAGCGGTACGTCAGGTTCGAAAAACGTAGTTTCGAAATAGACGCGTTTAAAGTTTTAAGTAGTGGAATTTTAAAGAAATTTTTATTTTAACTCTAATTTGCGATACCTACACCATATAATTGTCCTTCCCAATGAAGATTATCTTCCTCTTCATCCTTTCTAGCAGACACTATGTGTCTGAGAGCCGTTTTAGCCTCTTTTGTGAGGGTGCGCTCAGATTGTTCGATGCGTATGGCGTCTGATTTGCAACAGAAGTTATTACATTGTAAACCAATAGTTATGCCTAATTGTTCAATAACTGTCATTATTGCAACAAAACCATCATTAAAATATAAACTAGCACAATATACTGCTGTATCAAGCACAATTTTTCCACTAGAAATGCTCTTAGGCGCGACCACACTAGCGAATTAAATCTTTCGTTTGAATTTTAAGTAAATCCACCCAAGCAATCAATTAAAAGTTCATCACTGCTTAATTCTTCGTAAATTGGTTTTACGGATTCAAATACATGCATTGTAATCGGTACAACTTATATATAAAAAGATAAAGTTCTCAACTGAATCAATAAAAATACATATAATTCGGTTCTCGGTTCTACGACTTTGCTCGGAAAATTGACTTTTTGAACCATTTAAAATATTTTCCCCCATACAATCAACATTTTATATGATTCTTAGATAGTTTAAGGAGCGTTTAAGCCAATAAAAAAAACACGAAAAAATAATTAAAATAATACCTTAAAAATTAATAAAAGGTCTACTGCACCATCGTGTTTTCTAAAAAAATTAAAATTATGATATGAATAAAATCTATTTATTATTAAATCTCGCAATAAATAAATTAGAAAATTGCCATTTTTCTTTAACATAGTGCAACGTTATCAAGTTAACCGTGAAATACACCTCAACGACTATTAATACTAAATTTCAAAAGTTAGATTTTAATTTAAATAATTGTACAGCATGAATCTATTACAGATTATCTGATATTTACTGTATAATTTTGTTGGTAGTACACTCGTATCGCGCTATAAACACGAGCTCGGGACTTGAGCTTCGCGCTATAGTAGCGCCGAGCGGGGAAAGGCACTGCTCCCGCTCGACCGACCGTAAGCTCCGCCCAGCCTACCAACTTCTTTATCGGTGACTCACATTTTTAAATTTCAAATTGATATAATGGTTAGTTATTGTGTTTATGGGACTTCTTGAACCAAGAAACATCTTAAATGTGGTATAACTTGGCACGGGAAAGTACTTAGAGTTATTTAAATATTTTTATAACAAAAATATAAAAAATCATTGGGGTAATCCTATATTTATAAAACACCGTTTTTATAATTTACATTTTCAAAAAATGAGATTATCAAGGCTATTTTGGTTGAAAAATAGAAAATGTTGGAATATTGGTCTCCAACTCGATCGTCACATTTGTATTTAAAACATTTTAGTGACTATGCTACGGCCTTACAAATTATATCGATATCAACCGGCCGCCATAGCCTACCAACTTCACTCGCATTCAACACTTCAGTAGAGGGAGTGTAAGAGAAGCAACTCACGCTACTATAGTGCGATGCGCTCCGTTCTTATAACGCGGTAGTGCTAATAGCGCGATACGAGTGTATATAGTTAGAAAACTATTTATTATGTTTTTTTAATGATTTACGTAGTAGATTATTTCATTAATAAATTATTTATAAGAACGTGTTGATAGACTTTTCAGTTTTTATGTTATAATCATTTTTTAAATGTTTAAAGTTTAATTTTAAAATAGAAGCTAACTTATTCTTATTTTAGTTTTCGCATGATATGTATATGGGAACATAATATGAATAGTATTGTACTGTTCTTATCTTTTATGTTAAGTTGGTCTCTTAGTTTAGTGCTAAGGTCCTGTTATTTTGAACTCTGGAATTAATAATTTCAATGTAGCCTCAATTGGGGTGGTTCAGCTAAATTATAAGAGGATGAATTCTCAAAACTTAAAATATGACTAAAATTGGTGAGAATGCCAGAGCAGCTCCTACCTTACACATCAACTGAAATTTAAAATAATGTTATTTTAACATAGTCGTTCGATTATTAACTGCGAAAATAGGACCATTAACAAGAAAATAACTTAATAAAACATTTCGCTTAACGTTATTACTACACACATAATTTAAAATAATAAATTCACACAAGCAAAGAGCATAAAATAATAATAAATTAAATATCGTAACTTGTGAGATAATAATATATCAAACTATAAAAAAATTTAAACCAAGTTAATAAAACGTGAAACGTTAATTAAACATTTACTCAACTTAAAAACAATATACTCAACGGGAAAAAGTCAGATATAATTGATAAAATACCTTGTAACACGTGCAACCTCCTTTACATTGGTCAAAGTAGCCAGTGGTTAGAAAAAAGGATAATTGGACATGTTTCTAGTATTAATTGTAACAAACCTGAGTCCACAGCCCTAGCCAAGCACATAATCATTGATAGACATATTGCTGACCTAAGAATCGCTGAAATTATTAAAACGGTTCCCAACTACAAGGACTGTCTATTGCATGAAATGATTACCATAAAGAGAGAAAAAAATTCAATGAATAGAAAAACTGATAGATAGGGACTTAGCAACATTTACACTTCATTACTAAGTTAACAACTATTAGAATCAAGTTTTCCCTATAACGTTTGCAACAGGAACCGATATATTATTCATATATTATTTATATTATAACAGATATATTATTAACTGATAAACCAATATATTTACATATTAATTATTTTCACAATAATTGTATAATAGGAGTATTATATAATTATTATAAAAACATTAAAAAATGCTGTCTGGGTAGTGAGAGTAGCAATAATTAAAATATACATTTATTTATTATATTATTACTATTATAACTAAATACCAGCAAAGTCTATCAACGGGCTCTATTTATAATTTTTTCATAGTTATATTTAATTGTTAAGATCAATGTAGAAAACGCATTTTGCTTCGAGTAATAAACGAGTGGTGGCAGGTGTTGTGCATGGTATAAGGAGATTAGGTATAACTGTCAGAGAATGAAAAAACTGCCCTTTTTTAGACTGTACGAAGCCAGATAGGGTTGTGCGCTCTTTTGTGTTTAATCATTGTAAATATTATTTTGTTTAAATTACTGGTTATTAATATCGTTTTCATAATATTTATAATGGGTATGATTTTATTACATAGAACACAAAACTACTTAGCGGCTTTTAATTTGCAAATTAAATTTTTGTGCGGGCAGATGTTTACCTGTAACGTTAGTATTGATAAATTTAGGACGATGTCCTTCGTGATTCAACCAATGCAGATCGGCAAAACTTGCAGTTTAATATAACATTCGAACCATGACATCACATTTGTGGTGTAAATGTAGCTTTGTAATGATCGCGAAGAACTAGATAATATTATATAGTTTTAGATCCACTTCACATTTCAACAGGTGTACAATTGTCACACCCACCACATATGGAAAACCGCCAGTACATGATACAACGATGTTATTGATTTATAATAATATTCTTACTTTCTGCCGATCATACTGTTCACCTCATAGTACATTCTTGCACGAATGTTTCCAGGCAAGAGATGATTAAGGTTAAATTCCGATTCGTGAAAATTATAAAACCATAATTTTCATAAATCAGCTTAGTTAACATTTAAGTTAAACGTTATTTTAACGTTAAGTTTAACCGTCGACCTTTTATGATATTGATTGCGAGTTGAATTTCCAACAAAAAACATGAAAAATTCTAGTTGATTTATAGATTCATCCATAACTTGTTCACATGTAGTAGTATCAAAGTTCCAAATAATTGTGTAATTGTAAAATGACGTGATTGACGCATGAGTGGACCAGATGACAAGTAGTATAGTCTGACGTTAGTGAAATTTACAAGGCGCTGTTATAAGTAAAGCATGAAATGACGAACTGCTGCCAAAACTGCATAAGGTATACCTAATATCCTTATATCATGGTATTGTGTATGTTCAGGTGGGTCTCGTGCGCCCTTTGTGATAGCATCAACTTCTCTCCAGCTCCTGCCACCACTGTGCTTGGTGGCACTACTGCTGACGTGATACTCTCCAGAACAGCATGCTTCTCTCACAATCACGTGAGTCTCTTTCTTACTTTATTTTTAGTACAACTAACAGTTATTACTATTGCACGCAATTTCTAACTTACAAAATGTATATACCAGTTACAATTTTTTTGACTAAATACTATGTGTGAAATTATTAATTAATATAAAGAACTCGGATTGTGTATACAGTTTTTTACAGTATAATTTCATAATAAACGTAGAAAGTCACTATGCATGAGTGTCAGTTTATGCACGATGCCTAGCTGAGTACAAAAATCACGTGAACGCATGAAAAATACTTTCCAGCAAGTAAAGGCAGGTGTAAAATTGATTTGGACAACGACCAGAACTAAAACTGTAGCAGTGTACTACTTTAAATAACAATAGTTATTTACGGATATTGTTTGCAATCATCAATATCATTGTCATTTATAGGTGCTTATAACCTCGTAACCTAACCTTATACTGGGTGTTTTGTAGTTTAACAATGTCAGCGTTTTCGTTACGGTTATCATTATCGTTCCACTTGTGTCTTAACACATTACCGTCCAGATGCTTCAAAATAGGCTTTTGCAAATTGAAAAACCTAAAAGTATATACTTATACAGCATATGATGTATAAATTTTGTATATAAGTATATGTAGTTGGCAAGCGGGTCATAGAGATTTATAATTTTTAGATTCAAGAGGGGCTTCCTCTCCATTATATTAAAAAACATTATGTTATATTACATTGATGCATATAAAAATTTTGAATACCATTCAATCCTGATGATTTCCAATTAGAAGAACGTTTTATTACAGCGATTAGTTCTTCAAAAGTTATGAAATTACCTTGCCATTTAAATCGTCGAATCGCCTGTCAGTTTTTCTATTTAAAATGAATTCTGGTTATAATTTAGAGACCAAACATCTGACCAAAAGTGTAACATATTAATTTTCTGTGAATAATTTTGTGTTTAAACGGTACTTTTATAACCAAGTCATCACGCTAACGCGTTAAGATTTTAGGTTGCCTTTTTCAACTCTGTATCTTCTCAAGCTGAGATGAACTGTAAACGGTTAGGGGGAACGAGCACTACGAGGCCTTCCGGCGGCGCCTCTTCCGTTACGTGTTGTGCCATTATCTTAGTCTTTAACCAGTTGGCGATGAAGGACGGCCAGGAAATCTGCGCCGAAATTCACATTGTGTCGAAGTCATCGATGAATTTATTATTCAGTAAAATAACAGATGCAACCAATTTAGTGTAAATTTTACACTATTAACAAAGTGTATTGTAATAAGTTCACTAAAGTTTGTTAAAATGTTAACCTTATTTCGAGTACACTATACAACATCTAGTGTTAAAATAAAATGTAAATTAAAATTCGTTTACACTATTCTATGGTATGACTTATGACATATTTTAGATGAAGTTAGTTTAAGGGCCAATTTCATAATAAATTTTAAAGGAAGCGTGTTAAATTTAAAACCGCTTTTAAGACAAAATAAACCAATCAAAATGATCAATTTGGCTTTAAAAGCGGTTTTAAATTTAACGCTTCCTTTAAAATTCATTATGAAATTGGCCCTAAGTAATGCACTAAGCAGATAATTTATTTACCTACACTATTTTAAGTACTGGATTTCTATATATGAGGTATTTTTATTCAATTTGGTTCTTTACAATTTATTTTGACTAGTTTTTGAATACCACATCCCGACAAGAAATTTTAATGAAAGACCTATTGGGTCCTCATTGGGTTGCCCAATAGGGATGTCACGCAACGCCCTGTCTGGCCCACTTCCCACTTAGGCCCCACTCAAAACTCAATGGAGAAAACTTGACCATATAAGTTATTTGTTTTGCTTAGGATTTCCCGATTGGGTTGTAATTGGACCCCTATAGGGATTTCCTTATTGGGCATGCCTCCTTGGGACCCAATGAGGTCCAGATGTATACCGTGGGCGATCCCAAATTAATTTCTAGTCGGGATCAATTAAGTGGCCGTCTTTATTGGCCAGCGCAAAAATTCAGTTTCTGCAACGAACGTTCCCTAGACGCCAGATGTCAAAAGAGGCGAACCATCCGGACTTTTTTTGTGGGGTAATTTTAAACAAATTGTACGCCAGCCAATACCTCATACCATTGATGACCACAAGGCTAACTTTCGTGCCGAAATCATCGCTGTACCGCCTGAAATGCTCGAAAAGGTAATGGAAAACGCACGAAAAGGCATATTTTGCTTTGGCCAATAAAGGCGGCCAGTTAGTAAATGTTGTATTGAAAAACTAGTCAAAATAAATTTCAAAGGACCAAATTGAATAAAATACCCCATATATAGAAATCGGTTGGTCTTTTTCCAAGTTATTCAATGTTTACATACTGGCATAAAAGATGACGCACCCGTTACTTTTTAGATGAACTCATATTGAATTAAAACATTACTTGGTAAAAACTAAATACAAATTGACTGCAGAATGCCCTTGATGTAAATTATAGAATTCTTTGTATATCTAGTAACAATTATAAATCAATTTCATTTTCTTTGTAAGCAATTTGTTACACATTAAAATTTTGTCAACGATTACCCACTTCTCGGTTATAAAAAAAAGGGATGTCCTTCAAGTAAAAATATTTTCTTAATTTTTTCATGATCTAAGATTTTTACAAACTGAGGTAAAGAAGTATTTTTAAAGTTCTACCTGAACATACAAAATAGTTTTTATTATAGTTATATCTAATTTTATCCATTTGGATATTTGTATTTCAGTATCATCGGGAAAGACTTCGATTTCTTTTAAAATGAAATCATAATAAGAAAAATCAAATAATTTGCATGTTCTGGATGCAAATTCATTCTAATTTATCCCATATACTACGTACTATGTATAATGCATCAGAAAATGCATTTTTGTTACACATATTATGTTTATAATTATTTATAAAAACATAACCTTTTCTTTGTTTTAAACATGTTTAACTATTTATAATAATTATAAAATAGTATAAATAAAATAAAAGTAATCATTTTATGATAATCATAAAATTAAATGACCTTGAGTGCAAAAACTATTATAAAAATACATTTTGTGCAAAATTTTCGAAAATATCAAGATCTGATTTTCGGAAATTTTACATAAAATTCTTATATAGGTCATAACTCATAATTTTGATCACGAACTTGCTTGTTTCTGAATAAAATGTTGCAATAATGATTTCCAGACAATTGCATCCAGAATGAGAATTTATCTATTCTATTAAAACATCTTCTTCCAATCACGTACCTGAAGAATTAAAGTAGAAAATTTTGTTACCTAATTTAGGAAATTTCTTTCTGGTTAAAAGAGATTTTCAATAAATTCACATTCTACAAAGCCTATATTAATAAAAGAACCTATCATTTACAGTCGCATGCAAAATTATACCTTAATAATTTGGCCTCAATATAACAAAAAATTTTTGTATAATATAATATAGTATTGAAATTCTAAGGATTCGATTGAAAAAAAAACGATAAAATTATCGACATAATAAATTGATGGTACTTATTTACTAAGTAGTAGGTACATAAGAACGTCTTGAAGATTAGTATTAGTTTAATTAGCAGATTATAATGGCGCGAAATTATATTAAAATTTGTGCATTGAAAGCATTTTTCTACACTTTTTTCGTTTTTCAGAAATCAGGGAAAAATGAAACACTGCTTTTTATTTAATGTACATGTTCAATGTACAATTTAAAAAAAATTAGTGTTTGACAAGATCATGTAAAACTGTATCTAATAGTATTACAAATTTTGATTTTTACTTCTACTACATACTTTAAAAATTGAAAGTGTAATTTTTGTCTCACTTGTACACAATATGCTATTGCAACAATTTCTTTAGGTCAAGTTTCTATGACATGTTATAGTGTGATCTCCAAGTTTGGTTTGAATAATCGTTTACATTTTGTCAATTTTATATCAGAACACAAAAGTGGCAGTGTATGGAGAAAATAACCCGTTCTATTTCAATGTCAAATATTAGTGCAAACAATTTAAATGGGGCAGAGAATCCATTTACGATGAGTCAAAGTGTGGTAGACCTCTGGAAGCACGACCTAACGAAATTATCAAAAAACGTTGAAGTTTTGGTGTTGATCGACCGCTCAGTAAAAGTTTCAGTTACTGCTTGAGAAATACGAATATCAGAAAAGAGTATTTTTAAAATTTTACATGAAGATTTTGGGAATGAGCAAAGCATCATAAAGCACGAATTTTTGAAGAAATAGTCAACAAATATGTTAATCGGTAGAATAGTCTAAGGAAAAATAGTCTACGGTAAATTGGTCTAGGTAAATAGGTCTACGGAAAAAAAATCTACGGGTAAAAAGTCTAGGTAAAATGAGCTGGGTAAAATAGTCCAGGTAAAAAAGTCAACAGAAATATTCAGGGAGATATTTCTTAAATTAACTGTGATGACGACTCTGACACAAAATAAAAGCGCGAATTCAAAGCTCGATTCTGGAGGGTAATTGAGTTATAGAATCTACTTAATCTATTCATGAGGGTAATCCCCCCCCCCCCCCGGCGTGGATCCGTATTTGGAAAAATATAATGTAGTCTACACGTTTAAAACAAAAAATCTGTATCTACTATTAAAATTTATTATTTATTATTAAATTTAAATTCACTAACAGTGTGACCAACAGCGCGAATAAATTCGATCCCAGTACGAGTACCGTCCTGATATTCCTCGCAAAATGCTTCAGCTTTGTCTGCATGTTCTGTATTTTCGTACACAGCAAATTTTGTTTCTTCTTTCAACATATTTGTTTCATCACATAACACCTCTTATTTCTTTTATTTTAATCTTTGGATGGAAACACAAACATTTTACCTAGACTTTTTTTACCCGTAGACTATTTTCTGTAGACCATTTTACCTACACCAACTTACCGTAGACTATTTTTCCTTAGGCTATTTTACCTGCAATCAAAAAATATGGTTTTATCGAATGACAACTTGGAAAATGCTGTGGAATTGTATTTTCCAGACAGACATTAAAATGAAGCGATTGAATTATGGATCAACATAAATTTTTCCTTCAAATTTTGAAATAATTGAATTTGAAAAATTGATTTTTGCATAAGAAACTACTTTCCAGTCGTATTGTTTTGCGAGTACGTGTGCTCTAAGTATGTCTTAACTTTTACAATTTAGGTGAGGACCACCCGACAAAAAAATTCCGCCAAAGTGAAAAATGTTATCATTGCTAGTGTCATTATTATTTCTACCACACCACGACGCGACAAACAATTTTTATCAGTGAACTTTCGTTACTGCTACCTTCAGACCCGTCAAACCTCGGTTTTGCTAGCGTATATTTTTTATTTTTTGTCTTTTTGGATCAGTGTCAAAACTTCAAACACCATATGAAGGAGATTAAGGCGTCTTAATCATGCATTTTGCATCATGAATTTTTAGAAAATACTACCAAATGTCGGGTAGTATGGATGGATGGATGGATGTTCAAAAAGGTAATTGATTAGGTTTTCTTTAGCTTCAAAACAATTTTTACGCATTTGGACATCGCAATATATGCTAAGGTTTATAAGTAATAGCAAAAGACCAGAGGAATTGAGACAATTTGGGCCTTTAACACCTCATGAATTACAAATTGCCTTAAACTTGTTAATAAAAAATTTCCAAATTGAAATTTTTCCGCATGAGTACAAGGATTTAGTTCAAAATAACAGGAAATTAAAAGTCAAATGAGTCATTTCCACAATGGCAAAACCTCGTCAATTTGAGTGCATTATGGGACATTTACCGGACGTCAGAGTCGCAAATAATTTTCCTTCATAAGTGTCGCTATTGATTATGGAGGACCTTTTTTATTGAAAGATCGCAAAACCAGGGGCGCTATTTTTTAAATTAATTATAATTAATAAAATCGTACAATGATTATTTATGTGTATGTGTAGAAAGCTTTCTTGGCGCCTTTAAGACGATTTACGAATTTTTTTTTCTTTTTTTTTCTTTTTTTCAATTACCTAATACTTACTTAGATAATGGATCAAATTTTGTTTGAGCCAAAAGAATGAAATTAATAAATTTTTTAAATTTCTCAAAGCGGAATCAGAAAATATTGAACATAATTTAGCTTTTGAGGGGGTTAAGTGGCACTTTATTCTCTTCTTCTTCTCTTCTTTCTTCTCACTTTGACGGTTTATGGGAAGCAGGCATAAAGAGTAGCAAGTATCGTTTTAAAAGAATCATCGGAAATCATTCGATGACCTTCGAAGATTGTAATATACATTTTTAGTTCAAATTGGAGGTATACTTAATTCCCGCCCCTTATCTCCTTTGACTTCCGATCCTGACGATTTGACAGCATAAACACCGAGTCACTTTTTAATTGGACGCACAAGTACCGCCATCCCGGACGTCGATTTACCTATGATAAAGGAAAATCGATTAGATAAGTACCAACAGGTACTAGCAATGGTACATACAGCATTATTGGAAGAGATGGAAGAAATATCTGGCTGAACTACAATCTAGAATAAAATGGAAACAACATGCCACGCAGCTTTTACCAATAGATTCGATTGTGCTAATTAAGGACGAACGGCTCACACCCAGGAATGGCGCTGTAGAGGTCGAGTTACAAACGTTTATCCCAGCAGCGGTGGTGTTGTTCGTGCAGTTGAAGTGCGGGTTTGTGGCGGACCCTTAAAAAGAGCAGTTAATCAGTTACGCGTTCTTCAATCGAACAACTTTTACCGTGCGAAAGGACCTTATTATTGTTGTGACTTTTGTAATCATGAAACAATTATGTATTAATTTAACTGTGTATATTATATATTTTTTTGTTTCTAGTTTTTAAAATCTTTGGAATGTTATTGTATTGGATTATATTGTGTTTATTTGAAAATGTACTTTAAAGGCAGGCGGCATGTTGAAGATTGTGCATGTAAATAATTATTTTTTATGTAATTTTTCTAAATAATAATTGTGTATGGTGAGCGGCCGCCAAATAATTTGAATTTTAGTGGTGTTCCCTACCCCTTTACCATCTTTTTGGATGCAAAGGTAGTTTTTTGTATTACCACTACCAGCACCACAAAGTAACGTTTAAGAATATGTTAGCGAGCGGTCGACTTATTTGTGGCCTCTTGAAATAAAAATTTTGGAAACACAAGTTAATGGTATTTTTTTATAAGGTGATAATTTAAAATGAAGAAAAATCTATAGTCCACTAAGAAAGGAAACAAGCGTTGCTTACGATTTTAGAATCGCATAGTGCAAACTAGCTTTAAAGCAAATAAATTTTGTATTAAATCAAAGAGTCAGAGTAAATTTTCTTTGAGAGGTTAATAAGATTTTAAGTTTTAACAACAAATGACATAACACAAATGCCTCTAGAAAAGCGTCGTACGATCAAGGCTGAGCATGTATTACAATTAAATATCGACATTGTTTAAAAATACATCATCAGTGTTTTGTACTAAAAATATAAATTTTCACTGTATTCGTAATTTACATTTGAAATGCTAATTTATCAAATTTTGGAATATAGTAATAATTATCTACATTATATTATTTCAGATTGTAGAAGCTCTCAGGTTATTGATAAAAACCTGATACATAATCTGAAACTGAATGTATATACTTTCAAATACAATTTATTGTATGTATTAAATAAAGTTATAAATTAGCATTTGAAATATAAAATACAAATACATTGAATGTAAAAATATGTTCGCCCTGACACTGCTGTTTTTGTTATTATAAATCGCTGTATGTACATATATAGGTACTACCTATGTACCGAAAATTACATTTCTACTCAATTTTTTGTTTTAATGCACTTAGGCTATTAAATACGCATTAAAGCATGGTAACTTACTGCAGATGTCGTTAGATTTGTTATATTAATTATAAACGCACACATTTATTAGTCTATAAAAATACTGGAATACTAAATTTTATGATTTAATAAAAAATTAAATTGTGTATTGACAGGTGGATTAGAATCTCAAACGAGTGATCACACGATAGTGGTAGCCTGTTCCGCTGCTGCAACAGTAGTCGTTCTACTAATGTTCTGCATATTGTGTCACCGAAAACGACGACGACGCCAAAGACGCCTTCAACGATCGTTGCCATTACCAATACCTGGTGGTTCTTTAAGAAGACCCCCGCAGCATGTGTGTGAAGAATTGGGAGAGCGTTTTGCCAGTGTGGACAGTGTTTGATGGTGGATGCCTTTAGGTTGTTATGATTACCGTCATCGCCAGCAATACTCTACTCTTACAGGGTCGAAAAAAACATGAAAGTGTGTTTATACTTGTACGTTGTTGGTTTGTTATCTTTTTAACTCAATGATATCGTGATTAAATTATAAATATATTATTGGTTAAGATTCTTTTCTCAGCTTGAATATTTTAATTTTAATTAATGAAATTTGTATAATATGAGATCCGTGCCATAAGTATTTAGACAATCTAACATCATATAAAATTTTGTAAAACAATAATTACACACAAATGTTTCTTGACAGGGTCATAATATCTATTCATCGGTACGGATTAATACTATTTATTATAGTACTTATACTTTTAATTCATGTGCGGATATAATTACATATTTTATTTAATATTATTTGAAAACATAACAATATTTCTAAATATCGAGCGTACAGGGTAAAGCACAAGTATAGAATAAAAAAAAAGTATTATTTATACTGGTGCTAAAATTTTAAATTTGAAATTTATTATCTATAATCAAGTTTTAATCTCCCTAAAAGTAATCTTTTAGAATAATAAACTATTAATGGTACCAATATTTTAACAAACAATATAGGTACACAATACATTCAATAATTTGTACTATTGTTATTTTGAATTAATAATTTTCTTTTCTTTCTTATTCTTATAGGCTACATTAGAAAATTGTATGCATTGTACTCAAGAATAGTTCAAAAAAACAAACAAACAGGAAGAATCGTAATTATGTATTATGGCAATAATTGACTTATTATAGACAAGAGGAAAATTAATAGGAAATAGGCATTACTATATATTACTATAGTACATATATAATTAGTTTGTGTAGCCTATATAGACAAATAATAATACTTCCTTGTTCAATAATTTAAATACACATGAATAATATCAAGCTGAGAGTAAGAATCTAATTTGTTGTTGGACAATCATAGCACCGTATTGCTGACGAATGGCTGGTGTTCCGTATCAGCCTAGGCGAAATTGTTTGATGTGAATACAGACAAACAGTGAAATAAATTCAAGTAGTTTCAATGATATTTTTTTGACAATGTCGAAAATTTAAAATCCAAACAATAATAGTAATTAATAAATCACGCGATGTAACCTCAATAATATAAATGTTTTAGTGCGACGTATACGCAAGACGTAGTTGAATTTCGTTGATAAACTTCCAAGTGATGAATAGAAACTAATAAAACAGAAAATTCGTTTTTAGATGTAATTTATAATTAGAAAATTAAAAATACGGATAAATATGTTACAAAAATTTTAATAGGTAGACTTTGGTAACGATAAGCTTTGTACGCCGATACGTTTCGACGTTTCTTGCCTCACAAGTTTGTGTTTAAGTATACATTTTCAATACTAATAATTAGATAGTTTTTGCACATTCGCACAAATGATATTCAAAACAGAATTGTAGAAATTTAGTAGAGAAGCGTCTAAACGGTCGACGTTCGAATTGTTATTATTTTTAAACACCGGTGCTCTAGATTTTATTTTTTACAACGAATACCATCTTCCTGGCGCTTTAGAAATGAAAAAACACCAGCGAACGAATGTAGACTATAAATAGATTGAAATATTTTCCATCACCTAATGCCACGTGTAGAATTTTCAGTTGTTGGGGATACAAAATTTTTATTTAATGATTAAAATTATTAAGATTAAATTTTGTAACTATGTAAGAAATTAATCGTATCGGATTCGGTATATTTTGAAAATTTTACAAGAAAAACATTTATTTGCAAACAAAAATATCTATCTAACTTATGTATTTTGGAACGAATTTGTATTCTACAAAATACATTACAGATTACATAACACTTTATATTTAATAATAATTTTACTTTCGTAACACGGGAGATTTCATATTTCGTCTAAAATCTCTTTTTATTGACCGATATGCATAAGTTTCTTATATTGTAAATTTAGCGTAGTGTCGCTTAATTATGACTTAATGATCGAGGAAAATGTCTCAAAATCATTAATACAAGTTGTTAAAAAATATCGACTGATTGCGTGACTCCATTTTTGATTAATATCTTCCGTAAAGTTGTCTTACTTTGGCAAATAAGGCATTTCCATAACGTCTTTCGAATGTGATATTATGATTGTAGAAATAAAATAAAATTAGGGGTCTTATTATATAATACAGATTTTAATAAATATACTCTCACGATTGGCTTCTGCTTATATAACAACATTATTAAATTCGGTACATAAAAATATTACGTAGGTAGTATACTCAACAAAATAACGAAGTAGAAGTAGTATAATAATAATTATGGCACAGATCGCGCAAGTATATTTATTAAAGTTTGTAAAACCCCCTCGTTTCGTTTAAATACTTTCTACTTGCATAATGAAATAAACATTTTTCAATAATAATTATAGTATAATATACCTTAATATGCTCAGTTAAATTAATTCTGGCTTATTTTTATTAAATAAACCATATACTAGCTTCTTATACATGCTCCGCGGCGCGGCGCTTTACGTTTTTTTGTTCTTAGGTAAATTTATAGTTCAAATAATAAAATTTAATACAAGTTGTAAAATTTGAAAAATAATTCAAGTGCCCATGTCTGTACCTACTTTAAAACAACGTAAGAAGTGCACTATCAATTTCAAATATAAAATACATTTTAAGTACCTGGCAGAAATTCTCGTCACGACGATAACATTTATAATGAATTTCGGATTTTAACTTTTTAAAAATTTTTATACATTTTCTTCGGTTATTCTAAAATACCGATTTGGTATAATAATACTTAATGCATAATAAAATTCAAAACGTTTTCGGTAACAGAAATTTTTGCCTAATTTTGTTTTACTATTACTACCCTACATCATCAATAACTTATTACTCCGTAATTTAACAAATTCGATGCAGTAATGTATTAGAGAGTTATTTTAAAAATATATTATAGCTTTATAAAAACCACGTTACAGTTGATTGTAGGATATGAATATACGTTAATTTTAACGAAATAATTTACTTTAAAGTTGAATTAAAATTTATGTTTGTGAATCAGTGATTTCCGGTTAGCTAGCAATCTCTTATAATGCTGCCATAACATCTACCGAACTAACCGGATATTTTCTAATCCAAAATTTAAAGTTATGTTAATAACTAGGGATCACATATACATGCTTTTCACAATTTAATTATAATAATTATTAGAGACCGGATAAATAAGCACGACTTTTTGAAAAATAAGTGCTTAAAAAAGCACGCTATTTTGCAAAAATAAGTTCGAATTATGTCAAAAAAAGTTATGAAAAAGTTAATAATTAAAACAAAAAAAGCAAAGCATGGCAGCTTAGACGGAATAATTCGAAAGAAATAAACCAAGCACTTTTGTACCTATTATTTAATCGGACACTTTTTTAGGTGACCCCTTTCAATTTTTTTCAAAATATGTTTCTGATACCGTTGTAATACTCGTTCTTGATTTTTTAGTCAAGAAAATTTTTTTTTTTATTTTAATTAAAATGTTTATAACATTGCGAGAGATGTACATATGGGCTCGTTTATTTTTAAAGTTTTTGATTTTCAATGTTCTTTAAAAAAAAATATATGATTTTGATCCAAATTATTGCGTTTACCGTTTATTTTTAGTTTAATGCGAAAAAGGTGTATCTGGCAATGCTAGATAAACAAAACGGAAAAGCTGACTGAAATCAGTTTAATAAAATCTATTTAATGCAGTTAAAATAGAGCAGGTAGAAAAATCATATTTTAGGGTACGTTTATGTTGGCGCTATGATAAGTGATAAGAACGGAGAAATTGCTTAGCTGTAATTGCTGTTCTATGAATTAATATTGCCTTGCGCCCTGCTTCAACATAAAGCAGTCACATAATATTTCAACGTTTTGTTTTTCTCTGCTTCGCTAGTATCGCGGCTTTTAGCGCTTCACAGCTAGCTCATAACATCGCAGCTAGAAGAATAAACATAAACATACCCTATAAGTAGTTATCATGAATAAAATAAGTCCTAAATAAGCACTAATATAAAATAATAAGCATATGAGTAAAAGCAAAAAAGCCAAACATTGCTGCTGAAGGCCAAAAAAATTAATTTTAAGTCAAAGTTAAATTTAAACTCGAAAATAAGTTCAAAATAAGCACAAAAGTAGAAAATAAGCGAAAAATCGCAAAAAAAGCAAAAAAAGCATGAAAAACTTTACGCTAAAATACATCTTTTTATGTAATTCGTCCAGATCTCAAATTTCAAAGAGCTGCTTTTAAAATTGATAATAAGCAAAAATGCTTAAAATCCGGTCTTTAATAATTATAATATTATATTCATCTATTATAAACCGTAGAGAAAAATGGTTCAAACTTTATTTAACTGTGTAGTAAAATCATTATTTGGAAAGCACATTTTAGTGTGACGTCAAGTTATAGCGTGACTGTTGAGTTTCGAATTTTAATATCTCGGATTTTCAAAATTTTGACGAATGTCTTTCTTTTTATTATATGTAAATTGCAAAATACAATGATAATTATAAAATTTTTAGTGCAAAATTCTAGATAACTGCATTTTTGGAAAAGTGGAACTTTGTGAAAGAATCAATACGGTATTATTTATGTAGTGGACATTTAAATATTATAAAGTAATACTTTAACCGCAACAGTAGATGAATAGCATTCTAACAGCAACGGTAGATAAAGTACTTTAATTTTACTGAAATTACTATTGGTTATTTTATGGTTGATTTATGGCAAAACAAAAAATGTCGAATAATAATTTCATTTCTAATAGAGATTTCTTGTATTCATTTTTTTAACATCTGATATAGAAAAAATATAATTTAATAATCTTATTTAAAAACTATAGTACATATTATATAAAAAATAACTATTATCCTTTTTACTTCTCAAGTAAGTTTGATTTCTGCCACTGCACAATACAGGCTAAAATGTACAACTTGATGAAAATTTATTAATGTAATTTTATTACAGAAAATTGTTTTTCTATTTGAGAAATATAGGTAATAGTCAAAGCAATCCAGAAAATGTGTCCAAAAACTTTTGGGGTGCGAATGCTAACAATAACAATTTAACAGATGGCAGCTACTATTCTAGCAAAATAGCTACATTTTCATAAAAAAACTTTCGAAGTTCACTTTATCTAGTAACGGTACATCATGAAAAAAAACAATAATTGTATCAATTTGGTCAATATAGTAAAACATATTTTATGTACAATATTGCTTGATAAATTTTTCATATCAATTTAATCTACTTAGGTTACCATCCAACTCTTGCAATTTTCAATTATAGTACTAGTTTAATATTATTACATTATAGCGTTATTTTATTTTGTTTTTTGTTTAAACCGCTTTCGATCTTAAACATTTTTGGTGGCATAAAGTTCCACCGACCACTAAGTAATGCTAATAAAAATTTAACTGAGTATAAAGTAATAACTAGAAAGTGTTTTGAATAATTAAGTATTAATAAACTATTTAGTTACAAATATAAAGAAAAGATCTCCAAAATTTATCCATCTTTCAAAAACATATTATTAGTAATTTAATTTTTTATTTTGTATACTAATTTATTAGTATACAGATTGTGAGAATTATAATAAAGTAATTATAACCATCAGAGGTAGATACCGTGGCTCTCATAATTATTTATCCATCCTCTTAAACAATATAAAATGTACCTTTTGAAGAACTTGTTTGTCATATAAAAATCACTGTATCTCGGAAACGGCCGGCCCAAATAAAAAAATGTATATAAACAAAATTGAAGGCAATGAAATTTTCAACAAGAAATTTATAAAAAGTTTTGCTCTAAAATCGATTTTTCTATGCTAAAACTAAGCTTGAAAAGGTACAATTTACATTGCAAACATAGAAGTGAATGAAAAATTTTGTGACTCACTGTATATATACCATATTATATCTATAGGTATACATATATGTATAAATTTTTATTGTATTTGTATTTTTTATTTAAAAAGTTTCAATTTATTTATAATAACATTTTTTAAGTATTATATTTTAAATAATATAATATGCTTGTAATTTGTAAAAATTGAAATACCCATCTACTATGTATTTTCAAATACAATATTGTACGAGTATTTTTGTACAACTATTGTAATGTTATATTTGAAAATACATTTTGTTCCAGATATTTGAGAGTTTTGCCAATGGCCTATGTCTTAAGAGTTTCTACAATTTGAAAAACAAATTACAAAATCTGTTATATAAATATAATATTATATTATAAATTGGTATTTAAAATTCAAATATATTGTAATTTAAAGTATGTATAAAAAAGATCCGAAATTATTTCGTTGTACAAGTAAGTATACCTTACATGTTGAGTTTTAAACTTACTACATTGAAAATTGGTATTTTAAACGAAAACTTCCAATGTACTCTCAGATAAATATATTTATTTGAAATACATTATGCCCACTACTGGTTGTAGCGTAGATATAGTACGAAAAGAAATCTAATTTATCCATTGAAATATTGCGTAAGCTAAAATAGTATCTATATTGTTTTATTAGGATGGCAAGATTAATTTTTTGATGAGTTGAGAATATATATTTAGGTGGCGCCACGGATTATGTTTATGTTGGTATTGAAAACTATGACATTTATGTTTAAAATTAATCCTGACACAGCTCACTTTCGTTTAGTTTGAGGAAAGAATTCGGAAATTTTCAAACTGCAAGTTTCATTTTTCGCTGTATTTTTATCCGTATAAACATATTTTCAGAAATGGTGGGAATTATTTAAATGTTTTTATAATTTTGGAAGTAAATAAATAAAATTTATTTTTTAAATATTTTATAATATTATATTATTAATATTATATTTTTAAACATTTATTAAAAATGCATTATTTGAACTAGAAAACTAGTAGCTTACGAATTATGTAAAGAATTGTTTCGGCGCGAACCACATATTATGCAGCTTTGCTTTCAAAACAGGACCTTTCAAAAATACAAAAAGGAAAAAGGAACCTGAATAAAGAGGAAAGGAAATGGTAACCGGAATAAAGATGGGCTTTCGTTGATCTTTGAGATAATAGCAAACAAATTACTTGATGTAGGGAGTAGGGTATAGATTTTCAAAATTTTATTGCAATATTTTAAGGATAATTGTTTTACAGGTAAAAGTATAATCCAAATTGATTTTTACTTTACCAATAGGTTAGTGATTTTAATAATCGAATATCGCAATTCAAATTAATGATTATTATCTATCATTGAATTTACATCATATTACAATTTAATTATTACAAAATTTGCTTTATTCAGAACACTTTCTTATAATGTTATACTAATACTATTTTTTAATTGGCACCACAAAAACGTTGTATTAATCAATTAGATAATAAATAATATAGTCGTGAGGCTGATATAAACAGATTGTGTAAATATTTGTGTAAAATTAAAAATAAACGTGTAAGAAATAATGCAATGACTGAAATTTTATTAGACATAACGAAGAAGGCACTAAGTTTGTTATGGCTATTTTCATAGAAAGGTTCTACATAATTTTAAGAATAGAATGCTATTAAATTGTTATGTCATACAAATAATGTATATGGTTCAGATCCTAAAATAAGAGTAGGTACTAATGATAACATACATATTATTATAGTAAGGAAGGTTTGCAATTAATTTTGCATAAGGTGGCCTAATTATCTATGACTAAAGCTATGTCGTAACCTTTTGGAACACCATGTTGAACTAACTTGTATTTGATGAATTCAAATTACGTTGTAGGTACTTATTGAAATTTTAATTACAAAAAATTATCGTCATATAAATTAATTTATTTAAAATGTAATTAACACCAAACATTTTAAGTGGTAATATGTAGGGTTAATAATGGTCTTCCTAAGCGGTCATTGTATTTTTTCAATATAAAAATATTTGATATTGTAGGATAGCTTAACAATATCTCTAACTGCAACGTTGTCCGTTTGCCTTCATATTGCTGCAAAAATTGAACAGGCTATAATAGCACACAATGTTTTAAAGCAACAAATATTTTACTAATTTTGTTGTTATAAATATTGCTGGTTGGTAAAAATATCTATAACTGAGAAACCGCTTCGGGTCTGAATTTTAAATTTTCTCTATAGAAAAATTAGCCTTAAATTACAACAGATTTTGTTGTGTGGAATGTTTGATTCCGGACATAAAAATTTAAGTAATTATATAAGTAGTAAATGATTTAGTTAAAATTGTTTATGAAATTAATAGCTAATTGTGATGAATAATAAACTGTAATCAGTTTTACATTTATTATTGTTAAGTGATTTAAGTAAGGAATATAATTTTTTCGGTCTACATGATATTAGAACATGTTACAATAATGTACTTGTGTACCAACCTATATGCTACCTACTGCCTGTTCAATTGTTATTTTAAATTTAGTTATATATATTAAAACTTTGTGTATTTTGTTAATTGCAGTAGCAAATGCACTCAGAATCGTCGTATGAGTAGGCCTTGGCCAATATATTGTTACTTAGGGTATAATATAATTTTTAAATATTATTCTCTCGCGATGGATATTTATATTGTTTATTTATGTATGTATGTAATTAATACATAATACGCAGTTGTGCAATAGTGAAGGTGTTCGTATTAGGTATCAAATAATAAATCATTGACATAGCATACAAAACTTAGATACCTATACCTATCAATTATCAGTACACGATTTTTCAATTGGCTTGAATTTTCGTTTTATAACAAATATCGGTCATTGATTAAAATATGTAGTTATTTACTTTGTTTTGTCGCATTTAAACAAACGCTGTAATAATTTTCAAGCAATAATGTTGTACTTGCAATTGATGAAACGGGCACCTCACGGATTTATACCAAAACTATAAGTTCAACTGCACACTTTGTTAAACGACTTCTAAATCAGCTCGAAAGAGCTTTTGTAAGTGCCAAAAGTATGTTCTATACAGCATCGATATGATATTAAAATTTAAGGTGCTTTTAATCGAGATAAGCAATTTATACCTACACAATGATTTCAGTATCATCGTTCTTATTAATATTTATACTTAAAAAGTACCATAAACTTCATTCCGAAATTTAATTAGTCAGCTCAGTATAGCATACTTTTGGTAATATATTGAACTTTGAAGGAAAATAATTTTTATATTTTTTAAGGATTTGTTACCTATATAGTACTATCATATAGTAAAGATTAAAAATGTTAAAATTATTTTTCATTCAAAGTTACATAATTGTATTTAAAATTCTCATCTCCATCAATATGCGTTATTTGTTAACCTAAAAGCTGTTAAGTACTGTTAATAATGGTCGCAAATTGTAATATATTGTATCAAGATGCTCACAGCGACTAGAAACGATAAATAAAGTGTACTCTACTGTATAATACCTTATTTTATCATTATTCGAAATTACACGTTGAATCGCATATTATATTATCTTATAATTTATTATTTACAAATCGATCGATCGAAAAAAATAATCGATTGATTCGTAGTTCATACCATATTGTTGTTACAGTATGTAGTGAAATTTATAGTAACCCTCTCCTTAACCATTTCCTTCTCATGGATTTATTTTTACCAGAATGCATTTAAACTTTAAGAAAGATTAATAAACACTATTTTAAAAATTATGAGATATGAACATAATACTTTATTTTTTCAAATTCAATAAAAAAGGCATATACTCATACGAGTACAGTGGAAATTAATGGGTTAATAACAAAATGAAATTCAAAAGACACCTTTTTGTACTAACACTTTCAAATATTATATTCTTAAAGTTTTCTGCCATACGTAATATTTATGTAAAATAAGTCTGAACTTGAAAGTATCTATTTTTGTTTTTAAAGTTGTTATCTATAAATTAAAATTTAAAACAATAACTTGAAGATCTCAACTAGAAAGTATCTATTTCAGAACTTAGAGTTTTTATCTTCAAATTATAATCTAAAATAATAATTTGGAGTTCTGAAGGTTCAGGGAAGGTTAAAAACAAAAAGTCCAAACTTTGTAAAAATTCTAGGACAGCTGGATTTTCGTATGAAAGTTGTCATTCTAAACACAACATCAAAAGTCCCCATCGATACGTGTGCAGCTAAACTTTTTTTACAAAGTGTCAAAGGTCACGATAAACGGATTTTCGCGAAAATCTCGTTAACAGTGACTTTTATCAAAAAAGAGTAGTTATCAATCTTATAGCTTAGGAAATTATCTAGAATAAAAAAAAACTATTTCATTTCTTCATAATACTAATGATTTTTGAGATAATTTGATTAAAGGTTATAAAGTTTTTGTTTCTCATGAGTCATGAAACCTGCACTTCTTTCTACACCACCTTTGAGATAGAGTACAAAAGGCATTTTTTTAAAGTGTTATCCCCAATGGCATAATTCACATCTACTTGTGATTGTAAATGTCAGACCATCTCCATTTCTTCCTTATCTTTTTCTTAATTTTCGGTTTCCTGTATCACCATAGTTTCACTCAAGAAACACGATGGATCTTCATCTTCAGGAGGATCGTCATTATTAACATCATTAAACATAACGGGTGATACGTTTAAACAATTTTGATCATGGTAATTACCACAAACTAGGGTTTGTGGTTTTCTCAGTATAACCCAACTTTTCTGCAAGCGCAGCTCAGGTTTCATCCCTTTGTGCAATTACAAAAAATAATAATAAAAATATAAAATTGAGTAATGATTACATAGTTACTGTATGTTACAACTTTTGGAATGAAATTTTCTTGAAAACCGTTAGTCATACTGTAAATAGTAATATACCTTGTTTTTTGCAGGCCATTTCCTAAGCTATAAATTTAATAACCTCTATTTTTTGATTAAAGTGATCGATAAAGAGATCTTCGCGAAAACCCGTTTTTCGTGACCTTTGACCCCTTGTAAATAATTTAGCGGCACACGATTCGATGCGAACTTCTCTGATTTTGTTTAGAACTACAAAAGGTTGTTACGAGTGCAATTTCACTCTTCACAAGTTTTTACATTTTTCAATTCATACAGCTATCCGTAACTATCTAATCATAAAAAATTTTCTAAACGTATCCTGTATAATTCATTTAAATTCATAAAGTTACTTCAGGGTCCTTTGACTGCATTTATAGTCCTCGGGCCCAGACCTACGAAAATTTGTGATTACCTCACCGTTGAAACTTCGTGTATGTGTTCCTTATGCCCAGTCGGACAACTTTTTTTAGTAACAAATTACTCGGAAAGGGGGCGTTTTTTTGGGAGACCCCTGCCAACCCATTGATTTAATGCGAGAAAAAAATTAACGACCTAAATGTAGTTTTTGCTTCAATCGCAAGTTTTTCTTATCAAAAAACCGAAAAACATTTTGTTGGAAAAATTTAGTGGTTCATACCCTGCACTTGGAAAAGTTATGACGTCATAAAATTTACCACCTCACAGTTGATTTTTTCAGAATCGTTTATAAAATTATTTAAAATTGAGTGGTAACCTTGGCCGACAAAATTTTTAGGGAATTTCTGCTGTCGGACGCCCTGAAGTTAAGGGTTTCGTGCAACCCCTATATTTACTACCTCCTGTCGGACAAAAATACCATTGTGTAATATGTTTTATTTTCAGATCAGTGATGTATTTGTCTGACATAAATGTTTGGTCTAATTAATAGTCGGACAAAAAAAGTGAATATTTAATACGTGTTATATTATTGTATTATTCAATACGCAATCGATAAAAACGTTAAAGTCTTATTATTATTATTATTATATATGGGGCATTCCACGCCAAATCGACTACTTTTTATTTAAGGTAGTACTGTCGGTCATAGAATTAACATTCAGAATTTAATGAAATTCAGCATATTAGTAGATTATGGTAAAATAATGGTCCAATCAAATTTTTGAAGAGCTACAGAGATCCAGTCAAAACATATTAACATTTGAAATTTCATGCTTTTAACATTGAGCCTTATGAGAAATCACAGATTTTATCATATTTTACAAAAAGTACCGTTCAGATTTCAATAAAAATTGAGGAAACAAGAGAAAATAATATATAAAACATTTTAAACACTTAAAAGTATAGCTTCAGAGCATGTGAGAGTGGTAATTAGCAAATAAATCTCAAAAGTGTACTTTTTACATAGTAGTTCATTAGACGTGGCAACCTCTAAGTAATGTTTACGTCAGTTTTAGGGTTAGGTGACACGAACTTTCTACAACTATCTTTTAATTTATATGTTAATAGAATTTTCTTTTGATAAGAAAAACTTGCGATTGAAGGAAAGACTACATTTAGGTCGTTAATTTTTTTCTCGCATTAAATCAATGGGTTGGCAGGGGTCTCCCAAAAAAACGCCCCCTTTCCGAGTAATTTCTTACTAAAAAAAGTTGTCCGACTGGGCATAAGGAACACATACACGAAGTTTCAACGGTGAGGTAATCACAAATTTTCGTAGGTCTGGGCCCGAGAACTATTAGTATAATTAATTTAAAATAATAATTACTAAACGCAGCCAGTATAAAATTTAAACTTGCATTTATCATATTGCTGATTGAATTAAAGGAATTTTTATAATCATAAAGTAGAACGGCTTTTCTTTATTTAAATAAAATAAGCTATTTTTGCATGGTAACTAAAGCTCAAGATGACCATAACACGGTTAGTCGTTAGTCATTCTTCAAGGTAAACCACTAATCACAATTTCCTATGGAATATTCCAGCGTAAAAACAGGAAATGACCCCCACTGGAGTTTCTGAAAGCTTGTTAACCATCTTAATGGTGGGAGACGGCAGTTTCCACAATACCTTCACTAAGTCGTGACCAGTAATTAGAAGTCAGATTAAAACTTGTGATTTTTGAGTAATTTGTCAGTACAATTTTTATAATAAGGAAGCTCAACTATTTTATAAGAAAAACCAACACTAAGTTTGAAATTTCCTCTGAGGTAAACAGGTATGTTTGTAATAACGTTCAAATTGATGGAATAGGCCATCTTGGTTAAAGTTGTGAAATTCAAACCATGGTGTATAAAAATTGATAAATAATAATTGATTAAAATTTATGTTAAATCAAACTACTGTTGTGTGGAGAACCTGTTCCAGCTACAGAGGGAGATCTGGAAGCAGCATCGCCAGTGGTATGTTTTGAGTGAAATAAGGAACAATCAAATGAAGTGACGCCATTTAGAAATAAATGACTGGTAAGCGTCTTAATGCCTGTTAATTATTATAAAATATATTGAGAACATTTGAAATCCATAGAGGAAACCTATGAATTTCGAAACCATATATGTAATTTAGGAATTTCCATTTACCAGTATATTTACGATTTTAAGCCTGGATCCAGGGACTCGAAGGAGTTTTAATATTGTTTTGATTAAAGGTTTTTAATTATGTTTTTGATAATCTTGTTTAATCATTGTGTCAATATATTTCAATCTAATATATTTTAGTGATTTTAATCCAATCGTTGTCCCCCCCTCTCTGATTTTCAGGTCTACTTGTAACCGCTGGCTCTAGCCGGAGCAGCGTAACGTTCGGGACATAAAAAGGTAGGTTCAGACGAAAATCCAGCTTTCCGAGAATTTTTCCGAAGTTCAATGTCTCTATTCCCTGTATTTAAAGTTATTAACTGCAAATTATAATTTAAATTAGTAACTTGAAGATGACTACTTGAAAATATCTATTTCTGTTCTTAAAGTTGATAACTTCAAATTATAATTTAATATAATAACTTGAAGATCTGAACCTGAAAGTATCAGTTTCAAAACTTATAATTTATTGTTAACTTCAAAATATAATTTAAAATAATAACCTGAAAATCTGAACTTGAAAGAATTTATTTCAGAATTTAGAATTGTTAACATAAATATATATACCTATAAACGGTATGTTATGAAGCCCGATATGTGAACGGGTCGCTGTTAATCCCGGAAGTAATAAACAAGCTAGAAATGTATATTATTTATCCGAGTCTCTTTTTATCTTTTTTTAGTCACGGCATTATCAGAGGGGTATAAATTTCTTAGCTATAAAAGTTTTAGGTAACAACGTATCTCTGTGAATCCCAGGATATAAGAACATAACTCTAAGGAGCCCAATTGTATATTTAGATATATTATATGTACGCTGTGAAGCCTTGCAGTGTTGCCGATATATCGCGTTTCGTATGACATGCTAAAGGTGCATTTTTATACAATATATGAGTAATATTAATTTATAGTGCTCATTTGTGTCTATTTAATTGTGAAGTGTGAACCAAATTAAAATGTTACCAAATCGAGGAAAACAAATATTATTATTGGCTCAACAGAAAAGTAAGTGATTGAATTTTTAATTTATTTACTATATTCTTAACAGCTCTGTTACGCGCCATATCCAAAAATTAGTGTTTTAAGAAATGTATTTCCAGTATGTAAAAAATATTTAAATAATAAGGACTTTCCATTTTTATAATTGTGGTACAATATCTTTTCATATAAACACGAAAAATTAATTTATTTGTTCACTATAAAAAATAAAATTAGCGTCGGGGATTCCCGTAAATGTAACATTCCAATTACGTAATTATATTTGATTTCAAATACATATTCTTGCATAAAACACGAATTATTCAATATTGTGCGGAACAATGTTATTAACAAAATAATTAAATTTTGAAATGTTAAATTATTTATCCGCGCACTTAATAGTTATTCAAAGTTTTAAAAATATCTAAATTTTATTGCTAATTTAATGTGAATTTTTAAAACTTCAAATTACTAATAATAAATAATTTTATTTATTGCGTTATTAAATTTAAAATTTCAAATAAATTTTAGAATCTGTGGAAGCTAATACCAAACGTTATACCTTAAGAAAAAGAACAACGGTAAGATTTTGTCAAAATATTATCAGTTATGACAATGCTAATTAATCACTTTCTAGAAGGTTAATTACTTATCACATAAAATTGCGGATGATACTGCTAATGACACAGATTTTTCACCAGAAACGTCAGAATTTGAAATAAGTAATTCGGATGCAACCGTAAGTAAAAAATTTATAATTTCTTGTCTTTTAAATTAATATTTTGCCCTGGTCCGATTAATTCAATCTTACACAGCAACAACTTCTTTATTTTATTTTTATAATAATTTTAGGGTTCCTTGTCAAAAATTGATATTTCTTCAACCAAGGCTGATGATTCCATTTCAAAGGATGATGAAACATTATCTTTATGTTCTAATTCAGAAAAATCAGAATCTTTGGAAGATTGTTTAATTCCTTACGTTAAGGTAAAATTTAAATCAATTTTGATAAGTTAAATTTTGGGTTAAATTTCAAGTTTTACTTTCGAAAATACGTCAAAAGAAATCACGTTTAATTTAAAAGCAGCATGGTTTTCAACAATAATAGTAAATTTAAATCATATAAAATTATTAGTGTCATAATTTTTAAAATTTATAATTTTAATTTAAAAATTACAAAACCTTTTCAACCAAAAGCATATTTTAAGTATGAAAACTACAATTCTTTTAATTTGATCTGCTAAATTGTTGTTTTAAAATAATTTCTTTTAATTTAAATTTAAAACTCGAGATTTTGAACCCTAAAACTAAAAT
The DNA here is from genome assembly GCA_963170105.1 of Cantharis lateralis. NCBI lineage: Eukaryota > Metazoa > Arthropoda > Insecta > Coleoptera > Cantharidae > Cantharis > Cantharis lateralis. Next base: position 16,391,535 of record OY720629.1, read on the forward strand.
GTCTTTGCGTGTAGCAACTTGAAATTCAAATCTTTATTTTGTAATTCTTGTGAAAGTAATAAAAAGCGTCCACCCTACATGAATTAAAATTTTAGGTAACAAATATTGTCGATAGTAATTCCCAAATTGTCAGTACAAGTGCAGTACCTGAAAAATCTTTTAGAAATAGAATGTGTAACGTTGGATTTGATGCAAGTAATGAAGTTGGATCCAATATAGATAACGCGGAAAAGGGGTTAATGAAAGAAAATCCCAACACTTTAGTTGGTAACGAACTATTTGACGTTGAATTGGAAAATAATCATCAAAATGAAAATACTGACGACAAAACTAATAAACGCAAATCTAGACCAAATGCGGACCGAGTTTTAGTCAATTTTGGAAACATTGTTAACGTAAGTTAGTAGTAGTAGTTACGCTCAAGTAAATTTTAATTTTCTATCTTTCGTAACAATCATTTCCAACGATCAACAATCATTACATTTGAATGTTATTTCAGAAAACTTCTGGTGGAGTCACGGTTGAACATATTAAAACCGTAAGGCCATGGACAAAAAAGTTTTACTGTCCGTACTGCTTTAAGGAAGTCACCCATTTTGCGAGACATTTGGAGCGAAACCACAAAGAAGAGGGGGCTGTACGGGAAATTCTTGCTCGACCTGTAAAAGATCATGAAAGAAAGGTATTACTTAGTGCTTTAAGTAGACAGGGAAATTATTTATTTGGCGAGCAAGTAAATCTAGTACGCCCTGTGAGAAGACAAAAAGATGTTGGCAGAACTGATAGTGAAGAAAAAGACAATTATATTGCATGTGCAGATTGCTTCGGATATTTTAAGCGGAATTATTTGCGAAGACATAGAAAAAATTGTTTTATGCGTTCAGGAGAAAATAACAAACGCGAACAACACTTAAGCCAATGTCAAATGATGATAGTTTGCTCAGGTAATTATAGCAAATTTTATGATGGCTTACGATTAAAAAAAGAAGTTTTCACAATCATGAGGGCTGACGAAATCTCCAAGGTAGCCATGAATGATATTTTGATATGCAGCTATGCCGAAGATCTTTTAGGGAAGCATAAGCGTACACAGATAAAAAATGTTATATCTAATAAAATGAGAGAACTTGGAAGACTCTTAATACAATTAAAAAAAACCACTGCCGCTCAAGCGATGATTGATATTTTGAAACCAGAATATTTTGATGCTATAGTTGCCGCAACTAAAGTTATTAGCGGTTTTAATCCGAACACCAAAACCTATGCGGCTAGTAGCTTGGCATTGCATATGGGAACTACCCTTCGACAAATATGCGATACCGCTACAAAAAATATTATTAAGAAAAGTCCGTTCATCCAATGTCCCCAACCGGAAGCGTGTTTGAAAAATATTAAAAGACTAAAAGGACTATTAGTTAGCCACTGGAATACAGATGTGTCCAGTTTGGCTTTAAAAAATTTAAACGAAGTGCATTGGGAAAAACCTAAAATGTTTCCACTTACAAGTGACCTTATTAAATTTCAACAATATGTTATGTCTCAAGCTAAAGAAGCGAGTGAAAATATTCAAAAGGAAAATCAATTAAAGACAGAATATCGAAGACTTTCAGAGAATTTACTTGCTTTAACAGTTTTACTGAACAGAAAACGTATTGGTGAAGTTCAATACTTAACTGTTAAAGCATATAATTCCACTGCGTCTGACATTCAGCAAGAAGAATTCTTACAGTCACTCACTGAAAGCGAAAAAATACTCACACAAACTTTCAAACGAGTAGTAACAGGGGGAAAGGGGAGTAAACCAGTTGCTATATTGTTTCCAAAATCGCTGCAAAAATATATTGATCTTCTTCTTAACAAAAGAAATCAATGTGTGCCCAAAACGAACGAGTATTTATTTGCTAACCCTAAAACTGAAAATAGATGGCTAAGCGGATATCACACATTAAAAAAATTAGCTGAGCAATCGGGAGTGGAAAATAAAAACTTGTTTACTTCGACCCGATTAAGAAAACAAATAGCAACAGTTTTACAAGTTATGCATATCACTGATAATGAGATGGAACAATTCGCCAGTTTTATGGGCCATACCAAAAAAACGCATGCAAACTACTACAGGTAAATTTGCGTAAATTTTTCTATTTTTTCTGTTAGATTTTAATTACAAATTCTTGGGAACTTTTTATTATTTTGAAAAATTAAAATTTTAAAAATATATAATCAACGAGAATAACGATAATATAAAAATTCAAAATTTCTCTTGATTGGTTAAAAAATTTTACGCGACCTGTTGGTTTTTAAACTAAGGGAGTTTTCTTTAAATTCTAAAATCTGCAAACTTTTATTAATGATTTAATTTTTGCATATAGGTTACCACAAGATATATATCAGACCGCAAAGGTTTCAAAATTATTATTAGCCATAAATAAAGGCAAAGGAGCTATGTATAAAGGAAAAACTTTAGATGAAATCGAATTTTCAGATGAGATAGATTCAGATACAGATACGGAATCAACTTCTAATTTAATTGGAGAACATTCGAAGGATATTCTTGATAAAACTGGCAATGAAAATAAAAAAGTTAGGAAAAGAAAACAGACAAAAGAAAACGAAGAAACAGAATTACAGAAAGAAACGAATAGTCCAATTGCAGGTACCAGTAAAATTCAGTCCGATTTAGATTCATCTTCTGACGATACCGAGTCCAACGAAAGTACATGTGAGTTAACTTTTTAAATAAATTATATTTAATATTTTACATCTTTTAGATCTTGAGCATAAGAAAAAAGGTAAGAAAAGAAAAATTCAGAGAGTCAGATGGACAGAAGAACAAAAGAAAATCATGAGTAGTTTCTTTAAAGATCATATAAAACAAAAACGACCACCCAAAAAAGACGAAGTTGAGAAATTAATAAACAAGTACAAAAAAACTTTCAAAGAAAAAAACTGGGTGAAAATTAAAGCGTATGTTTATAACTGTTACAAATAAGTAGATACTAGATATTCCTATTTTAAATATATTTTGTAATTTTTGATAATTTTAACCTATTTTTAATTTTAACAAAAATAAAAATTATTTGTTTGATAGTTTACTGCATTTCTTATTTTCAACAGGTGCATGTTGCTGTGCTCACCCTACTCCCTAATAACTTTGTTTTATTAAAATTAAAACATTTGTTCTACTAATTCCGTTGTTTAAGACTCATCCAAACATCTTTGAGAAGATGAGTATGTGTTGCCTCAATCACGTCGAATTTGTTTAAATAAACAAATAACTCAAAAGAAAATAACAAAATTATTTATTAATAAAAGAAGAAAATATATTTACAAACGAAAACTTACTGAATTATAAAGCTAAAACTAAAAAAAGAAATAGTACTGCGTACGGCACTGGTGGTTTATTTACAGGTTATAAAGTTGTGGGTGTGTAGTGGTGATGTTGATTTCTGTCCTCTGCACTTCAGTCCCCAAATAGCTACTGGTTTAAATAACGTGAAATTACAGGTAAGTACGGGAGAATCTAATGTTATCGTTTTTTATGAAAATTTCAAACTACAAGTTCCTGTCTTAGATTTTAGAAGGGCTACTAGTACCTAACTGAACTACTGGTTATTTCAAACTCACCACTAGTATAGGATCTAGATTATGAGTATCTAACATCGGGCCCTACTGGTTTAGTTATCGGGGATCTAACATAAACTACACCCGTATTTGATTGTAGTTTCTACTGGTAAGCAAATAATGACTACTAAGATGGTTTTTCGTCGGTGTGAAGATTTTATAACAACAGGTAAGATGATGGGAAGTTTTTATGGGATAGATCTTGTCTCGCTATGCTAAAAACAAGATATTTTCAGGCTGGATATGATTAAGTCGTCACGCCAAGCAGCAACGGCTTCTGGAATAACAAGGTTGCGGGAATCTTGTCTCGCCAGGCTATAAACAAGATCTTTCGGGCTGGAGAAGATGAAGTCGTCACGCTAAGCAGCAACGGCTTCTGGAAAACAGGTAAAATGGAAATGATCGCCAAGCAGACACGTTTCCGAAGTATTGTATACAACACTCTTTGAAATGATCGCTGAGCAGACCTATTTCGAAAGTATCGACGGAACAATACCTGCCTTGGAGAGGAAAATTTACACCCTACCAAACTATTGGATGAAAAATTGACCGGGTAGTTTTTATGGTAGAATCCTCTATCAACTTTACTAGTAGCTATTGCATTACAGGCAATTTATTGTAAACTTCAAACAGGTTTCTCTTAATCGGCTACGATTGATAACACAAATCAGCAACATGAGTTGTCTATCATTTAAATTTACATTTTTAAAACTTGTTTCAAGATTTTAAATAAATTTTATACGAAAATGGTAGTTTCATTACAATTAGATGCCAATGTTTAAGCATTTGGAGCCTCGTTGGAGTTGCATATATCTCGATTTTTAACACTGAATAATTGTTGAAGTTTGAACAAAAACTTTTGGCAAAACTGAACCTCTGCATTGCAACTTGCAGGAGGTAAACTATCGTTGGCAAAATACTTACAGGTGAAATTTTTAAATGGGGTAGGTTTTAAGCAGGGGCGAAACAAATTATCAGTATTGTATGGAACACAATGAAAACAAAATAAGCTGTTGGTCAACGTTTAGGCGATTTTATTCAGCTATCTTTAAGACAAAAATACAAGAATCGAATCTCATAGTGTAGGGGTTGCAAACATACCTCATAGTTTGGGATCAGGGGTGTCTTCAGCGTAACAATTATTATGATCGGAGGAAAAGCAATACATCCGCCCAGGTGGATCATTATAACCACGTCCATAAAATTAAAATAATGACAAAATTGTAATAACATATAAGCTAACAATAAAATTAATAAATGTGACTAAAAGCAAAAATGCTAAACTATTAAAAGAGTATCAAAAATATGCAATATAAAAATTTGTACTTGGCGAAACCTAAAAGGTTAAAAATGTAATGTCCCTAGATCAGCAATTTATTTTCAGTTCACTCCCTAAAACTCACCGTTAATGAACATTTTTATTATATAAATTTTCTACATACGCGACTGGTGGAATGTTAAAGAAATTTTGTAAATATTAGAAAATTCTGTTAATTGAATATGTAAAACAGTTGATTCTAAATGGCAATAGGCATCGCATCGGCGAGTAATTAAATCACGTTATAATAAAATAATGAAGTTGACCTACGTCGCCGTCGATATTTGTAATTCTATGAAGTAGGTATATAAATTATAGATGTTATTAGAAGTTTGTGAATCCCGACAGTGTTGCCTAATATAGGGCTCATTAACGTCTTGTTGAAATCATACCAAATACAGTATATACAATAGATAAAAAGCGGCCTCTACATTGATATTTTTGAACTAATTTGTGTATATTGACGATAAGAACAACACCTTATGAAGCCCCCTGAAAAACGTGCTTACAGGTTCCTACGTACTTACCTGAGCCATTAGTGATGGTATACACCTCGATACGTTGTTAAGCCCGCACCCGGGCTCGACATCGTAATTTATGGCTCCACAATGACCGTTTATATATTCAGCGGGCTCAAGAATGACCGTTTATATGTCTATATTTATATATAGAGCTCGGATTTTATGCTTTTACATATTGTTTAATATCGACATGCCAACAGATTCGTTTTGAAATCTGGACGAATTTGGCAAAATCAAATCCTAAAAACTGCATATCAAAATGCATATTTTGCATATTTTCAACGTTTGGTGCATATTTGAGCAAATGATGCATATTTGTGCATATTTGGGCAACTTCTGGTGTTTTTTAAAGAATTTTTTTTATTAATTAAAAATTATTTATTGAAAATTATAATTAAAATTAATTAAAAAATAAAAACAAATTTTAATATCGTTAGTAAAGTTTTAAATAAGTTAGATCCACAAGATATTATGCTACTTGTAGATTCAATACAATTATTAGTTGATAACTTTAAAAATGAAATCACACAAGTTAAAAAAACAATATGTGACAAAATATACAAGAAACGCAGAGATATCTTAACAAAAATTCTTATTTTGAGATGCTTTTGATAGTTTTAAATGTATCAAACCGAAATTTTTTATACCAAAGATCAAATATGCCCCAATAACTTCTGTCAACGTACAATAAGAATTTAAAAAAATATGTTTTAGTTTGCATATCAATGCATATTTTATCGATTTTATCAATTTTAGTGCATATTTTAGAGAAATTCGGTGCATATATATGCGCATATTTTCAAGTATTTTGGTGCATATAAATCCGAGCTCTATTTATATATGTTACCAATCATAGTATAGTAATCAAATAGTATCAAATACATAGTAATGATTTATCAATCATTATATCTTCTGTTATGCAACTATTTGTATTCGTTTGTTAAGATCCTTTTCTCCTATGTATAATATGGTTTACATGTGAAGTTACATTGATGCATAGTATTTCCATAGATATGTATCACTTACCTAAGGGAACTACTGTTTACACATACAATTCACATAAACTTAAAAGTTGGTGTAAGACTATATAAAGTTGCCAAAAAGCATCATACATTGAATAATTTTGTCGTCATCTTTAAAGAGGTCCATGATACAAGTACAATAAACCATCGTTATTAGAAAAGCATCGAAAGTGTTTTTTAATTGATTATTACGTAACTAAAACAGCATTTGGTTATGTTCACAGACGTAGCTGTAACTTTTACCTGCTGGGGGTTTTACAAAGCTAAACTAGCTTTTTCCTTAATACCATAAAAAGTCAGAGCTGTAAACCCCAATAAAATCAATCAAATGGGATTAAAAATTAGGTACATACACCGTATCCGCATCATAAAAAGTGGGTATTTGGCTAATATTTGCGTTGTTACTTACGCTAAGGAAGGGTTTAAACATCCGAACCCCCCCTTATATACGCCCGTGGTTATGTTACTAACCCAAAATAAAATGACAGTCACAAGCACCACCCTTCGACGCCGCTGATTGGCGCTGGTAAGAATTCTTGCAATGTGTATTGTAAAAGTTAAAAGCTTGTTAACTTTTCCACAGACCATTTCACCGGTTCTTCAACGTGCAAGAAATTAAGTCTATTTGAATGCTTCTACCAGAGTTAATTCTTTTTATCTCTTACCGATTCTACGATCCAAAATTTCACTATGTGAATGCTGCTTAACTTGTCGAAATATATTCTTACAAGACAATCCTTCAGCATCAGGTTGTATGATGCTCGAGGGCCAAAAGGTTTTTAACTAAAAAAGCTAAATATTTTAAATAAAACAAACTTGCTCTATGCGGTATATTGAATGAAACGCTTATATTAAAAATATCAGGTACGAAAATAATATTAATTTAATTAATACTTCAATATCATGCTTCAGTTCTCTATGGTGTTCTACTAAAGCCGTGGTTTTTTCTTCTTTTTCTTTAGCTGTTCCTCTCCGCTCCCCATTTTTGTGTTCGTCTGCCAATTTACAATCCCTCTTGTGTTGGTATATTCTTTGTCTTAAATACTGTTTGGTCTGCCCTATATAACTTTTTTCGCAATTCAAACACGGTATCTCATTAATTAATTTAGATAAATTCTCTTTGAGGATGTTATCTTTGAGGATAAATTGAATTCTTTCCGTTAACTCAAGTATAAAGTTTCACGTTTTCACTAGTTGTGATCTCACATCTATCTTTCCTTCTTACTTTGTTGCGATTAGCGCTGTCCTTTTTAATTTTTAACATGCGCCAATCTTTACGAGTTTTAAAGAACGCGCCAACCTTTTTATTCTCTGTAGTGAATAATGAATGAATCGCTTAGCGATAAGCGAGTAAAAAGTCCGTTGTGTGCAGCTTGTCAATTAACGCCGCGCCATTGGCTACTTCGGTAGAGACGGTGAAGATTACCGCTCAAATAAGCATCTTGGGGCATTGTTACCACGACGGTCTTTAGTAAAGGACCACTTTTGATGACAATTTTTATCGAGCCCAATTAAGGGATTTACCGCAATTAAAATTCCGTCAATATTAAAGCCAATAGTTACAAGTTCTCGTCCGATGGTTAGATATAAACAACTAGGATATTGGGTATGCGGACTCCAAATCAAACTACTATGTTAATTCGTCGACGTTTCGAAAGTTTAATAATCTTTCATCTTCAGGACTAGAAGAAAAACAAACGTATGGTACGTCGGTAATAGCAGCAAGAAAAACATCTCACCTCCTTAACCAGATGTAACGTAGTAGTTATGAAATAATTGGAATACAAACATTCGTAAGAAATACAGCTCGGGCAGCATACAAAACACTTAACAACGTCAATGGTTAAATAATAAAAATATAAATAATTGAATAACACAGTAATAAAATCTAAAATCATAAATATAAAAATCTCTCTAACATTAACAATCACCATCTGGCGAATTGCCATCCTAAAACAGTCCTAGAGATAGCAATGATAAAACTGACCAATAAGCAATAAAATATTACAAATTTTCAAACAACCAACAATTCCCGCTAATAGAAAGTAAGCGGGCAACGTCATCTACCAATGACTACCCGAACTAATATAATAAACAAAACAAAACCAAACTAAAACGCAATTCTAATAAACGGAGGTGTTCGTATAAGAAGGGGTTAAAAACTAAAGGAAATTGCCAAGCATCCAAGCTACCTGCGGGTGTTATTAGTCCTATTTGGTCTTTTCCTTAAAACGTTGTAAAACTGTGCGAAAACTCTCACCAATTTGAACAAAATCAGTTTGTTTGTTAAGATTTTTGTAGGTGGTTGAGATAAAAGCCGCTTCCAGAAAAATTCTCTTGGTGAAATTGGCCTCAGTCGCCAAAATTTCCACATCTTTGGTCTCAAAGCTATGTGAGTTTTCAATCACGTGTTCAGAAATTCCAGTTTTTTTAGATTTGTATCTAATATCGTAAGTATGTTGATTGATCCTGTTTTTTAGTCTCTGTTTAGTTTGACCCACATACTTCAGACCGCAACCACATTTTATGCTATATACCACGTTGGCCCTGTCCAATATCGGGATCCTGTCTTTAGTTTTCGAATACAAGATCCTGCCCAGTTTTAGGTCGTTGTAAAACGTAAGTTTAAAATCGCCTTTTAAATCGAAGGAAGTTTTTCTGTTTGTGTGCTTTTTTAGGGAGACAGTAGCAACAAGATCCTCGAGACAAATTTTATTTGAAAATTTAGTAATCAAACATTTTTGGTTTGATTTGCTTTAGCATTTTTGTTATTTATTAACGATATTTCAATTATCGAAGAGTACCTCTTAATTATTTTTTTGTTTTGCTATAGCAGGTACTGATTTAGTATTTTGTAGTTTCACTTTAGTGATTAATTTTTTTGCTGTACTGCATAGCACCGGTTTTAACGTCACCATAAATATTTTTGAACTATCACCTATCATTTTAGAGTTTTGTTGTACAATTACTATATTTTTGCATATTTTATCTTTTTTTTTATCATGTCGGCATACGTAGCAGCATTAACTCGCGAAGAGATTGAGGTAGAGTTGAAGATGCGCGGTTACGATTTAAGTGTAACGCTCCTTGCACCTTAGAGGAAAGATTTGAAGAAGTTTATTCGAGACGAGATATTTAATTCAAAAAATAGGTTTCCATACTTACGCTACGGATGATCCTCGGATGGATATTAAATTGTGTGCTAAGGCGTTAAAAGAATTAGCCGATGAAATTGACAAACTAGAAGCAAATCTAGTCCGATTTACCAATTTTAAAAGTTGTCACTCATCGCCTAGCACATTATTGTAACCGCTTAGATACTAATATGCAGGGTGCTGGGTTTAAGGACGATCGCGATATTTTATTAACAGAAGCTAAAGCGCTTAGGGGGCGTCTTGAGAAATTAATAGAGTTAGGGGGAAGTTCAGACGAAGAGGCACGGCTTGATGGCCATGATGACCAAAATAACAGCGAGTTCGGTACTCCTCTGAGAAAATCCTCTCTATTAAACCCTCCGGCGTCAACCAATGATTTGGTAACTGCTCTCGCGGGTTTGCTACAACAGTGTAAGCCTGATCATGTGGCTGTGTACACGTGGGGACTTCATTTTGATGGAAGTGGGGACTTCCAAACTGTGTTCGAATTTATCGAACGAGCGAAGGAACTTTCTGTCTCAAAGGGGGTGGCGGCTACTGAATTATTCAACAAGGCGTTTGAATTTTTTTCTGGGGAGGCGTTGACATGGTATCGCAGCCTAAGCTCCAACGTTACCACTTGGGAACAATTGATGAGAGAATTTAAGATCCGCATTTTTTCTCTTGATTTTGATCGAGAGTATCTTGATTTGGTGCGGACCTGTAAATAAATCCCTGGAGAAGCCGTGAGAACGTATATTGTCATGTTTCATTTTTCATTAGCATCTTTAGTTATAAATAATTTTTTAAAAACAGGTATTAATTTAAAACATTCAAATGGATAATTTGTTTTAAGCGTGTGAGATTTTTCTTTAAAATAAACATCCTTGGTAATGAATAATTCGGTTTTATATTTTTTAGATTAAATAATTATTTAAAGTTGAAAAGCACAGCTAAAGAAATTTTGAGTTGAGTTTTCAATAATTATAAGTATGAAAGATGTTTTTGGTCCAAGATCTTTAAATGAAAAGACAAATGCCAATATTCATCAATGAAGTCGATGAGAATGCAATCAGTTATTAATTTTTGTAAAAATAAAGTGTATTAAATAAGCAAATGCAGTGCAAAGAATTTGCATTCCCACCAAAATTAAGTGGGAGAATTAAAAGTTTTCAAAGTTACAAAAATCAAGGAGGGAGAAAAATTGGTGAAATAATTCATTCTGGGCAAAACCGTCGACTCGTCAAGTTCGAAAATTTAAAAGCCCAGAGTCAAAAGTTTAAATAATTTGAAATTTAATTGTAATTGATAAATAAAATTAATAGATTTAGCTTACCTGAAGATTACAAATTCAGAGTAAGAGTGCTTGTGCCAATATTTTCCTACAGAAAGGAAAACAAAAATTTATTCACGACCAAACATTATTATCAGAAATAGCAGGAACGAGTAAGCTGTTCCAGACTCCCACAGAAGGTGAAATGATAAAAACAAACAGCAACAATCTAATGAAAACTTCAAATTTATTAAGGGTGGGAACAATTTAAGTGCACGAACGATTGATTTTTCGTAAAGTTTAAAACCACGATAAAATTGATTTATAAAATTTGTATTTATTGCTATCAAAATATGCTATCAACTTTGTCTAGGTGGTTGAAAGAATTAGTAAAATTTAAATAAGACCAAAATTGCAATAAGACGGAATTGATTTACTGGTAAACCGATGTAACACGGATGATGATCAAAAACATCAAAATTTGAAATTTAAATGCTACATAAAATTTATGTAGTTGTGTATTTGTAAAATTAAATTTTGTTTAACTTTTCGATAAAATTATAAATTTTAAAATTGACAAATTTTTGCTTTTAATTATTCAACATCACAAGTAATTAAGTTAAAGAGTCTCATGCTAAAAACAAAAATAGGATGGATGTTCCGAAAATAAGGTAATTAATTAGGTTTTCTTAAATTTTAAACCATTTTACGCATTTGGACATCGCAATATATAATCTATGTTCAGTAAAATTAGTAGGATTAACCCTCCTCCTTTAGAGGACGAGCTATTGTGGGTGATTAGAAGAAACATGTCTCCGCAGATTTCTCTAGCAATGGGGACAGCTACATTGAATAATTATAAGCTTGATTTCATCCAAGCAGCGCAAGCTGTTGAGCGCTTAGTCAGTCGGACCACAACTGAACAGGTTTCGGCTTCGGCCGTAGCGGAACCCACGGTTGCAAAGTCTGAAGCTCAGCCCTCTAAAACATCTCGATGGGGGGTTTGCTGGAATTGCGCGGCGAAGGGTCATTTCTTTTCAAATCGTTCTAAGCCTCGCAAGATGTTTTGTTTTACGTGCGGAAGTCCCGGTGTAACCACAGCCACTTGTAAAGGAAATCATGCAAGAAACGTGTCTGGGCGAAGTGGCGTCGCGGCACGTCACTTATAAACGCCATCAAGGTCGACAAACGGGGTTGGGGGGAATGGTTAGTAAAACTTATCGCTTTTTGTGGATCCACTGCCAATACTTTCACTCTGTTCACTCGTCCCAGGTCGGATCAACAACCTCAAGTCAATTTATCTATAAAGGTGGTACAACTGACAGCCTTGTTGGACTCCGGTGCTAGTATTTCGATTCTAGGCACTGAGAGTCATTATCTAATCGATCAGTTAGATTTAAATTTTACCAAAGATGGCATAATAACCTTTGCGGTCAGCTGACGGAACTCCGCAAGATATTGCAGGGAGGGTTATTTTGCCCATTTCGATTTGTAGAGTGGTCCTCATTAACTGTGTTGATGGCGAAAAAGTGCTTAAGTCATGTTTTTGCGAAATTGAGGTTTTGAAATATTCCCATAGAAAAAAACTATCTCTTTCTTTTGGAATAACTGCTTAAGTTATAGCTTAAATATTAAGCGAGATATTTAATAGAATACCTTTCGCTTAAGTAAAAAGTGACCAGCTAAATTTGTGTAAAATTAAAATTAAAAATTTCAATTATTTTATTTTTATTTTGTAATAACATTATATTACATTATTATACAAATTATACAACCAATAAGCACCCAGATAACGTTACAACCCGGATAAATAATACTTAACAGTCTATTGTAAAAGCGATCCTTTTGTTTTCGCCATTATCTCAGTTTGTTAAATATTGACTTAAGCACTTTTTCGCTGTCAACACAGAAATGTTATAGTATGCTCTGGTATTGGTACCTGTCTAACGCTAGGGGTCGATTTTTTCATGGGATTTTATCAAATTCAATCAATTTTATTAGAGAAGTTATGCCCGGTTTCTCAATCGCACCTTAAGTTGTTGCCTGGCTAAGGTCTAATCGCGTCTAAGCTCTACTTGAAACCTGAGTCGAGTTGCACTAAAATATTATCACCTCGCCTTACCTAAGCAATTGTTTAGCTGACAGCCAATTTGGCAATAGCGTAAAATTTATCATAAGCAACTTAAGCTGCAGCTTAAGTCCTACCTGGAACTTAAGACGCGATTGAGAAACCGGGCATTAGTGACCTAAATATAGAACAATAAGTTGCACTCACCGATGATAATAATAATAATATGGTATCCATTCACTGGGGAATATGCCTACATCAATTTTTAATGAAGTCTTTACGATTCATCTTTTGAGGTGAATCACTCCTCATTTTCTCTTCTTCATTGGTCTAAATTTTCGTATGTTTTAGTCGAATTCGTTATCTGTCTCCATAGCACTCTGTCTTCGCTTTCAGGTCCTTTAGTACTTCATCCAGCCATCTAGATCTTGCTCTTCCTCGATTTCTTGTCTCCCCCGGTCTCCAGTCCATGATCTGCCTTAAAATGTTGTTTGGCTCTTTTCTTGTTACGTTGCCAAGCCATTTAACTCGCTGTGATTTTACGTATTTCACAATGTCTTCGTTTTGTAGTATTTAGGCATTATACGGTATTCATCTTCACCAATCTTTTTTGGTTCTGCCATGGTTCTAAATATTTTTATCTCAAACACTCTTAGTTTCTCTTCCTCACCTTTAGTCAGGTTTGGTACCTCTGCAGCGTAAGCGACCACCATTCTCACAAACGTCTTGTATACACGTATTTTCGTTCTAATTGATATATTCTTGCTCTTCAATATCTTCTTGTTTGCGTGAAATGCTTTCCATCCAGCTCATATCTTTTCATTTATTTCTGGGAATCTTTCGTTGTTTCTATTTAATTCTACTCTCAAGTACTTAAATTTATCCACCTCTTCAAACGAGTAGTTCACAATTTTCAGTTATTGGTGTTGTGTATCATTTTTTTTCTCTTAAAATTCATATATTATTTTGTCTTAGCTTCGTTAATTCTCAGCCCCATTTCCCTCGCATGTCTCTCTAGTTCTTGAAATATCTGTACCATTTCTTGCTTTGATCTTGCTATAATTACGATATCATCTGCATTAGCCATTAATTGCCATTCTTTCGTTGCTATTGTTGTTCTGGGGCCTAATTTTCTCACCACATTCTCGATCATCAAAATTAACAAAACCGCTGACAGTGCATCGCCTTGTCTTACACCGCTATTAATTGTTAACTCGTCTGTTTCGCTTATCCCAACATTTACTGTCGCGCTTGAACCTCTCATCGTCATTTGTATCAGCCTTCTCATTTTTTGGGGTATGTTTAGCTGGATCATCACTTCGTTCAGTTTTTTACGATTAACAGAGTCGAACGCCTGCTGGAAGTCGACAAACAGGAGATGCAGTTCTATGTTGTGTTCGTATGCTTTTTGGATAAGGATAGTATCCTTTTAACTCGACTATGCATACGGTTTTCTTGGTTACCTACTAAGACACTAGTAGCGCTTTAGTAGCTACTTAGTTGACTATATGCATACGGCTGTAGTTGTTTTATTGTAAAGGTCCAAAATCCCCATTATAATCATTTTTAATTTAGATGTGATGGAAGAACAAAAAAAGTTGTAGAAGAAATTTTGTTTTTCTACTTGGCATAATCTTAATTGATCATAATGACGCTTGACTAAGTATCCATCGTCTAATTTATCCAAATAATGTCACCGACCCAAACGTTCAACCACTGTACCATATTTCCATAGACTAGATGTTGTATAATTTCGTGATTGTACCTGATCACCAATTTTAAAACATTTTATAAAATTTGATTGCCTTGCATTGCTTTTTTTGTTTATTTTGAGGCTTTATCAAATCTAATTTGGTACGTAAATTTGTACCATATAATATTTCCGATGGCGATTGGCCACATGATAATGGAGTGAATGCGTATAGTTTTTCATGTAAGTCTCCCTGTTCATTCATCATACATTTGGCAGTATCTTTCAGCTTGTAAATACATTTGTCGCTGGATCTCCTGGTGCTATAAATCGTGGAAAAATTCCATTTCTATTACACAATTGTGAAAATTCACTATAATTTGAAATAGTCCCATTGTCGCTAACCAGAATTTCTGGTAATCCGTGATGACTAAAGAATTGTCGGAGGTATTAGCTGTTGTAGGTGCGGATTTCATCATATAAGTTTCCGCCCACTTCGATTTTGCATCTACTACTTAAGAAGTGATGTTGTAGAAAAGGACCAGCATAATGCATGTGAACTCTTTGCCAAATTGTACAAGGAGGTTCCCATTTATGTAGCGGTGCTTTGATCGGATCCTTTTTTACATTGCAGCATTCAATGCAACTTTTAACTAGATTTTCGATGTCGATGTCGAATGACTCCTTGCAATTATGCTTTCCTTTAATTATAGGACTTCTGGATCATTTTTCGTTTCGGAAACTATTTTGTGAAAAGTTATTGTATCAGTTGAAATTTCTTCTATTGTGTTAATGTTTAATATGTGTTCGTCATCAATTTCCTTTTCTTCGATTTTGGTTAATTTTAACGGCCCAGAGGTCCATCGCATTAATCGAACAATTAAATATGAAGAGTACGAGTACTAAAGAGTACGACGAACTTTCTAACGAGGAACAGCAAGTGTACAACGAACACTTGAACGAAGGATACATTTGAACGCCGCGAATGTATTATTATGTGTATTAGGATTATTTCATGTTTTCTTGTATTTCAATATTTAATAAATGTAGTAAAACTATATCTTATTTTTAATCCTACAATTACACGTCTTATTATTAATGAATTATAATTAATTATAAATTAATTTTATATTAAATAAATTAAATAAAAAAAATTAAATAAAAAATTATAAATTAATTATAAATGAATATAAATTATCGATATTTCGTCCGACAATTTTAAGAATAATTCAATTTATATTATATTTTTGCTGTTTGGTGAAAAATGCAATGATGTATCAAAAACTATTGGAAAATTTATGTCATTATAGAACATTAATACAAGAAAATGTTATTTCGCATTTAAAATCGACTATGAACACTGTGAGTTAACTGTAGGTATACATACTACAAATAAACTGAAACCTTATTAGAGCAACCAAATAAAATTAGTTAGCATAGATGATAGTATCTATAGAGCAGCTGAATATTAAACATTATTTTATAAAATAATATTATGGTTAACATTTGTAGAAATAAAATATTTACATAATATTTGTATGTGTATTATAGTGCAGTGTTTAATTAACAATTTAAGAGCTTTAAATACATTTTCTTAAATTTCATAGATAGAAATTGATTATTAAGGTAAATTTAGATTAAATAGTATTCTTAATTTTAAATAAACTATTTTTTTTATTTTAGAAGTGTTATTGCAGGAATTTTATTTATTATAAGTTTATTGCAATAAAATTATTGCTTAAAATGGTTGAAAAATTAAGTGAATACGAAGGAATTATAGGTAAAATTCATCGATTTAGAGATTATGTTCAGGAAAAATACTCCAATTGGAAAGAAGATAATTCTAAAAATTTATTTGAAGTTATAAAAAACCAATTTACTTCAAACGAACATTCCGAGAATAATCCTGATGATTTTTTACATCTTTACAGGTATTCAATTTCAAAATATATTATATTATTATAAAACATAACACATTATTTTAAAGGCGCAAAACAAGACGGGAATTAATAAGGCTTTCGGCGGCCGTTATGGGTATTGAATTTTCGTATGCTGCAGAAACGGCTTTTGTGTCACCGACACTTCTCAAAATTGGTGTACAACATAAAAACATGACTTTAGTATGGGCAGTGTCGCCTCTTGTAGGACTTTTCTTAACACCAATTTTAGGTTCAATGAGTGATAGATGTCGGTTGACATTGGGACGTAGACGACCATTTATAATTTTTATGTCTATAGGCGTTTTACTAGGTAACAAATTTATTTTAAAATTTAATAAGGCTATTTTTATGTATGTACGTATGTGGGATAATCGACACGATTATTTCCTGAATTAAAGATTTTTCAATGCTCTCTAAATAAGAGCTTTAATGCCAAAATGCTAAACGTACTCTTTTTACATTGACTTACAAATAATTAGAAGGTTATGCGGTCTGTCGGCAGCCTTTATATCTATTAGTAATTAAATGAAGAGACTATTTTGAATTATTGGTTATAGAGAAACAAATGAATCCATTATTCGAATTTGCTTGCGTGTTTTGGTAATAAATTTCGTCGTTGCAAGTTTAGAAAAAACTGTTAGCTTGTTTATTTCAGAGATACCTATATCGATATACCACCAAACACATATTAAGACTAGTTTTTGTTTAATAATAATTTATAAAAAACAAAATAGGCCTTCCTTGGCAATCGGGTAGTTAGTTCACAATAATACATTTTAGAACAATTTTATACAAAATTTTATCCTCGACCGGATATTCCTAGAAAATTAGGATTTTAATCAATTTTTTTTTAATGAAAAATACGAGATGTTAAGTAATATCATATTTTTCGTATGTTCTAAAAATTTCAACGCGCTACGATAATTGGTTTTTGAATTGAACTTGACACTAGCTCAGCGCCTATCGAAGATGAAAGTCTAAAATTCTTATAGAATGGTTTTTGAATAAGTTTTATTAATTCCTTCTTTGTCAAAAAAAAACATGAAAATCAGTAAAAAATGTACTTTTAAACTGTTTTCCCCCCTTAAATGACCTTTCCAATTTTTAAAATTGGCTAAAAATATACCTTTTTAGAATTACATTACAAACTGTTTTATTTTAAATTTTACAAACATTTAAATTTTATTAACCCTAACTGAATCGACATCCACGTCAACAAGATTCAATAATTGCTGTTTCCTTTCATTCAAGGATAAGAATAAGAATCAAAACATAATCGTAACAAATAAAATTTTTAAATTGAATTTTCCAGGTAATACAAAGCATTTACTCTCATTAACAAACAACCCTTTTCTCTAATATTCCCTTCTTTTAGGATAACGTGAAATGATCCGCATCACTAATAATAAATAAATAAATCTCCTTATAAAACTAAATTAAAATAAAACAACAAAATGTACAAAAAAATTTAAAACAAAATAATCCTCGAATTTAACTAAATTTTATTTTAACAAAAAAAATACGACAGCTTTTCCCCCCGTTACTTTGTTTAACAAATTTTTAAAATTTTGTGGACAAAGTCACTATAAAGGCTGTATGACACACACGTTAATTTTGTACAAAATTTAGTACAAAATTTTGTAGTAAACTTTGTACAAAATTATGTGACGTGTAAAACGTATAAATTTTGTACTAAATTTTGTACAAAATTTTGTACTAAATTTTTTCAAAATTGTTCTATTTTATCTTACCAAATTTGCAAGTTAAACTACGCGGGGTTTTACTTTAAATAAAAAGAATTTTTTTGCACGTATATACAAATAAAATGAGTTGGTAATTAATGGATTACTCTTGATTTTTTGCGGCCCGGGTTTTTATAATTCGGTAAATCTGTACGGAGAGGATATTATACGGCCGCTATGACCTCCTAAAGATTTTAAAAGTGTTGATAATCCTTCTGCATGGAATGAAGAGGAGGTTGGAATATTTGGCGCCCTAAGAGCATTTCCTTTCACAGTGATAGTGTCGCCATTCTCATCATCCGTGATAACCAAGTGGTAAGAACAATCAACCAGGGAACCTGCGATTGGTGGACACACCTCCCCAACGCTAACGAACTGTGGGTTAAATCTCGGAAGCTGGCCAACCGTATAAAAACATCGACGGTTAAACAAGTGGCAATCTTGTTAGCGAGCACTTTAGGCTACAGCATATTGTTTTTATTAGATTTTATTTGCAAGTAAAATTAAAATGAATATAACAATAATTAGATCCTGTTAAAAATATATTACATTAGAAGTGTTAAAACGCTGATTTATTGCTAGTTTTCTAACCAAAACCTGTGGCTATATGGATATGAACAATTTCTTAACAGAACTCGACATCACATCACAAAGGTGTATTAGAACTAATCATAAGATCTCTAATGCCCGGTTTCTCAATCGCATCTTAAGGTGTTGCCTGGCTAAAGTCTAATCGCTCCTAAGCTCTACTTGAAACCTGAGTCGGGTTGCACCAAAATATTATCACGTCGCCATCACCTAAGCAATTGCTTAGCTGATAGCCAATTTGGCAACAGCGTAAAATCTATCTTAAGCAACTTAAACTGCAGCTTAAGTCCTACCTGAACTTAAGACGCGATGGAGAAACCGGGCATAAGCGTTCGATAGTAAACTTATACATCATCGGAAGCTCATCCCAAAACAATAAGTTCAGATTTGATTAAAAGTTTAGTTTTCACTGACTGTTTCTTGATATTGCAAACACTAATGTCTTTTATATTCAGTGTTATTGCAAACCTACTGTGAGCTATCCTTCCTTTAGACAATAGAATGGATGCAATTCCGGAAGAAATTGCTTCTCTCATGCAAGTATCTTCTTTTTTTATATCACTCTCAATTAACCCTAATAAATAATTAAATTGAATGCCTGTAAGGCGAAGAAAATTGGTATATGCCGATTTATCTTCATTTCGCAATTCCGAGTTCAACATATTTAATATACCTTTTCCTTCGTTTCTTCGCCTTAACCATGGTCGAACCCAAGTTGTTCTTTTAGCCCGTTTAAAAATAGCAACCGCAGCAGTTACTGTTATTATAGTAGCACATGTAGCAGTTAAAATTTTTTGATCCATTTGACAATTGAGAAATTTGAAATTTCAAAATTTCAAACAAATATTCGTAACTACGTGTAATACACAGTTTTTTCAAAAAATTTAGTACAAAATTTTGTACAAAATTTAGTACAAAATTTATACGTTTTACACGTCACATAATTTTGTACAAAGTTTACTACAAAATTTTGTACTAAATTTTGTACAAAATTAACGTGTGTGTCATACAGCCTTAACGTCTTTTTTTTTTATTTTTTTTTTATTTATTCTTTTTTATGAACAATACTGTATAATTAACTTAAAATTTTACTTCATAACTCAAATCAATATTATTTACAAATGAAATCATCCTATATTATTTTACAAACTTTACTAAAACTGATTTTCCTTGATTTATTTTCAAATATACAACTTTATTTCATTTAGTCTTGCTGTTCCCGGTTATCATATGCATAAAGATCCGATAGATGAAATCTACCCCTAATTACGTCATTTACCGGATTGATCAGTTCATAGCTGTTTTCGGATATCCTCCGATTTATTTGAAAGGGGCCTTCATAGGGCAACTGCAGTTTTGCAGACCGGTTCAAAGATCTTTTACCAACCCTTAAACTTTTCACAACGACCAAGTCACCCAATCTGAATATTTTTTTCTTTTTTATTTTGGAATTTATTTTATTTAGATAATTGTTTCTGTACCTATCTAACTTCTGTCGCGCCTGAGTCAACAACTGATTTAAGTTCACGGTTTCCGGATTTACTAACCAAGGTCTTTCTGGCAATTGCCCGGTCATAAGCAAAGTCGGGGACTGATTTGTAACCGTGCTAGGTGTGTCATTAATGTAAGCCTCAACCCTATCTAACTTGTCAAACCATTCTAAGTTATTATCATACGTCAATAATCTCAAAAATTTTACTGTTTCCTGATCAAACCTCTCACTCGGGTTACTGGCAGGATGACGAATCGAACAATAACTTACTTTTATACCCTGTTCATTCCAGTACATTTTGAACTTCTCATTATTAAAATAAGTGGCATTATCTGCCACGATTCTTTTCGGTTTTATAACATTGCAACAATAATTTTCTAAAATTTCAATTGTTATGTCCGTGGTACAGGACTTAGTTGGGTAGAGCTTCACAAATTTGGTAAAAATATCCATTACTACCAAGATATTTTTATTACCAGGACCACTTGATATTAAGTTGCCAATAAAATCTATGGCTATTATGTCCCCAGGATTATTCACTTGAATATTTTGGACCGAATTCTTATTGTGGAAGTTTTTATATTTCCCAAGTAAACATAGGCGACAATTGTTTATAACTCCTTTAACAATTTTTCTATCTTTACGGCAATAATAATTTTCCCTGAAAATAAGCCAGGTCTCATCCGTTCCAATATGACAATATCTTATGTGCAAGTCAAGTATAATTTCCTTCGCCAAAACAAAAAAATACGACAATATTGATTTTCCCCCATAAAAAGGCAAGGGGATAAGAACAATTAAACTTAGGGCAATTTAAGAAAATTGGGCTACCACTGATCTTAAAAAAAAGGCTGTTTATAAATAATGTAACATACGATAACTGGTTATGAAGTAACCCGTACAACTAAACCCCGTATACGTATACTAGGCGCACAATAAGGTAATGCACGCCTCTGGAATAAAATCCAGGTTACTACAATAGGTTGATAGATGCAAGTAAGGTATTATATATAGATTAGTAGCGTGACCCAATAAAATATCGAATTAAAAACACAACGTAATAAAAAAAACAGTAACAATAAATCATACGTCACGACAGATCTTATCTTAGTCTGTTGTTCTGGAGGTTGATCCTGGAAACTGGAGTGTACGGGTGTTGGTGGTGGAATTAGCCAAGATGGAATAATTTAGTGCTGCGGACGGTGGTTGTAATATTGACGAGACGATTAATTTCCAATATCGATAAAACTCGATTCGGTAGAATAATTCGGTAAAATAACGATTCCACCTTTTGGAAAATCCCCGGAAACAATTAAAATTTCCTTTAATGAAAATTGAACCGTAACAAGTTGTTGTAAATTGTATCGACCTGCCTTCGGCAGTCCACAGTTTCAGAAATAAACTGCTTGAAGGTTGCCAGAGTGGTGACTGTTGAGCGACCGCTCATAAAGCCATGTTGAGAAGAAGATAATGAACTCTTCACATAAGCATAACTTTCCAGCATTGTAGGAAAGTGGCTGAAGTAAATATTAGCTTAAAAATGAGGATCTGCAAAGGTTGAAGCGCAATCCTTCAGTATGAAGGCGGGTATACTATCCACACCATTGACTGGTGAGTTTTATGTTTTGAACGTTGCAGATCTGCAATAACATCGACAATCGTGACGGTCGGAATGTGGATAAAGAGAGATGGATTAGAAAGAGAGGATCGGAACATATAGCGTTCGCAGAACGAGAAACGTATTGTGAGGTCTGTGAGTTCCGCAGGTAACCAGAGGGACACTCGCCCAAAAAACTATATTAATAATTAAATGAAAAGTTTCGCATGCCAAATTTACATCGACACAGTCAAAAACAGAGAACCAATCCGACTCGGGATTCGCACGGGCGAAGGGATTCGACAGTTGGACGGCGGATAAAGCAAGCGATGGGTGATACTCATCCTTCAAGATCAAAGCATCGAGACTGCATTCACTGTGATGTTCGCATTAGAAAAAACTAGCAATAACTATTTCTGGCAAAAACTCGTGCAGGAAATTTGATATGCAATATAATAATTGCTGCATTTTTAACAAAATGATGTGTAGCACCATCCTGTTGGAACCAAATATACTTCAGATCAATATTATTCAATTCAGGCCACAAAAAATCAGTTATCATTTTACGATATCGATCTCCATTCACAGTAAAACAACCAACCCGCCTTAAGGGCGTAGTCAATAATTTCACCTGGAATCGGTGGTATCCAGTAATTATATTTAGTTGTTGCCCGCTAGGACACGAAGTCACTAGCCTCTGCTTGCTTATAAGCTTGCGGAGGCAAAGGGGGTGGATCGAACTTCTCGTGGTTAATTGCCTTCCCTGCAAAGAAATGTGAACAAAAGGAAACACAATTTGATCAACAAAATGTTTAATGACTTGAGCAGATTGACTCGTTATTACAACTTCCAACGTATATAGTAATACGACAGGGTGTACCGCCAGCTTCTGTACAGGAACGATGCGAGTTGAAAATTCCAGCACTTGCCAATGACTTCCTGATAGCTCTACATGTGAACAGATGACCTTGCGATAACTGAACGGCAATCATCTTCTATCTCCAGCAACAGATGGTTCGGTGTGAAAAACTTGTACACTCGGAAAACTTGATCGCGAACAAAACAGGTACCCAGGTAGCAAAACCACAGACAAATTTCGCATGGGAACTCTTGATCGTGTTACAAAAATTAACAGAAACAGAGGGCGTGATCGCAAGATCATAATTTTTGTAAATCAATGAATTTACGTGGCTCGACAGATCTTAAAACTGGCTCTCGTACTTGAGCGATGTTATAAATTCTTGTACTATAACAAGTTATTGCTTTTGGCGTTCTCGGGAACTCACACGGATTAAAACTCGTAGAAATTTAACTAATTACTACTCCGGAGTATCACCTCTAACCACAATATAAACGCACGACCTCTTGGTTTCCGATCCAAATACCAAAAGCCCCCAAAAATTAGCTTTACGCCGAGACCTTGAGCGCGCGTAGTACCTTTAAAGAACGCTAGGGGCCGAATTCCATTAGCGTCGCGTTTGGGAATTCTGAGTGGGTAATTATTTACATAATTCCGTTACAACAGAAAAAAGATTTTTTTGAGAAAAACCATCTGTTTGTTCTTTGATCCAAATAATGCAAGTCATTATGAATGATCCAATGGCTTCAGTTCTTGTTATTTGAACCTTTTAATATGCCTTCAGAGCTAAATTCTTTTGTAAAATACGTCATTTTGTGGATTTACTAGAGGCCAATATCATAATGAATTTTAAAAACCGCTTTTAAGACAATAATCTAATCAAAATGATCATTTTGGCTTCTAACTTGTGAAAAGCGTTTTGAATATTTTAAATGAAATTACCGGGTGACCCAAAAAAAATGATAACAAAGTTTGATCGGTTTTAACGTGGTAGTTTTTCGTTGTTGGTATTTTGTTTTAGCACACCTGGATTGCCCGTTAAAAATGCTACATGTATGGTGAATTGTCAAATTTTTGTGTGTGTTTTATCTTATTTTTTTTATAGATGTCTAACGAAAAAAAGAAAATTTTAGAGTTACATCAACTGGAAATACGCAATTATGACATCGCGCGAAGGCTCGGAATTGCGGCACCAAATGTAAGCCGAACGATCAAACAAATTGAGAAGCGTGGCCATACCGGATGTCATCTAGGGAGCGGTAAAAAGCGAACAGTCAACAAGTCGAGGGTCCGTCAGATCATCAAGAAGCGATTCCAGCAAAATCTCAGGGTCTCAAAGAGGAAAATTGTCCGCGAGTCGGTGTTTGACGTGAATCGGCCCGCTGAAAAACCAAAGAGTACCTTAAGCCTTATAAGCTTCAAAAAGTTCAACTGTTGACCGATAGGAATACGCTCATGCGATTTCAAAGATGTCGTCAGCTACTTCGTCGCGTCGCTCCGCTTCTCTGCCTTGAAATCGGATTTTGTTCACAAACGAGAAGCTTTTCACCGTCGAGCAAGCGCACAACCGTCAAAACGACAGAATTTGGTTTGCCAATGCTCCAAGTACTTCTACTGCTGTAGAGCACCGTCAAAATCCGCAGTCTGTGATGGTTTGGGCCGAAATTTGTTCAACTGGAAAACACCCTTGGTTTTTGTGGATCAGGGGGTGAAAGTCAACCAAGAAATTTACTAACGTAACATTCTCGAAGCCGTTGTCCTTCCATAGACTCATCAACATTTCGGCGATGAGAGTTGAACGTTCCAATAAGATTCTGCTCCAGCGCAGAGGGCAAAAGCATCTCAAAATTGGCGCAAGGCTCATTTTCCGGATTTCATCGCATCCGGGGAATGGCCCCCCCTACTCACCGCATCTTAATCCAATGGATTACAGCATGTGGTCCATTTTGGAGGCCAGAGCTTGTGAGAAACCCCACAAAAGTTTGGAGGCGTTAATGCAGTCGTTGCGCCGTGAATGGGATCGAATATCTGTGAAAGAGCTTCGGCGCGTAGCTTAAAATTTTCGGAAGCGTTTGGTGTTGTGTATTATAGTAGTAGAAAGCGGCCATTTCAAAACCAGTTAAGTATTTTTGGCAACAATAATGTTGGTTATTATTATTTGTTGCGAAAAAGTTTTTCCTCTGTCGAATAAAGTTTTTATGATAAAATGTTGTGATATCATTTTTTTGGGTCACTCTGAAAATAGGATCTCTTGGTTATACAAAAACGTTTTTTTAACATTTGTCTTAAAAATAGTCGCCCAACTACAGAAAAACATCAATAATGTTCATTATTACCTAGTAGTGTATAATGAAAAAATTATTCACCATTTTTCTAAAATGCATCACTTCACGTGCGACTTGGCTAAGTTATAAGGATAGCCTATAACAGGGGTCGCCAACTTTCTCGGACGGCGGGCCATTTTCAAAATAAATTTTTTTATGCGGGCCGCACATTCAAATGTAATTTAAATAGTGCTTTTATATCATATACGAGTATAAATATTATTAAAAATAAATATACAAAAAATTTATTATTTTTCATTGCCTTCAATTTTGTTTCTATACATTTTTCTATTTTGTCGCGCCATGCAAATCAAGCGATTTTCTAGTGCCAACTTAAAAATGTTCAATTTTTTTTATAAATTTCAAAGAAACGATTTACGCTCAGATTCATAGACAACTATTTAGTTCTAAGTGAGGCATTTTGCGTCGAATTTGTTTATGTTGCAACTTTATTTACTCGGTTGATAAGGGTCATTTTAAAAAGCTCAGTATTAAGTATCAGTAAGGCTTTGTCTATGAATATGGAAGTAAGTTATATTTACTAAGCTGAATATATTATATAGCTGTGAATATATTATAGTATTTTTTTCAAGTTTATACAGTAGGTTGATATTATAGCAAATACGTCATTTATCACAAAGTCGCCTAAAAGTAAATGCCTCGTGTAAAGTGACCATTCGATAAGTCGCAGCAACCTTGCGCATGCCAAAAAATCTCTGCAACAAATCGCAGCGATCGATCGCATGAAAAAATCCCCTCGTATAATGTGCCCTTAAGTCGCTATCAGTCAGAAATGGATTTAAATGTTCAATTTACATTGGTAACATAAGAGTGGATGGCTATTTTCGTTCTTTTATTCATTTATAGTTCATTTATAACAACGATTGTTATAAAATTCTGTTATAATAACGACGTTGCTAAATTTTGTATTACAAAATTGCAAAATATTTCAAGTTGCTAAGAAGATTGTTATTTTTTGTAGTTGTTATTTTTCAGTTCTTCAGTAACAACTGTAATAACAACTTTTTTAGAAGATTGCACCGATTATTATGAAATACCTTATTAACTGGCATTGAAACCAATTAATTTTTTTTAAATAATTGAAATAGAAACGGTTTATTGAAATTATTATGGTGTCCAACTATTTTTATTACTCACTGTAAACAAATGAAATCTATCTTCTGCTAAACACAACACGTTATTTATTTGGAAGTCAATAAATACATATACTATTCTAATTTTGAAAGAAATCGAAATTATTATGACTTGAAATAATAACATTCAGGGCTAGTATAAAACATTACTTCAACTGACACATAATAATGCAATTTAAAAAAAAATTGATTAAGTTTACCATACTATGCCTACTACATAGAATTTATTTAATTTCAAATAATAAGTTTCACCCATTTCACATTTATGAAATTGCTACCCGTTATAGTTGAATTCTTACTGATTATATGTGATATTTTTGGTCGGTGTACCTCGAGAAATAGTGACGAAAAACCACCCTTACTTTTTTCAAATTCTTTTTTCTGCCTTATGGTTGGTTGGAAAATTGTGGGAAAAATACGTAAAAAAATACCTAATGTAGCTCTAATTAGTAGTTTCTATGTCTTATGATTCCATTCAAATATCTATCATAGTTTCGTAGAAAAACGATTTTGAAGTGTGGAGTTGCAACCCCAATTTTCCAAAAACTTGTAAAGTTAGGGGTTTGATACTTGGCCCAAAATTTGTTGCAACAACTAGCAATAGAATAAAGGCACTATGGTCAACAAAAACATGTAAGGGTCATCTTAAACTTAACTTATAAGTGTTAATGAAAATCGAGTTCAAAACAACCCACTTGAATAACGTACCCATCCAAAATATTTTGGTATTATTTAAGTTAGTTGTTGGCTTGCATTTAAACTGAATAGTTGTAACTTTAATTAATAAATTTCATTTTTAAAATCATTTGTTTTAATTGAAATTACGTAATTGGCGCAGTCTGTAGGATACCCAAACAATTCTATCGAAGAATTGGCGATTATTAAATCCTAATTGGGTAAAATAATAAAAGTGCAACGTTTAAATTGTGCAAATTGGTGCAAGATCCATTGGTACCTACAACCGAAAAACTTCTACCGCAGACGGACCTCACTCGTAGAGCAACCCGGAAACTACACCACCAGCAATCCACCTGCTAGACATTCAACATGTTATTGTCAACCAAGTTTTGTAAGTACTGTTTATCATTTTCCTTTATCTCAATTTTTGTAAAATTGTATTAAAATCTCAATGAGTATAAATCGCGATAGATCACCTATAAAAATCGAGGAAAATAATTCGAATAATTTAAATTTAGAAATTAGTGAAATTATTTTAAGTCAAATAAACAAAATTAACCAATTCGAAATGTCTGTTAATTTTGCAGAAATTAAATTAGCTAAAGAGACCATTCCTCAGTGTAAAGGAGGTAGTAAAACTTATCTTATTTTATATTAAAATGCGAAAAATTCATTAGGGCATACAAAAGTTCAATTGAAACTAGTTCATTAAATAATTTACTTTTTGAAACTTGTTGCTCCAAGTTAACTGGTATCGCCAGAGATACTCGAGTTACATTAGATTGTTCCACCTAGGAAAAATTAAAAAATTCACTATTGGATCGTTTCGGAGATCAAAGAAATGAAACTTTGTTATCAAAAAATAATGATCTTAATACTATTGTTTTTATTAGTAAATTAGTAAATGAAAGGTACGATTCTTATTACGAAAGAATCAAAAATAAATTGCAATTGTTATTAGAACACGTTACAATTAGGGAACAAAATGAAGGACTCAAATCATATAAAATTAGTTTACATAAAAAAAGTGCGTTAGATACATTTAAAGCAGGTTTATTAGAACCATATCGAACTCACATATCAAATCAAAATGTAAATTCAATTATTGCATGCTACAATTAAGAAATTGTGACAATTATAACCAACAAGTAGAATTTTTAAACTTCATGCGTAATAAAGCTCCGGTAAAATATAATAATAACGATACGCATAAAAATATAAATCAGAAAACGTACTCATATACGCCGCGGTTTTCACCTCAATCTAATAATCAGTTTTCAAATTTTCGATCCTTGAATCAGAATCAAGGACATAGATTTAATAACAATAATCATAATAATTATAACCAAAATGGATTCCCGCGTGGTCCAGTTAATTACCAAACTAGACCTGTTCAAAATAAATTTTTCACAACTTCTCAAGTATTCGGAAGAAAACCCGAACCAAAGCCTACACCTATGTCAATATCAACGAGAAATACGTTTAATCCTTCTCGAAATCAACCAAACGTGTCTCATAATCCTTTTCAAAAAAACGGTTCAAGCAATTTTATATCAGAAGAATTGTATAATATAGTAGAAGAACCCGATCAAATGCAATCAGAAAATCAAGAATACATACTTTGAAGACATAGACGTACCCGCCGGAAATTTTCCAATACAAGCCTCGGAACAATCAGCGTCGACTTAAACGGATTAAGTAGTAGACTAAATTACCATTTATTACCATCCCCAGTTTAAATTCAAAAATACTGCTTAATAGCGGAGCGTCGAACTCCATTATGAATCCAAAAATCGCATACAATAACTTTAAAAATTTTGCATTTAAAAAAACACTTTTTAATTAAAAGTATGAATCAAACGGTTTCTAACGATGAAAATTTATCTTGCCCCATTTTAAAAGAATTCGGAATAAATAACGCAATTGATGTTCATGTGACTAATTGGCATGATAGATTTGATGCTTTATTAGGAAGCGAAGGTTTGTGTAAATTATGCGCAAATATAAATTATAATAATAAAACATTAGAGATAGGAAATTACAAAATTCCATCCCAATGGGGATCGAGAACTGCAAATCCCCGTGGCAGAGAACTTATTAAAACAATAACAGCTAAAAACCTAAACTACCTATCGTCAGGGCACCCAACGTATTGGCCAACAGATAGAAATAAAAATCCAGATTTATTAGACTTCTGCATTACAAAAGGAATCGCAAGAAATTATTTGGACGCGAAACATTGCCTGGATCTATCCTCGGATCACTCTCCGGTGTTGATTGAACACACTTTTGGCCTTGTGACTAAAGATAGACCTCTATCGTTATGCAACAGGCTCACTGATTGGGACTCCTTTAGGGCATTAATAAATGAAAATGTAAATCTGTCCACGCTACTTAAATTGGAAACCCCAATTATCTTAGCAGTAGAACATTTAACAACTACCATACAAAATGCATCCTGGTTATCTACACCCATACACGCATTAAACACAACAAACGAAGACTTCCCACCCAAGGTGAAGAAAGCAGTCGCAGAAAAACGCAAACTTAGAAGAATGTGGCAAACCACCAGGCATGCAAATGATAAGAAAAATCTAAACCACTCTACTGCGAAGCTCAAAAACCTCCTAAAGGACCTCAAAAATAAATCTTTTCAAGAGTATCTAGAAAAATTGACACCTACGGAAGCGACTGACTACTCACTTTGGAAAGCTGCTAGGAAGTTACAGCGACCAACAATATTTTCACAGCCGATCAGAAAAACGGACGGAAACTGGACAGGAAGTGATCAGGAAAAGGCGGATGTCTTTGCCGAGCATTTGACAAATCTTTTCAAACCATTTCCACAAGAAAACGTAGTAGCAAATTGTGATGTTCTGAGAGAGGAGTCTCAACACGAGCAAGTAATACACAAGCCATTTAAGATACATGAGGTCCAGTCAGCAATAAAATTATACATAAATTCAAAAAAGGCGCCGGGTTATGATCTTATCACTGGACGAGTCCTGAAAGAGTTACCAGAAAAGGGTATGAGATTTATCACCTATATCTTTAATGCAGCCCTCCGCTTAAATGTAGTTCCAGCACAATGGAAAGTAGCACAGATAATTGTACTGCCTAAACCTGGTAAACCATCCCAAGAACCCACCTCGTATAGACCAATCAGCCTCTTACCCATTCTGTCCAAGTTGTTTGAGAAAATGCTGTTGCAAAGAATTCAAACAATACTACTGCTGAAGAACATAATACCTAAACATCAATTTTAGAAAGCAGCATTCTACCATCGAGCAGGTTCATTGTGTGGTGGACGTAATACATAAAAACCTAGAAAATAAAACCTTCTGCACAGCCGCATTTATCGACGTCTCCCAAGCCTTCGATAAGGTTTGGCACGAGGGACTTGTAGTAAAAATTAAACAAGAACTTCCCGACTATTACATACTCTTAAAATCATATCTTTCGGAAAGAATGTTTTGGGTTAAGCATGGAGAAGCCTACTCAAAACTTTGTCCAATGCTCAGGGTAGCATACTAGGATCGGTACTCTACTTACTGTATACAGCGGACCTGCCAACAACCGGGTTTACGATGACAGCCACATTTGCAGACGACACTGTACTTATGGCCTCAAATAAAAACAAAGTCCAGGCTTCTGAGGATTTACAAGAGTGCTTGAACCAGATACAAGACTGGATGAGAAAATGGCCGATAAGAGCAAAGGACACGAAGTCTGTACAAGTCACTTTCACGATGAAAAGAGAGAATTGCCCACCAGTTACAATAATTGGATGTTTAATTACCACAGGCGGATGACGTGAAGTACTTGGGTATGCATTTGGACAAACGCTTGACATTTCAAAAACATATCTGGGCTAAAAGAAAGCAGCTGGGCCTCAAACTCAGAGAGATGTACTGGCTCATGGGTCGCAGCTCCAAATTATCAGTAGAAAATAAACTACTTATATATAAAAGTATAATTAAACCCATATGGACTTATGGTATACAGTTGTGGGGCACGGCTAGTAACTCAAATATCGAAATCCTACAAAGATATCAGTCCAAGGTGCTCCGCATATTGTAAATGCGCCATGGTACGTTCCAAATGCAATTATTCACAAGGATCTACAAATAGAAACAGTGCAAGAGGTAATAAAAGCTCACAGCCAAAAATATCAAATTAAATTAAACGCCCACCCAAACAAGCTGGCCAGTAATCTTCTTAAAAACAACCTGATACAACGTAGACTGAAAAAGTATCACCCGTGGGATCTCCCAAATAGATTTGATTAGTTAGCTGACATTGTTCATGTGAGATGTACTGTTATATTTTGCTGTGTAATACTATGTTTTTTGCGTAGTGCTATGTTTTGTTATGTAAGTAATGAATTTGTGAAGGTCAATCGCTGGATTCACCTTTTATGACTTAAAAATGCTATTCTATTTACTAAATGTTAATAAACAGATTGTAAATTTCTTAGATGTCAATAAAAAAAAAAAAATTTTATCTGGAACTAAACCAGAACAATTTTAAACCATTTAAGCAAACGATTAAAACTCATATTAAGATTCCAGTAAATGTCGATGAAGGCGATGTCCTTATACCTGCAATTAATTTTAGGCAAATTTTCATCCCCGAGTCCATTGCTTTTGTAACGAACTGTTTTTGCGATGTACCCGTAGAAAAAGAACTGAAAATAGACATTAATTTTAATCAGCAGATAGAAGTAGAACCAAAATTGGAAACCTCATACGTACGGAACATCTTAACTTGGAAGAAAAAGCAGAAAACGAAAAGCAGAATTTAACATTTACCAATGCCATTAAGCATAAAATTAGAACAGTAGATAACGAACGAGTTGTTTGTAAATCGTTTAGATACCCTTATCACTTAAAAACAGAAATTTATAATTAGATAAGTAAACTATTAGACGATAAAATAATAAAACCCAGTATTTCACCGTATATCTCATCAGTTTGGATTGTACCAAAAAAATTGACGCTAGTAGAAAAAAGAAATTTCGCTTAGTGATAGACTACAGAAAATTCAATGAAAAAACAATCGTAGAAAAATATCCCATTTCCAGAATTGATGAAATTCTGGATAATCTAGGAAAATGTAATTATTTTTCTACCTTAGATCTCGCACAGGGTTTTCACCAAATCGAAATGGACGTTGATTCAATCGAGAGAACCGCTTTCTCAGTAAATAAGGGCCATAGGGAATATGTCCGCATGCCATTTGGATTGAAAAAGGCCCCTAGTACCTTTCAACGAGTGATGGATAATGTTTTACGCTAATTTCTAGATAAGTTTTGTTGGCCAGGCAATAGGGGAGTCAAAAGTGTTCTACCTGGAAAAAAATACGGGAGTTTTGAAACTTAGCAGTTAAGTACATATGTATGACCTCAACTACATACATGATTTGCGACCTTGGCAAGCCGCCGCTATAGCGCCGCCATATTGATAAAATGGCGCCAAAAATAAGTTTTTTGATCATATTTATCTTTCATTACCTCCTAGACAAAAAAATGTTATTAGAAGAATTATAGACCAAGAGATTCTCTACAAGTTCCGTGAAATTAGTTTTTTTGTGCGATCAATATTTTCGGAGTTATATGGATATAAATAAAGAGGATTATAGTCAAATTTTACAAATTCCTCCCTGACAGCGTGATAAGGTCCGTTAGTTGTTTACCTATTCAGTAAATATTACTTATACTTATTTCCGGCCTCATTTCTATCTATTATACTCATTTCATATGAGGTAGAGTACCCACCGCGTTTTTCTAATAGTGGTTTCCCCAAGGCCTAATTAACATTTATTTTTTATGTTTAAAAAACAGTTATTGCATTCTTTGTTATGATTCTGTGGATGGACCAGATTTGGTTACGTCTACACAGTGGCTGTGAATGTTTATTTCCTCTTCCCCGCAATGGTCTTTCTTAACAACAGATGTCCACAGATGGATCATAATCGTCTAGATCTTTGTCTTCAGAATCGGTTACAATTTGAGCAACGTTATCGCAAGAATCTTTTCTGCATTTACTTTTCTGGAGAAGGATTTTTGTTGTTTTAACAGGTATAAGT
This sequence comes from Cantharis lateralis, assembly GCA_963170105.1. Taxonomy (NCBI): domain Eukaryota; kingdom Metazoa; phylum Arthropoda; class Insecta; order Coleoptera; family Cantharidae; genus Cantharis; species Cantharis lateralis. The sequence continues at coordinate 16,424,643 of OY720629.1, forward strand.
CCAAACTTACTTTTTTCTATCCCCATTCTTCTGGACTTTCTTCAATGCTGTACCAGGTCTGAATCTAATGATAGGTGCGGAAGGAAAGTTGTTTTGCAGCCTTTGCTGCGGGGGGGAAGTGAAGCAAGGTTAACCGTACTCTTCGTCGCCAATCTTTTAAACTGCTGATATCGGATAAAATCCAGAGATACATTTTTGTGATTCTTCGTAAAGTCTACATAAAAAGGTTACTCCTACTGCTGCATTGGCGTTGATATCTGCACTTTCTTCCTTAAATACTGGAACAGTTTCATTTAATTCAGGGAATTTTGTTATCAACTTAAGAAATTTGTTCTTCCCGTGATTAAAAATGGCAGATGTCGTGTTGCAGCCGCTAAAAGCGTGCAAAAACAATATATTGTCCGCTAATCTTGGTTCTTGTAGACTTTATACAGAGTAATTTTGTTCTGAAGTTTTTCCCTTGCCTGATTGTACGAAATATACTGTCGTATTTTTTTTATTAAAATAAAATTTAATTTAATTTAGGGTTGTTTTCAAAACAATCCTCTGACTATGCCGTGCTTCTCCAGCTGAATTATTTTTGTAACATCGGGAATAAAGCTGTGGTGATATTTTCTTTGGATGATCCCGATGCGTTTGGTCCGCGAATTACAAGATTTGTTTATGTAAAATCAGTAGGTTTTTATTCAAAGAAAGTTAATAATGGCAATTTTTTACTTTTAACACTACCATGACACTTAAAATTTTGTAATTTGTAAATGAAAACCAGTGCGCCACAGTGAAACCTGAAACAGTGAAACAATTGTGTAAAAATTTGCAACATCCTATAAATCTAGAATACATACAATAATTTAAACTTTTAAAAGGTTGAAGGCAAGTGAAAAATTGATAGAGATTCCAGTCTGGCGTGTGCGATTAGCGAGGTGCGAAAATTTGAAGTTTCGCAAAAATTGTGAATTTATTTGAAAATTGGTATTTTCCTCGAAAACTGACCGAGGCAAATCAGTTAAATTGGTCCAGTCATTGGTATTTTTTGTAAGATTATTAAAATCGTGGAAAGTGTTCTAAAACAAAGATTCTGGAACCGAACAAATTTCATATGATAAGATAGCGAAAATTTGACGACGCCATTGTCAAGAAATTTTTGGATAAGAAGAAATTATTTACTTACCGTTAACACTGGATAGCAGGACAAACCGTTTTTCACCAAATCTACACCGCACAACACGCAAGGTATTTTCGAAATAAATTGACTTTCTTTTTTTTTTTGTGATAAAATTTATTTGAACTTTTTTTTTTTATTGTACATAATTTTTGACTACACAAATTACATCTATTGGTAAATGATCTTGAAATTTAGTATAATTTTGAAACCAGTAAATGTAATTTCAACATCAGTGACCACACATTTTACACTAAGCCATAGAGCGAAATCTGTCGCTAGAAAACTTTTTTTAAATAAAATTTTTGTATCGAGTTCAAAGCGAGCGTTATTTTTCTCGTTAAAGCAATCGGGATAATCTATAGAAATTCATTGCTGGGATCCTGTGTTCTGCGAAAGGAGCAGGCTGGTCGGAGCATTTTTTTATTAGGTTTTTATTAGGATAAGGTATCTTACAAAATCCCATGACAATACATTTGGATGATTATTTGCTAGTGCAACTAAACGTACAAGAACGATATTAACTGCTCTTTAATCAAGGTGATAAGACGACTTTTGTTGTGTTCGTTAGCCAGGAATCTGGATTGAAAATATGTTGTGATCATCTATTCATAAAAAATTATATCTGCAGATGTTTGCTTTTCAGATCGGAGAAGACGTTCTACATTTTTGTGCCTTTATTTGCTGCATTATAATGTGTGCATTTAACAGTAAAAGATTCGGTGCACTGCCATACAACTCTGTGAAGCAGAAATTCAACATATTATGTAATATACTTATGTAAACCCTGTTTCCAAATTGCGTATCACTCGGAAGTGGTGTAAAGGCCGCATATAAAGACGATTTTGTGCCTTATCTCATTCCTTCCTCGGAAAAGAGCTACAAGGGAAAGGGAGCAAGTTCATATTGAAGGTATTGTTGTAACTCTTCGTCTGATTCTTTCTCAATGCACATTCTATGAAATATTAACAGTAGTTGATCAATAGGAACAGCTACTTCAACAATATTGTAATGCTGTTGTTGGCAGCTCCAAGGGGATGACCACGGGAGTATATAAGGGGGGGTGGGTTCAAACCCCTCCCTTAGGATAAGCAACAACGCAAATATTAGCCAAATACCCACTTTTTATGATACGGATTTTAATGGTTATGGTTATGTACCTAATTTTTAATTTCCATTTAATTGATTTTATTGGGGTTTACAGCTCTTACTTTTTATGGCATTAAGGAATAGTCACTGGCAAAAGCTAGTTTACCTTTGTTAAGTACAGTGTCGAACCCCCAACATGTAAAAGTAATAGCTACGTTCGTGCGTGGAAATGATTCTGTCCTTACGCTTGAATTTAACTAACAATAAGTCAAAATCCTTGCCAATTATAGTTGCAATTACAACAGAGCCAAATATCTTCAGCCTTGTCACAACCCCTACAATAAACAACAGAAAATCTTAATCACATGAAATTCGCAAAACACAAATGTACAACGAAACAATACCCTCGTGGTAAAGACACGCACAATCGACTGAATTGATCTGGATCAATCTCGCGCTGCTTTCCCTAGTAGACAAACCGAAAGGGGGGATGAAATACGTCGCCTTCTGTAGATAATAATTAATAGTACAGCATACTTCTACTATTCGGTTTAATATCGAATAAGTAAATTGTACTAAATAGGCGATAAAAGTGCATTGGCGGGCCTCAAGCTAGTGTATTTTATCAATTTGAAAGAACTTTTTTTGACTTATATAAATGTTACTCTTAATCCATTAATCACACAGAAAAATGTTATGCATCAAAATATTGTATACAATTTTTCTCTCTTTAATTTTTATCATAACTATTTTTTACCTAGGGAGTACTAAAATGGAGATATAGCTGAAAAACTGATTTTGGGCGCCATTTTTACAAGATCGCGGCGCGAGCGGCGGCGTTCTGAGGTCGCAAATTTAACATTTTATTTAGGTCATAAACGTGTACCAGCCCACAAAGTTTCAAAACTCCGGGATTTTTTTCCAGGCAAATACAGTAGAGCGTCGATAATCCGGATCAATTGTGACCGGACCTTATCCGGATTACCAAAATGTCCGGATTTTCAAAAAGAATCAAAAAATGGTAGTTTGAGTTCATAACAAGAAGAAAGCTTGCTAAAACCGTTAACAATATCCTTAGGGGTTAAATAATTGGAGCAAATAAATAAAACAATTAATTAATATGAACTTATAATGTAGTATTTTAATAAAAGTTTAATGAATACTATGTAAGAAAAAAATTTTTTCCACCGGAATTGTATCCGGATTATCGACGCTCTACTGTATACCTATTGCTTGGCCTATATATTGTCATGAAATTTTTGAATAATAATATTTTATATATTTAAAACTCAAAAACTAAACAAGTTAAACAAACGATAGAAATTCTTAAGATCTTTAATATTTCGATACAGAATGTATCTTCATCAGAAATATTTGAATGTTGCAATGGGAAATTACTAGGAAACGGAATGAGTCTATTGCCATTTGGCCAGCCACCTGTATAGATAAAAACTATACAGTAGTCCGTGAATCAAGGAAAAACCTAAATAATCCGTATTTAGGAAAAACTTGAAACCAATAGTAGAGATATTAAATAAGAAGAGTATTATAAATATTGCTAAAGCCTTCGATGTCCGTTTTCCTATTGATGGCATTTTTTTCCCTCTTTATTTGAATCAAAGATAGAACTAATAAACTGTAGTTAATTTTATAAATTATATCTGATTGTTTTTCTCTCGGTATGTCGTCTTTTAGTTGTGTAAAAACTTTCCCTAAATTGTTAGTTGATTTAAATGTTAGGTTTATGTTGTGTTTTTTTAGTTTCCTTTTCATTTGGTGTCCTAAGCCTTGGATATATGGAACCACTGTAAAAGTCCTTGGTAATTTTTCTGTATGGCTAGAATTATACAGTTTATTAGTTCTATCTTTGATTAGTTTAAGTATTAGGTGCCCTGGAAAACCATTGTTAATGAGAGTTTGTTTGTTTACATTGGGCAAAGTAGTCAATACTTACATAAAAGAATGGGAGGTCACATTTCATCCATTAGATGCAATAAACCAGATTCTACAGCTATTGCCAAACATGTTTTAATAGAGGGACACGACGCGGATTTTAAAAACGCAAAAATACTAAAAACTATCACAAACTACAAAGACAGACTCCTACACGAAATGATTCAAATAAAGAGGGAAAAAAATGCCATCAATAGGAAAACGGACATCGAAGGCCTTAGCAATATTTATAATACTCCTCTTATTTAATATCTCTACTATTGGTTTCAAGTTTTTCCTAAATACGGATTATTTAGGTTTTTCCTTGATTCACGGACTACTGTATAGTTTTTATCTATACAGATGGCTGGCCAAATGGCAATAGACTCATTCCGTTTCCTAGTAATTTCCCATTGCAACATTCAAATATTTCTGATGAAGATACATTCTGTATCGAAATATTAAAGATCTTAAGAATTTCTATCGTTTGTTTAACTTGTTTAGTTTTTGAGTTTTAAATATATATTTTCACAAGTTAATAATCCTAATTTATTATAATATTTTATATTTAAGTTATGTAATTTTACAATTCATTTTATTTTCTACGCTGGAGGAAATTCATCAGTGATCTTAATTATTTTGGAGATTCCCATCCAATTTTTGATAAAACCTGTGGAAAGAAATAAAAAATTTTTTAAAATAAATAAATCAGTTTATAACTTACCAATATTTTGTGTCAGGATTGTTTGAGATGAAAAGGATGTTCTTAATCACGAATCTGGAATGAGAGAAAATACGGAAAATACTGTTCAAAACGATGTCACCTATGGTATTAAATTGTAAGATTTGTATTTATTATTGTTGTGCGTTTAATATCTTAAAGATTGAAGTGCGCTGTTCAAAATTTGTATTTATTGTTGTGCGATTAAAATTTTAAAAATTGAAGTGTGCGTGACAAAATTTGAATTTGCTGATAAAACGTCCCCTCCAGAAAAGCGAAAAGTTTTAACAAACTGTAGAATAAAAATTCATTCTAGGTGGAATATTGGCACAGTTAAGACCAAAATTTACTGCGAGCCTAGAATCAAAAATCAAGTTGCGAAATCTTGATCAATTAAAATTTTATAAAAGCCATTAGATAGGTACTTATCTAGTTTAAGAAGTGTTGGTGCTTTTCTTTTAGATAGAATTAGAAGAAAATTTAGCACTAATTCACACGATGAAAATTTAAAAATTAAGATCAAATCCACAATTGATGGAGAAATCCAGGAGCAAAACAGATGAAATTTGAACCAATCAACTACAGAAGAAACCAACAGAGGGTAAGAAGAATTAACGTTAATAACATTACCTGTGAAAAATTTAAACTTGCTCCGAAAACTTACAATTTTTGTGTTATTTGTAAAATTTAACCATAGTCAAATTTCCAATATCTAGAGAAATTTGCTAATAAATGTGAATTGAAAATCTGACTAGGAATGACTGAATGATAGCCGACTGTAGGTTACGATTACGAACAATAAAATTTGATTTAAACCAATTGGTAAAGTTTGAACTGATAATTTGATAATAAAATTTTGTAAAGTAAAATTTCTGATAAATAAAATTTTTTGTATTTCTTAAAACTGAAATTATTAAAAATTGAGAGGAGCAAAGCTGGGTACATCATATTACATAAGAGTCAAGATTGCTAAAGGGTGAGTGTCCAATAGCGGATTTGGTGAAGTTGGTTAACTTCCTCAGTTTAGCGACTGGCATTACAATATGGACGACATAGTAGTTTATTCGAAGTCCCTCCACGAACACTTAGTTCATCTTAAACAAATTTAAAAAAAAATCAGACAGTACAATCTAAAAGTACAACTCGACAAATCCGAGTTTTTGCGCAAGAAAGTCGCTTTCTTGGTCATATAATTACACCAGAAGGTATAAAACCTAATCCCCAAAAAGTTGTAGCTATACAGAATAATCCTCTTCCTAAGACCACTAAAGAAATTAGGTCATTTCTTGGTTTAATAGGATATTATAGAAAGTTCATTCAAAATTTTGCAAAGATAGTACAACCCTTCACGAAATGTTTAAAAAAAGGAGCAAAAATCGAAACAAGCAATCCCGATTATTTGCAAGCATTTCAGAAATGCAAAGAATTATCCAGATTTTGAGAAAATATTTCACGTCACAACTGACGCTTCTAACACAGCTATCGGAGGTGTGTTATCCCAAAACAATAAACCTATTGCCTTTTATTCAAGAACTCTAAACAGTGCCGAAAGAAATTATTCAACAATCGAGCGCGAATTATTAGCAATCGTCGAAACGACAAAGCATTTTAGACCATTTATTTACGGAAAACAATTTATTATTGAAACTGACCACAAACCGCTGGTCTGGCTTTTTTTCTATTAAAGACGCAAACTCCTTGTTAGATGGCGTTTAAAATTAGAAGAAAACGATTACAAAATTCAGTATAGAAAAGGTAAAGAAAATCAAGTAGGAGATGCATTATCGCGCATAGAAATCAATGTAAATGAAACTTCAGACGAAAATTTAGATTTAATCTCAGTGACACCTAATGTCGGCGATGAATTAGTATTGCCATTAGATGATCTTGACGACATAATAAAAACCCTTGGCAAAAATAACGAGTCAATTAATGCTAACTATAATAATAACCAAGATAATATTAAATCAAATAACGGCATCACCGAAACCTATAATCATTTAAAATTAAGATATTATTGGCCCGGCATGAAAACTAAAATAAATTATAAATGAATGCGAAACTTTTCTTACTAGTAAATACGAAAGAAATCCTTACAAGATTCAATTTTCGGGACCTTTACTATCAAAAAGACCTTTTGAAGTTATACACATAGATACATTCAGTTTCGAAGGTAATAAATTTATAACAACTATAATCGATTTATTTTCGCGTTACACTCAAGCTTATTTTGTAATAGATATCACCGGGATAACAATATTAAACAAATTACGTCATTACTTTTCTCATCACAGCTATCCAAAGAAAATTGTTTGCGACGAAGGTAAAGAATTCAAAAACAAAGTTTTTCAAGAATATTGCGAATTATTTAAAATAGAATTACATTTTACAATAAATTACAATAGCACCTCCAATTCACCTATAGAACGAGTGCATTCTACTATTCTAGAGAAGCTCAGAATAATTAAAGAACAAGATCCGAATGAAAGTCCTCAACATTTAATGATTTCAGCCGTATTAATTTATAATCAATAAACCCATTCCACGACCGGTTAAACTTAAACGCACACGAATTAGACCTAAGTAAAACGGTTTATGAAATTTACAACGAAAAAAGAAAAGACGAATTATTACCATTCTATGAACAATTATACCATAAATAACTCGAAAAAGGTCAAAGCAATCTGAAAAATCGTAATAAGAATAAAGAACCCACAGTCGAAATTAGTGAACCCACAATAAATTTCACACGGCAAAGAATTAGAAAAACGGACCCTTATTATGATAAAGTAAATGTAACGTCAATTGATAAAAATAAAATAATTGGAATACGAGATAAGTCTAAACGACAAGCAAATATACACGTAAGAAAATTAAAAAGGCTTAAAAAGAAATTTCCGTTACAGGATAATGGAACTGACCAGCCAAGTCCAGGCCCTTCTGGTAGACAACATTGATACGAACGTATACTTTCCTGAAGACCTAGGTCCAGCAAAGCTCCTCGGTCATTATCATAAGTTTTATTTTTACTTTAATATTAGTGATCTAGAATTAAGTTATTTCAAGTTATTAAACACTACTACTAATTTACAGTCAAAATCGACCAAGTCAAATCCACTTACGTAACAGTTAGTTAACGTGCTAACAGATAATTGCAATTCAATTGAAAAACAACTATCAAAATTTAAATATCGTAACACACGTAACAAACGTGGACTTATTAACTTTTTAGGAACCGCTATTAAATTTATTACCGGTAACCCGGATAATCAAGACTTAGCAGACGTTAATAAAAATTTAGATTTACTGTACAATAATCAAGAAAAAGTAGTAACAAATAAACGAGTATAGTTCATTCGCACATCACATAACAAAACGTTATGCTAAAGATCTCGAAACAATTCAAAATAATTTGAATTCATTATTTAATGCAATAAATAAAATAAGAAATTCTGTCGATACTCAGTTAATAATAGAATATAACAATTTATTACATCAGCCTAAAATTATTCTCCAAAGTATTGAAATAACAATTTCATTAGTTTTTTCGGAAATCACGAATTTGGAAATAATATCAGATGAGGAATTAATTGATATTATAAATCGTTTAAAACTAATTTATAAAATAAATCAGAAGTACTCGAATTAGATACCGTTCACATTTTCAAGATTTTAGAATTTTCAAAATTATACTTAAGATCCCTATCCTGAATCCATCCACATACCGATACACAAGAATTTATCCTATTCCTAATCTACAAAACAAGGTGCTAATTCCGCCATCGAAGTACCATCTGCACAGTGTTACAAAAGAACTATGGACCGATGAAAAGTGTCAAGTGAAGTGATCGAAAACTCAATCGTGTGTGTAGATAAACCTCAAGTGAACAAGTGCTCATTTATTCGCAATAACAATAATTGTACCACAACTTAAAAACGGAAAAATCCTAGCCTCTTGTAAAACTAAATTAAATGTATTTGAAGAATGCAATGATAAAATTAAAAATCTCGAAATTATTAATAATGCGTTAATTTCATCCGAGAACAATAATTGTAAAATAATAATAGACGATCAAATTTATGTAAAGACATTTAATAATTTTACTTTTAATAACCCGTTAGCGATTCAAGACTACCCCGCTAGCGCAATTGTAAACATACAGTTAAACCATCTGGACGATTTGGAAAATCTAAAGGAAGCGGCAAGGAATTTGAAACATCACATCAAAATACACCCCGTAATGCATGTCACGCATTTCATTACAACAATTATTATTATTTTATGTATTATTGTTGTCATATTGTATATTTTTAGAAGTAAAATTAAATCATTAGTTGTTAAGAAGAGTAAAGAAGAAGAAATTGAATTATCAGAAATTCACAGTGTCCAAACTTGTAAGAACGGCACGTTCTTTCCTAAGGGGGGAGGAGTTATGTATAACGAACCTCTAAGGACCACTTAGTTATAGGAATTAATTATAAGTATGATAATATTTCTGTTTACGTTAGAAGAATTAAAATAAGTTTTAAAAGGTTTCACATGTAAGGGTCGTCTTAAACTTAACTTATAAGTGTTAATGAAAATCGAGTTCAAAACAACCCACTTGAGTAACGTACCTATCTAAAATATTTTGTTATTTTTTAAGTTAGTTGTTGGCTTGCATTTAAAATGAATAGTTGTAACTTTAATTAATAAAATTCACTTTTAAAAACATTTGTTTTAATTGAAATTACGAAATTATATGGAAACCCGGTGGGACCCTTTAAATTATGTTTTTGTATAAAAAGGGATAAATTGGGTAAAATTTATGTTAAATCAAACTACTTTTATGGAAGAAAGCTGTTTCAGCTACAAAATAAGCATTTGTAAACCACATCACCAGTGGCAGTGTTTTGAGTGAAAATAAAGGGCAATTAAGTGAAGTGAATAAATGAACTGGTAAGCGTCTTAGTATTACGCCTGTTTTTGCAACAATATTAAGAACATTTGAAATCCATAGAGGAAACCTATGAATTTTGAAACAATGTATGTAATATAGGAATTTGCATTTATATTTAGGATTTTAAGACTGGATCTCAGGAACTCAATGGAATTTGAATACTGTTGTATTATTATTTTAATAGATTTAAAAAAATTTGATTCATTTTAATCCAACCGTTGTCGCCCCCCTATGATTTTTAGGTCTACATGTGACCGCTGGCTCTAGCCGGAGCAACGTAACCTTCGGGGCGTAACGATTTCCACGAGAGCACTTTTAAAAAAATATTCCCTCAGATTAAATGGCTAAAACATGGCGGTCGTATTTTAGAATATTCTCTACTCTCTATATCTACAGGCTATACCCGAAATAACCTCGTTCTCCAAAATTTCCCCCCATAACTTCACATTTACATCAAAATACACAGCAGCATAATAGAATTTTAAATTTTTAATAAACTATTGGGTATATGTACGTAGAATACGAATTTTATAAATTATCTACATACATAATATTAAGTATTTTTCTAATGCATATGTTTGTTGGAATCTTTAATTACCAAATTGTTGCGTTTAATCTAAAAAATGAACAGTTACACTTTTCAAGTAAATATTTTTCAGGTTTGCTGCTAGTGCCAAATGGAGAATATGTTGGTTATTTAATGGGAGATGAAATAATAAAACATAGCCCATTAAGTAAAATGCCGATTTCAAATAATTACACAGATGTTTCATTAATTAATAATTCAACTAAAACTCCAACTAATTCACAATCGTGGGGAATATTCTTTACAATATTAGGTACTGTGTTGCTAGATTTTGACGCCGATGCTTGTCAAAGTCCTGCACGTGCTTATCTTCTTGATGTCACCGTTTCAGGTACATACATAATAATTATTTTTTAAAGATAAGTTTCATTTACATTATTAGGAAATAAAACAGGATTCTCACTCGATTTTAGAAACAAATTTCTTTACTTTTCCAAGCCTATTATTAACATCCTATAAAGCCTATAATTTTAACAGTTTAAAAGCAAAGAAATTTTATCAACCAAAAAGAAATCCTTTTCTACATTTAAAGGAAAAGCTCTTAAAAGATTGACAGTAACAGCTGGCGGTTCCTAGGTTGCTATATAAAGTTGTTACTACATTCTGAAATATAGTCACTCTAAATACAAATTCTTTAAATTAAGGAAATTAATTTATATTGCGATGAATTACCAAATAATTTTAAACTCCATGCTTCCAAGGCATTTTATGCGATGAATTTGAAAATATAATTTTTATTTTTATTCTTAATCTCAGAGTGCATACGTAGTCTAATCTAATCGCGCCCAACATGCGGTGTGCCATAAGGTTTATTCGAGCCCTACACATTGCAACGTCATATAAATGCGATGTCCAAATGCGTAAATGGTTTAAAATTTAAGAAAACCTAATTAATTACCTTATTTTCGGAACATCCATCCCCTTTTGTTTTAAGCATGAGACTCTTTAACTTAATTACTTATGATGATGAATAATTAAAAGCAAAAACTTGTCAATTTTAAAATTTATAATTTTATCGAAAAATTAAACAAAATTTAATTTTACAGATACACAGCTAAATAAATTTTATGTAGTATTTAAATTTCGATGTTTTTGATCATCATCCGTATTACATCGGTTTACCAATAAATCAATTTAGTCTTATTGCAATTTTGGTCTTATTTAAATTTTAGTAATTCTTTCAACCACCTAGACAAAGTTGCAAATTTGATGGCAATAAATACAAATTTTATAAGTCAATTTTATCGTGGTTTTAAACTTTACGAAAATTTAATCGTTCGTGCACTTAAATTGTTCTCACCCTTAACAAATTTGAAGTTTTCATTTGATTGTTGCTGTTTGTTTTTATCATTTCACCTTCTGTGGGAGTCTGATGTCCAAATGCTGATAATAATGTTTGGTCGTGAACAAATTTTTGTTTTTCTTTCTGTAGAAAAATATTGGCACAAGCACTCTTACTCTGAATTTGTAATCTTCAGGTAAGTAAAATCTTTTAATTGTATTTGTCTATTACTATTAAAATTCAAATTTAAACTCTTTGACTCTGGGCTTTTAAATTTTCGAACTTGACGAATTGACGGCTTTGCCCAGAATGAATTATTTCACCAATTTTTCTTCCTCCTTGATTTTTGTAACTTTGAAAACTTTTAATTCTCCCACTTAATTTTGGTGGGAATGCAAATTCGCCGCACTGCATTTGTTGATTTTAAAACACTTTATATTTACAAAAATTAATAACTGCTTGAATTCTCATCGACTTCATTGATGAATATTGGCATTTGTCTTTTCATTCAAAGATCTTGGACCAAAAACATCTTAAATAATCATTTAATCTAAAAAATATGAAACCGAATTATTCATCACCACGGATGTTCAGTTTAAAGAAATATCTCACATGCTTAAAACAAATTATCCATTTGAATGTTTTTAAATTAATCCCTGTTTTTTATAAAATTGTTCATACTCGTGATATTAAATATTGCATACAGCTTGTTAATCATTTTAACTGATATAAAAATTTTCAGAAGATCATGCTATAGGTTTAAGTACATTTACTATTATGGCAGGATTGGGAGGATTTTTTGGTTATGCCGCAGGAGGTATAAATTGGGACTTAACTGCAATTGGTAAGTATCTTTTTAATTTTAATGTTTAAGATTGAAATTCAAGTAGGTTTAAGGTTTATCTTTTATATGAGCTGTGTTAGGTTTTATTTTGGTTTATCTCCAAGGTTTTAATTCGAAGATTAAATAACTTTTGTTATGTTGTGCCATTGGACGAATAGTATTTATAAACCTTGATTTTGATATTTTTAGTTTAATAATCGAAAACAAAATAAATACATACAATAAAATAGTACACTCAAGTTTTCTATTTTTTGTTTTAATGTTTCGGAACACAAAAATTTGAAATATTAAAGGCATTACAGTATTGATTATAATAATTTATAGCTTTTTCACTAAAATAGCAATGTGTTTTATACTTTAAAATAGCTATTTTTAAGTAGCTTTCAATTTTAAAATTTTGGTAAAACTAGTTTCAGGAGACCTCGAAATATAAAAATTTGAAAAGAATCAAAAGAAAAGAATAGATGGTCATTTTTTGCAGATAACAATACTTTCCTTACTAAGGAGTTCGGACAGTAAAATTTTTTTCGCAATTTTCTTTTATTGAGACATTGGGACATTCTTTTATTGAGACAATTGTCTCATATTGAGACATTCTATCTCGGAGTGCTACATTCGAAATAGATCTTAATACTTTAATCTGAACTGTTCTCATTTGGTGTTTAGTTTTTTTCGTTTCCGCTCTTGTCTCTATTGCGTATATCAATATAGGTCGGATCATTGTCTTATAGACCTTAACCTTTCCTTCCCTGAGCATAAATTTATTTCTTCAGATGGTGTCTCTTAGACATCCTGCTATACGTTGTTACGGGTTAAATTTCCACAACGCACACCCCCGCATACAAAAGGTGCCGGCTTAGCTGCAGCGGAAGGGGGGTTAACTGAATTGATATCAAATGTGCGTCGGATCTAAAATCGTCTAAATTCAATGTTTTCTCAATTATCAAAGGCGCCACCAATGGTTAAAAGTCCAGCTTTATACCCTAACAAACGAGTTCCCACTGGGAAACAAGTCTGTACGAAGGATACTCACTTTAATTATATTTTATATTGTTACTAAAAAAAAACAAGATTGGTTTGACCAAACCTGGGAAGGATTCAGTTCAGCCTCCTTTACAAAATCTAAATAAAAAAGTCACACAAAAAAAAAGTAGATATAAGTAAATAATAAAACAGTAAATTAAAACTTTTGAAAATAAACTGAGTATTAAATTGAAATTATTAGATTTAATTAATGATAATAATTTGAAATTAAAAATAAACAAAACTATATTAAAATATTAATAAACATTATGCAAACAATAAAATATTCTAATAAACGAATATACTACTGTCGTGAAACAAACAATTTGGCGGCTGGTTTTCTTTCAAAAAAGGGTTGTTAAGTAATGCACCCTGGTCCTCATTATTCAGAGGCGATAGATACTAACAGGCAAATTTATAAAACTTAAAACACAATACTAAAAAACAAAAAGTTGTAACATTAATTTAATTGAAGCGAAGGTTAACCGGAAATAATTTGAAGTATAAAATTTTGTTAGTGCGGGTATAAAATAATTTACTTTTAAAAATATTGTTTTTGAAAGATAAAAGCAGTGATGAGAAGATCACGCAGATCAAGGTGGTAAGGCGAGGAGACGATTTTTGATTTCGTCTGATGGTTGAGCGCAAATTTGTAGGAAAGGGCATAGCCGGATAAGCACATGAAAAGTGCCCCCGCTCCGAAAATTTTATCCTTAAAGTATGTTATGTAACTGTCGTTCAAAACGCTACTCACAAACTTTTGGTTGGTAATTTTTGGAAAATTAAAATTTTCGCCAGATATCATCAAAAAACAAAAAATCGAAAATAATTTTTTTCTCGAGAACCACTGGACCGATATCGTCCAATAAATGGGAGATATTTATTATAACTGTAGGCGAGTTAGAGAAAAAAAATTAGATATTTCCTATTAAAAAAAAATACAAAAAACTAATTTTGAAATTTTCAAAAATTTTTTTTTGCGTTTTCGAAATAACACCCCTCCAAATTTTTTTTTATAATATCTCTTGGTATTAATCTATAACATATAATTTTTTCAAATTTTAAAAAGTGGTAGAACAGCATCAAAAGAAAAGAACAAAAATTAATAATTATTTTTATTATCTTAACAAAATTAATATAAATATATGGTAGAACCAACGTAAGTTAATAAATTGAACACTTAAATTAATGATAAGGTATATAAATCTTGGCAGGAATAATGATAATCTTAATCATCATCACTATCATTATTTATTACTGGCTGAGAATTTATTTTATTAAATAAATTACTTAATATTTCTGGTGGTTTAATTATTTTAGCCTGATATCTTGCAAACGATAAGTAATAAATTATAGAAGCTATATGTGAGCAGCAACCAACGGTACGTTTACCATTCGCACACTCACATTGTGTGTGAATTGGGATTATATTCAATAAAGCAACGGTACTCTTTACGATTTACATGTCTCGATTGAACTAGAAATTTTAAAATATTTGAATCGTCTTTTAAGGCGGGCATAAGTGAGACAGAAAATGTATAGTACTCTTTCTCTCATGCACATGGGAGCGCATAGGAAACAAAAATCAACATAACGTCGTAAGAATTTTCAAAACGAAATATAATTTCTTGATTGTTTTTCAATTTTTAGAATTTTAAAGCTTCAACAACTGTTCTAAAGAAAATTTCTAGCCGATCGGATAATTACTTTTAAAAATACGAAAGTTTTCAAAACAGCCGAAAAATAGTTGATACAATTTTACACAAATTTTATTTTTTTTAAAAGTCGTTTTAAATCAGATCGTCTTAAAAATTCCTTTAGAACAACCGCAAATATATTATCCTTCGATTAAAACTAAAACATTTAAAAAATTCGGTTTATTTTCGAAGCAACCTTCGACGTTTCGTCAAATAATTTTCTGATTAATTTCAATATTATTATTGCAGCAAATTTGATTAAAATTTACAGATTGCTAAAATTTTAGTGGAGCTTTAGAAAAGCAGAGAGCGCTGTATTTTTAAATGACTTTTGTATAATGAACATTGTATAAGAAATAATTAATCTCCAAGATTTTTTATTATAAATAACTAAGCAATAATATTTTTGTATAATTAGGCTAATAAAAATGTTACAATTTTCAATTATTATTCTAGTTTAGCAAAGACGAACAATTTTTTTCTTGAAAACAAATCAAGAGACCTGCAAAAAGGTTGTTGGGATTCACGTTCAATTTTTAAAACGCAACTATCGGTCAGCAAATAAAAGGGGAGGAGCTTATGTCTCCCACTAATAAAATCACAACCTTAAATAGTAAATATTGATTGTGTTGTCATCATTCATCATTTCGGCTAGGTATGAAATACATTGAGAATATTGATATGTGCTAGTAAACAATATTTTCAGATCTTTCTCAGTCATCTCCGGGAAGTCTAATAAAGTAGAAGATGATATTTTTTGGAACGGCACTTTCTTTCGTCTCCATCTCTCATTTTCTACCAGAATACTTAGTGTATCATTTAAACTGCGCCGTGATTTCATATATAGTATATCAGTATTTCATCTGCGAATTCTTGATCACTGACTAATCGTTTTCCAAATCGATTATTTAAAAAACAAGCGATCTTACAGAGTGAACTAGTTTTTAGGAGCACCCCTCCAATTTTTTTTTTATAAAATCTCTCGGTATTAATCTATAATATATAATTTTTTCAAATTCTTGAAAGTGGTAGAACACCTTCAAAAATCAGGAATAAAAATTATTTTTATAATAATCATCACTAGAAACCGAATAAATAAGTACGGTTTTTTGAAAAATAAATACTTAAAAAAGCACGATATTTTACAAAAATAAGTTCGAATTATGTCAAAAAAAGCTATGAAAAAGTTAACAATTGAAACAAAAAAAGGCAAAACAAAAGAAATAAACAAAGAACACTTTTGCACTTATTATTTGATTAAGTTAAAATATATAGAGGGTATTCCATGCTAAATCTGTCACTTTTTGAAGTGACCTCTTTCGATTTTTCTCAAAATTTTATGTTTTTGAGACCAATGTAATACTCGTTTATGATTTTTTTTCAAAAATTTTTGACCATCCGCTTTTGAAATATGATTTTTTTTAAAGATTTTTTTAAAGAGAACACCTATCGGATCGTTCGTTTTGAAAGTTTTTGATTTTCAATGCTCTTTAAAAAAATAATAATATATGATTTTGATCCAAATCATTGCGTTCACAGTTAATTTTTAGTTTAATGCAAAAAAGTTGTATCTGTCAATGCTAGGATAAATAAAATGGAAAAGCTGACTGAAATCACTAATTCGTCGTAATAAAATCAATTTAATTCAGTTAAAATAGAGCAGGTGGAAAAATCAAATTTAACGGTACGTTTATATTGGAGCCATGATTAGTGATAAGAGCTAAGGAATTTCTTAGCTCTAATCTAACCGATATTCTATTGCCTTATTTGCTTTGGCTTGTGCGCTGCTTCAACATAAACAGAAACATAATACTTCAAAGTTTTGCGTTTCTCTGCTTCGCTAGTATCGCGGCTTATATCGCTTATCGCAGCTAGAACATAAACGTACCCTAAGTGGTTAACAAGAATTTAAATGGCAAATAAAATTAATCCTCAATAAGCACTAAAATAAAATAATAATCATGAGTAAAAGCAAAAAAACAAAATATTGCCGCTTAAGGTCAAAAAATTAATTTTAAGTCAGAGTTAAATTTTAAACTAGAAAATAAGTTCAAAATAAGCACAAAAGTAGAAACTAAGCGAAAAATCGCAAAACAAGCAAAAAAAGCATGAAAAACTATACGTTAAAATACATAATTTTATGTAATTCCTCCAGATCTCAAATTTCAAAGAACTGCTTTTAAAATTGACAATAAGCAAAAATGCTTAAAATCCGGTCTCTAATCATCACAATGTATTTATTACAGGCTGAAAATTTATTTTCGTTTTCCATTCGTCTTCAAAATCGGCTATTTAAAACACAAGCAATCTTACAAAATGAACTAGTTTTTGGGAGCATTAATTTAAGTTCATTCAATGCTTATTTGGGTAATAAAAATAATTTTTATTCCTTATATTTGAAGGTGTTCTACCACTTTTTAAAATTTGAAAAAATTATATATTATAGATTAATACCGAGAGATTTTATAAAAAAAAAAATTGGAGGGGTGTTATTTCGAAAACGAAAAAAAAAAATTTTTGAAAATTTCAAAATTTTTTTGAAAATTTCAAAATTTGTTTTTTGTACTTTTTTTCAATAGGAAACTTCTCATTTTTTTCTCCAAGTCAGCTAAAGCTATGAGAGAAGGTTCCTATGGTTTGGACGATATCGGTTGAGAAAAAAATTATTTTAGATTTTTCGTTTTTTATGATATCTGGCTAAAAACTGAATATTTTGGGCTCAAAATTTGTGAGTAGCGTTTTCAATTACACTTACATAGCATACTTAAAGGATAAAATTTTCGGAGCGGGGCACTTTTCATGTGCTTATCCGGCTATGCCCTTTGAGTCGTTTTATTTGCATTGATTTCATTAGAATTGTTTTTTTAACAGGTGAATAAGCTGTTAAACCAAATTCATTTAACTGATTTCCGATAGTGTTTGCACTTATATTTACACCAGTGCAGTTTGGTCCTTTAGTTCATCATTCATCTCTTAGCTGACGACAGGTTTTAAAGCGATTCTTCATTGACAATCCACGAAGAAAGCGGTCCCGAGCTTGCGTTGTCTTACCGAACGTCTATTGCACCCGCTATTTTGCTAATATACGTAAAACTTTTAGTTTAGTTTTGCAAAGTCAAAATAATTTGATTTTCTAATTCGGTCAGATTACCTCTTTTTGGCATTTTCACACAATTATATTATAAATAATACAAAATATACAACTTGTAGGCACTAAATATCATCTAAATCACTTGAACATTATGTACCTTTTACAAATAAATTCCTACCCTTCAAATAAAGACAAGCAAATCTTACCTGAAAATTACCCCGGGCTTTTCATATTGTGTTGACTATAATATAAAACCTTGTAAATAATACAATAGTATATTAACTTAACTTTTTTTAGGTACCATGTTAGGTGGACACGTCAGGGCAGTGTTTACAATAATTAGTATTATATTTGTCATATGCGTAAGTTATACCATAACCAGCTTTAAAGAGATACCATTAAGTATTTTGGAAACTTGTAATGATTATAAATTAATTAGTAAATCAAGAATTAAAATGGCACCAGAACCAAAAGCATCAGTTTTAATTCCTAATACTGAAATTTCTTATGGTTCGATAGAAAATCAAGAATTAAATGAAGTAAGTTCTTTGTATCAAATTTTTGAAGTGAAACTTCTTTAGCGACGTATTATTTGAAATTTATTGGAATAAGGGGTACTCAAAAAAAAAAAATAACAGTAGGGGTCAAACGCAAATAAGGAGAAATAACAGGGAAAAAAGAGCGATGCCGGAACGCGAAGGGCTTCAGTTGAATGATGTCGAGATGAGCTGCGCAGGAAACAGTCGTGATCCGAATGCTGAAAACTTCGTTATACTTTTTAACCGATATCAAAAAAGTATAGGAGGTTCTCAATTCATCTGTGTAGGTATATGTTTGTTTGAAGGAATGTTCAGACATAACGTCTTTGTTTTTGAACCGATTTTGGAAAAACAGTGGACAGTGGGTTGGAATCTCATTAGATGAAAAACTGTCAATCAAACGGTACTACACTAAAAATGGAAAAATAAAACAAATTGATCTGACTTTAATATATTATAATAAAAAACCCCCAACGCAAAAAATAAAAACAAAACAAAAAGGAAAAGCAAACCATTTAAAAAGTCAAAAATAACACCTATCGTTGAAAAATTACAAAAGTTATAGAAATTGATGGATGGCACGATAAGGTTTGATCGTTGAAATAGCGCTATAATGTCGCGGCGGGGTACCGCTTGAGTCAAGTCATACCTTTCATTTGATCTAATATCTATTAATTTACTAGCACTTCCGACCTACTTGCTTCGATACGAGCAAATTTGCAATCTCCCTATTTTATTTAGCTATTTAATTATTGCTTTAAATTTAACGGTACCCCGTCGCGATATTATAGCGCTATTTCAACGAGCAAACCTTATCGTGTCATCCATCAATTTCTATCATTTTTCAACGATAGGTATTATTTTTGACTTTTTAAATGGTTTGCTTTTCCTTTCTGTTTTGTTTTTATTTTTTGCGTTGGGGGTTTTTTAAATTTTTAATTTAATTTTAATTTTAAAATTTTTAAACCAGTTACAAAAGAAGTTAAAATAATTACCTACAGTTATAATATCAAAAACTTTTATTTATTTATTAAGCGGTAATGTAACTCTCTCAAGTGGCGAATGGCACTAATAATTTCAAAGCTTCCCTTGCCAGCTCGGGATATTCTTCTTTTCTCTTCATCCATAGGATGTCAATGTTTTGCGAATTGAATTCCATTTTAAGCATGCTGTCAGCAGAAAAATCTATAAGATTTTCTTTCATTTTCGTGGTCAGATCAACCAGTTGCACTGACATATCCAAAAAAGATTTAGAATTTAGGAAATTAATTTAATAGTTTCTTTTTAAAATTATGCAAGCTGTATTATGGAAGGAATGTGAGAAATCACTACCAGTGATTGGTCCATTGCAATTTTTTCTATAATCTTCTGAACGCAAGGGAAAGAATCATACATCGTTTTTTGTAAAGACGTTGACCATAAACGAAGTTTTGTGAGGAAGCCTTTAATTTTATCCTTAACCATTAAAATGTTTTCTTCTCTCAAAAGCAATGGTAATGGAGATTTTGGACCTTTGCAATAAAACAACTAATCAATTGTCAATATCTGCAAAGGTCCAATATCCCCATTACCATTGCTTTTGATTTAAAAGAGTATGGACATGAAAAAAGAACAAAAAAAAAGTTTTCTTCTCTCTCTTGGGGGCTCTTGTTCAAAATATTTAGATTGGTGGTTAAAAGGATCAGCGAGAAATGCAAATTTTAATAGTCAAACAGAGTCACAAAAATAATTTTCATACCTAACGTCTGTGTAATAAACAAGATTATGATGGATCGAACGCTTGTCTTCACAAATGATTCTAAACAGTCGAGTTTGCAATGCTTTACCTTTAATCGAGAGCACAACTTTGATCACCTCTTGAAACACATCATTTAAATCAGAAGCTGCCAGAGCTAACCGATAAAGAAAGCAGTGTGTCCATGAAACTTTTTGCATTATTGATTTTAATTTCGCAACGAGTCCGCTTTTATTGCCAGTCAATGCTTTAGCGTCATCGCTACAAATGGCCATACATTTTGTCCAATCAATCTCATAGTCGCGAATACATTCTAAAAACATCTCCGTCTCATACATATTATACTAGCCAGTGGTATTCGCAGGAAGTGCCTTGCAAAATAAAATCTCTTTTGAAATACCTTCATCTACTTCAAAGCGCACAAATTGGGCACAATTTGCAACATCTGTAGACTCATCAACCTGCAAAGCATAATGTGGATTCTTTAATTTTTCGACTACTTGTTCTCGAATGTCACAAGCCATATCGTTTATTCTGCGTTCAATAGTATTATCAGAATGTGGTCTGCTTTTTAGCTTGTTTGCTTCTTGCTTACTTAATATAATTTCAACCATATCCAGAGCTGCTGGCAAAATAAAGTTCTCGGCAATTGTGTGTGGCTTCCCTGTTTTAGCACCTCGGTATGCGACTCTGTAGCTAACTAATAACGCTTTCTCGTTGACACTGCATACGTGAATCATAGTAGTTTGCTGCTGGTTGAGGGTTTTCAGCTTTCGTTTAAAGAAATCCAATAGTTTATCAGTTTTTTTGGATTATTTAGTTGAGAGGTGACGCATAAGCTTTGATGGTTTCATACTCTCACGTGATAATACTTCGCCGCAAATTACACATTGAGTTTTATTATTTATGTCAGTAAAACCATATGTCAAGTATTTCTTGTCATAAAGTCTTTATTTTTAGCTTTAGATTCGCTTCCGCCACTGCCTCTTGTACCAGATGTAGAGGGCTGCGCAGATCTTATGAGAAACTTTTCCAATTTCTTAATGGGGGTCGCCAGAATTTTTTTACTTGTAAAGGAGTCGCGTATTGGAAAATTTTGAAAAACACTAGACTAGCATATCGCTACCTGAAAGCTGCAGTGAGATAAGTATCTTGCAAAACTACGATTTTCAGTTAGGTATTTTAAACATTTTTCTAATGTTTTATAATTGTAAACATAAATATTTTTTTGTTTACTAGGTTAACATTAGTTCTAACGTTACTGTTTAAAATTATAAAACATTATAAAAATGTTCAAAAATAATGTTTTAAATACATATATTATATATTGTGGTGATTTTACGTTCTTTCCCCGGCATGTTTAGATCACGATCATTTAATTTGTTTATTTCTGCAAATTGGAAAGTTTTATTTGAAGGAAAATTTATAATGGCAAAATTTAATACTTTAAACACAACTTTACACATTTTTTTGTAACCAGTGAATTTAATTAAATAGTGATATTATTTTGTGTCGTGCTTCGAAGTAACAATCTAAAAAAAAAAGATAATGGTAAATTTGTGCAACATCCTGTACGTTTTTGAAATACTTACGAAAGTATAAATTTTTGGAAGGTTGACCGCTCTCTTCTTGTCCGGTGTCCGACCGGGAAGGAGACCATTTTTGCGGAGTGCAATTAATTTGCGCTTTTATAAAAAGTTTGATTAATAACTGAATGAAAATCAGTTACATGGTCCAAAGTGCGTATCATAAAGTGAATGTCGTTAAGTTTCAGAGTAAAATAGCTGAAAACAGAGAAATTTGTAAAGAGATACAAAAATTTTACCCAAGGTCAAAAAGGGACGCCACGCCATTTTCATCTTTTTCAGATACGAAAGAATCAATAAATTTTACCTACCTGCGATCGTGATTTACGTTATTACAAGCGGATGTCTTTTTGAAGATTAGATCGACAACTTCAATAATATTGATATTGTAAGAAAATTTTATTTGAATGCACCTGATGAAAATTAAAATTAACAACTACTGTTCAAGCAAATGTGAACCATTCAAAGGTGAAGCCGTGATTGTTTATCTCCACTGCGTCATCGACAGTTTAGACATTTGTAAAAGGTACGTGTTTAATAAAAAAACGTGCAAATTCCACATTTATTTAATAAACTTCAAATTAGAAAATTTTATCACAATTGTAAAGATTTTGCTTACACACAAAGTAACACTGTGGCAAATGATATTAGAATTTAGCAGCGATAATTTGTTTAAAGTAAATGAAATTTTAAAATCAGTGGCCATACACAAAATTACCCTTAAGCCTAAAAGCGAAAATTGTCGCAAGAGAATTACTCCTAATAAAACTTTTTATTACGAATTCAAAAAGGGATTATTATTTACTCAAAAGACTAACGGGGCAACCCAAGGGAACCCACTACTGACGTTTCTTGCGCTCCGACCACATTTAGCTAGCCGAGGTAATTTTAAGCTGGTGAAGGACAGGGTAAGTCTGCTTTTTTACAAAATCCCACCACAATATTATATAGCTAAAATTTGTAGTTTTGTAAGATATCTCACTGTAGCTTCAGGTAGCGATATCTAGCATATTACATACTATATTATTTTTGTTTTAAAGTGAATCCTTTTTATTTTCATTTAAAAGTAGTGATTTTTAAACTAAAAACAAAATTTGTTTGCGTGTACGGCTAAAGAAGTTTCACCGCCGCAGTGAGCTTATATGGAAGAGGCTCACACGTTTTTATAACGTTGGTAAAGTAAGCGACTAATAATGTTATTCGAATATAATGTAACCTAATAAAAGTACCGGACTAGTTCAATAAGGTATACTTATAGTTAATAGTAGGAAAGTTAAAGCATAATAATTAAACAGCCAAAATAACATTTAATTTTTAACTATAAAAAGTCTATCGGGATTTATCTAGGACAGGTCTAATAAAAAACTTCAACTTTTTGTCGACGTTTCGAACATATATTTCGTTCTTCTTCAGGACTAAAAACAATAAAATTCAACAACCTGCAGAAATTAACAAAATCCTCACCTCAAGTTCAGTTTACAGAGACCAGGGGTACATTATTCTATTGATAACTAAATGCGATATAAAAGTCAACATAACAGTAATCTTAAAAAACACAGTGAGAACTCAAAAAAAAAACAAATCACAACTTAATACAATAAGGTGTCAACAATTAAAAACCTTTTCAACATGTCAAAATGTAAAACACAAAATATAAAATATATAAAGTAATCAAGAATTATCAGTTCAAATGGTATCTCTGCAAACGTCGACTACGATAGGTAAAATTTCAAACGGAACAATTCAAAACCGAATAAAAGGATCTCACTAAAAAACCGAAAACAAATTAACCACCACCTAGTAGATCTCCATAAAAAATGCTTAGTTTTTGTGTGTCCTCTCTATAATTAATGCTATCTCTTTCGGACTTGATGAAAAACATCTCACTAATATTTCTCTTCAAGCAACTTTGTTCGTAATCTAAAACAGTAGTTTTATCAAAATTGAAGCAGTGTCCCGTATCTTCGCAATGTTGTACTAATGCTGTCTTTCCCCAACCATCCTTATCTTCTTCTTCCTCCCTTTCTCTCGTTGTTCCGATATCTGTAAACTTCTTCTTTTTATTTTTATCTTTTCTTTCACAATCACCCATGTGCTGTTTGATGCGTCTGTTTATCCATTGCCTCGTCTGGCCTATGTACGAGGCTGGGCAATCTGCACAAGGGATTCGGTAGATCACCTCTGACCTCATTCACTTATCTGTCCGGTCCTTAAGATTAGTTAAAAGGCTTCTATGGTCCTTTAAATTGTATGTGGCCAAAGTACAATAAGGTTTTAATATTCTATTTATTTGTTCTGTTAGATTTTCTACATATGGGAACTTGAAATATTTCTTTGTTTTTATTTCATTATCATACTTGTATCCATCACTTTGTGCACCACTACTTATTTCTCGTTTTTCGAGCTTTTTGAACATATTATTAATTAGCCAATTCGGATAGTCATTTTGTTTTCTTAACAGATCTGTGATTCGGATCCTATTTTCGTCTTTGTATTTAGCATGACTTATATCGGTTACTCTCTTAATGAGTCCATACACTAATGCTGTTTTGTGTTTAAATTGGTGGTACGATCTGTAACTTACTAATCTTTGAGATGAATATGGCTTCATGTACCAATTTGTTAGGATTTCCTCACTTGTTCTTTTCACTCTCATGTCTAAGAAAATTATTTCTCCTTGTATCTCTTTTTCTAAGGTAAACTTAATTCTATCATGGTAGCTATTGAAAGCTGTCAAAAACTTTTCCACTTTATCCTTAGGTGCAGCTGTAAAAGAATCATCTACATACAAATAAAAGAAAGGGACGCGGAAACCTATGTCTTTCAATACTTCTTCTATTAGAACTTCCATTACCAAACCAGCCAAAGCAGGGCTCGCAGGGTTTCCCATTGCCAACCCATCCAGTTGCCTAAAAAACTTTCCATCGTATTTGAAGTAGCTGGTGCTAAAACATAAATCTATGAGTTGCAACATCTCCTCAAAACTAAGATCGGTGTAACAACTAATGAACCTCCACTTTTTCTTTAGAGCTCTTTCAACTAATTCCTTTGGTATGCTAGGGAAAAGTGAAACCACATCCAATGACAGTAAAATATAATCTTTCGGGAGTAGCTGGTGTTTAATGACTTCTACGAATTCTTTTGAACTTTTTATGTTAAAACTGGAGGTAGTCAAAACTTTCATCAAGATTTCGCTTAAAAATCTTGCTATGTTATATGAAGGAGACTTCAAACAACTTACCACCGGTCTCACAATCAGTTGCAACTGGCTTTTATGGTTTCGGAGGCCATAAATTCTGGGAGGCAAAGAGTTATGTCTTATTAACGTTTTATACTTAAAATTATCAATTTTGTTCCCATCTTTTAAACTTTTTAGTACCTTATTTACTTTATTTTGATGAGTCAATGTGGGATCTTTATTAACTTCAACAAATTGGCTATCTGACGACAATAATCTTTCCAACTCGGTCTTATATTCCTGTAGGTAGTATCGGAATCTTATCTATCGGCAGACCAAACTTTGGGCTCAGTGCAAGTGCTGACATTGCATAACTCGGTATAACCTAATAAATTTAATTTTTACTTTAAAACAACACTGAATGGAAATAAATAATAATTGTTTATTTGCTTAATCTCAAACAAAATGGAGTTTTTGACGTTTGTTAAAATTGATCGACAAACCTCGCTGTTGATGAAAACCCAAGAGCTTCATGTTAAGCCCATTAGATGGTAAACCATAGGATTTCATCCTCTCACCTTCACCTTAGAAGCCTTCACGGTTAAGCAGCACTAGAGACACCTTGGAATCCCATTTCAACATTTTGAAGTTGCACTGTTGCAAGCGGTACCTAGCTGAAGGTTTTGCCTCTCTCTGTCTCGCTTCTAAACGTTTCGCTTTCTTTACGGAGCGGTAAACTAACTGTAACTAGCGCATCAAAATTGACATTGTTGATGTTTTTTGCTTTAGAATTTCGCAGAAATTTTTTCACTGGGTGGTAGGTAATAGTCTATATTATATAGTAAATATAAATAATAAATTTTGCGGAATATTCAGTAGTTATCACCAAATTAACAAAAATAAATTCTTAAATTATTGCGCAATATTGTGCAATACCATTGGTCACTGACAACAGGCAGGAGGTGGAGTCTGTGAGAATTACTTAACAGAAGAATAACTTAACTCCCTACACACTAAACACGCTAAAAATATCTCCCTATGCTGCCCTGCTTAGCGAAAGTGCCGTATGTGCAAAAATGGCCAATATGAGTTATTGGTATATTTGTACACTACGAGCAGTCTGCTACCTCTTTACCAAACAAAAACGACGTATTTCCCACAACAAGTGGAATTATTCGTTGATTTTGTTTGTCGTATATACAAAATTTGGTATAAATACTAAATCAAAACGCAGTATCTGCAGGACTATACTAAGCAAAAGTGCAGCATATTGTCGCGTGGAGGGGGTGGTTTACCCTTAACCACACTTGGGGGTAGCTCAGTTGGTGGTGTAGCTCATATTAAAAACCAATCAATTTTATAAAATAACTATATTAAAATAAAATAAAATAAACTGTACAAACTAAAACTAGCACTTACCCTAAAATTACAAGTATCATCTCAGGGATGGAAAGATTCACCATCTTGGGAGCTGAGGGCTGTTCCGTGGTGATCCAAAGTGGTTCACTCGCGAGACTCATTTCGAGACTCCATTGCGAGACTCTTTGCGAGACTCTTGGCGAGACTCCTTACGAGACTCCATTGCGAGACTAATTAATTATTTTTCCAATTATTTCGATCAATCTTTCCACACCCCTACTCTTATCTTGATCGACCCCGTTGATCGATATTTTCCGATATCGATCGTTTGGGGTCATCACCTTCTTATCAAATTGACACACCTTGTGCCGGTAGCGGATATGTCACTGGTCACTGCCCTTATGGAATGCACCAAATATGGAAATTCTATACTTCCTTACAATCGTTCTTACAATTTAGCCTGAGCTTTTACATTCTTGATTTATGATTATAAAATATTTTTATAAAAATGTAAGATTATTTTTTGAGTGTGACAATATGCTTTGTATATACTGCACTCTTCGTTAGCACTTGTCAGTATGTGCGTGCACATACGGAATTTTTTCTTCGTAATGGTAATACAATTTCTGCAGTATACCAATATAATGGATTTTCTAGCAGAAAACATTGTTATGTATGAAATTTGACTATTGTAGAAAATTCAAAATATTAAAGTTATTTAAGAAATACGAGTTTCACTACGCCATTGACCCTACGGTTTTTGGGCCAAAGTTAAATCTAAGAAATCGAATATCTCAATATGGCTGTTTTGTACATACGGCACTTTTGTTAAGCAGGGCAATATGGTTACCGAATACGAAAATTACAAAACTCGAAAGCAGGGATCCGAAATTTGACAATTCCATGGGCCTGTTTTCCCAACCCCCTGTGGTAAATTAAACATTCATCGAAGCGCAAATGCACTCGATTACGTAGGCCATCGATCGACATTTGAAAAATATACCTTGTTATTTAATTCAAAAATATAGGAAAAAATAAATTTTGATCGTAAAATATTAAGTTATTCTTCCCCCCATGAACTGAGACTCCACTCTTGATAAGTATACTGGCTTTTGTCGATTACCACTGTTTCATTTGTATTAATTATGAAATAAATGAGAAAGGCAAAAACACTTAGCTCTTATCGTTGTTCTATATTACGCCCACATATGACATAAATTATATGGTTTAAAAGCTAGGATGGTAAAATTAATACAAAATTAAATATCGATTGTACTCGCACACATTATCAATGAATGCATAACCAAAGGAATCTTTCCAGCAACACTTAAAAGATCCAAAGTAATTCCCATTTTCAAAAAAGGAAATAAAGAGGACAGAAGCAATATTGACCTATATCGATAGTACCTATATTGTCCAAAATATTCGAAAGAGTCCTATACGATAGAAATTTCTACACAAACATGAAATTTTTTCGGACAAACATTTGGGTACCAACAGGGAAAAGCACTGTTGATGCGATAAAGACTATCACATCTCACATACACAATATGCTGAAGAAAAAACAAAAGTGTTAAGCAATACTTTTTGAAATTTATCAAAAGCATTTGATATGATGGACCACAAAACATTTCTAGAAAAAATCCAACATTATGGAGTCAGAGGAAAGGCATTTGAAATAATAAAATCCTACCTCCATAACAGAAAACAGATGGTGAAACCAGGAGTACAGTGAAGAAATGCAGGTTAGCTGTGGAATACCACAAAGAAGAATCTTGGGTCTCTTCTTTATCTTCATAGATGACCTCCGACTAAACATGAGAGGTGAAATAGTTTTGTATACAAATACCGCCTACACGTTGAAAAAAGACGAAACCGTACAAGAAGGGCTACGCAAACTAACGGCATGGTTCACATCCAATAAGTTACTGCTAAATCCTGACAAAACGCAGCAACAAAACATTACAGCGAGTAAAAGAACCGAGCAAGAAGAAATAAGGAGCTCCACAAAATACATAGGCCTGATCTTGAATACTTTATTAACCTGGAACAACCACATATCCTAACTAATTAAGACATTGAGGACAGCTGTCTATGCAATCCAAAGGATAAAAGAAACGGCTGGAGAGGAAGCAGCAAAAACCGTATATTTTTCTATGTGTCACGCTAGAATGGTATACGATCTTCTAATATGGGGCAATGATGCCTAAATCAACAAGCATCAGCATACGTATATGCCAGTGTACTGCAAATAAGATGCGATCCAAAAACGCAACAAAACACCCCCACACATGAATACAATACGCGATAATACAATGAGATCAGAACCGAAAAATGTCAACTAAAATGTTCCAAAAATAAAAACATAAGAATAAAACTCTACAACAAACTACCGCCAGAAACGAAAAACCTTACATTGCCCAAATTCAAAAAAAAATTAAAGATATGCTGATTGAAAATGTACTGTACAACCTAGAGGATTTTCTTGAACTTTAAAATGGCACTCTTGCGTTGATATGAATACCGGCATACGCTGATCTCAATTTGCATCCTAATCAAATTGTAAATTTGCAGCATTTTCCTTTTGTTTTTTTATTATATTATTATTATTATTTTAGTGTTTATTAGACTCTCACATATTTTGTCGTGTTATAGTTGTGTGGGGAATACAAAATACTCAAATTAAATACGCCATCCTACATCAAGAGTATCCTTTTCTCGTTCCTAGATGACAGAACCTTTCATGTAAACATCAATAACACCAAATCCGAACACAAACCAATCCATTCGGTGGTACCTTAAGGCAGCTTGTTGGGTACAATTTTATTCAACATATTCACAAGCGATATACCACAAATTGATGCCGATCTGGCTATGTTTGCTGACGATACAACGGTCATCAGCCAAGACTGGAGCTTACCTGAAGCAGCTTATAAATTGCAACTTGCAATAGACACTCTTTGCAATTGGTTCACAAATTGGAATATAACGCTATAATATATTGCTGTGCTATCTTCTCTATTTCAATTATAAATTTTCTAAATTAAATTTATACCTATACGTTATAAAAATGTCCAATAACTAATTATCGGCGAACGTATTCTTATCAACCATATAAAATTGCAAAATTACTAAATTTAGAATATCTTCTACTTAAATCTTCAAAATTTTTCATCAATTATTCGTTAACATATAATGCCACCAATTTACCATAATTTATTTACAAATTTATTTTCAAATTAACTAAATTTTGAAAGCAGTCGACCCAAAATACCGTCCAACCTCTCACACATCACGAGGTGGACTCCCCTGCTACCTACTTAAATCATTTTCGGAACTGCTCGGGCATTAGAAATTTTACAAATTTTTTAAAATAAAAAAAATAAAGTCCCCTCTACATAACACAGCAATATAAACGCTATATAAAATCGATTTTTCAGCAAAACTTTTTAGACAATTTTTGTTGCAAATTTTATTGTCTTCAATTTTATTTATGTACATTTTAGGCTTCTATATAAAGTATAGTAAGGAAGCCTTATGTTCTGCTCCGTGTCCGTCTGTCGGCATGTTTCAAATCTGTTACCAACATAAAAATAGAATAGAATTTGAATTTTTTTTTTTTAGGCTTCTATACACAGTATATGAAGAAGCCTTATGTTCTGGTCCCGTGTCCGTCCGTCCGTCTGTCCGCATAATTCAAATTTTAGATCTCCTTAATTCTAATCCTAAAATCCTTAATTTTCTAGTGTATTTTTTTCTTATATAGTAAAATTATATTACCAATAGTAAATTATCGGTTTATTATTTTTTTAATCCGTTATTTTATTCAGAATAAATCGAATAGTGGTTTTCCGTGATTGGTGAATTTATTAAATATGATAAAAAAAATAAGGTACAAAAATATTTGGGGAGCGATTTAAGAATAATTTGCACTTAATTCATATTAACGAATCAAATCGAGGTTTCCTTTACAATTAATCCTGAAAGAAAGGAGATGTATAGAAGCCTTAGAAC
Source organism: Cantharis lateralis (assembly GCA_963170105.1). Taxonomy (NCBI): domain Eukaryota; kingdom Metazoa; phylum Arthropoda; class Insecta; order Coleoptera; family Cantharidae; genus Cantharis; species Cantharis lateralis. The sequence goes on from OY720629.1 coordinate 16,455,421, forward strand.
TGCGGTCATCCGAGTTCCACCTTGTTTTTAATATAATATAATGCCGACTTTTTTTTATTTTGTCGCGCCGTTTCTGACTGACAGCGACTTAAACAAGATTCTGTAAAATGCAAAAAATATTGTCACCTATATCTCGGAAACGCTTCATAAAATAGAAAAATTTATATAAACAAAAATATAGCGAATGAAATTTACAAGAAAAAAATATCTCTTCATTTTTTCATTTTGTTTCACCGTTTTCGAGTAATAGATAAAAATATTTTTTTGTATTTTACAGTCTTGTTTAAGTCACTGTCAGTCAGAAACGGTGCGACAAAATAGAAAAATGTATATAAATAAAATTGAAGATAATGAAATTTGCACCAAAAACTGTCTGAAAAGTTTTGCTGTAAAATCGATTTTAATATGACAAAAATCGGCTTCAAAATGTTCAATTTACATTGGTAACATAGGAGTGTCCGAGTTATATTCGACTCACTGTATTAAAGATCTATAGAATTTTCATCGTTAATTTAACTTGCTTAATTTTTGAGTTTTTAAATAATATAATATAATAAACATTATGTAGGTAGATAATAATATATTCGAATAATAAATATTCGTCGCTTATTTTTCGAACGTTAAATTTAAGGCAGAACAATGTTAAAACTTGTGTTAAAATTGTCCCTTAGGTGCCTTCCACTTCTATACAGAGTATTCCTAAATGCGACAATGAATGCCAGCAACGACCAAGTTTATATCCACCACCCAATGCTTCTTTAAAGATTTATTTAAAAAGTATAATTTTCATGCCTTATTCGTTAAGGATGGTTTGCTTAACAAATTTATTTTGTTGGATGGCTCATGTATGTTATTCTCTTTACTTTACTGATTTTGTTGGAGAAGCGGTGTTCAATGGAAGTCCGCAGGTAATACTATATAATGTTTTTAAATGCACATCTTATTATATATATGCATCTAAGGGAGAAGATGGATCTGTTAATCGTCAGTTGTATGAAGAAGGAATAAGATTTGGCTGTTGGGGAATGTCGATTTATTCATTATCTTGTGCGTGCTATTCATTCTTCATTGACAAATTTATTAAGAGATTTGGGTAGATATATATAATATCAATTTATTAATACCTACTAGCTGTAATTATTACCAATAATAATTAATTTTATTATACATATTTTAGTGCACGGCATGTATATATTGGAGGCCTATTAGTATATGCGTTTGGAATGTTTTTAATGGCAATTACAAAGCACAAAATTGGTATTATCATATTTAGCGGAACTGCAGGAATCATGTATTCAACTTTATTTACGATGCCTTATTTATTAGTAGCCCATTATCACTCAAAAGAAATAGTAAGTATTTTAAAATATTTACAAGACAAAATTGAATATTATCTATTACATTCACATTATTGTTAAGATTGACCAATAGGGTATTTTTCAAATGCAAGTATTGCATGAATAACAAAGTAAAATATTAACAAATTTTTTGTTTAGTACAAATTTTCTGGAAGATAGATAAAATCCAACACCCCCCCTCTAAACGAAATTCCGTATATCTTCCTGGATTGAAAGAACTAATTTAGCTCTCAACCGCAGCGTGAGATTTGCTATCGCCACTGTAGAGCACATTGGGGGGAGGGGGTAATAAAATTCTTTACCTCAGATTCATATACTATTTAATTGAAATCAAACTAACTTTGTATGCTTTGTACAGTTATATTGATAGCAATGTTTTGTTTGCGCAATAAAGCTTACTCCACCACTATGGCGTCGGCTACTTTAAAGTCATATTCACGACTTTGTAGTAATAATAATTTTAAAGTTCCATATTTGCAGAGCTGGGACCACCCCGTCACTACCGTCCAGGTAGTCACTACTTTAAAGTCACATTTTTGAGTGATCACGAATTTAAAGTAATTATTTTCGGTAACACGCCATTTTTTATGACGCCATTATTGCTAAATATGAACCTCACATCAGAATAACAAAAAAATACTAATTTAATATAATTTTTGCATCAAATATAATATATTAGTGCATAAAAATTTGTTTTAAATAGCAAATAATAATAAAAAAAGTATTAGCATCTGCGCCGCGCCGGTGTCAGATTCTTAAATAAGATTTGGCTTAAATAAAATATTTCAATAAAAATAAAGCAAATGTCAATGGCGCATGATCAAATTTCGACGTACCATTAATATGTTTCTCAATAAACTTAGTAAACCAATAATATTTAGAGATAAATACTCCATCATGCTTCTTAGTTACATTTACATAAATAGACAAAGATCATAAGCTTTGAAATATAAGTCTTACAAAAGAAATTGCAGGACAATAGATAAAGCAGGTAACCAAAACCCTGAACAAATCGAGTCCGTGAAAGTCGTAGTGACCACCCCGTGTCGAAGTCGGGACGTAACGTTAACGTTATGAGATCGTAGTGGTTGAAGTCGCCGGCACCATCCCGGAACGCTTTTGTTACCACAAAAATGTTCCCATTTTGTTAGCGGGCACGTAATACGAACTTACCTATGTATAACGTACCCGCCTCCGGTAGCGGCGACTTCGCGGTTCTCTTTAATAGTCGCCGCTACGTTCCGGCGAGTAATTGTGCTAGTTGGGCTGCTTGTGATCTAAAGCTTATAGTAATCTGTGGGCTATGGGAAAGGCAACGGAAAACCACCCCATTATTTATATTTCCTAGTCTATTATCTTGGATTTGGTCAAGTTGATCGCCTACACACTGTAAAGCCTAAAGCCTAAAATACAACATTATAGTGCGCACGCGTAATAGTAGACCCTACAACATTGTTATAGTACATTCTAGTTACATCTGAAGTATTTGTCATCAATTACAATTTAATAAAAATATATTCCAAATAGTAGAACATAAGGAAGGGCGGGAACATTTTGTAAATTGAATTAAATATACGTATCAAACAAAGGCCATATGAAAAAATGTTTTGAATAAAAGTTGTGAAATGGCGAGGTCGAAAGAATATGTTGTAATCTGTTTAACAATTAGTAGACATTTTCAAGGTGAACTTTGATGTCTTAAATGACACCTAATATTTTTTAATATTAAACAGTATACACCGCCGACAAAACACATTTTTACCTTCAATCAACCAAAAGAATTCGAGGTATGGTAATGGAAAAAAAATTTCATTTTTTTTACATTTTCGAGTTCACCGTGTTCAGAAACGTAAAAATCTGCAAAATAGTACATTATGCACCAAGGGAATAAAGTGATCCTTTTTTGGCCTGAGGGTAAAGGTTTGTTTGCACGAGGCGTAGCCGAGGGCAAAAATTACCCTCAGGCCAAAAAATTCACTTTATTCCCGAGGTGCATATACTGTTTTTTGCAATTGCGAGAGGTAAAGTACTTACTTCGACAATAATTACGAAATTTTAATTAAAATTTGTTCAATAAAGCACGTGGTTGATAGTACCAAAGTAAATGAAGCATAATTGGTTATATTATTATTGCCAACTAGAATTTTCTCACTAAAAATTTTTTCACTAAAAGGTACTAGAATGGTTCAGTTACATTTGTGCCTTTGAAGGAATAAGACGTGTCAAAAGGCTAAAACGTTGAAGTCGTTGACCATGTGGTCGCAGTATTCTATGATCAAGGCGGTCACCAAATTGGAAAATAAGATTGACATCGGCAATTTCCACAAGTTATCCGCTTTTATGAAGCGGAAAAACGAAGGATATGTTCCGAAAAAATCGCGCGTCGTAACCTCTGACCACGTGGTAAAATTTTTAAAAGGGCGCCTCGTGAGAATTTTTTTGTAGCTAAAGTAAGTGCTTTTTATTTATTTACCAATTTATTTCACTGTAGGTTGCACTAATATTGGAATCACAAATTACGGTCAAGTTAACATAAATATAAATGTTACAAAAAAATGAGAATTAAATTGATAATAAAATCTGGTGACTTCTTTTTTGCCCGGCAGTAACTTCTTTTTTACCCGGCAGTAACTTCTTTTTTGCCCTAGGGCAAAAAAGTACCACTTTACACCCGCAAATCAGGGTCTAAAGTGAGTACTTTACCCCCGCTATTGCAAAAAATAAATTTCTGTGTCGGTCTGTCGGTCGGTCAGGACCAAATTTGGTATGGTAGTAGGGTTTACGGTAGAAAAGTGAAAATAAGGTTTTCGTCGCGAATCAGGGTGCCACTACAAAAAAATTATACAAGATTTTTAAAAGCGATTTTGTCTTGTGATAGATTATTTTAAAGACCTTGAAAAGCTATATCTAGAATAGGTGAAATTAACTTTCTACCTGTCATCTGTCAAAAATTAGAAGCTGTCAAAGTGAAAACTTCAAAAGTAAATAACCCATGAAGTACTGAAGGGATCTCAACCAAATTTGGTATGTAGGAACATTGCCCTCAAAGGACTTCACCGCATATGGAACCCTTTGATAAAAATCAGGAATGCAATATGAAAAAAGATAATTAATTTTTTTTGCGAATACTTAAAAAAAGTCCTTGTCTCTCGAAATTTTTCTGCATTTCTACGTCGATGGCATTCAAACTTTTTGGACGTGTGTCTTGTAGGCTCAAGTGGTGAAAATAAGGTTTTGGCAGAGAAATCTTTGCCAGGACTACCACAATAAAAAAAATAAAAAAAACTGAAAATGACATCATATCTCCGGGAATGTATAACCGATTCAGATAAAATTTGGTGTGCTGGTGATTGGAGGTATTGCGGCAGAAGCGACGATATTTTTTTTCTAGTTAATTAGCAATAGCTTTACACCTTCGCATACTACTGAGTAACAAACCAATAAAAATCATTTCAATCCCATTGATGTTATTAGTTATTACTTATTACTAATGCACTGGACAAATAAATTTGCAAATGTTTGCCTGTAGACCGGGAGATAGTGACACAAAATTCCAAGTCATTTGTTACAAGTATGTCAACTCTTCAGGGATTAACGCCCAGATTCATAGACAAGTAATAAGTTCTAAGTAAGGCATTTCGCGTCGAATTTGTTTTTGATGCAACTTTATTTACTCGGGATAAGGTTCAATTTAAAAAGCTGACAAAAGGAGAGGGTGCGACCTTGGGGTCACGGATTTTAACGCACTTTTGGGGTAGAAAAGTACTTCGTAATAACAAACTCAAGGCCAAGCGACAACGCGCAACTCTAAGCCGTTTTCGAAAAAAACAAAGTTGAAAATTTAATATCTGTTCATATACCTGCTCGGTTGCATTAATTACAAGGAAACCGAGATGGTTCCGAGGTAAACGAAACGACTTATCATCCGGTCGGTCCAGGTTCAATTCCTCCAAGAGTTAAATTTTCTTTTTAATTAAAAAAAAAATGTTTTTGAATTTTTTTTGCTACCCGTCAACGTCGCATGTTTATCTATCAACAATTTACCAATAGAATTATTGAATTATAATGCTAATATTTTGCATTCTTAAGTATCTATCATCGCATTTTTAATAATGATGAAAAACACTTTACTTTTAAATTACATGCCCAAGAATGACGGTAATCGGTAGAATAGTCTACGGGTAAAAAAGTCTAGGTAAAATAGTCCAAGTAAAAAATTTATTGAAAACAGGCTTCGTAAAAGCCCTACGGTAGCCCTGTCTACGGTAACATTCCGGGAAAGATTTCTTAAATTAAAGGTTTGTTCCAACCTCGTCAAAAACCGTTTACTGTACGATCCCGCTCATGCGCAGTCGTTAAAACCCGTTCCAACTACACTCTTACGGTTTACGGGACGATCACTTAAGCCAGCGGTTCCCAAACTTATTTATGTCACGCCCCTTTTCTACCAAAAAAATTATAAGCGCCCCCTTTAAAAAAAGGTAGTTTTCCACCAAAACCTTTTTTTTTAATTTTTCACAACATCAAAATATCATACAAAAAAAAACTTACTTAGGTTATTTCAATGTGACGGATGAGCTTGCATGGATTTCACAAGGTTTCCAATTCTTGGCTAAATATTGAAAATTGCACAGCGTAATTCGCTAGCAATATTAAGTTCATTTTGGTACTTCGTTTTTATACTTACAACAGAAGACCGTGTTAAAGATATAGGTGGGTATCAAATACATTAAAAAATGAAATTTTTTTTCAACTACACAGGTAGCTCGCGTCCCCCTTTTCAGGTCTCTACGCCCCCCACTTTGAAAACCACTGACTTAAGCGTTCCAACCAAACTTTGGATCATTTGTGAACGGTTTCGCAACGGTACGAACGATACATGATCAACAAGTATCGTGAGAATTGACCTGCACACTGAGAACAAATCAACAGCTAATTTCTATTAACTGTCATTTTACTTGGTTTTGTGCTAATAAAATTTAGTTTTACTAATATTTAATATGAGTGAAGAAGATGACAGCGATTTATATGATATCTCGAGCGAAGATAGTTTTGAATTTGTGCTATACGAGCCGCGTATGAAAAATCAAAATTATTTAGGTAAGTAAAATGCCTAAGGTTAGGTAGTACTGTATTTTAAAAAATTAAGGGCAGTAACATTAACTAATGTGTAATTATTTTAGAGGAGATAGTGCCCCAATATTCCGAAAAAGTGTTCTTTGAACATTTTAGACTATCGAGGAAACTTGTCAATGATATTAGCCAGAGATTTGAAGCTAGCCGTTATTTTCATAATAATTCTGGACAGTATGGACAGATATCAGCTTTACACGAAGTACTTATCTATTTATGGTATCGAGATGTCGCCGATCGTTTCGATATAACCATCAGTTCTGTAAGTCGGGTTGTTTGTCGCTTGACTGCCTTTTTGAGTAACTTATCCCCAGAAATCATAAAATGGCCAAATGACGCTGAAAAACGAATAAGTGAGAAACATTTCAAAACAAATACGTTTCCAAATATTATAGGGGCAATCGATGGATGTCATATAAAAATTGACAAGCCTGGGAATGATCCTGATTCTTATATAAATCGAAAAGGGTACTATTCGATTCACATGCAAGCGGTGTGTGATCACAGAAGAAAAATATTAGATGTGTTTTTTGCGTACCCAGGATCTGTGCACGACAGTCGAGTGTTTAGAAATTCCCTGTTGGGAAATCATCTGGAAGAGAAATGCGGAAGATATTTTCTTTAAGGAGACAGTGGGTACCCATTACAACGAAACTTACTTACACCATATAAAGACAGAGGCAACTTAACTAGAAAACAGCAAAATTATAATGTTAAATTGGCAAAGAATCGATACGTTATTGAACATTGCTTCGGTATATTAAAACAAAAATTATATCAATTAAGAAATATTAAGTTAATTGTTCACTTTATTAGAGCTGCATGTGTCCTTCATAACGTAGCAGTAGATGATAACTTCAATGTAAATAATGAAGAACAGTTACCAAATAATCAAGACATACACGTTGAGGAACATGAAAATGAGGTTAATGATGAAGCTGAAGATGAGGAAGCTAGGGCTGTTAGAAATAGGGTTGCAAACAATTTACAATAGTAACATGTTAAATGATTCATATTATTATAAATGGCTTACAATAATTTTACAATAAACTATGATAATTTGACATATTATTTTGCTTCAAAATGTTGTTTTTTTCTTCCAATAATTTATTTCTTTCTTTTACAAGATTAATTTTTTGACATTCTAATTCCAATTTGCGATCGTAGTAAGCTTTTCTGTCCAATCGCAATTTTTCTATAGTTGACAATTTTTGTTTTGCAATTCGCGATTTTGTTTGCTTTGTGTGTTTTTCTGCAGGCTGCTTTGTTATAGTCTCAATCTGGACGGAAAGCATGCCATTTTCCATCTCTTCTCTCCCTTCTTCATGAAAAGTGTTATCGAGTAGTAAGCTTTCATCACACGTATTGCTCGATAACAATACTTCAGGATGAATATTTTTCTTTCGGCCAAGAATTTCTTCCATTTCTTCTGCATATTCAAAGAATTTACGCCCTCAACCTAGAATAACACATTCGATAAACAACAATGTTTATAAACAAGAACTACTAATAATACCTGTTTTATTTTGATTATCTATAAATTTCTTATAGTTCCTCTCCAAAACCCTCCATCTATTTAAACAATTGTTAGCAGTGATTCTTGAATCAATTTGTTTTAATTCATCTGCAATTATTTTCCACAGACTCTTTGTATTTTTAATTGCAAATGATCCCATTCGATCTTTGTATTTTCCATACAAGTCGATAAGCAATTTTGTGTCATTTATATTCCACTTATAATCCGGCCGTGTCAGACTTGGGGAGTTTAAGCAATCATCTCGTTGCAATTTTAAAATTTAAATAAAAATAAAATAGCTATACAAACTAACTTACGCAAGCCAAGAAGTTCAACTTCTTAAAAAATGTTTTTTATTGGCAATGGTATCAAAATCAAAATATTATACTTACCAATAACTATATTCTCATTGGAATTCATATTTACGTAAAAACAAAAATAGCAGGTGTAAAAGTAGGGTTATCTATGAGTAAGGTTAACTTACAAAATATGATGTACAAAACAATCACTAAACCGTTCCAACTGCTACCAATTTCTAAACCGTACAAAAATTGTATGTTGGAACAAACCTTAACTTTGATGCAGTTATGACTCGAACACGAAACATCCAGACCTTGATTCTGGAGGGTGATTGAGTTTTACAATCTATAATCTACTTAATCTATTCATGAGGGTCCCCCCCGCCCCGGCGTGGATCCGCACCTGGAAAAATATATGTAGTCTACACGTTTAAAACAAAAAATCTATAATACTATTAAAAATTATGATTTATTATAAAATTTAGATTATTTTAAACTTTAGTATCAGTACTATGTTGTAAAATTTTGTGTAGTAGGTAATACTTTAATTAATATTTTACATATTTCCAGTAATAGTTATCCGATCATTTTAATTTCTTTCAGTCAAGAATTTAATTACGTTACATTTTTAAGTAAATTCTAAATTTTAGTTTGAGTTGCCAGAAGAAAGAGAAGCAAAAGCTGATATCCAAGTGCGTGGAATGGGAACAGATGTTGCTATAGTATCGAGTATGGTGTTTCTGGCACAATTTATATTGTCTATATGCATGGGGAGTATTATTGCTATTACTGGTACAACAACGGCTGTAGTTGGGGTAGCTAGCTTTTTAGCAATACTTGGAGCAATTTCTGCTACGCAAATTATGTACTTAGATTTATAATATTATGTATTATAAATAAAATATTATAAAATTAAAACTGAATTAATAAATATTATAATATAAGTATGGTTTTTGTACAACAATGAGACTTTACCTATGAAGCACAAATATTGATGCAATATTGATTTTCAATATTGCGTGAATATCGAGATGTGAACAAATTCCAATTTGAAACCATCTACCTAGCCTTGCTCACGGCAGTAAGGCACCCCCACGAATGTGCTAGAACGTAATAATTTAGGAAAATATAAATAAAAAAACAATAAAACTATTTAATAATCTTTATTTTAAAACAGGTTTTAATATTTTGTAGGGCCTCCTTTGGCCCTTATGACCGCTGCAACTCTTTTCGGCATACTAGCAACTAATGAGTTGCAGATCGATGGTGCTATTTTGTCCCATTCTAATTGCAAATTTTGTTTTAGTTTAACTTTTGAGTTGCTATTATGTTTAGCAACATTTTTTTTTTAAATCGACCACAAATGCTCGATGGGGTTTAGATTCGGTGACTGCGCTGGCCAATCTAATACAGTCAACCCCTTCGACGCAAGCCAACGCTTCGTAGCACGCGAAGTATGGCAAGGTGCGTTGTCTTGCTGGTATATTATAGTTGAATGGTCCATATTTGGATAAATTTTATTATAGGAATCCATTAAATTAGATTCCAACATGGCAATAAATGTCGCACTATTCATGCGACCCTCGCATATAAACATATTGCCTACCCCTGAGGCTGCCATACAACCCCAGATCATTACGCTTCCACCCCCAAATTTGACCGTCGGGACAACGCAATCGGCACGATATTCTTCCCCGACTCTTCGCCTCACATATACGGCTCCAGGGGTTCCAAAAATCTAAACAATCAATTATAGAAAAAGTTACATTAAGATTTATACTATTTTAATTTAACCAATTGAAAAAATTAAGTTTTAAATGTTTTATTACAAAAAGAAATGCTACTACGACATTACCTCAAAGTTGGATTCGTCGGACCAAACGATTTTTGACCAATCCTCGTGCGTCCAACTTTTACGTTCTTTGGCCCACGCTACCCAAGTAACACCAATGTCGGTTTTACACCTGTTTACCATTGAAGTATAACGAATATGTACATAAATTTTCATACCCGAAAATTCAGTATCAAAACGGTACATAACCGGTACATAATTTACAATTCATATTTATACTGTACTGTTTATGTATAGTTTCAATGCATACATTTTCATACCGGTGTTTTAAAGCCAATTGTTGTATCAGATATGTATTGAAATTTTATTAACTAAAATATATTACAATATAGGGTATCGTTTAGGTGCAGTTATAAATATAACTCGCAGTTACTATAATTGCAGTATCTAACATGTACAGCGATATTATGTAGTAGAATTTACGATTTTTACGTCATCGTTTTGATGTCTAAACAGTACAGTGTATACAGTAATGTATTGGTGGTTACAATTCCAGTAATTAACGTGTAAAGAAGAATTATTAATGGACTGTGTGACTTTTAATTAATATTTATTTATATTTATTTATTATTATTATTTATTTATAATTAATAAAATATTTTTAATTAATAATTCAATAAATTAAATTTTGTATCAAAGCTATTGGTTTTATTTTTGTTGAAAAAAATTATTAATTTAAAAATGTTTTGAATGTTATACCGATAAACCAAGTTATATAATAAACTACCGAAAATGTATCGGATATACATTGAAATTTTATTAACGAAATGTATTGGAACATGTATTACCGTTTTTGTGCAGTTTTAAACGTAACTCTCCGTTGCTATAATTGCAGTATCTAACATGTACAGGAATATTATGAATGAGAAGTTACGATTTTTACATCATCAGTTTGATACCTAAACAGTGCAGTGTATTCAGTACTCAAGTAATGCATCATTGAAGTATAACGAATTTGTACATAAGTTTTCATACCTGAAAATTAAATATCAAAAAGGTACTTAACCCTCCGTTAGGCGCGCGGTCTACACTCGTAGACCAGTGTTCTTTTATTCAATGTATTTCTTATGGACTAGTATACAACTGAAAATAGCGCGTCTAACGGAGGGTTAAACGGAACATAATTTTAATTCATATTTACACAGTACTGTTTAGGTATAATTTCAATATATATTTTTCATACCGGTATTTTAAAGCTTACTGTTGTATCGGATATGTATTGAAATTTTATAAACTAAAATATATTCAAAAATAGGTTACCGATTAGGTATAGTTTTTACCGTACCTTTCCGTTACTATAATTGCAGTATCAAACATGTATATCTATATATTATGAATTATAAGTTACGAGTTTTACATAATCGGTTTGATGCCTAAACAGTACAGTGTATACTGTAATATATTTTATTTTATTATTTTTATTTTAGCATTACATTCTTGCAGAATATTACTATCTCTTGCTGAGATTTTACAGATCCGTTTACTGGGGTGGATCAATCCCCATTTTACAGTATACATAAATATTGTCTTGAACCGTATTCCTTTCTTCGCTCCTTCCACCTCTCACAGTCCTGTGTGTCTTTTGGCTGCTTCCACAATATTCCTCCATCTCTCTCTATCGTTGACTTTCTCGCTCCATCCTCTCACTCCCATGGTTCCAAGATTCCGCATCACCTGCTCCCACCATCTCACTCTCGGTCTGCCCCTCGCCCTAGTCTCACTTGGTTTCCACAGTGTTATTTCCTTTATGGCCGATGTGTTACTCTTCCTCATTACATGCCCCAACCAACCAATTCTTTGTGACTTCACGAACTTCACTATGTCCTCTCCATTCATAGCCTCCCGTATTTCATAGTTCATCCGATGTCTTTGTTCACCATTTGCCTCACTTACGGGTCCCAGTATCGCTCTTAACACCTTACGTTCGAATATTCTTAGCCTCTCTTCATCCACTTCGGACATACACAGTGTCTCCGCGGCGTAGGTGACCGTCGGTCTGATTAATGTTCTGTAAATCTTCAGTTTCGTTCTCATTGTTAGTTGGCTACTCGCTAGTATTTTCTTGTTTGCGTAGTAAACCCTGTTTCCCGCCTTGATTCTTCTTTCCAATTCTTCGTTTCTCTTTCCCGTTCTATCTATCATCACACCCAGGTAGCAGAATGACTCCACCTCTTCAAACTCGAAACCGTCCACCTCCAAATTTCTTCTCGTTTGCGCCTCGTTTCTATTACACTTCATGTATTTCGTCTTGCTGGCGTTCACATTCAACCCCACCTTTTCAGCTTCTCTTACCATCTCTCTAAACGTCTCTACCATCTTCTTTCTTGATCTCGATACTATCACGATATCGTCAGCGTACGCGATTATTTCTATTTCCTTACGTGTTATCAGCCCCTCGCATCTGAGTTCTCTAATTATCTTATTTATCACTAGATTGAATAACGTCGCCGACAAGGCATCCCCCTGCCTCACGCCACCGTTTATTTGGAAAGTTGCTGTTCTACCCGTTGGTATTCTTACGCTCGCTTTAGAGTTCTTCATTGTCATTTTAATTAGTCTTTGCAGTTTCTCTGGCGTCGTTTCACTTAGTATCTTGTACAGCTCCGTTCTTCTTACTCTGTCGAAAGCCTGTTTAAAATCTAAAAACAGCAGGTGCAGGTCAATGTCATGTTCGTGGCATTTTTCTATTGTTTGTTTTAGCACATGAATCGCATCAACTGTAGATCTTCCCTTGACAAAGCCATATTGACATTCACTCATGTATTCTCTCGTGTGTGTAATCAATCTGCTGTGTATCAGTGCTGTCAACACCTTATACGCTGAGCTCAGTAACGTGATGCCTCTATAGTTCGCACATTCCTCTGAATTTCCCTTCTTTTTTATTACTACTATTTCCCCTTCGCTCCATTCTTCTGGCATTCTTTCTTCCTCCCACACTCTTCTGATCAACTCGCACAACCTCTCTTTTACCGCCGCTCCTCCATATTTCATGAGCTCCATCTCAATGCCATCCACTCCCGGCGCCTTACCGTTTTTCATTCTGTCAATTGTCACTATGATCTCAGTGTTGGTTGGGGTGCTTACTATGTTTTCTACATCATCTTGTATATTCTCTTCACACTCGATGTTCTCTTCAATCTCACTGTTCCACAACCTTTGGAAATGTCTCATCCATATCTGTTCGATATCTTTTTCGTCGTATTCTATCAAACCCTGTTCGTTTTTCATTCCTCTTGCTCTGATGTTACATGTACTTTTTTGATTTTTCAGCTTTTGATAGAAAATCCTGGATCTGTTAATATTGTTATTTCTCTCTATTTCTTCCATCTGCTTTTCCATCCAGTCATTCTTTTTCCGTCTGTAAAGTTTAGTAGCTTCTCTCAACCTATTTTTATAGTTGTTTTTGTCTTCCTGCCTCCCAGTTCTCAACCATTTTTCTCTTGCGTTATTTTTATTGTTACCTGCCGCTTCGCATTCGTCGTCAAACCATTCTTTCTGTCGTTGCTTTTTTCTATAACCTATCTCTTCTTTTGCACCGCACATGATTCCCTCCGCTATATTCCTCCATTCGCTTTCCATATCATCGCACTTTTCTTTCCTTGTCATCTCTCTCTCTACTCTATTTTCGTATTGTCTCCTTGTTTTGGTCTTTTCCAGCTCTTCCACTGCTATTCTTCTTGACCCTGAGTTGCACATCTTGCACTTCGGTACATTTTGTTTAATTTTTGCTATCACCAAGTAATGGTCTGTGTCCGCATTTGCGCCTCTATAAGTTCTTACATCCAGTATCACTGCTTCTCTTTTTTGAGAGATCAGTACGTGGTCTATTTGGTTTCCAACGTTAGTATTTCCTCCCGGCCATACCCATGTTATTTTATGTAGTTTCGGGTGTTCAAATTTGGTGCTACTTATTACCATGCCTGTCGCTTCTGCCAGATCGCATAGTCTATTTCCATTATCGTTTGATTTTTCATGCACCGTATGTCTTCCTCCTACAGCGCATACGTAACTCTCTCGTCCAATCTGTGCATTGAAGTCTCCCATCACAATCATTATATCTTGCTTAGGTATCCAATCACACATCGCTTCCAATTCTTCATAAAATTTGTCTTTGTCGGTATTCTCACTTTCTTCTGTTGGTGCGTATGCATTCAAAATGGACAAATTTGTTTTTGCTCTTAGTCTCAAGTATGAAATTCTTCCACTAATTGGTTTAAAGGACATGACATTATCTACTACCTCCCTCGACACAAAAAAACCTGTGCCATTCCTCCCCTGGGCCTTTTCTCCCGAGTAAAAAAACGTATATTCCTTCTTTGCTACTTCACCTTCTCCCCCCCATCTAACCTCCTGCACTGCCGCCACTGTAATATATAACATTATAATATAAATTCATTTTTTTACTTATTACGTCCATTTTTTATACGTATATTAAGTTAATTTTAGTAGGTAAAGAAAAATTATTAGCCAAATGTATGATTTTTAATTAAATTCTTATATTTTTGTTTTTAAACAAGAAATTAATTTTAAAATGTGCATTTCTATAAAAGCACGTTTTATATTCGTTATGGGGCGGCCCTGTTTAATGGAATAAACGTCATTTTTCTACAGTTTTTCTATTATTTCATTGAAATAATATATAAGTATACATTTTTGACTAATTACAAAAATCTGGTAATACTTCTGATATAATGAACTACCGAAATTGTATCGGATATATATAGAATTATAATTTACTAAAATATATTCGACGACAGGTTACCGTTTAGGTCAAGTTCTTACCGCACCTCTCAGTTACTATAATTGCTGTATCTAACATGTACATCTGTATTATGAATTACATAGAAGTTACGATTTTTACAACATCAGCTTTCTGCCTATATAAAGTACAGTATGAACAGTAATGTGTTCCAATTATCTTCCAGAATTAATTTTGATATAGGAAAGGTTTTCGGGTTGAAAATAAATTTAAATCGTTTAGCGCAGCTAAACCAGCTAAACTTTATCTGGGCTAAACTAGTATATACATATACATTGTTTAATTTATTTCCACTCAAACTGAAAACCTTTTCCACATCTAAATGTAATGTTTTCGTTTTTACAATTCCATTATTTAAGTATTTGACATATAATGAAAAGTTATTTCCTCCCCCCCCCATCCAAGTGGGGGGGGGGTAAAACAAATAGCTACACTACATGGCTTTTGCTGTGATTTTTCATATAATAAAATTATAGCAGAAATCATATTAAGGTAGTTGAGAAAACATGATAAATGAGGTTTGTATTTCCACAACTTAATTTTATATTATGGGCCTGCAAGATCAGCCTTCGAGTAACATTACCTCAAAGTTTTAGAGAAAGCTAGTCAGAGGTTTTCGAGAAAAGTGATTTTTAAAATATTCCCACCGAGTTATAAAGACTGGAAGTAAACGAATTCAAAATAGCTGGCGTGACGCAAGCGATCTAACTTTTTTTTAAAGTTATATTTGTTTTCTCCAATACGTATTCTTACGTCATATAGTGTAAAATTGATCGAATTTATACTTTTTGATTAACTATATTTTTTATGATAAATTAAATTTTGGTACAAAAATAACTACACAACGTTTTTTATTTCTATATTATTTACCTTACTATATAGACTAACGAACGTTTGTGATTGGTGTTTTATGACACGTGCTTAATAAAGGGTTTGTATCTTTCTAAAAATTTTAAGAATAACACCATAACTCTATCACGCTAGCTATTGTAAATTCGTTTACTTCCAATCTTTATAACTCTGTGGAAATATTTAAAAAATTAATTTTCTCGAAATCTCTAAACCGTTCTATTCTGAAAATCGTAGTATGATTTTGCTATGATGTTTCTTATGACTCGAGTCATAGGAAAGTTCTTATAATGCAAACTAAAAAATACTGCCAATTATTTTTCATATGATAAAAGCATAGCAAAAATCATGTCAAGGAGGCTAAAATGGAAGTTTAAATATAAATTTCTTGTTGCGGGGTCGTTTGTAATAGGGCGGATAAGTAGCGGTAAAACCGTGTAAACCAATCATTAATACTGTTATACAGTTGATATTGTAACGTCAGATCACGTGATTTACCTGCTACACAGAATTAATATTGAGCTTTATTTACACGTTTTAACTGCATACAAATCATAAATTTATTACGTTAAGCAATTTTAAATATTTTTAGCTTCACCCCCCTTGACTTCCATAATTGGACGAGAACAGAAATTCTCAATGTGCATGGTATTATAGTTTTTAATTTGCGTTCACAAATCCTTATTTTGCGGGAGGGGGCATAAGAGCAGGCTTGATTATAAGTTATTAAAACTATATCTTAACAGCATCAAATTTAATTCCTAAAATCAGCTTGAAAACGACTATTCACAGTAGTTCAAAGGTAATGCCAACTCCATAATGTTATGCCCGGGTTTCATAAAAATAATAAAGCGCACGCTAATTCCGCCACATGATTATATCTAATATCAGGGTAGGTGCAGATCTATAAGCACAAAAATATTAAAAATAGCTCATTAAAATGCTTAAAAACTAGTCAAATAAGGATTAAAAATGCACTAAAACCTTGATAAGTACCTAGGTATTTAAACTAAAAATATTTTTTTAAATCAAATAAATCCAAAATTACACTAAACAATTAAGAAATTCAAAATTATAATTTCTTGTGATGACGCGGGAGGGGGGGGAATTCATAAACTATCTCGTAAGTACAAATTTAAAAAATATCAATAAATGTGGTAAGTTTAGTATATATATATACGTGAATTGTAAAAATAAATAAAATCTAAAGAAAACGTTAAAACAAAATGATTTTAACTGTGAAGTGAAGAATGCATAAGTAGAAAGATTATAATTTAAAATTTTGGACCGAGGCCTTCTATGGTAATACAATAATTTTATTTGTTTCTTAAAAATTTTTATCAATTCTTATTAATCAGGGAAACGAAGTATTTTTGATATGGAATGTATAAACAGATTTCGTAAGTGGAACAAATCTACATTTCCCTGACTTAAAAATTAATGTTTAAATTTTGTAGTTGAGGGGGGGGGGGATAAGTTAATTTTTCGAGTGTCGGAGACTTTATGTTGAGTGAAGAAAAACAAGTTATTTTTTTCTTATTGAAGGGAACGGTAGTTTTCAAAGTAAGGTGCTTTTATTATTAATTTTTATTTTTAGAATTTTTTAACATTTAGGGCTTTTTAAAATTTTGAATTTTTTTACAACAGATTGTGGGAACTCTCCTCCCACATTTTCCGTAAGAATTTCGCAAATAATTACAATTTTGAATATTTTTTAACTGAATATTAAGGGCTCTTTAACACAAATTATTATTATTATATTAGTATAGATATATTGTATTGTAATTGTATTGTTCACAACCGAAAACGGTTTTTCCATGGGTTCCATGGATTTTACAAGCCGATAAAGTTAACAAATGATTTCTATTCTAAGGTACTAAGGGATTATTTCCATTGACTATTTAAATTTAACGGTTTGTTAAAAGCTGTATGGAATTTTTATTAATCTGAGATATCTTAATAGCTTGCAGTGTAATATCGGCTTTAATTATTACTTCATAATTTTTATTGTGTATTGTGTTCCTCCCATTTTTAATTTAAATTTAATTGTTCAAAATTAAAATAATTCATATCTAATATAGTCCAACCAAAAATTTCAAAAATATTTTATTTTTTTCCATTGAACACTTTAAGAGCAATAACAATTCAAAATTACATCAATACCCATGGTAGGTCCGAGGTTAAAGTGGTTATACTTGCAGATGCAACCCAGGTTCGAATCCCCGTTCGGAAAAAAAAAGTTAGTATATTTAAACCGCTAATTGTTAAATTTTCAGATATTTTCAGATACTACGAAAGCAAGCATTCGTAACATCGGAAACCACGAAGGAAATACGTAAATCATGATGAAATAAATATGTAAATTTGAGTACATAATAAATAATAATATTAATTAAATATAATAACGTGTCTGAATAAATAAAATATAATCAATTAATTTACCTAGGTATAACAAAAAAACGTATAGAATTTAAATAATGTAATTACAGAAATTACTTTTTTTTAAATTAATATTTAAATTAAATTAATATTACTGGGCAATCCGTAAATTTTAAAATATTCTGTTCATAAAAAATCAATGCTAAACCGTTACGAAAATAATACAGGAATACCGTAACGGTAAATGGGGCAAATCAATGTTGCATCGTTACGATAATACCTGTACCGAATATGTTCAAAAATGATACAGCAATACCGTAACGGAAAAAGGGGCAAATCAATGCTACTCCGTTACGCAAATATCTGCACCGTATATGTACAAAAAAGATACAGCAATACTGTACCGGTAATGTGTGGCAAATCAATGCTGCACAGTTACGGAAATACCTGTATCGTACATGTATAAAAATTATGCAGCAATACAGTAACGGGAAAATGGGCAAAACGATGCTTTACTGTTACGCAAATATCGGCATCGTATATTTACATTTCTGACGGCCTTGTGTTGCTTGGGTAGC
This sequence comes from Cantharis lateralis, assembly GCA_963170105.1. NCBI lineage: Eukaryota > Metazoa > Arthropoda > Insecta > Coleoptera > Cantharidae > Cantharis > Cantharis lateralis. The sequence continues at coordinate 16,474,144 of OY720629.1, forward strand.
TTGGCTTTCCGGTTTTTTTCCGAAAGCAACGGCTTACGCCAGGCTTTACAACCGCGTAGCCCTGCTTCATTCAAACGTCTTCCAACCGTCTGTCTCGAAATCGAGGGCCCTCCGCTTGAAGACATCTCACTAGCGAGCTGCACGGCCGTCTTCCGGCGATCTCTAAGGGACGCCCGTTGCAATACCCTATCCTGCTTGGCAGTTGTAACGCGTTTTGGTCCAGGTTTTGGTTTATATTCGTAAGTCCCACTTTCACGAAAACGTTTATTGTATTTTGTACCGCACAACGCGAACAACGAACACGTTTACTAATGTTTGCTTGACTAAGTCCGTCTTGGTGCAATAAAATCATTTGCGCTCTTTTAAGATCGCTTAAAATTTTATTTTTTGCTATTTTTGTTAAATTTATTAGATATTTAAATCAAAAAAAATAATAAAAACTAACACACATAAAAAAATTCACTCACAATTAAACTAAACGACGGCGACGCCGACTGCTGTCTTCAAACTGAACAATTTAATGAAATCCTTTTTGTAAGGCTCAGGTTACAAAAATTTTGTGACAAATTTCTTTGGATTATAACGGTACCCCAATTACAATTACCTGCTAAAGATTTTTTAAGTAGGGTTACTACCTAGAAAGAATTACGTACGATTTTAAAGGGTGCCTTACTGCCGTGAGCAAAGCTTATATTTGCAAAATTTAATTATTTTAACGTATTTGTATAAATATATTATATAGATACTATTTTTAGTTTGAGTTTACTCGTATTTATTTATTTTTATTTAATTTACTTATTGCTAACAGGAACGGTGGCGCCACCTGTAACCTTGTTTGTGAACTTTTTATACGATTTAATATAATTCTTAAGAGGGGCGAATGGCAAATTTTTGTATAACATTTCAATTTATTTGTCATAAATATTCAATTGAATATTCTAGTGTTAGAATTATGGTTTACTTTCTCACTTTATTTATCGTGCTTTACTACTTATCACTATTTTGTCTAACAAGACATAAGTTACCTTAGAATATAAAATAGGAAGGAAGGAAGGTATGCATATCAAGGCCGAGTCAACTAGGTAGGCTATGGCGGCCGGTTGATATAATTGCCAGGAGCGTAGCATAGTCACTAAAATGTTTTGAACACAAGCATGGCGATCGAGTTGGAGACCAATATTCCGGAATTTTGATATTTTTCAACTAAATAGCCTTTCTCATCTCATTTTTTGGATATATAAATAATAAAAACGGTGTTTAATGTAAATAATTATATAGGATTACTTCGTAATATGTACGCCAATGATTCAAGCAGATTATGGTCAGTAACCTCACAAATTAATGTTTTTGTTATAAAATTATTTAAATAACTCTAAGTACTTACTCGTGCCAAGTTATACCACAATTAATAGTTTTTTTGGACCTAGTGGTCCCACAAACACTGCAACTAACCATAATTCTACTTTAAAATTTCAAAATATGAGTCACCGATTACAAACTAGGTATGCTGGGCGGAGCTTCTACCCACGACTTTTGACTCGTACTTGATGCATGTGTTATAGTCCATTTGCTCTTTCCTTCCTACTATATATTCTAAGTAAGTTACTCACAAAAGTAGGTTAACATGTAAAGAAATTTGAAAAACCATCATATAAAGTCTAAAAATCAACACAAAACTTTTTTTTTTTAATTTGCAATTCATAGGTACATATACCTTTTACCTGGAGATATAAAGTAAAATCAGCATTTTTGTCGGCGTCAAAACGTTTGCATCATTAATGCAATTCATAAGCTATCATTTTGCATCTCACAAAAGTAGGCTAACAAAATTTTTTCAGTTTTTTGCTATCAGCCCAAGTGCATATAAAGTTTTTTGAAATTATTATAATAGATTCAAGTGAATTCAAACTTTTTATTATAAATTTTTTTGAAAAACTCAAAAAGGTTCGAATGGAAATAAGGTAATTCATTACAAATTATTTTGCTAAATGTTACCATTCATTATTATAGAGTTATATATTAAAGTTTAAATTACCAATATGGCCAAATTTAAATATTTAACTTTAAAAGAATGAATATTAATAGTGAAAATGTATGGAAATAGCGAAAAAATTTTCGAGATAGCAAAATTATTTGATAAATCACCCATTTCGGTTTTTAAATCTTTAAATGCATTTAAAACGGAAGGTAGAGTACGGCAATTAAGAGGCAAGGGCGGCCAAAAATCACAACTAAACGGAAAGATATTGAAATACAAAACACTTTCGTCTTAAGATCCTTACGTCCGCTTCATGACTTCGTGCAAAGCTTGAAAGTTACACCAAAAATCAAATATCGATAGAAACTGTAATTCGTGGTCTTCGTGAAGTAAATAAAAATGGTGGAATTACTTGCGCAGTGCCCTTTGTTAGCAAGATTAATATTAAAAAAACGATAAAGGGGGGCCGGTAGCAGACTACGGTCACAGATTTCGACGAAATTTTTGCACTGGGTGGTAGGTAATGGTCTATATAGTAGATATAAATAATAAAATTTGCGGATGGTCCAGTAGTTTTTCCAAAATTAACGAAAATCATGGATCCGAGATTGCCGTGTTTGTGCATGTCAAAACCGACTCTCCGCCAACTCTCGCTCGGCTCCGCCTCGCTTCGAGCGCTCCGAGCCGTTTTGACACGCACTAAAAAAATTAAAAACATCCCCCGTAGGGCACGGGCCTCGAATAAATGACGAAATTCGAAGGCTGGGATCCTAGATTTGCCAATGTCAGGGGCAGGGAAAACTTACCCTCCGCACGTGTGAATTGTTAAAACCGCCGTTTTGCAAATGCACTCGAAAATGCAGAAACTACAACGATGTTATCATCCCAACGGCATGAACTTGACTGAACACGCTCTATCCCCACCTAAATTAGCACTGCCACGACACAGGCAGAGCACACGTACCAGCAATAGAATGGATTTTTAATGCTAACATGAAGGTAAACTTGTAAAATTTCCATAAAAAGTCGATTTTCAAAATTAAATTGTGAAGTAACCGTTGAGCCGATTTTATTCATCCTCACCTCATAAGAAAGCTAAAATTGTGCTCTTTCAGAATATTTATAGGTTTTCTTTCCTACTTTGAAGGGGGACAGCCGTAGAATACTACCTCTAACCCTAAACCTACACAAAAATCATTGGAAAAGGGATTAATGATTTGGGGATGTATTAGTAGGAAGAGTCAATGCTGCGCTATATTTAAATCTTTTAAAAGAAGTAATTATACCAGAAGGTAAACGTCTAATTGGTAAAGAATTTATTCTGCAGCAGGACAATGCTTCTATATACCGCGCCAAAATGATCACCAATTACCTTAAAGATACCAATATTAATGTTATGGAGTGACCAACCTAGAGTCTGGACCTTTATCCTATAGAAACCCTCTGGACTCTGCTTAAACTACGAATCTCAGAAGATGTCTCAGAAATTTGACTAACCTTCGCCATTTAATAGAAGAAATATGGTTTGATTTTACTCCAACTGAGTATAGTAAGTACAACCAATCATTACCATTTAAATTGGCAACTATGACCCTTTGAGGGGGTGGACATTGTGGGTACTAAAATATAATTTTGAGTTTGTTAACCTACTTTTGTGACATAAATTTTCATAAGAGTTCAGTAATTTGGATAATTGGAACTGGAATATTGTAAAATTTTATATTTTTCATCTTTTAATATTTACGAAAATTAACTATTTCAAGATTATGTTTTTTATTTTTATTTCTTAAATATCAAACAACCATGAATATTAAGATTATAATGAAAAATATACTTTGTTAACCTGCTTTTGTGAGTAACGTATTATATTTTTTTTGTGGTTTTATGCAGTCTTTTGAACTTACATATGTGAAATGTTGAAATGAACTGTTTTTTCAAGGGAATTTTATAATTTGTTATAAAATATTATATTTAAATATTTATTATAAAATTGAGAAAGGTAACTTAAAAAAATTTGGCAATATTTTTTTAAAAATTAATTCAAAAAAGTTTAATATGGATCCATCTTCCGACTTCTACATGAATCAGAATTTCGGGGAATTAAAGAATTTTTAATATGGATTCAGGAATTATTCCCATGAAGAGGGACAATTGAAAATACTTATAGCTCGAGATAAGTCGAAGAAGAAAATTTTTCTAAATGATGACAATGTCATCTTTAACCCTTTTGGAGCCATACAAATTTACACCTTATATCTGTCATACGTAGTACCCGGGTTCATTTAATATTATCATTTTAAAACATTTTTATTTTTTTCTTTATAATATTTTGCGGGCAGAGAACCTTTCTTAGTAGAGATGTCGCCGAAGCTCAAAAAATTTGGCCCGACAGGTAAAAAGTTATGGTAAAAAGTCAAAATAGTATACCCGGGTACTGGGTATGGCCCCATAAGGATTAAAGAAGTTGATATATACAGTGACTCGCAAAAGTTCTCGGACACTTCTATGCCACTAATGTAAATTGAACATTTTGAAGCCGTTTTTTCTAATATTGAAATCGATTTTACAGCAAAACTTTGTTGACATTTTTTGTTGAAAATTTCATGGTCTTCAATTTTGATTATATACAATCTTTTAGTTCGTCTCACGGTTTCTCACTGACAGCGATTTAAACAAAACTTTGTAAAATACAAGAAATATTTTCATCTATATCTCGAAAATGGTGAAACAAAATAAAAAAATGAATAGATATTTTGTTCTTGTAAATTTCATTGTTACATTTTTGTTCCTAAATATTTTTCTATTTTGTCTCACCGTTTCCGAGATATAGACGAATATATTTTTTGTATTTTACAGAGTCTTGTTTAAGTCGCTGTCAGTCAGAAACGGCGCGACAAAATATAGAAATGTATAGAAGCAAAATTGAAGACAATGAAATTTGCAACAAAACATAATTATCTAAAAAGTTTTGCTCTAAAAGTGATTTTTATATGTCAAAAAAGGTCTTCAAGAAGTACAATTTACATTGCTAACATAGGAGTGTACGAATACTTTTTACGGGCACTGTATATATTGTCATGGAACAGACAAAATTCTGTTTTTATATTTTCGATTTTTAAGAGAGTTGGATATTTCGTGTCTTTTATGTTGTCTTGGGGAAGAGGAGATCGTCATTTTTATTTTCAGCAGAGCAGAATTAATTTGTTAGAACATTTTAATGATGCCCTGTACATTGCTCTTGATTGTGCAGATAGTTTAAGTTTACTCCCGAAATTTTGCGCAATGCTGTACAGATAAATAAAATTTAAATAAAATATTAATAATTATCTTCACCAATATAACAAACACAAAAAAAAAACAAAGAAAATAAAGTTAGGTCGATAATTATTCTTCCAACTTCAAAACGAGAAATGATTATGGAATCTGATGCTAGGAAACCAAATCGACGTGGAACTAATTATTACTGAATCCCAAATCTAATTGTCGGCATTAAACTTTAATATCAAATCCAAAACAACGGAATGCCTTCTCATGTTCGATAGGTATGTGTATGAAATGCTTCCACGAAGTTAAATGGTATAACGCAATCCGCGAATTTAGGAACGTAAATAATTATCAAAAAAAAAAGTTTGACCTTATAGATAGGTGTTAGTGTTGCCTGGGAATGTGATAATGGAGTAACCAAGTCCAAACGAATCTTCCCTGAATTCGATAGTGTACATGTGGATGAATCAATCTTTCCGGAATAAACGAATCCAAATAATATTCGTTCAGAAAAACTTCCACGGGTGCCAGTATAGGTGCAAAATTTAATAATTCCAGCAATCTCCTATACAGAAGTCAAACAGCTACCCAATGGCTATCGATATTCCAACAATCTTCGTAAGAAATTACCCTTTTTAAATACTTAAAACCGTCAGATCGCTTCTCTTTGAAATTCTCTCAAAAACCTATCTTATCATACCATACTTTTCCACCTCGATAAAATTTTTAAAATAAAACCAAAATTAAACATCCATCGCCATCTAATACAATATAATAAAACTATGTGACAAAACAAACAACTAATTTCAGTAAAAATCATGGATTGCCGAATAACCAAATAAAACAAAATTAAATAAAACATAATAGCAGGAAATTCCTGTAACACATTTCAGGTGGAATTTGCACAATTTTCTGACGAATACTTGCATTTAAATCTTTCCTTTTAAGGACGGGACTGGTCGAAATATTGATCACCCATAGAACGCAAAATATTTTATGTTTATGAATATAATTGATGAATAAAAAGGGGCACCAAATTCATATGTTAGAAGTCACCACTTTTTTGAAAAGCCACATTTTTGTAAGTTTTTGTATAAGAGCTAAATAAAAAGGTGATCTCGATAAGAGATGCAGAAATTATCTTCAAGATGTATCTATGCCTAAAATTGAAATTATCTTTAGTTTCTACCGGCATGTTAGCAAATATTCAACTTTTCGTCTCTAGTAACATAAATAGCTATTTTCCCATACTCAACGATTCCAAAAACGTAGGTATACCAATTTTGAGGCTGATAAAGCAACGACAATAAATTTCTGACTATAAATGTAATTATTTTTAAATAAAATTCTTGAAATGTCATTTTCAAGGTCTAGTATGTCTCAAAGATTGTTTTTACAACTTTTTACCTCCCGTACATACCTCAAAATGCCTTGATTACTCGTAACAAGTAGAGTGGAGAGACAGAAAAATGTCACTAGGCCGAGATTTGGACATTGGAGGTGGCAGAATTGAATCGAAATCAATATCAAACTACATATTTTTTTTTTTTAATTTTAACTAATGCTAAACTTTATTCTATTTGAATGTATTATAATTAATTACATTATCAAAAGTTACTAATCTTACATTTTTATAATGCTATTATCAACAATCAAAACAATTTTTAAAAATAAATGCTCTATAAGTTGATCTAATGGGGAATTGGCCCATCGGCAGTAATCGTATCCAGTATTAATTTATGGCAGTAGATCATGAGCCCATTTTATTCTTAGACGTTGTAACAGATGGCGCTAGTAAGCGCTTTTCATAGTTGGCAACATGCGATAGCATACCGTGGGTAGTTGCAATAAACCAACTAGTTAGTTCAACTGGAACCAGTAGCTGGTAGCTAGACACTAGCACTTGTGTTAATAAATGTATATTTTTCAATCATACAAGGAATTGTTTTATTTAATAAGCGCTGCTTATTACATGGTGTCAGAAGTTGGATTACGATCGTAAATTCACCGGTGGAAGTTGGAAATCGCTGAAGGCAAATATGGAACACGTGGTGTCGAAGGTGTATAAGATATTACAAACAAGTTAACTGGAAATCATAACAACAAAGGTATCGTAATATACTACTTAATTTTAAAGTTTGCAAACTTTGCAATTTTATGAAAATGGCATCAAACGACAGGCTGCCGCCCGAATTAGATTGCACAGACTTGGCAAAAGAATGGCCAGTATGGAAACGCACATTTTTAATGTATATGATGGCAAATGGAAAACACGATTTAGGGGAAACTCAAAAAATAGCAACATTTTTATGGTTAATTGGCCCACGTGCAATGGACATATATAGTACACTATACCCAAATGATGGAATATCTGAGGACATGTTGGGAAATCAAACCATAGCAGAAAGTGTGGAAACAGAAGGAACCGCCCAAAATCATCGCAAGTTGGATGAGATACTAAGATCGTTTGATGAGTATTGTACCCCAATGAAAAACGTGGCAATGGAATCATTCAAATTTAATACAATGACACAAAAAGAAAAGCAATCGTTCGTCGAATTCGAAACAGAACTGCGTAAGCAACTGCAACATTGTAACTATAAATGCGAATGTGGTAAATCGTATGAAGAAAGAATGTTACGTGACCGCATCATAATCGGTGTACATGATAAGAGGTTACAACTGAAATTGTTGGATGGGAAAGATGAATCGTTAAGAAAGGTAATCAAAACAAGCAAAATATTCGAAGCAGCAAACGCAGATAAAGTATTGTTAGATCGAGGCGTTGAACAATCAATCGTGCAAAGTGTATCGGAGCAACCTGTTTCGGTTAACACAATAACTCGTCAATGTTATAATTGTGGTTTAGCATTCACACCAACTCATCTGCGTTCATGTAAGGCTAAGAATGCCGCATGCCACTCGTGTGGTCGAAAAGGACACTTTCAGAAGTTCTGTAAGCAGTTGAAACCAAGACAATACAACCAGGAAAGCAAACCGACTAGCAGGGACGTGGAAAGCAGAACTCAAACAACAAACAGTATTAAATGGAACAATGCAGAAGGTAATTATGATTTTAGGATAAATACAACAACGAATGGTTCAGGTCGAACAAGATGGATTAAGGCATATGAGATTAATAGCGAGGTAGTTAATTTCAAAATTGATACTGGATCAGACGTCAATTGTGTTCCATTAAATTTGATCAGAAAAGTAAACATGGCCATGGAAAACCAAAAAAATGATTTTCCTGTGTTTGATTACAGCGAAAACAAGATTAAAATTTTTGGAACCGTTAAATTAGAATGTTTGTATTTAAAATCACACGTTGCACAAGTTGCGGAATTTCTTGTCGTTAATAATAAATATGAACCGTTATTGGGATTGGACACTTGTATCAAATTTGGGTTAGTTAAACGAATGGATGTGCACAAAATTACTTGTTTGCCTCAATCAAAAGAAGAACTAGTGGAAAACAATCGTGATATATTTGACGGATTAGGCAAGTTTCCAGGAAAATTTTCAATAAAACTAAAGGAAAACGCGATACCAGTACTGCGATATAAAAAACGGATACCTTTAAGTTTAATTGAGAAGCTAAAAGTGGAAATTGACTGTATGGTAGAGACCGGAATAATTTCACCTGTCGATTACCCAACAGAATGGGTTAATAACTTACAAATAGTCGAAAAACCTAATGGGAAGTTGCGATTATGTCTCGATCCAAAACCGCTTAACGAATGTATTCAGCGGGAACATTTCCTAATACCTACAATTGAAGATTGTACTAGTCGGTTGGCCAATAAACGTATCTTCACAGTTCTGAACCTTAGCTGCGGGTTTTGGCACATGGAATTGGACAACAGAAGCTATGAATTAACAACATTCATGACTCCATTTGGTAAATTTAAATTCAATCGTGTCCCGTTTGGTGTTAATTGTGCACCGGAAATGTTCCAGAGGAAAATGGTGCAAATATTTGGTGACATACCAGAAGTTGTAGTGTACTTCGATGATATTGGAATTGCTGCAGAAAACGAAATTGAGCATGACAAAACATTATCATTGGTCATCGAGCGTGCAAGAGCAAATGGCATCAAGTTCAATTCGGAAAAATTGCAATACCGAAAATTAGAAGTTCAGTTTATGGGCCACGTTTTGTCAAACGGCCAAATCAAACCAACAAACAAATATCGAGATGCGATTTTGGACATGAAAACACCAGAAAACAAGCAAGATGTCATGCGATTGTTGGGACTTTTTAAATATTTGGCCAAGTTTATTCCAAACTTGTCAAAGCAGTCAACTGCTCTGCGTAACCTAACAAGAAAAGAGACTGGGTTTGAATGGAAGGAACAACATAAGATAGAATTCAAGAACTTACTAAATATCATTTCGTCCAACCCCGTATTGTCGGTATACGACCCAAAGAAGGAAGTCGTTGTGCAAACCGATGCATCAAAAGATGGATTGGGTTGCGTGCTGATGCAAGAAGGGCACCCAGTAGCATACTCATCGCGCACGTTAAGCAAAAGTGAGCAAAGGTGGGCTCAAATCGAAAAGGAACTGTTGGCCATTGTATTTGCATGTCAAAGATTTCATTTTTATTTATATGGTCGTGAATTCACTGTTGAAAGCGATCATAAGCCATTAGAAACTCTGGTTAAGCGAGACATTGATGATGTAACTGCACGATTACAGCGAATGTTTTTGATTCTCCTAAGATACCCAAAATTGACTGTACTATATAAACCAGGGAAAGAAATGCTTGTAGCTGACTGTTTGTCGCGAGCGCAATTGACAGAAAATACAGAAATCGGTGAATTGTCCGGAATCATACACTCGGTGACAAAGTCTGCATGTCTATCGGAAGAAAACTGTAATTTATATCGGTCAACAATTCAGCAAGATGAACGCTACATGCGGATATGTAGCTATGTTGAAAATGGTTGGCCAACATATCACAAATTGGATGACCTAAGTCAGGAATTTCATAAGTACAAAGCTGAACTACATTGTGAGAATGGAGTATTATTTCGAGACCATAGACTGGTGATACCAACAGAATTACAGAATGAAATTTGTAAATGGCTACACTCACCACACTTGGGCATAGAAAAAACGCTCGCACGCGCAAGAATGCATTATTTCTGGCCAAAAATGAACAATCAAATCAAGGAAATCACGGAAAAATGCACAATCTGCGAAAAATTCAAAAGAAATAATCAAAAAGAGCCACTAATGCAAGAAGAAACACCTGAATATCCGTTTCACAAAGTGTCGATGGATATATTTGAATACGCCGGACGAGAATTCATTGCGGTAATTGATGCCTACTCAAATTATTTATTCGCTGAACCAATCAAGAATAAAACATCAAAGCACATTATTGAGACCATCTGTGGTAAGTTCAATACAATTGGATACCCTACAATAATCAAATGTGACAACAGTCCTTTCGGATCTGGAGAGTTCAATAAATTTGCAAGCACTGCCAATATTCAACTGAAATTCTCAAGTCCCCGATATCCTCAAAGTAATGGGCTTGCGGAAAAGGGTGTGGCCATTGCGAAAAATATCCTTAAACGATGTTACGAGGCACATGAGGTTCATCAATTCCAATATCGTATTCTGGAATACAATACAACGCCAGTGGCAAGTTTACAGTTTTCCCCTGCACAATTATTTTTTGGTCGAGCAATCAAAGCAAAACTACCAATCGCAGACTCACTATTGTGTCGTAATAATGTGAGCGAGGAGAGTATTCAAGAAAAATTAAAAGAAAGAAAGGAAAGACAAAGGTACTACTACGATCGGAATGCAAATCAACTGCCAGTATTGAAAGCAAGTGATAGAGTTATCTTTAAAAAGACTGGTAAGGAGTGGAATTATGGAACAATTGTCGAAAATATTAATGATCGGTCATACATAATCAAGGATAACTTCAATAATTGCTTTAGGCGGAATCGCAGGTTCATTTCCAAAACAACGAATACCAATTTCAACGCCAGTGAAATGTTGCTAGAGGAAAATATAAAAATGCAATTGGTAGACCAAAAAGAGAACTTGAAGGAAATTCAAATTATACAACCCAAGTGTCGGGAGACACAGAAAAGGGTCAATACGGAACCTCTTGAACATAGCATGAATGAACCAGCTCCACCGATAAATATTGAGATGGAACCTCGGGAACATAACGTAAATAAAGCAGTTCCTCCGGTAAAAGCAGAAATCCCCAAACGCTCAATAACCGAAGAAACACAGGATAGGGATAGTACTGATGCACCGCTAATAAAGGAGTCGCAACAATACCAGACACGCAGTGGTCGTTCGATAAAGCCACCCCAAAGATATGGTCACAATTAAACTGTGTATGTATTGACTGTTATGTCTCAGGTTGCACTACATATCTTGTAAATTTTTTGTTGTATTGTAAATATTGTAAATTTCTTGTAAAGTGTTCATGTAATATCATTTAAAAAAAAAAAGAAAAAAAGAGAAGCGTGTAACAGATGGCGCTAGTAAGCGCTTTTCATAGTTGGCAACATGCGATAGCATACCGTGGGTAGTTGCAATAAACCAACTAGTTAGTTCAACTGGAACCAGTACCTGGTAGCTAGACACTAGCACTTGTGTTAATAAATGTATATTTTTCAATCATACAAGGAATTGTTTTATTTAATAAGCGCTGCTTATTACAGACGTCTGATTCTGTTCTCTTCTAGAAGTCGTGTCGTATTAGGATTAGGATGATCTTGAAGTTTTAGGTCATGTTTTTCTGCTCGTTTTTTAATTTCATCTTGAATGCCTAGGTTAGTGTGAAGAGTTTGGCTTGAGATGTACCAAGGTTCATCTACTATCATACGGAGGATCTGCGATTGGAATTGCTGTATAATTAAAAGATCAATTGACTTACCTGAAGGAAAATTGATCGGAATTATAATATGAACATTGCTGTTCAAAGAGTTATAATAATTATTGTAGTAGTAATTTTTTCAAGCTCTGGTCACGTGTTAAAAGCAAAGTTTTCCTTGCCTCCAGCATTTTCCACCATCGCTCCAGTTTGTCATTGCAATTTTGGTTGAATATGATCTAGATCGAATAGAGTTTAGGGTGGGTTTATAACGCTTCGAATGGCAATGTTCATATAATTTCGATCAATTTTCCTTCAGGTAAGTCAATTGATCTTTTAATTCTATTTCACATTGCCGTTCTTGAGTTATAATAATAAATTATTGTCGATGTTTAAAGTTGAGCGATCTAGATCTTTATAAATCTTTATGTTTTAACGAAAAATACAATTTAATATAAAATTGGAAAAACTAGAATATAATAATTATAAAATTAAAAAACATAATTTTATGATATACTAATGGTGGGTTTCATAAAGGTATCTTAAAATTTAAACTACGATTAAAATTATAACCATAGTTACAACAATTAAAATGCATTGTTGTTATATTGTTTGAATATTATAATCCTAGATTGAATTTTAAACCACTTTTGTGAAACCGGGCATTAGTAACAAGAACACTTATCATATCATCTATAATTTTAGATCCTTTAATATTCCTTTTGCAAATGTAGTCGGATCTGAACATAATGGTCGATTATAAAATTTGTTAAAAGTTTCACTTTTTTTCGTCCACCCAGCAGCCTTTTTTATGGTTTCTATAGAGACTCCAGCTCGGAATGCTGCCGAAGTAGCAGCATGTTTTGTACTATAACTATTCAATTTTGAAATGTCAATGCCGCTCTTTGTAAGTGCCATTTTAATCCATTTACTGATACGTTGGGAAGTTGCTGGATGGATAGGTTTCTTATAAGTTAATATTAAAAATTCGTTCCCTTCAGGTCTACTGCTTTCTGTACATAATAGATAATCTTCAATAACTGAGGCTAAACAGAGTTTTGGGTTCCCGAGTAAAAATGAAAATAGATTTTAAATTTTATACATCGCTGCACCATAGCTGCATAACGCCCGCACTTCTTGCTCGCAATACCGCCGCACCATAGCCGTTTGAAGGACAAAACCGCAGCACGCAAAATTTTTAATCTCACCCAGCATAGCCGCACCACTGTCGCAACACAGCTGCAAGCTATCAAATTTATATTAAAATCTCTCGCCGCACCATCGCTGCAACACAACTGCACGCTGTATCGGGTGACCGTTCGATTTTTGAATATAGGGAATTTACATGAGAAATTGAATTTTTGTAAATTCCCATGGATAAGAATAAAAAGTATATCAAATTAAAGATATTTTTATTCCGCGTCTAAAGATAGCAAACACTTGATATTTTGTTTTTCAATAATTATTGTTAAAAACTCGACAGTAAAATTATTAAGAAATGGCGCTTGTTAAAAAATTATTAGCAGGCATAGCCGTCGTATTACGTTTAGTTGTAGCATAATTTTGTCATTATCTCTCAGCAAGTCATCATCTTCCAGCAAAGTTCCTCCTTTTTTGAGTGATGTGTCAGTAGTCTACAGCGAAGAATTACAATTTAATGTCAAAATTTATGAAAATAATTATTGATTTGTAGTATTTTAATTTAATCTGAGTTTACAAATATCATGAATATAGAGAATTATAATATACCTATAAGCTAACCTTTGGTTTTCTTTGATGAAGCGCCGGTTTCTGGGTATAGCAACTTCCGTTTATTCCCACTCTTTTGAGCTCTTTCAACACTTTTCTTTTTTGCATTCTGTATTATTTCTTTTCAATAATTTAGCTTTATACAAATAAGTAGTGACTCCATCTTGATCAATCCAAGGAACTTCTCCATACCAACCTATCCGAATTAATTTTCATTTAACCCCTTGAGTACTATTTAGGAATTAATTTAAAAAGGAATTAACTTTTAATGTGTTTGTTTCAATGTAAACTTATTGACGGTAAGAGTTCCCTAAGGTGGTTAAATTATTTTGAAAAATCTAGAACTTGTAAAAATGTTTTTTCTAGGAATGTACTGAAGAAGACTGGGTCCAGTCGAAACTAGTTCACATTAACAATAAATTGAAACTTGAGGAAAGTGTTTCTATTTATTAATTTCCTATCCGAATGACTTAGGTTTTAACACTTCCGTGATATCTTTTAAACCGATTATTGAAGTTTTATATGTTTCAGCACCCACTTTTCATTAGATTTTTTTTAACATGACAATAAACCAAATACTTTAACTGTGCACAAATTTATTGGTTAGAAGTTGTTACGGTTCGATTTTTATTTATAGAAAATTTTAATTATTTTGTTAAAATTTCCAAAAGGTGGCATGTTTGTTTACATTTTGAAAATATAATTCAAGGAATTTTTATCGGCATTGATAAAATGCACATTTTTCATTATTAGTGAATTTTGGCAATTCAAAAAAAGTTGTAATTACGAATTTTAAGCGTATTAGTTTGATTTGGACGTGTAGTAATCAATTTATAGTGAAGAATTTTGTTATTTTCCACCAAGTTTTTGGGATTATTATTGGTTATTACGTTGTTGGATTTTTCTTCTATTTCCTTTACCGGCTTGTTAAGCACTTTGGGGAAATATCCGATCTTCTTTGAAGGATAAAATTGTCCATCCATATTATTGCATCGCTTCGACTTTATTTATAACCCTCCACTACATCTTGAGGTATGGCTGATAATTTAAAATCAACATGTGTTGAATTTGATTTTTTTTAGGGTGTTACTTACGGCTTACCATCTACCTAGGGCTACCATCACTCCCTGGTTATATCGTTCGTGACGCTACCGTTATTGTGTTATTTGTTTTATCGTTACATTACTTGGGTCACATTTCTGGCTGGATCATTATCAAGTGTTCACTTGTTCCGCTGTTCACCTGTTCACGGAACTCTCAGCAACTTCCATTTTGTAGAAAGATCTTTTGACTTATCCAACCAGTAAGAAAGAGGACATCAAGGAAAGAAAGCTAAGATTTTGTTGTTTTTTTTTTGTGCCGTCAGTTATTATATTTGTGAATTTTCTTATTGCGCGAGAACTCGGTATTGGGCCGTTCTCCTTATTACTTTTTACATTTTTAATAATTAATATTTATTGGTAATTTGTACGCCACGTATACGTATACCACGGTACACCACACGTTTTGTTTTATTTTATCTGTTTTGAGAGTAAATGTAACTCATAGATTTTATTGGTTTTAAGTAAAGGGTAGCCCAATTCCGCGCATTTAATTGTGTATAGTGAAATATTAAATTTTGAGTAAACTTCTAAAACACAACCACCTTGACTCTCAGCTTCCTAGACCTGATTACTTCTTTTTTTTGCAGCAGCCAATATTTTTTTCGCAGTTTATCACTGACTGCTGCCTTTCCGGTATACAGGGTGAATTTTTTTTTATTATTTAAACTTCGTGGCGCCCAAAGTGATATCTCGTCGGCTTGCTCTTCAGAGCTTTACATTTAGCGTTTCCCCTGTATATCTTTCTTACCAACCGAAAGAAGTATTCAGCTCGTTACCGTTATCATTTCGGGTTATATACAATCTTTATTTTTTTCTCTCTTATTTTTCGTGTACTTTACGAGCTAGCCAGAAGGGAAAACGACCCAACGCCAGTGGCTTTGATTATCGTCAAAGTAACGTAGCAAATTGGCGCCCAACGTAAATGAGAAGTTGAGAGGGTTCAGAACGCAATATTTGGGTGGCTTCACTTTGTGTTCTCAGCGGCAAATGCGATCTTTTGCGCGGTATAGCGTGTTAACTTTACAATTTTGGTATTTGATTTGTTTTGTTTTTGGTGCTTTTTAGAATTTCTTTTGGTTACTTTTAATACTTGAGGGAGGGAGTGTGAAATTCCCTTCGGCAATTTTGATTTTTTTTTATATTTTTCTTCTTTTAATAATTTTTTTGGCAATTTTTTTTTGGTAGTCATTAATTTTTTGTGACTATGGATATCAATCGTCTTTTAAGTGATGAGCTCTCTTATGAACTGAAGTGGAGAGGTATCGAAGTAGGTGAAACAGTCGCTGAGAAGCGAAAGTTATTGAGAGAAGCTTTAAAGCAAGGGGTTGCTATTGGGAGTTTCTCACATGTTAATTTAGACGTGGAATTTCATACGATATCGGCAAAATTACTAGAATTGGGTGGTCAGATTGAAGATTTTGATCAATCAAATAGAGACAATGAACAAAAGCGAATAAAAGCTCGTTTGTTGCATGTTCAGCGTCGTTTGGAGGTATTGCCAATTCATCATGAAAAAGATAAAATGAAATGCGACGACCTCTCTATTGTAGCTGCTGGGTTGTTGAAATCTCTTAGTGAGGTGTATTTTGTATCAGGGTTAAGTACAAGTGCCAATAATGATTTAATTTCACTATCGGATTCGCTTATCGATGCACCTATTCCGGAATCTCCGTTGTGTGGTTCCTTATTAGATTTTTCTGTACCATCTGCATCTTTTACTCCACCACCGCGAACCATAGATAGATGTATCTCAGCACAAACATCCGTGACTCGTGATTCTCTGGGTAATGTTAATCCTTCACCTATTGTACCTATCACTGGTTCCATTTCGAATAACCAAGAACATCTTTGTGAAGCAGCGAATCGAAGTGTTGTAGATTTAATTAAGCGACTTCGTGAAATTAATATAGATTCTACTAAGCCTTCAGATACTCGACGGGTATCGTTTGCTGAAACTTCGAGTAATTCAGGCCCTCTCATTGCAAATTATTGTCGTGATAGGGATAATACCAGTCCTGTCTTATCATCAGGAATGCATGTTGGCAATGATAATTTCGATTCTTCTAGACGATTGAGTACTAGTACGTCACTAGGTTTCAATGATATTAGTTGTGGAATGACTCCCCCAATATGTAAATGGAATGTTTATTTTGATGGAAAAACAAGCGTAACCTCCTTTATTGAAAGAATAGAGGAACTGCGCGAAGCTAGGGGGGTAACGAAGTCCCAATTGTTCCGTTCTTCGGTGGAATTATTTAGGGGCGATGGCCTGACATGGTATCGTCCTAGAAAGAATTTCTTTTGTGATTGGGATGACTTGGTTAAACAATTGAGAGAATCCTTCCTTCCACCTAATTACGAAACTAGATTACATTTCGAAATTCAAAAAAGAACCCAAGGCGCGGGGGAGAAATTCATCTTATATGTTTCCATAATGGAAAGTTTATTTAATAAATTAATAAACAAACCGTGCGAATCGGAAAGGGTGACCATTATCAGGGGCAATTTATTGCCATATTTTCAGCGTGGGTTAGCGGCAGTAAAGATTTCTACCATAAATCAATTATTGGAGTACGGTCGTTCAGTAGAGGAGTCGGAATTTTACTCAAGTCAATATTGTCCTCCATCGACAAATGTTAAATTGTTGTTGGAACCTGAGTTGGCTTACGGCAGAGGCACACCGTTTCGTAAGGAAACATTAAATGCCATTGCCGACCTCCCTATTCAGTCGCTACCTACATCGAAAGATTCTTGTTGGAATTGTGGACAACTAGGTCATATGAGGTCTTCTTGCAGACAAGCTAAAAAGGTTTTATGTTTTCGCTGCGGGCGAGTTGGGTTTACCGTTGCTTCGTGTCCTAGTTGTTCGGGAAACGGAAGAGCGGGCCACTAGATAGCCGGTCTGTGGTCCAATCTCGTTGTGTTCCTGCAAATATTTCCTATGACGCTAAGCAAAAAAATAAAGTTCTTCTAGATTATGTTCTTTCGCATTTGGAGGGTGATCAAAGACCTTATTTACGAGTGTCCATTATGGATTGGTCTGTTTTGGCACTCTTAGATTCCGGAGCTACACGCACTGTCGTTGGAGAGTCAGGATTTAAGATTCTTTCTATGTTAGGATTAACCTTAAATAGGGGAACATCATCTGTTAGTTGCACGGTTGCTAACGGGCAAATTTGTGACAGCATAGGTTATGTGAGCACTCCAATTCGCCTTATAGATAGAATTGTTGTTTTGGATATTTTGGTGGTTCCAGAACTGTCCCGTGAGTTAATACTCGGGACTGACTTTTGGTTGGCTATGGATCTCGTACCCGATCTTAAGCGAGACGTTTGGCATTTTGGTTCTCAGGATTCAGTTTTTTCGTTTAACGCTTCTAATAGTTTTATAAAATGCGATAGTGATTTATCTCTCGCAGAACACGAGGCTTTAGATAGGCTTCTTGATATCAATTTTAAACTTTTAGATACGGGTGTAGGGGTCACTAATGTAACAGAGCATGAGATAATTACCGATTCTCCTCCCATTAAACAACGTAGTTATCCTGTATCTCCTATTAAACAGCGCATAATAAATGAGGAAATTTCAAAAATGTTGGCAGACAAAATTATTGAGCCTTCAAAATCTTCTTGAGCAAGTCCTATTCTTTTGGTTCCTAAGAAAGACGGAACATATAGATTTTGTGTAGATTATCGTAAGCTAAATTCCGTTACCAAAAAGGACTCATTTCCGTTACCGTTGATTAGTTCGATTCTGGATCAGTTAAGAGATGCCAGATATATAAGTTCTATAGACATCAAATCAGCTTATTGGCAGGTTCCTATGAAGGAATCTTCTCGCGAATATACTGCTTTTACGGTCCCTGGGGGATTATATCATTTCCTCCGTATGCCCTTTGGTCTAACCAATGCCCCTGCGACTTGGCAGCGGCTCATAGAAAATGTTTTGGGTGCAGATCTGATCCCCTATGTTTTAGTTTACCTGGACGATATTATTATCGTTTCTAAAGATTTTAAGTCTCATCTCGAGATATTGGAAAAGGTCTTTCAGCGCTTACATGCAGCTGGACTCACGATTAGTCGTGATAAATGTCAATTTTGTCGACCTCAATTAAAATATTTAGGTTATATCGTAGATCGAAATGGCTTAAGGGTTGATCCCGATAAGGTCACAGCTATTTTGAATGTTCCAGCCCCTAAGAATGTTACGGAGGTGCGACGTTTTGTTGGAATGGCTCAGTGGTATCGACGATTTATTAAAGACTTTTCTATCCTTATTGCCCCTTTAACAAATTTGATCAGAAAGAATGTTGTGTGGTCGTGGACATCTGAGTGTGAGCACGCTTTTCAAGCTATCAAGGAGCATTTAGTTTCTGCACCCTTGTTGCAGTGTCCGGATTTTGATAGACCTTTTGTTTTGCAAACTGATGCATCTGCTTTTGGAATAGGAGCCGTTCTGACTCAAAATTTTGAAGATGGCGAACGAGTGGTATGCTATCTATCTCGAGCGCTTACTAAATAAGAGCGGAATTATACGACTACTGAGCGTGAGTGTCTTGCGGTGATTTTTGCTATTGAGAAGCTAAGACATTATCTCGAAGGTGTACGTTTTACCGTGATCACTGATCATTATTCCTTGTTGTGGTTGAAGAGAATGCGCGATCCTGTTGGAAGGCTGGCAAGGTGGTCTGTGCGTTTGCAGGCTTTTGATTTTGATTTGGTACACAGAAAAGGTAAAGATCATGTGGTGCCAGATTTTTTGTCTCGTTCTGTTCTTCTAGACAATGTTCAAATAGAGCCTAGGATTGATTTTAAAAACACCAAAGATTCTTGGTATCGGAAGTTGCTTCAATCAGTTGAACAACACCCCAACAAATTTTCTCAGTGGATGATTAAGGAACATAACTTGTATAAATACGTAAAAAGTCGTATACCAGAGTTATCTACTGGGATAGATAATTGGAAACTTGTGGTTCCCAAAGATTTCAGAAAGGATATTCTTGTCAGGCACCATGATGATCCTACTTCTGGGCATTTTGGCGTGTATAAGACTTTTTGGAGGCTTCATCATCGGTATTATTGGCCCAAGATGAGAAACGATGTTGCTAAATATGTAAAATCTTGTCGAGTATGTGCCGAACAGAAACCAGAACAGAAAGCTCCTGCTGGTTTGATGGGTGCTAAACTTGAAGTCACCTGTCCTTGGCAAATTATATCATTAGATTTTATCGGTCCCTTACCACGTTCTACTTCGGGTTACACACACATATTGGTTGTAACGGATTCTTTCAGCAAGTACGTAGTTCTTTTTCCAGTTCGCTCTGCTACTGCTAAGTCTTTGACCAAGAATGTCGAAGACGGTATTTTTCTTGTTTATGGCGTCCCTCAGGCTATAATATGCGACAATGGCGTGCAGATGAGAAGTAATGAATTTCGGAATCTTTGCGAACGTTATCATACAAAAATATTCTATACCGCTTTGTATTATCCGAGAGCTGATCCTACGGAAAGAGTTAATAAGGTAGTAAAAACCATGTTATCTTCATATGTCAAAGATAACCACCGAAAATGGGATTCTTTTCTTTTTTCGATAGCTTGTGCAATACGTACTTCTAGACACGAGACTACCGGATATAGTCCCTACTTTGTTAACTTTGGTCGTGAATATGTGGGTTCAGGAGACTATCATCGACATCCTGAAAAACAACATCCTAATGACGAAATCCAAAAACGTCAAGCGGGATTTCGTAAAATGTTTGAAGACATACGCATAAAACTTCAGTCGGCTTTCGAGCGTAGCAAACGTGTGTATGATCTGCATCGTAGAGCTATGCAATTTGATGTAGGGCAGTTGGTTTGGCGCAAGAATAAAGTTATTTCTGACGCTTCTAAGTTTTTTTCGGCTAAACTAGCACCTAATTTTGTTGGGCCCTATAAGGTAAAAAAGAAAACGGGAAATGTTACATACGAACTAGAAGACGACCATGGCAAATCTGCGGGAACTTGGCATGTCCAAGATTTGAAACTGTATTCTGGAAACTAGTTTTATTGTGTCTATGATTTTTGTTTTTGTTGTTTATTTTTGTTAAATAGTGTTGTATTATTGTTGGGAGGAACTTTTGATTTTTGAAGCTTCACTTCTCAAATCCATCTTATTTTGTCACATTCTACCCTCATCAGCTTTCTGTAACTTTGGCTTAGTTTTTTTTTTTTGTTGTTCGGAATGAACATGAAGTTTTTGTTTTATTTACAGAATTTGCGAAGTCAGTAAATTTCTGTGAAATTTACATTATTCGAAGAAAGGGGGGAGTGTTACGGTTCGATTTTTATTTATAGAAAATTTTAATTATTTTGTTAAAATTTCCAAAAGGTGGCATGTTTGTTTACATTTTGAAAATATAATTCAAGGAATTTTTATCGGCATTGATAAAATGCACATTTTTCATTATTAGTGAATTTTGGCAATTCAAAAAAAGTTGTAATTACGAATTTTAAGCGTATTAATTTGATTTGGACGTGTAGTAATCAATTTATAGTGAAGAATTTTGTTATTTTCCACCAAGTTTTTGGGATTATTATTGGTTATTACGTTGTTGGATTTTTCTTCTATTTCCTTTACCGGCTTGTTAAGCACTTTGGGGAAATATCCGATCTTCTTTGAAGGATAAAATTGTCCATCCATATTATTGCATCGCTTCGACTTTATTTATAACCCTCCACTACATCTTGAGGTATGGCTGATAATTTAAAATCAACATGTGTTGAATTTGATTTTTTTTAGGGTGTTACTTACGGCTTACCATCTACCTAGGGCTACCATCACTCCCTGGTTATATCGTTCGTGACGCTACCGTTATTGTGTTATTTGTTTTATCGTTACATTACTTGGGTCACATTTCTGGCTGGATCATTATCAAGTGTTCACTTGTTCCGCTGTTCACCTGTTCACGGAACTCTCAGCAACTTCCATTTTGTAGAAAGATCTTTTGACTTATCCAACCAGTAAGAAAGAGGACATCAAGGAAAGAAAGCTAAGATTTTGTTGTTTTTTTTTTGTGCCGTCAGTTATTATATTTGTGAATTTTCTTATTGCGCGAGAACTCGGTATTGGGCCGTTCTCCTTATTACTTTTTACATTTTTAATAATTAATATTTATTGGTAATTTGTACGCCACGTATACGTATACCACGGTACACCACACGTTTTGTTTTATTTTATCTGTTTTGAGAGTAAATGTAACTCATAGATTTTATTGGTTTTAAGTAAAGGGTAGCCCAATTCCGCGCATTTAATTGTGTATAGTGAAATATTAAATTTTGAGTAAACTTCTAAAACACAACCACCTTGACTCTCAGCTTCCTAGACCTGATTACTTCTTTTTTTTGCAGCAGCCAATATTTTTTTCGCAGTTTATCACTGACTGCTGCCTTTCCGGTATACAGGGTGAATTTTTTTTTATTATTTAAACTTCGTGGCGCCCAAAGTGATATCTCGTCGGCTTGCTCTTCAGAGCTTTACATTTAGCGTTTCCCCTGTATATCTTTCTTACCAACCGAAAGAAGTATTCAGCTCGTTACCGTTATCATTTCGGGTTATATACAATCTTTATTTTTTTCTCTCTTATTTTTCGTGTACTTTACGAGCTAGCCAGAAGGGAAAACGACCCAACGCCAGTGGCTTTGATTATCGTCAAAGTAACGTAGCAAAGTAATACCGTTGTCTAAACTCGAAAAGGATTGAATTAATAACTAAACAAGAAGAACACGATCGGCTTAGATGAGCGCTTAATGCTGCTGCTCTTTATGTGTCGATGCTTTAATGTTGCGGCTACAGAACAGCGGTTTTGCAGCGCTTGGAACGTTTCTTGTATATTTTTATTACGGTGCAGTCATGTTGCGGCGGTGTTACGGCTATTAAATTTTTTTTTCTAGCGTCACAGGCGGGTTTCGGCGGTGTTGCGGGCATGCAAAGGCCGTGCGGCGCTTTTGCAGCGGCAGTGTGGCCAAATCCATTTTTACTCGGGTTATCTCTGAAAATTGTTACAACTAGAGGTTTTAATGTTATCTGGAATTTTAATTTCTAATCTGTCCTCAAAGTGAACGATGTTTGTTATAGGTATTTTGGATAATGTTTGCATTCTGTGTCCAGTGACTAATGCTAATAAGGTGACAAGATTAATTGTAAGCTATTCAATTGGTACTTCCGTAGAGGGATAAATTTTTGTTAAGTAAGTTAAAACACTATACGGATCCCATGTAGTTTGATATTTAGGTCTAGGGGGTTTTTGTTTACAAACACCTTTAAGAAAACGTTTCAAAAAAATTTTGTATTTATTCTCCATTGAGAAAACTAAAGAGAGGGCTGAGTGTTGTGAATTTAGGGTTGAATAAGAAGCACCAGTTGTAAATTGTGTCGTTAAAAATTCTGTAAGTGTGGTTAATGAATATTCATTCATATGGGTTTTTTGACTTGTTAATGAAAAAATTCCACCAATTTTTAAGATATATGTTGTATTGTGTCAGTGTTCTTGATGAAATGGATGACTTGATGTGTTGAAGGCCCACTGATGGGAATCCTCGAGTGATAAACGATTTCCTGATAAAATTCCAACCTCCAGGATAAGTTGTTTCTACAGAGGGTGCTTTTGTCTGAAAGGTGAGGACAGTAAATTTTTATTTGGCTGAAAAATTTTTAAAAAGCGAATACCATGGTTGAGTGTCCCAACATGGTATTACCATAATTCCTTTTGCTTTTTCGTGGATAATTTTTTGTAGACACTGCTATTTGGCAGGTATACTAAGCGCGGGGTTCATAGTATATACAAGCGCACGCTAAACTTATCAACGTATAGAGAATTTACTGAATTGAGAACAACCTGCAGAGCGCAGGCTTCGATTTGTTACAGAAATTATATTCTTCAAGTGGAATCTAATATAAAGTATATAATAGCAGTGAATTTTTGATCTTCGTAAATAGTAAAAAGAATGGAGACTGTGGTTTTCCCAACTCCATTCGATTAGGTGAGGAGACTGCCGATGACGGTGCCGGTATTGGAAATATGTTCACTAGATACTTTTCCTCCGCCTTTTCCTCTTCAGATGACGACCAATGCCGAACGGTACAGAGTGATACCAACTTGCATCTACACTCGTATCCTCCTCTTAATATTTTTAGGAGTTTATTCACAAAACGGAACGTTACACCATACTTTCAATTAACAAAATGTTTGTCCACTCGATAAACAACTCGAACCTCGAATACGATTTTCTTTTCCCCGCATTCAACTTGAATTTTTATTGGTTGCCGTGTTTTTAACGATCGTCACTATTGAATCAACCGGCACACAAAATATGAGTGTACAACACTGAATTTGTGATTACAAATTTACTTTAATATCCGCCGTCAGGCGTGGAGATATCAACGATCAACCTACAGGTAGTTGTGGTTGGAACAAATCTGATGATTCCAGATTGCACAACTCCAGGATAAATTTCAAATGTAACGACAAATGTTTTTATTGGCTAAGAGAAAGGAGAATTATGGGTTGCCTATGGTCTGAGGTTTTTCGGTCTTCTAAGCGTGGGATGCACGCCATAGCATGACGCAAGAATAAAATAATAATTCCAGGACTTCAATGTTGCTGAATTTACATATTTATTTTTATAAATGTACATTGCTTTTTCTCAATATCTAAATCAGAATTCAAAGACGTAGACTTAATTATTTTTAACGGAATAATGAAGTTGTATGATTAACAAATCGAATAAATGGAATAATTATATTTTTGGTTTCTCTGAAATATCAAAACCTGAAACAACGTTACAGTTTGCCTATTAGTTGTGCCAATTTGTGTATGGAAATTCTTTTTTTATTCAGCAATTTTAAAATGTTTTCTAAAATTGCTGTCTTTTTATCATTGTGTACAAATATTAATAAATGATTGGAGTCAAATACAAAACCTTAATATCTGCATCTTTGAGAAGGTGTTGTTAAGCTTTTTTGCGTATTAATAATAAATCCCAGAGATGCTAGAAAAGTAGTTGTTAATTGACATTAAATATTTTCTGTGTTTCCTATGTATTTTAATCAAAAAATAAGCATCTTTAAGATCTTAAGTAGTAAAAAAACAGTTTCTGTATATGAATTGTAATACCATTCTATAGTCCTCCATTTTGAAATTAGGAGGGTCTAAGAAATGATTTAACTTCTTCAGATTAAAAATGAATCTAAAAGAACCATCTAGTTTTGGTACTAGAAAATATAGTGAGATAAACTGGCCTTGTTTCGGAGAAGATTTTGAAATTGCTCCTATATTAATAAGTTTATTGAGACTGTTAATTAAATTGGTCATGTTAATTTGATTTAGGTTCATTTTAGGCACGTGTAATTGTGATGGCTTTCTTACAAAAGGTAACTTATAACCTGAAAGCCAATTCAACAATGTTGTAATTTAGGTATGTTTGCCATTGAGGCTAATATTTATCTATCTATTAATGATGTATCTATAAATGGTGTCTACTATACGATGACATTTCTGAACAGTTGAATATTGCCGTCTAAATCCATGTTGATGAGTTGGTATCAAATCTTTTAGTAGATAGCTATCGATTAATAACTTTAGAATAAGTTTCTTCATTAACTTAGATATTATTGGTCGATAAGATGAAGCATCCATTGGAGGTTTGCCTGGTTTCAGAATTAGTATAATTTTGGCAAATTTAAGTTGTAATTGCCAGTATGATAATCTTAGGATAGAGTTGAACAACATTGTTAAAAGTTTTATTCCTGCTTTAAGTAATTCGGAGAGTAGTAATATACCCGGTATTAAATCATAACTAGGAGCTTTGGTCTTATTTATTCTTCTTATCTCTTGCTCGACTTCGGTTTTCTCGATTTCTTATTGGCAGCGACATCTGTAGAGGGACATTTAGGTATTGTTCGATATCTGAATCTGCTTCGTTAGAATGAGGTTGGAAGACTTCCATTAGATGTTGTGCAAACCGTTCAGCTTTTTCTATATTTTTAAGATCTTGCCCAAAAATTATTTAGATTACGAGTAATTAAAGATCACAAGTTACTTAATAGTGATTAAATGTTTCATTTTTTGTTTCCTTACAAATGCCCGGTTTCTCAATCGCATCTTAAGTTGTTGCCTGGCTAAGGTCTAATCGCGTCTAAGCTCTACTTGAAACCTGAGTCGGATTGCACCAAAATATTATTACGTCGCCCTTACCTAAGCAATTGCTTAGCTGACAGCCAATTTGGCAACAGCGTAAAATCTATCTTAAGCAACTTAAGCTGCAGCTTAACTCCTACCTGGAACTTAAGACGCGATGGAGAAACCGGGCATTAATCTTTTTAGTTTATTTGCAATTCTATTGAAATCTGATTTATTTCTAGAATTTTTACTTTGGTGCCATTTAGCTCTTGCCTTTCGTTTTTCTTTGAGAATTTGTCGTATTTGCATAGGTATGTTATCCATATTATCTGGTTTATCTTCTCGCATGGGCGTTGCTTTCCAACTTGCGTCTTGTACTGTTGTTATAAAGTGATTTATTGCCTCATCTAATTCTTTATTTGTTTTAATAGGCTGTGTGAAGTCCAGTTTTTGCGTTAAAAGTTCTTTAAATTGGTTCCAGTTGGTTTTCCTATTATGAAGAGTTGTTTTTTTCTATTTTCTAATGATCAAATTATTTATTCAATACTCCGTTGATGATGAAGAAATCCAGTAGATCAGGAATTTTATTCACATTAGTAGGCCAGTATATTGGTTCGCCTGTTAAGACTGTACAGTAGTTTTTCGTATTAACAATCTTTAGGAGCTCTCTACCCTTAGTGGTTATCAGTCTGGATCCTCAGTGCGTATGCTTTACGTTATTCAAGGATTCAAGGAATGGTTTGAAGTCATTTTCCTTGATATATGTCTAGGAGAACAGTAGACTGCTGCTTGTTTTAGTGAATTATGTAACTTGTTTATTTGAATTGTAGTAGTTTGGAGATACTCGGTTTCATACTTGTTTAGTTCATGGTGAATTGGTGTTTCTTTAATTATTATGGCAGTTCCTCTATGAGCCGTTCAGTCCGGATGATTAGTAGAATATATTTTGTATTGTGGAATTTTTATAAATGATCTTTCAGTGAAGTGTGTTTCAGATACGAGCAGGATATCTATTTTATATACTTTTATGAATAGTTCAGTTTCCTGAACTTTTCATGTTTGGAAGCCATTAGCATTTCATATGGCAATTTGTAAGCAGTTTGTTATTATTGCATCAGTTTTTGCATGACTGTGCTTAATAAGTTTATCATAATGTAATAAATTCAAATTAAATAAACTATAAATTAATGAAATATATATTGAGCTTTCAATTGTAAATACAATGGGGTAGTCCCGTGTAGGCGCAAATTTAGTTTTTACCTATGGAAATGGATTGCCTACAGTAAGATACTTATAAGGGCTGCAAAGATATGATTTAAAAATATTGGACTAATTATATAAATTGATAATTTTAAAAGTATACATTTGAAAAGTCGCCATTTAGTGACGTAGCAGTGATGGGCCCAATCGTATTAAACCATTTAAACTTCATGTACTATGTTGTCACTTTTATATTAACACAAAAATTATATTTTTTAAGTTTACCATTGCCATGTATTTTAGTATGTTATAAATATGTAAATTCAAATACATTTTCATATTTGACATCACTGTGCTATTATTGTTATGAAATGTCAAACTTGCTAACAAAGGTGTTTTGAAGGTTATATTTTACAAATTTTACAATAGTTACCAACCTACAAATAACAAAATTTGTAATAAGGGAAGTGGCGAAAAGCTATCATTTTTGTTATTGGCTAAGACACTACTACGTCACATTTTACCGCGTTTTAAACTTTTAAAAATATTTCACTTTTTGACTTTCAATATGATGACTGAAAATTAATCAAAAAAACTTTTTTTTAAGAAGGGGGTTATTATTTATACCTAAATATTCGATTTCAATATTAAAAAAAATTTATGGGACTACCCCATTGTCATCAGAATGACGTTAACAAAAACCGAACGTGGAAACTCGAAAAAGCTACTGTCATTTGATCGAATTAAGAATTTAGAAAATATTTTTCTAAAAGCTTATTTCGTGAATCAAGGAAAACCTATAGTATGTTTCCAAATACATGTACCGCAAACTGCTCAATTTACGCTACAACAGCCACTTGCTTAACCGTAGATGGTCTGTACGCGTTAGCTAGCCTTGTCACCTAAAACGCAGTTCTCGAGAGCGTGGTTTTCGGAAAACATCGTGGATTCGGTTCCATTAGGTCCCTTTCATACTCAGATCTCATCTCAGCCTAATGGAAATAATGATGTTAAAGTGGACGCCAGTT
This sequence comes from Cantharis lateralis, assembly GCA_963170105.1. Taxonomy (NCBI): domain Eukaryota; kingdom Metazoa; phylum Arthropoda; class Insecta; order Coleoptera; family Cantharidae; genus Cantharis; species Cantharis lateralis. The sequence goes on from OY720629.1 coordinate 16,502,477, forward strand.
GATACAAATAAAACTAAGAACTTTGCGCTCCCCTGACCCGATATTCCTTTTTTAACTATACCTGCTTTGGACGAGAATTTTTGCTCCAGTAAAACTAAGAAGTAGTGAAGAGTCGATTTATTGTATAAACAAAGATAGAAAAAATAGTTGAAGTCGACATGTTTAATTAATTCACTAAATTAAGAGTAAAACATAAAACACACACATAATCAGCAAGTAAAACTAGCACGTAATTGAGGACTATGTACTAGGAAACAAAAAATAAAAAATTGCAAATTTGAAGAACTGACATCTACCTGAAGGGTAAACTCAGTCAAAAAAATACAGTTGAGTATCCTTGAAGAGGATAACCCAACAAAAACGAAGTTATGCTCCAGCAAAGATTAATCGCACACCGAATTTTAAATACTCGGGATTATTAACTCAAAATAGAACTTGGCACACAGCATCATCAATAAGTAAGTATATATGCATCTCCATCCGACTTACCCTGAATGCAGTACCACCAATTTCGCGACTCTGCAAGTATATTTCCTCCGTCAGGACCCTTCGAAATCAACAATATTACTTCATCATTCAATTGGTCTACCATCCAGGAATGAAAGTCTACAAAATAGAGAACACAAAATACTCATTAAAAAATCAACATGCCTGCCAGTTCCAAGACCCATCAAGCGAGTAAGTGTGACTATAAATCAATTAATCTTCACGGAAGCATCTTCAAATCTAATCATCTTCTTGAAAGTTGAGGAGTGACATCCCAAAATATAAAGATGGTAAAAAGGAAAATCTGCAAAGCCTGGCTCTCCAACTTGAAATGATATTTTGACCCATCCGGTATAAACACCTCACAAGGAAACATCCTCTTGTGAACAAAAACCAACCATCAGGATTCAAAACTCAAAAAGGGTAAAATAAACCATTCTTCGCACTCAAAATATTTCGTCATCCCCCCAATTCTTCCAACAGGTGACGTATTAAAACAATGTCATCGTAAAACCAAAAATATAGGTAAGAAATCATATGGGTGGATAAAAGATTTCCAACATAGATAAATCTCCATTTCATGACGACGAAAACAAAAAGTTGATAAACCAAATAACGAATAATAATAATAATTGGAACGATCTACCAGTAACCTGGGTGCTAAAAATAATTTGTTAAACAAATTAATTTGTAAGAAAATACTATAATTACCCGTTAATCCGGCAAAATTAAATGAAATTAAAACAAATAGAAACTAAAAATGGACAAACACCAAGATTACAGGTCCATTCCTAGCGAAATTTCCGTGTAATGGCGCTTATCAAAACCACACATATTTTCCAAAACTAAAGCGATCCAGCGGCGCAACTTGAAAAAGAAATGAAACGGTCAAAACTAATTTTGACACGTTACATACAATAGGGAAACTTGACCCCAGCAGTTAAAGGTAAGACTAGATAAGTAAATTGTTGTAAATGTTGCTTAGATTATCAATATCTGTTTTCCTATTCATTGCATTCCTTTCCCTCTTGATTTTAATCATCTCATGAAGTATGCGGTCTCTGTATTTAGGGGCTGATTTAATTATTTTAACATTAGTAAAGTCTGCATTGTGGCCATCAATTAAAACGTGTTTGGCAATCGCCGAGGAATCAGGTTTGATGCATCTAAGAGTGGAGATGTGCCCAGATATTCTTTTTTTAAGCCATTGGTTTATCTGCCCAATATATATTTGGTTGCAACCATTGCAAGGGACCTGGTAAACGATCTCGGATCTTTTCTCAAGAGGAACAATGTCTTTTAATTTTGTATGAAATTTACCAATTGTGTTTGTGGATTTGAATGTTGTATTTATCTTGTGTACTTTAAATTTTTTTAAATTTTCTCGCTCAATCCTTGGATATAAAGTAAGACATTGTATGCAGTAGGAGGGCGTTTAGGTCTGCTGCAATTATTATTGGGAAACCATTTCTTTGTAAAGTATCTTTAGCAACATTAAGAGTTTGTTTCCTCTAATCGCCATGTGTTAATTTGAGAGCCCTATCTACTAATCCTATGGCGGTTCCTATGACTTGACTTCTATGATGGTAAGAATTTCCATTACCAAATTTGAAATTGTTGCTGAAATGGGGCTACCCATAGCCGTACCAAAGATTTGTTTGTAGAGAGCACCATCGTATTGAAAGTATGTAGTTTCTAAACATAGTTTGAGTACATTAAGAAATGTATTTTTAGAAATATTTGTGTGGTTTTGAATTTCCTCCCATCTATCATTGACTGCTTTAATGGCTAAATCGATTGGAATATTTGTGAATAGTGATTGTACGTCTAGTGAAATTAACATGTAGTTAGTAGGGATTTCAAAATTTTTGACATCTTCTATGAATGACCAAGAATCTTTGGTATGGTAATCATTTTTACCTAGAACGTTAGAAATAATTTTAGATAGATACTCAGATAAATTATAAGTTTGAGATTTGATACTGGCCACAATAGGACGTAGAGGAGTTCCAATTTTGTGTATTTTGGGTAGACCGTATATTCTAGGAGGTAAAGCCTTATTAATCTTTAGTTTCATTGCTGTAATTTTAACAATATAGTCGTTATTAACCCAGTCAGTAATCATCTTATTGTTTTTTATTTGGAGTCCACTAGTAGGATCTTTTTTCAAAATTTCATAAGTGGTTGAATCGTTAACTAATATCTTCATTTTTTCTTTGTATTCACTTTTCTTCATTATTACAGTTGTATTTCCTTTATCGGCTCTTAGTATGAGTAGTTCGGGATGATCATTTATAAATTTCATAATTTTAAATGCATCTTGAGTGTTCTTAGTTTTTTGGTTGTTCATTTGTAGTTTACTGAAAGTTTTAATAGAATTAGAAAACTCTATACGAAGTAGATTTTTTGTTTCGTAGTCTAAGTTTTTTATTGCGTTTTCTACTCCTGCGATGATATCATCTGTTGGAAAAGATTTTTCTGTGAAAGGAGTGGCATATTTGGGTCCAAGTTGAGTTCCGTCGTCAACCATATTTAAATAAACAAATGTTATGATCAACTTACGCCTATTGTGGCTATGAGCGTAGGGCATACTTACATCAACGGTAGCGGGAAAAAATTTGTTTTTCATGAATCTAACGTCCAGATTCATAGACAAGTAATAAGTTCTAAGTAAGGGATTTGTGTATTGTTTCTTTTGTATTTTGTATTGTTTACATACTGCGTCTCTCATTCCGTCATTAATGGCGCGTGCACGACATTTGCGGCAATCCAAATTGGTATTTGATATTATTTTTGCTTTATCACGTTTAATTTATAGTGTTTTGATTTGTTACTAGTTTGTGTTTTACATATTTTTATCTATTGTATTTTTGTACGTGTTTATTAGTTTTCAGTGTTTTTACCCGCTTTTATAATTGATTGTTTTATCGTGTTGACTCAAGACTACTACCCGCACATTAGACGCCGCATAATGTCCGTTTTTTGCCCTATTGTTGGATCAGTTTACGACATCATTTCACTAATTACATCTGCATCGAGAGGTGACGCAGTAAACTCTTTTATTCTTTCGAATTTGTAACTAATTGTATATCTTACTCATTATAGCCTGAAGATGGTCAAGTTTTGACCGAAACTAGTCGATTCGAAGCAATTGTGTTTTATTTAGTCCTCCCCATTACCCGAGAAGCTTTTTCCATTATATTTCCAAACGTACCTCTATGACAATTTTCATAAGATGCAGGCTTAAAGTGTATAATGTTATCTAGAACGATCAAAACTTTATTTACGCTAATAACTATTTCAATAAATTGATCTAAATTTTGATATTTCCAAATTTTTATATATTATGTAAATTAAATCTTTGTACCAATAAAAAAATGTTTATAAATAGATGAATTAAAATAAATTTATCTTAAATTCAAATAAGTTTTTATTCGCACGAACTTTAACTCTACAAACTTATGGTGCCGAAGGGTATATCATCCTATCTGATTGGTCTTGTTCATCGATGTGAATCCAGTATAGATGTGCGAGTTTTCCAAAAAAAATTGACTTTATATATTTTCTTTACTGAAGATGTTAACACCTAACTTCAACTAATTCCAAATTCTCAAAATCAAACCAAATACCGGGAAAGACGTTCCTTCAAAACAATCGGGCGCCAGATATCACTTTTTCAAAAAGTGTAATTAAAAATTTAATAAAATTTTTCCAAATCTCAAATCGCATAACGTCAGTTATGACGTTATGACGTCTCTCGGTAGACCTCCTGACCGAAACTTATCTTTCCACCAACCTTTTAATTCAAAAACGAAGTTTTCCAGATAATCTTACAATGTACTTTGTCACTCAAATATTTAAACACTTCTCCTTATTAGTCCCAAATATAATAATGTACAAATACAATAAGGTGTTCTAAGCAGTGTAAAAGTTTATAAAAATGCCTATTGGTCTCTCATGGGAATAATCTGTGTTTTGGTACCACGTAACCGTTGAATCAAACTTAATTTTTATGCAAATTCACCTGTACGCCACAATATATTATTGCTTTTTCCAGCGAAACTTGACGTTTTATCAAAATATGTTTTAGAGAAAAGTTGTAGATCATAAAAAAATCTACAACTTTTGTGACAATCACTTTTTACTATGGTCTCAAAATTTTCATGAAAATGTGAAAAGTTCCTTTCTCAATTTTGCAAAAATAATTCAATTTTGATGAAATTTTGTGAAAGCATGCTTCGTTATGTCTTAAATAAGCAAAAACATTTTTACATGAAAAAATATATGCATTTTTGAGATATTTAGTTTCACAGTGTTGATGTGGTGATGTTATGGTTGTAGAAAAACAACTTTATTAGAACTATTAATTTATTCTATAACTATAAACACCTTGAGTGGACTGTAAAAAGGATTTGATGTTTCAAACTTGGCAGTCAAATCGCTAATGGGCTAGCAGCGCTACACTAAGAAAGGGAAGCGCGCGCTAGTGGGGATGAAATATAACTGAAGGGCGATCGCCGCAACATGCCGGCCGCCTTGAAAGGACTTACCTTTTAAAAAGCGAAACAGTTACCAGAAAAAATTTAAAAAATACAATTCAAAACTTAAATAATCAAGATACATTTTTTTTTTATAAAAAATTATTAAAGTATTAAAATAAGAAACTGCTGAAAGGTAATGCATTAACACAAATATAAGATATACAATACATAAAAAGAAACGAAATGCTCGAATAATAATTAGTCATTTATAATTTCACACAATTGAGTCACTGCTCTTTGAACTATGCCGGTCGAGGTTTTAACTGAAACTACACGAATTGTTCCATCTGCACCTGGGTGGATGTTGATTACTCGTCCCATACGCCAGTTCAATGGAGGTGTGTTGTCTCGTAGTAGAACCAAAGACCCTAGTTTTAATGTTGATCCTATAGATTTGTGCCACTTTGGACGCTGTTGCAAAATGATTAAATAATCATGTGACCACCTTTTCCAAAATTGTTGTTGCATTTGTTGCAATAATTGGAATTGCTTTAGTCTGTTGCTATTAACATCAAGTAATTTTGGCTCTGGTAAGGCCAACATACTGTCACCTATTAGGAAATGAGCAGGACTGAGGAAATTGTAGTCGTCAGGATTAGAAGACAAAGGAATCAAAGGTCTAGAATTCAGAATGGCTTCAATTTGTGAGAACAATGTGCTTAGTTGTTCAAATGTAAACGAATGATTTCCGGTAATGCGATAAAGATGCCTTTTGACCGATTTAACAACAGCTTCCCAAATTCCACCAAAATGTGGAGAACGCGCAGGTATGAAATTCCAAGTAATGGATAGTTGAGTTAAGAAATCTGACACAGCATTATTATGTTGATCGGTTGAAGCTAAATCGTACCATTTTTTTAATTCTCTATTTGCTCCCACAAAATTTGTTCCGTTATCGGAATGAATTGTTTTACAAAGACCTCGTCTTGAAATGAAACGCTTTAGACATGCTAAAAAAGCTGAAGTGGTTAAGCTACTGACTGCCTCCAAATGTACAGCCTTAGTAGTGAAACAAACGAAAACACAAAGGTATGCCTTTGCGGTCTTGCGTCCTCGACCCATAGACTCACGAATAGTAAATGGACCGGCAAAATCGGTACCACAAGTAATAAATGGACGAGATGATTCTATAATTCTAGATTTAGGAAGATCACCCATAATAGGTGTTATCCTTTTGGCATTTAAGCGCTTGCATGTAATACATTGTCGCAATATATTTTTTGTTGTAGACGTAATAGAAAGAGGCCAATATTCTTGCCTTAATGCGCATATGGTTGCTTGTGGTCCTGAATGAAAATATTTAATATGAAAATGTTGTACTAGAAGTGTGACAAAATGATGTTTTGATGGCAATAATGAGGGAAATTTTGTATTATAATTAAGATTAGAATTTTTTAGTCTACCGCCGATCCGCAAAAGATAATTTTCGTCAAGAAAGGGGTTTAATGATAATAACTTACTGGTGGATGATAATTTTTTGTTATTTTTTAATTTATTTATATCATCAGAAAAATGTATTTCTTGTATAGCCTTTACAAGCGTATTCATACTTGCCCTTAGTTCGAAAACTGTTAAAGGACCCGAAATTCTCGTATCAGGTGGTTTGGAACAGTTATTTATAAATCTGAGACAATAAGACAAAATTCTTTGAATGTGAGTGATATTAGAAAATTTTAAAATAAGCTCATTAATGTAGTTGTAATGTAATGAAGAGGCGGCGACAGCTTTCATCTCCGGAATAGTAATTTGACTTAAATTTAAAGCTTCGCTTGGCCACAATGAAACTTCGTTGGATAACCAAGCTGGTCCGTGCCACCATAAGGAAGAATTTTCCAATTTTTGTGGTGTTGTACCTCGGGAGATAATATCAGCCGGATTGAATTGACTACGAACATGATGCCAATGTTCAACTTTAGAAAATCTTATAATATCGGCAACCCGATTAGAGACAAAAGTTTTAAGCTCGTTAGGGGGCTTATGTATCCAAGCGAGGACGATTGTCGAATCGCTCCAATAATAATAATCATCGATTGTGAAATTAATACATTGTCGAACTTGATGCATAAGCCGAACTAATAGATGAGCTGCGCAAAGCTCCAAACGAGGTAAAGAAATAGATTTTAAAGGCGCTACCTTGCTTTTAGCGCACCACAAATTTACTAAAATTGTCTTATCTGCGTTGATTGATCGCAAATAGATGCAAGCTCCATAACTAGTTTCGCTAGCATCAGCGAAGCCATGCATTTGCACGTGAATAGGTTGCGGGGACAAAACAAATCTAGGTATAATAATTTTGTCAAGATGCTCAAGATCTCTCTGAAAGTTTAACCATAATGTAGAAATTTCTTTTGGAACCGATTGATCCCAGTCTAATTTTAAAGTCCATAATTTCTGAAGCATGATTTTAGCAATAATAATTATTGGGCCAATTAGTCCTAGCGGATCAAAAATTTTACTAATTGTAGCTAAAATTGAACGTTTAGTGATGGTATTTGGATTTTCAATCGTCACTGGATATTGAAATTGATCAGATGTGGAATCCCACACTAACCCTAATGTCTTTATTATCCCATTATCGCTAAACTGCATGACATCAGTAGTGTTATGCAGATCTTTTAAGATTTGTGGGTAATTAGAAGCCCATTTTCTTAAAATAAAGCCAGATGAGGACAACAATTTGTTTATCTGATTGGCAATAGTGATTGCACCTTGAAGAGTGGATGCTCCACTTATTAAGTCATCGACATAAAAATCTGTTTTAATAGTGGAGGATGCTTCGGGAAACTCCCTTTCATTTTCAATAGAAATTTGAAGGAGGCACCGTGTTGCCAAAAAGGACGCCGGTGCTGTGCCATATGTTACTGTATTTAATTGATAAGTTTTTATATCTTCAGTTTCGTTGTTTCGCCACAAAATGTTTTGTTTCATACGATCTTCTTTATGTATCTTAATTTGGCGGTACATCTTTTCACAATCACTGGTGAAAGCATATAAATGGGTACGAAATCTAAGCAGAATCGAAACTAGATCAGGTTGTATTGTAGGACCAACCATTAGCGTTTGATTTAGGGAAACTCCTGAAGAACTACTACAAGAGCCATCAAATACTATGCGAATTTTTGAAGTGGTACTTTGCGATTTAATTACTGCATGATGTGGAAAGAAATAAGCATTGTTTCTTTCTTCATTAGTGTAGTTTACTTGTGTCATGTGACCTAATTGTTGATATTCATGTAGAAATTCACGATACATTTTGTATAACTCAGGATTAGCTTTTAGACGCCTTTCTAGATGATAGAGTCTTCGCTGAGCAATACTGTACGTTTCGCCTAGGGGTGAACTGTTTTCCTTATATGGCAACCTAACAATAAATCTACCATTTTTGTCTCGAGTGGTTGTGTTTTTAAATAGATTTTCACAAGATAATTCATCGGGAGATTTGGGTATAGATTGATTTACTTCTTCAATTGTCCAAAATAAAGAAAGCTGTTCTTGGATCGCTGTATTATCATTAGCAGATGTCGTAGAACAAGTTAAAGATTGAGAATTAGAATAATTCTGTGGTAGTGAAATAGGACCCGATATTACCCAACCCAATTGTGTTTCCTTTGCAATAGGCAAGTTTTTACCCAGAGAAATTTGACCAGCGCATAAGATTTTCCAGAAAATTCCTGAACCTAAAAGTACCTGTATGTCACCGGTCTTGTTAAAGCTAGGATCCGCCAACATTAAATTAGAAGGAATATTTAGGGTTTTCTCATTAAATGATTGTTGAGGTAGGCGTTGAGTTATATTTGGTAAAACCAAGCATGAAATAGAACAATTAAAGGAATTATATAGAGATTCTATAGTAATTTTTGTCTCGCTAACGACATGAGATTCGGAGTTATTTATTCCTGAAATAGGAAAGTTTACTTTATCGCCTTTTAGACCTAGATATTTAAACAGTCGCGAGGTTATAAAGTTGGATTGGGAACCCGAATCAAGGAGAAGACGACATTTAATTCTAGAGCCCTTGTTATTGTAGATATAAACAAGTGCAGTGGGTAAAAGAACCCTATCAGTAAGAATGAGTGTGGTATTTAATCCTACCGTCATTTCTGCAGCAGAAACTGATTGATTAGAATCTTCATTATTAGAAGTGTGATTTGAACTAATTTGTTCCACTATGGTAGATTGCGCATTAGAGGCGTCAGTAGCTAAATGTAATAGCGTATTATGTTTTAGCTTACACCTTTGACAAGAAGCTGTTGATCTGCAATTTTTGGTAGTGTGATTAGCTCGTAAGCAATTTTTGCAAAGTTTTAATTTTGTTATTTCGTTGATTCTTTCCGAAATAGTTAATTTTAGAAAATTTTGACATAGATAGATTTGATGCTCTTCTTTACAAAATTTACAAGAAGGTTTTTGAATTGCTATATGAGCTGCTCGCGTGCTTGATTTTTCATTTAATATATGACCTTTACCAATTTGTAGTGTTTCCAATAATTGACATTTTTTTGTCAGGAAATTTAACAATTCTTCTACCGTTGGAAGTTCTGTTATTTCAGATCTCATTTTATTCCATTCCCGTTTGGTGATGGGATCAAATTTTGTGGTAGTCAAATAAATGATTAATGTGTCCCATGAGGGTTGTTGAAGCGTATTAAGAGCACGTAAGTGCTTTTGAGTATTATTGAGTAATTTTTGCAAAGCTGCATGTGATTCCTTGCTTATATTTTCTAGTTCAAAAAGGGCCTTCACGTGGTTGTGAATTAAAAGAGATTTGTTTTCAAAACGAGTTTTGAGAAGTTCCCACGCTATTTCATAATTTTCTGAAGAAACCTCTAGCGAATGAATTACCGAAGCTGCTTCACCTGTGAGGGTTGAACGCAAATAATGGAATTTTTGAATATCGTTTAATGAGTCATTTTCATTGATGAGTGATTTAAATGTATCGTAAAAATTCATCCATTGATCGTATTCACCAGAAAATTTAGGTAAAGACAAAGTAGGAAGTTTAATATGATTTAAATTACTTGTTCGTCGCATGTTTGCAACGGAGGAATGATTACTATTTACAGTGTGAATGCTTTCACTGTCCGAATCGTTTGTTTGTAAATCCGCGTTCTTTAGAATAGCGAGTGCCTTAGCTTTTAGCAAAAAATATTTATTTTCGAATTCTTCACGTTCGAATTCATGTGAATCCGAAAATTCACTTGGATCAAATTCTTCAATTTGATTTTGTATTTCATTGAAATCGTCTAAACTTGAAGTAATTGTATCCAGGCGGATACGCAATTCTTCTATAGCTGTTAGATCAGTTTTATTTATTTGATTATTATCTAAATGGGTTTTAAACCGTGTCAAAAGGCCTTTTAGTTTGCCTCGGTTTTTTATTAATGCTTTTAAATCGTTATCTGACATGTTGAGATAAAGTATTACCACAGGTATTACAAAAAAATGTGTGTACGAATAAAGAAATGTTTAATGCTAATGATTATATACCCGAGAAAGACTAAAGCATTGTTCTCACAAAAGGTGGAAATAATATAGATAAGGATATGAAGGAATGTGACTTACTTGATTAAAGAAGTCGACCATGTGGCGTTGTTCCTTCGTCGATAGTCCCGTTTTTTTGCTATGAGGCAAATGTATATATTATGCAATAATACAACAATATAATTTGAAGAGCGGTTCGTATCTGCCAATTTTTGATTTCGGATGAACAAAGTATTGTTGTCGTAATAAACAAATATGCAGCTCAATCCGTCTCGACTGGACCAAATGTTGATGTGGTGATGTTATGGTTGTAGAAAAACAACTTTATTAGAACTATTATTTTATTCTATAACTATAAACACCTTGAGTGGACTGTAAAAAGGATTTGATGTTTCAAACTTGGCAGTCAAATCGCTAATGGGCTAGCAGCGCTACACTAAGAAAGGGAAGCGCGCGCTAGTGGGGATGAAATATAACTGAAGGGCGATCGCCGCAACACACAGTCAAAACCTGTTTTATTTCAAAAATAAATTCTGTGGTGAAGAATCGTACAGAATTCTTTCGGAGCAATTTTTTTTTTAAATTATATATTTAGGGGAGTATTCCCGGGTATGAGACGGGTTTTGTTTTTGAGCCATAAATGTTCACTGGTTAAATCAAATCGGGTGTTCTATTTTACAGCTTCAAGGTAATGAAAATACACAACTTTATCCGAAGAAAGTTTGGTGATTTCATTAACATGAAAAATTTTATGAACAATTTTCTAAACATAAGTTTTTCGGAAACAAAAAATTTGTATCCAGGTATGAGACACCTCGAAAAATCTACTCATAGTTGTAAAATATGAAATAAAACACGTACCCCAAGCTGGAATGACCACTTCGGAAAAAAAAATTCGGACTATGTCAGGGATTTAGTGCTCTTTTGTTGCTAATTTGTTGCCGCAATCCCGATTTTGTTGCTCCACCCGTTTCGCCGGAATCGGTGGCGCTGCCAGCTTGAGATCAAGCTAGCAAAACCACGTTGGTAATTATTGAACGGATTATTGGAAAAATATTTCATAAATACCATAATTTGTTGCTATTTTGTTGCTAATTTGTTGCCGCATTCCCGATTTTGTTGCTCCACCCGTTTAGCCGGAATCAATTAAGCTGCCAGCTTGGGATCAAGCTAGCAAAACCACGTTGGTAATTAATAAACGGAGTGTTGGAAAAATACTTCACAAATACCATAATTTGTTGCTATTTTGTTGCTCTTGAATCGTGAAAATCCCGTCGCCTAATCATCAACCCTTACTCTAGAACCACCCCCCATACCATCCCAGCATCAGAGACAACAGGTAACTCATATGGTCTTTTCGAGTTGCAACGGACGATTTCTGCTCACCGACGCACTTTCTCGAAATATATCTCACGCAAGATGTTATCATCGCACCCCCCCTAAAAAACCCATCCCCATACCTACTCGGTGCAAAAGATAACTGTTAGACTGGTGAGGGTTTTTTGAACCATAGCTGACGAAATACCTGAATTGAAGGTTTTGCGATTTTTACGTACAATTCTTTCTCGTGTTTGTTGCTCAATAAATAATAGTTACAGAATTTGTTGCTACGCGATTTCGACCTGAACACCCTTATCCGAATTTGTTGCTACGCGATTTCGACCTGAACACCCCTCTCCGAATTTGTTTCCACGTGATTTCAACTTGAACACCCCTCCCTGAATTTGTTGCTAAACGATTTCGACCTGAACATCCCTCCCTGAATTAGTTGCTACGCGATTTCGATCTTAACACCCCTTCCCGAATTTGTTGCTACGCGATTTCGACTGGAACACCCCTCCCTGAATTTGTTGCTACGCGATTTCGACCTGAACACCCCTCTCCGAATTTGTTTCCACGTGATTTCAACTTGAACACCCCCTCCCTGAACCAAGCTAAATGGATGGCGGGCGGTGGTATTTCAATTATGGTAAACATTCCAGAGCGATAAATACTAGTGGCGGAATTGCAGTGATAAGGTAATTCTATTTATATTTAAGTCGAAATCGCGTAGCAGAAAATTCGGGGAGGGGTGTTAAGATTGAAATAGTGTAGCAGCAAATTCAGTGAGGGGTGTTGAGATCGAAATCGCGTAGCAACTAATTCAGGGAGGGATGTTAAGATGGAAATCGTTAAGCAACAAATTCAGGGAGGGGTGTTCAAGTCGAAATCGCGTAGCAACAAATTCGGAGAGAGGTGTTCAGGTCGAAATCGCGTAGCAACAAATTCGGGGAGGGGTGTTAAGATCGAAATCACGTAGCAACTAATTCAGGGAGGGATGTTCAGGTCGAAATCGTTTAGCAACAAATTCAGGGAGGGGTGTTCAAGTTGAAATCACGTGGAAACAAATTCGGAGAGGGGTGTTCAGGTCGAAATCGCGTAGCAACAAATTCGGATAAGGGTGTTCAGGTCGAAATCGCGTAGCAACAAATTCTGTAACTATTATTTATTGAGCAACAAACACGAGAAAGAATTGTACGTAAAAATCGCAAAACCTTCAATTCAGGTATTTCGTCAGCTATGGTTCAAAAAACCGTCACCAGTCTAACAGTTATCTTTTGCACCGAGTAGGTATGGGGATGGGTTTTTTAGGGGGGGTGCGATGATAACATCTTGCGTGAGATATATTTCGAGAAAGTGCGTCGGTGAGCAGAAATCGTCCGTTGCAACTCGAAAAGACCATATGAGTTACCTGTTGTCTCTGATGCTGGGATGGTATGGGGGGTGGTTCTAGAGTAAGGGTTGATGATTAGGCGACGGGATTTTCACGATTCAAGAGCAACAAAATAGCAACAAATTATGGTATTTGTGAAGTATTTTTCCAACACTCCGTTTATTAATTACCAACGTGGTTTTGCTAGCTTGATCCCAAGCTGGCAGCTTAATTGATTCCGGCTAAACGGGTGGAGCAACAAAATCGGGAATGCGGCAACAAATTAGCAACAAAATAGCAACAAATTATGGTATTTATGAAATATTTTTCCAATAATCCGTTCAATAATTACCAACGTGGTTTTGCTAGCTTGATCTCAAGCTGGCAGCGCCACCGATTCCGGCGAAACGGGTGGAGCAACAAAATCGGGATTGCGGCAACAAATTAGCAACAAAAGAGCACTAAATCCCTGACATAGTCCGAATTTTTTTTTCCGAAGTGGTCATTCCAGCTTGGGGTACGTTAAAAACCCTATATCTTTTTGATAAAGGTTTATTTTAATAATTTTTAAAGCTAAATACAGGCTTATTATAATAAAATTGACAATTTTGCTAATGCATTACACTTACATTTTTCAATTGATTTCCTCGAAAAAAAATCACTCTGAAAAAAATTTTAATAAATTACATCGACAATAAAATTTCATGTTTTAAAAATTGAATGTTTGCTGTTGATAAAAGTAATACGTCGATTCACTTCGGTGTTAGCAGAAAACATGGGCCATGTTAAAAGAAATGTTTGGTAGTAGTCAGATCGATTATATTGACGTTTAACTATGAAAAAAGTCGACTGTCTCATACCTGGAGCTGTCTCATACCCGGGAACACTCCCCTACTTTTTGATGCAATAATAAGAAATAGTAGTTACTACTTAACAACACGCTCAGAAATTGAAAAAACTTTAATATGGCTTTTGCAATAATGAATTTTTTAGTAATTGCTTATATTTTGTTTGAATGTTTAAGAAAATTGAAAAAATGATTATATCATTCAGTTTTACTGAAAAATATGCAAAAGGAACTGCCTCTCATGGTTTGTCCCGAAACTTAATTTTTTTACAGTAATGCTATAAACATTAAATTAGAATAATGAAGCCTCACATAAGTTAGCAAAATAATCATTTTTTGTCTTAGTGTGGATTCACCAATGAACATAAGCATAAGAAATACATAAAACATAAGAAATGTAAATGCAAATAAAAGCTAAATAATATATCGATTAATGCTGAAAGCTTATGCTGAATGATGTAGAACAGGCCTTCTTAAACTATGGGTCGCGACCCCAAATGGGGTCGCTTAGCATAATTCTGGGGTCGCGAGAGATTTTTAATGCCAAATAATCATGAAAAAATACTTATTTTATTTTTCTGTTATATTTATATGGGGTCGCTAGGAAACTCGCAATCATAAATGGGGTCGTAAATGAAAAAAGTTTAAGAAGCCCTGATGTAGAATGATCTCTTGTGAATATCAGAATGATTTCAACATTATTGTATTCTCGATTAAGCGTTTATTTATATTTTTATTTCTTATGCTTATGTTCATTGTGAATCCAGACTTTGAATCAAAAAGTATCCAATACAAAAGTTATAGGTTATGAAAAAATCTGCAACTTCCGAGATAAATGCGAAAAATACTTTTATTTTTAATGTTTTACTTTAAATTTTCACAAAACAGTTACGTTCATTATAAGCCCCTTTACTATTTCCAATAATAAAAATGCTGTCTGCAATTAATAAATAGTTTTGGCTTTATCAGCTAATTTACACTAAATCAACGGCAGGATTAAATGTAAATAATCATGATCGAAGTTGTTTATTAAAACAAAACAATAAGTATTTATTTGTGCTGAGTGGAAACGAAACCTAAATATCTTCAAATCTATTAATTATACTTCAAATTTATAATTTGCAATCATTATCAATGGAAACCGAGACTAAATTTAAAAATAACAATCAAAATACTTCAATACAGGTATGTACTTTTTTATGCCGAGCGAAGCTGATTTAAAGGTTACAAATTGAAGTTTTATATTAAATTAAAATTGTAAGTTCATACCTTCTATTAATTTAAGTTAAAAAATAATTTAATTATAGCATAATTATACACCTTTAAATGTTCCTAATTCTGAAGAAGGCGATATATTTTGGACATCAAGTGCATTTCCAATACAATGTTACTCAAAGTATCAAGAAAAATATAAAAATGTACGTAGTAGCTATAAAGCTAATTCTCCATTAAAAAGTAACGCATTAAATAATTATGTGGTTAATAACGACATAGCTGAGCAACCAATGGATTTAACTTGCGCTACGAAACGTAGTTGTCAAGATTTCAACAAAATGAATAAAAATGTAAGTTTTAAGCCATTATTGTTGCAAACGATAATCATTGATTTCATGTTGTAGTGCTATAAAAGCTACAATTTAGAATACGAAAATTCATGGAATTCTAAAAACTATAATACAACCACTATGACATGTAACAATACCGAAAAGTACGGACGCAAGAGGAAATATGAAAATCAAGAAGTATGATATAAGTATTTAACATGCAGTAATAGTTTAAGTATACACAATTTTCCTATTTTTAAAGATTCGATTTCTCAATTCAAATTACAACTCTATGAAATCTGATAATTCAGAATATCTGCAAATAACTGATAATAAAAGAGCGGAAGTGTTAAAGGCAGCTAAATCGTTATTTTCAAAACGTACAAGAACCTTGTATCACTGGATTTATCCAAATGCACCGAAACCTCAATTAAAAGCTGCGGTAGCAGCTTCATGGGAGACTCTTGGAATCCAAGAAAAAGAATTTTATATTTCCCAAGTAAATATTTATTACATTTTTGGTCATTTGGAACATAGTTTTCATATCTATCAAACAATAAAAGACTTTTTTTTGTAGTGTGATTTTTGAATATAAATTTTATATAAAAATTTCAACGTAATTGTTATAGGTTTTAGGCCGATTTGGTTTTCCGCAAGCTAATTTAATGATTAATCCCCAATTAGGAGGTTTATCTAGAGCTTTACCTTTACCATTACCACCGTTAGACTTAACATGTAATTCGATAGCAAATGAAGAAACTTCTTCGGCAGTATCCAGTTTATTACTAAGCGAAAACTGTAATTCTGCAGCTCAAGATAATTTGATGAATTTATCGACAAGTTTATTAAACAATTCTACCTTTAATCCAAAATGCAGCAAGAAAAAGAATCGATTAGGCAGACCACCAGGAAGTAAAAACCGAAAATGGATTAAAGAAGAATATCCGGTACTAAAACAAATTCGAGATGATCCAACAACCGATGAATTTCAAGATGATCCAGAATTAAATAGAGAATTTCAACAATTTAGGTGGTCTTTACATTTAAATGATAATATTAAATCCTAACACAATATTATAATAAAAATAAATAATACTTATGAGCAAACCTTTTCACAAAATGGATTCACAAATTTCATTACTAGTGTGTCAATTTTTTAAATATAACTGGTTTTTCAATAAAAGTTGTTAATTACTGTTACATAGTACTATGAATTACTTTCATTTAATGCATCGTGTAATATTTAAATAAAATAAATTTTAAAAAATCCGAGATTTTGGATTACTTAATTACATCTTAATAATCCCCAAGTAACATTGTTAACCTGTAAGATATCTATTAGGTCCCTAGTAGGGATAATACTATGAGAAAGAGAAAATGGCCTCTATAAACGCTCTGTAACACAATCTTTTTGAGACCTACTAGGGTACCTGTTAGGTACCTGTAACAAAGACCTAATAGGTACCTGTAACAGAAACCTAATAGGTACCTGTAACAGAGACCTAATAGGTACCTGTAACAGAAACCTCCCTGTTAAAGACCTGCCAGGTCTCTCTGTTAAAGACCTACTTGGAAGTTGTTACAGGCGATTGACAGAATTAACTTTTATTATATAGTCTTCTTCTAAATTATATTTTAAATGCTGCATGGCCTGAAAATCTTGATGCCAGACAAAATTTTGGAATATTTTTCAGGTCCAAATGGATGATTTTCAAAATTTAAAAGAAACGCCAAGCGAAAAATATGGTGGAGTTGTTCTACGATATTATTATTAATGGATATTAATTGCAAAACGAATTATACTATCTCTTTAACCATTATACAACTTTTGCACAAAAAACTGTATATCCTGGCGGTTTGTTTTAAACATACATATTTCTTTCTGGTAGTTTTCAAATGAACGCCCGGTATATTCTTCTGCATCTGCTACACTCCCAACAAACCATTTTTAACCATAAGTAAATGATCATAAGCTCTAAGTACACAATTTTGGGTCAACAGAGGACACGGAGAGGCAAACTACCACCTGACACAAGCCCTCTTCGGTCACGGATACTTAAACGCAAACCTCCACCGATTCGCCAGAAGAATAGTTTTGTTCTAATATGAGTTCTAATAGAGTCACAATATCGTAAATTTCTTGATCCAGGACACATGACTTTTCCAATCTGGATTTAATAATTTTTACAACTTCGTTTCGTGGAACATTGGTAAAAAGGCTTTCAACATCAAAAGAAACTAAGAAAGCGTTATGAGGTGCTTTGATATTTTTTATTTTGCTTCCAGGGCGACAGAATTTTTAACGGTTCTCTTAGGTAAAAATTTGAGCTTTTTTGAGAAATTTTGAGGATTTCTTTCGATAACTTGTAAGCTGGGGCATCGTAACTAGCTACTACAGGCCTTATTGGGAAGTCAATTTTTTTTTTTTTTTATTTAACTTCTACGAATATTTACAATCTGTTAGTACAAACAATAAGTAAAATGTGTGACAGGAATAATGGACGTGTGAACTTCAACTCGATGGTTCCTATTATTGGGTGTCAACTATTTGCTTCTAGTGCATTAGGTTTTAAATCTTAATACCAGGTCAGAAGGTCGGAATCGCTTTAGTCTGCGCACTTCTCTGTCGTTGGCTAGGTCTACTGCCAAGCTATTTGGATGAGCACTAAGTCTATCAAAGTAAATTCCATTATACTTTACTATTTCATCCTGAACCGATTTCACTTGTAAGTCGCGCTGTATTATTTTGTTTGTCACATACCACGGGCTATCGACGATCATTCTCAGGACCTTGGATTGGAATCTCTGAACGATTTCGATGTTTGAGATGGAAGCCGAACCCCAGAGTTGGATTCCGTAGGTCCATATTGGTTTGAGGATCGTCTTGTAGATCAGTAACTTGTTCTCTGTTGAGAGTCGAGAGTTTCGTCCCATCAGCCAATACATCTTGGTCAGTTTGCAGACTAGTTGTTTCCTCTTTGCAAAGATGTGCTTACTCCACGTGAGCCGTCTGTCCAAATGAATTCCAAGATATTTGGAGTCATCACTTGCTGGTAGTTGTTTGCTGTTTAGGAAGACTGGTGGGCACGTTTCCCAACCCATCGTAAACGTAACTTGTACTGATTTTGTTTCGTTGGCTCTAATGCGCCATTTTTTTAACCACGTTTGGATTTCGTTTAGATGACTTTGCAACATCTGTGAGGCAATTTTTGGGTTTTGGTGTACCGCCAGCACAGCGGTGTCATCATTGACAATATTTTTTATCAAGGTGTTACATAATATTTTTTGTTTCTGTCTCTTTTTTAAAATTTGTCACCATAATTTTAATTTGAAACAAGGTTCTATATTTTTATCAACTATAATTTGTAATTTTTCAATTTTCGATTTTATTTTATAGATTATGATCTAACTGATCGAAACGCGTCAAATAAAAATTTAGACACATATGACTAGACTATTAATTTCTATTATATATTCGTTATAAATGAAAAGTCATAATATCATGGAGGAAACTATCAACAATATTTATATTGACTGTTCGGATTATGTTCGATTAGTGTAGTACATAGTTTCGAAATAAGAATCTGTTTAGTCAGATAATTCCTCGACCAAATGACAAATCATGCATACAAATCAAATGACAACAATTACCTTAATTAATATATTGAAATGAATTTTCCCCTATCTTCAATTTTTTCAAATGGTCGCGGTTTTGGGAGAAAATTAAATTCTTCAAAATTGCCCGGCTTTTCTAAAATTAAAATTTTTAATTTTCTCTCTTGATATTTATTCCAAAAATGGGAACGACAAATCTCTATCGTGCGTTGTCTCGCATGTGTCGACTCACATTCCAATTTACGATTCCTTGAATTAAATTTCAATACAATAATTAAATATTTTAAAAATCTCTGCCTTATAATAATTGTCCGTTTTTAATTTTAATTCCCATTTCTCATCCAGATTCCAATCTAGCTCCTGGTTTCCTCTTTTGTCTTCAACAACACTCCAGCTACTATTTTAGTTTCGATTTCAAAAATCACATCCAAAATTTTAACAAAATACTAAATTAACTCTCCAACAATTTAATTTTATTCGCCATGAAATAAATCAAATTCAAAAATAAAAATCAGTACTTTTAATTCGCACAATTACAAAAATCTCATACAAAATTTTTCGGACGTCCGTCCGGTCGCTTCGTTGCGAACGCACTCTTATCTCTCCCTCCAATATTTCCACTTAAAATTTCAAAATTTGAAAACCAACAAAAAAAAACACATTTGTAAAAATTACACAACAATATATCGGCGGTGTATGCGAGTGATAAAATACTATAAAAGATTTCGGGAAGAAATACACACTTCTCGCATAAATTCTTTATTTCAACTGCTGACCGGTTTCATGAATTTAAATTCACTTCATCAGAGTCTTCTACAAGAACAACAAATTGCAACAGTAATCCAAGCTACTTACACGTCAATTGAAACAGGACAATAATAGTTAAAAGTCTCACAATCATAATACAAAACATCAAAATTACCAAATCTGTCAAATTCTCTTAAAAACTCTCTTAAGGTGACCCCCATCAAGCTAGCGCCGCCACTTTTTCAAAATCTAAAAAAAATATATGGAGAATTTGTGGCTAATTTGTGGCTAATTAGTTGCCGCAATCGCGAATTTATCGCTCTTACCGTTCGGTAATTACAGCCACCACTAAAAACTTACTGAAAATAAAAAATAAATATATAGGAATTTGTTGTATTACCTAGATAATAAAAATGTGCGGTATCGAAAAGTTTAGGGATTGGGGGGGGGGGGGAACCCGCAGATGTAATGAAAATAAAACAACTTTCTGGGGAAGTTTTCTAGATTTAGATTTGAGAAATGGTATAGATAATAATCAGTTTAATTTAATATATTGATGTTTAAATTTGATAATTTAATTTGGATACACCTTGAAATAGTAACTAACACAGCAATGTATATTATCGTATCGTCGGAGTATGGTTTTTCACAGAAACGGTCCCTACGACTACGAATTTCTTTGGAATTATGGACAGTTACATGTAGATATAAGCGACATAAAAAATGTTATATGAAAAGATAAATAAATAATATTAAAATATAAAAATAATATTTTGCGTCTATTTGGGCTCATAGGAGAGCTGCGACCTTCTGCCAATAATCCAGTACATCCCACTGAGCTTCAGTCCAAGCTGTTTTCGTTTGGTAAAGATGTGCTTACGCTAAGTTAATCTTTTGTCGAGATGCATACCAAGGTACTTGGCGTCCTCTGATTGTGGTAACTGATAGTTGTTAAGTTGAACTGGTGGACAAGTACTTCTTCTCATTGTGAACGTTACATGTACAGATTTTGATTCGTTGACTTTAATTCGCCATTTTTTAAGCCAATTTTGTATGTCATATAGACCTACTTGAAGATGTTCTGATGCGGTTGTTGGGTTAACATGCGACGCAAGATTGGCAGTGTCATCGGCGAAGATTACAATGGTGGTTGATTCAGCTTGAGGAAGGAATGACGTAAATAAATGATATAGGACGGGACCCAGTACACTTCCTTGGGGCACTCCAGAGTTAATAAGATAGAGGTTGGTGTATTCACTTTGCTGTTTAACTAAAAAATATCGGTTAGATATGTATGATTTAATGATTAAGAAGTAATGATATGGAAGTGTTTTTTTTAGTTTATATAGTAGCCCATCATGCCACACTTTATCAAATGCCTGACTAACATCTAAAAAGGCCGCTGAGCAGTATCTCCTAGCATTGAAGTCTTCGTTTATTTTCTTAACCACTCTGTGTACCTGCTCAATGGTTCCATGAGAACTTCGAAATCCAAATTGATGATTAGGTATTAGCTTGCGGTTTTCGATTATAGGTTTTAGACGTTCAAGCAGTAATTTTTCAAAAACTTTGGAGAGTACAGGGAGCAAACTGATTGGTCTGTATGACTTTATATCATCTAACTTTTTTCCTGGCTTGGGTATCATCACAATTTGGGCAACTTTCCATTGATCTGGAAAATGATTTAATCTAATGATGGCGTTTAAAATTTGAGTAATGGCTACTAAGCATTTTTTACTCGTTTCTTGTAACACTTTTCCTGTAATCAAATCATACCCAGGGGGCCTTTGTAGGATTTAATGATTTTATTGTCCTCTTTACTTCTTTCAATTTGACTTTTTCTATGGGAAGATTCATTTGGAATGGGCATGCTAGATATTCTTGCACTTCGCATTCTTCTTCTTCTGTTGCCATGGCTGGAAATGGTTTAAAAGTGTTTGCCAAATGAATTCCAAATGCATTAGCTTTATCCTTATCGTTTCTTGCCCATTGGTTATTTCCGTCTTTAATTGGAGGAATTGATTGTTGTGGTCTACTTAATTAATTATTAATTAATAATTAAACAAATTAACATTCGAGGAAATAACAACGCTTTTATGCCAGATAGAAGCATGTTTAAATTCACGATCACTTTACACAATAAACAATATTTAAGATGATTTAGAAGTATTTACTCCAGGGCATTTCTTGATAGGAAGAGCAATTATAACACCAAGGCATCCAGCAACAACAATGGCCACCGCAACTTACAATTTTAGATGGAAATTAATACAGAAAATTAAGAAAGACATGTGGAAAGCATGGTCCACAGATTACTTAAATCGGCTACAACTAAGATACAAATGGGAAACCAAACGAAAAAAATCTAGAAATAGGTGATGTAGTAATTATAAAAGAAAAAGATATAAATCCAAGTCAATGGCCTTCAGCAAAGATATGTGACAAACATCCAGATCCAGATGAGACAGTACGAATAGTGACAGAAAAAAAAGCAAAAGGTCAAGCTACAAAGAAAAGTATTCATAACATAATACCACTAATTGAAGAATCAAGAGACTACTCAACTCAATTAAAACCATCATTAGATGAAGCAAGAAATTCTAATTTAGTAGGAAAAAATTATTTATCAACAAAACATTCGGCAAGAGCAATGATATCACTACTGATTGTAATGAATTTAATTACAACAAGCAGAGCAAACTTTTTTTAATTAAAAGTAAATTCACTTTTATAATGCCTTGTACACATATGCGAACACGAACGCCGAACCGATCGGAAGTCGCGTTCGCGAGCGGTTTTCGCGAACAGAGCTCCGAACATTTTCAACGAACACCACTTGTTAATGGAAGTTACTCACATTTGCTTTATTATTTTATAGTATTTTCTACCGTAGGTCAGTAATATTAAACAGCCTGTTTCATAATATTTGTTATTATTTCTTAGACAACACTAGTTTAATGTTATAAGTTTGGGGGCCGGCAGCAAACTACGGTCACAGATTTCGACGAAATTTTTGCACTGGGTGGTAGGTAATGGTCTATATAGTAGATATAAATAATAAAATTTGCGGATAGTCCAGTAGTTTAACAAAAATTAACAAAAATCATGGATCCGAGATTGCCGTGTTTGTGCATGTCACGCACTAAAAAAATTAAAAACATCCCCCGTAAGGCACGGGTCTCGAATAAATGACGAAATTCGAAGGCTGGGATCCTAGGTTTGCCAATGTCAGGGGCAGGGAAAACTTACCCTACGCACGCCCTTCGGGCGGCTCCGGGCAGTTTTCCCAACTCCTGTGTGAATTGTTACAACCGCCGTTTCGCAAATGCACTCGAAAATGCAGAAACTACAGCGATGTTATCATCCCAACGGCATGAACTTGACTGAACACGCTCTATCCCCACCTAAATTAGCACTGCCACGACACAGGCAGAGCACACGTACCAGCAATAGAATGGATTTTTAATGCTAACATGAAGGTAAACTTGTAAAATTTCCATAAAAAGTCGATTTTCAAAATTAAATTGTGAAGTAACCGTTGGGCCGATTTTATTCATCCTCACCTCATAAGAAAGCTAAAATTGTGTTCTTTCAGAATATTTATAGGTTTTCTTTCCTACTTTGAAGGGGGACAGCCGTAGAATACTACCTCTAACCCGCAAAAATTTGTATAATATCGTCATGGACCGACGCACATTCTATGTTCAACATTGCATGTTAGCAGTTTTCAAATGCATCAAATATTTTTTCAAAAGGAATCAAAGTTATATATTTTAAATGAGGATAAACATTTTTATTATCGTATTGGATAACGGTAAAAATTAAACGGTAAAAAATAATTAAAATTAATTACTTTTCAAAAAAAAATTATCATAATGAAGAAATTCATTGTTTTATTTTTATTGCACAAATCCATGACCTACAGAACTTCGTTGTCTTGAGTAGGTAAGTTATGAATTAAAAAAGGTTTAAAATTTTTCTTGAGAAAAAATAAATCTTATTATTAATTTCAAAATCAAATGTTGCGAATTTTTCCATAATACAATAATTAAATGAACCATTGCAGTATTTCTCTATACGAAATATTAATTTAATGACGAAAATCACAAACTGCACTAAGAAATGTCAGATTTATTCGATTTAATAAAAGCAATGATAATTAAAAGAAATTGTGTCTGAAATCTTTCACACCTGTTTCAATTCGTAAAAAAAGTGTGGAGATAACTATTTTGGATTGAATTTTATCAAAGACGTAAATTCATCTTATCCAACTTATAATTTGCAATCAACAAAGATCTGACGTCAAATAAGTTTCAAGATCTACAGAAATTTTTATGTGCATTTTCGGAATGCCAATTATAATATTAATTAATAATTGAGATGAATGAAATAATGAAAATTTTCAATTTGCACATTGCTGTAAATTTTCGTTACCTTCATTAAGCATAAAAAGAATAATGTAGCTACCATAAAAAATATACCTACGCACAAAATAATAATGTGTTTTTTTTAAACATTGAAAGAAAAGTACCCAAACAACTAATTCTTTGTATTTTTAAATTTAATTTAAAACTTGAACAAAAAATCTCGGCTCGCCGAAATGCAGATTGTTATTGTAAGCGCGATAAAATATGAATGAACCTGACGTCACCTTTCTCGAGTAGTGTTCGGTTCGGCGTTCTAAGCGTCAATGTGTACGTGTCTCTTTGAGTGCTCGCTGAAATTTGTTGCAGACTTATGTTGCAAATTCGCCAAAATGCTTGTCGAAATGACGTCATATCCGTTCGGTTCGTTACTTTGCGCGCCTGTGTGTACAAGGCATAAGAAAAGAAAAATTCTCAAGCTAAATTTTTTTAAAACCAATGGTTGATTAATTTTACATTAGGTATTTATTTAACAGAACAAATATTAATCACTTGTGTTAAGTAATATCTAATGTAAAAAATACAAGAGAAAATATAAATACAGCAATTTTAAATTTTAAATAAGAATATACAAGACTATTTTGTGAAGCCGCCGTCAACTCAGCACCCCCACCAAAAATTTATCTTTTATCGTGATCCCGTTGATGTGCAAAATTCGCGATTACTGTCCAAAATTAGTCCATAATAATTATTATCGTATACATTTTTTTTTAATTTTGAAGAGGTGGGGGTGCTAGCTTGACGTGGGTTGTTTGTGCATATAATTTTATCTGCAATTTTTTATGCGCCGAAAATTTAATATTAATATCTAACGCATTTCAAAAGTCATAATGTTGGCGAAGTTGTTATTGGTGTTCACATTAAATTTTGAAAATTTGTTTTTGGTTTGTTATTTTTGGGAGTATAATTTTATTTTTCAGTTACGCATTTAGTAGGAACAATGATTTAACATATTTCTTTTTCAGTTGAATAAATTTGAATTTTAAAGTAGTAAAATTTAAAATATTTCATTACGACTTTTGGTTGCAAACTATTTTGATGATAGAGTTTTATAATATGGGATATATTTTTAGCAGTAAATTATAAAACCAACTACAGAGTGCAAGAGGATGTTCCTCACTGAGGTAGTAAGCCTGGGTTGACTTTGTTGAATAAAAACAAAATATTAAATGCAACTTAATAAATCTGTGTTTAAAATATCATATTTCTCTCTAATTATACTAGGGTTAAGTACCTATATCAAAAAGTAGCATTTACTAGTTGCCTAATATCGTAAGTTTAATGTTCACTTTATAAATATTAGTATGAAAGGATTTATTCCTAGTTCTAAAATTAAGCACTATAAAACTAAACTATTTTTAGATGCCCTAATTTGACATAAACAAAATTTAGTGTAAGCTACTACTCGAACGCAATAGTTACTTCAGTTGTGATAATATATTATGTATTAGTGAACGACAATAATTATTCTATTAAGTATCTAATTCTTACGTAACACTAATTTAGTATTACATAGGTTTAGTATTACATAGAAATGCCATTAAAAATCGGAACTCAAACTTCTGACATAGAGAAGCACGAATACGATGTTAATGCATTGGTATTTTATAATAATAAACTGTACAGTGGAGCAGATGATGGAAAAATTAAAGTATGAATTTAAATTTAAATATTTTTAAAATAACAAAATTAAAACATAATAATATCACCTGTATGATAACCATTAACCCTTGATCGCTATGTGAGCATTTTACCAAAGATTTTACCTACTGTATTGTACTACTTCTTTGCTAGTCTAAAGGTAAGGTACATGCACTAGCGATTTGCGAATTGCGATTTTACGCATTTTTTATCTTTGATTGGTGAAATTGGTAAACTGCCTTCAAATTTGATCAATCAAAACAAAAATCGCATTCCGCAAAACGAAAATCGCTAGTGCATCTACTTACCTTAACAGTTTATTTATAACGTTCTTTATTACGTAGGTACCTACTTATTTTCACTCATTAAGCGATTAACAGTGTCGTAAAGGAAGGCCAAGCAAAATGAAATAGCAATGTAAATAGGTATGGATAAAGTAAAAGCAATAGCGGTTCTTCAGAACAGGCATCTAGGCCCGGCCTACCTTAAATTTGAACAAATCAGATAATTTTTTTTTCGCTTTAAAATATTATATTTTTACCTAATTTATTACGATTAAAAAAAATTGCAATAATACTACGAAAATAGCACCATACCATATATTTTATTTGCAGTTGTTTGCTAGTCAAAGCATGCAGGCACCGGCCGAACCGACTAGCATAGCAGCCAATGTAAATGATAACAGCACCGGCGCGGCGCACCATATGATTTACACAGGCACTATGCTGTTATGGTAGGCCAGTGCTTGTGCGATCCGCAACTCGCAATGCATCCGATTAAACCTCCAGTCGGATGTAGAAAATAAGGGATTTATTAAAATAATACAGCTGTCCCTCGATAATCCGACAGTTAAGGGACCGAGAGAGTGTCGGATTACCGAAAATGTCGGATTACCAAAAATGTCATATTATCAAAGATGTTTTATTCTTAATGCATTTGAACACAATGAAGTTAAAAAAAAGAAGGAAGAAACAGTAAAGGTACATGTAATTTATTAATACCAGGATACAAAATGACAGTACATGTAAGTTTTTAAAAGAAATACGGAAAGAAATTTAAGTAAAATATACAATATGTGGAGGGAGGGAGATGCATGTTGCTGCCGGCAGCGCGTCGGACTACCGAGTACGTCGGATTAAAAAGTGTCGGATTATCGAGGGACAGCTGTATACCTAAAATAATTATATAACATAATTATTATTTGCGACCCTATATTTAATTTTTATTTGAAGATGGATATTATTTAGTGGGTTTCTTGGGTCCTATTATGTAAAAATAATAAAATATAATTATATAAAAATATAAATATATAAAAATAATTATATAAATATAATTATATAAAAATAATTATATTTTACTACTATTATTTACTTAAATAGTTTAAGTTTTTATTAATTCCATTCTTAATAATTGCAATAATAGGCACTGCTAAAACTAACCACCCCGTATTTTTTATTTGCAAGTATAGGGACCGTGTGTAATTGTAATTGCAACTATCGCGTCGATAGCGGTGATAATTTGCAATTATGAGGGGAGGTTTAGTAATCTTTGCATTTACTTAATGGTTTTAATTTAAAATATTATTTAAATATTTAAATAATGGATACGAAATTTTCGTAGTCAGAATAATCTTCTATATTTTAGAAACGATTAGAAACTCAATGACATCCTTACAATTTTTTTAGTGATGGAAGTTTTTAGCAACTGATAAAATGGTCTCAAATCGGAAATTGCTCAAATGAAAAATCAAATCACCCAGAAAATCCATCATAATATGTACCATGCATATTTCCCAAAGTAAATTTTTATAACAATAATTTTTATTGAAGTTACCAACAGTAAAACAATTTTACCGCATCCGGAATTTTGTTTGACAACATTTGTTCGATTACCATTATTTATTCGACTGCTTTTGTGTGACTTACCATTTATTCCAACGAGCATTTGTTCGATTTAACATTTATTCGAATGAGTATTTATTCGAACTGGAATTTTATTCGACATGGAATTTTATACGACATAGTTCATAGTTTGATTGTTTAAATTATAATGCCATTATGCTGTATAAAATTATAAGTACTTGCACTGTACAATGGTAATTTCTTCACTAAAATAAATAAAACATGATTACCTACCTACTTGTCCAAAAATTTCAGTTTACAAAATTTTCAAAATATTTAAAAAGAATGCAATGGGGGTCTACATACTAGGTAATTAAAAAGAGTAAAATATACATACATACTTTAGAACACATTGAACAGGTAGGTATTTAACATTTAAGTATGTAACAAATAATACAAAGAAAAGGAGTTTATAGAATAAAATTCCAAGTCGAATAAATCTTAAGTCAATTAGGATTATTAACTTGTGAAAATATATATTTAAAACTCAAAAACTAAACAAGTTAAACAAACGATTGAAATTCTTAAGATCTTTAATATTTCGATACAGAATGTATCTTCATCAGAAATATTTGAATGTTGCAATGGGAAATTACTAGGAAACGGAATGAGTCTATTGCCATTTGGCCAGCCATCTGTATAGATAAAAACTATACAGTAGTCCGTGAATCAAGGAAAAACCTAAATAATCCGTAATTAGGAAAAACTTGACCCCAATAGTAGAGATGTTAAATAAGAAGAGTATTATAAATATTGCTAAGGCCTTCGATGTCCGTTTTCCTATTGATGGCATTTTTTTCCCTCTTGATTTGAATCATTTCGTGTAGGAGTCTGTCTTTGTATAGTGATTATTTTTAGTATTTTTGCGTTTTTAAAATCCGCGTCGTGTCCCTCTGTTAAAACATGTTTGGCAATAGCTGTAGAATCTGGTTTATTGCATCTAATGGATGAAATGTGCCCTCCCATTCTTTTATGTAAGTATTGACTACTTTGCCCAATGTATGAATGAGTGCAGTGTAAACAGTTAATTTTATAAATTATATCAGATTGTTTTTCCCTCGGTATGTCATCTTTTAGTTGTGTAAAAACTTTCCCTAAATTGTTAGTTGATTTAAATGTTAAGTTTATGTTGTGTTTTTTTAGTTTCCTATTCATTTGGTGTCCTAAGCCTTGGATATACAGTGGTTCCATATACCACTAGAAAAACTAAAGATCTTAAGAATTTCAATCGTTTGTTTAACTTGTTTAGTTTTTGAGTTTTAAATATAAATCTTAAGTCGAACAAATAATTCCTAGAATCCAATTTTACATTAGGAATATAAGAAATGATAATTATTTTGAAATTAAATTGAATTTATTTCATGGCCAGTATGATAAATATGAAAATTTTAAAAGAATTTTGGACCCTTTAAAAGACTAGATGAAATCTAATGCTCTTATCATATAAATTTTGATTATAAATGTAGTTTATATTTCTGCATTACTTTTGTGTCTTTCATTTTTTCTCTAAAATAATTAGGGAAGCAGGAATTTGTATAAATAAGTTTTTACAATTAATTTCCTATGTTCGGCTAACTCATTCAGTACCCGGTAGAAAAATTACATGACAGAGCAGTTAATAAATCATAAATATAACACGACATACAATACTTGTACATAGTAAACACTAGCAAAATTTATGTTCTTCTCCCCTCAATGTTTTACAAAATATCCGGCGTGAGGCGCTTTAACTGGTTTTCGCACGGTCCCTAGGGGCACGGGCCGAACCAACTAGCAAAGCAGCAATGGATTGACATGAAGCACCGTATGATTCATGTGGACCACTTATGCAATTATGTAGGCCTGTGCCTTATTTAAATTGAACATTTTGAATCCGTTATTTGTCATATTACAATCGATTTTAGAACAAAACTTTTTAAACATTTTTTGTTGGAAATTTCATTGTCTTCAATTTCGTTTAAATTTATTTTTTTATTTTTTCGCACTGTTTCTGACTGGCAACGACTTAAACAATAACAGCCGTATGCATAGTGAACTAAGTAGCTACTAAAGCGCTACTAGTGTCTTAGTTAGTAGGTAACCATGAAAACCGTATGCATAGTCGAGTTAAAAGGATACTATCCTTAGTGGGATTACTAAAATCCTTAGTAGGCTTTTAAGAATTTAGTGACGGTCTTGGGCATGTTTAAGACCATTTTAAGCTTACTTTTAACAAAAATTATACACTTTTTTCTATTATATTTTGTCAAAATTAAATTTAGTTTCGTATTTAATTTATTGTTTTAATATGGTAAATTCTATAACATGGATAATTGGTAAATAAGTAATTAATAACTTAACTTAAAGTAGAAAGTTAAATTAATTTTTTTTAAATACTCGTTTAGCTCGCTTTGCATTGAAAATAAATTAATTTAAAATTTAAAAATAATGTAAAATTTTATAAACATTTTTATGATTATGTAGATCATATTTTTGATTCATTATAGCAATGAAAAATTTCGCGAATATTATATAGAATAAAAAAAAAGAGCACCTCGTGTTGTAATCGATTTGTGATCAATTAAATAATTTCAACAATCATGCACGGCCTGGAACTCCCGAAATTCAAGTTTTTGCGTTTATAAGGTACACAGGTATATGAAAAATAAATTTAGATGCTACTTTAATACCGTAATAAGTAGGATTAGAAACAGGTAAAGCTGTTACATTGTAGTAGCCATAATATAACGGTCAATTTTAGGATGTCAGCTGATGTTTTGAAGAGTTGCCAAATAAATATTTAGAAAATCATACAATTATATTCGCACCTCGTCTTCGTAGATCAAATTGTAGTACCTCTAATTTACGTTAGATGTCGCACGTTTAAAGTAACTAAAACGGAAAAACCTCCGTTAGGTACGCCCCTGCTCTGTCCTACCGACATAACCTAGCTCATTCTTGTTTTTTGCGTTGTTTGTTTTGCACGTGTTTTTAGAAATTTTTTAGAAGATGGGAAGAAGTAAACGTTCTCGTGTGTCGTCATACGATACGGATGAATCGGATAGCGAAAGGGAAGATATCAAGAGCACCCTTAGATTGATCAATAAACGCTTACGCCGTTTGGAAGCAAGGCGAGACATTTACGAACCTAGAAGAGAATCCTCCGTTTACACCGACGAATCTGAACGCGAGGTTTTCAGTAAGTACACAAATATAAATTATAAGGGACCATCTTTTTTAGATTATCTGGTCGAATTCTTTGATAAAAGGGGGTCGATATAGAAGCTGTCTTTTTGCCAAAGATATCCCAATTATATGAGTTTTATACAAACTGTCAAGAACTTGACCCCTACACGTTACGAGCTAGAACATATATCCTATTTTCTGTATAAGATTATTAGTTTTTTACACGAGTTGTTCAAAACTTCGTACTGATACTTAACCACAAGTAGGTTACGTATCAGGGAACACACGAGTTGTGTCATACGATAAACCCGTTATATAGGAATATTAGTTTTTTACACGAGTTGTTCAAAACTTCGTACTGATATCTAACCTCGAGTGGGTTACTCATCAGGAAACACACGAGTTGTGTCTTACGATAAGCTCTTTTGTATAGGAATATTAGTTTTTTTACACAAGTTGCTCAAAACTTTATACTGATACTTAACGTCAAGTAGGTTACATATCATAAAACACCAAGTTGTGTTACACGATTGACAGTCTTTTTTCTTTACACCCTTATATCAGTTTTTTGACTTGGCTCATTGTAACAGACGAGTTCTGTTACACCCAGGCTGCATTAAGATTTTGAGAGTAACAATGGTTTTTTAATAGGTGAAAGATCTCACAGGGAGGACCCCGCAGACGCTCCCATCGAGAAGGATGCTCCAGGAGCACAGAGGCCGTCAGAATTAGACGCTAATATACTGGAAATATTAGGCGAGGCGGTCCCAAGTGAAAGGATAGTTGGAGATCCTTTCCACCACGATGTGGCAGTACGGTGGACAAACATCCTGGGTTCTGGCCTTAAGGACGAACAGCGGTCAAGCCTTATAAAAAAGTACCCACCACCAAATAATTGTCTGCTGGTAGAGGCACCAAAGCTGAACCCAGAGGTAGCGTTATCGGTGTCGGAAGCGTATTTGAATCGAGACACTCGTCTGGCCGCAATCCAGAACCAGCTTGGTGCGAGCCTATCCGCCTTGGGGAAGGCGATTACCCTTTGCTTGTCGGAAGAGCCCCAGGGGGGGGACAAGAACGTAGCGCTAATCGAGTTGATTAACGACGCAGCTAAGGTTGTGGCCGATGTGCACCATTCGGAGAGCGATACGAGGAGATTGTTAATCACCACTGGGGTAAATAAGGAGCTCAAACCAACACTAAACAATGGACCAGTGGACGGTTGGCTTTTTGGTGAAGACCTGGGCGAAAGAGTGAGGGCAGCCAAGGCATTGGAGAAATCTAGTTTAGATTTAGGGCTCTCCCAGCCAACAAGGATTAAGAAGACCACTGCCCCTGACGCATCAAGGCGGCATTTAAACTCCAGGCGTCCGTCCCGACAAACGTTCAAGAACGTTCGACAGGGCGGACGGAAGACTCTCACACAGGGGGAACCAACCACCAGTCGGCGGACTTTTCCAAAGAGAAAGACCCACTTTGGACCCCCCAGGCAGAATCGACAATAGACGTCAACAGAGTGAGTAGGCACGCAGGGAGACTGCAATTTTTTATTCATGAGTGGGAGCGTCTAACCTCTGACACAACTATTTTATCATGGTTGTCTGGGTATACAATAGATTTTGTTACGAGACCGTATCAACGATCACCTCCTTTAGAGAGACCCTGGTCTAAGGTGGATTTTAAGGAGATAGACGCTTCCATTAATCATTTATTACACTTAAATGCCATACGTAAATGCCAACCTTGCAACGGCCAGTTTATGTCAAATATTTTTCTTGTACCAAAGAGTGATGGGTCTAATCGAGTAATTTTAAATTTAAAATCTCTGAACGAATTTGTAAACTATCAACATTTTAAATTAGAGGATTTTAAAATAGTGAGGCGAATTGTAACAAAAAACTCCTTCATGGCTACTCTGGACCTGAAGGATGCTTATTTGATGTTACCCATAAAATCTTCACACAGGAAATACTTGAGATTTCGTTTCAACGGCATAATGTATGAATATACATGTTTACCTTTCGGATTATCCTCCGCACCTTTTGTGTATACAAAGCTAATGAAGCCCATCTTAGCTCATTTAAGAGCCAGGGGTTTCTCCTCTGTTCTCTATCTGGACGATTTTCTTTTGCTGGGTGACACCTTTGAAGAGTGCCTAAAGAATGTTCAGGAAACACAGCGATTGTTAATCGCACTGGGTTTTATCATTAATTTTGAGAAGAGTAAACTAGTTCCCAAGCAATCATGCACTTATCTGGGTTTTGTATATAATTCAGTGAGCATGACCATGTCGTTACCAGAGAAGAAGCGACAACGAGTCCTAGATATGGTAGAAAAATTCAGTAGCATCAAATCATGTTCAATAAGGGATTTTGCAAAATTTTTAGGGGTTCTAGTTTCAATTTGTCCGGCAGTCAAGTACGGGTGGCTATATACCAAGGTTTTTGAGAGACACAAGTTTCTAGCCCTAAAGGAGTCTCATAATAACTATAACAGCCGCTTGGAGTTATCGGACATTTTAGCCGAGGATCTAAACTGGTGGAGAATTAACGTACCTAGGGCAATTCATTCAATTAATTCTGGCTCGTACGATTTAACAATCTACTCTGATGCCTCCCGAAGTGGTTGGGGTATTTGCTGTCGAGAAAGTAAATCTCACGGGTTTTGGAGTCAAGTAGAAAAGCAATCTCATATTAATTATTTGGAACTGCTAGCTGCGTTTTTTGGACTGAAATGTTTTGCCAAAGAATTAACTGGGTGCAATGTGTTATGCAGAATTGACAACACGACTGCTATTTGCTACATCAACCGTATGGGGGGTATACAGCATCCGCTGTTAGCTCACTTGGCCAGGGAAATTTGGCAATGGTGCGAACACCGCAACCTGCATATTTTCGCATCATACATCAAATCAGCGGAAAATATAGATGCAGATAGGGAATCTCGTAGGTTGGCACCAGAGACAGAATGGGAATTAGCAGAGTATGCTTATAACTTAATTTTAGAAACCTTCCAGACCCCTCAGGTTGATCTATTCGCAAACAGAAACAATGCTAAATGTACGAGATTTGTTTCTTGGTTTCCGGATCCAGAGGCAATGGCTGTTGATGCTTTTACTTTATCTTGGAATCGTGGCATATTATACGCGTTCCCCCCCTTTTCCATGATTCTCAGAGTAATCCAAAAGATTATTACGGATAGGGCAGAGGTTATTTTAGTGGTCCCTTTATGGCACGCTCAACCATGGTACCCTATTTTCTCAAAGCTTTTGGTACAAGAACCTGTCTATCTTAAACCAGATTATAATCTTTTGTTTTCACCCGACAGGACTCCTCACCCCCTATGGAAGAAGCTTACCCTGGTAGCAGGGAGATTGTCCGGAGAGCTTTCAACAGAAAGGGCATATCCGAACCATCAATACGAATTATTTTAGCTTCCATAACCAACTCAACCATGAAGCAGTATGATTGTGGCTTGAAACGGTGGTGGAGATTCTGCAAGGAGAAGGGATTACCAGTGTTCGAGGCAGACATCACCTCTGTTATAGATTTTTTGACGAACCTATTTGAACAGGGATTATCATATGGGTCTCTCAATTCGTACAGGTCAAGTTTATCACTCATTATAAACCCTCAGATTGGCCTAGATTATCGAATCAAGAGGTTTTTTAGAGGCGTAGCTCATCTGAGGCCGGGTAGACCTAAATACGACTTAACTTGGGACCCCACTATTGTCTTGGAGTATGTGGCTACCCTATACCCAAATGAAGAACTAAGTTTCGATCTCCTCTCGAGGAAGGTGGCCACACTTTTAGCCCTGGTGACGGCTCATCGGGTACAGACTCTCGCCCTAATCGATATTAGAGACATCGAGTTAAAGGTTGGGGGCATACGAATCAAGGTTCCGGCGAGGATAAAGACCACGGGGAAAGATAATTTCCAACCCGTTTTGGAACTACCGTATTTTAAGGACAACCCCAGGATATGCCCTGCGAGGGCTCTGCAGTCCTATTTACTTAAATCAAAATGTCTCCGGAACCCTACAGTGTTTAGTTTGTTCTTGACACATAAGAAGCCACACTCCAAGGCATCATCTCAAACTATTAGTAGATGGATCAAGGAGATGCTGAGTAACAGTGGTATTGACACCTCAATATTCACAGCGCATAGCACCAGACATGCGGCGACATCAGCAGCCTCTAGGAAAGGTATTACATTGGACACCATCCGAAAGACCGCAGGCTGGGCAAGGAACTCAGCCACTTTTGCAAGGTTCTATAATAGACCTACCGTAGAACAGGAGCAGTTTGCAGATACTTTTAATATGCCTGTACAGTAATAGGGATTATTAATAAAATTTTTGATTTTATGTATGTTTTTTAGCTATTTGTTGCAACTAAAACTTTAAACATCTACAATTTGATCTACGAAGACGAGGTGCGAATATAATTTAATAATCAAACGAACTTACCTTAAGTGAAGTTTGATAATAATTATATGAAGCACCTCGTCGAGTAGATCACACCCAACCCTACCCCATTGTCATTCCCTAGAAGTTGCAACTGAAATAATATAACTTTAAAAAGAATGAGCTAGGTTATGTCGGTAGGACAGAGCAGGGGCGTACCTAACGGAGGTTTTTCCGTTTTAGTTACTTTAAACGTGCGACATCTAACGTAAATTAGAGGTACTACAATTTGATCTACTCGACGAGGTGCTTCATATAATTATTATCAAACTTCACTTAAGGTAAGTTCGTTTGATTATTAAATAAAATCATACTAACTAAATTGGTACTAACGTTCATTTTAAAAGTACTATGCATACCAATAATTTAGGAGCTACTACACTGCTATTACTAACTAGTAGCTAGTTCGGCGCTTCGCACCTCAGTCAACTAACTTAGCGCTCCGCAGTAATGAAGCATTTTCCACCTCGGCACGTAATATACTATTATTATTTTTACACTTAAAATTCTATTATTTAAATTTTTGGTTTAGATTTTGTTTAATATTATACCTTCTATATAATGTTATAAATAATAAATTGTTTACTTTCGCTTGTTCCAGATATGGGATGAAAATTTAAAGCTTATCAAAGAAACTAAAGCACACGAATCGTCTGTATTCTCGTTGGCTATCGGTGAAGACACTTTATACTCTTGTTCAAATGATGGATTTGTTAAATCTTGGTCACTCGAAAGTCTTAAAGCAAAAGAAGTAATTTTATCTGGAAATACTGAAATTTGGAAAATTTTTTATAACGCCGGAAAATTGTATGTTGGTGATGATTCAGGACTAGTATGTAGTTTTAATACTTTGAAAAAGTTTAAATAATATACCTAAAACATTTTAGGTGAGAATTTTCAATAAAAGCAACATTGAAGGTGTTTTGGAAATTATGCATCCTATAGCAGATCTTTTGATAGTTGGAAATTTGGTTTACACAGCAAGAGATTTATATATTATTATATCGGAAGTTTTTCCTGGTATTTTTTAAAATAGTAGTTCTAGATATTATTAACATTCAAATAATAGATTAAATATATCGTAACCTGTGAAAATATATAATAATAAAAATTAAATGATAAACAGGTTAACAAAACGAATTTAAATAAGTTTAAATTAAAAACTTGCAATTTAAACTTATAGTCCATTTTTTCATTTAAGGCGGGCATAAGTGAGACAGAAAATGTATAGTACTCTTTCTCTCATGCACATGGGAGCGCATAGGAAACAAAAATCAACATAACGTCGTAAGAATTTTCAAAACGAAATATAATTTCTTGATTGTTTTTCAATTTTTAGAATCTTAAAGCTTCAACAACTGTTCTAAAGAAAATTTCTAGCCGATCGGATAATTACTTTTAAAAATACGAAAGTTTTCAAAACAGCCGAAAAATAGTTGATACAATTTTACACAGATTTTATTTTTTTTAAAAGTAGTTTTAAATCAGATCGTCTTAAAAATTCCTTTAGAACAACCGCAAATATATTATCCTTCGATTAAAACTAAAACATTTAAAAAATTCGGTTTATTTTCGAAGCAACCTTCGACGTTTCCTCAAATAATTTTCAGATTAATTTCAATATTATTATTGCAGCAAATTTGATTAAAATTTACAGATTGCTAAAATTTTAGTGGAGCTTTAGAAAAGCAGAGAGCGCTGTATTTTTAAATGACTTTTGTATAATGAACATTGTATAAGAAATAATTAATCTCCAAGATTTTTTATTATAAATAACTAAGCAATAATATTTTTGTATAATTAGGCTAATAAAAATGTTACAATTTACAATTATTATTCTAGTTTAGCAAAGACGAACAATTTTTTTCTTGAAAACAAATCAAGAGACCTGCAAAAAGGTTGTTGGGATTCACGTTCAATTTTTAAAACGCAACTATCGGTCAGCAAATAAAAGGGGAGGAGCTTATGTCTCCCACTAATAAAATCACAACCTTAAGCATTCAGAGAATAATTTGTACTAAAATGATGACCTTGAATATTAGCCAATGAAATTGTCACGACGTTAGCCGCTTTTACACTACTGAAATTTACGTGTTGTTGACAGATAACATTTAATATTTCGTATTATGTCAGAATGTATAACGTTAAAATTAAATAGTTCCTATGCAACCTTTCTTTATTTATTTTATCAAAATCGCATTAAAATTGAAATAAATTTGTTAAAATACGTTTTCTAAAATCACTTCTCATTCTGCCTTTGTAAATGTGACACTTTGCAGACGACCTGCCACCTACTTACTGCTTCTATGAGATCGACTATACTTAAATTTGTTTTATTAACCTGTTTATCGTTAAATTTTTATTATTATAAAGGGTCGGTCGATGTTTTAAGAGCTCGAATTTCACCGAAATTTTTGCACTGGGTGGTAGGTAATGGTCTATATAGTAGATATAAATAATAAAATTTGCGGATGGTCCAGTAGTTTTTCCAAAATTAACGAAAATCCTGGATCCGAGATTGCCGTGTTTGTGCATGTCAAAACGGCT
This sequence comes from Cantharis lateralis, assembly GCA_963170105.1. Taxonomy (NCBI): domain Eukaryota; kingdom Metazoa; phylum Arthropoda; class Insecta; order Coleoptera; family Cantharidae; genus Cantharis; species Cantharis lateralis. The sequence continues at coordinate 16,540,572 of OY720629.1, forward strand.
CGGAGCGCTCGAAGCGTGTATTTTCTTCAGATATTAAAAAAATTAAAAAAGGTTAACGGCGACAATGGACATAGGTGGCTATGAAGAATCATCATATGTCCCGGGACTTGACAGTTTACTGTAAATATCAATATTTTAAGAAATATTAAGTTTACATCAAGAAAAATGCAATAAAACTAGTCCCAACGATTACTCGAAAACTAATAAGCCGATTTTCAATTATTTTTTGAAATGTTTGTAATTACAATGGCTTAAGTCTATAGGCGTGCGGTTTACTCCAATTTTCAGTTCATTTACCGACCAATCAGCGATCTAGTGACTGGAAATGATTTTATTCGATTTATTATATTATATTGAAGAAAAATTTCTATACACACCTTATTTTTTTATGGAGGGTTTTATAGTTATAAACAATCTTTTGTTTCATAAATCTAAATTTCGGAAGAAAATCTGAAAAAATTATATAGGCATAACCAAAACACACATATTTTGTATCTGACTTTTCTTGTAAAATCAATGGGTTTTAAGATAAAACTCAATAAATGCCCTACTTTTATGATTTATTTTGCTCAGAAACCAATTGTCCAATCACAATAAATGAAAAATGAAAATATTCAGCCGACCTTAAACTATCAAGACATTTTTTTTTTCATTTTGATTTTTAGTGTTAGTAACAATGAAAAAACAATGAAAAGAGCGCGGTCGTAGGCGAGCGGTATGAATGCTCGATTGCTTATGCCGTAGTTGTAGGTTCGATCCCCGACCAAGTACACAAGGATATTTCGGCCGTGCTCCCTCACAAGATGCTGGCAACATCTTTGAGGTATTAAATGCCTAAATACCTCTCCAATCTTGATTAAGAGATTAGGAAACCGCGTTCTCTGTGCGTGCGTACATCCATCCGACGAGCTAGGATGGAAGCTTTAATTCAAATTAATATTGTTTATTAGCCACTAAAATACAACATATTATACGTACATGTGGTTTGTCATAATTGAAATTGCCTAAATACTAGAAGATGTGACAAAAACAGAACTATTTTAAATACACATTGTTCCTTGGCGCCGTGAAATGTATTATTGACTAATTTTTTTTAATACTTTCACTTACATACAGTGGCGGATTTCCGAACAGGCGCAAGAGGCGCGCGCCTCGGGCCTCATAAATCCAGGGGGCCTCAAAATTCAGCTCTCAAAATAAAATAAAGTAATTTTATCTAACTTTTTCTGTAATGAAAATAATTAATTAATAATTATTACAGCGTATTTCATAATTCATAAGAAATTGTGGCATAGGGAAAACACATTGAAAAGTAACCAATATAAAATAACAACTGATGTGAGTAGTAAAAACATTTAGAGTGGGCCTCAAAATTAAATTACTCCTGGAGCCTCTCAAATGCTAAATCCGCCATTTTCCCAAGTCCTACTGAGTTAGGCCAAGTATTTCAGTTGCAGGTTAAACCAAAAAATTTGGGTTAAACAATGAAATACGTTGAAAAGCTGTTTTTACGCAATATAATTGGTTAACCCGCACTTTTTGGTTTAACCTGCTACTGAAAAACTGGGCTTGTTTGTCAAGTTTGGTTTAAATTGTCAAAGGATCCAAGAGCATATAAGAGACGAAGAAGCAAACCAAGAAATATTCAGTTTTATGAAGAACACACCACGTGACCATAAATGAACGTTTAAACTAATCATTATTTTTAGTATAAATTTAAAACTTTAATTTTTGGTGTTTTGGATTAAAACTTTTTGAAAATAAAAATTCTATATGTGTTACATTCACATAAGAATCGTTCAGTAAGGTTTTAAAATTATAGTCAAATATGCTATTAGAATCTCGTTAATAGAGCGCAATTTATGCGCGTCACCTAATTTCATGAGAAATCGCTCTTCCCTTAACCTTTTAGGGAAAACATATTGAAATTAAGTCGGCTAATAAAATGACAACTGATGTGAGTAATAAATTTTTAGAGGGGGCCTCAAAATTAAATTGCGCCTGGGGCCTCTTAAATGCTAAATCCGCCACTGGTGCCTAAATGTGTATTTGTACTGGAAATTTATCAGGACAATTTATTGGTTCTATTAGAATATCAATAATAAACCGCCACATGAAGTTGTACATACATATTTACTGCTATATTTATGATTCTTCTATTTTAATCTACTATAGCGCATTACTTTTCAAACAAATAATAGTAAAGCGTTTTCAGAGGCTTCCAAGGTTCCAAGAAATTAGTTTGAATACTTCTAAAATTCAGACATTCGTAAAGTTGACACGATGGTAGAAATTGCTATATTGTTACGTTTTCCGTTAATTTGTTTATCAAAACTCGGATTTATATCATCAAGTGGTACTTCAAAAATAGCTCTATTCTTTATGTTTTTTCTATCACTTTATTAATGTTTCATCAAGTTTTGGCGTTATTTCAATTAATTTATATGAAAGGAGATGTCTTTAATTTTGTTGATAATGTGGAATCATTATCAACTTACTTTCAGGTTAGCAAACACCATCACTAATTTAAAGAATTAGTAGAATTCACTTTTAAAGATGTTTGGAAAAGTAGTCATTTATGATGTACTCCAGAAAGAAAATGATAAATTTAATAGAATTATCAAAATATTTTTGGAAAGCCAACATTTGCTCAAAAATCATAGAAATAAAAGTAAACAGTATCGGAAGAAATGTTTATTCTTCTCAAAGGATTTTAATATGCTGCTTTTATATTTGCGCAATTTTCATGTGTTTAACAACCGTATTTTTTGGAAAAATTCTACCAATTGGAACTAAATATAATAGCTATAATTTTAATGGCATGCTTATTGGGGTACTTACAAATATAAAATAAAATACCTTTTAAATTTTTAAAATAGTCTTACGAACTTGGAGCGAGTCAGAATTTGTTGTGTAAGAATTGATGTTTTTTAAGTTCAAAGAGCAAAGAGGGCCTGATTGCTTGCGTTGTTTTTGACAGAATTTTACATTACTTTTGAAGGAATTATCGATTAATTATTAAGGAAAGCTGGATGCCTATGTGTGTGAACGGTTTATCTGAAATAAAAAATAAGAACGATTCTGCTAGTGAATGAAAATATGCGATCCTTGAACGAAGGATTGTAAAAATTTGTGATTTTTAGAAAATGCTAACAGTTCAAATAAAAGTTTGTTTTTGGACATAAAAAATATTTTATAACACCGGGACCCAATTGCCCACTCGATCCCCCGGTAGTTACGCCACTGTTAGTTATAATAGTGGAATAGTAAAAAATATGCTTTAGTTAGGTATTTCATTTTTATCCAAAATTAACTCTTGTCTAATTAATTTTATTTCTAATGTTTAATCGTAATTATATTACTTGTAAATTATTAAATTGAGATGGTTACGCATTTTTGAAGTTCGCAACGTGACAAAATGAATTTGAACATGCGTCCAACGACACCACGAATATTTAATTTTTTCCTTTAAATTTGAACTTATTATTTAAAATTATGTTTCCTGTTAATTTTCGAGTTTTGAAGAACTTGAAAACCTGACGTCCTTTTACAAATTCCAAACGGGAACTGTTTCATGTGAAATATAAATTATTAAAATTCAAAAACGTTTCTTAGAAAGGTGTCCTCTATCACCACCTAAGTTATTTAAAGTGTATCGAGGATACCCTATAAACTTAATTAAATAACAACAATACGATTCCTTTAATAATTAGTTAATCCTGTGAAAAAAATTCTTGAAAATTTACTATTTTTTCAACTCTAACAGTGGTGTGTTCCCCCTTAAGTCAACATGAACGAACGGTGTGTGTGTTAGGGTGTGTATGGATGTATTTAGATAAACTTCTTTGAATGCATTTTTACACAAGCCTAGATCGTAAAGAGCTGAAACATATATAACACAATGTTATCTAGTATATGATTCACTAATAGTTTTTTTTTTTAATTATAAAATAAACAAAAAACAGTTACGGCGTGGCCTTAGATCGAAAAAGCTTGTAATACGATAAGTACTGCAATTAAAATGTAAATTGACAATTTGTAAAGAAAATTGATCGGTATTTGTCTTTTATATTGTTTTACCTCCAATCAATCAAAAAAATTGGAGGTATGGTAATCGAAAAAAAATTTCAATTTTTTTTTTTTTAATTTTCGAGATCACCGTGTCCAGAAACGTAAAGATCTGCAAAAAATAAAAAATAAATTTCTGTGTCGGTCTGTCAGTCGGTCGGTCGGTCGGTCGGTCGCCAGATTTTGTCCCTCGATTTATTCCTGAATCATCCAACCAATCAGGACCAAATTTGGTATAATAGTAGAGTTTACGGTAGAAAAGTGAAAATAAGGTTTTCGTCGCGATCTATCAATCAGGAGTGCCACTACAAGAAAATGATATAAAATTTTTTAAAGCGATTTTGTCTTACGATAGCTTATTTTAAAGACCTTGAAAAGCTATATCCAGAATAGATGAAATGAACTTTCTACCTGTCATCTGTCAAAAATTACAAGCTGTCAAAGTTAAAACTTCAAGAGTGAATAACTCCCGAAGTACTAAAAGAATGTCAACCAAATTCGGTAAATAGGAACATTGCCCCCAAAGGACTTCACAGCATATGGAACCTTTTAATAAAAATCAGGAATGCAATATGAAAAAAAATAATTAATTTTTTTTGTGAATACTTAAAAAAAGTCTTTGTCCCTCGATTTTTTTCGGCATTTCTATGTCGATGGCATTCAAACTTTTTGGACGTGTGTCTTGTAGGCTCTAGTGGTGAAAATAAGGTTTTGACAGAGAAATCTTTGCCAGGGCTACCACAATAAAATAAATAAAAAAAATGAAAATGTCATCATATCTCCGAGAATGTATAACCGATTCAGAAAAAATTTGGTGTGCTGATGATTGGAGGTATTGCGGCAGAAGTGACGATATTTTTTGGGAAGATTCAATCTTAATTTCAACAGGGCACAGTTAATTTGTTTAAACATTATAAAGATGCCCTGTACATTGTTCGGAGTGCGAAGACCAAGGCGTTTGCGCAAGGGAAGATAAGCCTTCTTCTTGATTGACTTTTCGAGGTGAAAGGGTGTTTTCCCGTGTTTTGGTGTTGCTTTTTTTGAAATTTTTCCAGATTGTTTAAATTCTGTGAATTTTTTGTTATTTTTATTATTGATTTGAATTGCAGTAATTTTGCATTCAACTTTATCTGCTTCGGTACATGCGACGAAATTTAATTTTAATATTTTAATCATTTACAAGGGCATGTATTGAAGGCGATTATCTGAGTATGCATATCTCACATTTTTAAGAATTCTTTTTTGGTTGGCAGAAAATAATTTAAATTTTTAGTTGCATCGAGTTTTTTTTTATGTTTGGGATTTCGATTTTATTTTGTAATTTATAACTGAACCGACTACTGGGGTTGGGAGTTTGCCTCCGACTGAGATAGTGAGGGCTAATAGGTTGCATTATTCTTTAATAATTAATTTAGGAATTAATTGCAATACATTTAATTACCTTTTATGGTTTAGGCGTGACAGGTATTCGAAAGCACACACTTTTTCTTGTTATTTATTATGGGCAACTTTGTATGCCTTTCACGCTTAAACTATGAAAGATCTCCAAAAATATGCTATCCGTAACTTTTTTATAGAAAATTATTTCTATGGAATTTTGTTGTATTCTTTAACTTTCTCGCAGCGTTTTCATTTTAAAATTGCACCGATGTGTTAATTCTGGGTGTTGCAATAGCTTTTTATGGGACAGCAACCAAAACATATCCTTTACGTAATGAGTAAAATATATGAGTAAATATATATAATGGAATAATAGTATTTTATTTTATTAGAATGGAAAGATTTACATTTCCTGTCTAGCGAGTTTTTCCGCCGAGCCGAGCTAATGGAAAACTTGCGTTTTGGCTGGATTCGCCTTTGATGGTACGAAAATTTACCTTTCCATTTGAATAACACATATTACTTTTTGTCCAAACAAACAAAATTCAACTATTAATTTCAAAATTTTAATTTAAAATAGCAATATTATTGTAATGTAGTAATAATAAGAAATACTACGAACAAGGAGAATCGATATTCTTCAAATCTTGAAATTAACCTTTTTTTTTACTAAATTAAAGCGTTACGATCACTTTCGCTACGTTTTCCGATAAAAACTATTTTCCACAAATATAACACAATAATCATAAAGTGACTGCTAGTATTATTTTCTTTAAAATATATTTAGTTACGGAAACCATTTTATCATAACATCATTGAATTTTTTGTTCTTCGTTATTTTATGTTTTACATTAGTTTATATTATTTTCAGATCAGAAGAGAATCAGTACAATACGATCCATAGAAGGCAAAGCACCTACTTGCGTAGTATCGAATAACTTGTGTTTTCCAAGTAGAAGTGGAAAAGACATATGCGTATACGATAATACAAAGCAATCTGATTTTAAAGAAATAGGAAAAATTGTGGTATGTTAAGTAATTGTATTTTTTGTATTCTTATTGAGTGTTATTGTAAGGTGTTGCCAACTTTAAAAAAGAGACAAATATTGAAACCATAAAAATAATTAGATTTGTTTGCTACATGTAACAAAATATATCAATATTTTAATTTATAAAACATTAATAATTTTAGCACGTGGTTTATATTTATGCAGTTTTTAGTAACATCCATTCTGCTCAGTATTGAAATTATAAAAAGTAAATTTATTTAAAAATAAGTAAAAAATAACAGTGCTATAGTAGTTCTCACGGAACTTCAGCCCTCGTCATAATAAGCTGAATGTAGCATACACAACTGATTAGTTGCATTGACAAATGCAAATGATATGTATGACAAGGATAGAAATAAAATTTCATGTCATCTTCACGCGATGTAATGTCGACATACGTTAGAAATATTGGAATTTGAAGTATTGTAAGTTAGAAAAAGACAGAAAATCAGTAGTACAACATGAATACACATACTGCTTAATTAAAATTTACATTGATTTGACTTTTATTAGCAAAATGTCACGATAAGGTTATAAACAATTTTAACCTCCTATTTAATGGCGGGCTCGTCCTATTGTTTGCAGGTTGCACAATCGCCAAAAATTACGCCATAGGAGTAATATTTAATTTAATAAATTGTGTGAACAATACTTGATCGGCAAACAATCAACTTTTTTTGAGGTACTAAAAAAACCCTATCTAACATTTTAAGAGAATAATAAATAGGGAAAACTTCAATCCCACATATCTAAAGCATAAGCCGCCACTGTTCCAATTAATGTATAGTTTTAGGTTAGACTATGACAGCGGTTTAAATTTACCGCTTCTATTTTACTTCACAAAAAGTTATGTTTACAGACATACATTTGACTAGTGATTCTCATCTTAGTTCGTATGGTTTAGAATAATGACGAGGGCTGAAGTTCCGTGAGAACTACTATATTCATAAAATTTGTAAAACAGTGTTATATATAGCTGATAACAAACCAAATAACGAATAATAATTAAAGCGAACGACCAGTAACCTGGTTGCTAAAAATAATTTGTTAAACAAATTAATTAGTGATGTGTGGATGATGGAATCTAGTGGGTATTTTGGGTCATACACAAATAAAGCTACTTTATTATTATATTTGCTATAAGAAAATACTATATTTACCCGTTATCCGTCAAAATTAAATTAAATTTAAACAATATAGAAACTAAAAATTGACAAACACCAAGGTTACACGTCCATTTCTTGCGAAATTTCCGTGTAATGGCGCTTATCAAAACTACACATATTTTCAAAGACTAAAGCGATCCAGCGGCGTAGCTTGAAAAAGGAATTAAACGGTCAGCATTTCATTTCAGCATTTCTCGTTTGAATTGCTTATAATGCTCTCACGCTTTATCAATTTTCAGCAGGGGACTAGACGCGTCCTCTAATTTCCTAGTTTACCCACTCTTTAAAGTTGCAATGCTTTACTTACACTGTAAAAGAAATAATTCATTTCTATATTAATAAAAATCTTTTTATAGGATGCCCACGAAATGATCATAAATGCATTGTGTGAAGTAAAAAATAACGACAATAATACATACTTATGTAGTGGTGGTTGGGACAAAATAGCGAAAATATGGAAAATCGATGATTTGTCTAATAAACTAAACGATAGCTGTCCGGTTAGCATTGTTATCAATGCTCTTACTGCAGGATCGCCTAATCAAATTTTTGCCGGAGGGTCTGATGGATATATTATTAGAATTGATATGTTATAAATAAGTAATATTATTATATATTTATAATATAAATAAGTAAATATAATTATGTATTAAATAATATATTTAAACTGTGCTACGATATAGTATTTACATTTAATTTATGTATGCGATCCTTATCAGCACTTGAAAGTGGTCTCAATTTCAAAATAATATGTTCAGATTTCAGCAGTTTACCCTTTATTCATTAATAATACGTCAGTATTATTGCTTGTTACTCTGTATTTATTTTAATAAATTTTCATTGTTGTTTACTTGCAAGTGTCTTCAACCTAGATGCCGAACCTCTATCTCGGAAGAGATCTTCCGGCAACAATTTTAGTGATACTGGACCCAACAATGTTAATGTTGAAGAGATCGATCAGGGTATCAACAACCAACCCTATATCGAGTTTCTGTCGGACTCAATTGTCTTCAAGATATGTCAGTTGAATGATGAAGGACTAACAATGGCTAAATTTGAAATTCTCGGAAGACTTATGAAAGAAACAAACTGTGATATGCTATTACTGGAGGCAGAAAAGCAGAACGATAATAGCATGGATCAATTACCACGTTTACATGCGGCCGTTAGGTCGACCTAAGGTTAGATCGATCTAAGCTAGCTCGCTTCTAAGTTTTACAAACAGGTGTATACATGCAATTAGTTAGTTCGAACTGAAAGCGGTGTTACCAACTAAATCATTTCTAACGTCGTCATTATCTCCAGTTAATCTAAATTTTTTATTTTCTAATTCCTTCTTTTCCATTGCAAAAATATTCAACAACACCAAACATAAGTATACCTAACCTTTAAGATTCGAAAAGCGTCAACAAGTAGTAATAATAACAGAATATTTATTATAACCCATATTATTAACCCACCAAATAGTTGGTACAATTGCGCTTAGTTCGAGCTAAGCCGTATACATTCAAATTTAAATTCGAGCTAACGTCTTAGCCCACGTTTTTAGCTCGACCTAACTTAGGTCGATCTGACGGATTAGGTCGGCCTACCTGTAGGCGAGCGGTTTATCGTCTCAAACTCGCTTAAAAACTACATTAACCGACCAATCAACGTTCTAGTGGCTGGAAATGATTTTATTCGATTTCTTATATTATACTGAGAAAAAACTTCTATATACACTTTATTTTTTTATGAGTCGTTTAATAGTTATAAACAATCATTTGTTTTAAAAATCTAAATTTCGGAGAAAAAATCTGAAAAAATTATAGAGGCTTAATTGGACCAAAAGACACATTTTTTGTATCGTTGATTTTTCTCGTAAAATCAATGGTTTTTAAGATAAAACTCAATAAATGGCGAAAAATGCCTACCTTTATGATTTTTTTTCTCAGAAACCAATTATCCAATCAGAATAAATAAAAAACAAAAGTTTTCAGTCAACCTTAAACTATAAGGTAATTTTTTTGCATTTTTAATTTTTACTGTAAGTAACAGTGCAAACTGTATTAGAGTAAACACGCAAATTTGTGTTTTATAATTATTATTAAATCTTTTGTTTAGTCGTTTTGGAGTTAACTTATCCTTGCCAACCACTTATGTAAGTAAAAGTATCAAAAATGTAGTGAATAATATGTTTTACGCGGTCAAGGAACATGGAGTATTTATAATAGATTTGTTTTTGTGACATCTTCTAGTATTTAGCTTATTTAAATTATGACAATCCACGTGTATGTAATATATTGCATTTTAATGGTTAATAAACTATTTGAATTTGAATTAAAGCTTTCATCATAGCTCGCCGGACGGACATACGCACGCACAGAGGAAGCGGTGTTAGAGATCTACTCCAATACGGTTTTCACTATTAGTAACACTAAAAATCAAAATGAAAAAAAATGTCGTGATAGTTTAAGGTTGGTTGAATATTTTTATTTTTTATTTATTCTGATTGGACAATTGGTTACTGAGAAAAAAAATCATAAAGGTATGCATTTTTCGCCATTTATCGAGTTTTATCTTAAAAACTATTGATTTTACGAGAAAAGTCAAAGACACAAAAAATGTGTGTTTTGGTCCAATTAAGCCTCTATAATTTTTTCAGATTTTTTCCCCGAAATTTAGATTTTTAAGACAAAAGATTGTTTATAACTATTAAACGACTGACAAAAAAATAAAGTGTATATAGAAGTTTTTTCTCGGTATAATATAAGAAATCGAATAAAATCATTTCCAGTCACTAGAACGCTGATTGGTCGGTAAGTAAACTGAAAATAGGTGTAAACCGCTCGCCTACTGAGTGTATACATGAAATGACTAACTAGCTCGAGCCGACTCAGGTCGACCTAATGGCTGCATGTAAACGTGGTAAATGTGTTATTAATAACTTTTCATATGTAGCATCCGTAAATCATTGATATAATGGTATTGCTACATTTATGTAAAGAATAATTTGGTCGAAAACTGTGCAGTGACAGATAATAGATTTCAAGAAGATATGTATCTCGTATATTATCATAAAAATTGAATCAGTATCTATTATTATTATTTATTATTTATTAGCATTACATTCCGTAGAATAAAGCTGTCCTAATAGGACTTACAAAATCCTTTTCTAGAGGGGGATTAGTCCTCTTACAAGTTACAAGTGATACTGTTTTAAATGTTGCGATGTGTTTTTGTTTCATTAATCACCTCTCTCCATCTCTTTCTGTCATTGATTCGCTGTTTCTAGTCACTTATTCCTATCTTCCTGAGATCTTCCATCACGCAGTCCCACCACCTTAGTCTTGGTCTTCCTCTACATCTTCTTCCATCCGGTTTCCACATCGTCAGAAGTTTTGTCGGTTCTTCATCGTCTCTTCTCATTATATGTCCTAGCCATTTCACTCTTTGAGCCTTCATGAACTTGATTATATCTTCACCTTCCATTTCATTTCGTATTTCAAAATTCATTCTCGGTCTGAGTCCGTCGTTCTCTTCTTTAGGTCCTAATATCGTTCTTAAAATCTTTCTTTCAAAGCATCTCATTTCTTCTTCTTCCTTTTGAGTGATACACATTACTTCTGACGCATACGTGAGCACTGGTCTTATTAGTGTTTTATATATCTTTATCTTAGTGATTTTCGTTATTCCTTTATCAGTTAGTATCGCTTTATTCGCATAGTAAGCTCTGTTTCCCGCCTGAACTCTTGCTTTGATCTCTGTGTCTTTATTGCTGTTACAGTTTATTTGCACCCCAAGGTATTTAAAATTTTCGACTTTTTCAAACACCTGTTTGTTGATTTTTATTTCCTTTCTCGTGTCATTTGATGATCTTTCGCATTTCATATATTTTGTTTTTTCGCAGTTAATAATCAGCCGCATTTCCTTAGCTGCTTCTTCTATGTTTTGAAATACTTCAGTCATACCCTTTTCAGATCTTGAAATTACCACCACATCATCAGCGTACGCCACCAATTGTGTCTCTTTGTTTCGAATTGTTTTTCTGCAGTTTGTGCGTTGGATTATTCTTTCTATTGCTATATTAAACAGGCTGGCCGATAGCGCGTCTCCTTGCCTTACACCGCTGTTTATGTTAAAGTTTTCCGTCTCTCCTTCTGTTGTTCTTACTGAGGCAGAGGTTTGTTCAAGTGTCATCCTGATTATTCTTATTAGTTTAGATGGTATTTTCCATTCTTTCATGGTTCTCACCAGCCCACACCTATCCACCTTGTCGAAAGCTTGCTTGAAATCAATAAATAGTAAATGTATGTCGATGTCGTATTCGTAGCATTTTTCAACTATCTGTTTAACAATGTGCAAAGCATCAATTGTTGATCTTCCTCTTCTAAAACCATATTGGCAGTTGCCAATTATTTTGTCTGAATACTTTATAAGCCTGTTGTGTATTATTGATGTCAATATTTTATACGCCACGTTTAGTAGTGTAATGCCTCTATAGTTGTTACAATTCTCTGCATCTCCTTTTTTTTCAATTGTTACTATAGTTCCCTCGCTCCATACTCTAGGCATTTTCTCTTGTGTCCATATTTCTTTTACCAGTTCATAAATGTTGTCGTGTAGCATCTGTCCTCCATTCTTGATCATTTCAGCCATTACCCCATCTTTCCCTGGAGCTTTTCTATTTTTGAGTTGTTTTATTATCTGAAAGATTTCTTCTTTTTCTGGCGCAATGACTTGTTCTTCATTCTCTGTCGTTTCCAATTCTATTTGTGTTAGATTATTACTCTGGTCAACATTCAGCAATTTATTAAAGTGGTTCATCCATATTCTTTTTATGTCTTCGGGATCGTTTATGAGTTTACCTCCTTCATCTTTTATTCCCCTTGGTTTAATTGCAGCTGTGTTTTTTGTGCTCTTTATCTGTTTGTAAAACTTACTCATGTTATTCCTTGCATTGCTTTCTTCTATTTCTTTCATTTTTTCTTCTATCCATTTACCTTTCTTTTGTTTATATAATCTATTAGCTTCTTTTCTGCTGTCGTTATAATTATTCCAGTCGTCCGTTTCATTTGTTGCAAGCCATTTCAGTCTTAATGACCTCTTCTTCTTATTTTTCTCTTCACATTCATCGTCAAACCATGCTTTCCATCGCACTTTCTTTTTAAGACCTATCACCTGTTCAACGCTTGATGTAATTGTTTCTGATATATTTTTCCATTTCACATCTACATCATTTGCATTTTCTACTCCAACCTTATTCAGTATTTTCCTTTCTATCGTTTCTTCGTACAGTCCTCTTGTCGTTTCAACGTTAAATTTTTCTACTGCGTATCGTTTTTGTTTTTTGCGGTTTCCATATTCTTTCTTGAATATGTTCTTTCATCGGTTTCTTGTGCAGTTTTTTGTTTAATTACCGCAGCTACTAGGTAATGGTCTGTGTCAGCGTTAGCACCTCTGAAGGTTTTGACATCACTTATAGACGTAGCTCTTCTTTTTGATACCATCACGTGATCAATTTGATTACCATCCGTGTTTCTACCCCCAGGCCATCTCCAAGTGATTTTGTGCTGTTTCTTGTGTTCGAATTTTGTACTGCTGATTATCATGTTTAGTGATGCTGCTAGGTTGCATAATCTTGTACCGTTGTCATTTGTCATCTCATGTATTGTGTGTTTACCAGCCACATCACTCACGTGATCTTCTTTCCCTATTTTTGCATTGCAGTCACCCATGATTATTATTGTGTCATGCTTGGGTGTCGCTTCGTATAGTGTTTCCAGTTCGTTATAGAATTGTTCCTTATCTGCCTCGGCACTTTCTTCGGTTGGTGCGTATACATTTATTATTGATAAGTTATTTGGTACCATTTTGACTCTTAAGTATGCCAATCTTCCCCCCATTGGTTTAAATGACATTATTTTATTTTTCAACTTCTTCGTCACTACAAATCCCGTACCGTTACAACCCTGCTTCTTTTCTCCAGAGTACAAAAATACATAATTCTCTCCATTAATCTCCCCCTGTCCCCCCCATCTAGTTTCCTGTAGTGCTGTTATGTCTATTTTATACTTTGTTAGTTCTCTTGTAACCTCCTGCAGCTTACCGATTTTTAGTAACGTTATGATATTCCACGTACCTATTCTTAGTCTTCCTTTCGTTGTCCTTTTCTTATGTAAATAAATCAATTTTCCATTTTCTTGCCGGTTCGTCATATTTTCGGTTTCGGTTTTGTTTTTTTCTAGTTTTTTGGCCACGTGTCTGAGGAGTCTGTTCTCAATTCCACCATTTTTCTTTTCTGCTGGTCCCATGCTATAGTGATTCCTGGCATGGTGAGTTTTAGATGACCCACTTTCACTCTTTGTCCTTTCTCTCTTTCAGCTTTTGCTCGCGATCTAATATCTTTCATTATGCGTCTCTCCGTAGTCGTGAGATCACTATCTATAAATATCTCGCTTCCAATCAGTTTAAACTTGTTTTCCAATACATTCATCTTATCATCCCATCTATTTAGTTCGATTACGCATCGCTTTGTACCTATCTTATACGCATTCTTAATTTCTACTGAAATCCCCATCTTTTCCCTAATAAGATTCTTGACAGCTATTCCTAGCTTCTCCGGCTCATTTTCGTTAATCGTAATTCCAGTCATAATTAGGTTGTTTCTTATTCTCTCCTTTTCGATTCTTTCCATTTGGCATTCCAATTCCAAATTTCTTGAATGAAGTTTTTCCATTTCTTTTCTCGTTTCTCTTGCGTTTTCTTCGTTTTCGGTTTTTATTGCTTGTATGGTTATATCTGTCTTCTCTGCTCCGTTGCGTACTTCCGTTATTTCTGTTTTCAACTCGTTCACTTCTTTTTTAATTCCTTCTACACTCGCGGGCATTTCCATCATGAACTTGGCCATCATCTCTGTTAAGTGATCTAGTTTCTCTTCAATTTTTGTGTTTTCCAGTCGAAGTTTCCTTTCATTAGGTGACTTTACACGCTCTTCACTCTTTTGTTCCCTTCCATCCCCATCGCTTGCGGTATATCGCTTTTGCATCGGTGACCTGTTTACCTTCTTACTCATTCTAAATATCTCGTATTCGTTCCGTCTCTTCTTTCTGCTTTCGTCAGTTGTAGCAGCAGTTGTAGACTTGCTGTCTTCTTTTTCATCTTTATTGCTCATAATTATCTATATTTTCTAACCGTTTTAATAGTGCTTTTGGTTTCTCTCCGCTTCGATATTATATTTATATGTACTGCGATTGGTTACTCGCCGTTCCGTTGCTTTCCTACGAATGGTTTCTTTTCGAAACGTTGCTACAACAGTCTTCTCACCTATTTTCTTTCACGTATGTTGTGTTGCCTACTCCACAGCTCTTCGCAGCGCGTCTTCAATTTTCTGTGTACACGTCTCGGTTCGGTTCAACACCTCGGAAACCGTAATCTAACCTCACTTGTTAATCTCAATATCTCAATGTAATTCTCTAGTTGTTTAATTCTGTTTTTATCTCGTGTCCAACACGTCCGCTCCTCCAACCCACACTTCTGATGAATCTTCCTCACTTTCTCAATCTTAACTTTCACAATTCAGCTACTTTAAGCACAGTATATCACTACACGCTTACGTTTTTTTTTTTTTTTTTTTTTCAGTGTCTATACTGAATGTTTATAAACCTACTAATATTCTCTGCCGAACACCTTTACCAGTCTTAATTGACTGGGCTATTAACAATGGAATTCATCTTATGTTCGACTGTAAGGATCTGCCAACTTTTTATCCTGGACGATGGAATCGCAGATATATCCCAGATTTATGTTTCGTGTCTATACTGATGATTCTGGTTTTACGTTACCTTCGACAAAATCAGGTCATCATTATTTTTCGAAATGCCAACTTCGTCCTGTATTTATTGAAGTTGGTATCCGTGGTCAACTCTGTACCGCCTCCAAAAATTGAGATAATTGCATAAAAAGGTTCTCTATATGATATTGTATATGTGTGTAAAACAATTTTGGTCTAACGGCTTTTTTAACGCTCAAAATTCGTTTGTGTAATATGGTACAAGTACACAAATTAAATGCAAAGTGGTATAAGTTGAATTTATACCATGTGACACAGGTATAATTCGCCCAGATCCTTTGTGCAAAATGGTCTAAAGTATACTTATACCATTTTGCACGTTGAATTTTGAAATATTTTGTGACTTATACTATTCTGCATATCAATTATTGTAAATAATAATTAAATTACTACGTAATATTTTGTTGTAATAAATTAATTTAATTAATTATTTTTAATAAGGCATCCTTTGCTTAAAATTTTCCGAATATTGCAAAATTATTTTGTGCAAAATGGTATAAGTCATAATTTTTTATGTGTCAAATGGTATAAGTTGGTCATTTTTTATAAATTGTTATTTTGAGCAAATTTCTAAATAAAAAATTAAATAAAGAAAAATTGTAATGAACTCAGCATAAAATTCTCTATTATAATGTGCTAATAACTTTACCTAGTATTATTTAGCCGATTTACAATATTAGGATAAACAAGTGTAAAAACCTAAAAACAGCGATAACTCAAAATGCCCTTTTTAGACATATACCAGTTTGCACGCGCACGCCGCAAATTTTCTTTTCATTTTTTGGTATTTTAATAACTTCACAATTTAACAATGTTTCTTTCCATTCAAGTGTAAATTTTGAGCAAGCTCACATTTTACACCCATCGTTACAAAAAGTTTACTAATGATAATTATTAAATGCCGTTTGCAGGATAATGACCTAATAAATAGATGATTCAATTGTAATTTGAAGTTCCGGCGCCTTAAGGTGGCAAATACTAATGTTATTTGGCCATAAGAATGAACGTCGATTAGAAACAGAGTACAGATAACGTATGGTGCTGAAAGGACATAATATTATTTGAACATTTTTCAATAATACAGAGTAATTAGAGGAAAAATCATTTAGGCCCAGTTTTTCAATCGCGAGTTAACCCAAAATCAATAGTTAACTTCGACTCCTGACCAATCAAAATAGTCATAACTGTAGGTTAACCATTGAATTTGGGTTAACTCGCGATTGAAAAGTTACTACTTACGTGAATGAAATTTTTTTGTGCTTACTATCTAGTCACCATAAAATTTCCTTTACGTTACAGCGGCTGTAGGTGGAATCACGGGTGGAACCATATCATGTGTGGAACCTACTATCCCATGATATTATATCATGCTACCATAGCCAAGATATTGAATTGTTATTATTTTGAATGCTATTCAGTTACTCAAAGATAATGTCAAATGATGCCTTATTTAGTAAAATAGTAAACTTATTTAGCTAAAACTTATTTATTACCGTAATTAGACAATGCTTTATAAAAGTTTATTTATATAAATTGGAAGATATTTTTAGTACATGGAGGAAATAATATAATATGATGTACTATATAACCCAGTAGCGGCTCGTAATTTGAAATCTCGAGGGGGGGGGGGGGCGCTACAACTTTTGAAAACTACAAACACTTTATAAATGTGTGTTTGATTTGATCGCATTTTAATTGATCGGGATTATCGAAACTTTACAGTATTCATAAATACGTTTTGGTATAGGTATCTTAAAAAATTACAACAAAAAAACCAATTAAAAATAAATTAATGTTTATTATTATTAAATTTTTTTAATGATTTCGGGTAATAACTTTTCTAAATAAAAACAACTCAACTTAGTTAGCGCATTGTTCCAGAAAATTTCATCAAATAAAATTTTTAAACGAACATTCCAAGAGGGGTCCAAACTATAAAAAACATGGTAAATCGGCCCCAGAAATCAATTTAAATCATAGCTGATAATTTGTATTTTAAGAGCTGTTATTACCATTAAAAACCAACTAAATTTCGAAATCAATCGATCAATGAGAAAAATTAATTTTCTATAATTTTGTTAATTTTGACTAAATTATTTATTTTCTCGGAAACCAAATGAGATAGAGATCTGAATCTTGGAAGATCTTAGTATTTCATCGATGCCTACATATCCCCAAAGTATGATTAAAATATCTTTCTAGGGCCGATTCACCATGCTTATCGTCCTATGGCCTTTTTAAATTTTTTATTTACCTGATGGCACGATTTCTTTTTTCTGTAACTGATTTTTTTGTCCTCCCCATTTCAAAAAATATAATTACTAATACAATAATTAAGAATACTAATTAAGGTACTAAGATAGTAATCAAAAAACAAAACTAAAACTTCTGAATTTTAAGACGTGATGATTTGCATGCACAGTGCAGAAATGATCTGGGCATTTACCGCATAATAAGAGTAATTATATTTACCCACTTACATACCTACCAATAGATAAGGAATTATCACAAAACTGCAGGTAGTTGTCCATACAAATATGAAATGTAAACTATATTTAATGTAGTTAAATATTTTGTTGTACGATTTAGCTTGCAACAACGTTGAGAGAGAAGATAATACAGTTTACCAATTGAAGTCACGCGTAAATTAGCAGAGGTTATATAATATATTAATCCATTGTTCCGCAGCAATGCGTTAAAGAGAGAAAAATTACAATTTTTAAATATAGAAAAACGTTAATTAGTCACATGAGACCTAAAAATATAACATTTTGGCATAAAGAAAAAATTATTAAAATAAAATTTAACATGAAACTGTTGGGTTACATTTTTTCATTTCATCAGTTTTTTTTTAAACTTTTTTTTTTGGTAAAATGGAAAATTCCAGGAAAAATCTAAGACAACAAATCGACTTGAAATTCATGTAAGCGTGTGTACTAAAAATTTCATTTAAATATCTTGGATAATAAAAAAGATATTTCTACCATGGAAACGCTATGGCGGTAAAACAGCCTTAATGAACAAATAAATAAAGAAAACAGGTCTACCGAACGATTACGATACAGACAGACCTGTTTTATTTATTTATTTGTTCATTAACTATAAATGCTTTTACCTCTAATACCTCTGTATTATTGAAAAATGTTCAAATAATATTATGTCCAAATTTCAGCACTTTTTGTCTTGAGTTAAACATCACTTTTTGATTATCTCTAAATTAGATCTATTAATTGATTGGCTATTAGACCAAATTCTTTATTAGACAAAACAATTTCTATACTTATTAATAAATTGGGGGTGAAAATGGGAGCCGGTTCATGGTCGTAGCCTGGGCCGAAAAATTCTCCCAATCCGGGCCTGAAACGTTCAAATACCATAGCTTTGAACACACTTATGATATTAGTCTTGTATTATATTAATTATTAATTTTGAAGTAAACGTCTAAATTTCACAGTGAACTGTGCGATATTATATGCACATATTATATGAGGAGCAGACTTTCTATAAATAAATGCTTAGTTATAGATTCAATACATTTTTGAATTTGTTTGGAAAACCGTCAATCGAATATTTGCCCCATGTATGGATACTTGATAATATAATTTTTTCAGAATTTTTGCGAAACTTATTTTTTTGATAACTTATCACAAAACCTGTGGTAGTTTATCTGCCGTTCTGAAAATTTAAGAAAATGGACAAACTGCATAAATAGAAAGTCTGCTACTCATATGCGTTATATCGCACAGTGATAACGAATTATATTCAATGTGTTACTGTCTTTGGGTGGTCGCAGTCGTAAGGAAAACACACTATCATTAATCCTGTAAAATGCCTAGAAAATCGGAGAAAGAAAAACAAATTCCAGCTATCTGCACGCAAGCTGCAGTAGATTTAATCACTGCAGATTCTAGTGAATATTCTGTGTATTGTCTAAAAAAGGCCGTTTTGAAAGTAAGTTTTTAAAATACCACCACTTCAAATGTGGTAAAATAGCGGATGAGTTCTCCTATGAAGTGAGCCTAATTCAATGCAGAAGAACCGTAATCGAACACTGTTTTGTCCATCGCCTCTTACATGAGGAAATCAGCTGCAGCTTTCTTCATGATTGCTTCAAATTTCGTGTTGCTTGCTGTAATACAAGGCTTGATAAAGCGTTTACAATCTGTTATCACCTTACGAATTATGGTTTAAACAGCCCCATTACTAGAATGTGTCGCTCAGCAAATAGGTTGAATAAGTTCCTGAATTTCGACATCGTCCACAGCTCATATCACAGGTTTAAAGATTTCATTATATGGAAATTAAATGCACTTGAACCTAATTAACTGTTACTATATTTGCTTTATGTATAATTCAACTGGCTTATCCATACATTATGTTAAATAAAAAATAAAATAAATAAAAAAATTGGTTAAAAAAACTTGCAGTTTTCAGGGGATGATGAAGAAGTAATGGATAAAACTGATATGTTTAATATCGATATGCTTACGTTACTTAGTCATCGTAGAAGTGTACACTTAAATGTCCTTAAAACCCACGAATGGACCGAGAGAGATCTTTTAGAATTTGATTAAGGAAGGTATAGTCAAATGCTACGTATGAGTAAAACTGAATTTGATTATATTTTAACATTGTTAAAAGATGACCCAATATTTAATCGAAATTATATACCTCAACTTCCTATAAAATTACAACTGCAGATCACGTTATTTTGGTTAGATTCTTATGGCAAGAGAGAATTGATAAGAAAAATAGCAACAATGTTTGGTTCAGGAGATGGCGGAACAATACAGAAAATAACTAAACGAGTTTTTCAAGCTATTATGAAATTGAATTCAAGATTCATTAACTGGCCAACAGAAGCTGAAAGACTCCATATAGTTGAAAAGGCTATTGATGAACTTCCTGGAGTATATCGACGGAACCGAATTTAAATTAGCAGAATCACCTGCAAATAAACATGAAGTCTTTTTTCTCGAAAAAGACAGTATTCTATAAAAATGCAAGCAATTCGTGATTACAAATTGAGAATTCGGCAAGCAACTATTGGGTATCAAGGAAGTGTCCATATGATACAAAAATATTTTCACAATGTCCAATTGCACATTCACCCGAAAATTACTATTCGGATTTACAATGGATTGCTGGTGATTCTGCATATCCCTTACGGCAAAATTTAATTACACCATTTCGAAGAAACAGATTTAACAAAAGAATCCAGAGAAAAATATAATAAATATATTTCAACTTATAGGGTACGTGTAGAAAATTGTTTTGGTAAATTAAAAGAAAAATTTTCAAGCTTAAAAGAATTGAAGTTTCGTTTGCAAGATGACAAAAATTACAAAGACTGCTGTGAATGGATTTTGGTATTCTGTATCTTGCACAATGTATTAATAGAGTTTAACAGTTCTGAAAATGATATAAAAATAAATCACTTTAATAATTACCCAGAAGAACTTTATAACAATGAAAATTTTAGAATTGCATCAGTGAATTACATAATTAATAAAAATAATTAAACAAAAATAGTAAAATATTTTCAAACTGTTTCATAGCTATTCTTTCTTTCATCTCAAGTTCCTGCAATGCAATTCTTTCTTTCATTTCGAATTCTCGTAGATTAAGTTTATCTTCGTTTCCAATTTCTTTTTCCTTTAGTTATCCAGCTCTTTTAAGATCCTCATTTCAGTTAAACGATGTTTTCCTTCATTTAATAGAATTTCTCTTTCTTTTAATAAAATTTCTTTTTCTTTTATATTAAACTCTTTCTCCATTCTTTCTGCGCCAGCATCTAATTTTTGTTTTTTTATTGCCGCAATATATGCGTGGGCTTTTAAAATATCTCCAACTGCAGCTGTCCGAGAATAAATACCCTTATTTCTACTTGAAGCAATCTTTCCACAGGTTACGGATGAGAGATCTTCATCAATATCAGATCTTATACGGTTCATGAACGAACGAGTTCTTCGGTGTCGTTAGTCGTTGTCGGTGATGAAATAATACTACTCTACATTCAAATATTTCTTCTAAATTGTCATAATTTGGGCACATTCTAAGCAATACGTCTGCAAGGATTAGATTTAGAATCAAATTATATTACATTTTTACTTTTAATTGATTGGCCATATTATAATGCATCCGCACCTGTAGACTGCTCCCTGTTTTTGGCTTTGTTGTAAGTTGTTGTTTAGTTTCGTACTTTGAATCTTACGAGATTCCACTCTACGTGAACAATATTAGATACCATTTCTTCAAAATATCTTTTATAATACATATTTGTGCAGCTGGTTTCTAAAATTCCAAAATCATATATGATAAAAATATTAAAGTTATTCAACAACTTACTTCAAGCTCTCTATTATTTTTTAAGAAGTCTAATAGCACAGAGAGCTCGGAATCGTTCCATTTCTTATTTGGCCCCTTTCTTGCGTGTTACTTTTTTCTATAAATTTAAACAAATAAAGATAAAGTTACTTATCCTTACCTTCCCTCCTTGATTCTCTACCTCATCTAAATTTTCGAGTTCCATTAGGACACTTTTTTCGACGCTTTTCAACGCCACGCTCCAAAGTGTGGCCGCGTGTAACACTTCTGAACGCGACGTTATTGAGTGTGGCATTCAAAGGTGTCGAAAACAGTATTCGTCTGTAGGCATCTATTATATGACACAGTTTCTTCTTCAAATTGCAAAAATGTCAAAGTAAATAATTGTCAAATTAATAAAATTCGGAATTATCATAGTAACAATATAAAATCAATATCACAATCTAACGCCATAACTCAATACATAGATAACTCAATAACTCTACTTCGCGAACTACCCTCATTCATTACATTATAATCATTTAACATAATATTTACGATGTATTATATTTATATAATTATTATATTACACGTCCATTCTTCTTGTAATTTTCGTGTATGCACAATAAAAAATATAGAGTAAAAATTTTACACTAAAATACACTAGCTTGTGTTCATATAGGTCCACTCAATTTAGTGTAAATTTTTACACTCAAAATTATAATTAAGTGTAGTGTAATGAGTTCACTAAAGTTTGTTAAAATGTTAACCTTATTTAGAGTACACTGAACAAAATGTAGTGTTAAATAAAATTAAAAATAGAAATTAATTTACACTATTTTAGGTTTACTTCAGATTAACTTCCTGGTTAAAATACACTAAATAGGTTAAAAAAAACTTAATATAGTGTGAAAATTTCTTTATTTATAGTAGTAAAATTTACATTGCTAGTGTGTTTTGAAAACATTTAAGTATAGTTTTCACCCAATTAACTCAACATATATTAATATAAACATAACATTTAAAGACAACAATTCAAAACAATCTAAGGATGTCGGAATTTCCGCCTTTAAACGTAATTTTTTTATTAATTTTCGACGAATTAATTGGATAAAACAATACGTTAACGATACATATCTACTCGATAATATTTCAGTGCAATTTCGTAATCCGCAATAGTTGTCTTGCCCCATATCTAAAAAAAATTATAAATAATCTATGTATATGAAAAAATATTAAGTTCAATACTACCACTTAATACTTGATTTCGCTTCTACCATTTTAATTTTACATTGGCTTTGTAATAATATAATTTATATTTTGTATACGACTTGTTCAAATAATTCCTCGAAATGTATTTCTAATCCGGGATATAATTCTCTTAATTCTTCCCACACTTCACGTTGTATCCATTTCTAAAAATTATTTAATAAAATGTGTATTTTTTAAATATTTTAATCTAACCTTGTAAAAATACATCATATAAACAGGAGTTTAGCGTTTCCTGGAAACGGAACTTCAAATATCTTTTAGTTTAAAAAAATTTAAAAGCACCAACGTTACTGTACTAAGTTGCTGGTTAAACTAACAAGCAATATCACTTACCAGCAATACTAAGCAATACTTTTATTTATACCCCCTATCAGGAGCCTATATAATATGTACGTCATTCTTTCTGCGAATTCCATGTTTGAATAAATATTTGATACATGACACCTAACCGACACACACTATTAAGAAAGAAATTTACTCTTCATTGTGCTAATTTTACCTTCAAGTTAAATTCCATCTATATAGAGAAGTTTTAGTGTTAAAAATAAACTAGTGTATAGTTTAACACTAAAAATTAACACTAATTTATTTACCAACTACACTAAACATTTTACACGACAAAATTTATTACTGTGTGGCGCTTATCGAAACTACATAATATTGTTTCAAAAACTAAAGCGATCCAGGTCAAAACTAATTTTGACACGTTACAATCTAAGATTTCAATATACGTTTTATTTATGTAGATACTATTTCCATAGATAATGTAAGTGTGCCAAATACGTACAATATACGTATAAAAGGTAGGTACACCTGGATGTTGGCCGCGACATTAGCACGTTATATTATATTCGTATAATATCGACGGTCTAATGCTAACATCCCGTATTTCCTTGTAATTTAACCTTTTTATTGTTATTATTTATTATCGGTTCAGCTATATAAAGCTATATACACAATATTTAAGAAGTATTAGGTTTAACACTATTTAGAATTTTGAATGTTTATGACAATATTAATTATAAAATTGAAGTGCATACGTTAGGTTAACATAGGCAATTTTGAGGTAGTCGTGTTGTTTTTAACCGGGTTGTTTGTATCTCTTCACCAATTTAATAGTGTACTGCGCTAGAACAACCTTTAATTTAACCTAATAGATAGGTACGGGGTATTAGCATTAGGTCGTCGATTATACAAACTTGTGTTACTTGGGTATCTGTAAAAAAAACTCTCGAAAATAGTTTTATGATTGAATTACGACATCCTGATTTTTATATCTTAAAACATTAGACCTTCATTTTATATTGCATGGCATACACCTGTAAAAGTAGTGTCTCATGTTGTCATATTCGTGCCAAAATACTATCTACAAAAGCCTTCGAACAAATTACAGATAAACCAATTATCTTCGAACAAATTAATTTTGACTACCTTGCCATCAGGGTTCAGACGGTCTTTTACCTTTATTACGCAATGGTTAATAAGGTGTCATTTGCATAACACACTGACACACATTGATATGCAGAAATATTATTATCGATTCTTGTCGTTGTGATTTGTGGACGTGCATTAAATAAGCTATATTTCAATCACATATAGAATTTGAATGATAGTTGAGCAATATCTTATAGTTTTATGATACTACCTATAATAATCCGTTATTTTTTTTAAATTATTACTGATAATTTTAATTTCTGCTTATTTTATTTATATTATAATGAATGCTGTATTGTACTGTATATAATACAAATAACTACACTGTTTTATTATAATATTTTCCATTATTAATATTTATACTTTGAGTAATACATTTTGTTATTTTTTTTGCTTTGTTTAAGTTAAGGGGAGGTTTTCATCAAACAAGATAAAAATAATATGTTTTTCTGATTTTTTTTTCTTAGAAGGAAGTAAATACATTATTCAAAAGTTTTAGACATGCATTTATCGAGTCTTAAAGTACAAAAATAAATTATTTTGAATAAAAAATAATGTTATGAGGCATTGTGTACGTGCTGTAACGATACCGTCTCGATAAACGACGGCGACGCGCGACGTCCTATTGGCGCTCACTCTAGCGCTCGCAAAAATTATCAGAAATCAAAAATCCAAAAATTTTCGTTATTTATATGCTAAAAGAAGGTACTATCAAATTTAAAAAAAAACAAGGTGGAACTCGGATGACCGCAGTTCTAAGGCTTCTATACATCTCCTTTCTTTCTGGATTAATTGTAAAGGAAACCTCGATTTGATTCATTAATATGAATTATAAGTGCAAATTATTCTTAAATCGCCCCCCAAATATTTTTGTACTATATTTTTTTATCATATTTAATAAATTCACCAATCACGGAAAACCACTACTTTTCGATTTATTCTGAATAAAATAACGGATTAAAAAAATAATAAACCGATAATTTACTATTGGTAATATAATTTTACTATATATAAGAAAAAAAAAATACACTAGAAAAGGAGACCTAAAAATTGAATTATGCGGACGGACGGACGGACGGACACGGGACCAGAACATAAGGCTTCTTCATATACTGTGTATAGAAGCCTAACAACAAATATCATCTGCATTTAGGTTTAGGTTCCAATAAATTTAATTTACTTAAAAAAATAAAATAAAAGCAATCCATTGAGTAGTTTTTGAACTATCGCATCGTGAGCGCCAGTATGAAAAATGTAGTTTCAAAGTTTAGTTATAAAATTAAATAAATGAAACCCGAACAATTTGAAACTATAAGTTTTAAAAAAAAACTATAAGTTTTCAAATTGTTATTTATAACATATATAATTAAATTAAAATAAAACGAGTTAAACAAACGATAAAAGATTAAATTATTAGATCTTTAATATTTCGACACTGATTGTGTCTTCATCAGAAAATATAATGTCAGTCATAACAAAAAATAAAAAACTAGGAAACGGAATGACTCTATTGTTATTTAACCGGCCCTCTGTATAAATGAACTACACGGAAAACCGCGAACCAAGGAAAAGGCCTATATAATCCGTTAATAGGAAAAACTTGATCCCAATAGTTAAGAACTTAATTAAGAAGAAGACAACAGATACAACTATTCTTTTAATAAAATTAAAGCAAGACACATTAATAAAATCTTACAATTAAAGAAAAAACAAATATCAACAAATAATGTGGACATCATTCATACACAATGGATTAAAAACCTAACTCAAGTAGACCTACCTAATGAAGTGCTAAGAACTATACAACTTGGACCAAAGTACTCGATTCCTGTCACAAGCAAAAACTTCCCTACCGATGATTTGATTGTAGGAGTGGAAAACGCTATCAGGAATTTGGACTTTGAAACAAAAAATCTTTTAAGATTAGATTTTACTAACTCCATTAAAAATTTAAGCAAACTTCAAGAAAATAATAAACGAACTAATAATATACAAGACTTACACCCCTATTCACTAACTCTTTTTTTCGATCCATCGAATCGTTAAGTTCTCGATCGATCGAGAAGGGCCAAAATCGGTATTCAGTATGCTTCGATATCGATACGAAAACTTTCGATCGATCGTTTACCAATCGATTTAATGGAGTATTTGTTCGTGAGCAATGAAACTCACGAGAAGGTTTCTCGATCGATGGAAAATCCATTGCACCTGCGCATTATGGTAATTTTTAAGGATTAGATGCTCACATTTGTTTACCTGAAAACCAAAAACTACTCTACCTTGTAAGCAGGTATACAAAAATTTCTTCAAGCATACAATTTAAATTTTAAAAAGAATTAAATTCAAATATTTTTCTATTTCAGTGGTGAAAAAAATCAAATTTATTTTGTATGTAATATTATGTAACTGTTTTATATTATTAATCAGAAACTTTTCATAACAATAACATTTGATTTTATGTAAAAAATTTTAATTTTACAATAAGTTTCTAATTTGATGGCCGCACCGACTACAATATCGGATATTTTGCTGTCTCAATATCTTTTATAGAGAAAATTATCGAATTCGGAGTCGTCCATTTAGCAGTTTACCTATCCAGGCCACTAGATGTCAGTTAAGTAAGTCATCGAAAAGCCTAGCTCATCGTTCGCCGTTTTCGATATCGATAAGTTAGGTTACAAGAATAGGAATTTGTGTCGTCGAATACTGTCATCGTTAACGAATTCGATTCGATCTTCTACGTCTCGATGATCGAAAAGATTTTGATGGAAGTTAGTTAATAGGGGTGTTAATTAAAACCAGAAAATTCTTAAAGGAACATCCCGAATTATTAATAATTAAAGCTGACAAAGGGAATACTACTGTCGTCAAGAGTAAGAACGAATACCAGACAAAAATGAGCGAATTGGTCAATGATAACACCACGTATGAAGTTCTAAAGAAGACGCCACCAATAACCTCCAACTAAAAAATAACCAGCTAGTATCAGACTGGGTTAAAAATGAGTATATAGATAAAATTACATCATACAAACTTAAAATTAATAACGCTGTTCCACCTAAAATGTATGGTCTTCCAAAAATACATAAAGAGGGAATTCCCACAAGACCCATCGTTGCTAGTATCAAATCGCCAACCTACAAACTACCTAAATATTTATCTAAAATAATTTCTAATATTTTAGGGAAAACAGATTATTATACTAAGGACTCATGGTCATTTGTTGAAGACGTTAAACTCTTCAAAATTCCTACTGATCACACTCTTGTTTCGTTAGATGTCAAATCCTTATTCACCAATATACCCATAGATTTAGCTATCAGATCGGTTGAAGAGAAATGGAACGAAATTAGAATTTATACAGATATGTATACCAAAATCTAAATTTATTGGAGCTCTTAAACTTTGCTTGGAATCCACTTACTTCCAGTATAACCAAACCATATATTATAAACAAATTTTTGGCACGGCTATGGGCAGCCCTATTTCGGCTACTATAGCTAATCTTGTTATGGAAGTACTCGAAATTGACCGCATCTCCACACTTCCGTTCAATCTTCCTTTTTATAAACGCTATGTGGACGATATTATAACAGCAGTCCCCAATGAGAACACCGACTCCATCTTGCTTCACTTCAATAACTTTCACCCACGCCTTCAATTTACTATTGAGAAGGAACTGAATAATAAAATTTCGTTTCTAGATATCCAACTTATCCATTATGGAATTTCCATAAAATACAAATGGACACAGAAACCTACATGGTCAGGTCGTTATCTTAATTATAATTCTTACCACCATCGTAGCCAGGTCATAGGAACGGCTATTGGATTAATCGATAGGGCCTTAAAACTTACACATGGGGATTTGTACACATGGACCCTTTAAGTAGAAACTAGATGAAATTTGAAGATAAAAGTCCAAAATTCTTTTAGAATTGTTAAAATTTTCATTTGTCAGACTGGTCATGAAATAAATTCAATTTAATTTTAAAATAATTACCTTGGAAACTTACATGGCCAGTCTGATAAATGAAAATTTTAACAATTTTAAAAGCACTTTTTGACCCTATAAGTAAAGATTACTTGACATCTAATGCTTTTATCATATGTAGTTTATATTTCTGCATTCTTTTTGTGTCTTTCATTTTTTCTCGAAAATAATTTGGGAAGCAGGAATTTGCATAAATAAGTTTTTACGTGTTAATTCCCTATGTTCGGCTATTCGAGTCAACACCCGGTATAAGAGACGCATAAATTTCTTACTAATAAACGTCATAATAGCCGCTGTATAACTACTATATGCACTTTATTATACATCCGAATTGTCATCAACATGCTTGATTAGTACAACTGTGAATAACTATACAGGGCTTATACAGAGCACAATAATTAATACACGGTTTATTAGTAAAGTTTTCTTATACAACCCTGTATACGCCTGTTATAAGATTTATACAACGTTTATTAGTAAGGCTGTTAGTGTAATTAATTTTCTCTAGATAAAATGCACACAAATATAATATGTGATAAGATTAAAACTGTGTATCCGCCACATAAAAAGACTAGACCAATCAAATTGAACGGATAACGTTATCCATCAATTTTTCAAAAATCCCGCTCGTTATCTCCCACCTTTGCAATAAGTGAGAGCAGCTCCACTTCCAAAAATACGTCCGCAAAAAGTTTATAAAAAATTCAAAACAGTAACCTCAAGACAAACTTGCCAAACCAAAGATGTTTTGTTTTAAGTTTTGTGTACTTGTGTATCCAACATTGATGAATCGGTAATCCGTATGCTTGTTCACATTGTCCGCCGTAGTGGTTATATAAGCAACTTCCATAAATGTTCTTCTGTAGTAATTGTATTCCGACTCGAACACTTTCATCTCGGCGGTGTCAAAACTGTGATTATTGTGATTCATATGTTTTGCCAAACCAGTCTTTTTTGATCCATTTCGTATGTCATACAGAGGTGTTGCTTGACCCTAAAAGAAAGTTTTTGTTTGGTTTGGCCGATGTAGTATTTGCCACAATCACACTTGATCCGATATACCACGTTCGCCCTATCTAATATGGGGGTTCTATCCTTGATTCTCGAGTAGATCCGCTTGTTCAATGTAAACTGGTTACTAAAAGCTAACTGCAAGCTATCATTCATAATGAACTCCTTAAACACTTCCTGTATTCTACCCGCTAGCCATGGATGATAAGTTATTTTGCTGTATATTCTATCTTTCTTTTCCCCTATCTCTAGATTTTCCGAGGGGGATTCAGTCAATATCACCTGTCTCCTCTTAAAGAGGCAACTATCTATCAGATGGTTCGGGTAGCCATTGTGTAGCAGTTGTTGTTTCAGCTGATGTAATCTCACCCCAAGTAAGTTTTCCAGTACACACACTTTTAACCTGTGTTTCAATGTATTGATAACGTTCAACTTTTGTTTCAATGGGTATGAGGAGCCATAGTTTAAAATTCTATCTGTAGATGAAGCTTTACTGTATATGTCAGTAAAGCTTAAGGTCCAAGAACGGAATGGACTGATTAGATTCCAGTTCAAAAGAAAATGTAAGCAAACTGTCATACTCATTCAGGATATCTATACATTTTTCCACCTCAGCAGAGGGCACCGCAGTCAGGATGTCATCTACATAGAGAATGAGGAAAGGCAATTTGAATCTTATCGACCCAAAAAAGTTGTGGAGGAGATCGTTCATCACGAAATTTGAGAAGACAGGTGAGCATGGGTTACCCATAGCAGAGCCGTTTTGTTCGTAAAATTTTCCATCGTACATATTATATGAACTAACTATTTAGCTTCTATTAGTTGGATAAATTCACTAATAGTAATAGTCGTAAAAGGTTCAATCAGGTCCCAGTTGTTGGTAATGAAAGATATTACAAGCTCCTTCGAGATGTTCGTAAACAAAGAGTTCACATCGAAGGAAACCAACACATAATCACTGGGAATCACTCCCTGCAGAATCCTTTTCTTAGCTTCTTCAGTATTACTCACGCTGGAAGGTAACGTAGGAATGGCACCCTTCAGGATATCGTTATTTATTATAAGTTTATATGGCCAAGTTTATCTTGGTCAGGGGAGTGGAGGGGGACTCCACACAACTAATGACTGGGCGTAAAGGGGTACCTTCTTTATGCACCTTGGGAAGGCCGTAAGCCTTGGGAACTTGAGCGTTATACTTATTGAGAGCCTTTTTGGTGGTGATATCTATATGTCCATTATCATAAAGTTGTTTTATAGTTTTGTTAAATTTCCCTTGTATGATGATCGTGGGGTCTTTGTTCAGCTTTTTATAAGTTTTGGTATCACTAAATAGTTCGCGCATTTTATTCCCGTATTCAGTTCTATGCATCAATACGGTCTAATTACCCTTATTAGCTCTCAGTACTAACAGGTGAGGGTTTTTCTTAAAAAATTGTGCAGTAGTCCAAACTTGTTTATTAATCGGATCATCTTCATCTGCTTTATTAATATAATTATGCGAAATATTGATAATTTTCCCCCTGATAAGATCCTTTTCATGTGCAGGTAAATTTGTACTCTCTATAGTATAATCAATTTGAGCTAAAAACGAGTATATGGGGAAACTATTTTTGGATAGTGTCATAGAAAATTTAGGTCCTAGCAAAATAGTTTTAATAACTACTTCTGGTAAATCGGTATCAGTTAGATTCGCCACCCAGTCCCTGTCGCCCAACTCATCTACTTTCTGTAGCTGATGTGATAACATTTCAAATTTTCTGCACATCCTTCCCCTAATATTCACTAAAATACTACCGTAATGCCATCTTTGGATATCAATAAATCTATCGACAACTTCCTGTGGTAACGTAGACCTGAGCAAATATACGTGTGAATTGTTTTCTTTATTGATAAAATCTATGTTTTTGATGGCGAAACGTCGACTCAACAAATCATTGTTGTTTGATTGAATTTTCCACGATCCCGAGATCCTTTAATCTAATATTATTTATAAAAGTTATTGTTACAAAAATTGGTGCGGCATTGCTTCCGCCCGGTCGAACTATTTCTATAGACTACCTCTAAAATTGCAATTAATAACCATTTATTGACCCCGGCTTAATACTGTGATCAGCAGTCTTCAGTCGTTATCACCATATTAGCAATACTTGTCTTTTCAATAAAATTATGATGTGTTTAGCGTATTCAGCGATATATATTTCATTGACTCCGGAAATCAACTAGAATGCAATCCACTTAAGACAGGTTTCACACTTCATATTTTTCTTGAAATATACTGTCGTGAAACCCATGGCAGATTATAGCGTTAGTTCGCGGTTCATTTTAATTTGTCCTGTAAATGCAAATTAGTTTAATTATTTAAGGAAGAAACAGCAGGCTGAACCATGATACTTTAAAACCACTGTAAACACTTATTTTTATTTGTAAACTTTTTTTGTGAACCTATGACACCAACGATGACACCTAAAATTAGAAGACATAAACTTTTATTCGTGCGTGTATTACAACAAAAACTCACTAGGGAATTAATTTTTGGAACGTTGAAAAAAGGTTGGTCACCAACGGTAGAAGCCAGCAAGTAAGAATTTTGTGCGTCGCGTCGTCAGCGAATTTTTGATAGACCAAGAATTACACTTGGTTTGCAAACGAATTATCGTTCGATTAGAGATTAAGTATTTCATGAAATACTTAATGAAGATTTCATTCATCTTCTGTTGAAAGCTGTCCTACGGACAATATTTGGATCATTGAAAATTACGACGCCAAGGTGTCACCATTTTGTCAATTTCAGGACACATGTAAGAAATTTTATCACGTACCTTTTAAACGTCCGCTAAATACAAAATCGAAGGAATCCCAATACGAACTATCGTCAATAGTGTTTGGATGTATTGGACACTCAAGCTAAACAGATTATTTACCCGATTCATAAATTTGTTAATATTCGCACGTGTGGGATCAAGTTTTGTCGCCAGCTACCGCTCGAATGGGAGAACCAGCTACCGTTTGAATTAGACGCGCAAGTCAGTCTGTGAGTAAAAAAAAACTACACAGTGTTTCAAAAGTTAATTTTATTTAGTCACACCATTTTGTACAAAATTTTATTGCATCACAATTACACCAACGTAGTAGGAAACACTACAATAATTAAGGTAGTCGAAATTGCTAAGACGGTAAATGCACTTGTGGGGTTTCCTAACTGAACACATATTACATTTTGCAGCCTGCGAAAGAGGGTGTTCTTAAAAGTTTCCGTCTTAAATAAAATATTTTGTGGTGGGATTTTGTACAAAACACGACTTACCGTCCTTCACCAGCTTAAATTTACCTCGGCTAGCTAGATGAACTCGGAGAACTAAAGACTCCAGGAGTGGATTCCTTTGGGAAGCCCCGTTTGTTTTTAAAGTAAATAATAATCCTTTTTTTGAAATCGGGAGAAAACGTTTTATTTATAGGAACAATTCTGTAGTGACAATTTTCGCTTTTTGGCTTAGGTGTAATTTGGTGTAAGGCCACTAATTGTAAAATTTTATTTACTAAAAATTTAATATTGTTGCTAAATTTTACTATCATGGACCACTGTGTAGATATGATTATAAGTAAAATTTTTACAATTTTGTTTTGGAGTTTGCATGTACTAAAATTTTCAAATACCTTGTACAAAATAACTATACCCTCGATGACAGCGACGTGGATCCCTCAGTGTGTCCAGCTTGCGTACCTTGAGTGCTTCTGTATCGCTGATAATTTTAAAGAATTTCTGTTGCATCCAAATAAATTTTCTATTGAGATCAAAATTATATACGAGGTTGATTCAATCTTCTTAAACATTGGCTTGAAATAGCGTAACTTTCGATCGCAGGAAAGAAAAACTTATTAATTTCGTATTGGAAATAAATCAAAATGGCGTGGCGTCCCTTTTCGACCTTGATAAAAATTACTATCTCTGATTTTACAAATTTTTCTGTTTTAGCTATTTCTTCCTGAAACTTAACGAAAATCACTACTGTTCACTACAGAATACGCACTTTGGAGCATGTAACTGATTTTCACTCAGTAATAAATCAAATTTTTCATATAAAAGCGCAAATTAATTGCACTACCCAAAAATGTGGTCTCCTATCCGCTCGGATATCGCTGGAGAAGAAACGCCAACTTTCCAAAAATTCATACTTTTGTAAGTATTATCAAAACGTACAGAATGTTGCACATATTCTTTATTGTCTTTTGTTTTAGATTTTCACTCCGACACAAATAAACTCACTGATTTTAAAGTTTATAAAAATACAAAAAATGTGTTAAGTAGTGTTAGAAGTAATAAATTTTGCCAATATTAAACCTTCCTTTAAATAAAACTTGCTAATTTGCACACATAAACAAATTTATATGACCGCGATCTAACATGCCGGGGCAACCCAACGAAAAATCACCACAATTTATTTCTCGCATTGTTAGGTTAGGTTTAGTTCATTATACAAGTCGTGTTGAGTTTAGACCCGTGGTTTAGACTGGTCGTTTATTTACAGGTTTCAATACAAGTTAACATGATTGGTTATGCAACACATACTACATCTCCCTCTTCAACAATGTCTACAAATTTCTTTTATTTGCACTTACATACTAATGAACAATGAACATTATGATAGTTAACTAATACTACTCTATTTACACTTACATACTAAGGAACATTATTACAATCAATTAATTAATACATTAGAAAATCTTGAAACTTTTTTGGCATTCTTTTGTTTCTACTTGTACTTGCCACGTTGCTATCTGTTTCTTCATTGGTTTCAATTAGATTAGAATTTTCCGTTAATGTTTCATCTTCATTAGTTTCGATTTGATTAGAATTTTCTGGTATTATTTCATTTCCATTAGTTTCGATTTGTTCAGAATTTTCTGTTATTATTCCATTTCCATTGTTGGTATTATTTGCATTATTATTATCATTCAGAGATTCTGAACCATTATTTATGTTGTCGAGTGATGGTGCTAAATCATTTTCATTTAGGTGTATTGTTTTGTTGTTAATTCTAGGCATGTACACATATTTCGAATGCAGTTCTTCGGAGTGCGATTCTTTCGTGCATGATCTTTCAATGTGTGATTCTGGAATCATTGTGTTTATTTTTCTGAGTCTAATGTAGTATTTATTTCTTATCAGATCCGTTCCATCTTCTCTTTTTATTTGAAATGTTCTGCTTCTTATTTTTTCTTTTATTGTTCCCTTTCTCCACGTACTCTTAGGTCTTTCTTGATACCATATGGGTGTGCCGATCTGGAAATCTGGTCGATGAACAGTACCTCTGTTGTCATAGTACTTTTTTGCATTTAATTGAGCTTCTTTAATTTTTTCATCATATTGTTGCTTGTTAATTAAAGTGGGTTTTAAGTTTTTATCAGCTATTGGCAGATTATCACGTAAGTAACGAGACATTAAAATCTGCGATGGTGTATACATGTCATTTACTGGAGTGTTTCTAAATGCTAAAAGGGCTAAGTAAATGTCCTCTTTGTTGTCTACTGTTTTCCTTATTAACTTCTTGATTGTTTGTATCGTTCTTTCGGTTTGCCCATTTGCTTGTTGATGATATGGGGATGATTGTTTAATTTGAAAGTTCCAATCTTTTGCAAAATTCTTATATTCTTGACTAACTAGTTGTTTGCCACTGTCTGATATTACTATTTTAGGTATTCCATGTCTGGCAAAGATTGATTTTAGTTTATTTATTATGTTTGTTGATGTTAAATTTCTATGCAGACTTACAATTTCTGGATATTTCGAATAATAATCCACCACTATTAGGAAAGTTTCTCCTTTTAATTCATATAAGTCGATACCAACTTTTTGCCATGGTTGTTTCAGAATTTGGTGATTTATTAGTGGTTCCCTTTGGTTGGAGTTTGCATACTTATTGCATATTTCGCATTTACTTATCAAATCCTCTATGTGATTATTTATTTGGGGCCAATACACACAGAAATTCGCTCGGCTGATACACTTTTTAATACCCAAATGACCTGTATGAATGTCACCCAAGATTTTTTGTCGCCATGATCTTGGTATGATTAATTTTTGTCCTTTATAAAGTAAATTGTTATTGCCCTCTGTTATTTCTTCTTTAACTTTGAAGTAAGGTTTTAAGTTTGAATTCAATTTGTTTATATTTGTTGGCCAACCTTCTTTTATGAATTTTTTTATTTGAATTAATTCTTCATCGTTTTTGACTGTTTCAATTAATTCTTGGAATCTTTCATCCGAAATTTTTAAGTTTTTTTCTATTAAACATACCTGTGCTTCTAAATTTTTAAATTCAAATTCTTCTTCCAAATTTGCTCTTGATAGTGTGTCTGCAATTATTAATTCCTTTCCTGGTTTGTAAATTAGGTTGATGTCATAATTTTGAAGTAAAAGGAACATTCTTTGAAGTCTGGCAGGACATGCATGTAGAGGTTTTTTAAAAATTGAGATTAGAGGTTTGTGATCTGTTTCGACAGTGAATTTGTTACCATAGACATATTGATGAAATTTGTTTATGCCAAAGCATATGGCTAGTAGTTCTTTTTCTATCTGAGCATATCTCTGCTGTGTTTCCGTCATCGCTTTCGATGCATATGCGCATGGTTTTTTTTCTTGAAGTAGAACTGCTCCCAAGCCAGCCTTGGAGGCATCCACAGATATTGTAACCGGTTTTCTTATGTCAAAATATTGTAATGATGGAGCTTCTATTAATAGACGTTTTATTTCCTCAAAAGCCCTGTTCTGATTTGTACTCCAATCAAAGAAATTTTCTTCTTTTATTAGTGTTCTCATAGGTTCTGTAATTTCTGATAAGTTTGGAATAAATTTGCCTACAAACGTAATTAATCCTAACAATCTTTGAACATCTTTTTTACATTTTGGAATGGGCATTTCTTGAATGGCTTTAATTTTTTCTTCATCAATTGTCATTCCATTTTTTGAAAATTTAAATCCAAGGTATTTAATTTCTTCGAGTCCTAATTTGCATTTGCTTAAATTGAATTTTATGTTGTGTTTCCTCGCGATTTCCAGAACCTTTTTTAGTTTTTTATCATGATCTTCTTTGTCTTTGCCATGAATTAGAATGTCGTCAATATATATTTCTACACCTTCCATTGCAAATATCTCCTGAAACCGCTCCTGGAATACTTCGCTAGCTGTCTTAATGCCGAAAGGCATTCTTAGGAATCTATATCTACCGTATGGAGTACCAAACGTGCATAATTTACTGGATTCCTCATCTAGTGGAATGTTCCAAAATCCAGAGGTGGCGTCAAGGGTTGAGAAAATCGTAGAATTGTTTAGATTTGCCGCTATTTCGTCAATGTTTGGCAATTTATACTTGCTGGTTTTCATGGCTTTGTTTAAATCTTTTGGATCTAAACAAATCCTTAGCGAATCGTCACTTTTCTTGACAAGTACATACGAGTTGACCCATTCACTACTTTCCTGCACCTTTTTAATTATGTTGAGTTGTTCCAAATTCTCTAAGCATTTTTTAAACTCATCTCTGAGAGAGAACGGCACATTTCTGATGGGATTTATTGTAGGTTTTGCATTTTCTTCTAGTTCAATGTGATATGGTTTACACACCTTCCCTATGCCTTTAAAAACGTCGTCAAATTGTTCGGTTAAGTTCTGATACATTTTATTTTTATTTACATTGTTAATGGATTTACCTTCCGTATTTATTGTGATTATCCCTAAATTAGTACAGGCTTTTAAGCCAAGAATTGATCCCAAAC
Source organism: Cantharis lateralis (assembly GCA_963170105.1). Lineage (NCBI taxonomy): Eukaryota > Metazoa > Arthropoda > Insecta > Coleoptera > Cantharidae > Cantharis > Cantharis lateralis. The sequence continues at coordinate 16,577,853 of OY720629.1, forward strand.
CACTTGTTTCAACAAAGAATTCATCAGAGATATTTTTATCGTTAAATTTTACATTTAAATAGCATTTTCCTAGAATTGGAATTCTCTGACGTGTAAAGGTTGTTAAAGTTTCATTAGATTTTTGAATTTTCTTTAAATTGAAGTTAATTTTCTTTAATTCAGCTAGTGTAATTATGTTGGCACTTGCGCCTGAATCTATTTTAAATTGAACCGGATTATCACTATTATTATTAATTATTAAATTTAACATGCAGCTATGACTATTGTTAGACCTACTGTTAGCATTAATTGAGCTTACATTAAGCCATTGTTCATTATCTTGTTCGATATCATAGTTTTGATTGATTTGATTTACATTTTGATTAAAATTTTTACTAAATCTGTTCCTACTTTTGCATACATTCGCAAAATGGTTGATTTTGTTGCAAACTGAACATTTCTTACCATATGCCGGACATTCGTTTATGAGATGTTCGTAACCACATCTATTACAGTTACTTATTTTCTTCGCAATCTGAGTCCCGTTTGTTGTTCTTGGGTTTGCATTGTTGTTTGACCTGAAATGATAACTGTTCGCTGGCGATTGCCAACTTGCCGCGTGGTGCGTGTGATGGCCTCGACGGATTGCATCAACTTCTTGTGGTGCTGGATTTTCACTTCCTTGCGTATGTGATATTTCTTTTAGATGTCTCCTGGAGGCTTCCGTGGTTATGCAACATTCGATTACTTGATCAAGTGAGAGGTCTTCGTTTTGTAATAGTTTTGCCCTTGTTGAATCGTCCTTGATGCCTATTATGACCATGGTTTTTATTATGTCTTCCTTTAATTTTTCATCCGTAATTTCACATTGTCCTGCTTGATTTTTTAAGTTTGTGACAAAGTTCTCAATTGTTTCGTCCCCTTGCCTTGCAGTGAAGAATTTATAACGCTCGTAGGTTAAGTTCTTTTTTGGTATGAAATAATTATTAAATTTTGTTTTCAATACCTGAATTTTGTTTTTTTCTGCTGCTGTGATCGAGAACGAATTGTAAATTTTTATTGATTCATCGCCCATCAAGTACAATAGTTGTGCACATTGTATTTTTTCTGATTTTTCATCTAGTTGTGATGCTATCGAGTAAATTTCGAATTTTTGTAGCCAATTTCTCCAATTCGTTGATTGGTTTCCAGAAAAAATCATCGGTTTTACCGCTATGGCGTCCATTTTGCACTTGAATTGTTTATTTTACACTTTTTTTTTTTAAGAAATTTTTCTTTTTAATTTACCCTTGAATTGTATATTCCTCAATGAATCAATGTTTGTCACTTAATTATTTATTCATCCAATTGATTTAATTGTTTGTTTGTTTCTTCTGGCCACGTGCACGTTCAGCTGAACTGCTGAATTATTTCACCAAGTAATTATTTCAATTGTTTATTTTTTCACTCAATACTGAACCAATTTGTTTTCACTGAATTGTTTATTTGTTTCACTAAATTATTCAATTACAACAACTTCTGTAGGTTTCTTTTGACTGCGCCATGTTAGGTTAGGTTTAGTTCATTATACAAGTCGTGTTGAGTTTAGACTGGTCGTTTATTTACAGGTTTCAATACAAGTTAACATGATTGGTTATGCAACACATACTACACGCATCATTAAGGAATTTTTATTATTCGATCATTGCGATCATCGGTCATTGGTTTCACCAAAGAAGGGGCTCACTACTGATGATCTCGTGTTCGACCGGCTGGTCAAAGCGAACCGGTGCCTTCAAAGAAAGTACCATTACAATACTTTAGTACAATCGGTAACGGACACAAAAACGAAAGTTGAAAAAAAAATTACCATAACAGGAAAATTTTATGAAATTGTTAAGAATTATATTGATCTACGACATCATGCAAATTCTACTATAGGCAACTTTTTTTAAAATTATCAAAAGGGTTGTTTTAGAACTGGACATTGTTTAAGACGTACGTCTGCCACTATGTTGATTGATGCAGGTGCAGATGTTACCACTTTAAAACGACATGGAAGGTGGAAATATACCGAGGTATCTAAAGGATGCATCGACAATTCTTTGAATAATAGATTAAATGTAGCTAATAAAATAATGACACAATTTGAGCAACCCAGAACCTCAACAGGAAGTTCATCAAGAATAACATCTCTACAAATTTCTGAAAATTTAACCAACTCTCTATCTAATTTTATAATGAAAATCCGCTTTCCCCCTCGGGTGATAGCGGTTTATCACCACACCTGGAATAGATTTTCTCCAGTAAATTATTCGTGTGATGAGGCCCTGATGTACACTCGCTCGTATAATTATTCGGAGGCAAGAGCGTAGGTTCTGAAAAAAAGGTGAATTGCTTCCAACCACTCCCAAATAAAACCCCGTTTTATTCAAACAACTGTATATTAACGGAAGTGATACAAATAGCGTATTTAATGAAATTGCTGCGACAACAGCCCCCAACATAAACAATTCTGACTCGGCAGCCACTCTGGGCAAACAAATCACGTCGCAACACAATAATAGCCAAATACTCGAACTCAGTACAGCCAAGAAAACAGTAATACAAAAGTGGTACTTACCCAAGCGCTCAGATAAGTTTACAAAATAATTGATGACAAGAATAGCACTACCGAATCCCGCTGTACTTTCCAATGATCCGTCGTGGTTGGCGTGAAGAATTTCCCTGCTGCTTGTTGAAATGATGAACTTGATGCTGGGCTGCAGAGGCCAAGCCAATCGATGTTGAGACCCAAACAGCAGCTCGAATTACGCACTAACACAGACGCACTACACATGAAACGCGTAACACACAGTCTGGTCGTCGACGACAACAAAGATAAGGTAAGGAATCGCTACTACTTTGTACTTCGTAGTTCCACTAACGAATCTTTCGATGATGTTGAATGGTGACGTTGTTGTTGGTGGCAAATTGAATTTAATTGGCATTAATCGCAGGTATGAAAATTCCCCAAAGGAACCTGGTACGTGAATAACTAATGACTCCTACTGAGTCAGCAACTCTTCGTTCTAACTTCCGGAAGGCACTCGCTTACTTTTACAAATATTCAGCCGAGTCCTGTACAGACACGGAACGTTACGGAACTTGACCCTCAATCTCTCACGTTCAAACCAAGTCTCCCCTACCGCGATGTTTTAAAACTCCTTTAAGGTCAAGATGTGCAGCGATGGTTGCGCATGGGAGAATCCCATAGGCGTCCAGAGCAAGAGTACGCAAGGAGCCGCGACAACAATTATTACAATAAATTGTTACAATTTTGCATTTCATAATTGCACCAATAATATAACTATTAATATAAATAAAACAGATTAACACATTGCATGCTGCGTCTTTCATTTTCTGCTATATTGTTAATTTATTCTTCATAATATATAATTTGCAAATATTACCAAATAGCCGGGGACGCCGATTTTCCCACGCTAGTCTTAAGGCTAATGTCCACTTGAGACAAAATCTCGAGAGAAAGTCTCGAGATTGGTCTCAGGGTGTTATCCATTTGAGATCACTTACAGTACTCGAGACAGCAAAATTTCGTGTCCACTTGAGATCAACTCGCAATCGTTTATGGGCTGTTGAATGATTTGTTCGGTAGCTTATTATTTTTATTAATTGTTCTATTTTTTTTTAATGGATTTTCGACAAGCCCTAGCTTTAATAATTGCACATAAAATTGTGAAAAAACGAAAAGTTAAAAAAACAGTGTTGGGTAAGAAAATGGGTTAATCGACGAAATAAATTTGGAGCTTGTTCAACGCTTGTCAATGAGTTACGATTGGAAGATGCACAACAATTTAGAAGTTGTAATTTAGACTTGCTTCACTTCAGAAAGTCTCAGCTCTTCCAACAATTCCGGAAAACTGGAGACTAAGTCACGAGAGCAGAAATGAACTTGTCCACTGTGACACGTGCAGTCTCCGATACCTGCACCTGCTTGTCTCAGAGACTGCTCTCAAGCTCATATCCATTTGTGACTCCAGTCTCGAGACTGCTCTCGAGACATGAAAGTAGACACAAGCCTTTAATTAACATACATATTTCTATTTTTGACATATGAGTAAATAAAATCAGTAAAATAATTAGGTAACAGATGTCACTGTTATCTCTTTGTAGTACAGTGATTGTAGTCATTCTAGCATACTGTGCGGGAATATTTATTCTCGCACCGGTGCGAGAATGTAGATATTTTGTATTTAAAAATAGAATCAGAATGGTCATATTCTATAGTCAGTCGTATGAAAATAGTATATTATAGGCCAAGGTTGTGTAAACAGTCATTTATAGCCCTAGCGCCAAGATTATACGATATACATACGTCGGCTTAGTTAGAATCCTTCGTAAGTCCATAAAATGTCGAAAATGATATTTTGACAATAAATTTTAAAAAAAATTAGCTCTATTAACCTAGAAATCCGCATAAATGCAAAAAAAATTACAAATTGTAGTTTTATACTATCAAGAAATTCTCGTAAGTCCACTACCGTTATTTTAAAAGCGATAAGCTTGTAAGTCCAGTCACCATTATTATTTTCTGCATGTTGATATTTAGTGTTTTGTGTTTTTGTTTTAAAATTACCTCTAAAAGAAGTATTTGTTATAAAAGTATTTGGGTAAGCTGTTATTTATGTTAACATGATTAGTGTTTACTATTTTCTTGGATTCTTAGTTGTTATTTACTTGGTAATCATTCAAATTTAGTAATTGTGGAGTTACAATATTTTCTTTTACACTTGTAGTGGAGTTACGTACTTATAACAAGAGTAGTACCTAAACGATGAATTCCTTTCCATCAACCCGAACTCGAAAACTTATCAATCTATTAAACCAAAATTATATTGTATCATCCGATGGTGTATAAGTTTCAGATAATTATAAAATAAATACTGAAATTGTAAGTCGGTACACCATTCCTATATGAAAATTTTCATTCGTGAGTTAATTTAAATCTTTGGTGGATTTTGGATTTGAATTAAATCTAAATTTAATTCATGGTTCGATTAAAGCAATCTTTTACGGTAGCATTTCTCTATTTCACAGAACATCTCTCAAGTTCCCATTAATGAAAAAAATGACGAACATATTAATAGCGATTTTAAAATTTATGACTTTCTTGAAGCAAATAAAAATAAAATTCTTCAACCTCAAGAAAATTTGGAAGCAACCTGCATTGAAAATGTAATCGTAGCAGAAAGAACAGATTATGACCTTGAAAATAATGATGGAGACATTATGTTGGTACAGAATCAGTTTTACATAATAACGAAGCAACGAAAACTATAATTAAAAAAATATCGAAGTTATTGAAGAAACAGAAATAACAGTAACAGAAAAAAATTCTGAAATTTGCAATAACAACAAAGCAACGAAAAACATAATTGAAGAGAATGGTGAAATTATAAACAATGTTAAAAAGAGGTAAATGGGACACAGATAAAAGCAAATGGAAAACTAATGTAAATAAAAGAAAGCTAGAAAGTGGTTCAGAGTACAAAGGAACAAAGAAAGTTGATGGAAAACTTAGTTTCGACATACTAATAGAAAAAAGAACTATGAAACAAAATTGTAAAAGTTCCATAAACAAAAGGCATAGCCGGATAAGCACATGAAAAGTGCCCTCGCTCCGAAAATTTTATCCTTTAAGTATGTTATGTAAGTGTAGTTGAAAACGCTACTCACAAATTTTGAGCTCAAAATATTCATTTTTTAGCCAGATATCATAAAAAAACGAAAAATCTAAAATAATTTTTTCATAGGAACCTTCTCTTATTCGCTATTTACATTAAGAAAACGGCACCACGCGGAATAATTTCAAACTAGTTTATTACGTAGAAAATGACGTATTTCCCATTGAGTTGACGTGTGAACAACATTAAAAATACGTAATCAAGTCGCCATTGTTGACATTTAGCAGCGCCACCAACGGTAATGTTAATCGCGAATAGCTTGAGCCGACAAGGAGAAAAAAAAATTAGAAGTTTTCTATTGAAAAAAAGTACAAAAAACAAATTTTGAAATTTTCAAAAAAAAATTTTTGTGTTTTCGAGATAACACCCCACCAATTTTTTTTTTTATAAAATCTCTCGGTATTAATCTATAATATATAATTTTTTCAAATTTTAAAAAGTGGTAGAACACCTTCAAAAATACGAAATAAAAATTATTTTTATTACCTTAAATATATATGTATATTTATGGTAGAACCAATGGTAGAACCAACAAATAAGCATTGAATGAACTTAAATTACTGCTCCCAAAAATTAGTTCACTTTGTAAGATTGCTTGTTTTTTAAATGACCGATTTGGAAAATGAATAGAAAACGAAAATAAATTTTCAGCCTGTAATAAATACATAGTGATTATTATTAGAGACCGGATTTTAAGCATCTTTGCTTATTGTCAATTTTAAAAGCAGCTCTTTGAAATTTGAGATCTGGAGGAATTACATAAAATTATGTATTTTAACGTAAAGTTTTCATGCGTTTTTTGCTTGTTTTGCGATTTTCCGTTTATTTTCTATTTCTGTGCTTATTTTGAACTTATTTTCGAGTTTAAAATTGAAATTTTACTTAAAATTAATTTTTTGACCTTAGGCGGCAATGTTTTGTTTTTCGCTTTTACTCATGCTTATTATTTTATTTTAGTGCTTATTTAGGACTTATTTTATTTGCCATTTAAATTCTTGTTAATTACTTAGGGTACGTTTATGTTCTAGCTGCGATAAGCGATAAAAGCCGCGATACTAGCGAAGCAGAGAAAAGCAAAACTTTGAAGTATTATGTTTCTGTTTATGTTGAAGCAGCGCACAAGCCAAAGCAAATAAGGCAATAGAATAGCGGTTAGACTAAATTATAGAATTCGTAACTTTTGATAAATTATAATAATATTTTAAACTATAACCAAGTTAATTAAACGCTTAAATATTTTTTTTTATTTGAACTCGAAAATGAAACAACCGCTTTCGAAATATCGTCTTTAATAAATACTTTTTTTAAATATTTAAGCGTTTAATTAACTTGGTTATAGTTTAAAATATTATTACAACTTATCACTAATCATAGCTCCAATATAAACCTACCCTTAAATGTGATTTTTCCACCTGCTCTATTTTAACTGAATTAAATAGATTTTATTACGCCGAATTAGTGATTTCAGTCAGCTTTTCCGTTTTATTTATCTAGCATTGCCACATACAACCTTTTTTGCATTAAACTAAAAATTAACTGTGAACGCAATGATTTGGATCAAAATCATATTATTATTTTTTTTAAAGAGCATTGAAAATCAAAAACTTTCAAAACAAACGATCCGATAGGTGCATCATATTTAAAAAACGGATGGTAAAAAATATTTGGAAAAAATCATAAACGAGTATTACATTGGTCTCAAAAACACATAAAATTTTGAAAAAAATCGAAAGAGGTCACTTAAAAAAGTGACAGTTTCGCATGGAATACCTTCTATATATTTTAACTTAATCAAATAACAAGTGCGCAAAAGTGTTCTTTGTTTATTTCTTTTGTTTTGCCTTTTTTTGTTTCAATTGTTAACTTTTTACCTCCAATCAATCAATCAAAAAATTGGAGGTATGGTAATCGAAAAAAAATTTCAATTTCTTTTTTTTACATTTTCGAGATTACCGTGTCCAGAAACGTAAAGATTTGCAAAAAATAAAAAAAAAAAAACTGTGTCGGTCTGTCGGTCGCCAGATTTTGTCCCTCGATTTATTCGTGAACCATCCAACCAATCAGGACCAAATTTGGTATAGAGGTAGGGTTTACGGTAGAAAAGTGAAAATAAGGTTTTCGTCGCGATCTGTCAATCAGGAGTGCCACTACAAGAAAATGATACAAGATTTTTAAAAGCGATTTTGTCTTGTGATAGGTTATTTTAAAGACCTTGAAAAGCTTTATCCAGAATGGGTGAAATTAACTTTCTATCTGTCATCTGTCAAAAATTACAAGCTGTCAAAGTTAAAACTTCAAAAGTAAATAACCCATGAAGTACTGAAGGGACCTCAACCAAATTTGATATGTAGGAACATTGCCCTCAAAGGACTTCACCGCATATGGAACCCTTTGATAAAAATCAGGAATGCAATAGGAAAAAAAATAATAAATTTTTTTTGCGAATACTTAAAAAAAGTCCTTGTCCCTCGATTTTTTTCGGCATTTCTACGTCGATGGCATTCAAACTTTTTGGACGTGTATCTTGTAGGCTCTAGTGGTGAAAATAAGGTTTTGGCAGAGAAATCTTTGCCAGGACTACCACAATAAAAAAAATAAAAAAAAATGATAATGACATCATATCTCCGGGAATGTATAACCGGGACAGATAAAATTTGGTGTGCAGATGATTGGAGGTATTGCGGCAGAAGTGACGATATTTTTATAGCTATTTTTGAAAAATTTTGGTGCTTTTTTAAGCACTTATTTTTCAAAAAACCGTACTTATTTATCCGGTCTCTAGTGATGATTATTAAGATTCTCATCATTGCATTGTTGCCGGTTTATATTTAATTTAAATTCATTCAATTCATTAAGTTAAGTTCATTCAATGCTTATTTTGTTGGTTCTACCATAAATATAGTATATATTTAAGGTAATAAAAATAATTAAAAGTCTAAAGTGAGTACTTTAGCCCCCGATTTGCGGGTGTAAAGTGGTACTTTTTTGCCCTAGGGCAAAAAAAAAGTTACTGCCGGGTAAAAAAGAAGTTACTGCCGGGTAAAAAAGAAGTTACTGCCGGGCAAAAAAGAAGTCACCAGATTTTATTATCAATTTAATTCTCATTTTTTTGAAACATTGATATTTATGTGTACTTGACCGTAATTTGTGATTCCAATATTAGTGCAACCTACAGTGAAATAAATTGGTAAATAAATAAAAAGAACTTTCTTTAGCTACCAAAAAATTCTCACGAGGCGCCTCTTTTAAAAATTTGAAAATATCCTTCGTTTTCCGCTTTATAAAAGCGGATAACTTGTGGAAATTGCCGATGTCAATCTTATTTTCTAATTTAGTGACCGCCTTGATCATAGAATACTGCGACCACATGGTCTACGACTTCAACGTTTTAGCCTTTTGACACGTCTTATTCCTTCAAAGGCACAAATGTAACTGAACCATTCTAGTATCTTTCAGTGAAAAAATTTTTAGTGAAAAAATTCTAGTTGGCAATAATAATATAACCAACTATGCTTCATTTACTTTGCTACTATCGACCACGTGCTTTATCGAACAAATTTTAATTAAAATTTCGTGATTATTGTCGAAGTGAGTACTTTACCTCCCGCAATTGCAAAAAACAGTATATGCACCTCGGGAATAAAGTGAATTTTCACTTTGCATTTTGCAAATTTTATTTGCATAATGTACTATTTTGTACTTTTTTTCAATAGAAAACTTTTAATTTTTTTTCTCTATTTCGGCTAAAGCTATAAGAGAAGGTTCCTATTGATTGAACGATATCGGTTCGGTAGTTCCCGAAAAAAAAATTATTTTAGATTTTTCGTTTTTTATGATATCTGGCTAAAAAATGAATATTTTGAGCTCAAAATTTGTGAATAGCGTTTTCAACTACACTTACATAACATACTTAAAGGATAAAATTTTCGGAGCGGGGGCACTTTTCATGTGCTTATCCGGCTATGCCCTCTAAAATTCAATGTCGTGCATTTTCAGAAGAAGACCGAATGTTAATATTCAAAAAGTTTTGGAAAGCAATGAATTGGAAAAAAAATAATTTATATTAGTTGTATGTAAGAAATGAAATATGCCAAAGAAGGGACTAAATTAAGAGTGTGCAAGACAATGTTCTTGAATACTCATGGAATTGGCGAATATAGTGCCTTAGAATGGAAAAGAGAAAGTGGCAAGTTTGGAGAACTCGACTCAGATAGTAGTATTTCATTCATTTAGAGTTTATTTAACTTTGTTTTATTTTGAATTTATTAATATATATTATATCAAAAGTTACGAATATTAAATTTATATTATTTCAAGAAATGACCCAGGTTCATCGCGTCAAGAAACTGTAAGAAAAGAGATCGCAAAACCAATGGTAGAATGCTTAAAAGATTTTTTGAAGAATTACCAAAATAGGAATCGCACTATTCTCGAACCAATTTGGAAAAGCAATCGTTCATTGTACGATACTTAGCCGTGAACGGTGTTCTGAAAAAAACGTAAAACCACTATCTACTTTTTCATTTGAAAAATATTTTGGCAAACTCAACCTAAGTATGTAGTATATTCCTAAAAAGGATCAGTGTGAACTATGTGCAGAACACGTGGTGGAAAATATTTATGATGTAAAATACCAAGAACACCTAACTAAAAAAACAGAAGTTCGCAATGCAAAGCAAACGGATAAGGATTTAAATAATTTAGTTTATACTGTAGATGTACAAGCAGAACTTTTGAGCCTGTTGTCAAAAGTTTCTGCAAATTACTTTCGAACCACATTAATCACACACAATTACACTATTTTTGATTTAAAAATACACGAAAAATTCTTGCTCATAAAATATGAATGTTGCCGAAAATGAAGTTTGATTTTATAAATTTTATATTTTTATAACTCCGAAACATTGCAATATAATATTATAGTGGAGTACGAAAACAGCAATGTTGTATTGTCTCTAGTAATTTTACACTTTCATTAAAATAACCAGTTAATATAATATGTAATGTAGGATTAATTAATTTGGTTTGGTACTTCTACGCGAAGTATCAATCATAATAATTAAACATTAAAATAACTTTGTTTGGTGCAACAACTTTCATTAACTTCATTAATTTTTATTAACCTACTTTCACTGGTCGTTTTAAAGGATTACTAAAACTTATTAGTAAAAGTTAAATAGTTTAAAATTGTGTTGTACGTTTCTTAAAAGTTAAGGTATCTAGCAGCTGATAGCATTGTTGTAAGAAATGTTAAAAAACAAGAATAGGTCACCAGCCAGTTTACAGGAACTGGACATAATTTCGTAAACTACCTAGTCTTGCAAGGCGAAATGCTAAACATGTCAATTACCACGTTTACATGCGGCCGTTAGGTCGACCTAAGGTTAGATCGATCTAAGCTAGCTCGCTTCTAAGTTTTACGAACAGGTGTATACATGCAATTAGTTAGTTCGAACTGAAAGCGGTGTTACCAACTAAATCATTTCTAACGTCGTCATTATCTCTAGTTAATCTAAATTTTTTATTTTCTAATTCATTCTTTTCCATTGCAAAAATATTCAACAACACCAAACATAAGTACACCTAACCTTTAAGATTCGAAAAGCGTCAACAAGTAGTAATAATAACAGAATATTTTTTATTATAACCCATATTATTAACCCACCAAATAGTTGGTACAATTGCGCTTAGTTCGAGCTAAGCCGTATACATTCAAATTTAAATTCGAGCTAACGTCTTAGCCCACGTTTTTAGCTCGACCTAACTTAGGTCGGCCTGACGGATTAGGTCGGCCTACCTGAGTGTATACATGAAAGGACTAACTAGCTCGAGCCGACTCAGGTCGACCTAATGGCTGCATGTAAACGTGGTAAATGTTTGCTCAAAGAAAATGGCCATGTTCAGCCGGTGCCAAGCGTTAAGTTATATCGTAAAGCATTGAGTTTCGATTGGTTCAATTGAACCATTTATGAAAATTGAATCAATTATGAAAATTAAACCAATTATGGAAATTGGACCAATCAGAACCCAGTGCTTTACGATGTAACTCAACGGTTAGCACCGGCTGAACGTGGCCAATGATAAACCGTGAACTTATAAGTAGTAACGTTTTGCTAATGTTAACTTTATTTCGGTTATTGTGATCATTTTGACTGGGAACCGGCCACTTTAATTAGTTTACATACAAAATCCACCGGATAATGTGATCAAAATGCCGCTTATTGTTATCACTTTCAAGAAATTTCCAACACAATAATCTCTTTTTCTAAGTTTCTTTTTCTGATTTTTCATTGAAATTTTATATACTTCCAAAACACGTCACTCGTCTTAATTTCTATACAAAAACTAATGAAGTTTCCCGTTCATGGCGTGATTCTATTTTAATTTTGCTAAATGTGCACTTGGCTTTATGCATTTTATTTGAAGTTTAGTTTCGACGAAAAAGCGAAACGATCTCTCGGTAAAACAGAACGTGGAAATTATCGAATATTATGCAAAAAAGGGAATAAAGAAATTCCGCTGCATAATTGAGAATCTCTCAACCGCTCTTGTGTAAAATTTTGAAATTGCGAGATGAAATCAAACACACCCTAATTAACAATATATTAACAATGTTATTAACAATACATATTGTAATGCCTGTCGATTGACTTATTTTATGATTTATAGAATCTAGAGAGCATTCATTTTGTGAGCAAGGACTCTTATCTATCATTACCATACATCCAAATTTATTTTTATTATCTTCCACAATCCAATTAATTTTTTTCAATGTAATTAAAACCAATCTTCCAATAATCACAACTTTAATTTTATTTTATTTAATATCAACAAACTTAAAACTTTATGCCCAAATATGGACTCAAAAACTGGGAGCGTTTATCAACGCGTCCACTCGCGTTGGCTTACGGAATCGAAAAGCCACTTTCTACCTCCAACAAATACTAACATAAACATTTTTACACAAAACAAATTTTTAACAAACAGAGTATTTACAAATTAAAGAATAATAAAATAAATAAAAACAGTTCTAAAATAGGAAAAATCCATGACAATATGTATAATTAACTATGCAATGAAATCACTGATTCGGCGCGAGTACATTTCGACGGAAACCCGATTCGGCGCGAGTACGGTTTGCCGCAGACTCCATTGGAGGCGAGTATAGTTTGGCACAGATCCCATTTGATGCGGCGCGGCGTGTCTCTGCGGGTTTGTTAAGCTATTTCCGAGGATTTTTAATTTAATTAAAAACGAACCGTTCTTGCACCGAATTGGTCCTGCCCCAAACCAATTCACACCGAATCGGGTCTACGCCGAACTGTACTTACGTCGGAACGGGTCTGCGTCGAACCATACTCGCGCCGAACTGGGTCAGCGTCGAAACATCTCTAAAGTTGGTCGAGTCTGCACTTGCTGTAGCAATCGCTGTATTGTAACTTCATTGAGCGTCCCTTCTACTCGATCAATATCTTCAAAAGTGATTGGTGCATTTCGTAGACGCTGCGCGTTGTAAGCGTCGCGTCGGCTTGCTTGTTAGTGAGAAAAAAGCGTATTTCATTTGAGGGTATATCAGCACCGCAACCAATGGACTTAGCCATCGCCGATCATTGTCAATATCGTGGAGAACTCAAGATTTGACTGACGCATTACCTCGATCAAACGGTACCTAGAACATTGCGTCCAGAGCACGGGACCAAACGTATCACGATAGACGTATATAGGCGAAGCCTTGACGGGCGGCAATTGACAGAGATCCCCATAGAGGAACAAATAGCAACCACCAAACGGGTCCTCAGGTAGTCCCTTTTTGCACATACTACTACCGGTATAGCGTTGAGACTGTCACTTGGGTAGAGTTTGTGGTAGATCTCGACTAACATATTATGATTCGTGAAAGATTTGCCAGAGCCAGCTGGACCAGTTAGAAATATTTTTAATGGCTCTGTACAGTGCGTGAAATGGCGGTAGACTATTTCGTTCAACAAGGCCCGCTGGCTGTATGGAATTGGCTAGTCGCATATTTTTCACAAATGTAGCTTCGTCCATATGTGTTTTTCGTTTTAGTAATTTAATAAAACATAAAATAAAACTAATAACAATAATAATCCTAATACAAAAATAGTTATGACCCGGACTACGACGTTTCGGAGCGATAGATACGGTGCAGCCGGTTTGGGGCGAAGACGGTTCGGCGAGAAGACAGTTTGGTGTGAAGACGGTTTGGCGCGAAAACTTTTCGGCGCGAGATTAAAATTCTTTTGTTTTGCAACTGCCTTTTATAATTTTCTGGTTTATGAAATGAATCCCTAACACAGTAGCTACGTTAACCTATTTTTTTTATACATCTGTATATGTTTTAATAAATTGGTTTTCAATAAATTTTAATAAAATGCTCAGATCGAACAAAGACTTGAACAGTACGTTCGAGCTGTTCCAGCCAAAAAGATCCACTCTCCAGACAAACGTGGACCACACGTATCTTCTCTTTGATGAATCAAAAAACAAACCTTGCCAAACGTGGAACACACGTCTATCCTCTTTTAAGGACCCACGTCAACTAACTTCCTTTATCAATTTTTGTTTCCCAGGTAATCGATTTCTTATTTTTTTTTGTTAATCCTCCCTGGATACCTAATTTTTGCTTACATGAATTTAAAATTAACTAACTTTTTTTTGGAATCCTTTTAATTGAAATTTCTTTATTATAAACTAAATTTCTTCACTTTGCAATTTTGACTGTGTTTCTATTATGTTGGTTGGCCTAAAACTATCATCGCACAACCCCCTTACGATCTTTGTCTTGTGACATCTCGTGGGCTCCTGAATGGACACCGCAATACAGTATATAAAAAAAATGAAATTTCTGGAATATCCAGTAGTTTTTCCAAAATTAACAAAAATATATTCTTAAAATATTGCATTTATTGTGCAATACCATAGGTTCATAGGATAGCTATTTTTAGGGCTGCAAATATTGAGAATATGGTTTCTGTGAAAACAACCGCAAAGTTAAAAAACGGAGTAATTTTTCTAAGAGCTGTATTTGACCTGGATCCCACAAGGGGGAGCTGCGACCTTCATACGCGGCCGGAATCAACTGAACGCAGTGAGGTTGTACGAAGGGTGTCGTTTGAAAATCACTGTATCATTAAAAACTTCCTTGAGCGCGACGCAACTCGAAAAGGACGAAATTCAAATGCTGGGATCCGAGATTTGACAATATCAGGGCAGTCGAACCGCTCTAGGCGGTTTTCCCAACCCCTGTGCTCATTATAACAATCCTTGGAGCGCAAATACACTCGGTAATGTAAGAACTCGAACGATGTTTCGCCTCTGCAACCGCATACAGCGGAAGGAAGCACGCTCTCTCAAGTGAATGTTATCTTAAAGCTAACATGAACTTAAACTTGTAAAATTTACGTCAAAATATCGATTTTCAAAATTAAACTTCAAAGTTCCTATTGGGCCGATTTCCTTCATCCTCATCTCATAAGAAAGCTTAAATTTTGCTCTTTCAGAATATTTATTGGTTTTCTATCAAACTTTTGAAGGTAAAAGCGTAGAAATCGACAGTAACTCATTGAATTAACTCTTAAATTTGAAAAGGTAACGCATTGTCATTGAATTGCAGCACTTTTTTGGAAATGTACGTCAGGCTCTGATCAGGTATACCATTTTTGTAAAATTTAATTATAATTTATAGAATTAAAAATGGATATGACCGAGGTCAAGTTAAATTTTTTTCATATCCCTTTATTTTTTATTACATAAAAAGTGTCAACTTTATACTTTTCTCTCCCACTCGTAAGAGTTTCCTCTGATGATATTTCGTCAAAAAATCTTTTAGGTTTTCGCTGCTAACGATGGGACAATCATCCTCAATTTTAAGGTTTAGTCCCCGTTTATCCATTTCACTATTACCCCAGTAAAAACTTTTTAGATGATTTTTCAACAATCTCGAAGTCTTGCTGAAACTTTTTAATTCTGAGATGGTCGTTGTAATCATATTATTTACTTTTAATATTTCCATACCTCCAGTTTTGAGGTATCGTGAAAGCGGACCAGTTATTGAAAATATTTTTAAGAATACTTGAGATGTAAGAACTATTTCATATGAAACTGTGAGTCATCTTATACTTATAATAGTAGATTTTTTGCCATTCTTAAAAATAAATAATTAGTTAATAGAATAGTTAGATAAACGTGAATAACGACAATTAACATTTTTCGGGTCTCCGAAAAATAAATCGGCCCATGCTTCACTCGCCCATCGGGCATGTGCCCGGTTGTCTCATCCGCTGTGTCAATAGCACACGATTAAAGATTTGTTTCAGTGGGATAGCCAAGCAGTCAATGAAATCTTTAACTACAAATATGGGAATCTGATCAACCCCAACAGTTACCACAACATGTTTCATACAACTTGGTGTAATATCTTCAGATGGCTACAGAAAATAGATACATATTAGTAATGTTAACATATGATATACCTACATATTAAGTAAATGAATAATAAATTATGCATATATTAGGTAAATATTTAGTAAATATGTTAAAACTATTAAAACTAATAAAAAAACAAATTTTCTAAAATTGATATTATAAATATTATGAATCGTATCTAAAAACGTTTTTATTAGCTCGCTTTCTGTCTGTCTGTTCGGTATAATATTATTATACTGTATTATTATAACAGGTATGGAAAACTTATAAAACGTGGGGCGCATGCAAAGGTTAACAGTAAGAACATTGTTTGCCACTACTACTAGAACTTCAGCATCATAAGTGAATCACACTATATTTAAAATTGTTAATAAAGAAGGTAGTGGCATTTTATTATTTTTTTTCATTTGTTCCAAACAGCTTGATATATTATTGTTAAGTAGGTATAATAATTTTCTATTTCAGATATGACCAGTTAAAGGGAAAATAAAATAAACCTGAAATTTGCCATAATTTTATTTTTCATAATAATTTTCATAATAATAATGTAATAACGACCCAGATTAATATCAGCTTTTAATCCTCTAATCCGATAATTGGATAAAATATATTTCACTATATTGTCTTTTGGCGGGGGCTTTTATCACTAATAAGAGTCCCGCCACCATGAGTTTTACCTATAATAGCAGCGTTTACAGTATAATCAAAATATCAAATGATTATTATCATTTACACAACCCACTACTTAGAACTTCGGGAGTCAGCGAAATATCGCCAAGAATATTATTACTACATCATAAATCTACTAAACAAATATTAGTCAAACCACTTAATTAAGTGTGCAAACTCAAGATTCCTGTAATAAACTGACAATGTTAAATTTATGTTCTCTGAACCATTAGGCTCCTAATTATTATTGAGAAATATTTTAGCAGTTCTAGGTTTCCCCAACTGAATTTCTCTAAAACCAAGGCCTTTGGACCAGAATTTTGTCGAGTTCAACTGTGCATTGTATTATTCTCTAACGCCAACTTCAGAGGACTTCGATCATCTCTCAGGAGTGTTAAGTTGTTCGACCACTAGTACATAATGTATATCGACGAAATATGTATTAAGGATATAGATATATTTTTGCCAAATTATTATTATATATTTATACAAGTAAAATCCTTAACATGAACTATTTATCAAATTATAAAATGCAATCCATTTTGTAATATTTAATGTAATTTCGAACTCTTTTCGTTAATTTAATATTTAGGTATATGGTGGCTCGTATATTCTTGCCAAATAAATAATTCTTAGAATATGTTCGTTAATAACTGATGTCTATAATAAATATTATAATTTGGTCAAGACGATAACCTTGCGCTATAAGAGAATTAGAATTCGATGTCAAGTGCGTCGAGGACTGATCAAGGGTAAGTTCATTTAGAAATATTTGTACTAGGTCAACTTTTAATTTAAGTGTGCTGATAATGACCCGATTGCAGATCAAAGTGTGAACCGAATTTAATAAAATTTTGGTAGTACGCATACAAATAGTAGATACATAATAAAAAAAACAAAATAAAATGTTAAATAGTTCAGGCGCTAAGAGAGATTCCGTATGAAAAACCCATTGATCCCATTCTGATTGATGATTTAGGTTAAGAAAGGCTTAAAAAATGAAATCGTGGAAGTTGCCGGACGGAATTAATGCCAATTTTTTTTTTATCGGCCTTTTAACAGGAGTCTTCGATTTCATCACTGTTCCGTGCAAATAAACGTTGTTCTTGACTGTTAAAAGGCTCTTTGAGCAAGGTATGAAATAAAAAACGGCATTGTCATAATAAAATAAAAATCAAATCGTAAAAAAATGTGATGTAATTTTTAATTTTTATGAAAAATTTAAAAAAATAAGATATTTACACGATTACTAGATACTTAATACTTTTTTATTGGAATTATGGAGTGGAATATTATAAAAAAATAAAATTTTAAAAATAAAGAAAAATTTTACTTTGGTCAAATTTTATTTTCAAATTTTCGGTTACCGATTTTAATCTTTGAAACTTGTGAAATTTGAGGCTTAAAGCTGATTAGATTTTGCCTAAATTATTTTCCGAGAATTTTGAAAATTCATATTCTTATCAATTTTGAGGCTTTTTTTTCTGAATTTTCACTTTGTTACCTTGTATACTTATTTCCCGTTCGCAACGCCCTATTAGAAAAATATCAATATTTTTGTTATTGTGATGTATGCAAGTACGGCGCTGTACTAATTATGTAAATATGTATATTGTATATTTGAATTAAATAAAAGACGGATTAGGAAGGCGGACCAGGATTGGACACAATTAATATCTGAGGGTTGGTATGACTGCCAAGGAGGCATATACCAAGAGCTCAGGGAAAAAGGGGCAGTCATGTCATAGTCTAGAGTTAAGCAATCCTGGTGTTGAGGGCCTCTCTACCGTAAGTAAATTAGTCTAAATTTTAGTCTCGCACCTTAAAGGTGCGAGCACATTAGGCGAAACGATGCGGTGCGAGGCGACGCGATATTTATTTGGAGTCCGCACACTAAAAGCGAAGTTTCTGTGTTTATCTGTCACCTCGAAAGAATTGTGGTTAGAAAATTCTGATAGGACGCCCCGAACGTCATCTATGATGATAAAAAATTTATTCACGAACGTCAAACTTACAATATCAATGTTGAAACGTTCCGATATGTGCTCCGATCAATCCCGACAGCTGCCAATCGATCACGAAGACGATCTATTTGCCGCGTCGCTTCGCTTCAACCCCGTACACTTAAGCGAAGCTACGCGATAAACCGTCGCTCGAATGCCTCTCAGACGATTCAAGCGATGACGCGCCGCATCGCAATGCTTCGCGTCGCCTTAATGTGCGGGTTCCCATTTAATTCTATGTAAACTTCTCTAAGCGTCAAAATTCGCGTCGCTCCGCGTCGCATCGCATCGCCTAAGTGAGCGAGCACCTTAATTGTTTCAAATTTTGAATGTGTATGCAAATAACACATATTTTTACACGTTTGAACTGATGTAATTTACAGCAGTGTATAAATTATGGTTTCAAATTTGAGTAAATATAAAAATAGTTCTTACATCTCAAGTATTTTTGGTCCGCTTTCACCTCCAACTTCCAAACTGTGGAAATATTATAACAATGGAAATATTATAAACAAATAATATGATTACAACGTCTATCTTAGAATAAAAAAAAATTTAGCGAGGCTTTAAGACTGTTGAAAAATCTTCTAACAAGTTTTTACTGGGTTAATATTGAAATGGATAAACGGGGACTAAACTTTGAAATTGCGATGATTTTTTTATCGTTAGAAGGCAAAAAACTTAAAGATGTTTTGACGAAATTTCATCAGACGAAACTCTTACGAGTGGGCAGAGAAATGTATAAAGTCGACACAATGGATACTACAATCATATCTATGGAAAAACGATCTAAAATAATTTAAACTTGTGCTGGCATTTCAATTTTTAACCCCATAAATTTTAATGAAATTTAAAAATATGTTATTACCCGATCAGAACAAAGAAGTGCTGAAATTCAATGACAATGAGTTTCCTTTTCAAATTTAAGACAAGTTAATTCATTGGTTACTGTCGATCTTCTACACTTTTTTTGTTCAAATGTACGATAGAAAACCAATACATATTCTGAAAGAGCAAAATTTAAGCTTTCTTATGAGGTGATGATGAATAAAATCGCTTCAAAGATTACTTCACAATTTAATTTGAAAATCGACTTTTTGATGTAAATTTTACAAGTTCTGGTTAGCTTTAAAAAACATTCACTTGACGGTTCGTGTATAATCTAGGTGGGTGTTGGCAATCCGAATTTAAGTGGGGAGAGAGCGTGCTTCGTTTCACTGCATGCGGTTACAGAGGAAACATCGTTCGAGTTCTTACATTATCGAGTACATTTGCGCTGTGAGGATTGTTATAATTAGCACAAGGGTTCGGAAAATGGCCTAAAGCGGTTTCACTGCCGCTGACATTGTCAAATCTCGGATTTCAGCATTCGATTTTCCTCCTTTTCGAGTTGCGTCGCGCTCAAGGAAGTTTTCATGATATAGTGATTGTCAAATACGTTTGAGAGTACCGCTAAGTTAAAGCAATAATTAAATAGCTAAATAAAATAGGGAGATTGCAAATTAGTACCCCGCCGCGACATAGCACTATTTCAACGAGCAAGCCTTATCGTGCCATCCATCAATTTCTATAATTTTTCAACGATAGGTATTATTTTTGACTTTTTAAATGTTTGCTTTACTTTTTTGTTTTGTTTTTTTGTCGACTTTTTTGTTTTGTTTTTAATTTTTGCGTTGGGGGTTTTTTAAATTTTTTATTAAAATTTTTTCTGATGAAAGATGAACAACTTCATGAGCCCTCTGAAACACATCCCAAGTCTCATGGTATAAGTAAATCAAAATTCCCTAATATATTGTCAGTTTGTGGTAGATAAATATAGCGCAGTCGTAGGTTAGATGTTAGAATGTTTGATTGCTATGTCGCAGTTGTGGGTTCGATCCTCGATCAAGTATGAAAAGGGCATAGCCGGATAAGCACATGAAAAGTGCCCCCGCTCCTAAAATTATATCCTTTAAGTATGTTATGTAAGTGCTGTTGAAAACGCTACTCACAAATTTTGAGTTCAAAATATTCATTTTTTAGCCAGATATCATAAAAAAATGAAAAATCTAAAATAATTTTTTTCTCGGGAACTACTGAACCGATATCATCCAATCAATAGGAGCATTCTCTTATAGCTTCAGCCGACTTAGAGAAAAAAAATTAGAAGTTTTCTATTGAAAAAAAGTACAAAAAATAAATTTTGAAATTTTCAAAATTTTTTTTTTGAGTTTTCGAAATAACACCCCTCCAATTTTTTTTTTATAAAATCTCTCGGTATTAATCTATAATATGTAATTTTTTCAAATTTTAAAAAGTGGTAGAACACCTTCAAAAATAAGAAATAAAAATTATTTTTATTACCTTAAATATATTATATTATAATATATTATAATTATATTATTATATATATTATTGTGGAAAGTTAGCTTTGAAGCCAACGTCCTTCTCAACCTAAAAAGGTCCGGCCAGCTACCGCTAGTCGGAAGAGCAAGAGATCTTCGGAGTGGGTTCCGTGGTTTTTAGTGGCAGAATAAAATAAGCTGATTTTAAAATAAATGAAAAGTAATTGGCTTTATTCAATGCTACGATTATTGTTATCGTGACAAATTTCACGTGCTGCAGGTATTGTTTTGTGTTCATATGTCAGGCTTCAGAACTTGAAATTTTATTTAAAAAAAAAAAAAATTGGAATCTAAATTTCAATTTCATCAGCCACCCTGGTGTCGATTATGTAAAACAAAAAATAATTTTTTTATTAAATAGATGTAAAATGTTTAGAAATAAAACAAAATGTTTCCCATTTAAAGTGGACACTGACCTTCAGGTTCTTCTTCACGTTGGGATGTTCTTCTTCACGCTGCGATGTAACAGATTTTCTTCTTTAACTAAAATTCCAAATTCAAATGGCCGCCATAAAATGTATCTCCTCCTTAATGTTATTATTATTCAAATTGCAGGTAAAACGCACAACTGCGCCTGTTGTCTATACGGTATTACCAAAATACCAGCGTTGGCACTGTGCAAAAACTATTCGTTTTTCAAAAAAATCCAAGATCCAAACGCCTCCAAATATCACTTTTTTGGACCGCTTCAAATTTTATTCGCTTATCACGCCCCAGACGGTTGGGACCTTATCTTCTTTCCTTTTTAAACTTTTAAAAACCAAAAAATATTCTTCAAATTTCTACACACAGGCACTAACTAAATTTTCAGCCTCACTAGTTTTAAATAACCACAAGAAAAATGTGTAGAAGAAAGTGTTGAAAGTAACATAATAAAAACCTATCAATTGCAACATTGAACAAAATAACCTGCTTTGCAAAAATAAACAAAACCTTAAATGAAAAATAAATAATATTATATTCTGCCACGGTCACCAATCGGTTACACCACAATATAATAAGCATTGAATGAACTTAAATTAATGCTCCCAAAAACTAGTTCACTTTGTAAGATTGCTTCAGCCTGTACTAAATACATAGTGATGATTAGAGACCGGCTTTTAAGCATTTTTGCTTATTGTCAATTTTAAAAGTGGCTCTTTGAAATTTGAGATCTGGAGGAATTACATAAAATTATGTATTTTAACGTATAGTTTTTTTTTCGCTTATTTTCAATTTTTGTGCTTATTTTGAACTTATTTTTGAGTTTAAAATTTAACTTTGACTTAAAATTAATATTTTGACCTTAGGCGGCAATGTTTTGTTTTTTTGCTTTTACTCATGCTTATTATTTTATTTTAGTGCTTATTTAGGACTTACTTCATTTGCCATTTAAATTCTTGTTAACTACTTAGGGTACGTTTATGTTCTAGCTGCGATAAGCGATAAAAGCCGCGATACTAGCGAAGTAGAGAAAAGCAGAACTTTGAAGAATTATGTTTCTGTTTATGTTGAAGCAGCGCACAAACCAAAGCAAATAAGGCAATAGAATAGCGGTTAGATTAGAGCTAAGAAATTTCTTAGCTCTTATCACTAATCATAGCTCCAATATAAACGTACCCTTAAATGTGATTTTTCCACCTGCTCTATTTTAACTGAATTAAATAGATTTTATTACACCGAATTAGTGATTTCAGTCAGCTTTTCCGTTTTATTTATCTAGCATTGCCAGATACACCTTGTTTTTCAAAATCATATTCTTTTTTTTAAAGAGCATTGAAAATCAAAAACTTTCAAAACAAACGATCCGATAGGTGCATCTCTCGCAATGTTATAAACATTTAAAAAAAATCATATTTAAAAAACGGATGGTCAAAAATATTTGGAAAAAAATCATAAACGGGTATTACATTGGTCTCAAAAACATAAAATTTTGAGAAAAATCGAAAGGGGTCACTTAAAAAAGTGACAGATTTAGCATGGAATATCCTCGATATATTTTAACTTAATCAAATAATAGGTGCAAAAGTGTTCTTTGTTTATTTCGTTTGTTTTGCCTTTTTTTGTTTCAATTTTAACTTTTTCATAGCTTTTTTTGACATAATTCGAACTTATTTTTTGTAATATATCGTGCTTTTTTAAGCACTTATTTTTCAAAAAACCATATACTTATTTATTCGGTCTCTAGTAATGGTTATTAAGATTCTCATCATTGCATTGTTGCCGGTTTATATTTATTTAAATTCATTCAATTAAAATAATTTTTATTTCTTATTTTTGAGTGTTCGACCACTTTTTAAAATTTGAAAAAATTATATATTATAGATTAATACCGAGAGATTTTATAAAAAAAATTTGGAGGGGTGTTATTTCGAAAACACAAAAATAAAATTTTGAAAATTTCAAAATTTGTTTTTTGTACTTTTTTTCAATAGAAAACTTTTAATTTTTTTCTCTATTTCGGCTAAAGCTATAAGAGAAGGCTCCTATTGATTGAACGATATCGGTTAGGTAGTTCCCGAGAAAAAAATTATTTTAGATTTTTCGTTTTTTTATGATATCTGGCTAAAAAATGAATATTTTGAGCTCAAAATTTGTGAGTAGCGTTTTCAACTACACTTACATAACATACTTAAAGGATAAAATTTTCGGAGCGGGGGCACTTTTCATGTGCTTATCCGGCTATGCCCTTTATAATGATTCATAATTTAATAATTTGAAAATAATTTAATAGAAAAATGACAATAAAAAGTTCGTTCCGCGGACGGCCGCGATTTTGTTGAAGTGATCAAATTATGGATTTAAATTGAGAAATATAAGTTGGTTTTTGGAAAATTTGTTTTATTGAAATTATAATAGGAGCAGTGATGTAATTTGATGTCAAAAAATTAAATTTGTGGTATGAAAAATATTTGAAAATTAATAATTTACGACAAAAGTTTGGATGATAAGAAGAGAAGATAAAGGTATCAAGTGAAGAGGACATTTTTAAAATTTTGGATAGAAGTTTGAATTTATTTCAATAAAGGTTGTTTAATGTTTTATTTGGATAAATTTTGGGAATTTAAAATTATTCATTGCAATATATTGTGGTGCAACAAATTAAATTTATTGTTTTTGTTAATTTTGTAAATTGTTAAATTTTGTATGTAAATAATTTTGTTTGCACTGTACAAAAATATGTAATTTATTTTAAGTTCCTTTTGGTTTTGGCCGACCGCAGCTGATAAAGTTTATTTTTATTCGCAATTTTATGTGGAAATTTTACGTTTATTTTTGAATTGTTTGTTTCCTTTAAAAGGAACCCACTCTTGAGAGTTCCACCTCCGACATAATTTACCGCAAACTGCTCAAGTTTCGCTACAATAGCCACTTGCTTAACCGTAGATGGTCTGTACGCGTTAGATCGTGGATTCGGTTCCATTAGGTCCTTTTCATACTCGGATCTCATCTCAGCCAAATAGAAATAATGATGTTAAAGTGGACGCCAGTTGATACAAATAAAACTAAGAAGTAGTGAAAAGCCGATTTATTGTATAAACAAAGATAGAAAAAATAGTTGAAGTCGACATGTTTAATTAATTCACTAAATTAAGAGTAAAACCTAAAACACACACATAATAAGCAAGTAAAACTAGCACGTAATTGAGGATGTACTAGGAAACAAAAAAATAAAAAATTGCAAATTTGAAGAACTGACATCTACCTGAAAAGTAAACTCAGTCAAAAAAAAAAAAAACAACAGTTGAGTATCCTTCAAGAGGATAACTCAACAAAACGAAGTTATGCTCCAGCAAAGATTATTCGCACACCGAATTTTAAATACTCGGTATTATTGACTCAAAATAGAACCTGGCACACAGCATCATCAATAAATAAGTATATGCATCTCTATCCGACTTACCCTGAATGCAGTACCACCAATTTCGCGACTCTGCAAGTATATTTCCTCCGTCAGGACCCTTCGAAATCAACAACATTACTTCAAGGCTACTTGACAATTATCAATAGTAATGTATTAAAGTGCATAGCGAGTTTCCGATAATATTGGTTCAATACTGGCTAGTGATGCACTCCAACTTAACAGTTCGGCTGAAAAGTTCGTATCGTTTTACAGAAAAAATCATTTTTTTGGCAAAATTCAATTTAATTATTCAACATAGTTGCCTTCGAAGGCAACACACCGATTATAGCAATCTTCCAACTTTTCGATACCATTTTTGTAGCACGATTAGTCTTTATCCTTAAAATAGGCTTCTTTCCTTCTAAATTGCTTTCCAGAGAGCATTTTCTTGGGGTCTCCAAACAGGAAATAGTCGCTGGGGGCTAAATTTGGAGAATACTCTGGGTGGGGAAGCAATTCATTACCCAATTCGCTAAATTTGACCATCGTTTTTATCGATTTGTGACACGGTGCATTGTCTTGGTGAAACAAAATTTTTATTTCTTCAAATGTGGTCGTTTTTTAACAATTTCATCTTTCAAACGTTTCAACAATGCTGTATAATAGTCGCTATCAATTGTTTTCCTCTTTTCAAGATAATCGATAAATAATATACCACGCGCATTCCAAAATACAGACGCCATAACCTTGCCAGCCGACTGTTGTGTATTTCCTCGCTTTGGATTGGGTTTGTCGCTGCAGTTCACTCAACTGACTGCCGATTGGACTCTGGAGTGTGGTGATGGAGTCATGTTTCATCCATTGTCAGATATCGACGCAAAAATTTGGTCTTATTGCGGTTGAACAGCTCCAAACATGCTCCAAATCATCAACACGTTGTTGTTTTTGATTGAGATTGAGCTCACGCGGCACCCACTTTGCACAAAGCTTTCGCAATCTTAATATTAATGCACGATATGTGCAACACGTTCCTTTGATATCTTTAGAGTCTCAGTTATCTCGATCAACTTCAATTTGCGCTTATCCAAAATTATTTGGTTTATTTTTTGGATGTTTTCGTCTGTAATAGCCTCTTTTGGACGTCTACTGCGCTCATCATCATCAAGGCTCATAATGGCCTGTACGGAATTTAGCAAACCACTTACGAATGGTTGCTTTCGCTGGAACAGAGTCCGAGTAACACTTATCTAGCCAAGTTTTTGTTCCAGCACTATTTTTTCCCCTTAAAAAACAATGTTTCTTTAACACACGAAATTCCTTTTTATCCATTTTTTTTCCAATAACGAAAGTTGCTTTACTCAAAATGCTATAACTCACAAACCAATTGACAGATCGCTATCAAATTTTGACACGTATCATTTGAAGGTTAGTTCTCACTGAAAATCATATGAAAAAAATTCTAGTGACGCCCTCTCTTAGAAACGATACGAACTTTTCAGCCGACCTAATATTACGACGAAAATTTGCACGACTGCGAACGCAGGTTTGGGTTTACGTTATCTTTATTCCAAAAGTCGCTGTTCAATCTGAAATGTTATTTTGTTAATATACTACAATAACATTTCATCATTGTACCAACACAAAAATATACAAATGGGATGATTGGTCGCAATCGTAGTTATTCCGATGTATACAGAGTTTTCGAAAAGTTGACTGTGGATTCGTGTCACTACATTACCCCCTTCCTAGTGAGATCCCGTGATCGAACGATGTAAGCTTAGTTCCATTTAAAATTCAATATTCCGTACGAGGTCGCAATATTTCGTTGGAAAACGCACTCTTCTTCCAGACCTTGTAGTTTGTTTCATATTTTTGACTTGTTGAGTGGTTGATTGATTTGTGACTGGTTTGGGATGAGCAGGATTCGAAGGAGGTTTCTGTTCTTTTGGAGATTTTTGGGAGTTTTCGGTTGAAATCAGGTAAGCTGGTTTAACTCGGTTTATAGATACTACGTGTTGTTTGTTATTGATTATTATAATCGTAAACATTTTTGAGTTTCTATGCACGACTTCGTAGGGTCCATTATAAGGTGGTTGTAACGACTTTTTAACGGCGTCATATCTTAAGAATACATGGGTGCAGGATTCTAAATCTCTTGACATAAAAAGTTTTTGTTTACCATGACGTGGAGGTTCTGCTGGTCGTAGAGTGTTGAAGTGTTGACGTAACCGAGTTATGACTTCATCGGTATTGTTGGGTTCCTTTGTTGCCGAAAAAAATTCTCCTGGTAAACGTATTCCTTCGCCGTAAACCATTTCTGCTGCACTTGCCTTCAAATCTTCTTTAAATGACGCTCGTATTCCTAGTAGTCAATCGGCAATGTTTCAGTCCATGAATCTTCTTCGTGGCTCATTATCGCGGCCTTGAGTTGTCTATGGAAGCGTTCGACCATACCATTGGCCTGTGGATGATATGATGTGGTTCTTATATGTGTAATACCGAGCAGTGATGACAGATTTTTAAACAGATGGGATTCAAATTGTCGGCCTTGGTCCGTAGTTACTTTTAATGGTACGCCGAACCTAGAAATCCAGTTTGCTAGGAATGCTTTCGCTACAGTTTCTGCCGTTATATTTTCCAATGGTATTGCTTCGGGCCATCTTGAGAATCTATCGACACATGTTAGGCAGTATTTAAATCCGTTGGAGCTCGGTAGGGGTCCAACCAAATCGATGTGGACGTGTTCGAATCTTGTAGAAGGTAGCATATAAGTACCTAATGGAGCCATAGTGTGACGTTGTATTTTAGATCGTTGGCAAGGTAAGCATTCTCAGGTCCATTTCTTACAATCCTTGTTCATACCGGGCCATATAAAGCGAGCCGTAATTAATTTTGTAGTAGCTTTTGCACCCGGGTGTGCCAATCCATGTAAGTTATTAAATATTTGTGCCCGAAATGGTTGCGTTATATAAGGGCGTATTGTTTCTGTCGACGTGTCACAATAAATGGTTGCTTCGTATTCGGGAAAATGTATCTTTTTCAATTTGATTGATGTTTTAGATTCGTCTAGAAACATTTTAAGCTCGGAATCAATTTCTTGTGATTTTGCAAGTTCTTTGTAATTGATCGATTTTGTTAACGTTTTGATGCTGTTGAGATTATTTAATCGGGAAAGTGTATCTGCAGGCACATTTTGCGTGCCTTTAACATATTGAATATTCGTTGTGAATTGTCCGATGTAATCGAGGTGTCGGAATTGTCTAGGGGTGCTTTTTTCAGGTTTCTGTTTAAATGCATATACTAGGAGTATGCAGCTAAAAGTTCTCTATCGTACGCACTGTATTTCGTTTGTGCGGTGTTAAATTTCTTTGCAAAGAAGCCTTGTGGTTGCCATTCGTCGTTCACTTTTTGCTGTAAAACACCACCCATTGCCTCATTTGATGCATCGACCATTATCGATAAAGGAGCTTCAGCTAATGGATGAGCTAATAAAGTTGCATTGGTTAATGACTCTTTTACCTTGATGAAAGCGGCTTCGGAATCTTCGGACCAATTCAGTTTATCATTATTTGATTTCTTACCTATAAGAAACTTGTTGAGTGGGGTTTGAATCGAAGCTGCTTTGGGTATAAATCGACGGTAAAAATTGACCATTCCTAAGAATCTACGTAGTTGTTTTACGGTTGTGGGTTTTTCGTAGGATACAATTGCTTTGACTCTATCAAGTAGCGGTTTTGTTCCTTCTTTGTTGATCGAATGTCCAAGAAACGTAACTTCATCTTTGCCAAAAACGCATTTCGCCGGATTGATGGTAATTCCATATTTCTGTAGTTGCTGAAATAAAAGATGAAGGTATCTAATATGTTCTTCTTTTGACTTGGATGCAATTAGCAGATCGTTGATGTATGCGTAGCAAAATTCCAAGTCTCGTGTTACCTCGTGAATAAAACGTTGGAATGTTTGTGCAGCATTTCTTAAACCGAAGGGCATGTGAGTGAATTCATATAAACCAAAGGGAGTCGTAACTGCGGTTTTATGGATATCATCGGGATGGACAGGTATCTGATTAAATGCTTTAACTAAATCAACTGTAGAGAAAACTTTTTTACCGGAAAGCGATTGAGCTAAATCCTGAATATGGGGTATAGGGTAGCAGTCGTGAATTGTTCTTGCGTTAAGCGTGCGATAATCTCCACATGGTCTAAACTCTTTGTTTCTCTTTTCTACGAGATGTAGCGGGGAACACCAATTGCTTCTTGAGGGTCGTACGATACCCATACGCATCATGACTTCAAATTCTTTCTTCGCCATTTGGAGGCGATCTGGGGCTAGTCGTCGAGGTCGGCAAGTAACAGGTTGACCGGGTAACGAATCAATTCTGTGCATCGTATTATGTAGACATGATTTTCTCGCCATATTGGGGTTCGTAATAGAATATTCGTCGATTAGCAAGTGATATTCGTTATTCGTATCTATTGAACGTATCGTAGATTGTTGATTTCGATCTAACCGGCCTGCTAATTCCATATATTGTGGTGAAACAAATTGATTTTTATTTTTTTGTTAATTTTGTAAATGTTTGACTCGTCCTGTACAAATTGTTTTGGGTTTTGAAGGTTTATGTTGGTATTTGTAAAGAAAATTGTAAAAATTGTGATGGGTGGTGTGACGGCCATGCCGGACGGACGTTGTTAAAAATCGTCCAATTTTGAGTCCTTATAGGGACATAGTTGAATTTTGATGTGAAATAAAAAAAAACCGAATTTGAATTGTGTAATAATTGCGTTTTATTACAAAAGGGTGAAAAAATCAAAATTTATTAAGTGAATAATTAATACTAAGCCAGGCACATCTGCACTACACGGCCGACGTGCGATAAAGTTAATCGCACGATATAAGGTAACAAAAATTTGCGGTTACAAAAATTATTACAAGGAACCGACTCCTGAGAGTCTCACCTCCGACAATAAAGAGCTAGACCGGAGCAAAAATAAAGAGGTAAAAAAGGAAGTTAACCCAAAGGGAACGTTCTATTACAACTAATTGTCGCCGCAACTTGGGGCTCGAAAAACGTGTGGGGCTCTGCAACCTTTTTGTCAAACCTACTTTTACAAGATGAAATGGTAATAAAAAATAAATAAAAATGGAAATCTTGCAAGAAAAAATAAAAATATGGGAGATAGAAGCAAGGGAAGAACGGGAAAACCAAGAAGATGTGGAAAAAGCAAATAAGGACAAAAAGGAAAATCTAGAAAATCGGGAAGAAATACAGAACAGATTTTACAAAGCTTATCATGAAAGGAGAGAAAGGAATACAAAAACAATTAATCTAATTATTGCAAGGATAAATAAAATAAAAGAAAACATGAATGAAGATGCAGTTCATCTTAAATCGAAGGAAAAATTTGACGAAGAAGCGTACAAGAAGATAATTGAAAGCAACGATGTACTAAAAAATGAAATTTATTTACAAAAAAATCAAACCAAATTATTATTGGAGGAAAATAAAAATTTAAACGACATTGTGAAGAAAAATTATATAAAAATTCAAGAAAAAAATTTGATCGAAATTGAATTACAGGAAGCACGTAATCAAATACAAATATTAAAAGAAAAACTTGCAAATAAATTTGTAGTAGAATCCACCTTGTGTGAAGAGGACAAGCCAATACTTGAAGGGATGGAAATCATGGTCGTGCAGCCACTGGAGAAGAACTTTACTGTCAGTACAGGTATGGAGGATGCTGACGTGGATGAGGTCCGGGAAGTGATCGAGGATCCGGTTGAGAAGGTCGCATTGGTCCAGGAAGTGGAAGATCAGGTTCTAAAAGAGGAAAAGGATGGACAGGTGGTGATTGTGGAAGCGATCGAGAAGGCGCAAGATGAGGTCCAGGAAGTTATGGAGGATCAGATCAAGGATGTGAATAAAATAAACGTACAGGTGAATATGAATTACAAGAAGTCGGAGGTAATTGGACGACGTACCTACGGTGGTCGGAAGCGATGCCCTCGATCAACGAGACCTAGGAGATGCCGGAAACTTGGAGGATGGACAATGCATCAAATGGGACGATTGAATGATGGAGATGAAGAATGGCTGCATCTGAAAGCGATCGGCAGACCAGCGAGATGGAGATGGAGGTGTGAGTTTTTGTTTGTTTGATTAGTAAATAAAATTTTAATTGGAACTATAATTTGAATTTGTTGACGACTTAAATTATTCTATGAACTCGATTTTGAAAATTTGAATTTGTGTGTAAATAATTATGAAAATGAATTTGTTTATTTGAAAATTTATGAAGGGGTGATTTATTTTACAATTATGAAGATGAATTTAAAAATTATTTATGAAATAAAAGTTTGAAATTGCAAGGGTTGAAAAGTAAAGATTTGATAATTTAAAAAAACTGGGTGAAAAATGTTTTTTTCAATAATTTAACTAATTAGAAATAAGATTAAACAACAGCAATAAATAAAATAAAATTCGTAAATTGATGATGAAGACAAGAAGAAAAATGAAATTTTGGGCAAGATGATAAATAAATGAAATTTTACAAAAATAGATAGTTTTGGGCAGATAAAAATTACTGAAAAATTTACGATTATTGGTAGTATTATGGTTGTTATTATAAAGAAAAGTTTGAATTATGAAATATTGAAAATGGTGGTATTAAGGAATTTTATGGATATGGAAGTTAGGGGTTATAGGGTTGTATTTAAACAGTAAGATAAGGATTTGCCAGGAAAAGGAAATTTTAGGAAAGTTGAGTGAAAAAAATTAGATTGTCAGAAATAAAATAAGACGCTTGTTATAATTTGAGATACGAGTTGAAATTTTGAATTTATTGTTTAAAGAAAATTTTGGAAATTTTGATAATGTTGGAAAGGCAGGTTTGCCTGAAAATTTTGAAAAAGTTGAAAAATTATTGTAAACTCTTGTAATTTGTTATTTAAAATAATTTGATTTTGATGATGTGTGTAAATAATGTAAATGATTGTGAATTAATTTGAAAGTTTGATATTTTGTTTTTAAATTTCAATTTTTATTCTTGTGTAAACTTTGCAATGTTTTGTTAAAAAATTTTTTATTTTGAAAAGTTTCACCAAATTTGTGGGTGCGTGAGATAGAATTCTCTTGCCATCATCACGAAGCAAGAAAATGCCCACCTCACGCAGGAGGATAAAGATGTGGTGAAACAAATTGATTTTTATTTTTTTGTTAATTTTGTAAATGTTTGACTCGTCCTGTACAAATTGTTTTGGATTTTGAAGGTTTATGTTGGTATTTGTAAAGAAAATTGTAAAAATTGTGATGGGTGGTGTGACGGCCATGCCGGACGGACGTTGATAAATCGTCCAATTTTGAGTCCTTATAGGGACATAGTTGAATTTTGATGTGAAATAAAAAAAAACCGAATTTGAATTGTGTAATAATTGCGTTTTATTACAAAAGGGTGAAAAAATCAAAATTTATTAAGTGAATAATTAATACTAAGCCAGGCACATCTGCACTACACGGCCGACGTGCGATAAAGTTAATCGCACGATATAAGGTAACAAAAATTTGCGGTTACAAAAATTATTACAAGGAACCGACTCCTGAGAGTCTCACCTCCGACAATAAAGAGCTAGACCGGAGCAAAAATAAAGAGGTAAAAAAGGAAGTTAACCCAAAGGGAACGTTCCATTACAATATGTAACATTATCTACTAGTTTGCTATTTCTAATATCTACCAACAAGTTGAAGTGGTTGAGGAAGTCAGAACCAATGATTGCTTTGTTCACATCAGCCACTATAAAACGCCACGTGAGTAATCTTCGTAAACCCATGTCGATGCTTATTGTCGTAAATCCATACGTGTTAATGACGGAATTGTTTGCCGCATACAGCTTGAATTCTTGTACGGTTCTTTGGTCTCTACAAGCGGTTTTCGGGAATACGCTAACATCAGCTCCGGTGTCGATAAGGTATTGGAATTTTGTCGTTTTATCTGTGATGATTAGGCGGCGTAGTGGGACGTGAGAATCAGTTGCCATTTTCACTGATTCTCGTTCTAGTTTTCCGAATTATATGAGCAAGGCTGACGACATTTGCTAGCTCTGGGTCCAAATAAGTTGTGATAATAACATAATTTTGGATCATTTCGATTTCGTGTTCTATTTCTGGAACGTTCTCGAGTGTTAATATTTTGCCGAATTAAACTTTGTATTTCTATACGCATTTCGTCTATCCGTTTCTGTAGGGCTTCGATGCGATTTTTTTCGTGTGAGGTAGTTCTCTCATCGTTGTTGGTTGGAATCGTGTCGTTGGTCATTTCTGTGTTCGTTTTTCTATCGTCGGGGTCACCAATTTGGGTTTACGTTATCTTTATTCCAAAAGTCGCTGTTCAATCTGAAATGTTATTTTGTTAATATACTACAATAACATTTCATCATTGTACCAACACAAAAATATACAAATGGGATGATTGGTCGCAATCGTAGTTATTCCGATGTATACAGAGTTTTCGAAAAGTTGACTGTGGATTCGTGTCACTACACAGGAGAGCGAACAAGTTGGAGTGCATCACTAGCCAGTATTATCGGTAGGAACTAGCTATGTACGTAATACATTTTATCAGACTATTGAAAAAGTAAAAAGAAAAATCTAAAAAATTAATTTTTATTTAATTATTAATCACGTAGTGTTTGTTTGATACTATCTTGGAAACGCTATAGCACCGCATTTATGTTTGTTATACAAACAAATCAGTTAGAAAAATGAATAATAATTCAATTAAGGTCCTAGATCAAAAGAAATAGTTCATGAAAATTTGAAGATGTCACTAGTTGCTTTAGATATTTTATTTTATTCAAGATGCATACCTTTTCAAGCAGGTATAATATTGCAATGGAATATATACAAAATTAGATAGGTACAACATTAGAAGCAGGTAGATAATAGCTTATAAATTAAGTACCTACCTCTAAGCGGTAGGCTTAAATTACCGCTTTATATTGTACCTCAATACAATAATCTTTGCGTCAACATTGAGTGGTGACCTCTTTTTAAAAATGCTTGAACTGCACGTTTTCTTCTGATTGGTTAACGCAATGGCACCAATTTCAAATTTCATGCAGATTGCTTGAATGCTAGTGTCAAGTTTACAAGCCAAACCAAGAAAAATAATCTTTTTTCATTCAGTTAATCAGTATGGTAGATTTTGTTTTACACATTCCAATTTATATTTATAACTAAAGTGTATATTTTATTGAAAATTTGAAAACTTTTTCTCAAATACTAATTTTTTTTTAATGAAAAATACGAGATGTTAAGTAATAGCATATTTTTCGTATGTTCTGAAAATTTCAACTCGCTACGATAATTGGTTTTTGAATTGAACTTGACACTAGCTCAGCGCCTATTGATCTAGCACCTTAAGCGTTTTGGTAGTGAATCTTTTGTAAATATTGATAAAATTGTTATCGATACCACTCCTACAAATACGAAGAAATCTAAAGAATACTTTTGAAGACAATTTTCCAGATGTCTGTCCCATAAGATAAAAAAATTTCGTATCTAATAAGTAATTTTTAGGCTTCTTAAAAAGACATTAAGTAAGAGAACGCCTCAGATAACCAGCGATCGATTATTTTTAACACCAGATCCGCATTGGAATACCAGTAACTTCTGGTACAAAAATATTCCTTTAAGTAAGAACCAACTCTCCAAGTGGACAGCAAATGCTGCATGTAAAATTAGACTGGACACAAAAAATTGAAAATATCGAATCACTGGTTACGTTCTTCAGCGGTTTCCCATCTCTCAAAAGCGGGCATACAAGGACAGGAGCTTATTAAAATAACTGGCCACACAAGCACAGATTCCATAAACTCTAATTTGCAATTGCACGCAGAACAATCACCACGGTATCATTGAAAAACTAAGATACCAACGTGAAAATGATATTGAGTCAACATCGATTTGTGAAACTGCAGAAAATAGGGGCCCCACAGTGGTATTTAATATGTTTAATATTAATAAATAATTATTCCATTTTTATAATTTATTGTATCTATACTATTATTATTTAGAATTTTATTATTATATTATTTTTTAAAAGTACTTCTTCGCATAAAATTGTAAATGTATTATTTATTTATTTACGACATGTTTCGTACGAATTATCGTACATCGTCAGGTGTCTACAAAATACAATATAATATTAGTAAAAATTAAATTAGAAAGAAACGATTTTACATACCAAATAATTAATTCTCAGGATATATTAAATATATAAATTAAGATTTTATTGTTAATTAAAAATAATGTTAAAAAAATTTTATAATTTAAGTTTGGTTTGGAATGTTTTAAAATTTAAAAATTTTTGAAGTTGACAGTTATATTATAATGAAAGTGGAAAAACAAAAATGCGGGAAAGTTGAAAATTTTTTAATGTTTAAAAAATCTACGAAGTTGTATTTAAAAAAGTGTTATAAAGTGGTGTAAAATTTAGCAATTCATGTTTGTTTAAAAGAAGTTCATTTTTATTGGATTTCTTATTGTATTTCTTTATTTAGTATTATTATAGATTATAATAAGGGGTGTAGAAGAGTAGCTGTCGTTGAGAAGACTCACACAAGAGTTCAGATCATTTTATATTGTTGGTGACTTGCCCCATGCATGCGCCCCACGTTTTTCGTTTTAAATCTTACAAGTTTTTCATAGCTGTAAAAATTCACATTCACTAATTTTCACAGGAAATTAGTCAAATATTTTATATTAAAATTTTTATTTTTTATTTATATAATTTTTATTTATTTATTTATTTATTAACGGTATACCAATTTATTAAAATTAAAATTTACAACAAAAGAAAATTTTTACTTTCCCCATACGTATAGGGAAAGTATTGTAATCCACTCAAAAATTAAATATCGAAATTTTGGTATTAAAATGTTTCTTATCATGCTCTGATACGATTGTGTGAATTTTAGTAACATGTTCGGCTGTATGTTGGTCGTTGAGGTACGAATGGAAATAGTATCAATCGCTCAGGTTGAACCGCGACAAAATAAAAACGGCTATGTAGACATCGCATAACTTTCACCATTGATGGCGCTGACGTCAAACGCTTATGTCAAATTGACAGTAACAAAAGGTGGTCTAAAAGAAATTGACACTTGAACTTTTTTTATTTTGTTCATCATTTCCGCAATTTTCAACAGATTTTCACCATTTTCATTGTGTGAATTACTAAAATTCACACAATCGTATCAGAGCATGATAAGAAACATTTTAATACCAAAATTTCGATATTTAATTTTTGAGTGGATTACAATACTTTCCCTCTAGTTTATAATACGTACAACTTCACGAGTTTTACATAGAGTTCGTCAGACATATTTTTTTTAGCGCCATCTAGCATGACGAGATGTAAAATTCACGTCAATTCGCTAATGCCAAATACTACTAATGCGCATTTAAGCCAATATTTAAAAATAATTTTCAGCTTAGGATACCACGGATGTCTGCTATTTGACGAATCACGTCACGTGGTAGGTTTACAGGTAATTTAAGTTGCTTAGCAGATTAACGAGAGGTGAATATTTCAGCCCTTAACCTAAAAACGTATTTGTTTACATTTCTCATTACACTTCCAGTCACCAGAGGTCGGAGTCCTAATTTTTCACGAAGTTGAACGTATTATTAGTCTATAGTATTTGCTTATACATACGTATACGTGTACGTATTTGGAAAAGTTCTAATGTTAATTACTTTTAGACCACCATTTTGTTACTGTCAATTTGACATAAGCGTTTGACGTAAACGACATCTATGGGGAAAGTTATGCGTATTTCGTTATGCGATGTCTACATAGCCGATTTTTTTAAAAGTTTTCCGGTGTGGTGTGCAGATGAGGTCGTTAGATTTTTAAATACTTTACTAGTATAAACTTTATATAAATAATTTACTCCTCGTACAGAAGAGACAAACAACTCTACAGTCCTTGGACAAAATAATATGAACACTCTTAAATTTTCAATTTATTTAGCGGAGGATAAAGCATTTTCCAAGCGAATTCCTATGAGATTTTTTCTAATCACAATAAAATTATTGCTTTAAAGAAGTTTTGTAACACCTTTTTAAAAAAATGTGTGGGTTATTATACTAATTTTCGACTTATTTACCTCTTGTAAGTATACTGACCACATCATTTTCTATAGCATTTAAATTTATTTTTACTCATTTATAATGTTATCAGCCTTGAAAGGTATCGTGTTTGTTATTCGTAGGAATTTACTGAAAATTCAATATTTGTAGTGTTTCTTTTAATAGTGATACAGTGATTATCGACCACAGTGACTGACGAGTTTCGGGTGCGAGGGTTTGAACCGTAAACACCGTAAGTTTGGCGGTTATTTTTCGGATTTTGTGGATCACGCTAAAAGTTAGGTTAAAATGTAATCATCGCACACATTGATAAAAATGTAGCGTACACCGCCTCCCAAAGGAGGCAACATACACATACACCAAACATCGAAAACGCACCAAGATGAATCGTGGCCAAGTCTACCAAGAGCGCCTTCGTCAACAAATCAATTAGTTTCTCACGATCATGGTGTAATTACAGAACAGGTGCATCAACAAACGACAGGACCGTACCCACTCCAATTGCAACAATCGAACTCACTAACCTATCATAATAATTATAATCAAAATTATCCACAAATGATCCAATATCCAAATCATGAAATTATTACGAATCTAAGCGTACCAAATGCACTTCCTCCCCAAATGCCAGAACACCAGTTAAATCCAAAGCAAATGCAATGGATTCCAGTGCAATCGAACGGGTTTCAGAGTCAACAATCTCATGTTGATCATTGGCAATCACAAAATCTCTCACCAGGACCATCTCGTAGTAACCAAAAGTACGACTGGAAAAATCCTGTAAACAAAAAACGTAATAGAAGGGAAGATAGTCCCGACAATAGAAATTTGAAACAAAGTACACTGAGGGATTACTGGTTAAATAAGCCAATACTTACCACCAACAGATTTGCTGTCCTTCAGGATTCTGAAGTAAACACGGGAAAAACGCCAGCCGAAGGGAATTAATGGAAAAGAGGAAGAAAGCGAGGAACCTACAG
This sequence comes from Cantharis lateralis, assembly GCA_963170105.1. Classification (NCBI taxonomy): domain Eukaryota; kingdom Metazoa; phylum Arthropoda; class Insecta; order Coleoptera; family Cantharidae; genus Cantharis; species Cantharis lateralis. Next base: position 16,616,014 of record OY720629.1, read on the forward strand.
CAAAAATAAATAGACCACCACCCTTATTTATTTATGGAGTTGAAAATATCCAACCACTAATGACGCTCCTAACCGAAAAAGCAAACGGAGGCTACAAACTGAAAAACACTAACGCTACAGAGGTAAAGGTACAACTCAACCTAGCAGAAGACTACCCTCAAGTTGTAAAAGCTCTTACGGAAAAAAACACACAATTTCATACATACCAAACTAAATAGGAGCGTACCATCGTGGTGCGTAACATCCACCACTCGACAGAAAAAGCAACAATAAAAGCAGCAGTAGAGGAATTGGGTCATGAAGTACGAAATGTATCCAATATTCGTCAAAAAATCACTGGAAATCCTCTGCCCTTGTTCAATATCGAGTTAACTGCAAGCCCAAACAATAAAAACATCTATGAGGTAAAAAAACTACTAAACACCATTGTAAAGATTGATCTACCTCACCCTAAGCGCGAACTCCCACAGTGTATGAATTGCCAACGATTTGGCCATACACGGAGATATTGCTACCTCAACCCGCGATGTGTCAAATGTGCAGGTGGTCACCTTACACAAGAGTGCCCTCAGCGCAAACGAAGCGAGAATGTCAAATGTGTCAATTGCGGAGGAAAGCATCCCGCAAACTATAAGGGTTATGTATATAAGGAACTCCAACGGAAAAGATTTCCCCCAATGCGAAATAGGTCCGCAGTACAACCTAATGGAAACCCATCTAGTCAAAATTACACACCCACAATCACATATTCTGAAAGGGTAAAGCGGAAAACAATCAATAGCGAACTACAAATTCAATACTTCGCTGCTCCACATCAGCAATCAACCAATCAAAGTCAGCAAGCATCTGGAACAAATTATCCTCAAAATGATGGATAAAATGGACCGGATGCTTGACCTCCTAATATCTATGATACCACAACAATTTCATGCCAGACACCAGGTTTAAAATAGCTGTCTTAAACGCTAACGGCTTGGTAAACCACTGCCAAGAAATCAAGGTACCTATTCATTGTCAATCAAAAACTGGATATGATATTAATATCTGAAGCCCATTTAACGGAAAAAAGCTATATTAAGATTCCACATTATACAATTTATCACACTCGTCACCCGGAGGGTAAGGCTCGTGGAGGAACAGCTATTATAATAAAAAACAACATAAAACACCACGAAATATCCAAAACCTGCCAGCGAAACATACAGGCTACAACTTTGGAAGTCCAAGATGAACATGGAAAGCTGATAATTTCAGCAGTCTACTGTCCACCAAATATTTCCATTAAAAAAGAGCAATTTGAAATATTTTTTAAATCTCTGGGGCATCGCTTTGTGGCTGGGGGCGACTTCAGTGCAAAGCATCAACACTGGGGGTCTAGGTTGATAACTCCACGAGGTCAACAATTGTATCTTGCAATGCAAGATAACAACTTACAGCAGCTATCAACGGGACAACCATCAACGTACTGGCCCACAGATAGAAACAAGATTCCAGATGTGATCGATTTTTGCATCACGAAAGGTGTTTCCGTCAATTACTTAGATATAGAATCAAGCCTGGATCTATCATCAGACCATACACCACTGCTCGATCACAAGATCACAAGTTTGCCGCAAACAAATACCACCAACCCTAAGCAACAACAAAACTGATTGGAATGCCTTTAGATACGAATTGACTAACTGGATGGAAATCAATACAGATACGCCGCTTAAGACTGACGAAGAAATCGATAAATTAGTGGAGTACCTGACCAAAGCCATACAAAGAGCAGCATGGAACGCTACTCCCACATTACGAAAAACAGATAAACCTGAATATTGCCCTGAATATATCAAAGTAAAAATCCATGAGAAACGAAAATTAAGAAAACGATGGCAAATTACCAAATGTCCCAGTGATAAAAATAAATTCCATAAGGCCACGAAACACCTAAAATATCTTCTCGAAGAACATAAGAACTCCAGTATTGGAAACTTCTTAAGCAATCTCTCACCATCTGAAGATGCAAATTATTCGTTATGGAAAATATCAAAATGAATAAAACGCCCACAAGAAACGCGACCACCGATTAGAAAAATCAACGGAAAATGGGCTAGAAATGAGCAAGAAAAGGCTAACACTTTCTCAGAACATTTTAGCAAAGTATTCAAACCTTTTACAAGAGAAATCTCTCAGACGGAGGAAGAGCCGATACAGCAGCTTGTTGACGCTCCATACCAAATGGATACACCTATTAAACCATTTAAAGTATCGGAAATAAAAAATGTCATAGCGAATGACTTGAATCCAAGGAAGGCCCCTGGTTTCGATCTGATAACGGGCAGTATTCTAAAAGAGCTGCCACTGGAAATCTACAAACTGCTTACCTACTGAGAATAAAACCTGTCATAGAAGAAAAAAATTTAGTGCCAAACTTCCAATTTGGGTTTCGTCATAAGCATTCCACTGTGGAACAAGTGAATCGAATAGTCAAACACATAAAGCAAGACTTTGAAAGCAAGAGATATTGCTCGGCTGCATTCCTAGATGTCACGCAGGCATTCGATAAGGTTTGGCATGAGGGCCTGATATTTAAAATGAAAAATAACTTACCACACCCATTCTGCAAATTACTAAAATCTTATTTGACAGACAGATATTTCCTATAGTCAAGTTTGGTGAATCTCAGCCTTCCTTGAGTCCTATCAGCTCCGGAGTTCCACAAGTCAGCGTCCTCGGACCCGACGACCAACAACACAGTCACCGCCACCTTTGCAGATGATACTGCCATCTTGGCATCACACTACGATCCCAGGATTGCTTCAAGCTTCTTACAGAGCCATTTATTTATTTATTTATTTAACGGTTTAGACACGCACCAAACAGTTGTAAACTCATTATATGGAGTGTGTACAAAAAAACATATATAATACATATTAAAATGTCATGTTTCAATTAACACAGACCCCGTAATTAAGATTTAACATTTGGTAACAACAAAAAGTTTAAACCTTTTTAATTGAATTTTGCTTTGGAAGCTCAGGATTACTTTTGATTGATTTTTATGATGATAATTTGTTTGGTTTCACATATTGTTTGATTTTATTAAGAAAAGAAGACACATTTGAGATGTTGTGTTAGAATTTTTCAGCTTTTAAATTAAAAGATGTTTTTGGTCCACGATCTTTAAATGAAAAGATAAACGCCAAATTTATCAAAACGTCATGGCTTTATTTTTTGTTAAAATTTTAATAACAGGTGGTTTTAAACAATGAAAGTGAATACGTGTGATAATTTAAATGAGTGCGCCGAATCAACCAAAGTTTTCCACCACTTAAGAATTTTGACGTTGAATTTGCAAAACTAATGGAGGGAGAATGGTTTTTAAAAATAACTCATTCTGGGCAAGGCCGTTGTTTCGATAAGTTCGAAATCTAAAGCCCAGAGTCACAAAAGTTAATAATAATTAAGATAAAATTTAAGATTGATAAATAGAATTAAAAATTTAAATAAGATAGATAAATTCTATGATTAATTACTTACCTGAAGATTGAAAATTCAGAGTAAGAATGTTTTTTTTTGTGAAATTGATAAGCAGAAGAAGAATTAAATTTATTCACCACAACAGGTGAAAACATATAAGAAAATTAAGAAACCAAGAAACTAATGAATGAACAAGCAACACATAATTTTAAGAAGACTTCAAAAACGAATAGGGTGAGAACAATTTTAAAAGCGCAAAACAATTAATTTTACGACCAGTGACCACGATAAAATTGATTATTTGATTTTTGTATTATTTTTGCCATCTAATTTGAAACTTGATCTAGAAGTTGGAACAATTGCAAGGTAAATGAGATTTAAGTTTCAGGTTTTTGGTGCTTTTGTTTCATTTGGTGAACCGATGTTATGCGGTTTTAGATCAAAAACATCACAAATTTTATATCAGTTTATAAACAACAACTTGATTAAACTGTGCCTTTTTTGTAACATTTGAAATTTCGTTTTATGAGTGATTAAAATTACATTTGATATTTATAACTTGCTTAATTTTTCATCATAAAATTTATCATAAGGATCGCAAGCTTTATTAACAGTGATGGGTGTTCCAAAAGTAACAATTTAAGTTTTTTTTTGCAATAACTTCAACGCTTTTGAACATCGCAATATAGAGATATACACAAAACTGTGACCATCAATTACCAGCATAATTTCAAAATATATAAGTAGGGACCCGTAGGTGAATGGTAAAGGCGAGTGTTTCAGGAACAATCAATGGATGCCGGCATAGGTTCGAATCTGGATATTATGGTAAAAAAAATTATAAAATTTAAAAATCTTAATTTCAGATGGAATAAAACAAATTTATAAGAATAATCTAAAATAAAAATAGATATAATTAAAATTGAACGTAAGTGTAACCCCCAGAATTAAATTAGTTAAATACAAATTAATAATAAAACACCAAGTGGACAAGAAATCTAAAAAAACTAAAAATAATTAAATAAAAGCTTGTAAAAATAAATAACTTTAATAAATTTGATAAAAATTTAATATTTAAAATTTTATTTTAAATATTTTTTACACGTGTAACCTATGTAATAAGTAATAACAGTTAATTCTGTCAATAGCCATAACTTCCCTGCAGTAGGTCTTTAACAGAGAAACCTGGCAGGTCTTTAAGAGGGAGACTAGAGGTTTCTGTTACAGGTACCTATTAGGTCTCTGTCACAGGTACCTATTAGGTCTCTGTTACAGGTACCTATTAGGTTTCTGTTACAGGTAGGGGAGAGTCGGGTAATCGTGCGCAGCGGCTAATCGTGCGCATGCCTTTATTTCCACAACCGACCGTTATAATTTCGAAATTGTTATTCGGAAGTCATCTCTTGACAAACATATGTACTATTAGATATGTGTAAGATACTTCACTAAACCTGACTTATCCACAATGGTGGCTTCTTTGTTTAGATATGTTTTATACTAGTTTGCGTCTCAGAGAAAATAAGCCGTAAGTATTTCCATTTTTCCATTTTTTTATTATCGTATGCTTTAACACATTGCTTAATGAATCTCCTTCACCCTGATATAGGTAGTTTAGGTAATAAAATGTATTTCAATGATTTATACTAATTACAGGTAAAACTGGCACTGTCGGCTAATCGTGCGCAATGCAGGAAGATTTTCTACTAGCCATTCAAAGGCGCTAAGGCGCTTATAAGAAAAACAAGAAAAAGAAAAAAAAAGGCAAAAATATTATAAAAGGTAGTAAAATTAAAAAAGGTACAAAAAGAAAAGTCTTCGAAGCTAGTAGTGAATCTGAAGATATTTCAGACAGTAAGCTATGTAACGACGATGAATATTGAGTCTGATGAGAATGAGAGATGCATTTAAATAAATAATAATATTTCTACGTTCAATAATTTGTCTTGTTTGTTTTAATTTTCAATGCGCACGATTATCCTACCTATGCGCACCATTAGCCGCATACATCGTATAATTGTGCGCAGTGCCAGTTTTTCACATTTCGTATTTTAAAGTCACAATGTGCATTTTTACTTAAAATTTATTATAGAATATTACAGTCAAACCCTTGAAGAATCTTGATGACAAACCTAGAAGTCCAATTTTTTGTCATTTCTGAAATATTACAACTTTGGCTTAAGTGCGCACCAATACCCGACTCTCCCCTACCTATTAGGTCTTTGTTACAGGTACCTAACAGGTATCCTAGTAGGTCTCAAAAAGATTGTGTTACAGAGCGTTTATAGGGGCCATTTTCTCTTTCTCATATTATGTCATAGAGCCCTGTTACAATCCGATTACAGAGACAGGGCCCTGTGAGATTTTCCTACTAGGGACTTAACAGGTATCTTACAGGTTAAAAATGTTACTTGGGAGTCGTACCACCGCAAAAATACCTTTATGTAAAAGGTATTCAGCTACCTGTATCATATAAATGATATTTGCTGTTGTAATGACATTTTTCTGTTTATCAAATCATATTTCATGTATCATGAATATATCAAGTTTCATGTTCAAAACTTGAACTAGTGTGTATCGATAATAACTACGTCAAATATTACAGAAAATGTTTTTATTGTAATTGATAACATAGTTGTGCAGTTTATCTACCACCAGATTGTAAAGTCAACGCCTATGATGAATTTTGCTGTATTTTTGAAGATATTTGTAATCAGTTTCCTCTATCGAAGTTTGTTATTTGTGGCGATTTTAATCTTCCCAATACAAAATGGACCACCGATGGTGCTGGAATGATAATTAATGTGAACTCATGCTTGAAAAGTCATTCAATTAACGATTGCATGTCGTTACATAATCTTGTGCAACGTAATTTAATACCAAATAATCGCGGCGTGTTTCTCGATCTTGTATTAACCAATGTCGACAGTGTTTCTGTGCATATTTCAAACGACCTATTGTCAAATACGTCGGTTCATCATACCGCTTATTCGGTATGTATTCCGACCACCGACACTGTTCACTCGAACCTTACAGGTGATAATCTAATTGTGTATGATTACAAATCAGCTGATTTCAGTGCCATTAATGACTATTTCATGGAAATTAATTGGTCTGATTTATTGATTTTGAATGACATTGACAGTATTGTTGAACAATTTTACAAAGTATTATGGAGCGCAATCGATGCTTTGATTCCACGAAAGAGGGTGAAAATTACTAGCTATCCTGTGTGGTTTTCCAAGGAATTAATTTCCCTAATTATAAAGAAAAAATGCATGCACAGGGTATTTAAAGAGTCTCGTTGTATACAGGATTATGAGCAGTTTTGCGAACTTCGCGATGAAGCCAAAAATCTAAGTGCAGTACTGCACCAGAACTATATAATAAAAACTGAGGATGCTATCGCTGCTAATCCTCAAGCGTTTTGGCGATACATTGATGATTGCAAGAAAGTCAATGGTTATCCTGTCTCTATGTTTCTGGGGGATGAAATTAGCAATTCGGGGCAAGACACGGTAAACTGATTTGCTAGACAATTTTCTTCTGTCTATTGTGATGATATTATCAAAAATAATTATTGTCATTATTCAGTGGATCAAATTAATTGTAATCTGTTGAACATAACAATCGAAGACTTTATTGCGACTATCTCTAGTCTACCTGATAGTTTGAGTTCTGGTCCGGACGGTATTCCAGCCTTTTTCATAAAAAGCAGGTGTATAATGTCGTTATCGAATCCGATATTTAATATTTTTAAACTATCTATGTCTTGTGCCCAGTTTCCTTGCGTATGGAAAAAAAGTTTTATTACTCCAATCTTTAAGAAGGGTAATCGGTGCGACATTAATAACTACAGGGGTATATCGATCCAATCGGCTATACCGAAAATGCTAGACAAAATAGTTTCGGCTCAACTAACGCACGCCAGTAAAAATTTTATAGTTCAGAGTCAGCATGGATTCTTTCCAGGTCGGTCGACAACTACGAATCTTTTATCATTTGTATCGTACATCATTGAAAATTTTGAAAAGCAAGAGCAAGTTGACGCCGTTTATACGGACTTTGCTAAGGCCTTTGATCGGGTATCTCATTCGGTTCTTCTGTCCAAAATTGAAACAATGGGCTTCGGTCCTAACATTGTGACATGGTTACGCAGTTACTTGTTGGGTAGAACTCAGAAAGTACGTATTCGTAGTTTAGTATCGACAGACATAATCGTTTCTTCGGGGGTTCCGCAAGGTTCCCATTGTGGGCCCATATTGTTTCTGCTTTTTATCAACGACATTGGGCAGTGCATTAAGAACTGCTCATACTTGTTATTTGCCGATGATATGAAAATCTTTAAGAATGTTGTGACTGAAGATGATTGTAGGCTAGTACAATCTGACCTGGATAATCTTCATCGGTGGTGTACTGATAATCACCTCGCTTTGAATTTTCAAAAGTGTTCGGTGACCTCGTACACAAAACGCCATCATGGTAGTATTTTATTTCGGTATTGCTTTAACAATATCGAGCTCAATCGAGTCTCAGAAATAGACGATCTGGGAGTTCGCCTGGACTATCATCTATTGTTCAAAGCTCATATTGCCATTATCTGCAGCAAAGCCCTTCGTATATTGGGATTTATTACTTGTAACTTGTAAGAGGACTAATCCCCCTCTAGAAAAGGATTTTGTAAGTCCTATTAGGACAGCTTTATTCTACGGAATGTAATGCTAATAAATAATAATAATAAACGACAAAGCAGGCATTTTTCTGCAAAAACGGTTAAATTGCTCTACTTTTCGCTTGTACGATCTCAATTAGAGTATGGTTCGTGTGTATAGACTCCATTCTATCAAGTTGACAAGGCTAAGCTAATGTCGGTTGAACGAAAGTTCCTCAAATATCACCATTACAAGCTTGGACTACTATGCGAAAATTTCTCGTACGATAGCAGTATGCTGCAGTGCAACATGATATCTTTGGAATACAGAAGATCGGTTGCTGACGTATGTTTTATTCATCGTCTAATTAACGGTGGAATCCATTGTCGGCGCTTACTTGAATGCTTGCATTTTAGCGTTCCGACTTATCGGACCAGGCAGAATTGTGTTTTTTGGACCAAGCATCATAGGACGAACTACGGACTGCACAGTCCTATTACGAGAATGTGCCAGACTATCAATAAATTAAACGGGTATTGTGATTTTGATTTGTCTACACAGAATCACCTAATATTTAAGAAATATGTTATGTGGACAATCAACATATTAGTGTAGTGTAATTAGTTTGTTGTTATTTGTTTGTAAATACTTTTGTTCTTTTGATTATGTAAAAAAGGTTTATCCGTATAAATAAATAAATAAATATCCAGGGGCCTTTTTAATATTTAATTCTCTACTTATCATCGATGTTATCTCAGCTACCGTACATTTGTTTATTAGCAGTTCAAGCTGACCTGGGGCATCCAAAAACCGATAAATTTCTTCATCTGCATCATGCATGTCAAATTCAAAATGATGGAAGACTCCTGTTAAATGCCTTGCAAATAATTCAGATTTTTGATTATCAGTTATACCTCAACTTCCATCTTTCATTTTTAGCGGAGGTACGATAAGTTGAGGCTGTATTAATTTTTTTGTGGCTCTCCACAAGGAATACTCGGTAGCCTCTGTTGTATTTAAACTTTCTGGATAATTTCGTATACTTTTGTTTTTATCTTCTTGTAATAGGTGTTTTAATTCGTTAACTGATTTGTTAATCTTGATTTGTCAAGAGGGCATCTTGTAGTTTGCCACTGCTTTCTTAATTAATGCTTTTCTTTTCTTTTCTGTTTTATGTTAAGGGGACATTCATTTGTTGTATCTAATATTTTCGTTTCTGTAGTGGAATTCCATCCCGCTTGTTGCAATGTTCTATTTAAATGTTCAATTGCTTCTACTACTTATGTCGTTTGTGCGTGCGTACGTCCGTCCAGTGAGCTAGGATGGAAGCTGTAATTCAAATTCAAATTGTTTATTAGCCACAAAATACAATATATTACGTACATGTGGATTGTCATAATTTAAATTGCCTAAATACTAGAAGATGTGACAAAAACAAAATTATTTTAAATAAGGTACCTGTGGGTATTAAAGCCTGTCGGTTAATAAGGTCTAAGTGAAAAAAATCGTATTAGGAATAGTAGTTAGCGCTCAAGACTATAATCACACATGCATTAAAGCACGAAGAAGTCGCCGTAAAGTCCTGGTAGCACATTACCTCACCCCCCGAGTAAGTGTCGTATCAAACATTGTGAGAGACGGTCGCGTGGCACGATTTAATAAGAATAGGTTCAAAAAAAAATGTATTTGTTGTTATATTATCCTTAGCTATGTACTTGCATTTGCTGTCTGTTTCTCTGTTAATATATACGTTTGTCCCATCCTACCTAATTGAATGATCGAATTACCGTGGCCCAAATTTAATTTATTTCTGTTTTCATACGAACGCCGCTCCGCGGATATTAAGGCCTACAAAATTTTACTATAGACCTAAGCAAGTGAATTGGTACTGTCATGCCCGTGAGCCTGTGAAGAAGACGGGGTGCATGATATGAGACAATGTTTTCAATTCTTTAAATGGTATCATTAAGAATGAGTTGGTTTGTCAGTAGAAGATTCTGGTGATTTCCAGTTCCTTGATGGATGTTAGACGAGGCAATTTATTCAGTTTTCTAAGAGTTTTCTATTGTTAATTGATTGTTGATTGATCAACAAGAAGTTGATTTTGTAATTAATAAAATTGTAACTTGTGAAACAATATGTAATATTTGAATTAAAACTAAAACAAGTTAATTAAGCAAGTCGAGAAATCAATATTTATTTAAGCTTTCGAAAGCGTATGCTTTCAATTTCAAAAATATCGAAATATTAAAAAATCAAATGCATTTATATGTACGTATACCTGGCTGCAGCTGTTACAATTGATTTGGTATATGAGCTCTGATTTCTTGTCAATTTGTATTTGATCCTTTAATGAACTAAAAAATTGACCAATATTATTAGGAGATTTAAAAGTGATATTAATGTTATGTTGCTTAATTGTTCTTTTAATCTTCTCACTCAGTCCTTTGACGTATGGTATAACCGTGTATGTAGAAGGTAGTTTTTTTCCCATGCTGAAATTGTACAATTTGTAAAAGTTATACGATGTCTACATAGCCGATTTTTTTAATAATTTTACTTACTTAAGTGATTAGCAAAGATGAGTTAACTCTAAAACAGCTAAACAAAGATTTCATAATAATTATAAAACACAAATTTGTGGGGTTACTTCAATACAGTTTTCACTGTTACTAACACTAAACAAGGTGGAACTCGGATGACCGCAGTTCTAAGGCTTTAAGTTCAGCCTGTAAGGATGTAAGAAAGAAGGAAGATGTGTATTTTTGTTTTTACTCCAGCGACAAAAGTTAGGTTGCAATTTTTAAAGATAAAGAACCGACTTGCAACCTGAGGAACCATAAAGGCAGGACTTTGCGGTACCTATTGTGCGTGTTTTTAATTTGTTCGTTAATTTTAGTTTATTTGTTTAGTTTAATATTGTTTGTTTTGTTAGTTATTGTTCTGTAGTTATTGTTCGCATGTTCTAAATTTTGTATATTTTATTGTTTGTATTTGCATGACTCACCAGCACTCTCGAATTGGGAAATAAATGTAAAAATCCAATGAGAAGAGGACACGATAAAAGGAGATGATTTAAAAAAGCTGAAAAGGCAAGTCGTGTTTTTTTGAGAGAATAAAATATTTTGGAATAAATTGGAAGATTAAAAGGTTATTACATAATCTTGTATTGAGAGGTGCTAGAATTTGAAGAACTAATTTAAACAGAAGACAGTAAAAGAAGACGGGAAAAGATAAATTTGTTATAAAATTACGTGCTGGCCGACGAGTTTGCGTGAGTCCTGCTCTTTTATTTTAATTGTGTTATTTTATCAGGTTGCAAATAAATACGTTATATTATATCGTCAGTTTTTTATTGTTTTACATGTAACCATTTTTATTTCGAGAACCAACGATCCCTATTAAAAGAGTAGTGAGCTCAAGTAAGTTCACTGCAATAGACATCTCCTTTCTTTCAGGATTAATTGCAAAGGAAACCTCGATTTGATTCATTAATATGAATTAAGTGCAAATTATTCTTAAATCGCTTAATTCTTTAATCCGATAATTGGTAATATAATTTTACTATAATATAAGAAAAGAAAAAATACACTAGATTTTAAGGTAGCTGAAAGTTTGCTTGACCTTTTAATAATTACCTATATTTATATTGCAGTGTTCTACTCGTAAAATAAAATATTGTAGGTTTTTTCGTTTGTCATGCACTAAGCTACACCGAAAAAGTTAGTGTTGCGTAGTTTGAACTACAAAGTGGAGGTGGTGTTACCTGGTGTAGAAACACCAACGGATAACAAACGAACGATTTTTTGAAATTTCAAAGTGCAATTTTAGATTGACAGGTTAGTAACGTGTGTGATCAGTAAGATTTTCGTTATCTATAATAAACATAAGTAACTGAGAAGATGAATCCAGTATCTTTCGTTAAAAGCACTTATTTACAAAAAGATTGCTGTCGATATCATCGTCCATAAAATTTGCAATACCTTTTTCTTTCCAGCAATTGATTGACAATAGTATTTTTTGGTTATGTATTCTTACACCACTTTTTAGTACACTAGCTACACCGGCAAAAAGACGGTGTAGGTTGGTGTGACACTTTCGGTGCCGGTGTACCCGCCACTGGACAAACAAACACGATTGGTATTCTTACACCTTGACAAACGAACGCCATTTTTGACACTAATTTCTCGGTGTAGCTTATGCCCGTACTTATAGTCGATGCTTCGCTCGATCTCGGACTTGAGTCTGACTCAAGCACGAAATCAACCAATTAAAATAAACAATTTTGTACTTAAGTCGTGCTCAAGTTTTGCTTCAGCCAAGCATCGACTATAAGTACGGGCATTAGTGCATGACAAACGAACAAACCTTGTGTGATTTACCAACCACACAATTGTTCTATTTATTCATAATAAAAGTTTTATAAAAACATACAATACTTGTTTACCTAGTATATTACTCCGTAGTCGGGTAAAAATAAAAGTCGGCATTATATTATATTAAAACAGAATATTCTAATTTTATGATGGTAAAAGTTCTTAAATTTTAAACATGCGGATGGACGGACGGACGGACACGGGAGCAGAACATAAGGCTTCCTTACTATACTTTGTATAGTAGTTCTCACGGAACTTCAGGAACTACTATATTGCGATGTCCAAATGCGTAAAATTGTTTTGAAGCGAAAGAAAACCTAATTAATTACCTTTTTGAACATCCATCCCTTTTGTTATAAGCTTGCGATTCCTTTAACTTATTTTGACGTTGAATAATTAAAGCAAGTTTGTCAATTAATAATTTTTATAATTTAATCGAAAGTTAAACAAATTTTAATTTTACAAATTTCACAGCTAGGAAAATTTCGTATAGCATAAAAAGTTTCAAATTTTTGAAGTTTTTAATCTTATTCCGTATTACATCGGTTTACCAAATAAATCAATTTCATCGAATTGCAATTTTAATCATATTTAAGATTTAGTAACTCTTTCAACTCTCTAGTTAATGTTGCAATTTTAATGGCAAAAATACAAATTTTAATAAATCAATTTTATCGTGGTTTCACTTAACGAAAAATTAATCATTCCTGCGCTTTTTAAAAATTCTCACCCTTTGTTTGAAGTTTTCTTTAGTTTATTGTTGTATTTCATCATTTCACCTTCTGTCGTGAATAAATTTTTGATTCTTCTTCTTCCTGTAGAAATTATTTGCACAAGCACTCTTACTCTGAATTTGTAATCTCCAGGTAAGTAAAATATTTTAATAGTATCTATTTATCAATTATAATTAAAATTCAATTTATTTAAATTTTTGACTCTGGGCTCTTAAATTTTGAACTTGACGAAATGACGGCCTTGCCCAGAATGAATTACTTTTTAAATTTTTCTCCCTCCTTGATTTTTGTGATTTAGAAAACTTTTAATTCTCGAACTTATAGTGGTGGGATTGCAGATTCGGCGCATTATAATTTTAATCACTTTCGTTGATTTAAATACTTGATTTTAAAATTTTTTGTAATAACTGATTGAATACCGATCGATTTCCTTGATAAATTTGGCATTTGTCTTTTCATTCAAAGATCTTGGACCGAAAACATCTTTCTTATTCATAATTGTTGAAGATTTAATTCAAAATTTCCCAAGCTGTGCTTTTTGATTTTACTTAATTGTCATTAAAAAAATATGAAACCGAACTATTCGTCATCATGGAAGTTTATTTTAAAGAAAAATCTCATATTCTTAAAACAAAATTTATCTAATTAAATGTTTCAAAATTAATCCCTGTTTTTTTAAAAAAATTATTTATACCAAAAGATGTGAGTTCTAAATGAAACATGACAATATAGAAGCCTAAAATTCGAAAAATATGTCGCGATAGTTTAAGGTTGGCTGAAATTTTCGTTTTTCATTTATTCTGATTGGAGAATTGGTTTCTGAGAAAAAAAATCATAAAGGTAGGCATTTTTCGTCATTTATTGAGTTTTATCTTAAAACCCATTGAATTTACGAGAAAAGTCAAAGGTACAAAAAATGTGTGTTTTAGTCAAATTAAGCCTCTATAAATTTTTCAGATTTTTTCCCCGAAATTTAGATTTTTAAAACAAAAGATTGCTTATAACTATTAAAGGATCCATGAAAAACTTAGGAATGTAACGGAAATAATCATTCATCTTATAGTGATGATTGGTGTTTTTTAAGCACGTGTTTACTCATCTAATGAGACGCCTATAGGACGATGCTATCTCGAACTATTTTAGGCGGGATCGCAGAGGAAGCGCGCCATAGCGAGGCTTTTTAGGAGTACGCTAGGTCGTGATAATTAAATCACTGGTTATAACCTACTTCGAGTTGAGTTTTCCGTTTTTCCATGCCTAAGGTCTCTTTATTTAATTGCGTCGTAAATCTCAAGTAAGCCGGGATTTGTTCCTGTAACTACAGGTGTGGAAACTCGATTGAATGCAAGCAAGTTACCACTCAAGTTTTTTAATAGTTGTCATATCGAGATATTTTTCTGGTTATTGTGTATTACGCGTAAAGTGTTTGTGAAATCAACATCTGTTCGACCACGTCATCCGATTCACCAGCTGCTCGGCAAGGATCAATGGTGTCAAATCGTCAACCATTTTCTGGAGTTCTATGCTGCAGTGGTTTTCCATAAAATTTTAAGAGTACACGGCAGTTCCGTAACATACCCTGGTCAAGCTAGCACCCCCACCTCTTAAAAATAAAAAAAATTTTGTACTACAATTATGGACTAATTATGGACTAATTTTGGACAGCATTCGCGAATTTTGTATAACAACGGTTTAGCGATAAAAGAGAAATCTTTGGCGAGGGTGCTGAATTGACGTCAAGCTAGCACCCTCACTTCGAAAAAATGGCTTTTTTTAAAATTAAGTATGCTATGATTATGGACAAATCTGTGGCAAATTGACAAAAGGGAATAAGTCTGATTTTGTAAATTCTCAGGGGAGCTCAAAGAAGTTCAGTTTAATACTAAAAATTCTTGTAATAAGCAGTTTAAATATTTTGGCAAAACCGATTTTAAATTTTATTATTTGTTTTTTTTACCGGAAAAACAATTATCCCATTATAATTTTGCCCGGCTAGTTTTAACCTATTAAAAATCGAACGTTAAATAGAATTTTATGCCGATATGCTGCTGTCCTCTTATCATTTAAACTCCGTCGTTCCTTTAGATTTATTTCAAAAATTGTGTAAAAATTTGAGCACCATTAAATTCATTCCAAATCATCGATCAAAATTTCACTTTTTGTCTATCTTTACCTTATCTTTTAATCAACACCGATAGCTTCTAGTTCTTATGTTTCCAATTTTTAATTTAAAATATCAAATATTATACCCAATCATCTGTTCACTTAAATTCACTATTTTTAATTTTATTGATTGTTCAAAATACAAATCAAAATTCAGGGGCTTAAAAATTGTACTTGATGCCCCTCGGCCATCTTGGCAAAAAGCCATTATCTCCTCGCCAGTTAGCGTCAGGTTCGCCAGATAGCGCGAATTTTAAAATTATAATATAACTAAAATAAAATTTTAAACTTAATGTTTAAATACCCCCCTCCTTTTGTACACAGACGTACCACGACAAAAATTTAAAATGCTATGTTACAAGAATATAAGCTGAACTTCTTTTACCTCACCTGAACATTTACAAAATGAGACTTATTCTCTTTTGTCAATTTGCCACAGAATTATGGATAAATGATAAAACTTCGTAGGGCGAAATTATTTTAATTATTTAACATTGCAAATACTAACAACATAATGTTTTTATTAAAAAAAATAACTTCTTATTCTGAATACAATTAGGGGGCGGCCATTAATTACGTGAGGTCAAATTGGGGGGAGGGTCCGGCAAAATCTCACTAAATCTCACCAATGGGGCGGGGGGGATTAATGAAAATCTCACGTCAACTTTTTTAATTCTGAGAATATACATTTATTCCAGTCATAGATTAAATATAAAATTAATATTATAAATATTGGCTATGGCCGGGATTCCCCGATTTGAAGCAAGAACCATTATATCTCCCTCACTACCAATAATTACAAAGTATCTATTACTCACGCTATTAAGTCACTCATCAATCATATAGCCCGACCATGGAAAAAAAGAAAAAAAATTTCTCTTAGATTGGAAGACAGGGGATCAATTGATAACAAAACGTATAAAAGCCTTACTAATTCGCGAATGCTGTCCAAAATTAGTCCATAATTATAGCATACTTAATTTTAAAAACATGTTTTTTTCGAGGTGGAGGTCTTTCATTTTCTCTCTAAAATAATTTGGGAAGCAGGAATTTGCATAAATAAGTTTTTACGTGTTAATTCCCTATGTTCGGCTTTTCGATTCAGCACCCGGTATGTATGCACCCCGGGAAAGTTATAAAAATATCACAGCAGTAAAATATTAGTATTTACTAAATTGACATTATTATAAAAGCCTTTAACTAAATATTTATAACTAATGAATTATTTTCTTCAGTTTTTTTTTAAATAAGTTTGACAAATAGAATATTTATCCGTTAAAAACTAATATTACTAACGAACGAAGCACTACAAAAAGACACTGCTTTTCAGAAATCCAGCCTCGTAATTTCTTAGTTTTTTGTAAATAGTTTACTAATTATTATTGGTTAATATAGTAGGTTAATTTTCAATACTGTTTAAATCTGAAAGCAACGTAAACTTTATTTAAGAGTATAGGAGAGACTGGGGATGGTGTGGACACTGGGATACAATGGACATGATTGTATTTTAGACCTTGTTAGTGATTTTGATGCTGTACATGACTTAGTATGTTAGTACCACTGTAAACAATTGATAGGTGAGAGAAATCGACGCTCGGATATCATCGGAAGTTTTTAGATAGCATAGTTTGTTTTCAACCTCTCAATTGTAAGTTTACATAGTGACTACGTAAGGATTTTCAATTATTTAGATAGAATTTTTTGTAATTTTTTATTTGTAGGTAAAAAGTGAAGTCTTACAGGTACGTCGATAGATAATTCATAAATGCTGGTTTTATACAAATTTTCATAACTTTAAAATATTTTTCCTGTCATACCTTTTACTTCCACTGCCGAAGGAGAGATACTAATGTTTTTCGAGTTTATAGATACTACTAATTGTAAACAAATGAAAGTTAAGAAAGGGAAAGTAGAGAAACATTTATTTAAGGTAGCAATAAAATCATCCAGTGAGTCTGATTTTGAAATATAATATTGTTCAATTAAAATTTTCGTAATAATTTTTAAAGTTTAATTATAGTATAATATTATTTTATAATATTGTTCGTAATTTTGTTTTTTAATGTTTTAATAAATATTTAGTTTGAATTGATCATTACATTCCCTGCATGTACATTGTCCAGTGTATCCACGGGTAATGTCCATTGTATCCCAGTACTTCGGGATACTTTTGACAAAATTAAGGTTTACTTTGTGACTCTCTGGAAGAACCATTGAATCTTGGTAGCCTATATCAAGGTTAATAATCTTAAACTATCTACCCTAAAGTTTAGTAAAAAAAATAATCGCCCTAACTTCTATGGAAAAAAATATAAATAATATAACGTAAAAAAATGTCCAAACCATCCCCAATCTCCCCTATGTACAGATTAGTGTATATTGGGATGAGAAGTAATTGTATATTATATAATTACACTTTCCTCAATTGTATTTTATTAAGATGTAAGATATCACGTTGAAAAAGACCTATACACGAAACTAGAGTTCAAAAATGAAACAAGTTAAATAAACGATAAAAATTCTATAGCTCTTTAATATTTCGATATAGAATCTTCATCAGAAACAATTACATTCTGTATCAAAATATTAAAGAGTTATAGCATTTTTATCGTTTATTTAACCTGTTTCATTTTTGAGATTTTAAATATATTATATATTGTCGTGGAACGTTTTTTATAATTTGAATTTTATTTAATTTTTAATTTAAATTTTGAAATTTCCGCGAGTTGGCAGTCCTGACGCCAACTAGCGGGGAAGAAAGGAGGCTTTTTGAGAAATGGCGGACTTTACGGACGTGAATTGAGAGTTAGTCCGTAAAATTTGAGAAAGATTTATATTTATGATAATTAAAGAATTAATTTAAAAAAAGGGTGTGATTTTGATTGTTTGGTTTTAATTGGAAAGGAAAAATTAATTGTGATACCGAGGCAGATGGGTATGTTTATCTAAAATTTAATGTGCCTACGATTATTGACAAATTTGAAGAAGAAAATTAAATATTTTAAGAAATGATACTAAGTTATTCGTAAGATCCAACTTTAATAATTATTTTTTTAACATAAAAAAATATCACTACAACTGGCGCCCAACGTGGGGCTGCGAGATACAGGAATCGACTTTTGACCGTGAGATTTACGTTAATTAGTTGGATTAAAATGAAGGAAGAAACCGTAGATGCGATGATAAGGATGTTGGGGAAGATATTAAAGAACAGTGAAGAATTAAAAAAAGGTCGGGAAAAGTTGTTTAAAGACATAAGCGAAAAACTAGATAAAGATAACAGTGAAGTGATATCGACAATAAAAGATACAAATAATCAAACACTAGGAAATTTAAATACGAAGGAAGTACACAAAATGATATCAAAGATTAACCAAAAAGAAGATGAAGGAAATGAGCAGCAAGCTATGGGAAGGGAACAGTAACAGGTGATCGATGATGGACCGATAATGGACAAAAGCTTTATAAAAGGCCAAAAGGAAGTTGAAAAGGACCCCATAATGGAGGAGAGCACACAGGATGTCGTCGACACGAGTCTGGTCAACAGATTTATGGATGGACGAATACATGAACCAAAAATGAAAGGAAAATTTGAACCAAGCAAGCCAATGAAACTTGGACACAAAAGAAAATTTGGTAGAATCAAGAAGAAAAAATTTGGCACATAGGAAAAATTAAAAGGAAAATTTTAATTATGATTATCAGAATCGGGAGGACGCAGACGATTGGAATAATTTTGGACATGAGAACTTTTAAGGAGGGGATAATTTTATGGAAATCCAAAAGATGGAAGTTAGCGGGTGTATAATTGCTTGGTATGAATATTGTAATTTTAGAAATCATTCAGTTTTGATAATTTTGTAATTCGCTAATGAGTGATTTTGATTTAATTGATTTTGAATAATTATGGGTTAGCTTTATTTTGAAACCTTGATTGAAGATTTGGAGAGTTTTTTTTGTGATTTATAAATAATTGATATTGAAAATAATTTAATTTGAATTTGTAAAATTTTGTACATAGCTAATTTGATTTTGTTTCTTAGTTTGTAAATGTTTTTTTAAACAGCTGCACGACAAATTGGTAGATTTGATTGCCAAAATCCGGATTTTGACAATCAAATCTAGGGGGGTGTTGTCGTGAAACGTTTTTTATAATTTGAATTTTATTTAATTTTTAATTTAAATTTTGAAATTTCCGCGAGTTGGCAGAGCTGACGCCAACTAGCGGGGAAGAGAGGAGGCTTTTTGAGAAATGGCGGACTTTA
Organism: Cantharis lateralis; assembly: GCA_963170105.1. Classification (NCBI taxonomy): domain Eukaryota; kingdom Metazoa; phylum Arthropoda; class Insecta; order Coleoptera; family Cantharidae; genus Cantharis; species Cantharis lateralis. The sequence goes on from OY720629.1 coordinate 16,635,666, forward strand.
CGGACGTGAATTGAGAGGGAGTCCGTAAAATTTGAAAAAAATTTATATTTATGACAATTAAAGAATTAATTTAAAAAAAGGATGTGATTTTGATTGTTTGGTTTTAATTGGAAAGGAAAAATTAATAGTGATACCGAGGCAGATGGGTATGTTTATCTAAAATTTAATGTGCCTACGATTATTGACAAATTTGAAAAAGAAAATTAAATATTTTAAGAAGTGATACTAAGTTATTCGTAAAATCCAACTTTAATAATTATTTTTTTGACATAAAAAAATATCACTACAATATATTTCACAAATTAATTATCCTAAAACTAGAGTACTGCGATAATAAAATTCAATTGAGAAATAATAATTATTAATATAATGTAATTATTTAATCTATAAAAAAATGTCCTCAATGGGTTTGAATATCACGAGAAGTAAAGGGTTCGCCATATAGTTTATGCTATAATGCTATGCCAATGTAAAACATAAGGGGTAATCACAGTTCGTTGTATTTAGTCTAGTATTTTTACAATGTTGTATAGTTACGAGATTGTTATATTGAACATATACTAACATATAAATCGCTATGCAAGCTGCCCTCTTTTGTTTTTTATGTTTTACAATATTTTACAATAGCTTAAAACATAGCATAGCACAAGCTATGTAGCAAGCTCTTTAGTTGTAAAAATCAAATCCACAAATGACTTAGCCCATACCCTGAGGTGAAACATAGGTTGTTCACCCTCATAATACGTTACCAAATAATAATTCCAAAACTTATCAAGTTTTGCATTATTTTATTTGATTTCAATCAAATCATTATAGGTTTACAGAACGTTCTTTACTTTTAAAAATTTCTAACTAAAACAGTAACGCAACAATTTACCATTCGAATCTACATCTATAGAATCTGAAGCCAATCCGTTTCTTTGGACAACATGGTACCATGTTTGACCAAGTCGAAACCTTCCACCGATGCCTTTCGCCATTGCATTGCCTATGCATTTCTCATCGCTATATTTCGAAGTACTATTGTATTTATTTCGAATATTTCGAAGAAACTGCCATTAATCAAGAACACAAACATTTCTATTTGCGATTTACCTTACTGTTGCGTTGGTGGTGCTGTCAAAAATGGCGGCTCTAGTAAGTATTTTTAATGTTGTTTGCACGTAAATACAATGGAGATTGCATCGTTTTCTACGTAAATGACTAGTTTGAAATTATTCTGCGAGGTGGCGTTTTCTTAATTAAGTAACTCAATGTTAAATGGGTACGAGAGCACTTTACATGTTGGATTACAAAATAAAATTGCAAGAAGTAAAATTCTGTTTGTTAGTGTTGTTGGTGTACATTTTTTATAAATATTATTTATATACCTATTCTAAATTGCTGGCAATTTAAGTGACAAGTGTTTATTCTGTCCGCTCTGTATTAATCTGTACTGCATGTCGAACGTTAAAATCTAGATGTCACCATCGCTGCTGTCTAAGCAAGGCAAGACAAGAATTTCTATTTGAACGCTCAAAGTCGTGTACGCAAAACCGAAGCAAAACCAAGCAACGCAAGGCGCCACAAGGCAAGGCAAGAATCTCTATCTGAACGCCGCTTAATATTATTTTCGCAAAATTTTTATTTTTAGTTCTCCACGGAAAATTTTTAATTTCAGATTTGAGTTTTGTACTCTCAGATACGTCGTGTTATCTTTCTTAACAACGTGCTAGTCGAACACATTTTTCAAATTTGTCAAAATTTTAATTAATATTTTCTCATATATTAATCTCAGTAAAACCATAATCTTCCAAATTCACACTTTTTATTTTAAAATATAATCACACTTAAACTAATATTCCCAAATATGGAACAGAAAATTATAGCGCGTTTATCAACGCGTCCATACGCGTTGACTTTCGGCATTCAAAAGCTAACTAAGTTTTACATTTTACAAATACCAACATAAACAATTTAAAATAAAGACAACTTATACAGAATGCAACATAAACAATTTACAAACATAATCAAAATAAAACTACCCCCTACACAATTTTATACAAAAAATACATGACAATATATTAATTTGGTAAGTTGGAATTTAGGTCCTTACGTCGTTTAAGTGACCAATTCGTAAAAAACAACCAGAATTATTTATTTATTTTATTTATTTATTTATTTAATGGTTTAGACACACTCCAAACAGTAAACTAATAGGCATGATGACAGTAATCAAAAATCACTAAAATTATGTATTTATCTAATGAAATAGAATTCATAGATTGTAAAAAACGTATTTTTTTTATATTATAAGCATAGATTTATTACTTTTTTGTTAAAATAAAATTAGAAAATACAGAAATCCGCCATGATAACTTGAACGCCAATCAGAGCGAATGACGTCACGTCTGTGTAAGCTTGAAAAACGTCATTCACTTTGGATTTAATTTCGACGGTGTGTACACTGTTATCTGCATTTTTTAAGTATTTTGTGGTTCCTTTCGAACAGTTGGTTAGTCTTGTGTTACCAAAACAAAATCAAGAAACTTTAGTCATGGAACAAGGGAATTTTGTGGGAAACAATGGTGAATATTCAAGAGAGGAAAGCGGCCCTAAAAAATTACTGAATTCATTATTAAATTTATACCAAAAACAAGATAATGCACACACCATTTTAGAATTTACGAAATACGTATAGTAAAAATTTACATCAAAGTGATATTCGCAGAAATAAATTGTAGATTTTGGAGAAATAGATGTTGGATCTCGACGAGGAAAATTAATGCCCGCGTATTTACAAAACTTTTAACAAGCCGTTAAATTTAACGGACGAATTCTATTGTACTTAGTACTACTAAGAGATAATTTCTATTGGTTTAATTAATTTAACGACTTGTTAAATATTTTATGGAAGTTTGTGAATACAGATGAAGAGTACACGGGAATAACGATCAGAGTCCATTTTTCTCAAAAAAAAACTGTTGCAGCCATCTTTTAGCTTGAAACCAAAGCTATCATTTAGTAGAAAAAAAATTAAAAAAAGTTTTAACAGTCCAGCGTAAAAGCGTTTTTAAAATACTTATGTTGGTAAGGATGTGTGTGTTTGTAAATCTTAAAACTCAATTTACGCAAAACTTGACTTTTGTGACTCTGATCGTTATTCCCGTGTACTCTTCAGATATAAACCACTTCTTTCGCATTGCTTTCTGGTGTGGAACGTAAACAAATATCTTGCTGGGAGCTTTTATTGATGTGTTATTGAACTGGGGGACTGCACACCACTTATACACTTTAGAATTCACAGCACCTAACTTTTTTAAACGATTAACAAAAAAATAATAAACATTGTTCAACTTGTCAATTTGACGTTCATAAGGCGTGACGTCACAAACAGACGCCATGACACAAGCGAGCGTTTTGGTGTGAAGTTTAGATTTCAAATTGAAATGGTAATTTTTTCTACCAAACCTATATTTTCTGCAGAAATTAAGATATTTTTTGGAAATAGTAGGTATTTCCGGTCATCATAAAACAGTTTTTCAAAATTAGTCATCATGCCTATTATATGGAGTGTGTATAAAAATAACTATTTCATTTTTGGAAATTAATGTTTTATATTACTATATTTACAGTAAATGTTTTAGGATAGGTATGTTTTTTATAACTTAGTTATAAATTGCAAAGTACATATTAGTTAACGTGGATCAACATAATGTTGTGTAAAGTTAGTACACATGTTTTTTTATTTTATATTTATTTTGTTTAAAATTTTAAATTCAAATATTGAAGGAGAAAGGACGAAAAAGATAAGAGGTCAGTTGGCAACGAAGCGAGCGGACGGATGTCCGAAATATTGGAGGAGATTAAAAATTTAATAAAAGTTGAAATTACGCGAAATAAATAGTTTTTTTGTTTATCATGAGTTTGATTGTGATTTGAGAATAAATATCATCGTTTAATCATAAGGTTTGGTTTTTTTGGAAATAGTGAAATTTTTTTAAAGTTAGGTCTTGAAAATTGTTGGAGGAGCGCAAATTGCAACGTACGCGAACCATCTGTAAGGCACCGCATGAAACAAAACTTATCGGGCCGTTAAAATTTAAAAATTATATCTCGATTTGCAATTTTTTCCACACAAAATTAAAACCATCGTTTTGGAAAGTTAAAATTGGGAAAATTCAATTTGTCGTTCCTGTAGTGTTTGGAACCTGCTGAATGGACCAACCTTTGATCTGATTATCCTTTGAGTAGAAAATCGGATTCCGCAACAGATCCTGTATTCTGTCAAATATTTTAAACTATTTTTCCCTTGGTGGTTGCTTGTTCGTGTAACTAATTGTTGCCTCGTTGATATTCGGTTAATATTCCTTTCTGATATTCGTTATTAGTGTGATGGAAAAGCAAAAAAACAAACGGTAAAATAAAACCGAAAAGGCGTGAGAAGCAAAAAGCTGACTAATAGATGTATTTGTCAACTATCAGCTGTTTATCAACATCAAAATGCTACTTGGGTGGTAAATACAGAAAATGTTTTGCTGAATTTAGTTAATTACTTATTTCATATTCATAATATTTTGCCCATTGGCAGTGTTTAACTCCATAAATCCACCTCTTATAATATGACCCTGGAATTTGGAGAATGATTCAAAAAAATGTTTTTTTTTTCTTTTGCCATTTAGTAGCTAGATTATCAATTTAGTTTTGCACCATAAAAATGTTTTGTTCTTGTGACTTTTATTCTTCCAATAAGGTAGCAACCTACTTGCTCAATTATAAAAATTTAATTTTATTGCTGAATTACTATCATTAATAAATGTCCAAGTCAAAAATAGAGAACCATGTAATCATGATTAATAATATAGGTTATTTAAAAATTAACAAGTCTTCCACTAATACTATTTGTTAATTTGTTTTAACAACGAATTTATTCTAAGTGTTAAATGAAAAAATAGAACAAGTTTAAATAAATAAAAATTGTATATCAATATATTAACCCTACACGACTCTTTTGATATCCAAAATATATCCATAAATTTATATTTTTAAAATACTACAGCAGACTATTTTTACTTTTTTGACATTATTTTGGGTTTCGATGTTATAACACAAATACATTATACAAACATATAACTTTTCGACTATATTTAATTTTATTGGAAAATTTGCTACCTACATAATTATATCACTTCACAATATAGGAGTTATGTATTATATAGTTTAAATCATATTATTCTTATAATTATTTATTTATATTATTTATATAGTAATTGTATTAAATTTTACACTTATTAGTTATAACAGTATAGGGTTAATTGCGCAATTAAATTTTACCCCTAAATGAATTTCTTAAATATGAAATAATGACCGGCAGGTAATTCTTAAAAATAGAAATTGTATGTTGTTATGATGAATTAAGTTAATTAATTTGTCGATCGATTTATTTCTATTTTAGTTACGTTGGTACCTAAATGTGGTATTGTTAGGGATAGTTTCTTAAAAAAAGCTGTGAATAGCTGACCGATTCTAAAGTATCTACTTATTGTATTGTTAACAGTACCAATTTGCGTATGAAATTTTGAATTTGATTGAACCCTTTTCTTTTTTCAATAACAACTAAATAAATTTACTATACTAGAAATGTCAGTCAAATAATTTCAAGACTAGGTGAACTTGAACAAATTGCTAACAAATGAATATTAATTTATCCAATGGCACAAACAATTCTATGAAGGCTATGTACTCTTAGGTATGACTTTTCCAATACCAACCAGTGCAGTGATTGTTATTACTTCTTGATTGTATGTACACGCGCACGCATAGGTACTGCAATAATTTTTATAAATTGTGAAACCAACTAATATATTGCATTTATTCTTTACTATGGGTTAGTTTATAAATATTGAATTGTTCGGATTCTTCATAAAATAATTGTTATAATAGTGCTTACTCACTTTTGCAGGACTAGATTTTATTGAAGGGCAAGGAGAAGATTTTGAAAGAGCTTTGGAAAGTACAGGTAACGTTTAAACTTTTTTATACTATTATGTTTAAAATATTAGTGCTTGGGCAATATCAATTTAATTTTTTTAATTAAATTAATATACTATTAAAATTTATGTCTTCTGTTTATTATATCGATTATAGTAATAATAAACATATAGAGTAATTATTGTATGTTAGTATATATAGTAGCTTACATATTTATTGTTACAAATAGTATTGTTTTAACTCTTTTACTAGTATTGTTAGTATTAGAGTCCTTTCAAATAGTCACCCTTAAAACTAAAACTTTCATATTTTATTAAAGTACCTACCTATATATCATTATAATAATTGAAAATTAGAATATTTACATACTAAGGGCCGAAATATTCGCCTCTCGTTAATCTTATCAGTAACTAAAGTTACCTATAAACCTACCACGTGACATTTGATTCGTCAAATAGCAGACGTCCATTGTAAGTTTATAGATAACTTGAGTTACTTAAAAGATTAACGAGAAGTGAATAAATCGGCCCTTAGTTTGCATAAAACTATTGAAAAATTTAATAACAACCAATTAGTTAAATATTTTACGATGAGAAATTTAAAAAAAGTTTTACCCACGGAATTACACCTAATGGGAATAGAAACATTAGTTTTAACATAATTTCAAATGTGCTAGTAGCATTTCCGTATTCGTAAAATTTTTATTAACCAATACTAACAAAACAATTTAATAATACGCTAGGAACATTATTCCAACACACCATACATTCAAACCCAATTTGTTTTTTATCTTAGAAATAAACAGAAATTTAGGTAGATGGGGTCTAGAAGAACCTTAAGTTTAATATAACCTTTAATAATATATTTTAGTAAGAGTTTAATTATTTTATAATAAAATGAAAAATTGTATTTTGTTAAAATATACTATTAAACATCTTATTTATTGTAAACTATTACTTATTATTATTTTACTAATAACATTCCTGAATTGAAACTCAAATCATAATTTAGTTTCTGAAATATTTAATTTGTCTCTATATACTCGTAATTTCTTCATCATTTTTTAAAAATTAAACTTGACATTCTAATATTAAATATTTGATAGTATCTATGCCAAAAATATTGTGATCCCAAATATTTCTAACTAAAAAGATCAAAATATTAAAATTTTTCTGAAAGAATTGAAAATGGTTTTTCTCGAAACCAACAATTTCTTTCTAACAATTTAATATGTTTAGGGTGCACACTTACTCTATTATGTCTTCCAAATTTTAATATCGATTTATTATTAGTTAACTTTTTCCAAAGTTTTTTTATACAAATATATTAGTAAGTATCATAAGGAAACTTACTGCCAATTCATTGTATTGGCGAGATTTGCCAATTGTAAAATAAATTTTTTTAGAATAATCAAAGTTATTGCAATTTTTCTTAAAAGCCCTGAAATTGTTTTTCTCAAAAACCCCACTTTTTTCTTTTAAAAATATAATTTGTTTTGGTAGAATACTTTCTCTATAAATTTCTGATTATTTTCGGAGCTATTAATTTTTAAAATTATGTAACTGCATTTTTGCTATGTAAAATCACATAATATAAGACCGATGAAAAATTATTTAGAATAAAGTTGCCTAAGAGTTACGTATTGTAAGGACTTACGAGGACGTATCCCTTCAAAATATTAGATTTTTAGAGAAAATATTGGGTGTTTTGAGAATAACGAATTTTAAATATTGTTAGAAAAAATTTAATATTTTGATTTTTTTATATTGAAATATTTTAGATGAAAATTATTTGAAAAAAATAAAATTATGAACTAGCAGCGATTTTTCTCAAAGAACTGAATACGAAATTTGGTTTAAAAATTTTACCCCAAAACGGGTAAATTCACACGCATACAACACTTTTTCATAGTGGACGTATATTTATATAATGAAGTAAAATTAGTCTTTAAGGTAAGAAGGAAATCGAACTTTATGAGATATTTTTGAAAGTTTTACAGTATATTATTTGCATAATAAAAAAGATTCTGGCAAAGTTTGAACTTAAACCACCTTTTACTTTTCGAGATAGAAAATGTCAAAGTTAGGTTTTTAAATTGCATTAAATGCACAGGACGGGTTTGTCATTATACATCGACAATCAGAAATGTCAGATTTACAAAAATTCTAAAAAAAAATATTTTTGAAAGTCTTAGAAATAAGCGCACCAAATTTCAAAAACGGCCTGTTTTTTATTTCATATTGTATAATAAATTATATTATTCTAAAAAGTGGTACGAAAGCTATCAAGAAAAGTTTTTTAAAATGAGTAAAAAAATAATTTAACGGACCAAAACTCTTAAAATGAATAAAATTTAGATACTAAATTATTAAAAACTATGTATTTTTATTAAAAAAAAATTTATTTTCTTTAATTTTAATTATAAAAATTTTGTTTATTTGAAGTTGGCCGTGGATACATTATCATATGTATTTAGTATAGTTCCCACCACAGCTTACCCTCGCCCGTTTTCTTGACAACCTTAAAATGATAAGGGTGTTAAATTATATTTTACGTCCATCGGTACCTCACGCATATTTATTTTTTCGAGGTTAGGATTTTTCCGTGAGACTATAAAAAAAGTTCCACATTCGGCTACCAATAGAGAGTAGCACCGTAATTATTCACGGGAAAATTTAAAATAATACTCTCAATTGATAGTGAAAGTTTTTGAAATAACCTTATTTCCGGATTTGTTTGTAAATATTGCATTTTGAAATTTAAAAAAATTTTGTGGAAAAGCCATAGAACGATAAGCATATTGAATCGGCCCCAGAAAGATATTTTGATCATACTTGGAGGATAATATGTAGGTATCGATGAAATACTAAGATCTTCAAAGAGTCAGATCTCTATCTCATTTGGTTTCTGAGAAAATAAATAATTACTCACAATTAACTAAATTATATAAAATTAGTTTTCCTCATGTTTGGCTTGATCAATTGAATTCAAAATTTAGTACTATTTTAAGGCTCATAACAGCTCTGAAAATAAAAATTAACAGCTATATATGCAGCTTCATTAGAACATAGAGAATAAAATGATTTTTTCTTAAATTATTTTATTTAACAATGTTTCAATTTTAGAACAATTGTAAAACTTTTATTTTTCAAACTTTATATGCAACCTAAAACATATTTTTTTCAGATCTTTTGAAAAGGTACGCGATAGTTAAAAAAATTAAATAATGTTTAAAGAATTTTTTTTAAATAACCCGTGTCCAATATATTCGCATACACTTTCATGAGCGCGTATTTTAAGTTCAATACCAACTTGCATGAACATGATTTTTTACAGTTTGACATAGCAATGTTTAGGCAAACAAATAAGGGTCATATCAAATTTCTGTCACTTGTCATTACTTACAAAAATAATGAAGAAGTTTCGGAAGGTGATAATTGCAAAGTTTTTGAATAATGAGCGTCCGGGTGACATTTTTAAAAACCTGAAAAACCTCGGGATCAAGTGCGATTTTCTTTACAAAACCATGAAACGATTCATTGAGACTTCCTCTTCGAAAGACAGGAAAAAATCTGGTAGGCCGCGGTTGGTGAGGATAGCACGAGTAGTGAAAATTGTGAGCGAGCGGATTCCACGAAAACACCATCGTTCAATACGAAAATTGGCAGCCAATCTGAATATGTCCAAGGGATATGCGCACAACATTTTGAAAATTGATCTTGGGTGTCGCGCTTATAGTCCGGTCAAATTAGACCGAAAAATAGGGGTACCCTTGCATAAATTCCCAACAAGCTGAAAATTTACATGAACGTTAGGAATACCATTATAATGAAGTTGTGAAAAGTCCCCATCGATCCCATGTGTGCAAAAATTTTTATGCGAGGTGAAAGGTCGCAAAAATGAGTTTTTTGAATTTTTTATCGAAACGGTTAGTTTTATGATAAAAATAGATCAGACATAAATTGTAAATCATGCAATTATATACAAAAATTGTTCTAACACTTTTTTCCCTGAGATTCAGCATTTCTGAGAAAAAGCGCGTCTAATATTTACTAAAGTTGTATTCTCCATAATAAGCCGTGTCCAATATATTCGCATACGCTTTCATGAGCGCGTATTTTAAGTTCAATACCAACTTGTATGAACATGATATTTTACAGTATGACATCGCAATGTTTAGGCAAACAAATAAGGGTCATATCAAATTTCTGTCACTTGTCATTACTTACAAAAATAATGAAGAAGTTTCGGAAGGTGATAATTGCAAAGTTTTTGAATGGTGAGCGTCCGGGTAACATTTTTAAAGACCTGAAAAACCTCGGGATTAAGTGCGATTTTGTTTACAAAACCATGAAACGATTCATTGAAACTTCCTCTTCGAAAGACAGGAAAAAATCTGGTAGGCCGCGGTCGGTGAGGATAGCACGAGTAGTGAAAATTGTGAGCGAGCGGATTCGACAAAAACACCATCGTTCAATACGAAAATTGGCAGCCGATCTGAATATGTCCAAGGGATATGCGCACAACATTTTGAAATTTGCTCTTGGGTGTCGCGCTTACAAAAAACGAAAGTTACACGGCGTTTTGAGAGCTTCTGAGGAAAAGAGGTTTGAAAGAGCAAAAGCGAAACTTTTCTGGCACGCAGTTGATGACTTTCTGTTTTCTAACGAAAAACTATTTGTTCTGAAACATCCGCACAATGTTAAAAATGATCGGTTGTGGGCAGAAAAGATACAGGATATTCCCGCTAACCAGAAAAACGTTCCTATATTTTAGAATCCGCCCTCAGTGAAGGTTTGGGGAGCAGTTTGTAAAACTTCCACTCGAATTCATCGACAAAGATGTTAAAATCAACTATTACAAACATTTTTTGAGACGATTATAACGTTTTCCAACAAGATGGAGTACCATCGGAACCAAAAATGTTAAATTTGCTTTCATCAGCAAATATTACATCGTTCCACCACGATTCATCTTTGTTTTTAAAAGATTTGGCTACTTAATACGTTTTATTCTGTGCACTTCACAAATATATGTTTTTTTTTCTAGCCATTTCGGCCGTTATAGTCATTTCTTTTCAAAACTCTGGAAAAATAGTTTGAGGATTTACATTTTTTCCTAGTTCGTTTAGCACTTCCGTTTGCAATTTTGAGGCACTAATTCGGAGATTTTTTAAACTTTTCTTAGAATAACCGTTTCTTCTCGACAGTTGAGTTTACGTGGACGGCCAGTTTTGTCTATAAAATCGATTCGATCGAAAACGTTTAATTATATCAGCCACGGTACTTTTACTCATATTTAGTAATTTCACGTTGTGATTATCCATTGCATTATGAAAAATCATAAGTTGCCTTAAATTGAAACTCGTATTTTTATAATTTTTTCGCTCCATGGTCCTACAATTGCTGAATCACGACACAAACTGATAAAAATAATAATAATTATGACTGCAGAGAAGTGCAAGAACAGCTTTTTATCAAATTACAATAGTATTACATCATGTAACACTTTAATAAAACATTATAAAATGCAGTGCCCGACTTCTTTTGTGACTATTATTTTCGAAGTTCTTTCAGTAATTTTAATATTACTTTTAGTTAGAATTAAATTTCTTTCAATTAAAGTAACATTGCTGTTTTGTGAGGTGCTCGAGTTCTTTTGTGAGTAACTGTACATAAAATTCACACTCGAAATCCAAAACAAAAATGGTATCCTGAACTTCCGGGACCTATCAATAAATATAATCAAATAGAAATTCTAGTATTATGTTATATTATGGAGAATGCAACTTTAGTAAATATTAGAATCGTTTTTTCTCAGAAATGCTGAATCTCAGGGAAAAAAGTTTTAGAACAATTTTTGTAGATAATTGCAAGATTTACAATTTATGTCTGATCTATTTTTATCATAAAACTAACCGTTTCGCTAAAAACTTCAAAACATTCATTTTTGCGACCTTTCACCTCGCATAAAATTTTTTGCACACATGGGATCGATGGGGACTTTTCACAACTTCATTATAATGGTATTCCTAACGTTCATGTAAATTTTCAGCTTGTTGGGAATTTATGCAAGGGTAAATGTCTATTTTGACTGGACTATTACAAAAACCGAAAGTTACACGGCGTTTCGAGAGCTTCTGAAGAAAAGAGGCTTGAAAGAGCAAAAGCGAAACTTTTCTGGCACGCAGGTGATGACTTTCTGTTTTCTGACGAAAAACTTTTTGTTCTGGAACATCCTCACAATGTTTAAATTGATCGGTTGTGGGCAGTAAAGATACAGGGTATTCCCGCTAACCAGGAAAACGTCCCTATATTTCAGAATCCGCCCTCAGTGATGGTTTGGGGTGCAGTTTGCAAAACTTCCACTCGAATTCATCGACAAAGGTGTTAAAATCAACGCCAAGTATTATCAAACGGAATTTATGGAGAAAAATGTTTCCCTAAACTTACGACGCATCTTTGGAAACGATTAGTACGTTTTCCAACAAGATGGAGTACCATCCCATACAGCAAATAAGGTTCAAGCGTGGTGTCATGCCAGTTTTACCGATTTTCTACCCAAGAATGAGTGGCCTCCCAGCTCTCCAGATTTGAACTTTTTAGATTTTTTTGTGTAGTCATACATGCTTTCGAAGATTAACGACAATAAAATCGCAAATCTGGACCAATTTAAGAAAGTTATCCGGCGCGTTTGGGAGGAAATGTCAATTGAAGCCCTGCGTGTCGCTTGTAACGGGTTTGAGAATCGTTTGAAGCTGGTTAAGAAGGTTAAAGGTGGAGTCATTCCAAAACATTTATTGTGACCTTTCGTTATAAATGTACTTTCAATGCAATGCACTTTTTGACTAGCTAGACATGATCTAATTTTATTTATTTGATTTTGAAAGTGTATTCGAATTTATTGGACACGGTGTAGATCCTAGGTGCTAAATAGCTATTATGTATTTTTCAAGATGCTAGTATGCCTCCTTAGAACATATTAAATTATTAAGAAAATCTATTTAGTCAAATTTGAGAAATAAAATAAGTTCATATTATTTATTGTAGTTGATTTTATGTTTTCAAAATTATTTAATTGTATTTTGGCGATATAAAGTCACTTATAAGTTACTAAGATCCAGAAAATTTGAGACCTCTATCTCAAGTAGTTTTGAAAAAAGAAAAAACTGAAAATATATATTATTATTTTTTAAAAAATAAAAAATAAAAAAAAAAAATAATAATATAAATAAACTTCGCTTGACGTCACTTCAAATATGAAAATATATAAATTTTTGAATTTGTAACTTGTGATAAATGATAACAATATTTTAAACTAGAACCAAGTTAAATAAACGATTAAATATTTTAAAAAAATTGTATCGAAAATGAAAGCAACCGCTTTCGAAATATCGTATCTAATAAATATAATTTTTTTTAAATATTTAATCGTTTATTTAACTTGGTTCTAGTTTAAAATATTGTTATTAAAAACTGAAAATTATGTTGATAGTTTCCTCCATGATATTATGACTATTCAGTTATAACGAATATAATAGTAATTAATAGTTAATAATAATAATAATAGTATAAATAATTAATTTATATATTATATAAATTAGATACTATTATATTCGTTAAAAATTATGAAATAATTTATTTCTGAAGTTTAGCTGAATCGATTTATTTACAAATTTAATATGTTTTAAGGGGGCATACTACCGTGTTAAAAACTAAATTACTGCTACTTAGCACCCTATAGGATCTATTTAAAAAAAAATTGTTTAAATGTTATTTATTTATTTAATTAATATTATTAACTTTTGAAAATATATATAAAATTAAATTAAAATTAAATTAATTTTATATATTATTTATTTATTTTAACTATGGCGTACCTTTTCAAAAGATCTGAAAAAATACATGTTTTAGGTTGAATATAGAGTTTGAAAAAAAAAGTTTTATAATTGTTTTAAAATTGTAACATAGTTAAATAAAATAATTTAAGAAAAAATTATGTTTTTCTCTATGTTGTAAAGAAGTTATATAGTTGGTAATTTTTATTTTAAGAGCTGTTATGAGCCTTAAAATCGTGCTAAATTTTGAGATCAATCGATCAAGCCAAAGCTGAGGAAAATTAATTTTTTATAACTTAGTTCATTGTGTCATCAATAAATGTTAATTTATTATTTCATAAGTTACGATATTTAGTCAATTTATTATAATATATCCTGGTTTTTCTGGGATTTTAGTTTGATTGGTACTCATTCGAACGATTTAGAACGATTGAAAGCGGCCTGTCACAACGCCGCGCCTTCGCTACGTTGCCAATGATTTTCTATGTAATTTATATTAATAAACCTACTGTTAGCTGGATCTACTCTTTAGTAATTTTAAATAAAATAACGGTTCGTTGATGTTTTTATTTCATAGATTATAATCTATGTTAAATTTTTGCTTGATAAACAATAATCAGTTTTGTTTCTCTGTAAAACGAAAGTTATTTATTAGCTATAATTTACACCATTTACATTAATTACAAAGTTACCTGTAAAACGAAATAAACAACAATTAAAGTTCATTATTATCACTCTATGCCCATCTGGTGGGGTTAATTAAAAGGCGCGCGTAATATGAAGCGCGGCAAATTTAAATGAAGAAAGGAATAGGACATACTATCATTAGGATGTAATTTTTCATATCCAAGTAGTAGGGGTACATATGGGAACTGTAAAAATACTTTTACGATGTAAATTCACATCTTGCATGTTCTATAATGTGAAATCACAGGCCAACGCTGTGAAGTTTTTCATTTAGGTTATGTAAACATACATAACATTACTGTAAGTATTTACCTATACTTTCTTATTATGAGATAGTATATTACATGCCGATGTGGAAAACGCTTCTTTAGCGGAGCGCTAAGTTAGTTGACTGAGGTGCGAAGCGCCGACGTCAACTGTAAGCGCGACGCTGGAATGAAGCTTGACACTGAGGTATGTATATTTTATTCACAATCAGTTTGCAATTAACAAATTCATAGCAAATAATTAGCTATCCTTGCCAAAATCCAATTCAATTTCATTTTTGTTGTACTTATAACATAACAGCAGTAATGTTAATTTTATTAAAATTTTTACGGAGACCATTTTAAGTCACTGTAGCACAGAAACGTGAAACGAAAAATTCCTGCTTCCCTTGCGGGTTACAAGAGTTTTCCTCTCACGCTGGATAACGAAACCAGCTTTTAAATAGTGAGAGAACCCAAGTTGTTATAACTTAGCTGAAATATTGCGGTCGCGAGGTAGTGGTTCGGAAAAGCTGCAAGTATAGCTCTCAAAAAAATAACGAATTCAAAAAATATATTTATTTGTGAATACCACAAATCCAAAATTACAGTGGTCAGTGCAATCGTCAGTCGTCTTGAAAGAAAATAAAAATAACTCAAACGAACGTTCAGGCGCGTTTACAAAACAAAAGTTTACAAAAAAGTAGCCACTACGCCACTTAACTTCAAAATTGAACGCACTGCTCAAATAACCAATAAATTGGCCCGCCAGATTAGAATTCAAATAAAAAACACTTACCCCGATAGCTATCAGTAAGTTTACACAATAATTCCTTATACAGGGGTGAACCCAACCTGACAGACCAGCAGCAGAAAGATGAAAAAAAACTAATCTTCTGTCTCGCCCCGAACGTCTGGAGATGGAATGGAAAATGGCTTCGGAAATTCTTCCCTGTGTTGCAGCTTGATTCTCGGGAACTTCAGCAAATCGGGTCTTCGTGACAAGTTCTCAATTCTTATTAAAAAAATGGTGCTAACTACTTCAATGGGTAAATAATAACGGGCGGCCAAAATCAAAATACAAAATCGCCGATAAGCACTTAACGCAAAATGTGCCAGCAAAAGGTAACTATCACATTCAAATGGAATGTAGCAAATTTCCAAAAAAACTATGTTGCCGTTCGTTACCAATAAAATTTCGACTCGCAATAAAAAAGGTGCTTCCTATAAGCGATTAAAAAAATTAATAATTACATAGTAATTAAACAACAAAATCCTACCTAACGAGATTGGCGAAAATTTTTCAAAAACACAACGACAAGCTGGTATCATAAAATAATAACCTCGCGTCCAGAATCAAAAATTTGCTTACTTATCCAAAATAAATTTTGATAATACCACAAGCGTACGGTCTGAAGCACGAAGGCAGTAGCGTGCGCAACAAACCCAAAACAAATTCTACCAAAATTTGTTACACGGCCCTCCCCTAAAATGTCTGACCGGGTCAAGACTGCTACTCGGTAGGATTTTGCCGCACTCAAGTGACTCTAACTACTGACTGATTGAAAAAGACGGTGTACTACTAGCTGGAACCATTCCTCAACTACTGCAGGAATAAAAAAACTCTTTACTACCCAAACCATGAAGTACATCATGAACCCTAAATACAAAACTAAATGAACTAAAATAAAAGTGAGAATTCTCAAAGATTATGATACATAATCCTTATATCCGTAATCGTGAACCCTACATGACTGAGCGCAAACGCTACTATAGCCATATAAAAAAATGCGACCTAAATGCGTACTACGCAAAAGCATCGACATAAAATACAATAACTAATTATACAGCACCCCATTGGACCTGTATTTAAACTAAAATTACCCCATACAACACTAACGCGCGCCATTAGTGCTAGATAAAGAAGTGGACCACCTCGGACCCACTTCACGCGGCTCGAAAAGGTATCCAACTGGACACCTCCAGCAGCACAAAAAAATGTTTCGGACCAAGGCAATCAGCGTCCTTGGAACATAGAAACTTCAAAAAAAAATAAAATAAATTCAACTCGATCATCTCATGATCAACAAATCTCATCTACAGTAGTTTTGGCAAAGTTCAAGTACTAGAGATTAAATCTCTGATGGCGCAATTAAGAACTCCCGGTGTTCTGTTCTCAAATGAAAGTAAAAAAATAATAAAACACAAACAAAAAAACTTAACGACTGAGCTAATGAAGCTCGTGCTCATCTTCATCCCTCACGTCTGTCTCGTCTAAATCTTCCCGAGGATGCTGCTTTAAATCCTTGATGTGGAATACCCCTACATCTTTGCCTTGTTCATTTACTAAGCGGTAAGTTAATGGACCGGTAACCTCGCGAACTCTACATTTAATGTATTTCGGCGCTAACTTACTATTAAAGTTATCCACCGCCTTGGACAAAACAAAATTCCTACGCCAAACAATATCTCCCACCTTAAAGCGTATGGTGCGCTTCCTAAAGTTGTAATGCGTGGCATTTCGCTTGTAAGCCACATTCAAACGTTTAACTACATCTATGTAGAGCTCGTTTAACCGGTTCATATTATCAACCAGCCTTTCACGGTTAGCGAGTGATAAGTCTTCCTCCCCTAACTCCTTGACGCGACCGTAATAATCCCCCCTCACGGGTACTGTACGTCCAAGATTTAAAAAGGATGGAGTGAAACCCGTCACCTCGTGAGTTGCTGAGCGTAAGGCGTGAGCTATTCGATGTATGTGCTCATCCCAAGTACGATGGTTATCGTTAACGTAAGATCGTATAGCCGTTCCCATCACGCGATTGTATCTTTCAACAAAGTTAACTTGTGGGTGGTAAGAGGCGTTATACCACAGATGATTTACGCTGTAGTCATTCATTAGTTTTTTGAATTCCCTGCTGGTAAACTGTGGACCGTTATCCACCATACAAATCTGTGGCACACCAAATATCAGGAAAACCTGATTCTCTAAAAACTCACAGATCTTTTTCGAAGTAGCTTTTCGCAAAGGTTGTACCAGCAAGAACTTGGTAAACCAATCACATACCACAAGTAACATTGTATTTCCCTTAGTTGACCTCGGGAAGGGTCCCATTAAATCAACAGAGATACACTGAAAGGGAAATTGCACCTTCTTCTCGCTACCCATTAACCCAAATCGCCCTCCCTGGCAGGCCTTAGACGCTAAGCATACCTGACACCGGCGTATATACCGACCAATATCCGCACGCATTTTGGGCCAATAATATAGTTCGCAAATTTTATTAAAAGTTTTAGAAACACCCAAGTGAGCCGAGGTCGGATCATCATGACATTGATGAAGAATCTCGTTACGTCGAGATCTCGGAATCACTTGTTTCCATTCAACCAAATTAGATGTGATGTCGAGTTTGTTGGCTACGAGCTTATACAAAATACCCGATTCTATGCGCCAATCTGGAAATTGCGTGGGAGAATGACTAACCTTAGTCAACATACGCCGATACCAGGCATCAAAATCATTCTCAGATAATTCTAAGGATGATACCTCCAAAGGAGCGCGCGAAAGAGCGTCAGGTACAACATTTAGATTCCCCTTTCGATGTAATATATTAAAATTATGTTGGGAGAGTCTAACACTCCATCTAGCCAAACGACCGGTCGGATCCTTCATGGACATAAGCCACAACAAAGAATGATGGTCAGTAATAACCGTAAAGTCAGTACCCTCCACATAGGGCCTAAACTTCTCTACCCCAAAAATCACTGCCAAACACTCCCGCTCAGTGACCGAATAATTCCGCTCAGCCTTGTTGAGAGTGCGGGACGCGTAAGCAATGACGTGCTCGTTATCGCCGTCGCCCTGGGTTAAAACGCAACCCAACCCATAATTGGATGCATCACACTGGATATAAAATCGTTTTTCAAAGTCTGGAGCTGCTAAAATTGGAGCCGAGACCAAAAGTTCTTTCAAACGCAAAAATGACGCTTCGGCTTCCGGTGTCCATACTATGGACTGAAGCTTCACGCTACCCTTAATCAACTCCGTGATAGGAGCAGAAAGGGACGAAAAATTTGGTACAAAACGTCGGTACCAACCTATCATGCCGATAAAACGCCTAACCCCCGTAACAGTAGTGGGTCTCTCTAACTTTGTAACGGCCTCCACTTTAGCAGGATCTGTGTGTAATCCAGCTTTGTCCACTACATGTCCTAAATAAGTTAAAGATGCCCTACAAAATTGACATTTATCCCAATTGATGGTTAGGTTAGCCTCCTTCAAGCGCTCATATACCTGATCAAGTAAACGGAGGTGCTCTTCAAACGTGCTTGCTATGACTATTATGTCATCCAAATAAATGAAAATATTTTCTCCTAACAAGGGGCCAAATAAGGACTCCATTAACCGCTGAAGAGTACCAGGCGCATTGGAAATACCAAAAGGCATTACCACGAACTCAAATAAACCTCGACCAGGTACTGTGAAGGCTGTTTTCTCACAAGACCCGGGAGTTAACGGGACTTGGTAGAACGCTTTGCGCAAGTCTATGGTGGTGATATAACGAGCATCCCGAAGTCTCATGAGAATGTCTTCTAATCTAGGGATAGGAAAGGCATCAAATTTTGATAACTTATTTAGTTTTCTAGCGTCGTAACACAGGCGATAAGAGCCGTCAGCTTTCTTTACGACCAATATTGGAGAAGACCAAGGTGATTTGCTTGGCCTGATGATGTTTTGCTCCAAAAGCTTATCGAGTTCCGCATAAACAATCTTTCGCATAGCTGGTGAAAGTGGATACGCACGTTGTTTTACAGGGGCAGCATCCCCGGTATTAATATCGTGTACAACCTTATTTGTTCTAGTTAGCTCTGCCCTATCTAGAGTCTTAAACCTATCCTTAATAGCGGCGAGTGCAATCTGTTGTTCGATATTGAGGTCACTGTGCTCTTTGATAAATTCCAAAGAATTTACTTTATGTACAAAAAATTGGTCTTGCTTAAAATCTACTGTGACCCCAAATGCTTTGCAAAAATCTACCCCTAATGTTAAGCACGTATTAATGCTACGGCATACAACAACATCTAAATTGCGGAACACTCCACCGACCAAAATGGGCAAAACTACCCTACCTAAAACATCTTGTGGAGTTCCGTCTGCTGACCGTAAGGTCAACATACCGCCTTTAGAAAAATGCAAATCTAACTGATCGATCAAATAAAGTCCTTCGGTGCCTAGTATGGAAACACTGGCACCGGAATCCAACAAAGCCGTGAGTTGCACTCCCCCTACACTTAGACTGACGTGAGGTCGTTGGTCTGACTTAGGATGAGAAATGAGAGCGGAGGTATCGGAAGTCGATCCGCAAAAGGCGCTAATTTTGACTAGCCAATCCCCCCAACCCTTCTTGTCGGCTTTAATGGCATTTATAAGGGGCGCGCCACGACGCCGCTTTGCCCTGACGCGTTTTTTGAGTGGTTACCCCTGCATGTGTTCGTGGTGACTCCGGGACTTCCGCACCTAAAACAAAATGTTTTCCTCGGGTTAGTGCAGTTCGCATGTGCATGGCCTTTCGCCCCACAGTTCCAGCAGACACCCCACCTGGATGTCTTAGAAGAGTGAGCAGCAGGTTTAACAATTGTGGGTTTTGTAACAGCTGAAACCGAGGCTTCATTCTCAGAAGTCCAGTTGACAAGACGTTCAGCAGCTTGCGCTGCCTGGATAAAATCACGCTTATTTACTAGGTTTGCCGTTCCCATCGCCAGAGAAATCTGCGGCGACATGTTTCTTCGGATTACCCACATTTGTTCATCCTCTGAAGGAGGAGGATTAATTCTACTGAATTTCGAAAACATTGACTCCACATAAGTCCTCACCGCTTCCCCAGGGGCTTGCTTGTATGTACGCACCTGTTCGAGATATTCTCGATTAAAATCTAATGATAAAAATCGGATTTTGAATTCATCAATTAATTGTCCCCAGGTGGTAACGTGAGACCCTAGGCTGCGATACCACACCAGCGCCTCCCCAGTAAAAAATTCCACGGCTTTATCAAACAATTCAGTTTCCGAAATTCCCCTTGAGATCGAAAGCTCTCTCGCCCTCTCGATAAAATCAAAAACTGCATGGAAGTCCCCACTTCCATCAAATTGAAGTCCCCACTTGTACACTGGTACACGTTCCGGTTTTCGCTGCTGTAATAAACCCGCGAGAGCTGATACTAGGTCATTCGTCGATGCCGGAGATTCTATTAAAGACGATTTTCTTACAGGAGTACCCAATTTAAGATCGCATAGGTCGTCATGACCGCCATCCCCTGCTTCATCGTCCGAACTTCCTTCCATCTCGATTAACTTTTCTACACGCTCCCTAAGCGCTCGAGCCTCAGATAATAAAGCGTCACGATCATCCTTAAACCCAGCACCCTGCATAATATCTAACCTATTTGTGTAATGTGCCAAACGATAAGTAGTCAATTTTAAAATTGGCGTATCTAACTTCACTTCTAATTTAGTGATTTGGTCAGTAAGTTCTTTTAATGCTTTTGCACATATTTTCATATCCGCTCTAGGGTCTTCCGGTATATAAGTATGAAAACCTAATTTAGAATTGAATTTTTCATCACGAAGGAACTTTTTTAAATCCTTCCTCCTCGTAGCTAAATGTGTGACTTTAAGGTCATAATTGCGAAATTTCAATTCTACTTCCAACTCCTCACGAGTTAAAGCAGCTACGTAACCCGACATCATCAAAAAACTTTAACGCAATAAAAATTACGGGGCAACCGTACGCAAAAAAATTAAAAGTGCCAAATTCAATCTCGTCTAAAATCGTGCTATCCAGTACAGCAAAACAATCTCACTAAATGTGAAACCAAAAAACAGTAATGCGATAACGCTCGTGTTATCCAATACAGCACAAAATATTCACAAAATGTAAATCTAACTAAACAGTACTGGCATAGCAAAACAACAATAATATAGGAAGCACCTTCTAAAATCAATTGCAAAACTAAATAAACCAAATTAAATGTTTGGTAACACAAAATAATTGCAAAAGAATGTGAAACTTGTCTCGAAGCCCGATCACTTCTGCTCCCTGAAAAAGAACACACAACACAGGTAAAACCTCCGTCGCGACAACTGATGACTGTGAATGACTGACAACTTCCCCCGGAAGAACTAAACCTGCAGTGTTTTTTTTTTCGCACACCAAAATTTGTGACAATGAAATAAAAATTCCGCTCAAACTCGGGCCCCACACGTTGGGCGCCAGTGAAACGAAAAATTCCTGCTTCCCTTGCGGGTTACAAGAGTTTTCCTCTCACGCTGGATAACGAAACCAGCTTTTAAATAGTGAGAGAACCCAAGTTGTTATAACTTAGCTGAAATATTGCGGTCGCGAGGTAGTGGTTCGGAAAAGCTGCAAGTATAGCTCTCAAAAAAATAACGAATTCAAAAAATATATTTATTTGTGAATACCACAAATCCAAAATTACAGTGGTCAGTGCAATCGTCAGTCGTCTTGAAAGAAAATAAAAATAACTCAAACGAACGTTCAGGCGCGTTTACAAAACAAAAGTTTACAAAAAAGTAGCCACTACGCCACTTAACTTCAAAATTGAACGCACTGCTCAAATAACCAATAAATTGGCCCGCCAGATTAGAATTCAAATAAAAAACACTTACCCCGATAGCTATCAGTAAGTTTACACAATAATTCCTTATACAGGGGTGAACCCAACCTGACAGACCAGCAGCAGAAAGATGAAAAAAAACTAATCTTCTGTCTCGCCCCGAACGTCTGGAGATGGAATGGAAAATGGCTTCGGAAATTCTTCCCTGTGTTGCAGCTTGATTCTCGGGAACTTCAGCAAATCGGGTCTTCGTGACAAGTTCTCAATTCTTATTAAAAAAATGGTGCTAACTACTTCAATGGGTAAATAATAACGGGCGGCCAAAATCAAAATACAAAATCGCCGATAAGCACTTAACGCAAAATGTGCCAGCAAAAGGTAACTATCACATTCAAATGGAATGTAGCAAATTTCCAAAAAAACTATGTTGCCGTTCGTTACCAATAAAATTTCGACTCGCAATAAAAAAGGTGCTTCCTATAAGCGATTAAAAAAATTAATAATTACATAGTAATTAAACAACAAAATCCTACCTAACGAGATTGGCGAAAATTTTTCAAAAACACAACGACAAGCTGGTATCATAAAATAATAACCTCGCGTCCAGAATCAAAAATTTGCTTACTTATCCAAAATAAATTTTGATAATACCACAAGCGTACGGTCTGAAGCACGAAGGCAGTAGCGTGCGCAACAAACCCAAAACAAATTCTACCAAAATTTGTTACAAACGGTGCGACGAAATAGAAAAATGTATATAAACAAAAATAAAGAGAATGAAATCAGCAACATAAAATTTTAAACAAGATTACTTGTAAAAGCGATTTTTATATGACAAAAAATTAGGAGTGTATTAA
The DNA here is from genome assembly GCA_963170105.1 of Cantharis lateralis. NCBI lineage: Eukaryota > Metazoa > Arthropoda > Insecta > Coleoptera > Cantharidae > Cantharis > Cantharis lateralis. The sequence continues at coordinate 16,658,896 of OY720629.1, forward strand.
TGAATTCTGGAGCCACTGTATATGGCAAAGTGTGTACATGAAAAAAAGGAGCGCACATGGTGAATTCGTGTATGTGATGCGAAAAGATACAAAATTTTCACAAACAAAAATAACACAATATATAAGCACACGCGTTGGCTGTACGCAGAAAACTGTGTCTCGGCTGCAACGTGACGCAGGCCTGCGCACCAGTGGTTGACACTATCTTTTTATAAAGAGTGCCTGCACCGCACGTGGCTGTGTTGCTGTATACGCTCCTATACGGTAATGCATTAATAATGTAATGCATTGTTCAGCGCTGTGCTGAACTGTCTTGCCTGCGCGGCGTGTGTCTCCGTATACGCTTAGGCTAAGAAGGGGAAGTAACTTGAAAAATTCTTCGTTACTGGACTTACAGCTTTAAGAAGCCTGTTTGCGCCCGCTTTTCAATACAGCTGTGCGTCAATTAACGAGCAATTTTCTAATCTCCTCCAGTAATATACTATAAAAAACCGATGGTTAAGACTATCTTTTTCTAAAGAGAAACCCCGGATATTTAATACTAAATTTTGAACCCACCGGAGCACAATACATACTTAATATTAAATTTAAGTGCCTACCTACCTAATATTTCCAATCAATTTCAATTGTGCTTTTATTTTTGCACAATGTAAAATAATGTTTCACGAGTAATAGTATATTACTGGCCGAGATTGGAAAATTGCTCGTTATGGACGCACAGCTATATTGAAAAGCGAGCGTAAACGAAAAGTTCTTTTAGAATTTTTTAAGCCGATCTAGCTATTTGCTTTTATGGGACACGTTGGGTTATAGGGTCATTAATAAATACGTATAAAACATTATTAATACTTTAGGTTGTAAGTACTATTGTACAACTTAATCGGTTTTGTTAATAAATAGAATTTTTAAATGTTATTAATTATAATTATTTATTAGATATTAAATGTAGATTTTAAAGGATTTTTACTAATTTAAATTTAAATAATAGGTTTTGGAAAATTTCACTTCATTCTTCTGACAATATGTGGATTAATATATTTAAATACTGCCATCGGTATTACGATTATATCATTTGTTCTACCATCAGCACAATGCGACTTTCAAATGTCCTCCAAAGATAAAGGATGGCTGACAGCAGCTCCAATGTTGGGTAAGTCAAAAAAATTTTAATATACTGAATTTAGTAGTATACTATGTTTCAGAATCGGTATATAAAGCATTAGAATTTTTAATGTAGCTAAAATAATAAGTAATTAATATAGTTGACCTATATTTTATTAATGTGAATAAAATATAATTAAGTTTAAAGGTCTATTCAAACAACTAAATTGTTCAACGTTTCAGGTCGTTTAATGACTCATTTTCAAGGTAATACAACAAATTAAAATGAAATTAAAATTAATAGAAATTACAATTTTCGTAAAATAAATTTGACAATGTTTAACAAATGAAAATTGACATAGTATTGACTAATTACATTAAGTTATCAAATTAAGGATGTGTTTGTAACCACCGTGCAAGTATTACACATCCTTTTTATCATTCATAGTTTTAGTGCTGATATGCATGTTAATAGCCTCTTTGATATTAAGTTTTCTATCTATTTTCTCCCGATCCATAATTTTAATATCCGACAGCCGTATTCATAGTCATACCCTTAAAATGCTCTTTACTAGCTACTAGTTAGTAGCAGTGTAGTAGCTATTAAAATATTTGTATGCCTAGTTCTTTTAAAAAGAACGTTAGTATCATTTTAGTTAGTAGATATGATTATATTTTATAATTTTATAAATATCTATTTGCAAAATATCACCTGACAACCTAAAATTGACCATAATATTATGGCTAATACAATATAACAGCTAAACCTGATTCTAACCTATTTGTTACGGTAGCATCTAAAATTTTTCATATACCTGTGTACCTTATAAACGCAAAACTTCAATTTCGGGAGTTCCAGGTCGCCCATGATTGTTGAAATTATTTAATAGATCAGAAATCGATTACAACCCGGGTTGTTTTTCTTTTTTTTTCTATATAATATTCGCAAAATTTTTCATTGCTATCATGAATCAAAGGATTTATATGATCTACATGATCATATAAAAATGTTTATAGAATTTTGCTTTAAACTTGAAAATTATTAACTAGTGAGAAAATTATAAAATATTTAAAATAATACTAGTTAAATAAATTGATATTTTCTGACGAAGCAGATGAAAAATCTGCGAAATATTAAAACATTATTGTTTTATTACGTTTATTTAACTAGTATTATTTTAAATATTTTAGAATTTTGCTTTACTTATAATTTTTAAATTGATTTATTTTCATTGCAAAGCGAGCGTGACGAGTATTTGAAAAAATTTATATTAATTTTTAACTGAAAGTTAAGTTATTTACAATTATCCATGTTATAGAATTTACCATTATTAAAACAATAAATTAAATACAAAATTAAATTAAATTTTGACAAAATGTAATGCAAAAATTTGTGTAATTTTTGTTAAAAGTAAGCTTAAAATGGTCTTAAACATGCCCAAGACCGTCACTAACAGCCCTATGCATATAGTCAACTAAGTAGCTACTAAAGCGCTACTAGTGTCTTAGTTAGTAGATAGTAACCAAGAAAACCGTATGCATAGTCGAGTTGAAAAGATACTATCCTTAGTGGGATCACTAAAATCCTTAGTAGGCTTTTAAGAATTTAGTAACGGTCTTAGGCATGTTTAAGACCATTTTAAGCTTACTTTTAACAAAAATTATACACTTTTTTCTTTTATATATTGTCAAAATTTAGTTTAATTTCGTATTTAATTTATTGTTTTAATATATGGTAAATTCTATAACATGGATAATTACTAAATAAATTAATTTAAAAATTTAAAATAATGCCAAATTTTATAAACATTTTTATATGATTATGTAGATCATATAAATCCTTTGATTCATTATACGAGTAGCCATGAAAAAAACAAGTCAAAACTTGGTTTCTCTCCGAAGAAATCGCTACTCAAATCAGGACTAATGGAGGGTGATGTTTACATCGCTCTAACAAGCAGAAATATTTTTCAATTCACTTGTGATTCTAGGAAAAAGTGCACTGATGATTCCTTTAAACTCTAAAGATACACTGAACTTCGTTGCAAAACTGTTAAGTTGACAAAAATGTATTTTTGGACACTTCTCCGAGCGTTTGACTCACTGTGCCCTGGTGTGTTATCCGGTCTTGGCAATAAAATTTTGATATTTTGTGCTTTTGACAAGAATGCGTAATTATTAAATATTTAAAAAAATAAATAAATGCGCTTTCTTATACCGCTAATATCGCGTTATTGTATTTTTAAAACATTTTTATTAGCTTGCTTTCTTGTCTGTCTGTTCGGTACAAATTTTACAATCGATTTTAAACGAACTTCCCGATGAGCTACATACCTAAAACTTTAAACATAGATCAGAACCCGATGACAATGCATTTTTTTGCTACTTTTAGCAAGCTGCAATTTAAAAATTTCACCATGATCAAAATGTAAACCTATGACTGATGTTTTGATAGTGACAGATCCTAAAAAAAATTTTGACATTGACAGATCACAAAAAATTTTTGAAGGTAGGTTTTGAGAATAATTCTACATAATTATATATTATGTAGTTTATGAAAAACATATAAAACGTTGGATGCATGCAATGGAATAACTTCTGACTACTGTAGAACTTCAGCATCATAAGTGAGCCACACCATGATATAATTTTCTATTTCAGATATGGCCAGGTAAAGGGAAAATAAAATAAAATAAACCTGAAATTTGCCATAATTTTATTTTTCATAATCTCATCAAGATGGTTATATAATATAATCAATTGCAAAATCTCACACACGAGACTAAAAAGCAAAAAATAATTATTTAAATAAAAAACGTTTTTCGTTTTAAATCTTGCAAGTTTTTCATAGCTGTAAAAATTCACATTCACAAATTTTCTCAGGAAATTAGTCAATTATTTTAAACTTTTTGGTTCGTTTTAAAAATGTGGTATATTAAATTTTTAATTTTTTATTTAAATAATTATTATATTATAAGTAGTACTTTATATATTTTTTGCAGCACTATAAACCTATTTAAAACTGTCCGACGCACTCGTAAATGCCAATTTAGATGGCAAATTTTAATCAGCACTTACGCTTGACAGTTTCAAAACGGTTTGTAGTACTGGAGAAACAAATCTATAATAAACTAAAGCTAAAAAATTCTAATATAGGAATGGTTTTGGGGTCATATTTCTGGGGTTGCTTGGCTGACACAAAAGGTCGAAAAACAGTTTTAATTGGAGCTTTAATTATGGATGGAATTTGTGGAATCATATCGAGTATGGCGCAGGTGTTTTGGTTCTTTATGTTGTTGCGGTTTTTAAATGGCTTTGCGTAAGTAAAACTTAAACTTAAATACTTTCACTTGTAATTCGTTATATTATTATTTACAGGATAACGGGTGCTATGGGAATATGCTTTCCGTATTTAGGAGAATTTCAACCAAATAAATACCGGGAAACAATTTTATGCTGGATGGAACTTTTTTGGACATTAGGGATTATCGCACTACCAGGTAATTTTATTCACACAATTTCAGCCACGTTAAAGTGAACAGATGTTTTACAATTGAATGTGGGACAGGCGCAAAGAAAAAGTTTAACAAAGAGCCCAACACTGGCTTACAAACAGTTTACATCGTACAATCAGTAGGTACAACATATAAAAAACAGGTGGGAATAGTTCGCTAGCATGACGTCATTAGTACGGCCATGTTTACATCGCTTAAAAATTCGTATTTTAAATGACAAAACAAATCCTAAAACAGTATTGTAGCGTCATCTAATATCAACTTTGTAAAAATATAAATAATTAATAAACATAAAAGTTTATAATAAAAATAATAAGGATAAGATGTAAGTGGATTTTGGATCGAAATGATCTATCATACAGATAGATACTCCTCTCACATTACGTTATCCATAGATTAACGCGGGGCTACTGCAGAAGCAGCCCCTCCAGCCAAAAACCTACATGCAGATGGTATTCGTGCCTGATGAAAGTAATCTCTTCGGAGTAAGCTCGAAACCGGTAGCATGATAAAACCTTGCGGTCCATGCAATGGCTAAATCATCTGCATGTATGTTTTTGGCTGGAGGGGCTGCTTCTGCAGTAGCCCGCGTTAATCTATGGATAACGTAATGTGAGAGGAGTATCTATCTGCATGATAGATCATTTCGACCGAAAATCCACTTAGCACATCCTTTCCTTATTATTTTTATTACCAAATACGATCGTTAATATGTTCAAGTTTCAATTTTTCAAACTTTCACATTTTGTTTTCATAATATAAAAGTTTCTATTCCAAAAGACAAAACATTGTCTAATATTGGACTCTTTGTGGGACAGTTTAGATGTGGGACATCCGGTCACTTTAACCGTATATTGCAATGTCCAAATGCCTAAAAATTGTTTTGAAGCTAAAGAAAACCTAATCAATTACCTTTTTGAACATCCATCCCTTGTTATAAGCTTGCGATTCCTTTAACTTATTTTGATGTTGAATAATTAAAGCAAGTTAGTCAAATTAATTTATAATTTAATCGTTAATTAAACAAATTTAAATTTTACAGATTTCACAGCCAGGCGAATTTTGAATTTCTTAAAAAGTTTTAAATTTTTGATGTCTTTAATTTTATACCATATTACATCGGTTTACCAAAAAAATCAATTTCATCGAATTGTAACTTTAACTATCTGGATAAAGTTGCAATTTTGATGGCAAAAATACAAGTTTTATAATAAATCAATTTTATCGTGGTATCACTTAACGTAAAATTAATCGTTCCTGCGCTTTTTATTATTATATTACCCTATTAGTTTGAAGTTTTCTTTGGTTTGTTGTAGTTTGTTTCAATCATTTCACCTTCTGTGGTGAATAAATTTTGGATTCTTCTTCTTTCTGTTTAAATTATTTGCACAAAATACTCTTACTCTGAATTTGTAATTTTCAGGTAAGTAAAGACTTTAATTGAATTTATCAATTATAATTAAATTTTAATTTTATTTTAAATTTTTGACTCTGGGCTTTAAATTTCGAACTTGACGAAATGACGGCCTTGCCCAGAATGAATTACCTTTTAAATTTTTCTCCCACCTTGATTTTTGTAAGTTAGAAAACCTTATAATTTATAGTGGTGGGATTTGCAGATTCGGCGCATTATAATTTTAATCATTTTCGTTGATTTAAACACTTATTTTAAAAATTTATAAAAACTGATAGAATACCGATTGATTTCCTTGATAAATTTGGTATTTGTCTTTTCATTCAAAGATCTTGGACCAAAAACATCTTTCTTATTTGTAATTGTTGAAGATTTAAATCAAATTTTCCCAGCTGTGCTTTTTAATTTAACTTAAATGGTAGCCTACATGGTAGGCTAACAATTTATATTTTTATCTGTCAATGTCGTTAACAATTTTCAAAAAATTTTCAAAATTTTACTAACCTAATTCTTATTAATATAACTATTTGGATTATTCATTTTATAATAATTTGGAATTTAATGTTACATCAATTGTTTAATATGTAAGATTTAACTTAATCATTTTATTATATTAGATTTTAATTAATTAATATATTTTCTGTAGTGTCCGATGATGACTGTTTGAAGTCGAAACGCGTCACAATAATTAATAAAAATATACGAGAAAAGTGCAATTTATATATTTAACTATTCATCATCATGGAAGTTGATTAAAGAAAAATCTCATATTCTTATAACAAAATTTATCTAATTTAAAAGTTTCAAAATTAATCCCTGTTTTTAAAAAAACATTTATTTATCAAAAGATGTTAGTTCAAAATGAAACATGACAATATACGTCTTGACGCCGTCGTTAAGCGCTTAAAACTGAATTACTTAAGTAGTAAATATATTAAACTATAAATGAATGAACATGTTAATAAAACGATAAATAGTTTCAGTTGTAAGCTTAGAATATAAAATAGGGAGGAAGGAGTGTATGAATACCAAGTCCGAGTCAACGTGGTGGACTATGGCGGACGGTTAATATAATTGCCAGGAGCGTAGCATAGTCACTAAAGTGTTTTGAACACATGCATGACGATCGAGTTGGAGACCAATATTCCGGAATTTTGATATTTTTCAACTAAATAGCCTTTCTCATCTAAATTTTTGGAAATATAAATTATAAAAGCGGCGTTTAATGTAAATAAATATATAGGATTACTTCGTAATATGTACGCTAATGATTCAAGCAGATTATGGTCAGTAACCTCACAAATTAATGTTTTCGTTATAAAATTATTTAAATAACTCTAAGTACTTACTCGTGCCAAGTTATACCACATTATTTATGAGTTTTTCTGGTCTTAGAAGTCCAACAAACACTGCAACTAACCATAATATCAATTTAAAATTTGAAAATATGAGTCACCTATAATAAAAGTGGCATCCTGGGCGGAGCTTCTACCCACGACTTTTGACTCGTACTTGATGCATATTATGTTATAGCACATTCGCTCCTTCCTTCCTATTTTATATTCTAAGGTTGTAAGCTTTGATGCACTATCGTGCACTTTATCAAACAGAATTTATTTATAAAAATTACTTGTAGTAAAGCCACAATCGTGGTTCGTACTTCCATTTGTGTTCCACGACTAGTGCAAATAAAGTAAAGCTATTTTCTCTACCAAGCAGAAAACTTCTCGAGAAATGTAAAAACAAAATGGTAATCCTTTTGAATAATATAACATAGACCACGTTCTGACCACCTTCAATGTAAGTTTAAAAAGGGAAGTACTGACATTTTTACCAAAATCGAGTTATACATGTTTTCGTATATTTTTGAGGTAGCCCGATCGTTTGGTATAAAAAGGAAAATTGTGTCAGCAAAATTTAACCTTTAACTAGGTATGTGGGGTGCTCACAGCACCCCAGATATAAATTTTGTAACTTGTAGCTTGCAAATAATGCTAGAATAAATATAAAAACTGCTATTTCAAAGTCTTGAATTTTATTATTTTTACATTTGGCTATATAATAATACTAAAACCAATGTAAATTTACCTACAAATATAAAAAACTAGTGTAAATTGTTATTGTAAGTGTAAGTTTTTGTTGGGGTGCTGAGCACCCTACCTACTTACTTGCATTCCTTTTGCAACCTACCTAGTTAAAGGTTAAACAATTTTTACCATTACGAAATATTCGTTTAGTGCATAAAGGAAAGAACTACCGTAGTCCTTTCCTTTCTGCACCAAAGGCAGAAAATGCAATGGGTAGCGACTGAGCCACCCACATAACTTTATTATAAGTGTAGGTATTATTGCATTACGATTTCAACATTAGTTGCACATTAGAACTAAACGTACTGTTTACTAATTTTATCAACTAGTATAATTCGGTTAAGATGTCCACTTCCGAAAGTAAAAGTGTCACCTACCAGACTCATAGTGATTCTTCGATCTCTCGTTCACCACCGCGAAAACGGAAAAAGGGTGTACGAAATGAACACAAATACAAAAGAAATATAATCAAGGAAAGTAAAATTAAATGTATAAGTTACCAGAACTGGAAAGGACGAGTTGTGGATGAAAAAAAGATCGGGGAACCTCGCAAGTAATAAATATAACTACTTACTAATGTGAGCTTTTTAAAAATTATGTTTATTATTGTATTACACTTTCAGATATCGGAAAAAATGTTTCGAACAAATCAGTGAAGAAGACAGAAGATAAATTTTAAACAATTTCTATGCAATGAAATCAAAAATGAACAGGACATATTTCTTCAAGGGTTGATAGTCAGCAGCCATGTAAAGCGGGTTAAAAAATTGAAAATAAACAACCAAAATCTTTTAGTTATACATATTTCGTAATAATAAATGGAAATAGAGTCGAAATATGCCATAAGGCGTTTCAAAGTATGTTCACGGTTGCATAAAAGCGAGTTTATAGAATTTGCAGGCTACTTTCTGCAAACTCAGTTCCACAAGACAACAGAGGAAAACAACGAAGCGTAAATGCAATTTCAGGAAATATTTGCGACCTTATATCTGAGCATATCAAATCCTTTCCGTCAAAAATATCACACTACTCTGCACATAAATACGCATACTTGGATAGTCGATTATCCATTACAATAATGTACCAGTTATTTAAGAAGAAACATCCCGAGTTACAAGTAACCTACTGGTTTTACTGGAAATATTTTAAAGAAAATTTTAATTTACATTTTGGAAGGCCACAGGTTGACACCTGTTCATTCTAGAAGAAAAGGGGGCCCTCTTACGAAGTTCTCTAAACGAAAATGCGAAAAAAACTATTGCTGCCGAGTTAATCGTTCAAACGAAGGTCGTAGAAGTTTTTCAAAAAAATAGAAGAGGTCAAAGAGCTCTGTAATAAACGTGAATATGTTGTTGGTATTTGCTTTCATTTTATGTCAAATCTTCCCTTACCGAATATTCCTGTCCAAGATATTTTCTACTACCGACAACTATGGGTAAACACATGTGGATTCAATAACATTGGAAATAATAAAATAAAAAATTGTATATATACCATGAAGGGATTGCGAGAAAATCGCCAAATAAAATTTGCAGTTTTTAGGGATAACTGCGCAGGGCAGAATAAAAATCATACATTAATACGGGTTTTGATGGCTCTAGTAGACACCAAAAAATTTGAGAAAATACATCAATATTTTCCAATACGTGGGCATTCTTTCTTACCTTGTGATAGGGACTATGCATTAATAAAACGACAAGTAAAAAAGCATGATCGCGTGTACGTCCCTGAGAAATACATTAAGCTTATAAAAAAAGCATCAAAAACTCAAAAATTTGAAATTAAGGAAGTCGAGACTGGCGATATACAAAATTTTGCCAACTGGTGGCCGACATATTATAAAAAAAAAGTTAACAGTGTCGAATCTTCTGGACTCCGAGTATCACGAGTAGTTAAACAAGATTATTTTGCTATATCAAACTTCATGCAATTTGAATATGATGCTTCAAATCCTGGAATTGTTACTGCACTACCCGTGATTGATGGCTCGATTAAACATACATTCCGTCTTTAAAAAAAAGATGTTAGTATTTCGTTGAATAATGCATATAATAACAGAATATCTATTAATTACAAGAAAATTCAAGATATTCGTAAAGTTACGAAGTACATAGATGAAGAATATCAAGATTTTTATTCTGATATTTTAAACTGGCCAACTATACAAAAAGATCAATGAGATCAGGATAGTATTTAAACAATTTATTATAATTTAATTTTCAGAATAAAATTTTGTTTTGTGTGAATTTTGTATCTTTTTTAACCATAAATTATGATTTAATGCAAAAAGGAAAGTACTTCACAATACAAAAAAGGGTTTGTTAAAAAACTATTATTGTGGAGGCGCATTTTTAGGTGGTTTCTTATCAAGAAAATATGTCTCTACAAGATTGTAAAAAAAATATAAAATTTTGAGATCAATTACACTAACCAGACAGTTTAAATCGATTATCTCGAAATGTAGGTAGCTAGGTAGGTAGTAGGTAGCTACTTCCCTTTTTGCGCTTAGCTATTCCTAGATTATACATCGAAAACAAAAGTATCAATTTAATCAATAATTTTTATGCAATATTGAATTTATTAGATTTTATTGTGGTAATGGCTTTAAAACTATTAAGAAAGATGCTAAAATCAAGTAAAACATTAATTTCTAAAATTAATAATTTTTTTATTTTAATGGTTTAAACACACTCCACACAGTAAACTAATTAAATGGAGTATGTTTAAAAAATTGTATATATTTATGTAATTATAATACCGCTGAAATACCGCTTAAAGCTGAACCGTGTAACAATTTTATTGCTAATAATAGTGATGATCCTTCTAATCGTTCGCTAAGGACACCTATGTCACAATAAAGGGGATTTCAAACGCAGGGGTACGGACGCCATTCTTTCAATATTCTTTTCTTCAATAATAAATCGGATACAAGTGCATAATATTACGTACTTTTTGCGTGCATATATTATGTACTTTTATTCTTGTTATTTTTTAAAGTTAGTATATTAGAAGTGAGAATATACAACGTCGGCTGAGAATTTGTTTGCGGTAAACGCCATTTTTTACAATTGCAGAAATTGATTTTTAATGTTTAAACACATATTGGAAAAACTAACCGATAGGATTTTCAATTTTTTTTTTTTATAAATTAGTGCAATAATTCTAATTATTATCCAAATGTTTCTAAAACTGGGACGAATTTACTTTAGAAGATATTAACAAATTTGTTCGGAATGAGTTTGCCGTAAAAACCACTAAAATGACAAGTTGGAATTTTATACGGATATACGGCAAATTTTCTTGATTACATACGTTAAACAAATTCTTAGATGTAAACCAAAAGGAAAAACAAAGGTGATGTTTGTGTGTCACTTCACTACAGTTAAAATAAAATAATTATAATAAAATACTATTCAAATTTCATATAGGGGAAGATATTATTTCAGCTGGATGAGGTTTGAAAGTCCTAAAAGGAATACAAGAAAGCATGTTATATTTTTTGAATAAGTTAATTAAACAATTTAATGTGTTTTAGAAATGACTTATTACATTTTTATTATCAACATTATTTATAAGTAAACAAAACTCTTAATTCGCTAAGCAATAATACAATTTTATATTTTTAATAATGATTCCAAATATCTTTGATCTTTTAATGTCTTTTTTCTTCTTTTTGCTTATACTCGTTCTTGAACGATAGGAAATAGGCAATAATTTTTGGTTAAACAAATTTTTTGACGTTTTCAATATTTTTTTGGTTACAGGAAAAAAATATTGAAAACGTCAAAAAATTTGTTTAACCAAAAATTATTTCCTATCGTTCAAGAACGAGTATAAGCAAAGAGAAGAAAGAAGACATTACACCTGGTTTAATAACAGCAAACAAGTATTAAAAATGTTTTTGTCATATTATGCTGTATAGCCATTCCTTAAATACATACATACCGCAAATAAATTCTGACTAAATAAAATGCTAACTTTATGTGGAAAAATTGACGTATACACCATGAATTGGTCCATACTGCAAACAAATTGTTACAGAAGCTCAAAACCATCGTTCATACGGTAAACAAATTCTGAGTATCTCAGCAATGAAAAGAGATAGCTTTTTACTGATTAGTGCAATCGAAATAGCAGTTCCGAAAACCCATAAAAGTATGCTTAGGTTAAAAAAGTCAAAATTGTCGTTTACGACAAACAAATTCTCAGCCGACGGCGACGACAAGCGACATAAAATAATTTAAAAACGACTTATACCTTCTGTGTCTGCCACAGAATTGTTTATCAATCTTGTGATCAATGATCATTAGTCGCGTATAGCTAGGACTGTTGACGCCTATGGCCAAGTACGAAAAATGCGCGTTAAACGGAAATGGATTCGGGGGGAAGATTCCCCAGTTTTTTTAATTTGGTGCAAAATGACAAATTTTGAGACTTACCTTTCAGTTAAAATTTATTAAATTTAAGAAAAAATATAGTTAATTGATTAAAAACAATTCAACAATGTAATAGTATCTATAATATATTTTTTTGTCTATAATTCGAAAAGTTTTGCTCTGACAATATTTTTTATAAATTGTAGTATCAGAAAAACAAATTTAAAAAATCGATTTTCCGACCCATTTCCACCATTACAAATTCAAAATTCCCTGATGTTCCCTGACATAATTTGCATAATTTAAAATTCCCTGACTTTTCCGGTTTTCCAGACAAGTAGGAACCCGTTCTTACGGATGGCACCTATATTATTTAAATTTTTTTTTATTTTAAATTTCCGCGCCTTCGTTCAAACGGCTCCTATGGCCATACCCTAGTTACGGCATTGATGACCATCATTGATTAGAATTTGTCTTTGAATTTAAAAATTCTAAGTTCTGTATTTAAATATTACAAGTTCAGATCTTCAAGTTATAATTTGCAATAATAATTTGAATTGAACAATTTTAAGTTCTGTATTTGACTATTACAAGTTCAGATCTTCAAGTTATAATTTGCAAATATAATTTGAATTTAACAATTTTAAGTTCTGTATTTGCCTATTACAAGTTGAAATCTGCAAGTTATAATTTGCAATCATAATTTGTATTTAACAATTCTAAGATCTATAATTGACTATTGCTAGTTCAGATCTTCTAGTTATAATTTACAAACATAATACCTATAACAAATGACTTGGAATTTTGTGTCACTTTCCCGGTCTATAAGTATAAGTATATAATATTATAGTGGTGTAACCAGGAATTTAGTTCGAGGGGGCACAAGCGAGCAGTAAGCCGTTTTTTAATAGCGCCGCGCCGTTGGTAAAATTTTTTCAACTTTTCAAAGTCAAGTGCTCAATATAAAGTAAATCCGAAAAGAGGGTTTTGTCAGCAATTCTTTTAAGTTAACGACAATGATAATAGTTCCTAACTACATAAATTAAAACTAAAAATTAAGTTATAAAATAATGCTAAGTAGGTAATGAAAATATTTTAACTTGATGTAACTGATTTTATTTCATTTTTGGCATTTATTACATAAGATGAATAAATGGATCATTTCAAAGGGTAAAGCCAGATTAGCATGTAAAAAGTGCCCAAAGAGATTTTTTAAAATCCATATAGCTGATCGATTTCTAATTGAAGAAAACTTGTTTTCTCAAAATTTCAGCTTTTAAACCTGAAGCGTTACGGCATAATTAAAAAAAAAGTATTTTTCAATAGGTATTTATTTTATTCTAACTATTCTACTGAATAGTTTTTAACAAAACTTTTTTTGGTAAGAATTATTGAATAATAATCTATTAGTGCATTGGCCACATCAAGTTGCTTAAGAAAATTTCTTCCAAATTTCCTGGTCAACTCAATGCCGGCTAGTAGCTCTGGTTGTTTGTGGGAGAGCGAGTCGCTGGTTCTTCAAGGTACTACAAGAAGTAGTTGATGGAAGTAAAAATTGATTGCCTAATCATTTATTTGAAACGGCGCCACTGACTTTATTAGACAACCTAATTTTTACCAGTTGCTACAAAATAAAACTAGAATGGAAATAAAAATCCTCAAATCAGATAGGACTACAATATTATTGTATCAACTTTAATAAATTAAATTTGTAACAGGCGACACACTAACAGGTTGAAAATAAAATGTACCTATCATTCAAAAAGAAAACTCTTGAGATACCTTCAACAAAATTTTAAGTTTACCCAGCGCCCAGATAGCTATTTGCCTGGTAGGTTTGCATTGATCTTATAAAAATTTGTACAACAAAATGATTACAGTGTTTTTTCCTTCACATTCCTCTGTTATAACGAACTTAATTCATTTACTTATAACAAAAATTTAATTTTCAACTATGACTCCCCCCTTAGATGGCTTGACAATTCCTTCTGGCGCACCAAACCTAATCCAATTCTTGGCGCATAAAAACATTAAATATACGACCTTAACATCCTGTTTGGCGCGGTCTCGGTATGAAGTTCAACTATATTAAATACTCCAAAAATTGATAAATCTTTGTTTTTTGAGATGATGGGATGAAACTGTGGAATCAATTGGTGATATCTTCCAAGACAAGATGTAGTCTGGCACAAAAATGATCACGAATGGCGATTGGCGAAACTCGAACCATAAAATTGGTAAGAAGATAGATTATGGTAAACGATAACAGGGCTCTATTCCCTTACTGAGAACCTGAATTCGAAATAAAAAAATAAACAACTCAACATCAAAACTAGAACTATGTTGACTTTTACCTAATGTTCGGTTCTTATGGAAATTGTAAATATATTTAGTTAACTAAGGTTTCCAAATAACGTATTATGTTAACTCAAGATAGAATTGATAGAAAGTGAAGTCTGCTACATCACTATATTATGCTCAAATGCCTCGCAATAATCCAAATTAGAAATTTCGAAGGGAGAATAGTTTACATCAAACTTTATTATAGTATACCGAATGATACAAAAATAATTGTTACACGTTTTTACTAGTTATGTGGATTGCTTGTCCTAATTTCGAAATTGAATCAATAACAGTCAAAAAGTTTTGTCATTTAATAGAAAATGTATCGATATGAACCTTTTGGGGGGGTGTCAGTAATCATAATATGTATTTGTGTGGGGTGTCTTTCGTATTTGGTCCTTTTGCAAATTTCAAATTGATTAATTAAATTTAGTATGTCTTGGTACATGGTTTCCTAATAGTATTTGCGCTTTATTGCAGTTGTTGTTTGAGTAATACCTCGGTGATTTGTTTTTCCTTCGTGATGTAATTTGATCACGTTTGTTTGTTCATCTTTATCTGAAATTACTTGTAATCTTTCTGTGCACCTGATCAATTTAGGTCCATTATTTGTGAAATATTTTTTATAAACTACACAAAAACGTTTATAGGTATCTTCTTTATCAAACCATAGAAAATACTTTTGTTTTGCAATAGTCTGTTCTTTGAGAAAATCTAAAATTTTATTTACATTGTTCAATTTTGAAATGTTAACGTATTTAATAATTTTGTTTTCCAAGTTTGTCGTTTTTACCGTGAGTTCGCCTTGGTGGATAGTTTTAATCATAAATTATTGTTTTTTGTTCCTTCCTTAGAAATTGGTATAACCTCCTTGGTTCGTCGTTTAATCCAGAGTGGACTGTTACATCTTCGTTTTCGTCTTGGATTATGATATCCGCTGGGTCTACATCATTTTAGTTGTTTGCTGCTTCATGCATTATTAGTCCGGGAGGCAGCGTACATGTTAACTAAACCATAAGGTACAACATTTTTGACCATTCAGGCTGAAAGAACGTTGCAAATGAGTAATAAAACCGCTCGTCTGCCACTCGCAAGTGGCAGCGTTAACTCGGGAGCGGCGCGAGAAAAGGGGCATTTTTAGGGTTCAACTAAACCATAAGGTACATGGAAAAATTTTATATCAAAATATTCCTTATATTATATAGTTTTCGAATATACTATGACAGACGGTTTTAAGTGCAACTTTCTTTGCGGCAGACGCGTTTGAAAATACCGAGCGAACGAGAGTAATGCGCGGAATAACACAACAAACAGAGATAGACGTTCGACTTGCTTGCAAACGGGATTTGGTAGGTTTAAATCATTAATTTACTGTAAGTATTTGATTTCTTTATTACATAGGTCATGAATTAAAAAATGTTAACAATAAAAATTAAATTTTGGGAAAGGATCATTTTAAAAATAAAAATTACTTATTTTTTTAAGTAATACTCTATATTCTATATTATTACATTAGGCGAAATTAAAATTTTAAAAGGATACAAACAGCTATTAAAAGAGGCTTAAAATTCATTACAAATTCTATTTGAATCTTCATTTTTCATTTGGAATAATTTTTTCCATAAATACCAATACCAATTTTATTTATTAATATCAGTAAATCAAAGACAATTGCAAGCTATACTGCCCTGCTTAGCGAGAGTGCCGTATGTGCAAAAATGGCCAAAATGAGTTATTGATATATTTGTACACTACGAGCAGTCTGCTACCTCTTTACCAAACAAAAACGACGTATTTCCCACAACTAGTGGAATTATTCGTAGATGGTGTTTGCCGTATATACAAAATTTGGTATAAATACTAAATAAAAACGCAGTATCTGCAGTATACTAAGCAAAAGTGCAGCATATGTTTTGTATATACTGCACTCTTCGTTAGCACTTGTCAGTATGTGCGTGCACATACGACATTTTATTCTCGTAATTGCAATACAATTGCTGCAGTATACCAATATAATGGATTTTCTCACAGTTAGAAATTAAAAGTTAAATTAACAAGAAAACGTTGCTTGCACAGGTCCACACTTATTTATTGTAAATTTAACAATCAACTTTAGCGCTAATAATAACAAAAGTTATATTGTTGCATTTAACAAAAAAAAGTTGTTATGGGTATCGTCTTGTTGTACTTTGTACCTTTAAATATTGTTGATGTAATCAAGGTGCTAATGCAATTATAATAATTGCTACGATTAAACTAATAAGCTTAAAATGTAATATCTGCAATACTATTTTGCAATTTTTACTATTCTCTTTGTCGCTTTTATGACTGTAATTGATAAAAATAGTAAATTCGGATGATCCATTGACTTAAATATTTTGTTGGTTATGCAGTTTTGTTTAGTTACATTGATCGTTTATTTTGCATAATTTACGAAAAACAAACGCTCATTTAACAAAAATGAGGATTAGAATTAAAATTATTTTTTAGTTAATTTAAATTCCTGTAGGTGTTAGATTTACTCAAAATTTTTATTGTTTACAAATTACACTTAAAGATTTATCAAATTTTTTACAATGTTTGTAATAATTGTATTGGAAATGAACACTTGTACATGTCCTCAACATTGACAACAAACATTCTAAAATATTTAAGTAATCTTACAGAAATAATTATAAGCAATATAAATTTATTATAAAGTAGATATTCATCATTCATACGGATTTAGTCAATACATATTTAGATAAAAAATTTGGTAAAGTATGTTTATTTGAAAATATATAATTAATAAATAAACAACTAACTAACTCGCTGGTTGCCTGGCAAAACCGTTTATCTCGATTTTTTACGAAAATTGGGTTATTTCATTTTATAATGTATTTTTGCTATTTCTACAGTCTGGCAAAATCGTATATTTGTGATACTACTAGTATATGAAATAAACTCATATCGCCAAATCTAGAAACGCCATACAAGCTTAGCAATTAATGATTCAAAGTTAAAAACAGCTCTCCTTTAAAATTTACTAAAAATTAGATAAACGGTTTTGCCAGGCAACCAGCGAACTAATAAACAACAATAAACAGTACAAATTATTTTATAAAAAATTAAAATTATTTTTACATTACAAATTTTATATTATACTAAAATATAAAAATTACAATAAAATAAAAAATACAAAATAATAAACCTATAGCTATGCTAACATTAATTATTATAAAGAAATAAAATTTAAAATAAACTCTCATAAAATTATATTGTATTTTGGAATTATAATATTTGAATTTCCATTGAATGGTTTATGTAATTCATATGAAACAACATGTGCAAGTATTTTTATATCAATTACATGAAAATTTACATTATTACAATTTGGCATCTCTACAATATAAGCTTGGTATAAATCTTCAAATGTTACCGTTTTCCAAATCTGACAAACTAAATGAGCTTTATCATTAATAATTATTATTTCAATAATTTCAGAAAACGCCGGATATCCTACATTGTCGTATTTATGAGTTATAAACATATGCTTTCGAAAAATGTTACCAAGTATTTCGACCGAGTCTGTTACTGATATAATATCTAATGCCACAACGTTTGACGACATTTTTAAAAAGTCTTTCAATGCTTTAGAGTAATTTTTGTTATCGAAATTAATAGTTTTACACTTTCCATAAAGCGGATTTACAGAGATATTCAAGTTCTTCCAATGATGCCATGACCACTGTTGATGTCTAAATGCAAGAGTTTTACAAACTGTTTTGTAATTTTTTAAGCTATGGATTACGTTTTTAAAATAGCCGTGCTTTGCCTCAAAACGCATAGAATTTAATCCAATCAAAGGTCCCATTTTTGAAATTATATAGGCATAGTGTATCATCATATGATGTTTGGGCATTAAAGTGGTGCCATACTCACATTGATATAATTCATGATGTTCACGAATTATATTTTTCAAGTTAGATACCATAGTTATTGTATTCACAGGACAAAATACTATATTAATTACTTGAAGGAGCAATGTTATCACTTTATATTTTTTTATGTGTTGATTTGGTAATGCAAGTATTATATCAGAAAAAATTAAAGGAAAATACTTTATTAAACACATACTTTGAGCTGCACGATTTCCAATTGAATGTCCGACTTTATCAATGCATATTGGACTTGGTTTATTAGAACGATCGTTAATACCGAAATTAAAAGATGCAATTCTGCAATTTATTTCATCAAGAGAAATCATTTTTTCTGATATTATAAATTTTAAAAAAAGTTTAATTTCTAATTGCACTACTCCTTCAAGTAAATCATGCATTATGTCCACCGATGGGTTGTCACACAATTTGAAATAATTTAACGAGTTCAAAGCACTTCGAAATTTAATTCCGTAGATATGAGGTTCAGATGTTTCAGAACATTCTAATGATGTGCAATGCAGATCATACACAGCATTAGATCTTAATAAACTGTCATTTTGAATTGTCATTTTTTTAGTATTTTTTTTATCTGCTAAACATATTCTGCAATAGTAGGTAGCTGAAAATGATTCCACCATTCCAAATAATTGGTTGGCGCCCAAATTATCATGACCCAATGCCACCAAAGTCCCTTTAAAACATTTTTCTGATATGTCGCATACTCCTTTAATTTCTAATATTTTCAAGTCCCGAACGATAACATCAAGAACAGAATTAATACCAAAATGACTTATGTCTTTACTATAACACAATGCAACGAGATGAATATTTTCTAAAGTTGAATTGTAGTGTGATGGTAAATTTTTTACAGTCATATAAAATGCACCCATTTTGTGGCCACCAGTTTTTGATCCAAGAGGATTTACAGATTCAAACTCATCATAATACAAGTGCAATTGAAAAGCATTCTTATTGTTTTTATAGAAACTGCTATTTTTATATACGCTACCATCAGAAAATTCTTTCATGTTACCATCATTTTTTGTATTTGAAGATTCCAATAATTTTTTAAATGTAGCATTGGTCAAAAGAAACTTTAAAGTATTTAGAATCGGTACATATGTAAAACTGCTAGAAACGGGTATATTCTCATAAATTTGTTTTTCTCTATTCCAAATCTGATCATATCTGATTCCTAATGGTATTTCAACTGGTTGTACAATATGATTTGTAAAATACTGATTTCGTTTATATTTACTATTGAAATTTAAAAGTATTTCTTCCATCTGAACAGTGTCTATATCTTTATTAATGAAAACTTTAAAAAACTCTAAATTAGATTCTAAAATAATTTGTATGGTTGAATCGGGCAAATTAAGCGAGTACAATTTAGAAATGTACGACGCATAACAGTCAGTTAGAGGTGCTTGAACGTTAGAGACATTAGTACACTGTGGTACTACTAGGTTATCCTGAACGGTTATACTATTTTTTTCATGAACATTATTTGAATCATCAATGACCACTGTATGATGCTTATTTTGGTGGATGCAACGCTGTATGTGCTTTCTGTAGCCACTAAATGTTTGATAGGTGTTGCTGCAGTTAAAGCAGTTTAATATCAACGTTGAACCATCGTATAATGCATGTTGCTTTCTAAGATGCTTTATAACTAAATTTGCCGAAATAGTTCTAAACTTGCATTTAAAACATAAAAACATTATTACGCACTAATTTTTTTTAAAGATTAATTAAAACCCACAAGCTTCTGAGCATCCAGGTGTATCAAGAGCAGGTAACATATTTTCAAATTTAGTTCGTATTTCAATCATACGAGTTGTTTCTGCAACTTTCATAGCATAAAATTTCATTTGAATAAATTTAAAACAATGTTCTAATGCATGGTCAAACTTGAGATCAAATACAAAGTGAATTTTGAAACACAAGTCAAATGCGCCTATAATATTATTTGGTGCAGGAATGATGTATTGGTCGAAAACAACATAATACCTGCTAATGGATGCTTTCGAACAACCCACAGCCAAAATGAAAGGTTGCGTGGAAGGTTTTTTGTCTAAAATTGATGATAAAGGCACTTGTAGATCTTGAAATACAAGAAGCTTACATATGGCTCTATTAACGCTTTCTTTCTTCTTGTTTTTTGACCAATTGGAAGGAAATAAACGCGTTAAAATTAATAATCCTTTTGTGTTTGCATTCCAATCTAGAATTTAAAAAAATTATGAAATAGTTACAGATGAATTTTATCTTCATACCATCAGCAGTGTCATTATTATTTTTTACTAATGCTGCGTCGGGATTAACCACAGTTCGTTTATATACCTCTCGTATGATTGGTACGTGATTTAAAAAAATTTCGTTAAAGTCCTCTTTGTATTCGGGAAACATTAACGCAAATTCAAAGGGTATCTAAAATAAAATATATGAATTACTTTAAACAGTGTTTTTGCAAATGTAAATATATTTACCAAACCGTCAGTGTCTAAAAATCTAGGAAATTCTTTATATATATTTTTTCGATTGTTTTGTCTAAATTTGAAAGTTTCCTTCGTATATGTCAAAATTTGATCACGTTGATCTTTAGGATTTGCAAATTTTAAAAAACTAATTTTTTCTTCGACTCCTTCTTCGATGGAACCACTTTCTTCTAACAACAACGTATCAACACTATTATTTTGGACAATTTTTGCCTTGTCTCTGAATAAATTTCTAAGTCGATTAGTAAAAAATCCCTTCTTAGTTACGGGGTTAAAAAATACCTCCTAAATAAAAAAGGAACAACTAAGCTTTAATAAAAAGTGGTACATATTACTATATAACTTACATATCCTTCTTTGGAAACTTTATCGCACAATTTTGGAAACAAGGTTATAACCGCTTTGGCATATTCAATTTTTGTTTCGGTACATGGTAATAAATTTTCCGATGGCATAAATTGTAACATGTGATTAACCACAATGTTAACCAATTTTTTTCTATTCAAATCGTCTAATGATTTATTTTCTTTATAAAATTTGATAATTTCTCTTCCTCCGGGATGAGAAATGAGAAAGTTCTTTAACTCCTATAAAAATTCAAATAAATAATAAGACAAACTGTTAATTTATAAAAGACTTTTTTCACTTACGTAGGTTGTCAATTTATGATACGGTACCACTGCCGTTTTAGCTCTTTTTCCTGACGGTGTGTCTAGAAGAAAATCAGCAACATCCTCATCAAAATTAACGCATGAAGATGAAGGCGTGGATGGCTGCGATAATGTATTAATTGTTTCGGTACTACAACTATTTATATTTCCTGTATAAGCTTTGGAATAATTAGAAAATGGTGAAGTGGGCGTCCGAAATGGTTCTAAAAAAATAAAATTGTTCTTGATCAGTTTATTATAACATGGAAATTACAAACCTAAATCATTATAATCTTTCTGTTGAGGAACCAAATTTAGAACAACTCCGTGGGCAGATATATTTAAAAAAGTTTTGATAAAATTTGGTCCTATAACAGCCCCATCTAAATCTTGAATTTCAATATCTTTTCCAAGTAAATCCGGAAAATAGTTACCGACTACCACAAAAGAATATTATAAAATTAAATGTAAAATTTTGAATAAATAATCGTATCCGAATAATTAATACGAAAAATAGAAAAATAATAATAATATTATGGATTTCATTATTTTTGAAAAATAGTATAAAAAATATGTAACTTTGTAGAAATATGAAATGTTGTATATTGTTTCGCGAAGGTTTTTCAAATAAAATCATGAAAGCATCTTCATCAGGTGCTTCAATTTTAAACTTTGAAAAATAAAATAACTGTAAAATTTGTCAAATTTTCAAATTGAACCACCAAAACTAGTCATTCCCCTTCAATTAAATTGTTTGTTAAATTTTGCTATTGGTCAAATAAAACAAATACTTGAACAGGATTTCATGCATTGGCACTTGCAGGTTTATTCGTACCCGATAAGA
Organism: Cantharis lateralis; assembly: GCA_963170105.1. NCBI lineage: Eukaryota > Metazoa > Arthropoda > Insecta > Coleoptera > Cantharidae > Cantharis > Cantharis lateralis. The sequence goes on from OY720629.1 coordinate 16,681,644, forward strand.
GAAATTAATTGAAAACCCTTACGCGAAGATGTAGAAAACGCCATTTTCAATTCAAGTTAATAATATACATCATATTTCATATTATGGATGTAAATACAAACCAGTTGATTTTATAATATTGTAGTCCGTGGAATGTAGTGAAGCCCATTCCAACCTATTTTTGTATTTTAAACGAACGAAATATTCTTTATTTGCTATTTCAGCTGTCGAAGCAAATAGTATTTCTTCAGGATTGAACTCTGTCTACAACCAGACACAAATAAATATTTTGTAACAATTTTGTACATAATTGATATCTATTATGTAAGGGCCAACTCTATTTAAAATTATATAACAAATTATTGAAAGTGATGAAAACAATTATGTTTAATTACGTAACTTGTTTTATTTGTAAGTTAATTTAATATAATATAGGATATCTACAGTACCTATGAATTCACTAAAATCGTAAAATGTTATATTTTTTCTGTTAAAACTTTATACTAGCTTAAAGATTGAATTGCTGACGAGAAGCTTTTCAGTCGTAGTTAACCGCTGTGTAACATTCAAAGTACGGGGAATTACATAAATTGTTACGATTATTATTTGAAATTAATTAAACTAATTTTAATTATTAAAGAAATTGTACTAAGGCACTGAAGTGATTAATATTCAGTATTGATTAATAGTGAATAAAATTGTTCATAAATTTATGTTTTGCACAAATGTTCTACATTATTTATGTAATTATAAGTTAAAATGATTTAGTACTTACCATTTTGATTAATAAACACTAATAAACACTTATAAGTGAAAATTCACTTGTAACAAATGAATTCGATCAACGGTTATAAGAAAATACCGGAAAATACTGAAGGTGTTGATGATATACTAATTATTAATAGCTGCACGGTTGTACTGATGAAGTACATATAATATAATTTGCTGAGACAATAAGATCAAATTACTATAACGTCGTATAAAGTTATTTTATATACAATTTCTTTCAAGAAAATGCAATATAAATTGTTAAACTTACATTTTTATTAGATGAATTAACTCTTTATTTTTTCAAAATGACTTTGCTGTTGTTAATAATGCTATATAATTAATTAGCTGTAACAAATATATATTTCAAATTTTAATGTTATAATTCGATACTTATTTACAAATTCAAATGCAAATTTTGTAACGACGGTTGGCTTTTCTAGTATGGAAATTTCTCAAATTTAAAATATTATTATTGTAAACTAACTTTTTTATTTAGTTTACGTAAATTCATTAAACTTAATAAATTTTATTGCGAAATTAACACCCATGAATTTAACACAAATGAGTAGCTCTCTTAAAGTAAATCTGAATCAAATATGATGTTAAAATTTACTCTAAAATAATGACATTTAGATTTTTGTTAACTAAAAGTAAATTTTACAATTCTTTTCTAACTGTGAGCAGAAAACATTGTTATGTATGAAATTTGACCATTGTAGAAAATTCAAAATATTAAAGTTACTTAAGAAATACGTGTTTCACTACGCCATTGGCCCTACGGTTTCTTGGCCAAAGTTAAATCTAAGAAGTCGAATATCTCAATATGGCTGTTTTGTACATACGGCACTTTCGTTAAGCAGGGCAGTATATGCCCTTACTGTTGGAACCAAAGAGATGAACCTGCTGCTTTTTGCAATCTGAACAATTATAATCCGGTTTACAATAGTAATCCCAATTGCAATTACCAATTAGGATTATCATGGCCTTGGATTACCATTATTAAAGCCACAAAATAATTCTGGTACCAAAATAAGCTAAAATGATGATTCTGATTTCATAACATTGTAATTTGTTCTGAAGAAGCTTATCAAGCTGTGCGAAACATCTGCAGAATTAGCATTTTATTTATAGTACTACTTGTCCAAGTTACCGAAAATAGATAAGCTTTATTGACTTTGGAATTATTTATTTTATATATTTTATTGTATTAATCACTACACGATTTATGTAATATGTACTATATACAGTTACTCCAGAAATTATTAGAACACTGCTATTTTAGCAATGTAAATTGTACTTTTTGAAGACCTTTTTTGTCATATAGAAATCGCTTTTACACCAATACTTGTTTGATATTTTTTGTTGCAAATTTCATTGTCTTTATTTTTGTTTATTCACACTTTTCTATTTCATATCACTGTTTCTGAGCTGCAGTGATTTAAAATAGACTCGGTATAATTTTTAATAAAATTAATATTGCTCTTATGGGAATTCTATTAAAATTTTTACCGAGACTTTTTTAAGTAACTAGCTCAGAAACGGTTTATAAATTATATATAATATATTATATTAACAAAAATAACGAGAATGAAATTTGCAACAAAAAATAGATTAATTTTTGCAATCAATATATTACCAGAGAGGGAAATTTTTTTGTAGCATTTAATGTATAACTTATTATAAACTTCAAAATTATTAACTAGTGAGAAAATTATAAAATATTTAAAATTATACTAGTTAAATATTTTATGTATAACTTATAGTTATTTAAATAAATTCTGTAAATTTTCGGTTAATTTTTAATATAGTATTATACTTATCTGATATTATAAGTTGAAGCAAACAAGTCAAAAAAGACAATTCCTGTAAGATTTCCAAATCTTAAGTTACAGTCTTACAGTTCTTCCACCTCCAGGTATTCCGGTGGGAATTACTCCAGTTTAATATAAGTCATTAGTCCTTAAGCATACAAAAACATTTTATCATTCATCAAGAATTTAATTTTTAATGTTAAAATTTTTTAATTCATGACCTATGTAATACAGAAATCAAATACTTACAGTAAATTAATGATTTAAACCTACCAAATCCCGTTTGCAAGCAAGTCGAACGTCTATCTCTGTTTGTTGAGCTATTCCGCGCATTACTCTCGCTCGCTCGGTATTTTCAAACGCGTCTGCCGCAAAGAAAGCTGCACTTAAAACCGTCTGTCATAGTATATTCGAAAACTATATAATATAAGGAATATTTTGATATAAAATTTTTCCATGTACCTTATGGTTTAGTTGAACCCTAAAAATGCCCCTTTTCTCGCGCCGCTCCCGAGTTAACGCTGCCACTTGCTAGTGGCAGACGAGCGGTTTTATTACTCATTTGCAACGTTCTTTCAGCCTGTATAGTCAAAAATGTTGTACCTTATGGTTTAGTTAACATGTACGCTGGCTCCCGGACTATGAAGGAAGGAGCGAATGTATTATAACTAGGGTAACCATAATTTTCGTAATAAAAAAGAGTAGATACAGTAATTATAACGGACTTGAATTTTTCGGACTATGGGAGCGATGTGATGGGGAGTTTCAGGAGTCATTCCCCAATGCGCAGCATGCGAAAATTTATGACATTTCAAGGTCAACGGGGTTTGAAGAAAATTTAAAAAACCTAATGGTAACAAGGCACTACTAAGTAGATTAGTGTCTTTCGATGCAATGCCTAATTTGATTTCATTCGTTCCAACTTTAATTTTTATTTAAATAAAATTTTAAAGTGCAGTTCGATACCTCAGTTCTAAAGAGTAACAACTCAAAAAGAGTTAGTTTTGAGATAACTGAGCTTTTACATTATATTCCGTTTAAATTAAAATAGTTTTTATTTGTTTACTGATTTGATAATCTAATGAATTATATCAAACAAAAACTGTTCTTGACCAGAATTTTCCCAAATTGTTAGAAAACTGTTATTTGTGAAACTAAAAAATATGTGTGGCAAGGGAGAAAAATGATGCGTTACAACGTGGTTACAACTACTCCGAGTTCAATTTTAGACTTGTTCTGGAACTGTTGAATTATTATATTTCTTAGCATTTTCCCATACTTATCTCATTTTCACCAATTTGTTTACATTTCAAATTTTTGCATCTTAGGAAAAAAGTACATGTAGGTGTAGGGCAATGTCGGGTGGTTTGAGCCATCGCATCGGGTGGTTTGAGCCACCGCAATTTTTTGGTCTGTTGACACTGAGATCTTATGGTGAATAGTGTTAAATTGTTTTAGACCAATACCTCACTTTTCATAAGGTTTCGTAAAAAAAAGACGCACTCGATATATTTTAATCAGACACGTGTTCCAAAAATTAACAAAAAATCTTTTGCTTGATTTTGTTAATGAGTTATAAATTCGATGAATTTTCACGTGTATAAAGTTTTCGTAGTATTGCATCGTCCTTCTTTTATATTCATTTTTCCAAAATACAAATAAAGTAGTCATTTGGGTGGTTTGAGCCACCCATTTATTTTCGTGTTTTGCGTTGGCATAAATATTTATCGATTGGAAATGAAAGAAAATTGAGTTTTTGAATGTATGCTACGTAAATTTTTTGTATTTTTATTAGAAAAATTTGTGATTTTCCGGATTTTTCCTTTTTGGAGCCATTTGAACAATAAAAAAAGGTCATTTTCATTGATATTGTTCGTTTTAATTTCATTTCTCCGAGTTTCCTACTCTTTTTCTCAAATTTTTTAAGGTGGCTCAAACCACCCGACAAATTAATTTTTGTTCAAAATTTAACCCATTTTTATATTTAGAAAAACAATTATCATTTTATCAAATAAAAATGAATAATTATAATATATTTGCACCAAATTTAAAATCTCAAAATTAGTTACCCTTTAAAATATATTCTACAACTTCTAACAACACAAGTTTAAATTTAACTAATTCACTTTAATGCAACATAATAGCACAACTTTTGCGATATACGCTTGTATAGAAAATGTATCTACTACTAGAATGAAAAATAAGAAAATATTGAATATAATATAAACAACAGGGTATTTTATTACATTGTGAGATAAGCAGAATAAATATACACAAAATATGCTCTTTGGATCTTTTGAAAATTTCTTTTAATTTAAAAGGTATTTGAAAAATACTAAAGTTTATAATTTTTTGGTCAGGTACTTAGGTATAAGGCAAAAATTATTCACTGAAATTATTCAATAAAATGCGTCACTTCACGTGCGACTTGGCTAAGATAATATAATGATAGCCTATAACTGACTGAAATTGAACAATAATTGAGCTAAATAATTAATTACAATTGCATGTAAAAAGAAAATTATTTTAAAATAATTTAAATTAAATTATTATTTTTAAATTATTATTAAATTATAATTTAAAACTCAAATTCAGAAGTATGAATACAAATACTCACAATAAATCCAATACCTTATTTATTAATTTTCAGGAATTGCCTGGATTGTAATTCCAATGGAATTTGAAATTGTTACCGACAACTTCAAATTTGCTAGTTGGAATTTGTTTGTAGCTGTTTGTTCAGTACCTAGTATAACAATTGGATTATGGTTATGCTTTTTTCCTGAAAGTCCCAAGTTTTTGTTGGAATGTGGAGAAGCAGATGAAGCTTTAGAAGTTTTACGAAATATGTATGCTTCTAATACAGGAGAACCGGCTGAAGACTTTCCGGTAAGTTTGTATATTAAATTCTTTAAAGAATTACTCATATTTAGAAAAAATATAAATCATAAAATTATTTTTGATTTTATGAAGTTGCTTAGCCGTTTTTAGGAATGTGAAATAAGTAGAAAAAACCTATGCTTGGTGTGCACGACAAGGCGACCAATTGCCAACTGCGACAATGAAATTCCACAATCAAAACAAAAGTATGCCTGTTTATAAATAATAAAAAATAAATGTAAATAATTGAATAATTAATAAATAAAAATAAATAAATAAATGAAAATTCTTTAATAAATAATAAATATTTCATGAATTGGCATTTTTGTTCTGATAGCGTAATTTCATTGTGGACAGTTGGCACTCGGCTGCCCTTGTCGTTCATAAACACGTCAGCGTAAAAAGATATGATGAAATATCTTTACTAATAAACTTAAAATACAAAATTATACAATATTATGATACTAAATATTCTGCAAATAATTGTTCTAATCTTACAATCTTCCCTTCACTTCATTTCATTACGATGTGTCTGGACTCGAAATATTCTTGATATTCACTCTTTATGTAATTATTCCTATCTTAAGTTCATTGCATGTGAATCTCTTTGTGTTTAAATTGACAATGAAAATTCAAAAAATAAATAGAAATTTTCGTTGAAAATTTACATGTAGTCAAATTTTATTTAAACTGGAAGAGGTGGGTACAGAAAAATGTATGGTATATTTTTGATGTTTTTTTATGAAAAAATCAAGACAGAAACCAAAATTAGCTATTGTTTTTATTTTCAAGATGTAAACAAAAGTTCAATTCTTTTTTTTAATGCTTATGGAAATGTTTTTCGCGATTATGCTCTCCCCTGTGTCAGGGAGTTATTTTACCTTTAAATTCTTTTGCTAAAATATCTAGTCTTTTTTCCGTAGCTAAAGATATTATCAATAGGTATTCCTATTATCGGAAATTTTATATAATATCGTTATCGTGTGCCAACTTTTTCATTATTTATGAAACACTCTATTATCAAAACTACGAAAGAAAAGCTCTGCGTCATTGATTTCTGAACTTAGAAAAATAACAAGATATATAATTTCCTTTATCATTTAACGTAAGAGGGACAAAGATGCAAAATAATGAGTTCTTTAACAGACAAAAGCTATTCATTTGACTAACGTAGTATGTAGGTATTTGTTTGATTATTATTAATGTTTAGTTATCGTTTTGACATTTGACAAGTTGCAAGTTTGAATTATTTTGTCAACATAACAATAATTTTAACTTGATAATTAAAATTAGTTCTTTTCAGTTTTTCAATCGTCAGTTAACCCAAAATCAATAGTTAACTTCGACTCCTGACCAATCAAAATAGTCATAACTGTAGGTTAACCATTGAATTTGGGTTAACTCGCGATTGAAAAACTGGGCCTAAGAACTTAAAAATGTCAGTGAAAGGTAAAACTTAATGTTCTCGGGCACAACTGTTTGATTTTACTTTAATAAATATTTTATTGTTATAATTGATTGCGGTCCTTATACGTTTTTGTAGATTTTTATATTCTTCTGCATTGTCCTTTACTAGTCTACGTTGTTCCATCAAATCGAGAATTTCTTAGTCTCTAAGTATCTTCATTATTTCTTTTTTTTGGTTTCAAGTGGACTGAGCACACATTAATGAAAGCATCCTTTATACAATTTTACTTTATTTATTGATCACAAATACAAATTATTAACATAATATTTATAATACACAACATAATTTCCCAAACATACATACATACTTAAGTAATGTGACGAAATGGAGTAAGGTTCAGAAAGTTCAGAAAACGCAATCACGAATATATTGACGTGATATTTCCTCTTCAAAATTTTTAATATTTGTTTTTTTTTACCGACAACACATTTCTTTTTAAAATTTTACCCGGCTAGTTTTAATTTTTTAATAATTTTAATTATTAGATTCAAATAAAATTTCCTTTTTTTTTGTATTACACTTTAATTTAAATTTTCACAAACTTTTTAAATTCAATTTAATTTTTCGTTTCACATTTTACGTGGCTCTCTCTCCATCTTGGCAGAAAGTTCATCTCTCTCCGCCAGTTGGCGTCAACTTCGCTAACTCGCGGGAATTTTAAAATTTAAAATAAAATAAAATAAACTTACAGCCTTACTAATAAACGTTGTATAAATCTTATAACAGGCGTATACAGGGTTGTATAAGAAAACTTTACTAATAAACCGTGTATTGATTGTGCTCTGTATAAGCCTTGCATAGTTATTCTCAGTTGTACTAATCAAGCATGTTGATGACAATTCGGATGTATAATAAAGTGCATAGTTATACAGCGGCTATTATGACGTTTATTAGTAAGAAATTTATGCGTCTCTATATGCCTTATACAGTGTATAACTAAACCGTTGTATAACTACTGAATAAGGAATTTTTATTAGTAAGGCTGTTTATGTTTAAACACCCCCCCCCCTTTGTACACAGACGTACCACGACAATATATCACGAAGCAACCTAAGTATAAAAGGGTTAAAGGATAACCCTTTCAGTTCAATACTTAAATAAACCATTACATCCGTGACTTAAACCTAAAAATACTAAAAAAAAGTTTAATAATTAAACCTTGAAATAATTTTCTATTTTAACCTAAGTATAACTTGACTTCACCAAATAAATAATGTATGAAAAGGAATTCAATGTCCTTATCCATGCAATCAGCCCTTTCCCAAGCATTTCCACTATTTTCTTCTTAAAAGACTTAGAGAATACGCTCTTCTAACATGCTCCGGAATCTTATTATTTTCTCTCCATTACGCTGTGCTTCAACAAGAATGGATTCCAAAAGTATATTGCTTTCTGTTAATAAAACTATTTCTTCCAGGCCTTCCTCAAAACAATTAATAAAATCCGAATAGTTATTTTCCGGCCTATAGATTACTCCAACCATTAAAATTTGTTTACCAATTTCTAATTTAATTCAAATCTGTTCGAGAAATTTTCTAATAACTCTGATGGTTAGATGTGTATCAAATTCACGATCAAGCCTAGTTTCGATAACACCAAGGAAGTATAATCTATTATCTAAAAGTAATTTTTTAAATTCTACCAATGCACATTGGAATGATTATGCTGTCTATTTGCTAAATTTTGAATAATCAAATTATAATAAATTATTAAGATCAATATATTTCCAGCGAGTGATATTTATATGAACTGTTGGGAGGATAGTTTATTACTTAAAATAAAGTAATTCCATATTAATTGTAGCTTATTGTCAGACACATGTCGGGCATGGTTTCTCTATTCATCTGACACAAAAATGGACGCAATGTTAGCGTTACCTAAAGCGAAGAAAACAAAATTTCACTTATAGAAAAAATAGAAACGTAGTAGTGACTTGAACTTTTGGAAAAGATTTATAAAAACGGTTTTCCAATAATTTTCACTAATTTTTTATTTTTAGTGATTTTGATGAGTTTTTTGGACGATGAACTACTAGATGATAGTGTCATAGTAAGGTAAAAATGTTAGCAAAGTGTATTTTATTTGTAAAAACTTCATACAGTTTGGTTCTAAAAAGTGTGAGTGAATTTTTTTATTTTTGTAAAATAATGATACGTATAATATTATTTTTGCACACCTCTCATTTTAATTGAAGATATTTCGTTAAAGGAATTATCATAAACTAAAATAATTAATACACAAACGTAAACAAACAATACACAAAAGATTACTACTAAATTTACTCCAAAGTTTGCAATACAAAGTGAGGGCTTTCCCCCCTTCATTTAATTTAAAGATATTTGGCGAATTATAGCTAACATTCACGATATAATAGATATACAAACATATTATATAAGACAGAAACATTACACAAACAATTAATACCTTTAACCCATGGTCTTTAACCTAATTTTTGATACAGGTCGATTCTTCAAAAAGAAAAAGAAAATTCATCAAAAATTCGCTGGGGAAATGAACTTAATTTATTTCATTCTTAAAATTATGCGAACGGTACTAACACAAACGAAAATAATACATACACTAAGTACACAAAGGATGTACAAACGATTCATACCAAAATTGACCCAAAATAGCGCTGGAGAAATGGATCTCAAAACATGGAAGACATAACAAGAAGTTCGGTCAGTTTGAAATTCTACGTTATATTTTCTATGTTAGACCATGAGATGCGCTTATTTTACTAGGCAACACTCCCGTTGTTTTTTAACAAATTAATTTTCAATTTTAAGGTTAAGTTCTATTTTTTATTTATGATTAATAAAAAGTTACAATAAATTTTTATTATAGTTGTCATTACGAAAAAAGAAGCTGACGCAATATTCAATATGCGTATGAAATAAGATGAAAATTGTAAGTCAAATGAGTGTCCGATGCTAACATATTAAGTTCGACCTCGGTGCCCCTATGGTTTAAGTACTCAAAAGCTCTATTTTATACCCTAGGAATTAGTGGTTAGCGGGCGACTTTTTATATAGAATTTTCTTAGATATTAAATCGTATATAAAATCTACAACCCCAGTCACAGCTGACGCCGTCGCTGTACAATGGTGACCCTCGACAGAAACGTATCTGTTCCTTATTCTGTTCAATTTCAAACATTCAAATCCACCTCTCTGTTTCACAGCTATCTAGGTCTTCATTCACATCATTCCGCTTGCTCCAACCATCACATCAGCTCCTTAGTTAGTATGTACTACATGGTTCTGCAAAAAGGGGGAAGTAGTGTAGCGACCTCACCTTCCAGATATTTAGTGCAACAGATAAGACGAACTTATGTTAACATATTAAGTTCGCTCTCGGTGCCCTTTGGTTTGAGTACTCAAAGCTCTATTTCACACCCTAGGAATTCGTGGTTCGAATCTTCTAGCGGGCACCACTTTTTATAACAAATTTTCTTTAATATTAAATCGTATTTTCACACGTTCAAAATTTTTATTAATATTTTGATTAAAACCGTTTTGACCGTGCGACAGGTCACTTTGATAAAAATTTATGACCTGTCCATAATATTTTTATATTGTTTTCACAATGACGTCAGAACTACCATAATTTTGATATAAATAATGATGACTATTGCACTAGTAGTACTTCAAGTCAATATTTTAAATAAACAAAAAAATTTATTATAAAAATTATTTTTGAACAAAATAATTAATACAATTATTTTTGAACAAAATAATTAATACAATTATTTTTGAACAAAATAATTAATACAATTAGAAATTGTTACAATACAATAACAAAATATTATCTTTACAACGATAAACTTTATTTTTAACACAACTTAAAATACTTAAAAAATGCGCAGTAATACTTAAGATGGTCATTGATAAACTGAAACTTAACACAACACAAGGGAGAAATTTCTGACACCAAGGTGAAGTCATCCTGAAGTCATTCATAAACGCCGTTAAATGTAAGCACTGTTTTGTTCACTATTTCGAGTCCAACGTATTTATTTTCGTGATTACTGCAGTGGATAGTCCACTATATCGAGACTCTACTGTATGCAATAAATTTGAATGGAGACCAATACTGTGGTTGAGTTATACCAAAGCCGAATCTCTCGTCTTCTTCTCCAGCAATTCTCTGTCCACTCCTGAACGTAGGCCTCTCCGTTTTTCTTACACTTTTACTTTACACTTTACGTTTTTTATTGTATTTTTCAAAGATGACACAGAGGGTCACTCTGAGGCGGTTTTGCAGTCTTTTTGGTTATGGCCATTGCCTGCAAAGCATATATTTAAATCTGCTATGAGATTTAAGAAAAAGAGGCGGTAAAGCTCAGGCGAACGTAGTCAATCAAAACGAGTTCGATTACTAGTCACTTTATTCAATAAATTAACAAACTTATATACATAATCAACAGGTGCTGATATAACAATAATTTACACGTAACGTATTCTTGACCTAAGTAGTAAGAATTCGTAGTGTATCATCGTAAGTTGAGGAATTTGTCAGCTTCCAAGTTCTGATCAACATTTAATTTCACATTGATTTACATTGTTTTGACTAATTATTATTTTGACATGTAAAGATTCTCTGGATAATTTTTAAATTAAACATTCTGCCACCCGAAAGATTGTTGAGTTGCTGCCCATTTTGATTTCATGGTTAATTTTGAATTAAACATTCTGCCACCCAAATATTGTTGCGTTGTGCTGCTCATTTCGATTCCATGGTTCATTTTGTTTCCATATTTAAAATGTTCCAATATACTGCCACCTTCAGATTAGTAAAAAAAAATTGATTTGTTTAGTAGATGCTACCTTGTTGTGTGTTTGCCAATTTCCAATCCCATTCGTTTCTATTTAATGCTTCTTGATAATTGCTTCATGTTTAGTTCGGCTTCTTCTTAACTTTATCTGCTTCAACTTAACCTGTATTCTTCATTGCTTCTTCTTAATTACTGCGTTGTCTTCTTCACTTTGTCTTCTCAATTATTTGGTTCGTTACTTCAGTTTCTTCTTAAATTGATTTCTTCATTTAATATTCTGCTTTAGTTTCTTCTTAACTTCATCATCTTGTTCACTTTGTCTTCTTGATAGCTTCTTCTTAACTTCTTCTTCTACTTAAATGCTCCTGCTTCATTGTTTCTTCTAAACTTCTCCTAGTTTGTAAGACCACTTCTTTGAACTTCGCATACTTGAATTGGATTGACATTGGGATTGGACTTCGGTATTTCGTTATTGATTGATGAGATGTCATTACTTTGGCACATTTGCAAGATTTGATTGTTGGTTGGCATTTTAGCAGTTTGGAATATTAGTATCTTGAGAATTTGGCATTGTTGTATTTTGGCAGATTTTCACGGTTTGATAATTTTTGCTAGGTTGATCTAAAAAATAATTAATTAAATAATTTGATGTTGCAGGAGAGGTGTTTTACATGATTTTAATCATGTAAGTTGCGCCCCTCCACAGTACTTGATGTTGAAAAAAAAATTCTAGATAGCATTTGACGAATTTCTTGTAGGAAGAACTTTAACTGATTCTTCCCGTAACGCTGCACGCCTTCTGCGTTGATTTCTTTTAAGTATTTGTGTAGACATTTCGAATTGGGTTCTTCTAAAATTTAATTGGTCTGAATTTTTGTGATAGTTACTTGGTTATTGTCGCTGTTGGACCTTCATGATTGATTTTTGTTGCTGAGTTGACCAGATTGATTGATGTCTCTGAATGGACCAGGTTGATTGATTGTTGTCGCTGATAGACTTTGTAATTGGTGTTGATTGATGTTGTTTTTTCTCCTTCCCTGGAGATGGTGTTGATTGTTGTTGTTATTCTCCTTCACTGGATATGGTGTTTCTTGGTGTTGTATTTTCTCCTTCCCTGGAGATGGTATTTGTTAGTGTTGCTATTTCTCCTTCACTAGAGATGGTGTTGATTGTTGTTGTTTTTTCTTCTTCTTGGAGATGGTGTTGGTTGGTGTTGTTAATTATCTTTCAATGGATATGGCGTTGGTTGGTATTGTTTGAAATTCTTCCTTGTGGACTGGGCCGTTAGCAGCCTCCCTAACGAATGTTTTTGGCTTGGAACCCAGAAGTTCAACTGTTTAGATGTAGTCAATCAAAACGAGTTCGATTACTAGTCACACTCTTCAATAAATTAGCAAACTTATATACATAATCAACAAGTGCTGATATAACAATAATTTACACGTAACGTATTCTTGACCTAGTAAGAATTCGTAGTGTATCGTAAGTTGAGGAATTTGTCAGCTTGCAAGTTCTTATCAAGATTTAATGTAGATATTTGTTACCTTGCACTTCTAAATGTAGTTCATTGTTGTTTACATTTATAAATTGATTTCACATTGATTTGCATTGTTTTGACTAATTATAATTGTGAAATGTAAAGATTCTCTGGTTAATTTTTAAATTAAACAGCATACGTAGCTACCGGCAACACACATATACACCTTACGTTTTAAATTAACTGATATGTTCTGATTTTTTTAAATGTGTCCTAGCTTTTGAAAAGCAGCCCAAATTTGCCCAATTCTTCGCGTTATTTCCGCAGTTTGGTTGTTTTTGCTAAGTTTTATTAGGTGACCCAGGTATAGATGTATTCTGGAAGATTCTGAATTGTGTGATTCTCGATAACGATATTTATGTCATCTGGGCTCATAATCTTGGTTTCATCTTTATTAATTTGTAAACCTATTGTAACGATCGTTTAAATTACTGGATCATTTCTAAATTTAGTAGGCCATTTAAATTCCTATCATCCTGTATAATTTTGAATCTTAATTAAATTTGCGTTTGTTTTTAAAAGAAATTTAGCATCTATTCATTTATTATTAATTTAATATGCTTTTAAAATTTTGAAATGGAAAAAATCAGCGTAAGTTATGAACTCATATTGCGCCGGCCGAGGGTCATTGCAACATAAATTGAAAAATGCATTTGTCCCCCCGCACCTAAGTTTTATTTGATCTTTTGAACAGTTCCGCAAATCTTCTTCGTAACACGTCTAATGACGGAATTCATAGCATTCTTCTAAAGGTGCAATTTCAAATTTGGCAATTTTGATTTGTTTTTAAGTTGGTGATGTGATTGTTCAACACCATAAAAGTGCAGCAAGCATGATTTTGGTCAATCTTGTGATTTTGTTAGTAACTTTGGCTACTTACCACCTTCAATGTAGGGAATTAAATAAACAAGACGGCTAGCCAATCGAAATTATTCGATTTCACATGGTGGAAATAAATTGGAATATTTTTTTTATAAACAGAAGGGTGCGCGCACTTTTGGGTAGAATCGATTATTATTATTATACTGTGTCATTTTTTTTATTGTATTGTCTAATTGATTATTATAATATTAATATAAAATGTATTACTTGTCTTCTGTGTTTTGTTTGTAAGCGTAATCCACCCCGGCGGGACTAGAAAAGCACCGTGGGAGATGCAATGCTGTAAGTCATTCATATAGTGGCCTGGGTTACTACGAGGACCTGGGTGAGCTGCCACTGGACTCTAGTGGTGGCGCCCTTCTTATTGATCTTTCATCGATCTTGCTTGACAAACCCTGATTTGACCATTTACGTGGGGGTTGAGCTTTCGACTTTCCCCATATTTGTAATTACCTGCGACCTCCCGCTAGTTAGTCGGCAACATTTTTTCTGTGGAGGGGAAAATAGTCGTAACGCACGTTTGGACCGTAAAACTACATCTTTCGATGCTTGATTTAGTTAAAGAATCTAAATTTAGTTAAAGAAGCTAAAGATCTTCGGACATCAACACGACATCATCAGCAAATAGATGGGTTAACTATGAACAATCAATTTTTATACCTTTCATCTCCCATGAAAGTTTTTTAAAAGCATCTCCAGAGCTAAAGTGAATAGTTTTGGAGATATCGTGTCTCCTTGTCGAACTCCTTCTTCAATAATATCTTCTCGGTTTTTCTATCTTCATCCGGGTTGATAAAAGTCAAATTTCCATTGCAACAAGCGATTTGTTGTGATTTTTGTGAGGATTTTATATTTTATCTCTGTTGTATCTCCTATTTTTAAAATCTTATTGTGTTATATAAACACTTCTTGAGAGAAGATGTTCTTTAGAATGTCATTCTAATGAAGAAAATCACGTACTAGTGGAGGAAGCCACTTAAGGAGGAAGTATGAGGCATTGTTCCCTATTAGCAAAGAACGAAAAAGACTTACTAAGTATTCTCCATTTCAACACGTCATAGGCCAATAGATGTAACGATGATTTTACATTTTTTCAGGAGGCAGTAAACACAATAAATTAATCAATAATACATTGTTAGTTTTGAAAATTTCAATGTCGATCAATAATTTATGTTTGTGTCAATTGAAGGACATTGAAGTTTTCAACCATAACAATATATACTTGAATAAATAGTATATTTAGTTTTTCCTGCCTCCTGAAAAAAATTTTAAATGTGTTTACGTCTATTGGCCTATGACGTGTCGATTTAATTAGTTCACGCCATTGGGAATTTTGACTGATGACTGATTCTGC
The DNA here is from genome assembly GCA_963170105.1 of Cantharis lateralis. Classification (NCBI taxonomy): domain Eukaryota; kingdom Metazoa; phylum Arthropoda; class Insecta; order Coleoptera; family Cantharidae; genus Cantharis; species Cantharis lateralis. Next base: position 16,697,103 of record OY720629.1, read on the forward strand.
AATATTGTGGATAAGTTTGGTTATAATATTTTGTATATTTTATATTATTTTAAAATATTTGTATTTGAATTTTAGGTTACACTTGTATATTATACAAAATATAACCAAACTTGTCTACTTGTCAGAATTACAGAATTAGTCACTATAATAAAAAGATAAAAACTACTTTCAATATAATTATTATATAATATATATGCATTCTAAGAAATATTGTAGCTATCTTTTTCTATCGCATGCGTTGAGTATCATATTATAATCGTATGTAACAGTTCTGTGAGAAGTCAATTCTCGGGAATTGCACTGAGAGAGTGCAGTTGTCGAGGGAATTCCGAAGCCGAGGGCTGAGGAATTTCCGAGTTAACTGCAGGCTCTCAGTGCAATTTCCGACGAATTGATTTCGTTCACAGAGGTGTTTTCACGATTATAACAGTCCGCGAGAGGGGGGGATTCCTAATTTATTTTTTTTAATATTTGTAGAATAATAAATTACATTCGGAAAATCCTTAATAACTTTTATTTCTTTTTGATTTCTTGATCCTAAACCCACTATTATGGATTAATTTAAAATTATGTTGTAGTTGTTGTGTAGTTAGTTAAAAAATACTATTTTTTTATGTTTACTTAGATTCACAGCTTAAGGGAAAAATCTCGTACAATGAGTGTAGTATCGCAGCAATCGAATAGAAGTATAAGGAGTTTGCGGATTAGGAAACCTAAGGAATTGCGACTACTACTTTTGGAAATCTGGGAGCAAACCAAAGCATTGTGCAAACCACCTCATTTAAGATATACAGTTATAACTTGTGCTATTCAATTTGGATTAACTACTAGGTAAATTATTATTTTAATCTATTATCGTTTATTTAACTCGTTTTATTTTAATTTACTCTTATTTATATTTTCACGAGTTAATAATTTTAATTAATTATTTACATAATAAAATTAAATTGGACACGTCTTATTGATTCCATTTGTAAACATCTTGAAAAATTCTCGTTTACTAAATACCACACCATATGCTCAGAATTGTGGTTTCGGTCAAACTAATTCATGAATTAGTTCATCAATTTCTTCATAAACTAAATTTGATAATACAGAAGTTGGACGTCAAACTTCACGTGAAGAAATTGACCAATAAATTCATGAATTTATTCATAGAATAAGTCTACGTCAATTTTCTAGTAACTTCCGGTATTATTTTGAAATTTATTACTATTATTATAACGATCGCGTTTCAGCCCTATGATTAACAAACAAACGGAAGATAGATCCTATAGTTGGTTTTTTGGGTCCTAACACAAATAAAACTGCAATATTATGCTTGTTGACCGGTTTCGACTTATATATTAGTTTCCATCAGAATCTAAAAATTAAAATTCAATAGAAATAGAAGAACAGCATCGAAGAAAAACTACACATTACTCACCAATAAATAAAAACATAAACTACAAATGCTGGAATACATTGCCGAAAGTGCAAATTGCAAAATAACATAAAAACATTTTTTGTCAAAAAAATATTTCAATCAATACACAATCAAAAATTTAAATTCTTCACAAAGTTTTATTTATTTATTTATTATTTATTTATTATAAATATACGGGCATTCGCCCATTAATCAAAAAGTCACCTGCATGAGTGTTTTACATATCACATTACAAAACACAAAATGATTAAACGAGATGACTAAACAAGTCACCAACAATAGTTTTAACATTTTATACACCTGACAAACTTTATATATGCATATGCATTTACCGCTCAGGTACTGATTGCCCAATCTTTACATTCTACCAGTCCCGTAGTCAGGGGGGGGGCACCTGGGGGCACGTGCCCACCCCCCGAAATGTTCAGGAAAAAAAAAATTTGGAAGTGAAAATTTTGAATTTCGAAAGTAAATTAAGTAATCTATTTTAAAGTTGGAAAAAGATCTTTTTTCCAAAAATATTTGCCGTACTTTATTGTTGTTTACCTTGTCGGCTTATAGGTCAACCCTATTTATCCTTTTTAACGTGAAAGGCATGGAATTAATGTAATACAAAAAACATGAACCGTAAATAGCTGCTCTGCTGTTAAGAATAATATTATTACCAGTGACTACAGCAACTGTCGAGAAAAGTTAGTCTAAATTAAATTGAATAAAAACTTATTAAAGAAATTCTACAAGTAAAGAAAAGCTAAACGGTCTAGCGCTCATGAATATTCAATGGGATCAGTGGTGAAATGAAGGGGGGGGGTACCTCCCCGGACCCTGCAAGGAAAGGGGCCCGATTTACGTGAAATTATTATTAAAATTATGAGTTAAGGCTTACTTAATTCCTTTGTCGTAGCCATTGAAAACATTTATTTGGTAAAAATTTCTTTAGAATTTTGTAGCTACATTTGCATTACAATAATACCTTCAAAAATTTCTTACCTTTAAACCTTGTTGACTTTGAAAACTAAAATTTTCTCGCTTGCGACGCTTGTGGGGGCTCCGCCCAACTCCTTGTTTACAACATTAAAAATTCTCAGAAGGGAAGCCACCAAATATTTTACTTTTTACAAGTGCCTCCCCAAAATGAAATCCTAGCTACGGGCCTGCATTCTACCAATCGGAGAGTTGTAGTAGCAAAATCGACCGAGAACAAAGACAAAGAGATCAGTCTCAAACCGTCAATCAAAAGTCGAAAACCAATCCTTCCCAGGAGCTCCGAACAATCGTAAACACCATTAACGATCTTAAACAGAAATATTAAGTCGGACATGATCCTTCTATCATACAAGGTGGGCAGGCAAAGGAGATCACGCACAAATTCATAATTACGTTCTTCGATATCTAACGGAAATTTAAGTCCCATCAAACGCAGAAACTTGTTTTGAATTCTCTCAATTAAACGTGAATCTCCCGCGTAGTACGGCAACCTAATAGAAGAACCATACTCCACCAACGATCTAACTAGGGAAATTTTCATTTAAATAAAAATTCCCAATTAAAAATCAGAAACCAATTAAACAACAGATAAAACCCACAATATCTCCAGTTGTTCATACCCACAATCAAACACAAACATGGACACATCAGGCTTTAATATAAAAGACTGGTCCGTCTCAAACAGAAATCGAATAAGATGTTTCAGAGCGACATGATGGGCCTGAGCCGGCCTGAGCAGCATCTATGCCGGTCTCATTAAGGCCAAGTTCTCATCAAGAGGTTTCAAAAAATCGATTTTTTTTTTTTGCATTTTTTCATATCCAATTATGTGTAGATTACAGCACTTGGAAGAGTAAAAAAAGCGCGAAAATGAGACACTAAACTTTGTATATCCGCCATTTTTTCAATTTTTGACTTTTTGTTGGTTTTATAGGCACAACCTCCAACAAATATAATATATTTAATAAAATTAATAACAGACGATAGGAACGAGCGCTAGAGTGCCGCCTGCTCGGATACTTTTTTTTTAGGCTACCACGTTTCAGTACGAATAAACAAGAATTGTCACATTATTTTTCAATATAAAAATTTTTTTTCTCTGCTTTAAGACGTATTAAGGGGTCATGCCCACTTGCAGATTTATAAAAATCGATTTTTTTTTATTTCATTTTCTGCAAGTAACCATTTTAAAAATATGCCCTCAAAATTTTAAGTAACAAAAAATAAAATTCACGTTATGCTAGTTCAAAGTTCGAAACAATACCCGTAGGTACCACATTATACGATTTAAAGCATCTAGAAATGATTTTTGGTGATTTGTACTTTTTTAACAGACTTCAAAGAAAAGGAGGAGGTTGTAATATATTCGACGCGTAAGATTTTATTTTTTATGTATGCTCACCGATTTCTTAGAAACGGCTAATCCGAATTAACTAGTTTAACTTGTTTTCTACTGGGCTAGATCCCGAGGTGGTCCCATATATTTTTCTAAGATTTAACGTTAATCCATTCATGCGCGTCGTGGTTAAGATTAACGAAAATGTGGTTCGTAGACGGCGTTAAATTTACATTTTTGAGTCTACAACCTCATCTGAAGATGCACAATATGGGCCTGGAATAGATGACTCAATGTAAGTTGCAAGTTAATATTGCGTTTATCTAGAAATTACATTTTCAACATCGGTGACCACGATATATTGAAAACTACTACATAGATTTGTTTCAAATTTGGTAGGGTTATTTGCTATATAAAAAACTAGTCCTTGAACGAAGGAATTTATTTTTCGATGTATAGTTTGGTTTTATTAGCAATAAAAGAGCAATATTTTCATCAAAAATATGACATTTTACTTTGAACGTGTGCCATTTTGTCTTAAATTGATATTTTGAAAAACTGTTCGTTCAAGGACTAAATAATTTAATATATTGCATAAATTTTTTGGAATTTCTTATTTTACATAATTCAGAATTGAGCACCAATGGTCACCGCAAAACGTGTTTTTGAAAAGGAGCTTCGGAAGAATGGCCGTAACTTTTTTGTTTGCAAATATATTTTATTAAAAAAATTATAATATTGAAGTAAAAACTTGCTGTTTTTTATGTATATCAACATAACCTTAAAAAAGTCTTCGAGTTCTTAAAAAAAATTCTCCAAGATCACGAATTTTTTTTACGTTTAACTGGGCATGACCCCTTAAATAAGTACCAATAACATTGCCTTTCTCATTTATTTCTTTCCATGAAAAAAAATTCCAGAAAATCGTGACATTTCTGGGTCGCTAGATGAGAACCTGGCCTTAAACCAAGAGAGCACTATTCTTATAGTGCTATAAAAACCAATAAAAAGAATAATTATGTGTTGTTACAATTGCCAAGAAATAGAAGAATTCTATTTTAAAACAATCTTGAAAACTGCATTATTCACAACTACATTAGATGTCCCAGCTTGGAATTATAATAGGGCACCGTTAATTACATACCATCGCAGATATTCTCAAGTTTGTCAACTTGAGAAGTTTATGTAAAGCAGTGGTTGCCTACCCTTTTAATATGTTAGTTTGGAATAAACCTTAGAATATAAAATAGGAAGGAAGGAAGGTATGCATATCAAGGCCGAGTCAACGTGGTATCCTATGGTAGCCGGTTGATATAATTGCCAGGGGCGTAGCATAGTCACTAAAGTGTTTTGAACACATGCATGACGATCGAGTTGGAGACCAATATTCCGGAATTTTGATATTTTTCAACTAAATAGCCTTTCTCATCTAAATTTTTGGAAATATAAATTATAAAAGCGGCGTTTAATGTAAATAATTATATAGGATTACTTCGTAATATGTACGCCAATGATTCAAGCAGATTATGGTCAGTAACCTCACAAATTAATGTTTTTGTTATAAAATTAGTTAAATAACTCTAAGTACTTACTTGTGCCAAGTTATACCACAATTAATAGTTTTTTTAATCCTAGAGGTCCCACAAACACTGCAACTCACCATAATTCAACTTTAAAATTTACAAATATAGGTCACCGATTACAAACGTGGTGCAATGGGCGGAGTTTCTACCCACGACTTTTGACTCGTACTCGATGCATGTGTTATAGTCCATTTGCTACTTCCTTCCTATTTTATATTCTAAGGAATAAACAGTGAGCTACCTAGGATGGTAATCGGTAGAATAGTCTAACGAAAAATAATCTACGGTAAATTGGTCTAGGTAAAGAGGTCTACGGAAAAATAGTCTACGGGTAAAAAAGTCTAGGTAAAATAGTCCAGGTAAAAGTGTATGTAAAATGACGTTGGTAAAAAAATCTACGGTAACATTCTGGGAAAAAATTGACTTTGATCCAGTTACGACTCGGACACAAATACAAGCGCGAATCCAGACCTGCAATCTGGAGGAGGGCAATTGAGTTTTAGAATCTACTTAATCTATTCATGAGGGAATCCCCCCCTCCCGGCGTGGATCCGCACTTGGGAAAATTTAATGTAGTCTACACGTTTAAAACAAAAAATCTATACTATTCAAAGTTATTATTTATTATTAAATTTAAATTCACTAATTAAACCTAATAGTATGACCAACAGCGTAAATAAATTCGATCCCAGTATGAGTACCGTCCCGATATTTCTCGCAAAACGCTTTAAGCTTTGTCTGCATGTTCTGTATTCTCGTACACAGCAGATTTTGTTTCATCTTTCAACATATTTGTTTCGTCACAGCATCTTTTACTTTTTTTATTTTGATCTTTGAATGGAAATACAGACTTTTTTACCTAGCCCATTTTACCTAGACTTTTTTACCCGTAGACTGTTTTTCCGTAGACCTATTTACCTAGACCAATTTACCGTAGACTATTTTTTCTTATACTATTTTACCTACAATCGTGAAGTCCTTTGAGGGCAATGTTCCTACATACCTAATTGGGTTGAGATCATTTCAGTACTTCAGGAGTTATTTACGTTCTTGAAGTTTTGTGTTATTATTAGTATTTGTTTTATTATTGACTTTTTTGTTTTGTTATTAGTATTTCTGTTTCGTAGAAAACGTAAACATTTGTAGGTTAGGTATAACTTGAACCCATGCGCAAAAATTCCGTTCCGTCGATTTATAAATTTAATAATATTTTACAGCCTGTTTGTTACATATCCAGTGCGTCTACGATTACAGTCCGTCAAACTATAAATCCAGCTTTACACTTAGTTTTAAATAGTTTTATTAAACGATCCTGAAAAACTTAACTGTGAGGGTGTAAAGTTTATGACGTCATAACTTTTCCATGTTCGGGGTGTCTGACGCGTCATAAACTTTACACCCTCACAGATGAGTTTTTCAGGATCGTTTAATAAAAATATTTAAAATTAAGTGGTAACCTTGGCCGACAACATTTTTAGGGAGATTCTACTGTCGGACGCCCTAAAGTTAAGGGTCTTGTGCAAACAGAACCGCCTCCTGTCTGAGTAATTTCTTATTAAAATAAGTTGTCCAACTGGGCATAAAGACTGCATATATCTTAGAATATAAAATAGGAAGGAAGGAGCGAATGTACTATAACAAATGCATCAAGGACGAGTCAAAAGTCGTGGGTAGAAGAATTAAGGAATGTGAAAGAAGAAATAATTTGATAAGCGACGATACACCTAGTCCAGGCCTTCTTAAACTATGGGTCGCGACCCCAAATGGGGTCGCTTAGCATAATTCTGGGGTCGCGAGAGATTTTTAATGCCAAATATTTAAATACACGATTTTATAAAATCTAAAGAGCGTTCACGATAAGCTTACAGTGTTTATAAAAGAGCAAGCAAAAATGAATATATTTGCATTCCGTATAGAAACGCGGACGCAGTGTTGTCCGAATTTCTCTTATACCTTTACGGAAAGCAAAATATTCATCCTTGTTTGCTATTCTTTAAACACTGTAAGCTTATCGTGAACGCACTTTAGATGTGTATTTGTGTTATATTTATATGGGGTCGCTAGGAAACTCGCAATCATAAATGGGGTCGTAAATGAAAAAAGTTTAAGAAGCCCTGACTAGTCGAAGGGCGTAGTCACACAATTTGTTAGGAATACTGTTTTGTAACAATGAATAAAATAACCAGACAGCGTATTATTTATTAACAGGATAACAAAAGTCAATAGAAAATTTGATTAACAGAAGATCCAGAGAGTAGAAATAAGAAAATTGAAAGACAAAGTAATTTGGTACCGCGAACATAGACTGAAAACGTGGTAGTACCGTTACAAATTGAATATAAATCGTTTTTCAACACTTTTAGACTATTTTTAGACTTATAAATAATTTTTAATAATAATATTCTTATGGCCGCCCAGATCCTTATTGGAGAGCATAGTACTAGGAGAGCACATCAAGCCTTCAGTCCCCTAAGTTGATAATAATTGCTATCATTATCAATAAAGTAGAATTACAGGTACATCTGAATCTACCTATTTATACTCGTAGTAATTTGATTGTATAATACACCTAAATACTATTAGGTGTGTAAATATGTTTCAGGCGGTTTTTATTTATTTAATAGATCTCAAATTTACAATTTAATGGTCCGACATTTCTGGCCATTTTATTTGCCCATTTTCAATGCTAAAATAATTCCAAATTTTAATACTAAAGGCAATAATTATGATTGAGTAATAAAAGAATTTATTAACTTTAATATGTCGTTTTTTTTGTATGTAAGTTATTACACATTAATGATATGGTTCCCGGAATTATTTTACCGATTCGAAGAGTTTGAAAGTCTTCATCCTGGCGAAAAAGCAAGCGTGTGTGAAGTTTCGTCTGTATTTTTGCTAACAAGTAACAGCACCGATGCTGTTGAAGAATATTGTGGTGAACCAATTGCAGATTCTGTATTTTTACATACATTAATTATTGGACTAGCATGCATACCTACAAGTTTTTGGCTACCATTATGCGTTCACAGACTAGGAGCAAAATTTTTTTTGGGTATTTTAAACATTAGTTATTATTACTGAATTCTTTTAATAAATTTTATTTTTGCAGTATTCAGTTTATTGGTTGCTGCAACAGTTACAATTGGTCTCTACTTCGTTGAATCAACAATATCAAATTTAGTTCTATCTTGCATATTTGAAGCGCTTACAAGTTTAGGTATTAGTACAGTATATTGTGTGATGGTCGATTTGTTTCCAACAAATTTAAGGTATCTATGCGTATTTATTAGTATTATAATTTTCTTCAAAAACTTTTTTCCTAATATTTTAGAGTTATGGCAGCAGCATTGTCCCTTACATTCGGAAGAAGTGGAGCTCTTGTAGGAAATCTATTATTTGGTTTTCTAATTGATTTAAATTGCGTTGTACCAATTGTCCTGTTTGCAATTATGTTATTTGGTAAGTTATATAATATCAAATCATTACTTACCACCGTATCGTACAAGTTAACGATGATTTCAGTTGTAATGAAAATCCTTTTTTTTTGTTTTTTTTTCCGCGGCTAAGGAAACTCTAAAAATCATTCAGGTCGTGGTTTGACTAATAAAAGAACAGATCAAAACAAGCATTACATACAATAAATTTATGAAACATAGTGTTTATTAAACTAATAACACAAAAAATTAACAAATTGGAATTAAAAATGGAAATACAAATTACCTACTAAACAATGAAACTTAAAATTACCCCAATACAAAAACGATGGTGTCCTGGGTAAGTAGTCGCCCGCAATTTTAGATCCACACTTATCACACTTTTTACGGATGAATATGGCAAGTTTCTTATGTAGATTATTGTATCTCTTTTTTGTAGTTGATGTCTGGTTAAAGAATAATCTTTTGTTGTCTTAATCGTAGCTAGCGATTCTTACTGTACAACAAAATTTAATGGTTTTATAATATGTTCCTATCGTAGTTAGCGAAATGGTAACAAAAATCAACCTATTCTTCTTGGGTTCTCAAACTATACTCCCTATTTTTAAAACATAATTTTTAAAATATCCGAAATCAAAGTGTTTTTGTCGGCTTGACCACATTTTTAAACTTCTCAGTGTGTAACTTGACGCTTTAATTTTAATTACCCCCGGAATTTGGTGTGACCACTGTAAAACTACTTATAGAATAAAATATAAACTAAAAATAAAATAAAATAAAAATTCTTTAAAATAAATTATCTTCACAACTTCGGTAAATTATTTGAAACTAATAAAAAATTGAAAATTGCATTACACAGTTTAACTAATAAATTTAAAGTTCAACAAAACAAACATAACTCTGAAGTACCCTGTGTGAATTAATCATTTTGGGCCCCCTGAAAATACCGAATTACTTAAAAAAAATATATCAAACTATAAAAATTTTTAAATGAAGATAGTAAAACATTAAACATCTCCCAAGTTACGATATTTAATTAATTATGGCTAAAATTATATGTATTTTTAAAAGAAAGTTCTTATACCATTTCTTCTTCAATAATTAACTTTCGTAGAAACTCCAAGTGCCCCTCTGGGGTATCTAAAGTGACCTCTGAGTGTCTGGGCCCTGTGCGGCTGCACCTACCTAGTTACGGCACTGGTGCCAGTAGTACATATTTCACTGTAGGTATTTCACTATTAATTGTACGCCATACAAGTTGGGTATGGTGGGAATTCATGTGAGCCTGTAAAGGTGGATTGATTTGTGGTGAACAGAAATTAAAGTTCAAAATTAATTTTTTAAGAAGGCGGACGTTAGTTACGGCAGTTGATAGCAACGACGTGTGCGAATTGAAGTAAAAAGTGTTATTGTGATTTTATTTTATTTATTTGTTTATTTTATTGTGTTGTATTGCATATTGGAAATAAACGTTTCTCCAAAGACACTTATAATAAGAAATAGATGTCAGATCGTGATATATGTAATCAGCTGATTAACTTCTTCCGCTCTTATTTATTTGAACGCAAGCAATTTGTGGAATACCGTGGTCATAAGTCTTCGGTCTTCTCAGTAAGCTCAGGCGTTCCTCAAGGATCCAATCTCGGTCCTCTACTTTTTTTATTATTTGTTAACGATTTGCCCGGTCTCATAACTTCACACAAACTGCTTTACGCTGACGACTTGAAAATTTATTCAAGTATCTCTTCACTTGGGGACTGCCATCGTCTGCAAGTCGATCTTGATGCTGTCGTTGCCTGGTGCCGATGTAATCGGCTGCAATTACAGGTTTCTAAATGTAAGGTGGTTTCTTTCACCAACAGGAAGACCCTGGTTGACTATCAATATCCTTGCGAAGGCACTGCTCTGGAGAAATGCAATTCTTTTAGGGACCTAGGTATCACTTTCGATTCGCGACTGGCTTTCACCGAACACATTAGTGTTACCTTGGATAGTGCCGCCCGCATGCATGGCTTCATTTACCGTAACGCACAGGATCTTCGTGACTTTCGCTGCCTAAAACTTCTTTTCTACAGCTTTGTTCGTTCAAGGTTGGAATACGCTGCCCTGATCTGGCACCCGATACATGCGTGCCACATCAGGAGACTTGAGTCTGTTCAACGCCGATTCTTGAAACTCCTGGCATTCCTCCAGGACGGTGTCTACCCGACGCAGGGCTTTGATCACAGTATGCTTCTGGATAGGTTTGGGTTCGCATCTCTTGAGAGCAGGCGCTTTGTCTCATCTGTTGTGTTTCTTTGCGGGCTGCTGAGAGGTGTCATCGACTGTCCATCTCTGTTGGCCGAAGTCACCTTCTTGGTACCTAGAGGTTCCTCGAGACAGCGCAACATTTTCTATTGCAGGAACAGCCGCACAAACTTTTTGGCTTCTTCTCCTGTCTCCATCTGTTGCAACAACTTTAATTGCATCGCCGATGTTGCCGACCCCAACCATTCGAGCCTTAAGGAAGTCGTCGATATCTGCTACAGGCATATTGGACGACTTACCGAACCTTGATTATGCGTTTTTTAGTTTTCTTTTTTCTTTTTTTGTGTTATTATGATGTATAATAATTTTCATTTTTCAATTTATATATAATGTATATATTGTTCTTATACACACTCCTTTTAATTAGTGTTTCTGTTAGGAGTGTGTCTAAATTAAATAAATAAATAAAAAAAAAAAAAATGTATGCGATACACTAACTATCCATATAGATGGAATTTCCACACGACCTATCGTAGCTAGCATCAAATCACCTACTTACAAATTGTCTAAAATATCCTAAATAACAGTCAACATTTTAGGTAAATCAGATTACTTCACGAAAGACTAGTGGCCTTTTGTAGAAGATATAAAACAATTTATAATAACAAATCACCAAACACTAGAGTCTTTAAATGTTAAATTACTATTTAATAATATTCCCATAGATCTTGCTTTCAAGTGGTGAAAGAAAAATGAAATGAAATAAAAAATTATACTAGCATTCCCAAAAGGAAGTTCATAGAATCACTAAAGATATGCCTGGAAACAACATACTTTCAGTATAAGAAAAAATATACAAACAAAAATTTGGTACGGCAATGGGATGCCCAATATCAGGCACCATAGCAAATTAGAAGAAGACCGCATATCTAAACATCCATTTCAACCTCCTTTCTATAAAGGATATGTACCTATAGAGTATTATACGATATCATTACAATTGTTCCCAAAGAGACCACTGACTTTATTGTGAATCATTTCAACATCTTTAAATAATTACCAACACAATCAAGGAAAGAGTATCAGACACAGTTACTTCTGTCGACGTCCAGAACCATCCCCCATTTCTGTATTTCTGGCTCACTAACCTTCATCAGTACTACATACTATCACATACTACACACATCACTTGATTGTGTGTACATGTAACAGGCTAATTATTGTCGTCTTATTCAAAAAGACTGTTAAATACAGGCAACGTTTCAGCGTTTCCATCTGATTTGTTTAAAAGATAAAAATAAATTAAATTTTTTTTATTTCAACAACTTCCACAACCACCTTCAGTTCACCATAGAAAAAGAAGAACAAGACGAAATAACATTTCTACATATAAAATTAATTTATGATGGTAACGCTATAAAATACAAATGGACACAAAAATACACCTGATCTGGTAGATATGTTCTATAACTCATACCACCACAAAAACCAGGTAATAGGAACCGCTATTGGTTAGATAGGGTACTAAAACTGACATAATGGCGACTACAGATAAGAATCAATTCAAATCGCTTATTAAACCGTAAAAAACAACGGTTTTCCAGGACACGTAACCAACAAACTTATTAAGGATAGAACTGCTAATAAATTATACCATTTTAGTACCACAGAAAAAATTCCAAAAACCTTCACAGTCATCCCATGTATCAAAGGACTTCGTGACAAAATAAAACGGACACTTAAACAACACGATATATACATATACATAACTTTAAAATGAAGAACTTTTACATATTTAAAAGACCACAAAAATATACAAATTCTAAAAACAATCACTAACTATAAAGACCGACTCCTATATGAAATATTTGAAATCAAGAGGGAAAAGACTAGATGAATACGAAAACGGAAATCAAAAAGAAAAGAAAATCAAGTATTTCCAATCTTAAGGATTAAATTGATTCACGGGCTACCGTATAGTTGGTCCTATATACAGAAAACCGGTCAAATCACAATATATTTATTCCGTTTCTATGCAAACTTTTATAAACAAATGAATATTTTGATTAAGATGTAATCAGAATCGAAATATTAAAAGATTATAATAATAATATATTATCTTATTATCGTTTAATTGACTTGTTCTATGTTTAAGTTTGTAGCTCTCTTTTAATTCCAGAGTCACATTCCGGAAGCTCAGATAGCTGGGTGTGGGAATAGGGATAATAATACGCGAAATATTTTTAAAAGGGCGCCATCTGTTTATTACTACTTTAAAAACGGAAAATATAACATAGGTGCTTAACCATTTCCATAATTGAATTAGGACAATCATGTGAAAAACAATACCAAATATAATTATGTTCTTAGATGTCGAACAATTATTTTTAAAAAATTTATTTTATTTTTAATTACAATTACAAAGTTATAAGCGAGACCTCACTAACTTGACGTCAATATGAAGACTGATAAAAATTAACTTATTTAATATAAAAAATGATTATGCGCTACAATTGCATACAGAAAGTATGTAATTCTAATACTAAGGTTAATATACTTTAGATACACCGAACATAACTCCTCCATCCTTAGATAATAACACGTCCTCGTGTTCTTGATGAGTTGATATTGGTTTTGGTTCATCAACGTCTCTGGATTCTTGATTATAAATGAAATTTTTTATCTTATTTCTAAATACATACAATAACAAGATAGAAATACATGATATTATGATTATTAGCAAAGTTAAAGAAAAATGCGTGACATGTAATATTGGACTTAAATTAAAGTTGTCATCACTTAAATTTTCCAAATCATCCCTTAAATCTTTTAAATTATCAAGATGTTTTTGTTGTAGTTGTATGCCCAAATTAGTTTTATAATCATTATTAATAGTACTTATAACTAAAGGATTCTTAAAGGTAAAGTTACTAAACGTATTAACAAAAATGTCGTTACCAATTATTATCTTACAATTATTTTTTGATGAAATCAAAACGTTGTCAGATATTTCATAATTATAAACATTGTTTATGCACTCTTCAGCAAGGTATAGGTGAATCTTACACGAAACTAAAATCTTCCCGTCTTGGAGTTGAGCATAAAGTTTGTAGTCGTTATTGGCTATAGCAATCGTGCAATTTTGGATGTTTGTAAACGAACACTCAATAACTCGCGGTTTTTCGAAACACACAATTTGATTTTCAATTACTTTGCACTTTTCGTTGGTCCAGAACTCGCTTCTTGTGCCTTGTAGATGATATTTTTCTGGTGGTATCAGCACATTGTTTTGTTTGTCAGGGATTGGGTAAATTCTGGTGTATTGGAACGGAGAGGAATTAAGGATAGGTAATTTTAAAATACATGTGATAATATCATGCGTTGAAACGATTTGAAATTTTGAAAATTCTAATATTTTAAAAGCATGTACGGTGTCCAATTCTAATAGTTCTGTTCTTTTATAAACTAATTTTAAATGATTGATAATTTCACCTAATTCCGAGTCAGATATAATTTCTAAATTGGTTATTTCTGAAAAAGCTAATGATATGGTTCTTTCGATACTCTGGAGGACATTTAATAATTTCAAACTTAAGAAATCGTAATATTGAACTGCTAATAGGTTGTGAAGAAGATTGTTTGCGTTAATTATTGCTGATTCATTTGTTTAATTATGTTATTTTGATTTTTATACAATGAGTCTAAATTATTATTAATTTCGATCAAGTCATTATTGTCCGGATTGCCGGTAACGAATTAACGTCCATATTCATAGACAAGGCCTTACTGATACTTAATACTTAGCTTTTTAAATTGACTCTTATGAACCGAGTAAATAAAGTTGCATCAAAAACAAATTCGACGCGAAATGCCTTACTTAGAACTTAATACTTGTCTATGAATCTGGGCGTTAATCGCGGTTCCTAAAATGTCAATGAGAGCGCGTTTATTACGGTGTTTAAATTTATGCAACTGATTTTCAATAGACTTACAATTTTCTTTTAATGTACCGAATACCTTTCGGGAAAGAGGGTTTACCATTTTTGGTTGTAAAATAATCACATTTTCCAATAATAAGTGGTAACTTACGTCAAGATCGGTTATGTTGAAATAAAAATAGAAATTATGATAATGGTTTAAGAATTTTGCTGAGCCTAAATCTTCGGAGAAATAGCCGTTAGAGCTAATCTTTTCTATTTGAAGGCCCTGGGTCCGTTTGGTCAGTCCCATGATTCTGAAATGGAAAACTCTTTTTAATACGACGAACTTTCCTAAGATTTATATTTGTTGGTCTTTTTGATTTTTCTCTTATTCCTTGAATTTTATTTTTGTTAATTGATGTTAAGTTAACTTTATCATAATATGGGTCTGTCTTTCTAATTTGTTGTCGCTTGAAATAAGCTGTTGGTTCATTAAATTCAACGTTAGTTTCCTTGTTTTTATTTCGGTTTTCTAAAATCAGCGTTTCTTTTCTAAGCTGTTTTTGGTACAATTGTTCGTAAAAAGGTAGAATCTCGTTTTTACGTTTTTCAGTAAAAATTTCGTAAACTGTTTTGTCCATGTCAATTTCGTGGGCGTTTAAATTTTCGAAAGGTCCATAAAGTAGTGTGAAGGGTGTATGGCCTGTAGCTGAATGAACGGACTGATTGTAAATCAAAATCGCTGATATCATTAAATTTTGCGGATTTTCGGATTCGTTCTGAATTTTGAGAGTGCGTAGTTTTTCTAGGATGGTCGAATGCACTCTTTCTACTGGAGAATTAGAGAAACTATTGTAATTCGTTGTAAAGTGAAGCTCAATTTTAAATAAGGAACAAAATTCTTCAAAAACTTTATTTTTGAACTCCTTTCCCTCATCACAAACTATTTTCTTTGGATAAGAGTGATGGGAAAAATAGTGCCGTAATTTGTTTAACATCGATATTCCTGAACCATCAATAACAAAATAGGATTGTGCGTATCGTGAAAAAAGGTCAATTATTGTCAAAAATTTGTTTCCTTCAAAACTAAAGGTATCAATGTGGATAATGTCGAATGGTCGTTTAGAAAGTAGGGGTCCCGAAAATTTTATTTTATATGGGTTTCTGTCATATTTACTTAATAAACATGTCTCGCACTCGTTTATTACCTCGTTAATTTTTGATTTCATGTCTGGCCAATAATATCGTAATTTTAAATTATTATACGTTTTAAGAATTCCGTTATGGTTATTAGAATGATATTCGTGAAT
Source organism: Cantharis lateralis (assembly GCA_963170105.1). Taxonomy (NCBI): domain Eukaryota; kingdom Metazoa; phylum Arthropoda; class Insecta; order Coleoptera; family Cantharidae; genus Cantharis; species Cantharis lateralis. The sequence goes on from OY720629.1 coordinate 16,713,346, forward strand.
TACGTTATATTGGTCATTTGGTTTAATTAAATCTTTGGCAAGGATATTACTTTTGATGATTTTTACTTTATTATCAAATAAATGTTTTGTTAAATTTAAGAATTTTGGTTCTAAAAGTTCATCTTGGAAATAAATACAGTACATGTTTGTTGGGTTTATAATTTCTTTAAGAGCTTCCGAGAGATTTTGTATTTCATTTCCTCTCCTAATTGTAACAATATAATTAAATTTAGAAAAAGGTCTTTCTAGTTTTACATTAAATTGATCTCCAAATTTTAGAATGATGCGATAACTAAATTGGTTAATTGGTTTATCTGTAATGGGAATTGTAAAAATAGGTTCTTCGTGTGCCGTGTGTTGTGTATTTTCGAAGTCATCGTCCTGACGAATCCCGTTGGTTAATAATTCGTCAAGATCTTCAAGCGTTAAGTTGGGTTCATCGTCAACATTTGGAAGCGTTGACAGAAGGTCCAGCATGTCATCATCAGTTGTTTCGTTGGCATTAATTTCTATACGCGATAAAGCGTCTGCTACTAAATTTTCTTTTCCTTTCTTATAATGAATTTTGTAGTCAAATTCTTCTAATCTTAATCTCCATTTAACCAGCCTCGAGTTCGGATCTTTTAAGGAAAATAGCCACACCAGCGGTTTATGGTCCGTTTCAATTATAAATTGTCTTCCAAAAACATAAGGCCTAAAATGTTTTGTGGTTTCGACGATACCTAGCAATTCTCGTTCTATTGTCGAATAGTTTCTTTCGGCGCTATTTAGCGTCCTCGAATAAAACGCAATTGGTTTATTATTTTGTGACAATACTCCACCGATCGCAAAATTAGATGAATCCGTGGTGATACGAAAGGTCTTATTAAAATCTGGGTACGCTAATATAGGGGCGTTTGTCATCAATTCCTTGCAATTATAAAATGCTTGCAAATATTCGACATTATTTTCGTCGATTTTTGCACCTTTCTTAAGACACTTAGTAAAGGGTTGAACGACTTTAGCAAAATTTTGAATGAATCTTCGATAATATCCGATTAGTCCTAAAAATGCTCTAATTTCTTTGACCGATTTAGGAAGGGGGTATGCTTGAATAGCTTTTATTTTGTCTGGGTTTGGTTTAATACCGCTTGGGGTAATAATGTGTCCAAGAAACGCTACCTCTTTGCACAAAAATTCAGACTTGTCGATTTGAACTTTTAAATTATATTGTCTAAATTTATCAAAAATTTTGTTTAGGTGAATCAAATGTTCCTGAAGGGATTTTGAAAAAATGACGACATCGTCCATGTATACAAAACAAAATTTGTATAGATATTCCCTTAGGACATTGTCCACACGTTGAAACGTGGACGGGGCATTCTTAAGACCAAAAGGCATTCTCACGTACTCCCAATGCCCGTTATCTACAGTGAATGCAGTCTTTTCTATAGATTCGGGGTGCAACTCTATCTGGTGGAAACCTTGCGCCAAATCCAGGGTCGAAAAATACATACACTTTCCCAAATTATCGAGGATTTCCTCGATTCGGGGGAGGGGGTACTTGTCCTCTACGGTCTTATCATTCAATTTTCGATAATCGATCACGAGTCTCCATTTGCGTTTTCCACTTGCATCTATCTTTTTTGGAACAATCCAAACAGGTGAACTAAAAGGGGATATACTAGGACGAATTATTTTATTATCTAATAGCTTTCGAATTTGATTTTGGATTTCCGATTTTAAATGATGTGGGTACCTAAATGATTTTCGGTAAACTGGATCGTTATCTGTCGTCCTAATTTTGTGCTTCACGGCATTGGTAAAACTCAAGTCGCAATTTTCGTTATAAAATATATCTTGATATTTTTGGCACAATTTTAGAATGTTTTGTCTTTCTTCTGAATTTAAGTGTTGTGTGCGGATGATGTTTAAAATATTTGAGTCCGCAAGATTTGAATTTGGTCTTTGATTCATATCAATATTAATTATTGGATTTACGTCCACTTGTTGTAAGAAATTAATTTGAATCTCTCTATCTTCTTCTATCGGGACTGTGCAAAAACCGTCTTTTGCAATAGCTATAGATTCAGGGATGCAATAATTATTTACAATGAATTCGGGTATTATGACTTGTCCGTTATCTATATTGACCGGAATCGTGGCGTGAGTTTTTGCTAATTGACTACAGGGTATAAAATTATTAGAATTTAGTTCCATAAAAAATGGAATTTTTAGACCTTTTATTTCTAAAACGTAATTTTCATAATTTATTTTTGCGCTTAATTTTTCAAAATCATCACTCCCTATTAACGCGTCGAACCTATCGTGCCATTTAATTACGTGAAATTCAATTTTTTTGTTTATTCCGAATTCTGATAAAATTGGATAAGACACATTTTCATCATTGGATTCTATTCTGTTAAAACCTTTTACTGAGAAGGGTTTCTTAAAAATGAAATTTTTAAAGTATTTGCGAGCCGTCATCGGGTCATGATCGAATTTGAAGCACCGCTGTCTATTAAAATTTTGAGATTTAAACTTGGAATTGAAATAAATGGTAATTTAGGTTTAATGGTTATTGAATTTAAATCTATTGTTTTTCCGAGGCTTGCATACAAAAATTTTCATTCTTCTCTTGATCTTCAGAATTTTCAGCTTGCTCAAAATTTGAAGCGAGGTTTGCAATTTCGTCTCCTTCTTTGAAATTTTCAGATTGTTGAAATTCGGAATAATAGCAATCGTACTGATCGTTGTTTTCTTGAACGTTATTAAGTTCTTCCGAAATAAAATTACGCGGACCGTAACTTTGGAAGTGATTATTCGTTCGATTTTGCGGTTGTCTAAAATTATTTCTAGTTGAAATTGACATTGGGGTTGGTTCTTGACGAGAACTATTTCCTATTACTTGAGAACTATTTTGTTTAGGTCCAGTTTGAACCGGACCACGCGAATACTGATTATTAAATCTTGAATTGAAATTTTGATTGTAATTTCTTGGAGAGTTATTTAAATTTTGATTAAAATTTTGATTCAAATTTGGATTGAAATTGGAGTTGAAATTTGGATAAAAGTTAGAATTTACAAAGGGCTTAGTAGGTGTATTATATGATTGTCTAAATTGTGTGGTGATTTTTGAATAGGTTTATTCGTAATTTGTTTTCCGGATTTGTTTCTCATAAAATTTAAGAAATCTACCTGTTGTCGATAATTATCCTAATTGCGTAATTGCAATAAACATTCTTCAACTGAATTTGCTGTTTGATCAGCAATATGAGAACGGTAAGGTTCTAATAACCCGGCCTTAAAAGTATTTAACGCGGTCTGTGTGTGAGCCAAATTTTTAAATCTAGCTAAATTTTCATCAGCTTCCCTAATCGAAACGTGTTCTAGCAACTGTTGCAATTTACCTTTAATTTTTTCAAAGTATACATCGTAAGTTTCATTGTGATTTTGAAAACAAGTAGTTAAATCGTTTAATAATAATGTTTCGTTCCGCGGATCGCCAAATCTATTTAATAAAGCATTCTTTTACTTGATTCCAGTTACAGCAATTAGAAACTACTAATGTGTCTCTAGCAGCGTCAGTTAATTTTGAACAACCAAGTTCGAATAAAAGTTTATTTAGCGTACAATTTTCTTCACCTTTAGTGGAATTTTGATAAGTAATCATAAATTTTTCACATTGCATTATAAAATAAGAAAGATTTTTACTTCCTCCTTCGTATTTCGGAATCATTTCTTTAGCTAAATTTATTTCGGTATAATTTGTAGTAGCCATTGTCGATTGATTTAATTGATCAAAATTAGTTTCCTCAATATTTTCTAAACTATTTGAATTGTCAACTAATCTACTTAACGGAGATCTATCACGAACGATACTCATAAGATGATATTATCAAGTACTTTAAAAATTATAAAAACAATAGGAAATTTCAATAATGGAAAATAAGGTTTACTTACAAAACTAATGTTGCCAATAGCATTCTATAGTTGTTGCCTAGCGAATTGGTAGGTGTAGTTTCCTTGCGTTCTACAGTTGAGCACCGTCAGGAAGTTGAAGTCACTCAGTAGACCAAAGTGGATCTTGCACCAAATTTTAAGTTCGATTTTCCAATAAGGATTTAAAAATCTCCGGTACTTCGGTAGTACCGTTTGGAATCCTGTTCGCATCGCCAATTATGTTCTTAGATGTCGAACAATTATTTTTAAAAAATTTATTTTATTTTTAATTACAATTACAAAGTTATAAGCGAGACCTCACTAACTTGACGTCAATATGAAGACTGATAAAAATTAACTTATTTAATATAAAAAATGATTATGCGCTACAATTGCATACAGAAAGTATGTAATTCTAATACTAAGGTTAATATACTTTAGATACAATTTCTTCAACGCTCAAAATGAATTTAGGCAGCAAATTTTCTAAATTATCCCCAATCTTCTACTCGTATATTAAAATTTTCATTCGCTTCATGCATTGACTGCGCTATCTATCTTTTCTCTATCTGCTCCTTTTTATCACTTTTTCCGTGCAAGTCACATTTCCCCCCAATACGAGCTAATCCGAAATTAATGTTACAAGTTCATTCAATATAATGCAATCAATAAAAGTAAAAAATTGAACCAGATAATTAATTAAACAATAGTAAAAATCAATTATTTTTAAAATATCGTATTTAGTTAGAAAATTTATTTGTTTGTAATAAAATATAATATAGGAAACAGGAATACAACATATAGCATTTGATATCATCTATGATCTAAGAAAAGGGTCTCACCGGGTTTCCATATGAAATCTGCACTGGCGTCTTTGTTGACAGTGGTGCCTTCTGAAAATAGGGGTTTCAACTCTAAACATCAAAATCGTATTACTACGAAACTATGATATATTTTGGTGAAACAATAAACAAATTGGTTTTTATTGTTTTAGTTAATTTTGTAAAATGTTTCATCCTGTAGAAGTTGTTTTTGTTTTTTTTTTTGAAAAGTTTATGTTGGTATTTGTATGATAGTAAAGTATGCTTTTTGATGCCGTAAGCCAACGCGTGTGGACGCGTTGATAAATGCACATTATTTGGAGTCCATATTTGGGCATATTAGTTAATAGAAAGCCAAATTGTGATTTCGACGTTTGTTTTATTTGAAAAGCAAAAAGGTGGAAGCTGGAAATAAATAATTAAAATCAAAGTAGAACTGGTGAGAAAATTAAAATTTATTTTTGAAAATTTTTAACCGGAACAAAATTGATAGTACGTGTACAATCCACATCTGCATCGCCGGCTTGTTAAAATTGTTCGCTTTATATAAGGCAATAAAATTTGAAGTGATAAATTAAAAAAAAAAAACACTCCTGGGAGTCTCACCTCCGACGAAATTTTGAGCTGGACCGGAGCAAAAATAAAGAGTGAAGGAAATGAAGTTGCCACAAGCAACATTCCACCACAATATATATTTGAATGAAACTAACGCGACATGGAAGCTACTGATTAGAAATACATTCCATGAGTTTTTATAATTTTCCAACCAACCATAAGGCATCAAAAAGAATTTGAAAAATTTGGGGACGCTTTTTCGTGGCTATTTTTCGAGGTACGCCGACTAAAAAAATCACGTATAATCAATAAATATGAAACAAGGAGAAATTACATTTTCCCTTACGGGTAGCCGCAATTCTCTTCCCACGCTGGATAGAGTAAGCAGCTTTTAATTTACGTGAGAGAGCCCCAGGTGTTACAGGTAACCGAATAGTGTCGGTTGCGAGAGCATGATTCGGGATGACTACACTACAGGAATAGTCCCCCAGAAAGAACACACGAAAAAAATTTGAAAATCGTATTTAATGAAAATATGAAAAACAATATACAAATAAAAAAAGGACACAGTCCTCAAATGCTATCAGTATATAGACAGTCCAAGTAGGATCTCACAAAATTGATGTCAAACAATTGTACGACAAAATAGTAGCAGGAAATAGTTTGATTACTGAAAAAGGTGACTCCACAAAAATTATCAAATAATGCTCATACAATATAGCCGCCATATTAAAAGAAAAAACAATCACTTATACCCAGTAGCTACCGGAAATTTACAAATGTATGTCAACCATATACAATATTAATGCTTCAAATGTCACCAATAATGCTTCAATCGTGACGACAAACAGCACCAACATAATATGAAAGCTTCACTATTCCCTACTAATAGTTGACGACGCTTGGAGATGAATTAAATGGAAAACGCTCTGGAAGATCCACCCCGTATGTAGTTTTCTGCCAGGAAACTTCAATGAATTGAGACCACGAGATACGAAATTCCAGATATCCAGAATTTGACAAGAATATAATCTTCGGCCACCCAAACAAAAAATATCCAGGAACTTGATGGCAACAGGTTTGATAGAAATGATAAATCGCTACTAGTAAAGCTGAAAAATATGCCATGGTATCATTATGGTATGTTAAATAAAAAAAGGTCGCATAAAAGGTTCCACATAACGGTAACTGGAAAAACTTATGTCGGTTTTTAATAAAATAATTTCTTGATCACAAATCCAGACAAATCTGGTCTTCAAGATTATCAATTTTGATATAAAAAAATCGCAAAATAAAAAAAGGTGCTTCCTAAAAGAATGAAACCAAGTTAGAGAAAGTCAAAAAACGTAAAAAAATCTTTCCTAATTACGAGATTGAACTAACTAATTACACAAAAATTGTAAAATATGCAAAACGACCTCGCGTGCTATCAAATTTATCGTCGCTTTGTTACTTTCCCCACACGTATACGTATGTACTACAAGGGTAAGTATTGTAATCCACTCGAAAATCCAAAACCGAAATTTTGCTATTAAAATGTTTCTTATTATCCTGCTCTGATATGATTATGATGAATTTCACTAACATGTTCGTCTGTATGTCAGTATGTGACATAGTATATATAGAAATAGTGTATCGCACGTACCCCAAGCTGGAATGACCACTTTGAAGAAAAAAATTCGTACTATGTCAGGGATTTAGTGCTCTTTTGTTGCTAATTTGTTGCCGAATTCCTAAATTTGTTGCTCCACCCGTTTTGCCAGAATCGATTGCGCTGCCAGCTTGGGATCAAGCTAGCAACACCACATTGGCAATTAATGAACGGAGTGTTGAAAAAATACTTCATAAGTACCACAATTTGTTGCTATTTTGTTGCTCTTGAATCGTGAAAATCTCGTCGCCTAATCGTCAACCCATACTGTAGAACCACCATCCATTCCAGCATCAGAGACAACAGGTAACTCGTATGGTTTTTCCGAGTTGCAACGGGCGATTTCTGTTCATCTACGCACTTTCTCGAATATGTCTCACACAAGATGTTATCATAGCACCCCTACCCTAAAAAACGCACCCCCATATTTCGTCGGTGCAAAAGAGAACTGTTAGACTGGTGAGGGTTTTTTAAACCATAGCTCACGAATTACCCGAATTGAAGGCTTTCCGATTATTACGTACAACTCCTTCTCGTATTTGGTGCTCAATAAATAATTGACACAGAATTTGTTGCTGCGCGATTTCGACCTTAACATCACTCCCCGAATTTGTTGCTAAAGTGATATCGACCTAAACACTCCTCCCCAAATTTGTTGCTAGTCGATTTTGACCCGAACACCCCTCTGCGAATTAGGCATTAACGTGCATCATAGTTAAACTTAGAGGCCAGTTAAAAATGGTGAAAATCCGTTGAAAATTGCGGAAATGATGAACAAAATCAAAAAAGTTCAAGTGTCAATTACTTTTAGACCACCATTTTGTTACTGTCAATTTGAAATCAGCGTTTGACATAAACGACATCTGTGGGGAAAGTTATGCGATGTCCAGATAGCCGAGTTTTTTAATTTCATTGATAAAACGAATTACTTAAACGATTTCTTGGAATATAGTATTGATTCAATCTAAAAAAAGTTGAACCAAGTATTTATATTTAATTAACTTAAATTCAACGTTTAAATTCACTTTAATTAAACTACGTTATTCGATGTTTCGACCATATCCACTTTACTTAAGTAACTATTGACTTGAATTTACAAGTATTTTATTTACTTATTAGGACCTTACGATTAGACCACGTATATAATATAAACGTACGATAGTGTTAACTAAAGTAAAATCCTTGACTTGTGCCATTTACAACAAAAATCCACTCAATAATTTTATATTATATTAATTTATACCGTTCAATTTTAGGAAGTGGCTTACTCTGTTTAATGCTTCCAAGCACTGGAAAGGAATCTCTAAATTGAAATGAAGCATAGATGTAATAAATTAGTAAAAACATTATTTGTAAAATAGTTAAAAGTGTATTTAAATAATTTGTGATTTTATTTTATAAATTAATAGATAGTGAATTAATTTTAAATTTGATTTGCCTATTTTATTATAATATTTATTTATTAGGAGTATTATTTATTATTATATTTTAAGTCATATTATTTATTTGAACTGTATTATAAATTAGATTAGTTTTATTTGTTTTTATGCACATAGGTAAATTTTAAAAACAATATTATTTGGAACATTTGTATTGATTTTTTACTTTTCAAACATCTATTACAGCAATGAATGTTAACTTTGTATGGCCAATTACCCACCCACAAAAATATAAATGCAAAATTTTGAGTGACTATTTTTTTAAAGTTTTAAACACGAGTTTCTAAGTTACTAGGCTTGTTCCACTCCCCCCCTATCAGTAAAACTAGCTAGGCAAGAAAAATTAATCCTTTCATCCTAATAAAACAATATACAATATCTCTTGTGAAAACATCTGTAGTGTAAGTGGAGCGATACAAAATATTGGTAACAAAGTAAAAGTTAGAGTTTTTACCTCCAAGAACATAGAAATTATTTTCTGTATGATTTACCAAAATGGTACCAATTTATGAATTTACCAAAAAAGTACCAAAAATGGTACTTTGCTGTGTCGTGTTCGAAAATAATGTAACCTGGATAAACACGCACAGAAAATTTTACTTTCGATTCATGTTTTTTTATATTAGCATTTACTGTGCATGTTTATTCAAGTTACCTTTATGTACTTTTTATCTTTTGAAAAGTAGCATTTTTGTTGTTTGTCGTTATGTACTATTAAAAGCGTTTTAAATTTTTAATGGAATATGGAAATAACCATAAAACTAATTCTCAATTTAATTAATATTTATATTTACATATAGTGGGTGTAGCGACCTCACCTTCTAAACATTAGTGTAACAGATAAGACGAACTTATGCTTACATACCAAGTTCGCCCTCGGTGCCCCTATGGTTTGAGTACTCAAAGCTCCATTTCATACCCTAGGAATTCGTGGTTCGAATCTCCTAGCGGGCGATTTTTTATATCGGATTTTCTTAAATAGTAAATCATATAAAAAATCACAGATGACGCCACACGTTGCGTCATGGGTTTGGAAAGATCCAGTCTTGGAGGTAAAGCTGCTTACTTAGTTGGCACCGAAACAATTATTTACCTAATATGTAAGCCATCAGTACAATATATGCTGATATATTGATATATAGTAGATATTCTATGCTTACTCATTACGTAAGGGATATACTTCGGTTACTCTCCCGTAAATAGCTATTACCGTCATCAGAGTAATTTTGACATAACCTCTATCCTCTATGTCAAAATCATCATTTAATCCCTCTTTTGTCGGCTTATGCCTGACGACAACATTAACCTTTATGTGACTGGATGGGTACCCGGGTACCTTTTGCAGTTTGAAGCATTCGTATTTTTTGTGTTTAGAGTCGTTAAGTTTGAAAAAAATATCGGCTTACCACTGTCGTAGATATAAACTCTGCTTAGGAGCTGATAGATGCATATAATGTGTGAAGGTACCCCGGTACCCATGCCGTCATTAGTAGGTGTTTTATTTGTCAGTCACATAAAGGTTAAGGGTTAATTTGAAAATTTTAATATTTTTGGTACATTCAAAGATGCCTTTGTTTAGGATCTTCTTTGTACCCATAACCTCTTTTTGTATCATTAAATTATAAGTTTTGGTTGCCAAACTTTTCAATTTTCAGTTGGTTTCTGAGCTTCGCTTGGGAACCATCTCGAACATGGTAAACGCCTAACTCAGGCATTGTAAAATTGTGTAAATAAATATCATTTAAATAAGTATCGTTAATAATTATTAAGGTTGCCAATTATCGGGTGACGGCTCAAATAAAGGAACTGGGGCTCAAAACATTGATCCTTAGAACCGTATTATAAGCAAATATTAAGAAAACCACAAAATTAAATCAGTTCGCAAGAAAAAGGAACAGGAAGAACGAAGAACGACTTCACAAAACATTTGGACTCTAATCACGTCACTGAGAATTCCTGTTGGAAATTGCCTCATATAAAAAAGGTGCGTTTCATTATAATTTATTTCCTGTATTTCCTTACTAGTAGAATTTTAAATTGTTTTCTAGTTGTGTCAGAATTATTACAAGTTGTCGCAAAATATCTATCTATTTGATATCTATCTGACTATCTCAGCCAGGAGCAACTCTTAACCCGATAGTAGTGGGTTCAATTTGTGGTCTTAAAGAAAATGTTACTCTCACAATTATAATAACATAGACAAAATTAAAAATAATGCTGGCCCTACTTACGAAAACTGAAAATAAAATTTCATACTCATAAAAAATAACAAAACAAAAATAAATTTTCCAAATAAAACGTATAGCGATAATTACACCGCTGATACTTGGCATATGCAGCCGATAAATTTCAACAAATTTTCAGAAAAGCGCAGATAATTTAATAAAATTACTGTTATTTCCGCCTATTATAAAATAAAATAAAAATAAGAAATCAAATTCTACTTAGCTGGATTATTTGGGAATAATCCCTGAAGTAGAGGCGTTCCAGAATTTTCAAGTAATCGCTTCCAAAATGCTGCAATTGAAATGCAACGGTGGCAAAGACTTCCCAAAAATGAATTTTTTTTTCGAGGAACCACAACACAATTCCTAAATTTTTACCTGCCAATTTAATTAACACCTTTTCACTTTCGTAGAACTTTATCAACTGCCTTCATTCTCGCAGTCGCGCAAACGCCTCTCAAAAATGGTTATCAAATTTGAGTACGACGGCGACGCCTGGACAGAAAATAAAAAGATGAATTTCAAAATTCAACCAAAAAAATAATAAAAATGAAATGCAACCGATGACCAATAAATTACATCCTGTCTCAGAAATAATGCATAGATGAATCGTACTCGATGATCCAGATTTTGTCGTTTGAAACATGACAATATATAAATTTTGCCTTATCTTCAGATTGATTTTAAATTTTGTTTTTAAAAATAATTATTACTTACTTCTCAACAAAGAAACTATTGATATAACGCAAATTGAAACTCGGTGGATTGCATATCAACCTTTAATTGCTGAATTCGAGACGGTACAAATTCATATTGAACTAGCTAGCGACGATGGCGATCTTGAAGAATAAAAAAGACAGGAATTTGAAGATTCCCATTTTAATATAATATCACCTTTAAAGGTTGTAATAGAAGGATATTCAAATCGTCATTCAACTTCGCAAAGGACTAGTAACGTTTCTAATGAAAATCGCGAACAAGCTGCAAGTGCCATTTCTGGTATCATTAAACTCAATTCGATTGCCAAAACTTGAGCTACCTACGTTTGACGGTGCATATTACGATAAATATTTATTTTTTCGCGACACTTTCAAATCGGTTATTAACCAAAACGCCTCTATTTCACCTTCTCAGAAATTTCAATATTTAAGAAGTGTGCTGAAGGGTGAAGCTCGGGATTAATAGAATCGTTAGAAATATCCGATTCAAATTACGAAATAGCTTGGAACAGAATACAGGACCAGTGTAACCGAGAATATTTACCTCAGTGAAATTTTATCAAAAATAATTTTTAATGTTTTAGTCCAAAATGAATATTACACCAAAGAATCGTGGGCATTCATTGAAGACGTTAAAAAATTCAAAATACGTACTGACTACATTTTAATATCTTTGGATGTTGAATCACTATTCACAAAAATACCTACTGACCTCGCATTTAAAGCATTAAACGATAGATGGGAGGATATTAAAATTTACACCGACATTCCTAAAACTAAATTCCTTGATGCTTTAAAATTTTACCTGGACACTACATACTTTCAATATGAGGGTACTTTATACAAACAAATATTTGGGACGGCTATGGAAAGCCCAATATCTGCCATCATTTCTAATTTAGAAATGGAAATCTTAGAATTAGACCGCATCACAAACTTACCTTTCTACAAAAGATATCTAGATGACATCATCACAGGCATTCCTAAAAATCAAGTTGACACAATTTTAGCACATTTCAATAATTTTCACCCACGTTTACAGTCCGGTAGATACTTGAATTCCATTCATACCACCACAGAAGCCAGGTAATTGGGACTGCCATTGGACTAGTCGATAGGGGCATTAAATTAACGGACGGCAAACTTTTCCACCGATGGCGATGGTTGAAGTTTAATCCCCAAGCCCAAAATGGTCAACGTTGGGCAGTGTACTATTCCACCGATTTGGGTCAGGGTAGCTTAGAAGACCCTTTGAAGTATTAATAGAAGTACAATGGGGCGATTAAGTATCATAAATCGGTAAAAATTTTGCACAGGGTGTAAATTTAATATTTTATTAATTTATTGAAAAAAAAACAATATCTCAATTATTTATCATCATTAATGTGAGTAAAATGATGGGAAACATTTTCCAAAAATTACAATCTGTTCATTGTTTTAGAAGAGTACGAGGAAAGATAATGTTCTAAGCGTTGTTGTTTTTTGACGGTATCGCTATTACGCGCCTTAGGTTGTCCGCAATACTGTTTATGTTAACATATGTATTAATTTGAATCCCCTTCAATTTTTCTAAAAATATGTATAACGACGGATGGGTGCTATAAAATTTGGAATTAAATACATTATGAAATGATTCGCAAGCATTCGTTGTTCTGCACATACTTGCTGTGTGCGCTGCCCAGAGGTTAGGCGGAAATATTGCGTTGGCATCGATATATGTTCGAAATATATAATCGGAAAACTGGTCCAGTCGTGCATCGTTTGGTAAAATTGCTATCAAATCTTCACTATAAGCGCTATCAACTTCATTTGGATTTAAATATTGTAAGCCAAAGCTGTAGCGTAACCATTGGCCAATCTGAGAAAGATTGTCCTTGTATTCTGTAACCAAGCCTAGTTTCTGGATTTTTCTATACCATGCTTGGCTCAAATGAAATCGACATCAACTCTAACCCTAACCTACGTACAGACTCATGTCTACGGTGGATCCGACTCTCATTAAAAACATTCCCCTAACGCGACTGATTAACAGAAATCCTGGATCCGAGATTGCCGTGTTTGTGCATGTCAAAACGGCTCGGAGCGCTCGAAGCGAGGCGGAGCCGAGCGAGAGTTGGCGGAGAGGTAAAAACATCCCCCGTAGGGCACGGGCCTCGAATAAATGACGAAATTTGAAGGCTGGGATCCTAGATTAGCCAATGTCAGGGGCAGGGAAAACCTAAATTATAAAATTTTCCTGATTCAAACTCCAAAATTGCAATTTTGTAAATGATGTATTTCTTCTATGTCGGTTTTCTGCGCGGACACCCTGTATAATTATATCTTATATTATGTTAAGTACTTAGTTATAGACTTAAGGACTCAACAATTAAAAGATTAAAAATTTTGACCAGTCTACCTGCTAACGGCAGCGGTGGAAAAGTTATATAGGATTAGGGGAACCTTTAACCATCGGTGGAAAAAGAAATCGCCCAAATTAACACATGGGGATTATAGAGTGGAAACTATTAAAACTGCTATAAAGACACTCTACGTAAAAACAGTTTCCCAGGACACTTAATTAAAAGAATAATCAAAGACCGAACCCATATTTTGTACAATGGTAACACGAGAAAAAGTCCACCTTCTTCATATACAGTAATGCCTTACATACGGGGACTTAGCAAAAAAAAATAAAAAAAACACTTAAACCACATAACTGCAACATAACTTTCAAATCTTCTAACAACATTGGACAATTTTACACTACATTAAAAGACCCAATACCACTCCATAAGAAATCTGACGTCATCTACAGGAATACAGGATACAATGCAAGGATTGTTTTATGTCTTACATCGGGCAAACTAACCAATGGTTACGTAAGAGGATCGGTGGACATATTTCTACCATCCGTTGCAATAAACCAGAATCAACAGCTATATCCAAACATGTTTTAGTAGATCGAGAATCATCTGCAACGGTCGGTGTCGGTCGTTTTGAGGTTATGTGAATTGAGGTTAGTGTTCCGATTGGAAAAATTTAACTCGTGCGAAGTTGTTACTTCTATATTATAAATTACTATGAAGAATTTAGATTACTTCAAAGAACTAGGCGAAGATGATCGCAAAATAGTATGTGGTAAGCTGAAAAAGTTAAATAAAGATTCCTTAATTGATATAATTATTACGGGTAAGCTTCCAACGGAATTTGAAATTAACTCGTTAATCAAGATCTATATCGATGGTGAACGATATTGTGGAACTAACATTAATTTTGATATACAAAACGAATTATTAAGTTGCCAAAAACAACAAATCAATGTGTTAAAAGCTACGATTAGTGATAATAAAAATACCATCATTTCTTTGTTGAAACAGAAGAATATGCAACCCAACGAACACGTGATAAAATTTAATAAAGTAGCTGTTTAATTTAAAAATTAACCAGAGAATCTTTACATTTCAAAATTATAATTAGTCAAAACATTGTAAATCAATGTGAAATCAATTTATAAATGTGTAATGATATAAATGTAATTTGTATCTTGCGCCAAACTGATCATCTTATTTTGCCGTCCAATGTGTATGATTTAAGTCCGGTGTAGAAATTATGGGAGAAGAGACACCGCTGCAGATTGGAAGAAAAGGGAGACTCGCGCAGGGTAACGGTCGGTCCGCCATGAGAGGACGCTCTCTTACGATCCGACCATGAAGCGGGACAATCGTTTTGAGAAGCCAGTTAGATTTTCTTGTATAAATGAATAAAATGTTAGTATTATCTGTTTTATCGTGGGTCAACGCATCGATGCTTAGGTAAATTATGTTTATAACTATTTTTATAATCGAAGGTACGAATTCTCGTGTTACTCGAATGAAATTATTATGATTGTTTAAAATATGAGTTTTACAATTGCTGAGACCTCAAAGTAGGGCGCCCACAGGTGAGTCACTATAGACGCATTTTCTACGGAAACGCCAATATGTGGAACCGCAAAAACTATGTATCTTACGACATCTATGACATAATTGTAAAACTTGGAGTCAAACATCGTGCGAGCAATTGATGCTACACACTAGATTCGATCCTTTGAATGTGAGTGGAAGAGAGATTACTTGTTTGTGTAAAGATTCGATAGAATGCGGATACCATTCGACTCGATCTTGATTTATATTTTTATGTCATGACAAAACTGTATACAAATAACATGTTATAAAGGTACTGTGTGAACAAAACAAATTAGGTATAATATTGAATCCTGTATAAACTTTACCCACATATGTGAGTTGACACATGATAAGCAAATAACCACAATTTATTTACATGCTTACTGTCTGATGCAAACTACATCAAAATAGCAAAATGTTAAGTGTATTAAATTAATTATTATAATGTCGAACAGACAAAATCACAAGTGAATGTTTACTACCTCATGGAATGCCCATGTAAGAAACATAAATAACAAATTATAATAATGTCGAACCGACAAATGTAACAAACAAAATTATCAAACGATAAACCTTCTGAACCAGATTTTTATGTGTTTAATTGTGTCTTAGTTCAATCTTACTATTTCAGGATCTGCCAGCTATGTTCAGGTTAACTTTTGTGCACGAAAAGCATTACGAGATGGGGTTGTAGTATTTTCGGTCGGCTCGCTGTGTGCACACGAGGGGTCCTATTACTAGACGATACGGTATTTTCGGGTTGATGGCCATCACATGTTGCGCTTAGGAGGTTAGGTTTAGATACACGGTGTAGGAAAATGGGGGGGGAGATTTGAATCGACGTTTTAATACTACAAATGTAAACAATGAACTAAATTTAGAAGTGCAAGGTAACAAAAATCTACATTAATGTAATATACTACACTTAAATGTTGATAAGAACTTGCAAGCTGACAAATTCCTCAACTTACAATACACTACGAATTCTTTTACTAGGTCAAGAATACGTTACGTGTAAATTATTGTTATATCAGCAGTCAGCACTTGTTGATTATGTATATAAGTTTGTTAATTTAATGAATAAAGTGACTAGCATTCGAACTCGTTTTGATTGACAGCACCCCAACAAAAACTTACACGTACAATATCAATTTACACAAATTTTTTATATTGTAGATAAATTTACATTAGTTTTAGTATTATTATAATAGCCAAATGTAAAAATAATAAAATTCAAGACGTTTTAATAGCAGTTTTTATATTTATTCTTTCTAACTACCTTATTAATACTGCGTCACGTAATAATATCAATTATTATTTTAAAATAAAGAAATAAATTTAAAATAAACAAAGTTAAATAAACTATAAATGAATGAAATATTTATTAAGCTTATTTTATATCATATTTCATTCATTTATAGTTTATTTAACTTTGTTTATTTTGAATTTATTACTTTATAACATAAAAGTTACTAATCTTACATTTATTATTTTAAAAACAAAGTTAATCCAAAAACTATTCTATTATTTTATTACGATTGAATAATACTTTAAACAAGCAAACAAGTAAAATTTTCAATTTCATCTATATAAAATATGAAGTTAAATATTAGGCAAATAACCGCATGTCAAGTAGTGTAAGTATACTATGCTAAAAATATAATTATTTTAGAAGGTAACATGTAAAATTGAAATTAAACAATAAAAATAAAATATAAGATATAAAATCAAATTTAAAAAAAGGTTACATTTATAGCGACCTCACCTTCTAAACTTTAGTGCAATAGATAAGACGAACTTATGCTTACATAATAAGTTCGCCCTCGGTGCCCCTATGGCTTGAGTACTCAAAGCTCCATTTCATACCCTAGGAATTCGTGGTTCGAATCTCCTAGCGGCCGATTTTTTATATCGGATTTTCTTAAATATTAAATCATATAAAAGATATGTGGTGTAGTGTATGTAAGGGTCCTTGGATGGAAGTTAAATTAGGCATAAAGCACACTCGAACTACCTCTTTTCACCCCGAATGTAACGGCATAATTGAAAGATTACACAGAACGTTAAAAACAGGTATAAATTGCTACCAGAGTAAAAATTGGGTTTCGGTGCTACCTTTAATACTGTTCGGTTTCAGAACCTCGTTTAGGAATGATCTGAATTCCATGGTATCACAATTAGTATACGGAACTACAGTACGCGTACCAGCTGATTTTTTTACGGAATGTAAAAACACCGCCACTACGCACGAGTTTCTTCAAACTTTGGAAAAAATTTTTGACGACGTTCGTCCTGTACCACCACAAAACCATGCAAATCGACCGATTTTTATTTTTAAATCGTTAGAATTTTGCTCCCACGTTTTCTTATGAGATAACACATTAAAAAACGCTCTTAAGCCTGCTTACTTAGGACCCTTTTTAGTGGTCTCTCGAGATAAAAAATATTTTACTATTAAAATTCGCAATAAAGAAAAAGCAGTGTCAATAGACAGATTAAAGTCCGCGCACTTGTTAGAGCAAACCATTGAATAACCATTCTTCTTGTTTTATGCATTTACCTTTCCTATTTCCTCTCTTTCCTTCTTTCTAAAAGGGGGAGTAATGTGGTGGCACAGTCATGCATGCGTGCATGCAGGGCGATGTCACTGCAGCATTCCATGGCATTACTTGGCCATTGTGGATTGATTTGGAAATCTAGGATTCACTCCTACAATTTATAAAGCTACAAAATCCTACGGCCACATTAACACTAAAATGAATAACATAATGTCATAAGGTGTGTTACTCATTAATGAGTTGATTTATTTTGCATATTATGTGTGTAATCTGATCTGATATTGTGGAACAATTCTCTTCTTCTGATTCTGCAGTTTGTTCCGCAATTAGCGCCGCATTCCTAAGGGTACCAGTCTTTTCAAAGATTTCCAATTGTGAGCGAATCAAAGCTCACCCCCTGAGAAAGTTTTCTGCTTCCGACTTACTTCTAGAAAGTACTATAGTCTATTTGGGTTTGGATTAGTCTTAGATGTCGCTTTCTACGCAAGCCGGGTTTACATAGGGAGATTTAAAAGTTTGATTACAGTATGATTGGTTGCATACCTACGAGGGGGTTTAATACGTTAAATATTAACTTGATTATAATTTTAATGAACAAAAAATTATTTAGGAACTATTTAATTACATCATCATTACATACAACTTTACATCATAAAAGCAAGCAAGATTGCTTATAACCTTTTTATATATTACATACAACCAATGTTAGAAAAGTTGTATTCATTCGAAATTCCAATTGAATTGCTTCTATACTACATTATCATCCATAGTTTGCTTCTTTGACTGTAGTATTTTCCTTAAAAACAATAAATTAAAATTCATATCATCAACACTATTTAAAAACTTTCCTGTTGATGTTCAACATTAAATATTTTCAAATAAATTCAGGATTCAATCTGGCATGCATTCTTCATCAGAAGAAAAACCTGTGTTTACTTGAAATTCCAATTGCATTGCTTCTACTGCATCGTCCACTGGATATCTAAAGTTTTCTTCATTTACAACATGTTTAACACACTGTGCCCATTTCTCAGGTGTAACTGCTTTCAAACCATCCTGAAACAAGACTTTCATATCACCAAATTTAAAAGTTTTATTATTTGCAGCAACATTGCCCTTAACTTGTGCCCAAATTAATTCGATAGGCAATCTTAAAACTTCTCTTCCAGAGGACTTAACCATTTCATCTATCACATACGAACAGTCTGGCTTCCCTACCAAATTGTTCGTTATTTTAGCTAAAATTTAGGTCAGTTGTAATAACGATCATATTATACAATATTGTAAGTAGCAAAGTAAAACTTACCTTTCAGTTTCCCACTGATTAAGTTGAATGATCCCCATTCCAATAAATTGGTATATTTGATTACTGTGTTTGTTATGTTTATATCAATAATAATTAATAATTGTTGAAAGATTTATAATTTTATTGATGTAAACACAGTCTAAAATGTGCAAATGATAATGAAGATGATGATGAACAGAGTTATGTATTACCAAATTTATTATTAAGATATATAAGAATAAGATTTACCGAAAAGTTCTACATTTAATTCTGTCCGTTCTGCTGGAATTCCTTGTGCGTCAAGCCATTCCATCATTTGCGACTTGGTCCAACTTTTAAGTGGTCTCTTGTCTTTTCTTCTTGAATGATATGAAGCGTTGTCCATTACTATAACACAATTAGGTTCCAAAAGGGGTAAAATTCTCTCCATCCATTCTTCAAATACAGTTGAATTCATCTCTTCATGATAGTCGCTAGTTTTTTTCGATTCAAAACACAATAATCCATTTTCCACAAATCCTGCCTCGTTTCCTATATGAAGAATAATCAATCGCTTACCTTTACCTGAGGGGTTTTTTAATCCTGTCTAAAATACATTTATAATTTAGTAATCGATAATTATATAAATTAGTGTATACTATTACCGAGAGACCTTTGTTGAAAGCTTCACCTGCACTTGTTATAGATTGGTCTTTCCATACTTTAGCAGTAGTGTGACCAGCATTCACCCAAGTTTCATCAAGATAGTATATTGTCCGCCCTTGTAATCTAAAATTTCTAACACTGTTTAAATACTTACGCCGCCATATGATCAGTTCTGCTTTCTCTATTAATAAATGGTTTCTTGATCTTTTTTCCCAAACAAAATTTAATGCCGTCAGTGTTTTGTATAATGTAGTTCGTTGCATGCTAGGGAGCACTTCATTATTTTGCACTTTCTAATAAATAAAATTAATATGTGCTTAAGAAATTATAAAGTATCACACTAAAGAAATTCTTACATCAAGGATTTTATCGACGGTAGGTACATCATTTGCAAGAAAAAATTGATGAACTATTCTTCGTAATGTTGATTTCTGAAAATCGTTTAATTTGTCATAAGTGCTCTTGCGTTCTCTTTTTTTTGTTGGTGATGCCAAAGTGCCCCTTTTGTCCATCTCAAGAACAGTGTTCCACATTGACTGAACTGAAATTCCCAAATCGTTAGCAGCTGAAGTTACACTACCTGTTCTGACGTGTCCTGCATTACGATACTTTATATAAATGTTATACATCATTATCTTCTGTCCACTATGTATAATTTTCCCTTGATGATTTTTAATGACATCTCGAAAACTCCAATTATCGTTGGCTTCATTTGAACAACTCGATTCGGTTTGATTTGATTCTAGACTTCCGACGGTGAAAATTTCTTGTTCAAAATTATAAAATTCCTGATTACTAGTTCCTGGTTGATCCATAACTTAATTTAAAAAAACCTAAATTTCTAAAACAAATAGAGGTTAGAATTCACAAATGCGGTTTTTTAACACAACGAAAATGTTATTAAAATAACAATTTGATTTTAACGTATTCTTGGTTCAAACAGCAATAAATCCGCTAGTAATATTATAAATTCGTTACAAAATTTTTCGAAAAAATATTTATAAACGTCAAATCTCAAACGATTACAGTGGTGTGAACTTGCAAATTTATTTTTGAATATCAACCAATCAGATTTCAAGGTTAATATTTTTAGTTCCGATTTCAAGACTAATCTTAACACAAATGGACTATAAGTAGCTAGCTACTAGCGTTAATTCCATCCACGAGATGTCAAGTGGCGTTTGCTCAGCTGATAGCTGCTCTGACAGCAAGTTTGGGTTACATGCGCTTGCGTAGTTACGGGAGGGAACCCTTTTTTTTATTTATATAAATAAATTTAATTAAATGCAGTTAAAGCTATACTAAGAGTGATGCTGCGAGTACTTGTTTCCATGATGCAACTGAACCGATTGAATAAATAATTGATGGAGAACGTATCCAAGTATCTGCGTTTCTCCTGATAACAAAATCTAATAATCTGAAGGTAGAAAAAGATGAAGTTATTAAAAATTGGCGCTGGCAAGGAGTTTCCAATGCAACTCGTCTAAGAAGATGGTCATATTTAGAATCTCAATAAGAATAGAAATATTTGGATTTAAATGACAATAGAAACTTCGTTCTAATTGGCTTTCTCGAAACGGTAGTTCTCCCCATTGACCAATCAAAGTTGACCAAATCAATTATGTCGGTATTAATATTTGTGCATTCAACTGTTTAATGCAAATATTGACAACTTCTCTTGGTGATTAAGAAAAGTTAAAAGATAATTCTATTTTCGAAGAAATGAAATAAAATGCAAATAAAATTTGCAACACATGGCGGGTACATTTTGGCACCCCACAAATTTAAATTGAAACTATTTTGCAAACGGTATTAACACAAACAAAAATAATTAACATACAAACGTAAACAAGCAATACACAAAGATTGCGAACATAGGTAACATACACGATATATAGTATATCTATGTAGAACGGTATGTACAATTTACCGGTTGACGACAATGTTTGGAGACTGAGCGACTGAATTCTTGCTCAATTTGTTTCCACGCTTTCTCTTCGTCTATCCACATAACTGAGTTGCTTTTTTTGTTTTCTATTATGCCCTTAAAGCAAGTTTTCCTCTTCTAAAGAAAATCCCTTACATCGGAATTTATTATCCATCTATAACAATAAACACCTGAGATAAAAATCAATATCTAATTAACTTGATGTACTTAGTTTAAGATAAAATTCTTTTATGCATAAAATAACATATGGTGAGGCTTCGGTAATAGAAAAATATTGAATAAGAATATAAATAAGTAAAATAATTTTCTACTAATAGCCAATATTATTATAGTACAGGCTGACCGTCCGATTTTTGAACATAGGAAATTTCTTTTTTCTAAATTCCTGCTTCCCGTTATAACGGACAAGAACCAAAAGTATATCAAATTAAAGAAATTTTTATTTCGTGTCTAAAGATATTCAATATTTGATATATTGTTTTTCAATTATTGTTAAAAACTCGATAGTAAAATTAAGAAATATGCTTTTCAAAAAATATTAGCAGGCTTGGTCGACAAATTACTTTGACAGATTAAAATTAATTTGGTTAAAAATGGTAATGCGGCAACTAAAACGTAAATGAGATGACCCAGCCATCTAATATTTATTTAAAAAGCACTATTTCTTAATTTTGTCGAATTTTTAACAATAAATAAAAAACAAAATATCAAGTGTTAAATATCTTTAAAAGCATGCTAACATTTACAGAAACGTGTAAATCAAATACGGTGTATTACCGTAGCCCTTATTATTTATGATTGATAATAATGTATGATTCAAAATATGTCTTAGCAAGTAAATACATAATTTAATACCAACATAAATTTAGATGAGTAACTTACCTTATTCTTCAACAGCAGAAACTTGGAATTTAAAATATTAATCAAAATCACTTGGAACACAATTTTCAAATAACTATAACTTGTACGTTTCGGTATAATTCGTGTTTATCCGCAAGTGACAGATAAATAAGTGCTGCCAACCTTTCTAAACCTACGGTTAACTGCCGGTGAGTAAACCCTAGGTCAAAATTTGCTTGTGAAACGCTTCTAGTCTCAAACCTCAAGTTAACCTTCAGGTCAAGGTTACGTAACCTTAGGTTTTAACTATCGATTGTGAAACCGGCCGTAATAGTAGTTATGTTCCATTAATGATATATTATATTTTAAGTTTTTTTTTTGAATCCGTTAAGTATTAGATTGAGTTTAGTGATGTTGAGGTAGTAATTGCGATAATGGGAGTTTTTTTGCAACCACGAATTTCCTTCTTGTGCTAGGAACAACCCTGGCTTACTGACTCGGAAGTTATGTTTATAAATAACTTAGAAATTATTTGTTAATAAGTTTATTGATAAAATAACATTGAATTTACGAAATACAAGTATCAACTGTGTAAAACAAAATGGTATTGAAGAATGGTTTGTATCGGTATTTATGTGTTGCTTATCATGTTGATAAGTTTTACAGTATCCAAGGGATGCATCATATGGTCTATGAATTAAGATGTAGGCAGGGTTGGGCTCGGTTTAGTTATGTGAAGTTCAGTTACGTAACTCGGATGTTCGGCAGGTTGGCTCTCGAAGGACTTCGTGTAGATCGAATTTTCTTGCGGCAGATGAATTGCTTAACTTCATTAATTCAATAAGTTCTTCTTGTTATTGCCGAGTGGCATCTCACCCGTAGTTAAGGTGTAAGATTTTGTATTCTTTCTTGTCCGGGCATTTTAAATGATAGCTTATATTAAGTAAGCCGTTTGGCTATCCCGTGTATACGTTTTATGTATGTATGCGCATTTTTTGTTGTTTTTTTTTTGTCTGACTTTTTAGAGGGTGTTACGCCCCGTGTATTAGTTAAGTAAATTCTAATTTTATACTGTCGCCAGGCGCGACATTGAGATAAATCCGGATAGTGCAAGGGAAGGGAGCGAGGTTGCTTGCCTTATGGAATGATAAGAGGCACTCCTGGACGAACCACGTAAAACAACGGTAACGGCAGTTTGGTCCCCAATATAATTTGAATTGGGGGCGATCGGTGCAGTGGGCCTGAACCTAAAAATCCGTCGGTTATGTGTATTATTGAGTGATTGTATCCGGAGGGTAGTGATGCCGTCAAGATCAAGACAATCAAGACTCTTGTCTTGAAAATCTTGAAATTTCAAGACAAGAGTCGATATTAATCTTGTCTTGAAATTTCAAGACAAGATCAAGAAGATCTATCAAGAGTCTTGACGCCAATCAAGAGTCTTGATGTTTTGCCTATAATATTGTTTATTACGATTATCGACCGATGCTGCCTTTGAATCTCTAAAAATTTAATAATTTTTTGTTTTACGAAATAAGAAAATACTAGATAAACTTCAGATACTGGAGACAGAAAGTAAAATTTTAATACACTTTATTAAATACTGTAATACAAAAACTAAACATTTTTAATATCGGAACACTGGATACATACAATGGATCACAGAAATAAGCGTACAGTCCCATGTTGGCAATGTAAATTCAACATTTTGAAGGCGTTTTTGTCATATAAAAATCGATTTGAGAGTAAAACTTTATAGACATTTTTTGTTGCAAATTTTATCGTCTTCAATTTTATTTATATACATTTGTTTATTTAGTTGCACCGTTTCTGTTTTATAGCGACTTAAACAAGACTCTGTAAAATACAAAAAATGTTGTCATCTATATTTTTAAAAAGTGCATAAAATACATGCATCACTTATTATGTACTGTGCAATTTTAAAAATAAGAAAATGGGTTAATGCAGAGTGAATGATTAATCATTGATTATGCGATTGTGCAAAGTTTTAAAATTCAAGACTTTCAAGACTTTCAAGACAAGATCAAGCGTTTACTCCTCAAGATCAAGAGTTACCGAATTCTTGTCTTGAAATTTCAAGACAAGATCAAGACTTCCCAAGTCTTGTCTTGATTACTCTTGACGGCATCACTACCGGAGGGTGCCAGGATAGTTCTGATTATAAGGTTAGCGTAGTTTAAGCTTAAGTTATCTGTTCATTATTGTATTATTACTGTTAATTAGGTTAAGATTGATATTCTACTTGCGTTATATGAGTTATGAAATAATTGTGTTTGGCTATCCCCGTGTGACCAATTGTTCCCACCCTGGGTTCTTTTGCCTCGACGGCTGGCTAGTGGACTTCTGTCCAAAATTAAAGGGTAAGTAGCGTAACAAATTTGAATTTTCATTTGGACATAATATTCTCTGTTTAAATGCAGTCAGTTTACTGATAAGAGAATGCAAATGAACTTTTCGAATAAATTCCTGAAAGCTCTTGTGTATTATAGAAAGTCATCTTAACTTTTCAAAATGTTAATGCTTTCATTTTCGTATAGAAACTTTTGCTTTTGTCTAATAATTTAGACAAAAAAATAAAAATTGTCTACTTTTTTATTTAGCATAATTGAGATTATGAGATAAAAGGTAATTCATCTCTTTTTCTCTGTTAAATTAATACATTTACGTTTTTTGTCATATTAAAATCGATTTTACAGCAAGACATTTTTTGTTGAAAATTTCATTGCCTTCAATTTTGTTTCTATACATTTTTCTATTTTGTGGCGCCGTTTCTGACTGAGAGCGACTTAAACATGACTGTGTAAAATGAAAAAAATATTGTCGTCTATATCTCGGAAACGGTGCGATAAAATATAAAAATTTATGTGAACAAAAATGTAGAGAATGAAATTTACAAGAAAGAGATGCCTATTCATTTTTATATTTTGTCGCACCGTTTCCGAGATAGACGACTATATTTGTTGCATTTTACAGAGTTATGTTTAAGGTGGGCATAAGTGAGACAGAAAATGCATAGTACTCTTTCTCTCATGCACATGGGAGCGCATAGGAAACAAAAATCAACATAACGTCGTAAGAATTTTCAAAACGAAACATAATTTCTTGATTGTTTTTCAATTTTTAGAATCTTAAAGCTTCAAAAACTGTTCTAAAGAAAATTTCTAGTCGATCGGATAATTACTTTTAAAAATACGATAGTTTTCAAAACAGCCGAAAAATAGTTGATACAATTTTACACAGATTTTATTTTTTTTAAAAGTCGTTTTAAATCAGATCGTCTTAAAAATTCCTTTAGAACAACCGCAAATATATTATCCTTCGATTAAAACTAAAACACTTAAAAAATTCGGTTTATTTTCGAAGCAACCTTCGACGTTTCGTCAAATAATTTTCTGATCGATTTCGATATTTTTATTGCAGCAAATTTGATTAAAATTTACAGATTGCTAAAATTTTAGTGAAGCTTTAGAAAAGCAGAGAGCGCTGTATTTTTAAATGACTTTTGTATAATGAACATTGTATAAGAAATAATTAATCTCCAAGATTTTTTATTATGAATAACTAAAGCAATAATATTTTTGTATAATTAGGCTAATAAAAATGTTACAATTTACAATTCTAGTTTAGCAAAGACGAACAATTTTTTTCTTGAAAACAATCAAGAGACCTGCAAAAAGGTTGTTGGGATTCACGTTCAATTTTTAAAACGCAACTATCGGTCAGTAAATAAAAGGGGAGGAGCTTATGTCTCCCACTAATAAAATCACAACCTTAAGTCGCTCTCAGTAAATAACGGCGCGACATAGCTGCTTTTGCAAGTCCTTGATATTTACATTATTTATCTTTGATAATATGCTAAATTGTTTGAATAAAATACACTTTTTCTGAGTTCTCGAAACCCACCTAACCCTTTATGTTGTTTTTCCGGATTGTTTTGTTTTGTAGCTATTTACTAATTTAAATATAATTTTGTTTTTTTTTTCACGTTAAAGGCAATATTTTTTTGTCGGACAACGTATATTGAATGTTGGTTTTTTTATTATAAAACTAAAACGAAAGGAAAGAAGAGGTTATGTATAAATTTTAGTCCATCATGCAGTTGTAGACGTCTTTGACTCGTCGGACGGCGAAATCTGCAAAAAAAATATTGTCGAACACATATAACATGTAGTTCAACATATTTTCCTTAAGCGATCCTAAAAAAATCAGCTGGTTATTAATAAATTTTTGGAAGTCTTAACGGTCCAACAGTTTTGTCGGACGAGTTTTGTTTCGCCCGTATCATCGCCATTTCAAGCAGCTATGTTTGGGCACCATAAAAAGGTCGACTTTTGGGCAACGTGGAAGAAAAAAGTCGCGGTTTCGAGAATTTTCGCAGAGAAAAAAGTTGGTAGACTAATGGCCGGTTTCACCAACCTTAGTTAAATATGCCTTGACGCTGATCAAATTGACGCTCCGTCAAATTTTGACGCCTTGTTAAACCAAAAGTCATTTCACCAACATTGATCTTTCGTTAAAAATCTATCGTCAAATTTAACGTTTGTTAAATTTGTAACCAAGTATCATTTATATTGGCTGCAATGAAATATCAAATTACTCGTTTCCTATTGGCTTCAAGTTTTGACAGTTATTAAAACAGGCAAGTTTGTCAAGTAGGGTTATAATCGGCTTTAAATAAGTGAAAATTATTGAACATAAGAAAACCGTAATGTTAAAAGTAATTGTTGCATAGGAGTATAATTATGTAAAGACTCTCTGCAACAAAATTGTTATAATTTTTAACCTTAAAGTAATATTAAATGTTTAACATAAAAAACATAATTAAAATACTACAATTTTAAATTTTTTTTAAATATAAATTCAAATTCGTGTAATTTATTTAATAATATTTGCGAAAATGATCAAACAAAACTGCAACTTGCAAGTCAATAGTAAATAAACGAGCCGTTAAATATTTGACGGTGGAATATTCGATCGTCAAATTTGATCGTAAATTTGACCAACGTTAACTACATTTTGCAATGGTGAAACAGATTTTCATGAATTAACGAGCGTCAAACCATTTGACGTCGATCAAATGCCTTGACGAAGGTTGGTGAAACCGGGCATAGGTGTCCTTAATCCATATAAAAAAATTTAAGAGCGTTATAAGAGAGAGTTTTAAGAGTGTAAGAGCGTATGTTGCACGATCCGGGTTACTTAAAATCAAATATTTGATTTTGCCTTCTATGTACATGCAGTGTATTGAGGTGAGATTATTTTATCATGTATTGTCAACTTTAAAAATGAATTAATTTGCAGTCCTAAAGAAGCTTACAATAAAGATAAGCGAAACATCAACGAAATACACAGTATGTAGTTTCATTTACAGCCCTAAGTCAAAATTCCCAAAAATACCTTTGAAAAAAGTGAAATGGAAGAAAAGAGATAAATATCATCCAGAAATAATGGGAGATTATTTAACAGAATTAAAAGGGAACATGGTGTTGAAGCGTGGCGTGTGGCGAAGGGTGTTATGAACGAATATGAAAGGTTGGCGAGGATGACAAACAATAGAAACTCTCTGTTGAGGTGTAGAGTCGAGGAAATACCGCCGTCACACATAGATAATACTTTCAAGGGATTGGTTTTGATGTTGTTTTGATGAAAAACAACATAAACAGATTCAAGAGATCACTTCTTAATTAGGAAATTAAGTCATCTTGCGAGATAGTTGGAAACATTGAGAAATACATAAAACAACTTGAATACAAGTTTAGTTAAGAGTTGACAGGCAGATTACTTGGTAGATTGAGCGAAGCGTGCAAGAAGAGATATAATTGGCTATTCATATTAAATAAAAGAAAAAATATGATAAAATTTGACAAGATTGTACAAAGAAGAAATTAAATAAAGCTTGAAACTAGTAATAAAGTATTGAATTACACTAATGTACTGTTGCCTAGTGCAATTATGTCTTCGTTACAGTTGAACTCTAAATTTGGATTGCCTGTGGACAAGTTCCCTACCCTTGCAGTTATTAAAGATTTAGAAGGTTATCTGCAAAACTTGAAATGTGATGAAGACGCTACAAATAATTTTAGAGCGAAGTGCATAAATGTGGTCACAAACCACAGGAATTATATGAAAAATAAATGGGAAGACCAACTCTACAAACAAATAAAGAAAAATTATAAAAAAACGAAGTATTTTTCAAATCCCATCTTGAAATAATAGTGCCGAAAGCAGATAAAGGAAATGATAATCTTTTTAAAAAAATATCAAAAAATCCTACAGCTAATTATCAGAGGAGAGTCAACAAATTTCTTATGGAGATGAGATATAGAAGATCTACATATACAGTGACTCGCAAAAGTTCTCGGACTCCTATCTTACCAATGTAAATTGAACATTTTGAAGCTGTATTTTGTCATATAAAAATCGATTTTTTGCAATTGCGGGTGTAAAGTACTCACTTTAGACCCCGATTTGCGGGTGTAAAGTGGCACTTTTTCGCCCAAGGGCAAAAAAAAAGTTACTGCCGGGCAAAAAAGAAGTCACCAGATTTTATTATCATTTAATTTTAATTTTTTTGTAACATTTACATTTATGTTTACTTGACCGTAATTTGTGATTTTTTTTGTTTTATTTTGAGTTTTGGCGCCGCAATTCTTTTAGGTGAATCGTCAATCAACCTCAACCGCAAGCAGAAGCCAATCAAAATCTCACTCCCTGAGTTAACGTCTCATTGCCACCGACGATTTGATTTAGCCGTTACGTAAAGTACACCCACGAACACCAATAGGGCCGTGCAAGCGCAATTGGTGCTACATAGGATAAAGAAATCGCTACTACCTTGCACTTCGTAGTTTCACGAACGATTCTTATGATGATGTTGATTTGTGATGTTGTTAGCAAATTGAATTTATTGAACATAAATCGCAGGTTATAAAAATTCCCAATGGAACCTGGTTCGTACATTACTAATGACTCCCACTGAGTTAGCAACTATTCGTTCCAACTTCCGGAAACAGACTTTCAAGGCACTCGTTTACTTTTAACTAATATTCAGCAGAGTCCTTTATTGACACGGAACGTTCTAGAAACTTGACCTCACTCTCTCACGTTCAAACCAAGTCTGCCTTAACGAGCGATGTTACAAACTTTTAAGGTCAAGATGTGCCGCGAAAGTTGCGCATAGGAGAGTCCCATAGGCGTCCAGAGCAAGCGTACGCAAGAAGCCGCGACAACAATTATTAACATTAAATTGTTACAAAATGTTCGTTTTTCAACGATAGGTACTGTTTTTGACTTTTTAAATGTTTTCTTTACAATGATAGGTATTATTTTTAACTTTTTCAATGTTTTCTTTTTTGTTTTTTTTGTGGACTTTTTTGTTTTGTTTTTATATTTTGCATTGGGGGTTTTTTAAATTTTTAATTTAATTTTTATTTTAAAATTTTTAAACTTAGTTACAAAAGAAGTTATGATAAGTACAGTTATTAATCAATGGCCATTTAAAAGTTGTTGTCCTATTACTCGAACTTCAACTGGATTATACTAAATTCTGCTGCTTTTTATGTGAATGGGACAGTCGAAACAGAACAAACCACTATCGTAAAAAACACATGGCCTACGCGTGAATCCTTAATTCCTGGACAAAAAAACTTGAAGTATTTGCCCCTAGTAGAGCCATCCGAAGACTTATTCCACCATTGCATATCAAATTAGGCCTGATCAAAAATTTTGTAAATGCAATGGATCGCAATGGAAGTGGTTTTTTGTATGTGAAAGAAAAATTCCCCAAAATAAGTGATGCAAAGATAAAAGAAGGTATTTTCGGATGACCTCAAATCAGAGAGGTAATAAAAGAACTGGTTTCGAAGAAAAATTGAACGATTTAGAAAAACCAGCATGGAAATCTTTTAAGAATGTTGTTGCAAATTTTTTGGGTAACCATAAGAGTGAGATCTACAGAGAGTTGGTTAGCGAGCTATTGTTGGCTTTTCAAGCATTGAGTTGCAATATGTCACTCAAGATTCATCTTTTAGACTTGCACTTGGATTTTTTCCTCAGAATTTGGGGGCTGTGCGCGATGAGCACGAAGAAAGGTTCCATCAGGACATTTCTAAGATGGAAAAACGTTACCAAGGCAAATGGGACCCAAATATTTTGGCAGATTACTGCTAGACAATCAAAAGAGACCAACTAGGGGATAAATTTGATAGAAAATCTTAGATCGTAACGTCATAATAAAACTTTTTCACAATTTTGGTTTAGGAAGTTATTGTTTTTTGAAATATTTTATTATATTAAGACCCATTGAGGACATTTTTATCAAATAATTATACACTTTCCTCAATTATATATTTTATTTAGGACCAGTTTCGGATAATCCTATCCTTTATCAACTAAAAATAAAATTACAACATTATAAATACAAATTAAAATTAATTCTGCCCTGACATCTTACCGTCATAAATATAGTTATCAAATTTAAAACAATAAGCAATCTATAAATAATTTACAAAACAATTTAAAAATATCGTGATTGACAATAATAGCACTATAAATACTGATCTTTAAAAAATTTCAAATATTGGTGTGTAACTGAGGTTTTCATGTTCGTTTAGGCAAGTGCAGTTAGGATCTTTTTGTAATTTCCTAATTTCTAGTACCTCGAGAAGATTCATTTTGTAACCCTTTTTTTCGTTATGCAAAATATTTATATTGTTATTATTTATATGATGGGCTGTTTCTAATAAATCATATATAATAAAATTTCATATTTAGGCCCAATTAGCGACAAAATTAGAAGAATACTCAATAAGTATAATATGAAAACAACAATAAAAAGTGTTAACACATTAAAAGAATCCATCTTCAACAATAAAGATAAAATTTACAAAAGCGGCATATATAAAATTAGCTGCGGAAGCTGCAATGCAAAATATGTTGAACAAACCGGAAGGAATCTTAAGATAACACTGAATGAACATCAGAATAAAAATAAATTTTCGGCAGTTTCCCAACATACTGCAACTAATTGTTTATGATATTTTTTTTTGAATTTAGCCCACTTGAATAACAATCTGATTAATAAATATCATAACCTGGTTACAAATTGAACTTGAATAAGATTTTTTGCGCGCTATTGATCTAATTTTTTGCATTATGCCTTCCTACCGATAATTCGGGTGGTTAAGAGCCGAGGGGGGAGAGCCCAATAATGGTAGAGGTGAGTACATTTTTTTATCGGGAAATAAACACATTAAATATTATGATAAAATTATTCACAATATTAGCATTATGAAAACAATATTTTTGAATTAGCTATAACTCAAGAACGGCGCTAAATATCGCAAAACTGAAAAAAAATCTCCCCCCTCGGCTCTTGATTCTAGGACACTTCGCTACTGGGCATCTCGCACCCGGACATTTCGCACCCGGATATTTCGCACCCGGACATTTCGCTACCGGGACATTTCGCTACCGGGGTATTTCGCTACTAGGACATTTCGCTACCGGACATTTCGCTACTGGGGACATTTCGCTACTACTTTTAGAATATTATTCATTATCAGAGATATTTTTAAATTTTCCCAGATTTACCCTAAGAGATGCCCCAACCTTGCTAGTAGCATCTTTTCGAATTCTGGGTTAACATTCATTAAAAAATAATTCTAAAAAGTGTGGTAAAGGTGATATCAAAATCAACAGGTGTCAAGTCCGTATTCAGTACCATTTGGTTACTAATTATTAATACCATATAATATCATAATTAATAAAAACTTAAGGGGCCGGTCCAAGTTCTACGCTTCCAAATTTCGCCAAAATTTTTGCACTGCCTGGTAGGTAATGGTCCATATAGTAAATGTAAATAATAAAATTTGCGGAATATCCAGTAGTTTTTCAAAAATAACAAAATTCGAAAATTGCAATTTCAAAGGTAATGGATCCGAGATTTGCCGTGGTTGCGCTTGTCGAAACTGAATTTCCGCCAACTCTCGCTTGGCTCCGCCTTGCTTCGAGCGCTTCGAGCCGTTTTGACAGGCGCTAAACTCATTAAAAACATCCCCGGAGGGCACGGACCTGGAAAAATGATAAAATTCGAAAGCTGGGATCTGAGATGAGCAACGTCTCCGCACGCCCTACGGGCGGCTTCGGACGGTTTTCACAACCGCTGTAGTGTAAATTAAGAAAATAAAATAAAATAAGGAATAATATGTTAAAACTGGAAGCGAAATGTCCCCGGTAGCGAAATGTTCGGGAGCGAAATGTCCTAGTAGCGAAATGTCCCTATAGCAAAATGTCCTGGTAGCGAAATGTCCTGGTACGAAATGTCCGGGTGCAAAATGTCCGGGTGCGAAATGTCCAGTAGCGAAACGTCCGGTCACCATTGGGCTTACAGCTTTAAAAAACGAGCGTAAGCCAAAATCACGCTTTTTAATATAGCTGCGCGCCCAATAACGGATAATTTTCGAGGCTCGGCCAGTAATATACTATTAATTCTCAAGTACGTAATATTACATTAATAAAAATAAAGAACCGTGACAATTATAAACTATCCGAATGTTCGAAAATAGTCAATTAAGGCATGCCTTATAGTATTATTTCCTACTTGTACCTTTGGAAACTCTTCAACATCATTAATTAATTCGATAGCAGTCTCTTCTTCGACAGTTAAAGGAGGTTGCAAGTCTCTCAATAAGCAAGCAATATTATGGAGAATTGCTGTAGTGACCACAATTGCTTCAATTTTTCTTTTATTTAATTTTATTTCTAAACCAAGAAACCAGCGTTTCCACAAATAAAAGCAGCGTCTATATGATTGCGAGTCCTGATCTGTGCCTCGTTAAAAAGTTGTTCTGCCTGAGATAGCGTATTGGCTAATGGTGTAATTAAATATGACTTTACACCATAATCTGCATCACCTACTAATAAGCTATCTCCCATAAGGCTTTGCTCACAGTTGGTAGGATGGAAATTGGTCTATAGTTTGAGTGGTCAGATTTTTTTCCCATTTTCAAAATGGGAACTACTCTTGCTATCTTCATAACATCTAGAAATGTACAGTTTTCTATGCACATATTTAACGGGTCTGTAAAGGGTACCAGAATCACACTAATAGCTGATTTCAAAAATTTGGAATTTAAATTATAAATATCCTTGCTATTGCTGTTTTTTAATAACATTACTATTTTGTTTACTTCAGTGTACGTTGTTTTCTTAAATCAAAACTTTGAGATACGGTGAGTTGCTTTATTGTTCCTAATGTAGTACTGTAGTTGATCTACTTTTGCTTGAGGTAGATTATTAGATATTGTTTGTGCAATTTGAGAAAAGTAATTGCTGAAGGTAGTAGGCGATGGTGCCTCATTTACGACTGCATGTTTGGTTTTATTTTGATTAATTAGTTTCCAGGCTGCTGCAGATTTATTTCATGATATTTATAAAAATTCGTCAATTTTTACTTTTTTTGCATGCTTTATTTTGTTACTGTGAATTGTTTAAATTTTCTAACAATTTCTCTCGAGTTACGCTGATTTCTAAGTAAATCAGTTAGGAAATGCAGTCAGTCGCTTAGGTTTTTAAGCTCGTCATTAAACCACGTCTTGATCGTACCAGTGTTGTATATTTTTCCAGATTTTTTTTCAAAACATTCAGATATTGCTTCTGTAATTATATAATTGAATTTGTAGAATTTATCATCAATGCTTACCATTATCCACGAAAGACCAGTCAGTCGCCTCAAACTATAGTTGTTTCAACCTCGTTTAGTTGTTGGGGTACACATAATGTTAGGTATACATTGTTGTTCTGCCATGTTTTTGTTTTGTTTGAACTTCGTTGTTAATGTTTATGGATAAATTTTGGTGGTCAGATACCCCAAAATTTTCCACTTGTACACTGATGTCCTCAATATTGGCAAAACATTGTCAAGGTACGAATCATCTCTGATATTCAAAAAGTTTCTTCTCGTCAACCCAAAGGAGTGGAAAAAGTTAACCACATCCCGAGCTTCCGATTCTTCGGTGTTAAAAAGTACATTGAAATCACCTGTGATGACGATGCTCTGCCTTCCGTATCTCAGCAACATGCTCTTCATTTCGGTTAGGAATTTGTATACACTCCTACAAAGTTTATGCCCTCGTACGTAATCCCACATACTATTTCACAATGCATTTCTTCAATGTATTCAGTCATTTTTAAGTTATTAATATTGCAATTTGCCTCAGTGAATACACAAACGCCTCCATGTTTTTTTGTGTCCTACAGAAATGTGATGTCATTTCTTAGTTTTCTAGATGTACTGCCTCAGTTTGGCTTCAGGCAACCAGTGTTCCACTAAAAATACTAAATTAAAATTTTTCAACTAATCAACTAATAATGATTCAATTTGTAGCATCTTATCGATGCTCATTGGCAAACAAAATACTTATGTTTGTAAATTCCCGATCTGGTGATTCTGAAAAATTTCTATGTTTGTAGTGTTATTTCTTTCGATTCTCTCTTCCCTCTTCCAGAAGTATCTGGCAAACCTAACATTTCTTGGCCATAGATTTGTATCGAACATTTTCTCTTTCAGTGCGAAGTCCGCTCCCACTCGAAATCGAATTGATTGTGTAATTCTTGGTGGTAAACATCACATATGTCAAGGAATGTTAATGAGTTATTGGTTTCTGTTTCTATTATAAACTGTAAACGCGGGTGAAAGTTGTTAAAGTGATCTTAAACTAGTTTGCTCTTTAGGTATAGCCGTAATGATGTCGTCCACAAAATTTTAAATAAAATCGATAAAATCTATCCAATTTATATCTATAAATTGATTTGATTTGATTTAAACGTGTGATTCTACATTATTTGTTTTAAAGCGAAATTATTTTTTTCAATGATAACAAAATGATTTTGTTTTTTAACTGAACAATTTTTCCTTGATGATGAGAAATGGTAATTCTCAAAACTAGCTGCAAGTATTATCGATAAAAATTGCACATTATAATGCTGCTATCAATTTATATAATTTGAATCAAAATAGTAAACGTTGATTATAAAATGTATATTATCTATATAAGTAGTATGTACAATTATCATTATTTTCATGTGATACATAATCAAAAATTTTTTACATAGATACTTTTAAAAATAATTACCTTTTTTATATTTTTTAATATAATTTATTTTTTTATTTATTTGTTTATTTTATCTTATTTTAATAAAATAGCCAGTAAATTTATCTCATTTTCATGATTAACCACATTTTTTCAATTTCAGATCGGTGGTAGAAAACGAATTTGATTGATTGATAGTTTCTTTAAAATTGTTTTTTCGATGTTAATATTTTATTAAAATTAACAATACCTTTTTATAAACTATTACTATTTGCTACCGGGTCAGATGTTACTCAGGGCTTAATGCTAGCTCTGGGAGCAGATATTCCAAATATAAAATAATACTTACCTTAGACACTGAATTTGGAGG
This sequence comes from Cantharis lateralis, assembly GCA_963170105.1. NCBI lineage: Eukaryota > Metazoa > Arthropoda > Insecta > Coleoptera > Cantharidae > Cantharis > Cantharis lateralis. Next base: position 16,749,361 of record OY720629.1, read on the forward strand.
ATTACGGAGTGATGCCGCTAAAGTAAACCGCTACTGAGAGCTAGCGATGGGTGGTGGGTTGAGCGCCACGCAGTTTAAAAATCACTCCATAAAATAGCCGTCAAAAATACCTTCCTAACTGCGAAGGATGGTAGGCTGGGTAAGGGATTAGGTACTACTACAAATATAATAAAAATAGGATAAATATTTGTCAGCCGTATAATTACATTGTAATGCCAGTCGCTAAACTGAGGAAGTTAACCAACTTCACCAAATCCGCTAGTGGACACTCACCCTTTAGCAATCTTGACTCTTATGTAATATGATGTACCCAGTTTTGCTCCTCTCAATTTTTAATAATTTCAGTTTTAAGAAATACAAAAATTTTATTTATATCAGAAATTTTACTTTACAAAATTTTATTATCAAAAATTATCAGTTCAAACTTTACCAATTGGTTTAAAACAAATTTTAATGTTCGTAATCGTAACCTACAGTCGGCTACCGTTCAAATAGTCATTCCTAGTCAGATTTTCAATTCACATTTATTAGCAAATTTCTCTAGATATTGAAAATTTCAGTATGGTTAAATTGTTAAATTTTACAAATAACACAAAAATTATAAGTTTTCGGCGCAAGTTTAAATTTTTCACAGGTAATGTTATTAACGTTAATTCGTCTCACCCTCTGTAGCTTTCTTCTTTAGTTGCTTGGTTCGAATTTAATCTATTTTGCTCCTGGATTTCTCCTTCAATTGTGGATTTGATTTTAATTTTTATATTTTCATCGAATTAGTGGTAAATTTCTTCTAATTCTATCTAAAAGAAAAGCACCAACACTTCTTAAATTAGATTAGTATATATCTAATAATTTTTATAAATTTTTAATGGATCAAGATTTCGCAACTTGATTTTTGATTCTAGGCTTGCAGTAAATTTTGGTCTTAACTGTGCCAATATTCCACCTAAAATGAATTTTTATTCTACTGTTTGTTAAAACTTTTCGCGCATTTCAATTTTTAAAATTTTAAACGCACAACAATAATAAATACAAATCTTACAATTTAATACCATAGGTGACATCGTTTTGAACAGTATTTTCTCTCATTCGAGAATCGTGATTAAGAACATCCTTTTTATCTCAAACAATCCTGACACAATATATTGGTAAGTTATAAACTGATTTATTTATTTTAAAAATTAATTTATTTCTTTATCAAAAATTGGATGGGAATCTCCAAAATAATCAAGATCACTGATGAATTTCCACCAGCGTAGAAAATAAAATGAATTGTAAAATTACTTAACTTGAAATAAAATATTATTATTCAAAAATTTCATAACAATATACTGATTCCCCAAAAATATCACTGAGGAATGAGGACAGTTAAGTTTATAAAAAAATTGGGCTACCTACTGATCTTTAAAAAAAACAGTCTATGAAATGTTGTACACGAAGTAGGTTATGAAATAACCGTATATGTATACAAAGCGCACAATAAATGGTACACGCCTCTGTAATAATTTCCAGGTTGCTACAATAAGTTGTATGATCAAAGTAAATTGTGTAATGACGTCCCAATAAAATATAAATAATGTTATAAAAAAACAATAACAATAAATTGTACGGCACAACAGATCCTATCTTAATGTTCTGGAGGTTGATCCTGGAAACTGGAGTGTACGGGTGTTGGTGGTGGAACTGGCCAAGATGGAATATTTAGTGCAGGTGTTGCGATACGGACAAAACGACGAATTCCCAATGTCGATAAAATACTGGTCAAAAAAAAGGTAGCGATAACTTAACCAAGTCGAAAAGGACGGAGACCCTAAAAACAAGTTTTAATAATTTGATCACAGTTGAATAAGACAATATCTCTGATGTTCGAGGGTCCAATGTGACTTAAGGTGTGAATCTTTGAAGGTGTTAGTTGGAGCCAAAAATCCTGATCCTGAAAATATGAAATCGGTCAAAATGCTTAAATAAGCCGGTAATCCAAATTCAAAATAAAACGGCGACAAAACCAAATCCCACTAGGGTACGAAAACCTTCCGGAATAAAAAATTGTCCGCCGATAGGCTCTCAAAAGAAAAATCAAGTAGAAATTACTAAAGTAATTCGATGTTCAAAATTCACTATGCAAAAATCACTTTCTTGAAAATTCTCGCCCCGCAGATAACCAGCAAATGTGCAGATAATAAAAAATAAAATATTGAATTAGCAACACCATCAACAGAAAAATTAGGTCAGTTCAATACAGAAAATTAAATTATAAATGATTGAAATTAGAAATTTCCAGGACCGTAACATATTGTATCTATAAAAACTAGATAACAGTGCCAGGGATTACGAAAATTGGTGACGACTTTTAGAAATTATCTGTGGATACCACCAAAGAATTTTACAAATCAAATTCTTTCTGTTACAATTTAAAAATCCTACCAATGAAATTACAAAACTACGGTTCCTTTTAGAAATGATCTGTGAATTCTACTAGAAAATGTTACAAAACCAATGGTTTCTGTTACGATATTCATCTGTAAATAGTACCAATGGAATTATAAAACTCGTGGTTCTATTTACAAATCATCTGAGAATACCACCTGTCCAGTTTATAAAATCATTTGTTTTATGTATAATTCATTTGTAAATACTGCAAATATGTTTACAACATATCGTAAATGCTACAATTCATTAGGTACAATGTAATACAACCACCATTCATTCCCCATGGTAATATTTAAAACATACTATTGTACATTTTAAAAATACCTTTCTTTGCCATATATGAGGAGCTAATTTTCAAAATGCAACATGTCCAAAAATGAAAATATTTAGATACAGATATCATACCATAGTCTAATGGCCGGTTTCACCAACCTTCGTTAAATATGCCTTAACGTTGATCAAATTGACGTTCCGTCAAATTTTGACGCCTTGTTAAACCAAAAGTCATTTCACCAACATTGATCTTTCGTTAAAAATCTATCGTCAAATTTAACGTTTGTTAAATTTGTAACCAAGTATCATTTATATTGGCTGCAATGAAATATCAAATTACTCGTTTCCTATTGGCTCCAAGTTTTGACAGTTATTAAAACAGGCAAGTTTGTCAAGTAGGGTTATAATCGGCGCTAAATAAGTGAAAATCTTTGAATAAAGAGCAGGGAGGAAGTAGAATTTAGATTAATTTTACGAGACAAATCGAGTCTGATGGCGGTTGCTGAAATGCAATTCCAGTGGTGTTACATAAAATATGAGTAAAGATGACATTCATAAATGGACTGCGTTATGCATAACTTGACTAAACGCCATTTTTAATTTTGCCAAAACAATGCCATTTCACACATATCCGCGTTACCCATCTTACAAAATATTAAATATCTCTTTATAGAAATATATTGCTATGATATGGTGACGAATTAAATCGCCCGACACCACGGGTTAGCTCTTAAAATAAAAGTTTCATCGGGTCGACAAATTAACACCATTAGGTACAAATAAAAATTTTTATTATAAAAACAAATAATTGTAGTATTCCGCACACTGGCACTTAAAGCAAAATTTGATTCTATCTTAACAAATGTGATAGCTCTATCGACAATTTTCGATTTTTAGGACAGGTGTCATGTGTGATTATCCTTCCTAACGCGAATAATAGATATTTAAAATTTTCAACTAGAATGGCAAATATTCGCATTAGGAAAGGATAATAATGTTAATTTCGTGTCCAAACATAAATCAAACAAGTCATACACAATAATTTACAAAATTCAAAATTCACTCACATATACAGTCCGTTCAATTTTCCCACACTGGTTGAAAAACATAAGTTTTCTTAACGATGTCCAAATAATCCAATCCAAATAATCCAGTTAATTTAATCCAAATAATTCAAAAAAAAAACAACGAAATATCATTTGTTTCAATCTTTCTTCAAACAACAATCATTCATAATTAAATAACCATAATATCTTCGTGTAGGTCAAAATCTTGCAACCAAGCCAAATCAATCAAAAATTTTCTTCCTTATCAATTTATTAACAAAACTTTCTCTCCGACCACACCTATCCTTTTCGTTCTCTCTGTCGAAGTCTCTTTTTTCCTTATCTTTTGCTTCATACCAACATATTTTTAAATCTGATGTTTGAATTTTGAACTAATTACTGAACAGTCTTACAATTGTTTTTCTTTTTTGTATTTTGTTGTGTTTTAGTTACAATTTTTCCTATATTCACATCTGTTAAGGCAGAATCACACAAACCAACTAGCAAAAAAAATTTTAAAGTTTTATCACGGCGCGAAATTTTTATTTGTACTCCAATACGATTTCATCGAACCAGTGACCAACAACTTTTAATATGGACTCAATCCATTAAAAAATAGATTTTTATAAATAATCTCTTTTACAAAAATTTCGTATCACAGCATCATATTAAATACTTATTTCTATAATTACCCGATTTTTTGTAAGATGGGTAACGCGGATATGTGTCAAATGGCATATTGTTTTGGCAAAATTAGGAAATGGCGTTTGGTCAAGTTATGCATAACGCAGTCCAAATATAAATTATTGCATTATATTTTGATGCGTATAACCACGAATATTAACGTTTTCATAATATTATTAAGCATTCTTAAACCAAAAAGGGATAAAGCTCACTTACAAGCATCTGGTGGAATCGAATCTATTTAAAATAAAATCTGATATGCCCGCCTTTGCACTATTCATAACCACATAATTTACTACAGTTAATATTAGAATGTTAAATTAAATTTTAGATATGTACTTATGCCATGTAACTCCATTTTTGACAATTTTCGTGTTCCTGGTGGTTCCACAAGCAGCACAACTACCCATTTTACACGATTTTAATTGAGTCTCAAAATGGCGGACGCCCACTCGTTTTGACTCGAAAATTTAACACGGTAAAACATACACATACTCCCTCCTTTCTTATTTACTCAAAGGTGAAAATGAATGAACATAAGAAAACCGTAATGTTAAAAGTAATTGTTGCATAGGAGTATATGTAAAGACTCTCTGCATCAAAATTGTTATAATTTTTAACCTTAAAGTAATATTAAATGTTTAACATAAAAAACATAATTAAAATATTACAATTTAAAATTTTTTTTTAATATAAAATCAAATTCGTGTAATTTATTTAAAAATATTTGCGAAAATGATCAAACAAAACTGCAACATGCAAGTCAATAGTAAATAAACGAGCCGTTAAAAATTTGACGGTGGAATATTCGATCGTCAAATTTGATCGTAAATTTGACCAACGTTAACTACATTTTGCAATGGTGAAACAGATTTTCATGAATTAACGAGCGTCAAACCATTTGACGTCGATCTAATGCCTTGACGAAGGTTGGTGAAACCGGGCATAAGACCTTTTCTACAAGTAAATTTTAAAATCGTCTTAAGAAACTAAAACTATAACAAGTCTACTTTTAGACTCTCATAACATACTCTTAAACTAACTAAACTAAATAGTACTCATTATTTCTTTCTGTGCGTGAGGCTTCGACCCACTCGCCATGTTGGCGTTGTAACTCAGAAACTATTAAACCTGAGAAAAAAATGTATAAGACAAAAAATATGCAGAATCGTACGATCTAAAATTTTATAATACCTTAGTGGACGTATCTCGCACCAGTAACGAGATAATAGCGAAAGAGCGATTTTCCACCCCTGTTACACGTTGTTTCGTCGCTACGACCCCCCCTGTGTGAACAGAAAGTTGACCTGGCTAGTTCAACGGGAGGGGTGGGTCAACTGTGATTTTGGGGGTCGTCAAAATAGGTGAATAAAACAATTTTCTGGGCGCCACCACTACAAGTCGGGATCCACAAGCACGGTCAATAAAGGGTGCGTAGTGGAACACTACTTATTTTCTTACCGCGCTTGGAAATGAGGCAATAATCGTTCGCTGGGAACACCTCACGCACCAGTCCCTCACAAATCGGATTCCGTATCTGAAAACAATCGTTAACAACAAAAAAACGCAAGTGCATATAAGGAAACCATATAATACAAAAAAAGAATAAATTACGTTACAGTTATCCAAATTGGGTGATAAACTTTTGTCAACAAAATAGGTACACTAGATTAAGCTAATTGAGATTCTACCGGAATTCCGTGAATATAAAAATATATATTATATGAATGATAGTCAAGTTTAAATTCTTAAAATTAATTTACAAAAAATTATTACATAAATAATGTCCATGCAGCAAAATGAATTGACTATTTAATTCCGCCAAATACAAAAATATATAAATGAAATAGTTTTTCAGTCGGGTTAAAAATAATAGCACGTAATGTTTAAGATTAAACTGCACACCGTATAACACAAAAAAAAACATAAACAAAACTGTACAATTTACTCACGGTTGTAATCCTGGGACTGCTGTATGCGAGTTCAAAGCGTAGTATTTCCGAATTGATGGAATCTTTTAATGACGAAGTTGGCAACTGGTCCTGATCATGAATGCTCGAAATTCTTGTGTAAAATATCCTCCCGAGGGAGTGGAATTCATACAGAATTGATCGGTTGTCGATCCTTCTCGTAGTGGGCGTTAAAATCCTCCTCTTAATATTTTTAGGAGTTTATTCGTAAAACGAAACGTTACTAACAAAATACTTGTCCACTCGATAAACCACTCGAATCTTGAATCACAATTTTATTTTTCCCGCATTCAACTTGAATTTTTATTGATTGCCGTATTTTTAAACGATCGTCACTATCGATTCAACCGGAATACAAAATATGAGTTTAACTGAATTTGTGATTACAAATTTACTTTAATATCCGCCGTCAGGCGTGGAGATATGTAAAAAATCAACCTACAGGTTGTAAGGCTTGTACAAATCTGAAGATTCCCGATTGCACAATTCCAGGATAAATTTCAAATGTAACGACAAATGTTTCTATTGGCTAACGAGAAAGGGGAATTATGGGTTGCCTATGGTCAGGGGTTTTATACCTGAACTGTTGGGTTATTAATTTAGCAAAGTCAGGGTTTTTCGGTATTGCAGGCGTGGGAAGCCCCCACAGTATGACGCAAGAATGAACTAATAATTCCAAGACTGCAATGTTGCTGAATTTACGTATTAATTTTTATAAATGTACAATGCTTTTTCAGTATCTAAATCAGGATACAGAGACGTACTTAATTATTTTTAACGGAATAATGAAGTTGTATAACAAATCGAATAAATGGAATAATTATATTTTTGGCTTCTCTGAAACATTAAAACCTGAAACAACGTTACACCCCTTTTAACCAAGATTCAAGGTCGAAAACTTGGAATTTTATACAACTTACCTAACTGAACAATCATGCCAAGTATAAACTTTCCTATATCTTTTGGAAGGTAAAAGTACCTATTGACTGGGCTATGTTATGATAAATTGAAATTTTGTTTTTATTTCGATGATAGCAGACGTTAAATTTGAATTTATGAGAAATAATTAGGTTTACATAAGCTACATATAATGTATCTCTTGGTTGTATGAGCTGTAATTTAACATTAGTTTAAATTTAGCTAAATTGGTCCTAAAACATAAATATTACTCATAGAAATATGGTCTTAAAAGACAAATAAAGTTTTGGATAATATTTTTCAGATTTATTTTTATACAAAGGTACACTTTTTTGGTAACAAAATCGTTATTCGCACCTGTTGTGATTCAAGAAGAGTGAGAATAATCAATTTAAATTCAACATTGAAACCAAATTTCGAAACAACTTTTTTGAGATTCTCACTAAATCATCGACATAATCTCAGATATAGTTTAGATTTAGATACAGTAGAGCGTCGATAATCCGGACGTCATAAATCCGGAACGTCGATAATCCGGACTCAATTCCGGTGGAAATTTTTTTTTTACATAGTATGCATTAAACTTTTATTAAAATACTTCATTATAAGTTCATATTAATTAATAGTTTTATTTATTTGCTCCAATTACTAAACCCCTAAGTGAATTAAAAACGGTTATAGCAAGCTTTCTTTTTGTTATGAACTCAAACGACCATTTTTTGATTCATTTTGAAAATCCGGACATTTTGGTAATCCGGATAAGGTCCGGTCACAATTAATCCGGATTATCGACGCTCTACTGTATCTATATAATTCGGATCGTGTTTCACTACCAATTTCACCTTTAGGGTATAATAAATAATAATAAAATATGTACGTTTCTCTCTCTTTATTTATATGAACTTCATGAAATCGTAGGAAAGAAATGTAACCTATGATGTTCGTATTAATATAAGTTGGTTATTTACATACTGTGCAGTGCCGTAACTAGGACTTTTGGCGCCTATGGCCAAGTACGAAAAATGCGCTTTAAACGGAAATGGATTCGGGGGGAGGGTTCCCAGTTTTTGTTTAATTTGGTGCAAAATGACAAATTTTAAGACTTACTTTCAGTTAAAATTTATTAAATTTAAGAAAAAATATAGTTAATTGATTAAAAACAATTCAAAAATGTAATAGTATCCATAATATATTTTTTTGTCTATAATTCGAAAAGTTTCACTCTGACAATATTTTTTATAAGTTGTAGTATCAGAAAAACAAATTAAAAAAATCTATTTTCCGATCCGTTTCCCCTCTTAAAAATTCAAAATTCCCTGATTTTCCCTGACATAATTTAAAATTCCCTGACTTTTCCAGGTTTTCCAGACAAGTAGGAACCCTGTTCTTACGGATGGCACCTATATTATTTTAATTTTTTTAAATTTTAAATTTCGGCGCCTTCGTTCAAACGGCGCCTATGGCCGGGGTCATATTGGCCATACCCTAGTTACGGCACCGATAATGTGTAATATTTTGTAAATAAACTACATAAATATAAATATTGTTTGCAACAATTCTTTGTACAGAAATTAAATAATAATAACCAATATCAACCTTACACTCACATTTGGAAGAGAATAGTGTTTTGTGCAATATCATTGTAATTAAATATATTATTTTAAATGTCTAACAAAAGGTAAAACCTTTTTTTCTAAATTATTCACATTATACACATCCATCAATTTATGATAGGTACATTATTCTGGACTAGAAATAGCTATTGATTGACTACTTGGAGAATTTGTTGAATGAATAGAAATATTAACATCATCCAGCATTGGGAAACCAAAGATGCAACCAACTGGTGAATAATAAGATGAAAATAATGACGAATAATGTTGAGTAGTTGGTGAAAAATAATGTGGAGGAAATAATCCTTGACGTTGTGCCATTTTTAATCTTGTCGTTAATTGCTTTTTCCACTTCGTTCTTCTATTTTGAAACCATGTTTTAATTTGAACTTCAGTTAAGTTTAATGCTTTTGAAAGTTCCATACGTTTACTAACGCTTAAATATTTATCATTTTTAAATTCGCTCTCTAAACGTTCCAACTGTTTAGCACTGTAAGCTTGTCGAGGTTTCCGATCTAATCCGGGTTTTCTCGATCTTCTGCTAGTTGATTTAGGACCTGCAAAGTCAAAAATTGTTTAAAATAATATTGTTACAGTTTTTTTATTTTGATTCATTTATTCAAAATAATATGATTAATTTTTAGTAGTATTTTTACTAGCAGCCAAATACACAGTGAATAAATTAAGCTTTCTATAATAATTATTGCTTTAGTTTTAACTGATATATAGTACACACTTTAATAAAAAATAGATTTCAAGCAAATCGAGTTGTAGTTAATTTATTATTAGTAGAAAATAGTTCTATTGAGTTAATATTTTTATACATTAAGATTACAAAAAGCCACCTAATTCTACAATGTTAGTATACTTTCAGATGTCCTTATTCATTAGGGTTTCAATTCTAATTTTTATCTATCGTAATGTTCCGGTGTAACCGGGAATATTTACCCCAGTGAAATTTTGGCTGAAAAAAGCTGAAAATATTTTAGAAATTTTATAGCTAAATATGAATTTTTATATCTGTTTATGTATCAAATTCCACAATATTTTACTGTAAAATGCTAAAATATCTTAACCCATTAGTGCCCATCGTATGATATTATTATACGGTTAATAGAGGTGCTTAGAGGGCGACAATTATACATAATATCACCCATATGATTATCATATGGTGGGCATTAATGGGTTAAGAATAAAATAGGATAATTTAAAAGTTTAACACAAAATTTATTTAAAAATTTCATTTTCTTATAGGTACACTTCTTTTTACCGAAACTACTAAATACGGAATACAGAAGGAAGAGAAAAAAACTAGAAGAAAGACAACAAAAGGAGACGGACCTGACCTTAGTAAAAAGCGAAAAACATCGGTAAACGACGAAAGGGTAAAAGGCACTTACAAAGGAAGAAAAGAAAAGAAGTAACGGGGAATGAAAATGAAAATTTTGGAAGAAAAACCGACCAATTTTGTCTGTGGTGTCACCCTATATTTATGTTTTATTATTAAGTTGTACCATTGGTTGTACATATTTTGTTACTTACTATATAGTGAGACACAAGATTTTGAGACACAAGAAATCAAGAGATCAAAACAGAAGAATAATAGTAAAGCCAGCATATTTCATATCATTATCAAAATAATTTCCCAAAATCAAAACAAAATGTATAATCCATGCAGCAACGAGGATAAACCTGATTCGCCAAATCATCAAAGTACAGCGCCTTGAATTTAAATATAGTTACGCAATTTATAACTAACAAAACGTATCCTCAACATATCAAAGGAAAAAATGAAAAGTCTAATTTTCGAAAGCAATGTAAACCTTATACAATGGAGAAAAAAACTTTATTATACAAAAAGAAAATTAAAAATAGTGAAAGAACCACGAGCGGTGATGCAGAACATCGGTGGTTGCCAGTAATAATAGATTGGGAAGAAAGAAAGAAAATAATATCAATGGTTCACCAAGGCACAGATTCAACCGTTGAATCGATATCGCTTTCATCTCATCGTGGGAGAGAGGTAGGGAATTTGTTAATCAAGTTTCAAATCAGAAAGTTGCAAAATCTTTGAAAATAGGATATCCTATCAGCAATTCAAAACATTACCACGACAACGGATCTCAAGAAAAAAATGACGAAAATGAAGAACATGAATCATCTGTGGAAGAAATTAATTGCATTACGGAAAAATCAAAATTTCGTGTCTGTCCCATAAATAATATTTGGCAAAAACGACTTTGTGAGAAGCTTGGACTTTCATTTGACAAGAATTCCGACTTTGCAAAAACAAAAAACTTGTTGCTCCATTCGCCTCACACTGTTATAGACGTCAAGGCAGACGGAAACTGTTTTTTTAGATGCAGATCTTTATGCATTACCGGAAATGTCACGAAAATGGACAAAACTGCAATTTGGGCAACAGATGTTGAGATGCTTTACACTGCTGCACTAATAGGAGCCGATATATATTCGTTTATTCAATTTCAAAAAATCCTGCATAGCTAAGGATTCCAAGTTCAATGCACCTTTCCGATGATCCTAATTACAAAAATCTGGCGATATATTTGAACCATAAAAATTCAAACCATTTTGAAGTAGCAGTTTCGGTAAAAAGAAGTGTATAAGAAAATGAAATTTTTAAATAAATTTTGTGTTAAACTTTTAAATTATCCAATTTTATTCTTAAAATATCTTAGGAAGATATTTTAGTATTTTGCAGTAAAATATTGTGGAATTTGATACATAAACATATAAAAATTCTAATTTACATATTTAACTACATCAAATTTTTATTGTTGTGAAGATCACTTTGATGTAAGTATTTTATTATAATTATTTAGTTAAGAATCATTTATATCAGAATCCGATCAAAATATAAATAGTTTCAAAAGTTAAGTTGTAAAGGATGTTTCAAAATGAGCGCAAGATTTAAATTTTGCGGCATTTTATTTTAATAGCCGGTGCTAGGCTAAAAATTTAACTATTGTCAAGTAAACGCATTGCGATTATCATTATGATAAGCTATACAAAGGAAGAGCGGATTTTAATAATGAAAACTTATTTAAAAAAATATGGTGAAAGTTTTGCAGTGACAGTTCGCCCGAATGTGTGCAATTTTTGGTCGACAAAAGGCACCAAATTCTTTTACAGTTAAAAGACTGAAGATCTTGAACTTTTCTTAAATTTTCATCAATAATTATTGTCACTGAATAAGCTTAACTGCGAACTTCGTGCTATACACGACCTTTCACTATGCAAATGCTATTTGCTCGTTTTAGTTGCACATATCCTATCACCTTATAGCCATAACTTTCGCGTGACACCCTAAAATTTTTACTTTCCCCATACGTATACGTATGTATAAGGGAAAGTATTGTAATCACTCAAAAATTAAATATCGAAATTTTGGTATTAACATGTTTCTTATCAAGCTCTGATACGATTGTGTGAATTTTAGTAACATGTTCGTCTGTATGTCAGTATGTGGTCGTTGGGGTACGAATAAAAATAGTATCAATCGCGCAGGTTGAACCGCGAAATCAAATCTCATGAAATTCGGCATAAACGTGTATCATAGTTAAACTTAGAGGCCAGCTGAAAATGGTAAAAATCCATTGAAAATTGCGGAAATGATGAACAAAATAAAAAAGTTCAAATGTCAATTTCTTTTAAACCACCTTTTCTTACTGTCAATTTGACATAAGCTTTTGACGTAAACGCCATCTATGGGGAAAGTTGTACGATGTCTACATAGCCGATTTTTTTAATTAGGTACGTATGTTTAATAAAATTATTTTAAAACAAACTTACATTGACGCTTTAGCACCTTGAACTTCAGCTGAATTAAACCGAATATCATTCGTCAAAAACTCTGTCACCATAAAATTATCCACAGCGGGTATATTATCAGAATTAGCATTTATAAACCCTTGATCACATATTTGTATTAATAACTAATAACAAAATTTCTATAACTTCAATTACTTTTATAAGTTCAAGTTGTTGACAGTTATTTGTGTGATTAAGACGTCACATCAGCATGACAGTCGATGGTTCCCGATTGTTGCGCGTTTCAAGTCATGTGATAATTTTTTAAATTTTATAGATTTTAATTTATTTATAATTAATTGTATGTAACTTTAAAAAAAAAATTTGTGTTGATTTTCAATATTACTTATAATTTGGTATTGAAATAAAATGAAAAAATCGGCTATGTAGACATCGCATAACTTTCCCCATAGATGGCGTTTACGTCAAAAGCCTATGTCAAATTGACAGTAACAAAAGGTGGTCTGAAAGAAACTGACACTTGAACTTTTTTTATTTTGTTCATCATTTCCGCAATTTTCAACGGATTTTCACCATTTTCAGCTGGCCTCTAAGTTTAACTATGATACACGTTTATGCCGAATTTCATGAGATTTGATTTCGCGGTTCAACCTGCGCGATTGATACTATTTTTTATTCGTACCCCAACGACCACATACTGACATACAGACGAACATGTTACTAAAATTCACACAATCGTATCAGAGCATGATAAGAAAATTTTAATACCAAAATTTCGTTATTTAATTTTTGAGTGGATTACAATACTTTCCCTTATACATACATATACGTATGGGGAAAGTAAAAAGACATGAAAATAATAAAAAAATGATATATATTGTTATGTAATAACTCGGTGTGGATTTTTAAATGCCAATATTTTCTAACCATCAATATAATTTAAAAACATTCAATTTCTCTTTCTTTATCAATTTTAATTTTCATTCAAATCTAAATAAATGGTGATACCTCTTATCACCTTCGAAGCAACAATAAATTATTCGTATATCCAAATTAAGTTTTTAAATGCCTTCCACACCATTAATTCACTTTTAATAATTCTTAATTTTTATTTCCACTCCAGATAAACAATTCAATCAAACCAAATTTTAATAATCTTACCAAAATTTATTTTCTCTTTCAAAAATTCTAAAAATCAACCAAAAATCGTGGCCGTCCGCTACAATCACCGCGGACAAAAGCCTTTATCAAACATTTTCTCCCTTCCACCACACAATCTTCGCGGCAAATACAAATTTTCAAATTTAAAATCAATTTAAATTTTCTCTACTAAATCTCAAAATTTCAAAAATAAATATAACAAATTTCAGGACATCACAATGTTACATGCAGTCTTTGCTCGCTTGGTAAATATAAAAATTTTCACAACAAGAATTCCGTACACAGTGTAGAAGCGCATGAAGCAGGAGATTTCATTGCAATTGACTATATTGGAAATTTAATACCAAGTGGACCTGATCAAAGAAACAATTTGGTAGTGGTAGATATTTTTAGTATGTAAAACTATACTTGACAAAAGCTTGTACAACAGATTTAACAATTGAATTGCTAGAAGATTTTAAGCAAACAATGCGACTTATTACAACAAATAACAACTAATAACAAATTTAGATGGCATTGGAGCGATCAAAGAATAAAAGTGGTGTTCTGTAGTATTCGACATCCGGCTGGAAACGCAAGCGAAAAATATGTGAGGGAGGTCACAAAATTTTTGAGATTGTTAACGTTTAGAAACAATTTAATGTGGTTCGATGAGTTACACAAGGTTGAAAAATTTATGAACGAAACACCAAGTACGGTAACAGAGCAGTCATCCATTTATATCATGAAAGGAACATTACCAGAAAGACCTTGGTTAATTAACAAAAAAAAAATAAATTTTGAAAATATTTTACACATCGAAATTGATTCAAAAAAAAGAAATTTATTTAAAAAACACCAACAAAAATATAAATAAAAAGAAAATATTTAATATTGGAGATCAAGTGATCGTTATAAATTTGAGAGTGGGAAAAAGATCAGCTAACCAATGTGCCAAATTGCAACTTCCTTTCGAAGGCCCTTACACGATCAATCGAAGAGTAGCTGAGAATACTTATGAACTTATTAATTTGCAGACGAATATAATTAGGGGAAAATTGCACTTATGTGACTTATATGCTTTTAATGAAAATGTGAATTAAGCAACAGAAAGTAAGTTGATAGCAATTTCAAATAAATTAGTTAATTATTTAGTTAAAAATGTAAAACTTTTATTTCAGTTATAGTTAGGAAAATATTTAAATTATTGTGGGTATTTAATTGCATTTAAAGTTTAGTTTGTTCTGAAAATGTATTTAAAGTAGTTTATAGTTGAGTTGCAAGATATTATAAAATAAAATTACACATCCAGGTGTTGATATTATTGTAAACCTTGGTTTTTGGTTAGACAATAAAATCTAACGGGAGTAATGTTGTGTAATTTATTATAAAATGTTTTTTCCCCATGTGTAAAGCTTTACCGCAAAGACACTCTTAATATTGCTAAACAAACCATACACAAAAATAGTTTTCCGGGACATTTGATTAATAAATTAATAAAAGATCGAACTAATAGACTATATAATTTCAGCAGCACAGAAAAACAAGTTAAGACTTTCACTGTCGTCCCGTACATCCAAGGACTTGGAGATAAAATGAAAAGGAAACTAAAACAACATAACATAAATCTAACATTCAAGTCCACTAACACTTTAAGAAAACATTTCACACTTTTAAAATATACTATACCTCATGAGAAACGCTCGGACGTAATTTACAAAATAAACTGCATCAACTGCAATCATTCTTACATTGGCCAGAGCAGCCAATGTTTACACAAACGAATTGGAGGGCACATATCAACTATTAGATGTAATAAACCCGACTCTACTGCTATTGCAAAACACGTTTTAACTGAGGGGCATGATGCAGATTTCAAAAACACAACCATACTAAAAACCATAACTAACTACAAGGATCGTCTTTTACATGCAATGATCGAGATAAAAAAAGAAAAAAATGCTATGAACAGGAAAACCGACGTAGAAGGCCTTAGTAACATTTATGGTCTTCTTCTTAATTAAGTTCTTAACTATTGGGATCAAATTTTTCCTATTAACGGATTAAATAGGCTTTTACTTGATTCACGGACTTCTGTGTAATTCTTATATACAGAGGGCCGGTTAAATGACAATAGAATCATTCCGTTTCCTAGTTTTTCATTTTTATTATGACATTATAATTTCTGATGAAGGCACAATCAGTGCCGAAATATTAAAGAATTATTAATTTAATATAATATCGTTTATTTAACTCGTTTTATTTTAATTTAATTTTATATAAATCAGTTGTCTTGAAGCGATTCAGTCGTCTTATTTCGTGTGTGTAGTGTAATAATGCCTTGGCGAGTTCATTAGGATGGTTTATGTTACGGGCTTAATTTTCACAACGCACACCCCCGCATACAAAAAGGTGCCGGCCTAGCTGCAGCGGAAGGGGGGGTTTACTGAATCGATATTTAAAATGTGCGTCGCGTATAAAATCGTCAAAATTTTCAAGTTGTTATGAAAAATAAATCATAGGCGCCACCAATGGATAAATGTCCAGGATCGTACCCCAACAAACGAGTCCCCACTGGTAAACAAGTCTGCCCGAAGGATACTCACCGTGATTATTATTTACAGTTTCAATACAAATAAACCTAGAAGCGATTCAATTCGGCCTCCTTCACAGAAACCTAAATTTAAACAAAACAAAAAAAGGCACAAAAACACACAAAATATGGTAAAATTGTTGGTTTTAATTATTGAATTAGACAAAGTACAAAAGAAACTATTATATTAAATTTAATGATATTAATTCAAAATTCAAAATAAACAAAACTATAATTAGATATTAATTAACAAAAATGCGAAAATTAATGACAAAAGACTAAAATATTCTAATAAAATAATAAAAGAAACGGTCCCGTTTTAGACAACTTAAGTATAGCTACAAAGATGAACTAATTATTACTTAAAATAGTTAAAATTTTATGACTCTGGCAATGAACTTGGTTTTAACTTGAGTTCAAACACATAAAATTAATTGATCAAAACAAATAGTTTTACACTAATATTTATAAATTTAATTCGGAAAAGTCAAAATTGCAAAATACTTCGATACAAAATTATTTAATACAAACAAAATAAACTCACAGATTTGAAGATACTAATAGTAGAAGGCCGAAGGAATCCTTCATCAGGCGTCCATAAATCTTGCAGTTTAACTGATGTTGTTACCAAAATTGATACTGGTGACTTGGTTACCAAAGAAACTCAATTATTGAAGAGGCCAAATATCCTCATTAAGAGATTATGTGTTTTAACTAACACTTTCGGTAATTCGCTTTACGTGGGCCCAAGCTAATCCCTCCAATATTGGGGAAAAATAACGAAAACGTAACGAAAACTTCAAAAACTCAAAAACGTAAATGTCCCACTACGAAATTACTAGCACAACTTCAATTAATATTTCGAAACACAAAATTACCAATTTCACCGTACTTTAAAACTTTTAACTGAAGATTTATTAGTCAAACTTTGGATCTTAGAAAATTATTGTATGTAACTATGAATTTGTAATAACTTGCAGTTAATGCAAGGGAGTGATTCGGATGGTGATAATCAACTCTGATTGTCATAACTTGCAGTTAATGCAAGTGAGTGATTCGGATGGCGGTAATCAACTCTGATTGTCATAACTTGCAGTTAATGCAAGTGAGTGATTCGGATGGCGGTAATCAACTTTGATTGTCATAACTTGCAGTTAATGCAAGTGAGTGATTCGGATGGCGGTAATCAACTGCCCAAAATATGAAAAACAGCAAAATTTATAACTTTAGTTAATGACCAATAAAGTGGAGTGCTTGTTCAAAGTGACCAATAAGAAAATTTTAAGATCATACGACAAATTGTGACTAATTTCTATGAACAATACTTAAGCCCAAAAATAACATGTTTTGTAATACTATTGACGCCGAAAGCAATTAAATTTATTGTTTTTTGGTTCTATTTTTCAAGAAATTCTTGTGAAAATTAAATCATACTTATGTAATGCATTTGAACAAACAACTTTAATGGTAATGAATAAGACCAAACATAGTAATTAAAATTCTAATTTTAAAAAGTTTTGTTACCGGGTGTCTTCAAAAATTAAAATGATATAACATTTACCAATCTGTTCTTGTAGTTTATGTGGTACTTGTGGATTTCTTCCCGAATAGAATTTAGATGCAAGTGGTATTGTATGACATTAGTTGGGCACATACCATGGGGCATTTACAATTGTTTTAATAAGTACCTTATTTTGAAATCTCTGCAAAATTTCGATATTGGATAAACTGGCAGTCCCCCAGAGTTGGATGCCGTATGTCCATATGGGTTTTAGTATAGTCTTATATGTAAGAATCTTGTTTTTCAGAGATAACTGTGACATTTCTCCAATCAGCCAATACATTTTTCTAAACTCTATACCAAGCTGTTTGTGCTTATTGAATACTATGTTTCTGCCATGTAAGTCTTCTATCAAGATTCATACCAAGATATTTTACATCTTTAGCATGTGGCAAAAACAGTTGTTTAATTTTACTGGTGGGCATGAATCTCTTCGCATTGTAAAAGTGATATGAATAGATTTCACTTCATTGGCCTTCATTTTCCATTTTTGTAACCAAACTTGAATTTTATCAAGATTATTTTCTAGATTTCCTGAATCAAGTATAGGGTCGATATGGGATGCTATTTAGTATGGCCGTGTCGTCAGCAAATGTAGCTACTGTTGTTAATCTCGTGGTCGGAAGGTCAGCTGTACATATTATGTAGAGTACAGGCCCCAGTACACTACCCTGTGGTACTCCAGAGTCAACCGGATATAAGCCAGTGTATTCGTCATGGTATTTGACCAAAAAGTACCTATCTTTTAAGTAAAATTTTAATAGCTGATAGAAGGGGCGATGAAGAGTTTTCTTTAGTTTGTAGCATAGGCCATCATGCCACACCTTATCAAAGGCCTGGCTTATATCCAAAAACGCAGCGGAGCACTATCTTTTCTGCTCTAGATCGTTGCTGATTTTTTTACTACCCTATGTACTTGTTCGATCGTGACATGTTGATTTCTGAATCCAAACTGATGACTTGGTATGAGACGTTTTTCATCTATTACTGGTTGTAAGCGACGAAGAATGAGCATTTCAAATATGTTTGAATGCACTGGTAGTAAACTTATTGGTCTATACGAAGCCGGTTTTTGGAGCTCTTTTACTGGTTTTGGAAGTAGGATGATTTGAGAAATTTTCCACTGGATAGGAATATAGTTCAGTTTTATGATGGCGTTATAAATAAATGTAATAAGTTTAATACATTTAGTTGTTAGTTGCTGTATTACTTTGCCTGTTATTAAATCAAATCTTTTTTGATTGGAGGTATAGGTTGTTGTGGACGTTTCATGTTCCCAGTTGCTTTCCACAAAGAATAATAATCAGTCGCTTTTGTCGCTGACAGTTTACTAATGTCATCATTAAATGATTGATTTTTAAGATTAAGAAGCAATGTTTTAAGATCTTGAGCCGCTTTATTAAATTTTTGGACTTAATTTTCTCAAACGTTTTTAATGATACGGTGATCATCGCATCCGAATTGTTGGTTCCTTGCGACCTTTACCATCCGGCATTAATGATTAGTATTGTGACAAAGAAATCTGATGCAATTCTGCAGTGCTGTGAAACAGTTTACAATTATAAAGCTTGCGATTTGAAGCTATAAACGTCGAATTGTCAGGTGCAAATTGGGAAATAGTGCTCGCGGACTCCCTTAATCTGGATGACTCAATTTGTGAATTTTATAATATACTCTACGTCATAATAGCAAGACATGTCCCGATAATCAAAATTAAAAACAAATTTTAGTATCCCAAATGGTTTAGCCTTGAATTAAAACAAAATATTTTTATATTTAATATAAATGCACTCAAAATGTATCCTCTTACCAAAAATTTTCCGAGCTGAAATCACTTTGCAGGGCTGAGCCATCAATTTGTTATAAATACTATATTTCAGAAGTTCAATCTAATAAGGTCCTAGATCAAAAGGAATAGTTCATGAAAATTTGAAGATGTAGTTGCTTTAATGCCTTGTACACATATGCGAACACGAACGCCGAACCGATCGGAAGTCGCGTTCGCGAGCGGCTCTTGCGAACAGAGCTTCGAACATTTTCAACGAACACCACTTGTTAATGGAAGTTACTCACATTTGCTTTATTATTTTATAGTATTTTCTACCGTAGGTCAGTAATATTAAACAGACTGTTTCATAATATTTGTTATTATTTCTTAGACAACACTAGTATAATGTTATAAGCCTTAAAATATTAGAACAAACTGACCTCCACGATTTTCTCAAAAATACTAAGATACAGATAAGAATTTGAACGCAAAAATTTGTATAATATCGTCATGGACCGACGCACATTCTATGTTCAACATTGCATGTTAGCAGTTTTCAAATGCATCAAATATTTTTTCAAAAGGAATCAAAGTTATATTTTTTAAATGGGGATAAACATTTTTATTATCGTATTGGATAACGGTAAAAATTAAACAGTAAAAAAAATAATTAAAATTAATTACTTTTCAAAAAAAAATTGTCATAAGAAATTCAATGTTTTATTTTTATTGCACAAATCCATGACCTACAGAACTTCGTTGTCTTGAGTAGGTAAGTTATGAATTAAAAAAGGTTTAACATTTTTTCTTGAGAAAAAAATAAATCTTAATTATTACTAATTTCAAAATCAAATGTTGCGAATTTTTCCATGATACAATAATTAAATGAACCACTGCAGTATTTCTCGATACGAAATATTAATTTAATGGCAAAAATCACAAAAATTGTTCAGATTTATTCGAGTTAATAAAAGCAATGATAATTAAAAGGAATTGTTTCTGAAATCTTTCACACCTGTTTCAATTCGTCAAAAGAAGTGAAGAGATAACTATTTTGGATTGAATTTTATCAAAGACGTAAATTCATCTTATCCAACTTATAACTTGCAATCAACAAAGATCTGACGTCAAATAAGTTTCAAGATCTACAGAAATTTTTATGTGCATTTTTGGAATGCCAATTATTATAATAATGATTAATAATTGAGGTGAATAAAATATTGAAAATTTTCAATTTGCACAATGCTGTAAATTTTCATTACCTTCATTAAGCATAAAAAGAATAATGTAGCTACCATAAAAAATATACCTACGCATAAAATAATAATGTGTATCTACATTCAAAGAAAAGTAGCCAAACAACTAATTCTTTGTATTTTTAAATTTAATTTAAAACTTGAACAAAAAGTCTCAGCAATCTCTTTGACTGTTCGTCGAAATACCGACATGAGATGGATCGTTGAAAATGCTCGCCGAAATGCAGATTGTTATTGTAAGCGCGATAAAATATGAATGAATCTGACGTCACCTTTCTCGAGTAGTGTTCGGTTCGGCGTTCTAAGCGCCAATGTGTACGTGTCTTTTTAAGTGCTCGCTGAAATTTGTTGCAGACTTATGTTGCAAATTCGCCAAAATGTTTGTCGAAATGACGTTATATCCGTTCGGTTCGTTACTTTGCGCGGCTGTCTGTACAAGGCATAAGGTGCATCCAGACCGCCGCGCCGATCCGCGCAAAACGTTCGCGAACGTTGCAGCAACGTTGCAGTTTGGACGACATTCCGTACACAAACGCGCCACTTTGCGCTTAAACGAACATTTTTGTAATTTTGTCGGTACGTCAAAGGCAGTTCGTCGAGTTGTAAAAGATAATAAAAGAAAGGTTCGTACTACCTGTGAAAATGCAATTTTTTTAGTTAATTTGCAGATGCAGTGATCTTTTGACGTTCTATTTTACCAATCCGCCATGAACAACGAAAATTAAAAAATTTCATGTGCTGCGTTTGTTATTATGTGTGTTTTATTATTTAATTTTTATACCACAAAAAACTATCACTATTAAATAAATTGATAGTTCAATTTAATATTCATCTTGCGTTGAAATGAAAACCGACATAATGCTGATTTCCACCATTTGCATCTTCATCACTCTGTAAATTAGCAGAATTTGTTTCTACATTTCTACATTTGAAATTCTGAACTTGAATTAAATTCAAATTGATTAGTGGATTAGTCCATAGTTGAAGGGGATTTCATATACCTGGATGGTATAAACAGGTACTTCATATACCTGGATGGTATAAACAGGTACCTGAATTTGTTGCAACAAGCAGATTTCTTTGATCTACCGACATTATTTGGAACAAGTTCGTTCGAGAGCAAAGAGGCGCGGTGTGTACGGTTTGCCGTCCAAACTGCAGCTTTTGCAACGTTCGCGAACGTTTTGCGCCGAGCGGCGCGGCAGTCTGGACGGGCTTTTTTGGTAATAAACGTTGTTGCAACGTTCGCGAACGTTTTGCGCGGATCGACGCGGCGGTCTGGATGCACCTTTAGATATTAATTTTATTCAAGATGCATACCTTTTCAAACAGCTATAATATTGCAATGGAATTTACACAAAATTAGATAAGTACAGCATTAGAAGCAGGTAGATAACAGCTTATAAATTAAGTACCTATCTCTAAGCGGTAGGCTTAAATGACCGCTTTATATTGTACCTCAATACAATAATGAATATGGTTTGCGTCTTTGCGTCAACATTGAGTGGTGACCTCTTTTTAAAAATACTTGAACTGCACGTTTTCTTCTGATTGGTTAATGCAATGGCACCAATTTCAAATTTCATGCAGATTGCTTGAATGCTAGTGTCAAGTTTCCAAGCCACACCAAGAAAAATATATTTTTTTTTGTTCAGTTAATCAGTATGGTAGGTTTTGTTTTACACATCCCATTTTATATTTATAACTAAAGTGTATTGTATTGAAAATTTGAGAACTTTTTTTAAATTATTAAATTTTTTTTAATGAAAAATACGAGATGATAAGTAATATCATATTTTTCGTATGTTCTAAAAATTTCAACTCGCTACGATAATTGGTTTTTGAATTGAACTGGACACTAGCTCATCGCCTATTGATCTAGCACCTTAAGCACAATAGTAAATCACGGCGCGTGACGGTACGAGCATTGCTAATTTATTTGCAAAGCATTTCTCTTCTGTTTTTCCTCTCCCGACGGTAAGTTCCGTTGCGGCGATGTGTCGGAGGCCACCAACCTGAACTTACACTCTTATCAGGTGAGCGAGATTCAGGTCTTCGATAAGTTGAGATTGCTCGATAGTGGCAGGGGAGCTGGTCCGGATGGTTTGCCTCCAGCATTCTTAAAAGGCTGCGCGGAGTCGCTAGCCTTTCCTCTATGGCTTCTTTTCAATAAGTCACTTGCACTGGGTATATTACCTGCTAAATGGAGGGAATCCTTTGTTGTGTGCCAATTCCAAAGGGGGTAATCACTTTAAATTTTGTGTTCCACAGACTTCATGACGTTAAAAGATTTCACAAGACTTCATGAAGATTTCATAAGACTTCATGAGATTTCATAAGATTCATGATATTTCATAGACTTCATGAGATTTCATAGACTTCATGAAATTTCATAAAGATTGCACAAGACTTCATAAAGATAAAAAAAAAATTCACAATTAATGAACGGAGTGTTGGAAAAATACTTCATAAATACTGTGACTTTTTTCTTTTCGGGTGCCTTTGAACTTGGTTGAGGTGGCGGTGGTGCTGAACTGGTCTCTTGACCTTCTCGTATTTGTTGCTCAATGAAAAATAATAGTCACAGCATTTGTTGCTGCGCGATTTCGACCTTAACATCCCTCCCCGAATTTGTTGCTAAGTAATTTCGACTTAAACACCCCTCCCCAAATTTGTTACTACGCAATTTTTTTGTGCGCAAAAAATATTTTTTTGCAGCATCCTAGCTCATTTTGAAAAATATCTTCAAATTCTTCCATTAAGTTTCTCAACAACTCTGGCTTTGATTCCTTACTTATTGTTTCCGAAAAAGTAACCCGTTTTTTGTTTTTCACAGTAACTTTTAAAATTGAAGAATTATTTCGAATTTTTTGCAGACTCAATGGATTTAATTTTAGTTCTTGCAACCAATCGCGCCCCAATAGATTATTACAATTTCCAGAAGAAAAATACAATTTTAAACAAGCAGACTTATCTCTATATTTAACTTGAATCAAATTATTAATGTTAACTATGTATTGTCAAAAATTTTACTATTTAAAAATAGGTTTACGCCTATCCATTCAAATACATATGTTTCGGTATTCTATACCATCGTTCAGTTTATAAAATGTATATCTGATATTTAAAAAATTAATTAATATTATGACTTATTTGTCAGTGGTTTCCCTGAGTTTTACACAAATATCTACAAGCGGTCCGTTAACTTGATCCAATTGTTCATTTAACAAGAGGTTTGGGTATTTATTCAAATGGTATTTAATTTCTAGGGCTTCAATTCTATCCATTTTTTCACCTTTGTCACAAATGTGCAAGAATTCCATGTTTTTAGGATCTGTTAGGTGTTCTTCTCCTACACAGTAAAAAATAACGCTAGTGTTACCTCCGGTAAACATATTTTATAGTCTAAGCCAGTGTAATATTAACACTAGTTAACACTATTTTAACCATATTTTCTTGTAAAATCTTTCTTTCACTTAGGCTCAGTTTTTCACTTTCAGTTTAAACCAAAAAAGTTGGGTTAACCAATGATATTGCATAAAAAACGGCTTTTGAACGTATTTCATTGGTTAACCCAAATTTTTTGGTTTAACCTGCAACTGAAAAACTGGGCCTAATAAAGCTAAATTTAACTGAATCACTTTAATTGAAATTTATTAGTGTAACATTACACTTACATAATTATAAACGTACTCCTTTTGTATTGTTTATGAACGATGATCTTGTTAACCTTGTAGTTAATGCTGTGGGAATCCCAGACGAATCAAAACGAGTGGCATCGAAAATTATCACGTACGACCCTATGATGTACGCAGTACGCTTCGCACCTACTGTTCATTTGTGTTTTAAACGGTTGAAGTGATTGATGTGCACTAAAGTAGTGTATGATATACACTAATAAAGTGTAGACAATACACTAACGAATTGTAAAAAGTACACTATAAAGTGTAGAAAGTACCCTAAAAGTAGTGTTAAACCTCAACACTATTCAGAGTGGACCTCCTGGAGGTATGAGTAGTGGTATTTAGTGTTATTTAGTGTTCAATTATTTTTTACTGTGTATCAGGTGGTCTGAGAAGTTAGACTTCCCGTAGGTTTTATTTTTCCATAGAGAAAAATGTTCTTTTATCCGAGTTCTATATGCTCTACCTGTTTGTCCTACGTATACCATTTCACAAAAGCTGCATTTGAGCTTGTATATGCCACATTTGTCATATATATCTATTTTGTCCTTCGTTTTGACTAGTGCCTCTTTTAGGGAATATTTAGGTTTGTATGCTATTGCTATGTTCTTATTTTTAATTAGTTTTCCTTTACCATAATATGGCATAGATAGGAATTTGGGAATTTCCTTAATAGCTGCGGTTCTAGTGTTGTCATATTTTTTGTAGTTATTTTCTATACGACTGTCATAGAATATGACCATTCTAATATTATTTTTAAATACAGAATATCTACATTCTCGCACCGGTGCGAGAATAAATATTCCCGCACAGTATGTTAGAATGACTATAAAGAAACAACAGTGACATCTATTACCAAATTATTTAACTGATTTTATTAACTCATCAGTCAAAAATATAAATTAATATATTAATCCAGAATAGCCTGGAAAAATCGGCTACGACGATTTTCCCGGCTAATTGCTGATATTTGGAAATTATATTGCAATGCCAGTCGCTAAATTGAAAATGTTAACCAACTTCTCCACATCCGCTAGTGGACACTCACCCTTTAGCAATCTTGACTCTTATAACAATGATGTACCCAGCTTTGCTCCTCTCAATTTTTAATAATTTCCGTTTTAAGAAATACAATAAAATTTTATTTTTATCAAAAATTTTTAATGAAAATTATAAGAATAATAATATAATTCAGAATACATATATTTTATATATAACTTTTATAAGGTTTGATCTGATTCTACGCCAAAAATTTCATTCTAATCACTAAAATAACGCTCTAATGTTATAGCGAAATTGCCACTAATGATGACCATTCTACATCATTGGGAGAATTTTCTTTCATCGCTGAAGATGAATATAATAGGTTGTTTTACTTATAAATTTAAATATTAACATAATTTTTATATTAATTTAATATTCAGTATTCTGGCTGAAGAGCTAGACATTGAAGAAGTCCCGCAAGCTGACGATTTTTCTAGAATACTTCAGGGAAACCGAATAGTAGATCTTCAATACGTCCTGAAGTGGGCAGTATCCTTTCAATACGACCATTCAAAAATTTGTACAGGTGGCCGTATCGTACTGAAAAGTGAAGATAGGACGGGATTGGGGCTGGACTCTTGCCTTATTTTTGGATGCACTATATGTGATCGTACATACCGAAAATATACTGCGGATCCCAAGCAAAAATCTGGGGCGAATTACGGCTGTGTTTGGGGAACGTTATCTACGGGAAGCACGTTCGGGCATTCTGAGGAATTGCTATCAGCGATGGATATACCACCCATGTCTCAATATATCTTTCAAAAAATTGAGATGGAACTTGGTCATATAAGTAACTACCAACGTATTTTTATTGTAAATTCAGAAGGTATTCATTCAGGTTTGGAAGGACGCAGTTTTTGAAGACATGGAAAAAGCCGGTGCGGAAGAACACAGAATTGCAGTGGAAAAAGGTCATGTAGATGAAGACGGCATTCCATATATCGACGTATATCTAGATGGTGGGTGGAGCAAGCGGTCATACGGGCATTCATACAATGCTAATTCAGGGACGGTAAGTTGAGAAGTGACTGATTCAGTTTTGCCAGCACATATTTATATATATTGTAATTCTTTATAGGCTGTCATAATTGGTCGTGAAACAAAAAAAGTGCTTTTCCTTGGTGTGAGAAATAAATACTGCTCTATTTGTGCTCGAGCAGCAAATCGCCAAATTACTTCGGGAGACCATATATGTTATAGAAATTGGAGCGGTAGCTCTTCAGCGATGGAGGCCGACATTATTGTGGAAGGCTTTTACAAGTCGATCGATATGCATAATTTAAGATACAAAACTTTTATAGCAGATGGAGACTCCAGTGTGTACAATAAAATTATAGAAAAGGTATCCTATGGTAGGGAAGTTACTAAAATTGAGTGTGTGAACCACTCCGTGAAAAATTATGGGAAAGCTCTGCGGCATATTAAAGGAGAAAAAAACATGTGCCCTATTATTAAAAAAGCTCTTACAGCAAAAAAAATTGAAGAACTGGAAAATGACTGCATATCATCCATTAGGAATAATTCGGTCACTAAAGATTTGCATTCGCTACGCCGAGATCTGATTAATGGCCCGAGGCATGTTTTTGGGGATCATAGGCAATGCAAAGAAAGTCAGTGTAGTGATGTTGGACAAGTAAATTCTAATACTCACTCATTAGAAACAGCGGGACTTTTCTTACATATTTCTGGTAAATTAATGCCATCTACGTATATTTGTAAATATAAATTTATTTATTTGTATGAATTTTTTTTTCAGGTGCTCTCGATTTGGTACTGAGAAAATCTGGCAAGCTGTTAGAAAATGAGACAAACAACATGGCCGAACTCTTTATGGCCATCATGGCTAGATTTAATGCAGGAAAGCGACTAAATCTATCGCAGAGACGATCTTTTGAGATAAGATCCTTTTTGACTGGATTACGTTACAATAATGGTAAGCAGTATTATTATTTTTATCATAAAAGGTATTATTGCATATATGAATTGTACCTTAGGGCTTCTGTGTGGCACTCCACCCCATGGAAAAAGGCTTTGGAACGAAGTCCTGGGCCAAATTTTAAAAAATTTATGACAGTTCAGCATCACAATAAAACAAACCGAAAATTAGGTACAGTCAAGAAGATAATCAACTATGAAAAAAAGTAAGTTTAAATTTTCTGTTATTCTATTTATAACTAATAATTTGCAGAAATTACAAAAAAAATCGTGACTATGGACTAAACGCCACACAGCCGGACCTTCCCGAAGAAGATTTAGCTTTCATTATGGAGCAAAAGCTAAATGTCTTACAAGTAAGTTGAACTAATTAAATTGAACCATTATTAGAACTTTTATCGATTATATTATTTTAGGTGACTAAAGAAGTCCGAGAAACAATCGCACAACAAACTGTCGGCCAATTCGAAAATGCGAGCTATAGAAAATATAGAGAAAACCGACTGACCGCATCATTATTCGGAGAAGTAGTGCGTCGAGAGGATAGCACTCCATGCCACTGCCTCGTGAAGAAGATTTTGAATGGGTCTACCTTCCAGAACGACTCGACGGCTTTTGGAATACGAAAAGAAGCAGTGGTTAGGGAGAAATTTAGCGAGCAGTTACAAATGCAGGTAAAAGAGGCGGGCCTGTACATCGATGTGGATCGTGGCTACTTAGGAGCGTCTCCAGATGGTAAATATAATTTTTTGCTCATTTATTGCCTCTAAACTGTGATGAAAGTAACGAACCCATTCAAGATTATTTAGACATATGCAAGACTTATGCAATTATTTGTCTGTTTCAATTACAGGTTTGATTGACGAACAAGCTGCCCTAATAGAAATTAAATGCCTTAAAAGTGTTTTTGACAAGGGTATTACTCTCGATGAAGCTGCCGCCAACATGAATATTTGTGTGAAAATTCACAGTGATGGGTCATTACGTTTGAAAAAAACACATCACTATTTTTATCAGGTATAGATATGTGAAAATACTTTGAAAAACTATTGTAACTTATAAGTTATAACCATTACTATTGTTACAGATTCAAGGGCAATTGAACATTACAGGACGAAGAAAATGTTATTTTGTTGTGTATTCGGGTGAACGTAATGATCTTCACATAGAAGAAATTGCCAAAGACGAGCAGTTCTGGTCAAATGAGATACTGCCGCGGCTAGAAATATTTTACAAGGAATGTATTCTGCCCGAGATAGCCCGTAAAAATATTAGCGCTGGACTGCCCTGTGTGGATCCTAAATATATATTGGAAGCCAGAAAGAAAAAGGAAGACAAAAAGCAAGAAAAAACGAGACGGAAACAAAAATAATTTTTACATTTTTAATTCGTTATCATGTAAGTAAATGAACAATTATTATTAATGATAGTATAATTGAGTATTTTATTCTATAGGTTCCTCAATTTATCACGAATCAACAGAAGTTTTGTTTTCTAATTATTCATTTCGTTCAACCTTACTTTTCAGTCAAAAAACTGAGTACACCTTATAATAATTAAGAAAATTTTAATATAAGCCGAAAAGTATCGTGGGGGGGGGGGCAAATGACTGGCATGGCCTCGGAGAAGTTACTGATGTCGAATAGGTATACTTCATAAAAACCGAGAAACGCCTCTGCATAAGCAGCTCTGCCAGTAAATCCTATTCCCACGTTCTCGTCGTGCTCCCTGATTGTAGTCGTAATAGACTGTAGCTAACGGGAAAGGATGAAAGGCGAGTCTCCAACGCCAAAAAATTGGAGCTCTTCGACTAAGGGAGATAATCCCAACAGAAAAACCTAGTACTCCAAGATGGGGCCTCAAGATTTTCAATTACCAATGTAAATTGAACAATTTTGGCGTCGTTTTTTGTCATATAAAAATCTATTTTGGAGCAAAATGTTTTAAACATTTTTTGTTGCAAATTTCATTGCCTTTAATTTTATTTCTATACATTTTTTTTCTAAAGTACAAAAATTATTGCCATCTATATCTGGGAAACGGTGCAACGAAATAAATAAAATGAATGGAAATGTTTTTCTTGTAAATTTCAGTGTCTACATTTTTGTTCATATACTTTTTTAATTTTGTCACACCGTTTCTGAGATATAGATGACAATATTTCTTGCATTCTACAGAGACTTGTATAAGTCGCTGTCAGTCAGAAACGGCACGATAAAATATAAAAATGTATAAAAACAAATTTGAAAGCAATGAAATTGCAACAAAAAATATCCAATAAGTTTTGTTCCAAAATCGATTTTTATATGACAAAAAGCGGCTCCAAAATTGTTCAATTTATTTACATTGGTAACTAACGTCCATATTCATAGACAAGGCCTTACTGATACTTAATACTTAGCTTTTTAAATTGACTCTTATGAACCGAGTAAATAAAGTTGCATCAAAAACAAATTCGACGCGAAATGCCTTACTTAGAACTTAATACTTGTCTATGAATCTGGGCGTTAGGAGTGTCCGAGACCTTTTTCGAGTAACTATGTATTTTATCTTTAGTTAAAAATTCTATTATTTTAAAGTAGGTAGGTACCTATTGTTTTGATTTTGTTTAATATTAAATTTTATAAGTAGGTACTGAAAAATTATAATAAAGAGCAAAATAAAAATATTACTTGTTATTTCTTTTTGATCGTTCAGTTTCCTTCAAGAAAAAAGATACTCGCATGTTATTTACCGTAACGGTGATATAGGAATGACTTATGCCCGGTTTCTTCATCAAGTTAACAGACAAGTTGTTCCTAAAATACACAAATTCGAGTTCTTTAATAATAATTAAATATTCTAAATATTTTAATTTTATAAAAGCTGGTTCACACTATGTGATTTTTGATATTATTGAAGTCATAGCTAAATAATAAGTAAAGTCATAGCAAAATAATAAGTGATTTTCAAAATAGGACGGTGTCTATTTTGCTATGATATTTCATATGATTTTTTTGAATAAACTGCCCTTTTTAAATGTTTTTCGTATTTTAGGTTGTTGGTATTGTAAATCATGGGTATAAATAGTATGTGCACAATAGTTATAATATTTTTTTAATGATTAATTAATATTATTAACTCGTGAAAATATAAATATAATTAAATTAAAATAAAACGAGTTAAACAAACGATAAAAGATTAAATTATTAGATCTTTAATATTTCGACACTGATTGTGTCTTCATCAGGACATTATAATTTTAATTATAAAAGACATTATAATTTCTGATGAAGACACAATCAGTGTCGAAATATTAAAGATCTAATAATTTAATCTTTTATCGTTTGTTTAACTCGTTTTATTTTAATTTAATTATATTTATTTATTTAATGTGTAATAAATAAACTTACTTTGCTTTAAAACTTAAAAATAAAGAGTGATTTCACGAATGCACTTTAAAATTAGCGCATGCGCAGTTTATATGGAATCGTGGGTTATTTGTCTTTTCGTATAATTTCGTTCTACGCCGCAAAGTGTTCACGCCCCACTGTACACGCCCCTAATGTTAAGCGCCATCCCGCTTACAGACTGTGAATTACAAAATCGCAAAACTGACAAAAAAGATAACACGAATAACCAAAACTATTTCGCAATTCATGTTGTAATAAATAAACTTTTTTGAATTTTTTTTAATAATTTGTGAAGCGCACAAGCAACTTTGTGATTGTGGGGCATATTTCTAGTTTTGCAAAATATTTTTTTTTATTATGTTAGGCTTACAGTTTTTATTTTTATGCAAATATTTTAAGACCAATTTTGCTAATATACCCACATGTCACAGATCATAGTGTTTTTTACAAGATTGTGAAGTTTCTATATCACACATGCCATAGTTTTTCTTAAAATCATGAAATTCGAAGGGTCCGCGCAGTGTATATATACATTCGTTGGCACCCTTAATGTTCTTACTCTTATAGCCTACTACAGTTGGCTACCGTTTCAATTACTAGTCATTCCTAGTCAAATTTTCAATTCACATTTATCAGCAAATTTTCCTAGATGTTGAAAATTTGACTATGGTTAAGTTTTTATAAAATTTTACAAATAACACAAAAAATTGTAAGTTTTCGGCGCAAGTTTAAATTTTCTCGGATAATGTTATTAACGTTAATTCGTCTCACCCTCTGTAGATTTCTTCTATAGTTGCTTGGTTTAATTTCATCTGTTTTTGCTTCTGGAAACTCTTTCATTTGTGGATTTGGTTTTAATTTTTAAATTTTCATGGTACAATTTTAGTGCTAATTTTTTTCAAAATCTGTCTAAAAGAAAAGCACCAACACTTCTCAAACTAGATAAGTACCTATCTAATAACTTTTATAAATTTTCAATTGATCAAGATTTTGCCACTTGATTTTTGATTCTAGGCTCGCAGTAAATTTAGGTCTTATCTGTGCCAATATTCCACCTAGAATGAATTTTTATTCTCCAGTTTGTTATAAATTTTCGCTTTTTGGAGAGGACGTTTTGTCAGCACAAATTCAAATTTTGTCTGTCAGGCGCACTTCAATTTTTAAAATTTTTTTAACTCACAACAATAAATAATAATCTTGTTCCGCGCACTTCAACTTTTAAAATTTTAAACTCACAACAATAATAAATATAAAGTTTACAATTTAATACCACAGGTGACATCGTTTTGAACACTATATTCTCTCATTCGAGAATCGTGATTAAGAACATCATTTTTTATCTCAATAATTCTGATACAAATATTGGTAAGTTAGTTATAAACTGATTTATTTATTTTATTAAAAATTTATTTATTTCTTTCCACAGGTTTTATCAAAAATTGGATGGAAACTCCAAAATAATCAAGATTACTGATGAATTTCCACCAGCGTAGAAAATAAAATGAATTGTAAAATTACATAACTTAAATAAAATTTATTATTCAAAAATTTCATGACAATATATTTAGTAGTGGAAAGTGAACGACCAGTTCGGTTTTATCAATTTTCAAATTAAAAAATTAATTTGTTTATAATAAAACAATAGAGCAATATCAGCAATCTACATAGTAGGATAGTAGAAACCATGGCAGACCAAAAATTCATAACATAAACAAAACTACGACATAATAGCGAATAATTAACAATTTTTTTGGGTAGTCTTATATTTTATTTTTTGTTTAATAGTTATTGTACACAATTTTAAATTACTTCACTGTGCACATGATCGTTCTATAAGGAATTTCTGAAATTATGTTAATCGTTGTTCTATTTATGATCATGTAGTATCTATTTTAGCAATTACGGTCAAAACTTACACTGTTTACTATTTAACAGTCGTATAGAAAGTAT
Source organism: Cantharis lateralis (assembly GCA_963170105.1). Lineage (NCBI taxonomy): Eukaryota > Metazoa > Arthropoda > Insecta > Coleoptera > Cantharidae > Cantharis > Cantharis lateralis. Next base: position 16,782,409 of record OY720629.1, read on the forward strand.
AGTCTGGAACACGTTTAGAATGGCTATTCCGCACTCGTGGAACGTCACCCTCGCCTATCGGCTCGGGTGACAAACTTTCCCCTCGTGCAGAATATGCCGAATTCCTTGTTACAGACTTGTTACAGAATATACTATTCTTATCCATTTTCTTAATCAAATTGTTAATTATAGTCATTTTGTGTCCGTTATTTTGTGCAATGTTTTTTATTGTGTAAATTTCTATTATTCTGGCTTGTGTGCTCATTGGAATATTGTTTAATCTCCAAACCATAGATGCAAATCCTGCCATTTTTTGGTTCCATGGGTGGTTAGAATTCGATGGAATCATAGTGTCAGTATATGTCGGTTTTCTGTATATGGCAAATTCATGTTTATTATTGTGTCTACTTATGGAAGATTCACCGAATGACTAGAAAAACTTGTAAATGAAATAGTTGATGGCTTTAATGTAGGTTTTCCAACCAATTCATAAACATTCCTGTTTACAATTGTAGCACAACTGCCAGTATCTAGTTCTAGTACTACCTTTATACCATTTATTTGAACCGGAATCATGAATTTATCCTCGAAATTTGTAGATTGTAGTTTGTAATTTTGTGAAAATTTGACTTTGTAGTATGTTGAATTTCGTTCATTTTATTTTTACTAACGTACTATATCTAGAATTTTTTGCATTGCTATTCCTTCTTTAAAAATTTGATGTGTTACTTGAAGAGGATCTACAAGCTTTTGAAATATGACCTAGCTTCCCACAAGAATAACAGGTTGCTTGCTTAAATTTGCAGTCTTTTCTAAAATGATTCTGGTCACAACTATGACATGGCGCAACCAAAGTAGTGGAATCATTGCGTTGAAATGAAGAACGTCGAGAATGATATTGTGAAGAACGACGATTTTGAAGTTTCTGAACCGCGGAATCATATTGTGATGAAGTAGCTAAAGTTGAATTTAAAACGCTCGAAAGAATTTTCGAACTTTCAATAATTTTATGAAATTCTGACCATTCTTGCTGTAGCAAATGTTTTCGCAAGCTGTCTTCTGATAAACCCATTATAAAAGCTTTTATTATCGCATCAGTTATAAAACTTTGCGGAAAATGACAAGTACGGCTTAATCACGCAACCTATTAGCAAAGTCTTGAATTGATTCGGTGCCTAACTGCTTAGCAGTAAAAAATTTATATTTTTCCGTATACTTTTGAAAGTTACCTTTTTGTAGTTATTAGATAATTTAGTTTTTAATTCGTCATATGTAAAAGCTGAAGGTGTATTTGGACGACAAACGGAGATTAACACCTGCAACGCTTTTGGTGATAACTGATAAGGAATCTACCGTTATCTCTCTTTTAACAGCGTCTGAACTTATTGCGTTCAAAGTCAAATAATTATCGAATTTTACCATAAATGTTTCAAAATCAACATTGTCAGGATTGAATTCAATTGCTTTCTGAGGAATATGTACATTGGATATGGTACGTGTAGGAAGATCCATTTGTCTCTCTTGATCAGAAACAATATTACCATCTGAAGGTATTCTTATTTAAACTAATTATCCTCGTCGCCAGCCAGTTGTTATGTTTTCCGATAAGAATTAAGAAATAACAAATGTAGCTTACCCAAACTGCTTATGAGGTGTTTCTGCAGATGGCCCCTATACACAGCACAACGCACTTTATTAATTGTTCGTATTAGCACTAATCGCGAATTAGTTAACACCGAATTCATGAATTGAAGTTATTAAATTTTTCAGAAATATTTTGGAATCCCCAACGCGCATGTGGTGTTACCCACCAACATTAAGACATAACAGTATTTGTGAAGTATTTTTCCAATAATCTGTTCATTAATAATAATTATCAACATGATTTGGCTAGCTTGATCTCAGGCTGGCATCCCCAAGGATTCCGACGAAACCGGCGGAGCTACAAAATCAGGAATGCGGCAACAAAGAAGCATTAAATCTCTGACATAGTCCAAATTTTTTTCCCGAAGTGGTCATTGCAGATTGGGGTACGTCACAGTAGCAATGGATTGACAGAGCACCGTATAATTCATATGGAGCACTATGCAATTATGTAGGCCTGTGCCGTATTTAAATTGAACATTTTGAAACCGTTTTTTGTCATATTATATTAAAACTTTTTAGACATTTTTTGTTAGAAATTTCATTGTGTTCAATTTTGTTCATATATATTTTTTATTTTTTCGCACTGTTTCCGACTGACAGCGACTTTAAGGAGTTCCTGCGGTCCAGCGCTCTAAAATTTACGGTGTTTCCTAGATTTTTTTTTTAAGGTTAAAGTTATGAATAACAATATTTAAACTTTTTAGACATATTGCGACACTTCTTGTGAATACATAAAAAAATTTATTAATTGAAAATTATTTTTAATTATGATAAAAATAGCGCTAAGTAACACCCTCTCAAAAAATGGACCTGGGCAATGTTGCGGATTTTGACTCTTCGATTTATCTCAAAAATAAAAATTAAGAAATGTATGACAGTAGTAAACTGGGGTGAAGTGAATCACTTTTGACGGTTTTTTTTCATTTACTACTTTCTATGACTAGGAATGTACTTCTGATTAAGCGTAGACAATGTGTCATCCTTCTTCGACCTTTCCCTTTCATAAAATTGGTAAAATTTCTGAAGGACTCAGAGTGACGGCCATTAGAAGTCTGATTCGCTTCGCCCCGTGAGGTGGGGTGAAATGAATCACTCATGTAAATCATTTACTGATTTCGTTTAAACGCCATGTGAGGTGAAACAAATCTAGTTATTATATACTCAGGAGTCTGTTAGAATTATTATAGTTCAATTTCATAGTGCAAAACAGACCAGAAGCTTTAGAGAAGTTAAAAACAATTAAAATCAAAGATAAAATTTTTTATTCTATATCACTCAATGTTACATTTTAGATTGTCCAACAATATATAACGCCCGCGGCGTATATCTTTCATCCTCACTTTCTTTATAATATTAGAACGGACAACTAACTGTTCATCCTTGATTTGAGGATATGTAAAATAATTTAATTTTAAACCTGTTTTTTGCCTTAAAAAATTTATACCGAAGCGTGATTCACTTCACCCCACGATTTGTCGAATAAAGTTTATAAACACTACTATGCAACGCATATACAAAATTTTGTGAATTTTTTTTTTGCTTTTTTTATATTAGTCCAGTCAAATAAGGCAAAATAAAGGGCAAACCTCGGAATGAGAGGGAATAAGCTGTAAATTGGTGTAAACCTTTGTTTTGACAATTGAAATACTGGTAGAAAAGTCTCATATAATTTCGTGTCCGCGTCCCAAGATATTGAAGGTCAAAGGTCACGAAAATCGTTTTTTTGCAATTATTTTTTTCCTAAGTGAAATACGTTATTTAAGTTCATTCATGAAATTTGCGATTTTGCTCATGTATTTCTTAAGGGATATGTTACCACTTTTGTTGACCTTTGTTATTAATACGTTTGAAGATTTAAAAAAACTATAATTATGTGAACTTACGTTGAGGGGGCGGGGTTATCAGTCTGTATTACTAGAAAAGTTAAAAATGATCCTCAGCAGTACGGGTTCTTCTCGGAATATTTTAATTCTAACGGATGAGTGCTTGCTACTCTCCGTGCTGTATCTCGAGAAAGGCTGACGATACAAAAACATTCTTGGTACTAAACTTCTAGATAATTTTATTATCTGCAAGTTATATAATGAACTTAAATAACGAATTTCACCTAGGAAACGAGATAATTGCAAAAAACCGATTTTCGTGACCTTTGACTTTCAATATCTTGGGACGCGGACACGAGATTATATGAGACTTTTCTACCAGTATTTATAATGCCATAACAAAGATTTATACCAATTTACAGCTTATTCCCTCTCATTCCGAGGTTGAATGTTTATTTGACTGGACTATTTATATCAATGTTATGGTTGCCAAATAAAAAATAATTCATCGCTGCAACACCATAATTGTATGTGGTGCACGTGTTTCATTTTTTATTTTCTAAAATGAGAAAAATACTGCAATTTTTGAGAAAATTAATTACTTACCGCCAAGAATTTTAAATCACTACTAAAGATAAAAAAAAGATTGCAGAAGTATTGTAATGTTTCAATTTAGACCCAGATCTTTTATCATTTTAAAACAAGAATAAAAGTTAAAACCTTTATAATTTAATTTTGTTGTAAGGACTTGAGTTCATTCTTTAATTGATTTTATGACGATAATTAATTCGGTTTCACATATTTTTGATTTTTATAAAAAGGAAGGCACGTTTGAGAGCTTGTATTACAATTTTTTCAGCATTTTACAATTAAAAGATATTTTTGGTCCACGATCTTTAAATGAAAAGACAAACGCCAAATTTATCAAAGAAACCGATTGCCACTCAAATTTGTTAATTATTTTAATCTAATATTTTTAAACAATAAAAGTGAAAGTGAATGCGTGAATAAAATTTAAATAGTGCGCCGAATCTATAAATTCCACCACTACAAGCTCAAACGTTGAAAATTTGCTAAATAATAGAAATAAAGGAGGGAGAGAAATTTTTAAAAGTAATTCATTCTGGGTAAAACCGTCAACCAGTCAAGTTCGGAAATTTTAAAGCCCAGGATCAAAAATTTAAGTTTTGAATTTAATTGCAACTGACAAATGCAATTGAGTTAATTTACTTACCTGAAGATTGCAAATTCAGAGTAAGGGTGTTTGTGCCATTTCATTGAAACGAAGAATTGAATTCACACTTGACCAGATATTATGACCAACAATTAACGTAGCAGATGTACCAATAGATGATTGGAAAAAGCAGTAGCAAATCACAACAGATGAGCAGAATAAACAGCAGCAAATCAAAGAAAACTCCAAACAAATAGGGTGAGAACATTTTAAAAGCGCAAAAACGATTAATTTTACGTTTAGTGACACCACGATAAAATTGATTATTTGATATTTGTATATTTTTGCCATCAAATTTGGAACTTTATCTAGCAGTTGAAAAATTTACTCGATAAATAAGATTTAATTTCCAGATTCGGTGTATTTGTTTTATTTGGTGAGCCGATGTTATGCGGCTTAAGATTAAAAACATCACAATTAACTATAATAATTTATAAATTACAACTTAATCAAACTGTGCCTTTTTGTAATATCTTAAAATTTCGTGTTTTTATTACTGATTAAATTATACATTCGATTAAAATAACTTGCTTAATTTTCAACATAAGATTAATTAAAAGAATCGCAAGCTTTACAATAAGTGATGGGTGTTCAAAAGGTAACTATTTAAGTTTTCTTTGTATTACGACACATTTTACGCTTTAGAACATCGCAGTATATAAGCTATTGATAAGTACCAACATAAATACAAGGAATTTTTGGCCAATCGAAAAACTCGCTATATTCAACATAATTGCGGCTGTGATTCGCTTCACCCCATCTGATTTACTTCTACCCGTTCTACGTATGTAAAAAAATAAATATTGAGAAATGAGAAAAATGAAATCTGACTTTTTTTACCAGTTTTTTTAAATAAAAAATTCCTGGAAGACCAGGACATAAAGGGAAATGAGTAGGCGGATTGCCAAGCCAGAATAGCTGCAAACACAACCTTGATGGGCTCTGAGCCTACTTGCGGGATTGCGTACAAGACCGCAAGAGAAGGTATCAGAGATATACTAAAGAGGCAACACCTTGTTTACCGGGGGGGGGGGGCTTCCGGAACTCAGGCAGTTACGGATGTTCATCAAATGTCCTACAAGTGAAACCAGAAGCAACAAGATAATCCAGCTGAGTAGAAAACAGCTGAGAAGGATAGGTACTGCTGTCTCAACAGACACCTCAGCATTATTGGGATAATGAAGATCCTAAATGTAGGATGTGTGGTAGTTCGAAGGAAACTCCTCACTAGATTTTATGTGAATGCCTGACATTGTCGGGAAAAAGAATGCGTCACCTCGGGCTTACATTCCTGGAAGCAGAGGAGATAGGACATCTATATTCGGTTAAACCAATTGAATTATTAAACATCTTGCACATACCTTTTGAATGTATGTAGTTGTGTGTAATTATCAATGCATCATGAGTTTAAAGTACACTCCTAGAAAAAATAATGATTTCTTTCTCTCTCCTTTTTGAATTATTTCACGTTCACACTGAAATTTATTTTTGTATCCGATTGTCGCGGAGAAACTACCTTAAATTAATTACAATTTTCATTCACGTACCTATGTTGTACATTTAAATGCACATTAAAATTACTTGAAAACGTGTATTTTATCAATGCGGTGTCATCGGGTGTCATAGTTTACTTTAAAATAAAAATAATTATTATTGATCAAAAAATTATAAATAAAATACAGATTACGCTAGTCAAAACTGCTCATTGGTAGCTCTTTCGCATTACGAATAAATCAGTTTTTTGTGCCTCCTGTAAAATTTCTAAATTGTCGCTTACGCTGTTCTATCAGATTTTCATCGAAATGTGTCCCCATTTTGTACGGGAACTCTCCCCTATACTATGTTCAATAAATATTTCGATTTACACCGCTTGGAAATGATTCCAATTTATCAGTGAAAATTTTATCATTCTTTTTCGATTAATAATCGAAAACATATTTTGAACCAGTTTTTATAATATGTTTAACAATTTTTCGCAGAAATATTTATCTAAATCAAACTCACTGTGCACTCGTTTAAATTAACATAGTATGTATTACAGAATGATCAGTTTTGTAAGTTAAATATTTTTTGTAGCCCCTGCCTACATGTTAAATACTGATAATTACTAATATTTTTATTGTCTAACATTAGTTTTACCTAATGTGTTAATCTGCTGTTTTTTCCAGCAGTAAAACTTATGTTACATTAAAGTGTCAACTGCATTTACAAATAAATCTAACAAGTTTGTTTCCTGAGTGTAAATAACTCACATTACTGCCTATAAAACAATCATAATTGCTTAAATAAATATACCAATAAGTATTGTAATTCATTTCTGGGTCTTTTTGTTGATTTCTATGTATATCTAACATACGTAGCATTTGAAACTATTTTGAAATAAATACTATATATTAAATTTTACTAGGTATGTTCTAACTTCATCAAAATTGAAGATACCGCAATTACTTCAATTACGCCCACAATAAACTGAAGATTATTATATTATTATATTAATTATATTTTACAAGTAAATTTAAATATTTTTACAAGTTGCGAATTCTCAAATTATATACAATCTTATTATAAGCTTTTTATAAGTAACCAAAAAAAATTTAAATTTACATAACATTTAACCAAGACGATCGAAGAACAGCGAATTATTGCACACAAGTAGGGGTCTAGCACGCTAACCCTCCCCTAAGGTTTTTATAGATATCACTAAAATTCTTCCAAAATTTGAAAGAGGACATTTAAATGAAGCAATTAAAGTAGGAATCCACATAAAAATTTTCCTTGAAATTTCGAAATAATCGAATTTGAAATATCGATTTTTGCATGGAAAATACGTTATCATCGCATTCTATTGGCCGTACTTGTGTTAAGGCGCGATTCCACGAGTGGTGCATTGATCAAATGTTGGCCACAGAAGGACGCTTACCACTTACGGGATCGCATTAGTTAGAAGGAGACAGTAAGTGCACTTCTATGACCAACATTGACCAAATGCACCACTCGTGGGATCCCGGCTTTACACGTAAGTAGTAGCGACAGCGTGTTTTAGTGAACGATCAACTGGTGACATCGTTTAATAATTTGTAATTTTCAAGTTCTCTTGCGCCCCTGGATTTTTTTATGAAAACGACCCATATAAGTAACCTTTCGGATGGGCGGAGCCAAGTTTATGGAGTAAGCCAATTAAACAGCGTTGCTTCCAGTATTTGCCAGTTGTTGGCCTTATTTTTGAAAGATCCATAAAATTTAAAGTTTATATTTGCAATTTATGTCATCATCTACCATGCCTTTAGAAAATTTTTAAAATCATGGTAGCTGTTGGTGTTGTTCTCCTCACAAGCAGTGGCTTGTCGAGATAGGCAAGGAAGGCAGTGCCTCACCAAACCAAGTTTCATAACACATAAATAATAATATATACGAGGGCCGTTTAAAACTAAGTTTAACGCTCGTATTACACTACTAATAAAAAAATAAAATAAATTGAACCGACTTATATTGTCATGGATTTTTTTATAAAAATTATGTTGGGGGTTGTTTATTTTGACTATGTTTGTAAAAGTTTTATGTAAAAGAATAATCTCATCCAAGAATTGATAATAATAATAGATCTTGGTATATTTGGATTTTTTTAAAAAACTTTAATTAAATGTAAGCCAACGTTTCGGCGTTAAATACCGCCATAATCATGGAACTAAAAAACGAATGGTTTATATACAAGCCGAAGTAAATTAACAAATGGTACTTACAACACTTATGATGTAAAACCATTCGTTTTTTAGGGGGACCGTCGATGTTCTACGCTCTCGAATTTCGCCGAAATTTTTGCACTGGGTGGTAGGTAATGGTCTATAGTAGATATAAATAATAAAATTTGCGGAATATCTAGTAGTTTTTCCAAAATTAACAAAAATCCTGGATCCGAGATTGCCGTGTTTTGAGTAAAAATATTAAAAACATCCCCCGTAGGGCACGGGCCTCGAATAAATGACGAAATTCGAAGGCTGGGATCCTAGATTAGCCAATGTCAGGGGTTGAGAAAACCGCCCGGAGCCGCCCGAAGGTACTAATATCATTCTTTTTAAAAGGAACTGAAATAGAAATCTATTAATGATAATGCTAATGACTAGGGGTGAACGGGTGGTTTCGTAATAAGAAATTCAGGTAAAAAGGATGCAGGAAATCCCCAATAAAAGGACCCTTTTAAAAACTTGAATAAAATCTTAAAAATAAACGCATCTTGATGGCCGTATTTTTATGTTTCAAATCTGTACAAAGTATTATCAAGAATCGCATTTTTATTCACAACTTTTTAGTAAGATTGAATGAGAAAATATATAAAATAAACAAATTTAAAACAAAAGTTATAAAAAAAAAAATTGAACAGCGGCTGGAATTGAACCCGGAACCACATTCGTACCAGTTCCTATTAAAACCACGAAAGAAAAGCCTTGCGTCATTAATAATGAGAATATGAATTAATACGTGAATACCTAGTCAAATCAACGTCTTTCTGTCAAAGTCAAATAATATAAGTTTTAGGTTAAAACAACAAAATAGTTATTAAAGTAAAAACAAACTGTTGTGCCTGAGAACGTAAAGTTTTACCTTTCACTGGCATTTTCAAGTTCTTAAAAAGAACTAATTTTAATTATCTATTTAAAAATTGTTATATTTACAAAAAAAATTCAAACTTGCAACTTGTCAAATGTCAAAACATTAACCAAACTTTAATAACCAAAAAAATACCTAAATACTACGTTAGTCAAATTCATAGCTTTTGTCTGTAAGACAACTCATTATTTTGCATCCTTGTCTCTCTTACGTTAAACGATATAATAAGAAAATTATATATCATGTTATTTCTAAGTTCAGAAAACAATGACGCAGGGCTTTTCTTTCGTAGTTTTGATAATAAAGTCATATTCGTTAACCATTTTTTACCTATGCGGATTTCCTTAGAAAGTGGTCCTAGTTACTGGTACATATACGATAAATGAAACTTTTTCTTAGAAACTAAACCTCATCTGGGTAATAAATAAATACTTCTACAAAATACCGGACTTTCATCGAAATCGATTGGTACCATTTGAGGTCCCCTCCTTGTTAGTATGATTTTCTTGTATGATTTTATAAATATTTATTTGGCAACTCTGCAAAATATCAGCTGACAAACTAGAAATGACCATAATATAATGGCTAATACAATGTAACAGCTTTACCTGTTTCGAATCCTACTTATTACGGTATTAAAGTAGCATCTAAATTTATTTTTTATATAATATGTACCTGTGTACCTTAAAACGCAAAAACTTGAATTTCGGGAGTTCTAGGCCGGCCATGATTGTTGAAATTATTTAATTGATCACAAATCGATTACAACACGAGTTGTTCTTTTCTTTATTCTACCGGGTGCTGATAGAGACAGCCGAACATACGAAATTAACATGTAAAAACTTATTTATGTAAATTCCTCCTTCCCTATCTATTTTAGAGAACAAATGAAAGACACAAAAACAATGCAGAAATATAAATTACGTATGATAAAAGCATTAGATTTCATCAAATCTTTACTAATATGGTAAAAATATGCTATTAAGGGGTCATGCCCAGTCGTTAAACGTAAAAAAATACGCGATCTTGGAGAATTTTTTTTTAAGAACTCGAAGACTTTTTTAAGGTTATGTTGATATACATAAAAAACAGCAAGTTTTTACTTCAATATTATAATTTTTTAAATAAAATATATTTGCAAACAAAAAAGTTACGGCCATTCTTCCGAAGCTCCTTTGCAAAAACACGTTTTGCGGTGACCATTGGTGCTCGATTCTGAATTATGTAAAATAAGAAATTCCAAAAAATGTATGCAATATATTAAATTATTTAGTCTTTGAACGAACAGTTTTTCAAAATATCAATTTAAGACAAAATGGCACACGTTCAAAGTAAATTTCATATTTTTGGTAAAAATATGGCTCTTTTATTGCTAATAAAAACAAAACTATACATCGAAAAATAAATTCCTTCGTTCAAGCACTAGTTTCTTATATCGAAAATAAGCCTGCCAAATTTGAAACAAATCGATGTAGTAGTTTTCAATATATCGTGGTCACCGATGTTGAAAATGTAATTTCTGGATAAACGCATTTAAAGTTTAAGATAGGTGTACTCAAAAATAAAATATTAATTCGCAACTTACAATGAGTCATCTATTCCAGGCCCATATTGTGCATCTTCAGATTAGGTTGTAGACTCAAAAATGTCAATTTAACGCTTTCTACGAGCCACTCTTCCGTTAATTTTAACAATTAATTTTATACTGTTTTTTAAAGATTTTCTAGGAAACGGTATGTGTTAAATCTTAGAAAAATATATGGGACCACCTCGGGATCTAGCCTAGTAAAAAGCAAGTTAAACTAGTTAAATCGGATTAGCTGTTTCTAAGAAATCGGTGAACATACATAAAAAAAAAATCATACTCGTCGAATATATTATAGCTTCCTCCTTTTCTTTTAAGTCTGTTAAAAAAGTACAAATCACCAAAAATCATTTCTAGATGATGTAAATCCTATAATGTGGTACCTACGGGTATTGTTTCGAACTTTGAACTAGCATAATAATGTGAATTTTATTATTTGTTACTTAAAACTTTGAGGGAATATTTTTTAAATGTTTAACTTGCAGAAAATTAAATAAAAAAAAATCGATTTTTATAAATCTGCAAGTGGGCATGACCCCTTAAAATTGTTAAAATTTTCATTTATCAGACTGGCCATGGAAGTTTCCAATGTAATTATTTTGAAATTAAATTGAATTTGAAATAAAAATTTTAACAATTCTAAAAGAATTTTGGACTTTCATTTTCGAATTTCATCTAGTCTTTACTTAAAGGGTAAAAGCTTCATCAACATCTTTCAGATATGTTGACATTGTATTTTATTAATTTGTTATCATAGGATTATTAATTTTATACCTGAATATTTAATTCAATAATTATTGTTCTTATTTCTTAGGTAAGTTTCATTTTCAAGTAGTTTTTAAATAATTTATTGATGTAATTGTTCTTTTGATTTATTTCCTGTGTATTTTTAGCCTTGATGATGACAGTAAAAAATACGTTGGCAATAGAAAATATTGTTACCTAATTATTTCCACTATAAACCAAGAATTTTTAAATTAATTTATAATTTTGCATGAGATAATTTTTTATATTAAACAATAGGCATATCCAATATCCCAAAAGTGCATTCAAATTATCGACAATTGTTTTGAGCTTACGAATGCGTTTGTTGCTTTAGAATTTTTTTTGGAAAATTGCGGCAAAGCAACAAACGCAGAACTGAAAAGCGAAAATAAATTGTATACTAATTTGAAATTCACCAGAGGATATTTATTTACTCCTGAATTCATAAAAATATTTAAAGAGTGATTTAAACCTATTTTATTTAAAACGCTCATTAAAGTTCAACAAGCAATGAAAACCTTACAATATTGACTAATAAACGTTTGTGACAATGCATTTTAATGGGTTTATAAACCTATTTAACTTTCTATAATTTTTATTAATATAGAGGTTAGACTATTTCACGAATAAAATTGGTTTCAAATTTTAGAAGAGACATGATGACTGAACTTGAGGTTAAACGCTGTCTGACAATTGAAGGGCGTGGGGCAATAACGCTACTTGCCACATTATGAAAATTATGAAATATGTACCTTATGTACATGTAATGTAAGGTAATCAACAATTGTTTTTTGCTATGTGGGTATCATAAGAGGCCGGAACTCTTAACGCTGGATTGCAGAAGGATCAGAACTGTCGATTGCATCAACGATGGAACCCAGAACTCGTCTAAAACTATCAGCATCTCATAGTTCAATACTTGCTACGGTAATAAACAATTGCTTTTTGCTATGTGGGTATCATCAGAGGCCGGAACTCATAACTCTGGATTGCAGAAGAATCAGAACTGTCGATTTCATCAACGATGGAACCCAGAACTCTCCCAAAACTATCAGCATCTCATAGTTTTATACCTGCTACGGTAATAAACAATTGGTTTTTGCTATTTGAGTAACACTAGAGGCCGGAATTTTATAGAATGGTATGCAGGAAGATCAGATCTCTTGATTGCACCTGCAATGGAACACAAAACTCTTCCAAAACATTTAGCTTCTCATAGTAGTTGTATTCTTGCTTCTGTAATAAACAATTGTTTATAACTATTTGGTACCATCAGAGGCCGGTACTCTTTCAAATAGCGTGCAGGAAAATGAGCACTGTCGAATAAACCAACGATGGAACCCAGAACTCGTCCAAAACTATCAGCATCTCATAGTTTCACACTTGCTACTGTAATAAACAATTGTTTATAACTATTTTGGTACAATTAGAAGCCGGAACTCTTTCGATGGTATGCTGAAAAACTAAAGCTGTTGATTACAACATCGGAAAAGCTCAGAACGCGTCGCAGAGTATCACCTCTCATGAAAATAAGATCCTTTAAATTCCATTTTGAGTTTGATTCTATAAAACTATCCTTAAAATTAATTAGGATGTACTATATAGAACTATGGTTTATTCAACTTCTGTATGCTCAAATACTTTAAATCTCGTGAGATGCTCTAATGTCTGATGTGAAGTTGGCATCTCATTGCTATAAATCGAAATTTCAAGGGTAAATGAGCGAAACCATTTTTAAAACTATCGGAATGTGTAGAACCATGCTGAATTCAATGTCTAGATGCTCAAATACTTTAAATCTAATGAGATGCTGTATGTTTTTCGCGAAGTTGGCATCTCATTCTTTTAATACGTGATTTTAGAGGTAAATTAACTGAACTATTGTTTAAAACTGTCAGGAGCTGTAGAACTATGCTGGATGCAAGCAAATCTGAAGTTTTTTTTAAGATGCTAATAGTTGATATTTTTTTACATATACAGGATTTTAATAGATCAAGTGTAGCAACAAATTACTTGAATTTTTAAACGATAGTAGTAATGTTAAAGATAAAAGAGCAAGAACCCTAATAAATACCCTCAAAAGGAATTACACCATTTCTGATTGTAAGTATTACTTAATACAGTAGAGTCGCGATACAGTGACCTTCCAATATAGTGAACTATTCAGTGCAGTGCACATGAAAATAAATACATTGAACTCCACATAATGAACAAATTCTACCTCTATAGAGTGAATAGTGCTTATATTTAAAGGCGTTTATGAATTTATGAATGACTTCACCTTGGTGTCATAAATTTCTCCTTAATTTTGTCTTAAGTTTCAGTTTATCTTGCACCAGGGTCTTCAATTATTGTGTTATTTTTGTAAAGATAATCCTTTGTTTTAATTTGTATTAAATATTATCCGCGGCTATATATTGTTGTGTTCACTCCAGCGACAAAAGTTGGGTTGCGTATTTAGAGATAAAGAACTGATTTGCAACCTGAGGAACCATAAAGGCAGGACTTTCCGGTACCATCTGCGTGTTTTTTCATTTGTTTCTTAATTTTAAGTTTATTTGTTTAGTTTAATATTGTTCGTTTTGTTAGTTATTGTTTGCATGTTTCAAATTTTGTATATTTTTATTGTTTGTATTTGCATGACTCACCAAATGCAGTCGCCAGCACTCTCGAATTGGGAAATAAATATAAAAATCAAGATTTTAAAAAATAAAAGAAAGTAAGAACCAATGAGAAGAGGACAGAGAAAACGGAAGATGATTTAAAAAAGCTAAAAAGGCAAGTCGTGTTTTTTTGGGCAGAATAAAATATATTTGGAATAAATTGGAAGATTAAAAGGTTATTACATAATATTGTATTAAGAGGTGCAGAATTGGGAGAACTAATTTAACAGAAGATAGTAATAGAAGACGGGAAGAAATTGGTAAAAAAGATAAATTTGTTCAAAAATTACGTGCTTGCCGACGAGTCTGCGTGAGTCCTGCTCTTTTATATTAATTGTGTTATTTTATCAGGTTGCAAATAAATACGTTATTTTATATCGTCAGTTTTTTTATTGTTTTACATGAAACCATTTTTATTTCGAGAACCAACGATCCCTATTAAGAGAGTTGTAGTGAGCTCAAGTGAAGTTCACTGCAATATGTATTAAATATTATCATCCTTAGACGAGACTCTAAAAAACTCCCAGGTCGTGATTTGACTAATTTTAAACGCTGGTATCCTGATTAAGAAGTTTATAATATATAATAATGTTAGATTCGATGTGACTGGACCACATTTTTTGTAACTTCTAATTAAAATGAGGGTTAAACAAACATAATATACATAATGCTTTATTTAATACAGTTATTATTTCCTATTGTAGTAATTTTTATTGGCACCTCACAATAGTGAACAACCTCGATACTCTATAATACTCCTGCATTAATTAGTTCACTATATTGCGACTCTCCTGTATTGCATAATAATAATGTGCAGTTACTCGAAAGAGTTCTCGGACACTCCTATGTTACCAATGAAAATTGAAAATTTGAAGCCGTTTTTTGTAATATAAAAATCTATTTTGGAGTAAAACTTTTTATACATTATTTGTTGTAAATTTCATAGCTTTTAATTTTGTTTCATTGGTAACATAGAGAAGTGTCAGAGAATATTTTCGAGTAACTGTAGGTGTGCTCGTAAATTTGGTACAGTAATATTACTAATTATTTTTATTAAAAATAAAATTAAAAATTACAAAGCACAATGCGTTTAACCCTCTAGGGTCACACTTCCCTGGAATCGCATGAAGGTCACACTGGGTGAATTTCACCCACCGCCGAAAAATCAGTGTCTGAGTTCGAGAATTGGTCCTGGTGGGTTAAAAATATTTTTAAGTTCACTATAGTCACACTGGGTGAATTTCACCCAACGATTTTAGAACTTCTGATTGCATCAGATGCTACGTAAAGACTAACGGGCGTCGAACCCCGCCGACTCCGAAAATGTCAAGTAGAGGTTCCCAACGAACGCTAGGGGGCGTCCCGAAGCCAGGCTCGTACATTTAAGTACTCTCCGAGGGGCTCAAAGTTTTTTCTGGGTGAAATTCACCCAGTGTGACCCTAGAGGGTTAAGAATGAATTCAACGTGACGACAAATCCATTGATTAATCACGCTTAATGATTTTAGATTCCAAAACACCAATACCTTCTTGGATTATGTATATGGCTACACTTTCCCAAGAAATCTTCAATGTTTTCTATTTATAGGTATTTAGAAACTTACTTTTTACTTTCCCCATACGTATACGTATGTATTGTCATGATGTGGAAAGTGGCCTTTATTTTTGGTTTTAAAATTTGTTATGCGCGGAGAGTTTCCCACCATTTTTTGATTATGTAGGGGAGTCCACCTCGTGGTATGTGAGAGGTTGGACGAATTTTTGGTTAAGACTAATATTTTTGATTTATAATAAAATTAAGCGTCTAATAAGTAATTGGTTTTATTGAAGTGGAGATTTTGAATATTAATTTAAAAAAAGTTTGTTCAAATTGAATTATAGAAGATATCACAGCAGTATACCGGGTGCTGAATCGAATAGCCGAACATAGGGAATTAACACGTAAAAACTTATTTATGCAAATTCCTGCTTCCCTAATTATTTTAGAGAAAAAATGAAAGACACAAAAAGAATGTAGAGATATAAACTACGTATGATAAAAGCATTAGATTTCATCTAACCTTTACTTATAGGGTTAAAAAATGCTTCTAAAGTGTTTAAAATTTTCATTTATAAGCCTGGCCATGGAAGTTTCCAAGGTAATTATTTTAAAATTAAATTGAATTTATTTCATGACAGTCTGAAAAATGAAAATTTTAACAATTCTAAAAGAATTTTTGACCCTTTAAGTAGAGACTAGATGAAATTCGAAGATGAAAGTCCAAAATTATTTTAAGTTTACCAAAAAAACAAAACAAAAACATGTAATTTGTAATAAATATTCTAAATTTGAAAATAATTTATGAACAAGAATTTTAAAAAATGGTAATAAATCTAGTAGTGGAAAAAATCGTATATAAACCACGGTCGTGAAGACCATTATAGTCTCCGTACCTTGACGCTATGGCTATAATGACTGTCTTCACAACCTTGGCCTATAATATACTATTATAAATACAGGCCCTATCGAAAATTTCATATAGAAACCAATAGAAATTGTATAATGCTTTTATATGTTCCTATATGATCGTATTGGATCTTATATGATTTCATATAACTCATCATTGAATTCTATTGGTTTCTATACGGATAATCCATGATGTGTTGATACATGAAAATGCATATAGATTTTGTATTTGCAAATACCAATAGAAACCATTTATGTTGGAACTCCTCATTGAATTTTATTGGTTTCTATATGGATAATTCATGATTTGCAGGTACATGAAAATGCATATAGGTACATTTTGTATTTGGAAATACCAATAAAAACTGTCTTATTGCATTTTTATTGGTTTCTATTATGAAATACTAATAACTTTTGAGGATTTTTAATTTACCGGAAATTGTCGATCGATAATGCAGGTTCCGTATTGTCAACATATGTTCATTAGTAAACATTCTGTGCGGTAGAAAAGTGTGATTCATCAGCAAGTTTGTAAATTATTGTGAAGCGTTTCCTCTTTATTATATTTATTATAATTGTTTTGTTTTGAAAAGTATAATAATAAGCTACCAACATAAATACAAGGAATTTTTAGCCAACCTAAAAACGCGCAAAATTCAAAATATTGGGGCTGAGTCTTTAGACTCAGACTCAATGACGAATGTAAAAATAGTTAAATTCAAAAAAGCTTGACCGAATTGCACGCTTCAATCTTAAAGAAAAATAATACAAATGTTAAATCATTTATTTTATTTATAATATATTCCAAATATATAAAAGTCTGCAAACCCCCCTTGCGCACGGATCTATTTTTATTTTCTTATTTCTATTCGCATTTCTACATAAAATCTTAAATGATCCTGTTGGCATTTGCTGATAAGATTCTATTCGCATTTCCAAATAAAATTTTACATGATTCTATTGGTATAAACCAATAGAATTCAATCGGTTGTCTTATATGAGTGCTATTGGTATTTTCAGATAAGATTCTATATGTTTTTTATTTGAAATGTCCTGTTTCACTAATCTAATACAGAACATATAAAAACATATAGGATTTCTATATGTTATTTCTAATAGGGGGGGGGGGTAGTAATTTAGCTATAGTTTCAATAGAACATAAAATCTTAGACATCTTGGATACAAAAAAAATTGATAGCAGATTTCGCAACCATAAAGACGAGAACAATTCAATTTCTGTAGATAAATATAACTAAGTAAATAAAAATAAATAAAAGTTTTTTCTTTGTAAAGTTTCTGGCAAGTTCAGTGTAGGTAATAGTAATAGTCAAACAGGGGGCGTCATAATCGGTATTGCACACGGGCGCTCAAATAGCTAGTAGCGGGCCTGTCTTCCGTCGTATACTTGATTTTATTAACAATCTATTGCAGCTACACTGAGAAACCAGGTCTAGCAAGTTGTCGCTAACGTTGACTATAACAAACTGTTTTGCTGGTACTGATTCTAATTCTTTATTACCAACTTAAAACAATGCATTGAATTTAATTCAAATTGTGAAAATAGAGTTGTTAGGTTAGACCTCGATATTTATATGATATTTTATACTTTCATCAATAATCTAAATATAAAAAATTTGGTTAATAATCGAATTATTTAAAATTCAAATAATCTGAATATCTATTCGAATAATCTGAATAATTCGATTATTCAAATTATACTTTGCAATACTATTCGTATTTGAATATTCAAATATTCGAATATTCGAATATTCGAATTATTCCAATTTGATTCCCAGCCTTAGTATAGACATTACAATAACTTCGAATGTGAGAAAACCCCTAACAAGTTCTGGGTCAATGGGCCTAATCCAATGTAAAATTGTTTCTAATTATTGAGAACGCCTTATAAATGTAATTAGTACGGAATACTTCAATGATATTTGCATGAGCGCCCGAAGGGAATTTGAAAAGAGGGTAAAAAAGAATTTTATCAGAAACCAGAACAATTTTACATTCTCAATTTTTCAATATTTTGTTAAATATTTGGAAATTGTAAATATATTTGCCCCCACTGAAATTTATTTCTTCGGGCGCTCATGGATATTTGTACACATTCGGCGATCAGCAAACATATTGAACTATTTCGTTACTTCTATTATTGGTTATTTTATTTGTTACTTTTCGATTTCTTTAGAGAAAACTTGACGCTTTTGTTATTTTTTTGAACCCAATTATTTTTGAAAATATTTGTGGAGTTTCAAATCGAGGTACAGAACGAATAATTATTTTTAACTATTTGAAAAATAAATGTTATTATTTTTTATTTTTTGATGCGTTGATTTGAGGTTAGTTATACTTTTTAACTAGGTATAAAACAAATAAAAAAATTTCACACCTATTAGTTTTTCTTAGAAACCGTTCATAAATATCACATAGACGCTTGACATTATTTATGAGTGTGTTCAGTAATTAATACTTATAAACTTTTGAATAATCAACCCCGTATTTTTATTTCATTTGTTTTTCACAAGAATATACGAACTCTTATATTATTATCATTTAAATTCTATCGAGATTTGAAAACCATAATAAGAAATAAAACGCAGGATGATGTTGTTTGTAACAAATTTTTAGTAAATTTGTTTTATTGTTGCACCCCTGTTTTTAAACAAAATTTTATTTGGTGCGCCCTTGGTTTGAATATCAGATTTTTTTTCTGATAATGGGCATTTTGGTTACACGTTTTGTTACAACGTTACAAAAGTTCGGGCACGAAGCCGAAGATTTTTTTATTTGAAGCTGTAGTACATCATTTTTAACTGCGTTACCTGTATATTGGGAGTATATCCTGTATAAGGTATTGTGTTGTGAACCCACCGGTAGCTACTTGGTGAGTATACTGCACTTGTCTGGCTAATCAGCTAGTTTTTAACATCGGGGGTTTCTTCACGAAAAGAAAAGCTGGTATTACCAGCGCAGCGTGAGGAGAAAATTAACCTTCCACCTTCAGGAAAGGATTGATTTTCGTTTCACTTTTACTTCATTCAATCCATATAGTCACAAAAACTAATAAAAACTAATGAAAACTATTAAAAATTATAAATTTTAATAGATTTCATTAGTTTATATTAATTTTTATGCCTATACTTATGTTTTGAATGAAGTAAAAGTAGACAACATCATTATCCTGCGTTTTATTTATTATGAATAACTTTTACGAAATTTCGGCTAAAGAAACTGAATAAAACAATAATAGTTATTTATTATTTCTAAATAATCTTTAAAAATTATATTTATTTATTTTGATCGTAATAAAAGTAGTTGCAAATACGAGTATATAGTAGTTAATACTGTCAGGGGTAAAAAGCTCCGTCAGCACACCAAATTTTATCTAAATCGGTTAAACATTTCTGGAGATACAATGACATTTTCATTTTTTAAATTTATTTTATTGTGTTAGCTCTGGCAAAGATTTCTCTGCGAAAACCTTATTTTCACCACTAGAGCCCACAAGGCACATGTCCAAAAAGTTTGATTGCCATCGACGTAGAAATGCCGATGAACATCGAGGGACAAGGACTCTTTTGAAGTTTCCGCAAAAAAATTAATTATTTCTTTTTATATTGCATTCCTGATTTTTATCGAAGGGTTCCATATTATGTTGTCAAGTCCTTTGGGGGCAATGTTTGTACATACCGAATTTGATTGATATCCTTTCAGTACTTCATGAGTTAATCACTCTTAAAGTTTTAACTTTGACAGTTTGGAATTTTTGACAGACAACAGATAGAAAGTTAATTTCACCTATTTTGGATAAAGCTTTTCAAGGTCTTTAAAATAACCTATCACAAGACAAAATAGCTTTAAAAATCTTGTATTATTTTCTTGTTGTAGCACTCTTCATTGATAGATCGCGACGAAAAACTTATTTTCACCTTTCTATCGTAAACTATACTATAATACCAAATTTGGTCGTGATTGGTTGGATGGTTCAGGAATAAATCGAGGAACAAAATCTGGCGACCGACAGACTGACCGACACAGAAATTTATTTTTTGTAGATCTTTACGTTTCTAAACACAGTGATCTCAAAAATGTAAAAATCGGGCATTGAAGGGTTAAATGACCTTAAATTTTAGGTGTAACAAAGGGTTCGCAGCCACTTAAGTTTTTCAGGTTGTGTTAACTCAGGGTGGCGCAAGGCAGAGCATGCAGTCCAACCTTCCCTTTCAAATAAAAAAATCGTCTTTTTCAGCTTTCCATATTTGGTAGTTCACGAGGGATTTACCATGGATAGTTTCCTAATATACACCCTGTATATACTATTATTTTATTCAAAAGTGCTCGCGTATTGCTGGCGAATGCTGTAATTTGTTTTGAAAGTACTGATTCCGTTATAGTATCAAAAAATGTTCTTTATGTAGGTACTAACAAAGGCATTTTGTAAATTAAATCGAAAGAGTTTGAATCCTAAATTGATAATAAAATTACAGTGCATATGAAAACTTAGGTTAAATTCAGAAATTGTGCCATTATATAGATTTATTATTATTATTATTTTAAATCTTAATTCAAATAATACGTCATAAATAATACGTTTTATTCGGTCAAGGAACAAGGAGTATTTTAAAATAATTTTGTTATTGTCACATCTTCTAGTTTTTAGGTAATTTAAAATATGGCAATCCACATTATATATTGAAGAGATATTATTTTATCAAAAAAAAAATTTTCAATTGGATTTAGCGAATAACTTGGTTATACTTTTTAAAATATTTTTGTTATTAATTTCAAATTATTCCAAAATGGGCACGCTAAATTTTCGATACACATATCCATCTGCCTCGGTATCACAATTAATTTTACCTTTCAAAGTAAAAAAACAAAACAATCAAAATCACTTGTTTCTTAAATTAATTCTTTATTTTTCTTAAATATTAATTTTTATGAAATTTTACGGACTCACTATTGATTCACGTCCGTAACTTCGGCCATTTTAAAAAAAGGCCTCTTATCCTATCCTAGTAGTCGATAGGTTTTCTAGTTCGCAGGAATTTCAAAATTCAAAACAAAAATAAAATTTAAATTTTACAAAATCGTTTCACGACAATATGTACACATATGCCGGACGGACGTATACGCACGCACAGAGTATGCGGTGTTAGAGCTCTACTTCAATACGGTTATCACTGTACTAACACTAAAAATCAAAAAGAAAAAAAATGGCGTGTAGTTTAAGGTTGGCTGAATATTTTTGTTTTTCATTTATTCTGATTGGATAATTGGTTTCTGAGAAACAAATCAAAAAAGTAAGCATCTTTCGCCATTATCGAGTTTTTATTTTACGAGAAAAGTCAAAGAGACAAAAAATGTGTGTTTTGGTCCATTAAGCCTATATAATTTCTTCAGATTTTTTTCCGAAATTTAGATTTATGAAACAAAAGATTGTTTATAACTATTCAACGACCCTAAAATATACAGCCGTATGCCCAAATAATGTAGTAAGCCACCCCAGGATTTAGCCAAAACTATAAGGCCGGTTCGAATTTATAAAACAAAATTACATATGCTGTCGCGAAACAAAAATTGTAATATTAATTTAAATTGAAGCGAAGTGAACCGGAAATAAAATTTGGTGTATAAAATTTTGCTAGTGCCGGTATGAAATAATTTACCTTTAAATTTTGCTTTTTGAAAGTTGGAACAGTGATAAGAAGAACGCGCAGGGCAAGATGATAAGGAAGACGATTTTTGATTCCGTCTGATAGTGGAGCACAAATTTGTAGTGCGCTAAAAAATTGTGATCAAATTAGTAATTTTTGCGATAATTTCACTTTTGAAAAAAAGATGAATCACGAAATTTTGTTTTTCTGGATGAACGACATTCCCAAGTTTTCAGTAATTTGGAATCTGGAAAATTTATAAAAGTTATAATTATTGTAACAGCTGGAAGAACGGCCATTTTGGATAAAATTATTATTGACACAAAATCTATGCAGAATAAAATCAAAAAATATCAAGTAGCTGATCTACAGAAGCCAACGGACGATATTGAAGAGTCGATCCAGCATCACCATAGCGAGACATAATGGTCGATTTATACTCAACATTTAACATTTATCATTTAACACTTAACATTTATCATTTACATTTAACATTTAAGAGTCTGGATACATGCTGAAGCTCATTTAACATTTAACAAGTTGACATCTTTTTGACATTTGACATAAATATTAGTGAATAATTTTGTTTTCACGCCTCTATCAGTCAAGTGTTCAATTGCACATTTCTAATGCGGCTTGAAAAGCTGGCTTTCACGCCTAGCGTTTGAAAAAAACAGTGATTATTTTATAAGATGTTGGTATTCTTGGTTACATTTTGTACGTCAAATAGAATTAAATTAAATAAGTATTACAAATTTTTAAGCACAAAAGACACTTTTTAATGCAAATATAATACAGCAAACTTATTATTTTGTAATTATTTTGTAATGGGGGGGTTGTTGAGAAGGTGGCAAAAAAATCACTGGTGGCAAAGTAAATGGGGAGTCACGAATGGATTAAGAGCTTCCACGCGCGATCGATGTGAAATTTTGCATATGTGTTCTCATCGAAAATTCACGGGGGTGTCAATCTCGGATCCAGGATTTGTGTTGATTTTGGAAAGAACTTGGCCCGTCCCCCTCAGTTGCGCTAGGGGAATGCTTTTAGGGCCAGTTTTACAATAGCAGTATATACGAAAGAATAAGTATCCCTCGTATAAAATATTCCACATATTATACGTTGAATAGGGAGTAGTGCGTTTTACAATTCGTTTTTAAATAGCGTATTGTTATACCTGAATTCAAATGAAAACATGTTAGGTTGGTAGTAAAAATCTGTCAAATTATTATTAATTGTTCGCATTCGCGCCTTTTCATACATGGTTGTATTTGGTTGTGTTGAAGTACCTATATTCCAAAAAACTTTTTCGGAATGGAACAAGATAAACGAAGCAGATGCACTAATCGGCTAAACGGCTGAACGAGGATGTTACAACACTTGTCAATGATAAAAAGGCATTTCTGGATTTCCAGAAAAATTTGCTCAAAGAGAAAAGTGAAGACAAAAAAATTTATGTAATCTTCAAGAAGAACATAACATTAAAATGAAAATATATAACTTGGAATTATTAATTAAAGATTATAGTAAATTTGCGAAATAATTGTTAATTAATGCTAACCTTCTGATATTATTGATGGGATTATTTTGTTGTTCCACATTTATTTCATCATCTTGGTGTTCAGCAGTAGGGTCATCATCTTCGATTTCACCATTTTCACTTGGATCAAAAGCACTGCATTCTATAGGAGGTACACCATTTTTTTTTATTGCCAAATTATGCAATACAGCAGTTGCTACAATAATAGCCTGCGTTCTTTCTAACGAAACCTGCATACCTACAGATAATATAGGAAATCTTCGTTTCCAAACTTCAAAAGTTCGTTCCACACTATTTTTAGTTCTGATTTGGGACTCATTAAACAATTTTTCGGCTGCTGTTATGGGATTTGACAACGGAGTAATCAAATAACTTGTAAGTGCATATCCGCTGTCTCCAAGTAGAATTGAATCTGCCAGTTCCCCTAATTCAAATTTTGCTTTTAACACAAAATTATTAAAAATTGTATGATCATGGGAAGCTCCTGGCCATCTCGCCACAATATTTTGAATTATACGCGAGATGAGAGAATATTAGGTTATATTACTCAGTATAAAACTTATACATAGGTCCCAATAATGGAATAAGTTATTCTAACGTTTATATCGTACTTTATTCTATTCTGAACTTTTTCTGAGTATGTAAAACGCTTATTTTGCAAATATTCGTAGAATAGCACTATACTTGGTAAATACTGCTATTGTAAAACTGGCCCTTAATGAGATTAAATAAAGAATAAGGTTATTAAATGAAATATTTTGAAATATCGAAAAACGGAGCAAAAAATGCCCCCCCCTCGCTCAACAGGCACCCCTTGTGAATTTTCGATAAGAACACAATTATGCAAAATTTCAGGTCGATCGCACGTGGAATCTCGTTAATCCATTCGTAACTCGCCATTTACTTAACTTTTTGTAACAAATTATAGAAGTCGACGTAAAAAATTACGTTTATCATGCGGCAAGAAACTGTTTTCGGAGTACTCGAAAAATTCAGTTTCCAGCCTAATGATAAAAATAACTATTGTGTGAATGTAAATTTATTTTGTGTTATGGGAAAAGTAAAAAATATTACTGTGGTAACAAATTACTACCATTTTCTACCATTATTTTGATAACACATTCAAGAAAAAACAACAGAATAAGCAATAATTTGCGCGCGCCGTTTAATCATGCGCAGTGTGAACAAAATTTCTTAAATGTTAAATGATAGATAAAAGTTGGCCATCTCAAGTGATAAGTGATAAATGTTAAATGAGGAGTTTAATGCTTATACAGTAGAGCGTCGATAATCCGGATCGATTGTGACCGGACCCTATCCGGATTATCAAAATGTCCGGATTTTCAAAAAGAATCAAAAATAGATCGTTTGAGTTCATAACAAAAAGAAAGCTTACTAAAACCTTTAATAAATCACTTTAGTGGTTAAGTAATTGCAGCAGATAAAGAAAACCATTAATTAATATGAAGTTATAATGTGGTATTTTAATAAAAGTTTAGTAAAAATAAAAATATTAGAACACCCACGCATTCTTTTGTGGCGGTAAGACGACTAAAAAAAATTTTTTTCAACCGGAATTGAATCCGGATTATCGACGTTCCGGATTTCCGACGTTCTACTGTACATAATTCCTATTGTTCATCTTCCTACATGATAAATGTTAAGTGTTAAATGTTAAATGATAAATGTAAAATGTTGAGTATAAATCGACCAATAGTTTCGTGAGTAGAAACTGGATTTTTTTGTGAAAATTTTAAAAAACCTTTATCTGCACTACATGTGTACGACATTTTTATATTTTTGCTCTATTACAAAACACCCAAGTTTAATGAAACCAAGAATTTAGCAAGTGAACAAATTTCGGTCCTTATAAATAAAACGTTGGTTTAGTTATTAAGTTTACACTTTCCACTAAACGAGCCTGAATCTTATGAGATTTGTAATAAAAAGTAAGCCATTGAATAAACCATTGTATCAGTATTCGCCAAAATTAAATTGTTTTATTTGCACCGCCAAATTGTTCAAGACAAAACTCACAACTGAGAAATCTCAGCTCTACGACTTGATTAGCTAGCCAGGTAAACGTAGGTCAAAAACGAAGCTGGCTCCAAGAGCTAATGTTCCACGATAATGCATATACCCGACAAGCTTTAAAAATAAATAAAGAAAATATTGAAAAATTATACTAAGTAAGTAGTTAAATTCATTAATAAGCTTTAAAAATAAATAAAGAAAATATTGAAAAATTATACTAAGTAAGTAGTTCAATTCATTAATAAAACAATTAAATCGTTTTAATATTTCGCAGACTTTTCGTCAGCTTCGTCAGAAAATATTATTTATTATTTAACTAGTATAATTTTTCAATATTTTATAGATTTCTCACTAGTTAATAATTTTAAAGTTAATTATAATAAATAAAATAAAAGAATGTCGAGATATCGACATTTACACCAATTGTTTTCAAAATAAAATAAAATATTATAGTTACTAAGATTTGAAAATTTAATGACAGCAACTAAGCAGATACTCGCTTACTGAAAAACAATTGGTGTAAATGTTTTAAATTTCAATAATGGTTGGGTAGTGTTTTTTTAAACCAAATTATGTATTAAAAGCAATAGACTGCGGTTTGATCTTTACTTTAATTTTTGTTAGAATTTAAAATTTTGATTGTTTTTTTACTAAAAATGTTATTTTTTCCATCTTCTATAATGTTATAATATTTTTGTTGTTGATATACCAGGTGCTGAATCGAATAGCCGAACATAGGGAATTAACACGTAAAAACTTATTTATGCAAATTCCTGCTTCCCAAATTATTTTAGAGAAAAAATGAAAGACACAAAAAGAATGCAGAAATATAAACTACGTATGATAAAAGCATTTAGATTTCATCTAACCTTTTCTTATAGAGTTAAAAAATGCTTCTAAAGATTTTTAAAATTTTCATTTATAAGCTTGGCCATGTAAGTTTCCAAGGTCATTATTTTGAAATTAAATTGAATTTATTTCATGACCAGTCTGAAAAATGAAAATTGAAAAATATAGTGTGGGTGACCCTGATTGTTGAATTTATTTGCTTAAACTATCAAATTGTACTTTTAATATTAATATTTCACAATAGATAAATTAAATTTAATTAGCAAACAGTCTTTGTCTTTGCAATAAAAAACAAATTTCTTAATTTTATATGTTTTTTTTTTTATAATAACGTACATAGAAGTTATTGACCTGACCTGAATGAAAACACTTCACAAATATAGGTCATCTAATAGTACATTACGTACCGAGGCAGATAATGGTCCATTACAGCGTAGTGCTAAATTAGTTCACTCAGTCAACTATAAGTGCTACGCTGGAGTGAAGCTTGAAACCGAGATATACATAATATATACTATTTTATTTGCAATCAAAATTTCTTTCTCGAATGCATACTTAGTAGGGCGGAGCGTAAATATTTTTTTAGAAATTTTGAAACACTGGGTGTGAAATAGTTGCCTTTTAAGATAAAAATATACCTAAAATAAATTCAGCCATGTGTGATGATATCTTCGGGTTCCTATATAAACCATTATAATTTTAAATTAAATAGACTATTATAGTGTGTTTTTATATTTTTTAACATTGCCGACCAGTTTCGGGATTTTAAAATCTCATTAACTACAAGAAACTGATCAAAACAATTAATACACATTACAAATCAAAATCATACTCTCTAAATTTGATTAAAAATCCGAAGATTGGTTCTCGGATGACGTGTCAATAAATGAATCAAATAAACCGATACTATAAGACAAATAAAAAATGAAGAAAGTCTCGAGTTACTATAAAAATGAAGTTTGTGAGTCAATAATAAATATAAATGAACCAACGTTATGATCATGATCAGGAATAGATAGGATAATTGTGTGGTGTGAATTTTAAATAAAATGTAAAAATACAGATTTGAATTTGGTGTTTCCAATCTGCGTATTGCAATATTTTGTACTTTCTTGGACCTTAGCTATCTCCAGTGCCTCCAGTAAGTCCAACACTTTTCCTCTCTTGCTTTAGCTATATAAAATTTTAGATATATTAGTGGCCATGGAATGGTTATTGAATTTCAAATGGTGTCCAAAATGTGACTTCTCTGGTATATTTATATGTTGTTTAATCCTAACTTTCAGGTTGTGTACTGTTTGGCTTTCGTAATTGGCCTCACATTATGGTTACACTAGAGCTTGTAAACACCGCATTTATTTTCAATTGGAATGAAATTCTGCTGATAGAATATTGAGATTATATGTTGCCACAAATAATTTTGAATTATACTACTATATTATACAACCATAAAAAACTTTTAAAAAATATGAATATCTGCAGGTTCCTTTTTTCGTCTAAACATATTTTTAAAAAATCGGATGTGGCCATCGCATAACTTTCCGAATTATCAAAATTAACGTCCAATTTACCTTGGCTAACAAAAATCAAAATACAAAATTTCATCATCGCGAAAAACATTCCAATCAGTATTTAAAAATAATAAAAACAATTGAATTTTTCTCGAAAATAAAAGACAATACTTTATTTTGGTTTTTGCCTTGAGTTCTTCATAAAAAAATATTAAAAACGCATCATCAATTTTTCTGTACCAATTTACCTTTTCTAGTTTAAATAAAATTTGATAAATTAGAATAAATTTTAGAAAATATTTTTTTTTAAGTTTTAATTGCAGAAAAAAAATTACAGAACAAAAGTTGTAGGAAATGTAATAGTGCTAATTTTTTGTCATAATAAACTTCTACCTATTTCATTGCGTTTAGAAGTTATGATGGATTATGTCTTATCGCTTCAGGGTAAACCCCCCGTTCCCCCCATTCGATTTTATTCATTTTCAATAGGCTTCGTGTGACAACAGATTAAAACTTAAATTTTAAATTTGAACTGATTTCCTTCATTCGTTTGGGTGCTATCGTGTTCACAGACATACATACACACACACACCCATACAGACATTTTTCAAAAAAGGTAAAAATCGTTTAAGAATACCTCGAAACATAAAAATTTGATAAAAAAATGGAGGGTAATTTTTTCTTCAATTTCTGATTACAATACTTTCGTTACTAAGGAGTTCGGAAAGTAAAAATCGGCTATATAGATATCGCATAACTTTCCCCATAGATGTCGTTTACGTCAAAATCTTATGTTAAATTAAATTGACAGTAACAAAAGGTGGTCTAAAAGAAATTGACATTTAAATTTATTTTCTTTTGTTCATATTTTCTGCAATTTTCAACCATTTTCAGCTGGCCTCTAAGTTTAGCTATGATACAGGTTTATGTCGAATTTCAAGAACTTTGATTTCGCGGTTTAACCTGTGCGATTGATACTATTTTTATTCGTACCCCAACGACCACATACTGACATACAGACGAACATGTTACTAAAATTCACACAATCGTATCAGAGCATGATATGAAACATTTTAATACCAAACTTTCTGTTTTGGATATCTGAGTGCATTACAATATTTTCCCTTATACCTACATACGAATAAGTATAGGGAAAGAAAAAAATTTATTATCAAAACCATGTAAGAAAAGCCCTTTGGCATTGTTTTCTGAACTTAGAAATAACAAGATATATAGTAGTCCACAGAAGTTAGGATTTCTATTCGGAATAAATCGAACAAAAGATTTTGTTTGTGTTTTTGTTATATCTTAGGGTCCTGATTATTCTCCCAAAAGTCCCCGGTGATATCGAATATGCTTAACTTTTAAGAGTGGTTTGAAGAGGTGAAAATTGCTTTAAAATCGATTTTTCACAAATATCTCCTAAAATATCAAGTGTACTATGAAAATACCTATATACTAAATTAAAGCTGAAAGAATTATCTGTAAAAAAGTATCCCTCACTATTTAGCCTACAATGAATAGTTTCCAAAAAAAAATTAATATAAAAATTAGTATTTATAAGAATTTTGTTTCGTGAAATATTAATTTATGAAAATTTTTTTTTTTCATACTTTCATTGAGTTTTTCGTTTCATACATAAACGTAATCTTTAATTTTTTTGGTACTCTATTCCAAACCACCCACGGAGGTTGAGTACTAGGTGCTTTTTTTTTCGTGGTATCCCTAGTAGACCTATTCCACAACTTCAATACTCATTCAAGAAAAAAAAATTAAAAATTGACATTGAATTTTGAGTTAGGTTTCTTCTTCTTCCTCCATCTCGTCTCCGTCGCCATATTATTATTATTATTTCAAAGAATTTGCGTTATGAAAAGAACATATAAGGGGCTCCAAAATATTTAGCTTATGAGTTGGCTCCGTTTCCGCAGTATCGCTTTTTTATGAAAAAGGAATGTGTAAAACAAGGAAATCAGCATTGTTCGACAGTTTAAAATTACCTACACCTGAACAAGAGCGAGATATAAATTTTGAAAATTGCACATACGTGGTTGACGGAGGATTTTGTTGCATCGCGTGGTAAGGCATCAAAATGAATTGTTTGAAGATATTTGCACAACATATATTAATTATTTGAGAAAACACTTCGGATCCAACTGTTTCATAGTTTTTGATGGCTACAATAATCCCAACAACAGCCGCAAACCAATGGAGCAGTTTCGCCGAGCAACAAAAACTTCATCTCCTGACATTACTTTCTAATAGAAATAACAAAATGAGGCTAATTTCAATGCTGTCTGCAAAATTTCGAATGAAAAATTTTAACGTCAAGCAAGCTACAGATGATGCTGATGTTTTAATTTATTATTGAAACGGCAATAAATGAGGCTGTGAATAATATTACTATTGTAGTTGGGAAACTGCTTGCGCGCCAGTGCCACAAGACATTTTTTTCTGCAAACCAGTTAAAAAAAATGTTGAAAGGAAACTATATTCATCTCGAAGTTTCGATCAGCATCATCTCATTCGAGAGCAAATTTTATTTCTCCATGCATTCTCGGAGTGTGACACGATATCTGCTCTTTCCCACAAAGGCAAAACATCAGCCTTGAAACTAGTGGCAAAACGAGAAGACCTACGACTTGCAACTCAGGTATTTAACGTTGAAAATGTTTCGAGGGACAAATTGATTGAAAGTGGTATGATATTTATGCTTGGTATTTATGGAGCACCCGTCAAAGAAACCTCTCGCAATGAATATAGATACTCGAGTTTTATTAAATCTGTGAGTAAAAATAATGCAGTAAAATTAAATCTACTGCCACCAACTGCTGATGCTGCTGAGATGCAACTGGTTCGTGTGTACTATCAAGTTCAGAAATGGTTAAGTAACGATTGAAATCCCAGATTGGGGGTGGATTTTAAAGGATGATGTCTTGATGCCTAGGAGAATGTTGCAGCTTCCTGCACCAGATTGTCTCCTGAATATGATTTTTTGCAAGTGCGCAAAAGGTTGAGGTGCACTGTGCGGCTGTCGAAAACTAGGTCTCAACTGCTCAGTAGTTTGCGCTAGCTGTCACGGGCAATCATGTTACAATTCACCCCAACTTGAAAGTATAGTCGACGAAAATGATAACTCCAATGATACTATTAATTACCCTGCCGATTTCATGGAGCCAGTTACTGCAGAAATTGAAACTTCAGAAAATATCTATGGTGACGGAGACGCGATGGAGGAAGAAGAAGAAACCTAACTCAAAATTCAATGTCAATTTTTAATTTTTTTTTCATGAATGAGTATTGAAGTTGTGGAATAGGTCTACTAGGGATACCACGAAAAAAAAAGCACCTAGTACTCAACCTCCGTGGGTGGTTTGGAATAGAGTACCAAAAAAATTAAAGATTACGTTTATGTATGAAACGAAAAACTCAATGAAAGTATGAAAAAAAAAATTTTCATAAATTAATATTTCACGAAACAAAATTCTTATAAATACTAATTTTTATATTAATTTTTTTTTGGAAACTATTCATTGTAGGCTAAATAGTGAGGGATACTTTTTTACAGATAATTCTTTCAGCTTTAATTTAGTATATAGGTATTTTCATAGTACAATTGATATTTTAGGAGATATTTGTGAAAAATCGATTTTAAAGCAATTTTCACCTCTTCAAACCACTCTTAAAAGTTAAGCACATTCGATATCACCGGGGACTTTTGGGAGAATAATCAGGACCCTAACATATAACAAAAACACAAACAAAATCTTTTGTTCGATTTATTCCGAATAAAGCTCATTTTTTCGCCTAACTTCTGTGGACTATAGTAGTTCTCGCGGAACTTCAGACCTCGTCATAATAAGCTGAATGTAGAACACACAACTGTGATTATTTGCATTGATAAATGCAAATGATATTTATGACAAGGATAGAAATAAAATATTTTGTCATCTTCACGCGATGTAATGGCGACATACGTTAGAAATATTGGAGTTTGAAACATTGTAAGTTAGAGAAAGACAGAAGATAAGTAGTACAACCTTAATTAAAATTTCCATTGATTTGACTTTTATTAGCAAAATGTCACAATAAACGATTTTAAACTCTATTCAGTGGCGGCTCGTTCTATTTTTTGCAGGTTGCAAAATCGCCAAAAATTATGCCATATGAGTAATATTTAATTTAATTGTGTGTACAATACTTGATCGGCAAACGATCAAGTTTTTTGAGGTACTAAAAAAAACCTTATCTAACATTTTAGGAGAATAATAAATAGGAAAAACTTCAACCCCACATATCTAAAGCATAAGCCGCCACTGCTCCAATTAATGTATAGTTTTAGGTTAGACTATGACAGCGGTTTACATTTACCGCTTCTATTTTACTTCACAAAAATTTATGTTTACAAACATACATTTGACTAGTGATTCTCATCTTAGGTCTGAAGTTCCGTGAGAACTACTATATAATTTTCTTATATGGTTTAACGTAAGAGGGACAAGGATGCAAAATAATGAGTTGTCTTACAGACAAAAGCAATGAATTTGACTAACGTAGTATGTAGGTATATGTTTGGTTATGGTATTGACATTTGATAAGTTGCAAGTTTGAATTATTTTGTCAACATAACAAATTTTAACATTATAATTAATATTAGTTCTTTTAAAGAACTTAAAAATGTAAGTGAAAGGTAAAACTTTAAGTTCTCCGGCACAACAGTTTGTTTTTACTTTAATAAATAATTTGTTGTAATAACCTAAAACTTCCATTATTTGACTTTGACAGATAGAATCGGATAGAATGCAGAAAATTATGTGATGGGCGTAAAATATATGAGAAAGACGTTGATTTGATTAGGTATTCACGCGTTTATTCATACTCTCATTATTAATTACGCAGGGCATTTCTTTCGTGGTTTTGATAATAGTTAAGGTGTGAAATTTTTCAAAAGTTCTGAATTAATTTTATTAGATGTCTCTAGCAATGTTTGAGTCCATAAAAAGGAGGCTGATCATTTGCCGCGTACCTCAGTGTAGTCTGGTGCCGAACTATTATATATAGGTAAATATAAATAGATATCTACTATTATAAATAAAATAATTTGTGGAATTGTTTAAAATAGAAAAACTCGACGTATCAATTTTACTTCTATTTAAGCAGTAACAGTACCAGTACAGTACTATCAATAAAAATTGGAAATTTTATAAAATCTAAAAATTTCCTATTAATTTGCCATCTAGTGACAAATTTTTTTAAATTAAATTAACATTGCATCTTATGGAAAATCATAAACATTCGTCTATCTAGTTTATAATTACACAAAATGTTTAGATTTCAGATTATAAGTATATAATTGAAATTATTATTTTAATAACATATTGCAACCTCAGCAACAATTATATATAATTAAGTATGTTCTTGCTAGTTACACCTTTTATGCCTGCTGTACACTCTCGCCGAGACAGGGCGAGGCAGGGCGAGAGCGAGAGTGTAGATGGGAGCGCTCGCTCCGCCTCGCTGGTCTCGGTGTTCCTCGCTAGCTCTCCATCCAAAGTCGGTTTTTTAGGTCCGAGTCAAAGGGTCTCGCTTGACTAGCGAATGTGTTCCTGTACACTCTCGCATTTCTCAATCTCGTTTGTGCCTTACGATAGGGAAGACGTGTTTTGTATTAAAGTAAAAACGTCTTTTGCATGAAAATGGCATGGAATAACGAATGCGTACTAAATTTCTTGGAAGTGTATCAAATGGTACCTGTTTTGTGGAATCCTGGTCACAGGTTCCACACGGTCCATCTCCCCTGAGTTCATAATTACAACTGAACTCGGCGAGAGTGTACATGGTCGTACTCGGGCACAGGCCTCTCGCCGAGACATTCGTGCGAGACCCAGCGAGACCACTCGGGCGAGAGTGTACAGCGGGCATTACAGTTTAGTGTATAGTGTACACTTTTCTGTTCGTTCTAGCAGCGCGCTTTGTTCGTGCTAGAAAGTGTAACTACACATTTTTAGACTTTTCTTCACTTTTTACCCCTGCTTTGGAGCAAGTGTGAAAGTTTACACCATTTACACTTAATTTTGATTAGCTGTTAGATTTTTAAAAATTAAAATTTAAAAATTTTATGGAAACCTAAATAATAAAAAAGTAGATAGTCTTTAATTTTTTATTTTTGAAATTTTATTTTGAAAAATTGAAATTTAATACAGACCATTTTGTCTTTAATTTTTTATTTGCTATTAATTACTATGAATTTACAATTTACTTTTCTAACTTTGTTCTTTTAAGTGAATTTTAGCCATTTAAAAAAATGGTTAAAACGGTGTTGATAATTCGGAATGTGGAAGGAGAAATTCCAATCTACTCTTGATTTTGTTGTTAAATAATGGTCTTTTAAGGATTTTTACATTTATCAACATAACCTACAAACGCAAATTTGATTTCAAGAAGGAGTTACACTCAAGTAACACAATCCAGAAGCAGTACTGGATTTTATTAACTTGTACAAGTCACTATCCTCGTGTAATTGGCGCTTATTATAATACTTTTAAAATTTATTATATGTTAATATTTTAGTTGGTTCGAGTTTACACAGATTTGTCTCTACATTTCTGTTATACCTCTCATCCTTACGTTTTTTTATTTTATAAATTCAATAATTATTAAAAAAATGTCTTGCAGTAATGTTGGTCCTACACATGCTTGACTTGAATAAAAATTTTAACTTACGTGGTATTGATTTGAGACTATATTATTATGAAAGTTATATTTAAGTTTTTTATTTTTATTATCGTTGTTGACAATAAAACTTGCAAATTCAATGTTACACTATTATTACCAATATTACTTTAGTTTTTCCTTCGACTTTGGGTATTTGCTGACATATAGCACTTGAGGTTCTTCCCGTAGTAACTCGCTAGCTCCCTCATTCGTCAAAACGGCTCTAATAGTGTGATTATGAACTATTAAATTTTTAAATAATTTAACACAATATTAAACTTAAAGAGCGTTCGACACATACTGCTTCTTAGACTTCCTAATCATTTTTGACTCATTAGTCGTCATCAGTATCGCATACTTGTTGTTATTCGTTAATTGTAATCAATCACTTAAGATGTGAAATTTTCCAAAAGTTTTGAATTGTTTTGGTTAGAAGTCTCTAGCAATGTTTTTAGTCCTTAAAAAGGAGGCGGCTTATTTGCCGCATACCTCAGTGTAGCCTGCTACCGCACTATTAGAAAGTAGTTTAAAGTCACAGATCTTTGTTTAAAGCAATAATTTTCATTTTTAAGTGTACTTTTTTTTGGTAATCGGTAGAATAGTCTTAGGAAAAATTGTCTACTGTAAATTAATAATAACCAAAGTTGTCGATTTTCCCGAAAATCAAGATTTACACTTCCAACCACTCCCCTCTAAGTATAAATACTGTGCCGTGCCGAACTGAGTTTTAACTGAGAAAATTACCTCCCTCCCTAACCCAACTGATCTTGCTGTTTCAAAGTGTTACAACTGAATTAAATTGGGAAATAGCCCGAATTGGTCGATTTAAAAAGGTTGACGTCATTTTTCATGGTGGTTTTCGTTAATTTTTAGGTTAAATTGTGACTTTTCTGTAGTTGACATTTAAATTTTATAAACAAATTATAAAAATGGTTTGAATTATTGTATTACTTATATTACCTAATTTTAATTACCGGTTTTAATAATTCTCTATTTCGGCGTTTCTATGTTGACATACAAAGTAAAAATTAATTTAATATGGTTTGGTAGATAATTTTTGTATCATGGGTTGGTAGTGTATTTTTGTTGTTCTTTTCACCTTATGTTTTTCTCACTTTGGCTCAGTTAATCTCTGTTCGGCTCAGCTCACTTCGTCTCAGTTGTGTAACTGAGATGGAAATAAAATAGGTAAAAAGAATACAGCTAATGATGCATCATCATGCATCAAGAGCCCCAAAGGCATCCCTAAATTACAATCAGTTACAATATTCTCCATCAAACGTTGGCAACTTAATCGGGTGCAACATCACTCTCGAACTGCTATTATTGTTATAGGATATGATTTTTTACTACAACACTTTACTCTTACTACAACTTCAACCTCGCTCTTTGTATGTTCCTTAATAGTTGAATTAATTATTCAGCTTATTTTCAATTATTCTTCAATTTTTGATTGCAACTCTTTAAATTGATCCAATAAGGGTTCAGTTTTGCTTAACCTGAGCTTCAAGTTGCTAATTAATGCTCTATTTAATTACATGGTAATTTAATGTATTCAATTTACATTACATTTGTAATGGCGGACAGGAAGTTTTACATGCTTTAAATGGGAAGTGAGCCTGAAAGTCTCTAAGTTAATTACTAGTTATCTCGGATTCTAAACGGTCAAAAATATTGAAACTTTAGAGTTTATTAGTAAATGTTATTGTTAGCCTACGATCAAATATTTAAAAAAATTGCTCGAGAAGAGATTTCACGCTGGAACTACCTTAAATCTCCCAACATATAGAGGTACTTAGAAATCACTTTTATATTAAATAATGGAAATTCAAAAATATTGTGAATAGCGCAAGAACAGACACTTTAAATTTACTTTTGTAAGTCACCGAAGAAATATGATATACTATGCAAATGTATAGGAGAAAGTATATATGGCATGGTGCAACGCAAGAAATGTTAGGAGATATGCAGATGGATATCTGTATACCTTCTTTAAATATTCTGATTTTCTGAAATATTTTTTAGAAAGTTACATTTTTGCTATCCAAATTGGGGGGTCATTAGTATTTGTAAAACTTTTCGTTTAAATGATACAAAGTTCGCAAGAAAAACATAAAAAACAACTTGGAATGTTATAGCATTCCTTGTGGTTTTTTCTCTTAATTTAATTCATAACTCGAAATTTGTCGATTCTGGCATCGATAAACGAATTCTTTTCAAAAAAATCACAAATCCATTAACAATAAAAAAATCAATATTTTCAGGCAGATATTGTAGAAATTGCGTTAAAAAAGGCTACCCCACAAGGGTTTGGACTTAGATAAAAAATGTAATTTAAAAATTCCTGTAGAAAAGTGAAATTAACCGCCATTCTCTACGGGCCGGAGTCACCCTGTATGTGTTGTAAAAAAATAATTAGCCATGAGATAATATATTACGACATTATCATGGCCTATGTAATGTTTGTTAAAGTATTCTTTCTACATTGATTTAACGTGTTCAAGTATTACGATTAGCGGTGGGTTATTGTTTAATTATTTGTTTTCCTATTTATTTTCAAGATTACTGATTACCAAAAGCACAAGTTTTTGGTAAACAAGAAAATAATGCATTATTTATACTACATGATATGTTTGTAACTTTCTGTATTGCCTTGTATATTTTCAAATATAGATGCTACCAATCCCAACTTATTTGAAAAAGCAAACTAAAAAAAAGAATAATCGTTTTACCTTGTAAACTAAATATTTGAGGTGAAGATTTATTTTCGCTTGTAGGTCCTACCCATCCTTCATACATGACTGCAGATGTGGTGCTTTCCAGATGTGAATGTAATGGTACATGAAACGATGTAGTATCCAGCAAACTTTCAAATCCATGCGACAATTTGGAAACAGTTAGCGATGCCGATTCGATTGGAACAATATCCGAACGAGATACTTGTGATGGAAAATCAATCATTGATTGAAACAATGAAGCTAAAAATTGAATTGGTTATTATTATTATTATTATTACATAAATAAATATTATGTAAATCGTACCGGTTCGAGGAATATAAAAAGTAGGTTTAATACATTTATTTACAATATTTCTTTTCGATTCACAACTTGAGGAGTCACATAATTCGTTATCCGCCTGAATAGTTTGTTCCGAGCTATTCAATCCTAAAATATTATCTATCGAAAACTTAGTATTTGCAACACTGTTATCACATAATTTTTCATGATGTTTTAATCGCGTTGAAGAATCGTTTAGAATATCTAAACTATCATTTAGTTCTAAATCAGAGTCATCATCACTGTCTTCATTGTTATTTGTTATATACACCGCCGGTTCGCGTCTAATAAATTCCATTTTAAAAAAATTTATTTACTCTCGTTAGCAATCGGTGACATTGACATGCGACGATTGTTTAAAAGTGTAAGGTATTAGAAGATATCATTTGAAGTGGCCGTTACTAGCTGCTGTAGCGTGTTCGTTTGGTCCATTAAGTCCTTTTCTGAATCAACTAGCACCTCGTACCTGTTCCTCCCTGCAAGAAACTCCCTCCCTGGGCTGGCTGCTCATCTCGACAGCCCAGCCACAGATTGGTGTTTCGCGTGTTTTCAACTTCCCTAAAATTTATCTTCACACCTTTATACTTACTTTTACTGAGGTTCTCAACCTTTGGAAGCAACAAATGATATTAAGCAGTAAAATCATTTTAAAAGTTGTAACGTTCTAAGAAAAACTAAAAACATTTAAAATTAACTTGAATTAATGTACCTTTAGATTACAGAAAGATTTTTGTGCATTCATATAATATTTTTCGTGTCTAAATAAAAATGAAAATAATAAAACTGAAATTAAATTAAGTAGTTTTTGTTAGTTAGCTTTTCATTAATTTTTTGTCGATATTAATTTTATTAATTTTGATTGAAAATATTGACACCCTGCCTGTTGAAAATCACTGGATTGATCCACACGTACCTGTTATAATTCTCCCACACTACTCAGAATGTTGAGTTTTTCATAACGCCGAGATATAGCCGCATTAACACCCTTTGTGTGAGTTATTTAATGTTCTTTGGTTAACAGGGTTTGGCAAATGGGGGAGATAAATGTTGTTAAGTGGTTCATATCATTTTACATCATGAATCTGCATCTAGTATTTTATTGTTTGTTACAAACGATTTGAAAACATTATCGGAGGTTGATGGATCTTGTTACAAATAATAAATTGATGCTTAATTAAATGTAGTATATTAAGGTTATTGCACTATTATTCCACGGTAACATGCTTTACGTTATTAATATTAGAAATAACAAAAAAGCTTAGTAATAGTTTTGTAAAATTTTTATGTTCAAAAATAAGAACATTATTTTTTAAAAGGACTGAGAAAATATACGTCTAAAACACTTGCTAAATCTTGCATGGCCTACAGTTTTGTAATGACGACTGCAGTAGGTTGGTATACTATTAATCGCAAACAAATAAATCATTCGTGGAAGCTTTTTGGAGGTTCAAATTTACCATTATTACTACTTATATTAGGTAGATTAATGAAGTGTATACATCGAGTTTGTTGCCAATTAAGTTTATAGTAAGTAGAACAACTAGACTTAAATTTAGTATCGAACAACATCTAAACAAAATATTTAATTAATATAGAATTTTAACTGTCAAGTGAAGAATACATATTATGTACGTAAAAAATTATTATTTTTACACTCAACACTTTTGGCCGAGTTGGACTAAGAATAATTAAAAAATGAGAAAAACTATTATACATTGTGAAATAAGATAAAAATTTAAAAATAAATAAAACTTTAGTAATTGCGACATAAGGCCATATTTCACGATTATTTTTGATCTTCCGTCGCATATAATTATAAAAAAAATTTATATCACTTTTTTTGCGCGGTGACACGGAGCAGAGTCGTCTTGAAATATGCATTTCTTCGTTGTCTTAAATTGGATTTTAATAAATGGCAGTAAATGCTCATTTAGGGTTTTCTCTATAAAGTACAAAGGACCAACGTGGGTACTTGTAATGCATTCCCAAACCATTACACTTGTAGGAAATTTTACAGTGGCTTTCAAGTATTGATTCTTAAATTCTTTACCTTATCTTCGCCGTACATATTGAACTCATCTCTTCTCATCTGAGAAAATTACATTTTCCCACATTTCTTGGGTCCAATTAGAATGCTCTCTTACCCATTT
Organism: Cantharis lateralis; assembly: GCA_963170105.1. Classification (NCBI taxonomy): domain Eukaryota; kingdom Metazoa; phylum Arthropoda; class Insecta; order Coleoptera; family Cantharidae; genus Cantharis; species Cantharis lateralis. The sequence continues at coordinate 16,822,670 of OY720629.1, forward strand.
AAGCCGTGCAGATCGCATTTTTCTGGATAGTAATGGCTTTTTTCTAGGTCGTCTAGCATTAAGTCCACTAGCAATAAGCCTCCTGCGTACCGTTGAAGACGAAACTTGGACACCAGTTCCTTCCAACCATTCACCGCACAACTCCGTTGATGTTGAAGCCCTGTTTTTTAGACACATTCGTTCTAAAACCCGATCATCTCTTGCTGTTGTGGCCCGTTTTCTACCACTACCCTGCTTTCTTTTAGTGGATCCAGTTTCTCGAAATTTTTTACATAATGCACTTACTGTTGAAACACTACACTTACTTCGCTTACTTATTTCACGCATTGAAAGATTTTCTTCCCTTAAAGCGAGAATAACTGCTTTTTTTTCGTCGGTTAATTTAGACATTTTTACTGCAATTTATTATAACACGTGCTATTTAACTAACAACCAATTTTAAAATAATATAAAGGGTTGTATACAGTTGTAAGAGATATATTTAAACACCCCCTACATAGAAAACCCAAAAATAATTTCAGGTAAAATAAATTTAATTACTTATTGCTATAAATTTTTAGTGTTCGTATTTTATTGCACACTACTGTACATTCTGTATCGAAATATTAAAGATCTAAAGAATTTCAATCGTTTGATTAACTTGTTTAATTTTTGAGTTTTAAATATTTTTCACAAATTTATAATTCTAATTTATTGTGAATACCAACATCTTATTACATAATCACTGTTTTTTTCAAAAGCTAGGCGAGAAAACCAGCTTTTCATGCCGCATTTGAAATATGCAATTGAACACTTGCCTGGTGGAGGCGTAAAAATCAACATGTAGTTCAATTATTTACCCACACCTCACTAAAGTAGTGTGAAATAGCCAGATTGGTCAGAATATCTAAGATTTTCGTATCAGTTGAGAAGAAATTTTACGAAAGAGGTGAATCTATGGATAGGTAGTGCAGGAAAACTTATGGACGGAAAAGAATAGCTATCGAAACTAGACGAGAGAACTATTCTGAAAATGACTTGCAATAATCGCAGAAGATCAACAGAAGCTATAATTGCAATTTTGAAAGAATCTGCCATTAAAATTTCTTCCAGAACCCTAACGCGTCGCTTTAAAGAATTCGGAATAAAACACAACCGTCCTACAAAGAAAAAAAACTCGCCACCGTTATTACAAACAAACAAACAGCATAGAGGCAGCAATACACAATAATACATTTTTTGCAATTGCGGGGCTAAAGTACTCACTTTAGACTCCGATTTGCGAGTGTAAAGTGGTACTTTTTTGCCCTAGGGCAAAAAAAAGTTACTGCCGGGTAAAAAAGAATTTACCGCCGGGCAAAAAAGAAGTCAGCAGATTTTATTATCAATTTAATTCTAATTTGTTTGTAACATTTATATTTATGTTAACTTGACCGTAATTTGTGATTCCAATATTAGTGCAACCTACAGTGAAATAAATTGGTAAATAAATAAAAAGCACTTACTTTAGCTACAAAAAAATTCTCACGAGGCGCCTCTTTTAAAAATTTGACCACGTGGTCAGAGGTTGCGACGCGCGATTTTTTCGGAACATATCCATCGTTTTTCCGCTTGATAAAAGCGGATAACTTGTGGAAATTGCCGATGTCAATCTTATTTTCTAATTTGGTGACCGCCTTGATCATAGAATACTGCGACCATATGGTCAACGACTTCAACGTTTTAGCCTTTTGACACGTCTTATTCCTTCAAAGGCACAAATTTAACTGAACCATTCTAGTACCTTTTAGTGAAAAAATTTTTAGTAAAAAAATTCTAGTTGGCAATAATAATATAACCAACTATGCTTCATTTACTTTGTTACTAATGACCACGTGCTTTATCGAACAAATTTTAATTAAAATTTCGTAATTATTGTCGAAGTGAGTACTTTACCTCCCGCAATTGCAAAAAACAGTATATGCACCTCGGGAATAAAGTGAATTTTTTGGCCTGAGGGTAATTTTTGCCCTCGGCTACGCCTCGTGCAAACAAACCTTTACCCTCAGGCCAAAAAAGGATCGCTTTATTCCCTTGGTGCATAATGTACTATTGTTGTGTAAAATGTTTAGTGTAGTTGGTAAAAAAATTGGTGTTAATTTTTAGTGTTAAACTATACACTAGTTTATTTTTAACACTAAAACTTCTCTATTAGATGGAATTTAACTCGAAGGTAAAATTAGCACAATGAAGAGTAAATTTCTTTCTTAATAGTGTGTGTCGGTTAAGTGTCATGTATCAAATATTTATTCAAACATAGAATTCGCAGAAAGAATTACTTACATATTATGTAGGCTCCTGATAGTCGGGGTATATTAAATAAAAGTATTGCTTAGTATTGCTGGTAAGTGATATAGCTTGTTAGTTTAACCAGCAACTTGGGGGATGCACGATTTGAGAAATGAAGTTTGGGATGAGGCTTTGTGTGGTAATAGTAGTGCCCAATACTCATACTATGTTAAAGCCGTAAAACGCAAAGGGCACCCAATTTCGAGAAAAAGGGCTTGAAAGTATACGTGTTTTTCATATATTTAAAAGTTTTCAATCTTCGCAAATAGTCTGGTGGCGGAGTGGTAGAGCGCTAGCTTCACAAACCGAAGGTACCGGGTTCAAACGTCTGATAGACAACTTTTTTTTTTCTTTATGTAAATTATATTTTATGCATATTATGTTTAAATCTGTTTTATATTTTAAAATAATAATCATGCGAATATCGTAAAATCCAAAGAATTATAATGATATTCACTGATATGATACAATATGCCTGGTTCGCTTCGAAATTAATGGACAAGAGACAAATTTTAAGAAAAGTTAACGACATTTGCTTTTCATGTAAGCAATCCTCATTTATTTGTTGCTCACGTTGCCGAAATATCTTTTGTTTTGGCTGTTTTTATGATAATTATCATTCGGGTTTTTGTAAATAATTTAAAAAATCCGATTGCGAATAAATATAAACGCCAATAAATATTTGACGATAATATATAAATTATTTTATAATATATGAATTCACAAGTACAAATTAATTAATTATTTATTTAATTTTAAATTGCGATAAATAAATAAAAATTTGAATTTCATTATTTTCGTTATAATTCTTTGTATTTAACGATATTTGCATGATTATTATTTTAAAATATAAAACAGAATTAAAAATAAAATTTACATAAAGAAAAAAAAAAGTTGCCGATCAGATGATTTGAACCCGTTACCTTCGGTTTGTTAAGCTAGCGCTCTATCACTTCGCCACCGGACTGTTTACGAAGATTAAAAACTTTAATGTATATGAAGCACAACGTAAAACTTCCAAGCCGTTTTTCTCGAAATTGGGTGCCCATTGCGTTTAACGGCTTTAACATAATATGAGTATTGGGCACTACTATTACCACACAAAGCCTCATCCCAAACTTCATTTTCCAGATCGTGCATCCCCCTTGTTAGTACAGTAACGTTGGTGCTTTTAAATTTTTTTAAACAAAAAGATATTTGAAGTTCCGTTTCCAGAAAACGCTAAACTCCTGTTTATATGATGTATTTTTACAAGGTTAGATTATAATATTTAAAAAATACACATTTTATTAAACAATTTTTAGAAATGGGTACAACGTGAAGTGTGGACGAAAGATTTCCAAATAGTAATTCGTAGATTGTAAGTGTTATTGTCTTTAATAATTATGAATTGCAGTGAAGAATTAGGAGAATTATATCCCGGATTACAAATACATTTCGAAGAATTATTTGAACAAGTCATACTACAATAAATTATACAAAATATAAATTATATTATTACAAAGCCAATGGAAAATTAAAATGGTAGAAGCGAAATCAAGTATGAAGTGGTAGTATTGAACTTAAGACAACTATTTTGTAGATTGCGAAATTGCACTGAAATATTATCGAGTATGTATCTTTAACGTATTGTTTTATCCAATTAATTCGTCGAAAATTAATAAAAAAATTTCGTTTAAAGGCGGAAATTTCGACATCCTTAAATTGTTTTGAATTTGTGTCTTTAAATGTTATGTTTTTATTAATATACGTTGAGTTAATTGGGTGAAAACTATACTTAAATGTTTTCAAAACACACTAGCAATGTAAATTTTACTACTATAAATAAAGAAATTTTCACACTACATTCAGTTTTTTTTAACCTATTTAGTGTATTTTAACCAGGAAATTAATCTGAAGTATACCTAAAATAGTGTAAATTAATTTTTAATTTTTATTTTATTTAACACTAAATTTTGTTCAGTGTACTCTAAATGGCCAGTTTTACAATAGGAGTATAAACGAAAGAATAAGTATCCCTCGTATAAAATATTCCACATATTATACGTTGAATAGGGAGTAGTGCGTTTTACTATTCGTTTTTTAATAGCGTATTGTTATACCTGAGTTCAGATGAAAACATGTTAGGTTGGTAGTAAAAAGCTGTCAAATTATTAATTGTACGCATTCGCGCATTTTCATACTTGGTTGTGTTGAAGTATATTCCAAAGAACTTTTTTCGGAATGAAACAAGAAAAAAGAAGCAGATGCACTAATTTTTCTCCTCTATGGTTGTTAATTATTGCTAGCCTTCTGATATTATTGATGGGATTATTTTGTTGTTCCACATTTATTTCATCATCTTGGTGTTCAGCAGTAGGGCCATCATCTTCGAAATCACCATTTTCACTTGGATCAAAAACACTGCATTCTTTAGGAGGTACACCATTTTTTCCCATTATTGCCAAATTATGCAATACAGCAGTTGCTACAATAATAGCCTGTGTTCTTTCTGACGAAACCTGCATACCAATAATAATATAGGAAATCTTCGTTTCCAAACTCCAAAAGTTCGTTCTACACTATTTCTAGTTCTGATCAAATAATTTGTAAGTGCATATCCGTTGTCTCCAAGTAGAATTGAATCTGCCAGTTCCCCTAATTCAAATTTTGCTTTTAACACAGAATTATTAAAAATTGTTTAATCATGTGAAGCTCCTGGCCATCTCGTAACAATATTTTGTAATTCGCGAGTCGGCATCACAAACGACTTGCACATACCAAGAGAAGAAACCTTTCCGATTTCTGAAATGTTCTGCATCGTCTCCTTCCGGAGAGCGCAATCTTATATGGGTGCAATCGATCGATTTTTTGTCGCTATACAGCATTGCTTGGAAGATTAATATATGAACTTTTCACATCTGCTATAGCTTCAGATACTTGCTTTACAGCAACAAATGCAGCCAATTTCCTTACACCTGTAAAATCGCCTGCAACTAAAAGCATACTGCCAGTTGCAAAAATCTTAAAAAGTTAGCAATAATTTAGTAACTGGAGATCAGTGACGGACTGGGAAGAAAAACCGGCCCTTGCATTCAGATTATACCGGCCCACGGTCATGGGGCAGAAAATCAATAATGATTTGGGGGTACATTGCAGTAAAAGGACCGGGACCTCTTTATATTGTCGGTGGAAAATTGAAAGCCAATAAAATAATATATTCAACTTATTCCGAAGACAGTATTGCTACCAGAACTTCCTAAATTGTTTGGATGTTGACAAAATTACATATTTCAAAAAGTGATTGCCACCTTAAGTTAAAATTAAAAAATGAACATTATAAAATTTTAAAATTGCGGGGGAAATCATCTCTGGCATTTCATAAATATGTTTTTGTTATGTTGGACAACTTGTTGATAAATAGTTTGCTACTAGATGTAATTGGTGGATGTTAATAAAGCATTTGTTAAGATTCTACTGATGAGTTATTGAAAACAATTAGCTGGGTTTAGGTACTGGAAATTATGCAATGATTTGTAGTTTAAACTTATAGAGTAGATGCACGCTTTTGTGAGCTTACGCCCGGTTTTTCAATCGTTGGTTAACTTTTTAGTTTGGTAACCTTCAGTTTCAAGTTAACCTATAGTTAGAATTTGTTTGCGTTTTTCAATTTAAATTCATGTGTTGGTTAATTAGATTTTAGTTTACTGTATATCTGAACTATTATACGATGATTATAAGTAAGTATTGTATAACCATAATAATAAATTACAGGTATGTGCGGGAGGTAAAAATATTTATTGATATTTGTCAGTAGATCCAAATTGTAGATCTAAATACAATGTTTTGAATTTTTAAATTACGAAAAATTTCAGCATTGCCACCTCCAGGTGACTGTATTTTTACATGTATACAATCAAATGCACCTATACATCTGGGAAATTTGGCGATATTGTAAAAATCTTGTCTAATTTGAAGTACTTCTTCATTTTGTGGCATTTTTGTATAATGCGGCCGCAAATCTGCAAGAACTAAACTGACTCGTCTTACAGTTTTACTTCCAGTATAGATTTGCTTACCCCAGAAAAATCCACAGTCGTTCTTAAATAAGAACCACATGCATAAAAATTCAATGTCAGCAATAGTTGGTCTCTAGCAGAAAGTCAATCATTTCTACCAATAAAACTATTTTTATTATAACGCCTATTATATTATTATTGATTAAATATTATGTACCTATTTGTAGGATAAGAAATTAAATCATTTATTTTCTCTAATATATTTTCAACTTTACTTGGAGTAAGTCGAAATCTGTTAAAAAAGTCAGTGCCATCGTATTCTTCAAAAATATTAGGCCTGTAACGAATTATTTTCCTCCTTATTTCTTTATCACTGGTATATGCCGAATAACCTGATCGTCGTAATAATTCATAGCTAACAAAATAATTAATAACTTAAAAACATTATTAATTGAAATTATCTAAATGAAAACTATATCACAATTTACAGTTATAAAGTAGTATTAGTAATTCGTCAACCTATAGTTAACCCATACCTTATTTGTTGGTAAACATAACTACGACGTAACCAACACTTTTCGTTAACAATTAAAAACCTACATCCAAAACATAACTAATTACTATAAAAAACTAAAAAAACAACTATTGTTGTTAATTTGAGCGATAAGTTTACTAAAACCTACTCCCGTTCTGTCAGTATTGGAAGAACAGAAGCTTGTGAAGTGGATAGAAAAGTACTGTAAGCGAGGGTTTCCCATCAGAAATATTGAAATTCAACGTTCCATTCAAAAATTTCTACAAACGAATAAGCAGAAAAATCAATTCACCAATGACCTACCAGAGGATGGGTGGTACAAGGCCTTTTTGCAACGGCAGGCACCCCGATCTCTCTATTCGTAAACCAGAAGAGGTTAGTCGTGCTAGCGCCTGTGTCTCTGAAGATGATATAAGGAAATGGTTCGATAACGTAAAACAAATTTTAAAAGAAGAAAACTGGGAAGAAATTTTAAAAGATCCCACTCGTATTTTTAACGGGGATGAAACTGGGGCACCCCTAAACCCTAACAACGGAAAGGTTTTAGCCCTAAGAGGTATTAAAAAAAGGGGGACAGTGAAAATAAATATAACAGTTATGTGCAGCTTTTCAGCGGCTGGTGTAGCAGTCCCGCCCCTAGTTTGTTTCCCATACTTTACCCATACCATACCCCCATTGGGGAGGATACCTAAGGCTATAACACAAAAGTTCCCCGATGATTGGCACATTGGTCACAATGAAAAAGGATGGATGACATCGGAAGTATTTTATGACTACATTTCGGAAAGTTTTGGACCCTTTTTGGAAAATTCTAACATAACTAAACCAGTTATTTTGTTCGTCGATGGCCACAAAAGTCATTTGACTATGCAAGTCAGCGAGCTCTGCGAGGAACTGGGAGTGATCTTAATTGCTCTGTACCCCAATACGCCAAGGATCACCCAACCATGTGATGTTGGGGGTGTTTAAGCCTTTGAAATCCTCCTGGAAAAAAGCTCAAATACCAGTAAGCTGAACCAGTGTACAAGAATTTCTCACAGCATTTCAGAAGCTACCAATAAATTGTAAATTTTGAGATTATTTAAAAACAATCAATTCGTTTTTGGGTTACGAAGTGAAAAAGTTCAAAACCGACTACTGGAAACAACCCGCATCAAGCTAGCGCCGTCACTTTTTCAAAATCTAAAAAAAATATATGGAGAATTTGTGGCTAATTAGTTGCCGCAATTGCGAATTAATCGCTCTTACCGTTCGGTAATTACAGCCATTTGAGTGGTGGCGGCGCTAGCTTGATGTCAAGCTAGCGCCGCCACCGCTAAAAACTTACTAAAAATAAAAAATAAGTATATAGAAATTTGTGGCCAATTAGTTGCCGCAATCCCGAATTAATCGCTCTTACCGTTCGGGAATTACAGCCGTTTGGTTGCTAGCGCCGCCACCACTAAAAACTTACTAAAAATAAAAAATAAATATATTGGGATCCGTCAAATGGGAGGAGCCTAGAAAATATGGCGGACTTAAGGGAAAGTTTCAAATACGAGATAGAGATTTACGTGCAATCGTATGATTTTTAAAGTGATAAATAATGATAAATATAAGTGCGATATGTGACAATTTGAAACAAGAATTGCAAAAGATTCAATTCCAGTGAACGTACTCAACTTTGCATCGGTTGATAGAAAATGAATAAAATTTTGTTAAAAAAAAATGGTTTCGACTTGAACCTCAGCATCTTGCACCGATCGTCTACAATTATAGCTGACATACATGTCTATCATCACCAGCTATCTCAAAATCTTTAACAGATGCCATCTCCAATTCTTCAACAAAAGTCATCTCCAAAACTTCGCTAGTATCCATCTCCATAACTCCATCAATTGAAATTTCTAAAACTTCATCCTTATTATCTAACAAAACATTTTGGTGTAAGTTTCCTTTCAAAACTCTAGTACCTATTTCTTTCCTAGTATTTTTAGTGTGTGGTAGGTTAAGGGAAGAAACTGCAGTAGTCTTAAGACGTCTTCTTTTCGCCGCTTCATCTATCAAAAATATATCAGAACCCGGCATGCGAATAATTTATTTTTGCTTTCAGTGCATGAAATCAACTTACTACTTGGTAGTATATAATCGTCTTTACGAAAATTAAGTGAGCAGACTTTCATTCCAGATTTCCAGAGTTGACTTTTTTAATTTTTAAGATATTCATCCAAACTTCTAATTGACCTTTTCGCTCTGTTTGTCCAAATAAATTTTTGGAGCATACAAAACGATTCGTTTTCATGGAAAAGTAGTGGAAACGTATATTCATGTCTTTATTAGAAGCGCTTTCACAACCTTTTACTGTACAAACCATTGTACAAACTAACTTCTTTTTACATTTTGATACGGAGAAAACGTTGCAGACTCCATTTTCAAATTTGCAAGTATGCAATAAATTGTTTTTGATATTGTAATTAGTAGAAAGTTAAGAATTTACAATGAAGTCACTATTATATACATGTTTATTTTTCCCTTAATCTAATAACATATTTTGCCACCAGATGTCATACGCTCATTTGACGGATCCCAATAGGAATTTGTGGCTAATTTGTGGCCAATTAGTTGCCGCAATCCCGAATTAATCGCTCTTACCGTTCGGGAATTACACCCATTTGAGTGGTGGCGGCTCCAGCTTGACATCAAGCCAGCATCGCTACCACTAAAAACTTACTAAAAACAAATGAAGTAAATGGGAATTTATGCAACTAATTTGTTGCCAAATTTATGAGCCAAATACTTAATATAATTATAATAAGTAGTTATCCATTGTGTAAATCTCGTCCATTAAATAAAATATATAAAAACACTTATCGGGAATTTGGACTGGTTATAAAAAATAAAACCCTTAAACTTTCAGTCGACGTTTCGAGTATATATTTCACTCTTCTTCAGGACTACAAAGAGAAAATTCATAGAAATACATAATACACAATCAAATGTCTCACCTTCAGTTTTTGGTAAACCAATAATTTATTTCAGGCATACTACAAAGAATTTCTCCTTTATTACGAAATCACTCATACGTCATCCGCACTTAATAAAAATGTAACAATGCAAAAAATCACAATCCAAATACAATAACTATTACAAATTACACAGTCAAATTGTAAAAATATAGTAATTTAATTAATAATATTATAATTGTAGTATGCCTGAAATAAATTATTGGTTTACCAAAAACTGAAGGTGAGACATTTGATTGTGTATTATGTATTTCTATGAATTTTCTCTTTGTAGTCCTGAAGAAGAGTGAAATATATACTCGAAACGTCGACTGAAAGTTTAAGGGTTTTATTTTTTATAACCAGTCCAAATTCCCGATAAGTGTTTTTATATAAGTAGTTATCTCTTGCCATTTTTAATAATTCAGAAATCATAAATTCAATATTTTATGGAAAAAAACAGAAAGTAGGTACAAATTAGTTTACAAAATATTTCTCAGTAGGCAGAGACGGTTCCAAGAGAAACTTTTCGGGGGCTAGCAGTCCTCAATTTTCCAAGTAGATTCTACCAACTTTGCCTAATTTACACAAACGGAAGGTCCCTCTCAAGGGGCCGTCCCTGTCAGTAGGGACACTAGCATCCAAGGCCCTAGTCAGATAAAGGGAGGAGTTTATGGAATTAAAAAAGAGGTTGGCATATGGCCGTATGTTTCACTTTTCTCCACTTTTTTTTATTTTGAGACTCGAAATAACGATTATTATTATTATTACATAGAAAATAAGGTTAAATCGGCAAAGATTGGTTTCTGGTTTACAACAATAATTTGAAAACAATCCCTAGCGCGCTTTGCTCTAATTGGTTCTTGCTTAGCTTCATTTTGATTGGAGGGATCATTCCTGCTATTAGGCCCTCATTCAAAGTCTAGGTTAAGTATCTTATTGAGTTATCTTAGTATCAGAATTGCAAAAACAGGCACCTTAAGGTAAAAGAATGCATTACTAGGTTTATTTCTACTTATTTTTTTAAATTTAAAAATTTTCTAAAATTCTGATGATTTTTGAACTTGGCAATACAGCACCTGCATTTGGCTTCTTTGAAATTTATTAAAAAGCGATAACGGTTGTTATTACAATTGAACTCTAGACAGATAATTATTGTTTTTAAAATTAATGATGAACAATCTGAAAATAATAACATTTTAAGCGGTTCATTTCAAATGTAATATAATTTTGCAGCGCCATCTAGTGGATCCCGACTAGAAATCTGTTAGGGCATTCCCTAACATTCTCTGGGCCTGATCGGGCTTTAGCATGGCATGCCTTATTAGAACATTTATTTGTGGCCCTCATCCGGTTTACATCTGGTGAACCCTAACAGGGCAGGCCATGGCTACACCTGATTGCTACCAGATCCGGTGTGCCTGAAATGGTCCAGATCCCGAGCACCTTTATGATCCCTTATCCGGTTTTAATCTGGCAAGCCTTATCGGGCATCCATGGCTACACCTGATTGCTGCCAGATCCGGTGTGCCTGAAATGGTCCTGATCCCGAGCACCTTTATGATTCCTTATCCGGTTTTAATCTGGCAAGCCTTATCGGGCATCTATGGCTACACCTGATTGCTGCCAGATCCGATGTGCCTGAAATGGTCCTGATCCCGAGCACCTTTATGATCCCTTATCCGGTTTTAATCTGGCAAGCCTTATTGGGCATCTATGGCTACACCTGATTGCTGCCAGATCCGGTGTGCCTGAAATGGTCCTGATCCCGAGCACCTTTATGATCCCTTATCCGGTTTTAATCTGGCAAGCCTTATCGAGCATCCATGGCTACATCTGATTGCTGCCAGATCCGGTGTGCCTGAAATGGTCCTGATCCCGAAACCTTTATGGTCCCTTACCCGGTTTTAATCTGACAAGGCATTTTGGGCAGCCGTGACTACACCTGATTGCTGCCAGATCCATTGTGCCGGAAAATCAAGTAAATTAAAAAATTGGCTATACCTATATGTAAACACGTTGCATAACTTTCCCCATTTAATCTATTATTTAATTTAATTTTGAAAAAATCATTGAAAACTCAAAAATACAAAAACAAAATGGGAAATGATATAAATTAAAAATCAAAGCAGATTTCCAATGTTTTCCAAAGAAAAATCCTATCACCCCCTGATAAAATGACGTGAAATTTAGTTTGACTACTTTCCCCCTAATCTCACATGAGATTTTTCAAAATATACGTAATATTTGCCCCCCCCCCCGATGTGGGGCTATCTCCCCCACATGAGATTCGACTTGATCCCCCCCCTACACTTCTCAAGTAATTAATGGACGCCCCCTAACTTGCAAAGTAAAAAATTGTCCAACACGTAATTTTTAAAAATAAAAGTGTATTTAATGCTTAAAAATTTCTTTTTTTCAATTACAATTTTATAAATTTTATTTTTTTCTTTAAATAATTTAATTACATGTGAAGTAAAGGCATTACAAAAATGGTTTTATTTTCTCCACTCATATCAAAAGCCACCATCTTCTGACAGACTAGATTCAGTGGCCAAACATTGTTTTCACGAATTTTCTTTTCGACCACCCACAGTTTCATATCACAGGGCGGCAACTGGCTAGCGCCTGTCCTGATAACAAGCATGCTTTAATTTAAAAAAATTTCAACTCTCTAATATTTTACAATAAAATAATTGTTAACGAATTACCTACGCAATGCCACTTACTTTGCCAGGTACTTTTATTCCTAGTAATCTTTATTTTAAGTATAAATAATAATAGAATACTTTAGAATAAGTAAAAGTACAGTTAATTTTTAAAGGGTGCATATTTAGAATTTCCCAAGAAATAACGGTAATTTTAATATTTAAATATTAAATTTTACTAACTTTAGACAAAATAGTCAATAAATAGTATATTAAATAAAATAAAATAAGTTTTAAAATCTTTTTTTGTAGTTTCCCCTGTATTCATATTAATATTTAAAGAGTGTTTTAAATATATATTTCAGTTAGAACGCTCAAAATAACCAACGAATACCTAACAATATAGACTAATGAACGTTTATGATTGGTGTTTTATGACACATGCTTTATAAAGGATTTGTAAACCTATTTTAACTTTCTAAAATTTTTATAAATACAGGGGTTAGAAAAACTAGTAAAAATAATAAAAACCAGGGGAAGGGGGGGGGGGTTAAGATTAACTCACCAATCAAAATTAAACACGGCTGTGCGATGGTGTCAGTTCATAAATCCTATTGGTTTTCCATCTCCCGCTCATTTGTTATTATGCATTCATCACTTGAAATTGAAATCGACAGAAAAATGGAGAAAGACGCTATTTATGCACTAATATTATTTGTGAATGATCCAGAATTTACATTTCATATTATTCTGTTTGAATTGATTGCAGTAAGGCGCCAGCATTTTTAAAATGGGTGGGCATAAATTGGGCTCAATATGTTTGGGGTGGGCAGGGATATACAAAATTTATAAATAATAAATTTAAGAAAAACACATTATTAAAATCAGCGCATAAAAAATAAAACATATTTATAAAACATTTGGGTGGGCACTTGGTTAGGCACTCCAATGAACTGCCCCCCTCCCCTGGAGCCGTCGCTGATTGATTGCTGATCGATAGAATGTTTCAATTATTTTATTTTAGTTACCATCGATACAGAGCTACAAACACACGAAAGTTTGCCCTTGAAAGAAAAGGAGTTTTTTTAGCGTAGTGGGACAGGTGATAAATAATGCTAAAGATTGGGACGGAAATCGAAAGCATCGAACCAAAAAAGACGAAGAAAAAGAATAAAATGAAATTATTCTGTATAAAAAATATTTTGCACAAAATAATAAACACGATTAATTATAATTATTTTTTTTAATAATTTTGTGGATTTTATAAAACACAAGTCCAGTAGTAATGTGGAAACCTGATTCCGCCCCACTACCCACTAGTTTGATAATAATTGTTGACCTTCCATTGGAGGGGCGATAAAAGAGTACCAACCTAATTTATTTTACACTAAACATCTGGAAAAACGAAAAAAAATTTCAGTTTGCTATGTCTACTTATTTAGGTTAGTTGATTTATTTTTGTTTAAAAAGTGTGACTTGGTTTTGTTGAACACGTAGTAGAAGAAAGAGCTGTTCGACTGATTTCCATTTTTCTCTTAAGGTTAGTATTCCATCAAAAGTTTAACAATATTTTGGATTTGAATATTTAATTAGTATTTTGTCCAAAGAATGCAATGATATCAACATACAATTAGTTACTTTGCTGGTCAGGAAGAGAACATCTCCGCCTGTTACGTGGGAATCTTATGCAATCGAAGTTAGGAATAAAAAAGTATCACTTGGTTTTACTGAACACGTGGTCGAAGACGGGGTAGTTCGACTGGCTAGTGGGTGGTTGTTGTACTTCAATTTTTCTTTTAAGGTTAGTACTCCATCGAAAGTTTTACAATATTTTTAATTTGAATTTTTATTTAGTATATTGTCCAACGAATGCAATGTTAACATAAAATTAGATTACTTTGCTGGTCATGAAGAGAATATCAGATGAAAAACACCCTATACAAGCGCAATTGGAAGTTATACGAAAGAACCATTCAATGACAGTTTATTCAATTCTGCAATTCTTGATGTAAATGGCTCCTATCTCGAACATAATAAAATGAAATAAATTTGAATAAAAAACTATTTTTTTTTAATAAATAATTAATACCAAATTTCAAGTTTTTATTTTAAAATAATTGTGTATGTAATTGCTATAGTCAAGATCCTAACCGGAGCAGGTTTGTCCGACGCGGGACTTGTATTCCACCTGGACCCAGCCCTAATACGGAAGCATGGTTTGGTCCTACTAGGTCAGCCCGATTTGGCCCTACTCGGTCAGCCTGATTTGGTCTGGACTTCGTTTGGCGTTAAAGTCACGATCCGAACCGGAGCAGGTATGCCCGACGTGGGTCCTGCATTCCACCCGGACCTGACCCTAATGCGGAAGCCTGATTGGGCCCCACTAAGTCACCCCGATTTGGCCCTACTCGGTCAGCCTGATTTGGTCCGGACTTTGTTTGGCGTTACAGTCACGATCCGCACCGGAGCAGGTGTGCCCGACGTGGGTCCTGTATTCCACCCGGATCTGACCCTAATACGGAAGCCTGATTGGGCCCCACTAAGTAACCCCGATTTGGCGCTACTCGGTCAGCCTGATTTGGTCCGGATTTCGTTTGGCGTTACAGTCACGATCTGCACCGAACCAGGTTTTCCCGATGTGGGACCTATATTCCACCCCGCACCCGGCCCTAATATGGAAACCTGATTTGGCTCTGCTAGTTCAGCCCGATTTGGTCCGGATTTCGTTTGCCGTTACAGTCAAGATCCGCCCCGGACCAGGTTTCCTGATAGGTACCTGATCTTTCTAAAGGAAAACCTGACAAGGACCTCATTCTGGCCTTAAGAAATTTCTAGTCGGGATTCTCAACTGAACTTAACCTAGACTTGAAATTTTTGAAACACGAACATCAAAAGACGCCGACACGAAGTGTTCCTACCTAAAGCCTCAATTACACGAGGATAGTGACTGGTACAAGTTACTAAAATCCAGTACTAAAAGCTACTGATTTAATGCCTGATTTACACGTGTACAGTAGCTTAAGCAAACTACTAAAGCAAGTAGCTAAATTTAGTGACAGTGCTTGTCTACACACGTTTAGTAGATTTGTTAGCTACTTTGTTAAGTACGTAAATTAAAATAGCACGTTGTCCTGAAATAATTAGTTCTCTGGTAAAAAAAACAACTTTCCATCTATGAAAAGAATTAATATATTAAATATTATAATATATAAATTAGTAAAAACGGAACGTCGACAAAGTTACTTTGTAGTTTTATTTGGAGTCCGCAAACCCAATATCCTTTTTTACTAATCATTCCATCGGACGAGAATTTCATTTCTATAATATAAATTAAATAATATAACAGCTGAAAGAAATAATGTTAATTTTTTTAAAACTTATTAAATCAGCAATTCACTAAATGCTTGCCTAAACGCGTAGCTAAAATCGTTGTCTACACCAGCCAAGTATCGTTATCGTCTGAATAATTCGGTGGTGGGAGTAGCTACTTGCGCAAGTAATTAGACAGTTGTTCTATTCACTTATCTAAAATATTTGCTAATTTGTTTACTTGCGCGAGTACTAAAAGTGTAGTCTAGACCATGCTAGTAACTAAATTTAGTTACTTATTTTAGAAGCTTGCTTAAGCTACTGTACACGTGTAAATCAGGCATAAAGGAAAGTTGTGTTTACATGGTAATAGTAGCTTGTTCAAGTTAGTAGTGTTTTAAACAATGAATTCGAAGTGTCAAATCACTATTCTGCCAGGAAACACTAGAACGCCTGCTAAAACGAGATGTTTACACGGGTTTAGTTTTTAGGAAAGTGGGAGTGGGGGTAGTACTGGCTCAAGTAAATAGAATTGTTTTCTATTCACTAAACTGGAATTGTTATAAAACCAGCACTGGAATTTAGTACTAAAATACTTGTTTACACGAAGACAGTACTAAAATTTAGTACTGGATTTTAGTAACTTGTACAAGTCACTATCCTCGTGTAATTGACGTTTAATACTTTCAGTACGAGGCTTAAGTTTTATAGTTGTAATTTTTAATAAGTACATTAATGCCTGATTTACACGTGTACAGTAGCTTAAGCAAGCTTCTAAAATATATAACTAAATTTAGTTACTTACATGGTGTAGACTACACTTTTAGTACTAAAAGTATAGTCTAGACCATGCAAGCAACTAAATTTAGTAACTTATTTTAGAAGCTTGCTTAAGCTACTGTACACGTGTAAATCAGGCATAAGGCGTAACGCGAACATTAGGAAAAATAAGAACGTAATGCCTGATTTACACGTGTACAGTAGCTTAAGCAAGCTTCTAAAATATATAACTAAATTTAGTTACTTACTAAATTTAGTAACTTATTTTAGAAGCTTGCTTAAGCTACTGTACACGTGTAAATCAGGCATAAGAAACAGTCATGAAATCGAGTGGTAGGCCGCAAAAGCTTAATTTTGAATTATTGATAAAATGCATTAAAAAATTTAAAAACCAAATAATATTGCAAAATAATATTGCAAAATAATAAAATTGCTTCAAAATCAAGTGAAATTTAGGAGGCAATTAGCAAAGACTTGGAATATATTGTAAAGGCCAACACTATTTATGCAATGATAATTTGTAACAGAATTTATATAATAGGACCCAAAATACCCACTAAATAATATCCATCTTCAAATATTAATAAAATATAGGGTCGGAAATAATAATTTCATTATACTAATTATTATTATTATTATTGTTTGCAAGTAGCGAACAAAACTTACAACATAATCTGGACACATGGAAAGCGGTACTAGATGGTAAAAATATGAAAATAAACGTAGCTAAAACCAAAGTAATGACATTGGGCAGAACAGAAGAACACATAAAAATATACATAGATGGGAATCAAATAGAACAGGTCAAACAATTTAAATATCTCGGTGTACTGATAGAGGAAAATGGAAGCTATGAATCTGAAATAAACAATCGAGTTGGTGCAGCGGCAAGCGTATATCATACAATCGGTAAAACAATAGTTAACAAAAAGGAAATACCAAAGAAGACAAAGATGACAGTATACAAAACCATTTACTTGCCGACACTAACATTTGGGTGTGAGTCATTGAATTTAAATCAAAGAATGAAAAGTAAGATACAAGCAACCGAAATGAAATACTTGAGAAGAGTGGAGGGTGTTACAAGAATGGACAGAATAAAAAACGAAGAAATAAGAAATAGGCTCCAAGTAAAACCAGCAAGTGAAACAATAACATGTCAACAGTCGAGATCAGAACAAATCCAAATGAAGAAATAACTACCTCAACACCTTCGGGTATAAATGAGGAATTCTGATTTTGATTGATTGATTGATACATGGTGTCAGAAGTGACTAATAGTTGACAAAAAGTGTGTGCAAAGTAATTAAACGAATATATAATAATGCCGAATGAAAACGAAACTACTGTGGTAGATCCAGGTGTGACCGGTATGCGACCTCCAAAATCATTCAATTTTGGAAATGATAATAACGAAGCAATGTGGAAGCAATGGCTACAACAATGAGTAGTATGCAACGGCAATTCAATTAGCAAATAAATCACCACAGGTACAAGCGGCGACGTTTATGACCGTACTTGGTAGTGATGCAATTTCGTTATTCAACAGTTTTAATTTGACTCAAGCTCAACAAACAGATGTGGAAGCAATCAAGGCAAAATTTAATAGTTATTTTATACCTAAAACGAACTTATCTTTTGAAAGATACAAATTTAATAAAGCTATGCAAAAAACGGAAGAAAGTTTTGATGAATTTCTCACCAAAGTAAAAAATCTAGCAAAGACATACGAATTTCAAAATTAAGTCTGATAAAATCAGAGAAAAGTTATTTTCCGAAGAAAATTTAACCTTAAATCGAGCTACACTTATCTGCAGACCTAGCGAACAAGCCAATAAACAGTTGGCACAAATTAAAATTAAAGAAGAAAATTACAACACCACAGCAAAAATCGATTTGATCAAACCCAAAATAAAGACCAACAAAAAGACGAAATGCAAAAAATTCAGCTGTAGGAGGTGCGGAACGACTCATTTATCAAAGAGCTGTCCAGCATTCAAGGAAACCTGCAACCACTGTAGCAAGAAAGGACATTTTGAGAAGCAATGTTGGTCAAAGAAAAATAAATCGAGAAAAAATGTAAACATGATCGACAGTGATACAAGCAGCGGATCAGAAGAAATTTACATTAATGCTATTCATAACGATGATAATGATGATGATTGGACGGAAATAATACAAGTTGGAAACAAGTCATTTATTGCGAATTTGGATACTGGCGCACAATGCAATGTGATTTCAAAAAGAATCATGGACAGACTAGGACTGAAACTAACAACTTCAACAACGAAAAGGTTACTAAATTTTACTAATTACAAAATTAATGTTTTAGGAGATACAGTGGTAAAAGGCCACATTCGTAAAAACCTTGTTGAAATAAGATTCAAGGTAGTAAAAGAAGATGTACGTACTGTTCTAGGTAGAAGCACATGTGTAAATCTAAATTTGATAAAGAAAATTCAAGAAGTTTTACTTGAAGATAATAACGAAATTTTCAAAGGTTTAGGTTGTTTTAAAAACTATGAATATGACATACATAGATTTAATTGATAATCCAAAATTTCAAATACATTCGCCAAGAAGAATCCCTTATGCGATTAGAGGTCAGGTTAAAAAATAACTGGAAAAAATGGTGAAATTAGATGTCATTGAACCGGTAACAGAACCTACACCAGCCGTAAGTCCAATAGTGATTGTCAAGAAGAATAGAAAAATAAGAATATGTATCGATCCACTGATGTCAATAAAAATATATTAAGACGGCACTACCCGATGAAAACTTTGGAAGAAATTGCAGCAAAACTGACTGGAGCAAATTGGTTTACGAAACTCGATTGTAAGAAAGGGTTCTGGCAAATAAAAGTAAGCAAACGTACCCAAAAATACTTAACATTTGCCACCCTTTGGGGACGGTTTAGTTGCAAACGATTACCCTTTGGATTATCGTCGGCTCCTGAAGTGTTTCACAAGATTATGTCTAATTTGATAGCAAATGTTGATAACGTTGAATGTTCGGTTGACGATATGCTGCTATATGCTAGTATGAAAGAAGAGCTGGAAAAAATAACTCAAAAAGTTTTCAAAATTATTAAAAATTCAGGATTAAAACTAAACAAAGACAAATGTATAATGAAAGCACAAAAAGTCAAATTTTTGGGACATATATTAACTGAAGATGGTTTAGAAATTGATCCAGAAAAAGTAACCGCTGCTAAAAATCTAGAAACACCAGTAAACAAAAAGCAATTACAACGATTAATTGGGACATTAACTTATTTAAATAAAATTCCTAATCTTTCGGAGTTAACGATACCTTTTAGAAATTTACTGAAGAAAGATGCTGAATGAATATGGGACTACGAACAACAAATCAATTTTGATTAAAAAATTAAACAAATATTAACAACACCCCCAGTGTTGAAATATTTTGACGTTAGCAAAGACGTTACGCTTTCAGTTGATGCAAGTTCAAAAACCCTCAGTGCAGTATTGCTTCAAGATCAACAACCTATCGCTTTCGCTACGAAAGCACTTACGATCAGTCAACAAAATTACCCTCAAATTGAAAAAGAAGCACTTGCCATACGATTTGCATGCAATAAGTTTCACGAATATGTTTATGGAAAAATTTAACTATAGAAACAGACCATAAGCCACTAGAAATCATATTTAAAAAACAAATCAATACAGCACCAGCTAGACTTCAAAGAATACATTTAGATGTTTTGCAATACTCCCCTAAAATCGTATACAAAAATGGAACTGAAATTCCATTAGCCGATTCATTAAGTCAAGATTGTAAACAAGTAGATAACGAGATTGGACTAGAAGAATTCGAAGTACTTATGGTATTAGCTATGTCAGATAATGCAAAAGAAGAACATGAAAAACCCACAAAAATTGATGTAGAATTGCAAACTTTGCTGAGGTTTATTCTTGACGGTTTTCCAGAAGCAATTAATGAACTTCCCGATATTGTAAAACATTATTTTAATTTCAGGGATGAATTATCATACTTTAATGGAATCATTTTCAAAGGAGACAAAGTGGTTGTGCCAAAACAAGAAATTAATAAAATGTTGAAAACTATACATCAAGGACACTTCGGTATACAGAGCTGTTTAAAACGTGCAAGACAATGCCTATATTGGAAAGGTCAGCACAAAGATATTGAAAGTTTTGTGCAAAAGTGTTCGATTTGTCAAAAGACACAAAGAAACAACGATAAAGAAACGATACAATCAAAACCAATCCCAATGCTACCTTGGCAAATTGTTGGAACTGATTTGTTTAATTTTAAAAGTCGTGAGTACCTTGTGATAACCGACAGTTATTCTGGTTTTATCGATTATAAGAAACTCAAAACACAAACTAGTATTGAAGTAATAAATATTCTTAAAAATTGGTTCTCGGTACATGGCATTCCCGAAATACTGGAATCGGACAATGGTCCACAATTTTCTTCAAAGGAATTCAAAGAATTTTGTAAAAATTGGAATTTTAAGCACCAAACTTCCTCTCCACATCATCCTAGAGGTAACGGATTGATTGAAAAAAGCGTCCAGACAGTCAAAAATTTATTGCGAAAATGTTCCATGGACAACACTGAACCAGAATTAGCCTTACTTAATTTGAAGAATACTCCCAGAAACGAAACTATTGGTTCACCGAGCCAACGATTGATGAGCAGAAGAACGCGAACCATTCTTCCAATATCACATGAAGCTCTTAAACCACAAATAATCACAGGTGTACCATCTAATTTAAACATGCTCAGAAAGACACAAAGGAATTATGGAAACCAAAACGCCAAACAATCAAAGGATTTTAAATTAGGTGACCAAATACCTAGGCAAAGTAACAGAAAAAACAGGAAATCCAAGATCGGTAATTATTACTAACAACGATGGCAGAAGCTACAAAAGAAACTCTATTCATATACGAAAACCCAAGTCACAAATAAATGAAAAATTGGAAGTTTTGTCGGATCCCACGATGGTAGTATCCAAACCAACAACCGCTGAGAAGGAAGAGTCTCCTCACGACAGCAATACAATCGTAGATGATGTAGAAACCACAACATCTTCCCCAAACACAAAATCGTCACCAAAAGTTGTTACGCGATTTGGACGCGTGAGTAAACCAGTAATTAGATTTAATTCTTAACTTTAAAATTAAATTGTCTTTTCTGTTTTGATTATATAAAGAAAGATGTAACATCCTATACATATGTACCGTGGTTGCAACCATAGATGATAGAGATAGTATAGATATTCAACTCTAGGCGAGGGACGTCGTACCACCATCCGTGCGGGGGGGATAGTTTATACTAAAAAAGAGGTATGTACATTGATAATACTTTATAAATGTCATTCTTTTAAAACTATTTGTCAACTATTTTTAATAATTTTTCTTCATTTAAGATTTTCAAGAAATGGACTGCTGCAGTTCAAAAAGATATTATATATAAGAAGAGGAGGAATTACGTTGTTTGTGATGTTCATTTCAGCGATGATAGCACATTTTTGGCTGATGCTAATAACAGAAGTAATTTAAAAGTAGATGCAGTACCCACCCTTTTTTTGAATTCTTCAGGTATAGTATTACTTTTATATAAGTATTAAATAAATAATAAATTTTATGTATGGAAAGTTAAATTTATTAATTTAATTTTTATAGAAGTTATTACCAAAGTAATCACTGGTTCCTCTCGTGACGTTATTGTTGCTAATCCTGACAATATTGTTTTTGATTCATGTAATATTGTTCCTGATCCTGATAATATTATTTCCGAGACCAGGGACACCAATACCATGTACTCAAATAAAAAGTAAGTTTTATAACAATTATTATAGGAGACTTTATAACCTTAACTCTGTAAGCGACTTACTCATTTCTCCATGCTTGGTTGTAAAGGTTTTTGTTAAAACAATTTGATAACGAATTAATATATTGTTTTTTAGGAACTACTCTTCTCAGACACGTGAACGTTAGTCGAGTCTCGAATCTTTCACCGAAAGCTAAGAAATTGTTTTAAGTAGCATCAAGTCTAAATAAGAAAATAAAGAGTTTATGGAGAAACAACAAAAGGAACATTAGAAGGGCCATTAATTTTACTGAATATTCGAAGTTACTAAAAATTTTCAAAAACTAGGTCAGCTAAATTAAAAATTAAGAAGGATAAGCAACTTATTCCATAACTACATTATATCGACACCTGATATGAATAACATTGTAACTCATTTTGCTTAGTTTTCATGACAGCAGTTTAAAGATTTAATTTCTTTCATAAATTTAAATTTATTATAATTAAAAATAAAATTTATTTCTTAATAAACAGAATTAATAATAACTGGTGTTTTTGTTTTTAGATTTCGTGGGTAGGGTGGAGATAGTTGTAAATATTAGTGTAAATTTTCCTGGTAATAATTTAATAAAAAAATTAAACTGGGAAAATATGCACTAATATTCACAACTAATTCAAAATCTTCAATTCATATTTTATTATACAATATTTGAATTCCCGCCGATTTTATTCCGCGATTAGCAGCGCTGTTGGTGATGATGGTATAAACTATTACTTGGTCACAAAAATAGGTGGGAGTTGAGTATCTATACTATCTCTCTCATCTATGGTTGCAACCACTGAGGTTGGCAACACATTATCATTAGACAATAAAAATTATTAAGCCTACAATCTACATTATTAACGAGTATTTTTTAAAAACTACGTTACAGTGGGCGCGCAAATAATAATATCGTCTAAATAGACAACAAGGTGGAACTCGGATGACCGCAGTTCTAAGGTTCTATACATCTCCTTTCTTTCGTTATTAATTGTAAAGGAAACCTCGATTTGATTCATTATGAATTAAGTGCAAATTATTCTTAAATCGCTCCCCAAATATTTTTGTACTTTATTTTTTTATTATATTTAATAAATTCAGCAATCACGGAAAACCACTATTCGATTTATTCTGAATAAAATAACGGATTAAAAAAATAATAAACCGATAATTTACTATTGGTAATATAATTATACAATATAAGAAAAAAATACGCTAGAAAATTAAGGATTTTAGGATTAGAATTAAACAGATCTAAAAATTGAATTATGCGGACAGACGGACGGACGGACGGACGGACACGGGACCAGAACATAAGGCTTCTTCATATACTGTGTATAGAAGCCTAAAAACATAAGGTTCTAAATCGGGACCTAAAGTTTGATCAATTAAACGCTGCCAAGTAGCAGGTGCGTTATGAAGTCCGAAAAGCATTCTTGTGAATTGGAACAATCCACAACCCGGGATAGTAAACGCTGTGTATTGTTTGGAATTTTCTTGGACCGGTATCTGCCAATAAGCAAACTTAACATCCAATGACGTTGTAAATCGAGCGTCGCGAAGACGGTCCAGAATAGCGGAAACATATGGTAAAGGGTAAGCGTCCTTTTCCGAGACCTGATTTAGTTTTCTGAAATCGACACAAAATCGATAATTTTTATCTTTCTTCCTAACGAGTAAAATTGGGTTTGACCAAGCACTTTTGGATGGTTCGATAACTCCTAATTTAAGCATGTGATCTAATTCCCTATCGATATGCTCCTGTACTTTTGGGTTGACCGGGTCATATCTTCGTTTAATCAAACTAGACTTTGTCTTAATTACATGTTGGACTAGATTGGTTCGACCGAGTTCGTTGTTGTTTAATTCGAAATGTTGTTCAACAACATCGCTTAGTTGTTGACGTTGTTCAACTGATGTAACCTTCGGTTTTTATTATTTAATTTGGTAATGCGTCTTTGTTAACATCCGGTATAAAATATAAAATATAATTCCAATTTATACGAAATACATTGAAAAGGTGATAGGGATATCAGTAGATAGTTGAACGCCATTGCTGTTTTTGAATTCGGGGGGTCAGTCGATGTTTTAAGAGCTCGAATTTCGCCGAAATTTTTGCACTGGGTGGTAGGTAATGGTCTATATAGTAGATATAAATAATAAAATTTGCGGATGGTCCAGTAGTTTTTCCAAAATTAACGAAAATCCTGGATCCGAGATCACACTGAAAGGTCAAAAGTTGATTGTAAAGGAATTTCTTTTTCTGTCTTAAGGGTGGAAAGTTGTGGGTCGGCAAAATGCCATTGGTCATTTCGTATGTCTGGGACAAATCCTATCGATTCCCAAAAGTCAACTCCAAGGATTAACGTTTGTTTAATTTCGGGTACAACAATCACCTTCAAACTGACCACACGATCT
The DNA here is from genome assembly GCA_963170105.1 of Cantharis lateralis. Taxonomy (NCBI): domain Eukaryota; kingdom Metazoa; phylum Arthropoda; class Insecta; order Coleoptera; family Cantharidae; genus Cantharis; species Cantharis lateralis. The sequence continues at coordinate 16,847,492 of OY720629.1, forward strand.
TTAAATTGGATCAGGACGTTAATTGTGCCTAAACTCTGAACTGCATTACCGTTAGCTACAGTACATACTGGTTTTGTATTTTTCCGATGATGTAACTTAATTCCGCAAGATTTTAATAATTCCCCACCATCTTTTCCTAAAACTGTATGGCTGGCACCCGAATCTAATAGGGCTAGAATTTTACATCCCAAAATATTTATGGTGAAATGCGGCCGTTTGTCTTCGGACCTTACAGCTTTGTGAGCGGTATTGTAATCGAGTGCAACTCGAAGAGCGGCACGAGATTGCAATACGGCTCACAATGCTGTATTGGCGATTATAAGACGACCGCACCACTTAGATCTCGCATCGAACTTGCAAGTTTCGACTGTGCACTTGTGGGAGAGTTATAATCGGAAGAATTTTCTAGTACGAAATCGAGAATTATCTTGTTCTTTTCTAATTTAGTTTTACGGTCATTGATTAATTTGGATACATACAAAGTTGAATTTACAAAAGTTCGAGACGACACCTTACGACTATTCAGCGTGTCTCTTCGGAGTTTTCCGAAGAAGAGTCATTTGGGTTGTATTTTGGATAAGTACGGGTTGTTACACCGAGGGTTCCACATCGGTAACAATATCTTCCCCTCTGTTGTTCCGGACAATTAGCTGATAAGTGGTTTGGGTTATTAAAATTCCAACAAGTGTTAACAGTTGCCGTCCTAACATTATGATCAGTTCTATCTTGATTAAAACCTGCCTGACCACGAGTAACATTGCCGCGACCGCGGGCTCTACCTCGACTAAAATTTTGTTGACGTTGATCATAATTCGGTACAGGGGACGAAATTGTAGCGATAGGTGTTTCTTTATTATTTAAATTGGGTGTTATCGTTAAATAAGCCAAGTCGGTTTTTAGATCACTCTTCTTTCGAGAAGGTGGTACATAATTTTCAATGGCTGCGCGACGTTCCTCTATTGTTCTGCCATACTTCAGTAATTCGTCAAAACTAGTAATCACGGTTAATCCTAACTGACTTTGGTAAAAAGGGGTTAAATTTCGTAAAATAATTCGTAATTTTTTGTCTTCCCTAACGGGTTCTAATAATCGTGAAAACATTCTTTGCATAATTGAAACGTAAATACTAACATTTTCGTCCGCACCCTGTGTTCGTCTCTTAATCTCGTCCATTAAACGATCATCATAATCTATGGGTCTAAATTCTTTGTTCAATAACGCAACTAATTCTGGCCAAGTGGTTGCTTTACTGCGATTTGCCCTAAACCAAATCAAGGCCCTACCGGAAAATAAATCGATTATATTCGTTAAACAATTGGTTTAAATCGATACCGCGAGCAATTACTAACTCATCGACACGTTCAAGGAAAGCACTAAGCGACAAAGTACGAGATTCACCTGAAAATTTAAGGTTCCATTTAACTACTGGGGTGGATTTTACAACTACATTTCTACTAAGTTCGGCTGATGTTGGTTGCCTTGACACCGTAGGTGCTGTTGGGCCAACAGATTCAGTTTCAAAAGCAAGTTTACGATTTCCCGATTTATTCGCGATCAATTGATATCGCAGCATTAACATAGAAAAGTCGGTATTAAATTCTTTCTTTTTGAGTTCATCATCTGCGGTAATAAATTTTAAATTATTAGCGCGGTTAATATAATGGGTTAATTTTGTTTCGATTGTCAAGCTAGTTTCCTTTGCTGGGGAAGTTGCAAATGCCGTTAATAATTTTTTTAACGTTAATTTTCCTTGTTCTAATGCGAGAACGTCTTCATCAAACGAAAATGGGTATACCAAAGTCTCATGGGTCTTTCCTTCAGCTTCTCTTTCTAAAATTTTTCGATAAGTAACGCGTAAATCTTTAATGAGTCCGTCTGATGGTAAACCACGAATTCTTAATTCATATTGCAGTTCCTCCTTCACTAATCGCTCAGGGATGCACGACAAAACCATTTTGAAAATTTTAAGAAAACAGGCGGAATTGAAATAAATTGTCTTAAATAATTTAATTAATTTAAAATAAGAATCAGTTGAAGTTTACTAATTTTGAAAATTATGTTTAAAATAAATTACCAAAATTTCCAAAAAATTAATTAATTAATAAAACGATCGACTGTAATTTAGACTAACGTCACAAGTTACAGGCAATCTCAATCAAAATTCAAGATACAAAAATATTAAAATGATTAACTTGTTTTGAAAAGTAAAAGGGCTTACAATTAAAAAGGCCCCGCACGTTGGGCTCCAAATTTTGTTACACGTCGTTTCGTCGCCACGACCCCCCTCTCTGTGAACAAAAAGTTGCCCTGGCTAGTTCAACGGGAGGGGTGGGTCAACTGTGATTTTGGAGGTCGTGAAAATAAGTGAACAAAACAATTTCTTTTGGGCGCCACCACTACAAGTCGTGATCAACAAGCACGGTCAATAAGGGGTGCGTAGTGGAACACTAATTATTTTTTTTACCGCGCTTGGAAATGAGGCAAGTAACAGTTCGCTGGGAACACATCAAGCACCAGTTCCTTACAAATCGGATTCCGTGTAGCTGAAAATAATCATTAAACAACAAAAAAAACGCAAGTACAAAAAAGGAAACCATATAATACAAAAAGAAATAAATTACCGTTACAGTTATCCAAATTGGGTGATAAATTTTAGTCAACAAAATAGGTACACTAGATTAAGCTAATCGAGATCCTACCGGAATTCCGTGAATAGAAAAATTTATATATGAATGATAGTTAAATATAAATTCTTAAAATTAATTAACAAAAAATTACATAAATAATGTCCATGCAGCAAAATGAATAGACTATTTAATTCCGCCAAATACAAAAAAATAAATGAAATAGTTTTTCAGTCGGGTTGAAAATAATAGCACGCCCTATTGGAAATAACATATAGAAACATATAAAAAAAAACATATAGAAATCCTATATGTTTTTATATTAGATAGATTTTATATGTTCTGTATTAGGTTAGTGAAACCGGACATTCCAAATAGAAAACATATAGAATCTTATCTGCAAATACCAATAGAACTCATATAAGGCAACAGATTGAATTCTATTGGTTTAAACCAATAGAATCATATAAAATTTTATTTGGAAATGCGAATAGAATCTTATCTGCAAATACCAATAGGATCATATAAGATTTTATTTGGAAATGCGAATAGGATCTTATCTGCAAATACCAATAGGATCATATAAGATTTTATTTGGAAATGCGAATAGAAATCCCTATTGGAAATAACATATAGAAACATATAAGTAAAAAAACACATATAGAAATCCTATATGTTTTTATATGTTCTGTATTAGGTTAGTGAAACCGGACATTCCAAATAAAAAACATAGAATCTTATCTGCAAATACCAATAGCACTCATATAAGGCAACAGATTGAATTCTATTGGTTTAAACCAGGCCTTCTTAAACTATGGGTCGCGACCCCAAATGGGGTCGCTTAGCATAATTCTGGGGTCGCGAGTTTATGTTTCACAACGAATTCTAAAACTATATTTTTCATTTGTATTGTTACATAATAAATAAATCATCAAAAAATACTTATTTATCTTTCTGTTATATTTATATGGGGTCGCTAGGAAACTCGCAATCATAAATGGGGTCGTAAATGAAAAAAGTTTAAGAAGCCCTGGTTTAAACCAATAGAATCATATAAAATTTTTAAAGTATTATTCAATCTTAGAATAATAAAATAATATAATAGTTTTTGCATTAACTTTGTTTTTAAAATAATAATTGATATTATTATGTGACGCAGTATTAATAAGGTTGTTAGAAAGAATAAATATAAAAACAGCTATTAAAACGTCTTGAATGTTATTATTTTTACATTTGGCTATATAATAATGCTAAAACTAATGTTTTACCTACAATATAAAAAATTAGTGAAAATTGATATTCAGGTCTATTATGTATCACAACCTTTAAAAATAACGGTCAACCTTTATGTTATAATAAAGTTTCAAAATAACAGATTTAAAATAACCATAGCAAATCAATGTTATTTTGTAAAGCACTTGTTATATTTTGCACTAGGAAACCTCTATTATAAAGATCATGTTAAAATAACGGTTTGTTAAAACGATACGTAATACCAATTTTCCGAAAACCTTTATGTTATCTCATAAAGGTTACCTTTATAATAACGTTAGTGATACATAATAGACCTGATTGTAAGTGTAAGTTTTTGTTGGGGTGCTGTGAGCACCCCACCTATCTACTTGCGTTACTTTATGCAACCTACCTAGTTAAAGGTTAATGAACTGCAAGAGTCTTTAATTCGATTATTGAAAATTGCACAACAATCAGCATTCTCAAGGGAGTTGGATGATTTACTGAAAGGAAAACAAATTAAAACAAAAAGCAAAATTTTAAGTTTAGCACCTTTTTTGGATAAAAAGGAACTTATTCGAGTAGGAGGAAGGCTACAATTGTCAAAGTTTGGGTACGACAAAAAACATCCAGTATTACCAAAGAATCATCCTTTAACAAAACTTATTTTTAATAATGAACATTTACAACTATATCACGGTGGAGCAAAATTACTATTAAGCACTATAATACGCGAGCAATTTTGGCCAATTGGCGGCAAGGATTTGGCAAAACGTGTAATAAAAAGTTGCATTAAATGTTTTAGGTTTCAGCCAACAATAGTTGAACCTATTATGGGCTCCCTACTAGCATTGATTATAGAGCTAGTGAAAGGACTTTAATCACGCCACCATTCCATTCAACTGGCGTTGATTACGCTGGTCCATTGTTAATCAAAGAGAGAAAAGGGCGCGGTAGCAAAGTTTTAAAATGGTACATAAGTTTGTTCGTATATGTTTTTCAACAAAAGCAGTACATTTAGAAGTAGTTACAGATTTAACTACCGAATGTTTTTTATCTGCCTTAGGGAGATTCATAAGCTCGAAGAGGTAAACCATTAATTATATTCAGCGATAACGGCACCAATTTTATCGGCGCAAACAATGAATTGCAGAAATTAGGTAAATTTTTAAATTCAAGTGCTGTCATATTAAACAATGCAATGTCAAATGATGGAATAATTTGGCACTTTATTCCACCCAGATCTCCACATTTTGGTGGATTATGGGAGGCTGCAGTGAAAAGTGTAAAGTTTCATTTAAAAAGAATTATATCAATGACACCACTGACGTACGAGGACATGTCTACAATACCTACTTATTCAAATAGAATCAATTTTAAACTCACGACCACTGACACCCTTAACGCCTGATCCTAACGACCTCGACGTCCTTACGCCAGCTCATTTTCTCATTGGACGTCCATTTACAACGGTACCGGATTCCGATGTACGAGATTTACCAACAAACCGTTTGGATCGCTACCAGCATCTCCAGCAAATGACCAGGCACTTTTGGGCAAAATGGTCAAAAGAATACATTAGCGAGCTACAACATCGCACTAAGTGGAAAATTGGTTCCCAAGTTGTCAAGATTGGAGTCTTGGTTTTGATCATGGATGACAACCTACCTCCGGCAAGATGGTTGATAGGTCGAGTGCTAGATGTTCATGACAAAAATGTGCATGTTGCCGATATATCAAGAAAACGAAAACTAATTTTATATATTATAATATATTATAATGTTTAATTTAATTTTGATAGTTTTCAATACTAAACAAATAATGTTTGTCGTAGTGAAAACGGAGGCTCTTCATTGTTTTGTTCGCGAGTTCAGTCAACCCTGTGAATTTCAGGAGGTTCAAAATTTATTCAGATTGTAATCGAGACTCGTAAAAATGTTCCAACTTACACCACCTTACACTTTGAATTATTTTATTAAGATTTTGTCGCTGTAAAGTGAAATTTTATGTGGAATTGTTGTGAAGTGACGAAAATATTTGTGCGAAACTGTACAATTTCAAAAATGGATGCAAAATTTTAGTACCGTCAAGTTTTGGAAGATAAGGTCCGACCGAGCGATAAAGGGTCAGAGCGGATATTTTGTGCGGATCCGTTAAAACAAATCAACAACTATAAATTTGCGAATTTTGGATAAGTGCGATTGTTACCTTTGTTTATCTGCAAGTCCTGAATCTTAAGACGTGAAGAAGCGTCAATTCCACGATTGGTTTCCTGCATATGGAATTGTTTTGATTTTGTCACGAGTAGAAGATAAGAGGTGTAAAATTTTACCTTCACCATATTTGGAAAGCATAAGGCTGCGAGTTGATATCGTTTTGAATTGTATCTGTGGATTTGGAGGAATTGAGTTCATTTTGGAAGAAGCAGCTATATCGGATAAGGTATCGTGAACAAACCTAAATGAACATTTTGTTAAAAATTTACTACATTTTTGTAAAATTTGATTTGATTTGCACGTTACACCTGGCAAAAGCGATTACTGCTCAGGATAAACGATTTGTGTTAAAATTAAATGTAGCAGTAATTTATTGTTGGTGTCACCACATGTACACTAAACGAATATAAGTGCGAAATTTGTCGCCACAAATATTACGATCTGAATAAAACCAAAAGTTACACGAGTTCAATAGGTAGTTTATTCGTTCCCTATCTTTTACACGACGAATAGCCTCTCGATATTAAGTCCAGGAACTGACTCCTGAAAAGTTTGAGCTTCCGATGTGTTTAGCTGACCGTGGCATATTAGATAATTTTTCATTACAATATACTAGTTATGTTCAAATCCCTTCCAAATTTATAATTTTTAGCATTTATATTATTATTGAATCTCATGGAGTTCAAGGCCGGCAGAATGTTAATGCTGTTTTCACTACTAACAATGAACAATATTATGTACTGCGAATTAGTAGTGGCATGCTTAGAAAAAAAAAGCTAATTTCAGTCTTATTTGTCAAGTCAATATACAAACACGTATGCAGATGATTTAATAAATATAGATTCAAAAAGGTGTTTCATTATCACAACAAAATTCTATGCGATTGCCACCTTTACACTCTTTAAAGCGTGACTAATAGCCACTTATTACTACAGTAGATTTACAAACTATTTTTAAGTTTGAAACAGGTGGACAGATGAGTAACATTAACTTTTAGGTATGTTATTCCTACTTACATAAACCAAGAAATAACAATCGTGACAATTACTTATATGCAGTTACAAAAATAATTGCTTTTTCCATATACCGTAAAAATTTAAAAAATATATGAAAGTTATCTAGAACAAGTTTCTCTTGATCAAATACTTATGTCAAAACTTCCGGTACCTACTTATAATTAATTATATTTAATTAAGAAAAGCACAAATTACAAATAGAGCATTGTCTTATGCAGATTAAAACTGAAGCTTTGTTTGACAAGCAATTTTTGCATTTGCGAGGCGAAGCGCTAGCAGAGCCGAGCATTTTTACAACTTGATCACAAAATTTCATGGTTAAAGCAGTACCAATAAGCAATAACACACATTCACTATAAAAAAAATATCGTCACTTCTGCCGCAATACCTCCAATCATCAGAACACCAAATTTTATTATAATTATTATTATTATTATTTATTTATTAACTATACAATAACAACTATATTCCTATACAGCGAAAAGATACACACAATATTAAGTACAGTTAAATGGAATGCAACTCAGATTGGTCAGAATCCTGCCATCTGTTCCACCGCACATCCCGAAGATCGTATGTACATCGCCACCCGAACTGCCATTGTTCATCCCAGAACTATACTGAAAAAATAGTACAACTCAACTCGTCACTCGCAAGCCGCACGCATTACTATATTTATATATTATAATAAGTACCGCATGCCCCATAATACCAATTACATTGTTGAAATCATCAACATCTAAGAAGCCCACTCACCCCTCCTAAGAAGAGACTTAAGCTCTTTTTTGAATAAATAATAAGCACAACGTTTGATGCTCTCAGGAATTCTATTTAAGACAAAAGAGACCTGGTAGGAAAATGACCGTTTCAATATTTCAAGTCTGTACCTCGGTATTGACAATATGTTTTTCCTTCTGATGTTTATATTGTGGACATCAGTTCTAAATCTAATCCTATCATAGAGGTAGTGTGGCGTTTCAGTATTAATAATTTTGTAGTAAACACAAGCAGCATGCAACCTTCGCCGATCCAACATACACAACCAGCCAGCCTCCCCAATCCTATGCGAAACTCTTTCTCTTCTTCTGAGCCCATATATAAATCTAATACAAGAATTCTGCACTCTTTGTATTCGACCCCTATCCAGTGAGTCGAGACAGGGGTGATAAACTACGTCACTATAATTAAAATTTGAGAGTACTAACGATTCACAGAGAAGAATTTTAAGATTTCTATTAAGAACATGTCTGTGAGAATATAGTAATTTTAGTGTGGTATATGATTTTTGCACTAATTGTTTAACATGAGGTCTGAATCTAAGTTCAGAGTCCAGGGTGACTCCCAAGTTTTTTCCCCTTGGTGAGATTGGCAGTAAGACATTGCTAATATAAATTTTAAGTTCTGGTTTAGCATCCTCACGCGCCCTTTTACTACCAAAAATCATGACAGAACATTTCGATGAGTTAATGTAAAGTTTATGCTTTTCGGATGCAGCGATAAGTCTTTTCAAGTCATCATTAATAAGCACAACACTCTGCACAGATCACATGGCTTAAATGAACGGTATATCTGAGTGTCATCCGCATATATGTGAAACATGCAATGTTGAAGACCAGTGTATAACATAGATGTATAAATGATAAATAGGACAGGCCCCAATATGGAACCCTGAGACACACCAGAACTAACTTTGGCAAATTCAGATGATAAGGTATTTACCGAAACCTGCTGCCACCTTCCCCGTATATAAGCTTCAAAAAGCGCCACAGCACCCACTCCAAGGCCAATAAAATGCAAAATAGAGAGCAACAATGTATGATTAATAGTATCAAACGCTTTGGAGTAGTCGAGCAGTATCAGTGCAACTAGCCTCCCCTGATCCACAGCACTCAAGATGTCATCAGTTACACCTAGGAGTGCCGTTGCGCACCCATAACCTGTACGAAACCCAGATTGAGTCCCTGGTAATATATTACTCTTAGTTAAATGATTACGCAATTGTAAGCTTAGAACTTTTTCAAAGATCTTGGATAAGACTGGTAAAATGCTAATGGGTCGAAGATCAGATAGCTGAGATGGTGTCTTAACCTTAGGAATAGGCAGCACTCTCGACTGCTTCCAACATACGGGTACAACATTGTGCTCAATACAAAAGTTAATAATGTGTCGTAAATACTGAAGCAAGAAAGGGCAACATAATTTTATCATCCTTATACTCACTCCATCAACCCCCGTCGCACCAGATGTGATGGAATTGATAATTGAAAGCAGAGCAGATTCGGTCGTATATGAAAATTCTAGAATTTCACCAACACTGCTCTTAACATTATTTTTATAAAAGGTGTTCAGTTCAAAATCAGCAGGCGTGTCATTCAATACCGATAGGAAATAATTATTGACCAGCAGTGGTGGCTTGGTGTGATCACTGGTTGAGTTACAGAGCGGAAATACTGGGTTCGAATCTTGGACCTGACAGAATTTCTTAGCTCGGCCTTCCGATGGACATCAATAACATCACTACAGCGCAGCGTTAAACCTGCAGGAGCGGCGAAGCAATGTCTAACGACGGATACCACGCTCCTGCAGTTAGCCTTAAGAGGAGGGGGTTTTAGTCGGTAAGAGTCCGACACTACCACCCACAGGTGGTGTCCATGAGGATTTCCCCCTCCCCAACGCACGAATAAAAAAAAAAAAAAAAAAAAGGAAATAATTATTGATATCATTAGCATTACCAATAATAGACGATGGCACATCGATACGTCTCTGTCCAGAGTAGATATTACACTTTTTTATTCAAACCAGATTTTTTTTTAATTTCCCTCACAGTAGATGTAATTTAAATAGGCTTTATTCTCTTTACGAACAGCAAAAGTGGTGTAATATCTAAGTTCCTTATAGTACTGCCAGTCAGGTAGTTTAGCAGTATGCTTGTATTTGTTAAAGGCATCATCACGTAGGGTCATAAGCAACTTAACATTATCAGTAATCCAAGGAGCGTATAGCCTCCTGAAAGTGCGCGTCACCAAAGGAGCGTGTGCATCAAATAAATTTATCAGACCGTCGTCATTAAAAAACTTTACTTTTTCATCAACGTCATTCATAGCAAACATATAATGCCAAGGAATTGAATGCAAGTCGGCAGAAAATGCTTCCCGATTAAGTCTACTAAAGTCTCGGTACGAGCGCGCTAAAGGAGGTGATTGTTGCACATTAACCGTAATATTACAAAATACCAAGCTATGATCAGCAATATCGTGAATATCAATAACACCCGAGCCGATAATAGACGAACTTTCATGAGTAATTATGAAGTCTATTAATGTAATGGAATTCGCCGCTCTTCTAGTTGCCTCTGTAATTATTTGCTTCAAGGTAAAAGACTCCAGCAGCTCAAGAAGTCGAAGGTAACGAGCATCAGAAAGATTGAGCGTATTAATGTTAAAGTCCCCCATACAAACTATTTCATCTGTGAATGGCGCAACACTCGATAACCCATCCTCAAAATTGCATAAAAACTGTGGATAACCATGGTTAGGTCTATACATATATTACAGCTACCGCAATAGTAGTATTATTTACATAAAGTTTCAACCAAAGGTGTTCCAAAAAATCGTCAACACTGCTAAAAACAATTTCTAACTTATACGTATTTTTAATATAGCAACCGACCCCACCACCTCTTGATAAACGGGGCACATGATAAAATAGATATCCAGGAATTGCGACTAGATCCGTATCAAAATCAGGATCCAGCCAAGTCTCCGTAATACCCATCACGTCATAATTCTGAGTAAGCAGGAAATTCCTGAGAGCAATATGGTTACATACTAACGACCGAACGTTAAGGTGAGCAAATTTCACAGACATGCAAGCCATATGGGGCCTACAGCACACAGTTATCAAAGACCATTACTAGAATCTGTAATGTATGCAGCATAACAAGCCTTACTTTCAGACAATATCTCTTGGTTAAGTAGATCACTCAAGCAAGTATGATATAAACACAGCTGCGAAGCAAAGCTAAAATTTAAAGTATAAAAGCAGCTTGCGACGACGCGACGATACGAGTTATGTATGAATTTTAAAAATAAAATATTTATATTTCTTTCTCTTACAAACCCTGGCAGTAGGGGGCAAAACAGCAATCCAATCAGATTATGCTCCATGAACATCATGTAAGCGACTAACCATTACAAGGTAGATAATGAATTGAAAAAATTAAATTTAGATAATGAATTGAAAAAAGAAAAAGAGAGAAAACAAAAAAATTCAAATTAATGAAAATATGCATAATAATATAAAAGTAAATGCAATATATAACAACTTACTTAAATTAACTGACAGCTTGCAAGAATATTACATTTAACAATAAACAAATGTCAAGTCAAAAAATTTATATCTTGTTAATCAAATCAAAATAAGGAATTCATTTTCATAAAATCAAAAAACCAAGTTCCACTCAAAGTTAATTCTACAAAATAATATGGAAATCAATTTGTTATCTATTTGCTCACCGCTCCCGCATTAGAAGCCACTTTCTTTGACTGCCTGGTACTGTATTGTTTCTTCGTAGAAGATTTTCCTAACATTACCCCGGTCCCAGTACGTCCAGAACAACCATCTCCCTCGTTTTCATCTGCAACACTGACCGAGCTCCGGATACGATCCAGTTCATTTCTGGCCTTCTCCAGCTGCACTTCATTTACAATTATCAATCTTTTTTTATTGGGAAAAACAACGTTAATTCGGCCATCCAGCGTCCAGACATTGCCAATTCCAAAAAGTTCCTTGGCTGTTTTAAAGACCATTGCTCTTCTTGTGGTAAGGGCCTCAGTGATGAAGTAGCCACTTCCTTTTAACGCCTTCTTCGCGTTCCAGATTTTTCGGCGCATGAAATACGTTGTAAATTTACAAATTATTGGCCTGGGTTTGCCGTTTGTGTAGGTATAAGGCCCTAGCCTATGGCAATTTTTGATGAAATTGTTGTCAAAGTCGGCAATACCAAGTTGTTTAGCAATGAAACAACAAATAACGTTTTCTGGAACTTCATTTTTATTTTCCTCAAGACCAAAAAACACCAAGCTATCCACACGCGAGTAAGCTTCGAGATCATCCATGCGGTCGCTAACGAGGTGTACAGTGTCCTTAAGTTGATTTAGGCATCCATATATTAACTCTTTAAAAGCTTCAAACTCCGCCCGGATACTCGCAACTACCATCATCACATCTGGGTTATCATCACCATTTCCAGTAGGCAATTGTGCTTTGTGCAATTTATTTTCAAACTCGGACATTGCACCAGAAAATTTGGATTCTAAAGATTTAAGTTTTTGCGTGATTTCCATGTTAGACATTATAACAATTCGTGATCGTCAATTTGTAGCCGATGAGAACAGATTGTTACCTTGCAATTTGTTACCTTAACCTTGACCACAATATCCAATATTATAGACTTAAATTATTATTTATCAGCACTATCTCTCTAACATAATCTCCAACACAATCTATCGGATACAAAAACACAGAGCAAAACTACTAGTTGACTATAAAAGATGATTTTTGGCCAGCCGAAAAATTAACGCTCACTCGCTCACGAACATAACCTATTATGTTCTGAATTATTATCTGAATCGGTTATACATTCCCGGAGATATGATGTCATTATTATTTTTTTTTATTTTTTTTATTGTGGTAGTCCTGGCAAAGATTTCTCTGCCAAAACCTTATTTTCACCACTAGAGCCTACAAGATACACGTCCAAAAAGTTTGAATGCCATCGACGTAGAAATGCCGAAAAAAATCGAGGGACAAGGACTTTTTTTAAGTATTCGCAAAAAAAATTAATTATTTTTTTTCATATTGCAATCCTGATTTTTATCAAAGGGTTCCATATGCGGTGAAGTCCTTTGAGGGCAATGTTCCTACATACCAAATTTGGTTGAGATCCCTTCAGTACTTCATGGGTTATTTACTTTTGAAGTTTTAACTTTGACAGCTTGTAATTTTTGACAGATGACAGATAGAAAGTTAATTTCACCCATTCTGGATAAAGCTTTTCAAGGTCTTTAAAATAACCTATCACAAGACAAAATCGCTTTTAAAAATCTTATATCATTTTCTTGTAGTGGCACTCCTGATTGACAGATCGCGACGAAAACCTTATTTTCACTTTTCTACCGTAAACCCTACCACTATACCAAATTTGGTACTGATTGGTTGGATGGTTCACGAATAAATCGAGGGACAAAATCTGGCGACCGACCGACCGCCCGACCGCCCGACCGACAGACCGACACAGAAATTTATTTTTCTTAGTTATAACGAATTAAACAAATTTTGTTATCGATAAGAATACTACAAACATAAAACAACTTATTAATATATACAACTTTTACTTACAACTTCATTTTAACACGATACAAAATACAATACAATACAAAGTTTACATCGGCTATTTATATGCACCCATTTTAAGAAGTACCAATATATAATTTACCGTTATTGTTTAGGCGCCAATATTTAAATATGTACAGGGGCGGCTTAAATGTTAAAGCAAACTAGTTTAACACTCCCTCCTTTGCTTTCAAGCACAATCCATCCCGTAATTGCTCCAGTTGATGTTTTGGGAGATCCTTGGTGAGCAGATCTGCTAATTGGTCACTGGAACTCACGAATTTTAAAACAAAATCAAAATTTACTTTCTCACGGATGAAGTGATGACGAACATCAATGTGTTTCGTTCTTCTTTGAGCAGTTTCATCTTCGATTAACCTTATGGCACTTTGGTTGTCCACATGTAAAAGGATTGGACCTTTATGAATGCCTAGTTCTTCTGCCAAATTTTTCAATACGATCAGCTGCTTAACTCCCTCCGAAGCAGCAATGTACTCAGCTTCGGCAGTTGACAGTGCGACCGTTGACTGGCGCCTTGAAAACCAGTCAACCGCTGTGCCACCAAATGTCAACACGAAACCAGATGTTGAGCGTCTGGTTTTGGTATCTCCAGCAAAATCAGCATCGGTAAATGCATGAATTGTTTCTCTTTCCGAAACACGATTAAACTTCAATCCAAACTTCATTGTTCCTTTTAAGTAGCGAAACAAGTTTTTAACAGCTTCCCAGTGATGTTTATTTGGATTTTCCATCCATCTGCTTAATTTATTCACTGCGAAGGCTATGTCTGGCCTAGTTACAGATGCAAGAAATAGGAGGCTGCCGATTGCTTCTCTATATGGGGCAGAGGTGTTGTCGCCCTTCATTTCAAGAACAGCTAAATCCGAACCTGGCGTTGTTTTTGGTTTGCACTCACTCATTTGAAATTTTTCTAAAATTTTTCTTATGTAGTTTTGTTGCCCAATAAATATGCCATCTGACATGACAGAAATTTCAATTCCTAGAAACAAGTTGCCAGCTTCGCGTTTAATGTCAAAATTATCTTTTAGATGTTGCAAAAGTCTTTCTATTTCGGTTTCGTGCCTTGAAAATATTAAACCATCATCTACATAAATAACTAAAACTAACGATTCACTATAGAAAATGCACGAATCATTTACTGATTGTTTTAACTTGAATTTTTCTAACACCAGTACGAACTTGTTATTCCAATTTCGTGGAGATTGTTTTAAACCGTACATGCTACGACGCAGTAAACATACACGATTCGATTCGTCGTCGAAACCTGGTGGTTGTTTCATATAGATTTCTTCCATTAGATCTCCATTTAAGAAGGCTGTTTTTACATCAAATTGCGCAATTTTCATGTTATGGCTTGAGGCCATTCCAATCAGCAATCGAATCGATTTAAATTGAGCAACGGGGCTAAAAGTTTCAAAGAAATCCTTACCGTAACGCTGGCTGAAACCTTTAACAACTAGTCTTGCTTTATATGAGTCATCGGTCTTTATTCTATATACCCATCGATTTCCAATTGCTTTCTTACCTTCGGGTTGATTTACAAGGTCCCAAGTATTATTTTGTTTTAATGCATTAATTTCTTCTTCCATTGCATTTCTCCATTTTGCTTCTTTCATTGCATCTTCATACAAAATATCACAATTGGCCATTAGTGCTTGGTAATCTTCAAATCGTGCAGGTCTCTTTAATTTTGTTCGTTCCCGCAGTGCATGACTTACTGTATTTCGTTGGGGTTGTTCAGCGGCGACTTCTGTATTTTGTTCGATGGCTTCTTCATTTTGTTCTATGGCTTCTTCATTTTGTTCGATGGCTTCTTCATTTTGTTCGATGCCTTCTGCATTTTGTTCATCAACTTCTGCATTTTGTTCAAATTCTCCCTCCAAAATGTGATCCACTATTTTCAAATTTTGATCAGCATTTTCTTTACAGTTGCCTACTTCCAAAGGTGATATGGCTTTAGGTTGGGTTACATTTTTAACTTCTTTTTCCATAATCACGTCCCTGTATATACCAACTTTTCCATTGTCGGGAAAATATATCCGATAGCCTTTGCTATTTTCACCGTAACCAACGAAAATACCTTGTCGACTTTTGTTGTCGAATTTTAGTCTTTTTTCTTTAGGAACATGAACATATGCTGTGTTCCCAAATATTTGTAGGTCGATTGATGTTGGTTTATTCTTCAAGTATAAGTCACATGGTGTTTTACCTTTGATCGAACTTGTTCCGGATCTGTTTATTACATATGCAGCCGTATTTACTGCTTCGGCCCAAAATTTCTTACCCAATTGTTTAGCATGCATCATTGTTCTGGCGGCTTCAACTAGCGTACGCATCTCTCGTTCAGCACTTCCATTTTGTTCGGGGGTATAATTAATTGTTCGTTGGTGTCTAATTCCGTAGGATGACAGGAGTTTCTCAATTTGTTCGTTACATATTTCACTGCCATTGTCTGATCGGATAATTTTGATTTTGTGCCCAGTATCCATTTTAAATTTCACAATAAACTCTTTTACATTTTGGAACACTTCACTTTTGAGTTTTAAGAATTTTACCGTACGATAGTGAGAGTAGTCATCTTTTAACAATAGGAAATACCGGGATCCATTAATTGATGAATTTTCCATTGGGCCGCACACATCCACATGAATGATTTCACCAGGTGTCGAAGTGACCGTTGTAGATTTGGGAAACGGCTGTTTATGTTGTTTACCAAATATGCATGCTATACATTGGAATTCTTCATTTTTGGTTTCAATGCCATTACTAGCCAAGTAATCTTTGCAATATTTGATATTTTGGTGAACCAATTTTTCATGCCATACCTTTAGTGATTGCTTACATACAGCGTAATTTGCAATTTGTGAGTTCACGTTACTTTGCACGATAGTTTGGAATTTTAATTTGAACATATTTCCATTACGATGTCCAATTGCAAATACTTTGTTGTTTTGTTTCACTTCACATTTAATGTTGTCCGTTGTAACAGTGAATCCCTTATCTACAAGGGAACTTACGGATAATAAGTTACCTGCAAGCTGGGGAACGTGCAGCACATCCTTAATTTCGCAGTTATACCATCCTTCCTCTCTTGTCCATGATTTTATTTTTATGGTTCCTTTTCCAACTACGTTTATTTTTGAGCCATCACCTATTGTGACATATTCTGCTTTGACTAATGAGCTGTAGTTTGTAAACCAGTTATCGTTTGGAGACATATGATGGCTTGCTCCACTGTCCAAATACCAATGATTTTATTTTTCATAATTTTCTTGTCTGACCATAAAAGCTATATTTCCGTAATTGTTGCCATGGTTATTACCATTATTGTTGCTGCGATTCTTTATATTTCTTAATTTTATGCATTCATTTTTCCAATGACCAGGTTTTTTACAAAAATTACATATGCCAGGTTTGCGGTTATTATCGTTACCCTGGTATTCCCGTCTACGATTGCTTCTCCACCCAGTGCTACGATTTGCTGCAAAAGCTTCTACTTTGCCGATTTGTCCTTTATCACGAGTCACCATTCTTTGTTCTTCAGCAATTAGCCTCGAGGTCAAATTATTCAGGTTCTTGTCGCTAGCAGTAGTGCTGTCCCAAGCCGAATGAAAATAGCTTAGTTCTTCTGGTAAAGTCATAAGGATTTTGTTTATTAACATGTTTTCACTAATACCATCTCCAGATGCTTTTAGCTTGTGTGATAGATCTTCTAATTGTGCAATATGGAATGAGACACCTTTGTTTTCAAATACGTAAGAGTAAAATTTTTGTTGGATCGCATGTATATTATTTGTCGATGTTTGACCGTATAGGGCTGCCAATCTGTCCCACATTTCTTTTGCTGTAGTGAACGCTACCAAATGAGTTAGTGTTGTTTCGCTTACCGATGTCACTAATTTTCTTTGCACTTTGATGTCGTTCATTTCGAATTTTGCAATTTCTTCGGGTGTACCAGCTTTCGTCGTTGTTCCATTGACTAGACCAAATAAACCTTCTGATTTCAACAAAATTCCGATTTGGAACGACCACGTTGAGTAATTGCTTCCATCACCCATCAATTTTACCACGTGGGCATCACTAAATACCACTGTTTGAGCCATTTCTTATACGATAACTAACAACTGGTGCCCATAACCTCTTAGTTATAACGAATTAAACAAATTTTGTTATCGATAAGAATACTACAAACATAAAACAACTTATTAATATATACAACTTTTACTTACAACTTCATTTTAACACGATACAAAATACAATACAATACAAAGTTTACATCGGCTATTTATATGCACCCATTTTAAGAAGTACCAATATATAATTTACCGTTATTGTTTAGGCGCCAATATTTAAATATATACAGGGGCGGCTTAAATGTTAAAGCAAACTAGTTTAACAATTTTTTATTTTTTGCAAATCTTTACGTTTCTGGACACGGTGATCTCGAAAATGTAAAAAAAAAAATTGAAATTTTTTTTCGATTACCATACCTCCAATTTTTTGATTGATTGATTGGAGGTAAAAGTAAAAATCACGATGCTGCAAAATATATTTTATTGAAAAGAACATATTAGACAAAATTTTATCCATAAAATCTAGATATTCAGACCCATTGAGGACATATTACAGATTAAATAATTAATTGTATTTTATTAACAAACTTATTTCGGCTACAGTTTCTTACCGCTGAATTCATAAAAATATTTAAAGAGTGTTTTAAACCTATTTAGTTAAAACGCTCATTAAAGTTCAGGAACCAATGAAAATCTTACGATATTGACTAATGAACGTTTGTGATTGGTGTTTTATTATGACACATGCATTTTAAAGGGTTTGTAAACCTATTTTAACTTTCTAAAATTTTTAAGAATATAGTACAAATTAAATAAATTTGCCGGTACGTAATAGTTCAAAATGGTATGAACCAAGCTGAAAATCTCTAGTCAAATAATCTTTCTTTAAATTTTAATATAGCTTTCTCTCTTCAACACATTTTAAAGTAATGCAAATGTCACTTTCGAAATGTTGCAGGTTATGAAGTATTTTGTATTAATTTATAATATTTTTAGTAAAAGGATTGGGACTTTATTAAAAAATTATAATTTGAACGTCATGATGACAAGGATGTGTGTGTTTGTAAATCTTAAAACTCAATTTACGCAAAACTTGACTTTTGTGACTCTGATCGTTATTCCCGTGTACTCTTCAATTGTAACCAGTCAGGTATTCTGTTATTAAATTCTAAATTATTTGTAGGAACACCTAAGCAATATTTGCTTTTGTACCTGTACGCTACATATCCTGCAATGTATTTCAGGGATTCGTCATTAATTTTTTGTTTAACTTCTAAGTTTTGCATTAATTGCAAACTTTCTTCGTTAACA
The DNA here is from genome assembly GCA_963170105.1 of Cantharis lateralis. Lineage (NCBI taxonomy): Eukaryota > Metazoa > Arthropoda > Insecta > Coleoptera > Cantharidae > Cantharis > Cantharis lateralis. The sequence continues at coordinate 16,866,379 of OY720629.1, forward strand.
GCTTCTTCTTCTTCCAAGTATTGCGGTTCAACAAACGAATTACAGAAGATCAGGTTATCTTCGCAATCATCCTGCTCCGGCTCCGGCTCCGGCTCATCCAAAGTTGTTGCTGTTAAACTAAAAAGCACATTTTCAGTTAAACAAATACTTTCTAACGGTTTATCTTTCATGGTAGATTCTTCCGTCATACTAATAAGCAAACAATCTTCGTTATTTTCTTCGGTGTTTCTATTTTCTGTAAAAACTGCTGCCGAATGTTTGCCTAATATAAACCACCTTAAGCGATATTTAAAGTCAAGTGGCGAAGGGTGGTCATTTGCTCCACCCATACCTCTAATGTAGGAAAAAAAGTTTTCCAGTACATCTTGATTAAGACGAGTAGTCAAAATGTACTGGACACCATACTTTTCGTGTAAATAATCATACATATCTGCCAAAGATCTGTTGGTTAGCAACATTCCTTTCTGAAAAGGTATAAGTTTTTGATGCTTCCCAACTCTTATTTCATTGATAATTTCGGACATTTTATCTAATAATTTTTTTTGATTATGTAAATCACTACCAAATGCGTTGTTTTTTGGACAACTGCTATTATATTTTGATCTCGAGTTCAACAGATCAAACCAATCGTTAAATAATTCAACAATTTCAGATGCCTTCTTCCACTCGCTATTTTTAGGCATCAAACCCAGTTCCCCACAGTACTTAATTGCTTTAGCAACAGTGTTGGAGAATAGTTCAGCAGCAAGTCGTACCCTTTGCCTCATGGAACCTTTTACTTCGAGATGTTGCCGAGTTATTTTATATGCAAAAGTAAGTTCGGAAATTGAAATGTTTAATAAACTTTCAAAATAATGTTTATTAATAACACTATTCTCGAAAATAAAACCTTTGTCGATAATGTGGTTTCTCGCAAGTTTTAATAAGTGAGGTACGTCTGCATACACAAATACTTTCAACTCATTGTTTTCGGGATGCGGAAAGAAACAGTTTTTGTTGTGACCTACATTAATTTAACTGCGACCAAAGTGATACATTGCCAGCACCCATGTCACTAACTATTCCGACAACAGTAAAGTTTGCTTTGAATAATTCTGAAATTATATTTTCAAGTATATCTCTGGTCATCGGTTGATCATATTGGTAATAAATTGGTTGTTTCCAATGTTTTGTTAGGCCTCTTAGCATGACAGTTTGGCAAGACTTGTGTGAGCCGACTTTTTGTTCTTCCTTTTTGTCAATTTGTATTTTGTTCGAAATATATATTTCGTTAAATGATATGATACAGAGCCGTTCCATTACACTGAAGTCAGATGACTTCTTGTTCATCAAAATTAGGACACTTTTTAAGATTCCGGGATTTACGTCAAAATTTGACACCCATTTTCTTAATGTGGACAGAGCAGGTAAGGGATAGTTATGTGCTCGTAGATAACGATATGCCTTTGGACTTACACTTCGTAATGAAACAGCTGATGCAATATCATCTGGGGTCCAATGTATTTTTCTAGCTTTATCTTGACACAGTAGTTTTTTAATTTGCCCTTCTGTAAAAACAGTGGCTAGGATATCATTGATATGTCGGAGTTTATTTGACAGTTCAGTTTGCTTATTTTCAGCGACTTTTAGCATACTTGTAAGCTTCTGAATTTCATCTTGTGCCCTGAAAACAATATAACAGTTTAGATTAAATAATGTAATAATTAAGAAATATATAATTATATTATGTACAGGGTTTATGATGCTTACTTTTTTAACTCGCTTGCTAAATCCACCTGCACATTATTTGTTTCAGCATTGTCTACAGTAGTAGACAATAATTCAGGTACTTCTTGTCTGTCAGATACTTCTGCGTTATTATTGTCCTGATTTATATCAATAAGAACAGCTTCGGATACATGTTTTTTCAACATATCATTAACTTCAGCTCTGCGCATTCTTTTTGCTGAACGATTTGACCTTTCCTCCTCTGCTTGCCTTTCATTTTCTTTTCCATTATTACCTGGAAGTTTTAAAGTAGGAACAACTTCTCTCCAATGGTCTTGACCATTAGTCAAGTCTATGCTATTCTGACGAACAAGTTTGTATAATTTTGAACCTGAAATACGCCATAGGGGAAACTTGTGAGGGGTAGCTTTTACCTTTTCGCACATTTTTATAAACCACTTGTCGTGGGGTTCGTGATCGACTGGAACAACATCGACCGTGTCAATAAAGGCTGTTTGACACATACGTTAATTTTGTACTAAATTTTGTACAAAATTTTGTACAAAATTTAAACAAAATTGTTCTATTTTATCATACCAAATTTTCGAGTGAAATTGTGCGTGGTCTTACTTTAAATAAAATAAATCTTTTTGCTTGTATATAGAAATAAATAGTGTGACGAATGTGAAGATTCTCAGAAAAATGGAAAAAGCTCGGGAAATTCTAATGACCATCTAAAGGTGGAAGCTTTATTACTTGGACCACGTGATGAGACGATATAAATACCAAGTACTGGAGGGAAAAATTCAGGAGAAGAAAAGTGTTGGCCGAAAACGGACATCTTGGCTGGGAAATGTGAAAGAATGATATAAGTGTGCATCAACCCAACTGATCAGAACAGATATTTCAAATATAAAAATTGCAATGATGATTGCCAAACTCCATAGCGGAAACGGCACCTGAAGAAGAAGAAGATAGAATTAAAATGAGTTAGTAGTTAGTGGATTACACTTGATTTTTTGCGGTCCGGGTTTTTATAATCCCGTAAATCTTTACGGAGAGGATATACGCCTGCTATGACCTCCTAGGAATTGAAAGGTGTAGAAAACTCTTTTGATTGGGATGAAGAGGAAGTTGGAATTCCATTACTAAACATTTTGTTTTTATTTGATTTAAATTTAAAGCAAAATTAAAATGAATATAACAATAAATTAGATCCTTTTAAATATGTTATACTAGAAGAGTTAAAACGCTGATTTATTTATATCACTCTTAATTAAAGCTAATAAATAATTAAATTGTGCGCTGGCAAGACGAAGAAAATGAGTATATGCCGATTTGTCTTCATTTTTCAATTCCGAGTTCAACATTTTATTTAAGATACCTCTTCCTTCAATTCTTCACTTTAACCATGGTTGAGCCCACATTGTTCGTTTAACCCTTTTAAAATAGCAATCGCAGCAGTTATTGTTATTATCGTAGAACATGTAGCAGATAAAAAATTTTGATCCATTTATTTTTTTGACATTTGAGAAATTTCAAAATTTCAAACAAATATTCCAAACTACGTGTCATACACAGTTTTTTGAAAAAATTTAGTACAAAATTTTGTATAAAATTTAGTACAAAATTTACACGTTTTACACTTGACATAATTTTGTACAAAGTTTACTACAAAATTTTGTACAAAATTAACGTGTGTGTCACACCGCCTTTTAATAGGGAACGAACGGGACAAGGCGTCGGGAACAACGTTGAGTTTACCGACCCGATGGACTATTTCAAAATTAAATTGTTGTAATCTTACGGCCCATCTAGCGATTCTGCCGATAGGGTCTTTGATGTTGTTAAGCCATTTTAGACTATAGTGGTCGGTGATGACTGTAAACTTAGTTCCCTCGAGATAGGGTCTTAATTTCTCTATCGCATGAATGACCGCTAAACACTCTTTTTCGGTCACGCTGTATTTACGTTCGCAGGCGGTTAGCGACCTACTAACGTAGCAGATTACTTTTTCGCCTTCTGGATGTTGTTGAGATAAAACTGCGCCGAGACCATAATCGCTTGCATCCGTTTGCACGACAAAAGGAAGGCTTCAATCGGGACAAGATAAAACGGGACTGGATATTAGATGCTCTTTTAAGGTGTTCAAGGACTGATCACAAGATTCAGTCCACAAAAATTTCTGATTTTTTCGCAATAAATTCGTCAAAGGTGCTATAAGAGCCGAAAAGTTTGGTATAAACCGTCTGTACCATGATGCCATACCAATAATTCGCCGGACTTCTTTGACGTTTGAAGGAGGAGGAATCCGCAAGATAGCCTCGACCTTATCAGGGTCTACAGACAAGCGGTTCGCGTTAACAATGTATCCTAAATAACTATGCAGTCTTGCACGCGTGAGCTATCCAACCGACACTTGCTGTTTAATATGTTCCAACCCGGACCACCTAAAATAGTTCTGGAAGTTCCAGAATCCAATAAACCCAAAAATATCTGACCGAAAATTGAAACATGTAGATATGGCCGTTCATCGTTGATAGCGCTGGATAATATAAAATCGAGGATAATTTGATTATTGGAAAGAAGAACTTTCTTATTGACCGAGTCAGAAACAGAGCACGATCCTCGGTCGTTTATCGCCTCTGATTCGCGTTTCCCGAACACTTGAGACAATTTCCCACTGTATAACCAAGTCTACCGCAACGAAACATAAAACTTTGCTGGGTTGAGTGCAAGCAGCTCTACGATGACCAGCTACTCCACAATTCCAACAAGAATCTCTAGAATTAGATAGGGGAAGGTCAGCAATAGCATTCAATGTTTCGCTTCGGGAAGATGTTGACCTACGATAGGCCAGATCGGGTTCTAATAACAATTTAGTATTTGTAGGAGGAGGACAATATTGGTTCGACTGGAATTCTTCTACCGCACGACCGTAATCTATCAACTGATTAATGGAAAGAATTTTTTGTGCGGCTAAACCTCGTTGTAGATTGGGTAATAAATTGCCTCTAATAGTGTTAATCCTATCCATTTCACCAGGTTTGTTAGCAAGCCTACTAAATAGGTTTTCCATGACCGAAACATATAGTACCAACTTTTCGTCAGCACCTTGGGTTCTTCTCTGAATCTCCGACATCAGTCTGGACTCATAACCCGGTGGTAGGAAAGACTCTTTCAGTTGTTTCAATAAGTCATCCCAGTCGCAAAAAAAATTCCTTCTCTGACGAAACCAAGTCAAACCGTCGCCCTTAAACAATTCAACCGCCGAATGAAACAACTGAGGTTTTGTCACACCCCTCGCTTCGCGTAACTCTTCGATTCGTTCAATAAAAGATATGGGACTGTCTCTCCCATCAAAACAAACATTCCAACGTAACTTCTACTTCTTCGTCATCATCGTCAGAGAAAACATTAACGTCGAGAATTAATAAATCCATATTTCGAGGTTATAAAATATGTAATTGCAAAATATTAAATTAATTTTATTAATTTAATTTAAAATCAAAGTTTTATTAATTTAACTAGTATAATTTATATATAATTTAATATATTCTCACTAGTTAATAATTTTATAGTAATTATAAAATGTTCACACGTCAAACTAATTTATTTTTATAAAACAACTCGTACTCGTGTAATTCCGGAACCCTCAGTTAATTTGACAGCGCTGTTAACTATTATGAAGAAACCGGGCACTAGTCGGGTATAACTTAACATACTTGCTGAAAACATCAACAACAACCAAAATGTTTTTTAAGCCTGGTCCACTTTCAATCAGATTTCCAATGTAGTCAATAGCGATCATATCTCCTGGCGATCGTACTTCAATGCTATTGACTGTATTTTGATTGTGGTAGTTATTATATTTGCCTAACAAACATAATCTACATTCGACTAGCACCTCCTTTATTATCTTTCGATCTTTTCTACTGTAGTAGTTTTCGCGGAACATAAGTCATGTTGTCTTTAACCCAATATGTCCATACGTTTCATGTAACTCTTTGCAAATCACTTTTGTGAGTTCCTTATCTATCACGTAATTTTCAATATCATTTATTTTATTTAAAAGAATACCTTGTTTTACTTCAAAATTTTTATAATTGTTATTATTTAATCTTACGCTTTCTTTTACTTCCATTAAAGAGTCTTCCTTTTGTGCTTCTGTAATGCACCTTATCGTGAATGGTTTCTTCCCAGTATGCAACCTATTTAAAGCGATCAGAACTTCTTTTATTTTGTTTACTCTATTTGAATCCTTTCTGCTAAATGCATCTGCTATTACGTTATCTTTGCCTCTTATGTGTTTGATCCGGAAATCATACTCCTGAATGAGTAGAGACCACCGATAAATTCTGTTGTTTGTGAATTTTGTTTTCATCAGAAAAGATAGCGCCGCATGGTCCGTTTGTATTTCGAACTTATTTCGAATCAGATAGAAACGCAATTTCTTTAGTGCAAAAACAATTGCCAACATCTCTTTCTCGCTGACAGTATAGTTTATCTCACTTTTTCGCAGAGTTCTTGAAGTGAAACATATGGTAATTTCTAGTCCTTCGCGAATCTGTAATAATGCGGCTGAAATTGCAAAACTGGATGCATCGGTTCGTATACGAATTCTTCACTAAAGTCAGGATGCAATAAACTCATGTTCTTGAACAACATGTTCTTCAAATAAACGAATGTCGTTTCATGTTCCTCATTCCACTTCCATTTTATATGCTTCTTTAGTAATGATAATAATGGTAACACCTTATCCGAATAATTTGGTATAAATCTTTTATAGTAATTTATTACTCCTAAGAATCCTCTTAATGATCTGAGATTTTTCGGTCGTGGATACTCTTTTATCTCATTCAGCCTTTTATTGTCAATTTCTACGTTGTTTGCTGTTATAATAAAGCCCAAATAATTCACTTTATCTTGAAAGAATTCACATTTTTTTATGTTTAACTTTAGGCCAGCTTCATCCAATGCTTTTAAAACTATTTTAAGATGTCTTTCATGTTGTTCAGCATCTTTACTAAAAATCAATATATCGTCAATATAATGAACACAGAATTCTTCGTATCTAGTCAGTATTTTCTGCATGCTCTTGACAAGTGCACAACTTCTCGTTGATAAACCAAACGGAACGACTTGAAAAATAAATGTATGACCATCCACACTAAATCCAGTATATTCTTGTGAATCGACATGTAACGGGATCAACCAAAAACTGTTTTTTAAATCTAATTTTGAGAAAATCGTTTTTCCTCCAACCCATCCAACTAAACTCTCCATTCTTTGCGGAGCTTCATTTTGCCTTTTGCAAATAGCGTTCAGAGATCTTGCATCGAGGCATAAAACGAATACTAACGCTTTATTAATTCTGGAAAATTTTTTGTTGTTTGCAGTGACTAAGCTTATTGGGTTGGTTTTTATAACGTATTTCTCAAATCATTGATAATTTAAATTTACTAACTCTTCCTTTAATAATGATATTTCTGCACCTGTATCTAATAATGCCTTTACTTTGATATGGTTGACCCTGATCCAAATATACGGTAGATTATTTTCATTTTCCAAATTTGTGGCTCCTTGTGCCTCTTTAATAAAATCTTTTTGATGTTGGTAAGAGTTTATCATTTTTGGTTTATCTATTGGTGAAAATCCGGAATCGTTGTTATTACCGTAGACGATTCTGGTGTATGTGTGCTTCTGTTTTCTTCTTGTCTTGTTGGTGCACTGCTTGTGCTATTGTTACTAGTCTCATTTGTACTTATTTGGTTGATTTGTACTTCTTCTTGCGAATAATTGACTCTGCTGTTATTTTGTTGAGTATTGCGATTATCATTTGCTCTTGAATTATAGCTTTGCTGGTAATTATTATTGTTACCTGAGTCAAAATTACGTTGATGACTATCTTGATGCCGGAATCTGTTTTTATTATAATTATTTCGGTATCCATGACTGTTATTAATGTTGTTGTTACTGTTGTTATTATTATTGTTGTAATTATTGCTATTGCTTTGGAATGATTCGGATAATTGGTTTGTTGTTGGTTTGATGCATAATTTCTATTTTGACCACTATTGAAATGTTGAGCATGATTTTGGCCCTCGTGATTAAATCTTTTCCATGTATTGTACGATGAATTATAATTGTTTTTGACATTTTGATTACCCACACGATCAAATCTCTTCAGCAAATTGATGAATTGTTCTGTCGTTTTAATATCTTCAATTGCGACTCTATTAGTTACTTCAAATTCAAAGTGTTTGGCTAAATTATTAACAATATCATAATCTGTAAATGAAGGATCGAGTTGCTTAGCTGCATTAATTTTTCGTAGTGCATAACTGCATCTTTTTTTTTTTTTTTTTTAGCTTTTTGAGCAGGGAGGTGAGAATCTTGAAAAAGACTCCGGATCGATCTAATCCGGGAGTGTGAGGTTTCACTCACTAAACTCACCCCCCTATCCCGAGGGGATCCGGTTTCGCCTCTCGGCATTACTTCAGGTCCTCCTCGGGTGGCTGTCAAGGTTAGCAGCCTTGCCCATTCGTTTCAACTTCCACGTCAGTTGAGCGGGTCTTCGTCACTATTTGTTTCTTGTCTCGATCTTGTTTCATTAGCCATGGATTCGGCTTGCTCTTGCCGTTCATCCATTTCCTTCACCAGTAGGATCGATTTGATGAAGGACTCGATCCTTTTCCAGCTTCTCTCCTCTGTTAGCATATGCTGAACGATGTTTTCCGGGGTGAGCATGTCCCCGAGTTCCAGGGAGAGAAGCTGCCTTCGTCTTTCCCAGCGCCAGCATTTAAAGAAGGTATGCTCGGCGCTATCCGGCTCGTCGCAGTAGCGGCACGTGTCGCTTGCTATTCTCCGGAAGCGGAAAAGGTATGCATTAAAGCATCCGTGGCCGGAGAGCATCTGAGTAAGATGATATGACATCTCACCGTGCCCTCTTTCGACCCATACGCGAATGTCTGGTATGAGCCGGTACGTCCACCTACCGCTCTCGGAGGCGCTCCACCTAGTCTGCCACTCCGCGATCACTTCACTGCCGTCACAGTCGTGCCTCTCAAACTTCCACGCCCTTTCTCGCGCCAAAAGGTCTATCGGGGGCATGGAAGCGAGAACCAGAGAGGCGTCTGCATAACTGCATCTTGTTTGATCCATCATCACTCTATATTTTCCACTTATAAGGTTGTCGCGTACTCGTTGTTGCTCAGCCTCGCCCCAATATTTTTTTAAGAATAATAGCTGGAATTCTTCAAAATTGCTTATTTGGTCTTCCACAATTCCGAACCAATGTCCTGCCGTACCTTTTAAAATGGATCTTAAAATACCCTTCAATCTGGTAATATCATGTATTTTGTCGGTCATATGCCTTATGTTCTTAATAAACAGTTTTGGGTTATACGCCCCGTCGCCGAAATATTTAGGTAATTTGTCAGACTGTGTGTTTAAACTAAGTTCTTGAACCATTGTTTTCATTAGCGAAGAATCTGGATTATAAGAAAAACTACCCCTTTGTTCTATTTTTTCAGAGCTGTCTTGAAATTGCATGCTGATGGAATTTATCTTTTCGTCGACTAGGTTTAAATTATGATTGATTATTCTTGTTTCATTTTTATGTTCTTGTTCTTTCTTTTGAATTCTCGCAAACGTGATCTCAGCTTCCATTTTCCATTTTTCAATATGATTTAATTTCTCAACGTTCTCTACGTCAGCCAGTTTTGTTTTTATTATCGTGTATAGTTTTTTCTTCCAATCGTGTATCAACGATGTCCTCGATTCTGGCTCTTACATCATTATTCTGTGAAATTTCATATAACGTGACCATTTTAATCATAGGTTCTATTAATTTTGGTAACTCATTTTTTTTTATTGTTTGGTGTTTAAGTTCTTCCAATACCTGGTCATGATTTTGCATCACATCTTTGAATTCATCTCTTGTTAGGTTTATTTTTTCTTCTAATGACTCAAATTTTTTATTCATTTCTACTTGACCTATTTTTGTTGTTTCCGTTAGATTTTTTAATTGATCTATTTGTCTCGCTTCCGTGCCCATTTGTACACTCGACTCTCTTCTTATTTGAGTACTGTTGGCTTCTGGATTAAAAGGTGGGCTTCCAATTTCTTCCAAACTTATCTTTTTATCATCAGACATTTTATGCAATTTTGTAAAACTCGTTAATATTTTTATCGTTTTTAATAAATTTTTCAATGTTTTCAAGGCAGCTGCACGCGAATGTTGTGATAGTGTTTTTAATTTTTAATCAAAATTTTGTTAGAAAATATAATTTTTATTCTACTTGATAGCTATTATCGTTATTTACAACGTATTCGTTAAGCACATTTTAATTTTGTTTAACTTTGCTAAAAATTCAAAACTTTTACAAATATGAATAGTTAATATTTGAAAATTAATTTCTTTAAGGCGAAACAGGACAAGATTTGTGAACAAGTGTGCAAGAGAGACAAATATATCGGAAAAGTAATTAGCTATTTAAAGCACTTTAAAAACAAAAATTTTTAATTTGAAAACTGCTATAGAACTTATAACTATATTAGAATTCACGCTAACGGAGTACTTTTCTAATTTTGACTTTTATTTTCAAAATTTTGGAAAAAAAATCTTTTTGAAAAATTAAAATGAAAAAAGTGTTAGCCAGCCGCCAAAGAGGTCTATTTTATGAATACAATGCATATTTTATTTTATTTTATTTTTTAATTTTTAGCAGTCGAAACAGAAAAAGAAATTTCCCAAGTAACACCAATGTCGGTTTTACACCTGTTACCATTGAAGTATAACGAATATGTACATAAATTTTCATACCCGAAAATTCAGTATCAAAACGGTACATAACCGGTACATAATTTACAATTCATATTTATACTGTACTGTTTATGTATAGTTTCAATGCATACATTTTCATACCGGTGTTTTAAAGCCAATTGTTGTATCAGATATGTATTGAAATTTTATTAACTAAAATATATTACAATATAGGGTATCGTTTAGGTGCAGTTTTAAATATAACTCTCAGTTACTATAATTGCAGTATCTAACATGTACAGCGATATTATGTAGTAGAATTTACGATTTTTACGTCATCGTTTTGATGTCTAAACAGTACAGTGTATACAGTAATGTATTGGTGGTTACAATTCCAGTAATTAACGTGTAAAGAAGAATTATTAATGACTGTGTGAGGTAATATTTTTAATTAATAATTCAATAAATTAAATTTTGTATCAAAACTATTGGTTTTATTTTTGTTGAAAAAAATTATTAATTTAAAAATGTTTTGAATGTTATACCGATAAACCAAGTTATATAATAAACTACCGAAAATGTATCGGATATATATTGAAATTTTATTAACGAAATGTATTGGAACATGTATTACCGTTTTTGTGCAGTTTTAAAAGTAACTCTCCGTTGCTATAATTGCAGTATCTAACATGTACAGGAATATTATGAATGAGAAGTTACGATTTTTACATCATCAGTTTGATACCTAAACAGTGCAGTGTATTCAGTACTCAAGTAATGCATCATTGAAGTATAACGAATTTGTACATAAGTTTTCATACCTGAAAATTAAATATCGAAAAGGTACTTAACCCTCCGTTAGGCGCGCGGTCTACACTCGTATACCAGTGTTCTTTTATTCAATGTATTTCTTATGGACTAGTATACAACTGAAAATAGCGCGTCTAACGGAGGGTTAAACGGAACATAATTTTAATTCATATTTACACAGTACTGTTTAGGTATAATTTCAATATATATTTTTCATACCGGTATTTTAAAGCTTACTGTTGTATCGGATATGTATTGAAATTTTATAAACTAAAATATATTCAAAAATAGGTTACCGATTAGGTATAGTTTTTACCGTACCTTTCCGTTACTATAATTGCAGTATCAAACATGTATATCTATATATTATGAATTAGAAGTTACGAGTTTTACATAATCGGTTTGATGCCTAAACAGTGCAGTGTATACAATATTATATATAACATTATAATATAAATTCATTTTTTTACTTATTACGTCCATTTTTTATACGTATATTAAGTTAATTTTAGTAGGTAAAGAAAAATTATTAGCCAAATGTATGATTTTTAATTAAATTCTTATATTTTTGTTTTTAAACAAGAAATTAATTTTAAAATGTGCATTTTTATAAAAGCACGTTTTATATTCGTTATGGGGCGGCCCTCTTTTATGGAATGAACGTCATTTTTCTACAGTTTTTCTATTATTTCATTGAAATAATATATAAGTATACATTTTTGACTAATTAGAAAAATCTGGTAATACTTCTGATATAATGAACTACCGAAATTGTATCAGATATATTATATAGAATTATAATTTACTAAAATATATTCGACGACAGGTTACCGTTTAGGTATAGTTCTTACCGCACCTCTCAGTTACTATAATTGCTGTAACATGTACATCTGTATTATGAATTACATAGAAGTTACGATTTTTACAACATCAGCTTTCTGCCTATATAAAGTACAGTATGAACAGTAATGTGTTCCAATTATCTTCCAGAATTAATTTTGATATAGGAAAGGTTTTCGGGTTGAAAATAAATTTAAATCGTTTAGCCCAGCTAAACCAGCTAAACTTTAGCTGGGCTAAACTAGTATACATATACATTGTTTAATTTATTTCCACTCAAACTGAAAACCTTTTCCACATCTAAATGTAATGTTTTCGTTTTTACAATTCCATTATTTCAGTATTTGACATATAATAAAAAATTATTCCCCCCCCCCATCCAAGTGGGGGGGGGGTAAAACAAATAGCTACACTACATGGCTTTTGCTGTGATTTTTCATATAATAAAATTATAGCAGAAATCATATTAAGGTAGTTGAGAAAACATGATAAATGAGGTTTGTATTTCCACAATTTAATTTTATATTATGGGCCTGCAAGATCAGCCTTCGAGTAACATTTCCTCAAAGTTTTAGAGAAAGCTAGTCAGAGGTTTTCGAGAAAAGTGATTTTTAAAATATTCCCACCCAGTTATAAAGACTGTAAGTAAACGAATTCAAAATAGCTGGCGTGACGCAAGCGATCTAACTTTTTTTAAAGTTATATTTGTTTTCTCCAATACGTATTCTCACGTCGTATAGTGTAAAATTGATCGAATTTATACTTTTTGACTAACTATATTTTTTATGATAAATTAAATTTTGGTACAAAAATAACTACCCAACGTTTTTTATTTTTATATTATTTACCTGACTATATAGACTAACGAACGTTTGTGATTGGTGTTTTATGACACGTGCTTAATAAAGGGTTTGTATCTTTCCAAAAAATTTAAGAATAACACCATAACTCTATCACGCTAGCTATTGTAAATTCGTTTACTTCCAATCTTTATAACTCTGTGGAAATATTTAAAAAATTAATTTTCTCGAAATCTCTAAACCGTTCTATTCTGAAAATCGTAGTATGATTTTGCTATGATGTTTCTTATGACTCGAGTCATAGGAAAGTTCTTATAATGCAAACTAAAAAATACTGCCAATTATTTTTCATATGATAAAAGCATAGCAAAAATCATGTCAAGGAGGCTAAAATGGAAGTTTAAATATAAATTTCTTGTTGCGGGGTCGTTTGTAATAGGGCGGATAAGTAGCGGTAAAACCGTGTAAACCAATCATTAATACTGTTATACAGTTGATATTGTTACGTCAGATCACGTGATTTACCTGCTACACAGAATTAATATTGAGCTTTATTTACACGTTTTAACTGCATACAAATCATAAATTTATTACGTTAAGCAATTTTAAATATTTTTAGCTTCACCCCCCTTGACTTCCATAATTGGACGAGAACAGGAATTCTCAATGTGCATGGTATTATAGTTTTTAATTTGCGTTCACAAATCCTTATTTTGCGGGAGGGGGCATAAAAGCAGGCTTGATTATAAGTTATTAAAACTATAGCTTAACAGCATCAAATTTAATTCCTAAAATCAGCTTGAAAACGACTGTTCACAGTAGTTCAAAGCCAACTCCATAATGTTATGCCCGGGTTTCATAAAAATAATAAAGCGCACGCTAATTCCGCCACATGATTATATCTAATATTAAGGTAGGTGCAGATCTATAAGCTCAAAAATATTAAAAATAGCTCATTAAAATGCTTAAAAACTAGTCAAATAAGGATTAAAAATGCACTAAAACCTTGATAAGTAGGTATTTAAACTAAAAATATTTTTTTAAATCGAATAAATCCAAAATTACACTAAACAATTAAGAAATTCAAAATTATAATTTCTTGTGATGACGCGGGAGGGGGGGGGGGGAATTCATAAACTATCTCGTAAGTACAAATTGAAAAAATATCAATAAATGTGGTAAGTTTAGTATATGTACGTGAATTGTAAAAATAAATAAAATCTAAAGAAAACGTTAAAACAAAATGATTTTAACTGTGAAGTGAAGAATGCATAAGTAGAAAGATTATAATTTAAAATTTTGGACCGAGGCCTTCTATGGTAATACAATAATTTTATTTGTTTCTTAAAAATTTTTATCAATTCTTATTAATCAGGGAAACGAAGTATTTTTGATATGGAATGTATAAACAGATTTCGTAAGTGGAACAAATCTACATTTCCCTGACTTAAAAATTAATGTTTAAATAACTATGTTTTTGTTTATGTGTTTAAATGTTTAAATAAGTTAATTTTTCGAGTGTCTGAGACTTTATGTTGAGTGAAGAAAAACAAGTTATTTTTTTCTTATTGAAGGGAACGGTAGTTTTCAAAGTAAGGTGCTTTTATTATTAATTTTTATTTTTAGAATTTTTTAACAGTTAGGGCTTTTTAAAATTTTGAATTTTTTTACAACAGATTGTGGGAACTCTCCTCCCACATTTTCCGTAAGAATTTCGCAAATAATTACAATTTTGAATATTTTTTAACTGAATATTAAGGGCTCTTTAACACAAATTATTATTATTATATTAGTATAGATATATTCTATTGTAATTGTATTGTTCACAACCGAAAACGGTTTTTCCATGGGTTCCATGGATTTTACAAGCCGATAAAGTTAACAAATGATTTCTATTCTAAGGTACTAAGGGATTATTTCCATTGACTATTTAAATTTAACGGTTTGTTAAAAGCTGTATGGAATTTTTATTAATCTGAGATATCTTAATAGCTTGCAGTGTAATATCGGCTTTAATTATTACTACATAATATTTATTGTGTATTGTGTTCCTCCCATTTTTAATTTAAATTTAATTGTTCAAAATTAAAATAATACATATCTAATATAGTCCAAGCAAAAATTTCAAAAATATTTTATTTTTTTCCATTGAACACTTTAAGAGCAATAACAATTCAAAATTACATCAATACCCATGGTAGGCCCGAGGTTAAAGTGGTTATACTTGCAGATGCAACCCAGGTTCGAATCCCCGTTCGGAAAAAAAAAGTTAGTATATTTAAACCGCTAATTGTTAAATTTTCAGATATTTTCAGATACTTCGAAAGCAAGCATTCGTAACATCGGAAACCACGAAGGAAATACGTAAATCATGATGAAATAAATATGTAAATTTGAGTACATAATAAATAATAATATTAATTAAATATAATCAATTAATTTACCTAGGTATAACAAAAAAACGTATAGAATTTAAATAATGTAATTACAGAAATTACTTTTTTTTAAATTAATATTTAAATTAAATTAATATTACTGAGCAATCCGTAAATTTTAAAATATTCTGTTCATAAAAAATCAATGCTAAACCGTTACGAAAATAATACAGGAATACCGTAACGGTAAATGGGGCAAATCAATGTTGCATCGTTACGATAATACCTGTACCGAATATGTTCAAAAATGATACAGCAATACCGTAACGGAAAAAGGGGCAACTCAATGCTTCTCCGTTACGCAAATATCTGCACCGTATATGTACAAAAAAGATACAGCAATACTGTAACGGTAATGTGTGGCAAATCAATGCTGCACAGTTACGGAAATACCTGTATCGTATATGTATAAAAATGATGCTGCAATACAGTAACGGGAAAATGGGCAAACCGATGCTTTACTGTTACGCAAATATCGGCATCGTATATTTACATTTCTGACGGCCTTGTGTTGCTTGGGTTTTCTTTGACGTTTATGTTCCGCTCGGTGAACTAGTCACGTGGTGTGGTGGTGGTAGTTACCAAACAAGAACACTTATCAGTTATCAGTTTGCGATAAATTCTTCAGTAAAAGTATAAAATTACAAATTAAAAAAAAATTAGGTTTTCTCAATAAGTAGTACTTAATAAAGATTTTGTTAAGTTTAGGTTTACATTGTTTCAAAATTGGATTGAAAACTAGATAACGATCAATAAAATTAAAAAATCAGATTTTAACCACAAATATTAATTTTTGAAAAAATAGTACATTATGCACCAAGGGAATAAAGTGATCCTTTTTTGGCCTGAGGGTAAAGGTTTGTTTGCACGAGGCGTAGCGTGAGGCGTGACTTCATTTTTGCCCGACAGTAACTTCTTTTCTACCCGGCAGTAACTTTTTTTTTGCCCTTGGGCAAAAAAGTACCCCTTTACACCCGCAAATCGGGGTCTAAAGTAAGTAGGTACTTTAGCCCCGCAATTGCAAAAAAACATTTTATTGTTGTAATTTTACTGTGAACTGTAAGTAGAAATAGTACATTATGCACCAAGGGAATAAAGTGATCCTTTTTTGGCCTGAGGGTAAAGGTTTGTTTGCACGAGGCGTAGCCGAGGGCAAAAATTACCCTCAGGACAAAAAATTCACTTTATTCCCGAGGTGCATATACTGTTTTGGGCAATTGCGGGAGGTAAAGTACTTACTTCGACAATAATTACGAAATTTTAATTAAAATTTGTTCAATAAAGCACTTGGTTGATAGCACCAAAGTAAATGAAGCATAATTGGTTATATTATTATTGCCAACTAGAATTTTTTCACTAAAAGGTACTAGAATGGTTCAGTTACATTTGTGCCTTTGAAGGAATAAGACGTGTCAAAAGGCTAAAACGTTGAAGTCGTTGACCATGTGGTCGCAGTATTCTATGATCAAGGCGGTCACCAAATTAGAAAATAAGATTGACATCTGCAATTTCCACAAGTTATCCGCTTTTATGAAGCGGAAAAACGAAATATATGTTCCGAAAAAATCGCGCGTCGTAACCTCTGACCACGTGGTCAAATTTTTAAAAGAGGCGCCTCGTGAGAATTTTTTTGTAGCTAAAGTAAGTGCTTTTTATTTATTTACCAATTTATTTCACTGTAGGTTGCACTAATATTGGAATCACAAATTACGGTCAAGTTAACATAAATATAAATGTTACAAAAAAATGAGAATTAAATTGATAATAAAATCTGGTGACATCTTTTTTGCCCGGCAGTAACTTCTTTTTTACCCGGCAGTAACTTTTTTTTTGCCCTAGGGCAAAAAAGTACCACTTTACACCCGCAAATCGGGGTCTAAAGTGAGTACTTTAGCCCCGCAATTGCAAAAAAAACCTTTTCTGACGTTTTTAAAGTTTCGCTCGTGATACGGAACTTTACCTTCACTGTACTTCAGTGGCGGATCTAGACAATTACCATTAAGGGGCGACAAAGTTTAAAAAATGTAAAAAACGTTTGAAATTCTCAAAAAAAAAGTTTCAGGAACTTGTAGCGGTTCTGAATTTTTAAGATGTTTTTGAGTTCAAAGGGGGGGGGGGAGTGATTGACATCAGCGCCTTCCCCCCGTAGATCCGTCACTGCTGTACTTGGCATTTGCAATATCCTCGCAGGGCCCAGAGTGGTGGCCCCACTTAGTCCGCCACTGATCCCTATGAATATTCATGAGCGCTATACCGTTTAGCCCCCTGACTACGGGCCTGGTCTCGGAAGTAAAAATATTTGTGCATTTGCGAAGGATTCTTGAATGACAGCATAAAATTATTAATAAATAATATGTTTAGGTTTACACAATCTATTCTTGTTTTAAATGTGCGTTGAAAAGTGATAAGGATAAATAAAAAAAAATCACATTTTATTTAAAATCAAACAGGTTCCCGTATGTCCATACTGCGCGATTTTCTAGGAACGATAATTTCAGGCAATAAAGCTTTTTAAAAAATTGTGCAAGTTTCGGCAAAACCTTTTCTTCCCAAAAACTCTCATCTGATTCAATCCGTTCAATTGATATTTTTTTTTCAGTCAAAATTACAAAGTCACAGCATCTTTCTCGTGCATTTTTCCGTATCGGGTAGCTACAGTTTTAAAATGTTTATTACTATATTATATAAACGTATCGACAATTTTAAACCATTTACTTGCTCTAGTTTCTACAAAAGCAAACTTTGATCAAAAAACTTATTTTCTCCCTTATTTTTAACATACAAGAAACCAAAATTTCATATGCAGAAGCCAGACCCAAAAATCGTGTTGACCTGTATAATCTTTATCATAATAAAGATAACAAAAGCGATAATAAATTAACTGAGATTAGACCGACTTGGCGGCGGACAAATGGTCAAAGAAAAGTTAATTTTTCTGTTTTGATGGACTAAAATTAAAAAAAAAATTTTTTTTTAAATTGCCAAGGTTTCTTCAAAGAGGCCCCTACAGTTGCTGGCTGCCAGTTTTTTTGATTTTCCTTTAATTAAAGAGATAATTTGTTTATTTTTTTAACAAAAATTAAAATGGCAAATGTACTCCGTTAGCGTGAATTCTATTGTATTTCTACATACATGAGAGCATTAAAATCTAAAATTAATCAAATGGTTTTTAAGCAAACAGCTAATTAATTTCAGAGCGTCTAAGTTACAATCTATAATATAAGTATAAGTATACAATCCAATAACTAAATCTTGATGGTATTAAATTAGCAATAAACCAAATCAATCAAAATTATATCTTTCTCCCAAAACTTATTGTAAATTTTTGTCTGAGTTCCAATTATCTCTCTAGTTCTGCCGGAAGTGTCCATTTTTCCTCTTATCTCTCTTTGTACCAACATTTTTCAAAATTTTGTGTTTCTAACTTTTAACTAACTATTACACAGTGCTCACTTTATAATTATTCCCATTTTTGTGTTTCCTGTTATGTTTTAAGTTACAATATTTTCCTCTTAAGTCACATCTGTTGTAACAAATTTTGGTAGAATTTGTTTTGGTTTTATTGCGCACGCTACTGCCTTCGTGCTTCAGACCGTACGCTTGTGGTATTATCAAAATTTATTTTGGATAAGTAAGCAAATTTTTGATTCTGGACGCGAGGTTATTATTTTATGATACCAGCTTGTCGTTGTGTTTTTGAAAATTTTCGCCAATCTCGTTAGGTAGGATTTTGTTGTTTAATTACTATGTAATTATTAATTTTTTAATCGCTTATAGGAAGCACCTTTTTATTGCGAGTCGAAATTTTTATTGGTAACGAACGGCAACAAAGTTTTTTTTGGAAATTTGCTACATTCCATTTGAATATTATAGTTACCTTTTTGCTGGCACATTTTGCGTTAAGTGCTTATCGGCGATTTAGTATTTTGATTTTGGCCGCCCGTTATTATTTACCCTTTGAAGGCGTTAGCACCATTTCTTTAATAAGAATTGAGAACTTGTCACGAAGACCCGATCTGCTGAAGTTCCCGAGAATCAAGCTGCAACACAGGGAAGAATTTCCGAAGCCATTTTCCATTCCATCTCCAGACGTTCGGGGCGAGACAGAAGATTAGTTTTTTTTTCATCTTTCTGCTGCTGGTCTGTCGGGTTGGGTTCACCCCTGTATAAGGAATTATTGTGTAAACTTACTGATAGCTATCGGGGTAAGTGTTTTTTTGAATTCTAATCTGGCGGGCCAATTTATTGATTATTTGAGCAGTGCGTTCAATTTTGAAGTTAAGTGGCGTAGTGGCTACTTTTTTGTAAACTTTTGTTTTGTAAACGCGCCTGAACGTTCGTTTGAGTTATTTTTATTTTCCTTCAAGACGACTGACGATTGCACTGACCACTGTAATTTTGGATTTGTGGTATTCACAAATAAATATTTTTTTTTAATTCGTTTTTTTTGAGAGCTATACTTGCAGCATTTCCGAACCACTACCTCGCGACCGCAATATTTCAGCTAGTTATAACAACTTGGGTTCTCTCACTATTTAAAAGCTGGTTTCGTTATCCAGCGTGAGAGGAAAACTCTTGTAACCCGCAAGGGAAGCAGGAATTCTTCGTTTCACTGTTAATGCAAAATCAGACAAAACCAATAAGAAAAATTTTAAAAATTGTAAATACGGCGCGAAACCTTTATCTGTCCCCCATTACGATTTTACCGAACCAGTGACCAACAAATTTGCAACGTGGCATAAATCCCTTAAAAATAGAAATTTAAGAACAAACTCTTTTTACAAAATTTCGTATCATAGCAATATTTTTATTTAAAAATAGTTATGAATAGTTTCATTTGTTACATACCATGGTGCACTAGCTATAGTGCGGAGTACTTTTGATTGATATCTCAGCAAGATCTCAATGTTGGAGTTGCTCGCTGATCCCCAGAGTTGGATACCGTTCGTCCATATAGGTTTTACGATGCACTTGTACAATAAAAGTTTGTTGTCCAGTGATATTTGGAATTTGGGTCCTAGTAGCCAGTACAATTCTCTAAATTTGAGTACAAACTGTTTGCGTTTCATCCATATGTGCGTTTTATACGTAAGACGCTTGTCCAGGTGCACACCTAGATAATTCACGTCATCCGCCTGTGGTAGTGTGCGACCATTGAGGAATACCGATGGGCAAACATCTTTCCTTATAGTAAAGGTAACGTGTACAAATTTCGATTCGTTAGCTCTAATTCGCCATCTCTTTAACCATTTTTGGATTTGGTTTAAGCTGTCTTGTAAATCTTGCGATGCATGAAATGGATTTTTATGCGAAGCCATAATTACTGTTTCATCGGCAAAGGTGGTGGTAGTGGTAAAGTTTGATGTTGGCAAATCAGTTGTATATATGAGATAAAGCACTGGTCCCAGGATACTACCTTGCGGTATACCTGATGTTATAGGGCAAAGGCTTGAGTACTCTTCCCGATACTTAACCCAAAACATTCCCTCAGCAAGGTAGGATTTTATCAGTGGATATATTTCAGGTAATTTTTTCATGATTTTAGTTAAAAGGCCACCTTGTCGAATGCCTGAGAAATGTCTATGAAAGCAGCTGTACAATATTTTTTATTTTCAAGGTTCCCAGCGATAACATCCACTACCCGATGCACCTGCTCAATAGTAGAATGCTTTTTCCTAAACCCAAACTGATGTTCTGGTACAATGTTCTCGTCTAGTAATTTTAGTTGGATTCTTTGAAGCAACAGTCTCTCAAAAACCTTAGACAAAGCCGGTAAGAGACTGATTGGTCTATAGGAAGTTAGCTCTTGAGGTGGTTTGCCAGGCTTGGGTATTAAAATTATCTCTGCAACCTTCCATTGCATCGGAAAAATATTCAAACGAAGGATTGCGTTAAAAACGTAAGTGATTAACCTGATTCCCTTATCTGGCAGCTCCTTCAGCACTCTCCCAGTGATGAGATCATGTCCGGGCGCCTTTTTGGGATTTAATTGATATTTGATGACTTTTTCAACTTCGTTTATTTTGAATGGTTTGTTAATTATTCGTACGTTGGAAAAGCCGTTTGATAATTCCTTTGACCTTTCTTCATCATCTTCTTGGGTTTCTGATGGAAATGGTTGGAAGACATTTGCCAGATGCTCCGCGAAAGTATCCGCCTTCTCCTGATCGCTTCTCGCCCAGTTTCCGTGTGCTTTTTTGATTGGAGGTACAGAAGATGTTGGTCGTTGCAAGTTCCTCGTAGCCCTCCATAAGGAATAATCGCTCGATTCTAATAGCAGTGCAAGGTGAGATAAGATCCCAATTATTGGTAATGGACTTAATTACCGCCTCTTTCGAAATATTCGTAAATAACGAGTTAACATCAAACGATACTAAAGTAGGTATAGTTCTCAGGGATAGTCTCTTGTATAGTCTTATCTTTCGCTTCCAACGTGCTTATAATATTGAAAGGAAACCACGGTAAGGCGTTGTTCAAAATACTGTTGATAAATTTAGATAAGGGGACAGCTGGAGATTCAATACAACTAACGCCAGGTCTTAAAAGTGTACCAATTTTATGGGATTTAGGCAGACCATCCCTGGGTGTTTGAGAGTTGTATTTAGTTAAACAATCTCAACATTATCCTTTAAAAATCTTTTAGTGGTCCATATTTGCTTATTAATAGGATTAATATTATTGCGTTTATTGATGAAGTTATGTGTGATGTTGACAACTTCATTTTTGAGTTACTACTCAGTGAGTACTAGTGAGCACTTGAAGGTTAGGCGGTTGAACTCTTAATGTAAAGAAGAATTTCTTTTTGCACTGGGTGGTATGTAATGGTCTATACTCTATATAGTGGATATAAATCAAAATTTGCGGATGGTCCAGTAGTTTTTCCAAAATTAACAATAATCCTGGATCCGAGATTTGCCGTGGTTGCGCTTTCAAAACGGCTCGGAGCGCTCGAAGCGCTAAAATTTTGTTTGAAAGAAAAGTTATTTCGGACCGGAAAAAATGTATATCTCGGAAACTTCTTGAGTGTTTTATCTAACAAATTTTTTGGTTATTTAAGAAACAAAAAGTATACTTTCACCAAGTTTCAAAAAATGAAAGAGACGATTTTTCTCAATAATTTTGAGGGTATGTTAAAAACGTACTTCTACAAAAGTGCTAGATTTTTGCATGATCTACAAGTTTTATATTGGATACCTTTTCGTTTTCAACACCCCAGCCCAAATCAACCCTGAACCACCCCCGCTCAAGCCTAATTTTTTGTACGTATATTATAAGCCCAATTACCACTTACACTTATAAAAGTCCAGATGACAACTATTTTTTCTTCTGTATTATAATAAATTAATTATTTTGATCGGTCTTATTATTTCAAATATGTACACCCATCTCACACCTATGTTATTGCTATGCACTATAGTTGAATACTTATTGATTATACGTGATTTTTTTGGTCGGCGTACCTCGAATAATAATCACAAAAATCCACCCCTAAATTTTTTTTTGCTGCCTTATGATTGGTTGGATAATTATGAAAAAATATTATGAAATTCTAGTCAGTAGCTTCCATGTTGCGTTGGCTTCATTCAAATATCTATAATATTATAGTTTCGTAGTAACAAACAACGATTTTGATGTTTGGAGTTGCTACCCCTATTTTCCAAGAACGTGTAAAGCTAGTGGTTTGATATTTGACCCAAACTTATTTCCAACAACTAGCAATATAATAAAGGCACCACTGTCAACAAAGACGGCAGTGCGGATTTCATATGGAAACCCGGTGAGACTCTTTGGTCGTAGTTTTGACCAACGTTAACTATTTTTGCAATGGTGAAACAGATTTTCATGAACTGGGGATCATCAGAGTATTACTTTTAGAATATTTTTGAAATTTTAAGTTATTTTTTTATTATTATCCGATGATGACTGTATGTGGTCGAAGCACGTAACAATATTAAAATACTAATTACGAGAAGAATGCAATTTAATTTTAATTTACTAAATAAACCTCGTAAAAATAGCTCTCCAATTATAATTTATAATAAAAATAGAGAGATTTTTAGATTTAGACTTTTGGATTCTTCGCTCTTTTTTCTAAATTTACTACATCTAAAATCTCAGTTGTAAGTTGATGCATTTACCCGCAAACCTTCACCTTCCTTTTAGCTAGTACTAAATAGTTAATTCTTTGCTGAAAGTATACCCGTTTTATCTTTCTAAATTAAAATTTAAACCACTGACCCTGAATTCAGTGGTTGTGATTTAATGTTAATTTTTATACGATTATGAGCTGTATTCGCTACTTTTAATTCTAAAAACAGTTTTCTATTTCATCATGCATAGGCTATTAAATGATAATTATTATATTTTCCAGTTGAAAAACACCAGAATTGATGTCACATGTTTAATGTAGTCAGCGAGGTGATTAAAAAAGATCTGTTCAACGCAAGAGGAACATAATTCGTCTTTTCGTGTGCTAGTACGTGCACATCAACGATAAATAAATGTTTTTTTTAAGGTTAAAATTATTAATAATCTTAAATATCAAATTAATACTGGCTGATTATAATGCAATTGATTTAAGTTATATTTTAAATGCTGATTATATGCCTGGAAGTTTATTAGTTCTTGAAAATCCTCAATATAATGAAAAACATGGAATATCGAGTAATAATAATACAGACTTGTTTGAGTACTATGGAACATTTGATGAAGCTTTGAACACTATGGACTACCATCGGTAAGAATATTTTTGTTGGTTTTGTTGTAATAATGTATAGGAACACTTCATATTTATTTTGTCGTACTATGTCCATGTCTTATTTTTTTGTTTTGCAATAATAGTTTTAAAATACAAGTAAAGGGTTAAAGTAATCTCTAATTATGCTCAGGTTCCATAAATAATAAAATTGAAGACATTATTATATAGATTTTTCGGGTTACATTTTGAAACAAGAAGGTAAGTCAAATAATTTCCACACAACATAATTATATCATAATATGTAGGTATGTTATAATTTACAATTGATTAAATATCGTAACTAGTGAAATAATAAATATTAAACGAATAACAAGTTAATTTTTATAAATAAAGTTATGTTTGAAAAAGTGCACGTCAGTGCAAGAAAGCTTGCAATTTAAATAATATTTAAATCGTTTTATTAACTTGTTATTCGTATAATATTTATTAATTTGTTATAATTTACTTGGACTATAAATTCAGAGAGAACTGTTATATATTAGTGATTTTATGCTAGCGCAACAGTTAATGGACGTTTCCGTTATATAAGGTCTTATTAAGTAGCAGTGTGTATGGAACAAATTTAAAATCTTAAAAAATAAAAATTGTTGACATCAAAACATCTTAATTAAATTATTTATATTATTAAATTTATTAACTTTTAACATCGGCAATTCAATAGCATTATCTGAGTCGTCTATTTCCAAAATCGGCTAAATCCATATTTTTCACAAAATAAGTTATTGATGCCATAATATTGTGTAGCATATCAATATCTTAGACTGGAAAACAATTCAGTTCCAAAATGTATAAAAAGTCTCCAAATTATAAGCCAAAATCTTATTTACATCTAAAACAGACTAACTCTTGGCATTTTTTCTGCTCTCTTGAAAAAAATTTTAATGTGGATTTAGCCGGTTTTGGAAATAGACGACTCATCTGTGTCTACAGGGCCGTATATAAGGAGGTGGTTTGGGCGTTCAACCCCCCCACCATGGGTTGGGTAATACTAAATTATTACTACATTATTTAATGTGCACGTGAAAACAAAATAAATAAGTAATAATATTAATACTACGGATAAATTTATTCATCTCTAAAATGTAAACTGAGAAAATGTACAAAGGAAGTAATAAAAGCTGCAGGTCATTTGTAACCAAGAAGCCAAGAGTTCTTGGTTCATAAGTTTGCAGATTTTAGCGACTCTGCCCTGTTCTACAGCTACTCCGGAGAGAACTTTTTTGACCCTTCAACGACTAAAATCATGGGTAATTCAATATCCAACGAGCGTTTAAACGGACTTGCTGTAATTTATGTGCATAAGGATATTCTAGTTCACCCCGAAGAAGTCATCGAAAAGTTTTGTTTCAAAAATAGAAAAATGGTTTTATAACAAAATTTTTTTTTATTTTAAATAATATTATTACTATTTTATTTATAATTTCTTCTTAGTATTTCCTGATTACAAGAATTAAATTAAAATACGGGCATACGACAACCTCTTTTTTAATTAAGTAAACCCCAAATCAAAAAATAAATTTGCTGGTACGTAATATTTCAAAATGGTATGAATCAAGCTGAAAATCACTAGTGAAATACGTAAATTTCAAATGCATCTGTTCTTTTTATTCTAATATAGCTTTCTCTCCTTTTTTTAATTACCATTATTTGACCATCGATCGTTAAATACATTCATAGATAAAAAAAACTTTATGCACTTGAATTGAATACCTAAAAAACGGATGATTAGGTGCCTAAAATATAGTTGAATTGAAACGAAAACCAGATAATAAAATAATTCGAGAATTAAATATTTATTTTTAAGCTTTCGATAACGCTTGTTATCATTTTCAAAAATCTATAAATATGAAAAACAAAATACAATTCTATGGTAACTGCGAAATATTGCCATTTGAACGATCTAAGATCTTAGATCACGGAGAGAAAATTATAGGAAAAATTACTAAAAAAACATCGTAATTTTCAGTATTAAAAATTGCAATGTCGGACTAGTGCGAAAAAATTGTAAATAATACGATGATCCATCGTAAATTCCTTTCAACGAATTATACTGTTTAAAATGACACATAATCTTATGCATTGCAAGAGAAATTACGATGTTACTACAGTAAACTCTCGAAACAGTGTTACTCGAAACAGTAGCATCCGTACCACGTGACCACCGTTATTGTAGCATGTAGAAATGTATCGCTCCAGACTTATTATATAAACAACGTATCTTTTACAATCTAGGCGTTTATATTTCAGTCGACGCCGAATCTGCAAGTTGCACAATAATATTCTTGCATTTAATTATATATCAGTGCGGCTGCTTATTTGCAGGCATATCTGTTACCTCTCGAAATAGAAGAAAACCGCGAAACAGTGTAAAGGTAAGGTCAGACACAGCTACTTTTGCTGCGCAGCCAATTAAAAAACTGCGCAACTTTTGCTGCTTGCTGTGTGAACAGTGCTGCAACCTAAAAAACTGCGCGTGCAGTAGTGCTGCCTGCAACATTTTTAACGCGCATGCAGTTTCAAAGTAGCTTAATGTGAGTCAGTACATTTGCGAGTTGCGAGAGCAGTAAAAATATTAACTTGGGTGAAACTTTTGCAGCGGCTGCAGGTGCAGTTTATGTGAAACTTGTGTAGCTACCACTAAAGTATCCATCAGTATTAATCCAATATACTATATTATTTGATCGTGATCGTGGTCCATTCGTCGTACGAAAAACTTGTTTCTACAAAAGTAGTAGGAAATTTGGTCCTCTACAACTTTACCATTTGAATGTGTCACTTATTTTTAATAAAAATAGTCCTAAAGTTGAAAAAACTGAAACAATCTCCTAATTTTTCACACTTTTTGCTTATTATTAGCAATAAATAATTATTTTACAACAAAATTATCCAAATAAAAAAGGTGGAGAGTTTAATTCTCTATAAATTTGGTTATTTACATTTTTAGTGAGAAATGTAAAATACGCCTGCAAATCGACAAAACACAAAATATAAAATTCCTAGCACACTCCAAATCAAATTTTGGACTAAAACTGTGATTTCATATGCTTCTCCTCATTGGAACCTAACTGCGTCAAAAAATTTCATACTTCAATTAACTGAGTTATTTAGTGAAATCTTGTCTAGGATAATCGGGCTACGAAGTGGCGGTTGCAGCTGAAGTAAAAGCTGCAAAAGTGTCGGTTGCAAGCTGAAGTAAAAGCAGCCAAGTGTGAACAGCTTTGCTACTTTTGCTCAGCTTGCAACCTTTTTATGCAGCGCAGCACAAAAAACTGCGTGTTGCAGGCTACTTTCGGTCTGTGTGTGAACCTGACATGCAACTTATGCAGCCGCAGTAAAAAAACTGCGCAGCAAAAGTAGCTGTGTTTAACCTTACCTTAATGTTTACATTCCCGTGCGTTCTTCTATATCGAGAGTTTACTGTATAATAATATAAAGAAGTTGATACAAT
The DNA here is from genome assembly GCA_963170105.1 of Cantharis lateralis. Taxonomy (NCBI): domain Eukaryota; kingdom Metazoa; phylum Arthropoda; class Insecta; order Coleoptera; family Cantharidae; genus Cantharis; species Cantharis lateralis. The sequence continues at coordinate 16,893,944 of OY720629.1, forward strand.
AAAATTTCATATAACAATAAAGTAATAATCATGATCGGGAAAGTAGAATTTTTCTATATACAAATGAAAAAAAAATGTACATTTTTTTTGTGAAATCTATAAAATTAAGAAACGATAGACAAAATTATTTTATCATTTATTAATCACAATTCTTTTATAACATTATAGTAATGACTACATTCTAAATTTATCTAATTTGCTGGACATACTTTTTTTAAATGTACTGTTTAGGAATATAAAAACAATTATTATTATTGGTTAACTTAACTTAATTATGTATGTAGATACTATGTTTAGGGTGACCATAATTTTCGTAATAAAAAAAAGTACATTAATTTATTATAGCGGACTTGAATTTTTCGCTCCATGGCGCGATAGGGAGTTTCAGGAGGTATACCACAATGCGCTGCAGGCGAAAATTTACGACATTTCAAGGTCAACGGCGTTTGAAGAAAAGTTAAAAAACTACTGATAACAAGGCACTACCGGGTAGATTAGTGTCTTTGGATGCAATGCCGCTAAAACAGTTAAATAATTTCATTTTGTTTCGTTCGAACTTTAATTTTTATTTAAATAAAAATAAAATGCAGTTCGATACCTCAGTTCCAAAGTGTAACAACTCAAAAAGGGTTAGTTTTGAGATAACTAAGCTTTTACATTTTACTATTTCGTTTAAATTAAAATAGTTTTTTGTTCGTTTACAGATTTGATAATCCAATGAAAACATAAAAATCTTAGATCGTGAATCAAGGAAAAACCCAAAAGGAAAAACTTGATGTTGATCCCAATATTGAAAACCAAAAACCTAATTTAGTAATTGACTGTATATGTTGCTTAGTCCGTCTATATCCGTCTTTCTGTTCATTGCGAGTTCTTCTTCTTCTGCCTTTTGATTCTGATCATTTCGTGTAGTAGAAGGTCTTTGTAGTTAGTAACCGATTTGATAATTTTCACGTTATTAAAATCGGCATCATGTCCATCTTCGATAAAGCAGTTGATTCGGGTTTATTACATCTGGACCCTGTTTCAAATGAAAATTTACTAATATTACAAGTTACTAGTGACTTTAAATACTCTTCAAATCGTTAATCTTCACAGCTAGCTGCGTGGTTTTTGGTCCTTATTAATAAAATAACCTATTCTAAAAGCATAGCTAAAAATCATCCTCCATTATATTAATCCATAATATGAATATTAATAATATTCAATTTGTACTTTCCAACTAATAGTATTTGTACTACTATTATGAAACGCGACCCTGATAGTCAATATATGCCCACTTATTCTTTTATACGCAGCCATTGACTTGTTGGTCCAACGTATACCTGATTACAACTGTTACAGTTGATTTGGTATATGACCTCCGATTTCTTGTCTAGTTGAATTGGGTCCTTAAATGAGCTAACAAATTGACCAACATTATTAGGAGATTTAATAGTAATATTTATGTTATGCTGCTTGAGTGTTCTTTTAATTTTCTCACTCAGTCCTTCGATGTAAGGTACAACCGTGTATGTAGAAGGTGGTCTTTTCCCAATGCTGAAGTTTTATAACTTCTATACTACAAAATAACTGCAAAACTTAAACTATTGTAAACGCGGGTTTACAATGCTTAAAAAAACTTACAATGACAATTTACACTAGTTTTTTATATTCGTAGGTAAATTTACATTGGTTTTAGTATTACTATACAGCCAAATATAAAAATAATAAAATTCGAGACTTTTAAATAGCAGTTTTTATATTTATTCTTGAACTATTTGCAAGCTAGAAGTATAAAATAATTAAGAAATTTATACGTGGGCTGCTGTGAGCACCCCACATACCTAGTTAAAGTTTAATAGATCAAAATGTTCAATACCGTATACATTATTTCGAATTTGAAATAATTCACTCTTTAATTTGTCTAACTTCTTTACAATACCCTCCTTTAATTTTGAAACGTTGTTTCCTATTGGATTTTTAATATACATAAGTGCATTTGCAATCCAGCTCCATTCACATTCTCTTTATCTAATTCAGAATGTATTAGGGGTGCCATTCCTTCACTGTTTATGATAATACAAACTTTATGTACCTACATGTTTACATATATTACCCTTAAACATCCGGCGTACGGGTGACTTATAGTCCAAGAGCTCACTGCAAAAAACCTGGCCCATCTCGAAACAGCATGAAATGCATTTAAAATGTTAGTATACTTGTCATAGCCATAAGAAAAATCTTGGTGTGCCTCAGCAGAAGTTGTGCACAAATCTTTTATAACGCTTTTAACAAATAAAATTGTGCAACTAGGATTCCTTAGATACGTGTATGGGATACGTGTATGATTGTATCAAACGGGACGGTGGTCTGATCGGTAGATCGCTCGCTTTGCAAACCAAAGGTTTCATGTTCAAATTTCTGCCAGGACTCTTTTTTTAAATATTTTATTTTAAGTCTGGATTCACAATGAACATAAACATAAGAAATACATAAGACATAAGAAATAAAAATACAAATAAACGCTTAATCGAGAATAGAATATAATAGATGTTGAAATCATTCTGATATTCACTAGAGACGATTCCACATAATTCAGCATAAGCTTTCAACATTAATCGATATATTATTAAGCTTTTATTTGCATTTATATTTCTTATGTTTTATGTATGTCTTATGCTTATGTTCATTGTGAACAAGCACTAAGCCTTTCAATTTTAAACAAGGTGGAACTCGGATGACCGCAGTTCTAAGGCTTCTATACATCTCCTTTCTTTCTGGATTAATTGTAAAGGAAACCTCGATTTGATTCATTAATATGAATTAAGTGCAAATTATTCTTAAATCGCTCCCCAAATATTTTTGTACTTTATTTTTTTATCATATTTAATAAATTCACCAATCACGGAAAACCACTACTTTTTGATTTATTGTGAATAAAATAACGGATTAAAAAAATAATAAACCGATAATTTACTATTGGTAATATAATTTTACTATATAAGAAAAAAATACACTAGGAAATTAAGGATTTTAGGATTAGAATTAAGGAGACCTAAAAATTGAATTATGCGGACAGACGGACGGACACGGGACCAGAACATAAGGCTTCTTCATATACTGTGTATAGAAGCCTAAAATAAGTAATTGAAACAAATACCTGGCACGAAACTTTTTATTTTACAAAGTTTTATGCTTTTATTTACAACCTATTGTAGAAGTATTCACAGATGATAGCGAAATAATCATTAAGTAAACAATCATAATGGATTTCAAGAACATAGTTTTTTTTAAGTCAGTACTTCCCCTGGCGTGACTTTCAAACTTTTCTGTCCTTATTTATACCTTCAGTACGCGTTAACCTTGTGACGTGTTCATTAAAAAATTTAAATTTTGATATTCACTATGATATTCATATTTGAAATTCAACATCACCTTCTGTAACCAGGGTTAACAATGCCTAAACTGTCGTTTCTATCCTTATATACATAGTAATAGCATAAGACTTTGTAAAATAGAAAGTTTCGTGACAGGAATTTGTTTGAAATACTAATTTTTAAAATAAAAAGGCTAATAATAAATAAAATAAAATATTTAAAAAAATGAGTCCTATAACCGAGATTTGCATATGGAACCTTTGGTTTGCAAAGCGAGCGCTCTACTGATGATCAGACCACCGTCCCGTTTGATACAATCAATCTACATGCAAGTATCTAAGGAATCCTAGTTGCACAATTTTATTCGTTAAAAGAGTTTTAAAAATTTGTGCACAACTTCTGCTCAGGCACACCAAGATTTTTCTTATGGCTATGACAAGTACTAACATTTTAAATGCATTTCATGCTGTTACGAGATGGGCCAGGTTTTTTGCAGTGAGCTCTTAGACTATTAGGATCACATGAGCGGACGGGTGAGGCCTGTGAAGCCTCATCTTTAAAATCTAATAAAAAATTGATTTCTCAATAAAAACATTTTTTAATTAACCTCTTCGGGCCCAGTGTCCCCCACAGGGGACAAAAATATACGTTGTAATTTTTCCCATATTTTTCTGTGTGGGATATTAAGGCATTTATATAATAAAATTAAAATGTTTTTCAAAAAATGTTGCTGGGCCTGAAGAGGTTAAATATGTACCGTAATAAGATAACATAATCATGAAATAATACACTTGTAAAAAAATATAGGCTTACCCATAGTTTTTTTTGTAAATAAGAAAAAGATGCTTCAAAGTTACAGTAATTTTTATATACTGTGATCCTGACAGGCCTCACCCGTCCGCCGGAGGGTTAATAATATAATCGGTGCAGGTGCAACTGTACATAATATGTATACAAGCATAAATATGTTCTGGTAAAACAATTCTAACTACATCGTAAATATTGTCATCATCGCTATGTGAAACCGACTACCGATTTTCATCTTCCTCAACAACAATCATTTTATCGTCTTCAATGGCATGTGCATGTCTTTTTTCTGAATTATAATTCTTGCCCATATTTTTCCCTTTGTTAGTTTCAACACTCGCTCAAATTGCTTATCCCTAACAAATTTCTCTAAAGCGTGAATTGTTTTATCGAGCCTTCGACAAACTTTTCCATTTAAGTATTATATAATACTTGATAGTTTTAATAATGCCTTCTAAACACATATTGGTATTTACCTATACCACTGCCAACCCTGTAAGCAGTAGTCTAAACTTTCGATCTACTTGCATAATGTTGTGCAAAATATGTAGCAGAAGCTCCAAGCTCTTCATCTGAGCCAAGAAATTGAGTAATTCTTCGAATTGTATTTCTTCAACTTCTTGTCTCAAGACATACAACATTTTGTACACCTACAAAAAATTATTATAAATTTTATTGGTAGAAAAAAAAAGTACACTACAAAATCTTACCTGTTCTCGTGTTTAAATGAAACAAGTTAAATTCACGATAAATAATAATATTATTAAATCAATAATACGACCAGTATATTCATATGCAAATGTTATTTGGGGAACATCATCGAAAACAAACATAAACAAAGTACAAAGATTACAAAATAAGATCCTAAGAATAATATGCAATGCTCCGTGGTTTGTGAGAAATAATCAAATACACCAAGAATTACAAATGCCTACAATCCAAGAATTTAATTGAAAATGTGCTAAAAACTATTTTAACAAATTACAAGATTGTTCTAGCGCAGTAGACTATAAAATTGAAGAAGAGATACAAACAACCCGGTTAACAACAAAACCACTAACTCAAAATTGCCTAACCTAACGTGTGCATTTAAATTTATAAATAATATTGTCATAAAGATTTAAAATTGTAAATATTGTTAAACCTAATATTTGCTGCGTTCTATTTACATTTAAACTTAGATTTACTTCAAGTTAGCTAAGGTAAAAATCTTAGATAATCTAACTTCAATTCAAACAATTTTGACATTAATTCTTTAATCATGCCAAATTTGACATAAAATGACTTGTTAATGGTTAAGGTGTTAATGAAGAAGAATATTATACATATTACCAAGGCCTTCGATGTAGGTTTTCCTATTAATAACATTTTTTTCCCTCTTGATTTGGATCATTTCGTGTATGAGTCTGTCTTTATAGTTAGTGATTGTTTTGAGTATTTATGCGTTTTTAAAATCCGCGTCGTGTCCCTCTGTTAAAACATGTTTGACAATAGCAGTGGAGTCGGGTTTGTTGCACCTTATGGATGAAATGTGCCCTCCCATTCCTTTATGTAAGTATTGACTACTTTGCCCACTGTATGAATGAGTGCAATTTAAACAATTTGTTTTATAAATGATATCTGATTGTTCTTCCCTGGGTATGTCATCTTTTAATTGTGTAAAAACTTTCCCTAAAGTGTTGGTTAATTTAAATGTTAAGTTTATGTTATGTTTTTAAGTTTCCTTTTCATTTGGTTTCCTAGCCCTGGATATATGGAAATTTTATTGCGCCATGATATGCCAAGCACGAAAGTTTCTTTGTGTGATTACTGCTCATAATCGAACTCCAAGCAGCAAAATACTGCTCGGCATTGTCACTCATAAACATTTTAGCTGCAACATTTCTTCCCTATTGGAAAATAAGAACGCCACTGGAAATCCTTCTTCAAAATCATCAACAGTCAAAATTGTTATTAGTTTGGAATCATATGGATTTGCTCCATGCGTTGATCCATGCATATGATTCCTTTATTTCCAAATTTATGTAAAAGCTCTTTTTGTGATATTGTCATAAAAGCTAATAAAAAGTCTTTACCCACAAACATGTCAACACTGACTGCATGATTTTGGTCTCTTATAGCTCCATCAATTATTTTATAAGTATGAGTGATATTTCGAATGTCATTCTTATTTACTAAATAGATTCTCTGAAAATCTTCACCCACACGTTCTCTAATTTTATCGAGAATTTTTGTAGATGAGACACCTAAAAAATTAAGAAACATTAATAAATTATAATTTTTCTGCAATGGTATTATTACAATTACCTTGTAATACTTGGGTAGCTATTACATTTTTATGACGCTGATCTAACCGAATATATTCAAGTTTCACTCTGTGACCATAATGTGATTTGTAAAACATGACTTGAAGACTTCCATCAGTATCTTTTACCGACATGTATGATGTACAAGTGGCATTAATTTTGCAGGTTCCTGCGCCTTTAGCATTCGCTTTCGCTCTTCAATAGCATCTTTAGCTTATTACCACTACGACTACAAAAATAGTGAGTGGTATTTGGTGTATTGCAACTATATATCACCCAGCAGATGATGTTAGAATCTCTTCGGAATGTTTCCATGTTTTGAAATCTATCAATTTCATGAAGTTAAAAATAAGTAAATTAAATTAATAGAACAGTAGGTGTGATACACATAAAATAATTTATAGCTTACCGTCAAAATTTGTAAAATGCAATTCTTCAACTTGTTGATCTAGTTTGTAAACGGATTGCAAATGTGTACATAATTCTTCAACTTTCGAATACATATAATCACATAATGGTTTTTTACACTTGACTGAATAATTGACATTTTCAATAATGCCATGTCGGTCTTTTAAATGTTTAGACGATAACTTCTTACCACATACGTAAGAGATAATTTGATTTGGTAAAACACTAGTATAAACACTATTTATTATACTATTATTTTCCATTTTTTTAAATTGGTACTACACAAAGACAGTGGACAATCCCAAACGTTGATATTATTTACAAGTATAGTTTATAGAAGTTTATAGGTTAACTCTCAACATTTTTAAACGTCAAATTTAAAACGAATGCGCGCGACGAGACAGTGCGCTCTATTGGACGGAGACGCGTTAGTTGATGATGACGGTTAGGAATAAATAATTATATTAGGCAGTGGCGGTCCGTGAGTAAGTAATTTGGGGAGACTGGAAGTCTAAAGTACCAAAAAGTACTAATAACAGTATTAATTATTAACAAAACTATGTTAATAAAAAAATTACGCAAGTAAAACAAATCATTTTATTTCGTTTATCGCAAGCAGTAAACCACAAAAATGTAGTATACCAACTACAATACCGAAATTTCCATAATTTTTTCAAATAAAAGTATGTTTGTAATTTTTGGTTCGAATGGAAACTTATTTTTATCCAATTGTTCATTGATTATTAAAATTTCATTCAGAAGTTCATTTGGATCCAACATTGAATTATGAAACGTGTTAATTTTTGAGAAAGTGATAGCTACTTCAATTTTTTCTAAAGAATCATAGATTGTTTGGAAGGCTAACATTATTTGTGAAATAAACATTTGTATAAGAAAGAAATGATAAGTTTCGATATTTTTAAATTCCATTGTCTTCAAAATTTTCTCGATTTGTAAAATTTTTGATTCTAATATGAATTGATTTTGTGCTAATGTTTGAATGTTTTTCTGATAATTGTCAATTGAATTTTGTAATAACGTTATTTGTTCTTTTACTAGTGTTTTAATTTTATCTTGGTTTCCTGAAATAGTCATTATTGCTTGCTGTCTACTAAACCTCTCTTGGTCCTATTTTTATTTAATGGATTGAGTTGTTGAATTTGCATTATTATTTTTCTTTCTAAAATATCTATTAAGCCATAGGAATTATTTAATTCTTGTTTATAATCTTTAGTGAGATTCGTTGAACTGGTTTTAAAAGAGTTTTTTAACTGATTTAATTTTGTTTGAAGCGAATTGAATTCTTGCACTGTATCAGTAATGTCAAATATTTGAATAAATGACCACGTGTCTATTTTATTTTGGGCATTTTCTAGCTTTAAGTAAGAGCCCAGGGGCCCGATTCTTGAAATTTTGCGTATGCGCAAATGGGAAAGATGCGCATGCGAACCGCGTTTTGGTATTCTTGAAACCGCACCGGGAAATCGTATACGAACTTTTCGTGCGCAAATACATCGCATGGTATCAACCATGCGCAACTTAGATTCGCATGCGTAACTACATCAATTTTTCACTCGGGTTTAATGTTTTTGGTGCACACAGAGGCGTATTACGGAAGTTTGGCGCCACAAGCCTTTAATATTCTTCGCTCCTATCTCCCAATCCTGGGTTTTCCAGTTGACCCTTTGTTTTAATTTGAAAAATTTATAACGAAAACGAGACTTATTTTTAATAATTAAGACGGTTAATGATTAGGTAATTGAATATACGTAAAACAAATTATAAATACTTAAAAGGTTTTTTTTGGTGATTTCGCATTGGTGAAAACATTCACGATGTCGTCAAAATTTATGCTATTTAATACATCACTCTCAATGCACATAAGAGCCAATACGTTCAATTTTTTATTGGATAATGTAGACCTGCGGTAGTCCTTCACTCTTTTTAATGCCGAAAACGATCTCTCCCCCGTACAGTTTGTCACTGCTTTTCATTCGATGAAAGACCTAGATTTTTTACTTGAATTATCTCGCCTTCTAATTATTGGTCATCGAGATCATCGTTATACTTTTTAATGAAGTTTAAACTTGGGTAACAGGGTAACAGATTTTCATTAAAAGTAACAAATCTATTAAAATTAATGTAATAGCTGGAACAGCCCTAGCTACCAGCTACAAAGCTTTTCTCGTAAAAGAAATTTTTAGGTTTTAACAGCATTACAATTTTATGCAACTGGAAGCTACCAAACTGATGTTGGATTTAATGTATTTAATACAGCAGTAAGTCAGTCATCGGTTTTCTTCCAATTTTTTAATCCACCGGTCGGAACAGAATTTAGAAGATTTGTTACTTCCTCCCACATTTTTTGACCATCTTTATATGTAAAATCTTTCGTAAATTTACCATCAATCAGTTTAGTTTTACTTATTACAAACTCGATTAAAATTTGTTTCTCTTCTGTGTTTATAGTGCAGCCCTTTTAGCCATAATTACAGCACTGCACAATGTAATAATTATAAACGACAACACAAACAAACAACAGATCACAGCTAAGCAAAACAAACAAATTTTAACCACGTGATGTGGTGCGTTCATAAGTAATTGAGAGTCGCATACGCAAACTACTATCTACTTTCGTTTTGTATTCAAGAATACGACTTTGCGCATAGCGTTGATCGTATGCGTAATGGACCACACGAATCTGTCCGCATGCGGAGAGTTTCGCACGACTTCAAGAATCGGGCCCCAGGGCTTTCGGTTATTTTGTGGAAATGATTGTTGCGAACAAGGTGAATCTGAAACAATAGGTATTTTAAGTTCTTTGATATGAACAATTTCATTCCGTCGTGATAATTTTTTATTAAAATTATTTGTTCTTCGGGATCAGTTACAGTATTGACTCTTATTAGACATCTGATTAATTTAGGAGAGTTACCGGTAAAATATTTTAAATAGACATTACAAAAATCTTTGTACAATAATTGATCTTTATGAAAATACATGCAGTAAACTTTTTGTGGGTCTGTGTATTCTTTCAAAAATTCAAAAATTAGTTGTTCGTTATCTTTTTCGGGTATTTTTAATGTAATTATTTTGTGGTTTTCATAACTATCTTGATCTACATCCGCTTTGTGATATACATTCGGGAATACTAAAATTTGATTTATTTTATTATTAATAATTTCATCACAAGATTTAATTCCGTCATTTATATTTTCGTTTATGTTAGAATGTATTGTGGAACTTGGAGGGACAATTATTGTCGTTAATGTTAGTACTTGGGGGTCTAATTCGAATATCTGATAGAATTTTAATTTTTGGTTTTATACTTTTACTAGTCGAAGGTTTTGGTTCTTCCGTATTTTCGATAGTGAATTCTCGTAAAAATTCAAGAATATCTGCGTCTACCTCTCCTGGATTATTGACTATTGATTCGTTTTCTAAAGCGTTAATCGAAATTCTAGATAAACAATCAGCATTTGTATTATATTTCCCTTTTTTATAAATAATTTCATACTCAAATTCTTCCAATTTTAAACGCCATCTTATTAATTTAGAATTTGGCTCTTTTAGACTGAAAAGCCAGGTCAATGGACGATGATCAGTATAAATGGTAAATTTACGACCATACAGATAGGGTCTGAAATGTTTACATGCCCAAACAATCGCGAGTAACTCTTTTTCGATTGTCGAATATTTTGTTTCCGTTTCATTTAATGTCCGTGATGCGTAAGCAATGGGTTTGTCTGTCGGTATTTCGCCTTGCGATAACACAACACCTATTGCAAAATTACTAGCATCTGTGGTTAAAACAAAAGTTTTAGTAAAGTCTGGGTATTGTAAAATCGGGATGTTTGTCAAAATTTGTTTGCATGTTTCAAAACAGTCTAAAAATTGTCCGTCATGAATTAATTTTGCGTCCTTTTTTAAACATTTGGTCATAGGCTTGGTGATCTTTGCAAAATCTTTTATGAATCGCTTATAAATAGTAACCAATTAAACCTAAAAGCTTTTAATTTCCGTTCTAGTTTTTGGAATAGGGAATTTTTGTATGACTGAAATTTTATCCGGATTTGGTTTTACTCCTGCTGGTGTTATCATATGACCTAAATATTGAACTTCTTTTTGAAGAAATTCTGATTTGTCAAGTTGAATTTTTAAATTTCTTTTCCTAAGTCGATCAAATACATTTTTTAATCTTTGCAAATGTTCTTGAAGAGAACTACTAAAAATAATAATGTCGTCTAAATAAACGAGACAAGATTCGTGTTGAAGACATCTTAAAACATTATCCATTACTCTTTGAAATGTCGATGGAGAGTTTTTAAGGCCCATTGGCATTCTCCGAAATTGATAATGTCCTCCTTCTGTAGAGAATGCAGTTTTTTCTGCATCGTTAGGATCTACCTCTATTTGATAAAAGCCACTAGCTAAATCCAGTGTTGAAAAATAATTGGCTTTCCCTAATCGATCAAGGATATCGTTTACATTTGGTATTGGATATTTATCGGAAATCGTCTGATTATTGATTTCCCTGTAATCGATTACGATTCGCCAGAAGCATCTAATTTTTTCGGTACAATCCAAATTGGACTGCACCAAGGGGAAATGCTGTGTTCAATTATATTTTGTTCTAACATTTTTCCAATTTGCGTTTTCACTTCTTGTCTATGAATTTTCGGGAATGATGAATTTTATGATGAATTTCGCTTGTAAAACTTAAAGGGATACCTTCACAAAAGAAAATATCGCGATACTCCATACAAAGTTTTCTAATTGAATCTTTTTCTTCCCTATTGCAATGTTCTAGTCTGAAATTTTTTAAATTTTGTTTTAATAAATTTTCTTGTTCTGAAACTAATGGTTGATTGTCGATATCTATTTTATCAAAAAAATTAACTTCTGCTAAATTTATTGGTTCTATTTCTAAACGATCTAAAATGTTTAATTTTACATGTTTTTCTCCGCTGTTAGTAATTGTGGTGATAGCGAAATAATTAGAAACGTTTACTACCGCTTTTGGAGTTTCTAATCCATCCTGAAATTTAATATAATTTAAAATTCCTAATCCATCTTTTAAATTCACAGGTAGCTTAACTACTTATTGTACTCTTTGTGGAATTATTACCGAATAGTTTAAATTTAATTTATTGTTAGAATTTTGCATTAAGGTTTTTTTATTAGTTTCGAAAATTATTGGAATTTCAGTGCACGGAGTTACAAGTATTTTTTCACCAATATTAATTTGAGCATTTAATTGTTTAAGTAAATCAATTCCGATCAATCCCTGATATTTTTCGCTGAATCGAAAAAGATAAAACTTGTGTTTTTGATTTGTTTTAAAAATTTGAAAAATAGGAATTTCGGCTACCTCATCATGATACGAAATATTATGTGCCGTTTTAATATTAAAGTTTTCTTTTAAAATAAAGTTATCATAAAATTGATAAGCTAAATTTGGATCAATTAAGCTTTTTGTACTTCCCAAATGTACTATTTGGGGTGGTTGCAGTAAGTGATTTCGTGAAAATTTGTATTATGGTCGATTTATACTCAACATTTAACATTTATCATTTAACATTTAACACTTAACATTTATCATGTAAGAAGATGAACAATAGGAATTGTGTATAAGCATTTATACTCCTCATTTAACATTTAACATTTATCACTTATCACTTAAGAGATGACCAACTTTCATCTATCATTTAACATTTAAGAAATTTTGTTCACACTGCGCATGATTAAACGGCGCGCGCAAATTATTGTTTATTCTGTTGGTTTTTTTTGAACGTGTTATCAAAATAATGGTAGAAAATGGCAGTAATTTGTTACCAAAGTAATATTTTTTATTTTTCCCATAACACAAAATAAACTAACACTCACACAAACAAAATCATTCACTAATATTTATGTCAAATGTCAAAAAGATGTCAACTTGTTAAATGTTAAATGAGCTTCAGCATGTATCCGGACTCTTAAATGTTAAATGTAAATGATAAATGTTAAGTGTTAAATGTTAAATGATAAATGTTAAATGTTGAGTATAAATCGACCATTATTGTCAATGTTAGTATCGTTTTGTTGACATTGACCCTCGTCTACTAGTGTGTTATCTTGTTGCAAGAATGCATTTTGAACGTATGCATTATTGTCTTCCGTCAGGTTGTTAAGCTCGTATTGTTCTATGTTATTTTCGTAATTGCATGGATTTTCACATTCGATTTCAATTTCTTGATCTTCGGATATATTTTGGTTAAAAAGATGATTCATAGAATATTTTCCTTTGTCAAATCTAGTATGAGCACTACTTATATCCATCGGTTCATGTACGCGATTGGTAAATTGTGTTCTACCAGATTTGTTGAAATTTTGATTAACATTTTGAAAAGGTCTATGTTGATTTTGATTAAAATTAGTGTTTTGAAATAAAGGTCTTTGATTAATTGTCGAATGATTTTGAAATGATTGAAATCGATTAAAGTTTGGGTTGTTCTGGAATAATGGGGGTTTGTTGAAAGAATTATTGTGGTATGGTAAAGTTCTGTAGAAATTTGGGTTATTTTGAAAATGTATAGGTTTATTAAAATTTTGATTATTTTGAAACTGTGGAAATCTGTTAAAATTTTGTACGTTTTGAAGCGTTGGAGTTTTATTAAAATTAAAATTTTGTTTAAAATTATTATTTGGTTTCCCAGGTGTCAATTTTGTTCCGGTTTAAACATAACATTAGAATATAAAGTATTGTTTTGATTTGTCGAATAAAGAAAATTTTCTTCTTCTATGAGTAAACTCATAGCTTTTTCTAGACTATCGGGATTTCTGAGTCGAACGTTTGTTTGAATTTGTCCCGTCAGACCTCTCTAATAAATGTTTTTAAAGCTAAATTATTAAAATTTTTCAATTGAAATAGTAGTTTTTCCTCTGCTGATAATAATGTGGTATTTAAATTTGATGTGATTAAAGACCGTACGTCTTGACAACGCATTCCAAAATTATACGATGATTCATTTCTTGTTGGTTTTAAGTCAATTAGATCTTGCACTAAACAATCAATATTTCGTTGATCTCCGAAACTTCACCGTAATGCAGATTTTATGTCGGTCTAACTATCGAGTTCGCTACGAGAACCAATTAAAATTAAAGCACGACCTACCAGTTTTCCTAATATTGCTCTTAATAAAAATGTATTAAGTGCATTATCTGTGGTACTTGAAAATGTATTAATTAAATTTTGGCAATTATCAATAAAAATATTCAAAGTATGCGGGTTTCCTTCGTATAAATTAATATTTCGGAATAATTCTGCTAAATTATCTAAACCTACTTCCGTCATAAATCTAAGTTATCTCAATAAGATAGAAGTAAAAGTTACACTTATCTACCTTTTATACTAGGAACTTATAAGATAGGAATTTAAATGAGACTTACAGTATAATCGTTGTTTTCATTGTTTTGTTGTTTCACCTTAATTTCTAGTGCCTTTAAGTTCGGACGATGCTTGTTCTTCCCTCAGGACTTCTTAAACTAGTTGTTAACGGTTTGGACGATGCTTGTTCCTCACTTGATGACTTCTGTGCTGTTGATGTCCCACTTGTTTTTATTTTCACAAATTCCCAATTAATCGTTGATACGAAAATTGCTCTTTCGATAAGGTCAATTTTGGGAATCCTACCGACTGCGCCAATTTCAATATTCGAGGACAAAAACGCCTTTTTAAAAATTATAATAAGATTTATTACACAGGTCTTTTTGTATGTATCGAGTAAAACTGCGATAGTTCTAGCTTACAATTCAATAGCAAAAAGCGTTTACAAAGTTTATTCATTCCTATTTATTACCTTGCTTATCATTAGATTATAAATTGCAAGAAACTAAGACAATATAATTATAATGTTAATAACTTAAATATAACTCAAGCGATTAAATTTTGTTCGTTTTCAAAAAGCATATCTCTTGTTAAATTAGCTAACGAAATGTCACTATATCTTTCGTTAACTTTTTTAGTAACTTCACAGTAACATTTTACTTTGCACTGTTTTACACTGCAAATTTTTATTTACAGAATATGACATGTCGATTTAAAATTGCGTGGACAGTAAGTTGTTCACAATACCAATAATAAACTATTTGTTTTTTAAATTTTAAAGGAATCACAACCGTATGTATCTTTCTTACACGGCAATTAATTATAATTGAATCCTTTTAAGATTTAAGTTCCTTATATCGTTACTTATTCTAACACGAATAAAATAAAATTGATGAAAAATTAAAAAACGAAATAATAAAATTTTCCATTATTAGGTATCAATGTACTTAAAAAAATAATTACAAGATTTATATAATTTATTTTGTGTATATAGATATCTAATTTTGCTAACTTTTGTTAATTATAGAAGAAAATATTCCAAATCGAGAAATCTTTTGTTATTGAAAACTTATTTGTCATGTAGTGTCGTAGTATAAATTCATATTTTAGGTTAGAAATCTCTTGTCAAATCTCTTGTTAAGTACTTAAGCGGAGAAATTTGGCCTGTTAAAGTTTAACGGCTGATTAGTGTTAACAAGCCTTTATGAAACCAAAATTTACACTTAACGGCTTGTTACCTGCTTAATCGTTTGTTAAAAGTTTTATGAAACCGGGCATTAGCCTCTCGTGCCGGAAGAGGTGCCAATTGTGGTATGCAGGGCCGCCACAACGCTTCCGAGCGTATGATATTGGTCTCGAAACCAAGGATTCTTCTGATAAAGACCTATATTATGTATTCATGTCATAAATAGCTATTATGAGCTGTCTTCCCTTAAATTTTAATTCCATGTTAACTTTTATAATGAAATTGGCCGTATAGTAATTTAAATTTATTAAATTTTATATTTCTATTTCATTATTCAATTATTTTCATTATTAATTCATTATTATAATTTCAAGAATTCTAAATCAAACGCTAAAATCGTTAGCGTTGCGTTGGTGCCAGTTGGTACGAAAAGTTGAACAGGGTCTTTGAGAACCTTACTGTGTCTTTGTTATTTAATTATTTTTATATTAATTATATTTAATTAAGGTAGTTTCTCCGCGACAATCGGATACAGAAATAAATTCCAGTATGAACGTAAAATAATTTAAAAAAGAGAGAGAAAGAAATCATTATTTTTTCTGGGAGTGTACTTTAAATTCGTACAATGCATTGATAATGACGCACAACTAGATACATACAAAAGGTATGTATGTCGTATGTGTCAAACCTAAATGTAATAACTTTAGAAGCGCGCAAGAAAATGTGCAAAATGTTTAAAAGTTCAACTGGTTTAACTTGGGTTTAACCAAATAAATTGTGATATTTCTTAATCATTTTTTCTGCGCGCTAATAAGGTTTATAAAATATCGAAAAGTTGCCTATCTATAATATTCTCTTATCTATGCGAATCATCCGTCAAATTACTTGCACAGCGTTGTCGAACGCTCATTGGCATGCCCCTTCACTAACCGACCACAGCTTAATTGTTTTTATAATTATTTATCTTTGTAGGAAAACCGTCAGTAACCTTTTTTTTTTATTCAACATATTTGTGATAAGCTGATATATAAATTAGTAGTTTTTTGAAAAAATCAAAAGAAATTTTTTTTAGAAAGTCATCTGGTACATTTAACCCATGCAAAAAGTTCAAACTTTAATCGCGTATATTTCCATTATTGAACCATCAAAAATTTCGAATTTCAACAATATAATTCGAGAGGTTATTTCTTATATAATCCCAAAATTTTATGAAAATATATAAAAAAGTGATTTTACGGATATACTACCTTAACGTTTATAAAATTGTATTTTATCGTGTAGTATAAAAAATCACTATAATACGCTTTTGCTTTACTTAAAATCTTTATCGAATTAACAATTCACTATTCCAAATTACATTATTTAAAAGTCAGATCGAAATATATTTTTAGGAAGATGATGAATGAATACTTATGTCGATCCTATTTATCTGAACAAATTATTACTGAAATGAAATCTAAGAGAATTAAACGGAGATTGGGAAGTCCAGCAAATAAAAGAGATAATCTACAATCAATAAACTTTTCAATTAGAAGTAACCTATTGGAAGATGAAGGATCTTCAAAATATCAGAATTGGCTGAAAAAGTAAGTAAATTTTATTTATTATAGTAGTAACGTACGTTTTTAAATCTACAGAATAATAATTACATAAAAATAAACTCCAAAATTAAAACGAGATTGTACAATCAGTACCTTCGTTCAGTTCCTTTTTTGTTTTTCTTTAAACCGAACGAATTGAAGATCTTAACACATTATTTTCGTTTATATAATTCATTTTAATTTTTGAGTTTAATCTATATATGGGGTGGTCAGAACAGGAATGAATCAAGTCAATTTGAAAAAAAATTCTGTTATGATCCCTAAACCCTGTTGGAAATTTCATATAAAAACCAATTAAAAAAAACATATAAAATTCTGTATGTTTTCTATCTGTTCTGTATTTGGGTTTTGAAACAATAGTTTGCAAATAGAAAACATATAGAATCTTATTTGTAAAAACCAATAGGAAACCACGAACAATAAGATAAAATCATATATATTCATATAAAATACATATAAAAAACTACAGGATTATATATACAAATAAGATAAAATCATATATAAATATATTCATATAAAAAGCAGCCAATAAGATTTCTTTTATCGGAGCAGGATACCGTATACTGACAGCTGAATCTTTACCCAGTTTTATGGGAAGCTCGACTTCTTTTAACCCTTATGGGGCCATACAAATTTACACCTTATATCTGCCATACGTAGTACCCGGGTACTACCATAATAATACATGTAATTCATGTGAGGATTACATTTTAAACAGATTTTTAATATTCACGCAGGCGTTTTTAATTACAATTATTATTATGTCGAGTTATATTTACGTGTTATGAATTTTATGCCACAGTATCAAAATTTTTAAATAAAGTCAATTAGTAGTTTTTACTTCCTCGAATGCAGTGGTGTTTTTACTTTCCGAACTCCTTAGTAAGGAAAGTCTTGTTATCTGAAAAATTTGACCCTCCCATATTTTTTATAAACTTTTTATGTTTCGACGTCCCCTGAAATAATTTTTACTATTTTTGAAAAATGTCTGTGTGCGTATGTACAGTGACTCACAGCGTAAATCATGCACCCCTATGTAGGCAAGGCAAGTTTAACATTTTGAAGCCGTTTTTTGTCTTATAAAAAAGGTTTCAAAGCAAAAGTTTATAAACATTTTTTGTTGGAAATTTCATTACCTTCAATTTTATTTATATAGAATTTTTTATTTTGTCGCGCCGTTTCTGTTTTATAGCGACGTAAACAAGACTCTGTAAAATACAAAAAATATTGTCATCTACTATATCTCGAGAACAGTTGAACACAATAAAAAAATCAATAGGCATTTTTTCTTGTAAATTTGATTCTCTACATTTTTGTTTATATTATACATTTTTCAATTTTGTCACACCGTTTCCGAGATATATAAATAACAATATTTTTTGTATTTTATAGAGTTTTGTTTATGTCGCTATAAAACAGAAACGGCACGACGAAATAAAAAAATGTATATAAACAAAACTTAAAGGCAATGAAATTTTCAACAAAAAATGTTTATAAAGTTTTGCTCTAAATCGATTTTTTTATGACAAAAAAACAGCTTCAAAATGTTCAATTTGCATTGCCAACATAGGGGTGCATCATTTAAGCTACGAGTCACCGTATGTATGTCTGTGAACACGATAGCATCCAACGGAAGCAACAAAAACATTCCAAATTTTAAATTTAAGTTTTGATCTGTTGCGGCACGAAACCTATTGCAGATGAAAGAATTTATAAGGGGGGAACATGGAAATCCAGCATTATCACAATTAGTGACCAATCAACTCACCACTTTCACAATCAACGTCAAACCAGAAGCGGGACATTACTGACCGCATAAAAATGACGGGATATTGCTCTTAAAGCCCATTAAACGTTCCAAAAAGACTACGGAACCTACGGATACCTGTATGCGTATCGCATACCAATATCTCGGAAACATGTTTTCATGCAACACAAGCATGTGTTGAAACATAACATGCTTTATTTTTATTTCAATTTCCTATAATATGTTCTAAAGTTAATTTCAAGTGAAATGTGAAACATGTTTATATGTTAAATTGTTATCAATGAATATTAAAACAATTTTGATGGAGATATTTTAGAAAAGTAATTTAGTACCCAGGTACCACGTATGGCTGGATTAGGTATAGTTTTAAAAAATCTCAAAAAAAATTCACTTAATATTATCATTTTTTTTTTTTTATAATTTTTTGCGTGTAGAGAACCTTCATGTAGAGATGTCGCCGAATCTCAAAAAAATTGGCTTTACAGGAAAAAAGTTATGCTGTTTTAAAGTCAAAATAGTACCCGGGTACTAGGTATGGCCCCATAAGGGTTAATATGTCGTCAAACATATTATTTTTGAACATACTTTTGGAAACATCGAGTATCTTTGATTTTTTTATCTGAAAATTCAACTTATGAGTACATTTCTTCAAAATCTATCTAATTTTAAGGGATTATAATTTATTACAACTTAAGCCCTATATTCAAGTGTGAAAGATCTACAGGTAAGACTTCATTATAAACTTACGGATTCGTTTTTGGGTCTCCTTGAGGTATGGAATTTTCTGTGTCGTACTCCGTTACTGTTCCATCGGATTCCATTATTGCAACAATAGATTGCCAAGGGTATATGGTTGTGAATTGTAAATTGTAACTTTTGTGAAGTGTATCTTGAAATTTGACATAAGCAGCCATAATGTAGCAATAATTTCTCGTTACACAGTCTTAAATGAAAATAAGGAATAATAAGGCCTGAAAGGAATAAAATATTATGTTTCATAGCACGAATTAAGAATAAAGTTAAATATATTATTATTTTATATTATGTATAACCCTTGGAGTTATATTTCCCGATTCGCGTATATTTATTGAAAATGTGTGATAGATAAAAGTAACACTAACCTGTAATACGTAGAATTTGTATCGCAGAATATGGAAAAGATTACTATAATACGGGCTATTAGGGTGACGTATATTTTACGATTTCAGACTAAAACAAAGCGATATAACCTCACTTTTTTGACATTTGCTGATGATATTTCAAGCTAGTTTGGGGCTTCTGTGTAATTAAAACGATTGAAAAGTATATGAACACATAATATAAAGAATTCCGAAGAATTCGCTATAACTAGAGCTTTAAATATCGTCAGAAAATGATAATAAATGTCAAAAAATGAGGTTATATCGCTTTGTTTTAGTCTGAACTGACGTCACCACTAATACCCCGTATAGCGATGATTAACTGCACCACACAAACCACACAAAATTTTATAAGCATAAAATAAACGGCATAGGAGTAGGAAACTTCCGTTACCGGAATTCCGATTTCTAGTACCCGGGAAATTCAAAATCTTCCAAAGTTATTTGTATTTTACAATAGAAACGCAGGAGACTGTTTGTATTGGTATTTGCAAATAAAAATCTATATGTATTTTTATAATATCAGTTGATGGTATTCTGCTATATGAATTGTTCATATAAAAACTAATACAAATTCTATAAGGAATTCCACATAAAAGCTAACTATTATATTTTCATATAAAAACATATAAAAACAAATACAAATTCTATAAGGAATTCCAAATAAAAGCTAACTATTATATTTTCATATAAAAACATATAAAAACAAAAAAATAAAGCTTGTATATAATTATCTGATAGCTAAATGTAATATCATATACTTAGGTTCCAATAGCTTCATATATAAAAAAATATAAAAACCAATACAATTTTTATATGAAATTTCCGACAGGGAAGTCCTAGAGAATATAGTTTTAAATTCATTTACAGAGTTACAGCAGCAGTTAATCTATTCCATAAATTTTTTATATGAATTTCAAACCTTATTCCGTGGGACATTAGGGATCATAACAGAATTTTTTTTAAATGGACTTGATTCACTACTGGTCTGACCACCCCATATATAAAATCGTTTGTGCGTTTGTTAGGCCTAGGTAAACTCGGAAACCGCAAAAGGTATCGAAGCCATATTTGCACCATAGCTTAGTTATATTATGCAGATTGCATATATATTTTTTGGTCAAGATTGGTCGCGTCGGGATCGACTTATATACGAACAAGTTAAAACAATAGGTTATCGATAGATGGCGTGATGTAACTAACCGAACAAACAAATTTATTCAAAGGGTAGGACAATTCGGCCAGGTCAGCTAGTTTTATATACTTTTCACGAAGCGTTTTAACTCACGGGACATAAAATCTAAAGTATAGAACGGGACGAAAAAACCTTTGTTTTTTTTTCATTTTTTTATGATAAATGGCAAATTTAATTGATGAAGCTCAAGTTACAAAATAGTATACTCAAGATTCTTCTAGTTCGTCGTCGTCTTCTTCGTCTGGCTCATTGAATAAAACTCGGATGACCGCAGTTCTAAGGCTTCTATACATCTCCTTTCTTTCTGGATTAATTGTAAAGGAAAACTCGATTTGATTCATTAATATGAATTAAGTGCAAATTATTCTTAAATCGCTCCCCAAATATTTTTGTACTTTATTTTTTTATCATATTTAATAAATTCACCAATCACGGAAAACCACTACTTTTCGATTTATTCTGAATAAAATAACGGATTAAAAAAATAATAAACCGATACTTTACTATTGGTAATATAATTTTACTATAAGAAAAAATATCGTCACTTCTGCCGCAATACCTCCAATCATCAGCACACCAAATTTTATCTGAATCGGTTATACATTCCCGGAGATATGATGTCATTATCATTTTTTTTTTATTTTTTTTATTGTGGTAGTCCTGGCAAAGATTTCTCTGCCAAAACCTTATTTTCACCACTAGAGCCTACAAGATACACGTCCAAAAAGTTTGAATGCCATTGACGTAGAAATGCCGAAAAAAATCGAGGGACAAGAACTTTTTTTAAGTATTCGCAAAAAAAATTAATTATTTTTTTTCATATTGCATTCCTGATTTTTATCAAAGGGTTCCATATGCGGTGAAGTCCTTTGAGGGCAATGTTCCTACATACCAAATTTGGTTGAGATCCCTTCAGTACTTCATGGGTTATTTACTTTTGATGTTTTAACTTTGACAGCTTGTAATTTTTGACAGATGACAGTTAGAAAGTTAATTTCACCCATTCTGGATAAAGCTTTTCAAGGTCTTTAAAATAACCTATCACAAGACAAAATCGCTTTTAAAAAGCTTGTATCATTTTCTTGTAGTGGCACTCCTGATTGACAGATCGCGACGAAAACCTTATTTTCACTTTTCTACCGTAAACCCTACCACTATACCAAATTTGGTACTGATTGGTTGGATGGTTCACGAATAAATCGAGGGACAAAATCTGGCGACCGACCGACCGACCGACAGACCGACACAGAAATTAATTTTGGATGCTAAGTACCTCGGCATTCACCTTGACAGAAGACTCACGTGGCGGAAACACATATTTAGTAAACGCAAACAGCTTGGTATAAAGTTCAGCCAGATGTATTGGATCATGGGCCGAAAGTCGCAACTCTCCCTTGAAAATAAACTACTGCTCAACAAGGCGATAATCAAACCAATCTGGACTTACGGCATCCAACTATGGGGCTCGGCAGCTGAATCAAATCTAGAAATTCTCCAACGATTTCAAAACAAGGTGTTACGGACCATCGTTGATGCACCTCGGTACATACCGAATAATGTTATACAACGCGATATTCCTATTGATTCGGTTAGGGAAGAAGTCAAGAGGTTTAGTGTAAATTACCACGAGAGACTTACAGTGCACCCGAACATTCTTGCCAACAAACTAATAGTGCCTAGTGATGAAGTGCGCAGACTAAAAAGGTTTAGACCCACAGACCTCGTGAACAGATTTTGACTTTTAATCTAAAGGAACTTTAAGTTTTAAGTTTTAATTAATTATTTTAACTCGGTGCCTATTCATATATTTGTAGTACACGCATAACTATAATTAGTTAATTTAGAATATTATGCAGTGTTCACTGGAACACTTCATACGTGTCTTTCTTTTCTTTCATTAAAATAAGCTTGTTATCTTGTGATAGATTGCTGTATCAAGGAGTTAAATAAAAAAAAAAAAAAAAAAAAAAAAAAGTTTTTGCAAATCTTTACGTTTCTGGACACGGTGATCTCGAAAATGTAAAAAAAAAAATTGAAATTTTTTTTCGATTACCATACCTCCAATTTTTTGATTGATTGATTGGAGGTAAAAAATATACTAGAAAATTAAGGATTTTAGGATTAGAATTAAGGAGACCTAAAAATTGAATTATGCGGACAGACGGACGGACACGGGACCAGAACATAAGGCTTCTTCATATACTGTGTATAGAAGCCTAAAAGTAGGAAATAAGGAGCATATAATACAAGTTTTACCGTGTTAAATTTGCGAGTCAAACGAGTGGGCGTCCGTTTAAGACTCAATTTAAAATCGTGAAAATGGTAAGTTGTGTTGCTTGTGGAATCACCAGGACCACGAAAAATATCAAAAATGGATTTATATGGCATAAGTATATATATCAAGAATTTAATTTAACATTCTAATATTCAATGTAGTAAATTGTGTGGTTATGCATATTGCATAGTGCATATCAGATTTTATTTTAAATAGATTCGATTCCACCAGATGCTTGTAAGTGAGCTTTATCCCTTTTTGATTTAAGAATGCTTAATAATATTATGAAAACGTTAAGGTGGCAAATACCAATGTTATTTGGCCATAAGAATGAACGACGATTAGTACAGTTAACGTATGGTGCTGAAATTTGGACATAATATTATTTGAACATTTTTCAATAATACAGAGTAATTAGAGGTAAAAAGCATTTATAGTTAATGAACAAATAAATAAAGAAAACAGGTCTGCCTGTATCGTAATCGTTCGGCCTGTATCGTAATCGTTCGGTAAACTGTTTTCTTTCCTCCAATTAAAAAATATATACAGAATGTAACATTTTATTTCCTTTCAAATTCCACAGACAGCAAGTTGATCTTTTTCTTAATTTTGAAGAAAAAAAATTTTTTATGAAATGTTATATTGCATTTTTTACCAAACGCTAGTATATTCGTACGCCACTGTACGCATTATTTAAAGAGGTATTATAATTATTTATATACCAATCGATAGAAAAAACAATAATCATTAACTTTCTATTCTTGATAAATTTTGATCTATTGAGCTGTTCTGGAGTAATCAGTAAAAGTGTTTCAAAAAAATGTTTTCAATATCCTTTCCAATATTTTTTGATGTAGAAGGAAAGCTTAAGATTTTTTAGTATAAAAAAATATTTATACGATGATTGGAGCAAATCGCAGGTCTCCCCGTTTTACCGTTTTCGAGAAAAAATAATAAAATACACAACTGTGCGTTCCACCCCATTGAGTAGGGGGTGGGGGAGCCTCCGCGGGTTTTCGAGATGGGTCTGCCTCTAAATATCTTTATTTTGACTTAATCTATGCGTGTTTAAAAGATTTGCTCTTACTAAGCAGGGGATGTATCTGACCATTTTTCTGCTGTAGCTATAGCTACAAAAAGCATATGTAAGAAAACAGGAAACTACACAACAAGATCGGGTCGGAAAGTAAGGTTTCCCGTAATATACAACGAATTAATGCAAATCAAAGAATATTAGATAGTACAATTCATAAAAATATACATTTTTACTGGGAAGGGAGTATTGTGGCGGTGTTTAAATTAATCCCTTAATTAGATAATCCAATATTCTATAATCTTATTCTTTATATAAGCGAGAATCATATACCTTAAGGATAATTTCAAGAAATATATAAACTAGAATAAATATCCCTAAAAATGTAAAGATGATGTAGCGGTTGTTAAAATATATGAGACAAAACACAATGTCCAAAGAAGTTTTGTAATTTTTAACAATGCAGAAAGTCAGGTCAATTGGTTAAAAATATATTATTATGTATATGACTACACACAACTTAGAGCTAAAAATGCACAAGATGAGCGATTTTTTTTATCGCTATGAACGAGATAGATGAGTGTTAATCGAGTAGTGGGAGAACATACAATTGCTACATTATTAGCAAATACATTAGGCGTCGATTACTAGGATTTAAAACTACATGGGGGATGGAAATCATCTAAGGTCTCAGAAAGTTATATAGCAGATTCACTTACAAAAAGATGCAAATTGCTAATAAAATTTTACAAGGCAATTTTAATAATTCTCTTTCATTTCAAAAAGATCGTCAAAATAATGTTACCACGTTACAAAATAATGTTAGTTTAAATGAATCAGGGGGATCATCGGATCGTTCAACGCTAAAATACAACGTTTTAATGCAAAGCATTTATGAAATTCGTAATTTTAGGCTTCTATACACAGTATATAAAGAAGCCTTATGTTCTGGTCCCGTGTCCGTCCGTCTGTCCGCATAATTCAATTTTTAGGTCTCCTTAATTCTAATCCTAATATCATTAATTTTCTAGTGTATTTTTTTCTTATATAGTAAAACTATATTACCAATAATAAATTATCGGGTTATTATTTTTTTAATCCGTTATTTTATTAAGAATAAATCGAAAAGTAGTGGTTTTCCGTGATAGGTGAATTTATTAAATATGATAAAAAAATAAAGTACAAAAATATTTTGGGAGCGATTTAAGAATAATTTGCACTTAATTCATATTAATGAATCAAATCGAGGTTTCCTTTACAATTAATCCAGAAAGAAAGGAGATGTATAGAAGCCTTAGAACTGGGGTCATCCGAGTTCCACCTTGTTTAAAATATGAAATAGAAGATATTGTGCGCTGCGAGTTTTTGAGATAGTCATCTCAAAACGGCTTGAGGAATCGAGTGCAGATACAGGAGTTCGTTGGGTTATACGATATGCAGTCAGGAGGCCGAAAAAAAACGATTTTTAATTCACTTATGGTCGATTTATACTTAACATTTAACAATTATCATTTAACATTTAACACTTAACATTTATCATGTAAGAAGATGAACAATAGGAATTGTGTATAAGCATTTATACTCCTCATTTAACATTTATCACTTAACCCTTGTGTTACCAACCGGGTACCCGGGTGCCCATCGACGTACATTTTGCTCAATAACTTTTTCCATAAAAAAAATTTGCTAAAAACCTCTCGGATCCCCACCATTTGACCGATTTTCTATCGAAATATGCACTGAAAAGTTTTGTTTTGTTTTTTTAATAAAGAAAATTTCTAAATTGAAAAAAGTACATGTATATACCAATAGGGTACCCGCATATAAAAATACTTCAATTCAAGTAATATAAAATAAAACTGAAATATTTTTATACAAAAAAGGAATAAATAACTATAAATTAATAAGTTATAATAAATTATATTAATTTTTAATTGTTTATTTATCAAATTCAAATTAAGCTATATCAATCTAAATTATAGCAGTGGTTACTTGTTTTTCGTATTATACAACAAATATTCAAAATTTTTAAAGATATTTAAGTGTAAATATCTTCGTTAACCATTAATAAATCAATATCCATAAAATACATACAATAATTTCAAATTACAGCTGAATATTACATACAAATTCGTTCATGGGTACCCGGGTACCCTGGTTGGCCAATAGTGTAAA
Organism: Cantharis lateralis; assembly: GCA_963170105.1. Classification (NCBI taxonomy): domain Eukaryota; kingdom Metazoa; phylum Arthropoda; class Insecta; order Coleoptera; family Cantharidae; genus Cantharis; species Cantharis lateralis. The sequence goes on from OY720629.1 coordinate 16,920,565, forward strand.
TTTATTTGGTTGGTAACACAAGGGTTAAGAGATGGCCAACTTTTATCTATCATGTAACATTTAAGAAATTTTGTTCACACTGCGCATGATTAAACGGCGTGCGCAAATTATTGTTTATTCTGTTGGTTTCTTTTGAATGTGTTATCAAAATAATGGTAGAAAATGGTAGTAATTTGTTACCACAGTAATATTTTTTACTTTTCCCATAACATAAAATAAAAACTAACACTCACACAAACAAAATCATTCACTAATATTTATGTCAAATGTCAAAAAGATGTCAACTTGTTAAATGAGCTTCAGCATGTATCCGTACTCTTAAATGTTAAATGTAAATGATAAATGTTATGTGTTAAATGAGAAATGTTAAATGTTGGGTATAAATCGACCATTAGGGGTTAAATAATTGAAGCAGATAAATAAAACTATTAATTAATATGAACTTATAATGTACAGCCAGCCGTATGCATAGTCATACCCTTAAAAGAACTATGCATACCAATATTTTAATAGCTACTACACTGCTACTAACTAGTAGCTAGTAAAGAGCATTTTAAGGGTATGACTATGCATAAGGCTGTTACAAGCCTACATACTAAGGATTTTAGTGATCCCTCTAAGGATAGTATCTTTTTAACTCGACTATGCATACGGTTTACTTGGTTACCTACTAACTAAGACACTAGTAGCGCTTTAGTAGCTACTTAGTTGACTATGCATACGGCTGGTAGTATTTTAATATAAAAAAATTTTCCACTGCAATTTAATCCGGATTATCGAATGTGTGAATTACTAACTGAGTGTGAATAAGTATTAAGTAATAATTGCGTAAATATCTTAGATTTAGAAATTTTAAATAAAAATTCAAAATATATTTTTAATCACTTTTATTTAATGTGTATTTGAGCTATTGATAAAATAAAGTTTTTGAAATTGTAGTAGCGCTACATTACAAGATATTTATCGGCATTATGATAATACTGCTCAAAATAGAGAATTTATTGAATCTGCGAAAGATGGGATTCAAGGAAGTGAAGAGTTTGAAGGGCAAATTACTGGATTTGGATATCAACAATCAGGATCAAACTCACCAGCAAAGTTAGGAAACAGTGCTTCTGGTACTGGTTATTCTTATCAAAGCTACCCAACTGGCAATATTTATTCCGGCGCAGGTGGTACAGGAAACGGTCTTTATAATGGTCACAGCAGTTATGGTCAAGGAGGGGGTTTTAACAATCATGCGGAGCATATAATTATTGCGGAAAGTAAGTTAACTGCATTTACTAAATTTAACATAAAATCTGTAAATCGTCGGGTTTAACTCAATATTTGCACGAAATCATATATGTAGCATCGAGTTTTCGATATAAAACAAACAAAAAGGGTATATTTTACTGGTGGTTCATAGAAATAGTATGTGTTTCTTTACAAATTTTTTTAATGAACTACACGGTGCAAAGAAGGTTATTCATTAATAGTTATTTAAGTTACAAGGAACGTAAGAACCTTATCATCTGTCAAGGAAGGTTAATATAAGCCGAGACGGAGTCGAGGTTTAAATTACCTTCCGAGGGTGATAATACTTCTTAAGTACAAACCCACCTACGATTTAATTAAAGAATACTTGTAGTTTATTATTAAAAAAAAGTTGCTGTTATAACTAAAAATGTGTTGCTTGCTTATTATGTTACAACGATCGGTAAAATTTAAATCTCCGGCCAGCTTATGGCGTGAGTATTCCATGTTAAATGATTTTTGTTGTTAAATGTTAAATGATGAAAAAATTTACTACAATGAAAACATTGATATCTTTAAATTTTTAAAATTAATTCCATAATTAAAAAATTCAAAAAAAATCCAAAATACTAAATAGAGAATATATCGTAGAATTTTTCAAGAATGCACCCGATGAAACCAATTTATTAACTATGGTAAGGTAGCAATATTTTTTCCGACTATTAAATTTTATAATCTAATGATATGGGTATTGCAGGAGCTTGTAGGATTGATTATTGTAAAAATTTTGCATTCCAAGAATGACGTTCCGCGTACCTTCTCAATCGTAGAAAATTCTGAAGAAGGTGTTGATTACTTAAGAACATTCAAAAAATATTTAGAAGTTCAGATCAAAATATATAAAATTTACGTATTTTCTTGCGGTATCTATCAGGAAAGTGTGTTAATCCCGTTATTCCAGCAATAATTACAAGATTCGTAAAGGGTTCCACCGGGTTTCCATATGAAATCAGCACTGGCGTCTTTGTTGATATTGGTGACATATTGCTATTTGTTGGAACCAAGATTTGGCCAAATATCAAACCCCTAGCTTTCCACGGTTTTGGAAAATAGGGTTTGCAACTCCAATCTTCAAAATTGTTTTTTCTACGAAACTATGGTAGATATTCCAATAAAACTAATGGGACATGGAAGCTACTGATTAGAATTACATTCCGTATTTTTTTCATAATTTTCCAACCAACCATAAGGACTGTTTCACATGTATAAAACGAATAAAATTATTAACGATAATTATAACGATAAAATAAAAACGAAGAAGGAATACAATAGTTTATTGGAAGCACCCTCTCATCACATTATGGCTGGAATTTGGATAATTTTAAATCATTTTTCCGAAGCTAAGGGCGCACGAAGACAAATATCTTAATAAACAAGAGTTTATTGGAAGCACCCTCTCATCACATTACGGCTGGAATTTGGATCATTTTAAATCATTTTTCCGAAGCTAAGGGCGCACGAAGACAAATATCTTAATTACTTCAGGATCTATATCAACATCTGGTAAACTGTCCATTTTAGCAGAACAACTGTGTGAACTTTCAAAAAAAATTTAATAAATAAATTAAGAGATTCTCTCACTATTAGGTTATAACCGAAACTGAACCGTGTAGGTGTGAACGCTTTGATTGTTTCTGTTCCCTGGACACGAATTCGTACCATATACAAACCTGACTGAAACCTATTCGGTCGAGGGAGTATTCGGTACTATACGGTTTCTATTAGGTACCGAATTGAATCCGAATTGCCGTTTCACACTTGTCGGCAACGACCGAAACAAAACCGAAGACGTACCGAACCGAATGGAACTTTGTACATGTGAAACCTTGTTTCACGGCAATTCGGTTTCAATTCGGCACCTAATAGAAACCGTATAGCACCGAATACTCCCTCGACCGAATAGGTTTCAATCAAGTTTGTATACGGTACGAATTCGTGTCCAGGGAACAGAAAGCAATCAAAGCGTTCACACCTACACGGTTCAGTTTCGGTTATAACCTAATAGCGAGAGAATCTCTTAATTTATTTATTAATTTAATATATTAATTTCACAGTTGTTCTGCTAAAATGGACAGTTTACCAGATGTTGATGTAGATACTGAAGTAATTAAGAAATTTGTCTTCGTGCGCCCTTAGCTTCGGAAAAATGGTATAAAATGATCCAAATTCCAGCCGTAATGTGATGAGAGGGTGCTTCCAATAAACTCTTGTATTCCTTCTTCGTTTTTTATTTTTCTATAGAGAAACAGCATGGCAACAACTTGACTTCTCTCCATGATGATCACTAGACAACTGAGCCTGTGTTCAGGGAAGAAAAATACAAAACCGAATACAAACCGTATGAGAACCGTGTATGTGTGAAGGATTTTATTTGTTTGCGGTTTCAACCGAAAACGAACCGAAAACGTACCGAACCGAATAGAACCTTATACGTGTGAAACAGTCCTAAGGCAGCAAAAATATTTTGAAAAATTTGGGGGTGGTTTTTCGTGACTAGCTTTCGAGGTATACCGACCAAAAAAATCACGTATAATAATCAACAGTAATATCCCAAGTGTATAAAAATAACCGATTTAAATTTTAAAAAGTCATTCCTTTTATCACTAGTTATCAAATGGTTTACTTCTTATCACTATTAATAAAATGAAAATACATAATATCACAAAAAATGTAAGTTAACTGAATTTTAAATTATTAAAAATATTTACAACACAATTTACAAATTACATATTCCCATGATTATTTTCCATCGCAGATACTGATGACACTGGCGATGGTGATTTTCTTCTGGAAATCACCGGTTACATCTGAGTGTTAGCAATGTTCATTTTCACATTTTCGCCCAAAATTTTAGTAGAAATGTTTTTCGTATTCTCAATGGAATTCTCAATGTAACCATTGGCAAAGGTAGAAGATTTTCACCCCCCCCCCTGTCGCTTTAATTTGTTCAAATCCGCTCTAGTATCAGCCAATAAGGAAGCCGAAGATCGACGAAAACAGTGACCCATATATGGGTCGAACTTGGCAAATTTAAAAAGATTGCAATTTTTTTTGGAATAGTGCCAATTGTGTTAATCCCAATAGGTTGTCTCATACATTTTCCGTTTCTATATCCCAAAAACAAACGATGATGATTTGTTTGGTTCGGTCGAAGAAATACATAATATTTTCTGACAATTTCAACTAAAGGGCATAGGAGGATAAGCATGGTAAAATTGCTCCCAGAGATATTTAATCGCCACTTTGGGGGATATGTAGGTACTGATGAAATACTAAGATTCTGAAAGTTTTAAATCTCTAACTCAATGCCTTTTGGAAAAAATCAAAAAAAACTGAAAAATATAAAAAAAAATTTTACTCGGGAACGGCTTAACCGATTTTGATAAAATATTAATATGTTATAGAGGTGTATAAAGGTTATCTGAGGACAAAATAACAGCCGTATAGGATTTCATTCTCTAGTGAAAAAAAAATATTTTGCCCAAAAATATTTTTTTTAATATGATATGATTTCGGCAAACCTCTAAAATTATTTTTTTTAGAAGCTTCATACCCTTTTGTATAATATATATTTTTTTCAATTGATTCCAAGTGGTGCGCCATACAAAAAAAAATAAAAACTATTTTTCAGTTGTTTTAAACAATAAATTCTACATATTATTATTATATTTATAATAGTATTTAGATTTATATTTATAATAATTCGGCACCAGACTACACTGAGGTATGCGGCAATAAGCCGCCTCCTTTTTATGGACTTAAAACATTGCTATAGAGACATCTAATAAAAATAATTCAAAACTTTTGAAAAATTTCACACCGTAAGTGAGGAGATACTTGAATAACTTTTCAAGTCGTCAGCATATAGCAGTTTGTGTGATGTTATGAGACTAGGTAGATCGTTCACAAATAATAAAAAAAATAGAGAACCAAGGTTGGATCCTTGAGGAACGCCCGAGCTTACTCAGAAGACACAATACTTATGACCACGGATTCTACAAATTGCTTGCGTTCAAATAGATAGATAGTTACTCCGGCGGGAATAGAATGTGGGTTTGATAGGGAGTGGTTTACTTGGACTTAAAAGGATCGATTTTGTAAGAAACTGGAGATAATTTTCATGAGAACGGTACAACAAAATAAAAAAATTAATAGGCATTTTTTCTTATAAATTTCATTCTCTACATTTTTGTTTATATATCTACATTTTTCAATTTTGTCACACCGTTTACGAGATATAGATGATAATATTTTTTTGTATTTTACTATACATACATCTTGAAAATAATAAAATTTGAAACAAAAAATGTCTATAATAAAATATAAAGTTTTGCTCTAAAATCGATTTTTATATGACAAAAAACGGCTTCAAAATGTTCAATTTACATTGCCAACATAGGACTGTGTACTTATTTCTGTGAGCCACTGCATAAAAATTATATATCGACCATATCGAGACCGTATTTATCGGTAATTATTGAAACTATGCCGAGTTCATATTTGTCAGGAAAATATCTTACTTTACTCGGAGTTTTAAAATACTCAGCACAAAATGCCTCGTATTTCAACATTACTCCTCGTCAGTAATGTATCATTTTCTGACTTTTAAGTAAATAACTATTATTGGTTATTACTACCCTAACAGGGGAGAGGTAATATATTGTCATGAAATTTTTGAATAATAAATTTTATTTAAGTTATGTAATTTTACAATTCATTTTATTTTCTACGCTGGTGGAAATTCATCAGTAATCTTGATTATTTTGGAGATTCCCATCCAATTTTTGATGAAACCTGTGGAAAGAAATAAATTAATTTTTAATAAAATAAATAAATCAGTTTATAACTTACCAATATTTGTATCAGAATTATTGAGATAAAAATGATGTTCTTAATCACGATTCTCGAATGAGAGAAAATACTGTTCAAAACGATGTCGCCTGTGGTATTAAATTGTAAACTTTGTATTTATTATTGTTGTGAGTTTAAAATTTTAAAAGTTGAAGTGCGCCTGACAGACAAAATTTGAATTTGTGCTGACAAAACGTCCCCTCCAAAAAAGCGAAAATTTATAACGAACTGTAGAATAAAAATTCATTCTAGGTGGAATATTGGCACAGTTAAGACCAAAATTTACTGCGAGCCTAGAATCAAAAATCAAGTGGCAAAATCTTGATCCATTTAAAATTTATAAATTTTATTAGATAGGTACTTATCTAGTTTGAGAAGTGTTGGTGCTTTTCTTTTAGATAGATTTTGAAGAAAATTAGCACTAAAATTGTACGATGAAAATTTAAAAATTAAAACCAAATCCACAAATGAAGGAGTTTCCAGAAGCAAAAACAGATGAAGTTAAACCAAGCAACTTATAGAAGAAATCTACAGAGGGTGAGACGAATTAACGTTAATAATATTATCTGAGAAACATCTAGGAAAATTTGCTGATAAATGTGAATTGAAAATATGACTAGGAATGACTAGTAATTGAAACGGTAGCCAATTGTAGTAGGCTATAAGAGTAAGAACATTAAAAATTTGATTTAAACCAATTGGTAAAGTTAAAATTGATAAATTTTGATAATAAATTTTGTAAATTAAAATTTTTGATATAAATAAAAAAATTTTTGTATTTCTTAAAACGGAAATTATTAAAAATAGAGAGGAGCAAAGCTGGGTACATCATATTTATCAGAGTCAAGATTGCTAAAGGGTGAGTGTCCACTAGCGGATTTGGAGAAGTTGGTTAACTTTTTCAATTTAGCGACTGGCATTACAATATATTAAAACTTGAATCTAAATAGTACTTTTTGAAGCTATGCCGAATTCCGTTCCACACGTTTCATTTGGTAATAAGGGCATTACTGTATTTTCTAGCAACTGGCGGTCAGAGCGGTTATGGAGGTCATGACCATTCACCAAAACATCAAGGAGATTCAAAAGAAAAGTTGGCGGATTTATTCGAAATTGCTTTAACTGCTCTTGCATTTTTATCTTTTGGCATGTTCATTATTCAAGTAATAATGTGTATATGTATGACAGTAAGTAAATTAAACAATATTTCAGGAAAAACTAGTTATTTTATAATATTAAATAGACAACAACCACAGCGCCAGTCGTAACAATGATGCCGATGAGTATGAGTCCAACAGGAACAGGTATGAATGACAATAGCATGATGGGTGGTGGGGAGGCAACAGGTGGCGGAGGAATGGCAGAAGGGGGTGGTGAAGGTGATGCTGATACAGGAACGTCTGGTAGAGGTGAAAGTGAATTAGCAGGTGATATTACTGAAATTGACGATGGTAATATCGAAGAACCCTTCAAAAATGGTGAAGGGGAGTATAAGATAATATTAACGTATGACAATAGTGGGAGCACAGCTGATGGTAAATCTAACGGTGGATATGCAAGATATATAGAAGACGGTTCTCTAGGTACAGGAGGAAGTGGTAGTGGCACTGGTACTGGCACTGGTACTGCCGATGAAAGTTCAATCGATGACAGTAAACGAAAAATTAAATATAAAAATAAAAGAGATATACCTACAATTACACAACCAAATAATGAAGCACTAAATGAACTTGCAAGAAGAATTCTTATTTCAATTGAAGCTGCACTTATTGCACATCAAGACGATGGAAACTGTTTAAGAAACTCTTTATGTGAAAATAACGTATATTCAAGAAATCTAGGTGATGATCAAAAATATTGGATACCCGTTTGGAGGTATTTTATTTAAATTAATAAAATTATAAATTACAATAATAATTTGTTGTTTTAGCTTGGGAATGAGCTGGTTGTCTGGTAAACTTATCAGAAATGGTTCACGTTCAACTACTATGTTGGATACCTTAAAGTCTGCATTGCTCGGATTAGGAAATGCTGATTGTGAACTTATGTACAGTAAATGTGAATTACAAAAAGAAAGGCAGAAAAGGTTAAATAGAAAAAGATAAATTTAAAAGTTCTTAACATTCATTTAAATTTAATAAAATGTATTGTATGCTCAGAATAGGAAATAATAATTCCAACAAGGGATTTAATTTTCCACTAAACCAATAAAGTTTAAATAGTTTCACACAAAGTTGTATGCGTTTTATGAAATACAGTAGAGTCCGCTTAATGTGATCACGGATAATGTTATCAGTCGGTTATTCTGATCATTTTGACTGGGAACCGGCCGCTTTAATAAGTTTACATATAAAAACCACCGGATAATGTGATCAAAAAGTCGCTTATTATTATCACTTTCAAGGAATTTCCAACGCTATAATCTCTTTTTGTAAGTATATTTTTCTGATTTGTTATTGAAATTTTATATCTTTACAAAACATGTCACTCGTTTTAATTCCTACACAAAAACCGAAGGTGGAAATTATCGAAAAGTACGATCAACTGCCAAAAATGGGGCAAAGAAATCCGCCGCGCAATTGAGATTCTCTCAACCGCTCTTGTGTAAAATTTTGAAATCGCGAGATGAAATCAAACACTCCCTAATTAACAATATATTAACAATATTATTAACAAAATATCTATATACTTAACTATGCAATAAAATCACTGTAAATTAAAATTCTCTAATTTTTCATTTCTAAAATTCGTTTTTTTCTAAATAGTATTTTCCTATTGTTATCAGTCGGTTAATGTTATCAAAATGTTCATGGCCCAAAGTGATCACATTAAGCGGATTCTACTGTAGTATGCCATATCCCGTTGAGTCTACGATGCAAAAGAACCCGCGTGAAAACAGCAACCAATATCAACGACAAATTTTTACGAAATTAGATAGTTATTTTTTGTGCATGCGTACCATGCAATAAATTCAAAATTTTCTTAATTTTTGATACACGTGCAGTTGCTACTGCCAAATCCCCTTTGCAAATGAACCGCACTAGGATAGTATTATTGCACATACAACAGACTTTTAGTAGTATAAATTTCAAAGTAAAGCGTCAATAACACGAGGATAGTGATTTGTACAAGTTACTAAAATCCAGTACTAAATTTTAGTACTGTCTTCGTGTAAACAAGTATTTTAGTACTAAATTCCAGTGCTGGTTTTAGTAACAATTCCAGTTTAGTGAATAGAAAACAATCCTATTTACTTGAGCCAGTACTACCCCCACTCCCACTTTACTAAAAACTAAACCCGTGTAAACATCTCATTTTAGCAGGCGTTCTAGCGTTTTATGACAGAATAGTGATTTGACACTTCGAATTCATTGTTTAAAACACTACTAACTTGAGCAAGCTGCTATTACCATGTAAACACAACATTCTTTTAAATCACTAGCTTTTATGCCTGATTTACACGTGTACAGTAGCTTAAGCAAGCTTCTAAAATAAGTAACTAAATTTAGTTGCTTGCATGGTCTAGACTATACTTTTAGTAGGTACTAAAAGTGTAGTCTACACCATGTAAGCAACTAAATTTAGTTATATATTTTAGAAGCTTGCTTAAGCTACTGTACACGTGTAAATCAGGCATTAGTACTGGATTTTAGTAACTTGTACAAGTCACTATCCTCGTGTAATTGAGGCTTTGATTTACACGTGTACAGTAGCTTAAGCAAGCTTCTAAAGCAAGTAGCAAAATTTAGTGACAGTGCTTGTCTACACACGTTTAGTAGATTTGTTAGCTACTTTGTTAAGTACGTAAATTAAAATAGCACGTCGTCCTGAAATAATTAGTTCTCTGGTAAAAAGAAACAACTTTCCATCTATGAAAAGAATTAATATATTAAATATTATAATATATAAATTAGTACAAAACGGTAGGTCGACAAAGTTACTTTGTAATTTTATTTGGAGTCCGTAAACCCAATTCCTTTTTTACTAATCATTCCATCGGACGAGAATTTCATTTCTATAATATAAATTAAATAATATTACAGCTGAAAGAAATAATATTAATTTTTTTTAAACTTATTAAATCAGCAATTCACTAAACGCTTGCCTAAACGCGTAGCTAAAATCGTTGTCTACACCAGCCAAGTATCGTTTTGGTTTGAATAATTCGGTGGTGGGAGTAGTTACTTGCGCAAGTAATTAGACAGTTGTTCTATTCACTTAACTAAAATATTTGCTAATTTGTTTACTTGCGTGAGTACTAAAAGTGTAGTCTAGACCATGCAAGCAACTAAATTTAGTAACTTATTTTAGAAGCTTGCTTAAGCTTACTTTGTAGGCATTATGCCTGATTTACACGTGTACAGTAGCTTAAGCAAACTACTAAAGCAAGTAGCTAAATTTAGTGACAGTGCTTGTCTACACACGTTTAGTAGATTTGTTAGCTACTTTGTTAAGTACGTAAATTAAAATAGCACGTTGTCCTGAAATAATTAGTTCTCTGGTAAAAAAAACAACTTTCCATCTATGAAAAGAATTAATATATTAAATATTATAATATATAAATTAGTAAAAACGGAACGTCGAAAAAGTTACTTTGTAGTTTTATTTGGAGTCCGCAAACCCAATATCCTTTTTTACTAATTATTCCCTCGGACGAGAATTTCATTTCTATAATATAAATTAAATAAAATAACGGCTGAAAGAAATAATGTTAATTTTTTTAAAACTTATTAAATCAGCAATTCACTAAATGCTTGCCTAAACGCGTAGCTAAAATCGTTGTCTACACCAGCCAAGTATCGTTATCGTCTGAATAATTCGGTGGTGGGAGTAGCTACTTGCACAAGTAATTAGACAGTTGTTCTATTCACTTAACTAAAATATTTGCTAATTTGTTTACTTGCGCGAGTACTAAAAGTGTAGTCTAGACCATGCAAGTAACTAAATTTAGTTACTTATTTTAGAAGCTTGCTTAAGCTACTGTACACGTGTAAATCAGGCATTAGGTTAAGTCACAAGCAAGTTGTACATAATTTTGTTTGTAGCAGTCAGTTTAGAGTCAATTTCGATAAACGAACATTTTCGGCATATTTTACTTTTTTATTTATGTAAAGAAAAGAAAGCTGCTGAGGCTCATAAAGAGATATGCAAAGTTTATGGTGCTGATTGCACTACAGAACGCACGTGTCAAAATTGTTATAAAAAATTCCGTTCTGGATATTTTTCACTAAAAGGTGGTCAACGTTCTGGTCGACCAACTGAAATTAATAATGACCAACTCAAAGCCATAATTGAAGAGGTTCGTCATATAACTGTTCGAGAAGTTGCAGAAAGCATAAATGTAGCCCACAAAACAATTGAAAATCATCTAAAATGTCTTGGACTCGCTAAGAAGCTGGATATTTCGGTTCCGCATGAATTGAAAGAGATTCATTTGACCCAACGAATCAATATTTGCGATATGCATCTTAAACGCAATGAACTCGATCCGTTTTTGAAACGAATCATCACTGGTGATGAAAAATGAGTCGTTTACAGTAACATCATCCGAAAACGATCATGGTCCAAGCGTAGTGAACCAGCACAAACCACATCGAAAGCTGAATTGCATCAGAAAAAGATCATGCTGTCAGTTTGGTGGGACTACAGAGGTGTTGTGTATCTTGAGCTGCTTCCAAGGAATCACACCATCAATTCCGATATTTATTGTCAGCAACTGATGAAATTAGATGAAGCCATCAAACAAAAACGGCCAGAAATGGCAAATCGCAAAGGAATTGTGTTCCATCATGATAATGCAAGGCCTCAGATATCTTTGTTAACTCGTGGGAAATTATTAGAGCTTGGTTGGGAAGTGATGTCGCATCCCCCATATAGCCCTGATCTGGCGCCATCTGATTACCATTTATTTTGAGGTTTGCAAAACTCTTTGAATGGCATAACTTTCACTAATGATGATGACCTAAAATCACACTTGGTTACGTTTTTTGCTGTTAAGGACAAGAAGTTCTATGAGCGAGGAATTATGAGGTTGACAGAAAGATGGCAAAAGGTCATTGAACAAAATGGAACATATATAATTGACTAAAGTTTATTCTTTGTATAAAAAATATTAGTTTTATTTCATAGTACAAAACCGAAATTATTTTCTTGCCAACCATAGTTATAACATTTTTTAATTAGTTGTTCAATCTTATATTTCTTGTGAATGCTCCAATCCGTGAGTTCTTAAAAGAGAGATTTGCCTATTTTTTAAATAGGCTCTCATTACATTTTTTTTAATTGATCGGTTTAAAAATTTCAAATATTTTTAATTTTACTTATTTTTTTATTGATTTAGCATCAAAGTAGGTATCATTTTATTTTTTTAGTTTATTTTTTTAATTTATAGTAATTTATGGGACTAGTGAGTAAAGATTAATTTTATCCACAAACGGAAATGTTAGCACACGAGGCAACGCCGAGTGTGGTATTTTCCGTAAGTGGATAAAAGTATCTTTACTCAAGAGTGGCATATAACATTTTATCCAAAACCTGCAAGTAAAATGAAAATTTCAAAATCATATTTGTATCATAATATTGCTTGTTCGTGACAGTAATCAATTTGACACTCTAGACTTTTGATTGACTTTTAATAAAATACTGGGATTTTACAGTATAGATTGCTTTGATTATCATCGTAACTAAGGAATTGTTATGTAACTAGAGACGCTAGAGTTTTGTGCTTCAACGATCTTATAATTTCACTCCTAAAACATGAATATTTGTAAAACGGGAACAGTATATGTACCTGAGTGTATCAAGGAAGAAGCGCAAGATGCAACTTACAACCTACTACCATCGAAGTCTATGAAAAAATACGAACAAGAGTTCCAAAAATTTGAAAAATGGCGAACAGAAAAAGGTGTTTGTGGAGTTAATGAAGACATCGTGCTTGCTTATTTTTCTGGTTTGGGAAAAACATATAAAATATCATCTTATTCAATGTTAAAATCGACCTTAATTATACACGAAAATGTTGACATTTCAACATTTTTTATACTGATAAGTTACCTAAAATCACAAGGACGGACCTATAAGCCAAAAAAAGCGAAAATTCTTGAAAGGCAACATATTGAACAATTTTTAACAGATGCACCCAACGATAAATATTTGATGATGAAGGTATTTTTGTACCTTTCTAGGTTGTTTTATTATTTGGTATATCTGGAGGTTGCCGTTGTGATGAGTTAACCAAGATGAATATTACAGACATAGAAGACAAAGAAACATATTTATACATATCTGTACCAGATACAAAAACCTATAAATCTCGCAGTTTCACTATCGTCAGAGAAGGCTATCCGGTCGATCCTATTAATATCTATAAAAAATATGTGTCTTTGCGTCCTCTACATATTGGTCACAGTAGATTCTTTATTAACTACAAGCAGGAGAAATGTACTGTTCAACCAGTTGGAATCAACACCTTATCGAAAATACCACGCATTATTGCAACTTATTTAAATCTACCTCATCCAGAACAATATACTGGTCATTGTTTCCGACGATCCTCGGCCACTCTTCTAGTTAATTCTGGAGGTGATTTAATGATTCTGAAACGTCATGGTGGTTGGAAGTCCTCTGCTAGTATCGCTGATAGTTATGTCAAAAATTCAGTGTCCAACAAAATTGATATTGCAAAGAAAATTCAGGGAATTCAGCCATCTACATCAACAATATGCTGGAAAAACATGATGTAATTAATAATGCACAGTTGAACATGTCTGACAATTCCACCGGGACCATTATTAAGGATTCCGTGCTGTCAAAATTATCATCAGGTGCCATTAATTTTTATGGAAATGTTGGTGTTATTAATTTACATGTTCAATCTCTTTAAATAATTGTAAATTGTTGTAACTCTTTCAATAAATTCCATGAACTCGAAATTATTGTGGGTAAATAATTGGACTTTGCCGGCTATAGAAACATTTTATTCACTTAGTGAGCGAAAATTCACTTTCGCTCACTAGTGAATAAAAGCCAACTTTGGTTGCTTGAAAATGTCAATATAATAGTAATTTTACTTGCAGGTATTGGATAAATGATATTTATATTATTCAATTAACTACATAACTTTGCTAGCTCTTTTAATTAATTATTATACAAGGTTTATCTGATGAGAATCCAGTAAACATCCAGAAACACGCCTGCTCGACCAAAAGTGTCATAAAATGTCAATTCATGTAATTTTATAATAATTTCGTAAGTTACAATTCAATAGGGTCTTTTCACATTTTTTCCAAATTATACAGGGAGTTAGTAAGTATCAGTAAAAAAAATTTTTTTTAGGTCTCACGTCTGGGTAATTTTGTAAATAGGTCGGAATATTTAACCTAAAACCGTAAAAATGTTTCTATCGACAGTTATTATTTTTGAAATTGCTTATCAATAGAAGCGAATACAGCTGTTCTCAAGGAACTTATAAATCTCTGTGTTTCTTCGCGTCATTGATCAATTTTCTCCAAGCTTTCCTATCAGTCACCATCTGGTTCCATCCTCTCACTCCCAGTATCCTCTGATCACTCGTCACCTCATCCCACCATCGCATCCTTGGTCTGCCTCTAGCTCGTCTCTCACTGGGTCTCCACACCATTAACATTTTCGCCGCTTCTCTACTATCATTTCTCCATACATGTCCTAGCCATTTTATTCTTTGGGCCTTTATAAATTTGACCACGTCTTCACCTCCCATTTCTTCAAGAAGTTCGAAATTCATTTTTGATCTAAATTCACAATTTATGCATTTGGGACCCAGTATAGTTCTCAGCACCTTCTTTTCAAAGACTATCAGTTGTTCTTCTTCTTTTCGCGTAATGCACATGACTTCGGATGCGTATGTGAGGACTGGTCTTATCATTGACTTGTAAATCCTTATCTTGGTACTTTTAGATATTCCTCTATCTTTTAGGATGTTCTTATTTGCGAAATAAGCTCTATTACCAGCTTGTATCTTTTTCTTAATTTCCTCATTTCTCTCATTTCTGCTATTTATTCGCACACCCAAATACATAAAACTTTGATCTTGTTCAATTCTGCAGTCGTCAATTATTAAATCTTGTTTGTCTTCTCTTGTTCTTCTCTGGCATATCATATACTTAGACTTCTTCTCGCTTATGATCAAACCTACTTTGCCTGCTTCTCTTTTAATGATTTTAAATATTTCCATCATCCCTCCCTTCGTTCTCGATATAATTACTACATCGTCTGCGTATGCTATTAGTTGACTCTCCTTACTGATTATTGTATCTTTACAGTCGGTAGTTCTAATTATTTTTTCAAGCATGATATTACATAGCGTCGCCGACAATGCATCATCCTGCCTCACTCCTCTATTTACTTCAAAGTTGCTGGTTTCACCTTCTAGCGTTCTTACGGTGGCTGTCGTTTCTTCCAGCGTCATCAAAATTGTCTTTATGAGTTTTTCTGGGACTTGAAACTCCTTCATAGTACTTTTTAAATATTTCCTATTAATTGACTGTGTCAAACGCTTGTTTAATGTCTATGAATAGCATGTGCATATCTATATCGTACTCGTGACTCTTTTCCATAATTTGCTTTATTATATGCACTGCATCCACTGTTGACTTGCCACGTCTAAAACCAAATTGATATCCCCCTATTATCTTATTCGCATATTCTTCAAGGCGGTTATGTATCACCGATGACAGGATCTTGTATGCCGTGTTAAGTATTGTTATGCCTCGGTAGTTATTGCAGTCCTCCGAGTTTCCTTTCTTCTTTATTGGTACTATTACCCCCTCCCTTCATTTCTGTGGCATCTTTTCTTGTCTCCATATCTGTTTTATTAAATCGCATATTTCGTAATGTAAAGTTTCTCCTCCATTCTTTATCATCTCCGCTGCTATTTCATCTCTTCCAAACGACTTCCCATTCTTTAATTTTTCTATCGCTTTTAGAATCTCTTCATTTGTCGGCTCTAGTACTTCATCACGATTTTCTGGGCTTTCTTCCGTAGACAGTTCAATTACATCATCTTGTAGCGTATTTAATAATTTCTTAAAGTGATTCGCCCATATTTTCTTGATGTTTTCTGTACCACTCTCCAGCCTTCCTATTTCGTTTATTAGTGCTCTAACTTTTATATCATATGTTTTTCCATTCTTCTTTAATTGCTTATAGAAGTTTCTTACATTGGCAATACTGTTTTCTTCAATTTCCTTCATTCTTCGTTCAATCCATTCATTCTTTTTTTTCTTATATAGTTTGTTCGCTTCCATTCTCTTCTCTTTATATTCATCATTATCTTCTTGTTTACTTGTTGACAGCCATTTGAGTCTTGCCTCCTTTTTTTTCTACTAATTTCTTCGCATTCGTCATCGAACCATATTTTCCATCTTCTTCTTTTTTTATATCCTAGTACTTGTACTGCGCTTGATTTAATATTTTCTTCAATGTTATTCCATTGTGTATCTATATCGTCGTCTTTCTCCCTCCCTTCAATTTGGCATTTTATCATTTCTTCATATTGGTAGATATACGGCTCTTTATTAAGTTTTTCCATTGCTATCCACCTTTTAGTTTCATATCTTTTGTTCTCTATTGCTGTTTTCTGCTTAATTTCTGTCACAACAAGCAGGTGGTCGGTATCAGCATTAGCGCCTCTATACGATCTTACATCTCTAATCGATGTAGCCCTCCTTTTTGTCACCATCACATGATCAATCTGGTTTCCATCTAGATTACCTCCACCAGGCCACATCCATGTCATCTTGTGCAGCTTTTTGTGCCTAAACTTCGTACTACTAATTATCATTTCAAGTCCTGCTGCCAGGTAGCATAATCTATTCCCGTTATCATTTGTTGCTAAGTGGATTGTTTCTTTACCGGCAACACCTTCTATATAATCTTCTTTTCCTATCTTTGCATTAAAATCGCCTAGGATAATCGCCGTATCATATTTTGGGACCGTGTCATTTAATTGCTCCAAGTCGCTATAGAATTGTTTCTTTTCAGAATCGCTGCTGTCTTCGGTTGGCGCATAAATATTTATTAACGACAAGTTATTAGGTTTCATCTTAATTCTTAAGTACGACAGTCGTCCACCCATCGGTTTAAAATGCAAGACTTTCTCACTCATTCTTTTGTTAATCATGAAACCTGTACCATTTCTCCCCTGTATGTCATCACCGGAGTACATAAAAACAAATTCCTTTCCATTAATCTCTCCTTCTCCTTTCCATCTTATTTCCTGTAGGGCAGCCACCTCTATTTTATACCTCATAAGTTCACTTGCCACTTCTTTCATCTTTCTAGGCTTTATTAGCGTTCGTATATTCCATGTACCTACTCTTAAGATTCCTTGCTTTGTGTTTTTCCTTTTACCATAAATCGATTTCCCATTTTCTCGCCTGGTCGTTTCATTTTGAGCTTCCAGATTGTTTGCAGCTAGTTTTTTGATGTCTGGTCCAGAGCATCTATTCTTTTTTCCACCAATTTTCCAGTTTGATGGTCCCAAGTTACAACACAGTCCGGTATGACAAGTTTCAGATGTCCCACTTTTACTTTTTTACCATTCTCTCTTTCGATTCTTGCTTGTGTTCTTATTTCCTTCATAATGTGTCTCTCCATAGGTGTAAGATCGCTATCCAAATATATTTGACTCCCCCTTAACTTGAATTTGTTTTTAAGAATTTCCATTTTATCATCCCACTTGGGTAGTTCGATGACGCATCGCTTTTCGCTTATCTTGTAAGCATTACTAATTTCTGCTGCTACTCCTAGCCGTTCCCTAATAAGGCTGTTAACCGCCAATTTCAGTTTATTTGGGTCTTTTTCATCAGTAGTTATGCCAGTAATTATCAAGTTATTCTTTATCCTTTCTCTCTCAATTCTTTCAAGTTTAAGCTCCAGTTCCATATTTTTTAATTCTAGTTTTTTTACTTGTTCTTTCACCTCTCTTGTGTTCATTCTCTTCTTTGATGGTTTGTACAACTCTATCAGAGTGTTCCGACTCGCTCTTAATTTTGGATACTTCTCCCTTCAAGTCGTTCACCTCTTGCTTAATTCCCTTAAGATTAGCCTTCATATCTGTCATAAAGTTAAACATCATCTCTGTAAGAGCATCCAATTTACCCTCAATTCTTGAGTTTTCCCATCGTATGCCGTCCCTTCTGGGTGATTCGGTACCATCTCCCACATCTCCTTCACTCGCAGTCTTTTGTTTTCGTGGCGGTGATCTATTCATCTTCTTGCTCCTTCTGAAGATATCATAGTCGGCCGGTCTCTTCTTATGGTAGTCATCCGTTGATGTGCCATCGCTGTCATCTATTATGGTCGTTTGATCTTTATTTTCAAATTTGATGTTCATCGTATACGGTTCTTTACTCTAGTAAGTAGACCAATTGTTTCACTCAAGGTAGATTAGTTTCAGATGAAACCGCTTCCCGGGCCGACCCCTCGGAGGTTGCAGTCTCACACAGAGAAACAAAAACGGCCCGATACTTCGCAGCTAAACTCAGACGTAACTTTCTCAAAACTGTATTGAACCGGTAGAACTATAATACCCAGCACTTTAACGACGCGTTTGTGCTATAGTTGTAATTGTCTCTGCGTACAAAAAAAAATAAATTAAAAAAAAAATCAGAAATACAATATGAAAAAAAATAATTAATTTTTTTGTCGTACTTAAAAAAAGTCCTTGGCCCTCGATTTTCTTCGGCATTTCTACGTTGATGGCAATCAAAATTTTTGGACGTGTGTGTCTTGTGGGCTCTAGTGGTGAAAATAAGGTTTTGGCAGAAAAATCTTTGCCAGGGCTACCACAATAAAATAAATTAAAAAATGAAAATGTCATCGTATCTCCGGGAATGTATAACCGATTCAGATAAAATTTGGTGTGCTGATGATTGTAGGTATAACGGCAGAAGTGACGATATTTTTTTTATTGATTATTATTATTATGAATTAATTGATATGACTTAATAGTCGTACATAAAGTATAGTCTGGGGCACGTTTGGAATTCTTAAATTTACAACGTATGCGCATGAATAGATTAACGAGAACCCGAAAATAAACTATAAAATAATAAATAAAAATAACCCCCCCGGTAGGAATTTTTTAAATACGCCACTGGTATAGAGAACATAATAAGTTGCTCATGCCCGATTGCACCACCTACCCTTAAATGTGACGCTTACCTAAGCGTCCCTTAATTTTAAGCGGCCCTTATTTTAGATTTCATTGCACCACTCTTTTTAACCTTCGGTTTAGTTAAGCGTTCATTAAATGTAGCAACGTCGCATTTTTATAGTAACTTTGGTTATATTTGTGTTTACTGTGGTTAAATCTGCAAATGTCAACGAGTTTTGTAACCTAAATTGTTATGTTATCTTTATTGAATTTAAATAATTTTAAATTTAAACTTCTAATTTTAAAGGAGAAATTCTCAAAATTGATTTAGAATTGAAGAAGATTGCGCTAAGCAAAGCCCTGAAAAATTAAATGAAAAGCTTTTTGTTTTTAAATTTATTTTAAATTAGTTTTGATAAATATATATAAAAATTATAAAATTTTAAAATCAAAACGACACCCATATGCCATAATGGGAAATCTTCGTTTCCATACCCCAAATAGTCTTTCGACTGTATTGCGGGTACGAATGTGGGATTCATTGTATCTTTCTTGTGATTCTGTTTCTGGATGCAGAAGAGAAGTTAACAAAATTTTACAAAGTATTATTTGTAGACATTGATAAACGCCAACACCTACAAAATTATACAATATGTTCAAAATTATAATTTATGCTAAATCATTTTCTAGTATATAAATCCATGTTCAACAATTTCAAGAATTTCTAAATCGTCTTCAAACAAATCATTATCCATTTTGATATATTTTGTATTTCACTAAATTCAAACTAAACTCGCTCACGGTGTGACTCTTTTTTGATATTTTAGGTTAAGGGACAGTTTAAGCCGTAGATTTCTGAGGTTTAAATTTAGGTGGTCTGTTTTAAGTTAAGGGGCGCTTAATTCAGTGGTGCAATGAAATAGGGTGGGGCTTAGCGATTTAAGGGAAGCTTAATGTTTAAGGGTAGGTGGTGCAATCGGGCATCAAAGCATCTAAATCATCTGCCGATATAGAGTAAACTTGCCTAAATCGTACCTGCTAAGGAGAAACTGTAATAAGTGTCTAAAAAATTAATGAAAAAAATTGAAATTGCAGCAGCTTTAAGGCTAGGGTTCTGCGAGTTGTTTCATTGGAAACGGTAGAACTCAAAAACGGCTTAACGGATTCATTTAAAATTTGGAGAGTACATACACAAAACATCAAGGCACAATAAGAAATATTTTATATTTTCGTATTTAAAATAAGAGTCTTTTTTAAGCCAAAAAGTCTACTTTATAAATTTTTTTATTCAAATCAAACTAAAGCATAGTTTATAATGATTACTATGATAAAAGAAAAAAATTTAAAAACAATAAATTTTTTATTACTGAAGAAGTTGAAAATTTGGAAACGGTAGACAGTCCAAACGGCTGATCCGATTAATTTGAAATTTGAATATGATATTTATGTTATAAAGGCCTACAATAAGACATATTTTTAAAAATAAAATTTTTTTAAATAATGTAATATTTTAATTTTTTTATTTCAAAAAATTATATTTTTTTAATATTTTTTATATTTAAGTGACATATATGCTCTAGTGAACATGTTCACCAAATTTCAAAATTTTCTGAAGCATATTTTCATTATTTTAATTTTTAATATTGAAGCACGAAGACAAACCCAATGGGTCTGACGTTTCGCTATAAGATGGCATTAGTATCGCATCAGTTTTCTTATGACGCGGTCAGACGCGGTTGATAAGTTGATACATACATAATATAATATGATACTAGACTAATATCTCGAGTTTCATCTTACGTTGTAAATATAAATTTAAAACATAACTTACTTACTAGTGTAAGCATACTTATACATGTGTACAATATTTTAACAAAAATAATAAATACATAAATTATTACTATGAGGTGTTATCCGTAACTATTTAAATTTATCTATAATAAAGTAATAACAATAAGTAAAAAAATATCAATTTGATATAACATCAGTTTAAAATGTAAGTAGATTATGTACATTAGACGGTCTACTTATTATAATTTATTATTACTCATTATACCTACTGTAATAACACGATTTTTATAATTAAAATTTAAAATATGATAAATCACAAGCAAGTTTTCTGTATCGTACGATATTAAATTACACTTGATCGGAATGAAAGTAAAAACATAAGCACTTACATAGTTAATTTCCTATATTATATTTTATTGAAAATATACATACGAATTTTATAACAAAAATCTAGATTTTTTGAGATGAAATTCGTACTTTCTTAAATTCAAAAATATGAAATAGAAGATATTGTGCGAATAACAGCTATTCAATATTTTTGTACAGGGGGTAAATAACCAGAAAAATTTGTGTACGCAAGACTCGGAATTCCAAAGAATTCCAATGATTTCCAAGAATTCCAATGATTTCCAAAGAATTCCAAAGATTTCCAAGGGAATTCCAACCACGTATACACAACTTTTTTGGGATATTTACCCCTTGTTTTTGTATTTAAAAAAAGGATCTATTTTGTATCGAAAAGTCTAGTTTATAATTTTTATATTCAAATCAAGCTAAAGCATATTATGTAGTAAGTTCATAATAATTAGATAGATACTACTATTTATTTATTTAAAAGTTGAAAAAGGAAAGGCACACACTCAAAACGGCTGATCCAACTGATTTGAATGATATTTACATTTGATATGATATTTATATAAATGATATTTATAACATTATGTTATAAAGGCTAACAAGACATAGTGCAGCTCCACCAAGCTTAGAAATTACTCGGAAAATTAGTCGTGGTTATTAAATTTATCTTATTCAGTTTTTTGTTATCTATTCTTGAGCTTTATTGTCTATAAAAAGGGGTCCAATTTAGAACAAATCTTCATAAATTGATTGCAATTCGACAAAATAAATTTTGGATTTTTAATATTTGTGCCGAGAAATTTCTTCATCCGACTGTACATTTTAAATATTATCAGCTCCAGCCACGTCTTCTAAAGTCCCTTCTAAAATTGGTCGAGTTGTATTATTTAAATTTTTTTATCTAAAAAAATATCCCTAATTTTTTTAGGGAACCCCAACACATGACCTTTAAATCTACCTCTGTTCCGGGGCAAGGAACCCACAAACGGTGGTCTACATGAGCCACGACTACCGGCGCCTACAATAAATTTAATAATTCTCTTCTGAGCAATAAAGTCATCTTTAGCCATCGTTGAAGAACCCCTAAAACAGATACCGTAGAATATTCTCGAAAAGATCTGTCTGTAGTAAATTAGCCCAAGTGCACCGATGTCGAGAACCCTTTAGAAGCTACGCATTTGAGTACGCACAGCGAGTTGAGGCGACCAAGAAGAGAAATACAGTGACTCTTAAAATTTAATCTATCAACAGTATTTATTTCTAAGAATTTAACATTGGATTTTTTCTCAACTTCTCTCGAATCCAATCGGAGCGAAGGTTATCACGATTCTGTGGATTGTGAAGAACCATGTAGGGAATATTCGCAAAATTCAAGTGCAATCCATTATGACGAATCCACAAACTTATAGTTGTTCCAAAAGTTGATCAGAACAGTTCTTAACCAATTACAAGGATATAGATAAGACAACACGTCTCTAGAAGTATCGTCCGCATAACATCAACGTGAGAAAATCAATAAAGACCAAATGGTCATTGACAAAAATAAGGAAGAGACCGTGCCCAAGATCATAAGCAAAAACGAGGATTTATAAACATATTGAATACCATCCGAGCCACAGTATATGTAACACTAAGAAATTGTACCCTATCAGACAAATACTAGTGGAACCAGTCAGCCACCACACATTCCGTATATCTCTGGCTCAGTACCGTAGCAAGCTCTTCTGGCACCTGAGGCAAACAGGAATATATGCGCCTCCCACCCCAAAAAAGTTACAAATGTTTTCAGAATCACAATTATTGTGATGAGCTCTTTTTTAGTCTCTTTCCGCTTTTTTGGAATCAAATCAATAACATGTTCAAAATCTATTTCTCCAAGATTTTGCGCCTCAGCTACCGCCTAAGGAAAAGTCTCAGTCTCCACACTTTTACTACGACACTGCTCCAGCTTGTCCATCAGCAGAAAGTGATCCACGCAATCAAATGTTCTATTTAAGTCTCAAGAAACCATCGGCGGGCGCTTCCCACGATGGAAATCCCCCATACTGCTCTCTGAAAATTATTAATCACCGTCATAGTAGAATTCGAGCATCGAAAGTCATGCTGCCCTGCAGAAATTATATAATGTCTTTCCATGTGCCCAAGGCCGTATTTAGGGGGATGGTTTTAAGGCATAGAACCCCATCTTCAAATTATTTATCAATTATTTAAGTTCAGGAAGTCCGACGGCAATCGTAAAAGAATCAGAAGAAAACAAAACCAGTCTTTAAAACTAATACAAAAAAATTAAACTTGAAGTGTTTAAATTATATTTAAACTTTTTAACCCCCCCCCCCCTTGAAAATCTAGTCTAAATACTGCCCTGCATGTGACACTGCAATCTGTGCAACATCGCATATTCAAATATTTTTGGCATACTTGGCTTCAGACTAATGGGGCGATAGTTAGGACAAGTCTGCTTTCTCTTCTTGTGAACTGGATCCATAGCAGATAACTTCGATTGGTCAGGAAAGATGTCGCCATAAAATGATTATGAAAGCGGTTTTCCAATTCAATTATTTAATAATGACCACATTAAGCTTTAGTTATTATTTCTGATATTAATAAATCGTAATTTTTACAATGGCGGTTTGTAATAAAGAGCACAGGGGCACGTACCCTCCCATCCCAAAATCAATAAAAGAATAGATTTTCATTCGAAATAAATATTTTAAAAACAATTTTTTTATTTTGTGCCCCCCACTGGTAAAAGTCACGAGCCGTCACTGATTTTTTACTACTCGATAGTCAAATTCAATCAAATTTATTCTATTTGTTGTAGTGGCACGGTTTTTAATTTGGAACCCAAGATCCACACTTTTTGTTACGCCACTGGTTAAATAATAGCAAATCATATTTATTATTTGTTAATAGTTTACAGTCATTGAAGGTTCTTGATTATTATTAATTAAAATTAATTTTCTAATAAAATTCAAAATTGATCTTGTCATTTCAAATATATAACGTAAACTTGAAACGAATGAAACTTCCAACATTTTTGTACCGAGAAATTATCATCATCTTAGAAAAAAGCATTTTAAACATGCATGTATCAATTGCAAATATGAGTAATTTACTAGACGTTTTATAATAGTGTAAACTAATAGTGACTGTCGGTATATGCCGACAACATCAAGGTGTGGTATAAATTTCATTGCATCATGATATTAAAAATGTATTCTCGACTGCGGGTATTCCCTCATTTAGTACTTACAGAACGACACCCATGATCGAATAGAAGAACTTCTATACATAATTTATTTTATGCACAAATATTGCATACCCTAATACCCGCCATCTGCCAGGTGCGAAACAACTCTGCGGCCGTGAAGCCACACCTTAATTAATACGGCTAATATCTGAACATAAGAAAATATAAAAAAAAACGTATTTTGACATAACAAATAGGAACAATTAAAAAACATAAAAAAATACGATTTAAGATGATAGCTCCTAAATCGTACTAGACTTTTTTTTTTTTTTTTTTTTTTTTTTATTTTAATAATTAATATCAACAATCAGAACAATAGTATAATATACAGCGTCCTATAAGCTGATTTGATGACCGTGTCGTGTAGGGAATACGCCCATCAGCGGTATCCGCTTTCGCATTTTGCGTTTATGGGAAAAGATCGCGAGGCCATTTTCTCTTCAGTCTTCTATATATATTTTCTTGTAGAAGATGATTGGTACTGGGGTTGGGGTGATCTTGTAACCTTAGATTGTGTTTCTCAGCACGTTTTTTAATTTCTTCTATTATGTAGTTGGTACTTAGGTCGTTATGCAAGGTTTGATTGGTTACGTACCATGGTGCGTCAGCAATCATTCGAAGGGTCTTAGACTGAAATATTTGTATTTTCTTTATATTTGACATACTAGCACATCCCCATAGCTCAATTCCGTAGGTCCAGATTGGTTTAATGATTGTCTTGTATATGAGAATTTTGTTTTCAATAGAAAGGATTGATTTTCTTCCAAGTAACCAATACATTTTCTTGACTTTTAAATCCATTTGCTTCCTTTTTTTCTTAATGTGCGTCTTCCACGTTAGCCTTTTGTCAAGGTATAGTCCAAGATATTTAACTTCATCGCTCTGTGGTATTTGTATGCCATTAATATAGATGGGTGGGCACTGCAGCCGGTTTAGGGTAAATGTAACGTGTATGGATTTTAACTCGTTTACCCTCATTCTCCACTTACATATCCAATCTTGAAGAAGGGACAGATGTGTTTGCAACTCTTCAGAAGCTTGTTGAGCATTGTCGTGTCTTGCCAGGATAGCAGTGTCATCTGCGAATGTGGCTATCTCTGTGTTTGTAGTGATAGGCAGGTCGGCGATATACAGAAGATACAACACTGGACCAAGCACACTTCCTTGTGGTACTCCTGATGCTATGGGATGGATATCTGACACTTCATCGTCTTGTTGGACTTGGAAATGACGATTTTGCAAATATGATTTTAAGACAAGATAGTAGTGGTGTGGCAAGGTTTGTTTAACCTTGAATAAAAGTCCCATATGCCAAACCTTGTCGAAAGCCTGTTTTATGTCCAGGAAGGCTGCCGAGCAGAATTGTTTTCCTTCTAACGTTCTATGGATTGTATTTACTATTCGGTGGCATTGTTGGATGGTTGAATGCTGCTGCCGGAATCCGAACTGATGCGTTGGTATTAAGTCATCCAGGAAGTTATTGTCATGTAAGCGTTTAAGGATAACTTTTTCCAGTAGTTTAGAGATGACTGGCAGCAAGCTTATTGGCCGGTATGATGATGCATCCGTGGGAGGTTTACCTGGTTTTAAAATTAGAATAATTCTGGCAAATTTTAGTTGCATTGGCCAGTATGTCAATCTTAGAATAGAATTAAACAATATTGTCAAGAATTTGATTCCCAAATTAGGTAATTCAGATAGTACTTTACCCGTTATTAGATCGTAACCAGGAGCCTTGTTCTGATTTAGCCTACTTATTTCATGTTCAACTTCATTTTTCTTGATTTTCCTTATCGGCGGCGACATTTGAAAAGGAGCTTCTAAGAATTGCATTACATCTTCCTCTGGCTCATCAGAATAAGGTTTGAAGACTTCTGAGAGATGGCGTGCGAATAGTTCGGCCTTTTCAGCATTTGATCTTGCCCAGGTATTATTTGGGTTACGTAAAGGCGGAATGGTTATTTGAGGCCTTTTAAATGTTTTTGTGGCTTTCCAGATAGAGTAGTCCTTGTTCGATAAGTTTTTCAAGTAATAATTGAAAGTCTCATTCTTCACTTCCTTCAGTTTTCTTTTAAGTTGATTTGATAGACGATTATATTCGGTTTTATCCCTAGGATTGCCACTTCGCTGCCATCTTGCTCTGGCTCTTCGTTTTTCTTTTACCATTTCTCTGATTTCCATAGGGATATTGCATATATTATTTGTTTTATTTTCTAGCGTGGGAGTTGATGTCCAGCCAGCATTTTGAACTGTTGTTACGAAGTGCTCTGTTGCGTGTTCCAATTCAGCGTTGGTCTTGATACTTAGCGCAATGTTTAAATTTTGATTTATGTACTCTCTGAAATGATCCCAATTAGTGCTTTTGTTATAGAGAGTAGGCCTTGGTTGCTTTTTAATGATAGTTACACCAATTGTTAGTATAACTGGGGTGTGGTCCGATGTTAAATCTAAGCTTGATTGCACTTCAGTAAAGTTTGTTGAAATTCCATTAGTTATATAGAAGTCTAACAAGTCGGGTATCTTGTCAGGATCAGCAGGCCAATAGGATGGTTCACCTGTTGAGAAGATGTTATAGTTGTTGTTGTCTATTACTTTGAGAAGTTCTCTTCCTTTCGTAGTTGTCAGTCTGGAGCCCCAGGCAGTATGCTTCGCATTGAAATCTCCACCTACTACGAATTTCTGGCCAAGCGTTGCAAAGAAAGGTTCCAATTGTTCTTTTTTAATATTGTGTCTGGGAGGACAATAGATTGCAGATATTTTTAGTTGACTGTTTAGTTGACTAACTTGGATTGTAGTAGCTTGGAGGAAATCTTTTTCGTATTTATTTTCCTCGTGATGTATCATTGCTTCTCTAATAATGATAGCAGTTCCCCCATGAGCTCTTCCATCGGGATGTAATGTGTGGTATATTTTGTAATTTGGTATTTTTATGTGTGATCGAGAGGTAAAGTGCGTTTCTGAAATGAGAAGTATGTCTATATTATTATTTGTTATGGATAGTTTAGTTTCATTAATTTTTGATTGGAGGCCATTGGCGTTCCATAGAGCAATTCTTATGTAATTTGCCATTAGGGTATCAATTTACCAATGACTTTGTTTAGTAAATCGATCATTAATGAATTTTGTTGCATAAGCTGATTGAACATATTTTTGAAATCATTCAGAAATTTTGATAGGGATATGTCTTCCTTGTTGCTTACATCTTGTGAATTATTATTTAGTGCTTCTGCATATGACGGTCTATAGTTTTGGTTATAAAATGTTCGTGTTGTCTTGTTTATGATTGGTCTTGAGGATTCAGGTGTTGAGTTATTTATGTTTAATGTCTGCGAATGCCTCTGTCCTTGTTGATAAGAGTTGTTTTTGAATTTGTCTTGTAGTTCTCTGTATACTGCACATCCTTTATAGTTTGCTGGATGAGGTCCGTTGCACAAGAAACATGTGGGTGGTGTATCCTTAGATTTTTGACAGGTTTTCGTGTCGTGCTGTCCTCCACATTTAACGCAAGCAAATGGGCGATTACAGTAGGCTTTCGTGTGGTTATACATTTGGCACCTTGAACATTGTACTATCTCAGTATTTCTTAGGGGTGGTTCAACCCGAACAATCCTGTTTTGGAGATGTCTTAATTCATATATAGCTTTATTGTTTTCAGCTGGTTCCAAATCAACAAAGAAAAGTGGTAGTGATTCTTTAGTTACTCGATGTTTGATATTGGTTATATTTCTTACTTTAAATCCTTTTGATTGCAATTCTTCCTTGATTTCTTCTGTGGGAGTTGATTGATGTATATGCCTGATTACTACACGATATGGCTTATCTTCCTTTAATTGGTAAGTATGATGGACAATATTTTCTTCTTTCAGGTATTTAATCATTTTTCGATAAGTGTCTGTGGTGATTGTGTTTATCTTCACTACATTATTTGCTAGGGTTTTTGTGTTAAATTGTTCTTGCTCCACTATCTTATTTAAAGTTTTAAGCATTTCTTGATAATTTAACACTCCGTGTATAAAAATAGGAGGTGGTCTATCAATCTTATTAAGTTGATTGTGGCTAGTGTCGGTTTCATTATTATTAGTTATTATTGTGAGCGGGAGGAATCTGTTGTTTTGTAATAATGGCGGTGACTCAGTTATAGGGGAAATTACCCGTTTTCTTTTATTTCTACCCACTTCTTGCCAAGCATGGTTGTTATTCTCTAGGTTGGTGTCAATTTTAGGATTTTGGTTTGTTGAAATTGATATATCATCTTCTGTCTCCATATTATGAAGATTAACCGCCCGAGGAGCGGTTAATTTGTAGTATTTGTTTGAGATTGATCGGTTTTTATTACGAGTGTATGCACAGTCAAATATTAGATTATAATTTACATACGCTTGGATATTTATCGCACTATCGCTCGGCACTTAGAAAACACATCCAACACGTTCTAAAGCTAACTTTAAACTGTACTAGACTTGAAACGAAAATTAATCCTTTCCTGAGGGGGAAGGTTAATCTTTCTCTTCACGCTGGTATTACCAGCTTTTCTTTTTGTGAAGAAACCCGAAGATGTTAAAACTAACTGACTTTGCCGCCAGCGATGGCCGGGTCTTAAACCAAGAATCCCAAAGCAAGTGCATGAACCAGTAACAATGATTTATTTAATTTCTCCAAAATCCAAGGACTAAAACAATAAGTTTGCGTCGTCACACAAATACTCTTATCGGCGTAATAAAAAAAAAACTCAAACGAAAGTTCTAGGGTATTTGACTAAAATTTAAAAACCTCATGAAATGATGTTTATGTGTATGTAACACATGTGGAATTTTTTTTTTCAAAAAATTTTAATCCAAAGCACCAAAAATTAATGTTAAAAGTTTAAATTAAAGATGCTTAGTTTAAACGTGTGCCTACGTCATACTTCATATTGAAAAATTTTACACCCACATGTCAACAAAAAATATTAACCTTAAATATCAACGCGGAAAATTTAAAAAACAACATACGAGCGCCAGTGACGGCATTAGTTTACACTAAAACAGTTCCGATTTATACTTTTTAGCGCCAAATTTCGTGCATTTTAAGTGTTTTTTTTTGGATTTTTTGTTCCTATTGATCCGGTCCCTAGTTGTTATACTTATTTATGACTAAGTAGACATGATAATTTGATTTTGTTTACTCATATAGAGAATTTGCTGCAGACCCGCCATGTTGAGTATGAACTACTACGTCACGGCAAAAATAGCGCGTTTGTGGTCATGTGATATTATTTTTATAAAGAATTTAAAATTAGCGTTTAATTAATTATTTAATTAATTAATGCTAAAAAAATACTTGTTTAGGCTTAATAGTAACCTAAACTATTATATTTGATATAGCCCGATCATCCTAGACAAAATTTCACTAAAAAACTGGAAGAAATGAAGTATGGAATTTTTTGACGCAGTTAGGTTCCAATGATGGAGTAGCATATGAAATCACAGTTTTAGACCAAAATTTGATATGGCGTGTGCCCGAAATTTTGGATTTTGTGTTTTGTCGATTTGCAGGCTTATTTTGCATTTATCGCTAAAAATGGTAATAACCTAATTTATAGAGAATTCAATTCTCTTCCTTTTTTGTGTGGACAATTTTGTTGTAAAATAATTATTTATTGCTAATAATATGCAAAAAGTGTGAAAAATTAGGAGAATGGCTCAGTTTTTTCAACTTTTAGACCATTTCTATTAAAAATAAGTGACACATTCAAATGATAAAGTTATAGAGGACTAAATTTCCTACAACTTTCGTAGGATTACGCCTAATGGGGAAACCACGTTAAAAAAAACGCGCCGAAAACTCTACTTCTACGCAGAACCGTGCCTGGGTATTTATCCGCCTACGTGCCAGTCTGTATGGCCGCCTATTTGATAACATCAAAGAAACAACATCCAAATTGAATTTTTAATGGAGACTTTTTTTGCTGACAAAATCATTGTTTTTGTATGTTATAAAATTGCGTTTAATTTTTTTAAAGAATAAATGATAATTTTTTATTTTCGAAATTCTTTGATTTTTTTTACTAAAAATAAATGAGAAAGCAGAAATCAATTTCAGTAAAAATTAAATAAGTTATGAGGAATTTTAGAAAAATTTGGTGGATGAACGCAGAAACACAACAAAGGGGTACAACGAGGTACAAACGATTTAAACTATTTTGGATCTAAAATACAAAATGGGAGGGGCTGGAGAATTTCAATTCTAGACGCTGGTCAGGCACGGCCCTACTTCTACTGTAGTGTTGAAATGAGTTGAGTCGCTTCCGCCATGCTTCTGTGTTAAGCGTGTTCCCGGCCGTGATCCATTCGTCGCACGAAAAACTTGTTTCAACGAAAGTTGTAGAAAATTTAGTCCTCTACAACTTTGCTATTTGAATATGTCACTTCATTTTAATACAAATGGTCTGAAAGTTGGAAAAACTAGACCAATCTCCTAACTGTTCTCACTTTCTGTTTATTATTAGCAATAAATAATTATTTTCCAACAAAATTGTCCACACAAAAAAGGTAGAGAATTTAATTTTCTATAAATTTGGTTATTACCATTTTTAGCAAGAAACGCAAAATAGGCCTGTAAATCGACAAAATCCAAAATCCAAAATTTCGGGCACACGCCATATCAAATTTTGGTCTAAAACTCTGATTTCATATGCTACTCTATCATTGGAACCTAACTGTGTCAAAAAATTTCATACTTCATTTTTTCCATATAAAATTTCTAGATTGATCGGACTAATATTTTTTGGCTATTTTTAAATGTTAGTCATTTTTGTGACCAAAAAAATGGCAACTGCTCCAAAAAAAATGTTACCCGTCAAATTAGAAGTATAAAAAAAACTTACTTACCAGGTAGCTACCAGCAAGTTTACAAAAATAATTTTATACAGAATACACTTCCAACCCACGGGTTTTGCAGTATTACAAATACACAAATATCTTCGGCGTCGTACTTGGAACCAACGGAGATAACTTTATTTTATTTATTTATTTTAGCATTACATTCTTGCAGAATATTACTATCTCTTGCTGAGATTTTACAGATCCGTTTACTGGGGTGGATCAATCCCCATTTTACAGTATACATAAATATTGTCTTGAACCGTATTCCTTTCTTCGCTCCTTCCACCTCTCACAGTCCTGTGTGTCTTTTGGCTGCTTCCACAATATTCCTCCATCTCTCTCTATCGTTGACTTTCTCGCTCCATCCTCTCACTCCCATGGTTCCAAGATTCCGCATCACCTGCTCCCACCATCTC
Organism: Cantharis lateralis; assembly: GCA_963170105.1. Lineage (NCBI taxonomy): Eukaryota > Metazoa > Arthropoda > Insecta > Coleoptera > Cantharidae > Cantharis > Cantharis lateralis. The sequence goes on from OY720629.1 coordinate 16,952,521, forward strand.
ACTCTCGGTCTGCCCCTCGCCCTAGTCTCACTTGGTTTCCACAGTGTTATTTCCTTTATGGCCGATGTGTTACTCTTCCTCATTACATGCCCCAACCAACCAATTCTTTGTGACTTCACGAACTTCACTATGTCCTCTCCATTCATAGCCTCCCGTATTTCATAATTCATCCGCTGTCTTTGTTCACCATTTGCCTCACTTACGGGTCCCAGTATCGCTCTTAACACCTTACGTTCGAATATTCTTAGCCTCTCTTCATCCACTTCGGACATACACAGTGTCTCCGCGGCGTAGGTGACCGTCGGTCTGATTAATGTTCTGTAAATCTTCAGTTTCGTTCTCATTGTTAGTTGGCTACTCGCTAGTATTTTCTTGTTTGCGTAGTAAACCCTGTTTCCCGCCTTGATTCTTCTTTCCAATTCTTCGTTTCTCTTTCCCGTTCTATCTATCATCACACCCAGGTAGCAGAATGACTCCACCTCTTCAAACTCGAAACCGTCCACCTCCAAATTTATTCTCGTTTGCGCCTCGTTTCTATTACACTTCATGTATTTCGTCTTGCTGGCGTTCACATTCAACCCCACCTTTTCAGCTTCTCTTACCATCTCTCTAAACGTCTCTACCATCTTCTTTCTTGATCTCGATACTATCACGATATCGTCAGCGTACGCGATTATTTCTATTTCCTTACGTGTTATCAGCCCCTCGCATCTGAGTTCTCTAATTATCTTATTTATCACTAGATTGAATAACGTCGCCGACAAGGCATCCCCCTGCCTCACGCCACCGTTTATTTGGAAAGTTGCTGTTCTACCCGTTGGTATTCTTACGCTCGCTTTAGAGTTCTTCATTGTCATTTTAATTAGTCTTTGCAGTTTCTCTGGCGTCGTTTCACTTAGTATCTTGTACAGCTCCGTTCTTCTTACTCTGTCGAAAGCCTGTTTAAAATCTAAAAACAGCAGGTGCAGGTCAATGTCATGTTCGTGGCATTTTTCTATTGTTTGTTTTAGCACATGAATCGCATCAACTGTAGATCTTCCCTTGACAAAGCCATATTGACATTCACTCATGTATTCTCTCGTGTGTGTAATCAATCTGCTGTGTATCAGTGCTGTCAACACCTTATACGCTGAGCTCAGTAACGTGATGCCTCTATAGTTCGCACATTCCTCTGAATTTCCCTTCTTTTTTATTACTACTATTTCCCCTTCGCTCCATTCTTCTGGCATTCTTTCTTCCTCCCACACTCTTCTGATCAACTCGCACAACCTCTCTTTTACCGCCGCTCCTCCATATTTCATGGGCTCCATCTCAATGCCATCCACTACCGGCGCCTTACCGTTTTTCATTCTGTCAATTGTCACTATGATCTCAGTGTTGGTTGGGGTGCTTACTATGTTTTCTACATCATCTTGTATATTCTCTTCACACTCGATGTTCTCTTCAATCTCACTGTTCCACAACCTTTGGAAATGTCTCATCCATATCTGTTCGATATCTTTTTCGTCGTATTCTATCAAACCCTGTTCGTTTTTCATTCCTCTTGCTCTGATGTTACATGTACTTTTTTGATTTTTCAGCTTTTGATAGAAAATCCTGGATCTGTTAATATTGTTATTTCTCTCTATTTCTTCCATCTGCTTTTCCATCCAGTCATTCTTTTTCCGTCTGTAAAGTTTAGTAGCTTCTCTCAACCTATTTTTATAGTTGTTTTTGTCTTCCTGCCTCCCAGTTCTCAACCATTTTTCTCTTGCGTTATTTTTATTGTTACCTGCTGCTTCGCATTCGTCGTCAAACCATTCTTTCTGTCGTTGCTTTTTTCTATAACCTATCTCTTCTTTTGCACCGCACATGATTCCCTCCGCTATATTCCTCCATTCGCTTTCCATATCATCGCACTTTTCTTTCCTTGTCATCTCTCTCTCTACTCTATTTTCGTATTGTCTCCTTGTTTTGGTCTTTTCCAGCTCTTCCACTGCTATTCTTCTTGACCCTGAGTTGCACATCTTGCACTTCGGTACATTTTGTTTAATTTTTGCTATCACCAAGTAATGGTCTGTGTCCGCATTTGCGCCTCTATAAGTTCTTACATCCAGTATCACTGCTTCTGTTTTTTGAGAGATCAGTACGTGGTCTATTTGGTTTCCAACGTTAGTATTTCCTCCCGGCCATACCCATGTTATTTTATGTAGTTTCGGGTGTTCAAATTTGGTGCTACTTATTACCATGCCTGTCGCTTCTGCCAGATCGCACAGTCTATTTCCATTATCGTTTGATTTTTCATGCACCGTATGTCTTCCTCCTACAGCGCATATGTAACTCTCTCGTCCAATCTGTGCATTGAAGTCTCCCATCACAATCATTATATCTTGCTTAGGTATCCAATCACACATCGCTTCCAATTCTTCATAAAATTTGTCTTTGTCGGCATTCTCACTTTCTTCTGTTGGTGCGTATGCATTCAAAATGGACAAATTTGTTTTTGCTCTTAGTCTCAAGTATGAAATTCTTCCACTAATTGGTTTAAAGGACATGACATTATCTACTACCTCCCTCGACACAAAAAAACCTGTGCCATTCCTCCCCTGGGCCTTTTCTCCCGAGTAAAAAAACGTATATTCCTTCTTTGCTACTTCACCTTCTCCCCCCCATCTAATCTCCTGCACTGCCGCCACCGCGACAGAGTATCTTTTCAATTCTCTTGCTACTTCACTCATCTTTCCAGGTTTTAGCAGTGTTCTCATGTTCCACGTGCCAATCCTCATATTATCTTTCTTTTCTCGTTTTATCTTTGGCTTCTTTATGTGTTCAATAATATTCATCTCGGTTCTTCCTTTCTCCACATCCGTTTTCGTTGCATGGGTCGACATAATGTGACGGTCCGCTTTTGTTTCGACTAGTTTTTTGAAATCCCCTTTGCTTTAAATTCCTCTTGCAAACTCAATTGGCCATCATTGCTTTCCTTCTCCAAGTCCCTCCATTGAAAAGTTCTGCCGTTTACCGTGAGCTTTTGGTATCCCGTTCTGGCCCTATTTCCTTTCTCGATTTGTTCCTTTGCCAGTTGTCTTATCTTACTTTGGATCTGCAACTCCTTCACCGTCATATCATTATCGATGTAAATCCTACTTCCTTTCAGCTTATTCTTGTTCTTCATAATTTTCATCTTTTCTTCCCAGCTTTCAACCTTCGCCACTACTACCTTTCTTTCTTCGTTTTTTCCTATCTCAAATGTTTCTGCCAGTTTCACATCTACCCCCAGTTTATCTCTCAATAGCGTGTCTAGATTTTCCATCAGATCACCCTCTTTGTTCGTTCTCATTCCTCTTATCACTATGTTGTTCCTTCTTTTTGACTTTTCCTGGTTTTCCATAGCCTTCTCCATAGCTTCTATTCTCTGGGTTAATTCCTTTTTTTCTTTGTCCCAGGCTAGCTCTTTCCTCCCCATCTCTTCCTGTATTCCTCTCATTTCTTCTTTCATCTTTATTATCTCTTCCCTGTTGTTCTTAAATCCTGCTCTCATCTCCTCTCTCATACCCTCGATGGCCTTTATTATCTCAATCGTTCCCATTTCTGTAGTGTCAACTCTTTCTCCTCCTGCGGTTGTTGTTTTCGCAGCCTTCTTTCTCAAATGCAAAATGTTTTGTTGTTCTTCAACTCCTTCCTCCCTGTTCGCCTGCCTTTTCAGCCCAAAGTAATTTGTTATCCGACCGTCACTATTTGCCCTTTCTCTAGTTTTTCCCACGTTTCCCTGGTTCATTAATAATAAATTATTAATAGTTGACAGTTATTATGCAACCCAACGTGCAGCTTGAAAATTCTAATTATTTCACAATGTATGTTAACCTCTATATGCAACCCACCCTACGTGTAATTTGCCAACACACTATTTCTTGTTCCTGTTTATACCCACGGGACCCAGTTCTTTCTGCGTCAATACGCTAACCCGAATCAACTTCTCGGAGGTCGACGTATTACAGTATTTTCACTTTAAAGGATACCAACAATTTAACCTCAAAAATATTTTACGTTTTGTGTTTTCCTTCTGTTACGTTGTCTGGGTCAATTTGCATTCCACAAACAATCCAACCGCATCCGCTCTCCCTGCTATCTCCAAATATCTCATACAACCCAAATTGCCTCTCCTAACAGCACGATATTCCTCAATTGTTCAGCCAAACTTTCAGTACAAACTGTACAGTACTACACAGTAATAAATTTTGTCGTGTAAAATGTTTAGTGTAGTTGGTAAATAAATTAGTGTTAATTTTTAGTGTTAAACTATACACTAGTTTATTTTTAACACTAAAACTTCTCTATATAGATAGAGTTTAACTCGAAGGTAAAATTAGCACAATGAAGAGTAAATTTCTTTCTTAATAGTGTGTGTCGGTTAGGTATCATGTATCAAATATTTATTCAAACATAGAATTCTCAGAAAGAATGACGTACATATTGTATAGGCTCCTGATAGTCGGGGTATAAATAAAAGTATTGCTTAGTATTGCTGGTAAGTGATATTGCTTGTTAGTTTAACCAGCAACTTAGTACAGTAACGTTGGTGCTTTTAAATTTTTTTAAACAAAAAGATATTTGAAGTTCCGTTTCCAGAAAACGCTAAACTCCTGTTTATATGATGTATTTTTACAAGGTGATTATAATATTTAAAAAATACACATTTTATTAAATAATTTTTAGAAATGGGTACAACGTGAAGTGTGGACGAAAGATTTCTAAATAGTAATTCGTAGATTGTAAGTGTTATTGTCTTTAATAAATTATGAATTGCAGTGAAGAATTAGGAGAATTATATCCCGGATTACAAATACATTTCGAAGAATTATTTCAACAAGTCGTAAACAAAATATAAATTATATTATTACAAAGCCAATGGAAAATTCAAATGGTAGAAGCGAAATCAAGTATTAAGTGGTAGTATTGAACTTAAATATTTTTTCATATACATAGATTATTAATAATTTTTTTTAGATAAGGGGCAAGACAACTATTGCGGATTGCAAAATTGCACTGAAATATTATCGAGTACCAATGTATCTTTAACGTATTGTTTTATCCAATTAATTCGTCGAAAATTAATAAAAAAATTACGTTTAAAGGCGGAAATTCCGACATCCTTAAATTGTTTTGAATTTTTGTCTTTAAATGTTATGTTTTTATTAATATACGTTGAGTTAATTGGGTGAAAACTATACATAAATGTTTTCAAAACACACTAGCAATGTTTTTACTACTATAAATAAAGAAATTTTCACACTACATTAAGTTTTTTTTTAACCTATTTAGTGTATTTTAACCAGGAAATTGATCTGATAGACTACAAGCCCATGGAAAATTTTATGGGGTCAAATGACCCACCATGAATCTTGTTTAGAACGATGCTGGTATATGAAAGAATAACTTTAAGCACTATGCCGTCAGTTTTGAACGGTACAGGTGAGTACACGGGAAAATTGAATTTTCCACCTAAAGATGGGAAATTACTACCAACTATTTTTGTACGGCTTTCTTCCACATGAGAAATCATAAAAAAATAATAACGAAGAACCTAGTGCCGTACAAAAATAATGGTACCGGGAGCGAGGATATTTTTTTAATTTCCCGAAGATTTTCTAATCGGTATAGGCGATTTATTACTGTACGGCATTTGTGTCATTCGCTTTGTATGTTTATGCAGATTCATTATTCAGAAACGCCGTACATGTTTGTTGGTACAGGGTGAGAAATCCGGGCCCGCAACCCTTCATCCCTAATTAGTATAGGGGTAGTGATTTGAAGCAACTTAAAATTTAATGATCTTAATACTATTTCATGAACCGATGATGTATTTCGTCATGCCGTACATTTTTTATGGAACATATGGGTGTTTGGGGAAAATTACTTTCGCTCTGAAAAGAGCGACTTTACAGGCACAATCAGTGCCGAAATATTAAAGATTTAATAATTTAATCTATTACTGTTTGTTTAACTCGTTTTATTTTAATTTAATTTTATATAAATTTATTTAATCAAAAAATCCCGGAAAAGCTTATACGCTGAAAATAACGGTTTTTAGTTTTGGGGTATATTATTCACAACGTTTAATTTCATAATTATGAACGGCATTGTAATTTTGAATTATTATTAAATATTATCGACATAATTTTGTTAGTGCCGTTCAGTCATTAATGACCGTAAGGGACACCATAAACGTCTTCGAAATTTTTATCAGCTGTAAAAAATCATCTAAATCAAAATGTACGGCATATGTGTTTCTTTGTTTTTTCATCTTTGATGAACTTAAAATGGCAATAATATTTGAAAATATTACTCCTCTTATAAATTAAGGAGCATTTTAGAAACTTATACTAAATATCGAAAATTTCATATTTTTCTTTTTATTCATATTTTCATTTGGTTCCATTTATTATAAACGACTATAAGGTACAACAATAATATTTAGTAACATCGTATTAAAAATTAAGTTATCATACAAGAATATATGATCTTTTATTCACAAAAATTAGATTTGACCCCAAAATTCAGAAAATTGTTTATTTATATTTATATTAACCATAATTTTTAGACGGCACAATTATTAAAAATTATTTCATGTGTTAAAGAATTTTTTTAAATAGGTGCCGTACATTTTACTATCATCTTACACCATACTGGTCTAGGGTAAGGGTTGCGGGCCCGGATTTCTCACCCTGTACCAACAAACATGTACGGCGTTTCTGAATAATGAATCTGCATAAACATACAAAGCGAATGACACAAATGCCGTACAGTAATAAATCGCCTATACCGATTAGAAAATCTTCGGGAAATTAAAAAAATATCCTCGCTCCCGGTACCATTATTTTTGTACGGCACTAGGTTCTTCGTTATTATTTTTTTATGATTTCTCATGTGGAAGAAAGCCGTACAAAAATAGTTGGTAGTAATTTCCCATCTTTAGGTGGAAAATTCAATTTTCCCGTGTACTCACCTGTACCGTTCAAAACTGACGGCATAGTGCTTAAAGTTATTCTTTCATATACCAGCATCGTTCTAAACAAGATTCATGGTGGGTCATTTGACCCGATAAAATTTTCCATGGGCTTGTAGTCTAATTAATTTCTATTTTTAATTTTATTTAACACTAAATTTTGTTCAGTGTACTCTAAATAAGGTTAACATTTTAACAAACTTTAGTGAACTCATTACACTACACTTAATTAAAATTGTTAGTGTAAAAATTTACACTAAATTGAGTGGACCTATATTGTCGTATTTTTCTTTTGTGTGTGGTTTTCAGTATTTGGAATTTTATTATTTGGTTTCATTTTTTTTTATTTTTTTTGTTCATTGGAAGCAGTTTATTCTTTTAAGTTATTTCCTGGGCAAGAGAAGTTCTTCTAATTTTTATTTGGCAAAGCAAAATTTTCAAAGTATAAGAAAATTTTGACGATGCCTCGTATTTTGTTTCGAAAGCTGATGATCAAGGCGTTTGCGCGAAGGAAAAGATAACTTCTTCTTGATTAGGTTTTCGAAGTGAAAAGGTGGTCTTATTTTTGATTTGGGTGAAAAGTGTTTGAATTTTCCCAAATTGTTTAAATTTTGGGAAAAGGTGAAATCTCTTTTGAGTATTATTTTGGGAAGAATCGAAGATTCCAGGCGAATTTTTGAAAGCTGGAATTTGGTTAGAGGTTTTCTCTACAGCAGCAATTATTGTAAAGATAAGTGCTAAATTATTTTTATTTTTTTTATATTAGGTATAATTTGCAATAATAATAAAAGGAATTTTATTTGAAAAATTTCACGCATGAAAATTTATTTCTGGTATTGAGCGCACATTGAAAGTTGCGTATCGGCGAAATTGATATCGCAGCTCACACATTTTTAATTTAAAAATTTTATTTTTGGAACATAAATTTATTTTTCAGTGGCACATAAGTAGGCATTCGGTTTTCTTTTTTTTTTTTATAGTATTAGGTGTTTTAATAGTTTGTGGAAAAATAGCACAACTAAATTTGGCGCCCATACGTGGAGGCAAAAATTTTATGAACCGACCGTTACCCTGGGATTAAAATTTACTATAATGAATGAACAGGATAAAAATCTAATAGGGGAGGGTAGCCCGGAATTTGACCCGGAGCGTAACTTTCAAAGTACCCGTAGAGGTACCCTTGAAATAGCTGGTGCTGAAGCGTTTGCTTTTTCAGCATTAATAGAGATGTTAGAGAAAACAAATAAAAGTAATTTGGAGTCTCAAAATGAATTCCGAATGCACATGCGGAATTTAGATAAAGCGATAAAGGAATTATCGGATAAAAGTCAGGTTACAAAAATAGGGGAAGAATTATTTAAAGACGAATCATTTGCAAACAAATTAAGTCTCAAAATTGAAGAGGCGGTGAATAAAAAACAGGTAGATAATAGTAATATGCATTTTAATACAGACCCAGGGAGAGTTAGTCAGACTTCCAATTCAGATTCATCCTTATTGTTAAGTAGTTGGGTAGCGGATTTGAATCTAAGTCTCAGTTCGGAAAAGTTGAAAAAATTTAAAGGTGATGGAAAATACAATCCAAAATTATTTATTAAAAACCTAGAAAGTATCACTTTAAAAATAAATGATATTACAAAATTAAAATCAATCATTCGTAATGCAATGGAAGGAGATGCAGAGAATTGGTACGGGATCGTAGAGGATGGGTTCAGTACGTTTGGGGAGTTTAGGGAAATGTTTTTGAGACAATTTTGGGGGGAAATGGAGCAGGAAAAAGTAAGGAGTAATATTAGGAACGGCAAGTATAGGGGGTTTATGGATCAATCTATGACAAATTACGCAATGAGAAAAATCAATGCGGCTAAACAAATTGATCCTCCTTATTCAGAGTGGGAATTGGTAAATGGGTTATCGCGACATTTTGATGATTACGTCATAGATAGAGTTATTATAGAAGATATTAGAACGATTGAAAAATTCCTAACGTTATTAAAGAGATTCGATGAACTACCACGTAATTGTAACAATAATAATTATAGGGGATTTCAAAATAATAGTAATTATGGAAATTACAACTATGGAAGTCAAAACCATAGGAACAACGGAAACAATAATAACGAACAAGGGGGTTATAATAATACCAGTCGAAGGGAAGGACTGAGATTTAATGAAGGGAATAGTGGAAGAGGGGCATATAATGCAAATGTACGTCGCGACGTTAACAATAGAGAGAACAGGAATGTACCAGTTAACGCAAATGTAAATGTGGTAAGTTCCAATCTAAACGAGGTAGATATTGCAGGTGCAAATATTGTGTCCTCGGATTTTCAGTAAGAGACAGGCCAAGGGTGATAAGTTCCTATCAACATCCCAGGGAATTTATCGGTGAACACCCAACAAATAATTACGAAGACAAAATTTTACCTTTTATTTTTATCAATGTAAATAACATTCGAATTAGAGCATTGGTAGACACTGGTGCGGAAATATCTTTGATTAACGAGGAACTAATAAAACATAATGTAGAAAATTTTGAAAACAAAATAATAAAAACCAACCCTGTTAATTTAGTAGCGGCAAATAACAAAAGGTTTTCAACTGTTAATAAAACGGTGATGGCTAAAATTAAAATAGGATCAGTGGAATTTATGGAGAGTATCATGATTATTAGTGAAATGAAAGTAGATTGTATTTTAGGGGTGGACCTACTTGATAAATTTGAGGTAGAGATAAGATTTCCGGATAAAATTATAACTGTTAAGGGAGAATTGATTCCATGGATTAGTGATAATGAAAAGAAAGTTAAAAATTTGGTAGTCAGTAAGGAGGTTACTAGTATTAATTTTGTTAATCAGGACAAAGATTCTGATAGGGGATCATTAAATCAAAATGAGAATGTTAATCAGCAATGGGAAGGTAAAAAGCTAATTTGCAAGGAATCAAAATTAGAAACAGTTAAAAATCTCTTACAGGAAAACTTAGCTCTAGTGAATGAGGAAAGTAGGGTGGCACAAGGGTATGAACACCGTTTACAAATTTATAATGAGGAAACCTTTAGGTGTAAAAATTACCCAATTCCTCACGCTTATCGAGAACAGGTTTGGAAAGAAATCGATCAAATGCTGAAAGATAATATAATCATGCAATGTAGTACGTCTTACATAAATCCGTTGGTAATAGTTAAAAAGGCTTCAGGAAGCTTGCGCTTATGTTTAGATGCCAGAAATCTTAATGCTATAAGTAAGCCTCAGTTTGAATGTCCGCAAGGCATAGATAACTTAATTAGCAGAGTTGGGGGAAAAGAAGTTTTTACAAAACTAGATCTACGTAATAGTTTCTGGTTGATTCCGCTTGCCAAGGAGTCACAAAAATATACGGGTTTCAGTGTGGATGGCCACACATTTGTCTTCAAAGTAGTACCTTTCGGCCTGTCTACAAGTAGTAGCGCATTAGTTAGGAGCATTCAGCACATTTTAAAACCTTACGAAGGGATATGTGTGCATTATGTAGACGATATTTTGATATTTAGTAGTAATGATGAAGAACATCGAGAGCATCTCGAGAAAATTTTGAATGCCTTAAATGAGGCGGGTTTAAAATTGAATGTAGAAAAATGTGAATTTTTCCAAAGTCAAGTTAATTATTTGGGCTTTTCTATTTCAAAAAGTAAAGTAGAAATTAGTAACAATAGACTTGAAGAAGTTAGGAATTACCCAAGGCCCACAAATTTACGAACATTAAGAGGGTTCCTTGGGGTATTAAATTATTATAAGCGTTTCATCCCAAACTATTCTGAGAAAACCTTGCCGTTGTTAGAATTATTAAAGAAAAAGGTAAAATGGAAATGGGGAGAAGAGCAAGAGTCAGCTTTTAATGACCTTAGACAAATACTTTTCCACCATTTTAATTTAATACACCCAGACTTTAACGTAGAATTCCTATTGCGAACGGATGCTTCCAAATACGCCATTTCTGCGGCTTTGAGTCAAGTTAAAGAGGGCATAGAAGTTCCGATTTGTTTCGCTTCACGAACGCTTCGAAAGAGCGAAATCAATTATACGGTTAGCGAGAAAGAAATGCTTGCTATTGTATTTGCGTTAACGAAACTTCGATTTTATCTAATCGGACGTAGATTCGTCATTGAAACAGACCATTCCGCCCTCACGTTCATGATGACTACTAAATTCTCTAATAACCGAATTTATCGTTGGTCACTACTCATTCAGGAGTATGATTTTGAAATCCGCCATGTAGAAGGGAAAAAGAACGTCATTGCAGATGCCTTTAGCAGGAATTTTGATCAAAAGCTCAGTACGGTAAAAGAAGTGTTAATAGCAGTAAATGAATTGTCACAAAACGATAAGCCTTTTACTATGAGTTGTGTGGAGTTGTCGCAGTTGGATGATTCCATAGTTCAGGTCAGGAATTTGATTAACTATAATGAAGGGGAGTATAAGGAGTACAAAATAAAAAATAACTTGGTAGTTAAAAAAATCAAAGAAAGGGAACTCTATGTAATTGACTTGGAGTTAGCGGAGCAAATTGCTAAGGAATTGCATTTAAAATATGGCCATGTGGGTATTGACAAGTGTTGGTTAATGTTTAGGGAAAATTACTTTTGTAAAAAGGATAGGAAAATTGTAAAAAAGGTGATTAACAAATGTCAATTGTGTCTATTGGGTAAATATAAGAACTATCACAACCAAAACACTGTAAATAATATTCAAGTTGAGGGACCTGGGGATTTAATAGCTATTGATTACATTGGTAACCTCATTGAAAGTGGTCCAGGGGTTAAAAATATTTTGGTGGTAATGGATATTTTTAGCAAATTTGTTAAATTATATCCGACTACAGTTTGTACAACGGATGTAACAATAAGAATTCTTGAAAACTACATTCGAGATGTTATTAAACCTAAGAAAATACTTGCAGACAACGCAACGTATTTTAACAATAATAAATTTAAAAATTATTGGTTGGATCGAAACATAGTAGTTTGTTATTGTGCAATCAGACATCCGGCTGGTAATCCGAGCGAGCGATATGTACAAGAGACCATCAAGTTCCTAAGATTACTAACCTACGAAGATAATCGGAATTGGTTTGACAAATTACATCAAGTAGAGTTTTTTTTAAATCATACACCGAGTACGGTGACGGAGGAATCTCCAGTATTTGTTATGACAGGGACTTTACCGGACAGACCGTGGACGGTTAAAAGTAGTGATATTGATTTTCAAAAAATTTTAGAAAGGGTGAAAGAAAAATTAATGAGATACAGAAGGCGTTACTTGAATAAAGTGAATACAAAAATAAAAAAGAAAACTAGTTTTAAGCCAAATGACAGGGTGATTATTAAAAACTTAAGGGTGGGAAAGCGATCTTCAAATTTATGTGCAAAATTACAGTTGCCGTATGAAGGTCCTTTCTTAGTTAATCGGCGTATAGCCGAAAATACGTATGAACTGATTAACCCAATCAATAATATGATTCGAGGTCGGTTCCACTTAAACGATATTTATGCCTTTGATCCAATAGAAAAGGATTTTTAACAAAACGCTAAAAATGGTTGAATTTGAGTATTTGGATTGATTTTTGTATGTATGATTTTCTGTTACTAATTACGGCTTGCTCTGTAAATCTGAGTTTGAGTAAATTGCGTAATAAATAGGTTTTGATTTGGTTAGCTTGGGAAAGTTTTAAAAATAAGTAAAAGGTTCATCTCATAAATGCAAAATTTTGAATTGAACAAGAGGTGCTATAATGTGAATTTTCTTCAAGTTTTATTAATCAGAAGTGGTTAATGGCATAAGTTACCATTAATTAATAAATAAATGGCTTATAAATAAAGAAAAAAGTAAATTTAAGTTGATGTACACGAAAAAGAAAAAACGACAATGTAGATTTTTACTCAAGTCCTTATTCCATGTCCTTTCATAAAAGTCTAGGGGCATAAAGATGTCGTATTTTTCTTTTGTGTGTGGTTTTCAGTATTTGGAATTTTATTATTTGGTTTCATTTTTTTTTATTTTTTTTGTTCATTGGAAGCAGTTTATTCTTTTAAGTTATTTCCTGGGCAAGAGAAGTTCTTCTAATTTTTATTTGGCAAAGCAAAATTTTCAAAGTATAAGAAAATTTTGACGATGCCTCGTATTTTGTTTCGAAAGCTGATGATCAAGGCGTTTGCGCGAAGGAAAAGATAACTTCTTCTTGATTAGGTTTTCGAAGTGAAAAGGTGGTCTTATTTTTGATTTGGGTGAAAAGTGTTTGAATTTTCCCAAATTGTTTAAATTTTGGGAAAAGGTGAAATCTCTTTTGAGTATTATTTTGGGAAGAATCGAAGATTCCAGGCGAATTTTTGAAAGCTGGAATTTGGTTAGAGGTTTTCTCTACAGCAGCAATTATTGTAAAGATAAGTGCTAAATTATTTTTATTTTTTTTATATTAGGTATAATTTGCAATAATAATAAAAGGAATTTTATTTGAAAAATTTCACGCATGAAAATTTATTTCTGGTATTGAGCGCACATTGAAAGTTGCGTATCGGCGAAATTGATATCGCAGCTCACACATTTTTAATTTAAAAATTTTATTTTTGGAACATAAATTTATTTTTCAGTGGCACATAAGTAGGCATTCGGTTTTCTTTTTTTTTTTTTTATAGTATTAGGTGTTTTAATAGTTTGTGGAAAAATAGCACAATATGAACACAAGCTAGTGTATTTTATGCCCGATTGCACCACCTACCCTTAAACGTTAAGCTTCCCTTAAATCGCTAAGGTCCACCTTATTTCATTGCACCACTGAATTAAGCGCCCCTTAACTTAAAACAGACCACCTAAATTTAAACCTCAGAAATCTACGGCTTAAACTGTCCCTTAACCTAAAATATCAGAAAAGAGTGACACCGTGAGCGAGTTTAGTTTGAATTTAGTGAAATACAAAATATATCAAAATGGATAATGATTTGTTTGAAGACGATTTAGAAATTCTTGAAATTGTTGAACATAGATTTATATACTACAAAAAAAATGATTTAGCATAAATTATAATTTTGAACATATTGTATAATTTTGTAGGTGTTGGCGTCTATCAATGTCTACAAATAATACTTTGTAAAATTTTGTTAACTCCTCTTTTGCATCCAGAAACAGAATCACAACAAAGATACAATGAATCCCACATTCGTACCCGCAATACAGTCGAAAGACTATTTGGGGTATGGAAACGAAGATTTCCCATTATGGCATATGGGTGTCGTTTAAAATTGGAAAATACGTTAACAGTAATAAAATAATAAATTGATTTTAAAATTTTATAATTTTTATAATTTATCAAAACTAATTCAAAATAAATTTAAAAACAAAAAGCTTTTTATTTAATTTTTCAGGGCTTTGCTTAGCGCAATCTTCTTCAATTTTAAATCAATTTTGATAATTTCTCCTTTAAAATTAGAAGTTTAAATTTAAAATTATTTAAATTCAATAAAGATGACATAACAATTTAGGTTACAAAGTGCTATATCGTGCCACACTCAAGTACTATAAAACATCCAATGCCACAATTTACAATAACATGTTTATTTCTTAACTACAAGCTGGTTATGACCATGGGTTATTCTGTGCAGAAGGGTATTCCACCACGGTCATAATACCAACACAAAACTGTTACAAAGTACCCATACAGGGTGTGACAAATGTTATTTAAACTTACATTTTACAATATACTACAATATCCCCCCTCACAAATCTAAACGATCGGGGGGTTTAATACACCTTTTAGGTCTATCTGGCCTCCCCCTTGTTTCCCTCTCGTCACTCAAGGTAGGGGTTTCTTCTTCGCTGGCTCTTATCTCTTCTTCTAAACTACCTCCCCTTCTTGGCTCTTCGAACAATTCGCTAAAACTCGGTAATTCCTCTCTCCTTACATCTGGTTGTACTTCCAGATCTGCGAACTCAAAATCCTCAGGTGCTATAAGTAAATTTTCTTCACTGGCTTTAGTTACATCCTCCTTTGTGCTCACCAGTTCCTCTTCCTGTCCATCTACTACCCTCGGTACCTTCAGAAGTTGATCTAAATGTCGTTTCCTTATCAGGTTTTCCTTAGCTAATCGGCAAAAATATACCCTATCTCCCAGTATCTCATCTATCTCTCCCTCTACCCATCCTTTTTTATTTGGGTTCCGATAATCTCGACAAAACACCCGGTCACCAACCTTAAACTGGATATCCCTATTACCTTTTGAGTAAACCTTCTTATCCTTACTCTCCAATAATAGGTCAAAACGGTTCCTGACTTTGTGTTTAAATATCTTACTAGCAGGTGTAACATTGGTAGCCATGTGAACAGAATTCCGGTAGTGGAACAGGTATCGGTTCATTAACGTTTCAAAAGTGCAATCCTTATTCTTTTCGTCCCTTAACGCTTTGTTTAATCCGTTTTTAAAACTTTTAACGCCGTTTTCTGCAAAACCGTTAGTAGCTGGATGCCCCGGGGGCGAAGTAACATGTTTAATACCATTGCCATATGCAAACCTTGCAAATTCCTCCGACGAAAATTGCGGACCATTGTCCGTAACTAGGACTTTTGGTAACCCAAATCTTGCAAAACATTCGCGAAACCTTTCGATTGTATTTTTAGAATCTGTTGTTTTAACGATGAAAGTTTCCACCCACTTAGAGAACGTATCTACAATTATCAAAACCATGTTTCCCTGTAGCGGTCCTAGATAATCCGCATGTATTCGTTCGAAAAAATATTTAGACTTTTCTGTGGGAATTAATTTCGCTTTTGATGGTTCTGGCCTCAATGATAAACAAATCGAACATGAATTTACGAACCTTTCTATTTCGTCGTCTAAAGAAGGCCACCAAAAGTACGACCTAGCATTGGCCTTCATCTTGGATATTCCTTCATGTGTATTGTGGAGTTCTTTCAACAACTGCAGTCGGCAAATTTTAGGTACAATAACCCTGTACCCCCACATTATGACATTTTTCTCTATATGCAATTCCGATCTTCTCATGAAATATGGCTTTAGGTCCTCGTTTTCATTAACTGCAGGAAATCCTACGCGAATATAATTAAAGATTTTACCTAATTCGGGGTCTCTTCGTGTTTCCGATATCAACTTAGGTAAGTCAATTGGTAAACTGCCTTCGACAAAATTTAAATAATCGTTTTCGGTTTCAATTTCCTCTTCTTCGCTCAATGGTAACGGTAACCTCGACAAATAATCTGCTAGCACATTGTGTTTGCCCTTAATAAACCTGAAAGTATAATCAAAATTAGCCAAAAATAAAGACCATCTCTGTAGTCGGCCAGCAGCCATCTGTGGCAAACTTTTGTGCTCCCCAAATAGCGCCAGCAGGGGCTTGTGGTCCGTTAAGATTTCAAACTTCCTTCCTACTAGATATTGAAAAAATTTCTTAGTCGCCCACACAATGCTTAATGCCTCTTTCTGTATCATTGCATAGTTTTGCTCTGCCTTAGATAAGACCCTTGAAATAAAACTTATTGGCCTACATATTCCGTCTGGGTATACATGCGCCAGTACTGCCCCAATTCCTTTAGAACTGCTATCGCAGGCTAAGCGCAAAGGTAAATCTGGGTTGTAATGCACCAGTACTCGCTCGGAAATAATTTCTTGTTTAACCCATTGTAGCGATGCCTTACATTCATTAGTCCATTTAAATACACTGTTCTTCTGCAATAGGTTATACAATGGCTTCATCCTCGCGGAGAGGTTAGGGATAAATTTTCCATAATAGTTGACCATACCTAAAAATGCCCTCACCTCATTGGCATTCGATGGGGCCGGCGCATTCGAAATGGCTTTACACTTATTCTCGTCCTTTTGTATCCCCCTAAGCCGAAATTGTATGTCCCAGGTACGTAATGGTGTCCCGAAAAAATTCGCATTTCTTTTTATTCAGTCTGAACCCTGCCTTCTCTAATCGGGTCAGTACTTCCTCTAAATTCTGCAAATGTTCCTCTTTCGTCTTGCCGGTTACTATGATGTCGTCCACAAAATTGCAAGCTCCTTTTGTTCCCTGCAGAACCTTCTCCACTATACATTGAAATAGTGTACAGGCGGGCTTTGTACCATACGTTAATCGGTTGACCCTAAAAATTCCGTAAGGTGTGCTCCAAGCTAATAAATTTCCCGTCTCCTCATCTAACACCAGCTGATTAAAAGCATTTATGAAATCTAATTTAGTAAACTGCTGCCCTCCTCCAATAGCAGCAAACATTTCTTCAATTCGTGGCAGCGGGTGGTTAAAGTCTTTCAAATATTTGTTTATCGTAATTTTGTAATTTGCACAAATTCGAATGTCTTTGCCGTTAGCTTTCATAACCGGCACCAAAGGCGTTCCGAAATCTGAATTTTCCACCCTTTCTATTACTCCGCTTTTCTCCAAACGCTCCAATTCCTCTAGAACCCTCTTCCTAAACGCAAACGGAATTGGCCGAGGCTTGTGAAAAACCGGCTTTATATCTTCCACTGTTTCTAGTTTAATTTTGTTCCCATTATAAGTGCCTAATTCGTTTTTAAACAAATCCTTGTGTTTCTCTAAAATACTTTCTAAATTGGCCGTACTCAACCTGTTAACCTGCACATGGGATC
This sequence comes from Cantharis lateralis, assembly GCA_963170105.1. Taxonomy (NCBI): domain Eukaryota; kingdom Metazoa; phylum Arthropoda; class Insecta; order Coleoptera; family Cantharidae; genus Cantharis; species Cantharis lateralis. The sequence goes on from OY720629.1 coordinate 16,970,139, forward strand.
CTCCAATAGTTAACCGAAACTCGTTTAGAATATCTCTTCCTAACAGGGCTCGACTGGCGCCCTTCACAATTACCAATCTACAAGGTTTGCGCTCGCCGTTAATAGCAATTGTTACTCGCAACTGTCCTATTGGTGTAATCACCTGACCTGAGTACGTTTTTAACTTCACAATTGTACTTTCCATTTGCACGTCTCGGAAATTTTGCTGAACCACCTTTAACGGTATGCAACTCACCCCTGCACCCGTATCCACCTCCATTGGTATTAAACGGCCGTTGACCTCCACATCGATCATAATCGGAGCAACGAAATTACAACTACTCGTGATGTTCAGCATATCCACCGTCTCTTCCTCCACAAAGTGCTGGTACGATTCTTCCTTCTTACAAGCCGCGGCGATATGCCCTTTTCTTTTACATTTCGAACAAACGTATCTTCTAAATCTGCAGTTTTTAAAAACATGGTTAGCCTTACCACAAGCAAAACATAACGAACCCGTTTCGTTTTCCCCTCCTGCTGTAGGAGGCTTTGCACGTGACCCCCTCGTTGGTTTCTCCTCGTGAAACAGTTTGTCCACCCCAACCTGTCGTTTTTCCATTGTCGTTGCTTCTTTTTGGGCCGCTATCTGCATCAATTCCTTCAATGGTTTAACTAACTTCTCCTCACCTAACCTATCTAAAATAGGACCTGCTCGCATCCCATAAACAAATTTGAATTTTACATGCTCCATTAAAAACGCTCCAAACTCACAGTCCGCTGCCACCCCTTTTACCTTTGCATACCACTCGCTTACATTCTCGTTTGACTGCTTCAGGTTCTCGAATTCTCTTCTCTTACAGTGAGCAGACACCCGTGGTGCGAATTGCCCTTTTAACAGCTCCACTAAATCCCCAAACGATTTGTCTTTAGGCTTGGTTGGATCACACAAGTTTTTTAAAATTTTGTACACGTCTTTGTGCACACTTGTAATTAAAATTGCCACCTTTCTATTTTCCTCGATCTCCTGAACCACAAACTGCTGTTCTAGCCTGTCTAAAAATATCTCTAAATCGTCTTCGAGCTTATACTCTTCTATCGCCTGGTAGCTATTCCTAACAACAATTGTTTGAGCCATTTTTCTTTCAAAACCTTTCTAATCAATCGGCCAATCAGAACTTTTCCCGAAAACTAGCAAATCAGAACTTTTCCCGAAAACAATGCCAATATCAAACCTTTTCCAACAATCGTTATACTAACTCCTTCTAACCCATTCCTTAAAGTTTAATCCTCGTCGCCATAATTTTGTATGCTATATCGTGCCACACTCAAGTACTATAAAACATCCAATGCCACAATTTACAATAACATGTTTATTTCTTAACTACAAGCTGGTTATGACCATGGGTTATTCTGTGCAGAAGGGTATTCCACCACGGTCATAATACCAACACAAAACTGTTACAAAGTACCCATACAGGGTGTGACAAATGTTATTTAAACTTACATTTTACAATATACTACACAAAACTCGTTGACATTTGCAGATTTAACCACACTAAACACAAATATAACCAAAGTTACTATAAAAATGCGACGTTGCTACATTTAATGAACGCTTAACTAAACCGAAGGTTAAAAAGAGTGGTGCAATGAAATCTAAAGTAAGGGCCGCTTACGTAAGCGTCACATTTAAGGGTAGGTGGTGCAATCGGGCATTAGTGTAAAATTTTTACTCTATATTTTCTACTGTGTACTATCGTGCGGATCGCTGCACCAAATTGTTGCGGCAACGGAACCAGAAACTTCGGCTGACAGAAATCCTCGAGACAATTATCAGACAAATGGGAAGAGTGTATTCACCACTTTCAACAAATATTCATGGCAATCAAAGTCAATGTCAAAAAAAAACAAAAATTCGACATCAGATGGTACAAAATACCCAGAAAGTGAATGGTATTTTAAATATAGCAAATATATTAATTTATAGGTGCTTCCTATAAAAATTAAGATGGTAAAGTAAACGTCACAAAAATTACCAATCTTACCTATCAGAAGACGAGATTTATGATTAAATAACATAAAATTTATTAAAAATTTGCAACCTTCACCAACGTGCGGTTCTAATGCTCTTATCCAAAATAATCCTATCTTGAAACCAAGGGCGTTTCACAAGGCGATTCGAAATATAACGTCGTACGTCGAAAGCAATAACAAATTTTCAAAAATTTGTTACAGACTATGCCCAAATAGCACCATAGTCACTTTCGCTTTTTGGTAACCCAATTTTTTTTTTAAATTATTGCATCCTTTTTAACGCACGGCACCTAAAATTTAAAATATCGAAAAGGACGAAAAAGCAAACGTTAGTGACGTCAGTGACGATCAGTGCGCAGCGTCAGCTTGTTAACATTTCCGTCTTATAACCTTACAATAAATTGTGCTATGGATTCCTCCTCGTCAGTCTTGTATCATTTTCCTAACTTTTAAGTAAATAACCATTTCCTTGATTTAAAAAAATTCTTAGTCCTACACTCTGTCAAAAATGTCAAATTAATGATTTTTCATTGGTTTTTAATTAATAATTTTCTACGTTAGTATTCTTTACTTTACAGGTAAAATTGTATTATTATAATGTTTTGTTTAGATTTTGTATAATGGTATTACATGCTAAATTTACCACAATATTTACTTGAAATTTATTTTTTAACCCTTGTGTTACCAACCGGGTACCCGGGTGCCCATCGACGTACATTTTGTTCAATAACTATTTCTATAAAAAAAAATTGCTAAAAACCTTTCGGATCCCCACCATTTGACCGATTTTTTATCGAAATATGCACTGAAAAGTTTTGTTTTGTTTTTTTAATAAAGAAAATTTCCAAATTGAAAAAAAGTACACGTATATACTTACCGGGTACCCGCATATAAAAATACTTCAATTCAAGAAATATAAAATAAAATTGAAATATTTTTATACAAAAAGGAATAATTAACTATAAATTAATAAGTTATAATAAATAATATAAATTTTTAATTGTTTATTTATCAAATTCAAATTAAACTATGTAAATATAGCAGTGGTTACTTGTTTTTAATTATAATTTGAGAGATATTTTTACGAGGATATTTATTAGTAAGTTAAATATATAAATTGCACTTTTCTCGTATATTTTTATTAATTATTGTGACGCGTTTCGACTTCAAACAGTCATCATCGGACAATAAACATCAATTGTTTAATATGTAAGATTTAACTTATTCATTTTATTATATTAGATTTTAATTAATTAATATTTTCTGTAGTGTCCGATGATGACTGTTTGAAGTCGAAACGCGTCACAATAATTAATAAAAATATACGAGAAAAGTGCAATTTATATAGTATTTAACTTATACTTGTTTTTCTTATTATAGAACAAATTTTCAAAAATTTATAAATTATTTAGGTGTAAATACCTTCAATAACCATTAATAAATCAATATCCATAAAATACATACAATAATTTCAAATTACAGCTGAATATTACATACAAATTCGTTCATGGTACCCGGGTACCCTGGTTGGCCAATAGTGTAAATTTATTTGGTTGGTAACACAAGGGTTGAGTTAATTTCTACTTGGATGTAAATTTATTTATTTATTTATTTATTTAACGGTTTAGACACACACCCAACAGTTGTAAACTCATTATATGCAGTGTGTACCAAAAAAACATAATAATACATATTATATAAAAAAAATGTTACAAAGAAAAAAGAAAAAAAAAAGAAAATTTTATTTTAATTGCAAATATATTATATACAGGGTGACCCAGACCACCCGTATCAGTACTTTTTTTCAAAAACGGTAAGTCGTAGAGAGTTGGGCTAAAAAAATTTATTACAAAAGCCCTAATGACGAATCTAATGGTGATATTATTATTTCCGGGAAAAGTCGGCATCCAGAGTAGTTTGCTCCAGAAAGTCCAGAAATCCAGAATTTTAAATGGCACCATATGTCGAAAGTGGTATCGTTGGAAAGCTCTTTAAAAAATAAGCAAGTTTTGTAGGAATATTTTTTTTATTACTCCCACCCCTTTTAAGTTATATTCGACTTAAGTTATTAAATTTCAATTTCTTATAACGAACTTAACTTTAAAAAAGTCAGAACTTGAAACCCAGCTACCGCGTTAGAGCAATGTCACAAGTGTTCAAAATGTCTTCCATTTACTTCTAAACACTGTTGAGCTCTTCTGGTTATACTATCAGTGGCTCTAAGTACTTCTTCAGTGTTTAATGATCGACAGGCATTGCAAATTCTGAGCTTCATATCATCTCTCGTTGTCGGTTTTTTTGTATAAAATTTGTAAATGTATCAAAATAGATGTTCTCAAAGTTTGCAACCAAAATTCAACACTTTTGTAATTATTCCGAGACCACCTCGCTCGAAAAAAACGACCACGAATTAAAAAAATTATAAATAAACATGTTCCGGTCAATGTAAAAGGTTGCAAATCAACACAACTGTTTGGTATATTTTTCCTATGTATCTGTCAAGTTTGCAGAACTTTTGGAATTTTTTTGGTCGGTTTATTAGAAAAAAACATAAATTTTTATTAAAAAAATATGTTCCGTTCTCTTAAATTGTTTGCAAATTTGATACGTGACATAAAATAATATATTTAACACTACTACAAGTTTGCAAAACTTTTCGAATTTTTTTCACGAGCATACAACAAATTTCAATTTTTTTGCAGTTTTAACAATGTTCCGGACTTGGGAAGGAGATGCAAAATTAGATTTATTGCTTTCTCGATGTACTATCACTTGTGCGAAGTTTGAAGACTTTTGGAATTATTGTTAAATTTTCGATTTTTAATGTTCGCGATTAACCGTGCCCGCTGTTCCGAAAATTTTTACATACTTTTTACAAAAAGTTCCAAAAATAAAAGCATATCCGTGTAAATATTTATATAATTTTTACGTAGGTTCCGAGAAATTTAAATAAAATATCCTCAGTATCTGAGAAAAAGATGAATAAAATTAATGTACAATTATGACAATGCATACGCATATTATGTATGTAACGATGTACTAAACCCATAATACCTTAAATAATTAGAGTTAAATAAAATGAATTAATGAATATTAAACGAAGAACAAAGTTAATAAAACGATATACTACATTTTGTTGTAAATTTGCAAGCTTTCGTATACTATAGTTTTTTTGAAAAATAATACGTTTTATTAACTTGTTCTTCGTTTAAAATTAATTAATTCCTTAAATAAAATGTCTCGATTAACGGTGATTTTCATATATCAGTGCGACTCCTCCCCGTCATTACCACGGATAAACGAAGTTCCAGTGGCGGATTAAGACACTCTGGAGCTCGGGGCCCTAAAGTATTTTTGGACCCCTAAAGGGGCGGAGAGGAGTAAAGTCCCCACGAGCGCCGCAGGCAGACAAAATTTGCGTCTTCAAGATCAACAGGATTTAAACGTAAGAAATTTTTCAAGGTTTCATTGTAATGCAAAAGTAACCACAAAAGTCCAATGAAATTTTTATCAATTAAATTCTTTCAATGTCTACGAAAAAAGAATTAAATAAGCCTTAACTGATAATTTTAATAATAATTTCACTTAAATCGGGCCCCTTCCCTTGCATGGCCTGGGGCGGTGGCCCCCCGCTATTAATCCGCCACTGCGAGGTTCTACTGAACATAATTTCCCTGTTTGTTTAATATCAAAACAATAGGTAAGGCTAGCGATTTTACATTTTACAACTCGCGTTACAGCTTTCCCAGAAAATAGTCACATTACATATTTTGTAAAAAGAAAAATACGCTGTAATTGTTAAAAGTAATAAGACACAATATCCAAAGTTCTAAATAGTACCATATAGTACATAATACATATATTACAGGAACATATTAAAAAAAATCATAAAAATGATTCCCGCAGCTTTTTGTAGGATATCAAAATTATCACATCATTTTAAACCTTTCAAGACGGATTTTTAAAATTACGTATTAAAATCATGAATTATATTTCAAATAACTTAAATAGAGAGCTTTTCAAACAATTTGTTATTTTGTTCTGAATTTTTCGAGAAAATTTATTTTTGGCCTTCTTATTTTTTTGAAAAATTTTTTTTTTAATAAATTTGTATTACAATCTATCTGGACATGGGACAGTATAAGATGGTATAAGCTATCAGTCTTGAAATTTTTCAAAAATTACATAATATATTCAAATTTGTCTCAAAAGGGTTAAGGCAGTATTCAGCTTTGAACAAAATATGGGTAGAGAAGGGTTTTTTAACTACATTGTTAACTACATTATCTACTTATCTAAATTAAGCGGTTACTTATATTTATTTATTTATTTATAGTACTGGGTAAATTCACAATAAAAATGAGTAGAAATAACACTTATTAGTAGTACCTTTAACAAATTTTGCAAAGTAATTGCTATTAAAGTTCGCAACAGTTCGGCTAGAAATCCGAGCTTAACCACTTTACAATTTGCACCATCAGTATGTTTCGAAGTGCCACGTAAGAGCGTCGCGATGCCACCTATAATAGCTGAAACACTAAAGGCTTGGTTATTATCCGCCCTTGTCATACATGGTGCTGTAGCAGGTAATCCTGACGCGAAAAGACTTTATGATGACCTACTTTCAAATTACAATAAACTTGTACGACCAGTTGTCAATACTTCTGATGTTCTTCGGGTGTGCATTAAATTAAAACTTTCACAACTTATAGATGTGGTAAGCATTAATTAATAATTTTAACCCCCTGTTCATGGTAAAGCTAATATTCTTTTAAATATCTTTAAAATAATTTTCCTTGAAAATCTAGTATCAGATTACATCTATGAAAGTAAACGGTGCCTGAAATCAGTGGTAATATTCTCAATATTCGAATACACAAAAGGGTTGCATATAGGTCAATAAAAACTACGTATTTGAAAATGCCAAGTGAAAAAATTTAGTATAAGTCTATAATATAATATCCCATTTTAAGATGCATACACTACATTTTGTTTAAAAAACCGAAATTTTAATAAAGTAGCTATTTGTCCACCTTTTACATATTTTAGCACTTTCTTTTATGTATAACCTATATTATATAAACTTTACCAGATTTCCTATTTTTGTAAGGCATTTTTTACTGTTACTGCTTGCCTTTCATAGTGAATAAAATGCAGAAATATTGCATATATTTTCATAACTTCTAAGCAATATAAAGCTATGTATCCATCAAGGTTTTCAAAAGAGAAAACAACCAAATAATAATTAAATTTTGATATTTTAATACCGTGTGAACGTCAAAACTGTCAACCGACAATATTGCCTCGATCTCACGATCTTGGCTAAAAGTAACATTCTGATGGGACACAAAGTGATGATTTTGCGCATAAAATATAATATCTTCTACAAACTTCAAAACAAGGTGACATGGTTGGAAACCATTTAAAATAATTCAAATGCTTACTTTCTTACCGTTCCATACCATTTTATAGATTTTTTTTTAAATCTAAATGAGAATTTATTAATTTGTAATGTGTAAGTTGTAACCGGCACTCGATTTCCTGATTTGCTGTGGTGTGAAGTTCTGGCGAAGTTTGACACTGACATTATGTGCATTATAAACTATTTTATTCATAGTGAATATGACAAATTAATAAAAATTAAAAATTTTAGCTAATAAAAACCAAAATTACATCAAGGGAAAACAATAATCGCGAAAAACATTCCAATCAACATTTTAAAAAACAATAGAATTTATATTTATATCTTGAAAACAAAAGACAATAGTTAATCATGGTTTCTGCCTTGAGTTTTTTATTAAAAGATATTTTATTAAAACTCATCATCAATTTTCTGTACTTAGCTCTACTAGTTTAAACAAATTTTAGAAAAAAAATTGTTTATTTTAAATTTTAGAAAAAAAATTATAGAACAAAATTTGTAGGAAATGTGATGGCAATAATTTTTTGTCATAATAAAGTTTTACCTAGGGTCAAGTGGTGCAAAAACGAGACGGCCGATATTGCGGTTAAAAAGAAGACATTCAATTTTTTCCAATGCAAAAATACAATAACATTGTAAAAAATATTTTACAAATTACTTCCACATATATGCAATTATTGAAACCTATAATGAAAAAAAAAACTTGAACGCAATCATCGAAAAAAAATATTGAAGTTGACTGTGTGTATTTTGCTTAAAAAATCTTTTAAATTGCATTTACAAACTTTTCCGGTTGCAATGATGTGCATGATTGTAGAGCCCCAGTAAGTATCGCGTTTCGCAAATAACACATGTGGCTATGATATTCCATAACGACTTTAGTATATTTTCACTAGTTGGCAAGGATACTCGTTGCAAATAACAGGTGCAAAAACGAGACATCACCAAGTTTAAAAACGAGACACTCGCGAGTTAAAAAAAAGACAAAATTTTTAAATCTTTTAAAATAATGCCGAAGGTTTAAGTTCCCAGAAAGGCCGCTTAAGACAAAAAGACTTGGAAACAGCCCTAAAGCTAATAGGGGATGGCACTATATCTCTTAGAAATGCAGCTAAACAGTTTATAATTGAGAAATCTGCTCTTTTGAGAAGACGTACTCGTTCACTTCGTAAACAGGGAAGAAAAATTTCTCTAACCGAAGAAATTTAAGAAGATTTAAGTGATAAGATAAAAATTATGGCAAAATGGGGGTTTGCTCTTACTAAACCGAAGGTACAAGCAATAGTTCAAACCTCTGTACAAGAAAACAACCCAGTTTAACCCTTAACTGGTGAGGTGATATTTTTATATCGCAACTGGTGAGGTTGGGTTATAGATACCCAGTACTTTTCGTTCTGACGTGTACTGCACTTTAAGTTAACTATGAACGAACTGACTAATGGTACAGGAACGTACGATGACGTTCTCACAACCGTCTAGCAGCAGAGGCTTTTCAAAGCCTTACTGGGTATCTTGACACCCAACCTCACCAGTTACGGGTTAACAAAGGAAAGCCGGCAAAAATTGGTTAAAACATTTTTGTAAAATGACTAAAAGCACAGAAAATACAGTGTCTCGTTTTTAACCTCTCACTGTCTCGTTTTTAGCCTAAGTAGTGGTTAAAAACGAGACACAATTTTTAATAAAAAACGCCCTTTATTATAAACTTAATGATTTTTTTTTTACTGTGAGGTAATACTACATGGCCTTCTGCATACAGGGCAATATGAAAAAGCTTTAAATTAGGGTTTTTTGTTGACAAAAAAATAAAAGATTTAAAAAGCGTCTCGTTTTTGCACCACTTGACCCTATTTCATTGCGTTTAGAAGTTATGATGGATTATGTCTTATCGCTTCAACTAAACCCCCCGTTCTGCCCATGTTTTTTAACAGATTAAAATTAAAATTTAAAATTTGGAGTGATTTCGTTCTTTCGTTTGGACGCTATCATGTTCACAAACATACACACCCATACTCCCACACACTCCCTCCCTCACATATAAAACATAAAAATTTGATAAAAAAAATGGAGTGTAAAATTATTTTTTTAATATCTGATAACAATACTTTCCCTACTAACTAATAGTTCGTGCTCTATTGATTTATTGTAAACAAATTAATTTTTTGATTTAAAATTGAGAAAATCGATTATTCAAAAAATATGTTGGATAAATTCGAGGTCGCCCAGAGTGTAAATTGATTCCAATAATAAAATCAAAGAATTTGTACGAAAAGGATTATGAGAAGTTTTGCGAGTGGCAAAACTTTTGCGATGAAAAACTTGATATGGTATATTTATTTGAAATGGTAAGGAAATGTTCAACCTTAAAATGTTCAAATCGTATCAAATTAATCAATTGGATGGATGGATGGCGATCGGATAAGGTAGCCGAGTCTAATGTCGAAAATTCATGACAAAAAAATTTAATTTGTTCTAATTGTAATTTACGCACTCACCATGTATATATATTTTTAGTCTAGTAACTTTGATGATTGCACTTTTGTTACTGTCGTGGTTAGATTTTCAGGGTTTTTATTTATTTGTTTTTACTTACTACTTGTTTGTGGTTATGTTAAGCCTGTTTGACACGATACTAAATTTTACATAAAATTTACATGTAAATTTTCAAGAACATTTTTAGCTCCGTTGCATACAGCAAATTTGTCAGCAAATTTTGTGCAAAATTTTCATGTAAAAAATTTTAAACATGTTCTAAATTGGGAGGTAAAAGTGCGCGTAAATCTGCGCGGCAGACATTTTCCCGCCTGGAGTCCACCCAATTTGGACTTTGAAGTTTACACACAATAGGTGCCCACAGACGGACACTTTTTTCGGCGCTTTTGAACGCCACACTCAATAGGTCGTTAATTTGTCGTGAATTTTCTAACAGTTATGAAGGTCTTTTACTGGACCCCCCTCAGAAGAGATCAAGATCTTTGTATACTGCGAGTTTATGAAGGATTATGAATTTTTTGGTAAACAGGGTTTCTCGGGAGGGGTATTGATGTGTATGGCATTCATAGGGGCGTCCTTTGTAGGAGTGTAAACTATGCTGGGTTTGGGGAGGGGGGTGAAAATTATACGAGTAACAGATCGACGAATAAACTAATGTTTTTTAAATCAGTGGCGGCTTATCGGTCACATAGCTTGTGCTATGCCAATAGAAACAAGTAGAAGTATACGGTTCTAAGTGCAGGTTGCCCTGCTATTATTATTCACAAAAAAAGCACTAACACAAAATATGAATCACGCACCGAAACTCGAAAGTAATTTTAGGTTAGGTTTAGGTAAACGTAAAATCAGCTGATTGAACCTTAAAATAATTAAATATCTCAAAATGTCCCTAAATTGTTTGCTTACGCAAGCGCGCGTGCTAAATTTGTCATCAAAAATTGCAAACAGAAAATTATTTTTAGCTGCATAAAATTGTGGCAAAAATATCAGCAAATTTACATAAAAATTTACATGTAAATTTGATGTAATTAATAAATTTGTAACTTGTGAAATTATATAATATAAGAATTAAAACCAAAACAAGTTAATTAAACGATTCTATATTTATTTTAAGCTTTCAAAAGCGTATGCTTTCATTTTCAAAATCTAAATATTAAAAACAAAATGCATTTACATGGAAACCGCGAAGCAATGCCATTTGGCCGATCTATGATCTTAAAAATTAAAAATAAATAGTGAATGAACGTTCAAACAACGTTTTACTAATGATAACAAAAATAAAAATCTTAGATCGTGATCAAAGAAAACCCAAAGGGAGAAAACTTGATCCCAATAATGACAACAAAAACCTAATTGAGTAAGTGGCTGTAAATGTTGCTTAGTCCGTCTATGTCTGTCTTTCTATTCATAGTGTTCTTCTCTCTCTTTATCTTAATCATCTCGTGTAGTAGACGGTCATTGTAGTTGGATACCGACTTGATGATCTTGACGTTGTTGAAATCAGCATCATGTCCATCTACTAGTATGTGTTTTGATAATGCGGTGGATTAGGGCTTGTTGCATCTGATGGTCGATATATGTCCACTTATTCTTTTACGCAGACACTGACTTGTTTGTCCAACGTATACCTGGCTGCAGCTGTTACAATTGATACGGTATATTAGCTCTGATTTTTTGTCCATTTGAATTTGGTCCTTTAATGAACTGAAATATTGACCAATGTTATTAAGGGATTTAAAAGTGATGTTGATATTATGTTGCTTGAGTGTTCTTTTGATCTCCTCACTCAGTCCTTTGACGTACGGCATAACAGTGTATGTAGTAGGTGGTTTTTTTCCCAAGCTGCAATTATATAATTTGTTAACTCTGTCGTTAACAATTTTAATAATAAGTTTTATAGTTGAACTTATTATTAATTTTCACAAGTTACGATACTTAATTAGTTAACAATTTTATTTACTAAATATCCTGGGAAGCCATTCCTACGTAAGGTATCTTTTGCTATCTTGATAGTTTCCTTTCTGTAGTCTCCGTGTGTAAGTTTGATGGACCTATCAAAAGGTATCTTGCCTGTGCCATGTTTATACATACAGCTGCTTGCCATTTTTGTTCGCAAGAATTTGTCTAGCTTTGTTACTCCATTTGATGTGCATGGTCGTGAAACTAGATTTGGTTACGAACTGTTGATTCCTCAGCATCGCCTGCATCTCTCTGATTAGGACCTAGATGCATGGGGATTAAAATTTATAACAGGCTACCTGCCGATATTAAAAGTGCTGCGTTGTTACCGGTTTTCAAGCGTAAACTTAAGGAAAGGCTCTTAAAGCAATGCTTTTATAGTATTAAAGAGTATCTGGCATAGTGTTGAGTTTGATGGCTCTCTTGAATTTTTGTGTGGTTGTCATTTTATGTATATATGCTTTTGTTATCTTTGTTTTTGTGACTTGTTCATCCATTTGTATGTGATGTTTAATAAATTGATTTTGATTTTGAAATCTGACATGTTTTTGGTTAAAATCTTTCCATTTTCTGTTGAATTTTTGTTGTCTTCTATCCTGTTTTTCATTATGTTTTTTAACATGTCCAACATAATCGCCATATTTTTATCGATCTCCACTTTTTTTTCTTCTTCATTTTTATTTTCGTTTGGAATCCTCAAGTCCGTAGTGCCCTTCTTGTACTTTCTTATGAAATTCCGATTCCAAAATTATCCCCCGGACTACCTTCTTTTATATTATTACCCCTCGTATCACTTTCTTCGTCACTTATTTAAATTTTTGATCTTAATCTCAGGGTTTAAAGTAAGTTCTCCTCGCACATCTGCTTCCACGTTGTTTGCGATAAATTCATGTATTTTCATAAGCCCCTCACGTTGCGGCGCCAAATTGCTCTGTTTTTTTTACTTCCAATTAAATTTAATAAAATAAACAAATTTACTTTTTCTTTTTATTTAATTTTCCAAAATTACCAAATTTTATCACCACAACCTGCTTCAAAATCTTTCGACCTTCATTTTCATATCACTGTCTGCCCATACCAACATTATTTTGTTTTCCGCGCAAATTACAAATTTTAAAATAAAATAAAAATACAAAATTCTACCTTTGCAAATAAAATACGATTTTCTACAAACCAAATAATCAAAATCACCAATACAAAAAAAAATCACAACAACATACTTGCTTTGAGCGAGAATAAATTGTGCTCTAGTATTTTAAAAATAATGTTGATTTAATCTTTATAATATATGAATTAAAACTAAAACAAGTTAATTAAACAATTCGAGAAATTAATATTTATTTAAGGTTTCGAAAGCGTATGCTTTCATTTTCAAAAATGAACTTGTTTTAGTTTTAATTCATAATATTATATTGTTTCACAAGTTAAAAATTTATTAATTATAGATTTAATCTCGATCAATTTTTCTGAAAAATATTTTAATAGTTTTTATCAAAAATTTCAATTATTGAATTAAATTGAAGCATTTATTTACAAAATGTTTTAAATTTTTTTAAAACTTCTTATTAGGTAGAATACCGAAGTAAATTTTCATAAGTATAAAAGGCTACACAAATCCCAAACTTACAGCAAATTTTCAACATTTTTTATTTAGAACTCTTAAATGCCGCTAAAATGCTTAGAAATGCTTGCCTTATGCTTAACAATTTTCTAGTTTTCCAAATAGGATGGTTACTTAAATAGTAGTGCACTAGTTTGCCCAAGTCGAGTGTTCCGTGTTCAAACCTCTGCTCGGATATTTTTTTTCAGAATTTTTCAGTAATATTACTTATTTTATTATAATTTTATCTTCTTCACTCAACATAAACTCTAGACACTTAACTCGAAAAATTAACATATCCCCCCTCCCCACTACAAAATTTTTGTTCCACTTACGAAATCTGTTTATACATTCCATATCAAAAATTCTCCGTTTCCCCTGCCTTAAAAATTAATGTTTAAATTTTGTAGTGAGGAGGGGGGAATAAGTTAATTTTTCGAGTTAAGTGTCTGAGACTTTATGTTGAGTGAAGAAGAAAAAATTATTTTTTTCTTTTTGAAGGGAACAGTAGTTTTTAAAGTAAGGTGCTTTTATTATTAATTTTTATTTTTAGAAATTTTTTACAGTCAGGGGTTTTTAAAATTCTTAATTTTTATTTTATTTCATTCTTTTTGAAGTATATGGAGGGCGAGTGCATTAATTTTGGGGTTTGGGGGGGGGGGTAAAGATAGTTTTCTGAGATAGATGCTGCGTTCTATTTACATTTAAACTTAGATTTACTTCAAGTTAGCTAAGGTAAAAATCTAAGATAATCTAACTTCAATTCAAACAATTTTGACATTAATTCTTTAATCATGCCAAATTTGACATAAAATGACTTGTAAACTTAGTAACCAAAGTTAGGAACTAAGGTCGATCTCAAGGTACCTTAGATAATGCACGAAACAAGTAAAAAATCTAACTTCCCCTCAAATGCTAAGTTGTAAATAGAACGTCATTTTACCAAACTTCACCTCAACTTAGGTTAGATTATCTTACATTTGATGTAAATAGAACGCAGCAAGAATTTCTTCTCATGGGTGAAAATTATATTTGACCATCCAGGAACACTTCCCTGGTCTTTACAAACATTCTGTCAAAAATTTACGTCGCTACCTGTAACCGTTCGGGAGATATTATGGTGACACAAACATAACAGATTGTACATAGTAACTTCATATACCCTGTGTTTTTGAAAAAACAGTCATGGGTAAAAACAATTCCGCTGTCACACTATCCAAATCGTTTTTACGCAAACTTTTATAAAATTTTTATAGTGAGCACGGGCTTTTGGCGCCTCAAAATTTGGAATTTTTACTTTCTGAAAATTAAAATCATGTCTCATCTCCCTATATTGTGTCATTAACGTCGTAGACTTATCCTCCCCATCGTACATCTCTTCCCCCCCGTGCATCCCCATCCTACCATCCATCAAATTATAATCTCTTTTATGTTGATATATCCTTTGCTTCAAATATTGCTTCGTCTGATCTATATACGTTTTTCCACAATTCAAGCATGGTATCTCATAGATCAATTCCAATAAACTCTCTTTAGGGATATCATCCTTAAGTTTAGAAAAGAGCCTTTGGTGAATTTGTAAACTGTATATTCCCAACCTACCATAGGCGATAGGGAGGATAAGTTTACGGCATTAGTGACACACAATAGGGAATTAAATATTTAAAAATGTAAAAAAATAATTGTTAATAACCAGAGGGATTATAATATTTGACGAAAATAAACAGAATAATTAAAATAATATAATTTTAACCGAAAAGCAAAGAAATACATAGCAGAAAATAATTATTTAAAGAACAATTTATCACTTTTATAAAATTCATTCTTATTTCAAGTTATTTCATGTTTTCATATTTTGAAAAATCAAATATGTTGATAGTTACTTGACAAGTTTTGCAACAATATCTTCATAATTTGAGAAAGCCTGCAGTTCATCTATTAAGTATATTTTTTAACTGAGGATAATTAATAGAAGAGTTTATACTTGCCCAGATATTTTATAAATCACATGGATTTGCTTTGAAGGTACATTTTGATCTCAATACTGCAAAATGCTAATTACATTTTTTAAGTCAATAAATTTACCTGTTTAAAGAAAATGTATTCATTAATATTATACTAACGTGTTTGTTACAAGGTATAGGTACATTTTAGTGAATTGGCGGCATAGCGGCGCATCTGTTTTGACAGGTCAAAGAATCACGTGATAAGTTTTGCTGGTCACGTGATTCTTTGGCCAGGATCGATTAAAGTTTAGATTTAGATTTGAAAACGTATTATCATTAAGATAAAAATTTCCCAAACAAAAACTACTGCGTTTACATAATATTACAAATAAACTAATGAAGTCGCATATAAAATCAAGTTATAATAATAATAAAAATAACATAACAATTATTAACCTATGAGTATACTTAAGTTATCTTTTTGTGTTATCTATTGCTTGCTTATAGGCTAGAATATTTTAGTAAATTTATTTTATAATAGATATAGACATAATATCGTAAGTTTGGTTAACGCCTTTAGTCAAAAGCTATGAACGAAATTGTATTGATTTGTGCACAGTCGGAACGAAAACAGTGTTTGTTTCCTTCTATTTCTTTCCTAAAAATAGTGAAATAAATATTGAATATATTTCATATAAACAACCGAGATATATTTTCATTAATTTAGTTTTATGAAATGCATTTGAAAAAATTATCATAATTTTTGCCAATATACCTTAATTCATCAGCACACCAAATTTTATCTGATAGGTAAACATTTCCGGAGATACGATGTCAAACTTTGACACATAGGAACTTAATATTGTGATATTTACAATGTTGTGGTGAGTGGTGACATAGTCTAGTTACACGAGAGGTTACGGAACAAGTAATGAGCCAGATCACGTCAAGTGGACACCCCATTTTCCACTTAGTCATGGAGTTTAAATTCATATATTTTAATTACAAGTAGTCATTGACAATAATCATACCCTAAAACAGTTTTTCAAAATTTTTATTTTAACAACAATTTTTTCTACAATAAACATTTTCGAGACCGGGGGGTGAATCACTGATGCAGTAAAGTGTACAGGGTGGGTCAATTTCGATAGAAACTCGGTAACTATAAGAGCTATGCAAAATGGATGGCGCATCCTCGATCTCTTTTTTCGAGAAAAACTCAATGGCAAAAACCAGAATTCGCTATCATTTCATTGCGTATTACTTGAAGATGCATTGCATTATTTTCGGTCAATGTTCTTGTTCTCAATCTGTCAGAGTATTTTTGTTTCAGATCAGTAGGTCCTTTTTTTGGATATGCACCTGTTCGGTTGTTTTTATTATCCATATTTATTTTTACACTTTACGATGATAACAACTTATCAACTTTATAGCCGCTATCAATAACTCCACCATAGCTTGTTTGTTTAAATTTTCAAGGTTGTTATTTAAATTGCACATAGACTTATTATTTAATGATTTACTTCATACTGTAATTTCTTTATCAAATCACCCTGGCACTTAATCATCTTCATACACTCTCCCAACATAATAACCATACTTGATTTACTGTCGGACCAATGACCCTCCTTGATACAATCACTGCAGAACCATTTCAAACTTGAATTACTCATCAAACAGTTCAATTCGCTTTTCTTTATCTCTGCACATGCCATATCGAAAGCCTCTCCCACAAACTCCCGCACAACCCACACAGAAGCCCACAGAAAAATCAACAACCTCATCGCAGCTCCCACAAATAGAACCAGTTCCCTCCGCCATCTTGGCTAAATTGTAGTGTTTTAGGCTTCTATACACAGTATATGAAGAAGCCTTATGTTCTGGTCCCGTGTCCGTCCGTCCGTCCGTCTGTCCGCATAATTCAATTTTTACATCTCCTTAATTCTAATCCTAAAATCCTTAATTTTCTAGTGTATTTTGTACTTATATAGTAAAATTATATTACCAATAGTAAATTATCGGTTTATTATTTTTTTAATCCGTTATTTTATTTAGAATAAATCGAATAGTGGTTTTCCGTGATTGGTGACTTTATTAAATATGATAAAAAAATAAAGTACAAAAATATTTGGGGAGCGATTTAAGAATAATTTGCACTTAATTCATATTAATGAATCAAATCGAGGTTTCCTTTACAATTAATCCAGAAAGAAAGGAGATGTATAGAAGCCTTAGAACTGCGGTCATCCGAGTTCCACCTTTTTTCATACATATTAATTATTTCTTTATACCAAACAGGTGGTAGTGTATAACAATTGTGTTAACAATATTCAATGTTTTGTACCAAAATTATTAACAAACTAGTTCAAGAAGTAGTTCGAGTCTAACACAATTAATATTAGATTTATTTTAAATTCATATTGTGCGATTTTCTACACTATTGTAGTTTTTTTTGCACAATTATGCTTTTTTTTCAATAATGTTGTAGATTAAATTTTTACAATTAGTAGTTTTTTTTTGCACAATTTATAGTTTTCTTTGCATAATTTGTTGTTTTTTCTGTACAATTTGTAGTTTTTTTTGCACAATTGTGCTTTTTTTTCATTAGGATTGTGGATTAAATTTATAATTTATTTAAATATAATATTTATATAAATAAATTTGATATTATTATTATTTTAATTTTTTTTATAAAATTGTATAATATTCAATATTGGGTGATTTAAAATACAAATTTAGCACATTATTATTTATTGTGAAATTACACAAAAAATTCAAGAAAAACATAAAAAATATATAATATACTGGGTGCTGATGGGTAGCCAATAAAATATGTAAAAACTTCTTTATGTAAATTCCTGCTTCCCCAATTTTTTAGAGAAATAATGAAATACACAAAAATAATGCAGAAATATAAACTACATAATATCGACACCTGATATCTCAGACTAAATATACCTAGACAGAGCATTGCTATGCCAATACACAGGTTTGTTTTGAAGCAAAATTTAAGCAGCACTGTTGGTAAACATGACTTGTTATTAAACAACGTCCAGTGGCGTACGGTATATATTTTGGCTTATTTTGAAGTGACCACCAGTTTTATTGTAAATAAGTAACATGTTTAAGTATGTATGGGAGGTACAATAATAATCTCATAATACAAAGAATATTTTATTTTAAATTAAATAATTATCAAAATTTAAAAAATATTTATTGATTTTGAAATAAAATTGATTTTGTCAATACACTTCGTACTCTTTTCGAAATCTTCTTGTTTTCTTCAGATAAAATGTGATGTATTCTTATATCTACATATCGACCTAATATTAGTTTCAATAACAAATTATAATGGTCATTTAAAAATGTGGAATCAAAAAAATGATCACCAAAATATTTGTCACAAAACTCGTTTGGTAAAAGAGATATAGTTTTAATAATTAAAAATTGTTTGATATTTTGCCTAAATCTGTTATACAAATAAAATTGTCGAAAAACTTTCTCGCCTAATTCACAAACTTTGCAAACAAATTCCGACGCTTTTATCAAACGACCATATGATTTCTTTTTTTGCAACATAGAAAATGCTTCATCAGTGCTTTCTAAGAGTTGCAAACATTTTGTACAAGTAATGCATACTTTTAAGCCTTTAACAACGAAACCTGCCACGTACTTGACTACGTCTTCCACAAATGGCGATAATTGTGCCGCATCTAAAATAATATTTTCATTATCTTCCTCACAAACTATTCTAAAATTTTCAGATAACAACAAATCATTTCCTTCTTCGTTTCGTGTTAAAGACTTCGTACTACTGCACTGTAAAATTGAACATGCATCTAAAGCAATAGCATTTCCATGTTCCGAACCTTTTATTTCCGCATGTACTAACAGACGTTTATAAGTTGCCTCAAATTGTCTAGCAGTTGGGTTATTATTATAGCCTCCACGACTTCTAACAACACTAAAAAATATTTCTAAATGGTCCTGGGATAGTTTGTATGTGAGCATAAATTTTAAAAGTGGAGTTTCACATTTTATATATTTAAAATACATAGCAGTAAGGCTTTCAATGCAAACCAAAAATCCTAAAAATCCTGTTTTTCTTTGCGTTGTTAAAATTGGCTTTCCATTAATTTTTAAAGCACGAATATAATTTTTCATAATATTAAAAAACGTAAAAAATTCCTGTTCTGTTTTAGGAGAAAGAGCATTCTTGTAGAAGTATTTTTGAAAAAGATTTCTACTGTTGAAAATATCAAACAAATTATTAAACTTGATCAAAAAATTTGATGTTGCATCGACATCGCTGAATTCTGGCATCTTTAAATCATTTTGAAGAAATAAAAGTGCATCGGAAACGCTTTTGCTAATTGTTTGCACTGCTAGTTTTACTTTCATTACTTCCCTTTTAAATTCTAAATGCCGCTTTCTTAATTTTGTGGCTGCATGAAGGCCTTCCTCACTTTGCAGATGTTGTAATTTTTCTATATATTCCCATTTAATGTTCTTTCCTTCATTATCAGAAATGTTCGAAACACTACCAAATGTATTTCGTACTAACTTGATCATGTGGGATGGATCAAAATAAATATACACTCTTTCCTGCGTAATGGGATGTATAATATATGTTTTTAAATTGTCCACGTCATTGAAATCGGCACCCAATTGACAGGCCATATTTATGTTGGACCTTGCCCCATCAAATGTTATAGAACTAATAATAATTCCCGATTCATTTAGAAATTCCAAACATTTTGAGACAAGAGAAGCTTTTTCAGTTCCATTTAGTCCATCAATTAAAAAATATGCCACTGGTATTTTCCAGTGAGAATTCAAAGCCACTACCATAAACACCAGAACTTCTTTCGCTACTGGTAAAGAATCGCCTTCACAATTTGTTCCTACGTTAACATATCCAAAATATTTTTCACCTGACCATTCTCGAAGTTTTCGAATTGCCATTTCATCCATCACAAAATTGCAAATAATTTTTTTTCCAGCTTCTTCAACTTTAATCTTTAAAGCATTTAAAGCTTCTTTAGTAAAACCTGGCGAACCATCAATTGATTGATACCACTTTGAGAGAGTTTTAGGATGTGGCAATGACTTGTTGAATTTCTCACGAACATAATTATAGGCTTTTGGCGAATAAAAATTTAGAGTTAAAGAAAATGATCTTAATTCTGGACTATATTTTTGTCGAGACGATCCTTGTAATATTCTTTTCATAATATTTGCTGTTGTTCCAGACAATGAGTTCTGTAAAATTATAATTAACTGTAGCCTGTAAAATTTAATTAAAATATTCTTACCTCAATAACTGTTTCAGCCGATTCTGTAATGAGGTTTTTTTTCTTCAAATCGCAAAGCAAGGTTTTTAAAGAAGTTATTTTTGTCATTAATCTTCTACTTTTTTGCTTTAAGACTTTGATTGTCTTTCTATTTTTTATAACTTTGTTTTTCAATTTCATTTGTTTTACATCACTTTCAAACGAAAATCGAGTTCTAAAAGAAAATTGTATTGTATAATTTTGGAATAAGGTACTTGTAGTTTTCTTACCTTTTTCGTTTTAATCGTTGTGTATTGGTGGGTTCAATAAAAGAAGTTCCTTCAGAAACGTTATTGCCAGGCAATAGTGCACTCTCTGATGCAGATAAAGTTGCACTCTCTGATGCAGATAAAGTTGCACTCTCTGAAGCAGATAGAGTTGCACTTTCTGAAATAGATAAAGTTGCACTTTCTGAAATAGATAGAGTTCCACTTTCTGAAACAGATAAAGTTGAACTTTCTGAAGCCGCTAAAGTTCCACTTCCCGAAGCAGATAATATAGCATTCGACAAATTTGAAGCATACGATGTACTTGGAAATATTATATTTGATCTAAAATTTAAAACACTTAATTAAAATTTGGTGAAAATTTTATTAATCCTACATACGGTTGGAATTGTCTGCCAGATGTAATCAGAATTGAAGGAATAGCTGTCGGTTTTAAACGTAGTGGAGTTCTTCCTAGTACAAAATCGTCATTTTTGAAATGATTACCACATACGTATGAGAGAAGAGGTACATTTTCTTTGTTCATACTTAAAGTAGTAATCCACGCATTTCGTTTTTTTTGATCATATGGTATCCTAAAATAATGATAAAATTAAGTTGATTTATTTTAAAAGTAAAAAAAGAACACGCTACGCCTATGAATGTTTATAGGTTAAGTTTTACTTACTTATGAAATGATGTTTTTAAAGATTTTTTATATATTTCACCACACACAATGCATTGCTTGCCCATTTTTAAAATTATAAATTTCACACACGACTCAATAACTATAATAATTAATTCACAATGTCTAAAAAAATATTTGGTACTTGAACCAAAACAATAGAAAGTAAACGAACAGATGGCAAAACGCTAAAACGTGCATGCGTACAAACTTGGCGCATTTATATTGACCAATTACAAGCCGGGACTCTGTAAACACCGGTATATGTAAATAAATGCAAAAATTTGCCTCAAGATATATTTGTGTATGTTCTGTCTAGGTATATTTAGTCTGAGCCTGATATGAATAACATTGTAACTCATTTTACTTAGTTTTCAGGAGAGCGATTTAAATATTTTATTTCTGTATACAGAATACAGGAAAACTGATATTATTTTATTAAATAATAATAGAATTAATTGAGATATGTATAACCAAAATTCTTAAACCAAATTGTACATATTTCTATAATGAAGCCTTTTACAGTATAGTTGGATAACATGGTAAGTTGAGTTACAATGTTATTCAAATTAGGTGTCGATATGTTAAGAGCATTATCATCTAGTCATGAGACCGGTTTGATTCCGGGTGAGGTCGAAACATTATTTACGACCGTCTCCCCTCGGAAGGCAACGGGAAACCACCGAGATGTAATCATACGTAATTTATATTTCTGCATTGCTTTTGTGTCTTTCATTTTTTCTCTAAAATAATTAGCAAAGCAGGAATATACATAATATTATATAAGTTTTTACATATTAATTTCTTATATTCGGCTAACTCTTTCAGCATCCGATATAAAATATAAAACAAAAAACATAAAAATATTATATCTACTTAATTCAAAATCATAAAAATAGTCAATTAAAAAAATTTAATAGAGCATCTAATTGGTACAAAATATTTGTTATTTAATATTGTAGAAAAACATGGCATATAAAAATGTATATTCTCTAACTGGTAACAAGAACTTTCAACTACATTTTCTTTGATAATAATTATTTCAAATACAAAATGTAAACTCTGAAAATATGGAAAACAGAACCATCATTAAGACATTTTTCAACAATATTGGAGTTTAAACGTTCAACGCAAAGAAATGTTATACAACTTTAATTATTGAGTCTTTCGTTATTTTTAGCCATTTTGCTGGTAGATTTTTGTTTTTTGTAATTAACATTTCTTTGCATTGAAACTCCAATTGTTGAATGATGTCTTGATGGTTCTGTTTTACATTTGTTCAGACTATGATGAAGACCTGCATAAACAAATATTATCTAAAATATGTAGTTCTACAAGAATATTATAATAAATACACTGTATTACAATTTTTTGTGCACAAAATCTAAACCTACCGAACAGCCTTAATATTTTGGTCCTACTCGGTTTCCAATGAGAATTTGGTTTACCTTTCATTAATGGTCATTGCAAATGAGACACCAATTTCGGGCCTATTATCTGCTTTACACCTAGAAAATATTTAGTACAAATAAACTTATTAATAAACAAATTATTCTAAAAAATACCATCATCAATGTTTTCAAATTTTTGTTTTTCTTGTGCCAGAAAATCTTTTGTCTGAGTATTATAATTTATTTATTAATAATAATAATAAATCTACAAAATCGTCTTCAAAATTATTAAACTTTTATCTACTATGATGTCGAAATGGAACACCCATATTATGAATGATCGAACTATTTTAAATTCAAAATTAAACTTGGAATATTTCAAGGAGATTCTTTAAGTCCACTAAATAGTTCTGTTTAGCTATGAATCCACTTTCGGCGTTATTGAACGATTCCAATTCAGGATTTAAGCTAAATTTAAAAAATACTTGTGCCATAACGCATTTGCTTTACATGGACGATTTAAAATTATATTCTAGGACTAATGACCAACTTCACAACTTATTTGGATAAGCCTATTTTCTTAAATTTGTCAAGCAAAATATTTCTGTCTATTGTTTCGAAAGCACGACGGAAGTCGACAAACACTGCCACTATAATATTCCCCTTGCGATTCAACCATTCTTTCGAAAACAAAACGACTAATGCCCGGTTTCTCAATCGCATCTTAAGCTGTTGCCTGGCTAAAGTCTAATCGCGCCTAAGCTCTACTTGAAACCTGAGTCGGGTTGCACCAAAATATTATCACGTCGTCTTTACCTAAGCAATTGCTTAGCTGACGGTCAATTTGGCAACAGCGTAAAATTTATCTTAAGCCACTTAAGCTGCAGCTTAAGTCCTACCTGGAACTTAAGACGCGATGGAGAAACCGGGCATTATTGTAAAGAAGTTTCACACGAGTGACCATGACGGAAACCTGATTGATTTTCAATTAATACCTTCTTATCATTAACAAATTTCAACAATTATTGCTTATATATCAATTTTTCAAATACTTTTTCCAGAAACACAACTGAATTAATTGGCCTAAAATCAGACGGTTGAACTGAGTTTATCATTTTGTGTATTGATATTACAATTGTCTTCTTCTATTAAATGGAAAAACCCCACTCTTTATTATATAAATTAAAAATTTCTGTTATTTTGGTTAAAAGGACTTTTCCGCCACTTTTGAGTATTTGTCCATTAATAGAGTCATTAGAGGACCGCTTCTTGATAGTCATTATATCCTCCACAATATCTTCCTCGTGGAATTTTACAAAATTAAATTCTTGTAGACGTTCATCTTCATCTTGGTTAGGTACTATATAACTCTGAGTTCCGACAATTTCTTGAATGCTTTTAATTATACTTATATATTGTACTCTTCAGCAATTGTTTCAGCGTCTATTACCAGGACATCTTTGAATTTCATGCATGTTACTTCGTTTCTTTTTGGCCATCGACAGCTTCTTAAAGCAACCTCCACATTGCTTTTGGGTTATTCCTGTTCAATTCAATAGATTTATTAAAATAACATTTCTTTTTGTTTTGGATTAACTTAGTGGTTAAACAATGGGAAATTCTCATGACCATCAAAAGTAGGAAGCTTGAATACCTGGGCCACGTGATGAGAGGACAGGAAAAAAGAGAAGTGTTGGCCGAAGACGGACATCTAGGCTGGGAAATCTAAGAAAATGGTATCAGTATGAATCAATCGAACTGTTCAGAACAGCTGTTCCAAATACATAAAAATTTCAATGATGATTTCCAAACTCCGTAGCGAAAACGGCACCTGAAGAGGCAGAAGTGGTTAGATTTCTTACTCTTCTATAATATTCCTCCCAACTTTGCAAATTATTAATAAGTACTGCTGGTTACGGTCCAACTTCTACGCTCCGTTATTTCAAAAGTACGATAGAAAACCCTTAAATATTCTGAAAGAGCAAATTTTAAGCTTTTTTATGAGGTGAGGAAAAATAAAATCGGCCTAACGGTTACTTCACAATTTAATTTTGAAAATCGACTTTTTGATGTAAAATTTACAAGTTTACCTTCATGTTAGCTTGAAAAAGCCATTCTGTTGCTGGTACGTGTGCTCTTCCTGGGTCATGGCAATGCTAATTTAGGTAGGGGTAGAGACGCGCCGCGATAATTTTTCAGTGCAACAAACACACTGCCAAGCCATAAACCATTACGTAGCCTACACACGACAACAGCAACCTTTCGTGCTGCCATCAATCACACCACTCAGTCACGCACACCCCCTCGGGAGGTGTGCAAGCGTATATTTTTTAGCCATCTGGCACAGTGTTCGGTCATTCAAACATTAGATGAAGGAGATTAATGGCGCCTTCGGCGCCAAACATGCTCCATAACCAATGAAGCTACGCTACGCTAGGTGGGGGTAGAGCGTATTCAGTCAAGTTCATGCCGTTGAAGTGATAACATCGTTCTAATTACTGCATTTTCCAGTGCATTTGCGAAACGGCGTTTGTAACAATTCACACAGGGGTTGGGAAAACCGCCCGAAGGGCGAGCGGAGGGTAGGTTTTCTCTGCCCCTGACATTGGCTAATATAGGATCCCAGCCTTCGAATTTCGTCATTTATTCGAGGCCCGTGCCCTACGGGGGATGTTTTTAGTTTTTTTAGTGCTTGTCAAAACGGCTCGGAGCGCTCAAAGCGAGGCGGAGCCGAGCGAGAGTTGGCGGAGAGTCGGTTTTGACATGCACAAACACGGCAATCTCGGATCCAGGATTTTCGTTAATTTTGGAAAAACTACTGGACCATCCGCAAATTTTATTATTTATATCTACTATATAGACCATTGCCTACCACCCAGTGCAAAAATTTCGACGAAATTCGGAAGCGTAGAACTTGGACCGTCCCCCCACCGGTTCACATTATGACATCTTAGGACAGGTATTGACCTGAGGGGAGTCAGATCATTTAGGATTATCTCCACATTTTGGTACAGACGGTCTACATTGTTACGGTCTAAACGTGCAGTTCGACTGTCTTTTCCCACCCACAGAAATATCGGGGCGGACTAGCTACCGGGAGGTCGTGGATAATTGTCCAAAAAGGGGAAAGTCGTACGCTCAACCCGCACGTTACTGGTCAATTCCGGGTTGTGAATTAAGATCGATGGACGATCAATAAGATGGGCGCCACCACAAGTGTCCAGTGCCAAATTGTCCAGGTCCTCGTGGTAACCCAGGGCACTACCCGAACGTACTTACCGCGTCAAGATCCCACGGAGCCTCTCAGATCCCGTCGGGACGAAGTTCGCGTACAAACAAAAGAAATACACAAATACACACATAAAACATATAATGGTCATTTAACAGAAATTCAAAAATAATAATAATTGTCACAGTAGAATCTTATGGCGTAATTTACATCAAAAGTGTGCGCACCCTTTGGTTTAAAACAAAATAAAATAAAGCTGATTTTATACTTGGAGAAATTATGTATGAGGTTTAAACATGAAATTTTGTTGTTACATTGATTTACTTAAAGTACATTAATGATAAAAAAAACAAAAAGAATCGTGTTGCAAACTGTTGAATGTTTAAATTGCTGCTCGTTGTGTTTGTTCAAGTTCAATATGAGTCGCACAAAGAAAAGGTTTCTATTTTAAGTTAAATTTTCAAACCGCAATGAGTTGAACAAAAAAAGGTTGCACTTCGATTAACGCGAGCACTGTGATTTCTTAAGCCGGTTAAATGTACAATGTTTAAATAAAAATCTATCAAAATTTTACCTTAATCATATACAATTGGTGGTGGCGTTCTTCCTCCTCGACGGGGCCAGAGAAGCTTCCTGGATTGCTTAGTGATGTCGGTTACCCTTTTTGTTCTTTTCATCTGGGTCCACAATAAGTGTATTCGAAAAGTTTCGATTGGCGCGCCGTCTTACTGACTTGTATAATTCCCTTCCTTGAAAGTGGTAGTAAGTATCCAAATATATCAACCAAATTGCAAGATTGACCAATGTCATGCGGATCACGCGAATTAAGAATTGGTACCACAAAAATCACTTGGATTTTTCCGGGGGTCGAACATTTTTTGTATCACCACTTGTTTAATAAACAAAACTAACAAACTTAATCATAGCCTTTATAAAAGAATGCTCTTAATTCCGCCCTTAGACGTAAATGAAGAAGGTCATTGAACCGCTCAGTTCAAGAGTTCAATTCCAACTTAGATACGGAGGGGGAGCAATGCACTTGACGATCTACAACGATGGCCTTGTGACCGATGCAACCAATAATTGACAAGGTGGGGGACGAGAACTGTCCATTAGGAAGTGTGTTGTTCTAAATAAAGATTCCAAGGTGACCGAGATTTCCAGAATTCAAACGTATGAAGTCATAAGAAATTTACACGGTTAATTTTCCTATTAAAATTTTAAACACATACCAAATGGAAAATAAATGAATACTGAATTAGTTTTAAAAGCAAACGCAAATTTAATCAAGATTTCAAATTACGAATTTTGAATGGCAAAATAATTGCTGGAATTTTGAAATAATTTAAACGAACGTTATAACATGTAGATCAACTTCACTAGTTGTGCTTTTGTTTAACTATTCACAGTTCGTCAACTTACCTTGAAATACTTCTTCATTAAGTTTACGAAAATCACGAAATTTGATTTGTTTAATTGCATTATGTAGGCCATAATTTTTATTTTCCTTAAAAGTTCCATTAAGTTCAATTTGTATTATCGAATGGTCTGATAATTTAGGCTAATCTCGTACGGTAACGCTTAGATTCTTCTTATTACAGAAAACCAAATCAATTCTTGTATTAAAATTTTGAGTTATTTTCGTATGTCCTTCCACCTTTATATTTAACCCAAGTAACACCAATGTCGGTTTTACACCTGTTACCATTGAAGTATAACGAATATGTACATAAATTTTCATACCCGAAAATTCAGTATCAAAACGGTACATAACCGGTACATAATTTACAATTCATATTTATACTGTACTGTTTATGTATAGTTTCAATGCATACATTTTCATACCGGTGTTTTAAAGCCAATTGTTGTATCAGATATGTATTGAAATTTTATTAACTAAAATATATTACAATATAGGGTATCGTTTAGGTGCAGTTTTAAATATAACTCTCAGTTACTATAATTGCAGTATCTAACATGTACAGCGATATTATGTAGTAGAATTTACGATTTTTACGTCATCGTTTTGATGTCTAAACAGTACAGTGTATACAGTAATGTATTGGTGGTTACAATTCCAGTAATTAACGTGTAAAGAAGAATTATTAATGACTGTGTGAGGTAATATTTTTAATTAATAATTCAATAAATTAAATTTTGTATCAAAACTATTGGTTTTATTTTTGTTGAAAAAAATTATTAATTTAAAAATGTTTTGAATGTTATACCGATAAACCAAGTTATATAATAAACTACCGAAAATGTATCGGATATATATTGAAATTTTATTAACGAAATGTATTGGAACATGTATTACCGTTTTTGTGCAGTTTTAAAAGTAACTCTCCGTTGCTATAATTGCAGTATCTAACATGTACAGGAATATTATGAATGAGAAGTTACGATTTTTACATCATCAGTTTGATACCTAAACAGTGCAGTGTATTCAGTACTCAAGTAATGCATCATTGAAGTATAACGAATTTGTACATAAGTTTTCATACCTGAAAATTAAATATCGAAAAGGTACTTAACCCTCCGTTAGGCGCGCGGTCTACACTCGTATACCAGTGTTCTTTTATTCAATGTATTTCTTATGGACTAGTATACAACTGAAAATAGCGCGTCTAACGGAGGGTTAAACGGAACATAATTTTAATTCATATTTACACAGTACTGTTTAGGTATAATTTCAATATATATTTTTCATACCGGTATTTTAAAGCTTACTGTTGTATCGGATATGTATTGAAATTTTATAAACTAAAATATATTCAAAAATAGGTTACCGATTAGGTATAGTTTTTACCGTACCTTTCCGTTACTATAATTGCAGTATCAAACATGTATATCTATATATTATGAATTAGAAGTTACGAGTTTTACATAATCGGTTTGATGCCTAAACAGTGCAGTGTATACAATATTATATATAACATTATAATATAAATTCATTTTTTTACTTATTACGTCCATTTTTTATACGTATATTAAGTTAATTTTAGTAGGTAAAGAAAAATTATTAGCCAAATGTATGATTTTTAATTAAATTCTTATATTTTTGTTTTTAAACAAGAAATTAATTTTAAAATGTGCATTTTTATAAAAGCACGTTTTATATTCGTTATGGGGCGGCCCTCTTTTATGGAATGAACGTCATTTTTCTACAGTTTTTCTATTATTTCATTGAAATAATATATAAGTATACATTTTTGACTAATTAGAAAAATCTGGTAATACTTCTGATATAATGAACTACCGAAATTGTATCAGATATATTATATAGAATTATAATTTACTAAAATATATTCGACGACAGGTTACCGTTTAGGTATAGTTCTTACCGCACCTCTCAGTTACTATAATTGCTGTAACATGTACATCTGTATTATGAATTACATAGAAGTTACGATTTTTACAACATCAGCTTTCTGCCTATATAAAGTACAGTATGAACAGTAATGTGTTCCAATTATCTTCCAGAATTAATTTTGATATAGGAAAGGTTTTCGGGTTGAAAATAAATTTAAATCGTTTAGCCCAGCTAAACCAGCTAAACTTTAGCTGGGCTAAACTAGTATACATATACATTGTTTAATTTATTTCCACTCAAACTGAAAACCTTTTCCACATCTAAATGTAATGTTTTCGTTTTTACAATTCCATTATTTCAGTATTTGACATATAATAAAAAATTATTCCCCCCCCCCCATCCAAGTGGGGGGGGGGGTAAAACAAATAGCTACACTACATGGCTTTTGCTGTGATTTTTCATATAATAAAATTATAGCAGAAATCATATTAAGGTAGTTGAGAAAACATGATAAATGAGGTTTGTATTTCCACAATTTAATTTTATATTATGGGCCTGCAAGATCAGCCTTCGAGTAACATTTCCTCAAAGTTTTAGAGAAAGCTAGTCAGAGGTTTTCGAGAAAAGTGATTTTTAAAATATTCCCACCCAGTTATAAAGACTGTAAGTAAACGAATTCAAAATAGCTGGCGTGACGCAAGCGATCTAACTTTTTTTAAAGTTATATTTGTTTTCTCCAATACGTATTCTCACGTCGTATAGTGTAAAATTGATCGAATTTATACTTTTTGACTAACTATATTTTTTATGATAAATTAAATTTTGGTACAAAAATAACTACCCAACGTTTTTTATTTTTATATTATTTACCTGACTATATAGACTAACGAACGTTTGTGATTGGTGTTTTATGACACGTGCTTAATAAAGGGTTTGTATCTTTCCAAAAAATTTAAGAATAACACCATAACTCTATCACGCTAGCTATTGTAAATTCGTTTACTTCCAATCTTTATAACTCTGTGGAAATATTTAAAAAATTAATTTTCTCGAAATCTCTAAACCGTTCTATTCTGAAAATCGTAGTATGATTTTGCTATGATGTTTCTTATGACTCGAGTCATAGGAAAGTTCTTATAATGCAAACTAAAAAATACTGCCAATTATTTTTCATATGATAAAAGCATAGCAAAAATCATGTCAAGGAGGCTAAAATGGAAGTTTAAATATAAATTTCTTGTTGCGGGGTCGTTTGTAATAGGGCGGATAAGTAGCGGTAAAACCGTGTAAACCAATCATTAATACTGTTATACAGTTGATATTGTTACGTCAGATCACGTGATTTACCTGCTACACAGAATTAATATTGAGCTTTATTTACACGTTTTAACTGCATACAAATCATAAATTTATTACGTTAAGCAATTTTAAATATTTTTAGCTTCACCCCCCTTGACTTCCATAATTGGACGAGAACAGGAATTCTCAATGTGCATGGTATTATAGTTTTTAATTTGCGTTCACAAATCCTTATTTTGCGGGAGGGGGCATAAAAGCAGGCTTGATTATAAGTTATTAAAACTATAGCTTAACAGCATCAAATTTAATTCCTAAAATCAGCTTGAAAACGACTGTTCACAGTAGTTCAAAGCCAACTCCATAATGTTATGCCCGGGTTTCATAAAAATAATAAAGCGCACGCTAATTCCGCCACATGATTATATCTAATATTAAGGTAGGTGCAGATCTATAAGCTCAAAAATATTAAAAATAGCTCATTAAAATGCTTAAAAACTAGTCAAATAAGGATTAAAAATGCACTAAAACCTTGATAAGTAGGTATTTAAACTAAAAATATTTTTTTAAATCGAATAAATCCAAAATTACACTAAACAATTAAGAAATTCAAAATTATAATTTCTTGTGATGACGCGGGAGGGGGGGGGGGAATTCATAAACTATCTCGTAAGTACAAATTGAAAAAATATCAATAAATGTGGTAAGTTTAGTATATGTACGTGAATTGTAAAAATAAATAAAATCTAAAGAAAACGTTAAAACAAAATGATTTTAACTGTGAAGTGAAGAATGCATAAGTAGAAAGATTATAATTTAAAATTTTGGACCGAGGCCTTCTATGGTAATACAATAATTTTATTTGTTTCTTAAAAATTTTTATCAATTCTTATTAATCAGGGAAACGAAGTATTTTTGATATGGAATGTATAAACAGATTTCGTAAGTGGAACAAATCTACATTTCCCTGACTTAAAAATTAATGTTTAAATAACTATGTTTTTGTTTATGTGTTTAAATGTTTAAATAAGTTAATTTTTCGAGTGTCTGAGACTTTATGTTGAGTGAAGAAAAACAAGTTATTTTTTTCTTATTGAAGGGAACGGTAGTTTTCAAAGTAAGGTGCTTTTATTATTAATTTTTATTTTTAGAATTTTTTAACAGTTAGGGCTTTTTAAAATTTTGAATTTTTTTACAACAGATTGTGGGAACTCTCCTCCCACATTTTCCGTAAGAATTTCGCAAATAATTACAATTTTGAATATTTTTTAACTGAATATTAAGGGCTCTTTAACACAAATTATTATTATTATATTAGTATAGATATATTCTATTGTAATTGTATTGTTCACAACCGAAAACGGTTTTTCCATGGGTTCCATGGATTTTACAAGCCGATAAAGTTAACAAATGATTTCTATTCTAAGGTACTAAGGGATTATTTCCATTGACTATTTAAATTTAACGGTTTGTTAAAAGCTGTATGGAATTTTTATTAATCTGAGATATCTTAATAGCTTGCAGTGTAATATCGGCTTTAATTATTACTACATAATATTTATTGTGTATTGTGTTCCTCCCATTTTTAATTTAAATTTAATTGTTCAAAATTAAAATAATACATATCTAATATAGTCCAAGCAAAAATTTCAAAAATATTTTATTTTTTTCCATTGAACACTTTAAGAGCAATAACAATTCAAAATTACATCAATACCCATGGTAGGCCCGAGGTTAAAGTGGTTATACTTGCAGATGCAACCCAGGTTCGAATCCCCGTTCGGAAAAAAAAAGTTAGTATATTTAAACCGCTAATTGTTAAATTTTCAGATATTTTCAGATACTTCGAAAGCAAGCATTCGTAACATCGGAAACCACGAAGGAAATACGTAAATCATGATGAAATAAATATGTAAATTTGAGTACATAATAAATAATAATATTAATTAAATATAATCAATTAATTTACCTAGGTATAACAAAAAAACGTATAGAATTTAAATAATGTAATTACAGAAATTACTTTTTTTTAAATTAATATTTAAATTAAATTAATATTACTGAGCAATCCGTAAATTTTAAAATATTCTGTTCATAAAAAATCAATGCTAAACCGTTACGAAAATAATACAGGAATACCGTAACGGTAAATGGGGCAAATCAATGTTGCATCGTTACGATAATACCTGTACCGAATATGTTCAAAAATGATACAGCAATACCGTAACGGAAAAAGGGGCAACTCAATGCTTCTCCGTTACGCAAATATCTGCACCGTATATGTACAAAAAAGATACAGCAATACTGTAACGGTAATGTGTGGCAAATCAATGCTGCACAGTTACGGAAATACCTGTATCGTATATGTATAAAAATGATGCTGCAATACAGTAACGGGAAAATGGGCAAACCGATGCTTTACTGTTACGCAAATATCGGCATCGTATATTTACATTTCTGACGGCCTTGTGTTGCTTGGGAAGTTATAAGTTGGTTATATAAATCGAGAAAGAAGGTCAACTGAATTTTCTCGACTTGACCATAAATAGGAACGAAGGTCATTACCCAAGCAACACAAGGCCGTCAGAAATGTAAATATACGATGCCGATATTTGCGTAACAGTAAAGCATCGTTTTGCCCATTTTCCCGTTACTGTATTGCTGCATCATTTTTATACATATACGATTCAGGTATTTCCGTAACTGTGCAGCATTGATTTGCCACACATTACCGTTACAGTATTGCTGTATCTTTTTTGTACATATACGGTGCAGATATTTGCGTAACGGAGTAGCATTGATTTGCCCCTTTTTCCTTTACGGTATTGCTGTATCATTTTTGAACATATTCGGTACAGGTGTTATCGTAACGATGCAACATTGATTTGCCCCATTTACCGTTACGGTATTCCTGTATTATTTTCGTAACGGTTTAGAATTGATTTTTTATGAACAGAATATTTTAAAATTTACGGATTGCCCAGTAATATTAATTTAATTTAAATATTAATTTAAAAAAAAGTAATTTCTGTAATTACATTATTTAAATTCTATACGTTTTTTTGTTATACCTAGGTAAATTAATTGATTATATTTTATTTATTCAGACACGTTATTATATTTAATTAATATTATTATTTACTCAAATTTACATATTTATTTCATCATGATTTACGTATTTCCTTCGTGGTTTCCGATGTTACGAATGCTTGCTTTCGAAGTATCTGAAAATATCTGAAAATTTAACAATTAGCGGTTTAAATATACTAACTTTTTTTTTTCCGAACGGGGATTCGAACCTGGGTTGCATCTGCAAGTATAACCACTTTAACCTCGGACCTACCATGGGTATTGATGTAATTTTGAATTGTTATTGCTCTTAAAGTGTTCAATGGAAAAAAATAAAATATTTTTGAAATTTTTGCTTGGACTATATTAGATATGTATTATTTTAATTTTGAACAATTAAATTTAAATTAAAAATGGGAGGAACACAATACACAATAAAAATTATGTAGTAATAATTAAAGCCGATATTACACTGCAAGCTATTAAGATATCTCAGATTAATAAAAATTCCATACAGCTTTTAACAAACCGTTAAATTTAAATAGTCAATGGAAATAATCCCTTAGTACCTTAGAATAGAAATCATTTGTTAACTTTATCGGCTTGTAAAATCCATGGAACCCATGGAAAAACCGTTTTCGGTTGTGAACAATACAATATATCTATACTAATATAATAATAATAATTTGTGTTAAAGAGCCCTTAATATTCAGTTAAAAAATATTCAAAATTGTAATTATTTGCGAAATTCTTACGGAAAATGTGGGAGGAGAGTTCCCACAATCTGTTGTAAAAAAATTCAAAATTTTAAAAAGCCCTAACTGTTAAAAAATTCTAAAAATAAAAATTAATAATAAAAGCACCTTACTTTGAAAACTACCGTTCCCTTCAATAAGAAAAAAATAACTTGTTTTTCTTCACTCAACATAAAGTCTCAGACACTCGAAAAATTAACTTATCCCCCCCCCTCAACTACAAAATTTAAACATTAATTTTTAAGTCAGGGAAATGTAGATTTGTTCCACTTACGAAATCTGTTTATACATTCCCTATCAAAAATACTTCGTTTCCCTGATTAATAAGAATTGATAAAAAATTTTAAGAAACAAATAAAATTATTGTATTACCATAGAAGGCCTCGGTCCAAAATTTTAAATTATAATCTTTCTACTTATGCATTCTTCACTTCACAGTTAAAATCATTTTGTTTTAACGTTTTCTTTAGATTTTATTTATTTTTACAATTCACGTACATATACTAAACTTACCACATTTATTGATATTTTTTAAATTTGTACCTACGAGATAGTTTACAAATTCCCCCCCCCCCCCTCCCGCGTCATCACAAGAAATTATAATTTTGAATTTCTTAATTGTTTAGTGTAATTTTGGATTTATTCTATTTAAAAAAATATTTTTAGTTTAAATACCTACTTATCAAGGTTTTAGTGCATTTTTAATCCTTATTTGACTAGTTTTTAAGCATTTTAATGAGCTATTTTTAATATTTTTGAGCTTATAGATCTGCACCTACCTTGATATTAGATATAATCATGTGGCGGAATTAGCGTGCGCTTTATTATTTTTATGAAACCCGGGCATAACATTATGGAGTTGGCATTACCTTTGAACTACTGTGAACAGTCGTTTTCAAGCTGATTTTAGGAATTAAATTTGATGCTGTTAAGATATAGTTTTAATAACTTATAATCAAGCCTGCTCTTATGCCCCCTCCCGCAAAATAAGGATTTGTGAACGCAAATTAAAAACTATAATACCATGCACATTGAGAATTCCTATTCTCGTCCAATTATGGAAGTCAAGGGGGGTGAAGCTAAAAATATTTAAAATTGCTTAACGTAATAAATTTATGATTTGTATGCAGTTAAAACGTGTAAATAAAGCTCAATATTAATTCTGTGTAGCAGGTAAATCACGTGATCTGACGTAACAATATCAACTGTATAACAGTATTAATGATTGGTTTACACGGTTTTACCGCTACTTATCCGCCCTATTACAAACGACCCCGCAACAAGAAATTTATATTTAAACTTCCATTTTAGCCTCCTTGACATGATTTTTGCTATGCTTTTATCATATGAAATATAATTGGCAGTATTTTTTAGTTTGCATTATAAGAACTTTCCTATGACTCGAGTCATAAGAAACATCATAGCAAAATCATACTACGATTTTCAGAATAGAACGGTTTAGAGATTTCGAGAAAATTTATTTTTTAAATATTTCCACAGAGTTATAAAGATTGGAAGTAAACGAATTTACAATAGCTAGCGTGATAGAGTTATGGTGTTATTCTTAAATTTTTTAGAAAGATACAAACCTTTATTAAGCACGTGTCATAAAACACCAATCACAAACGTTCGTTAGTCTATATAGTAAGGTAAATAATATAAAAATAAAAAACGTTGGGTAGTTATTTTTGTACCAAAATTTATCATAAAAAATATAGTTAGTCAAAAAGTATAAATTCGATCAATTTTACACTATATGACGTGAGAATACGTATTGGAGAAAACAAATATGACTTTAAAAAAAAGTTAGATCGCTTGCGTCACGCCAGCTATTTTGAATTCGTTTACTTCCAGTCTTTATAACTGGGTGGGAATATTTAAAAAATC
The DNA here is from genome assembly GCA_963170105.1 of Cantharis lateralis. Taxonomy (NCBI): domain Eukaryota; kingdom Metazoa; phylum Arthropoda; class Insecta; order Coleoptera; family Cantharidae; genus Cantharis; species Cantharis lateralis. The sequence continues at coordinate 17,006,736 of OY720629.1, forward strand.
ACTTTTCTCGAAAACCTCTAACTAGCTTTCTCTAAAACTTTGAGGAAATGTTACTCGAAGGCTGATCTTGCAGGCCCATAATATAAAATTAAGTTGTGGAAATACAAACCTCATTTATCATGTTTTCTCAACTACCTTAATATGATTTCTGCTATAATTTTATCATATGAAAAATCACAGCAAAAGCCATGTAGTGTAGCTATTTGTTTTACCCCCCCCCCCACTTGGATGGGGGGGGGGGGGAATAATTTTTCATTATATTATGTCAAATACTTAAATAATAGAATTGTAAAAACGAAAACATTACATTTAGATGTGGAAAAGGTTTTCAGTTTGAGTGGAAATAAATTAAACAATGTATATGTATACTAGTTTAGCCCAGCTAAAATTTAGCTGGTTTAGCTGGGCTAAACGATTTAAATTTATTTTCAACCCGAAAACCTTTCCTATATCAAAATTAATTCTGGAAGATAATTGGAACACATTACTGTTCATACTGTACTTTATATAGGCAGAAAGCTGATGTTGTAAAAATCGTAACTTCTATGTAATTCATAATACAGATGTACATGTTAGATACAGAAATTATAGTAACTGAGAGGTGCGGTAAGAACTATACCTAAATGGTAACCTGTCGTCGAATATATTTTAGTAAATTATAATTCTATATATATCCGATACAATTTCGGTAGTTCATTATATCAGAAGTATTACCAGATTTTTGTAATTAGTCAAAAATGTATACTTATATATTATTTCAATGAAATAATAGAAAAACTGTAGAAAAATGACGTTTATTCCATTAAACAGGGCCGCCCCATAACGAATATAAAACGTGCTTTTATAGAAATGCACATTTTAAAATTAATTTCTTGTTTAAAAACAAAAATATAAGAATTTAATTAAAAATCATACATTTGGCTAATAATTTTTCTTTACCTACTAAAATTAACTTAATATATCTACGTATAAAAAATGGACGTAATAAGTAAAAAAATGAATTTATATTATAATGTTATATATAATATTGTATACACTGCACTGTTTAGGCATCAAACCGATTATGTAAAACTCGTAACTTCTAATTCATAATATATAGATATACATGTTTGATACTGCTATTATAGTAACGGAAAGGTACGGTAAAAACTATACCTAATCGGTAACCTATTTTTGAATATATTTTAGTTTATAAAATTTCAATACATATCCGATACAACAGTAAGCTTTAAAATACCGGTATGAAAAATATATATTGAAATTATACCTAAACAGTACTGTGTAAATATGAATTAAAATTATGTTCCGTTTAACCCTCCGTTAGACGCGCTATTTTCAGTTGTATACTAGTCCATAAGAAATACATTGAATAAAAGAACACTGGTCTAGACCGCGCGCCTAACGGAGGGTTAAGTACCTTTTTGATATTTAATTTTCAGGTATGAAAACTTATGTACAAATTCGTTATACTTCAATGATGCATTGCTTGAGTACTGAATACACTGCACTGTTTAGGTATCAAACTGATGATGTAAAAATCGTAACTTCTCATTCATAATATTCCTGTATATGTTAGATACTGCAATTATAGCAACGGAGAGTTACGTTTAAAACTGCACAAAAACGGTAATACATGTTCCAATACATTTCGTTAATAAAATTTCAATATATATCCGATACATTTTCGGTAGTTTATTATATAACTTGGTTTATCGGTATAACATTCAAAACATTTTTAAATTAATAATTTTTTTTCAACAAAAAAAAAACCAATAGTTTTGATACAAAATTTAATTTATTGAATTATTAATTAAAAATATTAACTCACACAGTCCATTAATAATTCTTCTTTACCCGTTAATTACTGGAATTGTAACCACCAATACATTACTGTATACACTGTACTGTTTAGACATCAAAACGATGACGTAAAAATCGTAAATTCTACTTCATAATATCGCTGTACATGTTAGATACTGCAATTATAGTAACTGAGAGTTATATTTAAAACTGCACCTAAACGATACCCTATATTGTAATATATTTTAGTTAATAAAATTTCAATACATATCTGATACAACAATTGGCTTTAAAACACCAGTATGAAAATGTATGCATTGAAACTATACATAAACAGTACAGTATAAATATGAATTGTAAATTATGTACCGGTTATGTACCGTTTTGATACTGAATTTTCGGGTATGAAAATTTATGTACATATTCGTTATACTTCAATGGTAAACAGGTATAAAACCGACATTGGTGTTACTTGGGTACTCTTTCAAAATCTACCGAAAACCCACGTACACCGATACCGATACAATGATCCCAGTTGATTCCAACCATCCCTGGGCCCAGAAAATATCTGGTTTCAAATCCATTATATGGATAAAATAATAGGTGCGCGTAATGACTACCAAACGTTCATCATAGACAATATGATAAAGCAAATTGACAAAAAAAACTACTGAGATGAATAACACATCCCTTACACCTATTCAACAACAAAACAATTAAAAATACTTAAGCATACCATATTATAGTACAGTTTCAGAATTTATAGGTAAACTCATGAGAAATGACCAGACGATGATAACATAAGGCCAAACATCCCTTAAGGGAGACACTATCCAAGACCAAAGATCCCATCGAGAAACGAGAAAGAAGCGGAATTTACAAGATAAAATGTTAGGACTGCGAGATGACATATGTAGGACAGACGGGCCGTGCATTTAAAACAAGACTAAAAGAGCACATCTCACACTGGAAGAAACACCACGAGGGTAAATAAAATTTCTCCCACCACCTCATACAACATAAACACAAAGCTGAGAGTGATAATTCCGAGTTCATCCACATAATTTGTGATAAGGGCGACAGGATGAACCGTCTAGAGCAGCGGTTCCCAAACTTATTTATGCCACGCCCCCCTTCTACCAAAAAAAATTATCAGCGCCCCCTTTAAAAAAAAGTAGTTTTCCACCAAAACTTTTTTTTTCAATTTTTCACATCAAAAAATCATACAAATAAAAACAACTCACGGTTACCGTCGATATTCTAGCCTTCCTTCCTTCAAAAGTACGATAAAAAACCCTTAAATATTCTGAAAAAGCAAATTTTAGCTTTCTTATGAGGTGAGGGAAATTAAAATCGGCCCAACGGTTACTTCACAATTTAATTTTGAAAATCGACTTTTGATGTAAATTTTACAAGTTTACCTTCATGTTAGCTTGAAAAAGTCATTCTATTGCCGGCACGTGTGCCCAGCCTGGATTGTGGCAATGCTAATTTAGGTGGGGATAGAGCGTGTTCAGTCAAGTTCATGCCGTTGCAGTGATAACATTGTTCTAGTTACTGCATTTTCGAGTGCATTTGCGAAACGGCATTTGTAACAATTCACATAGGGGATGGGAAAATCGCCCGGAGCCGCCCGAAGAGCGAGCGGAGGGTAGGTTTTCCCTTCTCCTGACATTGGCTAATCTAGGATCCCAGCCTTCGAATTTCGTCATTTATTCGAGGCCCGTGCCCTACGGGGGATGTTTTTAGTGAGTTTAGCGTTTGTCAAAACGGCTCGGAGTCAGTTTTGACAACCGCAACCACGGCAAATTTCGGATCCAGGATTTTTGTTAATTTTGGAAAAATTACTGGATATTCCGCAAATTTTATTATTTATATCTACTATATAGTATAGACCATTACCTTCCACCCAACCAAATTCGAAAGCGTAGAACATCGACGGTCCCCAATATTACTCTTCTGGGAATTCTATTAAAAATTTTACAGAGTCTATTTAAAGTCACTGTAGCTCAGAAACGGTGCGACCAAATTACATTGTACTTACCTACAAATTAATCATAAAGATTTGAAAGATCCTAGTCAACTAGCAACTCTTTAACATCTTCCATAATTAATATATTAAGAATTAATTAATTATTAATTAAAAGTTTAAAATAGATCACCAAAAAAACATATGATTCACTGCACAACACTTAACGCACAAACATGAAGTTATATTATATTTTACGCGGGATAATAATAATTAAGTGGGGTTTGTTTTGCAATCCTCAACTTTGTTTACATTTTTTTAATACAAAATATTGTCATATTATAAGCAACTTCAATAAAAATATCACAACATTGTTAAGAAATCAAAAACGATGTTGTCATTGTCTATTTATAAATTTGATATAATATATTGTTGTGATACCCTTCAGGCACAAAGAAAGTGGGTTGCGTACTTTAGAGATAAAGAATTGTAATTGCAACTTGGAGGGACGATAAAAACAAGGCTCTCCTATTTGTTCCTGTTGTGCTTTGTTTCGTTAATTTAAGTTTTTATAATTATTTAATTGTTGCGTTTTATTGTTGAAGTTCATTTTTATTGTTAGTTTTTAAAATTTGTTTATTTCGTTTTTATATGTTAAATGACTCACCAAATACTGACGCCAGCACAGTCGGAAAATAAATAAAAATTTAATCAAGATTATTTTATAATAAAATAAAAGAGCGAAACCAATGAAAATTGACGAGATTTTTGGAAACCAAGAGGACCAAGAATAACAACGATGATGAAGGAAGTCTTACTCGGGGAGCGATCCAGATAGGTTCGTTCGTGAAAGTTTATGTAGAGAGAATTGATTTCGATTATAGAAGTAATCAAGAGTTGTTTGGTTCATGAAGAACCAAAGAGAAAATATAATTCAAATATTCAGGGGTAACCGAGAGTGGTTATTTTTCTTGAAAGAGGAAGAGGAGTGTCGACAAGCAGTCGAATAGATCAGAGTGTAGAAGAAGAAGTCCATGTTACGAGTGTCCTTGGAGTCAGTTACAGTTCCAAAGGTTGAAGCAGAAGTAAGAGATAAAAAGTTCGGTAGTGAGGTTAACAAATTAAGAAGATTCAAGAGTCAAGCTGGTCGAAGTATTTGCGTGAGTCTTGTTTATTGTTTCATTCATCCAAGTTGCAAATAAAATATTAAAATTTTCTACGGTTTTTTATTGACTTAATGTAACCATTTATATTCGAGAACAACGACCCATTTGAGAAAGAAAGTAAGGTGAGGTAGTCTCAACAATATATATAATATACTATTTGGACTAAATACTAAATGAATTAGGAAAAGGGATTTTCTAGTCAATTAATCTAAATTTTAAGTATCAACTAATTTCGGACGTAACCATCTTCAGGATACTCTATGAGAAATTTATTTTCATCATCAACTTCATACATTAAATAATTGTTATCTGTAACTCACGTGCCAAATGAGGAATTTTAATTATATGCATCAACGTTATGCTATAAGTTTAGTATATTATTAACAAATTTAAATCTATTTAAAACTGAAACAAATTTAAAATGTAAAACTCAAAATACAGACTACGATATCAATAAAATTATAAACCGATATGTGAAAATTAACAAAACAAAATCACAATCTTATCGAGGCGTTGATATCTATGTCAATATATTATTAATGAACAATGGCTTGAAATCCAAATTTATTTGTTTGTTCAGGATGTTTTCCTTTGGATTACTTCTCTTCAATTTTTCTATCTCGTATGCTTCTAATAATGTGAGTTTCATGCCCTTTTTATATCTGTGCAGGATTTCTGGTTTTTTGTTGAGTTTGTGTTTAGCGTCTTGTAAATGAACTCATACATTGGAGTTGGAATTATTTGTTGTGTGTTCTTTGATTCATGTGGTTATCTTTTTTCCTGATTCGCCATGTATACTGCTGGGCAATCTTTGCAATAGGAAGTTTAATGAAACCAAGTGTATTTCCAAGAACATTATACTGGAACATATCGACGAAGATCGACACGTACTGATGTTTTACCTGTGTAAAACCATAGTTGAGGTTATGATTTGAAGTTATGGTAATGTGCTAAAAGGAAAAAGAATAACATCTGTATCCGGAGATTCTACGAAGATCGTTTGATTTTGTGGTCCATGTTCTTGAATTTTTTGAACTTAAAAACCAAGACGTGTGTCTGCATCCATATGATCACAACAGTGAAAATTAGACTCAATGTGAATATATTCCTTAGTTATACCATAAGTATCTTCACGAGGTAAATGCCCACCAGCTAGATATACCTTACCATCATTTTTTTTTCATTGCAGTGCATTTATGAATGTTATCCTTTATGTAACAGCAAATGAAATTTGTTAACGCAGATTTGTTTTCATTGTTAGCAAGAATATTTTTGAAATCTCCTATTACTCGTCCGCCATAAACATCAACTTTATGTATTTGGTAATTACCATAATTATCTACGTGTTCTTTCCTCTTGTTTCGGATTCGGAGAAAGATCATCGTAGCGATTGAAAACTAAATGAACTTGTTTTGCATACATTAGACGTTGTATTAATTGTTGCATAATTTTAAATGCTACATCATTGAATGTTTTCGACCACTTTGGCAAAAAGCCTCGATATTCTTTTGTTTTCGCGAAAGTTGCTTTCTAAAATACCAACAGAAATATACAAAATTCAAAGTATTCTTTGTATTGTTCCTCTTTAATTGCGTGTCTTCGAGGACCGTATATTGCTAATATGGTTAATGGTCTCTTCATATCTTCAACCAAAATTGTTGTTGCTTGTATACATGTTCAGTGACACGACTGTTCATCCAAGGACAATTAATCCGCGACATTTGGTCCGCGATAATTGATCCGTGCAACAGTTGATTCGTCGATAATAATAATTGATACAAGAACAATTACTGATCCGTGCGATAATTGATCCGCGGGACAATTGATCTGCAGATAACGATAATCCACCGACGAATCATCCAATGATAAAGGATTTCCAAATTTTAAATAGGTAAATAAAATTTAAAAATTTTTTTCCACTACTAGTCATATAGGCTATCATTATAACTTAGCCAAGTCGAACGTGAAGTGACGCATTTTAGACAAATAGTGAATAATTTTTTCATTATACACAACTAGTTAATAATGAACATATTGATATTTTTCTATAGTTTGGACGGCTATTTTTACCACTTTAGTTAAAAACGATTTTGTCCACAGAAGTTAGGATTTCTATTCGGAATAAATCGAACAAAAGATTTTGTTTGTGTTTTTGTTATATCTTAGGGTCCTGATTATTCTCCCAAAAGTCCCCGGTGATATCGAATGTGCTTAACTTTTAAGAATGGTTTTAAGAGGTAAAAATTGCTTTAAAATCGATTTTTCACAAATATCTCCTAAAATATCAAGTGTACTATGAAAATACCTATGATTATACTAAATTAAAGCTGAAAGAATTATCTATAAAAAAGTATCCTTCACTGTTTAGCCTACAATTAATAGTTTCCAAAAAAAATTAATGTAAAAAATTAGTATTTATAAGAATTTTGTTTCGTGAAAAAAGTATTATTGTTATTTTCCACCGCCATTTTGATGACTATGCCCGATGATCTCGTCACGGAAGTTTTCCATAACCCGCATCTGGTTTTGTAAGTGAATTTATTTCGTACCAGCTAACCTTTTCGTAATTAATAAACAATCAAATTATTTATTTCTTTGGTGATTTCTTTTCTGTAAAACAAAATTCAAGTTTACGCGTCCATCATTGATATTAAATTTTGGCGGTTTTCGTTAACAAGTAATATTGTGGTTCCGTTTTAAGTCAAGTTCACTCAGCATAACTCCTCCCGAGCAATCAATTTCCGATTCAGTGCTATCTTTTAGTTTTGAAACTTTTAAGTGACTACAATTTTGGTTGCGGCTGTTATTGTAAAGTGTACAGTGTTTTTTTTCTAGGTTAAGATTGTTATTAGTTGTCTTAAAGCTTTAATTAACCAAATTGCCTTCTGCGTTCTCGATTCGTATGGGTTATTTTGTCACACATTTTCGATATTATTTTAAAGTACCATACCAACGAGAATACCAGAATAAAGTTATTTATGCTTTGCTTTAATTTTTGAATTTAAGTTAAGCTATTTGGGTTGACTACGACCTGGTAATCATGGTTTTATTTTTTTGGTAATGTCGATTTTTGTTTTATAAATTATAAACCAATTTTTGTTAAGTAATGGGAAGTAATTTTAAATACTGTGGGGAAATTAGTTAGATAAATGTTTTTAAATTATTAATTGTAATTTATGTTTAGATCATTCATCTCAATTTTACTTTAAGGTATAAAATTCAATCAGCAATCAAAATTGTTTTCAAAGTTACTGTCATTTTGGCTAACTGTTCCACGATAATTTTGAGTTCGGTACTTGATTAAAACCCCGTTTGTTTTCTGCTTATTTGACTGTTTTATTTGAATACCCCTATTTACTACCTTGAATATTTTGAAGCCTTCGTTAGTTGACAACCCCTACTCGAGCTGGAAACCTCAACGAAAAGGTAGGTCTTCAATTGACATTTTGATCGAGTGGCGACCTCCTAATTTTCTACCCTCCAGCTTTTCAGCTCGGATCCGGGAATTCCTTGTTTTGTTGGAATCCACGGCCGGGAATCCACCGCTGCCGATTTTGCAACCTCCGGGCAATTTTAGCCCGTGACACAGTTCACCACAAACTTTCGCGCACTTGCAAAAAATCATATTCAGGAAACAATCTGGTGCAGGAAGCTGCAACATTCTCCTAGGTATCAAGACATCATCCTTTAAAATCCACCCCCAATCTGTGGGATTTAAATCATTACTTAACCATTTCTGAACTTGATAGTACACACGAACCAGGTGCATCTCAGCAACATCAGCAGTTGGTGGCAGTAGATTTACTTTTACTGGCTTATTTTTATTCACAGATTTAATAAAACACGAGTATAGATAAATATAGAGTACAGAAGTTGCTTTTACTTGTGTTGTCATCGGCAATTGCAATCTTGTCCGCAGTTAACTTCTTAACTTTATAATTTTGGTGTTTGGATTGGTTTCTTATACCTTTTTTTTTGAATCTAGTATTTATTTTCTGTTACGGTTAGATCTTGGGCAGAAGGAGAGTAAAATTCCCTTCGGTAATTTTTGATTTAAAATTTTTTTTTGTAGCTTCTGAATTTTTTTTTTTACGTGACTATTGATATTGTGGTATCCGTGTGGGAACACTAAAACACTAGGTTCAAAGCTGGTAGCAATATATTTTTAATCCAATAATAATACACACAAACGTAATGCAATGGTCAATACGACCGTATCGCACAAGAGCTCAGGCCACACTCCCCGTGATTAGAACACCATGTGTCCTCCTATCAATTTTATGTGATAGCAAAATAAATACAATTTAATTCATAATCATTAGTCATTCACGCGCTCCCACATTCCGTCCTTTTTCTTCAACGTGATAGCTTAAACCTTCTCATTGATCTCCGGACTCCCTGGCTGACTAATGCCTTCTCCCATGTTATCGGAAACGGGTTTTTAGGGCGGTGACTCTGCTTCCTGTTCGGGGTATGTTGAGGTGTGGTTTGTCGAATCTGAAAAACTAGTATTATTTAAGACTTGAGAATTTTTTCGTGTTGATTCGCTGGCTTCGTTTGGTATAGGTTTCACATGACTTATGTGGCGTCTCATAGTTTTGCCTTCTCCAAACAATTCAACTTCATTACCATGTCTACTGACCACGGTATATTCAATGTTTGCAAATCTAGAAGTTAGTTTATGGTGTGGAATTAAGTTTTTCGCCACAACTTTATCTCCGACTTTTATGTTGTCTTGTTTTGATCCTCTTGCTTCATCTTCTCTCTTCTTTCCTTTGTCTTTGTTTATGGTGTCTCTATCTTTGACTTCTTGGTCCACTTCATCTATTTATAATTATGTCATTTCTTCTTCTTCTTCTTTGTCAGCCTTTCTCGGTCCACTCCTGGACATAAGCCTCTCCTAATCTGCTCCAAACCTCTCTCTCCTTGGCCCTCCGTAACCACTCTCGACCCGCCACTTTCTTAATATCATCGAGCCATCTCTTCTGGGGTCTACCTCTGCTCCTTTTCGTCATTCTTGGCTTCCAATCTATTATATTTACTGTCCACCTGCTGTAATCCTGCCTCGCCACGTGCCCGACCCAACTCCATTTCAGACGCGCAACACGCTCCATCACGTCCACAACTCCAGTTCTTTTTCTTATTTCTGTATTTCTTATTTTGTCTCGCAAACTTACGTTCAACATCGATCTTTCCATTGCCCTCTGCACCACCCTTAGCCTTTCTGCACTCTTGTTGGTCATGGTCACTGTCTCTTATGTCATTTATAGATGGTATTTTGTCTCTTATCATCCGGTTAAATAAAAGTTCTGACGGTGATTTCCCCGTAGTATCATGGGGTGTCACGTTGTATATTAAAAGAAACTTTTGTATTTCGCTTTTATAGTCGCTTTTTTGATTGTGACAAATCTGTAATCTTTTAAGAATGGATTTATTCACATTTTCGACTTCTCCATTTCGCTTGTGGCCAATATGGTGGCGTACAAATTAATTTTATATTATTTTCCTTGCAGAATTCCTGGAATTCTTTCCTGACGAATTGTCTACCATTGTCACATCTTAAGGACTTGGGGATTCCTAATCGGGCAAATAATCTTATTAGGCACTTTATTATTTCTGTCGACGTTGTCTTTTTTAGGAATATAATGTCCCGATAACGTGAGTAATAATCTATTACAACTAATACTTGTTCCTGATTTGGTAGTGGTCCCATGAGGTCAATAGCCACGCATTGCCAAGGTCCATCAGGGAATTTGTGCCTCATCATTGGTGGTGGTTTCTCAGGTTGACTAACAAGAAGGTAGTCTCTGCACTCTTTTACAAATTTGTCCACCTCTTTGTCCATAAGAGGCCACCAAACTTTAGCTCTCAGCCTTCTTTTCATTACACTTGCTCCGGGGTGGCCCTCATGTGCCAGCTGTAGCGTTTGGAGCCGTTTACCAATCGGTAATACTATCCTTGTATCCCTTAATAAAATCGGACCCAGATTGGACAATTCTAGTCGAAAAGGGTACAGGCTATTTTTATCTTGAGGAGTCCAAGAGTTTTCTTTTACTTTTGAAGTGGCGTCTGATATCTCTGGATCCCTCTTGCTCTCTTCAATTATTTCCGATATGGTCATAGCTCTTGGGGTGCTTTTTTCTACCATAGTGTAGATGTGGTAATCACTTTCTTTGTCAAATGTATTTGTCTGATTTATCTGGCACATTCTAGAAACCGAGTCTGCAATATTATATAACTCTATATATATATAGATATATAGTATATAACTCTAAACTTAAAACCTTGGAGCCTTAAGATCCAGCGTTCTATTCTAGCTGGTGCCCTTGACGTTGGTTTAAAAATGGCCTCCAACGGTTTGTGGTCTGTTATGAGCTCAAATTCTAGTCCGGTTAGGTAAAAATAGAACCTTTTCAACACCCCATACCAACGCCAAACTTTCCTTCTCCGTTTGATAGTACCGTCTTTCTGTGTCAGAGAGTCCTTTACTTGCAAATGATATTACTTTAGGGGTATTATCATGGAATTGTATTAAAGCTGCGCCCAATGCCACAGGACTTGCATCCGCTATCAGTCGTGTACGTTTGGAAGGGTCAAAATAACTTAACGTCGGTGGTCTGGACAAAGCTAGTTTAAGTTTTTCAAAATTTTGTTGATGCTCTTTAGACAAATCAAACTTAACATTTTTTTTTTTGCTAGTTGTCAATGGTTCTGTGGTTGTGACTAAATCTGGTTCAAATTTTCCCAAATAAGTAACCAGACCCAGGAAACTACGCACTTCTTTTTCGTAACCGGTGGTCGAAATACTAATAATGTTTTTATTTTGTCTTTGTCCGCGTCAATACCCTTTAACGACAAGTGATGACCTAAGAAGTCGAGTTCCCGTACTCTTTTAAGACATTTTGCCTCGTTAAGTTGAACATTGTTTTTCTTTAATGCTTCCAATGCTTTTCTTAGACACATGTCATGTTCTTCTTCTGTACGTCCAAAAATTATAATATCATCCAGATATAACAAAATAAATACAATTTAATTCATAATCATTAGTCATTCACGCGCTCCCACAGATATCAACCGTTTATTAAGCTATGAACTTTCATATTATTATGAATTGAGGTGGAGAGCGATTGAAGTAGGCGAAACAGTCGCGGAGAAGCATAAGTTGTTGAGAGATGCGCTAAAGCAGGGTATACCTGTTTTGAATGGTTCACATATAGATTTAGAGGTGGAATTCCATACGATATCGGCAAAATTAATTGAATTAGGTCGTCAGATAGAAGATTTTGATCAATCAAATCGAGATTTTGCTCGTCTATTGCATAATTCAGCGTCGTTTGGATGTATTGCCAATACATCAGAAACAATATAAGATGAAAATGCGAGAATCTTTCTATTGTAACTGCTGGTTTATTGGAATTTCTTAGTGAGGTGTATTTTGTAATAGGTTTGAGTACCAGCGACAATAATGATTTAATTTCGATATCAGATTCGCATTTTGGATCAAATTCTTCAGTCGTGGCGATTAACTCGATAAGGAGTGATAATGAATTAACTTCAAAAAAACGTCTTGCTTTAGATGAACTTCTTGATAGAAATTTTGAATTATTAGGTACAGGTGTCGGAGTAACTAATGCGACTGAACACGAAATAATTACTGATTCACCATCCATTAAACAACGATGTTCTCCAGAATCTCCGGTAAGGCAACGTATTATTAATGAGGAAATAGCTAAAATCTTAGCTAATAAGATTATAGACCTTTGAAATCAGCTCGGGCCAGTCCAATTTTGTTGGTTCCTAAGAAGGACGGGACTTATAGGTTTTGCGTTGACTACAGAAAACTCAATTCTGTAACTAAAATGTAATGTCTTTAATCAACTCAGTACTTAAGCAATTAAGAGACGCGAAGTATATATTAGCTCAATGAACATCTAATCTGCATCATATTGGCAAGTTCCTATGAAGGAATCTTCTAGAGAACTTACAGTTTTTACGGTCCCCGGTAGATTATATCACTTTTTGCGGATGCCTTTTGGATTTACGAATGCACTTGCTACTTGGCAGAGGGTAATCAAAAAAAGTTTCAGGCGCTGATCTTTTACCTTATGTCTTGGTAAATCTTGATGATATAATTGTTATCTCTAAGGATTTTAAGACGACACATTTAAAAATTTTGGAACAAACTTTTCAGCGCTTACACGCCGCAGAACTTACGATTAGTCGCGATAAATGTAAATTTTGTAGATATCAACTTAAATATTTAGGGTATATTGTCGATAGCGGTGGTTTGAGAGTTGATCCCGACAAGGTCAAGGCAATTTTTAATGTTCCAGCTCCGACAAATGTTAAAGAGCTGCGACGTTTTATTGGTATGTTTCAATGGTATCGGCGGTTTTGGATTTTTCTACTATCAGTGCTCCACTAACTAATTTAATTAAGAAAACTATTGTTTTGTCGTGGAAATCAGAATGTGAGCAAGCGTTCGTTCCATTAAAGAACATTTGGTTACCTCACCACTATTTCAGTGTCCTGATTTTGAGAAAACATTCATATTACAAACAGATGATTCTGCATTTGGAATCGGGCGGCTGTATTAATGCAAAATTTTTAAGATGGCAAACGAGTTGTATGCTATTTGTCCAGATCTCTCACTAAACAAGAGCGATATTATCCAACTACCGAACGTGAATGTCTTACAGTAATATTATATTATATTATATACGCTATTGAGAAGCTTAGGCAGTATCTTGATGGTGTGCGTTTCACGGTGGTCACCGACCATTATTCCTTATTATGGTTAAAGTGAATCCAGTTGCAAGATTGGCAAGATGGTCTGTTCGTCTACAAGCTTTCGATTTTGATCTTATGCATAGAAAACGGAAAGATCATGTTGTGCCCAATTTCTTATCTCGCTCTGTTCCTGTAAATACCATTCAATTACAGCCAGACGATGATTTTAAAAATACTCAAGATTCGTGGTATCTGAAACTACTTCAGTCGGTGGAAGAACAACCTAAAAATATCCACAATGGATGATAGAGGGGAGACAATTTATTGTTTAAGTATGTAAAAAGTCGTATCCCTGAGATATCTCCAGAGACAGATAATTGGAAACGCATTGTTCCTAAAGATTTTAGAAAAGCCATCTTAATTAAACATCACGGTTAACCTACCGCTAGACATGTTGGCAAAAACAAACCATTTTGGATACTTACGGAGGAGGAAACTATGTACCTCCTTGCCCAAAAAAATTTCCTTACTCAGCTAGTGATGTAAATAACTATCTGGCCATCGACAATGTAATATTGCAGGTCGGAAAGTAAAACAAAATAGCTTTCTCATTGGTTGGCAAGTGAAATTGATAATAAATTGCTTCCCAACTTATTAAAATTCAGGAATGTGTCGATTACTAACTGATTGTGAATAAAATTTATTATTGCCTTTAACGAGGCCTTTAAGCTAATTTAAAAATTAAATTTAATATTTTTTTTATTATCTATTAAATTAATTTTAGCCGATAATTTATAAACTTTCAGAATTGAGCCTAATATATTTATACTTTTGTTACAGAACTTGAAAAACCAAATAATGACAACAAATTTGTGGGTTGAGCAGGTATGTAGTTTTTTTTATTAATTCTTGGTAAATTTTAAATTAAATAGTTGTGTGCGGTTAGCTCTGTAGTCGAGTGCCCCACTACCGAGATGTATGCTTAGTGCAATGGTTCAGTGATTTTATAGAAACAGTGACGCCGACAAGGGATGTCCAATTTATGTTTAGCTGCTTGGAACACTTGGTATCAACGACTATGTTGTTGCTAATTTTTGGATTGTTTAGATTGATTTCAATTCTTTTTATCAAATTATATTATCGTATTATATTTTTTAATGTCGATCCCGATATTATTATCTGATTCAGTACACAGAGCAACCAAGAACGTCTTGTCTATTTTCTAATGCAGCTGCTATTCTACAATTCATAGCATTAATAGCAGAATCTAGCTCTTCTAGTTCAAATAGTCTAGAAGTGGGATTATCGATTGGTAGTTGTTTTTTCTCTTTTTTAGCTTTTCTTTTGATTTACTTCTCCCAGGCTTTATTCAATGGAGCTTTTGAAACCTTTAAAAGTCTTGATGCAATTGAATTTACGTTAGTATTGTATTTCATATTAGATGATGTGTTGAAGATGATTAGAAGCAGTATCTAGCTTTCGTAACAAGCTCCATGCCTGTCTACTTGAGTGAGTGCAGTCCATCTCTTCCGTTCTAATAATCCATTTCTTCTTTCTTTGGTTATTAAGAGCTTCAAGTAAAACTTCTCCGGTATTAATATTAGCAGAATTCTTATATTCTTTATAAAATTCATTACATCCATCATTCCAACCCGGAATATAAATAAACCTATAGCCTCTGGGTACATATTTCTTCGCAAATGAAATTGTAAGATTTGTAAATCTATAATAATTATTGATTGAAGAAGGAATTTCGTATATTACAGAGTCCATTTCCGATTTGAAACCCTCCCAATCAGCTTGGTGGAAGTTCCACCTCGGCTTACTACATGAATAGACAGTTTGTATAAAGAACCAATTGTCACAAGTACTGGGCGGTATTGTGAATGGGGAATATCATTTAAAATTTTTCTTTGAATATCATTAGAAGATGCTATATTATTCGATATAAAGCACAGATCTGGATTCGAGTATGTACCTATCTAATTTTGTGTAAATTCCATTGCAATATTATACCTGTTTAAAAAGGTATGCATCTTGAATAAAATAAAATATCTAAAGCAACTAGTGACATCTTCAAATTTTCATGAACTATTCCTTTTGATCTAGGACCTTAATGAACAAATTATATAGATATGGAATAAGAGGAAAAGCTCTCGACCTGATTTGTTCCTAGTATATGCACAGAAGAAAACAATGTGTCACCTGCTATGACAGAGTAAGTGAATCTACCATCAAATCGCATCTATCGGAAATAAAGAAAGGAGTACCACAGGGATCTATTCTGGGACCTTTACTCTTTCTGCTGTACATAAAAGACATGCATAAATGGATTGATCACTTTTCTGTTCTTTATGCGGACGACACTTCAATTATCCTACATGACGATGACAAACACAAACCAAAAGTCAAAATACTACAAATGTTCACTCCACTGGTTCAATGGTACTCATCAAATGACCTTAAATTGAACATAGATAAAACAGAAATAGTCAAATTCTCACTTACTGCAAAGAAAGATGACAAATCAAGAATCAAACTAACAGATGCCCAAGAAGTAATCTGCAGCTACACCACCAATTTCCTGGGAGTAAAGATCGATACCCGACTGGACTGAAAACCACACATCGAAACACTGGCAAGAAAACTGAATAGCATGGCTTTTGCTTTAAAAACTATAGCGTACGTGGTATCCACATGATCAGCACTTTCGGGATACTTTGGTTATGTTGAATCTATCCTAAAATATGGGGTTATTGTCTGGGGTAACTCAGTAGATATTGCAAGAATTTTTACAGCCCAAAAGAGAATCATCCGGAACATGTTTAATATAAAACCAGCGGAGACATGTAAACCTGCTTTCAAAGAAAATCAAATACTCACAGTCTTCGCGATATATGTAATAGAAAGTGTATTGTTTTTCAAAAACAATACAGATCTTTTCATAGATGCCAATCAAAGCCACCCTTATTATACTAGAACCTATAAAGATCTTGTTCCACCCTAGCACGTATTCAAGTAGAATACAAAGAAACGCAGAGGCGGGAATAATTAGGATTTACAACAATTTACCTGAAACGCTACGTGAACTTCCAGTACAACTTCTAAGAAAGAAATTGAGAACGATATTGGTCAACAACCCGCTATACAATATAGAAGACTACTTTACAATTGACTTCAAAATGTCCGTCTGCTAGGCAGTGACATCTCAGCGTAAAGATGAAAATTAGCTCTAGCTGATCTCCACGCATTGCATATAACATTATTTGAAAAATTGTAAATTCATTAAGATTTGTTAAGATGCAATAAAGAATATTTATTATTATTATTTATTAAACTCTCACATTTTTGTGGTGTTACAGTTGGGTGGGGGAACAATTCCAACCACCTAACAAATAAATGAATGTACATAATCTTTGCAATTTACATAAATAATTTTGAAAACGGTTTAGTATCTATACCTACTAAAATTATGAAATTAATTAATGTTGATTTAAAAATTTTCTAACTATTCGACAAGTTGCCAAAATAGTTGCTTTTTGTATGTTTTCGAATAATTTTGATGTTAAATCTAAACTTAATAAATGTCTCTCCATATTACACGAAACTACACCTGTAGCAGATATTATTATTGGAACAATTTTCACTGTTTTGAGACTCCATACAGACGTCATTTCCATTTCCAAATCCTCATACTTACGTATTTTTTCCTTTTCGGTGGATAATACGTTTTTAGAAAGAGGCACTGCAACATCAATGAGAATTGCAGATTTATAATAACAATGTCAGGCCTATTGTGATTGATGTGTCTATCCGTTAAAATTGATCTGTCCAACTAAAGAGTTACTTGATTGTTTTCCAGAACAGGTTCCGGTTCGTATTTATAATATGGGTTAACGTTGTCCAACAAACTAAATTTAAGTGCGATCTGTTGATGTAGAATCTTACATACTATGTTATGTCTATGAAGATATTCAGTGGGCGCTAGTTCGGAACAACCAGCTATTACGTGTTCGATAGTTTCGTTCGGCCGTCTGCATTTCCGGCATACATCAACAATTTCAGGTTTCTTCATAATATGTTTCGTATTATTTCTAGTTGCAATTACACCATCTTGAATTGCACACATAAAACCTTCCGTTTCTGAATGCAATTTTCCTTGTTTCATCCATAGTATTGATTTCTCCTTTTCAATTCCAACAGAATCCAAAATTGTAGCCTGCTTACCATGCAATACTTTATTTTATACTATATTAATAATATGTTTCGTATAATTTCTGGTGGCAATTACACCATCTTGAATTGCACACATAAAACCTTCCGTTTCTGAATGAAATTTTACTTGTTTCATCCATAGTATTGATTTCTCCTTTTCAATTCCAACAGAATCCAAAATTGTAGCATGCTTACCATGCAATACTTTATTTTTCCAATTTATTTCCGAATCAAAACTTTGTTCGCAATTTAATGTTTTATTTTTAAGATCAAGTCCAGAAAAACGTTTGTCTAAATTGACTATACTTTGAATGAAAGGGTTGGTTAATGAATAAAAATATTCCCTCATTGATTCAGTTTGCGCTTTACATAGGTCAAATAAATTTAATAATCCTCGACCTCCTTTTTTTCTTTTTATGTATAATCGTTCTACAGCAGATTTAGGGTGTAAATATCTATATTTGAATAAAAATTTTCTGGTTAACGTATCCATATTAAATCGCATTTAAATCTGTATTCGACCATTTAAGAACACCGAAGGAATAGGCTATGACCGGTATTGCCCATATATTAATTGCCGATACTAAGTTTTTAGCAGTAAGTTTAGATTTGAGGAGTAATTTTAACTTAGCAATATACTTTTGACGAAAATCATTTTTTAGTAAAGTGTGGTCCAAAACAAAATTTTGTTGCATTCCCAAATATTTATAAAATTTATTTGGCAGTAATTGGGCAATGTTGTCCAGTATTTCAATATTTGCAATTGGAGTACCACGTACAACGTCAATTTTTGCACATTTTTCAAAACCAAATTCCATGCAAATATCGCGACTAAACAATTTCGTAATTTCGATTAAGTTATGAAGTAGATCGGCATTTCTAGCATATAATTTCAAATCGTCCATGTAAAGTAAATGAGTTATGATGGAGTTATTTCGGAAATTGAGTTTAAATCCAGCTTCAGAATCACTTAATAATGGCGAAAGTGGATTCATAGCCAAACAAAACCATAGTGGGCTTAAAGAATCACCTTGAAAAATTCCACGATTAATTTTTATTGAATCCAAATTAGTTCCGTCTTGCATAATTAAAGTATTCCATTTCGACATTATTGAAGACAAAAGTTTAATAATTTTTGGGTCAATTTTGTAGATCTTTAAGATATCGAGGAGCCAATCGTGGGGAACAGAATCATAGGCTTTTTTATAGTCTATGTAGCACATATTCAAGTTTCTTTTATTTTGATTTGCCATTTTTGTAATTATTGTATCGACGATTAACAATTCTCGACATCCTTTAGAACCTTTAACACATCCTTATTATTATTATTATTATTATTATTATAATATATATAATAATATATATAACACCAAGTGAAGGATTGAATCAAGTTCAGGTAGATGAGACAGGTAATGATGAGCTTTATCATCAAATACAGGAAGATTTTTTATCAAAAATTCAGTTATTCGATGACACTAATCCTTTAAATAGACCTAAAATTCCAAATTAAAAGTTTACAAATTATTATAAAATTAAAGGTATTTTCGATATTTTGGTCAAAATAATTAATGTGTATTTCGGAAATCAAATATTCATTTAGCATTGTACTGTGCTGCGACAGTAATAATCGAGAAAAATGAACAAAATTTAATATATGCTAATACTAAAAATAAACCGTCTAATGAACCTTTCTGGAAAGTGCGTCTCAATAAGAAAATCATAAAATTAAGAAAAGATATTGGAATTTTAACAGCAATTAAAAATAATTCCGAAAATGTGACACCTAGAAAAATTAGTGACATTTTTTATAAATATAGGTTAATAGTCTGGATGCAAATTTCGGAATAATATTTAACGATAAATTAGACTATTTAAAACAAAAATTAAAAGTTACGGCTCACAGGTTAAAACGGTACAGTAATAATTGCACCATAAGAAAATTTGAAAATAAGCTCTATTCAGAAAATTCTAAGAAATTTTTCAGACGTTTAGAACCGGTACCTAAAACACAAAAGTTTCCGCAGAGTCATAATATGTTAGAATTTTGGTCAGATGTTTGGTCTCAAAATTACAATTATAACCAGAATGCATTTTGGATAAAAAAATTAAAAGATGATTCGACAGCATTAAAAGAACTAACCACTGCAATAATGCGTTTTTCTAATTGGAAATCACCGGGATTGGATGGTATCCAAAACTATTGGTTAAAAACATTTAAATTAACTCATTTACCATTACTTTTTTGGTTTAACAAAGCATTAAATGATCCATCGATTATACCAGATTTCCTATGTACCGGTGTAACATATATATTATATGCTATTTAAAAACGGAGTCGACGTAGTCAATTAGATTGATTGACGTGTTTTAAAATGCTCCGTTATGGCGCGATAAAAACTTGAATAATATATAAAATTCAATATAATTATTTTATTGAATATTAAAAATTAAAAAATCCTAATTGTTAAACAACTCAAGTTATATCTGTAAATTATATACAAATTTGTCATACTTTTGATTTTATAAATGTTAACCATACCTCGGGCGGTTAACTCATATTAATATATATATAGATAGGCCAAGATGTCGTCAGTTAACCCTGAAGCTGAACAAAACAATGCTCGAAATAGGCCCAACTTAACTTTTAACCCCCCACACCCGATATGGAAATTACCGAAACCAATAACCCACATCCATGGCAGGTCGTGGGAAATAACAAGAGAAAAAGAGTTATCAGTCCGATTACCGAATTTCCACCGGTGCGGTAATGCAAACAAACCGGTATTTACCACTCCAATCTATAAATAATTACCCCACAAATAGTGAAACAAATGTTGAACAATTACAGCAACCAAAAATTAATAAACCACCTCCTATCTTTGTGCATGGCGTAATCAATTTCCAAGATATGATCACAAATTTAAATGCCGTAGTAGAACAAGAGCAAATCACAACAAAAACCTTTCTAAACAACGTAATTAAGATCAACGCCAAAACAGGAGATAGTTTCCGCAAGTTAGTTCGACATATGAAAGATGACAACATCATTCACCACACATACCAATCACATAGAGTGGTTATCAGACACCTACATCAAACAATGCCAATAACAGAAATAAAAGATGAATTAATAAATAAAGGTTACCCTGAACGAAACGTCATCAACGTACAACACCGAATAACTAAGGAGACACTACCATTATTTTTTTTTAGATCTCGAACCATCAGAGACGAATAAAAACATTTATGACCTTAGATATCTACAAAATAGAGTAATACGAGTGGAACCACCTAAGAGAAACACCGATATTGTACAATGTACAAGGTGCCAGATGTTTAATCACACAAAAACTTATTGCAATCGTCCATTTGCCTGCGTTAAATGTGGAGGCCCACACGACACCAAAACTTGCACGAAAACAAAAGAGATACCGCCTACTTGTTACTTATGCAAGGGTCCAAACCCCGCGAGTTATAAAGGTTGCCAAATATACAGAAATTTTCAAGACAAATACAAAAGAGACCTACAACAGCAGGAACAACAACAAAGAAGACAAAACGCATCTACGTACTACAATGTAAATTTAACTCACCCTAATCGACCATCTCAACCCAAGAATACGCAAACGTATTATAACTCAAACCACCAAAGTACGTATTCAGAAACACTAAGAAATAATTTACCAGGAACAACAAACCATTCTGAAGAAACGCAATTAACAACATTCCTTAACGAGTTTAAGGAAATGTTCAAACAACTTAACTTATGCAACAAAATAATATGGTGATAAAATTACTAAGCACAGTCATCAACAGACTGGTGCCTGCGTTAATGGCGAATTTCTTAAGAATTGCCCTGTGGAATGCTAATGGCTTCCAAACATCAAAAGTTAAAGACACTGCATTATTTTTACTAGCGAATAATATAGATAATATTCTACTTACTATATCTGAGACACATTTTACCGAAAGATCCTATATAAAAATTCTGAGATACAAAATATATTCAACTAATCATCCTGACGGAACAGCACACGGTGGAACTGCCATACTAATTAGAGAAACTTTAATACATCACGAACTAATAAGCAAGTAATATGAAACCAACTTCTTACAAGCAACTACAATTCAAATCAACAAGTTGAATAAATCATTAAACATCGCAGCAATATACTGTCCACCAAGGCATAACATTCAAAAAGAAGATCTGAAACCGTTATTTGACTCGCGATTTAAACGCAAAACATACACATTGGGGATCCAGGTTGATAACCACCAAAGGAAAAGAGTTCCTCAAAATGATTAACGCTAAGAATTATCTCACTGTAGGGCCCGATTCTTGAAGTCGTGCGAAACTCTCCGCATGCGGACAGATTCGTGTGGTCCATTACGCATACGATCAACGCTATGCGCAAAGTCGTATTCTTGAATACAAAACGAAAGTAGATAGTAGTTTGCGTATGCGACTCTCAATTACTTATGAACGCACCACATCACGTGGTTAAAATTTGTTTGTTTTGCTTAGCTGTGATCTGTTGTTTGTTTGTGTTGTCGTTTATAATTATTACATTGTGCAGTGCTGTAATTATGGCTAAAAGGGCTGCACTATAAACACAGAAGAGAAAAAAATTTTAATCGAGTTTGTAATAAGTAAAACTAAACTGATTGATGGTAAATTTACGAAAGATTTTACATATAAAGATGGTCAAAAAATGTGGGAGGAAGTAACAAATCTTCTAAATTCTGTTCCGACCGGTGGATTAAAAAATTGGAAGAAAACCGATGACTGACTTACTGCTGTATTAAATACATTAAATCCAACATCAGTTTGGTAGCTTCCAGTTGCATAAAATTGTAATGCTGTTAAAACCTAAAAATTTCTTTTACGAGAAAAGCTTTGTAGCTGGTAGCTAGGGCTGTTCCAGCTATTACATTAATTTTAATAGATTTGTTACTTTTAATGAAAATCTGTTACCCTGTTACCCAAGTTTAAACTTCATTAAAAAGTATAACGATGATCTCGATGACCAATAATTAGAAGGCGAGATAGAGTGTTCATTTTGCTAAGCGGACAACCATAATTTGATATAACTTATTGTATTTTTAATGAATTGTTAAAATATTTATTTACAGTTAAGACAATACGTTGTGTATAATGTTTCATCTTTTAAATATTATGTAAATTTACGTGCGGTAGAAATTTCGAACTTTTACACGGATGCGTCCCATAAGTCTTCGCACATGGTCTTCGGTCACTTTCCGGCTTGCTCCGCTCCACATTTTTTTAAATTCTTCCAGAGTTCTAGCTTCCCGGGCATCCTTCTTTAAATGCCTCTTAACTATCGCCCAGTATCTCTCAATAGGACGGAGTTCAGGACAATTCGGAGGATTATCTTCTTTTCTTACAAAAACGACATTATTCGAACGCAAAAGTTCAAGCGTAGCACCGGCATAATGGGCAGTTGCTAAATCTGGCCAAAACAACGGAGGAATGTTGTGCTTGTTATACAAAGGCAATAAACGTTTTTTTAAGCACTCTTCCCTGTAATTTTCACCTCCAATTGTCCCAGTTGAATAGAATGTTGAACTCTTCAGTCCACATGAACATATCGCTTGCCACACAAGAACTTTTTTGCCGAATTTGTCTATCTGAACCATTTTTGTTTCATTGTCCACATCTTCTCCTACAACAGCGTTATAATATTGTGGACCTGGTAGAGTCCTAGTGTCCATTTTGACGTAAGTTTCGTCGTCCATTAAAATGCACCGATTCTTGTTTTGCAACAAAAGATTGTACAACTTTCCTGACCGTATTTTTGATCTCTTCTGCTGTTCCGTGGACCTTTTAGGCATTTTTTGTTTTTTATAGGTCTTAATATTGTGTCTTTTTTTAATATTTTGTACAGTACCCACACTAACCCCTACCTTTTTTGAAATTTCTCGTACAGAGAAGAACTTGGTGGATTTTAACAGTTTTACAACCTTTTCTTCAGCTATACCATTTACGGCCCCTTTTCTATGTCGAGATTTAGGTAAATCATGAAGTGTGTTGTACTCTCCAAATTTTTTTATAATTTGAAAAACCGCTGACTTTGAGCATTTAACAATTTTCGCGAGTTTTCTAAGTGATAAATTTTCTGAACACCACTTTTGCAGGATCACTTTCCGAGTTTCAATACTAATTCGCTCCATGACGTTATAGGTTTGACTAATATAAGTAACTAAATGTGATGTGCGATAAATGAGATTTGTTTTAATCATACTGCTTACTAGATCATATATTCGCTGATTATTGCAGTTATTATAGCTGATTCAAGTTGTCCGCTTAGTAAAATGAACTTAATTCAAGTAAAAAATCTAGGTCTTTCATCGAATGAAAAGCAGTGACAAACTGTACGGGGGAGAGATCGTTTTCGGCATTAAAAAGAGTGAAGGACTACCGCAGGTCTACATTATCCAATAAAAAATTGAACGTATTGGCTCTTATGTGCATTGAGAGTGATGTATTAAATAGCATAAATTTTGACGACATCGTGAATGTTTTCACCAATGCGAAATCACCAAAAAAAACCTTTTAAGTATTTATAATTTGTTTTACGTATATTCAATTACCTAATCATTAACCGTCTTAATTATTAAAAATAAGTCTCGTTTTCGTTATAAATTTTTCAAATTAAAACAAAGGGTCAACTGGAAAACCCAGGATTGGGAGATAGGAGCGAAGAATATTAAAGGCTTGTGGCGCCAAACTTCCGTAATACGCCTCTGTGTGCACCAAAAACATTAAACCCGAGTGAAAAATTGATGTAGTTACGCATGCGAATCTAAGTTGCGCATGGTTGATACCATGCGATGTATTTGCGCACGAAAAGTTCGTATACGATTTCCCGGTGCGGTTTCAAGAATACCAAAACGCGGTTCGCATGCGCATCTTTCCCATTTGCGCATACGCAAAATTTCAAGAATCGGGCCCAGGTGAACCTACATACTGGCATAGTGATCCAAACAAAATACCATACTTACTGGACTTTTACATAACCAATGGAGTTTCGTCTAATTACATGGAAGTCCAATCAAGCTTAGAACTAACATCAGACCACACTCCAGTTCTACTTACTATTAGTAATTTGGTTATTAGAAAGCAACAAAAAGTATCACTCGATAATAAAAGAACAGAATGGGACCAATTTAAAGAACATGTTCAACAAAAATTAGACTTAAAGTTATCAATAAAAACAAACGAAGAATTTCAAGAGGCAACCAATCACTTTGTAACATCTATCCAAGAAGCTAGTTGGAAAGCAACTCCATTGGTAAAAGAAGCGTGTAAGGAATACAACATACCTATGAAAATACGCCGAGTCTTGGCTGAAAAACGAAGAGCTAGAGCCAGATGGCACCGTTATAGTCACCCTCAAGATAAAATAGAATACAACAGAGTCGCAAATCATCTAAAAAAAATAATAAAAGAAGCAAAAAATGAAACATTTAAATATTACCTAGATAATCTTACAGTCAAAGATAACACTATTTGGAAGGCTACAAAATGCTTTAAGAGACCTCAAATCACTGTTTCTCCACTACAAAAGTCAGACTCGTCATGGGCTAGATCAAACGTCGAAAAAGCTGAATTATTCTCTCAACATCTAAAAGAAGTTTTTAAACCCTATTCTGATGAACCAGATGAAGAAATTAATGACTTCCTCCAAGCTCCGCTACAAATGTCTTTGCCCATAAAAAAATTTACTTCTTATGGAGTTGAGCAAGAACTCAAAAAGTTAAATAAAAAGAAAGCGCCCGGTTACGACCTTATAACCGCAAAAATCCTGATCTAAATGCCTAGGTTGGGAATAAACACTGGCCAATACAAGTCAAATTTGCCAAAATAATTTTAATCTTGAAGCCTGGAAAACACCCAACAGAAGCAAGTTCTTATCGACAAATTAGTTTGCTACCACTTTTATCAAAGCTAATGGAGAAGTTCTTATTAAAACGTATAAACGATGAAGACCTTGTAGAACAAATTTTTACCAGCACATCAATTTGGATTTCGAAAACAGCACTCGAACCATTCAACAGTGTCATCGAATTGTAGATAACATAGAATCTTGGAAGAGAAGAAATACTGCGGGGCGGTTTTCCTTGACATCAAACAGGCTTTCGATAAAGTATGGCATAGGGGTCTGTTGCATAAAATTAAAGAGAATCTGCCATACCATTATTTTCACCTATTAAAATCATATTTGGAAAATCGCTGGTTTCAAGTTCAACAAGATGAGGAGGTTTCAAGCATTTGTCCTATAAAATCAGGAGTTCCGCAAGGAAGTGCTATTGGACCATTGCTGTATTTGCTCTTTACTTTTGACTTACCTGTTACAGACAATACGGAAACAGCAACATTTGCTAATGATACTACTAGTACATCAACGGACGAAAACCCTGTTACAGCATCGCAAAATATTCAAACCCATTTATTACTTTTGCAGGAATGGCTGCACAGGTGGAGAATAAAGGTTAATGAAGCAAAATTTTCTTATGTTACATTTACTTTAAGACACAGTCTATGCGTCCTTCAGTCCATATTAACGAAACTATTATACCAGGCGCTACAGAAGCTACATCTGGACAGTAGATTAACATGAAAAGTACACATTTCCAAGAAACGGAAAGAAATGGACATTAAAGTAAAGAAAATGTACTGGTTAATGGAAGAAAGTCTACCCTGTCTATGGAGAACAAGATCCGGATTTACAAAGCCATCATCAAGCCTATATGGACTTACGGCCTGGAACTATGGGGATGTTGCAGCAGGTCAAATATCAATATCCCACAAAGATAAGACAGCAAATTATCCTATAGAATGTGATTAACTATTCTGATTCATAATGTACATAATCTTATAATAAAAAAAAAATTAAAAACGGAGACCTACTACCTGTCTAATTATAGACCTATTACCGGCTTGAAGTAAATAAATAATTTAAACGTCTTTTCTCCAAAGAACTATATTTGGCAAAACTAGTTTCGGAGTTCTTTAATTAACCCCGTCATCAGTTGCAAAAAAAAAACTACAATTACAAAATAACAGACATTATACACAAGCAACAAGACAGAGTAAAATTTGTTACTCACTTTCACAAGAGTTGTCGGAGTGTTACAATAATACAAAAGACGGAAAAATGCACGACCATGTCAGGTGCAACAGTAGCAGTAATACAGACACTATGACAGGAACAGTTAAAAACAAATCAAACAAAACTTTTGACTAATATCTAATATGTATAATATTAAAAAATATTATACAGGGTTTCTAAAAACATGTATTTTTGTTAAAGATTTGATTTTGAAACCTTGAATATGGTGTTTTTTGTATAATATATTCAGTAAGTAGCATTACTACCGGGGTTCGATCGATTCAGGTCCTGAAAAGCCCGTATTGCAACTGACAGTCTAAAAATGTAGGTTATTCAATCATCATGAAATATAGAATAATATATTTTAGAAATATGTCTAAAATGGTAATAATTTTCAAATATACCAATAACCAAAAATTGAAAATAAAAAAAAAATTATAGCATTAAGAACTGAAGTTAAATCAATAAATATTACTATTTCTGAAACGATTATGCCACTGTAAAGTGTAAGTATTTACAGTGCCTACCTCATTTAAATCGATAAAAATTATATATTTTTGTACAAGCAAATCATAATATTTAGGTTTTGAGACAAACGAATGAAAGCATTTGCTAGGAATTATTGTGTATACTGTATATAAATATAATGGTGAATAGTATTAGGTGTTCATTAGTCATTACTAGAGTACGGACTTTTTATCATAAAAAATCGTAAAAATAGCGCTGAAAATAGCACTAAAACTTGCCATTATATGCAAACATAATATTCATTAAGGGGCACGACTAGTGTGACCGTTCAAATAAATGGTGATTTTAGGGAATTTTTTTAAAGAACAGTATAGCATCGAATATTTTGAAATTTCGGAGATATATTTATTCATGAATTATGTGTACACAGTAAATTTTTCGTATAGCTAAGAGCCTGCGAGCAGAAAAATGGTCAGATACTTCCCCTTCTTAGTAAAAGCAAATCCTTTTAAACACGCATAGATTAAAGGCGTATTTTCGCGAGGTACCAAAAGTAACCGGTTGGTTGTTTGCGGTTACGACTGGTACTTCTCCCACTACAATTTTTAAATGACTGCGAAAATGGAACCTAACCGTACTTTTTTAAATGAAAAAAATTAAAAATAATTTACGTTTTGCGAACATAAAATGTAAATTATGTATCAGAATTCATTAAAAAATTCATTCCAACTAAGATTGGATTGGAGGAAAATTTTAATAAGGTGTGTAAATTAAAATTTTTGTAAAATAATTTAACCGAAGTACCTAGTTAGCTTTCCTGTGAATTTATATAATAATATGTAGGTTATAATCAAATATATATATCAAATATATTATATAACAAAAAAATATAAATTCTAAACTAAAATTATTAAAGGATTTCAAATTTCATAATTTGAAATGTAAATGTGAAAATCAAATTTTAAATATGGCGGGCATTTTACTATAACCGCTATTGTAACCACTGTCTGAGAGCGGTTGCTTCGGTTGGTAAATATTAAAATAATCTTAACCAATGTCTGAGTGCTCAACTCATTCGGAAATGAAAAAATGAAAATTCGGAAACCGTCGACGGTCTGTGAGAAACGATGCAAACGTAGAGCGAGTGAGAGCATCTGATTGTGCAAAGCATAATGTGCACGAAAACGACGACGCACAATAATGCAAGAATTTTGATTTTGGTAATAAGCGCGCACACAGAACGAACGCTCCTCACCCGTCCAGCGAACCATGGCGACTGAATTTCCATGAGCCCCTCCTTCGTTTAAGACCAACTCCACTTCTCTATTCCTATTCAAAACAATTTTAGAGCGCTTGTAAATCGGAATTCCTTAGTTGACCACCCTGTATAATCCCAAATGAAACACTTGACCTAAACAGCCAAACAAACCAATTTAATATAAACTAACCACATGACAACAACTTTGAACTTAAATTGTTATTACAAGAACTAATTGAACAAAACAAGGAAAACTCAAGAAATATCAGAACACTGCTAAATCTGATGACTATCCTAGTCAACAGGATTACTAATGGCGGTGCAATATAAGTGCGAAATAAATTATAAATTAGCCATTTGGAATGCCAACGGGCTTAGCCAACACTTATTTTTTTTATTATTTAAACAGCGTAACATTCCGAAGAATTGAGCTACCCCTTAGGGCTTACAAAATCCTTTTTTGAGGGGGATTAGTCCTCTTACAATTTCAAACTCTATTTCAAATTTCAAAAACTATTCCTAGCGCTTTCTAGAGACTGCGATGTGCTCTCGCTTCATTTATCACGCTTCTCCACCTCTCTCTGTCATCGATTAGTCGTCTCCACTCGCTTACACCCATCTTCTTCAGGTCATCGACCACGCAGTCCCACCATCTCAACTTGGGTCTTCCCTTGAATCTTCTTTCATCTGGTTTCCACGTTGTCAACATCTTTATCGGTTCATCATCATCGCTTCTCAGTACGTGTCCTAGCCATTTAATTCTCTGCGCTTTCATGACCCTTACAACGTCCTCTCCTGCCATTTCGTCTCTTATCTCGAAATTCATTCTCGGTCTGAACTCGCCGTCCACTTCTTTAGCTCCCAAGATCGCTCTTAAAATTTTCCTTTCGAAGGTTCTCAGCATCTCTTCTTCTCTTTGCGTAGTGCACATGACCTCTGATGCGTACGTGAGCACAGGTCTTATCAAAGTTTTGTATATTTTAATTTTTGTGTTCTTTGCTATTCTTTTATCTTTCAAAATGGTTCTATTCGCGTAATAAGCTCTATTCGCTGCCTGTATTCTTGCCTTTACTTCTGTGCTTCTGTTGTTTTTACTGTTTATTTGAACTCCTAGGTAGCTGATTTTTTCGACCTTTTCTAAAATATGATTTCCAATTTTTATCTCTCTTCTGGTATCGTTTGATGTTCTGTCGCATTTCATGTATTTCGTCTTGTCATAGTTTATGAGTAATCCCATTTTCGTTGCCGCCTCCTCTATAACTTGGAATACCTCAGTCATACCTTTTTCCGATCTTGAGACTATCACCACGTCGTCTGCATAAGCAATTAATTGTGTTTCTTTATTTATTATTGTTCCGTTGCAGTTAGTGTGTTTGATTATACTTTCTAGTGCGATATTAAACAGATTCGCAGACAGTGCATCGCCTTGTCTCACGCCACAGTTCGCTTCGAAGTTATCTGTCTCTCCTTCTGATGATCTCACGGTGACCGATGTTTGTTCAAGTGTCATTCGGATCAGACTTACCAATTTCGATGGCATTTTCCATTTTTTCATTATTTGTATCAACTCATATCTGTTCACTTTATCGAATGCCTGTTTAAAATCAACAAATAACATATGAATGTCAATGTCGAATTCGTAGCTTCTTTCTCCAATCTGTTTAATGATATGTAAAGCGTTAATTGTAGATTTTCCTCTTCTGAATCCATATTGGTAGTTGCCGATTATTTTCTCACTATATGTAGTAAGTCTGCTGTTTATTAATGTTGAGAGTACCTTGTATGCAACGTTAAGGAGTGTAATACCTCTATAATTGTTACAAATTTCTGCGTCTCCTTTTTTCTTTATTGTTATTATAACTCCTTCCCTCCACTTATCTGGCATTTCTTCGTACATCCATATTTTCTTTATTAGCTCACATAATTTGTTGTGTAATGTCTCACCCCCGTTCTTGATCATCTCTGCCATTATACCATCTTTACCTGGTGCTTTTCCGTTCTTAAGTCTATTTATTATTTCTAAGATATCCTCATTTTTAGGTTCTTCAACTTGGTCTTCATTTTCATTCGATTCTAATTCAATTTGGTCTAGTCTATTATCTTGTTGTATTCTCAGCAGCTTTTTAAAGTGATTCATCCAGATTTTATTTATTTCTTCTGGTCTATTCTCCAGTTCACCTTCATCGTTTTTCATTCCTCTCGTTTTGATCGTCTGAGTTTTTCTTGTGTTTTTGATCTGGTTATAAAATTTCTTCATATTGTTTCTTTCGTTGTTTTCTTCTATTTCTCTCATTTTTTCGTCTAACCATGTATTCTTTTTTTGTTTGTACAGTCTGTTTGCTTCTTGTCTTTTAATTTTATAGCTATTCTGATCTTCTGTTTTATCTGTTTCTAACCACTTTAGTCTTAACAGTTTCTTTTCTTTGTTTTTTTCTATACATTCGTTATCAAACCATGTTTTCCATCCTGTCTTTTTTCTTTGACCTATCACCTGTTCTACGCTTGATGTAATGTTCTCCGCCATGTGATTCCATTCTTCGCTTATGCCAATTTCTCTTGTTGTCTCCTTTGTTATTCTATTTTTTAACGTTTCCTGATACTCATCTGTGAGTGTTTTGATGCTAAATTTTTCTATTGCAAATCGTTTCTGTTCTTTGTTCTTTCTATACTCTGTTGCACTTTTCTGTTTAATAGTTGTTACCACCAGATAGTGATCCGTATCAGCGTTCGCGCCTCTGAAAGTCCTCACATCCGTTATTGATGTGGCTCTTCTTCTTGATACCAATACATGATCTATTTGATTGCCTTCTGTGTTATTACTTCCTGGCCATCTCCAGGTAATTTTGTGTTGTTTCTTGTGTATAAATTTTGTGCTACTGATTATCATGTTTAGAGACTCCGCTAAATTGCATAGTCTAGTGCCATTATCATTTGTATTCTCGTGAATTGTATGTTTGCCAGCTACGTCACTCACATGATCTTCTTTTCCAATTTTCGCGTTGTAGTCACCCAGGATTATCGCTGTGTCGTGTCTTGGTATCATTTCGAACAGTGCTTCCAGTTCATAGTAGAATTGTTCTTTCTCTGCTTCATAACTTTCTTCTGGTGGTGCATATACATTATTTATTATTGACAGGTTGTTGGGAGCCATCCTTATTCTTAGATATGAAAGTCTTCCTCCCATCGGCTTAAAGTGCAATATGTTTTTTCTCATCTTCCTCATTACAATGAAGCCCGTGCCGTTACTACCTTGCTTATTTTCCCCGGAGTACAAAAACGTAAAACCATCTCCATTCATTTCTCCTTGTCCTCCCCATCTGATCTCTTGTAACGCTGCAATATCTATCTTGTAATTATTCAGTTCTCGCGCCACTTCATTTATTTTTCCTGGCTTCAGAAGTGTCCTCACATTCCACGTGCCAACCTTTGCTGTTTTATGTTTAGGGTTTTCCGTATTCATATTAGCGTGTCGTCTCTCTTTCTTCACTAATTCCCTAATCAGTTCGCCTTCATCTTTAATCGTTTTTCCGTTTTCTCGCCTGTCCGTCATACTTTCATCATCCGTTTCGTTTTCATTTAGTTTTTTGTCTCGAGACGTGGTTCTTCTGATATTTTTTCGACCATTCCTCCTTTTTCTCGATCCCAGATTATTATCTTTCCCTTCATAATTAGTTTCATGTGACCCACCTTTACCTGGTTTCCTCTTTCTCTCTCAGTTCTTGCTCTCTTTCTCATCTCACTCATGATACGTCTTTGTGTGGGTGTGAGATCGCTATCGATATATATTTCGCTTCGTATGAGCTTACTCTTGTTTCTTAATACCTCCATCTTATCTTCCCACTTATTCAATTCTATCACGCATCTTTTTTCTCCTATTTTGTACACACTCTTGGGTTCTATATTCAATTCAAGCTTCTCTTTAATAATATTCTTCACAGCTATCTTCAGTTTTTCGCTATCTCTTTCATTTATCAGTATACCGCTCATGATTACGTTGTTTTTCACCTTCTCTTCCTCCATTTTTTCTAGTTTGTATTCTAGTTCTGCTCCTCTAGTTTGTAGCTTTTTTACTTCTTCTCTTAGTTCCTTCGAGTTTTGGTTGCTCTCCTTTTTCAGTGATTGCAGTTCGTTATCTGTCCGTTCTGCTCCGTTTTTGACTTCTGTTATCTGATTCTTTAGGTCTCCCATTTCATTTTTTATTTCCTCTACACTTGATTTGATTTCTTTCACAAAGCTCGACATCATCTCCGTAAAGCGATCCATTTTTTCTTCCATATTTGTATCTTTTTTCCCTGGACTTTTCTTCCCAAATGATTCTTCTGTATCTTTTCCGTAATTACGCTCCTTCTGTTCGGGGTCGCTTTGTGTTCTTTTACTTGGGGATCTCAAGATTTTTTTACTTTTTCGGAAGATCTCGTATGTGGCTAACCTCTTTCTGTTACCCCCGTCCGTCGACGTTTCGTCACTGCTCTCCACTGATTTATCTACGTCTCCTCTGTCTATTCTTTTGCTCATACTAGATTCGATGTGTATATTGTCCGAAAGGTTTTTCTCCGGTGTTCGGTTTTAGTCGCTTTACTTTTCCCTGTATATATCTTTCCTTCAAGAAAGGACCGTTGGATATAGTTATGATTCGCGCTTAACACAGACCCTCGGTTCAACCCCTCGGAAGCGTCTGTGTCGTAAATCTCTATTTTGGGATGGTTTTTCTCCTTAGTATTTATTCAGTGATTTCCTTCAAAATTCTTTTAGGTTGGTATTGTATCTTATAACTTACGTACATATTGTGATGTCCTGAAATTTGTTATATTTATTTTTGAAAAATTATGAGATTTGAAAGAGGAAATTTGAACTTGTTTTAAATTGCAAAATTTGTATTTGCCGCTAAGATTGTGTGGTGGAAGGGAGAAGACAGTTGATAAGGGCTTTTTGTCCGCGGTGATTGCAGCGGACGGCCACGATTTTTGGTTGATTTTAGAATTTTGAAAAAGAAAATAAATTTTGGGAAGATTATTAAAATTTGGTTTAATTGAATTGTTTATCTGGAGTGGAAATCAAAATTAAGAATTATTAAAAGTGAATTAATGGTGTGGAAGGCATTTAAAAACTTAATTTGGATATACAAATAATTTATTGTTGCTTATAATATTTGCTTCGATGGTGATAAGAGGTATCACCATTTATTGAGATTTGAATGAAAATTAAAATGGATAAAGAAAGAGAAATTTAATGTTTTATAATTTTATTGATGGTTAGAAAATATTTGCATTTAAAAACAACCTCGATTTATTACATAACAATATATAAGTTAACCTCCAAATCGGTTATTTCACCTATCTTATTCCAGTCAGGGCACTTCCTCACGTCACCCACACCCTCACAGTAAACTCCGGTTCTACAGGGCACACTGCAAATATTCTCAATTGTTTATATTTACTTAATTTCGTAAAACAAACCAAAATCTTTTCACCTTTCACAATCACTTGTTCAGGACCGTACCGTGTACAGTCTTAGCCAACACTTACTAGAGGTAAAAAACTTTTTAATTGACCACGATATTGATATTATGCTAATATCGGAAACTCATTTTAATGACAAAAGTCATATACGAATTCCAAAATACAAAATATATGATTCCAAACATCCAAACAACAAAGCACATGGTGGTACAGCCGTTATAATACGCGAAAACATAAAACACCACGAAATGGATAAGCATGAAAAACATCATATTCAGGCAGCTAGCATAGCTTTAGAAGATAGAATTGGAAACTGTGTCATTTCAGCTCTCTACTGTCCCCCAAAGCAAAATAATAAACAAGAAGACTACGAAACATATTTTAACACCCTCGGAAAGAGATTTATAGCTGGCGGCGACTACAATGCAAAACATCCTTTATGGGGATCCAGAATAACAACTACAAAAGGTAGAGAATTAGTCAAAGTCATAAGAGCAAACAATTTAAACTGGATATCCACCGGAGAACCAACTTATTTGCCATCGGATACACCAGACCTGATCGATTTTTGCATTGTAAAAGGTATTGACACGAGAAAGGTTAAAGCAAAATCCTGTTATGATCTCTCCTCTGATCACTCACCGGTAATCATAAACGTATACAATAAAATAGTTGAAAAAGAAAAGCGAGCAACTCTATCTAGTAAGAGAACAAACTGGAATAGATTCAGGGAAGAACTAGATACACTTATTATGTTCAACGTTCCTCTGAAGACAGGAGACGAGCTGGATGATGCGGTGATCACACTAACAACAAATATTCAACAGGCTGCATGGCGATCAACCCCAGATGCCAACAATAAAACTATAAAAGAGACAACACCATTCGAAATGAAACAAAAAATTCTTGAAAAAAGAGCACTTAGAAAAAAATGGCAAGAAACTAGATATCCTGTCGACAAAACAAATCTAAACAGAGCTACCAAAAATTTAAACAAAACGTTAGAACAAATAAAAAACAAAAGTGTACAGCATTATCTCGAGAATCTTAGTGCATCAGCAACTGATGATTATACACCCTGTGGAAGGCCACTCGAAAATTGAAGCGACCACAGGAATCCATACCACCTATAAAAGACGAAAACAACAAATGGGCTCGGAGCAACCAAGAGTAAGCAAATGTGTTTGCTAAACATCTGTCAAACGTATTCCAACCTAACCCATCATCCAGTACAAAAACTGAAGAGGACGAAATCAATACATTTCTTGATGCTCCATTTCAAATGGATTCTCCTATTAAAACATTTAATATAAATGAAATTCAAAGAGCGATTAAAGGTACAAATCCAAAGAAAGCTCCAGGATTTGACCTAATTACAGGAGAAATACTAAAGAAAATTACAGACAAATGCCTGAAATGCATAACCCGTATCTTCAACGCAATCATCAGGATAAACTACTTTCTAAAATCTTGGAAAGTTGCATAAATTGTGATGATTCCTAAACCAGGGAAGAAACTAGAAGATGTGAAATCATATCGACCCATTAGTCTTCTTCCTGTACTGTCGAAGATATTCGAAAAGCTCTTTCTCGAGGTGCATTTCGCCAGCCCCCCCCCATTTCGAATTTTGGATCCAAAATAGTTTAAATCGTTTGTACCCGTTTGTACCTTCTTTATTTTCGTTTGTACCCATTTAGTTTTTTAGATATTTTGAAATATCTAAAATAGGCATTTCGCCAGCCCCCCCTTCGAATTTTCTATCGAAAATAGTTTAAATCGTTTGTACCTCGTTTGTACCTTCTTTATTTTTGTTTGTACCCATTTAGTTTGTTAGCTATTTAGAAATATCAAAAATAGGCATTTCGCCAGCCCCCCCCCCATTTCGAATTCTGAATCCAAAATAGTTTAAATTGATTGTACCTCGTTTGTACCCGTTTGTACCTTCTTTATTTTCGTTTGTAACCATTTAGTTTTTGAGATATTTTGAAATATCTGCGAGTGGTTATGACAAGCGCAACAACGGCAAATCTCGGATACAGGAGTTTTGTTAATTTTGGATAAGCTATACTGGACTATTAGCAAATTTCATTATTTACATCTACTATATAGACCATTACCTACCACCTAGTGCAAATATTTCGGGAAAAATTTGAGCTCTTAAAACTTCGAACGACTTCCTTTATATTAGGACGGGGGGCCTCTTCATATATTTTTCACCGGGGCCCTAGCAACACTCGCTATGCGGAAATGATGAACAAAAGAAAAAAGTTTTAGTGTAAATTACTTTTAGACCACCATTTTGTTACTGTTTCATTAGTTTACTGTCAGTTGTCAATTTGACCTAAGCTTTTGATATAAACGACATGCATCTATGTTTTTTTTTTAAATTAATTTCTAATGGGCCAAGAAGGCATGTAAAAAATTGCTTACGCTTCGGTGTAAACACTAATCTGGATGGTAATCTCCCCACTTAGAACTTATAAATTTTCATCAAAATGTCGATTTTCAAAATTAAATTTTGAAGTAACCGTTGGGTCAATTTAATTTATCGTCACCTCATAAGAAAGCTCAAATTTTGGTCTTTCAGAATATTTAAAGAAATCCTTTCATTTTTTGACGGAAAATCTCTTCAAAGATCGATAGTAACCGAAAAAAATGCATTAAGAAGCAAGGAAAACATCCTAGCGTTTTCAACCTGTGCGAAGAGGGCGCCTAATGATTTCATTTAGAGTTGCATCTCTAGATGAAATAAATTGCACTTATTGCACAAATCGATCACTTTTTTAAGTGACCCCTTTTGATTTTTCTCAAAATTTCATGTTTCTGAGACCGATGAAAAGAAGCCATATGTTCTGCTCACGTGTCCGTCTATCCGTCCGTATATTTCAAATTTATGAACTGTTACCAACATAAAAAAAACTAGAATTTGAATTTTCTACTAAATATAATTATCGGCTTATTATCATTTTTATTTTATTTTATTCATTATACGGAAAACCTCAATTTTTACAGTAAAACAATTTACTCAAAAAATTCCACCAATATAAGACAACTAACAAAATAGAATATATAACAACTGATACAAAATTTTCAAAACACCACATTCAGACAACGCTCTTTAAACATTATTTACAATAACCACATCATCAAAATCATTTCAAGATGCTTCTATTAAATACCATCAGCCGACAAATCGGCAAACGATCACTACAGTTGTAATATCTCTGCATCCTGAACATAGGACAATTAAAGCTATAATTTGTTCTGTGGAAGTCTACAATAAATAATCTATTATTTCTTAATCGCATCATACCAGTGTTAAAGTTTAGTAATTCAAGATGATGGCTCAAATCAATTTTCCCATTGAACAGCATGTAAAGAAAAAGAAAATCCGAGCACCCACGTCGATCTCCAAGCGATCTAAAACCTGACTCATTTAATATGGACAACCGATTAATTTCTTCAGCACAAACCTTCAAAAAGGTTACAAAAGTGTAGCATCTCGTAAACTTATACTGAACACGCTCTATATCATATTATGTAGACTTATGGATGATCCATAAATTTTAATGTTTATATTTTGTAATATGCATCATGAACTACCATAAATTCATTAGAAATTTTTTAAAACCGGAGGCTCACTTTGCTTACTCCTTTCAAAAATTTCAAGTGGGACTTGTCCAAAAGTAAGGAAAATTGCAACGTGCAGAATACATTTTCTGTCCACATGAAAGTACATATTATGATGTGTAGTTCTTTGTTTGCTACCTGTGCGCAGAAGGAATGTGATTAAATTGTGGTTCGTTACAGTAGTCCGTCAATCCTTTGTTGAACCCTTTTTCAATGTCACATAGAGCTATGGAGAAAACAATTAAACCTTTGAACTACCTGACAGACCTTCACAGG
Organism: Cantharis lateralis; assembly: GCA_963170105.1. NCBI lineage: Eukaryota > Metazoa > Arthropoda > Insecta > Coleoptera > Cantharidae > Cantharis > Cantharis lateralis. The sequence goes on from OY720629.1 coordinate 17,044,841, forward strand.
TTTTACCCTTTAATGAAATACTGGAGCAATCCTGCTAGATTTTGCCATAATCACATCACTGCCTTAAAACATTCAATTTATAACAATAATTTTATAATTACAGTCATGGTATGATTACAAATTGAGATGGGAACCTAAAGAATATGGAGGAGTTCAAATGCTACATGTGCCATCAGATCATATATGGAGACCAGACATAGTACTTTATAATAAGTAAGTTGCATTCATAGCCTCTATTATCATTGTTAGAAATTAGTAGTTTAGTATTATCAAAACAACTTTACTTTTCAGATAAATTAAAATAATAACTTAATTTAGCTCTTTAAATAACTGTGCTTTGTTTTAATATTTTTTTAAAAGCATAATAAAATATATCTTAATAAATTTTAATATATTAAACATACAGAAAGAAGAATTAAGTCAAAGAGAGATTAAAGAAAGTGGAGAAATGGACTAATCTCCAATATTAGTACCTAACTGGAATTAATAAATATTAATAAATACCGATTCCTTTTTGAAAAATCTGTAAACTAATGACTAATATAAAATTAAAAATACTAAATTAATTAAATACGTGTCTCTCATAAGTACACTTTTGAAAATTACCACTTCTATCACGTATGTACATATTATGTATTTAAAGCTGATTTAACAGCTGTTTCAAAAATATTTCAAATTATTAAAATTATATTGAAATATAATTTCAATTTTCAAATTGAAATCAAATCAACACCATTAAACCTTATATTCACTGTAGTGTTTATGATAATTTGTGTGTGAACTTTGTTAAATTTGGTGATATCCAAATCTCCATCCATGAATATTAATTTCAATTGGTTTTGTTAATAACGCGTAATTTTGTTTGCTTCAAATTTATCATCTTCATTTCCATAAAAATAGCGATATCTTGAAATTGATATTTGGTGGTGTGAGTAAAAATTATTTTAAAATTTTTCTTCTCCTCTTTACATCTTAGCATTCTCAATTTTTCATTCACACCACTGTTTTGTTATAATTATGTAAATATTATTTATTTATTGGTGATAATAGTAACTAGGCATGTCTCTTTCAAACTCTTGAATCTAGTAAGCAAATTACCTCTATGAAAACTATTTTCTCCGTGGGATCTCTGATGAGAATTAATTTGTGATTCAACCGTTTGTTCATAACGCCGTAATTTCTTATTAGTGTGTAACTCGAATGATCAGTTATTACATTTCTATAAAATGTAATATTATCAAAACCACGAAAGAAAAGACCTGCGTCATTAATAATGAGAGTATGAATTTTAATACGTGAATATAGTAGTTCTCACGGAACTTCAGCCCTCGTCATAATAAGCTGAATGTAACATACACAACTGATTATTTGCATTGACAAATGCAAATGATATGTATGACAAGGATAGAAATAAAATTTCATGTCATCTTCACGCGATGTAATGTCGACATACGTTAGAAATATTGAAATTTGAAGCATTGTAAGTTAGAAAAAGATAGAAAATCAGTAGTACAACATAAATACACATACTGCTTAATTAAAACTTACATTGATTTGACTTTTATTAGCAAAATGTCACGATAAGGTTATAAACAAATTTAACCTCCTATTCAGTGGCGGGCTCATCCTATTGTTTGCAGGTTGCACAATCGCCAAAAATTACGCCATAGGAGTAATATTTAATTTAATTGTGTGTACAATACTTGATCGGCAAACGATCAAGTTTTTTTGAGGTGCTAAAAAAGCCCTATCTAACATTTTAGGAGAATAATAAATAGGAAAAACTTTAACCCCACATATCTAAAGCATAAGCCGCCACTGCTCCAAATTAATGTATAGTTTTAGGTTAGACTATGACAGCGCCAGCGGTTTAAATTTACCGCTTCTATTTTACTTCACAAAATTTTATGTTGACAAACATACATTTGACTAGTGATTCTCATCTTAGTTCGTATGGTTTAGAATTATGACGTCATATCAACGTCTTTCTCATATATTTAACCCCCATCACATAATTTTCTGCCGTCTATCTGTCAAAGTCAAATAATTATTTGACTTATAATATGAGTTTTTAGCTATAACAACAAAATATTTATTAAAGTAAAAACAAACTGTTGTACCTGAGAACGTCAAGTTTTTCCCTTTCACTGACATTTTCAAGTTCTTTAAAAGAACTAATTTTAATTGTTATATTTACAAAAAAATATCGGCACTTCTGCCGCAATACCTCCAATCATCAGCACACCAAATTTTATCTGAATCGGTTATACATTCCCGGAGATATGATGACATTTTCATTTTTTTTTATTTTTTTTATTGTGGTAGCCCTGGCAAAGATTTCTCTGCCAAAACCTTATTTTCACCACTAGAACCTACAAGACATGCGTCCAAAAAGTTTGAATGCCATCGACATAGAAATGCCGAAAAGTATTCACAAAAAAAATTAATTATTTTTTTTCATATTGCATTCCTGATTTTTATTAAAAGATTCCATATGCTGTGAAGTCCTTTGAGGGCAATGTTCCTACATACCGAATTTGCTTGACATTCTTTGAGTACTTCAGGAGTTATTTACTCTTGAAATTTTAACTTTGACAGCTTGTAATTTTTGACAGATGACAGGTGGAAAGTTCATTTCATCTATTCTGGATATAGCTTTTCAAGGTCTTTAAAATAACCTATCGCAAGACAAAATCGCTTTTAAAAATTTTATATCATTTTCTTGTAGTTGCACTCCTGATTGATAGATCGCGACGAAAACCTTATTTTCACTTTTCTTCCGTAAACTCTACTACTATACCAAATTTGGTCCTGATTGGTTGGATGGTTCAGAAATAAATCGAGGGACAAAATCTGGCGACCGACCGACCGACCGGCCTACTGACCGACCGACCGACAGACCGACACAGAAATTTATTTTTTGCAGATTTTTACGTTTCTGGACACGGTGATCTCGAAAATGTAAAAAAAAAATTTTAATTTTTTTTGATTACCATACCTCCAATTTTTTTGATTGATTGGAGGTAAAAATTCAAACTTGCATCTTGTCAAATATCAAAACATTAACCAAACATTAATAACCAAAAAAATACCTAAATACTACGTTAGTCAAATTCATAGCTTTTGTCCATAGATGAGAGAGATAGTATACATAGATATGCCCGATTGCACCACCTACCTTCGGTTTTAAGTTAAGAGGCGCTTAATTCAGTAATGAAATAGGGTGGGACTTAGCGATTTAAGGGAAGCTTAATGTTTAAGGGTAGGTGGTGCAATCGGGCAATACTCAACTCCTACCTATTTTTGTGACCAAGTAATAGTTCATACCACCATCACCAACAGCGCTGCTAATCGCGCGATAAAATCGGCGGGAATTCAAATGTTGCATAATAAAATATGAATTGAATATTTTGAATTAGTTGTCAATATTAGTGCATATTTTCCCAGTTTAATTTTTTTATTAAATTATAACCAGGAATATTAGCGCTTCGCTATAATGAAGCATTTTCAACCTCGGCACGTAATATACTATTAGTATGTCATACGCTTATGTCAAATTGACAGTTAAATAATAAAGCAGTATCAAAATGGTGGTCTAAAAGTAATTGAAAGTTAAACTTTATTTTATTTTGTTTATCATTTCCGCAATTTTCATTTCATTATTCATTATTCAATTCTTCTTGAATTTCTTGAAAATCATCATCTAAAATTTTATAAGAACGTTTTTACACTTTATAATATTAAGAAAATCTTAACATAACCATAACATGCCTTATGCGAAATTTTTTAAGAGTATTATTCATGCAAAACACGTTTTTACTTTAATACAAAACACATCTTCCCTATCGTAAGGCACAAACGCGACTGAGAAATGCGAGAGTGTACAGGAACAAATTCGCGCTAGTCAAGCGAGACCCTTTGACTCGGACCTAAAAAACCAACTTTCGATGGAGAGCTAGCGAGGAACACCGAGACCAGCGAGCAGGGCCGAGCGCTCCCATCTACACTCTCGCTCTCGCACTGTCTCGGTGAGAGTGTACAGCAGGCATAAGGGAGGTGATTGTTTGATGATCGTTTCATATTATGTTTGTTATTAAAAATAATTGTGAAATTTGAGATGTCTTCGGCGGGAGATTATGTGCTGGCCACATCAGATTTTTTTCTTGCTTTTCCGCAAAAACTTTCCTGCTTTAGGGAGTTTTTACATCACTCTTAGGGGGGAAGGAATTCAAGTGTTGGCGGCACAATGGAGCTTAGCTTTCCGCGACTGGAACACATAATCACAGCAATCCTTATTGGGCCACGTACTTGAAGAGTACGTGGGAGTTGTGGGAAAAAGAAGTGAAAGGGTGAGAATTGATTTATCTACTTATTATCTTGAGCAACATACTCAAGGTATGATACAAAACCAGCAAACTGGCCTTAAACATAAGTTTGTTAAGCAACATTAAATTACAATTACTTAAATTACAATTCAACGGAACATATCTTAGAAGATGATTTGTCTATTCTATATTGGGATAGAGTTATCTTGACAGGCAGGAAAATAGTATCGGAATCAAACAAGGAAACCATACAGTTGTGTATTAAATACGGTAGCCCCTATCAAAGATTGTTTTAACCATCCAAATCAAGAAAATAAATAAAAACGAAGAAAAAATTATTACACACTAAATTTAAAAATATATAATTGCCGAATAGCACTTTAACAACTTACCCCTCTGGTGAGAAAATTTCTATATACCCTTCATAAGTTTTTATATAACAAGAATTAAATATTAGTGATAACAATAAATCACGAATAATTTAAAATTAAATTACCAAGAGTCATCTATCGAATTTTCTTCATCTTCATTGTTGCAACAGTGGCCATATCTAAATCATATTCTGCACATGAAACAAACTTCAATTGATCCAGCTGGTAATGGCGACAAGCGGTTCAATTGTAATATTTTTTAATTTAATTCATTTTATCAAATTTACTCAATTGTTTGTAAGTATATTGGATTTTAGTTGTTTTGTTTATTATAAAACAATCACTGTCGAATCACAAAAGCAAAAAATTAAAAAAAATCAACAAAATTCTTTGTAAAAATAGATACATTTTTTTAACAAAACTACCCAAACATTAAAAATATTATATCGATGATGAGCCTGCAAAACCTCCTAACTGACGTTTTTTCTTAAATTGAGTTCATTTAGAGATTCGGCATCGTCAGGTGCATACGCATGTTCATGCAAAATCTCCTTATTCAGAAAAAATCGTAAACCTTACAAATTACTGGTATTACAAAATCTTCTTACTGACATTGATAGATGTTTAGTTGACAAAATCTCCTATCTTGTTAATTATACATGCTGGCTTATAGTGTGTGCGTGCGTGGTAAGCAAAAAACAGTTGTTTGCTTTCCCTGGAACATGTAAAGTAGTTAGGTTTTACAGGATCATCTTCAACATGGCATTTGATTTGACACGAACCTCCCAGATGGCCATCTTGGAGTGTGGAGTGTACTAAATTACTTGTATCATGGTATGGATATACATTGTACATAATTATTATGATTACATATTATTATGTAGGTAAACTCCCATGGCTATTATAATCATTATAGCTACACGAAAACCATCAAATATATTGTAAACACTATTTCGATTGAAAACATGATTCTTATTGCTTTAACGGTTTTAAACGCTCATAATGTTTATTATAATTAGGCATATAAATCTTTCATTTTCTTCTGTTTATTTTTTTGCTCTTTTGCTTTATGTGTAGGTACCTACTACGTATGATATTAATAATGTGATAGGGCGTTTATTACACATGTTAACCTCTTATTGTTTATCATAGAGCTAATATGTCTTTTTTCTATTTTGAAAATTAATTACTTGACTTAATTTCATAAAAACTGCTAAGAAACTACTTTGCTATTTTTCTTCGATTGTATTCGTAAATAGACAAACTATAGTTCAATGTATTATGAATATTTCCATTAGTTGCGTATTTTGTAAATTTTTTTACATATGGCTTTTAAAGGTAATCGGTAGAATAATTTAAAGAAAAATAGTCTACTGTAAATAATTGGTTTAGGTAAAGAGGTCTACGGAAAAATAGTCTACGTGTAAAAAAGTCTAGGAAAAATGGGTTAGGTAAAAAAGTCTAGGTAAAATACAGAAGGTCTAGGACCTTCAAACTGGAGGAGGGTAATTGAGTTTTAAAATCTACTTAATCTATTCATGAGGGAACCCCCCCCCCCCCCCCCGACGTGGATCCGCACTTGGGAAAATATAATATAGTCTACACGTTTAAAACAAACAATCTATAGATATTCTTCAAAATTATTATTTATTATTAAATTTAAATTCACTAATGAAACCTAATAGTATGACCAACAGCTCTAATAAATTCGATCCCAGTAAGAGTACCGTCCCGATATTCCTCGCAAAACGCTTTCAGCTTTGTCTGCATGTTCTGCATACACAGCAGATTTTGTTTCATCTTTAACATATTTGTTTCATCGCAGCATCTTTTACTTCTTTTATTTTGATCTTTGGATCGAATACAGACTTTTTACCTAGACTATTTTACTTAAACTATTTTACCAAGATTATTTTACCTAGCCCATTTTACCTAGACTTTGTTACCCGTAGACCTATTTACCGTAGACTATTTTTCTTTAGACTATTTTACCTACAATCTTTCTAAAGGAGCCCCTTTCATACACAATCATTGCACTTCTCCTATATAGGCCAGGCAATAGGGGAGTCAAAAGTGTTCTACCTGGAGAAAAATACGGGAGTTTTTAAACTTAGCAGTTAAGTACATATGTATGACCTCAACTACATACATGATTTGCGACCTTGGCAAGCCGCCGCTAGCGCCACCATATTGATAAAAAGGCGCCAAAAATCAGTTTTTTTATCATATTTATCTTTCAGTACCTCCTAGACAAAAAATTGTTATTAGAAGTATTATAAACCAGAAGATTCTCTACAAGTTCCGTGAAATTCTTTTTTTTTGTGCGGTTAATATTTTCGGAGTTATATGACGATTATAAAGACGATTATAATCAAATTTTACAAATTCCTATCTGACAGTGTGATAAGGCCCGTTATTTGTTTACCTATTCAGTAAATATTACTTATACTCATTTCCGCCCTCATTTTTATCCATTATACTCATTTCATATGAGGTAGAGTACCCACCGCGTTTTTCTAATAGTGGTTTCCCCAGGGCCTAATTCACATAATTTTTGTATGTTTAATAAACAGTTATTGCATTCTCTGTTATGATTCTGTGGATAGACCAGATTCGGTTACGTCTACATAGTGGCTGTGAATGTTTATTCTCTCTTCCCCGCAATCGTCTTCCCTAACATCAGATGTCCACAGATGGATCATAATCGTTTGATCTTTGTCTTCAGAATGGGTTACAATTTGAGCAACGTTATCGCAAGAATCTTTTCTGCATTTACTTTTCTGGAGAAGGATTTTTGTTGTTTTAACAGGTATAAGTCCAGACTTACTTTTTTCTATCCCCATTCTTCCGGACTTTCTTCAATGCCGTACCAGGTCTCTGCTGTAAGGGGGAGAAGTGAAGCAAGGCTAACCGTACTTTTCGTCGCCAATCCTTTAAACTGCTGATATCGGATAAAATTCATAGATACATTTTTGCGATTCTTCGTAAAGTCTACATAAAAAGCTTTCTCCCACTGCTGCAATGGCGTTAATGTCTGCACTTTCTTCCTTAAATACTGGAAAAGTTTCATTTAATTCAGGGAATTTCGTAATCATCTTAAGAAATTTGTTCTTACCGTGATTAAAAATGGCAGATGTCGTGTTGCAGCCGTTAAACGCGTGCAGAAATAATGTATTATCCGCTACTCTTGGTTCTTGTAGACTTTCTACAGAGTAAATTAATTTGTTCTGAAGTTTTTCTCTTGTCTGATTGTACGAAATATACATTTGGATGATTATTTGCTAGTGCTCTTTATTCAAGGTGATAAGACGACTTTTGTTGTGTTCGTTGGCAAGGAATCTGGATTGAAAATATGTTGTGATCATCCATTCATCAAAAATTATATCTGCAGATCTTTGTATTTTAAATTGAAGAAGACGTTCTACAATTTTTGTGCATTTATATACTGCATTATAATGTATGCAAATAGCAGTAAATGATTCGTTGCACTGCCATACAACTCTGTGAAGCAGAAAATCAACATATTATATAATATACCTATGTAAACCCTGCTTCCAAATTGTTTATCACTCGGAAGTGGTTTAAAGGCCTTATATAAAGACGATTTTGTGCCTTATCTCATTCCAGAGCATGGAGCAAAAATTCTCGTCCAAAGCAGGTATAGTTAGAAAAGGAATATCGGGTCAGTGGAGCGCAAATAAAACAAAAAAGCTGTTGGTCGACGTTTCGGCTATACTAAATAAGCCATCTTCAGGACTGAAAACAAAAATAGGGCAATACAAACATCAACTCAATGACAAGGGGACGAAACACCTACCGAACAGCCAATGATGGTGGTTGTTTTAAACGCATACAAAATAAGGAGATATCGGCACACACTTCTGTCAGGTGGCACCCCAACCAAGTCAATATAAAAATTGTAAAAAATCTTTTTCAGTGGCATGTAGGATATACAATCACAATGAAATTTAAAAATTCAAAACGTGACAAACATAACCACAAACAGGTAATCGATAAAAATGAACATGTGAAAACCTAACAATAACATTAATAAAGTTGTAATACAAAGTCACTAAGTTAAAATAAGGACACAGTGTGTGCGTAAATACATTGGTAAAGGCAAAACAAGTCGGTCCATCCAGCAGTGTTTCAAGTCCATACAACAAAAACTCAAAAAACAAAGTACAAAAATTTTCCAAAAACTATATACAGTATAAATAAAAAGTCATAAAGTAGTAAGCAAGAAACTGTGCAAAATCACAGGAAAGCACTGCAACATCGAAAGACATGCAAAGTAACAACACGAAAAAACGACCCCTGTTTCGTCCCCTTGTCATTGAGTTGATGTTTGTATTGCCCTATTTTTGTTTTCAGTCCTGAAGATGGCTTATTTAGTATAGCCGAAACGTCGACCAACAGCTTTTTTGTTTTATTTGCGCTCCACTGACCCGATATTCCTTTTCTAACTATTCCAGAGCAAGTTCATATTGAAGGTATTGTTGTAACTCTTCGTCTGAGTAGTTGATCAATAGAAACAGCTACTTCAACAATATTGTAATGCTGTTGTTGACAGCCCCAAGGGGATGAGCACGGCCGTATATAAAGGGGGGTTCAAACCCCTCCCTTATCCTAAGCAACAACGCAAATATTAGCCAAATACCCACTTTTTATGATACGGATTTTAATGGTTATGGTTATGTACCTAATTTTTAATTTTCATTTGATTGATTTTATTGGGGTTTACAGCTCTAACTTTTTATGACATTAAGGAATCGAATAGTCACTGGCAAAAGCTAGTTTACCTTTGTAAAGTACAGTGTCGAACCCTCAACATGTAAAAGTAATAGCTACGTCCGTGGGAATGATTCTATCCTTACGCTTGAATTTAACTAACAATAAGTCAAAATCGTTGCCAATTATTATAGTTGCAATTACAACAGAGCCAATATCTTGAGCCTTGTCACAACCCCTATAATAAACAACAGAAAATCTTAATCACATGAAATTCGTAAAACAAAAATGTACAACGAAACAATACCCTCGTCGTAAAGACACGCACAATCGAGTGAATTGATCTGGATCAATCTCGCGCTGCTTTCGCCTTGTGGACAAACCGAAAGGGGGGATAAAATACGCCGCCTTCTGTAGATAATAATTAATAGTACAGCATACTTCTACTATACGGTTTAATATCGAATAAGTAAATAGTACTAAATAGGCGATAATAGTGCATTGGCGGGCTTCAAGCAAGTGTATTTTATCAATTTGAAAGAACTTTTTTTGACTTATATAAATGTTACTTAACATTTCTTTCATTTAACATCTTAATCCATTAATCACACGGAAAAATGTTATGTATCAAAATTGTAGACAATTTTTCTCTCTTTAATTTTTATCATAACTATTTTTTACCTAGGGAGTACTAAAAAGGAGATATAGCTAAAAAACTGATTTTTGGCGCCATTTTTACAAGATGGCGGCGCGAGCGGCGACTTTCTGAGATCGCAAATTTAACATTTTATTTAGGTCATAAACTTGTACCAGCGCACTAGGTTTCAAAACTCCGGGATTTTTTTCCAGGCAAATATACTTATATTGCTTGGCCTATACCTATATCAGTAACAGCGATTGTGAATGCAAATATTGTTTTCCAGAAACAATCACTTTTTGTACAATTTATCAGTTGGAAAAAAATACTTTATGGTAATTTGCTAGCGAAACATATAACATATTTGAATTACCTTTATGCAGGTTAACACTTTCCATTTAATTTAATTTAATCCATTTAATTTTATTAAATAAAATATTTGTTTTTATTTTCGAATGGTCCTGTATGGCAAAAAAAGCTGAATATATGATTTGCGCTGAAACAATCCTTTATGTAATTCGTGTAATTCGCAAGCTAACAGAAATCATATTATATGCTAACTTATCATGTGAAGCCTATTTTTCGGGATTTCCCGTAAATAGCTGTTAACACTTACCAATCAGAAGAACATAGAAAAAAGATTATTAAGAAATTGGTATATCAAGTTAAATTTTTAATTTATTTAACATAATATTATATTTAATACTAGCTGACCTGGCAGACGTTGTCCTGCCCAAATTTGAATAAATTTGTTTGTTCGGTTAGTTACATCACGCCATCTATCGATAACCTTTTGATAACCTATTGTTTTAACCTATTCGCGTATAAGTCGACCCCGACGCGACCAATCTGGACCAACAAATAGATATGCAATCTGCATAATATATCTAAGCGCTATGGTGCAAATATGGCTTTGATACCTCTGGCGGTTTCCGAGTTTACCTAGGCCTAACAAACACACAAACAATTTTATATAAAGGGTGATCAAATTAGAGGTAATGTTTCCAATAAAGTTATTTTGACAGTTCTTATGTGTCAACTGTTTTGTCTATATGACGTTTGTGGGCATGTTCAGTATATTCATTGCCATTTCATCATGAATAAATTTACGCATGAACAAACGTTATCTAATTGTGGAAACTTATTTCCAAAATCAGTGCTCATTTAGAAATTGTTATAGAGCTCTTCGGCCACATTTTGGTCGTCATAATTGTCCCACTGAACGCACTATTTGTGAAACCATAACCAAATTACTAACCCATTTTACAATATTATTAGACATTCGTCCATCAACCAGAGTGCCACAGCCCATAGTAATGAGAATATTGTTGCCGTAGCAGTTGCAGTAGCCACCGAGATCTTGTTATCTTACACCATTGGATTACTTTCTGCGGGGAAATGTGAAATCTCTTGTATACGTCGATAAACCCTAAGCGATTGAAGCTTTGGAATCAAACACAACCCGTGCTATGCGCGGAATACCGGCCGATATGCTTGGAGGAGTGGTTGAAAATAGGGCCCACGGAATGAACAATTTAAGAGTTAGTCATGGGCAACATTTGAAGGAAATTATTTTTAAACATTAAATAGCATGAACCAAACTAACAATTTAAATAAAGATTTTCCTCAATACATTGATTATTATGTGTTTTATTTTAAAAAAACATTAGGAAACTTTTATTTGATCACCCTTTATACAGAAGATAATAAAAGCAAATAAAGAGCTCTCTCCGATATTGTATTTTAATAATGTAAACAGACCCAAATGCACCAATTTAATTTCCAAAACTATTAATGATTAGCATTAAATTTTGAACAAACCATGCTTACATTCTCAAACGTGCTATAATAATATTTCAACTATAGTCCATTTCATTTAAGCATGCAGAGAATAATTTGTACTAAAATGATGACCTTGAATATTAGCCAATGAAATTGTCACGAAGTTAGCCGCTTTTACACTGCTGAAATTTACGTGTTGTTGACAGATAATATTTAATTTTTCATATTATGTCAGAATGTATAATTTTAAAATTAAATAGTTCCTATGCAGCCTTGCTTTATTTATTTTATCAAAATTGCATTAAAATTGAAATAAATTTGTGAAAATACGTTTTCTAAAATTATTTTGTAAACTTCTACATTAGGCAACACACATTTCTTTAAAATTTTGATTCATTTCCCATTCTGTCTTTGTAAATGTGACTTTGCAGACGACCTGCCACCTACTTACTGCTAATATGAGATCGACTATAGGCACTTCCAGATGTCTGTCTGCTCGCATTGTACATAGTACTCGAATACTTTTTTATTATCTACATTATAACGTAGAGCTGGAATTATATAGGTATAACAAATGCATATTTATATGAAAAAAGATTATTAGGTTGATTGGATTAGCAATCAAACAAAAAAAGACTTCTAGGTATGCTGTGAGGTTTTTTAACAAGTAGAATGTTAATTCCGTTTAAAAAATTCTGCACTTCCTTGTTATATTTTTTATTAAATTTTCTTAGCGACGCGTTTCGGCTGTTTAACCCGGCATCACCCAGGTGGGGTCTATTAGACCACCCGTGTTCTAAACTAGGTTGTAACTTTTAGTTTACATCGCTCATGTTTTTCTGGTTTTTTATAGCTTCCTGAAATATATTTATAAAGATGACATATCGGGGCTTTTAGTCTCAAGTTGACCTCCAGTCGAGTGATAACAGGATAAAGTGCCTCAGGGTCTGAGAGACCCCACCCGGGTTGTAAAGTTATAAAGTTTTTACAGTTGCAGTAATGTAAAATTGCTAGTGTGTTAGGCAAAACAAACTCTCTTTCATGTAAAATGCAAAAAACAGGACGTGGTAGATGTCAAGAGTGTCCCAGGAACAGAGACAGAAAGTCGAAGTACACCTGTGAGCAGTGCGAAATATTCTTATGTTTGGAGCACCTGCATTTCTTATGTGAAAATTGCAACCAATTGCGTGACGACTAATTCTGTTATGTTTCTTTTTTCTGCCACACCAGTTAAAGACTGTTTGAATTGAACATTTTTTTGCTGTTTCTAATATATTTTTTTTATTTTTAACAATTATTTTTTCTTATATCTTTTTTTTTTTTGTAGACGCTTGTTTATTAAGTATGAAAATGTCGATAGTTTTTGATTTGTGATAATCAATCAATAAATGTAGTGTTCTCATGAAGTTTGTGTGTTTTTTTGTAAGTTACATATATGTATGAATATTACACTTTTGCAGAAGTCCCACAAGAAAAATTCAAAACGATATTTATTTCATAATTTTATAGTCAGGGGTCTCCAAGACCCCACCTGGGTTTCGCCGCACAAAATTTTCACCTGGGTGATGCCGGGTTAACGAGCCATATTCAAGCTAACGGTGCTAAATGTCATTATAAATGCCACATAATAACTTTCATCTCGTAAGTTATGTTCATCAAATACAGTCCTGGTCCACCAGTGTTTTTTTTTGAAGGGACCGCCACGCCAAAAATTTTAAAAAGTTTGAGAACCCCATTAAATAAATAAATAAATAACAGATTATTTTTACAACTCACAGTTTTAAACTATTTAGATATTTGACTTCGTTAGGTGTGATTAAGTTTAGGGTAGTCACTTGCAAATCCAAAAACAACCAGTACTGATCGGACAGCTTACCATCCCTTCGGTTTTTCGGTGAGTGTAGCCTTAATGATGTTTTCGTCGAGCTTATTTTGTCGTTTCTTTTTAATAGTCTTGAGAATGGATCAATAAATTGATCCGAAACGTTGACGAACCGATATTGTTGTTTTAATTATAAGTCCCAACCAACCTGAAACTGCTTTCTACTTTAATCAATATTTGGGTGAGATCTGTTATTACTTAAATATTTAATTTGCTTGTTAACAACTGAGGCACAAGCTTACAACTACGAGAAAATATCAACAAGAACAAATATTACAAACACAACAATAAACAGAACATTTAAAATGAGTTGAAAAAATATAAAATTAGTGACCTTTTTGTTTTTATTCTTTTCAATTTTCTTTCTTTATTTCCTTTTTTTCTCTTCAGTTTCCTTTCTTTATTTCGGACGCTTATAACTCTTAATTTCGTGGAAACTTTTACAATTTTTGGTTTCGAGAATTTTCAGCACCGAATCTAAACGCGCACGACTTATGGTCTCGTTAAAAAAAATCGTAAAAACTGATCGAGTTCTGGAGGTTCTTCTTTTTGCGTGCTTCGTTGTTTTTCTTTTCTCCCGATTCTTTTTTCCTATGTTACGGTTCCAGTTCCCTTGATTTGGGCAGGTGCTCGATTAATTCTCGTTATTCTGGTTCGTAAGCGGTTTAAAAATATGAAAATATATTGTACTTCATTTCACATTTAAAAATTAAATAAAAAAAAAACTTAAAATTTAACATAATTTCGGCGAAAGATTGTACTTAACCTTCCATGGCTCCTTGTACAGGGTGGTTCAAATTTAAATGTTCTTATGGGGAATTCGGTAACTATAAGAGATAATGGAAAATTGGATGACGCATCTTAATTCGATTTAATTTTTAGGGAAGAAAAGCCTATATTTACATTATAAAATTTTGCTTAAAATTTTCGTTAAAATTTCTTAAAAATTTCTTAAAAATTTGTAGATTTACAGATTTGTGTTTACATCTTAAAATTAACCTTAAAATTATTTTACGGAAATAAATGATGAAAATACGCGAAAGTAAAATGCCGATACAAAAACATCCAGTGATGAGTTTTGCAATTTTAACAGCTGTATTGTTGGTAAATCTACATAATATAGAAAAAAAGAGTCCATTAGAAAACAAAAAATTAAAAATATTTCTGCCAGAACCTTTTTGAAACACTTTTTTATGGAGAATAAATTGAGCTAAAGGGATTTTAAAATCATCATTTCATCAGTTGTGTTTTTTTAAATGGAAACTATAGTTGGCTATGACATATTAAATATGTTTTTTTATGCTCTTTTCAAATATATATAATATGTGGGGTCTATTATTTCAGTTTCATCCCGTTATATTAATAAATGTTAAATAAAAATAAAAGATCAGAAAATTAAACGAAAGCTTTGTCAAAACAAAACGCAAAATCATTAACATCTAAATCAATAACTATTATCTCCAATTACGCAATGCAACTCAGATTGTTAGGAAGAGGTGCAATTTATGCATTGAAAAAAATCAGTGGCCTCTCATCCCAAAACCATAAACAATAGTAAGGATAGATTTTCATTATAAATAATTATTATTTAAAAAAACTTTTTTTTGTGTCTCCCACTCGAAAATGTCTCGAACCGCCAGTTTTAATACTTAGTGCTTGTTTACAATGAACATAAGCATAAGAAATACATAAAACATAAGAAATATAAATGCAAATAAAAGTTTAATAATATATCGATTAATGCTGAAAGCTTATGCTGAATGATGTGGAATGGTCTCTTGTGAATATCAGAATGATTTCAAAATTAGTTTAATAAATTTATGAAATTATTCAATATTATATTATATTAAATTGTTTTAGGCTTATGAAACATACAATGCTAATTATTATTAAATAGTTTCAAGATTTGGTGCATTTGAGTCCATTTATTATATTTTTATCTAATAAAATTTTGTTTTTAATATTTATTTAGCTAATTAATGTTGGATATCAGATTCATTAATTCAACCTAAAGAATTTGATGTGGATATCTTCATGACTTGACCATACTTTTAGAAACAGTAAAAACAAAAATTAAAAAGAAAAAAATTTCCGATAAACGGTTTAAGGTAGTACTGTCGATAGGTACTGCAAGAGTCAAAAGTATAAACTCTCTCGTTTGACTTAGACAGTATTTAGACTAGGCAACATTGTGATGAAATGTCGCGATGAAATGTCAAATGTCACAATCAAAACCATTCAATGATAATAAATAAACATTTTATTAGAAAAGTAAAAAAGTGACACAAAAAATACACAAGAAAAGACTACAACAGGCTGCATTAACATATAAATTAAAAGATAGTTGTAGAAAGTTCGTGTCACCTAACCCTAAAACTGACGTAAACATTACTTAGAGGTTGCCACGTCTAATGAACTACTATGTAAAAAGTACACTTTTGAGATTTATTTGCTAATTACCACTCTCACATGCTCTGAAGCTATACTTCTAAGTGTTTAAAATGTTTTATATATTATTTTCTCTTGTTTCCTCAATTTTTATTGAAATCTGAACGGTACTTTTTGTAAAATATGATAAAATCTGTGATTTCTCATAAGGCTCAATGTTAAAAGCATGAAATTTCAAATGTTAATATGTTTTGACTGGATCTCTGTAGCTCTTCAAAAATTTGATTGGACCATTATTTTACCATAATCTACTAATATGCTGAATTTCATTAAATTCTGAATGTTAATTCTATGACCGACAGTACTACCTTAAAACAAATCAGCTATTAATCTTAAAATAAAATTACTAAATAAGAGACTTGATTTTGAAATACTCATAGTTGTTGAGGTAAAACCGTACACAAAATTTGACAAACACACATACACTCATGTTCAGATACATATTTTTGGAATTGACCATTTACAGCTTATCAAAATCTCAAATTGTTTGTTTCACGATTACAATACTTTTCATACTCCGTACAATAAATTAAAATAAATGTTATCAGATGACATGCGAAATACGAGGTTCTATAATAGGCTCACTATCATCCTATTATTAACTTTTTTTTGTAGGAACACATTTTATTATGCTATCGTTATTTTAATTTGCAAATTGTTTTAAATTAGTAGATATTCTATGCAAAATAATATTAATGCTTATGATTTTAGACATGAGTTCTTTCTGTTTAATTATTTTGTGTTGGCTGTGCTGTTATATCAGCAACCGGATTGCAGCTATAGTATTTATTAAGTTGGTCCGGTTGCTGGTCGTTGTTGATTCCCTTGCAGCGCGGACGGCAACTTTGAGGTAACTCTAGCAACAAAGGCAACAATCTACCATCAAGGTTTGGTTGAATGGAAACCTCCTGCGATATACAAATCTTCCTGTGAAATTGATGTAGAGTATTTTCCATTTGACGAACAAACTTGTGTCCTGAAATTTGGTAGTTGGACATACGATGGGTTTAAGGTAAGTGCTTCCTTATCTAAAGTTGTTGGCAGCTTTTATAACAGTTTAAAATAAATTATTGTTAAACTTTTGTAACACTGGGAACCTCTTTAAATTATATTAAAAGCTGCCAATTTTAAATATATAATACACCTTTACAAAGTAAAACATTTTTGGATGGTGCACATTTTTATTAGTAGTCGCCGCCTCGTTGCAAACATTACCTACTGTTAAAATTAGACTTAGGTTTAACGATATAATTTTATAATAGGATATTTTATTCACGTGTATACGATGCAACATTGATGCTGTTATTTATTTGGGGGCCTTTGGTTGGTAACGGGGCGGTGAACGCTTGCTTGTCAGGTCCTCGTGGACGGCGGTAGAGTGAAGCGCGCTTGCACTGTCAATATATTTTCTTACAGCGCCGATGGAAACTATGAGGTTACACTTATGACCAAGGCTACTGTCTACTACAATGGGCTGGTGGTTTGGCAGCCGCCAGCCGTATATAAGTCTTCTTGTGCTATAGATGTAGAATTCTTTCCATACGACGTCCAAACATGTGCTTTGAAGTTAGGAAGTTGGACTTATGATGGGTTCAAGGTTCGCGACGTGTTTTGTTGAGTGATATTTGTTTAGACTCGCTCCCTGTACATACCGACTGTTTACACTTGGGAAAGGTATAAAATTACCACAGTTTACACACTGCTAACGTCTACTTAATTTAACTAATTCGTGTAAACAAAGTGCATGAAAACTATTTGCTATTTGACTATTTTACTATTTCGTGGTTGCTTAACTGCAGCTGATATGTTTCTGCTTCCTTATTATTTATGTTTGATTTATTTATGTTGTAAAATATACAGGGTGGCCCTCTAAAAATGAAACATACGGGATTGTGTCCAGCAGAATTTTTTTTATAAATGCAGAAACGGGTCAATTTTATCATCGAAGGGGACAACTTTTGCGACCAATGTCACTCCCGTATTGTTTCATCCCTTCGCGCTGTGATGACAACCGCTGAAATGTTAATAGGGATGACATGGCAAGTGACATCTCATTTGGAAGGTCTTGCTTCCCTGAATTCAGTGCAATAATTTTTTGAAGTTTTATCAATTATTCATCAATTGAAGATGCAAAAATGCGAAATAAATCCGATATTTCAAGACATTTAAGAATAAAAAAATTAAATGATGGTTGAACAGTCAATGTTTACCAATAGCAGTAAAAGTAGCCCTCTTGCAATTAAAACCAACCTGTCCAAACGTTTTTTACTTTTATATTCTTAAATGTCTTGAAATATCGGATTTATTTCGCATTTTTGCAACTTCAAAACAATTATTGCACTGAATTCAGGAAAGCAAGACCTTTCGAATGAGGTGTGACTTGCCATGTGATCCCTATTAACATTTCAGGGGTTGTCATCACAGCGCGAAGGGATGAAATAATACGGGAGTGACATGGGTCGCAAAAGTTGTGTTCTTCGATGAGAAAATTGACCTGTTTTTGTATTTCTTGAAAAAAAAAATTCTGCTGGCCACAATCCCGTATGTTTCATTTTCAGAGGGCCACCCTGTATAATTAAGCTTCAAGCATGTACAGTTGGAACTTTGCACCGTTTACGATTATTAGACATTAGTATTATAAGAATGGTAAAATATTTTTGTTTAGTCATAATACGCACAATTAATATAAAAATCCATTTATACAACGTATATACAGTGGCCGTAGAAAGTATTCGTACATTCTCATGTTAGTAATGTAAATTGTACCTTTTGAAGACCCTTTTTGTCATATAAAAGTTTTTCTGTAAAATCTATTTTTTTCTATTCTAATCTATTATATGACAAAAAATCTCTTCAAAATGTACAATTTACATTGCTGACATAGGAGTGTACGAATACCTTCTACGGCCAGTGTATATTTGAAAACAATCCTCCTCAAGTTTCTCGCAAACTAGGTACATGAAATATGAAGAAATGTAAAAAAAAATTTTAAGATACAAAAGGTTAGTTTAGACTGCGTACGCTGCATTGTCAAATTCTCACCTTAACAGCTGACTGACCTCTCATCTGCTCAAAAAATTAAAATGGCACGATACTTCATACTTAAATGAAATATCAACGCTAACAAACGCTCCAATCTTGTCCCCCATATAACACTAAGAAGTAAAGAACAACTTGCGTTGCAAAATATTGGACATTGCGATGCGCGAATGGGGTTCGACATGAATTTGTATTATCAGACGCAAAATAGAAAAGTGCATTTCGCCAGCCCCCATCCCCATTTCAAATTTTGAATTCAAAATAGTTTAAATCGTTTGTACCCGTTTGTGCCTTCTTTATTTTTATTTGTACCAATTTAATTTTTCAGATATAAAAAATATATAAAATATATCTAAAATGTGCACCTCACCGGCCTCCTTCGCCTAATTTCGAATCCAGAATAGTTTAAATGGTTTGTACCTCGTTGGTACCTTTTACCTCCCGCACACACCTGTCAGGGAGGTATAGGGATCGTGCTAACAATCGGGCAGTGAGATTGTGAGTTTTTGATGAATAAGCATGAATTAGGGTATTATTAAAAAGTTATTGTCTAGTCATTAAATTTTTTATTTGCTATTAACGCGTTTCGATATTTAAATCATAATCATAATAATCAAAATAAATTGTACACTTTCCTCAATTATTTATATTTATTTAGGACCGGTTTCGGATAATCCTATCCTTTATCAACTAAAATAAAATTACAACATTATAAATACAAATTAAAAATTAAAATCTACCCTGACATCTTACCGTCATAAATATAGTTATCAAATTAAAAAACAATAAGCAATCTATAAAATAATAATTTACAAAAATATCGTGATTGACAATAATAGCGATATAGTGATCTTTAAAAAATTTCAAAAATTGGTGTGTAACTGAGGTTTTCATGTTCGTTTAGGCAAGTGTAGTTGGGATCTTCTTGTAACTTCCTAATTTCTAGTACTTGGAGAAGATTCATTTTGTATCCCTTTTTTTCGTTATGCAAAATATTTATATTATTATTGTTTATATGATGGCCTGTTTCTAAAATGTGTTGGGAAACTGCTGAAAATTTATTTTTATTCTGATGTTCCTTCAGTCTTATCTTAAGATTCCTTCCGGTTTGCCCAACTTATTTTGCATTGCAGTTTCCGCAGTTAATTTTATATATGCCGCTTTTGTCCATTTTGTCAATTTTTTCTTTGTTATTGAAGATGGATTCTTTTAATGTATTAACGCTTTTTGTTGTTGTTTTGATATTATATTTATTTAGAATTCTTCTAATTTTGTCGCTAATTGGGCCTAAATATGAAATTTTATTATATGTTATTAATTGGTCTTTTTCTTGTATGGGAATATTTTGGTTTTTCTTTTGGTTTAGAATTAATTTGTCGACAATGTTCGTATTGTATCCGTTTTTTACTGAAATTAATTTTATGATATTTATTTCTTTAGTTTTTTCGTCATCTTTCATTGGAGTAGTTTCCATTCTATTAATATAAGATTTAAAGGCTGCTAATTTATGTTTTCCCGTATGGTTCGATGATTTATGGATAACACTTGCCTAAACGAACATGAAAACCTCAGTTACACACCAATTTTTGAAATTTTTTAAAGATCACTATATCGCTATTATTGTCAATCACGATATTTTTGTAAATTATTATTTTATAGATTGCTTATTGTTTTTTAAATTTGTTAACTATATTTATGACGGTAAGATGTCAGGGTAGATTTTAATTTTTAATTTGTATTTATAATGTTGTAATTTTATTTTAGTTGATAAAGGATATGATTATCCGAAACCGGTCCTAAATAAATATAAATAATTGAGGAAAGTGTACAATTTATTTTGATTAAAATGTCCTCAATGGGTCTTAATATAATAATCATAATAGTCTAAAAATATACATGGGTTAAAAATAAAAATAATTAGGATTAGCGGACAAAATTCGAACCTTATAAAGTTTGGTCACAAATTTTTTTTAAAATATTTACATAAACAAAAACATTAACATTATGTCACGTCTTGATAGAATATTATGATCAATTATATTAGTTTGTATTAAGGTTTGTATCAAGCTATCTATAGTACCTACAGGCATAAAAGGTAAAAATTTAGGACAAATTAGATTACGCAATTTTATTATTTTATCATAAAAATCCCCGGTCAGCGGTGCGCCGCGTCCCTACTTTAAGAGCCTTTTCTTCTCGAAAATTACTGAATTTTGAAATTAAAAATTTTTTTTTTAAATATTCTTAAAATTTTACTCTGCCACTTAAAGCTAATAACAGTAGGTACCTATATTATTTGAAACTAAGTTTGTTCAATTTGGTCAAAAATTAACCGAAAAATGATTTTTTAAAAGTTTTGTGTTTTCTTGAAACCGCGTAGAAATATATTTCTGCGCGCGTTTTCTGCGATTACCTCAAAAGGTAGGCTCCTACCAAAAACATATTTAATACAAAATTGAAAGATAATTTAATTTTCTTTTATGTAATTGTTTTGCTATCCACCTACGGCAAGAATTGACCAAATTATCGCTATTTGTTTACAAAAAAGTGCATATCTGGAAATTCGAAATTATTAAATTGGTTATTTAGGTAAATTGCATTCTGACAAAAAAAAATCAATAGGTATTTACTCGAAAGCTTGCAATTGAATCCATTTAATTCGTTTTATTAATCTGTTCAACGTTTAATTTTAATTATTATGATTATAAATGATATGGTATAATATTATTTAATATAATATTAATATATAAAAATAAATCAAGTTTTAAAATTATGAAGAAGAAATTTGAAATTTTTGGAAAAATTTAGATTGAATTTAGTTGAATTAAACACGTGTATAAACATAATTACTATACACAAAAATATCGAGTTCGTATTATCAAATTTCGGTCCAGAACATACATTTTACCTGGAAAGACTACCTCACATGTCTTCATGAAATATATAATATTTTTGTTATATAAGTTAAGCAAACTGCTTTAAATGACGGCGGCCATATATACAGTTCATTATCTGTGTTAATAATTTTTTATGGTTTTGGTATCATCCAGTGCATATTATACAAAAGCAATCCTTTTGGCGACGATATTATGGAAACATTTTAATTGCAAAATAACTCACCATCTCCTTGTAAAATGGGCTTTAAAATTAGAGATGCGGCGCAGCTACAGCCCGGATTGTTTTTTCATAGGTACCAGACACTCGTACGAAAATGATGCAATTATAAAATCCCGTCATCTAATTAGTCTTAGGTTGAAGCCAAGTGTGATCTTTTATGCTTGTACTTTGAATTAAAATTTTTTTTATTTTTTATTCAGTTTTCAATTCCTATGCTATCTACAGAAGTATCGCACAAAACAAACCAAATTTAAGACAATTTCAGTAGCTTTAAAAATTATATATACATTTTTATCGTAAATTCTCTCATTTCTAAATTATTTTCAAAAAACTGGCTATTTCTGCAAATTTTGAGAAACTTTTTCAAAAAAAGTGAGTTAAAAAGATGTGTATCTAAAAAACTAGCGACTGAAACAGATAATCATTTCGTGATTATATACCTGTGATAATGTACTGTAAGAAGAAATATTAACTTTTTGATGTTTCCAAATAAAATTTGTTTTTTTGTAACTTTTGCAAAATTTTGGTATTTTTTTTTGATTATTTCAACAGATTTCAAACCACTATTTCAAAAGCTATAATGAAAATAAATGAATGTTGTTTATTTTATTCGAAAAATATATTATACAGATTACTTCGCAACAAATGTTTGTTACGTTTTATTTTTTTACAGATCATTGTTTATAACAAATTTGAATAAAAATGTAGATTTTCATACAAAACCTGATTTTTTTTTGGTTACAGTTTATTTTTAAAATTAATTATTTTATACCATATCATTTGTTATCTCATATATTGCAAATACCTATTGATGATTTTTTTTGTCAGAATGCTATTTTATTAACTAAATTAATTATTTCGAATTTCCAGATAAGCATTTTTTTGCAAACAAATAGCGATAATTTGATCAATTCTTGCCGTAGGTGGATAACAAAAAAATTACATAGAAAAAAATTAAATTACCTTTCAATGTTGAATTAAATGAGTTCTTGGTAGGAGCCTACCTTTTGAGTTAATCGCAGAAAACGCGCGCAGAAATATATTTCTACGCGGTTTCAAGAAAACACAAAACTTTTAAAATATCATTTTTCGGTTAATTTTTGACAAAATTGAACAAACTTAGTTTCAAATTAATAGGTACTGTTATTAGCTTTAAGTGGCAGAGTAAAATTTTAAGAATATTTTTAAAAAAAATTTTTAATTTCAAAATTCAGCAAAAGTAAGTCAAGGACACTTATATGAATATGATAAAATCATAAAATTGCGTAATCTAATTTGTCCTAAATTCAGGTCATTTTTGACCTTTTATGCCTGTACTACTATTTCATTAACACAAGTTAATGTATATTTTTAGACTATTATGATTATGATTTAAATATCGAAACGCGTTAATAGCAAATAAAAAATTTAATGACTAGACAATAACTTTTTAATAATATTTATAATGGAAAGTCATAACAACATTAGTGAAACAATTAACCGTATGAATTAGGGTCATTACAACTCATTTTTCATATTTTCACGATGATATCTGTATATATATTTATGTATGTACGTACGTTTGTATGGTTGGCCGTATGTGCGATAACTCTTATACGGTTCGTCCTAAAATTTTGATATTTGGTATTTAAAATCTTTACTCATTTTGGAAGAGTCCATTTGATTTTGGTACGAATCCACAAACCGGTAGTTGTAGTTTATTTGCAGAGTGAAATAGTTTTTCATCAAAATCTTAGTAATTTATATATAATTTCACCTCCCGCACATATTTTTATTATTAATTTTTTGATTCAATTTTCAATTTATTCAGTTCAATTTTAATTTTTTGATAGGAAGGTCATATCCAGTAAAAAAAATGCCATATTAGGTCCTATTCTTTCCAGTTGAGTCGCTACAAGAAATTAAAGGTTTTTAGTTGCCTAGTGTTAATTTGTGAAAAAAACACTAATATCTGGTAATCCATGATCGTTTTCATATTATATGTTTGTTTAATAAAAAATATAAGTTTGACATTTGATATGTCATAGGCGGTAGGTTATGTGCTGACCACATCAGATTTTTCTATTTTCATTTGTATCCATATTGTTTCCTCGACGCTTTAAATTTGGTTGTACCACATTTTCTTTTGATACATATTTACTCGTAAAATGGATCAACGAGATTTTAAAAAACAAAATTTATTAGTTTATTAGAAAAGTATAAATGGTATAAAATATAAAATAAAAAGGTAGAAAGCTAAAAGTTTAAAATCCGAGGAATGATCTATTATTATTAAAAGAAAGTAAAAAGATCGTTGTACATAGCCCCCAAAATTGAATGATTTGAAAGTAGTAGCAGAAATTGTCCTATGTTGGTACATACGAAAATATAGAGGTACAAACGATTTAAACTGTTTTTAATCCAAAATTTGAAATAGGGGCGTAATGTCCATTTTAAATATTTTAAAATATCTAAAAAAACTAAATGGGTACGAACGAAAATAAAGAAGGTACAAGCGATTTAAACTATTTTGGATCTAAAATTCAAAATGGGGGACTGCGGAAATGTACCTAAAATAGAAATAACGTTTAAGTTTAAGCATCACATGGTAGCAAGTAAGGTCGAGAGAGTGAGCCGTACCACAATGTAGAGTAGGTACACAATCTAGACTCCTCTCTACTATTTAGAAAAAGCTTCTTTTACATATTTTCAAGAATTTGTATTGTTTATGAGAAATTTAAGGTGGATCGTTTTCAAATATACACTTCGCGTTATTCTTTTATTATTGTTTTACAAATTATAACTACAATTTACGTATTACAATAATTGCCATTACATAATTTTTCTTTCTGCTTTTATATATACAGTAGAGCGTCGATAATCCGGACGTCAGAAATCCGGACCGTCGATAATCCGGATTCAATTCCGGTGGAAAAAAAATTTTCTTTGTCTTACCGCTACAAAAAAATGCGTGGGTGTTCTTATATTTTTATTTTTACTATACTTTTATTAAAATACAACATTATAATATTAAGTTCATATTAATTAATGGTTTTCTTTTTCTGCTCCAATTATTTAATCACTAAACTGAATTATTATTTAGCAAGCTTTCTTTTTTTTATGAACTCAAAACGACCTATTTTTTGATTCTTTTCGAAAATCCGGACATTTTGATAATCCGGATAGGGTCCGGTTACAATTGATCCGGATTATCGACGCTCTACTGTAATAATAATATACAATTCGAGGCGGAAATTCCCGAAATAAAGCATTGCCACTATTATTTAACAGGAAATACCGAAACTGTAAATAGGCACATAAACCATTGGCGTGTTTTGAATGGAGTTTTTATTTTTTTTATTTCCTTTCTTTTAACCATCGTCTTTGAATTTTGAATGCCATATTATACTAGGCATATGTTCTACATAAGATAAACGAGGTTTGATTGGTGTATGCTAGTTAACAAATAAAAATCAGTCTTTGAAATTTGTATTTTTTGATTTTGCAATTATTTTTTAAAAATTACCCAAAGAACATTTATTACTAGCAACGTTTTTTTATAGTTTACAGTAAATTATAAATGAATAACAATATGA
This sequence comes from Cantharis lateralis, assembly GCA_963170105.1. Lineage (NCBI taxonomy): Eukaryota > Metazoa > Arthropoda > Insecta > Coleoptera > Cantharidae > Cantharis > Cantharis lateralis. The sequence goes on from OY720629.1 coordinate 17,070,748, forward strand.
ATAGCACATAATAACTTAATACAATAGTTTTAAATTGTATAATAGTTAATACAATACAGTTAATACAATAGTATTAAGTTAGTGCTAATAAGTTAGTGCATATAATTTTTCAATAATATCTAACTTTTCTTATTTTTTTTAGTTTTCGTTTCAAATATTGTTTCGATAAAAGATATGTCAATAATTATTGGAAATTTATTTGTTCAAGTCACGACACGTCTCTGGTATCAACTTCATGTATGTCATATTAGTGCACCGCCAGATTCTATGAATTGCTAGCCAAACAAAGCTTCATAATAATGTATGTAACCCCATATTTTTTACATTTGCTTCTGTGTATTAAAACGACTGAAAAGTACATGAACGCTTATTATATGCAAATTACTTGAACTAGAGCTTTAAATAATATCATCTTCAAATATGATGATATAAATGCTAAACGCATTTCCTAGAATATGACGCTGTACTGATAATATAGCGTAATTAATTAATTATTTATATAGAGCAGTGTTTCTCAACATTTTTTGAATGCGGGACCTTTTACCGTTTGGAAGGTAAGCGTAGAACTCAACAATTTTGTGTTACGAGTCAAACTTTTGTTATGGGAAGAATTTTTTTTTTTAATTTTTTTTTGCGGAACCTTTGGCGAGCTTTCATGGAACCCTAGGGTTCAGCGAAACACACTTTGAGAAACACTGTTATAGAGTATGGTATTATCTGGTATTATCGTATCGTTAAAGTATTTTTTTTTATCATCAAATCAATTAATTCTGGTGCTTAATAAGATAACCGCACCTACTACTAACTGTAGTTTATCATGTTGGGTTATGTGTATACAGGGTGTCCCCGGATTATATTACAACTCTTAACAAGATTAAAACTTGCAAGAACTACTTTGATTTAACAGTAATTAAAAGGATTAATTTAACATAAGTAATTATATCATAATTGCTCAATATTCGCTTTATAACAAAAGGTTTTTTGGTTTTTTGGTTTTCACGAAAGTCATTAAATTGGTCTGTTAATATCCATCTCATATAGTAGGTACCTAAAATGTGGTTTATAAAAGTTGGTTTTTGACGAACCAATGTCACTAAATTACCTTTTTGTTTTTCAATATTTGGCTTATTTTAATAAATCCCCCCCCCCCCCCCCCCTAGAAATTAGATATAATATTATAATCTCCTCTGGTCGTAAGTGTTATATTTGTTTTTTTATTTTAACTTATTCAAGGTGAACTCCTTTTAGGTCATTATACTTATTCCAACTCATTTCCAATTTCTTTATCCTTTCAAAATAATATGATTTGCCGAACTTTTCAAAATAATCTTTTATAGCTTCGAGTCGATGATGTCTAAATTTGATGCAAATCTTTTACCTCAGAGCTATTTCTTTAAGTTACGAAAAAGAAAATAGTGACAAGGGACTAAATCCGGGGAATACGGCGAATGAGGGACAAATGGAAGCCTTGTTTATTGATTTGGCCATTATACTTTTTTTTCAATTGATATTTTGATCGAATGCAAGCAAATGCGGCACCCATCGTGCGGACAGTTTGTTTATATATAAATTATATACAAGATTTATCTGATGAGTATCCAAAGAACGAAACACGCTTGATCGAACAATAGTGTCATAAACTATCATTTCATTGTATTTTATAATAATAACTTAAGTTAAAATTCAATTTTATATATTTTTGCATTTTATTGTAACATGTAAATCAATTAGATATTTCATTATGTAAAAAATGTTAGTGTAAAAAACTACCCAGACATTCTTTCGAGATGCCAACAGTCTCAGCTATCACACGTAATTTTACTCTGCGGTCTGACAATACGATATTATGAATTTCGATTTCTTCCGTGATCACCTCATTTGGACGTTCTTCGTCAAGTATACTCGTTCGAGCACGTTTCATTAAAGGCCTTCATAAACAGTATTGAACTTTTCTTTGATATGGTCACATTTTCCTATCCAGAAACGAGGATTTATTCACGGATCGATTTTGATTTTTTCCAGCATTAAAACGTTTAACAAGTTGTTGACTTCAAACTAGTATAATAGTAAACAGCTATTTGACATAATATCTCGATAACATTTTGACAATAGTCGTTTGCAATATGACATTCAATAACACCTATGATATTGCGCAGGTGTTCATCTCTCCTCATCTCTTATCAAACACATGTATTTACCAGCCCTCCCTCGTGTAAAGACATTACACGTCAAACGCGACGGAATTAGTAAATAATTGATCTCCAAGTCTTCGATTTTGCTATAATTTTTTTAAATACTTATAACAAATAAATTAAACACAAATTATTTTTCTTCTTTAACATTCCTCGTTTGGATGTTACAGGGGGTTAAAGTTTTAAAATAAACCGAAAATGGAAGATATTTTTCATTTAAATCAATTGTACCGGTTCTCCGGTTCTATTTGTCATACAGCCTACAATATGAAGCATTTTAACCCTTTCCCTCATGGCGTGCTAAATTTAGTACACTTTTTTCTAGAATGGTTAAGGTAAAATATCTATAAAACAAATTTTTGGAATTTTTGTGGTATATTAAATTTAGGTACGTAAGAACGAAAGGGTTAATGAGGTTTTCGTAGTAGTATGTTTTTTAAAAACTCTAATAAAAACTTCTATTTTTATAAGCAATTTTATTATTAATGGGTTATTTTCGAAATATAAATATATACTTCTTGAAAACGTTAGAAAATAATATGAGTTTAATCGTCACATATAATAATAAATAATAATAATAATGTCTTTATTTCGTGGAAGATCAGAAAACTATAAATTAATTTCAGCATTATGCACGTAGTACAAGATCTGCAGATAGTTGTGCAGCCCCACATGAATAAGGCGATGTTTAGACTGGTTCTCAACGAGAGCCGCCTGATCTTACACTCAACCCAATGCTCTTCCACTAAACCCAAATTGCTCTATAACACTGTAAAATTTCAGTATGGTGATTTGATAGATACTTTATCAAATCAGCGAATGATATAGTAGATATAGAAGAAACCGTGGGCTCAAGCAGAGCTTGTTCATATCTACTGCGGTGTTTTCCGATAGCGAAATTTAATTCCAAATTAATTGCCACGCATCTTTAATTTTTGCTGTTATATAATTTCCAATTTAGCATCCAAATATTATTTATTTTTGCACAATCCAAACTCAATTACCATTTATCCATAAGCTAATTTTTATAAATCATCCAATTTTTACTTTATTTTATATTCGGTGTAATGAAATACATTAAATACTTTTACAAAAACACTTTTTTTTATTCAAACTCAATAAAACCACTGCAATTTTCAAAAAGCTTAGCATACCATTAAAATAGATCAACCCTACCTCAGCAGAGCTGGCAAAAAGCGACGTTTCACATATTCTTGCGCGCAAAATACCGCGCCAACTTAAATATTTAAACATAAATTTACAAATTTTTAACACACAGAGCATTTACAAAATTAAACATTAAAATAAATAAAAACAACCTAGAATAAGAAAAATCCATAACATTTAATATATTAAGCCTAATCATAACAAATCAATTTATTTTATAAGTCGACATTGCCATATTATAGTATATTGAGCATCCTTAATTAATTCGAATATTTGAGATTTTACTTCCAACCAAATAAAATTGGAGGTATGGAAATGGAAAAACAATTTAATTTTTATTACATTTTCTAGATCACCGTATTCAGAAGCGTAAAGATCTACAAAAAATAAAAAACAAATTTCTGTGTCGGTCTGTCTGTCTGTCAGGTTTAAAACTGTAAAGTTCTCGTCGCGATCTGTCATCAGGAGTGTCACTACAAGAAAATAATAAATGATTTTTAAAAACGATTTTGTCTTGTGATATGATATTTTAAAAGTACTGAAGGGATCTCAACCTAATTTGGTATGTAGGAACATTGCCCCAAAGTACTTGACAGGATTGGGAATCCTTGGATAAAAATCAGGAATGTAACATGAAAAACAAATTAATTTTTTTTGCGGAAACTTGAAAAAAGTCCTTGTCCCTCGATTTTCTTCGGCATTTCTGCGTTGATGGCAATCAAACATTTTGGACGTATGCCTTGTGGGCTCTAGTGGTTAAAATAAGGTTTTGGCAGATAAGTGACTAGTAATCGAACTCGTTTCTGATTGACTACGCCCAAACAGCTGGACTTCTGGGTTCCAAGCCAAAAAATTCGTTAGTGAGCCTGCTAACGGCCCAGAGGTCCATTGCATCGTCAAATAAGAAGATACAGTCTACAAAGGAGAATATTACAACACCAATTACAAAGTCCATCAGCGACAACAATCAACATGGTCCTTTGAACCGGTAGCGGTTTGGTAGCTCGAAATTAATTTAGAATTCCAAATAAAAATGATTTTAACCTTCTTTGAGTGTCACCCATTGAAATGTACAGGGTGGGCCAATTTCGATAGTTCTTATGGAAAACTCGGTAAATATAAGAGATATGAAAAATGGGTGACGCATTCTCGATGGAAACCATAGTAGAAAATGATATTTTTAAATAGTGTTTCCTATAGACTATGTGCAAGTTCACAACTAGCGCCCACTGGTTGTGCGCGCCGGAACTTTTCATGGTATTAATTTCAAAAAATACCAATACAAAATAAATTTAAAATTAGTTGAAAGGTATGAAGAAAAACGAGGAAAAAACAAGTAGTATTTCCTGAACTTCTTCGCGTCCTTTTGATGTGTATATTAAAACAAATTAACAAACTAATGTACAAAACTTTGAAAAGTAAGTAAAAATTACGCGAATTGTCATTCAAGCATTCGTAGATCTAATAAAATCAACTTATCTATTTCGTCTTGATGTACTTATTCATTTAATAGAAACACCAACTCATTAATTTCAACTAAAACAGCCTGCAAAATTGATTTAAATTGTGCTATTTAAATGTTATTGGTATTTAATAATACAGCAACACATACAAACTGTAATAATCTGTACCATGAAAAGTTCCACATTTCCCCACCGTAATCGCTGGCGTCGAATTTTTAAAAATTCAAATCACTTGCACATAGCCTATCCTCTTTTCAACGATGTATAACATTATATGATTTAACGTCACTTCTGTTCGTTTTCTCGTCCCGTTCTATATTTAGATTTTAGCTCCCGTGCATTAAAAATCTTCGGGTTAAAAATCATGCTTAGCAATACAGGTCATACCTATACCCTGCCAAAAAATGATTTTTTTACGACAAACCATTTCGAGAAAAAAAATAACAAAATGGGTGCCAAAGTATCCTCGTGTATGGGGTTTCATTGGCATCTAAATAGAAAAATGAAAAAAAGTAATGTAGCCCAGCCCTATGGTGGGGATATATTAGCACCAAATTAACGGTTATAAATTATTTTTAAATAAGTGGTTCAACATCTTCATATTATTCTTTAATAAAATACAGGAAAAACATAATATATTTGGAACATTCTTAAGGGGGAGCCCTAGTGAGAGCAACCGTAAAAAACTATGAAGTTTGAAAATTAATTATGGAAAAACTATAAATTCAATTTTATTAATTTTTGGGTATCTATTAGTAACGACCTTAATTTGTATAGTATAATATTTATAATTTTATCAAAAAATATTAATATTTGAAGTTGTTGCGCGGCTTGGCGTATAACGTTGTTTCTCGCATGTGGCCGGATGACGTACATGATTTTGCCAATGGAGTCTGTACCCTGTGAAATTGTAAATAAATAACACAAACAAATAAAATAAAATTTAACCAAAATTAACTGACAACCAACCTCAGGGCCCATGGGATTTTGTAAATCGGGTGCAAAAATTTCCAGGGCTAGCTCAGATGCTTTCTAGTAAAAAAAAGATGTTGATTAGGGCGCCAAGTAATTAAACGGTTCAGATCTTAGGAGAAAGTATTTAAATCGGTAATTACTAACCTCAGCGATGAGGTAGGTTGAAAGACAATTAATCAAACGCATAAACAAAATAAAACTACTAGGTTGACGAACCAAAATAAGGATTTAATATAACAAATGAAATACCGTAACACAGTTGAATTAAATATAAAAAAAGGTAGGTAAGTTCAAAATATCATAAGATGTTATTGTCGTAAATCGAACATAAATTAAAGTTAATCAAATTGGAGTCGTTACGCAAAATTTTTAAAATGTAAAAAAAAACTAAAATAATCATTAGCCCAAATCAAAGCGGTTATAAACCAAAAACTAAATAAATGCGTTCCTACCAGGGGGAATTGCAATTCCTTTTTGACTAGGTAATAATGTCACCTCGGCTGGGTGTGCACCGATAATTTAAGTTTACTCCCGAAATTTTGCGCAATGCTGTACAGATAAAAAAAAATATTTAACTAAAATATTAATTATATTCACCAATTTAACAAACACAAAAAAAAGCAAACAAAGAAAATTAAGTTAGGTAGATAATTATTCTTCCAACTTCAAAACAAGAAATGATTATGGAATATGATGTTAGGAAACCAAAGCGACGTGCAACTAATTATTATCTGTTGAATCCCAAATCTAATTGTCGGCATTGAACTTTAATATAAAATCCAAAACAACGGAATGCCTTCTCATGTTCGATAAGTAGGTGTATGGATTGCTTCGACGAAGTTAAATGGTATAACGCAATCCGCGAATTTAGGAGCGTAAATAATTATCCAAAAAAAAAGTCTGACCTTATAGATAGTTGTTAGTGTTGCCTGGGAATGTGATAAAGGAGTAACCAAGTCCATACGAATCTTCCCTGAATTCGATAGTGTACATGTGGATGAACCAATCTTTCCGGAATAAACGAATCCAAATAATACTCGTCCAGAAAAACTTCTACGGGCGCCAATAGAGGTGCAAAATTAAATAATTCCAGCAATCTTCTACACAGAAGTCAAACAGCTACCCAATGGCTATCGATATTCCAACACTCTTCGTAAGAAATTACCCTTTTTAAAGACTTAAAACGTCAGGTCGCTTCTCTTTCAAATTTTCTCAAAAACCTATCTTATCATACCACACTTTTCCACCTCGATAAAATTTTTAAAATAAAACCAAAATTAAACCTCCATCGCCATCTAATACAATATCATAAAACTATGTGACAAAACAATCAATGCAATCATGGATTGCAGAATAACCAAATAAAACAAAATTAAATAAAACATAATAGCAGGAAATTCCTGTAACAAATCGATCCAAAAAAATCAAAAAATTGTTTTCGTTAATTAAAATGTATGGGCTATGGTATGAGTAGGGCTTTTGCGTATATTAGTTTTAATTGCTGCAAAAATAATTTTGAAAATAAAAGTGTAAAGAAAGTGTATATTTTCTAATGTATTTCTTATATAAAAAATTAACGGAAAAGAAATTCAAAAAAACCCTCGGTCATACCAAAACTACTATATTTTTGAATATGTGTTCTAAATTTCAAGTTAATTCATTTAGTCTACTGATGGTAAACGAACTGTCCTTAATCTTAAACGACTCCAGTTTACAGTAATTCCCTCTTTTGTTTCTACAGCCGTGATTTCGTAAAATCGATTTCTATTATCGACCTATAAAAGATTATTTTAGTATTACTTTATATTAATATATTAAAGTGGCTGCGCGAAACAACTACCGTACTAATGATACACTGTACGTATGTCAAAGACGTATGTACGAGGGTAGATCAATAAGTACCCGCGTTAGGAATGAAGAAGCAAGTTTTTCTCAATTTTTTTTTTTCTATTTTTGAACGTAATTTCCTTTTAGTGCAATACACTTTTTCCAACTTTTCTGCCATTTCGTTAAGCCCTCAAAAAATACGATTTGTCAAACTCTTCAAAATAAGCTTCTGTTTCGACGATATCCTCCGCTTTTGAGCTGAATTTTTTTCCACCGAGCCACTTTTTCATGTTGAGGGACAGAAATAAGCCGCAGGGAGCCAAGTCGAATGGGTGCGACAGCAATTTGTAGTGCAGTTCGTGCAACTTGGCCGCGGCAATCCTGGATAAATGTGCTGGTACCTTATCGTGGTGAAACAGCAATTTTTTTCTTATCCAAATGGGGCCGTGTTTCCTTCATTTTGTATCGAATCGGTCCAATAATTTACTGTAGTACTACCCTATGATCGTTCTTCCTTTCTGTAAAGAGTCCATGAGGATTATTCCCTTGGAGTCCCAAAAACCACGTCTGCCAGACTGCCGCAGCTCTCCTCATATTACCCCTCATCAAAAACAGATGTACGACCACGTTTAAATTCGTTGAACCAATATCTTGTGGTTGTCATAGATGGTGAAGTGTCCCCATAGACAGCACCCAACTTTGTTTCCATTTCTCCGCATGTTTTTCCATTCAAAAATAAAATGCAAATAACGGATCGATATTGTTCTTTTTCTATTTTATCGGGAAACACGCAACACGTGTGAAATAATTAGCTGCCCAATAAAAACTAACTCATGAAACAGTCTGAAATTTAGTATGGTGTCGTGTAACAGATGGTAGTACACGACGGTAATGCTAACTTCCCTTAGCAACGCCACCTGTCTTCGAACACGGGTACTTATTGATCCACCCTCGTATACCAATGCAGGGTTCTGTTATTCGTTTCCTTCTTTGTCGTCTATATAAAACAATAAAGTTTTTCAGTTGGTACTGAAATGTTTAAGTTGGCATTGAGCTACCAACTTATATATTATTATAGGTAAGTAACTGCCAAACTTAACTTATGAAGGGCTTTCTGAAAACTAATTTTTGGTGTCGGTTTTCGGTGCCGGTTTTCGGTGTCGGATTTTGCGTGTTAACTAGCGCATTAACATGTTCCAGGTTTCAAAATCTTCATCTTATTTCGTATTATATCATAAATTTGGTAAAGATAGAGTATGAACAGAAGTGTTCCCAACACGGTGCATTGGGCACTCCATTATTGCAGTGTGTCTCAGAAGACATGATGTGTTCACCTACCTTAGTCACCTGTGCCCTGTTGCTTAGATATGATCGAAACCGTTTATGTCTGTTTGTTCATTCGAAGGCACCATAAAAATCAACAAACACTGCCACAATCATATTCCCTTTGTTTCACACGAATGACCATGACGGAATCCTGATTGATTTTCAATTAATACCTTCTTGTCATTAACAAATTTCAATAATTACTTATATATTATGTTATATTATTATATATCACATTCTCGAATACTTTTTCAAGAAACAGAACTGAATTAATTGACCTAAAATCAGACGGTTGAACTGAGTTTACCACTTTGTGTATTTATATTACAAATGGTCAAATCAGAGCTTTTTGTATTTTAGTTGGTAAAAAGATTATCGAGTGAATGAATGAATGGTGAGTGATCTTTGTACGTAATTCTAATGTATATTAATAAAAGATCTGTCATTTGATCATTTATCAATGATTAATTACACGAATTTCTATAAATTATTGAATTTGAATTTTCAAATAAATCCTAATTTTGCAACATGGCGGCGGACGTCACTTTTATTCAAATTGTTTAATGAAAAATGAAATAGTAGTTATAAATTACCCACACCAATAAAGGTGTGCATCATCTCTACATTTTTAAAACTTAAAGTAGGAAAATAATATAACTCGAAATGCAATTGAAATGCAAAATTGACGAGCGTGTTAAAAATAGTCCACTGATTTTTAAATTTATACATATATATATATATTATATTATATAGTATTTTTGCGAACGTGTACTAGTAAATCGCTAGAACCACATAATATAGTAAGTTAAAGCTGCGTTGACAGCTAGTGACAGGTAGTGAATAACGATCGTATGTTCCATATTCGTAAATTTTAATTTTCACGATTTCATAATTTTTATATTCGTGTCGAAGGTTTACACGGGTGTGTAGTATATCACAGTTGTGAAAGTTATGCGTGCATTGATAGCAAGGGATATTTAAAAAATAAATCGTTAAAGAAAAGAAAGAATAGGATGGTGGACAAGGAAATGGATTCTACCAAGAAGTCGAACTTATTTTAACTGGAAATCTCTCCGAAAATTCTGACGATTTCAAAAATTTACTTAGAACATCAGAACACCATTTTCAGTTCCAATGAAGAAATTTTTGTGGATTTGGACAAGACTAAGTAAAACTATTGTGAAGTATTTGTAGTCTAAATCCCCAAAAATATCTTCATAGAAATTAATTAAGATGGACTAAAACAGAAATTTATTTACCATTTTCAGTATTTATTGGATCGTGTTTGCCCCAAAATTCAGAAAAATGATACTAATATCAGGGAAGCTATACCGACAAAAACGAAACTGGATATTACCACAGATTAAATATACTACAGATAGCTCGCGCAATGTATTTTTCTGAATTCTAGAGGGCTGCCTATCCTTGTAATATATTTCTGGTGGGGTAGCAGCAGGAAAACTCCGTAAGTAACCGACCATACCCACGGTCTATCGCTACATTAGCAATGTGAGCTAATGAATGCCTAGCAGCATGATCGTACAACAACCGCGGCTAGAAGAGAAATGATAACGTAACCACGAATAAACACGAAGAGCCAGCGCCTCTATAATATAAAGTGAATGGCTTCCATACTAAGAAAATTGGCTTCCAAATACCTGAAAAGGGACACTCTTTCTCCCATAAGCGCGAGCTATCTGTAGTATATTTAATCTGTGATATTACTCTTCGATATTTCGCTACTGGGCACTCTTCTAAAAGTTTAGAATTTTTATTTAGGGTCCCCAAACTATCAATAAGTAAATTCATCAAAGATAGGTTCTGGATGCAATGTGTGATGCATCGAAATCGATAAAATTGATAAATCTTTCTTTTATTTCCAAGCCACTGGCATATCTTACACAGATTGATAGTTGTTCATTTTTAAAGGATCTAGCTTCAATGCATACCGCAATTCTCAATATCTGAAACAATCTTATTTTGTACTTCCTCCGATTTAATACCAATTAATATTGAGTGCCATACACTTTACAGTGTGTAGGTTATCATTGATCCATTGGCAAGCCAAGATGACATACCAAGGAATTTTATTAATGAGGTGGTTTCCCGTTGCCTTCCCCATCATTTGGGGAGGGTAAAATCCATTTTGCATTTTCCAACTCGTATAATTTTTACGGGTTTTAAAAATTTCAAAGCTATTTCACGTTTTGTGAGAAATTCATATATTTCTTTAAAATTGCCCTTATTGAAAGGTTCATCGCTTTCATCACAGCTTCTAAAAGCAAAGCCTTGCCGAGCCAAATAAATTGTTATGTTACATAGCGTTCCAATGTATTTGCGATTTTGGATAACATTCATTTTATAGGCTGATGATAATTCAGTGCTCATATTCTCAAAGTGGCTTAGACATGATTCATGTTTTTTCATGTTCTCTTGAATTTTCTTCCCTCTTTTATAAAAACGTCACTTTCTGGGTCATTTATTTTCTTTTTCCGAAACTTCGACAAGCAAAGTAAAATATCTCACCATTCTGAACACTATATTCTAATCTTCATTTTATAATAATCATTATAATAATGATTAGAAAATGCTCTGCTTTGCTTTCCAAACGATGAACGTGAATAAATAAGGAATGGCTTCGTAGGTCCAGACGTTTCCTTTCTTCCCAACATTTTTATTTTAAGTTTAATTTTTGTTCACCACATCACGATCGACTAAATATCAAACACGTTTGATTTCACCACAAACGCAGTTTTATGTTTCCAAGATGGCTATCGATGTGTTGTTTGATTCCGAGAGTGAGGAACAAGGGATGAAATGCTGTGCAAAACCGTGTGCGGTGTACGTATGCGTGGTATGCCTTACCGTGTACCACAAAAATTATGATAAAAAGTTTACCAAAATAGAGTATTTAGGAGAAAATAAAGTGATTTGCTGCGAAAAGAAAAGTGAGGTTATAAAGGAAAGTGACGCTGAATTGAGGTTCCAACAGATGGAAAACAAGTATCTAAAAGAACTTCTAGAAGAGTTTAAGGATAAAAATTAAATTCTACAGATGAATAATGATAACGTGTATGATGTAATCTTAGTGGGTATTTTAGGTCATACACAAATAAAGCTATTTTATTATATTTGCTGACCGGTTTCAACCATGTATATTGGTCTTCTTCAGAGTCTATAAAGTTTACATTCATCAACAATACGGCATCTAACAGTAATAATTCTACTCACCAACAAATCTTATCAAACAGCATTACATAAATTAGTGTACTTCGGTGCATGCAAAACGCAAAATTAAAAAAGAAACCTTCATGAAAGTAGTCAAAATCTAAAAAATTTTCAAAACTGCACCAAACGACATACAATTACATATAATAAATAAATCTATAGATAAACATATCACACACTATCTCTCCAATGCAACGGTTCATATCACGAGCACGCAGAAACAGAATATTTGACTCGGACGCAAACACAGGTCCGCTTCAAGACGAAACACCAACACAAAACTCAAAATCAACGCTGCTCCGGTCCAATAAGACCAGCATAGATGGTACTCAGGCCAATCATATCTGTATGAAAATTGAGAGACTCATTCTTATTTTTGCTATCGTTAATATGTAACATCTCGAGCACCAGGCGCTTGTTGTAGTTCTTCTCGCGTGCAATGATCTTCGCCTCATCACACATCTTATGATTCGTTTCTATCACGTGTGTCGACAAACCTGTGGCGCTTTTGTTATTTTTAACGTCATATTGGTGTTGGTATATGCATTTCTCGAAATATTGTTTAGTTTGCCCAACGTAATTCAGCCCACATTCGCAGTGTATCTCGTAGATTAAGCTGCTTTCATTTTCCTTCTCGCTACCATCTTTAACATAATCATATAATGAGGAAGCGCTCTTCTCACTATAAAATATGGTCTTCATGTTCTCCAAATCAAACAACTCCTTATATTATATTTCTAATTACTTCTTACTTCTCTGAAGATGTTTATTATATGTTTTGCCAATCCACAAAGAGGGCTACCCACTGTGCTGATGATAGGGCGGAGAGGCATGTCTTTTTTGTGAATCTTCGGAAGGCCGTATGCTTTAGGTATGACAGCATTTTGAATTTTCAGACTTGTTCTTAACTTTGTTGTTCGGATGGCTCAAATTTGAGCAAAATAAACAAAGGCTTTAAATGAGGAGATGATATATGGAGAGAACACACAACATACCCAGATTGTAAGGAGACTACAATTTAAGGGCTTATTGCAATATAGTGATAAGCCACATTTCATGGTTTTTGAGATAGATAGAAAACTAATTTTTTTAGAATTTATTTTTATAAACAAATATTATCTGAAATATGTAGTTCTACGAGAATATTATAATAAATAATACACTGTATTACAATTTTTTTTGCACAAAATCTAAACCTACCGAACAGCCTTACGAAGAAACCAGAGCGATAGACAGCGGATAAATAGAAATAATCATGTGATAGGAAACAATGCAAACGAAAATGAACGTTATCGGCATCACAGTAACCAAAATCGTAACCACAGTTTTTGGAATAGAAAGGCACCAATGAAAAATGTACAGAACTTAGAATATAAAAGAGGAAGGAAGGAGCGAATGTACTATAATAACATAATATGCATCAAAAGCGAGTCAAAAGTCGTGGGTAGAAGCTCCGCCCAGGATACCAACTTTGTTATCTGTGACTCATATTTTAAATTAATATTATGGTTAGTTGCAGTGTTGGACTTCTAAAACCAAAAAAGCTCATAAATGTGGTATATCTTGGCACGAGTAAGCACTTAGAGTTATTTAAATAATTTTATAACATAAACATAAATTTGTGAGGTTACTGACCATAATCTACTTAAATCATTGGCGTACATATTACGAAGTAATCCTATATAATTATTTACATTATATACCGTTTTTATATAATTTATATTTCCAAAAAATGACATGAGAAAGGCTATTTAGTTGAAAAATATCAAAATTCTGGAATATTGGTCTCCAACTCGTTCGTCATGCTTGTGTTCAAAACATTTTAGTGACTATGCTACGCCCCTGGCAATTATATCAACCGGCTACCATAGGAGACCAACTTGACTCGGCCTTGATATGCATACGTTCCTTCCTTCCTATTTTTTATATTCTTTATAAGAATACAGAAACAGAAAGAAGTGAAAGTACTCAAGGTCTTCTGGGTACAAAGCGAAGAGTATGGTTGTACTTACTATATAGGGTTGCACACGAACAGTAACTGCAAATATGATAAGTGAATATTTGGTAAAGGAACGTGGACGACAAGAGAATGAAGTCCGGGTGCACGAGATGCCGAGTGAAGGAAATAATAGGAAGCGCTTTGTGGTAACCGGTCCTATGGAAAAAAAAAGAGGATATGTACAAACCAGAGTTCTGGCCAGAAGGAGTTGAAATAAAAAGATTCGATTTCCAAAAACATATTGACGTATTATTTCTAGCTTCTAATTTTTATTATTTTGTTTTTTACCGGAAACAATACGTCTTTTAAAATTTTTGCCCGGCTAGTTTTTAATTTTAAACGTAGGTACCATTAAATTCAAAGATAAGACACCCATGTGCCGTGGTATCACTTTTACTTTCCGTTCCTTCAAAAATTAAACCAAACACTTTCATTAAAAATCACAGTAATTATTATGTAATTTAAATAATCAATACAAAAAAACTCTCTTAACTCCAAAATCACACTTTATTTTTAAATTTTACCAATTTTTAAAATAAAATTTTTAACTTTAAATTTTTAACTTTTTAAATTTTTAACTTTAAAAATTTTTCACCTTGGCTCTTCCGCCATCTTGGCAAAAAGCCCTTTTTCCACCACTAGTTGGCGTCAGGTTCGCCAACTCGCGGGAGTTGCACATAGACGTACTACGACAATATAGACTTCTTAAATGACATAAATTTTTTATGAGCTACACACAAGTCACAATATTCTAAACACAAAAGGAAACAAAAATTTTTAGGATTATTCATCAAAACTTTCAGTCGATTGGAAACTCGGTGATGGGACTTCAAGTTATGCTACAAGAAAATCAAGATTGTAAAATTCTTTTGTTTAACTGAGCACTGGAAAACAGCGAAGCAACTAAATAACTACTATGGACTAAGCGCATACAATCTGGTTTCCTTCTATTGTAGGGAGGAAGATCAACAAGGTGGTGCCGCGATTTTTGTTAATAAAAATATTACCTGTAACGATAGAAGAGACATTACAAGTCGATCAAGAAAGGGTGAATTTGCGTGCGCAGGTGTTGAATGTTACATAAACAACATTAAATGTGTTTGGCAGTATACAGAACTGGGAGAGTAAATGTGTTTTTGGATGAAATTAACAAAATTTTAAATGGCTTAACAAGAAAATTCTATAATTGTCATAACAGGTGACTTTAATATAAATATGAAGGATTGTAATAAAAATGTGGAAGATGTGATGTCAATATTGAATTCTTACAATATGCATCAAACAATTTTCCAAAACACGCGAGAAACGGCAATATCATCAACATGTATATATATAGGTAATATATTTACAAACTTTGAAGGTCACTATGAGGCTACTATCATCAACGCACATAGTATATCTTATCACTATGCACAAAAGTTATCTTTGCAAATTAATGGCAAACAGAGTGAGTCCGAAAGTAATTATATTACAATTTAAAAAAAAATATACTATAAAAGTAATTATATTATCGACAGAAAACAAGAAAAATTTTAGCGAAATGCTGAAAGCTGAATCATGGCAATTGATTTACTCGATTAATAACGAAGAGGTAAATGAACAAATCGAGAGGTTTATGAATATATTTTCACTATGTTTTAGAGAAAGTTTTCCACTAAGGAAATTTGTATACAAAATAAAAAATTGCCAGGAATGAAAAGATATTATCCAAAAGTTATTGAATATAATAAGAAAAAATTAGATGTTATGTTAGTTTTAAGTCAATTTGATAGTAGATATAAAAAAATATACAATTACAACAAACAAGAATATAATAAACTTCTAATAAACTGCAAGAAACAAAAATTTGAAGACACAATAAATAAATTTATCCGGTTCCGGCATATTGTGAATAACTCCATCAAGTATGGAGTTTTTCCAGACAGGCTAAATGTGGCGCTAATAAAACCAATTGATAAAAAGGGAGATCCTACAAATTTTTATAACTATAGACCGATAAGCTTACTACCTGCAATATCGAAGATATTTGAAACAGCAATGTGCAATCAATTTTATGCAATTTTTGATAAGCAACAATCTGCTCTCAGAAAGACAACAAGCGATCTTTCAATTTATAAATGACATTGTTCAGGCTTGTGAGGAGGGACAACTAGCTTTGGGAATATTCATCCACTTGTCAAAAGCATATGACTGCGTAAATTATGAAACTTTGTTCTACAAGTTAGAAAGATATGGAATAACAGGAAAACCATTAAAATGGATTAAATCCTATTTAAGTAGTAGAAAACAAGTAGTCACAATATCCAAAAATAAAAAAGAGTACCGCTCGCAAAGCGAACTAATTCAAATAGGGGTACCACATGGCAGTATAATAGGTCCATTATTTTATTTAATGTATTAAAATTTTAAGTAACGAAGCACAGCAATGCACAAATTTTGTTGACGATTCTAACAAGTTAATATGCGAAAATAATTGGCCTGAAGTGAAAAAATCGTTAAACTATTATTGGAAAACAATATTGAATTTGCTTTTTTGACGCTATTCTCTTTTTTTAAGTTTACGTTGGTAAATGTAAATTTTTTTTACAGAAATAAAGCTTGGTTTATTATTATTATTATTATCAGTTCGTGGCAAAAAATTACAATTCATATTTCAGGAATCAGCAGTTTACAGGTGCGTGTTCTACGAAAGTGTGCCTCACTATGACTACCCATGTCAATGCAGCTTTAAAAATTATAGTAAAGAAATAGTAAGAAACATTTAAAACCCATTTTGGGGAATATTTTTAAATTAAAAATTTTTAATATAAAACATACCGGGTGGTGAATCGAATAGTCGAACATAGGGAATTAACACGTAAAAACTTATTTATGCAAATTCCTGCTTCCCAAATTATTTTAGAGAAAAAATGAAAGACACAAAAGGAACGCAGAAATATAAACTACGTATGATAAAAGCATTAGATTTCATCTAACCTTTACTTATGGGGTTAAAAAATGCTTCTAAAGTTTTTAAAATTTTCATTTATAAGCCTGGTCATGTATGTAAGTTTCAATTAAATTGAATTAATTTAATGACTAGTCTGACAAATGAAAATTTTAACAATTATTTATTTATTTGTGAAAATTGAATGTACAATTTATAAAAGAAGAATTTTTTATAATTACTTGTTCATTTTCGAGCAAATTAGTCTCTTGGTCACTACATGGTGCTGCGATACTCTGAGAAGTTAAAATTGTTGCCACTTGAAAAGAAGTATAAAATTGATGAATTATTTTTGATGTAGAACTTGCATTTCTGGAGTCATCTGTATTTTTGGCATACTGTATTTTGTTGGCAACATCTAACTTGTTTTTAATCGACTCGCCACATAGCCTTCTGCTACGGTAGTGGACTTCCATCCACCGTGCCGTTTCAAACCTAATATATCTTCTCCAGAATTTACGAGTAAAGTGGCAGAAGAACGTCTAAGACAATGCCCAGTATACAAATGCGATTCCGGCAAGTTTAAAAATGTTGCAATGATTGTCGGAATTTTTGCAAATGTGTGTTTTCCACCTGGCTGATTAATGCACGTCCCGGATCGATATCTCAAGAACAAACGTGAATTATTAGTCACTTTCATGCGAATCGACAAATACTTTTTAAAAGTTTTCAAGTAGTCAATATCTTCTTCAGAATTTTCAACAATTGAAAAACTGCGAGGAACGTCATTCTTTGTATTGGGAATTTTTATAATAACAAATCTTCCATTATCTGTAACATCTACTAACTGCATTTTACAGAACTCATCTGTCCGACAAGCACCAGCAATGCCCATAATCATTACTGTCTAGAAAAATTATTATAAAATTTAAATGCGGAGAAAATAATGGCAATCTTACCTTAATAAGGAAGATGGATAATTTTTTTTTTATTGCGTAGTTGAATAAAAAATACTAAAATATACTGATTAATACTATTTAATTCATTTATGTTCGTTTCGATAACAATTTAAAAAATATTTAAAAATCCATCAATTTGAATCGAACAAAACGACCCGGACATTTATGCCCGATGACGTCAAACCTGTGGCGCTAGCGTTTATGGTCACATGATTTATTTTAAATAATCATTCAATTTTAAAATGGATTATTTATAACAAAGTAGAATAAATAGAAGTAATTTTTGTTGATTTAATATTTAATATATTGGATTAATCGGAAAATACTATTTTAACTAAAATTTTTTATTCATGCATGTTCCTTATTAATAAGTAGGTGTCGTCAGGAGCATTTTGAAAAAAATTTACGATATCCTCTCTGTTTAGTATTTTGGACTTTTTTGGAATGTAGCCTTTATTCTTGCTTTTGAGGTAACCAATTAACTTCGTGAATTTTGAAATATCGACGTTCACATTGTACGAAATGGTTGTCTTCAACATCGAATACTCATACCATAAGCTGGCTGGTGACTTCAATTTTTCCGATCGTTCAAGCATATATGCAAACATCACGTTTTCCGATATAACCTCCACATTTTTCTTAATTGACCATTCTTTGAATACATCGTAGGCATATTCATACCTTTTTCTTGATTTAATGGGTAGCAAACCTGTAATTGTTTGTATATTACTAAGCAACGGGCAAAGCAAACTTAGAATGTAAAAATAATGAAATCAAAAATTGAATTAAAATAATTATTATACTAAACGGTAAACATTGCGGTAGAGGGAAAAATATAATAAGCTACACGGCATGTAAGGACTATTAACACTCTCGGAAGGTAATATAAACCTTCCTTGTATGTTAATAAGGTCCTTACATTCCTAGCAACTTAAATAGCTATTAAATACAAAATATATTTTTATTATTACATTATATATTATTTATTATAAATGCAATTAGAAAATTACAATAATTAGAAACTCTTTGAATATACAAGATACAAAATACAAATTGTATATTTATATTTTAAATACGTATTTAAAATACTTGTAATTGAAATAGTACCCAGTCCTGACTATATTATATATCGTGTTTCCTTCACAAGATACTGTAAACATCTTTGAGACGCGAAATATTGGAGTAAATGTCCAAAATCGATCATCAGAGAATACCCGATCACCGTGATTTTCGAAAAACGTCTTTAAAAATTCGATAGAAAATAGAAGCTCACACTTCTCATCACCGAGTTAACCCTTATGAAATCAAAACTTTCAGGTGTTTGTGACTTATAATAGCGATGCAAAGCTTAAATGAAATTTATTTATTGTTTACTTATAGTTTAATAATAATATATTCATTTAATATAAGCTTTGAATTTGAATTTGAACGCCTTTAGAGCATGTACAATATTAGACATACATTTCACTAAAATGTACGGTCTAGTAATTTATGGTTATATAAGGAGTCTTAACAGATGTACACATGGGCGTATATAGGGTGGAGGGAAGGGTTCAAACCCCCTCTTTAGCCTAAGCAACAACGCAAATATTAGCCAAATACCCCCTTTATATGGTGGGTATTGGTGGATACTCCATTATATCCGCAATATGATTGATTTTATTGGGATTTACAGCTCTGACTTTTTATGGCTTTAACGAAGCCACTGGCAAAAGCTAGTTTACCCTTGTAAGTAACTAATGTCAATCAGTGTGATCGACATTATACCCTAATGCTAGATTTATATTTCCCATTTTTCATGCTTCGTGTCAATCTAAGCATCAGAACCTATCGATATTGCAGTTAAGGTGCAGTGGGGTAAGTGTAAAAACAGGGCAAGTGCAAAAACGGTCTATATTTCCAGTACTAACACTTCGGCATACATAAATATCGGGTATATTACATAAGTAACTTTTTAATATTTCATAACAATGGTATGGGAGGTTGGTTTTCAATTTGCAGTACAAGCTTTCATACCATAACCTGTCAAATGCCTGGCTTATGTCGAAAAAGACCGCAAAGCGGTATCTTCTACACTCCAGGTCATCACTAACCGGCTTCACCACCTGATGTACCTGCTCGATTGTACCATGTTGACCTCTAAATCCAAATTGATGGCTTCGGATGAGTGCCCTTTCTTCTAGTACTGGTTTTAATCGTTTTAGAAGCAACTTCTCAAAAGTTTTCGAAAGTATCGGTAGTAAACTTATTGGTCGATATGAGGTCAGTTGTTTTTTCCTGGTTTTAATAAAAGAATTATTTACGCAACCTTCCACTTAGGGCCGTCTTTACTCGGGGATGCAAGGGGTACGTAGCACACGGGCGCAGGGTCTTAGGGGGCGCAAGACGATTGCCTTACACCTAAACTAAATGAGATTAAATGAGATTTTAAAATGACAAAAATAATTTCTTTTACGACGCCAATGATGTTGTACTTAACTAGATCTGTCATTTATATCGAGGCATCGAGCGGCAATACAACTTCTTTTTTTTTAGTGTTTTAACAATTTTTATTAGTTACTAATAATGATTTTTTTAATATTACAATAATTTATTAATTATAAATAGCAACAATAACAGAATTAATTTATTAACATATTATCATATAAACATTAATTTAAGATTGAAAAATTCGTCTCTGCACGCCCCTGTAGGCATCGACCCTATTTTATTTTTTATTTTATTTTATTTTTATTTAATGATTAATAAATTAAAAATATGGAACACAAAAAATAAGTTTTATTTTTTTGTTGGCAAGGGGACGCAGGCTGATTTTTACATCCCGGCGCCTAATATGGTTAAGACAACCCTGCTTCCACTGATCTGGAAAGTAGGTATCTTAGTCTCAAAATTGCGTTTAAAATTAATGTAATAAAATTTAGACATTTCGGTGTTGTTTCTTTTATGTTTCTTTTATCACTTTACCTGTAATTAAGTCATAGCCAGGTACTTTTTTGGGGAACGGTACGATTCGGCCGCGCACGATTCGCCGCGACACGACTCGCCGGGAACTATTCGCCGCGGCACGATTCGCCGGCAAGCACGATTCGCCGTGGCACGATTTGCCGTGGCACGATTCGCCGGGAATTTTTTATTTTTACCGTTAAGTAACTCCATCTATCGATAAGCTTTGATAAATTTTTAACCCATAAAAATGAATTGAATAAATTAAACAAATTAAATAAATAAATTTCTCAAAAGTTAGAAAAAACAACAGTAGTTCTTTATATTTTTGTTTATTTTCAAATTTTCAATTTTATTTAGATTAAGCCTCCAACATTTCGAAATTGTTGGCCAATCCACGAAGGTATTCTAATATATCCCGATTCTTAAAATCATTGACTAAAAATGTCAAGATTCTTTGATCTGCAAGGATAAACTTTTTATGTTTTTTTGCAGTATGGTTCCCGGCAACTAGGCTTTCATAAAAGACGTCTCTGTTTTTTTGACCTTTTTTCAATTCGTTTATGAAACACCAAATAGTCGGTCTTTCGATGCTCAACTGCGATTGTAGCCTCCTATGAGCTGCCTCTGCAATATTATTAGTTCTCTGTAAATTAACTTAAATCAGCACTGGATTTACTTTAAAATAATTTTCTTCTTGTTTAATTCCGAAGTTTCTTGATAGGTATATGGCGCTAGAAGCTCTCGGTGAATCGTGCCACGGCGAATCGTTACCGGCGAATCGTGCGCGGCGAGTTGTACCCAACCCACTTTTTTGGTATTAATATCATGCAGAACAACTTGCTCAACTTCTTTTACTCTAAAATACCCAACTGGCAGATCCATTTGAAACGGTGCGTCCAAATAATCAAGGATTTCATCATCTTCCGTAGGAGTTGTTGGAGAAAATGGTGCAAACACACTTGCAAGGTGTTCAGAAAGCAAATAAGCTTTCTCCTTCTCACTTCTGGTCCAATTTCCTTTATCGTCTTTGATTGGTGGTGCTATTTCTTGTGGGCGCTTGAACTTTTTTGTGTCTTTCTAGAGTGAATAGTCGTTTGTTTTGGAATTTGATAATATACGGAGATAATTTTGAAAGAACTGATTCCTGAAATTTGAGAGAATTATTTTAAGATCTTTGCTTGCTTTATTAAACTTGGCTTTGTTTTCTGTTGTTCTTTGGTTTGCCACTGTTTGCGTAACTTTCGCTTTTCAGCAATATTTTGCTACACTATGATGGGACACGATTCTATAATGGATGATATATTTTTTTCTGGTGTAGCTTGCCACGCTGCACTGTGGATGGCTGTGATTAAGTGTTCAACTACATTGTTCAAGTCTTTTTTCGATTTCAATGAAATGGATAAATAAATTTCTTGATCTAATCTAGCTTTGAATAATTCCCAGTCAGTTTTTTTGCTGAATAGTGTTGGTTGTTTTTCTTTATGCAATATTTGCGAGTACATAGTTAATAAAACAGGTATGTGATCCGAAGAGAGCTCTAAAGATGATTCAACTGTGCCTTGTTTGTTGTTTATGTCTTTTGTCACGTAGAAGTCGACTATATCTAGGACATTAGTTTGTTCACTTGGCCAGTATGTGAGTGTACCTGATAATAAGGTTGTCATTCCATTATTTTGTATAGTTGTTAATAATTCTCTTCCATTGGTAGTCGTAAGTCTAGAGCCCCATTGTGTGTGCTTCGCGTTGAAATCACCAGCGGTAATAAATTTGCTTCCCAATGTGTTGAAATATTGCTGGTATTGTTCTTTTTTTATATTATGTTTTGGTGAGCAATAATTGCTGAGATAGGCAGGGGTCAAGTTAAAATCTCGATAGCTACGTCAGCAGCCTGGAGGTAATCACATTGGTATTCTTCGATTTCATAGTGTTTAATATTTTATTGGTAGCTGCTTGATTTACTTATTGTTATATTGCGATGTCCAAATGTGTAAAATGGTTTAAATTCAAGAAAACCTAATTATTTACCTTATTTTCGGAACATCCATCCCCTTTTGTTTTTAGCATGAGACTCTTTAACTTAATTACTTGTGATGTTGAATAATTATATGCAATAATTTGTCAGTTTTAAAAATTTACAATTTTATCGAAAAGTTAAGAAAAAGTTTATCTTACAAATACACAGCTAAATAAATTTTATGTAGCATTTAAATTTCAAATTTTGATGTTTTTGATCATAATCCGTTTACATCGGTTTACCAATAATCAATTCCGTCTTATTGCAATTTTGGTCTTATTTAAATTTTAGTAATTCTTTCAACCACCTAGACAAAGTTGCAATTTTGATGGCAATTAATACAGATTTTATAAATCAATTTTATCGTGGTTTCAAATTTTACGAAAAATTAATCGTCCGTGCACTTAAATTGTGCTCACCCATAATTAGAAGTTTTCATTTGTTTGTTGTTGTTTCCATTTACCATTTCACCTTTTGTGAGAATCTGGAGTTCATACGTTGCCTTACTCGTTCCTGCTATTGCTGACGATTATCTTTGGTCGTGAATAATTGTCGTTTTTCTTTTTGTTGAAAAGTATTGGCACAAGCACTCTAACTCTGAATTTGTAATCTTCAAGCAAGTTAAATCTTTTAATTGTATTTGTCAATTACAATTAAAATTGAAATTATTTAAACTTTTGACTCTGGGCTTTTAAATTTTCGAACTTGACGAGTTGACGGTTTTACCCAGAATGAATTACCTCACAAATTTTTCTCCCTCCTTGATTTTTGTAATTTTGAAAACTTTTAATCTCCCACTTAATTTTGGTGGGAATGCAAATTCGTCGGACTACGCATTGGTTGATTTTATTACACTTTTATTTTTATACACAAATTAATAATTGATTGAATTCTCATCGACTTCATTGATGATTATTGGCATTTGTCTTTTCATTAAAAGATCTTGGACCAAAAATATCTTTTATACTCATAATAATTGAAAACTCAACTCAAAATTTCCTTAGCTATGCTTTTCAACTTTGAACAATCATTTAATCTAAAAAAATGAAACCGAATTATTCATCACCACGGATGTTCAGTTAAAAGAAAAATCTCACATGCTTAAAACAAATTATCTACTTGAATGTTTTTAAATTAATTTCTGTTTTTAAAATATCTAGCCGTTGGCATTCCATGTTGCAATTTTTAATATTATTGCCATTAGGCCATTTTTGTGACCACAGTAGTTAGCAGATTTAACATCATGGTTATCTACTCCATCAATTTCTTCATTAAATTCTTGAGTTCACAAATTTCATTTGAGTGCTGCGATGCCTCAACTGTGTTTTGGTATCTTGGTTGAATTGAAGACGTGTAATATTGTGTTTGTTGCATTGTAGGTACCTTTTGTCTAACTTGTTGGGCATAATGTTGTTGTTTCTGTATTTATTTCACGCAATGTAGGATATTTTCACTGTTGGAGTTGTTTATGGATCAAACATCCCTTGTAGTTAGCAGAGTGATTTCCCTGGCAGTTTGCACATTTCACATTGTTATATCTCTCTTTTCTTTGACAATTGACCGTTGAATGGGAACCTGCACGCTTTACACAACGCGATGGTTTGTTGCAGAAGTTTCTGGGATGCCCAAATTTTGCACTGTACAATTTCTCTTTTTATATGAGGTGCTTCAAATTGTACCACTGTGTTCATGCGGCGATTAACTATGTATATTTCTTTATTATTCTCATTGGATTGTATGCCAACATAAAACATTGGTAGTGGAATTTTACTAATTTTATGTTTGATGTTACTTATATTTATCACAGTGTGTTACAATTCAGAGAGTTCCGTTTTAAGTGTTTCTACATTAGTTGACGAATGTAGGTTTTTTAGAACGGTTCTAAAGCTACAGTCCTGGTTGGGTTTATATATATAGAATTCATTTTTTTTATCCTTGGGTGCCTTAACTATTTCCGTGTAGTCTTTGTCAACACTTATTTGTATCTTTACCAAATCATTTCTTATAGTTTTCAAGCTGTATCCATTTTTTGTCACTTCGTTAAGCATTGTTATTATTGGATTAATATCTCTCACGCCTTCTACGAAGATAGGTGATGGCAAAGGTGACTTTATAACATTGATGTTTGATCAATTACAGTGTTGATGGTGTTTACACTTGATAATGGGGAGAGTCTATTTTGTATGTATGCAAATCATACGAAACATGTCAATATAATCCAATAAAATTTTAAAATAACAATATAATATAAGAATTAAAACCACAACAAGTTAATTAAACGATTCTATATTTATTTTAAGCTTTCGAAAGCGTATGCTTTCATTTTCAAAATCTAAATATTAAAAACAAAATGCATTTACATGGAAACCGCGAAGCAATGCCATTTGGCCGATCTATGATCTTGAAAATTTAAAAAAAAAGGAAAAAACGTTCAAACAACGTTTTACTAATGATAACAAAAATAAAAAATCAAGGAAAACCCAAAGGGAGAAAACTTGATCCCAATAATGACAACAAAAACCTAATTGAGTAAGTGGCTGTAAATGTTACTTAGTCCGTCTATGTCTGTCTTTCTATTCATAGCGTTCTTCTCTCTCTTTATCTTAATCATCTCGTGTAGTAGACGGTCATTGTAGTTGGATACCGACTTCATGATCTTGACGTTGTTGAAATCAGCATCATGTCCATCTATAGTATGTGTTTTGATAATGCGGTGGATTCGGGCTTGTTGCATCGGATGGTCGATATATGCCCACTTATTCTTTTACGCAGCCACTGACTAGTTTGTCCAACGTATACCTGGCTGCAGCTGTTACAATTGATACGGTATATTAACTCTGATTTTTTGTCCATTGGAATTTGGTCCTTTAATGAACTGAAATATTGACCAATGTTATTTAGGGATTTAAAAGTGATGTTTTTATTATGTTGCTTAAGTGTTCTTTTGATCTTCTCACTCAGTCCTTTGACGTACGGTATAGAATATAGAATCGTTTAATTAACTTGTTGTGGTTTTAATTCTTATATTATATAATTTCACAAGTTACAAATTTATTAATTATAAAATAACAATATAATAATTTTTGCGAAGAAGTAGTAATAAAACAATTTCAAGAAAAAACTACGCTAGACGTAATAACATTATTTGTGATTATTTTCTTTCCCAATTAATCTTTCAAATAGCTCAACAATTTTCAATGGGGCTCATATCTGCCGAATTACCAGCCCAATCAAATACTGAAATTTTTTTAAAACATGTACTTCAAGACACGATTTCCCGAGTGGCATAGTGATTCATCTTGTTCAAATATGTAATTCTGTCAACAACGAAACAATTTTTGAAAGTTCTGGTAGCAATACTGTCTTCGGGAGTTGTGTATATATTGTCATGTTTCAATTGACACAAACCTTTTAATTAAGATTTAACATTTGAAAACAACAATTTAAGTTAAAACCTTTTTAATTAAATTTTGCTTTAAGAACTTAAGATTACTTTCGATTAATTTTTATGATGATTATTAATTCGGTCTCACATATTGTTTGATTTTTATTAAGAAAAGAAGGCACATTTGAAATCTTGTATTAGAATTTTTCAGCATTTAAAATTAAAGATGTTTTTGGTCCACGATCTTTAAATGAAAAGACAAACGCCAAATTTATCAAAGAAGCCATGGCATTAAGATTTTTATATTATTAAATCAAGTGTTTAAAATTCTACGCCAGTGGATACGTGAAATAATTTAAATAGTGCGCCGAATCAACCAAAATTTTCCACCACTTCAGAATTCTAATGTTAAAATTTGCTAAACAATTAAAGGAGGGAGAACAATAATTTTAAAAGTAACTCATTCTGGGTAAAACCGTCAACCAGTCAAGTTCGGAAATTTTAAAGCCCAGGGTCAAAAATTTAAGTTTTTAATTTAATTGCAACTGACAAATGCAATTGAGTCATTTTACTTACCTGAAGATTGCTAATTCAGAGTAAGGGTGTTTGTACCATTTCGTTGAAACCAAGAATTGAATCCACACTTGACCAGATTTTATGACCAACAATTAAGATAGCAGATGTACCAATAGATGATTAGAAAAAGCAGTAGCAAATCACAACACATGAGCAGAATAAACAACAGCAAATTTTAAGGAGACTTCAAAAATGAATAGGGTGAGAACAATTTTAAAAGCGCAAAACAATTAATTTTACGTTTAGTGACACCACGATAAAATTGATTATTTGATATTTGTATTTTTTGCCACAAAATTTGGAAATTAATCTAGACAGTTGAAATAGTTTATTACTCATTTAAATTCGTTTAATTTCCAAATTCCGGTGTAATTTTTTATTTGGTGAGCCGATGTTATGCGGCTTAAGATCAAAAACATCACAATTTATCATAACAATTTTTATGAATTACAACTTGATCAAACTGTGCCTTTTGTGTAATATTTTGAAATTTCGTTTTATGACTAATTAAATTACATTTGATTTTATAACTTGCTTAATTTTTCATCATAAAGATAATCATAAGAATCGCAAGCTTTATTAATAGTGATGGGTGTTCCAAAGGTAATTATTTAAGTTTTTGTATTGAGATACGTTTTTACGTCTTTGAACATCGCAATATATTGATATGATAAAGCTGTGAAAAACCCACTGAGTCTTTACCTAATAGTTTTGATACCTCGTTCTAGCTCAATTCTTCTGAGAAACAATGAAAATCCCAGGAGTCGGTTTAATAGCAGGATGTTACCATTAACAAATATGTAAAATTATTAAGAAAAATTTGGTTTATTCAATTTTAGGCTTTGTGCAACAAATTTTGCATTTGTCAGGTTCTTTGGTGTAAATATGTAGGCGTCGGAACTTGAAACTTTATTGAATTAAAAATTGTATGCCTAAATTTAAATTTCCTTGACCTCAAGTGTAAATGTGAAATTACAATAGTTTTAACAAAATTTGGGTTCATCAACAAATTAAGGTTTCTAATGAACGTAATTGTCCCCTTTTTTTTAATTAAAGAGTGCCGAACTAACCTTTGCTTCTGGGTGCTGGTTCAGTGTATATCGTCCTGGGTATTTATCTCGACGAAGGTATCACAATCTTCCATACAATTCACTCGCGAACTTCACCAAAGTAGTAGGAGTAAATTTAAAACCACTTGATATTACTCTGCATTGCCGAATTCCAAAAAAAACACCTTACGTTCACCTGTTCTTAATAGGTGAGCCAAAATCATCAAAAATCACAATTTTTTTCTCGTTCACAAATTTTTACCTCTTTATCACGGCTTTCTGCCATCCAATCCCCCACTCAAATTTGTTGGGTTCATTAAAAGCTAATTCGCCTAAAAAACCCACTACTGAGAAGTCTCCAATCTCCGATTAGAAACCTAGCCAGGTAACGTAGATTGAAAAGGAACTAACTTTCCACAATAATATATCGGCGTTCAATTTTACATAGACAATATAAAGAGGTCCCGGTCCTTTTACTGCAATGCACCTTCAAATCATTATTCATGTTGGATGTTATACATGTTGGATGATACATTGTTCATGATACTATTCATTTGAGCGACAGGGACGCTCGGCAAAAATTTTTCGTTCTGGGGTGATTTGAATCTTAAATTCATTCGAAAAGCAAACCTGCAGTAAAAACATAACTACAACGTTATGAAGTCGTTATAGGAAGGAAAGTGATAAATTTTACTTACATTTTACCAATAGGTGCCCACAGACGGACACTGTTTTCGATACTTTTGAACGCCACTCAATAACGTCGCGTTCAAAAGTGTTATATACAAAGAGCGATACTTCGGAGCGTCCGTCGCTCCTATTAAGTTGAGATAGGAGCGACGTATTCCCCAGTAATTCGAGTAACACGAGAATTCGTACCTCTAATCATAAATAAATTACAAACATATTTTACCTTTTTTTTCATTTATCAATGCGTTGACTCACGATAAAACAGATAATACTAACATTTAATTTATTTATACAAAGAAAATCTAACTAGCATTTCTAACACGTGTGTTCAGCTTGGCGGTTGAGTTGCAAGAAAGCATCTCATCGTGGCTGACCAGACTTGCTACCTTGCATATTCCAGCGGTGTCTCTTCGCTCGTTATTTCTAAGCGCAGGGAATAAATTACGTCCGTATACATTATATTGTTTTACACAATAAATTTTATTTGACTTGTCAACAAGTTTTCGAGTTTTCATGTTGCAGTACCAACTCCTATACCTGTCATTACAATTTAAAATATTGGCTACCACAATAAGGTTATATACAAGAAATACCAAACACTTGGTAAAGTTGCTGTTAATAAATTTTTGCTATGATGATAATTTTTTTCCGAGTTTATAAATGTTTTGCGATGATTATAATTAAGAATATTGTAGAAAAATATTATTGATTAATTATCTCGATGTTTTCATACATAATTTCAAAATTAGTAAACTAGTCGTTATTATAGAGAATACAATACTAATAATTATTACTTAATTATTTTTTTAGAGCAAATTCCTAAATATAGAAATATATAGGGCGTTCTATTTTAAATACGAAAATTATAAATAAGCATGATTTAATAAAACAGTATTATGTATAAACTTAAAATACTTGGAAATTATAGAAAATTTAAAGCTATCTAAATATCGACTATTTTTATTAAATAAACAAAGTTTTTATTAAATATTGCAACGTTTCCTATTTTGAACGCGATGGCGAAATTTGTCAGAAGTGGGGCACCCTATATATTATATTATGTATGCGTAATGTATGCTCAATTTTATTGGTGTTTTAAATTTTTATTGTAGATGATAATATATGGTGTATTAATTTTTGACGCACCAACAATTTTATACCTTTTCCATAAGGGAGGTTAATGTTAGAGCGTTTTCTTGTGTAGGTAATTGTTGTAGAGTTTTGCTTGCTTTTAATGTTCGGCTGACAATTTCTATTAAAATTATAAGAACAAGATTTTGCAAGTAAGTTCTTAAAAAATAAACGATAGAAGCATTGTGGTATTAGCTGTAAAATATATTTTTGCTTTAAATTTTAAAACTGTGTCAATACTGTAGAAAATAATGGAAAAATTTTGAACATTTTGAACAACTACCAACGTTTAACAGATGCAACAAAAAAACAACATTTTTATAATTGAACTATTATCAAAATAATAATAGCCCGCAAAATTTTTCTAAAACCTGGAAAGCAATATTGTAAATCTAAAATTTGGCGTAATTGTCCTTAAAACAGTGCTGAATAACATACAAAAACTGTCAAGAAAGCATCCGCCGGCTTCATTGAGTTTTGGTAGTAATATGAGTAGATTTGTTAAATAAGTTTTTATTCGTTTTAAACTAGAAAAACTTTTCTCTTTATATTATATTATATAATATAGCAAATATTTTTAATAGAGTTCTGACATTGTGATAAAATTATTTAGAATTTCAAACAATTGAACAGCCAATTGGTCAAACTTAACTAAAAATTGTCTGTATATTTGATTTTGCGTATATTCTAATCTAGAGCCCCATTCAGATAAGGATTCTTGTCTTGCCTTGCTTAGGTAAAAAGAGGCAAGAGCCAATCAGATAGATTCTTCTATCTTTCTTAAAGAAAATACTTGAATCTGATTAGCTCTTGCCAGTTTCTAACTAAGCAAGGCAACACAAGAATCTCTATCAGAATGGGGCTTAGATAGTGCCAACTTATTCATAATATCATATTGTTATAAAACAAATACCAACCCGCAACCAAATAATAATGAAAATAATCGATTATGGAAATTGTCGATTCCGAAAATAAATTGATTGATTTATGAGAATATTTTTTCGTAATAGTAATTTTATTATTCAGTCAGATCTTATTGCTTTTGAGTTAAATTTCAATTTACAATACTTTTACCAATCAAAATTTTGCTAATATGCGTATAACTTATACTTATATAAGGGGGAACAAACTAAGGGGGCGTACTAAGGTGTGCACCGCTCTGGGCCTTGCAAGGAAAGAAGGCCGATTTACGTGAAATTATTATTAAAATTATTAGTTAAGGCTTACTTAATTGCCTTGTCGTAGCCATTCAAAGCTTTTACTTGGTTAAAATTTTATTGTAATTTTGTAATTACATTTGTATTACAATAATACATTCAAAATTTTCGAACATTTAAACCCTGTTGACTTTGAAAACCCAAATTTTTCTAGTGTACCTATTTTGTTGACTAAAATTTATCACCCAATTTGAATAACTGTAACGGTAATTTATTTCTCTTGCATTATATGGTTTCCTTTTATGCACTTGCGTTTTTTTTGTTGTTGAACGATTCTTTTCAGATATACGGAATCCGATTTGTAAGGAACTGGTGTATGAGGTGTTCCCAGCGAACGGTTATTGCCTCATTTCCAAGCGCGGTAAGAAAATAAGTAGTGTTCCACTACGCACCTCTTATTGACCGTGCTTGTGGATCCCGACTTGTAGTGGTGGCGCCCAGAAAATTGTTTTGTTCACTTATTTTGACGACCCCCAAAATCACAGTTGACCCACCCCTCCCGTTGAACTAGCCAGGGCAACTTTCTGTTCACAGAGGGGGGGTCGTAGCGACGAAACGACGTGTAACAAATGTTTATGATTTTCCATAAGATGCAATGTTAATTAAATTTTAAAAAATTGTCACTAGATGGCAAATTAATCGGAAATTTTTAGATTTTATAAAATTTCCAATTGCTTTTGATACTACTGTACCGTTGGACTGCTTAAATAGAAGTAAAATTGATGCTTCGAGTTTTTCTATTTAAACACTTCTACCATTATATTTATAATACTATTTATATTTATAATAGTTGGGCACCAAAGTACACTGCGGTATGCGGCAAATGAGCCGCCTCCTTTTAATGGACTTAAAACATTGTTAGAGACATCTAATGAAAATAATTCTAAACTTTTGAAAAATTTCACACCTTAACCGTCTTAATTATTATTAAAAATTTGTTACATTTTCTTTAAAAATTTTTTTTCTAATTTAAAAAAAGGGTCAACTGGAAAACCAAAGATAGGGAGATAGGGGCGCAAAATATTAAAGACTTGTGGCGTCAAACTGCTTAATACGCCTCTGGTTGTAATTCCCAAAGAGTGGTCTAAACTGACACAATTTTCCGAAGATTTTAAAATATCTTTACCGTATGAAAAGTAAAAGTAAAAGTAAAAGTATTTTAAGTATAAAGTATTTTTTATAAGTGGCTCCCCCCACTTCAGGTTACGTTACTAATATTAAGGTGTGAAATTTTTCAAAAGTTTTGAATTATTTTCATTAGATGTCTCTAACAATGTTTTAAGTCCATTAAAAGGAGGCGGCTCATTTGCCGCATACCGCAGTGTAGTTTGGTGCCCAACTATTATAAATATAAATATAAATACTATTGTAAATATAATATGTAGAAGTGTTTAAATAGAAAAACTCGAAGCAACAATTTTACTTATATTTAAGCAGTCCAACGGTACAGTACTATCAAAAGCAATTGGAAATTTTATAAAATCTAAAAATTTCCGATTAATTTGCCATCTAGTGACAATTTTTTAAAATTAAATTAACATTGCATCTTATGGAAAATCATAAACATTCGTCTTTCTTGTTTATAATTACACTAAATGTTTGGATTTCAGATTATATATAATTGAAATTATGTATTATTAATTCTATAATCGTCAGATCATTTATGTATTTGATTTATGTCAAATTCATCGTCGCTTTATTTATTTTATTATTCAGATAATCATTATTTCTATTTGCTGTTTTTCTAATATTGTCTTCATAAAGCTTTGAGTAACAACCTGTAAAATTTTCATTGCTGTAGATTACATATTATTTCAATTGAACGAATGTTTATTCTTATGGCCAAATAACATACAAATTTGCCACCTTAAGGAGTTACATCAATATGAATGCTCTTAAAGCATTAGGTATTATTTTTGGGATTTTTCAAAAACGTTTAAACAAAAAATATAATTTCCAACGCATAGGTTATTGGTTCATTCAATTAATTACCTGAGAGCTGTCAGTCAATCTTTGCCACGATTAGATGACAAGATTTTAGGGTGGATCCGAAATTTGCCGTAGTTGCTGTACTGCACTCACTAAATATATTCTAATATTGAAATAAGATATTTATAAAAGCTAATTTGTTACTTTTATACGGTGAGCTGTTGTTATTTTAAAATCAGCGGCGGCAAGATGGGCTCGTGGCGAATTGGCCGGCGGCGAGATGGGCTTGCGGCGAGTCGGCGCCCCGCGAGTAGGCCCGCGGCCAGTTGTCCTAGACCTTTACACAATGCACTTATTTTTATAAATTAAATCAGGAGAGCCAAAAACATAAAGACCGGTAGCGCAATCTGCATGAGTACCCTCTTCCATGCTGCCCGCAATCAAACCTATTACTGACTTCTACCGCATAGTTTCGTAGTTTTACCCGAAAAAGAATTTATATTTTGCAAATTAAATTTGTGTGAAATTTATAATAATGTTTTACAAAGTTTCATATACTGAAAAAATTTCTAAATTTGCTTAAAACATTATAGATAATTAGAATTCATTTCCATTAGATACGGAATTAAACAGAAAATATCTACTAATTTAATATAAATAAATAAATACCAAAATGATAAGGAATAAAAGTTAACATTTTTTAATCGCTACTTCCAATTTGGGCGTTCTGTGAATACTAATATTCGAGCATACCAATCCAGAAATTCCTTAAATTCGTAAGGAATTGGTTCTTCAAATGCAGGAATAGTTAAAAGTATATACATCTATAATTGATCACATCTAATTTCCTAACTACACAAACATGGATATTAATCTATAAATAACATTGGTAATAGGGTTGGGTACAACTCGCCGCCCACAATTCGCCGGTAACGATTCGCCGCGCACAATTCGCCGGTAACGATTCGCCGCGGCACTATTCGCCGGCAAGCACGATTCACCGTGGCACGATTCGCCATGGCACGATTCGCCGTGGCACGATTCACCGGGAGCTTCTAGCGCCATATACCTATCAAGAAACTTCGGAATTAAACAAAAAGAAAATTATTTTAAAATAAATCCAGTGCTGATTTAAGTTAATTTACAGAGAACTAATAATATTGCAGATGCAGCTCATAGGAAGCTACAATCGCAGTTGAGCATCGAAAGACTGACTATTTGGTGTTTCATAAACTTTTAAAAAAAGTTCAAAAAAACAGAGACGTCTTTTATGAAAGCCTAGTTGCCGGGAACCATACTGCAAAAAAACATAAAAAGTTTATCCTTGCAGATCAAAGAATCTTGACATTAGTCAATGATTTTGAGAATCGGGATATATTAGAATACCTTCGTGTTTTGGCCAACAATTTCGAAATGTTGGAGGCTTAATCTAAATAAAATTGAAAATTTGAAAATAAACAAAAATATAAAGAACTATCTACTGTTGTTTTTTCTAACTTTTGAGAAATTTATTTATTTGATTTGTTTAATTTATTCCATTCATTTTTATGTGTTGAAAATATATATTTTCAAGATATATTTTCGGCGAATCGTGCTTGCCGGTGAATCGTGCCGCGGCGAATTGTGCCGCGGCGAATAGTTCCCGGCGAGTTGTGTCGCGACGAATAGTTCCCGGCGAGTCGTGTCGCGGCGAATCGTGCGCGGCGAATCGTTCCGTTTTCTTGGTAATAACATCTACGTACATGGAAAAACTTAATATTAGTTAGGAATATGGTTTACAATTTAAAGTAATAATTATTTAAAATATGCTGATAAATAAAGTAGATGATCTACTTTTGGAGGTAGTTCATTAGTTGTTTTTTTGCAGTTCATGACTTATGCATAGTCAACTTGTTCCACTTCTGCCAAGTCTTAAGTTTATCTTCTTTTTCAGCCATACAACTTATTTATGAACATTTTAAAATTTTGGCAATTTCTACAGAATCTTCAGTAATACACTTGCCAACACATAGCAGGTCTCACTTTGCCAATTTTGAAAAACGCACTTGTCACATCCAATGACACTGTACAATGCAGGCAAATATTTACAAATATAGTTTTCGGTGAACATAGTTTTCTAGTGTATTAGTTATAACATTAAGGAATTCAATGTGTTTTTTGAAAATTTCAAAAATGCAACTGATGTGATAACAATCCAATAAAAAACATTTTATTACATTATTATTAATGCACTGGACGAATATATTTGTAAGTGTTTACCTGTATTGCACAGTACCACAGGAAGTAACAGAAGTGCATTTTTCAAAATTGGCAAAGTAACATCTTTTAATACTATAATATACCGTATATCACGTATCTATTCTATATCTATCGTATTATTCTGTCTTCTTATAACAAAAATGTTCTATTGAACATTCTATGCAAATTTTTAGAAACTTAATAAATAATTTGACTAAAAGAAGATTCACTTGACAGAAGCAGAAATAAGATTACTACGAACACTAACAAGCCAGCCAAAATAAAGCAGCCAAGTTTGCGTTACAATTAGGAAATTAGAAGGGATCTATTATTATAGATGGAACATCAAAAACGGAATACCTACTTTCAACGATTATTGCATTTCAAGAACCAATTCTCTATGAATTTCGGCATTGGTATACCGAAATATTTGCATTGAAGAAGTAGCCGAAGTGGGTAGCAATGAAGAAAATGTAAATATTTATCAAATTACGGGTTAGAGTCAGCTATTTTTTATTGATAATAATCATTGCTGACTTCGGGATCTAAATTTTAGTATTTTTAACAATTTGTCGATAGTATTTTCAAATCCCGAATCTGATCGAAAATAATTATCAATAAAACAACAAAATCCCAATAAAAAAATAATACAACATACATAATATGACTAGACAATAATAGTAATTATTATATTTCTTATAAAATATTCAAACTTGAACATATTATAAACAACGACTATATTTGATAATTTACAGAAAAGTAAGTGTAAATGGTTTTCGGTCGTAAGGATCTCATGAAAGATGCTGTTGGCTGGAGGTGCTATTTTTGCAGTAGCCTTGCATTACTCGTTGGATAATGTAATGTTAGAGGAGTATCTATCTTACATGATAGATTCCTACAACTGAAAATCCACACCTTTTTTAAATTATTGTGCAAGGATGTATTATGTTCACAATACCAGTAAAGTACACTTTGAATGCACAGCTTGATAGAAGTGGGTAAACTAAAAAAATTCATTGTATTAAAATAACCACGAAAGCAAGAATAATAATTAAAACTGTAATATATAAATTATTTTCTTAAAAATAATATAAAATTTAAAAATTGACAAAGAAAACGAAAAAATACAATTAAATTAAATTTTTTTAATAAATATTTAACTACCAATAAAAATTACAAATAATTAAAATAATATTCATTGAATAAAGATTAACATTCACGCGGTGGCCCAAAAACGATCACATTCAACCGTAAATACAAAAATATCTATTTATTGTGATAAAACTTTAAGCATAGATTAATTACCTCCCGCACATACTTGTAAGGGAGGTATAGGGATCGTGATAAAAATCGGGTGGTGACTTTTTCATGAATAAGCACAAATTAGGGTCATTACAACTTATTTTTCATATTTTCACGATGATGTCTGTATGTATGTATGTATGTAGGTATGTACGTATAGATGGCCGTATGTGCGATAACTCATATACTGTTTGTTCTAAAATTTTGAAATTTGCTATTTAACATCTGTACTTATTTTGTAAGAGCCTATTTCATTTTGGTACTAATTCACAAACCGGAAGTTGTAGTTTGCTTCAAGATTGAAATAGTTTTCATAATTTTATTTATGAATATAAATTTGTAATTTATATATTTCACCTCCCGCACATATTTTTATTATTAATTTTTTAATAGGGAGATCATAGTCAATTAAAAAAATGTCATAAATATACATAGGTCCTATTCTTTCTAGTAGAGTCGCTACAAGAAATTAAAGTTTGTTAGTTACCTAGTGTTAATTTGTGATAGAAACACTCATATCTGGTTTTAAACTTGCTTTTGTGCAAGCGGGAATAAGAGTGGTGGTAAACAAAAATGTAGCTTTAACTGAATTGAATTAAAGATAACTAAATAAACGGAGAAGCAAAGCATTGTAAATAGGCATTCATTTTTGAACCCCATACCATTAATTTAATTACTGTTTAATAAATAATTAGTAAGGTATGAAGGTTTGTTATTGGTATTTAGTTGTAAGTTATAACAAATACACTATTATATTACATGTTACGATGAATTTTAAATATATTTCATGATTTCTATATCTTGTTATTTAGGTAGATTTGCGTCACATGGAAGAAAAAATAGGAAGTAATGTGGTGGAAGTTGGTGTAGATTTATCGGAATTTTACATGTCAGTGGAGTGGGACATTTTGGAAGTACCAGCTGTAAGGTAATATAATTATAGATACCTATTTTTTAATATAAATTTTTTAATTATATTTTCATTCGAGTCAATTAACATAATTACTAAAACAATTTTTAAAAAATCTGACATTACATGACTCATCTTTGTATATTGGCTACAAACACTCACATTAAATACATTTTTTGAAAAAAATCAATGACTATATGTTTCGGAAGAATAAAAGAACCGCCGTCCTTTATAAACGTTTTTTCTAAAATTACCTGCTCTTTAGAAACACCTTAATCCGTTGTAAAGGGTGTTTTTTCAGTTACATGAGAACTTCAAATTGAAATAAAACATGAAAAAAAAAATTGATGGAATTTATTTTTAAATATATTTTTATAGAAGTACAGTTAATACCATTTATGGTTTAAAAATAATATCTGGCATATGATCACCACGACAAATTGTTACGAAGTGCATCCGATCAATTAAAAATTTGTACCACTTTTTTCAACATTTCTGGTTTTATTTTATTAATGAATTGCTAAATATTAACCTCCAATGCATTCAAAGTTTATTTATTTATTTATTTATTTAATGATTTAGACACACTCCAAACAGTAAACTAATTATATGGAGTGTGTATAAAAAATATATTATACATATATATAATACATATTACATAAAAAAAGGCAAGTCAAAGCATACTATGTTATAAAGAAAAAAAAACATATAGGCAAATCAGGTGTCGCGCTGGTGACAAAGCGCCGCGATTTTCCTTAGGCTCGTATGGAAGGGGTCAGCAACGTCGGCGATGGTGATAAAATTACGGCAGCAGATGGAGATGGGAAACAGAACAAGATAGTTTGTCCTGCAGATCTGACAGTAGAAGAGGTATGGGTAACCTCTAGGTATGTGAAAGTTGATCCCAGCCAACAAGAACGGACAGTCAATCACGTCTTTCAAGAGTTTACAGATAAACAGAACAGACGACGTAAAGCGCCTGCTCTCCAGAGACTCGAAGTCAAACCGATCAAGGAGCACACTATGATCGAAGCCCTGTATCGGGTTAAAACCATCCTGCAGGAATGCCAAGAATTTAAAAAATCGTCGCTGAACCTATTCAAGTCGCCTCTGATGTGGTATGCGTGCATCGGGTACCAGATCAGCGCAGCATATTCCAGCCTTGAACGTACGAAACTAATAAACAGAAGTTTTAAACAAGAAAAGTTCTGAAGGTCATGCATGTTTCTATAGATGACACCGTACATGCGGGAGGCACTACCCAAGGTAGTGACTACTTTACATTTAGGAATTTGCTGCTGCAGCCGATTACATTCGCACCAGGTAGCAATAGCATCTAGATCGGCTTGGAGACGCCAACAATCGTCAAGTGAAGTAATACTTGAATAAATTTTTAGGTCGTCGGCATATAGGAATTTGTGGATTCTATAAGACTGGGTAGATCGTTCACAAAAAGTAAAAAAAGCAGAGGACCAAGGTCTTCATAAGACTGAAGACTTATTGCCACGATATTCAACAATCTGCCTGCGCTCAAATAGATATGAGCGGAAGAAATCAATCAGCCGATTAGAGAAGCCAAACGATGATAACTTCCCAATCAGTCTGTTGAGGTCAAGTTGGTCAAATGCTTTCTGGAAGTCGGTGTAGACTGTATCGACCTGCCCCTGGCCGTCCAAAGTTTCGGAGACAAACTGTTTAAAGGATGCCAGATAACTGTTGAGCGACCGCTCATAAAGCCATGTTGAGAGAGAGACAAAGAACTCCTGACATGGGCATAAATGTGATCATGTCTTGCCTTGGATAGGTTGGACAAAATTGAGATCGGACGGTAATTGCTAATTTCAGAAGGACTGCCCTTTTTCAGGACCGGACAAAGGCGTGCGATTTTCCAGGATTGTGGGAAAGTTGCTGAAGAAAGAATCAAGTTGAAAATATGTAGAAGGGGATCTGCAAAAGTCTAGATACAGTCTTTCAGTATAAAGGCAGGTATGCCATCTACTCCACTGGTAAGTTTGTTTTTTGAGCGTTGCAGAGCTGTAATGACATCCGCAATCGTGATGGTCGGAGTGTGGAATGAAGGGGATGGATTAATGTAGTCGCAACACGAGGATAATGTAACATCGGATTCAATGAAAACCAATTTGAAATAGCAGCAAAAGCGTTGACGATTGAGTTAGCTTCAGAATATTCGATACCTTCGAACTGCAAAGAACCTGGTACTCTGGAATCACCTTTTCTGCTCTTCACAAAGGTCCAGAATTGCGAGGGATCGGAACAAATAGCGTTAGCGGAACGAGAGAGATAATCCCGATAACACTCGGCGGTCTGTGACTTAACCGAGGCTCTAAGGCGCTTGAAAGATTCGTAGTCACCGATCGAACCGGATATTAAATAACGTCTGTGATATCCTGACCTTAGACGGATGTTAGCAATAAGTGCTTTTGTGAACCATGGAGGGTAACGTCTGTGGGTCCCGCAGGTACCCAGAGGAACACTCACACGGAAAACCCTGTCAACATTCGAATAGAAAGCGTCGCAGGCCAAGTTTACATCATCGCAGTCAGATATAGACGACCAGTCCGTCTCATCGAATAAACGGTACATGAGAACGAACTCAGCTTACTTAAAGTCAAAGCTCCTATCCAGATTCGAGACAAAACAGGGATTGCAGGGATTGGATAGCTGGGCGGATAGAGCAAACGGTGGATGATACTCGTCCTCCAAGATCAAAGCTTCAACACTGCGTGTCACTGCGATGTTTGTATTAGACAGGACTAAATCCAGGGTGCGACCCGAGCAAAGCTTACCGTTATATTGAGACACGTCTAATGCCCGGTTTCTTCATAATAGATAACAGCGCTGTCAAGTAACTGAGGGTTCCGGAATTACACGAGTACGAGTTGTTTTATAAAAATAAATTAGTTTGACGTGTGAACATTTTATAATTACTATAAAATTATTAACTAGTGAGAATATATTAAATTATATATAAATTATACTAGTTAAATTAATAAAACTTTGATTTTAAATTAAATTAATAAAATTAATTTAATATTTTGCAATTACATATTTTATAACCTCGAAATATGGATTTATTAATGCTCGACGTTAATATTTTCTCTGACGATGATGACGAAGAAGTAGAAGTTACGCGAAGACCATATATTTTGCGAGATAGGGTTAACCATTTAGAAAGATGGGACGAAATCGATTTTTTGCAAGATTCCGTTTAAAGAAAGTGACGTTCATGATATTATTTAACAAAAGACAAGATCGCTTATTGATACGTTGGAATGTGTAAGCATTTGTCTTAATTATTTTGAATTTCAGTTCGAGGGCATTATCTCCTAAGGACCAACTACTTATAACGCTGCGATACTATGTATCCGGTTGTTTTTTGTACTTTGATATTGAAGTAATATTGTGTTGTAGTTTTCTTCGTAAACACTGTTGGCACGTATGTCCAAATCGTTAACATTTACAGGTGGTGATGATGCGGAAGCATTTAGAAATCGGAAAGGATATTTTTCCATCAATGTTCAAGTTGTTTGCGATCATAACATGAAGACTCGAGACATTGTTGCACGATGGCCAGGCTCTTCTCACGATTCAACGATACTTGCCCACAGTAATTTGATCAGAGATCAAACCGAAGAAGAACCACCACAATTAATGGAAGTACCAAGTACCGACGACGAACTGAACGAGGGGAACAACCCCAATATGGGAACCTATAATGCTGTCAGACGTGAAATCATACAATTCTTGTTAAGATATGTATTTATATGACGATATTTTAGTGGTGCTTTACTTTCATGTGGTATTTTTTAGATTGTAAAATGAAATAGTTCAATAATAATTAATTAATTCGTAACTGGTGATATAATCTGCACTCAATTTACTGCCCCCCAAGGCACACGATTAAAGATAATCAGTTTACAGGTTTTTTCAATGCTTTGGGAAGTAGATTTATCTCAGGAGGGGACTACAACGCGAAGCATCCTGAGTGGGGTTCTCGATTGGCTAATCCCAGAGGAAGAGAACTGTTGAAAACAATCACCAGAAACAGTTACAGAAGTCTGTCAACAGGGCAGCCTACATATTGGCCCACTGACAGAAACAAGATACCTGATGTTATCGATTTCTGCATTACGAAGGGCATTCCTCCAAATTACCTCAAAGCGCAGTCTTGTCTTGACCTATCTTCAGATCACTCCCCAATTATTGTAGTACTAAGCTCTAAAATACTACACAAACAAAATCCACCACACCTCTGCAATGGGAAGACAGACTGGGAAAATTTTAGATCTGAAATAGAAGAAAATATTAACATCAACCTACCCCTAAAAGAAGAGTGTGATCTATTTGAAGCAGTGGAACACATAAATACAACCATCCAGAATGCCGCATGGAACTCTAACCCGGCGCCAAACTTACTGGACAGACAGAATTACCTCCCGATGCATATAAAGAAGGCACTCGATGAGAAAAGAAGACTCAGACGCAACTGGCAGAACACCAGATACCCTAGCGACAAGACGAGGTTAAATCAAGCTTCAAGACAGCTAAGAAACATGCTACAAAAAATCAAAGACCAATCGATACAAAAGTATCTAGAAGATCTTACTCCCACAGAAGCCACTGAGTATTCTATTCACTTTGGAGAGCAACTAAGAAGATGAAGCAAACTTGCATATCCGTTCCCCCCATGCGAAAACCAGACGGAAGCTGGGCAAGAAGCAATCAAGAAAAGGCGGATGTTTTTGCAGACCACCTTGCAAACGTGTTTAAACCCTTCCCCGCAGAAGCATCAACATACGAAGAAAAAATCGACAAACTCTTAGAAGCCCCATACCAACTGGAACTTCCAATTGAACATTTCAAAGTCAATGAAATACACAAGTTTATAAAAAGTCGTATCAACCCAAAGAAAAGTCCAGGCTACGACCTCATAACCGGCAAAGTTCTGCAAGAACTCCCAAGAACAGCTATCGTGTTGATAACATACATCTTCAATGCGGTACTTCGTCTTCAGGCTATCCCTCCCCAATGGAAAGTAGCAGAAATAATCTTAATACACAAAATGGGAAAACCTCCAGAAGATGCAAAATCCTATCGTCCCATCAGCCTTTTGCCAGTTCTTTCCAAGGTATTCGAGAGGTTGCTACTAACACGGCTGTATCCACATTTACTGAAAGATAATGTAATACCTAGTCATCAATTTGGCTTCAGAAAACATCACGCTACCATTGAGCAGGTGCATCGGGTAGTGGCTACCATTAATCAGGATTTGGAAGAAAAGAGGTACTGTACCGTGGCTTTTCTAGACATTTCACAAGCGTTCGACAAAGTGTGGCACACTGGACTGCTTTATAAAATAAAGGCAAGACTACCTCACACCTACTACCCAATCCTAAAATCATATCTCACAGATAGATTATTCCGGGTTAGATTTCAGGAGGACTACTCGGAATTCTTCCCAATCCAATCTGGAGTTCCCCAGGGTAGCGTGCTCGGACCAATTCTGTATTTGTTATTTACAGCAGATCTACCAACAACCACCAAGACAAGAGTTGCAACGTTCGCAGACGACACAGCAATTATGGCCTCTCACAGCAGTCCTGCTCAAGCATCAAGCAATTTACAAACTCACCTAGATCAAATACAGATTTGGCTGAAGACCTGGAGAATTCGAGCAAACGAAGATAAATCTACATACGTTACTTACACTTTGAAAAAGG
Organism: Cantharis lateralis; assembly: GCA_963170105.1. Classification (NCBI taxonomy): domain Eukaryota; kingdom Metazoa; phylum Arthropoda; class Insecta; order Coleoptera; family Cantharidae; genus Cantharis; species Cantharis lateralis. The sequence goes on from OY720629.1 coordinate 17,113,938, forward strand.
ATACCTGTCCACCGGTGCGGTGTCACTAAATGATAAAATATTACATCAAGCTGATGAAGCAAAGTACCTCGGTATGCATCTCGATAGGCGCCTTACATGGAAGCAACATATGTGGAAAAAGAGGAAACAACTTGGTCTGAAACTTTCGAAGATGTACTGGATGCTAGGACGTAACTCAAAAATGTCTTTAGAAAACAAAGTGCTACTGCTGAAGTAGCACTATGCTGAAGCCGGTGTGGACATATGGGATCCAGCTGTGGGGTACAGCGAGCAATTCCAATATAGAGATACTGCAACGTTATCAGTCAAAAGTATTAAGGCTCATCAAAAACTGAAATTGCTAGATTCAGTCTAAATTACCAAAACAGGTTAAGTAGTACACATCCAAACATACTAGCAGCGAGATTACTGGAGGATTGTGGCCAAACTCGAAGATTGAAACGACACAAACCCCTAGATTTGACTCGAAGGTTTTCCTGATCTTCACGGCGAAGTGCTTCAAAATATTAAACAACAGTGGTGCTGCGTTTGCTCCTGTGATCTTTCATATCCTAACTTTTGAATTGAAGATGATGTAAGACCAAAATTTTAACTAGTAAACCGAAGGGGAAGGAGATGTCATTGGATATTTTCTTCAAACATGTTAATTTTATTGTAATCAAACCATTTACTTAATGTTATTGTAATGTAACAGATTGTAAATAAATACAAATGATGTTAAAAAAAATATATTCTCACTAGTTAGTAATTTTATAGTAGTAATTATAAAATGTTCACACGTCAAACTAATTTATTTTTATAAAACAACTCGTACTCGTGTAATTCCGGAACCCTCAGTTACTTGACAGCGCTGTTATCTATTATGAAGAAACCGGGCATAAGAGATGCATGAAGGTATGAATAGCGACACTTCTGGAGTCGTCAGTATCTGCATTGAAGAAGGGTGCGTTAAAGTCACATAGAACCAGCAAGTCGCCCTTGTTGTAGGTGTGTGGGTAGGTAGGTGGGTAGATTGTAGGTAGTGTTGTGGTACAACCAAAGTTGTAGGTTTGCTAGCATATACCAAAGAAAATAATCTGGAGGCGCCAAATCACACGATCTTGGAGGCCAATTGACAGGGCCGTTTCAATAAATCCATGGTTTCGTTGGCTGTGAGGCACGTAGCGCCATCCTGTTGGAACCATAAGTTGTCAATGTCTAACTCTTGGATTTTTGGAAACAAAAATGTATTGAGCATCTGTCGATATCTCACACCAATCACAGTAACGCTAGCTCCCGCCTCATTTCGAAATAAATATGGACCGATGATGCCGTTGGCGTGTATTCCACACCAAACATTCAATTTTATGAATGCAATGGAGTCTGAAGATAACATCGCGGATTGGTCTCACTCCATATATGACAATTTTATTTCTTCACATACCCATTCGACCAGAAATGTGCCTCGTCACTGAACAAAATTTGTCCTGCACCTGGGAATTACTATACAGGAAAAATTGACCCTCGCCAACAATCTGCGAGGTAGTTTAGGAAATCCTCTGATTTTTTTTTGTTTTCTTACACCAATTGTTTTAGGGTCTTCGTCTTCGTCCTTGTCTTCGTCTTCGTTTTACCTCTGACCCTGTTGACATCAAGCCGTTATCACCAGCCGCTTTAAACCCATGGTTATTTGCATTGCAGACGATAATTAACATCCGCCTGAGAAAACTCATAACTGCTCATAAGATAAGTGTTTTGTGCCGACCATACTTACCTTTTTTTTATTTTTGTTAAACCTTTTTTTATTGCGCCATAATTGTTGTAAAATCTAATATAGCTATATCGGCTAATCGCGCTTTTCGCAAGAAATGCTATTCACGATCTTTTTTTTTTGTATTTGTCAAATACTTAGTTATAATCTGAATTTGGCGCTATTTATTAAATTGTTTAATAAATCTTGTTATTGCTGTACAGTTCAAGTGTATATGTTCTGGCACTCCTTCCGCCGGGTGAGTTTGTGGATTACGCTACTATTCGTGATTCGGGTAGCAGATCCCATTGAGAGGTTATTTGGTAATCACGTGACGCCTAGGGCAAATATTGGCTTCTTAATTATTTTAGCTATCTACAACAGACTCACCGGTCACAATTTTTTTTGCTTTTGTTGTTGTCTCTTGCGCCAGCAGCTAGCCAAAGGCTTTGCTACAAACCCTGAGATCGGGGATTCCATCCACGCCCCTGTATCCACCATTAATCGTAGCAGTTGTATCAACAAGATTGTAGTTAACACATATCATTGGCGACGAAAAAAGGAGCGAACTCAATAAAATGGCCAATTTTCAAGAATTTAATGAAGATATTGAGTCGTGGGAAGAAAGACTTAGATTTCACCTAATAGCGAATGAAGTTAAAGCAAAAGTACAAGAGGCGTATCTAATGGCATGTATTATGGGTGCGAAAGCGTATAGTGTTAAAAAATGCGTTGTACCCAGAGAAACCAGAAAATAAAACGTATACGGCGTTAGTGGTGGTGCTGAAAGAAAAATTTAAGGCAGTAACGAGTATATTTGTGAATCGGTATAAGTTTTATAATCGCAAACAAGAAGAAAACGAGAAGATTGAAACATTTATATCGGCGTTAAAAGATTTGGCCCGAGATTGTAAGTTTGCAACCTTTTTAGATCAAGCACTTTGAAATCGGTTGGTTTGTGGTCTCTTTAATGCAGACACTCAAAAAAAGCTTTTCGGCGAATCAGAAGATCTGACATTTAAGAATGCGTGTGAAATAGCTATTAATGACGAAGCAACTGAAAATCAAAGACGTCTGATATGTGGAGAAACACAAGTCAACCAAATATACCGAAGACAAATTCAAAAAAGTGGCCCAAGTAAGATACAAGTAACACCACGAAGTAAAAATTGTTTTCGCTGTGGATGAAAACACGAGCCAATCAAATGTCCGGCCATAAATTGGGAATGTTTTATATTGTGCTATTATTTTCACAAACTATTTTTTTATTTTATAAGTTTATTAAAACTAACTCGGTCGGAGACAAACTCTCCACCCAACAGCCGCAGCCGGCTCCAAACAAGCACACCAAAAACAAAATTAATAATACCCCTGAAAATATTATATACAAAAACAAACCCCCAAAATCAATAATACTACCTCTGAAAAAAAAAAATTAAACAAATCCGTACCACCAATAAAATTATTAAACAATGCAAATCAAATTATAATAATTGCGAGCATTCACAGTTGTACAGTATGGTCGCCCCACTTATCAGCGCAAATGCGCACCATACAAAATCGCCGCAAAACCTTCTTTGTTTTATAAACTCGCAAACTATAAAAATAAAAAAAAATTCTAGCACTTAGCTCTCTTTGAATACTCTGCAGCGACGACCCAAATCCACCAATCTCAAAAAAAAATAATACGGCAGACTCCACCAATCCGGGAAACTCACGGCTCCCCTCGGATGTAAATCCAATGAGATTCTGACGAAAAAACACACACCACTCCCAATTTGGGAAAAATTTTCACCTTTCAAAAATATCCTTCTTGAAGGAACCACAATCTCGAGATAAAAACTCCACGTGCCTGCCTTCTTATCACGCGCAGACGCCCTTTTCACTCCTTGCCCGGAAACAATTATACAGGGCATCGTCAAAAACTAATTTTAAATTATGAATTTTAATTTGCCCTGTAAGTAATAAAAATCAGAAGAATTTCTCTTGCCCAGGAAATAACTTAAAAAGAATAAAATGCTCCCAATGAACAAGAAATAATAAAAAAAAAATGAAACCAAATATTAAAATTCAAAATACTAAATACCACACCAAAAAAAAAACGACAATATGTAAGAAAAAGGTAATACAAAATACGTATGCAAGAATACAAGAAACGTAGCTAATGTCGAAGAAGAGTAAGAGGAATTTCTGTCGTATCTAAAACATTTGGGAAATGTACTACGTAACGATACTTCAGTAATGATCACGGCATGCCTAGAAAATTTTGAATACGAATTTGAAGTTGATACGTGAGCATGTCGGACAGTACTGCACGTACAAGATTTTGGTCGATTACAAGACATTTGTGTAATTAAACCAGTACAATTTAAACTCAAAGTGGTAACAGGCGAAATAGTCAAAATTATAGGAGAAACCAAAGTAAACGTATGTATAAAAGCTAAATGGTACGAACAATTGCCGTTGGTGTTGATAGATTGCAAAAATAAATTCTTGCCACTATTAGGAAGAAATTGGTTGTCAATAATAAAACCAGAGTGGCAAAATAGGTTGAGGGAACAAATTATGGAGACAGAAGGAATTAATAGTAATGAGATAATCGAAGAACAGGATATCGAACGATTAAGTAGTGAATTAATGAAAGAATTTCCAAAGGTGTTTGATGAAGATATGACACGTCCAATCAAGGGGTTTACAGCCAGCATTAGTCTCCAAGAAAATGTAAAACCGGTACTATTTCACCGTGCATATGAGAGGCCCTATGCGCTAAAATCGAAGGTATAGAAGATGAAATAAATCGTTTAATAAAGACTAAGATTATAGTGAAAACGGAACACAGAACACAGCAAGTCCCATAGTAGTAGTGCCAAAAAAAGATAATAAAGAAGTTCGTATATGTGTCGATTTTAAACGAGCATTAAATCCAAATTTAGAAACCAGATGTTGTTCGTTACCGATACCAGCAGATATCTACGCCTCACTAAGTGGAAGTAAGTTCTTCACAGTATTGGATCTAAAAGGAGCGTATCAACAATTAGAAGTCGATGAAGCATCGAAAGAATTGCTGACGATAAATACGCATTTGGGGTTTTTTCGGTTCCAAAGGTTAACGTATGGGGTCAAGTCGACGCCTGGTATGTTTAAAGCGTTTATGGAGTCAGTATTGGTAGGATTAAATACTAAATGTTATTTAGATGATATATTTATTTCAGGAAAATTGTTACAAGATTGTTATGTAAACGTCATCAAGGTATTACAGCAACTGGAAAAATACAAGATTAAAGTAAATAGGAAAAAGTGTGAATTTTTCAAAGCAAGGATACAGTTTCTTGGACATATGATACATGAATCAAGTATAAGTCCGTGTGAAGACAAATTGGAGACAATCAAAAAGACGCCTAAACCAAACAATGTATCAGAAGTGAAGTCCAATCTAGGTCTTCTGAATTATTATGGATCGTTAATACCAATGTTATCATCTAAGTTAAAACCGTTATACGATCTATGCAAAAAGGAAACACCGTTTGTATGGTCGCGTGAGTGTGAGAACAGTTTTAAGAAAAGCCAAGAAATGTTAATGTTAGAAAAAGTACTAGCACATTACGATCCCAAATTACGGCTGTTTGTAACGTGTGATGCCAGCTCATAGGAGTAGGAGCTAAGAGCCTACGAGCAGAAAAATGGTCAGATACTTCCCCTTCTTAGTAAAAGCAAATCCTTTTAAACACGCATAGATTAAGTCAAAATAAAGAGATTTAGGGGCAGACCCACCTCGAAAACCCGCGGAGGCTCCCCCACCCCCTACTCAAAGGGGTGGCGCGCACAGTTGTATATTTTATTTTTTTCTCGAAAACGGTAAAACGAAAATACCTGCGGTTTGCGCTAATCGAAGGAGAATAAAGCCTTACATAGTATAAATATTTTTTTTATACTAAAAAATTTTAAGTTTTCCTTCTACATCAAAAAATATTGGAAAGGGTAACCTTTTTTTGAGACACTTTTGGTAATTACTCCAGAACGGTCCAATAGATCAAAATTTATCAAGAGTAGAAAGTTAAAGATTATTATTTTTTCTATCGATTGGTATATAAAAAATTATAATACCTCTTTAAATAATGCGTATAGCGGCGGACGATTATACTAGAGTTTGGTAAAAAATGCAATATAATATCACTTCATAATATACTTTTTTTTTCAAAATTAACAAAAAGAGAAATTTGCTGTCTGTGGAATTCGGAAGAAAATTAAATGTTACATTCCATATGTATTTTTTAATTGATAAAGAATTGTATTTTTTCTCTTAAGACTACTAAAAACATAGGCAGTGGACCTATATAGTACATAGTAATAACTTTTTTTTGTTACTCCACAATAAAGAAATAAATTCAAATTTTACTAATGTAGAAAATTAAAGATTATAATTTTTTCTATCGTTTGACAACAAAAAAATTCAAAAATAATGTTTTAACGATGTGTAAAGTGGCGTATTACGTATTTACGCATTTTTAAAAGTTAGCCATTTTACAAGAACTAGGAAAACCCATCAAGAGATGGATTACAGATTTTACGATATATTAAGTCTTTAAGAGCAGCAGATTTTAATATGTAGGTACATATGTTAAATCCATAGGAAATCTATTGCCTTATTTCATCTCATTGAACAGAACTAACTATGCACGATGGCTATCCGTGCATTGTAAAAAAATGTTCATTTTAAAATAAAAACATCTAAATATTTATAAAAAATTCTGTAGGGGAGGTTTTATTATTCAAAAATCGTCAAATAGATTTTCATCCATTCTAAACAGATCAGGATCACGAGCAACAAAACGCAGTAATTAAGAAAAATCATAGTGCTTTAAAAAGATGGCTTATTTCCGGTCCAGATGTAGCTCATTTGATTGGCGAATATAAAGATTATGTAGATTTCCATCAAAATATTCATAAGATTCACGAAGAGTTGCCAGTTTTGCAAGAAAAGTTTATTTCTGCAGTTACATATAGTCAACACATTTAAAGTATATGGTAATCCATTCCAAGCAATATCAACTGAATTTTTTACTCTAGATAGCCAAATTTTCGTCAATGGAGAACGTTTAAAGATGTTATTCGAGAAGGGTACTCAATAATGTAAAGCATTTCTTCGGGAAAAGTTAATGTCGTAACAGAGACGGACGTTTTGAAAAAATAATTAAATATGAAAACATCCATTTCCACCCTCACTGGTTCAACTTGGACAAATGTATCACGGCACAAAATACATTAATGTGAAAAGTAAACCCATAAATTTCGATGCCGAATTAATTGATGGGGCCGCTTTGGTGCACATACCATACTTCAACCTAACGCTTGCTCATCTTTTGAAGATTACATAATTATCTCGCATTGGAAAGCCTTATATTTTTAAAAATTGTTAAGTGAGTTGCAACAATTTGGGATATTTATATCAAAAAAAGCTTGACAGAAAGTACCAGGGAAAAGAGAGGTAAAGGAAATAGGTAAGACTAACTACCACAATTCCAAAAAATATTTTTGGAGTTTTTTTATTTTGTTTTTAAGAAAATGATATTAAAAACCAACTGTATTTTAAATATACAAAGTGAACAACTTAGCTAGATAAAATTTCATTTTTACATATTTGATATATTTTTTCTTGCTTTTCTGAATGTTTCTTGTAAATATATTTCTATATAGTTTCTGGAGAGTAGATACATTTAAAATAACAATCATTATAAAATTCTACTAAAAACAGCTTCCAAACTCAACAATAAAACACTCAAATTTGTCAAACTTTTAAAAACATTCATAAACCATTTAATTTTTAAAAATTCTTTCAAAACCGATAAATCCATCTGATGATAACAACCCCGCGAACATATCTTTCTCACACATTAGCGCTCCCACAGATCTAGTAAGGATTAACAATTCTAATTACCTGACAATAAATGACACTTTATCATTCTTTTACAAAATGCCCCTGTAAATCTTACTCAGCTTCATTGCATCTTCCCTGTAATTAACGCAGTCTTTAATTTTTATGAAGTACATTTCACTTATATTTCTTTTTAACTTTGAAGCTTCAAAATCCAATATTCTAACATTGTTAAAATCAAAGTTATGTCCACTCTCCATATGGTGTGCTACTAATGCTGTCGAATCTTCGCCATAGTCATTATCTTTATTTCGTCGTCCTTGATTTTCTTTATCTTGGGCTAAATTGCAGTCTCGCTTATGTTGGTACACTCTTTGTTTAAGATATTGTTTCGTCTGGCCTACGTACGTTTTTTCACAGTTCAAGCAAGGTATCTCATAAATAAGCTCTAATAGACTATCTTTGGGGGTGGTGTCCTTAAGTTTAGACATGAGTTTCTTGTTGGTGTATAAGCTGTATATTCCCAATTTACAATGTTCCCCAAGTGTCTTTTGGATTCTTTCCGTCAATCCCCTTATATAAGGAAACCTGAAATATGGGACCCCACTCTCCCTCTTGTCCCCCGTGTTATTCAGTATCTTTGTGCGATTCACCTTCTGCCATTGGGAATTTATAAACCATAGAGGGTAGTTATTTTGTTCCAGAATATTTGTTAACTTCAATCTGTTGTCTTTATGGTGCATTACCATTTGATGTGCCATTTTTTAAGTTGTATGTGGATGACTCCCTCTCGGCAGTTCCATGTGGGAAGGAAAGTTACCTTCTTGATAAACTAAATGAATACCACGATGGACTTCAGTTTACCATGGAGATAGAGAACATCGGAGAGATTCCATTCCTGGATATCATGGTGATTAGGAGACAGGAAGGACTGTTAGCCACAAATTGGTACACAAAACCAATTAGCACCAATCGGATAGTTGATTTTGAATCCTACCTCCATACCAGCATTAAGGTGGGACTTGTTACGGGGCTAATGAAGAGAGTATTAAGATTGTCACCCGCATCAAGCTAGCGCCGCCATTTTTTCAAAATCTAAAAAAAATATATGGAAAATTTGTGGCTAATTTGTGGCTAATTAGTTGCCGCAATCGCGAATTAATCGCTCTTACCGTTCGGTAATTACAGCCATTTGAGTGGTGGTAAAAACTTACTAAAAATAAAAAATAAGTATATAGGAATTTGTGGCTAATTTGTGGCCAATTAGTTGCCGCAATCCCGAATTAATCGCTCTTACCGTTCGGGAATTACAGCCGTTTGAGTGGTGGCGGCGCTAGCTTTATGTCAAGCTAGCGCCGCCACCACTAAAAACTTACTAAAAATAAAAAATAAATATATAGGAATTTGTGGCTAATTTGTGGCCAATTAGTTGCCGCAATCCCGAATTAATCGCTCTTACCGTTCGGGAAATACACCCATTTGAGTGGTGGCGGCCCTGGCTTGATATTAAGCTAGTATTGATACTCAAAACGAAATTTTGATAAACTAAAATAAAATTTTATTAAAACAAGATTATTTATAATATATTTTATACGACAAGTGAAAGAAAAACATAAAAAAGAACAATATACAAAAAACATAAAAAACAACATAATAATAATAATTAGTATAATGAAATTATTATTTCCGACCCTATATTTTATTAATATTTGAAGATGGATATTATTTAGTGGGTATTTTGGGTCCTATTATATAAATTCTGTTAGAAATTATCATTGCATAAATAGTGTTGGCCTTTACAATATATTCCAAGTCTTTGCTAATTGCCTCCCACACTTCACTTGATCTTGAATGCTGATTTGATTTTTTAATGCATTTTATCAATAATTCAAAATTAAGCTTTTGCGGCCTACCACTCGATTTCATGACTGTTTCTTACGTTCTTATTTTTCCTAATGTTCGCGTTACGCCTTAATGTACTTATTAAAAATTACAACTATAAAACTTAAACCTCGTACTGAAAGTATTAGGTAGGGACACTTCGTGTCGGCGTCTTTGATGTTCGTGTTTCAAAAATTTCAAGTCTAGGTTAAGTTCAGTTGAGAATCCACTAGATGGCGTTGCAAAATTATATTACATTTGAAATGAACCGCTTAAAATGTTATTATTTTCAGATTGTTCATCATTAATTTTAAAAACAATAATTATCTGTGTAGAGTTCAATTTTAATAACAACCGTTATCGCTTTTTAATAAATTTCAAAGAAGCCAAATGCAGGTGCTGTATTGCCAAGTTCAAAAATCATCAGAATTTTAGAAAAATTTTAAATTTCAAAAAATAAGTAGAAATAAACCTAGTAATGCATTCTTTTACCTTAAGGTGCCTGTTTTTGCAATTCTGATACTAAGATAACTCAATAAGATACTTAACCTAGACTTTGAACGAGGGCCTAATAGCAGGAATGATCCCTCCAATCAAAATGAAGCTAAGCAAGAACCAATTAGAGCAAAGCGCGCTAGGGATTGTTTTCAAATTTTGTTGTAAACCAGAAACCAATCTTTGCCGATTTAACCTTATTTTCTATGTAATAATAATAAGAATCGTTATTTAGAGTCTCAAAATAAAAAAAAGTGGAGAAAAGTGAAAAATACGGCCATATGCCAACCTCTTTTTTAATTCCATAAACCCCTCCCTTTATCTGACTACGGCCTTGGATGCTAGTGCCCCTACTGACAGGGACGGCCCCTTGAGGGGGACCTTCTGTTTGTGTAAATTAGGGAAAGTTGGTAGAATCTACTTGGAAAATTGAGGACTGCTAGCCCCCGAAAAGTTTCTCTTGGAACCGTCTCTGCCTACTGAGAAATATTTTGTACACTAATTTGTACCTACTTTCTGTTTTTTCCATAAAATATTGAATTTATGATTTATTAAAAATTTTAATCTTTATTTTCCTCTTTTTCTGAATTATTAAAAATGGCAAGAGATAACTACTTATTATAATTATTAAGTATTTGGCTCATAAATTTGGCAACAAATTAGTTGCATAAATTCCCATTTACTTCATTTGTTTTTAGTAAGTTTTTAGTGGTAGCGATGCTGGCTTGATGTCAAGCTGGAGCCGCCACCACTCAAATGGGTGTAATTCCCGAACGGTAAGAGCGATTAATTCGGGATTGCGGCAACTTATTGGCCACAAATTCCTATATATTTATTTTTTATTTTTAGTAAGTTTTTAGTGGTGGCGGCGCTAGCTTGACATAAAGCTAGCGCCGCCACCACTCAAACGGCTGTAATTCCCGAACGGTAAGAGCGATTAATTCGGGATTTCGGCAACTAATTGGCCACAAATTAGCCACAAATTCCTATATACTTATTTTTTATTTTTAGTAAGTTTTTAGTGGTGGCTGTAATTACCGAACGGTAAGAGCGATTAATTCGCGATTGCGGCAACTAATTAGCCACAAATTAGCCACAAATTCTCCATATATTTTTTTTAGATTTTGAAAAAGTGGCGGCGCTAGCTTGATGCGGGTAAGATTGTCGCATCCTGAATACCATAAAGACAACAGATGGAAGTTAAGAAATATTCTGAAACAAAAGAAATTTCACAAGTTTGTGTTTATAAATTGACCATAAAATATTGAACATGGTGAAATATATAGGAAATTTACTGTTCTTTTCAATTATGAAATCAGATTCAAAGTTGATGTTGTTTTTATTGCACAAAACGGGAAGTAATTATTTCAAATCAGAATTTTCGTAACTTCAACCATTTAAAAAAAAAATTTTTTTTTTCAAAGTAGGTCAAGTGGTGCAAAAACGAGACGGCCGATATTGCGGTTAAAAAGAAGACATTCAATTTTTTCCAATACAAAAATACAATAACATTGTAAAAAATATTTTACAAATTACTTCCACATATATGCAGTTATTGAAACCTATAATGAAAAAAAAAACTTAAACGCAATCATCGAAAAAAAATATTGAAGTTGACTGTGTGTATTTTGTTTAAAAAATCTTTTAAATTGCATTTACAAACTTTTCCGGTTGCAATGATGTGCATGATTGTAGAGCCCCAGTAAGTATCGCGTTTCGCAAATAACACATGTGGCTATGATATTCCATATTCCGATTGCTGTTCTGTCGCATATTCCTAAGATCTTCGAAAGTATGGTTAACGACTACCTATCGAAGGCATTGACGTGCATCATGAGCGACAGACAGCACGGATTTACCAGCAGACGCTCTACCACCACTAATCTGCTGGTATTTCAGGACAGCATTATCCGTTCGTTCCACTCCGGCTTGGCAGTGGATGCGATCTACACAGACTTTTCAAAGGCTTTTGATCGAGTCGACCACAACATACTGCTGACAAAATTATCAAGAATTGGATTGTGTGGGACCTTGTGGCTCTGGATTCAATCGTACCTGAAGGAACGATCCTTAATAGTTAAAATTAAAAACTTTCATTCTGTGTCTTTCTTAGCCACCTCCGGAGTCCCCCAGGGTTCTCACATCGGTCCTTTACTGTTCAATGTCTTTATAGACGACATAATTTTTTGTTTTCTATACGCTCAAGTCTTGTTGTATGCAGACGACATGAAGATCTTCATTGAACTTTTGAACAGCGAATCGACATCTAGATTACAATCGGATCTTGATCGAATGGTGGTTTGGTGCAGCATTAACAAACTCGGTCTTAACATCAAGAAATGTAAACACATTCGTTTCCATCGCCATCAGTGTGATGCTCCCGGTAGCTACATGATTAAGGACACTCTGCTGGAATCTGTTTTTAGCATCAAGGATTTGGGCGTCATATTTGACGCAAGGCTAACTTTCAAAGAGCATATCGCGGCATCGTGCGGTGCGGCCTTAAAAGCCCTCGGTTTTATTAAGAGAAATACTGGCGATTTCTGCGATCTTATTGCTTTAAAAAGCTTATACGTCTCTTATGTTAGATCTCGACTGGAATACGCCTCATGTGTATGGTCGCCTTACTACCAATCCGAAATCGATAGATTGGAGAGGGTGCAGAAAAGATTTCTTAGATACATTGCCTTTAAGTTGGGTGTCTCACACCGCGAGGTCGGGTACGATAACTTGTTGCAGAAGCTTGGCCTCTCTACACTGACTCAAAGAAGAAAGTTTACCGATGCTAGGTTTATGTTTGGACTGGTCGGCGGCTCTGTGGACTGCTCTGAGTTGTTGTCCAGAGTAAATTTCTACGTTCCTCCAAGAGCACTAAGAAGTTCTTCGACTTTTTATATTGAGCCCTCTTCAAGGCTATACTTGATGTACGCGGCAATTAACAGAATGGCTCGTAATGCCAACGAATTTGATACTTTGTTTTTCTCCACATGACCAATACAGAATGTTAATTTTTTATGTATATATTTTTAGACTTATTTTGATTTCGGGGTTAGAATTTGGGTGAGCTTTTTCTCAGCGTGAGTTTTTTCTGCACACCCACTTTACTTACTGTTTAATTTTATTGGATTCATCATGTAAGTGACTGTTAATGTCGTTTGATGTAACTAAATAAATAAAATAAATAAATAAACGACTTTAGTATATTTTCACTAGTTGGCAAGGATACTCGTTGCAAATAACAGGTGCAAAAACGAGACATCACCAAGTTTAAAAACGAGACACTCGCGAGTTAAAAAAAAGACAAATTTTTTAAATCTTTTAAAATAATGCCGAAGGTTTAAGTTCCCAGAAAGGCCGCTTAAACCCATTAGTGCCCATCGTATGATATATCATACGGTTAATAGAGGTGCTTAGAGGGAGACAATTGTACATAATATCACCCATATGATTATCATATGGTGGGCATTAATGGGTTAAGACAAAAAGACTTGGAAACAGCCCTAAAGCTAATAGGGGATGGCACTATATCTCTTAGAAATGCAACTTAACAGTTTATAATTGAGAAATCTGCTCTTTTGAGAAGACGTACTCGTTCACTTCGTAAACAGGGAAGAAAAATTTCTCTAACCGAAGAAATTTAAGAAGATTTAAGTGATAAGATAAAAATTATGGCGAAATGGAGGTTTGCTCTTACTAAACCGAAGGTACAAGCACTAGTTCAAACCTCTGTACAAGAAAACAACCCAGTTTAACCCTTAACTGGTGAGGTGATATTTTTATATCGCAACAGGTGAGGTTGAGTTATAGATACCCAGTACTTTTCGTTCTGATGTGTACTGCACTTTAAGTCAACTAGGAACGAACTGACTGATGGTACAGGAACGTACGATGACGTTCTCACAACCGTCTAGCAGCAGAGGCTTTTCAAAGCCTTACTGGGTATCCTGACACCCAACCTCACCAGTTACGGGTTAAGGAAGGAAAGCCGGGAAAAATTGGTTAAAACATTTTTGTAAAATGACTAAAAGCACAGAAAATACAGTGTCTCGTTTTTAACCTCTCACTGTCTCGTTTTTAGCCTAAGTAGTGGTTAAAAACGAGACACCATTTTTAATAAAAAACGCCCTTTATTATAAACTTAATGATTTTTTTTTACTGTGAGGTAATACTACATGGCCTTCTGCATACAGGGCAATATGAAAAAGCTTTAAATTAGGGTTTTTTGTTGACAAAAAAATAAAAGATTTAAAAATCGTCTCGTTTTTGCACCACTTGACCCTATAGCTTAAGCATGTAAATATTGCCCTAAATATTTCAAAATGGGATCTGCGTTAGTTTAGAAATTAGATGAATTGAAGTACATAGATGTCGCACTAAGCATGGTAGCTAGCGTAATGCTCGGTTTCTTCACTCATAGGTGAACTGCCGACAAAAATACTAGGGATATCTTAAAAATACATTTGGTTACATTAAATTGAGCATGTGTGACAAGTATATTATAACGTATAAATCAATTACCCTCCAGAATCAAGGTCTGGATTCGCGTTTGTATTTCGTGTCCGAGTCGCAACTAATTTAAGAAATCTTTCCCGGAATATTACCGTAGACTCTTTTACCAAGACCATTTTACATAGACATTTTTGCCTAGACTTTTTTACCTGCACTAGTATTTTACGTAGACTTTTTTACCTGCAATATTTTACCTAGACTTTTTTAGCTAGCCCATTTTCCTAGACTTTTTTACCAGTAAACTATTTTTCCGTAGACCCATTTACCGTAGACTATCTTTCCTTAGATTCTTCTACGAATTACCAATTTTCAGATAGGTAACAGTATTGATTATAACCGACTGAACAATAGAGATAACAAGGTATGAGGTTATGTGTCAAGTTTTCTGAGAGCGTTTTTTGGTTTTTTCGGTTGCAAATCGAGGAAGATAAAGTGTGTGGACGGTGTGTAAGGTTGAGGAACACATAGTGGACAGGGTGAAGTGTCAATTACAGGATTCCAGGTGACAGTATATTTAAATAACGGTAATCGGTAGAATAGTCTACGGTAATTTGGTCTAGGTAAAAAGGTCTACGGGTAAAAAAGTCTACGAAAAATGGGCTAAGTCAAAAAGTCTATGTAATATGGTCTTGGTTAATAAATCTACGGTAAGATTCCCGGAAAGATTTTTTAAATAAACTTAGATGCAGTTACGACTCGGACATGAAATACATTCTGGGGGGTAATTGAGTTTTAGAATCTACTTAATCTATTCATGAGGGAACACTCCCCCCGCTCCGTCGTGGATCTGCATTAGGGAAAATTATAATGTAGTCTAAACGTTTAAAACAAAAAATCTATACTATTCAAAATTGTTATTAAATTTAAATTCACTAATTAAACCTAATAGTATGATCAACAGCGCGAATAAATTCGATCCTAGTACGAGTACCGTCCCGATATTCATCGAAAAATGCTTCAGCTTCGTCTGCATGTTCTGTATTCTCGTATACAGCAGATTTAGTTTCATCTTTCAACATAATATTTGTTTTATCACAGCATCTTTTACTTCTTTTATTTTAATCTTTGAATGGAAATGCAGAATTTTTTACCTATACTATTTTACCTAGAATTTTTACCTAGCCCATTTTACCTAGACTTTTTTTCCGTAGACCAATTTACCGTAGACTATTTTACCTACAATCTTAAATAACAATTGAAATAATATACGTTGATAACATTATAGTTCGACTGCTTCGATAAAGTACACATAAAGTGAAGTTAAGTGAAAGTAGAACTTTTATAGCACGACCTAGCCCATTTTTCCTAGACTTTTTTACCCGTAGACCTCTTTACCTAGACCAGTTTACTCTAGACTTACTTTACTCTTTTTGTTAACGTCATTCTGATGACAATTGCATTTGCAATTGAAAGCTTAAATAAATATTTCATTCATTTATAGTTTATTTAACTTTGTTTTATTTTGAATTTATTAATATATAATATATCAAAAGTTACGAATATTAAATTTATCTAGACTATTTGGTGGACAAAAAACGAACTATGATTCTGCTTACTACAGTTTTAAAATAAAATGACGTTTTTAGAATTCTTATGTTCATGAATGCGAATTTTTGCAAACTTGCTACTTTTTTGTCTATTTTGACTAGACTATGAAGTAGAAGATTATTGTTGATTTTGGGAAAATTTTAGTCTGACCGATGATCTACAAATACTACTTCAACAGTGATGTCTTTTTTGCTTTCTTCTTCCTCTGCTTACTGGATTTCTGTAGATTGTTATAATAAGAAAGACCACAAGGGGGTAATCACTAAATGAACGGTCTAGGACAAAAGGACGCGGCCGAAAGGACGCGACCGAAAGGACGTGGGCGTTAGGACGCAGACCCAAAAGGACGCAGACCTAAAAGGACGCAGACCCGAAAGGACGCGGGCCATAAGACCGCAAACCAAAAAGGACGCAGACCCAAAAGGACGCGGCCAAATAGACGCAGACCCAAAAGGACGCGGCCAAATGGACGCAGGCCCAAAAATATAAAACAATATGGAAACTCATTTATTCCTTAAAACAAATTCAACGGGGTAGGGACGTATTTTTCGAACAACTAGCTGCAGGTGCTGAACCCCCAAGAAAGAAAAAAAAATATATTGATTTCGACAACCGCATCAAATGTATTGTCATGGATTATGAAAATCGCAGTGTGATTGAATATCTTCGTGGAATTTCCCATAATTACGTAATGTAAAAATATTTTTGTATAATTTATTTAGTTAATGTTAATAAATTATAAATTGAATTAAGTAAAGTTTTGAATGATTTTTAATCCTATCAGAATACTTCCTTCTTACGTTCCCCTAGATGGCGAGATTTATACACAGCACTAATAATCGAGGAATACGGTTCTGACTATAAACAGACCAATAGTAAGAGACGTCACCCAAGTACGGATCTGATAAAAGAACTAATACCGTTTCTGAACGACCCGGTATATAAAACCTCCGAAAATTATGTGTTAAGTTGGTAATGCAAAATGATATATCCTTATATATAAGAAAATGGTTTGGAAATATGAGATAATTAAGAAATAAAGAACAAGAAGTAATTAAGAAGCGAGCTTACACACAGTATTAAAATAAAAATTAAAAAAAACTTTGAAAAAAGAAAAACTTTGTATCAATAAAATTTGTTATATTTTATAACCTGGTATAAAAAAATATAAAAATAATTTCTATTATTAATTTCATAAAATTGCGTTTTTTGGGCCTGCGTCTATTTGGCCGCGTCCTTTTGGGCCTGCGTCCTTATGGCCCGCGTCCTTTTGGGTCTGCGTCCTTTTTGGTCTGCGGCCTTATGGCCCGCGTCCTTTCGGGTCTGCGTCCTTTCGGGTCTGCGTCCTTCTGGGTCTGCGTCCTTTTGGTTCTGCGTCCTAACGCTCGCGTCCTTTCGGCCGCGTCCATTTGTCCGGCTCCCCTAAACGGTGTCTGTGGAAAGGAAAAAAATTCGTCTGCATGAAGTCTTTGTGAAATCTCATAAAATCTTCAACAATTTTTATAAAGTTTCTGAAAGTTTGTACTATTTTTATAAAATCTCGTGAAGTTTTCATAAAGTCTGTGGAAAGCAAAATCTAAAGTGATCACCCCCTTGAGAGAGACGTATCAGTTGTCTCATTGATATCATAAGAATCCTCATCTGTTGTATCTGATTCAATATTGGAGCAAGACTGGCCGTGACCAGTGCGGTAGATACTGGTAAACAAACTGTGACACGTACACTTCCTCATAGGTTGTGCGGAAATGTATGCATATTATAATACACTCGTATCGCGCTATAAACACGAGGTCGGGACTTGAGTTCGCGCTATAGTAACGCCGAGCGGGGAAAGGCACTGCTCCCTCTCGACCGACCGTAAGCTCCGCCCAGCCTATCAACTTCTTTATCGGTGACACATTTTTAAATTTCAAATTGATATAACGGTTAGTTATTGGTTTATGGGGCTTCTTGAACCAAGAAAAATCTTAAATGTGGTATAATTTGGCATGGGAAAGTACTTAGAGTTATTTAAATATTTTTATAACAAAAATATAAAAAATCATTGGCGTAATCCTATATAATTATTTATAAAACACCGTTTTTATAATTTACATTTCCAAAAAAATGAGATGATAAAGGCTATTTTGGTTGAAAAATAGAAAATGTTGGAATATTGGTCTCCAACTCGATCGTCACAATTGTATTTAAAACATTTTAGTGACTATGCTACGGCCTTGCAAATTATATCGGTATCAACTCGCATTTAACACTTCAGTAGAGGGAGTGTAGGAGAAGCAACTCGCGCTACTACAGTGCGATGCGCTCCGTTCTTATAACGCGGTAGTGCTAATAGCGCGATTGCTTATAGCGCGATACGAGTGTATGTAGAATATGACTTCACCAACTTTTGTAATCGCGATATCTCAGGATAGGTGATTCGTAGGAAGAAAGTATGACAACAATAATTTTTGTGGGGGATTGCATGATCTGCAATTTTTGTCTGACTTATTTTTACAATAACATTTACCTTTTACAAGAAAAATGCGAAAAACAGATATCTTTGATTTCGCAGAATACCTACGATATACCAATTTTCAGCTTTATGCGAATTTTTCCAAACTTAAATGTCTATTTTGACATTTACAATTGTACCAAATTAAAAATTTTTAATATCGATGACTTTTATATTTAGTAAATTTGAGCTAATAGTTCAATTCGCGCTAAATTTTAGTTTTAATTATAATACCAACCGTACTTATACTTCAAGTAGTTACTGGTTGCATAAAATTGAATGAAAATACCGAACTGACTTATTCAACCATTAAAAAGCCCAAGTAAAGTAAACGTCAAGTAACTGCTTGACGTATAACTTAAATATGAAAAGATCGGCCCTAATTTTTATATTGAATAATTAAGTTGGTGTCCTTTATGAATCTTAAAGTATTAATTTTTGTTCCAGAAATGAAAAATTTTACACTTGCTGTGACGAACCATACCTCGATATTACTTTCAATATTACTATGAGAAGAAAAACCTTGTTTTATACTGTTAACATTATAATTCCTTGTATGGGAATATCGTTTCTCACCGTATTAACATTTTATTTGCCGTCGGATAGTGGAGAAAAGGTAATGTATTGATTTTGACTAAATAATATTGTTAATATATTTTAGAATTTAATCAATATTAAAATCAAACTCAAATTTATTTTTTGTATTATTATAGATTAACTTAGATAGAATAAAATCAAAATTAAAATTTCTGAAAACCCGACTGTAAAATATTTTTAAAAATAAAATTATACATAATATATAATTTATATTAATATATTGCAGTGAACTTCACCTGAGCTCACTACTCTCTTAATAGGGATCGTTGGTTCTCGAAATAAAATGGTTACATGTAAAACAATAAAAAAACTGACGATATAATATAACTTATTTATTTGCAACCTGATTAAATAAACCATAAAATAAAAGAGCAGGACTCACGCAAACTCGTTGGCCAGCACGTAATTTTTCTTAACAAATATATCTTCTTTGTTAATTTCTTCCCGTCTTCTATTACTATCTTTTGTTTAAATTTGTTCTTCCAATTCTAGCACCTCTCAATACAAACTTATGTAATAACCTTTTGATCTTCAAATTTATTCCAAAAATATTTTATCTCTCCAAGAAAAACACGACTTGCCTTTTCAGCTTTTTTTTTAATCATCCTCTTTTTTCGTGTTCTCTTCTCATTGGTTCTTATTTTCTTTTATTTCTCAAATCTTGATTTTTATTTATTCCCAAATTCGAGAGTGCTGGCGACTGCATTTGGTGAGTCATGCAAATACAAACAATAAAATATACAAAATTTAAAACATGCAAACAATAACTAAAAAACAATAACTAACAAAACTAACAATATTAAACTAAACAAATAAACTTAAAATTAACGAACAAATTATAAACGCACCTTTTGTCGCTGGAGTGAACACGACAATATAATACAGTAGAATCCGCTTAATGTGATCACAGGTAATGTTATCAGTCGGTTATTGTGATCAATTTGACTGGGAACCGGCCGCTTTAATTATTTTACATAATATACATATAAACCACCGGATAATGTGATCAAAATGCCGCTTATTATTATCACTTTCAAGGAATTTCCAACGCTATAATCTCTTTTTGTAAGTACAGTAGAGTCTCGCTTATATGAACTATTGTTTGCAAGCCCTGTCCTTATAATCGAGATTTACATATAACTGGGATATCATCTTTTATATTAAAAATGCTCGTTTGTATCATATATTAATACACATGTTACATACTAGTTTTTTAATAGAAATAATTTTTAAATTTTTTCTATTTTTAAATAGAATAATTAATAGAAAACATCAAATTACATTTGAACTAGAGAAAAAAAAATGACTTTCAACTAATAAAAATGTTTCTCTGTGCACTGCTTAAATTTAAATAAATATGATGATAATATTATAATAAATATAATAATATTCCTTATGTACCTACTTTAGCAATGTAATTTGTACGTTTCGACGACATTTTTCTCATACAATTATTTCTGTTACGGAAATACATATTTTGTTTACAACTTTCATTCCCTTGCCCCTTCAATTTTTTTCGTTTTTTTCGAATTTCGTTTATATGCATTTTTCTATTTTGCGAGATACAGTGACTTAAAAAATCTCTGTATTTTATTAAAATCACAATAAAGTTTTGTTAGTTTTGTTAACATTTTTATAGTCTATTTAAAATCAGTGCATCTCGGAAACGATGCAAAGAAATAGGAAATGTATAGTAAGAAGAACGTCTGGAATCAATTATTGTAGACAATATTTCTGCCTTTTATTCTAAAGGTGCCATGTTTCATTAAAAATGTAGTGTAGGTTCAATGCCGCATAAATTCCACAACGCGTAACAATGTTTGAGAGAAGATTGATGGGCATTTTTAAAATTACATCAAATAATATGCAAGTATGAATAATAAGTAATAAGATATATTTTGCACAACTGCAAATGTAACAGTACAACTGCGAAAACATTGAATTTTTACAGAACATATAATCGAGTTTTTCTATTTTTTTTAATGTACATATAATAGAGTTCCCATACAAAAATTTAATTGTACATATAACTGGGAGATCCATATAACTGGGAGTTAATATAAGCGAGACTCTACTGTATATTTTTCTGATTTGTTATTGAAATTTTTATTTGAAATTTTATATGAAAACATGTCACTCGTTTTAATTTCTACACAAAAACGAAGGAAGAAATTATCTAAAAGTACGATAAACTGCCAAAAATGGGGCAAAGAAATGCCGGCGCACAATTGAGATTCTCTCAAGCGCTCTTGTGTAAAATTTTGAAATCGCGAGATGAAATCAAACACTCCCTAATTAACAATATTATTAACAAAACATAAATATATATAATTAACTATGCAATAAAATCGCTGTAAATTAAAATTTTCTAATTTTTCATTTCTAAAATTCGTTTTTTTCTAAATATTTGCTTATTGTTATCAGTCGGTTAATGTTATCAAAATGTTCATGGCCCGAAATGATCACATTAAGCTGATTCTATTGTATATTAATTTAATCTTTTATAATTTTTATTATACATATAAATCAAAATTAAAATCAAACTAAAATTTAAATTTATTTTTTGTATAAAAATTAGATTAACTTACTACCTAAAATAAAATCAAAATTAAAATTTTTAAAAACCCGACGTTAAAAAATTTTTATAAATAAAATTAGTAGTATTTATAAAAGCACGTTACTTTAAAAACTACTGTTTCCTTTAAAAAGAAAAAATACTTTCTTTTTCTTCACTCAACAACATAAACTCTCCAATTAACTCGAAAAATTAACATACTGTCCCTCGTAACAATAATTTGAAATATTAATTTTAAGTATTGTTGATAGTTTCCTCCATGATATTATGACTTTTCATTTATAACGAATTTAAGGTTAATTTTAAGGTCAGGGGAAATTCAGAATGTTTAATATATGTACTTAATGTATAAACAGATTGCGTAAGTGGAACAACTTTTCATTTTCCCTGATCTCAAAATGATTTACTTTTACATTAGTAATACACTTTTTAACATTTTAGTGGCAAATATTAAATTCATTACTGGGGCGATCCGGATAATCAAGATTTAGTAGATATTAATGAAAATTTAGATTTAATGTAAATAATAAAAAAAAAATTGTCTAACAATAAACGAATATACTTCATTTGAACATCATATAACGAAACGTTACTCTAAAGATCTCGAAACAATTCGAAATAAATCAAATTTCTCCTTTAAATGTATAAAACTTTTAATGGATTGACTGTTCTCGTAAAATCAATGGTTTTTAAGATAAAACTCCATAAACCAATTGTCCAATCAGAATAAACGAAAATATTCAGCCAACCTTCAATTTACGACATTTCTGTTTTCTTTTTGATTTTTTGACAGTAAAAACTGTAATGTAGTAAACACAAATTTGTGTATAATAATTACAATTAAATGTATATTTAGTCGTTTTAGAGCTAACTTACACTTGCCAACCACTTATAATAGTAAAAGTATTAAAAAAAATTAGTCAATAAAAAAAAATTCGTTTTACGCGGCCAAGGAACTAGGAATATTTAAAATAGTTTTGTTTTTGTCACATCTTCTAGTATTTAATTAATTTAAAGTATGGCAATCCACATTTATGTAATATATTGTATTTTAGTGGCTAATAAACAATTTTAAATTTGAAAATTAAAGCTTCCATCCTAGCTCGCCGAACGGACGTACTACGTCCGCACATAGGACGCGGTGTATACTCAATACGGTTTTCACTGTTACTAACAATAAAAATCAGAATGAAAAAAATATCGTGATAGTTTAAGGTTGACTGAATATTTTTGTATTTCATTTATTCTTATTGGACAATTGGTTTCCGAGAACAAAAACATCATAAAATGTAGGCATTTTTCGCTATTTATCGAGTTTTATCTTAGTAAAAACCATTGATTTTACGAGAACAGCCAAAGAGACAAAAAATGTGTGTTTTGCTCCAATTCAGCCTATATAAATTTTTCAAATTTTAGAATTCGTACCTTTTGATAAATTGTAATAATATTTTAAAATATCGTCTTAAATAAATACTTCTTTTAAAATATTTAAGCGTTTAATTAACTTGGTTATAGTTTAAAATATTATTATAATTTTTTCAGATTTTTTTTCCGAAATTTCGATTTATGAAGCAAAAGTTTTTTATTATTTATTATAAATATACTCGCCCATTAATCAAAAAATCACCTGCATGAGTGTATTACATATCACATTACCAAACACAAAATGAGCATGTTAACATAAAACAATAACTGTTACAATGAAAAATCATCACAATCAACAACCATACAAAACTTAATAGCAAAATATATCACATCGTACAATGCACCACCAACTAAACAAGTCACCAACAATAGTTTTAACTTTTTATACACCTGACAAACCTTACATATGCATTAAATACATACATATGCTCAAGTACTGATTGACCAATCTGCGCATTCTACCAATCGGAAAGTTGTAACAATAATTCGTAGTAGCAAAATCGACCGAGGACAAAGACAAAGAGCTCAATCTCAAACCACCATGCGGAAATCGAAAACTAATCCTTCCCAGGAGCTCCGAACAATCGTAATCACCATTAACGATCTTAAACAGAAATATTAAGTCGGACATGATCCTTCTATCATATTAGGTAAGCAGGCAAAAGACATCACGCACAAACTCATAATTTCGTTTTTCGATATCTAATTGAAGTTTATGTCTAATCAAACGCAGAAACTTGTTTTGAATTCTTTCAATTAAATGTGAATCTCCCGCGTAGTACGACGACCAAATAGAAGAACCATACTCCACCAACCATCTAACTAGGGTACGTATAAAATCTTTAATGTGTAACCACTTCTAAATTCCATCGCATTTCTACATACAAATCCCAACATTCTCATCGAGATGTAGTCTAAGTGATCCTTGAAAGACAAGGTCCGATCAAAAATTATGCCCAAATCCTTAACTTTCTCAACCGCCACAAGTTCGTTTCCATTCAATGTCTACAATGAGAGAACCGGCGTGCCTATTCGATAAAATCTCATTACACGGCTCTTCTGAACATTAAGGAAGAGTAACTGCACCATCTACTAAGCCCATCTAATGCTCTCTGAATGCTGATCGAAAAAATGCTGATCGGGTCTACTGACCCGATTGGAGAATAAATTTTGAAATTATCAGCAAACATCAAATACCGAACACCCCTGCATATAGCCTCTCCAATGTCATTAATAAATAAGAGAAACAGCTCTACCAGAAACGTAGTCAATAAACCAACTCAATAAAGAACCTCGAACACCAAGAGCTTCCAACTTAGAAAATAAGATCGAATTGTTCACCTCGTCAAATGCTTTAGAAAAATCCGTATACCGGGTGCTGAATCGAATAGCCGAACATAGGGAATTAACACGTAAACACTTATTTATGCAAATTCCTGCTTCCCAAATTATTTATAGGAAAAATGAAAGACACAAAAAGAATGCAGAAATATAAACTACGTATGATAAAAGCATTAGATTTCATCTAACCTTTACTTATAGGGTTAATAAATGCTTCTAAAGTTTTTAAAATTTTCATTTATAAGCCTGGCCATATAAGTTTCCAAGGAAATTATTTTGAAATTAAATTGAATTAATTTCATGACTAGTCTGACAAATGAAAATTTTAACAATTGTTAAAATGTACGGGATGAATCAAACATTTACAAAATTAACAAAAACAATAAAAATCAATTTGTTTCACCACAATATGTACTTTAACATAAGTTGGTTCTCACATTACGTGGTGAACGGTTGTCTACATTATTAATTATTATAATCTAAATTGTTTAGATACATATATTGCGATGTCCAAAAGCGTAAAATAGTTTTTAAATTTAAGAAAACCTAATTAATTACCTTTTTTTTTTTGAACATCCATCGCTTTTGTTATGAGCTTGAGACTCCTTTAACTTATTACTTTTGATGTTGAATAATTAAAGCAAAATTTGGTCAATTTAACAATTTATAATTTAATCGAAAAGTTAAACAAAATTTAATTTTACAAATACACAGCTAAATTTTCATGTAGCATTTAAATTTTAAATTTCGATGTTTTTGATCATCATCCGTATTACATCGGTTTACCAAATAAATCAATTCCGTCTTATTGCAATTTTGGTCTTATTTAAATTTTAGTAATTCTTTCAGCCACCTAGACAAAGTTACAATTTTGATGGCAATAAATACAAATTTTTAATAAATCAATTTTATCGTGGTTTTACTTTACGAAAAATTAATCGTCGTGCACTTTTAAATGCACTCACCCTTTGTTTGTTTTCATCATTTCTGTGGGAGGCTATCGTCCAAATTCTGCATTCCTTGGATCTGCTACTTGGTAATTATGTTGGTCGTGAATAAATTTTGATTCTTCCTTTCTGTTAAATGTGGCACAAGCACCCTTACTCTGAATTTGTAATCTCCAGGTAAGTTAAATATTTTAATGGGTTGGGTACAACTCGCCGCGAACGATTCGCCGCGCACGATTCGCCGGTAACGATTCGCCGCGGCACGATTCGCCGTGGCACGATTCGCCATGGCACGATTCGCCGTGGCACGATTCGCCATGGCACGATTCGCCGAGAGCTTCTAGCGCCATATACCTATCCTTTTAACCTAACCAATTAAACAATGCTTTTGATACATTATTTGACCATCTACCTGAATCAATTTTGCCCTTAGCCAATTGGTTCGAAAGGTACTACATGGGCGAAAGAAATCGTAGAGGCAATGGTAGGCGCAGACCAATGTTTCCTACGGAGACATGGAACTTATACGAAAGAACTATTAATAAAATCCAGGTACAAAACTTTTAGCTTTTAAGTAAATCCAGTGCTGATTTAAATTTATTTACAGAAAACTAATAATAGAGGCAGCTCATAGGAAGCTACAATTGCAGTTGAGCATCGAAAGACCGACTATTTGGCGTTTCATAAACGAATTTAAAAAAGTTGAAAAAAACAGAGACGTCGTTTATGAAAGCCTAGTTGCCGGGAACCATACTGCACAAAAAACATAAAAAGTTTATCCTTGCAGATCAAAGAATCTTGACATTACACAGTAAAAAATATAGAGTAAAATTTTTACACTAAAGAACACTAGCTTGTGTTCATATAGGTCCACTCAATTTAGTGTAAATTTTTACACTAACAATTTTAATTAAGTGTAGTGTAATGAGTTCACTAAAGTTTGTTAAAATGTCAACCTTATTTAGAGTACACTAAACAAAATTTAGTGTTAAAATAGAAATTAATTTACACTATTTTAGGTATACTTCAGATTAATCTTCTGGTTAAAATACACTAAATAGGTTTAAAAAAAACTTAATGTAGTGTGAATATTTCTTTATTTAGTAATAAAATTTACATTGCTAGTGTGTTTTCACCCAATTAACTCAACGTATATTAATAAAAACGTAACATTTAAAGACAAAAATTCCGGCTACCGAAAATTCAGAACAGACCTAATTATAAGTACTATCATTAAAAAATGTGATCAGAATTTTAGAGAACGTCGGAATTTCCGTGTTTAAACGTAATTTTTTTATTAATTTACCATGAGTTAATTGCATAAAACAATACATTAAAAATACATACTCGATAATATTTTAGTGCAATTTCGCAATCCGCAATAGTTGTCTTGTCCCTTATCTAACAATAATTATTAATAAGCAATATGAAAAGATATTAAGTTCCATACTACCACTTAAATCTTGATTTCGTTTCTACCATTTTAATTTTCCATTGGCTTTGTAATATAATTTATTTTGTTTACGACTTGTTCAAATAATTCTTCGAAATTTATTTGTAATCCGGGATATAATTCTCCTAATTCTTCACTGCAATTCATAATTTATTAAAGACAATAATACTTACAATCTACGAATTACTTTTTAGAAATCTTGCGGCCATACTTCACGTTGTACTACCCATTCCTAAAAATTATATAATAAAATGTGTATCTATTAAATATTATAATCAAACCTTGTAAAAGTAAATCATATAAACAGCAGTTTAGCGTTTTCTGGATACGGAACTACAAATATCTTAAATTTGTTTAAAAAAATTTAAAAGCACCAACGTTACCGTACTAAGTTGCTGGTTAAACTAATAAGCAATATCACTTACCTACAATAATATGCGATACTTTTATTTATATCCCGACTATCCGGAGCCTATATCGTCATTCTTTCTGCGAATTTTATGTTTGAATAAATATTTGATACATGACACCAAACCGCCGAACACTATTAAGAAAGAAATTTACTCTTCATTGTGCTAATTTTACCATCGAGTTAAATTCCATCTATATAGAGAAGTTTTAGTGTTAAAAATAAACTAGTGTATAATTTTACACTAAAATTTAACACTAATTTATTTACCAACTACACTAAACATTTTACACGACAAAATTTATTACTGTGTAGGCAATGATTTTGAGAATCGGGATATATTAGAATACATTCGTGGTTTGGCCCACAATTTCGAAATGTTGGAGGTTTAATATAAATAAAATTGAAAATTTTAAAATAAACAAAAATATAAACAACTACTGTTGTTTTTTCTAACTTTTGAGAAATTTATTTATTTAATTTGTTTAATTTATTCAATTCATTTTTTTGGGTTAAAAATTTATCAAAGATTATTGATAGATGGGGTTACTGAACGGTAAAAAACTCCCGGCGAATCGTACCACGGCGAATCGTGCCACGGCGAATCGTGCTTACCGGCGAATCGTGCCGCGGCGAATCGTGACGCGGCGAATAGTTCCCGGCTAGTCGTGTCGCGGCGAATCGTGCGCGGCGAATCGTACCGTTCCCATTTTAATTGTATTTGTCAATTACAATTAAAATTCAAATTTTAAACTTTTGACTCTGGGCTTTTAAATTTTCGAACTTGACTAGTTGACGGGTTTACCCAGAATGTTTCTTTCTTATGAATATTATACTTTCAATTTTGTTTTTCTTTTGTGTTATTTACCCCTAGGTTTATCTGACTTGATTCAGCGTCAGTGCAGAGCACCAAGTCAACCTCTCGAAGGAATCTGCACTACTGATCAATGATCTTTAAACTTTGTTCACAACCTAACCTAAAAACTCTCGCTGCTTAATATCTCTTCCAGAAACTTTCCCGTTTTGTTTAGCGTTTTACCAACACAACCACCGTTGTAGTTATATCTTTTGGCTATCCTCCTCTGCCTTCCCGTCTTATTTCGTCTTTCTAATCACCTCAATAACTGAAAATTAACCGAGACACTGTCTACACACTTTGCAGGTAACAAAAAGAAGAGCCACTTCAATAAGAGACGTGAGATTTTATAGAGGCGCCAACGCAGACTCAGACCACCTCCTGGTGGTCACTGAGCTTAAAATGAAAACAATGATAAAAAACACAAAACATGAAGCAAAAAAATGGTTGGCAACGGAGAAATTTAGAAATGAAGAATGTAAAAAAACAAAATGAAGAAATGGTGATAACAGAAATAGAAAGTAAAAGACAACAACATTGACAATATATGCAACAATATTGCACAGTCTAAAAACAGGAGCAAATCAACTAATAGGATATAAAAAGAAAAGAAGATGGAAAGCATGGTTTGATGATGAATGCGAGGAAGCAAATCAAAAGAAGAGAGAAACAAGAATTACATGGTTATCAAGTAATGAACAACAGGACCTGGATCAATATAGGAAGAAGCGAAGTGAAGTGAATAAGCTGTACAAGCTAAAGAAGAACGAATGGATGAAGGCAAGAATGAGAGAAATAGAGATGAACAATATTAACAACAATGTAAGAAAATTGTACAAACAGATCAAGAACAGTAAGAGGAAATATAAAAACAAAAACAAACAGTCAACACGAATGTTAAAGTTAAATTCCCCACACGCACAAAGAGTTAAATAAGATTTATATCACCTCTCTCGATGAAATTCACTTTCGGTAATTTGATTCCAGTCCACCTTGAGAACCTTTTTTATCGCCTTCCACGTCCAAAAATTATCCACTTATTATTTATTTGAATCTGCCTTTCCCATACCAAACTCATCTACCATCGACTTGAACCTGCTTTTCAGATAAGGCACTTGGCCTCCTGCTCTGGAAACTTCGATTTTATTTTTCGAAAATGCTAGGATCGAACATCCAACCTTGGACAGAATGTTCGTGCTGTTCCAGCCAAAAAAATCCACTCCCCAGACAAACGTGAACCACACGTATTTTCTCTTTAATGAATAAAAAAAAAAATTTTTCCAAACGTGGAACACACGTCTATCGCATTGAATAAATAGTAGGGAGGAAGGAGCATTTAGAATATTTTTGCGAGTCAAATCGAATTTGATGGCGGCTGCTTAAATACATTTCCAGTGGCGTTACATAAAATATGAGTAAAGATGACATTCATAAATATAATTTATTGCATTATATTTTAATCGGTGTAACCACGAATATTAACGTTTTCATAATATTATTAAGCATTCTTAAACCAAAAAGGGATAAAGCTCACTTACAAGCATTTGGTGGAATCGAATCTATTTAAAATTAAATCTGATATGCACGCCTTTGCACTATTCATAACCACACAATTTACTACATTTAATATTAGAATGTTAAATTTAATTTTAGATGTGTACTTATGCCATGTAATTCCATTTTCGACATTTTGCGCGTTCCTGATGGTTCCACAAGCAACACAATTAACCATTTTAGACAATTTAATCGAATCTCAATATGGCGAAACACCCACTCCTTTTGACTCGCAAATTTAACACGGTAAAACATACATATGCTCCTTCCTTCCTACTATTTATTCATTGGTCTATCGTCTTTTAACGACCCAACACAACTAACTTTGGCAAAAGTGACACACACGTCTTTCCTCTTATTAGGAAACGAAAAATTAAATTTGTGCTATGCGTGGAACACACGTCTATTCTCATTTAAGGACCCAACACAACAAACTTCCCTATTAAATTTTGTTTCCCCGGTGATTTTCTTTTCTCCATTTTGTTTTCCCGGTATATAAATTTTTTTACATTTATATTAATTGAATCTTTTTTTTTATTTAAATCTCTTTATTAAGTTATTATTTTGTTTCTACTCTACCGGAAAACCCGCTTATTTGTTCTAAAAATGTCATCGCATAACCCCCTTACGCTTTTTGACTAGGAAAGCTCCTGAATGGACACCGCAATACATAGAACATAAGTTCTGTCACAAGATTACTGAATTGTTTAAGGTACTTAACATCATCCGGTAATTTTATTTCAGGTACACTGGAATCGCGCTGTAGGCAATCGCGCCATTAGCAATATCGCGTTATTAAAATTAAGGGATCGCACTGTAGTAGAGCGAGTTGCTTCTCCTCCACTCCCTCCACTGAAGTGTTGAATGGCGCGAAAATTGAATTAAGAATGAATATTTAACTTGAAAATCGCGCGAAATTTAAAATGGGTGTTGTAGTATATTTAATAAAACATAATTTTCATAATCAAAGATTATTATTTTATTGTATTTAAAAGAATAATCTCATCCAAAAATTGATAATAAATTAATTTTTAGAGCTGTTTATTTTTGCTTTAATTTATACGATTTGAAGTTAGCTTTAATTTTTTCCCGATAGATTGTGCTTCGAAAAATATTTCTGATGCAAACTTGTACGGTGAAAAACTAAAAGGTTCTAATAATTTTTAGTTACTTTTGTTTTGGATTCGATTCAGGTGGTACCATATGGAATTTCAATTGAAAAATAAGGTTCCTATCTTTAAGCATTGAGTGTCAACCCGCTGGTCAATAACCTCACAAATTTATAATTTTGTTATAAAATTATTTAAACAGCTCTAAGTAGTACTTTCCCGTGCCAAGTTATACCACATTTTAGATTTTTCTTGGTTCAAGAAGTCTCATAAACATAACAACTAACCATTATATCAATTTGAAATTTAAAAATGTGTCACCGATAAAGGGCGGAGCTTTAGGTCGGTCGAGAGGGAGCAGTGCCTTTCCCCGCTTGGCGTTACTATAGCACGAAGCTCAAGTCCCGACCTCTAGTTTATAGCGCGATTCGAGTGTAATTTCAAAATTTTTATTATATAATCCTTTGTATTTTACATTCAAGTATTCTCAAAATCTTTATTTTTGAATAAAATTAAACTTTATAAAGCAATAAAATGGTCTTTATAAAAATGTTTCTTTTTAATTTTCAAATACCTTAAGCAATTTACTAATCTTGTGACATAACTTACTATAATTTCTAGTCCTAATGACTAGGTGTTTCTAAACATACTTGATGAACGCTGAGAAGGAGGTCCCAAGAAAAACCGTTTTTGCCTTTCAGCTTCGATCTAGGTCGGCCACGAGCACGCGAATCCAAAAGACGCTGGTCTGAACTTGCTTCCTTTACCTCCTTTTCCATTTCAAAATCGGATTGGGATGTATCGGAGTTGTCAGAATCGTCATCGAAGGAGGTATCGGCGTAATTTTCCATAACACTTTCATCATGTTCTTCTTCCAACAACTCTTGTTGTAATGTTCGGAAACGCAAATTATACGCCATCTAATTAATAACTATTTATTTGCATTATAAATGCTTATAAACAAATTCAGACCATTCCAATGTTTTACTTACGTTTTTTCTTCACAACAAAACCAGAACACAGTAAAAAAAGTCTCCGTATTTTATTGTCACCTTTGTATATATTTTTTTCATAGTTTTTGTACGCGATTTTACATTTACGTAAAATAACAGGTAAATAATAATTATAATATTATTATAACTAAAATTAAGAAGTTAGGTGATAGGTTTATTGGACAATAAAATAGTACATTATGCACCAAGGGAATAAAGTGATCCTTTTTTGGCCTGAGGGTAAAGGTTTGTTTGCACGAGGCGTAGCCCCGCAATTGCAAAAAAATCTTTTTTAAACTTTTGTCGATAAAAGTTTAAAAAATAACTCTAACGCTAACACAGTAGCTCCGTAATAACTGTTTAAAAACGACCCTAAATAAAGTTCACGCATCATTTAAAATTAGAACTGAAACAAAAATTCCAATATACCAGCAATTGCATCAACATATTTTATTTGAAGTTACTGAAATAACTATTTTGTTATGTTAATATTAATTGTGAATAATTTTACCATAACATTTCATTTTATTCGTTTTCCGATAAAACTGCATACTACTCATCTCTATTCGAAAAATTCTTCGTTATTGGACTACCGATTCAAGAAACTCGCTTGCGTTTTCTTTTTAATTAATATAGCTGTGCGTCCAACTATGAGCAATTTTCGAATCGTGGCCGATAAATAATATACTATTTATTAATTAAAAATTTGATTTATTAAACTTTAAGCCGTAATTATTGATTATTATTTTATAAAAGAAAATTTATTTTCAGAGTATAAACAATAAAACGCTAGTTACGAAAGTGATCGTACACTTAACTAAAATGAATAAAATTTTGAATTAAGTTAAAATTTAAGACTTGCTTGGGAACTTCGGAATTTAAAAACATCTCCAAGTTATATATGATACGGAAAAAGTACGTATCCGGTAAAAGTGCACATTTTCCGGTAAATGTGTACTTATGCCGGCGCTTATGGTAAATATACATATAATGTACTTTTCCCACTAGAATTCGGAGTATATTCACATTTACCAAGCGATATTGGGAAAAGTATATCCAGGTATATTGAGGTTAGATAGTTAGTCACAATGGACGTAAAACGTAAAAAAATACTCATTATTAACCCGTAACTGTTACTGACAAATACTTCTCATGCAACTGCTACCAATGGGTCGTTGTGACCTTAAATAAATTTGTGACATAAATAATAAATTATGATGCAAAAAACTTTATAAAATTAACAAACTTTTATGTATGTGGGAGTTAATTTTGTTTAGACATTTTGGCTTGTGTTTATTTGTATATTTGTATGTTTAATGTCAAGTGTAATGTTTATAATGTTTTTTTTTATAATGGTTTTCTATAATGGTTTTGTACGAAATAAAGTTTATTTATTTATTATAAACTTTTTATCAACTAACTATAGATAAGAAAATATCTATTTACAAAATTGGGGCACAAATTTATAGGACATTGAAGACAAAAATAGGGTCGAGCGTTGGGTCACAGGGATTCAGTCGGTAACAGTTACGGGTTGAAAATATTACATTACCGTCATTTGGGGTAAGATTGATCATAAAAAAAAGTTTTTGCGTGAATTTTCTCTATATCTAAAAGATCATTTTTGTAGATAAGTTATCCTGATAGCTGTTAGTGTCAGGAACAATATCCAATAATCAAAAAAGATGAAAACTTTTATTTGAACAATGGGAAAAGAAAACATGTTGTGAACAATCTCATACTACAAGTGGGGTGTCATTGATCACATGAAATTTAATGCATAGAATAAGGGGGGAGCTCAGGCCCCTCTTTTAAATTTTCCACTCTGGGCAAGTGCCCAAGTCCCTCGAAATCCATGGGGCCCCCTAGTTCCTGCCAGATCACCAACTGATAATAGATATTACCAGTTTGCCTGTTGTTTGATCCATTTCAAATTATTGAAGCAACGACATAACAAAATAATTATGATATAGCGTAATGTACATAATCTGCATATCTTCGTAAACCCAATTATCTTTTGTATTGTCGTGGCATGATTTAATCACTAACAAAAAGAAAAACACTACACTGCGACCATGAACTTTCCTTTAAAAGCATTGAAGTTTCTTGATCAATCTCACCCCGAATGTGCGATCAATCACACCCCCACCAAACATATTTCATTATAACTTCGCAACGTGTTATTCGAATTGACTGAATTTTGGTATAGGGCATCCAGAAGCAACAACAAATAGTTCTAAACCATCAATTTATTCGATAATATTGCGGTGAATTTTGAAATATAATTTTTAATTTTAATTCTTAATCTCAGAGTACATACGTGGTCTAATCTAATCGCGCCCAACATGCGGTGTGCCATAAGGTTTTTCGAGCCCTACACGTTGCGGTGCCATATAAATGCGATGTCCAAATGCGTAAAATGGTTTAAAATTCAAGAAAACCTCATTATTTACCTTTATTTTCGGAACATCCATACCCTTTTGTTTTTAGCATGAGACTCTTTAACTTAATTTCTTATGATGTTGAATAATTAAAAGCAAAAATTTGTCAATTTTAAATTTATAATTTTATCGAAAAGTTAAACAAAATTTTATCTTACAAATACACAGCTAAATAAATTTTATGTAGCATTTAAATTTCAAATTTTGATGTTTTTGATCATCATCCGTGTTACATCGGTTTACCAATAAATCAATTCCGTCTTATTGCAATTTTGGTCTTATTTAAATTTATCACTGTGAACCTAGCATATCAACTATTAGCATCTCAAAAAACAACTGCAGATTTGCTTGCATCCAGCATAGTTCTACAGTTCCTGATAGTTTTAAACAATAGTTCAGTTGATTTACCTCTAAAATCACGTATTATAAAAATGAGATGCCAACTTCACGAAAAACATACAGCATCTCATTAGATTTAAAGTATTTGAGCATCGAGGCGTTGAGTTCAGCATAGTTCTACACATTCCGATAGTTTTAAAAATAGTTCCGCTGATTTACCCTTGAAATTGCGATTTTTGTCAATGAGATGCCAACTTCACATCAGACATTATAACATCTCATGAGATTTAAAGTGTTTGAGCATAGGGAAGTTGAATAAACCATAGTTCTATACATCCTAATTAATATTAAGGATAGTTTTATTGAATCAAACCAAAAATGGAATTTAAAGGATATTATTTTCATGAGAGCTGATACTCTGCGCGCGTTCTGAGCTTTTCCGATGTTGTAAGCTTTCGTTTTTTAGCATACCATCGAAATGAGTTCCGGCATCTAATTGTACCAATATAGTTCTAAACAATTGTTTATTGCCGTGGCAAGCATGGAACTATGAGATGCTGATAGTTTTAGACGAGTTCTGGGTGCCATCGATGATGCAATCGACAGTTCTGATCCTTTTGCAATCCAGAGTTAAGAGTTCCGGCCTCTGATGATACCCACATAGCAAAAAACAATTGTTTATTGCCGTAGCAAGTATAGAACTATGAGATGCTGATAGTTTTAGACGAGTTCTGGGTTCCATCGATGATGCAATCGACAGTTCTGATCTTTCTGCAATCCAGAGTTAAGGGTTCCGGCCTCTGATGATACCCACATAGCAAAAAACAATTGTTTATTACTGTAGGAAGTATAGAACTATGAGATGCTGATAGTTTTAGACGAGTTCTGGGTTCCATCGTTGGTTCAATCGACAGTTTTGATCCTTCTGCAATCCAGAGTTAAGAGTTCCGGCCTCTGATGATACCCACATAGCAAAAAACAATTATTTATTACTGTAGGAAGTATAGAACTATGAGATGCTGATAGTTTTAGACGAGTTCTGGGTTCCATCGTTGGTTCAATCGACAGTTCTGATCCTTCTGCAATCCAGAGTTAAGAGTTCCGGCCTCTGATGATACCCACATAGCAAAAAACAATTCTTTATTACTGTAGGAAGTATAGAACTATGAGATGCTGATAGTTTTAGACGAGTTCTGGGTTCCATCGTTGGTTCAATCGACAGTTCTGATCCTTCTGCAATCCAGAGTTAAGAGTTCCGGCCTCTGATGATACCCACATAGCAAAAAACAATTGTTTATTGCCGTAGCAAGTAGAGAACTATGAGATGCTGATAGTTTTAGACGAGTTCTGGGTGCCATCGATGATGCAATCGACAGTTCTGATCCTTTTGCAATCCAGAGTTAAGAGTTCCGGCCTCTGATGATACCCACATAGCAAAAAACAATTATTTATTACTGTAGGAAGTATAGAACTATGAGATGCTGATAGTTTTAGACGAGTTCTGGGTGCCATCGATGATGCAATCGACAGTTCTGATCCTTTTGCAATCCAGAGTTAAGAGTTCCGGCCTCTGATGATACCCACATAGCAAAAAACAATTGTTTATTGCCGTAGCAAGTAGAGAACTATGAGATGCTGATAGTTTTAGACGAGTTCTGGGTTCCATCGATAATGCAATCGAAAGTTCTGATCCTTCTGCAATCCAGAGTTAAGAGTTCCGGCCTCTGATGATACCCACATAGCAAAAAACAATTGTTTATTACTGTAGGAAGTATAGAACTATGAGATGCTGATAGTTTTAGACGAGTTCTGGGTGCCATCGATGATGCAATCGACAGTTCTGATCCTTTTGCAATCCAGAGTTAAGAGTTCCGGCCTCTGATGATACCCACATAGCAAAAAACAATTGTTTATTGCCGTAGCAAGTAGAGAACTATGAGATGCTGATAGTTTTAGACGAGTTCTGGGTGCCATCGATGATGCAATCGACAGTTCTGATCCTTTTGCAATCCAGAGTTAAGAGTTCCGGCCTCTGATGATACCCACATAGCAAAAAACAATTGCTTATTGCCGTAGCAAGTAGAGAACTGTGAGATGCTGATAGTTTTAGACGAGTTCTGGGTGCCATCGATGA
This sequence comes from Cantharis lateralis, assembly GCA_963170105.1. Taxonomy (NCBI): domain Eukaryota; kingdom Metazoa; phylum Arthropoda; class Insecta; order Coleoptera; family Cantharidae; genus Cantharis; species Cantharis lateralis. The sequence continues at coordinate 17,150,638 of OY720629.1, forward strand.
TGCAATCGACAGTTCTGATCCTTTTGCAATCCAGAGTTAAGAGTTCCGGCCTCTGATGATACCCACATAGCAAAAAACAATTGCTTATTGCCGTAGCAAGTAGAGAACTATGAGATGCTGATAGTTTTAGACGAGTTCTGGGTTCCATCGATAATGCAATCGAAAGTTCTGATCCTTCTGCAATCCAGAGTTAAGAGTTCCGGCCTCTGATGATACCCACATAGCAAAAAACAATTGTTTATTACTGTAGGAAGTATAGAACTATGAGATGCTGATAGTTTTAGACGAGTTCTGGGTGCCATCGATGATGCAATCGACAGTTCTGATCCTTTTGCAATCCAGAGTTAAGAGTTCCGGCCTCTGATGATACCCACATAGCAAAAAACAATTGTTTATTACTGTAGGAAGTATAGAACTATGAGGTGCTGATAGTTTTAGACGAGTTCTGGGTTCCATCGTTGGTTCAATAGACAGTTCTGATCCTTCTGCAATCCAGAGATAAGAGTTCCGGCCGGAGTTCCGGCAAAACCAAAGCAAAAAAAAGCAAATATGGATCCACATCTTACAACGTCCTCGTCGTTGGATCTGGGTAATGCTAAGGGTAAGACAATCAATTGTCAATCAATCCTACAACAAATTGTAGGAAGAATGGCAAAAACTGTAATTTCATTATCGAAAAACTCCTGGCTCGTCTAAAACTATCAGCATCTCATAGTTCTCTACTTGCTACGGCAATAAACAATTGTTTTTTGCTATGTGGGTATCATCAGAGGCCGGAACTCTTAACTCTGGATTGCAAAAGGATCAGAACTGTCGATTGCATCATCGATGGCACCCAGAACTCGTCTAAAACTATCAGCATCTCATAGTTCTCTACTTGCTACGGCAATAAACAATTGTTTTTTGCTATGTGGGTATCATCAGAGGCCGGAACTCTTAACTCTGGATTGCAGAAGGATCAGAACTGTCGATTGAACCAACGATGGAACCCAGAACTCGTCTAAAACTATCAGCATCTCATAGTTCTATACTTCCTACAGTAATAAAGAATTGTTTTTTGCTATGTGGGTATCATCAGAGGCCGGAACTCTTAACTCTGGATTGCAGAAGGATCAGAACTGTCGATTGAACCAACGATGGAACCCAGAACTCGTCTAAAACTATCAGCATCTCATAGTTCTATACTTCCTACAGTAATAAATAATTGTTTTTTGCTATGTGGGTATCATCAGAGGCCGGAACTCTTAACTCTGGATTGCAGAAGGATCAGAACTTTCGATTGCATTATCGATGGAACCCAGAACTCGTCTAAAACTATCAGCATCTCATAGTTCTCTACTTGCTACGGCAATAAACAATTGTTTTTTGCTATGTGGGTATCATCAGAGGCCGGAACTCTTAACTCTGGATTGCAAAAGGATCAGAACTGTCGATTGCATCATCGATGGCACCCAGAACTCGTCTAAAACTATCAGCATCTCATAGTTCTCTACTTGCTACGGCAATAAACAATTGTTTTTTGCTATGTGGGTATCATCAGAGGCCGGAACTCTTAACTCTGGATTGCAGAAGGATCAGAACTGTCGATTGAACCAACGATGGAACCCAGAACTCGTCTAAAACTATCAGCATCTCATAGTTCTATACTTCCTACAGTAATAAAGAATTGTTTTTTGCTATGTGGGTATCATCAGAGGCCGGAACTCTTAACTCTGGATTGCAGAAGGATCAGAACTGTCGATTGAACCAACGATGGAACCCAGAACTCGTCTAAAACTATCAGCATCTCATAGTTCTATACTTCCTACAGTAATAAATAATTGTTTTTTGCTATGTGGGTATCATCAGAGGCCGGAACTCTTAACTCTGGATTGCAGAAGGATCAAAACTGTCGATTGAACCAACGATGGAACCCAGAACTCGTCTAAAACTATCAGCATCTCATAGTTCTATACTTCCTACAGTAATAAACAATTGTTTTTTGCTATGTGGGTATCATCAGAGGCCGGAACCCTTAACTCTGGATTGCAGAAAGATCAGAACTGTCGATTGCATCATCGATGGAACCCAGAACTCGTCTAAAACTATCAGCATCTCATAGTTCTATACTTGCTACGGCAATAAACAATTGTTTTTTGCTATGTGGGTATCATCAGAGGCCGGAACTCTTAACTCTGGATTGCAAAAGGATCAGAACTGTCGATTGCATCATCGATGGCACCCAGAACTCGTCTAAAACTATCAGCATCTCATAGTTCCATGCTTGCCACGGCAATAAACAATTGTTTAGAACTATATTGGTACAATTAGATGCCGGAACTCATTTCGATGGTATGCTAAAAAACGAAAGCTTACAACATCGGAAAAGCTCAGAACGCGCGCAGAGTATCAGCTCTCATGAAAATAATATCCTTTAAATTCCATTTTTGGTTTGATTCAATAAAACTATCCTTAATATTAATTAGGATGTATAGAACTATGGTTTATTCAACTTCCCTATGCTCAAACACTTTAAATCTCATGAGATGTTATAATGTCTGATGTGAAGTTGGCATCTCATTGACAAAAATCGCAATTTCAAGGGTAAATCAGCGGAACTATTTTTAAAACTATCGGAATGTGTAGAACTATGCTGAACTCAACGCCTCGATGCTCAAATACTTTAAATCTAATGAGATGCTGTATGTTTTTCGTGAAGTTGGCATCTCATTTTTATAATACGTGATTTTAGAGGTAAATCAACTGAACTATTGTTTAAAACTATCAGGAACTGTAGAACTATGCTGGATGCAAGCAAATCTGCAGTTGTTTTTTGAGATGCTAATAGTTGATATGCTAGGTTCACAGTGATTTTAAATTTTAGTAATTCTTTCAGCCACCTAGACAAAGTTGCAATTTTGATGGCAATAAATACAAATTTTATAAATCTATTTTATCGTGGTTTTAAATTTTACGAAAAATTAATCGTTCGTGCACTTAAATTGTTCTCACCCTTAATAAATTTGAAGTTTTCATTTGTTTGTTGTTGTTTCCATTTATCATTTCACCTTTTGTGGGACATATGCTGCGTTACTCATTCCTGCTATTGCTGACGATTATGTTTGGTCGTGAATAAATTTTCGATTTTCTTTCTGTTGAAAATATTGGCACAACCACCCTTACTCTGAATTTGTAATCTTCAGGTAAGTTAAATCTTTTAATTGTATTTGTCAATTACAATTAAAATTCAAATTTAAACTTTTGACTCTGGGCTTTTAAATTTTCGAACTTGACAAGTTGACGGTTTTACCCAGAATGAATTATTTCACCAATTTTTCTCCCTCCTTGATTTTTGTAACTTTGAAAACTTTTAATTCTCCTACTTAATTTTGGTGGGAATGCAAATTCGTTGCACTGCATTTGTTGATTTATGACACTTTATTTTACAAAAATTAATAATTGATTGAATTCTCATCGACTTTATTGATGAATATTGGCATTTGTCTTTTCATTCAAAGATCTTGGACCGAAAACATCTTTTATACTCATAATTATTGAAAACTCAAAATTTCCTTAGCTATGCTTTTCAACTTTGCATAATCATTTAATCTAAAAAATATGAAACCGAATTATTCATCACCATGGATGTTCATGTTTAGTTTAAAGAAAAATCTCACATACTTAAAACAAATTATCCACTTGAATGTTTTTAAATTAATGTCTGTTTGAAACATGAAATGAAACATGACAATAATATATCATAATTTCACTGACCTATCGAAGTTCTGAAAATTGTAAATCTCAGTGACATCAGCTAAAAAATTGAAATAGATTATTCTACGCAATACAACGTATTAGCAAGTAAACACGGACACAGGTTATTCCCCCACATGTTTCCTCTAGACAAACTTGCTGACGAAAAATGAAGATATTCGGCGGTTTTCGCGATAGATTTAAATGTATAAAAATGCAACTTGGTGATCAATCTCACCTCTCGTGATCAATTTCACCCCAAACGACGGTACATAAAATATAACATTTTACAGGAATTAAATTAATATTTATTGCAACAAGGATTAATATATAACATCAACTCACTTTTACCAAGGTACATGTGCACATGTGTACATTTACCGGTAATTGTAAGAATAAAGGTAAGGTCAGACACAGCTACTTTTGCTGCGCAGCCAATTAAAAAACTGCGCAACTTTTGCTGCTTGCTGTGTGAACAGTGCTGCAACCTAAAAAACTGCACGTGCAGTAGTGCTGCCTGCAACATTTATAACGCGCATGCAGTTTCAAAGTAGCTTAATGTGAGTCGGTACATTTACGAGTTGCGAGCGCAGTAAAAATATTAACTTGAAAAACTTGTTTCTACAAAAGTAGTAGGAAATTTTGTCCTCTACAACTTTACCATTTGAATGTGTCACTTTTTTTAAAAAAAATAGTCCTAAACTTGAAAAAACTGGAACAATCTCCTAATTTTTCACACTTTTTGCTTAATATTAGCAATAAATAATTATTTTACAACAAAATTATCCAGATAAAAAAGGTGGAGAGTTTAATTCTCTATAAATTTGGTTATCTCCATTTTTAGTGAGAAATGTAAAATACGCCTGCAAATCGACAAAACACAAAATATAAAATTCCTGACACCCTCCAAATCAAATTTTGGACTAAAACTGTGATTTCATATGCTACCCCATCATTGGAACCTAACTACGTCAAAAAAATTCATACTTCAATTAACTGAGTTATTAACACTGAGATTCATAGACAAGTATTGAGTTCTAAGTAAGGCATTTCGGGTCGAATTTGTTTTTGTTGCAACTTTATTAACTCGGTTGATAAGGGTCAATTTAAAAAACTGAGTATTAAGTATCAGTAAGGCTTTGTCTATGAATATGGACGTTAGTGAAATCTTGTCTAGGATGATTGGGTACGAAGTGGCGGTTTCAGCTGAAGTAAAAGCTGCAAAAGTGTCGGTTGCAAGCTGAAGTAAAAGCAGCCAAGTGTAAACAGCTTTGCTACTTTTGCTCAGCTTGCAACCTTTTTATGCAGCCGCAGCACAAAAAACTGCGTGTTGCAGGCTACTTTCGGTCTGTGTGTGAACCTGACATGCAACTTATGCAGCCGCAGTAAAAAAACTGCGAAGCAAAAGTAGCTGTGTCTGACCTTACTTTAATGCTGTCTTTTAAATTATTCAATATTAAAAATACATTTGGCAATATTAAATTGAACATATTATGTGACAACTAGAACGTGGTTATTTTATGTCAGTTTATCTTATCAATCTAATACATTACATTTTAATTAATAAAAAAAATTGTTTTGTCAGCAGTTTACACTGCCGGCAACTTGAAGAACCCGTTTTTAATGTTTTTAATTTAATAGATAAATACTTATAACTAGGAAATATTTAAAGTTGACTGTAAATTTTATTTAAATATAATAATATGAAAATTGTTTTTCAGGTTACACTGTCAATTTCCATTCTTATTAGTCTTCATGTATTTTTCCTGTTAGTCGTTGAAATAATTCCGCCAACGTCTTTGGTAGTGCCTTTATTAGGAAAATACTTAATATTTGCGATGATATTAGTATCAATAAGGTAAGATAAGTGTAAGAAGTATAAATAAAAAGTATAACAGATAATTATTTTAAAAACAAATTTTTACCCTGTTCGAAATGTTCTCATGGGTACTTCCCCATTGTGATCACATTTAAGGGGTAATATCACCTTATATGCAGTAAAAGTAGGGTCATTTTGTTGAATTTATTATAAAGAAATGAAAAGATTTACTCTTATTTTAGTTTATGCTTATAAAAGTACATGTCTTAAAGCGCATAAAAAAAATTTTTAAATTTTTAAAAACAAACACTAACGGCATGGCAGCTCTCACAAAACTATTCCTGTTCTTTTGTCGACCTACTTGGGCGTACCGCTAGAGGCCGCAATTTTTAATATAAATCAAAAAACAAAAAATTGTCTGAAAATATGACTCAAAATCTAGTGAACATCGTATAGGAGTTTTTCGAAAAATCCATTTTTACAGAAACGGCATCGATTTGAATTTATTTTTTAATTTTTTTCAGAAAAATCGCTGGAAATTTTTGGAAAAAATCCTACGATGTTCACAAAAATATCTTATTTTGAATCTACAGTTAAGATTTGAACTCAATCGGATAAAAATTGAAGGAGCTAGCGGTACGCCAGGTTCGAAAAACGTAGTTTCGAAATAAACGCGTTTCAAGTTTTAAGTAGTAGAATTTTAAAGAAATTTTTATTTTACCTCTAATTTGCGATACCTGCACCATATAATTGTCCTTCAAAATGAAGATTATTTTCATCTTCATGCTTTTTGGCAGACACTATAGGTTTGCAAGCCGTTTTAACCTCTTTTGTGAGGGTGCGCTCAGATTGTCTGATGCGTATGGCGTCTGCTTTGCAACAGAATTTTTAACATTGTAAACCAATAGTTAATCCTAATTGTTCAATAACTGAGTAAGTGCGTCGAAAAACGGACCGACCGTCGCGTCGTCAAGAAAGTTAATATAATTTATCGGAAAACATAGACAAAGCGATGCTTTCCGAATGTGTTCTCGGGTGACAAAGCGAGGCATTCTCTGGTCACTTAAGGCGGGCATAAGTGAGACAGAAAATGCATAGTACTCTTTCTCTCATGCGCATGGGAGCGCATAGGAAGCAAAAATCAACATAACGTCGTAAGAATTTGCAAAACGAAACATAATTTCTTGATTGTTTTTCAATTTTTAGAATCTTAAAACTTCAACAACTGTTCTAAAGAAAATTTCTAGTCGATCGGTTAATTACTTTTAAAAATACGATAGTTTCAAAATAGCCGAAAAATAGTTGATACAATTTTACACAGATTTTATTTTTTTTTAAAGTCGTTTTAAATCAGATCATCTTAAAAATTCCTTTAGAACAACCGCAAATATATTATCCTTCGATTAAAACTAAAACATTTAAAAAATTCGGTTTATTTTCGAAGCAACCTTCGACGTTTCGTCAAATAATTTTCTGATCGATTTCGATATTTTTATTGCAGCAAATTTGATTAAAATTTACAGATTGCTAAAATTTTAGTGGAGCTTTAGAAAAGCAGAGAGCGCTGTATTTTTAAATGACTTTTGTATAATGAACATTGTATAAGAAATAATTAATCTCCAAGATTTTTTATTATGAATAACTAAAGCAATAATATTTTTGTATAATTAGGCTAATAAAAATGTTACAATTTACAATTCTAGTTTAGCAAAGACGAACAATTTTTTTCTTGAAAACAATCAAGAGACCTGCAAAAAGGTTGTTGGGATTCACGTTCAATTTTTAAAACGCAACTATCGGTCAGTAAATAAAAGGGGAGGAGCTTATGACTCCCACTAATAAAATCACAACCTTAAAGCTTTAAAAAGCTCGCTTACGCTCGCTTTTCAATATAGCTGCGCGCCCAATAACGGATAATTTTCGAGGCTCGGCCAGTAATATACTAGATACTATTATTATTGAATTCATGGATACGCATACAGGTAGATAATTATAAACGTCAGAAAAATATTTGAAATCATTGATGCATTAATCTTTTTATTATAAAACTATTTTATACGAATTCAGAGAAATGAGAATGAGAAATAACCCAACAACTCTTTATGATTTTAAATTAAAGTGTGAGGAAAATGACTTTGCAAGAGCAGCATTAGAGCAATAAAAACACTGCATTTAGTAATGAATATATTTAAATTATTTTTAATTAAAAAGTTTTGACTTGAATTTTTATTTATAACGTTGAGTTTCAGACACAAGTAACAAACAGCTCTTCGTCTTTCTATGAATAACATAGAATTTCAAAAAGCAAATATACATAAATTAAGGGGGGAAAACAGTTTAGATTATTCAAAACCGAAAAAAATCTTTTCAAAAATTGTTAATAAAACTATTCAAGAATATGTTTCCCAAGTTTCAAATGAAAATTTCAATTCGTTCTGATGCTATGCGCCAAGGTGTCTTCTTTTTTTTTCTTCCGAAATATGAGAGATGATTAGGCATACAGAATGCAACCGAAAGTTTTAACTGCAATATTTGACGGTTGGAACCGAAACACCTACATTCTGGTTTGAAAGTAGTGCAGATCGCATCATATTTTTAGCTGCATATATATTCAATGAAGTGATTTCGGCCATTTTATTAGTGATGAACGAAGTAAATATTATAATTGGCAACCTCAGCTTCATTTACGCTGAAAAAATTAACGAGCAGTGCCCCAGTGCCTTGTGAACCAAAGAAGAAGACCTACAAACTGAGAACGACATTTATTAAAAAGAGGAAGGATTGCTATATATGGTGCTGGAATCGCTGATTAACCAATAAGCAGTTTAAATAATTTATTACTGTCTTCAATTTTATGTTTTCGGCAAAAAAGTAGTAAAAAGTTATAAAAATTATACCCCTTTTTTGAACACCTCTACAAAAATGCAATTTTCAATTTTTTGGGTCAAAGTTAAATTGATATTGAAGAAAAACATGTTCTTGAAGTTAATCTTCAAACAGCATTGATTTCAGATGAAAACTGTGGCCTCCAGACTGTACGCAAATATTTAGCAAAGTGTGATTGCGACTTACGATGGGTGGCGGCTAGTATGTTCCATATTTTCAAAGAAAATGTTACAAAAAAAATTTAAATATTTGTTTGAAAATATGAACAAAGTAAACCTAAATTTTGATTAAGTTTCATTAATTCCTTCCTTGTCAAAACAAATCATAAAAATTATAGTAAAAAAACGTACTTCTAAACTGTTTTCCCCCCTTAAACATCCTCAACCTCCCCAATTTATTGTTGCACCTAAATATGTATTGCAGTGGAACGTTGCTTCTTGTAGCAACTTCCTTTTCTACCTCTTTATTTTTGCTCCGGTCTAGCTCTTTAATGTCGGAGGTGAGACTCTCAGGAGTCGGTTCCACCGTTGTGGTGTCAAAAAGTTGTAGATCCTTTGCTTTCAAATGAAACAAACAAATTCCAAATTGCAACGTAAAATTTCGAGTAAAATTTTGTTTATCAGCTGCGGTCAACCAGGTGCTCGCCGCAAATGCCAGTATGGCGTTTCCGCGTTCCAATTTAATAAAGGATTGGTTTCGCTTACCCAAACAACTCAAATTCTTTATCTAGTAGACGCACTTTTACTTCTTAAAAAGAAAAACACTTAAATTTCAACTTAATTTTATTGTAAAATTTTCCAAATTCGCCAATAATGTGGAGCGATTGAAAACACTGGACCGGCCTCGCCGTCCGCAGTCGCCATCCCACCGCACACCACCACAATAAAATCAAAAGAAACTTGAAATTAATAACATTTTTGTACAGTGCAAATAAAATTATTTACACATAAAAATTTTCAAAATTAACAAAAACAAAACCACCAATTTGTTTCACCACAGTATATATTATAGTATTTTGCGGTTCTGATTGCATAAAATATTATCTACATACTATATACGCGATCAGAAATGTAGATTGTAAATTCCAATCAGAAGTTTCGTAAAATTTGTCGAAGAAACTTAACTTTTCCTTATGTGCTAAGGAACATCCTGACAACGAACAGCCAGGACTACATACTTTCTCCTACAGAGTATTTACCAATGACAATAATACATATCAAGAGAAAATGACCTTTTCATACCAATGGTACTAATTTTGCAAGATGATTAACTCCATGTCGTCCTGTATAAAATTTTTCGCTGTTCCGTAATCGCTTTGCTTTAACATGTTTATGTTGAAGAAGTTTAGATGGACGTTTTTTACTTCTATATAATTATATTAAAAAGATTTTTTGGGGAAATTTGCAAATTATCCATTAATTAACGTATTTCTTGACGTTTACCTGCATACGTTTCCATGCATTTAATTATTTATTTATTATATTACTTTTCTTGACGACGAACGATCCGTTTTTCAACGCACTTACTCAACTGTCATTATTGCAACAAAACCTAGGAACGAATTTAAACTAGTATTATCATTTGAACCACCTACTATATAAGAAAACCATTGAAAAACCGTGAAATGGGAAAAAAAACTTGACTCCAATAGTTGTTAGATGAGAAGAGGGCTATAAATGTTACTCAATCCTTCAATATCCGTTTTCCTGTTCATGGTGTTTTGGATAAAAATTTATACCTTGGAGATTTTATGCTTTTATGCTAAAGCAGTTATCTAAATTTTTATCTAAAACTATTTTACACTACCATATTACACTAAGTGCTTGTTCACAATGTACGTAAGACATAAAACGTACATAAGCGCAAAACGTAATTTGTACATAAAACCAACATAAGCCGTAAAATTGTTCACAATGTACGTAATAATTATGTCAACATACGCATGCGCAATCGACCAAAAATATTTTTAAATTCAAACTATTGAAAATAAAATTGGATCAAATTAATTATTTTGGCACTTATTTGCTTAAAATATAAGTTCACAATTCTAAATTAAATCAATAAATAACAAATAAACTTATTTTAAGGACTTTAATTGATAAAAATTATGTTATGTCAATTTAATTCAATTTATAACCAAACACTACCAACTTCAAACCATAAATTTCACTTGAATATATAAGATTTACGTAAAACATACATAAACGAAATTTGAACATAAAAACTACGTAAACGTAAAAGCTCCGTAAGCACATTGTGAACATTGCATTGATTTTACATATGTTCAACTTTACGTCTTATGTATGTTTTATGTAGGTTTTACGTTTTACGTACATTGTGAACAAGCACTAAGGATTCGTTGACTTTTGTAGAAGATTTCAAACAATTTAACATACCTAACAATTATATAATGATCTCACTAAACGTAAAATCGCTTTTTTTTACATAGGATACATACTGCCCTGCTTAACGAAAGTGCCGTATGTACAAAACAGCCATATTGAGATATTCGACTTCTTAGATTTACCTTTGGCAAAGAAACCGTAGGGTCAATGGCGTAGTGAAACACGTATTTCTTAAGTAACTTTAATATTTTGAATTTTCTACAATAGTTAAATTTCATTCATAACAATGATTTCTGCTAGAAAATACATTATATTGGTATACTGCAGAAATTGTATAGCCATTAAGAAGAAAAAATGCCGTATGTGCACGCACATACTGACAAGTGTTAACGAAGAGTGCAGTATATACAAAGCGTAATATGCTGCACTTTTGCTTAGTATACTGCAGATACTGCGTTTTTATTTAGTATTTATACCAAAATTTGTATATACGACAAACAAAATAAACGAATATTTCCACCAGTTGTGGGATATTTCTAGTTTTCATTTGGTAAAGAGGTAGCAGACTGCTCGTAGTGTACAAATATACCAATAACTCATTTTGGACATTTTTGCACATACGGCACTTTCGCTAAGCAGGGCAGCATAGCTATCAAATAAGTTTACTACCAAAAGCAGTCAACGATAAATAGGAAGAAATAGAAAAACATACAACCATTCCTAACAATATTCTTAACTGCTAGTCCAGGAAAAATAGACAAATTATTTCCAATTATTTGGCTAAATTTTTGCATGCACCTTAGTATTATAGCCCTAAACAATGTCTCAAAGTTCCCCATCAATATTCTTTCCGCTAGCTGTGTAACGCGAGGTCAAAGGTCGCCAAAAACTGTTTTTCGCATATATCTCGAGAACGGCGATAATTAGTGAAAAAATCAAAAAGAACTAATTTGTAGCTAAGGCAATTATCCATAAAAAGTTATTTAAAAGTTTTTTTGTAACAAAAGTAGTTTCATTTACATGTTGTCCCTCCAATGTTGGGGAAAAATGTTGGGTGAATGGAACTATAATGGTTTTTGAAGGATTCACTGTAAGTTCTTCCTTTTCACAACACCTTTTATTTATATCGTCCGCATATCCTGATATGCAGAAAATCCTTCGTCAGTTAGTTTTTTCAGTAGGTCATCCACCACGATGGACCACAGGAGAGGCGACAACAACCCCCCCTTGTGGGCATCCCCTCGCCTTGACCATCGAGATCTTTTCCCCTCCTAAAGAAGCAGTTACTATTCTGCTTTTTAGCATTGAGTCTATCCAAGTTATCGTGGGTAGCTCAATGTTATGTCTCGCGGCGGCTATTTTTATAGATTTGTTTGAGGTGTTATCAAAGGCTCCCTCTATATCTATAAATATTCCAATCGCGATTTCTTTTTCTACGAGAGATTTTTCAATTTCTCGTACGAGGTGGTGAAGTGCATCCACCGTACTTTTGCCTGGTTGCTAGGCAAATTGTTTGGTATAGTAGTTCTCACGGAACTTTAGACCTCGTCATAATTCTAAACCATACGAACTAAGATGAGAATCACCAGTCAAATGTATGTTTGTAAACATAACTTTTTGTGAAGTAAAATAGAAGCGGTAAATTTAAACCGCTGTCATAGTCTAACCTAAAACTATACATTAATTGGAGCAGTGGCGGCTTATGTTTTAGATATGTGGGGTTGAAGTTTTTCCTATTTATTATTCTCCTAAAATGTTAGGTAGGGTTTTTTTAGTACCTCAAAAAAACTTGATCGTTTGCCGATCAAGTATTGTACATACAATTAAATTAAATATTACTCCTATGGCGTAATTTTTGGCGATTATACAACCTGCAAACAATAGGACGAGCCCGCCACTGAATAGGGGGTTAAAATTGTTTTTAACCTTATCGTGACATTTTGCTAATAAAAGTCAAATCAATGGAAATTTTAATTAAGCAGTATGTGTATTTAAGATTGTACTACTTATCTTCTGTCTTTCTCTAACTTACAATGTTTCAAATTCCAATATTTCTAACGTATGTCGACATTACATCGCGTGAAGATGACAAATCTATCCTTGTCATACATATCATTATCATTTGTCAATGCAAATAATCAGTTGTGTGTTCTACATTCAGCTTATTATGACGAGGTCTAAAGTTCCGTGAGAACTACTATATGAAGTGGTATCTTTTTGAGAGATTCACTTCTGATATAATTATCAATGATTTTCTCCATTGATTTGAGGAGAAAAGAGGATAGGCTGATCGGGCGGTATGATTTGGCCTCTTCTGGAGGCCTCCGGCCTGCTTTTGGTATAAATACCACTTTCACCTTCCTCCATGCTGTAGGTATATACCCTAGCGCATAACTGGCTTTGAAGATTGCCGTTATACATGGAGCCGGTATATGCCCCATTGGGTTGTTTTATGAGTCCAATGGTATTTGAGTTTTAGGATACTGTTAAGTGATATTATTATTATTAATCTGGCTGGTAGCATAGTCTTATATAGACATATTATGTCTGCTATTTTTACCAACCTAAAATAAATACATAGAATATTATCACGAAATACAGGGTGCGCCACAGAGTGATCTGTGGACAGTGCCTTTTGAATGCGCGCTGCCGGTGCCGTTTTATCTATCCCCTCGCAGAAACGCATCCATGACTGTCTTTTAGATTTCCTCAATTCTATGTTGTACCTTGTTAGGGGTTTTTTATATTCTTCCCATAGTCCAGTTCTTTTTGGCTTTATTGAATGCTTTTCTGGCTGTGACCTTTAGTCTTTCCAGTTCTGCATTCCACCAAGGCACTTCTCGAGAGATAGTTTTTTTTTCAGTGGACAACTGATCTCGTAGGATTTTGTTATACACTGACTTATATGATTGTAGGCTGTTTCTAAGTCCCCTGTAGTAGCTACTTCGTATTGGAGGCCTTCTAGCTCAGTCCTTAGTGTCTCTTTATAGAGGCACCAGTTTGTCTTTTTAGGCACTCTGCATTTCACTACTTCTGCTTTTGTGCTCTCTATGTCAAATGTAATAGAGGCGTGATCTGAAAAGGATGTTTCTTCCATCACCTTCCAATTTTTTAGAATTTGGTTTACAAATGGAGTAGCCAACGTAAGGTCAAGTACCTCTTGACGTATCGCATTTATAAAAGTTGGTTTGTTACCTTTCTTTATAATGTCTAGATTGTTAGAGCAAATATAATCAAGTAAGTCCTTACCTCTATTGTTAGTGTCCGTGCTTCCCCAGATCTCATGGTGTGCGTTAGCATCGCAGCCCAGATTTAGGGGTTTGTTCCCCCTTCGACACCAGTTTATGAGGCGTTGTACTTCCTCTGGCGGTACCTTGGTCTCTTCACCCGGAAAGTAGGCCGAGGCTATTACTATTTTCCTCTTGCCTCCCTCCTTTGGCAATTCAATGATTGCAGCTGCCAGGTCCCTGGTGTTGAATTCTGGAATAGGAACAAAAATTCGTTTAAATGAGAAATTCCGGGTACTTTTTGATCACGAGGTATGGTTGTTCTAAATTTTAAATTTGGATATACAGAACCTCGATTAACCGAGCCGACTGGAACTGAGCTTTCCACGGATAATTAAAAAGCACCGATGATAATAATAATAATTGACGTTTTTTAATAATATTACAAAATATACTTCTTATTATAGAATATTTAATACAAAAAAATACACCAAACGGCTTTGTAGGTAAGTAATGCAAGTGCAGCTCTGAAGTAGGCATAAATTCTATATGTTTGATTTTACATAGTATACGCACGGATAATCGGGTTTCTACTGTAGTGTTATTGTATTTTTCAAGAAGTGTATAATGTATTATCGTCTTCAAAATTGTTTCTGTCAGTTATAATAATTTATTATTGTAATAATATTTCATCGAAATCTTTGAATGGATGTGAAATTTGAGTTGTCCTCAAACAACAAGAAAAAATGTTGTTTAAATGGTTATTATCAAAGATAAAGACCAAAATGAGAAAAAAATTTTGAAAATGCAAGAATTTCAAGAAAACGTCCTGCAAGGGTCGCATAATTACAACAAACTATATAGTAACAAAAGAGCCAACTGAACACAATCATAGTGGCGATGACGCTGCAAAAGTTCAAGTCAACGAAATTTTACATGGCATAAGAAATGATGCAAAAAATACACTGGAATCTCCTCATTATAATATTGTATCTAATGCATCGGTGATTATTTAAATTTATTACATTGATAGGATTAATTCGTAACATGTGAAATTATATAATGAAATATCTTAATGATGTACATGTTAATTAAACTGCAAAAATTGAATTAAATTGAAAAAAATTTTGATTTATTTATTAATTGATATATCGTGGGTATACTGGAAAAAGTGACCAAGTCAAAAATTTGCCAAAATGAGTTAATGTGACCAAATACCGTAAAAATAAGACTAAAAGGTCTTATTAATGACCAAGTTATTAGCTTATAATTATGTACAGGAAAATATGTCTATTTTTATTTTTTTTAAATTCGCAGGAGCTCTAATAACAAGTATTGCTCATGTTTTATTATTCGAAAACAAAAATTAAAAATATTGACATAGTCACTTTTTCCAGTATGCCCACGATATTATTACGTAAGTTAAAAATCAAAATTTTTTTCAATTTAATTCAATTTTTGCAGTTTAATTAATATGTACATCATTAAGATATTTCATTATATAAATTTATTACAAATTAAAATTTATATTTTAATAATTTAATACCAAAACTTTTAATTCTTATGGTTTTAATAAAATTAGAATAAGTTTAAAAGACATGGCCATAATCAAATGCATATCCCCTAAACATTTTGTAGAAATGACCTATTAAGTAACGTCATAAAAATATTCAAACTGCACTGAGCCAAATCACGTCAATGGACTCCCCATTTTCCACAACCTGCATTTAATGCTTCATTTCATTCTTGCTGTCTTTGCTTATTAATGAAACTATTGTTTTATCTATTTGTTAAAATTACTGTGTTAAAAATATTTAAAATGATTTAAGTTTAATAAAATTATTTTTAACTATAAATTTTTTTTGTAAATGTCGACTGACTGGAGTTCAAAGCAAGTCAACTCTAGGATAGCGCGCGCCGCTATGCGATATTAAAATTTATAGTTTAAACTAGAGTTCGTGCCAAATAGAAATAGAACCGTCAATCATAATAGTTGGTAACATTATTTTTAAAAGGTAGGAACAAAATAGTATTGCATTTCTATGAGTGCATGCGGTGATAAGAGAGAGAGTTACATTACCGCTTAATAAACAAGGGTTAGAGGTATGCAAAGAACAGCCCATATAGTCAACCAGTACACTATAGTCGCGAATATGAGGTGCAATGATGTTTAAAATTCATAAGGTCAATCGTTTTTAAAAACATATCACATTATGATTTGTTTACATCATCATTGGCGTAGAAAAATAAAATAATTTTATTTTAAGTTAAACAAACGAACTAACTAGTAATAAACCAACAAACGATAAGAAATAATAAATATGAATAATTAAATTTTTAATTATATAACAATTATGACGGCTTGCAGCTTTGCAAGAAAATGTAAAACTAAAACAATTCGTAACATAGTGCCGGAATAAGTCACGGTGCGCTACTGAATGACTTAGAGTTCTTTAACTGGTTGGAGATATCTTAGAGGTATGGCTTACTTTGATTGACGGTTCTATTTCTATTTGGCACGAACTCTAATGACGAGCAGTCAAATTTTTTTTTAATCTTAAACGTAAATGTTTGGTGCATACTAAAAAAAACAAACTTAATTATGTGACCGAGAAGGCATTAAAATTTTCATTTGTTTATTTAAAAGTTAATTAAAAATAAATGACAACAAATAAGCAACCTTTTTTTTAAATTTTTTACCAAAATATAAACATATATAAACAATAAGTCCTGAAAATTTCATTAAGATATCTAACGGTTTCTTCGCAATTTAATTTTTAATTTATAGTTCCTAAAATGTTTATTGCAAAAAAAATTGTTGTTAAAAAGAAAATTTTGAAAAACTGTTTTAGGGAATGATTATTGGTAATCACTACTTGTAATTAAAATATATGAACTTAAATTCCATGACCAAGTGGAAAATGGGGTGTTCACTTGACGTGATCTGGCTCTCTGACGCCGAACTATACTCGCACCAAATCAGGTCGGCGCTGAACCGTTCTCGTGCTGAATTGGTCCTTTTTAGTTTAAAAAAATGTTATAGACACAGTACTTACTTGTAAATAATTGCTAAAATAAATATTTTTAATCATGAATAAAATATATACACTTGTTTCAGTATATGCGTAACGGTAGTAGTGCTAAACGTTCATTTCCGATCTCCACAAACGCACAAAATGGCACCATGGGTAAAAAGAGTATTCATTCATATATTACCACGGCTTTTAGTTATGAAACGACCACAATACGTATTTGAAAACCATAGGTACGTATATAATATTTACATAGTAGTTTTGTTTTAACGATTTACCTCCTAGGGCCTATTTCATAATGATTTTTACACTCATAATTTACAAATTTCAACTTACAATAATTTTCAAATATGTAGTAAGTGTATGGTATACTTTTTGTTTTAACTTGACAATTTTTTAATCAAAATTATTTTATAAGAAATCTTTAGATCAAACACAAGATGGATAAATGTATTATGATTATGTAAATGACTTTTATATATGACCTAATAATGGAGATTTAGAGAACCGAAGAGATGCCGAACGAATGGAAAATTGTTAAAAGACTCTTAATACATTAAAGGGAAACCTGGAGGAGTGTAGAAATTGCAGAGGCATAACATTGTTATACTGGGTGACCGTCTGAACTTTGAACATAGAGAATTTATATGGGAAATTGATTTTTTCTAAATTCCTGCTTCCCATTATAACGGATAAGAATAAAAAGTATATCAAATTAAAGAGATTTTTATTCCGCGCCTAAAGATATTTTACACTTGTTATTTGGTTTTTAAATTATTGTTACAAACTCGATAGTTCATCAGTACCAAATTTAAACTTATTAAATTAATTTTAGCAATTTAATCGTTTGTTGCATTTCTTTGTAACAATTTAAACTATTGATGAAATGATTCCATCTATTTAATATTCATCATCATCATCATCAATCCCTTCATGGATTAGGTCTTTGACCTGTTCCGGCCCATCTCTTCCTTGGTCGTCCTACGTCTCTGCGTCCTTGGGGTTTGTAGCTGTATAATTTAATATTATGGATGAATTTTTACAATACTTTTAAATTGAATTTTTACCTTACTTTAAAAGATGAATTAATACTTTTGTTGAAAATAATTTGGTTGAAAATAATTTTAAAACAATTTTGACTTTATTTGAAAGTAAAATATTATTATTAACTTAAGGTATTTGATTTAATCATTATCATTAACGTAACTCTTTTTATTGCAAACCCATTAACGTAACTATTCATTATTATCATTATTTAATTCACATAATCTTTATTAAATTCACATTTTTTATAGTAGTATTTTGCCGTAGATTCAAATTCTCTTTGAGAAAATATCATTAATACCTTTTGATTAACCGTAATAAATGGTGAATTGTGCAATTTGAAAATAGCAAATCGGTTCAATAGTAAGGTGAGACAGGTGGAAAGAGCTGCAAATAAGGTCAGTTCGAAATTCCTGTAATTAAGGGGAACCGAGGGGTAGACCCGGTAACTACCTACGAACGCGATCGGGGAATGAGTGATATCAACAAAGGTGACACCGTCTTAGACATCGACAACAATGACTCAGTGGTGGAAAACACAAGAAGAAAACGTACAGCAAGAAGCGAAGATTTTCGTAGAGGGTGAACGTTGGAATTGGGACACTTGCTTAGGAAGAATAGTGAAACACAATGGTCACACCACGGCTAAAAACTAATAAGCTAAATCGGTCGGAAACTTTCGAAGAAAACAATGACGAGTCATAGAATAAACGAATTAGGTAATGAAACGGATTATAGAAAGAATATTAGAAAAAGTGATTATGAGATATTGATAGCTACTTGGAATGTAAGGGGTATATTCGAGGGGGGAATGATAAAACAACTAATAAAATCCCTTAAAAAGTACAGAGTTGATATTTTAGCCTTACAAGAAACTAAACACGAAAACCGCGGGATATTTGACCAAGAAGGGTACACTTTTTTATGAGCAGCGGATCTAACAGAAGATTGAGAACAGGAATAGTGGTGAGCGAACGATTAAAGGTCGCTGTGATTAATTTGGAACCTGTGTTAGAGAGAATGTGTGCACTGAGACTGCGCGGTAAATATAAAAAAATAAGTCTATTAAACTTTCACGCACCAACTGAAGAATAACGAGTAACGAGGGTCCGATATAGACTCTGATCACTTCATGGTAGGAGCAAAGTTCAAACAAATAGTACTCATAAGCAAAGCACGGAAAACCAGTAAAGCAAACAAAGGATTGAGAATCTCATTCCAGAAAAAGATATCACAAGACGAATACTTGAAGTCAATTGAGAGTACAATAAAGAATGAAACGAAACCGGTGAGCATATAAGAAAATTCTGAATTCTTAACAAGGATCGTAAAAAATGCAGTATCCAACCAAAACATAATAAGAACAGGTAAAAACAACGAATGGTTACGACCAGGAGTGCCAGGAAGAAATTGGTAAGCGGGAAAAATTTAGAAAGATAATGCTACAACCAAAGACGGAAAAAACAAACGCAAATTCGAAGCACAAAGAAAGTCATGTAAAGCTCTAATCAGAGCAAAAAAAGGAAGCACTTAATACAAAACCTAGAGAGGATAGAAGAGGAATACGGATCGAGAGAAATAAGGAATTTCTACCAAGGCATAAAGAAGGTTCGAAAGGGTTACCAAACAAAAACGACAATATGCAAATAAAAGACAAACAAGGAAACTTGGTGGGTGGGCAAGCCGAAGTTGTCGAGCGATGGGCTGAATATTTCGAAGAGCTTTTAAACAAACCAACAAATGGCAATGAATACCAAGAAAAATGCGAGAGCAATATAAATGATTCAAGTGTAGAAGGACCAACTTTAGAAGATATACAAAAGATAATTTTCAACTTGAAAAATAATGGAAGCGCTGGCAACGGCGATATACGAGCGGTGATGATAAAATATGGGGGAGAAATAATTAAGAAAATGGTTCATGAATTAATTGAAGAAATATGGAACAAGGAGGAAATGCCAGAAAACTGGAGGGAAGCAGTGATATGCCCTCTAAACAAAAAAGGAGATAAGGCGAACTGCAAAAATTACAGAGGCATAGCACTGTTAAATGTCACATATAAAATTCTAGCCACGTGTATTAAAAACAAGTTGAAAAATGCTGAAAAAATATTAGGAGAATACCAAAGTGGATTAAGAAAATGTAGATCAGTAATAGACCAAATCTATGTCCTTAAGGAAATCCAAGCAATAAGTCATGAACCTAGATTACAAACGTATCTACTATTTATTGATTTCAAACAAGCGTATGACATATCAACAGGAAGCAACTCTATCTAGCACTGAAGGAATTTGGTAACCAAACTAATTAATTAGAATGATACAAATGACGTTAAACGAAACAACAAACGAGGTGAAAATGAATTGTAAAATGTCAAGAAGGGTCTAGATAGAAAGTAGATTGAGACAAGGTGACCCATTATCAGAAGTATTATTTAATGACGATCATCGCTCGAACAAAGTATGATCAACAACAAATCACGGAAAACATTTTAAATGCTGCGCAAAAGATGGGACTAAATGTTAACGAAACAAAATATGTGGTGTGGAACAATAAACCATTCCAAAAGGATAGCTTTTTACAAGCTAAGGTGAAACAAAACGTAGTGGTCAAATTTGAAGAGGTAGAAACATTCACATATCTAGGAACACTGGTGACGGAAAAACTGGAATGTCGAAGAAATAGCTGAAGAAAGCGCATTCGTACTAAATACAATATGGTCTGGTAGAATGTTTTCAAGAACGACAAAACTCGGAGTGTACAAAAGAATAGTACGACCGGTTGTGACATACGCAAGCGAGGTGTGGTCTATGAGGAAACAAGAACAAGTCATGCTGGATGTATGGGAAAGAAAAAATCTTGAGAAAAATATTAGGTGTAAAACATACTAATGAGATATGGTTGAGACGCACTAACCAGGAGTTGTATGAAATGTATGAAGAAGCGGCAATTATTGGAGTAGTCATGTCATACAGAATCAGATGTCATTTAGAGAGTATGAACGAGGAAAATAGCTTACAAAACATTGAGAATGGACATGGTGGAAGTGAAGAGAAGGAGAGGTAGACAAAAGACAAGATGGAACAAGGAGGTACATGAAGACTTAAATACCTTGCACATCACGGATTGGAGAGAGAAGTCCATAAATCGAAAGATATGGTCTAATGTAGTAAAACAAGCCATGCGCTTACAAGGCTTATAATAGCGCTACTATATTATTATGATTATTATTATACCTTTTGGATTTTTAGTTTACGTTGTTGCTTAATAGCACCTAACGACAAAATAGTGTGTAAGATCGGCAACACTATCAACTTCGAAATGAAATGCTCTTAGGACGCCAAATATTAGAATAAAACACAACAGGTTGAGAGAAGAGGATTTTTGAAATATTAAAGATGTGATGATAGAGATTAAGTATGTAAAACACACAGATGTACAATAGTCACACACTAAATGGCAGACTCGAGGTCCCAAACAGTAACAGCTGAAGGCGTAAATAATTAGGCTACTGCTGATTGACTGATGGTCGTCAATAAACAAATAACCAGAGGGCCACCAATACCCCCTCATCCAAAGTTACTCCACTAGATTGCTGCAAGGCTTGATGTAGTGTTGGACAATAGTGATTGCAAAATACTAAATAAACAGCACTTACCCCGTTTTACCCTTCCCAAATCTGCTATTGAATAATAGCAGCGACACAAAGATTTTACCTGGTCCGAATTCCTTCCAAGAGCTCTTTTCTGGATCCGGATCTGTGCCAATGAAATCAAAATTACTAAAACAGATAAATTCCGTTCACATAAGTAAGTCACAAAACACAAATTATCCAACTCAAGCTATCTAGTGGGGCTCACCAAAAGCAAGCAGATACAATAGCCAACCAATTATCTGATTGCAAAAAAATTCAGCAGTAGTTACAAATTATAATTTTAATAAAAGTTGTAATAAATAATAATTGCAATTAGCAGTCCAAATGCTTGGCAGGTAATGAGATATAATTATCAGATAGATAATTCAATGGTACGTTCGATACGATTTGGGGGTATCTCTTGAATTTATTCTTCCCAAATTAAACCAATAGAATATAATTTAAATACCAGATCCAAACCATTCCCGTTAAGCAAACAGATAATAATGGCTTATCTGCTGATTGCTTGTACCTTTGAAACCACTCGTATACCAATAATTTATCCTACTGCTACCAAGCAGATTTGCAATACTCTATATCCAAATTTTACATTAATTACGATCTTAGTGTTATTAACTTTTCATAAAAATCAAAGTTATTGAGACTTAAAATACTCTTATCAAAATTCATAGGCACTTTTATTAAAAAAAAAATCAAAATGCCCCTTATCAGGGGCGAGTGCCTATGTACCTATGTACCTATGTACATGTACCTATAACACGATTATATCTTTCCACGAAATTGACTTGTGGATGGTAATTGGCATTGTACCAAGCCTTTTTGGGATTGATGATGTTTAACTATGTGGTCTTTAAATAACTTGCCAGTAAACTGGGTACCATTGTCGCACATTACAATTTGCGGAACACCAAACAAAAGAAAAGTCTCCTCAACTTTCTGCATGATGGACGCAGCGGTGGCCTGTCTTAATTAGTGGACGACTATGAATTTCGTAAACCAATCCGAAATGACTAAAAGAAATGAGTTCCCTTTTTTAGTCCTTGGAAATGGATCCATCAAATCAATGGAAAGAATTTGGAATGGATACTCCACTCGTTTCGATTTTCCCATCAAACCAGGACGCAATTGGTTTGAAGCTTGGCTTGCAAGGCAAACTTCGCATTTCAGGACATACCGCTATATATCCGATTTCATTCGCGGCCAGTAATAAAGCTCGGAAATCTTGTGGAAGGTTTTAAACGCGCCTAGATGGCCACTTAATGGATTGTCATGGCAATCCTGCAATACTTCGCGGACGGCGAGATTTTGGTACCAACAATTTCCATTCTACCAAATTCTATCTATCCTCATTTTTAAAATTGGGATATCGATCCGGATGTGAATTGATTTTATCAATAATGCGTTGATACCAATCGATATTAAGTCAATCTACCTAATGAAGATTGGATAGAACCAAGCCAACGAAGGGCTTGATTTTCCGTGATAACAGTAAATTGAGTTCCCTCAATGTATGGTCGATACTTCTCGACACCGAACAAAATTGCCAAACATTCTTTTTCCATTGCGTGATAATTTTTTGCATGTTTATCAAGTGTACGACTAGCGTAAGCAATCACATTTTTATTTTCTCCTTTAATAACTAATATTTAAAACACTTACGGGCTACAATAAATTGCACTATTCACCGTAGAGTTAAAATTTTGTTTTAACTGAACGAGAATCTTCACGTTATGATTAGATTTATTTTCAAATTATGTCTTTATCTTCTTCGTTCTCTCGCGATGCGTTCGTTCTCAGTGGTGTTCCCCAGGGATCTGTTCTTGGTCCATTGTTATTTCTTATATACTATGCAGATCTACCATTCTTGATCTTGTCCTCAATTTCCTCATAATATGCCGATGACACCAAAATTTACAATAATCCTAATTTTCCCTATGATATTTTGCAAGATGATTTGGATGTAGTGATGAAGTGGTGTTCGGATTGGTTGGTTCCGATGAACATTGATAAGTGCATTATCATGGATCTCTGTAAGAACAAACAAAATAAAGAAAATACGCAGTTAACGGTTCGAGATTGAGAGTTGTTGAGTCACACAATGATTAGGGTGTAACAATAACATGTGATTTTTCTTGGAGGAGTCACATCAACACAATCTGCAATAGAGCTAGAACCATGATCTATCTTTTTTTCAAGTGCAGTGAGACGCCCAGTCCTGCTGTTGTTAAGGAAGATGTACATGACCTACAATCGGCCCCATCTCGAGTTCGCTGGTCCGGTGTGGTGTGCGGGGTTCGTGCGCGATGTTAACATTCTTAAATTTGTGCAGAGAGCTGGAACGCGATAGGTGTACCCTTGTCATGACGGACCATCTTATGCGGAACGTTTACGCATTTTCAATTTGACGGCTGTTGACCGGGGGGGTTTGAGGGGAGATTTGATAATCATTTTTAAAGCGCTTAACCATTTGTTTCCACTGGATATATCTCTTCGCGCATAACCTGGACAAACGCTTGCGTGAACACCGTCTAAAGTTGTTTCGCGAAAAGTTCAAAACCAGAGCCAGGGAACATTTTTTGTCAAATCGAGTCTTCAATGTTTGGAATGGTCTTCCCGATGACGTGGTGGCGGCTCCATCTGTTGATGCACTCAAGAATCGTTTAGATCTTCTGAGTCTTTCGTAGCAGGATTGATTGCGCATTTCTTGAAATTGGTGTTATTTTTTAATTGTTATTTTTTATTGTGTTTAAGTATTTGCTGGTTTACTTTGTACGTTTGATTCATTGATTATTGATTTTTATATTTCTTTGATTATTATCTGTGTTTTGACTTATATGTATCTAAATTTTTGTAATTTATAGAGTTAATCAGATGCATCCTCAACTCTTATTGTATTGCATAATAATAATAATCTTTCGAAAATCCAAAACCATCGACACCTTTTTTGACCGATACCGATCCCCACCCGTCAAAAGAGCTCCTGCCCTTAAATCCTGATACTTAACTCTCCTATCGCTAAATGACAGTTTAAAATTAGACAGTGTTGTACCGGAATAATTCCGAAAAACTTTTACAAATTTTAGTATTACGAGATATACATGGTTGGATTATTAAAATAACGAAGAATTGCCTTGATTCGACATTTAACTCGGAAAAACCCAACAGTGTGCTGAGACTGATTACGGATTGGAAGCCAAGTGAAACAAGAAACACTGAAAAAAACCTAATTAGTGAGGTGGTTTGATGAAGTTGCATGAAAATGTACGAAATTAGAAACTAATGCAAAACCAGAAATCAGGACGGACGTACTTGTACATGAAGAAATAGATTGTAAAAACTTCCAACGGAAGTCAGTATATTCCATGGAATTAAGTTGGTGACAACTAACTAGTCCCACCTTAGATAAGCTGGAATTATCCCTGATCTGTCCATACTAAAAAGTTTAAATATATAAATATATTGTAAAAATATTAATTTTTCTATACTTAACACCATTACATTTCAAAATGAATTCTAGCAAAAAATTTGCAGTGAAAACTTCTTTAGGCGCAGTGAGCGATATTTGCATGGGGTAAACTCATATTATATTGCCATTACCAACATATTACTGTTACGTCACGATTAGCTATGTAGCATCACAGATTAATATACTACAGATAGCTCGCGCTTATGGGAGAACGGGTGTCCCTTTTCAGGTATTTGGAAGCCAATTTTCTTAGTATGGAAGCCATTCACTTTATATTATAGAGGCGCTGGATGTTCGTGTTTATTCGTGGTTACGTTATCATTTCTCTTCTAGCCGCGGTTGGTGTATGATCGTGCTGCTAGACATTCATTAGCTCACATAGACGTTTTATGATATCATTTCTAATGTAGCGAAAGACCGTGGGTATGGTCGGGTACTTACGGATTTTTCCTGCTGGTACCCCACCAGAAATATGTTCTAAGGATAGGCATTGGCAGCTCTCTAGAAATCAGAAAAATACATTGCGCTAGCTATCTGTAGTATATTTAATCTGTGGTGGCATGATATATACTACATATAAGTATGACGTGTTGCATATACTTATGATATGAAAACTTCTTGGGCGACTTTTGTATCGATAAAATTTTATGACTTTATGGATGTAAAAACCAGACTAATTTCATTGATTTAAATTTTTGATACTACAATTAATTTGGAAATCCAAAAAGTTTCCAAAAAAACAGGCTGTCCGCATTGACTGTCTGTTTTTCTTTATCAACAAAAGTACTATCTAAACGAAGTGTTTCGTTAAAACAAATGCAATACTTTAAATTATAACTTAATACCATATTATTATTTCTAATTTTAAGTATATATTTTTAGGTATGTTTCAAGACGTTTTATTATACGAGGACAAGAGTTAAAACCATATTTTTATCCTTATCAAACAACGGCAGAAGTAGGCGAATCTGGTTTTCATAAACGATATTATAACAGAAGTCCGTCGAAAGAACAATTATCTCCAAGGTAATAAATAATAATTATCTAATAAAGCTGAAATACAAAACTACTGACGTAAAACGACCAAAAGAAGTTATTTTGTAATACAGTAGAACATCGATTACCGTGCGTATACTATATGTAAAATCAAACTTATAAAATTTATACTTACTTCGGAGCTGCACTTGCATTACATACAAAGCGGTTTAGTGTATTGTTTTGTATGAAATATACTATATAATAAGTATATTTTGTAATATTAACAAAAAAAAGTCAATTATTATTATCCGTGCTTTTCAATTATCCGTGAAAAGCTCGATCCCAGTCGGCCCGGATAATCGAGGTTCTACTGTATTGAGATTTAATTAGTAAAGAAGAAAACATTTCGTATCGAGTACCAAGGTGAAATTTGAATTGAAATTGAATTGAATGGAAATTTGTGAAATGGAAAAGTTATAAAAGATAGAATATTATTTATCGGGTTATTGTTGTTCTTGTATTATTACTGTTGTTATATAATTCTTACTTTTGCTCATCAGTTGATTGCTAAAGCCACAACATCGTTTATGCTGAATTATACTAGAAACCGGCTCTACACTATTTTGCTCATGTTAAATTTTAAATGCAGAAACACTCGATTTGAAATCTTCACGAATTACACAAAAACAAGTTATTAGAAGCAGAGTTGTTCATGCATTTTATGCCTTTTTTTGCTTATTTGTGCTGGTTTTCTACTTTAGTGTTTATTTTGGACTTTTTTTGAGTTTAAAATTTAGTTAGTTAGTGATCGACAATTCCTGAATTTATATAAATTGGGCAAAGCACCTCGGAATATAATCTTGGCGCTAAGGCTAGGTGAAATCCGCATTCAAAAGGAGAAGATTCTATTTAAACGCGAATACCTAGTCAAATCAACGTCTTTCTCATATATTTAACCCCCACCATATAACTTTCTGCCTTCTATCTATCAAAGGTCAAATAATATAAGTTTTAGGTGATAAGAGAGTGAATTACATTACCGCTTAATATACAAGGGTTTGAGGCACGGACGTAGCTATAAATTTTATATGGGGGGGGTTCAACATCGTACTTAACATAGAGCCGGATTAAGGGTATGTGAGGCCTGGGGCTAACTTCTTTGGAGCCCCTTGACTTGCATGGTCTGGAAAAATGCGCCGCAGGCGAAAATTTTTGATATTTCAAAGTCAACCGCGCTTAGATCAAAAGTAAAATTTTTGAAAAAATAATTATTATTATACATACATCGTACTTTATTATAATTTTTTTTATAAAACACAGATGTACATTAACATTTTAATAGCATTTTTTCTTACTTAAAGAAAGAGTCCAGCAATTTTTTGAGGATTCAAAAATTTGGAGGCCCGGGGCTGCAGCCCTCTTAGCCCCCCCTTAATTCGGCTCTGACTTTAAAACGATAAACCAGCTTTTGCCAGTGACTTCGTTAACGCCATAAAAAGTCAGAATTCTGTAAACCCCAATAAAATCAATCAAATGGATATTAAAAATTGCATGAACATGTTGGAATCCGTGTCATAAAAAATGGGTATTTGGCTAAAATTTGCGTAGTTGCTTAGGTTAAGAGGGGGGTTTGAACCCCCCAAACTCCCCCCTTATATACGCCCGTGGTTTGAGGTATGCAAAGAACACCCCATATAGTCAACCAGTTCACTATAGCAGCGAATATGAGGTGCAATGATGTTTAAAATTCATAAGGTCAATCGTTTTTAAAAACATATCACATTATGATTTGTTTACATCATCATTGCCGTAGAAAAATAAAATAATTTTATTTATACATTTCATTTTTAGTTAAACAAACGAACTAACTAAGTAATAAACCAACAAACGATAAGAAATAATAAATATGAATAATTAAAGTTTTAATTATATAACAATTTTGACGAAGAAAATGCAAAACTAAAACAATTCGTAACATATTACCGGAATAAGTCACGGTGCGCTATTGAATGACTTGGAGTTCTTTAACTGGTTGGAGATATCTTAGAGGTATGGCCTACTTTGATTGACGGTTCTATTTCTATTTGGCACGAACTCTATTACCTATTTTTCTTATATCTCATAGCAGATTTAAATAGTGCCTGAGAACGTAAAGTTTTACCTTTCACTGACATTTTCAAGTTCTTTAAAAGAACTAATTTTAATTATCAAGTTAAAAATTGTTATATTTACAAAAAAAATCAAACTTGCAACTTGTCAAATGTCAAAACATTAACCAAACATTAATAACCTAAAAATACCTAAATACTACTTTAGTCAAATTCATAACTTTTGTCTGTAAGACAACTCATTACTTTGCATTCTTGTCTCTCTTACGATAAACTATATAAGAAAATTATATATTATCCAAAGCACGAAAGGAAAGAAAAGAAAGATATATAATTTTCTTATATCGTTTAACGTAAGAGGGACAAGGATGCAAAATAATGAGTTGTCTTACAGACAAAAGCTGTGCATTTGACTAACGTAGGATTTAGGTATTTTTTTGTTAAAAATGGAAAGATCATAATATATAAGTTTTATACGTAAACTATTTTTATTTTATTTTTTTTCACAATATTTAAAGAGTTAAATCAAATTAAAAATTAATTTTGAAACTTAGTATCTAAAACGCACCGATAATTACCGAGCGCCTGTGACGTCATAATCACACAAACATCAAAGTAGATTTAAATTTGCTTCTATTTGACAGACAGTTGATTTGTGTTTATTCTGTTTTTACTTACTAAAAATTACATTACTTGATTGAAAATGTCTAATCGGAAAAGTTATCGGACCTGTTTCGTACCACTTTGTAGAAATACTACAATATACGTACACCTGAAAAAGTGTTTTTAAATGTGCCAAACGATGTTAAACGTCGAAAACAATGGTTTCTAGCAGCACGGCGTATTAATCCTAAAACTACATCAAATTTTTATTGTTGTGAAGATCACTTTGATGTAAGTATTTTATTGTAATTATTTAGTTAAGAATCATTTATATCAGAATCTGATCAAAATAAAATAGTTTCAAAAGTTAAGTTGTAAAGGGTGTTTGAAAATGAGCGCAAGATTTGAATTTTGCGGTATTATATTCTAATAGACGGTGCTGGGCTAAAAATTTAACTACTGCCAAGTAAACTCATTGCGATTATCAGTTATGATAAGCTATACAAAGAAAGAGCGGATTTTAATAGTGAAAACTTATTTAAAAAAATATGGTGCAAGTTTTGCAGTGACAGTTCGCCCGAATGTGTGCAATTTTTGGTCGACAAAAGGCACCAAATACTTTTACAGTTAAGAGTATATTAGCTGCCGAAGCTGCACAATCGTGACATTGAATATTTTGAACTTGGCTTAAATTTTCATAAATAATAATTGTCACTGAATAAGCTTTACTGCGAACTTTGTGCTCTGGACATACACGACCTTTCACTATGCAAATGCTATTTGCTCGTTTTAGTTGCACATATGTAACCTATCGCTTTATCGTCATATCTTTCGCGTGACACCCTAAAAAAATTTAATTAGGTACGTATGTTTAATAAAATTATTTTAAAACAAACTTACATTGACGCTTTAGCACCTCGAACTTCAGCTGAATTAAACCGAATATCATTCGTCAAAAACTCTGTCACCATAAAAATATCCACAACGGGTATATTATCAAAATTAGCCTTTATAAACCCTTGATCACATATTTTTATTAATAACTAATAACAAAACTACTATAACTTCAATTACTTTTATAAGTTCAAGTTGTTGACAGTGATTTGTGTGATTATGACGTCACATCAGCATGGCAGTCGATGGTTCCCGATTGTTGCGCTTTTCAAGTCATGTGATATTTTTTTAAATTTTCTAGATTTTAATTTATTTATAATTAATTCTATGTAACTTGAAAAAAAAATTTTGTGTTGATTTTCAATATTACTTATGATTAGGTATTGACATAAAATGAAAAAATTGATTATAATTTTTTATTCACATACCCAAAGCAATTTTTAATTTTGGTGTTCGAAATAAAAGTTTTGTGAATTTGTAAAGTGCCTTGAAGTGGGAATTTTGTTAAACCTTATTGGTTAAACCCTTCCGAGTTTTGGGATAGATCATGGTGCTTGGCGTTTGAGATTTTTGTCCATTTCCGTTTTTCTATTAGGGACAATAATCGCATCTCCTGTTGGAGGATTTTTATAATTCAGCCTCTTTTTCGGACGAACTCTATCTATTGTGTTTCTTCTTCTTCATCTTAATATAGGACTACGTCCTGTTATTCCCAAATGGTGTACCAAATTTACACTTGGCACCCCCTTGGTTCCTATAGGTGAAATTTAGGCTTTAGGTCACAACAGTGTAGTTGGCGCGACTGAGCTTCAAACCGCGGTCTCCCGCTCCGTAACTCGTCAATTTAAGCTTTATACCACACTGTTGGTAGGTATTGTGTTTGTTATAGAATAATAACTCTTGTTAAAGGAATATCGACCCTCCATAGCACCTACGAGGGCCCTCCTACTTCTGTGATTATTATAATCGCAGACGAAATTCCCGTTCTAAGGTTCAATTCCTATTGAGCTGTTCATCACTTGCCAGAAAACCAACAAGGGCATTTCGTAAGATAAGTATTGAGTCGTACCATTATATTGCTATACTAACTAACCCGGCAGACGTTGTCCTGCCAAAAAAAAATAAATTTTTTCGCATATTTGCAAAAACGTCGAATCAAAATTGCGACCTTGTAGCAAAGCATTTGTTTAGATACCTTTTCATATTAGTTAATTTTAATTTAAAATTAGTATTGAAATTTTGAACAATATATACAGTGGCGCTCAAAAGTAAGTTGGCAAATAGTATTTTAAAAGAAAATTTTCTTTCATTATATAGAAAGTTAGAGTTATACCTTTTAATTTAAAAGCCTTTAAAAAATTATATTACAAAAATTGAAGACAAATTTTGAAATATATAAAAGTTCTTTTAGAAAAAACTGTTTGCCAACTTACTTTTGAGTGCTACTGTATCTATTATATTTTAAATATTAAAATGTGCGGTCGACAGCTGCTCTTCCAACCGTTCTTCCTCTACTAAGAAATTTTCAAACGCAAGCAGCGACATTGCCAATTCTTCATTTTCTTTATCTTGCTCTGTTCGGTATTAGCCATATCCTCATCTCTTTTTCTTTTCCCTGCGTCATTCTTTTTTGTTATTGTAATAATAATAATAATAATAATCATCTTTATTTAAGGTACAAAATACAAAATATATTCCGTACGATGCGACGCATAGGTTTTCGGCCAAAGTTTTTTAAAATCTCTTATGAAGATTTAATGTCGCTCATAAGGGTATTCTGACTAACATTTAAAAATAGCAAAAAAATATCAAATATAATAGTTTAGGTTACTATTAATCATAAACAAGTATTTTCTTAGCATTAATTAGCTAAATAATTAATTAAACGCTAATTTAAAATTCAAATTTATAAACAAACTATCACATGACCACAAACGCGCTATTTTTGCCGTGACGTAATAGTTCATATTCAACATGGCGGGCCTGCAGCAAATGCTCTATATGAGTAAACAAAATCTAATTACATGTCAACTAGACATAAATAAATATAATAACTAGGGACCGGATCAATAGGCACAAAAAATCTAGAAAAAAAAACACTTTAAAATGCACGAAATTTGGCGTTAAAAAGTATAAATCGGAACTCTTTTAGTGTAAACTATTTTTGGACCCTTTAAGTAGAGACTAGATGAAGTTCGAAGATGAAAGTTCAAAATTCTTTTAGAATTGTTAAAATTTTCATTTATCAGACTGGTCATGAAATAAATTCAATTTAATTTCCTTGGAAACTTACATAGCCAGGCTTAGTGCTTGTTCACAATGTACGTAAAACGTAAAACCTACATAAAACGTACATAAGACGTAAAGTTGAACATATGTAAAATCAATCCAATGTTCACAATGTGCTTACGGAGCTTTTACGTTTACGTAGTTTTATGTTCAAATTTTGTTTACATATGTTTTACGTAAATCTTATATATTCAAGTGAAATTTGTGGTTTAAAGTTGCTAGTGTTTGGTTATAAATTGAACATGCATGAATAAAAAATTTTAGTTGAAATAGTATTTTCCGATTAATCCAATATATTAAATATTAAATCAACAAAAATTACTTCTATTTATTCTATTTTGTTATAAATAATCCATTTTAAAATTGAATGATTATTTAAAATAAATCATGTGACCATAAACGCTAGCGCCACAGGTTTGACGTCATCGGGCATAAATGTCCGCGCTCTTGATTACTCGTAATCACTTAAAAAAAATTATAACCAATTTTCATTGTGACAAACTTGATAATATCGCAGGGGATTCAAAACGGGAAGTAAAACTGCAATATTTTATTTATTACCAATTAGTGCCCTTCCGGGATAATTTCATTCAAATCCGGATTAAAAATAAGTAATTTCCACTAAAAGAATTTTACAAAAAAGTGAGAGATAAAATTCCAAGTTTTACCGAAGTTATTAAATGCCTAAAGAACTCTGCCATTAAAAAGCATGGAGCAAGCTATGAATATTTGTGCCCCGAGACGTCACAATAAAATGACGATTTGCGCGGTCGTTTCATTCGATTCAAATTGATGGATTTTTAAATATTTTTTAAATTGTTATCAAAACGAACATAAATGAATTAAATAGTATTAATCAGTATATTTTAGTATTTTTTATCCAACTACGCAATAAAAAAAAATTATGCATCTTCCTTATTAAAGTCCTTAACCCTTTAATGCATGATTTTTTTAAAACTAATGAAAAAAATATTTAATGTATAAATTTATACCCTTTATTCATAAAAAATAACAATAAAATCTTTTTTCAAGTCAGTGGCTATCAAACTTCCAAAAAAGTGTATGTTGTATATGTGCAACATTATGCAGTGGGAAGGTAACTTTTCAGTTAAACTTCTGTGTGAAATTTTTTGAAGCAGTTGTTTTTCTTGTTAAAACATAAATGCAAACCAAATTTTTCACAAGATGTTTGTGAATATCCACTACAACCTGGAAATTTACACCTATTTCTTGTCGTCCAAACCATCCAATGTCTTACTTGATCAAGCCGTACATCTCTGGGAGGAACATGCTTAATTGGTCCTTTTGTTCTTTTTGAAATGGAAACATTTTCCTTATTTTCATCGTTTTCAATATAAAGTGTATCTGATTCTTCGTCTGATTCTGGAATATATTCAGAATCATTCAGACTATCAGTATCTGAAAAATCTAACCCATCTTCACTAACATCGTTTAAATAAATGCCAAAATAATTAATTTGATGCAATTTTATTTTCAATAGTTTGAATTTAAAAATATTTTTGGTCGATTGCGCATGCGTATGTTGACATAATAATAATTATTATTACGTACATTGTGAACAATTTTACGGCTTATGTTGGTTTTATGTACAAATTACGTTTTGCGCTTATGTACTACGTTTTATGTCTTACGTACATTGTGAACAAGCACTTAAAGGGTGTTTACATAATAAGATTTTCCTTATGTTCGAGCTTAAGTGAAACGCTTAAAAGGGTGTTTACATTATAAGATTTTCCATAAGATTTTGCTAAAGATTTTACGTAAGACGATATTTCGCTGTTTACACCTTATGATTTTCCTTAAGATCAGACTCTTTAGCAAAAACATAGAGACAAACATAGCAAATTTTATCAAACATAAGGAATAGCACCGCACCTATTTTCTTAAGATTTTTCGTAAGATTTTTGATGAAATATTGACAGTTATGACATTTTAACGTTATGTTTTTGACATTAATGTGTTATATTTGCGATATTTCCTCATTATAGCTGATAAAAAAGCACGAATTATTAACTTGGAAGATTTATAATTTTTATAATAATTTTTTTTTAATTTAAAATTTGACCCAAAATTCACGATTGGCGGCGCTCACGTTTCCCCAGCGCCCCAACTTAAAATGTTAGATATTTCGCGAACCATGCTAACACTAACGAAAATAATTAATACACAAACGATCTATACCTAAATTGATCCAAAATTCGCGATGGGCGGCGCTGGGGAAATAGACTTCCTACTAATAGCATTAGTAGTACTGTTATGAAACGCGACCCTGATGTTACAAAAACACTCCTCACCGCCCACAGAACACACACCAAAATTTTGGTTTTTGATCTAGTAGTTCAAGAATTTAGTGGTTTCATACACTCACGTCTCTCTTATATCTTCTTCTTCATGTGCCCTCTCCTACCGGAGGTTGGCAACCATCATAGCTATTTGTACTTTTGATATTATAGCACGCAACAGCGATCTTGTGCTTTAACCGTACCACTGCCTAAGATTTTTAAGCCACGAAGTTCTGCGACGACTAGGCCCTCTTCTTCCATTGATCTTGCCCTAAATTATCTGCTAGAGCAGTTGGTATTTCTCGCCTCGTATCACATGTCCGAAATACTCCAATTTACACTTCTTCACTGTATTCATTATTTCCAATGAAGTACCCATTTTCCGAAGCATCTCAACGTTAGTGACGTGATCCACCCATGAGATGAGTCCATATCTCAAACGCGTTTATTCTCTACACGAGTCTTCTATAAGGGTTCAAGCCTCAGCACCATACAACAAGATAAGAATGATGTAGCATTTCAAAATTCGCATTCTTAGATCTATATTCAAAGTCGCGATTAGATAAATATACTTCGCATTTTTACAAAAGCATTTCTTTCTTGTTCTATGCGACATCTTATCTCCTGGTGCTGTTCCCAGTGTTGGTATAGATGAGAATTCATTTCAATATATTGGCATAATTTCGGATTAAACGCATGCTTTCCATAAATAGGAAAATTACGTGTCCCAAAATATTATACCCTGGAGTACATTATTTATTTCTTGATTCTATTAAAAAAACAAACAAACGAAGCAAAATAATCATTTTTTGTTTGCAACCAATTCAACTAGAATATTTTTTAATTTAATGTGGTCACATTGGGAGTTGGGATTTTTGATTTTTGAATAAACGATTGATAACAAAAAAGGAAAATATGTTTTATTGGTTATTTATTACTATCTACAAT
Organism: Cantharis lateralis; assembly: GCA_963170105.1. Taxonomy (NCBI): domain Eukaryota; kingdom Metazoa; phylum Arthropoda; class Insecta; order Coleoptera; family Cantharidae; genus Cantharis; species Cantharis lateralis. The sequence goes on from OY720629.1 coordinate 17,185,967, forward strand.
AATTAATTAATAAGAAAAACACCAAATTAAAAAAACTCATCTACAAACAGTCCTTGGACAAAATAATATGAACACTCTTAAATTTTTAATTTATTTAAAGGAGGATAAAGCATTTTCCAAGCAAATTCCTTAGATATATTTTCCAATTACAATAAAATTATTGTTTTGAAGTAGTTTTGTAACACCTTTTTAAAAAAATTTTTCGGTTTATGAAATAGTAGATATATAAAGTTATTCAGTTCATTAGATTAATAATTTTTTTTTTTATTATCATCCAAGCATATTACAATCTGTCTTAAAAAGACAATAAGAAATAGTATTATTAGGAAAAATTATCATAGTAGAGGTCCATCCAGTGACGAATCTCCTTAACATGTATCATTAATTATTGATATTTATAACTTGACGAATATTAAATATATTTCAGCATCGCTATTTAATTCCTCTGTGGGAGATCCAGGGGGTCATGTCTCTTCAGTTTTCTCAAGATTGGTGTTATAAGAAGATCTCTGTCAAGAGTATTTGGGTGTTCATCCAGTCGAACTTGGTACTTAGTACTCAGGGTGGCAATTACTTTCGTGACTGTATCTACTTGCAGATCCTTGTGGATGTTTTGATTTGTAACGTACCATGGTGCGCCACAAAAACGAAATCTTGATGAAAGTTTTGACTACCTCCAGTTTTAACATAAAAAGTTCAAAAGAATTCGTAGAAGTCATTAAACACCAGATACTCCCGAAAGATTATATTTTGCTGTCATTGGATGTGGTTTCACTTTTCCCTAGCATACCAAGGGAATTAGTTGAAAGAGCTCTAAAGAAAAAGTGGAGGTTCATTAGTTGTTACACCGATCTTAGTTTTGAGGAGATGTTGCAACTCATAGATTTATGTTTTAGCACCAGCTACTTCAAATACGATGGAAAGTTTTTTAGGCAACTGGATGGGTTGGCAATGGGAAACCCTGCGAGCCCTGCATTGGCTGGTTTGGTAATGGAAGTTCTAATAGAAGAAGTATTGAAAGACATAGGTTTCCGCGTCCCTTTCTTTTATTTGTATGTGGATGATTCTTTTACAGCTGCACCTAAGGATAAAGTGGGAAAGTTTTTGACAGCTTTCAATAGCTACCATGATAGAATTAAGTTTACCTTAGAAAAAGAGATACAAGGAGAAATAATTTTCTTAGACATGAGAGTGAAAAGAACAAGTGAGGAAATCCTAACAAATTGGTACATGAAGCCATATTCATCTCAAAGATTAGTAAGTTACAGGTCGTACCACCAATTTAAACACAAAACAGCATTAGTGTATGGACTCATTAAGAGAGTAACCGATATAAGTCATGCCAAATACAAAGACGAAAATAGGATCCGAATTACAGATCTGTTAAGAAAACAAAATGGCTATCCGAATTGGCTTATTAATAATATGTTCAAAAAGCTCGAAAAACGAGAAAGAAGTAGTAGTGCACAAAGTGATGAATACAAGTATGATAATGAAATAAAAACAAATAAATATTTCAAGTTCCCATATGTAGAAAATCTAACAGAACAAATAAATAGAATATTAAAACTTTGTACTTTGGCCACATACAATTTAAAGAACCATAGAAGCCTTTTAACTAATCTTAAGGACCGGACAGATAAGGGAATGAGGTCAGAGGTGATCTACCGAATCCCTTGTGCGGATTGCCCAGCCACGTACATAGGCCAGACGAGGCAATGGATAAACAAACGCATCAAACAGCACATAGGTGATTGTGAGAGAAAAGATAAAAATAAAAAGAAGAAGCTTACAGATATCGGAACAACGAGAGAAAGGGAGGAAGAAGAAGATAAGGATGGTTGGGGAAAGACAGCATTAGTACAACATTGCGAAGATACGGGACACTGCTTCAATTTTGATAAAACTACTGTTTTAGATTACGAACAAAGTTGCTTGAAGAGAAATATTAGTAAGATGTTTTTCATAAAGTCCGAAAGAGATAGCATTAATTATATAGAGGACACACAAAAACTAAGCATTTTTTATGGAGATCTACAAGGTGGTGGTTAATTTGTTTTGGGTTTTTTGATGAGATCCTTTTATCGGTTTTGAATTGTTCCGTTTGAAATTTGACCTATCGTAGTCGACGTTTGCAGAGATACCATTTGAACTGATAATTCTTGATTACTTTATATATTTTATATTTTGTGTTTTACATTGTGACATGTTAAAAAGGTTTTTAATTGTTGACACCTTATTGTATTAAGTTGTGATTTGGTTTTTTGGAGTTCTCACTGTGTTTTTTTAATATTACTGTTATGTTGATTTTTATATCGCATTTAGTTACTAATAAAATAATGTACCCCTGGTCTCTGTAAACTGAACTTGAGGTAAGGATTTTGTTAATTTCTGCAGGTTGTTGAATTTTATTGTTTTTAGTCCTGGAGAAGAACGAAATATATGTTCGAAACGTCGACAAAAAGTTGAAGTTTTTTATTAGACCTGCCCTAGATAAATCCCGATAGACTTTTTATAGTTAATTGAGTTGCGGACGATAACAATTATGAATTTCTCTCAAGATTTTCGATTGAAACCGCTGTATTTTTAAAATATTGGTGTCGCTGGCGCAGGCCCAGAGTTGAACTCCGTAAGTCCAAATGGGTTTCAAGATTGACTACAAGAGGAGCTTATTTTCCATTTTAGGCGAGAACTACGACCCATAAGCCAATACATTTTGCGGTAGATTAGACCTAGTTGTAGGCGTTTATACCATATGTGTTTAGCCCAATTTAGCCGACGGTCCAAATGAAGACCCAGGTACTTAATCTCGTCCTTTTGTGGTAGAGGAATGTTGCACAGTGACACCGATGGGCACGTTTCTCGTCGTAGGGCGAATGTTATATGTGTTGATTTGGTGCCATTCGCTTTTATTCGCCATGTTTTAAGCCAGGTTTCAATTTCATGCCGCACCCGCACCCTGGACTTAGTCCTGTCTAATACAAACATCACAGTGACACGCAGTCTTGAAGCATTGATCTTGGAGGACGAGTATTATCCACCGCTTGCTCTTTCCGCTCAGCTGTCAAAACCTTGCAATCCCTGTTTTGCCCCGAATCTGGATAGGAGCTTTGACTTTAAGAAAGCTGACTTCGTTCTCATGTACCGATTATTCGATGAGACGGACTGGTCATCTGTGTCTGACTGCGATGATGTAAACTTGGCCTGCGACGCTTTCTATTCGAATGTTGACAGGGTTTTCCGTGCGAGTGTCCCTCTGGGTACCTGCAGGACCCACAGACGTTACCCTCCATGGTTCACAAAAGAACTTATTGCTGACATCCGCCTAAAGTCACGATATCACAGACGTTATTTAAAGTCCGGTTCGATCGGTGACTACGAATCTTTCAAGCGCCACAGAGCCTCGGTTAAGTCACAGACCACCGAGTGTTATCGGGATTATCTCTCACGTTCCGCTAACGCTATTTGTTCCGATCCCTCGCAATTCTGGACTTTTGTGAAGAGCAGAAAAGGTGATTCCAGAATACCAGGTTCTCTGCAGTTCGAAGGAATCGAATATTCTGATACTAACTCAATAGTCAACGCTTTTGCTGATTATTTCAAATCGGTTTTCATTCAATTCGATGTTTCATTATCCTCGTGTTGCGACTACATTAATCCATCCCTTTTAATCCACACTCCGACCATCACGATTGCGGATGTCACTACAGCTCTGCAACGCTCAAAAAACAAACTTACCAGTGGAGTAGATGGCATACCTGCCTTTATACTGAAAGACTGTGCCTAGACTTTTGCAGATCCCCTTCTGCATATTTTCAACTTGATTCTTTCTTCAGCAACTTTCCCACAATCCTGGAAGATCGCACGCCTTTGTCCGGTCCTGAAAAAGGGCAGTCCTTCTGAAATTAGCAATTACCGTCCGATCTCAATTTTGTCCAACCTATCCAAGGCAAGACATGATCACATTTATGCTCATGTCAGGAGTTCTTTGTCTCTCTCTCAACATGGCTTTATGAGCGGTCGCTCAACAGTTATCTGGCATCCTTTAAACAGTTTGTCTCCGAAACTTTAGACGGCCAGGGGCAGGTCGATACAATCTACACCGACTTCCAGAAAGCATTTGACCAACTTGACCTCTACAGACTGATTGGGAAGTTATCATCGTTTGGCTTCTCTAATCGGCTGATTGATTTCTTCCGCTCATATCTATTTGAGCGCAGGCAGTTTGTTGAATATCGTGGCCATAAGTCTTCGGTCTTCTCTGCTAGTTCGGGCGTTCCTCAAGGGTCCAACCTTGGGCCTCTTCTTTTTTTACTTTTTGTGAACGATCTACCCAGTCTTATAGCATCCCACAAATTGCTATATGTTGACGACCTGAAAATTTATTCAAGTATCTCCACGCTTGACGATTGTTGGCGTCTCTAAGCCGATCTGGATGCTGTTGCTGCCTGGTGCGTGTGTAATCGGCTGCAGTTGCAAATTCCTAAATGTAAGGTGGTCTCCTTTACCAACAGAAAGACCTCGATAGATTTTTGTTATTCCTGCGATGACATTTGTTTGAAGCGATGCGATTCTTTTAGTGACCTGGGTGTAACCTTCGATTCTCATCTGACGTTCTCGGAGCACAGTGGTGTCACCTTGGGTAGTGCCTCCCGCATGTACGGTTTCATCTATCGTAACATGCATGACCTTCGTAAATTTTCTTGTTTAAAACTTCTGTTTATTAGCTTCGTACGATCAAGGCTGGAATATGCTGCGCTGATATGGTACCCGATGCACGCATACCACATCAGGCGATTGGAATCAGTTCAACGAAGATTTTTGAAATACTAGGCATTCCTGCAGGATGGTGCTTACCCGATACAGGGCTTCGATCACAGTGTGCTCCTTGATCGGTTCGACTTCGAGTCTCTGGAGAGCAGGCGCTTTACGTCGTCTGTTCTGTTTATCTGCAAACTACTGAGAGACATGATCGACTGTCCGTTCTTGTTGGATGAGATCAGCTTTCATATACCTAGAGGTTGCTCAAGACGGCACAACCTCTTCTACTGTCGGATATGCAGGACGTACTATCTTGTTCTGTCTCCTATCTCCATCTGCTGCCGCAACTTTAACACCATCGCCAACGTTGCTGACCCCTTCCATATGAGCCTAAGGGAAATCGCGGCGCTTTGTCACTAGCGCGCCACCTGATTTGCCTATATGTTTTTTCTTTTTTCTTTGTAACATAAATGCTTGGGGTTGCCTTTTTTTTTATATATACAATATGTATTATATATTGAAATGTATTTTCCCCGCTGCTTAATTTTTATAAATGGTCGCGGTTCTGGAGAAAATTAAAAAATCTTAAAAATGCCCGGCTAACTATTAAAATTTTTAATTTTTAATCCTCTAAATTTTATTTTTATCCGCTCTGCTCGCAGATAGTTGTTTATCGTATTGCAACTTGCGATTCCTTGTGATTTTAAACAAATAACTCTTCCTACCACGAAAATTTCAATTTTGTAATTTTAACCGTTTTCAATCCAACCATCATCCAAAATCTTCCAAAACAACTTCACTCTCCAAAACCAAAACCTTTTGAACCGCCTCCGCTCCAGCCTTAATATTCACAACTCAAACTCAAAAATGCAATTTTCTTTTTATTTTATTTTGCAACAAAGCCAAATTTAAATCAAATTTACAAAACGATTTTCCGAATTACGGAACGGCCGCCGTCCGTCCGTTCGCTTCGTTGTCAACTCCATTATCTCTCCCTCCAATATTTTTAACTTAAATTTTCAAAATTCGAAAACTAACAAAAAACACATTTGTAAAAATTACACAACAATATGTTTTTTTGTACACACTCCATATAATGAGTTTTCAACTGTTTGGTGTGTGTCTAAACCGTTAAATAAATAAATAAATAAATGGCTCTGTAAGAAGCTTGAAGCAATCCTGGGATCGTAGTGTGATGCCAAGATGGCAGTATCATCTGCAAAGGTGGCGGTGACTGTGTTGTTGGTCGTCGGCAAGTCAGCCGTGTATATCAGATACAATATGGGTCCGAGGACGCTGACTTGTGGAACTCCGGAGCTGATACGACTCAAGGAAGACTGAGATTCACCAAACTTGACTAGGAAATATCTGTCTGTCAAATAAGATTTTAGTAATTTGCAGAATGGGTGTGGTAAGTTATTTTTCATTTTAAATATCAGGCCCTCATGCCAAACCTTATCGAATGCCTGCGTGACATCTAGGAATGCAGCCGAGCAATATCTCTTGCTTTCAAAGTCTTGCTTTATGTGTTTGACTATTCGATTCACTTGTTCCACAGTGGAATGCTTATGACATCTGGAATCTTGTTTGTATCTGTGGGCCAGTACGTTGATGGTTGTCCCGTTGATAGCTGCTGTAAGTTGTTATTTTGCATTGCAAGATACAATTGTTGACCTCGTGGAGTTATCAACCTAGACCCCCAGTGTTGATGCTTTGCATTGAAGTCGCCCCCAGCCACAAAGCGATGCCCCAGAGATTTTAAAAATATTTCAAATTGCTCTTTTTTAATGGAAATATTTGGTGGACAGTAGACTGCTGAAATTATCAGCTTTCCATGTTCATCTTGGACTTCCAAAGTTGTAGCCTGTATGTTTCGCTGGCAGGTTTTGGATATTTCGTGGTGTTTTATGTTGTTTTTTATTATAATAGCTGTTCCTCCACGAGCCTTACCCTCCGGGTGACGAGTGTGATAAATTGTATAATGTGGAATCCTAATATAGCTTTTTTCCGTTAAATGGGCTTCAGATATTAATATCATATCCAGTTTTTGTTTGACAATGAATAGGTACCTTGATTTCTTGGCAGTGGTTTACCAAGCCGTTAGCGTTTAAGACAGCTATTTTAAACCTGGTGTCTGGCATGAAATTGTTGTGGTATCATAGATATTAGGAGGTCAAGCATCCGGTCCATTTTATCCATCATTTTGAGGATAATTTGTTCCAGATTGTTGTTGTTAGGCTGCTGCTGTGCAACAGCGAATGCTTGACTTTGATTGGTTGATTGCTGTTGTGGAGCAGCGAAGTATTGAATTTGTGGTTCGCTATTGATTGTTTTCTGCTTTACCCTTTCAGAATATGTGATTGTGGGTGTGTAATTTTGACTAGATGGGTTTCCATTAGGTTGTACTGCGGACCTATTTCGCATTGGGGGAAATCTTTTCCGTTGGAGTTCCTTATATACATAACCCTTATAGTTTGCGGGATGCTTTCCTCCGCAATTGACACATTTGACATTCTCGCTTCGTTCGCGCTGAGGGCACTCTTGTGTAAGGTGACCACCTGCACATTTGACACATCGCGGGTTGAGGTAGCAATATCTCCGTGTATGGCCATAACGTTGGCAATTCATACACTGTGGAAGTTCGCGCTTAGGGTGAGGTGGCTCAATCTTTACAATGGTGTTTAGTAGTTTTTTTACCTCATAGATGTTTTTATTGTTTGGGCTTGCAGTTAACTCGATATTGAACAAGGGCAGAGGATTTCCAGTGATTTTTTGACGAATATTGGATACATTTCGTACTTCATGACCCAATTCCTCCACTGCTGCTTTTATTGTTGCTTTTTCTGTCGAGTGGTGGATGTTACGCACCACTACACGGAATGTACGCTCCTATTTAGTTTGGTATGTATGAAATTGTGTGTTTTTTTCCGTAAGAGCTTTTACAACTTGAGGGTAGTCTTCTGCTAGGTTGAGTTGTACCTTTACCTCTGTAGCGTTAGTGTTTTTCAGTGTGTAGCCTCCGTTTGATTTTTCGGTTAGGAGCATCATTAGTGGTTGGATATTTTCAACTCCATAAATAAATAAGGGTGGTGGTCTATTTATTTTTGCTGTAGGTTCCTCGCTTTCTTCCTCTTTTCCATTAATTCCCTTCGGCTGGCGTTTTTTCCGTGTTTACTTCAGAATCCTGAAGGACAGCAAATCTGTTGGTGGTAAGTATTGGCTTATTTAACCAGTAATCCCTCAGTGTACTTTGTTTCGCATTTCTATTGTCGGGACTATCTTCCCTTCTATTACGTTTTTTGTTTACAGGATTTTTCCAGTCGTACTTTTGGTTACTACGAGATGGTCCTGGTGAGAGATTTTGTGATTGCCAATGATCAACATGAGATTGTTGACTCTGAAACCCGTTCGATTGCACTGGAATCCATTGCATTTGCTTTGGATTTGACTGGTGTTCTGGCATTTGGGGAGGAAGTGCATTTGGTACGCTTAGATTCGTAATAATTTCATGATTTGGATATTGGATCATTTGTGGATAATTTTGATTATAATTATTATGATAGGTTAGTGGGTTCGATTGTTGCAATTGGAGTGGGTACGGTCCTGTCGTTTGTTGATGCACCTGTTCTGTAATTACACCATGATCGTGAGAAACTAATTGATTTGTTGACGAAGGCGCTCTTGGTAGACTTGGCCACGATTCATCTTGGTGCGTTTTCGATGTTTGGTGTACGTGTATGTTGCCTCCTTTGGGAGGCGGTGTACGCTACATTTTTATCAATGTGTGCGATGATTACATTTTAACCTAACTTTTAGCGTGATCCACAAAATCCGAAAAATAACCGCCAAACTTACGGTGTTTACGGTTCAAACCCTCGCACCCGAAACTCGTCAGTCACTGTGGTCGATAATCACTGTATCACTATTAAAAGAAACACTACAAATATTGAATTTTCAGTAAATTCCTACGAATAACAAACACGATACCTTTCAAGGCTGATAACATTATAAATGAGTAAAAATAAATTTAAATGCTATAGAAAATGATGTGGTCAGTATACTTACAAGAGGTAAATAAGTCGAAAATTAGTGTAATAACCCACACATTTTTTTAAAAAGGTGTTACAAAACTTCTTTAAAGCAATAATTTTATTGTGATTAGAAAAAATCTCATAGGAATTCGCTTGGAAAATGCTTTATCCTCCGCTAAATAAATTGAAAATTTAAGAGTGTTCATATTATTTTGTCCAAGGACTGTAGAGTTGTTTGTCTCTTCTGTACGAGGAGTAAATTATTTATATAAAGTTTATACTAGTAAAGTATTTAAAAATCTAACGACCTCATCAGCACACCACACCGGAAAACTTATAAAAAAATCGGCTATGTAGACATCGAATAACGAAATACGCATAACTTTCCCCATAGATGTCGTTTACGTCAAACGCTTATGTCAAATTGACAGTAACAAAATGGTGGTCTAAAAGTAATTAACACTAGAACTTTTTCAAATACGTACACGTATACGTATGTATAAGCAAATATTATAGACTAATAATACGTTCAACTTCGTGAAAAATTAGGACTCCGACCTCTGGTGACTGGAAGTGTAATGAGAAATGTAAACAAATACGTTTTTAGGTTAAGGGCTGAAATATTCATCTCTCGTTAATCTGCTAAGCAACTTAAATTACCTGTAAACCTACCACGTGACGTGATTCGTCAAATAGCAGACATCCGTGGTATCCTAAGCTGAAAATTATTTTTAAATATTGGCTTAAATGCGCATTAGTAGTATTTGGCATTAGCGAATTGACGTGAATTTTACATCTCGTCATGCTAGATGGCGCTAAAAAAATATGTCTGACGAACTCTATGTAAAACTCGTGAAGTTGTACGTATTATAAACTAGAGGGAAAGTATTGTAATCCACTCAAAAATTAAATATCGAAATTTTGGTATTAAAATGTTTCTTATCATGCTCTGATACGATTGTGTGAATTTTAGTAATTCACACAACCGAAGTAAGAGGCCAGCTGAAAATGGTGAAAATCTGTTGAAAATTGCGGAAATGATGAACAAAATAAAAAAAGTTCAAGTGTCAATTTCTTTTAGACCACCTTTTGTTACTGTCAATTTGACATAAACGTTTGACGTCAGCGCCATCAATGGTGAAAGTTATGCGATGTCTACATAGCCGATTTTTTTATTTTGTCGCGGTTCAACCTGCGCGATTGATACTATTTCCATTCATACCTCAACGACCAACATACAGCCGAACATGTTACTAAAATTCACACAATCGTATCAGAGCATGATAAGAAACATTTTAATACCAAAATTTCGATATTTAATTTTTGAGTGGATTACAATACTTTCCCTATACGTATGGGGAAAGTAAAAATTTTCTTTTGTTGTAAATTTTAATTTTAATAAATTGGTATACCGTTAATAAATAAATAAACAAATAAAAATTATTTAAGGTAGTATATCCGTAAAATCACTTTTTTTTATATTTTCATAAAATTTTGGGATTATATAAGAAATAACCTCTCGCATTATATTGCTGAAATTCGAAATTTTTGACGGTTCAATAAAGGAAATATTCGCGATTAAAGTTTGAACTTTTTGCATGGGTTAAATGTACCAGTTGACTAAAAGTTACACATTTCACATCATAACTAAAAAAATGTTCTTTTGATTTTTTCAAAAAACTACTAATTTGTATATCAGCTTATCACAAATATGTTGAATAAAAAAAAAAGGTTACTGACGGTTTTGCTACAAAGATAAACATTTATAAAATATGCACAATTAAGCTGTGCTCGGTTAGTGAAGGGGCATGCCAATGAGCGTCTGACAACGCTGTGCAAGTAATTTGACGGATGATTCGCATAGATAAGAGAATATTATAGATAGGCAACTTTTCGATATTTTATAAACCTTATTAGCGCGCAAAAAAACTGATTTAAGAAGCAATATCACAATTTATTTGGTTAAATCCAAGTTAAACCAGTTGAACTTTTAAACATTTTGCACATTTTCTTGCGCGCTTCTAAAGTTTTCACATTTAGGTTTGACACATACGACATACATAACCTTAAATTAAAATGTGACACAAAACGCAACGTTGCCATACCTTTTGTATGTATGCAGTTGTGCGTCATTATCAATGCATTGTACGAATTTAAAGTACACTCCCAGAAAAAATAATTATTTCTTTCTCTCTCTTTTTTAAATTATTTTACGTTCACACTGGAATTTATTTTTGTATCCGATTGTCGCGGAGAAACTACCTTAAATAAAAAATAAAAATTTTAATATAAAATATTTGACTAATTTCCTGTGAATATTTGTGAATGTGAATTTTTACAGCTATGAAAAACTTGTAAGATTTAAAACGAAAAACGTGGGGCGCATGCATGAGGCAAGTCACCAACAATATAAAATGATCTGAACTCTTGTGTGAGTCTTCTCAACGACAGCTACTCTTCTACACCCCTTATTATAATCTATAATACTAAATAAAGAAATACAATAAGAAATAAATAGTAACAGGTAAATAAATTATACCACAGATTAATATACAGATAGCCAACGGGCTGCAAAAAATTAGCAACACATTTTTTAGTTCATTATAAACATTTCAGATGGAGCACGAATACTCTCGCTTTATTAATCATTAGAATATCATTAGTCATTACAGCGTCATTATAGAAACCTGCAATAGGAAGGTAAGAACACAGAGTAAGATCAAAGATAACAGAGATGAAAAATTTTTATTATACAATAAATGACAATATGCCGTGAAGTAACATTAACAAGATATGCACATGCTGGATATCGCTAACGGAGTAGGTAACTTAACACTGTGTAAAAGTCGGCAGCTTTTAAAACGCAACTTATTATTGTACAAAATTAGTACTTTATGTATATATATATATACGTACTTGCTTTACCTTTGAACAACACTAGGTTAAAATCGGATTATAATTATTGTTGATTAAAATGGTTTAAGATAAAAAATTAAACATAAACTAGGTAAATAATAAGTAATTAAATTAAATATTTATAATATTACAAATGTACACGTATGAAAATATTTGTACAGATAAAATCAGTTTTTTCAATTATTTATCATGGTTTAAAATAGTTTTGAAAATTGTATCTACAATATGATAGGTACCTATATGATAATTTGTACATATTTACATAAAAAATGTGCACACGAATATAATTTTTACTTATTTTGTAAAATACGTAATTTTGGATTAGGCTTCCCTTGAGCATTTTTAATTAGTTTCTTTCCGTATTTCCATTTACATTCCTTATAAATTTTTGTTCTGACCATTAATTCTATAAAATATTGAAAATGTTCAAAGCAAAACTCGCCACTAAAAAATGATTTTACATCTTTTGAAAGTTTTTTTACAATATTGTAACTTAAGTCGTTTTTTTCGGGATTTTTGTTAAACATTTTATAAAATTGCTTTAAACTTATTTTGGTAAATTGTTCAATTCTACTGTTAGGAACCCTCAAACCAGTTGAATCTGCTGAAACGTTTCCATACAACTTATTTAAAATTAATAATTGTTCGGGGTTATTTAGAGAACCTTCGGCGTTTAATAAGCCCATCTTGCACTTTTCACATTTAAATTTTTCAATTGTTTTTTTACACAAGTAGCCTGCATAGTATGTTATAGCACAATCCTCAAAACTACAACTTTTCCGTTTCACAAAATCTGAGTTTCCGCTAATAGAAGGCACTACCTCTTCTTCCGATTCGACTGTTTTTAAAATTGTAAAAGAATCTGAAGAAGAACTGACACTACTAATATTCGAACCGAAATCACTATTTTCGCCTTCTAACAATTCGTTTAAACTATCATTTTCAGTATGTTTATCATTCGATTTATTTAACTGTTCATCTAAAGGTAAATTATCTACACGGGGTTCACTTATATACAAAGTTGAGTCAAAATCGAATTCACAATTTGAAGATGATGGGGGTTTCACTAAATTATTAATTGTACAGCTTCTAAAACTGGTACGAAAAGCTCTAGCGGTGGAATTAAAATTGAAACCACCTCTTTGTCTAATCACCGAAAAAAAGTTTTCTAACGGATCTTGATTTAATCGAGATGTTAAAATGAATTCCGTTCCACTTTTCAATTCTTCTTCGTATAGCATCAATATTGAATTGATGCTCCAAACAAAACCATCAAAACATGGTGGTCTTTTAACTTGACCATTGCCATCCTTTCTAATTTTGAAAATTTTTTTCATAATATTACGTAAAGAAATGAGCGTTTGTTGAACAGATTGACTTTTTCTTGAAATAGCACAGCGAAAAGGATTTTTATTAAATTGAAACTTGCTGTTCAAACAATCAAACCCTTTATCCAACAGATCAATAAATTCTGCGGTATTTATTGCTGTTTCGCTGTTGATGGCTTGAGTTTCTACCGCCGTTTTTATTGCTGCTGCCATGCTATGGCTCAACACTTGCAGAGCAGTTGAACACGACATTTTTTGGAACGGACTGGGATTAATATGGGCATCTGTAATTTTGGTTAGAGATCGTGCATACTTATTTATTTTATCAGCATTATAAGTATCGACGATGTCTGAAAATCTTATTATCTTATCATCATAAATAAAATCATGCGTTAACAAATTATTTCTCAAACTTTTGTAAATATGTGGTATATCATAAATAATTTGTATTTGCTTCTTATTTATGAAAAAGTAAGGAGTTTCTGAGCTTGCTCCTAATAATTTAAAAGCAGCCACGTTGGTTGTTCCTTGGTCGCCCACTATTGCTTTTACAATAATACCACATTTTTGTAGCAACGAAATTACTTCTAAAATTAATTTCTTTAAATTTATATTATTAACTCCGGCATTGCTTAAAAAGTAAGCAACGGGAAGTTTCCATTTATAATGCAATCCTCTAATCATAAACACAAGAGCTTTTTTCGCCGATTTAGCAGTTCTTCCTAAAAAACCCAAATCTTGGAAGCCTTCAATTAAATCTAATGCTTTTGAATACTCAAGACACTCTTTTATGGACATTTCGTCTAATAGAAGAACGCATTTTTTTTCTTGGTCATCCATTGCCGCGGCTTTCAGTGAAATTTGTTTCATAAGTCTTGCGTTAAATCCTGGCATAAATTTGGATTTTCCTATCCATGATTTTACTGTTGATGGAGCTGGTAAAGTAATTCCAAGACTTATTAAGAATTTATAGGTTGAAGGTGACTTATAATATAAAGAAATTCCTAAGTCTTTTTCTTCTTTCTTCCATTCTTTTCTCTCTTTGTGAAGAATTTGCATCTCCACAAATGTCTTAACATGAGGGGATTTGTAACTTATAGAGGCGAGGACCTCTTTTTTAGTAGGAGTTTTTTTAAGCATCGAACGAAATTTCGATATTTTAGATCGTTTATTTTTTAACAATACTCTTTGTTTTTTAATCAGCGCTTCTTGTTTTTCTAACTTTCTTCTTTTTGGAGTATTTCCTAATTCCTCGTGGATTGTAGCTATTGATCTTTTCTTGCTATCAATAGTATGTACCGTAGGAGATGGCAAATCAATTAACCTAGCTAAAAAATTTGAGGTTGAAGGGGTTCCGCTGTTTTCAATGTCAGTGTTGTTTCGTGTAGATCGAGGTGAATGTAAAGGAAATATTTCACTTTGTGGTGGATATTGCCGTACCTGAACTGTATCGTCAATGTGAATATAATCCTCTGATAATACAATTTCATTATAAGGAATTGGGATAGCTGTCGATAAAAGCCGATTTTTTTTATCACTAAAAAATTGAGAAGCTGTAAAATGATTTGCACATATAAACTTTTTTTTTAAACTGGTTGGCGATAAATTTGCAATAGAAGTGTTACCGCACTTCAAAATCCATTCTTCACATCTATTTTTGTCCGTTACAGGAAATCGAAAAAAACTTAACTTCTCTTTTGAATTTCGTTGACTTTTTCCACAATTTAAATATTTACATGTATTTCCACTCATTTTGTATAAGTATTTGTTTCACTCACCAAGAGGCACTAATTATTGATATAACAGATAATATTGGTAAAATTATATAATTAAAAAAAATAAGAGTTTTATTCACATCACATCAAAAAGCAAAAACGGATCAACCTTCTTATTAGGAAGCTTTTCACGACTGATTACATACAGATTTACTAAACGGAAAAAACATTATTTCATCAAGAAGAAGAAGAAGATATTAATTAGACCGTAATAGTGCAGTACGTATTTATTATTTTTGTGTGTAAAAGCATACAACACTATTTTAAAGAAATGATTTGCAGCATTGAAATAAAAACAGAAAATTTATAAGTTTATTTATGCAATATGGTAACAGATTACACGTTCGACTATGCTAGTAGACTAAAAAAGATTACTACTTTTCAAAAAATCGCATAACTAATAAAATTAATGAATACGAAATAACTCAACACCCCCTCATATTCATAACATCATAACTTATATCCCTTTGAAATAAAATTAAAGTATTACCGTAATACTCAAAACATAAAGATGAAATTACGAAAAAGAGTGTAATATATCTTACTGATACTAGTTTAAACAAACAATAAGAACGAAATTCATCAAATATTAACAAATTTAAGTTGCATTTATCATGCCAAGATAATCTCGCAAATATTCAAATTTTTCACATGGTTTTATGATTTAAATTTTGATATAATTGGTATAAATTCTTTAGTGAATGTAGGGAATGAAATTTTTAAATTAAAGTTTCTATTTTTTTTTTAACATTACTCTTATGGGAATTTTCTTAAAATTTTTACATTGACTTTTTTTAGTCACTATCTCAGAAACGGTGCAACAAAATAATAAATTTTATATAAACCAGGGCCCGATTTAGCTTGTCTAGCGCCCTAGGTAAATAACTTCAGGCGCCTATCGTATTTTCTCAGACTAAACTACAAAAATTTAGCTTCAAAAATTAAAATAAACGACAAGCCATCGTCATCTTTCCGTTGATGATTATATCAAAAGTTTTATCCAATAAAAAACAAGAATATTGAGTTTATTGATCAAACTCGTAAATTAATTACTTTATGATTGTTGATCATAGTAAATGCGGAAATGCCCGGCGGCTGGCGCCTTTCGTGCTGCAACTGCAAGTAAATCCGGCCCTGATATAAACAAAAATGAAGTGAATGAAATTTACAAAAAAAAATGTAAAATAAGTTTTACTGTAAAATCGATCTTTATATAGGGAAAATGCAAATTACATTGATATTATAGGGAAATAGATGATCGTACAGAAACTTTCATCAGTCACTGTATATTCTTTATACGGACGTGATTAAATTTACCCACTTATAAAATGACCAAATCTTTTTTATAAAATCATTTGAAAGCTTCCGTTAAATGTTTTGTGGAATTTGGTAGAATGTGCATTATTAAAATAGAAATAATGCTTATTTGCAATTTGTAAAACATTTGAATATACTCGAAGGATTTTATTCTACGAAAGTTATTTATAATAGATTGGCGGCAATGAGGCTAACGTAGATATGAGTTAATTATGCAACCCACCGGATTAATTTCTTGTTAACTTTCCTTCACGACAAAATGTATAAACAGTCTAATATTACTGTGATACTGCATTTCAATATGTAATTCCCCGATTATTTTAGAAGCGACATCTATGAAGTGTCTCCATTAGCCATCAGAGTTCAGCCATCGTCTCCTCGACAAGCACGCTCGCGGTGGCCGTCTCCTGTACTAAATATTCTCGTCTCCTTTGGAGACTACAAATAGGTTGCAAGAATATCCATAAGCGTTGTCTATCTGTATATTAATCTGTGATTATACTAATAAAGAAATAGTATAAATTATAATATACTAATTACTACTCCTATTATATTCTTACTGTTATCTATTGCATGCACCCCACGTTTTTCGTTTTAAATCTTAAATTATAACATATACAGCTTTAAAAAGCTTGCATGCACTTGCTTTTCAATATAGCTGTGTACGCAGTAACAAGTAATTTTCAAGTCTCGACAATAATAATTGATTATGCTATTAAAGAGGCAACATAATTTTTAGTCAATATATTAATTTTTAATTTACTAATTTAAATGAAATATTTAAGTAAACATTTTTTGTAGTTTAGCTGATGGGGGACCGTTTGGAGGCAGCTGTCAAATACATGGACCAGTTAGTATACCACATTCCCATTCGGAAGATTTAACGTTGTCGGCTGATGATACAGAAGAAGCGTTAAAAAATCCCATGTTGAGTAATCCTGCTTTTTCACATTCTCATTGTCCTCCTGAAATACATAAATCATGCTTTTGCGTTCGTTTCATAGCAGAGCATACTAAAATGTTAGAAGACTCAACAAAAGTAAGTAACAAAACTGTAAGGTTTATTATTAATTATTCTTATGCAGAATAAGAAAGTTTCCCATACTATTTGAATTAACGTATTTATCTTTTATTTTATTTGATTTGCCGTAATATCGTAATTTTAATACATTTTAATACCAAAATTTTATGAATTGGGTTTAAATATCAATCCAATTAAATGTGAAGTTTTTTTTCCATCAGTGTCCCTAGCGAAAGGAAACGATATCATTAATGAATTCTGTTTGTACAGCTGTGATATAGTAAAATTTATTTATAATAAATTATAAATATTAATGATTTGTATTGTAAAATATTTACTTAATTTTAAATAGGTTTTTAATGTTTAGCCTATTTATTAAAGACACTTAGGGCCGATCTTTTCATATTTAAGTTATACGTCAAGTAGTTACTTGACGTTTACTTTACTTGGGCTTTTTAATGGTCGAATAAGTCAGTTCGGTCTTTTCATTCAATTTTATGCAACCAGTAACTACTTGAAGTATAAGTACGGTTGGTATTATAATTAAAACTAAAATTTAGCGCGAATTGAACTATTAGCTCAAATTTACTTAAATATAAAAGTCATCGATATTAAAAATTTTTAATTTGGTACAATTAGTCAACACTAAAGACAAAATATATTTATATGACTGTTGGGGCCAAATCTCACCCCAAATAATCTTGTGGTGAGATAATTGAAGTGGACTGTATTGGTGATTGTGTTAACGATGTATAGAAAAAATGATCGTGACTTACCACAACTATCTTCTTGATCTTCCTTCGGATAGGAATTGACATAAGGTAAAAGGGAAAGGAAAAACCAATAGGACAGTCACGGATTGCACTACGTTGGTCGCGAAATGTTTATACAATTATTCAGCTGGTGATGGCTGGTTGGTTGGCTAACAAGACACTTGAAAAAGGAACCGGAAAAAATACTCAAAACTAGTATGGCACAAAAATTGGTTGGTTCACCTTTTTCAATCGGTCGGTTGGATTATCTCTCCAAAACTTCGCGCCTGCTCACAACTTATTGATAACTCCAACAAAACGAAAAGTGGCGCGAACATCCTGCCGGCCCGGGCTTGAATTTTCAATTCAAGAAGAAATATTATCAATAAAAAAATAAAACAAAAGGCAATATCATCAAAGAAAACAAAAGAAGGGGAATTCCAAACCAAATTAAAGAAATTCAATATAAACAAAATAAACACATATTCATAAAAAGGGAAAACGAAAACTAAAATACTGACTCGTATCATGGATTAGGAAGAGGATAAAGTTTTACCACTGGGCGGTGGTAGGTTCCTAATTTGGTTCGAACTGTAGCTACTCGGTCAATTCCATCCTTTCCCGGATGCAATTTTTCGATAATTGCCAATGGGCACTGCGATGAAGGAATATTGTTTTGAAAGTAACGTTGTTGAAGGGCTCGGATAAGAATCATTTCCGTAGTCCTTAAATGAGAAGTGGTAATCGGTGTTGGTTTTGGGAGAATCTTCATAATACTTAGGACAAAAACGGTGGCATTTAGGAGCTTGGTCCAAGACGAAAAATAGTTTATCAGTGAATATAATGGAGAAATTATATACGGAACGGTAAGAAATACTATGTCTTTTTCATCATCATCGGGAGGGACTATAATCTCAGAAAAATGTTTAATTGGCCATTCGGAACGAGATGATGTTAACCAAAGAGGACTAACACACCATGTAGGATGGTGAAGTAAAATTGAAGGAGTGAGTCCTCGAGACGCACAATCAGATACGTTAAATTTTCCTGGAATGTAATACCAATGTAAAGGAGGAATACAAGCATGTATTTTGGCTACTCTATTTCCAACAAATGGCTTTAGTTTTTTAGTAGAAGAATTAATCCAACATAAGGTTATACTCGAGTCCGTAAATGCATAAATATTGTTTATTTTAACTCGGTTGGAATAGATATCACGAGCATGTGCTAGAAGTTTGGCTAATAACGTAGCGGCGCAAAGTTCCAAACGTGGAAGGGTTATTTTACACATAGGGGCAACTTTAGATTGAGCACATAGAAATCTCACATTAATTTTATTGGATACGTTCATAGTTTGCAGATAAACTACTGCAGCATATCCGGACATACTAGCATCAGCAAAACCGATTAATGTTAATGGGGTCTTTTCATATACCAAAACATGACGAGGAATTTCCAAAGTATTTAGAAGAACAAATTCATCTTGGCATTTTCTCCATATTTTTTCAATTTCTGGCGGTGCTGAGACATCCCAGTCGATACCCAACTTCCACATGTTTTTAATTAATAATTTAATCAGCAATGTGAGAGGGGCCAAAAAACCCAAGGGATCGAAAGTACGTGCTACCAGGGATAACATATTCCTTTTCGTGCAGGGTGACATATTCGAAGATACCTTAAAGTAAAACTGGTCTGTTGCAGGATTCCAACGTAAGCCAAGAATTTTCACATGGTCTTGATTAAAATCAAAAGGTTGCATTAATTTCAGATCATCTGGAATACTATCTAAAAATTTGGAGGAATTGGAAGTCCACTTTACTAATTGAAATCCACCGGACTTGAACATATCAATTAGGTCGGGATATAAATCGAGTGCTTCTTCAATAGTGGGTGCACTAGAAATTAAATCATCCATATACATATCTCTATTAACATATGCTACCGCTCGAGGATAAGATTGAAATTCATCATTCGCTAATTGCTTTACGGTTCGTAAACTTAGAAAGGGAGATGATTTGACACCAAAAGTTACTGTATTTAATTCATAAACCTGGATGGGATCTTCCGGATGAAATCTCCATAATATGCGTTGATACGGTCTATGTGATTCTATCACGTTTATCTGACGATACATCTGTTTGACATCTGAGGAAAAGGCAATCGGAAATAGGCGAAAATTTAACAAAATCGGTATCGAGTGATTCTGCAATTTAGCGCCGGTATACAAAATATCATTCAGTGAAACTCCAGTATCAGATTTCATACTTGCATCAAAAACTATACGACATGGGGTTGAAACGCTTTCCGGTTTAAATATGCAATGATGAGGAATGTAATATCCAGGCGAATGTAATTTACTTTCTGGTACTAACGACAGGTGCTTCTGGCTTAAATAATCCTCGATGACAGAATTATAAAGTTTTCGAAGATTTGGGGATCTTAGAAAACGTTTCTCCAACGACAGTAACCTTTTCTCAGCAAGGAAGTAGGAATCCCCTAACCTTCCGGGATCATCTTTAAACGGTAGGGATACTGTATAACGCCCGTCATCATTACGTTTTACATTATCAACAAATATTTCTTCGACGATAGTATCTTCCTTAGCGGATGCAGGAGGATTAAACTCTTCAAGTTCAAACATTTTTTCGACTAAATTATCTAAGGTTAAGAAAGTTGATCGGTTAAGGGGTTTCATTTGGGAAGTATTGCCCAGAATTACATATCCTAACGTGGTTTGAATAGCTGTAGGGGTATTGAAAGATCCGGGTACTTTGTGAGTACCTAAAATCTCAGCAAACATAGTTGCTCCAAGAAGACCATCAATCGGACCAGGAATATTGAATGTTGGATCAGCTAATGGTAGAAATTTTAGGTGATTGTAGAATTGAACATCTACGGGATAACTTGGCAATTCATCACTAATTTTATCGATAAGTAGCGCTTCAATTGGGTATTTCAAATTGGAATTCAAATTAGAAAAGATGGTTAAACTTGTTCTTCCAGTAATAGGTTTGGTAGCTGATCCAATTGCAATGGCACATGTAGATAACTTGGTATACGATAATCCTAATCGGTTGCAACTATTGAAGGTCAAGAAATTGGACATGGAACCGCTATCGATAATGAATCTAAGTGTATGATCTCTATTCCATTTATCCTTTACTTTTACTAAGGCTGTGCTCAACAATACATAATTGGGATTAGGATTCTTAACTACAGAAACGTTGGTGCATAAACTGTGGACGGCTTCGGTATTTGAGTTATCTGCGGCATTGGAAATTTCGTTAGATGAAATAGGATTTCCATTACTAATAGGATTGGTTTTATGCAATAAGGTATGATGTCTTTTTTTGCAAATGGTGCAGCTAAATCTTGATGGACACGATGAAGCGGAATGTTTGGATGAAAAACAATTGAAGCAAAGATTATTGTCTTTTAACACAGCAAACTTGTGATCATGGGTGCTATTCCTGAAGTGAATACAATCCTTTAACAAATGGGGTTGTTTCTTGCAAGAAATGCAATTTTGAAAAATGGTTTTGAGACGGGTGTCCGTACTATTGGTAAAGAAAGTTTTAGGGTTCTTAAAATGGGAATCGCTAACAGGAAGCTTTTCATGTTTTACTATGACTTTACTTTGCTGACGAACAAAACTGATTAGTTGATCATATGTTGGCATATCTGTGGTATGGGCATTAATCAATTCAAAAGCATTAATGGTCTCTTGCGATAACTTGGACATAGCCAGATAGGTGATAATGTAATCAGCGAGGTCATTAATTTTCAGTCTCTTCAAACTGCTGACACTAGTGTCAAAGTTTTCCAAAAATAATTGTAATTTTGTAGGATGATGCACTGTTAATGGGCGAAACTTGGTAATTCTATCTAAATATAGGTTGGATAAGAATTTTTTATCATGATAGGTATCTTTTAGAAGTTTCCAGACGACATCATAATTTTCTGGTACGGGCTCTATCCCGCTACATGTTTTTAATGCCTTGCCAATCAAACTTCCCAACAGATATTGAAGTTTTTCACCTTTGGAAAATTCAGGTTTATCATGAATCACATTTTTAAAATTAGCATAAAAAATTGGCCAAAGGGACATATCACTACCATCGAACTTGACCAATTCTATTTGCGGCAGCTTTACTTTCGGCTTGTTTTCATTACCGGTTAATGGTGTTGTGGGTAAAGGCTTTGCAGCAGGTTTTAACAATTCGGATGCCAGGTATTGGATATTATCATGTAAATCATCAAAACCGTGAAACAATGAGTAATCAGGTTTCTGCTCTGGGTTTAGGTCCAACTTTAAATCTATTATTTCTTGTGTGGTTTCGGTATAGTCTAAAACTACTTTGTCGATGGTATGGTATCTAACTTGAAAATTTTCCTTTAATTTATGGTTAGAAGTATCATGCTTGAATTGGACTGCTGCATCATAACACAATTGTATTTTTCTAAACTGATTTTCTCGTTTAGCGGACAACAATTCCAGCTTTCGTTCCATGTTTGGTCGTTTTGGGAAATTTTGGTTTGAATTTAAATAAATTCGGCTTCAATGGAGAAATATTTAAACGATGCGATAAACTATGCACGCAGCTGGCGAGAGAAAATATCGTTTCGATTATGATACCTATATTACAATCGAAAATTTTAACAAAAATACGAAGAATCAATTTTATTATAACCAAAAGTACCTTGGAATAATCTAATTTAAAAATTAGAAGCAAACAAAAAATGGTAGGATTAAAACTAACAACTTGCTGAACAATTCGAATATGACCAAAAGTTAACACAATCGACTTGGTAAATCTCTGAATTGGGTTGGAAAGAAAACAAATAACTACCCAATTCGGCTCGAAGGAACAAATGTTGGGGCCAAATCTCACCCCAAATAATCTTGTGGTGAGATAATTGAAGTGGACTGTATTGGTGATTGTGTTAACGATGTATAGAAAAAATGATCGTGACTTACCACAACTATCTTCTTGATCTTCCTTCGGATAGGAATTGACATAAGGTAAAAGGGAAAGGAAAAACCAATAGGACAGTCACGGATTGCACTACGTTGGTCGCGAAATGTTTATACAATTATTCAGCTGGTGATGGCTGGTTGGTTGGCTAACAAGACACTTGAAAAAGGAACCGGAAAAAATACTCAAAACTAGTATGGCACAAAAATTGGTTGGTTCACCTTTTTCAATCGGTCGGTTGGATTATCTCTCCAAAACTTCGCGCCTGCTCACAACTTATTGATAACTCCAACAAAACGAAAAGTGGCGCAAACAATGACAAATGTGGCATATTATACAAGCACAAATTCAGTTCCTGTGATTATGGTATACATAGGACAAACGGGAAAAACATATAGAACTCGTATAAAAGAACATTTTTCTCTGTGGAAAAATATAACCTATGGGAAGTCTAACTTCTCAGACCACCTGAATCGAGAAGAGCACCTAGCAAATTACAAAAATACAGAATTTAAGCACACATGTGACAAAAGTGAAAAAATAGACCGACTAGAAGCCGTAGAAATTAAATATCATTTAAGGCGGGCATAAGTGAGACAGAAAATGTATAGTACTCTTTCTCTCATGCACATGGGAGCGCATAGGAAACAAAAATCAACATAACGTCGTAAGAATTTTCAAAACGAAATATAATTTCTTGATTGTTTTTCAATTTTTAGAATCTTAAAGCATCAACAACTGTTCTAAAGAAAATTTCTAGCCGATCGGATAATTACTTTTAAAAATACGAAAGTTTTCAAAACAGCCGAAAAATAGTTGATACAATTTTACACAGATTTTATTTTTTTTAAAAGTCGTTTTAAATCAGATCGTCTTAAAAATTCCTTTAGAACAACCGCAAATATATTATCCTTCGATTAAAACTAAAACATTTAAAAAATTCGGTTTATTTTCGAAGCAACCTTCGACGTTTCGTCAAATAATTTTCTGATTAATTTCAATATTATTATTGCAGCAAATTTGATTAAAATTTACAGATTGCTAAAATTTTAGTGGAGCTTTAGAAAAGCAGAGAGCGCTGTATTTTTAAATGACTTTTGTATAATGAACATTGTATAAGAAATAATTAATCTCCAAGATTTTTTATTATAAATAACTAAGCAATAATATTTTTGTATAATTAGGCTTCAATTATTATTCTAGTTTAGCAAAGACGAACAATTTTTTTCTTGAAAACAAATCAAGAGACCTGCAAAAAGGTTGTTGGGATTCACGTTCAATTTTTAAAACGCTACTATCGGTCAGCAAATAAAAGGGGAGGAGCTTATGTCTCCCACTAATAAAATCACAACCTTAAATAAATACCCAAATTTTTTGCTGAGTGAACTATTAGATCTAGTAGGTAGACCGCTTGTAGTTATTTGTGTTAAACTCAAGGAAACCATTTACGTAAATAAGTCACAATATTGAATTTTTTCAATTATCTGAAATACATTTTAAAACTGAATGATGGTATTAAATACCGAAACATATGTATTTTTAAATAAATAGGCTAAACATTAGGAACCCATTTAAAATAAAGTAAATTCTTGACAATAAAAATCATTAATATTTATAATTCGTTATCATTAAGGGGGAACGCCACTGTGAGAGCTGAAAAAATAGTTTATTTTCAAGAATTGTTTTCACAGGTTTAACAAATTATTAAAGGAATCGTATTGGTTTTATTTAATTAAGTATATTGCTATGACTCCAGCGGTATAAATTAAAAATTGAACTACCACGAAAAACGCCCCGCTGAAGTACATACATTTTGGAGCTTGAGATTCTTTATAAACTAATAGTTTTTAATAATAAAACAATAATACGATCTTAATCTTAATTTTAATAAACCAAATCAGTTATTAATTATAAACAAATTATCGATCTTACCCTCCATATTTACTGATGTATAAAGCAAAAATTTTATGTTTTTATATCTTTGTTCCATACAAGAATGATCAATAATTCACAAAAGGCCGTTTTTAGTCAAATTTTAAATTTTATTATTGTAATTATTCCAACCTGACTATTGAAAATTCTAATAGTCCAAGATCCCACCGTATAATTACTGCACTCATCTGTTTTTTAATCCAAATACAATTTTTGTGGATAATTATTGATAGAGAAATACGGTTTTGCTGGGTTGCCTATCAAAATATGGCCGCAAGTACTTTTAAATTAAAATTAATTTAATTCATTTAACAAATAATTTTTTCATAACGTATCTTAATAAATTATATATCAAATTAAAGCTTATTTTTGTCTGTAAACGATGGAATGCGGTTGCCTATGTAAAAGTGCCCGCAAATAGGGGTTGCCAACGTTTAAAGATACATAAGAGCGAGAGACAGTTAGCGCACACACCGTCCAACAGACAAAGACGCAGTGTGCCAGCTTTCCGTCGTTTTAAAACTATTGCGTTATGTTACCACCGTATGTGCTACCATCGTAGTATAATATGCAACCATCGCAGTATATGCAAACGACGGGCAGCTGGCACACTGCGTCCTTGTCTGATGGACGGTATATGCCCTAGCTTTCTCTCGCTCTTATGTATCTTTAAACATTAATTTAAAGTACTTGCGGCCATATTTTGATAGGCAACCCGACAAAACAGTATTTCTCTATCAATAAATATCCACAAAAATTATATTTTGATTAAAAAACAGATGAGTGCAGTAATCATACTGTGGGATCTTGGACTATAACTAAATGCCTTAAATTTTACAATATTAATAATTGGTGTATTTATTTTGATTTTGCCGCTAACGCCTCCTATTATTTTATATTTTTGCCGCTAACGCCGCCCATTATTTTATATTGAGTTTTTGGCCTGACTCAGTTGTTTTATGAGTAGTAGTTGTCAAAAAGATTATTGTATTTATTTATGTGTTAATTTCAATTAAAGGTTTCACCAAAATCAAAGTTTTTAATATATGCCAAGAAGCAAGTAACAATAATTTTTAATTTAACCCTTATGGGGCCATACCTAGTACCCGGGTACTATTTTGAATTTTTAGCATAACTTTTTACCTGTCAGGCCAATTTTTTTGAGCTTCGGCGACATCTCTACGAAAAAAGGTTTTCCGTACGCAAAACATTATAAAGAAAAAAATGATAATATTAAATGAACCCAGCTACTACGTATGGCAGAAATAAGGTGTAAATTTGTATGGCCCCATAAGGGTTAAATGTAGGTTTATTCGAATGTTTAAATTTATTCACACAGTAATGTTCTCATCCTGTATTGTAAAGTTGGAAGCGGCTTCTCAAAAGCGGTCATCTGGTGTTTTTTTGTCACTGGTTGATAGACATAATGGGTGCGTTTAGCGAAGGTCAGCGGCTGAGAAGTTGACTACCGCGGTTTCGCTAAACGGTACGCTGAGCAAGCGCTTACTTACAACTGTTGAGTAAACACCTCAGCGCAAAAATGTTACGCTGAGTTGTTCAACTAATGATGAATTTAACACGTGACCCTTCCCACCCATCCCTTAACCTAAAAATTATGTTCTGTTTATGTTGTTACGTTGTGTCGAGTGTTTCGGAGTTCAGTTTAGTTTTATTAATGATCTTCAGCAGCACTATAGCAGGATATATAATATCTAGATATAAAACATACACAACTTAACCTCACACTTTCACTTCACGTTTAATGTATTAAGTTGACTGCAAGCTTACCGTTTAGCGAAATGTAAATAGCTGAATGTCATCATACTCAACATAGTTGACCGATGACTCTAAGCAGCTGCGCTCGCTAAACGCAGCCATTGTCTTGATGCATTTCGTTGTCTTAGGTTACCAGCCATTGATTGTTTCAAAATTTTGATACTATCTTGTTGATGATTCGAATCGGTAAATTTTTATGCTTGTTAATTAGTTCACTATTTATTTTTGTAAATAAAATTATCTTCGTTTTGTTTGATTTCATTTAAATTCAATTTTATTATAATTAATCTCCTTTTTTATTCTCTAATTTTATTCTTATCAAAATAAATTTAAAATATACTGATTAATACTATTTAATTCATTTAAGTTCGTTTCGATAACAATTTAAAAAATATTTAAAAATGCATCAATTTGAATAGAATGAAACGACCGCGCAAATCGCCATTGTATTGTGACGTTTCGGGGCACAATTATGCATAGCTTGCTCCATGCTTTTTAATTAAAGCGCAGTTAGTTTAAATTTTTTGTGCTTTGACAGTTGAAGTTTGTTAGTGTTAAAAGCTGATATTATCATGGAAACCAACAAGAAGACGAGCTATAAGTATTGTATTGTTCCGAAATGTAATAACAATACAACAAATACACCAAATAAGCTATATTTTACTGTTCCGCGAGAAGCAAAAACAAGGCAGCAGTGTTGTAATGTAATCTTATTTTTATTTTTCAATAAATACACTGATTAATAAGTAATAATTAAAATATTCATAGGCGTACAAACATAGTCATTTCCCGATATTACTACAAGTGTGTAAATAAAAATGCCGATCTGAATTGCTTTTATCAAAATGTTCGTAGTATTAGAAATAAGTTGTGCGAATTCTATAATTTTGTTTGTATTCATGAAAATAATTTCATATTTATTACTGAGTCGTGGCTCACAGGTGATATTTCCGATAGTGAGTTTTCTTCTAGTGCATTTGTTGTATATATATCGCCATGATAGAGACTTAAAGCAAGCGGTAAATCGCGGGGCTAAATCTTAATTCGATTACCAACGAATTTGTTTTTATTGATATTGTGGGTTGCGCGATTCGGTTATCAGATATAAAATTGCATGTGTTTGCGCTATTCGCGTTTTACAAAATGTGAAGCGCCACGTAGTGTCCTTAGCGGTAACTAGCATAAGCGGTATTCGGCGTTTTTTCGCTTTGAGTGTGTACTAAGTTTTTAGTGTTTTTTTTAAGCAATATGGATTAAATCCTGAAAAGTAAATGTAGTAGTATGAATTGAAGTGTTTACGGGTGTCATAGCAAGTCTGGTCATTGAATAAATTATGAATTAAGTGTATTTCAGTCTTTTTTTAAGTGTTCCTATATATAATTACCACTAACTATCATTTAAATTACAAAATTAACTAATGTAAACCAAATTGATTTAAAAAACAAGATTTCCAATGTAAATAACGCAAACTACAATATTTATGTAGCTTTATAATAGCCGTTAATACCGCATAAGTTGGACATATTGTTTTAGTAGAGAGCCACCTATCGGTAGTGTAAAATGCGAATACCGGGTGCTGACTCGAATAACCGAACATAGGGAATTAACACGTAAAAACTTATTTATGCAAATTCCTGCTTCCCAAATTATTTTAGAGAAAAAAGGAAAGACACAAAAAGAATGCAGAAATATAAACTACGTATGATAAAAGCATTAGATTTCATGTAATCTTTACTTATAGGGTCAAAAAATGCTTTTAAAATTGTTAAAATTTTCATTTATCAGACTGGCCATGTAAGTTTCCAAGGTAATTATTTCGAAATTATTTATTTCATGACCAGTCTGAAAAATGAAAATTTTAACAATTCTAAAAGAATTTTGGACCCTTTAAGTAGAAACTAGATGAAATTTGAAGATAAAAGTCCAAAATTCTTTTAGAATTGTTAAAATTTTCATTTGTCAGACTGGTCATGAAATAAATTCAATTTAATTTAAAAATAATTACCTTGGAAACTTACATGGCCAGTCTGATAAATGAAAATTTTAACAATTTTAAAAGCACTTTTTGACCCTATAAGTTAAGATTACTTGAAATCTAATGCTTTTATCATACGTAGTTTATATTTCTGCATTCTTTTTGTGTCTTTCATTTTTTCTCTAAAATAATTTGGGAAGCAGAAATTTGCATAAATAAGTTTTTACGTGTTAATTCCCTATGTTCGGCTATTCGAGTCAACACCCGGTATATCATTATTTAGAATTTCTAAAAGTTCTTTCACTTCTGCAGCATTTTCTTCTTTTATTCTCTTCGCCTCTTTTGCAATTAATTCCTCTTCCGCCTTACGCTTTTGCATCCCTGCGTCTAAATGCCTCCGCATGTTTATATTCAACCCGGCGCATAGGAACTTTGCGATATTTTTTCATCGCCTCTCTCAAAGATTAAGTAGTAAATTCGGAACCAATTGTCGGTTTTCGTCATCGCGACAATCAACTTTAACTTCTTTTTCGTATTGGAATGAATCCATTATGTTTTTCAAAATCAGCTGCTATTAAATTTACTCGTTTTTAATTTTACTGATATAGACATATCAGAATTTACTTATCCGATTATTTAAGATAATCTTTACAAATCAACGTAGATAAAGGTATTAAAATAAAAAAAAAGGGAAAAAGTATGAATGTGTACTAACTCGAATCTGTCGACCAATGAGAGTATGTTAAAAATAAAAATAAACACAATCAAGGAAAGAGTGGCAGACACAGAATTACCGATGCCGACTTACCGAAACTATCACCCATTTCTGTGTTTCTAGCTCATTAGCCGTCATCAGTACCACATACTATGTTATCACTTGATTGTGTGCACATATAACAAGCTAACTGTTGCAATTATGTAAGTAGACTGCTAAATACACGTCAAAACCCTACACAAAACAACGTGCCAACGTGCAATCTCAAGCTAAGTTAGCGCTCCAAAATGTGGTATGCACATGCATATGTTAAAAAGGTTACGGAGTGAGTGAGCTTTAAACATAATTCTAATTATAATAATTATTTAAATAAGGAAAGATTCTGTTTGATAAAAATATATTACAAAACCAGATTAACCTGGGGGTGCGGCCTAAAGGCCGCACTGTGCCGTCACTTCCAGATTAGTTATTGATGTGCTTGTTCAGTCTCACTGAGGTACTCATTAAAGTTTACTAAAAAAACGATTCATCATATTGATGAAAAATTCATCATTTTTCAGCCGATGTAAAAAATTCATCAAATTGATGAAGAAAATTCATCACAATAAAGATTTTTTCATCAATACTATGAGTTTTTCATCAATATAATGAATTTTGTTCATCGGTGCAAGAATGATGAATTTTTTATAAACTTTTTTTTTAAATGTAGTATTATGTGAATCGTTTTCTACCACATAGCTTCTCAAACTTTGTCAAAAGTGGAACCCTTTTCCGTTTGAAAGGTAAGAATGGAACCTGACAATCTTGAGATGCGAGTTAAAGCATTGTTATAGGCAAGGTCGTATTTATGGGGGGGGGGATCCCCCCCCCGAAATTATTTATCAATTACTAAAGTTCAGGAAGTCCGACTGCAATCGTAAAAAAATAAGAAAAAACCAAAAAGATACGGCCCTGGTTATAGGAATAATCTTCTTTTACTTTTTGCAGCATTGTTTTGCGGAACCCTTGGCGAGTTTTTAGCTCGCACTTTAGCTCTAGCTCTAGCGCAAATTTTTGAAAAATTAATCACATAATATTGTAATATATTGGTGTAATGTAACCTTAGTAATATGTAACCAGCCATGAGTACCTCAGTGAAACCGAAGGCCGAACAACCAGGTCAATCAATTTTATTAGTAAGTCAGAGCAGCCGATAAAACTGGATTGATAACGATATTCTTCTAGCGAAGTCGAAGACCGAACAACTACGTCAATCACTAATTGGGAAGTGACGGATTAGTGCGGACCAGGGTAATCTAGTATATTATATATTAAGATTATAATAACTTTATTACAGGACTAGTTATTAATTTTACCATCATCCAATATAGAAATTATAAACTTCTTAGTTATTAATAAGAAATGAATTTCTGTTTTTGTCCATCTTAAGTCATTTCAATGAAGATTTTTGTCTTACGCAAATCCACAAAAATCTTCATTGAAATTAATAATAAAATTTGCATAGGCTATATCAAAACATTTATTTATTAACTATTACTACCCAAATATGAATATGGTTAAAAATAAAAAGCAATACCTGTTTTATAAAATGAATTATAATTGTCGTCAATAAATTTATTAACATTTTTATTGACTTTTTGACTTGTGATTTCACATAAAAAGCAGCCTCACCGTGGAGCTTCACCGTAGAAACTTAATATTTTCTTATAGTACAGGATCCGAAGTAAGGTCCTCCTTCACCGATCTGCTTACCGGATGAAAAGTAGTTTTTATTAATCATAATAAGTTACCAAATATATCGCGAATGGGTTGCCTAAAGAAATATGGTCCTGACTATCCTTAATTAAAAATTCTGTAATTAATTTTTTTTTAATATTTCACTGACTTGCTTACCAAAGAAATTTAATACTAATCGATAGTATAAAGCATAAGGAACATGTAAAAATTAGGTTGCCTAATTTTTTTTGGTCCCATGACCGGGTTGCCGGGCATAAACAGGTGAGTCGCTACTAGTAATTTGCACTGATCTGCTTTCTCATTGAAACATATATTAAAATAAAGATAATTTTATTGTGAACACGGTGGTATAAGGTTGCTTGCGGAAAATCGGTCATGAATCACGGTTGCCAGGCTTTGAAATTTAAAAATTGGAGCAAGCGAAGATGCGCTACAGAGAAGCATTGCGTGTACTGTTAGGTTTGATATTAAAATACCCAAGAGTGATGGATTGATTAAGTTATTGAGGGCCGATTTCATATAAGTTTAAAGCAAATGTGATCTTTTGCATTGGTTTATTTTTGCATAAAATCGGCTTTAAATTTAAAGCTTCCTTTAAATTTATTATGAAATTGGCCCTTACATGTGAAAATATTTTATAAAATTCTAATTGATGTTAGAAAAATTTGCAAATATATAATTTCGTAAGTTATGAATTTCATTTAATATACTTGCAATTGTTTTTAACGTGTAATCAATTAAAAGAGTACTTTAAATTTTATCGAAATAAATAAAAAACCTCTATAATAAGCGCATCTAGTTTTCTGACCTTGTCTAGCATAGTAGACGACGACGTTCGTGGGCCGATTTGCTGTTTTAAGCCCTTTTATTATACAATATTATATTATTAAGCATCCCTGGTTACGATTAGTACTATTAGTTATTAAAAATGAAAAAAAGTGTTTTTTGTGTAATTTCACCGATTCTATACAAATAAATTTTAATAACGTATTACCTAAATATATGTATATATTATTTTATTGAATATTTTAATATTAGATATATAAATAATATATACCTACTTATATAATTTAAAGCAATTAAAAGTATACTTCTCAATCGCTCCAGAAAGATTCCCGGCAGTATACCTATATAGTAGTGTTGTTCTTTTCAATAGCACGAAAAAACAGCATGTGCACTCTCTTTCATTCGACAGTCAGGTCTGTTATGCTGCGTCTTCCTCTATCAAACCTAACAGTATGCGCAATGCTTCTCTGCTCCAATTTTTAAATTTCAAAGCCTGGCAACCGTGATTCATGACCGATTTTCCGCAAGCAACCTTATACCACCGTGTTCACAATAAAATTATCTTTATTTTAATATATATTTCAATGAGAAAGCAGATCAGTGCAAATTACTAGTAGCGACTCACCTGTTTATGCCCGGCAACCCGGTCATGGGACCAAAAAAAATTAGGCAACCTAATTTTTACATGTTCCTTATGCTTTATACTATCGATTAGTATTAAATTTCTTTGGTAAGCAAGTCAGTGAAATATTAAAAAAAAATTAATTACAGAATTTTTAATTAAGGATAGTCAGGACCATATTTCTTTAGGCAACCCATTCGCGATATATTTAGTAACTTATTATGATTGATAAAAACTACTTTTCATCCGGTAAGCAGATCGGTGAAGGAGGACCTTACTTCGGATCTTAGACTATTATGTTATTGCTCACAGCACGTCGAATCTGTTACCAGAGTAACTTCACCATTGACCCATACTCTGTTAATGTTTTAACGTCATGCTTTGTTATAAATGCTAATGTAGTGACATTTGTGCACTAGGTCCTTCATATTATAGGTATACTAATATTTAACACTAATATGTACTAATTTTGTGTCATAGGTCAAAGAAGATTGGAAGTATGTTGCAATGGTACTAGATCGCTTATTTTTATGGATATTTGCATTGGCTGTATTAGTTGGAACAGCGGGGATAATTCTTCAAGCTCCAACTCTTTACGATGATCGTGTTCCAATCGACAAAACACTTTCCGAATTTGCGACGTCTCTTGCTAGACATCCAACACCTTAGTATCCATTATTGCCTTATATAATAAAATAATTATTTTCATATCATACGATATGTAAACGTAATAAGAATATCATACAAAAATAAAACGTTATGGCAAAGCTGTGGACATGATTTATATTAAATATTTAGCTATTATTTAGTACTCACCTTTGAACTAGCATAAAATTAACTCTTGGCTTATTTCTAAGATAATTCAATATAATTGGGGGTACTTTTACTTCGCAAAAATAACAGAAATAAAAAGATTTTTTTTAAGATTTACAATCTCGACATTTTTCGAGAATCCGCACATCTTCAGAAGATTATTGTTAGATATGTCCGGACGAAGCACATCGAGATTGAAGATCATAAAAAACCTTTTTTCTTTTGAAGCAAACTGAGTAAATCATAAAATGTGTCAAGTCGACGAGTGAGTTAAACAATTTGTTTCCCAAAATAAATTAATGAAGTAAAACAAAATTGTATCAACTTATAAAATTTTGCAAAAGGTACAAACAAAATTTCGTCACACCCATATAAATATATTGTTTTATATTACTAGTCCAGTCAAATAGGGCAAAATAAAGGGCAAACCTCGGAATGAGAGGGAATAAGCTATAAATTGGTATAAACCTTGATTGTGGAATTCTAAATACTGGTAGAAAAGTCTCATATAATCTCGTGTTCGCATCCCAAGATATTGAAGGTCAAAGGCCACGAAAATCGGTTTTTTGTAATTATCTAGTTTCCTAGATGAAATACGTTATTTAAATTCCTTATATAACTTGCAGATCATAATATTATCTACAAGTTTCATACCAAGTATTTTTTTGTATCATCAGCCTTTCTCGAGATACAGCGCGGAGAATAGCAAGCGTGCATCCGTTAGAATTAAAATATGCCGAGAAGAACCCGTGCTGCTGAGGATCATTTTTAACTTTTCTAGTAATACAGGCTGATAGTCCCGCGCCTTCAACATAAGTTCACATAATTATAGTTTTTATAAATTTTCAAACGGATTAACAACAAATGTCAACAAAAGTGGTAACATTACCTTAAAAAATTCATGAGCAAAATTGCAAATGACCAGTAAGTTACTTTTCATAGAAATTAAATTTGAGCAGCCAGACGAAGAAGACGACGCGACGACGAACTAGAGCAATATTGAGTATACTATTTTGTAACTTTATCATAAAAGAATGAAAAAAAATTTACTATTGTGACATTCTATTTACCGTTTTTACATAATATTCTTCACTTATAATAAATACATAATATATTTTTAATTAATTTATAAATAATAATTATTGTTATAAATAATTATGTGAACTTATGTTGAAGGAGCGGGGGCTATCACCCTGTATTACTAGAAAAGTTAAAAATGATCCTCAGCAGCACGGGTTCTTCTCGGCATATTGTAATTCTAACGGATGCGCGCTTGCTGCTCTCCGCGCTGTATCTCGAGAAAGGCTGATGATACAAAAAAATATACCAAAAATAAAGGGAACTTAAATAACGTATTTCACCTAGGAAACGAGATAAATGCTAAAAAAACGATTTTTGTGACCTTTGACGTTCAATATCTTGGGACGCGGACACGAGATTATATGAGACTTTTCTACCAGTAGTTAGAATGCCACAACAAAGGTTTATACCAATTTACAGCTTATTCCCTCTCATTCCGATGTTGAATGCTTATTTGACTGGACTATACAAAATACAACTTACTATATGGATAACCAGTGCCGGATATAATAAGTTGTACGCCCAAAAATAATTTTAAACAGTACATTTGGATGATTAACGCTTTATTGAAATAATCTGCAGAGATTCTAGCATATGTACATACATACAACTTCTACAATTTTACAATTCAGTTTTTTTTTGAATAAAATGCTTATTACAATTTACTTGATTTTACAAAAAATTAGTTTCCATTTATCAGTATCTAAGACTATGGGAAATGTTGAGAGAATGTTGATTTCAAGCTTCAAGTAGATTCTTGCTAATGTTTTTGTATATTATGTGGTTTGGTTTTACACAAGCGTTTACTTAGTTCGCAAAAATTTGATCGATTGAGTTGTTTATGCAGAATATATTAAGTTATATAAAAATTATACCAGTTAAATTAGCAATTAATAAAAAGACTATGTTGTTTTAATATTTCGCAGACTTTTCGTCTGCTTCGTCAGAAAATAATTATTAAAAATAATTTATAATATTTTTATATATATTTTCACTAGTTAATAAATTCATAGTTAATTATGCAGAATATAATAAAGCTGATGGGCTTTTTCAGGTAGCAATATTTTTGTAATTTAATAGAATATCAACAGGTGTCGCTACCAAACTACATTGGTAGATTATTATATTCAAATTTGATTGAAGATTATAATATGCCAACGCCGCGCCGGATGGCTAATAATTATTATATTTTAGTCTTACTGAGCGAGAGCTTTGGATAATATATTGAATAGTGGTATCCAGCTTCAAATTCATATCTAAGTTATTCTTTCCGGTGGTTGCCGCTTGGTGTTTCTTCTGGACTACTCATTAGTAGTTAGAGGCGATGCCTATTGAACAATATGAAGCAAATCTATACTTATAATATAACAAACAAGAACAACAAATATAAATAAATTGACAATAATTGCCGGGCTAAGTTCGCACATACGTAAAATTCAAAGCTTTGAGATACAATCTATGAAAAGTGTATTATGATTATTGTTATTAACATGTGATTCATGTTGTTGTACATGTTAGAGAAACATAATTTTTTTATTTAAATTCATAACTTATGTAATATTAAATCAAAACTATTGCATTGAATGATTATAGTTTGTGACACTTTTGTTCTTGCATAGTCTTTCAAATTTCGAAGTGTCTGATGAGAATCCAAAATTTGAAACACCATGCTTGAACAAAATTGTCACAAACACTAGAATCATTCAATTCAATATTTATAATCTAATATTAGGAAAGATATGAATTTACATAAAAATATCATTTTTCTTTAACATTTAAAACAATTGAAAGCGTATTACGACAAGTGTATTTAGACATACAACATAATTTATTATTATCGTAATATGCTTTTTTGTGTTTGTTTATTTTAAAATACATTTATTTGTTAAATCAAGTTTTCTTGACAAATTTTTTTTAAGACGCTCGCCGAGCGCTTTGCCAGTCTAAAATGTACCTACTGTTAAAAAATTTTAGAAGTTTAATATTTTTAATAATAATAATAATTAATTAATAAAAATTAATATTTAATATAAGCTGGCTGCAGATTATTTAAAATCAAACTGTTTTCATTTTAAAATTTAATTTAAAATTTTACGAAAAATTTGTGGCTCATTTATGATTTTGAATATTTTATATTTTAATATTAAATATTGAAAATTTGATAGTGAAGACTGATAATACCCAATACTACGACATAACTCAGGATGAAACGAAGTTTTCTTGAATTATTGCGGATTTCGGAAAATCCAAATCCATTAAAGTGTTCTTTACAGTCGATTTAATAATATTAATTTTTAAACTGGATACTATTTTCAGGAAATTGAACTCGAGGTATAATTTTAAAACTACTTCAGTAAAAGTTAGTTTGCATGGGCTAGTTACTTCAAATATACCAATACAAATATCAGTTTTGTTGTTCTTTAAATTCATTATTAAATTGGTTGATATTCACATAAAATAACTGGCCTTACATTATTACGTAAGATATTTAGAAATCTTTCTTATTCTTAAAAGTTTGATTTATGGTTTGATATAGGTAGTATATAATATATTATTTGGAACACAGTATCATGGATATGCCCACAATCGGCTTAGTGGGCAATTATTGATCTCGTCGTATGCAGAAATAATGCAATCATCATAAACATATTATGTACCTAGCTGCTTTGGTTTACATTCTTAAAATTTATTAAAACAGTAAGGTGTACGTACACCAATAATTCGTAATAATTATTTTAGCACCTGAAAGTTGGACCTGCCATAGATCCACTTTTATTATGTAAAGAAAAATCTTTCAGGTGATTGCCTCTTAACGAAGCCGGTGGTCATACCTGTGATACTGTGAGTCATAATTGCCATAAATCAAACTTTCATATAATATAATACAGATTATATGTTTGCTCAAAAAAAATTTTTATTAAAAAAAACTTTCATATTAATTGTTGAATCACCTCTAAATAAACACTCGACTGTAAATTAATTGTCTCTTACAAATCTTGTATTTATGCTAGATCAACCACAATATGCCAGACTAAATTTTTAATAAAAGGTCATATCCACAAACTAACAATTATTATTGTTCGTAATAAAACGCGTTGAATTAAAATTATCATTTAATAATAATATATTAATAACGTTTATACAACAAACGTTATTATCAAAATAATAAAAATAGTTAGTTATAATAACTTAAACTACAAATTAATTACGACAGGGTTGGGAATGAACCACATATTAAATACATGAAACCTTTTCTTAAACAATAGTTCAAATATAATTAAAAGATGAAATACATTATTTCCATTTAACTATTTCGTAACTACTATACAGCTTTAAAATTTAAAGAAATGAGTGGATGAAAGAGAAGAGGTGCTTCCCTTACATACATAAATTATAACGACATGTACACATGTACACATTTATTTATCTTTCAAATTTGCTCTTAATATCAGTTATTGTAGGTTTAGTATCTTTTGTTCGGCAGATATATTTAAAGAATTCTTGGGAATAACGATCAGGGTTGAAGCCATCTTTTAGCTTGAAAGCAAAACCATCATTTAGTAGAAAGAAATTTAAAACAAGTTTTAAAAGTCCAGAGGAAAACCGTTTTTAAAATACTTAGGTGGGTATAATGGACATATGAGTTTGTAAATCTTAAATCTCAATTTACGCAAAACATGAATTTTATATATAAAATAATTATATAATTATTATTATTATAATAATTTTATAGCAAAACCAAACTCTTGAAATCATAATTAGTAGGATTACAAACAAAAGATCAACACTGGTTGCAGTTTTGGAAGGTTCCTGTAGCTAAACGACCCCTAAGTAGTGAATGAAATAGAGAATGCAAGGGATTCGTGATCTTTACCCCATTTTGTTGACCATGTTGATATAACATATTTATGACCGTTTTTCCCCGAATTCGAATACACTTTTAAAATCAAATAAATACGTCACAAGCTGCACGCATGGCTTACATTGGCACTTCTTCCCAAACGTGCTGGATAACTTTCTTGAACTGGTCCAGATTTGCGATTTTATAGTCGTGGAGCGTCCAAAGCATGTATGACCACACGATAAAATCGAAAGGGTTCAAATCTGGAGAGCTAGGAGGCCACTCATTCTTTGGTAGCAAATCGGTCAAATTAGCACGACACCACGGTTGAACCTTATTTGCTGTGTGGGATGGTGCTCCATCTTGTTGGAAAACGTAATAATCATTTTCAAAGATGCGTTCTAAGTTTGGGGAAATATTTTTCTCCGTAACTTCCGTTTGCTAATACTCGGCGTTGATTTTAACACCTTTGTCGATGAATTCCAGAGGAACTTTACCGCACTTACAAACTGCTCCCCAAACCATCACTGAGGGCGGATTCTGAAATCTAGGAACGTCTTTCTGGCTATCGAAAATATCCTGAATCTTTACTGCCCACAACCGATCATTTCGAACATGGGGATGTTCCAGAACAAAAAGTTTTTCGTCAGAAAACACAAACTCATCACCTGCGTGCCAGGAAAGTATCGCTTTTGCTTTTTCAAGCCTCTTTTCCTCAGAAGCTCTCGAAACACCGTGCACCTTTCGTTTTTTGTAAACGCGATACCCAAGATCAATTTTCAAAATGTTGTGCACAGAACTCTTGGACATATTCAGATCGGCTGCCAATTTTCGTATTGACCGATGATGTTTTCATCGAATCCGCTCCCTCACTATTTTCACTACTCGTGCTGTCCTCACCGACCGCGGCCTACCAGATCTTTTCCTGTCTTCCAAAGAGTAGGTTTCATTGAATCGTTTTATGGTTTTGTAAACAAAATCGCTCTCGATACCGAGGTTTTTCAGGTCTTTAAAAATGTCACCCGGACGCGCTCACCATTCAAAAACTTTGCAATTATCACCATCCGAAACTGGTTCATTATATTTGTAAGTAATGACAAGTGACGGAAATTTGATATGACCCTCATTTGTTTGCCTAAACATTGCGATGTCAAACTGTAATGCCGGCTGTACATTCTCGCCCGAGTTCTCTCGCACGAATGTCTCGGCGAGAGGCCTGTGCCCGAGTACGACCATGTACACTCTCGCCGAGTTCAGTTGTAATTATGAACTCAGGGGAGATGGACCGTGTGGAACCTGTGAGCAGGATTCCACAAAACAGGTACCATTTGATACACTTCCAAGAAATTTAGTTCGCATTCGTTATTCCATGCCATTTTCATGCAAAAGACGTTTTTACTTTAATACAAAACACGTCTTCCCTATCGTAAGGCACAAACGAGACTGAGAAATGCGAGAGTGTACAGGAATACATTCGCTAGGCAAGCGAGACCCTTTGACTCGGACCTAAAAAACCGACTTTGGATGGAGAGCTAGCGAGGAACACCGAGACCAGCGAGGCGGAGCGAGCGCTCCCATCTACACTCTCGCTCTCGCCCTGTCTCGGCGA
Organism: Cantharis lateralis; assembly: GCA_963170105.1. Lineage (NCBI taxonomy): Eukaryota > Metazoa > Arthropoda > Insecta > Coleoptera > Cantharidae > Cantharis > Cantharis lateralis. Next base: position 17,225,730 of record OY720629.1, read on the forward strand.
GAGTGTACAGCAGGCATAAAAAATCATGTCCATACGTTGGTATTGATGCCTAAGTAAGCGAGTATAAGAATTATATCTCTTGTTCGTCACAATACTATCCCACTACAACGCAAATGCAATAAGATGCAAAAATAGTAGTGGCATATTCCCCTCAATTGTCTATGTTAATTTTTCAAATAATTTTCAAAACAAGGTAGCTTCTCAGAGCAATAATGAAATTATTAAGTTATTAAAAACATTAATTATTCGGTTTTTGGAAAGTTAAAGGTTGTATTTAGGGCTGTACGAGAAGGAATTTGTCGATTTCTTATTTATGTATATTTGTGCAATAATAATTAAAAGAAAAACTAACAACATGGCGGGTGCGGATGAGATAGCTTTCGAATTAAAAAAACTTGCAACGTTGCTGATGTGATTGGAAAGTCAAGTAAGGCGATTATAATGCCAAAATTAGATACAAATTCAGTTGTGGTTGGGTCAAAGGTTGAAGAACCAAAAAACGAAATACCGGGCAGGGTACCCCGAGTCTTAGTTGGGAGTGGAGTAGCGGTGGATAGTTTTACTGCTGCGATGCCTCGAGCATGGGTTCATTTATCTAAGTGTAACCCTGAAACAACGGATGAGGGTGTAAAGTCGTATCTGGATGGCAGGTATCCTGGAAAGTCCATAACTGTTCAACAGTTGCCGAGAAATAAGGACTCTAATAGTGTATCCTTCAAGGTGGGTGGAGATTTCTCAATTTTGAAGGAACTCAACGTTCGCGAAAATTGGCCCCCAGGCGTCGTTGTTGTTAGAAGGTTCAACTTTTTTCGATCTAAGCGAGGAAGCGGTAAACAAAGCACAGGCGCTCAATTTTAAAACCTCGCAAAGAATAAAAATAAAAATAAAGAAAATGCATATAAACATACAAAGTTTTCGAAATAAAATCTTACAATGGGAGGCGTATCTGGAGCAGTTACAGGAATGCAAAGTTGTGCTAATATCGGAGCATTGGCTACATGAGAACGAAAATCATGTCCAAATTTTAAAAATTTACAACTTGGCCCATTGCTACAACAGGACGACATTGTATGAATATTTTCTGACGGGAACATGAACGTTTTTGTAAACCAGAATTGGGATGATATATACACGGTGCAGTCTGCACAGAAGAAGTTTACAAGATTTTTTGAAATTTTTAAGTACTGCCATGAGATTTCCTTCCCATGGTTAAAGCAAAAAGTGTGCAAAGATCACAGATTTCTAAAAAAATCTGGAACTCTACCGAATTAAGGAATGCCAGAGAAAAATCAATATTTCTTAATACTGCTGCCAAAGCTACCAATTCTGACACATTAAAAAAACTTAGTATTCACCAAAAGGTAATATATGGAAATCTGTTGAAAGCAGCTAAGGTGGAACACTGCGAGAGGTCAATTATTGCGCTGTCGGAAAATCCAAATAAGGTGGCTTGGAGAATAATAAATGGTGAATTGGGCAGAGAGAAGAAGGTGTATGAAAAAAAATGTGATTATTCTGAAAAAGAATTTAACAAGTTTTTTGTAGATACCGTAACGGAACTAATTGATGGTATTCCAGCTTTTAATGAAGATTCATACAATATTCTGAAAACCCACTCAAAAGGCATTTCTACATCTTTGTTTTTATCAGAAGTAACTGCAGATGAAAAAATACTACAAATAATTGCAGAATTAAAGGCTAAACCTACTCAGGATATCTATGGAATGACTGTTGTTCAACTAAAGCGGGCTGCGCCGATAATATGTCATCATCTAGCATACGTATTAAATTTGTGTATAACGTCGGGAGTTTTTTCTATTGAGCTGAAAATATCTAAAGTAGTACCCATACTGAAACCAAAAAAAGAGGATACAATACAAAACTATCGAGCTATTTCAATTCTTCTCGCTCTATCAAAGGTCTATGAAAGATTGCTCTACAACTCTATCAGCAGCTTTGTGGAAAAAAAAGAGCTATTTTCGCCAACGCAGTTTGGGTACCGGCGAGGGAGATCCACGAGCGATGCCGTGCGCTCTTTGGTGTCGGACATCTATCAGTGCTTTGATGATAAACGTTTCCACAAGGCTTTGAGTCGTGCTTTTGACACGGTAAATCGCGAAATGTTAATAAAAAAACTCCAACACTACGGAATACGCGGAAATGTGTTAAATATAATAGAAAGCTATCTAGCAGAAAGATTTCAAGCTGTCGAGTACAACGGAAAACTAAGTGACCGAAGGGAGGTGCTCCGAGGTGTTGCACAGGGATCAATTCTTGGTCCTTTACTGTTTATAGTCTATGTTAACGACTTGGATTTGTATGTCCGGGCAATCAGACAATGTATGCCGATGATATCACTTACCTTGTTAGTGCCAGTAGTCTTGTGGACTTGACTGCACAGGAACGCGTGATATTGGATCGTTCTAAGATATGGTTTGGTGTAAACGAGGTTTCGGTAAACGACTCAAAAACAAATTCCATGAGCTTTAGCTGTACATTATCGTCTGGTGGATTTAATGGTTTCTTGGGGGTAACTCTGGATGGGAGGTTGGATTGGGTTCAGCATATAAGTGTGTTGTGCTCCAAGCTGTCGCGGGCTGTGTATACGGTCCGCAAGATTCGAGATTTTGTGAACATTCGAGCGGAAATACAGACTTATTACGCGGTTTTTCATTCGAGAATGTCATATTCGCTCTGGTGTGGTCTGTTGCCACTGATTTGCATCTTCAGAGAGTGTTTAAGTTGCAGAAACGCGTTGTTCGTATCCTGTTGAACAAACCGCAGGGGGAACATGCCAAACCACTTTTTGAGAAGTTGGGGGTAATGTCGTTGTTTTCCCTAATCGTATATAAACAATTGTGTCATGTTAAAGCAAACCGAACTTGGTTTTTGCGAGATCCCCACAATCATGATTCAAGATAATTACAGAGATAACATTACTCTACCACGGCATAGACTTGCGAGGACAAGCCGAACGTATGTTGGGATCCGGCTCTACAATTCTCTTCCCGTGTCAAATACGGATCTCCCGGTCAGAAAATTTGAGTTAGTTTGTAAGAGGCTTTTGACCGAGAACTGTTTATGGTAATGTGAATGATTTCTTTAGCTTAAATTTTGACTGATGTGCTGTGCAATTTATTGTATGTATTAACTTGGAGTTTTAACTGTAATTATTGTTCTAATTGATTTATTTTGTGTGTATTTTGGTTGTTTGTTCTTTGGAATATTTTTAATTTGACGAGTCTACAAGTTGCATTGCTTATCAGACAATAAATGAATCTAATCTAATCTAATCTAAAAATGACATATTTTAACGAACTTTTTGAATTTTTTTAACCTTTTTCTATAAAATAAAATACAAAAATTGTTTCGTACGGCTCTACAATACCCTTTTTTCAATGTCTTGTAAAAAATTTAAATGAATAATTTTTAGAAAAAACTTCATAGATTTTAACAAGTTACCTTATATTCTAATATTTTTTTGCAGTATTGTAGCGGGACCTGTTATAGGCAAGGCAAGAGTATATTATGTTTTTTATAGTTTTTCAATCTTAATGTGAAAGTAGCGTATTATATAAAATATAATTCATATAATTTAATAAAAAAAGAAACGTGTGAGCCTGATTCACAAACATATTGGGGAAGTAAAACTTATTCTTTGGCCGTATACGCGCACAGAAATTTTAGTTTTAAGTTTAAAAATCTCTACTTTTAAATGAAAATTGAAAGAATACCTTTTATAATAATATAATACAGCTTAAATTAAAAGATATTCTTTTTTAACTGCTAAAATATGGTTTTGATTAAAAACGTATTATAATTTTTAAATAGAAATTTCAAATTTTACGAACAAATTATGGTTATTTCGTTATTATTATAACACCTCTATCTATTCCACTTTTTGAATTATTAAATATTAGGCGTTTTATTTTAATCACTATACGGATATAGTACATATTATGTACTTTATATCTTATTCTTACGTCTGCAATTTATTATTTACTTTTAATTTTGTTTTTTAAACAAAATTTTCTTTCTAGAAATAGCATAAAAATTAACCACGATTATATACGAAATAAATATCTGAAGATAAATTGTTTTCAATTTGATCTAAATTTTAATGAATTTGTTTAAGACAAGGGATAATGCTGTTTTTCATACCCCACCCTGTATATTAAAACTACGCAATTTAAGTTCTGTTGCACAAAAATATAAACTATTTGTATAGTTTTTGATTACTACAATAACAATATAAGTACTGGGTAATATATTATAATATTATAATTTAAATAAAAAAATTATGATGTATTATAATAACAACTACGTAACTAATTTATGAAATTTTATGAGAACAGTTAGTATAGGTACAATTGATTTTATTAACAATCATATTTACGATTTTGAACTTAACGGCCTGATAAGTAGTGTCAGACTGTTTTATTTTTATTTAATTAATTTTAATTGCTTAACAAATTAAAATGGTTAAATAATTGTTTAATTTCAAAAAGAATCAAGTTTTCGAGTTTATGATGTACATATGTAGATACATATAAGATGATTTCATAATATTCGATACTTTGGAATTTATCAAATTATTAACTTCCAATCATCACAGGTGAAAATCCCAAGTTCAACTTATCAGACCGTTGTTGGCTTAACTCTTGCAAGAACCAATTTGGTTAAAGTATCTATAGCTCTACTTATAAATGAATAATCTATATAAATTATTCGTTTTTTGCTCAGTTTAGTTTAGAGAACTTAAAAATCAGGAAAATACACGTATTTTCAGCACCGGGTTTATTTTTCGGGGTATAGATTTTGTGAATTTATATTCTTTGCACAAAATCTATCTTTTAACCTTTAAAATACCATTTTGAACGTGTAGATATCTCTGATAAAAAAATTTTACAGTTAACATATTAAAGCATAAAAATTACCTTTTTTAAATGTGTTAATTCGGGCAGGAGGATACAAAACAAAGTCGTTTTCCGCAAAAAAAATTCAATTCTTTTCTAAAAATTTATCAAGTTTTGGGAAAATTATTTAATTTTTTTAATTTTAGAATTATGTAGCTGTATTTTCACGATGATAAATCCGGTATAAAACTTATAAGAGGAATTATTTAAAATTAAGTTGCCTAAAGGTAAGGTCAGACACAGCTACTTTTGCTGCGCAGTTTTTTTACTGCGGCTGCATAAGTTGCATGTCAGGTTCACACACAGACCGAAAGTAGCCTGCAACATGCAGTTTTTTGTGCTGCGGCTGCATAAAAAGGTTGCAGGCTGAGCAAAAGTAGCAAAGCTGTTCACACTTGGCTGCTTTTACTTCAGCTTGAAACCGACACTTTTGCAGCTTTTACTTCAGCTGCAACCGCCACTTCGTAGCCCAATCATCCTAGACAAGATTTCACTAAATAACTCAGTTAATTGAAGTATGAATTTTTTTGACGCAGTTAGGTTCCAATAATGGGGTAGCATATGAAATCACAGTTTTAGTCCAAAATTTGATTTGGAGGGTGCCAGGAATTTTATATTTTGTGTTTTGTCGATTTGCAGGCGTATTTTACATTTCTCACTAAAAATGGAGATAACCAAATTTATAGAGAATTAAACTCTCCACCTTTTTTATCTGGATAATTTTGTTGTAAAATAATTATTTATTGCTAATAATAAGCAAAAAGTGTGAAAAATTAGGAGATTGTTCCAGTTTTTTCAAGTTTAGGACTATATTTTAAAAAAAAAGTGACACATTCAAATGGTAAAGTTGTAGAGGACAAAATTTCCTACTACTTTTGTAGAATCAAGTTTTTCATACGACGAATGGATCACGATCACGATCAAATAATATAGCATATTTGATTAATATTGATGGATACTTTAGTGGTAGCTACACAAATTTCACATAAACTGCACCTGCAGCCGCTGCAAAAGTTTCACCCAAGTTAATATTTTTACTGCGCTCGCAACTCGCAAATGTACCGACTCACATTAAGCTACTTTGAAACTGCATGCGCGTTAAAAATGTTGCAGGCAGCACTACTGCACGTGCAGTTTTTTAGGTTGCAGCACTGTTCACACAGCAAGCAGCAAAAGTTGCGCAGTTTTTTAATTGGCTGCGCAGCAAAAGTAGCTGTGTCTGACCTTACCTTAAGAGTTACATGTTTTGTAAAATATAATCATGTGTAACCCAATTTTTCATCAATTTTATTTAAAATTGAAAATTTGTTCAATGAATAGTATTAACCACAATTCGTAGTCAAAGTGATATAGATTATTTTGAGCTAGCATCGTTCATATTCTTAGTGCTTAGAAATATTATTCCTTCATGATATTCATTTTGCAAGCGCAAAAAATATTCATGATACTATTCCAAAATATTTGCAATATCTATGGCTACTTATGGTATTAGAAGTGATAATGTTATAATAAACCTGGTACTTACAAAATATTTTTATGCAATCAGCGCTGATGAATGTTGCAGTAAATTAATAGATATTAAAATTTAACTATTATAATATAGTAGCTACCTAACCTTACAAGTTAGAGTAGAGGTAATACATTACCCTAGAAAATGATAATAAAGCGAGGTGAATAGGAACAAAATAATAAGTTAATTAACCAGTTGACAATACAAAATAGGTACCATATGCATAAATAAAAATAATTCAAGCAGTAAGTTATGTTTTCTGGTAGGGATATTCTTAAGTTTCGCAGTTATATTATGTTTAGTTTATATTTAAAAATGAAAACGAAAATGGAAGTTGTAAAATTTAATTTTAAATGTGTTAACTTGATATTATAACGCTATCTTATACGGATACTTTTAACAACTGAAAATATGTAGTACCAAAGAGGATGTGCATTATGTAGGAGTTAAATTCCGACAGTAAATACTCAAGTGATTTTTATTAGGATCTGATGTTAACTAATTTTTACCTTAACTCGGTTCAAATAATTTACAAGGACTGTAATAAAACTTTTAAACACCTATCTCAATGTTAAAGACCCCTGTAACCCATAAATAAATAATAGTACTTACTTATTTGCATTTAGATAACATGAAGTTTTTTCCAGTTGAAATATTTTAAGAAGTAATTTTATTGAGGGTAGGTAATGGGCAATCCGTCCCTGGATGAAAAAAATATCGAAAATGAAGTACAAGATGTCAGGGGTACAATAAATTTTTTTGCCCCGATCATAGGAATTTTTTTGTAACTACTATTTACACTGTAGAATATTCACAGTAAAGAATTACGAAATATATTGTTATTATAATCAGATTGGGTGTTTTTGCGTACATAGCGCATAGGTACATATACAAAGGCTTATAATATCTAAACTTATAATCATAAAATTAAATTAAAATAAAACGAGTTAAACAAACGGTAATAGATTAAATTATTAAATCTTTAATATTTCGGCACTGATGGTGCCTTCATCAGAAATTATAATTTCTTATTTTTTATTAAATTATTGAAGATTTAATAATTTAATCTATTACCGTTTGTTTAACTCGTTTTATTTTAATTTAATTTTATATATATTTTCACGAGTTAATAATATTAATTAATTAAACTTATAATCCACCCCCAAGAAATATTTTTTACAATATTAACAAGAAAACGTACATTTAATATGCACTGGGTACACGAACACAACAAATGCGATTTTGAGTGAACAACAGTAGAAAGGTTAAATTGATACCTAGCTAACGCAATTCCAACTATTTAATATTTCGACAAAACGGGAAGCATAATGTTTAATTGCAAAACTTTAACAAAGAAAATAAAAATAATATCTTGCAGATGGCAATTTTTATTGATATGTCAGACGGTATGGATGCAACACCAAATCCCAAGGATGCCTATCAATATGAATCTTTCTTATTATTTATAAATTATAACCCTATTATTTTTATTATTTTCCAACCCTTACCGGGTTGGATCGGGTATATAGGGGTTACCCAACAGTGTACCCAAATACTATGTGTACCTGATTTTTGTTAGCTTTTTTATATTGTTTTAAGATCAGGTCAAAATTTTTATTTATAATTATTTGGCAAACATAACCACTAGACGCAAGCACCATTTGCATATACATATAGCGATCTCGACTTAATTAATTGAAGAGTACACGGGAATAACGATCAGAGTCCATTTTTCTAAAAAAAAACTGTTGCAGCCATCTTTTAGCTTGAAACCAAAGCTATCATTTAGTAGAAAAAAAATTAAAAAAAGTTTTAACAGTCCAGCGTAAAAGCGTTTTTAAAATACTTATGTTGGTAAGGATGTGTGTGTTTGTAAATCTTAAAACTCAATTTACGCAAAACTTGACTTTTGTGACTCTGATCGTTATTCCCGTGTACTCTTCAATTATTATTCAGGTATCGAATACTAAAACTTTGCACACATACAGGGTAGTTCAAATTCGAATGTTCTTATAGGGAATTCGGTAACTATAAGAGATATGGAAAAATGGATGGCGCATCTTCGATCTCTTTTTTAGGGAAAAGCTTAATGGTGAAAACCGGAATTCGATACCTTTTTTTCGTTTTCGAGTTATGGCGAAAAATTCGCTTTTTCGACTTTTCGTTAAATACCGATATCTCGGTTGTTTGTAAAGTTATCGAAAAAATTTTTTTCACCTTATTCATACATTTCTTTGAGGAAGATAAATTGGGATAAAGGGATTTTAAATATCTTCATTTGTTTTCGAGTTATAATATAAAGTTGAGTTTTTTTAAATGGGAACCTTAGTAGCCTATGCCATATTTATATGGAGTTTTTTATCCTCTTTTTAATTATATATAACATGTGGGGTATATTATTTCAGTTTCATCCCGTTATATTAAAAAATGTTAAATAAAAATAAAGGATCTGAAAATTAAACGTTGGCTTTGTCAAAACAAAACAAAAAATCATTAGTGAGATCTAAAACAATTGTCTCCAATTGTTTTTAATAGGTTTTTTTAGTACCTACTCTATTATTTAACTTTTATTTTAAAATTATTATAATTAAAAATTATAATATACAAGAAGCTGAAGAAACTACTAGGAGCTGTGGATGAAAATCCTTCCATTTCAACCCGTCAAATTGAAGCTGAATCGGGAATTTCAAATAAATTTTACTTTGTGAAATAAAAGGTAAATAATAGAGGAGGTGCTAAAAACCTATTAAAAACAATTGGAGACAATTGTTTTAGATGTCAATAATGATTTTGTGTTTTGTTTTCACAAAGCCACCGTTTAATTTTCCTATCTTTTATTTTTATTTAACAGTTTTTAATATAACGGGATGAAACTGATATAATAGACCCCACATATTATATATACAGTAGAGTCTCGCTTATAAGAACTATTGTTTGCAAGCCCTGTCCTTATAATCGAGATTTACATATAACTGGGATATCATCTTTTAATTAAAAATGCTCGTTTGTATCATATATTAATACACATCATGTTACATGCTAGTTATGCTTAAATTATATTTACAATATTATTAATAGAAAACATCAAATTATATTTGAACTATAGAAAAAAAAATGACTTTCAACTAATAAAAATGTTTTTCTGTGCACTGCTTAAATGTAAATAAATATGATGATAATATTATAATAAATATAATAATATTCCTATGTACCTACTTTAGCAATGTAATTTGTACGTTTCGACGATTTTTTTCTCACACAATTATTTCTGTTACGGAAATACATTTTTTGTTTAAAACTTTCATTCCCTTGCTCCTTCATTTTTTTTCGTTTTTTTCGAATTTCGTTTATATGCAGTTTTCTATTTTGTCGCACTCTTTGCGAGATACAGTGAGTTAAAAAAATCTCTGTATTTGATTAAAATCACAATAAAGTTTTGTTAGTTTTATTAACATTTTTACAGTCTATTTAAAATCAGTGCATCTCGGAAACGGTGCAAAGAAATAGGAAATGTATAGTAAGAAGAACGACTGGAATAAATTATTGCAGACAATATTTCTGCCTTTTATTCTAAAGGTGCCATGTTTCATTAAAAATGTAGTGTAGGTTCAATGCCGCATAAATTCCACAACGCGAAACAATGTTTGAGAGAAGATTGATAGGTATTTTTAAAATTACATCAAATAATATGCAAGTATGAATAATAAGTAATAAGATATATTTTGCACAACTGCAAATGTAACAGTAAAACTGCGAAAACGTTGAATTTTTACAGAACATATAATCGAGTTTTTCTATTTTTTTTAATGTACATATAATAGAGTTCCCATACAAAAATTTAATTGTACATATAACTGGGAGATCCATATAACTGGGAGTTAATATAAGCGAGACTCTACTGTAATTAAAAAGAGCAGGAAGAACTCTAATTAAATATGTCATAGCCAACTATGGTTTCCATTAAAAAAAACACAACTATATATTATAACTCGAAAACAAATGAAGATATTTAAAATCCTTCTAACCCAATTTATTCTCCTCAAAAAATTGTCTAAAAAAGGTGTAAATATTTTTTCTATAACTTTACAAACAACAGAGATATCGGCATTTAACGAAAAAAAATATCGGATTCCGGTTTTCACCTTTAAGTTTTTCTCAAAAAAAGAGATCGAGGATGCGCCATCCATTTTTCCATAACTATTATAGTTACCGAATTCCCCAAAAGAACATTCGAATTTGAACCACCCTGTACAATGTTTTGTTTGGTTAATCAAAAATAGAAAAAATTGTGTAATAAAAAGATACCTACAAAAAAAACAAAAAAATCATATGAATGATTTATGTAGTTCGAACGTCTCGCATTTCTTGTTTGCAGCAATACATACTAACCAATTTGTTCAAATTGGATGGAATATTACTCGAAAAAGAACGCTATCAAAATTTCATATTATTATCAGGTAAAGCATCCACACGATTCAACTTACCACCCAACCGAATAAAGAGTAACCGACGTTTCAAGGACACCCGATCAAGTTGGTACTTGGAATGAACAGACTTGACAAGAGGAGCTGTAATCGAATGCTGCTCGCAGAGCGGCACAAGACTACTGCCCGAATTGTCAAGGCTATTTAACCGAGTATGACGCGACGCATCACTTAAATTGTGCGTCGAACATGTGTGATTCGAGCATTAACTTATAGGAGGGTTATACTCGTAAGCAGAGCGCTTATTTATAATAGTAGTACCTACTTAATTTTATTGATATATTGCAGTAACTTGACTCAGAATTAGTATTTCCTTACATGCCGATGTGGAAATGCGGTATTACAGCCTATTGTTATGATAGTGAACTGATGAGTAAAGTTCTATTATAACCAAAAAACGGAAGTATGTATACTGTTTTATTCACGATTAGTTAGTAAACGAATAATTCATGGTAAATAATTAATAATTTTGTTGAACTAGTTTTTATTTTATTTAACATTTTTTTTGAACTTCTTAAAATTTGGTAATGGGTCGATTACTAACTGATTGTGAATAAACTTATTTTAAATTCCGACTTCAAGCTAATTATTGTTCAGAACACTATTATGTGTTATGAAAATAGCATGAAATATGTTTTGCACTCAGTTCACACACTAGATAAGTTTTGAGTATAGTAATTCCGGAACTTGATAAAAATCTGAAATTTACCTTTGTCAGCAATATATGAAAACAATAAATTTGTTATTATGAATATAAGTACTATTACTTCGGGATTTGAATATAATTTAAAAAATAAACATAATCTTATCATAAGTTTCAGTTAGAGCAAATAGGTCGAAGCTATAAACGCATCTTGGATATATCGGTGCAAAACAGTCGCGATGTTAGTTATTCTTCTAGATTGCGTATACATACTTATATGTATTTCTCAAATGTATAATCAATGGTTTAAATGAAGAACTTCCCTTCCTTACCTAAATAAACTGCTGTTTATAATTAGCATTGCGCACCATTTTTTATAATTATATCTTCCTTAATTTTATAATAAGGAAAACAAATAGTACAAATGCCATTCCAATTTTTATCCTATGGTGCCGTGCTACAGAAAAATAATGTACCTACAAAAAGTATAAACTGAGATAATATCTATGTTTGGATAATATGTTGTGTACTTACTATTTAATATAAAACTTTGAAATTATTATCATCTATTTTCTTTTTCATTATAAACCATTTATTGTTAGTTTTTAAATATCCTTTTTAAATATCTATTTTTTGTTCAACTTATTATTTTTGTATTATTCGATAATTATTTTCTATACAAATAGTATCTATGTATTGTATAGTTTATAAGTAGATATTATTATCAGGAGCGGTGATATTAGTATATTTAATTTTTGCCAAATAACCAAAATAATGAAACATATAGTACCTATAAAAGTATAATATACATTATTATAATAATACATTATAATAAAATATTATATAAATATATATTATTATAATTATCATAATAATTAAAAAATTGGTATAATGGCTGATATGACCGCTCTTGTTTAGCATGTACGATTCGCAAATATTAATTATTTTAATTTACTTTTAAGTGCGTCATGTTTCAAAAATATTTTTACTTTTATCAATATTTTCTGAATGATAATAGTACGATATTGTTTTGTTACGAGGTGATGTCTAACTTTTTATGGCGATTTAATAATTTATTGTAATTTACAACATACAAGATACAACCAAGTTCGTAAAAAAACAAAATACTTTTATGACGTGTATGTAATTAAGTTTTTATACAGAATTTAAGATAGGTTAGTTTGTTATGAAAATTAAAAATATTCAATTTTTAGCACAGTATTTAATAAATTGTATCTACTAATAGTCCCTATTCACCCGGCGTTACATTATTGAAATTTTTACAATAGGTACCTATTTTATAGACTGCCTAGAACGATAAAGAGGGAACATTATTAATTGTTTATAATATAGATTGTAATTGTTAGGATATTTAGTAATAACGCGCAACTGTAACAATAAGTTAGTCTAAGATGTTGTTATTCGTTACTGCTTATATTTTATAATCAAGCTTCTCAATAAAGAGAATAAAATCAGATTTATAGTTATTTGTGTATTATTTATAAAATAATTGATGCAAATGAAGTTTACCCAATCAAACTTAAACAAATAATTATTTTTCATCTTTCATTAATGGCATTATTGATTTTAACATAAATAAAGTAACAACTCCTTTTACCGAGTATATGTACCTATACACATAACATGGTTTAAATTTAAATTCTACCTGATTAACTACTCATCAGTCGTTAATAAATACAATAATTGGATTTCAATTTGATAGAATTTGTAGAGGCTTTATTATTAGATGATTCAAGTAAGCCTTTAAGAACGGGCTAATCGAAATATCGACCACCTATGAGATCAAAAATATTTGATGTTTTTCTGTTTAATTTGATACACTGAACAGCCTCGGATCTAGGGGCAGCAAACCGGGGTACCTGCCAAGGGCAGTAATACAAAGGAGCGCCAAATTCATATATTTAAAGTCACTTGCACCGCAAACTGTTCAAGTTTCGCTACAACAGCGACTTGCTTAACCGTAGATGATCTGTACGCGTGGATTCGGTGCCATTAGGTCCTTTTCATATTCAGATCTCATCTCAGCCAAATGGAATTAATGACCCAGTGAGTAAAATTTTGTCCCATTTAGGGAAGAGTTACGTAATTGAGTATGATTCGTGCGACCAATTGCACACATATGTTTCGAATTTGCTATTTATTTTATGTGAACACTATACATGGGAAGTGAAGCACGGTGACACAACGCATTTTAGGTAAAATTTAGGAATTCTGTCAATGCATGTGCCTTTTCCTAAGGTATTCTTAAGAACACATTTCCGAAAGATTTCCCTATTTATGCCTAAAGCAAATCCTACATAATTGCTTGACTGAAAACTACTACGAACTATGTATAGGGTTTTCCAATAAGAGGTGTTATTTTGATATTCAAAGAAAAATGGATTTTTTTTCGAAAATTGATCGAATTTTTATTTCATTATAAAGAGGAAGGTATGCCGTTAATAATGGAAAAAAACATCAGCCAAATGGCCACCACGACCACGCTTACAGGACTTATCCTTTTCATGAAATTTTCTATAACCAAATCGCAAAGTGGCTGCCCTATGTCCTCGATAGCCTCACGAATTCCATCTTTGAGGTCTTGAATCGACGCCGGGCTGTTGGCGTAGATACACGCTTCAACAACGCATTGAAATTATTAAAATTAAAAACGAAACCATTGATCTTTTACGGGAAAAGTTTCCGGACCGTGTTATCTCTCGAAGAGGTGATCACAATTGGCCACCGACTTCTTCCTTTGGGGCCACGTGAAAGATAAGGTCTACGCCAACAGCCCGTCGTCGATTCAAGACCTCAAAGATGGAATTCGTGAGGCTATCGAGGACATAGGGCAGCCACTTTGCGATTTGGTTATAGAAAATTTCATGAAAAGGATAAGTCCTGTAAGCGTGGTCGTGGTGGCCATTTGGCTGATGTTTTTTTCCATTATTAACGGCATACCTTCCTCTTTATAATGAAATAAAAATTCGATCAATTTTCTCAAAAAAATCCATTATTCTTTCAATATCAAAATAACACCTCTTATTGGAAAACCCTATACTTTATACACAAATAAGACACATAATATTACTCTTTTTTATATTCGTTGTTCTTTTCAAATTTATCTAAACACGTCGTTGTCTCAAAGTATACACCGCATGATAGGTATATCTACTTATTTCATACTAATTTTGTGAAAGTTTTTCTCCTTCACTTAGCAGTCCAATTACTTGCGGCGATAAATTTTTCGTGTAGTTTCTTGATATACAAAAGATAACAACGGGGGTCGTAAAAGTAATATTGTTTGGCAAATATACTTATTAACAAATTAATTTTACAAAAAAATAAAATTGATAAAATTTCACCTTTTGGTTAATAATAGTTGTAAAAAGTAATGTCTAAAATGACTTGATGCAAAATTGTTTAGTTTTGTGTTTTCTTTTTTACAGAAACAGCATTTTATTTAATAAATCAAAATATAAAATTATTGCGATATGGCCGCTGACGCAAGGTAATTGTGCCTTATTTGTGCCTACATACACAATGTAGGCAATGTGAACGTTTCCATAGATGACGCAATGTTTTGAAATCATTCCTATTTTGCGACTTGTCGCGACGCGCTGCCGGTATAGGGTCCGTGGTGCCTTTATTGTGCGTATACCTTTGATGCATTCTGGTTTTGTAATACATTGGCGTTTTCTGATATTCGAGCTTCAGTTCTACCACCAACCACTTTATTTTTACCAGAGGCCGACAAAATACTAATAGTACTTGCATGTTTCACTTTTCTGTAGTAATAAGGGGTGGTTTTATAATTTGGCAGAACGGGTTTCCTATTTGACGACAACATTATTGCAAGACCAAAATAAATGTGGATTCAATTTCTGCTGTGCTTGTCAACTATTGCTTAATATGCCATTATAGCGTTCCGCTGAACTTACTTGTGACCTTTTACACACATTTTAGGCCCAATTACTGTTTTCCGTGATGAACAAATCAACTTTATGGTTTTAAGAACAAACTGCCTACTATGCTTCACACTACCCATTCCAAAATTACGATTTTGTATCTTTTAAAGACACAGACGCAGTTACGGCATTATTTTAACAAAATTCCTACTGCGTGTCACACTACGCATTCCACAATTACGGTTTTGTATCTTGAAAGGCACAGTCGCAGATACGGCATTGTTTAACACAATTTCTACTGCATGTCAGTCATTATTTGCATTTAAGTAGCAATTCCTTTTGTGTCAAAACAATTCCTATTCCGTGTAAAAGGACACATTATTCCCTTTTTAAGCCAACTTAGGCACCAGTCATGGCGCCACTTGCTGTTTTATGTGCTATTTGACGCAAAAGAAGGGTCTGGCGACGTAACAACGACGTCGCCTAAAACATATTTCCCTTAGAGGAATAAAATGCTCACTGGGGATGTTAAAGTGGACGCCAGTTGATACAAATAAAACTAAGAAGTAGTGAAGAGTCGATTTATAGTTTAAACAAAGATAGAAAAATAGTTGAAGTCGACATGTTTAATTAATTCAGTAAATTAAGAGTAAAACATAAAACACACACATAATAAGCAAGTAAAACTAGCATGTAATTGAGGACTATGTACTAGGAAAAAAATATTAAAAAAATGCAAATTTGAAAAACTGACATCTACCTGCAGGGTAAACTCAGTAAAAAAAAACAGTTGAGTATCCTTGAAGAGGATAACTCAACAAAACGAAGTTATGCTCCAGGAAAGATTAATCGCACACCGAATTTTAAATACTCGGGATTATTGACTCAAAATAGAACCTGGCACACAGCATCATCAATAAATAAGTATTATGCATCTCTATCAGACTTATCCTGAATGCAGTACTACCAATTTCGCGACTCTGCAAGTATATTTCCTCCGTCAGGACCCTTCAAAATCAATAACCTTACTTCATCATTCAATTGGTCCACCATCCAGGAGTGAAAGTCTACAAAATAGAGAACACAAAATAGTCATTAAAAAATCAACATGCCTGCCAGTTCCAAGACTCATCAAACGAGTAAGTGGGACTACAAATCAATTAATCTTCCGGAAGCATCTTCAAATCTAATCATCTGCTTGAAAGTAGAGGTTTGACATCCCAAAATATAAAGATGGTAAAAATAGGAAAATCTGCAAAGTTTGAGTTTCCAACTTGAATTGACTTTTGAACCATCCGGTATAAACACTTCACAAGGAAACATCCTCTTGTGAACAAAAAAACAACCATCAAGAATCAAAATCAAAAAGGGTAAAAGTAACCATTCTTCGCACCAACGTAAAAATTTCATCAACCCCAAATCTTTCCACAGGTGATGGATTAAAACATCGTCATCGTAAAGCGGTAATTATATGGCGAATAAGAAAGGATTTCCAAACTGGATAAACCTCCATTTACGACGACAAAAATATGAAATGGTAAACCAAATAACGAATAATAATTGTAACGAACTATCAGCAACCTGGGTGCTAAAAATAATTTGTTAAACAAATTAAAAAATGAAACAGGCCTAAAAATACACATGTCTCGCTGTCACAAGGGGGATATGTCTAAAACAGAAATCAATCCAAATTGTGATTTCCAAGAAAGAATTTGCAACTTGAAATCTAGTGCAGCTATCTTGAAACAAATACCTCGAGGAGCAAGAATTCCTGTGGCACGGAAATTAAAATCTGTAATTAAATCATGTGTCTCCCTGAATAGTGTCGAAGCATGGGAAGATCTTCTTTTGTTCTCTTATCGCGTATTTCACATTTCTTCAAAATCGGTAACAAAAGATAAATCCTTAACGTGTAAAGTCAAAGACAACATTGTTGGATATGAAATAAAACATTTTAGTGTAACGACTACTTCAAAGCATAAGCCGAATTATAAAATTGCGGAAAGTAAACTAAATGATGGTGATGTCAGAGGAGCTATTCGAGTGTTAACATCGGACGATAAAATTTCGATTGGAAACCAAAACTCACTTGAACAGTTGAAGAGCAAATATCCAACCCCTTCACGTTCCCTTCAACTTCCTATACCACCAACTAGTCAAGATCAAACTCTTATTGTCGCTGAAAAACATGTTTATAATGCAATCATGTCTTTTCCTAATGGTTCGGCTGCTGGAATCGATGGTTTAAGACCCCAGCACCTCAAGGATTTAGTTGGAAAGTCTGTTGGGGAAACCGGACAGCAACTGCTATCACAAATAACTAATTTATGTAATTTGATGTTGTCTGGTAAAGTGAATGTCAATATAACGCCATTATTGTATGGTGGATCTTTATGTGCTTTAACTAAGGAAGATGGTGGCATACGCCCTATTGCTGTAGGTTGTATATTTCGCCGTTTGGTCTCTAAACTTTGATGTCGTCATTCTTCCAGTTTACTTTCTGACTACTTGAGTCCTTGCCAGGTTGGTGTTGGAGTGAAAAGTGGCTGTGAAGCCGCCGTCCACGCAGTGAGAACTTATATTACAAAGAACAATTTAGCAGAAATATTACTACAAATAGACGTGAAAAATGCTTTCAATTCTGTGGAACGCGACATCCTTCTTAAGAATGCTAAAGAAAAAATCCATACCTTTGGCAGTGTTACTCTTCTTCATGTAATTTGATATATAAAAATCATATAATTCAGTCTTCCGACGGCTGTCAACAAGGAGATCCCCTTGGGCCAGCCATATTTAGTTTGGCAATCCACCCAATTTTAAAGAGACTTACTTCAAAACTTATTATTTGGTACCTCAAAGATGCACACAGATGCACAGTGGGACGAAAATCAGGAAAATTAATTTTAGATTTCGTCGAATTTTTACCTTGGATTGGGTAGAGAAATGATTGGTGCATTCAAACTTCGAAGGGTAGGTTCCTCCGTTGCATACCTGGCTTGATACGATCGGTCAAAGTCAGCCTTCGTTAGTAGTGCAAGCGTCACGCCAGAAGGTAACGCAAAAACAGTGATCTTTAAAATTTCATAACTCGAAAATGAATTAATCTTTTCCAATTTTTCAAAATGGATTCTACTCCCGAATATATGTAGAAAATATTTATGTATGAATTAAATTGAAAAGTTATGTATATCTGCTTGAAATACGGCCGTATTCAGTACCCTCGCAAAAACAATAAGATTTTCGAGACCTTTATTTTCAAATAGACAAAAAGTATAGTATAACGCCATATTTCACAATTTTTCAAGTTGAGATGTTTAGATGAGTCTATCAGCTATCGAAAACGACTTAAGAGTGCCTGCGGAAATCCGCGGAAAAGTAGTTTTAGCTGTTTTAGTAATGGCTTGAGCAAGTATACAGCGCAGCGGGCAGGTATTCAGTATACCGGGTGTTGACTGGAATAGCCGAACATAGGGAATTAACACGTAAAAACTTATTTATGCAAATTCCTGCTTCCCAAATTATTTTAGAGAAAAAATGAAAGACACAAAAAGAATGCAGAAATATAAACTACGTATGATAAAAGCATTAGATTTCAAGTAATCTTTACTTATAGGGTCAAAAAAGGCTTTTAAAATTGTTAAAATTTTCATTTATCAGACTGGCCATGTAAGTTTCCAAGGTAATTATTTCGAAATTATTTATTTCATGAAAATTAAGTGTTGGCTTTGTCAAAACAAAACAAAAAATCATTAGTGAGATCTAAAACAATGGACAATTTGCATTAAATTTAAATTAACTTCAAAATATCATTTATTGATAGTTCAATATATCTATAATAAGAATATTTGAGTATTTTTGTAAAATTTGGTGTTGTTAGCCCGCAAAAAATTAATTAAATATTGTAATTTATTTGAAAAAATCATGTGATCAAAAACAGAATATGACGTGTTAGTGCAGTAAACGTCATGGCACGTCATAAATGTATACCAATACATTTGTAACCTCAAATGCGTGTTTATTATATAGTTGTCGGTGACGTGTTAGTCCGCTAGACGTCATTTATGGCTACCATTTTTATTTTGAGGTTTTCGCGCGACAAAAATACATTTAAATTTAAATAATTTTTCCTGGCTTTATTTGTGAACCGAATTTAAAAAAATTAATACAGATGACATATATTGTTATATAGAATAATTATATGCTAAAACTAAAAATCATGCAAATTGTCCATTGTCAATAAAACAATTTTAGTACCTACTCTATTATTTATCCTTCCATTTCAACCCGTCAAATTGAAGCTGAATCGGGAATTTCCAATAAATTTCACCTTGCGAAATAAAAGGTAAATAATAGAGGAGGTGCTAAAAAACCTATTAAAATCAATTGGAGACAATTGTTTTAGATGTCAATAATGATTTTGTGTTTTGTTTTCACAAAGCCACCGTTTAATTTTCCTATCTTTTATTTTATTTCACAGTTTTTAATATAACGGGATGAAAATGAAAGAATAGACCCCACATGTTGTATGTAATTAAAAAGAGCATAAAAAACTGTAATTAATTATGTCATAGCCAAATATGGTTTCCATTTAAAAAAACACAACTATATATTATAACTCGGAAACAAATGAAGATATTTGAAATCCTTCTGGCCCAATTTATTCTCCTCAAAAAAATGTCTAAAAAAGGTGTAAATATTTTTTCTTTAACTTTACAAACAACCGAGAAATCGGCATTTAACGAAAAGTCGAAAAAGCGAACCTTTGGCCATAACTCGAAAACGAAAAAAAATATAGATAGGATTAGTTCTTAACATGTGAGAATATAAAATAAATATCTAAATGATCTACATGTTACATTAAAATGCAAAAATTAAATAAAATTGAATTTTAACTTACGTAATATTGAAAGTACAATGAATGATAGTTTATGACACTTTTGATCAAACGTGTTTCGTTCTTCGGAACTCGTCAGATAAACCTTGTATAATAATAAAAGAGCTAGCAAAGTTAAAAATCAATGGAATGAAATTGAAAGAAAAAATTAAAAATATAGGATTCCGGTTTTCACCATTAAGCTTTTCTCAAAAAAAGAGATCGAGGATGCGCCATCCATTTTTTCATAACTCTTATAGTTACCGAATTCCCCATAAGAACATTCGAATTTGAACCACCCTGTACAATAGGGTGGGTCGCTAGGGCATGGGGAAATATAAGAGTTATTTTATCATGTTCTAATAGTGATATTATGTTGTCTTAGCTCTAAACAAATATTAATTGACTTAAAAAAGTTAAATTTAGTCATATCTTAAACCCGCGCATGTGATTCAAAGTTTCGGGAATTTTTGAAAAACAGCGTTTGGTTAAACCTCTATATTTTATAAAAAAAAAACAAAAACAATAACCAGAAAATTTAGAAATATTACATAAAAGCATGAAAAATCAACATAATACAAAAATTTGATAATAGAAAACATTCATATACTTTTAAAAAAAATCTAACTTATTATGTTTTAACCACAAAATCTCGTTTACTTTCAAATCGGGGCATAAGTTTTCTGGATGCAAGTTTAGCTTGTATTAAACCTTCTCTTGATTCCTTAGAACATACGGACATAGATGCTTCCGTCACTATTTTTACAGAATGTTCGACTGCCTGTGTATGACATGGTAGCTTTAATAAAATTTACTTTTCGTCGCCCTGAGACTCGATATAACCTCTTTTATTTCTTGATTATTGATGTATCGCAGAATTGGCGGATCAAAAAAGCTTTGTTGCCAATCTATGAGGTCAATATAACTATTGGCATCAAAATTAATTTGGGGCACTTCAAACACTCGTGGTAGCTTTCCTGTATGAGGTGAATTTCGTGCTTTAAGTATCCTTCTGGCAGCGAGTTCCCTCACTGTTTTGTTTTCATCAGCCAACATCGACAGAAGCAAATTTTCAGGATGAGCAAAATAAGCGTTGCGTTGAATTACGGGATCTATTATTAGTTGTAATTCTGCTGGCAGATATCGAGAACTTTTAATTAATTTCCACAAATTTTTAGACCCATCTTTGCAAGTCGGATTTGTTTTTATTTGAAACCATACTGGAGCGTATACTTTAACACAATATTCAGCTAATAGTTTTAATTTATTTGATGGATTTGATATAGAAATGTATAACCGCAATATTCTATTTGCTTTTGTTAACCATCGGGCATGGGACATTTTTCCAGGGGACCTCTTACTCAAATCATCAGAGCATTTTCCACTAATAACTGACATTGTTATTTCGTATAAGTATTTTTGATCTGTACTTAAATCTTCAAATTTAACTTCAGGAAGTTCGCTTTTTATTTTTTCATAATTTGTTATTGGTAAATTTTCGCAATTTTCCCTTGATTTGCCAATAGGACCAGCATGTGAGGATGGGCCAGTGGTAACACCATCTAATTTGGTAAATAGATGTCTCAAAGGCAATTCGTTTAAATGTAGCATGCAAATAATCCACTGTAAAGGGCGTTGAAGCCTTTTCTCGAAGAGTCTAATCACGCCACTGGATTTTCCTGTGTTAGTGACTTGCCATCGCAACCTAGAGCCATCAAATCGTCTAGTTTTATTTTTTGTGACAAAAGAAGAGCATTAATCGACGCTTCAATACATATTGCACTACCTTGAACTGGCGTAGTGTAACCAATATAAACTGAATCTGGCTCTTTAACAACAGATATATGTTCCTCAATCACTATTTGTCTGTACCTTTTTGTTCCTTTATTTACAATATTTAGGGTCTTATCTTTTCTGCCATCAAAGTATAGGGCAGGTAAGTGAAGCTGCGTTTGTTGTTTACATAATTCATTACGTTCTTTTTTCCTTTCCCGGCGTATTTTTGATTTATCAACGACTTCAAAATTATTAAATAACTGATATTTGAGGTCCTTGGCGCAAATAAAGGAAACAGCGTTTCTTGTAGTAAACAATATTTAATAGAAAATAAACGACTAATTACAAATATGATGTCTGCACATGAAGTGACTGCACTCAACTGACTAAACTAAACTTAACGCATGCGCATACATACACAGCATAACATGAGTTGACAATTCAATCGAAATATCGACAATATTCAATAGTCCCACAAATTGTTAACTGTCTACAAAATATTAATAAGACATTACATAAAATGGTATCTGAAGCCGCCACATATTCGCTTTCGGTTGTGGATAATGAGATGGTTTTCTGGCGTTCGCTAGTCCAGGTTACTGCTCCACCACATAACTTGAAAATGTAGCCGGAAGTTGATCTTCGTGTTGCCTCATCACTGGCGAAATCCGCGTCCGAAAATCCAATTAGTTTTCCATCAGGGTCGTCCGATCTGTACTCTATTCCACAATTTTGGCTTCCTTTTAAATAACGTATTACACGTTTCGCTGCATTCCAATGCGATGTGTCCGGATTATTCAGGAATCTGCTTAACAAGGAAACAGAATAAATAATGTCTGGTCTACTTACAATTGCAAGGAACATTAATGCGCCCACTATCTCTCGATAAGGAAATTGCATCTGCTTGCTTTCTTTGGGGTAGGTCAGTTTCACATTACAATCAGCTGGCGTCTTCAATGACTTCGAGTCATCAAGGTTGAATCGTTTTATGATTTGTTTTACGTAATTCTTTTGATGAATAAACACCGTTTTATTTTCGCGATTTCGTGTTATTTCCAGTCCCACAAAATAATTAGGATTTGAACTAATCGTTATTTCGAAAATACTTCCTAATCTTGAAATCAAATTTTTAACTGCATTTTTGTCCTTACTTAAGATTAGTCCGTCATCAACAAAAATTATCACATAGGTTTTTATTTCGTTTGTTTCACTCACGTAAACACATTTGTCCGCATTACATTGTTTAAAATCAAGTTGTTCAAGAAAGTTATTAAACCGTTTGTTCCAAACTCGACTTGCCTGCTTCAAGCCATATAATGCCTTTTTTAGTTTACACACTTTTCCTTCTTCGACATTCAAACCAAGGGGTGGTTTCATAAAAATTTTTTCTTCCAGCTCACCGTTGAGAAAAGCCGTTTTGACATCGAACTGTTGAATTTCCATGTCGTGTTTTGCTGCCAAAGCTAATAAAACTCTTATGGTGTCATATCTTATTGTTGGAGAAAAAGTTTCATCGTAGTCTATTCCTCTTATTTGCTTGAAACCTTTTGCACAAAGTCTCGATTTGTAGCGAGATATGTTTCCATTAGATGCTCGTTTTACTTTAAACACCCATTTGCTGTCGATTAAATTTTTGTCTGCTGGTTTTTCAACTAAATCCCATGTTTCGTTCTTTTGTAATGCTTGGAATTCTTCGTTGATGGATTCTTTCCATTTTACTGAATCTTTACTTTCCAGTGCTTCTTGGTATGTTTCGGGCACGTCGACCTCAACATAATTCGCTTCAAGATCGTCGTATCTTGCTGGTCTTCGAATATTTTCTCTTTGTCTCAAGTTATATGAAGCTCTTGGATTTTGTTGTTGTTCATTTTCGTCGTTTATTTCGATTGATTCATCTTCATTGTCACTTGTTTCAATGTCTACTTTCACCGTGTTGTTTCTCTTTTTTGTATTCTTTTCGGTGCATTCATTGAAGATGACATCTCTTGAGATACATATTTGTTTTGTGTTGGGGTCGTAAAGTCGATAGTTTGTCGAGTTTCCATCGTATCCTACCATTATCAACTTTTTACTTTTTGAATCCAGTTTGGTTCTTTTTTGTTTTGGAACATTCATGTATGCATCGCTTCCAAAAATCTTGACGTGATTTAAAGTTGGTGTTTTGCCTGTCCACATTTCATAGGGACTCCTCTTCGTTTTGCTATTAGGCGTTCTGTTTAATATATAGACTGATGTGTTCACGGCTTCCGCCCATAAATTCATTGGCATATCTTTTCCATATAACATCGACCTTGCCGATTCTACGATCGTTCTCATCTCTCTCTCGGCTTTGCCATTTTGTTCTGGTGTGTATGGTGCAGTTCTTTCTAGATCAATTCCTTCTGTATAAAGAAATTCACGAAAATTTGCGTTGATATACTCCGTTCCGTTATCAACGTGTAAACATTTTACTGAGTTTTCAAATTTTGTTTTGCACATTTTTACAAACCGTTTAAAACAATCGAGCACATCTGACTTGTGTTTAATAAAAAATACTACGCGATAGCCTGAGTGGTCGTCTTTAAAAAGCACAAAGTAATTTGAGCCGTTTACTGAGGTCGTAGAAAATGGTCCACATACGTCACTATATATTATCTCACCTGGTCTGGTATCTCGTCTGACGTTTTCAAAAGTCATCCGATGCTGTTTTCCATATAAACAAGATTCGCATATTGTTTTGTCTACATTCTTCAAATTTATATCAGCGATTACACCGTTTGCAATCATCTCTTTTATTATTTTAAAGTTAATATGTGCAAGGCGTTCGTGCCATTGCATTATCTTGTCCGTGTCTGTTGCAACATTTGCTTCGTAATTACTGACGGTTTTAAATTTCATTTGATATAAATTGTTGTTCCTGCGAATTGCATGGGCTTCCAATTTTTCTTTATTTTAAATGTACGCATCTTTATTTTCTTTTACAATTCTCATTCCTTTCGTTGTGAGTACATCTTCTGAAAATAGATTCTTTCTTAAATCAGGAACGTACAGCACGTTGTTTAAAATTCCGTCGCTCCAAATTTCATTTGTCAATTTTCGAATTTTAACAGTGCCTTTTCCTTTCACTTGAAGATTCTGGTTGTTTCCTAGTGCAACCGTTGAGTTGTTTTCGTCATCTTCAAACGTTGAAAAGAATTCCTTTTTAAATGTCATGTGAGCCGAAGCTCCGCTGTCTAAAATCCAAATATTTTCTTGACTTTCTGCTGAAAAATTGAAGTCTTCTTCAGCGGTCGTGAAAGCTGAAATATTACCTTGTTCTGATGGTTCTTTGTCGGTTGAACTCTTCTCTTTCCGTTTTCTTTTTGGTGCTTTGCAATATCGAGCAAAATGTCCTTTTCCTTGGCAATTGTAACAAGTCACTTTCTTGCTATTAGTCCGGGAGGCAGCGACATTTTGAATGTCATTATTCCTACAAAGCTGATTTTTTCTCATGTTGTTGTTTTGATATCATAAGTAAAGAAAATGGCAGTCTACCGCGACAATGTTGCTGCGAACATTGATAAAAAAATTTTAAACCTGTAAAAAAATCATGTGTAAATGCCTTATTCCTACAAGGCTGAAACTTTTTAGAGTGACCAAGAATACGTAAAAATACAGGAAATTGACAGTCTACCACCTCGGAAGTGCTGCCATCAAGGGTCTACCACCTACGCAAGGTGTTAAAAAAATAATTTGTTCGACTTAAATCTAAAAGGCTGGAAATTTTTTCCCAAATAGTTTAGTTTATAAAAGAACAAAAAAAAATAGTCTACCGATCATCTAATGTTGTTAAAGCCTTGGTAGACGCAATGGAATGTAAGATCTCCCGAGCGCGGCCGCTACGCTAATCCACTATAAATCGCTCTGAATAATAAATTGTTAAATTATAATCTACAATGCTGATTTTTTGTCTACAAGTAGTTTACGTGAATTATTGTGAAATAGACGTCGTTGAACTACTTTCGATACATGGTGGCTAGACTTCGGTACGTACGTGGCAATCGAAATCTAAATAAGCGAATAATGTTACTGATATATCTAGTTATTAATTAGAATTTTTTGAGTTTATACGATTATTATTATATATTAAAACAAAGAATTCTACTAGAATTTTTATAAAATATACAAATAATTAAATATATCGACAAAATAAAGAATCAAAATAGTTTTCTTTTATTCTTCATCGCTACTGCCATTTGATTCCTCATCGCCTTCCTCATCCTCATTGCTATCTTCATCCCCATTATCATGTTCATAATATACACAATCGTTTTCTTTCAAAAATCGAGAAGGTCCGTCATTAGAAATTGTTTCTGTATCTAAAAATAAGAATAAATAATTTGTTATAAATTACGCTGATATGAGTTCAATTAAATTGCAAATATGCGTACCTGTATCTTTATCATTTTGTTGATTAAATGTAACATCGTCGATAGGTTGGGGCAATTGGTCGCCACTAAACCAATTAGAACAATATTTTTTATTTTCATCGACATTCCACCCACAATCAAAGGGAGATAAACTCGTAGGGTTTTTCAAATGAGCATTGCTCCAAATTTGTGTATGTATGCTGTTCGGCGTATATGTTCTTGGAGTTCTGATTGACAAGGTGGCAAAGGAGATGCATCAAAACTCTTCACTTTTTGACGAAAAAGTCATTGTTCGAACCTTTATACGCTTTCAAAAACATGGCTGATCTAATTTCATTAATCTTGTTAATTTTTTTGTAACCGTACATTTGGCACAGAAATTCTTCCTCCGTTTCCATTACTGTATGATCACAATTAGGATATTTCTTTAAATTAGTTAAAGCATGAACATATTTTTCAGAGTTTCTTAACAAAGTAAACGGACGATTTTTTCCTTTTCGAAAACTAGCTGGATTGAAATCACTAATGCCCGTACTTATAGTCGATGCTTCGCTCGATCTCGGACTTGAGTCTGACTCAAGCACGAAATCAACCAATCAAAATAAACAATTTTGTACTTAAGTCGTGCTCAAGTTTTGCTTCAGCCAAGCATCGACTATAAGTACGGGCATACAAACAATTTTGTACTTAAGTCGTGCTCAAGTTTTGCTTCAGCCAAGCATCGACTATAAGTACGGGCATAAGTCATCTTTTAAATACATACTTATTTTCTCGTATACAGTGGCTCACAGAAATAAGCGTGGCAATTTAATTTGTACATTTTGAAGATGTTTTATGTCACATAAAAATCGATTTTAGAGCAAAACTTTATAGATATATTTTGTTGTAAATTACCTTGCTTTCAATTTTGTTTATATTCATTTTTTAATTTCGTCGCGCTGTTTTTGTTTTATAGCGACTTAAACAAGACTCTGTAAAATACAATAAATATTGTCATCTATATTTCGAGAACGGTGCAACGAAATAAAAAGTGAATATGCATTTTTTTTTCTAAATTTCATTCTCTACATTTTTGTTCCTATACATTTTTTTATTTGGTCTCGCCATTTACGAGATATAGATGACAATAATTTTTGAATTTTACAGAGCCTTGTTTAAGTCGCTATAAAACAAAAACGGCATGCCGAAATAAAAAAATTTTAATAAACAGAATTGAAGACAATACAATTTAGAACAAAAAATATCTATAAAGTTTTGTTCTAAAATCGATTTTTATATGACAAAAAACGGCTTTATAATGTTCAATTTAATAATATGCTTATTTTTGTGCGCCATGCCACTGTAAATATCGCTTTTACAGCAATACTTATCCGATATTTTTTTTTCAAAATTTCTTTCTCTTCATCTTTGTTTATATACATTTTTCTATTGCGTTGCACCGTTTCAGATATGTATAGGTATACAGTAAATTGAAGACCGCACTCAATAAAAATTTTACATCCGTGCCTTAATGATCTTACTCCGCCTAGCCACCATGTATCGAAAGTAGTTCAACGACGTCTATTTAACAATAATTCACGTATTGTAGACAAAAAATCAGCTATGTAGATTATAATTTAACATTATTCAGAGCGATTTATAGTGGATTAGCGTAGCGGCCGCGCTCGGGAGATCTTACATTCCATTGCGTCTACCAAGGCTTTAACAACATTAGATGATCGGTAGACTATTTTTTTTTGTTCTTTTATAAACTAAACTATTTGGGAAAAAATTTCCAACCTTGTAGATTTAAGTCGAACAAATTATTTTTTTAACACCTTGCGTAGGTGGTAGACCCTTGATGGCAGCACTTCCGAGGTGGTAGACTGTCAATTTCCTGTATTTTTACGTATTCTTGGTCACTCTAAAAAGTTTCAGCCTTGTAGGAATAAGGCATTTACACATGATTTTTTTACAGGTTTAAAATTTTTTTTTTAATGTTCGCAGCGGTAAAAGCTTGGTAGACTGTGACTTTCCGGATTTACATGGTATAAACATTGATTTAAAAAAAAATTAGCTTTGTAGAAATGGGTGCACTTTTTCTGTCGCTGCCTCCCGGGCTATATTTCCTTGCTTTGGATTCTTATTTACTTGTGTTGCAAAGGCGTTGTCTACTTCTTCTACTGATGTTAAATTCGCTTCTTCATCAAGTAATCTTGAAGTCAGATTTTGTACGGTTTGTAAATTTTGATCGACCGACAACCATGCTTGTCGTACTCCTTTATATTTTGTAGGCAAAGTACTTAATATTTTAGTCATAACTGCTGTTTCACTTATGACATCACCGGCCTCTCGTATCCGCTTAGCAAGGTTTTGCACTTTTGCAATGTGCAGCGCCACGCTATTGTTGGGATCCATACGATATTGATGAAATCGCTCTTGGTGCATCATTTTGTTAGTTGCTGTTTTCTGCTGGTAGATGGTGTCCAATCGTTCGACCATTTCGTTAGCAGTTGTACAGGTTTCTATCAAGGTGATTTGTTCAAGTTCCATAGCTGACGTCATCGTAAACATGGCTACGGCGTCCTTTTTATTCCACATTTCTAATTCAGCGGTATTTTCCGAGTTGGGTCTAGTGGACACACCACTCGCCACTTCAAGACATCCTTTTGCACGTAAAGCACAATTTATCTGGAACCTCCACTGCTGGTAGTTCTTGCCATCAAATTTGTTTATTGAATTAATATCAATTTTGCCCGCCATTTTCACTTTTGTTCACTACACGCAAAGACCGATTCGCGACACTTTATTCTACCTGGTGATCTGAGCCCACAACCTATTAAATAACTGATATTTGAGGTCCTTGGCGCAAATAAAGGAAACAGCGTTTCTTGTAGTAAACAATATTTAATAGAAAATAAACGACTAATTACAAATATGATGTCTGCACATGAAGTGACTGCACTCAACTGACTAAACTAAACTTAACGCAGGCGCATACATACACAGCATAACATGAGTTGACAATTCAATCGAAATATCGACAATATTCAATAAAAATCCGAAGAAATATCGTGCAATACTGAAGAAACAATCGCAGCGGCTGCTCTGTCAGAAATACCGTATCGGTCGCAGGTTTTTGACAACATGGGCAAACATTTTATTAATTTTGTTATTTTCTTTCTGGTTTGTGAAGTGGAAGGTAAGTTTAGCCTATCAGCCAAAGAAATATTGTCTTCAGATTCACTTGAAGATGATACCAACTCCTGCTGTTCAGTATTACACTTTTCTTGTATTTTGTTAACTTTCAAACCAGTTGTTTTTGTCTTAGAGGCTCGTGTTAACTTTTTTTGTAACTTAGTTGTTAGAATTCGGTCTATTCCACCAATCCGCATCTTCCTTTCCCGTCTTTGATCAAGCAAAAACTCCTGCTCTTCTTTTGTCACCTTGTCTTCTCTTGGACAACAACATAGTTGAATTTGTTTACATTTGCACGAACAAATATCGAAAAGAACTCTGCTATGCTGAAGAAAGTCATTTTTCTGATCAGCAGATAATCTCTTTAAAGATTTGATAAGGTTTTTACATTTGAAATGATAAGCCTTAATTAGCTGAACAACTCTTGTGTGTGACACCGTAGGAAGGGACGATTTTCTCCAGACATTTTCTACTTTTTGAGACACAATCTCGGCAATTTCTGAAAATGATGGTTCTTTGGCGGTATTGCGGCTAATTTTAAGTTGCAATCTATTCCATTCATAACATTTCATGACATCTTCGTAGGTCGGCAATATATTGTCCTTAAGATCTTCTACACTCCCGAATATAGGGCACTGATAACTTTGTCTTCTAGTTTCCATAATAATCTATTAGTTATTAAAAAGAAAATAATGTCACTAATGTTAGATGCGCACAACCGTACTTTTATATAATATTTTTTATCCCACTAATTAGCACTAGCAGTAACACACAATTATGCTACTATGTGACTCGTCTCCAAGTTATAAAACAAAACTATTTTTAAACAATCTCAGACTTAATAACGTGATGTCACATAATAGTAACACAATAATATGCGATTAGTTTGCAAAATAGTATTGCAAGTGGTTTAGGATATCTTTGCTTAACAGCACTATTTTATACGTTTGTAATCAAACTTTGGGATCGATGCGCGGGCTGTTACACTGAAAAGAAATGAATAATATTTTACAGAGGTTTGTAATTGACCTATTAAGACAACATATTTTCACTATTACAAATGGATTTGAGAAAAAATTTATTTTTGACCCACCCTACTGTACAACCCAATAATAGTAAGGTTACGACAGAATGATCTAAATTAAACCTACTGTATAATAAAGCCATACAGAATGAAATTTTTGTTATAAAAATATGATAATGTTTTGGGTCCGCCATTTTATTTTTGCTATTTTTGACTTTAAATTCTAATTCAGCTACCGCAAAACCCCCGAGTACACATTTTCACCTGAATTCAGTGTGTTTTTGAACAAAGGCCACGAATTCAGGGTTTCGTCCCTCTGTGTGATGGGACTTTAGGAGGTTCATATGAAGAAGTCCTTGGAGACTTAAAAAAAATCATCGACGAATTCAAAAATATTGGACTATCTCTGAATTTTTCCAAGTGTGAATTATACTTCTGCAAAAATTTACCAAATGAACAGACTGCGATAGTTCTGCAGGAATTTGAATCTCTTACTCCCTCAATACAAATTTTATATAGAAATAATTTTATCTTCTTGGTGCTCCTTTAACTGAGGAAGCATTTTCTTCACTTCCGTCCAAAATTATGGAAAAATTTACATCTTCTTCTTCGTAACTGTTTATGGATACCCAAACTAAATTATTTTTTGACATGTTGTCCATTCTGGATACATGAAGATGTATGTCAACTTTTTGACACCAAAATCAAAAACATTTTGGAGAATCTTTTAAATATTAGTCTTTCTCCCATTTCGTGGCTTTAGGCGTCCCTTCCTGTCTCTTTAGGGGGTCTAGGAGTTCGTTCCATATCTGATTTATCTTTACCTTCTTTTCTTGCTTCTATTCATTGTACTTCGGATCTTGTCGGTACAATTCTCAATCCGTCTTCAACAGACTTTGAGATCCAATACAAAATAGAAGCTTTGGATTTCTGGGTAACACAACATCCTGATTTAATGATTCCGGATAGACCAGTCATACAAAAAAATTGGGATATTCAAATTATGAACTAATAGCACCAACAACTTGAAAATCTGGTGCATGGTTAGATGCTTTACCTTCTGCAAATTTAGGGACCCTTTTAGACAAACATGTTTTACAAATAGCTGTATCTTTAAGAATTGGTTCAGAAATTTGCCAGCCCCATGTGTGTGTTTGTGGAACACTGGTTGATCGGTTGGGACATC
Organism: Cantharis lateralis; assembly: GCA_963170105.1. Taxonomy (NCBI): domain Eukaryota; kingdom Metazoa; phylum Arthropoda; class Insecta; order Coleoptera; family Cantharidae; genus Cantharis; species Cantharis lateralis. Next base: position 17,257,615 of record OY720629.1, read on the forward strand.
ATGGTCTCTCATGTTCTAAAAGCTATGGCAGATTCTCGCGGCATAGTGCAATAAGCAACATCTTGAAACGTGCTTTTGTGTCTGCCGGTATTCCTGCCATACTAGAACCTTGCGGTTTATTTAGAAGTGATGGTAAACGACCAGATGGTATTACAAATATTACCCTGGATAAAGGTCGTTCTTTAGTATGGGATGTCACTTGCGTTGACACTGTTGCAGTAACACATTTGCGAAATAGTTGTTTACAACCCGGGAGCGCCGCCGCCACTACAGCCGAACGTTTTAAAAATTAGAAGTACATCGAAATTAAAGATAGGTACATATGAATTTTTACCTTTTGCCGTTGAAACGTTCGGAACGTGGGGTTCAGATGCCAAATTATTAATAAAAGAATTGGGGAACATTATTAAAAACAAGTCTGGTGTTCCTCAAGCTACTAAATACCTGCAACAACATATTAGTATTGCCATTCAGCGAGGAAACGCTGCTAGTGTTCTTGGGACAGTTGGAAAAATTGACGGGTTGGAGGCTTTATTTTATATGGTTTGATTTGTTATATTATTTAAATTTAAAAACTATCTTAATAAACTTACCTTGAAATTTATATAATTAAACATACTAGAAAATACTATAATTACCCGTTAATCCGGCAAAATTAAATTAAATTTAAACAAATAGAAACTAAAAAAAAAACGCATCAAAATCGGTTCAGCCGTTTAAGCGCTACGGTGCCACACACACACACACACATAGCGCTCAAACACCCGTCTTTTTGCGTCGGGGGTTAAAAATGGACAAACACCAAGATTACACGTTCATTCCTTGCGAAATTTCCGTGTAATGGCGCTTATCCAAACCACACACATTTTCAAAAACTAAAGCGATCCAGCGGCGTAGCTTGAAAAAGAAATGAAACGGTCAAAACTAATTTTGACACGTTAGTCTGGATTCACAATGAACATAAACATAAGAAATACATAAGACATAAGAAATAAAAATTCAAATAAACGCTTAATCGAGAATAGAATAATGTTGAAATCATCTGATATTCACAAGAGACCATTCCACATCATTCAGCATAAGCATAAGATAATGGCGTTGTGGCACAAGATACAATTTTGAAATCGACCAATGGAGAACCAAGTACCTCTCGAGCTGATGTGCATGAGTTGCTACCAGCACCCGTTGACAAAGACCTGCTTCCTCCTGCAGCCAATCAAGCAAGCAATGAGGAACCCCAGCTTGCGGTACAAAGCCAAATGTTAGTAGGTTGTAAATTAAATGCACTGTACTCGTATTTCTTTATTAGATGCTTATCGGCGATCTAACCAAATGTTAGAATCCACTGACGTATCCTCGAATAATTCTCAAGTCGATGTGAACGAATTGTACAAAGCACTCGTCACCAAGGGCCTGGTTCCTCCTCCGGCCAATCAAGCAGACAATGAGGAACCCCAGCTTGTGGAACAAAGCCAAATGTTGGAATCCACCTACTTATCCTCGAATATTTCTCAAGCCGATGTGAAGGAGTTGTATGAAGCACTCGTCACCGATGACCCGGTTCCTCCTTCGGCCAATCAAGCAGACAATGAGGAAGCCCAGCTTATTGAAGAAAGCCAAATATTGGAATCGACCGACGTATCCTCGAAAACTTATCAATTCGATGTGAAGGAGTTGTATGAAGCACTCGTCACCGATGACCCGGTTCCTCCTCCGGCAAATCAAGCAGACAATGAGGAACCCCAGCTTGTGGAACAAAGCCAAATGTTGGAATCCACCTACTTATCCTCGAATATTTCTCAAGCCGATGTGAAGGAGTTGTACGAAGCACTCGTCACCGAGGACCCGGTTCCTCCTCCGGCCAATCAAGCAGACAATGAGGAAGCCCAGCTTATGGAACAAAGCCAAACGTTGGAATCGACCTACGTATCCTCGAATATTTCTCAAGCCGATGTGAAGGAGTTGTACGAAGCACTCGTCACCGATGACCCGGTTCCTCCTTCGGCCAATCAAGCAGACAATGAGGAAGCCCAGCTTATGGAACAAAGCCAAATATTGGAATCGACCGACGTATCCTCGAAAACTTATCAATTCGATGTGAAGGAGTTGTACGAAGCACTCGTCACCGAGGACCCGGTTCCTCCTCCGGCCAATCAAGCAGACAATGAGGAAGCCCAGCTTATGGAACAAAGCCAAACGTTGGAATCGACCTACGTATCCTCGAATATTTCTCAAGCCGATGTGAAGGAGTTGTACGAAGCACTCGTCACCGATGACCCGGTTCATCCTTCGGCCAATCAAGCAGACAATGAAGAACCCCAGCTTGAGGCACATAGCCAAATGTTGGAATCCATCGAGCCATCTAATGACGTATCCTCGAATAATTATCAAGTCGATGTGAACGAGTTGTACGGTGCACTAGTCGCCAAGAGCCTAGTTCCTCCTCCGGCCGATCAAGTCGATGAGATATTTCAGAATTTGGTCGACATAGGCGTAATTCCCATAAATTACCCAGACGAACAATTAGTGGAACCAGCACCAATTGGTACAAAACGCCAGAAGAACGAAAATTTCCTCCGAAAAACTGTGAATCAAAACATGCTTAAAGCTTGGGATCTGCCGAAGGATGAATGGGAGAAATGCATAGAAGCTAAATTTCAGCTGGAGACACAACCGCAACAGCAAGAAGTTGTTGTTCCGCAAGCTGCTGCGGACAGCAAAGCTCCGGAGACTTACTGCGAAGTCTGTGGAGTAAAGTTTCTAGAATATTTCGACGACGAAGACGAAGAGTGGAAATTGCATAATGCAATTCAAAACGACCACTTGTTTTATCATCCAGTGTGTTTGGAAGACGCTTAATCTTCCAAACTTTTTGTTTTTCTATATAATTTTACTTAATTTAATTTAATTTAATTTATTAACGGACAAAGTTTATTTTACAATCTTGACAAGCTGCCAATCGTAGCACAACCACGATCCAGGGATCACAGTTCTCTTTCCTGGGTGCCTCACCAGCAACGTGGCGCGTCCTACCGGGTTGCGGATAGGGGAACGACCAAATTCACTTTTCGAATTTGGCCAGCTGTGAATATATCGAATAAGCAGCCGCGGACAAGGTGTAATTTCGATCAACCTGATCAAAAAACGTAAAATATTTTACGTACGATTCTATTTCTGGTCAAACTACGTAAGAAAAAGTAAAAAAAGAGAAAACATCAGCATAAAATATATAATAAAATTAAGTATTTTAATTAAAAAATATTTTACAAATAAAAAATAACCTGGAGGAACTGTTATTAACAAATAATATCAATAATAATTGATTATTTAATGTTAATACTAATCTATCAAAACTCTGGTTGTTCAGTTGCGGGTTAAACCAAAAAGTTTGGTTTTACGGTTAAACCAAATTTTTTGGTTTAACCTGCAAATGAACAACTGGGCCTAACTAATGTAAGTTACAAAATATAGAAAATCTCGCATGTTTTTCTTCTATTTACTTAAAGCATCTTGAATTTCTTGAAGAGTCTTCCCCTTGGTTTCGATCACGTATGTCAAGACGAAAATAACCGAAAGAAAGCAGCTTCCAGCGAAAAACCAAAAACAAATCGTAATCCCCAGATGGCTGGAAATTAATTCGAACATCTTACTTATAAAGAACAGCAAAATCCAATAAACACAGCCGGTCAATGTCGTGGCGGACGATTTTATATTCGAAGGAAGGATTCACCCACAATCGTCCAGAGTAAGGGACCTATTCCTAAAATGTAACAAAACACGACACCCACCAAGCATACTATTGGTAACCAATAGACATTTTCCAAATTGTAAGCCTGATATTTGAGGAAGAAGAAACAACCCAAACTGAATTGGAAAAATCCCATTCCGGTGCCCGAAATGACGAGTATTGGTCTTCGTCCCAGTCTGTCAACAAAGTTTGGAGTTATGAACCTGGCAGCGAGTTTAGTCGATCCAACCACCATAGCGCTATATTCTGCTGACATGTTAGTTCCAGTTTGTTCAAAAATGCTTTGACAGTACAGCATGATCATGACGGTACCGCAAAAGACTTGAAACGTCACCAATCCAAATATAATCGTTTGGGCCTTTCGTAATCCTTTGGACGTGGAAATGTCCATAATGGAACCTTGTAAGACTTGACTTTCCTTCATGGTCGAGGTTATTAGCTGCAATTCTTCTTGTATTCCTTCATAAGTGGACGAACGCAGTTTCATCAGATACCTTTCCGCATTCAGAGCGTCTTCCTTCAAGATGAAGTAAAACGGACTCTCTGGTAGAATACACAAACCTAAGATCGTGGCTGAAATCGAGAGAAGCGCAATCGTGAGGTTGAACCAAAATATGGTTAAGAAGGGCCCGATCACGTAGCATAGCAGTTCACCGCAAGCTTCGAAAGTCGAGATGGATGCGCAGAGCTTTCCCGAATGGAGGTTTCGGCTATTGTACACCGGAATGATCGAGTAAGTGCAGCTGGCAGCCATACCCATGAAGAATCTGGCTACGTAATAGACGTAAATTGACTCTGCAAGTGACAGAGCGAGAAAAGAAGCGCTAAATGTTATTCCACAACAAAATAAAGCGCTTACTTTTCTTCCAAATTTTGTTAACGTATAACCCGATAAGAACGGTCCAAAAATTCCACCCAGACCATAAAACCCACCAATCCACGATGCTTGTGTTATGGTGATTCCCTCTCCGAATGGATTATCGGAAAAGTTTCCATTTTGAAGTCGTGGGATTGCAGGTGAGCTCCAGCTCACCGACATTCCAGTTATAGAGCAAACAGGTTGGCTGAAAGAAGAATATTACGGGTTTGTGTGGGAATTTTGCAGAACTTACCAGAAAATATGCTCAAGTGCAAATTCGATCGACTGCCTGCGGGTTTGGGCATTGTGAAAGAAAACCAAACCATCCTTCCTTTTTATATTGCAGTTCCTGGATAACCAAAATTAAATTCAAAAATTTTTTGCCTTCGAATAGGAAAATAATCGTAGCGGCTCGGTTGCTGCGTAGTGGAAAATTTTCTTGAAGCTCAAAGAACACACAAAACACCGCATTAAAAAATTAACTCCGGTGATGGTATTCGAAAATTAATCTTATCGCAATGTAGAATTCAAAACCAGCAAAACTAACAAATATAATAAAAAACGTGCGCTAGGTATATGGAAAATTTATGTAGTTGATGCGAATGATCATTCTGCTGCTGATCCAAAATAATTATTTTTTAATAATTAGTTGAACTTATTTGTCGAAACTCGTAACTAAGACTGAAAGTTTTGTTAGCAAAAGAATTTTTGATAGGACTTTGTATTGAATCAATATCAATGGATATTAAGTAATGTACATATGTTTATATAATTTTTTAAGTTAAGATTATATAAAATAAATGTTTTTTTATACTTCACAATGATCTTGTTCATCTTGATTAATACACTAGTTAATTATTTGAACAGTTCCAGCTTGTACAAGAAGAGCAACCGGACGTAGCCCTCCGCACCGATAAAGAAACAAATGAAAAATTAATATTTGATATTTTAAAAGCTTCATTAGAAAAAGAAAGATTGATTTTGTCAGTGTGTAAATTTTTGTGTAGAAAGAAAAAAAAATCCTGATATAATGCAAATTTTGTTCTTAAGCCGCCACTGGATTTGGATGTTTTTGTTTATTAACTTAATTTGCATGATTACGTTCATGGTTTCAAACAGCAAAAAAAAATTCGTTATTTGTCATAGTGCCATCCACACATTAATCTGGAAATTTTAAATATTTACATTTCATTTAATGTTAAATTGCGCTTATTACGCCGCAATAAAGATAAGTCGTACTTATTATTATTACTGTGTGCTGCTTTAGTATCCATGATACGCTGTCGTGAAATAACCACAGGTTTGGACTGGAATGAAAATCCATTAACATATCAGCTTTTATTAAAATAAACAAAATACAAAATTGTTCCCTTCTATCTGCTTAGCATATTTTGAATTTCTTGAAAAGACTTACCTTTGGTTTCTATCATGTAAGTCAAAACAAACACTATTGAGAGAAGGCAACTTCCGGCAAAGAACCAGAAACAAACAGCAACTCCAATTGGATCGCTGATAAAGGTAAACAGCTTACTCATGATGAACACCAAAAGCCAGTACACAAAACACGTCAGCGTCGTGGCCGAAAACTTCATATTGGGAGGAAAAATTTCCCCCATGACAGTCCACAGCAATGGCCCAAACTCAATAATATAACTAAATATGTACACAACCAAACAAACAACTGGTAACCAATAAAACGCCTCCAAATCATACGAATGGTATTTCAGGAAAAAGTACAAACCCAAAATAAATTCGGACACGAACATCCCCAAAGCCGAAATCACCAGCATGGGTTTTCGATCTAACCGATCTACTACATGCGGAGTTATTAAACTGGAAACGAACTCCGTTACTCCTATCGCCATTGCGCAATACTCTGGAGGAATCACGTCCCCCCCTTCTTTGAAAATACTCTGAGAGTAAAATAATATCGGAATGATTCCCGAAAAAATCTGAAAACCAAGCAATCCGAATATTGTCAACTGGGCCCTTCTCAAAGGTTTCGACTTCAGGATGTCTTTGGTGGAACCTTGCGTACGTTTCGATTGCTCCAAAGTTGACAAAATCAACTCCAATTCTTCCTTCACTCCTTCAGGATTCGTGGAACGCAATTTGAGTAGCGACTTTCTCGCTCCCAAGTAATCGTTCGTCGAGATTAAATAAAATGGACTTTCAGGTAAAATTATAAAACCCAATACGGTTGAAAATATTGCAACTAGCCCGATTAGCGTGTTGTACCAAAAAATGGTGAGGAGAGGGCCGAGAACGTAGGACAAAAGCTCGCCGAACGTTTCGAACGTCGAGATGGACGAGCAGATTTTTCCCCGAATTGCAGCTTCCGCAATTTCACCGTTGTACATTGGTACCACCGTGTAAATGCTGCTGGCGGCGATTCCAATGAAAAATCTGGTATATAAACCGGAGATAAACCGTCTCGGAGAACGCCACGGTCAAAAAGGCGACACTGAAAGGAATTCCACCGCAAAATATCATACAATTTTTCCTTTCGTACTTGGTTAGCACGTAGCCAGCGAGAAGCGGTCCAAAAATTCCACCTAAAGCAAAAAACGCACCAATCCACGATCCTTCAGTGATGGTTACATCTCGTCCGAACGGGTTATCGGGAAGCGTTCCGTTTTGTAGTTCTGGGATCATAGGGGAACTCCATGTTACCGACAGGACAGTGATGAAGGCGAATAGGTTTCCTACAATAACAAAATTATTAGTATGGTAAAATTTGAAAGATCTAAAGATGTTCACCTGAGAATACGGTGAGGTACAAATATTTTCTACTCCTCGTCGATTCGGACATTATCGAAATTTTATCGCCAAATTTGGTAAGCGGCAGGTCGGCGATTTGGTCGCAAGCTGCAGTTTTACCTAGAGCAAAATTGGTTTAGGTATCTGATTTCATAGAAATTATTTTTTTACCAATTTGGTTATCACAGCCCATGTTTTTTTTGGGTTTTAAATTTTTACGTGTGCCAGTTTACTGAGAGAACAGATCGAATGGTCTAATTTTTATCATACTTCATTGGTGTCACTGATAACAGCTATGTATTCACAAAACTGTTCACAAGATTTATAATTTAAGCCAGAAACTCATAAAATTGAGATGGACATTAAAAATATAGAAATAACATAATTGTCTAAATCTCAAGAAAAACCTACATTATTCTGATAATAGAGATACACACAGATAAGGGAACATCAAGAAAGAATTTTAAGTGCAAGCTGATGATTTTGAAGCTTCCAGCCAGAAGATGAAGTGGTTGAAATGTTAAAAATCAAGAGGAATCTAACAAATAAAATTTAATCACATTTTCAACGCCTAAAGATAGGCAACTCACATTACATTAAAACTTTTGTTTTGGTTTATTTACTTCCGTACCGAATACTTCCGTATTCTATGTTCCGTACCCGGCTGCGCCTGGTTTAGATGTTAAATCGTCGCTGGAGCAGCCGTTTCAAATCAGGGGAAGCTTAAAACAGCGGTCACCAACCTTTTGGACCTCGCGAACCACTAATTCATTCTCTTAATTGTCCCTCCAAATTTTTTCTTATTAAATCCCCCCCCTCCCCACTAGTGGGGTTCCTGAGTAATTCTTTAGTTTTCGTGTGTGAATAATGAGCAAAGGATACAGATAAAGGTCTGGGGGGTATGGACTTCGGATCAGTACAGGTTGAATATGAAACCAGGTATTCACTTAACTGTTAAAAACAAATTTTTGCAGGATTGCGACATAAAATTTAGATGTTTACCCAAATGCAAAATTTACATATTTAAGACTGGCAGGTGTTGGACAAAAATCTACGTGTGTAGGTGAGTATGCTAATGGGAATCCCTGTTACTTTGCATAAAAAGGTAATTTAAAATTAAAATTTTTAATTTAAAATATTTTGTTTAAACCTATGTTTTTCGACTATTTTAATGCATTTTGAAAAAATTTAAGAACCGGTAAGTACCTACTATAATATCCGTAACACGTCTGCGACGAATTGCCTAACTCTGAATGAATTAATTAAAAATAATTATTTTTAACGACGATAAAAAAATTAATTGTTCACCAACAATTTGAATGAGAACCATTCGGTTAAAAGAAATACTCACATAAAAACTGAAGAACACTCACAGGTGAGTTTATTATTTAACACCAAAGGCAAGGCTGCCGGAAAAACAATAATTTATAATACGAGGTATGTTTTACGCTCTTCGATCCTGCTACACATGATTACGACTAAAAATTTATTCATCTTAGATCCAACAAACCACTTCAACTCGAGATGATGTAACTTGACCATTTAGAATAAATTTGAATTCGCACTGGCGAGAAACCATTTAAAAAATTACAAAAATAAATTAAAGTCTTCAATAATTATCATTTATTTAACATTGTTTTAATTCATCGTAAGATTTACCATCGGTTTCGATGAGACGAAAGTGTATAAAATAAGCTATAAGCCCGCAACCCACAGCAAAGAGAAGAAATAATATTCCTAATAGGAAGTGATGCTCAATCAAGATAAAAGTTAACGTACCTACAACAAAATATTGCGATGTTCAAATGCGTAAAAATGTCTTTCGAAGTTGAAAAAAAACTCAAACAGTTACCTTTTGAACACCCATCCCTTTTTGTAAGCTTGCGATTCCTTTAATTTATTTTTACGTTTAAAAATAAAGCAAGTTATTTAAATCAAAATTGTAATTTAATCGGTAATTAAACAAGATTTCAAAATTTTACAGAATTACACAGTTCGGCTAAGTTGCAATTTATAAAGTAGTTTAATTGTGATGTTTTTAATCTTATGCCGCATGACATCGGCTCCCCAAATAAATCAAATTCATCGGATTGGAACTTTAATCTTATTTATTTGAGTAATTCTTTCAACTTTCTAGATAGAGTTCCAATTTTGATGGCAAAAAAATACAAATTTTAAAATAATCAATTTTATCGTGGTTTCACTAAACGTAAAATTAATCATGAAAATACTATTCTCCTCCAAAACTTTGTTAAGAAGTTAAAGGATAGCAGGATATTGGAAATTTAAATCAAACTAGAACGTTTTGCTCAGTCGACGTTTCGGATGCTAAATGCATCCATCTTCAGGACTATAATGAAAAAGAACAATGTAATCACAATCGAATACAGCAAATCACGCAAACTCACCAAACAAAACCAGGTGTTAATTAGTTCGATTTTACATAATAAAAGCGGAGAGACAACAGAAGCTGTATCAGTCACAATCAACGACGTCAATAAAATAAAATATAACATGTAAAACAATTTGTAAGAAGAACAACAAGACATATTCCAACAATTAAACAATTCAAACGTTCAATGTAAATAAATATCTCAACTAACACTTTTAGTATTAAACGTGTGATTAGATAGTGTCTCAAATCCGCAATAACTAAAAAGTAACAATCTATAAAGATTCAACAAAAAGACTATAACAATAAATATCGTATATAAATTATCTGTAAGTGCAAAATCAAAATAAGATGCATGGTGAGCTACGTAACTGGCTGACATGATAACACCCGCAACAATGGTTGAAAAGTACAATAAATCAAATTATAAAAGACAAAAAATGGAATAAAACAAAAAATTTCAAAAAATCTCTCTAAAAAACTTAAAAAATACCTAGAGCAACCTCAAGACAAATTGCCACACCACAAGGTATTAGGTTTTGTGTACCTTGTCTTTGTAGTTCTTGAGTAGGTCCCGGTAGCCAACATTTATAAATTTGTAATCTGTCTGCTTATTCATGTTATCCACTGAAGTGGTTATATGGGCAGCTTCAAGAAAAATTCTCTTATGATAGTTAGGTTCGGATTCTAATATCGTTACTTTGTCGCTATCAAATTGGTGGTTATTTTGTATGACGTGTTCAGCCAGATCAGTTTTATTGGATCCGTGTCGTATGTCTTATCGATGTTGGTTGACCCTAGTCGATAGTTTCTGTCTGGTTTGACCGATATAATGTTGGCCACATTCACACCTGATCTGATAAACGACATTGGCCTTATCCAATAGGGGGGTCTTATCTTTGGTTCTTGAAAAGATTAATCTATTTAAAGTGGACCGATTGCAAAACGCCAATCTCATATTATCGTCCAAGATATGTTCCCTAAACACCTGTTGTATCCTACTAGCCAACCACGGGTGATAGGTTATTTTAAAATATTTAGTGGCTTTCTCATCTCCTACTTTTAGGTCTTGTGAGGGGGGTACGGTGGATATCTTCGGTCTTTTCTTAAACAGGCAACTGTCTATTAGCCGATTGGGATATCCATTATGTAATAGTTGCTGTTTAAGTTGATGCAGTCTTACCCCCAACAGGTTATCAGGTGTGCACACTCTTAATTTGTGTTTTAACGTGTTGATCACACTCAATTTGTGTTTGAGTGGGTGTGATGACCAATAATTCAAGACTCTATCTGTGGACGAGGCCTTTCTGTAACTATCCGTAACCAGAGATCCATCATCTTTTCTCTTCACCATCAGGTCTAAAAAAGGAATGGAGCGATTGGATTCCAACTCAGACGTGAATGTAAGTAATTCATCGTATGAATTCAGTATTTCTCTACATTTTTCCACCTTTGTAGAGGGTACCGCAGTCAAAATGTCGTCAACGTATAATAAAAGGAAGGGAATTTTGAATTCTATCGAGCCAAAGAAGTTGTGTAGCAGATCATTCATAACGAAGGCGGAGAACAACGGTGAACATGGATTGCCCATAGCTGAACCCACCCTCTGCTCATAAAATTCCCATAAAATTGACGTCGTTGATTGTGACTGATACAGCTTCTGTTGTCTCTCCGCTTTTATTATGTAAAATCGAACTAATTAACACCTGGTTTTGTTTGGTGAGTTTGCGTGATTTGCTGTATTCGATTGTGATTACATTGTTCTTTTTCATTATAGTCCTGAAGATGGATGCATTTAGCATCCGAAACGTCGACTGAGCAAAACGTTCTAGTTTGATTTAAATTTCCAATATCCTGCTATCCTTTAACTTCGTAAAATTAATCGTTTTTGCGCTTTAAAATGTTCTCACCCTATTCGTTTTGAAGTTTTCTTAAGTTTACTGTTGCTTGTTCTTTATCATTTCACCTTCTGTGTTGAACAAATTTTGGATTCTTCTTCTTCTTTCAGTTTAATTATTATTTGCACAAAACACTCTTACTCTGAGTTTGTAATCTCAGGTAAGTAAATATTATATAGTAGAATTTATCAATTATATTTAAATTTTTAATTTTATTTAAATTTGTGACTCTGGGCTTTTAATTTCGAACTTCTCGAAACGACGGCCTTGCCCAGAATGAATTACCTTTTTAAATTTTTCTCCCTCCTTCATTTTTGTTGGTTAGCAAATTTCCAATGTTTGAATTTGTAGTGGTGGAATTTGCAGATTCGGCGCATTATTATTTCACTCACGTTGATTGCCGATCGATTTCCTTGATAAATTTGGCGTTTGTCTTTTCATTTAAAGATCTTGGACCAAAAACATCTTTCTTATTTTAAATGCTAAAATTTTAATTCAAACTTTCCCAGCTGTGCTTTTCTTTTGTAATATCAAAAATGTGAAACCGAACTATTTATCATCATAGAAATTTATTAAAGAAGAATCTCAAGTTCTTATAACAAAATTTTAAAATTTAAAAGGTTTAAACTTAATCCCTGTTTTTAAAATAATTATTTATAATTAAAAGATCTGAGTTTAAATGAAACATGACAATATAGAGAACAAAAATAAAGGCACATCACCACTAAAGCATTGTGCACAAGTACGGGTGCAAATAGTTCCATCATGATCACCCAAGGAAAGATGCCGCATCCTATGCTATAACATCCGAGTAAAGCCGCGAAAGCAAAAACCGGTAGCCACGCCGGCGCCGCTTGCATCGGAATGTGCAGTTCCAGTTGGTCGTCAAAATAAAAAAATGACATGAGAACCAACGCACACGTAATTAATATAACCGAGTCGCGTAGAAGTAACCGACGTGTGTGCTTGGCCAAGATTCGGAAAACCAGCAAACTTATGGCGAAGTGAATGAATCCGGTGTGTCCCACCGAATCGGTAGGTGACCGATGGGAATACGGGTGTAGAGGATTGATTCGGTTTTGTACACCGTGTCGCTGTTTGTGCTATTGCACAAAGTAAAATGATTATTGAACAAGAAAATTGGTAGAATTTATTCGAGAGAACATTATAACTCAAAAAAAATACAACGAACTAACTGACTTGTCGTTGCCGTGGTTTTTAAAAAACATCAACTAGATCCATATACGTTCATAATTAAAATACGTCTTAACAACGGGTTTACTTCCAGTTCGTCGAAAAATAATTGAGCAAAAGCTATGTAAGCCATAACACCAGAGCTGTGCGGAAGAATCAGCAAAATAGCCGATATCTGGAGGGCATTGACGTCCCACTTCTGCTTCCGTAGGTCATTGTAAGTGGTCTCTTCACTTTTATTAGCCAAAGTTTCCATCTCACGCATTTGTTTATCAATTTCCGATCTGGGTCTGCTTTAAATTTTCATCAAGACACTCTCGGCTTCAGCGAATTTGCCTCTTTTAACCAAATCGTACGGACTCTCTTGCAGATAAAAGTAAGTCAGCAAAAGGGAGATCAAGCTTATTACCGCGGAGACGATGTAAAATACTCTGGTTTTAAATAATCCAACTATATAAAACGACATGCAGACACCCCCCGCGTGGTAACTGCAGAATATGATGTAAAATTCCGTGGGAGAGTATCTAGTGCAAGTTTCTGCGTTATAAATCGGCAGAAGCAGATAGGTAGACCCAATTGAAATTCCGATAATAATTCTTGCAATATAAAATATCAAAAGCCCGCGATGGAATATCAGAACTGAGTAGGCTACAAGAAACGGCAAGACGGCCAATAGCAATATGCTCTTAAGCCTTCCGATTGCGTACAGTAGGACGGCGCTGAGCAAAGTGCCTAATATTGCTCCGAATGATAAAAGCATAAAAATTATACAGCATTCCCCGTTAGGTGTCGCAGACACAACATTGTATTCATTTTCTTAACAATTGTGCAAAAAATATATAAACTGTTCTCTCTGTGTAGAGCGTCGATAATCCGGATCAATTGTGACGGGACCCTATCCGGATTATCAAAATGTCTTGGCTTTCAAAAAGAATCAAAAAAATATCGCCACTTCTGCCGTAATACCTCCAACCATCAGCACATCAAATTTTATTTTAATCGGTTATACATTTCTGGAGATACAATGGCATTTTTATTTTAAAAAATTTTTTTTATTATGGTAGCCCTGGCAAGGATTTCTCTGCCAAAACCTTATATTCACCACTAGAGCCCACAAGACACACGTCCAAAAAGTTTGATTGCCATCGACGTAGATATGCCGAATTAAAATTCTATTTTATTGCATATTGTATTCCTGATTTTTATCGAAGGGTTCCATATGCTGTGAAGTCCTTTGAGGTCAATGTTCTTACATACCGAAAATGGTTGAGATCCTTTCAGTACTTCAGGAGTTATTTACTCTTTAAGTTTTCACTTTGACAGCTTGTAATTTTTGACAGGATGACAGGTAGAAAGTTGATTTCGCACCTATTCTAGATATAGCTTTTCAAAGTCTTTAAAATAATCTATCAGAAGACAAAATCGCTTTTAAAAATCTTGTATCATTTTCGTGTAGTGGCACTCCTGATTGACAGATCGCGACGAAAACCCCATTTTCACTTTTCCACCGTAAACCCTACTACCATACCAAATTTGGTCCTGATTGGTTGGATGGTTCAGGAATAAATCGAGGGACAAAATCTGGCGACCGACCGACAGACCGACACAGAAATTTCTTTTTTTTTGCAGACGGTGATCTCAAAAATGTAAAAAAAAATTTTCGATTACCATACCTCCAATTTTTTGTTTGATTGGAGGGAAAAAAGGTTGTTCGAGTCCATAACAAAAAGAAAGCTGGCTAAAACCTTTAATAATTCACTTTAGTGGTTAAATAATAATAATTGGTGCAGATAAAGAAAACCAATAATTATTAATATGTGAGGTATTTTAATAAAAATAAAATTAAATTAAAATAAAACGAGTTAAATAAACGATAATAGATTAAATTAATACTATAATTAATATAATAATAAGTTCAACTATAAAACTATTTAAAACAAGTTAATAAAACATGCAATATAAATTATTGTTAGCTTTCGTATACGTTAGTGTACTTCGTTAGACAGTCGTTTATTGATAACAAAAATACATAGCAACCGAATTTAAAATATTACAATTCGGATTGGCCTACTGTGCAAGAAAAACTTTCTTGTGCAGTAAGTCAACAAAGCAAGGAAAACCCTTTTGCCAAATAATAGGGAAGAACTTGATACTAATAGTTGGTGATATATTAGTAAAGAGGTGTAGATGTTGCTCAATCCTTCGATATCCGTTTTACGATTCATGGCGTTTTTTTCTTTTTTTATGTTAATCATTTCATGTAGCAAACAGTCCTTGTAGTTGGTGACGGATTTTATAATTTCAGCGTTCCTAATATCTGCAACATGTCCATCAATTAGAGTCTAGTTAAGGCAGTGGACTCAGGTTTGTTGCAATTTATGTTAGAAATATGTAGGTCCATTTCCCCAGCGCCGCCCATCGCGAATTTTAAGTTAATATTGGTATCATTTGTTTGTGTATTGTTTGTGTACGTTTGTGTATTCATTATTTTCGTTTGTGTTAGTACCGTTCGCGAAATATCTTACATTTTAAGTTGGGGCGCTGGAGAAACGCGAGCGCCGCCCATCGCGAAATTTGGGTCAATATTGGTGTCAATCGTTTGTGTATCGTTTGTGTACGTTTGTGTATTTCTTATTTTCGTTTGTGTTAGCACCGTTCGCGAAATATTTAAATTTTAAGTTGGGGCGCTGGGGAAACGCGAGCGCCGCCCATCGCGAATTTTGGGTCAATATTGGTGTCAATCGTTTGTGTATCGTTTGTGTACTTTTGTGTATTAATAATTTTCGTTTGTGTTAGTACCGATCGCGAAATTTCAAGTATGTAATATATTAAGTTCATTTCTCCAGCGCACCCATTTTTGAATTTTTGATAAATGATTGGGCCAACGTAGCGAATTTCGTGTCAATCGTTTATGTATTGTTTGTGTAAGTTTAGGAATTCAAAATTTTTGTTCTTATATACACCGTTCGCAAAATATCTTCCATTTAAATTAGACGAAAAGATCAACGGAGTTGTAAACGACTTATATCAAAACGTTTAGGTTAAATTTTGTAGTAATCGTTTGTGTATTGTTTCTACGTATTATATAATATCTTTGTGTATCCATTATATGCTTTTTGTTAGCGATGTTCGCAAAATATCTGCGAACGGTGTATATAAGAACAAAAATTTTGAATTCCTAAACTTACACAAACAATACACAAACGATTGACACGAAATTTGCTACATTGGCCCAATCATTTATCAAAAATTCAAAAATGGGTGCGCTGGAGAAATGAACTTAATATATTACATACTTGAAATTTCGCGATCGGTACTAACACAAACGAAAATAATTAATACACAAAAGTACACAAACGATACACAAACGATTGACACCAATATTGACCCAAAATTCGCGATGGGCGGCGCTCGCGTTTCTTCAGCGCCCCAACTTAAAATGTAAGATATTTCGCGAACGGTACTAACACAAACGAAAATAATGAATACACAAACGTACACAAACGATACACAAACAAATGATACCAATATTAACTTAAAATTCGCGATGGGCGGCGCTGGGGAAATGGACCTGAAATATGTCCACTCAGTGGCGCCGGAAGAATCAAATATAGAGGGGGGCGAAGTATTCAGTTTTGTTAGGCTTTATGATTTCAAAGAAAAATTCTAATATTTTACGAGCACTAGCTAGATAGAAACAAAAAATTCAATTTTCTAGGAGGGGGCAAGTGCCCTGCTTTGCCCCCCCTATCCGGCGCCTATGTGTCCACTTATCCTTTTATTTAGCCATTGGCTACTTTGACCAATGTAGACCAAATTGCATGCATTGCAAGGAATTCTATAGATGATGTCTGACTTTTTTCCTTTAGGTATTCTGTCTTCGAGATTGGTAAATAATTTACCCATGTTGTTGGTAATCTTAATCTTGTCTGAAAGTCCTCTAATGTATGGCATAGTAGTAAAAATTCTAGGTTGTTTCTCGGTTGAGCTAAAATTATATAATAATCTGTTAGTACGGTCTTTTACAATTTTATTAACGATATATTTAGGAAATCCGTTTTTATGTAATGTCTCTTTTGCGAGATTTATTTTATTTTTTTACTTGTTTTAAATAGTTTTATAGTTGAACTTATTATTAATTTTCACAAGTTACGATACTTAATTAAATATATAATTAATATATAAATAATAATAATTATATTCGTTTATTTAACTCGTTTTATATTAATTTAATTTTATTTATATTTTCACGAGTTAACAATTTTAATTATTTTAATAAAAGTTTTGTAAAAATAAAAATATGAGAACACCCACGCATTCTTTTGTAGCGGTAATACGACTAATAAAACTTGGGTGTTTAGTAGAATGAATACTTAAGTCAAAAAACATAATTTTTCAGGAATGATAAATTAAGTTTAGAATTTAATATTATCAAATCGTTAAGGAATGTGGGATTTTTTTTTCATGCATTAATTAATTGAATGCTTAGGTGACAACTGATGAACTTTGAATAATTAGTCCTTATCAGTTTTTCTTATGACTTAAGCTGTTAAGACTTAAGACTGTTAAGATTTTGAAAAAGGACCATCAGCGTTAAAGAAAAACTTTCTTTCAATCGTAATTATGATCAAAAATATCTTTCAAATCAGGATTTTCATTTCGTGAATTTTCATCTTCTCAACCCTCGTCATAATTAGCTGAATGTAGCATACACAACTGATTATTTGCATTGACAAATGCAAATGATATGTATGACAAAGATAGAAATAAAATCTCGTGTCATCTTCACGCGATGTAATGTCGACATACGTTAGAAATATTGGAATTTGAAGCATTGTAAGTTAGAAAAAGACAGAAAATAAGTAGTACAACCATAAATACGCATACTGCTTAATTAAAATTTCCATTGATTTGACTTCTATTAGCAAAATGTCACGATAAGGTTATAAACAATTTTAACCTCATATTCAGTGGCGGGCTCGTCCTATTGTTTGCAGGTTTCACAATCGCCAAAAATTACGCCATATGAGTAATATTTAATTTAATTGTATGTGCAATACTTGATCGGCAAACGATCAAGTTTTTTTGAGGTACTGAAAATACCCTATCTAACATTTTAGGAGCATAATAAATGAAAAAATTGCAACCCCACATATCTAAAGCACAAGCCGCCACTGATCCAATTAATGTATAGTTTTAGGTTAGACTATGACAGCGGTTTATTTTTATCGCTTCTATTTTACTTCACAAAAAGTTATGTTTACAAACATACATTTGACTAGTGATTCTCATCTTAGTTCGTATGGTTTAGAATTATGACGAGGGTTGAAGTTCCGTGAGAACTACTATAGCATTAAAACATTAACATGCTAATTGCTTTTACATCAATGTATGTTTTCGAATACACAACAAAATTCTGGAAAAATTTTGTTTTTGGTAAGTCTTTATTCATAACCAAAAATAAGTACACTTAGCAGGAAATATTTAAGTTATATAAAAATGCTTACCGTTGAAAAATAATCAAAGAAATAGTCAAATATTGTTTAATAGCTGCGCTTGTGAATAATTATTATACAGATCTGATAGGTAATTTTAGACGAAAAAATACGAAGTATTGACTTAAGTTTATTATATTGTTTACATTATTGAAAGTACGAATAACATAAGTCGACTTAAGTTCTTATGCAACTTGAAAAAATTAAATATGCAACTAAGTCCCAGTTTTTCAATCGCGAGTTAACCCAAAATCAATAGTTAACTTCGACTCCTGACCAATCAAAATAGTAATAACTGTAGGTTAACCATTGAATTTGGGTTAACTCGCGATTGAAAAACTGGGACTTAGTTCTTAAGATTTACATCTCCTATTGTTTATAATATAATCCTATTGTTCATTATACAAATCGATAGAACAAAAAATTAGAAATCCAAAACTATAAAAAACAAAAAATCGGAAAATTGTGACTTAAGTTCCTTCTACTAAACATCAAAGTAATTTTATTTCCTCCGGAATTGAATCCGGATTATGAACGGTCCGGAGTTCTGACGTCCGGATTATCGACGCTCTACTGCATTGGAGTCAAGTTTTTCCCAAAATTGGGGTTTTCCTTGATTCACAAAATAAGGTTTTAGAAAAGTTTTTTCTAAGATCTTAGTTCGTCAAATGACAATATTTCGCGTTATTACAAAAATTTTGTTTGGTTTATTTTGTTTATTTACACTCAAAAATAAATGAAACCTCTTTCGAAATATCGTGTGAATATAATAAATACAGTGACTCGCACAAGAACTCGGGCAGTCCTATGTTAACTATGTAAATTGACCATTTTGAATTCGCTTTTTGTCATATTAAAATCAATTTTACAGCAAAACAGTTTTTGTTGAAAACTTCATTGCTTCAATTTTGTTTCTATACATTCTATTTTGTCACGCCGTTTCTGACCGAGAGCGACCTAAACATGACTGTAAAATGCAAAAAATATTGTCATCTATATCTCGGAAACGGTGCAACGAAATAATAAAATGAATAGGCATCTTTTTCTTGTAAATTTCATTCTCTTACATTATTGTTCATATACATTTTTATATTCTATCGAACCGTTTCCGAGATGTAGACGACAATATTTTTTGCATTTTACACAATCATGTTTAAGTCGCTCTTAGTGGAAACGGCGCGACAAAAAATTGAAAAATGTATAGAAACAAAATTGAAGGCAATGAAATTTGCAACAAAAAATGTCTAAAATATTTTGCTGTAAAATCGATTTTAATAAATATGACAAAAAACGGATTCAAAATGGTCAATTTACTACATTGTTAACATAGGACTGCCCGAGTTCTTATGTGAGTCACTGTATATGCTTTTAACTAATTTATTAATCGGTTGTTTATTAAACTTGGTTTTAGTTTTAAATACTATTATAATTAATCTTTACAAGTTACGAATTCTAAAATGATAAACATAATTATGTATGTTTACAGCAGGTGATAAATAAAAATGTTACCTATTTAACTATTGAAATTTATTTAAATAATTCAGCATAATATAAAGTTGAACTGATAAGCCAGAAATAAATATATCAATGAGTGTCGGTAGATTACGCGGGTATTCGTTATGTTGCGCGTAAAGACAGCGCATGGTAGAATGTATTGTTGCAAATAATCTAGTCTGGCATGTGAAGTTAATGATTGTCATGAGTAATAATATTGTATCAGAATGGTTAATTTCACTTCACTTGGGTCAATATGCGGAGAGTTTTATCGATAACGGTTATGACGATTTAGAAATATGCAAACAAGTAGGAGATCCTGATCTGGATGCCATTGGTGTGTTAAATCCGGTGCATCGCAATCGGGTATTGGAATCTGTGAGAACTTTACGTGAAGAAGGCGCCGCTTCAGTTTATTTTACCTTAGAAGAAAGCACAGCTATTCACGATGAATGCTTATGTGATAATGTTAGTGTGAAATCGTCGTATACTTCATCCGGACTGTATTCAGAAAAAGAAAGTGTAACTAGTGCAAGTAATAATGTCACAAGTTCAGTGGACAATGTTAGTGAAGCTACTAAATATGTTGATGAATATGAAGAGGGCAAGGCCGAGTTGATTAAAATTCCTCGAATGCAACTCGGGGTGCTTTTACGTGAAAAACTAACTCAGGACGGTGTACTACTTAGCTACCAACCTTATTCTCAAGTGGTGAGTGAATACTGGTATACGGTATACTTGACAGTTTTGTTGTTCGGAGAATAATACAGGATGTAACAAAATATATTTCTTAGCCTTACCTATTTCGTTTACTAACTTATGGCTGTTTGGTAGGTTGAGATTTTGTGCAAAAGAAATTGTAATACAGTGTATTTGTATTAATTTTCTTGTTGAACTACATATTTTAGGTAATATTTGTTTATAAAAATAAATTCTAAAAAAATTAGTTTAGCCGCAATTTGTACTCAAAATATGAATTTAATTTAGTAGTGCCTGTACGATCCTGAAAAGATATCATATTGGAACTTTCACTAAATGCAAGAATCTTTAATTTTCTTTGACATGACATAATTTTTATTTTTATTGTTTACTCTGAAAAGCTAAAAATTTGTGGAACAAAAAATGTATGATTTTCTTATTAACGTTCTGTTTTGATAAGTATTTAAGAGTTCATATTTTCAAAGTAATTCAAAGTAAAAATCAAAATCAAAATTACATCATGTCAAAGTAAATTAACGATTCCTGCGTTTAGTGCAAGTTCCATTATGATATCTTTTCAGGATCGTACAGGGTGGTTCAAATTCGAATGTTCTTTGGGGAATTCGATAACTATAAGAGATATGGAAAAATGGATGGCGCATCTTCGATCTCTTTTTTAGGGAAAAGCTTAATGGTGAAAACCGGAATCCGATATTTTTTTTCGTTTTCGAGTTATGGCCAAAAGTGCGACTTTTCGTTAAATGCCGATATCTCGGTTGTTTGTAAAGTTATCGAAAAAAATTTTACACCTTATTCGAACATTTTTTTGAAGAAAATAAAGTAGGATAAAGGGATTTTAAATATCTTCATTTGTTTTCGAGTTATAATATAAAGTTGTGTTTTTTTTAAATTGAAACCTTAGTAGGCTATGCCATATTTATATATAGTTTTTCATCCTCTTTTCAATTATATATAACATGTGGGGTCTATTATTTCAGTTTCATCCCGTTATATTACAAAATGTTAAATAAAAATAAAGGATCTGAAAATTAAACGTTGGCTTTGTCAAAACAAAACAAAAACTCATTAGTGAAATCTAAAACAATTGTCTACAATTGTTTTTAATAGGTTTTTTTAGTACTTACTACAATTGCAAATGCAATTGTCATCAGAATTTGCAATTGAAAACTCAAATAAATATTTCATTCATTTATAGTTTATTTAACTTTGTTTATTTTGAATTTATTAATATATAACATATCAAAAGTTACTAATATGAAATTTATATAATTATTATAATTAAAAATTATAATACACAAGATGCTGAAGAAACTACTAGAAGCTGTGGATGCAAATCCTTCCATTTCAACAAGTCAATTTGGAGCTGAATCGGGAATTTCAAATAAATTTCACCTTGTGAAATAAAAGGTAAATAATAGTGGAGGTGCTAAAAAACATTAAAAACAATTAGAGACAATTGTTTTAGATGTCAATAATAATTTTGTGTTTTGTTTTCACAAAGTCACCGTTTAATTTTCCTATTTTTTATTTTTATTTAACAGTTTTTAATATAACGGGATGAAACTGAAATAATATACCCTACATGTTAATATAATTAAAAACAGCATAAAAAATTCTAATTAAATATGACATAGCCAACTATGGTTTCCATTTAAAAAAACACAACTATATATTATAACTCGAAAACTAATGAAGATATTTAAAATCCCTTTATCCCAATTTATTTTCCTCAAAAAAATGTATGAATAAGGTGCAAAATTTTTTTCGATAACTTTATAAACATATTTAACGAAAAGTCGAAAAAGCGAACTTTTGGCCATAACTCGAAAACGAAAAAAAGTATCCGATTCTGGTTGTCACCATTAAGCTTTTCCCTAAAAATGAGATCGAAGATGCGCCTTCCATTTTTCCATATCTCTTATAGTTACCGAATTCCCCATAAGAACCACCCTGTACAGGCACTACTAAATTAAATTAATATTTTGAGTACAAATTGCGGCTAAACTAATTTTTTTAGAATTTATTTTTATAAACAAATATTACCTAAAATATATAGTTCTACAAGAATATTATTATATTATATACTAATATACCGTATTACAATTTTTTTGCACAAAATCTCAACCAACCAAACAGCCTTATAATATTAGTATAGATAAACGCATATCCATGTGCATTCGCTTCGGTAAATATGTAGAAACACATATTTTAAAAAAATTAAAATAACAACTACCTGCACCCTACGGCACCACTTGCATCGGGGTGGTTCGACCGCTGCCTGTTAAAATCGGCTTTTATCATCGTACATTTTACAGCGGTTATAAAGATTCAGTCTGGAAAGTAAGTTGAAAATCATATTTTTACAATTAAAATTCAAATTTTCAACAAATATTCTATCATTTACAATTATAATTTTGCTTTCCTTTGGAATGTTTTTAATAGGTTACCGCCAATATTACTAATTTTGAATTTATACTACTTCCTAATTTATTACAGAACTACTAAAAAAAAAAAGAATTATCGCTAGGTGAACGTCAAAGAATGTTTAAACGAAGAATTCATGGATGAGAAACGTTACCAAAATTTGGTGTGGATTATTATGGAATATCACGGGAAGGCGATAATCAAATTTCCAAAAAATGCAAAGCATACTAACACCTGCAAACTGACCAAGAACAGGTGGAAATATGAAAAAGGATTAGCGATCCCATCCGTTTATAAGTGCAAAGCAAATACAAGAAAATTAAAATTACTTTTAATATAGATGCCTAGCTGAGAAAAGATCATTATGTTGTCGTGTATTTTTCCAAATTTCGGTTTTCCTTATCAGCTAAGACGGATTCGATGTCTTTCTGCGAAGTGAAATTTCTTAACTGGTTTTCATTTTGTTGAAGCAGTATGTTGAGTTGCTGTAGATTATGTGCCATGGATTTTAAATTATTATTCTGTCCTAAAAGGAATTAATTTCAATTATTCAAAAAAAACTAAAAAACTTCCCTAAGATTTCACCAACTTAATTTTGCTAATGTGAGTTAAAATTTCAAATTATAAAATGTTTCTGGTCCATATAAATCTTTGCCTAAGAGGATATAAATTGATATTGACTCGAAAGATTGATTGTATTTTCTACAAAATTAAACTTACGTGAAGAATCATAATTTTAAATTTCATTCCAAATAATAATTTTGAAAGTATCTATGTTGAATATAGGAACATGTTTTTCGATTTGAACGATGAGTTCCAGGCCAACATTTTGAGAGAAATGGTTATAAGAAAATATAGCTAACCAGTTTTAGTTGTAACAAGTTATATTGCCAGATGGAGTTGATAAATTTTCGAAATCAACCAACAGGGTGAAACCATTTTGTACACAAAAACACATGGTGTGTAAAAATTAAAATTAACATTTCATTATAAATTATTTTCTATTAATAACTTATATAGATTTATAAATCTAATTTACGTACTCTAGTTGGTTAAAATATTTACTAGTTCAATTAGAGATGTAAATTAGATGGAACTGATGTGCCACTATAAAACCAATTCAGGTAATAACAAAAACATTTTATAGTTCAATAATTAATAAATATAAATAAAATTAAAAGCGCGAAGTCAAAGGCACCAGAATTTTTGTTTTGCAAGAATTAATTTTTAAATTGAAAAAATTATTATTTGTATTATATTATCTATTATGACTGCTATCAAATATGTAAAAATGTGATTCAGTTGACCTATTGGGTTAATGGGGTTGTATTTCTTCCAGCATGACAAAGACCCCAAACATTGTGCTAAAGTTATGAAGAATTATTAGCATAAAATAGTATTCAGGTACTAATTTGACCTCCTAAAGATAGGATTTAAGTCCGATTGAGCATTTTTGCGGAACAAACTGGACTGAAGACATCCGCAAACCGACCATTTCATAAACGTAAAATTTATGGAAGCGTTAAAAAAAGAGTGGTTGGCTATAGGGCCTGAGGTACTTTTACACTTGATACAAAGTATGCCAGCTAGAATGGGAGAGGTTATTAAAGCGAAAGGCTCTCAAAGTATGTCTTATTAGTTTTAATTTTGATTCAAATATTTTAGTTTTTATTTCAATTTTTGTAATATCAACTTAATTTCCAACTTCCATAATTATTTAGCTGGACGATGGATTTATTTAGTGGGTATTTTGGGTCCTATATAAATAAAACTACTCTATCGATATATTTCCTGACCGGTTTCGACCTATATATTAGTCTTCTTCAGAGTCTACAAAAGATTATGACATTACAGTAGCATAGCATTGGGCATTTTTTCTTACATCACTCACCAACAAATTTCAGACAGAGTATAAAAATAACAAGAATAAATACATAAAAACATTGTCTGGCACTAGCAAAATTTTCTGTAAAACACAAAGAAAAACATTCACCCAGATACAGTCAAAATGTAAAATTACTTTGCAACTATACAACATTAAAAATTCAAATAAAATCCAAAAGCCAGATAAGCACATACACACAATATCTCAAGCGGCTCGTATCTACAAACAAGGACATCCAATAAACAAGCATAGGCACAGGTCCGCAATAGTAAAAATAAAAAAGTAAAAAAGTAAAACAGGTAAAATCAACTACTTAGCTTTTGGTTTAATGAGGCCGGCGTAAATGCTGCTCAGGCCTATCATATCAGTTTGAAAATTAAGTGATTCATTCTTTTGTTTATCGTCATTTATATGCAGCATTTCTAATATCAAACGTTTGTTATAGTTCTTTTCACGCGCTATAATTTTTACTTTATCATACGCCATCTCATGGCCAGTCTCCATCACGTGCGTTGACAATCCCGTATTGCTCTTCTTGTATCTGACATCGTACTTATGTTGGTATATGCGTTTCTTTAAATATTGCTTTGTTTGTCCCACGTATCTGAGCCCACACTCACAATTTATCCTGTATACCACGCCGCTTTCCTTTTCCCTACTAATGTGATCTTTACCGTAATCATACAGTGAGGAAGTGCTCTTCTCACTATAGTATATAGTCTTGGTACTCTCCGAATCGAACAAACTCTCCAGCTTAACCGACAAACCAGGCACATAAGGGATCTTAACATAGTTCTTAATCTGATCCTCTTTTATCTCTTTCCGTCTTTCAACATTTCTGTCTCCAAACAAGATGTTATTAATGAAGCCAGTCGAGTATCCATTTCTATTAAGTATAGATGTGATCAGCTTATAGTTCTTGTCTAATACCTCTGGACCACTTATTCTCTCTATCTTATGTTTCATCATTTTGACGATTGCTGCCTTCTGGTTTATATGATGTGCCGATTTAAAATTTAAGAGTCTATTCGATGAAATCTCTTTCCTGTACCAATCAAGTATAATATGGTTCCCCTCACCTCTAGTAAGGCGTAAATCGAGGAAGGGGATGGAGCCGTTTTCTTCTCTTTCCATGGTAAAAGTAATGTTGTCGTTGTTATTATTGAGGATCTGCAGCAATGTGGTTTCTTCGTTCTCTGGAACCGCTGTTATGATATCATCGACGTACAGTAGTAGAAACGGAACCTCGAATGGGACGTGGTCCAAACAAAACTCAAGCAGGTCATTCATGACCATCTCCGCAAAACCCGGCGAAGCGGGGCCGCCCATCGCACATCCCGACACCTGTCTATAATACACATCCCTGAATACAAAGAAATTATATTGAAACAAGAGGTCGACCGATGCGACAAACAACTCTTCTGTCATATTGGTTTTATCACCTATGTCTTTCCAATGTCCTCGTACTGCGTTTATTACGGATTCTCTTTTAACATTTGTAAAAAGTGACGTTACGTCATATGACACCAATCTATATCGATCTGGGAGTTTATAATTTCTTAGTTTGTCGACAGCTGCATACGAGTTTTTTATATTATATTTCCACTTAGTTCTTACCTCTCTGAGGATGGTTGCAATATATCTTGCCAAACCATACAATGGGCTACCCACTGTGGCAATGATGGGACGAAGAGGCATGTTATCTTTATGAGTCTTTGGTAGGCCGTATGCTTTGGGTGTGATCACATTCTGTATTTTCAAATCCATTTTCGTTTTTTCATCTATCACCCCCTCATCTCTAAGTCTATCTACCAGACGATTATTAAGGTCCTGTACCTTATTTACTGGATCTGATTTTACCTTCTGGTATGTATCCCCATCATTCAACACAGCAATCATCCTGTTTTTATAATCCACATCATTCATTAGGACGGTCTTATTTCCTTTATCAGATCGTGTGACTATTATATTTTTATTCACTCTTAAAAACCTCTTTGCATTCTGAAAATCAATGTCCATTCTATCAACTTTCTTCATTTGTCCCCACTTCTGTAGATGATTTGTGAGCATATTTACCGCACTCGATCTCAACACATTTTTATCATTAGTATTCTTATCGTCTTTCCTACCGATACAATATTCTATGTCAGCTATAATTCTTTTTACCGGGAAATCATGTCTGTTATGCTGTATTGCAAATCGTGGACCCATTGACAGAATATTTTTAACATTCTCCGGGATTGACTGGCGTGTGAGATTCACCAACCATTCATCATTATTTCCTTTCACCACATATCCATTGTCTTTCATTAATTCGTCTAACTTTCTAATCTGCCTGTCCTTAACAGCTTCAAAATGTTTTCTCCACTTTATGTTTTCAAACGAAATAAAAACCTTAGTAATTCCTTCAGTGATCTTAGTGTTCGCCTCCGCTTCCAATTCTTCAAATGTAGAAGGCATGGCGTTTACCCAAAGATTGTTTATAACTATTAAACGACTCATTAAAAAATAAGGTGTAAATAGAAGTTTTTCTTCGGTGTAATATAAGATATCGAATAAAATCATTTCTAGCCACTAGAACATTGATTGGTCGATTAATACAGATTTTAAGCGAGTTTGAGACGGTAAACCGCTCGCCTATATCAATTTTACAAAATTTGAAACTTTTCTAACCAAGTTCTTTATTTTAACTTAATATATCATTTAGAAGTAGTATTAATTTTAAAATAATTTTGAATTTAAAATTACATCAATTTTTTAAATATTGTAAATATAGGTAATTTATTCAAAATAAATTGTACACTTTCCTCAATTATTTATATTTATTTAGGACCGGTTTCGGATAATCCTATCCTTTATCAACTAAAATAAAATTACAACATTATAAATACAAATTAAAAATTAAAATCTACCCTGACATCTTACCGTCATAAATATAGTTATCAAATTTAAAAAACAAGCAATCTATAAAATAATAATTTACAAAAATATCGTGATTGACAATAATAGCGATATAGTGATCTTTAAAAAATTTCAAAAATTGGTGTGTAACTGAGGTTTTCATGTTCGTTTAGGCAAGTGTAGTTGGGATCTTTTTGTAACTTCCTAATTTCTAGTACTTCGAGAAGATTCATTTTGTAGCCCTTTTTTTCCTGATGCAAAATATTTATATTATTATTGTTTATGTGATGGCATGTTTCTAAAATGTGTTGGTAAACTGCTGAAAATTTATTTTTATTTTTTATTTTGATTAAAATGTCCTCAATGGGTCAACCTCGTTTAAACGTCGTTTAAGGTGAACTTCGGTTCAACGCAAAAATTGCGTTGTACCAACCTCAGTCAAGCTTGTTCAAATCGACGTTCACGAATACTAGGTAGAACGGCCGTTCAAGGGAAGTTGAACTAGGTTCAAGCAATGACAAGCAAGTTCAAGTGTCATTGCTATAAAATAGTGACAGTTTAAATTTATCAGTAATGTCATTACGAGATAATTAAACGAATTAACGGAAGACGAAGTATTTGTGGAATTAGTTAGTTCAGTGGTATTGTCTAGATAACCACAAAGATTTAGAAAAACGAAAAAAAATTTAAAATGGAACGACGAAGAATTTAGACCGTAATTTAGGTTTACCAAAGAAGTCGTACACCATCATTCTAATAGAGAAGACTTTTGATTCGATTGTTATTCACTACTAGCTTTTTTATTTTTTTCAAAACATTTTAAATTAAACGAAATAATGAAAATACAAAATACATAGGATTATCTACTAATGAATAATTTTTATTTTAATTAATAGTTTTACATTAAAAAGTAACATGTAATTAGCAAATTCCTTATATTAATGTTGACGAAATTGGAGTTCTTTTAACTTAACCGGTGTGTCTTTTGTCCAATTTTGAGCACATCCATTTGGTACAGTACACTTTTAAAAACAACAAAAATAAATTTTAATTTTCAAAATAAACGTATGAAACCAAACTTACAATACTTTTAACACTTAAAACTTTAAAACTAGGTATTATAAAAATAATTTTTAAAGTTCAAATCACTTATCACAAATCATAATGACAGTTGATAATGCATTTTAGAAGTATTGGGAACAAAGCAGGAGTACCACTACCTTAGAATATAAAATAGGAAGGAAGTAGCAAATGGACTATAACACATGCATCGAGTACGAGTCAAAAGTCGTGGGTAGAAACTCCGCCCATTGCACCACGTTTGTAATCGGTGACCTATATTTTTAAATTTTAAAGTTGAATTATGGTGAGTTGCAGTGTTTGTGGGACCTCTAGGATTAAAAAAACTATTAATTGTGGTATAACTTGGCACAAGTAAGTACTTAGAGTTATTTAACTAATTTTATAACAAAAACATTAATTTGTGAGGTTACTGACCATAATCTGCTTGAATCATTGGCGTACATATTACGAAGTAATCCTATATAATTATTTACATTAAACGCCGCTTTTATAATTTATATTTCCAAAAATTTAGATGAGAAAGGCTATTTAGTTGAAAAATATCAAAATTCCGGAATATTGGTCTCCAACTCGATCGTCATGCATGTGTTCAAAACACTTTAGTGACTATGCTACGCCCCTGGCAATTATATTAACCGGCCGCCATAGGATACCACGTTGACTCGGACTTGATATTCATACACTCTTTCCTTCCTATTTTATATTCTAAGACCACTACAATAATTGAATGTCGTCTAAACTCCGTTCAACTGAACGCCATTTGAACCTCTGTTGTACAACCTAGTTCAGGGTTGAACTGCAGTTCAGTTAAACCGGCGTTCAAGCAAAGTTGGTACAACCGGCCCTTAATATAATAAAGTAATTTATTAGTCCAGTCAAATTAGGATTCTTGATCGGAATAATTCAAAGTGAGCTGAATTTTTGTGTACACCTTTATTTAGTGTTTTTTAACAACATCCTAAAAGTACCCTCGATTTGACCTTGAGCTTCATGAGTTGTAGGGCGCAGAAGTGTACAAATTTGGTTTTTTCGCTTACATCTTCTTTTCTATGGATTTTAAGTGTAGGACATCCTTCAGAGAAATTAAAGGCCGTAAAATTCTGTACAAAAAAGGATTCTAGTAGTTTTTTGTACCACCAACCGTTTTAGCGTAGTATAGGCGTTTAAAGTGTGAGTGCAATATGAAATACTCTATTCCACACCACCTTTGAGGTTGAGTAAGAGGCTCGTATTTTAAATGTGATATCCCCTTTCAGGCCTAATCCACGGTGTCAGTCGGTCAAAATATTCTCTCAATAAAAATAAACACAATCAAGGAAAGAGTGGCAGACACAGAATTACCGATGCAATACTTCTTAACACCTTCGCTGCTCATGACTCATTAATAAGTCATGCGCTATATTTGTCATGTGCGCGTGACTTATAAATGAGTCATCTGTTTTTTTTTGAGTTTTCGAGCATTCAGTGGTAGGGTAGCACTGCAGCAATCGAGTGTATTTTACGTGAGCATAGTCGAAAGGGAAAAAAAGTTCGTTAGCACCAGGCGCCTACGCCCTAAATTCAAGTAGCAGCGAAGGTGTTAAGGGGTTATACACAGTTAGGAGGCCGAAAAAATATCGATTTTTCAAGAATATTTCCTGGAAAGTCATTTTGATTTAGTAACGTAAAAATTCATATCCAGGGTGGTTCAAATTCGAATGTTCTTATGGGGAATTCAGTAACTATAAGAGTTATGGAAAAATGGATGGCGCATCCTCGCTCTTTTTTTGAGAAAAGCTTAATGGTGAAAACCGAAATCCGATATATTTTTTCGTTTTCGAGTTATAGCCTAAAGTTCGCTTTTTCGTTAAATGCCGATATCTCGGTTGTTTGTAAAGTTATCGAAAAATTTTTTACATCTTATTCATACATTTTTTTGAAGAAAATAAATTGGGATAAAGGGATTTTAAATATCTTCATTTGTTTTCGAGTTATAATATAAAGTTGTGTTGTTTTAAATGGAAACCTTAGTAGGCTATGCCATATTTATATACAGTTTTTTATCCTCTTTTCAATTATATATAACATGTGGGGTGTATTATTTCAGTTTCATCCCGTATTATATTAAAAAATGTTCAATAAAAATAAAAGATCTGAAAATTGAACGTTGGCTTTGTCAAAACAAAACAAAATATCATTAGTGAGATCTAAAATAAATGTCTCCAATTGTTTTTAATAGGTTTATTTAGTACCTAAGCTATTACTTACCTTTTGTTTTATAATTATTATAATTAAAAATTATAATATACAAGAAGCTGAAGAAACTACTAGGAGCTGTGGATGCAAATCCTTCCATTTCAACCCGTCAAATTGAAGCTGAATCGGGAATTTCCAATAAATTTCACCTTGTGAAATAAAAGGTAAATAATAGAGCAGGTGCTAAAAAACCTATTAAAAACAATTGGAGACAATTGTTTTAGATGTCAATAATGATTTTGTGTTTTGTTTTCACAAAGCCACCGTTTAATTTTCATATCTTTTATTTTTATTTAACAGTTTTTAATATAAGGGGTGAAACTGATTCAATAGACCCCACAAATTGTATATAATTAAAAAGAGCATAAAAAACTCTAATTAAATATGTCATAGCCAACTATGGTTTCCATTTAAAAAAACACAACTATATATTATAGTTGCCCAATTTATTCTCCTCAAAAAAATGTCTAAAAAAGGTGTAAATAATTTTTCTATAACTTTACAAACAACCGAGATATCGGCATTTTACGAAAAGTCGAAAAGGCGAACTTTTGGCCATAACTCGAAAACGAAAAAAAATATCGGATTTCGGTTTTCACCATTAAGCTTTTCTCAAAAAAGACACCGAGGATGCGCCATCCATTTTTCCATAACTCTTATAGTTACCGAATTCCCCATAAGAACATTTGAATTTGAACCACCCTGTAATATTGAGGTAGCATTTAACTTCATTTTGATATTTTATATTGGTAAAATAATGATTTTTAAAGCTGCTACAGCTATGTAGACATCGCATAACTTTCCTCATAGCTGGCGTGTACGTCAAAAGCTTATGTCAAATTGACAGTAACAAAAGGTGGTCTAAAAAAAAATTGACACTTAAACTTTTTTTATTATGTTCATCATTTCCGCAATTTTCAACGGATTTTCACCATTTTCAGCAGGCCTCTAAGTTTAACTATGATACATGTTTATACCGAATTTCATAAACTTTGATTTCGCGGTTCAACCTGCGCGATTGATAATATTTTTATTCGTACCCCAACGACCACATAATAATAATAATAATAGGCTTTATTCTCGGAACTTTACAAAAGCTATGAATGCCTCAAAAAGAAGAAAAAAGAATTTGTGAATTTTATATATTATAAGTGGAAAACTCATTGATGCTGTATAGTGGTTGTTGTTCCAGGAGCAGTCTCAAATCTTTTTTAAATCTTATTTTATTTAGATTTTTGATTGCTGTTGGTAGCTTATTATAGAGTCTTACTCGTGTTGCCATTGGTCCATCCAGTGAAAGTTTTAAACGTGTGTATGGAATGTGAAGTTCATGGGATTTCCTGGTGTTATATTCATGGAGTTGGTTGTTGTGCAGAAGTAAATGTTTACGTTTATGTATATCCTTACAGACTGCATATATGTACAAACAAGGCAACGTAAGCAGACGCCACAAGTATTCTTTTCTGCAGCAAGAATATCTGAGTGGCTGTTACTTTAACCTAACTCAAAAAAGATAAAACGGAACTCTGAATTCAAATACGGTATCCCACGCATGGCTACTCAAGCTAAGATCGATCTTTTGATTTCCGTTAACTTACAACTACCATCTCTAATTAATTGACAATTATTGTTACAAATTATAAACCCAAAGTTTAGTCGGCGGACAAATCCGCTCATAGGACTAAAGATAAGACGGCCACAATGGCTCCGATACGAAAGGTTTACTCTTAATTGGCACTTCACTTAAAAGTAATTACAAGTTAACACTTACTTGTACAATTTTCGGATGAGGATCTCACCTCATGTTCCTTACGGGTTGATTATCGACAAAAATGGAACTGGTCCGCGATGGACGGGATATGACTATCATAAAAAGGGCTGTTGGTCCTTTTACTTGAATAGCAGTGTTGTCGGATCGCTCAACTTCGAACACCGTATGTTGCCAATTCCATGGCGCTATTACTACGGTATCACTTAAACTATGCCTTATCGGCTTGAAGCGGTATTGATTTAAATTGTGGTCAATCGAACATCTCACAATTCCTCCGAACTCAAACTAAACCATAAACTCTCAAAATATATGAATATCGAATCCCAAACTAAACATTACAGGTGGTTATTCTTCACCTACTTAATACAGCACGTTCTTTCGTTCGCTGTTTGACCAGAAGTGAAGTCAAGGCGTCCCCCTTCTCTAATCGCGACAAGGTGCGTTACAGCTTTAGAAAAAATAAACGATTTCCGCGCGTAATTGCGGCAATTTTGAAAATTCAAAATAGGGACGATGTAATCGTAACATGGCATGTGTGGATGTTCTTCATACCGAAATACCATATGCAAAACGGCTCTCAACTATGGCGAGATATGCAGTATGTACGATCGACTCACTTGCACATCTTGACAGATTTCGAAACAGGTAGCAGTACTTACCACATTCTTCTCTTAATTTTGTAGTGTGGTTAATCCATGTCAACTTGTGGTCCATGTGAATTCCAAGAAATTTAGTAAACACACAGCAACCAATCGATTGTCCATCAAAATTCATCGCAGTTAGACCACTGGTAGGAGCATTCTCAGGAAGGAATCTCATAATTTGGGTTTTTTCCAGGTTTAGTGTCAGGTTGTTTCTTGTACACCAGTCGAGCATGCTCCGGATAACTTGTACACAGTTGTGATACAATGCATCTTCGTCACCCGAAACACGTAGTGCATTGAAATTGTCTGCAAATTGGATTCTCAGTTCCCCCCCGAGCATATACTGTATCAGATCATTCACAAACAACAGACAAAGCAAGGGACCCAATGTTGAACCTTGTGGGACGCCCAATATGACATTCAAATATGTGGATGTTGATTTGTTGATCCTAACATACTGCCGGCGCTCGGCGAGATAGCTCCGGATCCACTTCTTGGCCAGACCTCTTATTCCTAATCTCTCGATTTTTTGGAGCAGGATATCGTGATCTATTGAGTCGAAGGCCTTTGATAGATCAAAGAATACGCACAGGACCCGTTGTCCTCTACCCAGGCTTGATTGAACAAAATCAACGGCACGTAGAATTGCGTCGCTCGCAATACATACTGACATACAGACGAACATGTTACTAAAATTCACACAATCGTATCAGAGCATGATAAAAAACATTTTAATACGAAAATTTCGATATTTAATTTTTGAGTGGATTACAATACTTTCCCTTATACATATCTACGTATACGTATGGGGAAAGTAAAAACATAGAATGTAATTTCTAATCAGTAGCTTCCATGTCGCATTGGTTTCATTGGAATATCTATGATAGTTTCGTAGAAAAACAATTTTGAAGTTTGGAGTTACAACCCCTATTTTCTAGGGGTCTGACAACTAGCAATATAAAAAAGGCACCAATGTCAACAAAGACTCCAGAGCAGATTTCATATGGAAACCCGGTGAGACCCTTTCTGTAGAAGCATACATAATATATCCATTTATAATAGAATTCTGATTTTATACCTTCATTCTTTTGTTAACCTTAACTGGTTCTCACGCTCACAAGCTACCAATTAATAATAATTCATGGTTCCTGCTAACGATTTACAAAATTCAGATGTAATATTCTTCCATATTTCTTCCAGTTTTGATTTTAAATCTGCGACTGTTCTCTGAGGGTTGTTTCTCAGATGCTGTTTCATTTTTGCCATAGTGTTTCGATGATATCGAGATCTGGACTGCTGGTAAGCCAAGGAATGCATTTCTAATTGCATTTGAGGCATCATATATTAAGTAATCGGGATCAATTTGCTCGTTTATTCTATTTAGGTCGGTAATAATAGACTGAAAAATTAATTTAAAATCTTCAGTTTTTTCATTTGAACATACTGCCATGCCAATTGGATGGAAGTGACAATCAAAATTAGTCGTTCCAGCAAGTATAACAGGCATACCTTCCCATATGCGTTTATAAGTGGCATCGGCGTGAATTTTGTTAGATTTGGCACAGCTTTTAAGTAACCGTTTGTTTGAAATTAAAATTATGAAGTGTTCAGCATCGTCTTCTTGTTCCTCTTCGTCATTCTGCTATTCGTCAATTAAATCATCACAATATTCAACTTGATGTGATATTGTCGCGTGAAGAGGGGTAGTTTACCCTTAACCACACTTGGGGGTAGCTCAGTTGGTGGTGTAGCTCATAATAAAACCAATTAATTTTATAAAATAACTATTAAAATAAAATAAACTGTACAAACTTAAACTAGCACTTACCCTAAAATTACAATCATCATCTCAGGGATGGAAAGATTGACCATCTTGGGAGCTGACGGCTGTTCCGTGGTGTTCCTAAGTGGTTCACTCGCGAGACTGATTAATTATTTTTCCAATTACTTCGATCAATCTTTCCACACCCCTACTCTTATCTTGATCGACCCCGTTGATCGACATTTTCCGATATCGATCGTTTGGGGTCATTACCTTCTTATCAAATTGACACGCCTTGTGGCGGTAGCGTATGTCACTGGTCACTGCCCTTATGGAATGTACCAAATATGGAAATTCTATACTTCCTTACAATCGTTCTTACAATTTAGCCTGAGCTTTTACATTCTTGATTTATGATTATAAAATATTTTTATAAAAATGTAAGATTATTTTTTGAGTGTGACAATATCATAAAAGCCAAATCATCAAATTCGGGCAATGTATTACTATCCAAACACCACTGTTCGAGTTCTCCTAAACTTATTTCAGCTGATCCATAATTTTTCTCACTTAAGTTGTATTAAATAATTATATAGCTGTATTTTGTTTTTAGGTTTTAAACCTTTTTCATTTAGAATTTCCAACATTTTTTTGGGTTTCGCTTTTAAATGAAATAGATTTTGAATTTTTTCTTTCATTTTATTTGAAAGTTTTATTGTTTGCTGATCTAACTTTTCATGAGAATGTTCTTCCTCGGCTCTGAAT
Source organism: Cantharis lateralis (assembly GCA_963170105.1). NCBI lineage: Eukaryota > Metazoa > Arthropoda > Insecta > Coleoptera > Cantharidae > Cantharis > Cantharis lateralis. Next base: position 17,293,645 of record OY720629.1, read on the forward strand.
ATAGTTGCACTTTCGTTTTTATTGTTATACAATAAATATAATCCAACATTGCATTGTTCTTCCCTTCGTTTTACTCTGTTGCAGCGATATAAAGCTTTATCATAATCTGCAGTATTATTTCGATAATGGAAACTCCAAACATCTTCTGCAGTTACTGCATTTATTGCTTCTTCTTTGGTATTAAATGTAGAAGTTTCCGCCCAGATACGTTGCCTCTTCGATTTTCGAGTTTTGCTAGAAATTGAATCGATCTCTTCGTTTTCATCATATATATTTCTCTATATTTGTTGCCATTGTATTAAAGGAAGGAAATATAAAATACTCATTATAGGAAAATATTACTTTATATAGTACCAACTATCTTAAAAAACAACCACCAACATTACGGTATTATTATGGTAACAAAGCCATTGTGTCCCTTGCAGTATATGTTGTGTATACTGTTCCAAATCTTCTTTAGAAAATTATGAGAAAAAAATTAAAAATGAACCCCGAAACAAAAAAGTTATTAAGCATTCAAGTTATAACAGTCGTTTTGCGCTACCCTGTATATACCGATCTGTTAAATACTGTTCAAATTCCAATACAATTAAAACACTGTTCAAATATATTGCGATGTTCTAAAGCGTAAAAATGTTTCGTTGTATAAAAAAACTTAAATAGTTACCTTTTGAACACCCATCACTTGTTGTAAAGCTTTGCGATTCTTTTAATTATTTTATGTTGAAAAATTAAGCAAGTTATTTAAATCAAATGTAATTTAATCAGTTATAAAACGAAATTTCAAAATGTTACAGAAAGGCACAGTTTGATCAAGTTGTAATTTATAAATTTTTTTATAGTTAACTGAGATGTTTTTAATCTTAAGCCGCATGACATCGGCTCGCCAAATAAGTCAAATACACCGAATCTGGAATTTTCATCTTATTTATCGAGTAATTTTTTCAACTTTCTAGATAAAGTTCCAAATTTGATGGCAAAAATATACAAATTTAAAATAATCAATTTTATCGTAGTTTCACTGATCGTAAAATTAATAGTTTTTGCGTTTTAAAATGTTCTCACCCTATTCGTTTGAAGTCTTCTTAAAATTTATTGTTGCTTGTTCATTTTCATTTCTTGGTTTCTTATTTTTCTTTTATGTTTTCACCTGCTGTGGTGAATAAATTTAGTATTCTTCTTCTTCTTTCAGTTTCAATCATTAATTTGCACAAAACACTCTTACTCTGAGTTTGTAATCTCAGGAAAGTAATTATTATAATCGTATAATTTATCAATTTTATTTAAATTTTTAATTTTATTTATCAATCTTAATTAAATTTTAATATTATTTAAATTTGTGATTCTGGGCTTTAAATTTCGATACTTCTCGAAACAACGGCCTTGCCCAGAATGAATTACTTTTAAAAATTTCTCTCCCTCCTTCATTTTTGTTTGTTAGCAAATTTTTAACGTTTGAATTTTGTAGTGGTGGAATTTTGTCGATTCGGCGCACTATTTAAATTTAATTAGGGTTAACACCTTCACTTTTTATTATTTAAAAATACTAGATTAAAATAATTAACAAATTTTTGAGTGCCAATCGGTTTCTTTGATAAATTTGGCGTTTGTCTTTTCATTTAAAGATCGTGGACCAAAAACATCTTTTTATTTTATTAAAATGCTGAAAAAATTGTAATACAAGCTCTCAAATGTGCCTTCCTTTTTATAAAATCAACAATATGTGAAACCGTATTAATTATCATAAAAATCAATTAAAGAATAATCTCAAGTTCTTACAACAAATTTTAAATTATAAAGGGTTTAAACTTTATTTCTGTTTTAATGATTAATCATAATTAAGAGGTCTGTGTTAAATTGAAACATGACAATATTTATATAATTTGTTTTTTATGCATGTTGCTAGGATTTTATATACTACATTATTTAATAATGAGCTACATACGAGTATACCTCGGTAGTTTTAGCATCTAGTTTTGTCTCTTTTTTTTTTATAAATTATAGACATATCAGTGCTAATTTCCATGTTTTTGGTATCTCTTCTGAAATCCATATTTTTCTTATCATTGTGGTAATCATTTTATGTAATTGTTCTCCACCATATTTGATTAGTTTGACTTGTATGTCGTCTTCTCCTGCGTTTCGATTATATTTCAAGCTCTTTATCGCCTCATGTATCTCTTTCTCCTCAGGTATTTCATCATTACTATCATTTTCTTTTCTACTATTTTCTCTCATGGTGGTCTTTTCTTTATTTCCTTCATCTTGTTTGTTCAGGAGTTCCTGGAAATACTCTGCCAATCTCTCAATTGTGTCTTCTTTTGATCCGACTAGATTACCTTCTTTGTCTCTACAGAATTCCGTTTTTGTTTGGTATTCTTTTTTTATTCTCTAGGTACCTTGGTAGAAATTTATCACTTAATTGTTGTTGTATTTTTCTTCTAATTTTTCTAGTTTTTTAATTTTATATTTTCTCTTATTTTCGGTGATTACTCTTTTACATCGTCTTCTTGGCTCTTCGTATCTTTGTTTGTTTGCTTCCGTATTATTGACTAGCATTGTTTCTCTTGTTTTTCTCTCTTTTTTTAATCTCTTCTTTGCATCTTTTGTCAAACCATTCGTTTTTAATTTTGCTATTAGGTGTTGCGAATGTTCCTGCAACTAGCTGTATACTGTTCTTCATTTTCGTTACCATTTTCGTGTTCATTTTCTGTTTTGAGAAGTTTTTCCATTTCTTCGCGATATATTTCTAGTGTAGTTTCATCCTGCAGTTTTATTCTTCTCGGTTCTCTTTTCTGGTTTCCGCCTTTGCTCTTCGTACTTGGTAGGTTTTGTTTCAATTTTATTCCCAGCATGAAGTGGTCTGAGTTCACATCCGCTTCTCGATAAGTTCTTATATTGCTGATAGAGTTTTCGCTTTCCACCATTACATGATCGATCTGATTAATAGTATTGGCATCTGGACTCATCCACGCACCTTTATTAATCTCCTTGTGTTGATAATGGGTACTCTTGATTTTCAAATTTTTTTCAATTGCGAACTCTGTTGCAAGTTTTCCATTTTTATTTGTTTCTTTGTGCAGACTAAATTTACCTACTGTGGATTGGTACATTATTTCTTGTTCCAGTTTAGCATTCCAGTCACTTACATACCACCATCTTTATATCATATTTGGGTATTTTTTCGTATATTATATCCTAGTTGTTAGAAACAGAATTCTTTTTTAATTTCCACATCCTTATCTTCTATAGGTGTGTGAAGGTTTATTATGGTTATTTTCTTGTATTTATGTACCTTTAAATCGTAGTAGGCATAATCTCTCTGATATGTGTGTGAAATTGATCACCTCTGCTTTTAATCTTTCGTTTACTATATTATATCCCATGATACTATAACTTCTAATGATATGATATTGCTCAGGTAGGCGGCCATATTGCAACGTCACTGGAACGTTCTGCTACGTAAACAAATGCTTAGCAATGTAAATTTCACATTTTGAAACCGTTTTTTCCATGTGGTTGGTTTTTCTTTGGTGATCTTAGTATCAATTTACTTTTCTGAAACGACGATTCTTTTTCTATCGGTGAATCGCTTCTTCTATTTCTTTTTCCGTATTTAGTGTCATTCATTAGCATTTTACTCAATGTTACGTCGGGGTAATTTGTTTACTTTGCATTTTAGGAGAGCGCCTGCGTGTTCGCAAGATATTAAATGGCTGCTTATCTTTACGTGTATTTGAATTATTAATTTCGCTAAATTCCACTTGATTTGTATTTATTTCATCTACTTCTCTCTCTTTTCTGTTTTCACGGTTTTCTCACTTTTCACTATTAAATTTTACTCTACTGTACCTTTCGGTTACGTTTTACTTTACTGTGTGATAGACACGTATTAACGTTTATCGTATCGCCACGTTCACCTAAACTTTTAAGATAATAAAATTTTAAATATAAAACATTTTTATTTTATGCGAAGAAGTGCAATATACCAAAATAATATATAATTAAACTTTGCTAGACGTAACATGATGACAGTAATCAAAAATCAAAACTATTATATCGCACTTCCCTCGGAAAATATTTAAATATATTTCAAAGTTATTAACTTTTAAAAAATTAATTATTGTATCATCCATTTTTGCTTCCACTTTTAAACACACTTTAAGCAAAGACTGCAAGCATCAAACTGAAATATATCCAACAATAAACTTGCATAATCGACAATAATTGTTGCCACATAAGAAAAAAATGCATAGGCATCAGTATATTTTTCAAGCTTTTATTTAGTTTAGTTATCCGATTAAAATTCTTGGTTTAATCAAATTTTACGTTGAAATGACATACTAAAATGCTACAGCAATACAAAATAATAGTTTCGTTCAAGAATTGTATTCGTTTTCTTCCAATCGAATTAATTTGTTAATTCAACGATAATATCGTTGAAGCTTATTCGAACCCATTATAAACATTAAATCAACAAATATTTATTTAATAAAAATAAAATATTAAAACAACATTTTTGAATTTCTTGTAACAACTAAAAATTGTTTCATTCAACACAATTTTGATTAATTCAACACGAAAAAACTCAACATTTAAGAGCATGTTTCACATTTCACTCGAAATAGAACATTTCATAGGTAATTGATACCTTTATCTTCCGTTCTTCTCATCCAAACTATTTCGTAAATTATTAATTTCCAAATATGTTTAAATACCATAAATTTCACCGTTTATCATCTAATTACATCGCTGCTCCTATATAATTTCAATAAAACAAATTTAGTTAATTTCCCCACTTGCAGGTATTATAAAAAAAATGAAACAAAACTAATTTTCTCTAATTACTTTTAAAACATTTTAGCTGGTTTGAAACATGACAATATTATGTAAGCGTTGACGCCGAGGTACCAAAAGCGCGTAAGCTTTCAAGTCGAATACGGCCTCTATCTAGTAATATTAATATTGGAAATATTATTTTTGCCCAATTTTTCACTAATTTATTTAAAATTTTGATGTAAAATGCTCATATAATTTATTCAAAGTATAAAATTCTGTCCAAAAATACAAGATATTCAATTCTATACCACTACACACACAATTTGCAAGTGGTATTATAGAATCTTTCTGTACCCACTTACTACAATTTGTTTTTGCTCTGTTTTTTTTAAAGGAAATAAGTTTTTTCCAAAATAATTACACTTTATTTACTATGCTTTTTTGCAAAATTTAAACACCGACGATTACTGTTTTTTTCGTGCTATTTATGCGCAAGTAACTCGTTCACATCAACAAACATCCATACAACATGTAATGACCGAAACTATTTTTTGAAACATTTGAACAAGTTTGTTATATTTAATAACCGGCCATCTCGGCTTAGCAGTCGAAGCACTTCAGCGTTCAAGCCTTATAACCGATATATTTGAGATATTGTGAAAAGTTAATACTAGTAAAGTATGCTCTCAAGTTAGAGAAACCCCTAATATCAATGATTTTCTAGAAATTCAAGTATGAATAAACATAGCAATGCCTACTTTTTCTACAGGCATGAATATAAATTTGTAAGAAATGTTTGAGCTAATTTTATAAATAAACTAATAATTATTTTTTGCAATATATAGAGACAAATAATTTATATTGATCGCTTACAATAAATTTCAATTAATTAATTATTTAAAAAGAAATAGAAGTTTGTTTCTAAAATATCCAATTTGCACGAAATTTATTGTAGGGGATCAATATAAATTTGTCACTATATATTGCAATGATCCGAAATTATAAAAAATATAAATTAAAAAAAAATCAAATCTTATCAATTCACCTTTTATAAAATATTAAATTTTAACACCTTATAATATGGTGTGATAAACTTGATGCACACGGTCTCCATCGCAAATGCATGGGTACTTTCGCAAGTGTGCCTTTGCTTGGTAAATTTCTTGTTATAACTTTGAAGTTCTTACTTCTTTCCTTCAAATCCAAAATTTTCCAAATCTCCAACTCAACTTCTATTTTTAATTTTTCTTTCTAGCTTATCCATCATTATAATTTTTTGCAATTGAACCAAACAAACTCAATTGTAAATAAACAAATTCACATTATTTTCTATGTATGTTCAAATAAATCGCATAAAGTTTTAATTTTTATGGCATACAATGCAAAATCATCTGGCGCGATACTTCCCGACTGGCCTGGTGAACGGTGACCAAAATCAAATCCAAAAGACAGCGCTTTAGCCTCGCTCGCGCATAATGTAATTTTCTTTAATTTTAGAATTCGTAACTTGTAAAAATTAATTATAATAATATTTAAAACTAAAACCAAGTTAAATAAACGACAATTTGTTTTTATAATTTATATTTAACTTTTATTTTAACGTTTATTTAACTTGGTTTTAGTTTTGAATATTATTTTAATTAATGAAATTTTCTAACGAAATATATTATTTACAATTTAAACAATTAGACTATAAGATGGAATATTTATAGAGTTTTTTCGGTCATAACTCAATTTTAATTTAAACCAATTAAAAATTCTAGAAACTGATCAAACGACGCGACGTACACCTAGCAGATATTATTGCTATTATTATTGGTCTTTATTCCAAAGGATTATAAAAATATTAATATATTAATACAGTAAAATTTTTATAATAGGATGGCGAAAGAGGATATTTGGAAGGTCTAGCTTCAAGATATGCTGATTTATTCAACACACACTACTGTGATGTACTAGCTCATTTAGAAGATATAAGAAGAAAAGATTGGATTGAAATATCACCTTCAAAAAGCTTAGGTCTGACAATTCCAGTATATGGATCCAATACCTACACCGATAATTTATCAATTGTTAATAGTTCAAGTTTAACCACATCGGAATCGCAACCTATTTATGCACCGGGAAAATATTCTGTAAGTTGGTTTATAATTTCAAGTTTAGCGTGAAGTGATGCTCTAAATTGTAAAATTGTAATTAATTTTGCAATGCATAATTTTTTTAAAATAAACTTAAAGTAGGGAGATTGGAATCAGTTGTAACAAGTGTCAATTATTGTATAGTCGTTTTCTTTTAGGTTTTCTTCGGTTACGATTTTTAAATATGTTGCGTACAGTGGCGCGGATTGTGAGGAATTTAAGTGCTGAAGCATTCTTGTGAAATCGAAGGGTTTAAAGTTTTTAAAAACTGTAAATTATGTTTTTGTAACAGTTGGCTTATTAGTTTGGTTAAGGCATAATTGCCTACCCCGACAAGCCGCCACTGAATCTTACATCTGCGTGACTAATGAACAAAACTAATTCTTTAAAATTACTCTGATTATAAGATTTTGCAATTTCATTATGCCCTCAAAATGGTAACTGAAGTGCATAGGTAAATCGCAATGCCAGCTAACTTTTTAAGAATGACTTTAGAATTATTATTATTTATTTCCATTTTATGTGCGTCGCTTAAGAATGTTTATAATATATTACTATTTTGTGATATAAAAAAATAAATTTACAATTAATTACAATATACCGCGACAATATGACGTAGAATTTTTTTGAGAACATTTTATACCCTTACGTTTTTCTCGGAAGAGCGACGGTTTTTGAAGAAAACTAGCGCCATGTCATGTTTAAGGGTGAGTTTCGAAGCAAATGGGGATGAAGCTCCCTCCGAACAGGTGGGAACTCTTCATATTTGTATTTGAATGTCTATTAGGAGTCCGTACCCAAATTTTTAAACTTTATAAAGTATTTCTTCTAAAAAATCTAATTTGCGGCGACTAAAACTATTAGCGGTCTTATCACAAATATACTATAGCGTTGGTCAGCTATACAACTACTAGTAGAACATATTTATTTGGACGTTGCCTTTTGTAAGAAGGAGCGGTGGCGGATGAGTTGTTGTTGGATTAATATGTTTTCTCTCTTCTTAATGTCGTTAATTAATTTGCTTATATAGGAAATAATAATTATTGTTGGTCTTCTTCCTCTTTAATTTGGCACTGCCTGTCTTTTGCCAGAGCAACTTTGGTGGTGTTCAGGAGTTACTACTGGTTCTGTGAACCTTGTTGTTTTATATCTGAGGTATTTTGCTAGGCTGGCCACAGATGGTGCTTATAACCCTGGTTGTTTTTGTGAATGGTACACTGAAAAAAAGATTTACCATATTTATGAAAAACTCATAATTTTTCAGCCGATGTAAAAAATTCATCAAATTGATGAACAAAATTCATCACAATAAGGATTTTTTCATCAATAGTACTATGAATTTTTTACATCGGCTGAAAAATGATGAACGTTTCATCAATTATTTTTTCAGTTTAGCACTTACTCATCAACCCAGGGGGACCGACGGCTTAACGTGCCCTCCGAAGCACGGAGACGATCATTAGAAAGTTAGACTCTATCCGGATTTGAACCGGGTTCCTAGAGTTAACAGTTGTTATCCGCGCTAACCTACTAGGCCAATGACCGTCTCCGTCTATTGTTGGTAATGCGATAATCGGATATAATTTTAATACTCCGAGATAATCCGCCACACTACCCTCTTTCTAATGAAAAGGTTGAACGTTAAAAAATAGTGTTTTATCAGGTTTTATCATATTATGTTACATTTAAATATACAAATTTGTTAGTATTCGTTCTGTAGAACTTTTGCCATATCTTGATATCTGTCTGGAAATCTAACACTGCGTCCACTTCTGGTTGTTGTTTGTATTTGTGTATTGCAATGTGGGCATTCGGTATGCGATACTTTCTTTATATTGTATTCAGTATGCTTGCTATTGGTTCACTTGTGCTAGATTCTGCGAAAGCTGGCTTTAAACGGTCCATTGAAGTATTCTGAATTTTGTTTTTAATTATTAACTCAAAATATTTCTCCCTTCTTCGTGCCACTTTGAATGGTCCATTATAAGGATAAATCTTGAGATTGAAGTGGTTTCTTTACGTGATCAACTCGCATGAATACATAATTTGCGTTGTCCAAATATGTTAGAATGTATGATTGATGTTTTTGATAACATGACGTGTGTGTGTACTGTAAATCATTCTTTGGTTGAGATTCGACACGAAATCCTGTGGTATGGATTTTTCAATAATTGCTGGTTTATCGATTAAATCACCGGGTAGTCTGAGTGTTGTTACATATACTAGATCGGCGGGTGAAGCTTCGATTGCTTCTTTTATGGTGGTTCGAATACCTAATAATACGATGGGTAGTGATTTTGTCCATTTGGTTTCGTGACACATTATTGAGGCTTTCAATTGTCGATGAAAACGCTCGACTAATCCGTTACATTGTGGATGGTAGGATGTCGTCCTTGACTGGTTGATTCCGGTTTTTTTTTGCCAAATTTTGAGAAATTATTGATTCAAATTGTGCGCCACTATCCGTTGTCAGTTTCTCGGGTACTCCGAAACCTGATATCCATTGATCGTAAAATACTCGAGCGCATGTTTCGCAGTGATATCTGAAATGGGAAAGGCTTCTAGCCATCTGGTGAAGCGGTCGATCATTGAACCATTTCATACCGTGATCTGAGCGGTGAGTTGGAATGATTTTGTGTATTGCCCCACCCCCACGGAGGGATCATTGTTTTTTCCATTTCAGTCCTGAGGATGAGGGAATAAATTCCTCGAAACGTCGACACGATAGATCTTTGTTGTTTGATTTTTACCACTAAACCTGAAATCCTTTCTTGGTAAAATTAATAGCTATTTAACGGGTTGATGTAAACTCAGCAAATTTGGCAGGTATTAGAAAAACCGTGGGACAAGGGTTTAATTATTGTTTAGGGTTATTTATTATATTGTCATGTATTTTCTTAAATTTAAAGTTTGAAATTGAGCGGCAAATTTTGTTAACCAAATTAATTTTAATCTGTCAAAGTAACTTGTTGGTAATACGAGTATTTGGTTTTTATACAAAAACAAAATAATGCTGCAATTGAGACGTAATGCAATGGCCACGCCTGCTAATATTTTTTTTAAAAGCGCCATTTCTTAATTTGAATGTCGAGTTTTTAACAACATTTAAGATAATTTTTATTCTTATCCGTTATAATGGGAAGCAGGAATTTAAAAAATATCAATTTCCCATGTAAAACCCCTATCTTCAAAAATCGGACGATCAACCCGGTATATTAGCAAAAACCATTGACTGCTAAAAATGTACTACTTTTTCATTTTGAAAAATTTTGTAAAATCAGCGAAATAGTAAAATTTTATTACCTTCATTAAAAACAACGTGTCGTCTTTTAAAAATTTAAAAACATCGGCGCCGGCGTGGGTAAACATTCATTTACATTTTTCACTCGCCTTTGCACCACGTGTTAAATTGCAGATATGGCTTTTCATATTGAAACCAAACTTTGCACACTTAGGCCCGGCGCAAATTGAACCCAGCACATGTACATCCCACGCGTGACCAAACCCAGTTCAAGTACAGGTTTTTTGAATAGTACCGCATATTGAACACAGCCCACACCCATGACTCATACTCAAATCTCCCAGTATGCAAGATGACATCAAGCCAGCAAATTCTTCTCGACTTAGAATCTGAATCTGAGGATGTAGAAGGATTTATTATGCTGGGCCTACTCAGTAAAAATAGAAAAAGAAGTAAAACGAATGAGTATTTCCCACACATCATCCTTTAGTTTTGTTCTCATATAATCTTCATGAGTAGTATCATATAACACAGGAAAACCTCTAACCATTTCAATTAATTTCTCCATTTTCTAGTAAATAAATTGTTCACACAGACAAAAGTAGGTGTTCGGTTAGGTTAGGTTAGACGAAAGCAGTTACCCACGATCCACGAAACTGTGTTGCAAGCACAACTGGACCCACGCGAAGACAAGCGGGAACTGGACTGGCCGTGGGATAGGTTTAATGCGCCACTCCGTCCGTCTCAAACCACGTTCTACAAAATAGTCCACGCGTGGGATGTACATGGGCTGTACATGTGCTGGTTTCAATTTGCGCCGGGCCTTACTCAGTAGGACTTGGGAAAGGTTTTCCAAAAAATTATTTCAAAATTAACGTTTTGTTGATTTAAATTTGAATTAATGTAGCAGTTGACGATTCTCCATAAGAAATACAAGAGCAACAAAATTGAAAAATGAGTAGGTACTAAATTGAAGACAATGAAATTTGCAACAAAATATGTCTAAAAAGTTTTGCTGCAAAGCTAATTTTTACATGGCAAAAAGCGGCTTCAAAATGTGCAATTTACATTACTAACATTTGTTTACGTACCAGAACGTTCCAGTGACGTTGAAATATGATCGCCTACCTGCGAAATATCATATCTTTAGAAGTTATAGGATAATGAACCAAACCAACAATTAAAAATACGAACAGAAACGACCACGAGCGTCAACGATCATAGCCACAGCCACTCTTCACGAACAAGTACAAAGTAAAATACAGTGAGTCGAATAATAACTCAGACACTCCTATGTTACCAATATAAATTGAACATTTTGTAGGCGATTTTTGTCATATTAAAATCGATTTTACAGCAAAAGTTTTTAGACAATTTTTGTTGAAAATTTCTTTGTCTTCAATTTTGTTTATATACATTTTTCTATTTTGTCGCACACTTTCTGATTGACAGCGACTTAAACAAGAAATGAATAGGTATTTTTTTCTTCTAAATTTCATTCGCTACATATTTGTTTATATAAATTAAAAAAAGGTGACAATTTTTTTTGTTTTTTACAGAGTCTTGGTTAAGTCGCTGTGAGTCAGAAACGGTGTGGCAAAATAAAAAAATGTATATAAATAAAGCAAAACAATTTTGCTGTAATATCGATTTTAAAACGGTTTCAAAACGTACAATTAACATTGTTAACATAGGAGTGTCCTAGTTCTTTTAAGAGTCACTGTATCCTTAAACCATAAATATACCTATTTATTTACATATCATAATATTATAGTAGAACTACTATCGACTGTTTGTATCAATGTTAGTTTGTCCCTCATTTTCTTCTAAGTCATCTGACCGATTTGAACCAAATTTTGCACACTAGCTCACTAGATACCAGAAACCAGACCGGAAAGCGTTCGAGTACGCACTGCTGAAGTCCGTTAGTATGAAACAAACGAGCAACAGGAAATAAAACTAGAAATCATTCGAGTACGCAATGCTGAAGTCCGATCGTATTAAACAAACGAGTAACAGGAAGTAAGACGGTTAGAGTACGCAATGCTGAAATCCGTTCGTATGAAACAAACGAGTAACGTGAAGCAAGACTAGGAAACGTTCGAGTACTCATGCAAAGTATTTAATTTTGTGGAGACCCCGGGCGAAGCTGGGTATCGAGCTAGTAAAGAATATTTTAGTAAATTCATTTTAATTTAGGCGTAAAAAATATTATGTTATTGGTTTTTTTTAAAACATAATTGTAAAATATTGTTCGATACTCATGGAAAACTATCTATTTCCATTCTCGGCTTCGGTTTTAGATTTTTTGAAACTTCGCCTTCAATGAAAAAATCTTAGTTTTCCTACCTGGTATCGAAAATATATATTGTTACACATTGTTGATTTCTGAAGAAATTACTTATCGTATGCCAAAAGAAATCGGCTCTTTTGGTCAAATAGAATTGACTATATAGCCAGATTTGTTGAAATCGTTACGTTTGATACCGATCTCCTCTCGCTTCTCATCATTTCTTTAAATCTTGAAGATTTAACTAGTGCAAACTATCTAAAAAAATGTAATATAATATTTTTAATATAATATCTAATTTCAGCCTTCAAGTTGCTTAAGCGACAAAGAAGAAGACGAAATATATGGATTTGGATACGGAGTATTCGGTACTAAAATTACTAGACAACAAAATAAATTATTATGTACGACTCCACAGCCGCAGAATTATCAAACGTAAGTAGGTACATCAAAGTTATTAAAAGTTAAAATTAATATTAAATACTACCTGAAGTGCCTGGTTCCGGTAAAGTATTTCTGTTTTATTGCACTACAGAGTGGGTTAATAGCATAAAGGTAAGATCAGACACAGCTACTTTTGCTGCGCAGCTTTTTTACTGTGGCTGCGTAAGTTGCATGTCAGCTTCACACACTGACCGAAAGTAGCTTGCAACACGCAGTTTTTTGTGCTGCGACTGCATAAAAAAGTTGCAAGCTGAGCAAAAGTAGCAAAGCTATTCACACTTGGCTGCTTTTATTTCAGCTTGCAGCCGGCACCTTTGCAGCTTTTACTTCAGCTGCAACCGCCACTTCGTAGCATTTATTCGTTAAGTGTTGTGTGGTCGTTTAGAACAACGAAAATTGTGTGTGGTATTTGATTATATAATTTTATAATTATAGATTATATTTGAATATACTGCTATGACCTCGATGATCACTTTACCCAATGTCGCTCTGCTCTTCCTTCAGGTCGTGGATACTATTTTATTGGGCGCCAAATTATTTTGAATAATAAAATTTTGTTTTTCTCAACTCAATTAAAGGAATTTGTATGGATGAACGTATTTATTTAACAAAAATTGAAAAGGGAATAAAAATATAATCTTTTAACAAATTAAACTAGCTTTAAACTATACAACATGAAACAACAACACAAAGAATTATAAAAATTAAAATAAAGTATGTGAGCCTGGGGTTTAAAACTAAATTTAGTTTGTACGACCCCTTTGTTTTCTTGGGTAATCCTCAATTAGATGCTTCGAAGCACGGCAAACGCGAGGGTTGAGACAACACTCAAATAACTTTAAAACTTCGCGGCACGATTTTCAGGATATTTGCGAACAATTATCAACAGTCACTATCAGCTTGGCTCACCACTTGGAATCGTTCCGAAAATTATTAAATCCTATTCGAATGTACAATAAACTTTCTTATTGCACCGGGTAATTCTCAGACTGACTTCACTGGCCTTAATTAATTTCCTCAATTGCCATCGATATGGACCGCCTAGCCTTTCTCAATTATTTTAAATTTATTAATTGAAAATGTTTTACAACTCTCTCGACTTTGATCAAGTTAATCTTGTGCTTCAGATTCCATTGAAGCATGGTTTTTCCTCAAGACGGTTTGATGGTAGAATTTTTGGAAATAAAAATATTCCTCCAGGACACTTTCTTCATCAACTTCTATCTGGAAATATGCTTCGGAAAAATCAACGGTGGAAAAACAACTTCCTCCTTGTAGAGAACCAAATAAAACTTTGCTTTCTTACAGGGACAATAATAGGAGCACTCCAATTTGAAAAATCTATTTGTTCCAAAACACCAGCATCTTACGATCGTAAGATGAGTAACTAATCTATCAAATTCATTTTCCAGTGCCTCGCGCGTGGAAAATGGTAGGGGTCTAGCTTTACTAAAGACCGGAACGGCATCTGATTTCAGTTATAGATGTGCAGAAATTTTTTTCCAGCATCCTAGCTCATTTTGAAAAATATCTTCAAATTCTTCCATTAAGTTTCTCAACAACTCTGGCTTTGATTCCTTACTTATTGTTTCCGAAAAAGTAACCCGTTTTTTGTTTTTATAGTAACTTTTAAAATTGAAGAATTATTTCGAATTTTTTGCAGACTCAATGGATTTAATTTTAGTTCTTGCAACCAATCGCGCCCCAATAGATTATTACAATTTCCAGAAGAAAAATACAATTTTAAACAAGCAGACTTATCTCTATATTTAACTTGAACCAAATTATTAATGTTAACTATGTATTGTCTAAAATTTTACTATTTAAAAATAGGTTTACAGCCTATCCATTCAAATACATATGTTTCGGTATTCTATACCATCGTTCAGTTTATAAAATGTATATATTTTTTCAAAAAAACAGGGTATATGAAGTTACTATGTACAATCTGTATTTATATATATATGTTTGTGCCACCATATCTCCCGAACGGTTACAGGTAGCGACGTAAATTTTTGACAGCATGTTTGTAAAGACCAGGGGAGTGTTCCTGGCTGGTCAAATACAATTTTCACCCATGAGAAGAAATTCTATCTCAGAAAACTATCTCTACACCCCCCAGCCCCCCAACCCCAAAATTTATGCACTCGCCCTTGCACAATCCTCTGTATTAAAAAGACTCTAACAAATGCCGATAATCGTTCTGTTGGAACTACGATCCGATGAGGTGTTGACGTCTCATCGGATCGGAACTACTCATCGGGTCAACGGATCAAATACTATCGGGTCAATGGATCAAATACTCAATTGTCAGTACATTGGGGTGATCAGAAAGTCTCTCGCGGTATTTCACGCTGAATCTTTCAATCTCTTCTCTAATTGAAGGGCTTATTGCAATATAGTGATAAGTCACATTTCATGGTTTTTGAGATTTTAAGCGCAACTGGTTGTGAAATATAATGACTAGCCACTACCGTAATATTATTATAATAATATGTACCGAAATATTATTATAATATTATTGTAATATTTCTTTATATGGCTTGTCATTATATTTCACAACCTGTTGCGCTTAATATCTCAAAAACTATGAAATGTGGCTTATCACTATATTGCAATAAACCCTTCAATTGTAGGTAATGGAAGATCATGTTGTATAACGCTATTGGGTATGAATCTTTCGAATCTTTGAATTATTTCCAGGTTGGAGTTTGCTGCCGAGCCCCAGAGCTGTATGCCATAGGTCCAAATCGGCTTAAGAATAGCTTTATATTATATCAATATCTTGTTTTCTGTTGACATTTAAGATTTTTCTGCCGGTTATCCAATATAATTGTCTAAACTTCAACCTCAGCTGATTTCGCTTCGTGAAAATATGCTTTCGCCAAGTGAGACGTTTGTCCAGGTGTAAGCCGAGATATTTAGCGTCTTCTGCTTGTGGTATTAAAGAGTTATTTAGTGTGACAGGTGGACAGGTGAACAAGTGTCTTTTCTTAAAATGAATGTGACATGTACAGACTTAGTTTCATTGACTTTAATACGCCACGTATTAAACCAGTTTTGAATTTTTGTAGACTTTTGTAGATTTCAAGATGTGCATGTGGGATCACTGTGCGAGGCAAGGATTGCAGTATCATCTGCGAAGGTGGCGATTGTTGTCAACTTTGTTGTTGGTAAGTTTTGTGTGTATAAAATATACAGTATTGGGCCCAGGACACTTCCCTGAAGTACCCTAGCTTTGATGGTATGCAGTTTGGTATACTCGTTTTGCTGTGTGACCAGAAAATGTCTATTGCTCATATATGATTTGAGAACCAAGTAGAAGTTGTAAGGAAGATTCTTTTTCAGCTTGTAATGTAGTCCATCACGCCACACCCGATCGAATGCCTGGCTAACATCAAGAACGCTGAACACAAGCGTTTGTTTTCAAGATCACTGTTAATTCTTTTCACCACTCGATGTACCTGTTCGATTGTTCCATGTTGATTGCGAATCATCATCGGGATGTCTTGTTTCATGTCACCGTTTTTTAAGCTTTCGTTTTTCAGATATTTTGTGTTTGATTATAAGCGGTACAGATTGTTTGATTTCATAAGTGTAGGCATCCGGTGTAGCTCTCCATGCAGCTTGTTGTATGTTTATGATAAGGGCATTAGCCGCTTCTTCTATTTCGTTTTCCGTCTTCAGAGATCTCTCTAGTATAATTTGTACGTCGAGCTCTTCTTGATATAAATTCCAATCAGTTTGCTTGCTATATAAAGATGGTTGTTTATTCTTACTTATTATTTGCGTGAATACACTAACAATAACGGGCGAGTGTCTGATGAAAAGTCAAGGCAAGATTCTGCTATGACTTTCTTAAAATCAATTCCTTTCGTGACGCAAAAGTCAATTACATCCGGGATTTTCTCTCTCTCGGTTGGCCAATAAGTTGGTGTGCCAGTAGATATGAGATTAAAATTATTAGTTTGCACAGCTTTGTACAGTTCTCTGCCCTTTGTCGTGGTTAGTCGTGAACCCCACATGTGGTGCTTCGCGTTGTAATTGCCACCAGCTACGAATCTCTTCCCCAATGTAATGAATCGTAATCTTTTTTTTTTTGTTATACTTTGGTGGACAATATATAGCTGTAATAGTACATTCGCCCAAACCATCCTCTAAAACGATGCTAGTTGCCTGTAGGTGTTCCTTTTCGTATCTTTCAGCTTCATGGTGTTTTATTTCATCACGGATAATAAGAGCTGTACCTCCATGAGCCTTTCCTGATTTTGGATGCCTGGTGTTGTAAATTTTATATTTCGGTATTTTTATTATATAATGTTTATCAGTTAAATGTGACTCAGATATCAGCATAATGACGATGTTTTGAACAATTAAAAATGTTTTAACTTCTTCTAGGTGTTGACAGTGACGGATTTAGGCTTGCTGCCGCCTTAGGCCCCGTTCGATGCGCCGCCCTTTTTGATAAAATGAATTTCATTAATTTTGATCCAATATTTTTATTTTAAAATAACTTTATTTGTTGAAACATAATTTTTAAATATAACCAATAAACATTACAGGTAAATAAGTTATAAACTTCAGACAGATAATAAATATTTTTTTTAATATTTAATCAATTTGAAAATTTTTTTTCCTGGTTTTTGCGTTCGCGCAAAAACGTCGATTATATCGTCATAATTAATAATAATGCAAGAGCATTAAGCCTATCTTGGGCCATGCTTGCGCGTAAATAGGTTTTTACCCTTTTTAGAGTGGAAAAAGATCTTTCTCCTGAACAATTTGTAGTCGGAATACTCAAAAAAATACGGAGGGGAATGTCCACATTCGGATAAACGTCTCGAAGACTCCGTGAATGCAATACATTGCAAATTTTTTAATAATAATAATAATAATAATTAACTTTATTACAAACAAACATTAGGAATATACACCTATATACAAATACAAAAAAAAAGTAAAAAGGATATGTTCCAGGACGCATTTGTAATTGGCGGAGATCAGCTTCAGTAGCTGTTTTTCATCACAACCCAGAAAAATTGCCTGTCTTAGTTAACGATAGTTATTGGGTTCCTCAAAAAATCGTCCACATTATAGAAGGCTTGTTCTTTTAAATATTTACTGATTACCTTTTTGAATTCCTTTTCTTCAAGTTCTCTGGTCACCATTGGTAACTTATTGAAAAGTTTGGGAGCATAGTACATGCTAGCATTCCTTGATCTCGTCAGTCTTAAGTGATCTTGATGTATGTTTGAGTTGTTTCGCGTATTGTGCAGAGCGTACATCTTCTGTATTTGCTAAGGAATCTTTGAGTTGAAAATGTAAATGAATACATTCATTGCCTAACGTATTTTCCAAATCGTCAGGATACTTACTGACTAGTTTATTGGCAAGATTTTTCAATTCGTTTATATCTATTTCAGATAAATCATCAAAAAAATTGAAATTTTCGTAAAGCTTATCATATGCACTTTTACGCCCGACCAATTGTACACTCAGAGTGTCTAGAATAGGATAATAAACATTATTGTGCGAAAATTTTCTTGTCCAGAAAAAGGTGTTCTTTCATTTGCCCGTGACTCATCTGGCTGAATTGTTCTGGTTTTTTTGCGACGAGTATCATAACGATAATAATCGTGAACTCCAGATAGCGCTTTGGTTTTTTCTTCATATTCAGAAAACTGTCTGTCTCTCATGTCTTGAAGAAATAGAGCCAGAGAACTGTAGATCTGAACAACGGATGATAAATCAGCTTGAGATTCTTGAAGCTTCTACTAGCAGCATTAAAACGATGTAAAATTACATTCCAAACAATGACTAGGATTGCTGTTTCTAAATGCTGTAATTTTCGCTGTAATCCCGTAGCTTCAGATCGCGTAGTCGGTTTCTCATCTCTGCTTTCGGCAATAAATTCCAGTGCATTAATTATTGCAGGCCACTCTTTTTCTAATGCATAACATGCATCATGTCGAGCAGACCAACGAGTTTGAGAAAGACTCTTAACTCTCAAATTTGTACGATGCACCAAGATCTCCCAACGATGTGTAGATATAGTAAAGAAATTATATAGTTCTTGCAAAGTAGAAAAAAAGTCGACTGCTTCTGTTACTGATTCAACTGCACATGATCCTACCAAATTTAAAGAATGGGCGGCACAAGGAACGTAATCTGCTAAAGGATTAATTAATTTGATTCGTGTCTGAAGGCCTGAATATATACCTGACATATTACTTGCATTATCATAAGATTGACCACGACAGTTCATTATGTCCAAACCATTATTTTCTAGAGATTTTAACAAAGCATCCTCAATATCTTTAGCTTTATGGCCGATATTTGGTAGAAATTCTAGAAACCTTTCAACAACTTCACCGTTATCACGTACATATCTGATAATTATAGTAAGTTGATCGACATGTGCGATATCAGGCGTAGAATCTACAGTTATACCGAAATACTTAGCAGATTGCACTTCACTGGAAATTTGTTGTAGTACTTTATTCTGAATCAACAATATAATTTCTTCATAGATTGTTTTAGATAAATACGACGTATTTCCACTACCAGGGTGCGCATACAATTTTAAATGTTCAGATAAAAATGGATCAAATTCAGCAAGAAGCTCTACTGTTCCTAAAAAATTCCCATTATGAAGATCTCCTATTCGTTCTGAATTTCCTCGAAATGGCAACCCTCTTATTGCTAATCTACGGTATTATTATTTCACACTAAAAACAAGTTGAGAAGTTATTCAGATTGAGTCATTTCAAAACGCTTCATACACGTGAGATTAATCTCACTAAACGAACAGAAAGTAAAGAACATTACTCGACAAAGACTATAATTGATCTATTAAAAAATTACCATCTTACCCATACAGATTGAGAAGTAAATTAATGAATTATAATTTTTGAAATTGATTGTCTTTATTTTTTTTCGCCTCTAAAATTTTGGCATTTCTAAACTTTTGCCGCCCTTCAAATTATGCCGCCCTAGGCCCGGGCCTCACGGGCCTAGGCGTAAATCCATCACTGGGTGTTGATTTAACCCATTGGCATTCCAAATGGCTATTTTATATTTTCAGTGTGCTGTTATTAATTTTTTTAACAAGTAAAGTTAAGAGGTTTACCATTGTATTCATGATTCGGAAGTTTTTTTGTTTTGCTCAATAAGTTCTCGCATCAGGTGTTTTAGTTCGCTCGTGTCATTTGTGGGTTGGTTGTTGACCATACTTCTGGGGTGATTTGTTTGCCAATTTGTATTTTCTGGCTGCGGAGTGTTGTTTGATATTTGAGCATATGATCTGCCAGTCTGAAAGGGAAGTTTGGGGAATGTATGATCATAATTAGTTTGATCGTAAGTTATTGTTGGTTGAGTTTGTTGATTATCTGTGTTTTTATAATTTTTGTTTGTTCGGAGGAATGTCATCGTCCGTTGTGATTGCTGGTTTAAGATATTTCTAGTTTGGGGTTCGGCTCTTTTCTCTCGAAGCGTAGGGTACATTTTCTGTTGCAGTTGTTTATGTACCATGCATCCCCGATAGTTGGCGGGATACTTGCCCATACAATTGGCACATGTTACATTATCAAAGCGTTTTTGTTTAGGACAATTTGATGTTTCATGCGATCCCGCACATTTCACGCAACGGGGTGATTTTCGGCAGAAGTTTTTAATGTGGCCGTATTCCTGGCATTTCGAGCATTGCGGAATTACTTGTATTAAACTGTATAGTTTTCAATTGATTTTATTTTGTAAACGTCTTTATTGTTATAGTTAGCTTTAAGGTCAACAAAGAACATTGGTAGTGGGTCTTTGTTTACCCTGTGTTTAATATTCCACACATTTGTAACTTCATGTCCAGCTTCGCGTAAGGTTTTTGTTATGGTATCATTTGATGAGGAGGGGTGCCAACCTTTAAGTACGACTCCGAAGTTTCTCTCCCGTTTGAATTTATATGTGTGGTATTCCGTCTTTTTCCGATCGAGGGCTTGTATAACCGGGTCATAATGTTCCGCTTTTAGTAGTTGTACTTGAACTCGATTGTCGCTTTCAATTTTTATTCTATATTCCTTAGTTATTCCTTTGAGAACCTCATGTAGGGGTTCAATTTCCTGTACCATGTATCACTGGTTTTTCGATTGGTATCTCAGTGCTTTTATTTACCTGTGGAAGAATTTTGAATCGATTTTGCGTTGATATCGGTTTAGCTAACCAATAATCGGACAGTTTTGTCGCTTCCGCGAGAGCAGCTGTTCGGGACTTTGGTATCTTTTCCTATTACCAATCATTTGAAATGCTTCAGCTAGATCCTGGGGTGTAACAAATTCTTGGTCTGATTCACTTTGATATTTATTTGCATCTACTCTAAAATTCAATTGTTGTTGAAGGTTAGATTCGGTGGATATTAAAGGGGTTTGATAATTTTAATGTTTGTGTTTGAAATACCTTGTTACTTATAGGGTTATAAGTATTATAGATTCGAGGGTTATAGATTTCTCATTTGAGGTTATGTCCGCTTCTTTGCACTTATCGCAAATCTATTGTTCGATTTCTTTAGTATTGATTAATTCGTGAAGTGTTTCTATGTTAACTTTGATGCACTCGATGTGATATTATGTCTTATATCGCATTTTGCATTGTATGCAGTCTTCATAGTTATAGATTTCTTCCACACTCCGCACGTAAACATGCTTATAGTATATATAAATATTAATAAATGCAAAAGCAGATAAATACTAATGATAAATTTCGAATTGTCAAAATTCTGCAAAAGCTTGGAAGTTGTTTTCAAATCGCTGTTATCCGATCGGTAGACCTGGGCGAAAACGGGTATCCTTGGACGACGAATTCACATAAAACCTAACGATTATGTCCCCGAACATAGCCTCGAAGCCTAGGCTTCAATTTTTTTTTGAGTAGTTCTATGAATTTCAAGAGCCTCTAAAATATAACCCATTCGAGAAGAGTGAAATTTGATTAGTTAATTGATTATTTTTATACATACGTATAATATATCTATAAAACCTATAGAAAAAAAAAAACATTTATGTGAAAAACGACTACTGCTGTTGATAGAATTATTGATAATTTATATTGTTTCAGGTGTCTTAGTCCGAGATCTGCGTATTTCTACGAATTTCCTCCAAATGGTAATCTACTTCAAATTTGATGATTAAATTGGTCATCAATATTATATCAATTTTTGCGTTATTAAATAAAAATTAAAATTGTGAGATATGGGGGGTGTAGAAGCATTAGGTTATTAGGGGTACCTAATTGTATCAAATTGGAAAGTTTCAATTTTGCGTTTTTGGTTTAATGCTAACGGATATTGTAAAATATTGGATTAGTTATTACTTATTAACATGTGAAAATATATAATTATGAAAGATCTAATTGATTACATGTTACAATAAAATGCAAAAAATATATAAAATTGAATTATAACAAAATTTTATTATATTTAATTATTAAGTATAAGTGAATCGGTGAGATTAAGAACAGTACAAGTCCAAAAGTTTAAATGTTGAGAAAATAAAAAAAACTGTTTATTTAGTTAGTTATGCTTCTTACAGGTTTGGTATGCACAGATAAGTTTTTGTGCAACAAATTACACGTTCCTTAAATTAAAAATAAAATAAAAAATTAGGAATATTAACTTGTGAAAATGTAATATATTAAAAACTCAAAAATTAAACAAGTTAAATAAGCGATTGAAATTCTTTAGATCTTTAATATTTCGATACAGAATTATTTCTGATGAAGATACATTCTGTATCCAAAATATTAAAGATCTAAAGAATTTCAATCGTTTATAATAATTCTGTATTGAAATATTCCTTATTCAATCGATTATTTAACATGTTTAATTTTTGAGTTTTTAATATAAAAATAAATTATGCTAATTGATGCATTTTTGAAATATTCACAATAAACAAATTAGGACTTATACTGTTCTTACTCTCAATTGAGTGAAAATTGCAAAATATAAATAATAGATTATTTTATAGTAAAGCATATTTTATTGAACAAACTTAACAAAAATAATCATATTTTGTTATCAGCATCATCGCCATCATCGATATTAGTTATTGGCCAGGATGTTATAATATGATATTAAAATTACAGTTGTTCTTCCTCTATGTATTTCATTATTTGTATTATATCGATCATTTTTTAAATTTTGTTTTAATAACTTGATCGATAACTAATCATGCAAAATAAATTTAGTCCATTAAAATAAGGCAAAATAAAAGGCAAACCTCGGAATGAAAGGGAATAAGCTGTAAATTGGTGTAAACCTTTGTTTTGACATTCTAAATACTGGTAGAAAAGTCTCATACAGTCTCGTGTCCGCGTCCCAAGATATTGAAGGTCAAAGCATTATAACAATACCGTCAAACGGGGTGAAGTCGATCAGAAAAATGCGTTTTTTTGAGATAACTGAAAAACTAATGATTATATTTTGATGCAATTAAAAATATAACATCCTTGATGCTTAGGTTGTCGATTGGTTTCTAGAAAAAAGTCGTAGATGGAGTAATTTTTTTTTTATTTTAAATCAAAGGGTGATCGACTTCATCCCATGGTTCGGGGTGAAGTCGATCACCGCTTTTAAAATGCATATTTCCCACTTCAGAGCCGTTTGGGGGTGTAGGCGATCATTGAAAAATAAAAATATATTAAACGACATTTTCAGAAAAATTTATGACGCTTTTCCCATGCTTAATCTTTCCTGCATCCAGCGCTCTCTCTAAGAACGTTCGGTCGTAGTTCCTTTTGCCATAGGCACCCAGTCTTTTTACATATTTTCGTGGCATCTATAAGAATAAATAAAATACGATACGCCACTGCCCTAGTAAACGAAATTTATATGAGAAAATCGAACAAAAACAAATTGCTCTGAACATATCCTCAAAAACTGACAAAATACAGCGAAAATCAAGTGATCCACTTCACCCCGTTGTTTTGATTCGGCACACAAAAATTCCAATTAAAACCACACAAAAAATAAATTAGCATATCAGATTGGGCACACCTTTTTTTGATGATATTCCTTATCACCTAGAGGGCCTAGGACGGGCCTAGTTTTTACAGGTTCGGCTGTGCAGATGTTTGATTTCGCACATTTTACTGATTGATAAATTTTGCTTCCTACTATTTAATTATTTTTGGAAAACTCATCTTTCAAGATCAACCTGCTTCACCAGTGTAATGTTTGGTTGTCTGTTGGCCACACGACCGTGAATAAATATCAGCTGATTTGTGATGTGTTGTTGCCATATGCTCAAAAACAAGTGGAAATCCCGGTTTGATCGACTTCACCCCTGCCGATCGACTTCACCCCGTTTGACGGTACTTATTATTTATAAATTAATTAAAAATATATTAGGGGTATTCACAGTTCCTTGTATTTAGTCTAGTATTTTTACAATGTCGTATAGTTTCGAGATTGTTTTACTTTTTCCTAATTTTTTATGTAAGCGAGAGAGAGATAAATTGAACATTTACTAGAGTGTAGAAATACAATGAAATATACAAGGGAGTGTTAATACCTTAATTATGTATTTATTATAAGTGAAGAATATTATGTGAAAACGTTAAATAGAATGTCACAATAGTAATTTTTTTTTCATTCTTTTATGATAAATGACAAATGTAAATGATGAAGCTCAAGTTACAAAATTGTATATTCAAGATTCCTCTAGTTCGTCGTCGTCTTCTTCGTCTGGCTGCTCAAAATTTAATTTCTATGAAAAGTAACTTATTGGTCATTTACGATTTTGCTCATGTCCTTCTTAAGGTAATGTTACCCCTTTTGTTGACATTTGTTACTAACTTTTTGAACGCAGATTTCTCGTTAAATAAAAAGGCCAAGTGGAGCAAGAAAACTTTTAATAAAAACATAATATTTTTTTACATATAACTGGGGTGTACCAGGTACAACTAATATGTAAAATTTTTTAAATTAACAATTTATTAAAAGGTGATTTAATTTCTATACCACCGTCGCGGAACAAGCCGTTTGAAGGTGGTTGTTTTTGCCTACCACCGCCGGCGCCGCTCAAAGAGTTAATACGTTTGAAGATTTAAAAAAACTATAATTATGTGAACTTATGTTGAAGGGGCGGAGCTATCAGCCTGTATTACTAGAAATGTTAAAAATGATCCTCAGCAGCACGGGTTCTTCTCGGCATATTTTAATTCTAACGGATGCGCGCTTGCTACTCTCCGCGCTGTATCTCGAGAAAGGCTGATGATACAAAAAAATACTTGGTATGAAACTTGTAGATAATTTTATTATTTTTATTATCTTATTTTATTTTATAATTTTATTATCTGCAAGTTATATAATGAACTTAAATAACATATTGAACCTAGGATACGAGATAATTGCAAAAAACCGATTTTCGTGACCTTTGACCTTCAATATCTTGGGACGCCGACACGAGATTATATGAGACTTTTCTACCAGTATTTAGAATGTCACAAAAAGGTTTATACCAATTTACAGCTTATTCCCTCTCATTCCGATGTTGAATGCTTATTTGACTGGACTAATCATAATATACGCATATCCTACTTCTCATATTATCTGTTCTTACGATCAATGGTGCACCGTACCCTCTGGTAAGTGCTTTAACAGGATGATTTTAATACTGTTTTTTTACTCATTCGATGCAACCTCATATTTAAAAGAAAACTGCTATAACAGATGAAAATGTCATAATTTTGGACTTTTGGACAATTTGATATAATTTTTTCATTTTGTTGTAACATGTAATCAATTAGATCTTTCATTAATGGATATTGTAATATTTTTACATTGCTGTATTTCACAGTAGTGATTCATGGTTTGAGATAATTTTTGAAATACAGTTCTTAACGATTTATATTTATGTAAAAATTTATGTCGCCTTTCACTATTTTAATATTATATCAATCTTCATTATTGCAATCTTTATAATAACAATAATAATTAACATGGAACATGTTTATGCGCTAGTTAACTCGCAAAATTCCCCAACGATTCGCCGCGGCACGATTCGCCATGCCACAATTTCGAAATGTTGGAGGCTTAATCTAAATAAAATTGAAAATTTGAAAATAAACAAAAATATAAAGAACTACTGTTGTTTTTTCTAACTTTAGAGAAATTTGTTTAATTTGTTTAATTTATTGAATTCATTTTTATGGGTTAAAAATTTATCAAAGATTATCGATAGATGGGGTTACTGAATGATAAAAATAAAAAACTCCCGGCGAATCGTGCCACGGCGAATCGTGCTTGCCGGCGAATCGAGCTTGCCGGCGAATCGTGCCGCGGCGAATCGTACCGTTCCCGAAAATTAGTTTTCAGAAAGCCCTTATGTTAAATTTGGCATTTGCTTACCTATCTTCTTAATATATAAAATCCCAGCACGCTGCTGCGGCTCCAGCGTGTCATTTCTTTTTGAAAAAGGAAACACTCTGAGTGGTTGATTTTTTTTACCAACCAAAAAATATATTAAAGTAAATTTAGGACTAACAATATTTGAAAAAACAATTAAAATTTAGTAATAATATAATATACAAGAGCCGAAGACGAAGAAAATGTACGAAACAAAATTGAAGAAGTATTATAGATAATACTTAATAGATAACGGGATAATCGGAAAACTATCCGATGGAATTCTTAAATAAACAAACTCCCTCAGGGATGCCGGTACACAGAATGCACTTGAAGGTTGGAAGTGTGATTATGTTGCTCAGGAATTTGAATACTAAACGTGGTCTTTGTAATCGGACGCGCTTAGCAGTCAAATCGTTAAAGCCCAATCTAATCATCGCTGAAGAATTGACAAGATCTGCTGAATAGGAAACTGTTTTTATTCCGCGCATAGATTTAGCCCCATCAACTACAGACTTGTCATTTGTTTTAAGACGGCGACAATTTCCAATTATACTTGCCTTTGCCATGACGATTAATAAGGCTCAGGGACAGATGTTAGAAAAAGTACGGATATATTTGCCTAAACCGATGTTTAGCCACGGTCATCTCTATGTAGCAATGTCAAGAGTACGGAGATCTGAAGATAAAAATACTTGATGGAAAATATGGAAAATAAAAAATATTAAAATCAATTAGTTAGTATCTATCTACGATTTGTTTACACAGAAAAAAATGATTCACCATTTCGATTAAAAATTCATCATTTTTGCGCCAATGAACAAAATAATCATATTGATGAAGAAATTCATAAATACAATAATATTTTTCATGAATATACTATGAATTGTTCATCAATGTGATGAATTTTGTTCATCGGCGCAAAAATGAAAAATTTTCGTCAATTATATTTTTCAGTGTAGTAATTGGGTTATGTACCGTACCATACCTTGAGCTACATACTTAAACTTGACAATATTTGGAAACAATGTTGTTTTTCAAATAGAGATGTTTTTAAAATAGAGAAGGATGAGAAATATTCGAAAAATATAAAGTGACATAGAAAAATACAAAATTAATCGAATTTTCATCTAATCGAGTAGCACATCAGTCGAGTTACATATCAATCGAGTTCCGAACTAATCCAATTGCACATCAATCGAGTCCCAACCAACGGAGTTGCACATCAGTTGAGTTGATGTATTTGATGAAGGACGAACAACTAAAATTGACAATATTTTTATTTAAATAGTTATTTTAATTAATACCACTAAAAAAGAGATCCATCGTCTAGCTGCCCGTCCGCGGACGGGCTTTCCAGCTAGTTACATATAATTATGTAAATTTCAGGTCAATACCAACTGAAAAACTTTATTGTTTTATATCGACGACAAAGAAAAAATTGAATAATAAAACCTTGTATGTATTGGTATATGTACAGTGTATCATTAGTATTTTTGTAGAAACAAAAGAGGGAATTACTGGAAGCTGGAGTCGTTTAAGATTAAGGGCAGATTGTTTACTATCAGTAGATGCAATATCAATTCAAAAAATAATAAAAATTTGATCTCTGTGCGACTCCAAAAAATTATTTTGCATATAATGGAATCTCGATGAATATTTCGAACGACAATCTAGGTTCATTACACAACCCTTCTCTGGGATTTAAATTTCGAATCAACATTAACTATTAAGAACTTTATCAAAGTATAATCCAAGAACCGATGGAGCAATTTACTAGTAGTTGTCCTAAAGCTACCAACCAAAATAGGGTGACAAAATATTTACCACTGGCGCAATCTACATAAGTCCAAATCTTGTGTAATAATATATATACAAAAGCTAATTTGTTACTTTTATACGGTGAGCTTATTGTTATTTTAAAATATCAGAATAAGCGGCAGCGAGATGGGTCAGCGACAAATTGGCCGCCGGCGAGATGGGCTCGCGGCGAGTGGGGTTTGCGGTGAGTTGGCCAGCGGCGAGATGGCCGCGGCGAGTGGTCTCATCTCCAAAATCTAATGCTCTTATCATTCGAAGTTATTTATATTTTTATGTCTTTCAGTTTTTCTCAAATTTAAAAAAGACTACATCACATTGTATTAGTTCCAGTAAAAATAAGAATGGTCTCCAAAACCATCAAGTGCGATATGTAGGATTCATTTTATGATATGACCACTGATAATAAATTATATGTAAGTTTATATATTATTATATAATACACAATAATTATATTTATGACCAATAATACCAAAAATACCAACAGTGTGGTATAAGACTTAAATCGACAAGTTACGGAGCGGGATCTACATAAAGCCTAAGTTCTACCTATGGGCTATGCATCTAGCCAAGTTATCACCTTAATAGAGTTTATGCAAGTGCTCAGAGAACCAAGGGGGTGCCAAGTCTAAATTTCGGTCGTTGACCTCACGTAAAAAGAAGAAGATCAATAAAAAAGGAAAAGAACAATCAAGCCCAATAAGCTACCTTCCTACAATATTTAATTTTGATACACATAACCAAACTGCAAGTAACAAGTAAAATATATATACAAAATAGGCATAAACGCTTCATGAAGAGACGATTTTCTCAACAAAATACATATGTTAAGAAACAAAAAAGTAGTGAAGTAATAGTAAAAATCAAGCAAAATTCATTTAATAATATTTTCTGAAAGCCACTTCTCCTAACAATATTCAACACCAAATTTTTGGTTTAGAACTGAAAACTATAAATATTTAATAACTAATAGTTGTGTTATATTTATGACCAATTAGATTATTGTAATAAAAGTAAACCATAAAAAGTAAAATAATACAATACAGGTCTTTGCGACCAAGAACCTCGTGTATAAGTTTTTCCACACTTGACCACTTCTCCTCACTGTGTAACATAATGGATAACACATTATCAGGCGTAAGTTGTGAGTCTACCCCCAACTCCGCAGTTAGCCTGGCCTTATGCTTTTATTCACTGTAAGAATGCAGATTGAAAGTATGCAACTATATTTTAAAATTTGTATTAGCTTAGAATTATTAGTATATTAGTGCATTTAACCGATTTTTTCGGAGATTCATGGGGGGGGGTGTAGTTACCCCCAATACCCCCCTTATATCCGTGCTTGTATACTGCTGCCTTTCTTTCGGATTTTAGATTTATGTTCTGAGATTTTATATTTTTTATAGTTAGAGAGTTCTTGAAACACCAAAATTTCGATCTTTATACCTTTTTTTGTATCAGCAGAACTACACTGTTGTTCTAAAAGTTTAAAAATTACTATTTGTTACTCTTTAGTTAACTGATATTTGAAAAAAAAAACAAAGTTGACATCGAAAAGTTTACATCATATCCTCTTTTGGATACTTGAAATTTTTTCCAAAAAATTAATTTTCATTGGTGAAAATTGCATTTAAAGTCATTCAGTTTTTCATTCACGGTACCCGTAGGTACTTACGAGGTTAATCTACTATACTATTCGAATCTAATATCTAATACTTTGAACAAGGAATCCATCGTTAGATGATTTGTTTTTGACAAACCAAAACCACGATCACAAACTCTCCCACGCACTGGGTAACTCTAATCGTGATTTAAAAAACGAGTTCTTAAGGCTAGAAAACTACTAATTGTGAACAGTAATCGAAGAATGCCAATAATTTCTGATTTATTTATCTTTGCTCACAATTAACGTTCAAAGATTAAAAGCACATAAGAATGATTTAATCACCCTTTGCTAGTGATTTTTAAAAGGTGTTTGCTGTTTGGTATCGCAAAACATGTTCCATGTTTAATACATTAGTCGGAGACTAAAATATAATAAATCCGGGAGTCCAGGCGGGGTCCAAGGGACCGGGCCGCCTTTTTTTTTTTATCAAAAGAAGATATCTTATTTAACAGAGCTGGTATACAGACTGAATTTACATTAAATTATTACAATCTAATGTAAAGTTCGTAATTTGTTCATAAATTTTTAAATTATTTAGTATATTTATAATAATAATAAATTATGATCTTTGATTAATTTTTTATATATTTGGAGTGATCTGGCTTTTTTAATATAATATGCATAGTTCGGTATAGTCTGTTTCAAGATAAATGGAATGTAAAAAAATCAAATTATTTACATTATCATTTGTATAATCAAAAAATTATTATAATAGACTCAAATTCAAAAAATCATCTTCGAATTTCATCTAGTTTCTACTTAAAGGGTCCAAAATTCTTTTAGAATTGTTAAAATTTTTATTTTTCAGACCAGTCATGAAATAAATTCAATTTTATTTCACAATAATTACCTTGGAAAGTTACATGGCCAGTCTGATAAATGAAAATTTTAACAATTTTAAAAGCATTTTTTAACCCTATAAGTAAAAGTTAGATGAAATCTAATGCTTTTATCATACGTAGTTTATATTTCTGCGTTCTTTTTGTCAGAACTTCAGCCCTCGTCGTAATAAGCTGAATGTAGCATACACAACTGATTATTTGCATTAACAAATGCAAATGATATGTATGACAAGGATAGAAATAAAATCTCATGTCATCTTCACGCGATGTAATGTCGACATACGTTAGAAATATTGGAATTTGAAGCATTGTAAGTTAGAAAAAGACAGAAAATCAGTAGTATAACATAAATACACATACTGCTTAATTAAAATTTACATTGATTTGACTTTTATTAGCAAAATGTCACGATAAGGTTATAAACAATTTTAACCTCCTATTCAGTGGCGGGCTCGTCCTATTGTTTGCAGGTTGCACAATCGCCAAAAATTACGCCATAGGAGTAATATTTAATTTAATTGTGTGTACAATACTTGATCGGCAAACGATCAAGTTTTTTTGAAGTAGTACTAAAAAAACCCTATCTAACATTTTAGGAGTATAATTGAGTATAATAAATAGGAAAAACTTCAACGCCACATATCTAAAGCATAAGCCGCCACTGCTCCAATTAATGTATAGTTTTAAGTTAGACTATGACAGCGGTTTAAATTTACCGCTTCTATTTTACTTCACAAAAAGTTATGTTTGCATTTGACTAGTGATTCTCATCTTAGTTCGTATGGTTTAGAATTATGACGAGGGATGAAGTTCCGTGAGAACTACTATATCTTGAAACAGACTATACCTGGCTATACTTTTGTGGTGCGTAGTGTTCAGTTGTTCTTTTTCTTCATGTTTTTTTCTTGCCACAGTGTGGCAACTGTCAAATTATGTTATGAATATTATTGAATTCTGTGCACGGCCACAACCACGTCACTAAACACTGTTTCAGCTTGAAGAGCTTACATTAGTATAACTCGTGTATTAACATAACACATTTACTCCAGAGAACAATTCCTGCAATGAACGAGAATTTATCTTGCGATATTTAGATGGGAACCACAAAGTACGATAACTCGTCAGCCTGAAATGACAATTGATTTTGTAAAACTAATTTCCGGAGGATAAAAAGACTTTAGGTTTTGAAAAAAAGTGAATAAGGCAGCTTTTTGTTGTATATTGCCTATAAATTTATTACCATCCACAAACTACCACCTTTTAGTAACGTGGTTATGACCGTGTCCATAATAAGACTTAAACCGAAGGCGAATGATAATCCAAAGAAAAGAAGTTCATTTAAAATAACGAAAATCTCGACAAAACACTACGTTGTAACCTTTATAGTATAAAGTATAGGTACTTGACATCGAAAGCGGATACAGCGCAATGTTGCTCGCATTTCAAGCAATTATGCGGGGTTTCACAAAAGAGGTTTAAAATTCAATCTAGGATTATAATATTCAAATAATATTATAACAATAATGCATTTTAATTATTGTCACTATGGTTATAATTTTAATCGTAGTTTAAATTTTAAGATACCTTTATGAAACCCACCATTAATTTGATAATTATTGTTCTATTCATCTTTTTGTTATTTTAGACCAAATTTATTCGAACGTAACCAAAAAGAAACCAAGTTTTTCAAAATTTTTACGTGGATTGAAGACATCGCATCGTAAGGAAAAACATGGTAGTTGTTCACCACACCATACAAGGACAACACTGCCAAGTATCCCACAAAGAGTAAGTTGAAAATAGACGTTGTTTGTATGTTGCACTAGTGTACATTAGACCATCTCTCTTTTTTGAAAATCTACTTTCTTTCACTAACAAAGTTTGATACAAATGTGACACAACGCTTCTACATACCTAAGTATATCGCATTTGTATCACGATTTTGTAAGCAAATGAAAGCACCTCTCATTAGTATCTGTGCTAGTTTTGCTTACTGCTTTTTGTTTTGGACCTTCAATGCTAATTTAATTTTCTGGTTTTGACTTGTCTTTAATTGCTCTCCAATTACACCTCGACGCACAGTGAATCGCCTAGTACAAGCTAGGTGGACAAAAACATTTCATTACCTATACGATTTGATTGTTCTGGTAATGATGATAATATTTTGTTGTTATATTGAAATAGAGGCTCGGGAAATATTTATATTAAAAAACTTAGGCATGGAATAAAAAATGTATTGATATAAGAAGAAAATTATGTACATAATTTAACACAGCATAAAATTAAATTAGCAAATTATACTCTTGATAATTATCATCACAGGACTCATCATCAATCTCATAATCAGACAAATCAGGTACTAAGTAATCTTCATCGTCACACGGTTGAAGATGTATTGGTATTGAAAACTGGACAGGATCGGATCTTCTTATTCTTCTTTATTAGCCTTCCTCTCCATTGCTGGATATGATCGTCCAACTTCGAACTTGGCCTCTTTCTTATAGAGAATGGATTAGCATTTAGACCCCACGGCTGCTGAAACCGGATCGGGGAAGCAAGGAAATGGTCATCTGAAAGTTTTCGACTTTTCCCGGAATCGAACAGGGTACCTTAGAGTCACCAGTTGTTTGGCTAACCTATACTAAGCTAATGACCGCCTCTGGATCGGATGTTATCAAAATGATATTCAGAAAATCTATATTAGTGGAAATACGTGATTGTATCCTTGTTTGGTGCTCGCATTTATCTACCTCTTTGGATGGGATAGCAGTTAAAATATAATAACTGCTATCCCATCGAAAAATGTAAATTAAATTAAATGTAATTGTGGATCTTCTTACATCGGCCAAACCAAACAGAGATTATTAACCAGAATTATACGCTATGGATCAGGAAAGACTGGCCTTTCTGAACGACTTTTGATCAGATAATGTCACAATTTTAAATTATGAACAAAACTACAAAAAAATAATGTTTCTAGAAGCAGCTTACATTTCCACTACATCTGGTAATATTAACAAACAAACGGATTACAATTATATTAACTCTGGCTACAAAAACTTGCTTTTTAATTACCTTAACAAGACAAAGAGGTCCCTTACATGACTTACTAGTTTTTATTATTATGATGGTTCACTCTGGGTTTGCAACAAATCCCTATTTTGTTTTTCAATTATTCTTTCAAAATTTTGACTTTTATATAAAATTTTAATTGACATTTTATTTTATTCCTATTTAATTAATGTTTTAATAATTTTACGATCTTTAAAATTTGTTGCACCGCCTGTTTTACCGTCCTATTATTTATATTTCAATGTTTGAGTTAAAACTTTTTACATCATAAGTGTTGTATTAAGTATCTACTATTTGATAATTTTCTTCGGCTTGTGTATAAACCATTCGTTTTTTAGTTCCATGATTATGGCGGTATTTAACGCCGAAACGTTGGCTTACATTTAATAAAAGTTTATTCAAAAATCCAAATATACCAAGATCTATTATTTATTATCAATTTTTGGATAAGATTATTCTTTTAAAAAAAATGCTATAACCATCACGAACGGTATGCAATTTACCGGTTTCCGAAAATATTGTCGTCAACCGGTAAATTGTACTCGTACATACCGTTCTAGATACTTAATATACTATTGTGAATCAGGAGTCCAATCCGAAATACCGAATTTTGCATAATAAAATACAATAGACGTGAATTTTGTTCTTCTTTTTTATATTTCTGCAATTCTCTAAAGAAACCGATTTTGAAAAAAAAGCACACGCGATCTGAAAAAATTTATTTATGATGATCGGGGATCGATGTTGTAGTAACTTTAATTTTATCGTACAGTTTAGGATTGTGGCTATACAATATTACAAAATTAGCCTGGATACATGTGGATATTTATTTTATTTAGCGTATGGCAGATACAAAAAGAAAAGAAAAAAGCAACTACATGTTAATGCATACATAGTCATATATTAATATTCAGACTTTCAATCCAAGTGGTAGCTGGTGGAGTGGCTCTCAGGAAGTCCTCGGTCGTACAGTGACTCGGTCTGTTTTGCAGTTATATGTCAGGTGGAACATTGTTTGCCTTTCCTCTCCGCAGTCGCATGCGGCAGTTACGGATTTGCCCCATTTAAGCAGGGAATCAGCACATACCCCACAGCCCGTACGGACTCTGTTCAGTACGCACCATGTACTTCGTGGCAGGGCGAAACCAGGTGGCGTCTGTCCGGCGTAGAGAACATCGTGGACCGCTTGAGGCGCTTTGGCTTGCCATTCTCGTTTCCATTCGCGTTCCAGGTTGAAATCGCTAGCAAGCAATTGCTCAGCGATTTGAATGGGTGGTCTTCTGGAGCGCAGTCTGTGGCCCAGATGTGCGATGTCTTCGTGGATATTCAGTAGCGGGTTAGTTTGGATTCTGTTGTACTCTCTGAGCAGGGCGCTTGATCGTCGGAGGTAAAAAAACTGTATACGTTGAAAAATTAAAAACGAAAAAAATATTACAATTTTTTCGTAATTATTCAAAACTTATTATATCACATAATGGGTTCTCGTTTCATTCAAATTTTAAACCAAATACGAAAATACTTTCCCCCTAAAGTAAAATCTATCAAAGCAAGAGTATAATAATGTAAATCTCGTTAGATGCAATTGAAAACACTAGAAAATTGCAACTAATTATATACGTAAATAGAATTGCCTTATCATCGCACTTCAAGTGCTTGTACTCATTGCTCTAGTATGTTTACCAAAATTATAATCTCGATTCGTGACCCATGGAGGGTTGTTATTGCGATGAGATCATCAATTAAGCGATTCTTTTAATTGGCGTTTGTCCACCTAGCTTGTATTAAGCGATTCACTGTGCGACGGACAGTAGCAAATATTGCTGTTGTTTTAACCGATTGGGCTTTCAAAATGAAAAAATATGATGTTGCCATCCACATGACTTGATCATACATTCAGAAAAAAACTAAACAATATACCTAATATTTAATTTTTATGTAAAATTCAAAAAATTAATAGATTTACACGATTACTACTTAATACTTTCTTATTATAATTTATTATAACGGGTGTGCTGAATGAGATAGCCGAACATACGAAATTAACATGTAAAAACTTATTTATGCAAATTCCTGCTTCCCTAATATTATTTTAGAGAAAAAATGAAAGACCCAAAAATAATGCAGAAATATAAACTACGTTATGATAAAAGCATTAGATTTCATCTAACCTTTACTTATAGGGTCAAAAAATGCTTTTAACATTGTTAAATTTTTCATTTGTAGACTGGACATGTAAGTTTCCAAGGTAATTATTGTGAAATAAAATTGAATTTATTTCATGACTGGTCTGACAAATGAAAATTTTAACAATTCTAAAAAAAATTTGGACCCTTTAATAAAGACTAGATGAAATTCGAAAGTGAAAGTCCAAAATTCTCCGTCTCTTTGGTGAACAACCTTGTTCCATCCGTTAGTTCTCCAACTAACTCGCACAACTCGCGGGGAAACATCAAACATTATAAATAATTACAAAGTTTTACAAATAAACAAAATAAGATATTAAATTTTTTAACCCCTTATAAAATAATAAGAGGGACACGATGATATATTGTCATGTATTTTTTGTATAATTATGTAGGGGGTACCTACATAATTATATACTACCCCCTACATAATTATACAAAAAATACATGACAATATAACTAAAAATATGTTTTTATAGAAATATCGTTCAATAGCACGTTTATATTGCTTTGTATATGACAAGACACTTGAATAAATGAAACAATTATTTCAGGTTGATACACCGGACAGTGTTCTTCAAAGTGGCTTAGGGGTAGCAGATTTAAGTCAACATGCTGTACTTCGTTCTATGATTGATCCGCGAGATTTCGATCGACTTAGACATTTTCATATGAATGTAGGAACTTCTAATACATTTGAAGAAACAATCTACAGGGTAAATATTTAACATACTAAGTAGCCTATTCACGGTACGCGACATTTGGGCGCTGCCATTTTTTGATTAATTCTGTGAATTTCAAGAGTTTCTAAGAGTTCAAATTTATATCTTTCTGTTTTTGATGTAGTAATTTTGTTGAATTACATTTTAAGTGAAAGTAAACTTGAGGGTTTTATTGATAGTTTTCTGCCTGTTCCACCAATATAAGTGGCACAATATAAGTGTTCTTCTCATTATAATGAATAAAGAAATGTATTTTGTAAACGGCGCCGACTTCGGAACCTGTATCCCCTTGTGATTTCGGTGAATCATGGTATATTTTTGGAAAAATGGCTTGAAGCATTGCCCTGTTAGAAAACATATTCTGGGCTATCTTTCTCAAAAAGTTTTACGGTAGTAGCCTCTAACTAGTTCTGCAAAATTGCAATCAAAGTGTCCGATTTTATTCTCCCTTCACATATTTACACTTCTCCGACGCCACTGGTCTACATTATCATTATAAGTTGACCATATTTTTCGTAATAAAAAAGAGCACAATAATATTATATAAATTTTAGAATTCGTAACTTTTGATAAATTGTAATAATATGTTAAACTATAACCAAGTTAAATAAACGCTTATTTAACGCTTTATTTAACTTGGTTATACAAGTAACAATAAGGCATTACTGAGTAGATTAGTGTGTTTGGATGCAATTCCTTCTAAAACAGTTGAATAATTTTCAAATTGGAAATTTCACATACGCTTTTTATCTATGTGTGTATCACATATTTTTTCTGAAAATCTCGGTTTTGCTAAATTGACGTAGGCTCTGGGCTCTTGGACTATCATACAACTTTATTGGTTACAATAATACAACTTTAAATATATTGCATAAACGAACACTGGCTAAAATCGGACAACATACACCTATATAACATGACAGGCTACAACTTGGCAACTTATTACGTTAGGAAGGAACACTTTCATGGAGGAGTTTCTATCTAAGTATGTGCGTGATGATTTGACCTGCACTCCTCTCCCTAATATCTCTTCTAAATCGATTGATCTTGATGGTGAATTTTCAGTATGTTTAATAAAAAACATATACACTGTAATCATAACTACATACCGATCACCTTCAGGTAACCTAAATAATTATATAAATCTCTTAGAAGATGTTATTTTAGAAGTCACCACGACCCATAGCATATTGACCAAGCTGATTGTTTCCGCAGACTTCAACACAAATTTTAACGACCACTCAAACGACAGCTTAAAAATTCTAACATTAATGAACCCCTTTAACCTTAAAAAAACAATCAATGAGGCAACACGTACAGCATCGCAAACTTGTATTGATAATATCTTTACGACCATCGAACCTATCTCTGCAAATGTAATCAAACCAAACTTATCCGACCACAAAGCAATTTACTTAGAATGGGAAATATACAAAACCACGAAATCAGACACAAGAAAAATACGAAAATTCTCTCCCAAATCCAGAGAAAAATTGATACAATTAATTCAAAACTCAAATTGGGCATCAATTTATGAGGAAACTGCTCTGCTACAAAGTTCTTTTTATTCAATAAAATTGTAACAGAACAAGCAGAATCTGCATTTCCAACGAAGACTTATAAAAACAATCATATAAGATGGAAACTGCCCAAAGAATACTTCAATTAAAAAAGAAATACAGTTACAACTTTTACTATACAAGCACGGCCATGTAAATAACAAACAAACCTACCATGCACTAAAAAAACAGTTCAACGACAAATTAGCAGACAACAAAAACAAGTAAATGTGCAACACATTCTCAACTTGGACAATAAATCAAAAATCACATGGTCCATCATTAACAAGGAGATGGGAAGAAGAAAAGAGCTAGCAAACAAAGTTGTACCAATCACTACAAACAACTTTGCTAAATATTTTATAAATATAGCACAGGAACTTAACAAAAACATTCCATCGATAAAGGAAAGCCCCCTACTTAAGTTCAGCTAGCACAAATACAAGAGCCACAACTGAATATGAAATAGAAGACATTATCTTAAATCTGAAAAATACATCTACATAATGACATCTATAACCGAAACGTCAAAGTGAAATTGATACACCACGTTATATCAGCCGTGCTCTCGCATATAATAAATACTTGCTTACAAGAAGCTGTTTTTCCAGATGTACTTGAAGTATCCAAAGTTATTCCTATTTATAAAAAAGAAGACAAAAGTATACCCGGAAACTATCGATCTTGCCTACATTCTCAAAAATTTTTGAAAAGGTAATCTACGCTCCACTTTAAAATTTTCTAACCAAACACAACAGTTTTACAAAACAACAATTCGGATTCCAACAAAATAAAAGTACTACAGACGCACTGGCAAGCCTGATGTCCCATATTTATAATTTGCTGGAAAACAAGCAAAAGTGTCAGACTATATTTTGTGATTTGTCCAAGGCATTCGACATGATGGATCACAACATTTTTCTATTAAAAGCCCAGCATTACGGTATCAGAGGAACAGCATTTACCCTGTTAGAATCATACCTCCAAAATCGAAAA
Organism: Cantharis lateralis; assembly: GCA_963170105.1. Classification (NCBI taxonomy): domain Eukaryota; kingdom Metazoa; phylum Arthropoda; class Insecta; order Coleoptera; family Cantharidae; genus Cantharis; species Cantharis lateralis. The sequence continues at coordinate 17,332,785 of OY720629.1, forward strand.
CAAAGCGTTCTCTGGAACGATAACATGAGTGAGATAGCAACAGTGACATGTGGCATACCGCAAGGCAGCATTCTTGGACCCTTCTTTTTTGTAATATACATTAACGATCTTCCACAGAATGTTAGCTTTCTAACAACTGTATTGTATGCCCACGACACCGCTCTCGTAATGGAAAATAACAAAAATGCAGAAGCCCAGCTGATTGAAGCAACCAAGTGGTTTACATCCAATAAATTAATCTTAAACACTGAAAAACCGAAAATCTCTACTAAATACTTGGGAATAATGTTGGACACACTATTGACGTGGAACGATCATGTAGATTACCTCCTACGGTCCTTAGGCCCAGCTATATACGCCATCCAAAGAATCGGGGAAACTGCAGGCAAACTGGCTGCATACGGGCTTCCGATTTGGGGTAACGAAACCCAAATACACAAAATTTTTGTGTTCGAAAGCGAGCCATCCGGGCACTAGAAGGAGTACCAAGTAGATCCCACACAAAACCAATCTTTCGTGCACTTGGCATCATGACTTTACCATCAACATATGTATATGCAACCCTCAATAACATCAAGAACAATAACGAGATTATACGCAACACAAACCATATGTACGAAACCAGAACGAGAGGCAACATCCAAACTAAACGACTACGCTTAAGATGCACGGAAGGCTCTAATCTGGGTATCAAGCTATACAACAAATTGGATCAAGCATTCAAAAGCCTTTCACCAACAAAATTCAAAAATAAACTGAAAAAACTGATGATCGACACAGCCCTATATAGTGTTGGTGAATTTTTCCGGTAAAATATTTTCAGGGTTAAGATGAAAAACAGCAGCAGCTGATCTCCACCTTTTATACTATTGCAATTATTGTATATTATAGTATGCACTTAATTATAAACTGTATAATAAAGTTTATTAGTATTAAACTCTCACATTTTTGTGGTGTTACAGTAAAGAGTTATTTGATTGTTTTCCAGAACAGGTTCCGGCTCGTATTTATAATATGGGTTAACATTGTCCAACAAAGTAAATTTAAGTGCGATCTGTTAATGTAGAATCTTACATACTATGTTATGTCTATGAAAATATTCAGTGGGCGCTAGTTCGGAACAACCAGCTATTACGTGTTCGATAGTTTCGTTCGGTAGTTTGCATTTCCGGCATATACTATCAACAACAATGACAATATCATCCGCATACCCTGATATGCAGAATCCTTCGTCAGTTAATAGGTTGATATGAAGCGGCATCTTTTTGAAAGATACACTTCTGATATGATTATCAATAATTTTCTCCATTGATTTAAGGAGAAAGGAGGATAGGCTGATTGGGCGGTATGATTTGGCCAGATTTGGCCGTTTCAGGAGGCCTCCGACCCGCTTTTGGTATAAATACCACTTTCACCTTCCTTCATAGTGTAGGTATGTATCCTAATGTATAACTGGCTCTGAAAATTGCCATTATGCATGGAGCAATGAAATTTATTCCTATTTGAAGTAGGGTCGATAAAATTCCGTCCCATCCAGGTGATTTGTAGGGCTGAAAACTATTTATAACCCACTTTAACTTTCTCTAAAGTAAAGATTTTTTTCTGCTAACCTTCTGCTGTCACTACTGGAATGCAAGTTTCCGCTATTCCCTGCTCTCTACGTCAATTTATTCTTGTTAATTCGGGAAAACTTCATTTCAACGTCTCCATTGGCATTGGTTGAAGAAATTTAAAATAATTTATTTCAAACGGATCGCTTTGGACGACTTTAGGGACTTTAAAGTGAAACAATAAATTTTTTTTTTTTGTTTTATTCGGTGTGTTGTTTGTTACCTTTATAGAGAAAACGTTGAATCCAATTTATCAGATGTTGACGTCTCATCGTATGGAAAGAAGTTTTGTAAATTGAAGAATTTTTTATATTATAATAATATATGAAATTATTATAATGAATTTCAAAGTAGATCATAATCTTTTAATTAGAAGAAATCGAAGTTAATCATTTAGAATAATTGAATTAAGTATTTTGGATAATTTATTTGTAGGCAAATTAAAACTGGCGATGATTGGTCTAATTGGAATGATTTCTTTATGTAAATAGTTTGGGTTGTTCGGTCATTTGGGGTTCATAGGAATCCATCCAGTTTGTTGTTCGGTATATTTGTTAATAATATTAATATGAGTTCTAACGATCGTTTTTGTAGTGATAATATAATTCGATAGGGGATTAGTAAAAGTTTCTGTGTTGTCGATAAATTATATATCTTTAAGATATATCACATGACCAAAATATAATATACTGTTTTAACTTTTCGATTTCTATATTTTAGCTGAAACTGCAAGAAGCATTAAAGAAGAGGGAGAAAATCACGAAGGAACACGAGGAGGTAAATTTGAAGTTATTATTAATTTAAATGCTATGTTGAATTATTTTACGAAAAAAAAAAATTAAAAAGAAAAAATATAAATAATAAAAAAAATATATGTTGGCGACAATGTACAAAAGTAACTGAAAGGTTTAATATTTATAGTAGATATATATTTATAAAATTAATAGAGTTCTCCGCTCATCAGATGATGATTTCTGTTCGCACTTTGTAGTTAAAAGATGGAACCTGCATTAATTACTTCCTTATAATCGATAATTAATGCCGTTGGTCTTCAACAAATTTTCCTGTACTATAGTGCTGTAGAGAAACAGGTAATTGTAAAAATTACCCCAAAAACAAGTTGACTTTATTTAAATGTATAAAACAAAAGGCACATTTCCGTCGTTTCAGATTGTTGAAAAAATAAGCCTAAAGGGTTTAAAATCAAGTTTGAAGATGCGCGGTTACCATCCATGTACAGTACATGTACATACATTGTTACCTTATGCTGTACCAATAATTCCATAATTTAAAATTCCATATTTTACACTTACGGCGTTATACGTATGTTTATTTGTAAGAATATCAAAAATTAATAACAAGAAAGATAGACAGTGCTTTTGTACGTTTTAGGCTTCTATACGATGTACAGCAAGAATAAGCCTTATGTTCTAGTTCCTTGTCCGTCCGCATGTTTCAAATTTAAGAACTTATCATTATCCCTCCGGCGCACGAGTGAGGTCCGTCAGGATCACAGTATTTAAAAATAACCTAAACCTTGAAATAATTTTTTTTACACACATACATATACATCATGTTTATAGTAGATATTTATAAATATAAAAATTTTAAATTTATATTTTACTTTCTCTTATAATAAGATGTTTTTTTTAATAAATCATGTAAAAAGTATATTTTTCTTATATTATACGGAAATAATGGGCAATCCTACATTTTTTTACAAGTGTATTATTTCAGGATTAAGTTAACTTACAGTGCAGTAGTAATTTTTTAATTGAAAAATTAATTTTTAAAGATGACCCGTCCGCTGTATGATTAGTCACTCGTCTACCGGATGGTTATTTAATGTTTTTCTTATATGTATAGTAAAATTATGTTTCCAACCAACCAAGTATAATAATTATCCGATAATCCGATATTTTAATACGGGCTTTATTTGGAATTTTTTTTTCTATATTTTTCAAGTTTAAGTCTAAATTCGCAATGAACAAAAACATAAGAATTACATATACAAATAAATGCTTAACCGAAGATTTAATAATGTTGAAATAATCATTCTGATATTTGCAAGAGACCATGCTATATTGCCATGTATTTTTTTAAATTGAAAGATTTCAAATTGCGCGGCAAATTTAATTTGGATAGGTTGGCGAAGTTTGCCAACTTTGCTATTCTAAAATGGTAAAAATTAGCTTTTTGATACCACAAGCCGAGACGAGACGGATGGATGTGAAAGAATAACGTCTAAGTTGAGTCCATATTTGGGCATAATTTGATATAATTTAAAAATAAAAAGTGAAATTGTGTTTTTGAAGATTATGTTTTATTAATGGTAATTACGAAAATTAAGATTACATTTTGTTATAGAATGAATGGGAGAAAAATAAATTTTGAAGCTGAAAATAAACTAATTGTTAACGAAACAGGCTTATAAAAAAATTGAAAATACATTGCACTAAATTACGCTGACAACGTGGGTCTTGATTTACTAAGAACGCATTAGAACCCTGAGATTAAGATTAAAAAAATTTTAAATTATACGCAAAAGCCATTTATAAATTTACACGTGGAAAATGTACTAAAGGTAACAAATTTAACTGATAACTATATTATCAAGAAATACAAAACTTTTGGATGATATAAAACTTTTAAAATTAAATTGAATGTATTTCGTGCAATAAAATACACAATGGAACAAGCAAGACAAAAAAGTTTACAGGTAGTTCAATCTTGAATGCAAATAGCACAATTTCGGGCACCGAACTAGAACAAAATTTGGATATAAAATAAATAATGTCTTACTTGGAGAAAAAATTTGAAGACTTAGGTAAAAAATTGATTACTTAAATAAAAATTAGATACCACCTACCAAAAACTCGAAGATTTAAATACTAGTGTGGGGAAGTCGGAAGGTTTCCATGATTGAAACAACTTGAGAAGAAAAGCATGCCGAGTCCACGGAGATAATGGAGAAGGTTATTTCACATGTAAATATTACGGAAAAACAGGTAAACGAGATCAATAAGAAAAGAAAACTGAGCAAAAATAGGAAAAAGATATTTGGAAATGAAAGTTGCAATCTGCTTTTAAAAAAATAAAATTTGGACATAATAGGAATATTTTGGTATGGTTCAACCAATGCCTAAAGAGTAGGAAGGAGGGACAATTTAGAATAATTCCAGTGGCTTAACATAAAATATGAGTAAATATGAAATTCATGAATATAAATTATTGCATTATATTTTAATACGAGTAACCACGACTATTGCCGTTTTCACAATATTATTAAACATTCTTAAGACAAAAAGGGATAAAGCTCACTTACAAGCATCTAGTCGAGTCAAATCAATTTAAAATAAAATCTTGTATGAATAATCGGATATGAGAGAAGAATTAGCAACAAAAACAACAAGAAACTAAAAAGAAGAAAATTTGGCGCAACCAAGGAGTGGAGGTATTTGGACAACGCACCTTCGTTGGTCGAGGTAGATGCCCTCGACCCAGGAGATTCAGGAAATTTGGGAGGGTGGATGCTGAACGATGATGGATGATTCATTGTGAAGGATAGAGATGAAGGATCACTGCATCTCAAAGCGATCGGCAGACCAGCGAGATGGAGGTGGAAGTGTGAGTTTATTTGTTTGTTTGATAAAAATTTAATTTGAACTATAATTTTTTGTTGACGATTTTGAAATGTTTTATGAATTCGATTTTTATAAGTTGATGTGTGAATTTTTTTATTTGAAAATTTATGAAGGTGTAATTTATTTGAATATTATGAATATGGAATGAAAATTTTTTACAAGAATATAATAGAAAATTGTAGGGGTTGAAAATTGGTTTTGATGATAATTTAAAATACTACTTGAAAAATGTTTTCCGAGAATTGAACTAACTAGAAATGAAACTAAGCAGCAGCAATAAATATACTAATAAAATAAAATTTTGTAAATGAAAAATAAAGGCACGAAGAAAATGACATTTTGGTCAAGATTATAAAAAAATAAAAGTTTTACACAATTAGATAGTTTGGGCAAATAAAAATTACTGTAAAATTTGAAATTATTGGTATTATTGGATGTCATAAAGAAAATTTTGAAATTTATGAAATATTGAAATATTTGGAATTAAGAAATTTATGAATATTAGTATAAATAGGAGGGGTTAATTAAAATAATATAAAACGCTTGTTTGTTGTAACGTAGTTTTAAAAAATACTCGTTAATAATGTAGACTGTAGGCTTAATAATTTTATTGTCTAACCCTAATGTGTTGCCAACCTCAGTGGTTGCAATCACGGTACATTTGTATAGGATGTTACATCTTTCTTTATATAGTCAAAACAGAAAAACAATTTAATTTTAAAGTTAAGAATTAAATCTAATTACTGGTTTACTCACGCGTCCAAATCGCGTAACAACTTTTGGTGACGATTTTGTGGTTGGGGAAGATGTTGTGGTTTCTACATCATCTACGATTGTATTGCTGTCGTGAGGAGACTCTTCCTTCTCAGCGGTTGTTGGTTTGGATACTACCATCGTGGGATCCGACACAACTTCCAATTTTTCATTTATTTGTGACTTGGATTTTCGTATATGAATAGAGTTTCTTTTGTAGCTTCTGCCATCGTTGTTAGTAATAATTACCGATCTTGGATTTTCTGTTTTTTCTGTTACTTTGCCCGATTTCCAGTTACGGTGATCTGTTTGGTAAATTATTTGGTCACCTAATTTAAAATCCTTTGATTGTTTGGCGTTTTGGTTTCCATAATTCCTTTGTTTCTTTCTGAGCATGTTTAAATTAGATGGTACACCTGTGATTATTTGTGGTTTAAGAGCTTCATGTGATATTGGAAGAATAGTTCGCGTTCTTCTGCTCATTAATCGTTGGCTCGGTGAACCAATAGTTTCGTTTCTGGGAGTATTCCTGAAATTAAGTAAGGCTAATTCTGGTTCAGTGTTGTCCAAGGAACATTTTCGTAATAAATTTTTGACTGTCTGGACGCTTCTTTCAACCAATCCGTTACCTCTAGGATGATGTGGAGAGGAAGTTTGGTGCTTAAAATTCCAATTTTTACAGAATTCTTTGAATTCCTTTGAAGAAAATTGTGGACCATTGTCCGATTCCAGTATTTCTGGAATGCCATGTACCGAGAACCAATTTTTAAGAATATTTATTACTTCAATACTAGTTTGTGTTTTGAGTTTCTTATAATCGATAAAACCAGAATAACTGTCGGTTATCACAAGGTACTCACGACTTTTAAAATTAAACAAATCAGTTCCAACAATTTGCCAAGGTAGCATTGGGATTGGTTTTGATTGTATCATTTCTTTATCGTTGTTTCTTTGTGTCTTTTGACAAATCGAACACTTTTGAACAAAATTTTCAATATCTTTGTGCTGACCTTTCCAATATAGGCATTGTCTTGCACGTTTTAAACAGCTCTGTATACCGAAGTGTCCTTGATGTATAGTTTTCAACATTTTATTAATTTCTTGTTTTGGCACAACCACTTTGTCTCCTTTGAAAATGATTCCATTAAAGTATGATAATTCATCCCTGAAATTAAAATAATGTTTTACAATATCGGGAAGTTCATTAATTGTTTCGGGAAAACCGTCAAGAATAAACCTCAGCAAAGTTTGCAATTCTACATCAATTTTTGTGGCTTTTTCAAGTTCATCTTTTGCATTATCTGACATAGCTAATACCATTAGTACTTCGAATTCTTCTAGTCCAATCTCGTTATCTACTTGTTTACAATCTCGACTTAATGAATCGGCTAATGGAATTTCAGTTCCTTTTTTGTATACGATTTTAGGGGAGTATTGCAAAACATCTAAAAGTATTCTTTGAAGTCTTGCTGGTGCTGTATTGATTTGCTTTTTAAATATGATTTCTAGTGGCTTATGGTCTGTTTCTATAGTTAAATTTTTTCCATAAACATATTCGTGAAACTTATTGCATGCAAATCGTATGGCAGTTGCTTCTTTTTCAATTTGAGGGTAATTTTGTTGACTGATCGTAAGTGCTTTCGTAGCGTAAGCGATAGGTTGTTGATCTTGAAGCAATACTGCACCGAGACTTTTTGAACTTGCATCAACTGAAAGCGTAACGTCTTTGCTAACGTCAAAATATTTCAACACTGGGGGTGTTGTTAATATTTGTTTAATTTTTTCAAAATTGATTTGTTGTTCGTAGTCCCATATCCATTCAGCATCTTTCTTCAGTAAATTTCTAAAAGGTATCGTTAACTCCGAAAGATTAGGAATAAATTTATTTAAATAAGTTAATGTCCCAATTAATCGTTGTAATTGCTTTTTGTTTACTGGTGTTTCTAAATTTTTAACAGCGGTTACTTTTTCTGGATCAATTTCTAAACCATTTTCAGTTAATATATGTCCCAAAAATTTGACTTTTTGTGCTTTCATTATACATTTGTCTTTGTTTAGTTTTAAACCTGAATTTTTAATAATTTTGAAAACTTTTTGAGTTATTTTTTCCAGCTCTTCTTTCGTACTAGCATATAGTAGCATATCGTCAACCGAACATTCAACGTTATCAACATTTGCTATCAAATCAGACATAATCTTGTGAAACACTTCGGGAGCCGACGATAATCCAAAGGGTAATCGTTTGCAACTAAAACGTCCCCAAGGGGTGGCAAATGTTAAGTATTTTTGGGTACGTTTGCTTAATTTTATTTGCCAGAACCCTTTCTTACAATCGAGTTTTGTAAACCATTTTGCTCCAGTCAGTTTTGCTGCAATTTCTTCCAAAGTTTTCATCGGGTAGTGCCGTCTTAATATATTTTTATTGACATCAGTTGGATCGATACATATTCTTATTTTTCCATTCTTCTTGACAATCACTATTGGACTTACGGCTGGTGTAGGTTCTGTTACCGGTTCGATGACATCTAATTTCACCATTTTTTCCAGTTCTTTTTTAACCTGACCTCTAATTGCATAAGGGATTCTTCTTGGCGAATGTATTTGAAATTTTGGATTATCGATTAAATCTATGTCATATTCATAGTTTTTAAAACAACCTAAACCTTTGAAAATTTCGTTATCTTCAAGTAAAACTTCTTGAATTTTCTTTATCAAATTTAGATTTACACATGTGCTTCTACCTAGAACAGTACGTACATCTTCTTTTACTACCTTGAATCTTATTTCAACAAGGTTTTTACGAATGTGGCCTTTTACTATTGTATCTCCTAAAACATTAATTTTGTTATTAGTAAAACTTAGTAACCTTTTCGTTGTTGAAGTTGTTAGTTTCAGTCCTAGTCTGTCCATGATTCTTTTTGAAATTACATTGCATTGTGCGCCAGTATCCAAATTCGCAATAAATGACTTGTTTCCAACTTGTATTATTTCCGTCCAATCATCATCATCATCATCGTTATGAATAGCATTAATGTAAATTTCTTCTGATCCGCTGCTTGTATCACTGTCGATCATGTTTACATTTTTTCTCGATTTATTTTTCTTTGACCAACATTGCTTCTCAAAATGTCCTTTCTTGCTACAGTGGTTGCAGGTTTCCTTGAATGCTGGACAGCTCTTTGGTAAATGAGTCGTTCCGCACCTCCTACAGCTGAATTCTTTGCATTTCGTCTTTTTGTTGGTCTTTATTTTGGGTTTGATCAAATCGATTTTTGCTGTGGTGTTGTAATTTTCTTCTTTAATTTTAATTTGTGCCAACTGTTTATTGGCTTGTTCGCTAGCTCTGCAGATAAGTGTAGCTCGATTTAAGGTTAAATTTTCTTCGGAAAATAACTTTTCTCTGATTTTATCAGATTTAATTCCTATAATTATTTTGTCCATCAACATACTTTCGTACAAATTTTCAAATTCGCATGTCTTTGCTAGATTTTTTACTTTGGTGAGAAATTCATCAAAACTTTCTTCCGCTTCTTGCATAGCTTTATTAAATTTGTATCTTTCAAAAGATAAGTTCGTTTTAGGTATAAAATAACTATTAAATTTTGCCTTGATTGCTTCCACATCTGTTTGTTGAGCTTGAGTCAAATTAAAACTGTTGAATAACGAAATTGCATCACTACCAAGTACGGTCATAAATGTCGCCGCTTGTACCTGTGGTGATTTATTTGCTAATTGAGTTGCCGTTGCATACCACTCGTATTGTTGTAGCCATTGCTTCCACGTTGCTTCGTTGTTATCATTTCCAAAATTGAATGATTTTGGAGGTCGCATACCGGTCACACCTGGATCTACCACAGTAGTTTCGTTTTCATTCGGCATTATTATATTTTCGTTTAATTACTTTGCACACACTTTTTATCAACTATTACCAAACTATTACTCACTTCTGACACCATGTAACGTAGTTTTAAAAAATACTCGTTAATAATGTAGACTGTAGGCTTAATAATTTTATTGTCTAACCCTAATGTGTTGCCAACCTCAGTGGTTGCAATCACGGTACATTTGTATAGGATGTTACATTTGTAACTTGAGATATAAGTTTAGAATTTATTGTGAATCATTCTAAAGGAAAATTTTAAAATTTTGATAATGCTGGAAAGACAGGTTTGCCTGAAATTTTGTGAAGAGTAAAAATTATTGTAAACACTTGCAATTTGTTATTTAAAATATCTTGAATTTGATCTGAAATAAAATGAAATGTTATTTGTTAAATTATGAAAAAACAATTAGGGGGTGTAAAAAGTTGAAAATTTGTTTCAAATTTAAAAATTGAAAAGTGTTATAAGAATTTTGGAAAATTTTGTGCTATTAAGAAAATACAAAACATGTATAAAAAATTTGTGAAGAAAAGGTTCTCTTTTTTTAAAAAAAATTTTGAGAGATATTATTTTAATGTCATGTAGTATTTTCTCAAAATGAAATATTTGAATTTGCGCGGCAAATTTAATTTGGATAGGTTGGCGAAGATTGCCAACTTTGCTATTCAAAATTTGTAAAAATTACATTGCAATATATCATTCAGCATAAGCTTTCAGCATTAATCGATACATTACTTATTAAGCTTTTATTTGCATTTATATTTCTTATGTCTTATACATAGTAAACTGTAACCGTTTACTTTTCCAGAAAAGTAGCTGTATAGAAGCCTTAGAACTGTGGTCTTTATAGTCAAGAACTTTCTGATAACTAATTTTTGGTGTCGGTTTTTGGTGTTGGATTTTGGCGTCGGTTTTTGGTGTCGAATTTTGTGAGTTATCTAGCGCATAAATATGTTCCATGTGAATAAAAAGAAGATAGATCCTTAGATAAGAAGTTTGAATAATTATTCTCTTCACTAAATACCCAACAACGGGATTTCATCATATTCTTGATTATTTCAAAAGGTCTCCTTCGTTCGCTTGTCATGCACAAAACCACCAAAAAGTTAGTGTTGCGTAGTTGGGATTACAAAGTGGAGGTGGTGTTACCTGGTGTAGAAACACCTACGGATAACATATAACTATTTTTTTAAATTTCAATGTGCAATTTTAGATTGACAGGTTAGTAACCTGTGTGATCAGTAAGATTTTCGTTATCTGTATTAAACATAAGTAACTCAGAAAATAATTCCAAGTATCTTTCGTTAAAAGCACTTATTATTACAAAAAGATTACTGTCGATATCATCGTCCATAATATTTGCAATAATATTTACAATACCTTTTTCCTTCCATTTTAATTAAAAATTTCTGCAATTGACTGACAATAGTATTTTTAGGTTATGTATTCCCACACCACATTTTGGTGTGACACTTTCGGTGTCGGTGTACCCGCCACTGGACAAACAAACACGATTGGTATTCTTACACCTCGACACTAAACATTGTACCTCTGCAGTTTATCGAAATTGTTTACAATTACAAAACCTGCAACTGCGAATCTATTAGCTCCGATGTATCCCATGTAGACTGGAACGCCTTGTTCGCCGATTCACGTGACGTATCTGATTCACTCGATAGATTTTATAACGTTCTATACGAAATAATAGATAAACGTATTCCAAAGATTACAATTGGGAATAAACTTAAGTTCCCTAAGTGGTTTAGTCGTGAACTAATACAAAACATCGGGCGGAAGCACAGGGCTCATAGTATATACGCTAAGCGCACGCTAAACTTATTAACGTATAGAGAATTTACTGAATTGAGAACAACCTGCAGAGCGCAGGCTTCGATTTGTTACAGAAATTATATTCTTCAAGTGGAATTTAAAGTAAAGTATAATAGCAGTAAATTTTGGAATTTCGTAAAGAGTAAAAAGAATGGAGACTATGGTTCTCCCGACTCCATGCGATTGGGTGAGGAGACTGCCGATGACGGTGCCGGTATTGCAAATATGTTTGCTAGATACTTTTCCTCCGCCTTTTCTTCTTCAGATGACGACCCATGCCGAACGGTACAGAGTGATACCAACTTGCATCTGCACTCGTATCGGGTGAAAGAGCTGCAGGTCTTTGATAAGCTGAGACAGTTAGATCTTGATAAGGGGCCCGGTACGGATGGCTTACCCTCCTTATTTTTGAGGAATTGCGCTGTAACGCTAGCGTTTCCTCTCTGGCTTCTTTTTAATAAATCCCTAGCTTCGGGAATTTTTCCTGCTAAATGGAGAAATTACTAAATTGGCTAAATGGAAATAAGTTGAAAATAAATATGACAAAGACGAAGGCTATGATGTTGGGAAGAAAGAAATACAGAGAAGATCTAACACTGTTGAAAGAGGGAATAGCGATTGGACGAAGTGAAATTGAAATTGTAGAAGAAATGAAGTACTTAGGGTTTATTGTGGATTCTCAGTTATATTTTAAAAATCATGTAAATTGGATGTGTAACAAAATTTCTAGTAAACTGGGAGTACTAGGAAGGTGTAGTGATTTTACCACTAAAAGAGCAAGGCTGACGATTTTCAATATAATAGTGCTACCTCACTTTACTTATATAGGAACAAATTTATACATGGCGAGCAAAAATGTTATCGACAGGTTGCAGATATTACAGAACAGAGCCATGAGAATTATACTGAAGAGGGACAGATACTGCAAAATCATTGTGATGCTTGATGAGCTGCAATGGTTGGATGTAGAAGCGTTAGCGGAATACCATGTCCTGGTATTAATACACAAGACTGTGTTAGGATTAATTCCAGAATACTTGGGTCGAAACGTTTCTACATTTGCAAGTGGCCACGAACATGAAACAAGAGGCAGCACCAATTTAAGACTACAAGGAGTGCGTACAGCTTTTGCTCACAATTCTCTGTATGTCAAAGGTGCTGGATCATATAATAGATTTTATAGTAGAGTTTATAACTTTTTTTGTTGTTAATCAATCGCTAAAATCGTGTGTACTTCACTAGATAATCTAATGAAGAAGCTACAGTTAAAATTTCAAGTCAATCGGATGTAAACTTTTTCGGTTCTACTGCTCGCCGATTTTGAAAACATGGTTTTGAGAAAACCGCGTTTAAAGTTTCAAAATGCTATAAATCTTAAGAATCGCAGTAATATAGTTATAATTTTGAGTTTAGATCAGTACTTGGGCGTTGTAGATTTTGATTCTAGGATAGTTTTAGCATGATTTAAGCCAATACAAAAAAAAATTGAAAAAAAAAAAATTTGGTGGATATTACCCCTTACGGAACAGTATTAAGAATGCTCTCATTAATGTATGCTCAGCACAAATTAGATAAGAGCGGGGTGTACGCATTGAACTGCAACAACTGCAATTCGAGATATATTGGGCAGACAGGTAGGAGTCTAAAAACTAGATTGGCAGAACACAAAAACTTAAACAAATCTTCGGCCGTATCGCACCATTTAATAGAAACCGGCCACTCAGTCAATGATAAAAACATCCAACTACTACACAGAGTGAAAAAAGGGAAAAAGCTCGACCTACTGGAGTTCCTAGAAATTAAACGAACGCAAAAAGACACCTCAACAGCATCACTTAATGAACAGTTAAACCTTAATTATATCCCTATATTTGTTGTATTTTAATAATTGTAAAATGATACGCGCTTTAAGAAAGATATATCAGTTGATAACACCGATCGCATGTATTTAGTTAACGGCTGGCGAATGATTTATTTTATTTTATATGTTGTATTAGTTCATAACGCAATATTTTATTAATTTTAAATTGTGAAATTTTCGTGAAAACGGAGATATTCCTTTGGAATGTATGAATCGACTTTTGTTTTAATGACGGTTTGTTAAATTGTTGCCGAAGTTGGGCGAATCTCTTTAATCGTTGTTTTCTTTTAGATATGCTGATGAAGGCCAATGGCCGAAACTAGTACATAAATAGAAATTATATTAATCTTGAGGAAAGTGTTTTTATTTAATTTTAAAATAGTTGTAAATACTTTTCGCTACGCGGATGACACGGCAGTCATTGCAGAAAGTACCGATGATTTACAAAGACTATTGGATGCAGCTGGGGAGAGGCTGGGTCTTAAAATAAATACGTACAAAATCAAATTCATGGTTTTTAGTCGCGACGAACACGAAAATGCAAATTTACAACTAAATACGGGAAATATTGAAAGGGTACACCAATTTAAATACTTAGGCAGCATAATCACAGAAGATCTTGACCCCGATAAAGAGATCGGGGCCAGGATTGGGATAGTATAGGTCGACTTTCGGAAAAATGAAATCTTATTTCACTAACGATAACACTAACCTTAAATTTAGGCAACGACTGGTCAAAAATTACATCTGGTCAGTGCTCTTGTACGGCGTGGAAACATGGACCTTGAAGGTGAATATTTTGAATAATCTTGAGGCGCTGGAAACGTGGATACACCGTAAAATGCTGAGAATTTCTTGGATACACCGCGTTACAAATGAAGAGGTATTTCGACGTGCTGCGACTGAACGGGAATTGGTGACAACGATAAAGTGTAGGAAGATTGGATAATTGGGTCATGTGCTGCGGGGAGAGAAATATGGGCGACTGCAATTAATTCTGAAGGGCAAAGTTGAGGGCAAACGAGGAGTAGGAAGAAGACATATGTCGTGGCTTAGGAACATACGCGAATGGACTTTAATGCCGGTGAACTGTTTAGGCTAGCGGAAGATCGCGAAGCATTCTCGTTAGTAATCACCAACGTCCGGGAGACCGGATATGGCACATAAAGAAGAAGAAAAATATATAATTTAATTCTAATTTTGTAAAATATACAGTGGCTCAAAAATAAGCGTTGAGTCTGTACCGCAAACTGCTCAATTTACGCTACAACTGCCACTTGCTTAACCGTAGATGTTCTGTACGCGTTAGCTAGCCTTGTTACCTAAAACGCAGTTCTCGAGAGCGTGGTTTCGTAAAACATCGTGGATTCGGTTCCATTAGGTCCTTTTCATACTCAGATCTCATCTCAGCCAAATGGAAATATTGATGTTAAAGTGGACGCCAGTTGATACAAATAAAACTAAGAAGTAGTGAAGAGTCGATTTATTGTATAAACAAAGATAGAAAAATAGTTGAGGTCGACATGTTTAATTAATTCACTAAATTAAGAGTAAAACATAAAACACACACATAATCAGCAAGTAAAACTAGCACGTAATTGAGGACTATGTACTAGGAAACAAAAAATAAGAAATTGCAAATTTGAAGAACTGACATCTACCTGAAGGGTAAACTCAGTCAAAAAAAAATGCAGTTGAGTATCCTTGAAGAGGATAACCCAACAAAAACGAAGTTATGCTCCAGCAAAGATTAATCGCACACCGAATTTTAAATACTCGGGATTATTGACTCAAAATAGAACCTGGCACACAGTATCATCAATAAATAAGCATATGCATCTCGATCCGACTTACCCTAAATGCAGTACCACCAATTTCGCGACTCTGCAAGTATATTTCCTCCGTCAGGACCCTTCGAAATCAATAACCTTACTTCATCATTCTATTGGTCTACCATCCAGGAATGAAAGTCTACAAAATAGAGAACACAAAATACTCATTAAAAAATCAACATGCCTGCCAGTTCCAAGACTCATCAAACGAGTAAGTGTGACTACAAATCAATTAATCTTCACGGAAGCGTCTTCAAATCTAATCATCTCCTTGAAAGTTGAGGTGTGACATCCCAAAATATAAAGATGGTAAAAAGGAAAATCTGCAAAGTTTGGCTCTCCAACTTGAAATGATATTTTGACCCATCCGGTATAAACACTTCACAAGGAAACCTCCTCTTGTGAACAAAAACCAACCATCAGGAATCAAAATACAAAAGGGTAAAATAAACCATTCTTCGCACTCAAAATATTCGTCATCCCCCCAATTTTTCCAACAGGTGACGTATTAAAACAACGTCATCGTAAAACCAAAAATAAAGGTAAGAAACCATATGGGTGGATAACAGATTTCCAATATAGATAAATCTCCATTTCACGACGACGAAAACATAAAGTTGATAAACCAAATAACGAATAATAATGATAATTGGAACGAACTACCAGTAACCGGGGTGCTAAAAATAATTTGTTAAAGAAATTAATTTGTAAGAAAACACTATAATTACCCGTTAATCCGGCAAAATTAAATGAAATTAAAACAAATTAATAGAAACTAAAAATGGACAAACACCAAGATTACACGTCCATTCCTTGCGAAATTTCCGTGTAATGGCGTTTATCAAAACCACACATATTTTCAAAAACCAAAGCGATCCAGCGGCGTAGCTTGAAAAAGAAATGAAACGGTCAAAACTAATTTTGACACGTTACAAGTCCTACATTGGCAATGTAAATTTTGAAGCCGTTTTTTTGTCATATAAAAATCGATTTTAGAGCAAAACTTTCTAGATATTTTTGTTGCAAATTTTATTGCCTTATATTGAAGCTATTACATTCTAAGAAGAATATCGCTACCTCGTTTGCGAGGTTTACAAATTCGTTTGTTGGGGTGAATTGGTCCTCGTATTACATAATATTATATTTTTTGCTTTCCTTTTGAAATCCGTTATTGTTATTCTTCCTGCGATTTGGTCCCTTCCGTGTACTTCTAGAGCCTAGGATGGCTTGTTGCGCTCACCGCTATTTCCCTCCATTTTTTTCTATCGTGAACCGCATCCCTCCATCTACCGGTTCCCATCTCTCTCAAATCCCGCGTCACCTGATCCCACCATCTAATTCTCGGTCTTCCCCGGGGTCTATTTTCACCAGGTTCCCACAGTGTTATTGCCTTTACTGCCGTTGCGTTTTTAGATCTCATCACGTGTCCCATCCATTTGATTCGTTGCGATTTTTATATATCTGACTATGTCTTCACCATTTATTAAGCTCTTGATTTCACAGTTCATTAAGGCTCTCGTCTCTCCGTCAGCTTCCTGTTTTGGTCCCAGTATGCCTCTCATGACTCGTCGTTCGAAAACTCTTAATTGTTCTTCTTCATCAGCTGATATATACATTGTTTCCGCCGCGTAGGTGACCACCATACATTTTTTTATTTCGTTTTTTTTTTATAATATATTTATTGCCGGTTCAACATTACATGTTTTTCACAGCAGTGTTAAGAAAGAAAAAGATAAAAACAATAAATCATATTAGTATGGAAGTACGTAATCTTTCCTCTTAGTTTTGTTATTGATAACTGGTTTCTTCTATTTAGCAATAGATGTCGCTAGGCAATTTACGTTTTAATCGGGTGTAAATGTTTTTTCGACCAATTCCAAAGTGATGAACACATTGTGGATGTGGAATCGAGTGGTTACATTGCTAATGAATTCTTTGATTGGAGGTATGCACAATTCTTCGTGGAGCTGATCATTTCTCACAAACCACGGTGCGTCCATCGCTATTCGAAGTATTTTGTTCTATATAATTTGAAGTTTTTTAATAGTTGTTTGTGACGTATTGCCTAATTTGTTTGCAACATAAAGTTTGAATAAAATTGGATCTAGAATACTGCCTTGAGGAACACCTTCTGATATTGGTTGCGATGAAGATAGAGTATTGTTAATTTTCACTTTAAATCCTATTATTCGAAAATATTTTTCGTAAATCTTGGTTTAGAAGAGTTTTGTTCGGTTGTTTGTATGCGCTTATGATGTTCAGTTGGCTATTATCCGAAAGTTTTATTTGTATTCTTCTTAGTTCTAAGTTTTGACAGTCAAATTCAAGTAATCCACAGTGTTTAATCGAGTTTTTCACAAGAATTGCAACTCCCCCAGAGGCATGAGCTGTAGTTCTGTCATTTCTGTACATAATGTAGCCAGGGATTCTAAAGATTGCGTTATTTCTACGGGTTTCTAAGATGCAAGTTATTGCAACATCATATCTGGATAAAAAATCGATTAATTGTGAACGTTGATTTTTAACACCTTTGACAAAATTTAGAATTGTTATT
The DNA here is from genome assembly GCA_963170105.1 of Cantharis lateralis. Lineage (NCBI taxonomy): Eukaryota > Metazoa > Arthropoda > Insecta > Coleoptera > Cantharidae > Cantharis > Cantharis lateralis. The sequence goes on from OY720629.1 coordinate 17,350,750, forward strand.
TTTTTAGAAGGAAAGGATTGTTATTTCGCGCCATTAATTAGATGTGGAATTAAATGGTTTACGAAAAATGTTTTAATTTTTTCTATGTGAGAAGTTATTCGGTTAGTATAAAATTTAAAATTGTGTCAATATTTGATGATGTGGAGGATAGAGAAATATGTGGGTGGGAGTAGCGTTATTTGCTGTGATATGTACAAAAGAGCGAGAAAAGTTTTGGGTAGTTCGTCAGTGGTATGATTGTTGGTTGTTGGCTGATATTGTAGGTTCGCTGTTCGAATTGGGCTGGGATGGTGTTGGGGTTGTATAAGTAGGTTTGAACCGAATTTGATGGTGTTGTATGGTGTATACAGCCTCTATAATTGGCCGGACGGTGTTCGCCACAGTTAACAGAGGTTGGGGGAATGGTGCAGTCTTTATATGAGTGATTTCCGGTGCACTTGACGCATCTGAACTATATTGACAGTAGTTTTGAGTATGACCGTATTTCTGACATCGATGGCACTGGGGGATGTTTTGGCTACCTCGTCTTGGTTCGACTGTTACAATCGAATGTTTCAGTCTTTCAAATTTGAATATATCCTTGGCTGCATTGTTATCGGCTAGCTCTAGGGTAACTGTTTGTGTTGGTTCACGGTACTTGTTAAAAAGTCGCTTAACTTTTTTGATGGGGGTATTTGAGATGTTTTAATTTTTCTCCACCGAAAGAGATTTACTGGTTGGATCGTGATAGATATGTGTAGTGTATCGCCAGCAGTAGATAGGACATAATACTTGTTTTGTTCGAGTAATTGTTTTGCCATCACCAGTAGTATCTTTTTTGAGGTTCCTCTTCTTGAATAGATCGATCTTCTATTTTACATTTTTGTAATTTGTCGTTGTCTTGGTATGATTCGTCGTCGAATTCTATGTCATCCATGTTGATGCATTGGCAATACAAGAAAGTGCGCCGCTGCGCGATTACACTTAATAATTGCTAAAAAGTATTTAAAATATTATTTTGTTTATCATTCTGAAAACAATTTGTTTGGTTTGCTGATAAGAGAGCGCTTGGTCAACATGTCCATTCAGTGTAAACACTCGATCACGAATTCTTTTTATTCCGTCGCGCCGTTTCTGTTTTATAGAAAAATCTTGAGTTAGGTGTACACACAAAAGTTAAATTTAAACATGCAAGAAATACTCCAGATTGGATAGAACCTTTCTCGAGGGGCAATTTAATGTGGCCGAATGAAGATTTTGTAAAATTAGCTTATTATTAACGAACTCGTTTCGACTACAGTTCATTAAAAAAATGCAATTGGGGAAAGTGTAATTAATTATTTAATCTTTAAAATCTAGAGTCTAAACTAATTATTATACAACTGATGATACTTTTGAATTTGAAGTATTTTGTTTTTTGGTAGGTACAATTTATTAAATTTTTAAAAATGGTGGCACTTCTTAATCTAAATATAAAAAATTTCATCCAAGGCGCCGCCCGACGAAGGTACTGTTCCCAGAATCCTTTCAGAATGATTATTTCAACATTATTCAATCCTCAATTAAGCTTTGATTTGTATTTCTTACGTTTATGTTCATTGTGAATTCAGACTTAAAACTTGAAAAATATAGATTAGAATATATTACATTTTCACAAAATAATAATTCTAATTTATTATTATTTAGAAATGTAGAAAAAAGACCGTATTATATTTTGTTTGTTGGAAATATAATTTTACTATAATATAAGAGAAACATTAAATAACCATCTGGTGGACGAGTGACTTAGAATCACACGAGCGGATGGGTGATAATTAAATAATATGTTACCTACCTACTGCTGTAAGTAAACTTAATCATGAAATAATACACTTGTAAAACAAAGTAGACTTGCCCATTTTTTTGTATATAAGAATAAGATGATTTTTGCAATTGCGGGGGTCAAGTGCTCACTTTAGACTCCGATTTGCGGGTGTAAAGTGCTATTTTTTGCCCCAGGGCAAAAAAAATTTACTGCCGGGCAAAAAAAAAGACAGCAGTTTCTATTATCAACTTAATTCCCATTTTAGAAGTAACGTCTAGCGAAGTTTAATTATTATAGTACTACTTTTAACAAAAATTATATAATTTAATTCTCATTTTTTTGTAACATTTACATTTATGTTTACTTGACCGTAATTTGTGCTTCCAATATTAGTGCGACCTACAATGAAATAAATTGGTAAATAAACAAAAAGCACTTACTTTAGCCACCAAAAAATTCTCACGGGGCGCCTCTTTTAAAAATTTGACCACGTGGTCAGAGGTTAGGACGCGCAATTTTTTCGACACATATCCTTCCTATTTCCGCTTCATAAAAGCGGATAACTTGCCAATGTCAATGGTTTTTTCTAATGTAGTGAGTGGTGACCGCCTTTATCATAGAATACTGCGATCACATGGTCGACGACTTCAACGTTTTTTAGCCTTTTCGTAAGAAAAAGCCCAAAAAACGTCTTCGGTGAAGCAATCGGCCAATTCCTTCTCCTTGCACCACTCTATAAAACCGTCATATTGTTTTTGATAAATTTTCCTTGATATTGTCGGCAAAAGTTCTGCCAACGCCATCTTTGCTGATTCGGCAATCTCGTGGTTCCCGCTCATGACACATCTTATTACTTCAAAGGCACAAAAATGTTACTGAACCATTCTAGTACTTTTTAGTGAAAAAATTCTAGTTGGCAATAATAATATTACCAATTTTGCTTCATTTACTTTATTACTATCGACCACGTGCTTTATCGAACAAATTTTAAATAAATTTCGTAATTATGTATTGTCGAAGTGAGTACTTTACCTCCTGCAATTACAAAAATGTGTACATTACAGTATATGCACCTCGGGAATAAAATGAATTTTTTTACCCTCAGACCAAAAACGGATCACTTTATTCCATTGGTGCATAATGTACTATTTTACATGATTTATTAAAAACACAAGCGTTAACAAGTTGTCACCTTTATTAGCGTAATAAAAAATATTAAAATATTAACTTATTGCAGATTTTAAGAGATATTCGTGAAGGACTACTTCGTCTTCGTAAAGGTTATCAAGGACCTATAAACGGAGGTATTTGTTTATTTTTTATATTCTATATTCTATTTTACTACACTTTAGATAAGTATTAAGTTAAATATGGAATGCACAGGCTCACTTTTCTATTATAAATAATAAACATTGAAATTATAATGTTATGTGGAAAATTTTATTTTATTTTCTAATGGTGTTTCGCCAAACGTAAAAAAACTTTACTAGATGTAATCAGTAAACCGAAGGGCAAATACCCGACTTTTTTAGTGCACACCCACATCGCCCGAAACCCCATATATCCTCGTAAATTCCCCGTATATCCCCCATACATCCTCCACATAACATCGACATGGGGCAAGTGTGAATGCAGTTGATGTTGTCTATAATGTGAAGCATTTTCAGATTAAATGGAGTTAGTGTGAATAATGGTAAAAAAAGCTACAAATTTGTTTTTTGAACAGTTTAATATCTATAATAGGAAAAAAGTTACACAGTAAACAATATTTCATTGTAAACTTTCAATTTTATTTCAAAATGAATTTAACTGCTTAAATTAAATTTCGAGTTGGCAAATAAGGCGAGTTAATAATTACTATCTATATTGTAAGCTCGATGATAATAAAATTAATACTGAACAATTTAGAGTTGCATAGAATAGAATGAACGGTTATCATATTTAAAATATTTTTAGAAAAATTACAAAAGGTTACGCTAGAAGCATTTAGAGGGTTCTATCATTTTTGAGATATGAAGAATTGGAAGTTCAATCCGAGTATACAGACATTTAATGCTTTAAAAGAGAATTTAAAAGACTTTGGCGGAAACCATATGCGTCTTACGGAATTAGTAATAAATAGAGTGCGGAATTTTAAGCATAAAAAATTATTAAAAATGCACCAAAACCTTAAAATAAGCATTTGAAAACAAAATTTACAAATTAAAAACTTTATTATTCAGTATATAGGGGAATGCCGAGCAAAATGGGGTAGCTAAGTTTAAAATATTTGTAAATTTTCAATTGAGTAAATAAAAACTTGAATAATTGTGAACAAATTTATTAATTAAAGAGAATTCCTCTCTTATTGAATACTTCAACAAAAAAATCAACTCTTGTGCGGAATACAAATTATTTTCAAAATTGTGCAGTTTACACCACTTTGTCCGTCGTGTAGGACGAAATGGGATTTCAAAAAAATATATTGTGACGTCATGGCGCAGAGCGTGGGACGTCGTTGCATTTACACACAAGTTTAATCCGCCAGGACTAGGATCAGACCATTCTATGTAAAGGCTTGAAGAAATATCAAGCCATATTACGGTTTTGAAATAAAAATTTAATGTAAATTAAAGCACATAAAAAATTTAAATGCATAAAAACCAACAAAATGCCACAAAAAAGCACAGTTTAAGTAAAAAAACTCAAAACTACCACAAAATTAAAAAAAAAAACAGAAAAAGCACGAAAAACATTGTTTTAAACGATAGCTTTTGTCACGATTCGAGCTTATTTCTAAAATTTTCCATGTTGCTATTAATTTTTTCGTATAGCATATAATAGCTAGAAATCCGCACTCTAGTAATAACAAAACAGAAAGTAGCGAAATGAACAAGAGATGAGGATATGGCTACTGCCGAACAGAGCGAGAAAAAAAAAGAAAATGAAGAATTGGCAATGTCCCTACTTTCGTTTGAAAATTCGTTAATTAGTAGACGAGGAAAGGTTAAAAGAGCGGCTGTTCGACCGCACATTTTAATATTTAAAATATAATAGATATTTTGTTAAAAATTTCAATACAGAATGCTAATTTTAAATTAAAATAAACAAATATTCCCCTTAATTATGGCTTTAAATATGCACCAAAACTTAAGAAAACTAATCTGATTGATGCTTCTATAGACATAGATTGTGCTATTAGATACCATCCTGACGAAAATCAGTTAAGAAACAACGCCACCAGACTTTTTAAAAATGAAAAAAGAAACACCACTAACAAATCTAATAGAAAAAGCAAATATCTAAAACTTGAACAAGAAACTATAAAAACATTAAAAAAACGACTTACTACAACACACAACATTATTGCTGTCCTAGCAGATAAAAACGCCGGATTAGTATTATGGAATAAAAATATATACTATAACATGGATAAAGCACAAGAATACCTTTTACAAAGTGGATGTAAAAAAAATAGATAAAAAACCCTCTTACACCTTACATAACTAAAATCAAAAGAGCTCTACTACAACATAAAGACATTTTGAAAAGATTAAATACCTATAATTACTCAACGATTAATTCAAATGAATTCCTCTATTCCACAATTATACGTCCAACCCAAATTACATAAACCTAACCAATTTCAACACCCCAGCCTATCTTCTATCAAAAATTCTCAATTCTTTTTTTCTTAATCAACTGGAATACAAATCACCATTTTCTATATAAAATTCTATAGAACTAGTCAACCAAATAAAAAATCAACAACTTCCCCATAACGCCAGGCAAATTTCTTTTGATGTATGCAATCTATATCCTAGTATTCCTGTCCAAGAAACTTTACAATATTAATAAAAACTTTCCTTCATACAACATGGCTTGATCCTGAAGATATTGAAGCAATATACGACCTTATCTATAATAACAACTGAACAAAATTTTTTCACTTTTAATGAACAAACTTATAAAATGATAGACGGTACCCCAATGGGATCACCCATCTCTTGCTTTAAGTATATCAAATATTTTTATGGATTGGTTAGAAACCAAAATCCACAATCTCCTTTAGCAAATTATTGTTTAATATGGCGTAGATGTGTTGATGACATCTTGGTTATATGGACAGGAACACATAACGATCTTAGAGTCTTTCATAACCAAATAAACAATATTCATAAAAATATTAAATTCACTTTAGAAACTGACCAAAATCATCAAATTAATTTTCTCGATTTACAAATAAAAATTTACCAACAAAAGATATTTTTTGGTATACATTGTGATCAAAAAGTACCCGGAATTTGTCAATAAGTAAAACGAAAACGGTTCAATTATTCATAGATATTTATTTTATTCCCTTAAAAGTAATCTTCGTTGCAAACAATACGCATATTTCAATGCTTATTCCAATTTTCAAAATACATTTCGTAGGTAGATTTTGTAATCGCCTTTGGCTCCTTCTGCGAATTCTCCTTTATCGCCTCAAACGTCTCAAAACGCTTTCCGCGAAGTGGTAACCTAAGTTGTGGGAACAGGAAAAAGTCACACGGAGCCATGTCAGGTGAATTCAGAACTTTCGGAATGGTATTAACTTTGTTTTTGGTCAAATAGTTACGTAAAAGATGAGATGTGTGGCACATATCGCGCTTCAACTCTCTGCATGCCCAAAACATTGTGCATAACGCTCTGCACCGATCCGAACGAGTCACTAAGATCGGCTGTTATCTCTCTGATGCTCACATGTCAATCTTTGAGCACAATTTTCATAATTGTTTCAATATATTTGTTGGTCACAGAGGTGGATGGATGACCGGAACGAGGCAAATCATCAACTGAAGCACGAGCCGCTTTAAATTCTTTGTACCACTTATAGGCTTGTGTTTTCAACATTGACGATTCTCCGTAGGCTACCGTTAACATTTTCAAATCTTCCACACATAATATTCTCTTTAAAAACATAAAATTTCAGGCTGACCTTTTCCTCAACTAAATTCGACATAGCGAAATTCGCAGAGTACACCAAACAATGACCTCTTTACAAAGTTATTACCCACAAACTTTCTGATCCATTGAGCTCAAAAGTGACATGTAAACATTAGACAGATGTACCATCCCAGAAAAAAATAATAATAAAATAATAATCGGCATTCCATCTCATAAGAAATATCGCCGCGTCGCTGGACGCTTTCCAATCCATTTTCCAGGGTGGATTAATCCCTATTTGCTGCTGTGTGATTTACCCGTTATATCCTTTTTCTCCTTACAGACTTCCGTGTGATTTTGCCTCTTCCACGACTCTCCTCCACAACCGTCTATCCAGAGTCTTCGCTCTCCAGTCCTTTAGCTGCATCGCTCCCAGATCCTCTTCAACCTCGTCCAACCACCTCATCCTTGGCCTTCCCCTCGGACGCCCAACATCTGGTCTCCATCTCATGGAGACCAAAGAAAAAGCTATATAAGATAAAATTGTGAAATACGCAAAGGAAGAGAACAAGAATGGAAAGAAGACAAGAGTTGAATATAAAAAACTTTATATTGAAGGAAAGATGTACATTTGGAGTGATAATGGAAAGCTAGAGCCGACCACAGATCCAACAAGTACAACAAAAAACTGATAGTTGATTATGGAGCCGAAGGGTTGTCTCAACCGGAAGCTCCAAGAAGAAAGCATGAGACAGACGAGACGAAAGCGCACTGTAAACGGAATAACGAGTTAAGGAAGGGAAATAAACGGGCACAACTGATACCAAAAAAGATCAGACATAAGAACGACCTGATTAATATATGCACGTGGAACATCAGAACACTGTTGAGACCGGCAAAGATGGCTGAGGTGGCAAACGAAATGCAAAGATATAGGGTAGATGTGGCAGCACTGCAGGAGTTGAGATGCAAGGGGCAAGGCGAAATGCATTGTAGCGAAAATATTTCTGGAAAGGGTATTATCATTATCATTCAAGGCAATAGATGGAAGACTTGCACACTTGAGAGTTAAATCGAAACCGAACTTGTCATTTGTTAATAGATACGCACCTACAGAAGAAAGTAGTGAAGAAATAAAAGAAGAATTTTGACACTGTGCGTAACTATACCTAAACACGATATACTGAGGTAAAAATTAAACGGTAAAAAAATTATTAAAATTAATTACTTTTCAAAAAAAAATTGTCAAAATGAAGAAATTCATTGTTTTATTTTTATTGCACAAATCCATGACCTACAGAACTTCGTTGTCTTGAGTAGGTAAGTTATGAATTAAAAAGGTTTAACATTTTTTCTTGAGAAAAATATAAATCTTAATTATTATTAATTTCAAAATCAAATTTTGCGAATTTCACCATGATACAATAATTAAATGAACCATTGCAGTATTTCTCAATACGAAATATTAATTTAATGGCGAAAATCACAAAAATTGTTCAGATTTATTCGATTTAATAAAAGCAATGATAATTAAAAGGAATTGTTTATGAAATCTTTCACGCCTGTTTCAATTCGTCAAAAGAAGTGAGGAGATAACTATTTTGGATTGAATTTTATCAAAGACGTAAATTCATCTTATCCAACTTATAATTTGCAATCAACAAAGATCTGACGTCAAATAAGTTTCAAGATCTACAGAAATTTTTATGTGCATTTTCGGAATGCTAATTATAATAATGATTAATAATTGAGGTGAATGAAATATTGAAAATTTTCAATTTGCACACTGCTGTAAATTTTCGTTACCTTCATTAAGCATAAAAAGAATAATGTAGCTACCATAAAAAATATACCTACGCATAAAATAATAATGTGTATCTACATTCAAAGAAAAGTACCCAAACAACTAAATAATTCTTTGTATTTTTAAATTTAATTTAAAACTTGAACAAAAAATCTCAGCAATCTCTTTGAATGTTCGTCGAAATACCGACATGAGATGGATCGTTGAAAATGTTCGCCGAAATGCAGATTGTTATTGTAAGCGCGATAAAATAAAAAATAGTACAATTAACTAAAAACTTTTTAACAAATTATTAACTTTTGAAAGGAATACAACTTATTTGTATTTGTCGGAATATATCAATTTTTTGTCTAGGTATAAGTATATTGGTTTGTCTACAAACATTCATGGTTACAATATTATAATATGCATGTGAACTGAACATACATATTAACATTTTAAAATAAAAAATTATTTAATATTATTATGTATCTATCTATTTTCCCATTTCAATCTTGAAAATGTATTTATGTTTTTTTTAGATGATACTTACATGTATGATGAAGATGTACAAGTATTAGCTCCAACAGCGCATATTCGTGATGAAGGACATTGGTATGATGAGCCGCCCTATGAAAGTGACCCCGAAGACTTTTTAATGGCAAATAGTCCAGGACCAGCCCCTATCGTACAAAATGGTAGTGCTGGTTTTATTCTTAGCAAACGACTTGAATCCCAAAATGATGAAGGAACATCGGTCAAAAGTAATGAGGATGTATCGATACCATCATCAATTCCAGTAGATATACCTACGGAAGGACTTGTTTTGCCACAGGCTGATCATACATCTAGTATAACACCACTAACGAATTCGAGGTAAAACTTGTAATAGTTCAATTTTGTTATATAAGCTTATTTAATAATAAAATATTTTAAATTGAAACTAGTTAACATTTATTTATAATGGATTTTAGTATTTATTAGTGGTAAACCCGTTCTTCGATCGCTTTAAAATTGGAATCTAGTTAATCCATACCGACTGGCGCTAATGTGGTTCGTCTCCGTTATGGAGAAAATCAAAAATTTTAAAATCGTCCGGAATTCAAGGAGATCTTTTGACGTTAAGATCACCACGGTCATAAAAACAAAAAAGAAGAGTAAATTTTGTCAATCGCGAGCCGCGGGTTGTCGACCCCTGATCTATCGCTGCATTTTCGGCGCTCCCCTACAACGGCCCACTGCGGTGGCAGACGTTGTACACCCCTAGAACCGTTCCTGCATAATATAAGCAAGAATACTTGAATACAGCTATATTTTTTACGTTTCATACAATTTTACAAAATTTGTTGTATAAAATCACCACGTGTACCTACCAGTGGACTAATTTTTTTAAAAGCATCTGCAAAAACTCGCTAGGCAGGAAAAGGAATCTTTCCATCTTAATATTATAATAATAATAATAATAATAATACTTTATTTCCAACAGGTAACCCCAATAATAGGAAAAATTCAAATAAACAAATGAATAACTAAAGAAGAAAAAACATAAAAATTACATAACAAAGAAAATCAAAGATTATGTCTGAGAATTTAAGTATTCGTATACGCAATTTTTTGTTTTGATGGGTCCATTGCATCTAATATCACATATTTGCGTGATTTTATTAGTGTTTTCACACATTGTGTTAATAGGACTTTTCTTCATTACATTTGTTCTGTAGTGTTCTATGTAAAAAATTTCGTTACTTCTCCTACCTTCCCTGGCTGGAACATATTTGATGGTTTTAACTAATTCGTTGCAGTCCACTAAGTGATTTAATAATTTTTGTAAGAATAAAACAGATGTTACGAACCTTCGATTTTCAAGGGATTAACAATTGTTCATACTCAGTAACTGTTCATGGTTAAAGCCTCGTTCTGGATATACCCCACTAGTCTTCAAGTGAAGGTACTGAAGGTATCGTCGTTGCACCGATTCGAGTAAATCCTTATGGACCTGGTATATGGGAGACCACACAATAGAGCCATACTCCAAGGTGCTCCTGACATATGCATAATATAAAATTTTGATACTGTCAAGATTGGAGAAATCTCGACAGCTACGAATAACAAATCCTAAAGTTCTAAAAGCTTTTGTGACCGTTTGTTCAATATGCTTACCAAAATTGAGTTGCGTATCAAATAAGATGCCCAAGTCCTTGAATTCGCTGCAACGATTAATGTTCATGTCGTTGATTTTGTAAATGTATTCAATCGAGTTTGATTTATTTGTGTATGTCATGATGTTGCACTTATCAATATTTAGATTTAGCTTGTTGTTATGACACCAAATTACAATAGTTTCAATATCCTTTTGAAGTTCCTGGCAATCTTCAATTGCTGAAATTGACCGAAACACTTTCATGTCATCCGCATAGATCAGGACCCGCCTCTTGATCGCATTGACAATGTCGTTAATAAACATTATAAATAAGAGTGGGCCAAGGTTGGACCCTTGTGGAACTCCTGAAGATGGTGTGAATACGCTAGACTTGTGACCCATGTATTCAACAAATTGTTGCCTATTATACAGGTAGGATTCCAATAGCAATATTAATTCTTGAGAAATATTAAATAGCCTCAATTTATTGATGAGAATGTGCAGGTCAATTTGATCGAAGGCTTTTTGAAAGTCGGTATATATCACATCAACCTGAAGTCTGTCATCAACTTTGGCTGCTACATATTGCGTGAAACATGCTAGGTTCGTGACTGTAGATCTACCCTTCATAAATCCGTGCTGTACTGGAATAATTTGGTTATCGACATGATCGTATAGCCGCCTACATAATATTGTTTCAAATAGTTTCGAGAAGTTGCAAAGAATAGAAACAGGTCGATAGTTGGTAATCTGTGTTATATCTCCTTTCTTTAAAACTGGACATATACGGGATACTTTCCATATAGATGGGAATGTTGATGTGCAAAGCATACAGTTGAAAATGTGTTTAAGTGGTGTAATTAAATGACGGGCATATGTTTTGATGAGGGAACTTGGAATTTTGTCGGTCCCTGCTGTTTCCTTGTTACTTAGATTACTTAAGGCATCAAGTATATCTCCTTCGGTGATTTCGACTATATTTAACTCTGGATTATTTCTGATAGGAGCTGATTTGGTTGTGTATTTAGGCATATCTTGTACATTAGGATGACGGTAGACACTTTCAAAGTAATTAGCGAATTCGTCAACTATTTTTTGAGGTGAATCAAATGTGGTGTTGTTGTTGTGTAATGGACCTGGTATTCTCGATTGACCTTTTTTATTGGCGGTGAATCTCCAAAACTTCTTTGGATCGTCGCGTAGGTTGTCCTCGATCAGCAATATATAGTCTTTATAATTACTATCGGAGAGCTTCTTGACACGTGCCCTTTGATCGGAGAAAGTCTTGCGTAAAAGAGGTGTATTATGTGTGCGCATCGATTTGCGTATGATGTTTTTCCTTTTAATGGCCTTAATCAGTTCCAGTGAGAACCATGGTGGGTATTGCTTATGGGAACGGCAAACTGTAGTTTGTGGAACAGAATGATCGAACATGTTGTGAAGAGTTTTGTAGAAGATGGTACATGCAGTATTTGCGTTGGGTTCGTCAGTGATGTTGTCCCAACATGCATTATTCATTAGTTCAGAAAGTAAGCAGTGATTAGTTTTTTTGAAGTTATAATTAGTGTTGCTCTTATTGTAAGAGAACTGTTGAGGAGAATCTTTCGGTATATTTATGTCGAATGAAAACGGTGGGTGGTGCAAGTCAACCTTTAGGTTAGATTCGGCAAAGATGAAGTTTGAGCAATGAGTATTTGAGATAACAAGATCTAGCATTCGATCGTTAGTGTTATAAATATTATTGAACTGGGTCATATTAGTGAAATTAAGAAACTGTTTTGCTAATGCAGTTTTCTGGTCATTGCAATTGCAATTGTTGGCACTGAGCATCGGAATATTAAAATCGCCTACCAGAATACATTGTCTGTCGAGATGGTATAACAATATACTAAGTATTTTGTTACAATGCTAGTTGCAACTAGAAATGCGAGTACATCCATTTTCGCAATACAATACAGGATTTTCTATCGAAACATTGTGATCCAACAACGAAATTGGACAGATTATTGATGAGCTTAGAAAACGCTCTGTGAGTATTAAACAAATTTTTTTAACAAAAATCGTCACGCTCTTTACTATTTGTTACAAAGTTATAAAAACAACTTGTATATTGCGGAAAAATATTTATAAATTATTTTATATCCCTGATTTCGTATTTGATTATTTAAATATTTATTTCCCGATGAGCTACATACTTGAAACTTGAAACATAGATCAGAACCCGCTGACGATGCATTCCTTTACTACTTTTAGCAAGCTAGAATTTAAAAAGTTCACCATGATTAAAATGTAAACCTTGACTGACATGACGTATTGATAGTGACAGATTACAAAAAAATTTTAAAAGTACGTTTGATAATAATTCTACATGATTATATAAAAGGTATATGAAAAACTTATAAAACGTGGGGCGCATGTAATGGATAACAGTAAGAATATTGTTTGCCACTACTACTAGAACTTCAGCATCATAAGTGAGTCACACTATATTTAAAATTGTAACTAAGAAGGAACTGGCATTAATTTGTTTTAATTTTGAAATAAAAATCTTATAAAATAATTAATATTGCTTGCTTTTAATCAACAATCAAACTGCTTGATATATTATTGGTAAGTAGGTATATTTTCTATTTCAGATATGACTAGGTAAAGAGAAAATAAAATAAACCTGAAATTTGCCATAATTTTATTTTTCATAATCCCATCAAGATGTTTATATTGTCATGTTTCAAATCAGCTAAAATATTTTAAGTTTGGGATTTGAGAGAAGTTCTACTTATAGTGAAATTTATTTTATCTAATTATCGGATTAATGAATTAAAAACTGATATTAATCTGGGTCGTTACACCTACACTACCGCTCAAAATATTTTTTTTATCAAATTAATATTTTTGATATTATTACATGTATAATTTTATTTATATTAATATACAGGGTGACCCAAAAAAATGATATCACAACATTTTATTATAAGAACTTTATTCGACAGAGGAAAAACCTTTTTATAACAAATAATAATAACCAACATTATTGTTGATAAAAATATTTCACCAGTTTCGAAATAGCCGCCTTCTTCTGCTATACACAACACCAAACGTTTCCGAAAATTTAAAGCTACGCGTCGCAGCTCTTTCACAGATATCAAATCCCACTCACGGCGCAACGACTGCTTTAACGCCTCCAAACTTTTGTTGGGTTTTTCACAGGCTCTGGCCTCCAAAATGGACCACATGCTATAATCCATCGGATTGAGATCCGGTGAGTAGGGGATGTGATAAAATCCGGAAAATGACCCTTGCACCAATTTTGAGATGCTTTCGCCCTATGCGCTGGAGCAGAATCTTGTTGGAACGTCCAACTCTCATCGCCGAAATGTTGATGAGCCCATGGAAGAACGACGGCTTCGAGAATGTCACGTCGGTAAATTTCTTGGTTGATTTTTACCCCCTGATCCACGAAAACCAGAGGGGTTTTCTCAGTTGCACAAATTCCGGCCGGTGATCTACCACAGCAGAAGTACTTGGATCATTAGCAGACCAAATTCCGTCGTTTTGACGGTTGTGCGCTTGCTCGACGGTGAAAAGCTTATCATCTGTGAACAAAATCCGATTCCACGGCAGAAAAGCGGCGCGACGAAGCAGCTGACGACATTTTTGAAGTCACATGAGCTTGTTCCCATCGGTCAACAGTTGAACTTTTCGAAGCTTGTAAGGCTTAACGTTAAGGTGCTCTTTGGCTATTCGGCGGGCCGATTCACGTGAAAGACCGATCTTGCGGTCAATTTTCCTCATTGAGACCCTGGGATTTCGCTGGAGTCGCTTCTTGATGATCTGACGGACCCTCGACGTGTTGACTGTTTGCTTCCTGGATGACGTCCGGTATGCCCACGCTTCTCAATTTGTTTGATCGTTCGGCTGACATTTGGTGCCGCAATACCAAGCCTTCGCGCGATGTCACAATTGTGTATTCCCTGTTGATGTAACCCTAAAATTTTCTCTTTTTGGTTAGACATTTATAAAAAGTAGGATATAACACACACAAAAATTTGACAGCTCACCATACATGTAGCATTTTTAACGGGCAATCCAGGTGTGCCAAAACAAAACACCAACAACAAAAAACTATCACGTTAAAACCGATCAAACTTTGTTATCATTTTTTTTGGGTCACCCGGTATGATATATTGCGATGTCCAAATGCGTAAAATAGTTTTTAAATTTAAGAAAACCTAGTTAATTACCTTTTTTGGAACATCCATCCCCTTTTGTTATGAGCATGAGACTCCTTTAACTTATTTACTTGTGATGTAGAATAATTAAAGTAAAATTTGTCAATTTTAAAATTTATAATTTTATCGGAAAGTTAACAAAATTTAATTTTACAAATACACAGCCAAATAAATTTCATGTAGCATTTAAATTTCAAATTTCGATGTTTTTGATCATCATCCGTATTACATCGGTTTACCAAATAAATCAATTCCGTCTTATTGCAATTTTGGTCTTATTTAAATTTTAGTAATTCTTTGAACCACCTAGACAAAGTTGCAATTTTGATGGCAATAAATACAAATTTTATAAATCAATTTTATCGTGGTTTTAAACTTTACGAAAAATTAATCGTTCGTGCACTTAAATTGTTCTCGCCCTTAATAAATTTGTAGTTTTCATTAGATTGTTGCTGTTTGTTTTATCATTTCACCTTCTGTCGTGAATAAATTTTTGATTCTTCTTTCTGTAGAAATTATTGGCACAAGCACTCTTACTCTGAATTTGTAATTTTCAGGTAAGTTAAATCTTTAAATTGTATTTATCAATTACAATTAAAATTCAAATTATTAAATTTTTGACTCTGGGCTTTTAAATTTTCACACTTGACGAAATGACGGCGTTGCCCAGAATGAATTATTTCACCAATTTTTCTACCTCCTTGATTTTTGTAACTTTGATAACTTTTAATTCTCCCACTTAATTTTGGTGGGAATACAAATTCGCCGCATTCTTTCCGCAATCACTTTCGTTGATTTTAAAAACACTTTATTTAAAAAATTTATAACTGATAGAATTCTCATCGACTTCATTGATAAATATTGGCATTTGTTTTTTCATTCAAAGATCTTGGACCAAAAACATCTTTCATACTCATAATTGTTGAAAACTCAACTCAGAATTTCCTTAGCTGTGGTTTCCAACTTGACTTAATTATTTAATCTAAACATATGAAACCGAATTATTCATCACCATGGATGTTCATTTAAAAGAAAAATCTCACATGCTTAAAACAAATTATCTATTTGAATGTTTTTAAATTAATCCTTGTTTTAAAAAAAAATTATTTATAACAAAAGATGCTAATACAAAATGAATCATCACAATATATTATATATTGCGGACGAGTAGCTCAGCAGAATAATTTTATTCTTAAATAAATGAATTTGTAATCATTGGGCGCCAAATAAATTATAATCAACATGAAAAACTGTCCTTTTGTTCACAACTTGACAACGCATGTGAAGTCGCTTTTAGTTTTTGGGAGAGGCTACAGTTACGGCAAACGTAACTTTTAGGAAGTGCTTATAGTTACGGCAAATGTAACATTTTTACGGCATAAGTGTTTGAAGTGTAATCAATTATATTGATGTTTAATTTATGCAAGTGAGTTTCAGATATATTTTCTGTTTTCAATGAAAAAAATGGTCATTTATAAAAGCATAAACCAATCATCTTTATAGAAACATTATTTTTTAATTTGATAATTGTAACTGATCGGAACAATTTAAAAAAACCACATAAGATATTATAAATGGTGGTTTTATTCAACTGTAGATACCTATACGCTACAAATGATAAGAAAGTTAAATCATATGAATATCATATATACTATATAGTTGCGTTTAGTTACGAATAAAAATAAGGAATAAGAAATTGACAAACTTACAGTTTAATTTATTTATTATTAAATATTTAACATATTGAGTATATACTTTATTTATTTCAATTACATATCATTTACAAACATTTAGAGCAAAACCATTCTTTACTCTTATAACTTTTTTCAATAAACTTAACGCATTTAAAATGAAACCAGTTTAACTTGAGCCGTAACTTGAGCTTTGATGGTTCCCGTAACCGCCGTAAACGTCAAAGGGGGAAGGTTTGCCGTAACTATAAACACTTCCTAAAAGTTACGTTTGCCGTAACTCTAGCCTCTCCCTTAGTTTTTGCAGATAAACTATCCGTTATATTCCTAACCTCACTTTCAGGGATAATAATAGTAGTGTCTTTGCTGAATGCTGATCTTTTATTTTGATGAAAATACACAAATATTTTAAAACTAAGAGTGTAATGGTGATACGTGTTCATAAAAAAAGTTTTACTATATATCATCGCAATTCGAATTTGAACCGCGCGCCTTCTGGTTCCCCAATTCAAACTCGATACCGCCATGCACCTCGTAGTAAGCTCGTGATCGTCAAATCAAACACCCATACGTTGCTAAGAGAACCCTCCAGTTCTTGGTAACCAACATCTTCATATTCTTTTAACAGAACGGACAGCCAATTTAGTGAGAAAGTAACCTAACCTCGAAACTTACTTCTTCGCATAATGTAAACAAAGGACAGCGTCGTCTCAAAATCTATTTAACAAAGGGTTAGTAGCAATTAAGTTTCGAAAGTAAATTCAACCAAGGTTCAGCATTTCGTCCAGAAATGCGAGCGAATCTAAACCCAAACAACAAATAATCATAATAAAACACAGAACTTTAATCTTTATTCGTAGATAAAAAAAAAGAAAAAAAAAACAAAAAATTAAACAATTGAATATACTCGTAATACATTGACATTGCATATTGGTGGGTCTTCTATATTATTCTTATCGACTCTACATAAGTAAATCCTCCTTCGGATTTAGTACATAATCAAAATACCTGCTTCATAAATCATAATACCTTAAATTTCATTTGATCATTATCATTATTAACATAATCTTTGGAATTTAACGTAACCCTCGTAATGTAATCATTATTATTATTAATGTAACCTTTGTAATTCAGTCATTTAATTCACATTTATCTTAACAGTTATTATTGCCTTTAAAATTGAGATTCTATTCTCTTTATATCATTTACTTTTGGACTTTTAGTCTCCGACGTGGCTTAATAGCACCTAAAAACAGAATAGTGTGTAAGATAAATAGAATAGAATGAACATCAATAGTAAAACACAGGAACCTCCTATTCAAAAAAATGCCACCATTATTTACGAAACCACACACAAGATTAGATAAGTCAATATCAATGTCAAAAGGGGGGGTCAGACCATAGATTCATTCACACGGTCCCTAAACCTGATACGATGTTATTCCTCCTGGAAAGTGGACCACATAAATATAGGGGAGGACTGGGTTACGTCTAACTCATACCCCATGTGTGTCCCATCGCATATTACCTCTAAAACACACATGCATTGGTTCAAAACAATGGCATTAATGAGAACAGGAAGCCATGTTGTGCCAACTAAAACCATCTACCTCCACCATTTGATTCAATTTGATTCAATTGATTCAATAACTACTAACACAGAAACCTCCACCAATATGTAAGAATTTACCTAGTGATTAATTTTGAAAGACCCGAAATACCTAATATAATTTATAAATAAGAAAGCCATACTCCAATTCCGATTACAAAATAAATAAAACTGTGAGCCCAAACAAATTTAACCACCCCGAGCGTCCACCCACCATGTTGAAAAATAAATTTAATTCACCTGCGAGTTACAATCTCAATCTGCACTTATTATTATAATTCGTTTTACTTCAATGATAATTTTTACTTTTATTAAATTGATCGTTAATTTTCAAAGTGCGTCTTGCTCTTACGAGAACCAGCAACCAAATGGGGAGAAAAAACCAACCCAACTTAGCACCATTAAGGGTGAAACAGAATGCAACGCCGTAACAGAATGCAACGCCGTCGTACGGCGCTGAACGCAACGCTACGCCGTGAAAAACTTTTTGTACACAATGTACGCCGTCAAATTTCACTTTCGAATTTTATTTAACATTTTATAAGAAGTGTTTTACCTCCTCTTCAACGTTTATTATACACTATTTTGCATTCACGAATTTACTGAAGTAATTTTCCTTCAAAATATTCTAATTTTAATTCGCAGTTTACAGAAAACTTGAAAAGTGAGGTTAGAATAACAGCGTTTACGGCTTAGAAGATAAAATAGGAAGGAAGGAAGGTATGCATATCAAGGCCGAGTCAACGTGGTATCCTATGGCGGCCGGTTAATATAATTGCCAGGGGCGTAGCATAGTCACTAAAGTGTTTTGAACACATGCATGACGATCGAGTTGGAGACCAATATTCCGGAATGTTGATATTTTTCAACTAAATAGCCTTTCTCATCTAAATTTTTAGAAATACAAATTATAAAAGCGGCGTTTAATGTAAATAATTATATAGGATTACTTCGTAATATGTACGCCAATGATTCAAGCAGATTATGGTCAGTAACCTCACAAATTAATGTTTTTGTTATAAAATTAGTTAAATAACTCTAAGTACTTACTTGTGCCAAGTTTTACCACAATTAATAGTTTTTTTAATCCTAGAGGTCCCACAAACACTGCAACTCACCATAATTCAACTTTAAAATTTAAAAATATAGGTCACCGATTACAAACGTGGTGCAATGGGCGGAGTTTCTACCCACGACTTTTGACTCGTACTCGATGCATGTGTTATAGTCCATTTGCTACTTCCTTCCTATTTTATATTCTAAGGTTTACGGCGTAAAAGTTGAAAGTTGATCATCTTTTACGTAACGTAACGCTCGACGCCGTCCATTGTGTGCAGTCAAACCTGTTTACACGCATTTCAACTTGGACGTGACATTTGACGCCGTACGACGGCGCTGCATTCTGTTTCACCCTTTATCTTCCTTGACCGTTACTCATCCCCTCTTGTCAAAAGTCTTCCTACCCTTTTCTACCGCTAGATGACCCTTTTCAAACCAGTCCCGTACCGAAATAACTTAACACAAATTAAACTTGGCGGCAAATTTAAATAGAAATTTTAATATTACAACTAAGATTAAATTACAAATTATTAAACAGGTGAAAATACAGAAATATAATGGTTTAAAATTAACTTTTTTATTTGTTTTAGTGAAGCACTGAATGTTTTCGTAAAGGAAAGTAATACTTCCAAATACCTTAATTTGTTCTTGTGGGACCGTGATTTTACAAATACATCAATCTTCGGATGCAATCAAAGAAAAAGGATAACATTAGCTTTATACTGATACTGCGTCATGTCCAAAAGTTTAATTTCCTCTGTCCATTAATCAAAATTATAAATAATCTCCCAAATTATATCAATATTTTCCAAATGTTTCAAACATAACAATAACGTCCATTCGTAGCACAAGTTTTTCAAATTACAAATTTTTATATAAGTTCAAAAGAAATCTGCGGTTAAAAAGAACAATCCTTTCACCTTCACAGTTAAAACAATACTCAAAATGGTGCATTTCGGCACTGATATTTATAACTTTTGGAAAAATAACTAGATTTTTCAATTGTTTTGCTCAAATAAAATTTTTTTTACTTGGCTTTGGAAATTGTTCAAAATTATTTTGTTACAGATTTTCTCCAAATTTGGTGGAAAGTTTCCTCCATAGGTGAACATGCTACTGAACAAATTTCATGTCTTTTCGTTCATCCTAACATCTTCTACAAGCGAAAGAGTAACCATATTATTCTTTCTCGGTTGCTATGCATTCCTAAAATGCTCATAAATATCTTCCTAGCCATTTTATTGCTTTCATATTTGTATTGAATATTAGATGAGCTCCCACAGTTTCTTTGTATATAAGTTTCACTATCCAGAAATTGTTATTCCGCAAACAAACACTTTACATAAGTTTTCACCCAAATGTCAAATACAAATTCACATGAATCGTTCTAACAACACTATCATTTGGTTTCAAATTTGGTACGCACCTTAAATACTATTCAACCTTCTTATAACAAATACCATTTTTTACATAAATTATAATTTGCAGAGAGCAACTGTTACTATTAGTTTCCTTCGATAAGGTAGCATGGATTAATCATCGTATGAAGTTTTGACAATTGAATTCTAGTGTACGAGCTTTCTTTTCCAACATAAATTGATGATTTATTGGTATAGCCTAGAAGAAAGTCGATCAAACGAAGTTTTAAGAACAACGAATGATAAAATAATTAAAGACGTTTTCCTATGCAAAGAAGTTTCTAAAATAAACCTGCCCTTGAAGTAAACCTCAGGCCAGCCTTTCATGTTGCTATAATGTGTAAGGTAACATAATATTATGAGAATTGAAAATAATGACTTTAAAATAAGCAAAAGTTTAATTAAATTTTACCTTCTAGGTTCAACGTTAAATCGAAATGACGTCATCGTAATGACGTAATGCATCGTAATAATGGAAAACAAAAATAAACAAAGTACTATAGGTAAAGCAAATAATTCTACACATCAAACATGGCAATATGTATATATTGTTGTGATACCCTTCAGCTTAGAATATAAAATAGGGAGGAAGGAATGTATGAATATCAAGTCCGAGTCAACGTGGTATCCTATGGCGGCCGGTTAATATAATTGCCAGGGGCGTAGCATAGTCACTAAAGTGTTTTGAACACATGCATGACGATCGAGTTGGAGACCAATATTCCGGAATTTTGATATTTTTCAACTAAATAGCCTTTCTCATCTAAATTTTTGGAAATATAAATTATAAAAGCGGCGTTTAATGTAAATAATTATATAGGATTACTTCGTAATATGTACGCCAATGATTCAAGCAGATTATGGTCAGTAACCTCACAAATTAATGTTTTTGTTATAAAATTAGTTAAATAACTCTAAGTACTTACTTGTGCCAAGTTATACCACAATTAATAGTTTTTTTAATCCTAGAGGTCCCACAAACACTGCAACTCACCATAATTCAACTTTAAAATTTAAAAATATAGGTCACCGATTACAAACGTGGTGCAATGGGCGGAGTTTCTACCCACGACTTTTGACTCGTACTCGATGCATGTGTTATAGTCCATTTGCTACTTCCTTCCTATTTTATATTCTAAGCTCTTCAGGCACAAAGAAAGCGGGTTGCGTATTTTAGAGATAAAGAACTGTAATTGCAACTTGGAGGGACAATAAAAACAAGGCTCTCCTATTTGTTCCTGTTCGTGTTGTGTTTTGTTTCGTTAATTTAAGTTTTTATAATTATTTAATTGTTGCGTTTTATTGTTGAAGTTCATTTTTATTGTTAGTTTTTAAAATTTGTTTATTTCGTTTTTACATGTTAAATGACTCACCAAATACTGACGCCAGCACAGTCGGAAACTAAATATAAAATTTAATCAAGATTATTTAATAAAAAAATAAAAGAGCGAAACCAAGGAAAATTGAACACGAGATTTTTGGAAACCAAGAGGACCAAGAATAACAACGATGATGAGGGCAGTCTTACTCGGGGAGCGATCCAGATAGGTTCGTTCGTGAAAGTTTATGAAGAGAAAATTGATTTCGATTATAGAAGTAATCGAGAGTTGTTTGGTTCAGGAAGTACCAAAGAGAAAATATAATTTAAATATTCAGGGGTAACCGAGAGTGGTTATTTTCCTTGAAAGAGGAAGAGGAGTGTCGACAAGCAGTCGAATAGATCAGAGTATAGAAGAAGAAGTCCATGTTACGAGTCATGTTGGAGTCAGTTGCAGTTCCAAAGGTTGAAGCAGAAGTAGGAGATAAAAAGTTCGGTAGTGAGGTTAACAAATTAAGAAGATTCAAGAGTCAAGCTGGTCGAAGTATTTGCGTGAGTCTTGTTTATTGGTTATTGTTTCATTGCGGTAATAATAATAATTATAAAGTTGTTATACCTATATTGTTGTTTTATTTAAAACTGTATAAAAGATGGCGGACGAAGGTTTTACGTGCGAACTTTCAAGGGTTACAAAGGACGTTTTGATTAAAATAATATTGAGTAAAAGTGTACCGACGGGAACAAAGTTGAGTGGGGATCTCAGAAAAATTATAGAAAATAACGTAATAAGTGATGCGTCAGCAATAACAGACGGAAAGCATGAGGAGAGTGGTGGTAGCTCATTGAGTTACGTAGAGTTGATTC
Source organism: Cantharis lateralis (assembly GCA_963170105.1). Classification (NCBI taxonomy): domain Eukaryota; kingdom Metazoa; phylum Arthropoda; class Insecta; order Coleoptera; family Cantharidae; genus Cantharis; species Cantharis lateralis. The sequence continues at coordinate 17,373,549 of OY720629.1, forward strand.
AAGCTAGGGGTGAGGGGGACCAAAATCCTACTCACACCTCCTCGTTGGTGGTCCCTGGTAACTTGTGGAGAACTCTCCGAGATCGGGTAACCAACCCCGGTGGAAGAGAGAAATCCGCAAGGCTGACGTGAGAGGTTTTCTGATGGAGATCCACATCATTCTCCCTCCTAAGCCAAGGTGAAGGCAATCGCGCCGAAGGCTGCATGGCGTCTGGGAGTGAAGCAGACGTCCCTAGCGATGCCTTGGGGTTGGAGGCCTCAACGAAAAATCTCCAAAGAAGAACCATGATGAACGACAAAAAAGAAACTGAAGTTACGATGCAGGGGCTAGGAAACCCAGTATCGGTCGATACAAGTGGCGTGAGAGAGGACCCTCATCGACCGTTAGCAAGCGACCTCTCAGCACCTTCGACGAGCAGCCAGGTCGAGGTGCTAAAGAAAGCTACTGGCGAAACAAAGAAGGACTCCAGGAAACCAAACCAAAGGGGAAAAACCGGAGCCGGCTCGGAGAGCGAGGTGACTCGAAAGCTGAGAGATAGAGATCGACTCAAGTCGGGGCCTACCTTTGGTACGCCGCCCGGGATGACGAAGAGTCCCCAGGTAACCGGGGGGATTGATATAAAACCGCAGGCATCGATAGCCGCGCTGAAAAAGGTGATGGGCAAACATAACAACATTGCTCTGGATGTCAGGGAGGCGGCTAGGGTCTGTATGGAGTCTTTCCGGAGAACGCTGGAGGAGCTGGATGCCCTGAAGGCCATCCAGAATGAGCGGGGGGCACCTGACCCGAGTTCCCTGGACGACATGGAAGGAATCTTGCGTGAACTGGCTGAAGCTGCAGCCGCACAGACGGCTAAAATAGAAGCAGTCACTGAAAAGCAAGAAGAAATTAGAAGGGCGTCTGAACGACAGGAAGCCCAAGCAGAGCAAAGAGCTGGCCGCATCAAGACTGCGATAAACATGGCTTCCGCGGAGTGCTCTCGAGCCATAAACGAGGTCGGAGCGGCGGTGGAGGCCATTCAGACCAGCGGCATGGATGCGTCTTTGCCTTTCACGGACCTGGCAGCGATTCAAAATGTGGCTGCAGCGATGAGGGAAGTAGTGTATAATTAGGGTGGCAGCCATCTTGGTTCCAAGTAAGGTCAACCACGCCCCCCACTTTTCAAGGTCGAGTTCCTATTGGTCGAAAGCCACACCCACTTTTCAAGGTTAAACACAAAATACACCCCCTCTTCATCCACACCTCGCGGTAATCCAAGGTCATCGAATGAGGTTATTACTCAAGGACAAATTTTAGCTATTGGCTGATGACAGACTCAAGGTCTATTGTTGACCTTCATAGTTGCTATATATTGACTTTCCTTTGTGTGGATTGTTAAGCCGGGATCCCATGAGTGGTGCATTGATCAAATGTTGGCCATAGAAGGACGCTTACCACTTACGGGATCGCATTAGTTAGAAGGAGACAGTAAGTGCACTTCTATGACCAATATTGACCAAATGCACCACTCGTAGGATCCCGGCTTTAAGTGTATAATTAAGAAATTTTTTTGTGCAGTGGAATATTTAAATGTTATTTATAGTAGATATTAGTAAACAATGACCTGTTAAACTGCATACAAAATAACATTAAATTGTATGCAGTTTAGTAATTAAGCTAATTGTCAACTTTTCATTAGATGTAATTTAATGTTATTTTGTATGCAGTTTAACAGGTCATTGTTTACTAATATCTACTATAAATAACATTTAAATATTCCACTGCACAAAAATATTTCTTAATTAATTAATAAAACTTTCATGAGATGCTATTTCATGTTATTTTGTATGCAGTTTAACAGGTCATTGTTTACTAATATCTACTATAAATAACCTGGTTTCGTGTTACTTACACAGTTAAAAATAATATCGCAAGATGTTCACATGTGAACTTTGCAAGTTGACTTTTAATAGAAAATACAATTTAACGCGTCATCAACAACTTAGTTGCAAGGAACGAAATCAAAGAATGGAAGGTATGAATATTATTTATATATTTATTTATTTTTTTTTTGTAAATTTTAAAAATTGTATATTACATTAATTCACAGATTTTCATGATGCAATAAATACTCCATCAACTAATGCAGCGAAAAAATTAAAACAACCAGTAAGTTAAATAAACTCATTAGACATTTTACATTAAGATATTTGTTTGCAATATAAATGTATCCAACATCATTGCCACTATAATTCAATAGAACATAAAAATAAATGTATAAAAACACATTCAGATAGGGTAATGTTAATAAATTCATCATTCAAATGTCGAATTCAGTCATATCGAATCTTGAGTCCATATAAAAGAATTATTTTAAAGGAATTCATTCAAGACATTAAAATCGATTTGCTACAATTAATAAAAGAAGCAATTGAAAAATTTTGCTCGTTGAAAATTAACTTTCAATTATTTGGGGAGTATATCCAACAAACCAAAGCGGTGGTAGAAATAAAAAGTTTTAACACCAAAAATTTTATAACTACGCGATCATCAAATTTAGATGAACTATTATTATTAATTTCCAATATTTTAAATAGTAAGATGAGCGAATTCCAGGAACGGGACTCTGGGTGGAGCTTAAGACAAATTTTATATATCGAAGTAAATTTGAATAAATTTAATCCATTGCATGGAGGAAATAATTCTTTTTTAGAATTACCGACATCCATTAAAAAAAAGCAAGCTGTTTTAAATATTAGAAATAGTGATAATTATTGTTTTGCTTATTGCATTTTAGCCGCTTTTCACAAACCTAAAGGACATGAGTTGATGCCAAGCTCATATCCAAATTATTTCGGAATTTATAATTTTGAAGGTATAGATTTCCCAGTTAAATTAACCGACATTGAAAAATTTGAGAAATTAAATGAAATTAGTTGCAATGTTTTTGGACTTAAACAAGACGAAAAAACACACACAATGGTTTTAATAGGACCATATCACCACACAAAATTAAAACGTGCAGCTCATGTTAATCTATTACTTTTAGAGGATAATAATAATTGTGGAAAATTTCATTATTGTTTAATAAAAGATTTATCTCGGTTAGTTTCTACTCAATTAAGTAAATATCATCATGCAAAATATATTTGCAATGGATGTCTCCAGTTTTTTAATGTAAAATATAAATTAGAAAGGCATTGCGAATACGATTGTGGACATGTACGCGCTAATTTACGCTCAGATAAAAAATTTCGAATTGATAAATTTGGTAATAATGTAGTCGAAAACATTTTAAAATTTGAACATATTCAAAATCAACTTGCAAGTCCTTTTGTTATATATGCAGACTTTGAAAGTTTATTAGAACCTATCTCAACTGTAAATCCTAATTCAGATCAATCATACACTATGAAAACCGAACATCATAAACCTTATTCTTTTGGTTACTATATTAAATGTAATTTTAATTATATAGATCATATCGAGGAGTAAATTGTGCTTCCATATTTATGGAATATTTAGAATCGGATGTCAAATATATATATGATAGATGTTTAAAATTTATCAAACCGATGATTGCTCTTACTCAAAATCAAATAAACGAATATAATAGTTGTTTAGCATGTCATATCTGTGAAAAACCATTTTCAAAACTGAATTTTAAAGTCAGAGATCATTGTCATTTAACGGGGAACTTTCGCGGCGCAAGTCACTCAATTTGTAACCTCCATTATAAAAATCAAAACGTGATCCCAATATTCCTACATAATTTATGTAATTATGATGTCCATTTATTCATCAAAAACTTAGCGATGAATAATGAAAAAGTCGACGTTATCGCTAAAAATAAGGAAAAATGTAACGTACGGGGTTGTGTTTGTTTTTCGCACTTAATAATTTTTCCATGTTCTAACCCAGAGTTTTGAGATGCTCCAGCATTAGAACAAAATACCAACTCGAAATTAAATTCTTGTGGATAGGGAAATATTTATTTTTGTTGCTGCCACCATCCCTTTTCCACAATGATAATGAACTTATCTCCTCGTTGGTAGTTTTGGAAAATAATTAAGTGGTTCTGGTAGCTACTGGAAAAGCGTTTCACCAATCCTCCTCTTTTATTGGGAAACGTGAATCGACGGCTGACGGTAAATTAAAAAATTGTTTGCGTCGTCCGATAAATAGGATAACTAAAACTTTCCTTAATTTTCACCTTTTAAACTAAATGAAATGTTTAACTTTTTTTTTAAATTATTTATTTAAAATTAATATAATATATAAAAAAAAATAAACCTTATCTAATACAATTACCCTATTGAAAATTATTATTCCCTAACTGGAAACCTATTTAAATTTTAATAATATATACTTAAAATAAACACTTCAAACAATTAGTTCAAAAATTCATTCCATATAACTAAATCAAATTAATTACGTACAACAAGCGAATAAACGATCACTCAAGTTTGTCAATCACAAATGACAAACCATCCAAAACGAAATGCATATAACTCGCAATTATTAGCCATAAAAAAAAAACAAAGAAAGGAATATTATAAAAAATTCTTACCATAAAATATGTAAAAACAAATTGTTAAACACCACTTGATATTTAAGTAAACCAATTTAACTTTATGTCACAAAATTAAAAAAACAACACGTTTCAAATTCATTAATGAAACAAGTACCGATTTAAATTAATTGAATTTAAATTTGCACCAAATTTAATTATTTAAAAAAAAACACAATTGAAAGATATCACTCAAAATTGATCACCCCGAGTGAAAATGGAACAGAGGTTCCCCTAGCCGAACAAAAAAAAAAAATGGACCTCTCGGTTTTTCAAAGTTCATGTGTCCCTTTTTTATATTAATTTTCCTTCCTAGCTTTTTTGAAAAGTCTCCCACCTGAAAAATCCTACTTCTTGCAAAGAAGGGACGTTAAATTAATTAAAGAGGTCCCTTTCCCCCTTCTGCACGGTCCAAGATTTACATTTTATTTTAAAAAACAACACGTGCATAAATATTGCTTTCAAGTGGTGAACGCTATGACTCGTAGTATATTTTTCTTTCTTTTAATTTAAAATAATAATTTTATTCAATTTTGAATATTGCAAGTGTTTTTCCAAAAATTATGATATAATTTTTGGATAAGAGCCTCTTATATTCGCACTTTAAATTGCACTTGTGCAATACTACATATTAATATTTTTTAATTTAAAATAATAATTTTATTCAATTTTGAATATTGCAAGTGTTTTTCCAAAAATTATGATATAATTTTTGGATAAGAGCCTCTTACGCTCGCACTTTAAATTGCACTTGTGCAATACTACATATTAATATTTTTTAATTTAAAATAATAATTTTATTCAATTTTGAATATTGCAAGTGTTTTTCCAAAAATTATGATATAATTTTTGGATAAGAGCCTCTTACGCTCGCACTTTAAATTGCACTTTTGCAATACTACATATTAATATTTTTAATTTGAAATAATAATTCTATCCAATTTTGAACATTGCAAAGTGTTTTCCTATTAGATAATTTTGTTTTTATATAACTTAGTAAACCTATGAACAATCAAAAATTTCTGCCATGAAATTTTTGGATTGTTACATTACTTCCCTCTCAAAAAAAGATGTGAGCTCACCAGAGCCGCATACTTTTATCAACTACTCTTATTCTACCAATCAAAACATTACTGAACTAACTAATCCTAACTCAGGATCCTTATAATAAAAAAAAAGAAATAATAAAATGTTCCATATTCACATGTCGTGTTAAAGTTATATTTGGCGAAATGTATTTACCGCACTCGGACTACGAACTATAGTTTGCGTTAAGCACAAGTTTCATATTAGACACACAGGGAAAAATTTTAGATATGGGCAATGCTGGTTGGAGCAGTAGCACTGATGCCTTCCTCGTTGGTACGATTGACTGATTTATCCGTCCAATGTTGATCTGTAGGCAATGCTGGGTACAATGATGACCCCTGTTGATTACAAGTGGGTGCTTGATCATGTACTGTGACTTCGGTTAGTTCAGTCTTTTCCATATTTCCATTAGTTTGCCATCGGTGGCGATGCATTAATAGTGTGGCTAGAGTACTCCAGAAACTAGCCAAAATAGATAAACCACAACCCATGGTTTCATACAAGTGAAATCCATTTAGTATTACACTTATGCAATATTTAATTGCTTTAAATATAGTGTAAAATCCTATCAATCCACTGAAAAACATCCCAATGTCAGTGAACCATCCCCATATTTGTTTCATAGTGGAATGGGCAAGTTCTTTCATTTCTTGCGGGTTAAACATTTTAAGGGTAGAAAACCCTTGACTTCCAGCTTCTAAACCAGCAACTCGACGAGCTATAATATTTTCTACCGCTTTTCGTTCCACGCCAAAAGTTAGTACTTGTTGGACTTTGCTGACTTCTTCCTGAGTATAGAGTCCATATTGACCTACCGGTTGTATCGGACTAAATTTTAGTTTTGGATCTGCATCAACAGTTAATTGTTGAGGATTATTTTTAATAGTAGGATAGGGCGTTAACCCAACCCATTCGTTGTCAATGTAGTACAATGGTGGAGTTAATCCATTACATTCTACTTCTTCGGCATGTCCTTGAATAATCCTAGTTACGGGTGCCATATACATAGTTTTATTATCGACTTCAATTGGGAGTTCATGGAAACATTTGTTAGACCGTCGAATCTTTACTAGTTTAGGGACGCATCTCATAACATAAAGCACCTCCCCCAATACTCTCCCAACATACCCTTTGTCCAATTTTAACGTTTGACTAATCGCGTGTGGCGCAAACGGTGCCATTAATAATCGATTTCTTAACACTTCTCGTTGCACTAAGCATCGTCTATGAACCGTATCTGTGTATAGCCGATTTATATTCCTTTTAACCGATTGTTCAATGTAGAGGAATTTGCTATTTACATAACTAGTAAGGTCTGTGTTCTGTACTTGCACTTGCATTTTAGGTTGAAGATAACTGTTTATCAAACCGTTCACTACTATAAGTCGCGGATGTTCCGTTTGCCACACTTCTTGATTACACAATATCGTTCTTCTTTTCAGAGATAATGCAAAAATTTTATCCCCACCTTCGACTACAATAATTCTCTCTTGATTGTTATCGTTTATTACTTGGGTTGCAGGACCACGATATAATAGGCTTAAATTGTCATCACATTGGGTTAAAGAGGTGTCTTCCCACACGGTTTCTCCTAAGACGGTATCGAAACAGTGACCTCCAGTGAATGGGCAAGTCACTCCGCCTATTAAGCTCAATTGATTTTCTTCCAATTTAACTTTGGCAAGATAATCTTGGACTCGTATTCGGATTGTTGCTAATATGTAAACATTTTCCCAACTTTGGCCTCCTTCGTGATAGGTACCTCCTTTACATCTTCCAGCTGCGTCTACCTGACCTATAATAGTCAACGATGCAGAAGTTGATCCATTCATCACGATTTGCCCAATTTGTTGCTGATAAATGCTTAACGTTTTATATCTATGTACGTTGACACATTCTTCCTTTCCAATCTGATAAACGTAACTCGATATACCACCTGCTACTAGGGAACTGTGACTATGCATCCCACAGTAACTCATAACTCGGGTAACTTCCACCAAACACGTTAGCACTTTTTGGAGTTTGATGTCATTCCTCTGTATGACCTGTACATCTATCTCCATGCTGGTGTACTCTTTCTCTGGTTCCGGGCATTCTGCCACGTCACGAATTGACACAGCAGATATGTCGCTTCCTTGATCTTCGCAATCGTAGGCGATAAGGGTCGAAGCCTGGCATACCCACAAGGAAATTAACACTACCGATGTCCACTCCGCGTATTGTTTACGAATGTTCAACATGGCGAAACGCTGTCACTTTGTTTATTAGTTAGTGTGAACACAGTCGTAAGTTTTTCCGCACAAACTTTATCGCACAATTTCTAGTTGCTCGTAGCTTTCAAGGAATCATAAAAAAAAACAAACTCAAAATCCAAAACAAACAAAAGTCAAATAAAATAAAATTAACATTTGTTTTGTATCTATTGAATTACTCATTCGTAATTCTAGAATCAAAGTTCTATAAGTATGATACAAAACCCTAAAAGAAAAAAAAACAAATTTTAAAACCTTGAAATAATTTTAAAACTACATTTTAACAATCATCTTGTACCATTTGAATTACTTATTCGTAATTTCTAGGACCGAAATCCTATGTGTATAATACAAGAACCTGAAAGAAAATCAAAAAAAAATAAAAAATTTTAATTGAAGTCAAATTAATATTTGAAAATTTATTCAATCATGAATGTTAATCAAGTATCTAAATTTTTTTTTTTTTTTGTAAAAGCCAACTCTGGCATTTAAGTTTTAATAAATGACAAAACGTCATGAACAGTAACTTTTTTAAAAATTGTTCACTGCATTATCCATGCATATTGTACCCTTTTCGAGTTAAAATTTTACGAGAGATTTCCAAATGCTTAGATAAATCTTAATGATTCAAACTCCGTACCTGGAAATTTAGGATACATATTTTATAAACTTGGAATAATTTCCAACATTGAAGTTCACTTTTAGAGAATTCAACCCCGCGCTCTAAAAGTATCGGCATTCGATCATTCATTCCTCATTTTCTCCCCGTTTTATCTCATTATAGGCATTGGAGGTCATATATTCAAAACAAATGGTATTCACAGACACCTACGTTTTAAATTAAAATGATCAATTAAAAATACATTACTTGTCTACATCAAATGTACAATAATTTCCGAAACTTGCCTGCGGTGACTCACATTGGACCCACCCCGTACATGGTACTCTTAGTGAATCAGAAAAGAAGATGCCGTTCTTTAGAGGACTTTTACCTCAAGCTACGGTAAGCTGTAGCGTTATTCTAACCCCGACGGCTACACAGGGGTGCCTGCGGTGACTCACATTGGACCCACCCCGTACATGGTACTCTTAGTGAATCAGAAAAGAAGATGCCGTTCTTTAGAGGACTTTTACCTCAAGCTACGGTAAGCTGTAGCGTTATTCTAACCCCGACGGCTACACAGGGGTGAGGTTTACCTGAAGGTATATATATATATATAAAAAAAAAATACTTTCTAAAATTAATCTAAGTTACCAAAACAAAACAAAAATTGTTTCATATAAAAATATTATTTTGAAAGTTAAATAAAATAAAATAATTTCTGTATTATTGGATTTAAAGATCTAATCTATCGGGAGGTCTCCGCACCCTTGTTGACCTACGTAAGACCGGTTCGGGTTCCACATCTGACTCACTATCTGTTCTGTCGCTTTCTATTTCGCTCGAGCTTTCCCGCAAATCATCAGGTATTCGCGGCGCTGCGTCATTTGCGGGAGGCGGTCTAATGACTTCCCATAGTGGAGGAAGCATTGGTAATTTCAACGGCGCACCATCGACGTCCGAGTCCACCGGGTCTCCGTCACTTTCATCAGCCGAATCGTTACTTTCCCCCTCTGAGTTCTCGGATCCTAAATTCACCTGAGGTGGTGAAATTTTGCTTTTACTTTTAGTATCTTTCCCCAAAAAGGGCTTTAACCTATTCACGTGAACTATTTGTTCTTTTCGTGAACCAACTTTTCTTATTCTGTACGTTACAGGACCTATTACACCAATAATTTCAAATGGACCAATCCATGGTTTGCTTAATTTTTTCGATAAACCAATTTTTGACGCCAAGTCTCGTAAATAGACTAGGTCACCTATCTGAAAATACCGTTCCACCGTTTTTTTGTTAAATTGGTGAGCCCGTTTAATTTTTGCCGACTCCGTATTTTCAAATACCTGGTCATACACTCGTTTTAATCGCGCTTGTAATTCCGACGCATAATTTTCAGCGGTATCATATTTTACCCTATCTAATTTTACAAATTCATCCATTGGGAGGGTTTGATCCCTTCCATGTAACAAAAAATATGGACTGTACCCTGTTGTACTATGAACATTTCCCCTGTAGGCCATCATAACAAGGGGAACCCACGTATCCCAATCTTGTTGATTTGGAGACAAATAGTGAGATAAGGAATCCTTTAAAACGCGATGCATTCGCTCTATTTGTCCATTAGTAGTAGGCGCATAACTAGAAGTATGAATTTTCTTTACACCTAATATTTCGCAAACTTCCTTAAATAATTTAGAAGTAAAATTTGCACCTTGATCTGTCAGCAACCTTTTAGGGGCTCCATGACGCGCGACTATAAATTCTACGAACGCTCGCGCAATAGTGTCGGCTTTTTGGTCCGGGATGGGAATCGCCTCAGCATATTTTGTAAAGTAATCCTGAAACGTTAATAAATACCTATTTCCGCTGAAGGTTGGGACCAATGGACCAACTACATCCATAGATGTTAATTCCCACGGCTCACAAACAGCCGAAAAATGTTGTAAAGGTACCTTTTTGAAGTGCGGGGAAGTTTTTCTTTGATTACAAGAATCGCACTCAGAGCAATACTTGGTGACATCCGCTTTCATAGTTTTCCAATAAAATCGCTTTTTTATGTTATCTAACGTTTTCTTCTGACCTGGGTGACTCGTCATTGGAGAGTCGTGAAAATCCTTCAGCACCCTTTTTATAAATTCTGTTGGAATAATTAATTTGTAATCGGTGGATTCCTCATCAAATTTATATACCAGCCCTTCCTTGTCCAGTACATACGGACCCGCGTCCTGATAATCTTCGTCACCAATCAAATTTATAATTTCCTGACAAAATTTGTCCTTCGACTGCGCATCGACTAACGCGGTCGTGCTCCATTCCGGGATGATATTTTCCTCCTCTTGATCTGCCCAAACTACCTTGATATTTTCCTTCCGAGGAAGATCATAAACACATATGTTTATCGTGGCATCTCGAAATATGAATTTTAACATCTCTTCAACTTTGGCCCACTCTAAACCATCTAACCCGCATGCCAACTTAGGGATGGCTAAACTATCATCTCCATTTTGTGTTAAACGAGCCTTCAGCTCTACTAACGTTTCCCATAGCGAGTCATAAGTCGGTTTATGAAAATAACATTTCTTTGTAATTAAATAATACACATTTCTCGATGATAACCGTAATTCGGCTACCTCGCCTACACTTTTCCGTTGTTTTTTCAAAATATCTATCGACCCCCAGTTTTTTCTAAATTCTAGCGCAATTCCCTGACTCATTTCGAAATCTTCCGAAACGCAATGCGCCAACGCATGACCCTCTGGCGCTTTGAATAGGTCATCTTGTTTTATTGTGTAACTGCGCGCTTGCGGTAAACTATTGTACAATAAATATTCCTGAAATTCATTATAGTTCAGATCACTAAAATTTTCTTCCTTGCTATACATTCTACTAAGTGCGTCAGCATTTCCGTGCAACCTACCAGGTCGATGGACTACCTTATAATCATATTCCGCTAGCATTAAAGTCCAGCGAATAAGTCTAGAATTAGGGTCGCGCATGTTCAGCATCCATTTCAACGGACGGTGATCTGTTATCACCGTAAATTTTCTACCATATAAATAACACCTAAATTGTTTAATTCCATAAACTACCCCCAACAATTCTTTTTCCGTAGTGGAATAGTTTAACTCGGCTTTACAAAATTTCTTACTAGCATATGCTACTGGCCGTTCTTGTCCATTGCGTATTTGACTCAGTACAGCACCAGTACCAACACCGCTGGCGTCTGTTGCTAAAATAAATTCCTGTGTAAAATCAGGATACACTAAAATTGTATCGGACGTTAACGCACTTTTTAAAATTTTTATTGCATTTAATGTTTTATCGGTAATTTCAAATTTTATATCCTTCTTCGTAAGGTGCGTTAGAGGTGCCGCTATTTCCGCAATATTTGGTATAAATTTTCTATACCAATTTATCAATCCCAAAAATGATCGTACCCCCTTGACTGTTTTAGGAATTAGGAAATCTTTAATTGCTTGTACTTTCTCAGGATTAGGTTGCACACCTTCCTGCGAGATTATATGGCCTAAATACTTTACCCTTTTTTGTAAAAAATTACATTTCTTGGGTCGAAGTTTTATATTCGACTCTTGTAGCCTTTCAAATACTTTTGCTATCCTTTGAATATGATCTTTCTCCCCTTCTGAATTATGAATAATTATGTCATCCAAATAAACCATGCAAATTTCTCCAGTTAACCCTGACAATGTTATATTCATAAATCTTTGGAAAGTGCCTGGAGCATTTTTTAACCCAAACGGCATTTTCAAATACTCGTAATGCCCCTGAAAAGTACTAAATCCTGTTAATGGTATTGATTTTTCATCCATTTCAATTTGATGATACGCTTCAGCTACATCGATAACAGTGAAGAGCACTTTGTCCCCTGACTTGTACCCTTGGAGAAGATCGGTTACGTTCGGAATAGGGTAATATTCCGACTGGGTCAGTTCATTAATCGATCTATAATCGATGCACATCCGCACCTTCTCCTTACCGTCTGGCAATTTCTTCGTTACTAGAACCACAGGTGCTGACCATGGACTGGAAGAATCCCGAATGGTTCCAGCAGCTAATAACCTATCAATTTCTTCTTGTAATACTTCCCTTTGCTTGTAGGGAATTCTATAAGGTGCCTTACAAACGGGTTTTGAACCTGGTTGTAAAATAATAGCATGCTTAACTTTTGTAGTGCATGTCAATTCGTCATCGTCTTCCCTAAATAAACCGCAAAATCTCCTCAATAATTTTAACATTTCCCGTTTGCTAAGAGGATCTAGATGATCCAATTCAAAACCCCTTTCGATCCAATCATCATTTGATGGATCTATTTTATTTATCGACTCTTTTTGTCGGTCGACTTTATTTAATACTTCTGCGAGAACTGCCACAGCAACAATTGTTCCTTTTGGCACTACAACTTTATTGTTAGTCAAATTTATAATCCTTATTGGCACTTGATTGGAAATTTTTACTATAGAATTTGCAATATGCACAAAATCAATACCTATTTCCTTTGATTCGATAACTGCATATTTTCCTTCAAGTAATTTATTTAATTTGGCGTTACAAAGACATTCTGAACGAGGTAATATAATTATATCTTCAATTAAACTTGCTTCCGTTTCATCTATCGTGGATAACACCTGCTGTGCACTCCTTGCATATTCCTCTCGCGTTTCACTTTCTTGTTTATCCTTCGCTTGTCGTTCTAACCATTGTTGAGCTTGCCGATTCATTTCCGCAACTCGGTCGATTACTATTTCTTCATCTTTGATTTTTGTTTTTGGTGAGGTGATTTTATCATTATTTAGTGACCTGATTAGTTTCTTTCCGCTATCGTTACCCCCTAATTCACCTAATGTTTGCACCGTAACGGAAACATCGATGGGTGACTCATGTTTTTGAGCAGTGCGCCACGACGCCAATGATTTAACAATTTTCTTTTGCATGCCAGCTGGTTCTTGTTGTACCTTTTTAATTTCTTGCACTGGAGCGTCTACCCTAACTTCAATTCTATCCCATTCAGCTTGATCATTCTTCTTTAAATTTTTCTTATTACTCAGCTTTACAGGATGTTTCTTAGTTACCGAAGGTAATTGTTTTGATTTTTGATTCATATTTACTTGTTCACTAACAGTATCTTTAATAATTGGTGGTGATTGACAGAAAAAATCCGAGAGAAAATCTAGCCATTCCTTCCACTCGTTATACTGAGGTTTTAATTTTTCCGATCGATTTATATTGATGGGTTTCGATCTCACAACGTTTTTTGTTTTAAATATTTTAGTTACCCCCTTTTCATTTACTGGTTTTAATATAGGGAAGGCCGCATTTGTTACCCTGCTATAAGCTACACTATTTTTCGAAACTACCCTTATTCTGCCCTTATGAATAGGTATAGCCATATTTTTCCTACGTTTTCGCTGAACCACCCCCCATATTCCTAAATTTTCTTGACACTCTTCAACAGTGTACAATGGAATTCGATGCCCCCAAATAATCATGATTGGGTCCCTCTCATAATCAATTACTACTTGTTGGGCTGCTAAAAAATCTCTCCCTATCAACACTTGCACCTCATTCAATAATCTTTCATCGCACACAACCATTGAATGCTCCGCTCGAACATCATCTCGTTCCTCAGCATCGGTGGTTCCTACGGACATCTTCGCTGTGCCATAGACCGTTAATTTATGTCCAGTGACACCTATAAGTACCAAACCCTCAGCTCCTTCTGGATCAATCATTTCTTCCGGAACCAGCTGTCTTTGAATAAGCGTAGCAGCTGCGCCTGTGTCTACTAAACACCGACAAAACACGCCATTGATCTCCAATACAGCAATGTGTGGAACTAATCTTAAATTAACAACTTTGATCTCTGGTACAAAATCAATTTTTCTTTTCCCCCTTCGTCTCCACCTATGGTCTTCTACATGGGGATTGGTAGATGACCTTAATTGTTTAAAGAATTCTTCGATGCTCCTGATTTGGTTGCCATTGGTTTTCCAAATCGATCATTTCCTGGTTTGGATTGCTGCGTAGACGAACCTCCGCCACTGTTCTCTCTTGACCTATAAAAATCCTGACCTCGACTTTTCATGAAAGGTTGACCTACATTCAATGACCCCGAAAATCTAGGCTTTTCATGTTTTGCATAACCCCCTGTCGACTTTTGTGGACATCGATCGGCCCAATGCCCTAATTCCTTACAAATATAACATGGCCTTTGATCTGTTTTCTGAAAACAATCACGAGCGTAATGTCCAATTTTTTTACATCGATTACAGGTGACTTCCCTCATTTCTGCAATATCTTGATTACGCTTTCCCTGAATCATTTCTTGCACCATTTCGTGTTGTTCTGCCAACTCCTCGCATTTTTCAAGTGTTAGCTTATCTGTTCCTATTAAAGTAGCTCCTACCAACCTAAATAAATCCCGTTTCAACCCCAATTTGAATTGATTCACCATTAATTCTTTGTTTTTTCTTCGTAACCCTAGTTCTTCTCCGAGCCGGGATGTACGCAAATCTTCTGTCAGCACTTTACCCCCAAGAGTACGTAACCTAGTGCAAAATGTACTAACAGATTCGCCAGGACCCTGGAAACACCTATTTAATCTTAATTGATCTTCCCCAGGTTGTTTTCGTGGAGTAAATTTTATTATTAACCTCTTTTTAAACTCAGTATAATCAAGCGCATCAAGAGTAGTATCGGATTGTAAAAATTCGTACGCGGAACCTACAAGTCGATATTTTAATATTTTTAAAGTATCAGCTTCCGACCAATTATCTAAGCGACTACGCTGCTCTAACTTGTCAAAATATTTAAGAACCTCTTTACCACTAAAGCTGTCCAAGGTAGCAGCTATAGTCCCTAAACTATAATACGAGGCTCTTGGTGCTGAATGAATTTCGTCACCGGTATTCATATTTTACTGTTGCCTAACAATATAAAATATATACGATGTGTGCACCAAATGTTTCATAAAAAAATATACCTATCACTTCGCAATTTTACAGTATTTTAAGCAAAATTAAAATTTACACGCTTTGTGCAAATAAAAGAAATATTAAAAACAACATACATAAAATTATAATCAGCATTAGCATGCAAAAGTTATTACAAATTATATGTATTTCTTTTACGATCAATTTCCACAAATTGGTTTCTTGTGAACTTTTTCGCAATTTCCCAAAAGCAAATTTAACTTCCTATTTGAAAATTTAATACAAAAATCTACAAAATAAATTATTGATATATCCTATTTATCGAATCAATTAATCCCACCGCTCTACCACCAAAATGTAACGTACGGGGTTGTGTTTGTTTTTCGCACTTAATAATTTTTCCATGTTCTAACCCAGAGTTTTGAGATGCTCCAGCATTAGAACAAAATACCAACTCGAAATTAAATTCTTGTGGATAGGGAAATATTTATTTTTGTTGCTGCCACCATCCCTTTTCCACAATGATAATGAACTTATCTCCTCGTTGGTAGTTTTGGAAAATAATTAAGTGGTTCTGGTAGCTACTGGAAAAGCGTTTCACCAATCCTCCTCTTTTATTGGGAAACGTGAATCGACGGCTGACGGTAAATTAAAAAATTGTTTGCGTCGTCCGATAAATAGGATAACTAAAACTTTCCTTAATTTTCACCTTTTAAACTAAATGAAATGTTTAACTTTTTTTTTAAATTATTTATTTAAAATTAATATAATATATAAAAAAAAATAAACCTTATCTAATACAATTACCCTATTGAAAATTATTATTCCCTAACTGGAAACCTATTTAAATTTTAATAATATATACTTAAAATAAACACTTCAAACAATTAGTTCAAAAATTCATTCCATATAACTAAATCAAATTAATTACGTACAACAAGCGAATAAACGATCACTCAAGTTTGTCAATCACAAATGACAAACCATCCAAAACGAAATGCATATAACTCGCAATTATTAGCCATAAAAAAAAAACAAAGAAAGGAATATTATAAAAAATTCTTACCATAAAATATGTAAAAACAAATTGTTAAACACCACTTGATATTTAAGTAAACCAATTTAACTTTATGTCACAAAATTAAAAAAACAACACGTTTCAAATTCATTAATGAAACAAGTACCGATTTAAATTAATTGAATTTAAATTTGCACCAAATTTAATTATTTAAAAAAAAACACAATTGAAAGATATCACTCAAAATTGATCACCCCGAGTGAAAATGGAACAGAGGTTCCCCTAGCCGAACAAAAAAAAAAAATGGACCTCTCGGTTTTTCAAAGTTCATGTGTCCCTTTTTTATATTAATTTTCCTTCCTAGCTTTTTTGAAAAGTCTCCCACCTGAAAAATCCTACTTCTTGCAAAGAAGGGACGTTAAATTAATTAAAGAGGTCCCTTTCCCCCTTCTGCACGGTCCAAGATTTACATTTTATTTTAAAAAACAACACGTGCATAAATATTGCTTTCAAGTGGTGAACGCTATGACTCGTAGTATATTTTTCTTTCTTTTAATTTAAAATAATAATTTTATTCAATTTTGAATATTGCAAGTGTTTTTCCAAAAATTATGATATAATTTTTGGATAAGAGCCTCTTATATTCGCACTTTAAATTGCACTTGTGCAATACTACATATTAATATTTTTTAATTTAAAATAATAATTTTATTCAATTTTGAATATTGCAAGTGTTTTTCCAAAAATTATGATATAATTTTTGGATAAGAGCCTCTTACGCTCGCACTTTAAATTGCACTTGTGCAATACTACATATTAATATTTTTTAATTTAAAATAATAATTTTATTCAATTTTGAATATTGCAAGTGTTTTTCCAAAAATTATGATATAATTTTTGGATAAGAGCCTCTTACGCTCGCACTTTAAATTGCACTTTTGCAATACTACATATTAATATTTTTAATTTGAAATAATAATTCTATCCAATTTTGAACATTGCAAAGTGTTTTCCTATTAGATAATTTTGTTTTTATATAACTTAGTAAACCTATGAACAATCAAAAATTTCTGCCATGAAATTTTTGGATTGTTACAAAAATATATTTCATTTACAAAATATGTTTTAGTCGATAAAATTATCGATTGCACGGGTGTTAAAAATGTTAATGTAAAACTTCGATTTTTGGATTCATTTAAATTCATGCCTACTTCTTTAGAAAAACTATCTGAAAATTTAACCAATAAAGATTGTGTTGAAATTAGATAAATGTTTACTGATGATAATAAATTTAATCTTATTCGTCAAAAAGGAGTTTTTCCATATTCTTATGTCAATAGTTTTTCAAAATTAGATGAAACAATGTTACCTCCTATACATGAGTTTTACAATAATTTAAAAGGTGAATCTATAACAATGAATGATTATAAGCACGCGGTTAATGTTTGGAATACTTTTAATTGTAAAACTTTGGGAGACTATTCGGACGTATATTTAAAGTCTGATGTTCTTCTTTTAACCGACTGCTTTGAAAAATTTCGCAGCTCTACATTTTCATGTTACGGGTTAGATGCCGCTAAATATTTTACGCTACCATCCTTAAGTTGGTCTAGTATGTTAAAGATGACAAATATTCAGTTGGAACTTTTAACAGACATTGATATGCTACACTTTTTTTAAAAAAGGGGTTCGCGGAGGGGTCTCTGTCTGTGTTAAGCGAAAAGCTATTTCAAATAATATATACAGTACAGTCTCGGTAATCCGAACTAATAGAAACCTGGCCCCATTCGGATTACAGAGAAGTTCAGATTACTGGATAAAGTTAAAAAACGAAATAAACCTCGCACTGTAAATGGTATGCTAACTTACCAAAAAAGATTTAAAAAAGATATGTAATTTTTATTGAAAAAAGTAGAAGTGACCTAAAGGTAAAACCTAGTGACCTTTCAAGACCTAACGATTCTATATTTTTTTTAATCAAAATTTTATAAGATTCTAACTTCACGGAGGTTACACATAATATAAATGTTTGTAGTACTTATGCATTGCATTAAATACATATTTTTCATCCTATCCTTTCTTCTGCAATCCGAACATTTTTCTATAATCCGTACATTTTATTAGTTGTGTTCGGATTATAACTATTTGTGCGGACAACTGAGGTTTTCTTCTTTTGTTCGGATTATTGGATGGTCGGATTATGGTGTGTTCGGATTACCGAGACTGCACTGTATATGAAAGATTACGATTCATTAAAACCATCATCATATATTATATATTTGGATGCAACGAATTTATATGGTTACGCTATGCAGCAATATTTACCATATGGACAATTTGTTTGGTTAAATACCAATCAAATTGAAAATTTAAATATTATGAATATTGCTGACACTTCCGATGTGGGTTATGCATTGGAAGTTGATTTAGAATATCCAAAAACTTTGCATGAAAAACATAACGATTATCCTTTCTGTCCGGAAAACATTGTTCCACCTAATGGAAAAACTCCGAAATTAATTCCAAATTTATATAATTAAAAAAATTATATTATTCATTATAGGGCTTTAAAACAATGCTTGAAATATGGTTTAATTTTGCGCAAAATTCACCTCGTTCTTAAGTTCAAGCAATCCCCCTGGTTGGCTCCGTACATAAATTTAAATACAGCACATAGAAATGATGCAACCTCAGCATTTGAGAAAGATTTTTTAAAATTATTAAATAATTCAATTTTTGGTAAAACCATGGAAAATGTTGAAAAGCGGAAAGATATTAAATTATTAACACATTGGGAAAATAATAATAGCTGGGGTGTTGAAATGTATGTTGCTAAGCCAAATTTTAAAAGTCTGAGTACATTTACAGAAAACTTAGTTGCAGTGGAAATGAAAAAGTTAGAAGTATTATTTGACAAACCTATATATATTGGATTCTCAATACTAGATATCGCAAAAACTGTGATGTATGAATTTTATTATGGATTTTTAATGTTGAAATATAAACAAAATGTTTCACTTCTTTACACCGATACAGATTCGCTAATTATTCCAATTCAAACAGAAAATGTTTATCACGATATCAAACAAAATTTAAATAAATTTGATACTTCTAATTTTGATGATTTAAATGTTTTCGACATTCCGCGTAATCAATCCATATTGGGAAACATGAAACTGGAATATCCATCTCAAATTATTAAAGAATTTTATGGGACGGGGGCGAAAGCATATTGTGTGATTTTGGATGGTGATGATAAAGCAGTTAAAAAAGCTAAAGGGGTTTCCAAATGTACAATAGTAAAAGATTTGCATCCATTAGATTATAAGAATGCAGTAGAAAATAAAATTAATAAATATTGCAAGATGAGTGTTTTTCAATCAACACTCCACGAGATGTATACGGAGTTACGAAATAAGGTACACTGAAAGAAATTATTTGTAAATTTACATGTGTTATCAATGGTCACCAGTGGCCATGGATAATCAGCGTAAAATAACATGGTACTTGTAAATGAATTCCATACATACGTAAAATTACATGCCACATGTAATAAGATATTTACATACTCTCTAGTATTATTCCATCAGTGATGTAATTTTATTTACGTTTTCAATGTGATTTTACTTTGCAATTTCACATTTATAAAGTGATTTTACTTTGTTATTTTACACGTAGGTAATAGGTAAATTTACGTTGTTATTAAAATCCAAATTTGATAAATATAATTTTTTTTATTTTGCATAAAAAAGAAAATAAAAATACATTATCTTACAAAACTTCTCAATAGATACTACTAAGCAATTTTTTTTACTATGTTCTAAAACTATAAATACTTTAAATTATACTATCTACTAAATCAATAATTAATTTAAATTATTATCAACCCTTTCACTGCGGATGTCGTGTAAACACGTATTGCACTTTGGTTGAGCCAGGTGGCTGTGTTTTCTTGTAACAAAACTTGTTTAAAACCTATGGCAATAGAAAAATTTAATTTCTTTAGGCACTTATAAAAACAAACTCTTGTAAAGAACAAAAATCACTTTTAATTCTTACACGTCTAATTCGTAAAAGCGTAATCGTTATGATGTTTTAATGCCACAAAATGCTGTAATCTGAATTTTACAATGCGTAGGTAGGTATAAGGTAAAGAAAAGGCGCCAAGCTTCGTAATCATTTTAGCGCCCATGATATACATAATCTATGCAATTTTACATTGTTTCTTAAAATTAAAAAGTATTTGTAATTTTTACTTGTTATGTACACGTAATGTTCCAATACAACAAGAAATGTTTTAAAAATTCATGTAAAATTATTAAAGAACGTAATTTTACTTGTAGATATAATGGAAAAAATTCATTACATAAGTTTTCTTGATAAATTTACGCGATTTTTAACGTAAAATGTTTGTAAAATTACATGCACTTTTTTCAGTGTAGCATTGTCATACTTTGATGATAAGCGCTATCTCAAATCTAATTCGTATACTACGTTAGCGTGGGGTCACGAATCCATTCAACTACATGAACTTATAAACCAATTGAACGAGACTGAATAACACAAACAAGTTTTATTGGAATTTCAATTGCTTATAATTTAAAAAACATTTAGTTTTCAAACTTATTTAAAGACCCCTTTATATACACATACACATTTACTTATATGCATGCAATACATATATATGCTACGTAGTATAAATATAAATGCAAACTTAGAGTTGTTATAATAATATCCAAGCAACAGCCGAAGATGGTTAAGATTTTGCAACATATTCAAATAAGGGGTGGAATTTTGCGAAATTTATTGGAGAATGGTGTTGAAGATACTAAAATATTGGAGAATGGTGTTGAAGGTATTCAAAATATATAGCTTTAATATTTTTTAATTATTATTATTATTATAGCTATGGTGGATGACAATAATTTTAATATGTTGGATGACAATAATTTTAATTTAGAAAATTTTATCAGTGATGAGATGGAGCGGATATTTGTGATGGATAAAGAAAAAACTGATGTAGGAGTTAATGAAGGTGATAAAATAGAGAATGATGTAGAAGTTAATGAGATTGATGGAATGGATAATGATGTAGTAGTTAATGATGTTGGAATGAATGAGTTTGAGAGAATGGATGACGGAAATGATGAATATTTTGATATATCAGATTTCATCATTCTCGAAGCTGAGAGAATGAAGTATAATAAAATAAAATATATAGAAAGTAATATTAGTAGTTATAGTTTAGAAATAGAAATGTTAAAAAATAAGATAAAACGAAAAGAAAAAATTGTTAAAAATTTAAAAAATTTATTATAAATAAAAAATTAATTTTTTCTAGTATTTTTCATTAAAAAATCTTAGCTAGTTCTTAACATCATACAATTGCATCCCTACTGATCCATGCATTATGACTATTATCTAATCCCAACCATTTAACGAACACTTTGTTTTTTTGACGTTTTAGAATCTTCTCCACTAAGTAAATATCATGATGTTTAACTTTTTGTAATTCTTGCTCATAAAATCCACCTTTAATTTTTTCATTCTTAATATTTATTTTATTTATTTATTTATTAACGGTAGTACCAATTTCATTAAAATTAAAATTTACAACAAAAGAAAATTATTTTATAAATATAATGATTCAATAGTCCTGTTCTGCATTATAAACTTTTTATGTTGATCGTAGGATGAGCAGAATAAATCAAAATCGTCCTCGTCATTCGAGATGTTGACTAGCCGGCACATTCTTGATAATGGGCTGTTTAGCCCGTAGCTTGATGGATGGAAGTCAATTCGTAGCAGCCTTGAACGTCTAGTGGAATAGACTGGGATATTTAGATGTATCTTCGATAAAAGAAATTCGCAATCGATTTTACCATTCATCAAGCGATGAACAAAACACAAATCGGCAACCACTCTTCTATGTTCCAATGATTTGAAATTCGCTTGGAGAAGACTCGAAGCATACGAAAAGTCTTCGGATGCATGTCCAAGCTTGAAATTATGGAATCTTAAAAACTTGCGTTCAACAGATTCCAATCTATTTGTATGGACTTGATAGTAAGGCGACCATACAGATGAAGCGTATTCTAATTGAGGTCTAACGAGTGAAAGATATAAAAATTTCACAGTATTAGCCGAGAAAATACTGCCTTGTCTACGGATAAAGCCAATGGTACGAAGTGCTTTGTTGGATATCTTTTCAATGTGATGTTTGAAAGTTAGACCTTGGTCAAGTCGTACTCCTAAGTCATCGATTACATCAACTCGTGCTAGCTTGTTGCCACCTATATAATAATTAACCGGTGTCAGGGCATGTTTAGTGTAAGAAATTATCGAGCACTTTTTAAAATTTAGGGCTAAATTATTAGCGACGCACCAGTTGTGGAGATTGTTGAGATCAGCTTGAAGTGATCTACAGTCCGCGTCAGAATCAATAGATTTAAAAATTTTAAAATCGTCGGCAAACAATAGAAATGGGCAATGCTTAATATATTGACCAATATCATTTATAAATAATAGAAACAGGATGGGACCACTATGAGACCCTTGGGGAACCCCGGACGAAACCAAAATATCCTTGGAGAGATTATTATGAATTCGAACTTTCTGCTTTCTATTTGTGAGATAACTGGCCAGCCAGTTGATTATAGATGATCCAAAACCCAGCGAAGCGATTTTCGATAGAAGAGCCGAATGAGAAACACGATCAAATGCTTTTGAAAAGTCTGTATAAACGGCGTCGACATGCTTATGATCCTCAAAGGAATCTATAATTTGAGTAACAAATGTTAAGAGATTAGTAGTTGTCGATCGACCAGGTAAAAAACCATGCTGATTTTCAACTACAGTGCAGTCTCGGTAATCCGAACACACCATAATCCGACCATCCAATAATCCGAACAAAAGAAGAAAACCTCAGTTGTCCGCACAAATAGTTATAATCCGAACACAACTAATAAAATGTACGGATTATAGAAAAATGTTCGGATTGCAGAAGAAAGGATAGGATGAAAAATATGTATTTAATGCAATGCATAAGTACTACAAACATTTATATTATGTGTAACCTCCGTGAAGTTAGAATCTTATAAAATTTTGATTAAAAAAAATATAGAATCGTTAGGTCTTGAAAGGTCACTAGGTTTTACCTTTAGGTCACTTCTACTTTTTTCAATAAAAATTACATATCTTTTTTAAATCTTTTTTGGTAAGTTAGCATACCATTTACAGTGCGAGGTTTATTTCGTTTTTTAACTTTATCCAGTAATCTGAACTTCTCTGTAATCCGAATGGGGCCAGGTTTCTATTAGTTCGGATTACCGAGACTGTACTGTATATAGTTTTTACTAGCATGCATGAGTTGGGTTGCAACTAATTTATCTAGCATTTTAGGTAATGATGATTGGATTGCAATTCCCCTATAATTACTAATGTCACACCGATCACCTTTTTTGAAAATTGGTGTTATAAAACTTTCTTTCCAGATGTTGGGAAATTTACCAGTAGATAATGAGAATTTGAAAATATTATAAATAGGAACTGACAGAGAAAACTGACACCTTTTGAAAAAATATGAAGGAATACCGTCAGGGCCACAACTTAAACTATCCGGGAGATCTTTAATCGAATCAAAGACGTCACTAATGGAGATCAAAAACAAACTACAATCGATTAAATCTGATGCTTCATAATTGTATATGGCGCCATTGTCACTACAATAACTCTCAGAGAATTGTTTAGCGAACAAATCAACGCAATCTTGCCCAGAATTACAAATTTCATCACCAAGATACATACGTGCAGGGTAACCTCTTACTTTCTTACGGTCATCGATAAATTTCCAGAAGAACTTGGGATTAGTAATTATGGTTTTTTCAGTTTTGATAATATAGTCTTGATAAAGTAAATGGTTTAGTTGTTTAGCTTGTTCACGATAGTCACAGAATCTATCATAATTGAGTGAATTACGTGTCTTCTTAAATAATTTGTGCGATACTTTTTTATTTCTTATTAGGTTAATTAGTTCCCTGGAAAACCAAACTGGATATTTGGATGTAAAAACTCTCTTGCGAGGAACTAAAGCATGGATAATTGACCAAAGAATATTGTAGAACTTGTCAACAGCAGTATCGATGTCTGTTGAAATTGAGAGAGTCGACCAGTCAACATTCAATAAATGATAGTTAATCGAGAGGAAGTCTGCCGATTTGAAATCGAAAACCACATCATCGTATCTCATAGTTGATTGAAAGATTTTTACATTTGGTATACTTACTGTATATGCCATATGGTGCATAGATATCTTCGTCAAAATATCGTCGGATGCCTGAACGATAGCCTTATCAATGTTTGTGAAAACTAGATCCAACATTACACCTCTACTATTTGGCGTTCTGTTACGTTGCTCGAGACTATGTAATGCCATGCAGTCAGTAATTGACTGAATTTTACGACATGAATTCCTTTTGGATGTGATATCAGTATTTTTGTTGGACCAATTACCATGAGGTAGATTGAAGTCCCCACAAATTACCAACTTCGAATGAGGGGAGTGATTCATAATGTTGTCAACAATGTCACAAAATTCTTCAAAAACACAAACGTTAGAATCGGGAGGTAGATACACGGCTCCAATGATAGTATCACCAATTTGGACAAAGATATTTTCAACAGTATTAGTCGACATAATGTGAAAACATTTTAAATCCTTACGAACAGCTATCAGTACACCACCGCCCTTTACTTTATGGCTTGAGTTAATGGATCTATCGCAACGGAAAATATTATAGTTAAAGAAGTTGAGTTCGCTTGACAGTATATTGTCATCCAAAAACGTTTCTATTAAAATAATAATATCGTATGTGCAACAGTTGACATTGTTGCTAATATCATTCATTTTAGTCCTGATGCCACCACAATTGTGTAGGTAAATTTTCAATTTCTTATGATTATCATCAATGTTATTCGGAGCACAATACGTATGTTCAGCACTACAATTAATTTTATTATTGATGTTGGGCAAAGCCTTGTTTTGGACCTCGAAAAAAATTAAAGCGTCTCACCACTACGCCTTTGGGCCACGAATCGGGTTTAATTAGGGCGTCATAAAGTTCAAAGTCAGCACCCACTTTGAAAGTTGCCACCTCATTGTAACAGTTAAGTTTAGTGCATGTAAAGTTACCTTGCTGAAAATTTTTATTCAAAAATGTTATGATAGATGTCTCAGTTGTGTTAGCCGATACCCTGCTAATATGTAACCAACACTTTAGATGCACACCACTAAAGTTCGAGACATCATCATTGGTACCAACGACAATCGCTTTCTTTTTAGGATTTTTATATTTAACCGTAGTAAAACCATCATTCTCAATAACTTGGTTGATGTTATTAACTACTGCACAGCTGTTGACATTGTTGTTATCAACTTGAGAAGTACTGCAAGCAATAAGATTAGTATTTACCTTATTGACATTCCGAGGTTTATAATCTTTTTCTTGTAATGACTTGTCTGTGTTTTTATTGATATTATTTTGAGCTTCTTTGATGCCTTCAGCCAGTTTTTCCTTCGTTATTACTTTGATTGAAGTTTGATTAGAGTCATTTTTATTGTTACCGTTTTTTCCTGCAAATTTCTTGTTATTGACTGCATGCAACTTATTGAGGTTAGAATTTTTATTTAAGGCTTGTAACCCACTTGGATAAGTTATTACACGATCAGGTACGATCGGTTGCCTATACTTTTCATGTAGTAGATCAATGATGACGATTTTATCGTTGATCAGTTCTTTTAGAGTATTTATTTGCATTTTTAAACTATCGATGTAGTAGTTTTGATATCCGTTTCCTGCATTCTTTCCAGAATCCATAAAATCAGCAAGCACATCGTTGTCTTTATATTTTTCTGGTAATTCTTTTGTAATAATTACATGAATTAAATCATCTTTTAACAGTTTTTTTAATTCGCTTTCGACTTGATTTGACTTTCCGGCCGCACATTTTTTAGGCGTAACTGCCATTTTATCTGTGTACCTATGATAACCAAAACGGATAAGATCACACCAAACCTAACACGTGGTTTAAAACCTTCTGTAAGAAGATAAGTTCTTGGTAAAGTCACTTTAATTTTAGAAATTTTAAATATTTCGTTGGACCAGGAGGGGGTGTATCTACTAAATCTGCTTGAAATAAGTCGTTCAATCCATTAACCAAAACTGGTCTCCGTTGATAATTTCGGCGGGCAGGTTTATGTAATTCATTTACAACATCTCTCTTTATATCCATCGTTCAATAATTTCTTATTGGATAATTTTAGCTTCTTGTAATTCTTCTTCTATGGATGCGATCTCGTTTACATGACCGTCGCCGTCGTGACCAGCAGATCGGGATGTATTGAGTGTAATATTACGACCGGTTCTTATAGAAATGGAAAGCTGAGTCACGTAGTACATGAGTTTTTTCCATTAGTTCCACGTGGATATAAAATAGTTGAAACCCCATCTAATGTCATTTATTTACCTATAACCACCCAATATATGACAAATATTTCAGTTAGAATAATAGATCAGAACGATCAGGTTATAGATTTTAACGGGGAAGAAATATCAATAAGGTTTCATTTAAAAAAACTCTAAAGATGGTAATCCAATATTCTAGAAATATACGTCAACAATATAAGCATCTGTCTAACATAAAAAGCATCAGTCGAAAACCTTCAACAGGTTTGATAACACCAATTAATAGAGCGTTTTTGAAAGCTTTAGGTTATAAAGTGCTTGTGTAAAGATGGGGATTTTGGATATTGCAGAAAAAATTATAGAAGATAATTCGATTACAAATGCAGAATTTCATACACATCAACCATATGCTTCTACATCATTTGCTAATAACGATGAAATTAGAATCCCTATTCAACAGCTGGATGCATATACAGCACCTAGTCTTAGCTATCTTTATGTTGAAGGCTCGCTAAAAACAGATGGTGGAATTACTTCACAGACAGCCCATTTCATTAACAATGGTGTAGCTTTTTTATTCGGCGAAGTTAGATATGAGTTAAACGGAGTTGCACTGGATTCCTCTAGAAATCCAGGTGTTACCACTACCATGAAATCATATACATCATACTCCGAAAACGAATGCTTAAAATTAAAAAACGCTGGGTGGAATCCAAAAGCAAATAAAGAAATGGTACTAAATGAAGGTTTCGATGGACATTTTAATGCTTGCATACCATTAAAGATGCTTTTGGGTTTTTGTGAGGATTATAATAAAATCATATTGAATGCAAAGCAAAAACTGGTATTGATAAGAAGTAACAGCGATGTAAACGCATTGGAATCTTCAAAGGTTGATGAAAAGCTTCAGGTTACTATTAATAAACTATTTTGGAAAGTACCACACATAATGGTTTCGTTGGAGGAACAGCTACTGTGACGGGCAACTCGTTGTGTTTTGAACGAAAACTAAGGAAAACGCAACGAATTGTATTAAAAATAGCCGAAATAGAAATAAAGAAAAAAAAGGGGGGGGACAGGCTATTTGCCCTGCAGAAACAGTGTGCCAGCAGCTCAATGGAGATGGGGGTGGGTGAAATTGTAGACGAATCTATCACGGGCACTGTAACGCAGGGGGGGGGAATTCGTAATCCCGAACGAACTTCGAGATTGGAGAGGGCGCCACCTAGGTCGGAAAATACTTCTTCGTAGCGTGCAGCTTTCAGAACGAAACGGACCTGGACGATCACTGAAAAAAATATATATGCACGATGGAATGCGGGGTGAAGGGCTTACAATGTCTTTTTTCTAAATTAAACCTAAACAAATGGTTAGAGTAATGTTTATTAAAATTAATAGGTAACAGATTAATACTAACAATTAAAAATATAAAACATAAATTCGATAAATAATATTATCGTGCACAAAAAAAACAAACTGGGTACGCCCCTAAATAATCCTAAATGCGATCCTAAATTGCCGTTGAGAAAAATAAGGTAGGCTCCGCCACTGGACAATAAATTCTAAACGTCAAATTTATACAAAAAAACACATGTCAAAAAAAAGAAATCTAGATGTTCA
The DNA here is from genome assembly GCA_963170105.1 of Cantharis lateralis. NCBI lineage: Eukaryota > Metazoa > Arthropoda > Insecta > Coleoptera > Cantharidae > Cantharis > Cantharis lateralis. Next base: position 17,402,089 of record OY720629.1, read on the forward strand.
CTAACCCGCAAATTACTTGTTGCTGATTACTGGTACACACAATACAATTAATAGGTATAGTGAAAGTGAACTCTTTCTCAACGATACAATGATAATAATTCCGTGACGTTTTTCTTTTCACCGAACTAATCTCAACGAGCACTAATGTATTTGATGCGCACAATATTAACAATGACAAAACTCACTTACTTTTAGTAATTTGTCCTCCAGCCTGCAAACAGCGTGCATACCTGTATTGAAGGAATGAAAGTTGTCCAGGGCACGTTTCGTTCTAAAGGACTGGAAGCAGGGATTTGAAGTGGGTTCTGGCAAAATTTGGCGGAGAACAACGGATAGAAACGGGGAAGATTTTTGGGAATGGATTCCGGACTTAATTTGGTTTATTTTTGTCTTCTTTGGGGCAATAGAAATCGGCAACCTGAAGTTAATAGGCCGAGCGTATCTTCCAAAGATGCGCTAATTATGTTCGGATTAAAATTTCCAAATAAATTCGCTACAGCGAGTAGTGATTTTCTTCGACACTCCACGACACAACAGAAAAACACCGCGGAAATTTAAGGAACGTACTGCACCCTCAATTCACCAAAAATAACACACACCACAACCCTTCGCCGATTAACCAAAAACGTTTTCTAATAACCTCCTTTTTTTTTCTCTATCCCCGCCGTCCTGATACAACAAAATATTAACCTGCCGCGGTAAATTTGAAATAAAAAAGAAACTAAACGAAATTTATTTCATAAACAGAAACCCGAAATATACGAAGTATATTACATCCCTCGTTCTTCCTAAAGTAATTCAACCGAATTGCTTTCTACAAGAAGACATACGACAAGACAACGCAAAAGTTCACACTGACATACTCGCTATATATCGGAGAAATTAAATAAAAGAACAATAATAAAATACAGTAATATTCCACAATTAATAATAAGTTGTGAAGCTAAAATAAGGTATAAGGAAAAACAATAGGAATGTTTACAGTAAAAAAAGTTGTTACTCAGGGTTAGGTTTAAGATCTTTCGCATGCCACGTACCGCGGTCTTTACCCGAAGTATCAGAGAGCTGATAAGTAGCATACGACACCTTCTTCTTTATAAAGAACGGACCTAAAAATTTCGGAGCTAATTTTGCCGTAAAATAACGCGATGCCTCAGATAGCGCAAAGTTACGTCGCCAAACGGAATCACCGACCGCAAAATTCGCAGGTCGTCGACGTAGATCGTAAGCAATTTTATTTTTGTCGTAAGCTATACTTTAAGCCTCTTTACTATATCGTCATATAATTTTTCTAACGCTTTAGGTTTATTTTTCAAATAAGCACGGTCACCGAATGTTAACTCGGTATCTTCCGCAAGTTCAGAAGTACCAGTTTCGCTACCATTTAAACAAATTTCGCTCCCAAAATTAGCAAAATAGGGCGTCACACCTGTAACTTCGTGCACGGCAGTTCGAATGGCACAAGACACTCTCGGCAAGTATTTATCCCAATTTCTATGGTTATCCTCGACATAAGAGGCTAACATAGTCTTAATTACGCGGTTGACCCTTTCGACCGGATTCGCCTGAGGATGATAGAGGGCATTAAACGTAATTTTGACATTGTAGATAGATAACATATTTTTAAATTCATTACTGTGAAACTGTACTCCATTATCGCATAACAGAATACGGGGAGCTCCGTAAATAAGGATAACATCTTCCTCAATACGACGAGTAACGGCGGACGCAGTAGCCGAACGTAACGGAAAACACAAGGTGTATTTGGAAAAATAATCAGACACCACTAAAATTGAAGTATATCCACGAGTAGATCGAGGTAAAGGACCAACCAAATCTGCAGAGATCATTTGCCACGGTTTGGTGACAACCGGATGTCGAGCCATTAACCCAGCAGGTTTCTTCTGTTCAGGTTTATGCGAAATACACACTCTACAGCGATTAACGTATCGTTGGACGGCATTTCGTAAATGCGGCCAATAATAACTCTTAGCAATACGCTCAAAAGTCTTTTTAATACCCAGATGACCTGAAGTAGGTTCATCGTGACAGGACCTGTTATGTTTTATTCTTCAAATTATTATTTGTATTAACATTTTTATTGAATTAACATTACATTATACGTTCAATGGTGTGCATGACATGTTTATTGTGAGTTGTCATGGTGCACCCCGCATCCTATATATTACACATCTCCCCCCTACTTTTCTTTTATGATTAAACAATATAAATACAAATTATAAATACAAATTATATATAGTCATTTAAATAACCTGGGCGTTTACGAACTCTCGAAGTCGATTCAGTCGTTGTCAAGGGTACTGTAACTGGATCGCCTAGATCGTTATTGTTTTCATTATTGGGGCATGGTAAGGGATCATCGGTTAGAGGAAATGTGCTGGGATCAATTCCAATTTTCTTTGTAGAAATCAAAACCTGGTGGTTCATCTCTCTTTCCTCTTCTTTCCTAACTGTAGTCAATCTTTTTCGCATTTGGTTAGGATGCCTTTTCCATATTTTGTTATCTTCCAGTTGACAAAAGTAAGTAGCTTTTCCAACTTTTTTAATAATTTGAGCGTTTATCCATGCCTTTTTATTCGGGTTACGATAATCTCGTATGATTACGTATTCTTCTATTTTAAAATTCCGAACGTTGGACACGTCTCCGCTTTCCTTTAATTTATTGTAACTTTTGTGGAGTAAGTCTAACCTTATCTTTAACTTTCTATTGAACATAGCTTCTGCTGGAGAAACTTTGGTTGTGCTATGGGGTGTGTTTCTGTAAGTTAAAAGAAATCTTGCCAGTAACGTCGATATTGGCACATTTACATTGCTTGGATCAATCGTCGCTGACACTATCTTGTTTTTGAATGTTTTGACTGCGTTTTCGGCTAAACCGTTACTCTGTGGATTGTACGGCGAAATTAGCAAGTGTTTGATACCATTTTTGTAAAAGAAATTTTCCATATCTTCTGATACCAATGACGGTCCGTTATCGGATATAACTGTGTCAGGTAATCCAAATCTTGAAAAGCAATCTCTTAATTTTTCTATGGTTTCGTTTGCGGTAATCCGATTCATTTGGTAAATTTCTGGCCATTTTGTAAAATTATCGATTAATATTAAATACTGTTTGTTGTAGAATTGACAAAAATCGATATTAATTGTTTGAAATGGTCTTGAACTTTTTGGCCATTCCACATAACATTTTGGTGGACTTGGTCGAACTTTCAAGCAACTGTCGCAAGATTTGCACATGTTTTCGATATCCTTGTCTATTCCTGGATACCATAAATATGATCTTGCAATTGATTTAGTTCTTACAATTCCTTCGTGTGTCGAATGTAGTTCTTGTAGTATAATTTTTTGTAAAGTTTCTGGTATAATTATACGATGACCATAGAATAAGCAATCCCTAATTACTTCCAATTCGTTTCTTCTTTCGTAAAAGGGTCTTATCTCGTTACTTAATTTAGACGGCCACTGTGTTTTCATGTACGTTTTGATTTGAGTTAATAAATCACTCTTCTATGTTTCTAGCTGCACTTGATTATTATCCACGGGTATTTCCGCGTTGGAAAAGTAAATGTAGCTATGCTCCGGGTCGTCTGCCGTATCACGGTTCTGTAATGGCAATCTAGAGAAACAATCTGCTATTGTGTTGTTTTTGCCTTTAATATGGGCAATTTCGAAGTCGAAATTTGATAAATATAAGGCAAATCTTTTTATTCTGTTAGCATAAAGTTGGTTAATTTCTTTTTCCTTGCCGAACAATGTTACTAAAGACTTCTGGTCTGTTTTTAAAGTAAATTTATGTCCGTATAGGTAATCTTGAAATTTTTTAACCCCAAAGAAGCATGCCAAGCTTTCTTTATGAACCGTCGAATAATTTTGTTCTGCTGGTGTGTAAGTTCGTGAAACACACGATACTACACGTTCGAATTTATCAGGCATTACGTGCGATAGCACTGCTGCTATGCCTTTTTCTGATGCATCGCAAGTTACTATTATAGGTAACTGTGGATTGAAATACGTTAGCGTTTGATCTGATGCTATTATTCTTTTTATTTCGATGAAAGATTTTTCACAATTTTCATCCCAATGATATTTAACTTCTTTCTTTAATAATTTATATAACGGTGATAAAACTTGGGCTAGATTATACACGAATTGACTGTAATAATTTGCCATACCTATGAATGATCTTAGTTCCGTTATATTTGTCGGACGTGGGGCTCCTGTTATAGCTTCGATTTTGCTAATGTTCTTAGATAGACCATCTTTTGTCAAATCGTAGCCTAAATAGGAAACTTTGTCTTGCAAAAATTTACATTTATCTAAATTGACAGTCAATCCTGCTTCTTTCAGAATAGTCATTACTTTTTTGACAATTTGCAAATAATTTTCGCCTTCCCTATGTCCTATTAAAATATCATCTTGAAATATAAAAACATTTTTTACTCCTTGGAATAATTGATCTATATACTTTTGAAAATACAGACTCGCACATTTTATACCAAAGGGCATCCTGTTGACATTATATAGACCTTTATGGGTTGATATTGTTACAAGTTCCTTCGATTCGTCATCTAACATAAATTGCATATATGCATCGGCTAAATCTATTTTGGAAAATTTATGATTTCCTGAAAGACTGGCGAATATCTGTTCAATTCTTGGTAATGGATAATACATGTCCACTAAATTTTTGTTTAAATTAACGTAACTACCACATATTCTTACCGTGCCATTCTTCTTTAAGACTGGTACAATTTGTGTGCTCCATTTTGCTGTTACGGTTGGACTAATTATTCCTTGTTGTTCCAAACGAGCTAGTTCATATTCCACTTTTGTTTTTAATGCTAAGGGTACAGGTTTTGGAGGTGAATGTTTGGGTATTGCATCTGGTTTTACTTTTAACGCGATTTTGGCGTGTTTGAAACATCCAATTTGTTTCTGGAAAACTTCTGGAAATTCTTTCAGTAGTGTAACCTTGACATCCACTGAATCGACAGAGTTGATTGCTGTTGGATTAAAAGTAATATTAAACTCACGTATAAAATCTCGACCTAATAAAGCTGCAGATGCTTTTTGAATAACAAATAATTGCAATTCCTTTTGTATACCTTTAAATTCTAAATTAACTCTTATAAACCCTTCTGGGATAATTGGTTCCCCAGTGTAACCCTTAAATATAGCAAGTGAAGTTTGAATGGGATAGAACTTTTCAAAATTTTGTACATAAAGTTCTTTAGAAATGGCTGATATTGCCGATCCTGAATCTAATTGCATGTACATTATTTCATTTCCTATCTTAATTTCAATTTCAATTGGTTTATTATTACTATCTATGTTATAAATGGCTTCTATGATGGTTTCAATGGGTAAACTTACTTCTTCATGTTGTTGGATAACAGAATTTATTTGCTTCGTTTTTACCTGTCTACATGCAGTTTGTAAATGTCCATTTTTCCCACACAGATTACAATTGTAATTTACATATTTACATACGCCACTATGTTTCCTACCACAACAATTGCATTTTGGCTTCATACGCGAAGTACTGGGGCCATTTTCATTTGCTACATACTTGCTGTTGGATTGGGATCCAATTTGGTTCTTCTGTTGCCATTTACCAGATTGTAAAATAGTTTTTGATGGTACGATTGCTTGAATTCGACCTTGTGAGTGATGCACTGCCATTTCTTTCGATGCGGCTATTACTAGGAGTTCTTGAATTGGCATTGTTACGTCTTGCTCGACTAACTTATCAAGTATTGGTCCAGGTCTCATAGCTGTTACGAATTTATCACCCAATATTTTTGTTAAATCTGTTCCAAAATTGCAGTTTACAGAAAGTTTTTTAATTCTGGCGTACCACTCATTGCTGGTTTCTTCAGTAAGTTGTTTTGCCTCGTAAAATTCAATTCTTTCTCTATATGTATTTACTCTTGGACTGTAATGTTGTTTCAACAGCATTGTCAATTGATTGTACGTCTTTGTTTCTGGTGCTGCTGGGTAGCACAGATCTCTTAAGGTTCCATAAACGTGCTCCGACAGATGACTCAGCAATAAACCAATTTTTACAGATTCGTCGCATATTTTGTTAGCAGAGCAAAAATGCTTGAGACGTTCTTCATAAATTGTGAAGTCTGTATTAGAATTTAAGTACTAAGGTACCGTACCTACGAAAGACGTCATAGTTCACTTGCGTCCTTTGAAAATAAATTTTTATATCTTTTATAACTCGCAATTATCCTCGTCGCCAAATGTTATGTTTTATTCTTCAAATTATTATTTGTATTAACATTTTTATTGAATTAACATTACATTATACGTTCAATGGTGTGCATGACATGTTTATTATGTGTCGTCATGGTGCACCACCGCATCCTATATATTACAGGACCTAAGGATTTCTGAGCGACGGTGATTCGAAACTACTTCGCGCCAGTAATCACGTTCTTCACTCAAGTCAGGGTAATCAGGGTCTACGTGCTTATATAAAATTTCTTTCTCTATTTTCCACTTTGGAAAAGATTGTGGTCGAGCTTGAATTCGAGCCAACATCGACTTGTACCAACGGTCATTTAAGTGACCTTTTCCACCAACTGAACTAGGATTAGGATTTTTGTTACCGACTTCATTGCCATCACTATTAACATCATCATTATCCGTATTAACATTCTCAGAAATATCTTCACTAATTACATCAAGAATAGGCACAGCACGGGAAAGAGCGTCGGGAACGACATGTTCCTTACCTTTACGGTGAATAATCTGAAAATCGTATTGCTGTAGTCTTACCGCCCATCTGGCCAAAGGTCTTGTTGGTTCTTTAAGATTACTTAACCAAACCAAACTATAATGGTCCGTGATTACGGTAAATTTGGAGCCTTCGATATACGGACGCAACTTCTCAATGGCCCACAAAACAGCTAAGCACTCACGCTCAGTCACGGAAAAATTTTGTTCTTGACGGGTCTGGATTCTGGATTTTGGTTAGGAGGGCAGGGACAAGTCCCCACGCGCACGTAGGCCACTAAATCGGGCCCATTGTACTGCCTCCGATGCAGCGGCATCCCCGTCCTGTCATTCCTCAAGCCATCCCAGTTGCAGGATGAACTCAAGTATTTTGGCAGGCGGGGTGTCACTGATTCTGGCCATGTTAGGCCAGAAGTCCCCTAGCATGGCACCTCTCTTTGACGCCAGAGCCGGGCATTGGCAAAGCACATGTTCAGCTGTTTCGTCTGCTTTATTGCATCCTCGACACTTGGGGTCATCTACGAGTCCCATTGTGTTGAGGTGTTTATTTAGCTTGCAGTGTCCAGTTAATATCCCTGCAATTGTCCGTAGATTGACTCTGGACAGCTTCAAGTAGTATTTCGAATGTTTAACGGAAGGTGACTTTATCGCCGCCCTTGCTTGTCTACATTCGGTTTCTTTTGCCCATCTGCAGGAGTGCAGTTGTAGGGTATGTTGTTTTAGGAGAGTATCGACTGTTTTGGCGGCTGGTGCAATCGTCGGTTCCGGGCCGCAGGGAAGACTGTTTGAACCGTTTCTTGCCAGCTCGTCCGCTTTGGCGTTACCCTCGTTGCCTTGGTGCCCTTTTACCCAAGAAAGGGAAAGGGTGTTGGAGTTTGATATCTCATCCAGTGCCTGGATGCATTCTAGCACCAAGCCAGAGGTGACCCTGTGACTACTAAGTGTCACAAGCGCCGCCCTACTGTCCGTAGATATCTGAATGTCTTTGTCGCGGACACATTTGTCCTGGACACTCTTTGCGCAGTGCAGTATACCCATCAGTTCCGCTTGGAAAACTGATGTATACCTGCCCAACGGTAGGCTCATGCTTAGTTCCAGTTCGGCAGAAAAGATTCCTGCTCCTGAGCCAGCATTGTTCTTTGATCCATCCGAAAATAGACAGATGTCATATTCGTGGGTCTCTTCTGGATTCAGCAGGATGTTGTATTTCCTGTCAAATTTATATTTGGGAAGAATTCTGTCCGGTTCAAGATGCAGTAGAGGTACTTTCGCTGAGTAATCCTCCAAGATCCGCATATGTCCCGTAATTCCTCGCCTGTTATTCCACAGCCCCCAACTGCGTAGTCTGAGAGCAGCCCTGACCGCCATCTCCTGCACATGAAGGTCAAGTGGTGGGAGGCAGAGAAGGGCCTCCAACGCCGCAGTGGGAGCCGTTCGCATCACTCCCGTTACCGATAGACAGATTAGTCTCTGACACCGGTGTAGGGAGGACGCTGTTGTTACTTGCTTGGTTCTGGGCCACCAGACAAGTGCACCGTAACAGAGCATGGGTCTGACCACCGCAGTGTAGAGCCAGAGGGTGATCTTAGGGGAGAGACCCCATGACCGTCCCATTGCCCTTCGACACTGCCAAAAGGCCATCCTTGCCCTGTCGAGTTTGGTTTTTAGATGTTTCCCCCAGTTCAGCTTCTTATCAAGTATTATTCCCAGATACTTGACTTCATCCGCCAGTTTTAGAGGAATACCCATTAAGTTAGGCATTATCATGCCACGTAACTTTCTTTTATTGGTGAACAGAATCAGCTCAGTCTTTGCCGGATTGACCGAGAGAGAGTGCTCAGTACACCATTTTTCCAGTATTTTGAAAGCTGTCTGCATTCGCATGCAGATTGTGTTTTCAAATTTGCCAGTCAGCAGGATGGTGATATCATCTGCGTAGCCCAGGGTATAGAATCCCTCATCGTTCAGGCGTCGTAGTAGGCTATCCACAACCATGATCCACAGTAGTGGGGAAAGTACTCCCCCCTGTGGACAGCCTTTAATTACGGCCCCTTTGATTTTTACGTCTCCAACACACACCTCCACAGCCCGCCACTTCAGTACAAAACCGATCCATTTGGCAATGGTTGGGGGGACACCGTATTGGTGTAGTGCTGCGTTTATGCTTTCACAGGTAGTTTTGTCAAAAGCCCCCTCGATATCAATAAACGCTCCTAGGGTGGACTCTTTGTAGCCCAATGATCTTTCGACTCGCCCTACTACTTCGTGTAGTGCAGTCTCAGTAGATCTCCCCGGAGTATACGCGTGCTGATTTTCGTGTAGCGGTCTGCGGATCAGAACCGTATCACGAATGTTCCTATCGCACAGTTTCTCCAAAGTTTTCAAGAAAAACGAGGTCAAACTGATTGGTCTGTATGATTTTGCCAGGGAGTAATCACTTCTACCTGGTTTGGGTATAAAGATAACTTTTACCTTTCGCCATTCCTTCGGTGTGTATCCGTGTGCAATGCACGCCTTATACACTCGCACTAGGTGACAGAGTAGGTGCTCCAGGCCCCATTGCATTAGGGCCGGAAACACTCCGTCAGGCCCAGGCGATTTGAAGGGGCTGAAAGATTTGATGGCCCATGCCGTTTTGGCGTCAGTCACGACATTTATTGCAGTTTCCCAATTGTCTTCAGTAGGTGGTCGACTTGTAGCATCAGTCCAGTCGAAATCTGACACTATTCTGCTATCGGGAAAATGCGTTTGTAGCAGTATTTCGGCAGTTTGCGAGAGGGTTTCAGTGTATGATCCGTCCTCTCGGTGAAGACTGCCGGGTTGCTGTTGTGGATCTTTAGCCAAGATCTTATTTAGTCTAGCTGCAGTAGCAGTTGTTTCGATGCCGCTGCAGAAGGCTCTCCATGATTCGCGTTGTTTATTGCGAATTGCTTTTTTAAACTCCGACCGGTGCGTTTTAAACGCTGTCCAATCAGTGTCGTTTTTAGACTTTTGTGCCTTGTTATAGAGCTTTCTTACCGACTTTCTCAGCTGGTCGAGCTCTGCACACCACCAGGGTGTTCCTCGAGCCCGTACTCCTGCTGTTTTTAACGGACATGAGAGCTCGTAAGCTTTTGTGAGTGAGTTCTGTAGCTCATTGGCGTACTTCTCAATTTCCTCAGTAGTTACAAGTTTTTCTTTTATGGAAAGTCCCTTTAATACTTCGGTCTCCAAGGATGAAGACAGGTGGTCCAGAAAGGCCACCCTGTCCACACTTCTCGGATTCCTGTATTGTTTGGGTTCCATTGTTCTTGCCTTTACGTTGAAGGTGATCCATCTGTGATCTGACATTGTCAGTTGATCAGACACTTGCCAGTCACATATATAGTTTGAAATGCTTAATGACGCCACGGTGATATCAATCACCGAATTGCGATGGGGTGACACATAAAAAGTAGGGACATCCCCGCGATTAAGTATTACTAAGTTAGTATCAATAAGATATTCTAAAAGGGACTTACCTCGATTGTTGCAATCTCTGCTGCCCCATACTTGATGGTGGGAGTTAGAGTCACATCCAATTATGAGGTGTCTTTTCTGTTGCTCACAGTAGTCCACCAGATCCACCATCCTTCGAGAAGGTGGTAGTTCCGGCGAGTCAATTGGGAGGTAGATGGATGCTAGAATGACATCTATTTAAATCTGCTTTGAGATTTAAGAGAAAGAGGCGGTAAACCTCCTGCGAACGTAGTCAATCAAAAGCGAGTTCGATTACTAGTCACTTTAATCAATTAATTAACAAACTTATATACAAATTAACAAGTGCTGATTTAACAATAAATTACAATTGTAGTATTCTTGACCTAGTAATAATAAGTGTACGTTATCATAATGTGAAGAATTTGCTAACTTGCAGGTTCCTATATCCACGTATAAATGTAGTATTTTTGTTACCTACATTTAAGTAGAATTTTGTGACCTTGCACTTCTTTATTTAGTTCATTGTTGTTTATAGTTGCAACTTGATTTCACATTGTTGTTTATTGTTTTGGCTACTAATTAATAATTAAAAATATACTAATTCTATGGTTAATTTTATATTAAACATTCTGCCCCCCGAAAGAATGTTGAGTTGCTGCCCATTTTGATGTTCTGGTTAATTTGGAATTAAACATTCTGCCACCTCTAGATTAGTAAAAAAAAATTGATTTGTTTAGTAGATGCTACCTTGCCGTGTGTTTGCCAATTTCCAATCCAATTCGTTTCTGTTTAATGCTTCTTGGTAATTGCTTCATATTTAGTTCCGCTTTTTCTTAACTTTATCTGCTTCAACTTAACCTGTATTCTTCATTGCTTCTTCTTAATTATACTGCGTTGTCTTCTTCACCTTGTCTTCTCAATTGTTTGGTTCGTTACTTCAGTTTCGTCTTAAATTGTTTTCTTCACTTTATATTCTGCTTTAGTTTCTTCTTAACTTTATCATCTTGTTCACTTTGCTTCTTGATTGCTTCTTCTTAACTTCTTCTTCTACTTAAATGCTTCTGCTTCATTGTTTCTTCTAAACTTCTCCTGGTTTGTAAGACCACTTCTTTGCTTTATGTTTGATTCTTCGTTATAAACTTCTCCTAGTTTGTAGGACCACTTCTTTGCTTTATGTTTGTTTCTTCGTTATAAACTTCTCCTGGTTTGTAGGACCACTTTTTTGAACTTCGCATACTTGAATTGGATTGGCATTGGGATTGGACTTCGGTATTTCGCTGTTGATTGATGAGATGTCATTTCTTTGGCACATTTGCAAGATTTGATTGTTGGTTGGCAGTTTAGCAGTTTGGAATATTAGTATCTTGAGAATTTGGCATTGATGTATTTTGGCAGATTTTCACGTTTTGATAATTTTGCTAGGTTGATCTAAAAAATAATTAATTAAATTTTGATGTTGCAGGAGAGGTGCTTTACATGATTTTAATCATGTAAGTTGCGCCCCTCCACAGAATTTGATGTTGAAATAAATTCTAGATAGCATTTGACGAATTTCTTGTAGGAAGAACTTGAACTCATTCTTCCCGTAACGCTGCATGCACGCCTTCTGTGATGATTTCTTCTAAGTATTTGTGTAGACATTTCGACTTGGGTTCTTCTTAGATTTAGTTAGTCTGAATTTTTTGTGATAGTTACTTGGGTTATTGTCGCTGTTGGACTTTGTTGATTGATTGTATTGTTGCTGAGTGGAATTGATTGTTGTCTCTGAATGGACCAGATTGATTGATTGTTGTCGCTGATGGACTTTGTAATTGGTGTTGATTAATGTTGTATTTTCTCCTTCACTGGAGATGGTGTTGATTGGTGTTTTATTTTCTCCTTCACTGGAGACGGTGTTTGTTGATGTTGTGTTTCCTCCTTCACTGGATCTGGTGTTTGTTGGTGTTGCTATTTCTCCTTCACTGGAGATGGCGTTTGTTGGTGTTGCTATTTCTCCTTCACTGGAGATGGTGTTGGTTGGTGTAGTTGCTAATTCTCCTTCACTGGAGCTGGTGTTTGTTGGTGTTTTCTCCTTCCTTGGAGATGGTGTTGGTTGAAAATCTTCGTTGTGGACCGTATCTTCTGCAGCTGGCTCGTTAGTTTCCTCGAAGGACCGTATTTAAATTTGTTTTTTTTTTCTTCGCAGACTGTATCTTCTTATTTGATGATGCAATGGACCTCTGGGCCGTTAGCAGCCTCACTAACGAATTTTTTGGCTTGGAACCCAGAAGTCCAGCTGTTTGGACGTAGTCACTCAAAAGCGAGTTTGAATGCTAGTCACTTTAATCAATTAATTAACAAACTTATATACAAATTAACAAGTGCTGATTTAACAATAAATTACAATTGTAGTATTCTTGACCTAGTAATAATAAGTGTACGTTATCATAATGTGAAGAATTTGCTAACTTGCAGGTTCCTATCTCCACGTATAAATGTAGTATTTTTGTTACCTACATTTAAGTAGAATTTTGTGACCTTGCACTTCTTTATTTAGTTCATTGTTGTTTATAGTTGCAACTTGATTTCACATTGTTGTTTATTGTTTTGGCTACTAATTAATAATTAAAAATATACTAATTCTATGGTTAATTTTATATTAAACAACATCCTTTTGGCCATCTCCGAAATCGCAGCTCATCCGAACTGCTGTCAAGTCGCAGTCGCTGTACTGCGGCATGAGGTTGGCCTGAATTTGGCTAGGCATGTATATACATGTTCTGCTGTTCTTTGTGGAGCTACCTGTAAATATAGTTCCATTAAGTCTTGTAAAGCCTCGTATGGAGGATTTTACTAACCACGGCTCTTGTATTAGAGCGATTGTGTCCTTGCAGTTGTCTAGGTGGCGGCATAGAACTGCTACTGCCTCCCGACAATGCTGCAAGTTAGTTTGCACAAAACTCCACCCTGGTAAGGAGGCCATTTGGTCTTCTTTGGGGGAGTTTAGTGTTCTGCTTCCTTTGGAGCCATCATTTCCGGATTGGTATCCGTTTCCATCGAAGTTGTGGTGGCGGCTGCCGCAGTCACTTTAGGTGCTGTGGTTTCGTCGAACTTCTGCACCTTAACCTTGTAATGATATAAATGTAATTTGTATCTTGCGCCAAACGGACTATCTTATTTTGCCGTCCGATGTGTATGATTTAAGTCCGGTGTAGAAATTATGGGAGAAGAGACACCGCGGCAGTTTGGAAGACGCGCGCAGAGGAAAGGTCGATCGGCGATCGTAGGAGGCTCTCTTACCACCCCGACCATGAAGCGGTACCTGCGTTTTAGAAGCCAGTTAGATGTTTCTTGTATAAATGTATAAAATGTTAGTATTATCTGTTTTATCGTGGGTCAACGCATCGATGCTTAGGTAAATTATGTTTATAATTATTCTTATAATCGAAGGTATGAATTCTCGTGTTACTCGAATTAAATCACTATGATTGATTGAATTATAAGTTTTACAATTGACTAGAACTAATATAGGGCGCCCTAAACCAGCCAAAATATAAGGCGCATTAAAGGTTCAGTAATAGGATCACGCAAAAACTATATGTATCGTAATCGATTCTATGATGTCAGTGTAAAACTTGGGGTTAACCAATGTAATGACGCGCAGCAATATGTAGCTGAGCACGAGATTCCATCCTTTGATTTCTAATGGGGGATTTTTCATCTGTTATATTACCATTATATATTGAAGGACTCGATAGAATGCCGATACCATTCGACTCGTATCCTGAATCACAATTATATATTATCATAAAACTGTATACAAATAACATGTCATAAAGGTACTGTGTGAACAAAACAAATTAGGTATAATATTGAATCCTATATAAACTTTACCCACATATATGAGTTGACACATGATAGATAAATAATCACAATTTACATGCTAACTTCCTGATGTGAAATACATCAAACTAGCAAAATGTTAAGTGTATTAAATTAATTATTATAATGTCGAACAGACGAAATCACAAAGTGTATGTTTACTACCTCATGGAACGCCCATGTAAGAAACATAAATAACAAATTATAATAATGTCGAACCGACATATGTAACAAATATAATTATCAAACGATAAACCTTCTGAACCAGATTTATGTGTTTAATTGTGTCTTAGTTCAATCTTACTATTTCTGGACTCGCCAACTATGTTCAGGTTAACTTTTGTGTACGAAAAGCATTACGAGATGGGGTTGTAGTATTTTCGGTCGGCTCGCTGTGTGCACACGAGGGGTCCTATTACTAGACGATACGGTATTTTCGGGTTGATGGCCATCACACGTTGCGCTTAGGAGGTTAGGTTTAGATACACGGTGTAGAAAAATGGGGGGAGATTTGAATCGACGTTTTAATACTACAACCTTGAGTGAGGTGAACTTATAGTTCAGCCTCTCCCCTTTGGTTTTGATAGTGGCACTGTCTGCCATTCCGACACCGAAGACAATGAGTTTGCCTTTCGGCTCCTCCGTCTTGTCTGTGTCATGGAAGACGCACCACTCCTTCATTTTGGCCCAGGTGTTTTGAGCAGCGAGGCGTCTTATCACCACCTCAGTGGGCTCCGGTTCCCCGGGGACCCAAAGGGTGACTTTAGCCAGCCTCGGCAGATCGTCCACCTGGACCACATCCAATTTTGCTCCCTCCCATGGTGGCGAGAGGTTTGCTGTGGTTGTACGCAGCCAATCCAGCGAGCTCTGATCACTACAGGTGATCCTAAGGATCTCCCCCGAGTGAAAGAACCCGCCGAAAGTGGGTGCTGGCTTTTCCTCATTACCTGCTGCAGCTATAAAAGCATCTAGTGCAGCGGTGAGGTTTTTCTCAATGATTGCCACCTGGGCCTCGTTGAGTTTGCCCAGGGGGTTCGAGCGGTCTATCAACGCTACTCGGAGGTGCTTCCCAGCAGCCTCTTTGTAGGTGACATTACCTGCTCGGTTTGAGCTTTTTGACTCAGGTCGTGGTGGTGGAACATACGATGATCTCACCCTCTTCCCCTGCCTGGTGGAGGGTGAGGGAAGAGAGTCGTGGGACCTGAGCCTCTTTTTCGCAGCCGCTTCAGCTTGCTTCTTTTTCTTTGCACCGTCATCACGGTCAGGCGGCTGCAAGAGCCTTGCCTGCTCGTGTGCAGTGCACTTCGATTTTGAGGTGCCCTCTCCTGCTTCCATTGCTGCCAGGCGGGCTTTCCTTCTTCTTTTTGCCTCCCACCGCAGATCCTTTTCCTCCCGTGGGGAGGTGGATCTTTTGCGGTCGGGGGTGCTGCCAGCAGTGTTTCCTTAGTGGACACATCTGCCTGTAGGGGCGGGGTATCAGTTGACGCTCCCGCCCGTGTAAGCGGGGTATCCTCGAGGGACGCACCCACTTGTTGGTTTTCTGATTTCTCAGTAAGTTTAAGGTTTTTATCTGCCATGTAGAGAAATTACGCATTTCATCTCCCAGGGTCCCCACCCTTATAGAGCCTCACCATTTGGGACGCCGACAGTCGACGCCAGGGCTGCCCAAGAGATATAGCCCCCGGGGACGTGAGGTGTTTGCACACTCCAGCCTCCCCTAAGGGCTCGTCCTGCTGATCCTCTTACGGAAAAGCACAGCCGATTGATCAGGGTGGACTAGTCCTGACCTCCCGTTTGGGTAGAAATCCAGGCCAAAGTGGAGTGTTGCCAGGCCCAGGAGAACAACAACCGCCCCCGGGCGGGCTCAGCCACCAGGACCCCTTCATCCCACCGTACGGGTTTCCACGCACGGCACAAACACGCGGGTACCTTATTTTGATTTCTCCACGGCAGCCGTCATCCCGGTTCATCGGCACGAGATCGGGCACAAAGAGTTTTACGTCCCGGCCGACCCCATTGTGCCAAAACGGATCGGACACAAGAGAGTTTTACGTCTCTGGCCCAAATCCTAGCAGGTACACGCCCACCGCTTCTCAGAAATACTTACGCCCCCTCACCACATCAGGGTCAGGTACAGTGGCATTACCAACCGTGGGAATTGGGAGGTTTTTATGGTGGTGCCTCATCCACTTAGCCAAGGCGGTTGGCCAAGGCCCCCGCGCCCCTTGTCACTACTATCCTCTTAGGAACGAGTTCCGCAGAAGAGTCGTTGTAGCCCACAAGCGGTTTGCGGTGTGATCTTTTTTGTGTTTGCTAATTAGTCTGGTTTCTCAGCTACAACCGTTATAACCTTGAGAAGGCGACCAGGTCCGGCCCAAAGAGTTTTAAGTCCCGGCCGACCCCGAGCCGCCTCCCGTCCGAGCAAGCTCGTCCTGGAGTCTACGCTTGCAGCTTCATTGAAGCACGCAATCCCCTTCACCACGTCAAGGTTGCAAACACACGAAGGGGTCTTGACGGGTCAAAGACCTACTTAAATAGCTTATAACACGTTCACAACCTTCAATATTCTGAGTTAATACACCTGCAATTCCATAGCCGGAAGCGTCAGTCTGTATACAAAAAGGGTATTCAAAATTTGGACAAGTTAAAATAGGTGCGCTAACTAATGAATTTTTAATTGTACTTAGGGAAATATCGCACTCTTCTGACCAAATAAATTTCTTCCCACGCTTAATCAGCGCTGACATCGGCGCAATAATGGACGAAAAGTTAGGTAGGAACCTACGGTACCAAGAGGCCATACCAATAACGCGTCTAACTTCCGCAGCATTCTTAGGCACGGGAATACGAGATATCGCGTCAACCTTTTGCGGGTCGACCGCAAGTCCTTGTTCGTTTACCACATAACCTAAATACTTCAGTTCTGGTTTACAAAAATTACACTTGTCCTTACTCAAAGTTAAACCTGCGTCACTTATTCTTTTGAATACTTCACGTAAAATTTCCATGTGCTTCTGAAAAGTTGGAGCACAGATGATGACGTCATCTAAATACACAAACACGAACGGTTCTAATTCAGAACCCAAGATCTTATCAATAAAGCGTTGCCAAGTGGCAGGGGAATTATGTAGTCCGAAAGCCATCCTAGTAAACTGGAAAAGACCTCTACCAGGCACCGTAAAAGCAGTGTACTGTTTCGAACTCTCTTCCATCGGAATCTGCCAATACGCAGATTTGATATCTAACGACGTAATATATTTTGTCTCACGCAAACGATCTAAAATTGACGAAATATACGGCAAAGGATAAGCGTCCTTATTCGAAACTTGATTAACTTTGCGAAAATCTATACAAAACCTAAATTTACCATCCTTTTTCTTTATAAGGAGAACAGGGTTACTTCAAGCACTAT
The DNA here is from genome assembly GCA_963170105.1 of Cantharis lateralis. NCBI lineage: Eukaryota > Metazoa > Arthropoda > Insecta > Coleoptera > Cantharidae > Cantharis > Cantharis lateralis. The sequence goes on from OY720629.1 coordinate 17,419,586, forward strand.
TTGATTTCTCTATTACTCCTAATTTCAACATATCAGAAAGCTCTTCGTCGATCTGCTTCTGAACAATAGGCGATACCGGATAGTAACGTTGTTTGATAGGTGGTGATGTCGTAGTGATCTTATGTTGTACGGCAGTAGCACAACCAAGAGTACCATCGTCGTTATTAGAAAATGATTCGTCAATGAATTTTTCTAATTCGAAAGCTTCCTCAGGTCTTAAACTAGAAACCGGAGTTACCCAATTACTGGGTTCCAAACACATTAACTCAGGCTTCGAAAAATGCCATTCACCACGAAACACATCAGGTACAAAACCAATCATTTTCCAAAAATCAATTCCAAGAATCAATGGATGAGTAACATCAGGCACGACCAAAACTTTCATAACAATTGTCTTTTGATTCAATGTAATTGGTAACTCAATAGTTCCAAGAATATTTAAATTACTACCGTCCGCGAGCGAACACCTCGAAACAGAATGTCGACGTAACTCAAATTTTAAATCTCTAATACTTTGCCAACCCTTGTTACCAAGAATGGTACAAGTAGCACCAGAATCTAATAAAGCAGGGATTTGCTTACGGCACACTTCAACAGTAACAAACGGTCTTTCATCGTCCCTAGCATGTTCAATGATAAAATCTAACAACACTTTATTTTTAACAAAAAGTTCGTCGCGTTTAACTTTTAAAGAATTTACGTAATTAAGATTAATGGAATTCCTAAAAACTCGGGAGGCAGTAAATCCACTTCTTACTGTCTCCTTGATTCGTTTCCCGAACAGCGAGGACAAGTATTAACAGTCACATGTGGTTTACCACACCGATAACAATAGTTTCTTACTTTTGGGCGGGAACAATTACGTGCATAATGTTCACGTGAACCACAATTCCAACAAACATTAGTTCCTTCAGCCTGACACGGAATTTGAGACGGCGTATTCTGAACAAATTTACTTTCAACGGTAGCTACATCGACCTTAACATCTAAATAAGCTAAATCAGGTTCTAAATCGGTTTTCCTGCGGGATGGTGGAACATAATTTTCCATTGCCACCTTTTTTTGTTCAATCAATTTACCCAAACGTATTAACTCTTTAAGAGACGGAATTTCGACTAGACCAAGATGTGTCTGATAAAACGGAGTTAAGTTCTTTCTAATGATCTTTATTTGTTTAATTTCCATCAGTTTCTCACTTAATCGCGCAAACATATTTTTCATTACCGCTACGTAAACACCTAAGGACTCGGAAGAACCCTGTGTTCGCCGTTCAATCTCACGAATCAACACATCGTCATAATCAGGCGGTAGGTATTCATCACGTAATGCTGTCTCAATGTCCGACCAACTACTAAAAGAATCGCGGTTGGCTCTGAACCAAACCAAAGCCCGCTCTTTAAACAAATCAAACGCTTTTCTAAAAAGTTGTTCACGAGAAACATTTCTAGCGCATTTCAGCTCTTCCGCGTGTTCTAAAAAGGCGTTTACAGATTGGCTTTTATCGCCAGTAAACGAAATTCCCCATTTAACTACAGGTGTCGACTTTCGAATTTCCGTAGGCCCCGACGGTAAAGTAGACGGAAACGGCAAAGCAGATGCAACAGTCGGAACAACCGACGGAACAACCGACAAGACGACAGGGGTCGCGGGCGCACTAACCGAACAAGTCGTACCAGTAGGTAAAGTTGACATAGAAAAACTTCGAGCCGACAAAACGTCGGAATTATTCAAACTTAAACTTTGAACGGACGTTATTACGTCTGCCATTGAAAGAGTAGCATTAGAAGTCGTTTGAGTTAAACCATATTAGTACGCAGCAAAAGACACATTGACATCATTCAATAAATTGTCTCTAATTTTTCGTTCGTTATCATCCGATGGCGTACTATTTTGTAAACGGCCAATAATATGAGTGAATGTTGTTTCAATCACTGGGATCGATTTACCACTATCAGAATTGTCTAACCACGAGTTAAGATGTTCAATAGAACTTTCAATTTCGCGAACGTCATCCTCGAAACGAATATTATGGGGTGTCCTCTCAAATGAGGCATCCTCAGCTTCTAGACGTAATAATTTTCTTAAATTTTGTCTGAGTACCGCAACGGTATTGTTAGCCGGACTTCCACGAATCAACAGTTCATATCCTAATTCTGATTTTAAAAGTCTATCGACGTCAATCTTGCGCGCCATTATAAAGAATGTGACGAACAAATTAAAAGAATCGGCAAGCTATATAGGATTACAACAATAAATCTACAGATAATAAACAAAAGTGGCCGATAGCACTGCAAGAAAGTCAAACAAAAGCTAATACAAAACGAAAAAAAAAACCTAATACCGAACAAAATTTAATAAAAGGAAAAAATAAACAGAAATTCGGGCCTCAAACGTTGGGCGCCAAAATATGTGACGGACAACTCGTTGTGTTTTGAACGAAAACTAAGGAAAACGCAACGAATTGTATTAAAAATAGCCGAAATAGAAATAAAGAAAAAAAAGGGGGGGACAGGCTATTTGCCCTGCAGAAACAGTGTGCCAGCAGCTCAATGGAGATGGGAGTGGGTGGAATTGTAGACGAATCTATCACGGGCACTGTAACGCAGGGGGGGGGAAAGTCCGTAATCTCGAACAAACTTCGAGATTGGAGAGGGCGCCACCTAGGTCGGAAAATACTTCTTCGTAGCGTGCAGCTTTCAGAACGAAACGGACCTGGACGTTCACTGAAAAAAAATAATATATGCACGACGGAATGCGGGGTGAAGGGCTTACAATGTCTTTTTTCTAAATTAAACCTAAACAAATGGTTAGCGTAATGTTTATTAAAATTAATAGGTAACAGATTAATACTAACAATTAAAAATATAAAACATAAATTCGATAAATAATATTATCGTGCACAAAAAAAACAAACAGGGTACGCCCCTAAATAATCCTAAATGCGATCCTAAATTACCGTTGAGAAAAATAAGGTAGGCTCCGCCACTGGACAATAAATTCTAAACGTCAAATTTATACAAAAAACACATGTCAAAATTAAATCTAGATGTTCACTAACCCGCAAATTACTTGTTGCTGATTGCTGGTACACCCAATACAATCAATAGGTATAGTGAAAGTGAACTCTTTCTCAACGATACAACGATAACAATTCCGTGACGTTTTTCTTTTCACCGAACTAATCTCAACGAGCACTAAAGTATTTGGTGCGCACAATATTAACAATGGCAAAGCTCACTTACTTTTAATAATTTGTCCTCCAGCCTGCAAACAGCGTGCATACCTGCCGCGGTAAATTTGAAATAAAAAAGAAACTAAACAAAATTTATTTCATAAACAGAAACCCGAAATATACGAAGTATATTACACTACGTTTAACAAAGTACATCGATAAAAACATAGAAATCCCCATAGCATTTAGATCGTGGGAACTTCACGAATATCCGCAATTACCTTTAACAAATCGTCATTCATGGACCGTAAAAACTTCCACTCAAGTAGAAACACCTAGAATGATAATAATAGCATTTTCAACAAATAGAAAAAACAAAATTAATAAAGATATGAGTAAATTTGACTATTGCAATTTGGTAAATTTAAACGTTTATTTAAATTCAGAGCGTTACCCCTATGATAATTTAAATATAAATTATCAAAAGAATTCATTTTCAATTTTATATGAAATGTTTGCAAATTTTCAACAAACATATTATGGTAAAGAAAACGAACCAATGTTTACTCCTGAAGAATTTAAAGCTAACGCTCCAATGGTAGTAGTAGATTGTACTCGTCAGAAGGAGGGTCTTAGTAAAGGACCAATAGAAGTGAGGGTAGAATTCGAATGTGCGGATAATATAAAAGAAAACACAACAGCTTATTGTTTAGTTCTACACGATCGTGTGTTTAATTATAATCCACTTACAAACTCAGTGAAGCAAATATGAGCAATATAATAGTTTTGGATGTGCAGGGGTTTAAAACTTCCAACCTAGTATTTTCACCGAAGGAGTTAGCTGTTTATGATGGTTTCAAAACAGCTCATTACGTCTTTAAATCACCTTTTCGATTTAATTGTTTGACTATGGAATTCCAAAAACAAGCAAATTATTTAATGAAAAACCACCATGGAATCCTATGGGAGAGTGGATTTACACCAGTTTATAAATTTAATGATATTCTAAGAAATTTAACATCATCTTTCGATGTTGTATACATTAAAAGACGAGAAAAATCAATATTTATTCGAGAAATAATTAACACTCCGGTGATCGAATTCGATGAACAACCCGCGCTACCAATGGGGAAACCATCGTGTTTTTATCACACCCTACAAGACTGTATTTGTGCACTATCAAATGTTTTTTACTTGTATAACAATTTTATTATGTATGAATAAATGATTTCTTACATTGTTTTTTATTGTGAGGATTAGTTTGTTATAGTTAGTACATGAAGAGCAGTTACGTGATAATCATGTGGATATATGCTGAAGAAGAAGGTCGCCTTATTTCGTTTAGAGATTGGGAGCACCCCTTTGTAGATTCGAAGGAGTTAGCAAAAGCTGGGTTTTACAATTTACGAAATGACGATAATGTGCAGTGTGCGTATTGTGCAATCATTATTGGTAGTTGGGAAAAGGGGGATAATCCTATAGAAGAACATAAAAAATGGTCTCCAAGTTGTCCTTTTATTATAGAAGGAGAATCGCTTATTAAAATGTATGCGGAAGAAAATGGTCGACTTATTTCGTTTAAAAATTGGGGTTACTCTTTTATAGATCCGATCAAGTTAGCAAAAGCCGGCTTTTACAGTTTAGGAATTGGTGATATGGTTCGGTGTGCGTTTTGCGCAATTATTATAGATAAGTGGAAGAATGGTAATGATCCTATGGTAATACATAGAAATTTGTCTCGACGTTGTCCTTTCATTGGAGAAGATGTTTGTGGGATATATAAAGTTTTACCTAATTCAATACCTGAAAATTACATAAATATAACTACAAAAGTTGAAGATCTAAATGATTCCGATGATAGTGAAGATGTTTTTGAAAATTTTTCTGATGATGGGGGAGATGCTTGTGGGATACATAAAGTTTTACCTAATTCAATACATGAAAATTATTCGAAGAAAGCTATAAAATCTAAAGATCAATTTTGTTGGAAAGTTAACAATAAGCTCTCCTGCCCATCTTGTATATTACAATAGTTGTAATAAAATAGAGATTTTGTGAAGTTAATAAAAAACTAATTATTAAAAATATGTTTTTGTTTTTTTTATTGTTTTTTTATTTGTTTTATAGGAAAAGTTTACATTGTCTTAATTTAACTCTTAAATTAATATATAGAACCGTTAAAATATATAACATAATGCTTATAAAAAATAAAGATTGGAAAATGATTGCATTGATGTAACGAGTGTTGTAGTTGTTTCTGAGTTCGTACAAATTAAGTACCAAATATTCACCTGGATTTCTTATTTGACTTGCATCTTGAAATTCAAAGATGGTCTCATAATATAAAACCAATTTGTCATTCTGAATTAATAATGGGTGTGTAATGATGAATTGATCACTTTGCTTGATATCAATAGACATTTTATCAAATTTTTCACAATGTTTAGACTCCTCGGTAATATAAAAAAATCTATTCTAAAAAATCTAAAAATCAAAATATGCCTTTTTGAAATTGTCACTCTGGTTGTGGTGTTCCTCCCTTAACATAATTCTGATAATCTTACCTTTATATTTATTTTGCAGATAGGGCACTTCATATTACAAAAAATAGTATGTTCGTGAATTTCACAAATATAATCAAAATCCTTCAACACTTGACAATATCTTGATTGGATTTCAATCGACTTTGTTTTAAGATGGTCCTTAAGCCGCGAATTCATAATTTTTGCCAAATTTTGAGCTTCATTTCTTAAATTCTCATTTTGAGTTGGGCGAGTTGGAACTTGAACTTCGGATATACTTGCGAAATCCTTATTTTCGGTAGACGAGCTGCTAAGGCCAGGGATACGACTTTTATTCTTCATAGACATTTTTTTATGATAAGTACGTTTTTGTTTTAAATGGTCTTTGATTTTGTAAATTAACTTTTTGTCTCCACTCAAAAATTGAAATAAATTTGGTTTTTTCTTAAAAGGGCCTAAATACTGTTCAAAATCATCGACAATAGTGCTTAAATGGTTTCTAGTAAAACCTTCAATTTCTTTCAAGTCATCATCGTTAATGTCCGACAGGGTTAGAATATTTCCAAAACCATGAAATTTCAAATTTAATTTTATAAATTGCGGAATTGTCACATTTAGTTCCTTTTCAATGTCTTCAAAACAACTTTCACACTCTTGTTCACTCATTTTTATATCGCCGCACTAAAAACAATACACGAAACCAAACAACGGTGTCTAATCAAGCGTTATCGAAATGAAAATTAAATCAATAAAAATAAAAAACGATTTAGGTAAATGCTTCAAGATTCCCGCACGATTATAACTGCTAGGTACTTCAGGATTACTGTTGCAAAAAGCAGTCGTGCTCCAAGTAGGACACAGCTGTATTTAGACTAAATTTTCGGGGGGTGTTTTAAAATTTTTTTAATATAAATTGTTTAGTAAACATCTGGATTTATGTTTTAGGATTGTTTGTTGACGAAAGTAAACCAGTTTTACAAGCGTTTACCCGAAATTTCGGGTGTAATTGAAAATAAAGTGTCAAGTTATGAACTGAGAGCTTAAAATGTGGTCGATCCGCGAGCCGACAAAGATTGTTTTATTACTTATTATTATTAGTATATTTTTGAAAATTTTTCTTGGAAAGGAGTGCGTAGTGTGGGAACCCTTGAAGAATTGTTGATTTTGTTACAATTTTCGCTTACTACGAGAGGAACCTTAATCAAAACCATGAAATTTTGTTTTTTACTGATTTCTTTACGATTGCAGTCGGACTTCCTAAACTTTAGTAATAGATAAATAATTTCGGGGGGGGGGGGGGTTCTAACCCCCAAAACCCCTCCCCTAAATACGGCCTTGAAGTAGGGGAGCCGTATAGGCTTTGATCAGGGTAGAGCGAGATTGTCTTTCGGTGCTCTTTGAATAACTCTTTCACATCACATAAATTGTATTTCAGTTTATGTTAGAAAAATAATAATCAGCAACTTTTTCAAATGGGAATTTTGGCGCTCCTTGCCACCTGCGTCTAGAAAAGTCTAAAGCGACCGCTCCTCTCGCTGTATCACAGGGGCCGGCGCTGATTAAATGTAATATAACTCCAATTATTCCCAAAATCTGTATCGATATTTTTAGATATCGCATTACACGTGTTGACATTGATTTCCTTTCAGTTGCTTGAAAATACCATTTTAATTAGTAATTTCTTATATAAACATGTTTGCGAGTGCATACAAAATGACTTTATTTTGTACCGCAAACTGCTCAATTTACGCTACAACAGCCACTTGCTTAACCGTAGATGTTCTGTACGCGTTAGCTAGCCTTGTTACCTAAAACGCAGTTCTTGAGAGCGTGGGTGTTTCGGAAAACATCGTGGATTCGGTTCCATTAGGTCCTTTTCATACTCAGAACTCATCTCAGCCAAATGGAAATATTGATGTTAAAGTGGACGCCAGTTGATACAAATAAAACTAAGAAGTAGTGAAGAGTCGATTTATTGTATAAACAAAGATAGAAAAATAGTTGAGGTCGACATGTTTAATTAATTCACTAAATTAAGAGTAAAACATAAAACACTCACATAATCAGCAAGTAAAACCAGCACGTAATAGAGGACTAGGTGCTAGAAAACAAAAATAAAAAAATTGCAAATTTGAAGAACTGACATCTACCTGAAGGGTAAACTCAGTCAAAAAAACACAGTTGAGTATCCTTGAAGAGGATAACCCAACAAAATCGAAGTTATGCTCCAGCAAAGATTAATCGCACACCGAATTTTAAATACTCGGGATTATTGACTCAAAATAGAACCTGGCACACAGCATCATCAATAAATAAGTATATGCATCTCTATCCGACTTACCCTGAATGCAGTACCACCAATTTCGCGACTCTGCAAGTATATTTCTTCCGTCAGGACCCTTCGAAATCAACAACATTACTTCATCATTCAATTGGTCTACCATCCAGGAATGAAAGTCTACAAAATAGAGAACACAAAATACTCATTAACCCTTATGTTACCAACCGGGTACCCGGGTGCCCTTCGACGTACATTTTGTTGAATAACTTTTTTCATAAGAAAAATTTAGTAAAATCCGCTCGGATCCCCATCATTTGACCGATTTTTTATCTAAATATGCACTGAAAAGTTTTGTTTTGTTTTATTAACTAAAAAAATTTCTAAATTGAAAAAGTGTACACGTATATGCCAACCGGGTACCCGGGTACCCGCATATAATATTTCTTCGATTCAAGTAATATAATAATAAAACTAAAATATTATTATTCAAAAAAGGAATAAATAACTATGAATAAATAAGTTGTAATAAATAATAATAATTTTTAATTGTTTATTTATCAAATTTAAATTAAATTATATCAAATGATAATAAATTATTACTTACATTTCTGAATTTCATTATTAAAAAAAGTATATAAAATTTTCACTTTTTATGTGAAATGAAAATTTTTGCACGTCTAAGGGCCAATTTCATAACAAATTTTAAAGGAAGCGTTAAATTTAAAACCGATTTTAAGGCAAAATAAACCAATCAAAATGATCCATTTCGCTTTAAAAGCGATTTTTAATTTAACCCTTCCATTAAAATTCATTATGAAATTGGCCCTTAGATTGAAAATTATATTTAGCTTATCAAATCCTTTGTCGGCAAAATAATTCTAGTATTGCTTACCACCTTATTGTTATTTTTCAGTTTTCATGCATTCATAATAATAGCAGTCGTTACTTGTTTTTCGTATTTACAACAAATTTTCAAAAATTTATAAGATATTTAAGTGTAAATACCTTCGTTAACCATTAAAAAATCAATATCCATAAAATACATACAATAATTTCAAGTTACAGCTGAATATTACATACAAATTCGTTCATGGGTACCCGGGTACCCTGGTTGGCCAATAGTGTAAATTTATTTGGTTGGTAACACAAGGGTTAAAAAATCAACATGCCTGCCAGTTCCAAGACTCATCAAACGAGTAAGTGTTACTACAAATCAATTAATCTTCACGGAAGCATCTTCAAATCTAATCATCTGCTTGAAAGTTGAGGTGTGACATCCCAAAATGTAAAGATGGTAAAAAGGAAAATCTGCAAAGTTTGGCTCTCCAACTTGAAATGACTTTCGACCCATCCAGTATAAACACTTCACAAGGAAAAATCCTCTTGCGAAAAAAAACCAACCATCAGGAATCAAAATTCAAAAAGGGTAAAATAAACCATTCTTCGCACTCAAAATATTTCGTCATTCCCCCAATTCTTCCAACAGGTGACGTATTAAAATAACGTCATCGTAAAACCAAAAATAAAGGTAAGAAACCATATGGGTGGATAAAAGATTTCCAATATAGATAAATCTCCATTTCACGACGACGAAAACATAAAGTTGATAAACCAAATAACGAATAATAATGATAATTGGAACGAACTACCAGTAACCGGGGTGCTAAAAATAATTTGTTAAAGAAATTAATTTGTAAGAAAACACTATAATTACCCGTTAATCCGGCAAAATTAAATGAAATTAAAACAAATTAATAGAAACTAAAAATGGACAAACACCAAGTTTACACGTCCATTCCTTGCGAAATTTCCGTGTAATGGCGTTTATCAAAACCACACATATTTTCAAAAACCAAAGCGATCCAGCGGCGTAGCTTGAAAAAGAAATGAAACGGTCAAAACTAATTTTGACACGTTACAATTTGATTGTAATGAATAAGTCTGAACATAATTTTTTATTTTGATTTTCCTTAAGAAGTGTTAATGTAATTGGATTGTACATAATAAATTATTTTTGCACCAAATTCTCTTTTAAAGAAGAGTATCGCTGCATCCAATGGCGGACTGGCTGCTTTTTGCAGAGGTGGTAATATTTTGTAGGGGGCCGCTGCTGTGCCAAATTTGAAAACAATTACCCATAAAACAGCTTTTTTTCGAGTTGTTTAGAACTTAGAATTATCGAATGCAATACTCATTCATGCCGCGTCAAAACAAAAACATGCGTTAGTCATGTTTACTCAGTAAAGCTTAATTTTCAAGAGCGCGTTTAAGCGATGCGAAGTAACTGTACATTCGAGTATAACCCTCCTACGAGTTGAAGCTCGAATCGTGCACGTTCGATGCACAATCTAAGTGATGCGGAGCGTTAGGCCCGGCGCAAATTGAACCCAGCACATGTACAGCCCATGTACATCCCACGCGTGGACTATTTTGTAGAACGTGGTTTGAGACGGAGCTGGACTGGCCGTGGGATAGGTTTAATATGCGGCACTCCGTCTCAAACCACGTTCTACAAAATAGTCCACGCGTGGGATGTACATGGGCTGTACATGTGCTGGGTTCAATTTGCGCCGGGCCTTATACTCGGTCAAACGAACTTAATATGAGTGCTGTACTTTAGTGCCGCTCGGCACTTCGTTCCTTCCGATAAGAACAGAAAAACAATAAGGATCATTTTTTTATTTGTTAGGATTGAAAGGACCCGGTCCAGCTTCCTCCGAGAGCCCAGGATGCCAGCGGCGGCTCCAGTATTTTTGAAATGGGTGGCCACAAATTGGGCCCAATATAATAAATGAGGGTGGAGAGTTGGGTATGTACTTGAAGAAATGTACTTGAAATTAGAATCAAATACTTTTTTTCTAGTATTTGTAATTTGTACTTAAAGTACAATTTTGTTGAAAGTACAATTTACATTTCAAGACCAAGTACAAATTAGTACAGATATATAAATATTTTCGCAAATAGTGAAATATATCTACCTTATAAAAACAATTTGTAAAATTTCTAAAATACACAATAATAACAAATTTGTTAAAAACCGTGGGACAAGACGTTCGGATAATAATTTACAACCTGTTAATAGTATATTACTGGCCGAGCCTCGAAAATGATCCGTTATTGGGCGCGCAGCTATATTGAAAAGCGAGCGTAAGCGAGCTTTTTAAAGCTGTAAGCCCAATAACGGATAATGTTTCGAGTAGAGGTGAGTATATTTTTTTATCGGGAAACAAAAAAATTAAATGTTATGATAAAATTATTAGCATTATGAAAAAAATATTTTTGAATTAGCTATAACTCAAGAACGGCGCTAGATATCGCAAAACTGAGCAAAAATATCTCCCCCCTCCGGCCCGTAACCACCCCTGGTGAATTATCGGTAGGAAGGCATATGCAAAAATTTAGATCGATCGCGCGCAAAAAATCTTATTCAAGTTCAATTTGTAACCAGGTTATGATATTTATTAATCAGATTGTTATTCAAGTGTGCTAAAGTCAAAAAAAAATATCGTAACAATTAGTTGCATTTTTATTTATATTTAGGTGTCAACTGCAAAATAATAAATTATTATCGACTCCAAGAAATTTTCACTTATTGTAAACTATGCTGAACCCATTCTTTTCTCTGCTACAATAAATGTAATTTGTTTTGTAATTAGAATTATTCGAGTTGCAGACTTTTTTGTGCAAATCGCTAGTAATTTGTTTTATTAAATTGGCAAAAGAAATTTTATTTTAAATTTTTATAAATTTATTTAATTAGAATAAAATATCATTTAAAAATTACAAAATAGGTGGAATGGCATTCCGTTACTAGCAATAGATAAGACAAATTAAAAGAATGTAATTAGAACAACCCTCTGTGGCGAAACGTGTTACTCATTATATCATTAGAGGATTGTGAGTTTGAACCTCACGCGGGTCAAACTTTTTTTTAATAGCATTTTATAATAAAACTGACATGACATGCAGAAGTGACAGAATCGACCAGTAATGAAAACACATTACTAGTCGATTTTACATTACTAGTCGATTTGTTAAGTGACTAGAGAATGCCTCGCTTTGTCACCCGAGAACACATTCGGAAAGCATCGTTTTGTCTATGTTTTCCGATAAAAATATTTTTATGATGTTTCTATTGTTATGACATGCCGCTTTGACGTCTGTTGGCTTGGACAATAGTATATTACATAACAAGCGTGGAAAGTGACACATTTCGCATGAGTGTGTAAGTTTATGCGCGAGGCGCAGCCGAGCGCTGAAATCACACGAATGCATAAATGGCACTTTTCTGCGAGTTATGTACACTATTTTTCCTACGGCCAAAAAAAAAATAAATTTTTAATTTAACAAATAATTCAATTTTTATTTACTAACAAAGTTAATATTAAAGTGTTTTTAAAAGTGTAGGGGAGAGTGGGGTCCATTTTAGCCGTAAAAGTACAAAATTTTGTTGCAGAAACCCATAAGGGGCAGATAGGGAGGGTGGTAAAAGAAATGGCGCGTCACGAAGGGTAACGAGATTCCATGCACAATCGTTCTGAATTTTTGCATATGTGTTCTCATGGTGAATTCACAGGGGGTGTCTGTTGAGCGAGGGGGGGTAATTTTTTGCTCCGTTTTTCGATATCTAGCGCCGTTTTCGAGTTATTCACATTTGAAAATATTTCATTTAATAACCTAACATTACCATCCGCGCGCGATCGATCTGAATTTTTGCATGTGTTCTCATGGTGAATTCACAGGGGGTGTCTACTGAGCGAGGGGGGGTAATTTTTTGCTCCGTTTTTCGATATCTAGCGCCGTTTTCGAGTTATTCACATTTGAAAATATTTCATTTAATAACCTAACATTACCATCCGCGCGCGATCGATCTGAATTTTTGCATATGTGTTCTCATGGTGAATTCACAGGGGGTGTCTGTTGAGCGAGGGGGGGTAATTTTTTGCTCCGTTTTTCGATATCTAGCGCCGTTTTCGAGTTATTCGCATTTGAAAATATTTCATTTAATAACTTAACATTACTATCCGCGCGCAATCGATCTGAATTTTTGCATATGTTTTCTCATCGAAAATTCACCGGGGGAGGACACTACACGAGGGGGGGGCAATTTTTTGCTCGGTTTTTCGATATCTAGCTCCGTTCTTGACAAATCAAAATATTTCAGCTAATAACCTTACATTATTATTCCCCCACATTGTTAGAAAAATATCACAATCCAAACCGTAACCTACGTACAGACCCATGTCAAGGTGGATCCGACTCTTATAATCTGCCATCAGAAAATAATTAATTTAGAAGCAACTATATATTTCCGCAGGATAATTTTTTAATTAATGTAACAAACAAGCTCCAGAGCATCATTCCACCAAGTTTGAAGCAAATCGCAGGTATAGACCTAAACCAGAACTTAGCCAAAACCAAAAAAATGTCAAAATTTCAAAGCAGCCTCCGAAATTTGAGTGAACTGTGCGATATTATAATATCGCACAGTCAAAGTCATAACGCACGGGTTGATGAAATTGACGACTTTCGTGCCTACTTAATTATGTGCAATGTGCTACTTTCTTAGGGGGTCGTAGGAAAAATTATTATCATACTGCTTACAATAAAATGTATGTAAAAGTTGAATTATTTAGAAATGCATCACCTAAAATTATATGGCAATCTTTAAGAATTAATTAAACAGTAAGTAATAATCACAAAATGAGAAATAGAACATAGTTTAATCATCCCTCAAGAATACATAGTAGTTCAAATTATTTTTTAAGCAATATTTAATTGTTTGTTATATCGTACATATCTGGTACATACTATAAAATTATATGGCCTTCTCGAATAAATGGGTTATGTAAGTAATGCAAAAAGAATTTTTCAAATCGGATTAGTATTCCTTGAGATTAGCGCTTTTGTATGTACTTACCCAACTCTGGGTAAGCTCTTTTTGTTTTGATTTATTCAATTAGTTAGAAATTATAAAATTACTTCTTTAGTCTATGTCGTGGTCTTATTGTGTTTACCTGTTTCTCTGTGTACGGTCAGCATAGCTCAGTGTTTTGGGTTAGTAATTACCTTCAAATAAATTTTCTTTCATGGTTCAAAATTTAATTACTTGGCGCCCTAACCATCATCACTTTTAATTGAAAGAACACAGCTGAGCTAGCCCTGGGAGTTTTCGTACCCGATTGTTTTCTATTTGGTATCGGAATCCCACGGGTCCTGAGGTTTGTTGATCATATATATATTTTTTTTTTTATTTTTTTTGTTCATTGCGTATTTTGGAGGGTACAATTTGCTTTGAAGCATTTTATACACTTCCTGACAACCTTTTTGGCTTCGTTCTTTCCGGAAATTAGCCAATAAATTTCGCGAACGCAATATAAAAGTTGTTGTGCACCACAGTGTTGTAATTTTAAATGATAGTCACAAAAAATCAGATTTGTTAGATGATGCTGCTTTGGTAATAAAATTGGGAATTTTTATCATAGGAAAAATCAGAGTTTTTTAGTCTGCCTCCTACACGGAGAAGACCACTTTCATCCAAGAACGGATTTAAAGCGGATAAGCTTGATTTACCTTTTACAAATTTATGATGACGTAATGAATTGATTTCCTTGAGGAACATTGCGTTTTGACAATTTTTAATAATATTTTCTAATGCGCCTTTTAACTCATTTATAGTGAGTGGACCCGTGTGCCGTAATTCTTTTGAATTTTGACAATTGTATTTGAATCTGATGAGCCAAGCTACTACTCGTTTTAATTTTGTTAAAGTAGAGAACTTGGGAAATCATGTCAGATGTGAATAAAATATCGTTAGGGGCCAATGCGTTGAGTAAACATGTCGTGGGGCAATCGCATGAAGATAGTAAACAGGTGGGTTTTAATTCCGTTGTATCAATAGTTGAGTTGGTACATGATTTTGGCCAATCAGATATAGGGTCTTTTAAAAAGCCTGGACCATTTATCCAAAGTTCATTTTTTAGGATGCTTTGAGCACTGATACCACGAGAGACTAAGTCAGCAGGATTGTTCTGTGACCGAACGTGATACCAATCACTTGATCTTGTGCTTTCTTGTATAGCGGCAATTCGATTGGCCACAAAGATTTTGTATTTGTTTGGAGCCGAGTTAATCCAATGCAACACTATCGTGGAATCTGTCCAGAAGAATAGTTGAAGATTGGACCCGTCGAATGCTGTTTGAACCCTCTGCATTAATTCAGATAAGAGAACCGCTGCTGAGAGCTCTAATCTAGGTATGGTTGCACCCTTAAGAGGGGCAACACGAGACTTTGAACATAAAAGTTGAGTAGCGAATTGATTTGAGGAGGTTTTTACTCGAACGTAAATACAGGCTCCGTAAGCGATCGAGCTACTGTCTGCGAAGCCATGAAGTTCAACTGAGTCTGACTTTGCTGGTATTACGCACCTTGGAAATTTTAATGATGTTAGTAGTGGAAGTTCTGAATTAAATGATTCCCACTCGGAGTGCAAGCTTTGAGGTAAGCTTTCATCCCAGTCCAATTTTGCTTCCCATAACCTTTGAATCAAGATTTTTGCTCGTATAGTGATTGGGGCAAGCAACCCCAATGGATCAAACAGTTGTGAAGCTATTGAAAGAACGGATCGTTTAGAACTAGTTTTTGATTCGGGGTTTGGTCTGATTTCAAATTGCAATTGATCTGAGATAGCGTTCCAAGAAACACCGAGAGTTTAAACACTTTCTCGTTCCCCCAGTGGAATTGTGTGATAGGAGTCGGTATCTTCGCAGTCATTATTTAATATTTCAGGGTAGTTTGACAAGAATTTTCTAATTGGAAAACACGCCGATGCTAATATTTCTGTTATTTCCCTTTTTGTTTGCATCATTTCGCCTGGACTTGGGAGCGAGTAGAGCAGATCGTCGACGTAAAAATTTTTCTTTAAAACATTGGAAGTTTTTGGAAATGCTGTTGCATTTATTTCTGCCAATGTTCGCAAAGAATTTGTAGTCAAATAGCTAGCGGAAGCCGTGCCATACGTAATTGTATTCAACTCATAATTGCAGATAGGTTCATCAGGACTATCTCTCCACAAAATACATTGTAACTTTCGTTCATTCGGATTGATTTCAATTTGTCGATACATTTTTTCAATGTCGCCGGTCAAGGCGACGCTGTATTGTCGAAATCGTATTAGAATAGAGAATAAATCATCTTGAACTACCGGACCAACTAACTGTGCGTGATTAATTGATATTCCGGAGCTTGAATTTGCGCTGCCATCAAATACCACGCGAAGTTTAGTTTTGAATGAACTTGTTTTTATCACGGCATGATGTGGAAGATAATAATAAGGTAGGTTTGATGAAGGTATTTCTACATTCATGGCCTTTATGATGTAGCCATTATCAAGTTGAGGATGTAGAGTATTAATTTTGGACATGTGTCCTAAGGAAATGTATTCGTTTATGAATGAAGAGTAGCTTAATTTCAATTCAGGGTCATTTGCCAACCGCTTTTCCAATTTTAGAAACCTTTTAACTGCTTGAGTTTGCGATTCTCCCAAATTGGCCAACTTCGAGTTGAATGGGATGGAAACCGAAAATCTACCCGATGCTTTACGAATCGTTGTATTGTTAAAATGATTTTCGCAAAAGAGTTCTTCCTGCGATAGGAGCGAAAGTTTGCTTTTTGGGGTGACTTCTTCATGCTGCCAAAATTTAATCAGACCTTTGTCCAATTCTTCATTTGAGATCGACAAATTTGATATTGAAACGCTTGGATTTTTTAACGAGTTTCGATCTTTATTGTTATTGATCATGTTTCCAGATACAATCCAGCCCAGTAATGTTTTTTGGAGCGTTGGTTGATTTTTTCCTAATGAGATCTGCCCAATACACAACAGTTTATAGAAAATAGACACACCTAAAAGCAAGTCGATGGGAGCAGATTTGTTATAATGATGGTCCGCTAATTCGATGTTTGTAGGAATATCAATGCAATTTCTATTGAATGAAATGGATGGGAGAGATGAGCATATTTTGGGAACCACTAAACAAGATATATCGTCTTCATAGTTGCCCTTTATTGAGGAAAAATTGATTTTAACCGCGAAATTCACTTGCTGACTTGTTGTAGCATTGATTCCGTTTATTGTTGTGTTCACACGTTGGTGTTTAAGCTTAAGTGCTTTAAAAAGAGATTCAGTTATAAAAGAATTCATACTCCCGGTATCTAAAATAGCCCGTGGCGAACCCATCTTCCTTCAGAATTTTTAACATTAACGCATGCTGTAGAAAGTAATATTTGGCTAGAACCACCGTAACAAGGTAAAGCAACTTGTGAGTGTTCCGCTGATCCTGAAGGAGCAATTGTGATCGTGTCGGGGTGCTGCGATTCTATTTTAGAAATTTGTTCGGGGTGTAATAGTGTATGATGTCGTTTATGGCAGTGCTGACACGTGAAACGTGAATTGCACTTTGAATTGATTGGGTGGCCCAAACAATTTTTGCACATGTTTAAACGGTCAATTGTATCAGATCGCTTCTGGATAGAATATGCAAGAAATGTTGAACAACGCGAAATTGAATGCATTTGGTTGCATATGGAACATGACGCTGGCTGACTAGCAGCTACTAACTACAACTTGAGAGGTTTTTTGGGTTTATTTTGATTAAAAGTATTTTGATTTATTTCTTTCAATTCCTCTACCAGTTGAGATTTGTCCCGAAGAAATGTCTCGATGTCGAGTAGAGATGGAATTTCGCGGGGTTTGAGTTTGCTGAATTCGATTCTTGTTTGAAGATCGAGTTTTTGCATTAGAATGTGTGAAATGAAAGCGTTACAATGCTCTACTGGTACTTTTAGATTTTGCAATGCTCTTATGTTTTTAGAAAGTTCATCATGTAGGTTACGTATTTGTGAAGATGAATCTTTGGATAATGGTTTTAAATCAAAAATGGCTTTAATGTGACCCTGGATAATCAATTTGGAATTATCATATCTGTCGCGCAACATTTTAAGAGCCATATTGTAATTCTCGTGCGACATTTGAATGTCGCTTACCACGCGTAAAGCAGAGTGATCCAGGCTTGATTTTAAGTAAATGAATTTTTCGATTGATGACAAATTTTTGTTATCATGTATTAATGTCATGAATGAATCGAAATAGCCTTTAAAGTCAACGTAATTACCTGAAAAGGTTGGCAGCTTTATTTGAGGTAATTTTACACTAGAAGTTCTATCCCCATGTGCTGGGGAAGACGTGAAATTATTGTTTACAACCTTATGATTCTCCAACATTAGAGAAGCAGTGACATTCAATTCGATGTATTGGTCATCAAAGTTATCGCTAGTCATTGGAGCATCGTCAGAAGCCGAAAGGGCTGCCAAATGTATCATGACTTTTGAGTAAGACTCACATAAAGGAGAAACCTTTCTTGTTCTTAGCTCTAATTCCTTTATAGCTGCATTTGTTATTTCAGATTGACTTTTGATTGTATTTAGAAAGGTTTTAAATCTTTCCAATTGATTTATTAGCGAATGAGCCTCCGCCAATAGAACTTTTATTTCCATCTTTTCCCGTTTTGCCATTATGAATACACACTAGCGAGAGGTATGAAAATAAATTGTAGGGTAAATTTTGCGTTAAGATTGAATAATCAATTGTAAAATTGATTGCAACCGTGTAATTTGAATCGTAAATTTAATATAACACGTGCTTTATGGATTGAAGATCGGAAAGTTTTACCGAAAGCATCTACTACTACAGAAGATTGATACCAAATTGAATCAGTTCTTAAAGGATTGGAAACAATAAGATGAGTGATGTAATTGGCTAACCTTTGTGCGAGTGCTATCCGCTTCGTCTATCTTCAATGCCTTCACAATGCTATATTCTTGTTATTTAGTAATCACTTGCGAGTTACCTAATAACGTCCGGCTCGAAGGACCAAAATGGTTCAGCTTACTGGTATTGGAGCTTTGTTTTTATGCTGGTTTCAAGCATCGGTTGTAACGCCGTGCTTTATTTAAAACCGTCTTCCGGAGTGGTCCGAAAGGGCTGATTGTGTCTTTGGTATTGACGTTCTAACACATATATAAATGCAATTTATATGAACCAAAGAAATATATTAAAAAACGGAAATTGATAGATACACATATTGGTACATGTCAAAACAATTCTCATTAAAATAATAACAACAAAAAAAATGTGTTTTTTTTTTGTTACCGGGGAAACAACGCCAACTGGAAATCGATGAATGATTTACCACGGATATCCAACACAAGTTTTAAGCCAGCATTTTTGCATTTTATTTAAATTAAGCGCCATAATGTACGCGAGGACTTTATCTTCTTTTCTTATCCGCATTCGTTGATGCGATTTTTATTTTATTCCTAGCAATAACGTTTTAATATTGGGTTTAATTGTGAATTCCGGACGTTTTTTGACTTTTTTGTGTTTTTTTTATATAGTTTATTTAAAATCTGTAATGTTTGTCTTCAATTTTAGAATTTTAATGTAATTTTGACGAGTAAGTTGTTTTGGTTTTGCTTTGTATTTTTGTTTGTTGAGTGATGGCTTTTTGTAGTTTCGCCTTGAAGATGGGATGTTAAGTCCCGAAACTAGTCGGCGATGATAATAAAATATTAACACACTATAATCGTGCTTTTATTGACATATGTTTGAAAAGTGTGTTCCACCAACCCTCTGAGCAAAGTAAATCATCAATAAGTATTTGTGTTATAAACTATTTAACTAAAACTTTCCTCTCATTCTATGATTACTCTACAATTTTTTTCTTCCTTTTGTGCGGCGATATAATCATGTGAAATATAATATTGTACAGAACCGTATTTATTTAAATTATTAGAATTATTTAAAAAAAACATGAGAATAAACTAAAAAAAATAAGTTAAAATTTTTAATTGAGTTAGCATGTAAAAATAAAAACTATTACAAATTTTAAGAAAGGTAACTTCATTACAATTTTATAATATAGTGCGAGTATAATATAGCGTTTATGTAGTAAAAATAAATGTAGACTATTGTTTTAAAATTTTATTCCATCCCTGAATTATATATTTATAAAACATTTTGCAGTTTGTACATGAACAGCTTAAGTTTGTTATACACCACGCGCTTGTATTTTTTGCTTTTCCATCATTTGTAGCGGATCCTTGTTATATTTTGCAAATACTTCTCGTTTAAATGTTTCAAAATGTTTTCGATTAATATTATTTTGATACTCCCTCCAAGATGGTCGCCCACGTTTAACTTGAAGACCCCAATGGCACGTGAATGCAGGAGATAATACCAAAAATTGATAACCAGCTACATACATCTCGTATACCTTAAATTACAACACAACAATTAAAAAAAATATATTATACATTTACTTGGTATTTCTCATATGAAGATGGAGTGAAATAAAAAAATTAAATTATATGTTAACCAATATTTTAATTTTGTAATTTTTAATTTATTTTGTAAATATTTATAATTTTCACATTTATATTGGAAAGGGCATAGCCGGATAAGCACATGAAAAGTGTCCCCGCTCCGAAAATTTTATCCTTTAAGTATGTTATATAAGTATAGTTCAAAACGCCACTCACAAATTTTTAGCTCAAAATATTAATTTTTTCGCCAGATATCATAAAATAACGAAAATTGAAAATAATTTTTTTCTCGGGAACTACTGGACCGATATCGTCTAATCAATGGGAGCATTTTTTTATAGCTGTAGCCGAGTTAGAGTAAAAAAATTTGAAGTTTCCTATTAAAAAAAAGTATATAAAACAAATTTTGAAATTTTCAAAAATTTTTTGATTGCCTTTTCGAAATATTAACACCCCTCCAATTCTTTTTTTTTTTTTAATCTCTCGGTATTAATCTATAACATATAATTTTTTAAAATTTTAGAAAGTGGTAGAACATCATCAAAAATAAAGATAAAAAGTAAAAATTATTTTTATTATCAATATAATTAAATTTAAATTAAACGATTTAAACAAACGATAAAAGATTAAATTATTAGATCTTTAATATTTCGACACTGATTGTGTCTTCATCAGAAATTATAAGTGTCGAAATATTAAAGATCTAATAATTTAATCTTTTATCGTTTGTTTAACTCGTTAAATTTTAACTTAATTATATTTATATTTTCACGAGTTAATAATATTAATTAATTATTTTTATTATCTTAATAAATATATATTTATGGTAGAACCAACAAGTAAACATTGAATGAACTTAACTTAATGAATCGAATGAACTAAAATTGATGATAAATATAATTATAAACCGGCAAAAAAATGAGAATCTTAATAATTTATTACAAGGTTTATCTGATGAGAATCCAGTAAAGATCGAAACACGTTTGCTCGAACAAAAGTGTCATAAACTATCAATTCAAATAAATATGTTATAATAATTACGTAAGTTATAATTCAATTTGAAATATTTTTGCATTTTATTATAACATGTAATCAATTATATCTGAGAATCTTAATAATTATCATTATGTATTTATTACATGCTGAGAATTTATTTTTATTTTCCATTCGTTTTCCAAATCGGTCATTTAAAATCACAACCAATCTTACAAAGTGAAGTAGTTTATGGGAGCATTTTGCTTAAATAACCGTTTAAATTTTAAATAACCGATTTGGAAAATGATTAGTCAGTGATCAAGAATTCGCAGATCAAAGACTGATAAATATCAAATCACGGCAATGATGTAATGATGATTAAGATTCTCAATATTTACTATTACATACAAAAAGATTCAAAAATTTTAAAATTTCTAGTTCAATCAAGATATGTAAATCGTAAAGAGTGTCGTTATTGTTTTATTGAATATAGTCCAAATTCAATTGGATATTCTGGGATCTCCCAATACACATGTGAAGAGTATCCGAATGGTAAACGTGCAGTTGGTTTGCTGCTCACATATAGAGTTATAGAAAATATTTGAACTTTCCTATTAAAGTAGTATCCTACTAAAATCAAATTTAAAAAATAAAAAAAAAAATAATTTTTTTGCAATTGCGGTGCTAAAGTACTCACTTTAGACCTCGATTTGCGGGTGTAAAATGGTACTTTTTTGCCCTAGGGCAAAAAAAAGTTACTGCCGGGTAAAAAAGAAGTCACCAGATTTTATTATCAATTTAAATCTCATTTTTTTGTAACATTTATATTTATGTTTACTTGACCGTAATTTGTGATTCCAATATTAGTGCAACCTACAGTGAAAAAAATTGGTAAATAAATAAAAAGCACTTACTTTAGCTACCAAAAAATACTCACAAGGCGCCTCTTTTAACAATTTGACCACGTGGTCAGATCTATGTTTAAAAATACTAACAAAACTAATTTCTGTTTGATATTATTGAAAAAATATATAATAAACCGTACTATGTACAGGGTGGGCCAATTTCGATAATTCTTATGGGAAACTCGGGACTATAAAGAGATATGCAAAAATGGGTGGCTCATCTTTGATCTCTTTTTTTGAGAAAACCTCAATGGCCAAAACCAGAATTCGCTGTCTATTTTTGGTTTCGAGTTATAGTCAAAAGTTCGACTTTTTGATAAATGTTGATATCTCGGTTGTTTTTTAAATTATTAAAAAAATGTTAACACTTTCTTTAGGCAATTTTTTAAGATCAATAAAATGGGCTAAAAAGATTTTAAATATCTATCTCAGTTTCAGAGTTATAACATAAAATTGTGTTGTTTTTTTAATGGAAACCATAGTTGAAAATGATATTATTAATAGCGTTTTTTATCTTCTTTTCAACGATATATAACAACAACAAAAGTATTAGATAGAAGACCGAAACATTAAAAATATAATAACATTTTTAGTAAAGAACAATCAAAATTCTAAATTGTAACTAAAATTAAAGTAAAGATCAAATCGTAGTCTATCGTACAAAATTTGATTAAAACAAAACACTACCTAACCATTATTGACATTGAAAACATTTACAGCAATTGTTTTTCAGTAAGCGAATATTTGCTTAGTTGCTGTCATTAAATTTTCAAATCTTAGTAACTATAATAATATGTTATTTGAATTTTTTTGAAATTTATAGCCCATTTTATTGATCTTAAAAAATTACCCAAAGAAAGTGTTAACATTTGTTTGATAATTTAAAAAACAACCGAGATATCGACATTTATCGAAAAGTCGAACTTTTGACTATAACTCGAAAGCAATTCGCGAATTCTGGTTTTGGCCATTGAGGTTTTCTCGAAAAAAGAGATCATAGATACGCCACTCATTTTTGCATATCTCATAGTCCCGAGTTTCCCATAAGAACTATCGCGATTGACCCACCCTGTACATAGTACAGAAATTAGTTTTGTTAGTATTTGTAAACAAAGAAGTAAATTATTTAACGATTTTATATTGAATACGTTGATTATTATTATTAAACTATTAATTATATAAAATTCCTCATTGTTTTTGTTTTTGAATTAATAAAAATAAATATTTACGACTGAAATATTTTTACATGTTTTAATCAAATAATTACAATTTTTATGAATTCAAATTTTTAAAATATTGATTGTAATTATGAAATAATGATGAATAACTACTAAAATAACAGAAAATTCATAGTCAAAAATAGTTTTTATTTTTTTTTAGTATGGCGCACCACTTGGAATCAATTGAAAAAAATATATATTATACAAAAGGGTATAAGGCTTCTAAAAAAAATAATTTTAGAGGTTTGGCGAAATCATATCATATTTAAAAAAATTATATATTTTTGGGCAAAATATTTTTTTTTCACTAGAGAATGAAATCCGATACGGCTGTTATTTTGTCCTCAGATAACCTTTATACACCCCTATAACATATTAAAATTTTATCAAAATCGGTTAAGCCGTTCCCGAGTAAAAAATTTTTTTCTATTTTTCAGTTTTTTTTTAATTTTTCCAAAAGGCGTTGATTTAGAGATTTAAAACTTTCAGAATCTTAGTATTTCATCAGTACCTACATATCCCCAAAGTGGCGATTAAATATCTCTGGGGGCAATTTTACCATACTTATCCTCCTATGCCCTTTAATTATTTTTTTCTTAAATGAAAAAATTTTGAAATTTAATATTTTGGTTTTTGCTTACCGAGGTAAATTGGCGTTAATTTTAAAAATACGGAAAGTTATACGATGGCCACATCAGATCTTTTATTTCAAGTAACCTCGATTCTGAAGTTTTCACGTAAAATGTGAAATATTCGAACACTAATGTATAGTACCCAGGTGCTACTTATGACTGGATTAGATATAATTTTAATAAATCTCAAAAATTTTTGACTTGGAATCACTATTTTTCTTTTTATGATTATTATTTGATAGCAGACAAAACTGTTTCTTTAAAGTCAAAATAGTAATCGGATACTACAGGTTAAAAAAGAAATGGTTCTGATAATGAAATGTTTTATTAATTTACATCTAATTTACGTCGCGGTAATTTGATAAGAATGGCAGTTAATGCTACCAAAATAATGATTTTGGTAGTATTTTATAAACTAAAAATTTACCTGAGTATTCCTTGTATATCCATATCCGATGAACCTTTCATCGTGTTCTGGAGCAAAATCTGGTGCTACATAAAAAGGTTCGTAGAGAAACTCAAAGTTTGTGACTGGGTGACTAATGTGCAATTCTTGATTTTCAGCACTAACATTTTGCCACCTAAAATATTAAAGTATATAATAAATATTTGTTATGGCAGTTTTTTAAATCAATTTTTTACCTTGAAAAGTTGGTAGCGTATTGATTATAAATAAAAACTTTCTTGTGAAACGGTCTTGCTAAGCCTTTATTAGCTAATCTAACTAACTCAGTCTTATTTGTTGGAAAGCGTACACGATTATCAATTTCATATGTAGGGATTACATAAGCACATAACTTTTTACAAGTTACCGATTGCAAAAACTTGTTTAATTCTTCTGCTAGATTTGTACTTGGTACAATGTCGACATCAGTGAGAAAAGTATATTTACTCTGGCAATTTTTGCGTGCTACATTTCTTAGATGGTTTTGAGGATATGGATTTTTTATTCTCCATTTTACAGTTGTTCCCGAGCGCTGTCTTAAAATTTCTTCTAAGGTAATTTCTGGTTTCATACAGTTCATATTTGGCAATATGTAATTCTCAAGTTCAATTTTATTTGAAAATTTAAATTTTTCTACTACAATATGAAATGCAACCCGCTCACGTATGTTGGGAAAACACCTACGTAAATACAAAATGTATGTTAGTAATAAATTTAATTCATCCTCTGCTGAAGCAAATACTGCTGCCGATATTGGGCCATTCCAATTTTGAGTTACCTGCACCAGAGAAGCTAATCTTTCTAACGAACTTTGTGTTGCGAGGCAAACCAAATATTGCTGACTTAATTTTATATAATTGTCACCTACTAATACTTGGTCGAATAATTTGTATAATAGCTTGCTGTCCCATCGTCCAAGATTTAAGTTTAAATTTAAAAATCGGGTTTCTTCTATTACTTCTTTTAATTTTGAATTGCACAATGGTTGTTGAATTGGCATAGTTTGTGTTATTTCTGATTGCTTTAACTGAATGGTCTTGGGACAATCGGAACTATACATAATTTTCACCGTTAAAAAAATGTTGTAGGCAGAAAGAATTATCACTGCGACCAAACAAGTATTCCAAGGTACCCATTTATTCTGTTTATAACATGAATAAGTATTAGATTCTGGTTATAAAAAATAAGTTTAATAATTATTTAATTTAATTTTAGAAAAGAATATAATTTATTTAAATCAAGCCGGAAAAATACTTAGCGATATAATTAATTAATTAAGCTAAATAAATTATGAAAACAAAAATAATCACATTTTGGTGCTCTAGTCCGGGAGCCAGCGTATGTAACGGTACCACTTTTTCTCTCCTTAGTTCGCGGTACCAAGTCACCTTATTTACCTTTAGGAAATTGTATCCTTTCGTTTTTGTTATCCTTTGATAACAAATCAAACTCAGATTTATATTTTGTTGTTTTATTTTATTGTTACTTTTGTAACCGTATAACAAATATGCGACCCTGCGCTATGACTAGTCGACTACTATCTAGTGACCGCTCTCACACAATTATCTACGATTGTCGCCGACTAGCTTATCAATTGCACTGATAAGGGTAGGTATATCATTACACGTACATGTTAACTAAACCATAAGGTACAAAATTTTTGACCATACAGGCTGAAAGATCGTTGCAAACGAGTAATAAAACCGCTCGTCTGCCACTCGCAAGTGGCAGCGTTAACTCGGGAGCGGAGCGAGAAAAGGGGCATTTTTGGGTTGAACTAAACCATAAGGTACATGGAAAAAATTTATATCAAAATATTCCTTATTTTATATAGTTTTTGAATATAGTATGACAGATGGTTTTAAGTGCAGCTTTCTTTGCGGCAGACGCGTTTGAAAATACCGAGCGAGAGAGAGTAATGCGCGGAATAGCACAACAAACAGAGATAGACGTTCGTTTTGCTTACAGACCAGATTCAGTAGGTTTAAATCATTAATTTACTATAAGTATTCATTTTCTTTATTACATAGATCATGAACTATAAAATTCTAACAATAAAAATTAAATTTTTAAAAAGATAATAAAAATTACTTATTTTTTAAAATAATAATACTCTACATATAGTCTATATTATTACATTACAAATTAGAATTCTATTTGAATCATCATTTTTCATTTGGAATAATTTTTTCCGTAAATAAACAAACCATAAAAATTGTACTACTCACCAATACTAATTTTTTTATTAATATCGGTAAATCAAAAATAATAATTCCACGCTATGTGCGTGTTTTTAGTATGTTTGAACCCAAGAGATGAATCTGCGGTTTTTGCATTCTGAAAAAATAATCCGGTTGTTTTGTGAGTTAAATGTTTTACATAATTTCGCCATTTTTTTCTCAATTTCCAATTGCAATTTGGATTTCCATGGCCTTGGATTATCATTATTAAAGAAGGCACAAAACAATGCTATGGTACCAAAATAAGCTGGTTTTAAAAATTAAACAAGCTTTTAATAATTTGATTCAGAAAATACTTAAAAATTCAAACAGATATGTTAAATTCCATAAAACTTGTCTATTTTCTATAACTTGGGCAGGTTATATGACAGGTAAAATGATGATTCCGATTCCATCACATTGTACTTTGTTCTGAAGAAGCTTACCAAGCTGTGCAAAACATTGGCAGATTTATAGCATTTTATTTTATAGAACATGTCGAAGTTACTGAAAACAGATAAGCTTTTATTGACTTTAGAATTATTAATTTTATATATTTTATTGTATTAATCACTACACGATTTATGTATAATATATACTTGTACAGTTACTCCAGAAATTATTAGAACACTCTTATGTTAGCAATGTAAATTGTACTTTTTGAAGACCTTTTCTTGTCATATAAAAATCAAATTTTTGCAGTCTTTTGTAAGTCTTAACAAAAATAAAGAGAATGAAATTTGCAACAAAAAAGTCAAAAAAACATTGCTGTAAAATCGATTTTTATATGACAAAAAAGGTCTTAAAATAGTACAATTTACGTTGCTAACATAGGAGTGTTCTAATAATTTCTGGAGTAACTATGTATTTTTTCTATTAAGTTACAAAAATTATTATCATTGACCATCAAGTTAGTTATCGTAACAATTTACAGGCCACCACTGGGTGACTTTGGTATATTTCTGGAACGTTTTAGCACACTCTTGGACATATTAAACTCGATCGGCAAATACACAGTTATAAATGGAGATTTTTACGTTCACTTTAATCAAAAAAATAGCAAAACCCATCAGTTTATAGACCTCACCAGGTCATACGGTTATACGCAGGAAATCTTTGAAAACACCAGAAATAATGTAAATTTCAAAGATATGCGAAGCTATTCAACAAGAGTACTAAACCTCAAACGAAGTGATCATTGTGCGGTAGACCTGACATTGGAAACAAAGAGTAGAGACAAGAAGATCAACGAGCAGATGCACCGACCAATGACCAGTCAGGGACAAATTATGATGTACCAAATGTTGGAAACTCAAAACTGGAATTTTCTTGAATCACAATCAAGTGTTGAAATCAAGTTCAATCAATTTATGACTTACTAACAAACATGCTTCATCTATCGTTTCCCCTGGTCAAAAAGAAAACCAAAAGTCATAATAAAATCCCATGGTTTACGGAGAACCTAATCCAAATAAAAAAAGAAGACATGCGCCTCTTTGGTTTACAAATGGATAACACGAAAAAAATCTAAAAAAGTACTGGCAAAAGTACAGATCGCAAATCAACAATGCAAAAAATAAGAAGCAAATAAGAAATATACAGCGAAAGCCACAATTATCATTTGTACAGTACAAACATCAGTACAATTATCATTGTGTTACACTAATTATTGCGAATTTTTAATTGTAATGTCTTTAGAGTATTTATTTATATTATTTATTTTATTTATACAATTTAATGTTGTGGACTTTGTTATAAGCTGTTGCCGTGTACCTAGCCGTTTTGCATCTTGCCGTCTATCAATTGTTAACTGTATTCCATCACGTTACGGAGTCCTGAAGATGAAGGCATATTAATACCTTCGAAACGTCGACAAAGTAACTTTGGAGTTTTATTTTGGAGTCCGCAGCCCCAAAGCAAAAGCATCCTGGGAGGTAATAATTATAGGAGAAAGAAATTGGACGCAAAGAAAGTAGCTGACATCAACGTAGATGATTTTAATGATTATTTTGTAAACATAGCAAATAATCTCATCTCCAACCTAATCAACACTGGCGCTCCAATAACAAACACCTCCACTCCACTACAAAAAAATTTCACTCCAAACACAGCAACCTTTAACTTTAGGGAAGTATCTTTAATAGAGGTAAGGGATGCGATAAACAAACTGAAAAATACAAGCAGCAAAAAAGACATATATGACATGAATGTCAGGCTCATAAAGACATATAAAATAACCAACTGATAAGCGCACTCACTAAACTTTTCAATGAATGTATCAACAAACAGGTATACCCAAGCTGTCTAAAGTTAATTAAAGTAATCCCAATCTTTAAAAAAAGGAAATATAATAATATTATATTAATAAAATAATAATATTAATATCAGTGATATTAAGAAGTTACCTTGATAACAGAACCCAAAGGACACACTATGATGGAAATATATCTGAACCCAAGGACTATAGAAGGCCTGAGTTATCGAACAGACGTAAAAAACAAATTCAGGGAGCTTATCATATTAACCATACCATCAAAGTACATTTTGGAATGCCTGTTCTATGGCTAAGAGAAATATTATGCTTTACAGGGTAGTAAATGACACCCACACCCATAACAACAGAAACAAGGAAAATATACGACCAGATTATTCAAGACTTACTAATAAGTCAAGAAATGCCACACTATACTATGCACCGAAGCTATACAACGAATTACCTATTGCAGTCAGGGAACGTCAGGGAACGGCAAAAAATTTAAAAAGGCTCTGCAGGAATATTTAATAAATCATGCCTTTTATCAAGTGGATGATTTCTTTTCTGCACCAACAAAAATTGGAACCAAAGAAGATCAAATCTCATGGGCCGAGATGAAAAACAACAATTGATGTTGATCTTCGCCATTTGCGGGTAAAGGAAGCACTCCAGAAAGCTGCACTTAAAACCGTCTGTCATACTATATTCAAAAACTATATAAAATAAGGAATATTTTGATATAAATTATTTCCATGTACTTTATGGTTTAATTCAACCCTAAAAATGCCCCTTTTCTCACGCCGCTTTCGAGTTAACCCTGCCACTTGCGAGTGGCAGACGAGCAGTTTTATTACTCATTTGCAACGTTCTTTCAGCCTGTATGGTCAAAAATTTTGTGCCTTATGGTTTACTTAACAAGTACGCTGGCTCCCGGACTAGTAATTATGTATTTTATTTTTATTATATGAATGGCAAAGGCACAGAAACTGGTATAAGAGACTAAAGGCCGGTTTTATCACTTCTAGTTAAGTGTTAGTTATTGCTTAACTATAATAGTTGACAACCTCTTTGTCGTTTTACAATCTATAGTCGAAGTAAAATTTACATAATGACTAAATAGTTAAATTGACTAGCAGATTTTCGGGTAGTCAAGCAATTAACTATTAGTTAAGAGAAACATAACCTCTTTTTAATTAATTTGTCGTTAGCATTTTAAATTTGTTTTTGTTCGTTAGGAACTATTATATAATTATATAAATAATTGATTCTTGGAGGTGAAAACGTTAAATTACTAGTATCAAACGAACTAAAACGTGACTACTGATTGTCAAAGAATTGAAAAATCGGTCGACGCTTACAATTAGTTGTTGAAAACTGAATTGTAAAACCGGCCCTAAGAACAAAATTTCATAAAGAAATTTAAGGCAAGGCCGTATTTAAGGGGGTTAGGGATTAAACCCCCCTAACTCCCCCCCCCCCCCGAAATTATTTATCAATTACTAAAGTTCAGGAAGTCCAACTGCAATCGTAAACAAGTAATAAAAAACAAAAAAAATCTTCTTAAGAAATAATTGACCAATAAGAACCTTCAATTTTAACTTATAATATTGTATGCTTATATTTGAGTGTTACCTTAAATTTCTCTATGTCATTATATTATACTTTTTACTAGTTTATCGCCTGATGTTGCCATAGTATGGTGAAAATATTTGCGATTATTATACTGACAGTGAATTTTATTTGTGATAACTTAAAAAAAATTAATTCTGAAAAGTGTGTGTGCATTATTTAGGATATCTAAAATATTTGTATGATTAATATCGAGTTACACTACTTAAACCCCGTATCAATTGATTACGTAATATTATACTTACTTTATGGTTTATATATTTTTGATGTTCTTGGTTCTTGTTACCACGCCATAAGCTACCTCTTTTTCGATGTGAAGAAATTGATTCAGGCGGCATTAATTATTTGTGTTATACTAAGTTCTTCTAAATTATCTATTCTTGTATTTTATTATACCCTAAAATAATTTTTAAATAAGGTTAAAACTGAATGTTAATAAGGTAAACGACCCCCTTGTTGGCACTATGCTAGTAATTGGCATCAATTTTTATTTATTTATTTATAAGCTATCCATTAAAGGAACTATTCAACTAATTTCTGCAATACTCACTTACAGGTTTCTGTAAAATAAACCCAATATTACCAATAACAAGGTTAGAAGCTATGTACGGTTAAATGTGCTATTAAAATCGGTTTACAAAACACTTGAAAATTTGAAAACTTGAAGAAAATTGTGTAATTTTAGTGGAATTTATAAGACGAACCCCAGATTATTAACTTACCCGGGTATATATTGTTATGTAATAACTCGGGGTGGTTTTTAATTACGAATTTCTAACCATCAATAAAATTATTCTTGCGTCTCACCTAAAATTTTTTATCGCCACAATATGTTTCTTCTGATATCGCCACAAATTTTCTTATCAATCAAATAATATTCAATGTAAAATTTAATTACTCAAGGTTATTATCCAAATTTTCTTTAATAATATTTTAATATTGTCCAAACCATTAACTATTCAATAAAACCAATTCAGTAACATATTCTCCATTTTATTTAAAAAAATTCAAACTTTCAAACATTTCAACAAAATCGCGGCCGTCCGCTGCAATCACCGCGGTCCAAAAGCCCCTCTCAACTATCTTCTCCCTTCCACCACACAAATCCTCGCGGCAAATACAAATTTTCTAATTTAAAATAAATTTAAATTTCCCCATCAAAATTTCAAAAATATATTGTAATATTATTTTGTACAATTTATTATTTTTTTGTATTATTCAACGAAAAATTTTTAAATTCAATTTTAAAGAAAGTTTGTTTTACTTCACAAATTCTTATCGTTATCGCAAATTTAATTTTAACACGTTTACCATGCAAAACGGCACTCAGACTTACGGCGTCATTAAACTGAACATCCAAATTTTAAAATCTCAATAAAATCAATTCTTCTAAACTTACTTTTTATTTTTCAAAATATTCTCAAATTTATAACTTTATTCCCAAGTGGAACAGGAAAACTATAGCGCGTTTATCAACGCGTCCTCACGCGTTGGCTTACGGCATTCAAAAGCCAAGTTTTACATTTAACAAATACCAACATAAACAATTTAAAATAAAGACAACTCATACAGAATGCAACACAAACAATTTACAAACACAATCAAAATAAAACTACCCCCTACACAATTTTATACAAAAAATACATGACATCTTTACCCCCTTGGTTTTAATTGACAAAACCAAGGTGTTTTTCAATTAAAAACAATAAAATGTCATGTTCAAAATTTTTAAAAATCAAATAAACTTTCAAATTAAACAAAACCAAAATTTTAAAATTCCAATCATTCATTATAAGTCAAATTACTAATAATAAATTTTCCAATATTCAGACTATTTACAAAATTCAGATCAAATTTTAAATTAAACAAAATCCAATTTTTCAATCATACAATTTTTCAAAATTTTAAGTTATACCATTTTACAATTTTCTTCAAATGCAGATAAATTACATTCAAAATTAATTATTTACAAAATTACAATTTTTTTTTATTTAACTTAACGAAACCCAAATTTTCAAAATTAATCACAAGAATATTCATTTTAAAGAATTATATTATCCAATTTTATTTTATAAGTACTCGCTTTTGTCATCTGGCATCTTATTTTTGTTTACCTCCATCTCCTTGATTTCCACAAAATAATTTCATCTTTGGAAGTCCACATATCCAGAATTTTCCCAATCCTTCCTCCAATTTTCGTCCACATAATCCAAATTTTGATTTCAAATTTTTGTCTCGGTCCAGATTTATTTTTCTTTATATTACCAGTTTTCTTTTTATATCCAAATTTAATTTTCTTATTTTTATCAATTTTTCTCTTTGGTTCTAATTTTATTTTCTTACTTCCAGCAATTTTGCTTTTTCCCCGTTGAACCATTCCAAAATTTTTATTACATCCAATTTTGATTTTCCTTTTTGATCCAAATTTTAATTTTTTACCTTCAAGCATCTTTTTTCTAGCTTTACGCGCTTTGCTTGTTTTTGTAACAATCCCTACCAGTCCATCCATACTATTAATTTTTTCTTGGTTTTTTATTTCTTCCAATTGTAGTGAAGGCATGTTGATGTCCACCCTGTTTTCATTTATAAAATCCACCTTTTTGTTAATATGGTCTAATTGTTTTTTGTTGTCTTCGAAGTTTTTGTTAATGTTTTTCAAGTTTTTGATTATGTCTTCAAAGTTTTTGTTTACAGACTTAGCATGTTCATCCAACACATCCTTCATAAATTTGAAGATCTCCTCCATTTTAATCTCAGGGTCTATAAGTCGGTTCTAAAAAACCACGCCCCACGTTCTTGGGATGCCAATTTGTAATATTAATTTCTGTTCTTCAAAGTAAATTTTTAATTTCCGACTCGATTTTTGTACTATTAGATACGCCGTGTTATCTTTCTTGTCGACGTGCTAGTCGAACACATTTTTCAAATTCGTTAAAATTTTAATTAATATTTTCTCATATATTAATCTCAATAAAACCATAATCTTCCAAATTCACACTTTTTATTTTAAAATATGATCACACTTAAACTAATATTCCCAAATATGGAACAGAAAAACTATAGCGCGTTTATCAACGTGTTGTTGACGCGTTGGCTTACGGCATTCAAAAGCCAAGTTTTACATTTAACAAATACCAACATAAACAATTTAAAATAAAGACAACTCATACAGAATGCAACACAAACAATTTACAAACATAATCAAAATAAAACTACCCCCTACACAATTTTATACAAAAAATACATGACAATATATAACAAATTTCAGGACATCACAATATATATCTATATATTGAACTGTAATTTTTTAATTCTTATATAACTAAAACACGGTTTAACCATATCATACTTTTATTTCCAAAAAATTCACAACCTCATTCATTTATCAACTTCTCAAAATTTTCCCCATCCACCCGTCTGCGCCATCTTGCACCAGAGACCCCTTTATCTCATTTCCTCGCGCCAAAAATAACAACATTCAAACTTAAAAATAAATATAAAATTCTTAATAAAATCACATCACGACAATATATAGACGGAAAAAATCTTTCGGCTGCTTTTTAACTCACTTCTAGTCATCCAAACAAGCTGAAATTTGAAACACCGACTTTTAACTCGAAACATTTTAATCTATCAAATTTTGAAACCGATCTGATCATCCACCGCACAATTAGCACATTTTCTATACAAATTTTGATACCAAGTGTTAAGTTAATGTCAGGTTAAGTAAGAAGTTAATACATTTACTATTTAACAAAGTTTATTATGAAAAAAGGTAAAAAAAATGAATCTTTAATTTCGGAAGACATAAACAAAACCGGTGGACTTCCGAAAACTCTCACAATTTTCGATGGTGCTAAAGTAATATGTTAAGATACAATGTCAACACCGCTAAGAGACTCGTAAATGGTGCAATAGGTGAAATTGCCCAAATCATTTGACCAAATTATCGAAGAGCACATATGTACGACGAAGATTTGCCAAATTTTAAAGAAAAATTTCGAGAAATCGGCGACACATCATCGAGCCACGAGTAGTCGAATTTCCGGCAAAACTGTCAACAGGAACAGCAAAAAGTCGAATGCTGCCATTACTTCTCTGTTGGGCTTCCACGGTGCATAAAATGCAGGGATCAACAGTAGGCCACGCAGTAATTAATTTGGGATCAAAATTGTTTGCCCCTGGTCAAGCATACGTCGCTTTAAGCCGCGTAAGATCCCTTGAAGGTGTTAGGTTTGAGGAACTTAACTGTTTGAAAGTTCATGGCAAGCCCGGATTGGCCATCTGGCAGTTTTGGCAAATGCCAGAAGGGCCGATGCTCTAGTGGGCCGCTAAGCGGCCAAACGTCCATTATTATTTGGGGGACGATAATCTTTTTTATTGAAATTCGAGAATTATTTAATTCTAACGAAGTTACTGATTTTCTACCCCATGACCGTGGACCGGTATGATCTGAATGCCAGGGCCTGTTTTTCTTCCCAGTCCGTCACTGGTCCATGGTAAGATGGTGTGCAATACAAAAGCCCTGGAAGAATTGGCGAGATTACGGAAACTACCTGACTATCGTGTATAACATGGACTTGCAGTTAAGTAAATTACATATTAAATGACTACGATTGTAATAAAGTTAAATTAAAATTTAAACGGGTTAAAATAAACGATACTAGAATAAAATAATATATCTTTAATATTTCGGCGCTGAGTTTCACGAGTTAATAATTTTAATTAATTGTTGTAAGAAAACTTAAAAACCACAAAATAAAAATAAAGTAAAAAACAAGTTTTATAAAAAAAGCTTTATTGAATGAAGACAAATGAAAATTCTTTCTTCTATGTGTGCTCTTGCTTGGAAATGAATAGAGTATAAGTTTCTCGTAACATAATTTTTTTTTCAAACTTTAAAGCTTTGGTGGTGCCTTTCATAGACTTTTCTATAAGGAAGAAAAACGTATACTTAGTAGATGTCAACTTCAGCGAAAGTTATCGTATAATATGTTAAGCACCACCTAAGCTTTAAAGTTTGAAAAGAAAATTATGTTACAAGAAACTTATACTCTATTCATCTCCAAGCAAGAGCACACAGAAGAAAGAATTTTCATTTGTCTTGATTCAATAAAGCTTTTTTTTATAAAACTTGTTTTTTATTTTTATAGAACTAAATTGTACTTGTGCGTGTAGTGTAAGTGTTTTTTTTATAATTATTTAAGGTTTCATATATTAATAAATTCAAAATAAAACAAAGTTAAATAAACTATAAATGAATGAAATATTTATTTGAGCTTTCAATTGCAAATGCAATTGTCATCAGAATGACGTTAACAAAAACCGAACGTGGAAACTCGAAACTACTGTCATTTGATCGAATTAAGAATTTAGAAAAAAAATTTTTCTGGAAGCTTATTTCGTGAATCAAGGAAAACCTAAAGTATGTTTCCAAATACAATAGGAAAACTTGATACCAGCAGTTAAAGGTAAGACTAGATAGTAAGTAAGTTGTTGTAAATGTTGCTGAGATTGTCGATATCTGTTTTCCTGTTCATGGAATTCTTTTCCCTCTTGATTTTAATCATCTCATGAAGAATGCGGTCTCTGTATTTTGGGGCTGATTTAATTATTTTGACATTAGTAAAGTCTGCGTTGAGGCCATCAGTTAAAACGTGTTTGGCAATCGCCGAGGAATCAGGTTTGTTGCATCTAAGAGTGGAGATATGTCCAGATATTCTTTTTTTAAGCCATTGGTTTGTCTGCCCAATATATACAAGGTTGCAATCATTACAAGGGACCTGATAAACGATCTCGGATCTTTTCTCAAGAGGAACAATGTCTTTTAATTTTGTATGATATTTACCAATTGTGTTTGTGGATTTGAATGTTGTATTTATGTTGTGTATCTTAAGAGTTTTTTTAATTTTCTCGCTCAATCCTTGGATATAAGGTAAGACATTGTATGTAGTAGGAGGCTGTTTAAGTGTGCTGTAATTATTATAGAGTTTATTAGTACGATCAAAAACTATCTTTTTAATAAGATGCCCTGGGAAACCATTTCTTTTTAAAGTATCTTTAGCAACATTAAGAGTTTGTTTTCTATAATAAGTATTTATGTTATTGAAGGAAAAAAAATGTTTTCCTTTGTAGTAAAAGTAATTCTTCAAGAAAATCCAAGACCTCATCCATTTAAAGATAATACATCAGGAGATCACTGAAGCCTATAACTGGAAAATGATGCCAATCACTGGTCAAAATTAAAATTTCATTAATTAATTACAAAATTAAATAATTCTATACGGTATAAAATATACATTTCCAACTATAACTGAAAATATTTAAAATTAAAAATAGTTCCAATATGGATTTATGTTAAGACTAATAAAATGAAATATATCTAAAAGTGCCAATCATTGGGTGTTTTGCCCTACTTATTTGTGATAGCCATACAATCGTATCGCATTACTACTATACAATAATCACAGTGTAGTCATATCATTATTTTTATTTTTAAATAGCAACTCGTACTTTTTCGTAATTTTTAGTTAAAAGTTTAGGTACATTTTTAAGTGTTTCCCAATTAGTTTAGGTAGTATGTTTTTATATTTTTTATTCTTTCATTTTTATTTAAATTTTACAGCCTGAAAACTCGTCAGAGAAAACTCTTGCAAATTGTCCGGTCAACACCATGTCAGCGGGTACCTCTGGTGTTTGTGGGAGAGCCAATTGCAGATTCCCCAAGAAATGCAGTAATTACAATAAAAAAACCATATTATTGCTTATTAATTATAAATTATTAAACTACTGAGAAATAAACTACAAAGTAGTAATTAACTAATAATAAAACCAGTAATATGGCAAATTTACAATGCCCTGTTTTAACAACGCCCTGTATAAATTGTATAAACTGTATAAATTGTATAAACTGTATAAATTGTATAAACTGTATAAACTATATAAATAACATAAAGTAAAGAAGAATTTATTTAGATAAATTCAATTAATAATAATTTTTTTAAGTTATTAATTCTTTGGTAATTTTGAATTATTACGACGATTACGTTATTAATGGCCGGTTGTACCAATTAAGTTCAACGGGCGTTCAGTTGAACCAAGTTCAGCAAATTTTTAAAACGAATTTTAGAACTGTAAGCGGACATTTTAGAAGGAATTAGTACACTTTTGTAAAATATTTACTACCATTTTATAGAATCAATTCCTTATTAAAACTTATAAAATTCGTTTCAAAAATTTACTGAACTTGGTTAAACTGAACGCCCGTTGAACTTAATTAGTACAACCGGCCCTAAATCGTATGGCAGTGATGAAGAAATAAGGAGAATTGAAGAATACGATGGTACTGACTGTTTTTTATAGATTTCGACTTACTTCAAGAACAGTTAAAAATATATTAGAGAATACACATGATTTAATTTCTTATCCTACAAATAGGTAAATAATATTTAATCAATAATAATAATGGGCGTTATAATAAAAAGATTTTTATTGGTAGAAATGATTACCTTTCTGCTAGAGACCAACTATTGCTAACATTGAATTTTTAAGCAAGTGGTTCTTTTTTAAGAACGACTGGGGATTTTTTTGGGGTTAGAAAATCTACTGCAAGTAAAACTGTATAAGACGAGTCAGTTTAGTTCTTGCAGGTTTGCGGCCGCATTACATAAAAATGCCACAAAATGAAGAAGTAGTAGTTCAAATTCGACAAGATTTTTACAATATTGCCAAATTTCCCAGATGCATAGGTGCATTGAATTGTACACAACATGTAAAAATACAGTCACCTGGAGGTGACGAATTTTTCGCAATAGAAAACAGTATTTTTCAATCAATGTTCAAACTCTGCCTATAGGCGAGCGATTTACACCTATTTTCAGTTCACTTGCCGACTAAAAAAATGTATTTATTCGATTTCTTATATTACACCGAAAAAAAACTTTTATATACACTATATTTTTATGAGTCGTTTAATAGTTATAAACAATCTTTCGTTTTAAAAATCTAAATTTAGGGGGGAAAATCTGAAAAAATTATAGAGGCTTAATTGGACCAAAACACAAATATTTTGTGTTTTTGATTAAGATAAAATTCATTAAATAGCGATAAATGAATACTTTTCAATTTTTTTTCTCAGAAACCAATTGTCCAATCAGAATAAATAAAAAATAAAAATATTCAGCCAACCTTAAACTATCACGACATTTTTTTTCATTTTGGTTAGTAGTGTTAGTAACAGTGAAAACCGTATTGGAGTAGATCTCAACCACTGCTTCCTCTGTGCGTGCGTACGTCCGTCCGGCAAGATAGAATGGAAGCTTTAATTTAAATTCAAATTGTTTATTAACCACTAAAATACAATATACAATTACATACACATGGATTGTCATAATTTAAATTACCTAAATACTATAAGTGTCACAAAAACAAATCTATTTTAAATACTCCTTGTTCCTTGACCGCGTAAAACATATTATTGCCTACATTTTTTTTTATTTTTACTTACATAAGTGGTTGGCAAGGATAAGTTAACTCCAAAACGACTAAACAAAAGATTTAATAATAATTATAAAACACAAATTTGGGTGTTTACTCTAATACAGTTTCCACTGTTACTAACACTAAAAACCAAAATGAAAAAAATGTCGTGATAGTTTAAGGTTGGCTGAATATTTTTATTTTTTATTTATTCTGATTGGACAATTGGTTTCTGAGAAATAAAATTGAAAAGGTATTCATTTATCGCTATTTAATGAGTTTTATCTTAAAAACCATTGATTTTACGAAAAAAATCACAGACACAAAAAATGCGTATTTTGGTCCAATTAAGCCTCTATAATCTTTTCAGATGTGTTCCTCAAAATTTAGATTTTTAAAACAAAAGATTGTTTATAACTATTAAACGACTCATTAAAAAATAAGGTGTAAATAGAAGTTATTCTTCAGTGGGCCGGTTGTATACCAATTAATTTCAGCGGGCGTTCAGTTGAACCAAGTTCAACAAATTTTTAAAACGAATTTTATAAGTTTTAATAAGAAATTGATTCTATAAAATGGTAGGAAATATTTTACAAAAGTGTACTAATTCCTTCTAATAATAAGTCTTATTCGCCGCTTAAAGTTCTAAAATTCGTTTTAAAAATTTGCTGAACTTGGTTCAAGCAATCGAATAAAATCATTTCCAGCCACTAGAACGTTGATTGGTCGGTTAATGTAGGTTTTAAGCGAATTTGAGACGGTAAACCGCTCGCCTACTAGTCGAGATTTAAAAATTCAAAACATTGTAGCTACACCTACAATCTAGATGTACTGACAACTATCCATAAATATTTTTACCTCCCTCACAAACATGTAATTTATTATTATGGTTATACTTATAATCGTTCAGATATACCGTAAACTAAAATCAAATTAACCAAGACATGAATGTAAATTGAAAAACGCAAACAAATTCTAACTATAGGTTAACATGAAACTGATGGTAACCAAACTAAAACGTTAACCAACGATTGAAAAACGGGGCGTTAATTGGACATATCGGGTTTCTCAAATAAATGATGTTATCAGAATATTCAATAGCTTACTAAAATACAAAATTGTTGTCACCCTATGGAAATATGGTGAATATATATAATATTTTTGTTGGTTCGAATTTTCTAATAATGAATAATAAACAGATTTTATTTGTTAATATTTCTTTCATATTAAAACCCGAAATTATTAATGCAACAACGATACACTTCTTGCTGCGTTAATATGCTTAATATTGCTTAATATTATTCCAACTTCTAAATTACTTTCTTTCCCTAAGAAAATATAAATAACTATAAAACATTTCTACAAGGTAGGAGTTGCTATTTAAAATAATATAATACAATATGTATTAGGAATAATTGAATAATAGGTAGTAGGTAGTACTATCTATTTTAGTTCAAAATCATGAAATATTATCGATTCGTGCCATGCATGATTTCAGTAAAATAATCGTAAATGTCCCTCTTACCTGTTTTTTATTATGTTGAATTTTTTCTAACATAATTTTATACAATTCCATAAAACTACAAA
This sequence comes from Cantharis lateralis, assembly GCA_963170105.1. Taxonomy (NCBI): domain Eukaryota; kingdom Metazoa; phylum Arthropoda; class Insecta; order Coleoptera; family Cantharidae; genus Cantharis; species Cantharis lateralis. The sequence continues at coordinate 17,460,287 of OY720629.1, forward strand.
CAAACAATTTAATATTTTCTAAAAGCATGTTCACCTATTATACTTTTAATACTCTTGATAACCTTTTTAACATCAAGTTGCTAGTGCATTTCTTAAAAAATAATTTAATGCAATAAGTATGTACTGCTATTTATTATATAAAAATAAAATATAAAATACATTCATGATGTCAAATTTATTAAACCGTTCACTATTCTAAATTGCGCAGGCTCAAGTAGTTATTGATTTTTGTTTCTAACTATGTCATCTAAGAATTTATTGTGGCGCTGTAGACAAAATATACCACTACATAAACTGATTTGTTATTCTTAGACATCGGGAGCATAGCAGTACGTGGATTGGATCTGCTAGACACCTTCATTATATACTCTATAGCCTTATGTTCTCTTTTTTTTAAAAGAAATTTAAAAATTTAAATTTTTCGAATTAGCTGTTTATACAACGTACAGCCAAACATCATTATTTTATAAGTCACCCATAATTTTAATGATTAAATCTAATTTACTATATTAACAACATAATTTGCAATCGAATTTCAATATTTATGAAATTTTTGTGTAATTGTATGGTGCTGCTAATAATTTTATAGCGAGCATTTCAAGAAATATGCATCCCCAGATAGCAATATGACGTTTTAATTAAGTCTGCATGAGCTCAGTTTTATGATTTAGACGTCAGATTCAACATCGGAAAGAGGTTTTTAAGAAGTTTCTAAGATTTTGAATGCGCCACCTAGCGAACGGATAAGGACCTCTTTAAAAAGAATTCTTAAGAAGTTCTTAAAAAAGAGGTTGAAGGGAGTTCACACTTAGGAGGCTTAAATATGGCTTCTTCAGGATTTCTTGTTTCGGATTTTGATTAGTAGGGTACAAACACCGATTATTAACTTTTTATAAATTTTTATTAAAAAAACACCAGAAACATCTTCGGTACAATAATAATAATAACTTTAGTACTACCACTTGGTTGAATTGGAGAGGAAACCTGCGGTTAGAAATGATTCATCGTAAGCTCGCTTTAACCACATTGTTTTCTGTGAAAAAAATATTATAATTAATATGAATGGATTATAAAATATTTAGTTGTTTCTGTTTTTAAATATAAAGCACTCTACTTACAATTACGTCCAGTTGTTTATGAAAAACGAATAAATTTTTTATCACAAAACTTATACATACTAAGTAAGAATGCGTAAATTATGAGTGATTACTGATGAGCATGCGTTAAAGTGCCAAAACGAACACGGCGTGTTCGTATTTTTGACTTATTTATGAACAGCCAGAAGAATGCTTTGAAATATAAATGTGACGTTTCTATTTAGACTTCTTAAACAGTTAATATAACATGATTTCAGTAAGAAGTAAGAAAAAAGAATAATATAAAATATCATAGAACCGACGTCTAATTTATGATAATCCTATGGAGCTCTTTATTTTGATTCCAATAAAAAGTCAGAAGAAAAGATTCATTAAAATGTCAAACAATGAACTTTTCTGTTGTTTTGTATTTGTATGTAGTGGAACGTTAGATTGTTGTAATTTCATTTGATTAAAAACGATTATAAAGTTTACCATTTTATTAATTGCATTTCGACATGTAACATCTTTGTATATATTACCAACTTAAAAATTCATGCATTGAAAAATCCTAAACACTAAATAGCGCCACAAAAGGTGATGCGCGCAATTCAAAATATATTTATATGAAAAACATAACATTCTTATTCATGAGTTCGTTAAAAGCTCAAAATTTTGAGCTCTTAAAAATGATTTCTCTAGGGTGTCATATTGTGATGTCTATAAGATGATTTTTATCAGACTTCCTAAAGAAATCCTTCTGATTTGAATACTGTCTGGGTCTTTAATAATTTTTTATACACAATCATAGGACAAATTTAGCATTACGTCTAATTTGCTTACCAAGACGTCGATTGCATATATATTTACCAAAAATTACCTTATCATCCTGCATGTGCTATTTTTAGCATATATTATGAGATAATACATGAAAAAGGTGTAACATCTGAATTTGTATTTAAACCTCGCGCCTTCTTGTTTCCAAATTCAAACTCAATACTGCCATGCACCTCGTAGTAAGCTCGTGATCGTCAAATCAAACACCCATACGTTGTGAGGAGAACCCACCAGTTCATGGTAACCAACATCTTCAGATTCTTTTAACAGAACGGACAACAATTTTGTGAGAAAGATACCTAACCTCAAAAACTCTAATGGACAATAATCATAACAAGACAGCGTCGTATCCCAATCTATTAAATAATTTATTAATCTATTAAAGACATTGTAATTAGCAATGTCACTGGTGACTGCCCTTATGGAATGTACCAGATGTTGAAATTCTATATTTTATTAAAATCATTATTTTCATTAAAAATTAGCCTGAGCTTTCGCATCCTAGATATATAATTTTATTTTATAATAATTTCAGGTTTATATTTTGAGTGTATGACATCTCCCCTACCAACAAAACGGCTGACCAAACTTGTTTCCACCAATTGGAGCGAAATAATTAAACGATCTTAATAAGAAAAAAATAACATTGCGAAAAAATAAAGATAACTTAATTGAACGTGGGCGCCTCATCAGAATCCTCTCGATATGATTATTTATACTAAATACTACCCTGGAGAAAGAAAAAATTCTCATATGTTTAGAATTATTAAAAATAAAATTATTTTAAATTTCAATTTAAAACAATTTCATTTTCTAAAAAAAAACCTGGACAAGGGTCTCAGGTGGGGCCACGATACCAAAAGTGCCAATAGCAAGGCCAGGGGAGCCATGACCAAAGGGGGTTAAACCCCCACTCCGCCCGACATAGCCGTCGCTTTTATAAGGGGCTGCCAGACATGAGAAAATAGGTATGGGCACGACTCTTGCGCAAGGGGAGCTCACATTCCTCCCACGGCGCATGATCACAGCCAAGGTCAGGTAATGGTAACTCCATTACCATTCCGGCAGCCAATACTCGAGTACGTGAATCAAGTATTCCTCCAGGACCAAACGGGGGGTTCCGAATCGGATCTAAAGTCGGCAGATCCCCGGCAGACGGTTGTGTGCTAATTCCTCAACCCGATGCCAAATCAGGCGGTTCTCGCCAGTCATTTTAAGGAAGTGTGGGCTCAGCCCGGTATTCCACAATGTCATTTCACGATTCCGATTCTGAGAAAAGAGAGCCCATTTGCTCCCAGAGCTCCCAGAGAAAATTGAGCTCGATGCTCCATTGGCCATGAATGATTAGGCTAGGCTAGATTAAATCAGAATAAAATTTGACTTAACAGTATCCTAAAATGGTGTTTGGAATAATATAGCAGTAAAACGTAAGTGAATATTTAACCTTATCCTCACTTGTTCAATGTTGTGTTTTTCTAGAAAATTAATGTCGTCGGCTTAAGTTACTTTCCAACCTCGACCTTCTGAGTGATCACTACTGATTTGATTGAGAATGACGGATTTAATTCCACACGTCGCGTCGCGTCGTCTCGACGAAAATGAAATTTAAATATCGATGTGGCTCGAAATGGTAAAACAAACCGTAAAGTTGTCTGGCACGTAACGTTAACTGAATACAAACTTCTTACCCACAAATCAACTCAATCTGCTCACAAAATTTAACTTTTAGGGCTACTGGACTGACTTGTCAAATTTTACCCGGAAAATTTGCTATCTAATCTGTTCTTAAAAATTTATTGCCAACGTTCTCTTGTAGGAGTAATCGTATTTCCGCGGTTTAAAGCGCCTAAATCAAATTTATATCGGAGGACGTAAGTATATGAATACCAAAATCAAGTAATCTTTTCTCTACCTATATAAAAGAGATGTGTTTGTGTATAACCGATAAACTCTTGAACCACTGTATGAAATTTAACCAAAATTTGTTTGTGTGTTCTATGCGCCGTGAGGAGTGTTTCTATAACATCAGAAGTAATAATATATAGTAATGCCAGTCGCTAAATTCTAAAGTTAACCAACTTCAAGAAATCCGCTATTGGACATCCAACCTTTAGCAATCTTGACTCTTTAGAAAAAATTATGATGTTCCCAGCTCAATGCTCTCAAGTTTTGAATAAATTACGTTTTCAAAACACAACTTTTATTATATTTCCTCAAAATTTTTAATCTACAAAATTTTGTTCTATGTACAAATTATTATCAGTTTCAAACGTTACCAAATTACCTTCAAAAATTAAATGTTCCTAATCTTAGCCTGCAGTTGGCTACTGTTTCAAATACTAGTAATTCTTAGTCAGATTTTTAATTCACATTTATTAGAAAATTTTTCTAGATATTGAAAATTTGACTATGGTTAAATTTTTAAATTTACAAAACACAAAAAAATTATAAGTTTTCGGCGCAAGTTAAAAATTTTCGCAGATAATGCTATTAACGTTAATTCGTCTCACTCTCTGTGGTTTTCTTTGGTAGTTGATTTTTCTTTATTTTGTATCAATGTTGCTCCTGGATTTTATTACCCGCGGGTATAGTTTTCCCTGTAGCTGCTTGGTTCAAATTACATCTATTTTGCTCCTGGATTTCTCCTTCAATTGTGGATTTAATTTTATTTTAAATTTTCATCGTATAACTTAGTACCAATTTTCTTCTAATTTTATCTAAACTGCTAAGCACCAACACTTCTTAAGCTAGGTAAGTATCTAACTTGAATATAATTTTTAATATATCAAGATTTCGTAACTTGATTTTTTGATTCTAGGCTTGCAGTAAATTTTGGTCTTAACTGTGCCAATATTCCACCTAGAATGAATTTTGATTCTACATTTCGTTAAAACATTCCGCTTTTCTGGAGGAGAAGTTTTATCAGCATTAATTTTATCACCACAAATTCAAATTTTGTCCATCACACTTTAATTTTTAAATTTTAAACTCACAATAATAAATACAAAATTTTACATTTTTATACCATAGGTGACATCGATTTAAACAGTGCTTTCTCTCATTCGAGAACCGTGACTAGGAACATTCTTTATTATCTCAGACAATCCTGACACAAAATATGGGTAAGCTTCAAACTGATTTATACATTTAAAAAATTTAACTTCTTTCTTACCACAGGTTTTATCAAAAACTGGATGTGAATCTCCAAAGTAATCAAAATCACTGATAAATTTCCACCAGCGCAGCGTAGAAAATAAATGAATTGTAAAGCAACCTAAAGCAGAAAGGAAAGGATACAAACAGGAGCTAATCGGTAGAATCGTCTAAGGAAAAATAGTCTACGGTAAATTGGTCTAGGTAAATGGGTCTACGGAAAAAAAGTCTACAGGTAAAAAAGTCTAGGTAAAATGGGCTAGGTAAAATAGTCCAAGTAAAAAAGTTTAAGTAAAATGGTCTTGGTAAAAAAATCTTAGGTAAAAAAAGTTTACAGAAATAACAAAATAAAAGCGCGAATCTAGACCTTGATTTTGGAGTGTAAATAAGTTTTAGATAGGATTAATTCGTAACATTTGAAATTATATAATGAAATATTTTAATGATGTATATGTTAATTAAACTGCAAAAATTGAATAAAATTGAAAAAAAAAAAATTGATTTTTAACTTACGTAATAATACAATGAATTATAGTTTATGACACTTTTGATCAAACGTGTTTCGTTCTTCGGAACTCGTCAGATAAACCTTGTTAAATAAAAGACCTAGTAAAGTTAAATATCAATGGAATGAAAATAAAAAAATTTTTAAAAGTCAAATCGCTTTGACGTTTAATAAAATAAAATTATACCTACTTTGATTCCAAATTAATTAAAACAAAAATATTATTTAATTTTATGAAAATTCTAAACCGATCAAATAAAAAAAAAATATAATGAGAGCGAATTTAAATAATAGAAATCCCTATTTCAAGAACTCAAAATTTGAGCATTCACAAGAAATATAAATGAGATTGAACTACTAAATAAATAGTTAAATAAAAAACTATAACTGATATAACTGATAATAATAGATAGGATTAATTCGTAACATTTGAAATTATATAATGAAATATTTTAATGATGTATATGTTAATTAAACTGCAAAAATTGAATAAAATTGAAGTTAAAAATCAATTTTTTTTTTCAATTTTATTCAATTTTTGCAGTTTAATTAACATATACATCATTAAAATATTTCATTATATAATTTCAAATGTTACGAATTAATCCTATCTATTATTATCAGTTATATCAGTTATAGTTTTTTATTTAACTATTTATTTAGTAGTTCAATCTCATTTATATTTCTTGTGAATGCTCAAATTTTGAGTTCTTGAAATAGGGATTTCTATTATTTAAATTCGCTCTCATTATATTTTTTTTTTTTTATTTGATCAGTTTAGAATTTTCATAAAATTAAATAATATTTTTGTTTTAATTAATTTGGAATCAAAGTAGGTATAATTTTATTTTATTAAACGTCAAAGCGATTTGACTTTTAAAAATTTTTTTATTTTCATTCCATTGATATTTAACTTTACTAGGTCTTTTATTTAACAAGGTTTATCTGACGAGTTCCGAAGAACGAAACACGTTTGATCAAAAGTGTCATAAACTATAATTCATTGTATTATTACGTAAGTTAAAAATCAATTTTTTTTTTCAATTTTATTCAATTTTTGCAGTTTAATTAACATATACATCATTAAAATATTTCATTAAATAAGTTTTAGAATCTACTTAATCTATTCATGAGGGTAATCCCCCCCTCGGGATGGATCCGTACTTGGAAAAATATATGTAGTCTAAAATAGATTAAATATCGTAACCTGTGAAAATATGTATTAATAAAATTAAACGGTGAACAGGTTAATAAAACGAATTTAAAAGGTTTCAATAGTAAGCTTTCGAATACTGACGTATTCTTTTTCAAACATAAAGTTTATTTATAAAAATTAATTACGTGGTAACCGATTTTACAACTATTGCCATTTGGAATGGCCTACTGCATGAGAAAAGCTTTCTTATGTAGTAGGTCATTAAATCAAGGAAAACCTTAAAGTAAACGGCAATAGTTATAAAATCGGTTGCCATGTAATTAATTTTAGAAAAAGCTGAGATTTTCAAAAAAAATCTGTGATACATAGATAAAAAGCGTATGCGAAATTTCCAATTTGAAAGCGGGGCCGTTTTAAAGATAACGATAAAAATAGTTCTTCTGTGAGTGGGATCGCGAGGGTATTATGCATGCATATGAAGTGGGAACGAGAGCATCAACTATATTGTTGATATATGGATGCATAATACCCTCGCGCTCCCACTCACAGAGAAGCTATTTTTTTGCAATTGCGGGGCTAAAGTACTTACTTTAGACCCCGATTTGCGGGTGTAAAGTGGTACTTTTTTGCCCTATGGCAAAAAAAAAGTTACTGCCGGGTAAAAAATAAGTTACTGCCGGGCAAAAAAGAAATCACCAGATTTTATTATCAATTTAAATCTCATTTTTTTGTAACATTTATATTTATGTTAACTTGACCGTAATTTGTGATTCCAATATTAGTGCAACCTACAGTGAAATAAATTGGTAAATAAATAAAAAGCACTTACTTTAGCTACCAAAAAATTCTCATGAGGCGCCTCTTTTAAAAATTTTACCACGTGGTCAGAGGTTACGACGCGCGATTTTTTCGTAACATATCCTTCGTTTTTCCGCTTCATAAAATCGGATAACTTCTGGAAATTGCCGATGTCAATCTAATTTTCTAATTTGGTGACCGCCTTGATCATAGAATACTGCGACCACATGGTCAACGACTTCAACGTTTTAGCCTTTTGACACGTCTTATTCCTTCAAAGGCACAAATGTAACTGACCCATTCTAGTACCTTTCAGTGAAAAAATTCTAGTTGGCAATAATAATATAACCAACTATGCTTCATTTACTTTGGTACTATCAACCACGTGCTTTATTGAACAAATTTTAATTAAAATTTCGTAATTATTGTCGAAGTAGGTACTTTACCTCCCGCAATTGCAAAAAACAGTATATGCACCTCGGGAATAAAGTGAATTTTTTGGCCTGAGGGTAAAGGTTTGTTTGCCCTCGGCTTCCCTTGGTGCATAATGTACTATTATCGTTATCTCTAAAACGGCCTCACTTTCAAATTAGAAAAATTTAGCATATGCTTTTATCTATGTATCACCGATTTTTTCTGAAAATCTCATGTCAGCTTTGCTAAAATGACGTAGGTGTGGCGGCTCTGGGCTCTTGGACTATAATATTATGATCAACAGCGCGAATAAATTCGATCCCAGTACGAGTACCGTCCCGATATTCCTCGCAAAATGCTTTCAGCTTTGCCTGCATGTTCTGTATTCTCGTACACAGCAGATTTTGTTTCTTCTTTCAACATATTTGTTTCATCACAACACCTCTTATTTCTTTTATTTTATTTTAATCTTTGGATGGAAACACATACTTGTTTACCTAGACTATTTTACTTAGACTAATATTTACCTAGCCCATTTTACCTAGGCTTTTTTACCCGTAGACTTTTTTCCGTAGACCATTTTACCTAGACCAATTTACTGTAGACTATTTTTCCTTAGACTATTTTATCTACAATTCGGTAAATTGCGTCCTGTCCGAACATCGGATGGGACATATAAGCGTCCAGTCAGGCTCGGATTGGGCCGGTGGGCTCGTGAACAAAGCCATGTGGGCCACTACTGAAAGGGGTTGATTTTCCAGAAATATAAACTTGAAAATATACACAAATTATAATTTTATTAATAGGTGGCCAGTAAAATGTTTTTAGTCATGTCAAATTCGTTGAGCAACAAATTCGGGGAGGGGTGTTCAGGTCGAAATCGCGTAGCAACAAATTCGGAGAGGAGTGTTCAGGTCGAAATCGCATAGCAACAAATTTGGGGAGGAGTGTTCAGGTCGAAATCGCTTAGAAACAAATTCGGGGGGGAGGATGTTAGGGTCGAAATCGCGTAGCAATAAATTCTGTGACTATTATTTATTGAGCAAGAAATACGAGATGGAGTTGTACGTAAAAATCGAAAAGCCTTCAGTTCGGGTAATTCGTGAGCTATGGTTTAGAAAATGGTTTTGTATGCATAAAATTCAACCACATTATATAATATTATAAACTGAATGCTACCATTTCGATATAATAATTTTTATATTACTATTCCAGTGTTTGTGGTTTTCCCATATTATATTAACTTATATTGAATTCTAGTTTATTATGGAATTCTATTTTTCTTTATTATTTAAAGATCAAGAAAATTCAGTATACCATTCAATCTCTGTTGAAAATTGTAAAGTGAGGTGGGGTAACTGCGACCCAAAAAATTCTTAATTGGGACATAAGTACTACCAATAAAAAATGTTTGTTTTCAGTTTTCAGATTTCCAAAATTAACAAAATAATATATGCACTATTAGGAGTCACATGCTATAAATTGAAGAAAATTTCAGTCATACGGGCTTCAATATAGCTTTTTGAAATTTTTTGGTCAGTGGGTTGCACTAGCCCCGTAGCCTGGGGTAAGTGCGTTATCAATTCCACTTTCGTATTTAAACTAATAATAAAGCCTAATGGGCCCAGAGGGTATAACGATTACATCAACTATAAAAGTTTGTCTTTATAGTCTTTGTCACCTATTTCATAATAGGAGATTTCGTAAAAATAAAGGTGCGAATCAATAAGTATGCAGAGAGCGTTTACTTTGTGTTTGCGTCTCACTTGCCCCAAATGGAATTTTGGGGGGGGGGGGCAAGAGCGACATCGAATTTTTTTAAAAAACAAAAGAAAACAGTTATAATATAATACTTACCACTTGTCGATATACCTACACAACTACAAAAAATTTAGCACACTTAAGCCCAGTTTTTCAATCGTGAGTTAACCCAAAATCAATAGTTAACTTTGACTCCTGACCAATCAAAATAGTCATAACTGTAAGTTAACCATTGAATTTGGATTAACTCGCGATTGAAAAACTGGGCCTTAATTGCTTGATTGATTTCAGATTACATGAAATTATAAAGAACTATTACAACTCTGCTACGTTAAATTTTATAGAAACGTTAAATTCACATGTGGTAGCAGCTACAATAGTTGAATTAGCGATCCGTATTATCTTTACATTCATGTATCGGGGACTTCTTACAATTCCCTAAAGTAGGCACCCCCTGTAGCGGTCAAATTTCCATTTGTCGCTACTTAATTTGGCCTTTAATTTTAAAACACTGTATACATAATTTGATATAGGGAGAATGAGAGATTAAAAACATATATGGCTGGGCTAGTGATAAGCGTTTCAATAAAATTTTCGTGATTCGTAACAAAATTTGGAATAAATTAATTAAATACACGTTGTATTAGAAAATTTTGGACCATTTATTAATAGCTACTAATTATAAGTAAAATTATAAGACGTTGGAAGAGTGTTTGCTTGAAAATAATAATCGAATTAGTTTAAATTAAATTGGATGGTGTCTAAAATTTTACGGATGATACACTGAGAGAAAAGAAAATGTGTGGCAAATAAATGGCAATTTATTTGACCAATTTATTTGAATTAACTCTTACCTATCTTCGGAACAAACCTAGTTTATTTGAAACACATATATCTTTATTTGATTCAACATCTACCTAATATTTCGCCAAATCCAAGTATATATTTAATTGTGCCAAATAAATTGTTTTTTCGGTGTAAGAACGGCGTTTAACCTCGGATTTATATTGAAAATTAAAATCTTGGAAACTCGCCCTATCGAAAATTTCATATAGAAACCAATAGAAATTGTATATGCTTTTATATGTTTCTATATGATCGTATTGGGATCTTATATGATTTCATATAACTCATCATTGAATTCTATTGGTTTCTATATGGATAATCCATGATGTGCAGGTACATGAAAATGCATATACATTTTGTATTTGGAAATACCAATAAAAACTGTCTTTTTGCATTTCTATTGGTTTCTATTATGAAATACCAATAACTTTTGAGGATTTTTAATTTACCGGAAATTGTCAATCGATAATGCAGGTTCCGTATTGTCAACATATGTTCATTAGTAAACATTCTGTGCGGTAGAAAAGTGTGATTCATCAGCAAGTTTGCGAATTATTGTGAAGCGTTTTCTCTTTATTATATTTATTATAATTATTTTGTTTTGAGAAGTATAATATATAAGCTACCAACATAAATACAAGTAATTTTTGGCCAACCTAAAAACGCGCAAAATTCAAAATATTGGGGCTGAGTCTTTAGACTCAGACTCAATGACGAATGTAAAAATAGTTAAATTCAAAAAAGCTTGACCAAATTACACGCTTCAATCTCAAAGAAAAATAATAAAAATGATAAATCGTTTATTTTATTTATAATATTCCAAATATATAAAAGTCTGCAAATGGGGGGGGGGGCTCCCAAACCCCCCTTGCGCACGGATCTATTTTTATTTTTTTATTTCTATTCGCATTTCTAAATAAAATCTTATATGATCCTATTGGTATTTGCAGATAAGATTTTATTCGCATTTCCAAATAAAATTTTATATGATTCTATTGATTTAAACCAATAGAATTCAATCTGTTGCCTTATATGAGTGCTATTGGTATTTGCAGATAAGATTCTATATGTTTTTGATTTGGAATGTCCGGTTTCACTAACCTAATACAGAACATATAAAAACATATAGGATTTCTATATGTTTTTTTTATATGTTTTTTTATGTTATTTTCAATAGGGATTTCTATTCGCATTTCCAAATAAAATCTTATATGATCCTATTAGTATTTGCAGATAAGATTCTATTCGCATTTCCAAATAAAATCTTATATGATCCTATTGGTATTTGCAGATACGATTCTATTCGCATTTCCAAATAAAATTTTATATGGTTCTATTGGTTTAAACCAATAGAATTCAATCTGTTGCCTTATATGAGTTCTATTGGTATTTGCAGATAAGATTCTATATGTTTTCTATTTGGAATGTCTGGTTTCACTAACCTAATACAGAACATATAAAAACATATAGGATTTCTATAGTTTTTTTTTTATATGTTCCTATATGTTATTTCCAATAAGGTTTGGTCAGCGGTTCCATTTTGCCTTAATAATTTATTGGCGGACGATTCAGTTAAGCGGCGATCTGCCTTTTCAATTGTTAAGTTTTGATTCCTATTGTATCTAAACTTAGTTGATTATTAAATCACAATTTTATTATCTTTTCTCTAACTATAATTTCATTAAATTCTAAACAAATTATCTTCTAAGGGATTTTTTTGACATTTGGCGCCCGAAAATTTGTTGTTGAGCTAGTCTGCCTGTCATTCCATTCGCAGGTCATCGAGGCAAAGTGACCGTTAAGGCAGTTACTCTTTTTTCGGTTTCCGTTGCTAATATAAATAGCATGACCCAAAACCGCTCTTACCGCACCTCACCTTATGTGTTGTTCTACTGTTTAAATATTTTAAAAATTCTTCTATTACACAACACCGAGGAACCGAATATTAGAAAATTCCCAATCAAGACCAATATTTTTTAAACCAAATACAGTAGAGCGTCGATAATCCGGACGTCAGAAATCCGGACCGTCGATAATCCGGATTCAATTCCGGTTGAAAATTTTTTTTTAGTCGTCTTACCGCTACAAAAAAATGCACGGGTGTTCTTATATTTTTATTTTTACTAAACTTTTATTAAAATACCACATTATAACTTCATATTAATTAATGGTTTTCTTTATCTGCTGCAATTACTTAACCACTAAAGTGATTTATTAAAGGTTTTAGCAAGCTTTCTTTTTGTTATGAACTCAAATGATATTTTTTTGATTCTTTTTGAAAATCCGGACATTTTGATAATCCGGATAGGGTCCGGTCACAATTGATCCGGATTATCGACGCTCTACTGTATTTAAAAAGATTGTAGGTCATCATCGTTGATCAAACAAATAGATACCAGCATAAACCCGAATTAGTAGTGACGAAAATTGTAAAATGATCCGAAATGATGTTTTTTGGGTAATCGTTTATTTACAAAACATTAACTAAATAAAAGGTCCAAAGATTAATAAATGCGAAAAGAGTGCAGCATTTTATTTTTTGTTTTATTATAAATAAAGGGTTTCAAAATATTATATATTTTAGTTTCGAGTTCCAAAGAAGCTAAATTTGCTGTTGTGTACGATCGTAAGTATAAAATGTTAGTTAAATTAATTTTTCACTAATTAGACTTGCATGTACTATATTTTTCAAAAAATAATTTTTAAAATGTACAGTATTTATATTACATAATTAACATTTTTAACTTTACATAGTAAAATTTACACTAAAATCACAATTTTTTACCAAAAGCTTGCTTTTTAAGCGGTGTCCAGTAGTTGTTGAAACATTACAGGTGTATGAAGCTTGTAATAATGTTTGTATGACCACGATTGATTTATACCACAATTATTCACTTTGAAGAATATGTCACGTTGCACGGTTTTATTACAACTCTTTGCAGCACTGCGTAAAATACAGTCCAATTTTCTCAAATATTGTTCATTAGGTTCAATTGAAGTACAATTTTTCTAAAAAATGTTTGTTAATAAAATTATTTAATTTGATTTTGTTTTGTTTTATATTTACTGTTGAAAGTTGAGGAAGATTTTCATATATACGTGCTTTTCCGCTAAGCTCTGCTTGTAGAAGCCAACCTTGTAGATATAAATGGGGGTTTAAGGGAGATTTACCATTTTTTGTCCTCAGTATTGATTGCCATCTAAAATTAATAAACATAAATAGTGCCAGAAATGTATACAAAGTCAAAAAAAACTTTTCACAATTTTTTTTTTTTTACAAAAATTAACAAAATAATACCATTACTAAAAGTGGTCCGTCACCCCCACTTAAAATTTTTACCCAAAAAGCTAGCTCCCGAATCTATGGAGCTAGCAGCCAAATATCAAAGTTAGCACCATTACAGTTGCTTCACAAATCAACATTAAAACTGGGGGGGGCTAAAGTAACGCTAGCCCCCTCCCCCCAAGTTAATATTTTGACTTTAAAAACTAGGTCCCTAATCTATACTTATAGCTATCACGAGCTCGCACCCAAATATTAAAGTGAGCACCATTGCAGGTTTTCACAAATCTATATTGAAACTGGGGGGGGGGGGCTAAAGTAACGTTAGCTAAAAAAAAAATTTTTTTAAATATTATAATCAAATAAAAAATATTAAATATATAATTTATTTTTCGCGAAGAAGTACTACCTACATAATAATTTAAATAAAACAATTTAAGAAAAAACTTCGCTTGACGTATTAACATTATATTTAAATAAAGCAATACGACGAAACGGGAGAGTTTTAGAAACGGACTTAAATCATAAAAAAATATAGCTTAATCTGTTTGTGAAAATATTTAAAACGAGTATTTTAGGGTATTTAAAATACAAAAATAAAAATAAAATTGGTTTCAATTTTTATTTTACAAACACAATTTTTCTAATCAGAATCGCTGCAACAATTGAATGTTTCATCAGACTCATCGTAATTTGTAATTTTCTTCTATGTTTAGTTACTCGTACTCAGCATAATACAAATTAGCAAACCGATTTAAGAAATTATAGATAATATTTTGCAAAAATCTTCATTGAAATTAATTAAGATGGACGAAAATAAAAAATTCATATTATTTTGAATTCAATTCATTTTTACTTTCCCCATACGTATACGTATGTATAACGGAAAGTATTGTAATCTACTCAAAAATTAAATATCGAAATTTTGGTATTAAAATGTTTCTTATCATGCTCTGATACGATTGTGTGAATTTTAGTAACATGTTCGTCTGTATGTCAGTATGTGCTCGTTGGGGTACGAATAAAAATAGTATTAATCGCCCAGGTTGATCCGCGAAATCAAATGTCATGAAATTCGGCATAAACATGTATCATAGTTAAACTTAGAGGCCAGCTGAAAATGGTGAAAATCCGTTGAAAATTGCGGAAATGATGAACAAAATAAAAAAAGTTCAAGTGTCAATTTCTTTTAGGCCACCTTTTGTTACTGTCAATTTGACAGAAGCTACTGACGTACACGCCATCTATGGGGAAAGTTATGCGATGTCTATATAGCCGATTTTTTTTAATGACTTTAACGTGCGGCTGACGCGTATTGTTACAAGATTTGATGACTGACAATGCCCACATAGTTCGTTAGTTGTCTTACTATGCACAGACAAAATTTTAGGTTTTCTAAAACAGTTTGCAAATATTACATTTTTTACAAATTTGGAGCGGTCCCCGGTCCCCGCGACAGCTGTTAGCGAAACTGGCTGACTGACGGAAGGCTGCTGATGTACAACCAATATTATGACCTAATGGTAAAAAAATCAGCTTTTCTAACACTCTTGCATTTTTGGTCCCTCAGCTCTCGAACTATTGCTTTGACTTACCGGATAACAAGTTGAAACAACCGAGAGTATTGGCCAAGCTTTCTTAAAACACGCGAAGCACCCAATATTGATTCTCTATATGTTGCAGTAACAATTAAGGCTTTCCAATAATAACGTAAGGATTGTATGTAATTTCCTAGAAAACAAAAATAATATAATTAATTAAATATCGTAACTTGTGAGATAATAATTTATCAAACTATTAAAATTAAAACAAGTTAATAAAACTTTAAAAGTTAATTTTTTACGTAAGTTTTCATACATTTCTACACTTTCGTGTATTTCCCAATTATATATAAGTATATTTTTATAGCTATACATTCCAGAAGGAATAGAGCTGTTCTAATGGAACTTACAAAATCCGTATTTGAGGTGGATTACGCCTCATCTCTACATTATTTACATATTGTGCACTGTAATTCACAAGTCTCTATGTTTTTTAGCATCACTGATTATGGTTCTCCATGTTGTTCTGTCTGTCACTAACTGTTTCCATCCCCTCACTACCATTGTTTCCAAATCACTTGTTACCTCATCTCACCATTGCATCTTTGGTCTGCCTCTAGCTCGTCTCTCACTAGGCCTCCACATCATCAACATTTTTGACACTTCTTCCTCATCGCCTCTTCATACGTGCCCCAGCCATTTTATTCTCTGCGCTTTGATATATTTGACTACATCCTCGTCACCCATTTCTTCAAGTAATTCGAAATTCATTCTCATTCTGTTCTCGCCATTTATGTGTTTGGGACCCATTATTGTTCTTAGCACTTTTCTCTCAAACACTCTCAGTTGTTCTTCTTCTCGTTACGTGATGCACATGACTTCAGACGCATATCTTATCAATGACTTTAAATCCTAATTTTCGTTTTTTCGATATTCTTCGGTCTTTTAGAATGTTCTTATTTGAGAAATAAACCCTATTACTCGCCTGAATCTTTTCTTTAATTTCAGTTTGTCTCTCATTTCTGCCATTTATCTGTACACCCAAATAGACAAAACTTTCAACCTGTTCTAATCTGCAGTCATCAATTATTAAATCATTGTTGTTTTTACTTTCCCCTCTTTGGCATATCATGTACTTAGTCTTTTTTTCACTTATACTCAATCCCATTTTGATTGCCTCTCTTCTAATGGCTTTAAATATTTTGATCATCCCATTTTTCGTTCGCGATATGATGACCACATCATCTGCATATGCCAGAAGTTGACTTTCCTTATTTATTATTGTAGCATCTTTACATTTCGCACTTCTAATTATCTTCTCGAGTATGATATTAAACAGAATCGCCGACAAAGCATCCACTTGCCTCACTCCACTATTCACCTCAAAACTGTTAGTTTCTCCTTCTGACGTTCTCACAGTGGCTGTTGTTTCTTCTAGGGTTACTATAATAATCCTTATCAGTTTTTCTGGGACTAGAAAGTCTTTCATCACTTTTACCAACTGCCTTCTGTTCACTTTATCAAAAGCCTGTTTAAAATCGATGAACAGCATAATATGCATTTCTATATCGTACTCGTGACTTTTTTCAATAATTTGCTTTATTATATGTACTGCATCCACTGTTGACCTTCCTCGTCTAAAACCATATTGATATCTTCCCACTATTTTGTTTGTAATTTCTTCAAGACGACCATGTATTACCGATGACAGAATTTTGTACGCAGTGTTAAGCAATGTTATACCACGATAGTTATTGCAGTTCTCTGCATTTCCTTTCTTTTTCAGTGGCACTGTTACTCCTTCCCTCCACTTCTGCGGCATATAATCATACTTCCAGACCTGCTTTATCAATTCACATAATTCAAAGTGTAGGGCATCCCCCCCATTCTTTATCATTTCTGCTGTTATTTCATCACTCCCCGGCGATTTTCCATTCTTCAACTTTTTTATTGCTTTCAGAATTTCCTCGCTTGTCGGTTCTGGAGTTTCGTCGCAGCTTCCCAAACTTTCTTCAATAATTAATTCCGTTTCTTCATCTCGCGGCGTATTCAGCAGTTTTTGAAAGTGGTTCGCCCATATTTTCTTTATTTTATCTGTGCTGATTTCCAGCACTCTTATACTCTTGTACTCTTATGTTATTCTTTAGTTGCCTATAAATTTTTTTTTACATTATTGGTACTACTGTTTTCTTCCATTTCTACCATTCTTCTTCCGATCCATCCCAATTAGTCCAGTCAAATTCGAATAAAAAAACCCTAATAGATGCAATAAATCCAGTAGAGCCAATTTTTTTATATTGTACGGGTTGAATCCCGGATCGATTTCCAGTTGTTTCCCAACAAAAAATGTTTCCGACTTTTTTCAGTTTGTGTTAAATAGCGGTCAAAATAAACGTCTGACAGAAAATGTATACCATACATTTTTTAAAGTGTATACTGTTTGAAATTATCTGAATCGGTTATACATTCCCGGAGATATGATGTCATTTTCATTTTTTTTAATTTATTTTATTGTGGTAGTCCTGGCAAAGATATCTCTGCCAAAACCTTATTTTCACCACTAGAGCCTACAAGACACACGTCCAAAAAGTTTGAATGCCATCGACGTAGAAATGCCGAAAAAAATCGAGGGACAAGGACTTTTTTTAAGTATTCGCAAAAAAAATTAATTATTTTTTTTCATATTAAATTCCTGATTTTTATCAAAGGGTTCCATATGCGGTGAAGTCCTTTGAGGGCAATGTTCCTACATACCAAATTTGGTTGAGATCCCTTCAGTACTTCATGGGTTATTTACTTTTGAAGTTTTAACTTTGACAGCTTGTAATTTTTGACAGATGACAGATAGAAAGTTAATTTCACCCATTCTGGATAAAGCTTTTCAAGGTCTTTAAAATAACCTATCACAAGACAAAATCGCTTTTAAAAATCTTGTATCATTTTCTTGTAGTGGCACTCCTGATTGACAGATCGCGACGAAAACCTTATTTTCACTTTTCTACCGTAAACCCTACCACTATACCAAATTTGGTCCTGATAGGTTGGATGGTTCACGAATAAATCGAGGGACAAAATCTGGCGACCGACCGACCGACCGACCGACCGACCGACAGACCGACACAGAAATTTATTTTTTATTTTTTGCAGATCTTTACGTTTCTGGACACGGTGATCTCGAAAATGTAAAAAAAAAAAATTGAAATTTTTTTTCGATTACCATACCTCCAATTTTTTTAATTGATTGGAGGTAAAAAAGATTGAAACAAACGAACAATTTTTGCTTGCGGAACAAAGATTTGCCTACGATACAATTACAAATGCTGTGTCTAAACAGAGGTGGTCTGTTTCTCCTTGATGCGCATGGCGGCACTGGAAAAACGTTTCTTATCAGTTTACTATTGGCTCACATTCGATCTCAAAATGGATTTGCTTTGGATCTTGCTTCATCAGGTATTGCGGCTACATTATTATAGATGGTGAACGAATTGCGCATTCGGAGCTAAAATTGCCATTGGATATGAATTTCTCGGTAGCTACATATGTGACATTTCGAATGGATCCGGCATGGCTAAAGTTCTGCGGATTTGCAAGATCATTGTCTGGGACGAATGCACTATGGCTCATAAGAAATCGCTTGAAGCGCTTGATGGAACTCTTACAAATTTACGATCAAATGCACAACCGTTTGATGGCGCTCTAATTCTATTATCTGGTGACTTTCGACAAACTCTTCCAGTGATTCCTAAATCAACACCAGCTGATGAGCTCAATTCTTACCTCAAAGCATCGCATCTTTAAAACTTACATTAAAAACCAATATGCGCGTACGTTTGCAGCACGATGCGTCGGCAGACACATTCTTAAATCAGCTATTGAACATTAATGAAGGAAAAGTACCAATTGATGCTATCACAAAATGCATTTCATTTCCGTTGAACTTTTGCGTCATTGTAGCATCCATGGAACAGCTTGTTCAGAAAGTTTTTTTCGCAAATTGTCACCAATTATAATACTCATGAATGGCTTCGCGAACGTGCAATTTTAGCACCAGAAAACAAGGACGTCAATGCAATCAATCATGCAATTGAAGAAAAAATTACTGTGAAATAATCTGTTACCTACAAATCGATTGATAGCGTCATGAATGCGGATGAAATTGTAAATTATCCAATCGAGTTTTTAAATTCGTTGGATCTTCCTGGTGTGCCACCGCACAAATTGTCACTCAAAGTCGACGTACCAATTATTCTCTTGCGGAACATTATTCCGCCCCGATTGTGTAATGGAACAAGACTCGCTGTAAAGAAACTAATGTCGAATGTTATCGGAAGGAACGAACTTGATTATGAGGACTGTACTTGTAGTGCCGCTCTACCGAGAATCAAGTTCGTTTGACCGACGCATCACTTAGATTGTGTATCGAACGTGCGCGATTCGAGTTCAACTCTTGCGAGGGTTATACTCGAAACAACAATTCTTAACGGAATTTGAATGGAGAAGATGTGCTCATTCCACGCATACCCGTTATTCCCACCGACATGCCTTTTGATTTTAAGCGACTGCAGTTCCCCATTCGACTTGCATTCTCGATGACCATCAACAAGGCACAAGGTCAATCGCTTCAAGTGTGCTGATTGAACCTAGAAAATTAATGTTTAGGTACCAGATAGTTATTAAAATAAAACAAAATCGAATCGATATCTCCTCATATTTTTCAATTGTTGCTGTTTTGGGAGCTTCACAAAATTATTTCGATATTTTGTTGGTATGACGAGTGATGATTTCAATTTCTTGTTGAATTTAGTTCACTTATCGCGAAGAACGACACGCACATGAGAATCGATTTCAGCTGGGGAGAGATTAGCGTTGATCATTTATTTGGTGTATCTGTTTGGAAAAATAAGCCAAATATAAAATATTTGACCGTTGGTCAAAGAGTGTACTATCACCTTAATTAACATAACGTTTTAATGTCGAATTTATTAGGTTTACTGTGATTACGAGTTTCCTAGCGATCGTTTCACTAGAAATTGCTAACAGCTTTGTGAAAGGTACTGTGTAATTGAGTGCAGCTCGAAGAGCGGCACGAGATTGCAGCTCGTCCCACACGGTTGTTAGGCGATTATAAGACGACCGCACCACTTAGATCTCGCATCGAATGTGCAAGTTTCGACTGTGCACATATGGGAGTTATACTTAATCGGATTTTCATTTTTGTTTACTCTACATTTTTTAAAATATTAAGAAAAACTGAAAAACTCAAAAATAAGTTTGCAAACATTGTTTTTTACAAGAACTTTTTCAAATTTGAACATTTTTCTTTCGTTAATAGATAGTTAGAGTTATATCTTTTAATTTAAAAGTCTTTAAAAAATAATTTAACGGCTATTTATAAAGCTACATAAATATGGTAGTTTGCGTTGTTTATATTGGAAATCGTGTTTTTTAAATCAATTTGGTTTACATTAGTTAATTTTATAATTTAAATGATATTTAATGGTAATTATGTAAAGAAACACTTAAAAAAAGACTGAAATACACTTAATTCATAATTTATTCAATGTAGGAAAGTAACTGTTAAATTTTCTTTTAGAGGAAATAGCTACCGAAAGAACACCATTATTACTTTCATTAACAAAAATATTTAAATTATTTAGATGCTTTGCCGCCTTCTAGATGTATCAATGAGGGAGAAGCACAGAAGAACAGACAAAATTCTGTTTTTTGTGTTTGATTTGTGTTGGAGTTGGATATTTCGTTTCTTTTGTATTGTAATTGGGAAGACGAGATCGTCATTTTCATTTTCAACAGGCCAGAATTAATTTGTTTAAATATTTTAATGATGCCCTGTACATTGTTTTTGATTGTGCAAGAACGAAGGCGTTTGCACAAGGAATCGAGTTTCGGAGGTGAAAAGGTGTTTTCCCGAGTTTTGGTGCTGCTTTTTTTGAAATTTTGCCAGATTATTTAAATTGTGGGAAAAGGTGAAATCTCTTTTAGAACATCATTTTCGGAAGGATTCTATGTGATATTATGCAATTGCAATAATTTTTGAATACCAAAATTGGTCAGTTTAATTTTCCGACAGGTCTGATTAGAGGATTTGAGGTCTTCTCTGCAACAGCAATTATACAGCTAAGTGCTAATTTTTTTTTTATATTTTATAATTCGTATGATTTGCAATAGCGTTGAATAGAATTTTATCTGCAAAATTTCATGCACGAAAATTTATTGATGATATCAATATGTGGTATTGTAATTGCAGTTCACATTTATTTTAGAAAAACTATTTTTGTTTAATTATTTTTGGAAACTTAATTTTATTTTACAGCTGCGCAAAAAATATGACCAGCAATTTTCGTCTCGCCTCATATTAAGCTAGCGAGAGGCATAAATATTTTTTTATATTTAAAGTAATTGATTGCAACGTTTAAATGCGCCTTGGTAATGAAAGAGGTTTTTCTTTTTGAGGTATTTAGTATTGCAAGGTATTGCGTAGAATTGAACCGACTACTGGAGTTGGGAGTTTGCCTCGACAGAGATAGCGAGGGCTACTAGATTGCCTAATTAGTTTATATTAGTTTAAAAAAATTCGAAACACTTGCACATAGCCTATAATATTTTATTAAAAATTTTTTCTTTTATCATGTGAAAATTGGCCATGACAATTACGATTTTTTATCGTTACACTCCTTATATTAACTTCTTGCTTGACGAAATGTAATACTAAAATTGTTTGACAATAAATTGATGTATTATTTTCAGATTTTGAGATTATTTAAAATAATTTTTTTTTCCGGTTCATAGAATTTTATATTCCTACTGCCCTTTAGGATAAAAATAAATGTTCCATTTATTTTGTTGTTTGCTAATTTCTAGCCCCGTCTGAGATTCAATGATTATCCTATTCGATTTTTTAATGAACATAATGAAATCTTAAAATTTTTAAATACATACGTTATAAGGTTAGTTGTTTTTTTAAAAAGGTAAAACCACAAACATATTATGCATTGTTTACAACATTATTGGCGTCGTAAAAGAAATTATTTTGGTTATTTTAAAAAAATCTCATTTAGTCTAACTAAGTGTAAAGCAATCGGCTTGCGCCCCCTAAGACCCTGCGCCTGGGTGCCACGCACCCCTTGCACCCCCGGATAAAGACGGCCCTGCTGTAGGGTAGAAAAAAATGTTCGATTTATATATTGTTATTTCCTAATTTCTCGCCCCGTCTAAGATTCGATGACCATCTTATTCGATTTTTACCTCCAATCAATCAATCAAAAAATTGGAGGTATGGTAATCAAATAAAAATTTCAATTTTTTTTTTTACATTTTCGAGATCACAGTGTCCAGAAACGTAAAGATTTGCAAAAAATAAAAAATAAATTTAGGTCGGTCGGTCGCCAGATTTTGTCCCTCGATTTATTCGTGAACCATCCAACCAATCAGAACCAAATTTGGTATAGTGGTAGGGTTTACGGTAGAAAAGTGAAAATAAGGTTTTCGTCGCGATCTGTCAATCAGGAGTGCCACTACAAGAAAATGATACAAGATTTTTAAAAGCGATTTTGTCTTGTGATAGGTTATTTTAAAGACCTTGAAAAGCTTTATCCAGAATGGGTGAAATTAACTGTCATCTGTCAAAAATTACAAGCTGTCAAAGTTAAAACTTCAAAAGTAAATAACCTATGAAGTACTGAAGGGATCTCAACCAAATTTGGTATGTAGGAACATTGCCCTCAAAGGACTTCACCGCATATGGAACCCTTTGATAAAAATCAGGAATGCAATATGAAAAAAAATAATTAATTTTTTTTGCGAATACTTAAAAAAAGTCTTTGTCCCTCGATTTTTTTCGGCATTTCTACGTCGATGGCATTCAAACTTTTTGGACGTGTATCTTGTAGGCTCTAGTGGTGAAAATAAGGTTTTGGCAGAGAAATCTTTGCCAGGACTACCACAATAAAAAAAAAAATGATAATGACATCATATCTCCGGGAATGTATGTATAACCGATTCAGGTAAAATTTGATGTGCTGATGATTGGAGGTATTGCGGCAGAATTTAAAAAGTAATGAAATCATAAAATGTTTAAATTTTTTTTTTTTTTTTTTTTTTATTTGACTCCAATATCATACAATCTGTCTTTACAGTGACAATAAGTACTTAATGTGACGAACTACAAGACATGTGGAGTGACTTCCCAGTGGTCGTCCTCCTTTAGAGCTATACAGTACAATAACTATCAAGTTACTTTACTACATGTGAAACTGAATCTCAAACAACTTAAAATTCAACAATTACCCGAGATTAAATCTGATAGTTAGGTCTGATGGCTTGAATCGCTTTAGTCGTCTTGGTTCTTCTGGTTTATCCATTAGTGTATTTGCAAGTTTATTGGGATGCACCTTCACTCTTTTACTGTATTTTTCACTATATTCCCGCACTTCTTGTCGTATTGAGGGTATCCTCAGGTCTTTTTCTATAGTTATGTTTGGTACGTACCAGGGCGCGTTAACTATTTGTCTAAGAACTTTGTTTTGGAACCGTTGTAAGATATCTATATTTGAGTTGCTGGCTGTACCCCAAAGCTGAATACCGTACGTCCAGATTGGCTTTAAGACGACCTTATATATCAGTAGTTTGTTTTCTTGCGATAATTGGGATGTTCTACCTATCATCCAGTACATTTTGTTTAGTTTAAGACCAAGTTGTTTTCTTTTTGTCATTATATGTTTTTGCCAAGTTAATCTTCGGTCTAGGTGTAGGCCAAGGTATTTTGCACTTTCCGAATGTACGAGTTGTTGTCCATTTAGTGAGACCGCCGGGCAATCTTCCTTATTCAGCGTAAATGTAACGTGAATAGACTTGCTTTCGTTAGCTTTGATTCTCCATGTCGTCATCCATTTTTGGATGTTATCAAGATTTACTTGCAGATTTCTTGAAGCCATTTCAGGGTTGGTGTGTGATGCCAGGACAGCCGTATCATCCGCAAAAGTTGCAGTTGTGGTCAATCTCGTTGTAGGCAGGTCTGCAGTATGTAGGAGGTAAAGCATTGGCCCCAGTACGCTTCCTTGAGGTACGCCTGATGATATTGGCTGAAGGTCGGTGTACTCATTTTGGTGTTTTACAAGAAAATGTCTTTCGGACAAGTACGATTTCAGCAATACGTAGATATCATGTGGGAGGTGTTTTTTCAGTTTATAACATAAGCCAGTGTGCCAAACCTTGTCAAAGGCCTGCGTTATATCTAGGAAGGCGGCGGAGCAATACCTCCTTCTTTCTAGGTCATTATTGATTTTGTTGACAATACGGTGAACCTGTTCAACCGTTCCGTGATTGTTCCTAAAGCCATATTGGTGATCCGGAATAAGTCCATTTTTGTTAATAATTGGTTTTATTTTATTAATTAGAATTTTTTCGAAGACCTTCGACAAGACTGGCAACAGGCTAATCGGTCTATACGAGCTGACCTCTTCCGCTGGCTTTCCGGGCTTTGGTAGCATTATGATTTGTGCGATCTTCCATTCACTTGGAAAGTGACCAGTTCTGATAGATGCATTCAGGATTTGTGTGATAGCTTGAATTGACTTAGCCGGCAACTCCTTCAAGACCCTTCCCGTTATCAGATCAAAGCCAGGAGCTTTTTTTGGGTTTAAATCTGATTTGATTACTTGTTTTACTTCGCTAAATTTAACCTTTTTCATTGGTAGGCTCATTTGATAAGGAGTTTCAAGATATTCATAAATCTCCTTTTCAATTTCTGTAGATGTTTCACTCGGGAAAGGTTTGAACACCCCTACCAGGTGGTTGGCAAATGTGGCAGCCTTTTCTTTATTTGTCTTGGCCCAGTTTCCGTCTTTATCTTTAATGGGGGGGATTTCCAGCTGCGGTCTCTTGAGTTTTTTGGTCGCTCTCCAAAGCGAATAATCATTTAATTCGTTAGGCATTAGGTTTTGTAAGTAGCTCTGAATTTCTTGATTTTTCTGGTCCGACATTAATTTTTTTAGGTCTTTTGTGGCCTTATTTAGGTTCTTCTTATTTTCGTCTGTTCTCATGTTTTGCCAGCGTGTTCTGATTCTTCGCTTTTCAGCAATCATTTCCTTAATTACTATGGGACAGTTTTTTTCTTCAAGCTTGTTTTTAATTGCTGGAGTCGCTTCCCATGCAGCTTTTTGAATACTTTTAGTGAGGTTATTTACTGCTTCGTCGATATCTTGTGCGGTTTTAAGTGGTATTTTCAGATCTGTTAGTTCATTTAGCCTACTTCTGAACAATTCCCAGTTTGTATGTTTATTGCTAAGCATTGGTTGGCCTTTTGTCAGTATTATTTGTGAGAACATAGTGACTATAATCGCCGAGTGGTCTGCTGCTAGTTCATAGCATGATGTTGTTTTACATTCTTTAGTGTTTATGCCTTTAGTAACGCAGAAGTCGATAAGATCAGGTTTTTTTCTGCGATCTGTTGGCCAATATGTAGGCTCTCCAGTTGATAGGTAGTTCATATTGTTTTGCTTCATTGCAGCAAGCATTTGTCTTCCATCGGGTCTAGTTATTCTGGATCCCCACTGTTGGTGTTTTGAATTGAAATCTCCTCCGGCGATGAATTTATTGCCCAATGTTTTGAAATAATCAAGATATGCTTCTTTCTTAATGACGTGTTTTGGTGGACAGTAAACAGCTGAGATGTTCAATGTAGTGGTTTTTCCTTCTATTGCCACGGTAGTTGCTTGTATTTGTTCTTTATCATATTTATTTAATTCATAATGATTGATTGTGTTTTTGATTATAATTGCAGTGCCCCCGTGTGCTTTTCCATCTGGATGGTTTGTATGGTATACTTTGTATTTATCAAATTTGATGTGACTTTTTTGAGTGAAGTGTGTTTCTGAGATCAACAGTACATCGATTGCATTATTGTGTAGGAAATGTCTTACCTCTTGTGCTCGTTGGCATAAGCCGTTGGCATTCCACACTCCAATTTTCAATAGTTGTTGCATCATTATACCGTTCTGTTGACCAGGGCGGTAATGAGGTTGCACATTGTCCCCATTTGTGTGATTAATTGTTTTAGCATATACTTCAGCTCGTTCATGTCTTCTTGTTGTTGAGAATGATAAATTTCTCCGTTATTAGCTGTATGTTGGTTGGTTGTTTGTTTGTTTGTAAATTGGTTGGTTGTTGGTTGGTTTACAAATTGGTTTGCTTGAGGAGGTTGAGCCTTTGGTGCTGTTACTTCGGGGTAGACAACTCCCTGTTGTATGTTTTGGTTTCTATTTGAAGGTTTATTTCGCAATTGGGGATACAATTTCTGTTGTAGTTGCTTATGTACCGTGCAACCTCTGTAGTTTGCGGGGTGGTTCTCATTACAGTTTACACACCTAACGTGGTTATCTTTTTCTTTTCTTGGACAGTCGGTTGTTTGATGTGATTCTGCGCATTTTACGCATCTGTGGCTCATGTTGCAAAAGTTTTTTGTATGGCCATATCTCTGGCACCTAGTGCACTGTGGAATAACCCTTTTGGTGTGAGGTGCTTCAAATACTACACTTGAGTTCATAAAGAGTTTTGTTTTGTATATTTCTTTATTATTATCATTTTGTTTCATGTCTATGAAGAACATTGGTAGCGATAGTTTTGTTCTATTTTGTTTCACATTCCAAATATTCGTTACTTCGTGGCCGAGTGCTTCTACATTGCGTTTTATCTCTTTGATGTCCGTAGAGCCATGCATATTTTTCAAAACAACACGAAAATTTCTTTCTGTCTTTGGCTTATAGGTGTGATATTGTGTATTTTTTTCTCTAAGGGCTTTGGTAATGTTCGAGTATGCTTCACCTGTTTTAGGTTGCACTTTAACTTGTTGATTATCAATTGTTTTCATTATGTACAGATCCTTTGCAATTTCATTCAATAATTCGGTAAGTGGATTAATATTTCCAACTCCCTCTATAAATATTGGTGGTGGTCTTGGCTCACTCGTCTGTGTTTTATCTCCTTTCTCGTTATGTTCTTCTTCATTATTTTCTAGTGCACTGAATCTATTGGTAGTTTTAGTATTAGATGCTCCGAGCCAATAATCCTTTATTTTTGTTTGTCTTTGATACCTATTATTTGATTCTGGACTACGTTGTCTTTTTCTGTTTGTAGCCAATTTCCAACCCTCTGCAGCCGTTGCTGGCAGCGGTGGATATAATTGGTTGAAATCTGGCTGATTTATTATTTGCATGCCGGTTTGCGGCTGTTGATGTTGGTAAACGGGTAACACATTATTTGGTAGAGCCAACGGGTATGAACCCGTTGCAGGTAGCGTTGCAATGTTTCCCAGAGGTACACATTGAAGAGGTTGAACATATTGTGGCGTGTTTATTGGTATATTGGCCGCTGCCTGGTTGTAATATGTGACACTTTGTGGAAAACTACTTTGAGCTGGCCAAGGATGCTGTAATTGCACCTGTGGGTTTTGATCATTTATGCAAGCAGTACTATCAGATGTTGATAATGACAATGGTGTTATTGTTTTTGGTTGGTTTGACTGTGGTGCATCGTTTTTGTGCAATACCGACTCATTACCCCTATCATGGGGCGGTGTTCTAATCATAATTTATCACATTTTCTCGTTGTCATAAAAGCAAGTAACTTAACCTCAAATATGCTACTTACTTTTAACGCGTATAACCCGTGTAATACTTCTACACTTGATCTACTGGTCATTCAGGATTACTATGGACACTATTTCATTCAATACAAACTTCACTTTACGTATATTTCGACCAATTTACTTCCAGCTAGTAAACAACAACTGTCATTCAAAGCCAGGGCAGGACTCAAAATGTTTAAATATACTTTTTAATTTTTATATTCCTAGTGCCCTTTAGGGTAAAAAGAATGTTCCATTTAGTTTGTTGTTTTGATGTAATAATTGATTGATGTAATAATTTATTGAAGAATTTGAATTTGAAAATATTTTTAACACTATCTATTAACGTGCGTACATTATCAGGTCTCAATTATGTAGAGATATTTAGTAGTATTTAATTAATTCTGTACTTTGTCTTTGTATTGAATACTATTTGTTATAGTTGTTTTTTATAAGTTGTTTATTATAAGATTGAAAAATTTTAATTAAACTTTACGCAAGAGGTACGCAACATGTCGTCATTATTATATAATAAAATATTAAAATAATAACGTACGTATTTAATTTTGCGAAGAAGTACATATTAATAAATAATATCTAATATTATTATCAAATAACTTCTCAAGACATAAATAAATATTTTGTGTTTAAAATTTTGAATAGCGCACGGGTCCCTGTCGCGGTGTTTTATAATTGGACCTAACAGCCTTGACAAGAGGAGCTGTGTTCGAGTGCTGCTCGCAGAGCGTCACGAGAGTTCATTCCGACTATTCACTCAGTCGTGTAAAAGGAGTGAACAAGGAAAGCGTAAATTATATTCGTGATTTCTTACCAACATAAACTCAGCTTACCTTTATCAAGTAGCCAGTGGGCATATAAAGTAACATAATAAGGATCACTAGGATTTAAATTTGCAACTTTGAATAGTAACTGCCCTACACTGGGATTGTTAGGCCCTGCTAATCGTGCTAGTTCTATATAAGCAGGTGTAAATGTAGGTTCCAACTTAATACAACGTGTTAACATTTGCTCTGATTCAACTGATCTATTAGTTTTCCTAAAATAAATATACCAAATGTTACTGTTGTACGTTTTCTGAATTTTTACTACTTCTTCTTACCTATATAATTGACCTAAATTATAATGAGCATTCACATGATCAGCAGAATATCGAATAGCCGATAAAAAATGATGTTCAGCGTCTATTTCACTTTTTACTAATGTTCCTAAATTGTTGTGGGCACTTGCATAAGACGGCCAAAGGCTAAAATAAAAGTGCAATTTAAATTAATTAAGAATAATGTACATTACAACACACCTTACCTTAGAGCTACATTATAATGTGCCTTGGCAAATTCCGATTTTTCGGAATCTCGAAGATAATTTCCAAAATTATAGTGCATTTTTGCGTTATGAGGAAGAGACAACAAACCAGATCTAAAAAATTGCGTAATATGTACCTATAATTTATTAAATATAAAAATTTTAAACTCTAATTAGTCCAGTCATTGAGTACTTTTTCATGGAAATAACTCGGAAATAAATTTTATTTTTGCTTAAGCTCTTGTCCCCCTGTCAAAATTTCCATCATTACTTTTATCAAAATTAAGATATCTCTGACGTCATTGTGGAAAGTGGTCATAATTGTTAATTATAGCGACAACTGTCACCAATACTTTTATGGTGTTTCCGTAGCGAAGTCAGACCTATCATAATTTTTCTTTTCGCTTTTCATCGATTAAATCATAATTTTAATTAAAAAAAATTGATGGAAATTTTGACCGTGCGACAAGGGCTGTAAACCCTTTACTCTAGTATCATAACGTCCAGTAGCACTCAATAATAAGTTGGTAAACAGTTTTTTTAAAAGAACTTTTGCAAATTTGAACATTTTTCTTTCATTATATAGAAAGTTAGAGTTATACCTTTTAATTTAAAAGCCTTTAATAAATAATATTACAAAAATTACAGAAAAATGTTGAAATATAAAAAAGTTCTTGTATAAAAAACGGTTTGCCAACTTACTTTTGAGCGCTACTGTATATCGTGAAGTTTTCTACAACAGATTCAAGCCGAACAGCGGCAAATTTTTCGAAAAAGGTGCAAAAATCACAAAGTCTTAAATTGGTCGTTTCCGGTACATCCACTAGTACCTGAAATAGGTCTTATCAAAATTAAAGTAGATAAAAAAATCTGATGTGACCAGCACACAACCTCCCTATGACATCTCAAATGTCAAAAGTTATTTTTAATAAACAAACATATTATCAAAACCACGAAAGAAAAACCCTGTGTCATTGTTTTCTGAACTTAGAAATAACAAGATACATAATTTTCTTATATCGTTTAGCGTATAAGAGAGACAAGGATGCTAAATAATGAGTTGTCTTACAGACAAAAGCTATGAATTTGACTAACGTAGTATTTAGGTATTTTTTGGTTATTAATGTTTGGTTAATGTTTTGAGATCTGACAAGTTGCAAGTTTGAATTTTTTTGTAAATATAACAATTTTTAACTTGATAATTAAAATTAGTTCTTTTAAAGAACTAGAAAAGTTCAGTTAAAGGTAAAATTTTACGTTCTCAGGCACAACAGTTTGTTTTTATTTTAATAAATATTTTGTTGTTATAACCTAAAACTTATATTATTTGACTTTGACAGATAGAACGCAGAAAATTATATGGTGGGGGTTAAATATATGAGAAAGACGTTGATTTGACTAAGTATCCACGTATTAATTCATATTCTCATTATTAATGACGCAGGGCTTTTCTTTCGTGGTTTTGATAATAATGTGAAATAAAACTAGTTCATTATCTAATCGACGTTTCGCCGTATCTCACGGGATACGTAATACGTGATTCTTCAGCACTAAAAAATAAATAATTAAAAAAATGAAAAAACCCGACTGCAAAATGTCAACTTATAAGCAATGCACTAAAAAGACCGATTGAAAAAAAAATTAAATAAACTAAAAACAAAGTAAACTCTATTTCGGTTTAACAGAATATATTATGAGCTGAAAGCTTACTTAAGTTAAATACCCGCATTAAGTTTGTTAGTAGAGGGGCCCCATTTGCAAATTATGAACGGAAAGAAAATTAATTGCCAACGATATCAAAATCCATTTGCAAATTATAAACCGAAAGAAAATTAATGGGTCCCGCCTGCTACCAAACTTAATGCCAGTATTTAACTTAATCATCCTTAAGGAACTCTTAGTTCTTTTTCCAAAGGAACTTTGCTTCAAATTCGATTTAAAAGCGATTTCGACCAATTTCATCAAAATCGGAGCAGGTTCCACGTATTCCGAGGTGAATATCTAGAGCGCCTCTACATAGTACATTTTGTATGCAGTGATTTTATAAAAGCATTCGCAAGTCTGTTAATAAAATATTTGAAAATTAATGATATTTTTCTTTTCACGCCCACAATTACTATACATAATAATATGTATTATATTTTTGCCAAAATATTTGATAGCATTAAAATATTAAGTGATTAATTCAAAAAAATTGTATGTATACATTGTGATCAAAAAGTACCCGGAATTTGTCAATAAAACGAAAACGGTTCAATTATTCATAGATATTTATTTTATTCCCTTAAAAGTAATCTTCGTTGCAAACAATACGCATATTTCAACGCTTTTTCCAATCTTCAAAATACATTTCGTAGGTCAATTTTGGAATCGCCTTTGGCTCCTTCTGCGAATTATCTTTTATTGCCTCAAACGTCTCAAAACGCTTTCCGCGAAGTGGTAACCTAAGTTGTGGGAACAGAAAAAAGTCACACGGAGCCATGTCAGGTAAATTCAGAACTTTCGGAATGGTATTAACTTTGTGTTTGGTCAAATAGTTACGTAAAAGATGAGATGTGTGGCATATGTCGCGCTTCAACATATTTGTTGGTCACAGAGGTGGATGGATGATCGAAACGAGGCAAATCATCAACTGAAGCACGAGCCGCTTTAAATTCTTTGTACCACTCATAGGCTTGTGTTTTTAACATTGACGATTCTCCGTAGGCTACCGTTAACATTTTCAAATCTTCCACACATGATATTCTCTTTAAAAACATAAAATTTCAGGCTGACTTTTTGCTCAACTAAATTCGACATATAGCGAAATTCGCAGAGTACACCAAACAATGACCTCTTTACAAAGTTATTACCCACAAACTATCTGACCGATTGAGCTCAAAAGTGACATGTAAACAACAGACAGATGTACCATCCCAGAAAAAAATATATTTAGAAAATATCTGAAGTGTGATTCGTTTAAATGAAAAATTCCTGGTACTTTTTAATCGCAAGTATGTGTGGGATTCCTTCAAATTACACCCTAAAAAACCGCTTATAAGCAGTTTAAAAAAATTAGGGTCTCGTATTTTTCGATGCTCTACCACATATTCAACAATTTTCCAAGTCAGCGAGGAACATCAGAGAAGTTTTACTTGTTAGAACAACCTAGAACAACTTTAACAGTTATTTTTAGGAAAAGTATGGGGCGGTTCACGTACTATACAGACTAAATTTTGACTTTTAAGTTACCCTGTGTAGGTTAATATTTTCGGAAACAAAAAAATTTGTATCCAGGTATGAGACACCTCGAAAAATCCACTGAAAGTTGTAAAGTATGAAATAAAAACCCTATCAGCGGTATGCATAGTCAACTAAGTAGCTACTAAAGCGCTACTAGGGTCTTAGTTAGTAGGTAACCAAGAAAACCGTATGCATAGTCGAGTTAAAAGAATACTAGCCTTAGTGGGATCACTAAAATCCTTAGTAGGCTTTTAAGAATTTAGTGACGGTCTTGGGCATGTTTAAGATCATTTTAAGCTTACCTTTAACAAAAATTATACACTTTTTCTATTATATTTTGTCAAAATTTTATTTAATTTCAACAATCATGGGCGGCTTGGAATTCCCGAATTCCCGTCAGAAGACGGGGAACAAGTTATAAAAACTTACACAGCCGTATGCATAGTCATACCCTTAAAATGCTCTTTACTAGCTACTAGTTAGTAGCAGTCTAGTAGCTACTAAAATATTGGTATGCATAGTTCTTTTAAAATGAACGTTAGTATCATTTTAGTTAGTATGATTTTATTGTATAATTTTCTAAATATTTATTTGGCAACTCTGTAAAATATCACCTGACAACCTAAAATTGACCATAATATAATGGCTAATACAATGTAACAGCTTTACCTGTTTCTAATCCTACTTATTGCGGTATTAAAGTAGCATCTAAATTTATTTTTCATATACCTGTGTACCTTATAAACTCGAAACTTAAATTTCGGGAGTTCCAGGTCGGCAATGATTGTTGAAATTATTTAATTGATCACAAATCGATTACAACCCGAGTTGTTCTTTTTTTTATTCTATATAATATTCGCGAAACTTTTCATTGCTTTCATGAATCAAAGGAATTTATATGATCTACATAATCATATAAAAATGTTTATAAAATTTTGCATTACTTTTAATTTTTAAATTGTTTTATTTTCAATGCAAAGCGAGCGTGACGAGTATTTAAAAAATTTTAATTTAATTTTCAACTTTAAGTTAAGTTTTTAATTACTTATTTTCTAATTATCTATGTTATAGAATTTACCATATTTAAAACAATAAATGAAATACGAAATTAAATTAAATTTTGACAAAATATAATAGAAAAAAGTGTATAATTTTGTTAAAAGTAAGCTTAAAATGGTCTTAAACATGCCCAACACCCTCACTAAATTCTTAAAAGCCTACTAAGGATTTTAGTGATCCCACTAAGGATAGTATCCTTTTAACTCGACTATGCATACGGTTTTCTTGGTTACCTACTAACTAAGACACTAGTAGCGCTTTAGTAGCTACTTAGATGACTATGCATACGGCTGACAATCTTCAATTGTGAACATGGTGGATTTTTCTAGGAATTTTGTTCGACAGCATTTGTTCGATTAGCAGTTTATCGAATGAGCATTTGTTTGACCTGGAATTTTATTCGACCCACATTTTGTTCGACTTAATATTTATTCGAATGAGCATTTATTCGACACACATTTGTTCGACTTAAGATTTATTCGACATAAACAATACAATGACAATGTTATGAACCACTCTTTTATTCTACTAACTCCTTTTCTTTGCATTGTTTTGTTACTGACTTACAGCCATATTCATAGACAAGGCCTTACTGATACTTAATACTTAGCTTTTTAAATTGACCCTTATGAACCGAGTAAATAAAGTTGCATCAAAAACAAATTCGACGCGAAATGCCTTACTTAGAACTTATTACTTGTCTATGAATCTAGGCGTTAAATACCTACCTGTTTAATGTGATCTAAAGTATGGATATTTTACTCCTTATAATTACCTAGTATATAGACCCCCATTGCGATATTTTTAAATATTTAGAAAAGTTTGTAAATTGAAATATTCGGACAAGGTATAGGTAGGTAATCGTGTTTTAATTTTATGATTATTAAAAGAAAGATTATTACTTTTATCCAAATTTAGAACAACCATCTGCTAAGTCTTTTTTGTACCTTTTGCTACCTGAATCTAATCTGTATATTCAAAAATTGAATTTTCTAAATTTGCAAAATTGAATTTCATGAGCTCATTTATTTAATTAAGTATATATTGTCGTATTTTTCTTTTGTGTGTGGTATTCAGTATTTGGAATTTTATTATTTGGTTTCAGTTTTTTTATTTTTCTTGTTCATTGGAAGCAGTTTATTCTTTTAAGTTATTTCCTGGGCAAGAGAAATTCTTCTAATTTTTA
Organism: Cantharis lateralis; assembly: GCA_963170105.1. Taxonomy (NCBI): domain Eukaryota; kingdom Metazoa; phylum Arthropoda; class Insecta; order Coleoptera; family Cantharidae; genus Cantharis; species Cantharis lateralis. Next base: position 17,495,087 of record OY720629.1, read on the forward strand.
TTTTGGCAAAGCAAAATTTTCAAAGTATAAAAAAATTTTGACGATGCCTCGTATTTTGTTTCGAAAGCTGGTGATAAGGCGTTTGCGCGAAGGAAAAGATAACTTCTTCTTGATTAGGTTTTCCAAGTGAAAAGGTGGTCTTATTTTTAGATTTGAGTTGCTAGTTTTTGAATTTTCTCAGATTGTTTAAATTCTGGGAAAAAGTGAAATTTCTTTGAGAAGATAATTTTTCGGAAGAAGTGAAGATTTCACGTGATTGTACGGAATTGCTATGAATTTTGGAAAACTTTAATTTTATCAAATCTTGGTGGACAGGTGTGATTGAAGATCATCGCATGGCAGCAATTCAGCTAACAAGGGGGATGCACGATCTGGGAAATGAAGTTTGGGATGAGGCTTTGTGTGGTAATTGTAGTGCCCAATACTCATACTATGTTAAAGCCGTAAAACGCAATGGGTACCCAATTTCGAGAAAAAGGGCTTGAAAGTTTGACGTTGTGCTTCATATACATTAAAGTTTTTAATTTTCGTAAACAGTCTGGTGGCGAAGTGGTAGAGCGCTAGCTTAACAAACCGAAGGTAACGGGTTCAAAACCATCTGATCGGCAACTTTTTTTTTTCTTTATGTAAATTTTATTTTTAATTCTGTTTTATATTTTAAAATAATAATCATGCAAATATCGTTAAATACAAAGAATTATAACGAAAATAATGAAATTCAAATTTTTATTTATTTATCGCCATTTAAAATTAAATAAATAATTAATTAATTTGTACTTGTGAATTCATATATTATAAAGTAAAATAATTTATATATTATCGTCAAATATTTATTGGCGTTTATATTTATTCGCAATCGGATTTTTTAAAGCCAAAACAAAAGATATTTCGGCAACGTGAGCAACAAATAAATGAGGATTGCTTACATGAAGAGCAAATTTCGTTAACTTTTCTTAAAATTTGTCTCTTGTCCATTAATTTCGAAGCGAACCAGGCATATTGTATCATATCAGTGAATATCATTATCATTCTTTGGATTTTACGATATTCGCATGATTATTATTTTAAAATATAAAACAGATTTAAAAATAATATGCATAAAATAAAATTTACATAAAGAAAAAAAAACTTGTCGATCAGAGGTTTGAACCCGGTACCTTCGGTTTGTGAAGCTAGCGCTCTACCACTTCGCCACCGGACTATTTGCGAAGATTGAAAACTTTAAAATATATGAAGCACACGTAAACTTTCAAGCCCTTTTTCTCGAAATTGGGTGCCTATTGCGTTTTACGGCTTTAACATAGTATGAGTATTGGGCACTACTATTACCACACAAAGCCTCATCCCAAACTTCATTTCCCAGATCGTGCATCCCCCTTGTAAGTGCTAAAATTTTTTCTTTTGCGTCTGCTAATTAATATTTTTGTCTGCAAGATTCAAGTACGAAGGTTTATTGCTGGTTTCGAGCGCATATTGAAAGTTGCGTATCGGCGAAATTGATATCGCAGCTCACATTTTTAATTTAAAAATTTTTATTTTTGGAACATAATTTTATTTTTCAGTGGCACATAAGTAGGCATTTCGTTTTTTTTTTTTTCCTGAAAGTATTAGGTGTTTTAATAGTTTGTGGAAAAATAGCACAATATAAATCCTTGAAGAGGTATTTACGTCAGTACCAAAATCTTAAAAGCTAAATTCGAGAACACGAAGAATCATTACATAATAAATAAATTACCATTGTACAATTACTTATAATTTTAAACAATGTATGGCATTATAATTTAAAATATAATCAAACAAATAATGTACCATGTTTATGCACTACGTCGTATAAAATTCCATGTCGAATAAATGTTTGTTCGAATAAATGTTGAGTCGAACAAATGCAAGACGAATAAAATTCCAAGTCGAACAAATGCTTATTCGAATAAATGTTGAGTCGAACAAATGCTTATTCGAATAAATGTTGAATAGAACAAATGCATGTCGAATAAAATTCCAAGTCAAACAAATGCTCATTGGAATAAATATTACGTCAAACATATGCTCGTTCGAATAAATGTTAAATCGAACAAATGCAGTCGAATAAAATAACTGCTAATTGAACAAATGTTGTCGAACAAAATTCTGGATACGAAACTATAATAAATGAATTAAAATATAACTCGGTGGTTAGAATTATTTACGTAATTTAAGTTTTGCTTGAAAAAAATTGAACAATACGTTTTAATTTGTCAAATGAGGTCAAATGTGATCGAAAATTATGTCGATAGTCATGTCAAGTCAGTAACAAACTTTTCTGCCATTTAATAAATTAACCTCAGTAAAGTTTCTCTTGATTTCCAATCCTTATTTCTAATCATAATTCTGAACGAACTTGCGACTAGTAGAGATATTATTAGAACCATAATAGGCTGCCGATGTTTTACGTAAGCACTCCATAGTAATTGTATTCCATAGGCAATTAGTAGCACACATCCTAAACTGTAAATAAAAATATTGTATTAATAGTTACATTGACAATAAAGTGATATAATTAGTAATTGGCGACAATAGATTACAATCATATCAATCCACAACCCTATTAGGCCCAGTAGTTCAATTGCAATTTAAATCAAAAAATTTGGGTTAATCAATTATATTGAGTAAAAAACAGCTTTTCAACGTATTTCATAATTAGAAGTTAAGCTTTTCTTTGAAAAGGAAATTGTAACCCATTTATGAATATTCAGATGTAAATTATTTAATTTACATCAATTTGAAATATTCTGAAGATAGGTACTTTTGTAAAAGTTTACAATCATCTACTGATTCAATGGCTTTAAAAAGATTGAGGTCATCGCCAAATAATAAGTAAAATGAATTAAGAATAGATTTGCCTATATCGTTAACGAATAGTAAAAATTGACATTAACAAAATGGTGGTCTGAAAGTAATTGACACTTAAACTTTTTTTATTTTTTTTATCATTTCCGCAATTTTCAGCGGATTTTCACCATTTTCAGCTGGGCTCTAAGATTTAATATGATGCACGTTAATGTCGAATTTCATAACATTTGATTGCGCGGTTCAACTTGTGCGATTGATACTATTTCTATTCGTACCCCAACGACCACATACTGACATACAGACGAACATGTCACTAAAATTGACACAGTCGTATCAGAGCATGAAAAGAAACATTTTAATACCAAAATTTCGATATTTAATTTTTGAGTAGCTTACAATACTTTCCCTTATACATACGTATACGTATGGTGAAAGTAAAAAATGGAAATACTTACGCCATATTTTCTCTGAGACGCAAACTAATATAAAACATAATATCTAAACAAAAAAGCCACCATTGTGGATAATTCAGGTTTGGTGAAGTATATTACACATATCCAGTGGTGGATTTCCGAACAGGCGTGAGAGGTGCGCGCCTGGGGCCTCATAAATCCAGGGGGCCTCAAAATTCAGCTCTCAAAATAATATTCTTTTGTAAAAGAATCCTATTTTGAAATAAACCGTATTCAGGTGGTCCAAGAAAATATAGTATAGGGAAAACACATTGAAAATTAAGCAATATAAAATGACAACTTATGTAATGCTCAATGAAATGTACTCACAATAAAATTTACACAAAAATCGGTTTTAATGATATCCAGTCATAAAATTTTGAGGCGATTTTGCACCAAAAGGCTTAAAGAATATCTTATTGTACTTTCAGGTACAAATTGTTTCAGTTTTTGTATTTTTTTAGAGAAAATATCATGATCAGAGAAATGTCTGGAACACAAATAAGTGTTGAAACCGAGAGGGGCAGATTATACTAGAAGTGAATTTAATAGCGCAATCGCCAGCAAAGAAGCCCCTCTTAACCAAGAAAATGCGGTTAAACCGATTAAAATGGGCAAAAAAAGTATGAGAATTGGAGTGAAGATGACTGGAAAAATGTGATTTTCTACAATGACAGTAAGTTTTGCTTATTTGGGTCGGAAGGTAAGCAGTATGTTCGACGCAAAACTGGAGAACGTTTTAAAGCAGAGTGCGTCACGCCAACAAACAGTGAAGCACCCGGCCGGACAAATGGTCTGGGGATGATTTTCCTACTATGGAGTTGGAGTACTACGTGTTCATAAAAGGAATAGTAAATGCAAAAGTTTACATAAGCACTCTAACAGAACATTTTCATAATTCCCAAGCTTCTTCCTCTATATTGTCATGTTTCAATTTAACACAGACCTCTTAATTATGATTAATCATTAAAACAGGAATTAAGTTTAAACCCTTTATAATTTAAATTTTGTTGTAAGAACTTGAGATTATTCTTTAATTGATTTTTATGATGATAATTAATTCGGTTTCACATATTTTGATTTTATAAAAAAGGAAGGCACATTTGAGAGCTTGTATTACAATTTTTTCAGCATTTTTAAAAATAAAAGATGTCTTTGGTCCACGATCTTTAAATAAAAAGACAAACGCCAAATTTATCAAAGAAACCGATTGGTACTCAAAAATTTGTTAATTATTTTAATCTAGTATTTTAAAATAATAAAAGTGAATGCGTGAATAAAATTAAATAGTGCGCCGAATCGACAAAATTCCACCACTACAAAATTCTAACGTTAAAAATTTGCTAACTAACAAAATGAAGGAGGGAGAGAAAAATTTAAAAAGTAACTCATTCTGGGCAAGGCCGTTGTTTCGAGAAGTATCGAAATTTATAGCCCAGAGTCACAAATTTAAATAATATTAAAATTTAATTAAGATTGATAAATAAAATTAAAAATTTAAATAAAATTGATAAATTCTATGATTATAATTACTTACCTGAGGTTACAAACTCAGAGTAAGAGTGTTTTGTGCAAATTGATAAGAAGAAGAATACTAAATTTATTCACCACAGCAGGTGAAAACATAAAAAGAAAATTAAGAAACCAAGAAATAAAGAAACAAGCAACATAATTTTAAGAAGACTTCAAAAACAAATAGGGTGAGAACATTTTAAAAGCGCAAAAAACGATTAATTTTACGTTTAGTGACACCACGATAAAATTGATTATTTTAAATTTGTATATTTTTTGCCATCAAATTTGGAACTTTATCTAGAAGTTGAAACAATTACTCGATAAATAAGATGAAAATTCCAGATTCGGTGTATTTGACTTATTTGGTGAGCCGATGTCATGCGGCTTAAGATTAAGAACATCTCAATTAATTATAATAATTTTTATAAATTACAATTTGATCAAACTGTGCCTTTCTGTAAAAACTTTGAAATTTCGTTTTATAACTGATTAAATTACATTTGATTTGAATAACTTGCTTAATTTCTCAACATAAAATAATTAAAAGAATCGCAAGCTTTACAACAAGTGATGGGTGTTCAAAAGGTAACTTAAGTTTTTTTGTATTACGATACATTTTACGCATTAGAACATCGCAATATTCCAGGACGATTCTGCACTATGCCACCGAGCAAAAATTGTAAATATTACATTTATTTGTACCTTTATATAATATATTGAAGTAGTAGTTAAATACGCAAATAATTAATTTTTATAATATTAATGTGATAGATAAACGTTTTATCAAAAATAAAGGTATTAATACCTTAGAATGGCCATGTAATAGCCCGGATTTAAATCCGTTTGAAAATTTTTGGGGCATTATGAAACGCAAAATAACATTAGAACACCTAAATCTATTATTATCCAACTGCAAAATTTGTAAAAAATTATATGGCAGGAAGACGTTAATGAAGATATTTTACAAAATTTAGTAAAATCAATGCATAAACGACTAAAAGCCGTTATAAAAAATAAGGGTGGTTATACTAAATATTAAAATTATGGCTTATAAGCGGCCATAAATAATACAATAGATGTAGGGTTATATTTTCTGACACTATCCCTTTTTAAAATTGTCTTTTTTTTGTATTGCGTAGGCTTAAATATACAGTAAATAACCGTGTGACACATAGTATTATACTAAAAATTTATCAATTTTATTACGAAAATTGTAAAATAATTTAAAAAAATTAAGTGAGGACATTTCTATGACCTACTGTATATGGGTGGTGAAAATATTTAGAGGGGGGCCTCAAAATTGAATTGCGCCTGGAGCTGCTCAAGTGCTAAATCCACCACTGCACATATCTAATAGTACATACGTTTGTCAAGAGATGACTCCCGAATAACAATTTCGAAATTATAAAGGTCGGTTGTGGTTTTCGAGTAAACTGAATGATCTAAGAAATCAAGAAGTAAATCAATATAATAAAGCGTCTCGATCGGGTAGTGCATCTGACTGAGTGAGAGAAGTACAGGTGTATTAGAAACAGATATAAGATTAAAATTAACAAAGCTAAAGCAGATTACATAAGTAATAAAATTGATAGTTGTGTTAATCAAAAACTATTGTGGAAATATTTAAAAACATTCGTTTCAAAGGAACAAAGTGTGATAAAGGAGATAAATTTTTGATAATTAGCGAAAAACTTTAGCTACCCCATTTTGCCCGGCTTTCCCCTATATGGTAAATAATACGGTTTTAATTTGTAAATTTTATTTTTTAATGCTTATTTTAAGGTTTTCGTGCATTTTTTAATACTTATTTTAAGATTTCGGTGCATTTTATATGCTTATTTGCCAATTTTATTAAGCATTTTAAAGCGCTATTTTCAATATTTTTTGTGCTTAAAATTCCGCACTCTAATAATGAGAAATGCATGGACATTTCAATAATTGCGGAGAAATTTAACAAATATTTTGTCGATAGCGTTGTTGAGATTAATAATAATATTACGGTAAAACACTACGTGGACAGAATTGGGGATACGAGTTGTTCTTTCAAGTTTAAGGCAGTGACGATCGATGAACTACACAAGGTACTGAAATTGATGAATAACAAAAAAGATGTGCATTTTGCTAGTGCTAGTATGTTTATGGATATATTTGACTCGGTAGGTGAAAATTTATTATTTACATATAGTTTGTGCATTTTTGAAATCTGGTGTTTTTTCCCAATTCATTGAAAGAATCTATAGTAGTACCTATAGGAAAGGTAAAAAATTCGAGTAAGTGTGAGGACTTTCGGCCGGTTAATATGATCTAGGTTCAGTCAAAAATTTTGGAAAAGATAGCTAACAACCAGTTGATCGATTACTTGGAAGACAATCGTATGATTTCCGAATATCAGTCAGGCTTTAGGAGGGGACATAGCTGTGAATCGCTGATTTCTTAATTGTGGTAGTATTTTTGGACCTCTGTAGGGCGTTCGAGACAGTGGACATAAGTATATTGTTGCAAAAGTTGTCCAAATATGGAATTCGAGGAAACGAATCGCGTTGGTTTGAATCCTATTTGAGTGGTAGAAGACAGAAGACGAAAGTTAATGACGTTGTATCAGACGAGATAGATGTTTCTTTGAGAGTTCCCCAACGATATATTCTTGGCGTTCTGATTTTTTTGTTATATATTAATGACATGAATAATATATTTAATCGGGCAAAATCAGTTTTATTCCCAGATGATGGTGTAGTTTATGTCGTTGGGGATAATGTAGATTAATGTATAGAAATAATTAATCCTGAGTTAAACAATTTATGTGACTGGTTTCAGATGCATAGACTTGCACTCAATCTAAATAAGACTAAATGCATGATTATTCATGCTAAGGGGTGTAATAGTCTTGGTGTAGTGATGGAGGGTTCTTCGATTAAGGTAGCAACTCAAATTAAATACTTGGGTATTATTGTGGACGATAAATTAAATTTTAAGGCGCATTTTGATTATGTATTTGTTTGCGTAGTGACTCATTTTTACGCTTTTCTTTATTCTTCCATTTTTTTTGCAGTCGTTGGATTGAAATCATGCTTTTACTGCAGTAAATTTATAGAATTAAGCCTTAGTGCTTGTTCACAATGTACGTAAAACGTAAAACCTACATAAAACATACAAAAGACGTAAAGTTGAACATATGTAAAATCAATGCAATGTTCACAATGTGCTTACGGAGCTTTTACGTTTACGTAGTTTTTATGTTCAAATTTCGTTTATGTATGTTTTACGTAAATCTTATATATTCAAGTGAAATTTGTGGTTTGAAGTTGGTAGTGTTTGGTTATAAATTGAATTAAATTGACATATCATAATTTTTATCAATTAAAGTCCTTAAAATAAGTTTATTTGTTAATTAATTTGATGCAATTTTATTTTCAATAGTTTGAATTTAAAAACATTTTTGCTCGATTGCGCATGTGTATGTTGACATAATTATTACGTACATTGTGAACAATTTTACGGCTTATGTTGGTTTTATGTACAAATTACGTTTTGCGCTTATGTACGTTTTATGTCTTACGTACATTGTGAACAAGCACTTAGTTCACAACGTACTGAAGTTCACCAGATGGTGGGGATGAAAAATTCTATGAAGTTCAAGATTTTAACGCAGAATATTCGCTTTATAACGCAATCAGCGATCACAACCAGCCACTGCAACTACTGTAGGGTAAAGTAGGGAAAATTGTACCGTCGGCTAAATCGTACCACTGCATTATTTCTAAATTGTCGAAATCTACGAGCCATCTAGCAGTTAAATATTAAATATAAATGAAAATAACGAACGTGTGTATAAAAATCAGGCGCTTAAAAGTGAAAATAAAGTTATCCGGAGTGAAATAAAATTTGAAGCCGAGGCACTGCAATTTTTCAACTTTGCTTCTAAGCGAATTGACGTACTATAAGTAAATATAATATTAAATTGTTAATAACTACAGAAATGTACAACTGTTTGTAACCTTTGAGCTACTAACATTTTATCATAACCTGAAATCTGTGTTCGCCAAAGCTAACAATTTAAAACATTGTGCAGTCGGCTAAATTGTACCAGCAATATAAGCACAGCTTTTGATCAGAGAGTTAAGAAACGTTTGGTGTCAGCAGATAGCGTTACTGACTATGGTACAATTAACTCGACACTATTTTAATACATAGGTACGATTTACCCACCCGGTGGTACAATTTACCAAGCTAGTTGGATAAATCGTACCGATGACGGAAAAACTTAAAATTGCATTTATAACACTGTATCTATGAGTTTGATAGATTTAATTGCACATAACGGAAGCAGCAGCATATGCTTATTAACTACCCACGTACTTATTTTGAAAATAGTTTTTTTTTTAGTTTTTACAAGGGTTTTTGTAAACCCGGTACAATATACCCAACTTTACCCTAATGCCTCACAAGTTAAAACTATGTTAACCTTTCATTGCACGGTGTTGCAGATATGCATCGTAATTTTAAATCACCGATAAAAGTTTTAAATTTCGCATTTCATTTGTGGTCTTCATTTAAACAGTGCTAAGATATATGTCAGATCCTTATTAGTACTTGCAAACAGTAGTAATTCCAATAGATATTCAGCAATTTACTCTTTGCTAGACGTGAATCTAGCATTGTTGCTTGCTGCGTATTTACTTATAATCTATTTTCATTGATGTTTTTATTTTGTGATGATAATTTTCAATTTTTTATATTTTGTAACTTCTTATGAGAATAACAAGTTGAAAATAAATTTAATTTGAATGAAAAATATTGTATAATTTTCGTACAATATGGCATATTTGTTATAAAAAAATTAACGTTTTTAATCGATAATAATTAAGCTTTGCAAGAAATATTTTTTTTAGTATTTTTCCATGTATCAGGACAGTCTAAAAGGCACAAAAATAATATTTTTAAGTCAAAGAAAAATTTCGGCATTGAAGGGTTAATTTATGATATTAATATCTACGTATTGTTGTTCTCTGTATAATTCAAAAATTTTAAGTTACCAATAATAATAATACACATTAAACGCTTTCTTTGTCCCAACTCTCGTGAATCTCGTACCGTCTCTCGTTAAATGACAATATAATCTATATCTATCTATCTTCTATAAGTATATAAATGTAAGATTAGTAACTTTTGATATGTTATAAAGTAATAAATTCAAAATAAACAAAGTTAAAACAACCATAGCTTAGATATTTATGCAGATTGCATATCTATTTTTTGGTCCAGATTGGTCGCGTCGGGGTCGACTTATACGCAAACAAGTTAAAACAATAGGTTATCGAAAGGCTATCGATAGATGGTGTGATGTAACTAACCGAACAAACAAATTTATTCAAATTTGGACAGGAAAACGTCTGCCAGATCAGCTAGTTATATTATAAAAAAATCGGCTATGTGGATATCGCATAACTTTCCTCACAGATGTCGTTTATGTCAAGTTGACAGTAACAAAATGGTGGTCTAAAATTAATTGACACTTGAACTTTTCTTATTTTGTTTATCATTTCCGCAATTTTCAGCGGATTTTCACCATTTTCAGCTGGCCTCTAAGTTTACCTATGACTATGATGTTCATTTATGCCGAATTTCGTGACATTTTATTGCGCGGTTCAACCAGTGCGATTGATATATTTCTATTCGTACCCCAACGACCACATACTGACATACAGACAAACATGTTACCTTAGGTGTGACACAAGTCTCACATTCAACTTTTTTATTTGACTACAAATTCTAAAGCCATACCACCACAATTTTGTTAATGATATTTGTTTGAAATTTGTTTAAAAGGTTTAATTGGTTTACGATTAATAAGTGGTGGAAATAGCTGACTATTTCTGATTTGGTAGATAACTGATTTCTGTAATTCAAGTATATTTATCGAATCCGGTTTATTAGTTATTATTAATTTAATATTTACTACTATATTAAATTTGATATAAACTTGAAATATTTACTTAACATTTCTTGAGAAAATTTAAAAAAGTTATTTTTCAGGTTGGAACTAGCTATAAAATAATCAACAATTTATCAATTATTTATTGGACTCAAGACAAGTTCAAAAATGCGATTGGGCATTAAATCAATCAATTTCCGGTACGTTTCAATTGGAATATTTTTCCACGCTTGAGAAATAGCTAGTTTTAAATCGTTTATTGACAAATATTGTTTTCCGTTTTCGTAAACCTTCCCTATCAGGATGCCCCACAAGTTTTCTATAGGTTTCATATCAGGACTTATCGCTGGCCACTCTAAAAGTTTAATATTTTTATCCCTAAACCATTGTTTCGTCTCTCGAGCAGTATGGCACGATGCGTTATCCTGTTGATAAAATGTGTCATCGTTACAATATTCTTCCCAGTACTCGATTAAAACATCTCCTAATAAGTTTATGTATGAGGTGGCATTCATTCGGGTTGAAATAAAACACAATGGTGTTGCACCATTATATCCAAAAGCTGCCCAAACCATTACGGAACCACCGCCGAAGTTACGACCGAACAACGTTTCCTTTTCCTTGCGAATATCGTGCCAATAATACTGTAAACCATTGGGGCCGTCCAAATTAAACTTTTTTTCATCGTTGAATATTTCATTGTGCCATTCATCTTTCCACGACATACATATGAAATTTGTCAAAATGTAATCTTCTTTCGATGTGACATGGCTTCTATCGTGGTTTGGCTACTCTTTTTGACCATTTAAGGTAGTGTTCCTTATTCAAAATTTGGCGAACACGTCTCCCGGTAATGGAAAGATGCAATTCATCTACAATTTTCGATGATGATAATTTTTTTATAGATACAGCTCTTATTATTTCTCTTCGATCGCGAGTTGTAATTTTTGGTTTAGGTCCTTTTCGTTTACATAAGCAATAGTTCTCGCCTAATTTTAAGTAATTGTATACCACTGTGACAGATCGATGTATTTTCAATGCTATATCATGCATTTTTAAACCACATTTTCTATATGTTTCAATTTTCGTGCGTTCTTCCGGAGTAAGTTTACTTCCGCGTGGCATGGTTGAACTTTTATACTAAAATTCAAAAATTTTACACCACTATGTCTTGAAATTATATCAACACTTACCACCCTTTCGTAACAACAAGAAACAATTTTTAAAAAACCGTTTAATTGGAAAATTCGCAGCAATTTATCAACTGTTTTTATATCTATTTCCATGCAGTTTATAGACGCAACTGATATAAAACCGTATAAATGCATTAATAAGCATTAATCTTCTGAGAATCATTGTCGACATTGTTTTCTTGTGAAAATGCAAGTGTACTACACAAAAAATTACTTTGCAGCATCAATATTTAGCAAATATTATAGAAATTTCAAGTGTTCTTATAGCTATACTATTTCCACCACTCGGCTTTGACTTTTTTACAAATGCAACGATTAATAACAAACTATAGTCTATTATGATTCTTTTTAGGTGAAAATTTTATGGAGAATTTATTTTGAAAGCTGTTCTTTTTGCTTTAATTTATACGATTAATAGTTAGCTTTAATTTTTTACCGATAGATTGTTCTAGTTAGAAAGTTCCAATAATTTTTAGTTACTTTTTCTCTGGGTTCGATTTAGGTGGTACCATTATAGAATTGAAATTGAAATAAGATTTGAGCATTAATGCCCGGTTTCACAAAAGAGGTTTAAAATTCAATCTAGGATTATAATATTCAAACAATATAACAACAATGCATTTTAATTGTTGTAACTATGGTTATAATTTTAATCGTAGTTTAAATTTTAAGATACCTTTATGAAACCCACCATGAGTGTCATAACCTGCTGCATGTTACGGAAACTTCATCACAATCGAAAATCTCCAAAATATCCAAAATTTCGATTTTAGATATTTGAGCATACAATACTTTCTCTTATAATAATTACATACGTACAGGGTGGTTCAAATTCGAATGTTCTTATGGGGACTTCGGTAACTATAAGAGTTATGGAAAAATGGATGGCGCATTCTCGGTCTCTTTTTTTGAGAAAAGCTTAATGGTGAAAACCGAAATCCGATATTTTTTTTCGTTTTCGAGTTATGGCCAAAAGTTCGCTTTTTCGACTTTTCGTTAAATGCCGATATCTCGGTTGTTTGTAAAGTTACAGAAAAAATATTTACACCTTTTTTAGACAATTTTTTGAGGAGAATAAATTGGGCTAGAAGAATTTTAAATATCTTTATTTGTTTTCGAGTTATAATATATAGTTGTGTTTTTTTAAATGGAAACCATAGTTGGCTATGACATATTTAATTAGAGTTTTTTATGCTCTTTTTAATTATATACAATATGTGGGGTCTATTATTTCAGTTTCACCCCTTATATTAAAAACTTATAAATAAAAATAAAAGATAGGAAAATTAAACGGTGGCTTTGTGAAAACCAAACACAAAATCATTATTGACATCTAAAACAATTGTCTCCAATTGTTTTTAATAGGTTTTTTAGCACCTCCTCTATTATTTACCTTTTATTTCACAAGGTGAAATTTATTGGAAATTCCCGATTCAGCTTCAATTTGACGGGTTGAAATGGAAGGATTTGCATCCACAGCTCCTAGTAGTTTCTTCAGCTTCTTGTATATTATAATTTTTAATTATAATAATTCTAAAATAAAAGGTAAATAATAGAGTGGGTACTAAAAAAACCTATTAAAAACAATTGGAGACAATTGTTTTAGATCTCACTAATGATTTTTTGTTTTGTTTTGAGAAAGCCAACGTTTAATTTTCAGATCCTTTATTTATATTAAAAATTTTTTAATATAACGGGATGAAACTAAAATAATAGACCCCACATGTTATATATAATTGAAAAGAGGATAAAAAACTCTATATAAATATGGCACAGCCTACTAAGGTTTCTATTTAAAAAAACACAACTTTATATTATAACTCGAAAACAAATGAAGATATTTAAAATCCCTTTATCCCAATTTATTTTCTTAAAAAAAATGTATGAATAAGATGTAAAAAATTTTTCGATAACTTTACAAACAACCGAGATATCGGCATTTAACGAAAAGTCGAAAAAGCGAACTTTTGGCCATAACTCGAAAACGAAAAAAAATATCGGATTTCGGTTTTCACCACTAAGCTTTTCTCAAAAAAAGAGATCGAGGATGCGCCATCCATTTTTCCATAACTCTTATAGTTACCGAATTCCCCATAAGAACATTCGAATTTGAACCACCCTGTACATATAGTACGTATGGGGTAAGTAAAAATATAATAAATATATAAAATTTTAACTCGATTTTAAATAAAATTTTAATGTTAGTTTTGTCAAATGTCAATATAAATAATGTAGTACCAATTTTAGCATTAATTTGCTCTGCTAATACGCTCTACCAAAAATCTATATTGATGCATAGGTAAATAGTTAAAATCAATTACCTTGGAATATAAAGAACTCGTTCTGCTATGACAAATCCAACTGTTACTACAAGATTGGTGGCTGGAAGAAAAGGCAATACTAGTAAAAGTATACCAAGCACCAAAGGACTTTGCTTCTGATTCTGAAAAAAAAATTGAAATGATTGAACAAGTCTGGTCCTTCTGAAACGTTTAAAAAATTGAATTATATAATTTATATTGTCACTAATTAGTGTTCTTACTATTCTACATATATTATTCTATTAACATTTTTCGGTGATTAGACATTTCGCTTCTGGACATTTTCGTTTAATTTCTTTGCATTTCGCTCCCACAAACTAATATGAATTTCTATATAATTAAATTAAAATAATTAACTCGTTTAATTTTAATTTAATTATATATATATTTTCAAGAGTTAATAATATTAATTAATTAATATGAATTTCACCACGAAAGTGAAAAGTCAAAAAGCAAGGCTTCTTCTTCTGTACCAAATTTACACTTGGCACCCCCTTGGTTCTCTGAGCACTTGCATACTCTTTAGTAGGGTGCTAACCTGACTAGATGCATAGCCCATAGATGGAACTTAGGCTTTAGATCACAACACTGAACTTCAAGCCACGGTCTCCCGCCCCATAACTTGTCAATTTAAACCTTATACTACACTGTTAGTTTAAAAGCAAGACTGGCATATTAATTGTTAATATAATATAAATTTGTCGTAACAAATCAGAAGTTGTGCCAAAATCAGGTAGTGAAATAAGATCCGGTAGCGAAATGTCCAGAACCGAAATGTCTTTAGCAAAACGTTCGGAAGCGAATTGGTTTTAAGGAAGTATTCGTTTTCGTAGATATTTAGTAATAATTTGTTCTCCTTATGTGTAGTGTCTTTGCGAAGAATTATCACACGCAAGATAACTTAACTCTATCTACATTCCTTGAGAGCTACAGTTTAACCCGAATTCCAAATCACTGGAAGTCTAATCGACTTCCACATTGAAATGAAAAATACAACGTAGTTTAAGAAATATTCAGGAATATCTGTGTTATATTATCGATATTCGCAGAAATACGAAAATAAATGATAAAATTACGGGAACGGCACGATTCGACGCGCACGATTCGCCGCGACACGACTCGCCGGGAACTATTCGCCGCGGCACAATTCTCCGCGGCACGATTCGCCGTCAAGCACGATTCGCCATGGCACGATTCGCCGTGGCACGATTCACAGGGAGTTTTTTATTTTTTATTTTTACCGTTCAGTAACCCCATTTATCGATAACCTTTGATAAATTTTTAACCCATAAAAATGAATTGAATAAATTAAACAAATTAAATATATAAATTTCTCAAAGGTTAGAAAAAACAATAGTAGTTCTTTATATTGTTGTTTATTTTCAAATTTTCAATTTTATTTATATTAAGCCTCCAACATTTCGAAATTGTGGGCCAAACCGATTCTCAAAATCATTGACTAATGTCAAGATTCTTTGACCTGCAAGGATAAACTTTACGTCTCTGTTTTTTTGAACTTTTTTTAACTGTAGCCTCCTATGAGCTGCATCTGCAATATTATTAGTTCTCTGTAAATAAACTTAAATCAGAACTGGATTTACTTTAAAATAATTTTCTTCTTGTTTAATTCCGAAGTTTATTGATAGGAATATGGCGCTAGAAGCTCTCGGCGAATCGTACTTGCCGGCGAATCGTGCCGCGGCGAATCGTTAGCGGCAAATCGTTACCGGCGAAGCGTGCGCGGCGAGTTGTACACAACCGTAAAATTACTAATAATAATTTCTGGAAGTTCCGGGTTTTCATTTTTGGAATATTTAATATTGAATATTATAATGTTTCAAATCTGCTAAAATATTTTTTTATGTTTATGATTTGACAGAAAGTTTTGTTTTAATTATTTTATAATACCCGCAAGTGGGTAATTTAATAAATTGAATGCTAGATTTGTACAGCGTTGTCGCAGGTTCGATCCTCGACCAAGTATCTATAAAATTTTATAACATGATTTATAATTTAATAGAAAATGTGATATGGAAAAGGTATGATAAGAAGTTGGTTCCGAGAGTTAATGAAGGACGGCGGTGATTTTTGTAAAAGTGGTCTGAATTTTGATATTAAATTAGAAATAATGTTAAAAAGTATGGTTGTGAAAATTTGGTTTCATTTAAATTATGAGAAGTATTAAAATATAATTTGAAGAATAACTTTAATAGTTTTATAATTAATAATTTACAATTTATAAAAGTTTGGGATAAGTACAAAAGATAAAGGTATCCAATTAAGGAGATATTTTGAAAATTTGGATAGAAGTTTGAATTTATTTCAATCAAGGTTGATTTAATAATATATTTGGATACATTTTGAAAATTTCACCGTTTTGTAATGATTAAAAAATAAGAATTGTAGGGTTTTATGCAGCAATATGGGATATCTTTTTGTTCATCTGCTCTTCAGTTCACTCCTGGACGATCAGCCGTTTTCTATTTCAAAAAATATTACAGCATTTAGACCCTAAAACTGCGTAAAGCGGATTGGGGAATGACTGTAACCCTGTTTTTAATAGTTATTGAAATCATCAATCCAGGGAGATCGTCGGCTTTATGTACCTTGCAAAGCAATCAGACGGTGATAACAAACTTTAAATTCTTCCCGGATTCGAACCGGGTACCTTACGTCAACAGTTGTTCGGCTTTATTTACTATGTTAATGATCGTCTCAGTATGATCTCAGGATTAAAAATTTTAATATTGCATAATATGTGCCTATTATCAAAACCACGAGAGAAAGGCCTTGCGTCATTGTTTTCTGCATTTAGAAATAACAAGATATATAATTGTCTTATAACGTTTAACGTAAAAGGGACAAAGATGCAAAATAATAAACTGTTTTACAGACAAAAGGTATGAATTTGACTAAAAATATAGTATGTAGGTTTTGATATTTGACAAGTTGCAAGTTTGAATTATTTTGTAAATATAAGAATTTTTAACTTTATAATTACAATTAGTTCTTTTCAGAACTTAAAAATATTAGGGAAAGGTAAATCTTTACGTTCTCAGGCACAAAAGTTTTTTTTTACATTAATAAATATTTTGTTTTACTTTTATTATTTGGCTTTGACAGATAAAACACAGAAAATTATGTGGTGGGGGTTAAATATATGAAAAAGACGTTGATTTGAATAGCTAATTCTCGTATTAATTCATACTCTCATTATTAATGAGGCAGGGCTTATCTTTCGTGGCTTTGATAATACTTCTAAACGAATAAAGTTTTATAATACCTCAAAATCAACTAAACTTTTGATCGACAGTAGCATAGCACATCCAAAAAACATACATGTTGCTAAATTACGAAAATCAATAAAAGATGTCACCAATGGAATAGAACCCATCTGCCAGTCATGTGATAGTGTTGTTGGACATAAAAGTAACCACCAATTGAATGCAGCTAAATAACAGAAAGTTAACACTCTGAAACAAAAAACGGTAATACAAGTTTGAAATAAGTATAGAGATCTATATTTCTACGGTGCTTCATTCCTTTAGGAAACTTTAATATTCACAAGAATTTACATTATTTGCAAACATTAAATTAAAGCAATACTATTTTAGTTATAATCGACTGAATGTTTGTGTAAGAAGTTAATGAATAGGCGGTTTAGTATTTTAGGTTATGTTATGTTAATAAGTTAGTATATAAACACAAATAGTAATTAATTTCTTATTTCTTATAATAATATTCCTACTTTTTAATAAATTGTCACAAATAGATAAGTTTTATATTATTGCAGTTAATAATATTATGGACAGTAAATACGATTCATATTTGACCATTTAGTCAAATAATGATGAAGGTAATTTCTCAAAGGATTCTACAGGAATTCGTGGTGTTTTATAGTGCACAATAGTTCTCACCTAAGCGACACTTATGAAAAATTGGGTCATTGTGGCCCATTTTATTATATGACGTATGACTATAATATAGCGATGTTTAACTAGGTTAGTTATTATTTGACAAGGTTATTTATTATTGGTTTTACAATTTTTCTTTTTAATTGCATGATAATTTAAAAAATTCCAACACTTTATAGCTATGAAAATTTTACATTTTAACTCTTTGCCACGATTTTTAACTACTTGCAATTGATGCAATCCGCATACGTCCATCCAAATAGGAACGAAACGATTCACATCTATTAGAATTTATATACTTACTAGAACTATTATCTACCCAAAAACTAGGCGAATATAAAAAAAGTCCACCAACGTACTTTTTTTTACAATTTTGTATGTTCAATGTGTTTTATCTTTTAACAAACAAAACCCTAGCGGAATATAATCTCCATTTGCAAGCCTCTGAATAGTAAAATGCTGCAAAAATTATAGTGGTTATATCCTTATACAAGGTGGGTCATTTAAACCTTCAGCATCTAGCAATCCTATAACTTTCGAATTTGTTTTCAAATTGGCTTATGACAGCCCGCGATGGAAGCTTTAGTCCAAGCAAATTTTTTCCATGGAACATTACACGCTACCTCAACGCGCAGTTATAGTGCAGCTTTACATTAAAAACATGTTCTCTATTGCGGAAATATTGAATGAAGAAAGCGACTTCAGACCACACCATCAGGATTTTAAATAAATAATTTGTCACCACCAGCAATCTTAGTAATGCTAGTCATCAAGGCCGACGTCGTCCGAGGCGGTCTGATGAGAACATTGAGGCTGTAGAGGTCAGCTTTGACAGATCACAGACAACATCGAGTCGTCGCAGTTGGGCATCCCTCGTACTTCTCTCCGACGTAGAATTCATGCTGAGTTGAAGTTATTCCCGTAAAAAACTCAATTAACGCATCGACTTTTACCGACCGACAAGCCACGTCGCGTCGCACAGTGGGACGAAACCCTGAATTCGTGGCCAAAAATCAGGAAAATTAATTTTAGATTACGTCGAATTTTTACCTTGGATTGGGTAGAGAAATGATTGGTGCATTCAAACCTCGAAGGGTAGGTTCCTCCCTTGCATACCAGGCTTGATACGATCGTTCAAGGTTAGCCTTCGTTAGTAGTGCAAGCGTCACGCCAGAAGGTAAAGCAAAAACAGTGATCTTTAAAATTCCATAACTCTAAAATGAATTAATCTTTTCCAAATATTCAAAATGGATTCTACTCCCGAATATAATTATGTAGAAAATATTTATGTATGAATTAAATTGAAAAGTTATGTTTATCTGCTTGAAATACGGCCGTATTCAGTACCCTCGTGAAAACAATAAGATTTTCCAGACATTTATTTTCAAATAGACAAAAAGTATAATAACGCCATATTTCACAATTTTTAAAGTTGAGGTGTTTAGATGAGTCTATCAGCTATCGAAAACGACTTAAGAGTGCCTGCGGAAATCCGCGGAAAAGTATAGTTTTAGCTGTTTTAGTAATAGCTTAAGCAAGTATACAGCGCAGCGCAGCGGGCAGGTATTCAGTATGATGTACAATAGGGAACTTACAGCGGTCTTCGCATATAATTCTAATATAATTTGATTATAATAAATTAATACTATTATTACCGTATTAATTTTATTATATTCTATTTGATTCGTTAATCAAAATGTTGATTTAAAATAAAAAAGTTAAATTAAATAATATAATATTATCAAATTACGTGTTAAATTGAAAATGACAAAATTTGATTTTCTAATAAGTTAAGTTTTTAAAATTTATTGTCATTTTCAATTTAACACGTAATTTTCTAATATTATATTTAATTTGATTTCATGTGTTAATAACTAACACCATTATAATAAAGTTATAGGTACAACCCAATAATAGTAAGGTTGCAACAGAATGATCTAAATTAAACCTACTTATATGATGAAGCCATACAGAATGAAATTTTTGTTATAAAAATATGATAATGTTTTGGGTCCGCCATTTTATTTTTGCTATTTTTGACGTTAAATTCGTAATCAGCTACCCCGAAACCCCCGAGTACAGATTTTCACTTGAATTCAGTGTGTTTTTTAACAAATTTGTTACCGTTTCAGGTCCGGCATTTTGTTTTTGAGATTTTTGACTTTGGATTCGTAATCAGCGACCCCAAAAACTCCAGAGTGCAGAGTTTCACCCAAATTAGGTGGATTTTTGATTATTGGCCACGAATTCAGGGTTTCGTCCCACTGTGCGTCGCTTGGATTATGCGAATTTCGTGGTGAACATGGCTCAAACCGACAATAATTTTTGGCAAAAAATTATCATGAGCGATGAGGCGCATATTTTTTAAATGAAAACAAAATGTCAAAGTTTGAAAAATTCAAATTTTAACATATACAAAGTTTGAAAAATTCAAATTTTAACATATCATATGATAATAAAAATAATAAGGAAAAGATGTAAGTGGATCGGAACTCGCAGCTCCCTTCGCTCGTGCCCCCTCCCCGAACTAAATTCCTGGTTATGCCACTGGTTCATAAAATATTAAATATTATGACCACCGGTCATAAATTCTACATAATAACAATATCAACAAATATGTAAAATAAATGTAATAAAACAATTAATTTATAATTTTTGTCTTGACTTAAACTGTTTACATCAATTTTTGATTGGCACTTAATTAGATCTATTAATTGATTGGTTATTAGATCAAATTCTTTATTAGATAAAAAAAATGTAGAGGTACTTATTAATAAATTGGGGATGAAAATAGGGGCCGGTTCATGGTCGGAGCCCGGGCCGAAAAACTCTCCCAATCCGGGCCGCAGCCAGCAAATTAAGATGAAATACAGCCAAATCTACTTTAACCCTTATGTTACCAACTAGGTACCCGGGTGCCCATCGACGTACATTTTGCTCAATAACTTTTTCCATAATAAAAATTTGGTAAAATCCTCTCGGATCCCCACCATTTGACCGATTTTCTGTCGAAATATGCACTGAAAAGTTGTGTTTTGTTTTTATAAGTAAGAAAATTTCTTACGTTTACGTACACGTAAACCGGGTGCCCAGATACCCGCATATAATAATTCTTCAATTCAATAAATTAATATAATAATAAAACTAAAATATTTTTAAAGGTATAATTAACTATGAATAAATAAGTTATAATAAATTATAATAATTTTTAATTGTGTATTTATCAAATTCAAATTAAATTAAATCAAATAAAAATAAATTATTAGGTACTTACCTACATAATATCTGAATTTCATTATTACTAAAAATATATAAAATTTTCACTTTTTATGTGAAATGCATCTAAGGACCAATTTCATAATAAATTTTAAAGGAAGCCTTAAATTTAAAACCGCTTTTAAGACAAAATAAACCAATCAAAATGATCAATTTGGTTTTTAAAGCGTTTTTAAATTTAACGCTTCCTTTAAAATTTATTATGAAATTGGCCCTTAGATTGAAAATTATATTTAGCTTATCAAATCCTTCGTCGGAAAAGTAATTCTAGTATTGCTTACCACTTTATTGTTATTTTTCAGTTTTAATACAATTAAAATAATAGCAGTGGTTACTTGTTTTTCGTATTTAAAACAAATTTAGAAGATATTTAAGTGTAAATACCTTCGTTAACCATTAATAAATCAATATCCATAAAATACATACAATAATTTAAAGTTACAGCTGAATATTACATACAAATGCGTTCATGGGTACCCGCGTACCCTGGTTGGCCCATAGTGTAAACTTATTTGGTTGGTAACACAAGGGTTAAGGGAACTTCTCAAATGCGATAGATCATTCACGCAGAACGTTGTTTATAATGAAATACTTTTTGACGTGAATACATCTATAAAATCGGTAACATGTTCAAAAATTAAAAAAAAAAATATGTTACGAAAAATGGGTGTGAGTGGATGGGTGCGTGCGTGTACAGGGTGGTTCAAATTGGAATGTTCTTATGGGGAATTCGGTAACTATAAGAGATATGGAAAAATGGATGGCGCATCTTCGATCTCTTTTGTGAAAACCGGAATCAGATACTTTTTTTTCGTTTTCGAGTTATGGCCAAAAGTTCGCTTTTTCGACTTTTCGTTAAATGCCGATATCTCGGTTGTTTGTAAAGTTATCGAAAAAAATTTTACACCTTATTCATACATTTTTTTGAGGAGAATAAATTGGGCCAGAAGGATTTTAAATATCTTCATTTGTTTTCAAGTTATAATATAAAGTTGTGTTTTTTTAAATGGAAACCTTAGTAGGCTATGCCATTTTTATATAGAGTTTTTTTATCCTCTTTTCAATTATATATAACATGTGGGGTCTATTATTTCAGTTTCATCCCGTTATATTAAAAAATGTTAAATAAAAATAAAGGATCTGATAATTAAACGTTGGCTTTGTCAAAACAAATCTAAAACAATTGTTTCAAATTGTTTTTAATAGGTTTTTTTAGTACCTATTCAATTATTTATCTGTTATTTTATAATTATATTATTTTATATTTATATACAAGAAGCTGAAGAAAATACTAGGATCTGTGGATGCAAATCCTTCCATTTCAACCCGTCAAATTGAAGCTGAATCGGGAATTTCCAATAAATTTCACCTTGTGAAATAAAGGGTAAATAATAGAGGAGGTGCTAAAAAAACCTATTATCCTTGCAGGATAAAAGATGCGATACCAAAGCGAACGTCCCAAATGTTTCGATTGATAATTGCTTTGTGCGCCTGTGCCTAAACTTTTTCTCTTTTACTGGCTATTTATTATGTTTGATGATGTTTTTTTTTGCTGATTAAGTTGGTAAAAAAGCCACCAATCAGAGGGTGCCTTACGGGATACACAGATTAGGTCTATTATATATGTCGGATGTTGGATATAATATAAAAATATTAAATAAATAAATAAATAAGAATGGAATAATGTTAAAAATTTGCAGTAAATTTCCAATGCTTATATACGATACATGTATTTACTATAAAAAAGTAAAATTACATAATAAGAGTGTAGAAACACAAATCACTAAATTTTACACATTAAATGTAATTTCACCTTAAATTCTAGGTATATTTACAGCTAGAATTTAAATGAATTGTCATGTAAAATTTCTCTGTATACTTACAGACCTTTCCTGTAATTTTTCGTAGGATTATCAAAATTTCTATAATAAAAATACAAAATTTTATATTAAAAAAAATTTAATCTAAACACTGTAATTATGACGTTCATTTATTTAAATATTTGTTAAACAGTGTGCTTTGTTACAAAGTGAAACAAACACGGACGTGAATACATCTATATTATAGACGTATATTCACATTATCCAACCTTATCCGATGGACACACACAAACAGCGTTACATTGTACTATTCGTTACATATTTTTATTAAATTTTTAAACATGCTACCGATTTTATAGACGTATTCACGTCAAAAAATTGAAAAAAGAAGAATCTGCACAAATACAAATTTTTAAAAATGATCTTAATGAGGAGATGGTTTAATGGAATTTTCTTTTTTTCTTGTTTTTACTTATAATAAATTTTATTAAATTAATATTTACGAGTTTATTAGATTTAATAATAAATTATCGCCACGCCAATATTTTGTGAAATTTTTATTTCAGAATTTGCATAATACTATTATGTAATTGTGTCTGTAATTGATTAAATAATTGAAAACGATTACCAATTCAAAATTATAACTGAAGATAATCCGATAAGTTTGTGTGCCAATTCGGAAATATTTCTATATAAAGCCCATATGAGACGATGTCTAATTTTTTGTATTTTCACACGAAAATTTTCCGAACAGGTCACAGGGGTAACAGTATTGAAAAGGTTGGGAACCACTGATGTAGGGTATACTTTTTGTAGACACACACACACCCACACCCTCACCTGCAAAATTTCACATTTTCACAGTGTCCGGAAGGGGCCAACATTTTTACATGCGTTGATAAATGAGTCGGAGAGTGAGTGAGTGTGACCAAGTAACAACTTGCTAAATAAAATATAATGTAATCATGTTATAGTACCATACAGAAGCTTTTAGAGAGCGCTGTATGTTATAAGATTTGGGTAATTTAAAACTTTATCCGTTAATTTTCTTGATCTATACTTTTCTGTATTGACTTTTATGTAAATAGAAATTTGTTTTGTAAACAAT
Source organism: Cantharis lateralis (assembly GCA_963170105.1). Classification (NCBI taxonomy): domain Eukaryota; kingdom Metazoa; phylum Arthropoda; class Insecta; order Coleoptera; family Cantharidae; genus Cantharis; species Cantharis lateralis. The sequence goes on from OY720629.1 coordinate 17,519,447, forward strand.
AAACGATACATGATTGGCTGAATACTAAACGATTTTTATTTTAATTAAGAATTCAATTTGATTTATTTGAGTAGCTGTTCTGCAGTTTCTCAAATTATTTATCAGAGATATAATTTGGAATTTGTTAGTTTTATGTTGAAATGCACATTTGATTGGTTTAATAATGAATTAACGAATCAAGCAGTAATGCGTAATTTACGGGTGTTAAAAGTAAATCAATTTTAACAGAAGTAAATTTGCTTTTATTTTCAAAACCAATAAGTTACTATGAACATTTTTTTAAAATTTCAATTAATATTTACAATCTGTTTATATACAAACAATAAGTAAATTATTATCTGACTTTAATTAGGGACATGTTGAGAACATTGCAGTGAATGTACTCATTTTAAGTTATCTAAATTTGTTGACATAAAATGCAAGACGCAAAAGTAATCTACATATCATACACATGTATCCGGTCAGTACAGTAAACTCGCGAAACAGTGTTACTCGAAATAGAAGCACCAGTACCACGTGACTACAGTAAACTCGCGAAATAGTATTACTCGAAATAGAAGCATCAGTATCACGTGACTACCACTATAGTAGCATGTAAAAATGTCTCGCTCCAGAGTTATTATATAAACATAGTATCTTTTACACTCGTAATCATAGTTATTTATCTAAGCGTTTAAATTTCAGTCGACGCCGAATCTGCAAGTTGCACATTATTCTTGCATTTAATTTAAAAATTAAGACGTTAAATTTAAAATTAAACTATAGGGTTCAAGAAAGTTGATTTTATATAAAAGTTTTATTTGATTGATACATTATTCTAAATGTGGCGCTGCACGTTTAATATTTTATTAGTGGTGTTTCGTATTTTCGTGAATTTTTTGAGTATTTTTATGTTAATATAAAACTAAACTTCAAGTGTGACATGAGTTTCTTGGTTTTTATTATTACTATATAAAAATGTTGCATGATTACTATCAAGTTATCGGCGTTCTTTTTTACATCAGTGGCTGCTTAGTTTATAAAACAGGCATATCTGTTACCTCGAGAAATATAAGAAAACCGCGAAACAATGTAATGTTTACATTCCCGACCGTGCTTCTATAACGAGAGTTTACTGTAATTCCACACTAGCAGCTAGTTGAATCGAGAAGCCAGGTCCGAGGGCTTGAAGCGTTTTAGTCTTCGAATCTCACGAATCTCATATTTGACGAAGTAATTCTTGATTTCGCTGTGTACTGAAGGGATTTTTAATAAGTCTCGATGGATTGTATCACTTGGCACATACTACGGAGCTTGTACAATTGTTCGAAGTGTCTTATTTGGAACCTTTGAAGTATTTCGACATTTGAAGAGCTCGCAATTCCCCAAAGTTGGATTCCATACGACCAAATTGGTTTTAGTATTGCTTTATAAATTAATAGTTTACTCTCTAAACTTACTTGTGAATTTTTACCTATTAACCAATACATTTGTCTAAAGGGTATAGCCGGATATGTATGTAAAAAGTGCCCCCAGCGATTTTTAAAAATCCATATAGCTGACCGATTTCTAATTGAAAAAAACATTTTTTCTCAAAATTTCAGCTTTTAAACCCGAAGGGGTACGGCATAATTAAAAAAAAAGCATTTTTCAGTATTTATTTTATTGTAACTATTCTACTGAATATTTTTTAACAAAACTTTTTTTGGTAAGAATTATCGGTAAGAGACGTTAAAAAATATTTTTTTGGTAAGTTTTTAGCCATCCCTGTTGTTAAAAAAAAATAAAAAAGTTTTTGTCCTTATATTTAAATATGTTCCTTTCATATGTCACTCACGAATTTTTCACAGAAAACTCCTTTCTTGCTCTTCATTATATGGTAAAATTTTCAACTTGATCCATTTGGTGGAACACAGTCAAAAAAAATAAAATCGATTTTTTTCATATTTTCTTCGAATGCTATTTACTATTTTTTATACTTGTAAAATATTTGTTTTACTTAAAAATACATTAAAGATCTTTTTTAAATATTTAATTCTATTGGGAATAATTATTTGAGGTTGATATAATATAATAAATACAAATTTTTATGTTACCTACTCTTTTGATTTCTAATTTGCTTTTTTAAAATAGAAAATCTTTTGTCCTTATATTTAAATATGTTCCTTTCGGGTGTCACTCACAAATTTTTTACAAAAAACTCTTCTCTTGCTCTTTATTATATGGTAAAATTTTCATCTTCATCCATTTGGTGGAACATGGTAAAAAAAATAAAATCGATTTTTTTCATATTTTCTTCGAATGTTATTTACTATTTAATACTTGCAAAAAAATATTTTTTTTATTTAAAAATACAATAAAATTCTTTTTTTTAAATATTTCATTTTATTGGGAATAATTATTTAAGGTTAATATAAATTAAAAAGCATATTTTTCATTACCTACTCATTTTGATTTCTATTTTCTAAAATTGGAAATTTTGTTTTTATAATATTAACTGTGAATAATTAGGTATTCCCTATAGTATGAAAGATTATATCAGATTTTGATGTATTTTCAAATTAAAAATAAAATTTTACCAGTAAAATAGTGAATAACATTCGAAAAAAATATGAAAAAAAGCGATTTTATTTTTTTTCACTATGTTTCACCAAATGGATCAAGTTTAAAATTTTATCATATAAGGAAGAGCAAGAAAGGAGTTCTCTGTGAAAAATTTGTGAATGACACCCAAAAGGAACATAATTACTAACATTACTAACATTAAAAACTTTTTTATTTTTTAAAAAAAGCAAAAAATTAGAAATCAAAATGAGTAGGTAACATAAAAATTTGCTTTTTATTATATTATATTATATTAAAAATGATTAAGTATGGATACATATAGTATATTAGTGGGTTTTTTGGATCCTATTACATAAATAAAATTAAAACTGCTTATTATTAAATTAAATATTAATAAATATTAATATTATATTAACCTTAAATAATTATTCCAAATAGTATGAAATATTTAAAAACGATCTTTAAGGTATTTTTAAGTAAAACAAATATTTTACAAGTATAAAAAATAGTAAATAGCATTCGAAGAAAATATGAAAAAAATCGATTTTATTTTTTTTGACTGTGTTCCACCAAATGGATCAAGTTGAAAATTTTACCATATAATGAAGAGCAAGAAAGGAGTTTTCTGTGAAAAATTCGTGAGTGACATATGAAAGGAACATATTTAAATATAAGGACAAAAACTTCTTTATTTTTTTTTAACAACAGGGATGGCTAAAAACTTACCAAAAAAATATTTTTTAACGTCTCTTACCGATAATTCTTACCAAAAAAAGTTTTGTTAAAAAATATTCAGTAGAATAGATACAATAAAATAAATACTAAAAAATGCTTTTTTTTTAATTATGCCGTACCCCTTCGGGTTTAAAAGCTGAAATTTTGAGAAAAAATGTTTTTTTCAATTAGAAATCGGTCAGCTATATGGATTTTTAAAAATCGCTGGGGGCACTTTTTACATGCATATCCGGCTATACCCTTTGAATCCAAGCTGCTTTCTTTTATTAAATATATGTTTGCGCCATGTAAGTCTTCTATCTATATTAAGCCCAGATATTTTGCATCTTCAGCCTGGGGTAGAACGCAGCATTCAAAGTTACAGGTGGGCACGTATCTCTTCTCATGGTGAATGTAACTTGTGAAGATTTTGTTTCATTGGCTTTTATTCTTCACTTTGGATTTTATCTAGGTTTTTTGTAGGTTTGTTGAAGCGGCCCTCGGATCAGTATGTGATGCAAGCACAGCGGTGTCGTCAGCAAAAGTTGCTACCATTGTTGATTTAGTCGTTGGGATATCCGCAGTATACATCAAGTATAAAACTGGACCCAGGACACTACCCTGCGGTACACCTGACTGGATTCGATACATTTCGAAGTATTCTTCACCATATTTAACTAAAAAGTGTATGTTATTCAAGTAGGATTTTAATACCTGATAATAATTGTGCGGTAAGCTCTTCTTCTATTTGTAGAATAAACCCTCATGCCACACTTTGTCGAATGCTAGACTTATGCCTAGAAATGCCGCAGAGCAGTATCTCTTGTGTTCCAGATCGTTACCAATTTTCTTTATAATTCTGTGGACCTGCTCGACCGTACCGTGATGGCATCTAAATCCGAATTGATGGCTAGGAATGAGGGAATCTTTATCCAATATTGGTTTTAGGTGTTTGTGAAAGAGTTTTTCGAAAATCTTTCATAGCACTGGTAGCAGACTTATTGGTCTGTATTACAATAATTTGTACAACTTTCCATAAGTTCGGAAAGTGTTTTAAACTTAATAGATGTACGTAAGCAGCCTTAGGGTCGTATTCACTAACTCATCCTTTACAATAAGATCCTTTCCGTAAAGGCAAGGTATTTGAATATTAGCAGTTGTCGTTACCTAAAGGCAAGGCTGATGTTTTTAATACTAATAGTGCACGTCATATCTGTTCTCATTGGTTGATTTCAAAAATAACCTATAAATATTTTACATTTGACGTTTCGTAAAGATCGATCTTAAAGGACAGCCTTTAACGAAAGGATCATTTGTTATTACAGAATAGGTTTCGCCTTTACGTAAAGGCGTCCTTTCCGTTAAGATCCTTTAAGAGTTAGTGAATACGACCCTTAGGCACTTAGGAGTTATTTCTTGCAAAACCTTACCTGTAATCAGGTCAAAGCGGGGTGCTTTTTTGGGATTGATTTCTCGTAGGATTGTTTGTTTAACATCTTGTGATTTAAAACTTTTTATTGGCAAATCCATCTGAATTGGTGCATCGAGATATTTATAGATGTCATTATCTTCTATTGTTGATGTTGTTGGGAATGGTTTGAAAACATTAGAAAGGTGTTTGACGAATGCATGAGCCTTTTCCTTATCGCTTCTAGCCCACTTACCACTATCATCTCTGACTGATGGTATTGTCTCTTGTGGGTGCTTGAGTCTTCTTGTGGCTTTCCAGAGCGAGTAATCAGTTGCTCTAGGAGCTGTTGGATTGCTAAGATAGTCCTGGACAGACTGGTTTTTAAGTTGTGACAGGGGGATTTTAAGTTGTTTAACAACTTTGTTGTATTTTGCTTTGCTCTCAGGTGTTCTTGTGGTTTGCCATTGTTTTCGAAGTTTTCGTTTTTCGGAAATTTTTTATTTAACTGAAGCGGGGCACGATTCTTCAATATGAGATATATTTTGATCAGGTGTACTTTGCCATGCCGCATTTTGAATTAAGTTTTTCGAGTTAAGTTTTTCACTGCAATGTCAAGCTCTTCTTCTGTTTTCAGAGGGACATTCAGGTTTATTTGCTCGTCCAATTTTCTTTTAAATAATTCCCAGTCAGTTTTTTCACTAAATAATGTTGGTTATTGTTTTTGCTTGTAGACGATTTGGGAATGAATTGTTAGTATAACGGGTGTATGATCGGAACTGAGGTCCAATGTTGGTTCCAATTTGAGCTGTTTGATATTTATACCTCTTATGACGTAGAAGTCGATTGTGTCAGGAATTTTAGTTCGATCGCTTGGCCAGTATGTGGGTTGTCCCGATGATAGACTTGCCATACCATTAGACGTTATTGTTGCAAGCAGTTCTCTTCCTTTGGTCGTTATTCGTCTTGAGCCCCAATGCGTATGTTTGGCATTGAAGTCACCACCAACAATAAATCTGTTTCCAAGCGTGCCAAAGAAGTGTCCATAGTGCTTTTCTTTATTGTTATGTTTAGGTGGGCAGTAAATAGCTGAGACCACAAAGTTGCCCTTTCCATTCTCAACTGTTACACTGGTAGCTTGAATATAATCTTGCTGATATTTCTCAAGTTCATAATGTTTGATGCTTTTTCTAATAATTACTGCCGTGCCACCGTGTGCTTAGCCATCTGGGTGTTGGGTACACATGAACATAAGCACATTAATTTCAACAAGTTAATTGACATTTAACTTCAATTTTTTTTTTAACTTCAAAACCACACTAAAATTTAATTTTAACTTAATATCATATTAATTAGCTATCTAAACCAATTTTATTAGCTAATAATTTAGAATATTTTTAAATTTACTGAATATTTTTGACAGCTGATAATATACGATAATTCGTACGAAACATGTAAATATAAAACATTTTAATTTTATAACAATATTTTAAACTAGAACCAAGTTAAATAAACGATTAAATATTTTTAAAAATTGTATTTATTAGATACGATAGTTCTAAAGCGGTTGCTTTCATTTTTATCGAGTTTTAATAAACATAAGCTCATTACTTATAACATGAATATTCATCAATATTGTATCTAATAAATACAATTTTTTTAAATATTTACAGCCGTTTTCACAATGTCTGGTTAACCTGCAGTTTAGCGCTAACCATAGATTAACCTACGAAAAAGTGTTTCACAATCACTGGTCTGAGGGATGATACGATACTATAACTATAAGATATGATACTATCTGTTCTCAAATTCGTCCGTCTCCGCGCATGACGTCACTGAAACGTAGCATTGACGATTCTCCATAAGAAATGCATTATAATTGTATGTATTTCTACATTTTTAACGCAGTTTTTAGTAATCATGATATTTATAATATGTAATTGATAACTAATTTTTGTTGCCAATAAAATAAAAAACTAGAACATAAAATTATGTTTTATTTTTTTAATAATATTATAAAACTACAACATAATTACACATCCATAAAAAAATAAATTTTACTGTAAGTAGATACGTTAATAATGATTTTTATTTTGGTTAATTTAATTTAATAATAGTTAAATAAATTGAACTATGAGTATATTTTTAAAATAATTTTATTTCACAAATTTTGCATATTTTTTTTTTCTATTTGTCGCTTTATCAGTTATTTCTTTATTAAGTTATAAATTTTTCTTATAAGTTAAAAATTAAGACAAATTTTGTTGCGCTACAGCGTGCAACAACAACTAAATCGTTGAAATTTAAATTTTTAATATTAACTAACTTTGTTAACTAAATTGTTAACTTTTTTAATTTATAGATATTAGTAGAAACCTATATTTAAATAAATAAATTTTTAACTAAATTGCAAATCGTCTTTAAATAATGTGCTGCACATACAGTTACTTTCAAAAGTAATGAGGAACTCATATTGTTACCAATGTAAATTGTACATTTTGAAGCCGTTTTTTTACATATAAAAGTCGATTTACAGCAAAAAATTTTCATCAGTTTTTGTTGCAAATTTTATTGTCTTCAATTTTGTATCTATATATTTTTCTATGTTGTCGCTCCGTTTTTGACTGACAGCGACTTAAACAAAACTGTAAAATACAAAAAATATGGTCATCTGTATTTCGTAAACTATAATAAACGAAATAAAAAAATAAATAGAAACTTAGTTTTATAAATTTAATTCCCTAAATTTTCATACATATACATTTTTGATTTTATGACACCGTTTCCGAGATGCAGGTGACAATATTTTTTGTATTTTATAGAGTCCTGTTTAAGTCACTGTAAGTCAAAAACGGACCGACAAAATAGAAAAATGAATAGATACATAATTGAAGACAATGAAATTTGCAACAAAAGATGTTTAAAAAGTTTTGCTGTAAAACCAATTTTTATATGGCAAAAAACGGTTTCAAAATGTGAAATTTACATTGCTAAACATTTGTTTACGTACCAGAACGTTCCAGTGACTGTAACGTTCGTTTAAATAATTTCAAAATTCCAGCAATTATTTTGCCATTCAAAATTCGTAATTCGAAATCTTGATTAAATTTGCGTTTGTTTTTAAAACTAATTCAGTATTCATTTATTATCCATTTGGTATGTGTTTAAAATTTAAAAAGGAAAATTAACAGTATAAATTTATTATGACTTCATACGTTTGAATTCTGGAAATCTCGGTCACCTTGGAATCTTTATTTAGAACAACACACCTCCTAATGGACCGTTCCCGTCCCACCACCTTGTTAATTATTGGTTGCATCGGTCCCAAGTCTATCGCTGTAGATCGTCAAGTGCATTGCTCCCCCTCCGTATCTAAGTTGGAATTGAACTCTTGAACTCAGCGGTTCGATGACCTTCTTCATTCACGTCTAAGGGCGGAATTAATAGCATTCTTTTATAAATGCTATGATTAAGTTTGTTAATTTTGTTTATTAAACAAGTGGTGAATCAAAAAATGTTCAACCCCCGAGAAAATTCTAAGTGATTTTTGTGGTACCAATCCTTAATTCGCGTGATCCGCATGACATTGGTCAATCTTGCAATTTGGTTGATATATTTGGATATTTACTACCACCTTCAAGGAAGGGAATTATACAAGTCAGTAAGACGGCGCGCCAATCGAAACTTTTCGAATACACTTATTGTGGACCCAGTTGGAAAAGAACAAAAAGGGTAACCGACATCACTAAGGAATCCAGGAAGCTTCTCTGGTTTCGTCGAGGAGGAAGAACGCCACCACTAATTGTATATGATTAAGGTAAAATTTTGATAGATTTTTATTTAAACTTTGTACATTTAACCGGCTTAAGAAATCACAGTGCTCGCGTTAATCGAAGTGCAACCGTTTTTGTTCAACTCATTACGGTTTGAAAATTTAACTTAAAATAGAAACCTTTTCTTTGTGCGACTCATATGGAACTTGAACAAACACATCGAGCAGCAATTCAACAGTTTGCCACACGATTCTTTTTGTTTTTTTATCATTAATGTACATACTTTAAGTAAATCAATGTAACAACAAAATTTCATGTTCAAACCTCATGCATAATTTCTCAAAGTATAAAATCAGCTTTATTTTATTTTGTTCTAAACCAAAGGGTGCGCACACTTTTGATGCAAATTACGCAATAAGATTCTGTGACAGTTAGTATTATTTTTGTATTTCTGTTAAATGATCATTATATGTTTTATGTGTGTATTTGTGTATTTCTTTTGTTTGTACGCGAACTTCGTCCAGACGGGATCTGAGAGGCTCCGTGGGATCTTGACGCGGTAAGTACATTCGGGTAGTGCCCTGGGTTACCACGAGGACCTGGACAATTTGTCACTGGACACTTGTGGTGGCGCCCATCTTATTGATCGTCCATCGATCTTAATTCACAACCCGGAATTGACCAGTAACGTGCGGGTTGAGCGTACGACTTTCCCCTTTTTGGACAATTATCCACGACCTCCCGCTAGCTAGTCGGCCCCGATATTTCTGTGGGCGGAAAAGACAGTCGAACTGCACGTTTAGACCGTAACATGACGTTGCAATATGGCCGCCTACCTGCGCAATATCATATCTTTAGAAGTTATAGTATCATGGGTCTGAGGGGAAACCGTAGGTTAACTGCTGGTATCTTTAACCTACAGGTGTTTTTTGGTTAACTGAAGTGAAACGAAAAATTCTTGTTTCCCTTGCGGGTTACAAAAGTTTTCCTCTCACGCTGGATAACGTAACCAGCTTTTATTTAGTGAGGGAACCCAAGTTGTTTTAACTAGCTGAAATATTGCGGTCGCGAGGTGGTGGTTCGGAAATGCTGCAAGTATAGCTCTCCAAAAAAAAACAATTGAAAAAAAAGTATTTATTTGTGAAATACCACAAATCCAAAATTATAGTGGTCAGTATACAATCGTAAGTCGTCTTGAAGGAAAAATTAAATAACTCAAACGAACGTTCAGGCGCGTTTAATACACAAAAGTTTACAAAAAAAAGTAGGCACTACGCCACTTAACTTCAAAATTGAACGCACTGCTCAAATAACCAATAAATTGGCCCGCCAGATTAGAATGAAAAAAAAAACACTTACCCCGATAGCTATCAGTAAGTTTACACAATAATTCCTTATACAGGGGTGAACCCAACCCGACAGATCAGCAGCAGAAAGATGAAAAAAAAACTAATCTTCTGTCTCGCCCCGAACGTCTGGAGATGGAATGGTAAAATGGCTTCGGAAATTCTTCCCTGTATTGCAGCTTGATTCTCGGGAACTTCAGCAGATCGAATCTTCGTGACAAATTCTCAATTCTTATAGAAAAATGGTACTAACGCCTTCAAAGCGTATAATAAACGGGCGGCAAAAATCAAAATTATTAAATCGCCGTTAAGCACCAGCAAAAATGTAACTAGCATTCGAATGGAATGTAGCAAATTTCCAAAAACTTCGTTGCCGTTCGTTACCAATAAAAGTTTGACTCGCAAAAAAAGTGATTCCTATAAGCGATTAAAAAAAAATAGTAATTACATAGTAATTAAACAATAAAATCCTACCTATAACGAGATTGGCGAAAATTTTAAAAATCACAACGACAAGCTGGTACTCGTATCATAAAATAATAACCTCGCGTCCAGAATCAAAAAATGCTTATCAAAAATAATTTTGATAATACCACAAGCGTACGGTCTGAAGCACGAAGGCAGTAGCGTGCGCAATAAAACCAAAACAAATTCTACCAAAATTTGTTACAGAAGGTTATAAAATTTATTTATTTAATAGATTATTTTTTTAATTTTCTATTTAAAATTTCGGTATAATTTAGTGTTCATGCGCAAATGACAGTTAAATAAGTGCGTGACAAAGTTGCCAACCTTTCTAAACCTACGATCAGATGAGCGAGTTCCGAAATTCGCTAGTGAAACGCTGCTAGTCTCAAACCTCAAGTTAACCTTCAGGTCAAGGTTACGTAACCTTAGGTTTTAACTATCGATTGTGAAACCGGCCGTTAATCGTTTATTTAACTTGGTTCTAGTTTAAAATATTGTTATAATTTATCACAAGTTACAAATTCTAAAATTTATACATTTTAATTTTATGCGAAGAAGCACAATTTACCAAAATACTCGTAATATAATTTATAATATAATATGGCAAATGAATGTAAAAAGTATATGTGTTTTAGAACGATAGTAGATAAATATACATTACCTAACGTATAAAGATGGATGAAATGCTGTTGGATTATCTTGTTGTGAGAATTTTGGCAAGGAACCTTGCAGAAGTGCAATTCTGATTGCAAGAAGAATGCCAAGCTATAAAAATTAAAATACTTAATAAAAGTATAATATTAAACAGATCTTTAAAGATTTATGTATTCTACTCAAAGCGAAGTTCTTGCTATTATTTATAAATTACAAGAAGCTTATCGTCACTGAAAAAAATAATTGATGAAACATTCTTCGTTTTTCAGCCGATGTAAAAAATAAAGTTGTGTTTTTTTAAATGGAAACCTTAGTAGGCTATGCCATATTTATATAGAGTTTTTTATCCTCTTTTCAATTATATATAACATGTGGGGTGTATTATTTCAGTTTCATCCCGTTATATTAAAAGATGTTAAATAAAAATAAAGGATCTGAAAATTAAACATTGGCTTTGTCAAAACAAAACAAAAAACCATCAGTGAGATCTAAAACAATAAATTGTCTACAATTGTTTTTAATAGGTTTTTTTAGTACCTACTCTATTATTTACCTTTTATTTTATAATTATTATAATTAAAAATTATAATATACAAGAAGCTGAAGAAAATACTAGGAGCTGTGGATGCAAATCCTTCCATTTCAACCCGTCAAATTGAAGCTGAATTGGTAATTTCCAATAAATTTCACCTTAAAGTTTTCGGATAAAATTAATAATAAAAGGTAAATAATAGAGGAGGTGCTAAAAAACCTATTAAAAACAATTGGAGACAATTGTTTTAGATGTCAATAATGATTTTGTGTTTTGTTTTCACAAAGCCACCGTTTAATTTTCCTATCTTTTATTTTCATTTAACAGTTTTTAATATAACGGGATGAAAATGAAAGAATAGACCCCACATGTTGTATATAATTAAAAAGAGCATAAAAAACTCTAATTCAATATTTCATAGCCAACTATGGTTTCCATTTAAAAAACACAACTATATATTATAACTCGGAAACAAATGAAGATATTTAAAATCCTTCTGGCCCAATTTATTCTCCTCAAAAAAATGTCTAAAAAAGGTGTAAATATTTTTTCGATAACTTTACAAACAACCGAGATATCGGCAATTAACGAAAAGTCGAAAAAGCGAACTTTTGGCCATAACTCGAAAACGAAAAAAAATATTGGATTCCGGTTTTCACCGGAAAACAAAGAGATCGAGGATGCGCCATCCATTTTTCCATAACTCTTATAGTTACCGAATTCACCATAAGAACATTCGAATTTGAACCACCCTGTACAACATTAATACATAGCAAAATGTCACGATAAGGTTATAAACAATTTTAACCTCCTATTCAGTGGCGTGCTCGTCCTATTGTTTGCAGGTTGCACAATCGCCAAAAATTACGCCATAGGAGTAATATTTAATTTAATTGTGTGTACAATACTTGATCGGCAAACGATCAAGTTTTTTTGATGTACTAAAAAAACCCTATCTAACATTTTAGGAGAATAATAAATAGGAAAAACTTCAACCCCACATATCTAAAGCATAAGCCGCCACTGCTCCATTTAATGTATAGTTTTAGGTTAGACTATGACAGCGGTTAAAATTTACCGCTTCTATTTTACTTCACAAAAAGTTATGTTTACAAACATACATTTGACTAGTGATTCTCTTCTTAGTTCGTATGGCTTAGAATTATGACGAGGGCTGAAGTTCCGTGTATTATACATACTACTATATAAAAAAAATCGACTATGTAGACATCGCATAACTTTCCCCATAGATGGCGTTTACGTCAAAAACTTATGTCAAATTGACAGTAACAAAAGGTGGTCTAAAAGAAACTGACTCTTGAACTTTTTTTATTTTGTTCATCATTTCTGAAATTTTCAACGGATTTTCACCATTTTCATCTGGCCTCTAAGTTTAACTATGATACACGTTTATGCCGAATTTCATAACATTTGATTGTGCGGTTCAATCTGTGCAATTGATACTATTTCTATTCGTACTCCAACGACCACATATTGACATACAGACGAACATGTTACTAAAATTCACACAATCGTATCAGAGCATGATAAGAAACATTTTATTACCAAAATTTCGATATTTAATTTTTGAGTGGATTACAATACTTTCCCTTATACATACGTATACGTATGGGGAAAGTAAAAATATGGACGGCACAAAACACTTATCTCATGAGCTGATTAGGAGGTCTCTCAGGCAGATGTAAAATTATTCGGATATCGTCTAGAAAGTAGATAACCAAGGATTGAAGGCTGGCTGATGTAGACGGAAAAGTAAAAAGGTAAAACGAAGACCCTCGTAGATGTTGATGTAAGTCAATTTTTCCTGTATCGCAATCCTCCAAAGGAGATAAAATTATTATCGTTAATACGGTAATCGACAAAATCTTAAACAGCTAACTGCAACAATTAATCCCAAAAAAACGCGGAAGGCTTATTTCAAATACCCCATTTCAAAGCACTTTTGCGATTCAGAAACTTCTTTTTAAGAAAACCAAATAAGACGATTATTATTATCAGCCACTTCAAAATTATTTGGAAAAATGTTTTTTATGACATATCAGGGCCTCCCACATAATTTATCTATTTCAAACTTCACCAATGTGAACATAAACAAAACAAGGAAATATTTTATATTCAGAGCAAATCAGGGTAAGCCAAATCTGAACTGTTGCAGCTGCTAATTTGTAAGTCCAGTCAGTGTAAGTTGGTTTTCTATGAATTTTTAATTCGTGTATACGATCGTCGTTAATTGATATGTCTAAATAATTTCAATTGAAAGCTTTCGTGCACTTTTTAAATCGTTTTATTAACTTAATTATTAGTTAAAAATTATTAGATTTATAAAGGGTGTTTGTCACGTTCACCGGATTTTGTATTCAGTTTCGTTAATAAATAGTTTAATAGTTATAAAATGCGTCATCTATTCTTTATTAAATATATAAATATAAACTTACCGATGTTAGAACTTTCACTGCTCTGTTTGAAAATTCTTTGGTTTCTCTAGTCCACCGTACTTCAATAATTGACCTAAAACCAAACAAAAATATTATACATATATAACAATAATGTGATACTCTTCAAGTTGATTATCACATTTTTTATTTGAGATAATAAACGTATGATATGGTGCTATAGTTAGTAATTTGGAAAATCTCCCTACAGCTATTATATTATACAATATATAGAACTATTAACTACAATCAGTAACCAAAAGATAAACTATTTTATCATTGGAATCTATACCTTTTTAAGGTTATAATGATTATAATTGTTATAAATTTATACTACAATTAACAAAAGCACCAAAATAAAATCTTAATTGAAATTCCCATTCTACTGAAATCCATTTGGGTTGCGTTCTAATTCTTATGATAATTTCATTGCTTTGCTTGTTTAATACTTGTTTACAATGAACATAAGGCACAAGAAGTACAGAAGATATAAGAAATCTAAACGCAAATTCAATCGTAATAAATTGTCGAATATTGTTATAATCTTAAGCTGTATGACGTGAATGTTTTTTTTGTAAATATTGGAATTACTCCAGCATTGTTCAATTCTTGATTAAGCTTTTATTTGTATGTTTGCATTTGTTGTTTATGATTATATTTTTCTTATATCTTACGCTCACACTTACTAAATCTCAGTCTTCATACATAATAGTTCGTTTCATCTTATCTTACGGTACGGCCCTGCACGATGTTGACGTGTGGTGTGTGTAAATTAGCTGCAACTAGATACGAAGATTGTATCCAATGTAAGATGAAGTGTAAAGCGAATTACCATATAAAGTGCATTAAAATGTCCATAGAAATATTTAGTGAGTTAAATAGAAGTGGGAAAATAGATCACTGGAGTTGTCACGAATGTGATCCGGTAAACTTAACCTCAAACATAACCTCCAGCGAAGATACAAATACAAATACTGTTAACAACAAACAAGTAAACCAGCCAGCCGACCAAAACGACTGGGATAAAATTGCGCAAGAAGAAATAATTGCAAAAGCACAGGAACTGGCTGACGAAATGATAAGACCAATACAAAAAAGATAACGAATGGACCACAGTTACAAATCCACGCAAGAAGAAACGAAATTCCCCGGACCCACCAAGAAGAGTTAGGCAGAAAACGATGACAGAGTATGGAAAAACAGTTAATCCAACCAATAAATTCCAAATTCTAGAAGGATTAGAAGAGAATAACTCAAACGAAGATAAATCAAGTAAGCCCGCTAAAACAAAACCTCCTCCTATTTTTGTTGCAGAAATCACAGATATAGACGGGTTAACAACATTATTAGACTCAATAGATGAAATTAAAGAAAAATACAAATTTAAAATTCTGTCAAAGGGCGAGGTTAATATAATGGTCGATGATGAGAATTCTTACAGAACTACTATTACAAAACTAGTGGAAAAAGACATAAAATACCACTCATACCAAATTAAAAACAAGAGGAGCTTTCGAGTGGTGATCAAAGGACTTCACTATTCTGAAAAAATCGATCGTCTAAAAAATGAAATAACACACCTGGGACACTAAATAAAAAGTATTTATAACCCTAAAAGTAGGACAAGCAAACTGCCACTACCTATGTTCTTTGTAGAATTAGAACCCAAGGATAATAACAAAGATATATACGAAATAGAATATCTGCAACGCTGTAGAATTAATGTTGAACCGGTACGCCAAAATAGACAAATCCCACAACGCGCCAAATGTCAGCGCCTAGGACACACTAAAAACTACTGTTCTCGTCAACTAAGATGTGTTAAATACAGCGGATTCCACAGTAATAAAACATGCAGAATCTTCGAACGTACGGACCTGAAATGCGCACTTTGTGGCGGAAACCACCTTACAATGGTTGTAAAGTATATAAAGAAATTCAACAAAAACAATACCCAGCTTTACTACAAAAGTCACAGCAACAACAAAATACGAATGTTCCACCAAAACTACCCGAACCTATCTCCATAAACACAGTTAATATGAATGGCAAGTCCTACGCCTCAGCTACACAAGAAAAAGAAGTGAATAACGCAACAGAAGATAGGCTCTATAGACTAGACAAGCTAGTAGAGCAGATGGCGCTACGAATGGACACGATGATGAATATCGTGTCAAAACTGCTCGATAAGATAAACTAATGGATCAAAACCTAAAAATAGCTGTGCGGAATGCCGACGGTCTTGTCAATCACGGACCAGAAGTTCAAGCTTTTCTGGGAGAACATAACATTGATATCATGTTAATATCGGAAGCGCACTATACAAATCGCAGTTATTGAAGGATCCATAACTACACCATCTATGTTACAAAACATCCAAACAACAAAGGCTGGGGAGGAACTGCAATCATTATTAAAAACAAAATAAAACATCACGAAACACATAAATATCAAACAGAATACATACAAGCTACAACAATAGTAGTCGAGGATATGCGAGGACCTATAACCATATCCGCTATCTACAGTCCCCCAAAAAATGCTGTCAAGGAAGAACACTATAATGATTACTTTGCCACACTGGGAAATAAGTTTCTTGCTGGCGGTGATTATAATGGAAAACACCTAAAATGGGGCCCATGCCTAACAACAAACCAAAGGCAGAGAATTAGTAAAATGCATTGATAAAAACAATTTGGAAGTTTTATCTACAGGAAGACCTACGTACTGGCCAAGCGACACAAACAAAATCCCCGATGTCATCGACTTCTGTGTTACAAAAGGTATTCCACCGGATCATCTCACAGCCGAACAAAGCTTTGATTTGTCGTCAGATCACTCTCCAATTCTGGTAGTGCTAAGCACAAAAGTTATAAACAAAGCAAAACCAGTAACACTTACCAACAAGATGACAAACTGAGAGGTATTTGGGACACTTGTTGTTGAAAAGTTAAAAAATAACACCTCGCTCAAAACCTTAAAAGACATTTACTCGGCGGTAGAAAATATTATAACAACAATACAGCAAGCGGCATGGGATTCGACCCCGGAACTTAATCAGAGCATAGCCAAACATAACCATTCAATCACAGTTAAAGAAACAATCAGGGAGAAGAGGCAGTTGAGGAGAACTTGGATGACGACTAGAGCCCCGCAAGACAAAGAAAAACTTAATAGAGCAATAAGAACTTGTAACGTTAAATTTGAATTACCCCGTAGATAAGAAAATAGGACTTGCGCGAAAGGAAAATTGTGTAGAGGTTAGGAAAAGGAGGTGATAAAATTGATTAGAGAGGATAGGGATAATTAGATTTTTGGGACGTTTGCTGCCTGACTAGTTAGAGTGAGAATACTAAATTTATATTATGAATTAAATATTGGTAGTGGTTGCAGTCCGATTTGTGAAGATTTTGGCCTAGCCTTCCAATAGGAAGGTAATTTTCGTAATTCATTGCAGAATCGTTGCTTATTTGGTTCTTTTAGGCTTTTTAGATTGAGTATAAAGATTCGTTAATTGTTGATCCATTTCATTACAATGAGTGCGTGAAAAGAGGAAATGAATGATGCGTGTCCATATTGATGGCGTTTCAATTTATTAGTTAGAACCTTTTGGCATTGCCGGTACAATCCAGGAAAACTGGAAGATTTACGTAGAAACGTGCTGATCCAAGACCAATAGGAGCGCTAGCGTAAGTTGAATTGTTGCTAACCCGGTTTCCGGGAAATTATGTATTGTTAATGTTTTGGTGATTTTGAAAATAATTATCGACGTGTAATTGGTTGAGCACGTTTATTCATTTTTCCCGTTTTTTAACTTAATAAAAATCGGGTGGCGCCCTTACAATAAAATTAGCGTATTATTATTCCTGTTCCCACGCCTAGCCAATGCTGAGTTTCCGGGAATGCAACTCTGGAGCCAAAAGAGAGTTACAAACTACCAAAGAGCTTTTAAATGACGAGAGAAACCAAGCTATCCAAGAGTATCTTGAAGGACTAACTCCAACAGAAGCCACGCGTAGACTTAAATATACAGTAAATAACCGTGTGACACATATTATACTAAAAATTTATCGATAAATTTTAATAATTTAAAAAATTTAAGTGAGTACATTTCTATGACCGTTACTGTATATGGGTAGTGAAAATATTTAGAGAGGGGCCTAAAAATTGAATTGCGCCTGGGGCCTTTCAAGTGCTAAATCCGCCATTGCTGCCCGAGTTCTTATGTGAGTTACTGTAGTTACGTGACCAACATAGGCGAGCGGTTTATCGTCTCAAACTTACCAATCAACGTTCTAGTGGCTGAAAATGATTTTATTCGATTTCTTATATTATACTGAGAAAATACTTCCATTTACACCTAATTTTTTAATGAGTCGTTTAATAGTTACAAACAATCTTTTGTTTTAAAAATCCACATTTCGAGGAAAAAATCTAAAAAAATTATAGAGGCTTAATTGGACCAAAACACACATTTTCTATATCGTTGATTTTACCGTAAAATCAATGGTTTTTAAGATAAAACTCAATAAATGGCGAAAATGCCTACTTTTATGATTTGGTTTCTCAGAAACTAATTATCCAATCAGAATAAATAAAAAACAAAAATTTTCAGCCAACCTTAAACTCTAAGGCAATTGTTTTCATTTTTGATTTTTACTGTTAGTGGCAACTGTATTAGAGTAAACACGTAAATTTGTGTTTTATAATTATTATTAAATCTTTTGTTTAGTCGGTTTGAAGTTAACTTTTCCTTGCCAACCACTTATGTAAGTAAAAGTATAAAAAAATGTAGTCAATAATATGATTTACGCGGTCAAGGAACAAGGAGTATTTATAATAGATTTGTTATTACATAGTATTTAGGTAATTTAAATTATGACAATCCACGTGTATGTAATATATTGTATTTTAATGGTTAATAAAGAATTTGAAATTGAATTAAAGCTTCCATCTTAGCTCGCCGGACGGACATACGCACGCACTGAGGAAACGGTGTTAGAGATCTACTCCAATACGGTTTTCACTGTTAGTAACACTAAAAATCAAAATGAAAAAAATGTCGTGATAGCTTAAGGTTGGCTGAATATTTTTATTTTTTATTTATTCTGATTGGACAATTGGTTATTGAGAAAAAAAAATCATAAAGGTAGGCCTTTTTAGCCATTTATCGAGTTTCATCTTAAAAACTATTGATTTTACGAGAAAAGGCAAAGACACAAAAAAATGTGTGTTTTGGTCCAATTAAGCCTCTATAATTTTTTTAGGTGTTTTACACGAAATTTGAATTTTTAAAACAAAAGATTGTTTATAACAACTATTAAACGATTCATAAAAAAATAAAGTGTATATAGAAGTTTTTTCTCGGTATAATATAAGAAATCGAATAAAATCATTTCCAGCCACTAGAAACGCTCATTGGTCGGCAAGTGAACTGAAAATAGGTGTAAACCGCTCGCCTAACAAGTCCACTTTACACAGGAAGACCACTATTAGACACATCTATAAATTGTAACAAGACGATGCTAGTGCATCTCATATTCTTTATCAAATGTAAAGATTTCTCATTTTCTGAAAAGACTCTATTCTGTAAACATTGTACTAAATTGATACAAGTGGATGTAACCAAGAATTGTTAGTCATCTTTAGTTCTTTATGCTTAGGTTTGTAACTGCTGTGCTCAAAATAAATCTTTTTTAAAACTTTGTCAAATTCATCCTGAATTTAACTATAATATATCCATCGTGCTCTAAAAAAATGGAAAGATACATGTAAAGGAATGGGAATCGAGATAAGCGATGAACTCTGTTTGTATACTTTACAGTTTGCAGATGACTAAGTTTTATGTGCAGGTGACAAATATGACTTACGATATATGAAAAGCAGACAGATGGAGGAATATAAGTATTGGGGTGTATATTGCGATGTTCAAAAGCGTAAAATGTATCGTAATATAAAAAAAAACTTAAATAGTTACCTTTGGAACACCCATCACTAGTTGTAAAGCTTGCGATTCTTTTAATTAATCTTATGTTGAAAAATTAAGCAAGTAATTCAAATCATATGTAATTTAATCAGTAATAAAAACGAAATTTCAAAGTTTACAAAAAAGGCGCAGTTTGATTAAGTTGTAATTTATAAATTATTATAGTTAATCGTGATGTTTTTAATCTTAAGCCGCATAACATCAGCTCACCAAATAAAACAAATGCACCGAATCTGGAAATTAAATCTTATTCATCGAGTAAATTTTTCAACTGCTAGATAAAGTTCCAAATTTGATGGCAAAATAATACAAATATCAAATAATCAATTTTATCATGGTGTCACTAAACGTAAAATTAATCGTTTTTGCGCTTTTAAAATGTTCTCACCCTATTTGTTTGGGGTTTTCTTTGATTTGCTGCTGTTTATTCTGCTCATCTGTTGTGATTTGCTTCTGCTTTTTCCAATCATCTATTGGTACATTTGCTACGTTAATTGTTGGTCATAATATCTGGTCAAGTGTGAATTCAATTCTTGGTTTCAATGAAAATGGCACAAACACCCTTACTCTGAATTTGCAATCTTCAGGTAAGTAAAGTAACTCAATTGCATTTGTCAGTTGCAATTAAATTAAAAACTTAAATTTTTGACCCTGGGCTTTAAAATTTCCGAACTTGACTGGTTGACGGTTTTACCCAGAATGAATTACTTTTAAAAATTTCTCTCGGTATTTCTTTTGAAGAGATGCGAATAAGTTGCTTCCAATCGTGTGGTGCTCAATTTTCTCGTTTGACATAATATTGACTACGATCCACATTCTTTTAAACCGGAATAGCTTCCTTTGTCCAAATTGTACAAAACGGAGAAACGATACGAAATAGATGAATTAAATAAGGGAACATGTTCATGAAGTGTTGCGAAGGTTATTACAATAAGCATATAATATGTATAAGTAGGTATTGGGACAGTTAAAGAAATGACAAAGTAATAACAAAGTGGGAAGAGGCATTGGAGCACTGTTCACAAGAAGTCTGGAGCAATTGTGTTTGTGGTACCAAAAATGTTAATTGAATGATGATAGCGATTCTGACACTGATGTAGAAAGTGATTAAAGGGCAAAACTGGGGTGCCATTGTATCTTTGCTTTTTTTCTGCATTTCATCTTTCTTCTTCTTCGTCGTTGCTCGAATTCAAACGTCGCGACCTGTTTTTCAAGGATTGCGAAGCGGCTTTCTTGGCAAAGTACCTCGGTGATTTGCCACTGCCTTCCGATGGAACACGGTTGGAATTTCTTATTCCACCCTGGATCGAACCGGGCTTCTCGGCTTAGCAGTCGACGCACTAAAGCGTCAAGCCATAACCACCTTCTCTTTGAAGGCAAAATTTGATCTTTAACTTTGTTTTATTAGATTATTTAACTTGGTTTTCGTCAATAAATAATTTTAAGTTTTAACATAATGATTGTGTTTAAAATTGCAATATTATTCATTGCAATATCCTGTATTCTTGTATAATAAATAAATAGTTTAATAAACAGTGATTTTGTCTTGTGATAGGTTATTTTAAAGAAAGACCAGCAGTGGTGGCTTGGTGTGATCGCTGGTTGAGTTACAGAGCGGAAATTCAGGGTTCGAATTTCGGACCTGACAGAATTTCTTAGCTCGGCCTTCCGGTGGATTACTACAGCGTTTAACCTGCGGGAGCGGCGAAGCAATGTCTAACGACGGATACCTCGCTCTTGCAGTTAGCCTTAAGCGGAGAGGGTTTTAGTCGGTAAGAGTCCGACACTACCATCCTCGGGTGGTGTCCATGAGGATTTCCCCCTCCCCAATGCACGAATAAAAAAAAAGGTTATTTTAAAGATCTTGAAAGACCTTGAAAAGTTATATCCAGAATAGGTGAAATTAACTTTCAAAAATTACAAGCTGCCATAGTTACAACTTTAAGTGTAAATAACTCTTGAAGTACTGAAGGGATCTCAAAGTATAACAGATTCAATAAAATTTGGTGTGCTGATGATTGGAGGTATTGCGGCAGAAGTGACGATATTTTTTTCTTAATTTGCTTATATCATCTTCACTTCACAATATATTAATTACTTGGATTTAATATAATAAGTAAAATTTCCATTTTTTGCCAATCTCTCCACTTACATTACAAATAAATAGGAAATGACAAACTGCCATTTATTTAAGTATTAAGCTCAATACAATACAAATACAATACAGCAAAAAAGCAAAACAAAAGCAATTACAAAATCGACACAGGAATATTTTATTTTTCTAACTAGAATTAATTTGTTAAGAAGCAATCCTTTTTTCAGCACATAAGAATATATTGCACATTACAAAAACTTACTTTTTAAAGAATGGCCAACAGCGATATACATCATACGTAAAGTTGAGAAGAAAAACTGTTATTCCAGTTTCCTTCGCTAACATACTGAAACCTCCAAGTAGCACACTTATCCAAACGTGACTTGTTCCATCTGGATGTCTGTTATAGATTACAATAATTATTAATTTATTTATCAAACAAAAACAATTTGCTACTAATTTAGCTTTTTAGTCCCAAAAAAATAATTACTCCTGCTCAAAACCTCTCAAAATAAGAAACCTACTCAGGCATGTAGGTGTTTTATTGCCAAATATATATATATGGATAATTTTAAAAACATTATAACTAAAACAGTAAACATATTTACTAGTTGGTCTTCAAGCCAACAATGGGTTGGGCTGCAGGATTCTTGCATTAGAATAAAGCAAATACTGCAACATAGTGAAGTTGCCAAAAATCGTACTGGTTTATCCATCTCCCGCTCAAGTCAGTTGTTTGACGTCATATCACTTAGGATTTTGAATTTCAATAACTTTTTCTTACACTAAATTTACCGAGGGGCCGTCAGCTTTGGAATTAGTTGTACAAATATTTGGAATTTAATCGGAATTATTGGAATTATCGGAATTGATTTGGAATTACCGGAATTATTTGAATTAACATGGAATTATTGGAATTACTTTGGAATTATCGGAATTAATGTGGAATTAAAATAGAATTATTGGAATTAAAATGGAATTATAATGGAATTATTGGAATTGATTTGGAATTACTGGAATTATTGGAATTCTTGGAATTAATATGGAATTACCGGAATTATTGTGGAATTACCGGAATTATTGTGGAATTACCGGAATTATTGTGGAATTACTGGAATTGATGGGGAATTGTTACAAGAATACAAGGGGAGGGTAATGGGGTTAACTAGCTCTCCCCAAGAATAAATATTTATTATAAATCGGTTAAATGCATTCATAACACGAATTTTAATAATGCACATACTGACTTCCTTCTGCATTAGAAATAAAAATATAATAATCTCTTCCTAATCTCTTTACAGCACAATATTTAATTATAAGACAATTTACCACAGGTGACAGGTACCACACGGTACAACAGGTCACAGGTACATTGTAATTTACAATTTGTAAAACACAATATTATTCGTGTTGTTGTGTGAAATTGTATACACTTTTTGTTAGAAATTTTTAAAATGTGTGTATTTATTTCCCAATTCTTATAAAATTCCCAGAGTTTAAGTAAATACTGTGGATCCTTGGTAACTAATTCGGCAAATTTCAAATTTCCTCCAGGTCATTTGGTTGTATTGAAAAAATTGAAATTAAATGCTTTGGAAAAAGTAAAAGCAGTAAATAGCGGCGCTGTAGGCACAGGACATCGAGAAATTCAAGTACGTAATGATAACAGCTCTAAAAGTCTAATGGGGAAAAAATTTGTGTCTGATGAACAAACTGTGCCAGAACAACTAAAAAAATATTTTGCTGATAACAACATTAAAGTACCAAATGAAGATATACATATGCTGCCAAATTTTGAATTTGAATGCAAACTCAGAATCAGATGAAAACTCAAAATATAAGGGTTTCATCAAGTGCATAATTTGCAAAAGAAAAGTAACCATATTTTTGGATAAAAAAAACAGAAAACGTAATGGGTCATATCTAATTTTACAAAACATTTCGAAGCCCATCAAAATGAGAAGAATACCGAAAAACGAATATCAAAAAGAGCAAAGTATTTTTCGATTACTAACTTTTTTGATCAAGAAAATGGTGCCGCAAGTTTAATTTTTCCGTCAACTCTCGGTGACGGTGTTCAAGAAAAAAACTCGGGAGGAAACTTATCAGCAAGCTTTAGAAACTGTAAAAATTCCAGACGACAAATCTTCAAAATATAAAAGTTTTAATAGAAGTATAGACGTATAAAATCAAAACTAGTGCAATGTGCTATAGCTCGAGATCAGACTAAAATAACTGAATTTTTTACAGTGATTATTACCCTCGAGCTGTTTCATACTCATTTCCGACGAATCGGAGAGTTGCATTTGGAGCTGTCTGAGCGGAGACAGGTGCTTGTGTCATGTCATGTGATCTGTCGATCCATGATCGGCCCAATTCTCTACGATCGAATATTGCCCTTGGGACATATTAATGGAATTATTGGAATTACTTTGAAATTATAGGCATTACTTTGGAATTATCGGAATTAATGTGGAATTATCAAAATTAATGTAGAATTATTGGAATTACCGAAATTAATTTGAAATTACTGGAATTCCTACGGAATTATTGGAATTACTTTGAAATGAATGGAATTACTTTGGAATTATCGGAATTAACTGGGAATTATCCTGATTAATTTGGAATTACGGAATTATATTGGATTACTGGAATTTTTTGGAATTAAACTGGAATTGGAATTAATTGTACAAATTTTTTCCAAGCTGGCGGCCCCTCGAAATTTACTCAAAAAAATCTAAAAGGAAAACTGAAATTTAATCTTAACTTTCAAATAAAAATATAGAGAAACTCCCTCATTGTTTTTTTCACGCCACTTTTCAAAGTTACCGTTTCTATCCGTTTAAAATTTTTATTTTGCGTTGCGTAAAATAGTACATTATGCACCAAGGAAATAAGTGATCCTTTTTTGGCCTGAGGGTAAAGGTTTGTTTGCACGAGGCATAGCCGAGGTTTACAATTGGTAGGGTAGGTAAAGTAGGAACTTCGACAATTACGAAATTTTAATTAAAATTTTTTCGATAAAGCATACGTGGTCGATAGTAACAAAGTAAATGAACCGTAGTTGCTTATATTACTATTGCCAACTAGAACATTTTCACTAAAAAGTACTAGAATGACTCGGTTACATTATTTGTGCCTTTGATGAAGTAATAAGACGTATCATGAGCTGGAACTTTGAGATTGCCGAAGCAGCAAACCTGGCTTTGGCAGAACTTTTGTCGACAAAATCGAGGAAAGTTTACCAAAAACAATATGACGGTGTTGTACAGTTGTGCAAGGAGAAAGAATTTGTCAATTACTTCACCTAATACCTGTTTTTGGTTTTTTTTACGAAAAGGCTAAAACGTTGAAGTCGTCGACCATGTGGTTGCAGTATTCTATGATAAAGGCCATAACTAAATTAGAAAAAAAACGGATGACCCATCACATAACTTTCCGAATTAGTTGAATTAACGTCCAACTTACCTCTGCTAACAAAAACCAAAATACAAAATTACATCAAAGGAGAGCACTAATCGCGAAAACATTCCAATCAATAATTAAAAAAACAATTGAATTTTTAATCAAATTTTGAATCAAAATTTGCGGTACGTTAGCCACGGTGCGTTCTTGTTGAGGTTAATCAATTTTGAATTGTGTTTTAATTGTGTTTTAATTACCCGAATTGAGTTTGTGGAGTACAAGGAGTGTTGCTCTAGTTGATATATTGCTTGGTTTCTGATTGATTTGGTCTTTTGGATCCGTTCGACTTTGAACATAACCTCATTTTTTGGAAGCAAAAATAAAAAAAAAATTTTTTACGATAATAATTATGGCTATTGTTGAGTGCAATAAGTGCTTCACTTCGTCAGAATCAGGCGAGATGGTTAGGTGTAGAATATGTCGATCGCACTTGCATGCCATTAAATGCGCAGAGATCTCCAGATCAATTTTCAAAACCATATGTGAATTAAAAAATCTTGAATATGTCTGCGATAGCTGCATCAGTTCTCCCGATGAGGTGACTGGATCACCCGAAATTAGTAAAATTATGTCTATTCTTGCCGACCACACGGAAAAACTGAGCTTAATTGTAAGATTGATGAATCCATCCGGAGGTATGATTCAGGGAGTCTCTGCTCCCACATCTTCCTGCACTGGTTTTGCTGACCCACGTAACCCGGACTGTAAAGATACTGGTGTTCTGCCGAAATCGATGAATGATTGGGATGATTTGGATATTGTACCGTTGAACCCTTTGCAACCAAAGACACTTAATCCAAAACCGACAGAAGTTGAGAATTTGAAAATACCTCACAAGCTCAGAAATACTGAACCCAAAAATATTGATCAGAGAGCTTCTAATGGAGGCACCATCGCTTCCTCGCAACGTTTCACTCGAAACAGAGAAGGATTGACTTCTTCCAGACCCCACACTACTGCTGGAGATAGAAGATCGCTGGTTATTGGTAGCAGATCTCAAACGAGTGGAGTCGTCGAGGCGGCACCACTGAGGGCAGCAGATAGACGTCAGTGGATATATGTTGGTAGGATCTCCCCCGGGACCACTGCAGACGAAATGTTGACATATGCGAAGGAGGTATTGAAGGTTGATGATGTCAAGTGTGAATTGCTTGTTGCTTCAGAAGATGCATGCTCGTTCAAGTTGGGTGTGCGTGAAAGTATATTACCAAGTCTTTTGAACCCCTCAATATGGCCTGTAGGGGTTGCAGTGCGAGAGTTCTTTCCCAGAAGACCATCCTTTAGATATGGACCAATTAGAAGAGATCCTCAATGATTAGAGTTTGATGCGCGTAATGATTTGCAGGATTGGACCGATAACCGTATGTACGCTGGCTCCCATAATGTTAATGTTAATTGTTCTCTTAATTTCAGCAATATTACACTGTACTATCAGAATGTTCGTGGTCTTCGTACAAAAACTATTGAATTCCACAAGGCTGTTCTCTCGGAGAATTATCAAATTATTGTATTAACTGAGACGTGGCTGAATGATGGATTTTTGAGTTCGGAGTTGTTTGATTGCCGTTATAATGTATTTCGTGCAGACAGATCTTCGGTAGTCTCTCAGAAGTCACGAGGAGGTGGAGTGCTGATAGCGGTTCACAGTTCTTTTAAGTCATCTTTGGTTCATGTACACACCTCGATCAGAGAGGAAGTTTGGGTAAGCTTAAATGTCGGATCTTCTCTATTGCTGATATGCGCTGCTTATATTCCACCCAATAGCACTTCAGCATTATACGTTGAATTTACTACTTCTGTCAACGAAATATTAGCTAGCAACCCCGATTGCCATGTTTGCATTGCCGGCGATTTTAATCTCCCTGGCATAAATTGGTCTGCTGTTGATGATGACTATTGTCTTACACCTTACTGTGAGGGTGAATGTAACAGCTTATTCTGTGATAATCTTTTTTCTTGTGACCTGATGCAGTATAATTCGATTCAGAACATAAACGGTAACATGTTAGGCTTGGTCTTTTATAACTCTTCCGACATTAAAGTTACTAATGTTAGCGATTACACGTTAATCGGGTGTGATCTTTATCATCCCTCATTATCCATTGAATTGGTGGGAGTCGGCACTTCTGTTCTTTCTCAAGGTGATGACTTCTACTACGACTTCAGATCATGCGACTACAATGCCATTAATGCTGATCTGTCATCTATTGACTGGACGTTCTTATCGTGTGGTCAAACAGTCAATGAATGCGTCGACCGTTTTTACGATGTTCTCTTGTCTATATTCGATAGACTGGTAAGAGTTCGAAGCGTGGCTTCTAATTCGTTTCCCTCATGGTTTTCCAGCATTACTCGCGCGTTGATCCGGGAGAAGAAATTGGCTCACAAGCTGTACAGACGTTATCCATCAGAGATTCATTATAAAGAGTTTTCTAATTTGAGACGAGAAGTAAAGCTAAATATCTCAACGGATAGAGCTGCTTACTTGGAAAAAGTACAGCATGACTTGGCGCAAAACCCTTCTTGTTTTTGGAGATACATAAATTCCTATAGGAAGGCTAATTGTGTTCCGGGCGTTTTGAAATTTGGTGATACTGTGGCTGGTGATGGTGAATCTATTTCAAACTTATTTGCCAAATATTTTGAATCAGTTTACACAGATGATGGGCGCGCTGATCTTCCATTTACATATGAAAGTCGCACAAACACTATTTTGTCTGATATAAATATAACTGATACCGTAGTTTTAAATAAGATAAATTCTCTTTGTTCATCGAATTCTTGTGGCCCAGACAAGATTACAGCTTTTTTTGTTAAAAATTGCCCTTCGCTTAGCCTGGCCCTTGTCTATAATTTTTCGGAAGTCAATGTCTCTCGCAACATTCCCCACATTATGGAAAACAACCAAAGTTATTCCAATACACAAGTCTGGTAACCGCAGTAGTGTTGAGAATTATCGGGCAGTCTGTATTGCATCCATGTTTGCCAAAATATTCGAATCCATTGTTGCCGATGCGATTACCAGTCACACCAAAGTCTCTATGATTAATAACCAACATGGCTTTGTGTCCGGACGGTCCACCTGTACTAATCTGCTTTCTTTTACTAGTTTTGTATCTTCTGCTATTGAGAATGGTGGGACAGTGGATTGTATTTTTACCGATCTGTCAAAGGCATTTGATCAGATTCCTGTTAATCTGCTCTTATTGAAACTTAATAAAATGTACTCCATCTCTTATCCCTTGATTGACTGGTTGAGGTCCTATCTTACTGGAAGAGAGCAGGTTGTAGTTGTAAATGGTCATGCATCTCGCAGCTTCCGTGTTGCGTCTGGAGTTGGTCAGGGATCCCGTCTGGGCCCTATTCTTTTCTTGTTACATATCAATGATGTGGATTCCGTAATCAGATATTGCGAATTTCTCTTATTTTCCGATGATCTGAAGTTATTTCGAATAATTCGTTCCGACAGAGATTTCGAACTTGTGCAGAGTGATCTTGTAAGACTGCAAGACTGGTGCAATCTCAGCGGTCTCAAACTGAATGTCAGGAAGTGCAAGTCTATGAAATTTACAAGGAAGAGATGTAACATGCACTTCTCCGACTCGGTTAGCGGTGTGATTCTTGATAACATTGATGAGTACAAAGACCTCGGTGTTATTCTTGATCCAGCTCTATCGTTCCATCATCACTTAGATTCGATCGTATCGAGAGCCAATAAGATGCTAGGATTCATTAGTAGATCAACACGCGAGTTTAGTGACATCCGTGCTCTGATCACCTTGTATTCGTCATTCGTGAGATCGATTCTTGATTATTGTTCGGTAATCTGGTGTCCATCGTATTCTTCGCGGATTGACAGGCTGGAAAAGATCCAGCGTAAATTTGTCAAAGTCTTATGTTTCAGAAGTCGAATTCAGTACTCCTCCGAAACTTATTACATGCTTTTAAAGTATTTTGGGCTGATGACTCTGTCTGCGAGGAGATCGGTTTCCGATTTAATGTTTGTATACAAATTGTTGAACAATGTTGTAAATTGTCCGGAGTTGCTTGAATTGTTTTCATTTCATGTACCTGTGAGACCATTGAGGGATAATCCAATTTTTCTCGAGAGATTTCATAGATCCACGTTTGGTCAGCATTCAGCCATGTCCAGATTGTGCCGTCTTACAAATACGCTTGTTGGGCATAATTGCAACTTGGATTTTTTTCATGGTAGTGCTGATAGTTTTAGGAGGGGGTTAGTGGCATATTTGGAGTCGGTTTGATCCTGTACGGCGCGGCGTAGCGCATTTTTACATTTATATATATATTCATTGTTTTTCTTGTTTTGTATATTGTTTTGTGTATTATTACTTATATTGTTTGTAATTGTTAACAGGCAATGGTTATAGTTAAACCGTAGATCTAAATAAAATAAAATAAATAAATAAAATAAATTAAAATAAATAAAACCAATCCTAAAATTTATTAAAGAGACGTGTTTCGGGAATATCTACATCATTCCCATCTTCAGTCTCTGAAGGCTACAATGTAAACAAGGTGGAACTCGGATGACCGCAGTTCTAAGGCTTCTATACATCTCCTTTCTTTCTGGATTGATTGTAAAAGGAACCTCGATTTGATTCATTAATATGAATTAAGTGCAAATTATTCTTAAATCGCTTAATTCTTTAATCCGATAATTGGTAATATAATATTTTACTATATAACAAAAAATAAAAGTCGGCATTATATTACATTAAAAAAAAATTCAAATTCTTTTCTATTTTTATGTTGGTAACAGATTTGAAACATGCGGACAGACGGACGGACGGACACGGAAGCAGAACATAAGGCTTCCTTACTATACTTTGTATAGAAGCCTAAGGGTCGTATTCACTAACTCTTAAAGGATCTTAACGGAAAGGATGCCTTTACGTAAAGGCAAAACCTATTCTGTAATAACAAATGATCCTTTAGTTAAAGGCTGTCCTTTAAGATCGATCTTTACGAAACGTCAAATGTAAAATATTTATAGGTTATTTTTGAAATCAACCAATGAGAACAGATATGACGTGCACTATTAGTATTAATACATCAATAAAAACAATAACAATAAAAACATCAGCCTTGCCTTTAGGTAACGACAACTGCTAATATTCAAATACCTTGCCTTTACGGAAAGGATCTTATTGTAAAGGATGAGTTAGTGAATACGACCCTAAAAAGCACAGCAGTTACACCCGTCTGATAATAATTTAAACGTACAAAGTACAAACTACTTTCAACGAACGTTATGTCCTGCCAGGCGGCCAGTTTAGCCGCCAATCATTTTTAGTTTTTGATAATTTTAACTTTGTGTATGTACATGCTCGCGTTGATTATTTTCGTGATTTATATACTTGCAAAAATTGGAATGTTTGGTCGTCGTCTTTTGTTTCTTTTAATGAGTTTTATGAACTGACAACTCTTACGTGTGTGTAAGTTGTTCAAAATCTTTGTTAATTGTAATGTATAACTAAACAGTTCTAGTACTTTTTGTTTTCGGTAGTAGTTAGTAATATTACTAGTGCTAATTGCTACTTTGTAGTATTGCTACAGTGTAGCAATGCTACTATCGAGCAAGTGCATTATTGAAAAAATTTGAATTAAAAAATTAAAACTTTTGTTTTCAGTTTCGTAGTTGGCGAAGTTTCTACTTCACCTCCCGGAATTGCTAAAACCCGTATTATACACCTAGGGAATAAAGTGACTTTTGGTCTCAGGGTAATTGTTACCCCCGGCTAAAGCCTCGTACAAACCAAACAATACGCGAATTTTAACACTGAGAGAAGTTTACATAGAATCAAATGGGAACCCGCACATTAAGGCGAACATTCCTAATGTGAGGGTTCCCATTTGATTACGTAATACGTCGATACGTAAACTGCTCTAACCGATAAAATTCGCGACGCATCGTTTCGCCCAGTGTGCTCCCAGCTTAACCCTTAGGCCAAAAAATGGTCACTTTATTTTCTTGGTGCACAATGTACTATTTTCGATTGATATCGCTGCTTGCCTGGCAATGTATAATTTGGTATAATGGGAAGCAGAAATTAAAAAAAAATTCCTATGTTAATTTCCTGTGTTCGGGGTTTCGGTTTCATCGACTAGACTAACTAGTAAATCGGCAATCGCTAATAACTTATTAGTAAAGATTAATTACCCATGATATGCCAATAATGACATGAGGAAGAAGATGCATGCTAAGACGTCAGCTCTACCAACAATTCCAGTCACCTGAAAACGTAGAAATAATTATTAACAATTTTAAATATCTATAGTTTTCCACTGACTAACTACCACACTCAAAAAATTATGTACCTACATATAAGAAATAAGTTATACCGGGTGACCGTCCCATTTTTGAACATAGGAAATTTACATGGGAAATTGATTTTTTCTAAATTCCTGCTTTCCATTATAACGGATAAGATTAAAACGTATATCAAGTTAAGGAGATGTTTATTCCGCATCTAAAGATATTTCACACTTGATATTTTGTTTTTTAATTATTGTTAAAAACTCGATAGTAAAATTAAGAAATTGTACTTAAAACAAAATTGGATTAATTAATTTATTTTATCGGAAAACATAGACAAAGCGATGCTTTCCGAATGTGTTCTCGGGTGACAAAGCGATGCATTCTCTGGTCACTTAACAAATCGACTAGTAATGTGTTTTCATTACAGGTCGATTCTGTCACTTCTGCATGTCATATCAGTTTTATTATAAAATGCTATTAAAAAAAGTTTGGCCAGCGCGCGTGAGGTTCGAACTTACAATGATAAAAGGAGTAACTCATTTCGCCACAGAGGGTTGTTCTAATTACATTCTTTTAATTTGTCTTATTTGTGGCTGGTAACGTAATGCCGTTACACCAATTTTGTAATTTTTAAATGATATTTTATTCTAATTAATTAAATAAATTTATAAAAATTAAAAATAAAATTTTTTTGTCAATTTAATAAACAAAAATTACTAGCGATTTGCACAAAAAGTATGCAACTCGAATAATTATATTTACAAAACAAATTACATTTATTCTAGCAGAGAACATAATGTGTTCAGCATAGTTTACAATAAGTGAAAATTTCTTGCAGTCGATAATAGTTTATTATTTTGCAGTCGACACCTAAATATAAATAAAAATGCAACTAATTGTTTAAGATATTTTTTTTTGACTTTAGCACACTTGAATAACAATTGTATAAGAGCTAGCAACGTTTTCGAGAAAGAATTTTAGGTCAGCTGGTCTTTTGATAATCATTTTCTTGTTGAAGCATGATAGGGATGCGGCACATCTGGCTGCTGGGAACGGTTGCGTTTCCTCTGCGCATCTCATTTGTACAGGTACAAATTTCGTATTTTCAAATCATTTTAGGATGAAATTTTTGAATTTCATAATTTTCTATATCCTTTTAGCAATATAAACTCAAAGTGCCAGACAATTTGGTCGTTGCTAAGTCGGTGCCAGATACTATTTTAATAATAAAAAAAAAATTATTTTCAAACGATTTTAGTATAGCTGAAATTTTAATATGATATAGTACTGTAATCAAAGAACCTAAAATTAATTTGCCAGACAGATATTCAGTTGTTTAAGAAGGAGCCAGACCGATTTAAGTCTCGGAGACAATAGGTGAGTTAGAAGAGTACGGTAAATTATAAGACGGTTCCGCGAGAGAGATAGCTATATAGCTATTATAAAGAGCAGCAGGAAACAGAAAAATATTTAAATTAAGTTTTTTATTATTATAGATTAGAATTTCAGAACATTCAGGAGAAGTTGGCTAAGGTTGAACAACTGGAAGAGCGAATTTGTCAACAAGACAAAGTTATAACCTCTCTTAAGGAGGAAATATCAAAAACAAAAGATGCAGTCGAAGGAATAACCTTAGAATAGCAGAAGGAATAACCTCCGTATCTTTAGTGTAGAAGAATTGCCAAAAGAAGAAACAAACATGATTGTGTTAGAAATAATAAGAAGCATGCTAAAAGTAGAAGTTAATATCAATGACATTGAGAGAAGTTATCGAATTGGAAGGGCTTGAAACGAAATTGAACTTTCTCCTGCGGGCGAGCCCAACTCTCTTCTCACGCTGGAAAACCAGCTTTTTTTGTGAGAAAACCCAACGATGGTAAAAACTAGCTGTATCTGGCGGAAGCCAGGGGGTGATTCTACTGCGGATCCTGCAACTAGATAGCTCCCAAAAAAAAAAACACCACGTAATATAAAAAGTATTTATTTCTCCAAATACAAGGGAGATCCAAAAATGTAGTACAAAAATGTTGTCGCACAGTATTGCTATCGCAGTGATGTTAAAACGACTCAAACAAAAGTTCCTGTGCACTGATGTCGAAAGGTGTAAAGACAAAAACAATCGTCCAATATGACGACAAAAAAATTACACTCCGTTCAAACGTAACCCGTGGGATAAAAAGTAAAAATAGAGCACTTACCCAGTAGCTACAGGCAAATTTACAAAAATGGACCTTATACAGAGGTACTTTCCGCCCACCGGGTTTTTGCAGTCAAAATAACAAACACTTCCACACTTCTCGGCTCCGGCACCCGAACAATGGAGTATGATGAAGCAAAAAACGGGAATTCTCCAAAAATTGTTGCGGCTCTCCTCATCCACGGAAACTTCAGCAGTCGGCGAATCGAGACAAATAAAAGAATAATATGGATGGATAGAATTTCCAAAAAATTACTGACGTTAAATGCGACTCCAACAGATGGTCATAAAATGCCACTTACAACAAAATGAATTGGAATAAGGTGCTTCCTACTAAAAGAGCAAAAATCAAAATCTACCGCAACCAATAAACGGGAGCTTACCCAAAAAAATCACGAGGAGATTGAGCAAAAAAATAAAACGAAAAATCGTTTGGTAAAAGTAAAAATTCACCTAATAACACGTTTCAAAACCTATCGCTTTTGCCCAGTGTTCCCTATCTTGCAACCGATAAACACAAAATAGACAGGACCGCACTTAGCGTAAAACAAATTTAAAAAATTTGTTACAGGCTGATACATCAAATCCGCGTCCCCGTGATATATTAGTTAGATTTCTATCATATGGATCGCGGAGTGCAGTAATTTGTAACAGGAAGCTGTTGAAGAGTAAAATAAAATAAAATTTCATCACATAATAGAGCAGAATGACTAAAATCACGACGAAATTTGGCTTTCCACTTTTGAAAACACAACTAATAATCATGAAATTACACAAAATTTGGTTACGAGAACAACGCCGTTTTAAATTGCATCTCCATTAACAAACTTGGAAATTCTCGAAGAAATGGATGGTGAAGACATTGTAAAGTACATCAAAGCCCAGAGATTACGATGGTGGGGACACATAATGAGAGCTAATAACGAGGAAATAACAAGATCGATAATGTCATGGAAACCCATGGAAGATCGTTCGAGAGGAAGACCAAAACTAAGATGGTGCGATGGAGTAACAGTTGATCTCAAGAAAATGGGAGAAAGAGAATGGCGGCAGAAAGTGATGAATCGCACAGCTTGGAGAAAAATAATAAGAGACGCTAAAACACACAAGGACCTTTAATAAAGTGTAATCACGAGGACCAATCCACCTCAAAAAATAGATTTTGTAAGTCCTTAACGGACAGCTAAATTGTTCTGCAATGTAACGCTAAATATTATTATTATTATTAAAACGCGCAGCAAACGGTACCTACTTTAATCTTGCAATAAAGATCAATAGTACCGCAACAATAATCAATAGTGCCGCTTGCACTTTTATCAAAATATATCAATTCAATATGGCACGTTTCATTTGTAATAAAGCAATGTACTTGACGAATGTTGACATCCAGTTACTATATAATATTCTGTATCTATATCTATGTAGATAGTCGCAGCTATCTCTCTCGCGGAACCGTCTTATAATTTACCGTACTCTTCTAACTCACCTATTGTCTCCGAGACTTAAATCGGTCTGGCTCCTTCTTAAACAACTGAATATCTGTCTGGCAAATTAATTTTAGGTTCTTTGATTACAGTACTATATCATATTAAAATTTCAGCTATACTAAAATCATTTGAAAATAATTTTTTTTTTATTATTAAAATAGTATCTGGCACCGACTTAGCAACGACCAAATTGTCTGGCACTTTGAGTTTATATTGCTAAAAGGATATAGAAAATTATGAAATTCAAAAATTTCATCCTAAAATGATTTGAAAATACGAAATTTGTACCTGTACAAATGAGATGCGCAGAGGAAACGCAACCGTTCCCAGCAGCCAGATGTGCCGCATCCCTATCATGCTTCAACAAGAAAATGATTATCAAAAGACCAGCCGACCTAAAATTCTTTTTTTTGCGACGTTGCTAGCTCTCGTACTAAATCTGATTAATAAATATCATAACCTGGTTACAAATTAAACTTTTTTTTTTTTTTAACCTCTACGAATATTTACAATCTGTTAGTACAAACAATAAGTAAAATGTATGACAGGAATAATGGACGTGTGGAAGTGAATCCAATGATTCGCTTCCTTGAACTTCAACTCGATGGTTCCTATTATTGGGTGTCAACTATTTGCTTCTAGTGCATTAGGTTTTAAATCTTAATACCAGGTCAGAAGGTCTGAATCGCTTTAGTCTGCGCACTTCTCTGTCGTTGGCTAGGTCTACTGCCAAGCTATTTGGATGAGCACTAAGTCTATCAAAGTAAATTCCACTATACTTTGCTATTTCATCCTGCACCGATTTCACTTGTAAGTCGCGCTGTATTATTTTGTTTGTCACATACCACGGGGCATCGACGATCATTCTCAGGACCTTGGATTGGAATCTCTGAACGATTTCGATGTTTGAGATGGAAGCCGAACCCCAGAGTTGGATTCCGTAGGTCCATATTGGTTTGAGGATCGTCTTGTAGATCAGTAACTTGTTCTCTGTTGAGAGTCGAGAGTTTCGTCCCATCAGCCAATACATCTTGGTCAGTTTGCAGCCCAGTTGTTTCCTCTTTGCAAAGATGTGCTTCCTCCACGTGAGCCGTCTGTCCAAATGAATTCCAAGATATTTGGCGTCATCACTTGCTGGTAGTTGTTTGCTGTTTAGGAAGACTGGTGGGCACGTTTCCCTACCCATCGTAAACGTAACTTGTACTGATTTTGTTTCGTTGGCTCTAATGCGCCATTTTTTTAACCACGTTTGGATTTCGTTTAGATGACTTTGCAACATCTGTGAGGCAATTATTGGGTTTTGGTGTACCGCCAGCACAGCGGTGTCATCGGCAAATGTGGCAGTGACGGTATTTTTCTTAGTAGGTAGGTCCGCGGTGTGCAGAATGTACAAAACCGGGGCAAGAACGCTCCCCTGTGGAACCCCCGAGTTAATATTAAAGAGCGATGTGCATTTGTCTCGGTATTTCACCAAGTAGTGTCTCTCAAGTAGATATGATTTTAAAATTCTGTACATGTTGTGAG
The DNA here is from genome assembly GCA_963170105.1 of Cantharis lateralis. Taxonomy (NCBI): domain Eukaryota; kingdom Metazoa; phylum Arthropoda; class Insecta; order Coleoptera; family Cantharidae; genus Cantharis; species Cantharis lateralis. The sequence goes on from OY720629.1 coordinate 17,556,376, forward strand.
GCAAGATCTTTTTTATTTTGAACAGCAGTCCATCATGCCAGACCCTATCAAATGCCTGCGATATATCAAGAAAGGCTGCAGCACAGTAGCTCTTGGTTTCCAGTGCATGACAGATTTCGGTGGCAACACGATGCACCTGCTCTATTGTTGAGTGCTGTTGTCTAAAGCCGAATTGATGATCGGGTATTAGATCACGTTTCTGCAGGAGTGGCTCCAGTCTCTTCAGGACCATCCTTTCAAGCAATTTTGACAGGATTGGCAGCAAACTAATTGGTCTGTAAGAGGTCACATCGTTTGGTGGTTTTCCGGGTTTGGGTATAAGGATAACTTGGGCTATCTTCCACTGAATAGGAAAGTATTCGAGTCTTGTAATGGCATTGAATAGATGTGTTATGTACCTGATGCCTCTGTCGGGTAGTTCCTTGATTATTCTGCCGGTTATCAGGTCGTATCCCGGTGCCTTTCTGGAGTTTAGGTTTTTTGCTATCATGGATCTTATTTCTGTTGTTTTGAAGGGTTTTATTGGCATGTCCAGTTGGTCAGGTGAGTCAAGGAATTCCGTTATTCTGTTTTCTTCGTTAAGAGAAATTTCTGATTTAAAAGGTTCGAAAACTTGAGATAAGTGTTCAGCAAATAGTTGAGCCTTTTCTGAATTGCTTCTTGCCCAGTTGCCGTTTTTTTTCCTGATTGGTGGATTTGCTTCTTGTGACTTGTTTAGATATTTTGTCGCCTTCCAAAGCGAGTAATCAGTAGAATCTGAAGCGGAAAGATTTTGTAGATAATTTTGAGTGACTGCATTGCTATTGTTTACAAGTAGTGTTTTTAATTCTCTTATTGCTCTGTTTAGATTTGTTTTATCTTGTGGTGCTCTAGTATTTTGCCACTGCTTGCGTAGTTGGCGCTTTTCTAAAATTTTCTCTTGAATATGTGTAGGGCAGTTGTACGATGGTGTAGATATGTCCTTGGCCTCTGGAGTTGAGTTCCATACCGCTTGCTGGATATTCTGCGTTAGGTGTTCTACTGCTGTATCAATGTCCTGATTTGTTTTTAGGGGAACTTCAAGTATCAAAGTTTCATCGATGGTTCTTTTAAACTTTTTCCAATTTGTAAACTTATTTGCGAGGGATGGGGGTTTCTCAATCGGCATAACTTTAGTACTCAGTGTTACGATTATGGGAGTGTGATCTGATGACAGTAGGTCCAAGCAGGATTTCGCTTTAAATCGACCCGTAGGTATGCCCTTTACAACGCAGAAATCGATGACATCAGGCAGCTTGCTTGGATCGGTTGGCCAGTAAGTAGGTTCGCCTGTCGATATTTGGTTTAAATTATTTTCGTCCATAGTTTTTGAGAGTTCACGGCCTTTGGAAGTTATGAGTCTAGAGCCCTAGCGTGTATGCTTTGCATTGTAGTCTCCTCCGGCAATAAATCTAGAACCAAGGGTGTTATAACAGTGTTCAAATTGTACCTTCTTAATTGTATGTCTTGGCGGACAGTAGACCGCTGCTACAACCATGGAACCGTTCCATTCCTCTACGGAGATGCACGTGGCTTGAATGTGCTTATGTTTGTATTCTTCCATTTGATGGTGTTTTATGGAGTTTTTAATAATTATGGCGGTGCCGCCGTGTGCTGTGCCATCTGGATGCTGAGTGTCATAAACGGTGTAGTTTGGTATTCTTAAATAACTCATTTTCGTGAAATGCGTTTCTGAAATTAACATAAGATCAATATTTTCCTTAAGTAGGAACATTTTTATATGTTTGGTATGTTGGGCTAAGCCGTTTGAATTCCAGATTGCGATTTTTAGAAGACCTGCCATTAGGCCATTTTGGAGACGAGGGCTGTTAGAAGGTTCAACATAGTTCCTATTTGCTTCATGAGGTCTTTCATCATATGTTTCAGTTCTTGCATATCGCTTGATTGTTGTTCCAAAGGAACTGGAATTTGTGGTTGGTGTAGGTTTCCGGTTAACGCCTGTGAGTATGAGCTGTTTACATAGATTGGTTGGCTGTGTGTTTGATTTGAATGGATGGCATTTGGGCTTTGGGCTTTGTTTGCAGGAACAGTATTACTGATTTGTTTGCTTCTAAGGGGTGGAAATTTTTTGTCTTGGAGTTCCTTATATATTATGCATCCCTTGTAGTTTGCTGGGTGATTTCCATCACAAAGCACGCATTTCACCAAGTTTGACCTTTCTGTTCTGGTGCAATTCAAAGTAAGGTGTTCTTCCGTGCACTTGACACAGCGAGGACTGTGGTGGCAGAATTTTTTTGTGTGCCCGTAGCGTTGGCATAATATGCCTTCCTACCGATAATTCACCGGGGGTGGTTACGGGCCGAGAGGGGAAATTTTTTTGCTCAGTTTTGCAATATCTAGCGCCGTTCTTGAGTTATAGCTAATTCAAAAATATTTTTTTCATAATGCTATAATATTGTGAATAATTTTATCATAACATTTAATTTTTTTGTTTCCCGATAAAAAAATATACTCAGCTCTACTCGAAACAATATCCGCTATTGGGCTTATAATGGCTCAATAACGGATACTTTTCGAGGCTCGGCCAGTAATATACTATTAATCTGTCAAAATAACTTGTCGATCAAGCCTGCTAATGGTTTTTTATTTAAAAAGCGCTATTTCTTAATTTTATACTATCGAGATTTTAACAATAATTAAAAATCAAGATATCAAATGTTAAATATCTATAGATGCGGCATAATATTTTTTTTAATGTGATATACTTTCTATTCTAATCTGTTATAATGGGAAGCAGAAATTTAGAAAAAATTAATTTCCCATGTAAATTCCCTATGTTCAAAAATCGGACGGTCACCCGGTATAAGTAATAAGATGAAAATTATAAGTCAAATAAGTGTAAAAAAAGTTCTTTAAAAAACACCAGAAGTTGCCCAAATATGCATCATTTGCTCAAATATGCACCAAACACTGAAAATATGCTAAATATGCATTTTGATAAGCGGTTTTTCGGATTTGATTTTGACAAATTCTTCCAGATTTAAAAACGAATCTGTTGGCATATCGATATTAAACAATATGTAAAAGCACAAAATCCGAGCTCTAATAATAACAAACAATCTGATGTGGCCAGCACGGGAGGTCTGTACTTAGAATATAAAATAGGAAGGAAGGAGCGAATGTATTATAACATATTGAACTGTAATTGTTTTATTTCTTATTTAACTAAACACGATTTAATCACAACATACTTTTATTTCCAAAAACAATCACAACCTTTTCTCATTTTTCATTTCTAAAATTTTCACCATCTACGCGTCTGGCTCTTCCGCCATATTCGACCGGAAAAGCACTATCCCTCGCTAGTCGGCGCCAAAATCAACCTCTAGCGGGAATTTAAAACTTCACAGAAATAAATGAAATTTCAAAATCCAACAAACAAAACTAACAATTTAAAACTAACGTAACCCCCGCCCTTTGTACACGAATACCACGACAATATGCATCAAAAGCGAGTCAAAAGTCGTGGGTAGAAGCTCCGCCCAGCATATGAACTTTGTTATTGGTGACTCAAATTTTAAATTGATATTATGGTTAGTTGCAGTGTTTGTGGGACTTCTAAGACCAAAAAAATAAATATAGTATAACTTGTCACGAGTAATAGTCCAGGAAAAATAGACAAAACAATGGGTTGAGTTGGAAATAATTTGTACCAGGCTAAATTTTTGCATGCACCTTAGTATTATGGATATGAACAATGTTTCAAAGTTCCCCATCGATATCCTTCGCTAGCTGTGTTACGCGAGATCAAACGTCGCTAAAAGCAGTTTTTCGCATATATCTCGAGAACGACGATAATTAGTGAAAAAACTAAAAGGAACTAATTTGTAACTAAGGCAATTTGCTATAAAAAGTTATTTAAAAGTTTTTTTGTAACAAAAGTAGTTTCATTTACATGTTGACTCAAATATTTCACTCAACTAATATATCATTGTGAAGCAGGCAAAACATGATGCTGATATTCTGATCATCGAAACAGCAATATAACAGTCACATACGAGTACTACCGTTATGGTTGGCGAGGATGTGGACACTTGATGGACATATTAATTGCGCGAACACTTCTTCAGGGACAAAATATTGTATTTTCAGAAGCCTGGTAAAGCAAAAGTGGAATCAAAAATGTATTGTTCTCGAAGTTTAGCTTCATAATATCCAAAATGTCATCTCCATATTTTATTTCTCCACGCAATTACAGGCTGTGATATGACATTTGCTCTATTTCGGAAAGGTAAATTGATCCTCCCCATTGACCCATTGACTGGGGTTGGGCATTACAAAATAATATCCTAGAGCCAATGACAACTCTGCTGCAAGCTGCTCCAGAGGTATTACTTAATACAGCATTTTGAAATTGCAAGAAAATATGTGCTTTCAATTGTGGATGTCGGAAAGAAGGATTGAACTGCTCTATAGTTTGTAGCCAATGTTCGAACACGGTATCATTATTTAATATTGATAACGTGGAGAATGATGACAGCATCGATCCGTCGTTATACTCCGATACCGATGAAGAATGTTAATACCACGATCACTGAATAATGTATACGTAAATAAATGTGTAATAAATGCATTCACATTAAATTAAACAAAAATACATGTTTCCGTCATTACCTATATCCTAAGATCACTCTTTATTCTCCGAGTAAAGTGTTCTACATTCTTGGTTCTTTGAAACACCGTATTTCGTGACCAATTGTCCCTACAAAAAAACTTTCAAATAACTTTTTATAGAAAATCGGCTTAACTACAAATTAGCTCTCTATATTTTTTTCAATGGATGTCACCGTTCTTGAGATATATGCGAAAAACTGTTTTTGGCGACCTTTAACACAGCTAGCGGAAAATATATCGATGGGGAACTTTGAGACATTGTTCATGTCCATAATACTAAGGTGCATGCAAAAATTTAGCCTGTTACAAATTATTTCCATGTGGAAGTCTATTTTTCCTGGACTATAAGCACTTAGAGTTATTTAAATAATTTTATAACAAAAACATAAATTTGTGAGGTTACTGACCATAATCTGCTTAAATCATTGGCGTACAAATTACGAAGTAATCGTATATAATTATTTACATTAAACACCGTTTTTATAATTTATATTTCCAAAAAATGAGATGAGAAAGGCTATTTAGTTGAAAAATATTAAAATTCCTGAATATTGGTTTCCAACTCGATCGTCATGCTTGTGTTCAAAACATTTTAGTGACTATGCTACGCCCCTGGCAATTATATCAACTGGCCGCCATTGACGACCAACTTGACTCGGACTTGATATTCATACGCTCCTTCCTCCCAACTCTATATTCTAAGCTCCCGTATGCCGTATGACATGTCAAATGCCAAACTTATTATTAATATAAACAAACATAATATTATGAAAACGATCATGGATTACCAGAAACCAGATATTCGGTGAAATTTTCTAAGGAAGGTTGTTATTGATAACAACTGCATTAAGTTGATAAGTGAAGAGTTAGTTGTTATGACCGAATTTGCTATTTTCTAAAATTCAAAGTTGTTAAAGTTAACGACTTGTTGTTATTTTTTATCGCTATCGTAGCAACTGCTAAATTGTGGTGTTTTACGGTAACAACATTGGCTTCTCACGATATATAGGTATTATTGTAAGGACATGAGTTTTTACATATTATTGAAGAGCAAGAACAAAGATAATTATTGTATTCATCTAATTAGTTTATTAAAGCTTATATAATAAAGTTCATTAAAGATTATATAATAATATTTTAAACTAAAACCAAGTTAAATAAACGCTTAAGTTTTTTTTTTTTAATTGTATTTATTAAACACGATATTTCGAAAGCGGTTTTAGTTTAAAATATTGTTATAATTTATCACAAGTTACGAATTCTAAAATTTAAATAATGTAATACTCGTATAAGAACTAAGATAGTTTCTGAAGATAACCCAATAGAATAAGTGAATAAATTTAAGTTTTTGGGCTGTAGTGTGGACCTCCACGAAGAACGAGATATGCAAGAGAAGGTAGAAAAATTCAACTACTTCAATGGAACTATAGCATGTACGCTGAAGAAATGTAGAAATACCGCTACACTGATGACATTCTACAAAGTTATGTCTGTACCAGCACTTACATACGGAAGTGAGACCTGGGTTGCGTTTCATAATATTACTAATACCACAGATTAAATACTACAGATAGCTCGCGCTTATGGGAGAAAGAGTGTCCCTTTTCAGGTATTTGGAAGCCAATTTTCTTAGTATGGAAGCCATTCACTTTATATTATAGAGGCGCTGGCTGTTCGTGTTTATTCGTGGTTACGTTATCATTTCTCTTCTAGCCGCGGTTGTTGTACGATCGTGCTGCTAGGCATTCATTAGCTCACATTGCTAATGTAGCGATAGACCGTGAGTATGGTCGGTTACTTACGGAGTTTTCCTGCTGGTACCCCACCAGAAATATATTACAAGGATAGGCAGCCCTCTAGAATTCAGAAAAATACATTGCGCGAGCTATCTGTAGTATAATCTGTGCTAATACTATTATAGTAGGAAAGTACAAGTGGAATATTATTAATATTATAAAATAATGGAAGATAATTTTTCGCTTTGCATTTAGAGTAGGTTATTTCATTAATAAGTATACCAAAAGCCACGCAGCTAGCTGTTCAGATTAACGATTTGAAGAGTATTTAAAGTCACTTGTAACTTGTAATATTAGTAAATTTTCATTATGAAACAGGGCCCTGAACACTCACGAAAAAAATTAATAGTAAAATTTAACAGGCCGGGATGAGGTTTTTGAGGTCCATTTTAGGACTCACGCGCTTGGACAGAGTCAGAAACGTGAACATCAGGGCCACTCTAAACATCATCGAGCTAAACGAAATAAAAATAAAGTAAAAATCAAGTTTTATAAAAAAAGCTTTATTGAATGAAGACAAATGAAAATTCTTTCTTCTATGTGTGCTCTTACTTGGAACCGAATAGAGTATAAGTTTCTTGTAACATAATTTTCTTTTCAAACTTTAAAGCTTTGGTGGTGCTTCACATATTATACGATAACTTTCGCCGAAGTTGATATCTACTAAGTATACGTTTTTCTTCCTTATAGAAAAGTCTATGAAAGGCACCACCAAAGCTTTAAAGTTTGAAAAGAAAATTATGTTACAAGAAACTTATACTCTATTCGGTTCCAAGCAAGAGCACACATAGAAGAAAGAATTTTCATTTGTCTTCATTCAATAAAGCTTGTTTTATAAAACTTGTTTTTTACTTTATTTTTATTTTGTGGTTTTTAAGTTTTATTACAATCATTAATTAAAATTATTAACTCGTGAAACTCAGCGCCGAAATATTAAAGATATATCTGACATTAACTTGACACTTGAACTAAGTCGATTAATTTTGACACATGCTTACTTGATTTCGCGGCAGATAGATTTGTGTCAAAATTTGTATAGAAAATGTGATAATTATGCGGTGGATGATCAGATCGGTTTCAAAATTTGATAGATTAAAATGTCTCGAGATACAAGTCGGTGTTTCAAATTTCAGCTTGTTTGGATGACTAGAAGTGAATTAAAAAGCAGCCGAAAGATTTTTACCTCCTATATATATACCCGGGTAAGTTAATATAAAGCTTTTAAAAAAATAGCTCAATATCAAAATGAATGGAAAAGTCACATGATAATGACAAACGACCGACTCCCACAACAGCTATACCTATACAGACCAGTCGGAAGAAGAAACGTAGGAAAACCAAAAAAAGATGGATAGTTCAGAGGTGACGTAAGGGCCCAAGCCTAAAACATGGAGAAGTTCATTAAAGCAGGTTATTTAAAAAGTTTCTTACATTTTTTAGAATTGCATCAACATTTGGGGAATTGTACTAATTCTTTTGAAATTCCTGAAATGCAATTTAAGAAAATATTCAGATTAAGCAGAGAACTTGCTTTTTTTTCAGCAATAGATCCGATCTTACCGAGACCATGTAAATCGACGTTTATTCACAATTACTTGAAAGTATAAAAATTTCTTTGCTTACTGATACAGAAACGTAGAACACAACACGAAAAAATTCATTTCTAGGTTAATAAGAAAATAAAATTTATAAGTTACCTTGTGTTTGATTTATAATTTATATAAATTTATAATTTTAAGGACTGACGTCATCCGCGACAAATTCGAACATTATTCGCCATCATTTTGACCGTCATGTTCGCCATCCAATCCGAAAAATTTATGGAAAATATTCAGAGAGGATTTGAGCGAAGACATTTTGCATCGTGTTCGTACCGTCAGCAATGACAATTCAATTGTGTTTCCGGACAATATTTTCAATCAATTAATAAATTAATTTCGTTCCGGGCAGAAAATTGCAGCATTACACTACCTGATACACAGAGCACTGACAGATGAGCAACTACAATCGTAACAGGGAACTGCTAATTATTAAACAGATTGCGATGCAAAACGAATATAACGAAAAAACAATAAACAGAATTATCCACCAAAAGAAACAGACCATAGAACATCCATACTTCAAGATGGATGCAGAGAAGAGCCATAAGTATCGGGTCATCAATTACCAAGGTTTAATCAACGAAAGAGTCAGCAGAATTTTTGCTGAACAAGACATATTACTGGCAAATAAAACCAAGAACAGAATGCTTAGTAACATGCGCACAAACTACAAAAAAGACATATTAGATAGTAGCGGCGTATATCAATTGTACTGCAAGAATTGTGACGAAACATATATAGACTGGTAGAAATATTAGCATCAGAATAAAAGAAGACATAAGAGAAAAACAAAAATTATTATTCGGTAAGCATCTGCACCTGAGAAACCACGAAATCGACATAGACAAGACAAAGCTGCTACACAAACAGGGGAAAGGATACCACTTGATACCAATTCATGCTACCACAAAATGGATCTTCCTGGTGTGTCACCGCACAAAGTGTCACTCAAAGTCGCCGTACCAATTATTCTCTTGCGGAACATTAATCCACCCCGATTGTGTAATAGCACCAGACTCGCTGTAAAGAAACTAATGCCGAATGTTATCGAGGCAACTATTCTTAACGGAAAGTCAAATGTAGAAGATAGGCTCATTCCACGCATTCCCATTATTCCCACCGACATAACATGCCTTTTGATTTCAAGCGACTGCAGTTCCCCATTCGACTTGCATTCTCGATGACAATCAACAAGGCACAAGGTTTAATCACTTCAAGTGTGTGAATTAAACCTAGAAAATCCATGTTTTTCACATGGTCAATTGTATGTTGGATGCTCACGAGTCAGACAGTCAAGAAATGTATTCGTTTTTGCCGAAGAGTACCTACTTGAATAATAAAGTTGTAAAACAATTTAATAAATATTATTTATACTTCTCCTATTATATAAAATATCATTCTATTTCAATGAATTGTCATTGTCAACAAGAACATAAATGTCACTACTAAGGGAATTTTATTGGTCTGTTAGTACTAGCGGACGTTTTCCATTGATTGGTTAAATTTAATGCGTTGAATGGATTCGATTAACAAGATTTTAACTTCCGAAGTTGGAACCTAATTGGTTAATAAAGTAATTATTGTGATAGTATTTTTTTATAAAATTTCTTTTTCTACGGCAGCAACGCGCCGGGTACCAGCTAGTTGCTAAATAAAAAGGACATCTCGATAAGAGATGAAGAAATCATCTTCAAGGTGAATCTAAGGTCGAAAATTGAAATTATCTTTTGTTTCTTCAAGCATGTTAACAAATACTCAACTTTTCGTGTCTAGTAACATAAATAGGTATTTTTCCATTCTCAACGTATCCAAAAACGTGGGTATACCAATTTTGGAGCCGAAAAAGCAAAGACAACAAAAAATATAACTATAATGATTTTTTAAATAAAATTCTTGAAATGCGATTTTCAAGGTCAAGTATGCCTCAAATATTTTTTTTACAACTTTTTTAATTCTGGAATAAAATAACAGGAAAAAAATTCAAATCGTGAAACTCCATTTTCCGCTAAGGACGGGACTGGTCGAATCGACCAGCAGTTTGGTGGCCACTCTATGTGTGTGAACTTGTTGGTTTTATCTATAAACTTTGTGTAAAAACAGAGATCAATTCCATCGTAATACTCCCCGTCCTTAAAAGGTTAACAAACTGACTGAACTGTTCGCTCTATAGAACTTAATATATTACATTTTGACTGTTTGTCGCAGAGAATGTTTTTAATTTTGTATTATAAGCAATCAAAAGCTGATTCAATTATCTTAAAACATACTTCGCTCATGATTAATTTTTTCATTATTTGTCATAAATCAATATGAAATATACAATACGGATCACCTAATCGACAATAATGGTGTACTAATCTACCGGGTTTCATTCTGTGCCTTTTTAAGTCACTGCACTAACTATAACTTGATACTTACGTATTACTTATGTTAGTCTGGATTCATAATGAACATAAGCGTAAGAAATACGAAATACAAATATAAATAAAAGCTTAATCGAGAGTTGAATAATTAATGTTCGGTGCCTGACAAATGGACGCATCCGAAAGGACGCGTCCATTAGGACGCAGACCCAAAAAGATGCAGATCCTAAAGCACGCATACCCAAAAGGGCGAAGACTATAAAGACTCAGACCTAAAAAGACGCAGACCCAGAAAAACGCAAACAATTATTTAACCATAATAATACATAATTTTCGATTAATTATAGCCGGATTTAAGTTGTAAACTAAGATCCTGTTTTTTCAAGATCCGTAATTTTCGAGTTTAAGGTGAAGTAGACGGGAGGGTCGGTTTTGACAAACGTAACCACAGCAATCTCGGATCCACCCTAAAATACACCGTTTTCAAGTGCTATAATAGTTTTGGGAAATAAAGCATTAAATTTTAATCAATATTAAACAATTTCTGTATTTTATTCCATTAATGCTCTTTTTTCTTCATATTTATTTATTTATTTATTTTATTTCTTCTTTATGTTGTATCAAGATATAAATATAAAAATAATATTTTGCGTCTTTATGGTCCGCATCTTTTTCGGTCTGCGTCTATTTGGGTCTGAGTTTTTATGGTTTGCGTTCTTTTGGGTCTACGTCCTTTTTGGTCTGCGTCCTCTTGAGTATGTGTACTTTTGAGTCTGCGTCCTAACGCTCGCGTCATTACGGTCGCATCCTTCCGGCCGCGTCCTTTTGTCCTAGACCGATTAATGTTGGAGTAATTCTTATATTCTGAAAACCCATTTCACATGATTCAGCTTAAGTTTTCAAGTTTATTCGATACTTTATTGAACTTATATTTGCATTTATATTTCTTATGCTTTTTATTATGGATTCACATTTAGTCTTAAGTATCTACTCAGTATTAATATTAAGTAAATATATAATTTAAACTGTCAAAAATTATTTGTACTGACCGCTTCGGTGTGAATAGGATGAGTAGCAAAGAGAAGTCCAGCAAGGGTAGCGAAAGAATGTTTCAATCCCGCAATATAAAGACATACGCGGGTGAACAATAAACTGGCTGTGGCGTGAAGAGTTACGTTTGTGACATGGAACCATAAAGGTTGCAAACCAAAACATAAATAGTTGGCTCTGAAACAATAGACACATAAAATAAGTACTATAATATTGAAATGATAATAAATTATTATTATAATGTTTTATAAACGATATATTATTGAAAGATTACAAATAGTTTGCAAGCTTGAGCTGTTATTTGACAAAATTATGACAATTAAAAAACAAGTAGATACAATTACATAATTTACATATAAACATGTTTCATGCATTTCAGCTGTTTAGCTGTTTGATATTATTCAGAACTATATTAAGTTAAATAATTATTATTAATGTCTACAGGCCAACATTTGTAGAGAGGATACATTAGTAATAGTATACCGATTACCAATTACTGTTAGTATATAATATAATAAAAAAATATTATATATTGTACCATTGTTTATTGTATATAAACATTATTTAAAAACTATTTAAAATAATTTATTTTATTAATATTGTTATGTTAGTGTAAGTAATATTGTATATAGGGCAGTACGCCATTGTAAAAAGAGAGAGTTAGAAATGCATATTTTACTTTTGGGTTGCTATTGTACTTTAGATTTCAAATTTCGTAGTTTTAAATTTTGAAATAAATTTTGATGTAGTGAATTCGGAGATTCCGACGATACACAGTCAGTTTGTGCATGGTACTGATGAATGCCGGAATTTATTAATGGAAGTTAGAAAAGTACATGAGAGTTTGAGTATATTACAAATGAACATAAGAAGTTTGGGAAAGAACTTTGTTAATCTGGAGGTTTATCTGGAAGCTATGGGGCACGACTGACAAGGAGAGGGCTCGTCCTTGGGGTCACGGATTTTAAAACACTATAGGAAAGTACTTCATAATAACAAACTCAAGGCCAAGCGACAGCGTGCAACCCCAAACCGTTTCCAAAAAAAAAACAAAATTGAAAATTGAAAAAAAAAAGACAGACAGTGTTGTTTGTGTTGAACGTCGGCTAAAACTGTGGTCAGAACTGTAGGTAAACCTCTCTGTGTAAAGGCACCTAAGGTGACCGCGATGGTTCCGAGGTAAACGATCCGACTTATCATCTGGTTGGTCCAGGTTATACGTATAATAAATTGTTTTTGAGACAAAAATACTATGATAGATATTAAGAATGAGAAATAACACCGTTATAATTCAATCATTCTATAGGTAAATTGACAAAATTGTTGATAGATAAACATGCGACGTTGATGGGTAGCAAAAAAATTTACAAATTTTTTTTTTTTTTAATTAAAAAGAAAATTTACTCTTGGAGGAATTGAACCTGGACCGACCGGATGATAAATCGTATCGTTTACCTCTGAACCATCTCGGTTTCCTTGTAATTACTGCAACCGAGCAAGTATTATGTCCTGATATTAAATTTTTAACTTTGGTTTTTTCGAAAACGGCTTAGAGTTGCGCGCTGTCTCTTGGCCTTGAGAATTTATTACGAAGTACTTTTCTACCCCAATAGGGTTTTAAAATCCGTGACCCCAAGGACGTGCCCTCTCCTTGTGAGTCATGGGAATGTCCTTGTATTGATATTGGTGCTCTTGGTTTGGGCGGTTACACTCTGCTATTCAATGAAAGTCGTATAAACCGAGACGATGGTGTTGTTGTATACATTAAGAGTCAGTTATCTTCGTCCTCTGAAGTCATAGATGTTATTGGTTTTAAATATTTACGAATTCGGTTAATGTTGTGTGGTGGAGTCATTGCCTTGTCTTCGGTCTGTAGATGCAATGCATATGAGATAGATGAATTTATTAAGTCTCTTCGTTTGTATCTTCAGTATCATGCAAAATTTTGAGATTGTAACTGGTGACACAAACATAAACAAACGTTACACAAACGATCGATACCAAAATTTACCCAAAATTCGCAATGGGCGTGGCTGGGGAAATGCACCTATGTGGCGTGCCGTCTGGATGGCGTGAATGGTAGATTAAATAATTTGGTACTTTTAAGTAGCTCTTGTTGGTGAAATGCGATTCAGACACCAATATGATGTCGATTTTGTGATTTATGATAAAAGTATTGAACGCTTGCCCATGCTGGGACCATTGGCGTTCCATGTAGCTATCTTTGTGGAGGGGATCATTATGGCATTTTGACAGTAGTGTCGTTAAGATTGTTAACATTTGGTGCATTTTATTCATGAGTATGATCATCGTATTTTGTATTGTGTGAATATTTTCGGTTGGTGTTGAATTCATATGTAAATGTTGTTGTCTGTTATTTTTTATTATATGATTTTGTCTTGGTCCTCATGTCATATTTGCATACTACTCTCTTGAATAGAAAGTTCTTCTTTGTTTGAGGGAAGGTTTTGTGTTGTTGCAATTATTAAGGGGGGCGTAGTGTTACAAGATACCAGGAAAACCAAACACAAAATCCGCTACCTACGGTCTCTGCATTTTTAGGAGATTTAGATGAGGAACCGGAAGCTTCATAATGGCAAAAAGGTAATCCTAAAAAATATAGGCAATCTGTCTCCCCGGAGTCAATGATACGAAATGTAAGACAAAAACGCATTACTGAATACGTTCCAATGTTGAGTGGTCCAATACAGATTAACAGAAAAAGCGTTTTCAGCCAATTATTGACTTGGCAAATGAGGAACTGAAGTAAGTAAAGCAAAGCCAAATAAACTACCATCAATATTTGTACCATACTTCCAAGACATTCGACCAGTGGAACAAATTCTAAACAAGGCAGCAAAGGATGGTTACAATATAAAAATTACCAAAATTCAGCCAAATATCGGAGAAAATTATACTAAAGGCATTAAACCTAAACAAAGTCGAAAACCACACTTTACAAATAAATTTTAATTTCCGAGCGGTCCTATACTGAAAAGCCATTAACTTTTCAATTCATTGGCTGACATTACTCAAGCACTTGAGGCTCAATATCATAAAGTAGCCCGTATAACGAACATAACGCAGAAAGAAACAAATTTACAACTTGTTGAAGAAAACGGTGTTTTAAATAATTAAAGCCATCGATTGCTAGTATAGTGATAATAAAGAGGAGGAATCAAAATAAAAATCCTTACACGCGGTTGAAATGCAACTTGTTTTACTTTGCGTGAGAGCCCTTGGACCTATTACAATACCAAAATTATTAATTTTGAAATGTTTTTCAGAATCTTCATTGTCTATTTGACATGATGTCATTGCTCTATTTAAATTAGTTCCTGAAGTAGGTACATACTTGCACTTTGAGAAAGTATAGAAGCCAATATAAAAGGGCATAGCCGGATAAGCACATGAAAAGTGCCCCCGCTCCGAAAATTTTATCCTTTAAGTATGTTATGTAAGTGTAGTTGAAAACGCTACTCACAAATTTTGAGCTCAAAATATTCATTTTTTAGCCAGATATCATAAAAAAACGAAAAATCTAAAAATAATTTTTTTCTCGAGAACTACTGAACCGATATCGTCCAATCAATAGGAGCTATCTTTTATAGCTTTAGCCGACTTAGAGAAAAAAAATTAGAAGTTTCCTATTAAAAAAAAGTGCAAAAAACAAATTTTGAAATTTTCAAAAAAATTTTTTTTGCGTTTTCGAAATAACACCTCTCCAATTATTTTTTTATAAAATCTCTCGGTATTAAACTATAATATATAATTTTTTCTAATTTTAAAAAGTGGTAGGACACCTTCAAAAATAAGGAATAAAAATTATTTTTATTACCTTAAATACATATTACATAATGTATATTTATAGTAGAACGCATTCACACTCAATCTGGTAAACTACGTTGGCCTTTTCTAATGTAGTGGTCTTGTCTTTGGTTTTCGAATAAAGTATTCTTCCCAAGTTGTGATGCCTATGAAATGCCAATTGTAAGCTACCATCTGTGATGCTTTCATTGAAAACTTGTTTTATTTTGTGCGAGAACCAAGGATGATGTGTGACTTTGCTATATTTTCTATTTTCTTTCAGTTTTGACAAGCTCGCATTAGGTTCCGCCTCGAGTTTTTTGAACTTTAGAAACAGTGTACAGTCAACCAATCTTGCCGGAAAACCGTTCGCAAGCATCAGCTGTCGTTTCAGATCATGTAACCTGCTAGCGACCAACCTTTCAGGTACGCACGTGTGGATCCTATGTTTGAGGGTGTTAATGACACTAAGTTTCTGGTTTAGGGGGTGTGAGGAGCCGAAGTTAAGCAGACGATCTGTGGATGACGGCTTTCTGTATATGTCAGTGGCCGTGTATGTAATTAATTGGAAAATGATATGTTTTTTGGTTTTATCAATTTGCCAAATTATTATCACATATTTTATTCTTTGTTACAAAAGTTGTTAATTTTAATAGTGTTAAGTTTATAGAGAGATTTATTATTGTTACATTTGAACATTTTATTTTATTACTTATTTAATTTATTCTAAACGTGCAGTATTTAAAATTAATGCCCATATACTTCTCCAAATATTGATTGATAATAATTTACACAACAAAAATCGATATTACCAAAACCAAGATTACCAGGTCGTGGTAACCCTAAATAGCTTAAATTAAAATTTACAAAATTGTGGTCTTAGGGCCACTAAATGACATAAAAATTCTAAAACTAAAGCAAGCGTTTGTATTTAGTTGGATATTCTCGATAGTAGGGCTCGGTGAAATGAATCAAGACAACTTCTGGAAATTTGTCCCACTCGAATCGAGAATATCGGTTGAAGTTAGTAAGGCTTAAAAATAAAGTAAATAATATTTACAAAAAAATAACATGTAAAACAAAATGTAGCTGGAATCAAAATTATTCTTTTTTTTTTATTATTCATTCAGAATGAAGTTTGAATAGAGTACCTACTTTAATTACATATAAAACAACAACAAAATTAAATCGATGGCTTTGGTTGACGGAATGTTCGAAAATTTGATCAATTTTGAAATACAAATTGACAGTGAAAGCCAACGTTAATTCTTAAGAAAACGAACCAAAATCACGAAGTCAGTAATTGAATAATCGGTTAGTAAAAATGGAATCCAAAAGCACTTACGGAAGGTCATCAAGTTATTTATAGATCACTGAGTTATTGCGCAATTTGTGGTACCCCTCGACGAGGTAATGGAAAATTCCATGTAGATTGTAAGATTTCTTGCCAACGGATTATCGAAATTTTGAAATGGAGGAACAGCTACAGTTGCTAATTTAACCCAAAATATATACGGGCGCGTATTAATTTCTTCAAATTTTTCCACAGGAAATCGCATAACTTAGATATGCTTCATGGCACATTTAATCTTCAAAATACCATAATTTTCAAATGTAAGCCAAAGTAAATTACGAGGGGCCGTCAGCTTTGGAATTAGTTGTACAAATATTTGGAATTTAATCGGAATTATTGGAATTATCGGAATTGATTTGGAATTACCGGAATTATTTGAATTAACATGGAATTATTGGAATTACTTTGGAATTATCGGAATTAATGTGGAATTAAAATAGAATTATTGGAATTAAAATGGAATTATAATGGAATTATTGGAATTGATTTGGAATTACTGGAATTATTGGAATTCTTGGAATTAATATGGAATTACCGGAATTATTGTGGAATTACCGGAATTATTGTGGAATTACCGGAATTATTGTGGAATTACTGGAATTGATGGGGAATTGTTACAAGAATACAAGGGGAGGGTAATGGGGTTAACTAGCTCTCCCCAAGAATAAATATTTATTATAAATCGGTTAAATGCATTCATAACACGAATTTTAATAATGCACATACTGACTTCCTTCTGCATTAGAAATAAAAATATAATAATCTCTTCCTAATCTCTTTACAGCACAATATTTAATTATAAGACAATTTACCACAGGTGACAGGTACCACACGGTACAACAGGTCACAGGTACATTGTAATTTACAATTTGTAAAACACAATATTATTCGTGTTGTTGTGTGAAATTGTATACACTTTTTGTTAGAAATTTTTAAAATGTGTGTATTTATTTCCCAATTCTTATAAAATTCCCAGAGTTTAAGTAAATACTGTGGATCCTTGGTAACTAATTCGGCAAATTTCAAATTTCCTCCAGGTCATTTGGTTGTATTGAAAAAATTGAAATTAAATGCTTTGGAAAAAGTAAAAGCAGTAAATAGCGGCGCTGTAGGCACAGGACATCGAGAAATTCAAGTACGTAATGATAACAGCTCTAAAAGTCTAATGGGGAAAAAATTTGTGTCTGATGAACAAACTGTGCCAGAACAACTAAAAAAATATTTTGCTGATAACAACATTAAAGTACCAAATGAAGATATACATATGCTGCCAAATTTTGAATTTGAATGCAAACTCAGAATCAGATGAAAACTCAAAATATAAGGGTTTCATCAAGTGCATAATTTGCAAAAGAAAAGTAACCATATTTTTGGATAAAAAAAACAGAAAACGTAATGGGTCATATCTAATTTTACAAAACATTTCGAAGCCCATCAAAATGAGAAGAATACCGAAAAACGAATATCAAAAAGAGCAAAGTATTTTTCGATTACTAACTTTTTTGATCAAGAAAATGGTGCCGCAAGTTTAATTTTTCCGTCAACTCTCGGTGACGGTGTTCAAGAAAAAAACTCGGGAGGAAACTTATCAGCAAGCTTTAGAAACTGTAAAAATTCCAGACGACAAATCTTCAAAATATAAAAGTTTTAATAGAAGTATAGACGTATAAAATCAAAACTAGTGCAATGTGCTATAGCTCGAGATCAGACTAAAATAACTGAATTTTTTACAGTGATTATTACCCTCGAGCTGTTTCATACTCATTTCCGACGAATCGGAGAGTTGCATTTGGAGCTGTCTGAGCGGAGACAGGTGCTTGTGTCATGTCATGTGATCTGTCGATCCATGATCGGCCCAATTCTCTACGATCGAATATTGCCCTTGGGACATATTAATGGAATTATTGGAATTACTTTGAAATTATAGGCATTACTTTGGAATTATCGGAATTAATGTGGAATTATCAAAATTAATGTAGAATTATTGGAATTACCGAAATTAATTTGAAATTACTGGAATTCCTACGGAATTATTGGAATTACTTTGAAATGAATGGAATTACTTTGGAATTATCGGAATTAACTGGGAATTATCCTGATTAATTTGGAATTACGGAATTATATTGGATTACTGGAATTTTTTGGAATTAAACTGGAATTGGAATTAATTGTACAAATTTTTTCCAAGCTGGCGGCCCCTCGGTAAATTAATACAGCCACAATCTGCCCAACGAGTTGAGTCAAAGGTCAAAATTCAACTGAGGCGTTGTTTTAAAGAAACCTGTGTACCACCAGTGCTGTTTTGCTATCATAAAATCTGTTCGCCATATCTCCTTTGTTATCCTCATTTCCAACTCGCTCTCCAGTATACTTCCTGCAATCTCTCTTATGTTGCTTCTTTCTCTCTTCAAATCTTTGTAATGTTTGTCCTACATAACATCTTTCGCAATCCTTGCAAGGGATTTTATAAACAATTTCCGACAAATCTTTCTTTTCCACTTTATCTTTTAGACGCTTGTAAAGTTTTATATTGTCTACTACCGTATATACTCCTAACTTGCAGAATGGTTTTAGCACTTTACCAATTTGTTCTGTGAGGTTGTTCTGTGAGGTATGGGAACTTTATATACTTATCTTCCTGTGGACATTCTTTGCTCAGGGTTACCTTCAAATTTGTATGTAGTTTTCTGTTATTATTTTCCGTTCCTTCTAACCATTGTTTGTTAAAGAACCAATTCGGATACCCGTTTTTTTGTAATAGTCGTTTTACTCTTTCTTTGTTTTCTATTGAAATATGGGTGGCTAATATTGATCACTCTTTTTATTAATCCTGCTACAATTGACCTTTTTATTTTTAAGTGATGGTATGAGTTATAATTTACCATTCTTCCTGATGCGATTGGCTTCATATACCAATTTGTCTTTAATGTGCCATCCTCACATCTTATTATTGTCATGTCTAGAAATGGCAACTCTCCGTCCACCTCTTTTTCCATTGTGAACACGATTTGGTCGTGATATCCGTTAAATAAGTTCAAAATGGCCTCTTCGCTACCCCGCGGAACCGCCATTATTGAATCGTCTACATATATTTTAAAGAACGGTACATGGCTTCTTACTTTTCCCAAACAGTTTTCAATTAGTTCTTCCATAACTAGAGCAGCCAACACTGGACTCGCCGGGTCCCCCACTGCTAAACCATCTTCTTGTTTATAAAAATTCCCCCTATATTGGAAGTAACTCATATCAAAGCACGCGCTTATGAGTGAAATCATTTCTTCTCTTGTTAATTCAGTATAAGAACTTATATATTTCCACCTTTTCTTTATGACTTCCAATACTAACTTTTTTGGAATGCTGGAGAACAAAGATACCACGTCTAATGATAATAAGGAGTAACCTCTGGGTAACTTCACAGTTTCAAGCAACTGTACCATCTCATAGGAATTTTTTTAAATTATGTTGGAAGTCGTCAAAAGCATTGTCAGTATGTTACTAATAAATTTCGCTATATTGTAAGTTGTTGGCGACTTTATACTACTTACTACCGGTCTGAATGATACTGCAAGCTTATGGGTTTTTCTTAGTCCATACAGTTTGGAGCTAATATGTAGCATTGCTTCTCATCAATGTCTTATATCGCAGCGTACAGAAGCACTTTACAGCCTGGTGCAGTACCTGTAACGACGAGATAACTGTAGATGCCTCACACATGTCGGCTAATTTTGATCATATTTTATAATCTTGAGGTAACGAAAGAATTGTAAATTGTAATTGTTGTGTAATAATAAAAACTTTTTAGTCCTGAGGAAGCTGCGATAGGCAGCGAAACGTCGACAAAAGATTAGAAGAGTTGTTTTTTGTCCAATTAACCCGCTAAACCTTTTTTTTAATATTATAATAATTATGAAAATTTAGCAGAATGTTCTTAGAATAATGCTCAATATAACAAAATTTAAAAATATTAATAAATAAGCTAATCTGAGAAAAAAAAAATCCCAAAAATATTCTTTTTTCTTGTACCTCAGACCCTTTTCCCCCTTAAAAATATATGACTTACCTGAATGTTAATACAGTTAGCGGTCGATAAGATTTATGACTACTGGGATCTGCCATAGGTGTTCCCCAAAAGTCATTTTTGAATATATAGCTAATTGGATTATGAATTAGAACATCTTTATTAAGCGTTACAGCTGGTATATCGTCATGTACAAAGTCACCGGTTATTCCGTTAAGATAACACGCAATAGCCACAGTGCTTACCACGCTATATATGGGCCATAAACAGGAATGTGATTCTTTTTCGTTCTCGAATGTGTCACTAGTGGAAACTACATTTGCTCTTTGTTTCATTATATTCTTATCTTTTCAGTCACTCTTTTATAGCAAGACTATTTTTTTATTTTCTGATTGAAGAAATTCAAGCAGATTCATTTTAAAAATTCTTTTTATTTTAATATAGTATAATGCACGAGGTAATAAAACTTCTAGCCAATTATCACAAAATCTTACTAGTGAATTTAGTTGATCGATATTTTACTTCTATTAGATGCATTATAGTAAAAATTTTTATACCGACGGCATTCAGAAAAACTTCCAAATTATAAAACCGCTTACGAAATATCAAAATGGTATTCTTAGTTTATAAAAATATTAATATGCAAAGTCATAGACAAACACAGTTTATAAATTTGAAAGCTTTTAGTTCCCGCAACTACGACGTTGCTTCTATATTCTGCAGATTATAAAAAAATTTAATTTAAAGTATTTGCGGCATCGTGTTATAATTGGAAATAGTATACAGCAATGGTCTTCAGTTTCATCCTGCAACAAATCAAAGATATTAATACTTATATTATATGATGTACTATATTCACATTTACTAATATAAATGCAGTAAAATTAGTGTCAAATATCATATAATTTTATACGTCAAACGAGTAAGAAGCCACAAAATGATCAAAAACTTTTTAAAGCTTTTTATTGAAATGAAAAAGAACAAAAAAAACTGTACAAGAAAAAAGTCTGACTTATATTTGCGTAATAATTTTGATAATATGAAGCTTAACAATATTACATTCAAAATTGTTTGTTTAATAGGAGTTTATAATTAATATTGATAATCAAGATTCGATGGAGCGAACAGCTCGATTGACATATTATATTTTCCCCTTAAAAAGATATTCCTAAAACTATTTGGAACAATCTTCAAAATATGCCCGGCTAACGATCTTTAATAAATTTTAAATTTCAGAACAAAATTTGAAATGAAATGAGATCATCGAAATAATTTCATGCCGGCAAGCAGCTGGCCGCTTATCACACAAATTTTTCTAAAATTTTCCAATCAAATTTAAAATTTTACCAATCTCACCATATCCAATTAATTTATTTATCGCTGTTATGCACGGGTTCTTCACTCATAGATAAACTTCCGACAAGTTGTCGGCAGTATATACCCCCGACAAAACAAATTATGGTTTTCGTCACTCTATAGTAGAAGTAGCCGACAAAAATCCTACGGATTGTTGACGGTATTATACATATTTATGAGTGAAGAAACCGGGCTTTAGAAATAAACACTTTCCCATAAAAATCACGATTTTATTCCATATTTATTACACAATTTTTAATCAAATTTTAGACTCATTTAATGACGCTAGGTAGACAAAATCACGGGAAACACAAAAATTTACTAAGTTTAAAACAAAAAATTCAAAATTTAAAAAATAGAGGTTTTCTAACAAACAACTAGAAGTTTTTCAATACCCTCTATATAAGGAAGGAACACGACAATATATTGTATATTGTCGTGCCAGTCCGTAGCGTTAATTATTTTGCAAATTAATCACCCCTAGTGCACACGCATTCTTATTTTTTTTTATAAAACTCTTTAGCCATCATCCAAATTATATAGTGGATATATTATATTATACAATTTGCGGATGGTCCAGTAGTTTTTCCAAAATTAATAAAAATTCTAGATCCAAGATTTGCCGTGGTTGCGCTCCGAGCCATTTTGACAGGCGCTAAACTCATTAAAAACATCCCCCATAGGGCACGGAACTCGAAAAATTACGAGATTCGAAGGCTGGGATCCGAGATTTGCCAATGTCAGGAGCAGGGAAAACTTACCCTCCGCACGCTCTTCGAGCGGCTCCGGTCCGTTTTTGTAAATTGTTGCATTCGAAATTTACATAGATACTATTTCCAGAAATTTGAATTACGGAAATAAAATAAAAATGGAATATTATTGCAAATTATCTTCATTTAATTTAATTATTATTGAAATACACAGTGCCTTTATTAGGTACATTTAATATTTTGTAAAAATGATCGGTAAATTTTATGTTTAGTTAGTCAGAGATCGACTGCTGAAAGTATCAGGTTCGACTCTTGGTAAACTACATAGAAGCAAATTGAAAACTATTAAACTAATGCTGCTACCAAATAACAGATAAAACCTTACGTACCCCAAGCTGGAATGACCACTTCGAAAAAAAAAAAATCGGACTATGTCAGGGATTTAGTGCTCTTTTGTTGCTAATTTGTTGCCGCATTCCCGATTTTGTTGCTCCACTCGTTTAGCCGGAATCAATTAAGCTGCCTGCTTGGGATCAAGCTAGCAAAACCACGTAGGTAATTAATAAACGGAGTGTTGGAAAAATACTTCACAAATACCATAATTTGTTGCTATTTTGTTGCTCTTGAATCGTGAAAATCCCGTCGCCTAATCATCAACCCTTACTCTAGAACCACCCCCATACCATCCCAGAATCAGAGACAACAGGTAACTCATATGGTCTTTTCGAGTTGCAACGGACGATTTCTGCTCACCGACGCACTTTCTCGAAATATATTTCACGCAAGATGTTATCATCGCACGACCCCCTAAAAAACCCATCTCCATACCTACTCGGTGCAAAAGAGAACTGTTACACCGGTGAGGGTTTTTTAAACCATAGCTCACGAAATACCTGAATTGAAAGTTTCGCGATTTTTACGTACAATTCCTTCTCGTGTTTGTTGCTCAATAAATAATAGTTACGAATTTGTTGCTACGCGATTTCGATTTTAACACCCCTCCCCGAATTTGTTGCTACGCGATTTCGACTTGAACACCCCTCCCTGAATTTGTTGCTAACGCGATTTCGACCTTAACACCCCTTCCCGAAATTGTTGCTGTGCGATTTCGACCTGAAAATCCCTGCCCAAATTTGACCAGAAGAGTGGTTCACCCTTTGGAGAAAATAATCACAGTGAAATTTTGTTTCTTATTTTTTATTAATTTATTTTTTCACGTTTGAAAATCGTTCCTTTTGGGTATGTATTAAATTGTGGTTAATTTTTTTCACCCTGTCATACATATCGTCATATTGCAGCCATATAAGGTCACTTCTCTTTGCAACAGCTGTGCAGTGACCGATAGATCCCCTGATCTTCGTGTTTTGATTGGTGCTCCTGCATAATGGACGAAACCCAACAACTCAAAAAAGTCGTTCGTCGTCGACAGAGGATCAAGAAAAGGCCTCGGTAGTTTTCTTAAGTCCACTCAAATTAGATAAAATAGCGGAAGTAACTGATAGAAAGCTGCAAATTGGTATAGAGGTACATTAGGGTTTATGTTTAAACATACTAAAAGTCGGGACCGAAATTCGTTGGGCTAGAGCCGCCATCTTGGAAAAAGGGTACTCCAAATTACTTTTTCGCTGATATCTCGGTAACCGTGCGTTTTAGCAGGAACAGTTTGATATAAAAAGGAAAGACAATAAAATGTTCTATCGAAAAGATAGTATGCACTTTTTAATATTTTATTATTTACGCCGGTAATCCACGTTATCCACATAGAAATAAATTAAACACTGGCATATCGTCGGCGTTCTGGCAAAAATCATTAAGTCCAAATTGTTAGTTCTTAGATAAACAGCTTTTAAGTTTAAGAACTTTCTTTTTTAAGATAGATGGTGTTCTTAACTCTAAATCGCATAAAATGGACTTAATGACTTTTGCCAGAACGGCGACGATATAATATGTATACATTATGCATACAGCATAGTGGTTGTCTCAGATTTGCACCAACAGAGAAAATGATTAAATCTAAAAATTGGTAAATAATATTTATATTATCAAGTTCTTTGTTTATTTTCCTTAGCAAAAGTTTATAAAATTAATATTTTTGATAAAAATAGTTGATAAATATAAGGAATGTACACATGTCATCGACGGTGGATATCTCCTGCACCGCGTGATATGGCACCAGAACGATAGTTTTCAATTGATTTGCGCGACATATACAAATTACGTTAAAAAACATTTTGGTGTTAAATGTGTCATAGTTTTTGACGGATATGACAACAGTGCTACGGCAACAAAGAAGACTGAGCAGACTCGGCGTAGTTCAAGACATATGTGCGCAGATATTCTTTTCGATGAAACCATGGCGGCAACTGTTAATCAAGAAAAATTTTTAAGCAATGACAAAAACAAAAGCAGATTAATTTTGATGTTGGCGGAGAAATTTGAAAACGAAGGATTCATGGTTAAACAGGCTACAGATGACGCGGACACTCTGATAGTAACAACGGCTGTAGACATTTCTGTTACAGATCAAGTTGTTGTTATAGGCGAAGACATTGATCTCCTCGTGTTACTAATAGCTTTAGCCCCGGAAGAGAACAATATTCATTTTATAAAACCGGGAAAAGAAAGAACACACCGTAGAATATACTGCTCACGAGATTTACAATCGGCTGATAGACTGCGCGATAGAATTTTATTCGCACATGCATTTAGTGGGTGTGATACAACATCGTGTCTTTACCAAAAAGGTAAAGTAAAATTTTTCAAACTTTTAAGAGATAGAACCGACTTACACGACGCTGTTAGGATTTTTAACGCCCCGGATGCCACCCACGATGATGTGACCCAGGCAGGAGAAACATTTTTTCTATCCATCTATGGTGCTCCCAAAACTGAAACTTCTCTGAACCGCCATCGCTATAATTCATTCACCAAATCAGTTCATAAAAGAAAATCGAACTTAGCTGCATTACCCCCAACGGCTGCTTAACAGCATTCGTTTCGATGGTATCACCAGATACAAAAGTGGCGTGGATATGAAATTCCACCCGAACTTTGGGGATGGAAAAAGACGGATGATTTTTTAAAACCTATCCCAACGCTTCAGGCGCCTGCTCCCGAATCTTTGCTAAAGTTGATATCTTGCAATTGTAAGAAAGGCTACACTTCATCGTGTGGCTGTAAAAAAGCAGGACTAACATGCGCGACAATCTGCGGATATTGCCATGGTACTTCATGTTTCAACTCGAACCCGGTTATTCCGATGGAAAAAGAGAGTTCTGTTGAAAGAGATATCGATGACAATAATCTGTTCAACACCGATTGTACAAGCGACGATCCTGATGAAGCCGAATTATGTCTGGTGACGAAAGCTGCGGAAATTACTGAGGACGCCATCCCAAGTACAAGTCGCACTATACTATCTTAACCAGTAAGATTTAAATTTATCTGCTATAAAATATTGTGATGAGCACGTTTGATATGTTTTTTAAGTTTAATCTATTTACATTTTTCAGTTTAAAAAAATCAAACAGTGACATCCGATGAACAACACGAAGCCTTTGCAACATTCATTGGTACGACTCACTTTGCTTTCTAAAATTGGAAGTCTATAAGTTTCTAAAAAATTTATATAATAATGAAAATAAACGCAACGGTAATTCTACCGTTTTTAATATTAGATGTAATTATTTTTTATTTCAATATTATCTTAATTACTTGTGGTAAGTATCTTTTAGCTTGATAACTCGGTCCTTTCCTTCCCTTCACCCATCAATAGGTCTTAACAATGTCTGCTAGGTCAATTTTGGAAACTTTTCATGTTTAAAGCCCGTGAGCGCTGAAAACAATGAACCTACGTCTGAAATAATGATTATGTTCTATATTCAACTTGGATTACCGGCATAAATAATAAAAATACTAAAAAGTGCATACTATCTTTTTTATAGACAATTTTAGTATCTTTCTTTCTTTATATAAAACTTTACTTGCTACAATGCACGGTTACCGAGATATCAGCGAAAAAGTAATTTGGAGTACCCTTTTTCCAAGATGGCGGATCGAGCCCAAGGAATTTCGGTCCCGACTTTTAGTATGTTTAAACATAAGCCCTAATGTACCTCTATACCAATTTGCAGCTTTCTATCAGTTACTTCCGCTATTCGTGAAAATTTGATCTAATTTGACTGGCCAATGTGGTTCGAATTATCTCCAAAACGATTTTCGATGAGTGAACCAAGCTAAATGGATGGCGGGCGGTGGTATTTCAATTATGGTAAACATTCCAGAGCGATAAATACTAGAGGCGGAATTGCAGTGATAAGGTAATTCTATTTATATTTAAGTCGAAATCACGTAGCAGAAAATTCGGGGAGGGGTGTTAAGATTGAAATCGCGTAGCAACAAATTCGGGAAGGGGTGTTGAGATCGAAATCGCGTAGCAACTAATTCAGGGAGGGATGTTCAGGTCGAAATCGTTTAGCAACAAATTCAGGGAGGAGTTGTTCAAGTTGAAATCACGTGGCAACAAATTCGGAGAGGGTTGTTCAGGTCGAAATCGCGTAGCAACAAATTCAGGGAGGGGTGTTCAAGTCGAAATCGCGTATCAACAAATTCGGGGAGGGGTGTTAAGATCGAAATCGCGTAGCAACTAATTCAGGGAGGGATGTTCAGTTCGAAATCGTTTAGCAACAAATTCAGGGAGGGGTGTTCAAGTTGAAATCACGTGGCAACAAATTCGGAGAGGGATGTTCAGGTCGAAATCGTGTAGCAACAAATTCAGGAAGGGGTGTTCAGGTCGAAATCGCGTAGCAACAAATTCTGTAACTATTGTTTATTGAGCAACAAACACGAGAAGGAATTGTACGTAAAAATCGCGAAACCTTTAATTCGGTTATTTCGTGAGCCATGGTTTAAAAAACCCTCACCAGTCTAACAGTTATCTTTTGAACCGAGTAGGTATGGGGATGGGTTTTTTAGGGGGGATGCGATGATAACATCTTACGTGAGATATATTTCGAGAAAGTGCGTCGGTGAGCAGAAATCGTCCGTTGCAACTCGAAAAGACCATATGAGTTACCTGTTGTCTCTGATGCTGGGATGGTATGGGGGGTGGTTCTAGAGTAAGGGTTGATGATTAGGCGACGAGATTTTCACGATTCAAGAGCAACAAAATAGCAACAAATTATGGTATTTGTGAAGTATTTTTCCAACACTCCGTTTATTAATTACCTACGTGGTTTTGCTAGCTTGATCCCAAGCAGGCAGCTTAATTGATTCCGGCTAAACGGGTGGAGCAACAAAATCGGGAATGCGGCAACAAATTAGCAACAAAATAACAACAAATTATGGTATTTATGAAATATTTTTCCAATAATCCGTTCAATAATTACCAACGTGGTTTTGCTAGCTTGATCTCAAGCTGGCAGCGCCACCGATTCCGGCGAAACGGGTGGAGCAACAAAATCGGGAATGCGGCAACAAATTACCAACAAAAGAGCACTAAATCCCTGACATAGTCCGAATTTTTTTTTCCGAAGTGGTCATTCCAGCTTGGGGTACGTTAAAACCTTTATGTATCTACAGTATTTGCTGTAACTAACCGCACAAAATTCCCCAATCTGGTTTTAGCAGCGTTGGGATCTAATGCTGTAACCTTTTTTTTAAAAAGAAAGAGGCTGCTTGTTCAGAAATGTACTTCTATGTTGGTACAATGCAGTGCGGACTAAAATAAAAATACAAATATGAATAACTTATTTTGTTTTAATTATACAAATTTATTGATAATTATTAGTTTTTCACCCACACTTTTATTGTAAGTGATGCTTTTCTTTTTCGGGTTACTGTCGATCTTTTAAGAGCACTTCCTTCAAAAGTACGATAGAAATCCATTAAATATTCTAAAAGAGCAAAATTTTTGATTTCTAATGAAGTGAGGATAAATTAAAACGGCCCAACGGTTACTTCACAATTTAATTTTGAAAATCGACTTTTGATGTAAATTTTACAAATTTACCTTCATGTTAGCTTGAAAAAGTCAATCTATTGCCGGCACGTGTGCCCTGCCTATGTCGTGGCAATGCTAATTTAGGTGGGGATAGAGCGTGTTCAGACAAGTTCATGAGGTTGGAGTGTTAACATCGCCCTAGTTACTGCATTTTCGAGTGCATTTGCGAAACGGCGTTTGTAACAATTCCCAACCCCTGAGATTGGCTAATCTAGGATCCCAGCCTTCGAATTTCGTCATTTATTCGAGGCCCGTACTTACGGGGGATGTTTTTAATTTTTGGCGGAGAGTCAGTTTTGACATGCACAAACACGGCTATCTCGGATCCAGGATTTTCGTTAATTTAGGAAAAACTACTGGACCATCCGCAAATTTTATTATTTATATCTACTATATAGACCATTAGCTACCACCCAGTGCAAAAATTTCGGCGAAATTCGAGCTCTTAAAACATCGACCGACCCCCTTTTTCGAATTAAAATTATTCTAAATATATTATTTTATGAAATGTTTTTGTATCCATCCAAAAAGTAAACATATTACATTCACCATGTGGTGTATGTCCCCACCAGAACATCATTTCGTAGATTATGTCTTGCATTGCAGCTCAAAATATTATTTATATCCAAGTTGAAAATTATTATTTCCATTATTTATTTGAGAGACTGTAAAAGTCTTGTAGCCATCTCTGTGATAATGGCTGAACTATAATCATTAATTCAATCTAAAATTATTCCCGCCTGATTTGAATTGAACGATTATTTCTAATTAAATTTTTAATGTGTTATTATAGATAAAATAAATTTTCAAATAATTTATTTATGAGTTCTTTTATACATGTACATTAGTAAATAGGTAGAATATTATTAATTGATAATTAATTTCAGATTTTAAAATAAATATTACTGTTATAAAGAAAAATTTTTAATTTAAAAACCCCTGCTGTCCGTCCTTAAAATGTCACAAATATTATCTCAAAATTTCAAACCGATGTATTGGTGCGTTTTCGAGATGTCCTGAAATGTATGATTTTTTTTCACCTGGCCGATCTTTTTTCCTTTATTTATTAATAATTCTTTGTTAGTAATTATTTCTCCTACTTAAATTGTTTTGCTAAAAAGTTTACAAACATGGTATTTAAACAAATTAAAACCCAAATTACAAAATTTAATTTAAAAAAATAGCCTTTGCCCTTCCTTAATTTATTATAAATATATTTTCCAAATAAAAATAATAAATTATAAATTAGGATTATTAACTTGTGAAAATATATATTTATAAAACTCAAAAACTAAACAAGTTAAACAAACGATTGAAATTCTTAAGATCTTTAATATTTCGATACAGAATGTATCTTCATCAGAAATATTTGAATGTTGCAATGGGAAATTACTAGGAAACGGAATGAGTCTATTGCCATTTGGCCAGCCATCTGTATAGATAAAAACTATACAGTAGTCCGTGAATCAAGGAAAAACCTAAATAATCCGTATTTAGGAAAAACTTGAAACCAATAGTAGAGATATTAAATAAGAAGAGTATTATTAATATTGCTAAGGCCTTCGATGTCCTATTGATGGCATTTTTCCCCTCTTGATTTGAATCATTTCGTGTAGGAGTCTGTCTTTGTAGTTTGTGATTGTTTTTAGTATTTTTGCGTTTTTAAAATCCGCGTCGTGTCCCTCTATTAAAACATGTTTGGCAATAGCTGTAGAATCTGGTTTATTGCATCTAATGGATGAAATGTGACCTCCCATTCTTTTATGTAAGTATTGACTACTTTGCCCAATGTACGAATGAGTGCAGTGTAAACAGTTAATTTTATAAATTATATCTGATTGTTTTTCCCTCGGTATGTCGTCTTTTAGTTGTGTAAAAACTTTCCCTAAATTGTTAGTTGATTTAAATGTTAAGTTTATGTTGTGTTTTTTTAGTTTCCTTTTCATTTGGTGTCCTAAGCCTTGGATATATGGAACCACTGTAAAAGTCCTTGGTAATTTTTCTGTATGGCTAGAATTATTATACAGTTTATTAGTTCTATCTTTGATTAGTTTAAGTATTAGGTGCCCTGGAAAACCATTGTTAATGAGAGTTTGTTTAGCGATGTTTAATGTTTCCTTCCGGTAATCACCATGGGTGAGTTTTAATGCCCTATCGATTATGCCAATTGCTGTTCCAATTACTTGACTTTTGTGATGATACGAATGATAGTTTAAATAGCGTCCAGACCAAGTAGGTTTCTGTGTCCATTTTTATTTTATATTATCCCCGTCGTGAATTAGCATTATATCTAGAAAAGTAATTTCATTATTAAGTTCTTTCTCAATTGTAAATTGAAGGCGAGGGTGAAAGTTGTTAAAATGTTCTAGAATTAAGTCAGTATTCTGTTTGGGGACAGCGGTAATAATATCGTCCACATATCTTTTGTAAAATGGA
The DNA here is from genome assembly GCA_963170105.1 of Cantharis lateralis. NCBI lineage: Eukaryota > Metazoa > Arthropoda > Insecta > Coleoptera > Cantharidae > Cantharis > Cantharis lateralis. The sequence goes on from OY720629.1 coordinate 17,587,521, forward strand.
AGTTTGAAAGGTAAAGTTGAGATGCGGTCAAGTTCTAGAGACTCCATAACCAGGTTAGCTGTTGTGGCCGAAATTGGACTACCCATGGCAGTACCGAAAATTTGTTTATATAAAGTGTTGTTATATTTAAAATATGTAGATTCTAGACAAAGTTTTAGTGCTTCTAGGAATTAGTTTTAAGAATTTCTGTATGAAGTTTTATGTCATTCCATTTATCTTGAACCGCTTCGATAGCCAAATCAATAGGTATGTTGGTGAACAGCGATTTAACGTCAAGAGATATAGGAATGTGATCACTAGGTATCTTGAAATGTTTAACATCATCGATAAATGACCATGAGTCTTTAGTGAAATATTTTGATTTGCCTAAAATATTAGAAATTATTTTAGAAAGATATTTAGACATATTATAAGTTGGAGATTTTAGGCTTGCAACTATCGGTCTTGTTGGAACTCCATCTTTGTGTATTTTTGGGAGCCCATACATCCATGAATCCCCCTTTTTACTACCCTCAATATTTTGAAGCCTTCGTTAGTTGATAACCCCAACTCGAGCTGGTAACCTCAACGAAAAGGTAGGTTTTCATTTGACACATCGCTCGAGTGGCGCCCTCCCGATTTTGTACCCCCACAATTTGGACTTTAAGCTCGGATCCGGGAATTCCTTGTTTTGTAGGAATCCACGACCGTCGCGACTTGAGCTAGCGGCATTCCCGAGTTTCCGAGCGGGCAGCCCATCCACCGCTGCCGATTTTGTGACCACCGGGCAATTTTAGCCCATGACAGCGTGAACATAAAATGCCAAAATATTTGACATACAACAGAAATTGTAGGTTATGAACCTATAAACTTCAAGTTGACAGCTGTTAGTAACAAAAACTGCCGCAAAAGTGAGTGATAAGAGCGCAACGCGAGTGCCTCTCACCACTCCTTTTGAAAAGGGAGCGCTGTTACATTAGGTGAACGGTTGAGAATACGAATAACTACGATTTTCGCTCCACTCGCTTTCAATGACAGCCATATGACAGTTATATCGCTCCGCTCCTCTAAAAGCGAGGACCTCAGAATACCGCCCCAGAAGAGAAAACCGTCATCAACGAGTGTATCACCGAAATGTATTCGCCCCTGTTGAAGCTGTTCGATACGGGATGACTATTCGCATACGTATAAGCGAAACTGATAAAGACATTTACCTGATAGCCTTGGTATCAATTGGTCTGTACACATTTTTAATTTTAACTTGTAAGGTTGAAAGTGTAAGAAACCTATTATTTTAATTGTGAACATGGTGGATTTTCCACCGAAACTATAGTTAATAAATAGTATAAACAAGTGGGAAGATTATTTACGTTTTATTTCATTGATATAATGAAGTACTACCACTACATTTCTGCGGAAACCATTAAAGATATTTTCTTTCTACCTTATCGTGGGTTGAAAAATTTTGAAAAAATATGTAATGTAATAATTCTAATTAGTAGGTAGTTTCAATTTTGCTTTGGTTTCATTCGTTTCGTAGGAAAACGATTTTTAAGTTAGGAGTTGCAACCCCTATTTTCCAAAAACGTGTAAAGCTAGGGGTTTCATAATTGGCCCAAACTTAGTTCCAACAGCTAGAAACATAATAAAGGCACCAATGTTAATATAGACGCCAGTGCAGATTTCATATTATGGCCGTGTTCGACTTGGAAGCTTTTGGTACCAATTGGCGCCAACGCTAACGCTTTAAGCGTTCGATTTGGAAATTTAGATTATTTTAATTATTGAGATTATATGCGCAACGTCACGGATTTCAAATATTTTCACGCTAACAACGCAAATTTCATTTGGGTAGTGCAGCATAAGCGCGACGCTGTGGTGGCAAAAACTGAAAATATTTTTAGCGCAAATTTGAAACTACCTTAAATCTTTAAATTTAATTTAGTATACAATTTCAACAATAATTTATTGTATTAATTCATATTTTACAGTATTGTAAAAATTCATTTATAGGTAAGCATTTTAAGAATTTTGACAATTCTTATTTCAATGATAGAAAATTAAAATATTGCTATAAAAAGTTAAACGACACGCCATAAAATTGTGTCCATAAAAAAAACCAGAAATAAATCGTACCGTGAATATAGAAGTCACACCTGAAGATATGATCAGAAATCCTATTCGGAATTTTGTTCGACAAATGTTTTTTTGTTCGATAGCAGTTATTCGACTTAATATTTATTCGAATGAGCATTTCATCGATTTGGAATTTTATATTGGAATTCGAAACATGCGGACAGCCGGACGGACGGACACGGGGATAGAACATAAGGCTTCCTTACTATACTTTGTATAGAAGCCTAAAACGGGGTCCGATAGTAATCTACGGTCTCAGATTTCTACCCTTTTTTTTGAAAAAGGTGTAGTAAATTAGTTATAGTATACATAAAAAATATCAAATCTGCGGAAAACCTGGTAGTTTTTCCAAAATTTTCATAAATATCTTCTTTAAATTCAATTAAGAAAATTGTCACCTAGTGATTGGCTACACACTGCAGGTTGGAGGAGGAGCCTGTGTAGGCGCCCCTAAGAATGTTATTATTTTTTTTATAGAAAATGTTATTATCTTTCTTTTTGTATATGAAACTTTACTTGTTAAAGCGCACGGTTACCGAGATATTAGCGAAAATGTGATTTGGAGTACCTTTTTTCCAAGATGGCGACTCGAGCCCAAGGAGTTTCGGTCCCGACATTTAGTATGTTCAAACATAAGCCCTAATGTACCTCTGTACCAATTTTCAGCTTTCTATCGGTTACTTCCGCTATTCGTGAAAATTTGACTGGACTATTGGCCATTTTAGCAGCACTAAACGGGGCAAGAATCGATTCAAGATATTCAAACCTTATAGATTATATACAGTAGACTCGCGTTAATGTGAACACGCGCAAATATGAACTATTCAATAATGTGAACAGCAAATTGTGTCCATTGACTATTCCTGTAGTGTGAATTACTAAAAACTTCGATAATGTGAACAGTATTAATTTACTTGATGAACGTGAATAAAACTGCATAAACAAGCAAAAAATGTTTATACACACTAAATCTCTCCATTTGTGTTAAATCAGCTTTAATTGTGTAATAAAAGTGAGTCTTTGTGGATGTAAATATCGCATGTAAATATCGTATACGCATACGTAATACACCACATATTTCATTGTTATTTAGCGCATAAACTTCTGAGCCCTGCAGAGTAGTTACTATTTCAAGGTGTATCCAAAATAAATTATCAAATTTAACTATCAATAAATTAAATGAAACTAATTATCTATGCCATTTCTCAAGTTAATTTTCAAATCAAATTTGAAATCGACCTTATATCAAGAAGCCCCCCCCCCCAGAACTCTCCGATACCGTGCATTTTTAAACAAAATTAAACTCAATCAAAACGAAAGGTATGACTTTACATTAACTAGAAAATAATTTACAACCTTAAAGAAAATTTATACAGGGCTGTATTTAAATAAATCACAAAATAGTATGATAATTATTTTTTGCATTGTATCTTAATGTTGTGCAAAGATATAAAGATAAAAATCTGATGTGGTCAGCACATAACCTCCCGCCTATGACATATCAAATGTCACACTTATATTTTTACTTTCCCCACACGTATACGTATGTATAAGGGAAAGTATTGTAATCCACTCAAAAATTAATAATCGAAATTTTGGTATTAAAATGTTTCTTATCATGTTCTGATACGATTGTGTGAATTTTAGCAAATACCTTAAAGATTAATTCGCGATTTACATTACCGTTGGTGGCGCTGCTAAATGTCAACAATGGCGACTTTATTACGTATTTTTAATGTTGTTTACACGTCAACACAATGGGAAATACGTTATTTTCTACGTAATAAACTAGTTTGAAATTATTCCGCGTGGTGGCGTTTTCTTAATGTAAATAGCGATATGTATGTATTATTGCGACAACGACAATAGCGCCACCAACCGGCTAGGAGTGAAGAATTGCCTGCAATTTTAAATATTGCACAAATAAATCCACCTTTGCCTGATATTGTTCGTTAATTAATTTATTTAATTGTTTCACTAAATCTAATTTCACGCCAACCCGCAAAATTTGAAACAAAATTAAAATATTTAATAATAAAGTATCACTCCCAACCGTATAGAGGCGTTGTTGTAGTCGAATTGTCGCACGTTTTTCCTGTGAGTGACAATATATTTGATTTTAGTAACATGTTTGTCTATATGTCAGTATGTGGTCGTTGGGGTACGAATAAAAATAGTATCAATCGCGCAGGTTGAACCGCGAAATCAAATGTAATGAAATTCGGCATAAACATGTATCGTAGTTAAACTTAGAGGCCAGCTGAAAATAGTGAAAATCCGTTGAAAATTGCGGAAATGATGAACAAAATAAAAAAAGTTCAAATGTCAATTTCTTTTAACCACCTTTTATTACTGTCAATTTGACATAATCTTTTGACGTAAACGCCATCTATGGGGAATGTTATGCGATGTCTACATAGCCGATTTTTTAATTAAAACATAATATGAAAACGATCATGGATTACCATATATTAGTGTTTTTTTTTTCAGAAATTAACACTAGGAAATCAAAAGCCTTTAATTTCTTGTAGCGACTCAACTAGAAAGAATAGGACCTAATATGACATTTTGTTTTTACTGAATATGACCTCCCTATCAAAAAATTAAAAATAAAAATATGTGCGGGAGGTGAAATAATATATAAATTACTTAGATTTTGATGAAAAACTATTTCACTCTTCAAGTAAACTACAACAACCGGTTTGTGAATTCGTACCAAAATCAAAATTTTAGGAAAACCGTATAGGAGTTATCGCACATACAGCCATCCATACATATACAATATACATACACACACCCACACAACCAACCACCTACCCATACATACATACATACAGACATCATTGTGAAACCATAGTGAAACTATGAAAAATGAGTTGTAATGACCCCAATTCGTGCTTATTCGTCAAAAACTCACTAGTCGATTTTTAGCACGATCCCTATACCGCTCTTATAGGTGTGTGTTCCTAGGAATAGAAGATATGGCTAGATGCCGAACGGGTTAAGCAATCCCACAAAATTGCCCACCCCAAGACCCCCCCCAAGAGAGATGAAGGAGATAATGGCAGCTTCGCTGCCAACTGCCCCAATTTTGAACGTTAGTCTACAAAACGGGGGAGGTAAAAATGGGCTATGTAGACATCGCATAACTTTTCCCATAGATGTCGTTAACGTCAAACGCTTATGTCAAATTTACAGTAACAAAATGGTGGTCTAAAAGTAATTGACACTTGAACTTTTCTTATTTTGTTTATCATTTCCGCAATTTTCTACGGATTTTCGCCATTTTCAGCTGGCCTCTAAGTTTAACTATGATGTACGTTTGTACCGAATTTCATAACATTTGATGACGCGGTTCAACCTGTGCGATTGATACCTATTTCTATGCGTACCCCTACGACCACATACTGACGTACAGACGAACATGTTACTAAAATACGTCACAAACGCATCAGAGCATGATAGGAAACATTTTAATACCAAAATTTCGGTTTTGGAATTTAGAGTGGATTACAATACATAGATTACATACATAGTACGTATACGTATGGGGAAAGTAAAAATAAGGAAACGCCTCCGAAATTTTTCGTTTTAAAACAAAACTTTTTTTTTAACGTCATTCTTAGATAAATGTGATTTTTTTGTACAATATAAAACAAACCTAAAACAACCTGGATCCACAAAATATTGGATATTTTAAAAGTTCGGAACTAACTTTACCCAAGTAAATAAATTAGAATTCACAGCACTTTTGATTGAATAATAAACCAAAAAAAAAATGTTTGTACATAAACAATAAATAATGTAAAAGCAAACGAACAGCAAAATTTCGTTTTTACATGTTGCATGCAAGTGAAATGCGCAAATGTATCTGCGGCTTACATGTTATGTTAACAACCAAAATGCGCAGATGAATCAGCGCTATCAGCTTGAGAGCCATGATTATAATATTTCAATACACCTCTATTTGCCAAGAAATGCGTGTATGAGTAAAAATTAAATATTTTAAATATAATTAGTAGGTAAGTAAACAATTTTGGAGATAGATATTGAAAGATGTAAATTTAATAATCGCAATTCATCGATATTTTTTCTAATAGCCTAACTTAGAAATAATCAAGTATCAATGCACTACTAAAAAATTTTTGAAGTAGATACCTACGTGTAATTTCCGAAAACTTAAATAAAATAACATATTTTTATTAAAAATTCATAGACATCATGAGAAATTGAACCTACATAGGTATGTATATCTGTTGCATGCGTGTTATATCGACAAATTTTACAAATTTCATAGTCACAGAAGGTATACGGAACTATACAAAGACAATAAAGATACTAGTAAATTATTTTGACCCAAAGAGTATTTCTACAGTACCTACTACAGTAGATTAGACCAACAAAAAATAGCTGCCGACTTTTTCAACTCGTACTCCTGTACGCCCTTTGAATATTAAATACAGTCTTAAGAGCTACTCTCAACTGCTGCTATACATCATCACTTTATCCCACTTGAGTGTTTGTAAGACCTTTCAAAAAATGAACTTTTACGACAAAGGTTTTTATAATTTTTTTCATTCATTACCATATGAAATTTTCACCATAAATGCAAATGCCTACTTGTAGTATTTAATTGGAAATATTAAAGCTTCACATTTGATCATAATTATAATTCATGTCAGCAAAAAAATTTTGAAACGGAATTGTACAATATATCTACATTATATATGTATATATCTGAGAATAGCGATGTACATTAGCGTAGTTCTTTATTTCTATAATTGATTAGGTGTAAATAAACTTACCCTCAATATATTGATGATGGCTCTACGAAAAAGCAAGTATTTACATAATTACGACAGTAACGAGCACAACATTTATTTTAATAATCGTTCATGTTATAATGATTACTTCAAAAAGTAGAATCAATCCCTTTTCCAAAGGGCGGAAAATACGACTACCTGTAAAAGCTTCACGCTATCGACTACTCTGAAAACGAGCGATGACAACGCCAATGCGTAGGAAATACGAACTTTAGAATTTAAGGTTTTCTATGGATCATCATAATTTATAATTATCTAACTAAATATAATTATCTGAATACTCACGAGGTATTTGTATAAAAATTAATTTTTTTAATCGTGATAGAAAATATAGGCTTAACAATGGCCAATTACCAGGTTCCTTCGTTGAATTATTATGCAAGAATGATCGAATAATTTTTAAACTGAAATATGCAGTTTTTGGTCCTATAATACCATAATAGATTGCAGTGTCGGTCCGTGAGTAAGTAATTTGGGGAGACTGGAAATCTAAAGTACTAACAACAGTATGAATTATTAACAAAACTATGTTAATAAAAATGTTAAAGAATCTATCAGCACTCCATTCTTTTTCTCGACCAAAAATTTAGTAAACCAACTGTAACAGTGAAATTTTATAGTAAATTTACCTTCTCTATAATAATTATTCTAGTGAAAAGCTGGGTGTTGGTCTATTATTTACACTTCTGATAAAGCATTATAATTATTTTTTAACAAAAGTCCAATATATCTATCGTTTAATTCCATTGATGAAAATAATTTAAAAATTATAATAAAGCAATAAAAGCACAAACAAGTAAAAGTTGTAATAGCAAATATATCATAGTTAGGGGTACGTAATTTTCGCAAATAAAATATTAAAAATTCGCATTTAAAAAAATTAGAAAGGCGAAATTTCGCATTTATTCGCAAAAATATCAGAAATTATATACAATATTTTAAATAGAGTTACTCACAAAAATATTCGGCACTCGTTACCAATGTAAATTGGACATTTTGAAATAATTTTTGTCATATAAAAATCAGTTTCGGACAAAAACTTTCTGTAAATTTTTTGTTGAAAATTTTATTCATTTGTTCATATACATTTTTCTATTTTGTCGCTCCGTTTTTGACTGACAGCGACTTAAACAAGACTGTAAAAATGAAAAAAAATATTGTCATATATATTCTATATTATCTCGGAAACGGTTCGAAAAATAGAAAAATGTATATAAAAAATCGGATGTGGCCATCGCATAACTTTCCGAATTATCAAAATTAACGTCCAATTTAGCTCGGTTCACAAAAATTAAAATACAAAATTCCATCAAGGGAGCGCAATAATCGCGAAAAACATTCCAATTAGTATTTAAAAATAATAAAAACAATTGAATTTTTATTTACTACTCGAAAACAAAAGACAATAGTTTATTTTGGTTTTTGCCTTGAGTTTTTCATAAAAAAATATTAAAAACGCATCATCGATTTTTCTGTACCAATTTATCTCTTCTAGTTTAAATAAAATTTGAATAGTAAATTTTAGATATTTTTAGTTTTAATTTCAGAAAAAAAATTACAGAACAAAAGTTGTAGAAAATGTAATAGCTATAATTTTTTGTCATAATAAACTTTTACCTATTTCATTGCGTTTAGAAGTTATGATGGATTTTGTCTTATCGCTTCAGGTAAACCCCCCGTTTCCCCCATTAGATTTTATTCATTTTCAATAGGCTTCGTGAGACAACATATTAAAACTTAAATTTAAAATTTGGAGTGATTTCCTTCTTTAGTTTGGATGCTATCGTGTTCACAGACATACACACACACACCCACCCTCCCACACACACACACTCACAGAGTATACCGGTACCGTCATTTTTGTACAGCACTAGGTTCTTCGTCATTATTTTTTTATGATTTCTCATCTTGAAGAAAGCCGTACAAAAATAGTTGGTCGTAATTTCCCATCTTTAGGTGGATAATTCAATTTTCTCGTGACCTCACCTGTACCGCTCAAAACTGACGGCATAGTGCTTAAAGTTATTCTTTCATATACCAGCATCGTTCTAAACATGATTCAAGGTGGGTCATTTGACCCCCTGAAATTTTCCATGGGCTTGTAGTCTATAAACCTTATTCGAAAGTAGGAAAAAAGACTAAACTCAATTCCAATTTGCTTTTACAAATTATCCGGCGATAATTTTCTTATATTGTATTGAAGATTACTATGTATGTTCAAAATGATATACCGGGTGCTGAATCGAATAGCTGAACATAGGGAATTAACATGTAAAAACTTATTTATGAAAATTCCTGCTTCCCTAATTATTTTAGAGAAAAAATGAAAGACACAAAAAGAATGCAGAAATATAAACTACGTATGATAAAAGCATTAGATTTCATGTAACCTTTTTACAGAGTTAAAAAACGCTTCTAAAGTTCTTAAAATTTTCATTTATAAGCCTGGCCATGTAATGTTTATTTGTTTATTTACATGTAATGTAAATTATATAAATTTTATTTTACTAGGATTTATTATAACCCAACCACTCACTAAAGGCCTCATCGAGTAGCTTAATTAGAGTTTGTAATGATAAAGAACTTAAAAAAAAATTAAAAAAGTATCAAAGTTTATTTACAAATTTAAATTTTCATTATAAAACTCAAATAAGGAAAAAACGTCTTTTTGGTAAATCTATTATCCCCTCCTAGAACCACGGTTTGGATTCGCGCCTGAAACAACCGATGTAATTTTTTTCAAAATAAATAAATAAATAAAAATATAACCATGTGTTACTAATCCATATAATTGTGCAGAAAAATTACGCAAGTTGTACCTGAAAAAGTGATAAAAACAATTTATAAAGTAAAAAAGAAAAACAACAATTTTTGCACATTAGAAATATACGTCGTGCCATAAGTTCTGTCCCAGTTAAAGTACCGGTAAGTTTAAAGTTCAGGTATAAAATTAGAGGTTGATTTGTGGTTGGTATGAAAAGGTACTTTCATAGATAGTAATCGTGTACTTAGTTGAAGTTTTCAGTTTCAATGGTAAACATGGAATGGGGTGCTAAAGAAAATCGGATTGCTGTGATTGCTTTATATAAATGTGCTAAAGAAGTGAGTGAAATTTTTAATTTGCTAAAACCATTAAAAATTTCGAAAAAATTTATTTATCGAACCATAAGTCGATTATAATGAACTTTCGACTGTAAGTGACAGATCAAAAAGTGGACGCCCAAGCACAATAAGAACTCCGGAGGTAGTAAAAGCAGTGCGTGAACGAATTCGAAGAAATCCACTTCGACAACAACGACATACAGCCGTATGCATAGTCAACTAAGTAGCTACTAAACTTTAGGAAGGGGAATAATAATCGACTTACTCCATAAATCGGGTAAAGACGATATCAGCCGTATGCATAGTCATACCCTTAAAATGCTCTTTACTAGCTACTAGTTAGTAGCAGTCTAGTAGCTACTAAAATATTGGTATGCATAGTTCTTTTAAAATGAACGTTAGTATCATTTTTGTTAGTATGATTTTATTGTATAATTTTCTAAATATTTATTTGGCAACTCTGTAAAATATCACCTGACAACCTAAAATTGGCCGTAATATAATGGCTAATACAATGTAACAGCTTTACCTGTTTCTAATCCTACTTATTGCGGTATTAAAGTAGCATCTAAATTTATTTTTCATATACCTGTGTACCTTATAAACTCGAAACTTGAATTTCGGAAGTTCCAGGTCGGCAATGATTGTTTAAATTAATTTAATTGATCACAAATCGATTACAACCCGAGTTGTTCTTTTCTTTATTCTATATAATATTCGCGAAACTTTTCATTGCTATCACAAATCAAAGGAATTTATATGATCTACATAATCATATAAAAATGTTTATAAAATTTTGCAGTACTTTTAATTTTTAAATTGATTTATTTTCAATGCAAAGCGAGCGTGACGAGTATTTAAAAAAATTTAATTTAAATTTCAACTTTAAGTTAAGTTATTAATTATTTATTTTCTAATTATCTATGTTATAGAATTTACCATATTTAAAACAATAAATTAAATAAGAAATTAAATTAAATTTTGACAAAATATAATAGAAAAAAGTGTATAATTTTGTTAAAAGTAAGCTTAAAATGGTCTTAAACATGCCCAAGACCCTCACTAAATTCTTAAAAGCCTACTAAGGATTTTAGAGATCCCACTAAGGATAGTATCCTTTTAACTCGACTATGCATACGGTTTTCTTGGTTACCTACTAACTAAGACACTAGTAGCGCTTTAGTAGCTACTTAGATGACTATTCATACGGCTGGATGTCTCCAAACAGTATAGTTGATCAAATGAGTGAAAATGTCCAAGCGAAAAGGAAGGACGAGTTTCAGCATTTCAAAATATGAAAAAAATGTACTTTCTTTTCTATATCTTAATAAAGCTTATTTAACAAGGCTACCTTTCGAAAATTTTAAAATTAAATTAAAAACTTTGATATGATTTAAAATTATTAAATTCAATAAAAACCATAGCAATATATAATATATTACTATTTCAAATAATTATAGTAGAACGACTAGAAGATGAGATTCATATAACACAATAGTGCAAATAATGTAACAACTTGTTATATCTTTTTAAATAAAGTAGTACTTTATCTTATATCTCTAATTTACTAGTCGTGCCATAAGTTCTGTCCCATGTTTATGACGCTTTATTCAATTCTAAAAAATTAAAAAATCAATTTTTTTAAATTACATTTTATTAATATTATTATAAAGAATAAATTAAAATAAAATTTATTCAAAATGCCCCCCTTTTGACTTCATGCATGCCTTCAAACGCCGGGGCCAGTCGTCTATAGCGGCACGGATGATTAATTATTATTTTTATATTAACTAACGTAATTTTTAAAAACTGTACCTACTAACAAAATATTTACGTGGTAATATGTGAACCGTAAAGTTCACCCACTTAGGATAAGAACCACTTATTCATATTTTAAACTTAACATTCGATATCTTTCAAATAGTTACACTTCAAATTAATATTGCTTTGGAACGTTGAGACCAAATATAATGTAAACAAAAATGTTAACGAATTTGAGAGATTAGTTTGGGATCGGCAGATTTATTCTAACGTCGCTGAAGTGCAGTTCGACCTGTATTTGTGTACTGAACAATAAATTTCATTAGTTTTATTATATTCTTTTATTTATGACTAAATAACAACAAAATTGGCGCAGTCGGTAGGATCACGAAAGGAAAAATTTTGGAATTCCAGTATCTACCATTGGTTTCAACCATTAATTCGCGATCCAGAATCTACAATCATTAGAAGAAATCTCCTAACAAACGTATTTGACGTACCCCAAGCTGGAATGACCACTTTGGAAAAATAATTCGGACTATATCAGGGATTTAGTGCTTTTTTGTTGCTAATTTGTTGCCGCATTCCCGATTTTGTTACTCCACCCGTTTCGCCGGAATCGGTGGCGCTGCCAGCTTGAGATCAAGCTAGCAAAACCACGTTGGTAATTAATGAACGGATTATAGGAAAAATATTTCATAAATACCATAATTTGTTGCTATTTTGTTGTTAATTTATTGACGCATTCCCGATTTTGTTGCTCCACCCGTTTAGCCGGAATCGATTACGCTGCCAGCTTGGGATCAAGCTATCAAAACCACTTAGGTAATTAATAAACGGAGTGTTGGAAAAATACTTCACAAATACAATAATTTGTTGCTATTTTGTTGCTCTTGAATCGTGAAAATCCCGTCGCCTAATCTTAACCTTCACTCTAGAACCACCCCCCATATCATCCCAGCATCAATGACAACAGGTAACTCATATGGTCTTTTCGAGTTGCAACGGACGATTTCTGCTCACCGACGCAAGTTACATTCACCCTAACTTAAGTAGATTAGATTATTATAAAATATCATGTAAAATTACAAAGAATATGTGTAAGTGCATTTTATCTTTAAGGTAAATGCACTGATAGAATATGAGACATCGTTTTCTTGCAGAAAGCGATGATCTAATTAAGTCAGTTGTACTTTTGCTTTCATTAAAGTTACTTCTCATAATATGTTTGTATTATTTTGAATAATGATTATTAAATTTACTTTTTAAAAAGATCAATTTCAAAGGCAAACATTGATCTGGCGCAGTCGGTAGGATTCTCAACGTTAATATTTTGACAAAATCGCGAATTATTAACTTTCGTTTCAACGATTTATTGAGAGAATCCGAAACAAAAATTTTTTAAATAAATTCAAGTGAGTGCAAATTCGAATAACATCGTCAAAGTTGACCTTAATAAGAATTACGTACGCATCGAGGACAAAATCGCCAAGGTGGTACAAGAAAATTGGAGACCAAAAACCAGGACAAAATCGCCCGGTTGGAAATCAACAATTTCAAACAACAACACATCATCATCCATTCTAAGACGAAGATGAAAATTATTCTGTAAGTCCTTTTACATTATCCTTAATAATTTTTATGATAATCATACTATTTGCATCGCGTTCATAAATACTACTTGTACGAATAATTTGTAAATTGCATATTAATATTATTGCAATTAATGTCAATTATTATAAGAGATAGAAGTCCACTTCGTCGTATTCCTGAGGAACAAGAAATAAATATTAATATGGCAGCTACGCGCGTGGAAAAATTCCATATTGACACGGTACCCGAATTTAGTGGCAATCCGGCAACACTAGCAATTTTCATCCGGTCTAGTGAATATTTAATAAATACATATACGGACAGGGATAATGCTAATAACCCTCAAAACGAATTTTTACTTAGAGCCATTATTGGTAAGTTACGTGGACGCGCTTTAGATATTGTAGGTAGTAGAGGAAATTTAAATACTTGGAATGATATTAAAACATTATTATTGCGATTCTTCTCTGATTCAAGAGATGAACAATGTTTGGTAGGAGATTTGTTACACGTTAAACAACAAAAAAATGAAAATGCGGTAAATTTTGGAAACCGATGTCAGGATTTGTTAAGTTTACTTTTGACAAAATTACAATTAACAGAAGATAATGCAAATGTAAGACATATAAAAATTCAAATTTATGAAAAGCAAGCATTAGACGCTTATTTAAGAGGGCTAAATAATAATTTAACAATAAGATTAAGAAACCCTGTTGATTTAGAACAAGCAATTAGCTTTACTATCGAAGAACAAAATTTTTCGTACGCTCAAAATAATTTGTCGCAATCTAATAACTTAAATTCACATAAGGCACAAACCTTTGGTGCAACCCAACGTTTTAATCATCAAAATAATTATAGACCACCACCGTCACCGATTAATCAGAATCAATTTCAAAGAAGGCCAAATTTTAATAATTTTGAAAGGCCCCGTTTTAATAGTAATTTTAAGGTTGTGATTTTATTAGTGGGAGACATAAGCTCCTCCCCTTTTATTTGCTGACCGATAGTTGCGTTTTAAAAATTGAACGTGAATCCCAACAACCTTTTTGCAGGTCTCTTGATTTGTTTTCAAGAAAAAAATTGTTCGTCTTTGCTAAACTAGAATAATAATTGAAAATTGTAACATTTTTAATAGCCTAATTATACAAAAATATTATTGCTTAGTTATTTATAATAAAAAATCTTGGAGATTAATTATTTCTTATACAATGTTCATTATACAAAAGTCATTTAAAAATACAGCGCTCTCTGCTTTTCTGAAGCTCCACTAAAATTTTAGCAATCTGTAAATTTTAATCAAATTTGCTGCAATAATAATATTGAAATTAATCAGAAAATTATTTGACGAAACGTCGAAGGTTGCTTCGAAAATAAACCGAATTTTTTAAATGTTTTAGTTTTAATCGAAGGATAATATATTTGCGGTTGTTCTAAAGGAATTTTTAAGACGATCTGATTTATAACGACTTTAAAAAAAAATAAAATCTGTGTAAAATTGTATCAACTATTTTTCGGCTGTTTTGAAAACTTTCGTATTTTTAAAAGTAATTATCCGATCGGCTAGAAATTTTCTTTAGAACAGTTGTTGAAGCTTTAAGATTCTAAAAATTGAAAAACAATCAAGAAATTATATTTCGTTTTGAAAATTCTTACGACGTTATGTTGATTTTTGTTTCCTATGCGCTCCCATGTGCATGAGAGAAAGAGTACTATACATTTTCTGTCTCACTTATGCCCGCCTTAATAGCGGAAATTCTGGACATTCACGCTATAATAACAATTTTAGATTTAACAATACATTTAAACCTTTTCAAACGCCGTACCGTCTTAATTTTAGTAGACAAGTACCTAACACAAGTAATAACCATAATAACAATAATTCTAATAACCAATATCGTCCGGAACCAATGGATACATCGTCGGGTAATACGAGGCGAACCCAAAATCATTTTCAATCGTGCGGTACTCCAAATTTTGTAGCAGAAGAATTATTCCAACAAGAAATTAATAGTAATGAAATTTCCAATAATCGGGATGCGGAATTTAATAGTGATGAAGATAATCAAAATTTTCAAGAGGACGAACCTCCGACCAATTACCCGTAGTAAACGTATCTAATATTAATACTTCAGCCACAGATTAAATATACTACAGATAGTTCGCGCTTATGGGAGAAAGAGTGTCCCTTTTCAGGTATTTGGAAGCCAATTTTCTTAGTATGGAAGCCATTCACTTTATATTATAGAGGCGCTGGCTGTTCGTGTTTATTCGTGGTTACGTTATATTTCTCTTCTAGCCGCGGTTGTTGTACGATCGTGCTGCTAGGCATTCATTAGCTCACATTGCTATCTAGCGATAGACCGTGGGTATGGTCGGTTACTTACGGAGTTTTCCTGCTGGTACCCCACCAGAAATATATTACAAGGATAGGCAGCCCTCTAGAATTCAGAAAAACACATTGCGCGAGCTATCTGTAGTATATTTAATCTGTGCTTCAGCTTTACCATATATTAAAATTCCCCATGTTAACTTAAAATTTTTAATTGATACAGGATCTTCTAAAACATTGATTAGCCCTAGAGTAGTAAATAAATATTATAAAAATTATGTTAAAGAATCCCCTTTCAAAATTAGAACCGCTCATAAAACTACATATCATAAATTTATTGCCAACATCCCATTACCAAAAATATTTCAAACTAAACAAAATTTTGATTTTTGTATGTTTGACTTTAACCCCAATTATGAAGGATTGATCGGCATGGATCTATTGAAACATTTAGGAGCGAACATTGATTTAAAGAAAGATGTCTTATGTACAAAATACGGTTTAATACCAATTTACTTCGAACCATTAAAATCAAAACAATTTAAATTACAACCGCGTCAACAACAAATCATAAAGGTCCCAGTAAATAGTAATTTAAATTTCGGAATAATCGAGTACAGGAAAGTAACCGAAGGAGTAGAAATTCCTCAATGCCTAGTTAAGATTAAAGATAGGGAAGCAATTATTAGTATCACTAACAGCAACGAAAATGAAAAATTAATAAATATAGAACCCCTAAACGCGATTGAAACGGAAAATATAGAACGAGTAGATTTAAATAAGATATATAATCATGATAGAAAAATTGATAATTTACTAAAAGAAAATTTAGTCAATCTCCGACTAAATCATTTAAATGAAGAAGAAAGCAGAGCGATCAAAAAAATATGTTATGAATATAGAGATGTTTTTCATTGTGCAAAATTACCCTTATCGTTTACTAATATTGTAAAACATGAAATCAAAACTAACGATGATATACCGGTGTTCAAAAAGGCTTATAGAATGCCTCATTCCCAACAACAGGAAGTAGAAAATCAAGTAACCGAATTGTTAGCTAACGACATTATTCAAGATTCCCAAAGCGCTTGGAGTAGTCCAGTTATTGTAGTACCAAAGAAATTAGATGCATCGGGCATTCAAAAATTCCGCATGGTCGTAGATTACAGGTCATTGAACGAAAAGTGTCTCGATGACAAATATCCATTACCGCACGTATCGGATATCCTAGATAAGCTAGGGAAATGTGCATATTTTTCCACGTTAGATGGAATTATCATCAAATTGAGATGCACCCCAAAGACCGAGAAAAAACGGCTTTTTCAACACCGCGAGGTCATTATGAATATAAACGCATGCCTTTTGGTTTAAAAAACGCCCCCGCAACGTTCCAACGAGTAATGGATAATATTTTAAGAGGTATCCAAAACGAAGATTGTATTGTATTTTTAGATGACATAGTAATATTTTCGACTTCGCTGCAGGAGCATATTGATAAATTAAGATTAGTGTTTGATCGGCTTAGAAAAGCAAATTTTTAAATACAAATGGACAAATCGGAATTTTTAAAAAAAAGAAGCGCAGTTTTTAGGTCACATTATTACACCAGAAGGGGTAAAACCAAACCCTGCAAAAATTGAAGCGGTAATAAATTATCCCCCTCCTAGAACGACGAAAGAATTAAAAGGATTTTTGGGTTTAACTGGGTACTATAGAAAATTTATAAAGTAACAAAGCCCCTAACAGTATGTTTAAAAAAGGGAAACAAAATCGAACATGGTAAAGAATTCATTGAAGCTTTTAATAAATGTAAAGATATTCTAGTTAATTATCCGGTATTGCAAAATCCTGATTTCAAAAAACCGTTTATAGTTACTACGGACGCGTCAAACGTGGTAATCGGAGCGGTCCTTTCGCAAGGAACCGTAGGGTCAGATAGACCAATTTGTTATGCGTCGCGTACTTTAAACGAATCTGAAAAAAGATATAGCACTATTGAAAAGGAATTATTAGCAGTAATTTGGGCTACTAAATATTTCAGGCCTTATTTATACGGGCAAAAATTTATCATCTATTCTGACCATCGTCCGCTCGTTTGGCTATCAAAATTAAAGGAACCAAACTCAAAATTACAGAGATGGAAAATTAAATTAGAGGAATATGATTATGAAATAGTTTATAAAAAGGGTAGTCAAAATAATAATGCTGACGCAGTAAGTCGAATAGAAATTCATAACGATGGTAATATAAATTTTAATGATTTTAAAACAGAAAATTTTAATAATCAAATTTTATCTTTACCCACTATCACAGAAAAGAAAGAAACTATTTTCGAAGCCCCAAAAGAATTTTCATTGTGCCACTGTGTAAGTCAAGATTTATATATGAATTCAGGAATCGCTCGTTTATTTAAAGAAAAATACGGACAAGTATCATATTTAAAATCCCAAAATCGAAAATTGCAATCATTTGTTCATCTACAAGAAAATCAAAGATATATTTTCTACTTAATTACTAAAGACTAATATTACGAAAAACCAATGTATAAAGATTTATTTAAATGTTTAGTTAATTTAAAAGAATTTTGTTTACGAAATAATATTAAAAAATTAGCAATGCCAAAATTAGGTTGCGGTCTAGATAAATTAGATTATAATAAAATACGCTCAATGCTTAATTATATTTTTGACGATCAATTTGCTATACAAATATATCATTTAGAAGACGGTTACAATAATAATAATAACGAACGGATAGATGTAAATGCTATAGAAAACGAATCAATGATAAATAATTATGATGAAGACGAAACAGAAAATTTATTAGAAGTGTTATTAGAGGAAGTCCCACTAGCTGACGACATGTCCCCAGGAGATTTGGAGGAGATAATAGAACAATTGGACAGTACAGATACGGTACATTCGGTCAGTCGAAATAAAGAAACCGCCACGATAAAAATATGTCAGGATGTGATCGATTCAAAACCAACTCAATATTTTATATACGCAGTACATGCACAAATGCAACCGGTAAAAGTGGAAAACATTGGAAAAATTAAACGTTATCATGTCCAAATAAACAACAATGATAAAGAAAGCATCGTAAATTTCTTAAAGGAATACACCACAGATTCAAAAAAATATTATATACATTTTGATTCGGATAGTATTTTTCAACAATTTAATAAAGTGGTGCAGGAATTATTTAATTCAAACGGGCCGGAATTAATTTATTGCACTGAAAGAAGAGAAATTTTAAATGAACCGGAAATGATAGAGATAGCTATACAAAATCAACATGAATCAAAAACTAATCATAGAGGTATTTCAGAAACAATCAAACAACTACAAAGAAAATATTATTTTCCCCTGATGCAGGAACTTGTAGCTAAATTTATCGCTAATTGCGAAAAATAGTAAGTACGAAAGAAACCCACCAAGAATAGCAATGATGTTGACGGATACCCCACACCGACCTTTTGAGAAATTACACATTGATATTTATACTTCGGAAAATACTAAATTTTTAACAATAGTGGATGCTTTTACTAAGTTAGGACAGGCCATTGAGGTTAAGTCAAAAAATGCAGTAGATATATTAAACGCTTTAACTCAATATTTTTCTTATTACGGAACCCCCGAAACAATTAGTGCGGATCAGGGTTTAGAATTTCATAACCATATAATTGAAGAATTGCTTGAAGTTCATAAAATAAAAATTCATTATACTACAGCCCATCACCCAGAATCGGATGGAATAATCGAACGTTTCCATAGTACGTTAGCCGAACATGTTAGGTTGTTGAAAACAAAACACCAAGATCCGGTAACCACCTTGATGAAATACGCGATCATTGCATATAACAACTCAATACCTACATTCCAGTACAAATTTAACACCATTAGAACTAACATTAGGTCACACAAAATTACGAGACCCCTACGATTTGTTTTACAACAAACCAATGTATAGCGATTACATGCAAAAACATAAGGAAAAACTAGCTTTAACTTATAATAAGATCAATGAAAATTTAATCAAAAACAAAGAACGGATCGCGTACTACCATAATAATACATGTAATTCATGTGAGGATTACATTTTAAACAGATTTTTAATATTCACGTAGGCGTTTTTAATTACAATTATTATTATGTCGAGTTATATTTACGTATTATGAATTTTATGCCACAGTAGCAAAATTTTTAAATAAAGTCAATTAGTAGTTTTTACTTGCTCGAATGCAGTAGTGTTTTTACTTTCCGAACTCCTTAGTAAGGAAAGTCATGTTATCTGAAAAATTTAAACACCCCATATTTTTTATAAAATTTTTATGTTTCGACGTCCCCTGAAACAATTTTTACTATTTTCGAAAATTGTCTGTGTGCGTATGTACAGTGACTCACAGCGTAAATCATGCCCCTTATGTAGGCAAGGCAAGATTAACATTTTGAAGCCTTTTTTGTCATATAAAAAAAGGTTTTAGAGCAAAAGTTTATAAACATTTTTTGTTGCAAATTTCATTATCTTCAATTTTATTTATATACATTTTTTTATTTTGTCGCGCCGTTTCTGTTTTATAGCGACGTAAACAAGACTCTGTAAAATACAAAAAATATTGTCATCTACTATATCTCGAGAACAGTTGAACAAAATAAAAAATCCATAGGTATTTTTTCTTGTAAATTTGATTCTCTACATTTTTCTTTATATTATACATTTTTCAATTTTGTCACATCGTTTCCGAGATATAAATGACAATATTTTTTGTATTTTACCGAGTTTTGTATAAGTCGCTATAAAACAGAAACGGCACGACGAAATAAAAATGTATATATAAACAAAAATTTAAGGCAATGAAATTTTCAACAAAAAATGTTTATAAAGTTTTGCTATAAATCGATTTTTTTATGACAAAAAAACAGCTTTAAAATGTTCAATTTGCATGGCCAACATAGCAGCGAAAACATTCCAAATTTTAAATTTAAGTTTTCGTCTGTTGCGGCACGAAACCTATTGCAGATGAAAGAATTTATAAGGGGGAACGTGGATTAAGACATAATCCAGCATTATCACAATTAGTGACCAATCAACTCACCACTTTCACAATCAACGTCAAACCAGAAGCGGGACATTACTGGCAGCATAAAAATAACGGGATATTGCTCTTAAAGCCCATTAAACGTTCCAAAAAGGCCACGGAAGACCAGAAAAAGCTGCCAAAAATGCCAGATACCTGTATGCGTATCGCATACCAATATCCCGGTGTCAACGTGAAAATTTACCCCTAGAAATTTTACACCGTTGGGGTAAAATATCCCTAGTAACATTTTACCCTGGGGTAAAATATCACGGGGGTAAAAATTCACGGTTACACCGGAAACAATTTGTTTTCATGCAGCACAAGCATGTGTTGAAACATAGCATGCTTTATTTTTATTTCAATTTCCTATAATATGTTCTAAAGTTAATTTCAAGTAATATGTGAAACATGTTATATGTTAAATTGTTATCAATGAATACTAAAACAATTTTGAATTAATGGAGATATTATTTTTTATTTACATATGCCATAGAAAAGTAATTTAGTACCCAGGTACTACGTATGGCTGGATTAGGTATAGTTTTAGAAAATCTCCAAAAAACTTCACTTAATATTATCATATTTTTGTTATAATTTTTTGCGTGTAGAGAACCTTTTATGTAGAGATGTCGCCGAATCTCAAAAAAATTGGCTTTACAGGAAAAAAGTTATGATGTTTTAAAGTCAAAATAGTACCCGGGTACTAGGTATGGCCCCATAAGGGTTAAAGAAGGACAAGTAGTCTATGAAACTAGCTACAAATACAAAAGAAATAAAACAGGTGAGAAGTTTAACGGCCCCTTTATAATATTAAAAACATTATTACCGGGAAATAAAGCAATCATATTAAAAGTAGGAAGTCCAGATAAGAATAAAGGTCGAACGGTACATTTAAAAAACTTACGACAACCTATTGTTGCAGGATCATCGCGGTCCTCACCTCAACCATCGACATAGATAAATTATAAGAGATGGTTTAATTCTATAGGGAAACACGGTAACACCGTTTGGCGCGACGCGACCGGGGGTGTAATGAACTATTTATTAAAGTTCACAATCAATAATTTAAATTTCTACCATAACGTAGTTTGGATTGCTGCAGACTGTGTGTCGCTCATGTCGCTGATTAAAAGTTTCGTAGTTTGAGCTTGCGTATTGGAAGTTTTACTGGTTCTTAAAGTAATTGCCGCCAATTTTGCAGGTTATTTAGTAGCTTTCATATGTAGCCGTAGTTACTAGTTAATTTGTTTGCTGGAAGTTTACAGGTAAATATAAATTTTATAATTTTGAATTGTTAACTTAAAATTTCAATTTAAATCATGGCCAAGTCTAATAAATGCATTGTTTCTGGTTGTTTTAATTTTTATGAGGGAAAAACTTCTGTTAAAAATTGTTTTAAATTTCCGAAAAACATCAATTACCGTGCTAAATGGATAGATGCAATAAATGCGGCAAATAAAATTTCACAATCCGTAAATACAAATTCACGTATATGTCAGGATCATTTTTCAGTCGACTGTTTTACAAGTACATTAAAAAAAACTTTACGGAAAGGGCCCACTATTTTTCCTACAATTTTTCTAAGTATATCATATTTAAGTCCTCAAATAGATTGTCCAAGTCCTACCGTTGAAGTACTTTCTTCCATTGCTGATATTTCTCCCGTTGCTAGTTGTTCAATTTCAACTAGTGAATTAGTTTCTCCTAAACGTCAGAAATTGACCGTACCACAGCAGCTAAATATTCGGAACACATTAGAATTAACACCTCGAAAAAAAAAATGTATAAAATGAATAGATACCTTCAAGTTAAACTATCTAAATTTAAATCACGTCTGGAAAAATCAAAAAATAAATTAAAAACTGCTATGTCATTTTGTAATAGTAGAGCATATTTGGAATTAGAAAAGAACATGAATCCTGCTGGCTTAGAATTTTTAAAATCTCAAATTGATAATAGTTCAAGTAAACGTCCTAGTTGGACCCTTAATAACAAAATTTTTGCTTTGGCTTTGTGCAAAAAGGGCCCAGCCTCTTATAGATTTCTTCGGCTTTTTTTTAAGTTACCAGCAAAAAGTACATTAAATAAGTTAACCAGAGCGATACCTTTCGACACAGGTATAAATCCTAGTTTATTTCAAAAATTATCAGTTAGGATAGAAAAAATGGACACTTTAGATCGCTTCTATGTTTTAATGTTTGACGAAGTTTCATTGTCCAACACTTACACCTATGATGTGTATGAAGATAGGGTTGTGGGTTATGTTGACTTAGGGGCACTTGGCCGTAAAAATCAAGAAGCAAATCATGCTTTGGTATTCATGATTAGCGGAATTAGGAAGTCATGGAAGCAACCAATTGCTTATTATTTCACTAAAGATCAGATTAAGACCGCAAATTTAAAAGTATTGCTTAAAGATATAATTTTAGAGTTACAAAAAATTTCAATTAGGGTTGTTGCTATGGTATGTGATCAAGGAACGACGAATGCTGCAGCTCTTTCTCAATTAGTTACTGAAGATCTCTCTGATAAACCTGGCCCTTACTTTCATATTAATAATCAGAGAATTGTCACTTTACATGATCCACCACATCTTCTTAAAAACATCCGAAATGCATTATCCAATTATCATATTAAGTACGAAAATTTTAAATTAGCTAAATGGAACCATATCACTGCATGTTATGACTTTGATTTGCAAAGACGTTTTCAGTGCCTCAGAAATGTAAGTCCTCATTACTTCAATTTAAGAAATAGTTCAATTAAAATGAAAGTATCAGTTGCTGCCCGTACCTTAAGTACTTCTGTTGCTGCCGGTTTAGAAACTTGCATTCAAAGTAGTTATTTGCCTTCTGATGCCTTTTACACTGCAGAATTTGTACACGATATTGATTCACTTTTTGATAGTTTCAATAGTAGAACATTAAAAGCTGAAATGGGCAAAAAGTTTCGTCGAGCTGTTACCAAAGAATCTGGTCATATCGAATTTTGGTACAAAATGTTAACAAAAATTGATAGCTGGACCTTTGTTAACAAAAACGATATTAGTAAAATTCATAGAGCACCAGCATGTAAACAAGGCTGGCTTTTAACTATCAGAGGTGTTATAGAAGTGTGGAAAATTTGTCGTGAATCTGGTTTTCAATATTTAAGAACTCGTCAATTAAATCAGGACCCCCTAGAAAATTTATTTAGTGCCGTTCGTCAATGTGGTGCAGCTAATACAAATCCTTCTTGCTACCAATTTATTTCTTCTTTAAAAAGTTGTATTTTAAATAATTTAGTAAGTTTCAAAACTAGAGGCACAAATTGCGAAGCCGACTCCATTGTAGCTTTAGATAATTTAAAACATTTTGTAAGAAATCCTGTCGCAATTAAAGATAAAACTTTTGAAAATAATGAGCTTCACTCTTTAACAATACCACCTTCTTTAACTCACATCATTGAAAATTTTTGTAGTCAGGCTGTTTCATATGTGTGTGGTTTCCTAGTTAAAAAATTACGCATATCTTCATGTGTCAAATGCAGAGCTTCCCTTCTTTCTGAGGATTTACAACCCCATCACGCTTTTACCTCTTTTAAAGAATTTTCAGATGACCAAAAACGATTAAATTATGTAACCTATCCTTTTTTAATTTGTCTAACTCACATTCATGATATTGTTGTACTTTGCTTGAAACATTATGGTTACATCTATCAAATTAAAATAAAATAACCCAAATTTTATTAGAACATGTTAATTTTGATTTTATATCTTGTGAAGATCATTTTGAAGAGATTCGTTTAAAAATAGTTTCCGAGGCAATTTTATTAATAATTCGTAAGTATTATGTGGATATTAGACGAGGCCATGTTTCTTCTAATAGTAGTACTAGTTCAAAGAAATTGAAAATTTTTAAACATATTTAACACAATTTTTATTTTTGTTCCATGATATTCTACGAACTCGGATCAAGGATTTGTGCAATGTTGGAAGTGGTGTAACTCGTGCTAGTCAAAGAAAAGTACCTTGCAACAACTAAGAAGAATATTTACCTAATTTATTGTACCTATAGTTATTATTATTTATCCAGAGTTCCTATTTTTTTATGTTTTTATTAGAACTAAGAAATTGTTACTTGTTTTACTTGTTTACTTAATATTTGTTTTTATTTATTGTACATTATTATTTAGTTCTATTATCTAGAAAGTTTTTATTTTCTGAATTCAGTTTACTTTTTATATCTTAGGTTTCATTTAAACTTGTTATTTAATTCTTTTTATTTAGAAAAAGTTTAATTGTTAAATTTTTATTTTTTTATTGTTAAAATTTAATATCCTGATTTTATTTATTTGTTTCTTAACTAATCCTGTGATTCTCTTTTAACAACGTATTTTACAAAGCTATATTACGCTGTTAGTAACTATTGGTACTAACAGCGTAACATAGCTTTTATAGAATGTTAAACGTTAGAGAATCGCACCATAAGAACTCATATTAACTCATGCTAGTCAAAGAAGTTCCTTACTACAACTAAGAAAAGTATATTATCTAATTTATTGTACATAATATAGTTACCATTAGTTATCTTTATTTATCCCGAGTTCCTATTTTTTTATGTTTCTGTTAGAAGTGAGAAATTAATGTTTTTGTTTTTTGAATTTAGTTTTTAAGTCATAAGTTACATTTAAACATGTTATTTAGTTTTTTATTTTTATTCAGAAAGATTAATTATTGAATTTTTATTTTGTTATTGTTATAATTTAATATTTTTCTGATTTTATTTATTTGTTTCTTAATTAGTGCTGCGGTTCTCTTGTAACATTATATATAAGCTATATATTACGTTATTACTAACTATAATAACCATTGTTACTAACAGCTTAACATAGCTTTTATAGAATGTTAAAAGTTCGAGAATCGCACTCGTTGTAAAAATCTAACCGCTGCTTCACAAAATAGTCTTGTATATTCTTATTTAAAATAATAAATTTGTTGTATTTATATTTTCTGTTGTATTTTTTACATTAGATATTACTTAACACAAGTGATTAATATTTGTTTCGTTAAATATAAAATAATGTATAATAAATCAACTGTTGGTTTTAAAAAAATTTTGCTTGAGAATGATTCTTTTCTATTAAAAGTGAATTTACTTTTAATTAAAAAAAGTTTTCAAACAGAATTTTTTTAAAACCAATAGTTGATTTATTCATTATTTTGAATAAATAAATGAAATTCATATGTATTTCAATCTGCCGCTAATTTTTTTTACTTTATAAAACCCCCAATTGCGGCGCTGTAGTCACAATATTGTTACCACTATTTTACCATTGAATAAAGCATCTCTAGTAATTTATCTATGACCATCGACGTCTCAAGATGTGACATCGATTATTACCCTCGAGCTGTTTCACACTCATTTCCGACGAATCGGAGAGCCGCATTTGGAGCTGTCTGAGCGGAGACAGGTGCTTGTGTACATGTCATGTGATCTGTCGATCGATGATTGGCCCAATTCTCTACGATCGAATATTGCCCGGTCAATATTCGATCGAATATTGCCCTTGGGACATATTTGAACGGCTTGCGGACACGTGACATTTATATCGCCAGTCCGCTTCATACTACATATTCGTTCGCCATCGAAAGCAAACCAGCAAGACTTCTAACTGCAGGGTAAATTGATTTCAGCGCAAGTTTGATCGCATATGCTTATAATTATAATACACACGAATTTTGTATATATCTAACGATTTTGAAAATCTCTGTAGTGAGTTTTGGGTGTTTGATCAATTACAACAAATTAACGAATGAATTTGGTAAAAAAAATCATTTATGAACATAATTGTAAATAAAATTTTGTATCGAATTGTACTAGGGCATAACTGTAAGATAAAAAATAGTATTGTGATAAAATTGGATTCAAGCTTAGAATATATAGTAGGGAGGAAGGAGTGTATGAATACCAAGTCCGAGTCAACGTGGTAGACTATGGCGGACGGTTAATTTAATTGCCAGGAGCGTATCATAGTCACTAAAGTGTTTTGAACACATGCATGACGATCGAGTTGGAGACCAATATTCCGGAATTTTGATATTTTTCAACTAAATAGCCTTTCTCATCTAAATTTTTGGAAATATCTATATATATAAAAATGGATGTATGTATGTATGTATGTTCCATATAGACTCCTAGACCGCTTGACCAATCTTTATGAAATTTGGTGTATAAGCTAATTACGATGCTGCAAAGAAGATAGGCTACTTTATAACGGCTTTCAACAAACTTTAATAAAATATGTGGGATTACCTGACGCCCATGAATAGATTAACGAGATTCCAACACAAACAGTACCGTCGCGTCCGCAGGTTGCTCGACAATAGCAAAATTTCAAAAACCGAAATTGTAGCAAACCCTGTATTTGTATTTTTCAAAATTTATTGATCCAAATCAGGAGCATTCGGACGACATATTAAATGCAACTCCAAATCTATATATATAAAAATGGATGTATGTATTCATACGAGACAAAAATGATGTGCAAGACAGAGACCTGGTGCGAGAACAGCACTTCGACGTAGCCCAGCAACAACATTTTGTGGAAACGCAAACAAGACTTTTAGTTTCTGATCAAAAAAATGCCTACGACAAAATCATGCAAGGTCTAACCGACGCAAATGGCGGAATTTTTTTTCTTGATGCTCCGGGAGGTACAGGCAAAACATTTCTTATCAATTTGATATTGGCGTCGGTTCGAATGCAGAATGGAATCGCACTCGCAGTGGCATCATCGGGAATTGCATCAACGCTACTCCACGGTGGACGTACAGCACATTCAGCACTCAAGCTTCCGTTGAATTTCAACCAGACCGAAACACCAACATGTAACATCAGCAAAAATTCTGGTATGGCCACAATCCTTAAAACGTGCAAAATTATCATTTGGGACGAATGCACTATGGCCCATAAAAAATTGCTCGAAGCGCTGGACCGGACTCTGCGCGATTTCCGAGGAAAAAACCAAGCTATGGGAGGCGCTCTGATACTTCTTGCGGGTGATTTTCGCCAAACTTTGCCCGTTATACCTCGATCAACGCCTGCTGATGAACTGAACGCTTGCTTAATAGCATCGTATTTATGGAACCGAGTTGAAAAAATTACGCTCTCGACAAACATGCGTGTGCATTTACTACAAGATGCGACTGCCCAAACGTTTTCAAAACAACTTTTGGATATCGGAAATGGCAAAATTCCAATTGATCGCACTACAAATGAGATTTCGTTTCCGCCCAATTTTTGTCAAATGCAGCCGAACATTCAAGCTGTTGTAAACAAGGTTTTCCAAGATTTAACGAGCAACTACAAAAATCCTGATTGGCTGTGCGAACGTGCAATTTTAGCCCCCAAAAATGACGATGTGAACAAGCTGAATGAACACATTCAATTGAAATTGCCCGGACAATCAGTCAAATACAAATCAATAGATACACTGATGGAGCAAGAACAAGCAGTCAATTATCCTACCGAATTTCTAAATTCACTAGAGCCACCTGGAATGCCACCACACACATTGAGATTGAAAGTTGGGTCACCGGTTATACTCATTAGAAACTTGAACGCGCCAAAACTGTGCAACGGAACCAAACTGGCCATAAAAAAATTGACACCAAATTTGATCGAGGCAACAATCATCAGTGGCAAATTCAAAGGGGAAGATGTGTTGATTCCCCGCATACCGATGATTACCAACGATTTACCATTCCAGTTCAAGCGGCTTCAATTCCCCTTGCGTCTTGCCTTCGCGATTACAATCAATCTTTAAGCACAAGGGCAATCATTAACTATTGCGGGCTTGAATTTGGAGAATTCGTGTTTTTCACACGGCCAATTGTATGTTGCTTGCTCCCGAGTTGGCACACCAAAAAATTTGTACATTTATTCACCGAATGGAACTACCAAAAATATTGTGTATCCTTTAGCATTACGATAAAATAATAATAGACAACGTCCGTTGGGTCAGCTATGATAAATATATCTACAGAGTGTACCTAAATATTGTTACTTTGGTTTAAATAAATATATAAATTTTATCATCCATTCTACCCGTTTTAAATCTTTTTCAGAATGTTGCTGCACGAAGTCCAAGAGCCTACATCAAAATACTTCAGGCATAAACAAAGCGTTTTATTTTTAATAACATCCCGAGTGAAGCCGGGTATCCATAACTATATATAGATAGACAAAAGAAAAACCAAAATTACTGTTTTGTTGTGTGTACGCATTGCTGAAGTCCGTTCGTATGAAACAAACGAGTAACGGAAAGCAAGATTGGAAAACGTTCGAGTACGTAGACTAATGCAAAGTATTTTATTTTTAAAGAGACCCCGGGCGAAGCCGGGTATCCAGCTAGTAAATTATAAAAGCGGCGTTTAATGTAAATAATTATATAGGATTACTTCGTAATATGTACGCCAATGATTCAAGCAGATTATGGTCAGTAACCTCACAAATTAATGTTTTTGTTATAAAATTAGTTAAATAACTCTAAGTACTTACTTGTGCCAAGTTATACCACAATTAATAGTTTTTTTAATCCTAGAGGTCCCACAAACACTGCAACTCACCATAATTCAACTTTAAAATTTAAAAATATTAGTCACCGATTACAAACGTGGTGCACTGGGCGGAGCTTCTACCCACGACTTTTGACTCGTACTTGATACATGTGTTATAGTCCATTTGCTCCTTCCTTCCTATTTTATATTCAAAGGATTCAAGATAATTTTATACAATGTCAGAAAATGTATGTATAAAATGGTAAATTTTAAAGTTTTCGTTAATTCATTTGCATGCGTTTCTGGCAAGAGGGCGCTAATTATCAAAACGTCACGAAAAAATTACACAATAAAAAGTTTTGAAATTTTACGATTTAGCACCGTTTTGTAATAATCCGGTCCGTTTCTTGATAAAATGAATTGTAAAAATCGAATTTAGTTAAAAAATTTGTAATCTCCTTTTTTTAAAGTACAATAAATGGAAAAATACAGCCATAAAATATTAATGTTGTAGCATGCTTCCTTCACTCGTAGTGCGTGCATTCCTGATTAGATGGTGCTAATTATGCATTTTTTGACAATAGGTGACATATTGAAAAAAAATTTAAATATCGAATTTTTTATTCTCGATTAATAATCATTTAAACAGCCCTCGGGCGCGGAAAAATATCTTGAGTATTTGCCTTCGACCAGGCCTCTCGCCTGCTTCCCTCGGGCTGCGCCCTCGCGAAAGCAATGCTCAAGGCCTGTCCTCAGGAAATACTCGAATATTTCCCGCTCCCTAGGGCTGTTACATATGATTATAATATAGAAATATCCCAAATCAACAACAACGCCGGGCTAATTCCTTTTAAATTAGGCAACGCCCAAAACGTAGTAGATTTGTGGAGCCTGATACAAATCTACGATTTAAGTAGTTTAAAACTAGAATTCATGGTTAGTTATGATAGATTAAAGAGTTCATTGAATAATTCAGATTTAGGAGTAGAATTTTCTAAGGAAATGATTATACGTATAATTATATATTAGAATATAAACTTAAGCAGGTAGAAAATAAATATGAACAAATATAGTGATAGGTACAGATAGCGATAAGATAAGTAACAATCGTCGCACGCGAGGATTTATTAATGGGTTAGGTTCAATTTGGAAAGCCATAACGGGAAACCTTGATCAAACGGACGCAGAGAAATATGATACGGCCATAGCGCAAGTTAAAGAAAGCCAAAATCACGTAAAAACCATAATGGAGCAACAAATTAGCATTACAGATAAAGCCCTATGTGTATTTAATAGATCAATAACTAAATTACACAATAATCAAATAGTATTAGAAGAACGAATAAATGCAGTCGTTAAAATAATGCAAAACGTTACGTTAATTTATTTCAACGAAATCGACAGTTTCATTTTATTAAGGTTGTTAAGAAGGAAATCGAAGTAAATGAAAAGTTTTTGAAATTTTTACAGTATATTATTTGCATAATAAAGAAACTTTTGGCAAACTTTGAACTAATTCCTGTTTTTAGTTATCGAAATAAAAAATATCAAAGTTACGTTTTTACATTGCGGTAAATGCACGGGACGGGTTTGTCATTACTTCGACATCAGCAATGTCATCATTACAAAAATTTGCCAAAATATTTATAGAAGTCTTACAAATAAGTGTAGCAAATTTAAAAAAAGTCCTGTTTTTAGTTTCCGAGAAAATTAAGTTTTTATTCAAAAAAATAGTAGAAAAGCTATCTAGATTCGATAGCTATCAAGAAAAGTTTTTTAAAATGAACAAAAAAAACGTTTAACTGACCAAAACTCTTTAAATGAATAAAATTAAGAACTAAATTATTAAAAACTAAGTATTTTTAATAAAAAAAAACATATTTTCATTATTTTAATTATTAAAATTTTGTTTATTTGAAGTTGGCAGTGAATACATTATCCTATGTATTTAGCATAGGGCAGAGTCCCCACCACAGCTTATCCCCACCCCTCTTCTTAACAACCTTAAGTAATATTTTCAATCAATTAATTTCGGAAGTAGAAATAATCATAGAAATTTTAGACAATGTCGAAAATGCTATTGCCTTTGCTAAATTAAATTCGGTGCACCCATCAATAATTAATCACAACGATCTCAGAACCGAATTAATAAAAATAAATCCACATATAAATAATTTAAAATTACCATATTGTTTAGAATTTAGATGAAGGGAACTTAAACTATTATTATTCAGTAATCAATATTAAAGGATATAATATATGCAAAGAACAAATTATATTCATTTTGGAAATTCCGTTAGTAGAAGAATCACAGTATGATTATTATAAATTTTACTCCTTACCAGTGCTGAAAAAATCCTTATACCAAATAATCGTTCCCACATCCTTATACCTAACAATCAACGACGGACAATATGGGTTCAATGATCGAGAAGTGCAAGGAAATCAGTGAATCAAATTTTCTATGTGATAATCAAATCGTCAATACAATAACAACAAATAATCCTTGCGAAGTTAATTTAATTGAACTAAGAGAAGATTATAAAAATTGTGAAGTTCGGAATAGTTACTTATCAAAAACAAAAATTCAAAAAGTATTAAAAAACAAGTGGATAGTGATCACTGTAAACGCGGTAATAGCAACCAGCAATTGTTCAAATAATATTAACAAATTTAAATTAAATGGTACATATATTGTGACAATTAACAAATATTGTAATTTAAAAATTAATCAAACCATTTTGACTACTTATCAGAACTCTAAACCAATGGTTAACTCATTTTAACATTCCTACAATAGAAATACCCGAAGACAGCAAACACTTTAAATGGGATATCAACCCAATTCATCTAGATGACATCAATCTCAGTGAATTAAACAATATACACTCACAATTAAAACATCAAAAAATTTTGTTAAGTAGTGCAGAACCATTCCATTATAATAATATTAGTTTGTATACGATTTTTCTCTATATTATTATCACCATTTTTATGTTATATTTAATAAAAAAGTATTACCCATGTCTAAAGGCAAAAGTGAATAAAATTCCCAATCAAACAATTGGGGATCCATTAAATGAAATTACTTTGAAAAATTAAATGTATTCAATTGTAATTTTTCCTTTTGGCATGGAGGAGTTACATTCACCCTAACTTATAAGTAGATTAGATTATTATAAAATATCATGTAAAATTACAAAGAATATGTGTAAGTGCATTTTATCTTTAAGGTAAATGCACTGATAGAATATGAAACATCGTTTTCTTGCAGAAAGCGATGATCTAATTAAGTCAGTTGTACTTTTGCTTTCATTAAAGTTACTTCTCATAATATGTTTGTATTATTTTGAATAATGATTATTAAATTTATTTTTTAAATAGATCAATTTCAAAGGCAAACATTTATCTCACACTTTCTCGAAATATGTCTCACGCAAGATGTTATTATCGCACCCCTACCCTAAAAAACCTACTTGGTGGAAAAGAGAACTGTTAGACTGCTAAGGGTTTTTTAAACTATACTAACGAATTACCCGAATAGAAGGTTTTGCGATTTTTACGTCCAACTCCTTCTCGTATTTATTGCTCAATAAATAATAGTCACAGAATTTGTTGCTACGCGATTTCCACAGAGGATCAAGAAAACGTCTCGGTAGTTTTCTTAAGTTAATGTGGTCCGAATTATCTCCAAAACGAATTTGATGAGTGAACCAAGCTAAATGGATGGCCGGTGGTGGTATTTCAATTATGGTAAACATTCCAGAGCGATAAGTACTAGAGGCGGAATTGCAGTGAAAAGGTAATTCTATTTATGTACAGTAAAACTCCAATTATCCGAAATCCGACTGTCGAAATCGGCGATTATCCGAATCGCTTATTATACTTTCGCTTTCAGAATATCGGAAAAAAGTTTAAGACGAAAACTTAGTACGATTCACAAATAATGCATCTGTCCACGAGCGCTATTGTCCTTCCCTCTTCCGTGAAGCTAGTGCAAGCGTAGCGCGAATATCTGTCACTATTCGTTTGGATAAGGGTTTATGGATCAATTTGGGGAGGAGTGTTCAGGTCTAAATCGCGTAGCAACTAATTCAGGGAGGGGTGTTCAGGTCGAAATCGCGTAGGAACTAATTCTGTGACTATTATTTATTGAGTAATAAATACGAGAAGGAGTTGTACGTAAAAATCGCGAAACCTTCAATTCGGGTAATTCGTTAGCTATAGTTTAAAAAACCCTCAGCAGTCTAACAGTTCTCTTTTGCACCGAGTACGTATGGGGATGGGTTTTTTAGGGTAGGGGTGCGATGAAAACATCTTGCGTGAGACATATTTCGAAATAGTGCCTCGGTGAGCAGAAATCGTCCGTTGCAACTCGAAAAGACCATATGAATTACCTGTTGTCATTGATGCTGGGATGGTATGGGGGTGGTTCTAGAGTAAAGGTTAAGATTAGGCGACGGGATTTTCACGATTCAAGAGCAACAAAATAGCAACAAATTATTGTATTTGTGAAGTATTTTTCCAACACTCCGTTTATTAATTACCTACGTGGTTTTGCTAGCTTGATCCCAAGCTGACAGCGCAATCGATTCCGGCTAAACGGGTAGAGCAACAAAATCGGGAATGCGGCAAAAAGTTAGCAACAAAATAGCAACAAATTATGGTATTTATGAAATATTTTTCCTATAATCCATTGATTAATTTCCAACGTGGTTTTGCTAGCTTGATCTCAAGCTAGCAGCGCCACCGATTCCGGCTAAACGGGTGGAGCAACAAAATCGAGAATGCGGCAACAAATTAGCAACAAAAGAGCACTAAATCCCTGATATAGTCCGAATTTTTTTTTCCGAAGTGGTCATTCCAGCTTGGGGTACGTACTTATTTAGTAAGTCGTTGAGCATTTCTTTTATCCCATTTACCGTTCCTACTATGAATGTTGAACAACTTAAATTTTATTGAATTATTAATGAGTGATTTTTAATATCATTTTCAAAGTTATAATTCAAAATATTTAAATTTAGGGCAACGAGTGATTTTAGCATAAAATCATTTTCGGTTTAAATTTTTCTAAAATAATAAATAATTTATGTCATTATACTAATGACAACAAATAATCTTTTTAAATTAAAATTTTTAAGACAAAACTCAAATTAATTATAATTAAATTCTTAGTCCAGGAAAAATAGACTTTCACATGGAAATAATTTGTAACAGGCTAAATTTTTGCATGCACATTAGTATTATGGACCTGAAGAATGTCTCAAAGTTCCCCATCGATATCCTTTCCGCTAGCTGTGTTACGCGAGGTCAAAGGTCGCCAAAAACAGTTTTTCGCAAATATCTCGAGAACGGCAACAGTTATTGAAAAAAATATAGATAGCTAATTTGTAGCTAAGCCGATTTTATATAAAAAGTTATTTGAAAGTTTTTTTGTAAGGACAATTGGTCACGAAATACGGCGTTTCAGAGAACCAAGAATGTAGAACACTTTACTCGGCGTGTGATCTTAGTGATCTTAGGATATAATGACGGAAAATGAATTATAATTCAATAGATACATGTATTTTTGTTTAATTTAAATGTGAATGCATTTATTACACATTTATTTACGTATAGGTACATTATTCAGTGATCGTGGTATTAACATTCTTCATCGGTATCGGAGACCAATTCTTTTGTCTTCAAAGTTTGGACGACGAAAAACGACGGATCGATGCTGTCACCACTCTCCACGTTATCGATATTAAATAATGATATTGTGTTCGAACAGGTTTGGCTATGACATTGGCTACAAACTATAGAGCAGTTCAATCCTGCTTTCCGACATCCACAATTGGAAACACAGATTTTCTTGCAATTTCAAAATGCTGTATCTGGAGCAGCTTGGAGCAGAGTTGTCATTGGCTCTAGGATATTATTTTGTAATGCCCAACCCCAGTCCTGAAGATTATTTTGCCTTTCCGAAATAGAGCAAAAGTCATATTACAGCCTGTAATTGCGTGGAAAAATAAAATATGCGATGACATTTTGGATATGAAGCTAAACTTCGAGAGCAATACATTTTTGATTCCACTTTTGCTTTACCAGTCTTCTGAAAATACAATATTTTGTCCTGAGGAGCTCGCGCAATCAATATGGCCATCAAGTCCACATCCTCACCAACCATAATGTTAGTACTCGTATGTGACTCTTACATTGCTGTTTCGATGATCAGAACATCAGCATCATGTTTTACCTGCTTCGCAATGATATGTTAGCTGCGTAAAATATTTGAGTCAACATGTAAATGAAACTACTTTTGTTGCAAAAAAACTTTTAAATAACTTTTTATAGCAAATTGCCTCAGCTACAAATTAGTTCTTACTGATTTTTTCACTAATTATCGCCGTTTTCGAGATATATGCAAAAAACTGTTTTTGACGACCTTTGACCTCGCGTAACACAGCTAGCGGAAATAATATCGATGGGGAACTTTGAGACAATGTTCAGGGCTATAATACTAAGGTGCATGCAAAAATTTAGCCTGTTACAAATTATTTCCAACTCAACCCATTTTTTTGTCTATTTTTCCTGACTATCTATGTTACAATAATACGAGTGATTTTATAACAATTAATTCATATTCAGTAACTATTTGTAACTAGAAACCGTGAATTAAATACTTTAATTTTTTTTATAACTTTAAGATTACCTAATAATCAAAAAATTAATAATAAACTTGATTCATTTTCACATATTGTGAGTGTTTACAAATTTATTTTATCAATTTAAATAAAAAGTTATTACTTTCTTTGATGTTAAACGAAGAAATTGACATAAACGAATTGTCAAATTGTTTTGACACCCATCAGCATCTTACCTGCGCTTCTTCCGTTGCCATGTATTTTTTTGTTATAAATAAATGACCGTCTGAAGAAGTACACTCGCGCATGATATAAAGAAATAAAGATATGATATTGCGCAGATGACCTTGTCAATATGTGACGTAGTTGGAGAGTAAACATTTGTGAAATATTAGGTTATTGCATTTAGCTTTTGTTACAAGTTTTCTTACGATGTTTTTTTGAATTTACCGTTACTTTAGTCAACCCTGAAGTGTAGGGGTGGTTTAAATTTAAAAATATTTTGTGTAAACCAGTGTAAACTAATTTTAAAACGCAACAGACCAACAGTACTGCAACTTTCGTTGGTTCGTTGGCTTTATATAATAATTTTAATTTGGCTGATTTGCCAATTTAAAAGTTTCAGATTAAGAGAAAAATTGGAAATACAGGGTTTGCTACATAATCATAAAAAATGAACAAACAAAAATTGAAACATCATTACGATAGTACACCTTAAACAACAAACCTGTTGTAAGTATTTATAATTTTATTTAAATAATTATTTTCTATTATACATATTTTAATTATTATCTATTGCAGAAATTTTCCTGGTCATTTGTTTTTTTTTATTAATTATTACTTTTCATGTGTTCAGTTTTAGAAATTTGTGTTTTACAAAAAAAACACAAGAATAATAAAAAGGGGGCCGAGTTAACTATTTAGCGAAATGGAAGAGACCTGAGCTACCTATTTAGCAGAGCGGATGTGTTTTTTGAGGATTATACCTGGCTGTCTTGTTTAGGATTATATAATATCTGGTTGTGTTTTTCAGGATTATATCTAGTTTCATTTCACAGAATTACGCCTGGTTTTGAGAGCTCATGTAAATTGCTTTTCTCTATAAATTTATGTCCCGGGAACGTAACAGTTGCACGATGGCTGTGTTAGCAATAACGAAATCAAATGAAGACCAGTTTTGTTCAGTAATTAGGGACAGCACCCCTAACTATGAACAGGCTAAAAGAAAGAGATGTCAACCAAGTACAGACCTGATAAGTAGATTAGTAGAATATTGGAACCACCTTGTATACGAAACCTTTTTTTTTGTATTGGTAATACACAAATGCTCTATAAAAGGAAGTGTCTTCAACAAGTCCAGATGATTAGAAAAAAGAGAAGTATAAGAAAATTAATAAATCTGTCATTGGAATATTATTTTAAAAATGCGTTGTGCAGTAGCTAATTGTAATACCGATAACCAGGCAAAGCATTATAATAAAGATCTAAAGTTATTTCGATTTCCAAAAAACGTTAAAATTAGAGAAATTTGGTTAAAGTCATGTAGGCGTAAAGATAAATTTAATGTAAATAATGCTAGGGTTTGTTCCAAACATTTTAATGAAAATGATTACAACCGAAATTTTCAACAAGAACTAATGGGATATTCATCCAAAACTCTGCGTAAACTTAAACCAGATGCAATTCCATCTTTACATTTGGAAAAAAAGAAATCAGCACAGGACCAAGACAGTGGTGCTCAGCTTGGGAAGAGAAAACACAAAAAAATTGTTGATGATGATGACATTGTTGAATCAAAGTAAGTAATCTTTAAGGCTGATAATAAATTGTACTTAATCATAATTTTAGTAGTGCATGTGACGATAATGTTGAAATTATTGGCGAGTCTCATGAAAATTTAGGCATGTTTGTTTTAGCAAAGACTGCAGAAAATGTTGACGTTATCAATGAATCAACCGACGAAAATGTAGGCAGATTTGTTTTGGCAAAGGCTGTGTCGTCTAGCATCGGGTAAGCAGTGTTACTGATTTCTTTTGCATAATTTAATTTTTTCTTGTAGAGTCAATACAGAATATGCTGAATCAGATCAATTAATAATTTCTCAGTTAAAAGAGGAAATTCGCCTACTAAAGGAAGAGAGAAAAGCTTTCGAAACTTTATTTACAGCTCAACAGATTAAAAAATTAAAAGAGCCCAATAAGCGACCGAGATGGACCGTAGAAGATATATCAAAATCAATTGTTATTTATTCTGCTGGTCCACGAGCCTATCGATTATTATTGAAAAAGGGCTTCCCATTTCCAGCAGTTTCCACGCTTAGGGCTTGGTGCAAAGCTGTTAAAATCAGACCGGGTATTTTAACACAAGTTTTTAATACAATTAAGCGGGCGAACTTAACCGAACAGCAAAAATTATGTGTACTTTCATTTGATGAAATGAAAATTCGAAAAATTTATTTGTATGATAAAGTAACCGATGAAACTTTACAGCCATACAATTATGTTCAGGTTGTGATGTTGAGAGGTTTAATTGGAAATTGGAAACAACCAATTTATTTCAATTACGACTGCTCGATGACTAAGGCTTTGTTGTTCGACATAATAACGTTCGTGGAGAATTCTGGTTTTCCTGTTGTGGCAATGGTCAGCGATATGAGTGGAGGAAATCGCCATTTACACACGGAATTAGCTATAACCATAGAGCAAACATGGTTTCTTAATCCAACCAATGATCACAGAATTCATTTTTTTGCTGATGTGCCACACTTGATGAAATTAATAAGAAATCACTTTGTGGATCACGGCTTTATTTTAAATGGGTTCGAAATAAATAAGTCTATAATTGAAAGACTTATAAATTTAACTACCTCATCTGATTTGAATATAGCCCACAAAATTTCTTTGGAATCGTTGAATGTAGTGGGCGCGAAGAGACAAAAGGTGAAGTTGGCAACTAAATTGTTTTCGCATACCATTTCTAAAGCGATCACACGATGTGGAACTTTAGGCAAATTTGAAAATAATATCAATTGGATACATTGTGCCGAATTTTTTAAATTAGTAAGTATAGTTTATTTTATGTGTAATATTGTTTTAAGTTGGTAATATTTGATTCCAGGTAAACGATTGGTTTGATTGTTTTAATGTCAGAGTTCCAAAACCAGACAGTCGAGAACGAATGCATGCTTTTGGTCTGGCAGTTGAAATACAAACAAATATTGTTGAGGAAATGACGAGTACTGTTACCAACCTTAGAGTGAAAGGCAGAAAAAAATTATTACCTTTTCAGTCGGCAATAATAATTAGTAATAATTCTTTAAAATCACTATATAGTGATCTTAAAGAACGATTTAAAATCAATTACATTCTAACTTATCGCTTAAATCAAGATGTTCTTGAGAATTTTTTTGGAATAATTAGAGCTAAGGGGGGCCTCCATGATCACCCTGATGCGTTGGAATTTAAATATCGGCTAAGATCTTATATTTTAGGTAGAAATGAGGGGTCTCTCTCAGATGGTGGAAATGTGGGTGAAGATTCTACCCCCGATTTACTGCATAGCTCTGAATGTCAAGGGACACTTTTAAGCGAGCAGTGCTTCTCTTCATTTAGAGCGGAAGAAGCAGAGGAAGGTGTTGAAAGTGATTCATTAAATACTGAATTGGATTCATTGACCTACGACGGCTTGGAAAATTTGACAGGATTTATCTGCCATAAATTAAAGAACGTTGAAGCAACAATTTCAGCCACATCTCCATCTGACCAGTCGAGCTATTATACTTGGGTCGATCATTTATCTGAAGGTGGCTTATCGAAGCCACCAGAAGAATTAATGATACAGATGGAGAGATTGGAACAAATTTTTAAAACTGTGAATGCTGAAGATATTTTAATTTGCAAAAATTATTTATGTAATTTATTGAACCTAGCTGAGGAGGTTCCATGCAGTACAAAGATAAAAACTTTATTTTTCAGATCGCGAATGTTCTTCAGAATTAAGAAATTGAATCAAGCATTGTATGAAAATACAATATCTAGAAAAAGAAAAATGAAAAAAATTTCTACATAAATGTACATATTTATTTTATTAAATAATGAATAAAGGTTAATTTCAAACATCTATTGGTTTTTCTAACTGGAGCAAAATTACTAATTATTAAGAAAAGAGTTTAATATTAATAAAGAAAGTTAAGTAATAATTTCCTATGGCCGAAGACAAAATAAGCAAACTTATAATCTGGAAAGAAATTACAATATATAGGTACAAAGGTCTGAAATTAAAATAGCATACTGTATTAATATCTAGATAGGTACATATATTTTGTATTTCGTACTGAAGTAAACGAGTAAACAGTATTTTAAACTCCTGATTTAAGGGAGCCATCAGCAACATCCGTGATTTTTTTTTAGTTTACTCTGAACAAGAAATTTTAAACTTGAATAAGTTATTTTTCACAGTATGTAATTATCTCAACTTGTGTATTTTAATACAAAACATCTAATTTTAATAAATAATGATTAATGGCCTTGAGTATTACTACTCAAGTAATTGAATAATTGATTTAAAATAAAGCACCTCGTTTGAGCCAAAGAATATTGGTAGTCAAAATCTGATTATATGTGAAAAAATTTATTTAATGACGCCAGTTTTGAAGTCGCGCCACTGGGATCACTCTCCAATGACGCAATGCGCACAACCATACCAAATTGGAAACCTTTAGTATCATATCTTTAATTTATTGTATCATGCACTCGCGTGTACGAAAGCTAAAGGCCCGGCGCAAATTGAACCCAGCACATGTACATCCCACGCGTGACCAAACCCAGTTCAAGTACAGGTTTTTTGAATAGTAGGTACCGCATATTGATTAATTAATTAACATGTTTATGTAATTTTTAATTTCCATTTGATTAATTTTATTGGGTTTTCAGCTCTGACTTTTTATAGTGAACGAAGTCACTGGCAAAAGCTAGTTTACCACCTTAATAAAGTACAGTGTCGACACCCCTCCCCATGTAGAAGCTAGAGCTACGTTCGTGGATAATAATCATACACGAGCATTCATTCTTTTTACGCTTTCCTTTGATATTTGTATGGAGAGGAAAAAT
Organism: Cantharis lateralis; assembly: GCA_963170105.1. NCBI lineage: Eukaryota > Metazoa > Arthropoda > Insecta > Coleoptera > Cantharidae > Cantharis > Cantharis lateralis. The sequence goes on from OY720629.1 coordinate 17,628,603, forward strand.
AGTTATACAAAGGTATTATCTTTGTATCTCTGTATCGTCTTACCTGCAGGAATGGACACTCGCATTATGCTTACTAAATATTCTAATTTTAATAGTGTCACGTTATTGTGACCAGTCCTGTACCTGATGAGCACAAAACAAATTTATTGAAATTGCGCACGCATGATATTGTATCGCTAATGTTAGGTTAAAACAAAAAAAATAGTATTACTTTTGGCGGTAAATCGTCGAGCTTATAAAGGTTTTTTCGCTATACTCTGATTTATTTATTTTTAAGTTTTAATTTGTTCGCTATCCTAATATATCATATCAAGAGTATGAAGTGTTCTATTCCGGAAATATCGTGGCATAATCGAGATCCTGTATTAACAGCAGATATTCAACCCCTATGTAACGGTGAATTTTACAGGTTAGCTACTGGAGGTGCAGATTGTCATGTATTGGTATGTGTGATTGATTGTAATGTATTTTTATTTATTATTTTTTATTACAATTTTATAGATATGGCATTTAAAAATCTGTGACAATGGAAGGGTCAATGTTGATGTAGCATGTGATTTAACAAAACATCAACGATCAGTTAATGTAGTTCGTTGGTCGCCAACCGGTAAATTTTTAGCTTCTGGTGATGACGATGCTAGTATTATAATTTGGAATTTAAAGACAGATAATTCACCCTTAGAGGGAGAAACGGATGATAAAGAAACTTGGGTTGTATATAAGGTAAAATGAATACATTAACAACAAACATAAAATACTCTTTATTTGTTTAACTATGGTACATTTTACTTAATTTATCACAAAATAAAATTACAACACTTGAATTATTGTTGAGCCGCTTCTATCGTAAAGATTTATCGGCACATTCTATGATGGTAAGTTGGCTTGATTTCTTTTGTCGGGAAAAATGAGTATAAAAACCTAGCGCCATGTTGAATACATTAAAACATTGTTAAATATTTTTAATAATATAGTATAAATCAAATCAAATTTGCCAGTACGTAATAGTTCAAAATGGTATGAATCATGCTGAAAATCACTAGTCAAATAAGTAATTTTGAAACGTATCTGTTCTTTTTTATTTTAAATAGCTTTCTCTCTTCAACAATTTTGAAATAATGTAAATGTCACTCTCGAAATGTTGCAGATTATGAATAATTGTGAAATATTTTGCATTAATTTGTATAATTTTTCAGTAAAGCCATGAAGTTTATTAAAACATACAAGTTTAATAAATTATAATTTGAACGCCATGATTGCCAAGAATCAAGATTGATTTTAAGAATTTCAAAATAAACAAACCAGGAACATTTTAAAATTTAACGATGCCATGAGACTCTTCATGTAAGCCAACGATGATGTTATCTGTCACTATCATAATCACTTGAATCATTTGACACTGATATGATGAGTTTTTTTTACGGTAACATCTAAATGTTTTTCCCGTTCATACCAATCGGCTATCACCTTCTCAGCGTGTCGAATGCAATTTTGGCAAATTTCAGATGTACAATTTTGTAGTGCTTCATTCCACATTGAAATTACTTTATTATCCTATGGGGATGATCTCCATCTCTTCCAATATTCTTAAGGTGTGAAATTTTTCAAAAGTTTTGAATTGTTTTCATTAGATGTCTCAACAATGTTTTAAGTCCATTAAAAGGAGGCGGCTCATTTGCCGCATACCGCAGTGTAGTTTGGTGCCCAACTATTATAAATATAAATAATACTATTATAAATATAATATACTGTAGAAGTGTTTAAATAGAAAAACTCGAAGCATCAATTTTACTTCCATTTAAGCAGTACAACGGTACAGTACTATCGAAAGCAATTGAAAATATTATAAAATCTAAAAATTTCTGATTAATTTGCCATCTAGTGACAATTTTTTTAAATTAAATTAACATTGCATCTTATGGAAAATCATAAACATTCGTCTTTCTTGTTTATAAATACACTAAATGTTTGGATTTCAGATTATATATAAATAATTGAAATTATTATTTTAATAACATTGCAACCTCAGCAACAATTATGTATTATTAATTCTATAATCGTCAGATTCATCGTCGCTTTATTTATTTTATTATTCAGATAATCATTTGCTAATTCTAACAAATCTGCTTTAAATGAACTTTCGCTATAAGGAATGTTTTTTTGTTAACCAAGCTTCAATATCTGCTTTCTTCCACACCGAAGTAGGCTGTTTTTCTATAAGGAGTGGTATGATACATTGTCTATTATTATTAAACAGGGTTCTTCTAAATTACATTATAAGTTTTTCATTCACCCATTTCTTGAATAAATCACCATTTATTTCTCCATGATAATCCTCTTTGCGATTTTTGTTCTAAAACTAACGATGCATTATCTACAAATCCAGTCTCCGTACCGGCATGAAGAACAATAAACTGTTTCCCATTATAACCTTCCGGTTTTCGAACACTTTCAACTGAATTATCTTGCCAGGATTTTCCAGGATTGCCTCTCGAAAAAATCCATGTTTCATCCAAAAAATACAACTTGACGTTTAAATTCTAAATGATCAATATTTCGGTAATTTCTCATAAAATATATTCGATTAAGTGTTATATTGTGTTTTTCTATTAATGCTCTACAATTATTCTCCTTGTGAAATTTAAATCCAATTTCATGAAGAGTATGGTTTAAGCTACTTTTGCTTAAGAGAATATGCAGTTTTTCAAGTTCAGTCTTTAATGTATCACCGTTACGTGCTTTTCTGTAAAAGCAAATCCATAACATTCTGTAATAATTGTAATTATTTGCAATAATAAAACTGACTTTCTTTGTACATTTTGTAAATTGATTGTCTTATATCGATACCTTTTTTTCAAAGTATCGTAAGTGACATTTTTCTTGCAATCTTTTATACACGTTTATAATCGTTTATAGACGTTTATATAAAGTATCATAATTTTATTTTAAGTTTGTTATGGTTTGTTGTTATTATGATACTTTAACAAAACGTGCATAAACGTCTGATGCTTACCATAATAGCGAAATCTCATTTTCAGGAAAAATGTCACTTACGATACTTTGACAAAAAGGTATCGATATTCATCTTTGAAGGTTCTGGTAAATATTTTGATTTTTTACTTAGCTTGTTTTTTGTTTTACCAGGGCTTATTAAAATTGAAGTTTTTGTGGTCCGTTTCTTAATGCTTCTAACTGATCTAATAGAAACACCAAAGGCATTCGAAACATGCTACAAATTCAATTATTTGTATTACATCAAATTTATATTACCAATAAAATATTATGTTACTTCTTGAATGCTTTCAAATGGAATTAAAGAGTTCCCGTTAACTTTCCGAAAGTTAAATATTTAATATAGAATTAAATGACTTATTGATTTCGGTCAGAAAGACATGCAAATATGTTTGTACCCTTTTAAATGAAGATGAATGACGTCCTAAATTACATTCAGTATGTCATTTCTTAATCTGAATTTCGTGACATAGAGGAACAATATTTGAGCCGAACTTTAACTACATACATTTTTACTTTCCCCATACGTATATGTATGTATAAAGGAAAGTATTGTAATCCACTCAAAAATTAAATATCGAAATTTTGGTATTAAAATGTTTCTTATCATGCTCTGATACGATTGTGTGAATTTTAGTGTTGTAGCGGCAAACCAACTACGGAAGCCCTGTATCATTAAAATACATTTATTGTAATAATACAGGGTGTCACAAAATCCCTTTTTAAGGTGATCATTATTATTATTATATTGGTAATGACAAAGGATTTTTGTTCTACTATATAAGTTTAATTTGTTTGTAAATAAAGTAGAAAGTTATACCCTAGCAAAGTATTTTACTGACTCAACACCAGCTATCGTAGAATAGACAATTTCAGTTTACGTCCAGTAGCGAGGACGTAACAGTGGCGACGAGGATTTAAATTTGAACAAATTATAATCAACAAATTATAATGGAAGCACAATTTTTACAATTGTTTCAACAACAAAATCAAATGATTAGTACACTCCAAGCAAGTTTCGAGGAACTCAAAAATCAAGTAGTACATCAAAATACTAAACCAATTTGTAACGATAATACCGAATCAATCATGAACTCTCTAGCAAACAACATAACAGAATTTACGTATGATCCTGAAAATGGTCTCACATTTGATGTATGGTACAAAAGATACGATGATCTATTTTTATTGGATGGGAAAAAATTAACTGATGCTGCAAGGGTTCGCTTACTAGTACGGAAATTATACACAAATTGTCACGAAAAATATGTAAACCATATACTACCAAAACATCCTCGAGATTTTAGTTTCCAAGAAACTGTCGATATGTTAACAAGTCTATTTGGTCGCACGGTTTCACTCTTTCACAGTAGATTCAAGTGTTTGCAGTTGGCAAAGGAATCGCATCAAGATATTGTTACATACGCAGGAATCGTGAACAAACACTGTGAAGATTTTAAATTGAAAGAATTAACGACTGACCAGTTCAAATGTCTGGTTTTTATCAGTGGGTTACATTCATCTCAAGATACTGAACTAAGAACTCGACTACTGACACAATTCGATAATGACGCAACAAATGGCAAGATGACAATAAATTCACTTATAAAGGAAAGTCAAACATTACAAAGCGTTAGACAAGACACCGCTCTAATAATCAAGAATGAACCTCAGACAAGTGAATATGTAAATTCAATTGAAACGAGTTCAAACCTAGCAGTTGCAGCAGTACAATCCACACCACGAACACCTTGCTGGAAATGTGGCCAAATGCATTTCTCAAATGATTGCCCATACAAACATCACAAGTGTAGGGATTGCAACAAGATTGGTCATAAGGAAGGTTATTGTACGATTTTAAATCAAAGTGATTCATCGAACACGCGAAAGCCAACCTACAGGAAACAAAGAAAAAACGTTTTTCGCTCAAATTATGTTCACATTAATTGCGTAAATATTGAACATAAACGCAGATATATAACAATAGGGGTAAACAATATACCAACAACTTTTCAAATCGATACAGGTTCCGATTTAACGATCATATCAGAAAAGACATGGAAGGAATTCGGGGAACCTCAAGGACGTGCACCTACAATAGTACCTAAATCCGCTTCAGGGGACGAATTACGATTTACCACAGAACTTCAATGTAAATTTTCATTTCGAGATCAAATTGCAGACGGGAACTGTTTTGTGTCCTCAACAACAACAAATTTATTAGGAACAGATCTGATTGACTCGTTTAATCTATGGAACGTACCCCTCAATACGGTATGTAATCAAATTACTACCAAAATATCAAGTTCAACAGAAGATGTCAAAGCAAAATTTCCAAAATTGTTCCAAAATAATCTCGGGTTGTGTACAAAGACACAGGTTCGACTTCACACACGCCCAAACACACAGCCCATATTCCGTTCAAAACGACCAGTCCCTTTTGCAGTTATGGCAACAATCGAAGACGAATTGAAACGATTAGAAGTCGAAGGCGCCATTACACCAGTCCAATATTCCGAATGGGCTGCTCCAATAGTTGTAGTAAAAAAACCAAATGGAAAAATACGAATTTGTGCCGATTATTCCACGGGGTTAAATGCAGCACTTGAACCTGATTGTCATCCACTTCCATTACCTCAAGAAATATTCTCTAAAATTTCAACAGGAAAAGTTTTCAGCCATATAGACCTATCAGATGCGTTTTTACAAATTGAAGTAGACGAAGAATCAAGAAATCTCCTTACAATCAACACTCATCTGGGGCTATTCAAAATGAATAGACTGTCTCAAGGCGTTAAAACCGCCCCAAATGCTTTTCAAAAGATTATGGATAGCATGCTTTCGGGTATTCAAGGGGCAGCCGCTTACATCGATGACGTTATTGTTTCAGGTACCACAATGGAAATACACAACTATAATCTTGATCGCGTTTTAGAAAGAATACAGCAATACGGATTCCAACTGAAAATTGCTAAGTGTAAGTTTTTCATGAACTCGATATCGTATTTGGGTTATATCATTAGCGGAAAAGGTATACAACCGGATCCAGAAAAATTAGAAGCAATTCGTGATATGCCAGCACCCAGTGACAAAACAACTCTAAGATCTTTCCTTGGTGCTATAAATTACTATGGGAAATTTGTCGCTAATATGAGAAGACTTCGTGGACCTCTGGATGAATTATTAAAGAAAGATGCTGATTGGAAATGGTCAGATAAATGTCAGCAATCTTTTGCAGATTTTAAAGAAGTTCTAGCATCTAACTTGCTTCTTACCCATTACAATCCAGAGTTAGAAATAGTTGTGGCAGCAGACGCATCTAACTACGGGTTGGGAGCATGCATTATGCATTCTTTTCCAGATGGAAACCGAAAAACCATATGTCATGCTTCGCGTTCGTTGACACCAGCAGAAAAGAATTATAGTCAAATCGAAAAAGAAGCCCTGGCACTAGTGTTTGCCGTAACGAAATTCCATAGAATGGTTTTTGGACGAAAATTCATACTTGAAACAGATCATAAACCACTACTGGCAATATTCGGATCGAAAAATGGAATACCAGTTTACACCGCAAACCGTATCCAAAGATGGGCTTTAGTATTACTAACTTACGATTTCACTATCAAATACGTTTCAACTAACGATTTTGGTCACGCAGATGTATTATCAAGACTCATCAATTCTCATTCACGTCCGAAAGATGAGTATGTTATCGCCGCAGTAAAAAAATTTGAAAATGAAGTTCGACAAGTAGTATCGGATTCGCTACAAGGATTACCGATAACATTTTCAATGATTAATAATGAATCGAAAAAGAACGCATTGCTACAGACAGTAGTAAGGGAGATAAATTCAAATTGGTCCCAATTCCACAAAATAGAAGATCCAGAAATAAAACAATTCTACCTACGGAAAGATTCGCTATCTGTTATTGACGATAGTATTTTGTACGGGACCAGGGTCGTAATCCCTCCCATTTATAGAAATAGAATTTTAAACCAACTCCATAAAGGTCATCCAGGTATGGAACGTATGAAATCAATTACCAGAAACTACGTTTATTGGCCTAGCATAGATAAAGAGGTTGAAAATTTTGTCAGAGAATGCACCAGATGTTCTTCAGTAGCGAAAAATCCAATTAAGCATACGTTAAGCTCATGGCCAACTACAAAGGAACCTTGGGAAAGACTACACATTGATTTTGCTGGACCCTTCGAAGGAATGTATTTCTTCGTAATAATTGATTCTCATTCAAAATGGCCAGAAATATTTAAAATGACTCAAATTACAACCGCAGCTACAATATCACGGTTAGAAGAAACCTTCTCAAGATTTGGAATACCAAAGACTCTAGTATCTGACAATGGTACCCAATTTACAAGCCATCAATTTCAGAAATTTTGTTTGAAAAACGGAATCGAACACATAACCAGCGCACCTTTTCATCCACAATCAAATGGACAAGCCGAAAGATTTGTTGATACCTTGAAAAGATCGTTAAAGAAATTGAAAGGGGAAGGAGATATATCAGAAATACTGCAAACATTTCTGTTCGTGTACCGTACTACCCCAAATAAAAATGGACCAAATGGGAAGTCACCCTCCGAATCACTAATTGGTAGGAAAATTCGAACACCTTTAGATCTAATTTTACCAAAAACAGAGAGAGACGACACATCAAGGAACATCAATATGGAGAATCAATTTAACATCAAACATGGTGCAATCACAAGATCGTTCAAAGCAAAGGATTTAGTATATGTAAAACGATACCAAGCAAATTCCTCATATTGGGCTAAGGGCACAGTAATAGAAAAAGTAGGAAATGTAATGTACAACATATCTTTAGAAAATCACCTCATACGATCACATATCAATCAACTTCGACCACGGTTTGAAAATGGCGAAACCAAAATACATTCGCCTCTTCATATAATACTGGATGGATTCGAAATTCAAACAAACTCATCAACCAAGGATAATTCTATGACAGAAACACATACACCGATTTCAGATGAATCCGCGATAACGAACGTGGCTGACAACAATCACGAATCAGTGAAAGAAGCAGACAACGGAAATGAACAAGAAGTGATTGAAGGAATTGGAACACATACTGAACAAATCACCGAGACAAGCACTGAATCAAAAACAAAGCGTTCTAGACCATTTAGAATCACAAGACCACCACAGAGATACGGCGATTTTATCTCATCTTAAAAAGGGGAGATGTTGTAGCGGCAAACCAACTACGGAAGCCCTGTATCATTAAAATACATTTATTGTAATAATACAGGGTGTCACAAAATCCCTTTTTAAGGTGATCATTATTATTATTATATTGGTAATGACAAAGGATTTTTGTTCTACTATATAAGTTTAATTTGTTTGTAAATAAAGTAGAAAGTTATACCCTAGCAAAGTATTTTACTGACTCAACACCAGCTATCGTAGAATAGACAATTTCAGTTTACGTCCAGTAGCGAGGACGTAACATTTAGTAACATGTTCGTCTGTATGAGATTTATTGAATCCTTTCTTGAAAATAGGACACAGAAAGTAAATTTTGCGGGGAAATTGCCAATTTTGGAGTTGACTGATTGTGGAGTACCTCAAGGGTCGACGACACGAGTTTCCTTAATGTGGGAGACTGCAAAACAGAGGTGGGTTTGCGGTCTAATGCAACACTGACTGGGGCGATCGATTGGTTTTCTGCTACTGAACACCGATAAGACACAAAGGATTATCTTCAGCGCAGCTACCATCGCTTCCAGGCAGTCTTTGAGGTTCTTGGGTATCCACTTCTAACAGGACTTAAGGTGGGCGACAAGTGGGCGACACATATCCAACACCTGTCGAAGAAGCTGAGCACAGCCGTATATGCGGTTCGACGTATACAGATTTATAGGGACTCCTGAATCTGCCATAGCGACATACTACGCAAATTTCTACAGCCGAATGTCCTACGGAATCTTAATATGGAGAAACAGCACTTTGACCGAGAAGCTACTTAAAATACAAAAGAGATATATACGCGCTTTATGCAATGTCTCAGCAAGAACGAGCTGTAGAGACTTATTCAAAAAGCTAAATATGCTGACAGTCACATCACTGTATATACTTGAATGCGCTACATATTGTGGTGTAATGAACGATCTTGCTAGATTTATTTTATTAAAAAGAGCGTTGAAAGCTCACAAAGGGTTTTTAACAGCGATACCATCAGGTAAATGTAACAATAACACTCAAATTACACAAAATTTTTGTATTATTTAAAATGTGAAGTGAAACGGTGTTGGATAATTTCGTAAGTGCCTGTATACAACAATTTTTACCTAAAAGTTTGAATTTAGCAAGTTGGAAAGAAGATAAGAGCTCTCTCCTACATGTGCATTGGCGGATAAGGGAGCGAATAATTTTTAGTGTCCGATGTTTTTGGACATTTTGCACATAATTTGGCGAGTATTGTTGATTTTTGGACGAGATAATTGTGCATTTGGTGCATTGGATGCTGCATCATTGAAATTTCCGATATTTTTGATGGTATAATTATTTTTTCTGAAATTAAAATGTATTAAATTTTGATAAGGAAGACATCCTCCATTTTGAAAGTGAAAAATTGGGTATGATAAGAAATTTTGTGATTTTGGAATTACTTACCGTTTCACACCTGAAGATACTTTTAAACTGCAAAAGCTCTGTAACTACAACAAAAGAAGAAACCACAACCGCGTGGATAAAATTTGGCTTATCGATTTAATAACAAAATTCAGTCGGAAGCACGAAGATAAAACGGTGGACTCCTGGTTGGCGGCTTACACTCATGAAAATACAGGAATCCGTTTTAACAACCGTGGCAGTGAAGAGTAAAGGTCGGTTCACAAAAACTTTATTTTTTAAAGAAATTTTATTCAAAGATTTTACAATTGTTTTCTTAAAATTTGTTACACATTTTACACAAGTTGTTTTGAAGATATCGAATTTAGGCAAGGGGATAAATTTGATCCAAATAAATAAAATTCCGATACTTTCAAACAAACACAAAACACAAAAAACCTCAACCGTATAAAATTTATCATAGTGGGTACGCTGTTAAATAAACCTATTTTTGTCACCACACACGCATTTTATTAGCCGTAAGATCGTTTAGAACTCTCTCCTGAGAACCCTAGCTCTCCGATTGGTTAAGTTGACCGGGGCAAACGAAGGTAAGAGAAGGAAGTTAGCTTCAGAACTAACGTTCCACTACAATATATGCACGGCAATAAAGCAAAGTTTTCAACAAGCAGCAAAGTTTACGACCACGACACACGCCGGAAAAACAACTACAAGGTGCCATTCAATAGGCTGATAGCCACCACACATGGCATAAACTCAATGTGTGTCAAGGTGTGTAACGCATTGCCGACCAAAGTGAAGGACTTAAGTGGGAATAAGTTTAGGGGGCGCTGTGAGAAGAATCTTGATGGAGAGGACATTGTACAGCCTCGACGATTTTTTTTTACAAGAGGTTTCGATGTAGGGAAGTTTGGCTTGTTTTGGGTTTCAACTATGTTTAACTTTTATACGCAATTCTTTTTTGTTCGGAGTTTATATTTATACACTTTTTGACGATGTCCTTGTAAATGTACTACACTGACAAATAATAAACTATATTAAACTTTAGGTCTGTTCGTTCGACATGATTTATTTGCTCCGAACAGTTCTGAACAGGTTCGAGCAAAAATAAAGCGTTTGTTCGTAATCGAGCAGCTGTTCGGAAAGCGTTCGTTCGTTGGAATAGTGCAACTTGTTCGGAACTGCTTAGAGCAGAAAAACCTGCACTAGGTCGATAGGAGGAGTAAGTTGCTAGAAATTTGTTCTAACCTTTTCCGGCGCCAAATATTTTTAAATTTTGAAATATTATTAATTCAAGTTGATTATTATTAATATTTTCTAAATTATTTAACATTTTCGGATAGTTAAAGTATTTAATATTTCATAAAGCAAGTTCTTTTATTACTTTTTTAGGGTAATAAAAGTGAATTTAAATAATTTTGAAAATTAGAATTTTTTATTTACCGCTCTCAGAAGTCATATTTTAGATATTTTTTTATATCACATTATACAAGTATTTATATAATTCCACAAAAAAGGCTAAGAAAAAGTTTTAATAAAAAAAATTAAAAATAGTTGAACATGGAAACTTTTATTTTCTCCAGTCTGGCATTAACATTATTTAAGCGGAGAATAAATTAAAATCTCTAAAAATAGATTTTCTTGGTTTATTTGACGCTGTAGTTATTCTATTGAAAGAAATCAGCCCATAATAAACATTCCGAGGATTCCAATGATAACAATGGACTATCCTTTTGAATTCAAACGTCTTCAATTTCCTGTGAAAATTTGCTTTGCGATGATTATCAATAAAGCGCAAGGTCAAACGTCAAACTCTCACATTACGCTATCCAAAGATTAACGCGGGGCTACTGCAGAAGCAGCCCCTCCAGCCAAAAAAACATACATGCAGATGGTCTAGCCACTGCATGGACCGCAAGGTTTTATCGTGCAACTAGTTTCGAGTTTACTCCGAAGAGATTACTCTCATCAGTTGCGGTTCCGAAAGTTTCAACTGCATACTTTTATGCGGAGGTCTTTGTTCCTGCATTGAGCACTTGCGGGTTAATTCGTGCCTGATGAGAGTAATCTCTTCGGAGTAAACTCGAAACTAGTTGCACGATAAAACCTTGCGGTCCATGCAGTGGCTAGACCATCTGCATGTATGTTTTTTTGGCAGGAGGGGCTGCTTCTGCAGTAGCCCCGCGTTAATCTTTGGATAGCGTAATGTGAGAGGAGTATCTATCAGTAGATAGATCATTACGACCGAAAATCCACTTCTATTATTTTGTTATTAAACAACGGTCGTTGATATGTTCAAGTTTGAATTTTTCAAACTTTGACATTTTGTTTTCATTTAATTATTATAATCATAGAATTTATCAATTTTATTTAAATTTTAATATTATTTATCAATCTTAATTAAATTTTAATATTATTTAAATTTGTGACTCTGGGCTTTAAATTTCGATACTTCTCGAAACAACGGCCTTGCCCAGAATGAGTTACTTTTAAAAATTTCTCTCCCTCCTTCATTTTTGTTAGTTAGCAAATTTTTAACGTTAGAATTGTAGTGGTGGAATTTTGTCGATTCGGCGCACTATTTAATTTTACTTAGGGTTAACACTTTTATTTTATTATAAAAATACTAGATTAAAATAATTAACTTTGAGTGCCAATCGGTTTCTTTGATAAATTTGGCGTTTGTCTTTTCATTTAAAGATCGTGGACCAAAAACATCTTTTTATTTTTTAAAATGCTAAAAAAAATTGTAATACAAGCTCTCAAATGTGCCTTCCTTTTTTACAAAATCAAAAATATGTGAAACCGAATTAATTATCATCATAAAAATCAATTAAAGAATAATCTCAAGTTCTTACAACAAATTTTAAATTATAAAGGGTTTAAACTTAATTCCTGTTTTAATGATTAATCATAATTAAGAGGTCTGTGTTAAATTGAAACATGACAATATAGATAATAAAAAAATAAAGCACAAAAATATTTGGGGAGCGATTTAAGAATAATTTGCACTTAATTCATATTAATGAATCAAATCGAAGTTTCCTTTACAATAAATTAATCCAGAAAGAAAGGAGATGTATAAAAGCCTTAGAACTGCGGTCATCCGAGTTCCACCTTGTTTTTATTTTATTTGTCTTATTGTGTCGGTTTATATGATTTATTAAACCAGTCTTCGGATTTTTTAATTTAATTTATACAGTAAGATTTTGATTTTTAGATAATTTAAATTGTTTTGATTAGTTTCTTGCAGTTTGCCTAGATGATGGGATTATAAATCCCGAAACTGGTCGGCAGTAGTGTAATATAACAACACCCTATAATAATAGTGCATTAATAAATTTTTACTATAATTATTTACCCATTAATCCGGCAAAATTAAATTAAAACAAATAGACACTAAAAATGGACAAACACCAAGATACACGTCCATTCCTTGTGAAATATCCGTGTAATGGCGCTTATCAAAACCACACATTTTCAAATTAAGCGATCCAGCGGCGTAGCTTGAAATGGAATTGAAACGGTCCTAACTAATTTTGACACGTTACAGTTTTTTGTGCCAAAGATGATTTCAAATTTGTAATAAATAATTTTTTATATTTCTAGGTATTGCGTGGTCATGTAGAAGATGTTTATGATATATGTTGGTCTCCTACGGAATCTAAGTTATTATCAGGATCTATTGATAATACTGCCATTATATGGGATTTTAAGACTGGCAAGAATGAACGTATTTTAGCTGATCACAAGGGATTTGTGCAGGTACTATAAACTTAATTTCTTTCAACTATTTTACTAACTTTAATTTAGGGTGTTGCCTGGGATCCAAAGCATCAATATATAGCAACATTAAGTAGTGATCGAATATGTCGAATATATGATACTGCTGGTAGGCAAATTAAGTTTAAAGCTCATAAAGGATTATTACCAGTATCAAATTCGCATGCATTATATAATAAAGAAGTAAAATATTTTCACGATGATACGTTGAAATCATATTTTCGACGATTAAGCTTTTCTCCAGACGGCAGTTTATTAATTACTCCATCTGGTTGTATTGAAACCGAAGATAGAAAAATTGGTCGCTATGCTTCTTTTGTATTTGTCCTAGAATCTGCTATTCAGTAAGTACAATGTTTTTTTTCTTTATAGCATAAAACAAAAGTTATATTCACAAAATCTAATTTTAATTTGAAAAACTGGAAGAGATAAATGCTTTCTGGGTGTTCATTAAATTTATGTGTTAAGTTAAGCCAAAGATACTAAAACTTAAAGATAGAAAATGCTATATAAATTTATATGTACCTTAATTCTCCCCCATAAGTAGATGGCGACACTCATTTCGGGTGACAACTTTTAATAATCATTTTAAATGTCGGTAATTATTTAATCATGCAAGGTTTTCTTTAGTTTGTCATAGATGTCGCAAATATAAGCCGTCACCTTTTTACCTACATAGCAACTTGATTATTTGATGGCTCAGCGATAGGTATTATTTTTGACTTTTTAAATGTTCGCTTTTCAACGATAGGTAATGTTTTTGACTTTTTAAATGTTTTCTTTTCAACGATAGGTATTATTTTTAACTTTTTCAATGTTTGCTTTTCTTTTTTGTGTTTTTTTTTTGTGGACTATTTTGTTTTGTTTTAATTTTTTGCGTTGGGTTTTTTTTTTGGTATTTATAATAAACATATTGTGTTAAAATTTTAAGTTGTATTTGCCATTTTAGGAATTATTTATAAGTGTCCATACTTCCGTGAGCGGCAGACTATACACCTTATTTTTTTATGAGTCGTTGAATAGTTATAAACAATTTTTTGTTTTAAAAATCTAAATTTCGGGGAAAAAATCTGAAAAAATTATAAAGCTTAATTGGACCAAAACGCACATTTTTGTGTGTTTGACTTTTCTCGTAAAATCCATGGTTTTTAAAATAAAACTCGTTAAATCGCGAAAAATGCCTACCTTGATGATTTTTTGTTTTCTCAGAAAACAATTGTCTAATCAGAATAAATAGAAATATTCAGATTGGTCGTGCTGGAATTGCACAGCATATTAGATGAGGTTATTCTTTACATCACAGAAGAATAAACATAATACGATATGACATTTTGCGACAATTTAAATGTGATTTGGGATCACTGCATTCAAATGGTCTAACGTCTAACCCCTTTTTTTAATTTTTCGCAAAAACATTCAGTAACTTTTAGTTTCTTGAAGTTATAGTTTCTACTGCTGTCTGCAATGGCATGCTAGAACTAGAAGATTTACAGCCATATTCATAGACATGGCCTTACTGATACTTAATACTTAGCTTTTTAAATTGACGCTTATGAACCGAGTAAATAACGTTGCATCAAAAACAAATTCGACGCGAAATGCCTTACTTACAACTTATTACTTGTCTATGAATCTGGGCGTTAATTCAGTTCAAAGACAGTCATATTTTCACTGTTTGATTACCTTGCAGCAGCACTTACTGGTTAACTAGTAATATATTGGAAATAAAATTTGTAGGTAACCCAGGAATTAACTAGGTACTAGTCATAACATAACTTTTTTTTTCATTTAAATCAATTTTTATAATAAAATTGCATAACATTTTAAAAACACAGCCAGTTGGTATTTTGTATTCTGAACTTTTAATAAAAATTTAATTTTTAAGTATAAAATCAATAACTGTATTAACTAACTTTTTGTTTTTATAGGCCAGTTGCAATTTTACCTTCACCAAAACAAATCACAATTGCTGTGCGTTGCTGTCCAGTTTTATATGAATTGAGGTGCGATGGAACAGATCCTATTATAGATCTTCCATATCGAATGATATTTGCCATAGGTACTAACACAGACATTGTGCTATATGACACTCAACAACTTGCACCATTTGCGCACCTGCAAAATATTCATTACACACGAATAACAGATTTAACATGGTCTTTAGATGGTTTATTATTAATGGCATCTTCCACTGATGGCTATTGTACTCTCATTACATTTGATCCCAACGAATTGGGTATTGAATACAACAATAGTGAAGAATGTGTTTTAAATACTATTGAATGTGAAGAACTTGAAGAAGTGAGCAAAATTGAAAAAAATAAAATGGAGGAAGACATAAAAATAAAGAAACCAAGCATGTTAGAACAGTGGACAATAAGAAAATCTAAAAAGGAATTGGAAAATGAAACATTGAGCATCAATAGCAGTTCTGAAAGCAAAATAAATAAGTCTAAGTTATTAAAAGTGACAAAAAGAATAGTGCCAACAAAAGTTGATAACATCAATACGGCTGATGAAAAGGTTTTGCCAAAACCGGCACTTACTAGAGACACTCAACATGTTAATAAGAAGGCAGCAATTAATTATACTTCTGAAGAGGAGGAAAGTATATCTCATATAAATAAGCAAAAAATTGAAGTAAAAGAATCTGCAAGTAGTCCCTTACTAAAATATTTTAAATCTAATACAAAGGCTATTGAAAAAGGGATCAAATTAAGTGACAAAATTGGTGTTGATTCATTAAATAGCAATACAAAAGTTATTAGCAAAAAAATAATTCAAGAAGTAGAAATTATTGAAATCAATGATGATTCATGTGATACCATTTCTGTAAATAATTTAAAAATCAACTATAGTCCTGTAAATTCTTTGAAATTATCCAATGGCGATACTGAATTAAAGTCTCATGTTGAAAATATAACAGAAGAAACTAAAGAAGTTAAATGCATTGCAAAAAATTTAACTCGAAGTGAAAAAGAAAATTTGACAACTAATGATACATTAGTTCCACCAGAAAGTACTGTAACTGAACCAAGTAGTTCACTTGAAAATAGAGTAATACAGCCTAAGGTTATTAGAAGAATACCACTTGTTACTTTATCTAGTCCAAAACGTAAAAAAAAATAATTAAGAATTATTATTTCTTTGATTCATTAATCTCCAATGCAAATGGTATGTTATTGTTCTCTTAGAAAATAAGCTCGGCATCCAATTTTATAATTAAACACTTTGTATTGTTATATAATAATTCTTAATTTTTTAGATGTAAAAAAGCCAATATTTTAATAAAATACTTTTATTTAAAAAAAAATTAAATTATTGTGATGCTTCAATGCTTTTCAAAGTATTTTTTCTTTTCTACAGGATTTGGAATAATCTGAAAGTTTTCAAATTTATAAGAAAAGAATCTAATTTTGTAGCTAAACTTACAGTATCTTGTCCAGGTTTCCAACCTGCAGGACAAACTTCTCCATGTTTATCGGTATATTGAAATGCTTGAACCAATCTTAATGTTTCATCTACACTACGTCCTACAGGCAAATCATTCATTGTTATTTGACGTAACACTCCTTTTGGATCGATTATAAATAAACCTCTATCAAAATTTTTCATATTTAGATTTATAGATAACATTTTATTTTAAGTTATATAAAAATTATACTAGTTAAATTAACAATTAATAAAACGACTATGTTGTTTTAATATTTTGCAGGCTTTTCGTCTGCTTCGTCAAAAACATAGTCGTTTTATTAATTGTTAAATTAACTAGTACAATTTTTATATAACTTAATATATTTTCACTAGTTAATAATTTATTCATTGTTAAATAACATTTTATTTAA
Organism: Cantharis lateralis; assembly: GCA_963170105.1. NCBI lineage: Eukaryota > Metazoa > Arthropoda > Insecta > Coleoptera > Cantharidae > Cantharis > Cantharis lateralis. The sequence goes on from OY720629.1 coordinate 17,645,861, forward strand.
CATACCGAAGAGTATGTCCTACATCTTCCAGATAAACTCCATAATCTTTTGAAATACTGTGGTCTAAATCGGAAAGAATTGGTATATTAACTTTTCCTAAACCTCCTTCATTTCTTGGCGTGTTAATCCATGCCAAATGTGTAAAATGGGAATCAACTGAACATGCTACAACCTCTGTATTTATATTTCGAAATTCATTTATTCTATCGCTGAACGCTAATATTTCAGTTGGACAAACAAATGTACTAAAAACATTCAGTTCTTGTTAAGGTAAAATAGAATTACACTTGGTAATAATTTCACCACTTTCTAAAAAAAATTGGGAAAGAATACCAAGCATTTTTTACAATTACAATTTCATTAAAAATAAAACTTGAAATTAACTTACAAATCTAATGGGTAAAAAAAGAAGACTACATATTTTCCTAGAAAATCGGTTAACTTTAATTGTACAAATTCACCATTTTGTACTGCCGTACTTTCCCAAATAGGCGCTGGTTTTGCTACTATAAATTCAAAGTTCAATTAAGTTACACATCGTTAGATTTATTGAAGTTCGAACTCACTTAATGCTTTTGTCCATTGTAACTTGTGTTCTGAAGTTTCAGGATTTGCGCCCAAAGGATAAACCGATCCATCTCCATATGAATGACAAGATTCGTCACCAGGAATAGCACTCAATATAACAATAATTAAATTAGAAATAATAATAGGTAGGAAGTACATTTTTAGGTTAAAAATACAGCGTGGCATTATAATACTTCTAGTTTAAATTACGTTTTCTTCTTGAAATATCGAAACACTCACTTAGTTTATTATAATAGATAAGTTATTTAAACAGATATTAATTAGAAATACAAAACTTCATTTTAAGTTCGATAAACAACTGTCATAGCATTTCCAGTGGCGTAGTAATCGTATCAACAAGTATAGTACAGGCGTAAAAGAGCAAAATTTAGGACAAATTAGATTACGCAATTTAATTATTTTGTTATGTTCATATAAGTGTCCTTGACTTGTGAAAAAAATCCCCGGTCAGCGGTGCGCCGCGTCCCTACTTTTAGAGCCCTTTCTTCTAGGAAATTACTGAATTTTGAAATAAAAAATTGTTTTAAAACATATTCTTAAAATTTTACTCTGCCACACAGTATCTACCTATTATTTGAAACTAAGTTTGTTCAATTTGGTGAAAAATTAACCGAAAAATTTAATTTTCTTCACAAGCGTCTAGGTACACCGATCTTGACATAGATGAGAGAGATAGTATAGATACTCAACTCCCACCTATTTTTGTGACCAAGTAATAGTTTATACCATCATCACCAACAGCGCTGCTAATCGCGGAATAAAATCGGCGGGAATTCAAATGTTGTATAATAAAATATGAATTGAAGATTTTGAATTAGTTGTGAATATTAGTGCATATTTTCCCAGTTTAATTTTTTTATTAAATTATTACCAGGAAAATTTACACTAATATTTACAACTATCCCCACCCTACCCACGAAATCTAAAAACAAAAACACCAGTTATTATTAATTCTGTTTATTAAGGTGTGAAATTTTTCAAAAGTTTTGAATTATTTTCATTAGATGTCTCTAGCAATGTTTTGAGTAAATTAAAAGGAGGCGGCTTATATGCCGCATACCTCAGTGTAGTCTGGTGCCGAATTATTATAAATATAAATATAAATACTATTATAAATATAATACCTATGTAGAATTGTTTAAATAGAAAAACTCGAAGCATCCATTTTACTTCCATTTAAGCAGTCCAACGGTACAGTGCTATCAAAAGCAATTTTAATTTTATAAAATCTAAAATTTTCCGATTAATTTGCCATCTAGTGACAATTTTTTTAAATTAAATTAACATTGCATCTTATGGAAAATCATAAACATTCGTCTTTCTTGTTTATAATTACACTAACTGTTTGGATTTCAGATTATATATAATTGAAATTATTATTTTAATAACATATTGCAACCTCAGCAACAATTATGTATTATTAATTCTATAATCGTCATAACATTTATGTATTTGATTTATGTCAAATTCATCGTCACTTTATTTATTTTATTATTCAGATAATCATTACTTCTATTTGCTGTTATTCCAATATGGTCTTCATAAAGCTTTGAGTAACATCCTGTAAAATTTTCATTGCTGTAGATTACGTATTATTTCAATTGGACGAATGTTTGTTCTTATGGCCAAATAACATACAAATTTGCCACCTTAAGAAATAAATTTTATTTTTAATTATAATAAATTTAAATTTATGAAAGAAATTAAATCTTTAAACTGCTGTCATGAAAACTAAGCAAAATGATTTACAATGTTATTCATATCAGGTGTCGATATAATGTAGTTATGGAATAAGTTGCTTATCCTTCTTAATTTTTAATTTAGCTGACCGAGTTTTTGAAAATTTATAGTAACTTCGAATATTCAGTAAAATTAATGGCCCTTCTAATGTTCCTTTTGTTGTTTCTCCATAAACTCTTTATTTTCTTATTTAGACTTGATGCTACTTAAAACAATTTCTTAGCTTTTGAGCTTCGAGACTCGAGAAAGATTCGAGACTCGACTAACGTTCACGTGTCTGAGAAGAGTAGTTCCTAAAAAACAATATATTAATTCGTTATCAAATTGTTTTAACAAAAACCTTTACAACCAAGCATGGAGAAATGAGTAAGTCGCTTCCAGAGTTAAGGTTATAAAGTCTCCTATAATAATTGTTATAAAACTTACTTTTTATTTGAGTACATGGTATTGGTGTCCCTGGACTCGGGAATAATATTATCAGGATCAGGAACAATATTACATGAATCAAAAACAATATTGGCAGGATTAGCAACAATAACGTCACGAGAGGAACCAGCGATTACTTTGGTAATAACTTCTATAAAAATTAAATTAATAAATTTAACTTTCCATACATAAAATTTATTATTTATTTAATACTTATATAAAAGTAATACTATACCTGAAGAATTCAAAAAAAGGGTGGGTACTGCATCTACTTTTAAATTACTTCTGTTATTAGCATCATCCAAAAATGTGCTATCATCGCTGAAATGAACATCACAAACAACGTAATTCCTCCTCTTCTCATATACAATATCTTTTTGAACTGCAGCAGTCCATTTCTTGAAAATCTTAAATGAAGAAAAATTATTAAAAATAGTTGACAAATAGTTTTAAAAGAATGACATTTATAAAGTATTATCAATGTACATACCTCTAAATTTTTAGGAAAAATGTGAGTTTTCACAATTCCACTCGAGGAAACAACCTTTAACAACACATCTGCAAACCATCGTTATAAGCTTAATAATTCACACAAGAAAATTAATGAGTAACAAAGGAAACAATAATTAATAATAACAAATAATAATCAATAGATACACGTGGATACGGTAATATTTAATTAGCACTCTAAATCTTTTTTTAAATTTAAAATTAAATTTTTTATTCGCAACAGCGCCATCCCTGGACGATGGTATAAACTATCCCCCCCGCACGGATGGTGGTACGACGTCCCTCGCCTAGAGTTGAATATCTATACTATCTCTATCATCTATGGATCTTGATATGATTCGTGTTGTGATGCGCATGCGTGAATTGTTTATTGTGTTCAAGTTTTGTTGAACTTTGACAGGTTTACTTTTTCGAAGTTTTGAGGTTATTTGTTTTTTTGTTTGATTTCAAACTGAACTAAAACTAAACTTGTGATTTGTTTTCACTCAATGGTTTATTTACATTTAGTTGAAGCTTAAAATTTGCCAGATTTGCTTTTTCAATCTTTTCGATTTCACCTTAAGTGAAAGCATAATTAAAGAGAGAACGGGAGAAACAGTGTTTCTGGCTTGTCCATGGCATAGCTATCCAAGCCAGATCCACGGTGTCGACTACTCTTCCTTAATTATTATAATATATGTGTCGAATTAAATTTAACTTTTATGCACTAAATTTTTGTAAAATTATAACACTAAAGCGTTCAATGCATAATTTATTCATAACACTGCAATAAGCAATAATATAGAAGACCGCTAAAAGTTTGAACAGCTTACAAAATAAACAATTAATTTCAGAACTTCGAAAAAGTAGACCTGTCAAAATTCATACTTGAAAAAAATAAATGATTCACAAGTTCGCGCATGCGCATTACAACACGAATCATATCAAGGGTGTACCTAGACCTACCTAGACGCTTGTATTTTCACAAATATAATTGTTTTGTTATCCACCTACGGCAAGAATGGAGGAGTTTCCTTCGAAATATTTTTTTTAAATAACATGTAAACATGAAAGTGCAATAAAAATGCTACATGTTGACATAATTAGTTGGTTTTAAAACTCAGCGTATAATTTACAAAAAAAATTTGAATTTAAAAAAAATATTTAATCTGCCCGCCATAGCTCACCAACCAGAATTAAACATGGCGGTGCCCTGTTGTCGGTTCTAATTTGGTTTATTAATGACAGTTAACATATTGTTTAAACTATTTGAATGTCAACTAAAATTTTTTATTTTTTAAATTCAATAAATTGATTTATTATTTGTTGTAATTATATGTTTATGATATTATGGATAGTAAAAAAGCAATTAAACGTTGTTTTGTACCATCTTGTCATAGTCATAGTTTAAGAAATCCAAACAAAGTTTGGCTCGTTGTTCCAGAAAACTTATTGAGAAGAAAAATGTGGTTCGAAGCGATTGGAAAGGAAAATGTCCCCAAAGGCAGTAGGTATCATTGCTGCGAAGATCATTTTGATTTACAAAACGATTTAGAAAACTGGTTTCAATGGAGGTTCATGCGTGAAAACACTAGATTAATATTAAAAAGTAGTGTTATACCACATAAAAATTTAAATCCATCAATTGTACGAAGCATTAGTGATCCAACTCTTGGCGATGTCAATGTTGGGGCATCAACATCTAAAGAAATTGAGCAGCCTTTAAAGAAGGCTAAATTCATGGTCGACGAAAATGAGATGTCAGATGAGAGTATATCGTCTCAAGATAATGGTTCAGTATCTACTATACCTTCAACTGAAACGGAATCTTATATCTCCGACTTAAAAATTGAGAACATTTCTGAAAAGCGTCCCAAAACAACAATACAATTAATCGAAACAGACAGTAGATTTTATTTAGGGTTGCCAAAGGATTCTTATGAAATTATTAAAATGATTACTAACCATACTAAAATTCAATACAAAGATGTGTTAATTACTTTAAAAAAAATTAGATTGAATGATTCATTCCATCGCTTGAGTAATGATTTTGGTATTAGTATAAGTGGAATTTCAAAAATATTTTCTAAGACAGTTCCCGTAATCGCCAGATGTTTGAAAACTTTAGTATATTGGCCAACAACACTAGAAGTGAAGAAATTACTTCCAATACCTTTTAGATTTAGGTACAACAATGTGTATTGCATAATAGACTGCTATGAAATTGAGATTGAAAAGCCATCGAATGCACTACATCAAAGCTACACTTGGTCAGAATACAAAAAATGTAACACAATGAAGTATTTAATCAGTTGTACTCCAAATGGTTTCATAAATTTTGTCTCGGAGAGATATGGTGGTAGAATATCGGATAAAAATATAATATGCGCCAGCAATTTTATAGATAACCTACCCGAAAACATTGCGGTGATGGCAGACCGAGGATTTAAGCATATTGCTTCAATATTATCTACAAAAAAATGTACTTTAGTCAGACCGCCTAGTGTTAGCGAAGGCGAAATATTATCCAAACAACAAGTTAAAGAAGCAAAGCAAATAGCGGCTCTCAGAATACATGTGGAAAGGGTAATAAGAAGAGTACGTGATTTTCAAATGGTTAATATTCATTCAAGAGTAAATTCACAATTATTACATCATTTAAATGATATAAATTTTATTGTATGTGGAATAATCAATTTGCAAAATCCTTATATTATAGTAAACATACAAATATTTGTTCGTTTTACCTGTTGAGCATAAGTCTTTATTCCTATTTCTTTATGTTTATTAAAACTGTTTAAATTTTTACATTGTTATTAATTTATCAAAAATATGTTTTTCCCAAAATTTAGAAGCAAATTTTAATACCTCTGTCATCTTGGCATCACAATATTCAACCTCAATAATTTCAACTTTTTTGTCAAGTTCGAAATTGGGAGAGGCTACACAAAACAGGCCTTTTTGTTTTTTCGCAAATAGCATCTGCATTTGTAGTTGAAAAAAGTATTTATTTTCAACTACTCCATTTTTCACATAATTTTGTAACGCTTTTTCCTTGCTTGGGCATTTAATCTCAATACAAAAATTATCGATTACACCATCTGGTGATGCTCCAAAAAAGGGATACTGTGTGTCTAAAAGTAAGCCTGTTCTTCTTCCAAATCGCATCTCATACCAATCACTCGAATTTGATTGCTTACGCGTAAGCTCTTCAACCAAACTTGGCAAAATGTTGTAAAAGATTCCACATTCAGCAAATTGGAAGATGCTGCTTTAAATTTTAAAATTAGTTGAAAGAGAGAAAAACTTTCCAATGTATGTGGTTTATAAAAATTATAAATCACTCCACTGCGATTTCCTTGTATATTTAAAACAATTTGCTTGAATTAGCTACCCCTAGAACGTCTGGTTTTTTTTTTGTTAAGGTACTATGTCAATAAAATCAAAATTTGTCAATTTTATCAAATTGACTTTTAAATCAAATATTTGTACTACATACTCCTAGAAAATAATTTTCTACGTTACCAACATTTAAGTGAAAAAATAGCGGCAACACAGTTAAGTCGTCTAAAATCTTATTGGTTGTCCACCACACGCGCAAGTCAGGGTTGTGACGTCATAACGCTGAAGATTTTCAATTTAAAAAATTATTTTCTTATACTAAACGCACTCAAAAAAATTTAAAAAAAAAACTGAATGCTTCGTTTGATCTCTACTTTCAGATAAAAGAATAAAAAAAAATAGGGAAACTCCTCCATTGGCCAAATTATCTATTTGTTTACAAAAAAGTGCATATCTAGAAATTCGAAATTATTAATTTAGTTAGTTTTTTATTATATTAAGTACTTCGCTTTTAACGTAAAATACTTCATTATTAAATTAGTTATATAAATTGAATTCTGACAAAAAATATCATCAATTCGGTATTTGTAGTATAATATGAGATTATAAAACTTTGATGTTTAGTAGAAGGAACTTAAGTCACAAATTTACAATTTTTAGTTTTTTATAGTTTTGGATTTCTATTTTTTTGTTCTATCGATTCGTATAAAGAACATAAGTCAATTGTTTCCTATAAACATTTGTTGAAGTAAATCTTAAGAACTTAGTTGCAAATTTTATTTTTTCAAGTTGCATAAGAACTTAAGTCAACTTATGTTCTTAAGATCATAAGAGGAGAAACAAAATATAAAATCTTATAGACTTAAGTCGACTTTTAACAACCGACGATGGTCCTGCCGAAGATCCAGATTTGAGAGATAGTCTAGATCTATAAAATTTAATTTGTTTATTAATGTTATGTACCTGAATTAATCTTAAAATAAAGTTTTTCTTTAACTTTTCTAAAACTTTTATTGACTTAAGTTTATAAGATTGCATTATTGAAATAATTTTTAGTACTAAAAGCTTAAGTCATAAGAAAAACTGATAAGGAGTGATAACTCAAACTTCATCAATTTTCACCTATTAGATATAACATTCAATTAATTAATGCATGTAAAACAGTTCAAACATTCCTTAAAGATTTGATAATTTTAAATTGTAAACTTAGTTTATCGTTCCTCAAAAATTGCATTTTTTGACTTAAGTTCCTTCTACTAAACACCAAAGATTAAATAAAGCAAGTATTAAAGTTATAAAGAAGAAATTTAAAATTTTTGGAAAAATTTTGGTTGAATTAAATTGAATTAAACACGTGTAGTATAAACATAATTACTATACACAAAAATATCGAGTTCGTATTATCAAATTTGGGTCCAGAACATACATTTTATGCAGGATGCAGGATTTTGTTTAGGGATGGGCAATTTTTATGTGATTTACATAATTATTTTTCAAAAAATTTATTTTAAACAAAAAATTAAATAAAATTTTAGTTTATTATTTGATAAAATTATGAAATTAGTCAAAATAAAGTGCTTTGGTCATGAGTCAAGGGGGGGGGCAATTGCCCCCATTGCCTCATCTAGTGCATATTATTCAAAAGCAATCGTTTTGGCGACGGATATTATGAAAAAAATTTAATTTCAAAATATCTGACCACCTCCTTGTTAAATGGGCTCTAAAATTATAGATGCGGCGCAGCTACAGCCTACAGCCCGGATTTTTTTTCGTAGGTATGAGACACTCGTACGAACATGATACAATTAAAAAAAAACCGTCGTCTAATTTGTCTTAGGTTGAACCAAGTGTGATCTTTTATGCTTGTACTTTGAGTTAAAAACTTTTAATTTTTAATTCAGTTTTCAATTCCTATGCTATCGACAGAAATATCGCACAAAACTAACCAAATTAAAGACAATTTCGCTAGCTTTAAAATTATATATACATTTTTATCGTAAATTCCCTCATTTCTAAATTAAAGTCGAGTTTGCTTTCAGATTGATTAAGACGTGTTTTAAAGTGCTCCGTTATCGCGCGATAAAAACTTAAATATATAAAATTCAATATAGTTATTTTATTGAATATTAAAAATTTAAAAATTCTAATTGTTAAACAACTCAAGTTATATCTGTAAATTATATACAATTTGTCATACTTTTGATTTTGTAGATGTTAACCGTACCTCGGGCGGTTAACTCGTAATAATATAAAGATAGGTCAAGATGTCATCAGTTAACCCTGAAGCTGAACAAAACAATGCTCAACATGGGCCTAATTTAACTTTAAACCCCACACCCGATATGGAAATTACCGAAACCAATAACCCACATGCATGGCAGGTCATAGGAAATAACAAGAGAAAAAGAGTTAGCAGTCCGATTGCCGAATTGCCACCGGTGATGCAAACAAACAGGTATTTACCACTCCAATCTATAAATAATGACCCTACAAATAGTGAAACAAATGTTGAACAATTACAACAACCAAAAATTGATAAACCACCTCCTATCTTTGTGCATGGCGTAATCAATTACCAAGATATGATCACAAATTTAAATTCCGTAGTATAACAAGAGCAAATCACAACAAAAACCCTTCCAAACAACGTAATTAAGATCAATGCCAAAACAGTAGATAGTTTCCGCAAGTTATTCGACATATGAAAGATGACAACATCATTCACCACACATACCAACTGAAAGAAGAAAAATCATATAGAGTGGTTATCAGACACCTACATCAAACAACGCCAAAAACAGAAATAAAAGATGAATTAAAAAATAAAGGTTACCCGGTACGAAACGTCATCAACGTACAACACCGAATAACTAAGGAGCCACTACCATTATTTTTTGTAGATCTCGAACCATCAGAGATGAATAAAAACATTTATGACCTTAGATATCTACAAAATAGAGTAATACGAGTAGAACCGCCTAAGAGAAACACCGATATTGTCCAATGTACAAGGTGCCAGATGTTTAATCACACAAAAACTTATTGCAATCGTCCATTTGCCTGCGTTAAATGTGGAGGCCCACACGACATCAAAACTTGCACGAAAACAAAGGAGATACCGCCTACTTGTTACTTATGCAAGGGTCCTCACCCCGCGAGTTATAAAGGTTGCCAAATATACAGAAATTTGCAAGACAAATACAAAAGAGACCAACAACACCAGGAACAACAACAACAACAAAGAAGACAAAACGCATCTACGTACTACAATGTAAATTTAACTCACCCTAATCGACCATCTCAACCCAAGAATACGCAAACGTATGTTAACTCAAACCACCAAAGTACGTATTCAGAAACACTAAGAAATAATTTACCAGGAACAACAAACCATTCTGAAGAAACGCAATTAACAACATTCCTTAACGAGTTTAAGGAAATGTTCAAACAACTTATGCAACAAAATAATATGGTGATAAAATTACTAAGCACAGTCATCAACAGACTGGTAGAGTAATGGCGAATTTTTTAAGAATTGCCCTGTGGAATGCTAATGGCTTCCAAACATCAAAAGTTAAAGAAACTGAATTATTTTTACTAGCGAATAATATAGATATTCTACTCATATCTGAGACACATTTTACCGAAAGATCCTATATAAAAATTCCGAGATACAAAATATATTCAACTAATCATCCTGACGGAACAGCACATGGTGGAACTGCCATACTAATTAGAGAAACTTTAATACATCACGAACTAAACAAGTATGAAACCAACTTTTTACAAGCAACTACAATTCAAATAAACAAGCTGAATAAATCATTAAACATCGCAGCAATATACTGTCCACCAAGGCATAACATTAAAAAAGAAGATCTGAAACCGTTCTTTGACTCACTTGGCAATAAATTCATTGCAGGTGGAGATTTCAACGCAAAACATACACATTGGGGATCCAGGTTGATAACCACCAACGGAAGAGAGTTCCTCAAAATGATTAACGATAAGAACTATCTCACTGTATCTACAGGTGAACCTACATACTGGCCTAGTGATCCAAACAAATTACCAGACTTACTGGACTTTTACATAACCAATGGAGTTTCGTCTAATTACATGGAAGTCCAATCAAGCTTAGAACTAATGTAACAAACCGCCTTCAACCTTTTTATTAAAATATGTTACGAATCTAATGAAATATCTAAATGATGTGCATGTTATATTAAGCTGCAAAAATAATGATTTCACATGTTACGAATTAATCCTACCAATACATTACGAACCAACCTCGTATAGACCGGGAGCCAGTGACAGATTTAGGTCAGTTGGTTGCTCCCGGCCGAAAATTGGAGGAATGCTTCACACAGTTGTGTTATGAAGCAAGGTAGACGTCCGCTGGACCATCGTTGGGGCGTAAGGCAACGGCAGCCTAAAACGCATGTAAAAAAAAAGAGTTTTCAGTGCTTTGATCCCGGTTGAAATTTTGTCAGATAATAGTTGACATAATACTAAGATGAAAAATCAAAATCCGCTGGCCGTAGGCCGGGGCTAAAGCCGTCCGCTGGGGCAGCAAAGATGCAGAAACCAGGTTTCGTCTATTTAAATGTACCAGCTTTTTTATTTAACTATTATCAGGTGTGGAACTGTTATCAGACACCAGCCGACGGGTGTCTTTATTAAAGGTATTACATTAATGTTATCACAAAATTACATGCATAATAATAATTATTATCGTATGACTGTATCGAATAACTTTGATTACATTAATGTAATACCTTAAATAAAGACACCCGTCGGCTGGTGTCTGATAACTGTTCCACACCTGATAATAGTTAAATAAAAAAGCTGGTACATTTAAATAGACGAAACCTGGTTTCTGCATCTTTGCTGCCCCAGCGGACGGCTTTAGCCCCGGCCTACGGCCAGCGGATTTTGATTTTTCATCTTAGTATTATGTCAACTATTATCTGACAAAATTTCAACCGGGATCAAAGCACTGAAAACTCTTTTTTTTTTACATGCGTTTTAGGCTGCCGTTGCCTTACGCCCCAACGATGGTCCAGCGGACGTCTACCTTGCTTCATAACACAACTGTGTGAAGCATTCCTCCAATTTTCGGCCGGGAGCAACCAACTGACCTAAATCTGTCACTGGCTCCCGGTCTAGTATATTTGAGATGTAACTATGTAAAATTTCTTTCATAATACTACTTTTGAAAAGTCTGTACGAATGTTTACCGTAGATAAGTAAATATTTTGTTGTTGGACCAAATTAAGGGAAACGTAAATCTCTAATTATCGACAGTTATTACATTTTATAATGGAGGGTATAGTTAGTCATTTTGACCCTTAAGGAACTTAACTTCGCCAAATCAAGTACTATCAACTTCAAATTAAATATGCAAAATTACCAAATTTATTCAATAAGATTGCCGCAAACCCAATTAAAATCAGATCAATGGTTTGGCAAAAATAATTAAAGTAGATTTGCAAGATAAAAACCCTTGACTTTAAACTTGCATGTTTTGGGAAAAATCTTTCATTACCTAAGTGACCCGAAATTCACAGGTGGTCGCCATGATGGTGGTCGCATGTGGTGGCCAAAATTAAAAAGGGATAGAGAACCCTAAAACACCCCTCAAACATGTAGATTTTTAAATAAATAGCCGATGTGAATCCATTGATCGACACTTGCCTTTTTACCATTGCCTAATTGAGTTAAGCGTGTGTGAATCTCATTTTTGCAATTCCATTCTAAATCATTAGTTTAGAGCAACCTATCATTTTTTTTCCTTTTATTCCGTGAGTTTTATTTTTGAGTGCCAACAGCAAATTAAGGTAAAAACAAATTTTTAAAGAACAAACTGTTCGATTATTTAATTAACAATAATTTAGAATTATATTGAGTCGAGCTTATTTTGTTAGGGTGCAAAAATATTATGTATAAATTTTGTGTGCAATTAAATTAAAAACTCAACTAATGAACTTTTCACAATTAAATTAAATTCAATATAGCTACAAAATATTACTTGAGTTATTAATTAATAATTATTTTTATTTCAGATCTTTGTAAACAGCGTAATTTTTCATTCTAATTTTTTTTTATTTTAATAAATCAAACAAAACGATTATTATTGTTTTTTTTTGTGTTACAAACGAGTGATTTTGTTTGGGTTAATTCCTGCGCTTCTAGAACGACCACACTACCAAATTTCCAGCAGACGGGCTCGTCTATCCCGTCCCCAAAAAGAAAAATAGGCGTGGTGGCAGTGACCAATTAATACCAGTTTGTAATTTTAATTACGAACCCCGGTTCATTACACTAACATCAGACCACACTCCAGTTCTACTTACTATTAGTAATTTGGTTATTAGAAAGCAACAAAAAGTATCACTCTATAATAAAAGAACAGACTGGGACCAATTTAAAGAACATGTTCAACAAAAACTAGACTTAAAGTTATCAATAAAAACAAACGAAGAATTAGAAGAGGCAACTAATCACTTTGTAACATCTATCCAAGAAGCTAGTTGGAAAGCAACTCCATTGGTAAAAGAAGCATGTAAGGAATACAACATACCTATGAAAATACGCCAAGTCTTGGCCGAAAAACGAAGAGCTAGAGCCAGATGGCACCGTTATAATCACCCTCAAGATAAAACAGAATACAACAGAATCGCAAATCATCTAAAAATAATAATAAAAGAAGCAAAAAATGAAACATTTAAATATTACCTAGATAATCTTACAGTCATAGATAACACTATTTGGAAGGCTACAAAATGCTTTAAGAGACCTCGAATCACTGTTTCTCCACTACAAAAATCAGACTCGTCATGGGCTAGATCAAACATCGAAAAAGCTGAACTGTTCTCTCAACACCTAAAAGAAGTTTTTAAACCCTATTCTGATGAACCGGATGAAGAAATTAATGACTTCCTCCAAGCTCCGCTACAAATGTCTTTGCGCATAAAAAAAATTACTTCTTATGAAGTTGAGCAAGAAATCAAAAAGCTAAATAAAAAGAAAGCGCCCGGTTACGACATTATAACCGCAAAAATCCTGATCGAAATGCCCAGGTTGGGAATAAAATTTCTCACGATTCTATACAACTCGATCCTGAGACTAGCACACTGGCCAATACAACTCAAATTTGCCAAAATAATTTTAATTTTGAAGCCTGGAAAACCCCCAACAGAAGCAAGTTCTTATCGACCAATTAGTTTGCTACCACTTTTATCAAAGCTAATGGAGAAGCTCTTATTAAAACGTATAAACGAAGAAGACCTTCTAGAACAATTTTTACCAGCACATCAATTTGGTTTTCGAAAACAGCACTCAACCATCCAACAGTGTCATCGAATTGTAGACAACATATATAGAAGCTTGGAAGAGAAGAAATACTGCGGGGCGGTTTTCCTTGACATCAAACAGGCTTTCGATAAAGTATGGCATAGAGGTCTATTGTATAAAATTAAAAAGAATCTGCCATACCATTATTTTCACCTATTGAAATCATATTTGGAAAATCGTTGGTTTCAAGTTCAACAAGATGAGGAGGTCTCAAGCATTTGTCCTATAAGATCAGGAGTTCCGCAAGGAAGTGCTATTGGTCCATTGCTGTATTTGCTCTTTACTTCTGACTTACCTGTTACAGACAATACGGAAACAGCAACATTTGCTGATGATACTACTATTATATCAACGGACGAAAACCCTGTTACAGCATCGCAAAACATCCAAACACATTTATTACTTTTGCAGGAATGGCTGCACAGGTGGAGAATAAAGGTTAATGAAGCAAAATCTTCTTATGTTACTTTTACTTTAAGACACAGTCTATGTCCTCCAGTCCATATTAACGACACTATTATACCAGTCGCTACAGAAGCTAGATATTTGGGGCTACACCTGGACAGTAGATTAACATGGAAAGTACACATTTCCAAGAAACGGAAAGAAATGGACATTAAAGTAAAGAAAATGTACTGGTTAATTGGAAGAAATAGTCTACCCTGTCTATGGAGAACAAGATCCGGATTTACAAAGCCATCATCAAGCCCATATGGCCTGGAACTATGGGGATGTTCCAGCAGGTCAAATATCAATATCATCCAGAAGTTCCAGTCTAAAACTCTTCGCGCGATGGTAGATGCGCCATGGTATATAAGCAACCACACTCTGCATTCAGATCTTCGAATAGCTTATGTCCACGAAGAAATACAAAAGCGAGCAGAAAAACATCACACCAGACTCGAGGATCACCCAAATCCAAGTATAGCCCAACTTCTCGAAGACAACATCTATAGAAGATTGAAACGAAAATGGCCTCGTGACCTATTGAATCAGCCATAAAAGAAAATAACTGCGGGTAAAGCTGCTGGGCGGAACCCCCCACAACGATAAGACCGCAAATTATCCTATAGAATGTAATTAACTATTCTGATTGATAATATGTACATAATATAATAAAAAAAAAAAAATTCTAAATTATTTCCAAAAAACTGACTATTTCTGCAATTTTGAGAAATTTTAAAAAAAAGTGAGTTAAAAAGATGTGTAGATATCTAAAAAACTAGCAACTGTAACAGATAATCATTTCGTGATTATATACAAATTTATATACCTGAGATAATAATTGTACAAGGTGGGCCAATTTCGATAGTTTTTATGGGAAACTCCCCCTCCGTGTGTTTGCAACCTTGACGTGGTGAGGGGGCTAGCGTGTTTCCAATGAAACCGGGGGCATGTACTCCAGGGCGGGCGATGGGGATGACCTCCTCATCGGTCGGCGGGGGGTGGTCGGGGCCGGCTGGGAATTAAAACTTTTTGTGTCCGGTCCTTGCCATCTTCTTAATGGTTAAGATGGTTGTGGTGGAGGAAACCAGACCAATCGGCAAACACAAAGAACAAATCGTAAACCGCTTGTGGGCTGCAACGACTCTTCCTCAGACTACGTTTCTGGGGGGATAGTAGTGACAAGGGGCACGAGGGTCTTGGCTTAACCGCCCGGGCTACGTGGATGAGGCACCACTATAAAAATATCCCCACTCCTACGGTACTGCGACGCCTAAGGGATGCAAAGCTGAGGGGTAGCTCAGTTGCTAGTCGCAGAAACCTCGGGGCCCGGCGCACCTCGTTGTATTTAGCCTTCTGTCGCATATGGGGCGCTGTGCGATGGCGACCATTTATTTCCCCAGTACTCGTGGGAACAATTATGGAACCGTTTACTGATAAAAACACGGAAGGGGGTTCCGAAAGGAAGGACCCATCCGGCAAAAAACTTTCTGGTGCTGCCAAGAGGAAATTAAAAAAACTCAAGGCAGAACAAGCTGGTGTTGAGGCAGGGACCCCTAGGGTACCTGCAGTCAATGCAAACGACGGTGGTGAGTCCTCGACCGGGGGCTTAAAACGCAACCGGTCGGAGTCCACCACACCGATAGAGGGACGACTGAGGAAAAAAGGCAGGGCAACCAAACCTGTCTTATCCTACAGTGCTGCCCTAACGGATATCCAGGTGGCAATTGTGCCGAAAGGATATCCTGAAACACAGTTCAGCGCTGAGCAGAACGACCTCATTAGAGGGATGATGCTTAATGCGCTGGATACCGTCAACTTAGGAGAACCTGCACCAAGGTTCTCCGAAGTTAAACCGAAGGGGGGGCTGATGGTTGCCTCCTGCGCTGATCAGGCCACTAAGGACTGGTTGACGCGGGTGGTTGCAGTAAGCGTACCCTGGGAAGGCGCAGAACTTGGCGTAATTGACGCCAAGGACATCCCTAAGCCCATAAGGGCTATGATGTGGATACCGGGACCCGTACAGGAACCGGTAAAAATTCTTAAAAGGCTGGCGGTCCAGAACTCAGGGCTCCATACGGAGAACTGGAGGGTCTTGGAACAAAAGCCTGACAAGAAGGGCCAGCAAATTATCATGCTGGTCGACAAGAGGTCCTGGAGTAAAATCCAGGAACTCCAATATAAACCCTACCTAAACTTGTCCAGGGTAACCGTCAAGGAACTGGGGAAGAAAAAGGAGGGCAACAAAACGGAGAAGACAAAGGTGGCCGAGGTCGAACCAAGTTCGACCAAAACACTTAGTCTTCATCCAGCAAACCCTCTCCTCCCCCCCACTGGGGACAGTGGGGAAGGAAGCACAATGGAGAGGAAGGAGTGCGAAATGGGGGAGGATATGGAGTGTGACTCGGGGGAGGAAACCTCAACCGGGTCGCATGCTCCCACACCAACCCCACCTCCAGCGAGCAATGCTGGAGAGAAGACACCGGAGGATGGGCTCTCCAACTAATGTGAGACCTTCATCCGGTGTGTACAGATAAATGTACATCACTGCAGGGCGGCTTCGGCTGCCCTGCAGAGATACATAATAAAAAATAATATTGACGTGGCTCTGATACAAGAACCCTGGTTATACGGGGGACGGGTCAGGGGACTCAATATTACAGGAGAATGGGAACTCATAAGCCCAGGAGATAATCAACCCAGGGTCTGTATTATCTCAAGAAAAAGATTAAATCTGCTACCGCTATGGGGACTATGCACTAGAGACCTAATAGCGGCTAAGTTCAAAATTGCAGTGGAAGGCGGTCTGAGGGACCTCGTAGTGGCATCAGCATACCTTCCATATGATCAACCACAACCACCCCCAACAAAGGAGGTAGTGGACCTGGTAGCGGACTGCGAAAGCAGGGGCACAGAATTGATCATTAGCTGTGACTCCAACGCACACCACATTATATGGGGGAGCACGGACACGAACAGCAGAGGTGAATTTCTCTTGGAATTCATCTTCAGTAATAAGCTAGAAATAGCAAATAGGGGCAATGAACCTACCTTTGTCATAGCGACAAGAAAGGAAGTACTTGACTTGACGTTGGGGACACCTATCGCAAGTCAATGGATCGGAGAGTGGCACGTCTCGCGGGAGGAGTCACTGTCTGATCATAAATATATTCGATTCAACATCGAAACACCACCCGTGGAGGAGGCGGCGTACAGAAACCCAAAAACCTGCAAGTGGGCAATCTATAAGGAAAGCCTTAAGCAGGGGTTGGGTGAATGTCCGTCGAAACCATCCAACACAGCGGAGCTGGAAATGATGAACGACATGATCACGTCGACCATCATGGCAGCATACGAATCGAACTGTCCGTTAAGGGAGAGGAGAGCAAAACGCGAGGCCACTTGGTGGAATCGCGAGCTTGAGACTCTCAGGGCGGACACTCGAAAAGAATTTAACAGGTCTAAAAGAACTGGAGACTGGGACTCTTATAAGAGCACCCGTCTGAAATACACGTATGCCATACGAAAGGCAAAGGAGGACTCCTCCCAGTGAGCAAAATTTCGTCCCATTTAGGGAAGAGTTACGTAATTGCGTATGATTCGTGCGACCAATTGCACACATATGTTTCGAATTTGCTACTTTTATGTGACCACTATACGTGGGAAGTGAAGCACGGTGACACAACGCATTTTAGGTAAAATTTAG
The DNA here is from genome assembly GCA_963170105.1 of Cantharis lateralis. Lineage (NCBI taxonomy): Eukaryota > Metazoa > Arthropoda > Insecta > Coleoptera > Cantharidae > Cantharis > Cantharis lateralis. The sequence goes on from OY720629.1 coordinate 17,663,952, forward strand.
GAATTCTGTCAATGCATGTGCCTTTTCCTAAGGTATTCTTAAGAACACATTTCCGAAAGATTTCCCTATTTATGCCTAAAGCAAATCCTACATAATTGCTTGACTGAAAACTACTACGAACTACTTATACACAAATAAGACACATATTACTCTTTTTTATATTCCTTGTTCTTTTTAAATTCATCTAAAAATTATCTCACACATCGTTGTCGCAAAGTATACACCGCATGATAGGAATAATATCTACTTATTTTATACTAATTTTGTGAAAGTTTTTCTCCTTCACTTAGCAGTCCAATTACTTGCGGCGATAAATTTTTCGTGTAATTTCTTGATATACAAAAGATAACAACGGGGGTCCTAAAAATAATATTGTTTGGCAAATATACTTATTAACAAATTAATTTTTCAAAAAAATTAAATTGATAAAATTCCACCTTTTGGTTAATAATAGTTGTAAAAAGTAATGTCTAAAATGACTTGATGAAAAATTGTTTAGTTTTGTGTTTTCTTTTTTACAGAAACAGCATTTTATTTTATAAATCAAAATATAAAATTATTGCGAAATGGCCGCTGACGCAAGGTTCCCTAATTGTGCCTTATTTGTGCCTACAGACACAATGTAGGCAATGTGAAATACGTTTCCCTAATGGTTTCACACAATTTCTACTATGGGTCATGATTGACACAAACGAGGAATCGTGTGACAATATTTTGCAATTGTGTGGTCGATGTCCATAGATGACGCAATGTTTTGAAATCATTCCTATTTTGCGACTTGTTGCGATGCGCTGCTGGTATAGGGTCCGTGGTGCCTTTATTGTGCGTAAACCTTTGGTGCATTCTGGTTTTGTAATACATTGGCGTTTACTGATATTCGAGCTTCAGTTCTACCACCAACCACTTTATTCTTACCAGAAGCCGACAAAATACTAGTACTTGCATGTTTCACTTTTCTGTAGTAATAAGGGGTGGTTTTATAATTTTGCAGAACGGGTTTCTTATTTGACGACAACATTATTGCAAGACCAAAATAAACCTGGATTCAATTTCTGTTGTGCTTGTCAACTATTGCTTAAAATGCCATTATAGCGTTCCGCTGAACTTACTTGTGACCTTTTACACACATTTTAGGCCCAATTACTGTTTTCCGTGATTAACAAATCAACTTTATGGTTTTAAGAACAAAATGCCTACTATGCTTCACACTACCCATTCCAAAATTACGATTTTGTGTCTTTTAAAGACACAGACGCAGTTACGGCATTATTTTAACAAAATTCCTACTGCGTGTCACACTACGCATTCCACAATTACGGTTTTGTATCTTTAAAGGCACAGTCGCAGATACGGCATTGTTTAACACAATTCCTACTGCATGTCAGTCATTATTTGCATTTGAGTAGCAATTCCTTTTGTGTCAAAACAATTCCTATTCCGTGTAAAAGGACACATTATTCCCTTTTTAAGCCAACTTAGGCACCAGTCGTGACGTCATTTGCTATTTTGTGTGCTATTTGACGCAAAAGAAGGGTCTGGCGACGTAACAACGACGTCGCCTAAAACACATTTCCCTTAGAGGAATAAAATGCTCACTGGGCTGGAGGAGGTACTGCGAGGAGGTCGAAAGAACTCCAGAATGTGCCAGACTCCAGAAAGCACTCCTAAAAGCAAACCACGGAAAGGTGGGAACAATGGAAGATCCACAGGGGGGACGCACATCCTCGGGGGAGGAAACTCTGGGGCTCTTGCTCCGGACGCACTTCCCGGGATGTACGCCGAAACCTGACAGTAACGTCACTGAACGGGGTCCCCTTGAAATACCAATGCGTTGGGCGAAAAGGGAACACTGGAAGGTGGCGGATAAAATTATTAACACAACGAGAGTTGCATGGGCGATAAGATCCTTTAGACCATACAAATCTCCGGGAGTGGACGGTATCTTTCCTGCCCTACTTCAGTGGGGACTGGAGGAACTGGCTGCCCCTCTGTGTGCCTTATTCAGGGCGAGTATAGCCCTGAACTATGTGCCCCAAGGCTGGCGGAAGGTCAGAGTGGTATTTATACCCAAGCCGGGGCGTGCATCCTACGCCCAGGCGAAGTCCTTTCTCCCAATTAGCCTAATGTCATTTCTGCTCAAGACATTAGAGAAACTGATTGATAGACATATCAGGGATGATGTGCTGGCCAACTCGCCACTACACAAACACCAGTATGCATACCAATCAGGTAAATCATGTGAGTTAAGCATACACGAATTAACGCACAGGATTGAAAGGGCGCTCGGAAGTCAAGAAATTGCTCTGGGAACCTTTCTCGACATCGAGGGGGCGTTTGACAATACGTCCTTCGATTCAATAGAAGAAGCCGTCGACAGACGGGGAGTACACCCAACCATAACAGGTTGGATCAGTGCTACCCTAAGGGGTAGAGAGATAAGTGCCAGTCTGGGACATGCAACCGCGGAGGTCTCTGCCGCGCGTGGGTGTCCGCAGGGGGGGTTTTATCACCCCTACTGTGGTGCCTAGTGGTGGACAGCCTACTGGGGGAGCTGCAACAGACTGGAGTTCACGCACAAGGATTTGCTGATGACATCACAATCCTAGTGATCGGAAAATTCGGGGAAACTGTATCATCCATGATGCAAAGAGCACTGAAGACTGTCGAAAGATGGTGTATACGAGAGGGATTATCGGTCAACCCGGAAAAAACCTCAGTGGTCGCTTTCACGCGACGCAGGAAACTGCAAGATGTGAAAACATTAAAAATGTGGGGAAAAGAACTACATGTGGTAAGGGAAGTTAAGTATCTGGGTATAATCCTGGATGACAAGCTAAACTTTACCTCTCAATTAAAACATGTCACAACCAAGGCGACTCGGGCCCTATGGGCCTGTAAATGCATGATTGGGAAGACATGGGGATTGAAACCGAGGATGGTACTTTGGCTATACACCAGAGTGGTGATACCCACTGTGACATATTCGGCCCTGATCTGGTGGCACGCTGCCAGGAAAAGGGAGAGCATAAATAAACTAGGCAAGCTACAAAGACTAGCATGTCTAGGAATCACGGGGGCACTAAGATCAACGCCTACCGCAGCCATGGAAGCTCTTCTGGGGCTGCAGCCACTGCACTTAGTCGTGGAGGCGGAGGCCCTACTAGCGGCCTACAGGCTGACAATTAATGGACTAGATACGGCAACCCCAACAAAGGGGCACCATACCATGATCTTTAACTCTATAAAGAGCAACAACATGCTTTGCATGCAATCGGACAGAACCAGCACTGTAAGGGACTTCCGAAAACCATTCAGTGTAGTAATACCTGAGAGGGGCAAGGAAAAAACCATGCAGGAGCTGGGTAACCGATACAATACCATCTGGTACCGGACACCGTCATTTCGGCGATTCCAGTTCGGCACCGTCATTTCGGCGACTCTGTTTCGGCGACAGTCAATTCGGCGACCCGATATTCGGCTATGATAGTTTCGGCGATTCCAATTCGGCACCGGTAGTTCGGCGATTCCGATTCGGCGACAGTAAATTCGGCTACGTCGATTCGGCGACGGAGGATATACTTTTGGTTTATTCAATTCTAAATTTAAAATTTAAATGTATAAAAAAAACTTTAGTACGGACGAATATGGCTTTTACCTCCTTTAAGTAGATCCCTTTTTTGTTATTTGCTGCTTTTCAATAATACTGATTGTATTAATCTTTCCTGGGTTGTTTTTCAATACAATTCTTATACATATACTCGTATATCCTTTTTTTCAATAATACTTATTGTATTAATCTTTCCCTGGTTTTCCCTATTTCAATACAATTTTTGCATATATCCACCTTTTCAATAATACCTTATTGTATTAATCTTTCCTTAGTTTCCCCATTTCAATACAATTCAGCCTTTTCAACTAAATAGTTAATACCATTTTCCTTAAGTACATATCCTTTTCAAAATTTCAATTAGTCCTCCACTTTTAGTAACGGTTTTCGAGTTGATTTTTTAGTTAGTTGAGTTTGGGCGGTGGAATAGTCAGTTGAGTTGGGTTTTGGTATCAAAGTGAACAGTTTAGTTTACACAAGTAGTGAGTGGAAGCGTTTAAGCATAACACGCTAAAGGTAAGTAACTTAAGTAAGTTTATAAGATTGCAATAATTGACATTTTATCTCCAGTTTACAGATTTCGCTGTATAGATTTTAATAAGAGTGCTCAAGTGTAGTATTAGGAATCAATATAATAATTTTCAATTTGCAATACAATGGAAGAAACTCAAATGATTTTAACCAAACGAAGCAACGAAAAATATGCTAATGATGGGTACCTCTATGTTAAAGATAAAATTAACACAGATGGTACTATTCAATTCTGGCGATGTGAAAGTAAGCACAAGGGTTGCAATGGCAGAATATGGACCAATATTGGAGACGGTTCGTTCAATTCCCAGCGAAGGGAGCATTCCTGCAGAACCGTAGGAAATGCAGAAAACGTCGAACTTCAAAGACTTAATACTGCTATAAAACTTTTAGCCGAAAATACAATGGAAAATCCATCGCAAATAAGAGCACGGGCTATTGCAAATGTTCCTGATGCCATAAAAGGTAATATTCCAAGCAATTCTGTCATGAGCAGAACGATACAACGGAGACGTAACCAAAATTCTGAAGCACCAGCAAATCCGGAATCTAGGGAACTAATAATCATACCGGAATGTTATTCCACTTATGAGTTTAGCCCTGATAATTTTGAGAGATATCTTTTAGCCGATTCAGGAAGTGAGAATTTGGACTCTGAACGTATTATGATATTTGGAAGAGAATATAATTCCAGTTGGAGTGAAAGTATGTTTGAATTGTTTATGGACGGCACTTTTCTAATTTGTCCGTCTCTTTTTTCACAAGTATTCGTTATACTTGCTAGAAAAGATGGAAGAGCAGTGTTTCCTGTTTTGTTTTGCTTACTACCCAATAAGAGAACAGAAACTTATGTGAAATTATTTAATATGATCCGTGAATTGTGGCCTCAACTAAATCCGTTGAGTATAAGTGTGGATTTTGAGCTTAGCATTCATCAAGCGATTCGTGAAGTATTTCCTGACGTTAATATACATGGCTGCCTATTTCACTTAGTGAAAAATTTAAAAAAACATTTATCGTCAAATAATCTTTTAAAAAGATACAGTACCGATGTAGACTTTGCATTGCGTGCAAAAATGGTTACTTCGATTGCGTTTGTTCCCGAGAATGACATTTTACACGCAATTACAAGTTTGGAGAATGATTTACCACCAGAATTAGATCCAATTTTAGAATGGTTTACAAATACATATATTGGACGTCTTAGAAATAATGGTACTAGAAATACTCCAATGTTTTCTTCAAATATTTGGTCTGTGTATCAACGCACGTTGGATGGAATTGATAGAACTAATAATTACGCCGAAGCTTGTCATCGAAAAATACAATTAGGTTTTGGTAGTGGTATATTTCATCCAACGTTGTGGACCTTTTTGGATAAATTAAGACGTATTCAAAAAACTTTCGACACAGAATACGAACGTATTCTAGCCGGACATGCACCTCCTAAAAAAAGGCCGCGGTACGAAGCGGCTGATTCTCGAATTTTGGCGAAGGTAACCAATTATAATTCTAATAATGTTATAGAATATCTTCGCGGTATAGCTTATAATTATAACATGGATTAAAATTTGTTTAATTGCTTGTATGTATATGACCTGTGATGTATGTATGTAAATAAATATTTAATTTAAAAATAAAAAATAATTTTTTTTATATTATAATAGGTAATAATAAATACTATGAACTTTTTTCGACCCTGTATTTATATTAATAAACAATAATTTTTAATTATTTAAAATAATAATTTTAGTAATTCTTTCGTATGACTCAAAAAATCCAATAATTAAATCCATCTTCTTGTTTATTAATAAATAATAATTTAAATAAATTTCCCGTCGCCGAATCGACGTAGTCGAATTTTCTGTCGCCGAATGGGAATCGCCGAAATGCCGGTGCCGAATTGGAATCGCCGATTTTCGGCTTGCGTGCATGAAATGATGCGGAGGGACTACACAGATAGGCGAATCTGCATCATGACAGACAGTCAGGCAGCATTAAAGGCCTTGGAAGGAGTAGAAATACACTCCAAGGTTGTAAAACAATGCCTTGATGCACTGATAGAACTGGCAACCCGCAATAGCGTTACGCTCATGTGGGTGCCGGGACACCAGGGCATAAAGGGGAACGAAGAGGCGGACCGCCGGGCCAGAATGGCTGCAAATACAACCCTTATAGGTCCTGAACCTACTTGCGGGATCTCATACAAGACCGTAAGGGAAGGAATCAGGGAAACACTGAAGAGACAGCACCTTGCTCACTGGGAGGGCCTTCCTGGACTGAGGCAGTCGCGGATGTTCATAAGAGGCCCCTCAGGCGAAGCGAGGAGTAAGGCAATAATCCAGCTGAGTAGAAAACAGCTGAGAAGGATAGTAGGACTTTTTACAGGACACTGCTGTCTGAAAAGACACCTCAACTTAATGGGGATAGTTGAAGATCCTACTTGTAGGATGTGTGGTGAAGCAGATGAAACTCCTCACCACATCTTATGTAAGTGCCCGGCACTGACGGGTGAAAGAACACGTCACCTCGGATTTCCAGACCTGGAAATCGAGGAGATAGTACAAGCACCCATCGGCCGTGTACTCGACTTTGTCAAGGAAACGCAGCTGATGGAGTAATGACAAGGAACGAGGGGCACAATAAGCTTAAGCTTCAGTGCAGTGGGCGAAACACCACAACCCGTTTTATAATAATAATGGGAAACTCGGTCACTATAAGAGATATGAAGAAACGGATGGAGCATCCTCAATCTCTTTTTTCGAGAAAAGCTCAATGACCAGAACCGGAATTCGCTATCTTTTTTTGTTTTCGAGTTATAGCTAAAAGTTCTAATTTTCGACTTTTCGATAAATGTTGATATCTCGGTTGTTTTTCAAGTTATCAAAAAAATGTTAACACTTTCTTTGGGCACTTTTTTAAGAACAATAAAATGGGTTAAACAGATTTTATATATTGTCGTGATACAATCAACCTGAGTACGGTTTTTGTTATTTTTATTCAGCAGGTTCTGTAAGTAAAGGCCATTAGAATTTTATTCAAGGGACGGCTAAAGATAGATAAAATGTACCAAATTAACACCTCGACAATTTACAAAAATTTGTTTAAAATCTATTCGTGCCGGTGATCTTGATGAGTCCTGAAACATAAAATAGGTGTTAATAAAAGTGATTTGTGTGAGCGCAACTTTAGGTTACCAGAGATTTTAGTTTTCTAATGATGGAACAGTTTTGTAGAGGCGTCTGGCAAGATAGCGAAAATGGGTAACAACGAACGGCATGTTCGCTGGGAATGGTCGAATTTATGCTGATTCGACATAAAGTTGAAATTTTAAGTACGATTATTCACTTGAGTGAAAGTGAAAATTTAGTTTTTAGATCTGAAATTGCAGAAGTCAGTAAGGCGAATTAAGCGTCCGATTGTATTGGATTGGATATGAAAATTTTGAGTATTTATCTACGAGAGATAAAAAAATCGTTGGCCGCCATTGCGATATTTTGGTTAAAGTTAGAATATTTGGATCAAACTTACCTTAAACTGGAAGCGTTTATCGAACAGCAAGAATTGGATGTATGCTTGTTGATGGCACTATTTTATTTAGAAGAATTCTATTCACTTCTGAAGAAAACGATGGCGAGTTCGAGAACAGTAGCAAGGTCGTCTCAAACAACTACTGTTATTGCACAACAGCCACTTAAGAACGGACAGGTAGCGAAACAAAACGAAGTCTACAGCGGCGTCACCATTTATTTTTATTTAAGGTCGGTAGACAATTGTAATAAACTAAAAATTTTGTACACTGAAGTTAAAAACTTTATAAATTGTTTTGTAGTACACACACAATACACAAAAAATCTAGTGAATTTAAGATCTAGCAAATTTCAAATAGAAGTAAATGTGAGCTTAAGTTCGGTAGATACACTTATAACACTAATATTAAATCTATCATACGTGAAATTTGTCACGAATTTAGCCCTCTTAAATAAATTTTACATAAAATCCGAAACATTAGGCTTGTTTATTGTCTTACATCAGGTTGGCAGTAGCAAGACACAGGAACCCACCCCTGACGAGTCCATCTCTACGAGGTACTGGCTAGCGGGCATAACAAAACATAAGGGAGGTAAAGTAAAATTAGACAAGGGGCACAATAATATCTATCTCAGTTTCAGAGTTTATGATGTTATGTTTATGATATAAATGGGGGTCTTTCAACTTGCGATAGTTAGCCACCAACTTACTTGCTAATATCTACTTTTTCAAAAACTAAGGTCGATTTCAACATCGAGTATGTATAGACCATACAGAACTAGAAGCGAACTTTTCTATTAATCCATTAAAATAATTTAGAATAACTTCTTCCTTAACAACGAAAATTTTTTCAATTTCATTATAAACTCTTCAGGCCCAGCAACATTTTTTGAAAAACATTTTAATTTTATTATATAAATGCCTTAATATCCCACACAGACAAATATGGGATAAATTCCAACGTATATTTTTGTCCCCTGTGAGGGACACTGGGCCCGAAGAGGATATGGCAAATAATTCAGGATATTGAACCACGAGTACAAAATAATTACAAGTGACAATTGAAGCCTGATGCCTTAAGTATTTTTATATTTAAAAACTAAAGCTAACTTTTCACGGGTTTATTTTGCGCGCAAAATGCGCGGTATTGATTTAGAATTTTCCATAAGGCTTCCTACGACAAGTTGCTGGGAGAGGGCTGAGTACGAATCAAGGGGGGTAAATTTTTTACTCAGTTTTTCGATATCTAGCGCCCTTTTCGAGTTATTGCAAATTCAAAATCTTAAATTTAAATATTGATGACAGGAATTATATCAATTTGTATTTATTCTAAATATTTTAGATTTATAAATGCAGGATTAAACAAAACGCTATACATCACTCGTGGAGAAACCATTTCGCACACTTAATTTGCATTTACGCACTCGCCTGACGGCTCGTGTGTTAAGCCTGGCAAATACGTCAGCGAAACTTTCGGTTTCTCCACTAGTAATGTAATATTATTGAGTAGCTGATGAATTGGGTAATAATAAATTGTGGATCAAAGTTTTGGATATAGAAACATTTAATAATTAAATAATTAAATAGAAAATTATTTGATTTTGATAAGAAAACTTGCGGCGAGATTGGAATTAAGGTATCGCTGTTGATTGAAAATTTTTATTGGTTAGAAGTTACAGTTATTTTATAGACAATTAGAATAATATCGTAATTCAAAGGAACCTGAGGATTAATTACATAACAATATATATTAACCTTCCAATCAATGCTGCACAGAGACAAAAAATACATGGAACAATTTTACCGGACAGCATCGTTTCCTCAAGTTGTAACGATGCAGAACATTTCAGAAATCGGAAAGGTTTCTTTTCTTGGAATGTGCAAATCGTTTGTGATGCCGACTTGCGAATTCAAAATGTTGTGGCGAGATGGTCAGGAGCTTCACATGATCAAACAATTTTTAATAATTCTGTGTGGAAAGCAAAATTTGAACTAGAATTTGGCAATAATGGAAACAAATGATGTACCTCCTATAGAATTGAGTGTTTTTGATCCAAGTGAAAATGGTGAAATCGAAGATGATGGCCTTACTGCTGAACACCGAGATGATGAAATAAATATGGAACAACAAAATAATACCATCAATAACATAGAAGGCAGCATTAATTAACAATCATTTCACAAGTTAATTATAATCTTTAATAAAAATATTATATAATATTCATAATGAAAACACTGTTAGGCCTCCATTGGTTTGATGTATGACCTTGGGGTTAACTGTGTTTCTGATACGAGAACAATGTCTATATTATTAGTTATTGCAAAGAGCTCAGTTTCGTGTCTTAATTTTATGAGAATAAATCGGAATCAATCGAAACATTTTTGTATGAATTTTTATTTTATCTCACCGATAATGGAGCACTTAAAACACGTTTTATATTTTTATTGCTAACTCATGAATAATTACAATATAAATAATATTTAGCAGATAAATTACTGAATGTTGGAGCAATGCCCTCTGTGAGACAGAAACAATTATATTAAAAATTGAAGGAAATTGAAAACTAGATACTACTATACATAAATTAAAACCTATTGTAATTTGATATACGATCAAATAATATAACTACGTGTAGAATATATTGTTATACTCTTATACAAAAACAATACTATCTTTTATTAATGTTATCTTCATGCTTTATTATGTATTACGTTTTGAAGTATGTTCACAGATAGTTATATTGCACATTAATATTTGAGATTGTGAAGTATCTGATATTTTCTGTTTAGTTTTAATTTGTGGAATGCTTGTCGTATTATGTCGTTGTTTATTTAAAGGTACTTTTAGAGGATTTTTTATAATGCTGTATGTCAAAGGTTTAAACAATCGTTCTAAATGATGATTATTAAATTTTCTTCTAGATGAAAGCGTTTTCAACCAATTACAAAAGATTGACTCGTTTTCAATACTTTTATTAAGTTTATTTTCTTCAGTTCTACGCCTTTTTTCTTGTCCTTTCATTAAAATAATATCTTTTATGTTATCTCTTCTTTGCAACTGAAGAGTACTTAATCCATATTCCGATCTTAAACCTGTGTAACAAGGGAGTTTTTGTTGAAATTTATATTTTTCACAGCATTTACGTCTATGCAACTTTAATCGAGGTAATTTTACTATTCCGTCTTTAAGGTTGATAATTTTTCTTAAATATGTATTTGTACAATCGATTCTATCCATGCAATGTTGTTTGCAGTGTATATTTTCAACATAATTGGAATTTCTAGAAGTTACAGTTTTTGATTGTTTTACATTCAATATAGGTTTACTATTAATGTTACTGCTTTCTAATATTGCCAAACAATCTGTTTTGTTAGATAAAGTTGCTGTTTTACATATCAAATTTAAATCAAAACTATCTTCTATATCACTCCAAATATTAGTTTCCAGATCTTCTAAAATTTCATCATTTATGTTTTCTTCTCTTTCATTGTTAGTATTGTTTTCGTTATTGTTTTCTATAGTATCAAATGATTTCAATATTAATGAAGATTCTAGTCGCTTCTCTAATATTACATGATCGGCTAAAATATAATCATCAATATTATCTTCACTGTCAATGCTTGATGCTTCTTCGTAAGAAAACTCTGGTTCGTAATCAACCAAGTTCTCTTTAAATTTAATTTTTAATTCCTTAGTTCTAAAATCTATATTTTCCTGATTTAAAGCCGCATTAGCTTCTTTAACTTTTTGCGATAAGTCGTAAGGGGAAGATACTGGTTGTAAAACTAGAACAAAAAACGGTATCAATATTTAGGTGCCAATTTAGTATCTATATTTTATTGGAAACTAGTTTCATATAAGAGAAGATTTTATCGTACGTATTCTTTTCTACAATCTTGTACAGAATTGATTTTCTTATTGCAGGCGTAGATACAGGGGGGAGCAATGGGTGCAATTGCCCCCCTCCCCTTGACTCACGACCAAAGCACTTTTAAAATAAATTTTTTGGAAGATAATTGAGGCCGTGAGAGCAAAAGTGGTATAACTCTCAAATTTTTATTATCAGATTTTTTAGTGTTATGCCTCTCAGTAATATTTTTGAAGTAAAATTAATGCAAAAAGTAATAAATACAACCATTTAAGTCGACATTGATGTATAAAGGGTAAATAATAAACTTAAAAGAAATATTGGAAACTGTGGAGAACTTAAAAGTTTGAATATTTTAAAAAAAATATTTGGGTTACACCACTTTTGCTCTCACGGCCTCAATTATGAAAATCATACAAAAATTGACCGTCCCTAAACAAAATCCTGTATCCGCGCCTGTCTTATTGGAACATATTCAAGGGTGTCCTCTGAGTAAATTCAAGTTGGCGGGACGGGGGCACGAGCTTGAAAAACATGTTTGATCAAATATCTCGTGAACTGTGCATCATACGGTAAAAATAGTTGAAATCAGTTTCGTACTTTTAGTCGAATTTTATTATTATTTCTTTACAATGCATAGGTTCTTATCTATATAGCGCTCCAAACTTTCTTCAACATGATTGTATCATCAACCGTTATTAATAGTACAGGTATACCAGGTCAAAATTTAGGACAAATTAGATTACGCCATTTTATTATTTTTATTATTACTTATTAGAATTCCTATAAGAGCAATGTTAATTTTGTTAAAAAATTTTCCGAGTCATTTTTAAGTCACTGTAGCTCTGAAACGATGCGATGAAATAGAAAAATGTATATAGACAAAAATAACGATAATGATATTTGCAACAAAAAATATCAAACCAGTATTGCTGTAAAAGCGATTTTTATATGACAAACAAGGTCTTCAAAAAGTACAATTTACATTGCTAACATAGGAGCGTTCTAATAATTTCTGGAGTAACTGTAGGTATTACATTTTTTCAGACTTTACATTTTGTATTTGAAATAATTATCAAAGAAAATGTAGTTGAAAGGTCTTCTTACCAGTTAGAGAATATACATTTTTATATGCCATGTTTTTCTACAATATTAAATAACAAATATTTTTTACCAATTAGATGCTCTATTTGATTTTTTTATATTTTTTTTTATATTTTATATTGGATGCTGAATGAGTTAGCCGAATATAAGAAATTAATATGTAAAAACTTATTTATGTAAATTCCTGCATCCCTAATTAATAATTATGTTAGGAAAATATGAAAGACAAAAGTAATGTAGAAATATAAACTATGTATGATAAAAGCATTAGATTTTATCGAATCTTTACTTAAAAAGACAAAAAATGGTTTTAAAATTGTATCAAAAAAAAAATTCAGGAAGCAGGAATTTCCATAATATATTTTCATAATATCATTCAGCACCCAGTATATTATAATATATTTATTATGTTTATTTTGAACTTTTTTGTAATTTTACAATAAATAATAATGTGCTAAATTTGTATTATTAACTCACCCAATATTGAATAAAATTTCATAAAAAGAATTATATAAATTCAATCCACAATATTAATAAAAAAAAACTCCAAATTGTGCAAAAAAATCTACAAATTGTAAAAATTTATTCCACAACACTATCAAAAACGAAGCATAATTGTGCAAAAAAACTACAATGTGTGTAGAAAATCTCACAATATGAATAAAAAATAAACTAAATAAATGTGAAGATAATGCATTCAAAAACGGAAAAATTTAACACAATTGTGTCAGACTCGAACTACTTCTTGAACTAATTTGTTTAAAATTTTGGTACAAATCATTGAATATTGCTTACAAAATTGTTGTGCAGGGCCACCTATTTGGTATAAAGAAATAATCAATATGTTGTAGGAAATAAACACTACAATAAGGAACATGCATGAATAAAAATTTTTAGTTATAATAGTATTTTCCAATTAATCCAATATATTAAATATTAAATCAGCAAAAATTACTTCTATTTTAAAATTGAATAATTATTTAAAATAAATCATGTTACCATAAACGCTAGCGCCACAGGTTTGACGTCATCTGGCATAAATGCCCGCGCTCTTGATTACTCGTATGTGACGTTTCTCGAGAGGGAACGGTTGCTTCGAACATTTTACCTGGCCCAGATCAAATCTCACTAATAACTATTTAGATAGTTTTTTGATCACAAGTTTATTTTTACTTTCCCCATACGTATACGTATGTAAGTATAAGGGAAAGTATTGTATTCCACTCAAAAATTAAATATCCAAAATTTGGTATTAAAATTTTTCTAAAGTGTAATATTTACTTGAATTATGGAGTGGTTATCCTTTCGAAACTATAAATTGTGGTTTTTTCTTTTTAAAATTAACATTTTGTGCGAGAATAAATTTTATTTTATATTCTCCGCACCAATAGTATCATAATTAATAGGTTATATTTATCTAAAATTAAATTAAAATAAAACGAGTTAAACAAACGATAATAGATTAAATTATTAAATCTTTAATATTTCGGCACAGATTGTATAATGAACATTGTATAAGAAATAATTAATCTCCAAGATTTTTTATTATAAATAACTAAGCAATAATATTTTTGTATAATTAGGCTAATAAAAATGTTACAATTTACAATTTACAATTCTAGTTTAGCAAAGACGAACAATTTATTTCTTGAAAACAAATCAAGAGATCTGCGAAAAGGTTGTTGGGATTCACGTTCAATTTTTAAAACGCAACTATCGGTCTGTAAATAAAAGGGGAGGAGCTTATGTCTCCTACTTAAAAAATCACAACCTTAATAATATTAATTAATGGTAATATTTATCAATTATATTTTTTGATATCTCGACAGCCAGCAAATTATAGCTTCATTCTCGCTGTGAGCCATGGGAGGATGTACTTTTTCATTGGTAAAATACCTATAATTCAAGAAGAAACAGCAAAACAAAAATGTCTATGATTTCTGCATTGAATGGCTGGCGATAATCCAAAAGGGTAATGTTTTGGTGAGTTTATTATTAACACCAACTTAATTATTTCTTTTTAAAATAACTTTGTGTTTCAGGTTAATGTAGACTTCGATATTCTTTTTCCAGATCGAGGCATTTTAATAATCAAAGATTGGAATATGTTTCTTAATCATGTTTATGAAATCAGAAAGGATAATTTAACTTCTGAAATCACAGCAGAACTAGTTGCTTTGCTAAATCAAGAAATATCACAAAGTAGGTAAGTGACATAATATGCTGTTATTCAATTAATATAATACAAATAATTAAACATTTCAAACTACTTTGAAAATGTGAAAATTTTGCAAAAATGGCATAATTTTAAAATTGTTTATTCTATTTATGTTGACACCAGTGGCGGATTAAGGGTGTACAGGAACCCCATCGCCCCGGGCCCTGCAAGGAAAGGGGCCCGATTTCATAAAATTATTATTAAAATTATGAGTTAAGGCTTATTTAATTTTTTTTTCGTAGCCATTGAAAGCATTTACTTGATAAAAATTTTATTGGACTTTTGTGGTTACTTTTGTATTCACAAAAGTGAATTTAAATTAAATAATAAATAATAATTATTAAAGTATAGATTTTTTGTTTTAAATACAATTTTTGTAGAACGTGTAGACGTGTAGATTACCCTGATGAATAGATTAAGTAGATTCTAAAACTCAATTACCCTCCGAAATCAACGTCCTGGATTCACTCTTGTAATTCGTGTCAGAGTCGTAACTGCATCAGAGTTAATTTAAGAAATCTCTCCCGGAATGTTTATGTAGACTTTTTTTTACCAAGACTATTTTACTTAAACCTTTTTACCTTGACCATTTTACCCAGCATTTTTTACCCGTTGACTTTTTTCCGTAGAACTTTTTACCTACTCCAAATTACCCTAGACTATTTTTCCTTAGACTATTTTACCGATTACCGCGTAACATAGGGTTTCATAGACTGTTCGAAGCCACAGTATTGCACCATTAACATAAAATCCGAATTAACGGAACAAAATTTGTGAATAATTTATGACAGTTACAACTACGCGGAATTAAATAATTAAGGTATTCACACTCCCTTGTATATTTCGTTGTATTTCTACACTTTAGTAAATGTTCAATATATCTCTCTCTCGCTTATATAAAAAATGAGAAAGAAGTATCTCGTAACTATACAACATTGTAAAAATACTAGACTAAATACAACGAACTGTGAATACCCCTAATATTCATATTGATATAAATAATTTTTGTTTATTGACTATACTGCTTTTTAAAAAAATCTATTATTTACCTTTAGGTGTTTAAATGGCAACCGTAATGTAGCTAACTCACCGTTTTTCTAAACTCAGTAATTACAGTGCCAACCTCAACAGGTACATTAGGGGTATTCACAGTTCGTTGTATTTAGTCTAGTATTTTTACAATGTTGTATAGTTACGAGATAATTACTTTTTTCGCATTTTATATATAAGCGAGAGAGAGATACAGCCTTGCTCAAAAGAAGTTGGCATTAGGGTTTTAAATAAAAGAAATTGCAAATGTAGGTTGAGACTATGTAGTTTATTAGTAAATTTGAATATTTGGTGGCACTACCTTTTGCTCTAATGACGCTTTTTAGGCGATCAGGCATAGTAGCAACTAATTTATAACAGACATATTTAGTTGCCCTAATTGTGATTTAGTCTAATTTGCATTGTAATCTTTTTAAAAGGTGACAGGTATATATGTTCAGGTACAATTTGTTTAAAAATTTAGACCTAGCCAACTTAAAATGGAGAAAACGTGGGGTGCCAACTTCTTTTGAGCAAGGCTGTATATTGAACATTTACTAAAGTGTAGAAATACAACGAAATATACAAGGGAGTGTGAATACCTTAATTGATAATCTCTGATTTAATAAAAACGTTATTTATTCACCAATTGAATGAAAATTAAATAATTAATAATAATTTTTATATTAACTTACAATAGCACTCCGGATCTTCATCGTCGTTTAACATATTAATATTAGGTTTCACTATATCATTGGTATCTTTTAATTCGTGTAGATTTTACAGCACTAAGACTAAAATATCGATTTAACCAATTATATTTACCAACAAAAGCTAAACTTGATGTAAATAACTCCATGGAAACGTATTTTATATCTCGTTCTCTCTATCTACTATGTATAAATATATAGTAGGTATATTAAATTTCTCTATTTATCAAAAACATGGGCGGGAATATAAAATTGCTGAATATAACGGTAATTAATCCAAGATTTACTCTAATTTTTGATATTAATATTGCCGTGGAATGTTTATATTTTGAATTTTGTTTTGTTTTAAATTTTGAAATTCCCGCGAATTGGCTAACCTGACGCTAACTAGCGGAGGATAAGTGTCTTTTATGCCAAATAGTCGACTGAAGTGAACAGAAAGTGGATGTAAAATAATTACGCCCGATATTATTAATAGTTTCAAGAAAGTGCAAAATTGTTTGTTTGGACAGATTTCGTTTAAACATTATTTTAATCAAAATCAACCCTGTATAAAATTAAAACTTACCTTAAGAGGAATAATGTCAGGGGGACGGAAGGATCCATCTTGGGGAGCAAGATCCGTGGTGTTCCTATGCGGTTCACTCGCGAGACTCCTTAATTATTTTTACTTTCCGAACTCCTTAGTAAGGAAAGTATTGTAATCAGAAATTGAAAAAAAATTTGACCCCCCATTTTTTTTCCAAATTTTTATGTTTCGAGGTATTCTTAAACCATTTTTACGTTTTTTGAAAAATGTCTGTGTGTGTGTGCGTAGGTCTTGCTATAATTATGTGGCCTTCCTACGGAATAAAACCCACTTTGTGTGGACTTCACCATTTGTGGGGACATACACCGGTCCCCACAATTTATTTTCATGTTTAAACCGTTTTCTAGGGTCTCCCTACCACAGAAAAATTGAAATTTCTATATGTCCCCACAACCTCGCTATCACACTGATGTGTGTAATTACATATTTTTGCTATAATTGTGAGGACTTGATAGTCGCTATGTTAGTGCTGCTCTCTACGGCGGCTATTTGTACTAATCTAACACAAGTACTGAGTAAGTATGTTGTTGCTATCGCTTTGTTGTGTGGACCTCGATGTATTTTAAATGACTATTCAATTCACATGTCATCTGTCACAAGTGGACCAATAAAAATGTTGGATGGGAGATTTCATGGCCAACCAAAATGAACTGTAGTAAATATTCCACTAGTGGTGAATTGCAGCGACTATTCCGCTATTGGTACAAGCGACTATTTTGTTTTACACATTTATGTTCGAGTTTTATTAAGTAGACAAAAATGCATAGAATACAGAATAAGTCGTGTTTTGTGCCACATTGTAAAAGTACGACTGCAAATAAACCCGATAAAATAAAATAAAGCAGTCAGACGAGATTCACCAAAGTCAAAAACAGTATATTTCTGCTGTCCATATTGATGAACCAAGCATCAGCGCTGTCGTAAATGAATCAGAAATTACTACATATCTTGGGAGATATGATTATAACAAATTTTCCAGTCTTGGCCACTACAGTAGTACCACCTCAAACTAGAAGTATTGCAGTACAAGTAAAACCGTCATTTTGTAGAAATCGTGTAATATTAAAAGTAATGTGGAACATATTGTTACTTCACCCCATAAATCTGTATTGAAGCAAGACTCGAGTACTTCTCCAATCAAATACTCTCTATCTAAGAGTTTATTGTTTTCCCAACCGAGTAGGAGTAGCGATAGAATCTGTAGAATCTAGTTCTTTGGTTGTAAACACAACAACTGACAGTGATTTTAATAAAATCGAATTTCTACAAGACAAAAAAGATGCACAATTGGAAATGTTGAATGGTACTTGTTTGTTAATAAAAACAGACTAAAGACTTATACAGGTATCCCGAATCATTGATTTCCATAATTACATATACGTATTATCAAATTTCTCAATAAAAAATCGAAAATGAGTAAGGATAATTTAATGTTAACTTTTTGATAAATTCCATCACCATAAAAATGTTAACTGATGGTAGATTATTTGATGACTCTTTCACAAACCCTTCTGACAGCATCCTTAGTTAAAAACACACCAAAACAAAGTTAATTAGAAACTTTCCAGAAAACCAAGCACAATACGCTGTTTACACATATTATGGAAAAACAATATTTTTGGAGAACATTGACGTCACGAATGACTTGATCAATCAGGACCGTTTTGATTTTCATTTGAAATGGATCATTTTAATCATCTTTAAAAGCCAAATTAAGTGTTAAATAGTAAAATATATAGATTTTTAATATAATTATGCCAATATACTCACATCTGTATATCTGTATCTGTATAAATAATAATAATAATAATAATAATAATAATAATAATAATAATAACAACGTTAACCCATATTATAAATACGAACCGGAACCTGTTCTGGAAAACAATCAAGTAACTCTTTACTGGGACAGATCAATTTTAACGGATAGACACATCAATCACAATAGGCCTGACATTGTTATTTTAAATAAAATTGACAAATCTGCAATTCTTATTGATGTTGCAGTGCCTCTTTCTAAAAACGTATTATCCACCGAAAAGGAAAAAATACGTAAGTATGAGGATTTGGCAATGGAAATGACGTCTGTATGGAGTCTCAAAACGGTGAAAATTGTTCCAATAATAATATCTGCTACAGGTGTAGTTTCGTGTAATATGGAGAGACATTTATTAAGTTTAGATTTAACATCAAAATTATTCGAAAACATACAAAAAGGAACTATTTTGGCAACTTGTCGAATAGTTAGAAAATTTTTAAATCAACATTAATTAATTTCATACTTTTAGTAGGTAGATACTAAACCGTTTTCAAAATTATTTATGTAAATTGATAAGATTATGTACATTAATTTATTTGTTAGGTGGTTGGTATTGTTCCCCCACCTAACTGTAACACCACAAAAATGTGAGAGTTTAATAAAATAATAATAATAATAATAATAAAACGGTGAAAATTGTTCCAATAATAATATCTGCTACAGGTGTAGTTTCGTGTAATATGGAGAGACATTTATTAAGTTTAGATTTAACATCAAAATTATTCGAAAACATACAAAAAGCAACTATTTTGGCAACTTGTCGAATAGTTAGAAAATTTTTAAATCAACATTAATTAATTTCATACTTTTAGTAGGTAGATACTAAACCGTTTTCAAAATTATTTATGTAAATTGATAAGATTATGTACATTAATTTATTTGTTAGGTGGTTGGTATTGTTCCCCCACCTAACTGTAACACCACAAAAATGTGAGAGTTTAATAAAATAATAATAATAATAATAAAAACTTAGTATCGGCAATTAATATATGGGCAATACCGGTCATAGCCTATTCCTTCGGTGTTCTTAAATGGTCGAATACAGATTTACATGCGCTGGATACGTTAACCAGAAAATTTTTATTCAAATATAGATATTTACACCCTAAATCTGCTGTAGAACGATTATACATAAAAAGAAAAAAAGGAGGTCGAGGATTATTAAATCTATTTAACCTATGTAAAGCGCAAACTGAA
Source organism: Cantharis lateralis (assembly GCA_963170105.1). Taxonomy (NCBI): domain Eukaryota; kingdom Metazoa; phylum Arthropoda; class Insecta; order Coleoptera; family Cantharidae; genus Cantharis; species Cantharis lateralis. Next base: position 17,684,156 of record OY720629.1, read on the forward strand.
TCAATGAGGGAATATTTTTATTCATTAACCAACCCTTTCATTCAAAGTATAGTCAATTTAGACAAACGTTTTTCTGGACTTGATCTTAAAAATAAAACATTAAATTGCGAACAAAATTTTGATTTGGAAATAAATTGGAAAAATAAAGTATTGCATGGTAAGCATGCTACAATTTTGGATTCTGTTGGAATTGAAAAGGAAAAATCGATACTATGGATGAAACAAGGAAAATTGCATTCAGAAACGGAAGGTTTTATGTGTGCAATTCAAGATGGTGTAATTGCCACTAGAAATTATACGAAACATATTATGAAGAAACCTGAAGTTGTTGATGTATGCCGGAAATGCAAACGGCCGAACGAAACTATCGAACACGTAATAGCTGGTTGTTCCGAACTAGCGCCCACTGAATATCTTCATAGACATAACATAGTATGTAAGATTCTACATCAACAGATCACCTCCGTGAAGTTGGCCTCCCATCTATAAAATTTTGATATAAAAAAATATGGAATCGTTAGGTCATCGTTAGGTCTTGAAAGGTCACTAGATTTTAACGTTAGGTCACTTCTAGTTTTTTCAATAAAAATTATTTAATTTTTTGAAAATTTTCTTGGTAAGTTGGCATCCCCATCACACGTTTTCGATGAAATAAAAATAGAAACCGATAGGAAATCGACTGCTGAGGATTGGTCACATATAATTATCGTTAGGTCATCATTAATTTGATTGCAATAAATAAATTAAAGTTCGAATTTCCTATTGCGCTTGCGCATAACTCAAACATTCTTATTCAATTTTTAGAAAATTTTCTTGGTAAGTTAGAATCTCATTTGCACGTTTTCGATGAAATAAAAGTAGAAGCCGATAGGAAATCGACTGCTGAGGATTGGTCACGTATAATTATCGTTAGGTCGTCATTAATTTGATTGCAATAAATAAATTAAAGTTCGAATTTCCTATTGCGCTTGCGCATAACTCAAACATTCTTATTCAATTTTTAGAAAATTTTCTTGGTAAGTTAGAATCTCATTTGCACGTTTTCGATGAAATAAAAGTAGAAGCCGATAGGAAATCGACTGCTGAGGATTGGTCACGTATAATTATCGTTAGGTCGTCATTAATTTGATTGCAATAAATAAATTAAAGTTCGAATTTCCTATTGCGCTTGCGCATAACTCAAACATTCTTATTCAATTTTTAGAAAATTTTCTTGGTAAGTTAGAATCTCATTTGCACGTTTTCGATGAAATAAAAATAGAAGCCGATAGGAAATCGACTGCTGAGGATTGGTCACGTATAATTATCGTTAGGTCGTCATTAATTTGATTGCAATAAATGAATTAAAGTTCGAGTGTTGGGGTGCGTTCTTGCTTGCACTTTTGTGCGTATAGATCGGTTCAAAAGCTGACAAAAACGTCGTAAATGGTCGTAAGCTCGGAACTCGAACGCAGCCACAGAGCGTTTTCAAATCTGTGATGTTTTTAACGTATTTTACGGTGGATTCGAGTATTTAAATATTTTTTCGTTTAAAGTAGCTTTTATATTTTTGTATGTAACGAATACGCTTTAATATTTCAACACAAGCGGGTTTCTTAGTTATAATCGAGTTTTGCAAGTTTGACATAACCTCAATACCTAACCTTCAAGTTTAAGTCATTTGGTAGTAAATAGTAGGTTAAGTCAAATTTTGGATCCGCAAGTAAATAACATAAAACGAAATGAAATTTGTATCAAGATCTTTAACGTTATTTAAAGCAATACTTGGAAGAAAAGCTGTTCGTCTTCAAAGCCAATGCAAGTTAATTAAAAAAATTGCAAACCAAAATGTTGTCATATACTACATATTATTATTCATTATTTTAGTTGGACTCGAGAAGAAGAAAAGGGCAATTTATATGCGATTCTGGCAGGAACAGAAATTTGTGTAGATATAAGTCGGGCAATTTTGTAATTTGTTGAACGGCTGAGGAATTTATAATGTTTGAACATTTGTTTAGGAAAGGTTTGTACTTCTTATTATAATAATATGACGGTAATAGTAAAATATGAAGGAACTGATCGTTATTAGCAAGTCAACTAAAAGTGTCTAATCTTGAATATTTCATTTATCTCAGTGATAATCCTAATTTACTCTTTATTGAATAGAATAATTACTACTGCTTAATAACTAATCAGAAACAGCTAAGAAACCTGTAATTAAAACCTTATCATTTTCACGACTATTATCTCACTTTATAATTTAATTTGACTGGTAACAAGTATTTTTCTACATAGATATAGGAAAGCATTCTAAATTGAAGGCCCGGATGAAGTCTCGACAATGCTACTGGATTGTAAAGTTAATACAAACCGAAAAGAAAGCACAAATTTGGAAGCATTATAAAATCAGAGGATTTTCATGAGCTCGTATAGAAGAATCTGCACGAAAGGTGTAAAATAAGTGTATATAGAAGGTTTAATTTTGGAAATAAATAAATTTTTTATTTCTAACTGGGCAAAACAATAACATGTTTATATTGCACATACATAATTATTATTATTATTACAATTTTAGAATTCTTAACTTGTAAAAATTAACTATAATAATATTTAAAACTATAACCAAGTTAAATAAACGACTAATTAATTAGTTAAAAGTATATTTTATTGACACTCGAAAATGAAAGAACCTCTTTCAAAATAACGGGTCATTGAAATATACTTTTAACTAATTAATTAATCATTTATTTAACTTGGTTATAGTTTTAAATATTATTATTACATACTCATAAATATCAAACATAAAAAATATTAATAACGATAACAAATAAATTCATAAATAAACAAGAAAACTACCGTTTTTAAAAACAGTGGAAATATACACAAATGCACATATGAAATTAATAAAATTTGAAAATGATAAAATATTTACACATATGAAATTTTCTCAATTTTGCTTCGATCTTCATCCGTTAAGTTTCACTACCTAAAATGTTGATAAAAATAAAATAATATATTTATTATAGAAAGTGTTTTAGAAAAAATTACCTTTTTCAATGAAGATTGCTGCATGGGGTTCAATTATTTTAGTTGATCTGATCGCCTCTATTTTGCCTGGAGAATCGTTGTGCTCCTCCCAATGTCCATTTGCCCTACGGCAATATGCAATGAAATGCCCACTGGAATATGCAATTAGTCCATGCAAACTAAAACGATTGTTATTAATAGTAAGTTGGATTTAAAATAAATTATTAATATTTTACCCATACTCAACACTCTGGTTGTTCAACATACTTAAGTTTATGGTGTTTGGGACCTCCTCTAAGGAACATTCCATGCCATGTGTAGCCTGCATGTTTATTCGAATATCTAGTTCTAAGAATATGTGGCGATTGTACATTGTAGTTACACAACATTGTCTTTGACAATTCTTACAATTTGCCACACTACTCATATTGGATAGTAATGCATCTTGCAATGACTTGAAGCCGTTCTCCCATATTACCTTATGGTTTACAGGTAATGTAATGCTTGGTAAAGTTGACGATGACCCACAGTCACAGTCACAATTCACTACAGCACTAGGTGCTGACGCAAAACACTTGATCCATACAGCTGCTACACTGTCCCACATGTCTATAGCATATGGCATCAAATCACAAACGGGTGTTTGAACTTTATCGGGAAACAATGTTTTTATAAGTATAACTCGGTTTTTATAAACAGCACTATTGACACCATCATGAATAATGTTTTCAATTAATTTTAAAGTGCTGTTATCAGAGTTTTGTATATAACTATAGTAATGCATATTGTCCATTGCAGTAGTAAGCAATACCTGCACTATCGAATCGAAAGAACATGTATTTTGGATTAAATAATAATATGTTTCTATTAAAACTGCATTTCGTAAGTTTCCATTTTGTAAAATAGGAACACGTTTTACTGATCTGAAATTGTTGCGGTGCGAAATATCAGGTTGCTTGGTAAAATACATGCCCTTTCGTTTTTTCGCATTAACTCTTGTTGATACAATTTTGCTCTGTAATGGTTCTTCTAAGCTATTCTTTCTATCATTATGATAAACTCGGGCTTTATTTCGCCAATTGTCAATTGAACAAGTGTCCGGATCTGGACTTGGTTTTTTTACAAATAGACTGTTCTTGTCTGAAGGTATTTGCACCACGATGTTTTCTGGACTACTCTCGATATTATTGTTAGTATTAATTAACCCTGTCGATTGATCAAGACTCAAAGATGTACTTAGATCCTGTGATGAATTTTTTGTAAAAGTCTTCAAATCGAGATTATTCGCGCTTTTAATAATTTTTGATTGGAAAATAGCGGAATTGCCAACATAGTCTTGATGTTCAAGTTTTAAAAATACATCCGCTCGAATGCGACCTGGTATTTTTTGTAACACCCTATTTTTTTTATCATTAAAAAATCCTTCCACAAAGCTCGTGGTAGCATGTTCTGCATGGTATGGAAGACATGCAGCTGTCCATAATGGAAATTCATACATTACCTTTGTAAACCTGTCAATAAACTGCCTTGAATAAAAAGCATTTGGATCTCCACTACTTGTTTGTTTATCCTTGCTTTCCGCCATAAATTGAATATCGTTAATCCATTGGATTCGGGGATTGTTTTTAAGATCGGCCGAAGCAGTAATTTCTTCAGCATCATCAACTTCTTCTTGGGCAAATTGGTCGGGAAGTTGTTCCAAATCCTTTTGTATAAAATTAAATTCATGTGCTGCAATTGATTTTTCTAATTTGATTCGAGCATCAACCACAATTAAATCTGTTGTCTCTACTTTTGCATCCTGGTATTCGTTTAATGCTACTACGCACATCAAGAAGTAAATCTCGCGAAATTGCGATAAACTTTGGCAGTCTATTAGTAAGCCAATGCAATATAAATAAAATTTGCGCGTCACCTTCAGTTGCATATTTTTCATGCACGACCAACGAGTAATCATTTTTATAAAATGTGCAACATCTAATCTTATGTACGTAAAGATTTGTGGCCTCTCGTAGTAGCTTACATGCTTGGAAGCACACAAAAATAATGTATCCATATACACTTTAATTGTTTGGTCGTTGAGAGCCAGTGACAATGCATTTATTAAAGCACGTGAGTAATCGCACGAAGCCTGAACTGGTTTTGGTGCTCCTAGCAAGAACCATTGCCGCAACCAAAATTGCAGTAAGTTGGTGTCCTGGCATTCAGTAATCATATGATACACAGAAAGCGTTGTTTTATTGAAATTGATAACAATAGCGTATAAAAAAATATGCCCCGATGTTTTACCATCTTGTGAATATTTAATTTCTTTCACAATGCTTCCAGTACCATCCACGGATATGCTTGAAATTTTATTTAATTTGCAGTAGCGCTTATAAGCATGTAACTGGCTAGGCGTACTGTACATAACATAAAATTTTTCACGTCGTACATCGTGAATGAATTCATGAAATGGATATTGGTGTCGCATATTTTCAATTGTTGCTACAATATCCTTTCCATCCGATAATTTTACACCAAGTTTTTTATGAAATGCTTCTTTTTTGCATTGACGCAATACATCCAGGGTAGGAAGGTTTGGAGGCAACCGAGAACCTTCCGAAACAAATTTAGCAGCTTGCCGCTTCAACCAATTACTGCATCCTTCATTAAGTACTTCTTCAGCAACTTGTTTTCGTCTAAATCCTTTTAGAGGTCTTCTTACATCCTCATGTTGATCGTAGAGTGTATCTCGAGTTTTTATTCTCAAGAAACACCCATTCTCATTTGGTAGGGTATCGACGTATCCAAAAAATGGATTCCTACATATTTTGCTTTTGCATTGAGCTTTAATTCGTATATAATGTGAAGCATTTTCCAATTTAAATTTTCTTGCATTCTTGAAAACATATGCACAAGGTAAATGAGCATGTTTAAAAAATTCTTCAAAAATAATATCTGTCCATTTATATGGTTTTAAGATTAAGTATGTACGTTTAATTTTTTTACCATAAACAACTACCTCTGATTCACAAATTTCCTGCCACAAATTTTCACTAATGCATACTTGAAATGTTTCCAATCCTGCTTCCTCTTCAGAACCACTTGTATCAAGTTCTTCATTTAAAGAATCACTAAATGCACTCGTGTTTACAGTAACATTTACATTATCTGGAACATTTACGTTTTCTCGTTTTCTTGCTTCGGTGAGTATTCCTCTTCGATCCTCACGAATTTCTCGATAAGCATCACGTGGAGTCCATTTACCATTCAAATAATTACTAATTTCTTTCCATACATTTGCACTTAAAATTGGCATATTATTTCCTTTAAAATAATCAATAAACTGTCGCAAGACACTTATTGCCTCTTCAACCGATACCTTTGAAACTCTTGGCATCTTTTTATCGACTAAGCTGAATGCTGACTAAAAAAAAGTACCATGTAATTTCTAACTCTGCAATAACTTTAATACAAATTATATATCAGATCGAATTAATTTAGTATTTTAAACGAAATATTAATTATTATTAGTATAATTATATAAAATTCTTTTTACCTTTACAATCAAAATAATTTTAGGCAAGATTCTAAAAAACACTATTTATTTTCACTAACAAATCACACTTTTACTTAGAAGTTCCAACTAACAATGTCTTGGACAATATGCGTTTTTAACACGTTAGCTACCAATTCAATAATGTAAACTGCACTTTAAGTACATTTGATTGTTTATTTCAGTTGGTATCCTTCTTACCATAAGGATCTAAGGATCATTTGGAAAATTTTTGCCACTGCCCTGATTCGTTCATTTGAAATTTGAAACCATTCCCCCACCCCTAAAGAGCACCTTGACATAATTAAACTCAGTTGAAGATGTATCAACTGCTTTGCAGCAGTTTCAGAAACGGCCCCATGGGGGGGGGAGATTCCTCTCCCAATGTTTGTGAAAATTTGGTAAAATCTACCTATGAGTTGGCAAAAAGCCAAGTGTAAACGCTAAAAAAAGAAGGTCATTGAGATACCAAACAAGGGTGATCATCAAAAAATAGACATCGACAGAGTTGGCAAATTGAGAACTAACCCCCCCCCCCCCCCGAAAAGTTTCTCTTAGAACCGTCCCTGGGAAGTATCTTATTGCAGATCTTAAGCAAAACTTTTGATAACGAATGTAATACTTTTAAATACAAAAGCCTCCTCGCAATGAATACAAGGAAATTCGTGATGATTAAAGAGAAATACTTACTCAAGATTTAGTGTAAAATTCTGCTATTTTAAATCAAAATGTATTCAAACTAATTTTAAAACTTCTCAAGATTCTGTACCAAGTTTTGAACAATAAAGCTACATGAGGTATATTACACCAGAATACATAAAAGGATGGGACAAGTAAAGTAGCCGTAAATAAATAACCAGCATTTTATAGTTTAATAACATTAATATTGATTCACAATGCAATTTCTCAATAATAATTATTTTATTACTTACAATATATTTATATAGATATTGAAAATGAGTTTGAGATATTGAAATGAGAAAATTATTCATGTATTTATCATATTATACATATATGTTTTTGTTTTTTTCCCAATTTATAAACAAAACATGAATTTATTTTGAACATTAATACTTAATCTGGATTGACAATGAATATCAGCATATGAAATCAAAATACAAATAAAGCTTAATAGAGCATTTTCCAAATTTGTGCTTTCTTTTCGGTTTGTATTAACTTTACAATCCAGTAGCATTGTCGAGACTTCATCCGGGCCTTCAATTTAGAATGCTTTCCTATATCTATGTAGAAAAATACTTGTTACCAGTCAAATTAAATTATAAAGTGAGATAATAGTCGTGAAAATGATAAGGTTTTAATTACAGGTTTCTTAGCTGTTTCTGATTAGTTATTAAGCAGTAGTAATTATTCTATTCAATAAAGAGTAAATTAGGATTATCACTGAGATAAATGAAATATTCAAGATTAGACACTTTTAGTTGACTTGCTAATAACGATCAGTTCCTTCATATTTTACTATTACCGTCATATTATTATAATAAGAAGTACAAACCTTTCCTAAACAAATGTTCAAACATTATAAATTCCTCAGCCGTTCAACAAATTACAAAATTGCCCGACTTATATCTACACAAATTTCTGTTCCTGCCAGAATCGCATATAAATTGCCCTTTTCTTCTTCTCGAGTCCAACTAAAATAATGAATAATAATATGTAGTATATGACAACATTTTGGTTTGCAATTTTTTTAATTAACTTGCATTGGCTTTGAAGACGAACAGCTTTTCTTCCAAGTATTGCTTTAAATAACGTTAAAGATCTTGATACAAATTTCATTTCGTTTTATGTTATTTACTTGCGGATCCAAAATTTGACTTAACCTACTATTTACTACCAAATGACTTAAACTTGAAGGTTAGGTATTGAGGTTATGTCAAACTTGCAAAACTCGATTATAACTAAGAAACCCGCTTGTGTTGAAATATTAAAGCGTATTCGTTACATACAAAAATATAAAAGCTACTTTAAACGAAAAAATATTTAAATACTCGAATCCACCGTAAAATACGTTAAAAACATCACAGATTTGAAAACGCTCTGTGGCTGCGTTCGAGTTCCGAGCTTACGACCATTTACGACGTTTTTGTCAGCTTTTGAACCGATCTATACGCACAAAAGTGCAAGCAAGAACGCACCCCAACACTCGAACTTTAATTCATTTATTGCAATCAAATTAATGACGACCTAACGATAATTATACGTGACCAATCCTCAGCAGTCGATTTCCTATCGGCTTCTATTTTTATTTCATCGAAAACGTGCAAATGAGATTCTAACTTACCAAGAAAATTTTCTAAAAATTGAATAAGAATGTTTGAGTTATGCGCAAGCGCAATAGGAAATTCGAACTTTAATTTATTTATTGCAATCAAATTAATGACGACCTAACGATAATTATACGTGACCAATCCTCAGCAGTCGATTTCCTATCGGCTTCTACTTTTATTTCATCGAAAACGTGCAAATGAGATTCTAACTTACCAAGAAAATTTTCTAAAAATTGAATAAGAATGTTTGAGTTATGCGCAAGCGCAATAGGAAATTCGAACTTTAATTTATTTATTGCAATCAAATTAATGACGACCTAACGATAATTATACGTGACCAATCCTCAGCAGTCGATTTCCTATCGGCTTCTACTTTTATTTCATCGAAAACGTGCAAATGAGATTCTAACTTACCAAGAAAATTTTCTAAAAATTGAATAAGAATGTTTGAGTTATGCGCAAGCGCAATAGGAAATTCGAACTTTAATTTATTTATTGCAATCAAATTAATGATGACCTAACGATAATTATATGTGACCAATCCTCAGCAGTCGATTTCCTATCGGTTTCTATTTTTATTTCATCGAAAACGTGTGATGGGGATGCCAACTTACCAAGAAAATTTTCAAAAAATTAAATAATTTTTATTGAAAAAACTAGAAGTGACCTAACGTTAAAATCTAGTGACCTTTCAAGACCTAACGATGACCTAACGATTCCATATTTTTTTATATCAAAATTTTATAGATGGGAGGCCAACTTCACGGAGGTCAACAGATCGCACTTAAATTTAGTTTGTTGGACAACGTTAACCCATATTATAAATACGAACCGGAACCTGTTCTGGAAAACAATCAAGTAACTCTTTACTGGGACAGATCAATTTTAACGGATAGACACATCAATCACAATAGGCCTGACATTGTTATTTTAAATAAAATTGACAAATCTGCAATTCTTATTGATGTTGCAGTGCCTCTTTCTAAAAACGTATTATCCACCGAAAAGGAAAAAATACGTAAGTATGAGGATTTGGCAATGGAAATGACGTCTGTATGGAGTCTCAAAACGGTGAAAATTGTTCCAATAATAATATCTGCTACAGGTGTAGTTTCGTGTAATATGGAGAGACATTTATTAAGTTTAGATTTAACATCAAAATTATTCGAAAACATACAAAAAGCAACTATTTTGGCAACTTGTCGAATAGTTAGAAAATTTTTAAATCAACATTAATTAATTTCATACTTTTAGTAGGTAGATACTAAACCGTTTTCAAAATTATTTATGTAAATTGATAAGATTATGTACATTAATTTATTTGTTAGGTGGTTGGTATTGTTCCCCCACCTAACTGTAACACCACAAAAATGTGAGAGTTTAATAAAATAATATAATAATAAATAATAATAATAAATAATTAATAATTAATAATTAATAAATTAATAATTAATAATTAATAATTAATAATTAATAAATTAATAATTAATAATTAATAAATTAATAATTAATAATTAATAAATATATATAAAAGAGACGACGTGTTTTTTGTAAGGGCTAATCTTCAGAACCACTGGATCAAATTTAACCAAATTTTTTGAGTGTGTTCTGTGGGCCGTGAGAAGTGTTTTTATAACATGAAAAGTAAAAAAAAGTGTTTTTTGTAAGGGCTAATCTTCAGAACCACTGGATCAAATTTAACCAAATTTTTTGAGTGTGTTCTGTGGGCCGTGACAGCCACCAGAACCATTGAAAACGTTAGTATCTGGAACGACGCTACAATCAAAGCATTTTCTCGCTAATACCAATGATGAAGTCGATACCCGATGTGCAATTGTTTCAAGAACACGTCGAGACATTGTTCAGTCGTTACAACATTTACTCCATGAACATAACGAATTGGTAAAATTATTTAAGACTGCGATAGACCAAATGCCATCAGACAATTACACAATAGTAATTAGAGCTGATAAAACACCAGTAGGCGAACATGCAAGGCGTTTCAATGCACCAACTATTGACGAAGTCGCAATTGTAATTGTTGGTGATCAGTTCGAATCAAGAGATATTATTTTACATCGCCGAAACGAACAACTAAAACGTGTTTGCGAAACACATCGTTCTTACGATGCACTTCAATATCCAATTATATTTTGGCAAGGAGAGGACGGCTATCATTTTCAATTAAAAATGACAAATCCAACCACTGGTAGGTACACAGCTTTTTTAAATTTATTTTGTAATTTTATTTAATAATTAATATAACACGATTACAAATCCAACCACTGGTAGGTACACAGCTTTTTTAAATTTATTTTGTAATTTTATTTAATAATTAATATAACACGATTAATTTTTAAATTTTACAGGTGCAGAAACAAACAAAAAAATTAGTTGTATGAATTACTATGCGTACAGGTTAATGATTCGAGAGAATATGGAAAATCATATTTTAAAATGTCGCCGATTATACCATCAGTACATAGTGGACATGTATGCAAAAATTGAGACCGAGCGATTATTGTTCATTCTACTCAACCAAAGACAATTGCGATCCGAGGAATACATTCATCTGCGAGATGCAATAAATACCGATGGAAATGCAAATGACGTTGGCCGTCTAACAGTTCTACCAGCTACATTTACAGGTAGCCCACGCCATATGCATGAATATGCGCAGGACGCTATGACATACGTGCGCAATTACGGCCGTCCGGATTTGTTTATAACATTCACGTGTAATCCTGATTGGATTGAGATTAAAAATTGTTTATTGCCAGGACAATCGCAAACTGATCGTCATGATATCACAGCAAGAGTGTTCAAGCAAAAATTAAAATCTTTGATTAATTTAATTGTGAAGCATCACATCTTTGGCGCAGTTCGTTGCTGGATGTATTCCATTGAATGGCAAAAGAGAGGTTTGCCACATTCGCATATTCTAATTTGGTGTGTGGATAAAATCCATTCTAACGAAATCGATAGCATTATTTCCGCTGAAATTCCAGACTCCACGATAGATCCAGAATTATTCGGAATAATTACAAAAAATATGATACATGGTCCATGTGGTATTGGTTTAAGGATAGCGAAGCGAGGATTTTTTAAATAAAACAGTTTATAAATTTGTAACAATGTAATTTAATTTGGCTAAATAAAACATCTGCACTCTTCACACGTTTAGAACGGAATGATGAAGACAATATTTTTATAAGTTCAAGTTTGGGTTGTTATGACTTGGTTTCCGCTCTAGGCGCGACAATGTTTATTTGTTTTCAACTACAGTCTTTTAACTTTGTAGTTGTTGACATTTATTAGATTAATATTTTGCATATTTTATTACATACAAAAGACAAAACCAATATGTGGTTCGCTTAATATTCATTCACCATGTATGATTGAGGGCAAATGCTCTAAACGTTATCCGAAGAAATTGATATCCGAAACTATTACCGGCAATGACGGTTATCCGCAATATCGTCGACGTTCAACAGATGACAATGGCAAATCAATTAGATTACAAGTAAGAAATAATGATGTCGAGATTGATAATCGTTGGATAGTGCCTTATTCGCCATTATTATCCAAAATCTATAAAGCGCATATCAACGTAGAATATTGTAATTCTGTTCAATCAATTAAATATATTTGTAAATATGTCAACAAAGGCAGTGACATGGCCGTTTTCGGAGTAGCACCTGTGAATAATTTGGACGAAATAAAGCAATATCAGATGGGAAGATACATCAGCAGTAACGAAGCAGTTTGGCGCATATTCGCATTTACGATCCATGGAAGATATCCGACTGTAGTCCATTTGGCCGTTCATTTAGAAAATGGACAAAGAGTGTATTTTACGGCAGAAAATTTAAATGAACGATTAGCACAACCACCTGCTACAACACTTACTGCTTTTTTTTCGTTGTGTCAAATTGATGACTTTGCTAAGACGTTGTTGTATGTTGAAATTCCGCGATATTTCACTTGGGATCCATCCAGAAAACAATTTAATCGTCGCAAACAAGGTCAAGCGGTAAATGATCAACCAAATTTATTTTCCACTGATGCCTTAGGTTGACTATATGTACACTGTCCATCCAAATAACGCTGAATGCTATTATTTGCGATTGTTATTGATTTATGTACGTGGCCCAACTTCGTTTCAAAATTTAAGAATTGTAAATAATGTGTTGTGTGCAACCTATCGTGATGCCTGCCAACAATTGAATTTACTTGAGAACGATGAACATTGGGATAATTCTCTTGCCGATGCATCACTTGCTGCTTCTCCATATCAAATTCGTACTTTATTTTCCATTATAATATCGACATGCTTTCCATCTAATCCACTACAGTTATGGGAAAAATATAAAGATGCTATGACTGATGATATATTACATCAAGCACGTAATGCAACTGCAAATCCAGATTTACAATGCACTCCGGATATATATAATAAAACGTTGATTAACATCGAAGACCTTTGTTTAATGATGGCAAATAAAATATTGAATCAATTGGGAATGACATCACCTAATCGACTTGCTACAGACTTCTTGAATCGTGAAGTACAACGTGAAAAAAATTACGATATTGATGCATTAAATCTATTTATTCAACAAAATATTTCGAACATGAATCTACAACAAAACCACGCATATAACACCATTATTCGAGCTGTTCATTCTGAAACTGGTGGAATCTATTTCCTTGATGCGCCAGGAGGTACTGGAAAAACATATTTAATTTCGTTAATTTTAGCAACCATACGGTCACACGGCAATATTGCTTTAGCACTTGCGTCCTCAGGAATTGCAGCTACGTTGTTAAATGGTGGAAAAACGGCACATTCGGCATTAAAGTTACCATTAAATATGCAAATAACAGAAACACCAACATGTAACATTTCTAAAACATCTGGAATGGCGACGGTACTTCAACAATGCAAAATTATTATTTGGGATGAATGCACAATGGCACATAAAAAATCGTTAGAGGCATTAGATCGTACATTAAGAGATTTGCGTGGCAACCAACAACATTTTGGAGGTGCTCTTATATTATTAGCAGGTGATTTCAGACAAACGTTACCCGTCATCACACGATCAACACCAGCCGATGAATTAAACGCATGTTTAAAATTATCGCTCAATATTAACATGCGCGTACAATTACAAAACGATGCATCTGCTCAAGTATTTTCGAAACAATTACTAGACGTTGGAAATGGTGAAATTGCAATCGAACCCACTACAGGATTAATAATACTGCCGGACAATTTCTGTATAATCCACAACTCAAAACAAGATTTATTATCAAATGTATATCCCAATATTGTCCATAATTACACAAATCATCAGTGGTTAAGCGGTCGCGCTATATTGGCAGCCAAAAATAAAGATGTCAATGAAATAAATATTGACATTCAAAACAAGATAAGTGGCCACACAATTACATACAAGTCTATCGATTGCGTTTTGGATCCCGATGAAATTGTGAATTACCCAACTGAATTTTTAAATTCTCTTGATTTGCCAGGAACTCCACCACATATTCTACAACTAAAGGTTGGTGTTCCAATATTTCTATTACGCAACTTAAATCAACCACGATTGTTTAATGGCACACGATTGGCTGTGAAAACACTAATGAACAATATTATCGAAGCAACTATCTTAATAGGTAAATACAAAGGAGAAACTGTATTAATTCCACGAATACCCATCATTCCATCAGATATGCCATTTGAATTTAAACGTATTCAATTTCCCGTGCGATTAGCATTTGCAATGACAATAAATAAATCCCAAGGTCAATCGCTGCAAGTGTGTGGATTACATCTTCAAAATCATTGTTTTTCGCATGGCCAGTTATACGTTGGATGTTCACCAATTGGTAAACCATCATCATTACATATATTCGCACCTGACGGAAAAACTAAAAATGTTGTTTACCAAAGAGCATTACAATAAATATTTGATAAAAATTTGAAGATTTTTACCACCCGAGAACAAAACGGCACACTCCACCATGTCGCGTGAAGGGGGGGAGCTGAGGGCTGCTTCCTTGGTGATCCAAAGTGGTTCACTCGCGAGACTCCTTAATAATTTTTCCAATTACTTCGATCAATCTTTCCACACCCCTACTCTTATCTTGATCGACCCCGTTGATCGACATTTTCCGATATCGATCGTTTGGGGTCATTACCTTCTTATCAAATTGACACGCCTTGTGCCGGTAGCGGATATGTCACTGGTCACTGCCCCTATGGAATGTACCAAATATGGAAATTCTATACTTCCTTACAATCGTTCTTACAATAAATTTAATCTGAGCTTTTACATTCTTGATTTATGATTATAAAATATTTTTATAAAAATGTAAGATAATTTTTTGAGTGTGACAATATTCCTTCAAAACCTGCCAAGTATGGAATCAAAGTATTTTGGATATGCGATTCCAAAAACGCATTTCCACTGAAAAGAATATTATATACTGGAAAGGAAGCTAATAGTGAAAGGCAAGTCAATGTGGGGCAAAATACAGTTGTAGAGTTGGTGAAAAATTATAAAGTGTTACTTCGTTAAACTTAACGAAACTTTCTCCGGCTAGCTTTCTGGAAAATAAGACTCTGAAATAAAAGTGGAGGTGGTATGTTGTAAGGAAATTCAATAGATGCACACAAAAAATATATTTATTAACCCCATAAGTTTCCACAATACAAAATATTGGTGCTAAAAGGGCTAATGTAACGTTTTGACTTTGAGCTTTTGGTTGTCTGTCGTTTTCGTACAAAATACAATGTTGCCGTGTCTTCATTATTGACTATTATCAACTAAGAAAAACAACTTGACAGCGTTGTTAAGGTAAAGTTGCTCTCACGAAAAATGAGGCTGACGTCAGAACCATCTGAATGAAATACCGACAAATTACTTTTTAAATTAATAATTTGTAACATAAATGTAACATTTATCATAATACATAATCTGTAACATAACAGACTGAACCAACTGATAACACAGGTTTGGAATGAAGAAAAAATGCCCAGGGGATGGTGTGAAGGTGTAATAATCTCTATAAAAAAGAAAGGCTCCGACGTCATTTGCAAAAACTATCGAGGTATAATGCTTCTAAATTCAACTTACAAGATACTCTCTACGCTGATCCTTAAAAGATTAAAAGAACATATGAAGAAAATAATAGGCCCGTATCAATTTGGTTTCACAGAGGGCAAATCTACAGTAGACGCGATACATATTGTAAAACAGACCATGGAGAAAATGAAGGAACATAATATTGAACTGCACATACTATTCATAGATTTCCAACAGGCATTTGATAAAGTGGTGAGAAAAGAGTTATATAAGGCGATGAAAAGAAAGAAAATACCCCACAAGCTGATCAGGCTGATAGAGATGACGATGGAACATACAGAGGCTTATGTCAGAACGGAAGAAGGAGAAACTGAGAGCTTTAGGATAAATAGTGGCGTGAGACAGGGAGACGCCCTGTCGGCCGCACTGTTCAACATAGTACTGGAGGAAGCTTTGAATGATCTGGATGTTAAAGAATCGATAATCACAAAGGAAGTCCAAATAATCGCTTATGCGGACGACATTGTCATCTTAGCAAGGTCATGGAAAGGATTAGCCGAAATATTTAAAAAATTGAGAGAGGCCGCAAGAAAGATGGGTTTATTAATCAACAAAGAAAAAACGAAATACATGAAAAGCAATAACAACGGAAACAAACACAAGCAGAACATGGTGTCCATAGATGACCTAACATTTGAGGAAGTGAACAATTTCAATTACCTGGGGTTAAATGTAGACAGGAACTGCAGTAGAGAGGAAGAAATGAGGATAAGACTACAAAATGGTAATAGAGCTTTCCACTTAAACAAAGCATTATTGAGAGATAAGCAATTGAAAAAAGAGACAAAAATGAAAATATACAAGTCCCTGATCAGACCAGTAGTGACTTATGCGGCGGAAACAATGTGTTTTTCGCAACGTGAAGCAGAATCCCTAAGAACCTTTGAAAGAAAGGTGTTACGCACAATACTAGGACCCAAAAAAGATGCAAACGATGAGCCCAGGCCCCTAATGAATCACGAGATTATTAAGGAAAACAAAGGTGAGGATATAGTAAAATACATAAAATCTATGAGAATTAGATGGTTGGCGCATATCATGAGGAAAAGCGAAGACGACGTATTGAAGAGGATAACACTGTGGAAACCTGCAGAGGAGCGTAAAAGGGGAAGACCGAAAATCAGATGGAAAGATCAGGTGATAAACGACTTAACACTGATGGGAATAAACGAATGGAAAAGAAAAGCGGAAGACAGACAGAGATGGAAGGAGATTGTCAGGACAACCGCGACCCACGCAAAGATGTGATTAACAAAAAGTAAAATGTAAATGTAAGATAATACAAACATGTAATAATGAGGATTGATCCACCTCAAATTATCGGATCTGTAAATCCAAAAGATAGCAATATTCTACATGAATGTAAAGCTGATAATAATAATAATAATAACATAGGTGCAACAAAGACAGACTGAAATAAATGTGTCTTAAGTGTGTGATTTTAGAAAACTTGTACGTCGAAAATAATATGATACTTAACACATGCGATAGAAAAAGATAGCTACAATAGTTTTTAGCGTACGTAATAATTATAATGAAAGTAGTTTTTATAGTGACTAATCTGTCAATGTGACAACTGACAAGTACACAAGTTTGGTTATATTTTGTATAATATACAAGTACAACCAAAAATTTAAATACAAATATATTAAAAAATATAAAATATAGAAAATATAACCAAACTTGTCGCAATTACAGAATCAGACATCAGTCAAAATTCGTGATGGAGTGAGCTAATCAAATGGAGGTACTTAGAAAGTTTTTTTTTTCTTTACTAACTGGCAAGAAATTCTATAAGAACTTCATCTTCTTCTCTCAAGGAGTGTTATAACACAATGAAAGATTCGGCTTTGATATAACTCAAACGCTGTACTGGTCTCCACTCAAATTTGTTGCCAATTTTATTTTTTTATGTACCTTGCACACGTCTTTCATTTCAGCAAACAGGAAAAATCATAAATTATTACTTGGATCGTATCTGTCACGATCATCGGTATTTTTTTGGAAGAGATGCGAATAAGTTGCTTCCAATTGTATGGTGCTCAATTTTCACGTTTGACATATTGACTACGATCCACATTCTTTTAAACCGGAATTGCTTCCGTTGTCTAAATTGCTCAAAAAGGAAAAACGATACAAAGTTGACGAATTAATAAGGGAACATGGTCATGAAGTGTTACGACTACCACCTTACCACTGCGAATTTAATGCAATCGAATTAGTGCGCGTTCATTGCAAAGATTATTACAATAAGCATATAGGTCGGGACAGTTACGGGAATGACAAAGTAATAACAAAGTGAGAAGAGGCAGTGGAGCAATGTTCACAAGAAGTCTAGAGAAATTGTGTTTGTCATACCAAAAAAATGAATTGAATGTTGATAGCGATTCCGACACTGATGTAGAAAGTGATTAAAGAGCAAAACTGGGGTGCCATTCTATCTTTGCTTCTTTCTGCATTTGATCTTTCTTCTTCTTCTTCGTCGTCGTTCGAATTCGAACGTCTTCACCTGTTTCTCAAGGATTGAGAAGTGGCTTTCTTGGCAAAGTACCTCCGTGGTTTGCCACTGCCTTCTGAGGGAAGATGGCCTGAATTTATTATTACACCCGGGATCGAACAGGGCTTCTCGGCTTAGCAGTCGACGCACTTAAGCGTCAAGCCATAACCACCGTATCTTCGAAGGCGGAATTTGAACTTTGACCTTTGTTATATTAGTTTATTTAACTTTGTTTTCATCAATAAATAATTTTAAGTTTTAACGTAATGATTGTGTTTAAAATTGCAATATTATCTATTGCAATAGCTTGTATAATAAACAAATAGTTTAATAAACATATACTTCTCAGCCTTTATTACATTATTTTGGAAACTACATGTTTCAAGCAATGAGTATCTTTAGGAAAAACAAATCTACGACTTAAACCCTTGTCACACGAACAAAATGTTCATTATTATTTTTATCAAAATGTTAATAAAATTTTTTACCGTGTGACAAGGACTTTAAAATTATTGCATATTGACAGTCATTTGAATTTTTTGTTTTTATATAATGATTTAAATTTATTATATCGAACACTTATTTGACTTACAATTTTCATCTTATTTCATACGCATATCGAAAATTGCGTCAGCTTCTTTTTTCGTGATGACAACTATAGTACTGTCCATACTGCAAGAGTCAAAAATATCAATTTAGACTAGGCAACGTCATGATCTAATGTCGCGATGAAATGTCAAATGTTACAATCAAAACCATTCAATGACAATAAATAAATCTTTAATTGAAAAAGTAAAAGAGTGACACACAAAATGCACAAGAAAAGACTGCAACAGGCTGCATTAACATATAAATTAAAGTATATTTGGAGAAAGTTTGTGCCACCTAACCTTAAAACTGACGTAAACATTACTTAGAGGCTGCCACGTCTATTTATTTATTTATTTATTTATTTAAAAACAAAACAAAGCACAATTGTGAAAGAATGTGTCAAAGAAACAGCAAAATACAGTTAGAAAGTCCAGTTATCCTTCCAAAAACCGATCAACTTCATAGAAACACTGATCGAGCAGTAAATTCCCCAGTTTAAACTTAAAGTTCTTTAATGATTCCGCATTCTTAACTTCCGCCGACAGTCTATTATAGATTCGAATTCCCATACAAATTGGACTTTTGTCTGTGAGACTAAGACGGTGCTGAAACGCTCCGCCATATCTGGTATCTCTACCATGCACATCCCGTACCGTGGAGAATCCCGCAAGGTTCCTGCGCACATAAACAGCCATCTGCTTTATATACAGACAAGGCAAAGGCAAAATACCCAACTCTGTAAATAGGGGCTTGCACGAGTCCAACCTACTTGCACCAATCATACATCGTATGATGCGCTTTTGCATATAAAAAACTTGTTTTGCATGACTAGAAGAGCCCCAAAAAACTAATCCGTATGTTAGGCGCGATTGCACCTCTGCAAAGTAAAACGTTCTTATAACAGGCAAACTTATAACTGATCTCAATGACCTAATCTGATAACAGATAGAGCTTAACCTGCTTGCTAAGGAACCACAGTGGTTCCCCCATCTTAGAGTGGCCTCCAATTGAAGACCAAGAAACTTAACAGAATCAACTTTAGACAATTCAGTGCCATGCAATTTCAGATGTACTGCGTCTCCTGAGAAACACGAACCAGCATGAAAGATCATAAAAACAGTCTTTTCTGCATTTAGATGTAATTTATTTGAACAGAACCAATCAAATAAAAGCTCCAATAACTCTCCCGCCTGCGCCAGTGCACTGATCAAGTCACCAGCACCTATTACTACTGACGTATCATCGACGTATTACGGCGACGTATCCTATATAAAAATGTTAAAAAGTATAGGCCCCAATATGGAACCCTGCGGAACTCCCATACTCAATTCTTTAATTTCGGAGCTGGCTGTATTTCTTGCACTAGACGCCTTCGTGTTCCCGAGCACAACACGCTGACAACGCCCTGCCAAATAAGAACGAAACCACTGTAACACAACTCCGCGGACACCATACCACTCGAGCTTTTTCAAAAGAATGTCATGCTCAATAGTATCGAATGCACGGCTGAGATCACAGAAGATTCCAACTGGAACCTTATGATCATCCAAAAGAGCCAATACTCCTCTATAAAATTCGTTCAACGCTGTTTGGGTAGATTTATGCTTAGTAAAGCCATGCTGGCAGTCAGATATTATGCTGTGCTTATTCAAGAAGTGCACTAGTCTATCATGCATCGCGTACTCAAGAACTTTGGAGAAAACCGAGAGCAAAGAGATCGGTCGGTAGTTAGACAAGACTTTAGGATTACCTTTCTTAAGAATTGGGGAAATAGCTGCTATCTTAAACCTCGCAGGAAAAATACCACTAACCAGTGATTCGTTAATCAGAACAGTAAGGGGATGGACAAGGACATACCCAAATTCTTTGACCAAGGAAGCAGGGATTCCATCCAGACCACACGCGCCACGACCCCTCAATCTACCAATAATAGAAAGCACCTCCACCTCGGTATAAGGCAGAATAGCCATGGAGTAACGATTCTTATCAATATGTTCATATCTAGGCTCGAGAGGAGTAATATTATCACGAGTCACTCGAGGTGCTTCCACAAAAGCATCATTAAGGAGATTAGCAACTCTAACCCCGTCGCACATCGACGTCTATCTCGATCTCGATCTGAATATCACCCACTGCCTTCCCAGAGACATTGTTTCTACGAGATCGCATTATTGACCAAGCAACACGGCTTTTGCTGTCAGCGGAAGAAATTACCGAATCATAATAAGCGCGTTCCACCCGAGACACCAATTCTCGATGCTGGACTTTCCTTATTTCGTATGAAGGTTTAAGAACATTGTACTGTTTAGCTAATATATGCAGATCATTCAACTTTTTGTGAGATTGGATTACCTGAGGGGTAATCCATCTCTTCTCTACATTATTTTGATAAATACACGTAAGAGGGAAACATAAATTAATATGAAACATCATGGCATTAACAAAACTATCAAATTTATTATCAGTACCAGGTGCATGATACACACCCCACCAGGTTTCGCTTGAAATTGAATCTAGAAAATTTCGTTTCCGGTTTGGATCATTAAAACATCTGGATTGGAGAATATATTCTCTATCAGAACGGTTATGCTTACTATATGATAACAAAAGAAACTTATGATCCGATAGGTATGTATCACTCACCTGCACCTTACAATTTACATTAATATTCGAAAAAATTCCGTCGATCGCAGTAGAAGATGTGCCCGCATCTCGGGTTGACTCCGTAACCAGATAAGCCAATATGTCGTCAAAAATACCAACCGCTGCTTCAAGATTTGCGCATTTGACATGGTCATCAGGAAAACTGCCGATTATTTGAACTTGATGAGAACCCATCCCGTGACTTCATATTATAATCGCTATTACCACTTAGTCGAGGCAAGTTAAACCTTCTAACAACCGTTCCGTATGGCCAAAACTCTGGTTTATACACTTCATCCTGAAATTCAGCATCGATTCCAACTTTGAATGCTTTATTTTCTCCCACGGTGTTTAGTTGATCACATGTTATAATAACCGCTCGCTCACACTTGCTGCGAATATAATTAGAGACTGCTTCTGTAGTAGCCGTGGATTTAACTCGGCCCACATAAATCCAAATCTTTTGACCAGCGGCTTCAAAGTCACTACCACCAGTTACACTTGAACTTCCAACAACAATATTTCTATTACTCCTTCTTCGTTTATAAACAACTTCTGTAAATGAATTGAAATCACGCGCAGTTTCAGATATCGATGCACCACCAGTTGCGTCGCCGGGAGCTTCACCTTTCTGAACAGGATCTACAACTACACTTTCAACTGTGTTCTTGCGAGTAATCGCATTGACAGAATGATTAGGGGTGTTCTTTGCTGTAAGATCTTTCTTAGACGCCTGTACATGCTGCTTCTTACTAACATTTTGGATGGATTTCATAGTGGCCATCTCCCGTTCCAACACTTGAATCTTGTTATCCTTTGCTTGAATCACTTCAGCAAACTTCTTGGTTAGCGATTCTAGAATGAACTACTATAAAAAAGTACACTTTTGAGATTTATTTGCTAATTACCACTCTCACGTGCTCTGAAGCTATATTTTTAAGTGTTTAAAATGTTTTATACATTATTTTCTCTTGTTTTCTAATTTTTTATTGAAATCTGAATGGTACTTTTTGTAAAATATGATAAAATCTGTGAATTCTCATATAAGACTCAATGTTAAAAGAATAAAATTTCAAATGTTAATATATTTTTACTGAGTCTCTGTAGCTCTTCAAAAATTTAATTGAGCAGTTATTTTACCATAATCTACAAATATGCTGAATTTCATTAAATTCTGAACATTAATTCTAAGACCGACAGTACTACCTTAAGGTGAGTACGTGAATAAGATAAACTCAAAACATTGACAACAAAATATTGACAACGATTGTTAACTGTCAAAAATTGACAATTATCAAGACCATCGTGAATAGCACTGAATAAATCGAAACTTGTCAACAATAAAAATATTATTTATTTGTTATAACAAAGAAATACCAAAATTTCGATTATACCGGGTGCTAAAAGAGTTAGCCGAACATATAGGAAATTAACACGTAAAAACTTATGCAAATTCCTGCTTCCCTAATTAATTAAGAAAAAAAAAGAAAGGACAAAAATAATGCAGAAATATAAACTACGCATGATAAGATCATTAGATTTCACCTAGCTTTTACTTAAAGAGTCAAAAAATGCTTCTAATTTCATAAACAGATTCAGCATCCTGTATAATATTTATGGAATAAGTAGTTTGTCTTTCTTAATTTTAGTTTTACTGCTCTAGTTTTTGAATATTTTATTCGTGCTTTTTCTTTAATTTGATCATTTATTACCTTACCTCGGGTATCAGTATCTTTTAAAATGTTATTCACATTTTTAGTCCACATAATATTATGTAAATAAAAAAACACAAACATAATTAAAAATTCTTCAAATTGTTATACCTGTTGCGTGTTATATTATTTGGTACTTGAATATGTAGGTACACAAGACACCAAATTAACTTTAATATTTTCTTCACAACATATCTTTGGTAGGTAGTCATGTCACGTAGTCACGTCATTGCATTTTTGAAATAGTTACACAAAACTTGTGTTTGGTATTGTTAAAGCTTTAGGACTGTACCCCCTAGCTTCCAAAATTGAAAAAACATCTTCCTCCGACAATTTCAACAAATCATGTTTACAATTCTCGTAACCACCAATTTAAAAAAAAAATTCGAACATAGGGGTGTGCATTCATGACATCACTATCAGTCGCGAAAGCAAAATCTTCATGCGGTGGAATTGGAATTAAGACAGGAATATTGGAATCCACTGTAGAATTACTATTATTTGATGCTGAATCTGATAAAAGAAAACTCTTCAAGGCATTTAAGGATCAAACGCTGTCATCATCTTCACCATTGGCACCTGGCGAATGACTTGACATATAATTTGATACAATTAATGACTTGAAAGATGTTACAAAAAAATGACAAGTTGGATTAATGTTGCGAGCTCCGTAACTCCTAATACAGCCAAAAAAATTTTCAAGGAAATCTTGGTTGATGTTCCTTAAACAGATAAATTTAAAACTAAGTTTTCTTTCCACTTTCCATATTATATTATTACAATGTTAAACTGCGGTGAAGCAAAAACATTACCTTAATACGTGCATCACATAATTATAACCGCACCCCATATTTTAGGATTTTAACATAAATATAAAAGTTATTAGCAATGTAGCATTTTATTTTGAATTATTGTAACAAACAAGACTTATGTACATAAAATTAACTTGCAGTCTTATCTTAAGTCGAGCTCGGCACGATAAAATAAAATTTTGCTTGTCTCATAATTATAACCGCACTTAAAAAAATATCGTCACTTCTGCCGCAATACCTCCAATCATCAGCACACCAAATTTTATCTGAATCGGTTATACATTCGCGGAGATATGATGTCATTATCATTTTTTTTTATTTTTTTTATTGTGGTAGTCCTGGCAAAGATTTCTCTGCCAAAACCTTATTTTCACAACTAGAGCCTACAAGATACACGTCCAAAAAGTTTGAATGCCATCGACGTAGAAATGCAGAAAAAAATCGAGGGACAAGGACTTTTTTTAAGTATTCGCAAAAAAAATTAATTATTTTTTTTCATATTGCATTCCTGATTTTTATCAAAGGGTTCCATATGCGGTGAAGTCCTTTGAGGGCAATGTTCCTACATACCAAATTTGGTTGAGATCCCTTCAGTACTTCATGGGTTATTTACTTTTGAAGTTTTAACTTTGACAGCTTGTAATTTTTGACAGATCTGTGTAGGTTGGAATTGCTTGAATTAAGGATTTCTGATGTTCCTCGTAGACAATATTCCATTTACTGTGTAATACCCAAGTCATTGGATACTATCTGAACTGCTGTATTGGTTAGCAAAATAATTGGGGTCGAATAAAACACTAAACACTTTGTAACGGTATTTATTGGTTTAATTAACGTGATAGCGGTTAATTATGGTGTGCTTTAAACGATAAACTGAATCCCTTGTAGGCAAGATAGACGCGTGTTGTCCTTGCTCACGCTACAAAAAGACTGCCGTTGCAAGAGCATAAGCGCGACATGCGTGGAATTTATAAACTAACATAAATTAAAGCTACGTACTGATGTGAACATAAATTGAAAACTAAACAAATTTGGCGCGAAAGAAAAATAAATTTAAAATGACAAACAAAAATATTGCAATTCTAAACATCTGTCATCTATGACAGATAGAAAGTTAATTTCACCCATTCTGGATAAAGCTTTTCAAGGTCTTTAAAATAACCTATCACAAGACAAAATCGCTTTTAAAAATCTTGTATCATTTTCTTGTAGTGACACTCCTGATTGACAGATCGCGACGAAAACCTTATTTTCACTTTTCTACCGTAAACCCTACCACTATACCAAATTTGGTCCTGATAGGTTGGATGGTTCACGAATAAATCGAGGGACAAAATCTGGCGACCGACCGACACAGAAATTTATTTTTTATTTTTTGCAGATCTTTACGTTTCTGGACACGGTGATCTCGAAAATGTAAAAAAAAAAATTGAAATTTTTTTTCGATTACCATACCTCCAATTTTTTGATTGATTGGAGGTAAAATACTAAGGTTTTTCAAAAAAATTTAAAAGAAAAAACCTAAAAAACTTGTTTAATATGGAATTTTATTGCCACTTTTTTGAATTAAAGAAAAAATTCGATTTTCCATACTTCCAACCAAATTATCAATAATATTTTGCTCTAAATTGTTCCAATAATTTAAAATTGTTCTGCGGAGTTCCTTTATATCTGAAAACTGCCTATTATTGGCATATACACGGCGTACAAGTATGCACCAAATGTTTTCAATTGGGTTGCAATCTGGAGATATCGATGGCCAGTCTAAAACACGAATTCTCTTTTGACATAACCAGTTGTTCGTTTGCCGACTTGCATGTATGGCTGCATTATCCTGCTGAAAAATAAATTTTGATTGTCTATTTCGACGGATAAATGGAAGGAAATTATTGTCCAACAATGCAATGTACGATTCGCTATTCATTTTCGTCGATGTAAAGGCTAAAGCCACTTTACCTTTGACACAAAATGCTCCCCAAACCATACAACTCCCTCCACCAAAATATCTTCTTGAAAAATGCCTTGGTTCTTTTCGAAGATCGGGCCAATAGGAATTATACACTGAAAGAACAATTTATTTGAGCCAATGCAAAATTTATTAGACTCAATTAAATATATACTTGGATTTGGCCAAATAAAGGGTAGATATTGAATCAAATAAATTCTATAATTGACTGGTTTATTTGGATCAATTAAATTAACATTCATGTTAAATATAGACATACATTCAAGCCAAATAAATGTGTATTTAATGCAATTCAATAATTTAATCCAGAAAACTGTAAGTAATGTTATATATTTATTTATCTCAAATAAATGTGTATTTATAGCAATTCTTTAATTTGATTGGTTTAACTATAATATTTATTTGTGTAAAATAAATGTGTATTTATCGCAATTGGATTATTTGAATAGTTAAATTAATATTTATTTGTGTCAATTAAATGTACATTTAAGGCAATTAGGTAATTTGATTAGTTACAATATAATATATCGCCCTGTTAAATATATCGTCCAACTTATCGAAAAGTTGCCAGTCTTTCAACGTTTTCTCGACAAAAGCATCCATATCTTAAATTACGTATAAATCCCTCACAAAGTTTCACAAAACAATAACACACTATAAACACAATTACAGATTAAGGACCGCGGGTTATTCTGGATTAATGCCTACAGCTTGATCAAGACGCCTGTCTCCTTGTCCAGTGCATTTATTATGATTATGATCGTTTGCAACCGTTCCAATTCGTTAACTTACGTATGCAGATGAAGAATTCTTAGAGATTCGCACACACATAGATTGAAATTAAGTAATTTTAATTTTCTATAAATCTGTACAACAAAAACATAAAAGTGATTCAAATTTTTAAGTATTTTTATTTTATTTAGTAAAAACCTATGTAACTGTAGGGAAACCGTTATGCGCTATGTTGGAAAGAGATAATATACGCAAATAGAAGAGTATATAAATAAAAGTTGTAAAATATTGCTAAATTTCGAACCGAGATAATTGAAGTTAAAGATTTGATTCCCCATAAAAGACTTAACAATTTTCAAACATGAAAAAAGCACATTTCGTGCAACAATTTATTATTTAAAATTATATATTGAATAAGTTGACATTATGTTGATTGTTATGATCATTATTATAAATTAGATAGCATGATTAATTATAATATAATCTATTATAATAGTAGCAGCAAGTGGTTGATTTATTTGGCACAAATAAATGTACTATTTCAATTAAATATATGCTTTTAACATAGGTCAAGTTCCATTAAATAAATATATTGTTTTGATCTAATTTTACAAAATATTTCATAGAATTAAAGTAGAATTCTATCAATTAATTTTGTAATGTTTCTTTCAATCTTATGGTATATTTGCTTTAATTCAACATTTTATTGAGACAAATAATGCTTCATGGGTCTAAATAAGTCTGTCAACTAAACTATCGATTTCATTCAAATTTTTCGATAAATGTGTTTCAAACAAACTAGTATTGTACCATATATGGCAGAGTTAACACAAATAAACTGATCAACTAAATCGCCATCTATTTGACACAAATTTTCATTTCTCTCAGTGTAGCTATCTGGCCCATCTAGATTAAATTTTTCTCATCGCAGAATATGACCTAAGAAATCATTCTTAAGTTAAAATACTATTAACAGAATTAAATGGTCTACCAACCTTTGTCCAATCTCGGGACATGTTTGTGCGTGCAAATTCTATTCGCTTCGCTTTGTGAGCTGCTGACAGAGCTGGAGCCATGATATTCTAGCTCGAACTCTGGTTGAACTTCGATGTATAGCTCTTCTTACCGTTTCACGTGATACATTTAGTAGAAGCTCACTTTGAATTTGACGCAACGAACGTGTTGAGTTGGAGGCAGCTCTTTGTATTCTTCTTTCATCGTGGCTGGACAATATTTTTGGCCGTCCTGAACGTTTGTTCGTTCCATAATTGTCTTTATTTTTAAAAAAATTACGTACAACACAGTCAGATCTCTTAATTCGTTTCGCAATTGTCCTAAAACTAACTCCGGAATCATATACGCTAAAATCTGTCCTTTCACACTTTCACTCAACTTCTTTCCACGTGGCATTGTTCAACATTCAATAAATTGTTGCAACTGACATGAGTCAAGAATTCATCGTGCGGTTATAATTATGAGACAAGCAAAATTTTATTTATCCTGCTAAGCTCGACTTAAGGGGGGAGTCTGGTCCAGCCGAGGTGTTTTTAGAATGCGTTTTTTTCTAATACAAAATATATTTTCGTTCACAAAATTTTTGCCACATGTAAAGGTACATTTGAAGAAGAAAATACACTATTGAATTTTTGATTTGAATATCTATGTAAATAAATGTAGCAGCGGCAAGAGGACGCTGCAACCAAATCGGCTGGAATCCTGGAGTCCTTGAAAATTATCTGAAATGTGAAATTCAAAAAAATCTTGTTTCTTAATGAATGTAAAATGCGTATGAACCTCCAATAATGAAAAATTATAATTATAGGACAAAGTTATTGAAAACTTAAGATCGATTGTTTTTCGTCAGTTTCCATTTTATGTCCGAAACTTCTGTAATCAACAATATTTTTTCATTATTGAAGGTTCATACGCATTTTACATTCATTAAGATACAAGATTTTTTTGAATTTCACATTTCAGATAATTTTCAAGGACTCCAGGATTCCAGCCGATTTGGTCGGAGCGTCCTCTTGCCGCTGCTATATTTATTTACATAGATATTCAAATCAAAAATTCAATAGTGTATTTTCTTCTTCAAATGTACCTTTACATGTGGCAAAAATTTTGTGAACGAAAATATATTCTGTATTAGAAAAAAACGCATTCTAAAAACACCTCGGCTGGACCAGACTCTCTCTTTAAGATAAGACTGCAAGATAATTTTGTGCTCATGTTTAATGTTTGTTATAATAATTTAAAATAAAATGCAACCTTGCAATTATCTTTTATATTTATTTTGAAATCATATAAATATGGGGTGCGGTTATAATTATGTGATGCGCTATAAACATGTTGATCTGTTAGTTTATTTAACACTAGCTGGAAAGCCCGTCCGCGGACGGGCAGCTAGACGATGGATCTATTTTTTAATAAATTAGGATTATTAACTTGTGAAAATATATAGGATATATATATATATATATATATATATACTGATGCACGGTATCTTGTGACTTCCAGTATGTAGTCGTGGCGACCTGACCTCCGGGTCTATCAGTTATCCTAAGTATATATATTGTGGTGCAAGCTGAAGAGGGGAACGTATATAATATGTTTATCAAAAGAGGGGTAACGATTTTTAAATTTTTTTTTGCTATATATACACTTACATAGAAGATACGAAGTAACTTCCGAATATATATGGCCTTACACGGTAAGGCGTTCTTACCTCCAGCAGCGTTGCCGCGTCTTGTATCCGTATCAAATATCAATTGGTCAAGGATAAGCGTTTATTTTTCTTGTTTTACTTGCAATGCATTATAAATTATATTATATAGAAATAATTATATTTTTTAGAGTTGTTTGACTTTTATTACTGATCATTATAATTTGTAGATTTTAATTAAAACATTAGTTTGATTTAGCTGCAGGTATTTGGTATTATTACCAAATTAAAAATTTATAAAATTTTGTAACTGTTTCAGAATTAAAATTTCCAGATGCAAACATTAGTTTTCTAATAGAGCAGGTTACGATAGAAAAGTTAGGATTTAGAAAATTAAAATTTTGCATTAAAAAAAATTAAGAAGCAAGGCGTACGCTACCCAGCTTCCATTATTGTTTCAAATATTTAATGATTTTTACGGGTTTTCTTTTCGAGGAAAGAATTTATTTGTAGTTCAATTAATTTAGTACAAATAAAAAATAATAAATTTGAATTTCTTGTAATTGTTAAAGTTGTAAAGTTGTTTATGACTCCGACGTACGTTGCTCGGACCACTGGAAAATTAATTTTAGGTACATGTCGAAAACCAGTGACAGGTATATTTTGTTAATGCACGGGCAGATAAAGAAGAACAAAAGCCAAGCATGTTCAAAATTGTGTAGCAAATAAAATATACATTGAAAATACATAAAGTTAGTTTATTGGAAGGGTTCACTGCATGCACGATATCTCGAGAATCGCTTCCGACTGCGACGTACGTTGCTCGGACCACTCTAAGATATGTTAATTATTATTGAAGCAAGGGGTGTGCTATCCAATTTCAATCATTGTTTGGTTACTCAGCAATTTGTTTTGATTTGGAAAATAAAACAATTAAATTAAGAAATGTATTAAAGTTTATTAAAAATTAAAGTAAAACTAATTAAACAAAAATATTAAATTTTAAAAAAACGCATAAAATATCATTTTACAATAAATTATATCATTTTGAGTTTAGTTTAATTATGTGTTGAATTTTTGATTTAATTACTGGCACAGTTCGGTTAATTTTATTTTTTTCAATAAATTGTTTTATTTCAGTGCCTGAGGGATAAACTCCAGCCACAATAAATTTCTTGAAATGATATTTTAATAATTTTACTTCTTTGTCTGTCCAACCTATAATTATATACGTAAATCTAATTTCTCTGAAGAATTTAAATTTTAGATTTATTGTACCTTTTTTTTGTGTATTTTTTGAAAATTTTCCTTTTTTGGGTAAAATCTCTTCACTTGCATCAGTATCTGAACCTGTAAAATATATTACTTAAAAAAACGTTTTAAAAACAGATCATTCGTAAAATAATTTCTTCGTTTTTTTAAATCAGCTTTATTACTTGAAATAAACATTTTACCATTTTCTTGATTAAATTTACTTTGATGAGGTATTTCATCCATTGACAATTCATTTTGTATCATCGAATTTGATATTTGTTCAGAATTTGTCATAACTCCATCTGCTTAAAAAATAATAGTTACTATAGATTTTCCGCATTTCAATATTTTTAGTAGGAACTTACCATCTAGATTTTCTACTACAAATTCTGAATTGGGATCAAAATTAATTTCTGATAATGATTTTCCCTTATATTCTGCTGGATTACCCTTTTCCATCATGAGAAGAATTTTGGAAACCTTTGCAGTCTGATAAATATCAACTGGAAGTCTAAAGGAATAATTAATATTAGAGTAAATAATTGTCAAAACCTATATTTAAACTTACTCATAAAATTCTTCATGGGTTTTTAGAGTGTGTCCCATAAAATCTGAAAATTGCTTAATTTCGTTTTTTTCTAAATTTAGTATTTGCATCACCGTCGCAATTTGCTTTCTTAGTTTATTACTAGAAATTGCTTGTGGATTTTCTAACTTCATTTTTTTTGCGAGTGTTCTTATGGCCACATCCCCTTTACCCCATTTTATTTTGCTATCAGGTGTTGCAAAAACGTATTCGTTATCTTTTGAAATATATTTGCTTCTATTCTCCAGCAATATATCGATTAACTCTTGTATTAATGTGGGTATCAATATTACTACAGCTCTGGACCCCTTGCCACCATTAACAACTCTTTTGTAATTGCTTGTTAATACTTTTTCAGCGTCGGTTAAAACGTTTTCAAAATCGGTAAAATCTGTTTTTTTATCAACTTTGTAATCATCTATTTTTAAAAATTGAACATCCCCAATTCTTCTTCTATTAAATACTATTAACATAGATAAAGAGCAATTCACTAAATCTTTATATGTAGTTTTATTATCCTGTTTATTCAAAAATATCTGTTTACATTTGTTTGCCATTATTAGGGTTTCCTCACGGAATTTTTTAATGTCGCTTACTAAGGGAACGAGAAGTGGCTTATTCCAGCGTTTTTCTTGCATATCTTTGTTTGCAAGAGATGCCACTTCAATATTCCACCTAGACTCAACCAATTTCTTAAAATTCTTAATATCGTGTAACCACGTTTTCGATTCTGAAGTTGACGCGCATTTAAATCCATCACTTTCTTGTAATACCAAATGCGTTAATTCCTCGCATACAAATTTTAATGACGTGCCCAAATGCATTGCTAAACTGGGAGTCTTAAAGGTTTTTTTGACTGGATCGTATCCAACAATATCCCTCACAGCGGACAAAACCATCTCAAAATATTTTGGTTGAATTATCTCCTTCAAACTAATGTTTGCATTATTGCTAATTTTTCGGTAACTAATCAGTAAACGAGAAAGTTCCCTCATACGGTTGCTGCATGCATATGCCATACGCTCTCGTCTATGTTTTTTAAAATAAGAATTGCCGAAATGGGCAATGAGCAAATCCTTTTTTGCTACGAATGCAATTTCGTCACCTTTCATCAAATCGAACACCTAAAATACATACATTGTATTATTATTTAATTGTTCTAATGCTGCAAATTAAAACGAAGTTAAGTGCATTGTATACAAGCATAGGCGCCGGATAGGGCGCCTTCTACCTAGCTAGCTTTCGTATAATATTAGAATTTTTTTTTAAAATCATAAAGCCTAACAAAACTGAATACTTTTCCCCCTCCAATATTTGACTCTTCCTGCGCCACTGTATACAAGCCATAGAAAATAATTATTCACGAACGATCCCCAAAATTACGTTCTTAGACCAGTATACTGCACTTACCATCATTTTAAAAATTAGAAAACAATTATATTTTTACCTGTTCCTTTACATTTAATTTAGAAATTACGTTAGTGGTATCGCTTGCACAAGCAGTAACTGTATGAGAGAGAGAAATATGATCTATCTTTGCTTTTTCTGTAATTTCGCCGGGGTTCTTTTGGAAAATTATGCATTTTTTTATATGGCGTTTTAAATAATCCTTAACAAATAATCCCTTGCAATATGCACATGGATAATATTTAATACTTTTGATTGGTGCTGTATTATTTTGCCGATTTGGTCTTATTGTTCCGTTTATGTAAAGATTAAAATTGGTATCGTTTCTTAACAAATTCATCGCATGTTTCTTTTCTTTGCTATTTTTTGGATATCGCATAATATCCTCTACTTCTTTGACAGTTCGGTGCTTTCTCTCTAAATGACGCATAAAATTTTTGGAGGCTACGTCTCCTTCACAAAACTTGCATTTTATAATTTTCTTCTTTTTTGAGTTCTCGTTCTATAAAACGTATTATGTTAAAATAATGTGTGTGAATTCATCCTATAAATGTAAAGTAAATATTATAGTTAAAACTATTTACCTTAATTGTTTCAGACAGTGGTATATGAGTGTTTATTTCAAAATCTAAATCACCGCCAGATTTTTTCAATTCCATTTTTGTCGATGAATGACTGCTAGTGTCAGATGAATATTCAGCAGCATTGAAATCCTTGTCTTTGACACTATCATCATCGTTAATTGACATACTGCCATCTGAACGATATTCATAAATATCGGGATGTAAATCGTTTGTTTCAATGCCAGAAATGCCGTTTAAGTCTAGTTCAATTGTTGTAGTGGTAACATATTTTGGGTTCGAAATCGGCACATTTTCCAAAGTCTGAAAAGTATTCTTTAAAACAACAGAATAATCTTTTATTTTTACTAGTTACTGTTATGTTCTCTTCCAGATCCAGTTGTGAATTTTTCAAATTTTTTAAATCGATTGTATCATTGCCAGAAATGCCGTTTAAGTCTACTTCAATTGTTGTAGTGGTAACATTTTTTGGGTTAGAAATCGTCACATTTTCCAAAGTCTGAAAAACATTATTTAAAACTACAAAATAATTTTTTAATTGTTACTAGTTACTGTTACGTGCTCTTCCAGATGCAATTGTGAATTTTTCACATTTAAATTAGAAACTGGAGGAGAAGGCCAAACTTCAGCCGAATAAATACTGTTGGGGTCATATTTTGAGGGTAAGATTACGTTTTGCAAAATCTAGAAAGTAATATTTTTTACAAAATAATTAGTATCTACTTTAACTTGATAGCTTACTGTAATTTTTCGATTTTTATTATCATCATCCCTATTACTTTTATAAGATTTTAATAGTTCCGTATTCGGTTTCTCATTAATATTTATGCAATTTAGTTCAGTTTCGTTCTTAATATTATTTTCATTTTCATAATTATTAAATTCTGAAGGCCATGCATGAAAATTACTTCCATCAACCCAATTTTTGGCCTTTTCAAATCCGATTTGAACCTCTGCTTCTGAACCATTAATATTATGATTCAAAAGTTTTGCTGGTGCTGGTTTCTTAACTATGGGGTTTTCACGGTCTAAAAAATTATAATCACATTTTAAAATTATAATTAGAAAAATTTCAGTTAGTATTAAGGCATAAAATTTTGAACTAGATTGATACTTTCATGTATCGAGGGTAAATTCCTTTTCATATGTGATAATATTTATTTAGCTTTAAAAGCCGAAAATGTTTTGTAAAAATTAATCTCTTTTTGCGAAAATCACGAAATGAGAAAGTGCACTAGTACAATTTCGTAAAACCGATCATCAAGAAAGAAAAAAATTATAAATTTTTGTGAGTTTTAATTCCAGTTCAGTTTTGAATTTCTTCTTTTTATCTCAATATTAGGTACTTGTAAATTTTTACAAAAACGAGTACATTTAATTTTGTTACGCACGTTTCAAAGAGGTCCTTTTTAAAATTTTTTAAGCCCGTGCCTCACTATAAAAATTTATATAAAATTTTTATAAAAATTTGCATAAAAACGATTTGGATAGTGTGACAGCGGAATTGTTTTATAAAAATGACATTGGTAAAAATATTTTTATGGTCCTTCGATTTTCATGACGTCACAAAATAGTTTTATAAAAATTCTCATTTTAGAGCAGTTTCTAAAATTTTTATAAAAGGTGGTGTCCCATTGGCTGTTGAAGCTAAAACGTCAACTACTGAGCTGTCACAGCTGATCTTATTTGTATAAAACTTTTCACCGAATATTGTACAGTGGGACATGGCTTAAAAATATTTTTATGTCAGGTGACGTCACATTGTTTGAATGCAAATTTTTATAAAAACGATTTTATACAAATTTTATAACGAGACACGGGCTTTAGATTTATTTACACAACAAGAGATGTACATATTTTAATAAAAATTTAGAACATGTAAATTTTAAGGACTTCTTTTTCTTTAAAACCTTTGTAATAATATAAAATGTAGGTGACCGTTATTACGATTAAAATGCACTAATGGGTGCTTAAAAATGAAGATAAGATAAGATTTTTACACTGCATATTTTTTTGTCTATTTTAACAATGTTTGGTACACGAATTTCGGTTTTTACTGAGTTATTCTACGAAATTTGTCAGTGAACATGTTGGGGAATTCCCCGAAGTATCAGTATGGTTTAAACTAAGTAATTTAATTAATGACTTTATTTTACTTACCTTCTTTAAGAGCCAATTGTAAAATCTTCCGCGATCTTGTTTGCATTTTTTTTATTTATTGGAAGTCGAAGCGTTCACAACAGCAAAGTATAACTAATTAAACTTACCTAGGTAAATAAATGCAATCGTCTAATTATAGACGGTGTCGATATGGCAACACCGCACTGACAAGAAGGGTCTGCGTTAAACATAATAAAACGGTAACAACTGCGAAACATAAAGGCACAACAAAGATAGAGACACTCAAATGAGATAATTATCAACGCGGAAGTCACATCGTACAGCCCACTGTGCAGATGAAAGCGAAGTCAGAGCCAGCGGTATATAGTGGAACTAAAATTATATATTGCAGACTTCCAAGATACGTTATGACTTCCAAGGTAAAATTTAAAATTACGCTCTTAGCGACATCTGGATTATTTTGCTATAAAAAACATTGGAAAACGTTATGACTTCCATTTGTGGAAGTCGCAACGTTATATATGAGGTCATAACGTATCTTGTATATGTATTTTGGAAGTCACAAGATACACTTCACCAATATATTGATATATATATATATAAATAGGAAAACGGACATCGAAGGCCTTAGCAATATTTATAATACTCTTCTTATTTAATATCTCTACTATTGGTTTCAAGTTTTCCTAAATACGGATTATTTAGGTTTTTCCTTGATTCACGGACTACTGTATAGTTTTTATCTATACAGATGGCTGGCCAAATGGCAATAGACTCATTCCGTTTCCTAGTAATTTCCCATTGCAACATTCAAATATTTCTGATGAAGATACATTCTGTATCGAAATATTAAAGATCTTAAGAATTTCTATCGTTTGTTTAACTTGTTTAGTTTTTGAGTTTTAATTATAGATCTATTTTTTAGTGGTAGTAATTAAAATAACGAATTAAATAAAAACATTATCGTTTCCTAATATTGTCAATTTTAGTTGTTCGTCCTTCATCAAATACATCAACTCAACGGATGTGCAACTGCATTGGTTGGGACTCGATTGATGTGCAATTGGATATGTAACTCGACTGATATGCTACTCGATTAGATGAAAATTCGATTTATTTTTGTATTTTTCTATGTCATTTTATATTTTTCGAATATTTCTCATTGTTCTCTATTTTAAAAACATCTCAATTTGAAAAACAACATTGTTTCCAAATATTATCAAGTTTAAGTATGTAACTCAAGGTACGGTACGGTACATAACCCAATTACTAAACAAATCGTACTAATTTGACCGTGGCTAAACACCGGTTCAGGCAAATATATCCCTACTGTTTCTAACGTTTGTCCCTGAGCCTTATTAATGGTCATGGCAAAGGCAAGTTTAATTGGGAATTGTCGCCGTCTTAAAACAAATGGCAAGTCTGTACTTGTTGGGGCTAAATCTATGCGCGGAATAAAAACAGTTTCCTATTCAGCAGATCCTGTCAAAACTTCAGCGATGATTAGATTGGGCTTTAACGATTTAACTGCTAAGCGCGTCCCATTACAAAGACCACGTTTAGTATTCAAATTCCTGAGCAACATAATCACACTTCCAGCCTTCAAGTTCATTCTGTGTACCGGCATCCCTGAGGGAGTTTGTTCATTTAAGAATTCCATCGGATAGTTTTACGATTATCCCGTTATCTATTAAGACGTTAATACTTCTTTAATTTTGTATCGTACATTTTCTTCGTCTTCGGCTATTGTTGTAGTATATTATATGATTACTTAATTTTAATTGTTTTTTTTTTATAACATAATTATTCATTATTTTCTTTTTCAAATTTTTTTAGTCCTAAATTTACTTTAATCCGCTGCAGCGTGCTGGGATTTTATATATTAAGATTCTTGTATCAAAATCGCCAACATCAAATTCATATATACTGACGATATCTAACAAAGATGGCACTGCCGTTTCCCCAGTAGAAGACCTAAAATTGGCATTGGTATCGATAAAGTTGTTTCGTATACACTTCAGCAAGTGGGGAGGGTCATATAATATATATGAAGTACTCCTTGGTCACCTATTAGCTAACCAAGCAATCTATTTTCTATTCCTTCACGCACATACTCTTTTCGTCGGTATCTTCCATTAAACGTTTTATGGCAGCAGTATTTACCTAATTAATCAAAAAAATTACAATCGATTTTGATGATAATAATATGTTAAAATTTGAATATTCAAGTTTTAACGTCAAGTTTAAGTATTTACCTACGCTTGATCAGATACACAGCATACAACATGAAGGCCAATGTCTTGAAGGGCAGGAATTACATTTGTTAACTCTGTTTTAATAGAACCGTTGACATTCCACCTTCAGTGAAGTAATATGCCACAGGCTGCTTCCATTTGCGACGAATACCATGAGCCATAAATACCATGGCATGATCGACAAACTTAGCTTTCTTTCTACCAATGTCTTCAAAGCCTTCGATTGAATCACTTTTATTGTTGAAATATAAAGATGGTTCTATACTCATTTCGTCAAATACCATTGTACAATGACGATCAAGTGTATGTAATTTTTCAACTGAAACTGTTAAGGATTCTAAAATTGTATGATTAATTCCTGTTTTAAAAGTGACTTTGTTCAACAAATTTAATAATGTTTCCTTTGAAGGCAATGCAAAGATTTTTTTTATAATCTATATCCCGCAGAACTCTGTTTCATCAAAGATAATGCCAAGACCTTATCTTCCAAAGTGAATCTGCGGCCACGATTACTTTTTTCTGCATTTTTAATTGATTTATTAAAACTTTTGCAGTGGTGGTATTCAACGGAAGGCATCAAACGGAAGTACGTTTGCCCATCCGGAATTCCAAAATTTGATTTTTGTTTTATTTTTTATACATTTGAATTGTTTGATGTTTTAAAAAAGGTTTCGAAAAAATCTTCAAACTTGAAAGTTATGTTTAATTGAAAATTAAGATTTTCTAACGATACACTCCTTAGTTTAGCTCTAAAAATTAACACTAATTTATTTACCAACTACACTAAACATTTTACACCACAAAATTTATTACTGTGTAACAAATTTCTAAATGTTTGTCAATTTCTTCATATAAATTAAAAAAGGTAGGTCTTTAGAAATAAAATTGTAATATTGAATCTTTTAATGATCAACCACAATATAGTCAGTGTATGTACAACAAAAACACTTTTGGTACCATCAATAAGATGGGAGCGGAAGACTTTAGCTTCACATGATTGAAAATTAGACCAAGTCTTCCCATTGACAGCAATTTAAGTTAAAAGTGCCAACATAAAGTATTACACATTAACTGACGAACTAATTCTATATAATATATTAATTGTCAAAAGTTTGTTAATTTATTAATACAATTATATACAGTTTAATATCACAGAAAACTTAATACAAAAAAAATAGTAAGTAGGTATAATAAATTTAAGTACCTGCACTTATACTACCTACATATTATAATTAGTACTTTAACACATTCTTAACTCAAGGGAGACGAGCATTTTTCCATTTGGTACATATCGCCCAATAATTGAGTAATTGGTATTTCACCTATAGTATCTTTAAAAAATAATAATTCTACGGTAAGTGATCTAATTGCACGTAAACTAGGAATTAAAAGTAATAATCGGCCAAACCGAGTTGGTTGTCGTGGATATCGAGTACGAACGTAATCGCCAAGTATGCATTGTGCTTGATCTTGCAACATTTCCACAGGTTGAACATCGCATAAACCAGCAGTTTCTGTAAACAAAATTATTTAATTAATTACTATTTACAATTTCTAATAGTTATAATGAATTTAATTACTAAGTAAAACTATAAGCGGTAAAGATTCTCCTAAAACATTAACTTGAAAAAAATAACGGGTTTTCCTTTTGAGAAAAATAATTTCAAATTTTTTCAGAAAAATTACAATATTTTTCGTCGCTTTGGAAATTGTTTTGTATTTTTATATTTTTAAAAATCAAGTACGATGTTCCACATGTACATGAAAAAAAATTATACTACCATTAGCTACAAAATTTTCGAAAGATGCACAATTTTTTTTTATTGCGTAGTTCGATAAAAAATACTAAAATATACTGATTAATACTATTTTTTTCATTTATGTTCGTTTCGATAACAATTTAAAAAATATTTAAAAATCCATCAATTTGAATAGAATGAAACGACCGCGCAAATCGTCATTTTATTGTGACGTCTCGGGGCACAATTTTCCATAGCTTGCTCCAATAAGAAGACGAGCTATGTATAAGTTATTGTTCCGAAACATGATACTATAACTTCTAAAGATATGATATTGCGCAGGTAGGCGGCCATATTGCAACGTCACTGGAACGTTCTGGTACGTAAACAAATGCTTAGCAATGAAAATTTCACATTTTGAAACCGTTTTTTGCCATATAAAAATTGGTTTTACAGCAAAACTTTTTAGACATTTTTTGTTGCAAATTTTATTGTCTTCGATTATGTATCTATTCATTTTTCTATTTTGTCGGTCGGTTTTTGACTTACAGCGACTTAAACAAGACTCTATAAAATACAAAAAATATTGTCACCTGCATCTCGGAAACGGTGCCTCAAAAGCATAAATGTATATACATGAAAATTTAGGGAATTAAATTTATAAAACTAAGTTCCTATTTTTATTTTATTTCGTTTATTATCGTTTACGAGATACAGATGACCATATTTTTTGTATTTTACAGAGTTTTGTTTAAGTCGTTGTCGGTCAAAAACGGAGCGACAAAATAGAAAAATGTATAGATACAAAATTGAAGACAATAAAATTTGCAACAAAAACTGCC
Organism: Cantharis lateralis; assembly: GCA_963170105.1. Taxonomy (NCBI): domain Eukaryota; kingdom Metazoa; phylum Arthropoda; class Insecta; order Coleoptera; family Cantharidae; genus Cantharis; species Cantharis lateralis. The sequence goes on from OY720629.1 coordinate 17,724,545, forward strand.
AACATTTTTTTGCTGTAAATCGACTTTTATATGTAAATAACGGCTTCAAAGTGTACAATTTACATTGGTAACAAAAGGAGTTCCTAATTACTTTTGAAAGTAACTGTATGTGCAACACATTATTTAAAGACGATTTGCGGTTTAGTTAAAATTTTTATATAAATAAATTAAAAAAGTTAACAATTTAGTTAACAAAGTTAGTTAATATTAAAAACTAGCTGGATACCCGGCTTCGCCCGGGGTCTCTTTAAAAATAAAATACTTTGCATTAGTCTACGTACTCGAACGTTTTCCAATCTTGCCTTCCGTTACTCGTTTGTTTCATACGAACGGACTTCAGCAATGCGTACACACAACAAAACAGTAATTTTGGTTTTTCTTTTGTCTATCTATATATAGTTATGGATACCCGGCTTCACTCGGGGTGTTATTAAAAATAAAACGCTTTCTTTATGCCTGAAGTATTTTGATGTAGGCTCTTGGACTTCGTGCAGCAACATTCTGAAAGAGAATTAAAACGGGTAGAATGGATGATAAAATTTATATATTTATTTAAACCAAAGAAACAATATTTAGGTACACTCTGTAGATATATTTATCATAGCTGACCCAACGGACGTTGTCTATTATTATTTTATCGTAATGCTAAATGATACACAATATTTTTGGTAGTTCCATTCGGTGAATAAATGTACAAATTTTTTGGTGTGCCAACTCGGGAGCAAGCAATATACAATTGGCCGTGTGAAAAACACGAATTCTCCAAATTCAAGCCCGCAATAGTTAATGATTGCCCTTGTGCTTTGTTGATTGTAATCGCGAAGGCAAGACGCAAGGGGAATTGAAGCCGCTTGAACTGGAATGGTAAATCGTTGGTAATCATCGGTATGCGGGGAATCAACACATCTTCCCCTTTGAATTTGCCACTGATGATTGTTGCCTCGATCAAATTTGGTGTCAATTTTTTTATGGCCGGTCTGGTTCCGTTGCACAGTTTTGGCGCGTTCAAGTTTCTAATGAGTATAACCGGTGACCCAACTTTCAATCTCAATGTGTGTGGTGGCATTCCAGGTGGCTCTAGTGAATTTAGAAATTCGGTAGGATAATTGACTGCTTGTTCTTGCTCCATCAGTGTATCTATTGATTTGTATTTGACTGATTGTCCGGGCAATTTCAATTGAATTTGTTCATTCAGCTTGTTCACATCGTCATTTTTGGGGGCTAAAATTGCACGTTCGCACATCCAATCAGGATTTTTGTAGTTGCTCGTTAAATCTTGGAAAACCTTGTTTACAACAGCTTGAATGTTCGGCTGCATTTGACAAAAATTGGGCGGAAACGAAATCTCATTTGTAGTGCGATCAATTGGAATTTTGCCATTTCCGATATCCAAAAGTTGTTTTGAAAACGTTTGGGCAGTCGCATCTTGTAGTAAATGCACACGCATGTTTGTCGAGAGCGTAATTTTTTCAACTCGGTTCCATAAATACGATGCTTTTAAGCAAGCGTTCAGTTCATCAGCAGGCGTTGATCGAGGTATAACGGGCAAAGTTTGGCGAAAATCACCCGCAAGAAGTATCAGAGCGCCTCCCATAGCTTGGTTTTTTCCTCGGAAATCGCGCAGAGTCCGGTCCAGCGCTTCGAGCGATTTTTTATGGGCCATAGTGCATTCGTCCCAAATGATAATTTTGCACGTTTTAAGGATTGTGGCCATACCAGAATTTTTGCTGATGTTACATGTTGGTGTTTCGGTCTGGTTGAAATTCAACGGAAGCTTGAGTGCGGAATGTGCTGTACGTCCACCGTGGAGTAGCGTTGATGCAATTCCCGATGATGCCACTGCGAGTGCGATTCCATTCTGCATTCGAACCGACGCCAATATCAAATTGATAAGAAATGTTTTGCCTGTACCTCCCGGAACATCAAGAAAAAAAATTCCGCCATTTGCGTCGGTTAGACCTTGCATGATTTTGTCGTAGGCATTTTTTTGATCAGAAACTAAAAGTCTTGTTTGCGTTTCCACAAAATGTTGTTGCTGGGCTACGTCGAAGTGCTGTTCTCGCACCAGGTCTCTGTCTTGCACATCATTTCTGTCTCGTATGAATACATACATCCATTTTTATATATATAGATTTGGAGTTGCATTTAATATGTCGTCTGAATGCTCCTGATTTGGATCAATAAATTTTGAAAAATACAAATACAGGGTTTGCTACAATTTCGGTTTTTGAAATTTTGCTATTGTCGAGCAACCTGCGGACGCGACGGTACTGTTTGTGTTAGAATCTCGTTAATCTATTCATGGGCGTCAGGTAATCCCACATATTTTATTAAAGTTTGTTGAAAGCCGTTCTAAAGTAGCCTATCTTCTTCGCAGCATCGTAATTAGCTTATACACCAAATTTCATAAAGATTGGTCAAGCGGTCTAGGAGTCTATAAGGAACATACATACATACATACATACATCCATTTTTATATAATTATATATAGATATAGATTTAAATTTCAACAATTTATTTGTTGTTGCACGCTGTAGCACAACAAAATTTATCTTAATTTTTAGGCTTCTATACAACGTATAGGAAGAAGCCTTATGATCTAGCTCCGTGTCCGTCCGCCTGTCTGTCTGTCCGCATAATTCAGAACGCACGTTCTTAAAACAATTTTACTTTTATATAGAATATTTTTAGATTGGTATTAATTATTCAGATTATCTACATATATATTTTTTAATCCGATATTCTTATTTTGTATTTTTAGAGTAGGTACTATTTTACGTGTTTTATAAATATTTCATTATGAATTGTGTTTTATTTGTGGTTTGTAAATTGCAAATATTTACCTATAATGGTCGAAATTAAAAAAAATATATTACAATTTCAGACGTTATCGTTTTCCTTATATAGTAAAACAATCTACCTAATTAAAAGATTAACGCATTAAAAATTGGAATAAAATAAAGCCCAGATTAACCGAACATAGGAAAGTAACATGAAAAACTTATTTATGCAAATTCATAACGGCTAATCGTGTCTACGGCTAATTAGATGATCGAACATTCAACGTAATTACGTTCGTGTAGTTTGCTCCATTTTAACATGTGGTTTTCAATGCGGCGGAGAATACGCGACGGAAATACCGCTCGTGTAGTTTGGCTCTAAGGCGTGACGTCACAAACAGACGCCATAATAACACAAGTAAGCGTTTTGGCGTGAATTTTAGATTTCAAATTAAAATTGTAAATCTTTATTTTATATAGTAAAAAAATCTACCTAATTAAAAGATTAAGGCATTAAAAATTAGAATAAAATAAAGCCCAAATAATTTAACCTACCGAAAAAGTAGATGTATAGAAGCCTAAGAACTGTCGCAAAAGCGAGTTCCACCTTGTTAACTTATAAGAAAGCGACAAATAGAAAAAGGAAACATGCAAAATTTGTGAAATAAAATTATTTTAAAAATATACTCATAGTTCAATTATTTATTTAACTATAATTAAATTAAAATAAAACGAGTTAAACAAACGGTAAAAGATTAAATTATAAGATCTGATGAAGACACAATCAGTGTCGAAATATTAAAGATCTTATAATTTAATCTTTTACCGTTTGTTTAACTCGTTTTATTTTAATTTAATTATACTTATATTTTCACGAGATAGGCCCAGTTTTTCACTTTCAGGTTAAACCAAAAAAGTTGGGTTAACCAATGATATTGCATAAAAAACGGCTTTTGAACGTATTTCATTGGTTAACCCAAATTTTTTGGTTTAACCTGCAACTGAAAAACTGGGCCTTAATAATATTAATTAATTATTTATTTAACTATTATTAAATTAAATTAACCAAAATAAAAATCATTATTAACGTAAAATTTATCTTTTTATGGAAGTGTAATTATGTTGTAGTTTTATAATATTATTAAAAAAATAAAACATAATATTATGTTCTAGTTTTTAATTTTATTAGCAACAAAAATTAGTTATCAATTACATTATCATATTATATCATTATTACTATTAATAATGATTATTATTAAATTATTAATCATTATTATTAAATATCATTATTACTAAAAACTGCGTTAAAAATGTAGAAATACATGCAATTATAATGCATTTCTTATCGAGAATCGTCAATGCTACGTTCCAGTGACGTCATGCGCGGAGACGGACGAATTTGAGAACAGATCGTATCATATCTTATAGTTATAGTATCATGGTTCCGAAATGTAATAACAATACAACAAATAGTACACCAAAAAAGCTGTTGTTTACTGGTCCGCGAGAAGCAAAAGCAAGGCAGCAGTGGTGTAACGTAATGTTATGTTTATTCTTCAATAAATACACTGATTACATTTGACAATAATTATTTATTAACATTAGGGGTATTCACAGTTTGTTGTATTTAGTCTAGTATATTTATACAATGTTGTATATAGTTACGAGATTGTTTTACATTTTTCTCATTTTTTATGTAAGCGAGAGAGAGATAAATTGAAGATTTACTAGAGTGTAGAAATACAACGAAATATACAAGGGAGTATGAATACCTTAATTAAATATATTATTATGTTTAAAAACGTTACATTTTTCGTTGCCTTAAATGTCGTTGTCGTTTATTACCTGATGTCCTGGTGCACCCACCACTTCATATAATAACAAAATGTAAATTTTTTTAAAATAACATTGGCAAATATGATTAAGGGAAGTCGAAAATTAATTTTAACTCGACAGGAAAGAAATTTTGAAGTTATATAGTTTGAACTTTTACAATATTTTGTTATTTCTGAAATTAATTTGAAATTAACTTTGATTAAGAATATTTAGTGCAACCTTTGTTTAATTATTGGTGACTTCCTTAAAAATTTAATTTTTGAAAGTCTACTAGCGCTTCACGATAAATGAAACAATCATTTTAACTTGACGAATTAAATTAGCAATCATTAAAAAAAAATAATGTAAATAGTTACAGTTAACAATAAAAATAAACTTGTGATCAAAACACAATCTAAATAGTTATTAGTGAGATTTGATCTGGCCCAGGTAAGTTGATCGAAGCAACCATTACTTCTCGAGAAACGTCAAATACGAGTAATCAAGAGCGCGGCCATTTATGGGCGATGACGCCAAACCTGTGGCGCTAGCGTTTATGGTCACATGACTTATTTTAAATAATCAATCAATTTTAAAATGGATTATTTATAACAAAATAGAATAAATAGAAGTAATTTTTGCTGATTTAATATTTAATATATTGGATTAATCGGAAAATACAGTTTTAACTAATTTTTTTTCTTCATGTATGTTCCTTATTGGTAGTAATTTCTCTTATGCTATACATCGTATTTTTAAAAAACTATAAATATCAGAAAAAAGCGATTCTCGTCCGATGAAATATAGTTGGAAAAGCGGGATGTTGGGGTAGCGGACTCTCAGAAAAAAAAAACAAAGGTTACGTTGTCGACGTTTCGAAGGCTATATTATGCACCTCATCTTCAGGACTGAAGAAAAACAACAAATTAGAACATCGGCAACAACAGCAGAATACAATTGTAAAAAATAATTCTCACCTCTGTAACGTGATGTAATATGTAATTTATAAGATTGGGACAGCGTAGATGTAATATAACTTCGGAAGCGGATAACAGATTCAACAAAGTCACACAAATTAAGTAAAAACAAATTAAAATAAATAAATGAATCATTAAAACCGTGAACAATCGCAAAACATTTGCAAACCAAAAACACATATATACGTGTGGATAACTACATAGGTATGGCTTAAGATAGTGGCCGATAAATTTAAAATTATACAATTTTCCCGCTCCGAAGACAAAATGAGAAAAGCGGTTCAGAGTCATCTATAGTAGGCGACCTGAACATGTAGGGTAAGCTGAGATAGAACCCAACATAATACATAGCAGAGGGATCGTACAATTTACACTTTTCTGGCTGAATGTGATTCCATTATCAGGACCACCGCACTTTCTGAAATGGAAAAAGAAAACTTAAAAAGTAAAGTAACCAACATCACACACAACTTTATTAACCAACCCCATAACAACAAAAACAAAAATCCTATCCATAACCAAATTTGGACTACCAGGAAATATTTAAAAGAAAACCCTGATATCTTGATTCTGAGGGCGGATAAGGGGAACTCGACTGTCGTGATGAATAGGGGTGAATACATCGAGAAGATGGAGAATCTGTTCTCTGACACTAATACTTATAAAAAAGTGGACAAGAACCCTACCACTATTATGCAGAACAGATTCAATAAGATAATTAAAGAGCTTTACAGTGGTGGATACATCGATGAGACAACTAAAAAGTCACTAACTAAATATAACGCACAAACGCCTAGAGCCTATGGCCTACCTAAATCCCATAAAGAAGGCACCCCTTTAAGGCCAGTCGTTAGTTGTATCGAATCTCCAGCAGTACCTCTTGCCAAATTTATTAACAACATCCTACGTAATGCTATCCCCTTCCTCCCCTTCAATGTGAAGAACACGACAGAGGCCAAGGAAAGAATAATTAAAGAAAAAATCCCTGATGATTACGCTCTTATCTCATTCGATGTAAAGTCACTCTTCACTAACATCTCCAAAGAAGCTGTTATAAAATCCATCACCAACAATTGGGACATTGTCGAACCTTTTACTGCTATCCCATTGTGCGAATTTGTCAAATTAATTTCAGCCATTTTTGACAATAGTTATTTTGTCTTTAATAATACCACATATTTACAGCTCATTGGTAGTGCGATGGGTGATCCGGCATCTCCTGTTTTCGCGGCATTCGTGATGAACGACCTCCTGTATAATTTCTTTGGCACCATTAATTTCCGGGTCCCCTTCCTCCTCCTCTACGTGGACGATATGTTGAGTGCGGTCCCTAGAGGTAGAGTTGAGGATTGTTTGGAAATTTTAAATAGTTATGATGATTTACTTACTTTCACGTGTGAGCTGGAGTCCAACAACTGTATCCCGTTTTTGGATTTATTGGTCAGCAGAGGGGATGATGGTACTTTATCGACCGATATTTACAAGAAACCCTCCTCCACCACCAGACTCCGTAATTTCAACAGCTCACACCCTACTAGCCAGAAAATGAGTGTGGTCACTACCCTCAAACGTAGAATCCAGACATGCGTGCCTTCTAACCTTGTTGGAGCTCGACTACACGAACTCAAGCTCCAGCTCTTAAAAAACGGTTATCCGGCTCGCCTTGTTGACTGCGCCCTGTTCCAAAAGAGGTGTTGCCCACCTGTTGTAGACGTGCTACCGGACACGGACCTGGACAATAAGAACTATAACAAGATTACTTTCCACCCACAATTAAAAGGACGGCTCCAACATATCTTCAAGGAATTTATTGATAAAGGCACTCTGAAGTTGGCGTTCTACAATAACTTTAAGCTGGGTAGGATTCTCTATTCCAAAACTAAGGATAAAATTCCGATGTTGGATATGGCTAATGTTGTTTATGAAATTAAGTGTGAGTGCGGCCTTAAATATATCGGGCAAACTAAACAAAAGCTTGTGAATAGAATCAAACAGCACAGTTACGATATAAAGTATAGTTCCAAAAAAACAGGCATTTCTGAACATGCTATAGAATCTCACCATAGATTTAACACTAATGATGTCACAGCCTTGGCAACCGAACCGAATTATTTCAAGAGAACGTTTTTAGAGGCAGCATACATATCTACCACTTACCCCAATCTTAATAAAATGACGGATTTTTCCCAAATTGGACAGAATTACCGCTCGATCTTGAAGATATTCAAAGAAAAAACCGACAGTTGATTATCATTTACGATTTCTGTATTTTTGCTTCCTACCAATGTTACTAACCAGTTTGTACGATCCCTCTGCTATGTATTATGTTGGGTTCTATCTCAGCTTACCCTACATGTTCAGGTCGCCTACTATAGATGACTCTGAACCGCTTTTCTCATTTTGTCTTCGGAGCGGAAAAATTGTATCATTTTAAATTTATCGGCCACTATCTTAAGCCATACCTATGTAGTTATCCACACGTATATATGTGTTTTTGGTTTGCAAATGTTTTGCGATTGTTCACGGTTTTAATGATTCATTTATTTATTTTAATTTGTTTTTACTTAATTTGTGTGACTTTGTTGAATCTGTTATCCGCTTCCGAAGTTATATTACATCTACGCTGTCCCAATCTTATAAATTACATATTACATCACGTTACAGAGGTGAGAATTATTTTTTACAATTGTATTCTGCTGTTGTTGCCGATGTTCTAATTTGTTGTTTTTCTTCAGTCCTGAAGATGAGGTGCATAATATAGCCTTCGAAACGTCGACAACGTAACCTTTGTTTTTTTTCTGAGAGTCCGCTACCCCAACATCCCGCTTTTCCAACTATAAATATGTTTAAATTAAAAAAATTGTAAAAACACCAATAAGAAATTACGTCGACAAGTAATAATTCCGACACAAAAGCGATGGTTTTACTGAAGAATAACATAAACCTGTATTCAAATCTCCAGAACAGACCGGCATTATGCCCATGCACGAATCTCTAGAACATGCTAATAATTTTACACGAAACTCTTTCTTAACAACTGTTTTGGTGAAAAGATTACTTAAACCTACTCTAAAAATAACTTAAGTTACTGTAACCTTGAAAAATAAAACTTATATCTTTTCAGGAGCCTCCCTTTTTTACAAATGTAATGTAAATTCAATAATATAAATTACCATTGAATTAACTGTAAATTTTGGAACAATATAGAGCTTTTTGACTTGACTTGACTTGTCTGCCTGACTATTATTTACTATTATACGAAAAAAATCTCCCGATTGAATTTTGCAATAATTTAGGATAGTAAAGAAAAATGTGCTTTGAACAAATTAAGGGGTCCCTGCGGTCTAAAATTTGAGGTATTTTCAAGATTTTTTTTTGAACAACAATATTAAAACTTTTTAGTTATATTATAACACTCATGTGAATATATACAATTTTTTGCAATTGCGGGGCTAAAGTACTCACTTTAGATACCGTTTTAGATCACTTTAGGCAAAAAAAAAGTTACTGCCGGGTAAAAAAGAAGTTACTGCCGGGCAAAAAAGAAGTCACCAGATTTTATTCTTCTTCTTCTTCTTCTGCTCTTCAGGGATTAGGCCTTTAGACCTGTTCCGACTTCTTATTGCCACCGCTTCCGGGGTCTTCCTTGGTCCCTTTTTCCTTTAGGGTGATATTGATATGCGAGCTTTGGCCATCTCTGATCGTCCATCCGTTCTAGATGGGCTCTCCAATTGTTTTGGTTGGTTTCAATCGTATCAACAACGGGTGTCACCTTTAAGCCGTCCCTTATGTCTGTATTTCTCATTCTGTCCAATCTAGTATAACCTGCCACCCCTCGAAGAAATTTCATTTCACTGGCTTGAATGTACGAGCGATCTTTTTGTGTCAGAACCCAAGTCTCACTGCCATATAATAGAATTGGTAACGCCATAACCTTATAGAATTTCATTTGAGTATCTTTCCTAGTTTTATTTCGAAATGTTCTTCTTATTGTGCCACAGACTCGTTGAAATCTGTTCGTTTTAACTTTTATGTCATTGTTGTGCCCGTAACTGACATCGCATCCTAAATAGTTGAAGTTACTCACTTGTTCTAACGGTTGGTTATTTATATATATTTTGGTTCTGACTGCTTCCTTTCCTAGGAATGCCATAGTTTTTGTTTTGTGGAGTGAAACATTAAGGTCATATTCTTGTCCTATCTTGAAGAGTTGGTGGCACGCTCGTTGGAGGTCGTCTTCGTTATCTTGTATGATTGCAAGATCGTCAGCATATAACAAACATTTAAGAAACTGCTCGTTGCTAATTTGTATACCTTGCGGGCTAACACTTTTCCATCTGCGTAGGGCATCGTCAATGTAAATATTAAAAAGTGTAGGTGAAATACTACACCCTTGTCTAACTCCTTTGTTTGTGATAAAAGGTTCACTGCAGCGGCTTTGAAGACCAATTGCCACCTGGGTGTTATTGTATAAAGATTTTATACAGTCAATGAGATGTTTAGGATATCCCCGGTGTTCCATAATGTTCCATAACTTCTTTCTGTTTACATTATCAAATGCGGTTGTGAAATCAATGAAAGCAATATGTGTTTCCAAGTTGAATTCTCTTCGTTTCTCTATAATCTGCTGTATTGTGAATACGTCGTCAATGCACGAGCGGCCCCTTCGGAAACCATGCTGCTCTTCTGATATCTGTACCTCACTTATTGTTTTGAGTCGGCCGTTTATAATTTTACTATAGATCTTGTATCCGGTGTTTAGTATGCTTATGCCTCTATAGTTTTTGGTTAAGGTTCGATCTCCCTTTTTATAAATCGATGATACTTTCGCTATGTTCCAACTTTCCGGAATAGCTCTTTCCTTCCAGCATGCGTTCAAAAGATGCAGAAATCTGTATTTGAGAAGCAATCCTCCATATTTTATGAGCTCTACATGTATTCCTTCCAGTCCAGCTGATTTTTTATTTTTCGTTTTGCATAGCGCTTCATCCATCTCTTCTATTGTTATGAGGTCACCAGTGTATGGAGATTCAGATGATTCCGCTTTTTCAATGTTGATGGTGTTGTCCGTCCAGAGCCGCTTGTAGTGATCAATCCACTCATTTTCTTCAATAAAGTTCAATCTTGAATCTTCCCTTTCTTCGTTGTTCAGTTTCCGAAGCAGCTTATACGCGAAATCTTGTCTTCCCCACACATCACTTTCTACGTTACTTATAAACCTATCCCAGCTGTCTCGATGTGCTTGACGTATTAGTGATTTTGCTATATTTCTTTTTGTTTTGTAGTCCATTTCGTTTTCTACTGTTCTGTTCTGAAGATATTTGAGATATGCTCGTTGTTTTTCTTTTATTGCCTTTTCTATTTCCCCGTTCCATATTCTAGGACCGCGTCTTCTATTATTTAACTTTTGTTTTCCCAAGACTTCGTAAGCTGCTTGCTTTATGATTTTCTTTATATTTTCCCATTCATTTTCAATATCTTCTTCCGTTGGTATATTTTGCAGTGCATGTGACATTCTGGTCTGGTATAGGAATTTTATAGATTGGTCTTGAAGCAGATGGATTTTATATTGTTCTCGCACGGGTACCGCGTTTGTCTTTTTATGCTTTTTCCATCGATTTAACAAGGTAACCTCAGACACTACTAGGTAGTGGTCAGTGCCTATATCACTTCCCCTACATACCTTCGTATCCGTAATCAGTGGGGCCAGTTTTTCGTTGGCTATTACATAGTCGATTAGTGATCTGTACCCTCTCGCTGTCCATGTGAACTTGTGAATGTCTTTCTTCCTGAAGAAGGTGTTTGTTATTTTGAGCTTATTAAACGTGCTGAATTCCCGTAATCGCTCTCCATTTCCATTCGTGCTGATCTCGCCTTCTGTTCCCACTACATTTGGTATAGGTTGATTACCCACTCTTGCGTTTAGATCCCCACATATTACAATGTAATCGTTTTTATTAGTTTGGTCCAGTTGCCGCTGCAGTATGTCATAAAATTGTTCGGAGTCGCCCACCCTTCCTTCCTCCGGAGCATATACCCCGAATATAGTCATATAGCCTCTCGCAATCTCGAATCTTGCTGTTATGATGCGTTCGTTAACAGGTGTATAGCTTTTTAACTTTGTTTTCCATTTTTCATTGATCATTATACCAACCCCTGCTTGTGCTCTTACGGTTTGTTCTACCCCGCTGTATAGTAGTGTGTACCTTTCTAAGTCCTTCGATCCTCTTAATTTCCTTTTTGTTTCTGTCACGATAGCGATATCTATGTTCTTCTTATTCATTTCTCTTTCCAGTTCAGGAGTCTTTGTACTGAGGCCTCTCACATTCCACGTCGCCACTCGCAGTTCATCCAATCTTCCCAATCTTTTATCCTTTTTCACGCGTTTGTTATCAACATTTAATCCGTCCGAAGTTCCGAGGCAATTTTGAAGTTTTCGAGTAATCTAGTTTCAGCTAGGCAGGTTACCAGCCTAGCGCTAGCTGGATTGTTTTTCGACCTTATCTGGTCTAGATCCGTCGTGTTTTGCTAGACAGGGGGTACCTCGAGTAGGTTGTGGCTAGATGTTCGCCACGCACGACGGTCTTAGGTAGGGAGAAGCTGAGGACCTTAAGGCATCTATAGTTCCGCTACACCTACCTCTGGAAATCTTTCGATCTTTCCTCACCCCCTCCAGATTTTATTATCAATTTAATTCTCATCTTTTTGTAACATTTATATTTATGTTTACTTGACCGTAATTTGTGATTCCAATATTAGTGCAACCTACAGTGAAATAAATTGGTAAATAAATAAAAAGCACTTACTTTAGCTACGTAAAAATTCTCACGAGGCGCCTCTTTTAAAAATTTGACCACGTGGTCAGAGGTTACGACGCGCGATTTTTTCGGAACATATCCTTCGTTTTTCCGCTTCATAAAAGCGGATAACTTGTGGAAATTGCCGATGTCAATCTTATTTTCTAATTTGATGACCGCCTTGATCATAGAATACTGCGACCACATGGTCAACGACTCCAACGTTTTAGCCTTTTGACACGTCTTATTCCTTCAAAGGCACAAATGTAACTGAACCATTCTAGTACCTTTTAGTGAAAAAATTTTTAGTAAAAAAATTCTGGTTGGCAATAATAATATAACCAACTATGCTTCATTTACTTTGGTACTATCAACCACGTGCTTTATTGAACAAATTTTAATTAAAATTTCGTAATTATTGTCGAAGTAAGTACTTTACCTCCCGCAATTGCAAAAAACAGTATACGCACCTCGGGAATAAAGTGAATTTTTTGGCCTGAGGGTAACCTTTACCCTCAGGCCAAAAAAGGATCACTTTATTCCCTTGGTGCATAATGTACTATTTTTTTTAATTGAAAATTATTTTTAATTACGACAAAAATAGCGCTAAATAACACAATCTCAAACAAATGTACTTGGGCGACGTTGCGGATTTTGACTCTTCTATTTATCTTTAAAAAAAAAAAAAAAATATTAATCAGCATGAGTGCAGTTATGGCTGGGACCAAAAAAATCAGAAAAAATGAAAATTGGCAAAATTACGCGCTTTTGAAGTTTAAATTTTAAAATCAGGCTTGTTTTTACCAGTTTTTCTATGTAAAAAATACCAAGTTTTTGAAATAAAAAATTGATTTTGGTTCCAGCGATAACCAATGGTGTCCTGAATAACATATTAAAATTTCAGATGATTCGGCTGTATAGTTTTTGTTTTTTCCACAACGTCATGAAGAAAAATGTAGTTTTGAAATAAATGAGTGAAAAGTTATAAGTACTTATGCCCGTACTTATAGTCGATGCTTGGCTGAAGCAAAACTTGAGCACGACTTAAGTACAAAATTGTTTATTTTGATTGGTTGATTTCGTGCTTGAGTCAGACTCAAGTCCGAGATCGAGCGAAGCATCGACTATAAGTACGGGCATATAGTATTATGGATATTTTTTTAATGTGTGTGATTAGGTGTGCATTAAGATTATGTAATGTGCTAAAAACGGTTGTAGAACCTGAAATACCTTGAAAATCCTTACAAAAATTTAACAGTATATTCTCGAAAGACTATACTTTCGAAATATCAAAAAAATAAAAATTGATATTTTGAAAATTCTAGACCGCAAAGACCCTTTAAGGAAAATAAAATAGCACTTCGGCGTTTTGTACTCCAGATATAAAAATTTTAATGTACGAAAAGTGCTTGAAAATACTACATATTCAGGCCTGTACGTATTGTATTATGTTAGTCCGAGATTATATTCTTTTATCAATATACAGTAATTCTGTTTGTACAGCTGTGCTGTAGTAAAATTTATTCATAACAAATTATAAATTTTAGTGATTTTATTGTCAAAAATTTACTTTATTTCAGATAATTCAAATAATTTAATATTATGATTTATTAACGTCAATGGTTTCCTTGAGTTTAACACAAAAAATATCTAAAGCGGTCTACCTACTAGATCTAATTGTTCATTGATTATACAATAATTATTTATTATTTATGTCTTCCCAGGACCTATTTTTTTTAACGACGGTTTTGTTAAAAAGAATAAGTTACTAATCTTCAAGAGTAGTTTCAGATTTAGAGATTATTCAAGCGAAGAGAAAACTCTTTATGCGACAAGAGTCGAAAAACATTCAGATGATCGCCTCGATGCTTCGTAGGGCATGTTAAGCCGACTACGGTCCCCCTGGATTTATGATTGCCACCATCAACCATTAAAAACGGGGATACAGGCATACCTCAACCCGGTTTAAGCAATCTTAGGTCTAAATGCTTAATTTTTCACCATGGAAGAAGCTTAATTATGTCCAGCAGTGAGTGGGAAAAGGCTGAGAAGAAAAATGTTCAATTACTCGTCGCAATAATTGATGTGAGTTGGGTCTTGGTAGGTAAAAATTTTTATGTTCTCTTGCTTGTAATATTTTGTTAATATTCGCTATAATCTTTTATTTCTGTCAAATTGATTCGGGTACGGTTCAAGCTAGACGATGTGATAAATTCACCCTTGATTAGTTTTTTAATATCTGTGATAATAATTTCTATATAATTGTTACTACTCGACGTTAGGAAGATGGGAAGAATTTTGCTCGTATCAGACATTTCTTCTGGTTCTTTTTCTTCTAATTGAAGGGCTCGGGATAACAAGGCTATATGCCACACAAAGGATTTCCGAGATGATCGCATTTAAAGTTTCCTTTACTGTTTTAAATGTGCAATTTCTAAAATAAATTATATACTAAATGTAAGATTAGTAACTTTTGATATATTATAATGTAATAAATTCAAATTAACATCATTCTGATGACAATTGTATTTACAATTGAAAGCTCAAAATATATATTTCAATAATTTATAGTTAATTTAACTTTGTTTAATTTGAATTTATTACATTATAAAAAAAATTATAATTCTTTTTTTATATATATTCCTTAACTATCCAGGAAATCACATACATTAATATACTCAAAATATAACAGTTTCAAAAAAGTTAAGACAAATTTATTATATACAAAGAAGTAAAAATGTGGCATTATAGTGTTGTTATCCTGAGCCCCTCAATTATATCTTTCCATTGTGTCACGTAAGTGCCAATATTTATGTTGAGACTCTAATTAATTGTATTGTTTTGTGAAATCGTATTAAAAATTAATATTTCGAAATTTATCAGTATTTAAAAGTTCCGTACGGTACGGTACTCGAGATCAAACCTGTCAATTCGGAAATCAAGAATAGTCAAGTTAAAAAATCAAAATGGAACTAATATATCTGACTAAGATCAGATCTTCAAAATAATAGAAGACTTCTATTGCACATTATACGAGTCAAGAACCCTGCCCGACATTATTGGCTAAACGTACCATTTTAAACATAGGGTCAGAAGAAATGCCTGAAATAACCAAAGAAGAATTAAAATTAAAAAGAATTAATCACGGCATTCGCAGGGGTTTCAGTACTACTGAGCACATCTACATATTGTAATTCACCCGTTTAGATGGTTTCTAACAACATTGAAGTTCAGTTCGTTTTCAGATTATGACGATAACGATACGTCAATCAGGGCGACTAACTTTTGTTTCAAGTGCTCATTTAACAAGATAAATCTCGGTCCCTAATTTTTAATTATCTATGAACGCTAACTTCTTCTCTCTCTTAGGTATTAGTTAATTAAATTTCAATCAAAAGTACTTGCGGCCATAGTTTGATAGGCAACCCGGCAAAACCGTATTTCTCTATCAATAATAATTTATTATAATATTATATTTCGACTAAAAAACAGATGAGTGCAGTAATCACACGGTGGGATTTTGAACTATAACAAATTATGTTATTATAATTATTGTTATTATAGTTATTATATTTTGTATATATTGTCATGTATTTTTTGTATAAAATTGTGTAGGGGGTAGTTTTATTTTGGTTATGTTTGTAAATTGTTTGTGTTGCATTCTGTATAAGTTGTCTTTATTTTAAATTGTTTATGTTGGTATTTGTAAAATGTAAAACTTAGCTTTTTTTGATGCCGAAAGTCAACGCGTATGGACGCGTTGATAAGACGTCCAGTTTTTGAGTCCATTTTTGGACATATTAGTTTAAATATAATTTTATTTTAAAATAAAATAAAAGTGATTAGTTTTTGAAGAGATGGTTTTATTATAATAAATTAAATTTGGATGTGAATAGAAATTTTTGGATAATAGTTTATTACATTTATTGGTACACGAAACCGAGGGACCGGATTGCTATACCTTTGGATGTTTAGTCTAATGACGCCGCAACCCTAAGTAAGAATAAAAATTAAAATTTTAAATAATTAAAATAATTTTTGACAAATTTGAAAAATGTGTTCGACAACAAAGATAACACGGCGCATCTAAGAGTACAAAACTCAATTATAAACCTAAAAATTTTCCTTGGATAACTAAAATTATAAAATTTTACAAAATAGTACATTATGCACCAAGGGAATAAAGTGATCCTTTTTTGGCCTGAGGGTAAAGGTTTGTTTGCACGAGGCGTAGCCGAGGGCAAAAATTACCCTCAGGCCAAAAAATTCACTTTATTCCCGAGGTGCATATACTGTTTTTGCAATTGCGGGAGGTAAAGTATTTACTTCGACAATAATTACGAAATTTTAATTAAAATTTGTTCAATAAAGCACGTGGTTGATAGTACCAAAGTAAATGAGGCATAGTTGGTTATATTATTATTGCCAACTAGAATTTTTTCACTAAAAATTTTTTCACTAAAAGGTACTATAATGGACCCTGGTCAAGCTAGCACCCCCACCTCTTCAAAATAGAAAAATTTTTATACTATAATTATGGACTAATTATGGACTAATTTTGGACAGCATTCGCGAATTTTGGACAACAACGGTTTCGCGATAAATGATAAATCTTTGGTGGGGGTGCTGAGTTGACGTCAAGCTAGCACCCCCACCTCGAAAAAATGACTTTTTTTTAAAATTAAGTATGCCATAATTATGGACTAATTATGGACTAATTTTGGACAGCATTCGCGAATTTCGGACAACAACGGTTTCGCGATAATAGATAAATCTTTGGTGGGGGTGCTGAGTTGACGTCAAGCTAGCACCCCCACCTCGAAAAAATGACTTTTTTTTTTTAAATTAAGTATGCCATAAATATGGACTAATTTTGGACAGCATTCGCGAATTTCGGACAACAACGGTTTCGCGATAATAGATAAATCTTTGGTGGAGGTGCTGAGTTGACGTTAAGCTAGCACCCCCACCTCGAAAAAATGACTTCTTTTAAAATAAAGTATACAATAATTTTGGCCAGTATTCGCGAAATTTTTATAACAACGGTTTCGCGATAAAAGAGAAATCTTTGACGAGGGTGCTGAATTGACGTCAAGCTAGCACCCTCACCTCGAAAAAATGGCTTTTTTTTTAAATTAAGTATGCTATGATTATGGACCAATCTGTGGCAAATTGACAAAATGGAATAAGTCTGATTTTGTAAATTTTCAGGTGAGCTCAAAGCAGTTCAGTTTAATACTAAAAATTCTTGTAATATGCAGTTTAAATATTTGGGCACATTGAAGGTTCTTTAGGTTACTGTTTGTATTGACGTGATTTTACTGATTTCAAATTTTATTATTTTTTGTGTTTTTACCGGAAAAACAATTCTCCCATTATAATTTTGTCCGGCTAGTTTTAACCTATTAAAAATCGAACGTTAAATAGAATTTTATGCCGATATGCAGTTGTCCTCTTATCATTTAAACTCCGTCGTTCCTTTAGATTTATTTAAAATATTGTGTAAAAATTTGAGCACCATTAAATTAATTCCAAATCATCGATTAAAATTTCACGTTTTGTCTATCTTTACCTTATCTTTTAATCAACACTTACAGCTTCTAGTTCTTTTGTTTCCAATTTTTAATTTAAAATATCAAATATTAAACACAATCATCTGTTCACTTAAATTCACTTTTTTTTTATTTTATTGATTGTTCAAAATACAAATCAAAATTCAGGGGCTTAAAAATTGTATTTGATGCCCCTCGGCCATCTTGGCAAAAAGCCATTATCTCCTCGCCAGTTAGCGGCAGGTTCGCCAGCTAGCGCGAATTTTAAAATTATAATATAAATAAAATAAAATTTTAAACTTAATGTTTAAATACCCCCCTCCTTTTGAACACAGACGTACCACGACAAAAATTTAAAATGCTATAGCATATATATGTAACATATATGTTACAAGAATATAAGCTGAACTTCTTTTACCTCACCTGAATATTTACAAAATGAGACTTATTCTCTTTTGTCAATTAGCCACAGAATTATGGAAAAATGAAAAAAATTCGTAGGGCGAAATTATTTTAATTATTTAACATTGCAAATACTAACAACATAATGTTTTTATTAAAAAAAATAAATTATTATTCTGAATACAATTAGGGGGCGTCCATTAATTACGTGAGCTCAAATTGGGGGGAGGGTCCGGCAAAATCTCACTAAATCTCACCAATGGGTTGGGGGGATTAATGAAAATTTCATGTCAACTTTTTAATTCTGAGAATATACATTTATTCCAGTCATAGATAATATTAAATATAAAATTAATATTATAAATATTGGCTATGGCCGGGATTCCCCGATTTGAAGCAAGAACCATTATATCTCCCGTACTACCAGTAATTATAAAGTATCTATTACTCACACTATTAGTCACTCATCACTCATATAGCCCGACCATGGAAAAAAAGGAAAAAAATTTCTCGTAGAAATGAAAGACAGGGGATCAATTGATAACAAAACGTATAAAAGCCTTACTAATTCGCGAATGCTGTCCAAAATTAATCCATAATTAGTCCATAATTATGGCATACTTAATTTAAAAATAAAAGTCATTTTTTCGAGGTGGGGGTGCTAGCTTGACGTCAACTCAGCACCCTGACCAAAGATTTATCTATTATCGCGAAACAGTTGTTGTTGTCCGAAATTCGCGAATGCTGTCCAAAATTAGTCCATAATTATGGCATACGTAATTTAAAAAAAAAAGTCATTTTTTCGAGGTGGGGGTGCTAGCTTGACGTCAACTCAGCACCCCCACCAAAGATTTATCTATTATCGCGAAACCGTTGTTGTCCGAAATTCGCGAATGCTGTCCAAAATTAGTCCATAATTAGTCCATAATTATGGCATACTTAATTTTTAAAAAAAGTCATTTTTTCGAGGTGGGGGTGCTAGCTTGACGTCAACTCAGCACCCCCACCAAAGATTTATCATTTATCGCGAAACCGTTGTTGTCCAAAATTAGCGAATGCTGTCCAAAATTAGTCCATAATTAGTCCATAATTATAGTATAAAAATTTTTCTATTTTGAAGAGGTGGGGGTGCTAGCTTGACCAGGGTCTATAATGGTTCAGTTACATTTGTGCCTTTGAAGGAATAAGACGTGTCAAAAGGCTAAAACGTTGAAGTCGTTGACCATGTGGTCGCAGTA
Organism: Cantharis lateralis; assembly: GCA_963170105.1. NCBI lineage: Eukaryota > Metazoa > Arthropoda > Insecta > Coleoptera > Cantharidae > Cantharis > Cantharis lateralis. Next base: position 17,744,106 of record OY720629.1, read on the forward strand.
TTCTATGATCAAGGCGGTCATCAAATTAGAAAATAAGTTTGACATCGGCAATTTCCACAAGTTATCCGCTTTTAGAAGCGGAAAAACGAAGGATATGTTTCGAAAAAATCGCGCGTCGTAACCTCTGACCACGTGGTCAAATTTTTAAAAGAGACGCCTTGTGAGTAAGTAAGTGCTTTTTATTTATTTACCAATTTATTTCACTGTAGGTTGCACTAATATTGGAATCACAAATTACGGTCAAGTTAACATAAATATAAATGTTACAAAAAAATGAGAATTAAATTGATAATAAAATCTGGTGACTTCTTTTTTGCCCGGCAGTAACTTCTTTTTTACCCGGCAGTAACTTTTTTTTGCCCTAGGGCAAAAAAGTACCACTTTACACCCGCAAATCGGGGTCTAAAGTGAGTACTTTAGCCCCGCAATTGCAAAAAGTAATATTACAATATGTAATAATTTATTATTTCTGTTACTCTTTAATGTTAACTAATAGAGATATTTTGTTTTATAATATAATAGTATAATAAAATGTAATATAATAAAAATGTTACCTGGTGTAAACAGTACTACGGCTTTCATACAACCACATTCGCTACCATCTGGAGAAGTTTGTCTAAATCGACACATTATTTCCTAAAATAGAATATCTTGGTATTAATAATTATTTGTACATGAAATTAATATTAATTTTAATTGTTTTTTTTTAAATTAATTAATTTTTGTCAAGTGAAATTTCTATTCGCGACTACAGCTAAGTGAAGCGACATTTGCGTCTGGCGGAAGAAAAGAAACTAGATTTGATGAGTAGTTGTCGCATATTTATTTGTATCTTATGACGTTATAATCGTTTTTAACGCTGAATACTGTTTTTATAAGTCCTTCTTTTCAATTGTTTAAATTTCAATTTTCAGGAAGAAGGAAACCGAAGTATTTAGTTTTAAAATTACTCACTTCTAGAGGCCATTTTGAATGTGTGTACACATGACTTTCATTAATCAAAATCGCGAATAAATGCTGTAGGACACATTTGCCTGGATCAGACCAAAAAGTGAAACGATTCGTTTTCACCGACTTCAACCGGCATGGCAGCTGAAAGGAAAAAGTGAGAAAATCGTTTCTACTCACTTTGTCGCATAATGTCATATACAGTCTATGCGCATGCGCCGCTTGCACTATAATAAGTTTCATTTAATAAAGAGAGATTTTCCTCAATCAAATTCAACAAAAGCAATTCCTAATCCTGAAATAATAAATAAAATCGTCAACAAATGCAAGAACCTAAGGAGTTTCACTTCTAACGCTTAAGAGTCTCACGCATTTTTATAAAACATGGTTTCAGCAGTAGTATTTTGCTATTTACAAATATTTATCAATTTATTATTTAATGTTTATTATATAAACTATTTGCTTGCGGAGGCATTTAGACGTTGAGATGCAAGTAAGAGTAAGGCGGAAGAAGATTTGACCGCAAATAAAAATGAAGGAAGGTGCAGAAGAAATGGCAGACCTAATAGAAATCTTAAAAGATTGATGAAACATGTTAATGTGATTATCTTTTTTTGATTAAATGTATTCTCACCGATTTCCCAGAAAACGGCGCTGACCCAATTTAAATAGTTTAACCTGTATTCTTATGATGTAAACCTTTTTAGAATCTGATGAAGACCAATATATAGGTTGAAACCGGTCATCAAATATACAACAGCAGTTTTAATTTTATTTATATAATAGGACCCGCAAAAAACCACTATCAGTGATTTGCATCGGTTGTAGTAAAAAGTGACAGTTAACTAATCTCTAGTTAGAGTTAATTAATAATTAAATTTGAAATGCTTTGCACAGTCTCTCGCAAACTATTGGTTAAGTAACTAATAATTTATTTAGGGTGGTAACACTGAAATCCGAACTTTGTTTTATATAACCTAAAATAGTTCGTTTAACTTCACTCGTGTTTACATTTATTTGAACTGTCGTGAAAAATTATTTTAGTTTATTTTACTTCACTTCACTTTTACGTTAACTACCACTTAATCCGCTCTAGAACGTGGGATTAAATTTAACTATGAATTAAGTATAAACTAATAGTGAAAAAAAAACTTATTAACTAGTAATTAATTTTAACCACCACTGTATATATTGCAGTGTCCATTCAGGAGCTCACGAGATGAACCTCGTAAAGGGGTTGTGCGATGAAAGTTTTAGGCCCACCAACAAAAGTTTTGAAAAAATAGAACCATTTTTCATTCATTGAATTTCATTCAAATCTATCTCAAAGTTTTAAATTCATACTGGTAAAAATAAATCCATGGGAAGGAATGGGTTAATTGCAATTAATTGCAAGATACCGTAATCTTTTGTGTAAACAAATAACAGTGTTATGATTGCTGGTTTATTGATGAAGGTTTAATTACCAGTTCTTGTCCAATTACCTAAAATGAACTTATTATCACGATTTGTTCAACGAGAAGAAATCTAATGATGAAGAAGCTGGAGTAAATCCCAAGACTCTCAATGATTTGGTTATACCAGATAAATATATAAAAAGACCAATGCTGATGAATTATTTTTGTTACATGACAGCGGAGGAGGTGATGACTGTTTTGTTATTTATGCTACTCAAAAATAACAATTTGGAATTATATTAACAGAGAGTGAGGTGAGGTGTGATAAATTGTTGATAAATTATTTTATTCTGGCAATCTCTGATTAAAAATATAAAATTTTAACAATAAAACTTATCAAACTAAACTAAAACTAAAATATAAATAGTGGAATTGACCGCCACAGATCAAATACCGTTCCGATCACCTGTCACGCGGATCAAAAGTCATTTGGATCAATCGTCCACGGATCAATTGTTGGCGGAACAATTGTTGCGCGGATCACAGGTCGCGGATCATTGGTTGAACGGTTGTCATTGGTTGGTAATGGCTATATATTTTTACTTTTTATAACTTTTGATTTCTTTGTATTTTACTAAATAATGACTGTTTTTTATTATTCATTTGTTTCTTCTGGGTCACGTTTCATAATAGTACTAATAAATATCTACTATTAGTTGGAAAGTACAAGTTGAATATTATTAATATATAAAAAAAATAATTGAAGATGACTTTATAGTACAGTCATTTGGTAGTTTTACCTGGAAAGTTTTCTGGGAGCTTTGAAAATGAGTAATTTTATAGATTTCGATGTGCTCTTTCCGAATTTCAACTTTGCCACCTCGTATCTTTGCCGCTCGCGCCGCCATATTGTCAAAATTGCGCCTAAAAGCAGTTTTTTAACTATATTTCTTTTCCAGCTCATTTCACGATAAAAACACTTATATACAAAATGAAACTAGAGAAAATTTCCTACTATTTATGTAATAACCTCTTTCGCGTAACATCAATAGTTTTGGCGTACGAGCGCAACAAAGTGTAGTTCAAGTCGCGTTTTGGCCAAAAAAGTATTAGACGCCTCAATGCCTATAAATCTGTAATAACATTATTGATTTTATTTAGAGTGATTTCAAATGCAATACAGGTGTGCTGATATTTGATGTACGAATGGCAAAGTTTTCATAAATGGAAAAAATAATAAAGTAATAAAATAAAATTTTGGATTTTAGTGGATTTTTTGGGGGTTTTGGAAATGTAGGTTGGCTAATTGCGGATTTTAAAATCTTTAGTAGGGGAAAAGCACATATTTCAGATTGGCCATACATGTCATCAGGGCACGTCTATCGTTTTACAGTGTCGTTTGCATTTATAGAGTCATGGTTTCTAATGAAGTAAATGTTTTATTTGTACTAATCCATCCCAAGAAAGTGCAGTGATTGAAGTGAAAAAAAAGGATTGGAGACTTTTCGTAAGTCAAGTATTAAAAGAAAAGACAACATGGATAAACTTTTGGTGAGACAGATCGATGTCAGGACTTCTCAACCACAACTGCGATCTACTCTCCTACCTGGGCCCAATCACGTACAAAATAACCCGACTACTTCATAAATTTAAAGTACAAACAGCATTAAAAAGTGTGAACACAATTAAACAAGCCATTGTCAACAATAAAGACCCAGTCAACAAATTGGATAAGAGCGGGGTGTACGCATTGAACTGCAATAACTGCAATGCGAAATATATTGGGCAGACAGGTAGGAGTCTAAAAACCAGATTGGCAGAACACAAAAACTTAAATAAACCTTCGGCCGTATCGCAGCATTTAATAGAAACCGGCCACTCTGTCAATGATAAAAATATCCAACTGCTACACAGCGTAAACAAAGGGAAAAAGCTCGACTTACTGGAGTTCCTTGAAATTAAACGAACGCAAAAAGACACCTCAACGGCATCACTTAACGAGAAATTAAACCTTAATTATATCCCCATATTTGATGAATTTTAATTTCAAAATGATACACGCTTTGAGAAAGGTATATCAGTTGATAACACCGACCGCATTTATTTAGTTAACGCCTGGCGAATGTTTTATTTTATTTTATTTTTTTTTGTTTGAAGTGACGTCAAGCGAAGTTTATTTATATTATTATTTTTTAAAAAGTACTTCTTCGCATTAATTTGTAAATATGTATTTTATTTATTTACGACATGTTTCGCACGAATTATCGTGCATCGTCAGGTGTCTACAGAATACAATATAATATTAGTAAAAAATTAAATTAGAAAGAAACGATTTTACATACCAAATAAATTAATTCTTAGAATAATTAAATATATAAATTAGGATGTTATTGTTAATTATAAATAATGTGGAAAATTTTTTTAATTTAAGTTTGGTTTGGAATGTTTTAAATTTTAAAAAATTTTAAAATTTTTGAAGTTGACAGTTATATTATTATAATGAAAGTGGAAAAACAAAAATGCGGGAAAGTTGAAAAATTTTTTAATGTTTAAAAATCTAGGAAGTTGTATTTAAAAAAGTGTTATAAAGTGGTGTAAAATTCAGCAATTCATGTTTGTTTAAAAGAAGTTCATTTTTATTGGTGGCTTTTTGAATTTCATAAGATTCCCAGATAATTCTTTTCAAATATTTATCTTCCCTATGTAAAATTTTTGTTTTGTTGTGATTAATTTTGTGATTTTTTAGTTTTAAATGTTTTTTAAATTTTAAACATTTAAAACTGTTTTTTAAATTTTAAACATTTAAAACTAAAAAATCACAAAATTAATCACAACAAAACAAAAATTTTACATAGGGAAGATAAATATTTGAAAAGAATTATCTGGGAATCTTATGAAATTATCAAAAAGCCACCAATAAAAATGAACTTCTTTTAAACAAACATGAATTGCTGAATTTTACACCACTTTATAACACTTTTTTAAATACAACTTCCTAGATTTTTAAACATTAAAAAATTTTTCAACTTTCCCGCATTTTTGTTTTTCCACTTTCATTATAATATAACTGTCAACTTCAAAAATTTTAAAATTTTTTAAAATTTAAAACATTCCAAACCAAACTTAAATTAAAAAAATTTTACACATTATTTATAATTAACAATAACATCCTAATTTATATATTTAATTATCCTAAGAATTAATTTATTTGGTATGTAAAATCGTTTCTTTCTAATTTAATTTTTTACTAATATTATATTGTATTCTGTAGATACCTGACGATGCACGATAATTCGTGCGAAACATGTCGTAAATAAATAAAATACATATTTACAAATTAATGCGAAGAAGTACTTTTTAAAAAATAATAATTATTTTATTTTGTATAGTTGTGTTAGTTCATACATGGTATTTATTAATTTTAAATTGCAGATTTTATTAAAAAACAGAGTTATCTCACTGAGATGTACAATTGAATATTTAAACGACGGTTTGTTGAATTGTTGCTGAAGTTGGGCGAACCTCTGTAAATGTTGTTGTTTTCTTTTAGATATGCTGATGAAGGCCAATGGCCGAAACTAGTCCATAAATATAAAATTGATCTTGAGGAAAGTGTTTTTGTTTTATTATTAAATTGATTGACCTCAAGGGGATTGCCAATTACAATATAACATAAATAGTAGGAAATTTTCTCTAGTTCTATTTTTATATAAGTGTTTTTATCGTGAAATGAGCCGGAAAGGAACTATAGTCAAAAAACTGCTTTTAGTCGCCATTTTTCCAATATGGCGGCGCGAGCGGCAAAGATACGAGGTGGCAAAGTTGAAATTCGGAAAGAGCACATCGAAATCTATAAAATTACCCATTTTCAAAACTCCCAGAACACTTTCCAGGTAAAACTACCAAATTACTATGCACTATGAGCCATCAAATTCGATTAAGTAATACCTGTATTATATTTCAATTATAGAAATTGATGGGCACGATAAGCTTTGCTCGTTGAAATAGCGCTATAATGTCGCGAGGGGGTACCGCTTAAGTCAAGTCAGACCTCTCATTTGATCTCATTTCCGATCTACTTGCTTCGATACGATCAAATTGGAAATCTTCCTATTTTATTTAGCTATTTAATTATTGCTGAAATCTTAGCGGTAGGACTGAATTTGTGCGTTAAAGAATTACAATGGTCACCTCACTTAAGAGTATCTTCCAAATGTATACCTAGAAACTTTATTGAATCTACTTTATTCAGTTTAGCCTCATTCAGATTTAAATGCACATTATCAGCTCAGTAGACTATACCTGCATGGAAAATCATGAAAACTGTCTTCTCGGCATTCAGATGTAGCTTGTTGGCACAAAACCAATTAAAGAGAATCTCAAGATTATCAGAAGCCTGTCTAAGAGCAACAACCAGACTGCCGGCACCAAAAAACAAGGAAGTGTCGTCTGCGTACATCGATCACGATTATTGTTGCAATTAAACATGATTGGTCCCAATATAGAACTCTGAGGAACCCCCATATTTACCGAACTATCATCAGAGTCAACGAAGACTCCGTTTCCATGTATATCCTGAGACCTCAATATAACATGCTGACTGCGACCAGACAAATACGATTGAAACCACTTCAAAACCAACCTGCGAATTCCATAATGCTGACTAAATAACCGTAGTAGTTTTATTGTGTCCGTTATACCCAATACTTATTTTTCTCTTCCTCACTAGAATGTCGTGATCAATACAGTCAAAAGAACGGCTCAGATCACAAAAAACAACAACTGGAACCTTTCTGCAATCTAGAAGCGATAGAATCTCTTTATAAAAACTCGCTAAGGCTGATATGGTAGATCTTTGCCTGGTGAAACCATGTTGTCAATCAGAAACTGTCTTGTGCTTGTCTAAGAAACTCATTAGTCTAATCTCCATTGCATATTCAAGTATCTTAGAAAAAACCGATAACAGGGAGATAATTAGACAAAATCTTTGGATCGCCTCCCTTCAGAATATTTAGAAATAGCAAGATGTGATGCAGTTCTACATTCCTACTATTACAACTCCCGCTATCAACAATCAATGGTACCATATCATTCTATTTGATGGGCACGAAAGGAATTGCCATCAACAACTATACCTGATTCTTCCGACCAAATCTGTTCCCATTTTCGCGCGGAAAGTTAAATCTTCTCACAATAGTTCCAATTGGCCAAAATTCCGGTTTATATACGTCAATTTGCAGTTTTGCTTCAATTCCAATTTTGAATGACTTATTTTGGCCAACGGTTAGGAGTTGATCACGAATAATGTCTTCCGAATTTCCGCACTTGTCACGTACATATTTCAATATTATTTCTGGAGTAACCGTCGGCTTGACACGACCTACTCCATATTTTCCGGCTAGCGGCTTCAAATCCGCTGACATTTACTAAGTTTGAGTTTCCAACCATGACCTTACTTTTTCGTTTTCTATAGAAACTACAATAAATTGATCTTCTTCAGAATTGAAGGAAAAAACCGCCTGTAGGCATCGACTATGATAGGAGTCGTTTCTGTTAGATTCTGAGCTGTAGGCATATCAACAGAACCAGTTGAGCAAGTGGCGTTATTTTTTGCGTGAGGCAATTTAAATAGAGCCCGTGTAGCCAGGGGTTTAGTAATAGGATGTACCTTGCGATTTTCAATCAGATTCCGCCTAGCCGCCTGAGCATATTGCATTTCTCCAACACCTCTTCAAGATTTCAAATTAAGCACTTCCTGCTCCAGCTTTTGAATTCTGTCATTTTTAATGTGAATCAGTTCCTCCAAAAACTAATTCGAGTTGATTATCATGGCTATCTGATTTTCAACAAGAAATAGCTAATTTTGTCTTCCATTCTTTATTAACTGGTCATTGAGCAACCAAACGATCGATCACTATTGGTAACAACAGTTTTATGAGTGTCACCTATACCAATAGACAAGCCTTGTGAGGTTATGTCAGGCTCACAACCACTGCACTTCCACAACCCGATGCCATTGTGGTAACCCGCGCTTCGCGTTGCAATAGAAGCGGGACCTTTCCAATTTCTGCTGCCACCACGCCTGTTGTACGGGAACAGACGAACCCGTTTGTTGATGTTTTTGGTAGCGTGTAGGAAACGTGGGAAAGAGATAAACAGATTACTTTTATAGCCCCAAGAATAAAAACATGAATAAATTTTTCTATTTGATTTTTATTGTCAAAAAAAAAGAGTTATCATTGTAATTAAAATTATAAAAAGAATGGCGACAATTGTTTACAGTGGAATTATAAAACATAAAATACAATATTTGAATTTCTTCTCACTCCATACCCAGACTCAGGTACAGTAAATCATCAGTCTTAACCAATGAGAAGAAATACAAACGTAAAACAGGTGATGTTTCAATAGATTATTGATGGCAAGTCAATAACTAATGAGACATCCAAGGATAAATTAAAAAAATATATATATGACAATAAAAACAGAAAAGAAAAGAGAGAACAACTTACACAAGTATAATCTTTATAATCTTTTTTTTTTTCGTCTTAGTCCGTGTAACGCTCACCTCACTGAAACCTTCACCACACGAACACACAAGGAAAGAACACAAAAGAAAAACACTATTACAAAAAAACAGAACACACAAAAAAAATGAAAATACGGACTCGCGAAAAGCAAGGCCACGGCGCGGAAGGAAGACTCTCTGGTTTTTTTGTGTGCCGTTTCCTTGGTTTTTATACACCTGCTATTATCTTAAGTGTACTAAGAAATTATCTATTATTGATTAATGTGTGGAAAGTTTCTTGAGGATTTCGATCTTTTCATCCCTTGTTTGAGTGCTTCCAAAAATGTGTATAAACAGTTAATTATTTCCCGTGTTTAATAATGTAACATTAATTATAATCTTCTTGGATGCACTGATTTACAATAATCTACTCTGAACACATATTTACTGTAAACAATAGAAGTCCGACTTTAGAGCTTCTGTTCATACATGAAATTTACACCCTTGATAAGAATTTTTATCAAGTGCGTGTTTACAGGTCTGGATTTAAAGTATATTAAAAAAAGTTCAAAAAATAAAACAAGGATTAAAATTGGACATAAGGCGCTAACAAAGAAGTCATCACGGGAATGATCAAAAATTATAAAAAAAAGATTAAAAAAAAAGTAGAGAGGTGTGCAGGTTACTACACCATCGCTGCCGGTCATAGCCGAAAACACTTCCGTTGAAATTCCCACACATAGTATATGATATGATCTACCACAATCACCAATACAACTTATAACGTCTTCGTATTTGTCCAATTTACGCTCGCATTTATTGCACAATTTTGCTCTCGTTTGAGGCGCCATCTTATGTGATGACTATGACTATGACCTATTATGTAATAGGGTCCTGGATGGCTATACTTTTCCGAATCTACCTCTCGCAACCGCAATAATCAGCTGGCTAGAACACCTAGACTTCTCTCACAATAGAAGCTGTTACGTTATCCAACTTGGGAGGAAAACTATTGCAACCCGCAAGAGAAGTAAAAAGATTCGTTTAAAATTTTATTCAAGAATGATTTTCCCGAATCTTTAAGGAAAAAAATTATAAAGGATCGTGTGTCAATAAAATTTATAATGATAATATATCAAATAACGATTCGTCCAATTTTACAATTATGCCTTATGTTGAAGGTTTCAGAAAAAAACTTAAAATGATATTATTTTAGTGCTTATAAGATGCGATTTAATATAATAACCCGTAGTTTTGAACTTGAAAGTAACCGTTTGTTACCTTAAAGTTGTTAATTTCAAATTGAGATTTAATATAAAAACATGAAGTTTTGAACTTGAAAGTAGCTAACTATTGCTGATCACAAAGTTGTTAAGTTGAAGATATGATTTCAATGTATTTTCTATTATTTTAATTTCTTTTTTTTTTTTATTGCTCCTATAATATTTACAATCTATCCAGAGATAATAAGTAATATACATGACATTAATAAGGCATGTAGGAATTGTCCAGTGACGCTTCCCTTACAATATTATTTAGTCAATGACTAATTTTAGTGACTTACAAAACCAAAACTATAATCTTTGTAACCAGTCATTGATATTTTCTCGTTTAAGTCGACTCCTGATGTTGTCTCTGGAATTTAGTTATTAAACCATTTTATTGGGATGGACGTTTAATCTTGCATGATATGATTTACTAAAATTGATGATTTCTTTCTTAACGGTACACATTTGGAGGTCTCGTCGAATTACTTCATTTGGAACATACCACGGGGCACCAGTGATCATTCGTAATGTTTTGGACCGAAATCTTTCCAGTATTTCTATGTTGGAGCTGGATGCTGAACCCCACAGTTGGATTCCATACCTCCATACAGGTTTCAAAATAATTTTGTAAATCAACCGTTTGTTTTCTAAAGTCAATTTTGATTCTTTGCCAACAATCCAGTATAATTTACTTAACTTTAAACTGAGTTGTTTTCTCTTATTGAAAATATGCTTACGCCATGTTAAACGCCTGTCCAGATGGATACCCAAGTACTTAGTATTGTCAGATTGTAGCAGTTGTTGATTGTTTAGTCGAACTGGCGGACATGTATCTCTTCTTAACGTAAATGTCACTTGAACAGATTTACTTTTATTGACTTTAATCTTCCATTTTTTAAACCATAACTCTATGTTATTTAGATTTTCTTCCAACATCTCCGAAGCCATTTCAGGAACTTTATGAGCAGCAAGTATAGCAGTGTCGTCTGCAAAAGTTGCTATAGTCGTATTTTTGTTGGTAGGCAGATCAGCCGTATATAGCAAGTAAAGGATAGGCCCCAGCACACTTCCTTGCGGAACTCCAGCTTGAATTGGGTAGATCTTGGTACTCTCCTCTTGAAACTTGACACGGAAATGCCTCTCTGCAAAATTAAATTCTTAATTTTAGTATTAAGAATATGTTATCGGGTAACACTTTTTTCAACTTATACAGAAGTCCCTTGTGCCAAACCTTATCAAATGCCTGACTTATATCTATGAAAGCAGCTAAGCAGTAATTTTTATTTTCGAAGTGTTTATTGATTTCTGAAGCCAATCTATGAACCTGTTCTATGGTTGCATGTTCACGTCTAAACCCAAACTGATGATCCGGTATGAGGTGTTTTTCTTCTAAGATCGGTTTAAGCCGATTTAGTAACATTCTTTCAAATAACTTGGACAACAACGGAAGCAAGCTGATAGGCCTATATGACTTTACATCCTCAGCAGGTTTTCCAGGCTTTTGTACCATTACTATTTCGGCGACCTTCCATTGTCTTGGGAAGAAGCCCGTTCTTAAGATTGCGTTAAAAATTTGAGTTATGAATTTTACATCAATGCGAGGGAGTTCTTTTAATATTTTAGGGGATATGAGGTCATATCCGGGAGCTTTTTTAATATTTAACTCTATACTTATCATCGAAGTTATTTCAGCAATCGTACATTTTTTTATTGGTGGTTCAAGTTGGCCTGGAGCATCCAAAAATCGATAAATCTCACCATCGTCATCATGCGTGTCAAGTTCAAAATGTTGGAAGACTTCTGCTATTTACATTAACATTTGTTTCGCGAATAGTTCAGCTTTCTGTTTGTCAGTTCTAGCCCAACTTCTATCTTCCATTTTTAGTGGAGGTATCACAAGTTGAGGTCGTTTAAGTTTTTTTGTTGCTTTCCATAAGGAATACTCGGTAGCCTCTGTTGCAGTTAGATTTTCTAAGTAATTTTGGATACATTTGTTTTTATCTTCTTGTAATAAGTGCTTTAATTCTTTAACTGATTTGTTGAGTCTTGCCTTAGTAATTTAAGTTGCCCTGGAGCATCCAAAAATCGATAAATCTCACCATCGTCATCATGCGTGTCAAGTTCAAAATGTTGGAAGACTTCTGCTATTTACATAAACATTTGTTTTGCGAATAGTTCAGCTTTCTGTTTGTCAGTTCTAGCCCAACTTCTATCTTCCATTTTTAGTGGAGGTATCACAAGTTGAGGTCGTTTAAGTTTTTTTGTTGTTTCCATAAGGAATACTCGGTAGCCTCTGTTGCAGTTAGATTTTCTAGGTAATTTTGGATACATTTGTTTTTATCTTCTTGTAATAAGTGAAGAGTACACGGGAATAACGATCAGAGTCACAAAAGTCAAGTTTTGCGTAAATTGAGTTTTAAGATTTACAAACACACACATCCTTACCAACATAAGTATTTTAAAAACGCTTTTACGCTGGACTGTTAAAACTTTTTTTAATTTTTTTCTACTAAATGATAGCTTTGGTTTAAAGCTAAAAGATGGCTGCACCAGTTTTTTTTGAGAAAAATGGACTCTGATCGTTATTCCCGTGTACTCTTCAAGTGCTTTAATTCTTTAACTGATTTGTTGAGTCTTGCCTTATCAACAGGGCGCCTAGTAGTTTGCCATTGCTTTCTTAAGGATGTATAGGAGACAAATTAATAAAATTAAAAAAGGTCTGATATCGATGAAAATTGGTACTCATGTCCTCAGTGACTTTATGGTTTAGTGAAAAAAATTTTAAATCAATTCACTACACTGTTTAGTAGTTCTTGCAGTTTTAATTTAACACTTCTTATTTTCTTAAGATTCGTTAAAATCACATGTATGGTTTTCCTCGGAAGTCGGCTATTAGGGAAAATCACAAGGTGTAAAGAGTAAAATACTTTTCTTAAAAAAAAATTTAAGTAAAATCTTAAGGAAAGCTTGTAAAGTAAAAACCATTTTATTTTTCATAAGAAAAACAACATTTTATCGAATAAAATAGCTTAAAACATACAGAAAAAAAGGTCTGATTTTTTCCAAACTTTTTCTAGTTATAGTTAGTAAATAGAAGAAAATTTTAGCAAAATTTAATTACAGTTTACTACACCGTTCCTGAGAAATTAATTATAACTCCATACAATTTTTGCTATTCTCATTAGTTTTTAATAATAATATTTTAAACTATAACAAAGTTAATTAAACACTTAAATATTTTAAAAGAAATATTTAAGTGTTTAATTAACTTTGTTATAGTTTAAAATATTATTAATAATTTTATCAAAAGTTACGAATTCTAAAATTTATTAGTTTTTAATAGATAGCGACTTTAAAAGAGCCTTAAATATGTTTAAAATTTAGGGGAATTATAAATATCATAATTCTTTAGGTTTTTATCCATCTTGCAATAACAATTATCAATTTTTAATAAAAAATAAATTATTTTGTGAGGTTGGACTGCCAGGTACAGTCACTCGCAAAATTATTCTTGAAATAAATAAAAATTTTGTCATTTCAGTAAAATAATGCGATTTTAAAAGAAAAAAGCATTTCATGATACATTTTATAACTTTGATTATCATTTATGACCTTCAAAAAATGTCTTAAAATACACAAAAGGTAAATATTCGTGATATTTTAATTTTTACATACTTTTGTTTCCGATTGTATCTCCTATACATCCTTAATTGTCGCTTTTCTTTTATTTTTTGTTTTATGTTAAGAGGACATTCATTAGTTGTATCGTTTATTTCCGTTTCTGGTGTGGAGTTCCATCCTAACTTCAGCAATATTCTATTAAAGTGTTCAATTGCTTCTTCTATGTCCTTTGATGTTTTTAATGGGATTTGCAGTTGTAAATTTTGTTCTACCAGCAGTCTAAAGTTTATCCAGACGGTCTTTTTGGAACATAGCGATGGGAGTTTTGCTTTGTTGAGTGCACATGTACTTACTGTGACTATAATAGGTGAATGGTCGGATGATAAATCCAGGCTTGATTCCGCTTTTAAGCAGCTTTCTGATATTCCCTTAACCACGCAGAAAACGATACAGTCAGGGATTTCTCTTTTATCAGTTGGCCAGTAAGTCGGTTGCCCCGTTGAGAGATGACGTAGATTATTTTTATAGATTGCTTTCAACAGCTCACGTCCTTTAGGTGTTGCTAATCTAGAGCCCCATTGTGGATGCTTTGCATTGTAGTCTCCTCCAGCTATAAAGCGATGACCCAGAGTGTTGTAGTAGTGTTCAAATTGGTTCGCCTTGACTGCATGTTTTGCAGGGCAGTAGACAGATGAAACTGTTAACGGTCCGATCCAGTCCTCTATTGAAATGCTGGTAGCCTGCAAGTATTCTTCTTGGTATTTTTCTAGTGGGTGATGCTTAATTATATTTTTAATGATGATAGCTGTCCCCCCGTGAGCTGTTCCATCCGGGTGTTCGGTAGAATAAACTGTAAATTTAGGAATATAAATAAAACTCTTTTTGGCCATTTAAGCCATTTTGGTGACGAGATTTGTTAATATTTTTAACATGTTACTCATATGTCCCATGAGTTCTTTCATCATTTGCTTTATTTCATGCATATCGTTGTTAGGTTGTTGTGGTGCTTGTTGTTCTGTGATTTCGCTAGGTAGAATTTTGGGCGGGATTTTTTGGGAAGTTCATTAAATTAATTTTCTCATGATTTTTATCATAATTTTGTTTTTTCCAAAATTTACTGCATGTACTATTTAGTCTATTAATTTTAAGTTTCTCCAGTAAGCCAAGTACTTTCCTTTCTTGCTTTCGCTATGTAAGATTTTAGTTCCATTAGTGGCCATGGAATCGTTATTGAATTTCAAATGGCGTCCAAAATGTGACTTTTCTGGTATATTTATATATTATGTTCTTTAATTCTAGCTTTCAAGTTTCGTACTGGTTGGTCTATACGTAATTGGCCTCACATTGGTTTAACTAGAGCTTGTAAACACCGTATCTTTTTACAATTGGGATAAAATTCAGCTAATAGAATACTGAGGTTATAGGTTGCTACACGAGAACCATCGCATATGAGTTAAAGTTATCTTGGTTCATTATAAAGTACAAATCAGCTTGTAAGTATGGATCCCAATATTTGTTTCAGTTAATTATTCAATCCTCGCGTTATTTTGAACATATTTTGATTTTCCTGATATTTATATATCAGATATTTTGTTATCATGAAAATATTTTGATTGGAATGTTGAGTGATAACAGAAAACATATTCGCTCGACATCGTAAATGTCAATTTACAAAAAAGCTTAAATAAAATCAAAAAAGATTTTGAACCACGAATAGAGAAAAGAGAGATAAATATAGGAAAAAACATTAATAAATTCTTACAGGATAATAATTAACAATCAATATCTACTAGAATTAAACGGATATAGTAAAATAATATAGTTATAATAATATATAGTTAAATAATTTAACGGAAGAAACTGAAATACAGAAAAATAAAATAAAATTGAGTATAGAAATAATTGATATTGTGAAGGAGTATAAAAAAAATAGATAATAAGTTTCTAGGAATATTAAAAAACGTTGAAGTGGTAAATAAAAATATTGGATTTAGAAAGTGTGGTAAAAATAAGAAAAATATTGAAATAAAAAAATATCGTCACTTCTGCCGCAATACCTCCAATCATCAGAACAGCAAATTTTTTCTGAATCGGTTATACATTCCGGAGATACGATGACATTTTCATTTTTTAATTTATTTTATTGTGGTAGCCCTGGCAAAGATTTTTCTGCCAAAACCTTATTTTCACTACTAGAGCCCACAAGATACACGTCCAAAAAGTTTGATTGCTATCGACGTAGAAATGCCGAAAAAAATCGAGGGAGAACGACTTTTAATACGTTATCGACAAAAAAATTAATTATGTTTTTTCATATTGTATTCCTGATTTCTATCGAAGGGTTCCATAAGTCCTTTGAGGGGATGCAATGCTTCTACATACCGAATTTGGTTGAGAGCCTTTCAGTACTTCAGGAGTTATTTACTCTTTAAGTTTTCACTTTGACAGCTTGTAATTTTTGACAGATGACAGGTGGAAAGTTAATTTTACCTATTCTAGATATAGCTTTTCAAGGCCTTTAAAATTATCTATCACAAGACAAAATCGCTTTTAAAAATCTTGTATCATTTTCTTGTAGTGGCTCTCCTGATTTACAGATCGCCACGAAAACCTCTTTTTCACTTTTCTACCGTAAACCCTACTACCATACCAAATTTGGTCCCGATTGGTTGGATAGTTCAGGAATAAATCGAGGGACAAAATCTGGCGACAGACCGACACAGAAATTTATTTTTTGCAGATCTTTACGTTTCTGATCACGGTGATCTCGAAAATGTAAAAAAAAAATTTTAATTTTTTTTCGATTACCATACCTCCAATTTTTTTGGTTGATTGGAGGTAAAACCTTGACGAAAATAAATTGAATGACAAATACAGAATTTTGGATTCAAGAACAAAATAAAACTTGGTATTGATAAAATCACAATAGCTAAAAATAATTTGAAAGAAATAAAAAGTGGTTATTTTAAAATTCGAAGAGCATATAAAATTGTCAAATGGAATATTTGGTAAATTTTGAAATTTGATTTAACGAAAAGTTTGTCATCAAAGAAAATTTAGAAATGGATTGTAAAAAGCAAAAATTAAAAATTGGAAATGGTTACCTATGTTAAGTTTGTCTGGCATCCAACAAGATGCCGAGATGTAGTCAAGTCAATGTTTGGGGGAATAAAAATAATAATTGGTTTGTTTTATTACCTGGAATTGTCTTTACGAATAAAAAGTAACAGAGCTAACCAATTGTTCCCTGAATTGTGGATATCTACTCCGAAGATTGTTATATGGAAAAGCATAAGATGGAAAATGGATATTCGATACAATCGTAAGAATGATAATTGATATTTTAAAATTTTAGTAATTATGTAGTTATTTTAATATTATGAAAGATTAATTTATGTAGTAATTGGTTTAAGCAATTTTATCTAAATTAAGTTCAACTATTAATTTTTATTTTGTTTTATTTGAAATTTCAAGATTTTAAGAGGATAGATGCTGAGGAGTCTAATGTAAAATTGCCTTTAAGTTTATTTAATTTGGTTTTGTTTAAAAATGCGCAGCATTGGGGTTTTTGGGGGGAAATTGGTGATAAGAAGTCGTTCGAGGAAGATAATAACGAACAGCCGCGGTTGTTGGCGGTTAAACGTTTTATTTGAAAATAAATAATAAATTTGGAAAATGGTTTAAGAAATTAATTTTATTCAATTAATGAATAAGTGGAGATCAAATTTAATGATTGGAAAGTGAAATTTATGGTGTATTAGGGGATAATTTGAATTTGATAATAATAATTTGAATAGTTAGAAAATTTAATAATTTACTAAGATGCACCCTGAGATTGATATAACAAAACAGCAATATATTCAGTAAATTAACATCTCTTGATGTTGTCAAATCCAATTGGGTGGTGGGAATTATACTCCTTTTTAATTTAATATCACCATTCTGATTGAACTCTTACAAACTTCCATCGGTTTTCGCTTCCGCCTCAATCCTCTTCCATATCCTCCTGTTTAGCATTCCTGCCCTCCAATCTCTCACACCCATCCGCATCAGATCTTCTATCGCGTCTTCTCTCCATATTTAGCTTCTCTCCGTCTTTCCCTCGGTCTGTCCACATCAGAAATCCACATCATTATCGTTGAGATGGCTCTTCCCTCCTGCGCTCTCGCAACGTATCCGAACCATCTCATTCTCGTGTCTTACTATATCAACTACAAATCAAAAGTAATGGTTATATAAGTTCTTGGGGGTTCACTTACCTTTATTATAAGCACCATTGAGACGCCAAATGTGAATTATATGCTACGATGGTACCACATACGGTAGTAACATACGATGTTAATATATTATACGCAATAGTTTTAAAACGATGGAAAGCTGGCACACTGCGTTCTTGTCTGATGAACAGTGTGTATGCTAACTTTTTCTCACTCTTATGTATCTTTAAACGTTGGCAACCCCTATTTGGGTACACTTTTTATAGGCAACTGCATTCCATCGTTTAAAGACAAAAATAAGTTTTAATTTGATATATAATTTATTTAGATACGTTAGAACGTATATTATATATTGAACGAAGTTGTACATGTTTACACCTGGCTAGATAGAGATTGCGGCCAAGTGAATTTTTTTTGTCTTATAAAGAACTTGGTCTAATATCCAATTAATTAATAGATTTAATTTAGTGACAATCCAAAATTGAAGTAAACAGTTTAACTCAAGACAAAAATTATAAATTAATTGTTTCATTACATATTATTGTGGTGTTACGTACGATTTTGGGAGTGATTTTATTCATAAAGAGTTTTAATGTCCCCTCAAGGTATTTGGAAGTGAGACCGCCAGGCAATTATAACAAATAAAACTACTAAAGCACCTGATTTTGTTTGCGATGTAAAAATGGAGTGCGAGGTGATACCAGTAAAAGAAATTGTATTAAAATTTTTGTAAATGCCTGCATGATATAAGTTTTGCCTTAAAATTTAGTTTTTGAAAGTTTAAAAGTTGATAAGTTTTGGAAAAATAATAAAAGGGCAGCAACGCGTGTCTGCGGATAAAAAGTGCGAAAATTTTTAATGTCCAAAAAATTTGGAAAAGTGGACGATTCTTTTGCGTAAATTATTCACTTTTGGATAAAGGTGAATCCCGTGATTTTGTTGTTCTGGATGAACGACATTCCCAAGTTTTGAGTAATTTGGAAAATTTGTAAAAGTTATAATTTATTGTAACACCTGGTAGGACGGCTATTTTGGATATTAAATGAAAATTATTGACACAAAATAAGGAAGATGCATAATAATTTTTTTTAAATAAATATCTAAATGATCTACATGTTATATTAAATTGCAAACATTAAATAACAAATAAAATTGAATTTTATCTTACGTAATATTGAAAATACAATGAATGATAGTTTATGACACTTTTGATCAAACGTGTTTCGTTCTTCGGAACTCGTCAGATAAACCTTGTATAATAATAAAAGAGCTAGCAAAGTTAAAAATCAATGGAATGAAATTGAAAGAAAAAATTAAAAATTGTTAAGAACTAATCCTATCAATAATTTTTTTTTATTGCGTAGTTGGATAAAAAATACTAAAATATACTGATTAATACTATTTAATTCATTTATGTTCGTTTCGATAACAATTTAAAAATATTTAAAAATCCATCAATTGAATCGAATGAAACGACCGCGCAAATCGCCATTTTATTGTGACGTCTCGGGGCACAATTATTCATAGCTTGCTCCATGCTTTTTAATGGCAGAGTTCTCTAGGCATTAACAACTTCAGTAAAACTCGGAATTTTATCTCTCACTTTTTTATAAAATTCTTTTAGTAGAAATTACTTATTTTTAATACGGATTTGAATGAAATTGTCCCAAAAGGGCACTAATTGCTAATAAATTAAATATTGCAGTTTTAGTTCCCGTTTTAAATCCCCTGCGATATTATCAAGTTTGTCACAATGAATATATGAAAAAGTAAGGTTATTTTAGGTAATTTTAAATGTCATTCTGACAGTTTTACATTGAAAATTAGTTATAAATTTTTTAAAGTGATTACGAGAAATCAAGAGCGCTGACATTTATGCCCGATGACGTCAAACCTGTTCCGCTAGCGTTTATGGTCACATGATTTATTTTAAATAATCTTTCAATTTTAAAATGGATTATTTTTAACAAAATAGAATAAATAGAAGTAATTTTTGTTGATTTAATATTTAATATATTGGATTAATCGGAAAATACTATTTTAACTAAAATATTTTATTCATGCATGTTCCTTATTGATGCAGTACGAAATAGTACAATATCAAGTATCCGATCAACAGAAGCCAACGGTCGATGATAAATCGATGCACCGAGTGTAACAGATGGCGCTAGTACGCACTTTTGATAGTTGGCAATATGCGATAGCATACCATGGGCGTGGGTAGTTGCAATAAACTAACTAGTTAGTTCAACTGGAACCAGTACCTGGTAGCTAGACACTAGCACGTGTGTTAATATATGTATATTTTTCAATCGTACAAGGAGATGTTTTATTTAATAAGCGCTGCTTATTACATGGTGACAGAAGTGGGATTACGATCGTAAATTTACCGGTGGAAGTTGGAAATCGCAGAAGGCAAATATCGAACACGTGGTGTCAAATGGATAGTATAAGATATAAACAAGTTATAACTGGAAATCATAACAACAAAGGTATCGTAATATACTATAGTTAATTTAAAAGTTATCAAACTTTGCAATTTTATGAAAATGGCATCAAGCGACAGGCTGCCGTTCGAATTATGTAGATTGCACGGACTTTGCAAAAGAATGGCCAGTATGGAAACGCACATTTTTAATGTAGTATATGATGGCAAATGGAAAACATGATTTAGGGGAAATTCAAAAAATAGCAACATTTTTATGGTTAATTGGCCCACGTGCAATGGACATATATATTACACTATACCCAAATGATGGAACATCTGAGGACATGCTGGGAAATCAAACCATAGCAGCACGTGTGGAAACAGAAGGAACCGCCCAAAATCATCGCAAGTTGGATGAGATATTAAGACCGTTTGATGAATATTGTACCCCTATGAAAAACGTGGATATGGAATCATTCAAATTTAATACAATGACACAAAAAGAAAAGCAACCTTCGTCGAATTCGAAACAGATCTGCATAAGCAACTGCAATATTTATTTATTTATTTATTTGTGTATTAACAGTCAATGACCAATTACAGATGTAAAATTATACATACATCTCTAAAAAAGAATTACTAATTTTTGATGCCATTTGTTCATATTTAGGTAAGATCATTAATTATCTTTTTAAGCCTATAGGTATCCATGTTTCTCAAGTCCACGTCCTTTAACATACTATTGGCTAGTTCACAAAACCTGTATATCTGACTATTCTTATACAAGTTCGTTCTGGCTTTTTTTGGGTAGAATTGACCAGTACTTCTTATATTTGCATTCGGTATTGCCTTGTATGGTATTGCATGTAGTAGTTCCCTATCATCAATTTCCCTTTTCAACAATTTAACCATGAAGATCAAATCGAAGTTATTCCTTCTGCTCGCATAGCTCTTCCTTCCCACAGCGTTCAACAATTCCTTGTGATGCATTCCTCTTTCAGGATAAATTCCATATTTTTTCAAGTGTAGAAACTTCAGAAAGTAACGATTTACACGCTCTATACTTTGGATACTAGTTTCATATTGAGGACTACATATTTGACTTGCATATTCAAGTTTCGGTGCTACAATTGTATTATATATTGCGCATATTGCATTTATGTTTGTAAAGTTTTTGCAATTTCTTATTGTAAATCCAAGCATTTTGTATCCCTCTTTAACCATGTTCCTTATGTGTGCATTGAATGATAACTTTGTATCGATTGTTATTCCAAGATCTTTATATGTTTCGCGCCTTTCCAACGATTGTCCATTTATCCTGTAATTTGTTTTTTATGAGTAAGCGTCATGACCAGACATTTTTTTTAATTGAAATGTAAGCCATGATTTTGCAACCAGTTTACTGCCGAATTAAGATTATGTTGCAACTCCATACAGTCCCTAATACTTTTGATAATTTTGTATATTTTGAAATCATCTGCGTATATAAGACCTTCTGAGCTTCCCATTGATTTTAATAAACCATTTATTACCATTATAAAAAGTAAGGGTCCTAAATTAAACCTTTGCGGTACTCCTGACGTTGGTGTAAATATATTCGATTTGTGTCCATTCATCTCTACATATAATTGCCTATCCTTCAAATACGAGATAATAATGTTAATTAGATGCTTGTTTACGTTGAACGCTCTTAGTGCATTTATCACATCTTCGTGATCAACTTTATCAAACGCCTTTTCTAAATCGGTGAATATTACATCGACTTGCATGCAATTGTTGAATGCCTCATGCACAAATTGTGTAAAGTTTTTACTAAATTCGTTATTGTAGATCTTTTCGGATAGAACCCATGTTGCATTGTCGTAATTTGATGTTTGCCCTCCGCAAATAATCTGTCATGCAGTACTATTTCAAATACTTTGGACATTGCGGAACTAATACATATTAGGAAATTACTTAATAAAAACACTTTCCTCAAGTTTACTTTATTGTCAATGTGGACTAGTTTCGACCGGACCCGGTCTTCCTCAGCACATTCCGTCAATTAATTTACATTGAAACAAACACATTAAAAGCACTCCAAAAAGCACGTCCAAACCTAACGAATACACAACAACTCTTAATAAAATATATAAAATACAAATTCAACAACTAATTATTTTCCAATGTAAGCTGATTGCAATTTCTGTTTATGTATAATACATACAATTTTAGCGATAATCGTGAAATACAGAATTTGCAAAATACCTAGTAAAATTGTAATGTTTAAACTAGTTTATACGTACAGTGGCGGCAATATGAAACGCACGGTCTTAAAAATTTAAATAATTAGTATTTTTTTCTCATATATCGCATTAATTTGGAACTAATACTTATGTTTCTTAATTGACAAACTATAATTTATACAAAAATTACAAATTCGATAACCACTTATATTCACCCTTGCAATAAATAGCACGTTTTTCAGGGATATTTTTGCTCATCTATAAAAACAAAATATTCGTTAAAAAAAATTATTTTAATGAAAATTATGTTGGATATTGTTTATTAATCATCTATTGTTGTATTAAAACTTGATAGACCTCGTTGTGACTTTTTGGTAGCCTGCAGACGGCGATGCTTTGACTGCACTAACTTTTTCAGGTAATCATCCCTTAAATTGCTGTCCCATACAAATTTTAATGCCTGTATTAGCTTAGATACACTCTTTGGAGTATTTTGAACCTCGTCCCTTTTTATTATTGTCTACAAACTTTTAATTTGAATCGAAGGTGGCATATACTTGGCCAAATAATTATTTAAATTTCATTATGAATAAAATAATTATTCTTCTAAAACAAATGAAGAGCAATCAAATGGATTTTTTTGCATAATTTGTTACTTAAATGTGTTAGAATCATTGCCTGATTAAAAAAATTTGAAATAAAAAATTAGTTACAAAAATAATACTGCCGATGTTTGCACTGTACCAAGGGACATTATTTTGCTGAAATTACAATCCGCCTTTTCTGCGTCAAAATTTAATACCCATGGTTTTTCATTGATTTTTAATATGTCCATAATGTTTTTTGTGGTATATATAACCTTGTAAAATATTTAGGGATAGTAAGAAATAATTTACAATCATTCATATCCAGAAAATAAAGTTTTTTATTTTCAGGATTATAATGCACTTTGATTTACTGCAAAGACAGTTGGAAATAATTTTGTAACTAATTTTTTATTTTCAAATTTGTTGATCAGGCAATAATTCTAACACATTTAAGTAACAAATTATGCAAAAACATCCAATTGATTGCTGTTCATTTGTTTCAGAAGAATAATTATTTTATTCATAATGAAATTTAAATAATTATTTGGCCAAGTATATGCCACATTTGAGTTGAATTAAGAGTTTGAAGACAATAATAAAAAGGTACGTGATTCAAAATACTCCAAAGAGTGTATCTAAGCTATAAAAGGCATTAAAATTTGTATGGGACAGCAATTTAAGGGTTGACTACCTGAAAAAGTTAGTGCAGTCAAAGCATCGCCGTTTGCAAGCTACCAAAAAGGCACAACGACGTCTATCAAGTTTTAATACAACAATTGATGATTAATAAACAATATCCAATAAAATTTTCATTAAAATAATTTTTTTACACTGAATATTTTGTTTTTATAGATGAGCAAAAATTTCCCTGAAAAACGTGCTATTTATTGCAAGGGTGAATATAAGTGGTTATATATATATTATATTATCGAATTTGTAATTTTTGTATAAATTATAGTTATCAATCAAGAAACATAAGTATTAGTTCCAAATTATTTCGATATATGTGAAAAAAATACTAATTATTTAAATTTTTAAGACCGTGCGTTTCATATTGCCACTACTGTATGTGGCAAATAGGTTGCATAAGGGCGAATTGGAAATTTCACTATAATAGTTCAACTATACTTTTATTGATGGCGTTGTTTTCATATAATAATTTCCCATGTTCGTAAAATATTATCGATCATTTTGGCCGATTGTTTTCGAAAATATGTAAGAGAACAAAAATGATAGGATAATATTCTGTGCAAAAGGGAAATTCCGTGGACTATCTCCCGACGAACGTCTAATTTGCTTTATTTTACATTACATTTGTTTTTTATCAATATGAAAAGAGTGTCGGTTATAGTTTTGTTTATTAAATATTACAAATGTCTAGTTACCATTCGTTATTATTTGTTTTTGTTTATAGCAACCTAAACAATAGAACTCAAAATTTTTGCAAATTCGGTATCGAAAATATAGGCGCAACTAAATTTAAATTAGCCCCCTCAAAATAAATGGACTACTCTAAAAACATGAACGGTTTAATTTTCCACTGATTGTCAAGGGTTCCTATAATTCCATATTTATTATTTTATTTTGTTAAGCAAAAAAAAGGTCCTCATTTTAGCCCTCCCCCCCAAATATTAGAGCTAGTTGCGCCTATGCCGAAAAATAATTTTTAAAGTTTTTGAAAGGTTTTGAACGTAAGCATAACATTAAATTGAATATTTTTTTTGAATCTTGAATCTGGAAATTCCAGCAATTTTACCAGCAGAAGTCTCTTTAACTGATGCAGGTGGTTATGAATGGAAAAATTTGTAAAGAGATTAAATTAAATAATAATAAATACTAAATCTAAAATTTGAAAATATTCTTGTAACTGTAAAGGGCCGAATACTTTTTTGAATTTGGAAATTCTGGAAATTTTACCAGCAGAAGCCCCTTTAACTAATGCAGGTAGTTGTGAATGGTAAAATTTGTAAAGAGATTAAACTAAATAACAATTATCTAAATCCTAAATCTAAAATTTGAAAATATTTGTAAAATAAATATTTTTATTAACTCTGGTAACTGAGAGAGCCGATATCTTAAATAAATTGAAGTTAGAATTAAAATGTAAACTAAGAATTAAGCTAAAATTTAAAAAATTTTAAATTTAATTTTAATTTAAATTAATTTAATTTAATTTTTTTAATTTAAAATTTTTAATTTTAATATTCCTACTATATAATTTCTTTAAAAACTCGACCCTAAAAGTATACAATACAACGCACTGGGTTTTTGTATTCATTTTCTCATACGCTGCGTTTAATTACAAGCCCCACGGTTTAAGTCAATTTGATGTTTTTTGTAATTATTTTGAATAATTTTTATTTTTTCTATAATGAATCAAAACATTCATATGATCCACTTCCAATACCATCCAGCGGCGTGCCCATGTGGTAGCTAGGGGGCTCGAACCCCTCCCTCCCTTGTTCAGAGGGCGGCACACCCTAGCGCCCCAAGCAAAACACTTTGTAAAACGGGGTCCGGTAGTAATCTACGATCTCATATTTCAACAATTTTTTTTTTAAAGGTGTAGTAAATAGGCTATAGTATACATAAAAAATATAAAATTTGCGGGAAACTCGGTAGTTTTTCCAAAATTTTCATAAATATTTTCTTTAAATTCAATTAACAAAATTGTCACCTAGTGATTGTCTACACACGGCAGGTTGGAGAAGAAGCCTGTGAGTTTTACTTAACAAAACAACCGTCAATTTTTTTTCGAATTTCTCTCAAATGGTGAATTTTAGAGCGCCCCGATTCTCGCTCGGGCGCTCCGAATCGTTTTCACGTTTTATTTGTTATTTATTTGTATTCCATAGGTACATATTTGGGCCCCTAAGAATGTTTTGCCCCCCCCCAACATATATAGCACGGCACGCCACTGCTACCACCAATAAGTTTAACCGCACTTGGAAAAAAGTTAATGATATAATATAGAAATTGCTTTTATGTAGTCAGGAAAATTTTTTCCATGAAAATACGATATTTTTAATATTCAGTTAAAAAATTTAAATTGTCAATATCTGTGAGAAGTATTTTAGACGTTGAAGTGTTATTTTGTTTTACATGTTTACTAATTTTATACAAAATTGTCAATATATTGTCATGAAAAAAATTAAACTACTAATATTAACTCGGCTATCCCAGTCGAAGACTACTACTCAGGGTGTGGAATCTGGTAGCACGTTGCAACACAAAAAAAAATATGATAAATAATTAATTGGTTTATTTCCGTACGTTCAGATGTCCAACATTTGGATCAGGACTTTCAATTTTGTGTGAATGCGTTTCTCTTCACTTAGGCAAATCTGAATTGATTGTGTAAATTTTTCAACACTGGTAAAAGATCTTGCCTCAATGAATGGGAAATAGGTGTCGAGTGTATTTTTGGTGAACAAATTTGAATATAAAAAAAGGTGTCGTGGGACACCCGACAAAAGCGAAGCTTTTTGCGCTATGTATAAATAAAATCCAATTATTATTATTAATATAATTTTGATATGGTAGTAAATTGTTATTAAGAAATTATTTTTAAAAATACAACAATAGTAGTGGTATAGATATCTATTTATATTTCCTAAAATAAAATTTACATCCAAGTAGAAATTAACGTAAAAAATAAATTTCAAGTGAATATTGTGGTAAATTTAGCATGTAATACATAAAATGTAATACTATTATACAAAATCTAAACAAAACATTATAATAATAATATTTTCAGAGTGTAGGACTAAGAATTTTTGAAAATTAAGGAAATGGTTATTTACTTAAAAGTTAGGAAAATGATACATGACTGACGAGGAGGAATCCATAGCACAATATTGTAAGGTTATAAGAGGGAAATGTTAACAAACTGACGATGCGCACTGGTCGTCACTGACGTCACTTACGTTTGCTTTTTCGTCCCGTTCTATATTTTAAATTTTAGGTGCCGTGCGTTAAAAAGGATACAATAATTTAAAAACGGCTACTAAGTCGTATCAATTAATTCATAATAATAATCAATAAAATAAAAGTCAATTACTTGTAGTAATTTTAAGGAAATTTCAGTATATGAGAAGTTTGTGAAATTTTTACAGTAAATTATAAGTATAATAAAGATAATTCTGTCCAAGTTTGAACTTAATCCTGTTCTTAGTTATCGAGATAAAAAGTGTCATTGAGGTAAATGCAATATACGGGTTTGTCATTACTTCGACATTCAGAAATGTCATCATTACAAAAATTTGCCAAAATATTTATGCAAGTATTACAAATAAGTGTACCAAATTTAAAAAAAGTCCTGTTATTAGTTTCCGAGAAAATTAAGATTTTATTCTAAAAAAATAGCACAAAAACTATCTAGATTTGATAGTTATCAAGAAAAGTTTTTTGAAATGAGTAAAAAACTAGTTTAACTGACCAAAACTTTTTAAATTAATAAAATTTATAAGTAAATTATTAAAAACTAACAGTGCTATTCATAAAAATTTTAAACATTTTACAAGAGCCTTATAAAGCCCTTATAATGCATGTGTTCAAAAACACTATTCATAAACGTTCATTAGCCTTAAAAGTCTGTTGTAAACCCTTGGTAACTTGCCGATATTTATAGTGGGCGTCTACCTACTATAACAGTGTTTTAAACACGATTTTATGTAAACCTAACCTATTTTATAACATTTATGACGTGTAAACCGGTCATAAACATTAAATAGTTGTGGTTGTAAGGTTGTATTGACAGATAGACATTTAGATAGAAATTCATAAAATGAATGCAATAGCAGCTATAAATAATATTAACGCTATAAGTGGTGTTCGTCCGCGACGGCGGTAAAATACAAAAATGTATATGAACAAAAATGTAGAGAATGAAATTTACAAGAAAGAGATACCTATTCATTTTTTTATTTTGTTGCACCGTTTCCGAGATATAGACGACAATATTTTTTGCATTTTACAGAGTCGTGTTTAAGTCGCTCTCAGTCAGAAACGGCGCGACAAAATGGAAAAATGTATAGAACCAAAATTGAAGGCAATGAAATTTTCAACAAAAAATGTCTAAAATGTTTTGCTGTAAAATCGATTTTAATATGACAAAAAACGGATCAAAAATTGTCAATTTACATTGTTAACATAGGAAATCCACGGGGGTGCCAACTTCTTTTGAGCAAGGCTGTATATTCGAGATTCGAGGTTATAATCACTGAATTAAAATTATATTTGTAGGCAACTAATAATTACTAAATTCCCTAGAAATAGTTCAAATATGGTTCAAGTAATCTATTTCTATCTATTAACCGCATTTTAGTTACAACAGGCTTACAATGGGTTTATGAATGAACCATTATTTAAAACGTTGTTTAACTTTAGTGAGCGTTGTAGCTAAAATAGGTTTACAACACTGTTTTAAATTTTTTTATGAATAGCACTGTTAGTATTTTTAATTAAAAAAACCATATTTTCATTATTTTAATTATTAAAATTTTGTTTATTTGAAGTTGGCAGTGAATAGATACATTATCTTATGTATTTATTTAGCATAGGGCAGAGTCCCCACCCCTCTTCTTAATAACCTTCGTAAATTAATTGCAAATTCCAGAATTTATATACGATCATCGCGGGCAAAGTATTGATTTTAGGGAAAAAATGAAAGATACCTTTTCCATTGGATTCATCTTTTTCTTCGTATTATTTTTTTGCAAATGGAGATCGGACGCTTATTAAGGGAGCTGCAGGGAAAAATAGTTTCAAATAGTTTAGGTAAAAAAATTCAGGTTAAAACCGAAAAGTTTTGAAAAAATCCAGCGACAAAAAGATTGTCCTTCTCGCGAGGATTCCAAATACCAAAAAAAAATTGAAAAAAATTGAAAAATAAGGGAGATGTGAGTGGATTGGTAAAAGTCGCTTAAACCCGATCATCGCGGCGGGGGGGTGACTTTTTCAACTTTTTTGATTTTTCTGGTTATATGTGCCCTCGACCACGTCCCCTGTCCAAATTTCAAATTTCCACGACCCCCGAAGAGCCTAAACATTTTCACACGTGGTCATGAATCAGCCAATTAGGTCGTCGCTGACGTCACTTCCGTTTGCTTTTTCGTCCCGTTCGCTTTTTTAGATTTTAGGTGCCGTGCGTTAAAAAGCTTCGCTTTAAAAAAATAGTCAATTTCAGTTATATGTAGCACCATTCACAAATTATGAGTCAAAAAAAATAAATTTAGGTACCTATTTTCTTCTCCTTGACCGTTGGATGATGTTGGCGCTTATGATGTTTTCCACTCCTTTTTCATAAAAAAACTGACCCAAGAAGCGTTGCTCGGTCCTAATTTGGTTTTTGCTTCCTCTTTACACTCCCATTCACAACTAGACGGTGTTTCTGAACCAAAAACAAAGGTTTCCTATCGCTCCACGGATTTAGCCCGATAACTGTTGAACTTTTTCTTAATTTTTAATACAATAACGAATTTACAAACTTTCGGCTTCTCAGAAACTCCTTCCTCCTCTCGCGGATCTCGAGGAAGTCCCCTTACTTTTCAATTTTTACTTTCTCTCCTCGCCTTCGATACCAACGTCCTTTTATAATTTCCCTTCATATTTTAACTCATCAATAATTTATACACAGGGCGTGTTTAAAGTTGTGTTTTAGTGTTTACATAGTCCTTTGTATCGTAAATAAACCCTTAATAAGTAGAAATTAAACCAAATTATGCACCAAACTCCCATATCTGGTCAGCCTAGCATGACGAGAAACCCGAGAAAAATTATTTAAAAAAATGAAATATAGACCACAAGGTCTTTTGTCAAAAATTCTGCACATGACAATATATTATCTATATGTAATAAATATGTAAACTTTATGTATATTAAATTTATTAATTTAATATTTATATAGAGCCTTCCTACGACATTTTGCTGTCGGGCCCAAAAATCTTAGCTACGCCACTGCTACTACCAAAGATTTCTATTCTAAATCTAAATTCTTTTTCAGTAAACTTCCCTCTTAATATACTTGGAATTCCGTCCAGCTAGACTCGTATGTTATATCCATAAAAAAAAAATATAAATATTGCAATAATTAGTTTGTTTTCAGTAGGTAGTGGATGAATAATTTTGTAAACCACCATTTATTGTAGAATTCACAATTTGTTTTAATATAACATATTAATAAATATTTTATAATAAATTAACTATCTCATTGTAATACAATTTTCATTTTACTGAAATTTTATGTACGATCCGCCACTGATTCCGATGACATTATCAAGAGAATTGAAAAATTCGTCAGATATAATATAATGCACCAATTCGTTGGTACATTCCATTATAATAACATGCTTGAAGGACATTCCAGGTTACGTATTCGCAGTTTACACTACCGATACGTGGCGCTCTACTAAAACAATATGTCCGACTTATGCGGTATTAACGGCTATTATAAAACTACATAAATATTGTAGTTTGCGTTATTTACATTGGAAATCTTGTTTTTTAAATCAATTTGGTTTACATTAGTTAATTTTATAATTTAAATGATAGTTAATGGTAATTATATATAGAAACACTTAAAAAAAGACTGAAATACACTTAATTCATAATTTATTCAATGACCAGACTTGCTATGACACCCGTTAGGACTGTTTCACACGTATAAGGTTCTATTCGGTTCGGTACGTTTTCGGTTCGTTTTCGGTTTCGACCGAATACGAAAAAAATCCTTCACACATACACGGTTCTCATACGGTTTGTATTCGGTTTTATGTTTTTCTTCCCTGAACACAGGCTCAGTTGTCAAGTGATCATCATGGAAAGAAGTCAAGTTATTGCCATGCTGTTTCTCTATAGAAAAATAAAAAAACGAAGAAGGAATACAAGAGTTTATTTGAAGCACCCTCTCATCACATTACGGCTGGAATTTGGAGCATTTTATACCATTTTTCCGAAGCTAAGGGCACACGAAGACAAATTTCTTAATTACTTCAGGATCTACATCAACATCTGGTAAACTGTCCATTTTAGCAGAACAACTGTGTGAAATTAATATATTAAATTAATAAATAAATTAAGAGATTCTCTCGCTATTAGGTTAAAACCGAAACTGAACCGTGTAGGTGTGAACGCTTTGATTGCTTTCTGTTCCCTGGACACGAATTCGTACCGTATACAAACCTGATTGAAACCTATTCGGTCGAGGGAGTATTCGGTGCTATACGGTTTCTATTAGGTGCCGAATTGAAACCGAATTACCGTTTCACACTTGTCGGCAACGACCGAAACAAAACCGAAAACGAACCGAACCGAATGGAACCTTGTACGTGTGAAACGAGGCTTAGTCCGGTCAAATTAGACCGAAAAATAGGGGTACCCTTGCATAAATTCCCAACAAGCTGAAAATTTACATGAACGTTAGGAATACCATTATAATGAAGTTGTGAAAAGTCCCCATCGATCCCATGTGTGCAAAAAATTTTATGCGAGGTGAAAGGTCGCAAAAATGAGTTTTTTGAATTTTTTAGCGAAACGGTTAGTTTTATGATAAAAATAGATCAGACATAAATTGTAAATCATGCAATTATCTACAAAAATTGTTCTAAAACTTTTTTCCCTGAGATTCACCATTTCTGAGAAAAAGCGATTCTAATATTTACTAAAGTTATATTCTCCATAATATTAACCCGTGTCCAATATAATATTCGCATACGCTTTCATGAGCGCGTATTTTAAGTTCAATACCAACTTGTATGAACATGATATTTTACAGTATGACATCGCAATGTTTAGGCAAACAAGTAGGGGTCATATCAAATTTCTGTCACTTGTCATTACTTACAAAATAATAAAAAAGTTTCGGAAGGTGATAATTGCAAAGTTTTTGAATGGTGAGCGTCCGGGTGACATTTTTAAAGACCTGAGAAACCTCGGGATCAAGTGC
Source organism: Cantharis lateralis (assembly GCA_963170105.1). NCBI lineage: Eukaryota > Metazoa > Arthropoda > Insecta > Coleoptera > Cantharidae > Cantharis > Cantharis lateralis. The sequence goes on from OY720629.1 coordinate 17,776,249, forward strand.
GATTTTGTTTACAAAACCATGAAACGATTAATTGAAACTTCCTCTTCGGAAGACAGGAAAAAATCTGGTAGGCCGCGTTCGGTGAGGATAGCACGAGTAGTGAAAATTGTGAGCGAGCGGATTCGACAAAAACACCATCGTTCAATACGAAAATTGGCAGCCGATCTGAATATGTCCAAGGGATATGCGCACAACATTTTGATTGATCTTGGGTGTCGCGCTTACAAAAAACGAAAGTTACACGGCGTTACGAGAGCTTCTGAGGAAAAGAGGTTTGAAAGAGCAAAAGCGAAACTTTTCTGGCACGCAGGTGATGACTTTCTGTTTTCTAACGAAAAACTATTTGTTCTGGAACATCCGCACAATGTTAAAAATGATCGGTTGTGGGCAGAAAAGATACAGGATATTCCCGCTAACCAGAAAAACGTTCCTGTATTTCAGAATCCGCCCTCAGTGATGGTTTGGGGAGCAGTTTGTAAAACTTCCACTCGAATTCATCGACAAAGATGTTAAAATCAACTATTACAAAGCATTTTTGGAGACGATTATAACGTTTTCCAACAAGATGGAGTACCATCGGAACCAAAAATGTTAAATTTGCTTTCATCAGAAAATATTACATCGTTCCACCACGATTCATCTTTGTTTTTAAAAGATTTGGCTACTTAATACGTTTTATTCTGTGCACTTCACAAATATATGTTTTTTTTCTAGCCATTCGGCCGTTATAGTCACTTCTTTTCAAAACTCTGGAAAAATAGTTTGAGGATTTACATTTTTTCCTAGTTCGTTTAGAACTTCCGTTTGAAATTTTGAGGCACTAATTCGGAGATTTTTTTTAACTTTTCTTAGAATAACCGTTTCTTCTCGACAGTTGAGTTTACGTGGACGGCCAGTTTTGTCTATAAAATCGATTCGATCTTCCACTTTAAAACGTTAAATTATATCAGCCACGGTACTTTTACTCATATTTAGTAATTTCACGTTGTGATTTTCCATTGCATTATGAAAAATCATAAGTTGCCTTAAATTGAAACTCGTATTTTTACAATTTTTTCGCTCCATGGTCCTACAATTGCTGAATCACGACACAAACTGATAAAAATAATAATAATTATAACTGCAGAGAAGTGCAAGAACAGTTTCTTATCAAATTACATTAGTATTACATCATGTAACACTTTAATAAAACATTATAAAATGCAGTGCCCGACTTCTTTTGTGACTATAATTTTCGAAGTGCTTTCAGTAATTTTAATATTACTTTTAGTTAGAATTAAATTTCTTTCAATTAAAGTAACATTGCTGTTATGTGAGGTGCTCGAGTTTTTTTGTGAGTAACTGTACATAAAATTCACACTCGAAATCCAAAACAAAAATGGTATCCTGAACTTCCTGGACCTATCAATAAAAATAATCAAAGAGAAATTCGAGTATTATGTTATATTATGGAGAATGCAACTTTAGTAAATATTAGAATCGCTTTTTCTCAGAAATGGTGAATCTCAGGGAAAAAAGTTTTAGAACAATTTTTGTAGATAATTGCATGATTTACAATTTATGTCTGATCTATTTTTATCATAAAACTAACCGTTTCGCTAAAAAATTCAAAAAACTCATTTTTGCGACCTTTCACCTCGCATAAAATTTTTTGCACACATGGGATCGATGGGGACTTTTCACAACTTCATTATAATGGTATTCCTAACGTTCATGTAAATTTTCAGCTTGTTGGGAATTTATGCAAGGGTAAATGTCTATTTTGACTGGACTACGTAAACACTTCAATTCATATTACTACATTTACTTTTCAGGATTTAATCCATATTGCTTAAAAAAACACTAAAAACTTAGTACACACTCAAAGCGAAAAAACGCCGAATACCGCTTATGCTAGTTACCGCTAAGGACACTACGTGGCGCTTCACATTTTGTAAAACGCGAATAACCCCCATCCATGCCCCTATCGGTAAATTAGAATCACTGTAGTTACAAATAGCAATGTTGTAAAAATTTGCTATCGTTAACTAGGTGCCAGCACTTTGCAGCAAATAAAAAGGGATGTATTATATCGAGGCAATTCTTCGTCGGTAACATTCCGTAACCGTTATTGGGATTTCACACTTGTATCAAATTTGGTTTAGTTAAACGAATGGATGTGCACAAAATTACTTGTTTGCCTCAATCAAAAGAAGAACTAGTGGAAAACAATCGTGATATATTTGACGGATTAGGCAAGTTTCCAGGAATATTTTCAATAAAATTAAAAGAAAACGCGATACCAGTACTACGATATAAAAATCGGATACCTTTAAGTTTAATTGAGAAACTAAAATTGGAAATTGTCTGTATGGTAGAGTCCTGTCGATTACCCAACAGAATGGGTTAATAACTTACAAATAGTCGAAAAACCCAATGGGAAGTTGCGATTATGTCTCGATCCAAAACCACTTAACAAATGTATTCAGCGGGAATATTTCGTAATACCTACAATTGAAATTGTACAGTTGGTTGGCCAATAAACGTATCTTCACAGTTCTGGACCTTAGCTGCGGGTTTTGGCACATGGAATTTAACAACACAAGCTCTGAATTGACAACATTCATGATTCCGTTTGGCAAATTTAAATTGAATCGTGTCCCGTTTGGTGTTAATTGTGCACCGGAAATGTTTCAGAGGAAAATGGTAAAAATATTTGTAGTTGTAGTGTATTTCGATGATATTGGAATTGCTGCAGAAAACGAAATTGAGCATGCCAAAACATTATAATTGGTCATCGAACGTGCGAGAGCAAATGACATCAAGTTCAACTTGGAAAAAATTCAATACCGAAAATTGGAAGTTCAGTTTATGGGACATGTTTTGTCAAACGGCCAAATCAAACCACCAAATAAATATCGAGATGCAATTTTGGACATGAAAACACCAGAAAACAAGCAAGATGTCATGGGATTGTTGAGCCATTTTAAATATTTGGCCAACTTTATTCCAAACTTGTCAAAGCAGTCAACTGCTCTGCGTAACCTAACAAGAAAGGAGATTGGGTTTGAATGGAAGGAACAACATAAGAATGAATTCAAGAATTTACTAAATATCATTTCATCCAACCCCGTATTGTCGGTATACGACCCAAAGAAGGAAGTCGTTGTGCAAACCGATGCATCAAAAGATGGATTGAGTTGTGTGCTGATGCAAGAAGGGCACCCAGTAGCATACTCATCGCGCACGTTAAGCAAAAGTGAGTAAAGGTGGGTTCAAATCAAAAAAGAACTGTTGGCCATTGTATTTGCAAGTCAAAGATTTCATTTTTATTTATATGGTGTGGAATTCACTGTTGAAAGCGATCATAAGCCATTAGAAACTCTGGTTAAGCGAGACATTGATGATGTAACTGCACGATTACAGCACATGTTTTTGATTCTCCTAAGATACCCAAAATTTGACTGTACTGTATAAACCGGGGAAAGAAATGCTTGTGGCTGACTTTGTCGCGAGCACAATTGACAGAAAATGCAGAAATTTTATGTTATGTTGTTATGTTATGTTACAATATTATGTTACAAAGAAAAGAAACATATAGGCAAATCAGGTGTCGCGCTGGTGACAAAGCGCCGCAATTTCCCTTAGGCTTGCATGGAAGGGGTCGGCAACGTCGGCGATGGTGTTAAAGTTGTGGCAGCAGATGGAGATGGGAGACAGAACAAGATAGTTTGTCCTGCAGATCTGACAGTAGAAGAGGTTGCGCCGTCTTGAGCAACCTCTAGGTATGTCAAAGTTGATCCCAGCCAACAAGAACGGACAGTCGATCACGTCTCTCAGCAGTTTGCAGATAAACAGAACAGACGACGTAAAGCGCCTGCTCTCCAGAAACTCAAAGTCGAACCGATCAAGGAGCACACTATGATCGAAGCCCTGCATCGGGTAAACACCATCCTACAGGAATTCCAAGTATTTTAAAAATCGTCGCTGAATCGATTCCAGTCGCCTGATGTGGTATGCGTGTATCGGGTACCAGATCAGCGCAGCATATTCCAGCCTTGAACGTACGAAACAAATAAACAGAAGTTTTAAACAAGAAAAGTTCCGAAGGTCATGCATGTTACGATAGATGAAACCGTACATGCGGGAGGAACTACCCAAGGTGATACCAATGTGCTCTGAGAACGTCAGTCGAGAATCGAAGGTTACACCTAGGTCCCTGAAAAAATCGCATCGCTCCAAACAAATGCCATCGCAGGAATAACAAAAATCAATCAAGGTCTTCCTGTTGGTAAAGTAGACAACTTTACATTTAGGAATTTGCACCTGCAGCCGATTACATTCGCACCAGGTAGCAATAGCATCTAGATCGCCTTAGAGACGCCAACAATCGTCAAGTGAGGAAATACTTGAATACATTTTCAGGTCGCCAGCATATAGCAATTTGTGGGATGCTATACGACTGTGTAGATCGTTCACAAAAAGTAAAAAAGCAGAGGACCAAGGTTGGACCCTTGAGGAACGCCTGAACTAGCAGAGAAGACTGAAAGCATATGGCCACGATATTCAACAAACTGCCTGCGCTCAAATAGATATGAGCGGAAGAAATAAATCAGCCGATTAGAGAAGCCAAACGATGATAACTCCCAATCAGTCTGTAGAGGTCAAGTTGGTCAAATGCTTTCTGGAAGTCGGTGTAGATTGTATCGACCTGCCCCTGGCCGTCCAAAGTTTCGGAGACAAACTGTTTAAAGGATGCTAGATTAGTAACTGTTGAGCGACCGCTCATAAAGCCATGTTGAGAGAGAGATAAAGAACACCTGACATGAGCATAAATGTGATAATACAGGATCCTCGCAAATGCCTTGGATAGGTTGGACAGAATTGAGATCGGACGGTAATTGCTAATTTCAGAAGGACTGCTCTTTTTCAGGACAGGACAAAGGCGTGCGATTTTCCAGGATTGTGGGAAAGTTGCTGAATTAAGAATTAAGTTGAAAATATGTAGAAGGGGTTCTGCAAAAGTCGAGGTACAGTCTTTCAGTATAAAGGCAGGTATGCCATCTACTCCAATGGTAAGTTTGTTTTTTGAGCGTTGCAGAGCTGTAGTGACATCCGCAATCGTGATGGTCGGAGTGTGGATTAAAAGGGATGGATTAATGTCGTCGCAACACGAGGATAATGTAACATCGGATTGAATGAAAACCGATCTGAAATAGTCAGCAAAAGCGTTGACGATTGGTTAGCATCAGAATATTCGATACCTTCGAACTGCAAAGAACCTGGTATTCTGGAATCACCTTTTCTGCTTTTCACAAAAGTCCACAATTGCGAGGGATCGGAACAAATACCGTTAGCGGAACGAGAGAGATAATCCCGATAAAACTCGGCGGTCTGTGACTTAATCGAGGATCTAAGGCGCTTGAAAGATTCGTAGTCACCGATCGAACCGGACGTTAAATAACGTCTCTGATATCGTGACGGATGTTAGCAATAAGTGCTTTTGTGAACCACGGAGGGTAACGTCTGTGGATCCCGTAGGTACCCAGAGGGACACTCGCACGGAAAACCCTGTCAACATTCGAATAGAAAGCGTCGCAGGCCAAGTTTACATCATCGCAGTCAGATACAAACGACCAGTCCGTCTCATCGAATAATCGGTACATGAGAACGAAGTCAACTTTCTTAAAGTCAAAGCTCCTATCCAGATTCGGGACAAAACAGGTATTGCAGGGGTTCGACAGCTGGGCGGAAAGAGCAAGCGGTGGATGATACTTGTCCTCCAAGGTCAAAGCTTCAAGACTGCGTGTCACTGCGATGTTTGTATTAGACAGGACTAAATCCAGGGTGCGGCCCGAAGAATTAATGATACCGTTATATTGAGACACGTCTAAGAGATGCATGAAGGTATGAATAGCGACACTTCTGGAGTCGTCAGTATCTGCATTGAAGAGGGGTGCGTTAAAATCACCTAGAACCAGTAAGTCATCCACTGAAGGAAAGGCAGCCGTAGCAAGTAGTTCAAAAAACATGTCGTAGTCCCCTGACGAAGTACCTGGCGGCAGATTGATAACAAATATAACAAATATAACAAAACGCTCGCATGCGCAAGAATGCATTATTTCTGGTCAAAAATGAACAATCAAATCAAGGAAATCACGGAAAAATGTACAATCTGCTAAAAATTCAAACGAAATAATCAAAAAGAGCCACTAATGCAAGAAGAAACAACTGAATATCCGTTTCACAAAGTGTCGATGGATATATTTGAATATGCCGAACGTGAATTCATTGCGGCGATTGATGCCTACTCAAATTATTTATTCGCTGAACCAATCAAAAATAAAACATCAAAGCACATTATTGAGACCATCTGTGGTAAGTTCAATACCATTGGATACCCTACAATAACTAAATGTGACAACAGTCCTTTCGAATCTGGAGAGTTCAATAAATTTGCAAGCACCGCCGATATTCAACTGAAATTCTTAAGTCCCCGATATTCTCAAAGTAATGGGCTTGCGGAAAAGGGTGTGGCCTTTGCGAAAAATATGAAGAGTACACGGGAATAACGATCAGAGTCCATTTTTCTCAAAAAAAAACTGTTGCAGCCATCTTTAAGCTTGAAACCAAAGCTATCATTTAGTAGAAAAAAAAATTAAAAAAAGTTTTAACAGTCCAACGTAAAAGCGTTTTTAAAATACTTATGTTGGTAAGGATGTGTGTGTTTGTAAATCTTAAAACTCAATTTACACAAAACTTGACTTTTGTGACTCTGATCGTTATTCCCGTGTACTCTTCATATTCTTAAGCGATGTTACGAGGCACATGAGGTTCTAAATTCCAATATCATATACTGGAAAACAATACAACGCCAGTGGCAAGTTTGCAATTTTCCCCTGCACAATTATGTTTTGGTCGAGCAATCAAAGCAAAACTAACTAACTAGACTCACTATTGTTTCGTAACAACGGCAACGTGAACGAGGAGAGTATTCAAGAAAAATTAACAGAAAGAAAGGAAAGACAAAGGTATTACTACGATCGGAATGCAAAGCAACTGCCAGTGTTGAAAGCAAGTGATAGAGTTATCTTTAAAAAGACTGGTGAGAAGTGGAATTATGGAACAATTGTCGAAAATATTAATGATCGGTCGTACATAATCAAGGATAACGAATACTAATTTCAACGCCAGTGAAATGTTGCTAGAAGAAAATATAAAAACGCAATTGGTAGACCAAAAAGAGAATCTGAAGGAATTTAAAATTATACAACCCGAGTGTCGGGAGACACAAAAAAGGGTCAATACGGAACCTTTTGAACATAGCGCGAATGAACCAGCTCCACCGATAAATATTGAGATGGAACTTCGGGAATATAACGTAAATGAAGCAGTTCCTCCGGTAAGAACAGAAATCCCTAAACGCTCAATAACCGAAGAAACACAGAGTAGGGATAGTACTGATGCACCGCCAATCAAGGAGTCGCAACAATACCAAACACGCAGTGGTCGTTCGATAAAGCCACCACAAAGATATGGTCACGATTAACCTTTGTATTATTGTGTTGACTGTTATGTTACAGGTTGCACTACATATCTTGTAAATTTTGTTATTGTAAATATTGTAAAGGTCTTGTAAAGTGTTCATGTAATATCATTCCTGTATTACACGTTAAAAAATAAAGAAGCGTGTAACAGATGGCGCGTGTACGCGCTTTTGATAGTTGGCAACATGCGATAGCATACCGTAGGTAGTTGCAATAAACTAACTATTTAGTTCAACTGGAACCAGTACCTGATAGCTAAACACTAACACTTATGTTAATATAATATGTATATTTTTCAATCGTACTAGTTGTTTTATTTAATAAGCGCTGCGCTGCTTATTACACCGAGCATCTATCGAGCTAGCCAGTAAGCAAGTCAACCAGTAACGTACAAAGGGGTTTGTGAGTAAAAACTTAATTATTTTGTTGTTTAAAAAAAATTTATTAATAATTAATAACATTATATTATTATTATTATTATTATATATTTTTATATAAATAATATATGTAATATTATGATTTGCATAATCATATTTGTATGATATATGATTTTACAATAAATTTTGTTTATGACAAAACACAAGAAGCCGTATGAATAAAAGAAAGCATAACCTTATACTTGCAAAATAAGAAGCAAATCCTTCAAGCAGTATGAATAAAACTAGAAGTAAAACCTTATACTTATAAGTATGCGACAAAAATTGAAGCAAATGCCTTTAAAGCAAATGTTTTGCTCAACTACAAGTATTTCGTATGAATAAAAGAGTGCTTATATTTTAAAGTATAAGCTTATCCTTCAAATTATATGCATCGGTCAGTAGTAGACTCACCGACTAGAAATTTGTTTTAATTTAGACTTTAAGGTGCTCGCTCACTTAGGCGATGCGATGCGACGCGGAGCGACGCGAATTTTGACGCTTAGAGAAGTTTACATAGAATCAAATGGGAACCCGCACATTAAGGCGACGCGAAACATTGCGATGCGGCGTGTTATCGCTTGAATCGTCTGAGAGGCATTCGAGCGACGGTTTATCGCGTAGCTTCGCTTAAGGATGTATAGGAGACAAATAAATAAAATTAAAAAAGGTCTGAGATCGATGAAAATTGGTACTCATGTCCTCAGTGCCTTTGTGGTCTAGTGAAAAAAATTTCAAATCAATTCACTACACCGTTTAGTAGTTCTTGCAGTTTTAACTTAACACTTCTTATTTTCTTAAGATTCATTAAAATCACATGTATGGTCTTCCTCGGAAGTCGGCTATTAGGGAAAATCACAAGGTGTAAAGAGTAAAAATACTTTTCTTAAAAAAAAATTTAAGTAAAATCTTAAGGAAAGCTTGAAAAGAAAAAACCATTTTATTTTTCATAAGAAAAACAACATTTTATCGAATAAAATAGCTTAAAACATACCGAAAAAAAGGTCTGATTTTTTTCAAACTTTTTAAAGCTATTGTTGGTAAATAGATGAAAGTTTTAGCAAAATTTAATTACAGTTTACTACACCGTTCCTGAGAAATTAATTATAACTCCATACAATTTTTGCTATTCGCATTAGTTTTTAATAGATAGCGACGTTAAAAGGGCCTTAAATATGTATAAAATTTAGGGGAATTATAAATATCATAATTCTCTAGGTTTTTATCCATCTTTCAATAACAATTATCAATTTTTATTAAAAAAAATTTTATTTTGTGAGGTTAGACTGCGAGGTACAGTCACTCGAAAATGTTTCTTGGATTAAATAAATTTTTTGGCATTTCAGTAAAATACTGCGATTTTAAAAGAAAAAAGCTTTTTAGCATACATTTTATAACTTTGATTATCATTATGACTTTCAAAAAGTATCTTAAAAACACACAAAAGGTGAATATTCGTGATATTTCAATTTTTACATACTTTTGTCTCCGATTGTATCTCCTATACATCCTTAAGTGTACGGGGTTCAAGCAAAGCGACGCGGCAAATAGATCGTCTTCGTGATCGATTGGCAGCTGTTGGGATTGATCGGAGCACATATCGGAACGTTTCAACATTGCTATTGTCAGTTTGACGTTCGTGAATAAATTTTTTATCATCATAGATGACGTTCGGGGCGTCCTGTCAGAATTTTCTAACCACAATTCTTTCGAGGTGACAGATAAACACAAAAACTTCGCTTTTAGTGTGCGGACTCTAATGAGAACCCGCACATTAGGAATATTCGTCTTAATGTGCGGGTTCCCATTTGATTCTATGTAAACTTCTCTAAGCGTCAAAATTCGCGTCGCTCCGCGTCGCATCGCATCGCCTAAGTCATCGCATTTCGTGAAAGCAAAAATAAGGAATTTAAATTGTTTTCGGTTAAATATCTTCAAAACCAATTTTGAAAATAATTTTATAACAAATTTGGTTCAATAATTTCTGTTCATGCTGAAGAATATTGATTATAACCTATTAAAAATCAAAAAGTCAATCTTGACAAGCGAAAGTTCAACGTAAACTGACATTAGATGACAGATTACGGCAAATTTAAACATGTTTGACATGTACATATATTCTTGCTGCGTTCTATTTACATTTAAACTTAGATTTACTTCAAGTTAGCTAAGGTAAAAATCTTAGATAATCTAACTTCAATTCAAAAAATTTAATCTTGCCAAATTGTACATAAAATGACTTGAAAACTTAGCAACCAAAGTTAAGAACTAAGGTTGATCTCAAGGTACCTTAAATAATCCATGAAACAAGTAAAAAATCTAACTTCCCCTCAAATGCTAAGTTGTAAATAGAACGTCATTTTACCTAACTTCACCTCAACTTAGGTTAGATTATTTTAGATTTGATGTAAATACAACGCAGCATCTGTAACGAAATCTGTAAGCATTTGCTTGGAAGCATAAGGTAATCATTATCCATGAGAAACAAAGGAAATGCTTTTACTTTTATGTTTTACTTAAGGGGTTATACGCAGTCAGGAGGCCGAAAAAAAGCGATTTTTCAAGAATTTTTCCTGGAAAGATATATCAATTTATTTACGTAAAAATTTATACACATATTGTGGTAACTTTTACCACAATATGTGGTATTTTTTGTGATATTGGGTCAGAATGTTTGTAAAAACAAACATATACAACTGTAAAAATGGTTACGCCATTACTGCTCGAAGAAGAAAATGTTTTTGAGGAGTAGTTTTCAAATGCAAGTGACCATTTAAGTTAAACGGTCCAAAAAGAAGAAACCAAGCCAAAATTTTCATTCTAAACGTTGAAATTGCAAATTTTCAATGATTCAGAAAAACTAATTCCCGATGCACTTTTCATGACTGGTGCTGTACAATACAAATTTGGAGTGGGAATTGGTGATTTTCTAGCGAAGCAAATTAAAAATTAAAAATTTTAAATGTTACTAATAATTTCATATCGTGTTTAATATTAAACAAAAAATTACAATTTTTCAACTAATCGATTCTCCACATATATGCGCAACTATTATCAAGAACAAAAAAATTTGATTAAGGCTTTCGTTTCGCAAATATAGAAGCGTATCTATATAAACAAATATTGTCAAATATTATAAAATTTTTGCCATGTTCGAACCGAGATAATTGCAATTAAACATTTGATTCACCATAAGCGACTTAACAAATTTCAGTTTTCAAACATAAAAAAAAATACATTTCGTACAAAAATGATTTCAAATTATATATTAAAATGATCGGCATTTTATGGGCTTCCTGCTATAGTATTATCTAATTTTTTTTTAAATAGCGCCCTTTTGCGTGTAATTATTTTTGATTACCTTCAGATTACGAATATATGCCATCTAACCTTTCATTCCTGCAAGTTTCAGCTTTTAACCCCGACACCCCACAGAAGTGAAAATAATTTCATGATATCATTCTATTATAATGCATTTGCTTTAATTTGTGAAGGATTTCTGTTTTTGTGTTATCTCATAACATCTACACCTACGTGAATACACCTAAAAGAAAATGAACACAAGATAGATAACACAAAAACAGAAATCCTTCACAAACACAAGAAAAGCATGAAATTGAACCTATTAGAGGCCTACGAGATAGAGAAAATAAGAAGTATAATAACGGCGAATTAATCCTGAACGACCAACTTACTTTAGGATTCAAACGAATATTTAGCGGTTTATTTTAAATATAATTCATGCACACAGATAATAAGTAAAAGATATTGAATCTCGTGAATTAAAATAACACATTTGTACAAACTTGATTGCGGATTTTACATGTAATGAATAGTTTTATTGTTTTATTTTATTTTATTTATACAGAAATTTTATAGAGTGACCGTAGATTATGTGTAAGATGCATTTGAAAGTTGTTTTACAAATTTGATGTTTGACACGTAAGTTTATTTGATTGATATGTTAAAGTTGATGATGTATATAAAAAAATTTGTAGTGTATCCTGATGATAATCTAATAAAAATCGAAACCGAGTGATAAAAAGATTTGTTTTTATTACAAGGATATACCTTTTTTCATAGATAATATTATCAACCTTGTACTAGGAGTCCTTCATCTTAGATAATTTAATAAAATAAACCAGAATTATCAATATAAAAATATTGTAAATCAATTTAAATACAAAAGAAAACCACGAACCTGTATGGTTTTAATATCTATTTCGGTGTGTGAATCAGTAGGCAAACGTTCTCGAGCTTGTGAGCAGCACAATAATGACGACAAATCCCATGGCACAGACCATTGCGCTAAATGTAGTAAAAATAAGTCTTTCCAAGATTCTTGTAATAATAAAAGTTGATCGTGTTTACTTAAAGTTTGGAAAGGTGCCAGACACCTAACCCATCTTACCGCCATAAAAAGTAATCTTGCTGCAGTTTCCTAAAAACAAAATAGTATGAAAATTATAAATACATATTATCAATAATTAAAATAAAATCCACCATATTCACAATTAATAGCTTTTAATATTATATATTATAGGTTTTATATAGGTATATATTATAGGTTTTATATAGGTATATATTATATATGAGGAAAAGCAACGTGAGCAACGTGAATATCGTAAAATAACGACTCCGTTTTCACAGTGTAATTAGCGAATATCAGAGAGGTTTAATAAAGTTTAATAAAGTTGAAGAGGTGTAAGAGCGTTTTGAAGACACTAAGAAGAAGCACAGTTAAGGTTTTATCTGGAAGTACCCTAATAATTAGGTAATATAACAAATTCAATATAATTGCTAGTGCAATCGTAATCTACGCTGCAAGGCTAGATAAAAGTTGTGAATAGAAAATATAGGCAACACAAAAGACAAATTAATAAATAAAGATAGTCGTGAATTTCGAAGGGTCGACCTGGTTCATGAGAAACTATTGCGGGTTTAATGAGTGATACAAATCAGAGGGAAACTTCATCCAACATAGATAGCGAGGAATCTGCATCTGAGGGTAATACAAGGAAACGTGCAGCAAATTTTGATCTCTTTAGACGAAGCAAGAGAACTTTAAGAACCCCACCCAAGGTAAGAAGCGAAACAGAAAAAATGGATGAAATCAAAAAAATGATAGGTGAGATGATGAAAGAAATCAAAGAAGTAAGAAAAAGCCAATCGAATTACGAAAATGAAATAAAAACATTGCGAGACGAGAACGTTGTTTTAAGAGAAAAGATCGCAGCAATCGAGGAAAAATTGGATCGCATGGAAGGTAAGGAAAGGAAAAATAATGTTGTAATAAAAGGAGTCAATTTTAGAGAAAACGAGCTTGGGAACGACGTACAAGAGTTTTTAAAAACAGAGTTAAAGGTCAATTCGAGGATCAAAAGAGCCAACTTAATAAGACCAAAGAATATATCCCCCTTTGTAGTGGTTGTAATGGAATCATGGGTCGATAAGATGGAAGTAATGAAGGCTAAACGAGTATTACAGGGCACCAATCGTTATATTGATGACGATTTGTCAAAGGAGGAAAGGAAAATACAGGCTAACCTGAGAAATATGGCAAAGGAAGAGAGAAACAATGGGAAAAAGGCAAGTGTTGGCTATAAGAAGATATTTATCAACGGGGAACGCTGGGATTGGAACACGGTGACGAGGAAGTTGGAGAAATGCATGGGTAAGCCAGCAGGATCAAAAAACTAGCAAACCAAAGGGACCAGAAACAATATATGTCAAAAGCGGCGAGACACGGAATAAACGAGTTAGGTTACGAAGCGGAAAAACAAAGGGGTGAAAAGGACAAGGGGAGAGAGTATGATATTTTTGTAGCTAGTTGGAATGTTAGGGGCATATTTGGGGAAGAAATGTTAAAACAATTAATAAAAGTCCTAAAAAAGTACAGAGTTGATATCTTAACACTTCAAGAAACCAAACATAAAAACAGTGGAATATTTGACTGCGAGGGTTATACGTTTTTTATGAGTAGTGGACCTAACAGAAGATTGGGAGTGGGAATGGTCGTGAGCGACCGAATAAAGGCTGCGGTTATAAAATTCGAACCTGTGTCGGAAAGAATATGTACACTGAGACTAAAAGGTAAATATCGGAAAATAAGTTTAATAAACTTCCACGCACCAACCGAAGAAAAACAAATAACACAAAAGGAAGAATTCTACGAGGCGTTAAATAGGATATATGAAAAGTTACCAAGGTACGATTTGAAAATGGTTATAGGTGATGGCAATGCTAAGATAGGAAAAGAAATGGTATATCGACCAACCATTGGGAAATATAGTTTACATGAAGAAACCAACGAAAACGGCAGGTTTTTAATCGATTTTGCTATGGAGCATGATATGAGAATTGTTAGCACCAAATACCAACACAAAGAGATACACAAGGGAACGTGGACAACGCCGGATAGAAAAACTACAAATCAAATAGACCATATGCTGATAGAAAAGAGAAGTGAGACAAGTATAAAAAATGTACGAACTTATAGAGGACCCGACATAGACTCGGACCACTTTATGATAGGAGCGAAGTTCAAACAGATAATACCTAAAAATAATAAATCAGCAGAAGGTACAAAAACAAGCAAGGCCCTACAAATTGCATTCCAGAGAAAGACAATACAAGATGAATACATAAAAACAATCGATGAAGTAGTAGCGAGCGAAATAAAACCAACGAGTATAGAGGAAAAAGCAGAGTTTTTGATAAGTACTATAAAAAAAGCAGTATCCAAACAAAATGCTACAGAAAAGCACAAAAGCAAAGATTGGTACGACCTGGAATGTCAAGAAGAAATTAGTAAACGGGAAAAGACTAGAAAGATAATGTTACAATCAAAAACAGTAGAAAACAAAAACAAATACGAAATACAAAAGAAGACATGTAAAGCACTAATCAGAGCGAAAAAAAGAAAACATATGCTACAAAACCTGGAGAAGATAGAAGAAAAATATAAAGCGAAGGAAATTAGGAATTTTTACCAGGGCATCAAAAGAGTTAGAAGAGGCTACCATCCGAAAACATCAATATGTAAGGACAAAGAAGGAAACTTGGTAGGCGGTCAAGCTGACGTGATAGAGCGATGGGCGGAATATTTTGAAGACCTTCTAAACAAACCAACAAGTAGTAACGAAAATCGCGAAGCATATAACGACAGCGCAAGCGAATCAAGTGTGGAAAAACCAACAATGGAAGATATACAACAAATAGTACATAAATTAAAAAACAATAAGAGTGCCGGGGATGACGAAATTCTGGCAGAAATGGTAAAATATGGAGGAGAGACAGTCGAAAAAATGGTGTACGAACTAATTGGCGAAATATGGGACAAGGAAGAGATGCCAAAATCATGGAGGGAAGCAGTGATATGCCCACTTCACAAAAAAGGTGACAAAACAAGGTGTGAAAATTACAGAGGAATAGCGCTGCTGAATGTCCTATATAAGATCTTAGCTACATGCATCAAAAACAGGTTGAGTCAATATTCAGAAAAACTACTAGGCGAGTACCAAAGTGGGTTCAGAGAAGGTAGGTCAGTGACAGACCAAATTTATGTTCTTAAGGAGATTCAGGCGATAAGTCACGAACATAGTCTGCCAACATATCTACTGTTCATCGACTTCAAACAAGCGTACGACAGTATTGAGAGAGAACAACTCTACCGAGCACTTAAGGAACTAGAAATCCCCAACAAATTGATAAGACTTGTAAGAATGACGTTAAATGAAACAACTAACAAAGTGAAAATGAATGGCATCATATCAAGAAGTTTTAAAATCGACAGCGGACTGAGACAGGGTGATCCCCTATCGGCGATATTATTCAATTTCGCGTTGGAAAAGGTAGTACGAGACAGCAAGATTAGAAGAAAAAGTACAATATTCCGAAATAAACACCAATGCCTGGCCTTCGCGGACGACATGACAATAATAGCACGAACAAAATACGAATTACAACAGGCCACCGAAAACATTTTGAAAGCTGCGCAAAAAATGGGTCTCAATGTCAACGAAGCAAAAACGAAGTATATGGTGTGGAATGGGGCACCATTTCAGAAAAACGGTTTTCTCCAAGTTCAGCTACCGCATGATACAGTGGTCAGATTTGAGGAGGTAGAAACCTTTACTTACCTGGGAACACTAGTGACGAGAGAACCTGGAAGTGAAGAAGAAATAAGAGCTAGAATTGCGGCGGGGAACAGATGTACTTTTGCATTAAAGACAATATTAACAGGCAAAATGTTTTCAAGATCAACAAAAATCAGGGTATACAAAACGATAATAAGGCCGGTTGTAACTTACGCAAGCGAGGTTTGGACATTGAGAAAGCAGGAGCAGGTCATGTTGGACGTGTGGGAGAGGAAGATCCTAAGGAAGATAATGGGTGGGAAGTATACGGATGGGACTTGGCTGAGGCGTACCAACCAAGAGCTGTATGAGCTGTACAATGACACGACAATTATTGGAAAAGTCAAGTCGCAAAGAATCAGATGGTTGGGGCATCTGATAAGAATGAGCGAAGAACGAATACCCAACATGATGCTAAGAATAAACATGGGGGAGGTGAGAAGAAGGAGAGGTAGACCGAGGACAAAATGGAACAAGGAGGTACAGGAAGATTTGGAATTCTTGCATATTATGGATTGGAGAAATAGAGCCATGAATAGGAAGATGTGGTACAACGTGACGAATCAAGCCATGGGTCTGCAGGGCCCGTAGTGCTAAAGTATATATATATATTATATTATATAGGTATATAGATTATAATTAATAGTAATATATTTTATTAATATATTTAACTTACATATAATTAATAGGTTTCTTACACTTTCAACCTTACAAATTAAAATTTGAAACTATAGTTAATAAATAGTATGAACAAGTGGGAAGATCATTTTAATTATATAATGAAATACCTCTAAATTTCTGCAAAAACCATTAAATATAATACATTTTAACGAGTGGTGCATATTTCAGCTCTTAACCTAAAAACGTATTTGTTTACATTTCTAATTACACTTCCAGTCGCCAGAGGTAGGACTCCTAATTTTTAAAGAAATAGGCTATGTGCAAGTGATTTGAATTTTTAAAAATTCGATCCCAGCGATTACGGTGGGGAAATGTGGAACTTTTCATGGTACTGATTCTTACTGTTTGTATGTGTTGCAGTATTATTAAATGCCATTTATACTTAAGGTTGTGATTTTATTAGTGGGAGACATAAGCTCCTCCCCTTTTATTTGCTGACCGATAGTTGCGTTTTAAAAATTGAACGTGAATCCCAACAACCTTTTTGCAGGTCTCTTGATTTGTTTTCAAGAAAAAAATTGTTCGTCTTTGCTAAACTAGAATAATAATTGAAAATTGTAACATTTTTATTAGCCTAATTATACAAAAATATTATTGCTTAGTTATTTATAATAAAAAATCTTGGAGATTAATTATTTCTTATACAATGTTCATTATACAAAAGTCATTTAAAAATACAGCGCTCTCTGCTTTTCTAAAGCTCCACTAAAATTTTAGCAATCTGTAAATTTTAATCAAATTTGCTGCAATAATAATATTGAAATTAATCAGAAAATTATTTGACGAAACGTTGAAGGTTGCTTCGAAAATAAACCGAATTTTTTAAATGTTTTAGTTTTAATCGAAGGATAATATATTTGCGGTTGTTCTAAAGGAATTTTTAAGACGATCTGATTTAAAACGACTTTTAAAAAAAATAAAATCTGTGTAAAATTGTATCAACTATTTTTCGGCTGTTTTGAAAACTTTCGTATTTTTAAAAGTAATTATCCGATCGGCTAGAAATTTTCTTTAGAACAGTTGTTGAAGCTTTAAGATTCTAAAAATTGAAAAACAATCAAGAAATTATATTTCGTTTTGAAAATTCTTACGACGTTATGTTGATTTTTGTTTCCTATGCGCTCCCATGTGCATGAGAGAAAGAGTACTATACATTTTCTGTCTCACTTATGCCCGCCTTAAGGTTGTGATTTTTTAAGTAGGAGACATAAGCTCCTCCCCTTTTATTTACAGACCGATAGTTGCGTTTTAAAAATTGAACGTGAATCCCAACAACCTTTTTGCAGATCTCTTGATTTGTTTTCAAGAAATAAATTGTTCGTCTTTGCTAAACTAGAATTGTAAATTGCAACATTTTTATTAGCCTAATTATACAAAAATATTTTTGCTTAGTTATTTATAATAAAAAATCTTGGAGATTAATTATTTCTTATACAATGTTCATTATACAAAAATCATTTAAAAATACAGCGCTCTCTGCTTTTCTAAAGCTCCACTAAAATTTTAGCAATCTGTAAATTTTAATCAAATTTGCTGCAATAAAAATATCGAAATTAATCAGAAAATTATTTAACGAAACGTCGAAGGTTGCTTCGAAAATAAACCGAATTTTTTAAATGTTTTAGTTTAATCGAAGGATAATATATTTGCGGTTGTTCTAAAGGAATTTTTAAGACGATCTGATTTAAAACGACTTTAAAAAAAAATAAAATCTGTGTAAAATTGTATCAACTATTTTTCGGCTATTTTGAAACTATCGTATTTTTTAAATTAATTAACCGATCGACTAGAAATTTTCTTTAGAACAGTTGTTGAAGTTTTAAGATTCTAAAAATTGAAAAACAATCAAGAAATTATGTTTCGTTTTGCAAATTCTTACGACGTTATGTTGATTTTTGCTTCCTATGCGCTCCCATGCGCATGAGAGAAAGAGTACTATGCATTTTCTGTCTCACTTATGCCCGCCTTAAATCACGAAACTTAAATCAATTTTGCAGTGTGATTTAGTTGAAATTAATGAGTTGGTGTTTCTATTAAATGAATAAGTACGTCAACACGAAATAGATAAGTTGATTTTATTAGATCTACGAATGCTTGTTGTGATTTTTTAAACAATACGCATAATTTTAATTTATTTTTCAAAATTTTGTACATTAGTTTGTTAATTTGTTTTAATATCCACATAAAAATGACACAAAGAAGTTCAGGAAATTATACTAATTGTTTTTTTCTTGTTTTTCCTCATACCTATCAATTAATTTCAAATTTATTTGTATTTTATTTTTTTTGAAATTAATACTATGAAAAGTTCCAGCGCGCCCAACCAGTGGGCGCTAGTTGTGAACTTGCACATAGTCTATAAGTGTCAAAATTAGTTTTGACCGTTTCAATTCTTTTTCAAGCTACGCCGCTGGATCGCCTGTATGTATTTTTTACCGTGTTAAATTTGCGAGTCAAAACGTATGGGCGTCCGCCATTTTGAGACTCATTAAATGTAGTAAATTGTGTGGTTATGAATAGTGCAAAGGCGTGCATATCAGATTTTATTTTAAATGGATTTGATTCCTCCAGATGCTTGTAAGTGAACTTTATCCCTTTTTGGTTTAAGAATGCTTAATAATATTATGAAAACGTTAATATTCGTGGTTACACGTATCAAAATATAATGCAATAATTTACAATTAAGAATGTCATCTTTACTCCTATTTTATGTAACGCCACTGGAATTGCATTTAGGCAACCGCCATCAGACTCGATTTGTCTCGTAAAATTATTCTAAATGCTACTTCCTCCCTTATCAATTGGTTTTGATAAGCGCCATTACACGGAAATTTCGCAAGGAATGGACGTGTAATCTTGGTGTTTGTCCATTTTTAGTTTCTATTTGTTTTAATTTAATTTAATTTTGCCGGATTAACGGGTAAATATAGCATTTTCTTTCAAATTAATTTGTTTAAGGTGCTAGATCAATAGGCGCTGAGCTAGTGTCAAGTTCAATTCAAAAACCAATTATCGCAGCAAGTTGAAATTTTCAGAACATACGAAAAATATGATATTACTTAACATCTCATATTTTTCATTAAAAAAAATTTAATATTTAAAAAAAAGTTCTCAAATTTTCAATAAAATACACTTTAGTTATAAATAATATAAAATGGGATGTGTAAAACAAAATCTACCATACTGATTAACTGAAAAAAAAAAATTATTTTTCTAGGTTTGGCTTGTAAACTTGACACTAGCATTCAAGCAATCTGCATGAAATTTGAAATTGGTGCCATTGCATTAACCAATCAGAAGAAAACGTACAGTTCAAGCATTTTCAAAAAGAGGTCACCACTCAATGTTGACGCAAACCATATCCATTATTGTATTGAGGTACTATATAAAGTGGTCATTTAAGTCTACCGCTTCGAGGTAGGTACTTACCCGTTAATCCGGCAAAATTAAATTAAATTAAAACAAATAGAAACTAAAAATTTTGTGTCAATTCCATTGCAATGTTATACCTGTTTGAAAAGGTATGCATCTTGAATAAAATAAAATATCTATAGTCGATCTCATATTAGCAGTAAGTAGGTGGCAGGTCGTCTGCAAAGTCACATTTACAAAGACAGAATGGGAAATGATTGAAAATTTTAAAGAAATGTGTGTTGCCTAATGTAGAAGTTTACAAAATACTTTTAGAAAACGTAATTTCACAAATTTATTTCAATTTTAATGTGATTTTGATAAAATAGATAAAGGAAGGCTGCATAGGAACTATTTAATTTTAACATTATACATTCTGACATAATATTTTTTTTTTTTTTTTTTTTTTTATTGAATTTTAAGAAAAGTTACAATCTGCTATAAACAACAATAAGTAACATTGTATGTCGTGATTAAGAAATGGCTTGCAAGAGATAGCCCAGTGGCTCACTCTTCCAATATGGGGCATTCTATGATGTCATCAAGTCCAGTGGGTCACGTCGCCTAAGTCTTCTTATTTGGGGTTGATTTAATAACTCTTCAGCATATGGGTTGGGATGAACCTGTAATCGGCATTGGTATCTCTCGCTGAGCCTTCTTATTTCCTCTTGTACTGTTGGAACCTTAAGTTGATCGTGAATTACTTTGTTGGGATAGTAGGTGGGTACATTAGCAATTAGTTTCAATACCTTGTTTTGGTAGATTTGTATTTTATTAATATTTGTGGTACTTGCAGCTCCCCACAGTTGCAATCCATAGGTCCATACTGGCTTTAAGACTATCTTGTATATCAAGAGTTTATTTTCCAGTGATAGTTCTGAATTTCTGCCTATTAACCAATATATTTTGGAAAGTTTAAGTTTAAGTTGTTGTTGTTTGGACTTTATGTGTTGAGCCCATGTTAGCCTACGATCGAGATGAATACCTAAATACTTTACCTCTTCCAATTGAGGTATTGGTTGATTGTTGAATAGTACTACTGGGCAAGTACCTCTTCGCAGAGTGAAGGTAACATGAACTGACTTGTCTTCGTTTACACCAATTCTCCATAGCTCAAACCATTTGCAGATTTTGTTTAGATGATTTTGTAATATTTCTGAGGCCACTGCACTATATGAATTGGACGCCATTATGGCCGTATCATCTGCAAAAGTAGCGAGGGTAGTATTTGTGTCTGTCGGTAGATCCGCCGTAAAAAGGAGATATAGAATCGGTCCCAAAACACTCCCCTGGGGCACGCCAGACTCAATGGAAAATAATTCTGATGCAGACTCTTGTTGATTCACAAAGAAGTGTCTATCCTTTAGGTATGATTGGAGGATTATGAAATACGTGCATGGCAGATTTTTTTTGATTTTATATAGAAGTCCATCATGCCAGACTCTGTCGAATGCTTGAGATACGTCTAAGAATACAGAAGAGCAAAATCTTTTTGATTCCAAGTCAGATCTTATTTTGGTTGCGATTCTATGAACCTGCTCTATCGTTGAGTGTCTTTGCCGAAAACCAAACTGGTGATCCGGGAGGATTCCTTTCTCAACAAGCAGCGGTTGTAGCATTTTCAGTAAGATTTTTTCAAACACCTTAGAGAGCATTGGGAGTAGGCTGATGGGTCTGTATGATGTCACATTGTTTCCATTTTTTCCAGGCTTATGTATCATGATAATTTTTGAAATTTTCCATTGTAGAGGAAAATAACCTAGCCTCAGGATAGCGTTGAACAAGATGGTTATCATTCGAAAACCAGCGTCTGGCAGTTCTTGCAGTGTTTTGCCTGTGATAAAATCGAAACCCGGTGCTTTTTTAGAGGAAACCTCGTGACAAATAATCCTACGTACTTCTCTCTTCTTAATTTTTTTAATTGGCAGTGACATTTGGTAGGGTGCATTAAGTAAACAATGAATGTGGTCCTCTTGGGTTAGGTTGCACTTTCTGGGTAAAGGTTTAAATACACTTGTAAGATGTTGTGCAAAAGTATCAGCCTTTTCTTTGTTACTTCTAGCCCAGTGTCCGGTGCTTGTCCTGATGGGAGGTATATGTGCCTGGGGTCCATTTAGATTTTTTGTTGCTTTCCACAGCGAATAATCTGTGTTCTTTGAGGCTGACAGGCCTTGCAGGTGGTGTTGTACTTCTTCGTTTTTCAAATCTTTAAGTACTTTTTTTAATACTCTGGCTGCTCTATTAAAACGAGTTTTGTCTGTAGGGTGTAGTGTCGACTGCCATCTTTTTCTAAATCTTCTTTTGTTCACGATTAGTTCGTGAACAAACATTGTACATGTGTTTACTTTAGCACCCCCCCTTGGGTCCCGTGTTGAATTCCAACCAGCCGCCTGAATAACTTTTGTAAGATGTTCGACTGCTTGATCGAGGTCTTCTTCGTTTTTTATTGTGAGTTGTTGATTTAACGATTCCGTAATTGAATTTCTGTAGCAGTGCCAGTTGGTATTTTTGTTATGAAGTATTGGTGGTTTACTTTTTTGCTTGACTTGCGTTGAAAGGGTGACCAAGATAGGGGTATGATCTGAGGAAAGATCCAGAGAAGACCTAATAGATAAACAATTTGTTGAGATTCCTTTCGTTATACAGAAATCAAGTAAATCTGGGATTTTATGTTGATCTGCTGGCCAGTATGTTGGTTCTCCAGTTGATATGTGATGGAAATTGTTTGTCGTTATTGTATGATATAGCTGTCTGCCTCTAGGAGTAGTTAGTCTAGATCCCCAATAGGGGTGTTTGGCATTGAAGTCACCTCCCACAATAAATCTCTGGCCCAGAGTGTTAAAGAACTGATCGAAGTCTTCTTTAAGAATTCTTAGATTAGGAGGGCAATAAATTGCTGTAATAAGTAGTTTGCCATTCCAGTCTTCTACTTCCAAGCTTGTTGCCTGCAAGTATCTTTTAGAATAGGGTTCAAGTTCATGATGTTTAATTGAGCTTTTTATAATTATTGCGGTGCCTCCTCTTGCTCTTTCGCCTGGATGATTCGTATGATAAACACTGTACTTGGGTATTCTTAAGTAGCTTCTGTCGGTAAAGTGGGATTCCGAGACCAATAGTATATCGATGTTTTCATTTATTAAAAATTTTTGTACTTCGTGACCATGTTGTAATAAACCATTCGAGTTCCAGACAGCCATATGTAACGACCGGTTCATTAATTGATTTTGGAGATCAGTGTGGTGAGAAGAGTCAAGATTGAATCCATTCTCTCCATTAACTTTGTCATAATCAATTCTAAATTATTTAAGTTATTTGGCTGTTGCGCTGAGGCATTTTTGTTTTGATCTTGGATATAGACCGTGTTTTGTTCAGGTGGAGTTATAGTTTGTCTTGCTTTTTGGGCATATGATACACCGGGATTGATGTTTGATACATTAACATTATTTATTTGTTGATTTGGTTGTCTTGCTCTAAGCGGAGGATATTTTTGTTTTTGGAGTTGCTTGATATAATTGCAGCCTCTGTAATTTGCAGGATGTCTTTCACTGCAGTTGACACACTTGACGTTCTCACCAATTCTACCCAATTTATGACAATCACGAGTATGGTGGTCACCGGAGCACTTGACGCAACGAGGGTTGTAATGGCAGTAATTTTTTGTGTGGTTCATACGTTGGCAATTTGTACATTGCGGAATCATACGTGTGGGATGAGGAGGTTCGAATTTTACTATTGCATTGAGAAGACCCTTGATCTCGTATATTTCTTTATTATTTGGAGCTGCTTTTAATGCAATGTGAAATAGAGGAAGTGGTTGTTTTGTTTTTGTGTGCACAATATTGCTCAAGTTTACTACTTCGTGTCCCAATTGTTTGAGTTCGTTCTTAATAGCTTCCGTATCCGTTGTTTGATGCAGGTGTCTTAAAACGACTCTAAAAGGTTTATTTTCCTTACTTTGAAATGTATTGAATTGGGTGCCTTTTTTATGCAGCTCTGTGATTACTCGACTGTAGTGTGCAGGCTCGTTGACTCGAATAGTAACATTCTCCCTGGTGGTAGTTTTGATTATAAAATTATTGCCTGCTATTTCATTCAATAACTTGGTTAATGGTTGAATATTTTGAACTCCACTAACCTTGATTTCGGGAACTAACTAAATGGACTATATAGTCCATTTCATTTAAGCATGCAGAGAATAATTTGTACTAAAATGATGACCTTCAATATTAGCCAATGAAATTGTCACGAAGTTAGCCGCTTTTACACTGCTGAAATTTACGTGTTGCTGACAGATAACATTTAATTTTTCATATTATGTCAGAATGTATAATGTTAAAATTAAATAGTTCCTATGCAGTCTTTCTTTATTAATTTTATCAAAATCGCATTAAAATTGAAATAAATTTGTGAAAATACGTTTTCTAAAATTCTACATTAGGCAACACACATTTCTTTAAAATTTCGAATCATTTACCATTCTGCCTTTGTAAATATGACTTTGCAGACGACCTGCCACCTACTTACTGCTAATATGAGATCTACTATAAAACAACTAGTGACATCTTCAAATTTGCATGGACTATTCCTTTTGATCTAGGACTTTAACAAATTATTTTTAGCACCCAGGTTACTGGTAGTTCGTTATATCGTTATAATAATTGTTCGTATTTGGTTTCTTATCAATTCATATTTTTGTCGTCGTAAAATGGAGGTTTATCCAGTTTGGAAATCTTTTCTTATCCACCATATGGCTACCGCTTTACTATGACAATATTTTAATACATCGTCTTTGGGAATATTTGGGATTGATGAAATTTTTAATATTACGTTGGTGCGAAGAATGGTTTATTTGACCTTCTTTGATTTTGATTCTTGATGGTTTTTTTTGTTCACAAGAGTATGTTTCCTTGTGAAGTGTTTATACTGGATGGGTCAAAATATTACTTCAAGTTGGAGAGCCAAACTTTGCAAATTTTCCTATTTTTACCATCTTTATATTTTGGGATGTCAAACCTCAACTTTCAAGCAGATGATTGGATTTGAAGATGCTTCCGTGAAGATTAATTGATTTGTAGTCACAACTTACTCGTTTGATAAGTCTTGGAACTGGCAGGCATGTTAATTTTTTAATGAGTATTTTATGTTCTCTATTTTGTAGACTTTCATTCCTGGATGGTAGACCAATTGAATGATGAAGTAATATTGTTGATTTCGAAGGGTCCTGACGGAGGAAATATACTTGCAGATTCGCAAAATTGGTGGTACGGCATTTAGGGTTAGTCGGATAGAGATGCATATACTTATTTATTGATGATGCTGTGTGTCAGGTTCTATTTTGAGTCAATGATCCCGAGTATTTAAAATTCGGTGTGCGATTAATCTTTGCTGGAGCATATAACTGCGTTTTGTTGAGTTATCCTCTTCAAGAATACTCAACTGTATTTTTTTGACAACTACCCTTCAGGTTGATGTCAGTTCTTCATATTTGCATTTTTAAAATTTTTGTTTCCTAGTACATAGTGTGCCAATAAAGTAGCTGCACACATTTCAAGAATAAAAATTCAGCATAAAATATGATTCTATTTGGTCAGAAATTTTTTCTCATTATCTTTACTATAATGCACTTTGATTACATTTAGTTTAATTCGTTATATTCGCGATGAAGGTTGCTGAACAAAATTATTTACGTAAAAGGGTCTATGCAATGCTTGGACAGCACGAAAGAAAGTTTGTTTTAAACCATTTTTTAAGTGAGAAAGTTAGTCGTAGAACCATTCACAGCATTTTCAAACGGTATGATAATGGTTTACCTACTGCGAATAAAAAAAAGTCGGGCCGCAAACCATCATTGACACACAAAAAACGCCAAGAACTGAAAGAAGCGGCTGTAAACAAAATTGGAAGTTCAAATCGCAATTAGCATATAAATTTAAAATTTCAAAAGAAACTGTTAGACAAAATTTGTTAAAAATGGGTGTAAAATAACACAAGAGAGTGTATGTACCACGGTATACGGAAAATCAATTGGAGGAAATCCCAAAAAAGTGTCGTTTGCTTCGACGAAATCATTTAAAACCGAACATTGTGCTGGTTATGGACGATGAAAAATATTTTAGTTTCTCGTGCAGCAATCGTGTAGAAAATAAATATTTTTATACTGATTTTATTCAGAATAGTCCTAATAATGTCAGATACATTCCAAAAGCAAAGTTTGAACAAAAAATTTTGGTGTGGTGCGCTATATCAAAGAGAGGAATTTCTCAGGTGTACATTCAACCATCGAAAGGTCCAGCAATCAATGCAGACGTCTATATTGAAAAATGTTTAAAAAAATTGAAACTTTTTATTGAAACTCAGCATAAAGACAACTGGCCCGATCTCGCATCGAGCCATTATGCCAAAAACACCATCGATTGGTTAGTTACCGAAAACATTAATTTTGTACCAAAACAGGCCAATCCTCCAAGTGTACCAAAGGCTCGTTCAATTGAAGATTTTTGGGCTCTACCCAGCAAGGAGGTATACAAGGGAGGCTGGGAAGCTCAGACATATAAACAGATGAATCGGCGAATTCGCCATTGTGTTCGAATAATCCCAATGGATGATGTCCAAAGGATAATGGAAGACGTTCCAAGAAAATTACGATGTATCTAGGATAACGGTCAATAAATACTATACAAATAATTTAATTTTAGAGTTTAAGATGTACAATAAAGAAATAAAATTTAAATTATTAGAATTGTTTGTGCTTGTATTGAAAATTTTTGTTTGAAATGTGTGCAGCTACTTTATTGGCACACAGTCCTCAATTACGTGCTAGTTTTACTTGCTCATTATGTGTGTATTTTATGTTTTTCTGTTAATTTAGTGAATTAATTAAACATGTTGACCTCAACTATTTTTCTATTTTTGTTTTTACAATAAATCGACTCTTCACTACTTTTTAGTATTATTTGTATCAACTGACGTCCACTATAACATCATTATTTCCATTTGGCTGAGATGAGATCGGAGTATGATAAAGACCTAATGGAACCGAATCCACGATGCTTTCCGAAATCCACGCTCTCGAGAACTGCGTTTTAGGTAACAAGGCTAGCTAACGCGTAAAGACCATCTACGGTTAAGCAAGTGGCTGTTGTAGCGAAACTTGAGCAGTTTTCGTTACAACATTAAGGAGCTCTACATGTCTTAATGTGAGGGTTACCATTTGATTCTATGTAAACTTCTCTAAGCATCAAAATTCTCGTCGCATTGCATCACTTAAGGCTGAACGCTTGAAGAACCAATGAAGAATCATCATATGGCCCGGGACTTGATAGTTTACTGTAAATATCAATATTTTAAGAAATAAGTTAATCAAGAAAAACGCAACAAAAAACTTGAAACGTGTTTTCTCAAAATCGACATTTTTCAAACTTGTCCCAACGATTACTCGATAACTAATAAACCGATTTTCAATTTCATTTGGTGATTTTTTATATTTTGAGAATTATATTAAAGCTGCTTGAATACAAAAAAAAGGAGACCCTAGAAATTAAATACCATTTGAATAAATGCCCAAACTTTTTGTTAAATGAACAATTGGATCTAGTAAGCGGACCGCTTGTAGATATTTGAGTAAAACTCAGGGAAACCATTGACTAATAAGTCATAATATTAATTATTTTTTTTTGAAATATCAGATAACTACCGCTCAAAAGTTTGGAAACAAAAGATAACACTAAATTAATTTTTATATTTTTAACATTTTTACATATTATGTAATTTTATTTATATAGAAGAATTTTAAGAAATACATCAATAAATGACATAGAAAAGAAAAAAATTATTAAAAAAATATATATCTACAATTGAAATTTTACATTAATTACTTAAACTTTCCGTTCATTGAAGTAGCCTCCATTACTTTTAATTACTTGGCTGCACAATTCTCGGCATTCTGCATCAAGTTTTTCTAATTGAACCACTGTTAGGGCATTCCAAGACTCTTGTAGCGTTTTTAAAAGGTGTTGCTTTGATGTTATAGGTATTTTTCTTACTTGCCTATCGAGTGCCTTGCTCCTGATCTTCTAGATAGCCTCTACACAAACGAGATGAATGTTTGGGGTCGTTATCCTGCTGCATCGCGAAAGGAGAGCCGATTAACCTCACACCCGATGGCAATGTGTGCTTTTGTAGAATATTCAAATAATCTTCTTTACGAAAGATTCCCTTAATTTCTACTAAATCTCCTACCCCCGAAGCACAAAAACATCACCAAACAAGCGCTGACCCACCCCCATGCTTCACAGTTGGAACTACACATTCAGAAACCATTTTTCAGACTTGTGTCTGCGCACGAAAACCTTTCTTTTATTTCCAAATATTTCAAATTTGGATTTGTCAGTCCAAAGGACCTTTTTCGACTGGTCTAACGTCCAATCTTTGTGCAGTTTAGCCCATTGGAGACGCTTTTTTTATTTTGCGGTCTAAACAGAGGTTTTCGGACTGCTACGCGCCCAGAAAGTCCGGCAGCCACCAACCTTCTTTTCACCGTACTTGTTGATACCGGAATTTTCCTTATAGTATTGACCTCTGCCATTATTTCAGGGGCCGTTAATCTTCTATTCCGCTTCCTGGTTGTAGCGATGAACAGATCCTCTTGTGTTGAAGTCACTTTTGGTCTGCCACTTATTTTTTTATCAGTAGCTTTATATCGCGTAATAGTATAGTGTAGTCCCTAAAGTGATAAATTTAATTTTTTTGCGATATAATGCAGTTTTTTTTTTCGTTATAAAGCGTACTAACCGCACTACGTTTTTCTAAACTAATTTGATGTTTTTCGCCATTATAAAATAAAATTACACGCAGAAGGAATTCGAAGCAAATTTATGAATGATTTACATTTTTCAATGCATTTTATTTTATATTGGAACTTGCAAAAGGGTCATAAAATAAAAAAATCTGCAGTTTTGGGTATTTATTTTCATAAAATTAAAATTAAAAGTTTTAATTACTCAAATTGGTTCAAAGTTCACCCTGGTCAAGCTAGCACCCCACACCTCTTCAAAATAAAAAAAAAAATTTATACTATAATTATGGACTAATTATGGACTAATTTTGGACAGCATTCACAAATTTTGGACAACAACGGTTTCGCGATAAATGATAAATCTTTGGTGGGGGTGCTGAGTTGAGGTCAAGCTAGCACCCCCACCTCGAAAAAATGACTTTTTAAAAATTAAGTATGCCATAATTATGGACTAATTATGGACTGATTTTGGACAGCATTCGCGAATTTTTGACAACAACGGTTTCGCTATAAAAGAGAAATCTTTGGCGAGGGTGCTGAATTGATGTCAAGCTAGCACCCTCACCTAGAAAAAATGGCTTTTTTTAAATTAAGTATTCTATGATTATGGACTAATTCTGTGGCAAATTGACAAAAGGGAATAAGTCTGATTTTGTAAATTTTCAGGGGAGCTCAAAGAAGTTCAGTTTAATACTAAAAATTCTTGTAATAAGTAGTTTAAATATTTGAGCACATTTTTTATTTGTTTTTTTTTACCTGAAAAACAATTCGCTCATTATAATTTTGCCCGGCTAGTTATAACTTTTTAAAAATCGAACGTTAAATAGAATTTTATGCCGAAATGCAGCTGTCCTCTTATCATTTAAACTCCGTCGTTCCTTTAGATTTATTTCATATATTGTATAAAAATTTGACCACCATTAAATTCATTCCAAATCATCGATCAAAATTTCACTTTTTTGTCTATTTTTACCTTATCTTTTAATCAACACCTATAATAGCTTCTAATTCTTATGTTTCCAGTTTTTAATTTAAAATATCAAATATTAAACCCAATCATCTGTTCACTAAAATTTACTTTTTTTATTTTATTGATTTTTCAAAATACAAATCAAAATTCAGGGGATTAAAAATTATACTTGATGCCCCTCGGCCATCTTGGCAAGAAGCCATTATCTCCTCGCCAGTTGGCGTCAGGTTGTCCAGCTAGCGGTAATTTTAAAATTATAATAAAAATAAAATAAAATTTTAAACTTAATGTTTAAATACCCCCCTCCTTTTGTACACAGTCGTACCACGACAAAAATTTAAAATACCATGTTACAAGAACATAAGCTGAACTTCTTTTACCTCACTGAACATTTACAAAATGAGACTTATGTCCGTTTTCAGCAACATTTATTTAGGAATTTATTAGTAAAGAATTCTTTACGTTAGGTATTTCATATAATAATACTTAGGAACATTTGTATTTCACCAATATAAAAGTTCTGATAACTAACGTTAGAGATTTCTTAACGCTCTTAAAGAGCCAAACTCAAACTCACAGCTTTGCTGAAAATTAAATTTGATTTTCTAACCTAACTCTCACAGTTAGGGAATTCATAACGTTAGGGAGCTGTTGGTGAAATCGGGCATTATTCCCTTTTGTCAATTTGTCACAGAATTATGGATAAATGATCAAATTTCGTAGGGCGAAATTATTTTAATTATTTAACATTTCAAATACTAATGTTTTTATTTAAAATAATAACTTCTTATTCTCTTCGTCAATTAGGGGGCGTCCATTAATTACGTGAGCTCAAATTGGGGGGCAAAATCTCACCAATGGGGTGGGGGGGATTAATGAAAATCTCACGTCAACTTCTAAATTCTGAGAATTTACATTTATTCCAGTCATAGATAATATTAAATATAAAATTAATATTATAAATATTGGCTATGGCCGGGATTCCCCGATTTGAAGCAAGAACTATATATTATCTCCCGTACTATCAGTAATTATAAAGTATCTATTACTCACGCTATTAAGTCACTCATCACTCATATAGCCCGGCTATGGAAAAAAAGGAAAAAAATTTCTCGTAGAAATGAAAGACAAGGGATCAATTGATAGCACAACGTATAAAAGCTTTACTAGACATAACTCTATTAGTCCTAAACTTTACAAATACGGAAAACACATAAAAAAGAATCTACACTAAGACCAGTAGTGAGTTGCACAAAATCCACGTCACACAATGTTGCAAGATTCCTAAGTGTTTTATTGACGAAAGTGCTGTCGACTTCTATATACATTATAAAGAGTTCCAAAGAATTTGTAGATAAAACCAAATCATTAAGCCTCCCGGAAAACTATGTTTTGATATCCCTCGATGTTGTGCTCCTGTTCCCAAGCATTCCTAAAAACATGGTTATAAAAGTTGTACGAGAGAACTGGAACTATATCAGTTGCTACACTGAATTACAGTTAGACGAAAATCAGACTTATTCCCTTTTGTCAATTTGCCACAGAATTTGTCCATAATCATAGCATACTTAATTAAAAAAAAAGCCATTTTTTCGAGGTGAGGGTGCTAGCTTGACGTCAATTCAGCACCCCCACCAAAGATTTATCTTTTATCGCGAAACCGTTGTTATCGAAAATTCGCGAATGCTGTCCAAAATTAGTTCATAATTATGGTATAAGTACTTAATTTTTAAAAAATGTTTTTTTTTGATGTGGGGGTGCTAGCTTGACGTCAACTCAGCACCCCCACCAAAGATTTATCTTTTATCGCGAAACCGTTGATTTTGAAGAGGTGGGGGTGCTAGCTTGACCAGGGTTCAAAGTTCGTCGATGCCGTCCGGCAAGTGCTAGTAGGTAAAAATCCCAACATTTGTTTAAATCCTATTCAATTTTAAGAAAATGTGTAGGCGGATTTTCCGTAAATTTTTACGTTTATAACTCAAAACTGATGTTGTGTGAAATTTATTTCAAGTTTAAATAGTATCTACATTGTAGTAAAATTATTAATATTATAAAAATAATTGAAGTGTTTCCAAACTTTCGAGCAGTAGACATTTATAAACTGAACGATGGTATAAAATATCGAAACATAATGTATTTGAATCAGGGCCGTAGCTAGGGGGGGGGCATCGTGGGGCAATGCCCTACCTTAAAAAAACTATCAACTTTACCTTCTTTATATTCTAATGACGACAATCGATTGACCAGATACAGAGCAAGTAAATTTTTTACTTTCGCCCTACCTGTAACCATCACACTGCCCTACCTTAAATTCAAAGCTAGCCACGGCCCTGATTTGAATGGATAGGCTGTAAACCTATTTGAATAAGTAAAATTTTTGACAAAAAATCGTTAATATTTATAATTTGTTACAAAAAAATAAGCTTAATAAAAAAAAAGGTAATAATGTAAAAATCTTGGTGGACGTTGTTGCAGATATTTCCATTAAATTAAAAATAAATATGTCATGTTAGAATTTAGTAGTAGATATTTATTAATAATATAATTTCCTGTGAGCGACAGAAGGCCAGAACTACATAAATCATTACAACTAAATTATTTCGAATACTATTATTATATAATTTGAATATAAAATTAGAGGTTTAATGAAGTGCGTGAAGTTAGCCCCCTTTTTTCAAAAACTAGAAATATTTTGATTGTGTTGTATTCACTGGTGTTAGATTGTAATATAATTTTTTTTCATTTCGCGAAGCATAAAATTGCGCTGGCCCCCCTTTTTTATTTTTGTTTTGTATTGTGTTGAATTCCATTTGTACTGTTCTGTATTATTAAAAATTAAAGTCTAAATTTTAACATTAACCACGTAAATCGCAAAACAAAATTTTGCGCTGGCCCCCCTTTTTCAAAAATTTAAAATTTTTTATTTTGTATTGTGTTGTATTTAATTTTTATTGTATGTAGTATTAAAAATTAAAGTCCTAAGTTGAACATTAATCGCGTAAACCGCGAAACAAAATTTCGTGCTGGCCCCCCTTTTTCAAAAATTTTGAATTTTTGTTGTTGTATTGAAATGTATTCAATTTGTATTGTTTGTATTTTTAAAAATTAACCTCCTAAGTTTAACATTAGCCGCGTAAACCGCGAAACAAAATTTTGCTTTGGCCCTTCGACTGACTGGCTTGCTGGCTCAAAATTTATGTTGTATTATGTTGAATCACAAAAATTAAAGTCCTGATCCTGTCCTGATATCAACCTTTAAAATAACCACAGAAAATCAATGTTATTTTGTAACACACTTTTTATATTTTGCACTAGGAAACCTTTATTATAAAGATCATGTTAAAATAAGAGTTTGTTAAAACGATACGTAATACCAACTTGCCGAAAACCTTTATGTTATCTCATAAAGGTTACCTTTATAATAACGTCTGTGATACATAAGAGACCTGAATCATCACACTTTGGTGACATTTTCGTTAAACGTTGTTGTCAAATGTTTGATGAAAGTAGCGCCTGTCATACTTTCCTTCTACTTTATCGTTCAACTTTTGAATAATCATGCGCATTACTGCTAAGCTATTGTTATTATCGAGATCCCCACCCAAAAATTTTCATCAAACTTTGGTTAAACTTTCTAACTAATGTTTGACAAGAAAGTTGAATGGAAGTTCATCGAAAAGTTTAATAATGTAATAATACACGCTTAAGATTTATTCAACATAGACAATCCAATGACAATGGTAATTTATTCGTTACATATCTATAGTATAATATTATGAACCGTTCTTTTATGCAATAAACTCCTTTTCTTTGTACTGTTTTGTTACTGACTTAAATACCTACCTGTTTAATGTGATCTCAAGTATCGATATTTTACTCTTTTTAATTACCTAGTATGTAGAACCCTCATTGCGATATTTTTAAATATTTAGAAAAGTTTGTAAATTGAAATTTTCGGACAAGGTAGGTAATCGTGTTTTATTTTTATGATTATTAAAAGAAAGATTATTACATTTATCCAAATTTAGAACAACCATCTGCTAAGTCGTTTTTGTATTTTTTGCTATCTGAATCTAATCTGTATATTCAAAAATTGAATTTCCTACATTTGCAAAATTGAATTTCCTGATCTCATTTATTTAATTAAGCTTATAATCAAACAAATAATGTACTATGTTTATTGTTTATGCACTACGTCGGTCGTTTAAAATTCCATGTCGAATAAATGCTTATTCGAATAAATGTTGAGTCGAACAAATGTATGTCGAATAAAATTCCAAGATGAGCAAATGCTCATTCGAATAAATGCTTTTTGGCTTCAAGGATTCAGAAACACAGCAATCTCTTTGATTGGCTCGCCTCAAGACCTGGATGATGCGTTAGCTCACGCATTAGAATTTGAGACAGCGAAACAAGCATCTCATCGTGGTAATCATCGCGTACGATGTGTAGTAGAGGAAGACAGCAAAAAAACGGAAACAAGTGTCGAAGAGGTGGTGCGACGGGTATTGCGAGAAAGAATGCCAAAAAGAAGAAAAACCAAGTGCTGGAACTGTGGGGATATGGGACATTTTCAAAGATCTTGCCTCAAGCCAAGAAGACAACCAGAAAAGCAGTCGGAAAACTAGAGTGGGTGGCCAAAAGTCGACCTCTACCGCCATCATGCCCCGGAAACCTGTGTTTATGTGGCACAAGCGGCTAACCACAAAGGCCGCCTATACGTTGATGGAGAAAATAATGGAAAATTAGTTTCATTACTAATTGATACCGGAGCAACAAAATCTATCGCAAGACCTGATATAGTAGGAGCAGGTTCCAAAGTAAGGCCAACAACGGTGCGTCTTCGAACAGCAACGGGAGACTAAATAGCCCCACGCATGGTGAGGTTTCCACTATGGTTAAGATTGGAAACCAAGTACTTCAGCATGAGGTTTTGAGAGCTAACATTATTGGTGAGAGTATTTTGGGAATGGACTTTTTGAGCAAATTTGGGTGAGCATTGGATTTGCTAAATGAGCTGCATTTGCGTTAGACGGAAAATGCTGCTGTAGGGGTTTTGTTGGCAGAAGAAGTGACGTTACCTGGAAGAACAGAAAATATCATGATGGCGCTCTTAGAGAGAGACCTCCGGGATGGCTGTATCCGTGTGATAGAACCGATTGACGATGGTAAAATCAATAGAGGCGTTATGGTCGACAAGACTTTGGTCAATGTTAAAGAGATGGTACCAGTAAGGGTGATGAATGTCAATCCTGATTCAGTTACTTTAAAGAAGAACTTTGTGATAGGACAAGGTATGCCAGTCTCCCATGTCATCAGATGCATGAGCAATACCGAAACAACAGTTGGGAAGAATTGTCCATCACAGCTAGTCGATATGGTAGCTCCTTCATGCCAAGACCTTGACGAAACAAAGCTAAACAAAGTAAAAAGTTTGATTTGCCAGTACCATGACGTTTTTGCTTTATCGAACAACACAGAGGGAAGAACGATACCGTCAGACATAAAATTAATACTGGAAACGTTTAGCCAATACAACAGCATCCAAGGCGACTTCCTTTGGCAAAACGTGAAGAAGCCGAACAAATCAACACTGATATAGCTAAACAGGGAGTTATCGAACCATCTAGTAGCCCGTGGGCTTCACCGGCAGTCTTGGTAAAGAGGAAAGATGGATCGACAAGATTATGCGTAAACTATTGGAGGCTCAACGAAGCAACCAAGAAAGATAGTTTTCCCCTTCCCCGAATTGACGACACATTAAACACGCTCTCCGGCTCGCAATGTGTAACGTGTCAAAATTAGTTTTGACCGTTTCATTTCTTTTTCAAGCTACGCCGCTGGATCGCTTTAGTTTTTGAAAATATATGTGGTTTTGATAAGCGCCATTACACGGAAATTTCGAAAGGAATGGACGTGTAATCTTGGTGTTTGTCCATTTTTAGTTTCTATTTGTTTTAATATCATTTAATTTTGCCGGATTAGCGGGTAAATATAATATTTTCGTACAATTTAATTTGTTTAACAAATTATTTTTAGCACCCAGGTTACTGGTAGTTCGTTACAATTATTATTCGTTATTTGGTTTATCAACTTTATGTTTTCGTCGTCGTGAAATGGAGATTTATCTGTGTTGGAAATCTTTTATCCACCCATATGGTTTCTTACCTTTATTTTTGGTTTTACGATGACATTGTTTTTTTAACGTCACCTGTTGGAAGAATTGGGGGGCTGACGAAATATTTTGAGTGCGAAGAATGGTTTATTTTACCCTTTTTGAATTTTGATTCCTGATGGTTGGTTTTTGTTCACAAGAGGATGTTTCCTTGTGAAGTGTTTATTCCGGATGGGTCAAAATATCATTTCAAGTTGGAGAGCCAAACTTTGCAGATTTTCCTTTTTACCATCTTTATATTTTGGGATGTCACACCTCAACTTTCAAGCAGATGATTTGGTTTGAAGATGCTTCTGTGGAGATTAATTGATTTGTAGTCACACTTACTCGTTTGATGAGTCTTGGAACTGGCAGGCATGTTGATTTTTTAATGAGTATTTTGTGTTCTCTATTTTGTAGACTTTCATTTCTGGATGGTAGACCAATTGAATGATGAAGTAATGTTGTTGATTTCGAAAGGTCCTGACGGAGGAAATATACTTGCAGAGTCGCGAAATTGGTGGTACTGCATTCAGGGTAAGTCGGATAGAGATGCATATACTTATTTATTGATGATGCTGTGTGCCAGGTTCTATTTTGAGTCAATAATCCCGAGTATTTAAAATTCGGTGTGCGATTAATCTTTGCTGGAGCATAACTTCGATTTTGTTGGGTTATCCTCTTCAAGGATACTCAACTGTGTTTTTTTGACTGAGTTTACCCTTCAGGTAGATGTCAGTTCTTCAAATTTGCAATTTTTTTATTTTTGTTTTCTAGCACCTAGTCCTCAATTACGTGCTGGTTTTACTTGCTGATTATGTGTGTGTTTTATATTTTACTTTTAATTTAGTGAATTAATTAAACATGTCAACCTCAACTATTATTCTATCTTTGTTTATACAATAAATCGACTCTTCACTACTTCTTAGTTTTATTTGTATCAACTGGTGTCCACTTTAACATCAATATTTCCATTTGGCTGAGATGAGTTCTGAGTATGAAAAGGACTTAATCGAACCGAATCCACGATGTTTTCCGAAACACCCACGCTCTCGAGAACTGCGTTTTAGGTAACAAGGCTAGCTAACGCGTACAGAACATCTACGGTTAAGCAAGTGGCTGTTGTAGCGTAAATTGAGCAGTTTGCGGTACAGAACATAGGGAATTAACACGTAAAAACTTATTTATGCATATTCCTGCTTCCCTAATTATTTTAGAGAAAAAATGAAAGACACAAAAACAATGCAAAAAAACAAAAACAACCAGTCTGGAAAATGAAAATTTTAACGATTCTAAAAGAATTTTGGACCCTTTAAGTAGAGACTAGATGAAATTTGAAGATGAAAGTCCAAAATTCTTTTAGAACTGTTAAAATTTTCATTTCATTAAAATTTCATTAAAATACTTTTATTTAAAGCGGATCTGGAAAATTTCTCGCTCTATGAATATATTTCTACTTTTATTTAGATCATTCTCTAAGTACAAAATGCGCGAGTATGACCCCTTATCCGCTAAATCTGCTAATGAAATTTGGTTTGCTTGTTAATGTTGTTAAGAAAAAGACACACACAAAAATTTAGGAGGGGATCTGGAAAATTTCTCGCTCTATGAATATATTTCTACTTTTATTTAGATCATTCTCTAAGTACAAAATGCGCGAGTATGACCCCTTATTCCCTGAATCTGCTAATGAAATTTGGTGTGCTTCTTAATGATGTTAAGAAGAAGACACACACAAAAATTTAGGAGGGGATCTGAAAAACTGAGTGCATTATGAATAATTTGCTGCTTTCCCTATCTCTTGTAATACAAAGACTGTGACTATACACTGTTAGACCAGCGGAGTAAATTATTATGACTTTTGGCACTATTGTCTGTGTTATCATTCTAGGTATTAAAGGTTTATACTAGTTTTTATTATAGGGTATTTGGCGTTTGTATTTTTAAATAATATATGAAAATTATATGGGAGATCTGTATTGTGTTCATTTTTTAATTTGTATTGAATTGAAGAATTTAATTGCAATTTAAACCTTTTAGTTGAATACTTGTTTGTAATTAGGATACGTGAACGATTTATATATATCAGTATTCTAAAATTAATAGTTTTTAACTTAAAATATAAATTATTATATATTTGATCATTATTTATTTGGGCGACTGTAAAACCCGTGAGTATGAATCTGAGTATGAGTACAACTTCAGCCACGTAATTAGAATACGATTCTTTAGAATAAGTGTTAGATTAGCAAATATAATATTATAATGTTAGTCAGTTATAATTAAACCATTGAAGATTCAACAATAATTATTATAACCTTACTTCTCTTGTATTAATTTTCGTCAAGCTTAACATTTACTATAATATAATATAGTAATTCACATTTTTGTAACCAACAACGAAAAAACTTTATTAAATATAATAATATATAGAAGTGTTTAAATAGAAAAACTCGAAACATCAATTATTTTACTTCCATTTCAGCAGTACAACGGTACAGTACTATCAAAAGCAATTAGAAATTTTATAAAATGTAAAAATTTCCGATTAAATTGCCATCTAGTGACAATTTTTAAAAATTAAATTAACATTTGCTTCTTATGGAAATCGTAAACATTCGTCTTTATTGTTTATAATTATACTAATTGTTTAGATTTCAGATTATATATAATTGAAAATATACCGCAGCAACAATTATGTATTATTAATTTATTCTATAATCGTCAGATGATTTATATCAAATTCGTCGTCGCTTTATTTATTTTATTATTCAGATAATCATTATTTCTATTAACTGTTTTTCTAATATTGTCTTCATAAAGCTTTGAGTAACAACATGTAAAATTTTTATTTCTGTAGATTACGTATTATTTCAATTATACGAATGTTTGTTCTTATGGCTAAATAACATTCAAATTTGCCACTTAAAGTGTTGTTAATTCTGTTATTGTTATTAATTTATATGTTAATGCATTATTGCAAAACGCATGCTTGGTGTAATTAATACCTACAATAATATTATAATTTTTTGACATAATAAAATTACTAATGTTAATATTAATTAAATTATTTAAATAAACAATTTAAATAAAATTACCAGTTACTACTAGTAAACTTAAAGGGGTGGAAACATTATGTGACTGCAAGGGGCTGGCTATACAGCAGCCAACAGCGACACTAAACGAAAAGTTATCGCGAATGCCAACAAGTCAATAATTTTCACCACACCTACTATTAGAAATTAACTTTATAGGATGAAAATTATTTTCATGTGTTAAATATTATACAAACCGCGATTTACACTTTAATAAATAAAAATATACCATTGTACTATTATGTCTCAGTTTTGGGGTCGCTTGTAGTCTTTATAGAATATCAGTTGGCTTAATTTTAATAATGGTGTATAATATAGTATAATGGTATACATATTGTAAAGAGTATATCTACTTAAGTATAAATACATTTTTAACTTGTGAAATGTAATGAAAATGCAATAAAAATTCAAAATTGAACAAGTTAATAAACAATAAAAAAATTCAATATTCAAAAAATTCTGCGAAAGATATCGCTTTTTCATCAGAAAATTTATTTCTTATAATATAATATATTATTATAATAAGCGAGAAGAATGCAGTATTTTATTTATCCTTAGTATAATAATAGTATATTATGTGCCGAAGATTAAAATGCTTCATTACAGCGCAGCGGAGCGCTGAGATGCGTATAGCCGAACTCAACTTTAAGCGCGACGTTGGAATGAAGCTTGACACCAAGATTTGTATACTGTTTTATTCTCAATCAGTTTGTAAATAACAAATTTATAGCAAATAATTAACTTTCCTTGCCAAATTCCAATTCAATTTCATTTTTGACAATAAAAAGTAGTTTATCTATAGTTAGTGTAAAATATAAAAAAATAGCTTTTTATGATTTGTATTATTATATTTATGCATTTATGTATTTTATGCATGAGGCATGAATATAGCTCTCCTAAGTCACTAGCAATTTAAAAAGATCTGAACTCTTGTGCGAGTTTTCTCAACGACAGCTGCTCTTCTGCATTCCTTATTATAATCTATTATAATACTAAATAAAGAAATACAATAACAAATAAATTGTAACAGGTAAATAAATTATACTAATAAAGAAATAGTATAAATTATAATATACTAATTACTACTCCTATTATATTCTTAAAGTCGCTTTAAATCTATTATGTTTTCACACAGGATTTCTCGTAAGCGAAAACATACGATTTCTCGCGAAGTTGGCTAAACTTTATGTTTTTCAATATTTGCGTTCAAATCGTTGTAAGTGATTAAGAATACTTTACATAAGAGTTTGTTTTGGTTTTGAGTGTAGTTAACCCTACTTTTTAAAAAGATTCTTAACCCTTCATCGATATCTTGCGGTCACTGAGACCGCATCAAGTTTTAATTCAGACAGTATTTCAACACTAACGGATTTATACCATGGCAGTGGGAAGAAATTAAAAAATTAAATTTTTAATTATATATGGTATTATGATAATATTTAAGGTTATTTTAAGCACTTCTTCGTCTTAAAATTATGAAATTATTCAATAAACTTATGAATTCGCGGTTTCTCAAATTAACAGGTTGGCGGCGCTTTCGCTTAGTGTCATAATAGGGTCTTTTCACATTTTTTAAAAAGTATGCAGGAAGGTAGTTAAGTGACCATATAAGCAAAGTAACATTAAAAAAATTTTTTTTGAAAGTCTCACGTCTGAGTCTGTAATGAAATTTAAAATCAGATATTTACCGCGTAAACGGTTAAACACAACTAATGCTCTGTTAACAGTACTTAAATTTGAAACATGCGGATGGACGGACACGGGAGCAGAACATAAGGCTTCCTTACTATACTTTGTATATAATTAAGAAATTTGTAACTTGTGAAACAATAATATAATATATGAATTAAAACTAAAACAAGTTAATTAAACAATTCGAGAAATCAATATTTATGTAAGCTTTCGAAAGTGTATATTTTTAAGTATAATTAAATATATATATATATTTTTATTTTCAAAAATATCTGTACTTTGTATAGAAGCCTAAAATCGTCAAAATTTCGAGTCACAAAAATAAAAATTTGGGCTTAAAAAAAACTCTGCAACTTCGTTCACCAATCAGAAGAAGGCTTTTGATTTCTTCAGGCAGTAACATAACCGTGACTTGCTTTTAAATGTTGCCGAAAATTAATAAGGGTAGAATTACATTCTTTCTCACAAAACTGACAAATTCGCTGTTAGATAATAATATACGCAATAAAATAAATCAAACAGGGTAAACAACTTAATAATTAAAATCATCATGATCTTAACATAATGCAAGTACCTATATGTATACAAAACACAAACACCAACAGGTAAAAAAAATTCGCATTGGTTCTTGATTAGCTTTATTCTGATTCACAAATTTTCACAGGAAATGATTCAATTAATTATTTTATACTTTTTATTTCGTTTTAACAAGGTGGTATATTAAAATTTTAATTTTTTCCTCCCGCACGCACCTGTAAGGAAGTATAGGAATCGTGCTAAAAATCGGGTAGTGAGTTTTTGATGAATAAGCACGAATTAGGGTCATTACAACTAAATTTCCATATTTTCACGATGATGTCTGTATGTATGTACAGGGTGGGCCAATTTCGATAGTTCTTATGGGAAACTTGGTAACTATAAGAGATATGAAATAATGAATGGCGCATTCTCGATCTCTTTTTTCGAGAAAATCTCAATAGCCAAAATTAGAATTCGCTACCTTTTTTTGTTTTCGAGTTATTGCCACAAGTTCGATTTTTCGATAAATGTCGATATCTCGGTTGTTTTTCAAGTTATCAAAAAAATGTTAACACTTTCTTCGGGCACTTTTTCAATATCAATGAGATGGGCTAAAGAGATTTTAAATATCTATCTCAGTTTCAGAGTTATAACATAAAGTTTTGTTTTTTTAAATGGAAGCCATAGTTGAAAATTATATTTTTAAATAGCGTTTTTATCCTCTTTTCAACGATATACGTATAACATGATATATAACAATAAAAATATTATAAAATTACAGAAGACCGAAAAATTAAAAATAATAATAACATTTTTAGTAAAAAAAAAACAATCAAAATTTTAAATTGTAACAAAAATTTTACGACCAGAATTGGCAACAGCAAATACTATAGTATTTGGCAACAGCTAATTTTATCTGCCACCTTTTCACTTTTGAATTTGCTTGTGTTTTGATATAACCTCTCGAACCAAAATGAAATTATTATTTTATTCTTACTGTACTAACTACTAAAACAAACTGCTATATTTTTATTGCTAGAATATAAATAACGTTTACTAAAATGTACAGCGATATTGTAGTTTTGTAATCCCTTTTAGCGATAAGTGTCCTCATTGTTTCAAAAAATATAATAATAACTCTGCCAAAAATAAACATATAAGGAAGATGCATCCAGGTGAACTACAAATTGAGGTTAAAACCAGCCATATATAAATATACTGTCCACTATGTGCCGATGAAGATAAGCAAGGTATGACTAATTATATTGCATTAATTCAACATTTTAGGGATCAACACAATGTATACCTATAGAAGAGGAAAAATTAACATTCTCGAACTTGCATGATTTTGAAAATTAGATGAAATTAGTACACCGGAATTTGATTACATAACGATAATAGGACATCGAAGGGAAACGGTAAAACTGTAAAAGATTATAACTGCAATCATAGCATACACATGGTTTGTGTATTACTTAAAATAATTTAGTTGAACAGTAATAATGATAATAATTGGAGGATTTAAAAGTAATTGTACCTAATTGTTTAATTAAAAAAGGAGGGAGTATTGAAATTAACTGTATTTGTCCTGCAAACATATAAGAGCACAATTTTACAATGAAGGTAATTCCATTTCATATTTTAAAGGTTCTACTTTCAACTTTCGTGGGCCCTATAGTTTAATTTTAAATTTAATGTCTTAAATTTTAAATTAAATGTAATATGTGAAACTTGCAGATTCGGCGTCGATTGAAATTTAAATTATCTATTATTTGTTCATAGCAATATATAATGTGTACTATTTTAAATGGTTGAACAATCTGTGTACAATATGATCGTACCTGTAATATTTCCCACGTGGGACTTAACGGCAGAGGAAGAGTACTTGAAGAATTAGCAGAAAATGGCCCTGATGTACTAGCTAATCCTGAGCTTGAATTGTTAGTTAAGTCAAATTGTAGTTTTGTATTCCAAATTAATTCCTAAAAAACAGAATTAAAAAAGTATTCAAACATTTTAATAATGATGTAATAACAAAATACAGTAAACTATTACCAATAATAATAGTAGTTCATTATAAAAGGGTGTATATTTTAAATTTCTTGTGGACTACATAAAATATCGAAAAAATGTAAAAAAAAGATTTTATAGATAAAAAAGGAGAGACTAAACTGCATATTCAACTTTATGCTAGGACTATGGAGTGTGCTAAGACTGGTAATCGGTAGAATAGTGTAAGGAAAAATAGTCTATGGTAAATTGGTCTAGGTAAAGAGGTCTACGGAAAAATAGTCCACGGCTAAAAAAGTTTAGGAAAAATGGGCTTGGTAAAAAAGTCTAGGTAAAATAATCCAGGTAAAAAAGTCTATGTAAAATGGTGTTGGTAAAAAAAGTACGGTAAAATTCCTGGAAAAAATTAACTTTTGATGCAGTTACGATTCGGACACGAAATACAAGCGCGAATCCAGACCTTCAAACTGGAGGAGGGTAATTGAGTTTTAAAATCTACTTAATCTATTCATGAGGGAACCCCCCCCACCCCCGGCGTGGATCCGTACATG
The DNA here is from genome assembly GCA_963170105.1 of Cantharis lateralis. Classification (NCBI taxonomy): domain Eukaryota; kingdom Metazoa; phylum Arthropoda; class Insecta; order Coleoptera; family Cantharidae; genus Cantharis; species Cantharis lateralis. Next base: position 17,820,206 of record OY720629.1, read on the forward strand.
GGAAAATATAATATAGTCTACACGTTTAAAACAAAAAATCTAAAGATACTGTTCAAAATTATTATTATTTATTTATTTATTGGTAAGTTAAGTACAGAATACATCATAAATATTCACATTACTTGATACACAAACAGAAAAAAAAATTTACAATTGTTATTCACAAAATACCCATTTGGGTAAGACTTTACAAAATGTGAGTTAAACAAAATATTCATTACCAAAAGGGTTGAGCTCAGATTGGCCGGTAATACCTAGCCATCTGGTCTACCGCTCACCCGAACCAGTATGGATAACTGCACCGGACCAGCAATCAACATCAATATTATTGAATATAAGTAATAATAATATGCAGCAATAGCACGCCAAATCACCACGCGCCGCCACACGAACCACCCAGCAATCGGCCACACCAACACAAGCGCGAACATAAGAAAATATTGTCTGTCTACCCACTAGAATGCCAGCCCTCCACTCATCAGTAACTCCCTGAGCTTTCGTTTAAAGACAATAAAAGACTTCAATCTAATACCAGGAGGAATAACGTTGTATACATGAGAGACTTGGTAGGAAAAGGACCTCTTAAAGACTTCGAGTTTACGTTTAGGAATTGTCAACGCATCTTTTCTTCTTATATTTATGTTATGAACATCGGTCCTAAATCTAATTTTATTATACAGATACTGTGGTGACTTCGTAGTAATAATCTTATTGTAATTGCATGCAACATGCAGTCTCCTCCGATCCATCATAGAAAGCCAACCAGTCCGCCCGATCAGATGTGAAACCCCACTTCGTCTATTCACACCATAAATAAACCTCAAACAGGAATTCTGCACTCTCTGGATTCTAGCAACATCAGATGAGTCAAGACAAGAGTGATAAACAACATCACAGTAGTTAAAGTGAGAAAGTACAAGAGCCTCACAGAGCAAAACCCTCAGTCTCACGTTGAGCGCTTGTCTATTGGCATAAATTAATTTCAGTGCAGAGTATGCCTTCTGTAACAACCCACTGACGTGCAGCTTAAATCTAAGATTTGAATCCAAAACAAGCCCTAAATTCCTCACTCTAGTTACAACCGGCAGCTGTAAGTTGTTAATGTGAATTTTAAGATCAGAGGTTGCTTTTTCACGTGCTCGTCTACCTCCAAACAGCATTACTGAACACTTGTTAGGGTTAATATATAGTTCATGCTTAACAGAAACCGAGATGAGTCGATCCAGATCATCGTTTATAAGACGGATATTATCATGCAAGGAGTCAACTCGGAATGATCGGTATATCTGTGTATCATCAGCGTATGCATGATATCGGCAGTGTCTAAGGCAGTTGTACATAGCAGAAGTGTATATGATATAAAGAATTGGCCCAAGTATAGAACCTTGCGGCACCCCGGAGCTAACAGAAGCGAATTCAGAAGTCGAATCTGGCAAAACGACTCGCTGCCACCTACCACTAATATAAGCCTGAAATAGTGCAACAGAATTTCTTCCAAGACCAATAAAATGTAGTATAGATAGAAGAAGCGTATGATTAATCGTGTCAAAAGCTTTGGAGTAATCCAACAAGATCAATGCCACGACCTCATTGTCGTCCATGGCACGCAAGATATTATCAATCACATCAAGGAGTGCCAAGTGGCACCCATAACCCGGGCGAAAGCCAGACTGCATTGGCGGCAGTATATTATACTTAATCAGGTGAGCTCGCAACTGTACACATATAGCTTTTTCGAAGATTTTAGAAAGAACGGACAAAATACTTATAGGACGCAGATCCGAAACTCGTAACGGCGTTTTAACTTTAGGAATAGGTTTAACAATAGCCTGTTTCCAACACTGTGGAAAAGAATTGTGCTCGATACAAAAATTAAATATATGAAGTAGATATTTTAACAAAAATGGGCAACACAATCTTATCATCTTGATACTGATACCGTCATTGCCTGTCGCTTCGGAAGAAATTGAATCAATGATCCCCACCAGACTGTCTTCCGAAATCATTGAGAATTCGAACGATTCGTCAAAGTCAGACTTAAGATTATTTTGATAATATGTGTGTAACTCGAAATCAGGCGGGATATTGTGCTGAACAGACAAGAAATAATTATTAATATCGTCAGCACTGCCAATAGTCAGTGGTACGTCGAGTGGTTTCTTTTCATTGTGAACGTTACACTTCCTCAGACCCGCCCAGATCTTTGCAGCATCTCCACTACGACAAGTATAACTGAGGTATGCTTTTTTCTCCTGACGAATAGCGACCGTTGTATAATTCCGCAGATCTTTATAACATTGCCAATCAGCAAGTCGGGCAGTGCGTTTATATTTATTAAAAGCTTTATCACGTAGTGACATCATTAGTTTTATATTGTGTGTAATCCAAGGCAAATTTGGCTTTCTAAAAGTACGCGTTACGAACGGTGCATGAGCATCGAACAATGCAGTAAGACTGACATTGAGAAAATCTACCTTGTCGTCCACACTCCCAAGCCCAACAATCGCATACCACGGGATTGACTGCAGGTCCTCGAGAAATGCCTCTGCTCTAAATCGTCCAAAATCCCGAAATTTGCGAACCACGGGAGGAGAGCGCTCCACACTGAGCGACAAGGTACAGAATACTACAGAATGGTCTGCGATGTCGTGCACGGCAAGAACACCGGAGTCCACTACCTGGGCATTATCGTTAGTAATAATAAAATCAATTAAAGTTGAAGACTCACCTACACATCTAGTTGGTTCATTTATCATCTGCCTTAGTTCAAATGATTCAAGCAATCCGAGAAGTTTACAGTATCGGGAGTCATGAATATTGAGAGCATTAACATTAAAATCACCAAGACAGATCGTCACGTCTGCAAAAGGAGCAGCCACTGACAGGGATTCCTCAAAACTGTTTAAAAATTCAGGAAAATTGTTGTTAGGTCTGTAAATGACACCCACAACAATGACTTTACCTCCCATATCTACTTTTAACCAAAGCTGTTCAACATGCACACTTATATTTTGGCAAAGAACATTGCAACTGTATGTATCACGGAGATAAAATCCTACTCCGCCACCTCTTGTAGGTCGGGGAAGGTGGTGAAAGTTAAAACCATCAACAAAGAGTAATCCTGTATCAAAACCCTGGTCCAACCAGGTTTCCGTAACTCCCAAGAAGTCATAGTTTTCTCTCAGTAATAGCTCTCTAAAAGCAGCAAAATTAGATGTCAGAGAGCGAACATTCACGTGAGCAAACTTAACAGACATAACAAGACAGAGAAAAGCTTAGTGCAATGTGCTGGAGCCCAACGCCGGGCGACGGTGACACATGCACATATGCTATGATAATAATCTAACAAAATTCAAATAAATGATATTATAATACTAGTTATATACTATATTACGATAGATATACCAGTTAGAACGCAGTAGCAGCAGCGGCAATCTAAGCGTGCGATGAAAATTCAACAACGGAGCGACTCGGGCAAGTATAATTGCAGGTCAAGCGCAGATATCTCAATTATTATGTTCCGCGAGCACAGAAAAGGGCATTGGCTCGGCCAATGCCCTTGGTTAGTGTAATAACATAATAAATCAACAAAAAAATACAAACAGCAGTAATAATAATGATAGCACAATCTCAAGGAACGGCAGCTGACAACAGTGATATAAACAAGAATGTATTTAAATTAAATACATTATCAACTTCCGAACCTGGAAAGCGCCATCAGTATGTGCAATCAAACATTTGGAGTACACACATGGAAATTAATCATTACATCAATCAACTATAAACAATTCATCAAGATGTTATGGTATGAATAAAAGCATTTCCTCGACCTCCATAGCGATTACTGTAATCTGAATAACCAGAAAGATAATGATCTTTCACTATTATAATAACGCAGTTAAATGTTTATTCAAATTATTAAAATTTACAAAAAATTAATCAAATTATTATTAGAGATTGTATACTTCATTATAACTGAACAGAATCCAAACAACAAACACAATTTCCAACTAAACCATAAATTCCAAAACAAAACAGAACAAGAAGTACTTACAAAATTCACCATGCAACACACCACCGATTTTTCAAGCATCAACCAAGTTCGCAGGGAACTTATTTTATTACTTACTTTAGTAAGTACTTAATTTATTATTTTAAACTTAATTTTTATATTAATTTTTATTAAAAAAATTTATATTAATAAAAAAAAAATAAAAAACTTAATTTATTATTAAATTTAATTCACTAATTAAACCTAATAATATGACCAACAGCGCAGATAAATTCGATGCCAGTTTCTTCTTTCAACATATTTGTTCCATCGCAACACCTCTTACTTCTTTTATTTTGAAGTTTGGATGGAAATACAAACTTTTTTACCTAGCCCATTTTACCTAAACTTTTTTACCCGTAGACTTTTTTCCGTATACCTATTTACCTAGACCAATTTACCATAGACTATTTTACCTACAATTGCTAGGACTAACCCTCTCGCCATCAGTTACCCTAAAGCCTGTATTACACGGTCAAACTAATTCATGAATTAGTTCATAATTATACACTATCGGACATAAGTATTTGAACAAACTATAAACTTTGCATTAAACTTTTATCTTCTTCAAAATTAATATAGGTACACTGAAAACAATAATTGATGAAACTTTCATCATTTTTCAGCCGATGTAAAAAAATACAAAACATAAACATCGTTGTGGACGGCCAAAACTTCTGACACCCCATAGTAAGCGGAAAATTAGTCGATTAACAAAATCGAGTACTCCAAAATCAGCTCCAACTATTAATTCAGAGCTAAATTTAAATGTATCTAATCGCACAATACAAAGGACTTTAGTCAGACAAAATTTAAAAGCAATTACACAAAGAAGAAAACCGGCTATTTTAGATAAAAATCGCAAAAAGAGATTAACATTTGCACACCAACTTATATACAAGCGCATATCGTTTAGGAAGAAGATTATCTGGAAGGATGAAAGCAAATTTGAATATTTTAGTTCCAAAAAATGTCCATTCATTTGGGTTATCCCTGGTCAAGAAAACTCTCGTCGAAATATAAAACCTACTTTAAAACATGAAGGTGGGAGTATTATGGTATGGGGTTGTTTTTTGTATGCAAGTGTTGTCAATTTACACTTAATTAATGAAAAAATGGATTCACCAGATGTATACTGTTATTACCGATAAAAATTTAAAAGAATCTGCAAAAAAAATGAATTTGCAAAAGATTTTTTACCATGCAACAGGACAACGACCCTAAGCATAACCAGCTGTATTGCCAAAGACTACTTTAAAAAATCCAAAATAAAATTATTAGAATGGTCACCCCAATCCCCTGACTTGAACCCAATAGAAAATCTATGAAATATATTGGATAATCCTGTTCCAAAAGATAAAATAAGTAACAAACCCGATCAATTCTTTAATCTTTTACAAGAATCGTGGAATACTATACCAATTGAGGCAATCCAACGCTTAGTTGAAAGTATTTCACGGCGAATCCAAGAATTAATAAATTTTAAAGGTGGGAACACAAATTTCTAAAATAAATTCCATTATTTATTTGCAATAATGGGCATGTTTTTAAAACTCAATGGATTGTTCAAATACTTATGTTGCGCGTAAATTCCTACATTTGTGTTTTGATTAAAAATTAAAACTGTTATAGTGAATTATTTCTTGTGTTTAACATTTAAAAGTAGAGTCAACATATTACTGTATTATATGTAAAATATTTAATAAATATAGTTTCATTTTTGTCCCAATTATTTCTTATATTTATTGTATATAACTTATATTCTTGTATTTAGTTATATTAGCTTTGTTCAAATACTTTTATGTCCGATAGTGTATTTCTTCATGAACTAAATAAGAGCTTGTAATGCAGAAGTTGGACGTCAAACTTCGCGTGAAGAAATTTACCAATAATAATGCATGAATTTATTGACCGAATATCCCATATATCTCCTCGACTTCCTCTTTTGTCGCACTTGTAGTAGGGAAGTATACCTGTTTTAGTTGTAGTTTCATAGGAGTTGCATTCAGCATCAGTGTCATAATTCTATCGTTTATTGGTTCTTTGTAGCTTTCTACGTACCCTTTCAGTTGTTTCTCAATGAGTATTGCCACACTCTTGAATCGACCGTCTTCCGCGCTGGAAAATTACAAACAGTATTTATCACTTTCAAAATGACCATTTTCCCTTCAATGGGTCTTGGATACGCCACATATTTTCACCCCTACTCTTTTTATCTCTCTTTTTTTTAGTTTTAGTTTCGATTTAGTCGTTAATTTTTCATGCGCGGCCCGGTATTCCACTGTTGCATGGCTATTCAACTATCCATTTTCACACCAGTTCGCCTGGACCCATTCTGACGCCGGGCGCTAGCTGGATCGCATGACAAAATACTAGCCTTATATGTGTTCATCATCATCATTGATACATTCATGGGAGAATAATCAGTTAGTTTTCCCTTGACCTTAAGATATAGGTTTATCCGCCTTTAGGACAAAAGATTTCCCTATTTTCACCATATCTGGTTACGCTCACTTAGTTTATAGCATGTAGATTAATGCAGTCTTGAGGGTGTGACACGAACAGCCATAAGTGAGCGCTGGGAGCGCTGAGGAGCAATAATCAATGTCCAGCTCCTGTCTGAGACACTTGGCGTGACCAACACGATGAGGGTAGTACTTCTATAGCGTTGCCCCTATATATTATTGTGGATAGTTAGTTGAAAAGCTAACCTCTTGTTCAATCTTCGTCTACCCGGCTGACTTAACAAGCTGAGACTTCTCAGAATTGGGTTTATAAGCAATCTTGTGGTCGAAATTAGAATACCTAATTGTGGCAGATGTTGAAAAAAGCGGTCTACGTCGTTTCGGCGCAGTCGGTTCGGCGCGAAGACGATTCGGTGCGAAGACGGTTCGGCGCGATCCGGTTCGGCGCGATCCGGTTCGGCGCGAAGACAGTTCGGCGCGAAGACTTTTCGGCGCGAGAATAAAAATCTTTTGTTTTGCAACTGCCTTTCATAATTTTCTGCTTTTCTGTGAAATGAAATTTTCAAAAAATATTTCCAGAAAAAAAGTTTTATTGTAGTTCTGCGCGAGGATAAAATATTTGAAGAAAAGAAAAAAAAAAGAAAAATAATTTGGAAAAATTTAAATGCCGAAACGTCATCCCATGAAAAAACAGTGGTTTATTTAAAAAAGTACCTATTAGATTACAAAAACCATTTACTCAGGCTGAAATTTCGTGTAAAGTGTATACACTTGACGAAACCAACGTTTTATTTGCAAGGACCTAAATTCTGTCCATTTACTAAACTATTGGTTTAGTTAAATCATTGTGTTTTGTGATAAACAAAATTTTAAAACAAATAATGTTCAATAAAATGTGCAAACAAAATAATTCAGTTTCTACTCGCAACCCTTTTGTACGTCACTGGCGTCACTGATGTACGCTGCATCGACTTATCGTATCGACCATTAGCTACCGATTTGATCGATTGTGTGGTTTTTTGTAATTTTGTCTTGATAATTTATTCTAGTGTAGATATGTGAAAATCTCGTCCATCCAGTTATTCCAATTGGTTATTTTATATCCAACAGGTAAGTTTAATAAAGTTTTTATCGTTATTTTCTTTAAATCTATTCAAGATAGCCGTTCTTTCAGGTGTTTAAGGGTCGTATTCACTAACTCATTCTTTACAATAAGATCCTTTCCGTAAAGGCAAGTATTGGAAAGGATCCGTTTAAAAACGCATTCTCTAACTCATCCTGTAGGTACTCATCCAGTTACATAAAGGATGAGTTAGAGAATGAGTTTTTAAACGGATCCTTTCAAATACTTGCCTTTACGGAAAGGATCTTATTATAAAGAATGAGTTAGTGAATACGACCCTTATGGTGGGTTTCATAAAGGTATCTTAAAATTTAAACTACGATTAAAATTATAACCATAGTTACAACAATTAAAATGCATTGTTGTTATATTGTTTGAATATTATAATCCTAGATTGAATTTTAAACCTGTTTTGTGAAACCGGGCATTAATCTCGACTTATAAATTTTCCAATTTCCAAAATATTCAAAACTCGGGAATGTCGTTCATCCAAAACAACAAAATTCCGTGATTCACCTCTAGCCAAAAGTGAATAATTAACTCAAAAATTTCTAATTTGATCAAAATTTTAGCGCACCAAAAATTTGCTCTCGGCTATCATATAGGCAAATCTATTCTGAACTCATCTTACTTATTATATGCCGATGATCTCAAAATTTTTAAAGCCATTGAATCAGTAGATGATTGTAAACTTTTACAAAACGATCTTCAGAACCTTTCAAATTGGTGTAAATTAAATAATTTACATTTGAACATCCACGAAGGCTTTTCAATTTCCTTTTCTAAGAAAAGCTTAACTTCTATTTATGACTACTCTTTAAACGACGTATCACTTCAAAGGGTTACTGAAATTAAAGATCTCGGAGTTAGATTAGATGTAGGCCTATCCTTTGGACATCACATCACATATATCTGCAGTTCTGCCTTCCGCACATTGGGCTTCATCCGTCGTCTGTCTGTTAATTTCTCTGCCTCTACTGTGAAAATGCTTTACTTCTCATTGGTATGTTCCAAACTGGAATATTCTTTTAATGTTTGGTCTCACCATTATAAAAGTTTATATTGCACAACTCGAGCGCGTTCAGCACTAGTTTTTTAAATCCCTTTATTATAAATTTGGGCGGGTTGAAGAAGATTTTCTTGACCTAATTTACTTAAATTATTGTAACACTAGGTCACTGGCTATTAGGCGTAAAATAAGTGATCTTAGTTTAGTCCCTGGTTTGTTTAGTGAAAGAATCGACTGCCGTGCCTTGCGTGAAATATTCGTTCTAAGAAGCTCAAGATCAACCAGATCCAGGTGGATTTTTGAAGTTGATTATCATTCTACCAATTATGGAAGCCACAGTCTTTTTAATTTGTTTAATTCCTCAATTTGCCACATTCAAGACAATCCTCAAGAATGGCAATTTCTTGTCTGTTTAAATGTTGATTTATTATGTGTAATATTTTAATTGTAAATGTATTGTATATTCTGAAATATATAAAAAGGTATAATCCGTTTAAAGAAAAATAAATAAAAAAAAACAAAACAGCCATTTGGTTTATTTCTTAAGCGAAAATACCAAAAATTGAACATACGAAGTTCGTTCCCTTGGTATAATTTTAAATAGTTCATGATATTTCAAAATGATAAAACCATAATATAATGTAAAACAATCAGCATATAAGTTACAACAGCTTAGATTGTTCATCAGATAATTTTGGTAAAACTAACCAACTATTTTAGCGTATAAAACAAATTATGTTTTTGGTGAAAAATCTATAATAAATTATAATTAATGCCGTAATGCCTTTAATATTTTGAATTTTTATATGTTACAAAACATTAATACAAATCAGTTTTTTACCAAGAAGACGGTGCCATAGCTGTTTTCAGAAAATATTTAACAGTTTTCATAATTAGTTAATAACCATAAAAATATAAGCCATTTTAAACTTATGGACGGTGGTGTATCTATTTTTTGATATTTTGAAATTATTTACCCAAAAAGAATTTTAAATTATTTTTTATAACTTAAAAATTTTAAGGAAATATTCTTATGGTGGTTGCTTGGTTAGTTTTGAAAAAAATATGCACGTTTATAATATGCATTAAGCATTAAGAATAATAATATTATGAGTTAGCTTAGCTAACTAGATTAAAAATTTCAATTGTTTTAACTTATTTTAGATTTCAAAAACTTATACGTTTATTATTTATGAACAATAATAATTATTGTTTTGTTTTATCATATTTGTTTGATTATGACATTTACCTAATTAAAATCATAGAGCTTAAATTTATAACAAATTATTAATTTATTAATTTGCGATAAATATACATATGTATTTTAAGTATCACCAGCGATGTTGCAAAAACAAAGGAAGATTAAAACTAACGAATCGTTTTGCCAATTTAATAAATATTTTTAGAAATTTATTATTTTTTTGTTAATTATTAAAAAAATACAATTTTATGGGAGTTGTTATAAAATTATAAATAAAAGGTAAATCCGTTATTAGATTACCTTATTTTATAGAATTCAAAATTATTTATTATGCTAATTTAACTAATGAAAAGATTAAATGAAAAAATGAAATTTTTATAAAAATTTTATTGTAAAATAATCTTTACCTGACATTTTTCTGCAGACATGAGAATTTGTAATAAACCAGGATGGGGCGGCAATGTTGGTGGATGAAATATTGGAGATGTAATAACGTCAACATGCGAACTTGAATTAGAAACAGAAGAAGTTATTAACGGCAACGATTTTGTAATTGGTGGCGGTCCAAATAAACCTGGAGAAAAATTTAATGACGTGGTCGAAGAGCTCAATTTTCCAACTGGAGATAAATGAGAAAGGCCCACTGAAGCAGAAATTTGTGAATGAGAAGTTTGCTGTAACTTGGGTTTGCGAGGTCCACGTTCATGTTGTACGGCTGTAAACATATATAAAAAGTAAAAGTTAAGTTAAAAATATTAATTTTCCTAAAATTTTATTACATTATATTAGAAAATATTTTTAGCAGCTATGGGTACAGTTGAAATAAATGAAAAATACCTTCTAATATAATTAATACAGAAAACGAATGTTTTCATCCATTAAGTAAAAAAGCTTTAGTTAATAAACGAACAAATCCCTACTTGAGCTCTTTTAAAAATGCAAGAGAGACTAAAAAGTGTTGTTTAACTTGAAGTGATAAAATTATACGGGCTCTAAAAAGATCTTTAAAATCTTAATCACTTTTCGCGCTTGCTGCACTGATTCAAACAGCATTCAATTCCCTTGCAATTTAATCTATTGATTCAGTATTTTCAAGGGAGCAAAAGATCAGAAGTTTCAAATAAACAGGCCAACAGAATTGTAGTGTGAGAACCTGGTCATTGTATGGACAAGTGACGCGTTTATGGCATTTTATGGAATTAGTTTTGCAGGAAGGGACAGAATGACTGAGTATAGATTACATTTATATTGATAAATCAGGGCCGTAGCATAAGGTTCGCAACTACAAGAATGCAACGTATAGTTTTGATGTCATGAAATTACTTCAGTAAAAAATTATGTTATAATGAATATCTACATATTTATATTTAATTCATAATACGTAAATTTATATTTATAACGAAATAAGAAGTTTGCACTCTACTTGTATGCACATACAGTTGTGTTCTATGTCAGTAATGCAAACTGAACATTTTGAAGCCATTTTTCTAATATAAAAATCGATTTTAGAGCAAATTATTAATATCTATAAATTATTATTATCTATTAATTTTTTTATTTTGTCGCAACGTTTCTGAGATATGGTTAAAATATTTTTGGTATTTTATAAAGTCCTATTTAAGTGACTGTAAGGCAGAAATGACGCGACAAAATATAAAAATGTATATAAAACAAAATTGAAGACAATGAAATTTTAGTATACCTGTAATGCTGTAATGTATACGTAGAGTATATAGAAATATCTCTGTATAGTGTCTGATAGTAACTATGTACGGTCGAAACACGTCACGATAATAAAAACATGCATATATGTACCTACATACAAATAGAGTGCGCATTTCTTAATTTATTATTCCTCGTAATAATTCTCTCGATTTCTAATTTAAGTATACAATATTATTATAGTTGTCTCTAATATTTATTACAACATTATTTTATTATAATCAAAAATCGAAATTTTGGTATTAAAGTGTTTCTTGTCATGCTCTGATACGATTGTGATGGATTTTAGTAACATGTTTGTCTGTATGTCAGTATGTGGTCGTTGAGGTACGAATATAAATAGTATCAATCGCACAGGTTGAACTGCGCAATCAAATGTTATGAAATTCGGCATAAAACTGCATCATAACAAGCGTTAGACATAAACGACATCTATAGGGAAAGTTATGCGATGTCTACATAGCCGATTTTTTCTTTTGTATTGTTTTAACCAAATTAATTTTAAACTGTTAAAGTAATTGACATTTCTTAATTTTACTATCGAGTTTTTAACAATAATTAAAGAACAAAATATCAAGTGTTTAATATCTTTAGACGCGGAATAAAAATCTCTGTAATTGATATACTTTTTATTCTTATCAGTTATAATGGGAAGCAGGAATGTATAAAAAATCAATTTCACCCGGTATAAGAATTATAGTAGATTGTAATATGTTTTTTTGTGAAATTAAAATTTTTATGTACTATATAATAATTATGTAAATATATTATAAAATAGAAATAATTGTATTTGCGCAATAGTTGGTACCTATCTGTATAAATTATAATCAGTTTTAAAATGAAAATACTCGAACCTGAATTTCTGTGGTGAAAGCTTTGACCCTCGCTCGAATTGCCTGACAGAATGACATGACACCGTAGAATGACAGGATTATCAAAGCTTAACAACTACTCCCTATACCAATATGTCGAGTTCACATAAAACATTCTATCGCTAGGTTTAATTTTAGTTTATGGACAATATAAAATTCTTAATGTAAAGCCTGGCCAATATAAGTAATGTACCTCGTAGTTCAATAACAATATTCAAAAATATGCATGGAAGTAATAAAATCTTGTCACGTTTTAAAATAGATTTATTATTTAAAAATAAATAAAATATTTATATTTTAAATTTTACTTAAACTCTAAGGTTACCAAAATAATAAATAAAATATTTATCTTTGAATTTGTTTTAGCTATTATGAAATAGTCTGTACTTTAATGTATGTATGTAGGCGTGTTGTGAGAAATATTGTTGTGACTACATATGGTAAAGTCGTCCACCCAACCACGGAAACACTAGATAGAAACGATCTAGTAGAGCTAACAATAAATTAGATCTACCTATGTGTCGTGCGGGTGATGTTTCAGAATTGCAGCCTCCGGCGGTGGGCAACACAACCCTGTGAACCTACAGCTGTGAACATCAGCCCCGCTCATTAATGATGATGTGCTACCGTCGGCCTCAAGACTACTTCACTTCTCGCTACATCCAGCCATTCAAGGGCTGTTCGTCAAAAAGGGATATTATTTATTAACAATAATTTTTCTATTATGTCATCTGAAAATGATGGCCAATATCAACTCAATTCCATTTTTTCCTATTCAATTAAAAATTATATTATTTTTTATAAAAATAAAACACCTGAATAATTTTAAAATAAATTTCTGCTTGTATTAAAATGTTCCAAAATTGATTTAAATTATGTATAGAATGTACAATAAATTAAATTACATTTACTGTCGGCTATCACTCTAATATTTTTATATTCCCAAAATATTTTAAATTTAATTATAAATAAATTTCTATATAATAAATTATATTACTAATAAAATTTAAAGACGAACTTATTTTAATGTAATATAGATACCTATAAACATAAATGTAATATTTTTGATTGGATTTATAAAAATATTTAAAAGTTGCTGTAATAATCTTCGTGCAAGTTAAAACTTAAAAATCAAAGCCAGCTTATAACTAAACGAGCAACTTAAATTCAAATGTCAACTCTTAATAGTTATTCATTTATTTTAAATTGTGAATGACATAAAATTATTCATGTTTTCTAATTCGCATTATTAAATAAAACAGCAAGCGGGTTAAAATAACAGAAAATCTGAATTTCCTAATGTTTATTCCACTCGAGTTCCGCCTCTGAAATATATCTTTCTCGCACAAGTACATCTCTATTCTTTTGTCAAATGTCTCTCTCCAATCCGCAGCAGTAATCACTCTTTTCATTTTCGTTGCTTATTTGCCACAGAAAGATTCCGTGATGTGATTCAATAAGCTTTTTATCAGCTGCGTTGTGGCGAAAGCTTGATCGCAAAAAGCTCAAAGCTCCACTCACACAGAAGACTAGCAATAAGTAAGTAAGCTTCAGGCAAAACACATCAGACAGCTTTCATGCAAACTGTAGCTTTATATGGCCACAGACACAACTTTGAAAATGAGATATTTTCTGAAGTTTTGCAGCTGTACATGAACGAGAAACACGCAAAGCTTTTTGAATAGCAATGTATATCATGAGTTTCTCTAATAGGATTTTGCAACATAATGTTGCGATGTAAGTTGTCGGTTTCATAATATAAAACATATTATTTTTGTCGAATAGAAAGATTTTACGTTTCATAATACGACGTACATCTTTCAAAACTAATATTGCCCATAAAAAGGTTGTGTTTACTTACTGGTTATTAAAACCAACAAAACAAATTTTGCAAAAATGTAAAACAGAAAAAATTACTTTATTAATGCAATAATAATATTAAGTATATTGTCGTGGAACATCTGTGCAAAGGGAAGGGGGTTTATTTAATTAAGTTTAAATTTTATTTATGTTTTTGTTTAATACCCGCAAGTGGGGAAATTAATTAAATGTAGGATTTGTATAACATAGTCGCAGGTTCGATCATCGACCAAGTATAAAAATTTATAATGATTTATAATTTAATTAATAATTTAAAATATTTTAATAGATAATGTAATGTGGGAATGATAAGAAAGTTCGTTCCATTGACTTAATGCCGGACGGCCGTGATTTTGTTGAATTGATCAAATTTTGGAGATATATTGGTAATATCTGCATAAAATTTTATTCATTGTTCCCATTTAACAAAATTATATGAAAAGTTTTTGAAAAATTTTAAAATAAAAAAATTTTTTTTATAAAAACACGTCAATATTTATAAAGGGTTGAATATTTCTTTAAAACTGCTAAGTCTGATTCAATCAAAAACTTCGCAAAGCAATAATTTTTGAATATATAATACTCGTATAAAAATATTTAATTATTGAATTCCAACAATTATTTTTAAGCATTATAATTACATTTTTTTAAATTTAGTTTATGTTTATAATAACAATTATTATCTATCTGTTACAAGTTAAACGGATTGACTTAAAAACAATTCTGTATACATATGTTGATATAATCCAATGCAAAAGTGAGTGGTCTACGAAGCCGTGGATATTGTATATAAGTAGTATATAAATTTTAGAATTTGTAACTTGTGATAAATTATAATAATATTTTAAACTAAAACCAAGTTAAATAAACGCTTAAGTATTTTAAAATTGTATTTATTAAAAGTTTAAATAAACTCGAAAATGAAAGCAACCGCTTTCGAAATATCGTGTCTAATAAATACAATTTTAAAATACTTAAGCGTTTACTTAACTTGGTTTTAGTTTAAAATATTGGTATAAGTAGTATTATAAAAAAAAGTATGCGAATATAACTTCTTGACGTTACCATTTAAAAAAATACTGTTTCGTTGCTTAAAAATGCTGACCCTGGTGCGCAGTATATTTTACACACTCCCACTTTCTGAAAATTAAGGGGCACGACTAGTGTGACACTTTGAAAAAACTCAATCTTTTTAAATTTCGTTATTTGATAGTCTATACTTTCAAAAATAGCATACTAAACATTCAAGTACGGATCTCTAATTGTATATGAACTACAGCCCCCAAAGAGCTGACACTCATCGGTCAGAAACCTACCGAGTACCGGAGTTATTATTCGCATCGTAAATAATATTATAATATTATGTAGTATTAGGGTCGCCTCGCTGGAAAACAAGTCGAGACAAAGTCGCATGTATTTTGGAACAGTTCGACGCAGGTATATTTGAGCAACTTAAATAAATAATACTTGAGGAAAGGGTGTTTTTTTATTTCTAAATTACCTTGCTGTTGGGATATTCAAGGATTGATTTTCATCAATTCTGAAAATTTTGAACGTGACGGGAGTGATAATAGGACCTGTAGCAAGGGATAATGCCGTCGGCAGAGATGAAGTGAGGCTGCGTGTAGCAGAGCATCGTCAAAAGGCTGCCTCGAAAGAGGGTCGATTAGCCCGAAGAACAGCTTTAACAGCCCAAGATGCTTTTCGAGGAAGAGGAAGGTGAACTGTATGGGCTTGGAATAGCAGATTAGCTCTAAGTATGATCTCTATTGATTTATAATAAAGATATAAATATTTTTATCTTGACACGCGTTTATCTTAAAACTACATTTTTGAAATTTACCATGCAAAAAACAATAAAATTTTTAAAGTAATTCAGAACTTTTTTTTCAAAACCCATTTGTAGGATTTTAATTTTTGTTTGCAATCGTGGATCATTGTACAACAGGCAGTGCCTTCTAGTTTAACGGAAACTTTAAACTAATTAATTAATCGTTTATTTAACTTGGTTTTAGTTTAAATTTTAATATATATTTCCTTACGAAAAAATTACTGTGTACATATAATTTATGAATAAATATATCCCCGAAATTTCAAAACATTCAATGCAATACTTCTCTTTCAAAAATTTCCCTAAAATCACCTTTTATTTGAGTCATGCCAGTCATGAGTAATTTTGTGTTAATTTTGTATTCAAAATGTTGTGCTCTTAATGCTTTACAACTATCACCTTTTCAACAGTAGGGTGCTTACCTTGTATAAACTAAGCACCCCTACCTTTATAACCTGATAATCCGTAAAGCTGGATTTTCACCAAACGGACTCATTGAGTCTGGAAACACGGACATGCTGACAAACACAGGAATAAAATAGAAATACATGGACAACTCTGTTTCAACCACAGATTTCTAACTATATACCTAGATGAGTGGCTCCCTATACCTGCTCATTGTAAGAATTAAAGCGAGCACATTTGGCCGCGGCCATTTGTTAGAAGGTCAAGAAACTTAAGAAAAAGTATAGAAAGTCATGGTTTTTATTGGTTTATATAAATGAAACGACAAAATTGTAATTTTTGTTGTGGTTTTTGATCGCTGGAGATAATAATGAACTTTTACAAAGTAAATAAAACCAATATAGAGTAAAAAAATTTTTTTATTGATATAAAATCGTCGATTACTCGTTGATAAAAAATAACGCCTACATAACAATCTTACTTTATCGCAAACATACTTTATTACAAACAAAAACCTGTTATACATAAAAATACAAAATTGTACGACAAAACACATAAATCGCAATGTACAATTTCGACTGTTTTGACCTTCTTACAAATGGCGGCATCCCCACTCCACATGCTTCACTTTAAAATACAAGCCGCATATCTAGGTAATATAATAGAAATCTTTGGTTTCAACTAAACGGATTATCAGTTCAACTTTTTTTAAAGTTTACGGTAGTTTGATCAATACTAGGAAAACTAGAAACAATTTCAATTCTGCATTATAAGATCCTATAATCCTATTTATAAAAATATAAATATAATAACTTATAATCCTCGATTATAACCTTCAATATTAATTTGTTTAGTTAGTTTTAATATGTGACTTGTTTTTGAGAAATTTTTAAAAACGTAAGGGGTTTAAGGCTATGTGCAAGTGATTTGAATTTTTAAAAATTCGACCCCAGCGATTCCGATGGGAAAATGTGGAACTTTTCATGGTACTGATTATTACAGTTTGTATGTGAAGGGTACAGGGAAAGAAGGCGATAAGTCAGTAAAATGAAAAAATTAGATTTTTGCGCTATCTTGTAGCTTTAAGTGAATACTATCAACAACATATTTGTCATAAGAAAAAATAATTTTAGTCTGGAATTATAAAGGTTTGAAAATTATTCGTACAAAGCAAAAAGGAGTTATGTCCACGCGGTATTAATACTATTACGAAAAAAAATGGAAAATTGCCAGAACCTAATACCAAAAAACCAAAGAAAACATAAAATGAATTGAACAAAATATTTTCATGTGTTTTTAGTTAGTATTTTTTATAAATAAAACTTAAGTTCAGTTATAAAAATTTGTAAAAAATTTATTTGCTATGCTGTATGGGTATAAATTTGGTTGACATTTCCCCTTTTTGCACATTTTACTTTGTGGTCAAGTTGAAAATATGTAATTTTCTTAATAAGTAGAAGTCATGAACCATTGTAATATTACATAGTGATGTAAAAAGCTATAATGATATACAGTATGAAATATCAAAGAGCCCAGAACATAATGAAGCAAATGGCACAGGCTTAAATTCTTTAAAACGCTCTCCTGAAAATTTACAAAAAGTGACTAATCGCCTTCTTCCCCTGTGCCCTTCATGTGTTGCTGCATTATTAAATACCATTTACATTTAAATCGCAAAATTTAAATCAATTATGCAGTGTGTTTTAATTGAAATTAATAGTTGGTGTTTCTATTAAATGAATAAGTAGATACGTCAACACGAAATAGATAAGTTGATTTTATTAGATCTACGAATGATTATTGGGAATTTTTTAACAATACGCGTAATTTTTACTTCCTTTTCAATATTTTGCACATTAATTTTTTAATTTGATTTAATATACTGTCGTGGTACGTCTGTGTACAAAGGGGGGGGGTGTTTAAAAATTACGTTTAAATCTTTTTTAATTTTTATTTAAAATTTTAAAAATTCCCGCGAGCTAGAGAAGCTGACGCCAACTGACGGGGAAGAGATTACTTTTTGCCAAGATGCCGGAAGAGCCACGGTGAAAGATTTTTAAAGTGAGAATTTTTTTTAAATTGGTAAAAATTAAAAGTCAAGTGTGATTTTTGAGTTAAGGAAATTTTGTTTGTGTTTATTATTTAAATTACCTAATAATTAGTGTAATTTTTACTGAAGGTGTTTAGTTTTTTTTTTTTTTGTTTTTTTTTTGTTTTTTTTATTTTTATTTGAAGTGACGTCAAGCGAAGTTTATTTATATTATTATTTTTTAAAAAGTACTTCTTCGCATTAATTTGTAAATATGTATTTTATTTATTTACGACATGTTTCGCACGAATTATCGTGCATCGTCAGGTGTCTACAGAATACAATATAATATTAGTAAAAAATTAAATTAGAAAGAAACGATTTTACATACCAAATAAATTAATTCTTAGGATAATTAAATATATAAATTAGGATGTTATTGTTAATTATAAATAATGTGGAAAATTTTTTAATTTAAGTTTGGAATGTTTTAAATTTTAAAAAATTTTCAACTTTCCCGCATTTTTGTTTTTCCACTTTCATTATAATATAACTGTCAACTTCAAAAATTTTAAAATTTTTTAAAATTTAAAACATTCCAAACTTAAATTAAAAAATTTTCCACATTATTTATAATTAACAATAACATCCTAATTTATATATTTAATTATCCTAAGAATTAATTTATTTGGTATGTAAAATCGTTTCTTTCTAATTTAATTTTTTACTAATATTATATTGTATTCTGTAGACACCTGACGATGCACGATAATTCGTGCGAAACATGTCGTAAATAAATAAAATACATATTTACAAATTAATGCGAAGAAGTACTTTTTAAAAAATAATAATAGTGTTTAGTTTTATTTTTGAAGGAACGGAAAGTAAAAGCGATACCACGGCACATGGGTGCCTTATCTTTGAATTTAATGGTACCTCCGTTTAAAATTAAAAACTAGCCGGGTAAAATTTTAAAAAACGTGTTGTTTTCGTACCTTACAGCTTTGTGAGCGGTATTGTAACCGAGTGCAGCTCGAAGAGCGGCACGAGATTGCAATACGGCTCACAATGCTGTATTGGCGATTATAAGACGACCGCACCACTTAGATCTCGCATCGAACTTGCAAGTTTCGACTGTGCACTTGTGGGAGTGTTATAATCGATAGAAGACCAAATATTAAAATTTGAAGCAAGAAATATCACGTCAATACATATAAAAATGACACGAAGAAGTTCAAGTTCAGAAATACTAATTGTTTTCTACTAATTTTTCCTCATACCTTTCAACTAATTTCAAATTTATTTGTATTGGTATTTTTTGAAGTTAATATCATGAAAAGTTCCGGCGCGCTTAACCAGTGGGCGCTTGTTGTGAACTTGCACATAGTCTAGACCGTCCGATTTTTGAAACAAAATATTAAGTTTTAAATATCTTCGGATGCGGAATAAAAATCTCTTTAATTTGATATACTATTTATTATTATAATAGGAAGCAGAAATTTAGAAAAATCAATTTCCCATGTAAATTCCCTATGTTTAAAAATCGGACGGTCACCCGGTAGACGTAGTATAATTATTTTTTATTATAAATTGCTATGCCCCGGAGTTCAAAATTTACAACTTAAAAACTATCCAACTTCTTCTCCGGCAACATTCACTTTTATATGTTTTATAATTTTTATCCAAAATAATTTTATATCCAATGGAAACTATAAACATGCGTTGCCTCACACGTGGGTCCGTATTGTTACAAAATGTTCCCTGCTTTCCGATATTTAAAATTTAAATATTTAAACTTAATCCAAATCAGATTCTTTCATCAACTTCCTATTTTTCAAATTTTATATGCAGCAAACCATTTCAATATCCAAATACCATTTATACAATTTTTATCTTTTATTTTTAATCACTTATATTCTTTAAATTTTTCTTTATTTTTTCAATTAAACTACAATTCTATTTTTCAATTTTTAATTATTAA
The DNA here is from genome assembly GCA_963170105.1 of Cantharis lateralis. NCBI lineage: Eukaryota > Metazoa > Arthropoda > Insecta > Coleoptera > Cantharidae > Cantharis > Cantharis lateralis. The sequence goes on from OY720629.1 coordinate 17,840,755, forward strand.
CATAAATAAATGCCATATACGTCTTCACGGCTTCACAGTTGGCCCCAAAAACTCATCTTTAACGTTTTCGCATTGAAATCTAGACAAAATTTATGCCAACCTATAAAATTTAATTTGCCGCTCAATTTCAAAACTTGAAATTTGAGAAAATTCATGACAATATAGTATTTTATGTATATTTAAACACTTGAGAATGGGCTACCTCCTGAAGCATAGGTAGTGTAATAATAAAAATAAAGTAGAATTTCGAAAAAAATAATAATTTTCATAAGTTTTCATTAGTAAATAAATGGTTTGTAATATTAATTTTATCTGGGGGTAAGGTAGTGCCCTCGCCAAGACAAAAAAAAAGCAGGGCACTACTTATCTTTCCTCAAAGCGTTTCGTCGTATTTTCAATCCCTCATAGCTTTGGCCTGGAATTTCGGAAAGTCGAAATTTTTAGGATAAGATGTAGTCAGCAGACTTATGAAACACACCAAGTTTCATTTGTCTATAGCTTTTATACTTTAGATTTTGTAAATACCTAAAATACTTTGATTTTACTCACTCACCCATCAAAATCTCTAGGGTAGTACTACCCAAAGTCCTAGAAAACTTAAATTTGGCATGTAGCCTAGGATTTACATACAAACAACAACAAAATTACGAAATCTCTAACTTTCACCCTCTAGCCCCCATGAAGGCGGTGCAGGTCTGCATATAAAACTAGGGTACTTCCCGACGTCTTAGAAAGCTTAAATTTGGTATGCAGGCTAAACTTATTATATAATCAACAACAAAATGGATAAATCTGTAACTTTTACCCTCAGACCCCTGTAATGGGGGGTGATGAACGCGCAAGTAATACAGTCAGAAAAAATAAAAAGAACTAGGGCATCTTACAGAAAGAAATTAAATCCCACCAAAATCATTTCATATAAGACTCGCAAGCTCATAACGCTTTCACTGTTAAAAAGTTATCAGATCTCTTGAAGAAGCAAGCCCCTAACTCTACAAACTCAACAACTTGGTCAAAAAGTATAGCTTGGCCGTTGCATAGAACTATTACATGACACAACATTAAAGAACAGTGACTAAATTTTTTACCATACTTAAGTCCATGGGAGTCTATGCGCGGCGGCCGCGAAACGGCCAAGCCTTGCTTTTTGAGCAAGATGTAGAGTTGGTAGCGTTAGGGGCTTGCCTCTTCATGAAATCTGATAATTTTTTAACAGGGAAAGCATTATGAGCTTGTGAGTCTTGGCAACCAATGTTACCTGAAATATTTTTGGTGGAATTATAAGTTACCACCTATTTTAATTTATGTTCAATTATTCCGGTATAATTTTAAACTGCCATGTAGCGGTAGGAGAGTGAAATTTCAGGATTTAAGGATAGGGGAGCCTTTTGATGGCTGGGGAATCGAAACTGTCAAAAAAAGGAGATGCTTTTTGGTTTCCGAACTATAATGGTTATTCACGACCACAAGGTCAGAGAATTTTTTAACAAAGAAATGCTTTAGATAGATTATTGATAGATCTTGCGACTGAAAACATACATTATTTTAAATTTATGATATTTTAGCCTTACTCAAATTTGAAAAGATAGAAACATTCACATATCTAAGAATACTGCTGACGGGAGAACTTGGAAATGCCGAAGAAATCAAAGCTAGAATTGCGGCCGGGAGCAAAAGCACATTTCCACTATATGCAATACTGACTGCCACAATATTTTCAAAAGCGACAAAACTCACAAACAAAAACAAATAATACTAATAAGTGCATGGGAAAGATAAATCTTAAAAAAAAAATAGGTGGAAAACATACTGATGAGATATGCTTGAGACGTACCAACACGGAGTTTTATGAAACGTATGACGAAGCGACAATTATTGGAGTAGTCAAGTCACACAAACTAATCGAATGGTTGGGACATTTAAAGAGAATAAACAATGTAGGAATACTTTATAATATATTGAGAATGGACATGGGAGAAGTGAAGAGAAGGAGAGGTATACCATAAACAAGTTTGAACAAGGAGGTACAAGAAGACTTGAATTTCTTGCCCAACACGGATTGGAGAGAGAAGTCCAGAAAATTCAAAAATGTATATAAATAAAAATTAAGAGGAATAAATTTACAACAAAAAATGTCGAATACGTTTTGCTGTAAAATCGGCTTTATATGGCGGAAAAGTCTCCGTACGACATTAATAATAATAGGGAAATAGAAATAGAAGTTCGTACGGAGACTTTCTTGAGTCACTGTATGTTGTTCTAATAGGCTTATACTTACATAATATTATTAGTTTATGTCGTATCTTTTCATATAATTTGAATTTGTGTCATAATTTAATACGTACAACCTATCGAAATTTAAATTGCATTATAAATCTTGTAAAAGAACTTACAAAGAACGATAACGCATCTTCGTAAATTTAAAGCATAACGGTGAAGTTCACCTTTCGGCTTAGCGTGTGAAATAGCATCCTGTCTATGATTAATAGCGGTTTTAATCTAACCTTTGCTTACATAAGTGTTCTATACAGTTAATGATATTTTGGTTTAAGCATGTATTAATCAAAATTGTTTTAGTAGATATATATTAAATAATTAAATTTACTGAGTATTGGAAATGGCTAATTAGATTAAAAATTACTTCTGCCGCCCGGAATAACATTAATGCTGGGTTTCACAAAAGAGGTTTAAAATTCAAACTAGGATTATAATATTCAAACAATATAACAACAATGCATTTTAATTGTTGTAACTATGGTTATAATTTTAATCGTAGTTTAAATTTTAAGATACCTTTATGAAACCCACCATAAGTATGGTACTTTATAGTTATAGGTATGTTGGACAATTATCTACTTATTAAGTTACTTTAATATTTCTTTAGCTGTATGTTCATGGCATAATATGATAATCAAAATATTTTTTTCAAGTATAGAATCTATATACTTGACGTTATAGGGTTTTTTTTAATTAAAAATACTACTTTTTTGTATTGTATTTAATTTTTATGGTGAAAAGTTAAGTCATAAAAATTAAAAATCAACTATTAGTTGATTAGTTGGATTGTGGCCTAAATGCTCAACGATATTATTTTAATTAATTAAAATTGTTAACTCGTGAAAATATATATATATATAAAATTAAATTAAAATAAAACGAGTTAAATAAACGATAATAGATTAAATTAATAATTCTTTAATATTTCGGCACTGATTGTGCCGATTATAATTTCTGAAGAAGGTAAGTTCATTATCAGTCTTTGATCTGCGAATTCTTGATCACTGACTAATCATTTTCCAAATCGGTTATTCAAAATTTAAACGGTTATTTAAACAAAATGCTCCCATCAACTAGTTCATTTTGTAAGATTGGTTGTTTTTTAAATGACCAATTTGGAAAACGAATGGAAAATAAATTCTCAGCATGTAATAAATACATAGTGATAATTATTAAGATTCTCAGATATAATTGATTACATGTTATAATAAAATGCAAAAATATAACTTACGTAATTATTATAAAATACTTTGAATTGATAGTTTATGACACTTTTGTACGAGCAAGCGTGTTTCGATCTTTACTGGATTTTCATCAGATAAACCTTGTGTTATAAGGTAACATTTTCACATGTTACTAACTAATCCATTCTATTATTAAGATTCTCATTTTTTTTGCCGGTTTATACAGCCTTGCTCAAAAGAAGTTGGCACCCCACGTTTTCTCCATTTTAAGTTGGCTAGGTCTAAATTTTTAAACAAATTGTACCTGAACATATATACCTGTCACCTTTTAAAACGATTACAATGCAAATTTGACTAAATCACAATTAGGGCTACTCAAGATGTCTGTTATAAATTAGTTGCTACCATGCCTGATCGCCTAAAAAGCGTCATTAGGGCAAAAGGTGGTGCCACCAAATATTGAAATTTACTAATAAACTACATAGTCTCAATCTACATTTGCAATTTCTTTTATTTAAAACCCTAATTAAATGCCTAAAACTCCATAAAACGTAGAAATCCACAGGGGTGCCAACTTCTTTTGAGCAAGGCTGTATATCTATCATTAATTTTAGTTCATTCAATTTATTAAGTTAAGTTCATTCAATGTTTAATTGTTGGTTCTACCATAAATATATATATTTATTAAGATAATCAAAATAATTTTTAATTTTTATTCTTTATTTTTGATGATGTTCTACCACTTTCTAAAATTTGAAAAAATTATATATTATAGATTAATACCGAGAGATTTTATAGAAAAAAAATTGGAGTGGTGTTATTTCGAAAACGCAAAAAAAAATTTGAAAATTTCAAAATATGTTTTTTATATTTTTTTTTAATGGAAAACTTCTAAATTTTTTTCTCTAACTCGGCTGCAGTTATAAAAAAATGCTCCCATTGATTGGACGATATCGGTCCAGTAGTTCCTGAGGAAAAAATTATTTTCGATTTTTCGTTTTTTTATAATATCTGGCGAAAAAATTAATAATTAATTAATATTATTAACTCGTGAAAATATATATAAAATTAAATTAAAATAAAACGTGTTAAACAAACGATAAAAGATTAAATTATTATTTTTGAGCTAAAAATTTGTGAGTGGCGTTTTTAACTATACTTACATAAATAATGGGAATGGGACTTTTCGGCGCAGCCGGTTCGGTGCTGCCAGTTCGGCGCCGCCGGTCCGGCGCAGCCAGTCCGGCGCAGGGACATTTCGGCGTGGGGCCCATTCGGCGCAAGGACGATTCGGTGTAACCCGATTCGGTGTAAAGACTATTCGGCGCCAAACTAACTGGAAGTGTGGAACGATACAGATGAGATTAAAGAAATTAAATAACAACCAAAAAGAGTGGAGAGCATTTTTTTTAAATCTTTCCACCCATGCATAAACAAATTCTTAAACTAGATGCTCCGAGAAAACTGTCAGCGCGCGAACCCTGACGAAAACAAAGAGACAAATCATGAAACAAAAATGGAACACCCACGAAAGCAGACGTATACAGAGTGCAGCATAAGCAGAATATAAGTACCAAGCCAAAAATAATGGAAACATCAAATTGCTATGCGACAAAAATCAACATTGCTAATGCACCTTTTTTGATTTCTTATGCAAGTTTTATTGACTGTTTTTTTAATAGTAACACCATCCGTCGTGACATTATGTTGGTATATATTAAGCCAATGAGATGCGTTTAATTTGTTAAACTAATATTTAGCTTTAGAAAATAATGAAATAAAAATTTAATATTCTGACAAAATAAAATTTATTTTGTACCGAATCGTCCCTGCGCCGAAAGAGGATTAGCCGAATCGTCCCTGCGCCGAAAGAGGATTCGCCGAATCGTGCCTGCGCCGAATCATCCCTGCGCCGAAAATGCGGCGCCGAATCGGGTGTGCGCCGAACTGGCTACGCCGAATCGGTTGCGCCGAATGGGCTGCGCCGAAAAGTCCTAGACCCCTGCACTTCAACAAAATTGTCGCCGCCCGCCATCTCCCTCGAACGACCACCGTTCAATCATTTTCCCCGAGGGGTAAATCTCACGGGAAGTCTGGTGTACAGCTTGTAGGAAGTCCGGGGAAGTCTGGGAAGTTTGGCGAAGTCTGAAGAAGTCCGGGGAAGTCTGAGGAAGTCCGGGAAAATCACAAAGTCTGAGGAAGTTTCAGAAGATCGGGGTAAGTCGAATCTCAGGGAAGTTTGTTAGAAATTTATGAGGCTTCAGCCTGGTTCAACTTATTTGTGATAGCCAAGTTGAAATTTAAAACTATAAAATGCGGTTTGTTGTATGTTGTATTTTTGGTTTTAGATCCTGAGGAAGAGGGAATACACCCTCGAAACGTTGATCAATAATATTGTTTTATTTAATTACACATAAGTCTAAAATTCCCCACAAAGTTTGAAGGAAATATGAAGATTATGGATGCGATTGATGAACATAGAGAATATTTTAAAAATAAATAATTCTAAAAATTATACAAACAAAATTATTGAAATTGTGCAAGCATTTCTTATAAAAACTGAAAAAAAAATTTAAAAAACAATCATTGCTCCTACTCTTTTTTTTCAAAACTATCGCCATAGCTTGACTGGTACTAATAATTTGTAAACACACGTCGTTCTATTTTTTTGTGTCGTTATCGTCATCTTTCCTGAGAATCACTTTATATTATACTGTTGAACGTAGTGCGAACTTTTAACCCTTTATATGGACTTGTTGCAGATCTGTAACATACCCTAAAAGTCTATTTCTATCTACACCAGATTTTTAAAAACGATTTTACTTGTCGCAGTTCTTCTACACTGCAAGTAAGTACTACAAATTATTAGTAGACCATATTATGCTGTTTGTTTCATTCCAAAGTATCATTTTGTGTTTAGCACTCATAATGATCTTTTTTAATTGATCAATTTTATCAATAAATTTAAAAAATTTTGTGTTTGATTTTTTTTTTATACTATCTACTTAAATTGTCATATTCAAACATAATATGGTAAATTATTTCTCAAATCGGAGTTCTTGCCATATAAAGGGTTCATTTGATTTGTTCTTGCAAATTTTTCATGTTGTTCTGCAAAAAAGATCTCGATTGCCTGCTAATATTTGTATATAAACCAATAATATTTTTGTGTTCTCTACTTCTTCAAGTAATATTAAATTTATTAAAATACGATATAATAATATGGTATAGCACAGGCCAATGGCCAATCCACGGCCGCCTTGAATATTTTTCCGATCCGCGAAATTCATCACACTTTTACAAAATATATTTATTTTATAATTGCCAAGTATTACAAAATTCATTATTATTTGACCATCCCCTATTCAAAAATTAACTGTCGAAATTATGAGAAAAAATTAACTTTGATCACTCAAAAAAATTATCTGTAATAGTGTATCTAAATCTAATATTTTTTTTTTTTTTATTTATTTAATTTCCTTTGATACAAGCAATCTATCTATAAAGATAACAAGCTTATGTTTTAATGAACTGACAATAACAAGCCGAGTATTGCTTCAGTAAGCAATCTCTATAATATTCAATTATGATATAAATATGTGATACAGGTAATTAATACTGTTAGTAACTAATATTGTATTTTAAGATTGAAATCTCTTCACTAAGTCATCTGGTGTATATCTATTCAGTCTACGCACATCACAGCAGTTGTTTGCGAATAAATTAATTGCGAGAACATTGGGATGAACTGTGAGTCTTTCGCGATATTTAGCACCATTTCTTTCGATCTCTTGCTTGATGGAATTCATTTGTATGTCGCGTTGGATGACACTATTGGGCATATATCTCGGAGCATCAACAATTACTCGGAGTACCTTATTCTGAAATCGTTGCAAAATTTCCAGGTTTGAATCTGCTGCGGAACCCCATAGTTGAATGCCATACGTCCAAATAGGTTTCAATATGGCCTTATAGAGTAGCACCTTATTATCTATTGAGAGTTGGGACTGTCTGCCGATCATCCAGTACATTTGCCTCAGTTTCAAGCCCAATTGCTTCCGCTTTGTGAAGATGTGTTTGCGCCAGGTGAGTCGTCTGTCGAGGTGCACACCAAGGTACTTGGCGTCTTCAGCCTGTGGGATTTGACAATCATTGAGCCTGACTGGTGGACAGGTGTTTCTTCTCATGGTGAAAGTAACGTGTACTGATTTAGATTCGTTGGCTTTAATTCGCCAGTTTATCAGCCAATTTTGGATATCAGTTAAATTGGTTTGCAAGTTCTTGGATGCAATTGCAGGATCAGCATGAGAAGAGAGGATCGCAGTGTCATCAGCAAAGGTGGCAACCGTTGTAAGTTTTGTTGTTGGCAGGTCATGTGTATACAATAAATATAAGGTTGGACCCAAGACGCTACCCTGGGGTACACCCGAGTGGATGTCATGTAGATCGGTGTATTCATTTTGATGTTTAACAAGAAAACTTCTGTTACTTAGGTAGGATTTTAGGATTAGATAAAAGTGGTGTGGAATAGTTTTCTTTAACTTGTAGAACAGGCCGTCATGCCACACTTTGTCAAAGGCCTGGCTGATGTCAAGGAAAGCTGCCGAACAGTAACGCTTGCCTTCTAAGTCTCGATTGATTTGTTTTACAATCCTGTGCACCTGCTCAATTGTTCCATGCTGGTTGCGGAATCCAAATTGATGGTCAGGAATTAGTTTTCGTTGTTTTATTATGGGCTTTAAACGATTTAGGAACAATTTTTCGAAAACTTGAGATAAAATGGGAAGCAGGCTGATGGGTCTATAGGATTTCACTTCTTCGGGTTTTTTACCTGGTTTCAAAATCATTATAATTTGAGCCACCTTCCACTGTTCAGGGAAGTGATGAAGTCTAATAATCGCGTTAAATATCTGCAGAATTGCTCTAAAACATTTTTCCGTTGCCTCTTGCAGCACTCTTCCGGTGATTAGATCAAATCCCGGGGCCTTGATCGGGCTGATTTCTTTAATAATTGTTCTCTTCACCTCTTTCAGTTCAAAGCTTTTAATGTGATGATCCATTTGAAGAGGGGCTTTAACAAGATATTCTGTTATTTTGGTTTCTTCCTCAACTGTAATGCTCGATGGATTAGGTTGGAAGACGTTAGCTAAATGTTTTGCAAAGGTATTTGCCTTCTCCTTGTCACTTCTGGTCCATGTGTTGTTCTCGTCTTTAATCGGCGGTACATGTTGTTGTGGTTTCTTGAACTTTTTTGTAGCTTTCCAGAGTGAGTAGTCGGTTGCTTGCGTCGCGGTTAGGCTTTCCAAGTAGTTTTGTATACCTTGGTTTTTTATATCGATCAACATTGCTTTTAGTTCCCTAGTAGCTTTGTTGAGCTTGGTCTTATCAGCAGGGTATTTTGTTTGCTGCCATCGTTTTCTTAGCATTCGCTTCTCATATATTTTTTGTTTTATTGTAAATGGCACCGATTCTTTGATTTCGTAGGTAAAGGCTTCTGGAGTAGCGTGCCACGCAGACTGTTGAATGCACGTAGTGAGGTAATTAACTGCTTCTTCCAGTTCGTGTTCTGTTTTCAGAGATCTCCCCAGCTCGATTGATTTGTCAAGATTATCTCGGTATGTATCCCAATTGGTACGTTTGCTAAATAAAGATGGGTGTTTTTCTTCATTTCTTATCTGTGCAACACGCTTACAATTATTGGTGAGTGATCTGAAGAGAGATCTAGGCAGGATTTTGCTATGACTTTCCTAGTATCGATACCTTTTGAAACGCAGAAGTCAATAAGGTCTGGTATTTTCTCTCTGTCGGTAGGCCAATAAGTTGGTTCGCCTGTGGATATGAATTTAAGATTGTTGGCATCTAGGGCTTTATATAGTTCTCTGCCTTTTGTTGTGATTAGTCGTGAACCCCACATAAGATGTTTTGCGTTATAATCGCCACCGGCAATGAATCGATGCCCAAGTGTATTGAAAAATTCTTCATATTCTTCTTTTTTGATTTGATGTTTAGGTGGACAATATACAGCTGAGATAGTACATTCACCCGAGTTATCTTCCAAAACTATGCTGGTTGCTTGTATGTGTTCTTTTTTGTACCCTTCTGCTTCATGGTGATTTATTTCATCACGGATAATAAGAGCTGTTCCTCCATGAGCCTTTCCTACTTTTGGATGTTTAGTGTAGTATAATTTATACTTTGGAATTTTCATGTGATGTTTGTCGGTTATGTGAGATTCTGAGATCAACATAATATCAATATTTTGGTCTATTAAGAATATTTTAACTTCCTGTAGATGCTGATTTAGCCCGTTTGCATTCCAAACAGCTATTTTATATTATTCATTTTTTCATATCTCTTATAGTTACCGAATTCCCCATAAGAACATTCGAATTTGAACCACCCTGTACATGTAGAGAAGCAACAAAATGGGGAAGTTTCCTCAATTTGGGTCTTTTCATAAAATGAAACATAAACGTATTTGACCTTGTACTTCATTGATCATTTTTTTAAATATGTCCATTAAAGGGCCTAAAATCGATTTTAAAATCAAAAAAATCCAAGATGGAGTAAAATTGGACAATTTTGATATGTGACAACGTCGCAATTTCAAGATTTACATATATTCAATCTTCGATTATACACGTCATATGTACGTTACATGTATAAGACGGAGAGAAAATTATCTGTTGTGTAGGAAAAATGAGAACCTTCATTTCAATAAACGTCAAAATGCTAACCTCCAAATATAAAACTGTTTCTTTGTTGTACCGGTTGTACTTAAAGGCGGTGTCACACACACGTTAATTTTGTACAAAATTTTGTAGTACACTTTGTACAAAATATGAGGTTAGCATTTTGACGTTTGTTGAAATGACGTTTATTGAAATGAACGTTCTCATTTTTCCTACACAACAGATAATTTTCTCTCCGTCTTATACATGTAACGTACATATGACGTGTATAATCGAAGATTGAATATATGTAAATCTTGAAATTCCGACGTTGTCACATATCAAAATTGTCCAATTTTACTCCATCTTGGATTTTTTTGATTTTAAAATCGATTTTTTAGGGCTTTCAACAATTATAAAAAAAACCGTCGAATAGGGGTACCTTAATAATTGATTTACTTTGATAATTTAAAAAAAAAACGTATTTTTTTTTTTAGGAAACTTCCCCATTGCAACAGTATAAGCAATAAAAACTACAGTAATTGTCTGAGTAACTGGAAGCAACAAAGAATTATTGGAAATTGACATAGAATTACTAGAATATTGACATAGAATTAATTTAAAATTACTAGAATTTTTTTTTTATTAAACTGGAATTAGAATTTGTTGTACGGGTGTTTTAAGCTCATGACCGTTCAGAAATGGATCAATAACTGTCAGCACGATCTTTGGTTTAGACCTGCTTTTATTTTTGCAATTCCATAGAAGCAATTTTTTCGTCAAGTGACTTTGAAATTTGTTGATTAGTTACCCGAATGCAGTTGCATTGTATAACTATTGATATGGTTTATTCTTACTGAATGATGGGTTTTACTCCAAATTTTTTAAACTTTGTATACATTTAATAAAGATAGTATTAAAAATTTCAAAAAATTATAAATACTTACATTTCTTATTTTATTACTGTTGTTTGGATTTTATTTAGAGTCAGTGTAAGTTGCCTGTTCATTTCTTCGTAATTGAAAAAAAAATTCTAATTCAGAGGAAAAAGTCGCGACTTCCGTTATATTTTTTGTTTTAAATATTTCAAACGCAAGTTCAAATTAATCTTTCTATTTTTTATTTGAATAATAAATTGTTTTAAAATAAATGTTGTAATTTTACCGCCTCATTAATTCGAATACATATTATACATAAATATAATACTTACTCCAAGTTCCTCAGTTATTAGACATTAGGTATGCAATAGAGAAACAAAATAATTTATTCTTATAGTGTTGTTATATTTCTATCAATTTTTCAATTAATTGGAATTTTTTTATCCAACTGCGAAATGTCAAATAAAATACTTTATCACATTGCTAAACAAATTTTCAACATATCTTGAGTGAATTTGGCGAGTAAGAAAGGCTCAATGCCGCTCTATTTACGGAGCCGCCAATCCCCATTAACGGCGTTCAGTTCTAGCAAGGATCAGCGGCTGCAATAGAGAGTGCAAATCCGCGTGAAAGCGATCTGCGTTCACCCCTTGTCATTCACACCAACCCTCATTCAACTCTCGACACCTCTCATGTTTCTCTTTCATTGTTTTATACAAAAATTAGCATTAGAAATTTTTGATAATTGGCAGGAAACTCGAAAAATTAATACTTTCATTATGAAGCGTTAGGTATGTTAGTATTGCCGCCCAATCTATATTTAACGACAACTGTAAAATCCCTTAATTTATAGAAGTTATTAATAGTTTATATTCCGAACTATTACTTTATAACTTAATATTTAAAGATATTATTTACTTTAAGAATCCAATTACTAATTTAAAACAAAAATATACCTTCTTAAATTTTACATAAGACGTTAAGTTCGGAAATAAAATGACTTGGGAAACTTGAGTGTGATGTTTCAAACTGTGCAAGGGGTTGTACGGATGGCGTCATGTTTGTGGTTGGCTGAACAACTGTGAAACTTGATAAGATCCTACTTTGAGAATCCCTTTATATACGTACACCAAAACCTACACAATAAAAAGACGATGTTTTTACTAATATATTAATTTTGTTTAGTAGAGATACGAATTAATACACAATTTTCTCATGATAAAAGTAATAATAATAAACAAACTAATATAACAAAGTATTAGTATAAAAGACGCTCAGAGATGTTAGAAATTCTAACAGTATAATTTAATTTTAACATCTTCCACAGCACTAATCAGCAATAAGGAACACTATCAACTTTTTCACGTTTAAAATATTAAAGTTGTTGTCGTGTTTGCGATTTTAAAGTTTTACCCTGAATTATCATAATTAATGTATAATTACAGTAGCTGACCAGTATTCATAATGAAAAATATATACAATAGATTAAAATAATATCGTGTAACTTGTGATAAAATGAATTAATAAAATATTAAACGAAGAACAAGTTAATAAAAAGATTTAATTTTTTTTCAAATTTGCAAGCTTTCGTGTACTGGCGTACACTTTTTCAAACATGATGTCTTCAACATCTTTGTTATATGGACTGGAACAAATAACGACCACACAATCTTTCATAACCAATAAAACAATATTCATAAAAATATTAAATTCACTTTAGAAAGTAACCACAATCATCAAATTAATTTTCTCAATTTGCAAATAAAAATTCAAAACAAAGTTTAGAAGAAACAATGAAGCAGAAGCATTTAAGTAGAAGAAGAAGTTAAGAAGAAGCAATCAAGAAGATAAAGTGAACAAGATGATGAAGTTAAGAAGAAACTAAAGCAGAATATAAAGTGAAGAAAATAATTTAAGAAGAAACTGAAGTAACGAACCAAGCAATTGAGAAGACAAAGTGAAGAAGACCACGCAGTATAATTAAGAAGAAGCAATGAAGAATACAGGTTAAGTTGAAGCAGATAAAGTTAAGAAAAAGCGGAACTAAATATGAAGCAATTACCAAGAAGCATTAAACAGAAACGAATTGGATTGGAAATTGGCAAACACATAACAAGGTAGCATCTACTAAACAAATCAATTTTTTTACTAATCTGAAGGTGGCAGAATGTTTAATATAAAATTAAACATAGAATTAGTATATTTTTAATTATTAATATTAGTAGCCCAAACAATAAGCAACAATGTGAAATCAAGTTGCAAATATAAACAACAATGAACTAAATTAAGAAGTGCAAGGTCACAAAATCTACTTTAAATGTAGGTAACAAAAATACTACACTTAAATGTGGATAGGACCTGCAAGTTAGCAAATTCTTCACATTACGATAACGTACTCTTTATTACTGGGTCAAGAATACAAATGTAATTTTTATTGTTATATCAGCAGTTGTTGAATTTGTATATAAGTTGTTAATTTATTGAATAAAGTGACTAGTAATCGAACTCGCTTTTGATTGACTACGTTCGCAGGAGGTTTACCGCCTCTTTCTCTTAAATCTCAAAGCAGATTTAAATAACTTCAGTACTCGAAAGCTTGCAATTGAAACTTGTTTAATTCGTTTTATTAAACTGTTTAACGTTTAATTTTTTATTATTATAAGGAAAAAATATAATTTTTTTTTGGGAATACTTAAAAAAGTCCTTGTCCCTCGATTTTCTTCGGCATTTCTACATCGATGGCAATCAAACTTTTTGGACGTGTGTCTTGTGGGCTCTAGTGGTGAAAATAAGGTTTTGGCAGAAAAATCTTTGCCAGGGCTACCACAATAAAAAAAATTAAAAAAATGAAAATGTCATCATATCTCCGGGAATGTATAACCGATTCAGATAAAATTTGGTGTGCTGATGATTAGAGGTATTGCGGCAGAAGTGACGATATTTTTTTATTTCAATATTTTTTTAATGAATTAATGAATATACCGGGTGTTGACTCGAATAGCCGAACATAGGGAATTAACACGTAAAAACTTATTTATGCAAATTCCTGCTTCCCAAATTATTTTAGAGAAAAAATGAAAGACACAAAAAGAATGCAGAAATATAAACTACGTATGATAAAAGCATTAGATTTCATGTAATCTTTACTTATAGGGTCAAAAAATGCTTTTAAAATTGTTAAAATTTTCATTTATCAGACTAGCCATGTAAATTTCCAAGGTAATTATTTTAAAATTAAATTGAATTTATTTCATGACCAGTCTGACAAATGAAAATTTTAACAATTCTAAAACAATTTTGGACTTTTATCTTCAAATTTCATCTAGTTTCTACTTAAAGGGTCCAAAATTCTTTTAGAATTGTTAAAATGTTCATTTTTCAGACTGGTCATGAAATAAATTCAATTTAATTTCGAAATAATTACCTTGGAAACTTACATGGCCAGTCTGATAAATGAAAATTTTAACAATTTTAAAAGCATTTTTTGACCCTATAAGTAAAGATTACATGAAATCTAATGCTTTTAAAACTTTGACCACATGGTCAACGACTTCAACGTTTTAGCCTTTTGACACGTCTTATTCCTTCAAAGGCACAAATGTAACTGAACCATTCTAGTACCTTTTAGTGAAAAAATTCTGGTTGGCAATAATAATATAACCAACTATGCTTCATTTACTTTGGTACTATCAACCATGTGCTTTATTGAACAAATTTTAATTAAAATTTCGTAATTATTGTCGAAGTAAGTACTTTACCTCCCGCAATTGCAAAAAACAGTATTTATGCACCTCGGGAATAAAGTGAATTTTTTATCCTGAGGGTAATTTTTGCCCTCGGCTACTACTCGTGCAAACAAACCTTTACCCTCAGGCAAAAAAAGGATCACTTTATTCCCTTGGTGCATAATATACTATTACACTGATAAAAATGAAAAAGTCTGTTTTTTTTCTACTAAAATACGTGAGAATAACATAACTAACAGAAAAGTTTCCGAGATTAAAAGCAAAGTGGCTCAGAATTCAATGGTTAAGGTTTAGGAAAGACTCTCCCTACAGTATTGAATACAAATATTCAAACAAAGAAAACGTTCATTTTGAAAAAGTTGACCTTAGTAAAAGAAAATCTGCTTCCCAGGAAATAGTGGAACTTCCACTTCTATACCTAAAGCGCAATATTATTGGGAATTTACATTAACTAAACGCCACCATACGTATAAAATATTAACTAGGATTGGCGGTATAACCTCAGTATATCTTGCATATAAGTTTCTTACAGTTGCACGGCTGTTTCGTAGTTAGTTTTGTGATAATTACAAAAAAAACACAGAAATAATCATGAACATTGTATGTTTCTAATACAAAACAAATCATGCTATACCGCCTAAAGAAGCCATTTTGTCAAAACGGTGGCGCCCTCATCGGTAGTGTAAAATCCCAATAAATGAAGCAAAGAAAAAAGACCTCCTTGAGTTAATGAACTTTATTTCTCCCATACACCAGGAATTTTATAAAAATATCAGATTGTCAGCAGAGGCATCCGGAGGGGAATGATTGGCCCCTTTGACGATAATGAAGATTAGAAATATTAGTTTACTATGTTTAATTTTTTTTTTCTTTTGTATCAATAAAGTATGAATGAAATAACGAGTAATTTATTATTTTATAAAAATATATCAAAAAATTTAAAGTAATATTTTCTGACTTTAATTTATTATTAGTAATTGCAAAGTATAAACTTTTTATTTTAAAGTTAAATATAATTTTCAAGTTTAAATATAAAATTTTAATCAAAATTTTTTCGCCAAAGAAAACAGTTATTTTAACTTTATTGCAGTGCTTTAACTTCCAACATAACCTTACTGTGCTTACAATTAGAATATATGCAATCTACACAGAGAAAAACGCTGTATAAAAATTCTGCAAAAAGTTGTTCAATTGTGAATTGGTAAATTTTTTTGTACAATTGTGTATAATTATTAAATAACGCAGTGCTTATTTTTTCAATGGGATTGGTTTACAATCTGAGTAACAAATTGTAAACATAAGCTAAAGAATTTTAGAAATTTAATGAAATTTTATAACTTCATTGTAATATATAAGTTAATTAATTAATACTAGTACATACTTATTACGTGTATTTCTGTAACCGTATTATTAATTTTTAGCTCTATTCTATTTTCGCATAATGTCAACTAATTATTTTGAACTAATTTTAAACGTAAAAAAAATTTATATTGATGTTTTTTAGTGCATATAAATCCGCCCTCTAGTTATGATGAACTACGATAAATTATCGATTGGTACCTTTTAAAAAACAATGACTGCACCAATAATCTGTTTTCAGCTCACCCGCTTAAATGGTACTTTTCGAATTTCAATATACAAACGATAACCAACGGAACCACATGTAGCGTGTACACGAGCTGTACACATCTGAACAAATCGAATGCTTTGTATCGAGTATAATGTAATTAATACCCCGCGGCGCTTAATGTAATTCAACCACTTGTCAAATCCCACATCTATACACTTCTGTCAAACAAAATATATAATAAATTTACGCTATATCAGATAAATTATAATAAATAATGCTTTGTCAAACTTATAAAATATTTTGTGATAGCAAAATAATTAATCCCTTTAGAAATAAGAAATCGAAAATTTATTGTTTTTACACTGGGTTTAGTACCTATCTGATAGTACCTACCTGATTAAGCATAAGCCAGATTAAGATCATAAGCCTAATTTAGGCTTATGCACAGTCAGAAAGTTGTCTCCTAGTTCGTGCCAAATAGAAATAGAACCGTCAATCATAATAATTGGTAACATTATTTTTAAAAGGTAAGAAAAGAATAGTATTGCATTTTGAGGGAGTCCATGCGGTGATAAGCGAAAGAGTTACATTACCGCTTAATAAACAAGGGTTTGAGGTATGCAAAGAACAGCCCATATAGTCAACCAGTTCATTATAGTCGCAAATGAGGTCAATGATGATTAAAATTCATAAGGTCAATCGTTTTTAAAAACATAACACATCATTATGATTTGTTTACATCATCATTGGCGTAGAAAAGGTACGTACAGTGGCGGATTTATCAGCAAGCTGAGTAGGCTGAAGCCTAAGGCGGCAAATTTGGGGCAAATATACTTCTAATGCCGGGGTAGAGTGAATTCAAAGTACCTACATGCAAAATGAGATTTACTTGCTCAAAAATATACCCCAAAACTATTATTTGTGCAATCTTAACTGAATCGTTGGATTGTAAAAATAATTTAGAAACTGACGCTTGTAGAGGTCGGTAGGGGCGACAAAATTTAAATAGCCTACTGGCGGCAAATGTGTAAATCCGCCACTGGGTACGTACGTACCCATTCCTTATAAATACCCAAAATTGCTTATCTTTTCAAATATTTATTAGTTAACTGCATTGTGCTTCCATGTTATCCTGAAACCGAAAAATACCAATAATAAAAATAAGGCAAAATGAATTGCAAAAAATGTAATCAACACATTCGTTGTTTATGAGTACATTATAGCCAGTATTTAAATAACTCCTCAAGGAACACCAAAACGTGACCAATATTAATGTTTATGGATAGAAACATAGACGGATTAATGTACTTCTATGCTCCTGGGCACCCATTGATTGTGCGGTCCTCTCGTTAGAAACAGTCATCCGTTTTTGATATATCAATGAGCTTTTTTTTTTGTTTTTCCAAGAAATGCCCATGTATATAGGGGAGAGTCCGGCAGTACCGGCCGGCATCCAGTACCGGTCAGTTTCAATTTTCGAAATTCTGTATTAGATAGCTCTGAGATGGTTATTGCCATAAAAGTAAAAAATACCGAAAAGTATATATATTTCACGCGGTGTCGACTTGTCGTCACGGGTTTACTATCAGTAATAAAATTTTTATTGCGCTTAGTGAACGTATGTGAATTAACAAATTTTCATGTGATTGATATTATAGTTGAGTTCTGAGGACGAGTAAATCTCGAGAAAAGGATTAGATTTAATGTGGAAACTGTAAGAGTTGGATCCATTAAGCCTGTGCAATCCTATCAGAGTTGTCAAATCAAATATATTATGCATATACAATAATATAATCATAATCTTGCTGGACGGTACTGGAGGCCAGTGTTTTTATTGCTAAATTTTCTTTACTTTAAAATTTTATAAATAAAAGTGTTTTTTTCAAAATATGTCTGTATTTTATTCTTCTTATTTATAGTGCATGAGTTCCTTACACATTTCAGTAGGTATTAAACATATAACCAAAAATATTTTCACATTATTCATGTGCGTGAAGTTAGCCCCGCCATTTTTGAAAATTTAAAAACTGAATATTGTGCCGGGCTGTGCCCGATGTGTGCCATGTTGTACCGTATTTTTTTTAAATTTTATTTATTTTGGACTTTATAGAGATTGCTTATTTTAAAAGTTAAGGTAAAAGTTAGCCCCGCCATTTTCAATTTTTTTTTAAACAAAATTGTATTGGATTCTACTCAACGTGTGCAGTACAGCATAAAATTTTATTTTCATAAATAAATAAATACATAATGTTAATACGTCAAGCGAAGTTTTTTCTTTAAATTGTTTATTTAAATAGTTACGTAGTACTTCTTCGCAAATGATAAATTATATATTATTTTATATTTTTTATTGGTTTAATTAGACGACATGTTTCGTATGCATGGCATACATTATCAAGTCTACAGAGAGAAAGTTAAATTTAAGATGAAATGTAAATTTTTGTAAGGATTTAATTACATACCTGAAATTAAAAATTAAATATTGGAAACAATTTTTTAAACGAATAATTAGTTCTGCTTGGTTAATATAATATGTTATCAGTAGTTATTTATAGGTTATAAGATATAAAAGTATTTTTTAATTTAAAAAATAATAGTTCAATTTTTGAAGTTAAGATATCAATTGTAGCAGTGTAGTGATGGAAATTTAAAAAATTATATGACAGTTGAAAAATAAATAAAAATCAAGGAAGTGTTACGGTTGTTGTACTAATGAAAGGTGTTGTAAAGTGGAGTAAAATTTAATAGTTCGTGTTTGTTAAGTAGTGGTTCGTGTAGTTTAGTGGCTTTTTGGATTTCGTATGATTCCCAAATAATTCTTTAAAGCATTTATCTTCTATATAGAGTATTATTGTTCTTTCTTTGTCAATGTTGTGTTTTTTAATTTTGAGGTGTTTGGCAACTTGTGAAATGGAATGTATACGTTCATGTTCTGAAATTCTAGTTTCTAAACGTCGTCCAGTCTGTCCAATGTAAGAAAAGTCACAGTCTTTGCAAAAAGATTTGTATACACCGTTGGAAAGTAAAATATTATTATGTTCTTTGTAGTTGCATAATTGATTTGCGATATTTCCGGTTGTTTTTTCGGCTAAAGTGATGTTGTGTTGTTTTACTATGTTTTTCATTTTTATGTTTATATTACCGTGGTATTTTACTGTTTTATAAAACTTAAGTTCTTTGTCAGAATTGGTAGTGTTGAAGTAAGAGTGTTCATTTTTTGTTTTTATTCTTTTTATTAATTTTTCAATGGTGTTAATGGAATAACCATTATTATGAGCAAGTTGTTTAAGAATGTTAAGTTCTTTGGTTCTATTAGTTGTTGTTATTGGTAATTTGAAGGCACGTTCAATTAAGGAAAGAAAAGAAGCAAATTTGTGTTTAAAGCTGTGATTAGAATGGTAAGGAATCAAGGTGTCAGTTAGTGTGGGTTTTCTGTAAATTTCGAACTGAAGTTTATCTTGAAGTATAGTAAGTTTTAGATCAAGAAAATTTAGTTGGTGATTTTGTTCTGTTTCAATTGTAAAGTTTATATTATTGTGAATTTTGTTGATATCATTTAAGAAATTATCTAAGTCAGTTTGGTTGCCAGTCCATAAGGTTAAAATATCGTCAACGTATCTATGCCAGGTTAAACAGTATTTGGCTGAAGGAAGTTGGTGAATTTGTTTTTCGATATAATCCATAAATATGTTTGCTAAAAATGGAGAAATTGGTGATCCCATGGGAGTTCCGTCAATTATTTGGTAAAACTTTTTGTTTATAGTGAAAAATTTTTGTTGTGGTGTTATTATGAGTAAGTTATATATTATAGCGTTTATATCTTGTGGGTCTAGCCATGTTGTTCGTAAAAATTCTTTTGTTAAATTTAAAGATTCAACTACTGGAATGTTGGGATATAGGCTAATAACGTCGAAAGAAACAAGTTGTATTTGTGAAGGAAGTATTATAGGTCTTTTAATTTTTCAGTTAAGTCTAAAGAGTTTTTGATTGAATAGAAGGATTTATAATCAAGGTGTTGTATTATTATTTCATTAAGGGCTTTAGCTAAGTTTTATGCCGGAGATTTATAGTTAGTAGTGATGGGGCGTATAATAGGCATGTTTGGTTTGTGAAACTTTGGTTGTACATATAGTTGTGGTATTACTGGATTCATGGAGAGTAGTCCTTGGCTTTTTATGTGTAAGTTTTCTAAAGTTGTTTGGTGAACCGAAATAAATTTTTTAAGTTTGTTGGTGTATGCATAAATAGGATTTTTAGTTAATTTGATACATTTACTGTTAAGTAGATATTTTTCGACTTTATCTAAATAAATTTCTTTGTTCAATAACACAAGTCCAGCGCCTTTGTCTGCAAGAACTACAATAATAATTGTCTTGAATTCTTTTTTTCAGAGATTTAATAATTTTCTGTTCTTCTTTTGAATTAATTAATTCTATATTTGTGTTAGTTGTTGAATTTAGTTTGGGTTTTTCTTCTTCAAATAGTTTAATAGATTTATTTCTTAGTTGAATTTCTTCTTTGTGATATCTAATGGCACAATCCATGACGATGGAAGCTTCAAATAGATTGATATTTATAGTATTTAACTTTCTCTCTGTGGACTTGATAATGTATGCCATGCATACGAAACATGTCGTCTAATTAAACCAATAAAAAATATAAAATAATATATAATTTATCATTTGCGAAGAAGTACTACTTAACTATTTAAATAAACAATTTAAATAAATACATGTTTTCTGGGCCATAATCTACTTTTTCGATAGAAGTTAGCCCCACCATTTTTGATTTTTTTTAAATCAAAATTGTATGGGTTCTACTCGAGGTGTTTTGTAAACCATTAAATTGTATTTCTATGTTAAAATCAATTTAAATATAAATTAAAAATAAACGTAATACTACTTTTTATTATTTGGTAAATCATTTGTAGATTTCTAGTTGGCGTTGTCAAAATGTATTGAGAAAACGTTTCGTTTCTCCGGTAACAAAAAAAAGGCATTTTATTATTTTAATCAGAATTTTTTGACATGTTCCAAAAATATGTGTATCCAAGCATTTTTCTGTTTTAATATATTTCTTCATGTCACATAAATTTTATTTATATATGTGTTGATCTCCAAGACGAAAGACACTATCAGCCCTTTCAGACCACTCGGAAGGCAGTTTCAAGAAAAAGCACGGCCGTTACAACCGATACTTGAAATCAAGAACAATACAAAGCTCAAACACCAGTAAACTGAACCATAGGCGCCGGAATAGGGGGGCAAAGCAGGGCACTTGCCCCCCCCCCCTGGAAACTTGAATTTTTTATTTCTACCTAGCTAGCTCTCGTAAAATATTAGAATTTTTCTTTAAAATCATAAAGCGTAACAGAATTGAATACTTTGCCCCCCTCTATATTTGACTCTTCCGGCGCCACTGAGCTGAACCATTATTTATATAATTTATTAAAGTTTATATCATATAATTTATTATATTACCGTGTTTTTCATCTCAATGAAATATAGTTTAAAAAAAATGTGTGTTAATTTTTCAGCAAAAAAATTTGATATTTAACAACACACTTCGAGTAGAATCCAATACAATTTTGTTTATAAAAAAAATCCAAAATGACGGGGCTAACTTCTATCGATAAACTAGATTTTGGCCCAGAAAAATTTTATTTATCAAAATATTATTTATCATAAATATACTATAATATAAATAAAAATAAATATTATTTATCATATCATAAAATAAAATTTTATGATTTACGGCACACAACGGCATCAATTCAATACAATTGTGATTCAAAAATAAATCAAAAATGGCGGGGCTAACTTCTACCTCAAAATAAGCAATTTCTATAAAGTTCAAAATAAATAAAATTTAAAAAAAATACGGCACAACGTGGCACACATCGGGCACAGCCCGGCACAATATTCAGTTTTTAAATTTTCAGAAATGGCAGGGCTATCTTCACGCACATTTTTATTCTAAATAAACCTTAAGGTGACGGTACTGCAGGACTCTCCCCTACTATTTAAGTTGTATGTAATTACAAAATAAATTATTTTATCAATTAAATAATTTTTAAATAAAAATAAAAATTTTGTAAATTAAATATTTTGTTTTGTAGCTCACATATTTATTATTTTCTGATTTTCTCTCGAATGGATGGTTTTTCAAAAAATTTTACTAGACAAAAGTTGTAGTTCATTAAATCCTCATGCCGCTCTTTGAGCTGCACTCGATTACAATACCTCTCACAAAGCTGTGAGGTCCGATAACGTGTTCAAACAAGGTGGAACTCGGATGACCGCAGTTCTAAGGCTTCTATACATCTCCTTTCTTTCTGGATTAATTCTGAAGGAAACCTCGATTTGATTCATTAATATGAATTAGTGCAAATTATTCTTAAATCGCTCCCCAAATATTTTTGTACTTTATTTTTTTATCATATTTAATAAATTCACCTATTCGATTTATTCTAAATAAAATAACGGATCAAAAAAATAATAAACCAATAATTTACTATTGGTAATACTCGTATAATTTTACTACATAAGAAAAAAATACACTAGAAAATTAAGGATTTTAAGATTAGAATTAAGGAGATCTAAAAATTGAATTATGCGGGCAGACGGACGGATGGACGGACGGACACGGGACCAGAACATAAGGCTTCTTCATATACTGTGTATAGAAACCTAAAATACGTCGTCCAAGGATACCCGTTTTCACCCAGGTCTACCGATCGGATAACAGCGATTTGAAAACAACTTCAAAGGTTTTGCAGAATTTTGACAATTCGAAATTTATCATTAGCTAGTATTTAGCTGCTTTTGCATTTATGAAAATTTATTTATTATTATTACAATACCTTAACCAGTGAACAGTTTTACGTAAAATTGACATCAAAATAACGTCATGACAATGATCGCGTTAAATATAGATCATGAAATCAATTACCTTATAACACTAGCTGACCTGGCAGACGTTGTCCTGCCCAAATTTATTTAATTTGTTTTACAACTTTATTATTTAAGTGCTTTAGGGTATACAATATTTTTTGTTTTTCCGTCTTCAGCAAAAACAAATAAATTTCGTGGCTGTCCGACTCGTGAGCATCCAACATACAACTGTCCATGTGAAAAACATGGATTTTCTAAGTTCAATCCGCATACTTGCAGTGATTGGCCTTGTGCCTTGTTGATGGTCATCGAGAATGCAAGTCGAATTGGGAATTGCAGTCGCTTGAAATCAAAAGGCATGTCGGTGGGAATAATGGGAATAAGCACATCTTCTCCATTTGACTTTCCGTTAAGAATAGTAGCTTCGATGACATTCGGCATCAGTTTTATTAAAGCGAGTCGTGTTCCATTACACAATCGGGGTGGATTAATGTTCCGCAAAAGAATAATTGGCACTCCGATTTTAAGTCACAATTTGTGCGGTGGCACACCAGAAAGATCCAACGAATATAAAAACTCGATTGGATAGTTTACAACTTCGTCCGCATTCATGACGCTGTCAATCGATTTGTAGGTAACAGAATCGCCTGTAATTTTTTTTGGTGCTAAAATAGCACGTTCGCGAAGCCATTTATGATTGTTATAATTGGTGACAATTTGCGGAAAAACTTTGTGAATGAGCTGTTCGATGGATGGCGCAATGACGCAAAAGTTTAACGGAAATGAAATGCATTTTGTGGTAGCATCAACTGGTACTTTTCCTTCGCCAATGTTCAATAGCTGGTTTGAGAATGTATCCGCCGACGCATCCGAGCTGCAAATGTACGCGCATATTGGTTTTTAATGTGAGTTTTTGCACATGTTTCCAAAGATGCTATGCTTTGAGGCAAGCATTGAGCTCATCAGCTGGTGTTGATTTAGGAATAACTGAAAGAGTTTGCCGAAAGTACCCAGATAACAGAATTAGAGTGCCTCCGAACGGTTGTGCATTTGATCGTGAATCTTTAAGAGTTCGATCAAGTGCTTCAAGAGATTTCTTATGAGCCATAGTGCATTCGTCCCAGATAATTGTCGTTCCTCGATTGTTTGAGAAGCTCGAAATTGCTTAGCTGCACGTGCTGCGCTGGTAGATCGACTAAGTGACGAACGCTTGGGAGGCATATTCTAATTTCGAATATGGGAAGTTTGGGATATATTGTTTTCGAAAGCCTCGGGGAATATATCTTCTATTCATATTTTCCCAGTTTTGGAGTTTATTAAAATAAAATAAATAAATCAATAACGTCTTTACTCCAAATAACTGTATTTAGGCAAAACTAGTTTTGCCTAAAAACACATAAGACGAATGCACTTACATGAAAAAAACATCTATTTTAACAGACAGTGTTTGAGAAGAAATCTTGTCCCAAATTACATTAAGAATAGACTAAAACCACACAACGAAAGGGATATAGATATAAACCTCTTAACTCTAATGCACAAACGTATGATGAGAGCAGAGATAAGAAGGCACTATTGTCGGATCGACGGGACAAACATACAGATGAAAATCACATAATATGATAGACTAACAACTTTGTGGGGGTACCCATATTTGGACAACTTCTTGGCACACATTAATAGAAGTACGGAGTGGATTCAACTCAAGAAGCACAGAGTGCTGAACAAGAAACTAGACCAGTTAAAACAGAACGAGACTCGCAAGGGGAGCGAAAGTGCCACAGAGAGCGCTTTCTACAGGAGGGTGGAGAATTTCTCAGAAGTTGAATTTAACGCGGAAGAGATGTGGTTACTGCAGAGGAGCACGAGTTTGGATACGAGACATCCAGGATGGAGCCTTTGGAACTGCTTATGGCACAACTCGAAACCATAGTACAAAAGGTAGACAAGAAGAAGAAGGAAGAAACAGACATAGTGGAGGCATGCATCTTGGCTATAAGAAAAGAGAAAAGAAAGAGAGACACCAGACACATACACCAGAGGAGTGACAAGATATTTAAGAGTATAAAGAAAAAGATAAGAGACAACCATCTCACGATAACCACTGCAGATAAAGGCAGCACCTTGACCGTCCTGAAGAGATCGGACTACAACAACAAGGTGGTGGAATTCATAACCGGCAACGAAATGCTGGAGACCAAAGTAAATATACAGGCTTTCGTGGAAAAGGTCACAGCAAGGTGATCAAATGGAGCTACCACGTCTTGACGGATAACGAGATTCGCTGCATGGACCCTCATCATACCTCAGTCCCACAATTGTACGGGTTGCTCAAAATTCATAAATCGACCAACTTCCTGCAATTCCCCGGTGTACAAGTTGTCCAGGTGGCTGAACAGGGTGCTACCTGGTATATTGAATTTTGAGTCAAGTTATGCAGTCAAGAACAGCCTAGAACTATGCGACAAAATCAAAGAGAAGGTCTTACCGCACAACACTATCATCTTTTCATTGGACGTTAAGAACCTGTTCACCAATGTACCCATCAAAGAAGTTTTGCAGATAGTGAAGGACAAGTTGGTAGATAGCGAGGTGTCGGATATCCAGGCGGTACAATACTTGGACCTATTGAAGGTTTGTGTAGAACAGGACTTCTTTTCATTCGATGGTGTCACCTATAGGTTGGAGGAGGGCTTGACAATGGGAAGCTGTGTTTCACCTTTTCTGGCTGAGCTGTTTATGAACAAACTAGAAACAGACAAGATTGTCAGAAACAACAAGTATGTCGACAAATTACTGTACTACTACCGATACGTGGACGATGCCTTGGGAGCTTGGGTAGGCACGGAGACGGAGTTACTAGAGTTTCTGGAATATATCAACACAATACACAGAAAAATTCAATTCACTCTAGAAAGAAGTGTTAACAACTCCATCAATTACTTGGATATACAGATAGGTATTTCAAATAATAAACATACTTTTGATATCTACAGAAAACCCACCTACACGGGATAGACCATCCACTTCGACTCATGCCACCCAATGCAGCACAAGCTAGCAGCTTACAACAGCTTCGTAGACAGAGCCCTCAGACTCCCACTCAATGAGGGTAATTTGCGACGGGAACTCAATACTATCAGGAGTATTGCCAGCAGCAATGGATTCCCTACAAATATAATAAACAGGCTCATAGATAGGAGAAAGCACACAAGATATCTGGAGGAAAATTTTGTCACAACTAAAGAACCGAGAGAAGAGAACGAACCGGTTTTTGGAGTCTTCTCATACCTAGGACCCATTTCGCATAAGATAAAAAACATCTTGAAGCCAACAGATGTGAAGATTGCCTTTAGGACCCCGGTAAACTGCAATTTCATTAACAACAAAGACCCAATCGACAAGATGGACCGGAAAGGAGTATACAAACTAAGATGCGGGAGTTGTGAATCTTTCTACATAGGTAGAACTTTTAGACCCCTCCGAGTTAGGCTGGACGAACACCTCAGAGCATGGAGAGGAGAGCGAGGTCAACAATCCCATTTCGCAGAACATCTCCAAGAGAAAGGACACGCATTTGACTACACAATTGATGTGGACATGCTTTGGGCAGCAGAGAGAGGTAACACCCTTAACAACTTGGAGGTGTTAGAAATACACAAAGCCAAAGTATACCACCCCAGGAATGTCATAAATAAGCAGGTCATCTTTGAAGATGCACCGATTATTTCCAATAGTATCACTTGACAACATCCGCAGAACGCGTCTCTCATATCAGGCTTTGCATTTCCACATTATTTGTGTTCCCCGCCGATAACATTCGTGGTTCGAGAATTTTTAATTTTAATTTTGATTGACTTTTGTTTTTTTAACTGTTCTGTAATATTATCTGTGTTGCTGCTACTTGGTTGCACCTAACATGGTAGTGCAGTTCCGTCTTTTTACAATAATACTATAACACTCGGACAAATCTTGTGAAAGTGAGTAGCAGCTCTGTCCTGTCTTGTTGATAATGTATAATGTTTGTCTTTTTGTAATTGTAGCTTTTTGCAACTGATGATGGGGTTAATTCAAGAACCCCGAAACTAGTTTTGCCTAAATACAGTTATTTATTGGAGTCAAGACGTTATTGATTTATTTATTTTATTTTTAATATATCTTCTGTCTGCTGCTAATATTACGCCATCAAAACTTTTAAAATTTTTTATTTTTGGTGGTATCCAACGAATATTCGTATCGACCGACTTTGCATATTTCTGCCAATTGGCTCTTTTGAAATTCCACCGAGGGGCAGGGAACGAGTTTATTATAGGTATTTGTATTCCTATTTTCAAATACACTGGACGGTGCTGACTGTGCGGAAATATTTTTCCAACTGTTCAGGATGACGGAAGCGAATTGAAATTTTCATCGAAATAGTATTTACAATTGAAACCTCAAATATAAATTTCAACAATAATTATTAGTTTATTTAAAGTTTAATTTAATTTTATTACTACATTATAATATATTAAAAGTTACTAATCTTACATTTATAAAATTTTCATCAACAGATACGAAGGACAAATCTGGATTGGTATCTGAACTCCATCTTCCAGAATGAAAACTTGGTAAATCTTTCGCGTCAAACAATAGATGTAAGTGGTTACTTAAAGCCCAATCAATTATATTATGTTCTCCGTTTTCATCATTTGAGTTGTATCCCCACATAGTATGATGACTGTTAAAGCACCCATATTATACTGAAGGATATGGGAAAATATTAGGTAAAATAGACCAATTACTGACTGGAGGCTTGTATAAATTGGTAATAGTTACAATTATTTCAATTTCATTAAGGACATTATTAAGAATTGTGGAAGATTTTGATATAAGGCTATTTTTTACATAAGATGCAATTCCATGATGAGGGTGATGTATATTTTCCATACTTCCAATTGCGCGATATTCATAATATCTGGGATATTCGTCTTCTTCTTTGTTTTCTTGACAATTTCTGTTTAGTGACATATTATTGTTATCGGGAGATCCAAATAAATTGGATTGGTCCGATAATCCTGTTGACAAAATTATTCGCAAAACCTTTCACGCGGGACACATTCGGTTATTGTCTTCCTAAGGTACTCTTTTATCGCGAAAAACTGGACTTTTTATAATTTTTCATAATAAATTTTGACACTGAAAAATTATACGTCTAAATATTTATATAATTATATTTACCAATATAAATCTGTTACAAAATTATATCAACTTGACATTTAAAATTTAATTTTATATAATAATTTATTATATACAAGATGTTAGAAAATGGTTGGAATAATTTACATAACTATATTACATTAGAAGTAATAATTAGAGGATTATATTGGTTTCTATTTTTGCTATATACACTGCTCAATTATTGCTAATTATTATTGATGACTGCATTATCAAATATTTCAATGATGTAATCAAGGCTGTAATGCCCTTAATTTCGTATTTTTCTTTTACTAGGAAGGCCAAGCCATGGTTGTTTTCAGAAAATTTTTAAGAATTTTCAAAATACTGATATTTCCGAGGGTCCTCAATACATACGGCCACCACTGTATTTTTAATTTTAAAAACTTCAACTGTTTGCTATAACTTTAATAATATATTGCAATGTTATTTTTGTAAAAATAATTAAACTAGTTTGCAACCTATCAGTGCCCATCAACTCAATCGGAAGCGAACTCCCAATCCCAGTAGTCGGTTCAAATCACACTCAATACTAAATTACAAAACAATAAATACAAAACAAAAAGCTGTAAAATAAAACTTAGTTTCCAAAAGTAATTAAACAAAAATAGTTTTTCTAAAATAAATGTGAACTGCGATCACAATACCACATATTGATATCATCAATAAATTTGTGCATGAAATTTTGCAGATAAAATTTTATTCAACGCTATTGCAAATCATACGAATTTTAAAATTAAAAAAAAATATTTAGCACTTAGCTGTGTAATCGCTGCTGCTGAGAAGACCTCAAATTTAAACGATCTGGGAAAATTTCAAAAAAAATGGCACCAAAACTCAGGAAGACACCCTTTCACCTCCGAAACTCGATCAAGAAGACCTTATCTTCCCTTGCGCAAACGCCTTGGTCTTCGCACTCTGAACAATATACAGGGCATCATTAAAATGTTTAAACAAATTAACTCTGCCCTGTTGAAATTAAAAATGATGATTGCATCTTCCCCAAAAACAATATAAAAGAAACAAAAAATCCAACTCTCTTAAAAATCGAAAATATAAAACAGAATTTTGTCTGTTCCATGACAATATAGTTAATATTATATAGGTGAAAACTGAAGCAAAGCAGTTTAAATGTAAGCTAAATGCATTATAATTCTTTTGTCAATTCGAATTACAAGTTATGAAGACACTATTAATTTTTTGGATTTAATAAAATATAATTAATAAACTTACCATCTTTATTCATGCTCGCTTGAAAGCACTTATGAAGCCGGCAAGCTCTACATTGATTTCTATGAGTTTTGTCCACCGGACATCGCCCTTTCATATCTCCAGTAGCTTTGCATGTATAAACTCGATTACGATGAATACTACGCTTAAAGAAACCCGAACAACCTATTATTATTTAGATTATTTAGATATTTTTCTAAAATTTGCCTACATTTTGCTTACCGTCACAACTGTAAATTCCGTAGTGCTTTCCGGAGCTTCTGTCACCACAAACTTTGCATGGAATATCAAGTAGTCTATCCCCTAAAATATTAATGGTAATTATTATAAAATCTTTTTAATATCGAGTGGTGGAACACACTTTTAATTCGATAAAATAAAAGGTTATGTGTTATTGTTTTTAACAATAACAATATAGCACTTTAATATTGCCTTTTATTTTATAAAATCTTTCTGTCTTACATTATAATTAAAATAATACATTTGAATACTCCTGTGATCTATTACTTATAAATTTGGAGAAGATAAACAACCTCAGTAAACAATATGTATGTTTAAATACATTTTTAGAAATATAATTATTATGTCACCAGGGCCGGCGCTAGCCAATTTGCCGCCCTGTGCAAGTTTAAGACTATGTCGCCCTTAACGGGCAAGGTAACGGGAAAATTTTAATCATTTCAAAGTTTTCATAAGAATTCTAGTGAATTACTTAACTGTAACAAAAATTTACCGCCCTGTGCAAAAGCACCGTTCTCACTTATGGTAACGGCGGCCCTGTATGTCACAGAAGTTACACAAAGATTTAAAAATCTTTCCTAAATTTATAAGCTATGATGTGAGGTAATTTTTGATTTTTTGCGAATGTAAACGAATCATTTTATATAGGTAGGTATTGCTAAACAAAATAATTTTTTTCAAGTACACAACATTTGTAATTCTTGTATATACTACATGTATTTCTTTTTTACCTCCAATCTACCAAAAAAATTAGAAGTTTACATTTTTTACATTTTCGAGATCACCGTGTTCAGAAACGTAAAGATCTGCAAAAAATAAATTTCTGTGTCGATGATATGTCGGTCGGTTGGTCGCCAGATTTTGTCCCTCGATTTATTACTGAACCATCCAACCAATCAGGACCAAATTTGGTATGGTAGTAGGGTTCATGGTAGAAAAGTGAAAATAAGGTTTTTGTCGCGATCTGTCAATCAAGTGTGCCACTACAAGAAAATTATACAAGATTTTTAAAAGCGATTTTGTCTTGTGATAATTATTTTAAAGACTTTAAAAAGCTATATCTAGAATAGGTGAAATTAACTTTCTACCTACATCTGTCAAAAATTACAAGCATTCAAAGTGAAAACTTAAAGAGTAACTAAATCCTAAAGTACTGAAAGGCTCTCAACCAAATTCGGTATGTAGAAGCATTGCATCCCCTTAAAGGACTTCACAGCATATGGAACTCTTCGATAGAAATCAGGAATACAATATGAAAAAACATAATTAATTTTTTTGTCGAAAACGTATTAAAAGTCGTTCTCCCTCGATTTTTTTCGGCATTTCTACGTCGATAGCAATAAAACTTTTTGGACGTGTGTCTTGTGGGCTCTAGTGGTGAAAATAAAGTTTTGGCAGAGAAATCTTTAACTAATAATATAGATTAACAAAATGAAAATGTCATCGTATCTCCGGGAATGTATAACCGATTCAGATAAAATTTGGTGTGCTGATGATTGGAGGTATTGCGGCAGAAGTGACGATATTTTTTTTTTGTAATATAAATTTTCAACGAGTTATTTAAATTTTACTAATTAAAATAGCAACTGATATGACAACAATAATAATACAAAATATTAAAATAATATATACTTTATTTTTTGCGAAGAATTACCTACATAGGGTAATGTTGTCCAAGATTGCGCACTTCAAACATTTTAACATAATATAATTAATTAATTTCGCAAAATATGGATGTAAAAATAATTAACAGACATGAAAATATATATAGTGATAAAAAAATATCACAAACATATAAAATTCATAAAAATAAAGAAAAAATAAAATATTTACTGATTAAAAGCAAATGCGCGATCTTGTAATACAGATAATATAAGCATATAAGTTTGCGCTCTTAATAATTTTCACATTTAAACTGCCCTGTTCCTAAATAAATATAGAACAATCTTCAAGCCACCAATTCTTACAAACAAATCATTGGATGCACTCTTCTGTGGGGGGTTCTTGGTACAGTTCATCACAACCTGGGCAGAAAAATTCTGCTTAGAGTGTTATTGTGGGAATTTTTTTAATTTTCTACGACAGATAACAACATGAACAAACAAACACACTATAAATACATCAACACCGGATACAAAAACTTACTTCGGCTTTATAACAATAATCTGACTTGAAATCACACAATGTTCCAATTTTTCGTTTTTTGTATTTGTTTAATGACTTTCACTTATAATTATTAATTTCTCGACATTTAGCTTTCCCGTTACCGACTTTTAACGATTATGTTGAGTTTTACTATTATTTCGATTTTATTTAAGAGTCCTATGGAGATGCATCTTATCACACATTTGGTCACATGCACATTATTTATCTAGTGATAATAAAACAAAAAATATTTTAACTTATTGACATTTTAATTTTAGTATTTACACTCATAAGATTTTTACAACTTTTAACATATCTTTTATTATTCTTTACATTTTAATTAATTTGAATTTGTGACTGACCTAACCAGATTGTTACTGAACCAAAACCTTTCAACAACCATCACGATTTGTTTGGTGAGATAATAATAATTTGTATCTAGTTTAAGGACTCATTGTTTTATATTTTATAGTCTTGAAAATGGAGAAATAAATTCTCCGAAACGTCGGCATAACATATCTTTTGTATAATTGTTTTTTCCAAACATCCCAATAATATTTTATAAAAAAAATAATTAAAAATTGGATGAGAATTATCTACATTTAATTAAGACCATTTTGCAATGTTGATGCAAAAAGCTACAAAGGAAGCCAATGGAGAATTTGCGATTGGAAAGGTTCTTCATAATATTTTATATCCTACAAATAAGCAAGTAGACCACAATGAAGCGGTCTTGCAAAGTTTCAGAGAAAGAAATTTCGAAATGTTTAAATATTTAAAACTTTCTAAATATTTTATTTTTATTAAAGAATTTTATTGCTGCATATGAAGTGGGAACGAGAGCATCAACCATATATCGGTAACAATATTTATATAGTTGATGTTCTCGTTCCCACTTCATAATGCATGTAGTATTGTATAATACCCTTGCGCTCCCACTCACAGGGAAACTATCGTTATTATCTATGTTTCACATATTTTTTCTGAAAATCTCAGCTTTGCTAAAATGACGTAGGTCTGTCGGCTCTGGGCTCTTGGACTATTATACGTATACGACAAGTATGTACGTCTAGTCTTGTGGGATTTCGTTTTCTAGTGAGAAATTTTAGAATTATAAACGAATAATTGGATCTATTTCATAACTTGAAATTTTATTTATACGAAAATAAATATTATTATTATTAAATTGTTTTATTTAAATTACTAGGGTAAGTTCATCTAAGATTGCGCAGAGCCTATATTAATGCTGTAGTTACATTTTTGAAATAAGAAATATGCAATCCTGAAACCACTAACAGTTATTATATAGTTACAATACGGTACATGTTTTTTGATAAACATTTTTTATTACTGATCCTTTATTTTATTATATTCATGATCATGTTTGCGCACCGTTTCTATGTTTTGTATAATTGTTTTTTCCAAACATCCCAATAATATTTTATAAAGGTCTTAATTAAATTCACCAATTATCTAAATAAAAACTTAAATTTCTTTTTGAGTTGGTATCAGAGGTAATCCTATTATCTTGCAATAAACATAGGTGCGATAAAAAGGAATATGAATAGAAAATTAGCAACAGAGTTTTTAATGACGATATAAAATAAAATTACGAGGATGCGGTAAAAAACTAATAAGATATAAAGAAAGAAGCAATGATATAGAAAAAGATCACAGACATTCTAAGAAAGAGTGCAGAACAAGTAATATGATACACAGAGAAGAGAAGAGATAGGGAATGGTTTGATAATGAGTGTAGAAGATTGTGTGGCGTAAAGAGAGAAATAAGAATGAAATGGGTAACAACAAAAAAGAATGAAAACTTGGAAACCAGTGGCGTTGGCAGGAATTTCCTGGCAGATTCAACTGCGACCCATCACGATATGGTTCAGCACTTCTGGTGGATGAATAGTCCCTCCTTTAGGAGGTGGCGTATTATAAATTTTGCATCACAATCTCACTTATAGTTGTAACTGAATTAATGTGTTCACTCGCAGTTTTGCCACTTACTTGGGGATTCTACCTGTCTCCTTTTGGCAACAGATTTATCATTCAACGAAACAATTCAATAATTAATTCAATATCTCAACGAAATAAACAGAAAACAGTATGTAAGGCAGTCTCTTCTTTACCACATAAGAAAAATATATATAAAATGTTAATATGACCATTAAATGAAATTATGGAAGTGGTATAATATTTCCTAAATATTTATAATAACATTTATTTTCGTGTATGTTGCAAATTATAACTTATTTTCTCTTTATTCTCTATAGAAATTTTATCTAGAAAAATATTAGTAAATGATGAATGGTTGGTTACCGTCCAACTTCTACGCTTCTTTCCTTCAAAAGTACGATGGAAAACCCTCAAATACTCGGATAGAGCAAATTTTAAACTTTCTTATGAGGTGAGGATAAATAAAATAGGTCCAACGGTTACTTCACAATTTAATTTTGAAAATCGACTTTTTGATGAAAATTTAACTTCATGTTAGTTTAAAAAAAACATTCTCTTGCCAGTATGTGTGTTCTACTAGGGTCATGGCAATAGTAATTTAGGTGGGGAGAGAGCGTGTTCATTCAAGTGAATGCCGTGGTACTGATAACATCGTTCTAGTCCCTGCATTTTCGAGTGCATTTGCGATCAGGCATTTGTAACAATTTACATAGGTTTTTACTGACCCTGACATTGGCTAACCTCGGATCACAGCCTTCGAATTTCGTCATTTGTCGAGTTCTGTGTCCTTTGGGGGATGTTTTTAATGAGTTTTGACAA
The DNA here is from genome assembly GCA_963170105.1 of Cantharis lateralis. NCBI lineage: Eukaryota > Metazoa > Arthropoda > Insecta > Coleoptera > Cantharidae > Cantharis > Cantharis lateralis. The sequence goes on from OY720629.1 coordinate 17,875,584, forward strand.
GCGCAACCACGGCCAATCTCGGATCCATCACCTGCTATGAAATTGTAATTTTCAAATTTTGTTATTTTCGAAGAACAATTGGATATTTCCCAAATTTTATTATTTATAATTATTAGTCGTTTATTTAACTTGGTTTTAGTTTTTAGTTTTATAATATTATAATTAATTTTTACAAGTTACGAATTCTAAAATTATTTATTACTTATTTTTACTATATAGCCCATTAATACCTACCATCCAGTGCAAAAATTTCGGCAAAATTCGGAAGCGTAGAACTTGGACAGTCCCCGCTTGGCTACAAGTAAATTGAATCCGGCTCTGCCTACTAAAACACGCTCCTGCATGTATGTGTGTATGTCAAACACATAGACCGTCAACAGAATGAGTTTTTAACGTACTCTCTATGCAAAACATCGATATTTCAAAATCGATTATTTCGAAATTTTAAAGAAAAATTTACGTCGATCTTTTGCTTAATTGCTTCATTTTAATATCCTCTTTCAAATTCTGCAAGGATTTTAGTGATACGTACGTATAAAAACCAATGGGCGTATTTAGAATGCTAAACCCGATTATGATATCTAACTTCATAAAAATTTTAAATACTCCAAATTTTTAAGAACATATTTTAAAAATCTTTCAACCGAATAACTATTAATTTGCTATATTATATTTATCAATTATCACACTGATATTCATTTAATTTAAATATTCGTTACTTTAAAATTTATAAATAAATTTCTTTATGTATGTAAGTACCTATGCATTCTACGAGTTATTCTATCTTCTGTAGATACCTGACGATGCACGATATATTTTTATGAAACTTGCTATAAATAACATATTAAGAAAAATAATCGTTAATTTTGCGAAGAAGTACAAATAATAATAAATAGAATATTAATTTATCGAATTTAAATTTTGCATTGATAATAATAATATTATTGGATATAAGTATTGCTTGATTTAAATGATGATATTATGACTATCTAATATTAAAATGCACTCTGTAATGAATGTGCTTTGACGTAGTATAATATTAACTATTTCTATTACCATGTTGCTGTTACAAAACGAATTGATTAACAAAGAACATTTTGGGATGCGTTACCTTTCAAGTTACTAATCCAATCTACATTCAAATGCATTCAAGTAGTACTGCTTAGAAGATACATTCCCATGAAAACAGCATAGTTCTATAATAATTTTGCGTTATTTGAATTAACTTAGAGTGGTTTTTAATTTTCTATTATTCTAGAATAAATTTAAAAGCTCAGTTCAGTTTTTATATACCAGGTGACTGACCTTACATCCGATCATAGAAAAATAATATGACAAATTATTTTTTTTAAATTTAGGCTTCCAATTATAACGGTCATCATCATCTATGGATTAGGTCTATTATTGGTCTGTTCCGATTCAAGTCGCCATATTATAACCGGTATAACTTATAACGGTTAAATATGAAAAAGGTATCGATTCATAAAATTGAAAAAAATCCTAATCCTCATTTCCTTACCAAATAATGTTAAATAACGGCAATGAAATTCAAACAAAGTTCGACTAATATTAGATATAGTACATTATTATGTATATATTTATATTTATAAAGTCGTTACTTTTATATTTTATTATTAAATTTTTAACTATAATTCACGAACAAAATATCAAGTGTTGAGTATCTTTAGACCCATTTTATATTCTCTTTAAAATACTTTTTTCATTCTTATTCGTCATAATGGCATGCAGGCATTTAAAAAAATGTATTCAATTATTAGGTAATTTATAATTCTATTCTACATATATTTTCAGGAAAGTTGGAAACTGCTCCTCCTACAATGTGTCACTTTTTCGGGTTAAAAATAGCCGAAGACGAAGAAAAAGTCGGATATAAAATAGAAGAAGTAGAAAATTAAAGACACAAAAATAATGCAGAAATATAAACTACGTATGATAAAAGCATTAGATTTCATTTAACCTTTAATTATAGGGTAAAAAAATGCTTTTAAAATTGTTAAAATTTACACTTATCAGACTGACCATGCAAGTTTCCAAGGTAATGATTGTGAAATTAAATTTAATTTATTTCATGACTGGTCTGACAAATGATAATTTTAACAATTCTAAAAGAATTTTGGACCCTTTAAGTAAAGATTAGATGAATTTCAAAAATGAAAATCCAAAATTCTTTTAGAATTGTTAAAATTTTCATTTGTCAGACTGGTCATGAAATAAATTCAATTTAATTTCAAAATAATTACCTAGGACACTTTCATGGCCAGTCTGATATATGTAAATTTTAACAATTTTAAAAGCATTTTTTTAGCCTATAATAAAAGGTTAAATGAAATCTAATGCTTTTATCATACGTAGTTTATATTTCTGCATTATTTTTGTGTCTTTCATTTTTTCTCTAAAATAATAAGGAAGATGCATAATTTTTTTTTATTGCGTAGTTGGATAAAAAATACTAAAATATACTGACATACTATTTTTTTCATTTATGTTCGTTTCGATAACAATTTAAAAAATATTTACATATCCATCAATTTGAATAGAATGAAACGAAATCGCCATTTTATTGTGACGTCTCGGGGCACAATTTTCCATAGCTTGCTCCATGCTTTTTAATTAAAGCGCAGTTAGTTTAAATTATTTGTGCTTTGACAGTTGAAGTTAGTGTTAAAAGCTTTTATTATCATGGAAACCAACAAGAAGTCGAGCTTTGTATAAGTTATTGTTCCGAAATATAATAACAAATACACCAAAAAAGCTGTTTTTTACTGTTCCGCGAGAAGCAAAAGCAAGGCAGCAATGGTGTAACGTAATGTTATGTTTATTCTTCAATAAATACACTGATTACATTTCGTCGCTGTATTCGCATTTTACACTACCGATAGGTGGCGCTCTACTAAAACAATATGTCCGACTTATGCGGTATTAACGGCTATTATAAAGCTACATAAATATTGTAGTTTGCGTTATTTACATTGGAAATCTTGTTTTTTAAATCAATTTGGTTTACATTAGTTAATTTTGTAATTTAAATGATAGTTAATGGTAATTATATATAGAAACACTTAAAAAAAGACTAAAATACACTTAATTCATAATTTATTCAATGACCAGACTTGCTATGACACCCGTAAACACTTCAATTCATACTACTACATTTACTTTTCAGGATTTATTCCATATTGCTTAAAAAAAACACTAAAAACTTAGTACACACTCAAAGCGAAAAAACGCCGAATACCGCTTATGCTAGTTACCGCTAAGGACACTACGTGGCGCTTCACATTTTGTAAAACGCGAATTGTAAGAAGGGCGAATAAGCTATTAAAAATAATAATAATAATTATTATAATAATAATTAAATATTAAAATAATAATACAGTAGAGCGTCGATAATCCGGATCAATTGTGACCGGACCTTATCCGGATTACCAAAATGTCCGAATTTTCAAAAACAATCAAAAAATGGTCGTTTGAGTTCATAACGAAAAGAAAGCTTGCTAAAGCCGTTAATAATTCACTTAGGGGTTAAATAATTGGAGCAGATAAATAAAACTATTAATTAATATGAACTTATAATGTAGTCTTTTAATAAAAGTTTAATGCATACTATGTAAAAAAAAAAAAAAAAAATTCCACCGGAATTGAATCCGGATTATCGACGGTCCGGAATTCTGACGTCCGGATTATCGACGTTCTACTGTAATTAATAATAATGTTTTTACAAAACAGCGACGATTTGACAATTATTTATTAAAATTAAATATATTATTATGTATAAAAACGTTACATTTTTCGTTGCCTTAAATGTTGCTGACGTGTTTATTACCTGATTTCCTGGTGCACTCCCCACGTCATATAATAACAAAATGTACATTTTTTAAAAATAACATTGGCAAATATGATTATAATCTTCGTTAAGGGAAGTCGAAAATTAATTTTAACTCGAGAGGAAAGAAATTTTGAAGTTATATAGTTTAAACTTTTACAATATTTTGTTATTTCTGAAATTAATTTGAAATTAACTTTGATTAAGAATATTTAGTGCAACCTTTGTTTAATTGGCGACTTTCTTAAAAATTTAATTTTTGAAAGTTTACTAGCGCTTCACGATAAATGAAACAATCATTTTAACCTGAAGAATTAAATTAGCAATCATTAAAATAATGTAAATAGTTACAGTTTACAATAAAAATAAACTTGTGATCAAAAAACTATCTAAATAGTTATTAGTGAGATTTGATCTGGCCCAGGTAAGTTGATCGAAGCAACCATTACCTCTCGAGAAACGGCACATACGAGTAATCAAGAGCGCGGATATTTATGCCCGGTGACGTCAAACCTGTGGCGCTAGCGTTTATGGTCACATGACTTATTTTAAATAATCATTCAATTTTAAAATGGATTATTTATAACAAAATAGAATAAATAGAAGTAATTTTTGCTGATTTAATATTTAATATATTGGATTAATCGGAAAATATTATTTTAACTAAAAATTTTTCTAAATGCATGTTCCTTATTAGAGAAGCAGGAATTTTCATAAATAAGTTTTTATATGTTAATTTCGTATGTTCGGCATTCGCATTCAACACCTGGCATAATAAATTTTTCTAATTGGTGTTTGATGAAGTAATTTCATTAACATAATAATTATCGCGTCTTTTATTTTTTTAATAATAATAATTTTTATTTGTCAGTGTGGTACATTCACAAGGACAACGTCAAAAAGTGTATAAATATAAACTATGCATAAAAAAACAATTGCAAAAACAATTAAACATGACACAAAAAACATTTACAAAACAAAAAGTCACACCCAAAACCAGTATTATAAAAAATCTTTGCAACCTACTCCAAACCAAATTTTCCTACATCAAGACCTCTTGTAAAAACAATTCGTCGAGGCAGTACAATGTCCTCTCCTTCAAGATTCTTCTTACAGCCCCCTTAAACTTATAGTCGATCTCATATAAGCAGTAAGTAGGTGGCAGGTCGTCTGCAAAGTCACATTTACAAAGGCAGAATGGAAAATGATTCGAAAATTTAAAGAAATGCGTGTTGCCTAATGTAGAAGTATGCTAAATAATTTTAAAAAACGTATTTTCACAAATTTATTTCAATTTTAATGCGATTTTGATAAAATAAATATAGAAAGGCTGCATAGGAACTATTTAATTTTAACATTATACATTCTGACATAATACGAAAAATTAAATGTTATCTGTCAACACCACCTTGTAGTTGTTTTTCCCGCGTGTGTCGTGGTCGTGGACTTCGCTGCTTGTTGAAAACTTTCCTTTATTGCCGTGCATATATTGTAACGTGTCAAAATTAGTTTTGACCGTTTCATTTCTTTTTCAAGCTACGCCGCTGGATCGCTTTAGTTTTGGAAAATATGTGTGGTTTTGATAGGCGCCATTACACGGAAATTTCGCAAGGAATGGAGGTGTAATCTTGGTGTTTGTCCATTTTTAGTTTCTATTTGTTTTAATATCATTTAATTTTGCCGGATTAGCGGCACCCAGGTTACTGGTAGTTCGTTACAATTATTATTCGTTATTTGGTTTATCAAATAACGTTTTCGTCGTCGTGAAATGGAGATTTATCTGTGTTGGAAATCTTTTATCCACCCATATGGTTTCTTACCTTTATTTTTGGTTTTACGATGACGTTGTTTTAATACGTCACCTGTTGGAAGAATTGGGGGGATGACGAATATTTTGAGTGCGAAGAATGGTTTATTTTACCCTTTTGAATTTTGATTCCTGATGGTTGGTTTTTGTTCATAAGAGGATGTTTCCTTGTGAAGTGTTTATACTGGATGGGTCAAAATATCATTTCAAGTTGGAGAGCCAAACTTTGCAGATTTTCCTTTTTACCATCTTTATATTTTGGGATGTCACACCTCAACTTTCAAGCAGATGATTAGATTTGAAGATGCTTCCGTGAAGATTAATTGATTTGTAGTCACACTTACTCGTTTGATGAGTCTTGGAACTGGCAGGCATGTTAATTTTTTAATGAGTATTTTGTGTTCTCTATTTTGTAGACTTTCATTCCTGGATGGTAGACCAATTGAATGCTGAAGTAATGTTGTTGATTTCGAAAGGTCCTGACGGAGGAAATATACTTGCAGAGTCGCGAAATTGGTGGTACTGCATTCAGGGTAAGTCGGATAGAGATGCATATACTTATTTATTGATGATGCTGTGTGCCAGGTTCTATTTTGAGTCAATAATCCCGAGTATTTAAAATTCGGTGTGCGATTAATCTTTGCTGGAGCATAACTTCGATTTTGTTGGGTTATCCTCTTCAAGGATACTCAACTGTATTTTTTTGACTGAGTTTACCCTTCAGGTAGATGTCGGTTCTTCAAATTTGCCATTTTTTATTTTTTTGTTTCCTAGTACATAGTCCTCAATTACGTGCTAGTTTACTTTCCGATTATGTGTGTGTTTTATGTTTTACTCTTAATTTAGTGAATTAATTAAACATGTCGACCTCAACTATTTTTTTCTATCTTTGTTTATACAATAAATCGACTCTTCACTACTTCTTAGTTTTATTTGTATCAACTGGCGTCCACTTTAACATCAATATTTCCATTTGGCTGAGATGAGTTCTGAGTATGAAAAGGACCTAATGGAACCGAATCCATGATGTTTTCCGAAACACGCTCTCGAGAACTGCGTTTTAGGTAACAAGGCTAGCTAACGCGTACAGAACATCTACGGTTAAGCAAGTGGCTGTTGTAGCGTAAATTGAGCAGTTTGCGGTACAATATATAGCGCATTCGAGTATATACAGTGATTAGAGAGTAAGCATATTTAGCGTTTTGAATAAGTCTCTACTGCTCGTTCTTGCTGAGACCTTGCACAAAGCGCGTATACACCTCTTTTGAATTTTAAGTAGCCTCTCGGCGGTCAAAGTGCTGTTACCCCATATTAAGATTCCGTAGGACATTTGGCTGTAGAAATTTGCGTAACAACTTTTACGTCGAACCGTATATACGGCTGTGTCGCCCATTTGAAGTCCTGTTGAAAGTGGATACCCAAGAACCTCAAAAACTGCCTGGGAGCGATGGTAGCTGCGCTGAAGATAGTCCTTTGTGTTTTATCGGTGTTCAGCAGCAACCAATCGATCGCCCCGGTCAGTGTTGCATTAGACCGCCGAATCCACGTCTGTTTTGCAGTCTCCCACGTTAAGGAAACTCGTGTCGTCCGCATACAGACACCCATTGGAGCTCGGAACATTTGAAGTTAAGTCGTTCATTTACATCAGAAAAAGCAAGGGAGCCAATATCGACCCTCGAGGTACTCCACAGTCAGTCGACTCCAAATTTGATAATTTCCTCGCAAGAATTACTTTCTGCGTCCTATTTTCTAGAAAGGATTCAATAAATCTCAAGTAGGCCCCCCTAATACCATTGTATTCCAATTTTGCTATCAGGATGTCATGGTTCACACTATCGATTATCCGAATACCTTGCTCAGGTCACAAGACATCATCTGACAAATTTAACCCTTGTTCGTGGCCTCTACTACTTGCTCCGTTACTTGAACCATCGCCGTTATTGTGCTTTCTTTATTTCTAAAACCGTGTTGGTTTTCATCGAGTAATTGGTACTTTTTGAAAAAATTTAAAAGGCAGTCAGCCGCTTCGTAAATCTTAGAAAAAACCGGAAGGATCCATATAGATCTGTAGTTTCCTGGGCTATTTATGTCTCCCTTCTTATAAGCTGGAGTCACCTTTACCGTCTTCAATACTTCCGGGAAGGTTCCCCTAGCGAAACATCTGTTTATCAAGACTGTGACGGGGGCCACAATCACACCAATGATGCCCTTCACTAACTTCACGTTTAGGCCGTATACGTCTCTTGAGGTTGTTGATTTAAGTCGGCAAACCATTCTTAATACCTCATCTTCGGTTACTTCGCAAAAACTCATCGAATTAACAACTCTCGCTCTTGAGTTTTTCAGTTATTGGCAATGGTCCGACTGGGCTTCCAAGTCTATGGCACCACGGATGTCTATTTTCTGCTTCTGAAATCTTCCTGCCATTAGATTGTCTTATGGTGTGTTCGTTATATTCTGCTTGTAGGTCCTTCTGAGAATGTTATAAATTTCTGTGTGCGCCTCACTCTTGCTGGTCTCTGCCGATATTTTCCATGCATCCAAATTATTCTTCAGGTACATCAGTTCCTGCGTATACCAATCCAATTTGCGGTGATTGTCGGTCTTTATTTCGATCGTTTTCTCTGGGTGACTGTAACAAAATTCTATATATTGTAATGACACTGTTTTTGAAGGCACCGGTTAGCTTTGACCAGCCGGTCGAGCACGAGATCCTCAGTAGTGAGCCCCTTTTTATCTCCCCATTTTTTGGTGAAACCAATGGCTGATGATCGCAATGATCGAATAATAAAAATTCCTTAATGATGCGAGAAATAAATGTTTTATTTAAGACGGAAACTTTTAAGAGTACCCTCTTTCGCAGGGTGTAAAATGTAACAGGTGTGCAGTTAGGAAACCCCACAATTGCATTTATTGTCTCAGCAATTTCGACTACCTTAATTGTAGTGTTTCCTACTACGTTGGTGTAATTGTGATGCGATAAAATTTTGTACAAAATAATGTGACTAAATAAAATTAAATTTTGAAACACTGTGTAGTTTATGTTACTCACAAGGAGAGGCCGCGTCCTTGGAGTCACGGATTTTAAAGCCCTTTTGGGGTTGAAAAGTACTTCATAATAACAAACTCAAGGCCAAGCGACAGCGCGTAACTCTAAGCCGTTTTGACGCTCTGCGTCATTGTTTGCATCTGTAAGCAGGTATACAAAAGTTTCTTTAAAAACAATTAATTCAATTTTATTTTCCATTTCAGTGGTGAAAAACAGAAAATTTGATTTATTTTATTAACTGTTCATAACAACAAACAATTGATTTTATGTAAAATTTTTACAAGCTTTTATTTAACTTGCTCTGTTTGTTTGTCCGCATATTTCTTATTCGCCGTTAGTTTCTCTTCGCTTTTCTTATTGGATGCTACAATAGGATTACTTCAGTTACCAACTGAATAGAAATTTAAGTTGGATATCGTACTGTGGCGACGTAAAAAAGCCTTACAGGTATCCGTTCGTGAGCGAGTGAGCGATTTTTGGCTGGCTAAAAATCATCTTTTATCTGGTAGTTTTACTCTGTGTTTTTGTATCCGAGAGATTGTGTTGGAGATTGTGTTAGAGAGATAGTGCTGATAAATAATAATTTAAGTCTATAATATTGGATATTGTGGTCAAGGTTAAGGTATAATAAATTGCAAGTGTGTCGCCACATCTGTTCTCATCGCCTACAAATTAATGATCACGTATTATAATGTCTATCATGGAAATCACGCAAAAACTTAAATCTTTAGAATCCAAATTTTCTGATGCAATATCCGAGTTTGAAAATAAATTCCACAAATCACAAAATGCCTACTGGAAGTGGTGATGATAGTAGTTGAGAGTATCCGGGTGGAGTTTGAAGCTTTTAAAGAAGAGTTAATCTATGAATGCCTAAATCAACTTAAGGAGACTGTACTCCTCGTTAGCAACCGCATGGATGCTCTGGAAGATTACTCGCGTGCGGATAGCTTGGGTTTTTTGGTCTTGAGGAGAATAAAAATGAAGTTCCGGAAAACGTTATTTGTTGTTTCATTACTAAGCAATTTGGGATTGCCGACTTTGACAACAGCTTCATCAAAAATTGCCATAGGCTAAAGCCTTATACCTACATAAAAGGCAAATCCAGGCCAATAATTTGTAAATTTACAACGTACTTCGTACGTAAAAAAATCTGGAACGCGAAGAAGGTGTCAAGAGAAAGTGGCTACTTCATCACTGAGTCCCTTACCACAAGAAAAGCAATGGTCTTTAAAACTGTCAAAGAAATTTTTGGAATTGGCAATGTCTGGACACTGGCTGGCCGAATTAACGTTGTTTTTCCCAATAAAAAAAGGGTAATAATTGTAAATGAAGTGCAGCTGGAGGAGGCGAGAAATAAACTTGATCGTATCCGGAGCTCAGACAATATTGCAGATGAAAACGAGGAAGATGGTTGTTCTGGACGTACTGGGATCGGGTAATGTTAGGAAAATCTTCTACGAATATACAAGATGCTGCCTCGAAGAAACAAAGCAGTACCAGGCAGTCAAAGAAAGCGGCTTCTAATGCGGGAGAGGTGAGCAAATAGATAACAAATTGATTTCCATATTATTTTGTAGAATTAACTTTGAGTGGAACTTGATTTTATGATTTCATGAAAATTAATTTCTCATTTTGATTTGAGTAACAAAATATACTTTTTGACTTAACAGATTATTTTATTGTTCAATGTAATATTCTTGCAAGTTGTCAAGTAATTTAATTAACTTGGTTATACATTGCATCATACTTTGATATTATGAATATTTTAAAATAGCGTAAATTCTACTATAATATACTTGGCGCTGGCGCTGTATGGACTACCGAGAGAAGTTATGAGGTTAATTATATATTGGCAATTTTCTTAGATCAAATGCGGTTCCGATCATCTGTCGCGTGAATCAAAAGTCGTTTGGATCAATCATCCACTGATCAATTGTCGGTGGATCCATTGTCACGCAGATCAATAAGCGCGGATCAAATGTCGCGGATCAAATGTCATTGGTTGAATGGTCGCGTAATCATTGAGCACAATTTTGTACCCGTATGTTGGAAGAAATCGAGAGTGCTGCCCATTCCTAAGGTTAAGACAGCATCTCATCTATCTGATCTTCGACCCATTAGTATTTTACTTGTCTTATCCAAGATATTTGAAAAAGTTCTAAGCTTACAATTCCGTATTCATTTAAGCAGAAGTAATATATGTATTACCAGGGACTCAATCTGGGTTTCGTATAGGTCATGGATGAGCAAAGGCACTCCTAGATGTAATTGATGACATCTTGAGTGCTGTGGATCAGGGGAAGCTAGTTGCACTGACGCTGCTCGACTATTACTCCAAAGCGTTTGATACTAAGTATTAATCATACATTGTTGCTCTCTATTTGCATTTTATTGACTTTGGAATGGGTGCTGTGGCGCTTTTTGAAGCGTATATACGGGGAAAGTGGCAGAAAGTTTTGGAAAATACCTTATCATCTGAATTTGCCAAAATTAGTTCTGGTGTGCCTCAGGGTTCCATATTGGGGCCTGTCCTATTTATCATTTATATATCTGTTAAGCATTGGTCTTCAACATTGTATATGTTTCACATATTTGCAGATAACATTCAGATATATCGTTCACATAAGTCATGTGATCTGTTGAAGTGTTGTGCTTATTAATGATGACTTGAAAAGACTTGTCGCTGCATCCGAAAGGCATAAACTTTACATTAACTCATCGAAATGTTCTGTCATGATTTTTGGTAGTAAAAGGGCGCGTGAGGATGCTAAACCAGAATTTAAAATTTATATAAACAATGTCTTACTACCAATCTCACAAAGGGGAAAAAACTTGTGAGTCACCCTGGACCCTAAACTTAGATTCAGACCTAATGTTAAACAATTAGTACAAAAATCGTATACCACACTAAAATTACTTTATTCTCACAAATATGTTCTAAATAGAAATCTTAAAACTCTTCTCTGTGAATCGTTAGTACTCTCAAATTTTAACTATTGCGATGTAGTTTATCACCCCTGTTCCGACTCACTGGATAGGGATCGAATACAGAGAGTGCAGAATTCTTGTATTAGATTTTTATATGGGCTCAGAAGAAGAGAAAGATTTTCTCAGAGGATTGTGGAGGCTGGTTGGTTGTGTATGCTGGATCGGCAAAGGTTGCATGCTGCTTGTGTTTACTACAAAATAATTAGTACTGAAACGTCACATACTACCTATATAATATATGATAAGATTAGATTTAGAACTGATGTCCACAATATAAACATCAGAAGGAAAAACATAATATCAACACCGAGGCAAGACTTGAGATATTTAAAAGGTCATTTTTCTACCAGGGCCATGGGCGTCGCCAAGGGGGGGGCTCTTGCTCCCCCCTGGTTTTTGTCAAAAAATATAATAATTTAATAATTCGTATGTGGAAAGGATATTGGGTGTAGTGGACCAAATGAAACAACAAAATCACCTCGTCGACGTTTCGAAGAACTTTATGTCTTCATCCTCAGGACCGAACAGGAGGAAAAACAGTGTAAAACATCGGTATGCAAAGTAAAAAATAATAATCTCACCTTAGTGACGTGATGTGAAACGTATGAAAAAAGGGGGGCGCATACGGAGGCAAAACAGCAGGTAATAGCGGTAGCAACAGTTAACAAAGTCAATATGTTACATATTGCGATGATACCCGGGGTCAAGGAGGAAGGTTTCTTGGTGAGAAGGAACTTCACGATCCTGCAAGTTGTGCAAAGGGTCCTGGAGGTCAAAAGACACTTTACCGGCGTTAACCTCATATGTTTTAATATCCATGTAAATAGTTTAAGTTACCATGTTCCTAATTTTGAGTTTTTTTTTAACGATTAAAATTATTTTTTCTGAGTTTTAAATATTGTACAAAGTAAACTTTATTTAAATTTACAAAATTCGAACACGATTTCGAAATTAAAATTCAGGAACCACGAAGACAAATGTTGTGGAAGATCCACCAAATTTGGGAAAGATTTTTGAAGGAAGTTGTGGCCAAAAACACGTCCTCCATTACTATTTATTTGCGGTGACTGCAGAACATACAAGTGTCCTGGAGGAATATTTTTACCACCCAAAATTCTACCATCAAACCGCCATGAGGAAAAACCAAGCCTCAATGGAATCAGTATCAAAAATTTAACTTGATCAAAGCTGAGAGATTCATAAATTATTTTCAATTAATAAAATTAAACAAATTAAGGATGGCTCGACGGTCCATATCGACGAAAATGGAGAAAAATAATAACGGCCAGAAAATCAGTCTGAGAATTACCCGGTACGAGCAAGTTCATATTAAATTCGATTGCGAACCAATAAATTTCGGATAAGATTGTTAAGATTGTTTGGATATATCTTGAAGATTGTGCCGCGAATTATTAGAAAAACAAAGGTCGTACAACAAATTTTATAATTAAAACTCAGCCTCATTTATTTCATGTTAATTTTTCTATTTGTGTTGTTGTTTCATGTTGTGTAGTTTAGAGTTAGCCTTTAAGTACACGCGCTACAACCTACACCAACCCCAACATGTTAATTTCGTTGATTTGTTAATAGTTTTATAATTTTTTTTATTCCGTTTTTTTTACTCTTGTTAATTAAATACGTTCATCCATATAAATTCTTTTATTTGAGTTGAACAGAAGCATTTAATTATTTTTTTAAATAATTTGGTGCCCAACAATAAAGTATCCACGACCTGAAAGAAGAGCAAAGTGATTAACACTGATACCACCGTCGAGGTCGTAGCATATAAATTGGCATCCCAACGTGTAGGGGCTAAAACGGTGAAACAACGATCATCAAACTCGCGACTCCTGAGGGTATTAGTAGTCTCATTGCTCTTTTATATTTTTGAGAACATTATCTTATAAATAATGGAAACAAGAAGTAAGACGAAGCGCGCGGAAGGAGATCACAATGAAGAAGAAGCACGGACCGATCCGGGTATACAAATGGAAAGCGGAGAACAGGCGACGACAACCACGCAACAAACAGGAAATGGTGAAAATGCCATGATGGAATTCTTGAGGGGGATGAACGAGAGAATAGGTCAGGGGCAAGAAGAAGCGAAAAAGATGAATGAGCTAACAAATGAAAGAATAAGTCAGGGGCAAATAGTAATGAATGAAAGGATGTGTCAGGGGTTCAGTGAATTGAATGTGGGAATGATAATAATGAAAGCGGAAATAATGGATGTTGTGAATGAGAGGTTGGCACTGTTGGAGGCAAAAATTGAAGTAAGACTCAATAAAGCCGAAGACAGTACAATCGAAATCGCTGGGAAATTAATTGAATGCGGTATGCAAGTGCAGAGAGTTCAGGGGGAGGTGTCACAAATCAAGGATAACGTGGACTATGTGGAAGAAAAGTTGAAGGGGAAGAATGAACAATTCGAGGAAATCATAGAAGCGATGCGCGAGGAAAATAAGGAACTTAGGAACAAAATCGTAGAAAGACCGGCACATGATTTGGGTGAAGCTCTTCGGGTGCACCTGTCGCGGGATTTCGACAGCGACAAGCTGCCAAAATTTCACAGCGATAACAGGAGTAACCCGAAAATATTCATCAAAAACATCGCGCAAAACCTAGCGAACATAAAGATAATCAAAAAATGAAGAGCATACTAAGAGGCACAATGAAGGGCGAAGCGGAAAAGCGGTGAGTCGACATTTCGAGCGAGAGGTGAACAGTCGAATAGGGATCGAGAAGGTGGTGACGTTAGAAGAGTTTCTGGAGCTCTTAAAGCGATTCGACGAAACCGTCGAATTTAAAATAGAAGCTCTCAACGGACATTAAGCGCCAACCTACAGGCGACAGGAACACCAAGGGGAAAACAACCATGCGTCACAAGATAACCGCGATTCGGGGATCGATTCAGCAACAACGGCTACCAAAAGGGAAATTTTAATAACGGTTTCCGCGGTAGACCGAACGGCCGAGGTCGAGGCTATGGGGGCGATAATAGGGACGAACAGGGGCAACAGAATACCCGCACCGTCGCCATCACTCAGGTAGCAGAGACCGGAATCCCACAGCAGGGAAGTCCGTCAGTGCAGGGTCCTAACCAGGGGGCGGATTTTGCCCAATGACGAGGTTAGGGTTGTCGAACTCTTACGTACACCCGCGCGAGTTCATCGCTGATTACAACATCGAACCAATCCAAGAGGAAGTTATCTCTCTTCCTAAAGTTTTGTTACCAGTCGAAGGTCAGCAGTTCCTAACACTCGTCGATACAGGGGCAGAAACCTCATTAATTAATGAGAACAAGGTAAAACAACATCTACATAATATGTACATTTATTTGGGGATAAAATACTTCCAATAAAGAAATTAAATTTGGTTTACGGCAAACAGCCGAAAAATCGCTTCGCTCAACCAAATGTTAATGGCAAATATAAAATTAGGTCACGTGCAGCACATGGTAGACATGACAGTGGAAGCCCCTCATCCCAAATCTGACGTGACGCAGTGTCACCGCTGCCAACGATTTGGTCACACGCAGGCAAATAATTGTGGTTCCTACATAAGATGCGTGAAGTGTGCAGGTAATCATCTTACCGCAGACTTCACTAAACCTACCAGCGAGTCTGCAAGTTGCTCAAACTGCAACCTGAACCATCCAGCCAGCTATAAGGGGTGCAAAATGTTCCCCTAAAGGCGCAACAATCCAAATCCTAACAATTTCCGACGTCCACCCCCTCCAAGACGACCTGCACACGCACACAAACCCCCTCATCCTCAATCCAAACCGATTCTTTCAGACATCAAGGAGCTCGCCAGCTCCCTCATAAAGGCAGCCAATGCACTCCTCAACCAACCAGCTCAACCTTCGAGAACGCGATCTATTTTCTCTCAACCAAATAATTCCCGGTAATGGACGCCCGACCTTCAGAATACTTTTCTAAAATCACCCCCAATTCCCTCCAAGTGGCGTATTGGAACGCCAATGGACTCCTCCGGCGCCAGGACGAACTCCTTGAATTCTTCAGGGAGTACGACCTGGACGTAATCCTTATCCAAGAAACCAACCTAAAACTTTGTCATTCCTTCAAATATCCCAATTACAAGGTTTATAGGACTGAGAGAACATCCGGCCTAGGAGGTGGCACCGCGATTATTGTCAAGTCCAGAATCCATCATTACGAACTTCCTACTCCACCGATCCTTACAAACATCGAGACCACCTCAGTTCTCATAAAAACCGGCAATACTGGCGACCTAATCCTCACTTCTGCCTATAAACCCCTCTCAGGAAAAATCGGTTTTGAGGAGATTGAAGCCCTCCACTTCCCAAAATGGCGTTCAGATCGTCGTCACGGGGACCTGAACGCCGAACACCCGGCTTGGAGCAGTAGGAAGATGAACCGAGCCGGGCGTGATTTACACAGTATTGCCGATGTCCTAAACATCGTAGTCGACGCGCCAGTCGACTACACCCACTTCGCCTACAATCCCGATAAAGAATCCCAACTTCAGGAGGGTAAATATGCGCCGGACCATCTTCACGATGTGCTGGACATAATTATCCTCAAGAACCTGAAACTCCTTCACATCCTGACCTCCCTGAACGCGATGGACTCGGACCACAATCCGGTCCTTCTGCAACTAGGCGAGGTCCCTCCCAACATCACTCCTCCTCCAAAATTCAGAATATCCTGGCCGTTTTTCAAATCCCACGTCACTAATAACCTAGGCCCCCTCCCCCCCTTCCAAATGCTGAAGCCCTGGAGAAGTTCCTTTCAGTAATGGAAAGAACCATCCAAGAGGGCATCATCAAAGCTTCCACTCCTTTAACCTCAAAGCACGACCCCCTCGACCGTATCTCTCCAGAAATCAGGGACCTGATCAGAGACAAAAACGGAGCTCGCTAAAGGGCGCAATACACATGCCACCCTGACGACCGGCGTATGTACAATTTTCTTTCTAAAAAAGTCAAGTTAGCAATCCGTTCATATAGACAGGCCAGCTGGGGCAACAAGCTGGAAAACCTGAATTTCAGGTACCCTTCAGGCTGGCAGCTGGTCCGTGCTTTACGTAAAAAGAGAGCTGTAGTTCCTCCCTTAGATCGCCCTTCAGGCCCAGCTCTCAGTGACCTCTACAAGGCCGAAGCCTTTGCTGAAAGCCTTGTCAGTCAATTTAGCCCAAACTGTTCAAATTTCGACCCCATTCATTCCGCTCTCATCGAGAACCAGATCAGGGATAAACTGGAGAACCCCCCCCTTCGACTCTATTACTCCCATCTCTTCGACTTCCTACGAAGAGATGAAGGGCCAAATCAGGAAACTGAAGGTCACAAAAGCCCCGGGACATGACGGCATCTCAAATCGGGCAATTAAAGAATTTCCCAAACACGGGATCATGGCACTTACTCACATCGTCAACGCCATGCTCGCCATCAGGCACTTTCCTAGAGCATGGAAGCTGGCCGATGTGGTCATGATCCTGAAACCCCATCAGAACCCTCGTAACCCCACTTCCTACCGTCCCATCAGTTTGCTCCCCTCTCTAGCGAAACTCGCGGAGAGAATCATCCAAGCCCGTCTGAATCTCGCCCAAGCCAAATCTCGAATCATCCCTGACGAGCAATTCGGCTTCCGTCCCGGGCACTCTACTATTCACCCCATCCTCTGACTCACGGAGGCCATCACAGAGGGGTGGAACAAAAATCAGGACACTGGTGCCTTCTTCCTTGACATCGCGAAAGCGTTTGATAAGGTGTGGCACCAGGGTCTCAACCATAAGATGTTTAATGCAGGTATACCACATGCCCTGGTGTACCTCATTGCATCTTATCTCCAGGACATGCCTTTCCTGGTCAAACTCGAAGGAACCCGTTCCACCCCCAAAATCATGTCTGCGGGAACCCCTCAAGGCTCCGTTCTAGCGCCTTCTCTCTTCAACATCTATATCTCCGACATTCCTTCTCCTCGCGAACGGCAGACCAAGAGGCCCTTCTACGCAGACGACACCACCTTTTTCACTAGTTCCTTTCGTCCCCCCCCTCACTGTAGCCCAGCTACAAGCAGCTCTTAACGATCTCGAGAAATGGTTCCGCACCTGGCGTATTGGGATTAACCCGTCCAAAAGGCCGGCGACCTATTTCTCGATGACAAACGAGCCGCCTTCCAACAATCCGCACCGAAAGAAGTCGGTCCTGAAATTGGAACGACTTCTTAGGCAGCAGCTAATGATGTATGGCATCGCGATCCCTTGGACGGACACCTCCAAATATCTTGGGTTGATCCTGGACAAGGGTCTCAGGTGGGGTCACCATACTAAGCACGCCAACAGCAAGGCCAGGGGTGCCATGACCGCGCTGTATCCTCTTCTATCCAAATCTAGCTCCCTCTCCTCTCACAATCGCTTGATGATCTATAAAATGATCATCAGGCCAATCATGACATACGCCTCCACCGTCTGGGGCTATGCAGATAAGATTCACCTAAAATCTCTCCAAACCACTCAAAACCTGGCGGTTAGGCTAGCCATGAAGACCCCATGGTTCGTTTCTAACGCAAGGTTTCAGGAGGACTCCGCGATGGAGTCTGTGGAAGAATTCATCCGCAAGTCGGCGGGTGAATTTTACGACAACCTGGGCTCCTCGGACAACCCGCTAATCCGAGAGCTGGGTAATTACCAGCGCGAGGATTTTCTGAGGTACAAGAGACCCAGGGCCATCCTGCAACCCAGGGAGTATTAGCACCCTCCCCCTGATTTAAATTTCTCTTTTTTGTCCGATTTCAAATCCTCTCCCCCCTTCTTTCATTCTCGACATTCCTTACATCATCAGATGTAAAAAAATAAAGTAAAAACAAGTTTTATAAAAAAATCTTTATTGTATGAAGCAAATGAAAATTCTTTCTTCTATGTGTGCTCTTGCTTGGAAATGAATAGAGTATAAGTTTCTTGTAACATAATTTTCTCTTCAAACTTTAAAGCTTTGGTGGTGCCTTTCATAGACTTTTCTATAATGAAGAAAAACGTATAGGTACTTAATAGATGTCAACTTCCGGGAAAGTTATCGTATAATATGTGAAGCACCACCACCAAATGGGAATAATTATAAAGTGAGCACTGTGTAATAGTTAGTTGAAAGTTAGAAAAAGGTTGGTACGAAGAAAGATAACAAGAAAAATGGACACTTACGGCAGAACTAGAGAGATAGTTAGAACTGAGAGAAAAATTTTAATAAGTTTGAGAGGAAGATAATATTTGATCGATTTAATTTATTGCTAGTTTAATACCATCAAGATTCAGTTATTAGATTGTATTGGATGAATTGGTGTTTGAAGAAAATTTGAAACTATCGGTATTTGGTTCAGTGATGGTGCTGGATGGAACGATTTGGAAGAAAGTTTGAAAGTATTAGTATTGGATGACACCTGGAGGGAAGCTGATCATCACTTTCAACTATCATCAGCCATTGTTTAAATATTGCATAGACGGTATAATATGTGAGTGGGTTTATTTTTGTAATTTTTGTCATCCAATTGTTTCATAATTGTTCAAACACAAAATTGACATCATCGTTTCTGAATGCGAATATTTGCTGTATTGGTTAAAGATTTTAAATAATTATTCCCATTAGGAAAGATATCACATTATGACACTAATCCTTGAACATCGAAAATTGTCGATAATGTCACATTTGTTGATGTAAAAATCAGATAGAAATTTGTTTTGCGCGCCAGAATGCGGAATAATTTATGTTTGCGCCCTTAATTCTGTATTTTAATAAAAGAGAAATTTTTGTTTGTACCTACTATTATTGATTTTGCCGACCCTATAAAGTTTAATATTTTAAGAGCTAACCCGTGGTGTCGGGCGATTTAATTCACCACCATATCATAGCAATATATGTACTATATAATGCTTACAGTATTTCTCTGTTCGTCATGATTCTTATTTTCGATTCGTTGGTTATTTTTATGCCAAACACCTTTCTTAAAATTTTACGTTCGAAAATTCTCATATCTTTGTCTTCATTCTTTGTTAAGCTCATTACTTCTGACGCATACGTTATGACAGGTCTTATTTTTTTTTTTTTTATTGACACCATGAGTGATTACAATCCGTCCGTGGACGATAAGCAACATTGTTTGACATAATTAGATACATGGCACAGTAGAGAGCCAGCCCACTGGCAAGCCTCTTTTAGAAATTATTACATAATCCAACTTTGGGGCAGGTCCGTCGGGTCGTACCTCTTCAGTCTCTTCGTCTGGAGTCCAAGTAGTAGGTCAGGTACTAATACGTTGGGATGGTCACTTAGTCTTAGTTGGTACTTTTTGCTCAGAGATGTTATTGCTTCCTTTATGCTGACTACCTGCAAATCAGTAGCAATATTATGATTTGTAACATACCATGGGGCATTACAAATGTTGCGTAGCACTTTGTTTTGGAAGCGTTGAATTTTCGCAATGTTGGTATCGCAGGCAGCACCCCACAGCTGTATGCCATATGTCCATATGGGTTTTAAAATGGTTTTATAGAGTAAAACTTTATTTTCAATAGAGAGAGGCGATTTATGTCCCATGAGCCAGTACATCTTTCTATGTGTTAGTCCAAGCTGCAGACGTTTACTCCAAATATGCAATCCCAAGTACTTTACTGATTCCTGTACAGGAAGAGTTTTGCCATATCTGGTGACACTTGGACAGGTTCCTCTTCTGAGGGTGAAGGTAATGTGTACAGACTTAGTGGTGTTGGCTGTAACTCGCCAAGTCTTCAACCAGATTTCAATTTTGTTTAAGTGGGTCTGTAAAAGGCGAGATGCTTGATTTGGATCTTCGTCGGATGCCAGTATGCCTGTATCATCTGCATAAGTTGTTGATTCAGTATTTTCAGTTACCGGTAGGTCCGATGTATATAGAAGATAGAGAAGTGGTCCAAGGACGCTACTTTGCGGAACCCCAGATAAGATGGGATGTAAGGTCGTATAGGTTTCTCCGTTTTTGACCAGAAAATACCTGTCTGTCAGATAAGAACCCAATAGAAGACTGAATGAATGAGGCAGGTTTTTTTGATTTTGTATAGCAATCCAAGGTGCCACACCCTATCGAAGGCTTGTGAAATATCAAGGAAGGCAGCAGAGCAGTATTTTTTACATTCTAGGGCAGTTCTGATTTTCTTCATAACCCGATGAACCTGTTCCACCGTTCCGTGTCCCTGGCGAAAACCAAATTGGTGATCCGGGATTAAATTTCTTTCCTCAATAATAGTCAGCAATCTTTTCACTAGAAGCTTTTCGAATGTTTTCGACAGAATGTGCAGCAGACTAATAGGTCTGTAAGATGAGGCATCAGTTGGGTCCTTTCCAGGCTTCTGGATCATGATAACTTGTGCGATCTTCCACTGAGATGGAAAGTAACCTGTTGTAAGGATTGCATAAGAAATTATTCTGATTAGTTTAAAACCCTTTTCTGGCAGGTTTTTCAGGACTTTTCCGGTTATTAGATCATATCCAGGGGCTTTTTTGACATTGATCTTTTTGAAAATTATGTGTTTGATTTCATGCATCTTAAATTTTTTTATTGGTAGGCTCATTTGGTATGGAGCTTCAAGCACCTGATGAATTTGTTGTTCGTCATCATGTTGATGATCGTTTTCAGGGGAAATTTGCCTTGGTGGAGGTTGAAACACCTTGACGATATGTTCCACAAACGCCCCGATCTTCTCCTCATTCCTTGTCCAGGTTCCATCGATTTTTTTAATCGGATGGTTTACTTTTTGTGGTTCCTTTGCTTTTTTAGCGACCTTCCACAGAGAGTAGTCGGTTGCCTCACTGGCTGATAGGTTTTCCAGAAAGTTTCTTATTCCTTCATTTTTCTGGTCTTCAAGTAATTTTTTGATCTTTTTTGTGGCTTTATTTAAGTTCGTTTTGTCACTTGGAGCATGGGTTGATTGCCAGCGTTTTCGAAGCTTTCGTTTTATTTCAATTTCCTTTTTTATGTTTTCAGGGCAGTATCCAGGTTTATCGATGTTTGACATTTGTGGGGTGGCGTTCCATGCTGCTTGTTGAATCTCTACTGTAAGGTGTTCTACCGCTTCGTCTATTTCACTTTCTGTTTTCAGCGATGTATGAAGGTTTAGTTGCTCAGAAAGGCTAGTTTTAAAAATTTCCCAATTTGTGTATTTGTTAAACAGCGAGGGTGGTTTAGTAGTTTTTGATATAACACTATTGAGGGTGACTAGGAGAGGAGTGTGGTCAGATGATAAATCTAGACATGATTCAATTTTTAGATAATTGTGAGAAATACCTTTAGTTATACAGAAGTCGATCACATCCGGAACTTTGTTTGGATCCGTAGGCCAGTATGTAGGCTCCCCTGATGATAGTTGCCGTAGGCCACAACTCTGCAACGACTGATATAGTTGTCTTCCTCTAGATGTTATGAGTCTCGAACCCCAATAGGTGTGTTTTGCATTGTAATCTCCTCCTACAGTAAAGCGATGCCCAAGCGAGTTGAAAAATTCCTCGAATTGTTCTTTTTTGATTAAGAGGTTTGGCGGACAATATAAAGGGTGAGTGGTCCATGTCTATCATCGATTACTGATGTGGATTGTATGTTTTTTAGGCTTACTTTTGCTATTTCCTGGTGTTTAATTTTTTTTTTATTATGATTGCTGTACCTCCTCGTGCTGTACCATTCGGGTGTTGAGTATGGTAGATGTTAAATTCAGAGATCCATATGAAACTTTTACTTGTTATGTGTGTTTCGGAGATAAGCAAGACATCCAAATTTTGATTTATTATGAAGGATTTTAATACTAGTCCATGGTTGACTAGACCGTTGGCATTCCATACGGAGATTTTTAGTGTATCTAGTGTTTATTTTGTTGCACATTACATTTTTCCGATCATGGTTATTAGGAGATCAAGCATTTTGTCCATCTTCTCCATCATTTTGGTAAGCATTTGCTCAAGGTTATTTTGAATTTGTTGTGACGTAACCGTTTGCACCTGATTTTGTGATAGGGCACTGAAAGGTTGTTGATGGTACTGTTGGGTGTCGTTTGTTGTCGCTTGAGCGTAAGAGGTGCTTTGTTGAATTTGATTACCATAATATTGGGTTTGATTATCGATATGTTGTAATTGGTTTCTTGTACTATTATTTGGGAGCGGCGGAAAAGAATTTCTATTAATATCAAAATTATTGTTAGTGGTAATTTCAGGTACATCGTTAATTTGTCTTTTTCGAAGTGTTGGGTATCGTTTTTTTTGTAACTCCTTGTATACAGAGCAATCTTTATAGTTGGCCCGATGGTTTCTGTTACAGTTCACGCACTGGACCCCGTCGTCCCTCTCCTTACGAGGGCAGGCGGAAGTTGCGTGATCACCAGTACATTTAACGCACCGTGGTCTATGTTGACAATATTTTTTTGTATGACCAAAAGATTGACATCGAGAACACAGGGGAACCTCACGTTTGGGGTAGGGAGGTTCAATTTTAACTATTGTATTCAATAAATTAGTAATTTTGTAGATATCTTTATTATTTGACTTAGTGCTTAACTCTAGGTTGATTAGGGGTAATAATAATTTGGTGCCCATTTGTCTAATGTAGGAAATGTTTTTTACTTCGTGTCCTTTGGCTTGGATATCTTCTTTAAGTTTTTCCAAGTCTGTGGTAGGATGGACATTGCGTATGACTGCACGAAAGGTGCGGTCTTCTTTTTGTTGATACGTGTGGAATTTCGTGGCTTTTGCAGTAGGTAAGTGCTTTTACTATATCTGTATATAACTGTGAGTTGTTTGGTTGGATTTTTACCTGATTATTATAAAGGTTTTTGATTGTATAACCGTTTGGTGCAGTAGAATTTAGTACCTCAACAAGAGGATTTATGTCCTCTACGCCCTCTACGAATATTGGCGGTGGTTTCTTTAGTTTTGAGATAGTTTCTTGTGTTTCCTCGCGTTCTTTCTCCAGATTATCTTTATCGCCTTCCACTCCTTCTAAGACCTGGAATTGATTTGAGGTTGGTTTGCTAAGCCAGTAATTGGTAAGAGTGGTTTGTTTACGCGTTATTTTCCTATACTCTGGACTGTCGCTTTGACGTTGTCTTTTTCTATTCGTTGAGGTGATCCATTCAGTTTCACGATTTTTTTTCATTTGTTCCGCATTTGGTAAATCTTGTAATTGATGAATTGTAGCGGGAAGAATATAATTAGAATTTGTTTGTTGTGGTTGGGGTATAAAGTTAGTGTTGATTATCCCCTGAGGGTGAAGTTGTCCAGATGATGGATAATTATGATTGTAATATACGTGCGGGATTATTTGCTGCGGTGGTGGCAGGTACGGTCCTGACTGCTGTTGCGTCATAGCTGCATTCCGATTATAAGAAACAGGATCGTTTAGCAAGATTCTTGGTTCTATATGATTTGATTGCGAGATAATTCCGTGTAATTGGGGTGTATTGGCATTTTTGGGTGGTGGTGTGCGTTGCATTTATGCAATCACACTTTACTTCTAACCTCACTTTAGGTAATTGGTATCACTAATAACATAGTTTATAAGTTGTCCCACGGTTTTCAAAGATAACACAACACAACGATGTACGTATTCTTTTTATTCGTTTTATTAGTAAAAATACAAGCAGGTAACCGGTCGTATTTTGCCAATAACAAATAATGAGGGATAAACACATATCAAGAGATTCCAAAATAAGAATATATAAAACGTTCCGTCCACCTTTAAATAGCCTCCCATTTCTGTTCTCCTTCTGGAATACTTCATATCGTATTTTTCTGATTTATTATCAGTCCCATCTTTTCCGCCATATTCTTGATTATTCCGACACTTTCTACTAATTTACTTCTTGTTCTCGTTATTATTACGACATCATCTGCATAGGCTATCACCTGCATCTCTCTATTAATTATTGTGCCTTTAACTTCTATGCTTCTCATTATCTTTTCCAACACCAGATTAAACTACGTCGCAGACATCTCATCTCCTTGCCTCACTCCACTATTCACCTCAAAATCATTTGTCTCTCCTTCCGGTGTTCTCACGCACGCTGTGGTTCCTTCAAGTGTTATTTTTGTCAACTTTATTAATTTATTTGAGATCTTCATTTCTTCCATCGTTCGTAGTAGTTCCTCTCTATTATGCATGTCTATATTGTACTCGGTGCCTTTTTCTATTATTTATTTCAGTATAAAAATAGCATCTACTGTTGACTTGCCTTCGGTGAATCCACACTGATATTCACCTATCTCTCTTTTTGTATGGCTTTTCAATCTTTTATTTATTAGCGTGGATAGTATTTTGTACGTTGTATTCAACAGTGTGATTCCTCTATAATTGCCGCATATTTCTGGATCTCCTTTCTTTTTTATCGCGACAATGATTCCTTCCTTCCATTTCTTTGGCATCTCCATACCTGTCTCAACAGTTCATAGTATATTCTTTTATGCAATTCTTCTCCTCCATACTTTATCAATTCCGCGTTTACTCCGTCTTTACCTGGCGTCTTTCTGTTTCTTAGTTTACTTATTATTTCCATCACTTCTTCATAACAGGGTTCATCCATTTCTTGTTCTGCCTCACTCGACTTTATTTCATTTTTCTTTTCACTTGTTTTTTTGTACAATTAGGAGCTTACTGAAGTGTTGTTCCCATATCTTATTTATTTTTTGTGAATCGTTCTCTAACTTTCCTTCTTCATTCTTTACTCCTCTTACTTTCATCTTGTGTCCTTTCTTTTGTTGCTTAATCTGTTCATAAAAATGTCTTGCATTATTAAATCGGTTGCTTTCTTCTATTTCCTCCATCATGCTCTTAATCCATAAATTCTTTTTCCTTTTATATATTTTCTTTGCGTCTTCATTACTCTGCTTGTAACTTCTCAGGTCATCTTCCGTTTTCGTACTCAGCCACTTCAGTCTTGCTGCTCTTTTTACCGCATTTGCTATTAGACATTCATCATCAAACCATTCTAATCGCGTTCTCTTCTCTTCATATCCCAATACTTTTTCAGCGCTCCTTTTCATACTATTCACAATTATGTCGAATTCTTGGTCTATTATTTCCTTTCTTCCTTCTCTCTCCATCTCCCTCTTCACCGTGTCTTCATACCTTCTTCTTATTTGACTTTCTCCTAGTTCTTCTGTTGCTATTCTTTAATTTCCTCTTTTGTTTCTCCTGTTTGTTTCCACCCTCTGTCTAATGCCTGCTACCACCAAGTAGTGATCGGTATCCGCATTGGGTCTTCTATATGATCGTACATCTCTTATTGACATTTTCTTCTTTCTTGAGATCAATACGTGGTCAATCTGATTACCTTCATCACCGCTTCCCCCCGGCCATACCCAGGTTATTTTATGTATCTCCTTATGTGCAAATCTCGTACTACTGATTTCCATATCTGTCGCTGCCGGTAAGTTACATAATTTGTCCCCGTTATCGTACGTTATGTCGTGTATTGTCTTCTTTCCAGCTACTTCCTTTATGTATTCTTCTTTCCCAATTTGCGCATTAAAATCACCCAGTATTATTAAGGTGTCGCTTCTAGGAATTTCTTCACATAAATCTTCTAGTTCACCATAGAAGTTTTTTTTGTTCTGTTTTACTACTTTGTTCTGTAGGCGCATATGCGCTAATAACTGATATATTTGACGTTTTTGCCTTTACTCTCATGTATGCCAACCTTCCATTCACTGGTTTAAATTGCATTATATTATTACGCAATTTCTTTGATACCATAAATCCCACTCCATTCCTTCCTTGTTTTTCCTCACCGGAGTAAAGCAGTGAAAAACTCTCTCCAATTATTTCTCCTTGCTCTCTCCATCTAATTTCCTGAAATGCCGTTATATCTACCTTGTATCTCATAAGCTCCTCTGCCACCTCTCTCATCTTACCGGGTCTCAGTAGGATCCTTATACGAGATTCCACGTAATACTAAAAAACTTAAAAACATCCCCCGTAGGGCACGGGCCTCGAATAAATGACGAAATTCGAAGGCTGGGATCCTAGATTAGGCAATGCCCGGCGGCTCCGGGCGGTTTTCCCAACCCCTGTGTGAATTGTTACAAACAAGTTTTTCCAAAATTAACAAAAACCCTTGATCCGAGATTGCCTAAAATAATTAAAAACATCCCCCGTAGGGCACGGGCCTCGAATAAATGATGAAATTTGAAGGCCGTTCTTAAATTTCAAAGACCCTAATCTCCGGCTTACAACGTAAGTAGGTGGCCTATTGTTAAATGCATGGTAGTGGAGTTTACTAGTAGGATTAAAAAATAAAATTTTAGAAAATGAAATGCAGCTAGTTTTTTGTGGAGTTTACATTACCCGAGGAGGGTACGACAAGAATGTCCTACATCAAAAACTTAGTTGTGGACTCTTTTACAAAGAGAATAGGGAAAGATTCCTAATGAAACTTTGAGAAATTGAATTCAAACAATGCCCAGAATAACACGTGCAGTGATTAAAGTAAAGAGGGGATTTTTTTGATGAAAAGAATGTTTAAGAAATTTGAATTATTTTTTTTACGTAACATAATTTACCTCCAATCAACCAAAAAAAAATTGGAAGTATGGTAATCGAAAAAAAAATTCAATTTATTTTTTTTACATTTTCGAGATCACCGTGTTCCGAAACGTAAAGATCTGCAGAAAATAAAAAATAAATTTCTGTGTCGGTCGGGCGGTCGCCAGATTTTGTCGCTCGATTTATTCCTGAACCATCCAACCAATCAGGACCAAATTTGGTATAGTAGTAGGGTTTACGGTAGAAAAGTGAAAATAAGGTTTTCGTCGCGATCTATCAATCAGGAGTGCCACTACAAGAAAATGATATAAGATTTTTAAAAGCGATTTTGTCTTGCGATAGGTTATTTTAAAGACCTTGAAAGCTATATCTAGAATAGATGAAATGAACTTTATACCTGTCATCTGTCAAAAATTACAAGCTGTCAAAGTTAAAATTTCAAGAGTAAATAACTCCTGAAGTACTAAAAGGATGTCAACCAAATTCGGTATGTAGGAACATTTCCCTCAAAGGACAGCAGCGAGCTTCACCATAAATGTGATACTTAATTATTTTTATTTATTAAATATATTTATAAATAATTTATATAGTATAATTATATATTTAAAATATAATAAATTTATAAATAATAATAAATATATAAATATATTTATTAAATAATTATTTAATTAAGTCCATCAATTTAGTTAGTTTTTGCTTGAATATTCGTGTGGTCAAATCGTGTCGATCTGATGATAGCTGACCGGGCAATAGAAGATCTTGTATCTCATGCCATTCTGGATTGCACGTAAATGTAATAAATAAGTCAGGGCGGCCATATGAACGCACATATGTCATGGCATCCTGTGCATATTCATGCATATGCCGTGAGCTGCCATTAAACGTCGCTGGAAGTATGACCATTTTGCCAAGATCTGGAACATTATAATCGTTTACAATAAATTGCATTGCACAAATGAATGTATTCTTCCGAACGCAGCGATTTTTGATTTAATTGAATGAATAACAAACGTTGGGATTCAATTTTGGCATACATGTCTACCACATATTGATGGAATAGTTAACGGCATTGCAGAATATGATTTGTTCCATTATTCGGTATGAATAATAATTCATCGCCAATACTTTTTTATTGAGTTGGCCACCAATTGCATTAGTTTGCATAATATTAAAGTGATATCCGTCCTGCTCTTCCCATAAAATTATGGGATACTGCAGCGGATCATATGATCGATGTGTTTCAGCGACACTTTGAATTATTGCATTATTCCGTCTCTGAAGAATAATATCACGTGTATTACGTTCTTCGCCAACTATGACAATCTATGACAAAACTATGAGTGACGTTTTGAATAATTTTATCAATGCGTAGTGTTGGTGGAAAAATGTTTGTAAATCGAACATAATTTGGCGTGTGGTACCTGGAATGGCATCGCAGCCTTGGTCAACTTGTGCATCATAGTTACCCACAAAGTATATTTGTAAAAATTGAAGTTCAGCGTCCGAAACCGGTAGAAATGAACCAACACGGTGGTATATTTGTCCTGGAATCTTGAAAGTAGGCATGTAATGATCCTTAAAAACTAGGTCGGTTCCAAACGATGTCATTTGGAACGCCGAATTATACTTGGAAATGTTCTTCAAAGAGTTTTTGGAATCAGGTGAGCCGCCTAAAAGCAATGACAACAATGGGTGGTGGATGTAATGTCGGCAATTTAACTTTGCCACTCGCGCAGCACATTTCTGGTGTTTCAATGTTGAACTTAAGTGAACCGCAATTCCAACAGGCCTTATCCATTTTGCCGATATTTACACTGGAATACAAACTGTAATCGTAGCTAACATCATATTGAAATGCAGCAAGATTCAAATCAGCATATAAGTACTATTCGTAGAGATCGAATAGCTCGTAAACATTCACTTTCAATTCTTGCCGCATGTTGGTCTTGTGATTCTATGCGCGTGATCGAGTAGCTCGTAAACGTTGTATTTCAATTCTTGCCGCATGTTGATCGTCTGTTTCGGATGCGCGTGATCGAGTAATTCGCGAACGATCTGCTTCATTGCTCGCTTGTCGTTCCTCATTGCTTTAAGAAGCTCGAAATCGCTTAGCATCATGTTCTGCGCTGGTAGATCGACTGTGACGAACGTTTGGACGTTTGTTTAGTTTCTCTTATAGAGTAAAGAATTACTGATAAAGTAATCCGGATAAACTTATTTAAAAGGCTTAAAATATAAAATAATCCGATGACGTCATTGGTCGTTACTTTCCAGGTCGATTTTTTTTTAGCGAAAATGAATGCTAATGAATACTGTACTATGCCTATAACCTTCCCGCAACTGCAAGCAATAAGTTGGTCCAAGTTTTATTGCAATCGGATAAACGGTACGGCAGTGCATAACATCCGAACAAACAAAAATTCATTTTTATATTTCTTCCTTTATAAGAGCTTTTTTAACGTTTTCTTTTAAGACCAGAAGTTTTTAAATATTCCAATAAGTTATTTTTAACGCATACAGTATACACACATGCATAACATGTACCTGCGGGTACCAAGTTGGATTAAACATAAGCCCTAATGTACCTCTGTACCATAATTTTCAGTTTTCTATCGGTTACTTCCGCTATTCGTGAAAATTTGATCTAATTTGACTGGACTACAAGTAAACATTCGTTTAAATACAAATCAGTGGCGGCTTGTCAGGGTAGGCAGAAGATGCAGTGCCTCACCACACCGTCAATCCAAGTTTTTATAAAACATAATTCTTTTAATTTAATTAATTAATTCCGTATGCACTATCATGCCGGTACTGTACAATACAAATTTGGAGTGTGAAATGGTGATTTTGTAGCAAGCGTATTAAAAAAAATTAATTTCAAATGTTACTAATAAATTTCATATCGTATTTTATATTATACAAAAAATTATGATTTTCAACTAACTAATTAATTATTCGCATATATATGCGCAACAACTAATATTAAGAACAAAAATTTTAGATTAAGGCTTTCGTTTCGCAAATAGAAGCGTATATATAAATAAAAATTGTCAAACATCATTAAATGTTTCCAAGTTCGAACCGAGATAATTGCAATTAAAATTTTGATTCAACGACTATCTATCAGTTTTCAAACATTAAAAAAAATACATTTTGTACAAAAATGATTTCAAATTATATATGAAAATAATCGGCATTTTATATAAATAGCGCCCTTTTGCTTTATTTGCAATATTTTTGATTACCTTCGGATTACGAATATATGCCACATAACCTCTCATTCCTGCAAATTTCAGCTTTTAACCCCGACACCCCCACAGAAGTGAAAATAATGTCATGATAGCACTCGACTATTATGCCTTACCAAACTAACAAGCCAACTATTACAAAAACATAATTTATAGTTTTTAAAAACTTCAAACCCTTCGGCTTCACAAGCATGCCTCACCACCTAAATTCCTCACAAGCCGCCACCGATACAAATTTATTGAATAAAAGTCTATACGTTTTACCATTTACCGGTAAAAAATCAAAATTTTTTTAGAGAAATAGCTCGATCATCAAATAAAACCATATGTATCTTATCTAATTATTTACGCAGGTCGGTATCGCCAATTAACTTATAAAAATTGGTAAATAAAAATTTGAAGTTTGAAGCAAAACCTTACTATATAACTAAATAGTAATATTATAATTCAAAAGAAAGTTGGATTTGTATATGTAGCATAAACTTTTCTGAGTCAAAGTAACCAAAATACGAAGTTTTATTCCGCATATAACCGCATATAGTTGTTGTCATCACGAATAAAGAAGCTGACGCAATTTTTTATATGCGTATGAAGTAAGATGAAAATTATAAGTCAAATAAATGCTCGATATAATAAATTTAAATCATTATATAAAAACAAAAAATTCAAATGGCTGTCAATATGCAATTATTTTAAAGCCCTTCTCACAATGTAAAAAAATTTATTAATATTTTGATAAAAATAATGATGAAAATTTTGTTCGTGTGACAAGGGTTTAAGTCATATTTGTTGTTCCTAAAGATACTCATTGCAGGAAAGATGTAGTTTCCAGAACAATGTAATGAAAGTTGATAAGTAATCACAATCATTATGTTAAAATTTTAAATTATTTATTGATGAAAACCAAGTTAAATAAACTAATATAACAAAGGTCAAGATAAAATTCCGCCTTCAAAGAGAAGGTGGTTATGGCTCGACGCTTAAGCGCGTCGACTGCTAACCCGAGAAGCCCTGTTCGATAGAAAATTCTGACCGTCTTCCCTCGGAAGGCAGTGGCAAACCATCGAGGTACCAAGTACCTCGCAATCCTTGAGAAACAGGTCACCACGTTCAAATTCGAGCAACGACGAAGAAGAAAAAGAAAAAGAAAATGCAGAAAAAAAGGAATGATAGAATACCAACCCAGTTTTGCTCTTTAATCACTGTCTACATCAGTGTCAGAATTGCTATCGTCATTCAATTAACTTTTTTGGTATGACAAACACAATTTTTGCAGACTTCTTGTAAACATTGCTCCACTGCCTCTTCCCACTTTGTTATTACTTTGTCATTCCCGTAACTGTCTCGACCTATATGCTTATTGTAATAACCTTTTCAATAAACGCACACCGATTCGATTGCATTAAATTCACAGTGGTAAGGTGGTAGGCGTAACACTTCATGAATATATTTCCTTATTAATTCATCTACTTCGTATCGTTTTTCCGTTTTGTGCAATTCGGACTGAGAAAAAAATTTCGGTTTAGAAGAATGTGGATCGCAGTCAATATGTCAAACGTGAAATTTGAGCACCATACGATTTAAAGCAACTTATTCGCATCTCGTCTAAGATTAGTGACAGATACGACGCAAGAAATAATTTATGATTTTTCCTGTTTGCTGAAATGAAAGACGTGTGCCAAGTATATAAAAAAATGAAGTGGGCAACAAATTTGAATTTTGAAATTTGAACCAAAGCCGAATCTCTCATTGTGTTATAAACACTCCTTGAAAGAAGAAGATGAAGTTCTTAGAATTCCATTCTAACGAAGAAAATCACATGCTAGTGGGGAAATCACTTAAGGAGGAAGTATGAGGTATTGTTGCCTATTAGCAAAGAAAAGAAAAATATTTTCTAAGTATCCTCCATTTGATTAGCTCACGCCATCACGAATTTTGACTGATGTCTGATTCTATAATTGTGACAAGTTTGGTTATATTTTCAATATTTTATATTTTGTAATATATTTGTATATAAAATTTTGGTTATACTTGTATATTATTCAAAATTTAACCAAACTTGTGTACTTGTCAGTTGTCACAATTACAGAGAAGTCACTATAAAAACTATCTTCATAATCACAAGAGGGTGAGAATAAATTGAAAATAATTCCACATATTTTCGAAAAGTTGTTGCCAGGCAATAGACACGAGAGCCCGAAGGGATCGAGTAATATGAAAAAATGATGACAGACGTTTGACGGAAATTGAAAGTTTCTATTGGTTGTCAAAATGAAAATTAATGAAATTAAATGAAAATCATTATAATTATTATTATGCACGCTAAGAACTATTGTAGCTTTCTTTTTCTATCGCATGCGTTGAGTATCATATTATTTTCGACTATATGTACATTAAAAACTCAAAAATTAAACAAGTTAAACAAACGATTGAAATTCTTTAGATCTTTGATATTTCGATACAGAATGTATCTTCTTCTTTAACTTGTTTAATTTTTGAATTTTTATTATA
Source organism: Cantharis lateralis (assembly GCA_963170105.1). NCBI lineage: Eukaryota > Metazoa > Arthropoda > Insecta > Coleoptera > Cantharidae > Cantharis > Cantharis lateralis. Next base: position 17,908,567 of record OY720629.1, read on the forward strand.
TTACATTTTCACAAGTTAAAAATCCTACTTTATTATTATTTTCGACGTACAAGTTTTCTAAAATCACACACTTAAGACATATTTACTTCAGTCTGTCTTTGTTGCACCTATATGTTACAAATTATTAATTTAAAAAATAAATTGTCGGTACTTTATTCAGATGGTTCTGACGTCAGCCTCATATTTCGTGAAAGCAACTTTATACCTATAGTCCATATTTGACAATTTTCTCAATAAATTTTTTATTTTAAAATTAAATATAGGTATCTATATCCATGTAATTTAAAATTTAAATTAAAAAAGTTTAAATTTAAAATTTTAATTCGAACGTTTTAGTCAACGAAAACAGTTATTTTAACTTTATTTCATTGCTTTAACTTTCGGCATACCCTTATTGTGCTTACAATATTATTAGAATCTATCCAATTTAGTTGATAATCGTGATTGACTGTGAACGAGAGGGCGTTTCTTTTCGATAGATATAAAAAAAATTGTCTCACCGATAAACGGTAGTTTAACATAATATGAAAATTTTAATAAAATTTTAACATAAAAAATAAAATTGGTAGTAACAATATTGGTGCGGAGCATATATAAATAAATTAAAACGAAACAATCCTAAAATTGTTACGCTAAAGAAATTTAGCGTTTTAATAAAATTTTAGTATTTTATTGTAATAAGCTAATAAAAAGATATAGTACTAAATAAATAAAAACTTAATTCGTTTATTTGTGTAACCCTATATTCATATTTAACTTTATTTTCGCATGTCAATTACATGTCAAATAATCGAAAACCAACCAAGAAACCAATAGAAGCACTTAATTTGCTGATAATTGAAAAAAAAATTATTTAAAAAAATTTTCTTACGATATTTAGGGTAGTACTACATAATTACGATTTATTTACGTTGAGCGAGATTTTATTAAAATAAACTTTAATAATGTACTTTTTTGCAGTTACAATAAAATTATAATATATTTTATTTGGTTTTGTTCACCTTCTTGTTCCAACAGTAAATTTAATTTGATTTGAAATGTCATAACGAGAAAAGTATAGGTAATTGAAATTCATTTACGAAATTTAAGTAATTATACATACCAGTTCCCATTCTTCGCCCGTGGCCAGAGCGTGGTTTTATCCAAACAGTTGAAGCAATCTTGAAAGATGAAGAACTTTATAATAAATTTAGTAAACTAGCTTAGATTATTTTTTCTGTTAATAAAAAATTTTTACATAAATTATTTTACTTGAATGGTTAACAGATTCACTTGTGACTAAAATGCGACTATACGACTAATTTTCAACCACCGGTTTCGGTCTGCAGGCCATTTTGTCACACCCCTACTTGATGTAATGTCATCCCTACTCTCCTCGAACCACCCTCACGAACACAAGAGTTATATGTGAAAGGTAATTGCCGAGAAAACAAAAAAATTATATTATAGAAATCAGCTAATCATCTGTTTATATATATTTATAAGCAAGATGTAAAATTAATATTATCAAAATTATAATTATAAAAATATTTGCATGTACCTATAATAAAATTATTTCACGGCTAAAATAACAAAATAAAATTTTTAAACATATTCTGTTTAAATAACCACTGTTATGTTCTTGTGCTTTATTTGTTCGGATCAATATACGTTAATTTCTTTAATCACAATACATAAGTAATTACAATACATAAGTAATTACAAAAAAAAGTTACTTTCTACTTAGAACGATATGATTAACAGTGAAGCAACAAATTAATAAGTTATTTAGTAGGTAACATAATTTTTTAGGAACAGTTATCAATCGGATCAGGATAAATGACCTGGAAAATGCACGTGGGCGTAACTGTAACTCGGTGGGGTAGCTTTCATTTTGCTGTGATAGGTGAAACTCTCTATATGTCAACCAATCGCAGCACTGTAAGGTAAACGTCACTTTACAGTCTTATAACTTTTCGCTTCAGCTATAACTAAAAACTGAAATACGACACATCAATTTATTGTGTACCCAATTCTGTGCTATGCTAAGTTTAGGTACCTAAAGAAAATAAATGGAAATTCAAAACTTTTAAGCAGTGTTTTAGAATTATATCGCTCTCTAACGGGAGCTAATGTTAAACATAAATAATTAGGTACATTATAATATATCAACAATTCGCGATTTAAAAATCATAATATAAAAAATTTATTAAACTTCAAAACTTAAAATATGACACTTTGCCAACAACTTCGATGCTCTCTTTTGTTCATTTCGATAATCGATATATTTGTGGTTTAAGTAGTAAAACTCGATATTAACTACATATCGGTATTATAAAAAATCGGATGTGGCCATCGCATAACTTTCCGAATTATCAAAATTAACGTCCAATTCACCTCGGCTCACAAAAATCAAAATACAAAATTCCATCAAGGGAGCGCAATAATCGCGAAAAACATTCCAATCAGTATTTAAAAATAATAAAAACAATTGAATTTTTATTTACATGTCGAAAACAAAAGACAATAGTTTATTTTGGTTTTTGCCTTGAGTTTTTCATAAAAAAATATTAAAAGCGCATCATCGATTTTTCTGTACCAATTTAGCTCTTCTAGTTTAAATAAAATTTGAATAGTATCTACTACATTTTAGAAAATAATTTTTTTTTTTAAGTTTTAATTTCAGAAAAAAAATTACTGAACAAAAGTTGTAGAAAATGTAATAGCGATAATTTTATGTCATAATAAACTTTTACCTATTTCATTGCGTTTAGAAGTTATGATGGATTTTGTCTTATCGCTTCAGGTAAACCCCTCGTTTCCCCCATTAGATTTTATTCATTTTCAATAGGCTTCGTGGGACAACAGATTAAAACTTAAATTTAAAATTTGGAGTGATTTCGTTCTTTCGTTTGGATGCTATCGTGTTTACAGACATACACACACACACCCACAGACATTTTTAAAAACACGTAAAAATGGTTTAAGAATACCTCGAAACATAAAAATTTGAAAAAAAAATGGGGGGTCAAATTTTTTTTTCAATTTCTGATTACAATACTTTCCTTACTAAGGAGTTCGGAAAGTAAAAATTGACTGTAGATAAATATTAATTTTGCAGAGATTTTCGCCATACTCGCATCAGCGCTAAACTGCCAATGAACTTAACACGTTTAGTACCGCAGTGGCCAAACTTATTACAGAAAAAAAAAAAATTTAACCTAAATACCGCGGTGCACACCAGTCCGGCACCGGGCGAGGTTTGCTTAATACCCGTAGTACTCAGGCATAGTGAACTATTTTGCTTTGAAATTATATACGCTTATCGAGAATGATCAAGACAATATTTCGTTAGTCTTGGTTTTCGCGTCGGTGGCCATACTTTTGTGCAACCACATCCATAAATGCGAATTAAAAAATCTACTTATAAACGATTTATTTTATGAATAATTAATTGGAATTATTAACTCGTGAAACGTATATTATAAAATTAAATTAGAAATTAAAACGAGTTAAAGTAAACGATAATAAATTAATAAAATCTTTAATATTTCGGCACTGATTGTGTGATTGTGTCTTCATCGCAGAAATATAATTTATTTATATTATGACAAAATTGGCCTAGTTACGCAAAATTATAATTTTTTTCAACCATTTTTTTTTAATAATACGTGTTATAATCAGGGTTCGGAACTTTATACGCTAAAAAACGCATACAAAAAATGCATACATATGCGTTAAAAAAAATTCTTTGCAGAAAAATGTGCGGTAAAAATTAGGATAATATGCAAAAATATACAATTTTTTGTTAAATCTTAAATCAACAAATGAAGAAAGTTGTAACATGCTAATATTTATTGAAAGAAAAATAAAATAAAAAATGTAGAAAATAAACATAATAAATTAGAATTATTAACTCGTGAAAATGTAAAAACTCAAAAATTAAACATTTTAATTATTTATTTCTGATTATTTCTGATGAAGATACATTCTATATCGAAATATTAAAGATCTAAAGAATTTCAATCGTTTGTTTAACTTGTTTACTTTTTGAGTTTTTCATATAAATAATAAACATTAGAAAATCATCAAAATATGTTTAATTTTTAGGCACTTGTCTTCATTTCTCCTTTCATGTCCATTGAGTTTAATTTTCAATAGAGCACGAGAGCTCTACGACGGATGAGAGACTGACTAGTAGCCCAATATTAGTTTTATTTTCAATTATGTTCTTTTTGTTACATATTGTGAATACAGTGCAGTCTCGGTAATCCGAACACACCATAATCCGACCATCCAGTAATCCGAACAAAACAAGAAAACCTCAGTAGTCCGCACAAATAGTTATAATCCGAACACAACTAATAAAATGTACGGATTTTAGAAAAATGTTCGGATTGCAGAAGAAAGGATAGGATGAAAAATATGTATCTAATGCAATGCATAAGTACTACAAACATTTATATAATGTGTGACCTCCGTGAACTTAGCATCTTATAAAATTTTGATAAAAAAAATATGGAATCGCCAGGTCTTGAAAGGTCACTAAGTTTTACCATTGGGTCACTTTTACTTTTTTCAATAAAAATTACTTAACTTTTTTAAATCTTTTTTGGTAAGTTAGCATACCATTTACAGTGCGAGGTTTGTTTATTTCTAAAATAAAAATTATTTCAAAATTTTCGTTTTTTAACTTTATCCAGTAATCTGAACTTCTCTATAATCCGAATGGGGCCAGGTTTCTATTAGTTCGGATTACCGAGACTGTACTGTACTGTTAGTTTATGTCTCCTTATAAAATTTCTCGGCAAATTTTATGAAACTACCATGTGTTTACACTTTTTTGGGTAAATATCTCTTCTTTTCTTTTGTGTGCATCGGAAGTGGGGAAAGCTAGCATGGTTGCACCCTTGCACCCTAATGGGTGGGGGGAGTGTTAAATTCCTATTGACTAAAACCCCACTCCTGGCAGGTGTCGGGGATCGTTTCCGACTATCTTCCGCCGTTTCGGGACTTGTTTCTTCCTGGCTAGGTTGGTCAATCTCATCCTGGGCTTTGGCCTTGGTGGTCAATATAACCTTCAAAAACGTCTCGATTCTCCGGGCTATCCAGCATCAACCCCACCATGTTGTTTAGGGTGAGCTCCCGCCCGATACGTTCTTGAGCGGCGCTTCTTTGTTCCGACCATTTGGAGCAGCTAAAGATAGTGTGTTGCGCATAGTCTTCTTCCCCGCAGAAGTAACAGTTGGGGGAGTCGGCTCATTTGAAGCGGTGCAAATACTAGCTCCGAAAACATCCGTGACCGCTGAGGGCCTGGGTGGTCTCGTACGTGAGTTCGCCATGGGCTCTGTTCATCCATGGCGCGATATTGGGAATTAGCTTGTGGGTCCACCTGCCCTTGCTCGAGGAACTCCAGGAGTCCCGCCATCGTTCCTCTATCTCCATACATCGGACCTGGTACAGGGTGTTGTTAGCCGCTTGTAAATATCTGCCAAACAAAAAGCATTCTAAAGTAATCCCTTCATATTATTTACTACTTCTTCAAATAAAGGATGCTTTTATGTAACAGGACGCTCGTCAACTTCTCACATGCGATCCAACGCAACGTGGGGTGCAGTTGAGGTTCCGAAAATTTCAATTGCGTACTAATATGGGGAGCTCTTAAGGCACTTGCAGGTTAATTCGTGCCTGATGAGAGTAATCTCTTCGGAGTAACCTCGAAAGCGGAACCACCATAAAACCTTGCAGTCCATGGAGCTGTTTCTGCAGTAGCTCTGCGTTAATCTTTGGATAACGTAATGCGAGAGGAATATCTATCTGTATGATAAATCATTTCGATCCACTTTCATCTATTTTTTTATTTTTATTATATTTCTGAGATTTAATTGGTTCTGAGTGACAAAAGAGCGGTGATGAAATTGAACAAAAATATACTAAAAACAGTATCGTGGAAAGATGGAAAGCTAAATGTCAAAATAAATCCAACTAGGTTCACGCTTTTATAGGAAAGTTAAAGAATTTTAAAAAAATTATCCATTTTCTCGGTGCCGCTGTTAAAACGTTAAAAGTTAAATATTTAAATTCTTTGATTGTCTTTGAAACAGATTTCATGGGACCAAGTTTACTGATGTTACAAAATAAAATGTTGCCTAATTCCACTAGGAAATAAATCACATTTTAAAAACCAATTTGAAAGGTACAGCATATATTAAAGATAGGTTCATAACTTTGTTTTTGCGGTCTCCTGTGATTTGTTTCGGATGATATTTAATTATTTTGCAGAGAGTAGACAAGGGAGAAACTAACTGGAACAGTTTATTTTCATTTCTTAATTTTCTTATTTATGTATAATAATACTTTTATATTTTTATAATTTATATAAATTTTATAATAATTATAATAATACTGCTAGCCGCCCAGACCGGCTAATATTTGAATGACTTGGAAGCTCTTTTTAGCGCGGGATCATTCAATAATTTGTTTCAAATTTTTAATACAATTTATTCTGAACAACATTTATTTTATACACTACATTTTCATATATCGTAGAAGGAATAATGTGGACGGTTGTCTACTTATAATAATAATAATATTAGCTTTAATAATTTAGCTGTTTTTTACGAAACTTACAAATCCATTTTCTTTTGGGGTGGATTAGTCCCCGTAACAACTACCTTTACAAATTTAAAGTCGTACATCTGTTTTCGCATTTGTTACTATTCTTTTCCATTTATTTCTGTCTCTGGCCCTTTGTTTCCATTCTCCGACTTTTAATGTCTTCAAATCATCGGTCACTTGGTCGTACCACCTTATCTTCGGTCTACCTCTTGCTCTATCTTCCATTGGTCTCCATTGCATTATTTGTTTTATCACTGCATTCTCATCTCTTCTCACCAAGTGTCCCATCCATCTCATTCTATTCGCCTTAATTATTTTTTCTATGTCCTCGTTATTCGTTGCTTCTAGTATTTCTTTTATAGATAGTTAAATAAGTTTCGTTTCTTTCGATAAGCTTCATTTCGATAAGCTTCGTGTTTTGAATATTCCCCATAATTGTCTAATTGACGTAGAAAGCTGGGAATGGTGGCGTTAACTTTACAACTCTGCCCGGTTTCACCAACCTTCGTCAAGGCATTTGATCGATGTCAAATGGTTTGATGCTCGTTAACTCATGACAATCTGTTTCACCATTGTAAAATATAGTTATAAAGTTGGTCAAATCTCCGATCATGACGATCGAATATTCCACATTCAAATATTTAACGGCTTGTTTATTTACTATTCACTTATTATGTGTTGCAGTTTTGTTTGATCATTTTCGCAAGTATTTTTTAATTAATTACACGAATTTGAATTATATATTGTGGTGGGATTTCGTAAAAAATTCGACTTACCGTCCTTCACCAGCTTAAGATTACTTCGGCTAGCTAGGTGAACTCGGTGAGCTATAGACTTCAGTAGTGGGATTCCTTGGGATGCCCCGTCTGTCTTTAGAGTAAATAATAATCTCTTTTTGAAATCGGGAGAAAACGTTTTATTTATAGGAAAAATTATGTAGCGACAATTTTCGCTTTTAGGCTTTGGTGTAATTTGGTGTAAAGCCACTTATTGTAAAGTTTCATTTACTGAAATTTTTTTATTGTTGCTAAATTTTACTATCATTTGCCACTGTGTAGTTGTGAATGTAAGCAAAATCTTTACAATTTTGATAAAATGTCGTGATTTAAAGTTTATAAAATAAAACTGGATTTTGCATGTATTAAATTTTTCAAATACCTTGTACAAAATAACTATCATTAGATCATTAGGAAGCCTGGCTTCCGTACGTTATGAGAGCTTCTGAACAGCTGATAAATTTAAAGAAAATCGGTTGTATCCAAATAAAATTTTCTAGAAAGATCAAAATTATTCACGGTGTTGATCCAATCTTCACAAACATCCGCTTGAAATAGCGTGACTCTCGATCGCTGGTAAGTAAAATTTATTGATTCCTTCGTATCGGAAATAAATCAAAATGGCGTGGCGTCCCTTTTTGACCTTGGGTAAAATTTTTGTATCTTATTTTACAAATTTCTCTGTTTCAGCTATTTTATTCTGAAACTTAACGACATTCACTTTATGATACGTACTTTGGAGCATGTAACTGATTTTCACTCAGTTATTAATCAAAATTCTAATAAAAGCGCAATTTAATTGCACTCCGCAAAAATGGTCTCCTTCCCGCTCGAATATCGCTGAAGAAGAGGCCCGCCAACCTTCCATAAATTCACACTTTCGTAAGTATTACCAAAACGTACAGGATGTTGCACATATTCCAAATTGTCTTTTGTTTTAGATTTTCACTCCGTAGCACGACACAAATAAATTCACTGATTTTAAAGTTTACAAAATACAAAAAATGTGTTAAGTAGTGTTAGAAGTAATAAAAGCCAATTTTAAACTTTCCTTTAAATAAAACTTGCTAATTTGCAGGCATAAACAAATTTTTATGAACGCGATCTAACATGCCGGGGCAAACCAACGAAAAATCACCACAATATTTTAAAAATCTTTAAATTTATGGTTAAAAATGGTACACAATTTCACATAGGGGTATTACATGAAGGACGCTGGTCAAAACTCAAATTTATTAATTATGCAATAGGACAATTATTGTAATGAATTTTGAGAATAGTACAATAGCTGGCTCATCAAACGGCGGCTATGTTGAAATGCAAATTTAATTAAGTCATTTATAGCGTCAATCGGAATTTCCTCTTAGGTTACGTTGCAAATTGTAGTTCTCGGCGCCTTGAAAAACACCTACTTTTAGTCCTTCTCAAAGTCAGTGATACTTTGATTGAGAAGAAGATTTCGATATGGATATTGAAAGTGAAGGTATGTAGTCTACTATTACTACAGTAACTTATTACCCAATTTTAAGGCTTATTCTGAACTATATAATTGTTAATAATAAAATTTTAGTTATTGTAAATTTATTTTTTATAAATTAGTAGTTTACTTACGTGTCCGAGTTCGTCCGAGTAAAAATTTAAATAGAATATCAATACAGTATATCTTAGGAAATAATCTCAGAAGTGGCGGAAGTTTGACGTTTTCTTTACTATGTTTGTTTTCATATGAGGTGTCACTAGTGTGGATTTTATCATTATAAGAGTGTTATACTTTGTTTTAGATTACTTGGGAGATATGAAGACGTTTACCAAACAATATTTATTTGATATTGTGATTCAATGTTCTATTAAACAAATTGATAAAAAACTTGATTATTTGGAAAACCGTTTGTTGGAAATCACCAACTGTGAACGTCACATCCTGAAGAATAAATTGTCCTATTTTAAATCCGATTTTAAGAGTAAATGGATGGCTGCCTACAAGAAAAGATACGTGTTTGTAAAGAAGAATGCCAGTTGGTTGCGAGGTGATATCGTTTTGCCAATGATGAAGTCATCTTTATCACATGCAGGTGCAGGTGGTCGGCCATTAAAAGCATTCATGGAATCTAGCGATCGCACCAAAAGAATAAAAACCAAACATTTACGAAAAAATACAGATCCACAGCAGTTAATATTTGCAACGCAAATGAGCTTGAGGGCCACTGGCAATGTAGATGCTTCCAACATTTTAAAAGATATTACAAAATCGCCAACGAGGGCAACTAAATTCCGCAAATGCATTACTAAAGCACATCATACACCGCAACTGTCACTTACAGAAGCATTATTTGTGTTTGTGGTTGGAGATTTTACGAGGAGACAATACAATATTGTGAGAAATGTTGACAAACAGCGCTATCCGTGTTACTCATTATTACAAGAAGCAAAACAGCAATGCTATCCGAAACCTGAGGCATTTCGTGTAACATTCACATGTGCTGAGGTAAGATTTGGACCACACTTGTTCCCGTTTATGCCAGTATCTGGAGGAAGTTTTTGAAAGATGTAGTGAAAAAGAACGGTCTAATTTAGAACTGATTCACAAATGGGGCTGTGATGGATCGCAGCAAAGTCAATTCAAACAGAAGTTTGAAAATACTACAGACTCTGATGCAAATATCTTTCAAAGCTGCTTTGTTCCACTTAGATTAAGAACCAAAGAGGGGAAAATATTGTGGCAAAATTCAGTGCCATCCTCACCCCGATATTGTAGGCCCATAAGAATCAGGTTTATTCATGAAACAAAGGATGTGACCACGGATGAAATCTTATATGTAGAAATCAAATCAAAAATTTACAAAAAAGTAGAATACCTTTAAAAAGAGGATCTGATTTTGAAGACCGAAAGGACGCGAGCGTTAGGACGCAGACCCAAAAGGACGCAGACCCAGAAGGACGCAGACCCGAAAGGACGCAGACCCGAAAGGACGCGGGCCATAAGGCCGCAGACCCAAAAGGACGCGAGTCATAAGGACGCAGGCCCAAAAGGACGCGGCCAAATAGACGCAGGCCCAAAAAACGCAATTTTATGAAATTAATAATAGAAATTATTTTTATATTTTATACCAGGTTATAAAATATAACAAATTTTATTGATACAAAGTTTTTCTTTTTTCAAAGTTTTTTTAAATTTTTATTTTAATACTGTGTGTAAGCTCGCTTCTTAATTACTTCTTGTTCTTTATTTCTTAATTATCTCATTACCATTACCAACACATAATTTTCGGAGGTTTTATATACCGGGTCGTTCAGAAACGGTATTAGTTCTTTTATCAGATCCGTACTTGGGTGACGTCTCTTACTATTGGTCTGTTTATAGTCAGAACCGTATTCCTCGATTATTAGTGCTGTGTATAAATCTCGCTATCTAGGGGAACGTAAGAAGGAAGTATTCTGATAGGATTAAAAATCATTCAAAACTTTACTTAATTCAATTTATAATTTATTAACATTAACTAAATAAATTATACAAAAATATTTTTACATTACGTAATTATGGGAAATTCCCCGAAGATATTCAATCACACTGCGATTTTCATAATCCATGACAATACATTTGATGCGGTTGTCGGAATCAATATATTTTTTTTTCTTTCTTGGGGGTTCAGCACCTGCAGCTAGTTGTTCGAAAAATACGTCCCTACCCCGTTGAATTTGTTTTAAGGAATAAATGAGTTTCCATATTGTAGGACGATCCATCGACAGCTCACTTTGTAATCGTCTGTGAGCTGCTTCAGAGTGATTATTCGTTCTATCAGTATCTGTTAATACTCGTGTGTAAACAGACCACGTTTCAGGAGGAAAAATAGGACGATTTCTTCCATTACCTCTGCGATTGGGTCGTCCTAAATAAGAATCCTCAAACCATTGTAATGAAGGTTGTAATTCTAGAGGAATTTCAGTGGCTAATTCATCAACTGCAGTATCCAAATCATGTATGGGTACAAATGCCAACGATGTAACCATTCGTGCATATAAAGCAAAATCGGCATCATTATTATAACGCCCCAGTAGCTGAAGATTGCCTAAATGCTTTCTCATATTTTTGACGAGGTGAAAAAAGCATCCTAAAATTTCACAAGCTGGAAATGCTTCTTGAAACGCATTGATTGCTGCCAACTCGTAATCGCATGAAATTTTCCTAGGATTTAAATTTGGTTCAACTTCTTTGAGAAGTGCTATCATCCTCATATAAGTATTCGTTTGCTTATTTGGCAATAAAGCGTAAATTACGGGATGTACAGCGCCAAATTTTTTAGCCATTATCACATATATTTGATAAAACAGTTGTGGTGCTGTTGAAAACGTTCCATCTACGAACCAGTGTTCAGAATCACGTAGAATTTCATGAGCATTTCTTTCTCGACCAAAAAGTAGAATTCTGTTATTTTCTGGCCCGCTATCGGCTATCAAAAAGTTTTCTTCTATTCCATGTACCTGGAAAGTTTTATACATTTCCGGAATTACAAGATCTTCCAGCCTTGTTGGTGCAGGAGGCGCAGAATTAACTTCGTTTCTCTTTCTTCGAACGGTTTTTTTTAATGAACTTTCATTTGGTAAAGCACCTTGTGCTGCTTGTGACATTTCACTATTAAGGCATGAATTAATTATTTGTGCGGTTGACTCGACGGTAGTTGCGGCACGTTCCTTCATGTCATTCACTAAAACTTTGGCCTCAACTTTGGCCGCATCACTATCATGCGTGTCTTCATTTATTTGTTTTACTACTACATTATTTGTGGTATGTATTCTTACTTTGCAGCCGTAATTTTTTTGATCTCATCGCCAAAACTTTTTCAGTTTACATGCACTGAATCTCTCGAATGTAAAACTGCAACCTTCATGAACAAATTTTTCAATACCTTTTCGAGAAAGCATTTTCGTTGTTTTCAAAATAAATACTTACTCTTAATAACAATAAAACAATAACAAAACAATAACAAAACAATAATATAAAACAATAATAAAATAAACTACAGGTTATTTGCTTACTCGGAAAGGTCGGAAAGGTGACTACCACTTGGCTACTTATATGTACTTCTTGATTGAACTAGACTAGATAGGTTTTCATGATGCCACACTCTACACAAAGGGTATCAACATCAACATTAACATCATCAGTGTACCAACCTAAAGATATTATATATAACCAATCTCCATTCACCTCTCTACCTCTCTTACGCATTATTTAATTTTTAAATATTTATTATTATTACATTGTAACATAAAGCAAAATTCAACTCCACCATTAACATATAATCTATATATATAAAAATGGATGTATGTATGTATGTATGTAGGTATGTATGTTCCTTATAGACTCCTAGACCGCTTGACCAATCTTTATGAAATTTGGTGTATAAGCTAATTACGATGCTGCGAAGAAGATAGGCTACTTTAGAACGGCTTTCAACAAACTTTAATAAAATATGTGGGATTACCTGACGCCCATGAATAGATTAACGAGATTCTAACACAAACAGTACCGTCGCGTCCGCAGGTTGCTCGACAATAGCAAAATTTCAAAAACCGAAATTGTAGCAAACCCTGTATTTGTATTTTTCAAAATTTATTGATCCAAATCAGGAGCATTCGGACGACATATTAAATGCAACTCCAAATCTATATATATATAAATGGATGTATGTATTCATATACGAGACAGAGACCTGGTGCGAGAACAGCACTTCGACGTAGCCCAGCAACAACATTTTGTGGAAACGCAAACAAGACTTTTAGTTTCTGATCAAAAAAATGCCTACGACAAAATCATGCAAGGTCTAACCGACGCAAATGGCGGAATTTTTTTTCTTGATGCTCCGGGAGGTACAGGCAAAACATTTCTTATCAATCAAGAGCAAAGTGTGTTGGATTTCTTTTTACAAGTTGTTGTTTGTGTTTTGTTTACATACTTGCACATGTTGACTTTAATAATTAAATTGTATACCTTATTTGGTTTATTTTATTGCGTATATTATCCGAAAGCGAATATGTCCCCAGGAAGAATTTGTCAGTTTTTGTGGGAAAAAATTTAATTTTACCCTTAGTAATTTTCGGCAACATTTAAAAGCAAGTCACGGTTATGTAGCTGCCTGAAAAAATTAAAAGCCTTCCTATGATTGATTAATACGAAGTTGCAGAGTTTTTTCAAAGACTCTGAGTTGAGATGAAAACCATCTCACTTTTCTACACTTTTTTTTATTTTGAGACTCGAAATAACGATTATTATTACTATTACACAGAAAGTAAGGTTAAATCGGCAAAGATTGGTTTCTGGTTTACAACAATAATTTGAAAACAATCCCTAGCGCGCTTTGCTCTAATTGGTTCTTGCTTAGCTTCATTTTGATTGGAGGGATCATTCCTGCTATTAGGCCCTCGTTTATTTTTATAATCTGAACACTACGGAGTGTAGAGACCTCTACCTCCATAGTTCAAATCATACCCTGTTCGCACCACTTTTCGAATCGTCGTTAGAATTGACCATCAGTTTCGTGAGCAGGCGCGAGTTTTGAGATAAGACCAACCGAGAGAAAAAAAAAAGGTAAACCAACCAATTTTGTGCGATACTAATTTTTTGAGTATTCTTCCGGTTCCTTTTCAAATATTTTTTCAGGTCAACCAACCATCACCAGCTGAATAATTAGTGAAACATCATAGTGCTAATCAGTGACTGTCCGATTGTTTTTCCTTTCCGTTTTACCTTATGTCGATTCATATCCGAAGATAGAGGAGGATCAAGAAGATAGTTCTGGTAAGTCACTATATTGTCATGAAATTTTTGAATAATAAATTTTATTTAAGTTATGTAATTTTACATCATTTTATTTTCTACGCTGGTTGAAATTCATCAGTGATCTTGATTATTTTGGAGATTCCCATCCAGTTTTTGATAAAACCTGTGGAAAGAAATAAATTAATTTTTAAAATAAATAAATCAGATTATAACTTACCAATATTTTGTGTCAGGATTGTTTGAGATAAAAAGGATGTTCTTAATCACGATTCACGATTCTTGAATAAGAGAAAATACTGTTAAAAACGATGTTAACTATGGTATTAAATTGTAAAATTTGTATTTATTGTTGTGCGTTTAAAATTTTAAAAATTGAAGTGCGCCGGACAAAATTTGAATTTGTGCTGATAAAACGTCCCCTCCAGAAAACCGAAAAGTTTTAACGATAATATGTAGAATCAAAATTCATTCTAGGTGGAGGTGCTGATTAGTAAAGACCTTTATGAAGCCTAGAATCAAGAATCAAGTTGCGAAATCTTGATCCATTAAAAATTTATAAAAGCTATTAGATAGTACTTATTTAGTTTAAGAAGTGTTGGTGCTTTTTATTTTAGATAGAATTAGAAGAAAATTAGCATTAAAATTGTACGATGAAAATTTAAAATAATATTAAATCCACAATTAAAGGAGAAATCCAGGAGAAGAATAGATGAAATTTGAACCAAGCAACTACAGAAGAAAACTATAGAGGGTGAGACGAATTAACGTTAATAACATTATCTGTGAAAAATTTAAACTTTCGCCGAAAACTTACAATTTTTGTATTATTTGTAAAATTTAAAAATTTAACCATAGTCAAATTTTCAATATCTAGAAAAATTTGCTGATAAATGTGAATTGAAAATCTGACTAGGAATTACGAGCATTAAAATTTGATTTAAACTAATTGTTAAAGTTTGAACTGATGAATTTTGATAATAAATTTTGTAAAGTAAAATTTTTGATAGAAATAAAATTTTTTTGTATTTCTTAATACTGAATTTATTAAAAATTTAAAGGAACAAACCTGGGTACATCATTTTATTAAAGAGTCAAGATTGCTAAAGGGTGAGTGTCCACTAGCGGATTTGGTGAAGTTGGTTAACTTCTTCAGTTTAACGACTGGCATTACAATATATATAAAGGATATTAAATTTTTATTGATAACAATAATCAGTTTTGTTTCTCTGCAAAACGAAAGTTATTTATTAGCTATTATTTACATTAATTACAAAGTTACCAGCAAAACGAAAGAAACAACAATTAAAGTTTATTACATATCATCACTCCCTGCTTCAATTAATTAAAAATCTTAAAATATATTTATTGTTTCACTGCTTAACGTATTATTCTCCAAAAATCTGCTAGGCCTCTTATCTATTGTTCCATCTGGTGGGTTTAATTAAAAGGCGCGTGTAATATGAAGCGCGGCAAATTTAAATGAAGAAAGTACTTTCTTTACATATAAAATGTCATTAATCATTTTGAATTAGCATCTTTAGGTATAAAATTTTTTTTTTTTAAACAGGGATTAATTTTTCATTTTCTTTGTTCATGGCCTGTTCAGTGGAAGAATTGATTGCAAATCATTGCTTGATCATTTTAGGATTAGGAAGCAAGTAAGATTTACCAGATCAAAGAAGATTTTGGAAGAGAAACACCATTCTAGCAATTATGGCTTATTCAGTCCTGTGGCTCGGATGACTCGATTTGCCAATTGTGTTAACGAAAAGGTTTCCTTAGACCTATTCAATCAATCATTGACCAAGTTTAAGAACATTCTGTCACACTTAGATATTCCGTCGACAGGTGTTTATGCACTTTAGATGCAAAGATACGATTTTTATGTATATTTTATGTATATTATGTTGTAAAAAGGTTTTATCCGTTAATAAAGATATTATTATTATTTGTTAAGAAAACTGATTAAAAAAAAAAAATGCAATCAGAGTAGAGGGGATTATGCGCACCTGCAATATTGTTGTATCGTGGGTAAGAATTGTAAGAGACACACTTGAACGAAATAACTTTTATTCGAAAAACTAAACGTGTACTTTAGAAACATGAAAAATGGTATGTCGTTAGAAATTTCACAATACTGCCAACTTAAAATGTACAATGCTTAAATAACTATTTACATTAATTTATATACACTTTAGAACATAATAATATAACACCTCCCCTAAAATTTTGTTCTTAGGGTATAAAACGATCGGGTGGTCTTCTGTTTCGAACGGGTCTTGATCTCAAACTACTATCCTTTTCAATTTCGGTTTCGTTGTTTGTTAATGTTTCCATTGATCTTCTGGTAGCTCTAATGGGTAAGAATTCAATATTTGGAATTATTGGTTGGTTTGAAGTATGAGAATGATCAGGAGGGGGTTTAGGAATTGTTTTTATTTGCTCTGGATTGAATTCTTCTTGAGTAGTATTTTCGACTTCAGTATTATGTAAATCTTGTACTCCTTCTTCGCCACGAAAAACTTGATCAACATGTCTCTTAAATTTTAAACCGTTGCTCCAAATTTCGTATAAAACATTCCCAATTTTGTTGACTACAACTCCACTTTTCCATGTTTTATCTGAAAAGCACTTAAATAATACGGTTTGGCCAATTTCGAAATTTCGTATTTGTCCTCCTCCGTCTAAAATTGATTTCTTTTGTTTTAGCAATACAACGTCTTCAAACGAAATAGGTTTTATGATATCAAGTCGGGAACGAATTTTTCTTCCCAACATAAGTTCTGCTGGACTTTTTCCAGTAGTGCTATGAGGAGCTCTTCTTAAACTAAATAAAATTTCGTTGAGATTATAGTGAATATTTTTTGAATCTAACAATTGTTTCCTAAGAGCATTTTTAAATATTCCCACATACCGTTCAACTTGACCATTAGAAGAGGGATGATATGCAGCCGTTCTGATGTGATTGATTCGATTTTTTTCTAAAAATTTTGAGAATTCAGATGAAATAAATGCTGAACCATTGTCTGAAACTATGGTAGATGGAATTCCAAACCGAGAAAAACATTCAATTAATTTGGAAATGCTTGTAAAACTATCGATGCGTTTTACTGGAAAAATTTCAATCCATTTACTATATGCATCCACTACGATAAAAAAATATAAACCATGAAATGGACCTGCATGGTCAATATGCACTCTTTCCCATGGATTTTTTGGAAATTCCCATGGATGAATTTTGGCATGGGTTGGTGAATTTGCATATTGCAAACAATTTTGACAGTTCTTTGTGATATTTTCTATATCTTTGTCTAAGCCTTCCCAAAAAACGTAAGATCGAGCCAATGCTTTCATCTTCGATGTTCCAATATGACCTCGATGTAATTCTTTCAAAATTGACTGCTGCAAAACTTGGGGAATAACGACGCGAATACCTTTCATTAAACATCCTTGTTCTACTGTCCATTCACCATTATTATTTAGATTGGATGAATTTGGCCCCATTATGGCGTTTAATATTTTACACAAGTCGGAATCTTTCCGGGTTTCCTTTGCAATAATTTTGCTCTGAATGGGAATCGTTTCCAATTGCTCCACTTGGAAAACTGCGGAAGAATCTTTTAAGTTCTCTTTGAAGTTCTTTTCGATAAATCTGGAACAGAAATCTGCATTGGAATGGTTTTCATGTCTCCTGAATTTAACTTCATAATCGAATCCTTGAAGGAATATCGAATAATGTAATAAACGAGTTGCACTTAATACTGGTGCAGCCTTATCTTGCTTAAAAATGGATTCCAGAGGTTTATGATCCGTATAGAGAATGAAATGTCTTCCGAATAAATAATAAAATAGTCTCTTGATGCACCACACAATCGCTAATGCTTCTTTGTCAATTTGTGAGTAATTGATTTCTGTTTTTGACAAACTTCTGCTTATGAAAAAAATGGGTCTTTCGGAGCCATCTTCGAAGATGTGTGATAAAACGCCGCCGATTCCATGTGGGGACGCATCTGTAGCAAGTACCAGCTTTTTGTTAGGATCAAAATGGGTTAAGACTTTATCCGAAGAAATTTCTAGTTTTATTTTCTTGAATGCAATGTCGGCTTCGCTAGTCCATCGAAAATGATTGCCTTTCTGTAGTAGCTTGTATAAAGGATGAAGTTTTTCAGCTGAATTTTGTATAAACCGCGAATAGTAATTAATCAGTCCAATAAATGATTTTAATTCCGTAACATCACGGGGAACTTTTGCTTCAACTACTGCTTGAATTTTTTCCGAGGTTTTATGAATACCATTCTGATCTATTACATATCCCAAATATGATATTTTATTAGCTATAAATTGACATTTTTCTTTTTTAAATTGAATACCGTTTTCTCTACAAATTTCGAAAACTCGTTTCATTCTCTGTAAATGCGTTAATGGATCAGGGGACGATAAACTGAAATCATCATAAAATATTTGTAACCCTTCAATTTCGGAAAATATATTTTCCATTGCTCTCTGCCATAAAGCTGGAGCACTCGAAATTCCATAATTTAAACGATTAACTTGAAATAACCCTAAGGGTGTATTAATTGTTAACATCTTGGCTGTTCTTTCTGTTACCTTCATGTGCATATAAGCTTCCCTAATGTCAAATTTTGAGAAATATTTTCCATTATTCATTTTAGGTAAAATGTTTTCGATAGTTGGGATTGGATGATCATCCGGAATAATATTTTTGTTTACTGAAATTCGATAATCTGCTACTAACCTTAACGAACCATCATGTTTGATAATGGGAATTATAGGAGTCGCATACTCCGAATGAGTAACTTTTGAAAGCACGCCCATTGAAATCAATCTATTTATTTCTTCTTTAACGCGCGGTTGCAGCGCTAAAGGAATTGTTCTTGCTCTACAAAATATTGGTGTAGTGTTTTCTTTCAAATGGAGGTCAACTTCGAAATTTTTGAGACATCCAAGTTTATTTGCGAATATGTCGGAAAACTCTGAAACTAATTTATTTACTTTATCTTCTATGTCGATCTTAACACCATAAACATCGTGTAATTTTGTTTTAGTTTTGAAAATCCAATCTCTTCCCATAATAGTATCGAAATTTTCTTTGATAATGTATAAATTTAAATTATAATCATTCCCATCGATATTAACTTTTACTTCAGATACTCCTAAAACTGGAATTTTAATTTTATTATAACTGGAAAGAACAACATCGCATGGATGAATTTTAGCATTAATTTGTAATGTACGAAAATTTTCTAAAGATATTAGAGTATAAGTACTGCCTGTATCAATTTCCATCGACACTTGCTTATTGTTGATAAGAACTGTTTTTAATATTTTAGAATGTGGTGATTTTGTATGAACTTGAAAAATATCAGAAGATTCATCAAATTGGTTTAAAACTGGAGTCGTCTCTGTAATGCATTTACTGAAACCTTTGCGAAATTTATTCTTTGGGGGAAATTTTCCACATACACGAGCCAAATGACCGATTTTCCCACATTTATTGCAGGTTGTTGAAGAATAATAACATGTGGACGCCTTATGGTTTTCCTTTCCACATCGAAAACATACAATACCAGCTCCATCTTCTTGTTTGGTTTGCGAAAATTTATTGTCACCCTTACGGAATTTTGTTTTATAATTTCTTTTGCTACTAGGGAACGTTTTAATTGAATATTTGTCAGTTGTCAATTTACAAACTTGCGAATTATTGGAATTATTATATTCAATTAAACCCTTTTCAGCTAATTCATCCGCATTAGCTATTTGAATTACATTTTGATAATTTAATTTAGGCGTACTTAAAAAATAACTTTGTGATTTTTTACTTCGAATACCAGTTATAATCTGGTCAACAATTTCTTCTTGCAATCGTTCCTCCGTTTCAAATCCGCAATGAACTGATAACGATTTCAAAGCTGTTAGAAATTCATTAAACGATTCCGTGGGACCTTGTCTTCGTGCTCGAAATTTTTGTCTTTCAACACAAGGTAAGGGATCAGGAAGGAAATGCGACACCAATTTCTTTTTTATATCGGAAAAGGATAAGTTTCTCGGATTAGTAGGAAACGCTACCGATTTTAATTTCTTATAAATTTGTGGTCCTACGCTGCTGATAAATAAATAAACCATCTCCTTACCTCCAATATCATTCAGGGAGCAAAAACAATCGAATCTTTCCAAATAACACTCGATATCTTCTCTATCGTTGTCGAAAGGTGCAAACATTACGTATCTTCTTTCTCTTTCTATGCTGATGTCCTTGACTTCCTCTCCTTGTTCACTTTTAGGCATTGTTAAACCCAATATGCTAATAATTATGAATAACTTGAAATTAATTTCTTCCGACCTCGTCGCCACTTGTTGTATCGTGGGTAAGAATTGTAAGAGACACACTTGAACGAAATAACTTTTATTCGAAAAACTAAACGTGTACTTTAGAAACATGAAAAATGGTATGTCGTTAGAAATTTCACAATACTGCCAACTTAAAATGTACAATGCTTAAATAACTATTTACATTAATTTATATACACTTTAGAACATAATAATATAACAACAACAACAAGCCGGACAAAATTTGAATTTGTGCTGATAAAACGTCCCCTCCAGAAAACCGAAAAGTTTTAACGATAATATGTAGAATCAAAATTCATTCTAGGTGGAGGTGCTGATTAGTAAAGACCTTTATGAAGCCTAGAATCAAGAATCAAGTTGCGAAATCTTGATCCATTAAAAATTTATAAAAGCTATTAGATAGTACTTATTTAGTTTAAGAAGTGTTGGTGCTTTTTATTTTAGATAGAATTAGAAGAAAATTAGCATTAAAATTGTACGATGAAAATTTAAAATAATATTAAATCCACAATTAAAGGAGAAATCCAGGAGAAGAATAGATGAAATTTGAACCAAGCAACTACAGAAGAAAACTATAGAGGGTGAGACGAATTAACGTTAATAACATTATCTGTGAAAAATTTAAACTTTCGCCGAAAACTTACAATTTTTGTATTATTTGTAAAATTTAAAAATTTAACCATAGTCAAATTTTCAATATCTAGAAAAATTTGCTGATAAATGTGAATTGAAAATCTGACTAGGAATTACGAGCATTAAAATTTGATTTAAACTAATTGTTAAAGTTTGAACTGATGAATTTTGATAATAAATTTTGTAAAGTAAAATTTTTGATAGAAATAAAATTTTTTTGTATTTCTTAATACTGAATTTATTAAAAATTTAAAGGAACAAACCTGGGTACATCATTTTATTAAAGAGTCAAGATTGCTAAAGGGTGAGTGTCCACTAGCGGATTTGGTGAAGTTGGTTAACTTCTTCAGTTTAACGACTGGCATTACAATATATATAAAGGATATTAAATTTTTATTGATAACAATAATCAGTTTTGTTTCTCTGCAAAACGAAAGTTATTTATTAGCTATTATTTACATTAATTACAAAGTTACCAGCAAAACGAAAGAAACAACAATTAAAGTTTATTACATATCATCACTCCCTGCTTCAATTAATTAAAAATCTTAAAATATATTTATTGTTTCACTGCTTAACGTATTATTCTCCAAAAATCTGCTAGGCCTCTTATCTATTGTTCCATCTGGTGGGTTTAATTAAAAGGCGCGTGTAATATGAAGCGCGGCAAATTTAAATGAAGAAAGTACTTTCTTTACATATAAAATGTCATTAATCATTTTGAATTAGCATCTTTAGGTATAAAATTTTTTTTTTTTAAACAGGGATTAATTTTTCATTTTCTTTGTTCATGGCCTGTTCAGTGGAAGAATTGATTGCAAATCATTGCTTGATCATTTTAGGATTAGGAAGCAAGTAAGATTTACCAGATCAAAGAAGATTTTGGAAGAGAAACACCATTCTAGCAATTATGGCTTATTCAGTCCTGTGGCTCGGATGACTCGATTTGCCAATTGTGTTAACGAAAAGGTTTCCTTAGACCTATTCAATCAATCATTGACCAAGTTTAAGAACATTCTGTCACACTTAGATATTCCGTCGACAGGTGTTTATGCACTTTAGATGCAAAGATACGATTTTTATGTATATTTTATGTATATTATGTTGTAAAAAGGTTTTATCCGTTAATAAAGATATTATTATTATTTGTTAAGAAAACTGATTAAAAAAAAAAAATGCAATCAGAGTAGAGGGGATTATGCGCACCTGCAATATGCAGCTATGTAATGCAGCGGGCACGTTAAGCTAAGCAGTCTTTGTAAAAACGTTGTAATGAGTGCTTTCAATATAATTGTTCTTTACTAAATCTTTTTAAATAAATTACATCAACAGGTTATGTGCTCAGTGTGCTGTTAACTGCGGGTTTATTTTGGAAGTGAATAAAGAACAGAACTTTGGTTTGAGACGGTTAAATTTGGACAATAAAATTAACGGAAAGTGTTTCGTGTGTGTCGTTTTTAACGCGGATCGATTTAAAATGGAAATCGATAAATCTCGAATTGAGAAGTTACGGGACGCAGACAATTGGCCCCAATGGCAATTTGTAATGCGTACACTGTTGGAAAGTGATAATCTTTACGAAATTTGCAAAGGCTCAGAAGTGAAGCCAAATGTGAGTGATGACTCATTAAGAAGTTGGCTAAAACGCGAAAGAGCCGCAAAGAAATTAATTGTAACGAGTGTCGAAACGAAACCCCTACAATTATTGATGAATTGCGAGACTGCTCAACAGATGTGGCAAAAACTGCAAAGTGTGTACGATTTTCAATCAGAAGAAGGTTTGTCATTTGTACAAAAATCATTCTTTGATTTTAAATGGGATTCATCGAGCGGTATTGCTGAACATGTGTCGAAGTTGGAGCAAATGGCTCATAAAATGCGTAGGTTGGGTGGTGAAATTCCAGGAACAATGTTAATGGCTAGAATTTTGTCGACACTACCAGTTGAATATAATCACTTTCATAGTGCGTGGGATTCAACAGACCAAGCAAAACGCAACTTGGAGAATTTAACGACGCGACTATTACTAGAAGAAAATAGAATACAGAAAAGAGAAGGCGATAATGCAGCGGTTGCATTATTGTCTAAAAAAAAGGTATCTCTAAAAACAAAGAAAACTGGATGTTTTACTTGTGGCAAGAACGATCATTTTAGGAGGGATTGTCCCGGATGCAATAATTGTGGATCAAAATACCATTTGAAAAAGAATTGCACGAAGAAAAATAATGACGTTTCGAAAAAGGAAGTTCAAGTGAACAAGGACACAAGTGCGGGATATTCGGGGGAAGCGTTTATTGGGTGCGTTGAAATGTACCAGAAAAACGATAAATGGCTTATTGATTCGGGTGCTTCGGATCATATTTCTAATCGTCGCGAGTGGTTTCAAGACTTTAAAACGTTTGAAAAACCTCAAAAATTAGAAATCGGTAACGGTGAAAAACTTGATGTTGTAGGCAAAGGCAATATTCAAGTAGAAACATTTGCAAACGGTAAATGGTCTTCAGGAAAGTTTTACGATGTGTTGTATATACCTGAAATAGCAAGAAACTTGTTTTCAGTGAAAAGAGCCGCGGAAAAGGGTGCTGATTTTCAAATAAGTGACAAAGGAAGAAAATGTGAATTTTTACGAGACGGAAAAATTGTAGCTACCGGCGTTCAAGCTGACAATTTATACGGTCTACTGGTTAAAGTAATTAAACCAAGTGTTGCTTATGTTGTAAATGCGGTGGACACTCTTCAGTTGTGGCACGAGCGTTTGGCACATCAAAGTAAAAGACATGTTAAATCAATTTTAAAAGATTTGAAAATTGAAGTTTCCGAAGAAAATGAATTTTGTGATGGATGTGCGTACGGTAAACATCATCGACAAAGTTTTGGTGAAAGAACAAATCGTGCTTCTGAACCAAGAGAACTGATACACTCCGATGTGTGTGGCCCGATGAGTGTAAAGTCATTAGGTCAAAAACGGTACTATGTAGTGTTTAAAGACGATTTCAGTGCTTTTCGTGCAGTTTATTTCATGAGTGAAAAGTCGGAAGTAAAAGAAAAACTAGAAATGTTTTGTACGGAAGTGAAAACTCGGTTTGGTACTGAAATAAAAGAACTACGTACAGATGGCGGCAAAGAGTACGACAATAAAGACGTTTCAACTTTATTGAAAAGCAGAGGTATAAAGCACACAATGACCGTGCCATATACACCAGAAAATAATGGAACAGCTGAGAGAGAAAATAGAACAATAGTAGAAGCTGCAAGAGCAATGCTGTATTCCAAGGATAATTTACCACAATATTTATGGGCCGAGGCCATAAATACTGCAGTTTATGTTATCAACAGGACTGGACCAACAAAAGAAGCAGGAAAAACTCCTTTCGAGCTGTGGTTTAACAAAAAAGGGCTGATTAAGAATGCAAAGATATTTGGTACCGAGTGTTTTGTACATATACCAAAAGAAAAACGACAAAAATTGGATAAAAAGGCCTTTAAAGGATATTTTGTAGGTTACATTGAAAGCGGTGGTTATCGTGTGTGGAAACCTGAGGAACGGAAAGTCGTTTTAAGTCGAGATGTTGTATTTAAAGAAGAAAAGTTGTCTGCGACAATTAACGAAATGCATTGTGTAATCGATGAAGAAAAAGAAGTTCTAACGGAAGAAAACAAACCAAATTCAAGAGAACTGCGAGACAGACAAAAATTGCAACGTCCAAATTTTTATGGTAACAATGTGGCAATGATTGCGCAGCTTGCACCAGAAAATTACGAGGAAGCAATAAAGTCATCAAATGCTGACAAATGGATAAATGCAATGAAGGAAGAAATCGACGCCTTATCCAAAAATGAAACGTGGGTGTTGGTTAATAAACCGGTAAACAAGAAAGTGATCGAAAATCGTTGGGTGTTTCGTGTTAAAAATAATGCTGATGGAAGCGTGAATCGCTACAAAGCTCGTTTGGTGGCTAAAGGATATTCACAACGTCCTGGTATAGATTTTGAAGAAACATTTAGCCCGGTAGTTCGGTTTGATACAATTCGTGTTGTGCTAAGTGTGGCAGCAACTGAAAATTTGAGTTTATGTCAATTCGATATAAAATCTGCGTTTTTGTACGGTTCATTAAATGAAGAAATTTACATGCAACAACCAACTGGGTACGAAGACGGAACCTTGCGTGTGTGCAGACTCACAAAAAGCCTATACGGCTTACGTCAAGCTCCTAAAAATTGGAATAAAAAATTTACTGAATTTTTGAAGGATTTTGGTTTGAGGGAGAGCACTGCAGATGAATGTTTGTACATAATAGGTGCGTTTACACAGAGAGTTTTACCCACAGTTCTGACCAACGTTTTAGCCACAGTTTTAGCCGACGTTCAAAACTCTCTGTCTGAACACTACCACGCGCCATTCCAAGTGCCGTTCCAATGACGTCACAATATATTTTCTTCATTATTTTTTGAAAGCTTTGTTAATATTCGAGATAATATTATTTTTTGCTCTATTATATTTTATCGCTATACTTATATGAATGAATTTTACTCTCTTTGAAAATTTTTATATTTTTGAAATTACAGGTTTGAAAGAATTAGTTTAATTTGAATGTAACATACCCGCAGTTTCGTTGTTATATTTTGCGGTAATAGTTCTATAAATTTTAATTACTTGAAAGACTATTTTATCGAAAACATTTTACTTTTAACTAAAAGCAGATTATGTTTTTTAAATACATCCCACATACACATACCAACGATTTCCTGACTTTTTGCAACTTTTCACTTTCAATAGGCGCCAAGATAATTTTTATTATGTTAGCTTTTCAGCTGTTAAGCTTAATATTCTTATTCCTTTTAATCAGTTACATAAAGAATTGTCAAAGCAAAGAAGTGCAGCAGATTTTGAACATTAATAATTCATAATTACTGAAAGAATTAATCTTTGTGCTTAAAATGTGTGATAAATTAAATAAGGAATTTACAATTAAATTTCTCGAAATGTATCGGACGTTTCCCTGTCTTTGGAGAATTAAGTCCAAAGAATATACAAACAGAAATTTAAAAAACCAAGCGTATGAGAAGCTCATACAGTTAAGTAAAGAAATTGATCCTGAAGCGAATAAAGACTCCGTTATGAAAAGAATTCAGAATTATCGAGGATGTTTTCGAAAGGAATTAAAAAAAGTTCAAAATTCCAAGAAAAGTGGAAATTCGGCCGATGAAGTATATACACCAAATCTCTGGTATTATGACTTTATGATATTTACTCTCGATCAAGAAATTCCCTCAAGCAGCGTTACAAATATGGAGAACAACATTGAAAATGAAGAATTAAATGTTTTTGATTTGGAAGAAAGTGAAAATTCTGAAAGCCAGGTAAAAAATAATTATTTATATAGATTTTAAAATAATATGAACATTAAATTATAAAAAATGAAACTTTGTTTGAACTCAATTAACAAATTAATTTTAATTAATTTTAACTTTAAATACACAAAAATTACGCTCTCCCGTTCGTCAACATGTCCTCTTGCCATTCAACCGCACCTTTGTTATTAAAATAATTCATGTATTTGTCTCGATTCAATTTTGCATTAGTAGTGACACTTGTATTCCTTTCAGATTCTAATCCGATCAATTCGACCGAGTTTTCCCCCAAGTTGCCATTTCTCCGCACATTTGAATTCTTTGCTTTGCTTCTAGAAGAAGAAGTGGACCTGCTTTCACGAATTCTTAAAAAATTGTGCAAAGCGCAAATAGCAAGCACTACGTCAGTGGCTTTTTCGGGAACTAAATTGATTGCAGTGTGGAGCACTCTAAATTTTGAAGTTATTAGAGCAAAAGTGTTCTCCACACTGTTTCTGGCTCTGGCCAATCTATAATTAAATATTCTCTTCTCGTGCGTTAGATCCTTTTGAGCATACGGCTTTAAAAAATGTTCCTGAAGAGCAAATGCTTCATCACCGATAAAAACAAAATTCAAATTTTCATCGGTTTCATTATTGTTTGGGAGATTTAATTCAGCATTCTTCATTTTATTGTAAAATTCCGTATACTCCATAATTCCTCCATCGGATATTCTACCATTTTTGCCGACATCCACGTAAATAAACTCGTAGTTACTATTTACTAGAGCCATCAACACGATGCTATAAAAACCTTTATAATTCAGGAACATTTTTTAAAGCCGTATGCTCAAAAGGATCTAACGCACGAGAAGAGAATATTTAATTATAGATTGGCCAGAGCCAGAAACAGTGTGGAGAACACTTTTGCTCTAATAACTTCAAAATTTAGAGTGCTCCACACTGCAATCAATTTAGTTCCCGAAAAAGCCACTGACGTAGTGCTTGCTATTTGCGCTTTGCACAATTTTTTAAGAATTCGTGAAAGCAGGTCCACTTCTTCTTCTAGAAGCAAAGCAAAGAATTCAAATGTGCGGAGAAATGGCAACTTGGGGGAAAACTCGGTCGAATTGATCGGATTAGAATCTGAAAGGAATACAAGTGTCACTACTAATGCAAAATTGAATCGAGACAAATACATGAATTATTTTAATAACAAAGGTGCGGTTGAATGGCAAGAGGACATGTTGACGAACGGGAGAGCGTAATTTTTGTGTATTTAAAGTTAAAATTAATTAAAATTAATTTGTTAATTGAGTTCAAACAAAGTTTCATTTTTTATAATTTAATGTTCATATTATTTTAAAATCTATATAAATAATTATTTTTTACCTGGCTTTCAGAATTTTCACTTTCTTCCAAATCAAAAACATTTAATTCTTCATTTTCAATGTTGTTCTCCATATTTGTAACGCTGCTTGAGGGAATTTCTTGATCGAGAGTAAATATCATAAAGTCATAATACCAGAGATTTGGTGTATATACTTCATCGGCCGAATTTCCACTTTTCTTGGAATTTTGAACTTTTTTTAATTCCTTTCGAAAACATCCTCGATAATTCTGAATTCTTTTCATAACGGAGTCTTTATTCGCTTCAGGATCAATTTCTTTACTTAACTGTATGAGCTTCTCATACGCTTGGTTTTTTAAATTTCTGTTTGTATATTCTTTGGACTTAATTCTCCAAAGACAGGGAAACGTCCGATACATTTCGAGAAATTTAATTGTAAATTCCTTATTTAATTTATCACACATTTTAAGCACAAAGATTAATTCTTTCAGTAATTATGAATTATTAATGTTCAAAATCTGCTGCACTTCTTTGCTTTGACAATTCTTTATGTAACTGATTAAAAGGAATAAGAATATTAAGCTTAACAGCTGAAAAGCTAACATAATAAAAATTATCTTGGCGCCTATTGAAAGTGAAAAGTTGCAAAAAGTCAGGAAATCGTTGGTATGTGTATGTGGGATGTATTTAAAAAACATAATCTGCTTTTAGTTAAAAGTAAAATGTTTTCGATAAAATAGTCTTTCAAGTAATTAAAATTTATAGAACTATTACCGCAAAATATAACAACGAAACTGCGGGTATGTTACATTCAAATTAAACTAATTCTTTCAAACCTGTAATTTCAAAAATATAAAAATTTTCAAAGAGAGTAAAATTCATTCATATAAGTATAGCGATAAAATATAATAGAGCAAAAAATAATATTATCTCGAATATTAACAAAGCTTTCAAAAAATAATGAAGAAAATATATTGTGACGTCATTGGAACGGCACTTGGAATGGCGCGTGGTAGTGTTCAGACAGAGAGTTTTGAACGTCGGCTAAAACTGTGGCTAAAACGTTGGTCAGAACTGTGGGTAAAACTCTCTGTGTAAACGCACCTAATGAAATAAGTGCATGTTTCGATAAAAGTAGTGATAATGTGTTAAATGTTGATAACGAAAGCGCAATAAGATTAATAAAAAATCGCGAGTTCCATCAACGTACAAAGCACATTGACGTGCGATATAATTTTATACGCGATTTATTTCAGCAAGGTGAAATTAACGTAAAATATGTATCAAGTGAAATGCAATTAGCTGATTTTTTAACTAAGCCTTTGGCAAAACCAAGGTTTGAATTTTTGAAAGCTAAAGCAGGTTTAATTGAAAAATAATGTTTGTTTTTATTTTATTATTAAACTAGCAAGTATTTTTGTAATAATTTTTAAGTTCAAAATTTTTCAAAATAATATGTAATGTGATTGCTCATTGTTTTTAGGGAGAGTGTTAAGAAAACTGATTAAAAAAAAAAAATGCAATCAGAGTAGAGGGGATTATGCGCACCTGCAATATGCAGCTATGTAATGCAGCGGGCACGTTAAGCTAAGCAGTCTTTGTAAAAACGTTGTAATGAGTGCTTTCAATATAATTGTTCTTTACTAAATCTTTTTAAATAAATTACATCAACATTATTATTATTATTATTATTATTATTTAAAAACATTCATTTACATAAATTTTGTTTTAAGCATGTGAGATTTTTCTTTAAAATGAACATCCATGGTGTTGAATAATTCGGTTTCATATTTTTTAATAATATAATTAAGTAAAGTTAGAAAGCACAGCTAAAGAAATTTTGAGTTGAGTTTTCAATAATTATGAATATGAAAGATGTTTTTGGTCCAAGATCTTTGAATGAAAAGACAAATGCCAATATTTATCAATGAAGTCGATGACTATTCATTCAGTTTTTAATTTTTTTAAAAATAAAGTGTTTTTAAATCAACGAAAGTGATTGCAATTGCAATACGGCGAATTTGCATTCCTACCACAATAAGTGGGAGAATTTCAATGTTTTCAAAGTCACAAAAATCAAGGAGGGAGAAAAATTGGTAAAATAATTCATTCTGGGTAAACCCGTCAACTTGTCAAGTTCGAAAATTTAAAAGCCCAGAGTCAAAAGTTTAAAATTTGAATTGACAAATAAAATTAAAATATTTAACTTAGCTGGAAATTACAAATTTAGAGTAAGGGTGCTTGTGCCATTTTTAACAGAAAGGAAGAATCAAAAATTTATTCACGACCAACATTATTACCAAGTAGCAGAACCAAGGAAAGCAGAATTTGGACGATAGCCTCCCACAGAAATGATGAAAACAAACAACAACAAACAAATGAAAACTTCAAATTTATAAAGCGTGAGAACATTTAAAAGTGCACGAACGATAATTTTTCGTAAAGTAAAACCACGATAAAATTGATTTATTAAAAATTTGTATTTATTGCCATCAAAATTGCAGAATTAAAATTAAGAAAAAGAATTACTAAAATTTAAATAAGACCAAAATTGCAATAAGACGGAATTGATTTATTTGGTGAACCGATGTAATACGGATGATGAACAAAAACATCGAAATTTGAAATTTAAATGCTACATGAAATTTATTTAGCTGTGTATTTGTAAAATTAAATTTTGTTTAACTTTCGATTAAATTATAAATTTTTAAATTGACCAATTTTTGCTTTAATTATTCAACATCAAAAAATAAGTTAAAGGAATCTCAAGCTCATAACAAAAGGGATGGATGTTCAAAAGGTAATTAATTAGGTTTTCTTTAGCGTAAAACCTATTTTACGCATTTGGACATCGCAATATATGTGTTAACGACGTTAACACAATTTTGAATACAGTCCGCTTTAATTATCTCTCCACAAGATTATTTAGGGTGAGATTTGGGCCCATCATACCCTTTTGGTACACCAGCGCCATTCTGGCCACTTTCTGAAACCTTTATTTAATGCTATTTGGGCGATACTTCTTGTAACACAGAGATGGTCCTCTACACTCCCATAAACCGATTATTACCCTGCTTGACAAACGTGTCTAACTATAACTGTTAAAACTTGGAGCCAATAGAAAACCAGTAATGTGACATTACATTGCAGCCAATATAAATAATACTTGGTTACAAATTCAACGAACTTTAAATTTGACGATAGATTTTTAAGAAAGTACAATGTTGGTGAAATGACTTTCAGTTTAACAAGGCGCCAAAATGAGAAGGAGCGTCAATTTGATCAGCGTCAAGGCATATTTACCGAAGGTTGGTTGGTGAAACCGGGCATTATTAGCTGAATATCCAATTAAACTTTCAATTCGATGGTGCTTTTCGTTGAGAAGATTTTGATGGGATGGCGACATGGTCCATACTGCAGTGTTTACAATAGGCCTGTAGATATCCACTTGTTCCTGGGGAAAGTTTAAATATTCAAACTAAATTGTGTATTTAGTATTTAATAAGGATTGTTTATGTAAGGTTTGAGTACAAATTTCAGCAATGTTTGGGTGAAAAACTTTTTATGTGATAGTAACATTCCGGTTATTCAAATGGATTTAATTTAGTGAATAACAACTTTTGAGTGAAAAAACGGGTATAGAAATGACTTGTTGGAACTTATGACCAAGATTCAAGTATTAAATGTGAAATGAAGTAAATTTTAAAAGATTTTGGAAATGCTAAGTTCTACAAAAGCCACATGGTTTTGAAAACTTCAAATGCTTCTGAAAGGTAAAATTGCCGACCAAATATACTAAGGTTTTCTCTGCATATTAGTGGAATGGGAAACTAACTTTCCACCAAATATTATGGAAATCGGAGAGAAAATTAGTTACTCTCTTTTAAGGTGGCAATGCAATTTAACAAATACTTGCGATTTTTGAGAATCAAATGACTTAAAAACAAGAAATGCTTAAATAGAAGAGAAGGAAAAAATCGAAGTCAGCCTGAATTTGAAGACGAGTGAATCCACGTCAAAATTAATTAAATTTTAAAACAAAATTATAATGGTGATAAAAAAATAATTTGATATTTAAAAGAAATTTAATACTTTGTTCAAAATTTTACATTATTTGAAAGTGAAGATTTATATTGTTAAAGATGCAAAGGAAGAGTTATCAGAGAATAGCATTGTGTAACGGCACAATGAAAATTATTGGTTATGGATATTCGACGTTCCGGAATCATTCCTTGTCAATTTGTGCTTGTTTCAAGATTGTTTAGTGATTAAGTTATAGTGATGCCGATTTTCAATTTTGATAAGTATAGTATACAAGATCAACATAAATATTGCCCTATAATTCGTACGCAAATGTCCATCGTGACATTAAAATAAAAAAATTTCGCTCAAGGTACTTTACCAATTAGTTTAACCCTTATGGGGCCATACAAATTTATACCTTATTTCTGTCATACATGGTAGCTGGGTTCATTTAATATTATCATTTTTTTCTTTGTAATGTTTTGGGTACAGAGAACCTATTTTCGTAGAAATGTCGCCGAAGCTCAAAAAAATTGGCCCGACAGGAAAAAAGTTATGCTAAAAAGGCCAAATACTACCTGGGTACTAGGTATGGCCCCATAAGTGTTAAGGTGATCACCAATAACAGAAAAGTTCATTGTTCCAAACTAAAATTTATAACTATAATTAAATTAAAATAAAACGAGTTAAACAAACGATAAAAGATTAAATTATTAGATCTTTAATATTTCGACACTGATTGTGTCTTCATCAGAAATTAAGTTATAGTCGAAATATTCAAGATCTAATAATTTAATCTTTTATCGTTTGTTTAACTCGTATTATTTTAATTTAATTATATTTATATTTAATTAATTTAATATATAAATTATTAATTAGCATTAATATTTTTAATTTAACATACTAACCGTTGTTCAAGTCATAAGTTAAATTCCACACAAACGCACTACAATATTTAAATTGATTTATTAAATTGAATAAACACGTTGATTTTTATAACTTCATCTTTGCTTTAAGTCATGAATATCCAAGGTTAGAAAATAGAACAAATTTTATGTTTTTACCCCATTTCTTTTCTTAACATATTATAGTGGAAAGTTAGCTCTGGGAGCCAGCTTTCTTTTCAACCTACGCTACGTTTACTTGGCTGGCTTATCAAGTTGCAGAAAAAGTACATTTTAATATTGTCACACTCAAAAAATAAACCTGAAATTATAATATATAGTACATTATGCACAAAATTACTTACACAACGTGGAAAAATCAACTTTTTTCACAACTTCTATGCACTTTACCAATTCCTCGGTACTGCCCGCCACCGCT
The DNA here is from genome assembly GCA_963170105.1 of Cantharis lateralis. Lineage (NCBI taxonomy): Eukaryota > Metazoa > Arthropoda > Insecta > Coleoptera > Cantharidae > Cantharis > Cantharis lateralis. The sequence goes on from OY720629.1 coordinate 17,941,747, forward strand.
AGGCCAAATATTAGTGCGACCTACAATGAAATAAATTGGTAAATAAATAAATAAATAAAAGGACTTACTTTAGCTATACCAAAAAATTCTCACGAGGAGCTTCTTCTAAATATTTGACCACGTGGTCAGAGGTTAGGACGCGTGATTTTTTCGGCACATATCCTTCGTTTTTCCGCTTCATGAAAGCGGATAATTTGTGGAAATTGTCGATGTCAATCTTATTTTCTAATTTGGTGACCGCCTTGATCACAGAATACTGCGACCACATGGTCAACGACTTCAACGTTTTAGCCTCTTAACACGTCTTATTCCTTCAAAGGCACAAATGTAACTGAACCATTCTAGTACGTTTTAGTGAAAAAATTTTTAGTGAAAAAATTCTAGTTTGCAATAATAATATAACCAACTATGCTTCATTTACTTTGGTACTATCAACCACGTGCTTTATTGAACAAATTTTAATTATAATTTCGTAATTATTATCGAAGTAAGTACTTTACCTCCCGCAATTGCAAAAAACAGTATATGCACCTCGGGAATAAAGTGAATTTTTTGGCCTGAGGGTAATTATTGCCCTCGGCTACGCCTCGTGCAAACAAACCTTTACCCTCAGGCCAAAAAAGGATCACTTTATTCCCTTGGTGCATAATGTACTATTATTCTAAAAAAATCTGTAAACTCGATAATATTTTTTTAAACATACTAGTTTGTGGTTTGATGAACATGTTTTGAAAATTTAGATAAAAAATATTTAAAAATGACTTCGCTGCAGTAGTTGTCGGGAAGGTCAGGAAGGTCAGCAGAAGGGAAGCTAATTGGAAAAATTGATAAAAAATATCTGCTTGTTGCTGAAGAGTGTTGTAGCGTACGGATTTTGTTTTACAATTATAGAAATAGTGAGTAAAATAACGAAAAAACATTATCAAAAAAAAACAAAAAATCCTAGGCTACATTTTTGATAATGTATCTAATGTCCGTATTAATAGTCACGGATTAATCCGAGATTCAAGATTACTTCTTGGTCGCCATAAAATAGTCGAAATATTGCAACTATTAAACGCATTTAAAGCCAATCCGAGAATTAATCTTGAATCTTGGATTAATCCATGACTATTAATACGGACATAAGAGTATTGTGTCCATATTTCAACTAAATTGGACCAGTAGTTTCTGAGATTTACTTACGGCAGATCGAAAAATGTTGTTTCGAGATAAACGCAAAATAAGGTAAGAGTGCAATTTAGGCGACAGTGCGGTATTTGCTTAACTATCGTCAATCAGCGATTACTGACCCATATAATTGTCTTCTGTAGCAGCTTTAGCATCTTGGGCATATTTTTCTAAGCTCAAACCGCGCGACTTGTTTGTAGGCAGCACTGCGCTCTTCTATCTAAAAATACCTTTAACTTCGGCAATTCAGAAAATTTTTACACTAGCGATGGCTTAAATTCCAGTTTAAGGTTCAACAATTTAAAAAAATCGACTTTCCAAAAACTTCAGGCTGGTCAGACCCCTTAATTATTACTAGGTAAATTAAATAGGCGCCAAATTTGTATTAGCCTAGGGCGCCAAATAGACGTAATCCGGCCTGTAGCTTGCTAAAAGAAGTAAAAGAATGCATTATTATCGGGTTCTGATCTATTTTTCAAATTTCAAGTATGTAGCTCATCGAGAAGTTAGTTTAAGATCGATTGTAAAATTTGTACCGAACAGACAGACATTTCAAAAATTAAGAATCATAACATTATAAAATATCCCAATGTTCGAAATGAACCTCTGGAAACTGTTCAACGTCATTAATTAATGCGATAGCAGCCTCTTCTTCGATTGTTAAAGGAGGTGGCTCGTCCACCAATTTTTATGGAATTAAAAACGAGGTTGGCATATGGCCGTATTTTAACTTAATTCTTGTTATAAGGAAATACTAAGAAGAAATTATATAACTTTTTGGTTACAAATGACCTGTAGCTCTTATTACCTCTTTTGTACATTTTTTCAGTTTACAGTTTCTAGATGAATTAATCCGTCATACTAATATTATTGTTTACTTATTTTGTTTTCACGCTCACATTGGAAACATTTCTTAAATGTAGTAATTATTTACTATTAGTATGACTTTGGTATTACTCAACCCATGCATATGTACCTGCATCACCTACTAATAAGCTATCTCCCATAAGAGCATTTTAAAAATTAGCCCTAATTTTTGAATAGTTGTAAATAGTGTAGTCATGACTAGATACGGGCCATGTGCAAACTAAATTTTGAATTTTGCATCTCATTATAGCTTGAACGTTCATTGAAAAGAAACTTTTGCGATTTCTATAAACCGCATCCTGTCCTCCTGGAGATTGAATTTTTATATGCGTACAGTCTGCTGTTCCTATACATCGGGGAAATTTACTTGTGTTATAAAACTGTTGACGAACTTGATTCACATCATCTTCAGTCTCGGGCATTTTGATGAATTGACGATGCAGACGTGCTATCGCTCGACACACTTTATTAACAATTCTACTCGTCGTAGAACAATGTATGCCACTAAAATCTCCGCTGGCTTATAGTGTTCTACATGTGGAAAAAAAGCGGAGAGTTACAAGAATCATTCGGAAAGCGTTACAGCATGGTTCCTAACAATTTCAATCATTTTAAAAATGATTGTTACCCGCTACTTGTTAAACTGCATCCATTTTATCTTTAGTATATATCTACCCGACTTTTCCTTAAAATAATAATTTCAAATAAAATCAATAGAGAACTGCAATTCTTTATATTTTACACTTTAATTATTAACTTGCGAAAAGGGTTATATTCTGCTTTCTATAACATTAAAGTAAACATTGAAAGCTGCGAGTAATAACACTTAGTCACGTTCATACAACCACTTGAACCAAAATATAAAATCAGTTTTTAAAATTAATAAAACGGCATGAAATTGCGAATTATGGGTTGCCTTTGTAATTTTTTATTAATAATAATAATTATATTTTGTTATTTTTGTATTGTTTTGAAACTTTTATTATTTACTTTAAAGTTACATAAAACATATTATAAATATTTAAACATTAAACAAACAATTAAAACATTCTTTCCGTTCCTTCCCTAATTCTCTTTTGGGGAATTGGCTCAGTAGACCATAACATTGATGTATACAAGTAGGTGACAAAAAATACGGAGACTGTTTTCAAATTCTTGTTTTCTCATCTAGAATGAAGTGAAATGTCGGATTCACCGAAATCCGCAAATCAATATGCGCCTTGTAGCCAGGAGTCTTCAAATTAACCGCGAAAATGTTCGAAAAATAGCCAACGAAGATCTTAATAACTGTCCGTAAAAGCTCCGAAAGGCCCATCTTCCTACGGGCAAAATGAAGGATAGATGTAAGTATTACTTATGCCCGGATTCTTCATAAAGATCTTCCGGAAATACACAAATACGAGTTCTTTTATAAAAATTAAATATTCTAAATATTTTATTTTTATAAAATTATTCGTAGGTACTCGTGTATTTCCGGAACAGTTTGTCAAGTTGACAGAGCTGTTACAATTATGAAGAAACTGGGCATAAAGCGGTTCGGGAGCAACAAATTTAGAAAAATGATGTTTACCGATGAGAAGCTGTTCACGATTGAACAATGCTACAATCGTCAAATTGATCGTAAGTGGTCAAAAATACCTCCCGAAGAAACGTGAATTATTGTTGCCAGCAGTTCAAAAACTAAATCTGATATTTATTTATCGACGTTAAATTCTCAATGACGTAGTTCTTCCCTGAACTTGTGACCATTATCTAAATAATGATTGGACCTTCCAACAAGATTCTACTTCGGTTCACAAAGCGACATTACCTCAATAACAGATTCGAGAGAAATCCGGATTTTATCAATGTTATGCAATGGTCACCGTATTTTCTAGATTTAAATCTTTTTGACTGTTATCTTTCGGCATACTTAGAGACTCAAGTTTGCACTATTATACACAGTAAAAAATATAGAGTAAAATTTTTACACTAAAATACAAGTTATATTAATGGAACAAGAGTATATCTTATTTTATCATGTAAACATATGTAATAAGAATATTATAAAAGTATAATCATAATTGTAATTTTAACCAATGTATTAGATAAGTAAATTTTTGTCAAGTTGACAAATTGTTCTTCAAACAACTTGCCAACTACTAAGTCAGTCTGTATTTTACATTCTCGAAGTAAAGTTTAGGTTTTGAGTAATTTTGTATTTAAAAAAAAAATCTAATTTCAAAGGCCTAAATATATTTGGCGCAGTCGGTAGGATAAGTCCGAGCTATTAAATTCGACAAAATCGCGAATTAATAGTGTTGTTTTAACGATTCACGGACTTTGACTTTGCAAAATTGAACAAGCAGCCCATCACTAGGAGTGCATCGCCGAGGTTGGGCAACCAAAAACTAAATTGAAGATAACCAGGAGGACCAATATCGCCTACTGGGAAGTCGACGATTTTGGCAGTCAAGGACAACTTCGCCGAAGCTGCAGCAATTGGAGAAATATAGGAACCATGAAGAGATCAGGTCAATGATGAAAACTCAACAGATCCTGTAAGTTCCTTTTACTTTACCTAAAGATTTATAGTAATTGTATTGAATCGGGAACGTCAATTAAGCGAAAACTAATTATAACCAGGATACTATTGATCCTTGCGTATATTGATTTTAATCAATTGTTTATGTCCGATTTGGAAGAAAATTGCCGTGACAGAAGTCCTCTTCGTAGGGAAGTAATTATAATGGCAGTACCAAAGTTAGAAAAATTTCATATAGACAGTGTACCAGATTTTGATGGTAACTGTGCTACATTAGCTATTTTTATTCAGGCTAGCGAATATTTGCTTAATAATTATACTGATAGAATAAACGTTAACAATCCACAAAATGAATTTTTACTTAGAGCGGTAATAGGAAAATTAAAAGGACGCGCTCTTGAATTAGTAGGTAGTCGTGGAAATTTAAGTAACTGGAATGCAATAAAACAATTAGTACTTTTGAGATTCTTTTCGGATCCGCGAGACGAAAAATGCTTACTTGGGGATCTACTTCATGCTAAACAACAAAAGAACGAAAATGCGGTAACATTTGGTAATAGGTGCCAAGATTTATTAAGCTTAATTTTAACAAAATTACAATTAGAGGAAACTGATGTAAGCGCGCGACAAATGAAAATTCAAATATATGAAAAACAAGCGTTAGACGCATATTTAAGAGGTATCAATAATAATTTGCCTATTAGATTAAGGAAACCAGACAACTTGGAACAAGCGATTAGTTTTGTGATAGAAGAACAAAATTTTGCGCGCAATAGGTCAACATACGTATAATGCAATTCCGCATTATAATTATCAAAGTAATTCTAATACTCCAACATACCAGCAAAACAAACCTACATATTTTAATTCTAGACCTTACTTTATCCATAATTTTAATAATAATTTTAATAAAAATTTTAATAGCGGAAATTCAGGAAATTCGCGTTATACAAATTATAGAAACAATAATAGTACTTATTATAAACCATTTCAATCGCAGACACCGTTTCGACAAAACCAAAATTATCAAAATAATACAAATAGGCAAACACCAAATTTCAGTGAAAATAAATCCAGACAATTTCGTCCAGAGCCAATGGACACATCTAGCGGAAATTCCAGACGACCCCAAAACACCTTTAATACTCCAAAATTTGTATCGGAAGAGTTGTGTCAAACGGAAGTTGACCAAAACGGTATAATTAATAACGAAGAACGCGAAGAACAAAATTTTCAATTTTGTTTTCAACCACCCACCAAACGATACGACATAATTGATGTTACAAATATTAATACGTCCGCATTGCCATAATATAAAAATTCCTCATGTTAATTTTAAACTTATGTTAGATACGGGATCCACAAAAACTTTAATTTCGCCACGCGTAGTTGAAAAATATTTTAAAAGTTTATTAAGGCAAAACCTTTTAAAATTCGATCGGCTCATAATACTACATTTCATAAACATGTTGTACGAATTCCGTTGCCGAAAACTTTTAAAACTAAAGAATATTATGACTTTTGCATATTTGACTTTAATCCTAGATATGATGGATTAATAGGTATGGATTTATTAAGACATTTAGGCGCAAATATTGATTTAAAGAAAAACGTTTTATATACTAAACACGGAGTAATACCGATATATTTTGAACCATTAGAAACAAAACAATTTAAACTACAACCGCGGCAACAACAATTTGTAAAAGTTCCCATAAATTCGAATAATTTAGATGTAGGCATAGTTGAATACAAAAAGTTGGCTGAAGGGGTAGAGATTCCCCAATGTTTAGTAAAAATAAAAAATAGGGAAGCAATTATTAGTATTACAAATAGTAGTGAATCAGAATAATTAGTGAATGTAGAACCCTTAAATGTATTAGAAACAGAAGATACAGAAATGGTAGAAATTAAATACGATACAAATAAAGATAGGATACTAAAAGAAAATTTGAAAAATCTTAGGTTAGATCATTTAAATGAAGAAGGAAGTAATAATAATAGGCTTTATTCTCGGAACTTTACAAAAGCTATGAATGCGTCAAAAAAAAGAAAAAAGAACATGTGAATTTTATACATTATAAGTGGAAAATTCATTGATGCTGTATAGTGGTTGTTGTTCCAGGTGCAGTCTTAACTCTTTTTTGAATCTTATTTTGTTTAGATTTTTGATTGCTGTTGGTAGCTTATTATATAGTCTTACTCCTGTTGCCATTGGTCCGTCCAGTGAAAGTTTTAAACGTGTGTATGGAATGTGAAGTTCATGGGATTTCGTGGTGTTGTATCCATGGAGTTGGTTGCTGTGCAGAAGTAAATGTTTACGTTTATGTATATCCTTACAGACTGCATATATGTACAAACAAGGCAACGTAAGCAGACGCCACTTGGCAAATAGTGGCCTACACGGCGTCTGTGGATGGGCTCTCTCCATAGAGCGAAGTATTCTTTCTGCAGCAAGAATATCTGAGTGGCATGTGTGGATGTTCCCCATACCGAAATACCATATGCAAAACGGCTCTCAACTATGGCGAGATATGCAGTACGTATGATCGACTCACTTGCACATCTTGACAGATTACGAAACAGGTAGCAGTACTTACTACATTCTTCTCTTAATTTTGTAGTGTGGTTAATCCATGTCAACTTGTGGTCCATATGAATTCCAAGAAATTTAGTAGACACACAGCAACCAATCGATTGTCCATCAAAATCCATCGCAGTTAGACTATTGGTAGGAGCATTCTTAGGAAGGAATCTCATAATTTGGGTTTTTTCCAGGTTTAGTGTCAGGTTGTTTCTTGTACACCAGTCGAGCATGCTCCGGATAATTTGTACGCAGTTGTGATACAATGTATCTTCGTCACCCGAAACACATAGTGCATTGAAATCGTCTGCAAATTGGATTCTCAGTTCCCCCCCGAGCAAATACTGTATCAAATCATTCACAAACAACAGAAAAAGTAAGGGACCCAATGTTGAACCTTGTGGGACGCCCAATATGGCATTCAAATATGTGGATGTCGATTTGTTGATCCTAACATACTGCCTGCGCTCGGCGAGATAGCTCCGGATCCATTTCTGGGCCAGACCCCGTATTCCTAATCTCTCGATTTTTTGGAGCAGGATATCGTGATCTATTGAGTCGAAGGCCTTTGATAGATCAAAAAATACCCCCAGGACCCGTTTTCCTCTATCCAGGCTTGATTGAACAAAATCAACGGCACGTAGAATTGCGTCGCTCGTTGACCTACCCTTCCTGAATCCAAACTGACAGTCGCTGAGCAGATTCCGAGACTCAATGTAATTAATCAGTCTATTATAAAATATCAGTTCGATTACTTTAGAAAACTGCGATTGTAGAGCAATTGGGCGGTAATTATCAACGCAGTGCCTGTTTCCCCTCTTCTTATAAATTGGATGAATCTTGGAAATCTTCAATGCCTCAGGGAAGCAACCCTCCAAGAACGATGCATTAATGATATGGCACAATGGAGTGCATATTATATCAGCAACGTGACGCAGTACGCAACCAGAAATGTCGTCCGAACCAGAAGAATTTTTCTTACAGTGTTTACGTATTGTAAGTAGTACTTCATCAGGGCAGCAGGGAGCTAAAAAAAATGAAGACAGCTCATTAGTAGGTAAAGTGATGTTGTCAACACGATTTTTGTGCCCATTCAAGTTGGTAAAAAACTTGTTGAATAGTTCAGCTTTCTCTTCATCGGATGTAGCAAAATTACTTCCCAGCTTGTCATGCAAGTGGTCAGGATATTCATCTATCGACGATCTAGCTCTTTCATCATTGATAATTCTCCAGCAGGTATGCGAAGTAGGGCAATAAAAAAGATTTGTTATGAATACCGAGACGTTTTTCATAGTACCAAACTACCTTTAACGTTTACTAATATTGTGAAGCACGAAATAAAAACTACCGATGACGTACCGGTATTTAAAAAAGCATATCGAATGCCACACTCACCACAGCCCTTGGAGTAGTCCGGTAATTGTTATTCAAAAAAAATTAGATGCAACAGGAGTGCAAAAGTTTCGTATGGTGATTGATTATCGATCCCTCAATGAAAAATGTATTGATGACCGATATCCAATTCCTCTTGTATCAGAGATATTAGATAAGTTAGGAAAATGTTTGTATTTTTCAACAATAAATTGATCTGGCATCGGGTTATCACCAAATCGAGGTGGACCCCAAAGATCGAGAAAAAACGGCTTTTTCGACACCGCGAGGTCATTATGAATATAAACGCATGCATTTTGGTTTAAAAAATGCCCCGGCGACCTTTCAACGGGTAATGGATAACATTTTACGCGGAATACAAAATGAAGCATGCATTGTTTATTTAGATGATATAGTAATATTTTCTACATCCTTGTAGGAACATATTGAAAAATTAAGATTAGTATTTGATGAAATTACAAGAAAGAAGAATCAGAGGATAATAAAAACACGACGAATTGAGGTTAGGTTGTCAGGAATAAAATTTGTTGTGTCCTTTGGTTGTTAGTAGTGCGGGTGCTTTTGAGGGGTTGACCTGGGCTCTTGCACTGACGCTTGCGATAAGAACACAATAAGAAATAAAAAAGAAAGAAAACGTAAATTTAACAATTTATTAAAGTAATTATTTGGCAGGAACAACTTGGGTTGCCTAACTGCAACCAAGCATTAAACTAATGAGTAACACCAAACCCAATAGGGAAAGAGCAAACAGTTTACCATCTATAAAAGAATACCTCAAAAGAGGAAGAGAAGTATTAAATACAAGTACAGAGGAAGAAGAGGCATTCCGAAGAAGTAAAAAACACCCAAATCGCCAAAAAAATCAGTTGAAGAAGTAAACAAGGGGGAAACCATGGATGAACTTAAGGACATGATGGCGGGACTAACAAAAATGGTAACTGATAGTAATAAGGTGAATATGGAAATAAAAGATAAACTGGATGCTATGGAAACAAACTGGAATGCTAAGGTGCATGAAATGGAACAGGTTATTGAGAATTTGGCAATAAAAACAGGGGAACAAGATGTGAAAATAGCCTTATTACAGGAACAACTTGAAAAACATGAAAAAGAAAAAAGACGTGAGAACATAATTATAAAAAACCTAATAGTAGATGGAATTGTAACACCTGGAAAAATAGAGGAATTCTTAAACAATAAGATTCAGGTCCATGTCGAGGTGGTGGATGCCTTTAAAGTGGGAAGAATTGCCGAAAAACAGGTAATTGTTGCAAAATTGAAAACCTTTACACAAAAGAAACTAATAATGGAAAACAAGAATAAGCTTAGGGGTACTAACACTTACATTGAAAACGACTTGACCAGCAAGGAAAAGGAAATACAGAAACAAATATGGTCTTTGGCTAAAATTGAAATGGGAAAAGGGGAAAGAGTAAAAGTTGGGTATCAAAAAATGATCAAGCAGAATAAAGAATATATATGGGATAAGAATGATAATGTCCTTAAGATTAAAAATGATCAAGGACAACCAGCAAAAAACTGATACAGCGGGAAAGAGGAGTATCTGGATCTTCCCAGACAGATGCTTCGGATAGGAAGGCTGGGGAAACAACACTGAATGGACATGGACATGGAACTGAGATGGAACGGGCGAAGAGTCAGAAAAGTAATAAGAAAAGGAAGAGACATGGTAAAATAAATGAAACAATTAGAGTGGCAACGTGGAACGTGAGAACGTTATTAAGACCTGGAAAATTGAAAGAAGTTGTAAACGAGATGGCAAGGTATAAGATAGAGATAGCGGCAATACAAGAAACCAGATGGAAGAATGAAGGAGAAATAAGAGGCGAAGGCTTTATATTTCTGTATTCGGGAGAAAACAGACAAGGAAGTAAGGGCACTGGTTTTATAGTCATGAGGAGGTATACAAAAGAAATATTGCAATTTAAACCGATGGGTGGTAGACTATCATATTTAAGAATTAGGATGAAACCAAATAATTTGTCAATAATAAATGCCTATGCGCCAACGGAGGAGGGTATGGAGGAGGAGAAAGAAAAGTTCTATTACGAATTGGAACTACTGTATGATAATGATACCAAGACACGATACTACGATGGTAATGGGCGATTTTAATGCACAAATAGAAAGAGAGAAATATATTGAAAAAGTGGCTGGAAAGTATACTGTCCACCTTAAAACAAACGACAACGGAAACAGGCTGTGCAGCCTGGCAGCCTCTCTTGGAATGGTTATTAGTAGCACCAAATTTCAACACAGAAAACAACATAAGATTACATGGATGTGGCCTGGATGCAACAGAGATGAGGGAAACCAAATAGACCATGTGCTAGTTAAAAGAAGGCGAGCTACATCAATAGGTGACGTGAGAACCTATAGAGGCGCCAATGCTGACACGGACCACCTGTTGGTGGTCGCGGAGGTGAGGCAGAAAACAATGGTGACAAACATAAACCACCAAGCAAAGAAACGGTTAGCAATAGATAAGCTTAGCAACGAAGTGATCAAAACAGAATACATGGACGGGGTAACTATGGAAATAGAAAATAAAGAAGAAAGCAATAACATAAACATAATATGGGACAATATAGCAGATAGTCTGAAAACAGGCGCTACACAAGTACTAGGCTATGAAAAGAGAAAGAAATGGAAGTCATGGTTCGATGACGAATGCGACCAAATAAACAAAAAGAAAAAGGAGGCAAGGATTGAATGGCTGAGAACTAATGAACAGGAACAACTGGACGATTACAAAAAGAAAAGAAAAGAAGCCTGTAAACTGTACAAACGAAAAAAGAATGAATGGATCGACGATAAAATAAGAGAAATATAATTTAGTAACGTGAATAATAATGTAAGGAATTTTTATAAACAAATTAAACAAACGAAAAAAACCTATACGATAAGAAACAGAGGAATAAAGAATGAAGACGGAGTACTTGAAAATAGATCGGAAAAAATTAAGAAAATATGGGAGAATCACTTTCGAAAACTTTTGAATACACCACAAAACGAAGAAATGGAACAAAATCAAACAGAAGATACACAGATTGATAACGACATAGATGAACCTACAAATGAAGAAATCATGGAAGCAATTAAGAAGTTAAAAAACCGAAAGACACCTGGCACAGACGAAATTATAGCGGAAATGATTAAAAACGGAGGAGAAAACCACACACTGAAATATGCAAAATGATAAAACAAATATGGGTACAAGAAAGCATGCCAGATAAATGGAGGGAAGGAGTCATTGTGACGATTAAAAAAAAGGTAGCGCAGAAGAATGTAATAACTATTGAGGCATAACACTTCTGAATACTGCATATAAGATCTTGTCAACAATTATTCACAATCGTCTTATTGAATTCACCAATGAAGTAGTTGGAAATTATCAATTTGGGTTTAGGAAAGGAAAATCAACAGTGGATGCATTACACGTAATAAAACAAATCCAAGAGAAAACCTATGAATATGGAATAGATCTACATATGATGTTTGTGGATTTTAAGCAAGCGTTCGACAAAGTTAACAGATGCCAGATGATAAACGCCATGAAAGAATTTAACATACCAGCTAAATTGATAAGGATGATTTCGATGACCCTAGAAAAAACAAGGGCAACGGTAAGGACGCCTGAAGGAGAAACTGACAGTTTTGAGGTCAATAGTGGAGTGAGACAGGGAGACGCCTTGTCAGCAACTCTATTTAACATCGCACTAGAAAAAATAATTAGAAACACTGGCTGTCTAGGAACAATTATAAATAAAGAAAGTCAATTGATAGCTTATGCGGATGATGTCGTTATAGTATCAAGAACCCAAAAAGGACTAATAAATACATTAAGAAAAATAAAAAGAGAAGCAATAGGAATGGGTCTAAGTATAAGCCAAGAAAAAACGAAATACATGAAATGTACCAAAGAAAAGAATGACCCCAGATCTGATTTAATAATTGACAACACCGTTTACCAGCATGTACAAGATTTTAGCTATCTTGGTGTGCAAATTAATTGCAGAAATGACAGAAATGCAGAGGTAACAGCAAAAATACAGGCGGGAAACAGAGAGTATTATGCAAATAAACACTTGTTAAAAGACAAACAAATTAAAAAAAAGACCAAGTTAAAGATATATAAAACATTGATAAGACCTGTACCCACCTACGCAGCCGAGGTTATCTGTATAACAAGAAGAGAGGAAAATGAATTTCGAATATTTGAGAGAAAAGTAGTGAGAACAATATTAGGCTTTAAACGAGAAAATGGAGAATACCGAATCAAGACAAACTCGGAAATTCTCGAAGAAATGGATGGTGAAGACATTGTAAAGTACATCAAAGCCCAGAGACTACGATGGTGGGGACACATAATGAGAGCTAATAACGAGGAAATAACAAGATCGATAATGTCATGGAAACCCATGGAAGATCGTTCGAGAGGAAGACCAAAACTAAGATGGTGCGATGGAGTAACAGATGATCTCAAGAAAATGGGAGAAAGAGAATGGCGGCAGAAAGTGATGGATCGCACAGCTTGGAGAAAAATAATAAGAGACGCTAAAACACACAAGGACCTTTAATAAAGTGTAATTACGAGGACCAATCCACCTCAAAAAATGGATTTTGTAAGTCCTTAACGGACAGCTAAATTGTTCTGCAATGTAACGCTAAATATTATTATTATTATTATTTGATAGGCTAAGTGCTTGTTCACAATGTACATAAAACGTAAAACCTACATAAAACATACATAAGACGTAAAGTTGAACATATGTAAAATCAATGCAATGTTCACAATGTGCTTACGGAGCTTTTACGTTTACGTAGTTTTTATGTTCAAATTTCGTTTATGTATGTTTTACGTAAATCTTATATATTCAAGTGAAATTTGTGGTTTGAAGTTGGTAGTGTTTGGTTATAAATTGAATTAAATTGACATAACATAATTTTTATCAATTAAAGTCTTTAAAAATAAGTTTATTTGTTATTTATTGATTTAATTTAAAATTGTGAACTTATATTTTAAGCAAATAAGTGCCAAAATAATTAATTTGATGCAATTTTATTTTCAATAGTTTGAATTTAAAAATATTTTTGGTCGATTGCGCATGCGTATGTTGACATAATTATTACGTACATTGTGAACAATTTTACGGCTTATGTTGGTTTTATGTACAAATTACGTTTTGCGCTTATGTACGTTTTATGTCTTACGTACATTGTGAACAAGCACTAAGAAAAGCAAACTTTAAAATACAAATGGATAAGTCGGAATTTCTAAAAAAAGAGGCTCAATTTTTAGGTCATGTTATTACGACGGAAGGGGTTAAACCTTTTTTTTTTTTTTTTTGGTGCGCTGGGAGTGGGGAAATCCTCATGGACACCACCCCGGTGTTCTAGGGTGGTAGTGTCGGACTCCTACCGACTAAAACCCCACTCCTTTTGACGTGGCTGGGTATCGCAAAAGCATTTCTTCCGCGCCACGTCCGCCTATTGTTTTTGTTCTTCTCCACGTTCTCTCTGTCGTTCATATGTTTCCTTCTTTTTTATGATATCAGTGATCATCTCTGTGATTTCGTTCCAGTTGCCCTCTGATTCCAGCATAACTTGGATAATATTGTCCGGGGAAAGTTGTTTCCCCACCATCCGGGCCACTGCACGTCTCTGGTTTTCCCACTCGGCGCAGTCAAATAGGGTGTGCGCAGCATGGTCATCGTCTTCACAGTAGAAGCACTGTTTGCTGTCTGACTTTCCGATTTTGTTCAGGTATGCTGAAAAACACCCATGCCCCGACAGCGCTTGGGTGAGGTGAAAGGTTAACTCCCCATGTCTTCTATTGACCCATCTATCTATCTCTGGGATCAGTCTTCTGGTCCATGCACCGGTCTCTGATGAGGTCCATCTGGTCTGCCATGCTGTCATCAATTTCTTCCTGTTTTCTGTTTTATCTGCTGGGTCCGTCTTGTAGTTAGCTGACCACTCTTCTGTCATTAGGTCTATGGGTGGCAGGCCGGCCAGGACCAGTACGGCGCTCTCCGAGATCGTGCTATACGCGCAACAGACTCGTATTGCCGCTTTTCGTTGGACCCTCGCGATTGTCTTACGGTATTTTTCAGTGCGCATCGCTTGCACCCATACCGGTGCTCCGTATAGGATTATAGACTGCATCACCGATGCTATCACCCTTCTCTTGGTTGTGCGTGGGCCGTCCACGTTTGGCATAAGTCGTGCCAAAGCCGTGCAGCACCTATCAGCTCTATCCGCCACTGCAGTAAGGTGTGGCGAAAAACATAGCCTATGATCGATGACGATGCCGAGAACCTTGACTTCTTTTTTGGGCTCTACTATATGAGTACCCATCTTGAAGGTGACCTTCTTGATTTTTCTTCTTCCTGTTATTAGCACGGCTTCAGTCTTGTGGGGAACCATTTCCAGGCCCATCTTGCCGGTCCATCCCAGGATCTGTTCTATAGCCCCGTCCACCGTCTCGGAGAGCCCCTCTTCCGTCTTCGCCGCCGCCAACATGGAGATATCGTCAGCAAACCCAATCAGCTCCACTCCATCCGGCATGTCCAGTCGGAGCACACCATCATAGAGGATGTTCCACAGCAGAGGGCCCAGCACCGATCCCTGCGGAACTCCGCCGGTCATGCTTCTACGGCCGGTGTACATCTCTTCCGCGATTATTAGCTCACGCTCGGATAGATAGCTCTGAATGACAGCCACCAATGTCGGATCCACCCCCATCTTCACTGTCTCTCTCACTATTAGTTTCCAGTTTGCCGTGTTGAAAGCATTTCTGATGTCGAAGGTGACCAGAGCTACGATCTTTCTGGTTCTCCAGGTTCCGTCTCTGGCTTTGCCTGCTGTCTCCACTATTCGTTTAACAGCGTCGATGGTAGATCGCTGTTTTTGAAACCCATATTGGCGATCGCTGAGGTCTCCCCGCCTTTTGATTTCTTCCGCAAGTCTATGTTGTATCAACCGCTCGTACAGCTTGCCCATGTTGTCTAGCAGGCAGATGGGCCGATACGAACTGGGTTCGCTAAGGGGCTTGTCACCTTTTCTTAATAAGACCAGCATCGCTCGCTTCCAGATCTTCGGGAACTCCCCGCGGGCTGCATATGAGTTGATTACTCGCAGCAGGGTGTCTGGTTGTTCTTCTGCCGCCACTCTGATCACCTCGTTGGGGATGCAATCCGGGCCGGGTGCCTTGCCGATATGCGCCCTCTGTACTGCCGTCGCCAGCTCCTCTCTCGTGAACGGTAGAGGTGGCTCCGCCATCTCCGCCCCGTCCCAGTCAGTCACGTCGTGGGCCGGGAACAGTGCATCCAGTATGCGGGTTACTTTTTCTTCGGTCAGACCAGGGATTTGGCCTGTGGGCAGTTTCTTTGCAGCTATTTTGTAGCCCAGGCCCCATGTGTCCGCCTCGATGTCTCTGATGACCCCCCGCCAACTCTCTTCTTGACTTCTGAGTATGGCTATCGTGAGGTCTCTTTTGGCGATCTTGTGCATTTCACCCGCAGCAATTGCCTCTTCTCGTTGGTGTCTGCCTTTACGTCGCATTTGTAGTCTCATAAGGGACATGCATTTTTTCATCGCTTCGGCTACCGTGTCGTTCCACCAGTAGGCGTTTTTCCGCTGTGGGACTTTCTTCCGGGGCATGGAAGCCTCGCACGTCAAGGTCATTTTATGTATAAGTTCTTCGGCGGTTTCAATAGTGTGCCAGGAGCTTTCGACGATGGACTGCTTTTGCTTTCTCTATGTTAAATTTTCTGGTATTCCATCCTCTAGGTTCTTTCGTAGCGACTTTTTGGGCCCGGATCACAAACAAGATATACTTGTGATCGCTGCCGGTTTCTTCGTCTAGGACTACCCAATCCGCGATTTTGTTCTGGAGTCCGGCTGACGCAAAGGTGATGTCTATTACCGACTCCTGTTCTCTCCTTTGAAAGGTTGGTTTTTGTCCGACATTGCATGTCATCCATGTCCAGGGACGCGATGGCATCCGCTAGTCTGTCACCTCGCGTGTCTCTGCTCGAGGAGCCCCACTCTGGGGATTTAGCGTTGAAATCCCCCCCTATAACTACAGGGAGGGTCTTTCCTCGCACATCTTCCACAAGCTGGTCCAGCTCATCCTGGTACTCCTGTATCGACGTGTTCGGTGGGTGGTAGCAGCTGTAAAATATCACCCCTCGCCATCCGACCCAAGCGTAGGAGCTCCCCTCGCCGCTGTCCGTCACCCCCCGTGGGTCAGCCACCCAGACAGCGGCACCTCCATTTCTGTTTTTAAACCAATTCTTCCCTGTGCTCGCCTTTTGATTCGGCTCGCTCACCAGGGTTATTTTTACCTGTCGCTCCAGGGTTGTTTGCTGCAGCAGGCTGTGGGCTATTTTGGCGGTGTGCAAATTTATTTGCAGGATCGTTAACTCGCCCATCTTCCCATTTGGGGCATCTTGGCCCGTGCTGGTGGGGTCCCCTGCACGTTGGGCATTTTGGTTTATTTTTGCATTCGTGGGCTTTATGCCCCTCTGTGCCGCACCTAAGGCATGTGTTGCTGAGATTTCTAGTGTCGGTGCAGGTATCCATCCCATGCCCCACCTGCCAGCATCTTCCACAGAACTTCCAAAAACGCTTTTCTCTTGCAAGGCACCCCGAGACCAGTCCTATGTTTAGCTTTTTTTGAGTTATTCTTTTTGCCACGTTATTGTCGGCTAGGATTGTCACTTTTTTAGTTCTGCCATACGAAGGTTGCATTGCGATAATTTGGTATTTCTCTAGGGGGTTTGCGAACTGGTCCAGTGCCGCCTTGATATCCTCCTCGTCAGTGTCTTGGGCCAGACCCAAGGGGTTAAACCTAATCCAGCAAAAATTAACGCAGTAATAAACTACCCAATTCCGAGAACCACAAAAGAAATTAAAGGATTTTTAGGCTTAACGGGATATTATAGAAAATTTATTAAAGATTATGATAAGGTAACAAAACCGCTAACCATGTGTTTGAAGAAAGGACACAAAATCGAGCACACCAAGGAATTCATAGATTCATTTAATAGATGTAAAAATATTTTAGTTAATCATCCCATATTGCAATATCCAGATTTTGATAAACCCTTTATAGTATCAACGGACGCCTCAAACGTGGCAATCGGTGCCGTTTTGTCCCAGGGAACTGTAGGGTCGGACAAACCGATTTGCTATGCATCGCGAACTCTAAATGACTCGGAAAGAAAATACAGTACGATTGAAAAAGAATTGTTAGCTGTAATTTGGGGAGTCAAATATTTTAGGCCTTACTTGTATGGTCGAAAATTCGTTATTTATTCTGATCACCGCCCTTTAGTTTGGCTGTCGAAATTGAGGGAGCCAAATGCAAAATTGCAAAGATGGAAAATTAAGTTAGAAGAGTATGATTACGAAATCATATATAAAAAGGGTAATCACAATAGTAATGCGGATGCGTTAAGTAGGGTGGAAATCAACAACGATAATAATCTTAGTTTTAAAGATTTTGAAACAAAATTTGCTTATAAACAAATATTAAATTCTCCCACAATTATAGAAAAAATTGGAGATCTCTTTGAATCTCCTCCGGAATTTTCCTTATGCCATTGCGTTAGTAAAGATTTGTATATGAATGCCGGAATAGCTACCGAATTTAAACAAAGATATGGACAAGTTTCACATCTAAAAAACCAAAATCCACAAGTAAACTCATTTGTTCATTTGAGAGAAAATCAAAGATATATTTTCTATTTAGTAACTAAAGATAAATATAACGAAAAACCAGCTTACGAAACCTTGTTTAGATGTTTGATTAATGTGAAAGAACTTTGTGTGAAAAATAATATTAAGAATTTAGCAATGCAAAGGCTAGGTAACGGATTAGATAAATTAAAATTTGAAAAGGTACGTCATATGATAGATTATGTATTCGGAAATCAATTTATTATAGAAATATATCAGTTAGAAGATAATAATTATCATGATAGAAATATGGAAATAGATGTAAATGCAATAGAAAATGAATCCATGATCAATAATTTTGATGAAAATGAAATTGATGATTTATTAAATAATGATCAATGGGAAAATAATATTATGACCGAAGAAGGGTTAGATTCAATTATAGAACAATTAGACGATTCGGACACTATAAATTCGGTAAGTCGTAACAAAGAAATAGTTAATATTAAAATATGTTCAGATGTAATAGACTCAAAACCAAATCAGTATTTTATATATGAAGTACACGCACTCATGAAACCTGTCAAAATAGAGACAATAGGTAAAATCAAACGATATCATGTTCAGATCAATAGTAATGATGAAGAAAGCATAATCAAATTTTTAAAAGAATATACGACAGAATCAAAAAAATATTATATGTATTTCGAAACGGAAACACTATTTCAACAATTTAATAGAGTAGTACAAAAACTATTTAATGTAAATGGACCCGAGTTAATTTATTGTACGGAGAGAAGAGAAATTTTACACGAGCCAGACATGATAGAAATTGCCATACGAAATCAGCATGAAGGTAAAACGAACCACTGCGGTATTTCCAAAACTTTAAAACAATTGCAGAGAAAGTATTATTTCCCCCTCATGCAAGAACACGTAGCAAAGTTCATTGCTAATTGCGAAAGATGTAAAAGAAGTAAATACGAAAGGAATCCACCTAGGATTGCAATGATGTTAACGGATACACCACATCGGCCTTTTGAAAAATTACATATCGATGTTTATACGGCAGAAAATAATAAATTTTTAACTATTGTTGATGCATTTACAAAATTAGGTCAGGCAATCGAAATTAAATCCAAAAACGCGGTAGATATATTAAACGCCTTAATTAATTATTTTTCATTCTACGGAACACCAGAAACTATCAGCGCAGATCAAGGTTTAGAATTTCACAATCACATAATCGAAGAGTTGCTCGAATCGCACAAAATTAAAATTCATTTTACTACCCCTCATCATCCAGAATCTGATGGAATAATAGAAAGGTTTCATTCTACTTTAGCTGAACATATTAGGTTATTAAAAACAAAACACAATGAAGCAGTAACAACCTTAATAAAGTATGCGATTATTGCTTATAATAATTCAATACATTCTAGTACCAAGTTGACCCCATTAGAATTGACATTAGGTCATACCAAATTACGAGATCCTTACGATCTATTTTACGACAAACAAATGTACAGCGATTATCTTCAAAAACATAAAGAAAAGTTAGCCTTAACTTATGATAAAGTCAATGAAAATTTAATAACAAATAAAGAAAGAGTTGCAAATACGAGGAATAAAAATGTTAATAACCCCTTTTCAGAAGGACAAATAGTTTACGAAACTAGTTATAAATACAAACGAAATAAAACCGGAGAAAAATTTAACGGTCCGTTCATATTAAAAACATTGCTTCCTAATAATAAAGCAATTATTCAAAAAGTTAGAAGTTCGGATAAGAACCGTGGTAGGACAGTGCATTTAAAAAATTTAAGACAACCCATTGTTGCAGAAAATTCATCATCGCCCTCGTCACCGCAACCATCTACTTCGCAAAGTGTTCCAACGTAGAAATAAATCAAATTTCAAATAAACAAGGATTACTTCCATTAAAATTAGGTATAGCTTATAATGTAATTGACTATTGGAAATTAATACAAATTTATGATATGTCCAGTATAAGATTAGAATTAACTAAGTTAGTTGATAATTATAATAAGTTAAATAATTGATTTCATGAAACCAATTATGGTATCGCTTATGCAAATGAAATGTTTACTTATAGATATCTGTTAGAATATAAATTTGCACAAATAGAAAGTAAGTTCAAACAAATGACAGTGACAAGTAATGATAAAAATAGACGTCCTACACGCGGACTGATAAACGGGTTAGGATCAATTTGGAAATCAATTACGGGAAATCTTGATCAATCGGACGCCGATCGATACGACGCGGCTATCATACAAATTAAGGAAAACGAAAATCAAATAAAAATTATAGCGGAACAATAACTTAGCATTACGGATAAAGCGTTGCACGTGTTTAATGAATCAATGACCAAGTTACAGCATAATCAAATATTACTTGAAGCCAGAATAAATGAAATTGCTAATGTATTGCAAAATGTTACCACACTGTACTTCAACGAAATAGATAGTTTTGTCTTATTAAATACTATTTTTAGTCAATTAGTCAATTTAGTCAAAATAGTCAGCTGTAGAAATATTAATAGAAATTGTAGATAATATTGAATATTTGCTAAATTAAATTCATTACACCCTTCAATAATTATGCACGACGATTTAAAAGTAGAAATATCAAAAATTAATACTCATTTAACAAATTTAAAATTGCCATATAATTTAGAGGAAGAGGACCTCGTCAACTATTATTCCACGATAAAAATTAAGGGATATATACGTCAGGAACAAATAATATTTGTTTTGGAAATTCCTTTAGTAGAATTAAATTCGTACGATTACTATAAACTTTATTCCTCACCTGTGTTAAAAAATGAATACTATCAGATTATCATTCCAAAATTTCCTTACCTAATGTTTTAATAATAATAATAATATATATATTTACGGTTAAACCATTTTACAAAAAATTTACAAAATTAAAACAAACATATTTTCAATTACAAATAAAATTATAATTTGTACGCTGAAAAATCGATGCGTCGGAGATTTCGCTTAAACGAAGCTAACGACTCAGTTGACAAATCAAAGAACTCATCATTATTCAAGCGATTAGCTGAACGAATCATTTTGGCAATCGGACTGTAGAACCCATAGTTAGTCCGGTGGTGGCTTTCTTCAAAAATCATCCTCGATCTAGTGCATCTAGGTGCGTTCCAGGATCTAAAGCATTCAAGCAAATAATTGCAGTCGATTTTGCGATTCAGTAATCGGTGGATAACGCATAATTCCGATGTTAATCTTCTGTCGGCCAGAGATCTAGTGTTACAGAACTTAAGGCAATTATCGTCTGAGAAATCGTCCGATGGAAGCCCACGTTTATAGTGCAAGTATTTGAAGAACTTGTGCTGGACCCGCTCAAGTTGATATATGTAAATCAAATAATGTGGAGACCAAACGCAAGATGCATATTCCAGCTGGGAACGGACTAACGAAAAATACAGTAGTTTTACTGTGACCGCAGAGAAGTGTTCCGACTGACGCCGAATAAAGCCAAGCGTGCGAAGGGCTTTATTACATACTAATGCGATATGACTTTTAAAGGTCAAACCGACATCTAAACGTACACCCAGGTCGTCAATCTCGGTTACTCGCTTCACTACTGTGTTATTCAAGTAGTATACATAAGAAATACTTGGCCCTTTAGAAAGGGAAATAGCATAGCACTTGTCCAAATTAAGATACAGCCCATTTTTGGTACACCAGTGACACAAGTTGTTGAGATCTTCCTGTAATAATGAGCAATCATTGATTGACTTGATAGATCTAAAGATTTTCAGGTCATCAGCAAACAATAAGTGAACAGAATTTTTAAGAACTTGACCAATATCGTTGATAAATAATAAAAATAAGATAGGACCGCAGTGAGAGCCCTGCGGAACGCCAGAAGATACATTTATCACAGAAGAAAGAAAGTTATCGATTCTAACTCTTTGTGTTCTGCCCACCAAGTAACTAACAATCCATTTTAAAACAATGGAATCAAATCCAAGTGACCTGAGTTTCGCTATAAGAGCTGATTGGTCAATACGATCGAATGCTTTCGCAAAATCGGTATAGATAGAATCAACTTGTAAGTGATTTTCAAACGCATCTAGAGAATATGTCACAAATGACAATAAATTAGAGCTAGTAGATCGACCCGGAAAAAATCCATGTTGATGATCCACGATATAATTCTTGCTTGCTGTACTCAACTGATTGGCGACTATTTTATCAAGCATCTTGGGTATTGTCGATTGAATCGATATGCCTCGATAATTACAGATGTTGCTTCTATCGCCTTTCTTAAGTAAGGGCGTAATGAAACTTTCCTTCCAAATTTGAGGAAAGCAACCACTCTGTAAAGAAATATTAAATATATTGTAAATGGGGTTGCATAAGGAGTAAATGCACCGTTTTACAAAATATGGTGGAATACCATCTGGCCCCGAACTGAAGCTATTAGATAAATTACTGATGGCTTCAAAAATACAAACTTCAGATACGTTCAAATTGCAGTCGATTAATTTCTTAACAGAATGGTACTTGGAAGTAGAGCAGATACTATCTCGATAAACTGATGAAAAGTGTTTGGCAAATAAGTCAACACATTGCTGACCAGTAGTGGACTTTGTATCATTCAAGAACATATAGGCTGGATAGCCTTTAATATTTTTAGAGTTGTCAACGTGGCGCCAAAATGTTTTTGGGTCGTTATGAATTTCGTTTTCAATGTTGGAAATGTATGTTCGATACAGTTCAGAACGAAGAATCTTGACTTTATCGCGTAATAAGCAAAATGTTAAATAATCTTGCTCGCACTGAGTGTCCTTAAATAACAAGTGAGCCTGTTTTTTGTTTTTAATCAATGAAATCAACTCCTTAGAAAACCAAGCGGGAAAATTGGATCGATATATTCTTTTCAGGGGAATATAAGTATCCATAAGAAACCACAATATAGAGTAAAATTCATTAACAATACAATCAATATTATGTAGATTCCAAATTTCTGTCCAGTTGACAGAAAGTAAAGCATCATTGATCTTGTCGAAGTCAGCCACTTTGAAATTGTAAATAAATTTATCGACAGAAAGAGAAACTCGAGGTGAACTACCTATCAGAAAAGATGGTGCATATGCTTCGTGATGTATTGACGAACCGCACAGCTTGTCAGCAGCAATAGCAATGGAGATATCAAAATTACCAAAAATTAAATCTAATAATACACCTCGGCTGTTAGGCATATGATTAAACTGAACTAAACCATGGAAGGAGAAACACTCGCTTAAGGATGTAGCTTTAGAACAACTGTTATCAATCGAAGTTACAGAAGATCCATCGATAGCCCATTTTGCGTTGGGTAAATTGAAGTCACCACAAATTGCAAGCTTAGATAGAGGAAACCTATCACATACATCATCAACTATGCCACAGAACGCTTGGTAGGACGAAATATTGGAGTCAGGTGGCAAATACACTGCAGCAATAATAGTATTATAAACTTGAACAAAAACATTTTCAATGGAATTAGAGGTGCTAATAAGGCTACAACAGCCAAGACTGTTGTGCACTGCAATAAGTACTCCACCTCCTCTTACTTTATTGCTAGAATGAGCAGATCTGTCGCAACGAAATGTTGAACGATGAGCAGTATGGATTGAGTGATAATATGTGCAAAGAAATAAATCAGTTAAATTATCTGTGCAACGAACAAGTTACTAATTTAATAACAAAAAACAATCCGTGCGAAGTTGATTTAATTAGTTTTAGTGCAAATCATAAAAACTGTGAAATTCGGAGTAGCTATTTAACAAAAACAAAAATTCAAAAACTATTAAATAATAAGTGGTTAATTATTACTGTTAAAGCAACTATAGGTACTAGTAATTGTTCCAATATAGTAGAAAAGGTAATATTGAACGGAACCTATGTAATTACAGTTCCAAAAATGTGTAGTTTTAAAATTGACAAATCAAGTTTGAAAACATATCAAAATGTAAACCCATTTATTAAACATTTTAATATTCAATTCAACAGCTAATTGGAGCTCCTTACCAAATGGACCCACCAATAAAGAAATTCAAATTGCGTGAAATCAAAAATGTCATCTTCAGTCAAACAAAACCAAAAAAGGCACCCGGATACGATCTGATAACTGGACAGATTCTTCAAAACTTACCAGAGAAGGGTTTCAAATTAATTAGAATCATATTCAACGCAATCCTCAGATGTGGTCATTTCCCGTCTCAGTGGAAGGTGGCGCAAGTGATCCTGATACAGAAACCGGGGAAGGACCCGGCTGAAACATCTTCCTATAGACCAATAAGTCTACTACCCATCCTTTCCAAAACATTCGAGAAACTGCTACTAAAGAGACTAAACCCTGTCCTAAAGGAAAACAACTTAATTCCAGACCACCAATTTGGCTTTAGACAGGGTCATGGAACGGTGGAGCAGGTGCACCGTGTAATAAAAAAAAAAAAAAAAAAAAAAAAGATCAGAACTGACCTGGAATGCAAGAGATACTGCTCAGCTGCTTTCTTGGACGTCTCTCAGGCTTTTGACAGAGTGTGGCATGGCGGCCTGATATACAAAATCAAAAAACACCTACCTTATCCGTTTGGTCGCCTCTTGGTATCTTATCTATCGAGTAGGTACTTCGTAGTCAAGGTTGGTGAAGCCCAGTCAAGTTTGGAACCCATCCTATCTGGAGTGCCCCAGGGTAGTGTTCTTGGACCTACTCTGTATCTCCTGTTCACTGCAGACCTACCGGAAAATGAAAACATTGTGTCAGCCACATTCGCAGACGACACAGCCATCTTAGCATCACACCATGATCCAAACCTTGCATCCCGAAATCTACAAGTTCATCTAAAGAAGATAGAAGATTGGCTAAAGAAATGGCGTATCAGGGCCAACCCCATAAAGTCGGTTCATACCACGTTTACCCTCAGGAGAGGAACCTGCCCAAGCGTAGTGCTGTACGATAATATCCTCCCAGTGCAAGAAACAACAAAATACCTGGGCTTCCATTTAGATCGGCGACTAAATTGGACCCAACACATCTGGTCAAAACGCCTCCAACTAGGACTTACTTTTCGCAAATTGTACTGGCTCATGGGTCGTAACTCATCCCTAACTATTGATAATAAATTATTAATATACAAGGCAATCCTCAAGCCCATATGGACATATGGCATTCAACTGTGGGGCTCAGCAAGCGATTCTAACATTGCCAAGATCCAACGCTTTCAATCTAAGGTATTGCGCAGTATTTGTAATGCACCCTGGTACATTCCTAACAGTGTTATTAGTAAAGACTTGCAAATGTGTACTGTTAAGGAAGAAATCACTTCCATGAGCAAAAAATACCAAACGCGTCTCGAAGTTCACCCCAATGCTTTAGTGAGTGATCTACTAGATGAGCTACAAGTAAGAAGACTTAAGCGGTGCGATCCGTTGGACTTGCCAAATCGTATATAAGTATTGTAAATTAACCACAACTGATTTATTGTAAGGGAGGCATGCCATTGGGTGTGTTCTCCACTATGTCAATTTACCTACTATCAAACTAAGTTGCCTATTGTCCCCGGACAGATTGTAATAATACATTGGAGTCAAAATAAAAAAAAAAAAAAAAATATACCGACGATTGAACTACCCGACGAAAAGAATCATCTTCATATTATGGACATCGATCCAATCCATTTGGACGACATTTGGACACAAGTTAAGCATTTATTATAGATATGCAGTTGAAAAATACACAAAGAAAAATTTCGTCAATAAAAACAATACCTTTTCACTATAATAATATTAGTTTATATACCATTTTTATTTACATAGTAATTAATATCTGTATTTTATTCTTAATCAAAAAGTATTATCCCACTCTAAGAACAAAGGTTCCAAAAGTTACAAGTCAAGAAACGATGAATCCTTTAGAACAGGGCTTCTTAAACTTTTTTCATTTACGACCCCATTTATGATTGTGAGTTTCCTAGCGACCCCATATAAATATAACAGAAAGATAAATAAGTATTTTTTGATGATTTATTTATTATGTAACAATAACACATGAAAAAATATAGTTTTAGAATTCGTTTTGAAACATACAAAAATTTAAAATTGCACAAAAAGTTGTAAAATTGTATTTATTATAGTTACAAAAATTATATGCCCTATTTTTCATCAAAATTGCATTTTTTGCTATAACATAAATAAAAGGAAATTCTGACCGTCTTACTTCGCTCGAATATATTGGAACGCAGTCGTTGAGTGGTAAGTATTAAATTAAAATTAAAGGAAAAAAATTAATGAGATGGATGTGCCTGTTTTTTATTGCATAACAAATTAAATCTTGGTGGAATGTTTGACACTGCTGGACGTAAGACCTCTTCAACATTTTTTAGCGATGAACGATATTGGGATTTAATATGTGTTAAAGCTGAGAAAGTAACTTCACATAAATTTGTGGTGCTCTCGCGACCCCAGAATTATGCTAAGCGACCCCATTTGGGGTCGCGACCCATAGTTTAAGAAGGCCTGCTTTAGAAGAAATATCCTTGAAAAATTAAGTTATTCAACTGTAAATTTTTCTCTTAGGCGTGGAGGAGTTATATTAATGAAACAAGAGTATATCTTATTTTATCATGTAAACATATGTAATAAGAATATTATAAAAGTATAATCATAATTGTAATTTTAACCAATGTATTAGATAAGTAAATTTTTGTCAAGTTGACAAATTGTTCTTCAAACAACTTGCCAACTACTAAGTCAGTCTGTATTTTACATTCTCGAAGTAAAGTTTAGGTTTTGAGTAATTTTGTATTTTTTTTTTAAATCTAATTTCAAAAGCCTAAATATATTTTACACTAGCTTGTGTTCATATAGGTCCACTCAATTTAGTGTAAATTTTTACACTAACAATTTTAATTAAGTGTAGTGTAATGAGTTCACTAAAGTTTGTTAAAATGTTAACCTTATTTAGAGTACAATGAACAAAATTTAGTGTTAAATCAAATTAAAAATAGAAATTAATTTACACTATTTTAGGTATACTTCAGATTAATTTCCTGGTTAAAATACACTAAATAGGAAAAACATAACATTGAAAGACAAAAATTCAAAACAATTTAAGGATGTCGGAATTTCCGCCTTTAAACGTAATTTTTTTATTAATTTTCGACGAATTAATTGGATAAAACAATACGTTAAAGATACATACTCTATAATATTTCAGTGCAATTTCGCAATCCGAAATTGTTGTCTTGCCCCTTATATAAAAAAAATTATTAATAATCTATGTATATGAAAAAATATTAAGTTCAATACTACCACTTAATACTTGATTTCGCTTCTACCATTTTAATTTTCCATTGGCTTTGTAATAATATAATTTATATTTTGTATACGACTTGTTCAAATAATTCTTCGAAATGTATTTGTAATCCGGGATATAATTCTCCTAATTCTTCACTGCAATTCATAATTTATTAAGGAAAATAACACTTACAATTTAGAAATCTTTCGTCCACACTTCAGGTTGTACCCATTTCCAAAAATTATTTAATAAAATGTGTATTTTTTAAATATTATAATCTAACCTTGTAAAAATACATCATATAAACAGGAGTTTAGCGTTTTCTGGAAACGGAACTTCAAATATCTTTTTGTTTAAAAAAATTTAAAAGCACCAACGTTACTGTGCTAAGTTGCTGGTTAACTAACAAGCAATATCACTTACCAGCAATACTTTTATTTATACCCCGACTATCAGGAGCCTATATAATATGTACGTCATTCTTTCTGCGAATTCTATGTTTGAATAAATATTTGATACATGACACCTAACCGACACACACTATTCAGAAATAAATTTACTCTTCATTGTGCTAATTTTACTTTCGAGTTAAATTCCATCTATATAGAGAAGTTTCAGTGTTAAAAATAAACTAGTGTATAGTTTAACACTAAAAATTAACACTAATTTATTTACCAACTACACTAAACATTTTACACGACAAAATTTATTACTGTGTAGGTACTATATATAAAAATTTGGAATCATTGCGTACTTCCAATGTGAAGGTCTATGATAAAATGTGTCTAGAAGTGCTTCGAACTGCTACCGATAATTTCTATGACAGCTTAAAGCTGTGTATTGGTGCCCGCATCAAACCATAGAAGTAATTTTGAAAATTTGTAATTTTTTTTAAATAACCGTATCTATTATTTTCAATCTACAAAATTTTCAAATGGTTTGGTTCAAATTCTTTAGAAATAATTAGAATTTAATAAGTCTCCGTATTTTATAGACACCCAGTATATTAATGCAATATTGATTATTATTATTCAGTGGTGTATGGAATAGAATCGAATAGCATACCTGGTGGAAATAGGGATAGTTCCACTTCATAAATTGTATGCAACCACCCGCATCAAGCCGCATCAAGAAATTATGCTGTTTACAATGAAATTTTAAAATTTAATTAATAACAATGGTTTTTGTTAATTTACAAAAAAATTTCAAAAAATTTGCAATGCAAAATTTGGAAATTGCTAAATGCAATTTAATATTACATATTACCGTGTAACTTAATTCTTGTCGATGTTTTGACAAACGTGAAATTTAAAAAAAATTAAATATCATCTTGGGTCTATCCAGGTATTGATGAAAGTAGGTATTCATAAAATATAATAATTGAGAATTTCACACAAAATTTCAATTTTAAATCTCGGCTTAGTAAATTATAAAGTTAATTTTTTTCAATGTAAAATTGCCATTTACTTTTCCTCAAGTGATGGAAATGTACTATCTAATTTTTTTTGTAATTTAAATTTACCTGTTAATATTATCCAAAAAAATATAGTTTTAATAAGTAATTTTACACAATGTTGAATGTTACACAACGAAAAGGTAATTGTACACTCTTGTTGAAAATTACACATCTGGGTAAATGTCCGCAAAAATTGGTGGCCACTATGTTGCCACCGATTTTTGTGTAAATTTACCCCAAAGTGTAAAAATTACTTTTATTTAGAGGTAAATTTACCTCACGGTGTACTTAATACCCTTATTTTTAGGGTAATTTTATATTTTTTTGGGTAAAACATGAAATTACACCATTTTTTGGGTAAATTTACTCTTATAAACTGGGTAATTTTCAAAGGTAAAATTAAACCTGTACTTTTTCAGTGTAAATTTACCCTCATTGAGTGGACAATTTTCACAGGTAAAATTACACTCATTTTTTACAGTGAGATGGTCTAGGTTCTCTTATATCTTCTAGAAAATTTCTTTCCTGCTCCGCCATAGTTAATAAAATTAACTGTATCTTCACACCGATAATCTTTTTTAATCAACCGCGATACCTTTATTCTTATATAGCGCCACAAATTTTCTTATCAAACCAAAAATATTGTACGCCAAATTTAATTATTAAATGTTTCCATATATCCAAAATTTTACTTATAATAATTCAATATTACCCAGTTCATTAGTACCTCAATTAAAACTAATTCTTGTAACTTAATTTCTATTTCTATTTCAATTTTAAAACCAAATTTTTCAACTTTTCTCAAAATCACAGCCGTCCGCTACTATCTCTGCGGAAATAAGCCCCTCTCCTCGACTTTCTCTCTTCCATTCTCAAAGCCTCCTCGGCAAATAGAAATTTTACCATTTAAAATAAATTCAAATTTCCTCTCACAAAATAATCAAAATTTCAAAATTAAATATTGCAAATTTCAGGACATGACAATATATATGTATTATATATTATATTATGTGTAAATGTAGTGAATGAGTAGTAGTGAACAACGCGATAACCGTATTAAGCGGCTCCGTTTTCATAGTGATAAATATTGAGAATTGTGAATATTGATAAAGCTGGAACAGTTGCAAAAGTGATATAAGGACCAATGGAATAATTGTAATAAAGATCAAATGAAAATTCGTAAACAAGAGCAAAATATAGGCAACACATATACCAGGAGATTGTGAACTACGAGGGGTTGACCCGGTTCACAATTGACTTACGCGAACATAATACATAGAATGAGCGAACAAGAAAACACATCAACAATTGATAGTGAAGATTCGGCAACAGAAATTGTTGGAAGAAAACGTGTAGCCAGTTACGACATATTTCATAGGAACAAGAGAACACCAAGAACTCCAACTAAAACTGCAGCAAAAAAAACGGAAATGGAAGAAATAAGAGATATGATGCGTGAAATGATGAGCGAAATTAAAGAGATAAGAAAAAGCCAAACATCCTATGAGGAAGAAATAAAAATACTAAAACACGAAAACAACCAACTAAGAGACCGAATTACAACACTCGAGATTAAACTCAATCGTATGGAGGGTATTGGGAAGAAAAACAACGTCGTAATAAAAGGAGTGGATTTCAATGAAAATAAAATAGGAAAAGAAGCCCAGCAATTCTTCATGTCAGAATTGAAAGTTACCGCAAAAATAAAAAAAGCGGAATTGATAAAACCGAAAACCGTACCTCCCTTTATATTGGCCACAATGGAATCCTGGACAGAAAAAATGGAAGTGATGAAAAAGAAAAATCTCCTACGAGGCACCACAAAATACATCGACGATGATTTGACAGAAGAAGAAAGGAAGGTACAAGCTAAACTGAGAAAAATTGTAAATACTGAACGAAACAGAGAAAAGAAAGCAAGTGTTGGATACAGAAAAATATTTATAGACGGAGAACGTCCAAAGTACGACCTGAAAATATAGTTGAAAAATAGTTATTGAAGACTGTAATGCTAAGATAGGGAGGGAAATAGTATACCAACCAACCATAGGAAAGCACATACTAACGAAAACGGTAGATTTCTGATAAATTTTGCTATGGAAAATGAAATGAAAATGATAAGTACATAACACCAACGCAAGGAAATTCATAAGGGAACATGGAAAACACCTGATGGAGAGAAATAAACCAAATTGACCATGTCTTAATAGAAAGAAAAAGCGAAAGAAGTGTAAAAATCGTACGAACATACAGAGGTCCCGATATTGACACAGATCACTTCATGGTAGGAACAGAACTGAAGCAAATTATACCAACTAAGAGAAAAACCCAGGATAAGGTACCAAATAAACCGATAGTAATTAAATTCCAAGAAAAATCAACACAAGAAGAATTTGCAAAAACAATTAATGACCAGTTAAAAACAGAAAAAGCACCCGAAAACATAGAAGAAAAATCGAATATCTTAACAAGAACTATGAGAAATGCAACATCTAGACAAGACACAGTAAGAAGACACAAAAATAAAGAATGGTACGACCTGGAATGCCAGGAAGAAATAAGTAAACGAGAAAAGGTTAGAATGATAATGCTACAAACAGAAACGCTAGAAAACAGGCACAAATTTAATTTACAAAGAAAGGCATGCAAGGCATTACTCAGAGAAAAGAAAAGAAAACATATGTATGGCAAAGTATTTAGAAACGACAGAAGATAAATATAAGAACAAAGAAATTAGAAACTTCTACCAAGGCATCAAAAAAGTAAAAAGAGGCCACCAGACAAAGACAATATTATGTCAGGACAAACAGGGAAACCTAGTAGGAGACCAAAATAAAGTTATAGAAAGATGGGCGGAGTACTTTGAAGAACTACTTAACAAACCATCGAATAGTAGTGAAGAACCGGAAATATTTGATAGCAACGAAATGGAACCAAATGTGGAGAAGCCAACACTAGAAGACATCCAGAATATAATAAAAAGCCTAAAAAATAACAGAAGTGCTGGGGAAGATGCAAATGCAATACAGGCCGAAATGATAAAATATGGAGGTGAAATAATTGAAACTAATATGGGAAAAAGAAGAAATGCCAATATCATGGAGAGAAGCCGTAATATGCCCAATCTACAAAAAGGTAACAAAACTGATTGTAATAACTATAGAGGCATAGCCTTGTTGAATGTTACTTATAGAATATTGGCATATGCAGATAAAGTACTTGGAGAATACCAGAGTGGATTTCGTAGAGGGAGGTCGGTAACGGATCAAATATACGTACTCAATGAAATAAAGTTCATAAGCCAACAGCACAAACTACCCACGCACTTGTTGTTTGTCGACTTCAAGCAGGCGTACGACAGTATCAACAAAAACCAACTATTTATAGCACTTAAACAATTTAAGATACCAAACAAACTAATTAGGTTGATACAAATGACACTCGAGGAAACCACCAACAAAGTAAAAATACATGGAAAATTATCAAGAAAGTTTAAGATTGAATGCGGGCTAAGACAGGGCGATCCACTTTCGTCCGTATTATTTAATTTTGTGCTTGAAAAGGCCATAAGAGATAGCAAAATTGGCGGTAATAATATACTATTTCGTAACCAACAACAGTGTTTCGCCTTTGCGGATGATTTGACAACCTTAACGCGAACAAGAAATGAATTACAAAAAACAATTAAAAAGATATTCAATGCTGCACAAAAAATGGGTCTGATGGTCAACGTAGGAAAAACGAAGTATATGCAGTGGAACGACAAACCTTTCGAACATGGTAGTTTTTTTCAAATACAATTGGAAGAGAATAAAACGGTCAAATTCGCAGAGGTTGAGACATTTACTTATCTCGGAACATTAATGACGAGAGGAGTGGGAAGTAGCAAGGAAATAAGAGCCAGAATTGCTGCGGGAAACAAAAGTGCATTTGCCCTAAAATCAATATTGGCAGGTAGTATGTTTTCAAGATCGGCCAAGCTCAGAGTGTATAAAACGATAGTACGACCAGTGGTGACGTATGCAAGCGAAGTTTGGACGTTGAGAAAACAAGAGCAAACCATGCTAAGTGTGTGGGAACGAAAGATATTGAGAAGAATATGTGGAGGAAAGCATATAGAGGGAAGGTGGCTAAGGCGAGGAAAAATATTGTCGTATTTTTTTTTGTTAAAATAAAATTTAGTTAAATTTAGGGTTGTTTCCAAAACAATCCTCTGACTATGCCGTTCTTCTCCAGCTGAATTATTTTGTATTAAAAGGGAATAAAGCTGTGATGATATTTTCTTTGGATGATCCCGATGCGTTTGGTCCGCGAATTACAAGATTTGTTTTATGTAAAATCAGTAGGTTTTTATTCAAAGAAAGTTAAAAATGGCATTTTGTTACTTTTAACACTACCATGACACTTTAAAATTTTGTGATTTGTAAATGAAAACCAGTGCGCCACAGTGAAACCTGAAACAGTGAAAAACAATTGTTTAAAAATTTGCAACATCCTATACGTCTAAAATACTTACAATAATTATAAACTTTTAAAAGGTTGAAAGCAAGTTGAAAAATGATAGGGATTCCAGTCTGGCGTGTCTGGAGTTTCGCAAAAATTGTGATTTTTTTATTTGAAAATTGGTATTTTTCCTCGAAAACTGACCGAGGTAAATCAGTTAAATTGATCCAGTCATTGGTATTTTCTTGAAAGATTATTAAAATCGTGGAAAGTGGTCTAAAACAAAGATTTTGGAACCGAATAAAATTTAAGAAGATAAGATAGCTACAATTTGACGACGCCATTGCCAAGAAAATTTTAGATAGGAAGAAAATCTTTACTTACCGTTTAACACTGGACAGCAGGACAAATCGTATTCACCAAATCTTCACCGCACAACACGCAAGGTATTTTCAAAATAAATTGACTTTTTTTTTGTGATAAAATTTATTTGAACTTAATTTTTTTATTGTACATAATTTTTGATTACACAAATTACACCCATTGGTAAATGATATTGAAATTTAGTATAATTTTGAAACAAGTAAATGTAATTTCAACATCAGTGACCACACACTTTACACTAAGCCATAGAGCGAAATCTGTCGCTAGAAAACCTTTTTTTAATAAAATTTTTGGTATCGAGTTCAAAGCGAGCATTATTTTTCCTCGTTAAAACAATCGGGATAATCAATAGGAATTCACTACTGGGATCTTGTGTTCTGCGACTGGAGCATGCTAGTCGGAGCATTTTTTTATTAGTTAATGAAGGACGGGTAAGGTTTCTTACAAAATCCCATTACAATATGAACTGCATGATGCTGTTACAATTGTTGGAGTGGTTAAATCGCAACGCATAAGGTGGTTGGGTCATTTGGTGCGAATGAATGAGGAAAGAGTGCCTAATAGGATATTGAAGATGAATATGTCCGGAACGAAAAGAAGAAGAGGAAGACCAAAATCTAAATGGAAAGAAGAGGTGCAGGATGACTTAAATTCCTTGCACATAAGAAAATGGATGGATTTAGCACGAGATCGAAAGAAATGGTCCAGCATAGTCAAACAAGCCATGGGTCTACAAGGCCTGTAGTGCTATCATATATATATATATATTATATTATATAATATTATATGTGTTTTCATTTAATCTGGTGGAGAGGATGCAATTTTTTTTTATTTTTTTTTTTTTGAAGAATTTTTGATTTGGTTTTGTGATTTTCTGGTGCCGACTCGTATACTTTGTTGGGTGAGCGATGCACGAAGGCGTTTACGTATCGCGAGAGGAAAGAGGGGAGAATGGTGAGGTCGTGAGGGATGGTGATTTTTCCTGCTAGTTTTAACTTTTTGGAAAAAAAAGTAAAATTTGATGAATCTTCAATAAAAAATTAATTCTTTTGAAGAGAATTGTGTTTTGCCACATATATTTTTGCAAGAGTGAAAATTTTTTTGATTTCTTTTGGTTTGGTCGAGTTTTTTTACGCAGATATCTGAAAATATGGTATGAATTAAGATAAGTTAATTTAATTTTTTTATGTGTCATTGGTTTGATTTGCAAATTATTGCAATAGTCTTTATCTACAATTTTTCGTGCAACGTAATTGCGTTGTGATTAATTTCTCGACCGCATTCGATCGAAATCTTTATTTCTTCGCTTTGAGCTAAAAAATTTATAATTAATTAATTATCGTAACTTGTGAAATATAATAATAAATTCAAACTATAAAACTTATTAATAACAAGTTAATAAAACATTCAATAATAATTATTGTTAGCGGCAAGTGTACTTCGTCTGACGACATGTTTTATTAACTTGTTATTAATAAGTTTTATAGTTTGAATTTATTAAAAAATTTATATTTCATTTTAATTTTGACATTTTTTTCGCCCCGATTTGTGACTCTTGTTTTTTTATAATTTTATAATTTAAAATAACAGAGCATAAATAAATTTGGCATCCCAACGTTTTGGGCTTATATTATTAATAGTAGATTAGAAAGGGGAAATTAAATTTAGTGATAAGGGGTAAATAAGTTAAAATTTGTAACAATTATTTTGTACCATCCGGTATAGTATAGTTTTAATTTAAATTTTAAACTGATTCTCCCTTCCAATATTCGGGTTGTGATTAGCGCGACGCATTTACGCATACGCTGAAGTAATAGAGTTCATTTTCTATCAATTCTATGTTGAGTTAACATATTGATGATGCTAGTTTTGATGAGTTGATTATTTTATTTTTCGAACATCAGGTTCTAAGTAGAGGAATAGAGATCTGTGTCTTCCCGAAAGTTTATATGGTTCGAATTTCACCATTCTTCATTTGGAACCAGTTGGGGTTGATTACGTTTTGTTTTGGAGCTTAATACAAGTTGCTCCCAAGTTTCATTCCATCAACTCAAAGAAACGAAGAGAGCTAAAATTTTTTGGAGTACTCACTTTACTAAAAGTTTATGCCGACGAAACGCCAAACAGAATTTCAAGGTCGTATATTTTATTTTTTTATTACGCCAAAAGGGATTTGATTGCTGTACATCTAAAAGATATTTGGTCAAAACACCATAGGAATTTAGATGCAAAATTAAGTTTAATATCTACGAAGAATAGGTTACATTAGTCGTGGCAGAGGAAATTGGACGTACCCCAAGCTGGAATGACCACTTCGGAAAAAAAAATTCGGACTATATCAGGGATTTAGTGCTCTTTTGTTGCTAATTTGTTGCCGCATTCCCGATTTTGTTGCTCCACCCGTTTCGCCGGAATCGGTGGCGCTGCCAGCTTGAGATCAAGCTAGCAAAACCAGGTTGGTAATTAATGAACGAATTATTGGAAAAATATTTCATAAATACCATAATTTGTTGCTATTTTGTTGCTAATTTGTTGCCGCATTCCCGATTTTGTTGCTCCACCCGTTTAGACGAAATCGATTGCGCTGCCAGCTTGGGATCAAGCTAGCAAAACCACGTAGGTAATTAATAAACGGAGTGTTGGAAAAATACTTCACAAATACCATAATTTGTTGCTATTTTGTTGCTCTTGAATCGTAAAAATCCCGTGGCCTAATCTTAACCTTTACTCTAGAACCACCCCCCATACCATCCCAGCATCAAATACAACAGGTAACTCATATGGTCTTTCGAGTTGCAACGGACGATTTCTGCTCACCGACGCACTTTCTTGAAATATATCTCACGTAAGATGCTATCATCGCACCCCCCCTAAAAAACCCATCCCCATACCTACTCGGTGCAAAAGAGAACTGTTAGACTGGTGAGGGTTTTTTAAACCATAGCTAACAAATTACCCGAATTGAAGGTTTCGCGATTTTTACGTACAACTCCTTCTCGTATTTATTGCTCAATAAATAATAGTCACAGAATTTGTTGCTACACGATTTCGACGATTTTTTAACTCTTAAATATTTCGTTTTACGTGCAGAAATCAGTCATAATATATATATAAAATCGTAGTGCATAGTGCTTTAGGGTAAGTATTTGACTATTGATTACCATTATTGGTTTTATTGTTAAACCCATGTTGCTTTCAATTTATTTGTTAACATTTTTTATATGCACAACAGGTTAAATGGACACAGATCCCACCAGGTTAAATGAACAGGTGTGCAGTTAATGCAAAATGCTATAATTTTTTTTAATTTTGGTGATTTTAATTTTAAAGTTCTTAAATTTTGTAATTTAGATTAGGTAGTTCCTTAATGAAGTATCTATTGCGTCTATGATTTCATTTTTTTGTCAATATTTTATATTAAATAATTTTTTTTAAATATTTTTTACTAATATTTTAAAGTTATGTTCAACTAACCTTAATAAGCTCCTTAATAAAGTTTTGCGTATATTTTTTCATTTTTTGTCAATTTTTTTATATTATATAAGGATTTTTTTTATTTTGTACCAATATGTTAAAGATAATATGTTCAACTAACCTACCTACCTATTGCAGCCATGCAAGAAATTTAAACTAGAAGGTGTATTTTTATAAACTCTTTGTTAGATATATTTTTTTTTTATTGCTATATAACCAAACTATATTATGCTGTAAAAAAATTATTGGTCTATGTTTACACAATCCCATATAAATTTAAATATTTTCTATAGACTGCCCAGTTAACCCCACTCTACCCTACTAATGTGACAAAATGTTCACTTTTCTATGGGGTTTCGCCGCAGAACACGTTGATTTAGTGAATCTCTCACTTTCCCATTTACAATTCCTAAACAAGTTGATTCTTTCATATTTATTTTGTTCATTTCGTGCAATAATGTATTTCTTCACCATCTCCATGAATGAAATTTTTTGTCTAAGTTGGGCTAAATATTGTCGATTTAATGACAGTGGTAAGAATTTGACACACTTCGATAATTTTTAAAGAATATTCTTGGAGTCGCAAATCTACCCCCAAGGACGGCTGGCAGGGGCATGAAATTTTTTATCCAAGTTGGGCTAAATATTGTCGATTTAATGAACTTGGTAAAAATCTAACACACTGCGATATTTTTTAAATTAGAGTCGCAAATCTACCCCCAAGGAGTGCTCGGGGGAAAATCAAATATTTTTCCCAGGTTGGGCTGAATATTGACGAATTTAAGGGATTGGTAAGAATGTAACAGACTGCGATATTTCGTAAATAATATTATCTGAGTTGCAAATCAACCCCCAAGAACGTATGTGGAGGGTGTGAAATTTTTTACCATGGCACAAAGGGCTGTTATTATAATTTACAATATTAAAAAAAAATTTAATTAAGTTATTTGTAGACAGTTTTCATTTAATTAATGTAATTGTTGTGTTTTGTTTAGTTACTTGAATATTTGTTATGTTTTTTTATTTTTTACCATATAAAGCACGTTGGTAGGACTTAAGCGGATGTGAAGCAAGTACATGTGTAACCACGCGAATAAAGGATTAGTTATTTTTACAATACGTAGTTTTATTTGCATGAATAGTTAAATACACAACAAATTGGCGACGAGGATTGGATCTTACGGATGTTACTGATTATACTGATATTTTTTGGAGAAATTTTTTGTCGAAATTACGAAATATTACAATTTATGCAGTTGTGCAATTTGGATACATTTTTGGAAGTGGCTACCATTACTAATTTACAATACAAGTGGTTGAGTGCTAATCCTTCAGATTATTTACGATTTAATTTAATTGAAAAGGATAAATTAATTACAATTACGATAATACAAAATTTTGGAAAATTTAGTTACAATTGCGATTAAAACTACACGTGGTGCATACGTTTATG
Organism: Cantharis lateralis; assembly: GCA_963170105.1. Taxonomy (NCBI): domain Eukaryota; kingdom Metazoa; phylum Arthropoda; class Insecta; order Coleoptera; family Cantharidae; genus Cantharis; species Cantharis lateralis. The sequence continues at coordinate 17,980,544 of OY720629.1, forward strand.
CAGCGATACTACATACAAACTAATTTACAAATTTACAATTTACAACAATTACAATGGTTGATGAAAGTGCAACCGCAATCATCAATACTAATTTTAATATTGAGACGTTCAATAATACGATTACAAAATGGTCAAGATGGGTCCAGAGATTGGAAATGGCTTTTACAGTATTTGACGTACCTACACAGAAGAAAAGTATGTATTTGCTTCAATACATGGGAGTAGAAGCTTACGACACACTATGCGATAGATTGGCACCAGAACAACCAATGAGTAAGACTTACAAAGATTTAGTTGACTTCATGGAAAATTACTATAGCCCGGCTCCTTTGGAAATTGCGGAAATATTCAGATTTCAAAGTACGAAGCAGACGGAAGGTGAAACTACGCAAGAATTTTTACATGCTTATTTACAAAAATTATCAATAAAGTGCAATTTTGGTGTTTATTTAAAATCTGCGGTAAGAAATCAATTTGTTTTTGGATTACATTCGAAAAGGATACAGTCGAGATTGCTTGAGACAAAGGGTTTGGATTTGGATCGGGCAATTGAGATAGCAGTGGGTATGGAAATTTCGGAACGAGATGCAAACCAATTACATGCTTTACATCCCGTGCATAAAGTTGGACGGCGAGGCAACGAGCGAATGGGTACAAGTGCCAAGGTTACCAAAAACTTCGAAACGTCATTCAATAAGAGTACCAACAGGGCCGTAAATTCACAAGGTTTTCGACAACAGATGCAGTGTTTCAGATGTGATAGTCCAAGACATTTGGCAAACAAATGTGACAAAATCAATACAATTTGCGATTTTTGTAAAATTAAGGGACATCTGCAAAAGGTATGTACGAAGAAGAGAGAAAATACGAATGCAATAAGTGAAATACTGGAAATCAATGTTACGAATGGTAAACGACATAAATTTTACATTAATCTTTTGGTAAACGATAAAAATGTTAAATTTGAAATTGACTCAGGTTCTGCAGTTACTTTAATGAACATTTAAGGAATTTACAAAATATTTCAATGATTTAAGATTGTACAAAACTGATGTTAGGTTAATTTCTTATTGTGAAAATTTTTTAAATGTTTTAGGTGAAGCATTAGTTAAGGTGCAGTACGGGGAAGAGATAAGGAAATTGAAATTATACGTAGTTGAAGGAAATGGTTCGTCTTTGCTGGGCAGAGAGTGGATCCATATTCTTAGGGTAAATTTACATGCAGTCAATGTTGCGGATCAGGAAACAGATAAATTGTCTAAATTATTAGAAAAGTATTCAAGTTTGTTTGAACCGAGTGTTGGCAAGATTACAGGTATGCAAGCATCAATTGTTTTAAAGCCGGAGGCGAGGCCTGTTTTTCTAAAGGCCAGGCCTGTTCCATTCTCTCTCCGTCCAAAAATTGAAAAAGAATTAGATTCTTTAGTTAGTCAAGGGGTTTTACAAAAGGTCAATTTTTCAGAATGGGCAACACCGATTGTGCCTGTTATTAAACAAAACGGTGAAATACGTATTTGCGGTGATTTTAAAGTTACGTTAAATCGATGTATACAAATCGAAGAACACCCGTTACCTACAATTGAAGAATTGCTCTCCGAAATGGCGGGTGGAGAAAAATTTACAAAAATAGATATTACTAAAGCGTATTTACATTTAGAAGTAAAAGATAATATGCGCGACTTACTTACACTAAATACTCATAAGGGGTTGTATCGTTCAAATAGGTTAATGTTTGGAATTGCAAGTGCACCCGCGATATGGTAACGTACTATGGAAACAATATTACAAGGAATACCGGGAGTTTCAGTTTTTATTGATGATGTGAAAATCACAGCATCAGACACTAAAATGCATTTGGAAAGATTAGACAGGGTACTAAGTAAAATGCAAGAACATAATTTACATGTGAATTTAAAAAAGAGTTCATTTTTACAAAACGAAATGGAATACTGTGGGTACAAAATTTCAAAAGAAGGTATTTCAAAAATTAAAACTAAAATAGATGCAATCAAAAATGTTCCAGTTCCGAAAAACAAAACTCAAGTTAGAGCATTTGTGGGTCTAATAAATTATTACAGACGTTTTATTAAGAATGCAAGCGTTATTTTGCAACCTTTAAATAACATTTTAAAAGATGAAAACAATTTTTTCTGGAATAGGGAATGCCAAAATGCCTTTGAATTAGCAAAAACAGAAATGAATTCTGATCAAGTACTATGTCATTTTGATCCTAAATTACCGTTAGTATTGGCCACTGACGCCTCTGCATACGGGGTGGGGGCTGTATTATCGCATACGTTTCCCGATAATACAGAAAGACCAATTTGCTTTGCTTCTAAAACTTTAAGCCCAACGCAACAGAAATATTCGCAAATTGATAAAGAGGCTTATAGTTTGATATTTGGAGTAAAGAAACTTTACCAGTATCTATGTGCACGACGTTTCACTTTAGAAACTGATCACAAACCATTATTACAAATATTTTCACCAAGTAGGAGTTTACCAGTTCTTAGCGCTACAAGAATGCAACATTATGCATTATTTTTACAAGATTTTTCATACGACATTGTTTATAAAAATACAAAATTACATTTAAATGCGGACGCAATGTCACGTTTACCTCAAAAATCGGAGGAATTTTATATTTTTGATGAACCAGATATTATTGAAATTAAACTAATTGAATCTTTACCTACTACGGTACAAAATTTAGCGGAATGCACAGCTAAGGATAGCTCATTACAAAATCTACTAGAAGGGTTAAAGGGTGGTAATATTGTTAAAAAAGAATTACGATTTAATATTGATCAATCAGAATTCACATTGCAATCTGGAGTAATTATGCGAGGTCAGAGGGTTGTTATTCCAGCAAAACTTAGAAACAAAATATTACACGAATTACACACTGCTCATTTTGGGGTAGTTAAAATGAAGGGACTTGCACGTAGTTATTGCTGGTGGCCAAAGATTGATAACGATATTGAGGATTTGTGCAGAAATTGTTATGAATTGTTATTTGTACATTCGTACAAAACATGGGAGACATAACAGAAAGTTCGGTCAACTTCAACTTCTACGTTATGTTTTCTATGTGTGACCAATGAGATGCGTTCATTTTACTGGACAACACCCCCATTATTTTTATTTTAAATTTTCAATTTTAAAGTTAAGTGTACACCTCTTATGTATGGTTTACACTTTAGATGAATAATAGTATATTACGTGCCGAGGTGGAAAATGCTTCATTACTGCGGAGCGCTAAGTTAGTTGACTGAGGTGCGAAGCGCCGAAGTCAACTGTAAGCGCGACGCTGGAATGAAGCCTGACACCGAGGTATGTATACTATTTTATTCACAATCAGTTTGCAAATAACAAATTCATAACAAATTATTAGCTTTCCTTGCTAAAATCCAATTCAATTTCATTTTTTTAAATAAAAAACAATTTATCTAGTTGGTATAAAATATAAACAAATTGCTATTTATGTCAAACAAAGAATTTGCTTTGTATTAAACTGGCAATAATTATATTATTGGCAAAGCATTTACAAATTTGTTTCCATTTCTTTATATTTGTGCTTAAGTAATTTTTGATAATAATAAGTAGATTAGATTATAATTATGATGAAAGCTAAGAATTTTCTTGACACTTGACATAACCTTAACTAGTTTGACGCACATTTTTTGTTGGTTCCTTTTTGAGCCACCGACAATGCGACATTGCAGGGCGGGAAGTGATCACTTCCCGACCTAAGGTTGGGAAGTAAAACAAACAAGCTTCCTGATTGGTTAGCAGTAAAAGTAAATAATATACTGCTTCCCAACTTATTAAAAGTCAGGAATGTGTCGATTACTAACTGATTGTGAATAAACATTATACATTAGGTTAAATAACAGCATTAAGCTATCGTGTGTGATTGTTGTGTGATATTTGTTATATAGTTATAAATATTATGGATGACGGAAAATTTATAGATTTAGTACATTCCTATCCGTTTCTTTACGATAGGAAGAGATCAGATTTTAAAGATTCGCAAAAGAAAAATAACGCGTGGAGTGAAATTGCACGCTTAATGAATTATTCACGTAAGTTATATATCCGTTATATTTTTAATACACGTTTTAATAATAACATACTTGCAGCGGACGACTGTCTAAATAGGTGGAAGTATCTCCGAGAGAAGTACTCGCGAGAGAAAAAATCAAATGCAAACCTGGCTAGTAGAAGTGGAGCCTATACTAAGCCACAATGGGAATTGCTAAATTCATTGTCGTGGTCCAGAAACGAACGTAAGCATGTACAGCACACAATATAAGTTCAATTTTACATTAATATAATATTTTCTTTAGGACAAAGACGAATATCGAAATTAAACCCAGCCAAGATCTGTCAATACTAGAGGAAGATTTATATTATGAAAACGAACAGAGCCTCGCCGAAGAATGCGAAGAAAGTAGCGAGCCTCCGAGTGTTCCTAATGGGCAATGCACATTTTCGACTTCGTGCGAAGGCACCCGGAGTGCCAAAAGATTTAAAGGAAATCCCGAGAACGAGTCTACAATGGCAGCTTCGCTCAAGGATATGGGGCTTGCAATTACCAACGTGGCGAATAAGATGGGCCACAAGGAAAAGGATGGGGATGACACTATCGGAGAACTTGTGGCTGTTACTTTAAAAAAATACAAAAATTCAAGGAGAAAGAAAAATCTCATAAAAAGGATTTTGAATGAATTATTCAATTATTCGGATAGCGAATAATTTTTATTTTTAATAAAAAGTTACAAAAAACAAGTTAAAATTTTTATAATTGCATCCTTAAACCCCTTGAAACATGTTGTTCTTGCCAAGGAACTGCACCTTCTGGGCTCAGGAAACATTCACACAATTTATTCCTAATATCAAAAACAGGTCTCTTAGCATTATTGCTGCCGGTTCTTGCAATATTGCTAAAAGCCTGGGAACCAAAATCTTGAGTTCGCCATTCCCCCAACCGCAAATTGCCATCAACTTCATTGTCGATGTAATTAGGTGGACAGTATTTACTTTGTGCGCTGGGTTTAGTTTCTTCGTCTATCCTTAAATAGTTGTGTAAGCAAACTGCCGCAAGTATATATTTTTCAATATTTTGCACTTTAGCAATTATAGGTCCTTGAAAAATTCTCCATCGGGATACTAGGATTCCAAATGCATTTTCAATTACTCGTCGGGCCCTCGATAACCGATAATTAAAAATTTGCTGTGCCTTGGATAAATGCTTTCCTGGATATGGCCTCATTAAATAATCTTTTAATGGAAATGCTTCATCTCCTACAATATAATATGGAATTGTACCAGCATTCCACAAATCAGAAGGTTCGGGTATATTAAGCTGCTTCTGATCTAGCATTTTACCAAAAAGTGACCTTGCAAATAATCCACCATCACTTTCAGAGCCCATTCCGCCAATGTCTACCATAGTAAATTTATAATTAGCATCACGTACTGCTAAAAGAGCCACACTAAAGAATTTTTTATAATTAAAAAATTCGGTCCCACTGTTTTCTGGACACTGGACACGAATGTGCTTTCCATCTATAGCCCCTAAAATATTATAATTTGTTACTATTTATACAAGTAGGCATCTAAAAAATTACCGAGACAATGTGGAAAATTCCATTTGTTCAAAAAATCGTCACTAATTTTTAACCAATTTTGAACCGAAGGTTTCATAATAACCTTCTTGGATAACGCCAGCCATAAAGCACCACATGTTTCACTTAAAACTTTACAGACAGTAGATTTTCCTACTCTAAACTGAAACGCCAGTGTTTGTTGGGAAGAACCGGTTGCAAGAAATCTGCAAAATAGTAATATATACTGTCGTATTTTTCTTTTGTGTGTGGTTTTCAGTATTTGGAATTTTATTATTTGGTTTCATTTTGTTCATTTTTCTTGTTCATTGGAAGCAGTTTATTCTTTTAAGTTATTTCCTGGGCAAGAGAAGTTCTTCTAATTTTTATTTTGGCAAAGCAAAATTTTCAAAGTATAAGAAAATTTTGACGATGCCTCGTATTTTGTTTCGAAAGCTGGTGATCAAGGCGTTTGCGCGAAGGAAAAGATAACTTCTTCTTGATTAGGTTTTCGAAGTGAAAAGGTGGTCTTATTTTTGATTTGGGTGAAAAGTGTTTGAATTTTCCCAAATTGTTTAAATTTTGGGAAAAGGTGAAATCTCTTTTGAGTATTATTTTGGGAAGAATCGAGGATTCCAGGCGAATTTTTGAAAGCTGGAATTTGGTTAGAGGTTTTCTCTACAGCAGTAATTATTGTAAAGCTAAGTGCTAAATTATTTTTATTTTTTTATATTAGGTATAATTTGCAATAATAATAAAAGGAATTTTATTTGAAAAATTTCTCGCACGAAAGATTATTGCTAGTTTCGAGCTCATATTGAAAGTTGCGTATTGGCGAAATTGATATCGCAGCTCACACATTTTTAATTTAAAAATTTTTATTTTGGGAACATAATTTTATTTTTCAGTGGCACATAAGTAGGCATTTCGTTTTTTTTTTTTTCTGAAAGTATTAGGTGTTTTTAATAGTTTGTGAAAAAATAGTACAACTAAATTTGGCGCCCAACGTGGGGCAAAAATTTTATGAACCGACCGTTACCCTGGGATTAAAATTTACTATAATGAATGAACAGGATAAAAATCTAATAGGGGAGGGTAGCCCGGAATTTGACCCGGAGCGTAACTTTCAAAGTACCCGTAGAGGTACTCTTGAAATAGCTGGTGCTGAAGCGTTTGCTTTTTCAGCATTAATAGAGATGTTAGAGAAAACAAATAAAAGCAATGTGGATTCACAAAATGAATTCCGGATGCACATGCGGAATTTAGATAAAGCGATAAAGGAATTATCGGATAAAAGTCAGGTTACAAAAATAGGGGAAGAATTATTTAAAGACGAATCATTTGCAAACAAATTAAGTCTCAAAATTGAAGAGGCGGTGAATAAAAAACAGGTAGATAATAGTAATATGCATTTTAATACAGACCCAGGGAGAGTTAGTCAGACGTCCAATTCAGATTCATCCTTATTGTTAAGTAGTTGGGTAGCGGATTTGAATCTAAGTCTCAGTTCGGAAAAGTTGAAAAAATTTAAAGGTGATGGAAAATACAATCCAAAATTATTTATTAAAAACCTAGAAAGTATCACTTTAAAAATAAATGATATTACAAAATTAAAATCAATCATTCGTAATGCAATGGAAGGAGATGCAGAGAATTGGTACGGGATCGTAGAGGATGGGTTCAGTACGTTTGGGGAGTTTAGGGAAATGTTTTTGAGACAATTTTGGGGGGAAATGGAGCAGGAAAAAGTAAGGAGTAATATTAGGAACGGCAAGTATAGGGGGTTTATGGATCAATCTATGACAAATTACGCAATGAGAAAAATCAATGCGGCTAAACAAATTGATCCTCCTTATTCAGAGTGGGAATTGGTAAATGGGTTATCGCGACATTTTGATGATTACGTCATAGATAGAGTTATTATAGAAGATATTAGAACGATTGAAAAATTCCTAACGTTATTAAAGAGATTCGATGAACTACCACGTAATTGTAACAATAATAATTATAGGGGATTTCAAAATAATAGTAATTATGGAAATTACAACTATGGAAGTCAAAACCATAGGAACAACGGAAACAATAATAACGAACAAGGGGGTTATAATAATACCAGTAGAAGGGAAGGACTGAGATTTAATGAAGGGAATAGTGGAAGAGGGGCATATAATGCAAATGTACGTCGCGACGTTAACAATAGAGAGAACAGGAATGTACCAGTTAACGCAAATATAAATGTGGTAAGTTCCAATCTAAACGAGGTAGATATTGCAGGTGCAAATATTGTGTCCTCGGATTTTCAGTAAGAGACAGGCCAAGGGTGATAAGTTCCTATCAACATCCCAGGGAATTTATCGGTGAACACCCAACAAATAATTACGAAGACAAAATTTTACCTTTTATTTTTATCAATGTAAATAACATTCGAATTAGAGCATTGGTAGACACTGGTGCGGAAATATCTTTGATTAACGAGGAACTAATTAAACATAATGTAGAAAATTTTGAAAACAAAATAATAAAAACCAACCCTGTTAATTTAGTAGCGGCAAATAACAAAAGGTTTTCAACTGTTAATAAAACGGTGATGGCTAAAATTAAAATAGGATCAGCGGAATTTATGGAGAGTATCATGATTATTAGTGAAATGAAAGTAGATTGTATTTTAGGGGTGGACCTACTTGATAAATTTGAGGTAGAGATAAGAATTCCGGATAAAATTATAACTGTTAAGGGAGAATTGATTCCATGGATTAGTGATAATGAAAAGAAAGTTAAAAATTTAGTAGTCAGTAAGGAGGTTACTAGTATTAATTTTGTTAATCAGGACAAAGATTCTGATAGGGGATCATTAAATCAAAATGAGAATGTTAATCAGCAATGGGAAGGTAAAAAGCTAATTTGCAAGGAATCAAAATTAGAAACAGTTAAAAATCTCTTACAGGAAAACTTAGCTCTAGTGAATGAGGAAAGTAGGGTGGCAAAAGGGTATGAACACCGTTTACAAATTTATAATGAGGAAACCTTTAGGTGTAAAAATTACCCAATTCCTCACGCTTATCGGGAACAGGTTTGGAAAGAAATCGATCAAATGCTGAAAGATAATATAATCATGCAATGTAGTACGTCTTACATAAATCCGTTGGTAATAGTTAAAAAGGCTTCAGGAAGCTTGCGCTTATGTTTAGATGCCAGAAATCTTAATGCTATAAGTAAGCCTCAGTTTGAATGTCCGCAAGGCATAGATAACTTAATTAGCAGAGTTGGGGGAAAAGAAGTTTTTACAAAACTAGATCTACGTAATAGTTTCTGGTTGATTCCGCTTGCCAAGGAGTCACAAAAATATACGGGTTTCAGTGTGGATGGCCACACATTTGTCTTCAAAGTAGTACCTTTCGGCCTGTCTACAAGTAGTAGCGCATTAGTTAGGAGCATTCAGCACATTTTAAAACCTTACGAAGGGATATGTGTGCATTATGTAGACGATATTTTGATATTTAGTAGTAATGATGAAGAACATCGAGAGCATCTCGAGAAAATTTTGAATGCCTTAAATGAGGCGGGTTTAAAATTGAATGTAGAAAAATGTGAATTTTTCCAAAGTCAAGTTAATTATTTGGGCTTTTCTATTTCAAAAAGTAAAGTAGAAATTAGTAACAATAGACTTGAAGAAGTTAGGAATTACCCAAGGCCCACAAATTTACGAACATTAAGAGGGTTCCTTGGGGTATTAAATTATTATAAGCGTTTCATCCCAAACTATTCTGAGAAAACCTTGCCGTTGTTAGAATTATTAAAGAAAAAGGTAAAATGGAAATGGGGAGAAGAGCAAGAGTCAGCTTTTAATGACCTTAGACAAATACTTTTCCACCATTTTAATTTAATACACCCAGACTTTAACGTAGAATTCCTATTGCGAACGGATGCTTCCAAATACGCCATTTCTGCGGCTTTGAGTCAAGTTAAAGAGGGCATAGAAGTTCCGATTTGTTTCGCTTCACGAACGCTTCGAAAGAGCGAAATCAATTATACGGTTAGCGAGAAAGAAATGCTTGCTATTGTATTTGCGTTAACGAAACTTCGATTTTATCTAATCGGACGTAGATTCGTCATTGAAACAGACCATTCCGCCCTCACGTTCATGATGACTACTAAATTCTCTAATAACCGAATTTATCGTTGGTCACTACTCATTCAGGAGTATGATTTTGAAATCCGCCATGTAGAAGGGAAAAAGAACGTCATTGCAGATGCCTTTAGCAGGAATTTTGATCAAAAGCTCAGTACGGTAAAAGAAGTGTTAATAGCAGTAAATGAATTGTCACAAAACGATAAGCCTTTTACTATGAGTTGTGTGGAGTTGTCGCAGTTGGATGATTCCATAGTTCAAGTCAGGAATTTGATTAACTATAATGAAGGGGAGTATAAGGAGTACAAAATAAAAAATAACTTGGTAGTTAAAAAAATCAAAGAAAGGGAACTCTATGTAATTGACTTGGAGTTAGCGGAGCAAATTGCTAAAGAATTGCATTTAAAATATGGCCATGTGGGTATTGACAAGTGTTGGTTAATGTTTAGGGAAAATTACTTTTGTAAAAAGGATAGGAAAATTGTAAAAAAGGTGATTAACAAATGTCAATTGTGTCTATTGGGTAAATATAAGAACTATCACAACCAAAACACTGTAAATAATATTCAAGTTGAGGGACCTGGGGATTTAATAGCTATTGATTACATTGGTAACCTCATTGAAAGTGGTCCAGGGGTTAAAAATATTTTGGTGGTAATGGATATTTTTAGCAAATTTGTTAAATTATATCCGACTACAGTTTGTACAACGGATGTAACAATAAGAATTCTTGAAAACTACATTCGAGATGTTATTAAACCTAAGAAAATACTTGCAGACAACGCAACGTATTTTAACAATAATAAATTTAAAAATTATTGGTTGGATCGAAACATAGTAGTTTGTTATTGTGCAATTAGACATCCGGCTGGTAATCCGAGCGAGCGATATGTACAAGAGACCATAAAGTTCCTAAGATTACTAACCTACGAAGATAATCGGAATTGGTTTGACAAATTACATCAAGTAGAGTTTTTTTTAAATCATACACCGAGTACGGTGACGGAGGAATCTCCAGTATTTGTTATGACAGGGACTTTACCGGACAGACCGTGGACGGTTAAAAGTAGTGATATTGATTTTCAAAAAATTTTAGAAAGGGTGAAAGAAAAATTAATGAGATACAGAAGGCATTACTTGAATAAAGTGAATACAAAAATAAAAAAGAAAACTAGTTTTAAGCCAAATGACAGGGTGATTATTAAAAACTTAAGGGTGGGAAAGCGATCTTCAAATTTATGTGCAAAATTACAGTTGCCGTATGAAGGTCCTTTCTTAGTTAATCGGCGTATAGCCGAAAATACGTATGAACTGATTAACCCAATCAATAATATGATTCGAGGTCGGTTCCACTTAAACGATATTTATGCCTTTGATCCAATAGAAAAGGATTTTTAACAAAACGCTAAAAATGGTTGAATTTGAGTATTTGGATTGATTTTTGTATGTATGATTTTCTGTTACTAATTACGGCTTGCTCTGTAAATCTGAGTTTGAGTAAATTGCGTAATAAATAGGTTTTGATTTGGTTAGCTTGGGAAAGTTTTAAAAATAAGTAAAAGGTTCGTCTTATAAATGCAAAATTTTGAATTGAACAAGAGGTGCTATAATGTGAATTTTCTTCAAGTTTTATTAATCAGAAGTGGTTAATGGCATAAGTTACCATTAATTAATAAATAAATGGCTTATAAATAAAGAAAAAAGTAAATTTAAGTTGATGTACACGAAAAAGAAAAAACGACAATGTAGATTTTTACTCAAGTCCTTATTCCAGGTCCTTTCATAAAAGTCTAGGGGCATAAAGATGTCGTATTTTTCTTTTGTGTGTGGTTTTCAGTATTTGGAATTTTATTATTTGGTTTCATTTTGTTCATTTTTCTTGTTCATTGGAAGCAGTTTATTCTTTTAAGTTATTTCCTGGGCAAGAGAAGTTCTTCTAATTTTTATTTTGGCAAAGCAAAATTTTCAAAGTATAAGAAAATTTTGACGATGCCTCGTATTTTGTTTCGAAAGCTGGTGATCAAGGCGTTTGCGCGAAGGAAAAGATAACTTCTTCTTGATTAGGTTTTCGAAGTGAAAAGGTGGTCTTATTTTTGATTTGGGTGAAAAGTGTTTGAATTTTCCCAAATTGTTTAAATTTTGGGAAAAGGTGAAATCTCTTTTGAGTATTATTTTGGGAAGAATCGAGGATTCCAGGCGAATTTTTGAAAGCTGGAATTTGGTTAGAGGTTTTCTCTACAGCAGCAATTATTGTAAAGCTAAGTGCTAAATTATTTTTATTTTTTTATATTAGGTATAATTTGCAATAATAATAAAAGGAATTTTATTTGAAAAATTTCTCGCACGAAAGATTATTGCTAGTTTCGAGCTCATATTGAAAGTTGCGTATTGGCGAAATTGATATCGCAGCTCACACATTTTTAATTTAAAAATTTTTATTTTGGGAACATAATTTTATTTTTCAGTGGCACATAAGTAGGCATTTCGTTTTTTTTTTTTCTGAAAGTATTAGGTGTTTTTAATAGTTTGTGAAAAAATAGTACAATACATTCATAATTAAAATACCGTAACAAAAATGCTGCACTACCTTAATGTCATTGCCAAACGATGTTCTGGATTTAATGGTGCACTTATTTTTCTTATGAGAGGACCAACCAGTGAAAGTAATTTATCAAATTGTTGCACATTCATACGGGTGTAGTGGAAAAACATATCCGTATCATACAATCTCATTTCCTGTATAAGGTTGTGGTAGTCTCCTTGCTGTTTTCTATTTTGGTAGATAGGACGCACCCACCATCTGCAACATACACACATGTTACTAAAGAAAATATCCGTCCACTCCTATGTTATCAATGTAAATTGAACATTTTGAAGCCGTTTTTTGTCATATAAAAATTGATTTTTCAGAAAAATTTTTAAGACATTTTTTGTAGCAAATTTCATTGCCTTCAATTTTGTTTCTATACATTTTTCTATTTTGTCGCCTCGTTTCTGACTGACAGCGACTTAAACAAGACTCTGTAAAATGCAAAAAATATTATCATCTATATCTCGGAAACGGGAGAAGAAATAAAAAAATGAATAGGTATGTTTTTCTGCTAAATTTTATTATCTACATTTTCGTTCCTATACATTTTTTTATTTTAACAAACCGTTTCCGAGATATAGATGACAATATTTTTTTCATTTTGCAGAGTCTTGTTTAAGTCGCTGTCAGTCAGAAACGGCGAGACAAAATAGAAAAATACATAGGAACAAAATTGAAGGCAATGAAATTTTCAACAAAATATGTCTTAAAAATTTTTCTGAAAAATCAATTTTTATATGACAAAAAATGGCTTCAAAATGTTCAATTTACATTGATAACATAGGAGTGGACGGATATTTTCTTTAGTAACTGTATGTACATATTTTATATACAAATAATTTTCTAAATACACAATTATTACTAAATGTTGCACATACCTTCTTAGGCGACGACGACGTCGAGCTCTACTTTGCAACAAATTGCATGCCATAAGTACTTATAGCAGTACATAATAAAGTGAACTGTATAATAGTATCTTCGTTTTCCATTATTTCACTTCAAAAACAAACTAACAAATAGGTTATGCCGGTTATGCACTCAAACCTTAGACTCAAACCGTCAAATGTCAACGATTGAGTGCAAATACGCGTGCGCGTCCTTCACGTTTCTATGTTTTCTATGTTAATGTATGTAAATGCCAAATTATTTGCTATGTTTTCTACGTTATGTCTTGTATGTCCGCTACGTACGTTACTTGGATGTAAATGACGCTTTAAGGTGAAACTCATGTTTGGGAACCTCCAACTCAACCGTTCGAACGAGTTCATGCAGATTATGCAGGTCCATTTAATGGGGGATATTACTTTGTTTTAGTAGATGCATATACGCATTGGCCTGAAATAATTTTCACAAAAAACATGAATACCAATACTACAATTGAGATTTGCAGGAAAATTTTTTCAACCTACGGAATTCCCAAAGTTTTTGTTACTGATAACGGTACCCAATTCACTTCTTTTGCTTTCCGACAATTTCTAAAGAATAACGGCACCATACAAAAATTTACAGCTCCTTTCCTCCTGCTACATCTAATCAGAATGAGGACAAACCTTTTTCTCCTCCTATATTAAGAAGGTCTCAGAGAACGAGAACCGCTCCAAATCGTTTTGTTCCGTAAATGCGAGGAATTTCATTTTTTTTACAAGGAGGGGAGGAAGTGTTGTGTTTTGTTTAGTTACTTGAATATTTGTTATGTTTTTTTATTTTTTACCATATAAAGCACGTTGGTAGGACTTAAGCGGATGTGAAGCAAGTACATGTGTAACCACGCGAATAAAGTATTAGTTATTTTTACAATACGTAGTTTTATTTGCATGAAGAGTTAAATACACAACAGTAATCTTATCAAAATTCAAATTGGGGTTCCTTCTGAATATACAGAATATGTGGTGTTTATTTTTATTAGCAAGAAATATATCCTTAATGATTATTTCGTATGTAGAAATTTGAATTAAAAGACAGTTTAAAATTTTATTTTAAAATTGATGATTTAGTTGGTCCACTGTAAAAAAGTAAATCTGAATCTGAATCTAAATCCAAATCTGAATATAACTTCAGCCACGTATTAGCATATGAGCACTTATTTCCTGATCCACCCATAGGAAGGAGCATATGTATGTTTTACCGTGTTAAATTTGCGAGTCAAAAGGAGTGGGTGTTCGCCATATTGAGATTCGATTAAAATTGTCTAAAATGGTTAATTGTGTTGCTTGTGGAACCATCAGGAACGCGCAAAATGTCGAAAATGGAATTACATGGCATAAGTAGTACACATCGAAAATTTAATTTAACATTCTAATATTAAGGGCCAATTTCATAATAAATTTTAAAGGAAGCGTTAAATTTAAAACCGATTTTAAGGCAAAATAAACCAATCAAAATGATCCATTTCGCTTTAAAAGCGATTTTTAATTTAACCCTTCCTTTAAAATTCATTATGAAATTGGCCCTAAATGTGATAAATTGTATGGTTATGAATAGTGCAAAGGCGTGTATATCAGATTTAATTTTAAATAGATTCGATTCCACCAGATGCTTGTAAGTGAGCTTTATCCCTTTTTGGTTTAAGAATGCTTAATAATATTATGAAAACGTTAATATTCGTGGTTACACGCATTAAAATATAATGCAATAAATTTTATTTATGAATGTCATCTTTACTCATATTTTATGTAACGCCACTGGAAATACATTTAAGCAGCCGGCATCAGATTCGATTTGACTCGCAAAAATATTGAAATCGAATATTTAGGTATAAATAACGACCCTTTCTTTAAAAAAAATTTTTTTGATTAATTTTTAGTCATCATACTGAAAATCAAAAAGTGAAATATTTTTAAAAGTTTAAACGCGGTAAATTGTGACGTAGTAGTGTCTTAGCCAATAACAAAAATGATAGCTTTTCGCCACTTCCTTTATTACAAATTTTGTTATTTGTAGGTTGGTAACAATTGAAAAATTTGTAAAATATAACCTTCAAACCACCTTTGTTAGCAAGTTTGACATTTCATAACAATAATAGCACAGTGATGTCAAATATGAAAATGTATTTGAATTTACATATTTAAAACGTTGGATTTAAAACATGTTGGAGCCCTCTCGTAGCGAAACAATCAGACTCCGTTCGGTTCTGGATGCTTTGAATCTCTGCCAGGTAATCAACTCCCCTACGCGTATTGTAGGTAATTCATCTTCACTGTTAGATCTGCTAATAACTGACAGGACTGAGAGGATACTCGACTCCGGTACTCGATCTGTACATATAGCTGACCATGAACTAATTTTTTGCTCTATCTTGTGTGTTAAACCATCCAGAATTCCAAAATTCAAAGTTGTCAGAGATTTCAGACATTTTAATCATGATCGTTTCCTATCTGACTTAAATATGATCCCTTTTCACAATATGTTTCGGTTGCATGATGTCAATGATAAAGTAAGTTACTTTAATGAAAATTTGTTGAATTTAATCAACATACACGCTCCTACCAGAACTGTTCGAATCACAAAGAGGCCGGCTCCTTGGCTAACAGATAATGTACGACTTCTTATGTCTTTACGCGATAAGTCTTTCTCCAAATTTAAAAGTACTAAGCTTCAACGTCATTGGCTCGACTACAAACGACTGAGAAATCTTACTACCTTATCGGTCCGTGCAGATAAGCGGGCCTATCTTCAGTTGAGTGCTGAGGGTCGTAATTCTAAACAGTTGTGGAAAACACTCAAAAGCCTTAATGTGAGTAGATCTCCGGTTAATGAGATTCCGGAGTCGTTGGCAGATTGTAATGCTATCAATGAATTTTTTGCATCCACAACTAAATCTGTAGACAATAATGATCTTATCGAATACTTTAGTAACAATAAATTGAAACCTAATTTGCCCGATTTTCATTTTAATCTGATTGAGGAATCCGACGTCAGTCAGCTCATTACTTCCATCAAAACTAACGCTACTGGAGCGGATGGATTCAACGCTTCTTTACTTAAACTAAGCAGTCCAGTTATCTATCCTTTTATTACACATATCGTCAACACATGTTTACTTGAAGGAGTGTTTCCTGAGGTGTGGAAAAAAGCACTAATCATTCCATTACCCAAGGTTAAGCCTCTTGTAGAGTTGTCTCAGTTGAGACCCATAAGTTTGTTAAGCGTCATTTCTAAGATTGTTGAAAGAGCTATGGAAAAACAATTGAGATCCTTCTTAGATAAAAATGATATCCTACCTTACGTTCAATCGGGATTTCGGCCTTCTCATAGTTGTACTACAGCCATGCTTAACGTAACAGATGATATAATCAGAGCAACTGATGGAGGCTTGGTGACGCTACTGATTCTGCTAGACTATAGTAAAGCTTTCGATACTGTTAGTCACAGGGTGTTGATTGCTATGATGAAATTTTTTGGCTTTTCGGAAAACGCCACTAGGCTTCTTTCTGGTTTTTTAGTTGGTAGAAGTCAACAAGTAGTTTTAGGACGCATCTCTTCAAACACTCTACCTGTATCGGCTGGTGTTCCTCAGGGCTCGATCTTGGCTCCTCTATTGTATACTGCTTACACATCCAGATTGCCAAATTTTATAAAACATTGTAATATGCATATGTATGCGGATGACACTCAGGTCTATCTTTCCTTTCGACAAAATGATGTGACGAATGCATGCAGACTCATCAACGATGATCTACAGTCATTGTACAACGGCTCCAACCAATTTTCACTTGCTCTTAACTCGAGTAAATCCAAAGTTATCCTCTTTGGTAAATGCTCAGATGAAATGAAATTGTCATTAAGGATTCACATGGGTGGCACGGTTCTTGGAATTTCGGAGTGTACGCGGGATCTGGGTTTGCATATTGATGACAAATTAAGATTTAAAAATCACATCACTGCCTGCATTCAGAAGGCGTACATGAATCTAAAATTAATTTATCAGCAACGGCATTTTCTATCTCGCCAATTAAAAAGAACTATCTGTGAATCCTTGGTCCTATCACACTTTAACCACTGTGATGTCGTCTATGGCCCTTGTTTAGACGCTATAGATGTTGGTCGGATTCAACGGGTGCAGAATGGGTGTCTGAGGCTGATTTACAGCTTACGCAAATATGACAGAATTTCGCATACCCTTGCAAATGCAAAATGGCTCAATATGAGCAATCGACGCAAGTTACATTCCCTTGTTCTATTTCATAAAATTATTAAAACAAAAACTCCACCTTATCTGTACAACAAAATTACATTTCGTACGGACGTACATAATTTAAACTTGCGTCGAAAAATCTTTCTAATTATTCCGAGTCACAAATTGACTTTTTTTAAACGATCCTTTGTATATAACATCTCTGCATTATATAACAACTGCCCCGATGCATTCAAAGTATTATCTTTGCCAATATTCAGAAGACAGGTTTATGAGAAGCTTTTGGCGGAGCAGAGTGCATGACCTTCTGTTGCTCGTTACCTTTGGTTCCCTGTATATGTTGATTTACAGTAATCAGCTTTATGAGATACCGGTGTAGGGCTGTCGGTCGCATGGGTGCTGGTCGGGCCGGGGGGGACTTGGATGTGTGCGCGTGCCAGCTTTTGGGTTGAGTGGAAGAGCAGACGGTTCTCATTGAGAGCCATTCTGAACTTCGCCTTTTTCATGTGGGGCGACACAACTAACGTAAATCATGTACCTCATGAACAACTTTGATATTTACTATTTGTAGTTTGTTGTCTCATATGAAATAAAGACTATATTATTATTATTATTATTATACTAAAATACATGGCAATGGTAAACTTAAAAAATTGAATTTTTGAGTTAATATAAAAGTGACAACATAGTACACGAAGTTTAAATGGTTTAATGCAATTGGGCCCATCACTGCTACGTCACTAAATGGCGACTTTTCAAATGTATACTTTTAAAATTATCAATTTATATAATTAGTCCAATATTTTTAAATCATATCTTTGTAGCCCTTACAAGTATTTTCTGTAGGCAATCCATTTTCATAGGTAAAAACTAAATTTGCGCCTACACGGGACTACCCCAACGCCACCTAGTTGTCTAGATCATTTTGTATTGCATTAAAACATATACGGGCTGCATCTCTTTATACATTCTTTTACTCAATGCTAAAACATACTAACTGGAGAGGAAAGGAAATGCCTACTAGATCAACTGGTGAATATTGCAAGTAAGATTGTAGTGTCCGAGTATTTCCTGCTTTTCGTTGATGGGTGCAATCAGATTCTTGTGTTCAACGTTGTGAGCAAGCAAGGATTTGATAATCCAGTTATGGGAGTAGAAATCCGGCTCTACCCGTTGTCTTGCGTTAGGTGATTTTGCTGCTAGTTTTTGAGTTATATTTTGATTTTTCTGTCCATTTTAATTTAGTGTTCATGTCACCACTACCTTATCGCCAATTACCTTTGTTTTATCGTAATTATTGCATAATTGAATTATCGCCCTATCGTAATTACCGCCTCCCGTAATTACCGCCATATGTTAGTATCGCGATATCGTACCTATCGCATATCGTACCTACCGCAATATCGTACCTACCGCATATCGTGCCTATCGCTCTATCGTATTTATCGCAATACCTTAATTACCGCCGTATCGTTATCGCTTAGGAATGGTAATGTTCTGCGAAGTCGCGCTGAGCCCAAGCTCAACCCCCCAGAAGACCTTTTGGCCTTCTAATTTTTAACAACTGCCCGTTGTTACGCGACGCCTTACGTCGCATCAAGTTTAAAGCGACCACGTCACCAGTGCAGGTCTGCACTCACACTTCCCTTACGGAAGATTTAACCAACTCCCTTAAAGGGTTATTCTGGTTCAAAACCATGTTTAGATTTAGTCTAGTTTTAAATGTTTTTTTATTAGTTTTAATTATTATTCACTTGACATTTGGGATACTGCGGCATTTATTTAAATAATATTTTAATTAATTGTTTTAAGTCATTAAATCTCCTGAATCATGGGACCTTATTTAAAATTTTAAGGGTCGACAGTTTTCTTTTATTCGTTTAGTACCTACGTTTATTCATATGAAGTTGACTAGTTAGTTTAGCCGTTAGGGCCCAAGTGGATATGGCATATTCACCTCGAGTTACACAAAGGGAATCCCTGCTAATTCCGCTTATTTTTTTGTTGTGTTTTTTTTGACCATAGTTCGTACTTTGGCCCCACCCCTTACTATCTGTAATATTAGTGTAAGTGTGTTTCTTTTGAGTTGAAGTTGACCTATTGGTAATGGTTGAATTTTGTTCCGACTTCCGCTCCTTTTGTTTTGTTTTTTCTATGACTTAGAAGGGATTTGTTACGATTACATCGTCACGTTTTTTAAACATTTTAAAATTACCGCCAGTACAAGCGGAAATGTCGATCGAGTAGATACCTATTTTTCTGGTGGTAGGGATGCGCGGCAACGTCACTTTATCAATTTATATAATTAGTCCAATATTTTTAAATCATATCTTTGTAGCCCTTACAAGTATTTTCTGTAGGCAATCCATTTTCATAGGTAAAAACTAAATTTGCGCCTACACGGGACTACCCCAACGCCACCTAGTGGCGTGAATTGAAAGTCTGTACAAGGGCATTTATAAGTTTATATGGTATTACTGAGGGAAGAGTTCGCAGATTATATGATTTACTTCTAGTGGGAAAAAGGTTGATTTTATAGAGAGGCATATTAAATCCAACACGAAATCTTCTGAAACTTGCTATAAAATACATGAACATATCCTCTCATTTCCTCGAAAAAAGACACATTACGCAGGAAAAGCTCGTGCGAACTTAGATGCCTGCGATTAGATGTAAAAATTATGCACAAAATGTTTTTACAAAAATATTCGCAGGTTGATGTGAATTATAAATTTTATTTAAAATATTTCAAAGAAAACTTTTCACTACGATTTGGTCGACCTCACGTGCATAATTTGTGAAGAACTTATGACAAAAATTAGAAGCCCAACTTTATCAGAAACTGTTAAAAAAACGTTTGTTGCGGAATTGATGATTCATAAAAGGAGGGCCAAAAAGTTTTATAACAAAATATCATTTGCTCAGAATCTTTGTAAGGAGAGATATGAAGTTGCATTTTGACTTTATACAAAATTTACCACTGCCACATATTTTTTATTTACGACAATTGTGGGTAAATTGTTTTGGCATAAAAAATCTTAAAACAGACCAATCAACATTCTACATGGACCATGAGGGTATCGCTAGTAAGGGTGCAAATCATGTATGTTATATGAGATTACATTACATCAACAACAGCATTGGTCCAGAAATAAAGGAACTATATCTATTTTCAAACGGCTGTCCTGGACAAAATAAAAACAACACCTTAATCAGATTTTTGTTGGCTTTAACAGAAACAAATCGTTTTGAAAAAATTTACCATTATTTTCCAATTAGGGGTCACTCCTTCTTACCTAATGACCGAGATTTCGGAGTTATTAAAAAAATTATTCGAAAACATGATTGCATATAATGTTCCTCTAGAATACTTTAATATGGTTACTCAGTCAAGAAAAACTTTTCAATGGAAAAACTGCAAACTGAAGAAATATTAGAATTTAAGAAGAGCTGGCCATCATTTTAGAAAAAAAACAGTTTGTCTATTGGTTCTTATAGGAAACGAATTCCGAAAGACCAGAAGAAGACATTTTCTCCTTCAACATACATGTGCTTTCAGCTTTCAGTGTAATGCTGATAAAGCCGGAATCGTGATTACTGAAGAGTTCATCGACGGCGTTTCTAAAAACACATTCCAGCTTAAAAATGATACTGCCACTGCCGTATCACTTCCATCTGCGAAAGCGTATAAATCAAAAATTCCGATAAACCATAAGAAAATAAAGAATTTAAAGCAAATACAAGGTAGCATCTTGGAGGAGCATACTATGTCGTTTTATGATGAAATATTCAACTGGCCAACTGAAGAAGCATAGAAAAAAAATCTGCTGGAATCTGATGGCGAATATGATTATGTTCCTTAATGTTTGGATCGATAAAAAATCTCTAATTATAAGTTATAATAACAAATTATAAGTAAACAAAATTCTTAATTCAGTAGCAATAATAGTCTAAGATCCGAAGTAAGGTCCTCCTTTACCGATCTGCTTACCGGATGAAAAGTAGTTTTTATCAATCATAATAAGTTACCAAATATATCGCGAATGGGTTGCCTAAAGAAATATGGTCCTGACTATCCTTAATTAAAAATTTTGTAATTAATTTTTTTTAAATATTTCACCGACTTGCTTACCAAAGAAATTTAATACTAATCGATAGTGTAAAGCATAAGGAACATGTAAAAATTAGGTTGCCTAATTTTTTTTGGTCCCATGACCGGGTTGCCGGGCATAAACAAGTGAGTCGCTACTAGTAATTTGCACTGATCTGCTTTCTCGTTGAAACATATATTAAAATAAAGATAATTTTATTGTGAACACGGTGGTATAAGGTTGCTTGCGGAAAATCGGTCATGAATCACGGTTGCCAGGCTTTGAAATTTAAAAATTGGAGCAGAGAAGCTTTGCGCATACTGTTAGGTTTGATAGAGGAGGACGCAGCATACAGACGTGACTGTCGAATGAAAGAGAGTTCACATGCTGTTTTTTCGTGCTATTGAAAAGAACAACACTACTATATAGGTATACTGCCGGGAATCTTTCTGGAGCGATTGAGAAGTATACTTTTAATTGCTTTAAATTATATAAGTAGGTATATATTATTTATATATCTAATATTAAAATATTCAATAAAATATATTCATATCTAGGTATACGTTATTAAAATTTATTTGTATAGAATCGGTGAAGTTACACAAAAAACACTTTTTATTCAGTTTTAATAACAATTTATTAACTAATAGTAGATACTAATCGTAACCAGGGATGCTTAATAATATAATATTGTATAATAAAAGGGCTTACAACAGCAAATCGGCCCACGAACGTCGTCGTTTACTATGCTAGACAAGGGCAGAAAACCAGATGCGCTTATTATAGAGGTTTTTTTATTTATTTCGATAAAATTTACAGTACTCTTTTAATTGATTACACGTTAAAAACAATTGCAAGTATATTAAATGAAATTCATAACTTACGAAATTATATATTTGCAAATTTTTCTAACATGTTGTAATCAATTAGAATTTTATAAAATATTTTCACATGTATTAAGGGCCAATTTCATAATAAATTTAAAGAAAGCTTTAAATTTAAAGCCGATTTTATGCAAAAATAAACCAATGCAAAAGATCACATTTGCTTTAAACTTATATGAAATCGGCCCTTAATAACTTAATCAATTCATCACTCTTGGGTATTTTAATATCAAACCTAACAGTATACGCAATGCTTCTCTGTAGCGCACCTTCGCTTGCTCCAATTTTAAATTTCGAAGCCTGGCAACCGTGATTCATGACCGATTTTCCGCAAGCAACCTTATACCACCGTGTTCACAATAAAATTATCTTTATTTTAATATATGTTTCAACGAGAAAGCAGATCAGTGCAAATTACTAGTAGCGACTCACTTGTTTATGCCCGGCAACCCGGTCATGGGACCAAAAAAAATTAGGCAACCTAATTTTTACATGTTCCTTATGCTTTACACTATCGATTAGTATTAAATTTCTTTGGTAAGCAAGTCAGTGAAATATTTAAAAAAAATTAATTACAAAATTTTTAATTAAGGATAGTCAGGACCATATTTCTTTAGGCAACCCATTCGCGATATATTTGGTAACTTATTATGATTGATAAAAACTACTTTTCATCCGGTAAGCAGATCGGTGAAGGAGGACCTTACTTCGGATCCTGTACTATAATACAATTTTATATTTTTAATAAATAATAATGATTCAAAATATCTTTGATCTTCATCAGGTAAATACCTCGGAAGGCTTTTAATGTCTTCTTTCTTCTCTTTGCTTATACTCGTACTTGGACGATAGGAAAGAGGCAATAAGTTTTGGTTAAACAAATTTTTTGACGTTTTCAATATTTTTTTGGTTGCAGGTTTAATAATGGATACATTATTATACGTACGGCAAACAAGTATTAAGAATGTTTTTGTTTCCCTATCTGCGTACCGCAAATAAATTCTGACTAATTAAAATGCCAACTATATAACAAATTGTTACAGCAGCTTAAAACAGCTTAAAACAAACAACAGCACAAGGTTAAAACCCTTACGAATAGCAACTTGGAATGTCCGCTCTTTATATCAGGCTGAAAAGCTAGGAAATGCATCAAAAGAGATGAAAAGACTTGGTATCGATATCGTGGGGATGAGCGAGGTAAGATGGCCAGGTAGCGGAAAATGCGTCGACGAAGAGGTAACAATGTATTACTCCGGGAGTTCTGAAGAAGATAGACACCATCGGAACAGAGTAGCGATCCTCGTGTCAAAAAACGAAAAGTGTCGTAGGACACCCGACAAAAGCGAAGCCTTTTGCGCTATGTATAAATAAAATCCAATTATTATTAAAATAATTTTGATATGGTAGTAAATTTATTGTTATTAGGAAATTATTAAAAAAAAAAAACCAGTGTAATAAACAGTGGAATTACTTGTACAGGATTTAAATTTTGATTTTGACAATAAATTGATATTTTACAAAGTTTATTATTTTATGAAAATCGTTGCGTGTTATCTTTGCAGTTTAATTATTCGAACTGATCTAATCTCTCTAATCAATAAGCTGATATGGAAACGGATGGTTTTTGTTTTTATCAAAACTTATTGATTAGATGAGAGAGATTACCTTATGTTATCGCATTCCTGATTTTGTTCTCAAATAATGGTATGGCATGCCGCCACAGGTCTTACAAAACAAATGTTATAGATGTTAAAAAAATATTGTTTGATCAAAATTATGGCGCAATAAAAATTTTCAATGATTAACGTATATAAAAAATATGGACGGCTCCAAACACTTATCTCAAGAGCTGATTATACGAGGTCTCTCAGGCAGATGTAAAATTATTCGGATAACTGCAATGGTAAAGGTCGCTGGTATAATAAATTATCGTCTACAAAGTAAATCACCAAGGATTGAAGGCGGGCTGATGTCGACGGAAAAGTAAAAAGGTAAAACGAAGACCCTAAAACAACTGGCGGAAAGAAAAAGAAAAAAATTAGAGGATTCCCAAAACTACCTCGTAGATATCTTTAATGGTTTCTGCAGAGATGTAGTGTGGTATTTCATTACATAACTAAGATATAAAAAAGTAAATAATCTTCCCTGGTTATACTATTTATTGACTATAGTTTCGGTGGAAAATCCACCATGTTCAAAATTAAAAATTTTTTTTTCTTTTTTCTCTTATACGGTTTGTCCTAAAATTTTGAGACTTGGTATTTCATATCTGTACTCATATTTTCACCCCTATTCTGCAACTTTTTCGTTATGATTACGATTCGTAAAGTTTGGTGAATACTAAAAGTTAACCTCAAAAATTTAAACTTCAAAGGGACATCTTTTTTTTGTTTTAAACATGTTTTTTTCTCAACCCAGGTTATTTACTCAGGACATAATATTTAAACAATTACGTGTTCTAATTAAATAAGTAGTTTTTATGTACAAACTCTATTCTGTAACATTCGATATATCTTTATGAATCATTACGTCAAGAAATTATTTAATTTGTCCAGTTAGTATTCATTCATGTGTACCGATCCTGAACATGCATTCTCTTGATTACTATGTTGTTCTTACTTTTACCTCCAATAAACCAAAAAAATTGGAGGTATGGCGATCGAAAAAAAATTGAAATTTTTTTTACATTTTCGAGATCACCGTGTTCAGAAACGCAAAGATCTACAAAAAATAAAAAATACATTTCTGTGTCGGTCGGACGGTCGCTAGATTTTGTCCCTCGATTTATTCCTGAACCATCCGACCAATCGGGACCAAATTTGGTATAGTAGTAGGGTTTACGGTAGAAAACTGAAAATGAGGTACAAGAAAATGATATAAGATTTTCAAAAGCGATTTTGTCTTGCGATAGGTTATTTTAAAGACCTTGAAAAGCTATATCCAGAATAGATGAAATGAACTTTCTACCTGTCATCTGTCAAAAATTACAAGCTGTTAAAGTTAAAATTTCAAGAGTAAGTAACTCCTGAAGTACTAAAAGGATGTCAACCAAATTCGGTATGTAGGAACATTGCCCTCAAAGGACTTTACAGCATATGGAACCCTTTGATAAAAATCAGGAATTCAATATGAAAAAAAATAATTAATTTTTTTTGCGAATACTTAAAAAAAGTCCTTGTCCCTCGATTTTTTTCGACATTTCTACGTCGATGGCATTCAAACTTTTTGGACGTGTGTCTTGTGGGCTTTAGTGGTGAAAATAAGGTTTTGGCAGAGAAATCTTTGCCAGGGCTACCACAATAAAATAAATTAAAAAAATGAAAATGTCATCGTATCTCCGGAAATGTATAACCGATTCAGATAAAATTTGGTGTGCTGATGATTGGTGGTATTGCGCCAGAAGTGATGATATTTTTTCTTATTTATGCCGTTCGCTTTTTTCTTCAAGTGCAGCGATTCTCGCTACTAGTCCCTCCCGCTCGCTTTGCCACGACTGCCCTTTTCGAATGATTTCTTCT
Source organism: Cantharis lateralis (assembly GCA_963170105.1). Lineage (NCBI taxonomy): Eukaryota > Metazoa > Arthropoda > Insecta > Coleoptera > Cantharidae > Cantharis > Cantharis lateralis. The sequence goes on from OY720629.1 coordinate 18,006,499, forward strand.
TTTAAATTTTTTAACTCTTCCGCAGTTTTTTTTTACTTCCTCTCTCATTCTTTCTAGTTCCTCTCCGTTCTTCCGCAGTTCTATGTTATTCTGCTTCATATCCTCTTTAAGCTCCCGGTTCATTTCGACTATTAGTCTCTTAAGCTCCTCCATGTTAACGGCTTCTTCTTTATTCTCGCTGCCAACAGACGGTTTCTGGTCTTCTTCTCTTGGCGGTGGGGATCTCGTTATTATTTTGCTTCTTTTGAACAACTTTCTCTGTTCGCTTTCTTCACGCTGTGTTTCGGTTCTCCTTCTTTTTGCGTATTCCTCTGTCGCTATTTAATATGTTTCTCAGTTTTTCGCTTCCCGGCATTAGCGATCAAGGTTATCAACTACAAGACCACCACTGTATTTATCGGTTAATGTATGGTGTGTTTTATTTGTGCGGTGAGACTACCTTCGCTTTATTTGTGTGGTAGAACTATAATTTTCTATCCGGTAGTTTTTGGTGGTTTATTAACGGGATACACTTGTGATATCTGTTGTTTGCGTCAATACAAACACCTGGGTCGTCCCCTCGGAGGTATCCGTATTACAAAATCGTAATCTAAAAGTTAACCTCAAAAACTTTTTTTATTTCTCCACCGTCTCTTGCTGTGTTAACACGTATTCCCCTTCCTTATATTAACTCAAATTCACTAGACACAATTCCAATGAACAAATCGCAGGACCGTACTTGTGATGAGCAAACAGCTGACAATGAGAACCAAGATTAAGATATATAGAAATCTGATAAGACCGGTGGTCACCTACGCGGCGGAAACAATGTGTATGCTGATGAAGAAGAACAATTAAGAGTTTTCGAACGACCAGTCATGAGAAGAATACTGGGACCAAAAAGGGAAGCTGACGGAGGAACGAGAGCCTTAATAAACTGTGAAATCAAGAGCTTTATTAAATGGTGAAGACATCGTCAGATATATAAGATCGCAACGAATAAAATGGATGGGACACGTGATGAGATCTGAAAACGCAACGGCAGTAAAGGCAATAACACTGTGGGAATCTGGTGAAAATAGACCCCGCGGTATTTGAGAGAGATGGGAACCAGTAGATGGAGGGATGCGGTTCACGATAGAAAAAAATGGAGGGAAATAGCGGTGAGCGCAACAAGCCATCCTAGGCTCTAGAAGTACACGGAACACGGAAGGGACCAAATCGCTGGAAGAATAACAAAGAGAATGACAATAATATATTTCAAAAGGAAAGCAAAAAAATATAATTTGTAATACGGTAATCAATTCACCCCAACAAATGAATTTGGAAACCTCAGGAACGAGGTAGCGATATTCTTCTTAGAATGTAATAGCATAGATTAAATATACTACAGATAGCTCGCGCTTATGGGAGAAAGAGTGTCCCTTTTCAGGTATTTGGAAGCCAATTTTCTTAGTATGGAAGCCATTCACTTTATATTATAGAGGCGCTGACTGTTCGTGTTTATTCGTGGTTACGTTATCATTTCCCTTCTAGCCGCGGTTGGTGTACGATCGTGTTGCTAGGCATTCATTAGCTCACATTGCTAATGTAGCGATAGACCGTGGGTATGGTCGGTTACTTACGGAGTTTTCCTGCTGGTACCCCACCAGAAATATATTACAAGGATAGGCAGCCCTCTAGAAATCAGAAAAATACATTGCGCGAGCTATCTGTAGTATATTTAATCTGTGGTAATAGCTTCATTAATAATAGCTCCTAGGCTTTCGTTAAGTATTTGACAAATTCGTTGAATTTAATTTAAAATTCTATATAAAATATCGACCAGTATGAAGATCGAACTCACGATCTCTAAAGTATGAAAAAAGATGATGAACAGACTAGGTTAAAAAACATATTTAAATGACGATAATATTATATGAACCGAATCATCCTGTTACTTTAAATAAGTAAATAAAATAACAGTTATTTTATCAAGAGTATCTACTATTAAAATCATGTCAAGTAAATGACTAACTTATACTTAGTTCTATCCACTATTATTTTATAGTATCTACCTTAGAATATAAAATAGGAAGGAAGGAGCGAATGGACTATAACACAAATCATGCATCAAGTACGAGTCAAAAGTCGTGGGTAGAAGCTCCGCCCAGCATACCTAGTTTGTAATCGGTGACTCATATTTTGAAATTTTAAAGTAGAATTATGGTTAGTTGCAGTGTTTGTGGGACCACTAGGTCCAAAATAGTACATTATGCACCAAGGGAATAAAGTGATCCTTTTTTGGCCTGAGGGTAAAGGTTTGTTTGCACGAGGCGTAGCCGAGGGCAAAAATTACCCTCAGGCCAAAAAATTCACTTTATTCCCGAGGTGCATATACTGTTTTTTGCAATTGCGGGAGGTAAAGTACTTACTTCGACAATAATTACGAAATTTTAATTAAAATTTGTTCAATAAAGCACGTGGTTGATAGTACCAAAGTAAATGAAGCATAATTGGTTATATTATTATTGCCAACTAGAATTTTTTCACTAAAAATTTTTTCACTAAAAGGTACTAGAATGGTTCAGTTACATTTGTGCCTTTGAAGGAATAAGACGTGTCAAAAGGCTAAAACGTTGAAGTCGTTGACCATGTGGTCGCAGTATTCTATGATCAAGGCGGTCACCAAATTGGAAAATAAGATTGACATCGGCAATTTCCACAAGTTATCCGCTTTTATGAAGCGGAAAAACGCAGGGTATGTTCCGAAAAAATCGCGCGTCGTAACCTCTGACCACGTGGTAAAATTTTTAAAAGGGCGCCTCGTGAGAATTTTTTTTGTAGGTAAAGTAAGTGCTTTTTATTTATTTACCAATTTATTTCACTGTAGGTTGCACTAATATTGGAATCACAAATTACGGTCAAGTTAACATAAATATAAATGTTACAAAAAAATGAGAATTAAATTGATAATAAAATCTGCTGACTTCTTTTTTGCCCGGCAGTAACTTCTTTTTTACCCGGCAGTAACTTCTTTTTTGCCCTAGGGCAAAAAAGTGCCACTTTACACCCGCCAATCAGGGTCTAAAGTGAGTACTTTACCCCCGCTATTGCAAAAAAACTATTAATTGTGGTATAACTTGGCACGAGTAAGTACTTAGAGTTATTTAAATAATTTTATAACAAAAACATTAATTTGTGAGGTTACTGACCATAATCTGCTTCAATCATTGGCGTACATATTACGAAGTAATCCTATATAATTATTTACATTAAATACCGTTTTTATAATTTATATATCCAAAAAATGAGATGAGAAAGGCTATTTAGTTGAAAAATATCAAAATTCCGGAATATTGGTCTCCAACTCGATCGCCATGCTTGTGTTCAAAACATTTTAGTGACTATGCTACGCTCCTGGCAATTATATCAACCGGCCGCCATAGCCTATCTAGTTGACTCGGACTTGGTATTCATACACTCCTTCCTCCCTATTTTATATTCTAAGGTATCTACTCTCAAAATTAAATTACCATTTTCTTATTTAAATTTTATTTTTTTTTGCTATCTGAAATCTCTCAGATCTTCGATCCTTTGGGATTATTTACGCCATGTACGTTTGTGGCTAAGGTTTTTATGCAAAACCTTTAAAAAAAAAAAAAAATTTTAAAAGCTGGCGCGGTTAAATTCTACACTTGTGACATTACAATTTAATGTTAAATCAATTATTTCCTATTTAAATGCAACTAAGAATGTTTTTTTCTATTGAAATACACCCTCCGTAGCCTATTTTTATGTAATAGAACAAATTTACAAAAATAATAAAATATTAAATAGCGTAGAATATTCTGAGTAATATTATTCCTGTAGGTAATATTAAACTATTAAAGATTTATAAAATTATTTAAAAAAATTATTTTAGTTAAATTAACGATTAATAAACGATTGTATAGTTTTAATATTTCGCAGACTTTTCGTCTGAATCGTCAGAAAATATTTATTATAAACAAAAATGTTACATAGGAACGAAATTTATAAACATATTGCCATTTTGGTTCCTATGTAACATTTTTGTTTTTAATAAATATTTTCTGACGATGCAGACGAAAAGTCTGCGAAATATTAAAACAATATAGTCGTTTTATTATCCGTTCATTTAACTAGTATAATTTTTTAAATAATTTAATATATTCTCACTAGTTAATAATTTTATAGTTAACTGTATTTTGTTAAAAAATACAAAAACACCGATTATATTATAATTTTGAAACGCTTTGATTTTGAAGTTTTCATCTTTTTCTATATTAATTAAAATATTTAATGTAAGATTGTCTATAATTTTGAAATATAGTGAATTAATGGTTTATACTTTTTTGAAATAATATAAAATCTTAAAAAAACGACTTGTAGCGGTGGTGAGATATGTTTTTACGTGCTTTTACAGCGTTTGTTCCTTGATAATGTTCCGAGCTTAGGTTATGACGTCAGTTCGGAACATTGCATGCGCAGTAAATTTCAAAACTCGTCGTAGTTTCGAGCACACCATACAATCCTAACACCACGGCTGTATGTGTAAACCCAATATCTGTTCAAATTCACGGGTTTTGCGACGCGAGTACTGAAGGTTATGGTACTTGCATTTACATCCGTTCAATTGATTTGATTAAATTCATACAAATTTGTTATGTTCAAAATCAAAGGTTGCACCTTTAAGACCCACAACTATTCCGAAACTTGAGCTCTGTGGAGCCTTATTGTTAAATAAATTATTAAAAGCGGTTTTAAAGGCGGTAAGCTTGCAAAATTTTTCTTATTATCTGTGGTCCGATTCAACTATCGTGCTAAGATGGTTGAAGACCAGTCTCAATCTTCTGAAAACTTTCGTTTGTAATAGGGTTGCGGATATTCAAAATTGAACTGAAAATGCCCATTGGAGGCATGTGCCAACTAAGGCAAATCCAGCGGATTTGTTATCTAGAGGAGCTAGTCCTCAAATTTTAAAAATCTCCACATTGTGGTGGAACGGCCCATGTTGGTTACAAAAGGAAGAATCTTTTTGGCCAAATCCTAGTTTCTGCCTTCCGAACTTTCCTGATCTCAAAAAAGAAATTACAGCTCTTGTTGTCACAAAACAACAACCGTTTCAATTCAACAACTTCTCAAACTTAAATCGACTTGAAAGAATAATCGCGTTTTGCTTGCGATTTAAGAATAATTGCTCATTTTCCAAAAACAATAAAATTTATGAATTTTTGACTCCCAAAGAACTTAAGAATTCACTGCATAAATTAATTAAAATTTCGCAATCGGACTTTTTTAGTGATGAGTTAAAACTACTATCTGTGGGCATGCCTCTAAAGAAATCATCTTCTCTAATTGGACTAAACCCTTTCATTGACGATAAAGATTTAATTCGTGTAAGTGGAAGACTCCACAATACGCTTATGATAAAAAACACCCTCTCTTAATCGATGGGAAACATCCATTATCAAAACTTATTAGGTGCCTTTACACAGAGAGGTTTACCCACAGTTCTGACCAGAGTTTTAGCCACAGTTTTAGCCGACTTTCAACACTGTCTCTCTAAAGATTACCACGCGCCATTCCACGCGCCACGTCATGACGTCACAATATATTTTGTTCATCACTTTTTGAATGCTTTGCTAATATTCGAGATAATATTATTTTTTGCTCTATTATATATGAATTACTTGCTATATGAATGTATTTTGCTTTCTTCTTTGAAAATTTTAATATTTTTGAAATTACAGGTTTGAAAGAATTAGTTTAATTTGAATATATTATAGCCGCAGCTTCGTTGTTATATTTTGCGGTAATAGTTCTATATATTTTAATTACATGAAAGACTATTTTATCGAAAACATTTTACTTTTAACTAAAAGCAGATTATGATTTTTAAATACATCCCACATACACATACCAACGATTTCCTGACTTTTTGCAACTTTTCACTTTCAGTAGGCGCCTAATTATTTATAATTAAAATATATAGAACTATCGCGTACACTTTCCGTTCCTTCAAAAATAAAACTAAACACTTTCATTAAAAATCACAAATTATTAGGTACCTACACAGAGAAAAACGTTTCTTTAAAAATAAGAAATATATTTCTTTGCAGAATATTTATTTGAATCTGCTATATAGCTTATTTCAATATAACTTTAAACGTTTAATTCAAATATTATCATTTATTTTAATAAAATTTTGGATTTATTCGAAATATTACTTTAAATAAAATATATGTTTATTTCACTTTAAGCTATACATATGCAAGTTATTTAACTGAAATAAATTATTATTTCAGTTAAAAACTTAAAAATAATTTAATTCAAAAATGTGACTTTTTTAATTCAAAGAAATGGTTTTCTTGCGCTAAATATTACATGTTTGAATTCCATATTAGTTTCAAAGAAATTAAGTAATATATAGCCAAAAGTGACATGTATTACACTTAAAGAAGTGCTTTTTTAGTGCTACTAATACAACGTTTGTACCAAATAAATCTTTATTTGAATTAAACGCAGTCCCCCCTTTCTAAATTTTTAATTACTTCAGCACGCCATTATTCAGCTGTAACGAAACGTGATTATACAATATCTTAAGCGTTGGCAAGATTTTGATTTTTAGAATTAAGTGCTTCTTGTGGTACATTTGCAAAATATGGAAAGTGAAATTGCAACCAGTGTTTTACAACAACGGAGTTCCGATAATTTGATCGATAAATTTGCTGGTAAGTGATGTTTTAAAGCTGATCAATCCCATCGTCACACAATTTTTTTTAAGCTATAAAGTTTAATTTATCAATTATATTTTTAGATATCTCGACAGCGCGCAAGTTGTGCCTTCATTCTCGTTGTGAGCTACGTGAAGATGTTATTGTAATATTGGAAAAAATCATAATGTAATTTGAGGAGGAACGGTAAGGCATGATGTGTATTACACGATTTCTGTAATGAATGGCCATCGATTAAAAATCCAAAAGGGTATGATTTAATAACAACTTTGTGTTTCAGGTTCATATTATTAACATCATGGCAAATAGAGAGCAGTTCGTGAATATGTCTGGCTAATAAGATTTTATTTTTTGTTATTTTTCAATTTGTATTTGTGTAGTTCCATATATAAAACAATAAAAAAAATTTAATTGAAATATATATTCTTTTTATACGAAATGAACACCTTCTTCGGTTCAAACTAATGATTTATTAAAATTGAATGTAGTTCAATTTCAGTTTAACATGCAACTTATTTAATTCAAAAACATATTTGGTTCTATCAAAAACACATTTGTTTCTATCAAAAATAAGTTTTTTGCAACAAAACAGTTTATTTATTTGTTGCAAACACCAAAAATTTGTTTGTGTTAAAGTATTTTTAAATAAATAATTAGTTACCACTAAAGATATATTTATATGCCACTATTTAATAGAAGGGTTTATTTGAGTAAAAGAAAATTTATTAAATCCAAAGAAACCTTTTTCTCTGTGTAGTAATTTAAATATTAAATTCATACAAAATTTCCTTTTCTCCAAAATCACAATTAAATTTTAATTTTTACAAATTAACAATAAAATTTTAATATTTTCATATACAATATCCCAAGGGACAGGCATATATTCGACAATTTTGCCCGCTCCCTACACAAGTGATTTTTGTACCTTAAAAAAATTTTAATTGTACATGAACTTAGGGAAATACGTCATCGGGCGACTAACTATTCTTAAGGTGTCGATTATATTATAATATCTGTAATCGGTCATTCAAATGGTTCCTAACAATTATAAATTATTATTATAGTATTTCAAACTAAAACCAAGTTAAATAAACAACTTATTAATTTGTTAAACGCATTTATTTATACTCGAAAATGAAAGAAACCTCTTTAGAATATATCGTGTCAATTAATATTTTTATAAATTACGAATTCTAAAATTATATATTGTAATGCCAGTCGCTAAATTGAAAAGTTAACCAAATTCTCCAAAATCCGCTAGTGGACACTCACCCTTTAACAATCTTGACTCTGATAAATATGATGTACCCAGCTTTGCTCCTCTCAATTTTTAATAATTTCCGTTTTAAGAAATACAAAAAAATTTTTATTTATATCAAATTTTTTAATTTACAAAATTTATTATCAAATTTCAAACTTTCCAATTGGTTTAAATCAAATTTTTAATGTTCTTATACTCTTGTAGCCTACTACAGTTGGCTACCGTTTCAATTACTAGTCATTATCCTAGTCATATTTTCAATTCACATTTATCAGCAAATTTTCCTAGATGTTGAAAATTTGACTATGGTTAAGTTTTTTAAAATTTTACAAATAACACAAAAATAATAAGTTTTCGGCGCAAGTTTAAATTTTCTCAGATAATGTTATTAACGTTAATTCGTCTCACCCTCTGTAGATTTCTTCTATAGTTTCTTGGTTTAATTTCATCTGTTTTTGCTTCTGGAAACTCCTTCATTTGTGGATTTGGTTTTAATTTTTAAATTTTCATCGTACAATTTTAGCGCTAATTTTCTTCAAAATCTATCTAAAAGAAAAGCACCAACACTTCTCAAACTAGATAAGTACCTATCTAACTTTTATAAATTTTAAATGGATCAAGATTTCGCCACTTGATTTTTGATTCTAGGCTCGCAGTAAATTTTGGTCTTAACTGTGCCAATATTCCACCTAGAAAGAATTTTTATTCTACAGTTTGTTATAAATTTTCGCTTTTATGGAGGGGACGTTTTGTAAGCACAAATTCAAATTTTGTCTGTCAGGCGCACTTCAATTTTTAAAATTTTAAACTCACAACAATAATAAATACAAAGTTTACAATTTAATACCACAGGTGACATCGTTTTGAACAGTATTTTCTCTCATTCGAGAATCGTGATTAAGAACATCATTTTTATCTCAATAATTCTGATACAAATATTGGTAAGTTATAAACTGATTTATTTATTTTATTAAAAATTAATTAATTTCTTTCCACAGGTTTTATCAAAAATTGGATGGGAATCTCCAAAATAATCAAGATTACTGATGAATTTCCACCAGCGTAGAAAATAAAATGAATTGTAAAATTACATAACTTAAATAAAATTTATTATTCAAAAATTTCATGACAATATTTATGTATATTATAATATGCACCTATCTACTTCTTCGCAAATTATATATTTTTTATTATTATATTTTCACAACATGTTTCGTACACGTAGTATGCATCCTCAGGTGGATGTAATATTATATATTTCCTGTAGCCATGTGAAGATGTACACTACGTGTACGAAAAATGTTGTGATCATTTAATAATAAAAAATAGGTATGTGATTTGCGAAGAAGTGCATAATAATATAATTAATAAATAATAATAATACTTGTATCAAGTAGGGCATATAAATAAAAACATCACAGTTTATGATTTTAAGTTATAGTTAAGTTATTTAAATTTAAAGTCGTCGTAAGCCCGAAAGGTTATTATTATAACCAGGGAATCGTTAATGGCAATATGCATCAGACTTTGTGTAAATAAGAAAGGAGGGAGTATATTATGTATCTTTTACCGTGTTAAATTTGCGAGTCAAAACGAGTGGGCTCAGACTCAGACTCAGGGGTAAGACTCAATTAAAATCGTGTAAAATGGTTAGTTATGCTGCTTGTGGAACCACCAGGACCACGAAAAATCTCAAAAATGGAGTTACATGGCATAAATATATATCAAAAATTTAATTTAACATTGTAATATTAAATGTAGTAACTTGTGTGGTTATGAATAGTGCAAAATCGTGCATATCAGATTTTATTTTAAATAGATTCGATTTCACCAGATCCTTGTAAGTGAGCTTTATCCCTTTTTGGTTTAAGAATGCTTAATAATATTATGAAAACGTTAATATTCGTGGTTACACGCATTAAAATATAATGCAATAAATTATATTTATGAATGTCATCTTTACTCATATTTTATGTAACGCCACTGGAAATACATTTAAGCAGCCGCCATCAGATTCGATTTGACTCATAAAATTATTCTAAATGCTACTTCGCATCAGACGTTACCTACTTGATAAATAGGTTATCGAACAAGCGAGAGATTATGAGATGTGACATAATGGCGAGAGGGTGGGGTGTTGACATCACAGTCCGCGGGTCAGCTCGGAGGACACGTACGAAGGATTACATGAGACAGATTCACCCTTTAGGTTGCTCATGTATCCTCGTGTCAATATACGCTCGATGTCACGCATTCATATTTATACATCATACATGGATACATAATACTCATGCATACTTGATATTCGTCAGTTTTCAAGTTGTTTAATTTGAAATTAAATAAAAATCAACCTTAATCACAAAAAAATTTAAACAGCAATACTGTTCTTGTTTTACAACACTTTTACTTGCTTTACTTCTAAAATAAAAAAAATTAATCCTGTCATCAATCTACTATATAATATTATTTGTTTCCAATTTACGAGGAGAACCCCTCGTGTGTTCTAGGATCGAGACAAACTTCGGTAGGTTAAAAGAGCACTAAAATTAAGTTTAATTAATACTTCTGCCAGTTTATGCAATAAAAATTTAAAGCTTATCGAAATTAAAAGTGGATTGTGTGGAAGATTAAAACTGTCGAATCTATTCAATTTATTGGCAAAGCATCCAGGACCGGCGGAAGGATATTTGGCACCCTAGGCAAAAATCTATCAGTACCTCCCCTCATTTATATAGTAGTACTGAGCTGGGAGGTGAGAATCCGCGATATTTAAAAAAAAATACTTACATTTATGTAGAGGAGAGTGGGGTGCTTTCGGCAGTAGGGTACATTCGGCCACCCCGAATATATCGCTTATAATTTAAATTTTTCGCCTGCTTTTCAGTATAGCCACTGTCAGAACCCGTCTTTACAGTTTGGTTGTTAAACGAGTCGAAATAAGTGTTTTATTTAAAAGTTATAAGTGATTGTTTAATTTTGTGCATTTATGGTAAATTTTTAGTGAAATTTAATGCTTAAGTAAAACAAACTATGATGTGCTTATATGATTTTGCTTTTATTTAGGTGTTTACTTTGATATGTTGCTATTATTCTTCTATAAGTAGTTAACCTCAAAACTTGCACATATAATTTTCCTACAATCGTTTTTTCCAAATAACTGCTAGTGGGATACTTTCGTCATAGCTATATCAGTGGGGTAGATTCGGCATGTCATTATATAGGCGAAATACAAAAAAGATATTTGTGTGCTATTACAATTAAATTCTTGCGAAGAAAAGATTGTAGCCATACATTCGTATTTCCAAAAGAAGATGATGTTACGGAGGTTGATATAGATGAAATTGTTGCTAAGCTCCAAAAACCAACCCTTACTGGTACTGCAAGGACATCCTCAATATTCAGCTTCAATTATAGGTTTGCTGGTATTATTGTTAGATAAATATGTAGTACTTATCTGTAGATACTAAAACGTTTTTTATTACTTGAATATTTTACTTTTTTACCTTATGACGAAAGTACCCCACCCCTATGACGAATGTACCCCACCGGTGGGGGATATTTTATACTATAAATTTCAAATAAATTATTACAACAAAATTACCAATACGGAAATCAAACACGCAAATAGTATATAATTGGTTAGAGAAAGAATATTTATGAAAAATTTATTTATTCCTCGGAAATTTGAATTTATAAAAAAAGTGGCCGAATGCACCCCATTCTCCCCTACTACATAACATATTCTTATTTAAAAAAAAAACACTTCGAAGAAAAATAAAACTAAAACTATAATCAAATTTACAATGCCGGGGGAGTTATTTTTTATGAGGGACAAACTTATAAGGACATCGTGTCTGAAACAAAAATTTATCGTTTTTATTCTGTTTCACTATACCATAACTATTGATATTTCATTTTACATTGCACATTGTAATTAATTTTTGCGCCTCGATATAGTTTGCGCCCTAGGCAATTGCCTAGTGCCTAGCGCCGGCCCTGAGAGCAGCACATTCTAGTTAAGGGACTATTCAAACGAGAGGCTAACATCCATATTCATAGACAAAGCCTTACTGATACTTAATACTCAGCTTTTTAAATTGACCCTTATCAAGCGAGTAAATAAAGTTGTAACAAAAACAAATTCGACGCGAAATGCCTTACTTAGAACTCAATACTTGTCTACGAATCTGCGCGTTAATCACCCACGATTCCATATAAACTGCGCATGCGCTGAATTATTCCTATAAACGTGAAAATACGAAATCAAAATAAAACATGATGGTCGCTCGAAAATATCGTTTCGTTCTACGATTTAGATAATCGTCACGTTTCACTTGCACGACATAAAATCTTATACTACCGCTTACACTCGTATGCAGATTCTGACTCATCTTGGTGATTATCAACTTGGTAATTCAAGTTGAATTTATTTTTAAGCGTTTTTATTTTAATATTCATCTGATGAAATGTTGTTTCATAGACTTTTCTACTCACAGGAGTTGTTACGGTCCGGAATTAACAACGATACAAAAGTGATTCCGATGAATGTGCGAAGGGATGGTATAATGAATTCTTTGTATATCAGCACAGCCAGCCGAGTTCTTTTGCATCTCCATTTGATCCATGTTAATGTAAAATATTAAAGAACATTTCCCTGCATAATTATCTTTGCAACGATTATTTGAAGCGAATTGAATGCCCTGGGTTGATAAATGTTATCAACCACATTTTTCCATAGTTTTGAAGTTCGTCGACGTCATTTTTCGATTTTGGTTTTAAGAGAGAAGTTTGTGATTCTACGAAGTGCTTTTGAAGTTAGCAATTGTTTTTATATCTTCCGAATATTTTTGTGATAATTCACTGCACTCAGAGTTAGAGATTTTTGCCGTTTGCGAAGACATTAGGTCTTATCTTCTTTGGAGGATTTTCATTCGGCTTCTTTGTAAGTACCAATTCTGAATGTTGTAATACAGACTATTGTTGTAATTTTTCTTTTAGCTACGAGTTTTCGAATTACCATTATTTCTTGAAACGGAATCGGAAAACGGAATTGACCCTCATAACATCTACGAGGTAGAATTGGCATTCGCATAATTTTCTTTTTTTTTTAAACCAATTGATTTAGGGTCTTCCTCCTACCCCCCTTGATCGCTAGCAGTGCCAGTAATTAATATATAAATCCAATTGTTATCACTTTGGTCATTATTTGCCGTTAAGGTGGCAAATACCAATGTTATTTGGACATAAGAATGAACGACGATTAGAATCAGAGTACAGATAACGTATGGTGCTGAAATTTGGACATTTTTCAATAAAACAAAGTAATTAGTTCGGTAGACCTGTTTTCTTTATTTATTTCTTCATTAACTATAAATGCTTTTTACCTCTAATTACTTTGTTTTATTGAAAAATGTTCAAATAATATTATGTCCAAATTTCAGTACCATACGTTATCTGTACTCTGATTCTAATCGTCGTTCATTCTTATGGCCAAATAACTTGGTATTTGCCACCTTAAGAAGGGCATTTTGTTTGATAAGTGTTTGTGTCGTCCAAATTTTTAACGTAAAATATATTCAGAGTGTATTGTTATACCTTATTGTGCGAGTTCTTTTTGTACGCCGCCGTTCGTGATTGGGCAGCGAACCAGCTTATTGAGAGGCTAAGTTTAATCAAGTGGCGTCTAGGGCATTTATACTGCCCTGTTAAGAATAGAAGTCGTAACTGACAAAAATATTTATTTTTCTAATATTTTCAAATACGATTAACGCACCTACCAAATGTAGTAGTTTCTCAGATATGACTAAACTTTAGAGCTAATTATGAACCATAAAAAGAATATATAGGACTTTGAGTCTTAACAGCCAGGTAGATTATACTCATTTTCAAGCTGTAAACATAAACTGAATTTATTCTAAATTGTAGAATTAAGACTCACGGGATATTGGATCGCTATAATAAAACAACTGGACTGTCGGTCGACGTTTCGGCTTTATTTATTAACAGCCATCCTCGGGACTAACAATACATGGTGTAGGTAGTTTTAGCGACAAGGATTTTAATGGAGAGACAACCATGGTCTGTAAGGGCAACACATTCAACCACGTCATGTATAAATATAAATGTAAAAATATAAAATATAAAATAATTGTATACCGGGTGTTGACTCGAATAGCCGAACATAGGGAATTAACACGTAAAAACTTATTTATGCAAATTCCTGCTTCCCAAATTATTTTAGAAAAAAAATGAAAGACACAAAAAGAATGCAGAAATAGAAACTACGTATTATAAAAGCATTAGATTTCATGTAATCTTTACTTATAGGGTCAAAAACTGCTTTTAAAATTGTTGAAATTTTCATTTATCAGACTGGCCATGTAAGTTTCCAAGGTAATTATTTCGAAATTAAATTGAATTTATTTCATGACCAGTCTGACAAATGAAAATTTTAACAATTCTAAAAGAATTTTGGACCCTTTTAGTAGAAACTAGATGAAATTCGAAGATAAAAGTCCAAAATTCTTTCAGAATTGTTAAAATTTTCATTTGTCAGTCTGGTCATGAAAAAATTCAATTTAATTTCGAAATAATTACCTTGGAAACTTACATGGCCAGTCTGATAAATGAAAATTTCAACAATTTTAAAAGCATTTTTTGACCCTATAAGTAAAGATTACATGAAATCTAATGCTTTTATCATACGTAGTTTCTATTTCTGCATTCTTTTTGTGTCTTTCATTTTTTCTCTAAAATAATTTGGGAAGCAGGAATTTGCATAAATAAGTTTTTACGTGTTAATTCCCTATGTTCGGCTATTCGAGTCAACACCCGGTATAATAATATATATAATAATCTTAAAATCTCTCGAAAAATATCCTTTTTTAGCCATAATCTAGTAGAATTTTGGTTAAATGGATGTTTAAATATATACTTCTAAATGAAAAGAAGCGCAAGTAATATTAACGTAAATATTCCAACACGTAATAGAAATTGGGATAGTGAGCAAATGTTGGAAGGTTCCATTTGCACACTTTCACTAGAACCTTCAGGAGAAAGAACGACGAACGAAATACTACCTAATGATGTAAACAATACAGTTAGCTTGTCCTCTGGATTCCTGATCCAGAATGAGAGGACCGCTTTAGGAGCTCGTCGCAAACGCATAAAATGGACAAAAGAAATGAACAAAGAAATTATGCGTATGTTCTTTCAAGTTAATGAATGTAATTCCAGTCCATTACCTGGCTGGAGAAAAAAATTTCATTTGGCCGTGACAGCAATATTTCCAAATTTAATGTTGACAGAACAAAATGTAGTTGATAGAAAAAATGTCATTATAAAAAAAAAATATCTAACTGAATTAGAATTGACAGAAATCCAAAGACATGTTGGAAACGTTATATACCAACGAGAACATTTCGACGAATCTGTAATAACTGAAGAGAAATTACCATCGTCTGAAATTTTAGACGAAATTATAGAAAATGTAGAAATTATAGATAATGTACTATATAACCAGATCGAAGCTGACTTTTTATCCAAAATTATATTATTCGATGATACTAATCCATTATCCAGACCAAAAATTCCAAATTTAAAATTTTCAACTTACCATAAAATTAAAAGTATTTTTAATATTTTGGATAAAGTAATCGATTCATTTTTGCAAAATCATAAATCAATCTTCTACATTCATTTAGCATTATACTGTGCTGCAGTAATAATAATTGAAAAAAATGATCAAAATTTAATTATATTTGACACTACAAAAACCAAAGCAGCTAAGGAACCTATTTGGAAAGTTCGACTTAAGAATAAAGTAAATAATTTGAGAAAAGTTATTGGAATCTTAACCGCATTTAAAAATAATCCTGATAATGTGGCACCTATGAAAATTAATCAAATTCTCATAAAATTTAAAATCCAGAGAATTGACTCACATTTTGAAAGTAAATTTAATGATAATTTAGACTATTTAAAACAAAAATTGAAAGTTACTGCTCATAGACTAAAACGATACAGTAATTGCACTAAAAGGAAATTTGAAAATAAACTTTACATAGAAAATTGCAAAAAATTTTTCAGATATCTAGAACCTACACCAAAAACCCAAACTTTACCGAACAAAAACAGCATGGTACAGTTTTGGTCCGATCTTTGGTCTCAAAATTGTGAGTATAATAAAAATGCATTCTGGTTAAAAAAACTGAAGGACGATTCGAACCATTTTGAATGGCACGAAGGTGATTTTATAACATTAGACGACCTAGTAAATACTATAAGATTTACCTCGAATTGGAAATCACCAGGATTAGACGGAATTCAAAATTATTGGTTAAAAATGTTTAAATCAGTTCACTTGCCTTTACTTTCTTGGTTTAACGAAGCATTACATGACCCTTCAGTTATACCAGAATTTTTATGCACGGGTGTTACATATATGCTTTTCAAAAATGGAGACCCATTAGAACCGAAAAATTACAGACCGATTACTTGTTTACCGACTATTTACAAAATTTTTACGTCTATTTTGGCTAAAAAAATTGAAAATCATTGTAAAAAAAATAATGTCATGGGTATAGAACAAAGAGGATGTGTTAAAGGTTCTAAAGGATGTCGAGAATTGTTAATAGTCGATACAATAATTACAAAATTGGCAAATCAAAATAAAAGAAACTTGAATATGTGCTACATAGACTATAAAAAAGCCTATGATTCTGTTCCCCACGATTTGCTTCTCGATATCTTAAAGATCTACAAAATTGACCCAAAAATTATTAAACTTTTGTCTTCAATAATGTCGAAATGGAATACTTTAATTATGCAAGACGGAACTAATTTGGATTCAATAAAAATTAATCGTGGAATTTTTCAAGGTGATTCTTTAAGCCCACTATGGTTTTGTTTAGCTATGAATCCACTTTCGTCATTATTAAATGATTCTGAAGCTGGATTTAAACTCAATTTCCGAAATAACTCCATCATAACTCATTTACTTTACATGGACGATTTGAAATTATATGCTAGAAGTGCCGATCTACTTCATAACTTAATCGAAATTACGAAATTGTTTAGTCGCGATATTTGCATGGAATTTGGTTTTGAAAAATGTGCAAAAATTGACGTTGTACGTGGTACTCCAATTGCAAATATTGAATTACTGGACAACATTGCCCAATTACTGCCAAATAAATTTTATAAATATTTGGGAATGCAACAAAATTTTGTTTTGGACCACACTTTACTAAAAAATGATTTTCGTCAAAAGTATATTGCTAAGTTAAAATTACTCCTCAAATCTAAACTTACTGCTAAAAACTTAGTATCGGCAATTAATATATGGGCAATACCGGTCATAGCCTATTCCTTCGGTGTTCTTAAATGGTCGAATACAGATTTACATGCGCTGGATACGTTAACCAGAAAATTTTTATTCAAATATAGATATTTACACCCTAAATCTGCTGTAGAACGATTATACATAAGAAGAAAAAAAGGAGGTCGAGGATTATTAAATCTATTTAACCTATGTAAAGCGCAAACTGAATCAATGAGGGAATATTTTTATTCATTAACCAACCCTTTCATTCAAAGTATAGTCAATTTAGACAAACGTTTTTCTGGACTTGATCTTAAAAATAAAACATTAAATTGCGAACAAAATTTTGATTTGGAAATAAATTGGAAAAATAAAGTATTGCATGGTAAGCATGCTACAATTTTGGATTCTGTTGGAATTGAAAAGGAAAAATCGATACTATGGATGAAACAAGGGAAATTGCATTCAGAAACGGAAGGTTTTATGTGTGCAATTCAAGATGGTGTAATTGCCACTAGAAATTATACGAAACATATTATGAAGAAACCTGAAGTTGTTGATGTATGCCGGAAATGCAAACGGCCGAACGAAACTATCGAACACGTAATAGCTGGTTGTTCCGAACTAGCGCCCACTGAATATCTTCATAGACATAACATAGTATGTAAGATTCTACATCAACAGATCGCACTTAAATTTAGTTTGTTGGACAACGTTAACCCATATTATAAATACGATCCGGAACCTGTTCTGGAAAACAATCAAGTAACTCTTTACTGGGACAGATCAATTTTAACGGATAGACACATCAATCACAATAGGCCTGACATTGTTATTTTAAATAAAATTGACAAATCTGCAATTCTTATTGATGTTGCAGTGCCTCTTTCTAAAAACGTATTATCCACCGAAAAGGAAAAAATACGTAAGTATGAGGATTTGGCAATGGAAATGACGTCTGTATGGAGTCTCAAAACGGTGAAAATTGTTCCAATAATAATATCTGCTACAGGTGTAGTTTCGTGTAATATGGAGAGACATTTATTAAGTTTAGATTTAACATCAAAATTATTCGAAAACATACAAAAAGCAACTATTTTGGCAACTTGTCGAATAGTTAGAAAATTTTTAAATCAACATTAATTAATTTCATACTTTTAGTAGGTAGATACTAAACCGTTTTCAAAATTATTTATGTAAATTGATAAGATTATGTACATTAATTTATTTGTTAGGTGGTTGGTATTGTTCCCCCACCTAACTGTAACACCACAAAAATGTGAGAGTTTAATAAAATAATAATATAAAAATATATAATAATATAATAAAATAAAAATAATAATTAGGTATATTGATATTTAAACCATTTACACCAATTGTTTTTCAGTAAGCGAATATTTACATAGTTGCTGTCATTAAATTTTAATATAGTAACTATAATTTATATTATTTTAATTTTTTTAAAAAACAATCGGTGTAAATGTTTTAAATTTCAATAATGGTTTCAGTAGTGTTTTGTTTTAACCAAATTAAGTATTAAAAACAATAGACTGCGGTGTGATCTTTACTTTAATTTTTGTTAGAATTTAAAATTTTGATTGTTTTTTACTAAAAATATTATTTTTATATTTAAATTTTCGGTCTTCTATATTATTTTATAATATTTTTGTTGTTATATATCATGTTATATATCGTTGAAAAGAGGATAAAAAACGCTAATTAAAAATATCATTTTCAACTATGGTTTCCATTTAAAGAAACACAACTTTATGTTATAAGTCTGAAACTGAGATAGATATTTAAATTGTCTTTAGCCCATTTTATTGATCTTAAAAAAGTGCCCAAAGAAAGTGTTAACATTTTTTTGATAACTTGAAAAACAACCGAGATATCGACATTTGTGTTTTAGGCGGGTGCCATTCAATTGGACATTTAGTTCTACGTTGGCCATTTTGTTGTTTAGATGGAAGCACGCTGCTTCGGTTTTTGATGCGTTTGGCTGAAGTCCCCATTTTGCAAAGTAGGCGTTCATGGTTACTAAGTCTTTGTTTAGTAAATTTTCCGTTATCAAGAGGTCGCTGTGGGCAACTGCCAGGCCCATATCGTCTGCATAGCAGAACTTCTTCGAACTTGTTTCAGGAAGATCAGCCATATATAGGTTGAAGAGCAGAGGGGCAAGCACGGATCCTTGGGGGATCATGTCAATAATGATTTTGTGTTTTGTTTTCACAAAGCCACCGTTTAATTTTCCTATCTTTTATTTTTATTTAGCAGTTTTAAATATAACGGGATGAAACTTAAATAACAGACCCCACATGTTGTATATAATTTAAAAGAGCATAAAAAACTCAAATTAAATATGTATAGCCAACTATGGTTTCCAGTTAAAAAAACACAACTATATATTATAACTCGGAAACAAATGAAGATATTTAAAATCCTTCTGGTTCAATTTATTGTCCTCAAAAAAATGTCTAAAAAAAGTGTAAATATTTTTTTTATAACTTTACAAACAACCGAGATATCGGCATTTAACGAAAAGTCGAAAAAGCGAACTTTTGTTTTTTTGATTCGATAATAGTTTATTATCGTATTGGGATCCGTCAAATGGGAGGAGCCTAGAAAATATGGCGGACTTAAGGGAAAGTTTCAAATACGGCATAGAGATTTCCGTGCAATCGTATGATTTTTAAAGTGATAAATAATGATAAACATAAGTGTAATATGTGACAATTTGAATGATAGTATCAAGAATTGCAAAAGATTCAATTCCAGTGAACGTACTACTCAACTTTGCATCGGTTGATAGAAAATGAATAACATTTGGTTCAAGAAAAAGGATTTCGACTTGAACCTCAGCATCTTGCACCGATCGTCTACAATTATAGGCTGACATACATGTCCATCATCACCAGCAATCTCAAAATTTTTAACAGTTGCCATCTCCAATTCTTCAACAATAGTCATCTTCAAAACTTCACTAGTATCCATCTCCATAACTCCATCAATTGAAATTTCTAAAACTTAATCCTTATTATCTAACAAAACATTTTGGTGTAAGTTTCCTTTCAAAACTCAAGTACCTATTTCTTTCCTAGTATTTTTAGTGTGTGGTAGGTTAAGGGAAGGAACTGTAGTAGTCTTAAGACGTCTTCTTTTCACCGCTTCATCTATCAAAAATATATCAGAACCCGGCATGCGAATAATTTATTTTTTCTTTCAGTGCATGAAATCAACTTACGGGGTCGGTCGATGTTTTAAGAGCTCGAATTTCGCCGAAATTTTTGCACTGGGTGGTAGGTAATGGTCTAGCCTAGCCTAGTCGTACATGGCTTTTAAGTGCCGAGCCCAGTTTCTCGAAGAGAAGGTGGGCTCTCTACTTATTTGTCGGGCAGGTCCTTATAAGGACCATGGCTATCTCGGTAGGCGTCGAGGGATTAACCCTCTATAGGTTACGGCACATGGCTCGTCTAATTTGGGTAAGGCGGCGGTTCAGACACGCTCAACCCTGGACCGTGACAGCGCGCATCAACTTCTTTATTAAAAAAGTAAAAAGGAAAACAAAATACAACAAGATAAAATACAACTTTACAAACGAACGGCACAACATCAAGACTACAGTGAGTACAACATCTAAGGCGCGTAACTACATTTAGGTACTAAAGCGAACATTTAACAGCGATTTGTGCGTTGAGAAACGCACGGACAACATTGAAAGCAAGCACATTGATTTGCATTGGAGCAGGAAGGATGGTCGCATAATTGGGTATGAAAATCGGATAGAAGAGATAAAGAATCGGGGGGGGGGACGCTAGTACACCCTGGGTTGCAGGATGGCCCTGGGCCTCTTGTACCTCAGAAAATCCTCGAGCTGGTAGTTACCCAGCTCTCGGATAATCGGGTTGTCCGAGGAACCCAGGTTGTCGTAGAATTCAGCCGCTGAGGTGCGGATGAATTCCTCGACAGACTCCACAGCGGAGTCCTCCTGCAACCTTGCGTTCGAGACGAACCATGGGGCCTTCATGGCTCGCCTCACCGCCTGGTTCTGCGTCGTCTGGAGAGGTTTTAGGTGAGACTTGTCAGCGTAGCCCCATACTGTAGAGGCGTACGTCATGATAGGCCTGATGATCGTTTTATAGATCATCAGGCGATTGTGAGAGGAGAGGGAGCTGGATTTGGAGAGGAGAGGATAGAGGACAGTCATGGCGCCCCTGGCCTTGCTGTTCGCGTGCTTTGTATGGTGGCCCCACCTGAGACCCTTGTCCAGGATCACCCCAAGATATTTGGAGGTGTCTGTCCAGGGGATCGCGGTGCCATACATTGTCAGTTGCTGCCTAGGAAGTCGCTCCATTTTCAGGATCGACTTCTTTCGGTGAGGATTTTGGGAAGGAGGCTCGTTTGTCCTCGAGAAGTAGGTTGCCGTACTTTTGGACGGGTTGACCCCTATCCTCCAGGTTCGGAACCACTTCTCGAGGTCGTTAAGAGCTGCTTGTAGCCGGGCTACGATGGGGGGGGGACGAAAGGAACTGGTGAAGTAGGTGGTGTCGTCTGCGTAGAACGCCCTCTTGGTTTGGCGTTCGCGAGGAGTGGGAATGTCGGAAATGTAGATGTTGAAGAGGGAAGGAGCTAGGACGGAGCCTTGAGGGGTTCCCGCAGACATGGTTCTTGGGGTGGAACGTGTACCTTCGATCTTGACCCTGAAAGGCCTTCCGTGGAGATAAGATGCAATGAGGTACACCAGGGCATGTGGTATACCCGCATTGAACATCTTATGGATAAGACCCTGGTGCCAAACCTTGTCAAACGCTTTCGCGATGTCAAGGAAGAAGGCACCAGTGTCCTGTTTTTTGTTCCACCCCTCTGTGATGGTTTCCGTGAGGCGGAGAATTGGATGAATTGTAGAATGCCCGGGACGGAAGCCGAATTGCTCGTCAGGGATGATTCGAGTTTCGGCTAGGGCTTGGTTTAGACGGGCTTGGATGATCCTCTCAGCGAGTTTCGCTAGAGAGGGGAGAAGACTAATGGGACGGTAGGAGGTAGGATTTCGTGGATTCTGATGAGGTTTCAGGATCATGACCACATCGGCCAACTTCCATGCTTTAGGAAAGTGCCTGATGGCAAGCATGGCGTTGACGATGTGGGTTAGTGCCATGATCCCGTGTTTGGGCAATTCTTTAATTGCCCGATTAGAAATGCCGTCGTGTCCCGGGGCTTTTGCGACCTTCAGTTTCCTGATTTGGCCCTTCATCTCTTCGTAGGAAGTCGACGAGATGGGAGAAAAAGAAGAGGGAGAGTCTGAAATATCTGAAAAATCTGAAAAAGAATCGAAGGGGGGGGGGTTCTCCAGTTTTTCCCTGATCAGGTTGTCTATGTATGCGGAATGAATGGGATCGAAATTTGTGCAATTGGGGCTGAATTGACTGGCAAGGCTTTCTGCGAAAGCTTCGGCCTTGTCGAGGTCACTGAGAGCTGCGCCTGAAGGGCTGTCTAACGGGGGGATTGCAGCTCTCTTATTGCGCAGGGCTTTGACCAGCCGCCAGGCTGAAGGGTACCTGAAACTCAGGTTCTCCAGCCTGTTGCCCCAGCTGGCCTGCCTGTAGGATTTGATGGCTGACTTGACGCGTTTCGAAAGTGAATTGTATGTTCGCCGGTCGTCAGGGTGGCAAGTATATTGCGCCCTTTTTCGAGCCCGGTTTTTGTCCCTGATCAGGTCCCTGATTTCTGGAGAGATTCGATCGCGGGGGTCGTGCTTAGAGGTAATAGGAGTGGAGGCTTTGCCGATGCCTTCTAGGATGGTTCCTTCCACTGCTGAAAGGAATTTCTCCAAGGCATCGGCATTAGGTAGGGGGGGGAGAGGGCCTAGGTTTTTTGAAACATAGGATTTAAAGAACGGCCAGGATATTTTGAATTTGGGAGAAGGAGAGATGTTGGGAGGGACCTCTCCTAGTTGCAGTAGGACTGGATTGTGGTCCGAGTCCAGTGCATCCAGGGAGGTCAGGGTGTGTAGGAGCTTCAGGTTCTTGAGGACAACTATGTCCAGAACATCGTGGTAATGATCCGGCGCATATTTGTCCTCTCGAATCTGGGCGTCTCTGTTGGGATTATAGCTGAAGTGAGTGTAGTCGACTGGAGCGTCGACTACGATGTTTAGGGCATCGGCAATACTGTGTAGATCGCGCCCGGCTCGGTTCATCTTCCTACTGTTCCAGGCCGGGTGCTTGGCGTTCAGGTCCCCCGCGACGACGATCTGAACGCCATTTTGAGAAGTGAGGGCGTCTATTTCCTCAAAAACGATTTTACCGGATGGGGATTTGTAAGCTGAAGTGAGGATGAGGTCGCCAGTATTGCCGGTTTTGATGAGGATGGAGGTGGACTCGATGTTTGTTAGGATCGGCGGAGTTGGGATTTCGTAGTGCAGGATTCTGGATTTGACTATTATCGCGGTGCCACCTCCTTGGCCGGATGTCCTGTCTGTCCTGTACACTTTATAATTTGGATATTTGAAGGAATGGCAAGGTTTGAGGTTGGTTTCCTGGATGAGGATGACGTCCAGGTCGTGCTCCCTGATAAATTCAAGGAGCTCGCCCTGGCGTTTGAGGATTCCATTGGCGTTCCAATACGCCACATGGAGGGAGTTTGGGGTAATTTTGGAAGAATGATCTGTATGGTGTGCGTCCATTAATGAGTGTTGATAGGTTGGGAGAGGGTGGATCGGGTTCTCGGAGGTTGAGAAGGTTGGTTAAGGAGCGCGTTGGCTGCTTTTATGAGCGAGCCAGCGAGCTCCTTAATATCTGATGGGATAGGTTTGGATGGATGTGGTTGAGCAGGTTTGTGAGTTTGTGCAGGCCGTCTTGGAGGGGGTGGACGTCTGAAGTAGTTGGCGTTCGGATTGTTACGCCTTTTGGGGTACATCTTGCACCCCTTGTAGCTCGCCGGGTGGTTCAAATTACAATTCGAACAAACCGCAGTTGCATTGGATGATTTTGTGCAATCTGCGGTGAGATGACTGCCTGCACATTTGACGCACTTGATGAATGAGCCGCAGTTGGCCTGTGTATGGCCAAAACGTTGGCAGCGATGACACTGTGTCACGTCGGTCTTGGGATGTGGGGCCTCCACTGTCATGTCCACCATGAGCACCTTGGCGAGATTAAAAATCTCTCGTCCTCTTGGTGTTTTTTCCAAGGTGACATGGTATAATGGCATCGGATGCCCCGTATTTCTATGTTTGAACTGCTTGACCGCGATTACTGGGAGGCCTGCTGCCTTCAGGTCCTCCATTATGTCCTCAGGTAAAAATTCGACGGGGAGACCCCGGATGACCACCTTTATCGGCTTGTCTTCAGGAAGGCGATAGACAAAGTGTTTGAGACCCATGGTCACGAGGAGTTTCGAAATTCCTCGATGATCATCGGCCGTGGTCGGAGAAATAGAAAGCCCTTCTGGCGTGTTTTTACATTTAGTGAAGGCAAGCCTGAGGTGGTCCATTTTTTGCACTAAGTGGTGCCATTTCTCCCTTTCCACTAATACTATGGGCGGGATTCTGTCCGAATTGGGGGGGGTAGGTTTAGGATTGGGAGTTTTGGTGTTTGGTTGGGATGTCGAGGAGGAAGCAGGAGTCGCATCTGGCATGGTGGTGGCTGTAGAAGCGGGGGTGGGCATAGCTTGTGATGGGGGGCTCAGTCCCGATTGGCTATGGGGGGGATTTATTACGACGTTAGCGTAAATGTGAGGAGGGTTGGGGGCTGGGTTTGTTATTTGCTGGGATTTTGCCTTTTTCTTTTTGGACTTGGATTTGGAAGGGCAAATCCATTCGGATCCCATGAGTGGGGGGATGAAGGAAACTCCGTGTTTGGATTTGGGGGTGGGAGAGGGGGACGGGTCCTCCGCCTTTTCAGGGGCTTGGAGGGTGTCCATTGGTTCTTCCTCTATGGAAATCAGCTCTAGGTCAGCTTGGGAGTGAGGAATGACGATTGAAGGAGGGGGGGGGGTGTTTTGTGATAGCGGGACGTTGTGGTCCTGAATTTGGAGGCCGGACCTGTTGATGATGGAAGAGTTTAATGCCGTTGTGGTGGGAGTGGGGAGTGATCCCTCTGATACAGAGGGAGTCAGAAAGATGGGGGTTTTTCCGGATCCCTCTGATACAGAGGGAGTCAAAAAGACGGGGGTCTTTGAGAAATTGTTATCGAATACAGGGAAGGGGAATGGGGATTGAGACAGTTGAGATGATTGATTGAGTTGGGAGCGCTGGTCGATGGTTGGAATAGCGGCTTGAAGAGCGGGGGGGGGGTTGGCTTGGCTAGGGGGTTCGGATTGATCTGTTTTTGGTTCCGCTTCTGAAGAGATGATGGTGTCATCTGAGTTTTGATTCTGTTTGGGGGGGGGGTTAGAGTTATTAGAAGAATTGCCTAGCGATGGCGGGATGACAGAATTCGTGAAATTCGTGTTTGGGGGGTTTGTCGAAGGGACAAAGGAATTGGGATTGGATGCGAGGTTTTCGCTGGAAGATTCTGTGGAAGCTGCGGATGAGGATTTTGCCTTTGATTTTGATTTCTGCTTCTTCCTCTTTGAGGATGATGGGATTAGTTCAGAACTCGAGAGCAGATCCCTGGCAGAAGGGGTGTGCTCTCGCTTTCTGGAAGAAGTGGAGGTTTCTGCGATGACCGAGAGAATATGCCTCCTCAGCCCAGCTAGGTAGATAGTTTGGAGTTCAATTATCCCCTCCCTACACTTCCTCATCTGGGGTGATTCGGGCCAACCTCTCTCGGTCTCCGCATCGGACAGATCCGCAATATTGGGAATTATAGGTAATTCCAGTAGAATTTCTGTGTTGTCCTGTCTGGATGGCCTAATGCCGGAATTGGAACTCGAGTCCGAATTCGTTGCCGAATTCGCACTCGAATTCTTTTGTCGAGGTGATGGTATAGGTACCATAATCTGGATGGGCGATTAGCCCTTGGATACGATAAAAATTACCTACCTTTACGTTTGCTTTCTTTTTTCCTAATTGTTCCACACGTCCTACTCTACGTATAGTAGATATATATAATAAAATTTGCGGATGGTCCAGTAGTTTTTCAAAAATTAACGAAAATCCTGGATCCGAGATTGCCGTGTTTGTGCATGTCAAAACCGACTCTCCGCCAACTCTCGCTCGGCTCCGCCTCGCTTCGAGCGCTCCGAGCCGTTTTGACAAGCACTAAAAAAACTAAAAACATCCCCCGTAGGGCACGGGCCTCGAATAAATGACGAAATTCGAAGGCTGGGATTCTAGTTTAACCAATGTCAGGGGCAGGGAAAACCTACCCTCCGCTCGCCCTTCGGGCGGCTCCGGGCGGTTTTCTCAACCCCTGTGTGAATTGTTACAAACGCCGTTTTGCAAATGCACTCGAAAATGCACTAACTAGAACGATGTTATCACTCCAACGGCATGGACTTGACTGAACACGCTCTATCCCCACCTAGCAAGCAAAGCAAAGCGTGAATGACATGCGGAGCATGTTGGTGCCGCAGGCACCATTATCTCCTTCATCTCGTGTTGGATGGATGACATTGCGGCTAGGAGCCGTATTAAAATTTGCTAGAACCTCATGGGGTTGGTAGCGCAGCACGAAGTACTCGGTTGAAGAAAATGTTTTTTAAGGAAAAGACGCACAGAGTGTTTTTGTCGCATTTCTTATCGTGTGAGTGGCGTAGCACAGTAAAACAAAGTTTGGTCGCGGGTTCGCGGGCACTGTCGCGGTGTTGGGATAAAGTTTAGCACTACCCGGGTGGGTGAGACACTTAATGTTTGTTGTGGCGGGGTTTGGGCGAAGAAAATTTTTCATAATGTCTGGGGTGGCCGCTGTGGTTTATGTACACTTAATTTAGAAATTAAAACTATCGTGAATTATTGTTCGCACTAAAGAGTGTTTTTGACGTCGCGAGGAGATGCACTGAGTGTTTTTTGTCGCGGGAGGGATTGCACTGTAGTAGTGTTCGGGAAGGAGAAACTTATCACTTGAGTTTACAAATCGCGTAAAGATCACTTTCGTTTTTAAAATTTTACTTTCATTTTCACTTTCACTAACACTTTCACTTCCATTGGTGAGGAGAGGGCGGAGCCTATGTGCGCGTTTTGTCGGTTGAGTTGACCAATGAAGAGCGTTCGTATCGGGGGAGTGGCCTATGTGCACAACTTGGACTTAGAAAAATTTTGAATTTTTCTGAAGTCCGATGGAAAGATGCGATTTCTAGCCGATCTTCATGATGTTCCTTGGTCTGTCTGCTAGCACGAAATCATCGAGGTTGTAATTGCCGATGGCCTGAATAAGCGGGTTGTCGATGTCCGGGCAACGGGTGTAGAAATTTTCGGCAATTTTCTTGTTGAATTCCACGATGAGATCGAGCTTTGCATCGTTGTGAAGTTGTCGATTGGAGACAAACCAAGGAGCGTTGAATGCGAGTCGTAGGCACTTGTTTTGGACGATTTGTAGTGGTGTAATAAGTTTGGCATTTGAGTATGCCCAAGCTGGGGCAGCGTACGTCAAGACCGGTCGGATGACCGTTTTATATAGGAGCAGTTTGAGCGCCGGGTTGACTTTGCTCCTCCGGCAAAGTAATGGTGAAAGCGCAGTCATGAGTGCGTTGGCTTGTGTTCGGAGGTTTCTGACGTGGAGTGTCCAGCTGAGGCGGGCGTCCAGGGTGATGCCTAGATACTTTACATGATTTGACCAAGGGATAACTTCGCCGAAAAGGTCAAGGTCCCGAGGTTTCTTCCCCTTTGAATCGCGTCGTTTGAACATGACCGCAGCGCTTTTTTCACCATTTACAGCGACTCGCCAGGTGTAGAACCAGTCCTGAAGTTCGTCCAGGGCGTCTTGGGCTAGCCGGGTGGCACGTAGTGGGCAAATGGAGGTGGCTGTGATGGTGGTATCATCCGCGTATAGGTAAAGTGATGCACCAGCTGCTGACGGTCGTGGCAGGTCACTGACAAATACATTGTACAGGAGGGGCGAGATGATGGAGCCCTGTGGTACCCCGGCCGTGATGTGATGTCGTGTAGACCTGGTCCAATGTAGCTTGGCTTGTATTTGTCGGTTTGATAGGTACGATGCTATGACTTTTACAAGTCTGGGTGGTACGTTGTGTTTGAGGAGTTTGAAGACGAGTCCATTGTGCCAAACCCGGTCGAACGCCTTTGAAACATCGATGAAAGCAGCACAGCAGAATTCACGTTTGTTCATCGCTAGGGTGATGTTTTCTACAAGGCGGACGACTTGTTGGGTGGTGGAGTGCCCCGGCCGGAAACCAAATTGCTCGGGTTGGATCGCATCGTTTTCTTCCAGCGCCGTAGCGAGGCGGGTGTGGATGGTTCTTTCAATGATTTTTGCCGTCGTGGACAGCAAACTAATCGGCCTATAACTGGTTGGGTTACAAGTTGGCTTACCCGGCTTGTGTATGAAGACCACGTCGGCAATTTTCCATCGTGTTGGAAAGTGGCCCAACCTTAGTACGGCGTTGGCGATGGCGGCAATGACTGCAATGGCTTTCGTCGGTAGTTGTTTGAGGGCGGCATTGGGGATGCCGTCCGGTCCGGGTGCTCGTTTTCGCTTGGTACGTTTGATTGCTTCTCTTATTTCGGTAGGTGACACCGGGGTGAGGGCAGGTGAGCTGTTGACCACATCGTTGTTAAGAAGTGCTGCAACTTCGGCGTCGACAAATTCGACGTGCTCGAGGTCGACGTTGGTGGTATTCGGGCTGCACTGTTTTTCGAGGGCCTCCGCGAAGAGTTCCGCCTTTTCCTGGTCGGTGATGGCCGTGGTGTTGTTGGCCGTGAGCGTTGGAATGGTCATTTTGGAGTTCTTCAGGGCTTTAACCATTTGCCAGGCGGAATTGTCTTCGCAGTTCAATGACTCAAGTTTGTTTGTCCAGGATTGGCTGCGATATTCGACCAGTTCTTTTGCGAGTTCGGCTTTGAGGCGGTTTGCAATACGTTTATCGTTTGGGCACCATGTACGTCGAGCAAGTTTTTCGGCCTTTCGTTTGAGTCGTATTTTGTTTTTAAGGTGAGGTGGCAGCAGGTCTCGGGTGTCCGGGATGGTAATTTCGTGTGATGCGAAGTTTATTGATTGGACGACTTGGTTCTCAAAGTTTTCGACGTATTTTTCAAGTTCATCGGGGTCTTCGATGTACGGGATTTTCCTCAGGTGAAGAGCGAGGTGGTCTTGGAAAATTGGCCACGCAGTGATTTTCGCCGTTTTGATTTCGGTTGGATCGTGTCGGTCGCCAATTTGCAGGATCACCGGCAGGTGATCCGATGTTAGGGCATGGTGCACTTGAATCGTGTAGTTTAGCGGAATGTATCCCCACCTAAATTTGCATTGCCACGACATAGGAAGAGCACACGTGCCGGCAACAGAATGACTTTTTCAAGCTAACATGAAGGTAACTTGTAAAATTTACATCAAAAAGTCGATTTTCAAAATTAAATTGTGAAGTAACCGTTGGGCCGATTTTATTTATCCTCACCTCATAAGAAAGCAAAAATTTTGCTCTTTTAGAATATTTAATGCAAAAGATCGACAGTAACCCAACTTACTACTTGGTAATATGTAATAGTCTTTACGAAAATGAAGTGAGCACACTTTCATTCCAGATTTCCAGAGTTGACTTTTTTAATTTTTAAGATATTCATCCAAACTTTAAATTGACCTTTTCGCTCTGTTTGTCCAAATAAATTTTTGGAGCAAACCAAACGATTCGTTTTCATGGGAAAGTAGTGGAAACGTATATTGATGTCTTTATTAGAAGCGCTTACACAACCTTCTACTGTACAAACCATTGTACAAACTAACTTCTTTTTAGATTTTGATGCGGAGAAAACGTTGCAGACTACATTTTCAATAATATTGAACTTTCTTCGACCCTATAGTTATAATTTAACTGGACGATGGATTATTTTTATACTCGGTCTGAAATTTGTTGGTGAGTGATGTAAAAATGCCCAATGCTATGCTACTATAATGTCATAATCTTTTGTAGACTCTGAAGAAGACTAATATATAGGTCGAAACCGGTCAGGAAATATATCGATAGAGTAGTTTTATTTATATAGGACCCAAAATACCCACTAAAATAATCCATCGTCCAGTTAAATTTTCAATAATGCAAGTATGCAATAAATTGTTTTTGATATTGTAATTAGTAGAAACTTAAAAATTCTCAATGAAGTCACTATTATATACATGTTTATTTTTCCCTTATAGTAGAGGCGCGCTAGATATTCACCTCGGAATACGTGGAACCTGCTCCGATTTTGATGAAATTGGTCGCAATCGCTTTTAAATCGTATTTGAAACAAAGTTTACCACCTGAGAACACTTGCTTTTTGTTTTCTTCGGAATAGAAAATATTTCACCAATTTTTTTTTTTTTTTTGTTTCTAACAAAGAAATTATGTAGTAAGAGTTTCTTAAAGATAATGTGTATAATAGTAGCGAAGAAAATGAAGAAGAGAAAGCAATTTATATGGTACTGCCAGTTTATTTTTACAATTTCAGTCTTAAAAGTTAATATCGGCTTGATCCTCGGTATCCACGTTTACTGTTCTAATAATCGGCCTCGAATTGAGGCAACCAATTCCATTGCACCCACCACAAATTTGTGTGCTATAACCCACTTATCTTGCAACCATAGTCTGGGCCACAGCCTTTCTGGCAATTGAAAAAAATTGCTTTTAACATATTCTCTGGGGTTGGTTGTTGGTTCATCAGAATGGGCTTCAGAAGTTGTCGATCTAGAGCGGAGGCGTCCAAACTTTTTGCTGCGAGGGCCAGTTTGGTATTTAAATTCATTAGCGGGGGCCAAGCATTGTAAATACATATGTGAATTAAAAAACCTCCCAAGTAACATTTTTACCTCTCAATTGCCTGGCAATATACAAACTTTGCTTACAGGCACCTGGCAGACAGCCTATTTGTCTGGGCCTGTAAATTGCCTGGGACAGCTACCTAGCAGGTACTTATTTAAAGCTAGTTTGCCTGTGCCTGTAAATTGCCTGGGACAGCTACCTAGCAGGTACTTATTTAAAGCTTGTTTGCCTGGGCCTGTAAATTGCCTGGGACAGCTACCTAGCAGGTATTTATTTAAAGCTTGTTTGCCTGAGCCTGTAAATTGCCTGGGACAGCTACCTAGCAGGTACTTATTTATAGCTTTTTTGCCTGGGCCTGTAAATTGCCTGGAACAGTTACCTAGCAGGTACTTATTTAGAGTTAGTTTGCCTGGGCCTGTAGATTGCCTGGGACAGCTATCGGATCTTTTATCGGATCTGCATCGTGATTGTATAAAAAATACAAAAAAAATTTGAGTTTTAAAGGTCAACTAGGTTTAAACGTTAGTATTAAGTAAACCTTAACACACACATTTTAATAATAATTTCACGTAAATCGAGCCCCTTTCCTTCTAGGGCCCGGGGCGTTGCCCCCTTAGTCTGCCACTGAATCTACACTTTTACTACACTACTACACTTATTTTCAAACGGAATTCGCCATAATACGTACTCATACTCTACGTACTCTACGTACGTACTTTAAATGCGGTTCGACGAAAAATAAGTTTTTTCTTATAAACAAAATACTATTACACCCAGTACCCTTAAGGAACTCTTACTGCGCAATTTCTCTGTTATAAACGAAAAAAAATAAAATAAAATGGTAAAAAAAATTTCTATTCCGAAGAAAAAAAGAGCAAGTGTTCTCAGGTGGTAAACTTTGTTTGAAATTCGATTTCAAAACGATTGCCACCAATTTCATCAAAATCGGAGCTGGTTCCACGTATTCCGAGGTTTCGACGTTATATCGTCTAGCGCGCCTCTACTATTAATCTAATAACATATTTTACCACCAGATGTCATATGCTCATTTGACGGATCCCAATAGTAACACAACCAGATTTTACATCTAGTAGTTGATTTATTTGTTCCTCTAACTTTTTTCTTGGTTTGATAAATAGTTTATTATCACTCAGTTACATCACCACACATTATTGTTTTTAGTTATCCTTTTTAGAAACACTTTTTAATTTTTTTTCTCAGGATTTGAATTTTCTTTTATCTCATCGTGTGTTATTTTGGTTTGAGTTTTGTTTTCTTTTTTCTCGAATTTTCTATCTTTGGTAAGGAGGGTTTCTGCGTTATTTCAATTTTTTTTATAAAAATTATAAAACAGATAACACTGTTGCGGCTAAACGTAGTCAATTGCGACAGGCTATTAATCAAGGTACAGTGGTGCTGGATTGGTGCTATAATGATCCAGAAGGTGAACTCAGTATTTTATCAGCTAAGCTGGATGACTTAGGTGGAGAAAATCAAGAATTTGACCAGGAGAATAGAGATTTATTTTTTTTATTTTATTTTATTTATTTATTTATTTATTTAGACACACTCCTAACAGTAAACACTAATTAAAAGGAGTGTGTATAAGAACGATATATACATTATATATAAATTATATATAATATATAAATGAGAGCGCCTGCTCTCAAGAGATGCGAACCCAAACCTATCCAGAAGCATACGATGATCGAAGCCCTGCGTCGGGTAGACACCGTCCTGAAGGAATGCCAGGAGTTTCAAGAATCGGCGTTGAACAGACTCAAGTCTCCTGATGTGGCACGCATGTATCGGGTACCAGATCAGCGCAGCATATTCCAACCTTGAACGAACAAAGCTGTAGAAAAGAAGTTTTAAGCAACGAAAGTTACGAAGATCATGTGCGTTACGGTAAATGAAGCCATGCATACGGGCGGCACTATCCAAGGTAACACTAATGTGTTCGGTAAAAGCCAGTCGCGAATCGAAAGTGACACCTAGGTCCCTGAAAGAATCGCATTTCTCCAAATAAGTGCCTTCACAAGAATATTGAAAATTAATCAGGGTCTTTTTGTTGGTGAAAGAAACTACCTTACATTTTGAAACCTGTAATTGCAGCTGATTACATCGGCACCAGGCAACAACAGCATCAAGATCGACTTGCAGACGATGGTAGTCCCCAAGTGAAGAGATACTTGAATAAATTTTCAAGTCGGCAGCGTAAAGCAGTTTGTGTGAAATTATGAGACCGGGAAAATCGTTCACAAATAATAAAAAAAGTAGAGGACCGAGATTGGATCTTTGAGGAACGCCTGAGCTTACTGAGAAGACTTATGATCATGGTATTCCACAAATTGCTTGCGTTCAAATAAATAAGAGCGGAAGAAGTTAATCAGCTGATTAGAGAAACCAAATGATGACAGCTTCCCGATCAGTCGATATAGATCAAGTTGGTCAAATGCCTTCTGGAAGTCGGTGTAAATCGTATCGACCTGCCCTCGGCAGTCCAAAGTTTCAGAAACAAACTGTTTGAAGGTTGCCAGATTAGTAACTGTAGAGCGACCGCTCATAAAGCCATGTTGAGAAGGAGATAATGAATTCTTCACATGAGCATAAATGTGGTCATACAAAATCCGCTCAAATGCCTTGGACAGATTAGACAAAATCGAGATCGGCCTGTAATTATTAATTACAGAAGGACTACCCTTCTTCAGAACCGGACACAGACGTGCAACTTTCCAGGATTTTGGGAAAGTGGCTGAGGTAAAAATTAGCTTAAAAATATGAAGTAGGGGATCTGCGAAGATTGAAGCGCAATCTTACAGTATGAAGGCGGGTATACCATCCATACCACTGGTGAGTTTATTTTTAGAACGCTGCAGAGCTGCAATAACATCGGTAATAGTGACGGTCGGAGTGTGGATTAAGAGGGACGGATTGATGTCGTTGCAACCTGAAGAAAAGGTATCTTCGGAATCAATGTAAACTGATCGGAAATAGAAGGCAAAAGCGTTGACAATTGTTTGAGGATCGGTATACTCATCACCATTAAATTGCAGAGAACCAGGTATCTTCGAGTCACCCTTTCTGCTTTTCACAAAATTTAAGAAATTGCGGAGATGGTCATGAATGTCCTGCTTGAGTTTTGTTTGGACCACGTCCCATTCGAGGTTCCGTTTCTACTACTGTACGTCGATGATATCATAACAGCGGTTCCAGAGAACGAAGAAATCACATTGCTGCAGATCCTCAATAATAACAACGACAACATTACTTTTACCATGGAAAGAGAAGAAAACGGCTCCATCCCCTTCCTCGATTTACGCCTTACTAGAGGTGAGGGGAACCATATTATACTTGATTGGTACAGGAAAGAGATTTCATCGAATAGACTCTTAAATTTTAAATCGGCACATCATATAAACCAGAAGGCAGCAATCGTCGAAATAATGAAACATAAGATAGAGAGAATTAGTGGTCCAGAGGTATTAGACAAGAACTATAAGCTGATCACATCTATACTTAATAGAAATGGATACCCGACTGGCTTCATTAATAACATCTTGTTTGGAGACAGAAATGTTGAAAGACGGAAAGAGATAAAAGAAGATCAGATTAAGAACTATGTTAAGATCCCTTATGTGCCTGGTTTGTCGGTTAGGCTGGGGAGTTTGTTCGATTCGGAGAGTACCAAGACCATATACTATAGTGAGAAGAGCACTTCCTCACTGTTTGATTACGGTAAAGATCACATTAGTAGGGACAAGGAAAGCGGCGTGGTATACAGGATAAATTGCGAGTGTGGGCTCAGATACGTGGGACAAACAAAGCAATATTTAAAGAGACGCATATACCAACATAAGTACGATGTCAGATACAAGAAGAGCAATACGGGATTGTCAACGCACGTGATGGAGACTGGCCATGAGATGGCGTATGATAAAGTAAAAATTATAGCGCGTGAAAAGAACTATAACAAACGATTGATATTAGAAATGCTGCATATAAATGACGATAAACAAAAGAATGAATCACTTAATTTTCAAACTGATATGATAGGCTTGAGCAGCATTTACGCCGGTCTCATTAAACCAAAAGCTAAGTAGTTGATTTTGCCAGTTTTGCTTTTTTAATTTTACTATTGCGGACCTGTGCCTGTGCTTGTTTATTGGATGTCCTTGTTTGTGGATACGAGCCGCTTGAGATATTGTGTGTAGGTGCTTATCTGGCTTTTGGATTTTATTTGAATTTTAATGTTGTATAGTTGCAAAGTAATTTTACATTTTGACTGTATCTGGGTGAATGTTTTTCTTTGTGTTTTACAGAAAAAATTTTGCTAGTGCCAGACAATGTTTTTATGTATTTATTCTATTTATTCTTGTTATTTTTATACTCTGTCTGAAATTTGTTGGTGAGTGATGTAAAAATGCCCAATGCTATGCTACTATAATGTCATAATCTTTTGTAGACTCTGAAGAAGACTAATATATAAGTCGAAACCGGTCAGGAAATATATTGATAGAGTAGTTTTATTTATATAGGACCCAAAATACCCACTAAAATAATCCATCGTCCAGTTAAATTTTCAATAATGCAAGTATGCAATAAATTGTTTTTGATATTGTAATTAGTAGAAACTTAAGAATTCTCAATGAAGTCACTATTATATACATGTTTATTTTTCCCTTAATCTAATAACATATTTTACCACCAGATGTCATATGCTCATTTGACGGATCCCAATAGTAACACAACCAGATTTCAGAAGAAGAAAAGGTATCTTCGGAATCAATGTAAACTGATCGGAAATAGAAGGCAAAAGCGTTGACAATTGTTTGAGGATCGGTATACTCATCACCATTAAATTGCAGAGAACCAGGTATCTTCGAGTCACCCTTTCTGCTTTTCACAAAATTTCAGAAATGCGAGGGATCGGAACAGATAGAATTAGCAGAACGAGAAAGATAATTCCGATAGCATTCGGCAGTTTGCAGCTTAACCAGGGCTCTAAGGCGACTGAAAGTTTCATATTCACTGACCAACCCAAACCTTAGATAGAGTCTATGATATCTAGACTTTGACCGTATGTTAGCAATGAGTGCTTTGGTAAACCAAGGAGGATAACGTCTGTGAGTTCCGCAGGTAACCAGAGGGACACTCGCCCGGAAGGTTCTATTAATGATTAAGTAAAAAGCTTCACAGGCCAAATTTACATCGACGCAGTCAAAGACAGAGGACCAATCCGACTCATCGAATAAGCGGTACATGAGGGCAAAGTCAGCCTTCTTAAAGTCAAAGCTCCCAATCATATTAGAGACCAAGGAGGGAGTACGGGCGAATGGATTCGACAGTTGAACGGATAAAGTAAGCAATGGGTGATACTCATCCTCCACGATCACAGCATCGAGACTGCGTGTCACTGTGATGTTTGTATTAGAAAAAACTAGATCCAGGGTACGGCCCAGGGAATTGAGGATAGCACTGTGTTGAGATACATCTAGGAATTGCATAAAATTATGAACAGCAACGCTTCTGGAATCGTCAATATTTGCATTGAAAAGAGGTGCATTAAAATCACCTACAACCAGCAAGTTGCCCGTTGGAGAAAAAGAAGCCGAGACAAAAAGTTCCAAAAACGTGTCGCAATCTTCTGACGAAAGACTCGGCGGGAGATAAACAACAAAAATACGTACTTTATGCTGCCGATCCAAGCTCAACGATACACCTACCACATCCACCGCAGGTACGCTCTGATGTAGAGCGGTAAGGTCGATGGGACTGGGATTAAGCGTGGAACGCACCGCAACCAATACACCACTCCCCCTGCCAACACCAGTAAGCTCAAAATTACGGTCGCAACGATAAACGGCATATTTCCATGTGGGAAACACTTCCGAATCCGCAATGTCAGAAGAAAGCCAGGTCTCGCTAAGACAAATTATGTTTAGTCCTGTGAGCACACACCATTCAAAAGCTGAAGAGTTTTAGTACGCAGTCCCCGCACATTTTGATAATATATGCCGTTAAAAGGGGGAAATATCTTTCGCGGGGCGGGGGTGCGGCCAAGACTAACCGGAGAAACATGATGAGGAACAGAGGTGACAGGACAGCGAGCAAAGGGAGGACTCAGGAGTGGAGAGCAAGAGAGTCCTGAAGATGACGTTATGAAGCGATCCGATTGGCTGCACTGTTGAGAAAATTTACATTTTCATTATTATTAATTACAGAATTGCGCGAGAATCTAAATCGCTTAACAGCTACGCGAGAAGGCCAAAATTTGGGCTTAAGTAGTGTAGCCACCACAGAAGAGGGAACAGAAACTGCGTATCCCTTATAGCTACCAGACCTAACCTTAAGTTCGGTACATTCGAGCTTGAAGTTAGAGGATAACTACGAAGATAAATTAGAAGAAATGAACCCAGTAACCTGTTCCGGGGTAGTACTGAGACTCAGCTTGGAAACATGAATTTTAACAAGAGGGTCATAAGGAATTAGCGAGGTGTCAGAGCGAGCGCTTTGAGCCAAATACCGCTCCACGAGATTTTCGGTTATTATCACCATTGGAAGACCTCTTCTTTACAGATTGAGAAATAGAAGGGGGAGCCAGGCCCAGGCCATGTCCCTCTACACGACGGGAGGCAAACTGTGACGTTTGTGAGGCAGGTACGATTGAGGCAGGTGCAATTAAGCTCGATTTCAAACACATCTCAAGAAGGGCGACCTTATCATTCAGTAGAGAATTTGATGTCCGCAACTCACTGATAAGCTCCCGGTACAGGTTAAGCTGGTCGATAAAAATCTTTGGTAGATCAAAATCATCAGAACCATCGAGAGGTAGATCACAACACTTTCTGTACTTTGCAGCACAACTGGGATAATAAGGTACACCACATTTGCGACATGAAACCCCGGAACTTGCGGCCACGGCTGACCTGCACATGCAAACTCTGTTAGTGGGCATAACAATTGCAAAGCAAAGACAAAAACAGCGATAAGATAGGGAAAAGCACAATGGACACACACTTCACACTCCAGAGCCCCTCAGAGTGACTAAAAAAAAAGGTATGGGCTACGGAAAGGTAACACAGTAGAGAACAATAGGATAAGGAACCAAATCACGGTGAAACAATATCAAGTAAGGCAGTGGTTACAAAAAATAATCAAACTCACGCTTAGTTGTAGATGATTTGTAGGTTAGGTAAGTGCAACTCCCGAATACAAACACTTCCAATCGTAAGAACAGCCACGAACGAATAAAACAGGGAAACGGATTCACAGCCAATCGTTTCCAGCACAAAAACAGGTGGAAAACCCAAAAATAAACAATAATTCAAAATAAGGATCGAAAGTAAAACCATATAGGAAGTGGCTCACGACCTAACGATAGGTCGCGTATACAGACACGGCTTTTACATGTCCAGCGTCGCTTGAACAGGGTTGTAATAGAAAATCAGGTTTCGTTTAAAAGGCGTGAAAATTTATTACATTTAGTTGAGGGTTTGCTAAAGGCCTTAGATGACGTCTACGGTATCGTAGTACAGGATTTAGACGTTACGTCGGGATCGCTCCTTGACACACCTGTTCCTCCTTTATCAGCTAATAATGAACTTAGCACCTTAAGTAATTTTTTGGTACCTCTGTGCTCCCTCACTCCACCGTTGGGACAATTGATTGATTTTGGGGATGCTCCTGTAGCACCTGGTCTGCGGCTAATAATACGGTTCCTGCAATCGATCACAATTTAGCTGCGTGTAATTTAAGTATTTCTTCTCAATTAGGAAATAATAGTAGTAATGTTTCGAATATCATTCGTGATCGTTTGCAGGCTGACACAAACCGTAAGGTTGGAGAATTGGTTAAGAGATTGGGTGGTAGTGAAGATTTGCTTAGAACTCGTACTAATTCACAGCGAGTGTCCTTTCATGAAGGTACTATGACTACATCGCCTATTATAACCTCACCATCGAAGATTGCCTGAAGAGACCACAAATAATTTTAATACGGACTTTGCATCTCGTCGGTTAAGCAGCGGCACTCAATGTGAACCTCCCTCTATCGGCATTAAAATTCCTCCCATTTTTAAGTGGAATGTATATTTCGATGGGAGAACTAGTGTAACCTCGTTTATTGAGAGAATAGAGGAACTGCGAGAAGCTAGGGGGGTAACGAAGTCTCAATTGTTTCGTTCTTCGGTTGAACTGTTTAGGGGCGATGACCTGACATGGTATCGTCCTAGGAAAAATTTCTTTTGCGATTAAGATAACTTGGTGAAACAGTTGAGAGAGTCTTTTCTTCCACCTAACTACGATTCCAGATTACTTTCCAAAATTCAAAAAAGAACCCAAGGCGCGGGCGGGTGAGAAACTTATCTTGTATGTTTCCATAATGGAAAGTTTATTTAGCAAATTAACGAACAAACCGTGCGACCTCAATAAAGTTGAGTTTATTATTTGAATAAACATCTGAAAATAGCAAAATACCATTGCTGAAGGCTTATGTTATAAAAAATTCCTTTTTATTGTTCATCTAAGATGCAAATTTTTCATACATCTACGATAAAAATTTGGCTTGTACTACTTGGTACACAAATATTGATTTTGTACACGTAATTTGTAGTTAATTACTTTCCGGAACCACCTATGCTTAATGGATAATACGAAAATATTACTATTTACTTTAAACTTATGTATATACTATGCACAGACAACATGTTTATTGGTGAGAACCATGTTCATTTGTCACTAGTGTCATCTCGAAAGTGAGACACAGCATTAAGTAATGCGAATCCGCAGACAATGGCGATGACGAAGTGTTCCACTCAAACCTCATGTCATTTGTACCTTCCATTAGCTCTGCATGTGACATTTCTCAACATCATCATTTAAATGTATTTCTTCTTGTCGAAGAAAAACAAATTTAAAATAAATAGTTATCTAAAATGTATTATGTAATATACCTTAAAATTGCAGTGCTTAATTATTATTAAAGCATACTAAATAATAATTATAACGCATTTAATTTGATATTTAGACATCGGACTTACCTATATTTAATGTTTTTAGTATTGATTAGCAACACCCTAAGGCTAGAAAAAAATTGCACATTGAAGACACTGACGCAACTTGCCTATTACACCTTATAAAAACATGAGGGAGCCAGGGGCCACAAAAACTGTAATTGAGTTTGCTAAAAATCACAAAAATCTCAAGTGTACCTTAGTACCGGATTTACCTTTAAGTTAAACTAGTAAACTTTGGCCTTACAAAATCGTTATTACAATACATTTGCTTTAAGTTTGTCAAATTACTTATATTTATAAAATTTAAGATGATAATATGTTATATTATTATGAGCAAATATCTTATAGCATCTATACCTACATACACAAAAACATAATAATACTTGAATAATAAAGGTGTACAATAGTCAGCGTTATTTTTACTTGTGTGAACTTTTTTTTTTAATTTCAATGATAAAACGAATTACTTCTTAGGAGTAATATAATTTCTTGGAATATAGTGTTTGTTTCTATTAAATCCGTTAGGGCCAATTTCATAATGAATTTTAAAGGAAGCTTTAAATTTAAAACCGATTTTAATACAAAATAAACCAATCAAAATGATCAGTTTGGCTTTAAAAGCGGTTTTAAATTTAACGCTTCCTTAAAAATTCATTATGAAATTGCCCCTTAATCAATTAAATTATCACAGCAAAAATTTTATCAGTAATTCAGTTTTATATAAATTAGTAATTTTAATGATTTAGATGAATTAGATGAAATAGATTTTAGAGCAAAAATTAAACAAAATTGAAGGCAAACAATTTTCAACAAAAAATGTCGAAAAAATTTTTGCTCTTAAATCGATTTATATTTGACAAAAAACGACTTCAAAATGTTAAATTTACATTGCTAACATAGGATGTGTGCTAATTACATTTCCACAACTTATATTATAAGAATAAGCTAAGTAAGGACAATTTAAAACTATTAAGATTAAGGCTGTTCGGTAGGTTTAGATTTTGTGCACAAAAAATTGTAATACAGTGTATTTATTATAAAATTCTTGTAGAACTATATATATGTTTGATAATATTATTTGTTTATAAAAATAAATTCTAAAAAAATTAGTTTAGCCGCAATTTGTACTCAAAATATGAATTTATTTACGGAATGCCTGTACGATCCTGAAAAGATATCATAATGGAACTTGTACTAAACGCAAGAATGTTTAATTTACTATGACATGACATAATTTTTATTTTGATTTTTACTTTGAAGTGAAAAAAATGAGAAGAAGAAAATAGTGAAAAAATGAAGAAGAATAAAGAGAATGAAATTTGCAAAACAACATTCGGAGATGTATTGTTGTAATAGCAATTTTTATGACAAAAAAATTGTGCTTCATTAACAGTACAATTTACATTGCTAGCAAGAGTGTATTATAATAACTTCTGTAGCTACTGTATAGTTTTATAGAGGTTTTCAAATCATTTCAACATGAATGGTTGTCGGGTTAACTGAATACCCGCACTTGATCATGAATTTGATTAATTTTTGTAAATATTTCAGCAGGTCAGATTAAATAATATTGTCGTCATTACGGATGTATAATATAAGAGGTGGGCTGACGACAGCGTATCGCATGAAATTATTTTTAATTACGACAAAACTAGCGCTAAATAACACCCTCTCAAAAAAATGGACTAAAAATGGATATATAAACTCTGAATCCAGACTTGTACCTACACAATTGATAAAAATCATTATCGACAGTTCCCGACATACGGGAACAGAAGCTCTAAAATTGAACTTCTATTATTTACCTTTTATTTAGTAAATATGTGTTCAGAGTAGATTATTGTTAATCAGTGCTACCAAAAAGATTAAAATTAATGTAATATTATTAAGACACGGGAAGTAATTAAATTTTTGGAAGCACTCAAACAAGGGATAAAAAGTTGTCGTCAAATTTTAGTTTCTTCTAAAATTTTACTTTTAATTTGTTGGTGTTTATAATTTTTAATACTTTTACAACAATAAAATTTTGTGAAATAAAATGACTTTTTCCTACTAGAATTAACATAATTTTAAAGAAAAATACCAAGACATTTGATATTATTCCATTTGTGGTAAATAAAATGTAAACACTGCGTTAAAAAAAATTAAAAACTAGAATCGGTCTCACAAACCGACGTTAGTACCGTGTTATAAAAAAATATGTTAGTACTGGAGGGTTATAAGGACAACTAGTAAATTGCGCCTTCGATTGGTGGAGGGTAGCGTAAGTTGAAATTCCCAAAGAGGGGTGTATTTACTAGTAATTATAATATTATGGAAACTGGCGCAGTTTCCCGAAGGTATAGTCATTCTGAATAAATAAAACAATGAAAGTGTTTTTAGAAACAAAGTCAT
The DNA here is from genome assembly GCA_963170105.1 of Cantharis lateralis. Classification (NCBI taxonomy): domain Eukaryota; kingdom Metazoa; phylum Arthropoda; class Insecta; order Coleoptera; family Cantharidae; genus Cantharis; species Cantharis lateralis. The sequence continues at coordinate 18,049,059 of OY720629.1, forward strand.
TCTGCCTTATGCTTGTAAAGTAAGCCATACATTTTTGGTACGTGGCTCCCCCCACCCCAAGTTACGTAACTATCAAGAATATAATTTTCAAGGCATCGGTTATTGGTTCATTCAATTAATTACCTGAGAGCTGTGAATCAATCTTTACCACGATTAGATGACTAGATTTTAGGGTGGATCCGAGATTTGCCGTAGTTGCTGTACTGAGCTCACTAAATATATTCTAATATTGGAATAAGATATTTACAAAAGCTAATTTGTTACTTTTATTCGGTGAGCTGTTGTTATTTTAAAATAACCGGTGGCAAGATGGATTCGCGGCGAGTTGTCCTAGACCCGAAAATAAATGCTCCTTATTACTTGAACAATATCTTTATTGACCATCCACTACCTCATGTTAAAATTTTAATTGGTGATAACATATTTTGCTTCCAACAAGATTCAGCACAGCATAAGTCAAAAATAATTCAACAGTGGTGCCAAAAATATTTACCTGATGAATTTATTAGTGGTGAAGAATGGCCTACACCATCTTCAGACCTTAACTTTTCGGTTTTTTGAATTTGGAGTTATATGTTGAGTGAATTTGGCAAGCTACAAAACATATATTTGCTGAAATTAAAAAAAGATATAACCAAAGTATGCGATGAAATCCTTTACAAAGTGGTGCTTACCGCATGCAATGATTTTAACAAGCGTTTGAAGAAAATTTTAATACAATGAGAAGGAATCGAATTAAATTGGGCAGAATTCTTACTTTAGAAATGTATAAAAAAAATTTAATAAAAATTTGCATCTGCATGGTGTTTTTTTGGAACAGAGTTTGTTGTTGGTATAATCTGTCTCTGGGGAGATGGAGTTGGATTGTGGAAAGTGTGGTGGCAGTTTGCGTAGAGAGCAGTGTGTACTGATATGTGCTGGCTTCTGTAGAAAAAGTTATTTCATGCAAAGAAGTGTTATGGCATCCCTGAAATGGACTGTGATGTATTGAAGCGGTGTAATAACATTAGATTCATTTGCGATTCTTGCATTGACTCATTTCAGGTGTTGAGAATCAATCAAGAAAAACTATTGACAGAGATACGAGAACACGAGCTGGAAATGAAACGTTTAATTGAAGAAACCTCTAGAGGCGTTATACAAAAAGTTGAAGCTGTAATAAATGAATTTAAAAGTGAAATTCATTTTGACATGAAGAAAACAAATGCGAATGTGGAAGATAGCGGAACGATATCAACATATGCGGATCAGCTTAGATTGCCTGTAATCGTTAAGCCTAGAGAAAAGTAAATAATATTGTGCAATTGAAAAAGGATGGCGCGATTTCAATAAGTTGCAATAATAAACAGTCAGCTGATAGAATTGAAAAAGAAATTGTGAGTAAACTGGGCAAAGATTATGAGGTTCATGTTACTAATTTGAGAAAACCCAAAATTTTGGTTGTAGGAATGAGTGAAGAGTTGAGTAAGGAAGAAATAGTGGGAGCAATTAAATCGCAAAATGATGTGCATTTTCAAGATTTGAGTTGTGTAAAAGGTGTAAAAGTGTATAGGTCATATAAGAATGACAAAGTTTATAATGCAATCTTGGAAGTAGATGGTAAATTTTTTGAACATATTATAAAGTGTGGAAGAATTAATGTAAAGTGGGACAGATGTGTAGTATACGAGAGTATGAATGTATTGAGATGCCTAAAATGTAGTGGCTTTATCATAAGGCGCAAAATTGTACGGTAGGTGCAGTATGCTACAAATGTGGTGCTGGTGACCACATTTCCAAGGATTGTGTAGAAAAACAACCCAAGTGTGTAAATTGCTGTAAAGCTAAAATAGAATTAAATTTAAAAAGTCTTGATGTAAATCACATCACGTGAAGCCCCGAATGTCCAATATACAAGAGGAAAGCATATTTTGAGAAAAGTAAAACAGCGTATTAACAATTACAGAGTAGTGAAGGTGTATATTTAAACATACAAGGTGTCATCAACAATTTTTGTGAATTGGAACTTATAATTAACGAGCATAGGCCGGAATTTGTGTGTTTGAGTGAGACTCATTTGACGGAACTGGATGATGACAACCTGGTTCAGATTGATAATTATGATGTCGTAAGAAACGATTCCACATCCCGTCATACGGGGGGAGTAATGATCTACGTTAGGAGGTCTTGGAAGTGGGAGTTGATTAATAGAGTGGTGATCGATTTGGAATTGTGGTGGTTAGTTGTTAAACTCAGTGATGGAAATGTTGTAATTTATTTGGCGACATTATACAGAGCTCCAAGATACATAAATGTGGGTTCTGATTTTTATATGTACTTTGAAGATTATTTGGAAGAGCTAAGCATACTTAACAACAGGGTTGTAATAATGGGGGATTTTAATGTGGACTGGTCTAAGGATTCAAATGTGAAAAATAAATTAAATGATATTGTTCGAGACTGTGGTTCTAGACAAATAGTAAATCAATATACCAGAAATACAAGCGAATCTAAAACATTAATTGATTATGTAATAGTTAACGACGGCTATAATTTTAGTGAAGAGGTTAAGACTGATTTAAAGATTAGTGATCACGAGACTATCGGAATATTAATGGAACATGAAAGGATTAATATTAAAGAAGAAAAAAGTATATGGGTTTTAAAATATGACAAAGACAAATTTAGAAGCAAGGTTTTCAAGAGCGATATTATGACTATTTACTTTACTGAATGTGATGTTAAGGCTAACAATTTTGATAAGGCCCTCCAGTCGCTTATAGATGAATTTGTTACAAATAGGAAGGTTTTTAATGTATCTTGCCCGTGGTTTTCAGGTGAGCTAAATGATTTAAAGAAAAGTAAAGTTAATCAATATCGGAAAGCAGCAATAACGGGGAGTGCACTTGATTGGTTAAATTACAGGTGCATTAGAAATGAATATAAGAATAAAATAAATAAGGCAAAAGCGGACTATATCAGCGAAAAAATTGATAATTTTGTAAATCAAAGATTAATGTGGAAGTCCTTGAAAACGTTGGTCTTAAAAGAAAATAAAAGTGACATTAAAGAGATTATTTTTGATAATGAAAAGTGCTTGGACAACGTGATAATTGCAAATAAATTTAATACATATTTTGTCGACAGCGTCATAAGAATTAATAAAAGCATTCCGGTGAAACAATATGTATGTGACATTGTTGATGTGATGTGTGTTTTTAGGTTTAAGGAAGTAAAAATTGAGGATTTGCAGCTTGTTCTGAAGTTAATGAATAGTAAGAAAGATGTAAATCTTGTTAATGCTGGTTATGTTGCAGGATATCCTTGACCTCGTGGGCGAGAACTTATTATCCATTATTAGGGCGTCACTTGAATCTGGAATTTTTCCGGATACTTGGAAAGAATCATACATAGTTCCTATTGCAAAAGTAAAAAATTCAACCAAATGTGAGGAGTTTCGTCCAATTAACATGATTTCGATTCAGGCAAAAATTTTAGAAAAGATCAATTTATTGGTAGAATACTTAGAGAATAACGATATAATTTATGAATACCAGTCCGGCTTTAGAAAGGGTCATAGTTGTGAATCGTTGGTTACTTTAGTCGTTGGTGAATGGATGATGGCCGTACACGATAATAAGGTGATAGTAGCGGTTTTCCTGGATCTTTGTAGAGCATTCGAGACAGTCGATAGGGAAATTCTTATAAGAAAACTTGAAAAATATGGTATTCGTAAAAATGAATTGAAGTGGTTTGTTTCGTATTTGGGAAATCGGAAACAGAGAACTGTGATAAACGGCGTTGTCTCTGAAGCAGTGAATGTGGCTTTGGGAGTTCCTCAGGGAACAATTTTGGGAGTGTTATTAGAAGGTTATCGATAGGGAAATAGTTGTAATTTTTGTGGATGATGCTCACTTGTATGTTGCAGGTGATAAGGTGGATGACTGTATGCATATTGTTAATCAGGAGATAAATAACCTCAGTGATTGGTTACGGATGAACAGGCTTAAAATTAATGTAAATAAAACTAAATGCATGATTATGAATGATAAAGTAAGTAGGAATTTTGATATTGTAATGGATGGTGAAATAATTGAGGTTGTTAAGGAATATAAGTACTTGGGTGTAGTTATTGATGACAAATTAAATTTTAAGTTTCACTTTGATTACGTTTGTAAAAAGATAGCAAAAAAATTGCACTTTGTATCAAAAATTCGTAAAAATGTTTCGACTGCAAGTGCTATAAGAATATATAACACAATGATAAGACCGCATTTGGAGTACTGTTCGACAGTTTTGTTTATGGGCAATGGGAGCATGTTAAGTAGATTACAAAGACTTCAGAATAGGGGTATGAGAATGATTCTCAGGGTTGGTAGATGTTTTACAAAATTTATGCTACTGGAGACACTAGAGTGGCATAGTGTGTACCAGCGTATAGTGGTGGGAGTTCTAATTTTTGTATTTAAGGTAAAATATAGGTTGCTGCCTGACTATTTGAGTAGAGGAGTTTCGTATGTAAAAGATGTGCATGTGTACCCCTGTAAGGAACAAACTAGATTTCAGACTTAATTTATTTCGAAGCAGTAAAGCTCAAAATATGCTCCTATACAGCGGTTTAAAATTATTTAATAGTCTGCCTACAGATATTACGGAGGAGACAGAATTGTCAATTTTTAAAAAGAAAATTAAGGAGTATGTGGGAGTTAATTTTGTTTAGACATTTTGGCTTGTGTTTATTTGTATATTTGTATGTTTAATGTCAAGTGTAATGTTCATAATGTTTTTTTTTTTATAATTTTTTTTTTATAATGGTTTTTTATAATGGTTTTTTGTACCAAATAAAGTTTATTTATTATTATTTTATTTTATTATTAATTTTAAAGCTCTTTTTTCAATTAGTAATTTTTAGTGCGAAAGTTATTATTTTATTTACTACACCCTTAACTTTTATATTTGCGACTATCATATCTGTCAAATACATATGTATGATGTGCATGTAATTTCCGAACGTACGTATTTGGTTCTGGGTGATGATGTAAGTATGTGTATATGTATGTAAGTAAGAATTAGGTGTAGAATGAGGGTACTGGTTAGTGTGGGACACGTATTGGAGTTATTTAGAACTTGATAAAATAGTGAAGAGCATCGATAATTAGGTAATGGTGCGGAAGTGGAGGGTGAATACTAAGTAAGAGATACCAAGCTGGAGATGCGATTTCAAATTCGGTATTGTGGATAATCGTGGATATTTGCAATTTCACTTTGATATGTAAATGAGGGGGGAAAGTTCTGACCGTTTCTTCCACCGCAGCAAAATATTTATGCAAAGCATCCTTCTTGATAGTTTCAATGTTTTTTCATTTCAAAGACAAGCATTACTGTTCAGTTATCGCAAGGTCATCTGTTCACCTGTAGAGCTATCAGGAAGTCATTGGCAAGTGCTGGAATTTTCAACTCGCGTCGTTCCTGTACAGAAGCTGGCGGTACATCCTGTCGTATTACTTTTTGTAAGACAATCAGTACTGGTGAGTCATTTATTTATTCTTAGATTTTGTGCAGACGAACACATATTTTTACTATCGCAATTGTCGGTGACTCAAAAGTTGAAGATAGCCGAGTCAAATTTATATACGTTGGAAGTTGTAATAACGAGTCAGTCTGCTAAAGTCATTAAACATTTTGTTGATCAAATTGTGTTTTCTTTTGTTCACATTTCTGTGCAGGGAAGGCAATTAACCACGAGAAGTTCGATCCACCCCCTTTGTCTCCGCAAGCTTATAAGCAAGCAGGGGCTGGTGACTTCGTGTCCTAGCGGACAACAACCTAATATAATTACTGGATACCACCGATTCCAGGTGAAATTATTGACTACGCCCTTAAGGCGGGTTGGTTGTTTTAATATTGTATTAAGGAGGTCTAGAAGGTTGTCCAACAGCTTTTCATCGAATAGTTTTATTATTTCTGTGGGGATCTGATCGGATCAAGTGGTTTTTCTGGGTTTCATACTCTTTAAGGCATGTTCTAATTCGTGTTTCATTATTTTAGGTTCTTCGTCTTCAACTTTCAATACCGTTCGCTTTGGTCTTTCATCATCAAAAAGTTCCTGAATGTAATCTTTCCATGTTTCAAGTTTTTCTCTCATATCCGTTACTATGCGCCCTTCCGCATTCTTGATTACGTGGTTTGCACTCGTGTTCTTCCTGTCTCCCGTCATTTCTTTAATTTTCTTGTGCATGTGAAAGCTATCATAATTCTTTTCGTGCATCTCAATTTCTTCACATTCTTTGGTAATCCATTCTGCTTTAGCAGTTTTTATCTCTTGTTGAATTGTTTTGTGTATATTTTTATATTGTGGTTTGTTTGTGTTCTTATAGTACAGGATCCGAAGTAAGGTCGTCCTTCACCGATCTGCTTACCGGATGAAAAGTAATTTTTATCAAGCATAATAAGTTACCAAATATATCGCGAATGGGTTGCCTAAAGAAATATGGTCCTGACCATCCTTAATTAAAAATTCTTTAATTAATTCTTTTTTAGAAAATACCTTATAAGAGGAATAGATTGATTAGTTATTAAGGGCCAACTTCATAATGAGTTTTAAGGCGGGCATAAGTGAGACAGAAAATGCATAGTACTCTTTCTCTCATGCGCATGGAAGCGCATAGGAAGCAAAAATCAACATAATGTCGTAAGAATTTGCAAAACGAAACATAATTTCTTGATTGTTTTTCAATTTTTAGAATCTTAAAACTTCAACAACTGTTCTAAAGAAAATTTCTAGTCGATCGGTTAATTACTTTTAAAAATACGATAGTTTCAAAATAGCCGAAAAATAGTTGATACAATTTTAAACAGATTTTATTTTTTTTTAAAGTCGTTTTAAATCAGATCGTCTTAAAAATTCCTTTAGAACAACCGCAAATATATTATCCTTCGATTAAAACTAAAACATTTAAAAAATTCGGTTTATTTTCGAAGCAACCTTCGACGTTTCGTTAAATAATTTTCTGATCAATTTCGATATTTTTATTGACAGCAAATTTGATTAAAATTTACAGATTGCTAAAATTTTAGTGGAACTTTAGAAAAGCAGAGAGCGCTGTATTTTTAAATGATTTTTGTATAATGAACATTGTATAAGAAATAATTAATCTCCATGATTTTTTATTATAAATAACTAAGCAATAATATTTTTTATAATTAGGCTAATAAAAATGTTACAATTTACAATTCTAGTTTAGCAAAGACGAACAATTTATTTCTTGAAAACAAATCAAGAGATCTGCAAAAAGGTTGTTGGGATTCACGTTCAATTTTTAAAACGCAACTATCGGTCTGTAAATAAAAGGGGAGGAGCTTATGTCTCCTACTTAAAAAATCACAACCTTAAAGGAAGCTTTAAATTAAAGCCAATTTTAAGACTAAATAAACCACTGAAAAAGATACACCGTGTTCACAATAAAATTATCTTTATTTTAATATATGTTTTAATGAGGAAGCAGTCAGTGCAAATTACTAGTATCGACTCACTTGTTTATACCCGGCAACCCTTAATAGGGACCAAAAAAAATTAGGCAACCTAATTTTTACATGTTCCTTATGCTTTATACTTTCGATTAGTATTAAATTCCTTTGGTAAGCAAGTCAGTGAAATATTTAAAAAAAATTAATTAAAGAATTTTTTATTAAGGATAGTCAGGACCATATTTCTTTAGGCAACCCATTCGCTATATATTTGGTAACTTATTATGTTTGATAAAAAATACTTTTCAACCGGTAAGCAGATCGGTGAAGGACGACCCTACTTCGGATCATAGACTATTATAATTTCGGCGTTCAACCATTAGATCGAGGATCTTGTCGTTCATCCATGTCTTCTTTTTTATTCTTTTCCTAGTCAAGTTTTCATTGATTACCGTTACTAGTGCAGATTGGATTCCATTCCATGCTTTATCTAGGTCCTGATACACTTCCTTTTCTTTTGTCATTGTTGATACACTATCTTTAATTTGCTTTGTCACAGGTTCACGTATCGCCTCATCGTTTAGGAGTGCGAAATCAATATTATTACCCCGTTTCTTCTTTATCTTTTTCAGTTTAATTCGCATGTTTGCTATTACAGGGTTGTGGTCGGAGTGGATGTCAGCTCCTGGATAAGTTCTTACTGACAGTACGGCATTCTTGTATATGTTTCTGATGAGTATGAAGTCTATTTGGTTTCTTACTATTTTCACTTTTGTATCGGTTGGGGACTTCCATGTATATAGTCTTCGCTTAGGAAGTTGGAAAAGCGTATTTGTTATTATGAAGTTCTCATCTTGACAAAACTGGATCAGTCTATCACCTCTATCATTTCTGTTGCCTAGATCAAATCCGCCCGTACAACCATTTACTTTTGTTTGGCCCACCTTAGCATTAAAATCTCTCACCACAATGGTGACTTCGCAGCTTTTTATGCTTTTCAAAACTTCATTTAGTTGCGCATGGAATGCTTCAATTTCCTCTTCTTCTTTGTCAGCGGTTGGCGCATACACCTGGATCACGTTCATATTACCAGTCTTTGTACTTAACTGTATCATTAATACTCTGTCTGAGTAGGGAGTAAAGTTTATCATTGACCCGTTTAGCTTCCTGTTTACAATATTATACCCACTCCATATCTGTGGTGTATGTCGTTGTTTCCAGAGTAATACATTACTCCTTTCGATGTGTTCATCGACCCCGCTCCTGCCCATCTCACATCACTCACGCTAAGTATATCTAGGTTTAATCTTTCCATTTCCAACACGATATTATCCAATCTTCCAGGTTCCATGTACCCAATCTGAGAGCGCCCGATGTCGATGTCAATTTTTTATCCACGACACTGTTCAAAACCGTCCCCCCGGAGATCCGATTGGGAGACTTATTACTCCGGAATTATTTGATCTGAACCTTGTCATGATGATGATACTAGAAATATTCATACGAATCTTTAATGCAGTAGTTTCTCGTTGCTTTCTGCATTCTTATGCCGTTGATCGCTTCAGCAATTCATCCGTTTTTGGGGTCAATTTCTCAGCCCCAGGGCAAGAGAGTGCCCTTACAATAACCAGTTCGTCCACCCGAAGCTGTTGGCCAGTTATTGGTGACTACTTATGCCGGTAGTCTTTCGGTCCATATTTGCATCCGCCCAATCTACATAGACGGACACTGTGATGCTAGTTTTGGTCCGCCACGGATATTTCATTTCCCCGACCCCACCTAAATCTAGGAGGCTTCGCCTATCCGCCACCTGGGGAGGCGCCCGATGGAGGACTAGCAACCCCATACGGGCTAGCAACCCCACACGGGAGATAGGATAGGAAATAAGAGGTTGGATTCCGCTTTAAAGCGATCCTTGGGTATTCCCGTTACAACGCAGAAATCAATGAGATCAGGCAGTTTGGTTGGATCCGTAGACCTATAGGTAGGTTCGCCTGTCGATATTTAGTTTAGGTTATTTTCATCCATAGCCTTTGAGAGTTCTCGGCCTTTTATAAGTCTAGAGCCCCATCGTGTATGCTTTGTATTATAATCTCCTCCGGCAACAAATCTACAACTAAGGAAGTTATAAAAGTGTTCAAATTGTACCTTTTTAATTGTGTCTTGGTGAACAGTAGACCACTGCCACAGCCATGGGACCGTTCCATTCCTTTGTTCCGCATAATGTTAACGTCGCCGATTGATTCGCAAAAAGGGTGTGAATCAAGCAACATTTAAAATAAGTAATTATAAAATAAAATTGTTCAAACATTTTTAGATGATTTTTATTGCAAATAAAAATAAAGGTGGTCCTTCGAAATTAAAAAGAATAATTAAACAAGCCAGAGTCGTATTTGGAGTCATGTTTGAATAGTTAATAATATTCACTCCAATCGCTCAGGCAGACAAAAAGTTACCATCTAAGGCGTCTGCCCAAACACATTGTATGGTGTTTTATGGAGTTTTTAATAATAATGGCTATGCCACCGTGTGCTGTACCATCTGGGTGTTGGGTGTCATAAATGGTGTAATTTGGTATTCTCAAATAGCTAATTTTCGTGAAGTGCGTTTCTGAAATTAGCATGAGGTGAATATTTTTCTTAAATAGGAACATTTTTATATGTTTGGTAATTGGGCTAGGCCGTTTGTAAGTTCAACATAGTTCCCATTTGCTTCAGTCCTGAGGAAATATGCTTGGATTTTTTATTATTGATGACGAATCTTAGTGATATTTTTTTAGAAATTTCTTAATCCTGATTATGGAGTGCCGAGTCCATCAAATATTTCAACCAATTTTTGTCGATAAAAAACCTACTCTTCTTCGCCTATATAAAAAAAATGTACTAATAAAATTTAGTAACATTATTGTATAGATATAAAAAAATAATTACTTACTATATTCATTTACTGCTTATCAGATGTGTTATTTTCAGTTAATCATGAGGATGATGTTGGCGCTGAGCTAGTGTCAAGTTCAATTCAAAAACCAATTATCGTAGCGAGTTGAAATTTTCAGAACATACCAAAAATATGATATTACTTAACATCTCGTATTTTTCATTAAAAAAAATTTAATATTTAAAAAAAAGTTCTCAAATTTTCAATAAAATACACTTTAGTTATAAATATAAAATTGGATGTGTAAAACAAAAAAATGTGTAAAACAACAAAATGTGTAAAACTTGACACTAGCATTCAAGCAATCTGCATGAAATTTGAAATTGGTGCCATTGCATTAACCAATCAGAAGAAAACGTGCAGTTCAAGCATTTTCAAAAAGAGGTCACCACTCAATGTTGACGCAAAGACGCAAACCATATCCATTATTGTATTGAGGTACAATATAAAGCGGTCATTTAAGCCTACCGCTTCGAGGTAGGTACTTAATTTATAAGCTGTTATCTACCTGATTCTAATGCTGTACCTATCTAATTTTGTGTAAACTCCATTGCAATATTATACCTGTTTGAAAAGGCATGCATCTTGAATAAAATAAAATATCTAAAGCAACTAGTGACATCTGCAAATTTTCATGAACTATAATTCCTTTTGATCTAGGACCTTAATATTTTTAAATTATTTTTATACTGATCATAAATTTTTCCTCTAGGAGCAGTTTTACCATCCCTCGGTTTAAAATATGCCAACTTAAAAAATAAAAAATGTAATTTGATATTTTATAAAGTTTTTTAATAACCCAATCCTATATTTAAGTGCAATTTTTTTGTAAATTTCTAATGCATATTTTGTCATATGCTTACAAAGTGTCTTAATAAGGCTAGGAATTTGCGATGCGCTCTTATGCATTCCAGAACAATTCAAAAACGACTGAATGGATTTTCTTCAAATTTGGAAATTATATTTATAATAAATTAAGGAAGGGCAAAGGCTACTTTTTTAAATCAAATTTTGTAATTTGGGTTTCAATTTGTTTAAATACCATGTTTGTAAACTTTTTAGCAAAAAATTTAAGTAGGAGAAATAATTACTAACGAAGAATTATTAATAAAAAAAGAAAAAAAAATCGGACAGGTGAAAAAAAATAATACGTTCCAGGACATCTCGAAAACGCACCAACACATCGGTTTGAAATTTTGAGATAATATTTGTAACATTGTAAGGACGGGCAGCAGGGGTTTTTAAATTAAAATTCTTTCTTTATAACAGTAATATTTATTTTAAAACCTAAAATTAATTATCAATTAATAATATTCTCCCTATTTAACTAATGTACATGTATAGGAGAACTCATAAATAAATTATTTGAAAATTTATTTTATCTATAACTTTTACCCTCAGGCCAAAAAAGGATCACTTTATTCCCTTGGTGCATAATGTACTATTTTTTCCTTTTGGCAAGTAAACAGAACCATTTTCTAACTTTAAAATAGAATACTTATTTTATTTTCGAAATTCAAAATTTTCACTTTCAAATTTTTTTTATATTGAACATTACGGGGGGGGGACCTGCTTTATATTCTTATTAGTTAAAATGGGAATCAGGAATTTAGAAAAAAATCAATTTCCCATTTGTAATAAATTCCCTATGTTCAAAAATAAGTAAACTAATTTTTTTAAAATTTTTAATAAAATTTATATAAATAAAACTGCATAACAAAACAATGTAGATGACTAATTATTATTTATCAATCATTACAAACTCTAATTAAGCGACTCGATGCAAGGGCGCCCGGAGGGAGGGGCAAGAGGGGGCACTTGCCCCCCCCCCTGGAAATTGCTTATTTGCGAAAATATGATAATATTTTCAATATATCGGAATCTTAAATTAGCAATAATTACTTCACATTACTACAAAAACACTCGTATATAAAATTAAATATTTATTTTTGCCGATCAGCTCCCGCACTATTAGGTGTTATTAATTCGCTTTAGTGATCCAGCACCCTGCGCCTAGACTACTAAAAGAGACATGCGGACATGCCTCCGCCAGTAAATAACGCAGTAAATAAGTTTATTTTTCTTTCTTCTTGGTTCCTATTTCCTATACATACACAAATACACAAATATATATGTTGGTAACTGTTGAACTGAACAGACGTGGCAAAAAGTGAGGTTAGGAACAAAAAAAAAACGTGACAAAAAGTGAGTTAATTTTTTTTCGATTATAATGGCACCTACAATCAATGACGTATTGAAACGTTTGGATAAGATGGAGAACTCTTTTTCATTAAAACTCGAAGATGTGGTTTCCACATTTACGAAAAAAATGGAAGACATGGAGAAGGCTTTTAACGAAAAAATTCTACAACACGAGGCAATAATCCAAGATTTACAAGTGGCAAATCAAGGGTTATTGAAAGAATTAAGTGGATTGAAGAACAATTATAGACATGACGAACAACGAGACTTAAGGAACAATATTATCGTTGTTGGAGCACCAGATTCGGCTGGAGACAACGCGTTAGATGAATTCATCAAGATAACAAAAAATTTGAAACTAGACATCGATCCTACAAATGTCAAGCGTTGTTTCAGAATTGGAAAAACAAGTGACAAAGCTTCTAGGGTAATTAAAGTGGAATTGTTTGACGGCAAAACAAAAAAACTCATCATGGACGCAAAAAAGAATGATAAAAACTTCGGTAAGTCCAAAAGTATTTATATTAATGATGAACTATCAAGAAGTAACCAAGAATTATTCCGTAAAATCAGAATACTTAAAAAGCAGTTAAATTACAAATACGCTTGGTTTGCGGAAAATAAATTTTTTATAAGAGAAAACGAAACATCTAAAATTGTTACTATCAATGATGAAAGCGATATTCAGAATTTAAAAAACTAATTGTTAAACTTAAATTTTTATATGTAAATATCCGTAGTATTAGAAATAAAGTAAGAGATTTTGAATTATTGGCTCAGCAATACAATAGTGATATAATAATTGTAACGGAAACTTGGTTGTACTCGAACGAAATCAACTACATGGGATTAACCAATTATACAGCTCTCCATTCATGTCGTAATGACAGGGGAGGGGGGGTCGCAATTTACGGTAAAGTAGGGGTCGAAATGGAACTGTTGGAAGAATTTTCAGGTAATTTCATTAATTACATAATCATAAATGTAGCTTCTTTAAATCTTAAAGTTCTTGGTTTTTATCGTAGTCAAAAATGCAGAGTAGATTTTTTCCTTTCGAAAATGGATGAATTGAGTTCTAGGTATAGAAATATGATTATCATTGGCGATGCTAACCTTAATCTATTAAGTAACAATAAAGACGTATCTGAATATAAATAAATAATTAACAATAACGGGTTTAGATTCTTAAACAGATTAAGTATTAAAGCTCCAACTAGAATTGACATTCATAGCAATAAAAGATCTATAATTGATCATGTTATTACTGATATTAACCAGATTAAAAAAAATTCAGTTAACATTGTAACCAATCAGATATCGGACCATAAGATAATAAACCTAACGGCTCAATTCAACAACCAAAAAGTCTGTAATATGCAAACAAAATCTATCTTTAATAAATCCAAAGTTGATTTTGAATTATTTGAAGAAATAGTCAAATCTACATTTCCAAATGCCAATATCACCAACTTTGAGGAATTGATTAATTATATTGATGATATAAAAATTAAATGCACTACAACTTTTAACATTAAAACAAATAATATATGGGTAAGTAATTCGCTATTATTGCTAATAAAGAAAAGGAATAAAATGTACAAGAAATACTTAAAAAATAAACTGGATATAATCATTTTGCAAAGGTATAAAAGATTAAAAAACGAATGCACATTATTAGCAAGAAAACTAAAACAAAACTATATTAATAAAACTATTGAATCATCCAATGGTAACCCAAGAAGAATGTGGGACCTAATCAATAAAATATTAAAAAATGATTTCTCTGGCCAAAACAGAAACAAAAAAAGAGACTTTATAAAAGAAATCAACTGGAACAACAAAGTAACAAGTATAAGTGGGGAAATAGCAAGTGCTATAAACAGTTTTTATACGGAAATTGGACCAATTCTAGCAAAAGATGTAAACGTTGTGAACATATTAGAAGATTTTCAAGAATCTAAATGGTCATCCATGGATAAAGAAAATTTCGAAGAGGCTCAAGTATTGCTGGCAATTAATTCACTTAAACAGAACAGTTCACCAGGACCGGATCAAATTTCAGTTAGGGATTTACAGTCAATAAAAGAAATAATTCTTCCAAAGTTAACTGAATTAATAAACATTTCATACAAAGATGGTAAATTTCCGATAATACTAAAAACTGCTAAAGTGATTCCAATTTTTAAAGCAGGTGATAGAAATGAATGTGGTAACTACAGACCTATCTCAATTACCAGTGTGTTCTCAAAAATTATTGAGAAACTAATTAAAGAAAAAATTATTAAACACATTGCAATTAACGGTGGTCTTGACCTTTATCAGTTTGGATTTCAACAAAATAGTGGCACGCAAGCTGCAATATTAAAGCTATTGGATTTCGTTCATGAAAAATTAGACCAAAGGGAATATGTACTAGCGGTATTTGTGGATCTTAAAAAAGCATTTGATACAGTTAATCATGATCTGCTCTGGCATAAATTAAAAAGTTTGGGATTTGATGAAAATAACATAAACTTTATTACATCTTTCTTTCGTGATAGAACACAATACGTTTATGTAAACGGTGAAAAGAGCACAAACAAACCTACCTCAATGGGATTCCACAAGGGACGGTTTTAGGACCATTATTGTACCTTCTGTATGTAGACAGCATACGTTTAGCAGGACTTCAAGCTAAGTACATTACTTTTGCAGATGATACGGTACTATTATATCACGGAAAGAACTTAGAAGATTTACAGGACGCAATAAATAGGGACTTACAAAAATACTATCACTGGACGGCTCATAATCGTCTTACTATTAACAGCACCAAAACTAAGTATATGATATTTTCTCAAAAGAATAAGAAATCTCCTTCGATTTCTCTAAAGATACAAAACATTGTTTTACAGAGAGTGACAAACATAAAATACTTGGGTATTATTGTAGATGATCAACTAACATGGCAACAACATACAAATTGGACTTTACAGAAAAATTCTCCTTTAATAGGAGCTATGAGTAGATGTAGTAAGTTAATCCCTTTAGAATATAGAATAATGATGTATCACGCATTTATTAAACCACATTACTTGTACTGTATATCAACTTGGGCGCACCAAAGTGGCAATATCGCGAAGATACAACGCCAACAAAATAAAGCACTAAAAGTTGTTTTCAATTTGGATTGGTTCACTGCAACAACAGAGATATATAAAGACAACGTATTTAATATAGAAGAACTTATATTTATGGAAAAAATGAAGATAATCTATAAAATTGAAAATAAACTATTAAAAAACTGTATACATCTAAGAAGACGAAACCAAATTCATGAATACAATACCAGGAAAAAGAATGATTATGTAATAAATACAGCAAGAACAAATATGGGGAAAAGAGCTACAACAATAAATGCCTTACAAGAGTACAACCGTTTACCGAATTACATTAAAGAAGCTAATTCTTTGAATATTTTTAATAAAGAAATAAAAAATTATGTCAATAAGCTAAAAAAAACTATAAACATAATATAAATACAAAACCATAAATAGTTGTAAAAATAAAGTTTTTTGTACACATTTACCAACTAATAACTTATATTTTAATGTATTATTTTATCTTTATACCAGCTCTGCTGAATGAGATGTATTGTAAATAAATAAATAAATAAATAAATATCGAAGTTAAGGAGGTTCAACTAAATTGTTTAATAAAAAAATATTTGTCTTAAATTTCTCGACGTTCACGCTGTTACATCTTTCCAAAATCCAATACAATTTTAATGGGTCCGGGAGGCGGTTTTTTTTAACGATTTTAACGACTTTGGGGTAAAAATTGGGCGTGGCAACTTACCTGAACTTTTTTCTATTACCATTTGCCCAAATAACCAGTTTAGAAGGAGGTTTGGAGGTGATCCCGACCAAGTACACAAGGATATCTCGGCCGTGCTCCCTCACAAGATGCTGGCAACATCTTTGAGGTATTAAATGCCTAAATACCTCTCCAATCTTGATTAAGAGATTAGGAAAGGAATCGGAAGACGTTGAACGTTATAAAAACCGATATATATATAAATATATACATAACATTATTATACCAGTTATATAATATGTGCGAGGTTTAACTATGGAATGAGCTTTAGGTACTGGATGGTGGTGCAAGCCGCATTATTTGCTTATCATTTATAATCAGTATGCAGTAGTAGAATTTAAGTATTTGTAATCAAACTTCAACTACGTAATACTTAAGTATGCTAGGATAACTGATCAATTTATGTTTTTGATAAACTTCCTTGGCAGATGCAAATATCATCGTTAAAACTGTTTACACCTGTCAAAAAAAAGCTATCACAAGCAGTAATATGCTAGTATGCAATAATAAAATTTAAGTATTCGTACTCACATATGAGGTATGTACCAAGTTAAATGTCTTTTAAAATTTTCTTACTCAAATTTAACTACTTCACAACTTGAATTGCATTTCAAGTATTTACTTGCTTAAATTTGAAACGTTGGTGTACTTATTTCTTATTCCAACTTCGTAAGTGCTTAACTTTTCTTAAACCCCATTTACTATGCAAAATATTTTTGTGTGAGTGACTTAAAAAAATTAATGTAAAAATTTTAATGAAATTCCCATAAGAGCAATGTTAATTTTATTACAATTTTTACAAATATTTTTTTAAATCGCTATATCTCAGAAACGATGCGGCAAAATTCAAAAATGTACAATATAAACAAAAATGATTGGAAATAAATTTACAAGAAAAAATGTCGAATACGTTTTGCGGTAAAATCGATCTTTATATGGCGGAAAAAGTCTCCGTACGATGCAATTTACATTGATAAATAATATAGGGAAATTGATGATCGTACGGAGACTTTCTTGAGTCACTGGTCTACATGTAACACTGTATTATAATTTATTTATAAGTATGATTATATTAAGTATATCTTAATCAAATCAATAAACTGACGTGAATAAGATGGCATACACGTGGCATTCTACTAAGAATTTAATCTATTACAAATTACGTCATTAAAGGCAGTGATCAGGAAGTTATATATGAGTGCTGTTGCTCCCCTGTTTATATTCGCATCTGTGGGTTCTCATTGAGTCACCTATGTTACGTTTTCTAGGGATTATAAAGATCGAAGATCATTTTATTTTCAAAATAGCTTTTGATTGCTTAATCTTTCAAAAGATACATAATATTATATAATTTAATAACAACAAATATATAATATTGCTAACATAAACATGTGGATACCTGTTTTAATTTAGATTTAATTATAATAATATTATAGCATGAACTACATTATTAAAAACAGGTTTTCATATATATAGTTTTTGGCTAAGGTTTTTGGTTAGTTCCATAATAAATAATTGCTATAACTAAGGGTGTAATTATTACTAGTGTGGGTTTTAGTTAAGTAGGTATTACCGTGGTTAAGAGATAAATATTCCAATTGAAAGAAATTCTGCAGTACGTGATTCGAACCACGAATTTCCATACCATGTAAATGAAGTAACTGATCACATTAAACGCTAAGCCCACTACTGTTAAAATACATGATTTTTAATTGTTTTTAATATCTATATTCTTTCTTCTATCTATCTCTATCTTCTATCTTCTATATTGTCGTGAAACCGAAAGCGAATGCACGAAGTTATTTTTCCGATTTCACATAATTTGTTTTGGTCATGCAGATTAGCTTTCTATTATTCAACAATACAGAAAAGTTAGCACAATTTTCATTTTTAAATTGACATTTAAGTTTTATTTTGTAAAAGTGCTTCTAATTTATTAATATGGTGCAGTGAAGTTTGTATCGTCATTTCTAAAAAGAAAACTTTTATAATTTAATTTTATTTGACTGTGTACACAAGGCTTACCATTGTAATTTTGGTTTCTTCAAGTTGAAGGCAAGTCGAAAGGGCATCTTGCAGAAGGCGCGCGTGGAACTTTGAGTTTTGTTGGACACGAAACTACAGTATCTTTGATAGCGGATAATTTTACCAAAAAGGGTGAAATCATTAGAAAAGTGAATTTAGTTGGAAGTTGCGTATAAAAACTTTTATCTGGAAAACAGAAAAATTTGTAGAGGCCATTTTGCTAAAATTTGAAGCAATAAGTAAAATTTTACAACTTACCTTGTGAATGAAGAAGATTACGTTAATAAAATCGTCTATTAATGTCAATGATATTTGTAAAACTTGGAAGAAATTAATTGGCACAATTATACAAAACACGGACGTGAATACATCTATACTATTATAGACGTATATCAAATACTATAGACTAATAATACGTTCAACTTCGAGAAAAATTAGGACTCCGACCTCTGGCGACTGGAAGTGTAAACAAATACGTTTTTAGGTTAAGGGCTGAAATATTCACCTCTTGTTAATCTGCTAAGTAACTAAAATTACCTGTAAACCTATCACGTGACGTGATTCGTCAAATAGCAGACATCCGTGGTATCCTAACCTGAAAATTATTTTTAAATATTGGTTTAAATGCGCATAAGTAGTTTTTGGCATTAGCGAATTGACACGAATTTTACACCTCGTCATGTTAGATGGCGCTAAAAAAAATATGTCTGACGAACTCTATGTAAAACTCGCGAAGTTGTACGTATTATAAATCTATAGTATTTGCGTATATTCACGTTATCCAACCTTATCCGATGGACACACACAAACAGCATTACACATACTTTTCGTTACATAAATTTATAAAATTTTTGAACATGCTACCAATATTATAGACGTATATTCACGTTACCCGACCTTATCCGATGGACACACACAAACAGCGTTACACAAACTTCTCGTTACATAAATTTATAAAAATTTTGAACATGCTACCAATATATTGTAGGCCTATATTCAGTTACCCGACCTTATCTGATGGACACACAAACATCGTTACACCGTACTTTTCGTTACATATTTTTATTAAATTTTTAAACATGCTACCGATTTTATAGACGTATTCACGTCAAACAGAAAAATCTGCAGAAATAGAAATTTTTAAAAACGATCTTAATAATGAGGAGACGTTTTAATGGAATTTTCTTTTTTTCTTGTTTTTACTTATAATAAATTTTATGAAATTAATATTTACGAGTTTATTAGATTTAATAATAAATTATCGCCACCCCAATATTTTGTGAAATTTCCATTTCAGAGTTTGCATAAAACTATTATGTAATTGTGTCTGTAATTGATTAAATGATTGAAAACGATTACCAATTCAAAATTATTACTGAAGATAATCCGATAAGTTTGTGTGCCAATTCGGAAATATTTCTATATAAAGCCCATTTGAGACAATGTCTAATTTTTTGAATTTTTCACACGAAAATTTTCCGGAGAGGTCACAGGGGTAACAGTATTGAGAAGGTTGGGAACCACTGATGTAGGGTATACTTTTTGTACACACAAACCCACATTTTTCGTTTCATATTTTTTTAAATTTTTGAACATGTAGGGTATACTTGTTGTACACACACACATTTTTCGTTGAATTTACGATGAAAGGGGTAATATAATTGAAAACACAATTTCTGCACAAAGAGTTTATTCTGTATTTTACATATATAAGTAACTTCTAAAAGAGGTCTTTATGTGTCGGATGCCGTAGCTGGTCTGGTCTTATTTTTATGTATGTACTATGTATTGCGATAAATTTTCAATTAATTTTAATTCCTGTTTTCGTGATCATTTTAATGCGATATAATTTTTAAATAATTATAATCCCTGGTTTCGATCATCAAATTAATGCGATAAATTTTCAATAATTTTAAATTCCCTGGTTTCGGCTACCATATTTAATGCGATGTCCAAATGCGTAAAATAGTTATGACGCTAAAGAAAACCTAATTATAAAAATTACCTTTTTGAACATCCATCCCTTTTGTTATGAGCTTGAGATTCCATTAACTTATTGTGATGTTGAATAATTAAAGCAAATTTTGTCAATTTATAATTTTATAATTTAATCGAAAGTCAAACAAAATTTAATTTTACAAATACACAGCTAAGTAAATTTCGTATAGCATTAAAAGTTTCAAAATTTTTATGTTTTGGATCGTAATCCGTATTACATCTGTTTACCAAATAAATCAATTCCGTCTCGTTGCAATTTTGGTCACATTTAAAATTTAGCAATTCTTTCAACCACCTAGACAAAGTTACAATTTTGATGGCAATAAATACAAATTTTTAATAAATCAAATTTATCGTGGTTTTACTTTACGAAAATTTAATCGTTTATGCACTTTTCAAATGTTCTCACCCTATTAGTTTGAAGTTTTCATTTGTTTGTTGCTGTTTGTTTCAATCATTTGTTGGGACATCTGCTGCGTTACTTGTTGATAATAATGTTTGGTCGTGAATAAATTTTTGATTTTTCTTTCTGTAGAAATTATTTGCACAAGCACTCTTACTCTGAATTTGTAATCTCCAGGTAAGTTAAATATTTTAATTGTATTTATCAATTACAATTAAAATTCAAATTTTATTTAAATTTTTGACTCTGGGCTCTTAATTTTCGAACTTAACGAAATGACGGCCTACTCATCGACTTCATTGATAAATGTTGGCATTTGTCTTTTCATTCAAAGATCTTGGACCAAAAAGATCTTTCATATTCATAATTGTTGAAGATTCAACTCAAAGTTTCCCTAGCTGTGCTTTCTAATTTTACTTAATTATCATCAAAAAATATGAAACCGAATTATTCATCACCATGAATGTTCATTTTAAAGAAAAATCTCACGAGCTTAAAACAAAATTTATCTAATTGAATGTTTTTAAATTAATCCCTGTTTTTAAAAAATTTATTTATACCTAAAGAAGTTTATTCAAAATGAAACATGACAGTATATACGCCTTACAGGCCTAGTAGGCTAGTAGGACCATGGCTTCATCTGTCACCCTCTTCCATTCTTTCCTATCACGAACACAATTTCTCAAATCTTCCCTTCCAATTCCAATCAAGTCTTCCTGCACTTCATCTCTCCAGCGATTCCTCGGTCTACCTCCTCTTCTTGTACCTCCAAATAACATATTCCAAATGACCCTTGGGACTCTGTCCTCGTTCTTTCTTGCTAGGTGTCCCAACCATCGCAGCCTCTGCGCCTTTACACATCCAACTATGTTTGGTTGTCCATACATCTCGGCTAGTTCTCGATTTGTTCTTATTAGCCATTGTCCATCTGAATATTTTCCACCGTAAATCCTTCTCAGTATCTTCTCTCCCACACTTCCAGTATTAATTGTTCTCGCGTTCTCAGCGTCCACGCTTCTACTCCGTACATTACCGATGGTCTTATAACCGTTCTATAAATTCTTGTTTTGATTGACCTAGACAACACTTTGCTATTGAGGATTGATTTTAGTGTAAAAGAGCTTCTTGTACCCGCGCCATTCTAGCTTTTATCTCTTCTTCGTGTCCTGGCACTGTTGTTATTGTCGTTCCCAAGTATTTAAAAACGCATACTTCTTCAAAATTTACGGTTTTATTCTCCATTGTTATTTTTATAGATTTCCCTTCTATAAACCTCTTGTCACTCCACACCATATATTTTGTCTTGCTCTCGTTTACTTCCAATCCAATTTTTCTGGCAGCTCCTAAAAGTTTTTGCGTGACTTCTTGAATCTCCTTCTTTGTTCGTGTTATGAACTGTGGTCTGGTCTTATTTTTATGTAGCCGCTATCCACGAACTTAGGGAAATACGTCATCAGGGTGACTAACTATTCTTAAGGTGTCGATTATAATTAAATGGTTCCTAACACTCGGCCATCCTGACAGCAAAACGTTCTCGTTTTTTTTCTATTTGTTTCCAAAATGCTGGTATCTGTAATAAGATAAAAGTGGTGCAGTTATTAAGTTTTTGAGAAGTTATTATTTAACCCTTTAAAGGTTTTGTTTTTCTAAAACCTTTTTACAGGTTTTTATTTAACCCTTTAAAGGTTTTGTTTTTGTTTTAAACCTTTTTACAGTTTTTTTTAAACCTTTTTACAGGTTTTTATTTAACCCTTTTTCAGGTGTTTTTAAAACCATTTTACAGGCTTTTATTTAACCCTTTTACAGGTTTTTCTTTAAAACCTTTTTATAGGTTTTTATTTAACCCTTTTACATGTTTTTTTAACCTTTTTACAGGTTTTTTTTAAACCTTTTTACAGGTTTTTATTTAACCCTTTTACAGGTTTTTTTAAAACCTTTTTACAGGTTTTTATTTAACCCTTTTACAGGTTTAGTTTTTTTTTAAACCTTCTAACAGGTCCTATTTTTATTTACCAGTCAGACGTTATATACGTTCATATATATTGCGATGTCCAAATGCGTAAAATTTGTTTTGAAGCTAAAGAAAACCTAATTAATTACCTTTTTGAACATCCATTCCTTGTTATAAGCTTGCGATTCCTTTGACATATTGATGTTGAATAATTAAAGCAAGTTAGTCAAATTAATTTATAATTTAATTGAAAATTAAACAAATTTAGATTTTACAAATTTCACAGCTAGGCAAATTTCGTATTGCATAAAAGTTTTAAATTTTTTATGTTTTTAATTTTATTCCGTATTACATCGGTTTACCAAATAAATCAATTTCATCGAATTGTAACTTTAATCATATTTAAGATTGAGTAATTTTTTCAACTATCTAGATAAAGTTGCAATTTTGATGGCAAAAATACAAATTTTATAATAAATCAATTTTATCGTGGTTTCACTTAACGTAAAATTAATCGTTCCTGCGCTTTTAAAATGTTCTCACCCTATTTGTTTGAAGTTTTCTTTGGTTTGTTGTAGTTTGTTTCAATCATTTCACCTTCTGTCGTGAATAAATTTTTGATTCTTCTTCTTTTTGTTTAAATTATCTGCACAAAGCACTCTTACTCTGAATTTGTAATTTCAGGTAAGTAAAATATTTTAATTGAATTTATCAATTACAATTAAATTTTAATTTTATTTAAATTTTTGACTCTGGGGTTTAAATTTTTCTCCCTCCTTGATTTTTGTAACTTAGAAAACCTTTTAATTTTCGAACTTATAGTGGTGGGATTGCAGATTCGGCGCATTATAATTTTAAACACTTTCGTTGATTTAAACACTTTATTTTAAAAATTTATAAAAACTGATTGAATACCGATCGATTTCCTTGATAAATTTGACATTTGTCTTTTCATTCAAAGATCTTGGACCAAAAACATTTTTCTTATTCTTAAGGCTAAGAATCATCAAGCTAGCTTTGATTCACGAACGTGTGAGGGCTTGTAAGCTACGATATTTTATAATTCGTAGGTAGGCAACACGTTTAACAAATTTTTTGGTTGCTCTACTAGCTATATTAAAATAGTAAAATTATAGGAATCTAATTTTGGAATATACGAGAAGCTCCGCCTTTTAAAATACGAAAATTTCCCTCTCTGTTATTTAAACATTTTATTAATCGTAAGGGTGGGATATTTGCACTTTCCATCATTAACGCAGGAATATGTAATTCTTATTGTTCCCTTTGAATATATAAGATCGTATAAATTATTTTATAATAAAATGGCTCCTAGTAAGAAACCTTATTCGAAAGTAGGAAAAAAGACTAAACGTGCTGGAAGCGTAAAAAATTTGAAGAAACTCCAAAGTTTAGTTTGCAAGTTATAATAATTAGGAATGGGATTTATATGTACTTATAAAATTATTAACAATAAAATATAATATGTAAATGCGTATAAATTCGATATAATATAATAATTTTGTACCTGATGAAAAAAATTTCACAATCGTATAAAATTTTGCCCAGTACATCTGAGATTTAACCTTGCAAGAGATAAGGAATGCATAAAACTCAATTCCAATTTGCTTTTGCAGTTATCCAGCGATAATTTTCTTATGTTCTATTGCAGATTACTATGTTCAAAATTATGTATACAATACATTTAATTCACAACAATGTTATACATAATTAGTATGTTATGTTAGAATATTTGAAAAAGTAACAAGTAAAAAGCATTATATAAATTTTATTTTACTGGGATTTTTTATAACCCAAGCACTCACTAAAGGCTTCATCGAGTCGCTTAATTAGAGTTTGTAATGATAAACAATAATTAGTCATCTACATTGTTTTGTTATGCAGTTTTATTTATATAAATGTTATTAAAAATTTTAAAAAAATTAACATAGTTTACTTATTCCGGGTGACCGTCCGATTTTGAACATAGAGAATTTACATGGGAAATTGATTTTTTCTAAATTCCTATATTCTAAATTCTGATAAGAATAAAAAACAGGTCCGTAGCCAGGGGGGGGGGGAGCCGTAATGTTTAAGATAAAAAAATTTTGAAAGTGATTATTTGAAATTCGAAAATAAAATAGGTATTCTATTTTAAAGTTGGAAAAAGTTCTTTTTTCCTAACATATTTGCCGTACTTTATTGTTGTTTACCTTGTCAGCTTATAGGTCAACCCGATTTATCCTTTTTTACGTGAAAGGCATGGAATTAATTTAATACAAAAACGATGAACCGTAAACATAAAAGCTGTTCTGCTGTTAAGATTAATATTACCAGTGACAACAGCAACTGCCGAGAGAAGTTCTTCTAAATTAAATCGAATAAAAACTTATTAGAGAAATTCTGCAAGTAAGGAAAGGCTAAACGGTCTAGCGATCATGAATATTCATAGGGATCAGTGGCAAACTAAAGAGGGGGGCACCGCCCCGGGACTTGCAAGGAAAAGGGCCCGATTTACGTAAAATTATTATTAAAATTACTTACTTAATTCCTTTGTCGTAGCCATTGAAAGCATTTATTTGGTAAAAATTTTATTGGAATTTTGTAGCTACATTTGTATTACAATAATACATTCAAAAATTTCTAACTTTTAAACCCTGTTGACCTTGAAAACTCAAATTTTACCGCCTGCCGCGCTCGTGGTAGCTTCGCCCAACTCCACCTTTTTGTTTACAACATTAAAAATTCTCAGAAGGGAAGCCTTCAAAATTTTACTTTTTACAAGTGTCCCCCCCAAAATTAAATCCTGGCAACGGGCCTGATAAAAAGTATATCAAATTAAAGAGATTTTTGTTCCGCGTCTAAAGATATTTAATACTTAATATTTTGTTTTTTAATTATTGTAAAAAAGTGATGATAAGATTTCCATCAGGCTTTTGTTCTTCTTTGTATTCTTCTTTATAGAACCGTCCTGACTTTTAAAGACTTTCTTCATATAGTGGGGGCCGGTAGCAAACTACGGTTACAGATTTCACCGAAATTTTTGCACTGGGTGAGAGGTAATGGTCTCTATAGTTGATATATATTATACAATTTGCGGATGGTCCAGTAGTTCTTCCAAAATTAATAAAAATTCTAGATCCAAGATTTGCCGTGGTTGCGCTCCGAGCCGTTTTGACAGGCGCTAAACTCATTAAAAACATCCCTCATAGGGCACGGAACTCGAAAAATGACGAAATTCGAAGGCTGGGATCCGAGATTTGCCAATGTCAGGAGCAGGGAAAACTTACCCTCCGCACGCTCTTCGGGCGGCTCTGGGCGGTTTTTGTAAATTGTTTCAAAAGCCAGGTGGTAAATGCACTCGAAAATGCAGGAACTAGAATGATGTTATCACTTCAACGGCATGCACTTGAATAATATAGCATAGCATAGTTTGATTGGCTAAGGAGCATGTTGGTGCCGAGGCACCATTATCTCCTTCATATGGTGATCGATATTTGACAGTGCAGCGATTTGCTGAATAAAATTATGCTTACCAACCCCGAGGGGGTTAGTTGACTGTACGATGACAGAATTAGTTGTTTAAACGTGTAATTTAACTGTTGCTGGTTGAAATTAACGCACTGAAGTTTAATAATTGCTTTTATCTCCCCACCATAATTACAATTGCCATGACCCAAGTAGAGCACACGTACCGGCAATAGAATGACTTTTTAAAGCTTACGTGAAGGTAAACTCGTAAAATTTACATCAAAAAGTCAATTTCCAATATAAAATTGTGAAGTAACCTAATAAATAAAAATAAATAAAGCTAATAAAATTGTGCTTTTTCAGAATATTCATTAGTTTTCTTTCCTACTTTGAAGGAGGACAGCCGTAGAATACTACCTCGAAGCTAAAAAGGTTAAAAGTTCTTTTTAGTCAAAATTAGCATTGAAAACAATTTTGTGAATGTTTGAAATTTTTGTAATTTCGCTCTAAACTAGAACAGTTTTGTTTGCAAATATTTTAATAGTCGTGTAGAATGCATGTTTCCAAACTTGTTGCAGAATATACCATTCTACACGGTCTTAGCAGCTTACACACTTAATCGTCAAGCTGTTACTGTCTTAATTTAATGAGTGGAAAATGTGCACGAACTACGACTTATTTAGAATACTCATAATTTTCAAAATTTACAAACTATTTCCAAAAATTTGAATTACGGAAATAAAATAAAAATGAAATTTTATTGCAAATTATGTTCATTTAATTAATTTATTATTGAAATACACAGTGCCTTTATTACAATTAAGGGGTCCCTGCAGTCTAGCGCTGTAAAATTTGAGGCATTTTCAAGATTTTTTTTTGAAGGTTAAAGTAATGAACAACAATATTAAAACTCTTTAGATGTATTATCATTGTGAATACCTATATACAATTTTTTTTTAATTGAGAATTATTTTTAATTACGACAAAAATAGCGCTAAATAACAACCTTTCAAAAAAATGTACTTGGGCGACGTTGCGGATTTTGACTCTTCATTTGTTTGGCAAAATTACGCTCTTTTGAAGTTTAAATTCTAAAATCAGGCTTGTTTTTACCAGTTTTTCTATGTAAAAAATACCAAGTTTTTGAAATAAAAGTTGATTTTGGTTCCAGCGATAACCAATATACCAATAATAAAAATACAAATATGAATAACTTATTTTGTTTTGATTATACAAATTTATAGATAATATTAGTTTTTCACCCACACTTTTATTGTTAGTGATGCTTTTCTTTTTCAAATTAAAATTATTCTAAATATATAATATATTATTTAATGAAATGTTTTTGTATCCATCCAAAAAGTAAACAGATTACATTTACCATGTGGTGTATTAGAAACGAAACGCAAATCCCCACCAGAACATCATTTCGTAGATTATTTCTTGCATTGCAGCTCAAAATATTATTTATATCTAAGTTGAAAACCATTATTTCCATTATTTATTTGAGCGACTGTAAAAGTCTTGTAGCCATCTCTATGATAATGGCTGAACTATAATCATTAATTTAATCTAAAATTATTCCCGCCTGATTTGAATTGAACGATTATTTCTAATTAAATTTTTAACGTGTTATAGATAAAATAAATTTTCAAATAATTTATTTATGAGTTCTCTTATACATATACATTAGTTAAATAGGTAGAATATTATTAATTGATAATTAATTTCAGGTTTTAAAATAAATATTACTGTTATAAAGAAAAATTTTTAATTTAAAAACCCCTGCTGCCCGTCCTTACAATGTCACAAATATTATCTTAAAATTTCAAATCGATGTGTTGGTGCGTTTTCGAGATGTTCTCGAATGTATGATTTTTTTTCACCTGGCCGATTTTTTTTTCTTTTTTTATTAATAATTCTTTGTTAGTAATTATTTCTCCTACTTAAATTTTTTGCTAAAAAGTTTACAAACATGGTATTTACACAAATTGAAACCCAAATTACAAAATTTGCTTTAAAAAAATAGCCTTTGCCCTTCCTTAATTAATTGTAAATATAATTTCCAAATTTGAAGAAAATCCATTCAGCCGTTTTTAAATTGTTCTCGCATGAACAAGAGCGCATCGCAAATTCCTAGCCTTAATTGTTGAAGATTTTAAATCAAATTTTCCCCAGCTGTGTTTTTTAATTTAACTTAAATGTTATCAAAAAAATATGAAACCGAACTATTCATCATCCTGGAAGTTTATATTAAAGAAAAATCTCATATTCTTATAACAAAATTTATCTAATTTAAAAGTTTCAAAATTAATCCCTGTTTTAAAAAATTTTATTTATACCAAAAGATGTGAGTTCAAAATGAAACATGACAATATATATACAGCCGTGTTCAAAAGAAGTTGGCACCCCACGTTTTCTCCATATTAAGTTGGCTAGGTCTAAATTTTTAAACAAATTGTACCTAAACATATATACATACCTTTCACCTTTTAAAAAGATTACAATGCAAATTTGACTAAATCACAATTAGGGCAACTAAAGATGTCTGTTATAAATTAGTTGCTACCATGCCTGATCGCCTAAAAAGCGTCATTAGGGCAAAAGGTGGTGCCACCAAATAATGAAATTTACTAATAAACTACATTATAGTCTCAATCTACATTTGCAATTTCTTTTATTTAAAACCCTTCAAAATACCTAAAACTCCATAAAACGTAAAAATCCACAGGGTGCCAACTTCTTTTGAGCACGGCTGTATATATTGCCATGTATGATGTGTGGAATTAATTGATTTACCTAAAGTACTTTGTTTATTTTGTTTTGCATTATTTTGATGCATTACGAGTCATTCCGATTTAACGTTGAACCTAGAAGGTAAAATTTAATTAAACTTTTGCTTATTTAAAGTCATTATTTTCAATTCTCATATTTTACCTTACATATAGCAAGATGAAAGGCTGGCCTAAAGTTTACTTCAAGGGCAGGTTTATTTTAGAAACTTCTTTGCATGGGAAAACGTCTTTAATTATTTTATCATTCGTTGTTCTTAAAACTTCGTTTGATCAACTTTCTTCTAGGTCTTACAAATAAATCATCAATTTATGTTGGAAAAGAAAGCTCATACACTAGAATTCAATTGTCAAAACTTCATACGATGATAAATCCATGCTACCTTATCGAAGGAAACTAATAGTAACAGTTTCTTTCTGAAAATTATGATTTATGTATTGGGATCCGTCAAATGAGCATATGACATCTGGTGGTAAAATATGTTATTAGGTTAAGGGAAAAAAATAAACATGTATATAATAGTAACTTCATTGTGAATTGTTAAGTTTTATATTATTATTATATTATGTCAGCCTATAATTTATACTTTATATTTATCATTATTTATCAATTTAAAAATTACACGATTGCACGTAAAACTCTATCCCGTATTTGAAACTTTCCCTTAAGTCCGCCATATTTTCTAAGCTCCTCCCATTTGACGGATCCCAATAAAATTGTATTAGTTATAAGAAGGTTAAATAGTATTTAAGGTGCCTACCAAATTTTAAACCAAATGATAGTGTTGTTTCATTCATGTGATTTTGTATTTGACATTTGGGTGAAAACTTATGTAAAGTGTTTGTTTGCGGAATAACTATTTCTGGATAGTGAAACTTATATAAAAAGAATCTGTAGGAGTTCATCTAATTTTCAATACAAAGATGAAAGCAATCATAAGATATTTATGAGCATTTTAGGACAGCACAGCAACCGAGAAAGAATATGGTTACCCTTTCGCTTGTAGAAGATGTTAGGATGAACGAAATGACATGAAATTTGTTCAGTAGCATGTTCACCTATGGAGGAAACTTTCCACCAAATTTGGAGAAAATCTGTAACAAAATATTTTGAACAATTTCCTTGGCCAAGTAAAAAAATTTTGTATATTTGAGTAAACAATTGAAAAGTCTAGTTATTTTTCAAAAAGGTATAAATAGCAGTGCCGAAATGCACCAAAAAGAGTATTGTTTTAACTGTGAAGGTGAAAGGATTGTTCTTTTTAACCGCAGATTTCTTTTTGAACTTTTATAAAATTTTGTTATTTGAAAAAATTGTGCTACGAATGGGCGAGATGGTTATGTTAGAAACATTTGGGAAATATTGATATAATTTGGAAGCTTATTTATAAATTTTGATGAATGGACTGAGTAAATTCAAATTTTTGGACATAACGCAGTGCCTGTATAAAGCTAAAGTTATCCTTTTCTTGATTGCTCATTCGAAGATTGGTGTAGTTAAAATCACGGTCCTACAAAAATTAAGGTTTGAGTGTAAGATAGTTGAATTTTGTTTGAAATTACATAATAAGTTAGAAAGATTTCCTGTGGTTTTTTCAGATAGTGTTATGTTATGTTGATGACTTATGTTTTTCAATTTAGTGAGTGATATTATTATTTTTAGTATCAGTAGTATTGAAATAAAGGTGTTCTTTTTTAAATTTAACTTTTTTTACAAGTTTGTCTATGGTGTGTATTGGGTATCCGTTATGTTATGCAAGTTGTTTAATAATGTTAAATTCTCGGCGACGTCAACTCGGCAACCGGTCAACTCGGCAACCGGTCAACTCGGCGACGGGCAACTCGGCGACTGGTCAACTCGGCGATGATCAAGTCGGCAACGGCTAACTAGGCGACGGTCAACTCGGCAACCGGTCAGGTCGGCGACAGGTCAATTTGGAGATTGGTTTGGCCAGCGACAGGAGAAATAAGTTAGGTTACTTAATCGATATTACAATGCGATACGATAAATAATAGAAAACCAACAAATAAAATGTATTGTTTATTGTTACTGTTTATTGGTTAACAAATAATAATAATAAAATTAACAAGTATAATAAATTAAATACATTAACCCA
Organism: Cantharis lateralis; assembly: GCA_963170105.1. Taxonomy (NCBI): domain Eukaryota; kingdom Metazoa; phylum Arthropoda; class Insecta; order Coleoptera; family Cantharidae; genus Cantharis; species Cantharis lateralis. The sequence continues at coordinate 18,080,253 of OY720629.1, forward strand.
TATTATAGTTATAAGATATACCGCGAAGATATTCTATAATATTTTGCCGATTATAATTACTAACCTTGCTTAAAATTCTTCTATCGGCATCCAAATATTTTTTTCTTTTTCTATTTGGTGCATGGCCAACAATATTTCGTTCATAATCGATATCATAATCTTTTTGCACAATTTTCAATTTGTTTATGAAATTCCATATCGTATGGTGTGAAATTCCACTACCAAAGGCTAATATTGTAGCTTTCAATAACAACCAACACAATCAAGGAAAAGAGTGGCAGACACAGAATTACCGATGCCGACTTACCGAAACTATCACCCATTTCTGTGTTTCTAGCTCATTAGCCGTCATCAGTACCACATACTATGTTATCACTTGATTGTGTGCACATATAACAGGCAAATTGTCGCAATTATGCAAGAGGACTGTTAAATACACGTCAAACTTACACAATGCAACGTGCCAACGTGCAATCTTGAGCTACTTTAGCGCTCCAATGTGGTTTACACTAACGATAAAAATATTAAAATTTATTGCATTAGAAATTAAATAACAACCAACACAATCAAGGAAAAGAGTGGCAGACACAGAATTACCGATGCCGACTTACCGAAACTATCACCCATTTCTGTGTTTCTATATGTGCACACAATCAAGTGATAACATAGTATGTGGTACTGATGACGGCTAATGAGCTAGAAACACAGAAATGGGTGATAGTTTCGGTAAGTCGGCATCGGTAATTCTGTGTCTGCCACTCTTTTCCTTGATTGTGTTGGTTGTTATTTAATTTTTAATGCAATGAATTTTAATATTTTTATCGTTATTGTAGCTTTCGGTGGCACGCTTCTGCAAAATTGTGTGTTCGGTCGCTGCCACTTAGCGTTCGTGAGTACACAGACCAAATATTTGAAGGAAATATTGCGGTAGCTCTTGTTCCGTTATTTCGAAAACGACTTATATATTGCGATGAATTACCAATAATTTTAACTCCCTGTTTTCAAGGCATTATTTAATGCGGTGAAATTGAAAATATAATTTTTAATTTTTATTCTTATCTCAGAGTGCATACGTGGTCTAATCTAATCGCGCTCAACATGCGGTGTGCCGTAAGGTTTATTCGAGCCCTACACGTTGCGGCGTCATATAAATGCGATGTCCAATTGCGTAAAATAGTTTAAAATTTAAGAAAACCTAGTTAATTACCTTATTTTCGGAACATCCATCCCCTTTAGTTATTAGCATGAGACTCCTTTAACTTAATTACTTGTGATGTTGAATAATTAAAAGCAAAAATTTTGTCAATTTTAAAATTTATAATATTATCGAAAAGTTAAACAAAATTTAAGTTTACAAATACACAGCTAAATAAATTTTATGTAGCATTTAAATTTCAAATTTTGATGTTTTTGATCATCATCCGTATTACGTCGGTTTACCAATAAATCAATTCCGTCTTATTGCAATTTTGGTCTTATTTATATTTTAGTAATTCTTTCAACCACCTAGACAAAGTTGCAATTTTAATGGCAATAAATACAAATTTTTATAAATCAATTTTATCGTGGCTTTAAACTTTACGAAAAATTAATCGTTCGTACACTTAAATTGTTTTTGTTGGGTATTCATAAATACGTCATATACATAAGTTAACGACAACAACTAGGAACATTAAGACCAGTGTCAAATACACAATCATAGTGTTAGGATACTCATGTTAGTCGTAAATAAAGGTTATAAAAAATATAATGTTATTATTTTACTAATACACAACATGGTGTCAGGTGTTAAAAGTTATAAAAACGAAGCATACTGAAGTGAAAAAATTTCATAAATTCAAAAAGCTTACAAAAAGCGTGATAACCGAAGTGAAACAATTTCACCAATACAAAACTTATAAAAAGTGTGAGAACTCAAAGTTGAAAATAATTTTCAAAGTAGTTGTGGAAGACTGTTGTGATGAGAGCTCTTAATTTCTCTCTTAAGCTTTTTGATCTCCTTTTCTAGTCGGGATATTGCTGAAGAATGCTTTCGTTTATGCGATTTTCCCATTTTCACAAATTCACTAACTTATAATTCACACTTGCGTGGGATGCGTGTAGTCAGGACGCGCACAAAAACAAGAATGAGGAACCGAAACCACTAGGACAAGGATGGATAGGGTGACCGAGTCAGATTTTCCTTATTTAACTTTGAAGTGTGGTCTACGACGCCTCAAATACAGATACTACAAATTGAAATTGAAGGAAGAAGGATAGAAATACAATTAATAAAAATATACGAGAAAAGTGCAATTTATATATTTAACTTACTAATAAATATCCTCGTAAAAATATCTCAAATTATAATTAATTAACATTTTAGTTATTAGTTAAATTAAACTCATTGAAAAGACTAAACTAAAAATACATCTTCGGTGCGTCCAATTGTCGCGCGGTCATATATCCGCGTCCAAATTGTCGTATGCTCAAACTGTTGCATGTGCCCAATTCACGCGCGCCCAAATCTTCGCGTCGAATTGTGTATGCGTCCAATTGACGCGCGCCCAATTGTTGTATGCGTCCAATTGTCGCGCGGCCAAATTACAGCGTCCAAATATCGCGCGGCCAAATATCCGCAACGTTTTGACGGGATACCACAAGAAGAAAGAATGATCCGCGACAGAATTGTTATGGGAATTAATGATTCGGGTCTACAGGAAAGGTTGCTACGAGTCCCAGACTTATCCCTAAATACAGCTATAAATCAGTATCGTGCAGCGGAAGCTGGAAAAGAGCAGGTAAAAACGCTACAAGAAAAAATGGAAACAAGCAGTATCCATGGACTAAAATCGAGTTATGAAAGAAGAAGACCAAAGCAACATGCAGCGTCATCAAAAGAAAAACAGAAAAACAAATGTCGAAAGTGTGGTGGTGAACACGGATATGGTATGTGTCCTGCATTTGGTAAGTCCTGTTTATTTTGTCACTCCAAACATCACTTTGCAAAAATGTGTGAGCAAAAAGTCAAACGCAAAGAGGCTGTGCGACCAAACAATAAAAAAGTGCACCAAGTACAAAAAGAACAAGATGAAAGTGATGAAAGTGAATTTTATTTAGAAACAATAGGGGTAATTGATAACGAAAACATAAAAAATATTCAAGTTAGTTCGTTCAATAGCGTAGATGAGAAAAAATGGTTAGAAACTGTAAAAATTTGTAATACTCAGATAGAATTCAAATTAGACTCGGGAGCAGAAATTAATACAATACCTATAAATGTTTATAATAATCTTAAGGATAGGGGTTACAATCTTGAGTTGAGACCAAGAAACGTTGTACTTACTTCGTATAGCGGCGATAAAATGAAGCCAGAAGGAGAAATAACTTGTGTTTGTAAAATACAAATAAAGAATTAACGTGCAAATTCATGGTAATAAATTCCAACTCGACACCTTTATTAGGGTTGCAAGATTGCGTTAGGTTTGGGTTAATAAAAAGGGTAGATAAAATATCTATGGCAGACTCAAAAGAAAGTATTCATAGCCCAAAATAACGAAATTTTCACAGGTTTAGGAAGAATAGGGAAATATAAAATTAAATTAAGGGAAAATGTGATTCCTATAGTCAATCCAATACGTCGAGTTGTTGCAGAGAAATTAAAACTACCGTTAAAAAATACACTTGATTCGTTAGAAAGAAAAGAAATTATAATTAGAGTAACAGAACCTAAAGAGTGGTGCCAAAATTTACTAATAGTCGAAAAACCGAATAAGTCGTTACGTCTATGTTTAGACCCAAAAAGATTAAATGAATATAATTATCATACGTGAAAGGTATCCAATACCATCTCAAGAAGAGATTTGCAACGCTTTAACAGGAAAAGCAATATTCACCATGCTTGATTTTAAAGACGGGTTTTTCCAAGTCGAATTAGATTTAGAAAGTAGCTACATTTGTACTTTTGGAACACATTTTGGTAGATACAGATTTAAACGTATGCCATTTGGAATTAGTTCCGCCCCCGAAGTTTTTCAGGAACTAAATACCAGGTTATTTGGAGACATACAAGGGGTGGAAATCTATTTCGATGATGTTACAATAGCAGGGGAAAACGAAAACAATCATGACGAAATTCTCAAAAATGTCATAGATAGGTCTAAAAAGTATGGTGTTAAGTTTAATACATTAAAAGTACAATACAAAGTAAAGGAGGTAAAATACGTAGGTCGGATAATTTCAAAAGAGGGTATAAAACCAGATCCAAAGCATGTAGAAGCAATATTAGTCATAGAACCGCCTAAAAACTTAAAAGGGTTACAAAAGTTTTTAGGCATGACTAATTATTTAAGTCAATTTATTCCAAAATATTCTGAATTAACAGCGCCATTAAGGGGTCTTATTAAAAATGGTGTAGACTGGGTTTGGGGCCAAGCACAAACTGAGTCGTTCAAGAACTTAAAATTAAGCTTAACAAGCGCGCCTACGTTAAAAATATAATGAAATATCTTAATGATGTAGTACATGTTAATTAAACTGCAAAAATTGAATAAAATTGATTTTTAATTTACGTAATAATACAATGAATGATAGTTTATGACACTTTTGATCAAACGTGTTTCGTTCTTCGGAACTCGTCAGATAAACAATTTTATTCAATTTTTGCAGTTTAATTAACATGTACATCATTAAGATATTTCATTATATAATTTCACATGTTACGAATTAATCCTATCAACTACGTTAAAAATAATAGATTCAAATGCGCAAATAGAAATACAAACAGATAGCTCAAATTTTGGAATTGGTGCGTGTCTCTTACAAGAAGGACAGCCAGTCTCATTTTATTCCAAAACATACACCGATAGTCAGGTACGCTGGGCACCTATAGAAAAAGAGTTGTTTGCAATTTGTGCTTCAGTAGAAAAATTTCATCAATTCATTTATGGACGAAAAGTGGTAATAAAAACTGACCACAAACCATTAATTTCGATCGTTAAAAAAAACATAAACAAAATAAGCGCCAGGCTACAAAGAATGGTACTAAAACTTCTAAACTATGATTTAATTATTGAATATTTGCCGGGTTTAAAAATGTTTTTAACTGACTTCCTATCGCGTAACCTAATAAAAAATAATGCGAAAGATGACGAAATACTTAGTGAAACAGTTCATGTAAAAAAAAAGAATTGCCAGTTTCAAAATACAGACTTGAACAACTCAAGGTTGAAACCGCTAAACATCAATTTGTACACAGGCGGATTAAGTTTGAAGAACATTATAATAAAACTGCAAAAGAAAAAGCATGTTTCAAAAAAGGGGATAATGTGTTAATACAGGATTTGCCAAAAAAGACGTGGTCGCCTGGGTTAGTAGTAAATAAACATGTAGCACCGCGATCTTTATATTGTAGTAAATAAGGATGGCAAAACATTACGACGAAATAGTCATCATTTAAGAACAACTCCAAATAAATCTATTATTCGAGAGGAGGCTGATGAAGATATCTTTTCTCATGATGAGGAAAACAATGAAAATATTACACAAATAACTCCAAACTTAAACCAGCCTGAGGTAAGTGTCAGAACTAGATCTACTAGGGAAAGACGCAAACCAAATTATTTAAAGGATTATGTATGTTAAATATAAGTTGTTCTTGTTTATATTAATTAAGTTTTTAATTAGTAAATAAGGAGGATATTGGGTATTCATAAATACGTCATATACATAAGTTAACGACAACAACTAGGAACATTAATACCAGTGTCAAATACATAATCATAGTGTTAGGATACTCATGTTATTAGTCGTAAATAAAAGTTATAAAAAATATAATGTTATTATTTTACTAATACACAACAGTTCTCACCCTTAATAAATTTGAAGTTCCCATTTGATTGTTGCTGTTTGTTTTTATCATTTCACCTTCTGTGGGACATATGCTGCGTTACTCGTTTCTGCTATTTGCTGACGATTATGTTTGGTCGTGAATAAATTTTTGTTCTTCCTTCTGTTGAAAATATTGGCACAAGCACTACCCTTACTTTGAATTTGTAATCTCCAGGTAAGTTAAATCTTTTAATTGTATTTGTCAATTACAATTAAAATTCAATTTTAAACTTTTGACTCTGGGCTTTTAAGTTTTCGAACTTGACAAGTTGACGGGTTTACCCAGAATGAATTATTTCACCAATTTTTCTCCCTCCTTGATTTTTGTAACTTTGAAAATTTTTAATTCTCCCACTTAATTTTGGTGAGAATGCAAATTCGCCGCATTGCATTCGTTTTATTTTAAAAACACTTTATTTTCACAAAAATTAATAACTGATTGAATTCTCATAGACTTCATTGATAAATATTGGCATTTGTCTTTTCATTCAAAGATCTTGGACCAAAAACATCTTTCATACTCATAATTGTTGAAAACTCAACTCAAAATTTCCTTAGCTGTGCTTTCTAACTTTACTTAATTATGTAATCTAAAAATATGAAACCGAATTATTCTTCACCACGGATGTTCATTTAAAAGAAAAATCTCACATGCTTAAAACAAATTATATATTTGAATGTTTTTTTAAATTAATCCCTGCTTTTAAAAAAAATTATTTATAACTAAAGATGCTAATGCAAAATGAAACATGACAATATCTACCATCCCAAAATTGGTTCAAGATCTTCTGGTAAATGATCTTCGAGCTCGGCAATTGCATCAATAACGTCTTCTTCGGGAACAAATGCAAGTGACGTAATCATTTTTGCATTTAATGCAAAATCGACATCGGTATTATATCGCCCTAGAAGGTGCTGTGATGCTAAGTGTTTACGAAAATTTTTTACCAAATGGAACAAGCAACCGTTAATGTTTGTTTCTGGAAACACAGCACGAATAGCATGGTGGATGGCAAGTTCGTAATCCACATTTATACATACAATCCGGATTCAGTTGTGGCCATAGAGCGCGTATCATCGTAAATAATTTTTTGTAGGTTTCGGTACTCTTATCGGACAGCAAACAATACATTATTGGAAAAACTTTTCCCTCGTCTTTTCTTGATAAAATCACAAAAATTTGTGCAAAAAGGGGAGGACAAAGTAAAAATGTGCCATCCACAAATAATTCCTTCATATCTGCAGTCCATGTTGAATGGTATTCTCGACCAAATACCAATATTCGCTGAGGATCGTTTTGGTCTCTTCCCGAATCTGCTAAAAGGAACCGCTCAAAATTGTTTGGACAGAATTCGTATACCGAATAATCCTTTGGTATAATTATATCTTCTCGAGAATCGGCATTAGCTGGCGCATTTACTGTTCTTTCTCTGGTTCTTTAAATGTTTCTGCGCATAACATCGCTGTTTGGAATATTCTCTTGCACAGCAGCTGGAACATCTCTAATGACTTGTGCTCTAATTTGTGCTGGAGCTTCCGTTGTTGTTCTTGACTGCTCTCTGACTCGTGTTTGAATGCTTTGCACTAAAACATTTGTAGCATTTCCCGTAGTGCTACAAGAATGCTCATTTTGCAAAGAATGGAAAGAATTGTCGTCGATATTCGCATCTCCAAAATTGAATAGTACCTACCTTCTTTATTCACTTTATCTTTAGTATATAGATATCCGTTCCAATTGTATTTTTCATTTTTTCTTTGTGTTGCAATATTATTTTCCATCATTATGTATCTTGTTATGTTCTTGTTAAACATTCATGTCACCTTTGAGCTCAATCGGTCAGATAGTTTGTGAGTAATACCTTTGTAAAGAGGTCATTATTTGGTGTACTCTGCGAATTTCGCTATGTCGAATTTAGTTGAGCAAAAAGTCTGCCTGAAATTTTATGTTTTTAAAGAGAATATCATGTGCGGAAGAGTTTAAAATGTTAACGGTAGCCTACGGAGAATCGAAAATGTTGAAAACACAAGCCTATGAGTGGTACAAAGAGTTTAAAGCGGCCCGTGCTTCAGTTGATGATTTGTCCCGTTCCTGTGATCCATCCACCTCTGTGACCAACAAATATATTGACAAAATTAAGAAAATTGTGCTTAAAGATCGACATGTGAGATCAGAGAGATAACAGCCAAACTTAGTGACTCCTTCGGATCGGTGCAGAGCGTTATGTACAATGTTTTGGGCATGAAACAAGTTGAAGCGCGACATGTGCCACACATCTCATCTTTTATTACGCGACTATTTCACCAAAAACAAAGTTAATACCATTCCGAAAGTTCTGTATTCACCTGACATGGCTCAGTGTGACTTTTTCCTATTCCCACAATTCAAGTTACCACTTCGCGGAAAGCGTTTCGAGACGTTTGAGGCGATAAAGGAGAATTCGCAGAAGGAGCCGAAAGCGATTCCAAAATCGACCTATGAAGAGTATTTTAAAGATTGGAAGAAGCGTTGAAATATGAGTATTGTTTGCAATGAAAAATTTTAAAAATAAATTGTCAAGTTACACAATTCTAGTTCTGATTAAGTGCACTTTTTTATCAAATCTTATCAATTTTATTCATGTTTTATGTGCTTGTCGTGTAGTTATTATGCCAAGTGACATCTATTGCATATGTCAATATAATATTAGAAACGTCAGAAAATATTACCTCCCTTGGGAATTTTACAAATATTAATCAACACAGCAAGTAACAGCCGTCATATCCACGCCATTTGATGGAGATAAGTACGCATTTACTTACAGAAGTAGATAAACAAATTTTATTTGGTGCGCCCTTGGTTTGAATATCAGAGTTTATTTTCTGATAGGTAGTGGGCATTTTGGTTGCACGTTTTATTACAACATATAAAATTAAATTAAAATAAAACGAGTTAAATAAACGAAATAGATTAAAATTATTAAATCATTTATATTTCGGCACTGATTGTGCCTTCATCAAATCCCTATTCACCAATATACCCATAGATTTAGCTATCAAACGGATGAAGAGAAATGGAACGAAATTAAACTTTACACAGATATACCGAAATCTAAATTTATTGAAGCTCTAAAACTTTGCTTGGAATCCATTTACTTCCAATGTAACCAAACTATATATAAACAAATTTTTGGCACGGCTATGGGTAGCCCTATTTCGGCTACTATAGCAAATCTTGTTATGGAAGTACTCGAAATTGACCGCATCTCCACTCTTCCGTTTAATCTTCCTTTTTATAATCGCTATGTGGACGATATTATAACTGCTGTCCCCAACGAGAACACTGACTCCATCATGCTTCATTTTAATAACTTTCACCCACGCCTTCAATTTACTATTGAGAAGGAATTGAATAATACAATTTTGTTTCTTAGATATCCAACTAATCCATGATGGAAATTCCATAAAATACAAATGGACGCAGAAACCTACATGGTCAGGTCGCTATCTTAATTATAATTCTTACCACCATCGTAGCCAGGTCATAGGAACGGCTATTGGATTAATCGATAGGGCCTTAAAGCTTACACATGGGGACTACCGCAAAGAGACTCTTAATATTGCTAACCAAATCTTACACAAAAACAGTTTTCCAGGACTTTTGATAAATAAATTAATAAAAATTAATTAATATTATTAACTCGTGAAAATATAAGTATAATTAAATTAAAATAAAACGAGTTAAACAAACGGTAAAAGATTAAATTATAAGATCTTTAATATTTCGACACTGATTGTGTCTTCATCAGAAATATAATGACATAGTCATAACAAAAAATAAAAAACTAGGAAACGGAATGACTCTATTGTTATTTAACCGGCCCTCTGCATAAATGAACTACACAGAAAACCGTGAACCAAGGAAAAGGCCTATTTAATCCGTTAATAGGAAAAACTTGATCCCAATAGTTAAGAACTTAATTAAGAAGAAGACTATAAATGTTACTAAGGCCTTCTATGTCAGTTTTCCGGTTCATAGTGTTCTTTTCTTTCTTGATCTCGATCATTTCATGTAGAAGACGATCCTTATAGTTGGTGATGGTTTTAATTATAGTTGTGTTTTTGAAATCTGCATCATGCCCCTCAGTTAAAACGTGTTTTGCAATGGCAGTAGAGTCAGGTTTATTACATCTAATAGTAGATATGTGCCCACCTATTCTTTTGTGTAAACATTGGCTGCTCTGGCCAATGTAAGAAAGATTACAATTGATGCAGTTAACTTTATAAATTATGTCTGAACGTTTCTCATTAGGTATAGTGTCTTTTAAATGAGTGAAAAGTTTACCTAGCGTGTTAGTGGACCTAAATGTTAGATTAACGTTGTGTTGTTTAAGTTTTCGTTTCATAATATCTCCAAGTCCTTGAATGTACGGAACCACAGTGAAAGTCCTAGCTTGTTTTTCGGTGCTGCTGAAATTATACAGTCTATTAGTTCGATCTTTTATTAATTTATTAATTAATAGTCCTGGAAAACTGTTTTTGTGTAATGTTTGTTTTGCAATATTTAAAGTCTCTTTGCGGTAATCCCCATGGGTAAGTTTTAAGGCCCTATCGATTAATCCAATAGCCGTTCCTATGACCTGGCTACGATGGTGGTAAGAATTATAATTTAACTCGTTTTATTTTAATTTAATTATACTTAAATTAATAAAAGATCGAACTAATAGACTATATAATTTCAGCAGCACAGAAAAACAAGATAGGACTTTCACTGTCGTCCGGTACATTCAAGGACTTGGAGATAAAATGAAAAGGAAACTAAAACAACATAACATAAATCTAACATTCAGGTCCACTAACACGTTAGGAAAACTTTTCACTCATTAAAAGATACTATACCTAGTGAGAAACGTTCGGACATAATTTACAACATAAACTGTAATCTTTCTTACATTGGCCAGAGCAGCCAATGTTTACACAAAAGAATAGGAGAGAACATTTCAACTATTAGATGTAATAAACCTGATTCTACTGCCATTGCAAAACACGTTCTAACTGAGGGGCATGATGCAGATTTCCAAAACACAACTATACTAAAAACCATCACTAACTACAAGGATCGTCTTTTACATGAAATGATCGAGATAAAAAAAGAAAAAACGCTATGAACAGGAAAACCGACAAAGAAGACCTTGTTATTTTATACATTTATATATTTTCGATTTTTGCATTCTCGTCTAGTGATTAGGTAAGAGAGCGATTTTTGTTGTTGCAGATTGTTTTTTTTTCTATTCTTGAACATCTTTTAGGAAGCACCCGCTAGGCATCCATTTATAAGCACCCGTTTCACCACAGAGGGTTGTTCTTGGTTTTATCACCTGAGGGCCAAGTGATTATTTTTGGGGATGGCTATATTAACGCCTTTGGTTTTTGTGGATTGTCTCGGTAGATCTGGCAGCCCAAGTTCCTAGTGAAGAGCCGCAGCAAATCGGAATCCTTCCTTTAGCGATTGTTTTCAACATCTCCAAAAATTCGGGCGCGAAGTATATCCTGTATAAGGTTTTGTGTTTGTAAACCCACCGGTATATAGCTACTTGGTGAGTATATTTTATATTACTTCTAATCTGACAGGTACCCATATCCTTTATATTGTTTTATGCAGTTTTGTTCTCATTTGGGTGATTGTCAGCGGGCCATGATTTTTGTTTGAGAGCTTTTCATTTTACATCACGCCCAATAACATTTACTTGTGTGACGACGTAACTTGTTTTTTTGAGCTCTGATATTGGAGCTAATAAATATCATTGTTTTTTTACATGTTGTTTTATTTCGGGGAAGCTGCACTTGTCTGGGATTCTTTTAGTAAAACCACGCCATCGCTGACCGCCACTAATCAGCTAGTTTTTAACATCTTGGGTTTCTTCACAAAAAGAAAAGCTGGTATACCAGCGTGAGGAGAAAATTAACCTTCCCCCTTCAGGAAAGGATTGATTTTAGTTTCAGTGCCTTCATCAGAAAATATATATAATCACCGAAATATTAATCTAATCTGTTATCGTTCATTGGTTACAAAGTTTGATGAAAATTTTTGGGTGGGGATCTCGATAATAACAATAGCTTTGCAGTAATGCGCATGATTATTCAAAAGTTGAACGAAAGTATGACACGCGCTACTTTCATCAAACATTTGATAACAAAGTTTAACGAAAATGTAACCAAAGTTTGATAATGTAATACGCTTTTTAGGTAACCAATTTTATAAAGAAGAAAAGAAAAACTCATATAAATAATTTCAAGTCAAAAATATTTAATTACATATCAATTATACACTTAATTCGCTTTATAATTATGTTATAGATACTAAGTATAAAACTCGGTCAACTTAACTTTGGGGTGCTTCTTTTCCTAAAACAGATTTATATTAGTTTAAAATAATTTATTGTAATAAACGAAATTTTTTCAACAATCGGTTAACTTTAATCAAAAAAAATAAAATTAAAAAAGGTCTGAGATCGATGAAAATTGGTACTCATTTCGTCAGTGACTTTGTGTTCTAGTGAAAAAAATTACAAATCAATTCACTACACCGTTTAGTATCTTGCGTTTTAATTTAACACTTCTTATTTTCTTAAGATTCGTTAACATCACATGTACGGTTCTCCTCGGGAGTCGGTTATTAGGGAAAATCACAAGGTGTAAAGAGTAAAATAATTTTCTTTAAAAAAATTTTCAGTAAAATCTTAAGGAAAGCTTGTAATGTAAAAAAAAAATTTTTCATAAGAAAAACAACATTTTATCGAATATATCGTGGGCTAACAAGACAAACGTACTAGTTCAAAAATGATAGTTTTGAGTAAACTGAATTTAAAAGTTTGCATTGATTTTAAAATAAAAATAAAACATTATACAGAACTTTCGCTATTTTAAAATGAAAGAAGATTGGTGGGGTTAAAATTAAAGTGGTGTAAGTCAAGTTTGCAAAATTTTTGACTTAGATACTGTAATCCCTACTGGAATATAACATCTGTTAATAGAAAGCGTGGTTTACGTTTAACTTCAAAGTTTACTTATACCACTATACCTTTAATCCCTCCATGTGTAAAAATAGTTAGTAATTAATTTATTAAGTAATTGAATTTGAAATTTTATTTTTTTTAAATTTAAAAATTTACTTACAACACTTTAATTTTAGGCCGTTTATATATCAGAATAAACACTAATTATTAACAAGAATACATTAAATATTCAAGTTTAAATAACAATTAATAAGAAAGAAAATTACTTTTTCCTACAGTAAAACCTCTACTATCCGAAATGAACGGGGCCCATTTTCTTTCGTATAGTTAGAGTGTTTCGGATACCGAGGGATTGAAATAAATATCAAAACGTGACTCAAGTTGCAAACATAATATCATGTTATTCATGATTATGATAAATATTTATTTGCACTATGTTCTTACCCAGCAAACTTATAAAGATTTAACTATAAATTATTAAAAATTAAAATTTTTAATTATCAAAATATAATATTTGTACTCGACTCATAAATTTTTTTATTTTGTGAAGCATTTTGACTTCGCACAGCGAAAATAACAAAATCATACGAGTTGAGTGTTAATATTTAATTTTTATAATTATTTATAATTTCGGAATAATCTCCTCTTTCAAATTTAAACTAGTAATTTTAGAATTACGAATTCTGTTATTTTACGATGTAATGTAAGCATTTAACGTAGGAATCAATCTGTCTCCCTACATGTTCACCTCCGAGTCGCGACGTGATTAGAAAAGAATATAATGCATCATGTTACATGATAATGTGCTCGCAAGCATCTTTCGGTTAGTAACAGAAATTCTCAGAATTTTCGGATATTAGAGGTACGGATAGTAGAGGTTCTACTGTATTACTATTCTAACAATACGCATTTAAACGAAAGTGAAACATTCGAGGACACAATTGCTAACCACGGAAGTGATACTTCTGTGGCCTGGACAGTAAAGTAGATCGACTTTTGTTACACTTAATTTGACAGATCGTATATTAATTAAGTCAACATCTGACAGATTTGACAAATCACAAGCGACTCCAAAATAAAAAAAAGCAAATGCAATTTGCATAATTTGAAATGTTAATAGATGGAATTTTTTCTCTTGAATTTGCCTTCAAATTTTGGAATGTGAAAATTTCAACACGGAATATATACACCATAGGCTTGATGGTGATTTCACAACGTTGGATTTTTAGAGACAATAAGGTAACATAACTTTTTCAGTTATTTCGACTACGTTATTAGACGCACACCACTTCATAAAAAATTCGAATACTTGATTATATCTTATTTTAGATTTTTTTGGCAGCAGTGAAGCGCAAGCAATACTTGCAACCTTATCGATTGCACTTTCACTAAACATTTTCCAATCAAAACTTATTTTAATTAACGATACAATTCTCGCCTTTGGCTCGGCCCTTAAACTATCCCCTTGCCCAAAAAAATTCACTTATGCAGCTAGTGATGTAAATAACTATTTCCGGTGCTTCAATTTTCATGACATCACAAAATCGTTTTATAAAAATTCTCATTTTAGAACAGTTTCTAAAATTTTTATAAAAGGAAGCATCCCATTGGCTGTTGAAGCCAAATATATAGCGTAATTAAAAAAAGCTACGTTTTTAGTGCATATAATTCCTTGCTCTAGTAATAACAAATATTGTTTGCTGATTTTCACCCAATCTTCCTCTGTTTGTAAACAAAATATTACTTTAAAAACAAACTTGAACTAGAATCAACTAAGTTAATCTACCGATTTTCAAGGTAAGATAAAATCGAGAGTTAAACCAGGATCAACGCTGGACCCTGCTTCATATAACAGCCATTTACTTTAATCCTCGAGTGAACTCTGATCAGGGGTTGATTTTCTGTTATACAACTGACCCTACGAGGATACTATATTAAATATTTTTTCTCCATAGCCTATAGATCAATCTTGGTCTTCAGATCATAGTAATGTATTTGATGCCACCAGAGTTGAAATCATACCAAAAAACACAATTTTATATTATACCTCTGAAACTAAGATAGATCGTTAAAATTTGTTTAGCTCATTTTATTACTTTTAAAAAAGTGCCTGAAGAAAGGGTTAAAATATTTTTGATAACTTGAAAAACAACCAAGATATCGACATTATTCGAAAAGTTGCAAAAGTTCCAGTTCGAAAGCAAAACAAGATAGCGAATTCTGGTTTTGTCCATTGAGCTTTCCTCAAAAAAAGAGAGGATGCGCCATGCATTTTTTCATATCTTTTACAGTTACTGAGTTTCCCATAAGAACTATCCAAATTGGTCCACCCTGTACATATAAAAAAGTTCTCAGAAATTACAACAAATATGAAACCTTACTTCTATTGTTTAACTATATAGATTTTTGATGTTTAAAAACACATTATTAACTATTTTATTAACTAAGTTGTACACCAATGAAGAAAATTTTGAAGAAACTGTGAGCTTCTGAACTTCAAATTCATCCTGAGCAATGATCCAGCATAAAATGAAGTTTTTCTTATTATTCACAGATTAAATCAGGGCAACCGATAGTCTTGAACGTGTACCAAAAGTAATGTCTAAATTATTCAAAGTAATAAAAGTAATGTCTAAATTATTCATCAATAATTCAAAAATATCAATTATTGATATTATAAACCATTTACTTATTGTTTTAGGACAGATTGTAAATTCCCTGGGTTAATAAAAAAAAAAAAAATTATTCATGACTAGGTCAAGGGCCAAGAGTCAGCTTGACCTGCTGGTATAGTTTTACAAAACAATAAATTGGAATTATTAACTCGTGAAACTATGTAAAATTAAATTAAAAATTAAAACGAGTTAAAGTAAACGATAATCAATAAATAAGATCTTTAATATTTCGGCACTGATTGTGTCTTCATCAGATATATAATGAAATATTAAAGATCTTATTTATTGATTATCGTTTACTTTATTTCAGCACTGATTGTGTCTTCATCAGATATATAATGAAATTTTCAAGATCTTATTTATTGATTATCGTTTACTTTAACTCATTTTAATTTGTTTTACAAAACATTTTATTTTTTTAAATAATTAAAAATAAAATTAATAAAACAAAGAAAATTGATCACAAATCATTCACCTGCATATTTAACTTCATCAAATGCTTTACGTGCTTTTTTGAGTTCTTCATTCATTGTCAATAAATCCTTAACTCGAGCATATTTCCTTGCATCTTTCCGAACTAAAAATACTATATCTTCTACTTGTACTCTTCCAGTTCGACCAATTTCCATAGCCCTAATAACACAACCGAAATATTATATAAAAGCTAATCTTCAAATTATACTTACTTATGTGTCATTTCTGTAATAAATTCTATGACTAGGTCTTCAATTATATCTACACTCTCTGTGTAAGGATTCTGATCGTCACCAAATCCATACATCATGCAGCGTAGCTCTTTACTAAATAATCGTTTTCTCCCAACACTACATAATGCTAAAGTAGTTTCTGAACCATCTTCTTCTTCAAACTAAAACTTTCTAATGTTATTGTGGATGATTATAGGGTTATCGTTCTTTACCTGTTCCTCCTCTGGAAGGTTGGTCATTTTCTATCCTACGTAGTTAAGTTTAATTATACAATATACCTATTTTAATAACATCTATAAGTTAGGTGTCAATAAATCAGAGTTTAGAAGAAATAGGTATCGGATTTTTGAACTCTTACACACCGAATAAAATAGGTTTTAGGTTAAGTTAAACCATACTGTCCATTTTAAAGTATAAAATAAGCAGTGCTACCAATAACAACTTGTAACTTGTAAAGTTTAACATTTAAGGTGTGAAATTTTTCAAAAGTTTTGAATTATTTTTATTAGATGTCTCTAGCAATGTTTTAAGTCCATAAAAAGGAGGCGGCTTATTTGTCGCATACCTCAGTGTAGTCTGGTGCCGAATTATTATAAATATAATTAGATACTATTATAAATATAATATGTAGAATTGTTTAAATAGAAAAACTCGAAGCATCAATTATTTTACTTCCATTTAAGCAGTCCAACGGTACAGTACTATCAAAAGCAATTGGAAATTTTATAAAATCTTAAAATTTCCGATTAATTTGTCATCTAGTGACAATTCTTTAAAATTAAATTAACATTGCATCTTATGGAAAATCATAAACATTCGTCTTTCTTGTTTATAATTACACTAAATGTTTGGATTTCAGATTATACAGTGGCTCACAGAAATAAAGACACAGTCCTATGTTAGCAATGTAAATTGTACCTTTTAAAGACTCTTTTTCTCATATAAAAATCACTTTTACAGCAATACTTGCTAAGACAGTTTTTGTAGAAAATTTATTTTCCTTCATTTTTGTTTTTATACATTTTTCTATTTAGTCGCACTGTTTCCGAGATACAGCGATTTGAAAAAAAGCTGTAAATATTTTAATAAAATTAATATTCTTCTTATGGTAATTTTAATAAAATTTTTACAGAGTTTATTTTAAGGCGCTGTATCTCGGAAACGGTGCGACTAAATAGAAAAATGTATATATATAAACTTACCTACTCAAGACAACGAAGTTGTGCAATAGAAATAAAACAATGAAATTCTTCATTATGACATTTGTTTTTGGAAAAGTGGTTAATTTTAATTATTTTTTAAAGTCAAAAACATCGGCATTGTTATTTTGTTAAAAGCACGGGGCTAGCCTTTTTTTATTGCAATATTAAATAGTTTCAAATAATTAGCATTTATCTGGTATTATACCACTTCATTATACCTAAAACAAAAATTAACTCCAAAATAGTTGAAGATTTTAATTAAATTAATATATCATGCACTTTACTGCGGTTATCCAATATGATAATAAATTTTTTTAAACCAATTTAAAAAATGTAAATGTTTTGTAAATTTTTATCTATAGCTTAGTGTTTTTGAGAAAATAAGGAGGAACTATAACTAATAATAAGGAACATAAAACAAAGCAAAAGTTCTATTAACAAGTGGTGTTTGTTGAAAATGTTTGGAGCTCTGTTCGCGAATGCGACTTCCGATCGGTTTGGCGTTCGTGTTCGCCTATGTATACGAAGCATAAAAAGAACAAATGTTGACATACACACATATGCAATTATCATCAAGTTCAAGATATAGAAACATTGTAATATATAAAAACTGCTGAACTTGAAAATTCGTTTGTAAAATCTGAAAATTTGAAGAATTACAGGTAATCAACGTACAAAAGTTCGACTAGTTGTAATGTACACTTGAATTTTATTACGATTTTGTATTCTAACATCAAATCAATTAGTTTCCAGAACAAAGTTAATTAAGCTTTTTTTATTCAATTTCCATAAAACCACTTTTGTTGGAATTTAATCAAATTTTGGGTATCATAAGGAATAACCTTTTTTTATTAACACTAGAAGCGCCGAAGGCTTCATTTTGACACTTTTAAAAATGAATTGTTTATATGAGAAAAAATAATGGTATCAAAATGACCCCTTTTAGTGTTTAGAAGCGCCAGCCTTACATATACTTATTAACACTAAAAGGGGTCATTTTGATACCATTATTATTCACTATCAAAATTTGAACTTTCTGCATGTGTACGTTTACCAGTTTTACATCATAACTTGAAATATTTCCTATAGATTAATAATTCCAAAAGCAACTAATTTATACATTAGTTTACTACGAATATTTTGATTAAAAAAAATGGTTATCGCCTGATTTGTTGCAAAGATAAACATAAATAAAATATCCAAGTTAAAGCTTTCCTCAGTTAGTGTAGAGACATGAAGAGTGCACGGGAATAACGATCAGGGTCACAAAAATCAAGTTTTGCGTAAATTGAGTTTTAAAATTTACAAACACACATATCCTTACCAACATAAGTATTTTAAAAACGATTTTATGCTGGACTGTTAAAACTTTTTTTCTACTAAATGATAACGTTGGTTTAAAGCTAAAAGATGGCTGCAACAGTTGTTTTTTTTTAGAAAAATGGACCCTTATCGTTATTCCCGTGCACTCTTCACATGTCAATGAGCATATAATATTATGTATATATACATGCATTGCCCAAGGATAAGGTACACTCTCAAACAAAACTAATAAAAACTGGACTGCTGATGCTCAAATTATTTTATGTACACATTAGATTTTATTTTTGTGTCCAGTTGTTGCAGAGAAACTACCTTAACTAGTATACTATTACTAAGGTGACCAATCGTCTTCCTTTAGGGAGGACAGTCCTTCTTTTGTAGGTTCTGTCCTTCCTCGAAGTGTCCTCCTTTTCGATATTTCAAAACTAATCTGTTAATCTAGAGATTTCTAGATCTAGAGATCTCTGTAGACAGAGATGCCGTATCGCACCATTGCGCATTTCACTTTGTTTACTTTATCTTTATATTATACTTTGTGTTTACTTCTTAATTAAATAATTAAAAGGAATGTAAGCATATATAGTGTATTTTTGTTTAAATTAATGAAATGTTTTTTTATTTACGTTGTACTTTTTTCTTAAATGTTTCCGTCCTCGCTTTCATTGTAAAAAATTGGTCACCTTACTATTACTCCCTTAAAATTTCCTACATCATTTCTTCAGTTAAGTGATATCTAGTCTGTAAAATAATTTAAGTAAATAAAACTATTACTATTTTTTCAATTTTAATTTAACAAAACTTACATATAAATTACCATTTATATACCAATTTAGTATTAAATTCTTTAGTTTTTCATTATCGGTGGCCCATTTATGACAGGTGGTCGAACTGGTCCCATCGGACCTTGTGCCATAGGTCCCATAGGCATCATACCCATCATCGGAGGTCTCATGCCCATCATAGGTGGCATTGGGCCATGTGGTCCCATCATCATTTGAGGTACAGGTGCTCCTGGAGGTAACATACCTGGTGCGCCAGGACCAGGCGGTCGTTGCCCCATTGTTAATTGTGCTGGTGGAGGAATTGCAACACCTTTACCAACTTGTGCAAATGGATTGTTGGCTATTTTTCCAGCTTTAAATGCAGCAGTAGTTGCATCAATAAGATGTTGAGCCTGTTCCTCCATCCACTTTTGATAAAAAAATTTTACATTATCTTTGTGTTTACGACCAGTACAATGCGTTTTCCTGACACTGGGAGAATCGTGGGTTAAATGTGTATCACAGTAATCACAATAATATTTCGGCATTTTAAATCTATACTTATTATAATATATAAACTCACTTGTACAAACTAGATTTTATATTTTCTAATTAACAAGTCGAAGTTGTTTGTATTATATTGGTTAAAAATTTAAATGCCAACCTAAAATTATAAACATGAAATATTACCATACTTATAGTAAATTTGTGGGCGCGTTCAGTTTACTAGTCATGAACCAATGGGCTAGCATCGCTTACTACGAAACCTTTTTGCTGGAATTTGCAGCACTGTTTTTTGACAGATAAAAATAATATGATCTTCAAAGTAAATATTCCTTAAGACGGGCATAAGTGAGACAGAAAATGCATAGTACTCTTTCTCTTATGCGCATGGGAGCGCATAGGAAACAAAAATCAACATAACGTCGTAAGAATTTGCAAAACGAAACATAATTTCTTGATTGTTTTTCAATTTTTAGAATCTTAAAACTTCAACAACTGTTCTAAAGAAAATTTCTAGTCGATCGGATAATTACTTTTAAAAATACGATAGTTTTCAAAACAGCCGAAAAATAGTTGATACAATTTTACACAGATTTTATTTTTTTTAAAAGTCGTTTTAAATCAGATCGTCTTAAAAATTCCTTTATAGGCCAGTCATTATAGACATTAAAAATCCAAAATTTAACAATAATTCCAAAAGTCTTCAAACTTCGCACAAGTGAATAGCACATCGAGAAAGCAATAAATCTAATTTTGCAACTCTTTCCGAAGTCCGGAACATTGTTAAAACTGCAAAAAAATTGAAATGTTTTGTATGTTCGCGAAAAAAATTCGAAAAGTTTTGCAAACTTGGAGTAGTGTTAAATATATTATTTTATGTCACGTATCAAATTTGCAACCAATTTAAGAGAACGGAACATATTTTTTTAATAAAAATTTGAAAAAATTTGAATTTTGCAAATTGCATGATAGTACGGTAGATTTAGGTTTTTGGGTGGAACTAATTCCCACAAAGATGGGGTTTGATTTTTTTAGTTCTTTGTTTATATCCTTTTGACATACTAAAAGTCTAGAAAAATCTTATTGTGCAAAATATGTTTTTTTGGCCGTTAACTTGAAAAAATTCAAAAAAATCATAAAACATCGTATGTGGTATCAAATTACCGAATATTTCTTGCTGAAAAAGATTATACTATTGGTTTTAAATAATAGAAATAAATAACGAAATAGTGGCTCAAAAACTGAAAGCTCATGCAGTGTCGAAAATTTGCTTTTTGAACGTTATATTGAAAAAATCATAAAAAATTGTACGTGGTATCAAATTACAGAAAATTACTTGCTGATAAAGATTATATTATTGATTTTAAATAATATAAATAATTAACAAAATGGTGACTTAAAAACTGAAAGCTTATATGTAATGTCAAAAATCATATTTTTATTAATCAAAATGAGTTTTAAAATTATTGTAGCGACAAACCAGGTAAGAAACCATTTATTACCATATTTTATTTGTCAAAATAGATGTTCTCAAAGTTTGAAACCAAAATTCAAAACTTTTGTAATTATTCCGAGACCACTTCGCTCGAAAAAACGACCACGAATTAAAAAAACGAAAGGTGTCGTGGGACACCCGACAAAAGCGAACCTTTTTACGCTATGTATAAATAAAATCCAATTATTATTATTAATATAATTTTGATATGGTAGTAAATTGTTATTAGGAAATTATTTTTAAAAATACAAAAATAGTAGTGGTATAGATATATATTTATATTTCCAATTAAAATAAAATTCACATCCAAGTAGAAATTAACGTAAAAAATAAATTTCAAGTAAATATTGTGGAAAATTTAGCATGTAATACATAAAATGTAATACTATTATACAAAATCTATAGAAAACATTATAATAATAATATTTTGAGAGTGTAGGACTAAGAATTTTTGAAAATTAAGGAAATGGTTATTTACTTAAAAGTTAGGAAAATGATACATGACTGACGAGGAGGAATCCATAGCACAATATTGTAAGGTTATAGCACAGATTAAATATACTACAGATAGCTCGCGCAATGTATTTTTCTGATTTCTAGAGGGCTGCCTATCCTTGTAATATATTTCTGGTGGGGTACCAGCAGGAAAACTCCGTAAGTAACCGACCATACCCACGGTGTATCGCTACATTAGCAATGTTAGCTAATGAATGCCTAGCAGCACGATCGTACACTAACCGCGGCTAGAAGAGAAATGATAACGTAACCACGAATAAACACGAACAGCCAGCGCCTCTATAATATAAAGTGAATGGCTTCCATACTAAGAAAATTGGCTGCCAAATACCCGAAAAGGGACACTCTTTCTTCCATAAGCGCGAGCTATCTGTAGTATATTTAATCTGTGGTTATAGGGACCGTGTGTATTTCAACTAGCGCCAATAGCGGTGATAATTTGCAATTATGAGGGGAGGCTTAGTAATCTTTGCATTTACTTTAGTAAGTTTACGTACAAAATTATTTAAAAAAAACCATCGTTTTCAACAATGAATGTCAATAAACGTAATGGCAATAATAATTGCTGTGCTGTTGGTTGTAGAAATTGTAATTCCAACACCGATAAATTCGTAAAATTTTATCGTTTTCCGCGTAAACCGTACGAGAAAAAGCTACGTGAACAATAGACACAGAATGTTCGTAGACAAAATAATCTTCTATATTTTAGAAACGATTAGAAACTCAATGATATTCCTACTAGTTTTTTAGTGATGGATATTTATGGCAACTGACAAAATGGTCTCAAATTTGTAGTCAACACTTCTTCGGAAATGAAAAATCAAATCACCCTGAAAACCCATCATAATATATATACCAAGCATATTTCCCAAAGTAAATTTTTATAACAATAATTTTTATTAAAGTTACCAACAGTAAAACAATTTTACCGCATCCGGAATTTTGTTCGATTAGCAGTTATTTATTCGACTCCTTTTGTTTGACTTAACATTTATTCGAACAAGCAAAATAATACAAAGAAAAGGAGTTTATAGAATAAAATTCTCTGTCGAATAAAACTTAAGTCGAACAAATGTGTATCGAATAAAATTCCAAGCCAAATAAATACTCATGCGAATAAACATTAATGCCCAGTTGTTCAGTTGCAGGTTAAACCTAAAAGTTTGGGTTAACCAATGAAATACGTAGAAAAGACGTTTTTAATGAAATATCATTGGTTAACCCAAATTTTTAGGTTTAACCTGCAACTGAACAACTGGACCTAAGTCAAACAAATGTGTGTCAAATAAAATTCAAAGTCAATGTATGTCGAATAAATGCTCATTCGAATAAATATTAAGTCGAATAAATGTGTGTCGAATAAAATTCCAAGTCGAACAAATGTTCATTCGCATAACTGAAGTAAAAAAAAGCAGTCGAGTAACTGCTAATCGAGCAAATGTTATCGAATAAATTTCCTAGAATCCAATTTTACATTAGGAATATAAGAAATAGCGAACTACCGACTGACCTAGCCGTGTAAGTTTCCAAGGTAATTCATTTTAAAATTAAATTGAATTTATTTCTTGGCCAGTATGATAAAAATGAAAATTATAAAAGAATTTTGGACCTTTAAAAGACTAGATAAAATCTAATGCTCTTATCATATAAATGTAGTTTATACTTCTGCATTATTTTTGTGCCTTTCATTTTTTCTCTAAAATAATTAGGGAAGCAGAAATTTGTATAAATAAGTTTTTACATGTAGGTATATTGAAACTAAACATGATTAATAATATTTAAATTTAAAATTACATGACAGAGCAGTTAATATATCGTAAATAAATCACGACATACAATACTTGTACATAGTAAACACTAGCAAAAGTTTTGTTATTCTCCCCTCATTGTTTTACAAAATATCCGCCGTGAGGCGCTGTAACTGGTTTACGCACGGTCCCTATAAGAGGGAAATGTTAACAAACTGACGATGCGCACTGGTCGTCACTGACGTCACTTACGTTTGCTTTTTCGCCCCGTTCTATATTTTAAATTTTAGGTGCCGTGCGTTAAAAAGGATACAATAATTTAAAAAGAAAAATTGGGTTACCAAAAGGCGAAAGTCGCTATAGTGCGATTTCGGCATAGTCTAGTACGATTTAGGAGCTATCATCTTACATCGTATTTTTGTAATGTTTTTTAATTGTTCCTTTTTGTTATGTCAAAATAAGTTATTTTATATTTTATTATGTTCAAATATTAGCCGCATTAATTAAAGTTGCTGCAAATGTAATTTTTTTCATTAATATTTTAGACATTTATGACAGTTTCTCCTTAGCAGGTACGATTTAGGCAAGTTTACCCTATGTCAGCAACTTTGAGCAACTTATACGTTCTCTATACCAGTGGCGTATTTAAAAAATTCCTACGGTGGGGGGTTATTTTAATTTTATAGTTTATTTTTCGGGTTCTCGTTAATCCATTCATGCGCGTCTGTTGTAAATTTAAGCATTCCAAACGTGCTCCAGACTATACTTTCTGTACGACTACTAAGTCATATCAATTAATTCATAATAATAATCAATAAAAAAAAAGTCAATTACTTGTAGTCAACTACTCAACTACTCATTATTAAGGTTGTTAAGAAGGAAATTTCAGTATATGAGAAGTTTGTGAAATTTTTCCAGTATATTATTAGTATAATAAAGAAAATTCTCTCCAAGTTTGAACTTAATCCTGTTCTTAGTTATCGAGATAAAAAATGTCAAAGTTACGTTTTTACATTGAGGTAAATGCAATTGCAAAAGATGGCGGACGGTGAAGATTATTGCGAAGATGATCCAATCTGTAAACATTGTAATCGAGCGATAGTTCGCGATAAAGTGAATTGCATCAAGTGCAAAAAATTTTTCATCCGGGTTGCATAAAACCAGCGTCATTGTTAAGAAGTTCTGACTGCATACATGAAAGTGAGGTTAAGGACGACCTAAAACTCACTCCTTCGATAATAAGGGGCCAAATGGAGTTAGAAATCCAATACTTAAAAATAATAGTTGAAGAATACGCAGCAAGAATGGGGTGCTTGTGGAAAATAATGCTCTGTTGAGAGAAAAAAATAAAATTTTGGAAGAAAAACTAAATCAAAACTTGATTTCTACGGCTGATTATGGACAGCAAATTTTACCGCTGACAGCTCCTGTGGTGGCTGCTACTGTTGGGGGCGTTATGCAAGTTGGTCACACGTTATCGAATGTGTCCGCTAAACAGAAGAGCTGTGACAAGAGTACCCTAAAACTCAACATTGGTACACATCCTGCAAGATCTGGAAATGATGACACCAAACCGAAGCCGCAGGTTAGTGATAATCCTACACCTGGTATTCAACGGGGACAGAACAGAAATTATAGAAATGCGTTAAATATAATTATGTCGATGCATCGCATTTAGCAGTGTTTCCTGCACGTGCAAACAATAATAATAGTAAACAGATGTCTGAACCAGGCCAAATGCGACATAATCGTGGAGTCGTAAACAAACATTCACGTCTACTAACCTCCAATAATATTGTGGGTGATGATGGTTTCACCACGGTAAAGTACAAACAGAAAAAGTCTCGAGCGGTTACCATTGGTGATAATAAAACAAGTCTGAACGGCTTCACGGGAGCACCTAAAAGGGTTTAGATTTTCCTGTGTAGGGTTTCTAACAATGTAACTTGCGCAATGATAACCAAATATTTAAAAGACAAACCTGGTATGAATGACAGAGACTTCGAAGTGGAAGAACTCAACTATGGAAGACAAACAAAATGTTTTCGAGTGGGAGCCGACTTCGCATTAAAAGACCAAGTCAATAATGATGTGAACTTCTAGCCTAGAAATGTCAGGTTTTCAAGATACTTCTGGGGTCGAAGAAACGCAGAAGCTAAGAATGAAAATCGTGACACAAATTTTCAAACGGATCACAGCGAAAATGTGGTGACTTAAGTGTTTTCTTTACTAATATTCAGTGTTTGAGCAATAAACTGCTAGAAATGGAATCAATATTGTTAGATGAAACTTATAACCATTTGTTTTTAGTTGAACACTGGATGCGCAAAGCTGAGCTGGAGGCTGTGGACCTGGACGGATATAATCTGACGACCGACTACTGTAGAACTGTTAAGTCACATGGTGGTGCCTGTATATTCTCTAGAGACGAGTACAAAAATTTAAAACCGTTAAACTTGTTGAGCTATTGTGTGGAGCTTGACTGCGAGGTATGTGGATTTGCATGTGGCAATATCTATTTTTTTGTGTTGTATAGATCACCTTCTGGTGATATGCGGATTTTTCAGAGTAAAATTGAATCTCTCCTTTTGAGATTTTCTAGGCATGACATTGTCATTATGGGTGACTTTAACGTTCATTTTAATACTGGTGAGGGTGGGGCTCGGGGATTGGTAAACCTTTTCCAGTCTTTTGGCCTCAATCAGAAGAATTTTCAGAATACCAGGAACACTTCTTGCCTGGACAACGTTTTTACCAACCTTGAGGATGTGACGTTGAGTGTTAGGGATTATGGGTTGTCGGATCATCTCAGCTTAATAATAAATGTAGGGCGGGTATTTCCTGTGGCTGGAGGGAGTGGTAGGGTTGCTTTCTACAGACCGATTACCGAATCTGGTTTGTCTCTGCTCTCTAGGCGCTTGCAAGGGACTGATTGGTCTTTCATAGATGGCGAGAGCGCTGATACTGGTGACAAATTTGCAGTATTTTGTAGGTTGATCACCTTGGCTGTGTCTCACTGCTTACCAGAGAAAATGCGGGCATTGTCTAATAACGGGGTCAGTAACAATAAAGCTGGGTGGTTCACGGAACAACTAAAATCACAAAGAGAAAAGTTGCACTTCTTAGTAGACTTGCATAACAAAAATCTAATCCGCAGAGATATTTTGACAGACTTCAAACATTATTATAAAAAGCAACTAGCTAGCGCAAAGAGAGCTGCTAATGATCGTTTTATCGCGAGTTCGGTTAACTGCTCCGCCGCAGCCTGGCATCTGATAAACCGTAATAAGCACAAAAAATTTGATTCTCAGGAAACACCATCACCTGAGTTTTTAATGATTGTTTTACTGGCGCTGCACAGTTGGTTGTTAATGCCCTGCCCTCAGCAACAGTAGACTTTACTCATTATCTAACCGCAGATATTAAATCTACCTTTTGTTTTAAAGAGGTTAGTCGCATGGAAGTTAGTGATACGGTTGCCTCACTAAAAAATAGTAGAAGCCTTGATACCCTACAGCTTAGTGCACAAATTCTGAAATCCATATCTAATACTTTTGCCCTTTTATCATATCTAATACTTTACTTTTGATTTTGCCCGTACTGAGCAAAGTGTTTGAAAAATTGCTAAAAATTCAAATAAACAACTACTTTGAAAATAATATTCTTTTTCATCCAAGTCAATTTGGCTTTAGAAACAATCTATCAACAACGCTAGCAATTAGTAGTTTATGTCGGGAGGCAACTAAGGCTTTTGAAAATAACGAATATCTAGATACGCACTACTACGACTTAACAAAGGCGTTTGATTGTGTGTCACATGGGATTTTGTTACAGAAATTGAGATTTTATGGCTTTAGCAACAACTCACTGTTGCTGATGGAGTCATATCTGAAGGGGAGAACTCAGCATGTTTTTTGTAATAATAGTAAATCATCCAATAGAATTATCACTATTGGGGTACCGCAAGGTTCTGTCTTGGGGCCTATATTATTCTTAATTTATATAAATGATCTTCCTGGTTGTACGCTGACGAACTTTATATTGTTTGCGGATGATACCACAACTCTGAATCCAACTAAAAATCTTGACGACTCTTGTTTGACCAACACATCAATAAATAGTAATATTAATCAATGGTTTCTAGCAAATAAACTTAGCCTCAATGCAAGTAAAATGCAAAGACTTGTTTTTACGTTGAGACGTGTAACATTTAGTAACGAACCGGTAAAGTTTCTGGGTGTTACGTTGGATTCCGGACTAACTTGGGCGCCACATATAGCTAAATTACGTCACAAACTATCGAGTTCCATCTACTTTATCAGGCAACTGAAGAGTATTGTGTCTTCACCTGTGCTGAAAACAGCATACTTTGGTCTGGTGCATAGCAACATATCCTATGCTGTATTGGCTTGGGGACATTCTGCTCATACTGCTGAGGTGTTTGCCTTGCAGAGAAAGGTAATACGCATAATAACTGGTCTGGGTTATCGAGATGATTGTAGGAATCAGTTCACTCAATTAAATATATTGACAGTGCCATGCCTATATATCTTACGCTCACTAACTTATATACACACGAATAGATCGTCTTATGGTACATCTTCACGACATACGCGTCGTAAAAATGATTTAGTGGTAAAATTCCACAGACTATATCGCTCTAGAGAGGCCACAGAATACCAT
Source organism: Cantharis lateralis (assembly GCA_963170105.1). Taxonomy (NCBI): domain Eukaryota; kingdom Metazoa; phylum Arthropoda; class Insecta; order Coleoptera; family Cantharidae; genus Cantharis; species Cantharis lateralis. The sequence goes on from OY720629.1 coordinate 18,108,727, forward strand.
GGTATAATGTTTTATAATGCCCTTCCCAGTAGCATAAGGGAACTGCCAACTGCCCGAACTGCCTCCAGCTCAGTTTAGAAAAACTTTAATCGGCGTATTAATCCAACATGCATTCTATTCGACAGATGAATTTTTAAGTGTAAATCATAATAATTATATGTAGATATTCATTCTATTTTGACGTGTGTAAATGTAAATTTTACGTATTAACACTAATAAAGAAATAAATAAATAAATAAAATAAATAAAGATACGGGTTTGTCATTACTTCGACATTCAGAAATGTCATCATTACAAAAATTTGCCAAAATATTTATGCAAGTGTTACTAATAAGTGTACCAAATTTAAAAAAAGTCCTGTTTTTAGTTTCCGAGAAAATTAAGATTTTATTCTAAAAAATAGCACAAAAGCTATCTAGATTTGATAGTTATCAAGAAAAGTTTTTTGAAATGAGTAAAAAAATAGTTTAACTGACCAAAACCTTTTAAATTAATAAAATTTATAAGTTAATTATTAAAAACTAAGTATTTTCAATTAAAATAAACATATTTTCATTATTTTAATTATTAAAATTTTGTTTATTTGAAGTTGGCAGTGAATACATTATCTTATGTATTTATTTAGCATATGGCAGAGTCCCCACCACAGCTTATCCCCACCCCTCTTCTTAACAACCTTAAATACATACTAACAAGTAAATTATCTACCCGTAAATTAAGTTGCAAATTCCAGAATTTATATACGATCATCGCGGGCAAAGTATTGATTTTAGGGAAAAAATGAAAGATACCTTTTCCATTGGATTCATCTTTTTCTTCGTATTGTTTTTTTCCAAATGGAGATCCGACGCTTATTAAGGTAGCTGCAGGGAAAAAATATTTCAAAAAGTTTGGGTAAAAAATATACAGTACCCTGCAATCGAATTAGGGCCACCCATTAGAAATTAATATTTTTATATTTATCTGGAAGTGAATGCAAATATATAACTATATTTATAATATTCAAACTTTTTTATCCCATTTAAGGTCCTTATTTTTACCCATTACGTGAAATAAATTAATTTGTATAACTTGAAATTTTAAATTAACACTATGGTAAATGAAAATATTACTCACAAACTAAATACACAAAAACCAACTTGTTCACTGTTGTTCACAACACTTGTCGGGTAGATTGAATCATAAATATAGCACAGTTATATTCGCCAGACCATTAAACAATGAAAACCCAAAAAGCAGCAACAGACAAAACTATCCCACGTTAAGTACCCATATACCTGTGTTAGAAATTCAAACATTTTATGACCGTTAGGGTGAAATTTGATACCTGTTGTTAAAAAGTGTGCCCTTATATTTTTTTTGAATACTTATTACTTGGTAGAAATTCAAAATTTACTAAATATACTAAATTGCATTATAAAAAGTAAAAAATTATTAGTGGCCCTAATTCGATTGCACGGTACTGTAGGTTAAAACAGAAAAATTAAAAAAAAATCCAGCGACAAAAAGATTGTCCTTCTCGCGAGGATTCCAAATACTAAAAAAAAATTGAAAAAAGTTGAAAAATAAGGGAGATGTGAGCGGATTCGTAAAAATCGCTTAAACCCGATCATCGCGGGCGGGGGGTGACTTTTCCAACTTTTTTGATTTTTCTGGTTATATGTGCCCTCGACCACGTCCCCTGCCCAAATTTCAAATTTCCACGACCCCCGAAGGGCCTTAACATTTTCGCACGTGGTCATGAATCAGCCAATTAGGTCGTCGCTGACGTCACTTCCGTTTGCTTTTTCGTCCCGTTCGCTTTTTATTATTAAAAGCTTTATATTAACTTACCCGGGTATATATATAGGAGGTAAAAATCTTTTTAAAAGCTTTATATTAACTTACCCGGGTATATATATATAGGAGGTAAAAATCTTTCGGCTGCTTTTTAATTCACTTCTAGTCATCCAAACAAGCTGAAATTTGAAACACCGACTTGTATCTCGAGACATTTTAATCTATCAAATTTTGAAACCGATCTGATCATCCACCGCATAATTATCATATCACATTTTCTATAAAAATTTTGACACAAATCTATCTGCCGCGAAATCAAGTAAGCATGTGTCAAAATTAATGACTTAGTTCAAGTGTCAAGTTAATGTCAGATATATCTTTAATATTTCGGCGCTGAGTTTCACGAGTTAATAATTTTAATTAATGATTGTAATAAAACTTAAAAACCACAAAATAAAAATAAAGTAAAAAACAAGTTTTATAAAAAAAGCTTTATTGAATGAAGACAAATGAAAATTCTTTCTTCTATGTGTGCTCTTGCTTGGAACCGAATCGAGTATAAGTTTCTTGTAACATAATTTTCTTTTCAAACTTTAAAGCTTTGGTGGTGCCTTTCATAGACTTTTCTATAAGGAAGAAAAACGTATACCTAGTAGATATCAACTTCGGCGAAAGTTATCGTATAATATGTGAAGCACCACCAAAGCTTTAAAGTTTGAAAAGAAAATTATGTTACAAGAAACTTATACTCTATTCGGTTCCAAGCAAGAGCACACATAGAAGAAAGAATTTTCATTTGTCTTCATTCAATAAAGCTTTTTTTATAAAACTTGTTTTTTACTTTATTTTTTTTTAGATTTTAGGTGCCGTGCGTTAAAAAGCTTCGCTTTAAAAATAGGAATATTTCAAAATCATAGTATTTATTGTAATGCTTTTTGATACACAACAATTTTAGTTTTGTTTTCTGGTGCGTAAATAAATAATGTTGATGGTTTTCCGACACGGGAACAGGCCACATACAATAGGCCATGTGAAAAATATGGATTTTCAAGATTGATGCCACAAACACTTAACGACTATGTCACGGGCTAAAATTGCCCGGAAGTTGTAAAATCGGCAGCGGTGGATGGGCTGCCCGCACGGAAACACAGGAATGCTGCCTGCTCAAGTCGCGAAGGTCGTGGATTCCAACAAAACAAGGAATTCCGGGATCCGAGCTTAAAAGACCAAATAGTGGGGGTACAAAATCGGGAGGGCGCCACTCGAGCAAAATGTCAATTGAAGACCTACCTTTTCGTTGAAGTTTCCAGCTCAAGTAGAGGTTGTCAACTAACGAAGGCTTCAAAATATTGAGGGTAGTAAATAGGGGTATTCAAATAAAACAGTCAAATAAGCAGAAAACAAACGGGGTTTTAATCAAGTACCGAACTCAAAATTATCGTGGAACAGTTAACCAAAATGACAGTAACTTGAAAACAATTTTGATTGCTGAAAGAATTTTATACATTAAAGTTAAATGGAGGTGAATGATCTAAAGATAAGTTACAATTAATAATTTAAAAACATTTATCTAACTAATTTCCCCAAAGTATTTAATATTAATACCCAAATACTTGTCAAAAATTGATTGATAATTTATAAAAAAGCACGCTATTTTGCAAAAATAAGTTCGAATTATGTCAAAAAAAGTTATGAAAAAGTTAATAATTAAAACAAAAAAAGCAAAGCATGGCAGCTTAGACGGAATTATTCGAAAGAAATAAACCAAGCACTTTTGTACCTATTATTTAATCGGACACTTTTTTAGGTGACCCCTTTCAATTGTAATACTCGTTCTTGATTTTTTAGTCAAGAAAAATTTTTCTTTTATTTTAATTAAAATGTTTATACATTGCGAGAGATGTATGGGCTCGTTTATTTTTAAAGTTTTTGATTTTCAATGTTCTTTAAAAAAAAATATATGATTTTGATCCAAATCATTGAGTTCACCGTTTATTTTTAGTTTAATGCAAAAAAGGTGTATCTGGCAATGCTAGATAAACAAAACGGAAAAGCTGACTGAAATCAGTTTAATAAAATCTATTTAATGCAGTTAAAATAGAGCAGGTAGAAAAATCATATTTAAGGGTACGTTTATGTTGGCGCTATGATAAGTGATAAGAGCGGAGAAATTTCTTAGCTGTAATTGCTGTTCTATGAATTAATATTGCCTTGCGCCCTGCTTCAACATAAAGCAGTCACATAATATTTCAACGTTTTGCTTTTCTCTGCTTCGCTGGTATCGCGGCTTTTAGCGCTTCACAGCTAGCTCATAACATCACAGCTAAAAGAATAAACATAAACATACCCTATAAGTAGTTATCAAGAATAAAATAAGTCCTAAATAAGCACTAATATAAAATAATAAGCATATGAGTAAAAGCAAAAAAGCCAAACATTGCTGCTGAAGGCCAAAAAAATTAATTTTAAGTCAAAGTTAAATTTAAACTCGAAAATAAGTTCGAAATAAGCACAAAAGTAGAAAATAAGCGAAAAATCGCAAAAAAAGCAAAAAAAGCATGAAAAACTTTACGTTAAAATACATCTTTTTATGTAATTCGTCCAGATCTCAAATTTCAAAGAGCTGCTTTTAAAATTGATAATAAGCAAAAATGCTTAAAATCCGGTCTTTAACCATAACCAAAATTACCAGGTCGTGGTATCCCTAAATAGCTTAAATTAAAATTAAAATTCTTAGGGCCACTAGTTGACATACAAATTCTAAAACTAAAGCAAGCATTTATATTTAGTTGGATATTCTCGATAGTAGTGTTCGGTGAAATGAATCAAGACAACTTCTGGAAATTTGTTCCACACGAATCGAGAATATCGGTCGCAGTTGTTAATAAAGCCTTAATAATATAAAATAATAAACTTAACTACAAAAAAATGACATTTAAAACAAAATGTAGCCGGAATCAAAATTATTCTTTCTTGAAAGGTTGAAATCAATTTAAAGTTTACTGTTCGGAATGAAGTTTGAATTATATGTAGTACTTTAATTACACATAAAACAACAAAATTAAATCGATGGCTTTGGTTGACGGAATGTTCGAGAATTTGATCAATTTTGAAACACAAATTGACAGTGAAAGCTAACGTTAATTTTAAGAAAACAAACCAAAATCACGAAGTCAGTAACTAAATAATTGGTTAGTTAAAATGGAATCCAAAAGCACCTAGGAAAGGTCATCATGTTATTTATAGATCACTGAGTTATTGTGCAATTCCATGTAGATTGTAAGATTTCTTGAAAATGGTTTATCGAAATTTTGAAATAGATGATCAGCTACGGTTGCTAATTTAACCCAAAATATGAAAAGTTGTGTTTCTTACGGGGGCGTATTAATTTCTTCAAATTTTTCCACAGGAAATTGCATGTCTTATGGTGGGTTTCATAAAGGTAACTTAAAATTTAAACTACGATTAAAATTATAACCATAGTTACAGCAATTAAAATGCATTGTTGTTATATTGTTTAAATATTATAATCCTAGATTAAATTTTAAACCTTTTTTGTCAAACCCAGCATTAGTGTTACATGAATTTCCTGCATAGAATTTAATTTAGTTTTTTTTTTTTGTTTACTTAGTTAGGATTTTTGCCTATTTTATTTATTTAAGTGCCATCAAGTATTAATTTTGTTGAAATAGATGGCGATGGATGTATAGTTTAATTTTTATTTTTGAAAAATGTATCTGGAGTGAAAAATGTGGGGAGATAAGGGACAGATTTTCGATTTTTGAAAAAGGCGATGGTACGCATAAAAGTTAATCAAGAAGTTTTTTTGGTATTTTCCCGAAGATCTGCTGAATTTAGATAACGACTGGGTGGTCTGATAGCTTCTGTTAATTTTGAAGATTGCCGAATTTGTGTTCTTTGCACCTTTACGGACAGCCGTAGAAGTTTTCCAAGAATAGTCATATTTTGGTTACGTTATTGTTCTGGAAATATTGGTTTATCCACATTTAATCTATCGGATTCAAAGAAGATTCGTTGGGGAGTGCCTAACCTCTTTACCAAGTGCCCATATATCATCATCATCTATCGCTAAGGTCAGACGTTTTGGTACCTATTTATGTATTTCTTTTTGTTAACTTGGTGGATTTCGTTAAACAACTTATAAATTTAAAATATTCCATCTTCAAAAATATCAAATCTTCAAACGTATAATTTGAAAACAAATTTATTTGGAAGTTCATCGATTAATTGGTTTTGGAAAGTAACGATTATGTTATCCGAATTTCAATTTGGTTTCTTCTCGAAGTATTAAGTTTTAGAAGTTTGAAAAATAAATTATCGTCCTAACTTAATTCACGTTGTTTACTATATTTTTTTGATGTTGTTTAAATTGTAAATATTATTATTTTTGATTAGTTACATAGCTTATTTAATTTTCGAAGTACGTAATATACTTTGATCACTTTTTTTACGTTTTTAGCGTTTTCTCATTATGATTTAAAGATTTGCGTACTAAAAAAATGTTCAGAACACCCCATAAACCATAGGATTGATTGATTAAAATAAAAACAGAATTGGTACCCAATTTGGCAAAAAAGAAAATAAAACATGGTGATCAAAGTTAACCCCCCCTATGGGTATACTTTGTTCACTGGTATTTTATTGCATACAACGTTGTGTTATATGTGGCAAGTGATCTATGTTAAACCGCATCAAGATAACTTTGCTCGTTCTCAAAATATTAAGATATTTGTATTCTGGGGTAACATTGATCGTGCACTATAAAGGTGAAAATAAGCAATTAAAGATTATTATAAGACAGACTTTATTAGCATGAATTAATTAACATTACTCCAGGTATAGGTATTTAGTCAGGACCTTCTTGTTTTCTACTTTGACCTTCCCCTTGCACCTGCTTGTAGATCCACACGGCACCATGGCTACTTTCATGAGCACATCATCTTTAGGAACATCCCGCTCGTCATCGATCATCGGTTCCACAAACACATTGGATTTGCGTTCTCTCCTGAGGAACTTAATAAAGTAGTGTTCAGATTCTTCTTTTTTTATCTCTCCGATAAAAAATCGATCTATTTTATTGGTTGAGAATTTGACAATGACAAAATCGCCCACTTCAACGCTGTCCCTGTCCCCTGCTGACGGCTGTTTTTCTTCTTCCTCCGACGTGAATGGGTCGTCTTCTTCCTCGGACAATGACTCCTGTTCATCTGATAACCCCAGATCTGGAACCACATCTTCCTCTTCTTCTTCGTCTGTAGTATCTGTCTCAGCGATACTTTTCTCCGGTTCAACACTCAGTTTTGTTTTTTTTCGTTTAGGGGCACACCCACCGGGTCCAAAATGGCTCTCTTTCAGAAACGCTGTTAAAACCGTATCGACGTCCGGCTCATTTACTGGCTCAGGTGATCCCGGGATTTTTTTGAGAACAGCTTCTGGGCTGAATGGAAAAATTCCGCAGGCTCGAAATCCACTTTTTAAATTACGACTGATGCCTGCATCTTTCGTTTCTTTGTTCACAATGGAATCCATTGCATCCAATCCATCCTTGAGCAGACGGGGGAAGATATCCTTTGGTATTCTCGGGGTTTTGGGTTTTTTTTTTTATAACTCGTAAGAACATTCCTCCAGGCTCCCTTGAACGGCCTAAAGAAGGCCACATCTAACGGTTGTAGCAATTGTGTTGAGTTCGGAACCAAGCAAACAAAGTCAATTTCATTTTCTCGGCACGTTTGCAGAACTGTAGGGCTGAAATGGGAACTTAAATTGTCCCCAATGAGTGCCTTCCTCCCTTGTAGTCTCTTAGCGTGAGGGAGGAAACAGGACTTAAACCAGTCGTCAAAGGAAACCATGTCTATCCAACCATGCGTCGTCCGGCTGTACCGTGTGCCCTTAGAACACGGGGGGCAATCACAGCATGGATACCCTTTAGGGCCGCCCTGCCTCCATGTGTCCCATAAATGAGTCGCTTTATATATAACATACGGGGGTAAGAGGTCTCCAGCTGCCGAACCGCACATCATAACAGACGTGGCACTCTTTGAATGGTTGCAGATTTTCTCTGGAAACTTGGTCCCCCGTCGGTATAACATCTGCTTTTTACCAGGATCGTCCGAAACATTGGATTTGTCGTAGTTGAAGATATTTTGCGGAGGCATGCCTTCTACAACTTGTTTTAGGTTGTCAAAATAATTTTTGACGTCTTCTGAACCAACCTGCGCACTGTTTCGCTTGATATTTGTAGCCATTCTTTTGGTTAAGGCTATGTTCCTCTTCATCACGTTTCGTACCCAGTCCCCACCTGGCAAGTTCTCTTTGAATTTTGTCACTGTCCTTCCTGCCGAATCCAAGTAACTTTTTACGAATAAACGAAAATCAAAAGTGGACAACGGGAACCCCCAATCGCCGCACTTCAATGCGCATTCGACGAGTGCTGTCTCCTCCTTGGCAGTAAACACGGGAGGTTTCCCGTGTGGCCTCCCGTGTTTTCCATGGCATCTAAAACAAGGAAACAAAAAATAGGTTGAAAGTGATTGAAGTGGTCACAGGTGATTTAGTACCATGTGGTACCTATAGGAGGTATTCATGCACTTTCTTACCTATTGTTCAAGGTGCCAAAAGGAAATCCATATTTTTTGGCGGCTCCCCTAATAGACAGAGTCCCATCTATTACGTCCATTACAACATTTTCTACGCTTGCTTCGGAGTAGTTCTTGTAATTTCTGGATCCCAGCTTCCTCTTATGAACTCTTCCCATGCTAAAAAGAGTGACCAAATTATACCCAAATTAGAAAAAAATGTGATCAAAGTATACCCAGAGCGGGAAAGTGAAAGCCTAGGCCATAGGCAGATATTTATAAACAAAAACATTATCAATAATTCCTACTGAAAGACCAAGCTACGTGATAACAACAAAGAGATTTTAATTAAAATAATAGTTCCTTACCTAGTTGGAAAAGTATTTCACACTTTTAAATAGACAATAATTTTAATTATCATGAAAATAAATAAAATGAGTAGGTACTAATTCTAGCACTTCCAACTCCAAACAACATTGGCTACCTTTTTTAAGGCTTTTATTACGGAATACCAACTGCACAACACCAAAATTTCCTCATTAAAAAATTGATTTTTTAAATGCTGAGTGATCAAAGTATACCCCGTGAACAAAGTATACCCATATTACGTAATTATTTTGTTTTATAAGAAAAAAAAAGGAGATTGAAGTATTCTGATACGTATATTATTTGTAAAGCTTTGCGCAAAATTCGGATTTATTTTAGTATAATCGGTGCACACCCAGCCGAGGTGTTAATATTCCCTTATCTTAAAGAATTGCAATTCTCCACGGTAGGACATTTTTTTATTTAAACTAACAAAAGTATCCACTCTGACTAATTATTCTTTTTTTTTTTATCTATTAAGACTGACTATTTTGTTAGATAAGTTCACGTATGGACTACGCTATTTCCAATTTTTGTTGTCTTGACATATTTTTCTTAAATCTTTTGTACCATTTTATTCGATTTTATAGGTTAATTAAATCATTACTTCTCCTTTTGCAAGTGTAGTGGTTTTATTTACTGCCTGTTTGTTTATTACCTCATAGCTTTGGCTTAGTAATTACCCAGATTTATATTCTCTTAAGATCCAAAATTTGTAATTACTTGGCACCCTACTCAACATATTTTTATTCGAGAGAGCAACTGACAAGAAGAGGGCGCGTCCTTGGGGTCACGGATTTTAAAGGTAGAAAAGTACTTCGTAATAAAAAAACTCATGGCCATATCAGGTCATATACCTGCTCGGTTGCAGTAATTACAAGGAAACCGAGATGGTTCCGAGGTAAACGATACGACTTTTTTTGCCACCCGTCAACGTCCCATGTTTATCTATCAACAATTTTATCAATTTACCTATAGAATGATTGAATTATAACGCTGTTATTTCTCATTCTTAAATATCTATCATAGTATTTTTGTCTCAAAAACGATTTATTATAATATAACCTGGACCAAACAGATGATAAGTCGGATCGTTTACCTCGGAACCATCGCGGTTATCTTGTAAATAGTAGTACAATCGAGCAGGTACATATAATATATGAACAGATATGAAATATTCAACTTTGTTTTTTTCGGAAACGGTTTAGAGTTGCACGTTGTCGCTTGGCCTTGAGTTTGTTATTATGAAGTACTTTCCTACCCCAATAGGATTTGAAAATCCGTTTTCCCAAGGACGAGCCCTCTCCTTGTGAGCTAGCCCAGGGAATTTCTTTTGTACCCAACTATTGTATACCAAAATCCCATGGGCCCTGAGATAATATTGTTTTGATTGTTTTTTTTCTTTTTTTTTTAAATTAGGTATTTATTTTGAGGGTACATTAGATATACTTCATGGCACATTTAACATTTGAAATAAATAAAAATCATCACTAGGCTCAGCGGGTAAGGACCAACACTAAATCCATCCCAAAATCACAGAAATCTTCAAAATACCATAATTTTCAAATGTAACGCAAATGTAAATTAATTCACCCATATTGCGATGTTCAAATGCGTAAAAATGTGTTTCGTAGTTAAAAAAAATTCAAACGGTTACCTTTTGAACACCCATCCTTTGTTGTAAGCTTGCGATTCCTTTAATTATTTTTACGTTGAAAAATAAAGCAAGTTATTCAAATCAAAAATGTAATTTAATCAGTTATTAAACAATATTTCAAAATTTTACAGTATTACACAGTCCGATCAAGTTGTAATTTAATAAAATGATTTAATCGTGATGTTTTTAATCTTATGTCGTATGACATCGGCTCACCAAATAAATCAAAATCATCGGATTGGAACTCTAATCTTATTTATCTGAGTAATTCTTTCAACTTTCTAGATAAAGTTCCAATTTTGATGGCATAAAAATACAAATTTTAAAATAATCAATTTTATCGTGGTTTCACTGAACGTAAAATTAATCGTTTTTGCGCTTTAAATGTTCTCACCCTATTTGTTTGAAGTTTTCTTAAATTTGCTGCTGTTTATTTTGGTCATCTGTTATGGTTTGCTGCTGCTTATTCCAATCATCTGTTGGTACATCTGCTACGTTAAATGTTGGTCACAATATCTGGTCAAGTATGAATTCAATTCTTCCTTTCAATATAATGGCACAAAGACCCTTACTCTGAATTTGCAATCTTCAGGTAAGTAAAGTAATTCAATTGCATTTGTCAGTTGCAATTAAAATTAAAAATTTAAATTTTTGACCCTGGGCTTTAAAATTTCCGAACTTGACTAGTTGACGGGTTTACCCAGAATGAGTTACCTTTTTTAAAATTCTCTCCCTCCTTCATTTTTGTTAGTTAACAAATTTTCAACGTTTGAACTTGTAGTGGTGGAATTTGCAGATTCGGCGCATTATTATTTTACTCACATATTCACTTTTATTTTAAAAATGTTTACAAAGATTGATAGAATGCCGATCGATTTCCTTGATAAATTTGGCGTTTGTCTTTTCATTTAAAGATCTTGGACCAAAAACATCTTTCTTATTTGTAATGCTAAAATTTTAATACAAACTTTCCCAGCTGTGCTTTTTGTAATATCAAGAATGTGAAACCGAATTATTTATCATCATAGAAATTTATTAAAGAATCACTAGTTCTTACAATAAAATTTTAATTTTAAAAGGTTTAAACTTAATCCCTGTTTTTTAAATTAATTATTTATACTAAAAGATCTGAGTCTAAAATGAAACATGACAATATATCCACAACGAGTTGAACCAAGGGTCAGAAGTCAACTGAGGCGTTGTTTTAAAGAAACCTCAACGATGGTCTTTAGCAAGGGATGTCCTCTACGTGATATCTAGTGAGTTGAATTAAGGAGCAAGTTAATTAATACTAATGTACCACAGGGAGCGTTTGGGATATGATTTCAGAATTAAATATTTCCATTAATCAGTATGAACTCAAACAAAATCATAAAAATATCAAATTTACGAGGGAAATGACAAATAATATTATTCTTAAATTATTTATTCTTACAAAAAGGAGTATCAAAAATTCAGTCAACATGACAACTGCTCTTGCGATTTATTTATCGACATTGCAAATGCAAGCCGCACTGGAAATTGTAACCGTTTAAAGTCGAATGGCATGTCGTTCGGAATCATAGGGATGCGTGGAATCAAAACGTCTTCGCCTTTGTACTTTCCTTTCAAAATTGTGGGTTCGATTACGTTGTTCATTAACTTTTTCACCGCAAGCCGGGTACCATTACAAAGACGTAGCTGGTTTATATTCCGCAACATAATGATTACCGATCCGACTTTTAATTGCAGATTATGAAGTGGTAATCGGGCAATTCCAGTGAATTCAGAAATTCCGTTGGATAGTTGACAACATCATCTGGGTTAGTAACGGAATCAACTAATTTGTATGTCATCAATTCGCCAGCTATCTTAGTTTGATTCCGAAAATTGATTTCGTTGACATCAACGTTTATTGCAGCCAATATAACACGTTCGCCCAACCAACCATGATTTTTGTAATTTTGAGCAATGTTTGGGAACACCATCTCGATGAGTTCGGTCTTTGCCTCAGTAAAGTGACAAAAATTGGCAGGGAATGTAATGTATCCAGACGATTGGTCAACAGGAGATTTGCCATTACCAATGTCGAGCAATTGCTTGGAAAAAACTTTTACAGATCGGTCGTTCTGTAATTCGACTCGCATGTTCATAATTAATTTGAGTGGTTTGAGGTATTTCCATAAAATGGACGACTTCAAACATGCATTAAGTTCGTCGGATGGCGTAGATCGTGGAATTTCCGGCAAAGTTTGTCGAAAATTACCTGCCAATAGAATCATCGCACCACCAAATACGATTTTGGTTGTTTCGTAAATCTTGCATCGTGCGGTGTAATGCCTCCAAAGATTTTTTGTGTGCCATCGTGCATTCATCCCAAACGATCAATTTGCTTTGCTGTAACACTTTGGCCATTGGAGAATTCCTCGAAAGGTTGCAAGTCGGAGTTTCAATAGTTTGCATGTTCAGCGGCAATTTGAGTGCCGAATGAGCTGTTCGACCGCCTTCCAACAACGTAGCTGCAATACCTGATGAAGCAAGTGCAAGTTATATATTTTATATATAATATAGTATTTCTTAATTTTATAATAAGTATATATAGTATTATATAATATAATATAACATAACATTTTTTTTGCGTGCGCGGGAAGTGGGGAAATCTTCTAAAAGACACCACCCCGAGGGGTGGTAGTGTGAGATTCTTACTCACTAAAACCCCACTCCGTTAGTGTGACTGGACGGTGTGGTATCGCTCGGCATTTCTTCATCGCCGCCCAGGTTTGCCGCTTTAGATGTTGGAACTTTGGTGTTCTCGTTTCTTGGATTCTTTGTCCTTCATTATCCGGGTAGCCAGCGTTGCTATGACTTCCCAATTTTCCACGCTTTCGAGCATGGAGGCAACAAGGTTGTCCGTTGATAGTTTTCTTCCTATAGCTTGTTCGATTTCTTTTCTTTCTGCCTTCCATTTGCTGCAGCTGAACATGGAGTGCGCTGCGTCGTCCTCCTCCTCGCAGAAGTAGCATGTTTTGCCAGTTGTCTTGTCAATCCTGCGAAGATACACATTGAAGCACCCATGACCAGTCATCACCTGCGTCAAATGGAAGTTCAACTCTCCGTGGCTCCTGGTTACCCACGGCTCGATTGATGGTATGAGCCTTCTGGTCCAGGAGCCAGTCTCTGAAGTGTCCCATCTCAGTTGCCAGGCCTTCATTAATTTGCATCTGTTTCTTTTTCTCTCTTCAGCATTTTTGGTGTAATTTTCGGAGATACGAGTATCGCGCTCTCCGACACCGTTCTGTATGCGCAACAGATGCGCAGCGCAGCTTTCCTTTGGATTCTTGCTATCCAGTTGCGATATTTTGGGACTTGTACTGCTTGTACCCAGACCGGCGCACCTTATAGTATGATTGATTGTAGAACGGTCGCTATTATCTTTCTCTTGGTGGTTCTTGGCCCCCCCATGTTGGGCATTAGTCTTTGTAGTGCCGTGCAGCATCTATCCGCTTTCTCTGCGACCGCTGCCAAGTGCGTCGCGAAGCTCAGTTTGTGGTCTAGTGTAATTCCAAGAATTTTTACACTTTTCTTGGACTGATTGTGAGCGTACCGATTTGGAACGTTATATTCGGAATCTTCCGCCTGCCGACAATCAGCACTGCCTCGGTCTTGTGTGGTACCATTTCCAGCCCCTTTTGTCTTGTCCATTCTAGGATCATGCCGATCGTGGCATTTACAATTCTGATCAATTCTTCTGCAATTTTGGCAGACACCAGCATAGAAATATCGTCTGCGAAACCAATGAGTTCTGCTCCCGTCGGCAATATCAACCTCAGTATAGCGTCGTATAACACGTTCCATAGCAGGGCGCCCAACACCGATCCCTGCGGAACGCCGCTTGTCAAATTTGCGCGGGCGGTGTACATATCTTCTGAAATTATTAGTTCCCTCTCCGACAGGTAGCTCTTCACAATTGCTACTATGTGTCCTGAATTCGCCGAGTTAAACGCATTCTTGATATCAAAAGTAATCAGGGCCACCAGTTTCCGCGTTCTCCATGTCCCACTTCTGGCCTTGTTAGAGGCATCCACGATTCTTTTAACTGCGTCTATGGTGGATCTGCCCTTCCTGAACCCATATTGGTGCTCGCTGAGGCCGCCGGTTCTTTCCACTTCTTCTGTGAGCCTTTTTTGCAGCAGTCGCTCGTACAGCTTCCCCATGTTATCCAGAAGACATATTGGTTTGTACGAGATGGGGTCTTCTAATGGTTTATCACCCTTCCTTATCAGCACCAGCATAGCAGGTTTCCAAATCTTAAGGAACTCGGCGCGGACCGCGAAGGCGTTTATCACCCCTAATATAGTTCTGGGCTGTTCTTCTGCCAAGATTTTGATAACCTCCATTGGCACACTATCGGGTCCCGGGGCCTTCCCGATGTACATTTTATCCTTAGCCTCTGCTAATGGTAAATGATTTGAAGGCGCATCCGGGGTCAGTGCTTTCCCACATGATCTTGTCGTGGGCAGGGAACAGGGTGCTAACTATCTTCTCCACTCTCTCCGGTGTTAGGCCTGGTATTTGATTTGATCGTAGTTTTTTTGCGACTATACGGTATCCAAGACCCCCACTCGTCTGTCTCCAGTTCTCTGGGCACGTTCTGCCAGCATTCCTTTTGGCTTCTCAGTATGGCCCCCGCCATCTCTTTCTTTGCGGCTTCCAATAGCACGTTGGCCGCGCTTGCTTCTTCTACCCGGTTCCTGCCTCGGTGTCTCTTACACATCCTGTTCAGTGTGTTTCTTCTCACTGTAGCGATTTAGTCGTTTTACCAATATGCGTTCTTGCGGCGTGGTCTTCTTTTCCGGGGCATGGCTGCATCGCATATTTTTACCATTAATTTTTGTAGCTCTTCGGCAGTTCTAATAGAGTCGCTAGGTGTGCCATTAACAATGAAAAGACACAAAAAGAATACAGAAATATAAACTACGTATGAAAAAAGCATTAGATTTCATTTAACCTTTACTTATAGAGTTAAAAAATGCTTCTAAAGTTTTTAAAATTTTCATTTAGAAGCGTGGCCATGTATGTTTCCAAGGAAATTATTTTGAAATTAAATTGAATTTATTGCAAGACCAGTCTGACAAATGAAAATTTTAACAATTCTAAAAGAATTTTGGACTTTTATCTTCGAATTTCATCTAGTTTCTATCTACTTAATGGGTCCAAAATTCTTTTAGAATTGTTAAAATTTCCATTTTTCAGAGGGGTCATGAAATAAATTCAATTTAATTTCGAAATAATTACCTTGGAAACTTACATGGCCAGTCTGATAAATGAAAATTTTAACAATTTTAAAAGCATTTTCTGATCCTATAAGTAAAGATTACATGAAATCTAATGCTTTTATCATACGTAGTTTATATTTCTGCATTCTTTTTGTGTCTTTCATTTTTTCCCTAAAATAATTTGGGAAGCAGGAATTTGCATAAATAAGTTTTTACGTGTTAATTCCCTATGTTCGGCTATTCGATTCAGCACCCGGTATATAGATACACTATAATGTAATATAATTATAATAATAATGTAATAATTCAAAAATCAGATGAAATGACGTCTCGTACAAGTCCTTCAAAAAATTTTGGTATAACCGATCGAATTGAAATGGGACAATAATTCGATACATCGGACCTGTTTCTCTGTTTGAAGATTGGCACCACAAATGACTGCTTCCAAATCGATGTAAACATGGCCACCGATAAGGACTTATTAAACAAAATCAAGAGCGGGAGGCAAAGTGAATCCCTACATGATTTCACCAGTAAAGGATGAACACCATCGGGACCTGGACTGTTTCCAGTTTTAATAGTTCCAAGTTTCTTTGAAATAGCGTCGGCGGAAATCTGGCATGACAGTACTGGCATGACGAGATAGTAACTTCCATTGAGACCTCAACTAAGAAAACTTGAGATAATCGCTCAACAAATTTGTCTCTTTGAACAATGCATGCGCTTTTTTCTTTTCCCGAATAAGTTTTCTCAAGCCACTACTAAATAAGTACCTAGGAAAATAATAATAATAATAATAATACTATTTATTAAGATACGTAAGTGTTTACATTACTTAATTGGATGGCTTCTAACAAAAATTAGATTTTCAAGCCACCCATATAAAAACGAAATTAATACAATATTAATACAAAATTAGTAGATACAATTAATAACACAAGTAAAAAAATAAAAACTATTCTTGCAAACAAAGTATGTCGCTCAAATTTCGGCGGAAGAAAGCCACGCTAAACGATTCCATAAAGATATCAAGATGCTCCTCCAAAAATCTGGGCGCCAGACATGCAAAGCACCTCTCGAACTTTGCCGTGGAATGGGATGGCACATCAAAATTACCCAAATCTCTCAAGACACGAGCATGACACATGGAACGAGGTCTAATCATGTTTCTTAGATAAGTCGGTTCACCACTTTTCCAAATTTTAAAGAGTAAAACTCCAAAGAGCAATGAAAATCTTTGATTCAGCTTAAAGATGGCAAGGTCTCGATAGTAAGGGGTGATATGGTCGAATCTACGTATATTGAAAGAAAAACGCAGGCACGAATTCTGCAAGAGCTGGAGCCTCCGCTTGTATTCCTGCGTGAGAAACCCGTAATACACCGTCACACAATACTCAATATTGGACAAAATTGTAGAGCTGACGATTGCCCACTTCACATGTGATGGTAAAACAGTTTTAAACTGGTAAAGTGATCTCAGCTTGTAATAGCATGTCTTCAGCTTACGGTCTACATGTTGACAGAAGCTGAGCTCACTGTCCAAAATAAGTCCCAAACTACGAGCAGAACATACCACCTTAACGACTTCATTGCCGATCGATACGGATAACGTTGCGGCACTCAGAGCCTTACGCACCAGTCCATGTTTACCCAAAATCAGAAGTTCCGACTTTGCGGGATTTAAAGTCAAACCATTCAATACAGACCACACACGTACCGATTCGAGATTTCGGTTTAACATCTCTATCGCAGTATCAATGCTCGATGGCAGACATGATACTCGTATCCGGGAATCGTCAGCATAAAGTTCGAGGAAACAATCAGGGTCCACCACTCTCCCCAAGTCGGTCGTGTATAATATAAATAGCAGCGGAGCAAGGATGCTTCCCTGAGGAACACCACGCGAAACAAACAGTGGCCGCGACACGTTTCCCGCCAACTCCACCACCTGGGTCCTACCCCGCAAATAGCCCGCTAACCACCCACACAATGACTCATCGCAGCCATAATAGTGAGAAATATTTCTAGAAACTACAGTGACAGGTATAAACAGATATATCGCATAATTCAAAATCTCATAAAAATATTTAACACCACAGTCAACTGCATAACTCAAATGAAACTACAATATTATTATAAAGCGTCATTTACATCCAAGTAACGTATGTAGCAGACATACAAGACATAACGTAAGGAAAGTTGAAATGCATGGTTTCAAACGCCACCGTTTACATTTGTACAAAACATGGGAGACATAACAAAAAGTTCGGTCAACTTCAACTTCTTATGTCTTGTATGTCCGCTATGTATAAATAAAATTACAAACTTATACCTAACTACTCACTCTACCCTTGCACAAAGGTTGAAGGACGGATTCATGCCCAAGTCGCTCGAACCTCCCGCTGAACTCACTCGTTCCACTCAGTGACGACGCTACGGGGGTGGCAGACGGGGCGATCGCCCCGGTTGAAAAAACGTTCGCCCCGGTAAGAATTCACTAAACATATAGGGAATTTTCAAGCGCTCACGATAATAAATTTAATTTTTTAAATTGGAAAACCAATTCTTTTTATTTAAAAAAATAAACAAAATCGTCAAAATTCACTGGCTACTATTGCATATTATTTATTAGGTTACAATATGGTATCGAGTATCCCATTCATTAAAGATGAAAACTGCAAAATTAGTTTTGCAACATGAGAACACGATTGCTAATGATATTGGACTTGCGACTCCCATTCCGTTTAGCAAACTTAATTTGAGTAGCGTTTAATCAGAATTTTTAAAAGATTATTTATTAGTCATTCCTCTTTGCTGGTACTGCTTGAAATTTATTAGTGCGTACTTGTCGGTATATGTATTCTTCCTGTTAAAAATTTTTAAATTCTTTGCCGAGTGTATAGATGTAGGTTCTAGGCTAAATAAGTTTAATTTTTTTAAATACATTAGGTAGTATCTATTTGATTTCTTTTTATGAAATTTTGCATTAACAAAAAAATTTGAATTTATTTAGGTAAGAACCGAATGAAATAAAATACCTGAAAAACGTTTAAAAGTTATAAACTTAAATTTTTTAAACTAAAGTGTGTGCTTTGTAAACCAATTTTATTCTAAATTCATAATGAGTTCAAAAAGAAAAATTGTTGACTATTTTGGCTCCAAAGAAAGCCGCTTTATCGACTAAAACCGAAGAGATAATTTCAATAGACAGTATTAGTGTATGTAGTAACAGCGATTCTGAAGAAGAATCTATAGAAGTTGAGAACTTTTCAACTTTTTGTGCCAAAGTTTCATCTCTACCTAACAGTTTTCAAAAGGTTCCAGGAGCTAGCGATATTTCTCAAACTCTTAGTGAAGGTCCATCACAGCCGAAATTAAGCCTGTATCCAGGTACTCGTTTTGGAAAAGACGTTCGGAGATTTAATGGATCATGGTACGAACTGTTCAAGTGGCTTGAATATAGTGTAATTGAAGATACCGCCTACTGCTTCTCCTTAATGTGCGGGTTCCCATTTGATTCTATGTAAACTTCTCTAAGCGTCAAAATTCGCGTCGCTTCGTATCGCCTAAGTGAGCGAGCACCTTTATTACTACAAATGAAACAACTCTTTTTTAATTATTTTAAATTTACGTTTTTAATTAAAGTAAAACAAAATATTAAAGAATTAATTATTTAAAAATAAAATTTTATTCGGAGTCTTCATCAGAATTCTCATCCTCTGTTTCATAATCCGTTGATTCTACATCAGAATTGGGTTTTTTCTCGCATTTTAAGATTTTCAGTAGGGGAAATCGCATATTTTCGATTGGCACCACTGCTTACAATAAAACTTCAATCACAGCGCCTGCGTCAACGGCAGGCGTACAAAAAAGTTTCGCCATAAAGTCGCTCTTTTCAGACTGAAAGTAATTTTCCCCCAGGCGACCATGTGTTCCACAAACAATATACGGCATGACGAAATATATCATCGGTTCATGAAATAGTATTAAGATGATTAAATTTTAAGTTGCTTCAAATCACCACCCCTATACTAATTAGGAAGGAGGGCTTGCGGGCCGCAGTTTCTTACCCTGTACCAACTAACATGTACGGCGTTTCTGAATAATAGATCTGTATAAGCATACAAAGCGAATTACACAAATGCCGTACAGTAATAAATCACCTAGACTGATTAGAAAATTTTCCTCGCTCCCGGTACCGTCATTTTTGTACGGCACTAGGTTCTTCGTCATTATTTTTTTATGATTTCTCATCTTGAAGAAAGCCGTACAAAAATGGTTGGTCGTAATTTCCCATCTTTAGGTGGAAAATTCAATTTTCTCGTGTCCTCACCTGTACCGCTCAAAATTGACGGCATAGTGCTTAAAGTTATTCTTTCATATACCAGCATCGTTCTAAACATGATTCAAGGTGGGTCATTTGACCCCCTGAAATTTTCCATGGGCTTGTAGTCAACGTTATCCTTTTCTTTTGCTGGCTTTTGACCGAAGATCTCGATTGAACTGCTACTGAAATTTAGTGGAAGTCATTTTATTCCGTGGTTATTATTTAAATTCGAGTTACGCCGTTTCATTTAATTTGGGTCTAATTAATTTAATTTTTCCACTACTAGTCATATAGGCTATCGTTATAACTTAGCCAAGTCGCACGAGAAGTGACGCATTTTAGACAAGTGGTGAATAATATTTTCATTATACACTACTAGTTAATAATGAACATATTTGATATTTTTCTATAGTTGGGCGACTATTTTTACCACAAATTTTGTTAAAATAGTATATTATAGGCCAAGGTTGTGAAGACAGTCATTATAGCCATAGCGCATAGATTATATTCCAAGGTGCGAAGCACCGAGGAATATAAGGCGCGAAGGCTATATGGTCTTCACAACCGTGGTTTATATACGATTTTTTCCACTACTAGATTTATTACAATTTTTTAAAATTCTTGTTCATAAAATATTTTCAAATTTAGAATATTTATTACAAATTACATGATTATTTTTGTTTTTTTGATTTGACAGTTGTTGACTTTAGTTTTTAAAAGTCGTTCACTGCGCTTTTTCTATTTTAAGAAATGGAATTATTAAATAAATATTTGAGATTATTTGTTTCACCAAATCACTAAAATTGTTCAAAAGCATTGTTTTAAGCACTTCTTCGTCTTAAACTTCTGAAATTATTCAATAAACTTGTGAATTCGCGGTTTCTCAAATTAACAGGTTGGCGGCGCTTTCGCTTACTGTCATAATTAATTCGAGATTTTTTAAAATTTTTAATATGAAATTAATCTATTAAAAAGCACTTTGAATAGTTGAAATGCAATTAAATAGCATCTCTTGGTTGTACAAAATCGTTTTTAACAAAATTTGTGGTAAATATAGTAGCCCAACTATAGAAAAATATCAAATATGTTCATTATTAACTAGTAGTGTATAATGAAAATATTATTCACCACTTGTCTAAAATGCGTCACTTCTCGTGCGACTTGGCTAAGTTATAACGATAGCCCTTAGAATATAAAATAGGAAGGAAGGAGCGAATGGACTATAACACATGCATCAAGTACGAGTCAAAAGTCGTGGGTAGAAGCTCCGCCCAGCATACCTAGTTTGTAATCGGTGACTCATATTTTGAAATTTTAAAGTAGAATTATGGTTAGTTGCAGTGTTTGTGGGACCACTAGGTCCAAAAAAACTATTAATTGTGGTATAACTTGGCACGAGTAAGTACTTAGAGTTATTTAAATAATTTTATAACAAAAACATTGATTTGTGAGGTTACTGACCATAATCTGCTTGAATCATTGGCGTACATATTACGAAGTAATCCTATATAATTATTTACATTAAACACCGTTTTTATAATTTATATATCCAAAAAATGAGATGAGAAAGGCTATTTAGTTGAAAAATATCAAAATTCCGGAATATTGGTCTCCAACTCGATCGCCTTGCTTGTGTTCAAAACATTTTAGTGACTATGCTACGCTCCTGGCAATTATATCAACCGGCCGCCATAGCCTACCTAGTTGACTCGGACTTGGTATTCATACACTCCTTCCTCCCTATTTTATATTCTAAGCGATAGCCTATATGACTAGTAGTGGACTAGTAGCTTTACACCTTGGAATATAATCTTGGCGCTATGGCTATAATAACTGTCTTCACAACCTTGGCCTATAATATACTATTAATTACGCCTACCACTTTTTTTCGGCATTTGAGTGAGATATTTAAGAATCAGCGCCGAAGCTCCCCAAGATATTGCGACGCTACCTTGTTTTATACACCATCTTACATACACTGTTGTTTGTAATTGAGTGACCTCTTCAAGGGCTCTTAATTGTTGTTAATTGATGCAGTGTTCTTACTTGCGAGCTCTTTAATAAAATTACGTTTTTGTAGTACGAGGGTCGCAAATGTTGTTCGCATCTTGTTGATTGTGTGTGATTGTATTTTTTAGCATTTTCCGGTCCAAAGTCACGGGAAGCAGAGGAAGGTCCCACAGCGGAAACAATTCGGAGATCTCTAGAGGCTGTCCGTGGAGTTTGACCGACTCCTGTTTAGCTGATCGTTGTCATCGGTATTGGTGAGTGCTGAAATCATATTATTACATAATAGTCTCGGGGTGCGACATTTATTTGTGGACCATTGCATTCATTCTACGTCGAATAACTGACGTGAGCGGCAAGTATCGGCACTTGACCGATGCTGATCTATCAGAAATTCCACCTTCAGCTATCAGTGTTTGGCCATTCACTTGGCGAAATTTGTAATCATTGGACCAGTGTAATTGATAGACACTTGCTTACTGTTCTTTAGCAAGAATTATTAAACGTCTGTTCTTCTCTTTATCGTTGTTTATTTTAATCTAATAATTCTTATTTGGCGCCCACCGAAGTACCCAACTCCCCAGAACATCCTTACTCACGACACCCGCTCCTCGACTGTATAATCAAGATATAGTTTACTCTGCGGACAACTTGAAGAAACCGCGCATAAGTCGAGTACTTTGTTTCGAAAATATTTAATATAATATTAAAGTTGCAAATAAAATAATCCAAAAGTTCGTTGGGTTTTAAGGTTTTAAGCCATATTAGGCAATTTTAGCTTAAACTTCTTGAAAATGGGCCGGTTGGCTCTAAGTGCCCGGGCCGGTTTGATGTATCCTATCCGCCCCTGGGCCAAAATAATGTTGAACCTTCATGTGAATTAATGAATGGTTTTAAAAAAATTTTAATACGTACTTTGCCATTAATTCCTCCATTATAGAACCAGATGTAATAAAAACTTCGTTTCGCTTTTTGCACTGACGTATAGCCTGCCAAACTAATAGCTTGGCCCCAAATTTTTCAAAACCAATTTTTTTTCTGGCATCAGGAAGATTCTCTTCAGGTTCTTTTGTGTAATATTGGGGATCAGCTGGTGTTCCGAAGTACATTTTTACGTAAGTTTTGTCATTCATGACGACACAAATAAAAAAAAAAAAATTTATACAAGTTTATCATCTAAGTTTTTATTGTTAAATGTTGTTTTTCAGTTCTTTTAGGTTAATGTTGTATTTATAGGTTTTCAAGTTATTAATTTTTCTTGCTCGTTTGATCATACCTTCATTTATTCCAACTTTTTTAGCAACATCCCGGACTGAAGCATTTCTTTTTAATTTTAAGTAACCTCCAATAGCTTTATCTAATTCTTTTATCCATGGCACCTTTTTTTCCTCCAGTTCCAGATTTTCTTTTGATAGTATAATTAACATAACTTTTTAATGTTGAATTTATTAGGTTTACTGTGATTCCGAGTTCCCTAGCGATCTTTTTACTAGAAATTAACGGATTTTCATTTCGCTTTCGCATCATTTTGTAACGCACTTTTCCTTGTTACTCTGAATTTTGTAAAATATTAAGAAAAACTGAAAAATTACATGTGCCTATGATTTTAGACGCTTTCAATTTTATACCAACTATATATATTTTATTTAAAAATTTTTCTTTTTTCATGTGAAAATTGGTCATAAAAATTATGATTTTCTAACGATACAGTCTTTAAATGATAGAGCAACCAGGTTGGATCACTTTAACTAAATGGACTGACTCTCTTTATTAAAAAAAATTATGGGTAATTGAAATTTGAATAAAGAAATTCAATATATTATTTTGGTAAATTGCACTTCTTTGCATTAAAATTAAAATGTTTTATATTTTAAATATTTTATTTATGAATTACGAGATGTTTCGTACGAATTATCGTACATCATCAGGTGTCAAATAATATTAAATAAATTAAAAAATATTCTAAATTATTGGCTAATAAAATTGGATTACATAGCTAATTAATATTGTTATTAAGTTGAAATTAAATTTTAATGCGGTTTTCAGTTAAAAAAAAAAAAAATTGGAAGTTGAATTATGTCGTAATATTCATAAATAATATTTAAAATATAAAACATTTTAATTTTAATGCGAAGAAGTACAATTTACCAAACTAATATATATAATAAAATTTCGCTAGACGCAACTTCAATTAAAAAAATTCAAACATAACAATTCTAAATTTTCTTTCTTTTACACATTTAAATGTTCTATCTTAAATAAAAAAGTAATTTAATTGAAAAAATATTTGATAAAAATTTTTTTTATATGTATTTTAAATGACCAGTACCAATATTACATGAGCAATGATTATGAATATAAAAATTAAACTTAAAATAAATCAACAAAGGTACACTAAGCATCTACCATCTAACACTATTTACAACGTCAATATTTAACACTTCAGTGTTTCATATTATTATATTAACTCTTATATTACACTTATAGATCTTGTTTTACATAACATAATTACAAATTTATAAAACATTCTTAAAATTGTCCTAAGATATTTCATGGGGTTTTTGAGTAGCTGTCAATTTTAAGTAAAAGACACGTGAATGGGTAGAAGGTGATTAAACAAACTGCAGTCTTACTAAATTATTTTTTCTTAGGGAGATGCGTTTTGTGAATTTTTTCCTTGATTTTGTTTTTGAATAGCGTAAATTTGATTTTAGTTTGTTTATCCTTAAATTGGCCTTTTATCACCGAGGATCACTATCCTGTAATATTTCATATTGTTATTTTTATGTAACTAAACACTAGGTCCGATGATGATCGTTGAAACCGAAACGCATCGTCGTAACAAGAAATAATTCTTTGAGAAGAGCGTGCAGATTTTTTATCACCTAACAAGCAACTTCGCAACTGTAAATTTCATTTTCTCTATGGATAGTTCTTGGATCCCATATTTTTCCACAATTGGCTAACGAGAAAAACTAGTGTTATAAAACATAATGGCGCAGCATTTCAACAGCTATTGAATTAAAATTTAATTAATATTCATATTAGGGCATTCGAAGTCATGTGCAAACAATTATTCATTAACTTTAAACGAGATCATGTTGTTATAACAAACGTTACTATGTCAATTCTTCTACAATAAATAAACCGTTTGCACAAAAACAAAGACTACACTATAAAAATTATTTCGTTGAATTTGGCAGCATTTCTTCATATTATCTAGCCTGCAACAAAAAATATTATTTAGTTTTTCTTGTTTAATTCTTTCGATAAAATTAGTTCAATAAAATAATAACATTATAATTATTATATTATGTATTTGATGAGAAGGCTAGGGATTCATCAAGTCAAGTAACTTTATGTTTTTATCACTTGATTTTTTAAAAGAATTTTGGACCCTTTAAATAAAGGCTAGATGAAATTCGAAGATGTAAAATTCTTTTAAAATTGTTAAAATTATCATTTGTCAGATAGGTCATGAAATAAATTTAATTTAATTTCAAAATGATTACCTTGGATACTTACATGGCCAGTCCGGTAAATGAAAATTTTAACAATTTTAAAAGCATTTTTTAACCCTATAAGTAAAGATTACATGAAATCCAATGCTTTTATCATACGTAGTTTATATTTCTGCATTATTTCCTGGGAAGCAGGAATTTGCATAAATAAGTTTTTACATGTTAATTTCCTATGTTCGGCAGTCTCATTCACCACCCGGTACTATAATAAATATAATACGGTCTAGAACGCGAACGTTAGGACGCAGACCCAAAAGGACGCGGACCCAAAAGGACGCAGACCCAAAAAGACGCAAAAAATTATTTTTATATTTCAAAATTATTTATTTATCTTTTCATACAACATTTTTTAAGTCGCTTTTGTATTCTACATAATATAACTGTCCATAAATCCAAGGAAATACGTAGTCCTACGGGTAGTTTCTGTGAAAAATCAAAACTACAAGCCGACGATACGATAATATATTGCAGTGAACTTCACTTGAGCTCACTACTCTCTCAAATAGGGATCGTTGGTTCTCGAAATAAAAATGGTTACATGTAAAAAATAAAAAAAACTGACGATATAAAATAACGTTTTTATTTGAAACCTGATAAAATAACACAAATAATATAAAAGAGCAAGACTCACGCAAACTCGTCGGCCAGAACGTAATTTTTGAACAAATTTATCTTCTTTACCAATTTGTTCCCGTCTTCTATTACTATCTTCAGTTAAGCGTGTATTACATTATCAAACTTTGGTTATATTTTCGTTATACTTTGTTGTTAAATGTTTGATGAAAAAATTAAGCTGTATTACATTATCACATTTTCGTTAAACTTCCATCAAACTTTGGTCACACTCAAAGTAGCGCGTGTTATACTTTCGTTCAACTTTTTCGTTCAACTTTTGAATAAACATGCGCAATGCTGCAAAACTTTGCTGTGCCAACTTAAATTATTAGTCTAGTTACTAGTATTGTTTATAAACTTCCATTATTTTTATTATCTTTGAAATTTTTTTTAATTTTCTCTTCAATCTGCCCATAATGAAATTATTCTAAAAGAAACCAAAAAAGAAACACAACAAAGAAACACAAACAACAATTAATTTTGACACTAGTAACTTTGGTACTTGACTACTAAGGTTGGCAGCGCAAATTGCGTGACGAATTGCTTTAGCTTAACTACAAATTTATCCCCACCCAAAAGTTTTCATCAAACATTGGTTACAAAGTTTAATCAAAATTTGACACAAAAGTTGAACGAAAGTTGAACGGAAAGTTTGATAATGTAATACAAGCTTTAAATTAGTTCTTCCAATTCTGCACCTCTTAATACATCACATAATATTATGTAATAACTTTTTAATCTTCCAATTTATTCCAAATATATTTTATTCTTCCCAAAAAAACACGACTTGCCTTTAGAGCTTTTTTAAATCATCTCTCGTTTTCTCGTGTCCTCTTTTCATTGGTTCTTACTTTCTTTTATTTTTCAAAATCTTGATTTTTATATTTATTTCCCAATTGGAGAGTGCTCGAAAAAAGACCGAAAAAAGAATGCAAGAGGAATCAAAATTTAACTAAAAGATTCAAATCATCGAAATTCAAAGAAAATTACCTACGAATTAAAAAAAAATACCAACAGAGCAAAAGTGTCTTCAAATGATGATGAAGAGTAAAGCTTGGTATGCGTGAAAGTTAGCATATGCTATAATTCTGTATTAATAAATAAATAATTTTAGAATTTAGATTTTTAATTTTTTTAAATTTTAGAATCGAAAAAGGTTTCTTTCGATATATCGTGTCAATAAAATATACTTTTAACTAATTAATTAGTCGTTTATTTAAATTGGTTTTAGTTTTAAATATTAATAAATAAGTATGTAACAACATTTTTCTTCTTTATTGTGTAAGTGTTACAACAGACAACAATCAGTGTTACAACCGCCCCGGATATGGGTAGGTTGAAACATTTTCCCTGATTTTTTAAATTTCCTCCAAATGTTTTTTGAAATGCAGATAATGCCACTATAACTATTGAGGTGTTATGCGGTGACTACTTTAAAATAAATTTTAAACAAATAAAAAAAGGTTATAAATGTTTTAAATTTTTATTCCAAATATTTGGATCCTCTAAATCTAGAACCACCGTGATGGGTTTCTTTTGTGACGAAATATTCAAGCAAAAAGGATTTCACAAATTTTAATTTAATTTATTGATTTGTAGCGGTCAATTCCACTATTTTAAGTTTTACGCCCGGTTTTTCAATCGTTGGTTAACTATTAGTTATGTTTTGCATGTACGTTTTTCAATTGTAAGTTAACGTAAAGTGTTGGTTACGTCGTGAATATGTTTACCAACACATGAGGTATGGGTTAACTATAGGTTGACGAATTACTAATACTTTATAACTGTAAATTGTGATACAGTTTTCATTTAGATAAATTCAATTAAAAAAAAATTATTAATAAATAAAAAAAAAATAAATATTTTTTTTTAAGTTATTAATTATTTTGTTAGCTATGAATTATTACGAGGATTACGTTATTAATACGTATAGCAGTGATAAATAAATAAGGAGGCCAAAAATAATTCGTTTCAGGTTTCAGGCCTAATATTTTTGAAGAATACGATGGTACAGACTTTTTTAATAGTTTTCGACTTACTTCAAGAAAAGTTGAAAATATATTAGAGGAAATAAATAATTTAATTTCTTATCCTACAAATAGGATAGGTACATAATATTTAATCAATAATAATATAGTTTCATTGGTAGAAATGATTGCCATTCTGCTCAAGACCAACTATTGCTGACATTGAATTTATATGCATGTGGTTCTTTTTTAAGAAGAAGATTTTTACAATATCGCAAAATTTCCCAGATGCATAGGTTCATTGGAGTGTACACATGAAAAAATACAGTCACCTGGAGGTGACAATGCTGAGATTTTTCTCAATAGAAAACAGTATTTTTCAATCAATGTTCAAACTCTGGATAGTCCAGATTTAAAAATTCAAAACATTGTAGCTAGATCTACAATCTAGATCTACTGACAAATATCCATAAATATTTTTACCTCCCGCATATACTTGTAATTCAATATAATGGTTATACTTATAATCATGGTATAATAGTTCAGATTTACCGTAAACTAAAATCTAATTAACCAACACATGAATTTAAATTGAAAAACGCAAACAAATTCTAACTATAGGTTAACTTGAAACTGAAGGTAACCAAACTAAAAAGTTAACCATGCAACGATTGAAAAACCGGGCGTTAGTTTTAGTTTAGTTTAATAAGTTTTATTGTTAAAATTTTATATTTTTAATCAGAGATTGCCAAAAATAAAAAAGATAAGTCTGTCAGAAATTCCGATATTGTAATCAATAATATTCCAAAGTTGTAATTAATATTTTAAAGATTATAATTTATAAAAAACAAATAGTGGTTTACTATAGTATATAAACAAGAAAATTAAATAAATATATAGTGCAACAGATAAAACGAACTTATGCTTACATAATAAGTTCGCCTTCGGTGCCCCTATGATTTGAGAAGTCAAAAGCTCTATTTCAAACCCTAGGAATTCGTGGTTCGAATCTCCTAGAGGGGCGACTTTTTATATCTAATTTAATTAAATATTAAATCATATAAAAAGTCGACAAACAAAATTACAGATGACGGCACGCCTTGCGTCACAGATTTAAAAAGACAGTTCTGATTACACGAATGTTGTTACAATTAATTTCCGCACGCGCACAAAAAGTTAAACAAGGTTTATATCACCTATCGTGGCCCAATTTTTCTATCTGCTTCCAAAGAAAAAAACTCCAAATTATTTTTCTCAGCTCTACAATTTCTCTACCACAGATCGTCGGTATTTTCTGAAGATTTAACTCCCCAGACGAACGTGGCCCACATGTCGGTCCTCCTTTATGGAACCGAGAACACACCTTGCCTAACGTGGCACACACGTCTTTCCTGTTTTTAGGAAACGAAAATCAAACTTAGCCAAACGTGGAACAAACGTCAATCCTCTTTTAAGGACCCATGTCCACTAACTTTTCTTATCAATTTTTTTTCGTTTCCCCGGTAATTTTTCTCCATTATGTTTTCCCGGTTGTTGTTTTGTAGTTGTATGTAGTGGAACGTTAGATTGTTGTAATATATTTGGATTAAAAACGATTATAAAGTTTACCATTTTATTAACTGCATTTTAACATGTAACATTCTTGTATCTAATACCAACTTAAAAATTTATGCATTGAAAATCCTAAACACTAAATAGCGCCACAAAAGGTGAGGCGCGCAATTCAAAATATATTTAAATGAAAAACATAACAGTCCTCCCCTTGTTACAAAATATGATTACATCATTAATCGTTGAGGAGGTCTACGTATGCGCTCCGAACGACGCAAGGTACAAGTGTCACTTGTAGTAGGTATAGGCACTTCTGCGATGGTATCTTGAATGTCAGAAGAGTTTTGTGGTTGCACTTCGAGATTTACATTTGAATTTTCATTTTGAGGAGATTGTATTGCAGTTGGCGTTATACCCGCATTCTGCATTGAATTATTTAAATTTGGTAAAGTAAGACTCTCAACAGGCAATGTAGGAATAAAATTTTGGTTTACCGTAATAGGAGTATTTTCCCCAATTGACCTAATTTGGTCAATGTGTCTTTTCCACACGCGCTCATTATCAAGTTTAATCAAGTAATGTAATCTACCTAATTTCTTTTGTATATTACCAAATTCCCATTTGTTATTATGTAAATAATCGCGTACGGACACTCTTTCCCCTTCTGTAAATGATCTAACTTTAAGATTTTCAGTGTAATTTGTATTGTTAGGAAAATTTGGTTTTAAAAGATCTAACCTTGATCGAATTTGGCGTCCAAACATCCTATAGGAAGGACTAACCAATGTAACTGAATGTGGAGTTTTCCTGTAATGGAGTAAAAATTGTGTTAAATTTTTATCCACATCTCGATCCTGCTCGCACATTCTTTTTAATGCATTTTTAAATGTTTGCACATAGCGTTCCGCTAATCCGTTTGTAGCTGGGTGATAGGGTGCTGAAAATTTATGTACTATACCATTTTCTTGTAAAAATCTTTTAAATGCATATGAAACAAATGTAGGGCCGTTATCACTAACCAAAACATGAGGAATACCGAATGTACTGAAAATTTTTCTTAGTAAGGAAATTGTAGTTGTAGTGGTCATGTTTTTAATTTCGTGGATTTCCGGCCAACGTGTATAAGAGTCCACCAGTATTAAAAAATAACAATTCATAAATGGGCCAGCGAAATCTATGTGTACTCTTTCGAATGGTTTTGAAGTTTCTTCCCAGGGGTGAATTTGTACTTTAACAGGGTTATTTTTGTATTTATTACATTGTATGCAATTCTTCACCTCGTTTTCAATATCCAATGAAATTTCTGGCCACCAGCAATAGCTCCTGGCAAGTTGCTTCATTTTGATTATACCGGGGTGTGTAATGTGTAACTCTTTTAAAATTTTTTTCCGTAAGGTTTGTGGTATAACCGCAGTTTGTAAACGAAACAAACAGTCTTGTTGTAGTGTAAATTCAGTTTGTTCTACATTAAATCTATGTTCCTTGTTAACTAATTTCCCGCATCGTAAACCGTGTATTATCTTAGCAAAACTTGTATCTTTCATAGTTTCCGTAGCTAATTGTTTTAGTGTAACTGGTAAAGTTTCAATTTGAAAAATTTCGAAAGAATCACATTCATCGTATGTACTTATTTGTTTTGAGTTTGTAGGAAGCCTTGACATAGCGTCAGCATTAGAATTTAATTTTGTATTTTTGTATCTGATATCGTATTGAAAATTTTGTAAAAATAAAGCATAATGTTGCATTCGCGTAGTAGTTAAAATTGGCAATTTTTTTGATGGTGAAAATATCTGTACTAACGGCTTATGATCCGTGTATAAAATGAAATTTCTACCGAACAAATAGTAATAAAATTTTTTTACGCCGAAAATTAGGCTATATGCCTCTTTATCGATTTGAGCATACTTTTGTTGTATTGTTGTAAGAGTTTGTGATGCAAACTGGATTGGCCGCTCGGTACCATCCGGGTATACGTGTGAAAGTACAGCTCCAACAGCGTATGGGCTGGCATCTGTAGCCAAAATAAGAGGCAATCGTGGATCGAAATGAGCTAAAACTCGCTCAGAAAGTATTTCTTTCTTTACTGCTTCAAAAGCTTTTTGACAATTTTTGTCCCATAAAAATCGTACGCCATCTTTAAGTAAATTGTAAATTGGGTATAATGTATGACTCAAATTTTGTAAAAATCTTGCGTAATAATTTACCAAACCGGCAAAAGCTCGTACTTCGGTTTTATTTGTAGGTATCTTTGCATTTTGAATAGCATCAATCTTTTGTTTTGTTTTATGAATTCCATTTTTATCAATAACGTATCCACAATATTCAATTTGATCTTCCATAAAAGAACATTTTTCGTAATTTACCCTTATATTGAAATCTGATAGTCGCGATAGAACCTGATCTAATCTTTTGAAATGTGTAACATCGTCTGGCGCTGTAACTCGTATGTCATCTAAAAATACAGAAACACCCTCAATGTCTCTTAAAATATTTTCAATTTCACGTTGCCATACAGCAGGTCCACTTGCAATTCCGTACAGAAGTCTTGTACTTTGGTACAGACCCTTTGGTGTACTTAAAGTGAGATACTTTCTATCCTCCGGGCATACCTCTAATTGTAAATATGCTTGTTGTAAGTCAAGCTTCGTAAATTTATCCCCACCCGCCATAGATGAGAATAAAGTTTCAATGGATGGTAATGGGTGTTCATCCACTATTAAACTAGGGTTTACGGTAGTTTTAAAATCCCCACAAATTCTAATCTTCCCATTAGATTTGACCACCGGAACAATGGGTGTAGCCCACTCAGAACTATTAACTTTAATTAATATTCCCTCCATTTCTAAATAATTTAATTCGTCCTCGACTTTTTGTAACAATGCGTATGGAACTTTACGTGCTTTGATAAAAATAGGTTGTGTATTTGCTTTCACTCGTAAGTGTGCTTGTAAATTTTTTATCTTACCCATATCCTTTTTAAACAGGATAGGATATTTTTGTAAAATTTGTTGTACATGTGTATGTATTTGTGTTGTACTAATGTAAGAGATATTTTCTGTAAATGAAATAGGTAATTGCCGAATCCACTCGCGACCTAAAATGGGATTTCTATCTGAATTAACAACGTATAAATTTAAAAACTTTTCGTTACCCCTGTATATGCATTGAACCTGTGAGAATCCTACAATATCCAACTCGCTCTTACAATACGTAATTAATTTTAAATTTGTATTGTGAATTTGTAAATTTGGAAAAAGAGATTTAAATTGTTTTAAACTTACGATCGTGACAGCTGCTCCACTATCAACCTCGAATGTAATTGTATGACCTTCTACCTGAAGTGCAATCATAAACTTTTCTCTGTATTCCCTATGTTCATCAATTGATAAAATTTCTTCAATCTGATTCGCATTTTCCGTACCTTTTTTCCTTATGCATACCTTTGACAAATGACCCTTGGTCTTGCAAAAACTGCAAAATACATTTGTAAGTTTACATTTGTTAGCAAAATGTTGTGGCGAACCACATCTGTAACAAAATAAATGATTAGTTTGCTTATGTAGTCCTGTATTGGATGTATTTGAACTGTTTCCATCGCTGTAGCTCTTCCTTCTTGAATTTTCTGAACTTTTCTTTCTTGTACCTTGAATTTTTGTATTGATGCTGTTGATCGTAACTGCAGAACGATGTAGTTGGGCAGCATCCCTTGCAGAAGTTTCCATGCCTATTGCCACTTCTAACGCCTTCTCGATAGTTAAATCCTTGTGTTCAAGTAACCGACTTTGAATATTTTGCGTACGTAAACCAAATACAAATTGATTTCTCAGCGCCTTCTTTAAGTAATTTCCAAAATTGCATGTAGTCGCTAACTTCTGAAGTGAAGCCAAATACTCTTGAACCGTCTCTCCTTCATTTTGCTTGCGCTGTAGAAAACGAAAATTTTCGGCAATTTCCAAAGGTTCTGGATTGTAATGTAATTGCATGGCAGTTGTAATTTCTTCGTAACTTTTTTCATCTGGTGTATCAGGTGAAACTTTGTCACAAAGTACATCGTATGCTTCAGGACCCATGTAATGTAACAAATATGCGGCTTTTTTGTCTTCTGGAACGGCGAATACTCTGAATGCACTTTCCAATCGCATTAACCAACGATCAAATTTTAAACTTGGATTGTAAGTTTCAATTGAAAAAACTGTATGTATTGAATGTACAGGTACACCTGCAGTCGCACTAGGATTGTCGCCAGGCATTTTGAATGTAATTGTAATTGTATGTTGTAATGTTGTATGTATGTAAAAATTGTAAAACTCACGTTTTAATTGGAAAAAAAAAACTTGCAAAAATGTGCGTTGCACTAACTTTTATTTTGTTAATTCTTCCTATTTGTAAGTAACACGCGTAATAATCTTCTTTTTATCCTCGTCGCCAATGTTGGTTTGTAGTTGTATGTATGTAAAAATAATAAAATAATAAATAATTCAATGCAGAATGCGGGTATAACGCCAACTGCAATACAATCTCCTCAAAATGAAAATTCAAATGTAAATCTCGAAGTGCAACCACAAAACTCTTCTGACATTCAAGATACCATCGCAGAAGTGCCTATACCTACTACAAGTGACACTTGTACCTTGCGTCGTTCGGAGCGCATACGTAGACCTCCTCAACGATTAATGATGTAATCATATTTTGTAACAAGGGGAGGACTGTTATGTTTTTCATTTAAATATATTTTGATGAAAAACATAACACCGGTATAATATTTTTCTTACATTTTCATTTCCCAATTCCTGCCGATCCCGACTACTTAATATTAGTTACTCACTTAAATTTTAAACAATAATTTTCGAAACGTCCTTAGATTATTACCTGAATTTAATTTTGAACATTTATTTAATTGAATCCTTTTTGATTAAATCTTTAAATATTGTTAAAATTTTATTTGAATGAAATTTTGACAATGGTTCTATTTTTTCCAAAAATTTTAAAACTATCATCGCAAAACCCCCTTACGATTTTTGTGGCACTGGGCTCCTGAATGGACACCGCACTATTCGCATTTTACACTACCGATAGGTGGCGCTCTACTAAAACAATATGTCCGACTTATGCGGTATTAACAGCTATTATAAAGCTACATAAATATTGTAGTTTCCGTTATTTACATTGGAAATCTTGTTTTTTAAATCAATTTGGTTCACATTAGTTAATTTTGTAATTTAAATGATAGTTAATGGAAATTATATATAGAAACACTTAAAAAAAGACTGAAATACACTTAATTCATAATTTATTCAATGACCAGACTTGCTATGACACCCGTAAACACTTCAATTCATACTACTATATTTACTTTTCAGGATTTAATCCATATTGCTTAAAAAAAACACTAAAAACTTAGTACACACTCAAAGCGAAAAAACGCCGAATACCGCTTATGCTAGTTACCACTAAGGACACTACGTGGCGCTTCACATTTTGTAAAACGCGAATATACATTTATAGTCTGATAACGAAGGTTTAATTAAGTCATAATATCAAATATTTTCAGTTCAAATTATTGTTGTTATAAATAGTAGTTCTCACGGAACTTCAGACCTCGTCATAATTCTAAACCATACGAACTAGGATGAGAATCACTAGTCCAATGTATGTTTGTAAACATAAATTTTTGTGAAGTAAAATAGAAGCGGTAAATTAAAACCACTGCCATAGTCTAACCTAAAACTATACATTAATTGGAGCAGTGGCGGCTTGTGCTTTAGATATGTGGGGGTTGCAGCTTTTTCCCATTTATTATACTTCTAATAGGTTAGATAAGGTTTTTTTTCGTATCTAACAAACATTTTTGTAAAAATTGTTTTGGTTTTGTTAACTTTATTTTATGTAATTTTCTCTGCTGATTTCAAAAATGATATTAGGTTTTTCTATCAAGTATCTAAGGTTATTTAATGTATTTCTTGAATTTCTTTAAAGGAAAAATTCTGACAATTAGTACAGTTTTCATAATGTTTGTATAATAATTATATAATATTAATACAATTATTGTGAAAAAATTATGAAAAATGTTGTCTGGGATTATAATGCCTTACAAAATCTTCACAAAGATCGTTCTAGTACTTGGCAAAATGTTCCGATGTTTCACCAGTTACCGGTGGTTTGATATATATTTTGGTTGGTAAAAGAAAAGTCACGACAAGTAATCGCTTGTGGTGGTTGCAATGAGACTTGGTTACTTATTACAGTTAGATTATTATTATTTCACCTAATGGTAAAACAAGACAAAGTGCAAAATTAAGTGGAAGAAGAAGAAGAAAATACATCAATCAGTCGGAGTTTTTTTTTCTGTTGGTGAAAGGTTACCAAAAAATGACACGTTGTAGCAGGAGTAACTTCCTGGCTTTTTTATTGACGAGATTCTGATTACATTTCATCTTCACTACATTCTTCCCGTTCAGAATCGCTGTTATCGCTCACTTGAATAATAAGTTCATTTACAACAACATCTAAAAGTTTTTCACGTTCGTAATAACGGTGAACTATTAGTTCTTATTTATAGACATAAAATTATTAACATAATAATGTTTAATACAATAAAAATTATTCTTGTTTTTTCCCTTTATTTTTTTCTTTCTCAAAGTGGGGGAAGTCCAAGACATAATTTTGAGCAACTAAATTTCAAAAGATTGAAAATTTTTTAATGCATTTCTATTTATTTGCATTTAATGGTAACTCGGCAAAAATTATTGAATTATTTATTTAACATTTTGTTTATGTAACTCAAAATATAGATAGGTAGTCGAAAGTTGCATCTTTGTACTTAGGAAAATAGGGTGACTAAATATTACTTCAAGTGTTCATTTACCAATATAAATTTCGATCTCGTGTTAAATGTATTGTCTAAACAAACGTTCTTGCCAAGTACTTTCGGGGCACCACGCCCTTTCCAAGACTTTCGGGGTACCACGATTCTTTCTTCAAGAAAATTTCAGGGCACCACGCCTCTTTTACCTTGAATACGGTTTCTCTTCCCACTACAAGCTTGGAAGGCGTCGCTTTCGCTACGTTTGCCGATAAAGTATTATACATACAATTAAATTAAATATTACTCATATGGCATAATTTTTGGCGATTTTGCAACCTGCAAAATATAGAACGAGCCGCCACTGAATAGAGTTTAAAATCGTTTATAACCTTATTGTGACATTTTGCTAATAAAAGTCAAATCAATGGTAATTTTAATTGATATGTATATGTATTTAAGGTTGAACTACTTATCTTCTGTCTTTCTCTAACTTACAATGTTTCAAATTAAATATTTCTAACGTATGTCGCCATTACATCGCGTGAAGATGACAAAATATTTTATTTCTATCCTTGTCATACATATCATTTGCATTTGTCAATACAAATAATCAGTTGTGTGTTCTACATTCAGCTTATTATGACGAGGTCTGAAGTTCCGTGAGAACTACTATATACGGTGAGAAAATGGTTCAACCGACCCAGGTCTACCCTACAGATGGCAGGATCTAAGTGAATATGCTGAGAAATGTAGTGAAAGATATGCATTGAAAAGTGAATACAATATTTGGAGAATAGGAAGCATTGCCTTGAAAATGTTAATTATTTTTAAAAACTGAAATGTTTTCTAATACTGTAGTTCGACCAATAAAATTATTTTTACGTGACATATTAGACTTGGAAATAAATATTTTTTGAGTCACTAGTACATTTTTGTCATGTATAATCATTATTTTAGTAATATTACAAGTTTAAAAGTATTCTTTGAATCGAATGTACACAAATTCCTTTTTAGGTAAAGCCTATATTATATGCGAATTTATCCCAATGCAAACCAAATTTGAAATTTCGTTAATCGACTATTTTTTAAATAGAGCATTAAAAATGTTGAGTGCATGGTACTTATATTTTATCACTGCTACCTAATTCAAAATGAACATAAATTGATCTAAAGCAATTTCTATTAACAACAACTTTACTTTTTAAACGACAGTTTTATCGTGGCTTCTTAAGATAACTGTTGGCAATAATGGGTAGTTTTTCTTTCTTTTGTCAGAAAGAACTGTAGTAAAAAGTAAGGATGGTTGCCGGCCTGTTCGTGGCGCCAGAGAAGGCGGCGCCGTCAGCGTCGATAGGGGTGAGATGCTGTTCGGTAAGTGAAAGCATCTTAGACAGCCTGACCAGGCCACTAGTGAGTTTTAAAAATCTAAATAGTCTAAATATAAGTGTTTAGAAATAATTCTAACATGGAGAGCTCACGAATGCAACAAAGATACATTCTTTTAAATAGATAAATTCATTTGTAAACGCAATAGAATTAAGTATTAGCTTTACTCGTGTCTCTACTCAAGTCCAGATTTTTACTCTAATGAACTTATGAATTTTATTTTTCCCTCAATACTTTGAAGAGAAATTTTAAGCTTTAATTTACAATAAAAATATGTCATCTTCTCTGCTCCTCTGGGTTACTAATTAAAAAAGATTTAAAATGATCTACAAAATTTTGAGAAAGGGCCAGTAAATCTACGTAAATACTTACATAGCCAATTCTAAGTATATAATATAATATTATGTACATAAGTATGTATGATGTGCAATTAGTGCATCTGTACGGCTCTGTTGGCGCTCTGCCTCGCAAATGCAATAATTGCGTGTCAAACCACGTTTCACTTTTAGTACAAATAAAATATATTATTAATTATATTGTTTAAATAAATAGTATCTTTTTTCTAAAGTATTTTTAAAGCGAAGCTTTTTAACCCACGGCACCTAAAATCTAGAATAGCGAACGGGACGAAAAAGCCAACGGAAGTGACGTCAGCGACGACCTAATTGGCTGATTTATGACCACGTTCAAAAATGTTTAGGCTCTTCCGGGGGTCGCAGAAATTTGAAATTTTGGCAGGGGACGTGGTCGAGGGCACATATAACCAGAAAAATCGAAAAAGTTGGAAAAGTCAGCCCCCGCCCCCGATGATCGGGTTTAAGCGACTTTTACGAATCCGCTCGCATCTCCCTTATTTTTCAACTTTTT
Source organism: Cantharis lateralis (assembly GCA_963170105.1). Classification (NCBI taxonomy): domain Eukaryota; kingdom Metazoa; phylum Arthropoda; class Insecta; order Coleoptera; family Cantharidae; genus Cantharis; species Cantharis lateralis. Next base: position 18,147,426 of record OY720629.1, read on the forward strand.
TGGATTTTTTTTGTATTTGGGATCCTCGCGAGAAGGACAATCTTTTTGTCGCTGTTTTTTTTTAATTTTTCGGTTTCGACCTATATTTTTTGACCCAAACTTTTCGAAACTTTTTTTCCCTGCAGCTCCCTTAATAAGCGTCAGATTTCCGTTTGGTAAAAAACCAATACGAAGAAAAAGATGGATCCAATGGAAAAGGTATCTTTCATTTTTTCCCTAAAAATAATACTTTGCCCGCGATGATCGTATATGAATTCTGGAATTTGCCACTTAATTTTCGGGCAGATAATTTAGTTGTATCTATATAGTATGTTATATATGCTGCGCTCTATAGGGACCGTGCGTGAAGTATAGAGGCAGCACTACTGCCGAAGTTAGCGCAATCTACTATTTATTTTTAGCATTAAATGGGGATAAAAATTTTTGTAGTAAATCTGTGTTGATTGCGAAAAAGTACTCAATGTCCGGTTTCTTCGTTCATAGACTCATAGATAAATTGCCGAGTCTGCTTTTCGAAATTGAGGTTCTAATATATTCCCATACAAAAGAAATTTGTGTAAAATATCCTGTCTACTTTAGCGATTTTGTACACCAACATAATGCTATTTTTAAGCGAACGTAGTATTTTGCATGAACTAATGTAGTTTTACCCCGTATATTTTCTACATATCCATTAGCTTAGCCCTTTCAGACCTGACGAAAAGAAGTGGACTTGCTTGTACTATAAAGAAGAAGAATAAGACAAATGCTGCGTTCTATTTACATTTAAACTTAGATTTACTTCAAGTTAGCTAAGGTAAAAATCTTAGATAATCTGACTTCAATTCAAACAATTTTAATTCTTTAATCTTGCCAAATTTGACATAAAATGAATTGTAAACTTAGCAACCAAAGTTAGGAACTAAGGTTGATCTCAAGGTACCTTAGATAATGCATGAAACAAGTAAAAAATTTAACTTCCCCTCAAATGCTAAGTTGTAAATAGAACGTCATTTTACCTAACTTTACCTCAACTTAGGTTAGACTATCTTAGATTTGCTGTAAATAGAACGCAACTATAATAAGTAGTTCTTTTTTTTATATTAAGGTAGCAAATACCAATGTTATTTGGCCATAAGAATAAACGTCGATTAGAAACAGAGTACAGATAACGTATGGTTCTGAAATTTGGACATACAAGGTTCAAGGTATTCACACTCCCTTGTATATTTCGTTGTATTTCTACACTCGAGTAAATGTTTAATATATCTCTCTCTCGCTTACATAAAAAATGAGAAAAAAGTAAAACAATCTCGTAACTATAGTAGTTCTCACGGAACTTTAGACCTCGTCATAATAAGCTGAATGTAGAACACACAACTGATTATTTGCATTGACAAATGCAAATGATATGTATGACAAGAATAGAAATAAAATATTTTGTCATGTTCACGCGATGTAATGGCGACATACGTTAGAAATATTGGAATTTGAAACATTGTAAGTTAGAGAAAGACAGAAGATAAGTAGTACAACCTTAAATACATATACATATCAATTAAAATTAATACCATTGATTTGACTTTTATTAGCAAAATGTCACAATAAGGTTATAAACGATTTTAAACTCTATTCAGTGGCGGCTCGTTCTATTTTTTGCAGGTTGCAAAATCGCCAAAAATTATGCCATATGAGTAATATTTAATTTAATTGTATGTAGTATAATACTTTATCGGCAAACGTAGCTTGTAGTGGGAAGAGAAACCGTATTCAAGGTAAAAGAGGCGTGGTGCCCTGAAATTTTCTTGAAGAAAGAATCGTGGTACCCCGAAAGTCTTGGAAAGGGCGTGGTGCCCCGAAAGTACTTGGCAATAACGTTTGTTCAGACAATACATTTAACACGAGATCGAAATTTATTTTGGTAAATGAACACTTGAAGTAATATTTAGTCACCCTATATTCCTAAGTGCAAAGATGCAACTTTCGACTACCTATCTATATTTTGAGTTACATAAACAAAATGTTAAATAAATTTTCTTCTTCTTCTTCCACTTAATTTTGAACGGGAAGAATGTAGTGAAGATGAAATGTAATCAGAATCTCGTCAATAAAAAAGCCAGGAAGTTACTCCTGCTACAACGTGTCATTTTTTGGTAACCTTTCACCAACAGAAAAAAAAACTCCGACTGATTGATGTATTTTCTTCTTCTTCTTCCACTTAATTTTGCACTTTGTCTTGTTTTACCATTAGGTGAAATAATAATAATCTAACTGTAATAAGTAACCAAGTCTCATTGCAACCACCACAAGCGATTACTTGTCGTGACTTTTCTTTTACCAACCAAAATATATATCAAACCACCGGTAACTGGTGAAACATCGGAACATTTTGCCAAGTACTAGGACGATCTTTGTGAAGATTTTGTAAGGCATTATAATCCCAGACAAAATTTTTCATAATTTTTTCACAATAATTGTATTAATATTATATAATTATTATACAAACATTATGAAAACTGTACTAATTGTGAGAATTTTTCCTTTAAAGAAATTCAAAAAATACAGTAAATAACCTTAGATACTTGATAGAAAAACCTAATTTCATTTTTGAAATCAGCAGAGAAAATTACATAAAATAATGTTAACAAAACCAAAACAATTTTTACAAAAATGTTTGTTAGATACGAAAAAAAACCTTATCTAACCAATTAGGAGTATAATAAATGGGAAAAAGCTGCAACCCCCACATATCTAAAGCACAAGCCGCCACTGTTCCAATTAATGTATTTTTTTATTAGCGGTTTTAATTTACCGCTTCTATTTTACTTCACACAAATTTATGTTTACAAACATACATTTGACTAGTGATTCTCATCTTAGTTCGTATGGTTTAGAATTATGACGAGGTCTGAAGTTCCGTGAGAACTACTATATACAACATTTTTCGTAGGTTAACCTATGGTTACCGCTAAACTGCAGGTTAACAAGACATTGTGAAACCGGCTGTTAAAAAGTAATTTTTTAAAATAACTGACCAGGTTAGTGTGCTATATTTTTTATTACAGTACGGAGAGTCCAAGTTGGCGAATAAAAAAAAATGAACTCATGAGTCGGAAAAAAAAAATTTTTTTCCTGAAAGTATGGCACTATTAGTTTTATTTTAGTATGTGATCAATAGCAGGGCTATTCAGGTTTGCGCAACCTAAATTAGATACTTAGAATATGGAATTTCGTAGCTGTGGCACTCGAAAAATTGATTTAAGATGTCAATTTTCACGAAATTTACAAAAGTGCTAATACCTCGAAAACGAACGACATTTTGCTAAGGTCATATTGATGACTACTTGGTGGTCACAACAATGAAGCAGAAAACTGAAACCAACTATGGAAAGAACAGTGATCAAAAACTATTCCTAATCGAAAAATTTAACAGCGAAGTACTTACAAAGCAGTATCAGAAAATGGTAAAAAATAGAATAACAAGAGAGACAGAAGCAACAATAGAGGTTAATATAAGCGAGGAATGGAACCACATGGTGAAAAGTGCTACAACAAGCGTAGAACAAGTGATAGGAAAAAGAATAGGAAGAATAACATAGTTCGACAATGACTGCTTAGAAAAAAAACAAAGTGATAAAAGCGCTAAGACTAAAATAGATAGCAACAAATAAAACAGAGGACCTTAGAAAGTTATAAAAACTAAAGACAGGAAGAAGGAAGAAGACATACTGTACAAAAAAAAACAAAACACATGGGTAGATGAAAAAATAAAAGAATAGAGGAAAATAATGAAAAAAACAACATTAAAAATGTTTACAACCAGATCAAGAACACATGAAAAACGCACATGGTCAAATCGAGGGGAATGAAAAACGATGAAGGTGAACTGGAGAATAGATTAGAAGAAATTAAAAAGTTCTGGATGGATCAATTTAAGAAGCTGCTGAGAGTTCAACAAGGTAATAGACTCGAAGAAATTGAATTGAAATCGAAGGAAAATGAAGAACAAATTGCGGAACCCGAAAATCAGGAAATCTTGGAAATAATAAATAGACTTAAGAACGGAAAAGCACCAGGTAAAGATGGTATAATAGCTGAGATTGATAACGGCTATTTCGACAAAATAGATAGATATGAGTTATGAGAGATGAGTTATTTATATGCAAATAATGAAAAAATGGAAAATTCCATCTAAGTTGGTAAAACTGATCCGAATGGAGGTGGTGTGAGACAAGGTGATGCACTGTCGGCAAATCTATTTACTATAGCACTAGAAAGTATAATTAAACACACCCACTGCAGCAGAACCGTAATAAATAAGGAGACACAATTGATTGCTTATGGAGACATGGTGGTGATAGTCTTAAGAACAGAAAAAGGTATGGCTGAGGTGTTCCAAACTGTGAAAAAGGCGGCAATTGAAATGGGATTATTCATAAACTGTGACAAAAAAAAATTCATGAAATACGAGAGAACATCAAACGACATCAGAAAAGAGATAAAAATTGGAGAACACGTTTTTCAAAAGGTCGAGAGAATCAATTACCTCGGAGTCCAAATAAACAGTAAAAACAACAGAAGCATAGAAGTGAAAGCAAGAATACAGGCATCAAATAGGGCTTATTACGCAAATAAAAATATTTTGAAGAATAAAAGAATAGCAAAAAATACAAAAATTAAGATATAGGTACAAGACTCTGATAAAACATGATCTTTGAAAGTAAAATTCTAAGAGCGATCCTGGGAGTAAAAGAAGTAGATGATGAGATCAGACCAAGAATGAACTTCGAGATAATTATTATCATCTCTTAAGAGATGAAATGGCTGGAGAGGACGTTGTGAGAGTAATGAAGGCTCAGAGATTTAAATGGCTGGGACATGTAATGAGAAGTGGCGAAGATGAACCGATAAAAGTGTTGACGACGTGGAGACCAGATAGAAGAAGATTGCTGGGAATACCCAAGTTGAGATGGTTGGACTGCGTGGTAGATGGAAAAATATAATAAATGAAGCAAAAAAACATCGCAATCTTTAGTAAACGCAAAGTTAATATTAGAAATTGTAAGAGGACCAATCCCCTCAGAAACGGATTTTGTAAGTCCCAAGGGACAGCTCATGTTTTTGAGCAATGAGAACTCTTTTATTTGGTAAACTTGCTGTAGAACAAAACTTAGGAAATCCAATATTTAAAATAATACCTTTTATTAACATAATAAATAGTCAAATCTTAAAAAAAAATTTCATATGATGTTTTTAATTTATTCACACATGTGGTCTGCCAATTTCATTTTGTTCTCGTCTTAACAAAAATAAATTTTATTTAATTATGTAATTTTCAACGACTAAATTAATTCTTGCTAATGATAGAAAATACAATTAAACAAAATCAAAAAAAACCCTGTTTTAATTTTCACACTTGGTTCCCTTTTATAAAAAAAACGCAAAAGTTTATCTCACTCCATAAATTTTATCAGAGTTGTAAGGTGATGAAGGTTGATGATTTCCGAAAGTTCTATATCCTCGCTGCAATCTTTGTGGTAAGTGTTGTTTTTTTTTCCTTTTCCTCCTTTTCCAATACGATCTATTTTGTTGGTTTCTCCTTTTTCTAACTTTTTTTTTTATTTATAACTGTACATCTTTATCTTTTACCTTATTTCAAGTAAAACTTGAACAAATTTTTGAAATTTTTGATTCTAGACGATTTTAATTTTCATCGACTTACTTTTTCGGTCATCGTAGCTAAAATGCCTTTTATCTCACGACCTGCGCAAAACCTCAACACTACAAAATTTTGTATTTTCGTTTATACACATTTCACGAATAAAAAAAAGGTATTGAGGAGGTGTTTTGAATCCAAATGTTGTTGGTATTTGCAATACGAGGAGTCATTTGCTGGAACGGTAATGGAGCAGACCTTAATCTGTTTGCGGGATATTGCTTCTTCGGGTTTCTTCAGAATTAGAATCCGCAACACGATTCACCGAGAGCTTCTAGCGCTATATACCTATCAATGAACTTCGGAATTAAACAAGAAGAAAATTATTTTAAAGTAAATCCAGTACTGATTTAAGTTAATTTACAGAGAACTAATTATATTGCAGAGGCAGCTCATAGGAGGCCACAATCGCAGTTGAGCATCGAAAGACCGACTATTTAGTAGGTATTTCATAAACTTTTAAAAAAAGTTCAAAAAAACAGAGACGTCTTTTATGAAAACCTTGTTGCCGGGAACCATACTGCAAAAAAAACATAAAAAGTTTATCCTTGCAGATCAAAGAATCTTGACATTAGTCAATGATTTTGAGAATCGGGATATATTAGAATACCTTCGTGGTTTGGCCCACAATTTAGAAATGTTGGAGTCTTAATCTAAATAAAATTGAAAATTTGAAAATAAACAAAAATATAAAGAACTACTGTTGTTTTTTCTAACTTTTGAGAAATTTATTTATTTAATTTGTTTAATTTATTCAATTCATTTTTATGGGTTAAAAATTTATCGAAGATTATCGATAGATGGGGTTACTGAACGTTAAAAATAAAAAATAAAATACTTCCGGCGTATCGTGCCACGGCGAATCGTGCTTGCCGGCGAATTGTGCCGCGGCGAATAGTTCCCGGCGAGTTGTGTCGCGGCGAATCGTGCGCGGCGAATCGTACCGTTCCTCGTTGTTATTCATCCAATAATTAATTTGTCAAATCCAATTCCATTAAAATTTTTCTTCTACAATTCAACTTTATAATTTTTTCGAATTCAATTAAAATCAACAAATTTTTATTTGTTATTACAATGTAGATAATAACGTTTGAATCGGATTGAAACAAAACGAGTAAACATTGTTCTCCGTGGTTTGTCAACGTCGTTCACTTAAACGGGGGAATCCCAGAGTAACTGATGTATGCTGACACGCGTCGCGGATTTAGTAATCTGTGGTCGCAGATCAGTCGTGACGTGAGACGTTCTGTGTTGCCAACTTTTGGGCGCCCGCTTAACCCGAAAAAAAAAAGAGATTCCTTTTTTGACTTTCGTAATTTTTGAAGTGAAAACTTCTTTAATCTCATTGGGCAATATAAGTGTACCTCGTGGTTTGTCCTTGTCTAGTATAATAGCAGGCGACGTACGGCGTAGGCCATGTGATATGCTGTTATCAGCCCACCTCTTATATTATACATCCGTAGCGGCAACTACCGCGACCGGCAGCTTTGCAGTGTCTGTACAAGGCTTTCGAATTGTTTTTAAGTACGTACATGGAAGTATTTTGAAATAAAGATCTAAGGAAGTAAGCATAGACAATTTTGGGGACCGTTCAAGTTCTACACTTCCGAATTTCGCCAAAATTTTTGCACTGGGTGGTAGGTAATGGTTTATATTTCTGTGTTATTTCCAATCTCAGGGTACAGCTTATTAAATAATTTAATATTTTTATTTTATTACTTTTCCAATATTATCAGTTTTCAACAAATTCCATCATGAATCAAGTTTTTAAAATAAAATGTGATGCTTTTTATTTTCTTATCAAACCATAATAATATTCTATGCAAAATTAAAATTTTAAAGTTTCCCAATATCCAAAAATTCATAAACTACTAATACTCAACAAAACCCAATTTAAATAATATTTTCCAAATTTATTTTCTATTTTTATCCAAAATTCTTATAGCAAACAAAATCGCGGCCGTCCGGCATTCACTCCTCGGAACGACCTTTTAAAATAATAAAATTTGCGGAATATTCAGTAGTTTTTCGAAAATTTCAATTTCAAAGGTGATGGATACGAGATTTTCCGTGGTTCCGCTTGTCAAAATGGATCGGAGCGCTCGAAGCGAGGCGAAGCCGAGAGAGAGAGTTGGCTAAACTCATTAAAAACGAAAAACCATGAATTGCTTATTTAAAATGAATAAATGAATATTAACGGAATATAATATAAATAACTAAGATATTAGGGTAATGTTGTCTAAGATTGCGCACTTAAAACATTTTAACATATAATTGATTAATTTCACAAAATATGAACGTAAAAAAAATTAACAAACATGTGTAAATATATATAGTGATAAAAAAATATCACAAACATATAAAATTCATAAAAATAAAGAAGAAATAAAATATTTACTGATTAAAAGCAAATGCGCAATCTTGTAATACAGGTTTGATAAGATTGCGCATATTTAATTATTATAAGTTTGCGCTCTTAATAATTTCACATTTAAACTACCCTGTTCCTAAATAAATAGAACAATTTTCATGACACCAATTCTTACAAACAAATCATTGGATCCACTCTTCTGTAGTGGTTCATCACAACCTGGGCTGAAAAATTCTGCTTATTGTGTTATTGTTGGAATTTTTTAACTTTCTATTTTTAATAATTGATCCCTTAACACTTTTCGTTTTTGATTTAGCTTCAGGAATTTAATATTATAAAAAACTTTAACCGCGCCAACTTAGAAACGGTGCAAAAACATGGAAGCTATAGCTTTGTTCGTTTGTCATGCACTAAGCTACACCGAGAAATTAGTGTCAAAAATGGCGTTCGTTTGTCAAGGTGTAAGAATACCAATCGTGTTTGTTTGTCCAGTGGCGGGTACACCGGCACCGAAAGTGTCACACCAACCTACACCGTCTTTTTGCCGGTGTAGCTAGTGTACTAAAAAGTGGTGTAGGAATACATAACCAAAAAATACTATTGTCAATCAATTGCTGGAAAGAAAAAGGTATTGCAAATTTTATGGACGATGATATCGACAGCAATCTTTTTGTAAATAATTGCTTTTAACGAAAGATACTGGATTCATCTTCTGAGTTACTTATGTTTATTATAGATAACGAAAATCTTACTGATCACATACGTTACTAACCTGTCAATCTAAAATTGCACTTTGAAATTTCAAAAAATCGTTCGCTTGTTATCCGTAGGTGTTTCTACACCAGGTAACACCACCTCCACTTTGTAGTTCGAACTGCGCAACACTAGGTTTGTTCGTTTGTCATGCACTAAGCTACACCGAAAAAGTTAGTGTTGCGTAGTTCGAACTACAAAGTGGAGGTGGTGTTACCTGGTGTAGAAACACCTACGGATAACAAACGAACGATTTTTTGAAATTTCAAAGTGCAATTTTAGATTGACAGGTTAGTAACGTGTGTGATCAGTAAGATTTTCGTTATCTATAATAAACATAAGTAACTGAGAAGATGAATCCAGTATCTTTCGTTAAAAGCACTTATTTACAAAAAGATTGCTGTCGATATCATCGTCCATAAAATTTGCAATACCTTTTTCTTTCCAGCAATTGATTGACAATAGTATTTTTTGGTTATGTATTCTTACACCACTTTTTAGTACACTAGCTACACCGGCAAAAAGACGGTGTAGGTTGGTGTGACACTTTCGGTGCCGGTGTACCCGCCACTGGACAAACAAACACGATTGGTATTCTTACACCTTGACAAACGAACGCCATTTTTGACACTAATTTCTCGGTGTAGCTTAGTGCATGACAAACGAACAAACCTACTAACTTTTTCGGTGTAGCTTAGTGCATGACAAACGAACAAACCTATTATAGTGCGCAATCTTATAAATTAATGACTTATGTTATTCAATTGAAGAAATTCATCACGCATACTTTATTAGGTGAAATATTTTGTTTTTAAATAATTAATTCCTTTATAATTAACTTTATAAACTAGTCTTGAATCATGAATATAAAAAAATAAAGGATCAGTGGCTTATCTTCTAGACTGGGAAAATTACAAGGATTGAAGCACTTACCAATTAATTCAAATTTTTAATATAAAACGCTTATCAAAAAACATGTGCCGTATTGTAACTATATAATAACTGTTAGAGGTTTCAGGATTGCATATTTCTTATTTCAAGAATGTAACTACAGCATTAATATTGGCTCTGCGCAATCTTGCAAACTGCGCAATCTTAGATGAACTTACCCTATGTGAGAAGAAAGAAATGTCTAAAAAAAAAATGAAATTATCAATAATTTCTTCCATGCTGATTAATTAGATGTTTAAAAACTTTAGGTACCTATATATAACAATAAACCCAATCATCGTACGTTGTGCAGTGCTGACGAGTTTGGCGTTAGATAGTTATCACAAATTAGTTGAAATTCATTAATTTCATAATAAAAAAAAGTAGCAGTTCATAATAATGACATGCAACATTATCAGTATAAAGGAATTTTACGTTGCTAATAACATTGTCGCTTTCACGCAATTATGTCATAAGGATTTCAAAAAAAAATTATGTATACCCAAGGTTGGAGAACTTATCCTAGACGAGTCGTAATCAAATTCTAACCGAGAAAATTGAATATTAAATTTAAGAAGCTGACAATTTGTAGACTCTCCTTTCGCTCTTTATAAAATGACAAGTACCCAAGGAAGTTGCATAATTGAGCAGTAAAATGTGCTACGGTATTAAAGCTACACGCGTGTTAAAGAAATTATTAAAATTTGACATTCGCCGACCTCGGCTAATTTCTGGCGACGAAATATTATAATCGCAATGACAAGCCTCGTTGGGGTTGGTGATGAATGCGACATCTCGCACTCACTGTCGACGATTTATTGAATGCATATCTAACCGAGATTAATGCGGCGAGGGCTTAAAATTTATACAGAGGGGTGCATAAAGAATCATCAGATTTTATGTAAGAAAAAAATCAAGACAAAAACTTTTATCAAACTCTTACCTTTACACGGGTGTTAGTGTACCCAAGATGGAGCCGTTGAATATGGTGGAGGTGCTGAAGTTTGTGTGTTGGAAACTACGGAATCTTGTTGAGATGTTATACTTTGATGAGTTCCCGTAAAATTAAAATCTAAGTTACCGTCCATACTTAATTCGTGTTTGATTACTTCATCTACGTTACAATCAAATCCACCTTGCAGTGATTCAATATTAATATTTAAATCGTCTAATAAAGCACTATTGTTCAGAGCACCCATTAACTGACCCATCATTGTGCAAGGCGTACTTTGATGAGGTTGAGGTGTTAACGGTGGACTACTAGAGGAAGGTCTTTGTAATAACGTCCTGGTATTTAATAGGTACTGATGAGAGCTTAAAGGATCCGGGGATGGTTCAGATTGTGGATACGAAGGTGACGTACAAGGTGGCGGCGACATAGTCTACAAAATATAATAAAGAATATTGAAACATAATGTACACATAAAAATATTTTAATTTAAATACCTCTACTTTGCATTGTACTGATAAACAACTACAACCTTGAAGACGGTGAATGGGACATTGAGGTAATCCAAAAGCGCTTATATCTCTGCGGGGATATTGTTCAAATGAAGTACTATACGAAGGTGGTTGCTGCTGTGTTTGACCATTTAAATACCTACGCATAAAAGAAATTATATTAACAAAAAAAAATAGCCATTTATGCAACAACATATTAAACGCGCTTCCACACTGACAGCAACAAAAAATGTTTAATTTAATAATTTATATTTATTTATTAATATATTAATTTTATTATATTATATTATTTATTAATTTTGAACATAATATTTGTTCAATCGAAAATTATTTTTTGGGTTTAATATAGTTCCGGAGTCTTGTCAGTAATAAAAAAAAATTTTAATTTCATGTTTAGGTAGGTATACCTACTTTAAATATATATTTTTGGAGCAAATAAATAAATTATTAAAATAATACAATACACCTACATTTCAAAAGAAGAGTTTGTGTTTATGATACATTTAGATATTAGACATATTTGATTTAAATTTAAATTATTTGAATTACAGTGTGTGGTTGAATTAAATCTAAAAATTTCATATGTTCAAACTTAATCAACTTATTATTTTGTTTAAAGTAAGATGATGATACGGTTTATATAATAATATCGTCACTTGAAAAGAAATTAATAAAAATTTTAACACAAAAATCTTGATTTAAGAAAATATACTCTTGCTTATAATACAAAGCTATTATTTGTTTAACTTAAATGTTATTTGTTTAAATTAAAAGTATACTTCTATCGGTGAGACGTAACGATATATACATTAATGTATATCTTGAACAATAATGTCGGTCATCGTTGCAAATGTAAATTGACAAAATTTAATTTTTGTCACTTCACCCTTCTATTCTTCACATTCTATTCAAATTGTAACAAATTTTTATAAAATTTGTTTTATTGTTGCACCACTGTTTTAAGAAAATTTTATTTGGTGCGCCGTTGGTTTTGATATCAGAATTTATTTTTCTAAAAGTGGGCATTTGGGTTTTTTTTGATACAACGTTACAAATTTTCGTTAAATTAAGATTCTGCCTATTCGTCTAGTGATTAGGTAAGGGAGTGATTTTTGCTGTTGCGGATTATATTTTTTTATTTATCCTTGAACATCTTATAGGAAGCTAGGCATCCATTGAAGCAACCGTTTCAGAATCAAATTTCGGTGCTATTGTTTTGTTATCCTTGGCTTTATCATCTGAGTGCTAAATGATTATCGTGGAAGTGGCTGTTTGACGCCTGTTTGTATTTTGGATTGTGTCGAATGATCTGGCAGCCCAAGTTCCTTGTGGAGAGCCGCAACAATTGGGAATCCTTCCGTTGCGATTTTTTGTTCATCATCTCCAAGAGTTCGGGCGCGAAGCCAAAGATATTTTGTTTGAAGCTGTTGTAATCTTCTTGACTGCGTTACCTGTGTACCTGTGGATTGGGAGTATATCCTGTATAAGGTCTTTTTTGTAAACCCACCGGTAGCTACTTGGTGAGTATTTTTTATTACTTCTAATCTGACAGGTACACATATCTTTGATTTTTACAAGCAGTTTTGTTTTTCATTTGATCACCATTTGGGTGATTGCAGCTTGTATATTGACGGCGGGTCAGGACTTCTGTTTGAGAATTTTTCATTAACATCACGCCCGCCGATAACAATTGCTTGTGTGACGACATAACTTGTTTTTTTAAGCTCTGATATTGGAGCAAATAAATATCTTTTTTTTTTTCATGTTGTTTTATTTCGGGGAAGCTGCACTTGTCTGTGATTCTTTTAGTAGAACCACGCCATCGCTGACCGGCACTAATCAGCTAGTTTTTAACATCTTGGGTTTCTTCACAAAAAGAAAAGCTGGTATTACCAGCGTGAGGAGAAAATTAACTTTCCCCCTTCAGGAAAGGATTGATTTTCGTTTCAAAATCTGCGTTCACATTTCAAATCAAAGCTACAACTTTGCTTACACTTTTTTTCAATTGTTTAAATATAGTAGAGTGCCCGAATCAATATAAAACGCTTCAAAATGACTTATGTGAGGGTGTCGGGGTTAAATGCTGAAACTTGCACGAATGAAATGTTAGATGGCTTATGTTCGTAATCCGAAAGTAATCAAAAATAAATACGCGCAAAAAGGCGCTATTTAAAAAAAACGAGACAATACTATTAACAGGAAGCCCATAAAATGCCGATTATTTTGATTATATAATAATTTGTAATCAATTTTGTACGAAGTGAATTTTTTTTTAATGTTTGAAAACTGAAATTTGTTAAGTCGCTTATGGGGAATCAAATATTCAACTGCAATTTTATTATCTCGGTCCGAACTAAGCAAAAATTTAGTAATACACTGAAAATAATAATTGATGAAACGTTCATCATTTTTCAACCCAAGAAAAAAATCAATGATATTGATGATTATAATTTGCAATTATAATTATAAGCTATCAATTTTAAGTTCTGTATTTGACAATTACAAGTTCAGATCTTCAAATTATTATTTGCAATCTTAGTTTGAATTTAACAATTCGAAGTTCTGTATTTACCTACTACAAGTTCAGATCTTCAAGTTATAATTTGAAATAATAATTTATATTTAACAAATCTAAGTTCTGTAATTCACTATTACAAGTTCAGATCTTACACACCAGTTACACACCAACACACACAACTGTCTTTTTGCAGATGTAGCCCAGTGTAGTCACTGTGCTAAAAAGTGGTATGGGAATACATAACCTAAAAATACTATAGTCAGTCAATTGCAGACATTTTAAATTAAAATGGAAGCAAAAAGAATTTTTGCAAATTTTTTTGAACGATGATATCGACAATAAGTATCTAGTCTTTTTGTAAATATGTAAACGCTTTAATGGAGAGATACTTTGATTCACTTTCTGAGTAATACTTTATAGATACTGTTTAATGTAAGTAACAAAAATCTTACTAATGAAAATTTTTACGTTAAGCGAAGTTTATTTATAATAAAATTTAAAATGCACTTGCACTATTTGCGAAGCAGTGCATTTTAAATTTTATTAAAAATCTTACTGATCACACACGTTACTAACCTGTCAACACTGAAATTTCAAAAAATCGTTCGTTTGTTATCCATTTTGTAATTCCAACTACGGAACAGAACTTTTTCGGTGTGGTTTTATGCATGACAAACGAACAAACCTTCTGTCCCATACAATTATAGGATCCAATGCAACCCATATTATTTTTTTACAAATAAACTACAGTATTAGCAGTATTGCACTGAATTATGCATCTGGAATAACCAGACCTTTTTGCAGACAGTATATGCAGCAAAATCCTAGTATCAGCTTCCTCTTGTTTAGAACTCAATAAATCAACAGCATTTACTTGGAAATTGCCTCTATATTCTAAAATATTTTATGTGAAACCTCCACTAGTTGCAAACCGAAAATTTAATTGTTCTGTGGACTGTTTAGTCAGCTGCTCAGATAATAAATAAATAAACTAGTCGGCGATAATAATAAAATTATTAACACACTATAATCGTGCTTTTATTGACATTTAAATAAATTCCATTATTGTGGAAGTGGAACATCAGTTCTCTCGATCACTCTGTTAATTGATGTTTGGGGACCCCCTTTCTGAGGAGTAATATTTTTTATGGAATCTTCTTTGTTGTGATCAAATACCACATGGATTAGCAGGGCAATGTATTCATTTTTAACTTGGTTACTTTTACCAGTAAGCTCACGATTTGTAAAATGAAAGTGATTTAGGTTTACCTTTCCAATAAAGAAGAAGTCAATCAAAATTGAATTCTAAAGATTGAAATTGCTAATTTTAAACAATTCACTTCGCTTAACCCTAACTAGTCACAGTTCTTTAAACTGACGTAATGGTCACACTGGGTCAAATAGACCCAACACTTTGGTACCGCGATAAAAGACTGTAGAAGGCCAGAAAACGAATATATTTATATCGCCGGTCAAATTTCAAGCCTTCCTTGAAAAGACTTCATAGGTTTGAGATTAAAAATTTTATTTTACATGAGCGAAAAAAAATTACAAATGAGGGACGAACTGAAATAATACATTTTTGAATCGAAAGTTAAAGGTTCAAACAACCCTTACATGGCAGTATTTTTCGTCAAATTTTTCTTTGTTTAAGGACCGTACTCAAAGTCGAAAGATAAGTTAGGGTCTATTTGACCCAGGGTGAGCAAAAAGGGTTAATTTAAAAAAAAATTAGAACTAATTCCCGATGCATATTGAAGCTGCTCAGTGAATTCGATTGCAGAGAGAGGTTGAATGTGAAAATGAATGTATTAAAGACTCCAAGCTTCAAGACATGCTAATAAAAGGCAACGTGGCAAGGAAGTTACTTCGGGCCCAGACCTACAGAAATTTATGATTACCTCACCGTTGAGACTTCGTGTATGCGGTTTTTATACCCAGTCGGACAACCTGTTTTAATAAGAAATTACTCGGAAAGGGGGCCTTTTTTTGCACGAAACCCTTAACTTTAGGGCGTCGGCCAAGATTACCATTTAATTTTAAATATTTTTATTAAACTATCCTGAAAAACTCAACTGTGAGGGTTTAAATTTTATGACATCATAACTTTTCCATGTTCAGGGTGTCCGACGCGTCAAATGAACGAATACATTTTTCCGACAAAATGTTTTTCATTCAATCGTAAGAAAAAGCAATAGAAGGAAATATTCCAGTCATTAGGTACTTTTGCATGAACATAACTCGGAAATAATTTTTTTTATTAAACCCTTTACTTTAGTATCAGAAAGGCTCTTGTGCTTTCTACAACAGATTCGAACCGGAACAAGGGCTAATTTGTCATCAAAGGTCCCAAAAATCACAAAATCTTCATCCCATACCCAAAATATGTATTATCAAAATTAAAGTAGACAAAATTCTGCATCGCTCTGATTTTTATCGATTTTTGCCCAAAAAAACGTACTTTTTAGTTCTCGATGTAGATTTTATTTTGTTCATCAAAAATGGTTCATACGTAAATGAAACTAACCTTAATTATCTATAAATCTATGTATGTATAGAACAGCTTTGTTCTATCAATATCTAGACAAAACTTTGTAATTTCAAAAAATGTAGTAATTCATGGTAATATTTATTTTATGAATAATATTGTTAAATTACAAATTTCGGAAATTTGTCTGGTTGATACGAATCCCAGAAATATACAAAACAAAGAGGTTCAACAAACCACAGTGCTAAAGGCACCCTTGCTACAATCGAATATTAGCAGGAAAATACTTAGTTAACATTGCTAAAAATTACATCTAGCGCAAGGTACGCATGTTAAGCCATTGTATAGGGTTTGAAGAAAAAGATTCTACTTTATTTAAAAGCTTCTTCAAATTTTATTTGTTTTATAATAAATTATATCAATATTTTGTTCTTCTTTCTCTTATTGCATTGGAAAAAATGCCGTGGTATATTTTAAAAGAATCAGAATATACTTTGTTCTAAATTATCTGTATTCAGGAAGATAAGATACAAAAAAACTGGGAAAAAAATAAATCTACTCCGGGGACTCAAACCTTGGACCATAAATCCGCTTGCTTCAAGTACATTTTGATTGTATTGTATTTTCTAAGATTCAGTTGTTCACAGCACTTAAAAACATTCGTGTTCGCTTAAGTTTAGTGCTTTTTCAACTTAACAAACCTTGTTCCAATTCTAGAATTACACTTCGAACGTTGCCATCGTCAGATATGTTGGTATATCTGGCGAATTGTACATTAAATTAAGTATACTCACTCTAAATATGCATCTGATTGAAGTTTCATGCCTTGCTCTAGATTTCCTGCAAGCTGATCGGGCGAGTAACTACCGGGAACTTCTGGACTGTAACTGGAATTAGGAAATGCAGATGCTGAACTCCAATCCGGTTCCAATCCCACTACCGCCGGTATTGGAGATAATCTACCACATGATGATGTATTTGAAGAAGCTCTAGGGCGAAAATCTGGACTTAATTGAAAACCACTGCTGCTAAAAGAAAAATTCTGCTATAATTTATATTCAAAATTTTAATAAACGAATCAAAATTTTCTATTATACAGTATTTTATGCATAAAATGGATAACTTAGTGAGTGCGAGCGTAAGACATAATAAATACAAATAAAAGCTTAATCGAGAGTTCAATAATGCTGGAGTAATTTCAATATTTGCAAAAAAAAAACATTGCACATCATGCAGCTTAAAATTTCAACATTATTCGATAATTTGTTACACTTTTATTTGCGTTTATTATGTTATTATTGCGTATTTCTTATGTTTTATGTACTTCTTATGTCTTGCGTTCATTGTAACATACCATATAAACTATTTCACTCTACATTTAACATTTTTGATACCTAGTTGAGCTGATTATGAATATTTGTTAAAGACTAGAGAAGAGTGAGGTTAACTGAACTTAACTTTTTTTAACTTAACGTCTTTAATTTGCTTTGATTGATGTTGATGTTTGTTGTTTAATAAAACTATTAATATCGTGTTTACGAAATTAGAGAACAATTTAAATTGAAAGACCACATAAATTATCTAAAATAAGAACAACCCAACCAAGCAATATTCTCAAAATTATTCCCAAATCCCAAAAACAACTGCTATTATTGTAAGTGTAACCACTGCCAGGTTTATAAATTGTGCTAATCTTGAAAATTTTCAAAAATTTGTTTCCGAGTGAATTTGGTTTGCTCAAGTTATTAGATTTGCACTGCATTGTCAAACTTGAGGTGTTGCATATTGAGTTTCGTGTATGGGAAACTTTTTCAGAGCGAAAATCAAGAGAAATACCAACTTAACCTCAAAATGTAAGGATGTCAAACCCACAACAACAATTAAATAATGCACCCGTGATATACAACCAGAATCCACAGTCACAATGCTTGCAACCGCCTCTGCAGATTATACAATCGGGGAACCAGCTACAGTTATCCCAGCCTCCCCAACTAATGCAAACTGCAGTGATAACTGGTATGACATACTATAATCAGCAACATGCTGGAGGTCCACAAGTAAATACGGCGCAATATGCTCCCCCTCATCACTATCAAAGTCAATATGTACCTACAGATAATCTTAATTTCCCGCCGCTACCTGGTTATATGACACTGCCTACACCTACGCCAGTAGAAAACACATGGAAAACAGTGGAAAACAAAAATCACGGGAGAAGCCCGGAACATAACACTATAATCTATAAACAGAAGAGAATGAGCGACTACTGGCTGAAGAGTAATCCAATCGTGACAAGAGATAGGTATCATGCTCTATCACCAGATGGCAACGGCGACGCTACACACTACCGTCAGTGCCCAGTGCACAGCCACCACAAACAATTACCCCGCGAAGTGAAATGACACTACCGTCAGTGCCCGGTGCACAGCCACCACAAACAATTACCCCGCGTTTTTCGTTACCACCACAGACCTCGCAACAGCGTATAGTTTTCTGCCTTCTTGGCTCAATGTCATGTATTCAAACACCCGATGAAAGGGATCAAGGCGCCTCCGGCGCCACATGCCCTGATGGACAATCATGCTACGCTACGCTACGCGACGCTACAGAAACAGGTGCTCCAGCTGCAGTAGATAATGAACCAAAACCACCAGGTAGTGAACCAAAACCACCACCAGTCTTAATTGAAGGTGTAGGTGACATAAAACCACTTATCGAAGAGCTGGAGAAGGTGGCAAAGAACAATTATATTACAAAAACCATTAACAGTGAGTCGGTTAAAATACAACCAAACACTAGTAAGAATTACACCGACATTACTAATGCATTAAAACTTAAAAATATCGATTTTCACACTTTTATACCCAAACAAAATAAACCCTACCGAGTAGTGCTGAAAAACTTACACCCAACAGCAGATATTGAAATACTTAAAGAAGAACTAAAAGAACTAGGCCACACAGCTGTCAATGTATGGAATATCAAACAAAAAAGTAGTAGAAACCTTCTTGCAATGTTTTATGTTGACCTTCAAGTGAAGGAGAATGACAAAGAAATCTTTGAAGTGCAACAACTCATGAATGCGATTGTACAATTTGAAGCTCGACATCTAAAAAAGGAAATCCCACAATGCAAGGCCTGCCAGAGATTTGGTCACACGAAAAACTTTTGCTATAGGCAGCCACGATGCGTTAAATGCACCGGTGATCACCCGACTTCCGAATGTATTAGAAGGGTGAAAGATGACCAGGTAAAATGTGTAAATTGTGGAGGAAAACACCCAGCTAATTACAGAGGATGCGAGGTCCATAAACAGTTACAACAACAAATGAATCCCTCCCGAAAACAGAAAACTACTACTGCTCCTGTGGCAGCTCAGCAAATGACACAACCAGGTACACCATATGACTAAATAACAGCACAACAACCTGCCTACAATCTGAGTGAATCCAATTTGTTGCACCCAGTACAACAGACGTGATGCCAATACCAGTGATTCAACAGCCAAACGATATTAACGAACTTAGAGACATGATGAAAAGACTAATGGACCAAATGAGCACGATGATAAATCTGCTAACCGCAGTGGTCACCAAGCTAGCCTGATGGCCGAGATCATCAAAATAGCAACATGGAACGCCAACGGCTTGTGTCAACACACGCAAGAACTAAAACTATTCGTTGAAACACATAAGATCGACATAATGCTAATCCCGGAAACCCATTTTACCACAAAAATCCATATTAAAATACCAAATTTTATAATATATGTACAGTACCAATATGTACGGACGGAAGCGCGCACGGTGAAACAGCAATAATTATTAGGAAAACAATCAAACATCATGAAGTAGATAAATACCAACACGATTATCTCCATGCTACCAGTGTAGCGGTTGGTTGCCTTTTGGGTTCCCTGGTAATATCAGCTGTTTACTGTCCACCAAAGTATAATAACTAAAAAATACAATATGAACATTTCTTTAATACACTAGGTAACAAGTTTGTTGTAGGCGGCGACTTCAATGCCAAAAACACACATTGGGGATCAAGATTAACCGTTATCAAAGGAAGGGAAATACTGGCTTCAATGGGTAACAAAATGGTGAGCCCATCAACTAAACAACCCACCTACTGGCCAAGCAATCCAGCAAAAACTCCAGACTTGCTAGACTTTTATATAATACAAGGCATAAAACGTAAAACAATGCAAAGTATAATTGTCACTACCTTTCATCACACTCAAACAGAATCAACCAAAACTGTACAGTAAGAGGACATATTGGGAACTTTTCAAAGTGAAACTAGACGAGCAACTCAACTTAAAATTGCGTTTAAAAACCGAAGAAGATCTGGAATACGCTGTCCAGCACCTAATTTTGGCCATACAAAGTGCATCCTGGGAAGCAACCCCAAATGAACACTTAACATATAACAAAACACCCAGCCCAATTATAGTAAAAGAAAAAATTGCAGAAAAACAAAAACTTCGTAAACAATGGCAAATTTCAAGAATGAAGAAGAAGATAACAAAGCCAAATTCAATAAGGCAGCCAAACAACTCAAAGCACTCCCTTTGGACTTGAAAAATCAAAACATTCAAGAATATCTAAGTAGCTTACGTCCATATTCATAGACAGGGCCTTACTGATACTTAATACTCAGCTTTTTAAATTGACCCTTATCGACAGAGTAAATAAAGTTGTAACGAAAACAAATTCGACGCGAAATGCATTACTTAGAACTCAATACTTGTCTATGAATCTGAGCGTTAACCACTACTGCAACAAATGACTACTCACTTTGGAAAGCGACCAGAAATATTAAACGTACACAAAACATAGTACCACCTATCAGAAATGTCAACGGAAGCTGGGCCAGAAGTGATAGAGAAAAACCCTATTTTTTTGCAGAACATCTAGCAAACGTGTTCAAACTTTTCCCAACAAGTTCCATGGAGGAAGATGAAAAAATACACCGCCAATTGGACTCGCCATTTCAGATGGATTTTCCCATGAAAAATGTTAAAATCAATGAAGTGGAACAAGTAATCCTGAGCGAAATTAGCTCTAAAAAATCGCCAGGATTTCATTTAATCAATGGTGAGGTGATGAAACGAGTGACGCCCAGATGCTTGAAAATTTTAACTTACATCTACAACGCGATCATACGCCTATCATATTTTCCCAACTTGTGGAAAATTGGTCAAGTTATTCTAGTACCTAAACCTGGAAAAAGGCCGGATGACGTGAAATCATACCGACCGATAAGCTTACTGCCAACCTTACCTAAAATTTTTGAGAAATTACTTCTTAAACGACTAAATCCTATTCTGCGGGAAAGGTCGCTTATCCCAAGTCATCAGTTTGGCTTTAAAAGCCAACATGGCACTATCGAACAAGTACATAGAATAGTGAAAAAAATTAATACTGACTTGGAGTGTAAGCGATATTGCTCAGCGGCATTTTTAGACGTGAGCCAAGCTTTTGATAAAGTGTGGCATCGCATAGAAATCCTGCAATAGCTTCTAAAAACCTCTAAAGCAATCTAACTAAAATTGAGGCCTGGATTAAGAAATGGAGAATCCGAGAAAATGAAACCAAATCTTCACATATCACATTTACAATGAAGCGTGATACCTGCCCACCAGTGACTTTAAATATGCCTTGCCACAAGTGGAAGAGACCAAGTATCTGGGTATGCACTTAGATCGCAGACCTACATGGCGTAAACATATTTTTACCAAGCGAAAACAATTGGGAATGAAACTTAGACAGTTGCATTAGCTAATGGGAAAAAACTCACAGTTAACAATGGAGAACAAATTGCTGATATACAAAGTGGTACTAAAGCCAATTTAGACACACGGAGTCCAACTTTGGGGAGTGGCTAGTGAGTCAAACATCGAGATATTGCAAAGATATCAAAACAAGGTACTTCGAATGATTATGAGTGCTCTGTGGTATGTGCCAAACTATGTGATCCAGCGGGACTTATAAGTGATTCCAATTAAAAACTTCTTTGATAAATATAAAACCAAAATTCAAACGCACCCAAATGAGCTGGCAAGTGGGTTGCTGGACCATCGTGCTCACCAAGTCAGAAGACTTAAACGCTATGAAACTGCAGATTTAGCGGCGCGGTTTATTCAAGTTTAATCAAACTAAATAAATTTATTTATTTATTTAAATAGTCCAAATGGCTTAAATAATAATAAAGAAGTCAAAGGATAGCAGGATATTGGAATTTTAAATCAAACTAGAACGTTTTGCTCAGTCGACGTTTCAGATGCTGAATGCATCCATCTTCAGGACTATAATGGAACAGAACAATGCAATCACAATCGACTACAGAAAATAACGCACTCACTGAACACGTCATACTAAATAATCATCAATTTGATAACGATAAAGTAACGATTTTGGAGTCCGAGCCTAACTATCACAAGAGAATTTTTCTTGAGGTTGCCCATATAACTACTTCAGTGAATAACATTAATAAGCAGACGGATTACAAATTCCTAAATGTTGGTTACTGGGACCTACTCAAGAACTACAAAGAGAAGGTACGCAAAACCTAATACCTAATTTATCCATTGGTTGCTATTCATTGTAGCTTATACGGCTGTTTATCCTGTCCAACTCTTTTTTGTAGCATGGACAATTTACATCCAATACACTATGGTTAATATCTATACTGATATTAAATTTCTCAATCATGAAACTACTAAACAAACAACATTTTGAGTATTGGAAGGACCTGCCAGGACTAAGGCAATCGCGGATGTTAATGGGAGGGCTTTCAAATGACAAAATAAAACACAAAATCCTCAAGCTAACTAAGTAAATCACAGCTCATGAAGACAGTAAGGCTACTAACAGGACACTATTGTCTAAACTGATATTTGAAAATCATTGCGGTCGTAGAAGATTTCACATGTAGGGAATTAGCAGGATGCTAATCTTGCTAGATACATAGCCCATAGATCAAAATTCGATTTGAGATCACAGCAGTGTAATAAGGAACATGCATGAATAAAAAATTTTAGTTAAAATAGTATTTTCCGATTAATCCAATATATTAAATATTAAATCAACAAAAATTACTTCTATTTATTCCATTTTGTTATAAATAATCCATTTTAAAATTGAATGATTATTTAAAATAAATCATGTGACCATAAACGCTAGCGCCACAGGTTTGACGTCATCGGGCATAAATGTCCACGCTCTTGATTACTCGTAATCAGTTAAAAAAAAATTTAACCAATTTTCAATGTAAAACTGTCAGAATGACATTTAAAATTACCTAAAATAACCTTACTTTTTCATATATTCATTGTGACAAACTTGATAATATCGCAGGGGATTCAAAACGGGAACTAAAACTGCAATATTTTATTTATTACCAATTAGTGCCCTTCCGGGATAATTTCATTCAAATCCGGATTAAAAATAAGTAATTTCTACTAAAAGAATTTTACAAAAAAGTGAGAGATAAAATTCCAAATTTTACCGAAGTTGTTAATGCCTAAAGAACTCTGCCATTAAAAAGAATGGAGCAAGCTATGAATAATTGTGCCCCGAGACGTCACAATAAAATGACGATTTGCGCGGTCGTTTCATTCGATTCAAATTGATGGATTTTTAAATATTTTTTAAATTGTTATCAAAACGAACATAAATGAATTAAATAGTATTAATCAGTATATTTTAGTATTTTTTATCCAACTACGCAATAAAAAAAAATTATGCATCTTCCTTATTGGCATCAAACCGTAGTTACTCGATTCGTAGACCGTCAATTTAAGCTCGACACCACACTACTGTCCTGGTGTTCTTTTTTGAATATTAATTCATAGCAGGGGTACTTGTTTGGTCGCATTTGATCATTTCTTTATTCTTTATCCTTTTGTGTCGTTATTTGATTTACCACAAATTTTGAATGGAAATAAACATTTCTTTGCATCGATTATATTATTTGTAAGACTGTATTTCGTACTGTCCTGACTTTTATTTGATAATAATCAATGACTTTGATTGGGCCTTAATTTTGGTTTAGTATTATAGATATTCTGTATTATATGTAGGTAGGTAGGTACACGATTCACAATAATGTTCTTTACCTCTTAATTGGGGATTTGATTTTGTAACTTCTAGTTGTGAAACTAAAAAATAATATAGATGATATCGGTTAATTTTGCTATTGGATAGAGTAGAAATTTGCGATTGTATTTCTATATTTGTTTTGGTTGCTTAAATCAGAATTTGGCACGGATATTATTCAATAAATTATTTTATTTACAACTGAAGTGTATATTCATGGACTTCTTTCATCGTGCGAATTCTTTTCCGTTACTGTTCGTGATTTGGGTAAAAATTATGCACATTAAAAAATAAAGAATGCCAGAAAAAAAATAGAATATCTCTTAGAAGAAATCATAAAACGTATTCTTCATCACTGTATGGTTCCATTTCTATTAATAGTTGGTGTCCCAACGTCTAAAGTCCTTTAAAATGGTTGTTGTTTTCATTTGTATTCGTAATAGTGATTATAATATTAATAACAATATTTTATACACAAATAACAATTTTTTTCAGTTGTTAAGGGGGAACGCCACTGTGAGAGCTGAAAAATAGTTTTTGCAATTGCGGGGGTAAAGTACTCACTTTAGACCCTGATTTGCTGGTGTAAAGTGGTACTTTTTTGCCCTTGGGCAAAAAAAAGTTAGTGCCGGGCAAAAATGAAATGACCAGATTTTATTATCAATTTATTTAATTTTCATTTTTTTGTAACATCTGCTATGCATAAATTTGCCAATTTCTTGGTACAGCACGCCCCCGCTAGGCCAAATATTAGTGCGAACTACAATGAAATAAATAAAAAGTACTTACTTTAGCTACCAAAAAATTCTCATGAGGCGCCTCTTTTAAAAATTTGACCACGTGGTCAGAGGTTAGGACGCGCGATTTTTTTTTTTCAAAAACGTGAGTTTTTGATAAATTTTCCTTGATTTTGTCGGCAAAAGTTCTGCCAACGCCATCTTTGCTGATTCGGCAATCTCGTGGTTCTCGCTCATGACACGTTTTATTACTTCAAAGGCACAAATGTAACTGAACCATTCTAGTACTTTTTAGTGAAAAAATTTTAGTTGGCAATAATAATATTACCAACTATGCTTCATTTACTTTGTTACTATCGACCACGTGCTTTATCGAACAAATTTTAATTAAAATTTCGTAATTATTGTCGAAGTGATGATTACTTTACCTCCCGCAATTGCAAAAAACAGTATATGCACCTCGGGAATAAAGTGAATTTTTTGGCCTGAGGGTAAAAAAAGAAAAATTGAAGATTGGCTTATTAGTTTTCGAGTAATCGTTGGGACAAGTTTGAAAAATGTCGTTTTTGAGAAAACACGTTTCAAATTTTTTGTTGCGTTTTTGGGAGTTCTTTTTAGGATACACACGAATATCTCGTTCGAACGGTGGCTCTCCGTCACTATTTACAAATACCATGGCAATTTCGTTTTGATTTGGCATATTATAACGACGCTGCTCTGAATGGCGATCACGCCGGAAAACCATAATTACAATTGGCATCTCTTCGCCTGCGTCAATGGCTTCGTGCGTAGCTTCAGCTTGTACTTCGCGAAGCACTGAATAAGTATTAGCGATCCTGTTGTTGCATCTTAAAAACACATCAATGCTATCGAGTATTCGCAGGTTGCATTGAGCATTGGCAGGATCTGCGGCTCTAATTTCCGTTTCCTGCGCACTATCGACAACATAAAGCCGTGCATACCGCGGATTTTTCACGTGGTTCGGCTCAAAATGACTGGTGCGATGATAAATTTGGCCATGCACTTTAAAAACGTATGGTCCACCCCCATCGAAATCAACAACTGTTGCTCCCATAGATGCAAAAGACAAAGCACTATTGTAGGGTCGTATAGCTTCACTTTTCCCTTTCGAGAACAACTGGTAAATTTCCCGTCTGTTTGATGTTCAGAAGCAAAATTACGCGAGGAGGAAAACTGGAGAAACCTCATTCATTCGACCGCAGTTATGCTGGATCACTTGAAGTTCATCGAAGTGGATTTCCTGATCTCGAACAATTTGACTCAGACGTTCTTGTATCGATTGTCTTGTATTTCCATGAAATATAGCATCAGAAGAACATCGCGCTTGTGTTTATTCCGGTATTTCCTGTTCGATATGATTTGCTTGAGATAGAGCGTTAGCAACACGTCGCGCTTGTGTTTGTTCCCGTGTTTCTTGTTGAATACGATTTCTATGAGAAAGAGCATTTGCTCGTCGCGATCTATCTATAGCTTCTTGATTCCGTCGCTCTCGCCCGCCATCTTTGGTGCCGTTCCCTATTTAATCGATGTATTCTCTGAATGTGGGTTTTTTTCATGCTAGTACTTTCTGTAGATACTTCTTTTGGCTTTTCTTTGATATTCTTCCGTATTTTGTCTATAATAATCATAAGAAAAGGCTTGCATGTATACACAGTGTAAATCCGATTAATATTAAATTTTTGCTTATGTGCATCACATAATTATAACCGCACCCCATATTTATATGATTTCAAAATAAATATAAAAGATATTTGCAAAGTTGCATTTTATTTTGAATTATTATAACAAACATTACTCATGAGCATAAAATTATCTTGCAGTATAATTATCTTAAGTCGAGCTCAGCAGGATAAATAAAATTTTGCTTGTCTCATAATTATAACCGCACGATGAATTTATTCTTGACTCAGTTGCAACAATTTAATGAATGTTGAACAATGACAAGTGGAAAGAAGTTGAGTGAAAGTGAGAAAGGACAGTTTTTAGCGTATTATGATTCCGGAGTTAGTTTTACGGCCAAAAATATTGTCGAGCCACGATGAAAGAAGAATACAAAGAGCTGCCTCCAACTCAACACGTTCGTTGCGTCAAATTCCAAGTGAGCTTCAACTAAATGTATTACGTGAAACGGTAAGAAGAGCTATACATCGAAGTTCAACCATAGTTCGAGCTAAAATGATCATGGCTCCAGCTCTGTCTCTGTCAGCAGCTCACAAAGCGAAGCGAATAGAATTTGCACGCGCAAACATGTCCTGAGATTGGACAAAGGTTTAGTTCTGTTAATAGTATTTTAACTCAATAGAAAAATTTTACCGTCGAGGAAAAATTTAATAAGCAGAACAATCGTGTTTATGCCTATAGCTCTACATTAAGACGCATGAGAAAAATTGCATTTTTCCATTATCTAACATCAGTTTATATGGTTCGGTGGGGCGTATCCTACGAAGGGGTTCCACAATTTTTGTGAAAAAGGCGTTAAACCTGCGCGTCGGTACCAGTTTACCAGGAGATGTTAAATGAAGTGCTTAAACCCTTTAAAGACTCCCTCTTTCAAGGAAACCATTGAGTTTTTCAACAGGATTTTGCACCAGCACTCAAAGCTAAGACAACTCAAAAGTCGCCAGGAGCAAAATTTACTTGAGTTTATTGCAGCAAAACAATGGCCTTTTGGAAGTCCTGATCTGAATCCTTTAAATTATAAATTGTGGTCAGTTCTTGAAAATATGGCTTGTAGTAAGCTTCACAAAAATATCGGGCTTCTTAAGCGGGATTTAGTGAAAACATCAGCATGGCGAGACCCCTAAAGTCGCGCGTTTCAATATTATAGTACTTGTTACACGTAATTTTTTACTGCATTTATCCATTTTAGACGTTTTTCAATTTTCCATGAGGTACCAAGTGTGCTCTTTGGAAATTTATAAAATTTCACTAACGAATAAAATTCATATTTCTGCCGTGATGTGCTTGTACATAATTTTTAATGATGACATACGGAATTAATTGTTTATTTAATTAATAATTATTATTATTATTAATAAACAATAAATGCTGTTCTATTTTTTTTTATAAATCCTCCCATAAAGTTCACATTTTTGTCACCAGTTGGATACAGTGATAAACAGATTAGGGCTATTATTATATTAGAAGATTATCGAAAATTCCACACTTTTGCGTACATCGAGGTGATATTTTACGACCGACGGGTTTGAAAGTTCAATCCAACCTGAGTCAAATATCGGTAACGGTTTCGGCTCAAAATCGTGTTTCGGTCGGACACTAATTATCATAATCAAGAGAGAATACAGTGGGGTATTGGATGTAAACCCGCTCCCCTATTCCTTTTGAAGCTAAAGAAATACCAGTCAAGCGCACTAAATTATTTTTTTGTAAACTATACCATGTTCTTTATGATAAAATATTTAAATACCTCCCCCATGGCGCCATGAACTGGATGCATAATAATTGTTTTTAATTTATACATTGCATAATACCAAAAATTCAGTTAAATATTTAATAAGTAAATTTTTAAGAAGTTTAAACTGAATCTTGTAATGCATGATAATATCGGTAAAGTTTAAAATAAACAATTTAAGTTAAGATATACAGTAGAATCATATTTAAACTTACCTTGGAAGAGGAGAATCGGGAAATAAATCGAGTCCTTCAGAAACTGATGAGCAAGGACTAGATGCAGCATCCGGTAACCCATTTCTAAGAGCTTCCACCTTTTTCTTTACACGACCCCTTCGTTTCTCAAATTTGCTTGTTTCCATCGAAGCTGCTCTTCTTCGTACCGATTTTCCTGGCTTCGCATCTGGGTTTATCATCCACCACGACGACTTTCCAGTACCTTCATTTTGAACCCTCATGAAGCGATTGTGAAGAGATAAGTTATGCCGAATAGAATTCTAAAATAAAATAAGATGCAATTAGTAAAATTACTATCAAATAAAAAAAAAGGGAAATATTTCAGGATTATGTAAAAATAATCGAAGAAATTTATATTTTCACCAGCGTTTCACTGCTGGGAATCTAAGAAACGCTGCGACGAAATAGAAAAATGTAGGTAAACAAAAATAAAGGGAAATAAATTTTCAACAAAATATATTCAATAAGTATTACTGTAAAAGCGATTTTTATGTGAGAAAAACATCATCAAAACTGTACATAATATAGTAAGTATTAATTGTATGTAGTTGCTAAATAAGTTACCTGTAGTTACCTAAAACAAAATTTCAATTTCATGATCTTCTCCTACTTTGGATTTAGATAATATAAATTCATGTCGTTGGAATTATTTTTTTTAACGATACTTTTCTTCATATATTTTTAAAAAGGAATGTTAAAAACAATTAATGATTATTTATAATACCAATACCTAATCAGTCAATCTCATACTCATCACATTTATAATACAAGTATTATAATACTAGTAATATAATTTATAATACTTGTATTAATACTTGTATTATAAATTAATATAACTTATAACTATAACTTTATTTGGTATAAAAAAACACCACTATTTACATCTCAAAATTTAAGAAATGTACAAAATTTAAGCAAAATACAAAATTCAGGAAATATACGAAACTTAGGAACAACACAAAATCTGTAACACAGCATGTCCTATACAAATTCAAAATTTACTTTTACATAAAAAAATTTGATAAATTTTTATTTTAAATATTAATTTCTATTACTCTATTATTATTCTTTTATTAATCTGTTCATTCATATATTTTCGTAAAATTCGAAAAGGTACCTAACTAAACATCTTTTATAACTTTCATGTGACCATTAAGTTATTTTTCTTATTCAACTGATTTATGTAGTAATGCAATCGCTAACGAGACAGATTTACCTTCGATAGTTGGAGGTGATGTACGACGCTAGGAACTACGGCGCCTTACTTCTAACCAGGAAACGGCGCCAATCGAAAATCCCAAAAGATTCAAATCGTATACCATAAAAAAGACTCATAACGACATTGTAACCGAATAAAATTTTCGCGAGTGGCGACAAGACGCTTGAAATTTTAAACAACTTCATAGTAAATTTCTGAAAAAAATAGAGTTTCTCAAATTCAATGTTTTGCATAGGTAGCTATGTACATTTATTACATTTTATGATTTCGATCTTTAACATAATATCTTGAAAACTAGAAAAATATAGTTTGCTGTAAAATAATCCACATGCTTTTCAGATTAATAGCAAATCAAGTACCGATAAAATTAAGAATTACACAATAATTGATAGATATAACTTATTAAGAGTAATAAATTAGAGTTTAATATTTTCCTAATAATAATATTTTCCGAAAGAATAATTTTATTAACATTGGGCAAAGTAGTCAGTGGTTACAGAAAAGAATAAGCGGGCACATATCCACCATTAGATGCAACAAACCTGACTCTACCGCAATTGCCAAACACATACTTGTTGACGGTCATGATGCAAATTTCAAAGACCCAAAAATTTTAAAATCAATCACCAACTATAAAGACAGGTTATTACACGAGATGCTAGCCATTAAAAAATAAAAACACAACATGAATAGGAAAACTGATATTGAAAGACTAAGTACCATCTACAGCCCTCTTCTTATCTAACAACTATTGGTATCAAGTTATCCTATTTTCGATTTTACAATAGGTTTTCCTTGATTCACGACCTAGTCTATAAGAAAGTTTTTCTTATCTAGTAGGTCGTTCAAATGACAATAATTAATTATTATGTTTAGATTGGTTCCTATGTAATATTTTTGTTTATAATAAATATTTTCTGACGATGCAGACGAAAAGTCTGCGAAATATTAAAACACAATAACTAGTCGTTTTATTAATTGCTGTTCACTTAACTAGTATAATTTTTAAATAATTTAATAAAAAAACAGTACTAGGTTATAGGAACGGAAACCTTAGTTTATTGGTTATTAGTTCGGACTTTCGTCAAATCTCGTTGGACACGGATTCAACGCTCAGACTGATTTGTTTTCTCATTCCAAATAGAGCAAATTTTTAAATTATATTTAATATAATATCGAAACATGATTATCACATTAACTTGATTGACATTTATTAAGAACCGAGGTTAAAAGTGATCCATGCTTTTAACTGGACTGTAAAAAATGTACATATGTTATTTTACTTGTGAAAATAATCCACTTAATTAAAGGTAATTTACACTGTAAAAATACAGATTTATTTTACCTCAGCCAATTACCCGGTTTATAAGAGTCAATTTATCCTAAAATTGGTGTAATTTCATGTTTTGCCGCAAAACAACGTATATATATTATATTATGTAAATATAAACTTTTTAGCAGGAATTTGAGCAGCATATCAGCCTAGTTGATTGTTAATGAATTCTAATTCAGTTCTTCATTGTAATCCAATTTCGGCCGAATCATAATACTTCTACCATCCACCTGTCAACGAATCAAAACTCATTCTCTTTACCGAATTTGTAAATCCAAATTTAATAGTTTTCTATCTGTAAAATTAACATTCCTCAATTTTTCTTCCAATGGACATTCCTGATCTTAAAATCTAATCAAGACATCTTGCAGACCTCTACGTTGAAAAGTTAAAAAATATTGAGAAATCCGTTGTACGTTTCTAATACCTAGTAGTTTGTATTCACAAAGAATTTGCAACTTGCCTTAGCTCCCCTTAATAGCAATAAGGGGAGCTATTTTGGGATTTTTTTACAGGTCAAAAAATAATCACATCATTTTAAAGTTTCAACATCATCATTTTGACTTTCTCAAAAAACCATTCAACATCATTCAGCTTAAGATTACAAAATTATTTGATGTTTTATTAAGCCGTTATTTACATTTACTATATTCCTTATGTTTATGTTTTTGCTTATGTACATTGTGAACATGCACTCGGGTATCTCGTGCGTGACATCAAAAGTGCTGCATTTATCATTTCTTTTTATTTTCCCCATACGTATACGTGGGAAAGTATTGTAATCCACTCAAAAACTAAATATCGAAATTTTGGTTTAAAATGTTTCTTATCATGTTCTGATACGATTGTGTGAATTTTAGTAACATGTTCGTGTGTATATCAGTATGTGGTCGTTGGGGTACGAATAAAAATAGTATCAATCGCGCAGGTTGAACCGCGAAATCAAATGTCATGAAATTCGGCATAAACATGTATCATAGTTAAACTTAGAGGCCAGCTGAAAATGATGAAAATCCGTTGAAAATTGAGGAAATGATGAACAAAATAAAAAAAGTTCAAATGTCAATTTCTTTTAGACCACCTTTTGTTACTGTCAATTTGACATAAGCTTTTGACGTAAACGCCATCTATGGGAAAGTTATGCGATGTCTACATAGCCAATTTTTTAAATTATTAAAAACCTATAAAAATAGAAAAAATGATAAAATCATAAATTTTGTAGACTGTTTAACTAAATTTTCAAATTTTCGACTATTTTTTGACAATTTTTTCCCCAAAAAAATAATTTATTTAGGCGATATCTTTAAAACTTGACGTTTATCCTTTCGATAATAATACACGGTAAAAAATCCGGTGTAAAATTTTACCCTTTCAAGTGTTTATATAGGTCCACTTTTTAAAATGTTTCTTATCTAGTTTTAGTGTAAAATTAACCACAATTTCGTTTGGTCAAAATTTTCCACACAAAATTTGAGGCCGTGAGAGCAAAAGTGGTGTAACCCTCAAATTGTCATTTTAGGACTTGTTAGTGTTATGCCTCTCTCTTAGTAATATTTTTGAAGTAAAATTGATGAAAATGTTATTATTACAACCATTTAAGTCGACATTGGTGTATAAAAGGCAAATAATAAATTTAAAAAGAATATTTGAAAAAGTGGAGAAATTAGAAGTTTGAATATCTTAAAAAAAATATTTGGGGTTACACCACTTTTGCTCTCACGGCCTCATTTATCCTTAAGGTGGCAAATTTGTATGTTATTTGGCCATAAGAACAAACATTCGTCCAATTGAAATAATACGTAATCTATAGCAATGAAAATTTTACAGGTTGTTACTCAAAGGTTTATGAAGACAATATTAGAAAAACAGCAAATAGAAATAATGATTATCTGAATAATAAAATAAACAAAGCGACGATGAATTTGACATAAATCAAATACATAAATGATCTGACGATTATAGAATTAATAATACATAATTGTTCCTGAGGTTGCAATATGTTATTAAAATAATAATTTCGATTATATATAATCTGAAATACAACCTTTTAGTGTAATTATAAACAAGAAAGACGAATGTCTATGATTTTCCATAAGATGCAATGTTAATATAATTTTAAAAAATTGTCACTAGATGGCCAATTAATCGGAAATTTTTAGATTTTATAAAATTTCCAATTGCTTTCGATAGTACTGTACTGTTGGACTGCTTAAATGGAAGTAAAATTGATGCTTCGAGTTTTTCTATTTAAATAATTCTACATATTATATTTATAATAGTATTAATATTTATATTTATAATAATTCGGCACCAGACTACACTGAGGTATGCGGCAAATGAGCAGCCTCCTTTTTATGGACTTAAAACATTGCTAGAGACATCTAATGAAAATAATTCAAAATTTTGACAAAAAATTGTGTATGCCGAAGAAATGTTAAAAGTGAAATTCATCAAATGCAATAAATCAAAAATTATACATAGCAAATTAAAAATTTTACATGGATAAGGACTACATGATAAAATGGTATCTATTTAAAATTTTAAAAAGATTTTACTATAAAAAAGTTTGTAATTTTATAATTAATATCATAGAAATATATTATTATACTCTCGGAATTTATGATATAAAATAAAAAAAAATCAATTTTTTGCAAATTCTAAAGGGTTTGCTCTCCTTAACACTTAGCTTCACTACGAGTCACTGACGTAATATGCGTTACAATATTACGTTAAGACTGATATGTAAAAATATTGCTATGAATATGAAATAGTCACCCGGATACTTGTTGTGAAGCTAAGGGTTAATGATGAATTTCATGCCGTCCGGTCCTCACAATAGTACGTTTTTTGGCGTACCGTTAACGCCCGTGGTTATCTTAAGGTGCAGTGTCAACTTTGGCAGTTTATGAAATTTTATAACTTCATAAACTGTATAATGTACAGTGTGAAATATCAAAGAGCCCCAAACGTAATGAAGCAAATAGCACATGCTTAAATTCTTTAAAACGCTCTCCTGAAAATAATACAAAATGTGACTAATCGCTTTCTTCTATTCTATGTACATATATTATTTTAGTGACATTCAGAATAAAATAATATCTAATTTTTCGTCTTACTCTTACTTTTATTACCTTTAGATGTGCCGAGGATATTATTTATGGGAAAATAATAAAATAATAAAGCTTCCAGTAAATGTTTATGATACAGTTTTTTCTGATTGTTTTATTTGTGCCTTGAAAGATTCAATATTCCTGATGGGACTAACACTGTTTGATCTTGCAGCTAATCTTGTTTGAGTTTTGACATTTGTGAACTTAGTTTCCACATTTTGTGGTCGAATAACGATATTCGAGAAAGTGGGAATAATCCAGGCAAATAAGGCAAAATAAAGGGCAAACCTTGGAATGATAGGGAAAAAGCTGTATAAACCTTTTTTTTTGACATTCTAAACACTGGTAGAAAAGTCTCATATAATCTCGTGTCCGCTAATTTTTAGTACCATCGACCATGGCATGGAGATTAGCAAGCGCGCATCCGTTAGAATTAAAATATGACGGGAAGAACCCGTGCTACTAAGCAGCACTTGCAAATTTTCCAGTAGTGCTGGTTGGTAGGCCGACAAATATCTCCCGCCCTCAACAAAAGTTCATATTATGTTATGGTTTTATTAAATGTTCAAACGAATTAATAATAAACATCAACAAAAGTGGTAAACATATCCCTTAAGAAATACATGATCAAAATCGCTAATGCCCAATGAGCTACTCACCTCTTACGACCGTATAAAACTGCGGATTGGTTAAAGTTTGTCTGAAGAAACTTTACACTTAACATTATTATTTTTTAAGGAACATGCATGAATAAAAGATTTTAGTTAAAATAGTATTTTCCGATTAATCCAATATATTAAATATTAAATCAACAAAAATTACTTCTATTTATTCTATTTTGTTACAAATAATCCATTTTAAAATTGAATGATTATTTAAAATAAATCATGTGACCATAAACGCTAGCGCCACAGGTCTGACGTCATCAGGCATAAATGTCCGCGCTCTTGATTACTCGTAATCACTTTAAAAAAATTTATAACCAATTTTAAATGTAAAACTGTCAGAATGACATTTAAAATTACCTAAAATAAACTTACTTTTTCATATATTCATTGTGACAAACTTGATAATATCGCAGGGGATTCAAAACGGGAACTAAAACTGCAATATTTTATTTATTACCAATTAGTGCTCTTCCGGGATAATTTCATTCAAATCCGGATTAAACATAAGTAATTTCTACTAAAAGAATTTTACAAAAAAGTGAGAGATAAAATTCCGAGTTTTACCGAAGTTGTTAATGTCTAGAGAACTCTGCCATTAAAAAGCATGGAGCAAGCTATGAATATTGTGCCTCGAGACGTCATAATAAAATGGCGATTTGCGCGATCGTTTCATTCGATTCAAATTGATGGATTTTTAAATATTTTTTAAATTGTTATTGAAACGAACATAAATGAATTAAATAGTATTAACCAGTATATTTTAGTATTTTTTATCCAACTACGCAATAAAAAAAAATTATGCATCTTCCTTATTGAGGATATTATTTCATGAAGTAAAATTTTGATTGTGAGACGTAGCAGGCATGTCGTCATTATTATACAGGGTGTCCCCGGATACACTTTACATAACTTAGGTGATGATAGAGGACACTTTTCTAAGAAACATTTTTAACAATTTTTTTTTCTAATCTGAGCTCTCGAGAGTTTCTTTAAAGCATTTGTTTAATTTCCAAATTCACGTGGCCATAGCACAAAAAATATTGATTTTTCGGTAAAAATGGATTAGTGTTTTTCAAAGAGCGTGAAATAATGTACAAACTAGAGTTAAACCTTTTATTGTCTAAAATCAACGGTTTTCGAGTTATAAACATTTTTCTAGTAAAAATTTCTGAAAAACCAGTCCATGTGACAGAAAATCAGAAAATAATAAATACGGCAGCTACAAACCAAAAAATTAAATTTACAAAATTTTAAATTAAAATTTTTTTATTAATTATTTTATTATTGATCCAAGAAATCAATAATTTTAACGTATATTTTATGATTTCAGACTAAAACAAAGCGATATAACTTTTTTGACATTTGCTGATGATATTTCAAGCTATTTTGGGGCTTGTGTGTAATTAAAACAAATGAAAAGTATATCAACACATAATATAAAGAATTCGCTATAACTAGAGCTTTAAATATCGTCAGAAAATGGTAATAAATGGCAAAAAATGAGGTTATATCGCTTTGTTTTAGTCTGAACTGACGTCACCACTAATACCCCATAATTTAATTGTATTTCAACAAGCACTAATAGTTGAACTAAATAATATTATTATAAATCTTTCAGATCATATTAATCGTTGGAGTATTTGGCGCATGCCGTAGAGATTAGTTACTTCAGATAGTACTTCAAGATATTGAGGTTTTGGGAAACTTTCATTAAAATAAACATACCCAATACCAATAATAAAATTTCAATTTACAAACTGATGAAAGATTTGAAAAAATTAATTTGTTACAAATTTTTCGAAATTATTTTCATCTTCGTCTATAACACACTAATCATCAACGTTTTTTTATTGGATATAATAATTATGATAGAAGTGGCCAATGCATTATTCAACCGATCGGGATAAACACAATTGGTAGCATCCCAAAGAAAATTGCTACTTTTCTTGGTTTGACAAATCCTAACGAATATACTGGCCACTGTTTCAGACGATTATCGGCTTCGATATTAGCAAATGCAGGAGCGGATATGCTAACAATCAAACAACATGGAGAATGGAAATCGAGTAATGTTGCAGAAGGCTATTCAGAAAAATTTTTGGGAAATAGGAAAATAGGTGAATCCTCAGATAAAGAAAGAACGAACACTATTATTATCAACGTGTCCTCAGAAACTTCGACCACAACAAAAAAGAATGTAACATCGGCTTTGTACTCGGGTATTCAAATATCGAATTCAAAAAATTGTATTATAATAATTATAATGTATTTAAATAATAAAATTTTGAAATTCTATTATGAAAATTAATTTTAATTTATTTTGGCACTAGTGCGAAAATTATTCCTATTTTCGCTCTAGTACCAATATAACCATAATTCCGAAATGATTTCAGTGACAACTGAAATGTCAGCATTATGATATGAAATTATAAATAAATTATTAAATTAATTAAAAATTATACTAGTTAAATGAACCAACAATTAATGAAACGACTATTGTGTTTAAATATTTCGCAGACTTTTCCTCTGCATCGTCAGAAAATATTTATTGATCTAAATATGTCGTTTTATTAATTGTTGTTCATTTAACTAGTATAATTTTTAATTAATTTAATAATATTCTCACTAGTTAATAATTTATAGTTAATTATAAATAAATTATTTTTAAACATTTCTATAATGTTTTATAATTTTAAACATTGTAAAGTTAGAACTAATGTTTACCAAGTAAACAAAAAAAATGTTTTTGTAAAGTTAGAACTAATGTTTACCTAGTAAACAAAAAAATGTTTTACAATAATTATAAAACATTATAAAAATGTTTAAAATACCTAACTAAAAATTGTAGTTTTGCAAGATATTTCACAGTGGCTTTCAGGTAGCGATATATCGGTTTTTATAACGTTCGACGTCTTCCTTTCCTAATCTCTTGGTCAAAATCGGAAAAGTATTTAGGCATTAAATACCTCAAAGATGTTGCCGGCATCTTGTGAGAGAGGTCGGTCGAAATATCCTGGTGTACTTGGTGGGGGATCGAACCTACAACTGCGGCATAGCAATCGAGCATTCAAATTGCTCGCCTACGACCGAACTTCTTTAGAATAGAATTTTACTGCCTTTAATACCCGTTTAGATATACCTAAATAGACAAAAATTTTCATAACAAAATTTAACCTTAATTTACTGTTTTTGACATAACACCTTCATCCACTTGTGTTTTCAACTATGGCAATTAAGGCAGTTCCCACTTTGTAAGGCCGAATGCCGAACAACCACATCAATCACAGGTCATAATAGCATGGCGGCCGAAAGACGACAAGCTGCTTGACCTGCTAGTTTAATATAAAATAATGTTTACATAATATAATATACATTTAGATACAAATTATGAATTTTAGTTAAAAAATTGGATTTAAAAATTAATTCCGAGATTAATTTTATTTCTTAAATTACAAACTTTTTAAATAATTCATGATATCAGTAACGTATGCAAATGACAAGTAACCAATTACTGTAATTTATCCATAATTACCAAGCGATCATGTCTAATCCACTTCAAACGAGTGCGTGAATAATTCTATTATGGCAATTATTCACTTTCAAGTACCTATAATTCTGGCTTCTTTCAAATAAACTATTTATTTTTCGTTGATATTAAAGTGAATACAAAAAAACATGTTTTACTTGTTCTATATAAATTCTCTTGAGCAAAATTATCTGTAATTTTCTACAAAATTTGTTTATGAGTGGCGTCTACTTCCCAATAATGTCAGAGTCATATTTTTGCAAAAACAAACAGGGATGTTAATTAATTTTAAATAATAAAGTCTGTAAAGAATGTGAAAGCAATGAATAAGTTTCGCTATCATTTATTTAATGTAAAGTAGCCTTGAATCGTTTTACCATTTCTTTTCAAATTCAAAAAAATGAGGATATGTAACGTTAATACCGTTAAAATGTATTTAACCGGTGCAAGTTCCAGCACCAATACCGGATTCAATTCGAGCGTCTTGGGACAGTGCAACCTTGGCTTACGGTGACTATAATATTATAGGGACAATCGTGACAATCTATGTCTGGTTTTTGATTGGCTACGATGTTTTTGTTTATATAATAAACATATAAATAATAGTGTTGTATGTATGTGTATGTATATATGTGTATGTATGTATGTGTCCGTAACGCTCAGGAACGCATCTGATTGGTCCGCATGGAACGAATGTCACGCCATCTGTCGTGTAAATTTTAAAGATAGGTGGGACGTGAAATATCGTTTTACCGTTACTATGGTAACGGATATCCGTATATCATACAGTTAAATGAGTGAGACGGCAGGAGGAAACACCGCAACCCGAATTTTTGCGTGAGTTGTTGTGTGATACAACTTATCCTGACCGTTCGCATCAGAGGAACAGCAGTTACCCTGCTAGAATCGTACCTCCAAAATTGAAAGCATCAAAGCGTTCTCTGGAACGATAAGATGAGTGAGGAAGCAACAGTGACATGTGGCATACCGCAAGGCAGCATTCTTGGACCCTTCTTTTTTGTAATCTACATTAACGATCTTCCACAGAATGTTAACTGTCCAACTATATTGTGTGCCGACGACACCGCTCTCGTAATGGAAAATAACAAAAATGCAGAAGCCTAGCTGATTGAAGCAACCAAAGTGGTTTACATCCAATAAACTAATCTTAAACACCAAAAAAAAACACAAAAAATGATCATCAAGCAAATAGAAACATTGCACCAGAACTGAAAATCTCTAGTAAATACTTGGGAATAATATTGGACACACTATTGACGTGGAACGATCATGTAGATTACCTCCTACGGTCATTAGGCCCAGCTATATACGCCATCCAAAGAATCAGGGAAACTACAGGCAAATTGGCTGCCAAAACTGTATACTTCTCACTGTTCCATGTAAAAAAGATATACGGGCTTCCGATTTGGGGTAACGAAACCCAAATACACAAAAATTTTGTGTTACAAAAGCGAGCCATCCGGGCACTAGAAGGAGTGCCAAGTAGATCCCACACAAAACCAATCTTTCGTGCTCTTGGCATCATGACTCTGTCATCAACATATGTTTATGCAACCCTCAATAAAAACAAAAACAACAACGAGATTATACGCAATTCAGCCAACCACATGTACGAAATCAGAACGAGAGGCAACATCCAAACTAAACGACTACGCCTATGATGCACGGAAGGCTCTAATCTGGGATCAAGCTATACAACAACTTGGAACAAGAATTCAAGAGCCTTCCACCAACAAAATTCAAAAATAAACTGAAAAAACTGATGATCAACACAGTCCTATATAGTGTTGGTGAATTTTTTTCAGTAAAATCTCTTCACGGTTGAGATGAAAAACAGCAGCAGCTGATCTCCACCTTTTATACTATTGTAATTATTGTAAGTATATGTAGATACTTAATTATTAACTGTATAATAAAGTTTATTATTATTATTATCTGTGTCTAATAGACTCGTGCGCATATTCATGACTATATTGAAAATTACCGATATTTACATTCTTTTTAAAACGCCTTAATAGGTTTTTTATAAAAGAACTCATACTCGTGTTTGTCCGGAACAGCTTGTCAAAGTAACCGCGCTGTTAACTTTATGAATATAAAGTATAGTGTAGAGGTCTTCATATTATTTATGAAGCAACCGGGCATTAGTTGTTTTGATTGACCACAATCTCAATTACAACTATTATTTTATTACTAGCCTGAAAAAATAGGCATCGCATTTAGTCGCACTTCGGGCTCCCGGTCGTATGGTCCCCTCCCATGGAAATCAACGACTGTTGTTCCCATAGATGCAAAAGACAAAGTACAAATGTAGGATCGTATAGCTTCACGAAAGGGCTTGTAATATGGATTTTGCGGATTTAAAATGAACTCCCGACCGAGTTCAGGATAATGGAGAACATTTTCGTTTAAATCTATTAGTTGATCTAATTTCACTTTTCCCTTTCGACAACAACTGGTAAATTTCCCGCCTGTTTGACGCTCAGAAGCAAAATTCCGCGAAGAGCAAAACTGGAAAATCTCATTCATTCGACCGCAGTTCTGCTGGATCACTTGAAGTTCGTCAAAGTGGATTGAATCATCTCGAACTATTTGACTTCTTGAATCCGTTTCTCGTGTTATCTTTGTTGCCGTTCCCTATTTAATCGACGTATTCTCTGAATGTGGGTTTATTCCCATGCTAGTACTTTCTGTGGATATTTCTTTTGGCTATTCTTTGATATTCTTCCGTATTTTGTCTATAATAATCGTAACAGAGGCCTTGTCTATGTACACAGTCTATATCCGATGACCAGTTTATCCCTATATCCGACGATCCGTTTATCAGGCTATCCGTTTAATTGAGGATTTATGATTGTTATGTTACCACCATATATTGAAAGCACCAGTTTTAGGTTGAAAATAGTCATTTTATTAGTATTGAATTTTTGTTTATTTAGGGTTTTTTTTCATTGCGTGGATAAACAGATAAAAAATAGTTAATCCACCAATATATATTCGCCGCCACAAAAACAAAATTTTCAATTTTTAAGTTGGTAATAAGTTGGCAAAAAAACTGACCAAGCAGAGGTGCGCTACGAGATACAGCGATACATAGTACATACACAAATTAGGACTATTATTATTACGATGGAAGGACAATTAAAGTCACATAAAATTTAAATAGATTTACCTTTCTACTGTTATTCACTCAAAATCACATTTGTTGCTTATGGGTACTCGTGTACCAGGTGCATATTAAATGTACGTTTTCTTGTTAATATTGTAAAAAATATTTCTTGGGGGTGATTATAAGTTTAGGTATTATAAATCTTTGTATAATGTAAGTACGAAACAACGCTCAATCTGATAATAATAACAATATATTTCATGTTATATTGCAACTTAAAAATATGAACACGTAATTCTTTACTGTGAATATTCTTCAATGTAGTAGTTACAAAAAAAATTCCTATGATCGGGGCAAATAAATTTACTGCACCCCTGACATCTTGTACTTCGTTTTCGATATTTTTCCATCCAGGGGCGGATTACCCATTAAGTACCTACCCCTAGTACCGAGGGGCACAAGGAGAAAGGGATGGAATTGTAATGCAAATTTTAATTTTTTAATTGTATATATGTTACGGAAAAAGTACGTATACCGGTAAAAGTGCACATTTTCCGGTAAATGTGTACTTATACCGGCGCTTATGGTAAATGTACATACAATGTACTTTTCCCACTAGAATTAGGAGTATGTGCACATTTACCAAGCCATATTGGGAAAAGTATATCCAGGTATATTGAGGTTAGATAGTTAATCACAATGGACATAAAACGTAAAAAATATGCATTATTAACCCGTAACTGTTACTGACAAATACTTATCATGTAACTGCTACCAATGGGTCGTTGTGACCATAAATAAATTTGTGACATAAATAGTTATGATGCAAAAAACTTTATCAGCCGTATGCATAGTCATACCCTTAAAATGCTCTTTACTAGCTACTAGTTAGTAGCAGTGTAGTTGCTACTAAAATATTGGTATGCATAGTTCTTTTAAAATGAACGTTAGTATCATTTTAGTTAGTATGATTTTATTGTATAATTTTCTAAATATTTATTTGGCAACTCTGTAAAATATCACCTGACAACCTAAAATTGACCATAATATTATGGCTAATACAATGTAACAGCTTGACCTGTTTCTAATCCTACTTATTGCGGTATTAAAGTAGCATCTAAATTTATTTTTCATATACCTGTGTACCTTATAAACTCGAAACTTCAATTTCGGGAGTTTCAGGTCGGCAATGATTGTTGAAATATTTAATTGATCACAAATCGATTACAACCCGAGTTGTTCTTTTTTTTATTCTATATAATATTCGTGAAACTTTTCATTGCTATCATGAATCAAAGGAATTTCTATGATCTACATAATCATATAAAAATGTTTATAAAATTTTGCATTACTTTTAATTTTTAAATTGATTTATTTAAAAAAATTTAATTTAATTTTCAACTTTAAGTTAAGTTATTAATTACTTGTTTTCTAATTATCTATGTTATAGAATTTACCATATTTAAAACAATAAATTAAATACGAAATTAAATTAAATTTTGACAAAA
Source organism: Cantharis lateralis (assembly GCA_963170105.1). Classification (NCBI taxonomy): domain Eukaryota; kingdom Metazoa; phylum Arthropoda; class Insecta; order Coleoptera; family Cantharidae; genus Cantharis; species Cantharis lateralis. Next base: position 18,190,647 of record OY720629.1, read on the forward strand.
TATAATAGAAAAAAGTGTATAATTTTGTTAAAAGTAAGCTTAAAATGGTCTTAAACTTGCCCAAGACCCTCACTAAATTCTTAAAGCCTACCTAAGGATAGTATCCTTAACTCGACTATGCATACGGTTTTCTTGGTTACCTACTAACTAAGACACTAGTAGCGCTTTAGTAGCTACTTAGATGACTATGCATACGGCTGTATAAAATTAACAAACATTTTATCAACTAACTATAGATAAGAAAATATGGGACCTTGAAGACAAAAATAGGGTCGAGCGTTGGGTCACAGGGACTCAGTCGGTAGCAGTTACGGGTTAATCCAGTTATACTCAGATTAACTTGTTTTGAAACTAACAGGTTATTTACGCCCAGATTCATAGACAAGTAATATTAATAATAATAGCGCATTTCGCGTCGAATTTGTTTTTGATGAAACTTCATTTACTCGGTTCATAAGCGTCAATTTAAAAAGCTAAGTATTAAGTATCAGTAAAGGCTTGTCTATGAATATGGCTGTAACTGTGCTATAATTTAAATTAAAATGCGTAATATCCACTTAGATACTTTTTTAAATAAATTTAAAATTGGAAAAAAATATTTATTATTTTGAAAATATTATCTACATTACAGAAAATATACCTAACATTTTACAGTAATTAAATTAATCATTATTTCAACAAGGATTAATATAAACATCAACTGACTTTTACCAAGGTACATGTGTACATTTACCGGTAATTGTAAGGATAATGCCGATAATGCTGTCTTTTAAATTATTCAACCCACTCTTACCAACTGCCGTAGAACCTGTACATGTTACGTACTTTTCCCGTAACATATACATGGTAGGGGCGATTAAAAAGTCGATGTGACGAGAAGCATTTCTTGGAAAAACAGCAAAAGCCTTAAAAAAAAAGCTCATTGATATACCAAAAAGGGATGACTTTTTTTATCAAGAGGGCCGCACTATGAATGGGTGCCCAGGGGCATAGAGGTACATTAATCCGTCTCTGTTTCCATCCATAAACATTATATCGGCCACGTTTTGGTGTTCCTTGAGAAGTTATTTAAATACTGGGTATATCATTTTTTGCAATTCACTTTGCTTTATTTTTAATATTGATACTGCAAGCACAAAGGTATTTATGTGTTTCAGGATAACATGGAAAGACGATGCAATTAACTAAATATTTACAAAGATATGCCATTTGAAAGTAAAAGAATACAGTAGAAAGGTTAAACTTAAGCAAATGTATTCGTTCATCTTTTATAATTATTTGATTTAATTTGGAGATATTGAGCAACATTGTCTAATACCCTGTAATAAAGTCAAATAATTAAATCAATTAATTCTATGCTTCGTAGATATAGTAAAATTAAAGTATGAACCATCAAGATGATGTTAATTTGGCGAAGAATTGGAAATTTTTCCAGTAGTTTAATTTTTTCTGTCAGGACAAGAACTTTTGAATCATCCCTCATATTTATATTCCAATTACTTACCAAACTTTGTCGAGTGAAATTAATAAACCCCAAACATTTACATTTTGTGAATTGACACGTTTGTTACTTTTACATTGATTGACTTGGTTTTAAACATTGTTTTAACTATTTTCCCGATACATATTATATATAAAGAATATTTTCGTTAAGTTGGTTATCATTTGAAAGAATATTTCTAACAAGAAAATTTTCAAAGCTACAAAAGGTGAAGATATTTATTGGTCCACAATATTAGGGAAATTGAAAATCTGGCAGTTAGTTATGTCAAGGTGCGAGTTTGCGGTTAGGAGGTGCTAAAGGGTGGGTAACAGACGCCGTAGCGACGCCTAAAAGTCGAGGCGCCTGCCCCTGACTGTTCACTTGATCTTTTAATCCCGAAATACGCGATGGAAATTAATCACCCTCTTGTACATTCGTTCTTGCATCGTAAAGCAAGTGCTCTAATGAATTATTCAATAATCTATTAATTCCTCGCAACTTTAATCAATTATAGTAAAAGTTTCATAAGTTGAACCAAAAATGTATTTTATGTATTGATAATTTTATTTCATAGCAAGAAGATCAACGACGGGTAAAAAATTTACCACTAAGTCTCGTATCAAACTGCTTCAATTATGAAGGTTACTCATATATTAATTATTATTATAATCAACTATTTTTATACTTATTTATTATAAAATAATGGGGACTGGTAATAATATACGGCCTCAGATTTTTACGAAATTTTTGCACTGGCTGGTAGGTAATGGTTTATATCCTCCTGAGATCCAGCGTCCATTTAAATGGACCATATATTTTTAAGCTATTATTAAGCTAATAATAAATTCAATTGAAATTTAAATAGATGTGTTAGTTCTGCAGTCTATGTAAAAATTGCATTAAAATATCATACTTTCTATATTTAATTAACAACTGTTTGTAGTGAAGTGAACTGGTTTTTCAAAATTTTTGAAAAACTTCATATGGGGTCTCTTTTTTTCTGTCAAGCCGTTTTTTTCGGATCTCGGGAAGATATAGTACATAAAAAAATAAAATTTGCGGAGTATCCAGTAGTTTTTTCAAAATTAACAAAAATATTCTTAATGTATTTGACCTGGATCCGACGTGGGGATCCCTCCGTATGGCATCGCTTGTACCAGACCGTCTCCGGCCACGTTTGAAAATCACTGGATCATTAAAAACTTGCCTGGGGCGCAACGAAAGTCGAAAATGACTAAATTCGAATGCTGGGATCCGATATTTGCCAATGTCATGGGCAGGGAAAACCTACCCGTCGTTTTCTACTTCCTACTTCGCTACGGATGGCTCTGGGCTATCCCAACCACTGTGCTAATACAAAACGATCCTCGGAGCGCAAATGCACTCGATAATGTAGGAACTCGAACGCAGTTTCCTCTGTAACGGCATGCATCTGGTGTTAGTGTAGTTCACGTTGAACCAAGAAGGCGAGTAACTATTTAACGCTTTTTCTTGCTGTCGGGCCGGGGGTCTCCATACCTAAATTCGAATACCCACGTAGCGTACACGTACCGTCAAGTGAATGATTTTTAAAGCTAACATGGATTTAAATTTATAAACATCAAAAAGTAGATTTTCAAAATTAAAATGTGAAGTAACCGTTGTTGGGCCGATTATATTCATCCTCACTTCATAAGCTAAAATATTGCTCTTTCCCGAATATTCATTGCTTTTCTTTCCTATTTTGATGGAAAAAAGTCGTAGGAAACCTGTAACCCAGGTTCCTATTGCTGAGATTTTTATACCAAGCTAAAATTAATATAGCAACCAATCAAGGTTCAACCAATTATTAAATTAAAGTCAATAAGCGGCAAATAAATTGTACTATATGAATATTAATTGTTTTGGCCTATATACTATTCAAGAAATGGATCTACTGCTGATAGCGCAATAGGCACATAGAATTTTGGGCGCTCTATGATTAACAGAGATTATATTATATGTAAAAATTCTCATTAGAAAAAACTTTATAATAACAGTTATTTTTGGAACAAGTCAAAGTGACAAAGTCACAGATACTTTTTTACGCGACTGCCGAAGGAGAGTAATATTTTTCGAGCGTGGTACGCTCTTTGTCTAATCTAAACGGTTTGATGGATTTTAACATATAAGGTGTCATTAGAGTCGTCTTAATTGTGGGAGTGACAGGTGTACTATTTAAATATGGCGTACGCAAAAAAAATCGAAAAACTCAACAACTTTGTTCTATTATGTTGGGAAAAGTACTGCAGGCGATAAGGTAATAGTCCAAGTGGTGGTCTTGAAGTGAAAATATTTAAATTTTTTTGCCTGCAACACCTTTTCCAACATTACCGCTTGTTTTTAACTTTTCAGTTGTTATTTTTAACGCGGTCGGGTATTTAGTTGTTTATTTTTAAATTTAGTTTATTCGAACTTATCGTTGTCCATGCAAATAAATTCCTTCGTGGGTACATTAATCGCAAATACGGAAGAGCATCTGCATTGTTACGACTTATTGCATGAACTTCAAAACTTTTGACGAGTCGATGAGACCACCGAAATTTTTTAATTTGACATAAGACGTTAATTTGGTATCCCCATGGAATATTTTGACCGATTTCGTTTACTTATCTACTAATTAGATCTTATAATAAATATATTCAAAATATATTATACAAAAATATATTGTAAAATAATGATAGGTATTCCGTAAGCAATACTTATTATGTTGTTTAGTTTAAACTTTTACTACACTTCGTATCAACTTATTGAAAATTTAATCAATATTATAAACCTCAAATAATCAAGTTATAAACTTTCTTTACTGAAAACATCCTTAAAGTAAAATTGTGTTGAAGTTAACGATATTAATTATCAAAAACCATCCCACAAACGTCCTTTGATAATCTAAAATAGTGATAATATGACAGTAGTTGATGTACACCACATTTTAGCCACAACTATGGACGGAAATATTATTTTGTGTTGATAAAAATCTATTAGTAGATATAGATACTTACAATCAATACGACCTGATATGATATTAAATAAATTAATTTTATTAATTTTAGATAATTTATTGTCTTTGTTATAATCCTCAACAATGGATGTCATTTGATTATGACTATGTAAATTGGTTTAACCGTTAAATTAATAATAATAATAATTAAATTGTAATGATATATCGACTTTAATATTAATAATTGTAATAACAACTTAGAGGCAGTCGCTGGTCCGGTAGTACGATCAACTGCTAACAAGATACCAGGTTCTTCTTCTTCCGCTTTGTAATTAATTAATAATTAAAAAATAATAATAATTAAATTAATTATAAATTTTAAAAAAATAAAAAAAAAATAATTAAATAATAATTAACATTAAAATAGGTTCACAAGCAAATTCCCCAATTTAGAAAGCGTAATAATATGCAGTCTAACTTTTAGTCAAAAATGCTATATAAGATAAAGTGCCTGTTAAGTTAATGTTAAATAAATTAATGATGCACAATATTTCAACCCAAGTTAAATGTTAGTTATATTAAAATTTTCGATACAAAATTAAACTAATTATTGGATTTGTATAATATTATCTAATTTATGTAAACCAACAGTGTTAGTGGCGCAAGCCAACATCTCCATATTACATGAACAATAAACTCGCACCATAAACTAAACAAAATACCAAAAATCGGTATACTATGACTACGGAGGATTGTATTAATTGGATGGTAATTCAACTTATGAAACTGACAAATTGTAAAGAATTTAAGGAGTGCTAATAAAGGAGAACCAATTTTACTTGAATAACGTTGTTAAAAATATTAAAATATTAAAAATTTTAAATATTATATTAACACTACAAAATTTGTAGTGTGATTTCGGAATAGCAATTATACAGCTAGCGCTAGCAGAATGGAAGTTAAAATAAGAGCAAAATTTTTTTTAAATTGTAATAGACTATATTAGTCTCAATTTGAAATTGCGACTATTTATCAATTTTCGTTCCTTGTTCCACAAGCTTGCCTATTCCCAAAAGAAAGTTTTGCACTTATATCAAAAATAACTATTTTATCATCAAGAAAATATTATCTTATATTTTAACGCGTATCAGAAAGTATTTACAATATCTCAAATATAGGCGTATTAAATTAGTTTCATCGTGGTTTTACCTATAAAAACCGGGTGAGTACTCAATTTTTATAATGAACTACCTACTGCCGACGCGACGGAAGTGGCTAAGTTGACGGAAAAGAGTTTTATTTTTTATTCCAAATGACGAAATGTAGATTTTAATGAAATACGATTAATTTAGCTATCAACACATTTCATAAATTAATTTGAATTTAATTACATCAGTTTTCCATCTTATGGATTAATAATTATTGTGGCTTTATAAAAGTGGAATAAAAATATTATATGTTTAATAATTTATTATAAATGAAACTTATTTGTTTTCAGTATCTAATTCAATTTAATAATTATATAATAAATACTATTATTTATTTGCATATCTAGGATTAAATGTATTAATCTCGCAAAAAATAATAATCTGAAGTTAATAAATTTAAATGAAAATCAAATCAGCACACAAGTGAATGCTGTAATAATTAATAATAGTAGATATGGAGGAATTTGAAACAACAAATAGGTTCAATTACGCCTTAGATGTGTCAGCATGTCATATGCAGCCGATATCACCCATAAATTTTCTCTTATTCACATAAGAAATCGACATACAGCATGATCAACAAGATCATCCAAAATATTTATGTGTAAGTAAAAGTCAACTACTTACATAATATAAGTAGTTTCTAAATAATCAAATAATCTAAATCAAATAATTAAAAGACAATTTTTTCTTCCTCATTAAGATTTCAATTTCTTATTATTTGCAAGTAGAAAATATTTTACCTCGGTTCTGGTTTGGATTAACATCCACGACACTTTCTTCAAGGTTCAAATAAATTAAAATATCACAATTTAATCATTACTTATTAATAAAAACAAAAATGGTTGTTCTTTTGTGCTCTTCTTATGAACGGAAAAGTTGAGCGAATGAATAATGATGTTAACTGACTTGAACGAAAAAATATTTATTAGTCCAATTTTTTAAGTATATGTATTATTAAAAAATACCACAACGGATGGATGTATAAATCAGTGTTTTTCAACCTTCTCGAATATGAGACCCCTTTACAAGTAAAAAAAATTTGGCGACCCCTCATTTTCGCAGACGAAAATTAGAAAATGATTTGGTTCTTTGCATCTCAAAAATAGAACCACGATTGGACAAATTAATAAAAAATAAACAGACACAGCTTTCTCACCGAAATTGTACTTTTTTTATTTTTATAATAAATTTATAATTTACATTTATAATATGAAAGATCTAATTGATTACATGTTTCAATAAAATGCAAAAATATATAAAATTGAATTATAACTTACGAAATTATTATAAGAACCATGAATTGATAGTTTATGACACTTTTGATCGAGCAAGGGTGTTTCGATCTTACAAGATCGACCTAAAGTGTCATAAACTTTTATTTATTTTTGCATTTTATTGTAACATGTAATCAATTATATCTTTCATTAGTATATATTTTCACATGTTAATAACTAATCCAATCAAATTTACATTTATTAAATTTTTTTTTAAATATTTTACCTGGCTTGCGACCGCGACCCCTGGAATAAGACATCTGGAGGGGGGGGACGCGACCCACAGGTTGAAAAACACTGATCTAGATAACAAAGCTGTAAAAAAACCTATTTTTATAAGTTATTCAATAATGCTGTCGGGTAATTAAACTTAAAATTAATTAAAACTACTTGTGTAGTAGCTCCGATTGGCATACGCAATGTCATTTCTCAGAGTAACGGTACTAACACAAGGAGTAAACCGTGACTAAAAATTATACAGGTACACCTATTTCTAAAAAGTCAAAAAAATTCTATTAGTATTTCCATTTTTTTGTACACGAAAAAATATTAGTAGATGTGGATAATATGAAAGTTTTATTTATTATTTATTAATTTTTGAGTTTTTTAAATATAATTAAGGTATTCACACCTCCTTGTAAACTTCGTTGTATTTCTGCCCAAAAAAAGGAAGAATTGTGACATTGCTAAGTACATTACATAATGATAAGAAAATCGATAACGGACCCAAAAAGAAACCTGAAGTAATTTTGAACTACAACAAAACTAAAGTTGGGGTTGACACCATGGATCAAATGACAAGGACATACAGTGTGAAAAGGAAGACTTGAACCACTCATCGTTTTTTACAATATGATCGATATTACCGTTTACTCAATAGAAATTGTGACAAGAAGTTACGTAAGAGAAGAAATTTTATTATAGAATTGGGAAAACAACTTGCACAATATAATGAAAATGTTGAAGAACCGGTACCAAGCACCAGCACAGCATATGAACCTCCTAAAAAGAAGAGACGATGTGACATATGCATAGCTAAAGAAGATCGTAAAACTAAAACTACATGCTATAAATGTAATCAACATTATGTAAAAATTGTTTTGAATAAATATATCTAAAATATACAAAATAAAAACGTTACAATAAATAAACCCACCTTAGATTACACATGGGTCCAATGGACCCGAGCGGTAGGTATATGGCAAGTTTTTTTTGCGGTAGACAAAGGGTTAATCTAGAAGGCCAATTCTATGGTGCAAGTATTTCAGATTAGTGGTAAATAAAAAATTTTCATCAAATAATGCTATTTTAGAACGCTTTATCTAAGACTACAATTTCTAAACTGGCCGCCAACGTAATTTTAACTAATCTTAACCGATTTGCTTGAAATTTTAACTGTAGGTATAAAACTATATTATCCAGATAAGTACGTAAGGATTTTCCGTTACATTGTAAACTTTTTTTGTTATACACAATTTTGTACGTAATTTTCTGTTAAAAATTGAAATTTTATATTCAATCGGGCACCATTCTTACAAAAACCAATATTTTTTAATTTCCCTAAGTACTTATCGAGATAATTTTATGTAAAATTGAAAAAAAAATTATATTTTGTTCAAAGTCAAAAATTGCAGAACTCTTACCGGCCGCGGAACGCTATTTTAAAAGAGAGGTTTCCTTCGCTGAGATCTGACGCTTCCATTTCGTAAATAAAATTTAAATAAAAAATTGTAAATTATTCTTTAAAATATGTACAATAAACCTCTTCAAAGAGATTTTGCATTGCATTCACTATAATTCCATAAAAAATTGTTAAAATTATACTATTTTTTGTAAGAGTGTCATTACCCCTTAAAAAAGTCGACCACTTCAATTATGTATTTTGAAAAGTGTAATTCAGAAATTAATAAATAATACCAATATAGACATCAGCAAAATATAACGAACTTAAACAAAATTTATATAATTTGATAACATAATGTTGATTTGTTTATAACAAATAATTCAGAAAGGGTTAAACGGGTACTACAGCATAATTAAGAATTACTGAAAATTCAAATAGTCTGGTTTCAAGACTTGTCGATTTTGTAGGAAATGGCCATATAATATTAGTCTAGTCCTACAAAACTATAATTATTATTATTTATTTATTAAATGAAATTCATTGATTAGGCAGGTAATTTTATCAGGCAATTCTTTTTCAAAGTGCGGATACAGGTCATCCTATTTCTGCGTTAATGTGAATGTCGAATATACCTATTATTACAATCAAATCAATCACAGTTATAAAATTACTATACATTACATTAATAGCTATAAATCCTATTGACATTTTCTAAAAGTGGTAAGTACATTTAAAAAATAAATATTATTGAAAAGTATGATTTGTATTACAGTAATTCAAGTTGTGTGCGATCATTGTACATTACTTACTAAAGAAATTTAGTTTCAGTTAGTTTATATAATATTATTGTATTCGACCAATAATAAACCTATATTTCAATGTTGTTTGATCAATTTCAATTTTTTTATTTCTTCGTATTAGTAATTCAATACAATAGCGTTTTTTATTACTTTCCCCATACGTATAATATACATCTATATAATATTATGTATAATGTATAATATGTATATAAAGTATTGTAATCCACTCAAAAATCAAAAAACCAAATCTCGGTATTAAAATGTTTTTTATCATGCTCTGATTGTGATGAATTTTAGTAACATGTTCGTCAGTATGCCAGTATGTGGTCGTTGGGGTACGAATAGAAATAGTAGAATAGAAGAAGTAGAAATAGTAGTAGAACAGAATAGAAGTAGTATCAATCGCATAGGTTGAACCGCACAATGAAATGTCTTGAAATTCGGCATAAACGTGCATAATAGTTAAACTTAGAGGCCAGCTGAAAACGGTGAACATCCGTTGAATATTACGGAAATGATAAACAAAATAAAAAAGTAAGTGTCAATTACTTTTAGACCACCATTTTGTCATCGTTTTATCATTTTACTGTCAATTTGACATAAATGATATCTACGGGGAAAGTTATGCGATGTCTAATTAGCCGATTTTTACTTTCCCCATACATATTATGTATATGGGAAAGTATTGTAATTTTATACTTATAACACCATATCGCTATTTTACAGACTTGAAAATGAAACAACCTGCATTTTCCGCAAAGGAACTTAGCATTTGAAACATAAATTTTTTAAACTAAAAGAATGAATACTGTTTCAGTGCAATACCAATTAAGCACATGAATGATTCGGTTCAGGATTTATTCGGCAACAGCGACAGTCCATTTAGCGCAAGATCTATTTGACGACACCAATTAATTATTTCCGTACGAATCGTAACTGAAGAATTATTACAATTAAAAACTTATTTTTTCGGAAGTAAAGTCACCACTTCATTTACCAAACATTAAAGCGGGAATAAACAAGCATTTGATAATATTTCTGAGATCGCAGTCCCAGTGCAACCACCATCAACCACAAACCAGAAATTCGACCAATGGAGATTGTTTCTTTATTATTTACACCAATTCAATTAGTTAAAATTTAGTAGATGGCGGTGGCTGTCTGTGGCGAGACTGCGACCTTGAATTCCAACAATTGCAAAGCCTTGTACAGACACTGCAAGACTACATTGCTCGGCAGTCTCGAGATACATACATGCCTCGCAAAGTGTGTAGCATGTATCATGCGAGAATTCTGCGCGAAGCACGCCTCCTGCTGTTTGAACGGTGTTTCTGCTAATGTGAATTTCAAAATGTTGACATGTACCTATCCAGAGAGGTGAGCCTTCATCGCAAAGTCTGGACCATACATGTTTGCTCAGAGGCAGATCCACGAGAATTCTGACGCGGGGAGAGCCATATCAGGTCGGTTACTCAAAGAAAAGTATATGTACGAAAGCGATCGAGTAAATAAACAAAGTTTCCAAACAGGATAAAAGTGAATATTAATGTCACACTTGGATACTTAAGGCTTTGGGTAGGTTGAGATTTTGTGCAAGAAATATTGTAATACAGCGTATTTATAATAACATTCTTGTAGAACTACATATTTTAGGTAATATTTTTGTTTATAAAAATAAATTCTAAAAAAATTTGTTTAGCCGCAATTTGTATACTTAAATTGTGAATTTAATTTAGTAGTGCCTGGACGATCCAGAAATTTACTTTGACGTAACATAATTTTTATTTTGATTTTTTACTTTTTTTACTAAGATAAAATTACTCAAATTTGTGGAACCAAAAATGTATGATTTTTCTTATTAACGTTCTGTTTTGAATAAGTATTGAAGAATTCATATTTCAAAGTAATTCAAAATAAAAATAAAAATTATGTTAAGTATGTCAAAGTAAATTAAAGATTCTTGCGTTTAGTACAAGTTCCATTACGATATCTTTTCTGGATTTTAATGATATTTATTTCTTGAACAAATTAACAATTATCAAAAAATTGACATCAGAATTTTACAATTAACCCTATTATGTCTGATGTTCTGATGCGGAAGGGCGGCAAATTATATCTTGCACCCTGGCGGCAGATAGGTACCCTTGGTTCGGCGCTGCCTCATACATACTCGTACGTATACGTATAGGGAAAGTAAAAATACTTGCTAATTAACATTTACTATTTTATTTACTTGTACGGTGTACAATTTTGTAAGGCGTATTATTCGCTATTAGCGTTATATCCACCCTGCGCTATTCGTGCAAGCTAGCGCGCGCAATTCAAAATGTAAAATCACAACAATAAAAAAATTAGAAATGTTTTTTCAAATGTTGAACCAAATGTTGTATCGAGGTATCGTTAACGAACCAGAATTAAAAATATATTTTGAAAGAATAGAACACCGATGATTTTATACTAGAAAAATTAAATTAGGTTTTAACCTTCTTTTGTACCGAATTGTTTTATTTAATAAAATAAACCGAATAAAAATTAGTTGTGCATGTGATAGTGGCTTATTTTTTGTGAACTATTTGCTATGTTTTACCTTAACTTTGAAATATTGCAACCAAACTTCAATTTTAACGACCATGAATTTATACAAATGCAGCTGTACCGACTAACCATAATTTTGTTGTAACTAAAATTTGACAATCACGTGACAACAAACCTTGCTCGTTTGCAATTAATTCGATACGTTCAAAAATTTTGTTGACCTAGGTTATAGTAGTCTAGTCGTAATAACTGCAAGTAGTAAAAATAAACCAAACATTAGTGTCCTTGATTGAAAGTGACCGCTCGCCTGTGGGGCTCCTCCAAGGTGCAAATTCGTATGAATTCGCAGGTAGTAAAAATTGTAGTATTATTTTGTATTGGTTGTTGATGTGCTATTAGTCGAGTTTGTATTATTGAATAGTACACGCTATGATATTGTTAAAATGTGCAAGATAATAAAGCATTTCTCACATAGAATTAAGTGGAAATTAAAATTAAATGTTTGTTGACATTATCATTTAGACAATAATTAAGTTTAGCATCGAAACTTATCGAATGCATAGTACATAATATTATTGTCTAATTCAATTTACATTGGTACATAGAACATAGGAGGGTTGGAAATTGGAATATTTTTGTGAGCCACTGTACATAGTACTAGTCCGGGAGGTACAAATTTTTTTTACCATACACGCTGAGAGAACGAAGCAAATGACACTTGAGTAATAAAACCGTCCGTCTGCCACTCGCAAGTAGTGACAGCGTTAAAGCGAGAGCGGCGCGGCGCGAGAAAAGGGTCACTTTATATAAATATCAAATATATATTGTTGTGTATTTTCTTAAACATTAAAAATTTGAAATTGTACGGCAAATTAAAATTTGATAGGTTGGCAAAAATTTATCAACTTTGCAATGCGAAAGCGCGTAAGAGGGGTTTTTTGATGCCACATGCCAAAGCGGCCGGACGTATTAATTATTGCTGCGTCCAAAATTGTATATGAGTTATTAATAAATTGAAGTCAAAAGTGAAGTTGTGTTTTTTTTTGAGAAGAAAAAAAGAAAAGATAAAACAAGCAAATAATATACAAAAATTTAAGGTGAGAGAGCAACTAAAAATTAATTTAAGTTGAATATAAAAGAAGGGAATCGGCGGAGTCTACGTAGAATAGCCGGCGTGCTAAAAATTTTATCGCAACAGAGAAATTTTTTTTTTAATTTTTACATTGAATTTAAATAAAAACAGTCTATGCACACAAAAATGGATGTTTCGGGATGTTTCTACAAAAAATAAAAATTTGTACACCCCATCGCATTTTCTGGCTACCCAACGTGTGGGGCATCACTCGAACTTACTTGAAACCCTGAGATCAAGAATTTAATTTTGAAATAGTTATGGCCACATGTTTAAAACTATAAATTTGAACTAAATCTTAATAAAAATTGAAAGATGTTCCCACAAATAACGTGAACACTGATAACAGTAATCAAAAACAAAACTCAATTCAAAAACTTAAAATTCCTTTTGGATAACGAAAAATAAAAACTTTGAAAATTTTACAAGAATGAAAATTTTATAATACTAATTATTACGACAAAAATGAAAAAAAAACTAAAGTAGATAATAAACGAAAACTAAGTTTAAATGAAGGGCTAGCGCAACTAATAAAATGCCAAGAAAACAGCACAGAAGAAATAAAAAATGAATTGAATAAAAAATTTGAAGAATTGGAAGAAAAGTTAGAAAATCTGTGGAAATATGCAGCTAAGAATGAAATTGTGGTAGAAACGATGTTAAAAGTACAGGTGGACAACGTCGTTAAAAAAACAACAGAAGTTCGCAAAAATAAGAACAAGATGCTTGAGAATAAAATATTAAAATTTGGATCAAAAATAAAAATAAAAATTTGATGCAATAAAAAAAGTTTTGGTAAGGTTCGACTGGAAATTGGAAAAGTTGGTTGCAAGAAAAAATTTGGACTTAAAAGGAAATTCAAAATTGGACATGAAAGAAAAACAGGTACTAACAATAAAAGAAAAATTTTACATGTAAAACAAAAATTTGGAAAAACGATTGGGACGATTTGGAAAATGTGGACATTCAAGGAAGAAATAATCTTATGGAAGTATTTTTGACAAAAATAAATGGGATACATGAGGGATGACTTTAACAAAGAAGTTTCTGACTTAATGATTTGAAGATTTGCGTTGATAATGATAAATGATATATTTGAATTAATCAGAAAATTTGCATTTTGTTTATATTGAAAGGAAATTATTATTATTATTATTTAAATTTTATAAATATTTGATTTTTGAATTTGATTATTTTGTTATTTGTAAATATTTTTTGAACATGACACGCTGTTGAATTTAATTGAAAAACACCTCAGTTTTGGCAATTAAATCCAAGGGGGTAATAATGTCATGTAATTTTTTATAAAATTATGTTTAGTTTAGTTATGTTTTGTAAACTGTTTTGTGTATCATTCTGTAAAAGTTGTGTTTATTTATATTGTTGATGTTGGTATTGCTTTAATGTAAAAGTGGGTTTTTTGATGCCGTAAGCCAACGCATGTGGACGCGTTGATAAACGCACTGCAATTTGAGTCCATATTAGGGCATAAAGTTTTAAGTTTGTAATAACTTAAAAAATAAAAGTAAAGTTGTGATTATTTGAAGATTGGTTTTAATAATTACATTGAAAAATATTAATTGGATTGTGGAAGATAAAAAAATTAAAACTTGGATGCTGGTAGGAGAGAAAAAAGGTGGGAAGATGATAAGAAATTTTGTTATTTGGAATATGGGATTGTGCGAATAATAAAAAAATATAAGAGTCCGTGCTAATTAAAAAAATGAATGCCGCCGGATGGAGAAGTTGATTTGGGAAAACTATTAATTATTATACTTCGGGGCATCGCAATATACATTATACATAGTTGCCATTATAATTAAATCTTTAATCCTCTTTTTTTGTAATTTTCCAATTTTTTTTTCTCTTAAGAAACCTTGAAATTCAAACGATTTTTCGATTAAATAAATTCTTTTAAATTAGGTAAATTCCACTTTTTACATTATATTTTTACCACGGACGTAGCTATAACTTCTACATAGTGGGGGTTCTACCCTGCACTTTACAAAGGTAAACTAGCTTAAGCCAGTGACTTTCTTAATGCCATAAAAAGTCAGAGCTGTAAACTCTCGGAGGGTTGAAAAGGGGTGAAAAATGGTATTATTATGATTTCCCGCGAAAGTTGACCTCAAAATAAAATTGAGCACCCGCAATTCCTTGCAAAAATGACGCTACATGCATCTGGCTGTCTTTGGGTAAACCTTCTAAAAATTTCCCAAGATTTGGATGATGACACTGGAATAGTGTCTGCAGACCAAAGTGCAATCCTTCAACAATGTTGGTCGTTCGGGTAATTCCGTCAATAGTTCTTCATGCTAGTTCCACGAATCAATTGAAAAACGCGCATCGGTATGTCGGCGTCTACCTCGAATATACGTCTTCTCAAAATACGTCAAGAGTTCATCCATATGCTCGTGAATAGGCATGGATTCGACAAGAATATCGAAAGCGGCAGTAACTTCAACGACAGGAACATAAGCAAGAGCAGCCAGACTACGAATGCTCTCACGGAAGACGTCGTTAGTGTCGTCATCTTCTTTCATTCCAAGTTGCTGAAATTTTCTTATGATGCTTTGGCATAAATGGAAATATTAGATGCTATTTAGGAAATTTTTGAAATTTCACTGATCGTGCGAAAATCTGCACTACAGGGCCAGTTGTCGCCATGACCAGTTTTCGCCAAGGCTAGTTGTTACTAGGGCCATTTGTCGCCAGGGCCAGTTTTCGCCAAGGCCAGTTGTCCGAGGCGAGTTGTCGCAGGGCCAAGTGGCTTAAGGCCAGCTGTCGGTACACCGACCATAATAATGTACTAATTTTAGTAGGACAGTATGTACTTTCTTTTTGTTAATTAGTAAGTACACCTGAAAGTACCATTTTCCTAAGATGCAAAAACTCGATACCTCAGTTCCAAAGTGTAATAAGTACGAAATTTGTGAAAATAAGATAAGTATGGGTATATGATAAGTAAATGTTAAGAAATATAATAATTGATTAATGTGAAAAAATGGACTTATGCCGTTTTTCCGAACCGGTCCAGTTAATGCTCGACTTACTATAGGCAGGAGGTTGAAAAATATTTATAAACAGAATAGATTAGCCATTTATTCACATAAACAATTATATTATTTTATAATGTTATCAACGTGTCACCTTAATATATTATGAATTGGTTGATTTAAAAATCAAAATTTTACACCAAAAGAATAATTTGTGTTGTTAAACAATGTTCCAAAATGTTGGATTAAAAAATCTATGAAGATTTCACATTATAAACTTGACAACGTTATAAGTTCTTTTCAGTGGTGAAATACATCAGTTGTCATACATTCGAGTCTTTTTTAGGGTGTTTTCATAGTTAGACCAACTTGGAATATTACGCAAAAGTATTTAGACGCATGTAAATAACAGGTGCCTGGAGTTTTTATTGAGTGCCACAATACCAGATAGGTACTAAATTTTATTTTAGATGAAAAGGCTAGAAAATAATTATTTTAGATTTCTTAGGTTCAGAGAATAAACGACCTTTAAGAAAAGCTTTAGTGCATTTTTCAGTGATTCTAAAATTCAGAAATCATAGTTGAATTAATTTGAATCTATCGAGAAAACAGTATTCAAAAGTTGTTTGGTTATGGAAGTTGGTAGTAAGTGTGTATTTAAAAAGAAAATTTATAATTATTATTTTTAATGTTCTTTTAGTATGTAATTTTCCAACATCGTTTTATGATAAATACTAATGATACGCTATCATTTATACAAATCCTAAAGGTAAAAACTTAATAGCACAAACTCGATTGATTTCGAGATAGGCGTTACTCATTAATATCTAATTAATGAATATTTTAGTTATTTCTAATCTTATCAGATGGTAAAATTACGATCATAAAAAATGTTTGATTATTTAATTTACAATGGATAAATGATAACTAGGTACCTACTTGATTTTTATACAAATAATTTTTTTCAATGAGTATTAAGGGTAGTAACAATAGGATATTAAACAGTATTTTTGAACACTTAATTGGTTATTTAATAAATTTGAATCAAACGTTCAAACTTTACACCTAAAAATTGACCGTGTTCTAGAAAAAAAAAATAGTAAGTAAGCATTATTTACTTACTACATACAGCGACTGCCACTTAAAATTGTACCATTAGCAATCCGTCCGATTTTCTTCCTATAAAATATGGGGACGTCCATTAATTACGTAAAGTGTTTTATTGTAAATTTAGATCCCCCCTTCCCCTTGGTGAGATTTGGTAGGAACTCCCCTCCCCCCCCGGTGAGATTTAATTTAATAATTAAATAAAAAGAATATATCAAATAAATTTTATTATTTAAAAATTATGATTATTAAATTATTTTTCCACTCAATACCTACACGTTGTGAAATAAGAGGAGAAAAATTATAGCAAGTAAAACATAGGCTGATCCCCTCGGCACCACCTTTCCTAATTCTTCATTCCCTCCGTGATTCCCTCCATGGATATTTTCATGTCCACGAAAATGTACACCTCATAAGATAGCTAAAATTGTGCTCTTTCTGCCGTATTCAGTGAATACAATTAATACGCCTTAATAGGCGTTGCAGAGATATCACGACTGATTAAAACTTTCTATTTTATCGCACTGTTTCCGAGATATGTTGAGCCTTGTTTAAGTGGCTGTAAGTTAAAAACGGAACATCAAAATAAAATGAAATTTTGAACAAACAATGTCCAATAAATTTTTGCTCTAAAATTGAATTTTCATATGACAAAAAAAGACTTCATAATGTACAATCTACATTGCTAACATAGAATGTGGGCTAATTACATTTCCACAACTTACTGTATACTATTCTCTGAATTAAAAAGTTGACGTGAGATTTTTGTTGATCCCCCTCCTACTTTGGCGAGATTTGATGGGATTTTGCCGGACCCCTCCCCTCCCAATTTAACGTAATTAATGGACACCCCCTATGACAATCGTACCAAATGACTAAAACTCACATGAAAATATAAATTTTAATTGTATTTTTATTTAATATTTAAGGGCCGGATTTGTAGGCATTTGCCTTTTTTGATTCCGTACAAGCTCTAAAATTCTTTTTGCAGCAAAATGTATTTTGAGACTTTGCGATCATTTTAAACCGCTCTTTAATATGCCTAAAATGCCTATTTTTTCTACATGTAGTGCCTTTTTTCGTCTATTGCGCCTAAATGGGCTTTTTTAATTGAGTTTGTTCTATAATTTGCTTAAAAGATATTCATTTCAATTATTTTTGTAATTTTATCCATGGAAATTCAGAAACGGAATTATATACCTATTTTGTTTTATTTTGTAATTATAATATCAACAATTGCGACGTCGTATTAATAACTATTTTAATCTAATTATAAAACTCAAAGTAATATGGATATCAAAAAAAAGCATTACTTTACAATGGTGCTGCGGGTTCGATTTTGAAAACTTAACAATTCTCCTAAACCGAAATACTGCCTTGGTTTAAATTGCTGACTGTGTAAATATTTTTATATAAGTACATGTACAGTTTTTCGCTACTCCATTATTGCTACTACTTCACGTACACTAGTACAACAATTAATAATTTGATACAAATAATATAACATCACTAAAATGCCAAAAGTTGGTCTAAGTGATACATTACGTCGATTAGTGTTAGGGAGTAAGTGTTTCACTACCAATGGCAAAGTAGTTTACTGCCAAGACTGTATGAAGGAGGTACGTTTTTATAAAATGTTTATAAATAAAAACCATATGTTAAATAATTTTCTGTTTTAAATAGGTTAAATGTTCAAAAAAATATCATTTGGATCAGCACATGGAGACAACCTTGCATCAAACCAATAGCAGTATAAAGCGAACTAGTGTTCAGCCGTTTTTAAATCAGAATGTTTTCAATCCAGAAGTTAACAATGGGTGCGTTTAGCGAGCGCAGGTGCTTCGAGTCATCGGTCAACTATGTTGAGTATGATGACATTCAGCTATTTACATTTCGCTAAACGGTAAGCTTGCAGGCAACTTAATACATTAAACTTGAAGTAAAAGTGTGAGGTTAAGTTGTGTATATTTTATATCTGGATATTATATATCCTGCCATCGTGCTGCTGAAGATCATTAATAAAACTAAACTGAACCCCGAAACACTCGACACAACGTAACAACATAAACAGAACATAATTTTTAGGTTAAGGATGGGTGGGAAGGGTCACGTGTTAAATTCATCATTAAGGATTTAACATTAACCAAACGCCACCACGTGACAGAAATTGTAACAACTTTAGCGAGTATACCAAAGTGTTTTTTAACGTGTATTGATACTTTTAACTTAAGTCTTTAACCTAGTCTTTTAACCTAATAAATAAAAAATCAAAACTTTTTGCAGAACCACTATAAACAAATCAACATTCTGTTGAGGAATACTCGCTAAGGCAGACATATTGCAGCTGTCGCCAGCGCCACCATCGGTAGTGTAAAATCCCTTTAGTTGAACAACTCAGCGTAAAATTTTTGCGCTGAGGTGTTTACTCAACAGTTGTAAGTCAGCGCTTGCTCAGCGTACTGTTTAGCGAAACCGCTGTGGTCAACTTCTCCCGCTGACCTTCGCTAAACGCACCCAATTTTTCCATTGATTTGTGCCAAGCGCTATTAGCTGCCAATATACCTTTCTATAAATTACAGTGCGACAGGTTTCGCGAATTTCTGGGGAAATATACAAAAAATCACATACCTATAACGAATCTACATTGCGAAAAAATAATTTGGATGTTTGCTACAAACAAAAAATCCATTTTATTCGTACACAAATAGGCGCTAGTAAGATATGGATAGCTGTCGATGAGACTACAGATGCAAATGGAAGGGCTATTGCAAACATGATAGTAGGAAAATTACATTCAGATGAACCTGGTTCTTCTTATTTGCTTTGCAGCAAGCCGCTGGAAAGAACAAACAATAGCACTATATCTCGTTTCATTAAGACGGTTTGAGATTTCTTTGGCCCGAAGGTGGAAACGATGATAAAATGAGGTTGCTTTTGACAGACGGTGTTGCCTACATGTTAAAAACAGGAAATAATTTACAGGTATTTTATCCCAAGATGTTGCATGTTACTTGTCTTGCTCATGCTCTGATTTGGTGGCTGAAACACTACGCGAAAGTTATCCCGATATTAACAAAATAATTTCGAAAACAAAAAAAGTGTTTTTGAAAGCTCTTCTTCGAAGAGAATTGTATTCAGATATGTGTCCCAATATTCCATTGCCCCCAGAGCCTGTGCTGACGAGATGGGGAACATGGATAGAGGCTGCAGTATTTTACCACGAAAAATTTGAAAGTGTACAAAAAGTTATTGGTAGTTTTGATTCTAATACTGCAGACTGCATATAGAAAGCACAAGAAGCGTTTAAGGCTACTATTTAATCTTGAGACAAATTTAGCTTACGTTGTTGCTCATTTTAAGATTATCTTACTAACTATAAAAAGTTTAGAAACTAAGAAAGAAGCATTGCATACCAATATTAGCAAAATTGAAAATTTGCAACAAAAATTGAAAAAAGATCTATTATTTATTGTTATTAGATAGATACTATTATTAAATAGAGATGAGATTACTCTTAATCATTATGTTATGCTTTTATTGCAGTTATTCCTCACTGGAAGGGGATTGTAAAACTGTGTCGATGATTCATTAATAGCGGTGCCCTCTGGGATGGAGGATGCATTGTTAACAGCTTTCACATATTTTTTTTTGCAAAGCTTTGTAAAATTAATAAATTTGTAATCTCCCGATTTTCCTTTATCAATTTTAAATATCCAAGAGTGTGCGATTTTTACTGACAACAAAGATTCATAATGTTTAATGCTCGCCTTCCACTGCGAGCGGGAAATAGCTGAGCGGAACGGAGTAAATAGTTTTTGCCTTCGACCAAGAAAGAGTTTCACAGAAAGGTGGTATTTGCTTAAGTCAGAGACCACTTTTGAAACTCTTTGTACTCGTTCAGTCCGCTCCGCTTTCTCGCTCGCAGTGGAAGCATTTCTATAAACGGATCCTCTCTGCTCGCAGTGGAAGGCGGGCATACGTTTTATTTAATTTTGCCGATTATTAGATACTAAGCGCCAATTTCATAGAGAATTTTTAAGGAAGGGTTAAATTTAAAACCGCTTTTAAAGCCAAATTGATCATTTTGATTGGTTTATTTTGTCTTAAATGAATAGGTATGTTTTTCTGCTAAATTTTATTATCTACATTTTCGTTCCTATACATTTTTTTATTTTAACAAACCGTTTCCGAGATATAGATGACAATATTTTTTTCATTTTGCAGAGTCTTGTTTAAGTCGCTGTCAGTCAGAAACGGCGCGACAAAATAGAAAAATACATAGAAACAAAATTGAAGGCAATGAAATTTTCAACAAAATATTTCTGAAAAATCAATTTTTATATGACAAAAAACGGCTTCAAAATGTTCAATTTATATTGATAACATAGGAGTGGAGAGTGGACGGATATTTTCTTTAGTAACTGTATATATGTATAATATTAAATTTTATGTAAGGTATTTAAATAAATTTTCATCATTTAGTATTTTATACTTTATATAGGGAAAAATTGTGCGTGCCTCTAGGAGTTCGATTTAAACTGACAGTGACTGTATATACTTACTATAAATAATTTCGAAAGTTTGTGATTATTCCAAGGTTTAATCTAGACAAAATTACACTTGAAATATTGTTACATATAACCTAGCCTTGATTTTATAATCTATAAAATTCGTTATCTCGTAGGTTAACTACAAGCAATACAAATTATGAATTCCGGCAAGAATAGTTAGTAATAATATTCTAGAACTGGCGTAATGACCGGTAATAATAAACTGTTAGTGACCTAAGAAAGTCTCCGTACGATTCCATATTTCCCTATATTTTATTATCAATGTAAATTGCATCGTACGGAGACTTTTTTCCGCCATATAATTCCATTCCCTTCATTTTTGTTTATATACATTTTTATTTTATATTTAGTTGCACCGATGCAGTTTAGACGCAGGAAGGAGGAGGTATTCAAAGAGCAGATTATGTTTCAGTAATTATTACTAATTCAATTTCTTCTTGACCGTCTAGCCAAAATTCTAGCAAATAATACAAATTTGTAAGTTCATTTAAAAAGTAATATAAGAAATTTAAGATTTAAAAAAAAATCTCACTTTACTATTTTTTTATTTAACATATATTACCCAATGAACTTTTTCCCTAGAGTGACCCAATTAGTTTTGAATATTGAGCAAATAAAAATAGTATAGGTTACACGGAGAAAACGAGTCTCGAAAATTTCTCAATAATTAGAATACTAGTAAAATTTACTAACTAAAATGAATAAATACAAGTTTTTACTTTCCTTTCTGCAAAACGTTTAGTAAAATTTACTAGTTGGTAATTATTACTATACGCTGATTGTAATTCTTTTTAAAAGTAATGCATCTATTAATTTATTGTTAAATACAATTAATTCCATTTTTGGTTAACAAAATTTTGAATTCTATTAAATTTATTTTAAATAAATATAATCTATTCAAAAGTGTAGTACTTTACAATGTAATATGTTTATTTTTGACTTGTTAAGATTTAAAATATTATAGAGCACTTTATAAATTTTAGTCATCGCGAAACAAAGTTTACGATATGGATACAATCATTATTACAATAAATTTAAAAAATTTGCTATCTGCATTAAAGTTTTTCATTGACCATAAAAGAATTATTAGTATTTATTATATATAAATTACTATACGCCTTTAGTAATATCACAAAGAAAAGACAGTGAGTTATCTTTAGTTCAGCGACATAATCTGTATGTGAAGAATTATTTTAATATTGAGTACAGTTGAGTTACAGTTATAGTGAGCTTTGAAGATAATTATAAAGGTATATTTATACAATATTGAACCATGCCACGCGGAAAAGTTTTAAATTTGGAAGAAAAGGCAAAAATAGGTGGATATCACGATGCTGGATTTTCTATTCGAGAAATAGCAGAAAAAATTAATAAATCTAGTACATGCATACATAATTTTTTAAGATTAGGAGAAAATTATGACAAAAGCCACTACACTGGCGGTAACAGGAAATTGACAAGACGCGACCATTCTCGTATTTAATATGAAAACTTGATCTTGGGATATTGGATAGGAGAATCAAACAACAAAAACTTGTCAGGGACGTTTCGGTGTTTATATGTACACCATAATCATGGCACTAAAAATTTTTGGAAAAGATATTTTCCACTTATTCTCGTACTTTTAATGAAGCGACAAAAAATTACCCATGTGCTAGTGAAATAAGAAAAACTTTACAGCTATCTGTAACCACGCGATGTGTACAGCAAGTTTTACAACACGATACACGATTAAAATGGACTAAAATGGTAAAGAAGCCACCTCTTATACAAGTACATAGAAATGCAAGATTACAATTTGCCCAAAATCATATGACGTGGGACGAAGAATGGAGAACTGTAATATTTTCGGACGAAAAGAAATTTAATTTAGACGGTCCGGATGGATTTTAATATTATTGGCTCGATTTACGTCAAGATAAAGCCGTAAGCATGGGTAGAAATTTCGGGGGTGGAACTTTAATGGTTTGGGCAGCATTTAGCTATAATTCCAAAACATCAATATGTAAAATTACTACAAGAATGAATGCAGACAAATATATAGATCTTTTAGAAGACATTTTATTTGATTTTATCGAAGGAAACCACAACAACATCGTTATTTTTCAGAAAGATAACGCGGCAATACATAACGCTAAGAAGACTAGGGAGTGGTTTCAACAACACAATTTGCAACTTATGAAATGGCCTTCACGATCCCCAGATCTGAACCCAATTGAGAATTTGTGGGGAATGTTATCACGAGCAATATCTAAAAATGGGAAGCATACAACAACATTAAAGAGTTAGAAAATGCAATCAACTATGAATGGAAAAAAATCGATAATAACATATTGGAAAATTAATTAATAGTATGAAAAACAGAATATTTGAAGTAATTAAAACAAGGGCGGTAGCACGAGTTATTAAATTCAAAATGTAGTTCATTTCAACAAATTTAAACGACTGTTCTTATAGAAATTTCGTCACACTTTGTGCATTGATTTGTAATTTTTTGTTTTTAACTAAAATTAAACAAATTTTTTCATTTCTGGACATCAATTTTTTGTTTTCTAGTATTCCTCAATTATTCTCTTCATCCTTTTCATTTTATTACAAAGTTCTTGTAATTTTTATCAAAAATAGCAGTGTTTTTATAGAATTTTCGTCTACTTATATGCAACAAGTTATTGCACATGCGAACGCTGTATCATGAAATAGTGTATGTCTTGTAAAGTAAAAAAACATCAAGATTTTTGACAAGAAACATTTAAGATATGGAAAGAGAGACCTTCTTTTTCATGTTTCCAAATTTGGTTGAAATTTCTAAATGTGAGTATTTTTGTTATTAAATAACTATCTGTTCCTCCTATCTTTTTATTAAAATTTTAGCATTTTTTAGAATGGATAAACAGCTACAGGTCTCTCAAAAATAATGAGACACTCCTATGTCAGCAATGTAAATTGCACATTTTGAAGCCGTTGTTTTTCTACATATAAAAATCGGTTTTACAGCAAAACTTTTTAGTCAGTTTTTGTGGAAAATTTTATTGTCTTCAATTTTATACCTATACATATTGTCATGTATTTTTTGTATAAATTATGTAGGGGGTTGTTTATTTTAATTATGTTTATAAATTGTTTTTGTTTCATCCTGTAGAAGTTGTCTTTATTTTAAATTGTTTATGTTGGTATTTGTTAAATGTAAAACTTGGCTTTTGAATGCCGTAAGCCAACGCGTTAGGACGCGTTGATAAACGCGCTATAGTTTTTCTGTTCCATATTTGGGAATATCAGTTTAAAATATAATTTTATTTTAAAATAAAATAAAAGTGTGTGAGTTTCGAAGATTTTTGTTTTATTAATTGATGATTATGGTAATAAATATTAATGAAAATTTGGATTAAAATCGAAACCAGGGATTTGGAAAAATTTGGATAATTTTATTACATTTATTGATACACGAAACCGAGGGACCGGATTGCTATACCTTTGGATGTTTAGTCTAATGACGCCGCAACCCTAAGTAAGAATAAAAATTAAAATTTTAAATAATTAAAATAATTTTGACAAATTTGAAAAATGTGTTCAACAACACGTTGATAACATGGCGTATCAAAGAGTATAAAATTCGAGTCGGAAATTAAAAATTTACTTTGAAGAACAGAAAATAATATTGCAAATTGGCGCCCAACGTGGGGCGTGGTTGTTTGAACCGACTTATAGACCCTGAGATTAAGTAAAAAGATAACCAAAAATTAAAATTTAACGAAAATTATACGAAAATTTAAAATGGAGGAAATCTTCAAATTTATGAAGGAAATATTGGATGAAAATTCAAAATCAATAAACAAAAACTTCGAAGACATAAACAAAAACTTTGAAAACATAAACAAAAACTACGAAGACAACAAAAAACAATTAGACCAGATTAACAAAAAGGTGGATTTTATAAATGAAAACAGGGTGGACATTAACATGCCTTCACTACAATTGGAAGAAAGAAAACAAGGAAATATCAATAGCACGGATGGACAGGTGGAGATGGTTGCAAAAGCAAAAAAAGTGCATAAAATTAAGAAAAAGATATTTAAAAATAAAAAACCCAAAACGAGTTACAAAAAATTAAAAATTGTACATAATGGGAAATATTTTGGAATGGTTCAACGAAATAAAAGAAAAATTAGTGGATGTATGAAAATAAAATTTGGACATGAAACTACGTTTGGTGGACAAAAAAATAACAAAATTGGACATAAAAGAAAGAAAAACAATGCACATCGACAAAGGATAGGTAAAATTTTAGATGAAACAGGAAAATGGACGAAAATTGGAATAAGGATCAGGGGGGTGGACCAATTACCTCCAAAGCTGCTGACATGGAGTACGAAGTTGGTCCAGTGGAAGTATTTTAGACGGAAACAAATAAAATTTGGAAGCCGGATGAAAATGAGTAGATAACTGCAATTATTTTGATTAATTTTAAAGATTGATTTATTTTTTTTTTGTTTAAAATAATTTGGATTAAAAAATTAGAAATTCAGTTGATGAATGATTTGAAAATTTTTATGAATGATTGGAATTTTAAAATTTGGATTTTGTTTATTTGAATTTGTAAATATTTGAGTTTTTGATTTTGTTTGATGATTGTTTTAAAATTTGATTAATTTGTAATTTGTAAATATTTTTGAACATGACACGTTATTGTTTTTAATTGAAAAACACCTTGGTTTTGTCAATTAAAACCAAGGGGGTAAAGATGTCACGTATTTTTTGTATAAAATTGTGTAGGGGGTAGTTTTATTTTGATTATGTTTGTAAATTGTTTGTGTTGCATTCTGTATGAGTTGTCTTTATTTTAAATTGTTTATGTTGGTATTATTTGTTAAATGTAAAACTTGGCTTTTGAATGCCGTAAGCCAACGCGTTAGGACGCGTTGATAAACGCGCTATAGTTTTTCTGTTCCATATTTGGGAATATCAGTTTAAAATGTAATTTTATTTTAAAATAAAATAAAAGTGTGTGAGTTTCGAAGATTTTTGTTTTATTAATTGATGATTATGGTAATAAATATTAATGAAAATTTGGATTAAAATCGAAACCAGGGATTTGGAAAAATTTGGATAATTTTATTACATTTATTGATACACGAAACCGAGGGACCGGATTGCTATACCTTTGGATGTTTACAAGGAGAGGGCTTGACGTTGGGGTCACGGATTTTAAAGCCCTATTGGGGTAGAAAAGTACTTCGTAATAAGAAATTCAAGGCCAAGCGACAGCGCGCAACTCTAAGCCGTTTTCGAGAAAAACAAATTTGAAAATTTAATATCTGTTCATATACCTTCTCGGTTGCATCAAATACAAGGTAACCGCGGTGGTTAGGAGGTAAGCGTTACGACTTATCATCCTGTCGGTCCGGGTTCAATTCCTGTAGAAGTAAATTTTTTTTTATTTAAAAAAACTTTTTTGTTACCCCTCAACATCGTATGTTTATCTATTCACAATTTTGTCAATTTACCTATAGAATCATTGAATTATAACGCTATTATTTCTCATTCTTTAATATTTATCATCGTATGTTTGTATCACTCTGTATTTTAAGCACAATGTAACAATCACTGACTATCAACCACTTGTTAAACTTTTGGATTTTAAAATATAACTGCATGAATGCAGAACCATGAAGTCTTCCTGATATTATTAAACACCTATATCTATCATCGTAATTTTGTCTTAAAAACAATTTATTACACCTAATCCTATAGGAGTAATATAAATAAACAGTAAAAGGCGATTTCATGATGGTTTAATCTATGGTTTAATCGAACTACACAATTTTGGTACAAAGCTTCAAATTGGATAAACAACCTAGATATTCTTTCCAATGATGACATATACATTGTAATTTCATACGAATAAATAAATAAATAAGAGTAAAAACATACAGAGGTGTAAAAAATTATTTTTTGAGACAAATATACGATGATAAATATTAAAGAATGAGAAATAATAGCGTTATAATTTAATCATTCTACAGATAAGATGACAAAATTGTTGATATATAAACATACGACGTTGACGGGCAGCAAAAATTTTTATTTCTTAATTAAAAAAAAATTTACTTCTACAGGAATTGAACCCGGACCGACAGGATGATAAGTCGTAACGCTTACCTCCTAACCACCGCGGTTACCTTGTATTTGATGCAACCGAGAAGGTATATGAACAGATATTAAATTTTCAAATTTGTTTTTTTCGAAAACGGCTTAGAGTTGCGCGCTGTCGCTTGGCCTTGAGTTTCTTATTACGAAGTACTTTTCTACCCCAATAGGGCTTTAAAATCCGTGACCCCAACGTCAAGCCCTCTCCTTGTTAGTCTAATGACGCCGCAACCCTAAGTAAGAATAAAAATTAAAATTTTAAATAATTAAAATAATTTTGACAAATTTGAAAAATGTGTTCAACAACACGTTGATAACACGGCGTATCAAAGAGTATAAAATTCGAGTCGGAAATTAAAAATTTACTTTGAAGAACAGAAAATAATATTGCAATATATACCTACTTATTTCAATATGAATTTTTGAAATATTCCGATAGCGTTTCAAGATTACAATCTAAATTTAGTAATTTTTATCAATTTTTTGAGTAAAAGTTACCATAATTTTCTCTCTGTGTACCTACCCTATGTTGTTTATGAAGAGAAAACTGTCAATTTTTGTATTAAGTAAAACTTTTTTTTTGAGAAAGCCAATAATACGAAGAAGTCACAAAAAAATCGCTTTTTTCCAAATGAAACATGATTTATTTATTTTTAAATTAATACATATTTTAACATAACAAAAGTCGACCGGAATTTGATAATTCAATTTACTGTTATTACTCATTTCTTTTTGATTTTGTTGTCACCAAATAATTTAAATATAATATCAAATTCTATTATCACCCCATAAATAAAATTAATAAAATAATCATAGAAAGTGGTTCATATTGCGTAAATTCCGAAAATGAACAGCTGTAATCTTAATTTTAACTTTAGTCCTATCCAAAGACTTCTATTCACAATAATCATTGATCAGAAAGTATATTTAAGAGTAAACTATGGTTACAATAATAAAATGATTTGGGTGAATATTCTGGATTTTAGCATCCAGCGTGGGAGAATCGGTAAAAGGGTTTACACAATTTGTAACTTAATGCTCGTCACTGTGCAGATGTCCTTACGCATAACCTTTGTTAAAATGCATTTTCTTTTGTGCATAAAATAGTTTT
Source organism: Cantharis lateralis (assembly GCA_963170105.1). NCBI lineage: Eukaryota > Metazoa > Arthropoda > Insecta > Coleoptera > Cantharidae > Cantharis > Cantharis lateralis. The sequence goes on from OY720629.1 coordinate 18,219,594, forward strand.
AGAAATATGGATAAGAATAGAGTTTAAATACAACGAAGGGCTACAAGCATATGTTCAATATTATTTAAAATTCATTTTCGTCTGCTGCTTTTTGCTTCGACAATAAATAATAAATTAGTCAAATTGATTTAAAAAGGAATAACGATAACAAATAATTTGTAAACAATAAAAAATAATTTAATTTGTTTGGTACACATTTACATTTTATATTTTTGTAACTTTTTTAACTGGCAACTCTAATAATAATAATAATATCAAATCTATTTATATAAATATAGTAAGCTTACAATATCTTACGAGAAAAAAAAAATATAGTACAAAAATACATTCAAAAAATCACACAATTATTGCACATTAAAAAGGAAAACGATAGATTTATTCAAATTTTTCCATGAAAAATGCCAGTAGTCCCCTTTTAAAACCTCCCACTGTGGTGCAGTTCTACCACTCCTCGTTTAGTTTGTTGAATTTCATAACATCGGAAAAATAGATTTCTTCGTTTTATTTGTCCGTGGCAAGGAGACACTGAAATATCATGGCATGGACATCAGAGACAAACCTCACATTTTGCTGAACGAACTCGGGAACCTTCTTCATTTTAATTTTAAATATGAAGACTAGTGTGTTGTATATCACCCTTTGCTGGACATTCATTAAATTCAGTGCTGATATAACATCGTTCTAATTGGAGTGTACCTATTACGAAAAGAGATTCTTCTCACACATCAATTCTGAACTAATTGAAATTCCCTAATCTTATAAGCTGGCAGACCTAACAAAATGGTAGAGCAATACTCGAGATGTGGAGCGACGATTGACTTATATAAGAGGAATCATCAATAACAATATTTAATTTAGTAACATCTGCAACTCCCGATCCAAGTCTGTTGGAAAAATCAATATAGTTCGATTTATTTACATTGATGCACATCTGATTTTCACAAAGACATAAGTATGTTTAAATTTTTCAGATCAAAATTTATTCTTTCCAACATGTGACCCACATTATCTCCCACTATATAAATCATCGTATCATCAGCAAATAACTTAATTTCACTATTCGTCAAACATTTTTTCATATCATTAATATATTATATTATAAACAAGATAGCAGCCAGCACAGTACCTTCTGGGACTCCATGAGAAAAAATCTCTTCGTCAGACATAGTCCCCCGGTATTTAACTTTCTGTCATCGTCTATTAGTTAAATATGATTCGAACCATTTAAGCACCACACCACCGATCCCAATTTTTTTCAGTAACAATCCACGGTCAACCAAATGCTCAGTCAAGGAACACAGCCAAAACATACAGACCTTTATCCAAACTTCTAAACCACCTATCACAAACGTCAATCAATAATGTTCATAGGAATGACCTTTTCTAAAACCAGATTAGTTTGACACTAATAAGTTGTATATGTCACAATATTCTATTAATTGCCTTTTGACCACCATTTCCAATACTTTTTCATAAACAGGCACTTTATTTTGGTCTAAATTCCTCACATAAAATTGTATTGCTCACTTTACTATTTTAACTTTCTAAAATTTTTATGAATACAGGGGTATGACTTTAAAATGAAATGTTTTCGAGATAATCAGTCCCCAAATTTTCAAAAATGTATGTGTCCCTAACATTATTAGCGAATATTAATAGAATAGAAAAGATTATGTATTAAAATTCCATCACAAAAAGTGAACATTTTTCAATCTATAGCTGATTTTGCTAAGTGGGGCATGTCCATACCAGATTCATCTTAATTTTTCTTTCTTAGAGCTATGGCAAACGAAGTACTTCCAACGAGACGGTTTCAGCTTGCAAGTAAATCTTGTTAGATATTTTTTGCAATAGCGGGGGTAAAGTACTCACTTTAGACCCTGATTTGCGGGTGTAAAGTGGTACTTTTTTGCCCTAGGGCAAAAAAGAAGTTACTGCCGGGTAAAAAAGAAGTTACTGCCGGGCAAAAAAGAAGTCACCAGATTTTATTATCAATTTAATTCTCATTTTTTTGTAACATTTATATTTATGTTAACTTGACCGTATTTTGTGATTCCAATATTAGTGCAACCTACAGTGAAATAAATTGCTAAATAAATAAAAAGCACTTACTTTAGCTACAAAAAAATTCTCACGAGGCGCCCTTTTAAAAATTTTACCACGTGGTCAGAGGTTACGACGCGCGATTTTTTCGGAACATATCCTTCGTTTTTCCGCTTCATAAAAGCGGATAACTTGTGCAAATTGCCGATGTCAATCTTATTTTCTAATTTGGTGACCGCCTTGATCATAGAATACTGCGACCACATGGTCAACGACTTCAACGTTTTAGCCTTTTGACACGTCTTATTCCTTCAAAGGCACAAATGTAACTGAACCATTCTAGTACCTTTTAGTGAAAAACTTCTAGTTGGCAATAATAATATAACCAACTATGCTTCATTTACTTTGGTACTATCAACCACGTGCTTTATTGAACAAATTTTAATTAAAATCTCGTAATTATTGTCGAAGTAAGTACTTTACCTCCCGCAATTGCAAAAAACAGTATATGCACCTCGGGAATAAAGTGAATTTTTTGGCCTGAGGGTAATTTTTGCCCTCGGCTACGCCTCGTGCAAACAAACCTTTACTCTCAGGCCAAAAAAGGATCACTGTACTCCCTTGGTGCATAATGTACTATTCCTTCATGAGTAGGTAATATACCTATAAAAAAGTTTTTTTTAATGTATTAACCTTAAATAATTATTCCCAACAGTATGAAATATTTAAAAAAGATTTTTAATGTATTTTTAAGTAAAATAAATATTTTACAAGTATATCTATCTATTAAATTGTAAAAAAAATTCGAAGAGAATAATATATGAAAAAAATCGATTTTATTTTTTTTTACTATGTTCCACCAAATAGATCAAATTGAAAGTTTTACCATATAATAAAGTGCAAGAAAGGAGTTTTCTGTGAAAACTTCGTGAGTGAAAAAAAAAGATATCAACTCTATAATATAAAAAGATAAGGCTTATTATGCAGCGCTAAAATGTAACGTTTTTAAGCAACGCTTTTTCAAAATAATGATATAATCTGACAACCAATATTAAAAACCCTGTAGTGATTCACAATTATCCGATTACCTTTATAGATTAGGTGTTGATGGATCAACGAATTAGGGGAATCAACGGATCGTACAACGCTAAAATGCAACGCATTTTTATAATAACGATGTAATCCATATTGACTATAAATAAATCTCAAGGACAGAGCTTTGATAAAATTGGTATATACTATATTGACAGACCTTTATTTATTCCTGGGCAGTTATATGTAGCATTATCAACACTGAAAAAAATAATTGATGAAACGTTCATAATTTTTTAGCCGATGTAAAAAATTCATCACATTGAAGAAAAATTCATAGTATTGATAAAAAAACGTTATTGTGAGGAATTTTGTTCATCAACTTGATGAATTTTTTACATCGGCTGAAAAATGATGAATTTTTCATCAATAATATGATGAATTTTTTTTCAGTGAAGATGTCGACCAAAGAATGGAATAAAAATTCAGAGTAAAAGCGACATAACAAATGTCGTGTGGAAAGAAGTTTTGTAATTAGAAGGGTTTACTAGGTAGGGGAAATTGGGCCGCGAAGCGGCCAGCGGTGCGAAGCCTCCCTAGTTTAAATAATATATAATGACAAAAACTTTTTTATTATTTTTTTAAAGGAATGCGATGGTTAAAACCTTACAAAAAGTACATTATGCACCAAGGGAATAAAGTGATCCTTTTTTGGCCTCATGGTAAAGGTTTTTATTTGCACGAGGCGTAGCCGAGGGCAAAAATTACCCTCAGGCCAATAAATTCCTAACCTCTGAACACGTGGTCAAATTTTTAAAAGATAGGAGACCAGCATAGGTCGCACTAATATTGGAATCACAAATTACGGTCAAATAAACATAAATGTAAATGTTACAAAAAAATGAGAATTAAATTGATAATAAAATCTGGTGACTTCTGTTTAGCCCGGCAGTAACTTCTCTTTTGCCCGGCAGTAACTTTTTTTTGCTCTAGGGCAAAAAAGTACCACTTTACACCCGCAAATCGGGGTCTAAAGTGAGCACTTTACCGCCGCAATTGCAAAAAAATTTTTAACGTCTCTTACCGATAATTTTGAAAAATACTTTTTTCTTAATTATGTCATAACTCTTCAGGTTTAAAAGCTGAAATTTTGAGAAAAACTTTTTTTATCAATCAGAAATCGATCAGCTATATGGATTTTTAAAAATCGCTCGGGGCACTTTTTTCATGCTTATCCGGCTATACCCTTTCAATAAATCTTAATATACCGCGATTTAGGTGTTAATATCTATAACAACGTCAACGTCACATAGTACATGTAATGGCCTGGCCAAATGCTGTATTGGGATAAATATTGCTCTCATTTTAAAGCCCGCGTGCCGAACACGACCTTCGTATAGTAATTATTTACGCCACTGAATAATTAGTTGCGTGCTGAGAAACAGTGATTCCAAGATACTGTGAAAACGAAATAGGAGCAACAAGTGTGCCGTGCTCGATATTCATGGCATTGCTATATACGTACAGACACGACCGAATTTTCTAAGAAAATGTCTTTAAATATACCTAATTCTAAAAACTAAGGCATTCGCTCCGTATCTTTTGATTCTACATTGTTACTTCAATTTATTATATTTTTATACAGTTTGAGATATTTTCAAGAAAATTATAATAATTAGCTTATTAAATTGTTGCGCTTTCGATCCTCTTCAAGATCAATTAAATTAACATGTTATTTCTAAGATAACTACTTTAAAAATAAGAACAGTTATTTATTTCAATATATTTTCACCTTTGCAGGTGAAAAATTCCGATATGAACAAGCGACGTGCGTTGCCAAGCGACCCTGTCGTCGTCTGTCGACGTCTCCAAGGATACCTGGCGCCACTACCCGGAGCGCCGTCGGAAGTAATTTGCCACGCTCCGGACTGTGCTGTTGTGTGATGCGAAAATAATACATTAGCTTTCGGTGAAAGACTACGCACAAGAGAAAAAAAGAATTGGGCGTCGATTACTTTCCTACCACTTCAGGTTCACTACACTTAGCTCCGGTTTTACAATACCTGGTTATGTTTGATAAACCCTAAATTTCAAGTTAATTTTTGCTATAATTCATAAAATAGTAGGCTTCCAATTATTATCCACGATGGATAAATTTTCAAAATAAACGTTCAAATCGTTGTTATAAAATGTTCCATTTCTAAATCAACTTTGCAGCAATATAATATTGCAGTTATATTTATTATAACCTAAATATGCACAAAGTAACTTCTAGAGGGTTAATTAATAGAAAAGCACCCCAAATAACTATAAAATCATCCTAAAATTAACACTAACAATTAAACATATCATTCTTTTCATTTTAGCACTGTTGAATACTTTAATATAACCCTATAATTTTTTCAGTAAACTTAGAAATAGTTTTGTTTCTGCAGAATTTTGAACCGTCTAGAAATGATCAGACGTACACTACCGGTCATAAGTATTTGCCCACCTATATTGTTTCAATTATTATCTTTATTTAAGAAATTATTTCGGTGTAAAATAATAATAGCATGTATTTATGAATATTGTAAATCTGCATACAAAATTTTTTTAATTTTTTGAAGACAATAACCAATTTTTGAGAAAATTACAGTATTACAAGGATATACCCATCGGTTATTAGTTTAAGGGTAAAATTGCTATAACATGTAGCATCCCTTTACTTACTATAATCCATTGGGTCATTTTTAAAACGTATTAGAATTTTAGTTTGTTCTTATAGTTTGCCGTAAGTACATCTTAAACTTTGTAACGTATTTTAAATTGTAAATTGTGCTGTGTTTACTAAAATTATGTCTAAATCGAATGAACTGTCAATTGAAACGCGCGGTACCATTGTTGCACATTATCAAATCGGTAAAAGTAATCGACAAATATCGAAGTTATTAAGAATTTCACGACAAACAATTGATTATGATGTTAAAAAATTCAAAGAAAGTTCAAGTTTAACGTGTAAACCACGTATTGGACGACCTAAAATTACCAGTTCCGCAGAAGATTCCAAGTTAGTGGTAACTAAAAAACGTAACAGAAGTCTTTCTGTACCAGAATTAGCAGCTGAAGCAAATTTGTTGCGAGACAAACCTGTTAGCGTTACTACCGTCCAACGACGACGTCAAGAAACAGGCCTTTACGGTAGGGTAGTTGTTCGAAAACCATTTTTACGTGCAGAAAATAAAAAGAAGAGATTCGAATGAGCCAAAAAACATAAAAATTGGACATGGGAAGATTGGAAAAATGTATTGTGAAGTGATGAATCAAAGTTCGAGATATTTGGTTCTAAACGAAGAGTTCTAGTTTGAAGATCAGCAGGTGAGGAAACATCGGAACAATCATTACTGCTTTCTGTGAAGCATGGTGGAGGATCTGTTATGGTTTGGGGGTGCTTTGGTGGTGGTAAAGTGGGAAATATTAACAAAATTGAAGTTATAATGAAAAAAGAGTAGTATGAAGACATCCTTAAAAATCAAATGTTGTCTTCTGGAATGCAAATTTTTGGAAAATCATGAGTCTTCCAAATGACAATGGCCCAAAGCATACGTCAAAATTATGTAAAGAATATTTGGATCAGTTATCCAGCGAAGGAATTTTAAAAACCATGATTTGGCCCCCACAGTCTCCCGATGTGAATCTAATTGAGTTACTGTAGGATGAATTAGACAGGCGGGTCAGGAAAGTTTGTTTTTCGAATGCAAGACAGATATGGAAGATTTTAAAGTCAGAATGGAAGAATATTCCATCAATAACTTTGTTAAATCTAATAAACAGAATGTAAAAGTTCTGTAATGCTGTTATAAAGAAAAAAGGAGGAAATATAGATGAGAGTAAAATTTAATAAAAATGTTATTTTGAAGCCTTTTTTTTCCTTAAAATTTTCCTTTCCACAAAAAATATATACTTGGAAGCAATTTATTGGGTGGGCAAATACTAACTTATGACCGGTAGTGTACGAGCGAATACCATTTTATCTAGCAACTTTTTACCTTTACGAGTGTTTGATGGTTTCAAAACGCTTAAATCTGCTGCAGAAACACAGGTGCGTCAATCATTTGTGTTAACGTACAGTTACTCACAAAAATATTCGGACATTCTAATATTAACAGTGTAAATTGTACTTTTTGAAAATGTATTTGTCATAAAAATTGGACTTTTTTAATGCAAATTACGTTCCCCTAATTTTTGTTTTTACCCGACTACGACAAATCTAAATGGAAGGGTTATGATTTTAGCAGTCTATGTATGTATGTATTTAGCATAGTACTTAAACTACTGAACCGAGTTTGATGAATGAGGTGTCCTTATTATGGTCCGGGTGACGTAGGACACATTTTATCAGAAAAAAATCAATACGACGGATGTTACATCGAAAAAAGTGGGAATTTATGAAAAAAAATATTGCTATCGTATCGAGTGGGATATCAAATGAAAGAGGAGAAAATTCTGATTTCAAAATTATAAAAAATACAGTATTATACAATATTAAATAAAAAATAAATAAAATATGTCAAGCGACAGAAAAATAATTTTATAATATTATTTTCATAATAAGATGAATGTGATAGTTTAAATTTTAAGAATGATGTAATAAAGTCTACAAGTTTTAATTGTTACTTTGACTTTTTTACCTTTTCAAAACACAAGTCAAAATTTATTTCTTAATTATTAAAATTACAAAGATGAATACGATTAACCAGAACCGTTTAACTATTAAATTAAAATGTTATATTACTAAATTATTTATAATAATCGATTACTCTTTATACATATATTATAACAAAATACAATAGGTGTATGTAATTTACAATTTATTATCATCGATATCATATTATTTATCATCGTTGCACTGCATTAATTGATATTACGGGATTTGCTATTGAAAAAATGTATCTTTTATGGAGTATATAAACTCTACAGTTCCATCCATTTTATCAAATACATTTTTTATTAAAGAATTATTGTAAGCAAATTAATAAAAAAAAAAGCATCAACAAATACTAGAAATTAATAATTAGGTATTTGAATAAAAGTTAATAATCAATTTTTTCATTTTATTTCAATACCTATAATTATAAATAATATTGAAAATCAACAAGAAATTTTTTTAAAAACATACATACAATTAGTTATAAATTAATTAAAATGTGGATAATTTTAAAAAATATAACGTGATCTGAAACGCGGAACAATCGGGAACCATCGGCTGCCATGCTGTTGAAGTCATAATCACACAACCTAACCGTAAATAACTTGAAATATTTCAAACGTATTTTGATGGTTCTGTGTGATTCTGACGTCACATTGAGCTCGGGAACTGTCGTGCGTTTAAGATAGCAAGTTTAACAATTATAATTTATAATTTGATTTAACTTATTAATTATTGTGAAAAAAAAATAAAATAAAAGTATTAGTTTACTTATAAAATTTATATACATATATAATCTTTCCATTTTTGGCAAAAAAAATTTTTGTTTAATAACCCAATTAAAAAAAAGCTAAAATCTTCATAAACGCTTTATTATAACTATTCAATTTATAACAAAAAACAAGTTTTATTAACAAGGTAAGAAAGATTGTTATGTACAATAGAGCGTCGATAATTCGGACGTCAGAAGTCCGAACCGTCGATAATCCGGATTCAATTCCGGTCTAGAAAAAATTTTTTAGTCGTCTTATAGCGCTACAAAATGCATAGGTGTTCTTATTTTTTTTTCTAAATTTTTATTAAAATACCACATTATAAGTTCATATTAATTAATGGTTTCTATATCTGCTCCAATTATTTAACCACTAAAGTGAATTATTAACGGTTTTAGCAAGCTTTCTTTTTGTTATAAACTCCAACGACCTTTTTTTGATTTTTTTTTGAAAATCCGGACATTTTGATAATCCGGATAGGGTCCGGTCACAATTGATCCGGATTTTAGACGCTCTATTGTATTTGTAAAATATACTAAATAAACGGTTTACTTGAAGCTATTCCGTATACTGAACAATTGTTTTATCACTCTTCATTTTGTTGTCACATCAAAGGTTAAAACGGAAAAGTTTAAAAAACTATAACCCAATACGGAAAAAAAAGAAAAAATTTAAAAGGAAAAATAATTACAAAACCTTTAACCAGATAAATTAAATAAACTAAAAAGTTAGAAACAAGTTAGGTGATGGTTGCTATCATCATCTTATTGAGTTAAGGACAAGTCTTTTAATATTATCATCATATCATCATCTCATTGAGTAAGACAAGTCTTTTAATATTATAATAACGATATAATTCAATTTAAATGCCGTGGTCGTCGGTTAAATGCCGTAAATATTTAATTTTTATAAAAGAACTCGTATTAGTGTTTTCCGGAATAGTTTGTCAACTTAACTGCGCTGTTAAGTTATGAAGAAATCGGACATTAGTAATGCAAACATGAACGTAAACTTGTAAAATTTACATCAAAAAGTCGATTTTCAAAATCAAATTGTGAAGTAACCGTTGGCCCGATTTTATTTATCCCCACATCATAAGAAAGCTTAAAATTTGCTTTTTCAGAATATTTGAGGGTTTTCTATCGTACTTTTGAAGGAAAGAAGCGCAGAAGTTGGACAGTAACCCTTACATGTTTACAAGTTTAATAATATTTTAAACTATAACCAAGTTAATTAAATACTTCTTTTAAAATATTTAAGCGTTTAATTAACTTGGTTATAGTTTAAAATATTATTACAATTTATCAAAAGTTACGAATTCTAAAATTTATATGTTTACAAGTTTATATCACAAATAAAATACACTGTAAGTATATTAATTGGAAACGCTTTAACCATACTATAGCATCATCAGGTGATGAACTAGAAAAAAAAATCGAATTGAGGGTAAATGTGGTGGGGGAGTGGGTAATTGTTGAAATGGAATTTATTTGTAGGTAGTATACTACGGGTAGTGGTAGAAAGGATATTAGTAACAAGTATAACTACTCCTATAGTTTCAAAAATAGTAGGAAATTTTATATGTCGAACAAAAGACCAAAGAAATGAATTATTAGAAGCTTTGGAAATCAATAAATTAAAATACTCATCCTCTTTACTATACAGTCAAACTGACCTTAACAAATATTTTCAATTCAACATCTTCAATAAATAATATGTACTTCCCTTTTCTTAACCTTGCTTAACCTATATAGGAATACTTGAACTTGTTAGTAATAAGAATAACCTTTCGATTACTACCTACAAATGAATTCCGTTTTAAAAGATAACCCCTACCTCACCACTTGTACACTTGCAATTTGAACAATATCTAAACGGCATAATTTTATTCATTTTGATGATGCTATTGTATGGTGAAAACGTTTGTGTTTAATATATTATGTACTTACTTTTTGTAGGTAAATTGGTTGTTTCAACAAACTGTTTCTTTTCTAAACAGATAAACTTGGTAATAGCAGCACAAAATTTGTGGTAGCAGCAAAAAGTTCTGATGCGGCTATACGTAGCTATTAATAATACTTTGTTGGGGCGACAAAGCATTTTTCTCGATATTAAAATTGCGTATTCGGCTATTCCTTAACTTCATTAGTAAAACGTATTCACGTATGAATCAAGCTAAAACAGCTCGCCTTATACAACAGCTGTTCATTATAAAATTTAATTTCTTCTACTCGTTACCAACATCTACACGAGAATCATTTAATAACAGAAAGCAGAGAGATATACGTATAGACACGCATGTAATTAAACTGTCAATTAGTGATACTGGTGTTTAGTTACAAGTGAGGTCGACACGTCCGTAAGCCACCCCTGCCGTGGCTTGCCTAATTAATTACTTTAATGAATTCAGAAATGTCGAACCTTTGATTTAAATACAATTATTGCAACGTATTGAATTCTAAAACAAAGATTTGAACAAAATTACCGAAACAGTGATCACAACAAAAGTAAATAAAATATTTTGACAATTATTAAGCTTTAACTAAAAATACAAACCTCATTGAGTCGCAGTCTTGTAAAATTATGCAACAGCTATATCCTTAATTTCTCAAATAAAAATTTAAAACATGTTAAGAGGTCCTGCGGTCTAGAATTTTCAAAATATCATATTTTTTTGATATTTCGAAAGTGTCTTTCGAGAATATACTGTTAAATTTTTGTAAGGATATTCAAGGTATTTCAGGTTATACAACCTTTTTTAGCACATTACATAATCATAATGCACACCTAATCACACAGATTAAAAACATCCATACTACTTATACCAAAACTTTATGTACACTCATTTATTTCAAAACTACATTTTTCTCCATGACGTTGTGGAAAAAACAAAAACTATACAGCCGAATCATCTGGAATATTAATATGTTATTCAGAACACCATTGCTTATCGCTGGAACCAAAATCAATTTTTTATTTCAAAAACTTGGTATTTTTTACATTTAAAAATTGGTAAAAACAAGCCTGATTTTAGAATTTAAACTTTAAAAGCGCGTCAATTTGCCAATTTTCATTTTTTTCTGGTTTTTTTGGTCCCGGCCATAACTACATTCATACTGATTAATAATTTTTTTGATTTTTATTTTTGAGATAAATAGAAAAATCAAAATCCGCAACGTCGCACATAGGAGTAAATTACTAAAAAAGCCGGTCAAAAGTCAGAATCAGCAAGTCAGTTAGAAATCCCGTCTAACCTATTATTCTTCAAGCTAGATAACCACTCTGTCAGACGACAGTCAGCAAATTTTCTTCCACCCTTTCCTCTTACCATACCGTCCATTATTAGCATCGCTCTTCTTTTCTGTTTTAAGCGCTCTCGTTAGTGGAATTTGTTTCTTTTGCTATTTTGTGTTTCTGTGAATAAATTTAGGAAAAATATCTTATGACCATGGAAGAAGAAGGTATGTACTGTATTTTAAAATACAATTTCATTAATTTCCAGCTTACATTATATGTTTACCAACAATGTTATAAAGTCCTATTTTGAGTATAAAAAATATCAGATAATGGCGATTTTGTTAACATGTCAGGCCTTGTCGGGTTTTATATTTTTTATAAATATGAAGTTTAGACTATTAACAATTATATGCCACAGAAAAATTTTCCGCCCACATCCGCTATTTTGTTTTTTATACTTTCAAAGTTAATAATCAAAAAGTTTCAATATTTTAAATTGGTAATTTTTTGCTAATTGTCGGCAGATTAGGCAGACTAGGCAACAATTATATATTATTCTGAACGAATTTGAAGTAAAAAAACTGGATGAAAAGTTATCGTTAATGGAAGAAAAGCGTGTGAAAATGACTAATTGTCCAGATAATGTGAAAAATGTTTTAAGTCGTGCTTTGAGGTATTTCAAGAGCGATTTTAAGAAGAAATGGGCAGCAGCTAAAATTTTCAAAATCGGTGTTTACGAGTTTCAACTATTAATAATTTGTTTAGTTGTGTAAAATATTTATCTTTTGCACTTTCTGTAATATCCTGGATTGATGCCCAAAATTCACTAATATTTCAAGTTACATGTAACTTGTTACAAGTCAAGTTACAAGTAACTTGAAATATTCCCCAAGTAATTAAGGGTAGGATCTCATCCACAAAGATAGATATAATATTTCAATGCGATAGAGAAAAACCGAAATATGTTGCAATTTCACGATACTAATAACAATAAAGTAATTTTTATTTTAACACCTACAAAAAATCGCACTTTATTAAGCTACAATTTTTTTAATTATTTTCGGCAAATTTATAGAGTATATGTAGAGCGAATTCAAAGTTTTAGAATTTTAGTAATTTATTTTGATTTCAACCCTTCGAAAATAACCCCAATTCATCGATAATAATTTTATTATTATTTTTTCATGAATTTGTAGGTCAAATACTAGCCATATCAAATGTTTCATAACTTTATTCGGATATTTTGATTTACACCCCCAGAGAACCACCCTACCATATCAATGTAATTTTTTCATAATTTTTTCTGAAATTCAGAGCATATTTTGATATCATTTAGTGTGTTTTAGAATTTTGTCCAGTTTTTAGCATCAAATACTCCTATGTGCGTCGCCCAAGTCAATTATCTTAAGAGGGTGTCATTTAGCGCTATTTTTGTCGTAATTAAAAATAATTTTTAATTTAAAAAAAATTCTATGTATTCACAATGAGTGTTGTAATATATCTAAAAAGTTTTAATATTATTCATTACTTTAACCTTAAAAAAAAAATCTTGAAAATTCCTCAAATTTTAGAGCGCTAGACCGCAGGGACCCTTAAGGCTGTTCGGTAGGTTTAGATTTTGTGCAAAATGAACTGTAATATAGTGTATTTATTATAATATTCTTGTAGAACTACATATTTTAGATAATATTTGTTTAGTCGAAATTTGTACTGAAAATATGAATTTATTTACGGAATGCCCGTACGATCCTGATAAGATATCATAATGGATCTTGTACTAAACGCAAGAGTCTTTAATTTATGCCTGATTTACACGTGTACAGTAGCTTAAGCAAGCTTCTAAAATAAGTTACTAAATTTAGTTGCTTGCATGGTCTAGACTATACTTTTAGTACTAAAAGTGTAGTCTACACCATGTAAGTAACTAAATTTAGTTATATATTTTAGAAGCTTGCTTAAGCTACTGTACACGTGTAAATCAGGCATTACTATGACAAGACATAATTTTTATTTTGATTTTTTACTTTGAAAAACTAACAATTTGTGGAACAAAAAACGTATGCTTTTCTTATAAACGTTCCGTTTTGAATAATGCCTGATTTACACGTGTACAGTAGCTTAAGCAAGCTTCTAAAATAAGTAACTAAATTTAGTTACTTGCATGGTCTAGACTACACTTTTAGTACTCGCGCAAGTAAACAAATTAGCAAATATTTTAGTTAAGTGAATAGAACAACTGTCTAATTACTTGCGCAAGTAACTACTCCCACCACCGAATTATTCAAACCAAAACGATATTTGGCTGGTGTAGACAACGATTTTAGCTACGCGTTTAGGCAAGCGTTTAGTGAATTGCTGATTTAATAAGTTTAAAAAAAATTAACATTCAGGTCTATTATGTATCACAACCTTTAAAAATAACGGTCAACCTTTATGTTATAATAAAGTTTCAAAATAACAGATTTCTTAGCGTTTACTACAGAATTGGTATTATGTATCAACCTTTAAAATAACCATAGCAAATCAATGTTATTTTGTAACGCACTTGTTATATTTTGCACTAGGAAACCTCTATTATAAAGATCATGTTAAAATAACGGTTTGTTAAAACGATACGTAATGCCAATTTTCCGAAAACCTTTATGTTATCTCATAAAGTTCTTTCAGCTGTTATATTATTTCATTTATATTATAGAAATGAAATTCTCGTCCGATGGAATGATTAATAAAAAAGGATATTGGGTTTACGGACTCCAAATAAAACTACAAAGTAACTTTGTCGACGTACCGTTTTTACTAATTTTATATATTGTAATATTTAATATATTAATTCTTTTCATAGATGGAAAGTTGTTTTTTTTACCAGAAAACTAATTATTTCAGGACGACGTGCTATTTTAATTTACGTACTTAACAAAGTAGCTAACAAGTCTACTAAACGTGTGTAGACCAGCACTGTCACTAAATTTTGCTACTTGCTTTAGTATAGTTTGCTTAAGCTACTGTACACGTGTAAATCCCGTTTAAATTAAAGACTTCTTGCGTTTAGTACAAGTTCCATTATGATATCTTATCATGATCTTACACAGGCATTCCGTAAATAAATTCATATTTTCAGTACAAATTGCGGCTAAACTAAATTTTTTAGAATTTATTTTTATAAACAAATATTGTATAAAATATGTAGTTCTACAAGAATATTATAATAAATACACTGTATTACAATTCATTTTGCACAAAATCTAAACCTACCGAACAGCCTTAAGCCGCAGATATACAATTCAAATAATAACTTTGCTTAATTTTTATGGTATTTTGTCAACTATCTCTAAAATGATGATCGATTGGTGCTGAGCCGTAATCCCGCAACTGGTGTAGTTTTTACTTTAAACATTTGACTCTGGTGGATAGTTGTCTCTTTGTGAAAAAGAACTGGTATAAATGTATAAATGTTGGCCACTTGCATTTTTCGCTGAATGTATCGCCCGCCGTCTATCCCTTGATAGATGGAATATTTCGCCAAACTCAGGGTTATTTGGCAATGCTCAAGAATACAAACTTATCTAATGAGATGCTTTCAATGGTTCTCTGGCAGATGGTGAATTATTGAATTTCTTACAATTAAACAACAGCAAGTACTTCCAATATTTTAACCACAAAATACGAAACCGGGAAAGCGTGCTGGCATGCCCAAAAACTAAATTCATAGAAAACATCCTTCCAAAACAAATAATATGATGGACAACAAAGTAACACATGGATTTCAATGTAATAGTGGTTCAACTAGGAACTATATAGAACAATAGTTTGTGGCTATTATTGAGGGTATATTTTTTTGTAGCGAAGTTTTCATGTAATATGACGAATGAAAATTCGTCGTGTAAAAGAAACTGAACTTCAAATCCTCTAAAGGATATAAAATTATTTTCTATAGAAAAATGGTGAATATGGTTACGACTTGACAATTAAGTGAGTCGACTGCTAAGCCGAGAAGTAGGGATCGATCCCGGAAGGAGTAAGAAATTCTGGCCGTCTACCCTCGGAAGGCAATGACAAGCCATCGTGGTACTTTGCCAAGAATGTCGTTTCTCAATCTTGAGAAAACGGTCACCACATCCTCTCAGAGCAAAATGACTGAGGAGAAAAACGGTACTCGATAAAAGCTTGAACGCTAAATACCATGAATTAATCCCAAAAACGCGGAAGGGCTTATTAATAATACTAACTAACACCCACTTTCAAAGCACTTTGCAAAATTTAGGAAAGGTTATTTTCCAAACGAAATTTATAAATTGCCAACGAACTTGGAAAATTTCGAAAAAAACTTGCGTTGATAACATTTAACAATCAGGGCGTCCAACATAATTTTACTCTGTTCAAAATACAGCGTTTTAAACATAAATAATGCAAAAAATTTTTTTTAATATTATACATAAATATAACAATCATATTACATATTTATGTTACATATTATGTAGAAGACTAGGGGTAATCTTATTTAAGTTTAACCCCTGGTCATAGCAAGTTTGCTTGCTGATTATTTGAACATTTTATCTCAATTGTGACACTTCAATTAAAAGATAATTTAATAACCTTTTAGATTCATTTTAATTTAATACAATAATTATAACAGTGAGTTGGATGTATCAAATATTTTTGTAGAGCTAACGTGTTGTTAGTTTAAAGGCTGACCAAGGACTGGTCGTTGTCCTCATAACAAACCCTTGGCAACTTCTCGTTACCAAGGTATCATTCCTGCTTTCCTTTCCCTGGTTTCTTGATTTGCACGAAATACATAAACCAAGCAACAGTGCACAACCACTACACATAATAATATTCCAAATTATGCAAATATATCAGCTGCAACTCACAAATCACACCATGTTTTGATAGAGTTGTCAAAAAACTTTTTTTTTGTTGCATGGATATTTGCAATCTTTTGTTTTTTTGCAACCTTATGTAGATAATATCCAAAATTTTGAATGTTGTCAATGTTGTCAGGAATCGGGAACACGTTTCTTGGCAACTCTGTGTTTTGGTATAAGTACTTTCACCTGAAGTGAAACGAGAAGGGTTTATTAAAATATACATGTCGATTTGTCGCAAACAACGAGGAGGCAGATGTGCGATTAGAACTTACTTTAGACCCGGAGATTGTTAAGATTGACGAAAAAATAAAGATGGATAAAAACGCAGTATTAGCAACTATGTTGGAAATGTTAAAAAAACTTAATGGAAAACGGGATACAAGATAACAAAAATATAACAGGAGATGGAAAAACTTTAGCGAAAAATATAGCAGATTTGAGGGTTAAATTAGATAAATTAACAATTAAAATAGAGGGACTGGACGTAACACAAAGGGAGTAGATATCCAAAAGTTATTATTGAAGACGATGAGGTTATTTATAATAAATAATGTTAATGGGGAAACAAAATTTGTAGCAAAAAAGGTTTGTGATACTTTGAATGTTAATTACGACAAAGAGAAGAGAAATTGGAGAGATGTATCGTTAGATTGTGAAAAGAGTTTTCTTGATGTCAATTTCATTCACGTAGAAAACACCATAAAAAAAAGAAGTAAATCAGTTACATAGTAATGTAAACTTTCCCGATCAAAAGATAAATGCATTGAGTAGTGAGGCACAAGAAATTTTTTGGAAAGTAGCACTAGTTTTCCTTCATGAAGAAGTCGAGAAGAATTTACAATAAAAACGCTTGATCAGGAAATGAATCAAATGAAAATTTCTAACTATGACGCCGAAACCAAAATTTAAGGAGATGGGTGCAAAAATGCCTTCATATAAAAAAGCAGCTGAAATAAAGATAGTTCAAAGGATAAACCTGAAGTGTAAAATGAAAAAATAGTACTTACACAAAACAAAATCGATTACCTAAGAGATAATAAAACAAATAAATAAAACTTACCGATATGATACTGAAGTAACAACATATTAAGGGGTTATACGCAGTCAGGGTTTTTAAAAATTTAATTTTTTTTTTATTTCATTTTCGTAATGTATACTACATATATATTTAAGTATATGCACTAAAAATTTCATGTTAATCTGAAAACTATTCTCGAAGGTAAACGCACATTTGCAATTGTAAATGCACTATGTGTAGGTGTTTCTAAATCTTTGAAACCGTTTTACTCAAAACTAGTACATTTTAAAGTCGGTGAGCAATATTTCTCGGAAACAGCTGAACCGATCAGTCTCAAATTTGTACACAAGCTCAATAAATATATTTTTTTGAGGTTGATGGAAGAATATTTCTCGAAGATAAATAATTTCCATTTTATTAACAATTTAAGGCCAAAAATTTTTTTTGAACGCCGCCATTCTGTTAAATATTAATGTATCGCTTATTTCTTCGATTAAACTCTAGATAAAACCTTATATTAACGAAATCTTTTTTGATTTCACATTTTTTTAGGAGAGCTCCCGAAGATCGGCTATAGTAGCTTTAATAATTATTTTTACAAATAAAAAATATCAAAATCAAGTTAAAAGTTACCACAATATGTATATAAAATTTTACATAAATAAATTGATATCTCTTTCCAGTAAAAATTCTTGAAAATTCGCCTTTTTTCGGCCTCCTGACTGCGTATAACCCCTTAACGTACAATAAAATATCAAAACAAAAAATAATCAAAATTACAACTGAAGAGAAATTGAAAGAACTAATTTAAAACAGAATTTTATGAAAAACAAATACGATACAACTACAACTAAAAATATAAATATATAAATATAAATTTAAATTTTCTAACTAACATATTGATAAATAAAGTTTTCCCTGCCCCTGATATTGGCAAATCTAGGATCCCAGCCTTCGAATTTCGTCATTTATTCGAGGTCCGTGCCCTACGGGGGATGTTTTTAATTTTTTTAGTGCGTGTCAAAACGGCTCGGAGCGCTCGAAGCGAGGCGGAGCCGAGCGAGAGTTGGCGGAGAGTCGGTTTAGACATGCACAAACACGGCAATCTCGGATCCATGATTTTTGTTAATTTTGGAAAAACTACTGGACCATCCGCAAATTTTATTATTTATATCTACTATATAGACCATTACCTACCACCCAGTGCAAAAATTTCGTCGAAATCTGTGACCGTAGTCTGCTGCCGGCCCCCTCACATACATACAATTTTTTTAATAGATATATATATATAAGTGTTCTAATTATTTGCTAAAAATGTCAAGCTCCACCGCTTCCTCTAGAAAAAACCATTACGTTTTGTTTTAGGAAATATGCTTTCGGTATAGGCGAATATAGTGAAAACAATGTCTAGTAAGTTTTATCCCTTGCATTATATTCTCATTTATGGAGAAAAAGAACTTGATATCATCTCTGAACTATTCAATTTTTAGGAGACGACATTAATAAGGGTACTGACTGAAAACAAAAAAAAACATAAAACACAAATAATTAGTTGAAATATAAATTGTAAACCGTTTGATATGATTTTAAGATTTCTTTCATGAAATTTGACAAAATATGTTTGCAAAAAAACTGCGTGAAACTTATAGGTGTTATAAGTGGTGATGCCATTTACAGAAGCATCCGTGCACATTTTGATCGATGGTTAGGTTTTGTACTACGTAATGCTAGCCCAGCCCGTTCTAAAAATGGATCCTTTGGAGAAGATAAAGCATTATTTTGTTCCTTAATTTACGAAGCTTGCCAGGCTTCTGAAGAGGCGCTTGGGGTGAGTCATGACTATCTCAAAGGTATGCGTAGCAGATATTTTTGAGAATTTTCAAAATAAACTGAATGATGAGATTGAAAACTTGGCAAGGTATTGTATGTAAGTACCTACATGACGCAATGTAAATGGTAACTTGCAAATTTTGATAGGAATGAACTCTTTTACCTGGAAAAAAACTTTAGTGAGCTAGAAATGAATAATACTTACTGGGTGCAAAATAATGTTGACGAAGAAATCAAGAATATAATGTAGAAAATGAAACTTATCGGCAGTGGCGGACTATCAGTACTTTTTCAAAGGTGTTAATATTTATAGGGGACCCGCTGCTATGTCAAATTTGACAACATTTACGCATAGATAAACACCTTTTTTCGAGTTGTTTTGAACTTATACCGAATTGATCCCGGTCCAGCTTACTTCGAGGGGGTCGGGATGCAATAGCGCCCAGCAAACTCTACCTTAAAAATTATTATAACTTAATAATATTAATAACTCAAAAATAATAAATGTCTTGTAATAGTAACGGAGATAAGTATTAATTTTTATTCCCCTTTCAAGGGTTGATCTGAGAGCTGACATGATGTTCATTTTTATCAACCCGAATCTGTAAAAAAAACCTTGTGTGTGAATTTGTTCGACCTCACTCCTTCTTATTTTATTAATTTACATTTACATTAATGAATATATTCATTGTCAATAAAAAAACAAATTGTTCAGGTTTTCATTTGCGGTAGGTACCAACGTGTGCAATGAACGTTTCATAAATACATTTATTAAGAATTTAGAGAACTATATTAAACCATTGAATTAAACTGAGGTAGTGGTTTAATATACTTTTGGCTAATAATCTTCTAAATCTGATGTGGCCAGCACACAACCTCCCGTCTATGCGAAATAAAACCAAGAATGTTTCAGAGAAAAATGTTTTATTTTAGAAAAAATTAGCAAATGTTATTTTTTGTAAATTAATAATAAATATGTACAGGAGGTAAAATATGGATAAAAATTATTACTATCATTTTGACAAACAACCATTTCACCTTTCAAGTAAACTACAACTTCCGGTTTGTGAATTTGTACCAAAATCAAATGGACATTTACAAAATTGGTACAGATATTAAATACCAAGTATCAAAATCTTAGGACAAACCGCATAAAAGTTATCGCCAATACGGCCATCAAAAATTATCAAAAATAATCATGCTTATTCATCAAAATGTCACTACCTGATTTTTAGCACGATTCCTATTATACCTCCATTACATGTTTGTGCGGAAGGCACAACTTATTTATACAAAACTAGATCAATAATTAAAAATTTATACTTACGGCCGGCTTTCTAAATTTATTTAAATTTTTTTTTTAATTCAAAAAAACAAATTTCACGATTTGAACCACCGCACCCGATCGCAAGTATACTTACATAAAAGTATATTAAACCTTAGCATAAAAATGTTTGGTGTTAATTTTTGGACAATTTGATATTATTGACTACCACGTTTTGATTTTTAAAATAATCGAAGTTAAACAGACAGGACATTGAAAATTTAATGAATAATAATTGTATTGAATCCTGGCTCAATTGAGCAATTTAATTTTTATGCTTTTATTTTATATATACATAAACCTACGGAAAGTAATGTTTAATTTAGTACATCTTGTTCTATGTTTGTAAGAAAAATCTAAACTAAAACTGTTAATTTTGAACTAAACGGTAGATAATTAAGGATCAATCCATTTACTTTATCAATATTTTATCACGTGATTTACGATCTATTGCATACTTAATAATTAAAACCTGTCTTGGATGTAAACAACTGAACCATTATATTAATTATAATTACTTTTTTGTTGTTAGAAAATCTACTATATTATTATTCTTTGTAATATTGATTGTAAAAAATTTATTTATTTTTTTATTAAAATCTAAATATTTCACTCGACGATGTCACATTGTTATAGTTATTATTTTTGGGATTGCAAATCAATAGATGAGTATAATACCTTGAACATTATTTGATAGCGTTCAGAATCACTTTCTCTTGAATTAGATAAATCAATTAATATCAGTTTGAGTAAGAATATTACGTTCAATTCGAGATACAGTATACTTTTATAAGAGCTCCTCTGTAGTTGATAGTAGCACTATTTATTTTGTTCACTTATAATAATAATCGAATCAATTTATTAGCTACCGTATGGTTCGCTTTGACCGTGTTCTGTCCGGCACATTTAAAGCTTCGATAGCTAGACCCGAAAAGCGTGCTAATTTTGGTGGCTACTATGAAGTTTCTGAATTGTTTTTCTTTGGTTGAGGATTTGTGATTTTTGATATCTTAATAATTAAATTAAGTGCGTTGTGAGTTAGAATCATTATCAATAAGGTTCAACTGTATTTAAAATTAAACTTTTTGTATATTTTGCTATATTGAATTCCACCATGTGTAATAATACATAACAGATTATAAAGTAAATTTTTTATTTTCCGTGGGTGAATTATGGATAAAAACAGTAGCTCTAGAAAAGAAAACTTATAAAGATACAAACGTAGGGGAGAGTTAGGCAATGCAGAACAAAAATTGCAACTACAAGAAGTTATTTCTTCTATTCTTTCTTAGATTTCTTCTATATTTCTTTCTATTTAATTTTACTGAAATTTTGACTGTGGTTCTATTCTACCCCAACAACCCGCTTATTGGCCCTAAATATATCATCATAATATTGTGTTAATATATTGCTATGTATTTATTTTAACTTTTAATTTTTATAAATAAAAATAACTTATCTTCTTTTTTGATTTATTTTTTCCAAAATACTAAATTTTAATCCAACTTAACCTTCCACAATTTTTATCCGACCACCTTTTCATATCTCTACTTCCCATCCCAACTATTCCTTCACGCGCAAATAACAAAATTTAAATAAAATAAAAATACAACATTCTACCTAGTTACAAACAAAAATACGATTTTCTACAAACCAAATATTTAAAATTATTGATACAAAAAAAATCACAACAAAATGTATAAAGGGTGTTTTTTCAGAGGAGAAGAACTTTGCAATGTAATAAACGTAGGGCGCGGGTAGGTTTGGCGAAATGAATCGCTATTGAAATAAATTTGAACAATTTTAAGCGCTTTTCTGGCGTAAAAGTCTATTCATGGTAAAATGACATAGTAAACTTAGCACAAATCATCTGTTAATTCTCAAATTTACTGTCACTAGAAATAGTGTTGCCAATTTAAAAACCAAACTTCTAAAAAAAACACCCTTTATATATATATAAATAATGTAATAATATCTATAATGCTATAAGTTTTCATGTTGACCATGAACATGAATGTTGATTACCAATAAAGCTATGAATTACAAAAAATGTATAGGAAAACGAATTATACAGGTAGCTGCTTAATACTTGGAGCGAAGAAGAAGATATTTTAACAGGCACAGAAATGAAACTTATCAAAAAATGATTAAAATGAAACTCCCCTAAGTAATGAAAAAAAAGACCTATGATAACAAAACTATTTAACTGAAGATAGAGTAGAACAGAACATCAATTTTACAAAAAAAAATTCCAAGTTAAAAAAAATCTGTAGTAGTGATCACTCGGTGTAAAATAAAATAAAATTTCAAATGTATGACACTATAGAAAAAGATGTGCAACAAAAAATGCAATTTATTTTAGATGTTTTCAGTGTTTAAAAAAAATAAATAGCTTACAAGTACATACAACTGAGATATACTCGTATGCTTCATATTTTTATATCCCTAAAAAATATTGTAAAATATTATAATAAACTTTCAAATTTTGCAAATAAACAAATTTGTTAATTCCTGAAAGATTTAACTTAACTGCAATAGTTGTTTTTAATTTAAAAACGTCTATTAAAACAACAATTTAAAACAAGTATTTTGTAGTTAATAGTTAAATATTTCGGAATTTTCCTTTTAAATTGCTCTCCGATTCGAATAAGATAATATATCTACTATTTTGACACCAAGCTAGATAAATATTATGTTATTGCAGTTAATTAATTGAAAAAAAAAATTTGATGCAGTAAAACACAACAGAGCAGCGACAAAATAGTCCTGAGTAAACAAAATTCTTAACAAACAAAAGAAAATTATAAAATATAATTCTGTTAAAAAAAACTTGAATGTACCCTATGGATGAAAAAAAATTCTAGCTCAACTCGAAATGATAATTGGTTAAACATGAATAAAAAGTAAACGCCGAGTAAGAATTGTTTGTAGCCAAATTCATTCTAATATTTGAATAAGAACTGATGTAGATAATATAGTATATACCATTGCCCTGTAAAGAACTACTATTTAACAAGCGAAATCACGACTGAAACTGGTAGAAGCAAAGCCGTTGGTTGTAACCTAGAGTTAAAGCATTTGAGCAACAGGTGGGTACTAGTAAACAGTCCCCATTATCAAGTATTCATTTCAAGAGCCCGCTTGTACATAGAAACTCCATATTGCAAAATGCTATACAGTTACATAAATACATAATACTTGGATATTATACTAGGTGCAAACTTTAATGGTCAAGTTATAACTTATAACTTAAGACTTAAAAAACTCCTTACATTGATTTATTACGCAAATGATTAAATTGATTCCTAAATCGAATAATTAAAGTAAAATCGTAAATTGTTAAATTTTTATTTTATAACTTCAGGTTCAATGATAGATACATTTAAAAAATAAATACTTTTCGTAGAAATTTATCGTTACACTTTTAATTAGACTATTTTACCTAGATTTTTTTACCTAGTCCATTTTACCTAAACTTTTTTACCCGTAGACTTTTTTTCCGCAGACCTATTTACCTAGACCAATTTACCGTAGACTATTTTTCCTTAGACTATTTTATCTACAATCATGCCAGGTGGCTATACAGGTACCTGGCAGCCATCTCTGAAGTGGGCCTAATTCGCTGTAAGAGACCTGTCACAAGCTTGTAATGAGCCTGTTACAGGTACTTGTGAAATTTTACCTGGCAGGCAACTGCCAAGCTGTTGACAGGCTTAAAATGTTACTTGGGTAAAGTATGTATAATAATTATTATTTTTTCTAAAAAGTATAATAAAGTATGTACTACTTATAATAAAAATAATTATTATTCTTTCAAAAATGTTGGTTTTGATCTAAGCGCGGTTGACCTTAAATAATCAAAAAATTTCGCCTGCGGCGCATTTTACCAAAACATTCCAGTCAAAGGGCCTTCGAAGAAATTAGCCCCAGGGTTTGCATATCCTTAATCCGGTTCTGAATGGATCATATCTTGAACTATTGCCCAACAAGAAGATTCGATGGTGGTATTGTGGATATCCATAATCTAACTTCGGAAGCCGTCGATTGGTTAAAAAACATTGATACGTTACATAATACATAGGCTAATAATACCTAAACTTATAATCCACCCTCCAAGGAATGGAGGAATGTGATTTTGAGTGACAACAGTAGAAAGGTTAAATATACATAAAGAAATACAATTTGCTGGTGATGATCAGTCGCTGTTCTTATGCTGTGCTGATAGGTGAGTTACGACCTTAAAGCACAACTTTGTCGTAATGAATACATATATCGGATTGAATACTTTCTTCGGTCAGATTTAATCCACGGAACCTAAAAATGAACTAATCTTTTCTTATTTTATTTTTGATACATAAGTATCCTGTGGAACTTTTAAAACGTAAAGACAGCATAAGTTAATTATTTCATTTTGGGATGTGATAGAAAAATTGGGTAGAAACCTATACATTTAAACCACTATAATTTTACGAAAATGTATTTAGATTACATGGGTTGGGAATTTCAGCAATCGTCCAGTTATACCTATTTTTGCTTAGTGTTTTACATTATTTTTTATTTGCACCTATAATTTTGTACTAAAAAAAATTTTGGATGCAGTGATAATATTTGAAATTATTGTTATTACTTTCATTATAAAAGATTAATTTACTTCGTATCTCTAATATTACATTTTTTGAAACTTGAAAAAATTATCGGTCAAACTTACTTGGCAACGAGGGAGTCATGTGATTAGTTGCGATAACCCGTTTTAACAACTGATAAAGTTAATGGTGTACATTTATGTATTGTATAAAAAATATGAACCATGTTTTTTTGTAATTTTCGAGATTATTAATATTATTGATTTTAAAATAAAAAACTTAAAGGTCAATACTAATTCTAATTTGCAAGTAGGATATTTCAACGATTAATTTGTCATATTATAAGCAGGTCGACTGCGAGAAAATCTTCCACTTGAGTCAAAAACACAATCAATGAATAATTTATACTGGATGTCAATTCTTATAACTGAATATACGGAAATTGCAAAATTTTATTTTCAGCTTTCTGCTTCACACTGTACAGTTACAGTTGTGGAAATGTAATTAGGCTACATCCTATGTTAGCAATATAAATTGAACATTTTGAATCGGTTTTTTGTCATATAAAAATCGACAATAATAGAGGAGGTGCTAAAAAACCTATTAAGAACAATTGGAGACAATTGTTTTAGATGTCAATAATGATTTTGTGTTTTGTTTTCACAAAGCCACCATTTAATTTTCCTATCTTTTAATTTAATTTAACAGTTTTTAATATAACGGGATGAAAATGAAAGAATAGTCCCCACATGTTGTATATAATTAAAAAGAGCATAAAAAACTCTAATTAAATATGTCATAGCCAACTATGGTTTCCATTTAAAAAAACACAACTATATATTACTCCGAAACAAATGAAGATATTTAAAATCCTTCTGGCCCAATTTATTCTCCTCAAAAAAATGTCTAAAAAAGGTGTAAATATTTTTTCAATAACTTTACAAACAACCGAGATATCGATATTTAACGAAAAGTCGAAAAGCGAACTTTTGGCCATAACGCGAAAACGAAAAAAAATATCGGATTCCGGTTTTCACCGTTAAGGTTTTCTCAAAAAAAGAGATCGAGGATGCGCCATCCATTTTTCCATAACTCTTATAGTTACCGAATTCCCCATAAGAACATTCGAATTTGAACCACCCTGTACATTGTGAACAAGCACTAACATACTTAATTTTTCTGGTTAGGAACACCTAAGCTTCGCTTTAAAATATGAAAACTAATAGTGTAAAAAAACATTAATAAAATGTAAGAATATTTGTAACTTGCAGAATCGGCGGTGGTTGAAAGTTAAACGCTTAGATCAGTGTTTCCCAAGTAGTGGTCCGCGGACCCGCAGGGGTCCGTGGCATGTTTTTCAAACATAAGAAGAAGAAAATATGCAAATAGGCAAAAATACGTTAATAATAAAGTTTTTCTGAAATTTTAAGAATCATGTAAGCCTTTTAATAGTTTATTATTAATTACAATAATTACATTTAAAAAACGTAATAGTTGCTTTAGTTTTTAAATTTGTAACGAAACTGTTTCGAAAATGTTTCTGGGGGTTCCTATTATACTAGTGTGTAATTTTAGGGACCCGCACTTTCGAGACATTTGGGAAACACTGGCTTAGATAATTACGATAAAGAAGCCATATTAGTATTATAAGACTGGCACGAGTCATTTCGATGTGCTACAAATGCGGTTGTGATGCTTAATATTAAATTTTTTTTAAACAATTATTAGTAATAACTAATAACCACCGCATGACCAAAATATTTTGCGGAGCATAGTAATTCTTGTTAGAAGCATTTGTCTACGGCCTTGCCGTTCAGCAAAAGTCGTGTTAATGGGGACTCGGCTTCAGGATTTAAAGAAGCAATTGGCAGAGACCTGTTTTTAAAAATAGAAAGCTTTTCTGTGAAACTGTATTATGCTATCTATCACATTTTTATATTTTGCCCACGTGAATCTACAAATTAAAAACAATAACAATCTAAAATAGTAAGCAAGTTTTAGTGGGGCCCTACGTACTACACAATATTTATGCATTGTTGCTACCCTTCACAAGCACACGATTTCGTAAAATGCGTATACATACATATAAAATACCGAATGTGTGGAAGCATGTTTACATATACGATTGAGTTCAAAGAAACCTCTAAATACGTAAATCTGCTGTCTGCCTACTAGGCGTAATTGGTTCGCTGGCGCCCACATCCCACGAGTTAATGACGTCATCTTGAGAAATCAAAATATATATACAGTGGCTCACAGAAATCAGCGTACAGTCCTATGTTGGCAATGTAAATTCAACAAATTTCAGCCGTTTTTTGTTATATAAAAACCGATTTTAGAACAAATCTTTATAAACATTTTTTGTTGCAAATTTTATTGCCTTCAGTTTTGTTTATATACCTTGATCAGAAAGTTTCAGGAATAACCATATTGTGGCGCTCTCAATCACTTTATTTGATTTTTTTTAAATTTTGCTAGGTTGGTACATTTATAATTGATATGTGCACCAAATTTCGGTGTCATAACTTGACATTTGTGAAAACTACGCTGTCTCAAGTATATTTACCCGTGTCAGTGTTTTCGATTTACTACAATATTAAAAATGGAATTAAGTTTACAACATGGAGTTTGCAGTATACATATTTCGTGTCAAAAACGGATTCAATGGTCAGAAGGCCTTGGAAATCTTGGAGATGTGTTTCGGTAATGATACTATATCGAAAACAAATGTTTATGTGTGGCACAAACGTTTCAAAAGTGGTCGTGAGTCGGTCGAGTTTGAAGAACGTAGAGGCAGACCGTCAACATCGAAAACATTGATAAAATAAAAAAAAATGTTAGCTGAAAACAGCAAATTGACCATCAGAGAGCTAGCATGAGACTTCCAACATTGCTTATGGATCTGTTCAAGACATTTTAATTAATGATTTGTCCCTCAAACGTACCGCTGCAAGGCTGGTACCAAAAGATCTGAATTTCATGCAAAAGAGGGACCGCGTTGACGTCGCGAAAAACATGATTTTCGAGGTTGAACCGACCTTACGTTCACCAAACGCATCATTACTGGAGACGAGACGTAGGTTTATGAGTATGACACACAATCCAGGCATCAATCAAGTGAATGGCTTACAGCAAATGAACCAAGGTCCAAAAAAGCACATCGTTTTCAGTCAAAAAAGAAGGCGATGCTCATGGATGACAATGGTGTTGTATTCTTGCCACAAAGTCAGACAGTTAATAACGAATATTATTTGGGTGTTATGAGACGTTTGCGTGAAGCAATTCGCCAGAAAAGGCCGGATTTGTGGGCAAACAACTCGTGGATTTTACACCACGATAAAGCACCATCATCACACAATGCCATAGTTATCCGTGATTTTTTGCCCAAGAACGGCACGAATACCATGCAACGGTCACCGAATTTGCTTGATTTGGCTTCCTGCGACTTCTTTCCGTTCAGTCGACGTAAAAACCACTCCGGGAAACGCAGTTTAGCAGCAGAGAAGAAATAATAGAAAATTCGAAGACGGCTCTGAAGGCCATACCGAAAACCGAGTATAAAAAATGTTTCGAGGAGTTGATCAAGCGCTGGCACAACTGCATTATTTATAGTCGATGGAGAGTACTTTGAAGGGAACAATTTTGATATATAAACTTATACTTTTTATTTTATAATTAAAATGCTGAAACGTTTTGATTATGAGTATACATTTTTTTATTTTGTCTCGTCGTTTCTATTTTATAGCGACTTAAACAAGACTCTATAAAATACAAAAAATATTATCATCTATATCTCGTAAACGGTGTGCCAAAAGAGAAAAATGTATATAAACAAAAATGTAGAGAATGAAATTTATAAAAAAAAATTCGTACGTATAGATATTGAAAAAATTTTCTTTTGTTTTTTCAGACAACCCTACACTACAAAACCATTGGGACAATGGAGGGAGAATTTTTTTTAATCTTTCAGTAAAGGCTCATAACTTGGTAAATCTTTGAAATTTTTTGATGTAAATTTATATAAAACA
Source organism: Cantharis lateralis (assembly GCA_963170105.1). Taxonomy (NCBI): domain Eukaryota; kingdom Metazoa; phylum Arthropoda; class Insecta; order Coleoptera; family Cantharidae; genus Cantharis; species Cantharis lateralis. Next base: position 18,249,017 of record OY720629.1, read on the forward strand.
AGCTTAATATATACTTAATTAAATAATAACAATACGATTCCTTTAATAATTAGTTAAACCTGTGAAAAAAATTCTTGAAAATTAACTATTTTTTCAGCTCTCACAGTGGCGTTTCCCTTTAAAATAGATTTGTTTTTGTGACATCTTCTAGTAGTATTTAGGTAATTTAAATTATGACAATCCACGTGTATGTAATATATTGTATTTTAGTGGTTAATAAACAATTTAAATTTGAATTAAAGCTTTCATCCTACTTCCTATTTACTTCAATACGGTTTTCACTGTTACTAATACTAAAAATCAAAATGAAAAAATGTCGTGATAATTTAAAGTTGGCTGAACATTTTTATTTATTCTGATTGGACAATTGGTTTCTGAGAAAAAAAATCATAAAGGTATGCATTTTTCGCCATTTATCGAGTTTTATCTTAAAAACCATTGATTTTACGAGAAAAGTCAAAGACACAAGAAATGCCTGTTTTGGTCCAATTAAGCCTCTATAATTTTTTCAGATTTTCCCCCCGAAATTTAGATTTTTAAATCAAAAGATTGTTTATAAGTTATAACTATTAAATCTAAGCTATTAAACGACTCGTAATAAAATAAGATGTATATAGAAGTTTTTTCTCGGTGTAATAGGTGCCCACAAGCGGACACTTTTTTCGACACTCTTGTCGCGTTCAAAAGCTTACGTAAGTAAGTAAGCTACATTTGTAAAACTTTTGAACGCGACGTTATTGAGTGTGACGTTCAAGTGTCCAAAAAAGTGTTAGTCTGTGGGCACCTAATATAAGAAATCGAATAAAATCATTTCCAGCCACTAGAACGCTGATTGGTAGGTAAGTGAACTGAAAATAGTCGCGACTTACTAAAGCATCCTGAAAGCATAGGCTTTAGAGCCACAGGAATGAACCGATCCGAGAAGATCGGTGAAGTGGTTGTCCTATAAAATATAAACTGGATATGAAGAAATAAAAGCGAGAAAACTATGATTATACGGATTTGATAGGCAAGGAGAAATCTTGATTGTGAAGTGGCATGATAATATGTACCTGCGTAAAAGAGAAGTATGAAGAGTTTTCAAAGCAGTTAATACTTCTAAGATGTTGCCATCATCTTGTGAGGGAGACACGGCCGAGATAGCCTGGAGAACTTGGTCGGGAATTGAACCCACAACTGCAACATAGCAATCAAGTGTTCTAACTGCAAGCCTACGATATGTCCGCTCTATACTAATAGAGCAGGAAAAACGAAATGTGATGTTCCACAACCTAAACTAATAAAAAAAACTATAACATCGCAATGGGTGCCGTAGATCACCACGAGTGGTTGGTTAAATATAAAGGGGAAAAATGGTACTTTCGTCTGTTTGCTAAACTTCTGGAAACGATTGTAAACAAATTCGTGGATACTATTCAGAAAAATTCATGGACAAAAATCTTTATCTTTAAATATGAAAATAAATATCTCATCCATTAATAATGATAACTAATAATGAAGAATCTCTGGTTGGTGGAAATAATTCAAAGCAGTAGGATCTGTTGTGTCGAAGTTTCGGACTTTTTTTATTTTCAAGACTAAAAAAAGAGATTCAAAACAATTGAACCCAATAATTCAGGGTGTAGCGTGGCCATAAACACTCACCACACAAATCTATAGCTGCGAGCATATTTATTCAACGCCATGCCATTTGACGCAAAGAGACAAAATGTAAGGCATTCGTATGCAACAAATTTAGGTAAGTTTCAATGCATCGCGTCACACTTATCCCATGCAATCTTATGCAACGCTACATCAGATTAAAAATATTAATTAACCCTGCGTGTGAACTGTGGGTCTTTTAAGGAACAGCGTAAATGGATCATACGTGTTAGCGAAAAACATGACTCACACGCAGGGTTAATAATTAAAAACAATTTTTACAATTTGTAAATAAACATTAAGTTAGGTACTAGATCAGTGGGAAGTAAAATGTTACTGTGATGTTACAAAAAAGTTACCGAAAGATCTAGTGACATTTCGTTACCTAATTTAACAAGAGATACAGTGGCTCTCATAACTATTCATCTACCCTATGTTAAGCAATGTAAAATGTATCTTTTGAAGATCTCTTTTGTCATATAAAAATTACTCTTAGAGCAATATTATCTGACAATTTTTGTTGCAAATTTCATTCTCATCAATTTTGTTTATATGCATTTTTTTATTTAGTCCGGCCGTTTCTGAGATAGAGCGATGTAAAAAGTCTCTGTGAAAATTTTATTAAAACTAATGTTAATTTTTCTAAAACTTTATACCGAGTTTTTTTTTAAGTCACTGTATCTCGGAAACGGCCAAACCAAATAAAAAAATTTATATAAACAAAATTTAAGGTAATGAAATTTGCAACAAAAAAGGTCTAAAATGTTTTGCTCTAAAATCGATTTAAACAACGGCTTGAAAAGGTACAATTTAGATTGCTAAATAGGAGTGGATGAATAATTTTGTGAGGCACTGTATAATATGCTTGATGAAACAGAACAAAATATTTTGGTTTGTTAAAGTTAACAAATTAATTTAATAATATTATACAATTATGTTGTCGGGGATGGTTGCTAAAGTTGAAATTCGTTAAATTAATAAATATTGCAATTTATTTATATGATATAAATGATAAATAAAATACAATTACAAAACATAAATATCATTTTGGATATTATGAATCCTAATGGCTTAAATTAGATTATATCGTTGTTATTATTAGGTAGATACCTAGAAGTCAACTAGGTAAGTCAACAAATTTAAAAGCGGAACCGTTTTACAGATATCGATAACGATAGTTCCTCTGTGAGTGGGAGCGCGAGGGCATCACACGTACATGCATATGAAATGGGACCGAATGCTTCCACTGTATTGTTAACGACCATATGGTTTATGTTCTCGTTCCCACTTCATATGCATGCATAATACCCTCGCGCTCCCACTCAGAGGAACTATCGTTATCGATATCTCTAAAACGGCCCCGCTTTCAAATTAGAAATTTCGCATATGCTTTTTATCTATGTATCACATATTTTTTCTGAAAATCTCAACCTTGCTAAAACGACGTAAGGCTGGCGGCTCTGGGCTCTTGGACTAATTGGTATTGAATGGATTTTTGTTTCGATCCAATCCATGAAGATGTTTGCGAAGAAAGCTGAGATTTGTTTTAAATTTTTATTCTATTATTTCCCGAATATTAAGAAGAACCATTTAATGATAGGATACCTTAAATTTGGCGCTATAGTTAAAACTCGGTATTATTAATCAACAGTTTAAAATTCATCGTCGAATATAAATCCCGCCCTCTTTAATTTTTCATTACCGTCGATCCTTTGTTTTCTGCAACCAATCTCGACCGACAAAAGAGTACAGAAAATACACATTCTTACGACCCGAACGCGACGTTTTTGTCGCTGCGTTCGGGTCGCAAGCGTGGCCGTAGCCTAAGTAATAATAATTATTAATATAGAACTCAATAATAATACTTTTTGTATTCATAACTTTCGCCAATACAATAAGAATAATATGTAAATGTATCAGAAATAACTTGACTACTATATAATATTTAGCCTTATTCTAAATTATTCTTCTTTCCAATTTGTTGATTAGTACCAGAATGATAGACAAAAATAGTAAATTTAAAAATATATACCTCGGTATCTTATCTAAAGTCAATAATAAATATATGCAAAAGTTGAAGTTCGTACCAGCCATATTTGATTGTAAAATACAATTGCAATAAAATAAGAACGACCAATTCCTTTTATACCATATATGAGATATGGCTTCATTTCTACTGATGTGACGTTGGAAGTTACAAGAGGAGTTCGCTTACAAATGTGAATTGGTTGGTTACCTGGTCACGCGAAAAACAAATTTTACATAATTGTATGCATACCAACAGCACCTTAAGAATATGCCACACACACATGTGTCGTTCTACATCAAAATGAATTTTAGCTATATATATATATATACAAAACTAAGAAGCTCCAAATACATATTTTGTACATATCTGGACTAATATGAGTCGCCCGCCGTGAAATGATTTAAATAAAAAATTACCTAATAGATAAATTAATTTATTATAAACATTTAATGGTACAATTAGCTATAGTTTGATATAACGGTAGTAATGGTTACAAATCTGGAGGTCACCGATTAAAATTTCGATAGTACCCAAATCTGTACCTTAATCTGTAAAAATGATGTATTCATGATTTATGCAATCGCGAGGAAAGCGAGTAAAAATTTATTGTTAACTTAAATAATACTCCTAATTATGAATGTATGTTTTCTACATCTAAATTCGGTAAAAAATAATAATTCATTCTGAATTATAGGTTATAGTAATTTGGTCCTACACCATTCATGTGATTAAATGCTTTTGCACATCAGTGCAACAAGCTTATTATTTTTACTAATTGCTCAATTTTTAATTTTCAGCTCTGCCTTCCTATTATCAATTTGACATCTTGATTATCTTAACTATACTTACAAAATTCAATAAAATCTAACTCTACTTTATCTATGTGTAACTTCAAATTTTATTTTATTACCAACTATTTAAATAATATTACCTAAAATTATTAAATTAATTTTAAGTTGTCGAAAAGCTTACAAATTATTGTAATTTGTATATTTATCAGTTTTTTAAGCTTTTTAAATATAATTCAATTATTAAATTACTGTTTATTTAAACATTTCAGTTCAGTGAGTTTTCAGATTTTAGGTTGTAAAAAATTGAAAAAGAAGGCAACTAAAAAGGTACCTAAAAACTTACTTTTAGGTAAGAAAAATCGAGTTTTAGGTAAAACATATTATATTTTAGGTAAAAACAACTAATATTAAAATGACAAAACAAGTATAATAAAATTAATTAATACTTTTTTAAGAAATTAATAATTATATTTTTTATTAATAATATTTTTTATTACTATATCAAATTAGTAATTTTTCGATGTTTTCAGGTGTTAAACTTTGCCTTCTGTCAGTTAAAATATTTTTATAGAGAGAGAAAGATCGCTCAACATTGCATGTCATAATTGGAACATATTTGTAACTTGAGGCGTCAATTTCAGAATATTTCTCCACACTCTTCAAATAATTAATGGCTTTACTAAATACAATGGCTGTAGAACTTAGCAATGTAAATTGTACCTTTTGAAGACTTTTTTGTCATATAAAAATCGGTTTTACAGCAATACTTAAATAACAATTCTTGTTGCCAATTTTTCCATTTCGTCGCACCGTTTGAGAGATACAGCGACTTAAGAAAGTCTCTGGAAAAATGTAATAAAATTTCAGCTAAAGCTGATTTTATTGGAATTTCAACAGAGACTTTTTAAAGTATAGTTACAAGTGCATGCAACAGCAATGTATCGTTTTCGTAAGTAGGTATATAATTTTTAAAATTTTATTTATTTATGAAAACAACTTTTTCTATCGATAAGAAAAATGTAAAAAAAGATAAAAAAAAAGGTGCTAAAAACGAAAAAACACAAAAATAGGTGAAATAGGTAAAATCAAATTAGGCTCATAGGAACCGCCATAGGATTAGTAGATAGGGCTCTCAAATTAACACATGGCGATTATAGGAAACAAACTCTTAATGTTGTTAAAGATACTTTACAAAAAATGGTTTCCCAGGGCATCTTATTAAAAAGATAGTTTTTGATCGTACTAATAGACTTGATAATATTTGCAGCAAACCTAAACACCCTCCTACTACATACAATGTCTTACCTTATATCCAAGGATTGAACGAGAAAATTAAAAAAACTCTTAAGATACACAAGATAAATACAACATTCAAATCCACATACACAATTGGTAAATTACATACTTCATTAAAAGACATTGTCCCTCTTGGGAAAAGATCCGAGATCGTTTACCAGGTCCCTTGCAATGATTGCAACCAAGTATATATTGGACAGACAAACCAATGGCTTAAAAAAAGAATATCTGAACACATCTCCACTCTTAGATGCCACAAACCTGATTCCTCGGCGATTGCCAAACACGTTTTAATTGATGACCACAATGCAGACTTTCCTAATGTTAGAATAATTAAATCAGCCCCTAAATACAGAGACCGCATACTTCATGAGATGATTAAAATCAAGAGGGAAAAGAATGCAATGAATAGAAAAACAGACATTGATAATCTCAGCAATATACTATAGGTTTTCCTTGATTCACGAAATAAGCTTTTAGAAAAACTTTTTCTAAATTCTTAATTCGATCAAATGACAGTAGCTTTTTCGAGTTTCCACGTTCGGTTTTTGTTAAAGTCATTCTGATGACAATTGTATTTACAATAATTGAAAGCTCAATATACCGGGTGTTGACTCGAATAGCCGAACATAGGGAATTAACACGTAAAAACTTATTTATGCAAATTCCTGCTTCCCAAATTATTTTAGAGAAAAAATGAAAGACACAAAAAGAATGCAGAAATATAAACTACGTATGATAAAAGCATTAGATTTCATGTAATCTTTACTTATAGGGTCAAAAAATGCTTTTAAAATTGTTAAAATTTTCATTTATCAGACTAGCCATGCAAGTTTCCAAGGTAATTATTTCGAAATTAAATTGAATTAATTTCATGACCAGTCTGAAAAATGAAAATTTTAACAATTCTAAAAGAATTTTGGATCCTTTTAGTAGAAACTAGATGAATTCGAAGATCAAAGTCTAAAATTCGTTTAGAATTGTTAAAATTTTCATTTGTCAGACTGGTCATGAAATTAATTCAATTTAATTTCGAAATAACTACCTTGGAAACTTACATGGCCAGTCTGATAAATGAAAATTTTAACAATTTTAAAAGCATTTTTTGACCCTATAAGTAAAGATTACATGAAATCTAATGCTTTTATCATACGTAGTTTATATTTCTGCATTCTTTTTGTGTCTTTCATTTTTTCTCTAAAATAATTTGGGAAGCAGGAATTTGCATAAATAAGTTTTTACGTGTTAATTCCCTATGTTCGGCTATTCGAGTCAACACCCGGTATATTTCATTAATTTGAATTTATTACATTGTAAATGTTTTAAATGTCAATAATGATTTGGTAGTGTTTTGTTTTAACCAAATTATGTATTAAAAACAAATCGACTACGGTGTGATCTTTACTTTAAATTTTATTCGAGTCTAAAATTTTTATTGCTTTTTACTAAAAATGTTATTATTATAATTAATTTTTCGGTCTTCTATAATTTTATAATATTTTTGTTGTTGCTATGTTGAAAAGAAGATAAAAAACGCTATTTAAAAATATTATTTTCAACTAATATGGTTTCCATTTAAAAACACACAACTTGATATTATAACTCTAAAACTGAGATAGATATTTAAAATCTGTTTAGTCCATTTCATTGCTCTTTAAAAAGTTCCCGAAGAAAGTGTTAACATTTTTTTAATATCTTGAAAAATAACGGATACATCGACATTTATCTAAAAGTCGAAAATTCGAACTTTTGGCTGTAACTCGAAAACAAAAAAAGATAGCAAATTCTGGTCTTGGCCATTGAGCTTTTCTTGAAAAACGAGATGGAGGATGCGCCATCCATTTTTTCATATCTCTTATAGTTACCGAGTTTCCATAAAACCTATCGAAATTGGGACACCCTGACTGCCTTTACTTGTTTTAAAACTGCAAGAACTACTGAACGGTGTAGTGAATTGATTTGAAAATTTTTTCACTAGACCACAAAGTTACTGCGGACACGAGTATCAATTTTTAACAATCTAATGGCAGTAACTGTCGACGACTTTTTCCAGATTTTTTCCCTTCATGAAATAGACGACTTTCACTCGTCGGACGACGAAATCGGAAAAAGAAAATTTTGTTTCACGCGTATCATTGCTATCCCATGCGGCCATGACTAGTAAAAAAATGGTATCTATAAATTTTTTGGGCGCCGTAAAAAGGTCGACTTTCGAGCAACGCAGAAGAAAAAAGCCGCAGTTTTGAGAAATTTCGCAGAGGAAAAAGTTGGTAGACTTGATGTCCTTAATCCATACAAAAAGTTTCAAGAGAGTATGTATCACATTTTTTTTGTCGGTGGGCACCCAGACTATTATAGTAGTTCTACAATAAACTCGTAAAGCTTGGATCAAAGTTGATAAAAAAAAAATTTTAATTCTAGAATATAGTATGTCACTTTTTTCTGACATTGATATTACTTTCCCCATACGTATACGTATGTATAAGGGAAATATCGAAATTTTGGTATTAAAATGTTTCTTATCGTGTTCTGATACGATTGTGTGAATTTTATTAACATGTTCGTCTGTATGTCAGTATGTGGTCGTTGGGGTACGAATAAAAATAGTATCAATCGCGCAGGTTAAACCGCGAAATCAAATGTCATGAAATTCGGCATAAAAGTGCATCATAGTTAAACTTAGAGGCCAGCTAAAAATGGTGAAAATCCGTTACAAATTGCAGAAAATATGAACAAAATAAAAAAAGTTCAAGTGTCAATTTCTTTTAGACCACCTTTTGTTACTGTCAATTTGACATAAGCTTTTGACGTAAACACCATCTATGGGGAAAGTTATGCGATGTCTACATAGCCGATTTTTTTTTATTGCAGTTAGTTTTTCAACTGTGTCATTTTTAAATGACAACACTTATTTTTCTTTACAGATTTGTATGGAGCACAATTTTTTGAATATAAAAATGTAAAAACACAAAGACCTTGAAGCGAAAAGTTTCAATGTTAGTAAAAAGTTACATAAAACAAGTCCGCGGATTTTCAGCGAAGGAAGAAAATTCCTCAAAAAATGTTAACCAATTTGTTTCAAACTTTACAGGTTCACTGTATATATGACCTTAATGCTTTATTTTCTCTGATTTTCATACCAAACAAGTTTTTATTCTGAACTTCAGCCTTCAACAAAAATTCCGTACATAGATTATGTATTCATATGAACTAGCATGACATCTGGGTACACGTTCGGAGCTAGTAAAATTTTTCACTCAAACGTCATGAAATGGGTATCCAAAATGATTATAATATCAAAAAGGTTTTTTGTTTATTGTTGTTACCTATTTCTTCTGCACCTTTTCGTGCAGTATTCAAAAAGCCGATCAGTGTGATTGGACGACAATCGTCGCATTGTTCTGAAATTTGGTATCACTTTCCTTTATAATCTCGAAACAATAAATTAGAAACCAAATGAAAACTTAACCATCAGCACTTGCATCTTCTGCATCTATTGAAGTTGAAAATCGCAAACAGTGCAGGATTTACGTATAAGCTACAAAAGCAATAGTTTGGGGCCCCCCCAAAAAATTGTCCGAATGAGCAATTATTATTTTTTATATACTTAAATATACTGCAGCATACAAAATCATATTTGGCACTGACATATAATATCTGGACTTATAAATGACCCAATATCTCAAATAGCTTAGGGCTTTATCAAGTCTAAATCCTGCCCTGATCACAGATCAATGTGATAAATATTGATTATGTATATTATGCCCTGCAATTCTGTATTGTCACATCTTTTTTCCAATTATTTCAAAGAATTTGTGTAAGCTTTATTTTTAGTTCATTTATAGGTTTTTCAATAAATGTGTATTTTTAAATTTTGTTCAAAGTAAGTTCTATTGACTGTATAATAGCAACGAATTTGTAATTTACATGTACTTACACGATTATTATCTCAAACAATGTTTCTAACTTGATAAATTTCAGGAGTAACTCTACACTTAGATAGACATTGTATGTATACGTATACCTTGTGATCAAAAAGTACCCGGAATTTCTCATTTAATCGAATCGCACTTCAGATATTTCCAAAAAAGTTTTTTCTGGGATGGTACGTTGTTTACGATGGTCTGTTGTTTACATGTCACTTTTGCGCTCAATCGGTCAGATAGTTTGTAGGTAACATAAAGAGGTCATTGTTTGTTGTAGGTACTGCGAATTTCGATATGTCGAATTTAGTTGAGCAAAAAGTCAACCTGAAATTTTATGTTTTTAAAGAGAATAATATCATGTGCGGAAGAGTTGAAAAAGTTAACGGTAGCCTACGGAGAATCGACAATGTTGAAAACACAAGCCTATGAGTGGTACAAAGAGTTTAAAGTGGCCCGTGCTTCAGTTGATGATTTGCCTCGTTCCGGTCATCCATCCACCTCTGTGACCAACAAATATATTGAAAAAATTAAGAAAATTGTGCTCAAAGATCGACATGTGAGCATCAGAGAGATATCAGCCGATCTTAGTGACTCCTTCGGATCGGTGCAGAGCGTTGTGCATAATATTTTGGGCATGAGACGAGTTGAAGCGCGACATGTGTCACACATCTCATCTTTTACGCGACTATTTGACCAAAAACAACGTTAATACCATTCCGAAAGCTCCGTATTCACTTGACATGGCTCCGTGTGACTTTTTCCTATTCCCATAATTCAAGTTACCACTTCGCGGAAAGCGTTTTGAGACGATTGAGGCGATAAAGGAGTATTCGCAGAAGGAGCCGAAAGCGATTTCAAAATCGCCTATGAAAAGTGTTTTAAAGATTGAAGGAAGCGTTGAAATATGTGTATGTTTGCAATGAAGTTTACTTTTAAGGGAATAAAATAAATATCTATGAATTCGTTTTATTGACAAATTCCGGGTACTATTGATCACAAGGTATGTACTACATACATATATATTTTTAAAGCCTTTAACGAAACTGCATTTAGAAACATAGAAATTCGCCTCCTGCACTAATAGAGAACTTGATAATTTATACTAGCCGATTTAGAATGTTTATTTCCCATTGAAATACGTAAGTATACAATAGTATACGGTTATAACGTACCTCAAAGGACCGATTGATTCGGTGCGTAAAAAATCTCTAAAGCTGGTGGGCCCCCTGGGTTGATGGATGCGAGTATTAAAAATAAATTAAGTAAAAAGAATATTATTTAAGGATTAAGCGAGCTAACCCATATATAAAGCAATTGGTATAATTATGCTCACAATACGAATAACGCGGCTTCGGAATAACACTGATGTATGTTACTGTTGCTAAAAAAATAGATACTATGTGTCTTCTATAAGGAGTACAAGATGAATAAGTAAAGCAAGTCATATTTGATAAATATTTACCTTTGTCATACAAGCGGGTCGTTTTTATAGGACGAACGTTTCGATTGTTCGCTATAAGCGAACAATAAGTTATAAGCGGAAGTTCGTTATAGCCAGACACCACTGTAGTCAATTCTATACTACATAATTATTTCCGATTCCAACGTGTTAAGGAAGACTTAAATTTAAAACTGATTTTAAGACAAAATAAACCAACCTAATGATCACTTTGGCTTTAAAAGTGGTTTAACGCTTCCTTTAAAATTCATAATGAAATTGGCCTTTAATATATTAGTTACCGAGATTTTAAAAATGTTTTTTATAATAAATTAGATTTTGGATTTAACAGTAGTAGTTACTGCGCAACCGAAACAATTAACATGTTTGATCTGTCTAGTAAATTTTATAGTTTTCGTACCTTACAGCTTTGTGAGCGGTATTGTAACCGAGTGCCGCTCGAAGAGCGGCACGAGATTGCAATACGGCTCACAATGCTGTATTGGCGATTATAAGACGACCGCACCACTTAGATCTCGCATCGAACTTGCAAGTTTCGACTGTGCACTTGTGGGAGTGTTATAATCGTCATCACAGTTAAACATGTGAGTTGTAGTATCCCACTCTCGGTGAACGTTTAATGTCACACATAATCGGCAACATTGCTTATGACGACATCAGCTACGACCAGTAATAACTAGAATATCAAGATTCTGCATTGAAAGAATAGTTTGGCATTAAAAATAATTTTAGGGATGTGTGAATTAAATCTTCAAACTTTATTATTATCTTCCGAATAAGCACTTATAATACTACTTATTTAATATTTTCTATTATTGTTGGTAATAGTGCGTATGCACGTACGTAATTTTTTATAGATAGGTATTTACATTATAAAACGACAAACCTTAAGTCAAGGTCGTTAACAATTTTAACTAAATAAAAAATTCATAAACGATTTGCAAACAGCTAAGCGTTGTGAAGGTCGACATTGATTCGTCTAATTTCTTTAAAAAATTCAGAATTTCAATTAGGTATAGAAATTTGGAGTTCGTGAATCATGTGATTTAAATTGAGCATTTGGAATGTTATGTTCTTACTTAAAAATGGGATTTCTGTATTACTTGTTAATACAAAAATTAACAATTTCCGTTTTCTTGCTAATTACCTACATAGATTGTGCTAATTAATTTTCTTTTGACGGTGATATGTACTTTTTTATATTATACAAGATTGCGTGAGCGTGTAGGCAAATGAAAAAACAAAATTTTAAAGATTTTTTAACATAAATCGCAGACGTCAGAATTATTACGTTGGATGTTGATTTTTTTAAAATACTTTTTATAGAAACTGTTGTGAAAGTAATATTAATAAAACGTATTATAAACCTACCTTCCAACCAGCAGAGCTGTTACTGTCTCCTTTATCTTTAAAGTAAGGAACATTTTGCACCATCCATTCATAAATTTGAGAAAGAGTAAGTCTTTTTTCAGGGGAAGAAGTGATGGCTTGAGTTATAAGATCGGCATAACTCAGATTTCCCCAGGCATTGCGGCGACTTGAATTTTTCTTAGCGGGGATTGTATTTGGAGTTGGTATCGGTAAACCCGCGCACTTGTTGCCGGCGTCATCACCAGGTTCGACATAATTTTCTGGCCGTGGCAAGGGCCACGTGTTTGATCGAGCTCTAGTTTGCGGTTCAAATCCATCTATTTCAGTCACCGATTCCATGATATCTAAGTTCATATCTTTTTAAACTCGCTCTAACACGTCAAAATGTCAATGTATAAAAATACAGTGGACGGACAAACAGTGATTTATTTATTATTACGTAATATTAGAGGTTAACTGGGTATATAATACAACATTTTATTTACGTTGGGCACAGACATTCTGTTATATTATTATGTCGAATATGTAGATTATGAGAAGTTATACAACCACTCACGATTGTCTTTTCAATATATTCTGCGACGCAATAGTATAAACTGAGCACGTCAAGTTGGTCCAAGTGGTGAAGAACGCATTTGAGTTCAACAAGTCATTCAATATTTTGCTACGTCAGGGCATGTGATAACGAATTCTAAGTTCAAACAGTGATAGCCTTGCTAAAAAAAATACGCACTAAATAAACCACAAGTTTTTATATTAAAATGTAAAAATTAACACCACTTGCAGAGTCTTTACAAATTTTTTCAACACTTAACAATGTTTATAATTCCCGTAAAAGTATTATCTATGACGCAGTAAATTACGTAGTCCGGCAAGCGCTCCAACACAACTTCAAGTTAACCATACACCGTATGACAAACTAAACGAAAAATTGCTGATGTACCAGCTTAGAGGACATGCCCACTAAAGCATGCGCAGTTATTGGCGCCACGCGCGAGCTTAAATTGTATAATTACAACACACGCATTATTACACATGTAAGATATAGAACCGCAAGGCGAGCACATACATTCATATTTAAATATTACTTACTTAGTATGTATAAATAATATTATAAAACTTTATTCGTGCTGTTTAAGTATATATAATATATATTGCTGTGTATTCACATGTAAAGTTGGCTTTTAGTTTAATTTAATTTGGTTTTGTTTTTCAAAATGCGCAGCATCGAGGTCGTTCGCGGGAGATAAAGCCGGACGGCTGCGATTTTGTTCAAGTGATGAAATGATGGTTTTAAAATTGAAAAATAAAAAAATTTGATTTTGGAAAATTGGATAATTAAAATTAAAATTTTTGGTGTTTGGATGACTTTTGGAAATTATATTTGCAAGGACAAGTTATTGGTTGATAAGTAAATTTGCAACGACATAACGACGACAAATTTAATAATTTGGTGAGGTGCACCCTGAGATTTAATTTTAATATCACAGCAGTATACCGAGGGGTTAGAGGAATCGGTGTACATTTCGGCGGGAATACAAGGGAATAGATGGAATTTTAAAAGAATAAATGGAATACCGTGGAATAGAAAGGAGTACTGTTGAAATTTCAAGAATATGAAGGGAGACTAATAGTGGAAATAAAGGAATCCTTTTACTGTTATTTATTGCACATAGTTGTTGATGTATTTTCGAATAAGTTTTTTTGTACTATAGTTATTAAAATGAAAAAACAAAAAGTTTTTATAAAATTCAATATTATTATTATTTTGTAAAGAAGTTTAATTCTTCTATCCTTACTCTTCGCAAATCTGTCGATTATGTCATCATAAAATGAATCTTTTTTCATTAAGTCATTGAGGATATCTTTTTGTATCGACAGCAGTGCAAGTGAAGATAGAACACGAGATGGTTCTTACTCGCAAAAAACTCAGACACTCCTGTTACCAATAAAATTTGAACATTTTGAAGTAATTTTTGTCATATTAAAATCGATTTTACAGCAAAAATTTTTGGACATATTTTGTTGGAAATTTTATTTTTTGTATTTTAGAGAGTGCTGTTTAAGTCGCTGTCAGTCAGAAACAGTGCGTAAAAATAAAAATTGTATTTAAACAAAATTGAAGGCAATGAAATTTCCAACAAAAAATATCTAAAAAGTTTTGCTGTAAAATCGATTTAAATATGACAAAAAACGGCTTCTTTAGCGATTAACTACAAGGCACGGGCCTATATAGTAATTGTATGGTGGCCATGTGAATCATACGGTGGGTCGCCGGTGCTCTGTGCTATGCTATTATATCGGTTCGGCCAGTGCCTATACTTGCAAATAAAAAATACGGCGAGGTGATTTTTACATTTTTAGCAGTATTATTGAAATTATTTAGAACGGAAATAATAAAAACTTAAACTGTATAAATAATAGTAGTGAAATATATTATAATAAATAATTTACTACATACGACTGGAGATTTAATCGGATGCATTGCGGTTTGCGGACTCTACATACAAGCCCGGGCCTACCAGAACAGCATAGTACCTGTGTGAATCACATATTATATGATGCACCGTGCTGAATACATTGGCTGCTATGTAAGTCGGTTCGGCCGGTGCCTGTCGTGCCTATAGGGTAAAGTAGGGAAAATTGTACCGTCGGCTAAATCGTACCACTGCATTATTTCTAAATTGTCGAAATCTACGAGCCATCTAGCAGTTAAATATTAAATATAAATGAAAATAACGAACGTGTGTATAAAAATCAGGCGCTTAAAAGTGAAAATAAAGTTATCCGGAGTGAAATAAAATTTGAAGCCGAGGCACTGCAGTTTTTCAACTTTGCTTCTAAGCGAATTGACGTACTATAAGTAAATATAATATTAAATTGTTAATAACTACAGAAATGTACAACTGTTTGTAACCTTTGAGCTACTAACATTTTATCATAACCTGAAATCTGTGTTCGCCAAAGCTAAAAATTTAAAACATTGTGCAGTCGGGTAAATTGTACCAGCAATATAAGCTCAGCTTTTGATCAGAGAGTTAAGAAACGTTTGGTGTCAGCAGATAGTTTACTGACTATGGTACAATTAACCCGACACTATTTTAATACATAGGTACGATTTACCCACCCGGTGGTACGATTTACCAAGCTAGTTGGATAAATCGTACCGATGACGGAGAAACTTAAAATTGCATTTATAACACTGTATCTATAAGTTTGATAGATTTAATTGCACATAACGGAAGCAGCAGCATATGCTTATTAACTACCCACGTACTTATTTTGAAAATAGTTTTTTTTTTAGTTTTTACAAGGGTTTTTGTAAACCCGGTACAATATACCCAACTTTACCCTACTACTTGCAAACTGCAAATAAAAATACAGCGTTGGGATAGTTTAGCGGTATTATTGTAATTATTTTGAATGGAAATAATAAAATATTTTATGTAAAATAAAATATTAAAAATAAGTAAAATAAAATATTTTAAACTGAAAAAAATTATTTGATGTGTTCAAATTTAAGGTAGGCCCGGCCTAACCTGCCTGTTCTGAAAAACCGCTACTGGTTTGCAGAGAGTCTACTACAATATAAAACGTTAAAACATGTATTTTTGATGCACTCGGGGGTATAAGATGACGGCGACCGTCGATGTTCTACGCTCTCGAATTTCGCCGAAATTTTTGCACTGGGTGGTAGGTAATGGTCTATACAGTAGATATAAATAATAAAATTTGCGGATGGTCCAGTAGTTTTTCCAAAATTAACAAAAATCCTGGATCCGAGATTGCCGTGTTTGTGCATGTCAGAACCGACTCTCCGCCAACTAAATGACGAAATTCGAAGGACGGGATCCTAGATTAGCCAATGTCAGGGGCAGGGAAAACCTACCCTCCGCTCGCCCTTCGGGCGGCTCCGGGCGGTTTTCTCAACCCCTGTGTGAATTGTTACAAACGCCGTTTCGCAAATGCACTCGAAAATGCAGTAACTACGACGATGTTATCACTGCAACGGCATGAACTTGACTGAACACGTTCTATCCCCACCTAGCGTAGCGCAGCATCATTGATTTCGGGGCATGTTGGCGCGTCTTAATCCCCTTCATCTCGTGTTTGAATAAAAAGAACATTGTGCCAGTTGGCTAAAATTACGCTTACGCACCCCCTTGAGGGGGGTGCGCGGAACTGAGTGTGAAAAAAGTTGAGCAGCACGAAAGGTGTTGTTGAGTACTCATGAGGTTTAAAAGTTTGTAGTGGCAATGGCTGTTGTCGGTATCGCACTGCATCTATCCCCACCTAAATTAGCATTGCCACTACCCAAGCAGAGCACACGTGCCGGCAACAGAATGACTTTTTCAAGCTAACATGAAGGTAAACTTGTAAAATTTACATCAAAAGTCGATTTTCAAAATTAAATTGTGAAGTAACCGTTGGGCCGATTTTAATTTACCTCACCTCATAAGAAAGTTTAAAATTTGCTTTTTCAGAATATTTAAGGGGTTTTTATCGTACTTTTGAAGGAAGGAAGCATAGAATATCGACGGTAACCCAAGGGGCGGACAATTCAGCAAATAGACAAAAGGTCTCTCTGGGAAGAAAAGTAAACACACAAATATTTTGCATAGTGAATGGTTAACTAATATATGGGGGTTAAGAAATAGTATTTTTGAAATGCTTGATTTTTACTATTTCGAAGTTAAGTGGAAAATGGAAATCGTTCACCTGCATGTAAATTTTCTTGAGTAGACCAGTAATGTTAGACAGTTTATTACTGTTATTATAAAATCTTTAAGGTATGCAGACAGAAGTCTTTTCGGGAGGAATCAAAGTTATGTAAATAATTATGATAGTTAATAGCAATTATTGCTTGTGATAGCTTTTTTTTAACAGGTGTGAACAGTTTTAACGAAGCTATTTGCATCTGCCAAGGAGGGTTATCAAAGACATGAATTGATCTTTTATACAAGCATACTTAAGTATTCACGTAGTTGTACTGTTTAAAATAATTATGTTAAAATGTGAAAATGCGAATAGATAAACGTAAAAGTGTTAATTTAACAGAAAAAATAGGTGAATTACATTTTATCTCATAATCTCAATTATGCTAAATAAAAAAGTAGACAATTTTTCTTTTTTTGTCTTAATTATTAGACGAAACCAAAGTTTCTATACGAAAATAGAAGTATTAACATTTTGAAAAGTTAAGATGACTTTCTATAAAACACAAGGGCTTTCACGAATTTATTCGACGAGTTCATTTTACATGTAGTTAGCACATTTGCATTTTCTTATCAGTAAACTGACTGCATTTAAGCAGAGAATGTCCAAATGAAAATTCAAATTGTCATCGTTTTAAGTCACACTTGCGAGTTAGATACCTTCGTTGTTCAACTTGATTCATTTTCATTTTGTGTTTCGACTTGATTGTTAGAATTAAATATTAATTCTTACAATTGTTAGTATTTTACTGTCACATTGGGAAATGTCTAGTTGTGTTACTGCACCAGAAACATTTTTATCTCAAGATTGAAGGTACGGACTATATATTAGTAGAGTATATTTTAGATTTTGAAATGTGTGTATCTTTCTAGTAAATATACTACATCCAGTGGCTCCAGAAATTATTAATACACTCCTATGTATAAGCAATGTAAAATGAACCTTTACATTAAGTGGATTTCTTGGTATTAATCTGATTATAACTAAAGAAGTGTTACTGTTTCAATGAAATGTTACTAAATGTACGTATTTTATTCTCTTTTTTTTGTAATACGTTCTTTTCCAATTTTATTTTTCTATATTTGTTAAATTATAAAATATTTAAAATAATACTAGTTAAATAAACGTAATAAAACAATAATATTTTATAATTTTCTCACTAGTTAATAATTTTCAAGTTTATTATATTTGTTAAATAAATAATAAAAATTTGGAAATAATATGAACAGTTTTTATTTTCTCCCTAAAGTAAAGAAAACAACATTATTCATAAGACAAAATGACACCAAAGTAAAGAATTATTATCTGCTCGAAAAGAGTAAAAATTAGTTCTATGCAGTCATCATCTAAATGTAGATAGACTGTCCAAGAAACTAGGTAAGGTCCAAGAAATTAGATAAATTAACAATTAAAATAGAGGGACTGGACATAACACTAAGAGAGTATCCAAATGTTATTAGTGAGGACGATGTGATTATTTATAATAATGTTAATGGGGAAGAAAAATTTATAGCTAAAAAGGTTAGTGATAATTTAAATATTAATTTCGAGAAAGAGACGGAAAATTGGAGAGGTATGTCGGTAGATTGTCAAGAAAGTTATCTAGATAGCAATTTCATTCACGTAGAAAACACCATAAAACAAAAAGAAGTGAGTCAGTTAAATAGTAATGTAAACTTTCCCGATCAAAAGATAAATTCATTGAGTAGTGAGGCACAAGAAATTTTTTTGAAAAGTAGCACTTGTTTTCCTTCATCAAGAAGTCAAGAAGAATTTCTAATAAAAAGGCTTTTACAGGAAATACATTTAAATTTTAATTCAGATGAAATGGTAAAATTTTACGGTGACAGACAATACAATTCAAAATTATTTATAAGAAACGTTAGAAACATAACAAATAACAAGGTGGAGCTCGGATGACCGCAGTTCTAAGGCTTCTATACATATCCTTTCTTTCGGGATTAATTGTAAAGGAAACCTCGATTTGATTCATTAATATGAATTAAGTGCAAATTATTCTTAAATCGCTCCCCAAATATTTTTGTACTTTATTTTTTTATCATATTTAATAAATTCACGGAAAACCACTATTCGATTTATTCTTAATAAAATAACGGATTAAAAAATTAATAAACTGATAATTTACTATTGGTAATATAATTTTACTATATATAAGAAAAAAATACACTAGAAAATTAAGGATTTTAGGATTAGAATTAAGGAGACCTAAAAATTGAATTATGCGGACGGACGGACGGACACGGCACCAGAACATAAGGCTTCTTCATATACTGTGTATAGAAGCCTAAAATCAGGGACACAGCAAAATTAAAAGTATTTCTTAGGTTTATCTTAACCCTTTCAGACCCAGCGTACACTATGACATACGTTTTATAAATTTATTTTGAAGTCGGTGACAAATTAATATGTTACACAGTAGAAAATATAGAGTAAAAATTTTACACTAAAATACAGTAGCTTGTGTTCATATAGGTCCACTCAATTTAGTGTAAATTTTTACACTAACAATTTTAATTAAGTGTAGTGTAATGAGTTCACTAAAGTTTGTTAAAATGTTAACCTTATTTAGAGTACAGTGAACAAAATTTAGTGTTAAATAAAATTAAAAATAGAAATTAATTTACACTATTTTAGGTATACTTCAGATTAATTTCCTGGTTCATCATCATCATCATCAGCTATAACATCCATCGTCGGATATAAGCCTCCCCCAAATTCTTCCAGTCTTCTCGATTTCCTGCTCTTTGCATCCAGTTGTACCCAACGAATCTTTTTATGTCGTCCGTCCACCTCGTCTGCGGTCTTCCAATGCTTCTTTTTTGGCGCCGAGGTCTCCATTCTATTATTCGCCGCTATTAATTTCCTGGTTAAAATACACTAAATAGGTTAAAAAAAACTTAATGTAGTGTGAAAATTTCTTTATTTATAGTAGTAAAATTTACATTGCTAGTGTGTTTTGAAAACATTTAAGTATAGTTTTCACCCAATTAACTCAACGTATATTAATAAAAACATAACATTTAAAGACAAAAATTCAAAACAATTTAAGGATGCCGGAATTTCCGCCTTTAAACGTAATTTTTTTATTAATTTTCGACGAATTAATTGGATAAAACAATACGTTAAAGATACATAGGTACTCGATAATATTTCAGTGCAATTTCGCAATCCGCAATAGTTGTCTTGCCCCTTATCTAAAAAAAATGATTAATAATCTATGTATATGAAAAAATATTTAAGTTCAATACTACCACTTAATACTTGATTTCGCTTCTACCATTTTAATTTTCCATTGGCTTTGTAATAATATAATTTATATTTTGTATACGACTTGTTCAAATAATTCTTCGAAATGTATTTGTAATCCGGGATATAATTCTCCTAATTCTTCACTGCAATTCATAATTTATTAAAGACAATAACACTTACAATCTACGAATTACTATTTAGAAATCTTTCGTCCACACTTCACGTTGTACCCATTTCTAAAAATTATTTAATAAAATGTGTATTTTTTAAATATTATAATCTAACCTTGTAAAAATACATCATACGAGTATAAACAGGAGTTTAGCGTTTTCTGGAAACGGAACTTCAAATATCTTTTTGTTTAAAAAAATTTAAAAGCACCAACGTTACTGTACTAAGTTGCTGGTTAAACTAACAAGCAATATCACTTACCAGCAATACTAAGCAATACTTTTATTTATACCCCGACTATCAGGAGCCTATATAATTATGTAGGTACGTCATTCTTTCTGCGAATTCTTTGTTTGAATAAATATTTGATACTTGACACCTAACCGACACACACTATTAAGAAAGAAATTTACTCTTCATTGTGCTAATTTTACCTTCGAATTAAATTCCATCTATATAGAGAAGTTTTAGTGTTAAAAATAAACTAGTGTATAGTTTAACACTAAAAATTAACACTAATTTATTTACCAACTACACTAAACATTTTACACGACAAAATTTATTACTGTGTAAATAACAATTATTATTCAGTGAAAGAACCACGAGGAATCCAATAAAAATATAAGAAATGCTCTTTGAGCAACATAAACTATAATAATAAATTAATTATAATGAAAATTGTAAAAAAATATTCTGATATGGAACAGCATAACTTTACTTAAGAATAACTCAGCGAAATATCATTATAAGTGCATAATTATTTTTTTGTTAGTTGTTATGATAGTGAACTTGATCTACAAATAATAATTACCTGTATAAAACTCTTATCATTCGTTTTATAATGATTTATATATAGGTACACTATAGTGTACACCAGGTCTTCGTGGTATCATTGTCACGTTTGCGATTTTTTGCTTGTGCTACACAAATTACAAACCATAATAATTTATTGTGTAATTATTAGTTATAAAAATAATATGAGGAGCTTATTTTCAAAACGCAACATGTCCAAAAATGAAAATATTTAGATACAGATATCATACCATAGTCTAAGACCTTTTCTACAAGTAAATTTTAAAATCGTCTTAAGAAACTAAAACTAAAACAGGTCTACTTTTAGACTCTCATAATATACTCTAAAACTAACTTGTAGGGAATGTTTTAGACTATGTTATGATATCTGTATCTAAATATTTTAATTTTTCACATGTTGCGTTTTGAAAATAAGCTCCTCATATGTTGTGTATTATTTGGTGAAGATGATGTTTTAGCCTTATTAGGCGATGGAAGCGTATCTGAGATTGGTGATATGAAAGTGATAACGCAAGTTATTCCGAAATATTACCAATATAAGAATTCCGGGTACGTTTGGTGATTTTTTTTAGATTACCATTTTCAAAAATAATATTATTTGTTTAATTCTATAATATCCTTAATTTTTTTTTATTATTTTAAAAGTAGGCACTAATACAGAACTACCGTTTGCATGCTAATATTACTAATATTATGCCTGATTTACACGTGTACAGTAGCTTAAGCAAGCTTCTAAAATAAGTTACTAAATTTAGTTGCTTGCATGGTCTAGACTATACTTTTAGTACTAAAAGTGTAGTCTACACCATGTAAGTAACTAAATTTAGTTATATATTTTAGAAGCTTGCTTAAGCTACTGTACACGTGTAAATCAGGCATTACTATTACTATATTACTATTATATTACTAATATTATATAAATTATTATTCTGATTTCATAAATGCTCCTTACTCCATTATTAATGAAAACTTGTATCAAATTGATTGGAAGTTTATTGAAGATTCCCCTTCCATAGATAACTGTGTTAGCAAATTCAACGAAATTGTTCATTCTTTGATCGAATCGTTCATTCCAAAAAAGCAAGTGATTGTTAAATGTGATGCCTTCCCTACCTGGATAAGCACAAGCACTAAGCAGTTAATTTTTAACAAGAAACATCTACACAAGTTATACAAGAATTCACCAGATGATGTCTCGTATCGAAACTTTAAAGAAGCAAGAAAACAATGCAAACTAGCTATTGATCGTGACAGGAAAATCCATATTATAGATATTGAAGACAACATATTAAACAATTCTCCTAAGAAATTCTGGTCGTTTATGAAATCAAAGTCTGTGTATAGTGATAGTGACTACCCTTCAAGAATGCATGATGACACAAACGTTTGTGATGATGCCACCGGCATAGCCAATCTTTTTGCCAACTCATTCGAGAATGCATATTGTGAACATCCAGTGAACAAAATATCCAATGCTGAATGGGACTCTCACCTAGCTGATTGCGTTGATCTGTCGCATATCTTCATCACCGAACAGGAGGTGGCAGATAAATTATGCTTGCTTAAGTTATCCTCTAACCCCTGCTCGGATGGTATTCCTGCAATCTTCGTAAAAAATTGTGGTGAAGGCCTTCTAAAACCTTTAACGCTACTTTTTAATAAATCTCTGCAGACCTCCAGTTTTCCCAGTGCCTGGAAGGTTTCAACAGTTACTCTCATCTTCAAGGGTAAAAGTCGCTCACATGTTGGTAATTATAGACCGATATGCATTTTGTCAGTGATCCCGAAACTATTTGAATGGATCGTTACCGATAAGCTCTATTGGGCAGTTAAAGGAATTATTATTGACGAGCAACACGGTTTCTTCAAGCACCGATCGACCGCTACAAATTTGTGCACTTTTTCTGAATATGTTATAAACAATCTGGAATCAGGCTCGAGTGTTGATTGTATATTGTGGTGAAACAAATTGATTTTTATTTTTTTGTTAATTTTGTAAATGTTTGACTCGTCCTGTACAAATTGTTTTGGATTTTGAAGGTTTATGTTGGTATTTGGAAAGAATTTGTAAAAATTGCGATGGGTGGTGTGACGGCCATGCCGGACGAACGTTGTTATAAATCGTCCAATTTTGAGTCCTTATAGGGGCATATTTGATTTTTAAGTGAAATAAAAACAGATTATAATTTGTGTAATATTGCGTTTGATTAAAAAAAGGGTGAGAAAATTAAAATTTATTTATGAAAATTTTGTTAATGAAGCAAAATTAATAAGTGTGCAAGCCACATCTGCACTGCATGGCCGGCTTGTTAAAAGTGAATCGCACCATTAAGGCAATAAAAAATAACTAGTTAGAAAAATTTTTAAGACAAAAAGAACATTACAATATATACAGATTTCACAAAAGCCTTCGACCGTGTACACATTGATAGGCTGATATTCAAGTTGGGCAAGCTTGGTTTGGGTGCCAACATACTCAATTGGCTTTCTTCTTACTTGTCCAATCGTCAACAAAGAGTTAAAATTAACAACTCCTACTCTCGGAATATATCCGTAAAATCCGGAATTCCTCAAGGTTCGCATCTGGGTCCGTTACTATTTATTCTGTACATTAACGACATTATATCAGTCTTCAAGTATTGCAAATTCTTACTTTACGCTGACGATCTAAAAATCTTCAAGGTCGCTAATTCGTCTTATGATCTCAACCAAATCTCTATTGACCTTCGCTCGTTCGAGTCGTGGTGTAGCGCTAATTTCCTGCAATTAAATATTTCTAAATGCAAATCTCTTTGCTTTACACGCAAACTTAGCCGCCCATATCGGACATACCAATTGTCAGGAACCTCGATTGAAGCTGTTTCTAGTTTCAAAGATTTGGGTGTAACTGTCGAATCTAATTTTAGCTTCACATCACACATAAATGAAATTATTAGCAAAAGTAGCAGTATGTTGGGTCTTATGTTACGACATGCTCACGAGTTCACCAGCTTGCGAGTCTTAAATTTATTGTTTGCTGCCTTTGCTAGATCGCATCTGGAATACTGTTCCACGGTCTGGCATCCGTACCATTCCAGCCATGTTTCTCGGATTGAGAAACTCCAAAGAAAATTTGCAAAATTTCTTTGCTTCAAGTTCCACATCTCTTTTGATGTGGATTATGATCAGCTGCTAAGTTATCTTGGATTGTCTCGTATGGATAACAGGAGGAAGTATCTAGATCTGTGCTTCTTCTTTAAACTATTGAACAACGCTATCGACTGTCCAGCTTTGCTGCTTAAGCTAAATTTTTGGGCTCACCCTTGCGTGGTCCGGAATCCCGACCTTTTCTTGCCGGATTTCCACAGGACAAATTATGGGATGCACTCGCCTGTTTCAGTAATGCAAAATCTAGCCAACAAGTCCGATGCTGACTTCTTTACGAACTCTCTGGCGCAGTTCAAATCTACGACGAGATGCTATCTGCACATTTAGGTGTTTGTTGTATTACTATTATTATTTTTCTTTTTTGGTTATTGTATTTTTATTAATTAACTTGTTTCTTTGTTTGTATTTGTTTTTGTATTGATTTTTGTTTATAGTTATAAGGATTTAATCCGTAAATAAAGACATTATTATTATCATTAACTTCAATAATTTTTATTTGAAATTTAAAAACAATTATTAAAAAAGTTTAAATTTCGTTCAATTAATTTTTGTTTATATTAACCTTAACAAGTTTAAGTTTGAATTGCTGTTTGCTTAAAATAAATAAAACATTTTATTAATAAAAGTAATTGGTAAGGCAAATCATAAAATCCAGTCCACGAGAACCCAGTGTACACTATAGTTAGGGTGACCATAATTTTCGGAACAAAAAAGAGTACAATAATGTATTATAGTGGATTTGAATTCTCCAATGCGCCGCAGGCGAAAATTTACGACATTTCAAGGTCAACGAGGTTTGAAGAAAAGTTCAAAAACTACTGGTAACAAGGCACAAGGCACTTTGGAAGCAATGCCGTTAAAACAGTTGAATAATTTAATTTTGTTTCGTTCGAACTTTAACTTTTATTTAAATATAAAATAAAATGCTGTTCGATACCTCAGTTTCAAAGTGTAACAACTCAAAAAGAGTTAGTTTTGAGATAACTCAGCTTTTACATTTTACTATTTCGTTAAAATTAAAATAGTTTTTGTTTGTTTACAGATTTGATAATCCAAAGAGTATATCAAACAAAGACTATGAGTTCTTGACCATAATTTTCCTAATTGTTGGAAAACTGTTGTTTGTGAAATTTCCCATACTTATCTCATTTTCACCAATTTCGGACTTGTTACACTTTGAAACTGAGGTATCGAGTTGTTTACTTTTCGACTTTTTGCATCTTAGGAAAAAAGTACATTTAGGTGTACTTTATAAACCTTTGAAGGACACTAGGACATCATTCAAAAAGAAAGTACTGTCCTAATAAAATAAGTACATATGGTCACCCTAACTATAGTGTACATACCTGTATTTTCGTGTATAATTATCAGAAAATTATGAAACTCGTTGGAAACACTTTTTAGAATACACTAACACGAAATTTGAAAAAAAATAATTTTTTTTCAGCCAAAAAAAGTCGGGTCTGAAAGGGTTAAGGGGGAAATATGGAAAATTCCATTACAAGAGAAATTCGGGACTTAAAAGACAAAAATTTAAAATAACTTCTAAATTATTGAAACCAAAGTTAAACCTAGATCTGCAATTCACAGTAAAAAGAACCTACAAATAAACTTAATGTTTTTTAATTTCACTTAATTTGAAAATTTTACCTACTGGTAAAATATTCGTTGATAAATTTCTCAACTTTGAAAAACAAATTTTCATTCATTGTCATCCATTGTTAATTTCACTTACTTTTTAGCTGGTTTATCAATGTTCAGTTTATTACGTTATGATAAGTATTTGAAAAACATGAAGTACTATTCAATTACCAATTAAAATATGTAAATTCTCTTTATATAATGAAATATCTTAATGATGTACATGTTAATTATATTATATTATAATATTTTTTATTTCATTCCATTGATATTTAACTTTACTAGCTCTTTTATTTAACAAGGTTTATCTGACGAGTTCCGAAGAACGAAACACGTTTGATCAAAAGTGTCATAAACTATCATTCATTGTATTATTACGTAAGTTAAAAATCAATTTTTTTCAATTTTTGCAGTTTAATTAACATGTACATCATTAAGATATTTCATTATATAATTTCACATGTTACGAATTAATCCTATCAAGTAAATTCTCTTTATATAAGTTACGAATGTTTTTGATGATTTTCTACCGCTGCAGTGTAGGCAGCAATATTTATGTTTTGGCGCTTTACATTTGATTTGAATTGCTACTCGTTCATGCAGAATTAAAAGTTTGTAATATAAGGGATTAGTAGTTTAAGAAAGTTACAGTGAAGACGTTAGTAAGTAATTTTTATTCCCGTCTGGTGTTGTTTTGTTTAAGCTTAATTTACATTATTATGCAGTATATCTATTAATTAATTCAGTTATGGAAGAAATAAATAATATTATTATTCAATCTCCCATTACGATGGAAACCTTGTTCATAGGTTTAAATTTGCTGGAGAAATGATATGGCACAAATTTATTCCTCCAATAACATCAGAATCTTTAAAATTTGAAGGATTATACTTATATAATTCCCAAATCAATAATAATAGTTAGTTAATTTCTACAATGTTATTAATTATTATTTACCTATAATATTATGTTCATGTACTGAATTTTTGTAAAAAAAATAGATTTAAGTTTGAATTTATTGTAGTCGAGAGTTTTTATTTTCTTATTATGTTTATTTTTATTGTAGGACTTCAAATTTTGAAATTAAATCGTTATTTGAAAAAATGCACTGTTTTTTATGTTTATTTGCAGCATAAAGTATTACCTACCTTTAATAAAACATTTTAACAAAAATTGAAAATAAATGTACTAGTGCTTTAGGTAATTTACCTGCAAATTCTTAGTGAACTAAACAATTAGTTTCAACAATTGCTCTTACATTTGAGATAAATCAGAAAAAAATTCCATTAATTTCACTAAACCTACTGGTATTTTGCTTACTAAATGCAAGTGTAACTACAATTGGAGGTGGTAACTGCATTATAAAACCATAAGATAATAACTATTTTCATATCAATATAACTAGAAGTTATGGCAATTTATCTCTAAAGGAAAATGCTTTTAGCAAGTATTATAAGTCAATATCAAAAACCTTGATAATATTTATCAAACACTCATGGTAAATTTATTACAAATTTAACTAATATAACAAGAGATTTAAAATATTTTTGCTTACTTCAGTCGGTGAAATTAACAAACCATATATGTTATATCTACAACGGGTACTAGTGATATTATTTATCTTAATTTAAAGGTACGTGTTGCCAATTCAGGTCGTTGGCGATTTAACATTATTATGAAGTGGACCCTATTTGCCATGGGTTTTATGGAAAATTAACATTATTTTAAGATAAATTGCCAATTTTTTTTTTACTGTGTAAGATAAAAAGAAAAAATATAGAAATTGAAAACAAAAGAATAACTCGAACTTTGACGTCTAAACCAAAATTTAAGGAGATGGATGCAAAAATACTACCATATGAAAGTGCATCTGAAATAAAGATAGTTCAAAGGATAAACGTGAAGAGTAAAATGAAAAAATAGTAATTACACAAAACAAAATCGGATAACAAAGAGATAATAAAACAAATTAATAAAACTTACCGATATGATACTGAAGTAACAACATCTTAACGTACAACAAATATCAAAACGATGAATAACCATAATTATAACTCCAGATATTAGTGAATTAAAATAACTACTAATTTAAAACAGAATTTTATCAAAAACAAATCCGATGCAACTACAATAAGAATAAAAATTTAAGTTTGATAAATAAATTAATAAATAGCAACAATAAATGTCAAAATCAATATTAACAACAATATGAAAAATAAATGTATTTTTAAGCAAAAATTATTTGAAAAATTTAGAAGAAGATTGATGTTTTCTAAGAGATTATGTAATAGCTGTTAATAAAAATTAAGTAGATTTATTAAGAAGAATTGAAGATTTTATGATAGAGTATTGTGAAGATTAAGAGGTAATGAAGTAATTAAGTTTTATAGGGAAGAGTTTGAGAAAGTAAGGTTAATGAAAATTGCCAAGAATACAAAAAAATATATGTTGAAGAAGAAAGATTATGATACGTTGGAAAAGTTATTGCAAATTATTAGAAGAAAAAAATTTAAAAGGAAATCAGAAGAAAATTTACAGAAAATTTTGAAAAATGGTTATTAATTAATTCTATTTCAAAATCTCAGTGATGAACGAAAATTAAAATAAAATATCATATTTTTATTTTATTTTAAAATTTGTAATTTGCGCGGAAAACAAATGTTGGTATGAGGAGTGATATGAAGATGAAGGTCGAAAAGATATTTTTAAGGCGATGAAAAGATAAAATTTGGTATTTGTGAAAAATTAAATAAAAAAAAAAGTTAAGTTATTTTTATTGATAAATTCAATTAAAAGTTAAATAAAAAACATAGCAGTATTCGCGTTTTACAAAATGTGAAGCGCCACGTAGTATCCTTAGCGGTAACTAGCATAAGCGGTATTCGGCGTCATTTTCGCTTTGAGTGTGTACTAAGTTTTTAGTGTTTTTTTAAGCAATATGGATTAAATCCTGAAAAGTTAATGTAGTAATATGAATTGAAGAAGTGTTTACGGGTGTCATAGTAAGTCTGGCCAAACAAAAATTTTAAGTTTTTATACGTTTCCACGCAAAAATAGTAGGATATAGTACGGATAACCAATAAGTTTAATTTGATCAAAAAAATCGATCGTAAACTTGCATGGGAACGAGTTTTATTACGGGCAACTCCAGCTACTCAATCCTTACGTGTATGTTCTCTACATTTTAAAAAATGTAATCATTTCATTACAGATGAGAATCATATTCGAGCAAGGTAGAAGTATGATGCTGTTACTTCTTGCAATTTACCCAGGTGGATAAGTCATGGGATGCAAGACACCACAACATCAATAGCAACAAAACGACATCGTCGTAAATAAGAAACACCACAAACTGTATTTTGCAGAGCCTGCTGCAGTAGATGCTGACAATCAAACATGTTGCAGCAATAATCAAGAGCTGCTCACAGAAATTGAAAATATTACAGTCGAAAAAATACACTCTTGTTTAAGAGATATTCCAAAGCACAAACAATGCTGGAATTCAAGTTCAAAGTGGGGACATAATTACATTGTTCGCAACAACCATTGATGAGGTGTTTTGCATTTAAAACTGCTTCTCCCTCATCGATACATCTAGAAGACGGCAGAGTATCTAAATAATTAAATATTTTTGTTAATGAAAGTATAATGGTGTTCTGTCGGTAGCTATTTCCTCTAAAAGAAAATTTAACAGTTAGTTTCCTGCAATGAATAAATTATGACTTAATAAGTGTATTTCCGTCTTTTTTTATGTTTCTCTATATACTTACCATTAGCTATCATTTAAATTATAAAATTAACTAATGTAAACCAAATTGATTTAAAAAAACGATTTCCAATGTAAGCAACGCAACAGCGCCACCTATCGGTAGTGTAAAATGCGAATAGAGAAATATAATATAAATTAATAATATAAATTATAATATAAATAATAAATTTATTAGACCTTATACACATGTATAGAAAAAATTGGTTAATGTATTAGCTACTGTATTTAGGGATTCATTTCGTAATTATACGATAATCATCGCAGATAGTCGATTATATTTCGGTTTGCATAATCGCTCACTATCGTTTTTATGCGTTTATCCGCATCCTCATATTTTTTTTATTTTTTCGGTGGTTCGTGGCCTGCTAGTAGGTGTTCATAGAACATATCACGTCCTCTTTGAACTTTCTTCAATGCATCGATGAATTTCCATAAAATGGGTTTTAATAAATTTATTATTTATCTATTAATGTTTAAATTTTTCCAAATTATTTTTCTTTTTCTTTCTTTTCTTCAAATATTTTATCCTCGCGCAGAACTACAATTACAACTTTTTTCTGGCAATATTTTTTGAAAATTTCATTTCACAGAAAAGCAGAAAATTATGAAAGGCAGTTGCAAAACAAAAGATTGTTATTCTCGCGCCGAAAAGTCTTCGCGTTGAACTGTCTTCGCGTTGAACTGTCTTCGCGCCAAACTGTCTTCGCGCCAAACTGTCTTCGCGCCGAACCGTCTTCGCGCCGAATCGTTTTCGCACCGAATCGTTTTTGCGCCGAAACGTCCCATCCCGACCCGAGAAAATTAACATGTAAAAACTAATTTATACAAATTCCTGCTTCCCTAATTATTTTAGAGAAAAAATGAAAGACAAAAATAATGCAGCAATATAAACTACATTTATATATGATAAAGAGCATTAGATTTCATCTGGTGTTTTAAAGGGTCCAAAATTCTTTTAAAATTGATAAAATTTTCATTTTTATCATACCGGCCATGAAATAAATTCAATGTAATTTCAAAATAAGTTCCTTATGAAATTCGTTCTGGAGTGAACGTCGGCCATGTTAACCAGTTTTTCACAGTGCGGTAAGATGTTGTTTCATCCCCATATAAAGAATTAAGAGTGCATGGATGCATTCGTATCTTGATAATCCTCGTCGAAAGTTCTGAAAACTAATCGCACGAAAATGTTCACAACTTAATTCTATTTATTGGCCCAGATGAATTTTTGAAGATCATGTAAAGAAAGAAATGATGATTGTTGGTCAAAATGTTCTAACCGAAGCACTCCTGAAATTCATTTCGTGCAAGTGCAAGAAGAGATACGGTCGAGCCTGTAGATGTAGGAAAACAGGCTTGAAGTGTTATGTTATCTTCACACGATGTCATGGAGAGTCGTGTGAAAACACTGCCGAGATTTTTGTGAGCTCAGGAGTAGAAAAAGAAGACGACGACGACGAAGAGAATGAAAACCTGAACGTTGCAAAATTATTGGCACACGGGATTGAAGAAGACAACGAAAATGAAAACTTGGAGGAGGAGGAAAGAAACTTGCAAAAAGATAGAAATGAGTCTGGACTAATCGTGGAATAGGCCTACTCGGGATACCACATGAAATAAAACAAAATATGTATGTATCAATTTTGTAAATAAGTCATTTCCACTCCCCACTCCTCCGAACAGCTGACTGGGAGTTTCGTGTCAAATCCAAAGGCAATCCAATGTTATGTGATTTGTGAGGTTATAGGTAGTTTCGTTAAAAAATGTAATTTTTTAAGGAATTTTGTCGATTTTTATTGCATTTTTAGCTTTTGTGATCCGACAGTGATTGTTTTATAACAAACGGAACAGCTAAAATCTACTATACCTACAAATAATTGAATAAATTTGATAAAATTAATTAAATTAAAAAAATTTACATTTAAACCGTTTCTCACCAGTACGATTAGATCAATTCAATTATTTGTAAGTATAATGGATTTTAGTTGTTCCACTTGTTATGAAACAATCACTGTCGAATCACAATAGCTAAAAATATGAAAGAAATCGACAAAATTTCTTAAAAATTACATTTTTTAACAAAACTATTCATAACCTTAAAAAATCATATGGCATTTGTTTTGACACGAACCTCCCAGACAGACATCTCGGAGTGGGGAGTGGAAATGACCTATTGTAGAAATTTGATAAGCTTCATTCCGATGTAACTTGTGAACTATTCATCTCATTGAAAAATATTTCCTCCAAAAGTTGTAGGAAATTTTATGCTCTATAATTTTTAAAAGTAGGTGGCGCTAGAGGGAAGATATTTTTGTAAAACTAGTTTTCGCCGCCATGTTTTTTCAAGGTCGCAAACTGGGAATATTAATTATGACACCAAACTGTACAAATCTACCAAATCAGAACTTTCCTTGACATTTTGTAATTAAGAACCTACCCATTGCCTGGACTAAGAGCCAGCTTATCAATCTCTAGTTAGTGTCCCAAGTAAATTTATCTGACAAGTATGTATGAATTTTGGTTGATCAATGTTTAGTTAGTATTTACTTGTAGAATAAATTTACCAACCTATAAGATATTTACTTGCAGCTCAAAGCTGCTAATAAATTACTTATAAGTGCTAACTAGAACCCGACCATTCACGATTTGTATCGTTTTACTGATCGTTGAACATCGTATTGTTTTGTATTGTTTTTATTCTCATAACCTTAAATTATATTCCTATTTTTTAGATAAAAATAGAAATTTTACACGAAATCATCATACGGATTATGTTCTAGCTATTTATTATTCCTAAAATTATTATTTAGTATTATAATATATTATCGGTTTACAATTTTCATGAGCAATGGATTAAATAATTTAATAATGTTAATACGTCAAGCGAAGTTTTTTCTTTAAATTGTTTATTTAAATAATTATGTAGTACTTCTTCGCAAATGAAGAACACTGCTACAATTGACATCTTAACTTCAAAAATTGAACTATTATTTTAAAATTTAAAAAAAATACTTTTATATCAACCCAGGACCGCGCCAGCATCAATGGCCGCCTGTGTGCAGAACCAAATTTGCCGCCGCAAAATTTATATTTTTGTTGCAAAATATAAATGTTATGTAGTACATACCTAGTTTAACTGTAACAAATCAAATTAATTTAAGTGAAATACAGAAATTTTAAATAAGTTTTATTAACAATAAAATTTACAAAAAAATTAGTGGAATAAAATTAATAAAAAAACAACAAAATTTTAGAAAATCATAAAAAAGCAACTTTCCTAGCTTTTTTCTCCGCAAATTCTTTAATTACTATTCTAAATCGATGGAATCCATCGTGTCGCTTTCTATTGCTGTTATAGCCAGATTATTTAATCTGTTTTGT
The DNA here is from genome assembly GCA_963170105.1 of Cantharis lateralis. Taxonomy (NCBI): domain Eukaryota; kingdom Metazoa; phylum Arthropoda; class Insecta; order Coleoptera; family Cantharidae; genus Cantharis; species Cantharis lateralis. The sequence goes on from OY720629.1 coordinate 18,282,438, forward strand.
GACATTGTACACATTTTTTTGTAATTTGCATATAATTTTTAAATCTTTTTGGCCGCCCTTGAATTTGGCCGCCCGTGTGCGACGCACACATTGCACACTGGCTTGGCGCGGCCCTAATCAACCCATAAATAACTATTCAAATCATAACCAAGCAGAACTAATTATTCGTTTTTTAAAAAATCGCTTTCAATATTTAATTGTTAATTTCAGACTTGATAATGTATGCCATGCATACGAAACATGTCGTCTAATTAAAGAATAAAAATTATAAAATAATATATAATTTTATCATTTGCGAAGAAGTATCTACTACATAATTATTTAAATAAACAATTTAAATTTAAGCGTGTTTTATAATAAATTACTATACAAGTGTTTCAGTTACAATTGTCACTAGATTCTTTGTATATGAATCGCGATAAAACAGCTGAGGAAGCTTGCAGTATTTCTAGCAGACGTAGGTATCAGAAATTGCGTTCAGTCAAATTAGATCAAACTTTCACGAATAGCGGAACTAACCGATAGAAAGTTGAAAATTGGTACAGAGGTACATTAGGGCTTATGTTTGAACATACTGTAACAAACGAAACTACGTGAACGTTCGAGAATGTTCGGTAGACGTTCGAGAACGTTGAAGAGTAGCCGAGTGAGTCATGGGAGATAAGCGGAGATATTGCAGTATCGCAATATTCTAGAAGGTTCTGCGAATATTCTAGAAGGTTCTTCAAATATTCTAAAAGCCCATGTTAAATATAAATTCGTGGACTCTGCTTGGTGGAGTCAGTCAACTCCGAAGTTGTGAACGTTGCAAACCACTGGTGAAAATAAATAGTGATACGAAGTGTTATATAAATATTGTGACTCGGTTTAAATAAATACAGTGATTTAGTTTAAATAAATACAGACTTATTATTTAGTGATTGTTATTAGTTTTGTGTTTTAGAATTAGTGGACAACTTAGTGTTATTTTAATAACTGTACTATACCATTTGATTATAATTAGCTCTTTATTTGTAAATTGTGTAAATAAATAAACGATATTTGTTACAATACTAAAAGTCGGGACCGAAACTCCTTGGGCTCGAGCCGCCATTTTGGAAAAAGTGTACGACTCCAAATCACTTTTTCGCTGATATCTCAGTAACACCTCGGTGAAGTTATACGTGATTGTATTCTTGTTTGGTGCTCGCGGAATTTATGACAATCTTTATTTCAGGCCTCTCGAGACTCTTCCGAGGGTTGAACACCAACGAGATCATCACCAAATTTCCTTTTTCCGAACCACCTCTATACAAAGCTACATTTCTGTGACCCGACAAACAATTTGCTACTTGATAACACTAATGCCCATACCTATAGTCAATACTTCTCCAATATCGGTCTTGAGTCTTACTTACGTACGAAATCAACCAATCAAAATAAACAATTTCGTGCTCAAGTTTTGCTCCAGCCAAGCATCGACTATAGGTACAGGCATAATTCTTCAACCGTAACGTCTTTTGGTTTTGAAAAACGAATCTTCAAAGTTCTTTTTGGACAGACTTCTCCAAGTAATGAGGAAGCACAGGGGTGATACATACTTATACCACAGATTAAATATACTACAGATAGCTCGCGCTTATGGGAGAAAGAGTGTCCCTTTTCAGGTATTTGGAAGCCAATTTTCTTAGTATGGAAGCCATTCACTTTATATTATAGAGGCGCTGGCTGTTGTTACGGTCCGGAATTAACATCGATGCAGGGGTGATTCTGATGGTGGGCGAATGGATGGCATAATGAATTTCTAAGTTAATATCGAATTGCCATGCCGTAGTCGTAGGTTCGATCCGCGACCAAGTATAGAATTTTTTTTTAATGAAAAATTCGAATTTTAATTCACACCATTCCTATTTTTCTTGCGGCTTTAATTAATTCTTGGTGAATAGGCACAGCAGCCGAATTCTTTTGTTCTCCGTTTGGTCCTTCTTAAAGTGAAATAGAAACGAACATTTCCCTACATTGATATTTTGAAGCGAATTAAGCTATGTTGAACGCTCTGGGTTGATAAATGTTATCAACCACATTTTTCCTAAGATTTCAAGTTCGTTGGCGACATTTTCGATTTTGGGTTTTGCGAGAGAAGTTTGTGGTACTTGCGAAGTGTTTTGAAATTAGGAATTATTCGAATTCCTTCCGAATATTTCGGGATAATTCACTTCACTCAGCGTTGCAGATTTTTTGCCGTTTGCGAAGACATTAGGTCTTATCTCCTTGGAGGATTTTTCATTCGGCTTCTTGTAAGTACCAATTCCGAATTTTGTAATACAAACTATCGTTGTAATTTTCTTTTAGCTACAAATTCTCGCCATTTCCATTTTATTCTCAAAAACGGATCCAGGAAAATTGAACCCTCATAACATCTTCGAGGTAGCATTGGCATTCGCTTAATTTTCTTTTTTTTTTAAACCATTTGTTTTAGGGTCCTTCCTTTTCCCCAATTATTATAATCACGGAGAAAAAAATCTGTGGAAAAAGCTTTTATTACCTAGCTGTTGACCACCTGCCGAGATTGTCGAGGCATCGTATATACAGATAAGTGTTTGTTCCTTTATTTTTTTTTGCAAAGTTGAATTTTGTTTTATCGTGCAAGTTCTAATCTTCGCTGCCATTCGTGATTGGGCAGAGAGTTGGTCGTTGAGAGGCTATTTATAAATCACGTGGCGCCAGGGCACTTACAGCCCTCTCAACATATTTTTGGTATACTTAAGAACTCGCCGATCTGTGTTTTTTTTATATATAATATAAACTGTTGGGTGTTTGCTGGTTTTCCTTCTCCCTTGCTGGGCTAGCCAAGGGTATTAATTGCCAGTAACCCTGAGATCGGGGAAGCACACTTTCTATTCCCCAGATTTAGTAAAACCGTGGCACTGTTCGTGTTTATTCGTGGTTACGTTATCATTTCTCTTCTAGCCGCGGTTGGTGTACGATCGTGCTGCTAGGCATTCATTAGCTTACATTGCTAATGTAGCGATATACCGTGAATATGGTCGGTTACTTACGGAGTTTTCCTGCTGGTACCCCACCAGAAATATTGTCATGTATTTTTTGTATAAAATTGTGTAGGGGGTAGTTTTATTTTGATTATGTTTGTAAATTGTTTATTTGTGTTGCATTCTGTATAAGTTGTCTTTATTTTAAATTGTTTATGTTGGTATTGGAAAAGGTAAAACTTGGCTTTTTGAATGCCGTAGGTCAACGCGTATGGACGCGTTGATAAGACGTAGAGTTTTTCTGTTCCATTTTTGGGAATAAAGTTATAAATTTGAGAATATTTTGAAAAATAAAAAGTGATAGTTTTGAAGAATTGATTTTATTGAGATTTTAAAATTTGGATGTTTAGTTTAATGATGCCGTAAGCCTGAGTGCCGTTTTGCTTGGTAAATGTGTTAAAATTAAATTTGCGATAACGATAAGAATTTGTGAAGTAAACCAAACTTTCTTAAAATTTAAAATTAAAAATTTTCCTTCGATAACTAACAAGGAGGGGACCTAAAGTGGTACCAATCGATTTCGATGAAAGTCGGGTATTTTGTAGAGGTATTTACCCTAAGTATCAGGTTAACCGGAATTACCCAGATGAGGCTTAGTTTCCAAGAAAACGTTTCATTAATCGTATATGTACCAGTAACTATGACCACTTTCTAAGTAAGTCCGCATAGGTAAATGGTTAACGAATATGACTTTAGGAACTGGTACGAATGTAGTTCCGGGTTCAATTCCAGCCCGGGTCAAATTTTTTTTTATAATTTTTGTTTAAAATTTTTTATTTGTATATTTTCTCGTTCAGTTTTACTAAAAAGTTCTGAATAAACATGCGGTTCTTGATAATACTTTGTACAGTTTGAAACGTAAAAATGCGGCCATCAAGATGCGTTTATTTTTAAGATTTTGTTCAAGTTTTTAAAAGGGCCCCTTTATTGGGAATTTCCTGCATCTTTTTTACCTGAATTTTTTATTACTAAACCACCCGTTCACCCCCAGTCATTAGCATTAGCAATATCATTCATTTTAAAAGGAATTGAAATAGAAATCTGTTAATGATAATGCTAATGACTGGGGGTGTACGGGTGGTTTCGTAATAAGAAATTCAGGAAATTCAGGTAAAATGGATGCAGGAAATCCCCAATAAAGGAGCCCTTTTAAAAACTTGCACAAAATCTTAAAAATAAACGCATCTTGATGGCCGCATTTTTAAGTTTCAAATCTGTACAAAGTATTATCAAGAGTTTTTATTAACGACTTTTTAGTAAGATTGAACGAAATAATATATAAAATAAATAAATTTAAAACAAAAATTATAAAAAAAAATTAACCCGGGCTGGAATTGAACCCGGAACCACATTCGTACCAGTTCCTAAAGTCATATTCGTTAACCATTTACCTATGCGGACTTACTTAAAAAGTGGTCATAGTTACTAGTACATATACGACAAATGAAACTTTTTCTTGGAAACTAAGCCTCATCTGGGTAATTCCCGTTAACCTGATACTTAGGGTAAATACCTCTACAAAATACCCGACTTTCATCGAAATCGATTGATACCACTTCAGGTCCCCTCCTTGTAAGATTTATAAAATTTTACGAAAAATAATATTACAAATTGGCATCCCAAGAACGTGGGGCGTGGTTTTTTAGAACCGACTTATAGACCCTGAGATTAAGTAAAAAGATAACTAAAAATTTAACGAAAATTATATGAAAATTAAAAATGGATGAAATCTTTAAATCTATGAAGGATATGTTAAATGAACATGCAAAATATGTAAACAAAAACTTTGAAGACATAATCAAAAACTTGAAAAACATAAACAAAAACTTCGAAGACAACAAAAAACAATTAGACCATATTAACAAAAAGGTAGATTTTATAAATGAAAACAGGGTGGACATCAACATGCCTTCACTACAATTGGAAGAAATAAAAAACCAAGAAAAAATTAATATTATGGATGGACTGGTAGAGATTGTTACAAAAACAAGCAAAGTGCGTAAAACTAGAAAAACGATGATTGAAAATAAAAAATTAAAATTTGGATCAAAAAGGAAAATCATAATTGGATGTAATAAAAATTTTGGAATGGTTCAACAAAAAAAAGCAAAATTGCTGGAAGTAAGAAAATTAAATTAGAACCAAAGAGAAAAATTGATAAAAATAAGAAAATTAAATTTGGATATTATAAAAAGAAAACTGGTAATAAAAAGAAAAGTAAATCTGGACTGCGACAAAAATTAGAAATCAAAATTTGGATTATGTGGACGAAAATTGGAGGAAGGATTGGGAAAATTCTGGATATGTGGACTTCCAAAGATGAAATTATCTGGTGGAAATCAAGGAGATGGAGGTAAACAAAAATAGGATGCCGGGTGACAAAATCGAGTAATTATAAAATAAATTTAGATAATATAATTCTTTAAAGTGAATATCCTTGTGATTAATTTTGAAAATTTGTTTTTTTTTAAGTTAAATAAAAATATTTGTAATTTTGTAAATAATTAATTTTGAATGTAATTTATCTGCATTTGAAGAAAATTGTAAAATGGTATAACTTAAAATTTTGAAAAATTGTATCATTGAAAAATTGGATTTTGTTTAATTTAAAATTTGATCTGAATTTTGTAAACAGTCTGAATATTGGAATATTTATTATTGATAATTTTGGTTTTGTTTAATTTGAAAGTTTATTTGATTTTTAATAATTTTGAACATGACATTTTATTGTTTTTAATTGAAAAACACCTTGGTTTTGTCACACCTTAAGTACACTTTATGTGTACTCTGTTTCTAATCGTCGTTCATTCTTATGGTCAAATAATTTGGTATTTGCCACCAAGGGCGTGAAAACGCTATGCTAATCAAATGGAGAAAAAGTTCCTTCACTATTTCACGATTATAAGAAAAACTACTGCGAATTTCGGAGTAAATGAAACAGTAATATAAAGTACAATGTTACAGTTTCATGACTAATCAATTTTGATTAACAATTTAATTTAAAAACAATATTTTGAAGGAGCACAATAAAAAGATGCATTTTGAAGCATGGTTGATATTTAAAGGTTTACCTTTGTTAAGTTGGTTTACTTATATAACAATTACATTCATCAGAATCAGAAGAAAATTTACTTCAATTACATTAACACTATTTCAAAAAATTCTTTATAATTTCAGCAATAATCGTGAAATACGGAATTTGCAAAGTACCTAGTAAAATTGTAATGTTTAAACTAGTTTATACGTATGTGGCAAATAATAGTTCAATTATACTTTTATTGATGGCGTTGTTTTCATATATAATTTCCCATGTTCATAGATTATCGATCATTTTGTTCGATTCCTCTGCGAGTCGGGCCGATTGTTTTCGAAAATATGTACGAGAACAAATAATGATAGGATAATATTCTGTTCAAAAAGGAAATTCCGTGGACTATCTCCCGACGAACGTCTAATTTGTTTTATTTTAAATTACATTTGTTTTTTATCAATATGAAAAGAGTGTCGGTTATAGTTTTGTTTATTAAATATTACAAATGTCTAGTTACCATTCGTTATTATTTCTTTTGTTTATAGCAACCTAAAAAATAGAACTCAAAATCCCCCCCCCCCCAAATTTGAATTAGCCCCTTCAAAATAAATGGACTACTCTAAAAACATGAACGGTTTCTTTTTCCACTGATTGTCAAGGGTTCCTATAATTCCATATTTATTATTTTATTATGTTAAGCAAAAAAAAGGTTTTCGAAAGGTTTTGAACGTAATCATAACATTAAAATGATCGATTTGTCCATATTACTCGTGATTGGTAGATTTTACTAGGCAACTTAAATGTTCGCTAAATTGAAATCTGATTAGACTACATTTTTGAAATGAGATCTGGTGATTGGTGCACAGGTTAGTTATGACGTCAGAGGGAGATAGTCTGGTTAATTTAATTTTTCAAATATTAAAATTCTACAGTATTCCTCATACCCTTACTATTTATTAATTACTTTATAGGATTGAACTAGTCAAATCTCTTTTTGAGAACGAACATGTGTTTAGCTGAAGGATTAAAAAAGTCACATAAATGAAAACAAAGTGTAAAAGGTGTAAAACTTTTATTTATTGTTTAAATTAACATGAATGTTAACTTCACCGTAATTATTAATCGCAAACATTTTTCCAAAATCCCATAATTCTTAACCGGATTTTATCCGGGACTTCGTGGCCTTAAAATCAACCAATGCAGGAACTCCAACTAGTGTTGGCACTCTTGTCTTGCTTTTTCTTGTTCTTGTCTTGTCTTCTTTAAATGTTCAGGTAAATAGTAAGAAATTATGCGTACAATTTTTAAACAGATTAAATTAAATACTCTTTTTAAATCTTGAATCTGGAAATTCCAGCAATTTTACCACCAGAAGCCCCTTTAAATGATGCAGGTGGTTATGAATGGTAAAATTTGTAAATAGATTAAATTAACCCTTTATAGGATACCGGAACATATATGTACCACTAGGTATATTTCTAAAATACTATACAATAAAGCATTGATTATTAACTTAATGGAACTCTATAGGATGTAGTTATGTTATCTGCTACATATTTGTGCCAGTTTTTAATTGCTCTACCATCTACATAAGAAAAAGTGAAATGTGGTACATATATGTACCAAAGAGCGTTTGAGGTTGGTGTTTGTGACAGCATATGATTTTTGATTATTTTAACCGTTTTTAAGATTTACCTTGTGTCCAAAGCAGTTTTATAAGGTCCATATTAAACCTTTCTTCTATAAGCATTACACTGTGTAGTAAAATTTTTACACAGGGAGAAGAAATTTTGAATATTATATAAATATTTCAATTTGAGGTTAGAATCATTATAATTTGCATTATTTTAAAAAAATCATCCCTAACTAACTGTAATTTCTTCACATGTAAAAATATTATTTTGTTATATAAAAACAATTAGTTTTTCACTTCCTAGACTCAAATTTTAAATATTTTTATCGGCAAAGATAATATAGTTATTTTCGAGAGAAAACTTATTATAGCAGCAGTCAGCTTACATTCCGAACCTTTTAAGTCATTTTCCAATAATTTTTAAGGAGACACAAAAACGTTATATTATGAGATACTCACTGTGAAAACGGTAGGTTACTATTTAGAATAAAATTTTATAAAAAAGTCAATATATTATATAGGTATAATATACGAGACATAGGATACGTCAACCCAATATTTCTGGAATTATCACAGATTTAGTTGGTTTTGACTATTGTATTCCTACACAGGGAACAAGAAGAAGGTGCTGCTATTGTAGCGTAGCCAAAAAACAGCAGCGATCATCTTTACAGTGCGTAAAATGCAATGTTGCTCTGTGTCTTGAGTGCTTTATCCCATTTCATTCCAAATAATAATTACTTTGTTTTCATCTTGTTTTATTTTATCATGTTTTATGTATTTTTTAAAAATAATTTTTAATTGTATTTCACCAGATTAATAAAGTTTTACTTTTTTCTATCTATATAGGCATTGAAAACCGTTAAAACTAATGTGGTACAAATATGTACCAGAAAACATTTAGTAATTTTTTTTACCTCAAACGAACTCTGGTACATATATGTACCGGCCAATAAAAAAAGAGCTGGAGATAATTTAACAAAATTGACCACTAAATACTTTCTTTTACTAGATAAACAATAAGTATAAACAAAAAAAAACTTAATTTTAGAGGCCCCAGAGTCTTGCCCGTTAAAGGGTTAAATAACAATTATCTAAATCCTAAATCTAAAATTTTATTAATTTTATTAACTCTGGTAACTGAGAGAGAGCCGATATCTTAAATAAATTGAAGTTTGTATTAAAATGTGAAATTTAATTTTTTTTAAATTATTTAAATTTAATTTAATTTAATTTTAATTTAAATTAATTTAATGTAATTTTTTTAATTAAATTTTTTTAATTTTAATACTCCTACTATATAATTTCTTTAAAAATTCGACCCTAAAAGTATACAATCAACGCACTGGGCTTTTGTACTCATTTTCTCATACGCTGCGTTTAATTACAAGCCCCACGGTTTAAGTCAATTTGATGTTTTTTGTAATTATTTTAAAAAATTTTTATTTTCTCTATAATGAATCGAAACATCCATATGATCCACTTCCAATACCATCCAGTGGCGTGCCCACGTGGTAGCTAGGGGGGCTCGAACCCCTCCCTCCCCTGTTTAGAGGGCGGCACGCCCTAGCGCTCCAAGCAAAACACTTTGTAAAACGGGATCCGGTAGTAATCTACGATCTCAGATTTCGACAATTTTTTTTTAAAAAGAGGTAGTAAATAGGCTATAGTATACACAAAAAATATAAAATCTGCGGGAAACCCGGTAGTTTTTCCAAAATTTTCATAAATATTTTCTTTAAATTCAATTAACAAAATTGTCACCTAGTGTTTGTCTACACACGGCAGGTTGGAGGAGAAGCCTGTGAGTTTTACTTAACAAAACAACCGTCAATTCTTTTTCGAATTTCTCTCAAATGGTGAATTTTAGAGCGCCCCGATTCTCGCTCGGGCGCTCCGAATCGTTTTCACGTTTTATTTGTTATTTATTTGTATTCCATAGGTACATATTTGCGCCCCTAAGAATGTTTTGCCCCCCCCTAACATATATGGCACGGCACGCCACTGCTACCACCAATAAGTTTAACCGCACTTGGAAAAAAGTTAATGATATATAGAAATTGCTTTTATGTAGTCAGGAAAATTTAATAATTATTATTATTACTAATATTATAATAAGAAAATAATTTCAGGAAAAATAGATATATATTTAAAGGTAAATTATATTTTCCCATGAAAAAACGATATTTTTAATATTCAGTTAAAAAATTTAAATTGTCAATATCTGTGAGAAGTATTTTAGACGTTGAAGTGTTATTTTGTTTTACATGTTTACTAATTTTATACAAAATTGTCAATAAATATGTAAACTTTATGTATATTAAATTTATTAATTTAATATTATTTATATAGAGCCTTCCTACGTCATTTTGCTGTCGGGCCCAAAAATCTTAGCTACGCCACTGCTACTACCAAAAATTTCTATTCTAAATCTAAATTCTTTTTCAGTAAACTTCCCTCTTAATATACTTTGAATTCCGTCCAGCTATTTTAGATTCGTATGTTATATGCATAAAAAAAATGTATAAATATTGCAATAATTAGTTTGTTTTCAGTAGTGGATGAATAATTTTGTAAACCACCATTTATTGTACAATAAGGAAGATGCATAATTTTTTTTTATTGCGTAGTTGGATAAAAAATACTAAAATATACTGATTAATACTATTTAATTCATTTATGTTCGTTTCGATAACAATTTAAAAAATATTTAAAAATACATCAATTTGAATCGAATGAAACGACCGCGAGTTAAATAAGTCATAGGCTTAGTTAACAAAAAAAATGCATTTATTTTACAACACTACAATTTGTTGGAGTACATATAATTTTAAATGAAGTTGTAACTACATGAGTAAAAATACAAGACTAAAGACTAAAGTTAATTTTACAATACTACATAATGTTTTTATTCTTAACTAAGCAAAATATTGTATATCCATGATTAAACTTGACCTGTTATTACCTTATGCAAGAGATGCATAGCTATGTACGTAACTCCTCCCATGAAAGATATTTCAATAATTTCTGAAGGATAATTATTTAAATTTTGGATGCAATTAAATCGGTAGATGAATCTACGTTTTTTGAATGAATGTATTTTATAAATTTTTCTTTGAGGGAATTACGTTTACAAAAAGTATATATTAGAGTAAAACTAAAAATTAACAATAATAAGATAGTTAATGCCAAAGATCCAATACCAAAACTATTAACAGGAGAATTATATAATTCTAACAAGTTTTCTTTCTGTTTATCTAATTTGAATTGGTCCTCTTTCAGTTGGTGCATGTCGATATGTGTTAAATCAATGATTGATAGATTGATAAATTTCTTCGGATTTTTGATCTGATCAATAGATGGTAACTCTATTAAAATTGATTGTTGGTCAATTGATTCTAAGTTAAATAATACGTCATCGTGATTTATTTGTACTATACAATCCGGTGTAATGTTAACTAAAATTGATTTTTCTATTGATTTCCTTACTTGATACGTTTTACATTTAATATCGACAATTATTTCGCTCGGGGTGCTAACAATCCACGAGGCTTTGGTAATAGATATAATCTTTGGATATTGTAACTCAAGAAGATACGGATTACAAGTTTGGTTAGCATGAAATGATAATAATTGGGTTTCGCATAACTTGTCGTTGGGTATATAGAAGTGATTGATCTGATTACAAAAGTAATGATTGGATATAGGGATACATTGATTCGATTCAATGGGTGTACTAAATTCAATATTAAACAAGATTTTTTTATAAGTGGGTATGGTCATCTGAAATTGTTTATTTTTTACAAATGCAGGAAAAGGAATCAAATGAATGAATTGGAATTTAATGTCTTTTATCAATGGTACTTCGTAAATAAAAGTGAATATAGCATTTTTCTGATAGGCCTTAATTTTTATTAGGGTTTCGTATAAATGGAGGTTTTCAAGGGAAACTGAATAGGGTAATTTTAATTGTTTATTAGTTGTAATTTGAAGTTGTTGCAAATTTTTCGATATACTATCAAGTGAAGTGAGTAAATCTTTATTGTTTATTAACGATAGATGTATTTGATGGTTTTGTGCAAAAGTTAAGGAGTTTTCTAATTCTTCGAATATATTTATTAAAAATTGTAAGGAAAAAGTTGCTTGAGTTAACGTTGTTTGGGTAGAAATTGAGTTAAAAATAACGTCAATATCTTTGTTCAATTTTATTAAATCTTTGTTTAATAATTCCTGATTATTTTGTAACTGTTTAATGTTTTCAGAAAAAATGTTTATACTGTCGTTAACGATCTGTGCTTGTTCTAATAATATAAGTTTTTGTTTTTCGGAATTTTGAGTTAGTTCTCTTATTAATTTTTCGTACCGTTGACCGTCTTTAGAGTCCAAATTTCCAGTAATAAATTTAATTACGCTTCCTAATCCATCGATTATACCTCTTCTATTACGAATAGTGGGAAATAGATGATTGATCAGTTTGTCGGTTTTTTTTATGTATAGATCTAAAGTTATCAATTGATTTAAACAGTTAAAGGAATCGTTAAAGCGTCCTCTCTCTAGAGTACTTATTGTTTCAACAAGATTTTTCTTGAATATATCGTATTCGGCTAGTAGAGGTGAATAATCTAAAATTTTAATCAAAGTCCAATCACTTTCTTTTAAATAAGCTTCTCCTAGTATTAATGGATAGAGTCCAGGATTGTTCGTTAAGGGCTGGATCGTAACGTCACTTAAGACAATTGTCCATGTGAAGACTGTGAAGACTGCGAAGATCTTTCTGTGAAAGGTAAAAGATCATTAGCATGTCTTTTGATTGTTGTTTTCGTAGATTCATTAATTAAATCGTACGTATCGTGTTCATGTATTTTCGTCACAATATAAGGTCCTTTAAATTTTGGGTTCTTTTTGTTTCTATTTTGAGATTTTATATAAACTTTATCATTAATTTTAAAAATGTGAATTTTTCGGGGCTTATTAATTTTTTCGTTTCTTGATTCTTTGGTTTGTTTTTGTTTTTCTTCTAAACTATTATAAATATTTTTCATTTTTGTTTGATGGTCATTAATGTATGTTTCTAGGTACGTTTTCGAAAAATCTAAATCAAAAGGATTTCTACATTCAGTATGTCCAAATAATATTTCAAAAGGTGTGTGGTTTAAATTAGAGTGTATAGTGTGATTGTAAGCTAAAATTGCATAGGGGATTTTTCTGTTTTCTTCCAAATCAGTTAATAATCGGTATCGTTCAAGTAGGTTTGAATGTAATCGTTCTATTGGAGAATTCGACGTGTGGTTATAGGGTGTGGTTATGTGAAGCACGATTTTATGAAACTGTGCAAAATTTTTCAATGGTTGTTTATCAAATTCATTATCTACTACTAAGATCTGAGGTGTAGTGTATGTAGTTATAAAAGAGAATAATTTGTCTACAATATCCGTTAAGTTTCTGGATCTTAAAAGGTAAGCTTGTGCAAATTTTGAAAATGCGTCTATTATCGTTAAGTATTTTTGACCGTTGATTTGAAAAATATCCATGTGTAAAGTATGGAAGGGTTTATTAAGTGTTGGTGTCATTTGTAGAGGCTGTTTAAGCGGGTGTCTATTATATTTTTGTAATTTACATGTGCTACAATTATTTATAAATTGTTCAATATCTTTGCGTATTGACTTCCAATAATATTTTCTACAGAGATGTTCGTATGTTTCATTTATTCCACGGTGGGTGGTTTTTCCTAAATGGTAGTTTTCGATTACTTCTTTTCTATCTTCGAGATCAGTGACGTAAGTAACTTGTCTCGTGCATTTATGAAATTTGGGTGTATTCTCGTTAGATATTGATATAATATAATTTGAAAAGTCTTGGTATAAATTTTCATTGGGAAAGTAACAATAATAGTGCGTATCTGGTTCGCAATATTCAATTAATAATTCATTGAATTTGTCTAATTTATTTGATTGATTTAAGAATACTAGGATATGTTTGTTATTATCCAGGGTAGTTGTTTTAATTTTCTTAGGTAAAATAGTTTCTACAAATTCTATTTGTTTAGGATGATGTTGTAAAGGTTTCTCGCAAATATCAATAGTGGGCGTTGATTCTAATTGAGTATGAATGGTATCTACTAATGAATTATCATCATCATTGATTTGTGATATCAAAGGATTACTGACATTTGACTCTTCTTCAGGTGGGGGATTAAATATAGGTATGTCGAAATCGTTCAGGTCGGGTGTGTCGTTTCTTTCGGGCATAATACTTGCATTGGAGGGAAATAGATCTGGAACAGGAGTATCTAGTCTTTCTAGATTTTCGATGAATTTGTCTATATCATTAAATAGATCATCATCAATTGTAGTCGGGTGAATCTGTATTCTAGACAGGGCGTCGGCTACTTTATTAGCTTTTCCTGGTAAATATTTTATATCAAAATTAAATTCTTCTAATTTAAGTGCCCAACGAGTTAATTTGGAATTTGGTTCCTTTAAATTTCGTAACCAAACCAAGGGGCGGTGGTCTGTATATAGCACAAATTTAGTTCCAAATAAATAAGGTCTAAAATTTTTTGTTGCCCAAACAATTGCAAGAAGTTCCCTTTCAATTGTAGAATACCTTTGTTCCGTTTCGTTCAAAGTTCTAGAAGCAAAACAGATAGGTTTTGAATTTTGGGACAAAACTGCACCTAATGCGTACTTTGATGCGTCGGTCGTTAATTCAAATTGTTGTTCAAAATCTGGATAGGCCAATATCGGTTCGTTGGTTAATACAGATTTCAAGTAATTAAAAGATTCAACAAAATTTTGATCATGAATAATTTTATTATCTTTCTTTAAACAACTGGTTAAAAATTTGGTTATCTTGGCAAAATCTTTTATGAATTTTCGATAATAGCCTAAAAGTCCGAGAAATGATTTAATTTCTGTCCTTGTTTTTGGCAAGGGAAATTTTTTTACTGATTCTATTTTATTAGGGTCCGGTTTTATTCCTGAAGGAGTAATTATGTGTCCTAAATATTTTACTGAGTTTTGCAAAAATTCCGACTTATCTAGTTGCACTTTTAAATTGGTTTGTCGACATCTTTGGAAAATGTTTTTCAATCTTTGAATGTGTTCTTGTAATGATGTTGAATATATAATGACGTCATCGAGGTATACCATACATTGTGTAGGTGTTAATCCACTGAGAGCGGTGTTAATCATTCTTTGAAATGCGGCTGGGGCGTTCTTGAGCCCAAAAGGCATACGTTTAAAATGGTAGTGCCCTTCTTCGGTTGAGAAGGCTGTCTATTCTTTCACTTTATTTTCTAATTCTATTTGATGAAAGCCACTTGCTAGGTCAAGAGTCGAAAAATAATTTGATCTCCCCAATCGATCTAATACTGATTCAATATTTGGTAGGGGAAATTTATCCTCAATAGTGTTTTCATTCAATTTTCTATAGTCAATAACTATTCTAAATTTCCTTTTTCCTGAAGCGTCCAATTTCTTGGGTACTATCCAAATTGGGAAATTATAAGGGCTTTCTGAATGTTCGATTATATCATCTTTTAACATTTTGTTGATTTGAGTTCTAACTTCTTCTCGGTGACAATGGGGATATCTATAGGTTTTAGTAAAAATGGGTGTTTCTGTTTTAGTACGTATATGGTGTTTAGTAAAATTAGTGGAAGAGAGTGGTATATCAGGGTGATAGAAAATATCTTTAAAATCATAACATAAATTGGTAAGCAACGCTTTTTCTTCTGAGTTTAAGTGATTTAATCTTAAATTATCTTTGAGGTTTTGCAAAAGTTTTTGTTTGACAGATTTTGAATTATCAATATCATGATGATTAAGTTGTATTGATTCTTGTCCAATATAGTCTTCCAAGTAAAGAGGTTGGTCTATTGATATAGTTTTTGATTTATCTGAAGTATTAATAATCGAAGTCATAAAATAATTATTTTTCAATTTAACTATTGCTGAGGGCATAATAAGGTCCTGAGAAAATTTAATTTTTGGAGATATCTTAGTTCCATTACTTCCTACAGCTGGCAATTTAACGAATCGTTCTGATCTAGGCTCTATTGTTAATTGTCTAATAGTAGTACGATTTGCTGGCTTTAGAAAATTACAGTAATTGCGTTTTTGTATATTCTGTTTATTTAAAGTTTCATTATAATAAAACGGGACAACTGTTTTTTCTGTTTGTATATGTTGCCATTTATAGTCTACGCTTGCAGGTAATATCGATAATAAATCGGAGCCTATAAGTCCGATATAAGCTGAGTGAAAATCAAACAAATATACTTGGTGATTTCCTTCTTCATTAAATAAAGAAAGTATAGGGACATCAGCTACGTATTTATGTTGGGTTCTACCATGACTAGTAGTGATTTCAAAAGGTGATTCATAAATGGTTTCTGGGAAATTTTCGTAAACAAATTTTGGATTTAAAATAGTTTTTGAGCTGCCTGTGTCTATTAACAATTTTTTTTCTGAGTTGGGTAGCAGAATGTAAGGTAAGGAAGGTGAGGGGTTGATAGAAAATGAATTGATTCCGAAGCTTTTTAACAAAAATTTTCGTCTTGTCTTAAGTTTTCGTTTTCTATTTCATTTAATGACTCAGGTTCGTTAGTGCAATAAAGGTAATTTTGGTTTTCGGGGTTTTCTTGTTGTTCAGAAAGTGTATTGTTATAGCAATAAGAATGATCGTCGTTTTCCGTTTCGGTAAAATAATCTAAATCTTTTTGTTGGTCAAAATTTTCTGGAGAAAATTGTTGATGAAATAGTTCTTGTGATATAAAGTTTCTAGGTTGATTAGATTGCTGAACGTAATTATTATTTCGAAAATTACTTGATGAGAAATTTGGTTTTGGTGGCGGACCTTGTCTACCTAATTGTTGTGTAGCAGGACGTTTTCTTATTGTCGATGTTTCCATCGGTTCTGGTTTGAAATTGTGTTGAAAATTTCTTTGGGGTCTAAAAACATTTTGTACGGGTTTTCCAAATTTCTGTTGAAATCCAGAAAATTGTTGAGGTGGTTGATTATTTTGGGGTCGAAATTGTGGAATTTTAATAGAATATTGGGGCTGAGAATTTTGAAATTGATGGCTTGGAAATTGTTGGTATTGATTTTGAAATTGATAGTTCGGAAACTGTTGATATTGAATAGGTTTCTTTTGTTGAGGTGTGGTATTTTGGTGGGTATTTAATTTAAATGGCGTATTATTTACTTTAGAATTTAAATTTTGAAAATGACGAACATCAAGTTCGTTTTTTACATAAGTTAATGCATTTTCTAACATTTGTGGGGATCTACTTCTAATGAAAGAACCTAGTAGTTCTGCTAAGCCACTAATGTATGACGTTAATGTTAGCTTTTTTGCTTCATCTAATTTATATTGTTTTATTTCTAAACTCTCGTCTCCTAAAGAAATTTTCGAGTTGATGATAGCTAATAAAGATCGACATCGATTATAAAAGTCCACGGGACTCTCTTTAAAATTTTGTTTTAATCTTGATAGTTCTATTTTTAAATTGATTTCAGATCTTTGGTCACCAAAGTTTTCTATTAATAAATTTTTTAAATCCCTCCAGGTGGGAATAGTTTGACCTGTTACAATTTCCAAAGCTGCACCTTTTAATCTATTGCGGGCTGCTGACAATAACAATGTGTTGATGTAAGCATTTGGTTGATGAATTTGCCAAAATTGGTTTATGATGCCTTCTGAGGCCCTAATGTATTCAGACAATTCGGATGGTTCACCATCGAACTTTGGGATTTCATTAAGTAAACTGGTATGAAATCCAAGTGGGTATAAACTTTGTTCATTTGCCATTTCAAGATTATTAAAAAGATCGGCCAACTCGTCGATTTCTAGTGAATTGTGATTATGAGGATCAAATTCGTTTAAACTAGCGGATTCTGAATCTGAATCTGAGTTGAGTAAATCCAGCGTTAATGTTTAATTAAAAATAAACTCGCGAAAATTTTGTTTTTATGTTAGTAAACGACTTAAAGCTATGGGTTCCTACTCATGAAACGTTAGTCAGAATGGAAATTAAGTACGCTATTCGTACACCAAACTTCTCGCTTACTACGTTCCAATACGAACTTAATAATAAAAAGTATGCAATAATTAATTACCAAGGTATTCAATAACTTATTTTCTCCTGAGAAATTAAGTTGGTTTGGATTCTTTGAGTAATTAAATGCTTTTATTAAATCTAGATTAGTATTTTTTTTAAATTAATTATTTCACTTTTGCAAATTATTCACTTTAATAGTTATAAATTTTCTTACTCTATCTTCATATTCTTTGAAGTATGATGTCACTCAATGGACTGGTGTCTTCGATAGACGAAACTGAAACCAGCGATGCGATCCGGGACGATTTTTGTTCCACACAAAGATTCAGCAGAGCGGTTACAGGTGAATGGAGTTGATTCACAGAAAACTCGGGACGATTTTTGTTCCTTTGTTTTGATTCTCTTCTCCTTGGGCGTGGTAATTTTTCAAATTACAAAATTAAGACTTGAAAGTCAAGTAGCACTTAGCTTTTTGGAAACTAGTGCCCTTTTTGTATCCTACCGACTGCGCCAGTTAAATAAGTCATAGGCTTAGTTAACAAAAAAAATGCATTTATTTTACAACACTACAATTTGTTGGAGTACATATAATTTTAAATGAAGTTGTAACTACATGAGTAAAAATACAAGACTAAAGACTAAAGTTAATTTTACAATACTACATAATGTTTTTATTCTTAACTAAGCAAAATATTGTATATCCATGATTAAACTTGACCTGTTATTACCTTATGCAAGAGATGCATAGCTATGTACGTAACTCGCGCAAATCGCCATTTTATTGTGACGTCTCGGGGCACAATTATTCATAGCTTGCTCCATGCTTTTTAATGGCAGAATTCTCTAGGCATTAACAACTTTGGTAAAACTCGGAATTTTATCTCTCACTTTTTTGTAAAATTCTTTTAGTAGAAATTACTTATTTTTAATCCGGATTTGAATGAAATTATCCCGGAAGGGCACTAATTGGTAATAAATAAATATATTGCAGTTTTAGTTCCCGTTTTGAATCCCCTGCGATATTATCAAGTTTGTCTAGCAAAACATTGTGCTTTTGGAGAATTTCTAGATGAAGCATTACGAGATAAGTTTGTATGCGGTTTAAAGTCCGAAAGTATAAAGAAAAAGTTATTAGGTGAAGATAAATTAACTTTTACAAGAGCATGTCAAATTGCAAGAGCTATGGAACTAGCAGAGGGTCAAGCGAGAGCCATAGGTCCAGAGTCAGTAAATAAGGTGTCGTTCAGGAAGTTTGAAAAAAGGCCAGTGTATCGGTCGAGTCAGTCAAAGCAGTCGAATCACGAAAAGTCAAATCAATTTGTAAGTCAGTCTTCAACGAGTCAGTCAGTCCCGAAGAAATGTCAAAGATGTGTAAGAAGGCATTACGATGAGTCCAAGTGTCCTGCTGTAAATTGGAAATGTTATGCTTGTGGCAAAGTGGGTCACACCGCCAAAGCACCAATGTTCAAAAATAGAGTTAACTACGTCGAAGAAGATGAGTACGAGGAAGAATACGAAATAGTCGACCAAGAAAGTGATGAAGAACATGAAAATTACAGCAATGTCGTTTATTGGACAAGTATTAATCAAGTCGAAGAGTTACATCAGTCAAAAATAACCGGTAAAGTAGATCCTGTCATAGTGCAGCCACTGATCGAAAATGTACCTGTAGAAATGGAAATCGATACGGGGGCTGACAGTTCGATTATGTCGTTACGTATGTTTAAAAGTAATTTTCCTAAGTTAGAGTTATTCAGAGAAAATGTTAAATTAAAAACATTGTTTGGTCAAGTAAGTCACGAGGTGTTCAGAGCGTTAGTTAATGTAAAGTATGCAAAGTTAAATGTAGAGTTAGAGTTGAAAATCGTAGAGTTTAAAAATGACGTTTGCTTGTTAGGTCGCAGCTGGTTAAATGTATTGTTACCTAACTGGCGAGAAATATTGTTAGATAATGTGAAGTCAGATAGAGTAAACAAGTTAGAAGTTAGGGAATCAAAATCATTCTTCTTCTTCTTTATGTGCCATATCCGGTCTCCCGGACGTTGGTGATTACTAACGAGAATGCTTCGCGATCTTCCGCTAGCCTAAACAGTTCACCAGCATTACGAATTCCGGTCCATTCGCGTATGTTCCTAAGCCACGACATCTGTCTTCTTCCTACTCCTCGTTTGCCCTCAACTTTGCCCTTCAGAATTAATTGCAGTCGCCCATACTTCTCTCCCCGCAGCACATGACCCAAGTATCCAATCTTCCTACACTTTATCGTTTTCACCAATTCCCGCTCAGTCGCAGCACGTCGGAATACCTCTTCCAAGAAATTTCGTGTAGTATTTTTATTAGCTTGCTGTGCTTAATGCAGTCGAAGGCTTTTTCGTAGTCAATAAAGCATGCGAAAACGTCCTTGCGCTGATCCCGGCATTTTTGCAGCAACACTATCAACCCAAAGAGCGCCTCTCGCGTTCCAAAAGCGTTTCGAAAGCCGAACTGGGCCTCGTCCAGGTCCACTTCACACTTATTTCTTATACGCGCGTGTATTATTCTCAGGAAGGTCTTCAGAAGGTGACTCATAAGAGAAATTAGTCTATAATCGTTGCACTTTTTTGGACAGGTCTTCTTGGGTATTGCTACAAACGTGGACTTCAACCAGTCTTTTGGGATCACTCCGGTGTTGTATATCGTGTTGAATAGGTCAGTAATAACGTCAATATTATTCTCGTTTGTCAACAATTTCACCACATCTATCGGGATCCCATCAGGTCCAGCTGCTTTTTTTGTTTTAGCTATTAGTAAGGAATGCTCCACTTCAGACTTCAGTATACTAGGACCCGTTACACATTCTTTTGTTTCTTCCAGCTCCTCTCGATCATCTCGAAAAAGGTTATTTATATGCTTTTCCCACGTTTCTCTCTTTTCGTCATCTGTTAAAATGGGATTGTTGTTTAAGTCGAACAATGTCGTCGATTGCCTGGTCTTATAGATACCGGCTATTTCTTTGACCTTCTCGTGCATACCAGATATATTGTGTTTCTTTTGCAGCTCTTCCATTTCAATACACTTCTCGAGTATCCATTTTTCTTTCGCTAATTTTATTTTGATCCTTATACGTTTTTGTAGTTCTTTATATTCTTCTGTATTGCCCTTTGCTAGTCTACGCTGTTCCATCAAATACAGTATTTCCTGTGTCATCCACTTTTTCTTCATTATTTTTGTTGGTTTCAGGTGTGCTGAGCATACATTAATGAGAGCATTCTTAATACTGTTCCATTTAGGTTCAACACTTTCGCTGCTGTGTAAGTTAACTCTTAATTGGCTGAATTGGTTGCTAAGGTCTTGTTTGACTAATCCCCGTGTAGTATCATTGTTCAACTTAGTTACATCAAACCGTTTATTGGTGCTACTTTTTGTTTCACTTTTAATGTAAGTTTTATATCAGCTACCAGTGGGTTATGATCTGATGGGACATCTGCACCTGGATATGTCGTGACACGCTTGATACAGTTTCTAAAGCGTTTATTTAGCAGTATATAATCAATTTGATTTCTTACGTTGTTATTTGGATCATTAGTAGGTGCTTTCCATGTATACAGGCGCCGCGCCGTTTAGGCAGCTTGAACCATGTGTTTGAGACCACCATATTGTTATCTTGACAAAACTCATATAATCGGTCGCCTCTTTCATTTCCTCTTCCTAACCCATATATCCTCATCAGGTTTGACTGACTTCTTTGTCCAATCTTTGCATTGTAGTCGCCAATTATAAATGTTATGTCGGTTCTCTTCAAATTGCTTAACACTGTTTCCAGTTCATCGTAGAACTCTTCGACGTCGTCGTCATATCTTTTCTCAGAGGTGGGCGCATATACCTGGATTATGTTTATCTTAAAAGGCCTTCCTTGAAGCTGTAACATAATTATCCGATTGGAAACTGGCACAAAGTTGGTTACATATTTAATGTAGTCTGATGTCACAAAGACTCCCACTCCATTTCGATGGTGACGGTCGGTAGTATCGCTGCCCGAATAGTATAGGTTACCCTGTTGATGTTTACATATAGTACCTGCTCCTGGCCATCTTACTTCACTTATACCTAGTATATGGATTTTCATCCTATACATTTCTTTTACGGTGTTATCCAGTTTTCCGGCTGCATATAGGCTTCTCACATTCCATGTGGCTATACGAATTTTGGATTTAACTATGTCGAGCCGGGAGATTCTTAGCACCCCCTGCCCATTAAAGGGCTGCCCGGAACTAGGGGGCCATGATATTTTGGTTTCTCTTCATAGTAATTTCCTGGGAAAATAATCACTGGGGTGGTTTCCCGTTGCCTTCCCCTGTATAGTTCAGTCGCTCCTAACATGGAGAACAGACGCTGTTTGTAGCCGCCTACTATAGATCAGTCGCTACTTTTTGCCATATCAAAATCATTAGAAGAACTTAAAGTTCGTTATAAATGTGTATTTAGTAATTCAGGATGTATCAAAGATTTTGTAGCTAATATCAAAATTGCTACGAATGCTACTCCAAAGTTTTGTAAGCCATACCGAATACCATATGCAATGAAGGAAACGGTAACAGCGGAGATAAAGAAACTCGTGAAAGAAAAAATTTTGGAACCAGTAGAAACATCCGAATGGGCGAGTCATATTGTCATTGTACGAAAACCAAATGGAAACATAAGAATATGTGGTGATTTTAAAACTACAATTAATCCACACATGGAAAATCATTATTATCCTTTACCAAGAGTCGAAGAGATTTTTGCATCATTATCCGGAGGTACAGTTTTTTCAGTAATAGATTTGAAAAACGCCTATTTTCAATTAAAAGTCAGCGAAGAAAGTAAGAAATTGTTAACGATTAACACACCAATTGGTTTATTCACCTATACGAGGCTACCCTTTGGAATAAAGGTAGCTCCCCATATATTTCAATCCGTTATGGACAGTATCTTAAAGGATATCGAAGGAGTTCATTGCTATTTGGACGATTGTTTGATAACAGCACGAAGTCACGAAGAAATGAAAAATAAATTAGAAACTGTTTTAGATAGATTCAGCCGTTACAACCTTTGTGTAAATTTGAACAAAAGTAAATTTTTCGTGGAGAAGATTTTGTTATAATGAATTAAAAGCTAAGATTAATTTAAGTTTATTCTGACAAAAGTAAACGTTACATCAGTGACTTAAACATGTAAAGTGGACTACTATGATTTCCTACACCCTCTCTTAGGCCACTATTTTTCTCAAAATTTCATTGAATTTTATCTTTTCCAAGGCTTTGTGAATATATCTGCTTCTTGACTTTCAGAAGCAATTTTCTTCAAATTAATTTCTTTGTTAAAAACTTTATCTCTTATGAAGTGGTGGCGTATATCTATATGTTTCGCACGTTTGCTTTCTGTTGTTGACGCCATTCCAATACACCCCATATTATCTTCGTAAATATCAACACAATAATTTTTCTCTATTTCTCCAATATCTATAAGAATTCCTTTCAACCAGGCAGCCTCACATAAACCAGAACTTAATGCAATGTATTCTGCCTCAGCTGAAGACAATGCAACAACGCTTTGCTTCTTACTAGACCAACTGATTGTTTTACCATAAATTTTAAATACATAACCAGAAACAGACTTCCTATCGACTTTACAACTAGCCCAATCTGAATCTACAAAGCCGATTAGAATATCAGAATCATTCTTCTTTTTATAAAGCAATCCGTTATTCAACGTTCCCTTCAAGTATCTCAATACACGTTTTGCTGCGGTCCAATGAGCACCTCCAGCATATTCTTGATAACGTGACAAATACCCAACAGCAAAACAGATATCGGGACGACAACAAATCATTAGGTACATGAAGCTACCTATTAATTCACGATAAGGTTTATCTAGTATCTCATTTGATCGTTCTAAAGATAAATTTTTCTCCATAGGGGTATGTCATTCCTTACAATTTTCCATACAGAAACGTTCCAAAACTTTTCTTGCATATTCCTCTTGAGATATGTATAAACCATGATCAGTAATTTTAAAATTCATTCCAAGAAAACTCTTTAATTCTCCACAATCAGTCATCATAAATTTTTCATTCAGATTAACTTTCAGAATTTCTATCGTTTCAATATTTTCACCTACTATTAATAGGTCATCTACATACAACACAACTATAATTCTTGATTTAGAATAATCCACATACAAACAGTAATCATGTTTAGATCTTATGAAACCAAGTGATATCATATACTCATTAAATTTTTCGTTCCAACACTTAGGTGATTGTTTTAGACCATATAATGATTTTCTCAGTTTACAAACAACGTTCTCAACTTTCTCGATACCATCAGGAATTTCCATGTACACATTTTCATCTAAATCGCCATTTAAGAATGCTGTCTTAACATCCATATTATGTATTATGTATCCATATTGTACAGCCACTGCCAAAATAACACGAATGGTTGTATATTTTGCCACTGGTGCATATGTTTCTTCATAATTAATTCCTTTTTGTTGAAGAAAACCTCTAGCTACTAATCTAGCTTTATAACGAACAGGTGATCCATTTTGATTTTCTTTCAATTTGAATACCCACTTAGATGATAAAACTCGGACTTTTTCTGGGCGACTAACTAAATTCCAAGTATTATTTTGTTTCAGAGAAACCAATTCTTCTTCAACTGCTTTCAACCAATTTTTCTTATCATCTCGAGCAAAAAGTTCATTATAATTCCTTGGTTCAAATTCTGAGCTTCCCTCGATACTTCCACTAGAAACATATTCACTATTACAGCCAATATTTTCTGTTGAAACAGAATCTGTTCTATTTGGCACAGAAAACGTATTGAAACCATTACAGCAATAATCATTATATCTAACAGGAGGACGACGATTTCGAGTACTACGTCTAAGACCAGAATTTTCATGAACATTTCCCAAATTTCCTTCTCTTGCTTCATGAACACTTTCTATATGAGCTTCTCTTGGATAAATAATCTCTGAATTACCCTCTCTTACTTCAATGACATTTTCTACATGACTTTCTCTTGCTTCATTGATATAACGAAAATCATTTTGTAAAGTAATAGATGGTTCATCAAATGGAAAACTGTTTTCATCAAATTTAACATCTCTGGCATCTATGATTTTTCTCTTTTTCTTGTTCCATAATCTGTACCCAGTTGGAGAATAACCAACCATTATTAGCTCCTCGCTCTTACGATCGAATTTTGCTCGTTTTTGGTTAGGTATCCAGGCAAAACATTTACAACCAAATATTCTTAATTTCGACACATCTGGCTTATACCCTAACCACAATTCACAAGGAGTTTTATCGGCATTTAAAGCTCTAGTAGGACTGAGATTTACTAAATATGCTGCTGTATAAATTGCTTCTCCCCACATGTAGACTGGCATATTTGCTTCTAACAACATACAACGAGCTCTCTCAACTAAAGTTCTGTTAAGCCTTTCAGCAACACCGTTTTGTTGTGGTGTATAACCAACTATTTGTTCCAACATAATACCTTTTTCTAAATAAAAAGCTTTTTGTTCGTTGGACACATATTCGGCACTTTTGTCAATTCTTAACTTCGAGATACGAGTACCACAAAGAGCAGTTGCAGAAGCTTCATATTCTTTAAATTTTTCGAATACTTCGGATTTATGTTTCATTAGGTAAACCATCGTAAAGTGAGAAAAATCATCCAAAAATGTGACAAAGTAACGATTACCTCTCCAAGAAACTTTTAAAGGTCCACATACATCAGAGTGAACACGTTACAAAAAACGTTCTGTAGGTTCACGATGATTATCAAAAGGCATTCTACATTGCTTACCTTCTTGACAAAATTCGCAAATACCAGTGTTACCTTTAATCTTATTCATGCCATTTACCATATCTTTATTTTTTAACCTTTGCAGACTATCAATATTTAAATGTCCAAAACGACGATGCCAAACATTTTCTTCATCTGAGCTACTCAGCATACTGTGCTTCTTCATTGTAACAACAAATTCATACAAATCACCTTTAGCATGAGCATGTCCAATGATAAAACCATTTTTCTTCATGATTGCACAATTGTCTTGAAACACAGTAGCGATACCCAATTTGGTTAATCGTTTGATTGACAACAAGTTGCATCTCAGATTTGGTACATAATAAATATCACTAATATTCAACAAGACATTTTTGTTACTGTAGCAATCTAATTTAACTTTTTTCGTAGCAAAAATTGACGTATCTGAATCTGCAGTATTAATTTTAACAGGATTTTTCAAATCTTGAATTGAATTACACAAATCAATATCATTAATAAGATGATCTGTTGCACCAGAATCAAGGAACCATACGACGCAATTTTCATTTTTAACAATGTTTGCAATTCCCATAACAACGTTTTCTTTTTCTACCAACGTTTCTGTTACCATTGCAACACTTTCATTGATTGCAATATGAGATTTTTTACCTTTTTTCTTCGGACAATCTGCAACTTTATGGCCTTTAGCTTTGCATCCGTAGCATACCAACTCGTACTTTTTCCAAGGTTTCTTAGTCTTTTGACCATGGAAAGATGCAGGATTTTCTTCAGGAACTAGAGCTTCACGACCTTTTTTCTTCGTTTCTTCAGCTATCAATCTAGACTGCGCCGTATTTACACTTAGATTCTCTAGATTTTCCAACGCAGAAGTCACTGCATCATACTCTTCAGGTAATGTTAAAAACAAATAACTTATTTCGTCACTTTCAGAAACTGTTCCACCAGCATTTTTCAACTTTCATATCAAGTCATCAAAAATTAGAAAATAATCTGCCATACTTTGTCCTTTTAGACGTAGTTGCATTATTTCTCTCTTGATATATGTTTGCTGCGTTATACTTTTCACACTAAAATGATTCTGCAATGCTTCAAACATGAGCTTAGCAGTACATTTTCCGTCAATAATGCCGAAAAATTCATCAGGCACAACTCCAGCAATTACATTTTTTGCCTTTTTATCCAGAGTTTTCCATGCCAATTCATCTGCTGCACTCAACGCTAATGGCATATCTTCATTAACTTGCTTTATCATATCTATAGAATCCAAGTATAACTCGACTCGTTTCTGCCAGATATTAAAATTGCCATTTGTAAGGATTGGAATCTTAGCATCTCCACTGTGAGAGCCCATAACCTTTTGTCATAATGTATTAAAAGCTAAGATTAATTTAAGTTTATTCTGACAAAAGTAAACGTTACATCAGTGACTTAAACATGTAAAGTGGACTACTATGATTTCCTACAGAAGATTCAATTCCTTGGCCATAATCTGTCAGCGAAAGGGGTCGAGCCATGCGAAGACAAGGTCAAAGCTTTAGTAGAAGCCCCAGCGCCAAAAAACAAACAACAACTACAATCATATTTAGGATTATTACATTATTATTCAAAATTCATACCGATGTTGTCAGAAAAAGTCAAGATATTGTACGAGTTGTTGAGAAAAGATACAGTCTTCAAATGAACAAAAGAGGTAAATAACTGTTTTGAAAAGAGCAAGAAGTTGTTAGTCAAATCCGATGTGCTGATGGCCTTTAATCCAAAATATCCAATCAGTTTAGCATGTGACGCATCACCGTATGGAGTGGGAGCAGTTTTAGCACACGTTATGCCGGATGGATCTGAAAGACCAATCATGTATACGTCTGCAACATTATCAAAAGCCGAGACAAATTATAGTCAATTAGATCGAGAAGCATTGAGCATCATGTATGGAGTTAAAAAGTTTCATAATTACATATAAGTACGACAAAAATTTATATTATATAACGACCACAAATCATTACAATATATTTTGTCTCAAGTAAAAGTTTACCACCACTAGCTGCAGCGAGAACACAGCGATGGGCCGTTGCATTAGCGATGTACGATTATACGATTCAGTATAGACAAGGGAAAAAGCTTATGAACGCGGATGCGTTATCGAGATTACCATTGAAAGAAAATAAAACGGAAGAAACGATTAAATACTTTTCGGTAGTAAAAAGAATTCCGTTAGGGTGTAAAGAAATTGCGAAAGAAACAGATAAAGGCGAAATTTTAAGAGTAGTAAAAGATTGTGTATTAAATGGTTGGCCTGAAGGAAGGCAAGTAGATGAGCAACTACTACCATATTTTAAAATACGAGAAAACCTTAATTTAGACATCGATTGTTTGACGTTTAGCAACCAAGTAATAATACCAAAAATTTTAAGAAACGAAATTTTAAGTTTATTGCACGAACAACATCCTGGATAGTAAAAATGAAAATGTTAGCCAGACAACATGTCTACTGGCATAATATTAATAAAGATTTAGAAGCAGTAGCAAGAAACTGTGAATGCTGTCAGTTAATGTCAACTACTAACCCTCGAGTTCCATCAACATCGTGGACATGGTGTACGAGAAAATGGAAAAGGTTACACCTAGATTTTGCAAAGAAAGATGGAGTTAATTTTCTATTATTAATTGATGCCGGAAGTAAATGGGTAGACGCTTGGATTTTAAAAACAACTACAGCCAAAGACGTCATAGCATGTTTAAGAAAGTCAATTTCGGTGTTTGGGTTACCAGAAGAAATGCATTCAGATAATGGTCCCCGCTTTGGATCCGAAGAATTTTTTAAATTTTGTACTTCAAATGGAATTAATTTAATCAAATCACCGCCCATACACCCACAATCAAATGGGATAACCGAGAGAGTTATTCAGACATTTAAAAATAATTTACTAAAGCAAATATTTGATGAGAAATTTAAAGAAAAATCTGACTCTCAAACCAAGTTAGATAACTTTTTATTTTACTATAGAAATCTACCACACAGTGTTACGCAAATGTCACCAGCCGAGATTTTGTTAAAGCACCGACCACAAACAAGATTTTGCTTATTGAAACCGAAACCAGAACAAAAAATAAAAGATCGCATTATGAACAGATTAGAACGAAATAGCGAAAAGATGAACATTGAAAATTATAATAACTACGACAAAGAGGAAAAAGTGTACGTAAAAAATGTAAGAGGGGAGAAAGATAGATGGTCTCGTGGAAATATAAAACAACAAGTTAGTCCGGATGGTCCGGTAACATGTATTGTTAAACAAGGAAATGTCGAAAGACTTACCCATGTTGAGCACTTAAAAAAAGTTCCAGTGGATAATTTTGTAGATGCAAATCTTGATATACGAGAGGATTGCGCAATACATACTATTGAATTGCCCAACGAGTCAGAGGAACTGAGAAGGAGTACCTGAGAAGGAAGTAGTGGGAGAGGAAACTTCCGTAGATGAGCCGACATTACGAAGATCTACAAGGATTATTAAAAAACCTCAACGCTTTCCTTTTTAAGGGGGGAGAAATGTTGTGTATGTTGTATCAACCCTGTAATGTTTATTGTTTAGATTAATTAATTTTATGTAAAAATCAAAGCAGTGTTGTGTCAATTTCTAAAATTAAATATACATTTAAATATCAAATCTAATTATAGTAGAGTGCTATCATGAAATTATTTTCACTTCTGTGGGGGTGTCGGGGTTAAAAGCTGAAACTTGCAGGAATGAAAGGTTAGATGGCATATATTCGTAATCCGAAGGAAATCAAAAATAATCATGCGCAAAAGGGCGCTATTTAAAAAAAATGAGATAATACTATTAGCAGGAAGCCCATAAAATGACGATCATTTTGATATATAATTTGAAATCATTTTTGTACGAAATGAATTTTTTTTTAATGTTTGAAAACTGAAATTTGTTAAGTCGCTTATGGGAAATCAAATTTTAAATTGCAATTGTCTCGGTTCAAACTTGGCAAAAATTTTATAATATTTGACAATATTTATTTATATACGCTTCTATTTGCGAAACGAAAGACTAAATCAAAATTTTTTGTACTTGATAATAGTTGCGCATATGTGTGGAGAATCGATTAGTTGAAAAATTATAATTTTTTGTTTAATATTAAACACGATATGAAATTATTAGTAACATTTAAAATTTTTAATTTTTAATGCTCTCACTACAAAATCACAATTTCCCACTCCAAATTTGTATTGTACAGCACCGGTCATGAAAAGTGCATCGGGAATTAGTTTTTCTGAATCATTGAAAATTTGCAATTTCAACGTTTAGAATTAAATTTTGGATTGGTTTCTTGTTTATAGGTTGTAAATACCTATGTAAATAGGTTCGAATCTAAAACCGAAAAACCGAAGGTACTTATTTTCGACTTTTCAAAAATCTGAGGGCACGATAGATCAGCATTTTTAAGGTGAAATAAAACTACAAAAACGTTTAGAAAATTGGTGCCTCTGCCTTTAATTGAAGAAAATGAATATTGTATTTGATATAAAAATTGTTAAAACTAATAAAAAGGAGTTTCCGTTGACGCCCATGAGGCAGAAATATATTTCAAGTAAAAAATTAATAAATATAATTATAAATTTTTTTCCTTCGCGGGTCCTTTTCTAAACAGATTATGTGCGATAAAATCGTCTCTTATGATCCTAGTTCCTTAATATATTATAATGATGCCAAAAATAGTGGACCTATGGTGCCCCAAATGGCTGACCTATGGTGCCCCAAATGGCTGACCTATGGTGCCCCAAAGTATATTTTTGATATTGGTGTCGGTATTTTGGCAAAAACCAAAATTATCAAGAAAACATGACCATATTCATATTAAGGGTAGAATATTACATGAAACCTAAAATAATACTTTTTTCAGAATGAAAACACATTTTTCATTAATGTTACCGTAACTAGACTGATGATGCATGGTGAGAGCCGAATGACAGCTATGAGCGTCAATCGTCACCATAGGCATTTACAAAAATTATAACATCCGACCCCAGGAATAACATGGCGGCGGTAGTGCCACATACCTAACGTGCCCCCTGACCAGGGTGACCCCGTTCTACTCTACTTCCCTTTTTGCACTTAGCCATTCAATTACTACCTTGCCACTTGGCAACATTAACCATGTAAAATAAATCCCACGCAACACAATAACGATATTAAACACTGTAAAGATATTTTTGATCATCGACTTACCCTGTGTACTACGGTCGATAATATCTAACAGCAGGTTTCCGCCCAGAATAGCTTCTGCAAAATAGCGTCTCGGTGGATACCAATTCAAGAGGACCACAAGAAAATTGCAAAGGAGTCGTAGTTGGAAATTTTTGTGTTTCGTCAAAATGGCGTCACCATCTGTTCTAAAGTAAAACTTTTATACATATGGTCACTCAAGTGTACGCACCCAATTTGAGATTCTGTAGATTTCCAAAACGTAACAATCAACGATATCAATGACCAAATCACAAGAGTTAAACAAAATTGATGTAGAATCTTCAAGTAGGATTTCTAACAAAAATACAATCTGTGAACTCGGTCTCGAACAAATTTCTAACTCGAACTCGACATTCTCTTATCAATAATTTTTCGTTCCCCCAGTTGTTAAAATTGAAGCCTCGTTCACGCGGTTTTATTTAGTAGGCTGTGGTAAACCACTAGCGGCAAAACTAATGTAGCAAGCATTCATTTAGCTTGTTACAAATTGAATAAACGAAAGAAATGAGAAAAGCGAATTTGGACTTTCTAGGAATAACTGAAACAGAGAAAAAAGGTAGAGGCTGGATAAAATTATCTGGGGGATACTGGATGGGTTAGTCCGGAGTCCAAAACGAAGAAAGAGCTAAATGTGGAGTAGGCTTACTTATAAAAGAAGATAGAACAACGGAAGTGGTAGACGAAAAATTTATAAACGAGAGAATAATGGTGGTCGAGATCAAATGGAAACAAGAGAAGTTAACAATAATAGTAATCTATGCACCAAACGAAGATGCTACAGAAGACATAAAAGACAATTTTTACAAAAATTTGCAAGAAGAAATAGACAAAACAAAGCATAATAACCTCATTGTAATGGGAGAATTCAATGCAAGAATAGGAAACAATAACAGAGGAATAGAAGAATGGATGGGTAAACAAGGAGAACAAACTAGAAATAATAATGGGAAAAGACTGATTACACTCAGTACAAAAAACGATGTGTTAATTGGAAATTCAAAGTTTGCGCATAAAGATAAACACGGGGTGTGAATCACTGAGGCAGTATAGACTATGTGCAAGTTCACAACTAGCGCCCCCTGGTTGGGCGCGCCGGAACTTTTCATGGTATTAATTTCAAAATATATCAATACAAATAATTTTGAAATTAGTTGAAAGCTATGAGGAAAAAACAAATAATGTCACCAACTACTATAGTAAGTAGGTGATTGATCTAGTATTACTAGAAATAATGTATATTAGATAAATTTAAACAAATTAAATAGACGGTAATGAAATGTTATAAAACTCCTTAATATTTAGGTACTGATTTTACCTTCATTAGTACCTTTGATTATATTATATATTCAGATATAGTAGTCCTCACGGAACTTTAGACCTCGTCATAATAAGCTGAATGTAGCATACACAACTGATTATTTCCATTGACAAATGCAAATCATATGTATGACAAGGATAGAAATAAAATATTTTGTCATCTTCACACGATGTAATGTCGACATACGTTAGAAATATTGAAATTTGAAGCATTGTAAGTTAGAAAAAGACAGAAAATCAGTAGTACAACATAAATACACATACTGCTTAATTAAAATTTACATTGATTTGACTTTTATTAGCAAACTGTCACGATAAGGTTATAAACAATTTTAACCTCCTATTCAGTGGCGGGCTCGTCCTATTGTTTGCAGGTTGCACAATCGCCAAGAATTACGCCATAGGAGTAATATTTAATTTAATTGTGTGTACAATACTTGTTCGGCAAACGATCAAGTTTTTTCGAGGTACTAAAAAAACCCTACCTAACATTTTAGGAGAATAATAAATAGGAAAAACTTCAACCCCACATATCTAAAACATAAGCCGCCACTGCTCCAATTAATGTATAGTTTTAGGTTAGACTATGACAGCGGTTTAAATTTACCGCTTCTATTTTACTTCACAAAAAGTTATGTTTACAAACATACATTTGACTGGTGATTCTCATCTTAGTTCGTATGGTTTAGAATATTATGACGAGGTCTAAAGTTCCGTGAGAACTACTATATCATTCATATAATAATATTTTTATATTCACGGAATTCCGGTAGAATCTCAATTAGCTTAATCTAGTGTACCTATTTTGTTGACTAAAATTTATCACCCAATTTGGATAACTGTAACTTATTCTTTTTTTGTATTATATGGTTTCCTTGTATGCACTTGCGTTTTTTTTTGTTTTTGTTTAGCGATTGTTTTCAGATACACGGAATCCGATTTGTAAGGAACTGGTGTATGAGGTGTTCCCACCGAACGATTACCGAATTGACCGTGCTTGTGGATCCCGACTTGTAGGGTCAAGTGGTGCAAAAACGAGACGGCCGATATTGCGGTTAAAAAGAAGACATTCAATTTTTTCCAATGCAAAAATACAATAACATTGTAAAAAATATTTTACAAATTACTTCCACATATATGCAATTATTGAAACCTATAATGAAAAAAAAAACTTTAACGCAATCATCGAAAAAAAATATTGAAGTTGACTGTGTGTATTTTGCTTAAAAAATCTTTTAAATTGCATTTACAAACTTTTCCGGTTGCAATGATGTGCATGATTGTAGAGCCCCAGTAAGTATCGCGTTTCGCAAATAACACATGTGGCTATGATATTCCATAACGACTTTAATATATTTTCACTAGTTGGCAAGGATACTCGTTGCAAATAACAGGTGCAAAAACGAGACATCACCAAGTTTAAAAACGAGACACTCGCGAGTTAAAAAAAAGACAAAATTTTTAAATCTTAAAATAATGCCGAAGGTTTAAGTTCCCAGAAAGGCCGCTTAAGACAAAAAGACTTGGAAACAACCCTAAAGCTAATAGGGGATGGCACTATATCTCTTAGAAATGCAGCTAAACAGTTTATAATTGAGAAATCTGCTCTTTTGAGAAGACGTACTCGTTCACTTCGTAAACAGGGAAGAAAAATTTCTCTAACCGAAGAAATTTAAGAAGATTTAAGTGATAAGATAAAAATTATGGCAAAATGGGGGTTTGCTCTTACTAAACCGAAGGTACAAGCAATAGTTCAAACCTCTGTACAAGAAAACAACCCAGTTTAACCCTTAACTGGTGAGGTGATATTTTTATATCGCAACTGGTGAGGTTGGGTTATAGATACCCAGTACTTTTCGTTCTGACGTGTACTGCACTTTAAGTCAACTAGGAACGAACTGACTGATGGTACAGGAACGTACGATGACGTTCTCACAACCGTCTAGCAGCAGAGGCTTTTCAAAGCCTTACTGGGTATCCTGACACCCAACCTCACCAGTTACGGGTTAAGGAAGGAAAGCCGGCAAAAATTGGTTAAAACATTTTTGTAAAATGACTAAAAGCACAGAAAATACAGTGTCTCGTTTTTAACCTCTCACTGTCTCGTTTTTAGCCTAAGTAGTGGTTAAAAACGAGACACAATTTTTAATAAAAAACGCCCTTTATTATAAACTTAATGATTTTTTTTTTACTGTGAGGTAATACTACATGGCCTTCTGCATACAGGGCAATATGAAAAAGCTTTAAATTAGGGTTTTTTGTTGACAAAAAAATAAAAGATTTAAAAATCGTCTCGTTTTTGCACCACTTGACCCTATTGGTGGCGCCCAGAAAATTGTTTTATTCACTTATTTTGACGACCCCCAAAATCACCGTTGACCCACCCCTCCCGTTGAACTAGCCAGGGCAACTTTCTGTTCACAGAGGGCGGTCGTATAGACGAAACGACGTGTAACAGGTATCAACACCTGTGTTCTTGATATTAGCACTTCACCACCTCCACTGTGCTACTTTACAGCTCTTCCACCCACTACACACTTTTTCCTCACCAATTTTCTCTCTAAAAAACTCGAAAACGCACCTAGAAACCTCCTGACATTTGACAGCCAATCTAAAATTTTTCGCATAACAGTTCAAATTTTAATATAATGATATCAAAGTTTAATATCATTAAATTAATAAATAAGATTTTCCTAAAAATTTATTTTTGCTGTGCAATTCATTTGTTCACACACTCAACAATAAATTGTTTACGATATTAAAATTACCGGTTTAACGCGCCACGTGCTCGGAGGTTAACAAAATTAAAACTCCGATAGCTTCGAAAATACTAATTAAATTACAGCGAAGAATATAAAATATCATTGATATCATTGATATCAACTTATTTGAAATTAAAATCAAAGTAGAATGGTGAGAAAATTAAAATTTGTTCTTGAAAATTTTGTCAACGGAGAAAAATTAATACGTGTGCAAGCCACATCTGCATAGCCGGCTTGTTGAAATTTATCGCTTCATACAAGGTAACAAAATTTGCAGTTATAAAAATTTTTAGAAGGAACCCACTCCTGAGAGTCCCACCTCCGACGAAATTTTAGCTGGACCGGAGCAAAATAAAGAGAAGAAAAGGAAGTTACTACAAGCAAATTTTGATACTTGGTATTTAACATCTGTACTCCTTTTGGAAGAGCCCATTGGATTTTGGTACGAATTCACACATATACAAAATATTAGTAATTTATATATTATTTCACCTCCCGCACATATTATTGTTATTATTCTATACATACATACCGGGGGGTGAATCACTGGGTTAGAATATGTACACCGTACTGCCATTTGGCAGTATTTAATAAAGTACTGCTTCTTACTGCCGTTACTGCGGATACTTCTGTTACTGCCTAATACTGCCATTATCGTATAATACTGCCACTTACTACCTAATACTGCGACTTACTACCTAATACTGCCAGTTACTTTCTGGTACTGCCGATACTGCCGATGCTGCCTCTTACTGCCGATACTGCCGATATTGCCTTCTACTGCCTATACTGCCACTTACTCTTGATAATGCCACTTTCTGGTGATATTACCGTTACTACTTTATACATTACGTACAATGGTAATATTATTAATAAAAAGTAATATGAGAATTTTCAGCCGTTTTTGTTGACTACTGTGAGACCTAGAGGTTAAAAGATGAAACTTACAAGACATTAAAGATTAATCCGGTTTAACCATAATCTCAAGGTGGTCCAAAATTTGTTTTTGAAAATCTATACTACTAAAAAGCTGGTGAGTTTGGTTGAACACGCTAATCTCAGGAAATACTAATCCGATTTGAAATTTTTTTTTGCATTAGATAACCTGTTTATTCTGGAAGGTTTTAGGCGTGTACCCAGTGCATATTAAATGTACGTTTTCTTGTTAATATTATAAAAAATATTTCTTGGGGGGTGGATTATAAGTTTGGGTATTATAAGACTTTCTAAGGTATATGTAAGTATGCAAAAACACCCAATTTGATTATAATAACAATATATTTCATGTTATATTGCAACTTAAAAATATGAACCATAATTCTTTACTGTGAATATTCTTCAATGTAGTAGTTATAAAAAACGAAAAGTGTCGTGGGACACCCGACAAAAGCGAAGCTTTTTACGCTATGTATAAATAAAATCCAATTATTATTAATATAATTTTGATATGGTAGTAAATTGTTATTAGGCAATTATTTTTTAAAATACAAAAATAGTAGTGGTATTGTAGATATCTATTTATATTTCCAATTAAAATAAAATTTACATCCAAGTAGAAATTAACGTAAAAAATAAATTTCAAGTACATATTGTGGTAAATTTATCATGTAATACAATAATGCTGGGTTTCACAAAAGAGGTTTAAAATTCAATCTAGGATTATAATATTCAAACAATATAACAACAATGCATTTTAATTGTTGTAACTATGGTTATAATTTTAATCGTAGTTTAAATTTTAAGATACCTTTATGAAACCCACCATAAATGTAATACAATTATACAAAATCTAAACAAAACATTATAATAATTATATTTTGAGAGTGTAGGACTAAGAATTTTTGAAAATTAAGGAAATGGTTATTTACTTAAAAGTTAGGAAAATGATACATGACTGACGAGGGGGAATCCATAGCACAATATTGTAAGGTTATAAGAGGGAAATGTTAACAAACTGACGATGCGCACTGGTCGTCAATGACGTCACTTACGTTTGCTTTTTCGTCCCGTTCTATATTTTAAATTTTAGGTGCCGTGCGTTAAAAAGGATACAATAATTTAAAAAGAAAAATTGGGTTACCAAAAGGCGAAAGTGTTAAATCGTATTTTTGTAATGTTTTTTAATTGTTCCTTTTTGTTATGTCAAAATAAGTTATTTTAGCCGCATTAATTAAAGTTGCCGCAAATTGAATTTTTTTCATTAATTTTTTAGACATTTATGACAGTTTCTCCTTAGCAGGTACGATTTAGGCAAGTTTACCCTATGTCAGCAGATGATTTAGATGCTTTGAGCAACTTATTACGTTCTCTATACCAGTGGCGTATTTAAAAAATTCCTACGGTGGGGGGTTATTTTTATTTTAAAGTTTATTTTTCGGGTTCTCGTTAATCCATACATGCGCGTCTGTGGTAAATTTAAGAATTCCAAACGTGTTCCAGACTATACTTCCTGTACGATTACTAAGTCATATCAATTAATTCATAATAATAATAATCAATATAAAAAAGTCAATTACTTGTAGTCAACTACTCAATTAGTCATTATTAAGGTTGTTAAGGTTGTGATTTTTTAAGTAGGAGACATAAGCTCCTCCCCTTTTATTTACAGACCGATAGTTGCGTTTTAAAAATTGAACGTGAATCCCAACAACCTTTTTGCAGATCTCTTGATTTGTTTTCAAGAAATAAATTGTTCGTCTTTGCTAAACTTGAATTGTAAATTGTAAATTGTAACATTTTTATTAGCCTAATTATACAGAAATATTATTGCTTAGTTATTTATAATAAAAAATCTTGGAGATTAATTATTTCTTATGCAATGTTCATTATACAAAAATCATTTAAAAATACAGCGCTCTCTGCTTTTCTAAAGCTCCACTAAAATTTTAGCAATCTGTAAATTTTAATCAAATTTGCTGCAATAAAAATATCGAAATTAATCAGAAAATTATTTAACGAAACGTCGAAGGTTGCTTCGAAAATAAACCGAATTTTTTAAATATTTTAGTTTTAATCGAAGGATAATATATTTGCGGTTGTTCTAAAGGAATTTTTAAGACGATCTGATTTAAAAGGACTTTAAAAAAAAATAAAATCTGTGTAAAATTGTATCAACTATTTTTCGGCTATTTTGAAACTATCGTATTTTTAAAAGTAATTAACCGGTCGACTAGAAATTTTCTTTAGAACAGTTGTTGAAGTTTTAAGATTCTAAAAATTGAAAAACAATCAAGAAATTATGTTTCGTTTTGCAAATTCTTACGACGTTATGTTGATTTTTGCTTCCTATGCGCTCCCATGCGCATGAGAGAAAGAGTACTATGCATTTTCTGTCTCACTTATGCCCGCCTTAAGAAGGAAATTTCAGTATATGAGAAGTTTGTGAAATTTTTACAGTATATTATTAGTATAATAAAGAAAATTCTCTCCAAGTTTGAATTTAATCCTTGTCTTAGTTATCGAGATAAAAAATGTCAAAGTTACGTTTTTACATTGAGGTAAATGCAAGATACGGGTTTGTCATTACTTCGACATTCAGAAATGTCATCATCACAAAAATTTGCCAAAATATTTATGCAAGTGTTACAAATAAGTGTACCAAATTTAAAAAAAGTCCTCTTTTTAGTTTCCGAGAAAATTAAGATTTTATTCTAAAAAATAGCACAAAAGCTATCTAGATTTGATAGTTATCAAGAAAAGTTTTTTGAAATGAGTAAAAAAATAGTTGAACTGACCAAAACTTTTTAAATTAATAAAATTTATAAGTAAATTATTAAAAACTAAGTATTTTTAATTAAAATAAACATATTTTCATTATTTTAATTATTAAAATTTTGTTTATTTGAAGTTGGCAGTGAATACATTATCTTATGTACCTATTTATTTAGCATAGGACAGAGTCCACACCACAGCTTATCCCCACCCCCTTCTTAACAACTTTAAATACATACTAATAAGTAAATTATCTACCCGTAAATTAAGTTGCAAATTCCAGAATTTATATACGATCATCGCGGGTAAAGTATTGATTTTAGGGAAAAAATGAAAGATACCTTTTTCATTGGATTCATCTTTTTCTTCGTATTGTTTTTTTCCAAATGGAGATCCAACGCTTATTAAGGGAGCTGCAGAGAAAAAAAGTTTCAAAAAGTTTGGGTAAAAAAATATAGGTTAAAACCGAAAAATTAAAAAAAAATCCAGCTACAAAAAGATTGTCCTTCTCGCGAGGATTCCAAATACCACAAAAAAATTGAAAAAAGTTGAAACATAAGGGAGATGTGAGCGGATTCGTAAAAGTCGCTTAAACCCGATCATCGCGGGCGGGGGGTGACTTTTCCAACTTCTTCAATTTTTCTGGTTATATGTGCCCTCGACCACGTCCCCTGCCCAAATTTCAAATTTCCACAACCCCTGAAGGGCCTAAACATTTTCGCACGTTGTCATGAATCAGCCAATTAGGTCGTCGCTGACGTCACTTCCATTTGCTTTTTCGTCCCGTTCGCTTTTTTAGATTTTAGGTGCCGTGCGTTAAAAAGCTTCGCTTGAAAAATTTCCTATGATCGAGGAAAATAAATTTATTGTACCGTAAAACGGGGATATATGGAACGATTTTTCAACGTTTTGTAGAATTGCGAAAGTATTATCAGAGTTACTGCAACGGCAAATATAAATATCAAAGAGGATAGCTTCAGCATCATATTTCATGACCAATAATGATCTGATCAATGGCCGTTTTTTTTTTTTTCTTTTTTTGTTGGTCCATATAACCCGGATGGTCGGGGTTAAGTGGAATGATTGTAGGTGATTTTTTAAATGTGCACTGCAGTGCAGATTCGGTTTAGATTGTCAGCAATTTGGGTTTATATAGCCCAATGGACATCAAAAAATAATACGGCGCTTTTACCGCGCATTTTTAAAGCGAAGCTTTTTAACGCACGGCACCTAAAATCTAAAAAAGCGAACGGGACGTAAAAGCAAACGGAAGTGACGTCAGCGACAACCTAATTGGCTGATTCATTACCACGTGCGAAAATGTTTAGGCTCTTCGGGGGTTGTAGAAATTTGAAATTTGGACAGGAGACGTGGTCGAGGGCACATATAACCAGAAAAATCAAAAAAGTTGGAAAAGTCACCCCCCCCCGCCGCGATGATCGGGTTTAAGCGACTTTTACAAATCCGCTCACATCTCCCTGATGTTTCAACTTTTTTCAATTTTTTTTGGTATTTGGAATCCTCGCGAGAAGGACAATCTTTTTATAGCTGGATTTTTTTTTTAATTTTTCGGTTTTAACCTATATTTTTTTACCCAAACTTTTTGAAACTTTTTTTCTCTGCAGCTCCCTTAATAAGCGTTGGATCTCCATTTGGAAAAAAAACAATACGAAGAAAAAGATGAATCCAATGAAAAGGGTATCTTTCATTTTTTCCCTAAAATCAATACTTTGCCCGCGATGATCGTATATAAATTCTGGAATTTGCAACTTAATTTACGGGTAGATAATTTACTTGTTAGTATGTATTTAAAGTTGTTAAGAAGGGGGTGGGGATAAGCTGTGGTGGTGACTTTGCCCTATGCTAAATAAATACATACATAAGATAATGTATTCACTGCCAACTTCAAATAAACAAAATTTTAATAATTAAAATAATGAAAATATGTTTATTTTAATTAAAAATACTTAGTTTTTAATAATTGACTTATAAATTTTATTAATTTAAAAAGTTTTGGTCAGTTAAACTATTTTTTACTCATTTCAAAAAACTTTTCTTGATAACTATCAAATCTAGATAGCTTTTGTGCTATTTTTTAGAATAAAATCTTAATTTTCTCGGAAACTAAAAAGAGTACTTTTTTTAAATTTGGTACACTTATTTGTAACACTTGCATAAATATTTTGGAAAATTTTTGTAATGATGACATTTCTGAATGTCGAAGTAATGACAAACCCGTATCTTGCATTTACTTCAATGTAAAAACGTAACTTTGACATTTTTTATCTCGATAACTAAGAACAGGATTAAGTTCAAACTTGGGCAGAATTTTCTTTATTATACTAATAATTTACTGTAAAAATTTCACAAACTTCTCATATACTGAAATTTCCTTCTTAACAACCTTAATAATGAGTAGTTGAGTAGTTGACTTTTTTTTATTGATTATTATTATGAATTAATTGATATGACTTAGTAGTCGTACAGAAAGTATAATCTGGAGCACGTTTGGAATTCTTAAATTTACAACGGACGCGCATGTATGGATTAACGAGAACCCGAAAAATAAAGTATAAAATAAAAACAACCCCCCACCGTAGGAATTTTTTAAATACGCCACTGGTATAGAGAACGTAATAAGTTGCTCAAAGCATCTAAATCATCTGCTGACATAGGGCAAACTTGCCTAAATCGTACCTGCTAAGAAGAAACTGTCATAAAATGTCATTAATGAAATAAATTCA
This sequence comes from Cantharis lateralis, assembly GCA_963170105.1. NCBI lineage: Eukaryota > Metazoa > Arthropoda > Insecta > Coleoptera > Cantharidae > Cantharis > Cantharis lateralis. The sequence goes on from OY720629.1 coordinate 18,323,810, forward strand.
ATTTGCAGCAATTTTAATTAATGCGGCTAATATTTGAACATAATAAAATATAAAATAACTTATTTTGACATAACAAAAAGGAACAATTAAAAAACATTACAAAAATACGATTTAAGATGATAGCTCCTAAATCGTACTAGACTATGCCGAAATCGCACCATAGCGACTTTCGCCTTTTGGTAACCCAATTTTTCTTTTTAAATTATTGTATCCTTTTTAACGCACGGCACCTAAAATTTAAAATATAGAACGGGACGATAAAGCAAACGTAAGTGACGTCAGTGACGACCAGTGCGCATCGCCATCGTCAGTTTGTTAACATTTCCCTCTTATAACCTTACAATATTGTGCTATGGATTCCTCCTCGTCAGTCATGTATCATTTTCCTAACTTTTAAGTAAATAACCATTTCCTTAATTTTCAAAAATTCTTAGTCCTACACTCTCAAAATATAATTATTATGTTTTGTTTAGATTTTGTATAATAGTATTACATTTTATGTATTACATGCAAAATTTACCACAATATTTACTTGAAATTTATTTTTTACGTTAATTTCTACTTGGATGTAAATTTTATTTTAATTGGAAATATAAATAGATACCTATCTATACCACCACTATTTTTGTATTTTTAAAAATAATTTCCTAATAACAATTTACTACCATATCAAAATTATATTAATAATAATAATTGGATTTTATTTACACATAGCGTAAAAAGCTTCGCTTTTGTCGGGTGTCCCACGACACCTTTTTTATGATAAATAAGGCGTCAGGAATTAATTTGCGACAAGTATTTATATCATTCCATATATTAGAATTCATTATTGGTAAATATTTAATTTTATTCGTAAAAAGAGGACGAACATAACAAAGGGATAAGCACTCCCATAAAACCAGCTTCCAAAGTATATAAAGCGTTGGCAAAACGCTTATAAAATTTAAAAAATAATCATAATTTTCAATATTTCAGCGATTTTGGAAAAACCCGTGCTTGTTTCAAAAAGGCGCTAATGTTATATTGTCATGTTTCAATTTAGACACAGATCTTTAATTATGATTAAACATTTTAAAACAAGAATAAAAGTTAAAACCTTTATAATTTAAAATTTGTAAGTACTTAAGTTAATTCTTTAACCCTTCGTTACATGATTTAACGAATTAAAAAAAAAAAAATATTTTTGGTTACTTATTATGCTGTAGTTAATGGGAAAAATAAAGAAAAAATTCAAATTTAAAAATTTATTGTAATATTTAAAAAAAAATGGGTATGTGCCAGATATGGGACATCATGTGAATAATGATGTTTATTGAAAAATCTCAAATTACTTAGTATGGTATAAACTAAAACAATTTCTGTCTTTTGAGAAACTTCTTGAGCAACTAATAAAATTTACTTTTGAAATGTACGAAGTTACCTAAAATTATCCCTCAAACGGAAGGGTGGTTAGAAACAAGATGTTAAACCACAAGCAGATTCAGGTGTAAGCAAACCATAAAATTTATATTTTTTACTATTAAATTTATATAAGTACCAAAATATAGTTACTGTATTAAATTAAAAAATTAAAGGCTTCTCTACTACCCTAAATTAGTCTATAAACTGCACAAAAATGATACAGTACTGATTTTTAAAACAAACGATTTTCGTGAAATTAATTTTTAAATTGCGTTATCATAGCATATAAAGGGTCAAAAATGATCAAAATTTAATAAAGGACCTAATACTCTTCATATTTTGTTCAAAACATTACAATAGACAAGTTCCTTACCTGGAAGTTGTTATCCCTTTTTTGAATACAATAAATTTTATTACATGTACGGTAGTGTTGCATAGTGATCATTATGATCATGATGTGCCAGATATGGCACATACCGTTTTTACTACGCTGCTTGGTCAATAATAGTTATAAAATTAAAATTATTGTTTTACACTATATTATATACCTTTACTATGTTACCATACCAATTTCATAATTTTCCTTTGAAAAATTTCAGTAGAAAACTTGTAAACAAATACACGTCGCACTGAAGATTAACCAACTATACAAAATTCTGATTATTCTTATGCCTAATCTATACTGTTGTGCCCTATTAAATTTTTTTTTTCAATTTTATCTATTCTTAGGTGTTGTACAAATATGCTACAATAGTTGAAATTGGGCATTAACTTCAATCGTAGGAAATATAATCGAAACTTCGGTATGTGCCATATCTGGCACACCATGAAACGAAGGGTTAATTAATTTTTATGATGATAATTAATTCGGTTTCACATATTTTTTGATTTTTATTAAGAAAGAAGGCACATTTGAGATCTTGTATTTGAATTTTATCAGCATTAATAATAAAAAGATGTTTTTGGTCCACGATCTTTAAATGAAAAGACAAACGCCAAATTTATCAAAGAAACCGATTGGCACTCAAAATTTTGTTAATTATTAAATCAGTGTTTTTAAAAATAAAAGTGTATACGTAAGTAAAATTAAATAGTGCGCCGAATCGACAAAAATTACACCACTACAAAATTCTAACGTTAAAAATTTGCTAACTAACAAAATTAAAGGAGGGAGAAAAATTTTAAAAGTAATTCATTCTGGGCAAGGCCGTTGTTTCGAGAAGTATCGAAATTTAAAGCCCAGAGTCACATATTTAAATAATTAAGATTTAATTAAGATTGATAAATAAAATTAAAAATTTAAATAAAATTAATAAATTCTATGATTATAATAATTACTTACCTGAGAGAACAAACTTAGAGTAACAGTGTTTTGTGAAAATTGATAAGAAGAATACTAAATTTATTCACCACAGCAGGTGAAAACATAAAAAGAAAATTAAGTAACCAAGAAACAATAGAAACAACAAGCAACATAATTTTTAAAAGACTTCAAAAGTAAATAGGGTGAGAACAATTTTTAAACGCAAAACGATTAATTTTACGACCAGTGAAACTACGATAAAATTGATTATTTGATATTTGTATATTTTTGCCACAAAATTTGGAACTTTATCTAGCAGTTGAAAAATTTACTCGATAAATAATATTTAATTTCCAGATTCGGTGCATTTGTTTTATTTGGTGAGCCGATGTTATGCGGCTTAAGATTAAAAACATCACGTTTAACTATTATAAAATTTATAAATTACAACTTGATCAAACTGTGCCTTTTTGTAAAACTTTGAAATTTCGTTTATGACTGATTAAATTACATTTGATTTTAATAACTTGCTTAATTTTTCATCGTAAAAATAATTAAAAGAATCGCAAGCTTTAAAAATAGTGATGGGTGTTCCAAAGGTAACTATTTAAGTTTTTTTTTGTATTACGATACATTTTACGCTTTAGAACATCGCAATATATCTGTTGAGGTTATTATGGAACTTTTTTCTCATAGAACTAATGCTCTGAATACATCAGCTTCCTCGCTACATATGAAACACCGTGAGGTTTTGAAAAATGCTAAAGAAACAATGGTTTTCTTTTTTTTTTTTTTAAAAATTACATACAATGTTTCGCAGCGAACGTTCCGGACCTTTGTACTGGCACTTATCAAGTGACACTAGAAATTTTTGTCTTTGTGGTGGGTCCACCCTGTACGTCAAATTAGCGCTTAGATTCAAATCATGTGTGTTCGTGCCATATAATCCCTATCGTTCCATATATCCCCGTTTTACGGTACCCCTGACATCTTGTGCTTGATTTTCGATATTTTTTCCATACAGGGACGGATTACCCATTAAGTACCTACCCCTAGTAGCGATGGGGCGCACGGAAACAAGGGTGCCATTGTAATGCAAATTTAAAATTTTTAATTATATATATGTACATGGCAGGGGTGATTAAAAAGTCGACGTGGTGAGAAGCATTTCTTGGAAAATCAGCAAAAAATTTAAAAAAAAAGAAAAGCTCATTGATATACCAAAAAGGGATGACTTTTTTATCAAGAGGGCCGTACTATGAATGTGTGCTTAGGGGCATAAAGGTACATTAATCCGTCTCTGTTTCCATCCATAAACATTATATCGGACACGTTTTGATGTTCCTTGAGGGGTTATTTAAATACTGGGTATAATATACCCATAAACAATGAATGTGTCAAAACAATCGATGTTCAGGACAGGTGTCATATTATGTGAATATCTTTCCTAATGCGAATAATAATTATTTAAAATTTTCAACCAATACACCAAATATTCGCATTAAGAAACGATAATGTTAATTTCGTGTTTGAACATTCATGAAACAATTAGATAATAAAAATTACAAAAATAAACCCACTCACATATTATACTGTCTATGCAATCTTCAAACAATAGTTGATGATAGTTGAAGGTGATGATCAGTTTCCTTTTCGGTGCCATCCAATATTAATATTTTCAAATTTTCTTCCAACGCAAATACATCCAGCACCATCACTGAATCAAATACCAATTGTTTGAAATTTTCTTCGAACAGAAATCCATCTAATATAATCAAATAACTAAATCTTGATGGTATTAAATTAGCAATAAAGTTAAATCAATCTAATATTATATCTTTCTCCCAAAACTAATTGAAAATTTTTCTCTCTGTCCAACTATCTCTCCAGTTCTGCCGGAAGTGTCCATTTTTCTTCTTATCTTTTTCTTCATACCAACCTTTTTCAAAATTCTATGTTTCGAATTTTCAACTAACTATTGCACAGTGCTCACTTTATAATTATTTTTATTTTTGTGTTTCCTGTTGTGTTAAGTGACAATATTCTCCTCTTATATTCACATCTGTTAATGTAAAATCAGACAAAACCAATTAGAAAAATTTTAAAAGTTGTTATCACGGCGCGAAACTTTTATTTGTACTTCTTTACAATTTCACCGAACCAGTGACCAACAAATTTTTAACATGGAATCAATTCCTTAAAAATAGATTTTTACAAACAATTTCTTTAAAAAATTTAGTATCATAGCATCTCCCCATGAAGTTAATTTTAATAATGGTAACCGTAGGTTTGCGTTTTCAAATTAAATTCCCTTCGCTTGAATACGAAATTCATTTTCTCTTATTAATAAAATAAAATTAAAATAAAATTTTGTTCTAATTAATTCCTATATTCCTTAACCTATTTAAATTCAATGCTTAATAATTGTGAATAAAATAATAAATGAACTAAATTAAATTATACATTTTCTAAACTAAATTATTAATTTTCTAAACTAAATTATTAATTTTCTAAACTAAATTATTAATTTTCTAAACAAGATGACATTTTCTAAATTAAATGAAATTAATTATTAGTTAAACTATTTTCAAATTTATTTGACTAGAATCAATTTGCTTTATTTTCATAAGCATATGACATGTCTAAATTAAATCTACCTCTAATTTTATTTGTAATTGGATGAATTAATTCATACGTGCAATCACCGATTCTTTTATTTATTTTATAAGGCCCTTCAAACGGAAGCTGCAGATTTGCACATTGATTTGCAGATCGCTTTCCTACCCTTAACCTTTTTATAATAACTAATTCGCCAATTTCAAAAATGCATTTTTTTGTTATATTTTTATTCATTTTCCTCATACATATAATAATGCCTCTCGGTTTATATTTATTTTTAATATTACTTTCCGTATTACGTCATCATAATTTATTTCTTTTCATCGACCTTCCATGGTCTCGTAGGCATAATCCCTTTCATAATAAAAATTGGAGATTGTTCGGTGATAGTGTTTGGAGTCTTCATAAAATCTTCAACATATAAGGAATCATATCTAACCACTCTGCCTGTCTATCAAAAACTAACATTTAAAAAAATTTGTTTATTACCTCCTGAATATAACGCTCCGAGGGGTTTCCTTGCGGATGTCTTACAGAGGAAAATGTTACTTTAATATTTTTATTTTCCCAATGCCTTCTAAATGTATCGTTATTAAAATATGTGGCATTGTCTGCCAGTATTAGTTTCTGGTTTAATAACATTAATGTATTCCTCTATTAGTCTAATTGACACAATCGCAATCGTAGTACATGATTCAGTCGGATATAATTTTACAAATTTGCTAAATATGTCTACTATAACTAGGGTGACCATAATTTTCGGAACAAAAAAGAGTACAATAATGTATTATAGTGGATTTGAATTCTCCAATGCGCCGCAGGCGAAAATTTACGACATTTCAAGGTCAACGAGGTTTGAAGAAAAGTTCAAAAACTACTGGTAACAAGGCACAAGGCACTTTGGAAGCAATGCCGTTAAAACAGTTGAATAATTTAATTTTGTTTCGTTCGAACTTTAACTTTTATTTAAATATAAAATAAAATGCTGTTCGATACCTCAGTTTCAAAGTGTAACAACTCAAAAAGAGTTAGTTTTGAGATAACTCAGCTTTTACATTTTACTATTTCGTTAAAATTAAAATAGTTTTTGTTTGTTTACAGATTTGATAATCCAAAGAGTACCGTAAAACGGGGTAACTTTGCTCCTAGGGAACATACATTGCTCCAAATCATACATTTGTATAACGTCACAATGGTATGAGTTACCTACGAAAAAAACTGTATATTATCAAATTTTCAGTTAAGGGTAACCTGATATACACAGGTAATAATACATATAGGCCGTTCCATTTTCATTAACCTGTGTTATTACTGTAATAAATTACTGTAACCGTGAACATCAATTAACTAAGTTTTGTCTTTTGAATAATTCATTCTTTGGTAGAAAATTTATAGCAAAAACACGGTAAGTTGTATTTTTATTTTATGTATTGATATTTTGACTATAGCAAGTAGTGTGAATTTTCAAAATATATCAAGCGGTTCAATCTTTCTTAACATGATTACCGTATTGAGGTTACATTGCTCAACAAATGGGGATACTTTGCTCCGTGGAGCAAAGTTACCCCCATACAAAATTGTGGATTTTACTTTATTATTATTTTAAAAAAGAGGATTCTATTTGTATGTAGGTTTTAAAACTTTATTTCAGAATGCCAAAAATCATTTTTCAATTCACTTTCAGGCTTCGGAAAGTGTGGGATTTATCCTGTGAATGTCGATGAACTATTAAGTATGATTTCACCTGCAGAATGCGACGAGAATCTTATAAAAAATATATTTGTAATATTTTTGGCATCTAAAACAACGGAATTGATGGAAACGAAACCCAAAAGAAAAAAATTACTGTTGCTGCAGGCAAAAGTATTGGGCCTGAAGATCTGAATATGGATGATGAACCCCACACATTGTCAAAGACACGTCCTAAACAAAAAAAATGTAGATTGTAATAATTCATGAAGTACAGAAGAAATATCGTTGCGGGATTCATCTGATAATGAAGATATTATAGAATATACATTAAGGGAAGTAACCGAAGATAAGGAAAATATCGGAGTTGCTTCAGGACATAAAACGAATAAAGATCTTCTTGTATTGCAGAAAGTATTAAGAAAATAGGTGAACATGTCATTTTTCTATACGAGAGCGAACATTTTCCTGGAAAATAATACCTTTTGAAAATAAATAATGGAACTGTAGTAAGTGCCATGGTTAAGTCCCTTAAAAGTTGGAAGTGACCTGCTAAAGCGGATACATTGTACTATCCATGGGATGACATTATTGGCAAAATTAAAGAGCATAGAAGGATTTCTTAGAGGGGAAAATTTTCTGTTCCAGAATTGGACAAATTATGGAGTAGATAAGATGTTTAGTGTTTTCATGTTTAATGTTTGATTTTTATACAGAATTATAAAGTTTATTATTAAGTACATTTTATAATATCATGTAGGTATTTCTTTCCAAAATAAAAAGGTACCATGGTACATAACACTTTTTATAAAATAATATATTGTATACAACATGCAATATTATGTTTCTTTGCTCCATAAGCAGAATTTTAATATGGTGGTGCAAAGTATCCTCCCCATATGAGGATACATTGCTCCAATATTAACAATAATATAAAATCGATTTTGAGATATTTTGATACAAAGTAAATCTTCAATGTTACTTTTCAAACACTTTTCTATGTGGTTATATAATATAAACATTTTTTTTAAACTAAAAAGTAACTTTTACAGCTGCTAGGAAAATTTTCAGTAAAAAATGGAGCAAAGTTACCTCGTTTTACGGTATATCAAACAAAGACTATGAGTTCTTGACCATAATTTTCCTAATTGTTGGAAAACTGTTGTTTGTGAAATTTCCCATACTTATCTCATTTTCACCAATTTCGGACTTGTTACACTTTGAAACTGAGGTATCGAGTTGTTTACTTTTCGACTTTTTGCATCTTAGGAAAAAAGTACATTTAGGTGTACTTTATAAACCTTTGAAGGACACTAGGACATCATTCAAAAAGAAAGTACTGTCCTAATAAAATAAGTACATATGGTCACCCTAACTATAACTAAAATATTTTTCTTTTTCTTTTGACCACTTGCAATTAAATTTCCAATATAATCTATTGCTATCATCTGTCCTGGATCATCTACTTTTATACTATTTATGATGTTTTGGTTATGGTAATTTTTATACTTCCCTAACTTGCATAGACTACAATTGTTTATTAAATTTTTTATAATTTTTATATCCCTTTTTGCAAAATAAGTTTCCCTAAACATCAATCAAGTTTTTCGTATCCCCATATGTCCGAATTTCATGTGAAGGCTCAAACAAATGTTTCTAGTCATATTCTCGTTTACAAAGTACAACTCGTTGTTATTTAAATTTTTTATTATGAAACCATTTTTTAAGCAAAAACCTTTATAAATTGGATTTAACTTTAATTTTCTGTGCAATTCCACGAATTCCATAAGTTTTTGGCACTCTTTAACGCATTTTCTTGTAAAAGGTTCTTCTCGGGAGTGAAATGTGTTCATAGCTATTAAAATATCTTTCATTTTTAAATTTTCGGGATTATCTTTCCGACTAAAGGCGTCTGCAATCACATTTTCTTTTCCTTTTACATGTTTAATTTCAAAATTATACTCTTGGATCAATAGCGTGTCATGTTGACTGAATTTTGGTAACCCTTTTTGTGAGAATAAATAAGTTAAGAATAATATTATTTGTCATTTACCCTCGTAAATTTGATATTTTTACGATTTTGTTTGAGTTCATTTAGATTCATGGGAATATTCAATTCGGAAATCATACCCCAAACGCCCCCTGTGGTACAATGGAATTAATTAACTCGCTCCTTGATTCAACTCACTAGATATTACGTAGAGGTCAGCCCTTGCTAAGACCATCGTTGAGGTTTCTTGAAAATCACGCCTCAGTTGAACCTCGACCTTTGAATCAACTCGTTGGGCAGTTTCTGGGTTAAGTTAATTTACCTTGGCTTACATTTGAAAATTATGGTATTTTGAAGATTTTTGTGTTTTGGAATGGATTTAGTGTTGGTCCTTACCCGCTGAGCCTAGTGCTAATTTTCTATTTGTTTCAAATGTTAAATGTGCCATCAAGCATACTTAAGTTATGCTATTTCCTGTGGAAAAATTTGAAGAAATTAATACTCGCCCGTAAGAAACCCAAATTTTCATATTTTGGTTCAATTCGCAAGTGTAGTTGGTCCTCCACTCTAAAATTTCGTTTAACCGTTTCAAGGATCTACATGGAATTTTCCATTGCCTCGCCTAGGGGAATCACAAATTGCACCATACCTCAGTGAGCTAAAAATAACTCGATGACCTTCTGTAAGTGCTTTGAATTTCATTTTTAAACTAAACCATTATTCAGTTACTGACTTCGTGATTTTGGTTTGTTTTATTAAGAATTAACGTTGGTTCTCACTGTCACTTGGTGTTTTCAAATTGATCAAATTCGTATGGGTAAAATTTCCATAAGTTGTTTCGATTCATTTTACTAAAGGGCCAGTTTATCAAAGTCCAAGTAAAAGTGTTAGTTAGCTACCCAACAAATAACGTTACTTACCGAATAAACTTTCTGGTAAGTAAAACGGGTTGATCAATCATTTTAAAGTTGTGGTTAACAACCTAACACATAATATTTTAGTATCTAACGTTGGTATCATTGTTGTGGTGTATATAAACTATTAGTTCATACATGTTCATACTTGAAAACAGTTATCCAATAAAACTGTGTTATATTTGTGGTAAAAAATTTGAAATTATGGCCGATGACAGAAAAAAGCGCGAAAGAGGAGTGAATTTTTCTCCCAGTGAAAGTCAATTACTTATAAATCTAGTATTGAAATACTCCCAAATTGTGGAAAACAAAAAAACGGATGCTAAAACTTGGAAAGAAAAGGAGGCACAATGGGAGGTTATCGCGAAGGAATTTAATGCTGGTAGCAGTGGTTGTCCTCGCAACGCAAAATCTTTAAAAGTAAAATTTGATGGCGTGAAGAAAGAGCTTCGCAGAAAAAAAGCTGCAGAAAAACAATCCTTATTTAGAACTGGTGGTGGTAGCCACGTACCAGTCCAATATACGGAGAATGAAGAAAAGTTGTTGCTGTTATTGTTGACGAGTGTGGGTGGACTTGCTCCACAAGCAGGTGATGCCGACAATAATGTATTGCCACCAGCAAGTAATCAAGCACCGCCACTGTTTAATTTTTCACAAGCAATGGTACAAAGCGACAGCTTTCAAAGTATTCCAGAAAACGATAAGATTTCACGTGAGGAGTACGAAATTGAGTGCGCAATCGAGATGCCAATAACAAATGACAATGTGGTTCTATCAGATGCGCTAGTACCTCCAATACCGCTTTCTAATGTTTGGGCAAAATTAAACCCGGCCCAATTAAAAGAACCATTACCAAATGCTCTTCGGCCACGTAAAATTGTAGCGAAGAAAAGTGGGAAGTCAAGAGAGGAAGCTATCGAAAATATAAATGAAGTGTGCGAAACCAAGAAAAAGTTGTTGATGCTGCAGTGCCAATCAGTTGAACTTGATGTCGAAACAAAAAAATATCATTTGCAAGCAGCAAAACTCGATGTAACCATTAAAAGAGTACAATTAAAACAACTCCAGCAGCAAGTTAAGCCAAGGAGAAAATTGAGGAATTCTGTTGGGAAATAAAATTATTTGTTGTTTTAATATACAAGTTATATATTTAATAAAATAAATCTTGTATTTCATTTTTCTTATTTTATAAAAGCATATTAAAATAATTATAAATTAAATCATTCCGAACATTGTTATTATAATTTGTGTTGTTTTGATTTCTTGGAATGACTTCGTTTAATAAGTTTTCTACGTCTTCATCGATTGGTGGTGCATTATCTTCTCTACTTATACATATATTATGTAAAATAGCAGTAGCTATTATTACTTCCTGAACTGTTTGAACTTGGACTCGCAGTCCATATGCAAGAACAGGAAATCTTCGCTTCCATACCCCAAAAGTCCTCTCGATTGGATTGCGACTCCTTATTTGGGATTGATTAAATAAATTTTCTGCAGGAGTTTGCGGGTTTAAAAGTGGCGTTATTAGATAATGAAGATTGGGGTATCCACTATCACCCAAAATCAAACAATTGCCCATTCCATTGTCAAACCGTGCTTTCAAATAAGAATTGTTGAAGATAGTGGTGTCATGTGCTGAACCGGGCCACCTCGCAACAACATCTCTAAAGCGTAATTTGCTGTCACATGCTGCTTGAACATTGAGCGAAAAATACCCTTTTCTATTTCGAAAATGTTCTGCTTGATCCCCCCCGGGAGATAGTAATCTTATATGAGTACAATCTAATGCGAGAGTTGCACGTGGGAATGATGGTATGGAGTAAAATCCTTGTTGTACCAAGGGTTGCTCTTCAGCTTCTGGTAGATACACATAATTTTCTCGTAACGTTCAAATTGCTTTTGTAACACGTCGAACGATGTGACAAACAGATGATTTATGGACACCACCAAAATCACCAGTGGCAATTAACATATTTCCACTTGCATAAAATCGTAAGCAAATTAGTAATTGTTGCATCGGAGTGATTGCTGCATTTCTGTCGGTAGAACAACGTATCAAATGTTCAATTTGTTGAAGTACAATATGTACAGTTTCTTTGTTTAATCGAAACCGTGCAACGAAATCGTGATCATCCCAAAGTTCCATGTGATTTGGTCGAGGACTAATCACATACGGTCGTCTGTATACAATTTCCACAAATTCTCTCAATTCTTCTTCACTATCGGTCTCGCTATCAAATAAATTCTCCTGGTAGTTTGCCATCCTAAAAATTATTAATTAGTGGTGAAATTTCCTTTCTTCTTGCTGCAAATAATAAACTATTACCTTTTATAGTATTTTTAATTTCGTGTTGGCACAATAATAATAATAATCTGTATTATGATTTCGTATTAAATTCTTATTTTTATCTAGAAGATATAATTTAAGGTTATGAGAATAAAAACAAAACAAAACAGTACGATGTTTAACGATCGGTAAAACGATACAAATCGTGAATGGTCGGGTTCTAGTTAGCACCTATAAGTAATTTATTAGCAGCTTTGAGCTGCAAGTAAATATCTTATAGGTAAGTAAATTTATTCTACAAGTAAATACTAACTAAACATTGATCAACCAAAATTCATACTTACCTGTCAGATAAATTTACTTGGAACACTAACTAGAGATCACGGAGTAATATAAGTAAGTTAGGAGAAGTCGCTAGTACGTACTCGCGAGGCTATCGGTTGGTCATATAACGCACGCTTGGGGAAAGAGACGGCACGAGACAAAGAACTCATCCTAGGGCCGGTTATTTCACCGATTATAACACTCCCACAAGTGCACAGTCGAAACTTGCAAGTTCGATGCGAGATCTAAGTGGTGCGGTCGTCTTATAATCGCCAATACAGCATTGTGAGCCGTATTGCAATCTCGTGCCGCTCTTCGAGCGGCACTCGGTTACAATACCGCTCACAAAGCTGTAAGGTACGAGTATAGTCTTCAAATCATGTAGTTTAAAAGATTTAAAGCATTTTCCACAATTAAACTAGGCACCTACAACGTTTCATTTTATTGATTGTTTTTTATTGATCTTATTCATAAACTATAAAGTATTACCTAATATTTGAATTAAAACTAATACAAGTTAATTAAACAATTCGAGAATTAAATGTTTATTTGAGCTTTCGATAGCGTAGGTATGCTATCATTTTCAAAAATATATAAATATTTTATTCTCGAATTGTTTAATTAAATTGTTTTAGTTTTAATTCAAATATTAAATAGTTTCACAAGTTACAAATTTATTAATTATAAAGGATTACCTACTATAAAAAACCAAAAGTATTAATATTTAATTACATAAAAATTAGAAATAACAAAAATTTGGATACCAATCACCAAAATAAATTTAATTTATTGAAATTTACTTGTTTACATGTTAAGAAAAATTATATTTTGAATTTAAAACCATAATTATTCCATATAATATGATCAAAACTATTAAATGAATATTACATTATAGTTTGCGATACATTTTTTCAAACAATAGTGTTTAAAATTAAAGATGTTTCTCATCTTGAATTGATTCAAACTTCAATTAAATATTTTCACATATTAATAATACATAATTATCAATCTTAATATAAATATAGGTTGTTTGCAATTTGGACATTTCATTTTTTTCTTTAAAATTTCTTTAAATTTATTTTTATTCAATAGTTTTGAACATAATAATAATTATGTAGGTAGTATATAATCGAGGGTTTGTTATGATTTTAAATTCAAAATATAATTTTTCTTAACATGTGAACAAGTAAACTTCAATAAATTAAATTTATTTTGGTGATTGGTATCCAAATTTTTGTTATTTCTAATTTTTATGTAATTAAATATTAATACTTTTGGTTTTTTATAGTAGGTAATACTTTATAGTTGATGAATAATATCAATAAAAAACAATCAATAAAATGAAACGTTGTAGGTGCCTAGTTTAATTGAGGAAAATGCTTTAAATCTTTTAAACTACGTGGTTTGAAGACTATACTCGGTGAAATTACCGGCCCTAGGATGAGTTCTCTGTCTCGTGCCGTCTCTTTCTTCCAAGCGTGCGTTATATGAACACTGGTAACTGACCAAGTGCACTCTCCTAACTTACTTATATTACTCCGTGCTAGAGATGGATAAACTGGCTCTAAACCATAAATACTATCGAGAATATCCAACTAAATACAAACGCTTGCTTTAGTTTTAGGATTTTTATGTCAATTAATGGTCCTAAGACCACAATTTTGTAATCTTTAATTTTAAGCGATCTGGTAATCCTAAGTTTTTGAGTAACATCGATTTTTGTGCTATTAATTTCCAAGCAAATTTTGACAAACATATGGGTAGTAATTTTAAATTAGTTAGATAAATGTTTTTAAATTTAAAGTTAAAAAAGTTTTAAAAAAAACTATCATTAAATCATTCACCTCCATTTTATTTTAAGGTATAAATTCAGCAATCAAAATTGTTCTCAAAGCTACTGTCATTTTGGTTAACAACTGTTGTACGATTGTTTTGAATTTTGACACTTAATTAAACCCCGTTTTTCTGTCTATTTGACTATTTTATTTGAATTCCCCTATTTTCTACCCGCAATATTTTGAAGCCTTCATTAGTTGTCAATCCCAACTCAAGCTGGTATCCTCAACGTAAAGGTAGGTCTTCTTTTGACATTTTGCTCGAGTGGCGCCCTCCCGATTTTGTACCCCCTGTATTTGGACTTTACAGCTCGGATCCGGGAATTCCTTGTTTTTGTTGGAATCCACGACCATCGTGACTTGAGCTAGCGGCATTCCCGAGTTTCCGAGCGGGCAGCCCATCCACCGGTGCCGATTTTGTGACCTCCGGGCAATTTTAGCCCGTGACAAGCGGCCATCTATAAATTCGGTTATTCCTAAATTTGGTTTTCATCATAAACGTTAAACATGCATGATCTGATCGAATTTCAAATTTATTTCCTATTAAATAAAATCTTAATTTATTTTAAATTATAAATAAAATCTTAATTTATTTAAAGCGAAAACTATGGCCAACATTTCTTTTTCTGAAATAGTATAACGTATTTCACTACCTCTAAGAGTTCTTGAAATAAAACATATTGGGACTTCGATATTTTCATGGAATTGAACGACTGCTACCGATATCGCATAATCAGACGCGTCTGTTTTCAGTATAAATTTCTTATTGAAATCCGGCTGAATTAAACTCATGTTATCAAATATGATTAATTTAAATTTCTGAAAAGCTAATTCTTGATTTTTTTCCCATTTCCATTTAACATTTTTGCGCAGCAATTTAAATAACTGCATAGTTTCTGCCGAATAATTTGGTATAAACTTTTTATAATAATTCAAGACTCCTAGGAATCCTCTTAAGGTACGCAAATTGTTTGGTCTGGGGTAATTTTTAATTTCTTCCAATCTTTGTTGGTCAATTTCTATTTTGTTAGTAGTAATGTTGTATCCTAAATATCTGACAACTTTCTTAAAAAACTCACATTTCTCTAAGTTTAACTTAAGACCTGCCTCATTCAAAGTAGATAAAATTATTTTGACATGTTTTTTTATGTTCTTGTTCATTTTTACTAAAGATCAACATATCATCGATATTATATACAAAGAATTCTTCGTATTTTTTTAGTATTCTTTGCATTGCTTTTATAAGGGCTGCTGCTGATGTGGACAAACCGAATGGTACCATTTTAAATATGAATGTGTGGCCATTTACACAAAAGCCTGTAAATTTTCTTGATTTCTTGGTAATTTTATCAACCAAAATGAATTTTTTAAATCTAGTTTTGAAAATATGCTATTATTACCTATTTTTTCTAATAAGCATTCAATATTTTGTGGAGATTGATATTGAGGCTTTGTTATCGCGTTGAAATTTCGCGTATCGAGACATAATCTTATGTTTCCATCTTTCTTTTTAACAACAACGATCGGATTAATATAAGCAGTAGTGGCTTCTTCTATTATGCCATCTCTTATCATTTTATACAATATTCTTCCCAAACTTGCTTTTTAAATGAATATGGAATTTGGTATGTTCGACATTTGAATGATTCTTCATCGATGATTTGCAATTCGTGTTCATAATTTTAGGCTTCTATACAACGTATAGGAAGAAGCCTTATTTAAAGTATCCTGATTCTTGATTTATTAAAGATTTATTTTGATGCAACACATTTTTTATAAATTCTAAATATTGAGTTTCACAATCTATAAATCATCCCTTCCCACTTATTATCAACTTTATTTATCTTTTTAACTTCTTCCAAATCTTCCTTATTGTTCCACTCTTTTATTCTGTTTTCCCAATTTTCTACATAATCATCATCCCCATCAAAATTGTTTTCGTTAATATCATAAAATTCCCTCTCTACTTCATTAATTTCCCCACAAATTTGATTAACAATTATATTCCCCCCTTTATCATCTATATCATCAATCCATTCATTTTTCTGTTGCTGCATCATAATTATCCTATTCGGTACATCAATAACCAATCCAAATTTTTCAATCAAATCCATTCCCATTATGCAATCAACCTTTAATCCGTTCATTATTAAAAGTCCCTCTTCAATTTCCACATTTTCAATAGTAATTCTTGCAATAGCATTCTTATTAACTTGAGTAATTCTTTTATTACTTATGGTTATTAAATTTATACTTTTCGTTTTCATAATTAAATTTTTAAATTCATTCTGGTTATTTTCAATAATTTTTTCATTTTTTCACAATTCTGCTCCTGTATCAATTAGTGCATTTACTTTTATGTTGTTAATTTTGGCCTTTATAAATGGTAAAGTTTTTAAATTTTCATTTTCGGTATTAATTATGTTCTCATCATTCAAAAATTCTCGTGGATGTTGATATACGAGTGAATGGGAATATTTGGTTTGTCCACTTCTAAAAATCCAAAGCAGTGGCTCCTTGAGCACCTACTTCTTATGTATTTCTGCTGCTATTGACCTGAGTTATACTAACATTTTGAATTTCCCCATCTTCGTTCCTTCGGTTAACATCAGCCCTTATTCTTCCGTGGTTATTTTCATTTACATTACTCCTGTTAAATCTATTACCATGATATTGATAGTTTCTTTCTCCAGTATTATGATTATTACTGCTGAAATTCCTTTCCCCTTGATTGTTTCTGTTATAATTTCCATTTTCATTGGGAAAATACCTTTCTTGATTGTATGATTGACTTCTGTTGTTAAATTGTGGCCTATGATAGCTTGAACGATTGTAGTAATTGTTATTGAAATTTTGACGGTTTTGATACTCATTTTCGTTTGATTGGTTTGAGGAACATTTGTTGATAGTAGTTTGAATTTTGTTGATCTGGATAATTAAAGACCTTTTGATTTCTAAAATTGTTATGAGAAATATTTTGCCTATGTGGAATTAAGTTATCAAATCGTTTCAATAATTCAGTAAATTGCGTTTCCGTATTAATGTTTTCAATTCCTATGCGATTAACAATTTCTTCTTCAAAATGTCTTGCTAAATATCTAACAATATCTTTTTCTAAATATGGTGGATCTTATTGTTGTATCTAATTAATTTTTAGTTCCGCATAATTTTTTCTAGGTCAATCATACCCCTATACTTTCCCGTAATTAAATTGTCCCTAACCTTTTGTTGTTCAGTTTCACTCCAATACCGATTTAAAAATAATTCTTTCAATTGCTCAAAATTCTCAAACTTATCGTACATCATCCCATACTATTGTTCTGCCTTCCCTTTCATAGTATTTTGAATTATACTTTTTAAACGAGAAATGTCATTAACCTTAGAAACTATTTGAGATAAATTTTATATGAATTGTTTCGGGTTTATTCCGTCGTCTTCACAAAATTTTAATTAATTTTCATGAGTGATATTCCAACTTAAGTCTTGTAAAAATGCAGAATTTTTATTTATCCCCATTGAATTTATTTGTGATGATGTTCCGTTTATTAACTTTTTAACCTAGCCGACACAACACGTTTTCTTTAATTTTTTTATTTTCTAATTTTGTAAGTTCTAATTCTTTACCCTGCCATTCTAATTTGTTTACCAATATTACTTCTTTTTGGTCCCTAACACTTTCAAATGACTTTAAATTTTTTTATTATTTCTCCCTTAAATTTTTCCCTTTCCGACACCTTAATAAACTCTTTTTCGCCTATTTCTAATAATTTTTGGTTTATTAGTGGTTCGTTAATGGTTAGATCTAGTTTTTTACCTATTTCAAATGAAAATTCTTGTATTTGCTCATATACTTCGGCTTTAATTTCTATTATTTCGTTATTTAATTGATCTTTAGTTACTGCTTTAATTTCTAAGTTTTTAATTTCGCTTTTAAAGTTTTCTCTGAGTTCATTGTAATTTTGTTCATATTTTTTATCTGTTTCTGTTATTTTAATGCTCAGATCTTCTATCTTATTCACCATTGTTTTCATATCAGTTTTTATACCCGCTAATTCATTGATTGATTGTTGATTTTTATCTATTTTGTTTGACATTGTATTAAGCGTCTCCCTAATAATCCTATTCATTTCTCTTATTTCTTGTAAAAAGGAATCCATTCCAGGCCTGATCCATTCCTTCAGTTAAATTCGCTTCAGTACCCCTACGCGTACTTGTGAATGGAGGGGATGGTATTTCCCCATCTATTTCTTGGACTATGTTTTGATCTTCCATTTTTATTAAAAGCTATTATTTTTCCCTACTATTTATCCTAATTCCTACTGTTTTGCTACCTAATTGCTACTACTTTGCCTTTGCTTCACACGTTGGGACGCCATAAAAAGATGCTATGATATGGTGGCGAATTAAATCGCCCGACACCACGGTTTAGCTCTTAAAATATAAAATTTCATAGGGTCGGCAAAATCAACAACAGTAGATACAAACAAAATTTTTATTATTAAAATAAACAATTAAGAGCGCAAACATAAATTATTCCGCACTTTGGCGCGCAAAGCAAATGAAGAGTGCACGGGAATAACGATCAGAGTCACAAAAGTCAAGTTTTGCGTAAATTGAGTTTTAAGATTTACAAACACACACATCCTTACCAATATAAGTATTTTAAAAACGCTTTTACGCTGGACTGTTAAAACTTTTTTTAATTTTTTTTCTACTAAATGATAGCTTTGGTTTCAAGCTAAAATATGGCTGCAAGAGTTTTTTTTTGAGAAAAATGGACTCTGATCGTTATTCCCGTGCACTCTTCAAATGTGTATCTGATTTTACCTTAACAAACGTGATTTTATATCGACAATTTTCGATGTTCAGGACAGGTGTCATATGTGAATATCTTTCCTAATGCGAATAATAATAATTATTTAAAATTTTCAACCAATACACCAAATATTCGGAGATTGTGATAGTGGAGAATTGTGATAGAATTTTGACGATCGGAAGCGATTTAATAGTTTGGGAACTGGTTGAGGAGACAGATTACATTGCGATAAATCCCAGGAAGTGGAGGGAGGAGTGAGAGTGAAAAACTAGGGTAGTTAATGGTCAACAAAAGTAAATAAGGTAGAATTAAGAATATTACTCAGATAAAGGCTAGGCAACCGGCGAAGCATACAAGCATAGAAACCAGTCAACACGGATCGAGACCTACGTGGGTAAAAACCATTTACTTGCCACAATTGGATACGCAGTTCATTCTAGAGAAAAGACATTTCAAGTTCCAACAAGAGAAACCACTCAAACAAGACTATATACAATTAGTTGCTAGATTCAGTAGAGGCGTCTCCGAGGTGTTGAACCAGACGATCTCTTCATAAAGCGGGCAACGAGGTGCACAATAGCAACTGTATCAACGACCCTAATGAACAACCGGAAAGTCCAACCAGAAAAAGACAATCGACAGAGAGCGAACAGTACAGAAAGTCTGGACGGATACTTCAAACGAAGAAGGACAAACGAACACGAGGCAGAGGGTGAAGAACAGTGTGAGGATGTTAAAAAGAGTAAGAACATCTATATAAATCAGAATAAAGATAAAAAGGGAAGCAAGGAGATATCCGGTGACATGGATGAAATCGCAAAGCTCATGAAAAGCCTGAGTGATGACATGAGGCAAATACAAACCGAAAACACCGAGGTTAAGAAGGAAATACGAGAAAATATCAGGAAGATACAGGAACAGATTGAAATTCAGGCAGAAGAGACGGAGAATGTGAGAAAAGAACTGAAACTGACCCAGTCTAAATGGAACCAGGACAAGGAGGCAAATGATATGAAGGTTAAGGAGCTTGAAAGCAAGATATGTACAATTGAACTCACGATGGAAACACAAGAAAAAGAGAAAAGAAAGAACAGAATGATAATAACGGGAATGAAAATGGAGGAAGACAAAAGTAATACGCTGGAAAATAGAATACAGAACTTTGTGAGGAGTAGCATGGCGGTGGAAGTGAAAATACTACGAGCGTACAAGATTGGAGGAGAGAATATCCTGATTGAAGTTGATAGCTGGGAATCAAAGATGGAAATGATGAAGAATAAATATAAACTGAACCAACAAAAGGATCACAAGATTTACGTAGACAACGACCTGACAATCACAGAGAGAAGGATACAATCAGCAATAAGAAGACAAGCGGAAGAGATGAAGAAGTCTGGGGAGAGAGTAAAGATAGGATATCAAAAACTGATATGCGGGGAAAAAATAATGAAGTGGGAAAGAGAAAAAGGATGCCTGCAGGAGATGTTAAAAAACTAATGGGGTGTAATGCACAGGCATTACATGACACGAAACGGCGAGAAAATGGAACAACGAATACGAAACAAATGGAAAATCACGAGACGAAAGCGAAGCAAAGGAGGAGAAAAGAGAAGAGGACATGGAGAGTTGGAACATGGAACGTGAGAACGATGCCGAGAAAAGGAAAAATGTGCTACGAGACTACAAGAGAATTAACGAGATATAAAATTAATACAGCTGCAGTACAGGAGACGAGATGGGGTGGTAATGGAGAAGTAGATGCAAATGGATACGTCTTCCTGTACTTTGGAGAAGAGAATCAAGGAGAAGTGGGGTGGGATACTTTGTAAGAAATGACATGAAAGTTGACATAATGCAGTTTAGGCCAATAAACGCAAGAATTTCATATTTGAGAATGAAGTCACACCCGGTAAATGTAAGCATAATCGGTACGTACGCACCTACTGAAGATAAAAGCAGCAGCGAAAAAGATCAATTCTACGATGACCTGGAGGGAATTTCGCTGAAGAGGTACCCAGACACGACATTCTGATAATCTTGGGAGACTTTAATGCCCAGATCGGTAAGGAAGACTATCTTAGGGAGATTTCTAGTAAGTTTACGATTCATGACAAGACGAATGACAATGGACAGCGATTGTGTAACATGGTAACTGCAATGAATATGGTCATAAGTAGTACAAAGTTCAACCACAGACCAGCTCACAAAATAACATGGATGAGACCGGGAGCATTCAGAGATGAGGAAGGAAGTCAGATTGACCATGTGTGCGTGTCGAGAAAAGATACAACAGCCATCAAAGACGTAAGAACCTATCGAGGAGCGAATGTGGAATCTGATCATTACCTGGTGGTTGCAAAGGTGGCAAGAATGAATCTGTACAAGAAAAGAAGAGAAGACAGCAAGAAGTTAGCGATCGAAAAGTTTGTAGACACGAAGGTCAGGAAGGAATATGCAGGAGAAACAAATATAGCAATAGGTAACAAAGAAAAAGAATACGATATAAATAAGGAATGGGATAACATTAAAATGGCAATGCAAACTAATGCCGAAAGAATAATAGGACACAAAAAGCGAGCTCAAGTTAAGAAATGGTTTAATGAGGAGTGCGAAGAGATGGCGGAGATCAAGAAAGAGGCAAGATTAACGTGGATGAGAACAAAAAGAGAGGATAGAATTGTATACAAAGATAAAATGAAAGAAGCATGGAAAAAGTACAAGAGGAAGAAAAATGAATGGTTAAATAACAGCATGAGCAAGATCGAGGAAGAAAGTAAAAGAAATAATGCTAGGAAGTTCTATCTCAAAGGGAAGCAACAGAAAAGAAAGTACAACATAAGGAATAGAACAGTAAAAGATGAGAATGGCCGACGATGCGACGACGAGGAAGAAATAAGAGAAGTCTGGAAGAGTCACTACCAGAAATTATTGAATCAAAAAGACGAAGATAACGCTAGCGAAGATGATGAAGAACAGCCAACAGAAATTCCAGTGACAGAATCAACATACAGCGAAGTATAAATAGTAATAAACAGGTTGAGAAACGGAAAGACCCCGGGAAGAGACGGGATTAACGGTGAAATGATAAAGAACGCAGGTGAAGCAATATATCAAAGAATATATGAGCTGATACTCAAGATATGGAGAAGGGAAGAGATGTCAAATGAATGGAAAACTGCAAGAATAGTTCCGATCCATAAGACGGGTGACATCGAGAATTGCAAGAACTACAGAGGAATAGCCCTACTGCAGGTGACCTACAAGATCATGTCGACACTCATATACAACAGAGGAAAAGAAGAGATCGAAGATAAAGTTGGGGAATATCAGTATGGGTTCAGGGGGAGTCGATCAACAGTAGACGCTATACATATACTGAAGCAAATAACCGAAAAAGCATACGAATATAACATAGAGATGCACCTGCTGTTTGTTGACTTCCAGCAGGTTTTAGACTCGATAAGACGCGGAAAACTGTGCGAAGCGATGCGTGAATTACAAATTCCATAAAAACTGAGAAAACTGATACAGTTAACAATGAGAGGATCGAGCGCAACGGTAAATATTGGGATAAATGAAACAGAGGATGTCCCATTCAATGGCGGAGTGAGGCAAGGAGACGCACTGTCGGCAGCTCTATTTATCCTCGCGATTGAGAGCATAATGAGAAAACTGGAGAACAGAGCGACGATTATAACAAAAGAGTGGCAAATATTGGCATATGCGGATGATATCGTCAGCATATCCAGATCAAAACAGAAGACGATGCAGATTTTTAATGAAATGGAAAGACATGGACTCGAGTTGGGACTGAAGATAAATGAAGCCAAAACCAAGTACATGAATACTAGGAAAGGAAATTGTGCGCGACAAAATGAAGTAAAGATCGGTGGATATACATTCGAAGAGGTTGAAAAATTTAGATATCTAGGTGTACAAATAAGCAGAGACAACAACAGAGCAACGGAGATCCACGAGAAAATACAGGCAGGGTGGACGGCTTTTCACACCATTAAGATGTTAAAAAGCAAGAACATAACTATTAGAACGAAATTAAGACTATACAAGACGTTTATAAAGCCAGGGGTCACATATGCGGCAGAGAGACTGAACTTAACTAAGCGGGAGAAGAAGAGACTGAGAGTGTTTGAGAGGAAGGTTCTGAGAGTAATTATGGGCATGAAGAAGATTGATGGAAACGAATACAGACAGAGAACGAACGCCGAAGTAATGGAAATATACGGACATGAAGACATCGTGAAACATGTGAAGTCCCAGAGAATTAGATGGCTCGGACACTTAACAAGAAAGGAACCACGAGACGTTCTAAGACTAATCACAGATTGGAAACCAAGTGAGATGAGAAACAGAGGTAGAATAAGAGATAGATGCAGGTGCGGATTTATCCATTAGGCAAGAAAGGCAGCTGCCTAGGGCGGCAGTATTTTAGGGGGCGGAAAAATTACTAATTAATTCTAATTAAAAACGTAACATAAATAGAAACTTGATTGTAAATTGTACTTATTTAAAAATCATATTACATTATGTAGAAAACAAACAATTTTTAGGTGCCGCATAGTAATGCAGTAATAAAGTATATGTAACTAAAGTATCATTTTCGGTATAATATCAATCGTGCTGAAAGTGATACATTTTCGAGTCACGATAGTCTTCTTGGAAGTAAAGATATTTAAACAAAATACAGTTTAGGTATACAAACAATATAATTTACATACTAAAAACAATGTAATAAAATAGTTGCACTGCAAGATATGGCATAAAAAAGCTTTGTCGACAGCTTTAAGAAAATTAGTTAGTTATGTTTTCCGATTTGAATATAGTACTGTTAGCAGTCTTTTTCTATATTTATTATTTTTTGTGTTTAATTGTCCTGGTACTGCATACAGTACAAATATTATTATTTATACGTATTTGAGTTTATCTAGTTAAAGAAATTTGGTAAGTAAAAATTTTATTATTTATTAGTGGTGAACACAAGAAAAAATTGAAAATGAAAGATCGTTTCTAAACAAAATTTCAAAGATTAGTTCATTCTTTGCTCCTGTATCTACGACACCTATTGAGCCATCTGCGTCGACCTCAACTCAATTCAAAATTCAAAACAAAAATGATGAAACACAATCACAAACTACGGACCCCGGTGACATTGATATTTGTGTAGAAACACAAATATCACCTTCATCATCAGCAATAGGATATGTGATATCTGAAGATCCATCTGATTGGATAATTAATGATAAGACTATAGAAGCGGTTATTAGGAATCCCCCAAAACAAAATCCGAATATCGATTTTGTAGACTCTGCTGTTAAAGAACATTCTACAGGGGTAAATAGATATTTAACCAAAACACATTTCTACAAGAAAATGCTAAATGGAGAAAAACAATTTAGAGATTGGCTACTTTATTCCCCATCAAAACGGTGTGTCTTTTGTATACCTTGCCGTTTATTTCTCCAGCAAGAAGAAAATTCTTTTACTACTTCAGGATTCAATGACTGGAAAAATGCAAGCGCGAGACTAAAACAACATGAAGAATCACAGAATCATAGATCCAGTATTTTATGTCTATTTACAAGGAGTAAAATTATTAATCGTATAGATAGCTCCCTTACAAATGCATATAGAAATGAAGTGCAATACTGGCGTGACGTTTTAAAACGTGTCGTCGCGACTATTGTTACATTGACAACCAGGGGACTTGCACTTAGAGGTGAAAATTCAAATATTGGATCAATTCGCAATGGAAATTTTTTAGGCTGTTTGGAACTCATTGCTGAATTTGATCCGTTTTTGCGTGAACATCTTGCCAAGTTTGGAAATGTGGGCCAGGGAAATTGCAATTATTTGTCAAATACTATATGCGAGGAATTAGTAATTTTAATGGGGACAAAGGTATCTAAAACAATTATTGATGAATTAAAAAAATCAAAATATTACTCTATAATAGTAGATTCAACACCAGATGCCTCACATATTGATCAACTGGCATTTTTAGTCCGATATGTCTCGTCTGAAGGTATACCCATTGAAAGGTTTCTTAAATACATTCCATCGGCCGGCCACAAATCTGCTGATTTGGAAATGGCAGTAACCTCTGCGTTAGAAGAATATGCTTTAGATATTATGGATTGTCGTGGTCAGTCGTATGACAATGCATCGAATATGTCTGGAGCATATTCAGGACTGCAAGCCAGGATTTAAAATCACAACAAACTTGTAGAGTACACACCTTGTTCTGCACATTCGCTCAATTTGACAGGATCTGTTGCAGCAGAGTCATGTCAAAACGCTACTTTGTTTTTCAATTTCTTACAAAATCTCTACACGTTTTTTTCAGCTTCAACATACCGATGGGAAATTTTGTCAAGGAATTTAAAGACACCGGTTGTGAAATCCCTATCAGAAACTAGGTGGTCTGCAAGGGCAGATGCTACTAAAGCTCTGTATTCTGGGTATAAGGAAATTAAAATTTCACTTTCAGAGCTGAGCAATGATGAAAGTCAAACTGGAGCTGTAAGACATGAAGCACACGCAATCTTTGAAAAAATGGCTGAATATGAAACTTCTTTACTTGCCGTCATTTGGCATCACATATTAGAAAGAATGAACGCTCTGTGGTTCGAGAATTAGAAGCACTTATAAAATATTTAAACTCGATAAGAAACAATTTTGCAATTTACGAAGAAGAAGCCAAAAATATATTACAAAATCAATCAAAGACATATAAAGAAGGTAGAATAAAACGAAGAAAGGTTCAATTTGGTGAGAGTGTTGGTGATGAGGGACAGTTTTCAGCCAGAGATGAAATTAAAATCGGCACATTTTATATTATTATCGATACACTTACTTCAGATCTAAACCGACGCCTGGGCGCTTATGAACGTATCTATGAGCGATTTTATGTTCTTACAAATTTTTTAAATTTAGATAATGAAGCAATAGTTCAAGAAGCGCAAAAGTTAATGCATATTTACGAAAAAGATTTAGATTCTGCGTTTGTTCATGAATGCATTCATTTAAAAGCGCATTTAGACAACAAAATTATATCTCCGCTGGAAATGTGTAAATATCTGAGAGAAACGGGATTGAAAGAAACATTTCCCAATTTCGATATCGCGTTGCGAATTTATTTGGCAATTCCAGTTGCTAACACGTCGTCTGAAAGATCGTTTTCCAAATTGACAAGGATTAAAAACAATTTTAGATCGACTATGAACCAACAACGTCTTAATGCCTTGTCAATTTTGTCTTTAGAATGCGACATAACAAAAAATATAAGTTATGATGAGGTCATAAATAATTTTGCCGAAGAAAAGTCTAGGAAGAAAGCTCTTAGAATATAAAATTTACTTTTATGTGCATCATATTTTTATTTTGAGTTACCTTTTACCAAAGACCAATATGTAGTATAATATCTTGTTTCTTTTTTTATTATTATTATTGGGACATTCGTCCCACACTGAGAATATTTTCAGGATACAAAGAAGATGTCTTCGAGTTCTGGTCGGAATTGGTTACCGCGAGGATTGCCGACCTTACTTCAAAATTTGAATTGGCCGATGCCATTACAAAGTTGGAACGAGAACCACAACCGGTGTCATACTATCATAATATGTACTGTCATGTGCAGAATTTTTACAAAAGACCTTGTTGGTCTAGATTTCATTTCCTTTTTTTTATTTCTCTTCTCGGGTTTCTCGTCGTGCTAGATGACCAGATATGGGAGTTTGGTGCATGATTTGATTTAATTTGTTTTTGCAAGGGATTTATTTACAATACAAAGGACATAATGTGAACACTAAAACACAACTTCAAACACGCCTTGTGAATAAATTGTTTATAAGTTGATATGTGAAAGGAAATTTTAAAAAGAGGTAGGTATCGAAGGCTGGAGATAAAGAAAATGGGAAAAGAGGGGGAATTCCTCAAGACCCGTGAGAGGAGGAAGGAGCTTCTGAGAAGTCTAAAAATCGTAAATAGTTATTTAGTTAACATTTTTAAAATTTAACAGTTATCTTGCTAAAACCCGTGCAAGGATAGAAAACTATCCATTTGGTCCAGAAACCCGTCTAGTTGAGAGTACGATTGAAAAAGGAAGCAAAAAATCCGATTAGAACCAAATAACGCTCTTTGGGCCCGTCTTTAATGAAAAGGAGAAGAAAACATCATCTGCGGCAACATCATCAAAACGTTCAAGGAGAAGAAAAAAATTAGACAGCAAATTTTTTTAGACTAATAATTTGTGCATGGTGCAACATTATAACAGAAATTGATTAGTGTTTTTATTTTTTAAATATCCAAATTTGTTCTGCAACAACACACTTGACACCCACTTCCCATTCATTGAGGCAAAGATCTCTAACTAGTGTTGAAAAATTTACACGATCAATACAGATTGCCTCAGTATGGAAATAAATCAAATATATTTATTTCAAATTTTATTTTGAGTTACATCGTGCTACCGGATTCCACGCTTTGAGTAGTCTTCGTCGATTGAGATAGCCGAGCAAATAAGTAGGTGATCAGGTTAAAATTTTCAGTTTAATATTTTTTCATAACAGTACTTAACAAACATTAATTGTGCAAAGATAGTGAAATTGAAAATTCCTTAAGTTTGCCATTGAGAATTTTCTTATAATTTCAAATAATTATAGAATTAATTGAAAAGCCTGATGTGAAAATCAAATTTGATTTAGCTTTTAAAAATGAGAAAATAAATCATCAAGTTTAACTTGATTAAATTAAATATAATAATTAAATACTTTCATTAAATTTTAAAGCTACATTAAATTGGATTATAAACTGAGATTTAAGAAATTTGTAGGGCAGAATATTATAGATAGATACTATTACAATCGGTACTATAAATTATTATCAATAATTAATTAGCATTAATCAGTAACAACAATAAGTATAACGAATTTTTTAAAATTATAATATTGTTAATTTCTTCAGATATTACCATTCAATACGAATATTAAGATTATAGAATTTAATTAATAGGTGTTTAGTTAGGTCTTCTAACAATAAGATTAACACCAGTCAAGTGGTACTTCACACGATGTTTTAACCCTTAGTGTGGCGTAAAAGCTATTAGCACCCTTTCCCCAACGGAACCGATCGCTAAATCCACTCAACACAAATTGGTCCGTAAATTGAATACCAACGACAATAAATCTGTTGTAGAATCGTAACGGTCTTTCTGCCGCTCTTTAATGTGAGTTATGAATTAAATGAATTTATTTTATGGATTGCATTTCTTACGCTAAGAAATTATAATGGTAACTATAATATTGCTCTTGGATTCAATTTTACTAACGCATTAAATTAATTTTGTTACTAGAAAATTTCGTTATAAAGATATAATAATAATATATTGTGATTTTACGGACAATTTTACGAATTTTATTTTTTAGTCATAAAGGGTTTCAATGTCCCATCAAGGTATTTGGAAGTGAGACCGCCAAGCAATTATAATGCTATACTCAAACACCTGATTTTGTTTGCGACAGTAAAGTGTAGTTCGAAATGATACCAGTAAAAGAAACTGTATTAAAATTTTGTACCCTGCAAATCGTAAATAATTAACACAGACAAATATATAAAAAAAACTTTAAAAATTTAACCAATATAACTGACAACCAACCTCAGGGCCCGTGGGATTTTGTAAATCGGGTGCAAAAATTCCCAGGGCTAGCTTAGATGCTTTCTAGAAAAAAAAATATGTTGATTAGGGTGCCAAGTAATTAAACGTTTCAGATCCTAAAAGAAAGTATTTATACCGGTAATTACTAACCTCAGCGAAGAGGTAGTTTGAAAGAAAATTAATCAAACGCATGAACAAAATAAAACTACCAGATTGACCAACCTAAATAAGGATTTAATATGACAAATGAAATACCGTAATACAGTTGAATTAAATATAAAAAAAGTAGGTATGTCCAAAATAATACAATATGTAATAATTCTCTAAGTTCATCAAACGCGTCCATAACATTTAAATTAACTTCAAAACTTTGTGGGGAATTTTGGACTTTTGTGAAATAATAAAACAATTTTATTGATCAACGTTTCGAGGTCTTTATTTCCTCTTCTTCAGGATCTAAAACAACAATCCCGTACAACAAAACAAGTAGCGTCTTTGGGTCAACTTACCAATAAGGCAGTCTTATGTGATGTATAACATTGACATACATTCATAGGAAATCACTAATCAACAATCAACCAACCAGTAAAAATTACACAATTCAAAAATCGTCAAAACATAAAATTTCCAAATATATTACAATCCATAAATATGCCACAATCACACCACCATATCTACAAAACAAGCAATCTACTCAACACACATAAACACTTTCACCTTTACATATAAAAGCTACAAATCACAATAACAATCCCCCACAACGTTCATCCCTCCTGATAATCAACATCAAAAACCTCTCTATCCACTCAACGATCACCCCGGTTTCAGAACTCCACTATAGATCTTGCTTAACTTCATCGCGGAGACCCTGCTGGATGAGGTGTTAGAGGGTTTGTCATTTAATGTGCCGTTTTTCAAACTATATGTGGATGATTCCCTCTCAGCAGTTCCATGTGGAAAGGAAGTCGATCTCCTAAATTCTTCTTCTTCGAGTGCTTTTGACCGATTCGATCGTTAGCGACCTTCTTTCTTATT
Organism: Cantharis lateralis; assembly: GCA_963170105.1. NCBI lineage: Eukaryota > Metazoa > Arthropoda > Insecta > Coleoptera > Cantharidae > Cantharis > Cantharis lateralis. The sequence goes on from OY720629.1 coordinate 18,353,696, forward strand.
ATACAACATTATTATGTATGCGTTGTGCGTAAGATGTTATCGCATACATAAGAGATGTTATTATAGTATACATAAGGGACCTACAGCTTAACGTGGGCTCCGAACCACGGAAGTGAAATACACTTCATTTTAGAAGGCTTTTCTTGGGAGATTACACCTCGGTGGTTTCCCGTTGCCTTCCGAGGGGAGACGGTCGTAATTAAAGTTTCGACCTCACCCGGAATCGAACCGGGTATATGGCATCTGCAGTCGCGCACTTAACCGCCGAGCTTACGACGAATAAGTTTAATAATTATCATACAGGAATTGAGTTTACCATGGAAATTGAGAAAAATAATGAAATCCCGTTCCTAGACATTATGGTCATTAGGAAGCCTGACGGGCTGGTAATTACAAATTGGTACACCACACCTAGTAATTCCAATCGGATGGTAGATTATCACTCATATCATCATAATAGTATAAAGAAGGGATTGGTAAAGGGTTTCATAAAAAGAGTGGTAAGATTGTCACACCCTGATTTCCACAAAGATAACAGATATTCTAAAACGAAACAATTATCCTTTATGGTTTATAAACTCACATTGGAAAAATGTAAGCAAAAAAGATAGATGTCAGAGTAAAACTGATGAAAACAGACAAATTACTCCTTATTTCAGGTTCCCCTATATACGTGGGTTAACGGAGAGAATTCAATTCACCCTTAAAGACCATTGTAAGTTGGGAATATATAACCTACATACTCACCAACAGTTATTGTCCAGATTAAAGGATACTACCCCCAAAAATGATTTATCAGAATTAATTTATGAGATACCGTGTTTAAATTGCGAAAAAAGTTACATAGGGCAGACCAAACAATATTTGAGACAAAGAATATACCAACACAGGAGAGATTGTAAGTTGGCAGAGGGAAAAAAAGATGGGAAGGGAAGAGAAACAACTAAAGAAAACGAAGAAAAAACCACGGCTTTAGTAGAATACCATACCGAACTAAAACATGATTTTGATTTCGATAACGTTAAAGTTTTGGATTTCGAAACTACTATATATATATATATAAAACAGCACTACGGGCCTAGTAGTCCCATGGCTTGATTTATCACACCATTCCAAAGTCTTCTGTCTTTTGCACTCTGCTCGACGTCTCTTATACCTATTTCGGCCAAATCCCTTTGCACCTCATTGCTCCATCTACTCATTGGCCTTCCTCTTCTTCTAGTACCTCCCAGTACTGATTTCCATATCGTCTTCGGGGTTCTTGTATCACTCATTCTCACCAAATGGCCTATCCATTTCACTCTCTGAGTTTTTACGATGCCTACAATACTTGGTTCCCCATACAGTTCTTGAAGCTCTCTATTTGTTCTTCTTATCCATCTACCTTCAACCCATTTTCCTCCGTAAATTCTTCTCAATATCTTTCTCTCCCATACTTCCGAACTTAATTGCTCTTGTTTTCTCGTTGTCCAGATTTCACACCCATATGTTACTGTTGGCCTTATTATGGTTTTATACACTCTGACCTTTAAGGTTCGAGAAAGGACCTTACTGCACAACTCTGAATATGAGCTGATTCAGCATGTTCACCAGCTGAAGCAGAGTAATTTCAGCTGGTTTTCAGCCGCCAAATTAGCAATTCAGCAGCAAATCACCTTCTGAATCAGCTGTTTTTCAGTAGCTGACTCAGCTCAATAGCTGAAGTTTTAGCTGACACAGCGTGCTCGCAGATGATATTCAGCACAAAATGTTACTTGGGTGCTTTGATCGCAAAAGCACTTTTTGTTCCCGCCGCCATTCTTGCTTTTATCTCCGTTTCATTTCCAGGTTTTTTTGAAATGACAGTTCCCAGGTATATAAAAGTTTCTACCTCCTCAAATTTCATTATCTTGTTCTCGTTTAACTTAATATCCAGTGTTTTACCCGGAAGAAATGCCTCGGTTTCCCATATCATGTATTTAGTCTTCTGCTCATTGACCTCCAGACCTATTTTACTTGCTGCTATTATTAATCTCTTTGTAGTGTCTTGCAATTCTCTTCTTGATCTAGTAAGTATAGTAAAGTCATCGGCGAAGGCAAGGCATTGGTGTTTCTGTCCATAAATTGTTCCTCTCACATTTAATTTAGCTTCTCTTACAACTTTTTCGAGAGCGATGTTAAAAAGCACTGGCGACAGTGGGTCTCCCTGCCTCAAACCCACCTTTACCTCAAATTCTCTTGATATTCTGCCATCCATTCTTACTTTACTTAGGGTATCCTTCAGCGTCATTTTCGTCAACTTAATCAGTTTTGTTGGTATCTCTAGTGCGTACATTGCTTCGTATAGTTCCTCTCTTGATATACTGTCATATGCTTGTTTAAAATCCAAAAACAGTGCGTGGGTATTCAGTCGGAATTCATGGCTCGTTGCTTGGATCTCCTTCAACACAAAAATCTGGTCAGTCACCGATCTATCTTTCCTAAATCCACATTGGTATTCTCCTAAGGTCCTTTCTGTGTACGTTCTTAACCTATTCTTTATACAGGTCGCCAATACTTTGTATGCAACGTTAAGTAATGCTATTCCGCGATAATTACCGCAATCCGTCTTCGTTCCTTTTTTATGAATCGGGCAAATGATAGCCATTTTCCATTTTTGCGGCATTACTTCGTAGGTCCAAACTTTTTGAATTAATGTAACTATCATCTTGTGCAGCTTAGTACCGCCGTATTTTATCATCTCTGACTGGATTCCATCGTCTCCCCCCTTTCTATTGTTCTTCAGTTTAGCTATTATTTCCAATATTTCTTCTTCACTTGGTATATCAACTTCTCTATCTTTTACTTCTCTACAGTGTTCTTTATTTTCTGTGTTGTTGTCAATTTGGTCTCTATTTAGCAGTTCCTGAAAGTATTCCATCCATCTTTCAATCATGTCCTCCTCAGCACCCACCAACATACCATTCTTGTCCGTAACAAAACTTGTCTTTGGTTGGTATCCTTTTCTCATCTTTTTTACTCCTTGGTAGAAGTTTCTTATTTCCCTGTTTGCGTACTTTTCTTCAATTTCTTCCAGTTTTCTAGCATTGTGTTCTCGCTTTTTTTCTCGAATAATCTTCTTACACCTCCTTCTCTGGTGGTGGTATTTACACTTGTTTTCTTCTGTATTTTCTTTTAGCATTACCTCTCTCAGTTTTTCTCGTTTCATCACCTCTCTTCCACACTGCTCATCATACCATTCCTTATCCGCACTTATCTTTCCTTTAAAGTTATTTTTCGTCACTTTAGTTATTCCATTTTGTATCGCTGTCAACAACCCCTCGATATCTTGGTCTACTGTTACCTCCTGGAGGGATTTTTCTAGTTCTTCTCTATACCTCTCTTGCTTTTCTCTACTATTGAGTTGTATTCTTCTATGTGGTTTTTTCTCTTTTTCTTTATTTTCTTCTCTGCTAGGTATTACCGCTTGAATCTTTATCCCAACCATAAAGTGATCCGAGTCTACATCTGCACCCCTATACGATCTTACATCAATTATATGGTTCTCGGTTTTTCTCTCTATTAGTACATGATCGATCTGGTTTATACTTCTACCGTCTGGGCTTATCCATGTACCTTTGTGTATGTCTTTATGCTCATTGCACGTACTCTTTATTTTCATTCCCCTTCCCATAGCGAAATCGACTAGAAACCCTCCATTTTCGTTGGTTTGTTCATGTAGACTATATCTTCCTATTGTTGGTTTGAAAATTTCCTCTCTGCCTATTTTCGCATTCCAGTCACCCACCAATAGCTCCAAGTCGTACTTAGGGATATTCTCGCATATATCGTCCAAAGTATCATAAAACCGTTCTTTTACTTCTACATCTTTCTCTTCTGTTGGTGCATGTACATTAACTATTGTCATTTTTCTATATTTTCCTCTTACTCTCAGCAGACACAATCGATCCGATATTGGTTTGAATGCAATTACCATCTTTTTCACTTTCTCGCTGACTAAGAAACCCGTTCCCAGCCTTCTATCGCTTCCACTACTTTTGAAAAATGTGTAATTCTCCACGTCCACAATATCCGTTTGGCTCTGTTTTGTTTCCTGAATCGCAATAATATCAACTCTATACTTATTCAATACTTTAATCAATTCCTTCATTGCCCCCTCTACATAAGTTCCCCTTACATTCCATGTGGCCACAAATAGCCTTTCCTTTATTTTATTTTTTGTAATCCGTTGTTTCACTTCATTGTCCATTTCTTGCCTGGTCGTCCATTGGTTTTTCTCGTGATTTCTACTTTTCAGTTTTTTGACAGGGGTGCCGGCGGTGAGTTTTTGACTTCTTGCAGTTCTCCTACTTCTTGGTTCCATTTTAACATCTTACCTTCACATATTAACTTCTGATATCCCACCTTTACTTTTCTTCCCAATTTTCTCAGTTCTTCCGCCTGCTTTCTTATCGTTGCCTGAATTCCTCTTTCCATATGTGTTAGGTCATCATCGATATAAATTTTGCTACCAGGCAGCTTCATCAACTTATATTTGTTCCTCATTACAACCATTTTTTCTTCAAAACCTTCCATCTCGACTACACTTTTCTCGTTTCCCATTTCGTACGCTGTTGTTATCTTTACGTCGACTTCCAGGTTATTCTTTAAAAAGTTACCGAAACTAAAGTTTCGAAACTACGAAACTAAAAAGAAATATTAGTGAAATGTATTTCATAAAAACCAATAATTGTGTTAACTATAGGGAAGATGCGATGAAGTTAAGCAAGATCTATAGTGGAGTTCTGAAACCGGGGTGATCGTTGAGTGGATAGAGAGGTTTTTGATGTTGATTATCAGGAGGGATGAACGTTGTGGGGGATTGTTATTGTGATTTGTAGCTTTTATATGTAAAGGTGAAAGTGTTTATGTGTGTTGAGTAGATTGCTTGTTTTGTAGATATGGTGGTGTGATTGTGGCATATTTATGGATTGTAATATATTTGGAAATTTTATGTTTTGACGATTTTTGAATTGTGTAATTTTTACTGGTTGGTTGATTGTTGATTAGTGATTTCCTATGAATGTATGTCAATGTTATACATCACATAAGACTGCCTTATTGGTAAGTTGACCCAAAGACGCTACTTGTTTTGTTGTACGGGATTGTTGTTTTAGATCCTGAAGAAGAGGAAATAAAGACCTCGAAACGTTGATCAATAAAATTGTTTTATTATTTCACAAAAGTCCAAAATTCCCCACAAAGTTTTGAAGTTAATAAACAATATGTAATTGTCGTAAATCTAACATGAATTATATCTAATCAAATTGGAGTCGTTACGCAATTTTTTTTTTTTTTTTAATTATAAACTAAAATAATAACTAGCCCAAATCAAAGCTGTTTAAATTAAAAACAAAATAGTTAACTTTCCTACCAGGGGGAATTGCAATTCCTTTTTGACTAGGTAATATTGTCACCTCGGCTGGGTGTGTACCGACAGTTTAGTTTACTCCCGAAATTTTGCGCAATGCTGTACAGATAATAAAATTTAACTAAAATATTAATAATTATATTCACCAATATAACAAACACAAAAAAGAAAACAAACAAAGAAAATTAAGTTAGGTCGATAATTATTCTTCCAACTTCAAAACGAGAAATGATTATGGAATCTGATGTTAGGAAACCAAATCGACGTGCAACTAATTATTGCTGAATCCCAAATCTAATTGTCGGCATTAAACTTTAATATCAAATCCAAAACAACGGAATGCCTTCTCATGTTCGATAGGTATGTGTATGAAATTCTTCCACGAAGTTAAATGGTATAACGTAATCCGCGAATTTAGGAGCGTAAATAATTATCCAAAAAAAAGTCTGACCTTATAGATAGATGTTAGTGTTGCCTGGGAATGTGATAATGGAGTAACCAAGTCCAAACGAATCTTCCCTGAATTCGATAGTGTACATGTCGATGAACCAATCTTTCCGGAATAAACAAATCAAAAAAAAAATACTCGTCCAGAAAAACTTCCACGGGCGCCAGTAAAGGTGCAAAATTAAATAAATCCAGTAATCTTCTACACAGAAGTCAAACAGCTACCCAATGGCTATCGATATTCAAACAATCTTCGTATAAGAAATTACCCTTTAAAACGTCAGATCGCTTCTCTTTCAAATTTTCTAAAAACTATCTTATCATACCATACTTTTCCACCTGGATAAAATTTTTAAATAAAACCAAAATTAAACATCCATCGCCATCTAATACAATATAATAAAACTATGTGACAAAACAAACAACGAAATTACGAAATTTTGTTGTTCTGAATGAACGACATTCCCAAGTTTTGAGGAATTTCGAATCTGGAAAATTTATAAAAGTTATAATTATTGTAACACCTGGAAGAACGGCCATTTTGGATATTAAATGAAAATTATTGACACAAAATTGATGCAGTACGAAATCCTAAAATATCAAGTAGCCGATCAACAGAAGCCAACGGTCGATGATAAATCGATGCAGCGAGCATCTATCGAGCTAGCCAATAAGCAAGTTAACCAGTGACGCACAAAGGGGTTTGTGAGTAAAAACTTAATTATTTTGTTGTTTAAAAAATTTATTGAACATTTTATTTACACACATGTATGATTTTTTTATAATTTTGTTTATCACATAAACCAATAGTTAGTGAGTGGACGAATTTGGTCCTTTTAAATAATACTTTGTTACCTTGAACGAAAAACGAGTACTTACCGCAGCCAGCTCAAATCAGGGGTGGTATGCTTTTGGTAATCTCAACACAATCAAATAACGAATACATGGTATGTAATTAACTTTAATAAGTTTAAATATAGTTGGAAGACAACCACAAACAATATAAATTGATATAAATCCCTTTAGTTTGTAGTAATTCAAAAAATGTCGAACGGCAACCATAAACTATATAAAATTGTTACAAAAACCGTTCGTTTTAATACATAAAGAAATAGTTGAATGACAACCATCAACAATATAAATTGATACCTTCACGTGGTTCTAATCATAAATCACATTTCGATTGACCACAGCATAAAACGGAAATGGGAGTAACAACATTTTTACCCCACATAATATTCGACATCATCATACAATTATGAAAAAATCTCTCCTAATTTAATTCACAATTGAAGTACGGATCATCTACTATTTCAAATTGGTTAAGCCATATCCCAAACAACTGATTAAAAGTTCCTTCTCTACTACGTAGCAAAATAACAAAAGTATTCCATACGGAGATTTCGTTATTCGATTGTGTGTTCAAATCGGAATCCTTGATAGACGGCTCGGATTTCACCGCTCCAAAAAACAAAACGTAGCAGCTTAAAACCGTCTGTCACATTCAAATTTTCAAATTAAGGCGGGCATAAGTGAGACAGAAAATGCATAGTACTGTTTCTCTCATGCACATGGGAGCGCATAGGAAACAAAAATCAACATAACGTCGTAAGAATTTTCAAAACGAAACATAATTTCTTGATTGTTTTTCAATTTTTAGAATCTTAAAGCTTCAACAACTGTTCTAAAGAAAATTTCTAGCCGATCGGATAATTACTTTTAAAAATACGATAGTTTTCAAAACAGCCGAAAAATAGTTGAAACAATTTTACACAGATTTTATTTTTTTTAAAAGTCGTTTTAAATCAGATCGTCTTAAAAATTCCTTTAGAACAACCGCAAATATATTATCCTTCGATTAAAACTAAAACATTTAAAAAATTCGGTTTATTTTCGAAGCAACCTTCGACGTTTCGTCAAATAATTTTCTGATTAATTTCGATATTTTTATTGCAGCAGATTAAAATTTATAGATTGCTAAAATTTTAGTGGAGCTTTAGAAAAGCAGAGAGCGCTGTATTTTTAAATGACTTTTGTATAATGAACATTGTATAAGAAATAATTAATCTCCAAGATTTTTTATTATAAATAACAAATCAATAATGTTTTTGTATAATTAGGCTAATAAAAATGTTACAATTTACAATTCTAGTTTAGCAAAGACGAACAATTTTTTTCTTGAAAACAAATCAAGAGACCTGCAAAAAGGTTGTTGGGATTCACGTTCAATTTTTAAAACGCAACTATCGGTCAGTAAATAAAAGGGGAGGAGCTTATGTCTCCCACTAATAAAATCACAACCTTAAGTATTAAAAACAATAGACTAGGGTTTGATCTTTACTTTAAATTTTGTTAGGATTTAAAATTTTGATTGTTTTTTTACTAAAAATTTTATTAATATATAATTAATAAATTTGTAACTTGTTATATTATATTATATATTATATTATTATATTATATTCCAAAAAAATAATTTTAAGTCAAAGTTAAATTTTAAGCTCGAAAATAAGTTCAAAATAAGCGCTAAAGTAGAAAATTAGCAAACAATCGTGAAAAAAAGTAGGAGAAACTATACGTTAAAATACATCTTTTAATGTAATTCGTCCAGATCTCAAATAGCTGCTTTTAAAATTAATAATAAGCAAAAATGCTTAAAATCCGGTCTCTAATAATTAGCAGTTTCCTGTTTGCGATTTTGTCAATAATTTTTGTCAGTGCATTATAAAAACATTGATGGTTGCTTCATCTGCATCACTTGTAGGGGCATAAACCTGTACTATGTTTAGAATTATTGGTTTTGTGTTTATCTTAATCGATGTTATCCTATCATTTACTGGATTATATCCCAGTACGTATTTTGATAGACGTTTAGACATTATTACTGCTACTCCGTTAATGCTTCGTTCTTCGTGTCCCGACGAATATATTACATTTGTAGCAAATCGGGACCTTCTGGGTTTCGATAATCTTCCGTGCTAATTTTTGTACCCTCTACTTTCGCTGCCACCACATCGGATTTTAGAGATCCGATGAAAACTCAAGGTAACGAGGTATCCTTTTCGTAGGCGTGGGAAAATATAACAAGACTCACAATACACAAATAAAAGCGGTGATAAAAGTAAAGCGATTTATTGAAGTAACAAAAAAATTTTATATTGACGGCATTATACAAAAGAATTACTAAAAAAAAGATAACGAGAAAGAAATAAACTCAAGATAAACAAAAATAAATTTATAGCTCAAATTACTCAATATAGTTAAATTACTAACTCAGTGGTTAGTGACGCATCGAAATGTGTGAGAATTAGCCGTTATTGTCCCCCTTTCAGTCTCAGATAAGAGTATGAACAAACCAGACTTGTGTAACAATAACGAGCTTAGTTCTCAATAATAAAATAAAAGAAAAAGTAAGAATAGCGAAAAACGAAGAAAATGCACATTATAATATGAATATAAAATAAAAATAAAATATCTTTCTACGAAAATCTACAAACAAAATATAAAATACTTAAAGAGGAAATAATAATCCGTCTTTCTAGTAATCCTTCGGAACAAACAAAAGAAAAACTACACACACAATTAACAAACCTAACTAAACTTAACTAACTATCAGAATGATCTGAATAGGCAAGAGCGGCTCGGCGATCACTTAACATTAACCACTTAACTCACGAATAACTAAGCGTATGTAGGCTCACCGAACTAAAATGAAGACTACCCGAAAATCCTATAGTGAGGGTTATTTATACCAAGAAATTGAAGAAGGAGGACCAATAAGGGTTGAATACTTATCAATCATACTTTGGTCTTTTACGCTTATCGGTTTTTAGATAATTTACTACCAATTAATAGGTATTTAAAGAAAAAGTTGATAATTAGCAATGACGTTATTATCCCGTATGATAAGACTATCTTTCTTCAATTTAATGAACATAATTTTAATATTAATACCGTGCTTCCAAAACGGTGACTTATAATTGAATCTTACACAATAGCATCGAAAAATGTTGATGGTCACTGTTTTGCAAACACGATAACGAAAATTTTACAAAGTCCCACTTTCATCCTTAATTGCTTGTACTTTCTACGATAAGCCTTATCCACTTGGGTTCAGGGTAGAAAGTACTCCCAGATATGGTCTTAATGGTTAAATCCACAGAGTACAGGTCTGTATTCAGAACGCATTTTAATCGTAACCACAGAGCCGTACTCAGGGATTACTAATTATACAATATAGAAGAAAAAAAGAACAGGGCAGAGGGCGGTTCACTACACATTTCTGCGCTGACATGTCCGTAGCCCTTCCAGTGGGTTTCACAAATTCCAGCGATTTGGATGTTGTTCCTGTTAAGTTCTTCTTCCATAATCTGAAGCTTGCCCGCTTTCAGTAGACCTCGTATATGACCGTATTTGACCATTCTCAAAGTGTTCCCCCCCGGAGATCCGATTGGGAGACTCTTTTTGCATCCGGAAAATTTATCCTTGATAATAGTCATCATTGGGTTTTCATATATAATATAACAAGTGCTAAATTTTAAATGGAAATTTTAGCAAGAGTTATGTATATTCATTAAGAGAATTCGATGCAAAAACTAAAAGATATCTTTTGACATAAATTGAGAAAAACAAAATTCTATAAGGCTATTTTGCTTAGAAGCTAAGCAACAAAAACAACAAAACAAAATAAATAAACATTATTAATTAATAAATTAGTTACGATATAGTTATGACGAATGTCTTACGTTTTGGTGAAAAATCCATTGCTTCAATTATTATTAAAGAAGTAATTATTGATAGTGTTCCAGAAAATACAAGAAAGTCCCATGCATCTGTCTGGAATCAATTTGAATTATTTTGTGCAGAAAGAAATTATTTGTTTAAAGCAGATACCCCGTTAGAAAAGCTAAACCAAATTTTAATTGATTGGGGTTACAATATGAAGAAAGCTGATGGAAGTGACTACAAGGAGTCTGTTGTAAAAACGATGTGGAATGTGACTGCAAAATTAATTCGTGAAAAATATTTTAGTGAACTTAAGAGAAATGTCAATCCCTTTAGTGACATTGAATTTAAATTAGCTAGAGATGCACGGAATTCTAAACGTAAACTTCTACAAATAGATCCGGAAAAAAGAAAGGTCAGTTCTTCAAACTTTAAACAAAAAGAATATGAAAAAATACTTGATCTCTGTGGTGAAAATATACCCGATAGCTTGCAACGTCGATTTCATCACATTGCCGCTGTTGAATTAGCATGCACACATAAAAATAGTTTCTTAATTCAAGAAATTGAGTAATCTTGAAAATATTTATTTGGACTAATGATACCTCAAATTTATTGAAGAATACTTTTCTTAATTGTAGAATTCTATAAGATTTAGACAAGAAAAATATTAGTTTGTAATATAAGCTCACTTCAAAAATGTATTCTTAACATAAATAAATGAAATATTAAAAAGAAACACTTCGTTTCTTTTTATAAAACTGTCTATATTTTTAAAATTATTAATTGTTCAAAACAAAGCAATATTTATTATTTCTTCTGAACATTTACATCGAAGTATATACTATTCTTTTTTTTAAAAAATGGTTTGGTTGCTTAATTCTAAGGTTGCTTATGTACAAAAATAGCATTTCTTTAATTTGAAACACATTTGTTTTACTAAAGAAATAATTTTTATGAGTGTGGCGGGGAAATGAAGGATCAAACTGTTTAGTTCAATATTTTGTGATAGAAAAAAATAACAAGAATGTTCCTACTGGACAAATTCGGTACAATCCGGTGTTTACCAAAACAAGGCAGGATGGAGATCAGAAATTAGCTGATAACAAGTGGATGGTAAAAAATGTTGAAAATCCAGGCATGTGTCCAGTTAGGTATAAAATATAAATAAATTTGATTATACGATAAAAATTTACTAATTATAATTTTCCTTAGCTTATTCCAGAAAATGTTATCTAAAAGAACACCCATGATAAAAACTCAACGAGTTTTTCTAACACCGAATCCTAATTGGAAAAAGTCTGAATCTATTAGATGGTACAAAAATTGTCCTATTGGAAAGAACACAATGTCAAAATGGACTAAAATATCAGTAGAAAGAATAGGAATTGACACGGAACAAAATAAAGCAACAAACCATTCTAATCGAACCAGCGCTGTATCTTTTATGGCAAGAGCTGGAGTTCAACACCAAGAACTTATAAAACTCACGGGGCACTCCGTATCTCTAGTTTGATCAGGACCATCCTGAAAGAATTGTGAAAAAATTGAGCAGAGATGATACCAATATAAATAATAGGAACCCCACTGATAGTTGTATCGAAACAAATCAATCTCTCAGTAAAGATATAGTAGAGTGCTATCATGAAATTATTTTCACTTCTTTGGGGGTGTCGGGGTTAAAAGCTGAAACTTGCAGGAATGAAAGGTTAGATGGCATATATTTGTAATCCGAAGGTAATCAAAAATAATCTCGCGCAAAAGGGCGCTATTTAAAAGAAATGAGATAATACTATTAACAGGAAGCCCATAAAATGCCGATCATTTTGATATACATATAATTTGAAATCATTTTTGTACGTAATGTATTTTTTTTTAATGTTTGAAAACTGAAATTTGTTAACAGCCATATTCATAGACAAGGCCTTACTGATACTTAATACTTAGCTTTTTAAATTGACGCTTATGAACCGAGTAAATAAAGTTGCATCAAAAACAAATTCGACGCGAAATGCCTTACTTAGAACTTATTACTTGTCTATGAATCTGGGCGTAAGTCGCTTATGGGGAATCAAATTTTTAATTGCAGTTATCTCGGTTCGAACTTGTCAAAATTTTTATAATATTTGACAATATATATTTATATACGCTTCTATTGGCGAAACGAAAGCCTTCATCAAAAATTTTTGTTCTTGATAATACTTGCGCATATGTGTGGAGAATCGATTAGTTGAAAAATTATAATTTTTTGTTTAATATTAAACACGATATGAAATTATTAGTAACATTTAAAATTTTTAATTTAAATCACCATTTCCCACTCCAAATTTGTATTTGTACAGCACCGGTCATGAAAAGTGCATCGGGAATTAGTTTTTCTGAATAATTGAAAATTTGCAATTTCAACGTTTAGAATTAAATTTTGGCTTGGTTTTTTCTTTATTGGACCGTTTAACCTAAATGGTCCTTGCATTTGACAAATCATAGGCTTACTGGTAAAAGTCAAAAATAAATACGATGCCATGCGAATCGATGTGGTATTTGATAACAACAAAGAAGATTTCATAAAAAATATTACTCGTCAAACAAGGGGGTCCCCAAACATCAATTGACAGAGTAATCGAGAGAACTGATGTTCACTTCCACAACAATGAAATTAATTAACACATTTTCTATCTGAGCAGCTGATTAAACACTCCACAGAAAAATTAAATTTACAGTTTGCAACTTGTATCATCGCAATTTGAATTTGAACCGCGCGCCTTCTGGTTCCCCAATTCAAACTCGATACCGCCATGCACCTCGTAGTAAGCTCGTGATCGTCAACTAAAACACCCATACGTTGCAAAGAGAACCCTCCCGTTCTTGGTAACTATCACCTTCAGATTCTTTTAACAGAACGGACAGCCAATTTCGTGAGAAAGTAACCTAACCTCGAAACTTACTTCTTCGCATAATATATAATATATTGCGATGTTCATAAGCGTAAAAATGTTTCGTAGTAGAAGAAAACTTAAATAGTTACCTTTTGAACACCCATCCCTTGTTGTAAAGCTTGCGATTCTTTTTAATTATTTTTACATTGAAAAATAAAGCAAGTTATTTAAATCAAAAAAAGTAATTTAATCGGTTTTTAAACGAAATTTCAAATTTTTACAGAAATGCACAGTCCGATCAAGTTGTAATTTATAAAATAGTTAATCTTTAGTCGTATGACATCGGCTCACCAAATAAATCAAAATCATCGGATTAGAACTTTTAATCTTATTTATCTGAGTAATTCTTTCAACTTTCTAGATAAAGTTCCAATTTTGATGGCATAAAAATATACAAATTTTAAAATAATCAATTTTATCGTGGTATCACTGAACGTAAAATTAATCGTTTTTGCGCTTTAAAATGTTCTCACCCTATTCGTTTTGAAGTTTTCTTAAATTTATTGTTGCTTGTTCATTTTCATTTCTTGGTTTCTTGTTTTACATTTTATGGTTTCACCTGCTGTGGTGAATAAATTTTGTATTCTTCTTCTTCTTTTAGTATAAATTATAATTTGCACAAAACACTCTTACTCTGAGTTTGTAATCTCAGGTATAGTAGTTCTCACGGAACTTTAGACCTCGTCATAATTCTAAACCATACGAACTAAGATGAGAATCACTAGTCAAATGTATGTTTGCAAACATAACTTTTTGTGAAGTAAAATAGAAGCGGTAAATTTAAACCGCTGTCATAGTCTAACCTAAAACTATACATTAATTGGAGCAGTGGCGGCTTATGTTTTAGATATGTGGGGTTGAAGTTTTTCCTATTTATTATTCTCCTAAAATGTTAGGTAGGGTTTTTTTAGTACCTCAAAAAAACTTGATCGTTTGCCGATCAAGTATTGTACACACAATTAAATTAAATATTGCTCCTATGGCGTAATTTTTGGCGATTGTGCAACCTGCAAACAATAGGACGAGCCCGCCACTGAATAGGAGGTTAAAATTGTTTATAACCTTATCGTGACATTTTGCTAATAAAAGTCAAATCAATGGAAATTTTAATTAAGCAGTATGTGTATTTAAGGTTGTACTACTTATCTTCTGTCTTTCTCTAACTTACAATGTTTCAAATTCCAATATTTCTAACGTATGTCGACATTACATCGCGTGAAGATGACAAAATATTTTATTTCTATCCTTGTCATACATATCATTTGCATTTGTCAATGCAAATAATCAGTTGTGTGTTCTACAATAATAGAATTTATCAATTAATTAATTAAATTTTTAATCTTATTTAAATTTGTGACTCTGGGCTTTTAATTTCGAACTTCTCGAAACAACGGCCTTGCCCAGAATGAATTATCTTTTTAAAATTCTCTCCCTCCTTCACTTTTGTTGGTTAGCAAATTTTCAATGTTTGAACTTGTAGTGGTGGAATTTCTAGATTCGGCGCATTATTTCACTCACATAAATTTTAAACACTTGGTTTAAATAATTAACAAAATTTTATAGAATGCCGATCGATTTCCTTGATAAATTTGGCGTTTGTCTTTTCATTTAAAGATCTTGGACCAAAAATCTTTCTTATTTAAAATGCTGAAATTTTAATACAAACTCTCCCAACTGTGCTTTTCTTTTAAAATAATATCAAAAATATGTGAAACCGAACTATTTATCACCATAGAAATTTATTAAAGAAGAATCTCAAGTTCTTATAACAAAATTTTAAAATTTAAAAAGTATAAACTTAATCCTGTTTTTAAATTAATTAATCATACTAAAAGATCTGAGTTAAAATGAAACATGACAATATATCGTATGGTTTATTTATCCTTCATGGTTACAATTGTAAGTCTAAATTCGTCAGCCAATCACGGGATCTATCAGATACGGCATCACTCAATTCACGCATCGTTCCTGTAAATCTTCTCAAAGGGCAGTAACTTACAATGTGTGACATTGTTTGGTCGGAACATCCACAATCACAATCAGAAGAGTTACTAAGACCCCCTTTTTTTTTAAATGATTACATCTGCCATATCCAGTTCTGAGTCGATTTAAAGCTTAGACTATAGAAAGAATGGACACCGTTATTTACATATTTCAGTGAAGCCTTGATCACGTGATTTCTTTGTGTTGTTGTTGTGGTTCAAGTTTGATGAAAAACAGTTCAGAGTGAGGTTAGATTATCCATATTTGTAAAATTTTAAGCTTGTTTTAAATAATCACAGCTCTATTATACAAATTTCGTAATGGATATGTTATGTATAGTATGTAAAAAGAGAAATATTAATGAAGAAGGTGTTATTTTAAACAGGTAAGTGATGTTTTTTAAAATTTCAATTTCAGTGGCGCACCGTAGATTTTTAACTATTTCGAAATTAAAATAATTTTATAAGTGCACCGAATTTACTATTTTTTCTTCCTTAATAGTATAATTTTTATATTATTTCACCATCAGTAAATTCCTATGCATCAATTACCAAGTATCTACATAGGTAATTTAATTTATTAATTTTAGGTTTTCAAGAAAACTTTGTTTGCAATGTATACATTCAACTGCGTTACAGACAAATGATCCAAAAATATTTGAGAAGTTTGATGATAATCAACCTAGGTTAGTTTAATATTCAATAATAATCTATAAAATTTAATTTTTTGCTTTTGTACCTTTTTAAGTGGATCATCAAATCAACCAATCTGTGTTCTCACTATTTTAAGTTCTTCAGAATCGGGGGAGGATCTCAAAGGAAATAATAAGTGTCTTAAGAAGAAAAGGTTAGTTTAATTTATTATATTAATCATAAAAATGCAATTTTAATTTCTTTATTTTATAAGTGCGTCAGAGAACCAAGCTCTGAATACATCAAGAACTTTGACTGCTTCCGAAGAAGATAATCACAGAGAATATTTAAAAAGTCTGTTCGTGAAGCTGGGTTAGTTTAATAGCTCTATTCAATAAAAATATTTATAAAAAAAAATGTTTTTTGTTAGGGCATTGAGAAATCAACAATGTTGTGATCTTAATACGTCAACTACTTTGAGTGCCTCAGAAACAGAAGTTACATTAAAGAGAGGCTGTAAAAGAAAACGTGAAAACACTCCAGAGAGACCTCGTAAGAAAAAGGTACGTAGTACCTATAAATATATTGTTTATACAGTGCATTGATTTACTTATTTTGTTTTCAGATAGTATTATGTTGGTGACTTTGGTAGTGACGATTTTGGAACCCCTCGAAAGGCAAAAAGAAATTCCAAGATATTAAAAAAAAAGATTTTAAAACAGAAAAAAAGAATTCGTACCTAACAGCAATCTGTTAGGAGATTAAAGAAGAAAGTTACTGATTTAAATTCTCTTGTCCAGTTACTTAAAGATAAATTGTATATATCTGAAAATTCAGAAGCTACTATAAAGGTAAGTCAAATTGTTTAGATAATTACTAGCCTTTGTATTCTTAGATGTAACTACTAACGTCATGGTAAATGGTATTCTATTTACGATGCTCTCATGCCTGGTACACATCAGCAAACAAAGTAATGAATCGAGTAGAAGCGACGTAATTTCAAGTAATAATAATATTTATATATAATATTATAATTATATAATAATAATATTTTTGCATTATTTTATAAATTTGCATTAGGAAGTAGGTAGGTACTAATTGTTATGGTTTTTTTGTAGGAAGTAAATAATATATACTGTAAAACAAAATTGTTTGTAGTTTTTTTTGACTTTGAATAGTTTTGGATTGACTTACTGCTCTTAGTTATTAATAACCCATGAACAGGTAAATATTTTATATGATGTTTTCCAGGCATCACTTCCTGGCTCAGCATTTGAACTTTTTGAAAAAGTGCTCAAAGGACCTTCAAAACCTAAATATTCACCAGCTCTTAGATGTTTTGCTTTAACGCTTAACTTTTATTTTCCAAAGGCGTACAACTATGTCAGAGAGACGTTTAATAAAAGTTTACCTCATCCATCAACTATTTCAAAATGATACCAATCAGTAGATGGCTCACCAGGATTTGTGAAAGAGTCGTTAAGAGCGTTAAAGCTAAAAGTTGAAGCATCCAAAAACCATCCCATTTTATGTAATTTAGTTTTCGATGAAATGGCGATAAGGAAAAAAGTGGAGTGGACAGGTCGGAAGTTTACGGGTTATGTAGATCTTGGCACAAATATCGATTCTGACACACTACCTGAAGCAAAAGAAGTGCTTGTGTTAATGCTCGTTGCATTAAATGCATCGTGGAAAATACCTGTGGGATATTTTTTTCTTAATGGACTTAGTGGAAGTGAGGAAGCTAATTTAGTAAACAAATGCTTAGAATTTGTACATAGTACTGGTGTTACAGTAACTTCCATAACTTTTGACGGAGCAGCTGCAAACATGTCCATGATCAACGCAATGGGTGTGAGAATTACAGACATAAATTCTCTTAAAACTGATTTTGAACATCTTATTACTAAAGAAAAGGTTTTTGTGTTTTTGGATCCATGTCATATGATCAAGCTTGTGAGAAATTGTTTAGGTTCCCAAAATGTAATGAGCGATTCACAAGATAACGAAATCAAATGGGAATATATAGAGTCTTTGGTCGACATACAAGAAACTGAGGGTTTGCATGCTGGAACAAAGTTAAGAAAGCGTCATTTACTCTGGATCAAAGAAAAAATGAAAGTTAGAATCGCTACCCAAACCCTCAGTAAAAGCGTTTCGGATGCTCTGGTTACGTTATCAAGAAATGATAACTTTCCTCAATTCAAAAATTGTGAAGCAACAGCTAAATTCATTTTGATAATGAATGATCTTTTTGATGTACTGAACTCAAGGAATCGATTGGCCAAGTATGAATTTAAAAGACCAGTTACCAATAGAAATGCCGAAAAGATTTTCACTTATTTAAACGAAATTAAAGAATACATTTGCTCTTTAAAGTTGCACGGAAATCTTGTGGTTACATCATCAAGAAAAACAGGTTTTTTAGGATTGTGTATATGAAGAGTACACGGGAATAACGATCAGAGTCCATTTTTCTCAAAAAAAAACTGTTGCAGGCATCTTTTAGCTTGAAACCAAAGCTATCATTTAGTAGAAAAAAAATTAAAAAAAGTTTTAACAGTCCAGCGTAAAAGCGTTTTTCATCATCATCATCATCTACACGTATAAGACCGCGGTCCGTTACGTCACTCAAAACTGATCTCGCCATCTCTTTCTGGGGCGACCTACGGATCTTCTTCCTCTGGGTTTATATTGGTACAGTTTCTTTGGTATTCTGGAGTTATCCATTCTATCCAGATGCTCCCTCCATGCTATTCTGTACTCCTTCATTCTCTCATTTAAACTGTATATGCTTAGCTCGTTTCTTATATCAGTATTTCTTTTTCTATCGGTTCTTTGATAACCGGCCACTGCTCGTAGGAATCTCATTTCGGCGCTTTGTAATCGTTGCTCATTTTCTTTTGTAACTGTCCAAGTTTCGCTGCCGTATGTAATGCTTGGTATAGAAATAGTTTTATAAAATTTTATTGCCGTGCTCTGGTTTGCTCTATTTTTGAAAGTTCTTTTTATTGTTAATACTTAATACTTAAATACTTATGTTGGTAAGGATGTGTGTGTTTGTAAATCTTAAAACTCAATTTACGCAAAACTTGACTTTTGTGACTCTGATCGTTATTCCCGTGTACTCTTCATATGTATAGAGAGTCTTAAAGGACTCTATAATACTTATGTAACGGAAAAAGAGCTTTTAAAATATGTGTTAACGTACAAAATTCCGAGGATCACATCGAGCTGTTTTTTGGTGCTGTCAGAAATCGTGGAGGATTTAATAATAATCCTACTTCAAGACAGTTTGAAGCTGCATTTAAGAGATTGCTTATTCATTCTGAGGTTAAAGCTGGTAACACGGGAAATGCAATAAATCTCGATGCTATTGCGATTTTGCATTGTGGAAGCTCTTTAACGTCAAACGAAAGTGCACAAGATCTCAATGAAACGGAAGAAAATAAAAAATTTATTGACGAGATTTTTCAGCAAATTGAAGAACAAAATTATGCCTCGCATGCTTGGGATTTAACCGATTACGTGCAAGATGTGGTTTCCTACATTGCAGGTTTCGTTGTAAAAGTGCTCAAAAAACGTTTAACATGCTCCAAATGTTTATTACAATTAGAAGGACAAGAAACTCTGTCATCGCTACAAAAGCAAAAAGAATATAAAAAATTAACGAATGCCTCACCATTCATAATAAAAATTTGCTGCGAAGCGGAAAAATATTTTTTGCAATTGCGGGGCTAAAGTACTCACTTTAGACCCCGATTTGCGGGTGTAAAGTGGTACTTTTTTTGCCCTAGGGCAAAAAAAAAGTTACTGCCGGGTAAAATAGTATATTATACACTTAGGTTGAGAAGTGAGCCATTATTTACCGAGCACGTTTATATCCGGAGGCGCGTAGCGCCGAAGGATATAATGTGTGAGGTGTAAACAGAAGTTGTGAACGAGTGAATGAGTGAGAAGTTTTAGTCCGAGTTTTGCAGACAAAGTGTGTGATCTGTTGAGAGATAATAACGGCGAATCTGACGTTAATCGTCGAATAAGAGTGGTAGCCTGTGGAACAGTGAAAAAACGGAAGAAAAAAGTGTAAAATAACAGCTAAAAAATAGGTAAAGAAAATATTAGACTAAGAGTGAGGTTAAATTGCAAACGAGATATAAGCGGAGAACCGAACCAAAGTCATTAATAGCACGAAGGTGCGTTGGAGCAGGGGCCCGATTCTTGAAATTTTGCGTATGCGCAAATGGGAAAGATGCGCATGCGAACCGCGTTTTGGTATTCTTGAAACCGCACCGGGAAATCGTATACGAACTTTTCGTGCGCAAATACATCGCATGGTATCAACCATGCGCAACTTAGATTCGCATGCGTAACTACATCAATTTTTCACTCGGGTTTAATGTTTTTGGTGCACACAGAGGCGTATTACGGAAGTTTGGCGCCACAAGCCTTTTATATTCTTCGCTCCTATCTCCCAATCCTGGGTTTTCCAGTAGACCCTTTCTTTTAATTTGCAAAATTTATAACGAAAACGAGACTTATTTTTAATAATTAAGACGGTTAATGATTAGGTAATTGAATATACGTAAAACAAATTATAAATACTTAAAAGGTTTTTTTTGGTGATTTCGCATTGGTGAAAACATTCACGATGTCGTCAAAATTTATGCTATTTAATACATCACTCTCAATGCACATAAGAGCCAATACGTTCAATTTTTTATTGGATAATGTAGACCTGCGGTAGTCCTTCACTCTTTTTAATGCCGAAAACGATCTCTCCCCCGTACAGTTTGTCACTGCTTTTCATTCGATGAAAGACCTAGATTTTTTACTTGAATTATCTCGCCTTCTAATTATTGGTCATCGAGATCATCGTTATACTTTTTAATGAAGTTTAAACTTGGGTAACAGGGTAACAGATTTTCATTAAAAGTAACAAATCTATTAAAATTAATGTAATAGCTGGAACAGCCCTAGCTACCAGCTACAAAGCTTTTCTCGTAAAAGAAATTTTTAGGTTTTAACAGCATTACAATTTTATGCAACTGGAAGCTACCAAACTGATGTTGGATTTAATGTATTTAATACAGCAGTAAGTCAGTCATCGGTTTTCTTCCAATTTTTTAATCCACCGGTCGGAACAGAATTTAGAAGATTTGTTACCTCCTCCCACATTTTTTGACCATCTTTATATGTAAAATCTTTCGTAAATTTACCATCAATCAGTTTAGTTTTACTTATTACAAACTCGATTAAAATTTGTTTCTCTTCTGTGTTTATAGTGCAGCCCTTTTAGCCATAATTACAGCACTGCACAATGTAATAATTATAAACGACAACACAAACAAACAACAGATCACAGCTAAGCAAAACAAACAAATTTTAACCACGTGATATGGTGCGTTCATAAGTAATTGAAAGTCGCATACGCAAACTACTATCTACTTTCGTTTTGTATTCAAGAATACGACTTTGCGCATAGCGTTGATCGTATGCGTAATGGACCACACGAATCTGTCCGCATGCGGAGAGTTTCGCACGACTTCAAGAATCGGGCCCCTGGCAACACACCATACAATACACAACGGCGAGAAACCTTACAAGCAATCGTAGTGGAGAAAAGTCAACAGCAGTCGCAAATGAGTGAAGAGACAAGGAAGAGAATAAGAGAAGTGGACGTAGAGCAAGCAACAGAAGAAGAACAACTGTCTTTCGACAGAAGTAAAAAAACGATTAGAACACCAGAACAAAAACGAGCGGAAAAAGAAAGAGAGAAAAATACCACTCACAACATGGATGCGAGCGAAGTGAAACAAATGTTTGAAGCAATGATAACCGAAATGAGAAATAATACATCAGAGATTAAAAAAGAAATGCAGGAACTAAGGAATGTATTTAAACAAAAGGAAGAAAAGTGGGAAAAAGAAAGAGAACAACTGGAAACAAGAATAGAGATACTGGAGGACAAAATCGAAAAGGAAGAAAAATCAAAACGGAAGAATAACATTGTAATCAAGGGTTTGACCGATATATCAGAGAGAGATACAACTACTGACCTGGAAAAGTTTTTGGAAAGAGAATTACAAGTTAAGGTGAAACTATTGAAAGCTTATAAATTGAAATCGAGCAAGATTGAGACTGTTGTAGCAGAAGTTGAATCATGGACCAAGAAGATGGAGATTATGAAGAACAAATCAAGATTGGGAGGTAGGAGAGTCTACATAGATAACGATATGACAGTGGAGGAGCGTAAAATCCAGGGTGAAATAAGAGCCATAGCGAAGAAAGAAAGAGAGAACGGGAAGAGAGTCACGGTGGGCTACCAGAAAGCTATAATAGAGGGAGTGATGTATAGATGGAATAAAAGAGAGGGAAGAATGAAAACTGATGAGGAAAAGGATCACAATTCAAAAAACTAACAACAAAGCAAAGCGAACCGGACGGAATTATGGTAACGAACATGGCAATGAAGAGGGAAAACTGTTATAAGAAGAAAAGAAAAAGTAAAAATAAAAAGAAAAAAAATGGAGAAAACATACGAGTAGGTACATGGAATGTAAGAACAATGCTAAGACAAGGAAAAATGTTTGAAATAGAAAAAGAGTTGAAAAGATACAAAATCGAAATAGCTGCCGTTCAAGAAACAAGATGGGGAGGCAAAGGAGAGGTTGATGCGAAGAACTACAGATTGTTGTACTCGGGAGAGGAAAAGCAAGGCCAAAGAGGAATCGGATATTTCGTGAACAAACAACTACAGAGCAGCATAGTACAATTTGAGGCAATAAGTGGAAGATTGGCTTATATAAGAATGCAAATGAAAAAATGTAAACTAAGTATAGTAAATGTATATGCGCCAACAGAGGACAAAGACGATGGCGAAAAGGAAAAATTTTATGAAGAGCTAGAAAGGGTCGTAGAAAATATACCAAAGCAAGACGTGCTGATCATCCTGGGGGATTTTAACGCTCAGGTGGGAAAGGAAGATTACAACAGCGAAGTAGCGGGTAAATTCACATTACATGAGGAAACAAATGACAATGGACAGAGACTGTGCAACCTGGCAACAGAAATGAACCTAGTTATAAGTAGCACTAAGTTTAAGCACAAGCCACAACACAAAATAACATGGATGAGACCAGGTATAAATTGCGAAAAAGGAAGTCAGATAGACCATGTATGTGTTTCAAGAAAAAACGCCACAACAATTAATGATGTTAGAACTTACCGAGGAGCAGAAGCGGAAACGGATCACTTTCTAGTAGTAACAGAGGTTAAATTAAAGAAAATAATAGAAAAACGAAAAGAAATCAAGAAAAAATTAGCAATGGAAAACCTCGATAAAGAAAGCACTAAAAAGAAATACGCCGAAAACACAGACAAACTAATTGACAACAAGCAGAAAGACCAAAATATAAATAAAGAATGGGAAAATATAAAACTAGCAATGAAAAAATCCGCCGAAACAACAATAGGGCACCAAAAATATCAAGAAAGCAAAAAATGGTTTGATCAAGACTGCAGCTCGAAAGTGGAAAGCAAGAGAGAAGCAAGATTGAAGTGGTTAGCGTCAAACAAAGAAGAAGACAAGAATAAATATATGGAGAAAAGGAAAGAAGCTTACAAAATTTGCAAAGAAAAGAAAAATAAATGGTTACATGACTTGATGAGCGAAATAGAAAATAACTATGGCAGTAACAATACTAAGCAGTTCTACTTAAGGGTTAAACAACAGAAAAGAAAATGCAACATGAAGACCAGGGCCATGAAAGACAGAAGTGGAAGAAGAATGAACAAGGAAGAAGACATAAAAGAAATCTGGAGAAACCATTTCCAGGAATTGCTAAGTCAAAATGTAGAAGAGGAGACTACTAAAGAAACAGAAATAGAAAAAGAGGATGAAGGAAAAGTAGCAGAACCAACGTTTTCCGAAGTAAAAAAGTTAATCAAGAAACTAAAAAATGGCAAAGCACCGGGTAACGACGAAATACACGGAGAAATGATAAAAAATGCTGGAGAGAGGGTACAACAAAGAATATATGATCTGATAGTAGAGATATGGAGAACTGAAGTGATGCCGGACGAATGGAAAATAGGTAAAATAGTGCCAATACATAAAAAAGGAGACCTCGAGGAATGTAAAAATTATAGGGGCATAACATTGTTACAAGTTGTATATAAGATATTGTCGGCACTCATACATAACAGACTAAAAGAAGAAACAGAAGGTATAATTGGCGATTACCAACATGGATTTAGAGAGGGCAGATCGACAGTGGATGCATTACACATAATGAAGCAGATAACGGAAAAGGCGCGCGAACACAATATAGAGCTGCATCTGCTGTTTGTCGACTTCCAGCAGGCCTTCGATACCATTAAGAGAGAACAACTATACAGGGCTATGCGAGAAATGAACATACCAATAAAGCTGATACGACTGATACAGATGACGATGAGAAGATCGAACGCCATAGTCAAGGTAGGAACAACAGAGACAGAAAAATTTGAAATTAACGGCGGAGTGAGACAGGGCGATGCGCTGTCGGCGACCCTGTTTAACCTTGCAATGGAGAAAGTCATAAGAAAATCAGACTGTGGAGGAACTATACGAACAAAAGAAGGCCAAATACTCGCATATGCGGACGATATAGTGATTATCGCCAGGTCATTGAGAAAAATGACAACAATCCTCAAAGAAATAGAAAAACAATCAACAATAATGGGACTTAAGGCTAAGAATCATCAAGCTAGCTTTGATTCACGAACGTGTGAGGGCTTGTAAGCTACGGTATTTTATAATTCGTAGGTACGCAACACGTTTAACAAATTTTTTGGTTGCTCTACTAGCTATATTAAAATAGTAAAATTATAGGAATCTAATTTTGGAATATACGAGAAGCTCCGCCTTTTAAAATACGAAAATTTCCCTCTCTGTTATTTAAACATTTTATTAATCGTAAGGGTGGGATATTTGCACTTTCCATCATTAACGCAGGAATATGTAATTCTTATTGTTCCCTTTGAATATATAAGATCGTATAAATTATTTTATAATAAAATGTCTCCTAGTAGATTTGAAGAAACTCCAAAGGTTAGTTTGCAAGTTATAATAATTAGGAATGGGATTTATATGTACTACTTATAAAATTATTAACAATAAAATATAATATGTAAATGCGTATAAATTCGATATAATATTATAATTTTGTACCTGATGAAAAAAATTTCACAATCGTATAAAATTTAGCCCAGTACATGTGAGATTTAACCTTGCAAGAGATAAGGAATGCATAAAACTCAATTCCAATTTGCTTTTGCAGTTATCCAGCGATAATTTTCTTATGTTCTATTGCAGATTACTATGTTCAAAATTATGTATACAATACATTTAATTTACAACAATGTTATACATAATTAGTATGTTATGTTAGAATATTTGAAAAAGTAACAAGTAAAAAGCATTATATAAATTTTATTTTACTGGGATTTTTTATAACCCAAGCACTCACTAAAGGCTTCATCGAGTCGCTTAATTAGAGTTTGTAATGATAAACAATAATTAGTCATCTACATTGTTTTGTTATGCAGTTTTATTTATATAAATGTTATTAAAAATTTTAAAAAAATTAACATAGTTTACTTATTCCGGGTGACCGTCCGATTTTGAACATAGAGAATTTACATGGGAAATTGATTTTTTCTAAATTCCTGCTTCCCATTATAACTGATAAGAATAAAAAACAGGCCCGTAGCCAGGGGGGGGGGGGGCACGTCCCCCCCCCCCCCGTAATGTTTAAGATAAAAAAATTTTGAAAGTGATTATTTGAAATTCGAAAATAAAATAGGTATTCTATTTTGAAGTTGGAAAAAGTTCTTTTTTCCTAACATATTTGCCGTACTTTATTTTTGTTTACCTTGTCAGCTTATAGGTCAACCCTATTTATCCTTTTTACGTGAAAGGCATGGAATTAATTTAATACAAAAACGATGAACCGTAAACATAAAAGCTGTTCTGCTGTTAAGATTAATATTACCAGTGACAACAGCAACTTGAATATTCATAGGGATCAGTGGCAAACTAAAGAGGGGGGCTGGGCACCGCCCCGGGACCTGCAAGGAAAGGGGCCCGATTTACGTAAAATTATTATTAAAATTACTTACTTAATTCCTTTGTCGTAGCCATTGAAAGCATTTATTTGGTAAAAATTTCATTGGAATTTTGTAGCTACATTTGTATTACAATAATACATTCAAAAATTTCTAACTTTTAAACCCTGTTGACCTTGAAAACTCAAATTTTCCCGCCTGCGGCGCTCGTGGTAGCTTCGCCCAACTCCACCTCTTTGTTTACAACATTAAAAATTCTCAGAAGGGAAGCCTTCAAAATTTTACTTTTTACAAGTATCCCCCCCAAAATAAAATCCTGGCAACGGGCCTGATAAAAAGTATATCAAATTAAAGAGATTTTTGTTCCGCGTCTAAAGATATTTAATACTTAATATTTTGTTTTTTAATTATTGTAAAAAAGTGATGATAAAATTTCCATCAGGCTTTTGTTCTTCTTTGTATTCTTCTTTATAGAACCGTCCTGACTTTTAAAGACTTTCTTCATATAGTTATTAAGTTGGTGATTTGCCATTTCCTTCCAAGGGAAGACGGTCAGAATAAAGTTTCTATACAACTCTTATAGAATAGGGGGCCGGTAGCAAACTACGGTTACAGATTTCACCGAAATTTTTGCACTGGGTGGGAGGTAATGGTCTATATAGTGGATATATATTATACAATTTGCGGATGGTCCAGTAGTTCTTCCAAAATTAATAAAAATTCTAAATCCAAGATTTGCCGTGGTTTTGACAGGTGCTAAACTCTTTAAAAACATCCCCCATAGGGCACGGAACTCGAAAAATGACGAAATTCGAAGGCTGGGATCCGAGATTTGCCAATGTCAGGAGCAGGGAAAACTTACCCTCCGCACGCTCTTCGGGCGGCTCTGGGCGGTTTTTGTAAATTGTTTCAAAAGCCGGGTGGTAAATGCACTCGAAAATGCAGGAACTAGAATGATGTTATCACTTCAACGGCATGCACTTGAATAATATAGCATAGCATAGTTTAATTGGCTAAAGAGCATGTTGGTGCCGAGGCACCATTATCTCCTTCATATGATGATCGATATTTGACAGTGCAGCGATTTGCAGAATAAAATTATGCTTACCAACCCCGAGGGGGTTAGTTGATTGTACGACGAAAGAATTAGTTGTTTAAACGTGTAATTTAACTGTTGCTGGTTGAAATTAACGCACTGCAGTTTAATAATTGCTTTTATCTCCCCACCATAATTACAATTGCCATGACCCAAGTAGAGCACACGTACCGGCAATAGAATGACTTTTTAAAGCTTACGTGAAGGTAAACTCGTAAAATTTACATCAAAAAGTCAATTTCCAATATAAAATTGTGAAGTAACCTAATTAATAAAAAAAATTAAATAAAGCTAATAAAATTGTGCTTTTTCAGAATATTCATTAGTTTTCTTTCCTACTTTGAAGGAGGACAGCCGTAGAATACTACCTCTAAGCTAAAAAGGTTAAAAGTTCTTTTTAGTCAAAATTAGCATTGAAAACAATTTTGTGAATTTTTGTAATTTCGCTCTAAACTTGCACAGTTTTGTTTGCAAATATTTTAATAGTCGTATAGAATGCATGTTTCCAAACTTGTTGCAGAATATACCATTCTACTCGGTCTTAGCAGCTTACACACTTAATCGTCAAGCTGTTACTGTCTTAATTTAATGAGTGGAAAATGTTCACGAACTACGACTTATTTAGAATACTCATAATTTTCAAAATTTACAACCTATTTCCAAAAATTTGAATTACGGAAATAAAATAAAAATGAAATTTTATTGCAAATTATGTTCATTTAATTTATTTATTATTGAAATACACAGTGCCTTTATTACAATTAAGGGGTCCCTGCAGTCTAGCGCTGTAAAATTTGAGGCATTTTCAAGATTTTTTTTTGAAGGTTAAAGTAATGAACAACAATATTAAAACTCTTTAGATGTATTATCATTGTGAATATATACAATTTTTTTTTAATTGAGAATTATTTTTAATTACGACAAAAATAGCGCTAAATAACAACCTTTCAAAAAAATGTACTTGGGCGACGTTGCGGATTTTGACTCTTCATTTGTTTGGCAAAATTACGCTCTTTTGAAGTTTAAATTCTAAAATCAGGCTTGTTTTTACCAGTTTTTCTATGTAAAAAATACCAAGTTTTTGAAATAAAAGTTGATTTTGGTTCCAGCGATAACCAATATACCAATAATAAAAATACAAATATGAATAACTTATTTTGTTTTGATTGTACAAATTTATAGATAATATTAGTTTTTCACCCACACTTTTATTGTTAGTGATGCTTTTCTTTTTCAAATTAAAATTATTCTAAATATATAATATATTATTTAATGAAATGTTTTTGTATCCATCCAAAAAGTAAACAGATTACATTCACCATGTGGTGCATTTGAAACGAAACGCAAATCCCCACCAGAACATCATTTCGTAGATTATTTCTTGCATTGCAGCTCAAAATATTATTTATATCCAAGTTGAAAACCATTATTTCCATTATTTATTTGAGCGACTGTAAAAGTCTTGTAGCCATCTCTATGATAATGGCTGAACTATAATCATTAATTTAATCTAAAATTATTCCCGCCTGATTTGAATTGAGCGATTATTTTTAATTAAATTTTTAATGTGTTATAGATAAAATAAATTTTCAAATAATTTATTTATGAGTTCTCTTATACATGTATATTAGTTAAATAGGTAGAATATTATTAATTGATAATTAATTTCAGGTTTTAAAATTAATATTACTGTTATAAAGAAAAATTTTTAATTTAAAAACACCTGCTGCCCGTCCTTACAGTGTCACAAATATTATCTTAAAATTTCAAATCGATGTGTTGGTGCGTTTTCGAGATGTTCTCGAATGTATGATTTTTTTTCACCTGGCCGATTTTTTTTTCTTTTTTTATTAATAATTCTTTGTTAGTAATTATTTCTCCTACTTAAATTTTTTGCTAAAAAGTTTACAAACATGGTATTTACACAAATTGAAACCCAAATTACAAAATTTGCTTTAAAAAAATAGCCTTTGCCCTTCCTTAATTAATTGTAAATATAATTTCCAAATTTGAAGAAAATCCATTCAGCCGTTTTTAAATTGT
Organism: Cantharis lateralis; assembly: GCA_963170105.1. Classification (NCBI taxonomy): domain Eukaryota; kingdom Metazoa; phylum Arthropoda; class Insecta; order Coleoptera; family Cantharidae; genus Cantharis; species Cantharis lateralis. The sequence goes on from OY720629.1 coordinate 18,383,051, forward strand.
TCTCGCATGAACAAGAGCGCATCGCAAATTCCTAGCCTTAAGATAAACGAAAACAAGACGAAATATATGAACCTCACTAATTGTAAGACAGAAAGAAGGAATTTGGAAATAAAAGTAGACAGACGAGTGTTCGAAGAGGTACGAAACTTCAAGTATTTGGGAATCCAGATAAACTGCAGAAACGACCGAGCAGAAGAAATAAAAGAGAAAATACAAACTGGGTAGAAAGCGGTATATACAAATAAGAAGATGCTTAAGAGCAAGAGTCTCTCTGTACGAACAAAAGTAAAAATATATAAGTCCTTCATTAGACCGGTGTTAACATATGCATCAGAAGTGATGAACTTGACAAAACGAGAGGAAGAGAAGTTAAGAGTCTTTGAAAGAAAGGTAATAAGAATAATCATGGGTCCAAAGAAAATAAACGACAATGAATACCAAATAAGAACAAACACCGAAATAAAGAAAATAATTGGAAAGGAAGATTTAGTAAGATGTATAAAGGCACAAAGAATCGCCTGGCTCGGTCATCTGATGAGGAAGACACCGGAGAGTACACTGAGATTGATCACGGAATGGAAACCTAGCGAAACTAGAAAAAGAGGAAGAATCAGAGCGAGATGGATGGATGAAGTTTTGGAAGATCTTGAAGCCATGGGAGTGAAAGAATGGGGAAAGAAGTGCAGAAACAGGAACTTGTGGAGGAAAGTAGTGAAGGAAGCCAAAACATGCACGAAACTATAAGTTAGGGAAAGACCAGAAAATCAGGAGTAATCCACCTGGAGAAATGGATTGTAAGGACTTCCAACGGAAGTAGGCATATTCCTTTAGGAATGGACGCCTTTATTATTATTATTATTATTATATGCACCTCGGGAATAAAGTGAATTTTTTGGCCCGATGGTAATTTTTGCCCTCGGCTACGCCTCGTGCAAACAAACCTTTACCCTCAGGCCAAAAAAGAATCACTTTATTCCCTTGGTGCATAATATACCTACTATTAGGTTTTTTTAAAAAACTACAAATATTTTTAATAAAAAAATTAAGAATTTAGAAGAATTGTTAATTAACAATACAGTGCAAAATTTAAATCAAGAAGTTTTCCATCTCCTTGGAACACATATTATGTTCGATCACGATTTTTATGAAAACCATGCTTCGGCTCTTATAAAATTAGCTTTAAAAATGTTTTACAAAATCAGAATTTATTACGAAACTAAAAAAAAAAACAGATACTACCGTAAGAGTACGAAGCTTGTTATCAAAAACAATTTTGTTTAAAAACCAATAAAATAGTTTTAAAAAATGTTAAAAACTTATCATTATAATTTATAAATAACCTTACTTCTTGTTTGAAAATGCGTAACCCTCTAAGATAACCTCACGCACACCTATGTCGTTCAAAACAAACAAAGAACAGCTGTTTACTTCCCCGCCTTTCCTATCAATGCTTAATGATGGCTTCATAACATTATGTGTGGTTGAATAGGGAATGCCATGTCCATTCTTTCTATAGTCTAAGATTTAAAGTAACCCAGTCTTTCCGATTTAAGTTGAAACCACCGACTTTCTTAGTTGGATCCTCAATGAGATCATTGTTGGAAACCTTAGAGTTTACCCAATATTCTTTCCATGCTATTTTTTCATCAAATGTAACCAGTTTGGTGAGTTGCTTTTGGATAGGTTCTCTAGATTTTAACCTATGTAAATATGGAAGTATCTCTTATGACATTATAAAGGATGGAATTATCTAGGTGTAATGTTTTCTTAATCAAACGTGATATTGTTTTTTTTCTCCGAATGTCAGGGGGTGCTAGGTTGCAAAGAGTTGTAAGCCACGGTATGGGAGTTGACGAGACAGAGCCACTTATTATTCGCATCGTGTGATTTAACTGATTATCCACCAGGTGTACATGGGAGCTTTTGTACCATGCCGCAGAGCAATATTCTGCAGCAGAGAAGGCGAGGCCAAGCGATGAAATCTTCAGTGTATCCGCACTTGCTCCCCATGTAGTGCCAGCTAAATTTTGGATAAGATTTACTCTAGTGCGAACTTTCCGTGATAACTTCTCTAGATGATGTCTGAATGTAAGGGACCGATCTAAAAATACCCCTAGGTATTTTGGATTTCGATTAAATGTTAGTAATTGCCCTTCTATTTCTATTTTTAGTTCACGATTAGCTTCTTTGTTATTTAGATGAAAGACGGACACTTCCGTTTTACTCGCATTTGGTTTTAATCTCCAGGTTTTGAAATATTCGAAAAGATCACAGATATCTTTTTGTAAGATACTTTCGCCTTCCTCAAAGGTCTTGCATTGGACAGATAGGACATCATCATCGGAATAAATAAATTTTTCAGATATTGTCACAGGTTGATCGTTTGTATAGAGATTAAACAAAATCGGTGATAACACCGACCTTTGAGGTAAGCCTTCGTTTAGTTTCCTCCAGCGACTAGTTTGTTCGTTTAGATGAACCTGAAACTATCCACTACTCGGCATGTTAGTCAATAAAGTAGCTAGTTTCTTGCAAGGAATCACTTTGATAAATAATGTAAACAAACGACAGCGTCGTCTCAAAATCTATTTAACAAAGGGTTAGTAGCAATTAAGTTTCGAAAGTAAATTCAACCAAGGTACAGCATTTCGTCCAGAAATGCGAGCGAATCTAAATCCAAACAACAAATAATCATAATAAAACACAGATTTGGGCGTAACTTTAATCTTTATTCGTAGATAAAAAAAAAGAACAAAAACATACACGGCGATTGAACAACAGCCAAATCATATACACTCTAGTCATCGTTGATTAATATCTTAAACAATTGAATATACTCATAAAAAATCGGATGTGGCCATCGCATAACTTTCCGAATTATCAAAATTAACGTCCAATTTACCTTGGCTAACAAAAATCAAAATACAAATTTCATCATCGCGAAAAACATTCCAATCAGTATTTAAAAGTAATAAAAACAATTATTGAATTTTTCTCGAAAACAAAAGACAATAGTTTATTTTGGTTTTTGCCTTGAGTTTTTCATAAAAAAAATATTAAAAACGCATCATCAATTTTTCTGTACCAATTTACCATTTTTAGTTTTAATAAAATTTGATAAATTAGAATAAATTTTAGAAAAAATTTTTTTTTTTAATTTTAAGTTTTAATTTCTGAAAAAAAAATTACAGAACAAAAGTTGTAGGAAATGTAATAGTGATAATTTTTTGTCGGATTATGTCTTATCGCTTCAGGTAAACCCCCCGTTCCCGCCATTCGATTTTATTCATTTTCAATAGGCTTCGTGTGATAACAGATTAAAACTTAAATTTGAACTGATTTCCTACATTCGTTTGGGTGCTATCGTGTTCACAGACATACACACACACACACACGCAAAACGTCTAAATCCGCAAAAATTTCAACTTTTTTTTTCTGCACGATTACAATACTTTTTCATATTTCATATGATAAAGTAAAAATAAACCACGTGTATTGGTAAAAATCGTACAGCTATTTTGTCACGGGCTCCCGGATTACTCGTAGAACGAAACTAATACTAACAATTGTTCGGTATGCTCCTAATGTTGCAACTGAATGAAACTTCTAATACCAAAGTTATACCAACACTTACAAGGAGAGGGCGCGACCTTGGGGTCACGGATTTTAACGCCCTTTTGGGGTAGAAAAGTACTACTAAATAACAAACTCAAGGCCAAACGACAGCGCGCAACTCTAAAGGGTGAAACAGAATGCAACGCCGTCGTAGGGCGCTGAACGCAACGCTACGCCGTGAAAAACTTTTTGAACACAATGTACGCCGTCAAATGTCACTTTCGAGTTTTATTCAACATTTTATAAGAAGTGTTTTACCTCCTCTTCAACGTTTATTATACACTATTTTGCATTCACGAATTAACTTAAGTAAATTTCCTTCAAAATATTCTAATTTTAATTCGCAGTTTACAGAATACTTGAAAAGTGAGGTTAGAATAGCAGCGTTTACGGCGTAAAAGTTGAAAGTTGACCAACTTTTACGTAACGTAACGCTCGACGCCGTCCATTGTGTGCAGTCAAATCTGCTTACACGCATTTCAACTTGGACGTGACATTTGACGCCGTACGACGGCGCTGCATTCTGTTTCACCCTTAAGCCGTTTCCGAAAAAAACAAAGTTGAAAATTTAATATCTCTTCATATACCTGCTCGGTTGCACTAATCACAAGGTAACCGCGATGGTTCCGAGGTAAACGATCCGACTTATCATTAATCATTATTAAAAATGCGATGATAGATAGATACTTAAGAATGAAAAATATTAGCATTATAATTCAATAATTCTATTGGTAAATTGTTGATAGATAAACATGCGACGTTGACGGGTAGCAAAAAAAATTCACAAACTTTTTTTTTAAATTAAAAAGAAAATTTAACTCTTGGAGGAATTGAACCTGGACCGACCGGATGATAAGTCGTATCGTTTACCTCGGAACCATCTCGGTTTCCTTGTAATTAATGCAACCGAGCAGGTATATGAACAGATATTAAATTTTCAACTTTGTTTTTTTCGAAAACAGCTTAGAGTTGCGCGCTGTCGCTTGGCCTTGAGTTTGTTATTACGAAGTACTTTTCTACCACAAAAAGGCGTTAAAATCCGTGACCCCAAGGTCGCGCCCTCTCCTTGTTAGTTTGCATGGTTTGCACTAAAACAGTTCCAATAAAATAACAATAGAGTTGTTAGCCCGTACCCCAAAATGACCCCTTGCTAAAGTACCTTTAAAGTACTGTTACACGTTTTTTTGAAAATTACACAAATTTCATAAGAGCCAAAACTCAAACTCAAAATTTTATATAATCTGGTTTCCATTATTTATAAATACAAAACATAATTTTTGTGAACCAAAAATAATGTTTAAAATGCAGAATTGTAGATGTTTTTTTCAAAGAGAGCACTGTTTATAACATTATAAATTATTGTTATAAGAATAAAATTAAGCAAAAAGGGTTTAAGGCAAAAAGGCTCGTCTTGCCTTGCTTAGGTAGAAACTGGCAAGAGCTTATCCTTAATGATTAAAAAATATACTTTCTAGATTCTAGAATGAACCAGCAATGATAATTCTTGACATGTTAGCTTGTGTTCTTTGATGTAAGAACGCCATTCTAAAAAGGATTATCGTTTTAAAGATTAAGCTTAAAATAATAAAGTACGGTATAGAATAAGAATGCCGTTCTTGATTTAATACCAACATGTTAAAAATAAGAAGTTAGTTTTAATGCTTGGGTTCTTGATAATAACAACAGCGTTTCCAGAACTAAAATAACGGAGCAATGCCTAAGGACTGTAAAACATTCGAGTGCTGATATAACTCTTTGAAGAGACTACGACAGCCACTGTCACACAAGAAAAGTTTCTGGGCAATGAAAAAAATAAAACACGACTTATTTCGATGTTGTCAGAAAACTTGAGACGACTACGGACGATGCTGATCCTCTAATCGTCACAACTGTGATAGAAGTACATAATATCTTCTTTCGAAGAAACTGTAATTATTGATCAGGACGTTTTATGACCTGTCCTAGCTCCAGAAGAACGGAGTATTTATTTTGTAACACCAGGAAAAGCCGAACGGAAGATCTATTGTTCTCGTACCTTACCGACACATGGATCACCATAAAATTATATTCGCACACGCTTTCAGTGGTTGTGACACAACATCATATTTCTTTCAAATGGGCAAGCTTAAATGATTAAAATTATTGAGAAGATTTACTTAGAATCGTTGCAACATATTTAATGAGGACAACGCTTTTCTCATGATGTCATTAATCGGACTGGAGAACGTTTCGTTGTGGCTATTTACGGTGTGCCTGTAAGTGAGATATCTTTGAATCGACATCTGTAAAATCTTATCACGAAGTCAGGTTATAAGAGTAAATCGAATTTAGCTTCACTATCCCCTACAGCTGCAGTAGCTGAGAAATGGCCTGAACTTTTGTGTTGGAGAAATATTAATAACAGTCTTTAAACCAGTACTGATACTCAAAGCACCTGATCCTGAATCATTACTGACATTAATATCGTGTAATTGTAAAGAAAGCTACACTTCATCTTGAGGGTGTTGGAAAGTGAAACTAAAATGCACGACATTATGTGGCTACTGCCATGGTACATCATGCCTGAACTCAAATTCTACTTTGGAAAATGGAGAGTTCATTTGAGAGGGAGCTTGACGAGAAGGACTTTTTTGTAATCGATTATGTAGACAGAGATGATGATCATAGCCCCGATTCACAACCTTCACAACCAAAATTCACAACCTGCAGAAACGGCTCAGTAAAATCTCATAGAAAACGATTCTAACTCCCAGTACTGGCCGTGTCCAACAATATTAAAAATAGTTAAGTGTGCATTCAGAATGTACATAATCATAAACATACTGTTTGAAAAAGATTACGTCAGTATACTCGAAAGCTTGCAACTGAAATTTATTTAATTCGTTTTATTAACCTGTTTAACGTTTAATTTTTAATTAGTATCATAATCATAAACATAAGCATCAGGAATATAAATACAAATAAAGGCTTAATCAAGAATTGAATAACGCTGCAGTCATTCTGACTTTCTCCAAAAACCATTCAACATGATTCAGCTTAAGATTATGCGATGCTTTATTAAGCTGTTATTTGCATTTATATTCCTTATAGAGTTACCAATATTCTATGAGTATGTTGCATAACATTATTTTTATAGACTCTACACGGAGAGTGTGATTTTAATGACAACCCGAGGTAAAAAAAATACATTTATCCATATTTTCAACAGTGTATAACAGAAGAAATATTGAAGCTATGAATAAAATTAATTATACCTTTTTTATAGAGAATTTAATGAGCTTCAATTTTTATAACGACCTTCATTGCGATCGGATCAACTATTACCGAGATATGATAAAAAAACTGAATTTTCTATTTTGGCTAATTTGATTGGACTAAAATTCACCCTAATTGGTCACCCTGGGTCAAATAGACCCAAGGTAATCTAAACCATCTAAGGGTAGTTTGAACCTTTAACTTTTGATTCAAAGAAGTATTATTTCGGTTCGTTCCTCATTTGTAAATATTTTTTGGTTATATTATATTATTTTATATTTATATTATTTGCTTCTTCTATCTATAGGCTATGTGCAAGCGATTTGAATTTTTAAAAATTCGATCTCAGCGATTACGGTGGTGAAATGTGGAACTTTTCATGGTACTGATTATTACAGTTTATATGTGTTGCAGTATTATTAAATGCCATTTACACTTAAATCACGAAATTTAAATCAATTTTGCAGTGTGATTTAGTTGAAATTAATGAGTTAGTGTTTCTATTAAATAAATAAGTACTCTCTCTCTCTCTCTCTCTCTCTCTCTCTCTCTCGTAGCGCTACAACCCCGGGTGGGTTTTGGCTGACTTTACAATTGCCCTCCATTCTTCTCGGTTTTCCATCAGGTTTAGTGCTTCCTCGTATTGCAATCCTAATATTTCCAGATCTGTTACGATATTGTCTCTCCATCTTGTTCTTGGACGTCCCACCGGTCTCTTTCCTCCTGGAGCCCCTTCCCACGCCAATTTGATCAGTCTACTATCGGGTTGTCTCTGGACGTGCCCAGCCCAACGTAGCCGTTGCGCCTTTATTTCCTGTACTATGTAATAAGTACGTCAACAACACTGAAAGAAAACTTTTGTAAAATCTTATACAATTGTATAAAGTTTTACTACAAATTGTTGTACAAATAGAACTAGGTACAATCTGTATTAAAAAATTCATAATTATTGTAGTAAAAGTTTACGCGATTCTACACAACAATTTGTAGAGATCATTCAGGAGGTCATGTCCCATACAATAGTGCGCAGAAATGATAAAATTCGTTTTAACAAAATAAATACAGTCCTGAAAATATCGTTCTTTGTTGACGTTTTGCTTTGACAGATTCGCTATTTTCGTGCTTTTGATTATTAAATGATATTAACATTATTTGATAATTTAAATAACAATCAGCCTTTTTTAACGCAATTTGAGTATTTTTATTATACTGAGGTTAGTACAAACAACATTTTAATTTAAAATCGTTTTTAAACGAAAATTTTATTTTTAGGTTAAACTGCTGTGTGCACCACTAAATCTTTTTTTACATCTATTTGACGAAAACGTTTATTATTTTATTGTGGTAGGTAATGCATAAACAAATTAATTTAACATCGTTTTTTAAACAAACAATATTTTTTACAGTTAAAATTCATTACTAATATGAATAACCGTAAAGTAGTTCATAGTCAAGGACGACAAATAATTTATAATGTCATTCAATATATTATGAATAAAGAAAAATGCAAAGGAAATATTTTGTATGCAAAAGTGTCATCTGCAACTGGAGTTTCTTATAAAACTGTTATAAGAATAATGAAGGAAGGAGCTGAAAATCCTCAACAAGCCAAGTTTTCTACTCCCAGGAAAACTATTAAAATGCCATCCCCAAAAACTACAACAAGCCAATTTGAAGAAGATGTTATTAGGCGTATAATTCATTCTTATGCGACTATACATAAAAGGCGACCTACAATGAAAACTGTGTATGAAGCGATGAAAAAAGATCATGGCTTTTCTGGATCGCTTTCATCATTTCGAATTGTAGTACATAGGATTGGTTTTAGGTGGAGAAAATCCCCATGTAATAAGCAAATACTTGTTGAAAAAAGTGATATTCGAGGTAAACGAGTTATGTTCTTAAGAAACCTTATAAAATATAAAGAAGAAGGAAGAAATATTGTTTATACGGATGAAACTTACATCCATAGTTCACATACCGTTCCTAAATGTTGGGACGATGGAAGTACTAACGGTTTAAAGACCCCAGTGTCTAAAGGACAACGATTAATTATTGTTCACGCTGGCGGTGCAAGAGGTTTTGTTACGAGGGCCTTATTAATATTTAAATCTGGCCTTAAAACTGGAGATTATCACGATGACATGAATCACAAAAATTATTTGAAATGGTTAAATGAAAAATTAATTCCAAATCTAGAAAAAAATAGCGTTTTGGTTATTGACAACGCTTCGTATCATAACGTTAGTATTTTAAAATGCCCTACGTCTTCATGGAGAAAAGGTGCTATGCAGCAATGGTTATCAGAAAGAAATATAATATGGCAAATCAGAGATACAAAAATGGATCTGTATAATATAATTAAATTACACAAGCCACGTAATAAAAATTATGTAGCCGATAAACTTTTAGCCGAACATGGCCACGTTGTATTACGGTTACCACCATATCACCCAGAATTGAACCCTATTGAGAAAATTTGGGCGTTGGTAAAGAATCGTGTTGCCGCACGAAATACCACATTTAAAATGGACGATGTCCGAAGATTGACTGAAGAAGAATTTAATAAAGTCACAATAGAAGATTGGCAAAATATTTGTCGCCATGTAGAAGCCACAGAAAAAGAATATATAGAAAAGGAATATATTATGGATGATGTAGATGAACTCATTATTAGAGTAAATTACGAAGATGAAAGTGACAGTTCAGATTATCTGTCTTCGGAAGATGAAGAAGATGATGAAGAGTTCAATTTAGAATGTGAGCCCATCTTGTAAAGATAAAAATAAAAAAAATCAATTACTCGGCTAATAAAATTTACTTCAATGTGCGATTACTCACTTTCTTGTTCGTTATTATTTTATTATAATAAAAATAATTTGTTTTACTTGTACAATAGTATTTGCTTGTACTATAATAATAAAGTTTTACAATAAATTACATTCCTATAGTAATCATTTTATTTTTTCTATAATTAGTTTTTCTTTTCTATAATTATAATGAAAATAATGTTCAAGTCAGATTTTTTAAATTTTCGCGCCAAGCTGATGTTTTCATTTAACATTTATTCTTATGTATTTTGCCCGTTTCGCGCATTGTATGAGACTTAAGCTTCTGAACGAACTCTACCACTTAATACTTGATTTCGCTTCTACCATTTTAATTTTCCATTGGCTTTGTATTAATATAATTTATATTTTGTATACGACTTGTTCAAATAATTCTTCGAAATGTATTTGTAATCCGGGATATAATTCTCCTAATTCTTTACTGCAATTCATAATTTATTAAAGACAATAACACTTACAATCTACGAATTACTATTTAGAAATCTTTCGTTCACACTTCACGTTGTACCAATTTCTAAAAATTATTTAATAAAATGTGTATTTTTTAAATATTATAATATAACCTTGTAAAAATACATCATATAAACAGGAGTAGCGTTTTCTGGAAACGGAACTTCAAATATCTTTTTGTTTAAAAAAATTTAAAAGCACCAACGTTACTGTATTAAGTTGCTGCACTGAGAGAAATTTGATTGAATTTTATTAGTATTTGTAGTTCTACATAATTATGAATCTATATTAATTATAAAACAAAAACTAAACGTTATAGGTTGTAATTATAAGAATTATTTGTACGGCTCGTAACGATTAGAAGTACAAAGTATTAATAAGATTTCCTATCTGTTAGTACAACACCGATTATGCTACAGAAGTTGTACATCTTATTAGGATATGCGACATGTACTCAAGTAATCATTGGTAACCGTAGTACTATAATACTCAATGGTGTTATTTTTGAAAAAAGATTTTTGAAAAGAGAAAAAAGATAGACTTCTAATAATAAGTAAGTCTTTCTTTCAGTGTGGTTAAACTAACTAGCAATATCACTTACCAGCAATACTAAGCAATACTTTTATTTATACCCCGACTATCAGGAGCCTATATAATATGTACGTCATTCTTTCTGCGAATTCTATGTTTGAATAAATATTTGATACATGACACCTAACCGACACACACTATTAAGAAAGAAATTTACTCTTCATTGTACTAATTTTACCTTCGAGTTAAATTCCATCTATATAGAGAAGTTTTAGTGTTAAAAATAAACTAGTGTATAGTTTAACACTAAAAATTAACACTAATTTATTTACCAACTACACTAAACATTTTACACGGCAAAATTTATTACTGTGTTGTAGCGTCTTTTTTTTATTTATAACCGTGTTTCATTGCGATTCACCGCTGGACTCTTTATGGGTGTCTTGAGGTAGAGGTTGCGGTTGCTGGGTGATCGTAGGGGGTCTATACGTAGGATACAAAGCTGGTTATGCTGTTGGGGTAAGTATTGGCTAGTATTTGCGATTTCTTGGGCATTGGCAAATTCTTGAGGTATGTATGGCCCAGAAGCAAGATGTGTTGTTCGTGGGTTTCCAGAATATTGTACAATCGGTGGATCATTTTGGTTGTAGTATATTTTAGTGGTACCGTCTGTTGCAATTGAGGCTGATACGGACCTGTCTGTTGTTGCTGTATTACGTGCACATTTGGTTCGCAATAAGTTGGATTATTTGTTGGTATGTTTACTACTGTCCGATTTGATTTTAATTCTTCGGTTTCCACTGTTTGGGGTGGATCATTTCTCCTGGGAGGCGGTGTCCACTGCATGTTTACATTTTATAACCTCAAATTTTGTCAAAACTAAAAAAGAGTCATATGCCAATCAAATTTGCAAGAATCAACACTCACAGCTGGTCCACAATATTTTCTGAATGTAGTAATACTGATATTAACGAATATTATTAGTTATTAATTATTATCAATGTGCAAAATGTTTACGTAGCAAATTGAGATCATTCACACACATTCACAACACACAAATTGAAATAATAAAATAATAAAAATAAATAAATTATGATAAATTAGGATTATTAACTTGTGAAATATAATAATTTAAAAACTCAAAAATGAAACAAGTTAAATTAAAGATAAAAATTCTTTAGATCTTTAATATTTCGATACAGAATGTATCTTCATCAGAAATAATTTATTGAAAGTTTCAGGGCATGATTATTGGTAATGAAATGACTACTTGTAATTAAAATATATATGAACTTAAATTCCATGACCAGGTGAAAAATGGGGTGTCCACTTGACGTGATCTGGCTCTTTTACTTTTGTTCCTTTACTTTTACGGACTGAAACCAACTAAACTATTTTTACTTTTACATTATGCACAATGAAGAATTTACTATAATTATCTATTGTATTAAAATTTTAAGGAGTGATTTACTATGTTATCTATTTATTCAACTATGTATATATATACATTGTAATTGATTGAATAGGTAAGGTAAATTGCTTTCCAATATGCCAATGAGTTGATGGTAGATTTAAAAAATTTGAAATTAATACTAAACTCAAATAAAAAATGATACAAATCTAAAGCAAATATGCGCCATTAACGTAGATACTTTCGAACAATATTTCATCGTCTTTGCTAGCTTGTATAGTTCACTGCAGAGCACTATTGCACCCATCGGAGATCCATCCATCTGCTTATTCTTTAAACGTAATTCTTTTCAAACCGCTTGCTAAGAATCATCAGTCAGCGTCACTTCCGCTACAATGGCAAGGGAAGCTTTTGTCCCGCTTTGGTAAAAGAAGTTTGAGTTTCGAAAAGAATTAACGAGGACATTAACCAAACGCTCTCGTCATCTAATTAATCTAGTAATTAAAAATTTTAAGTTGAAAATTTTTACACATAAAAAGCACAGTTTTTTACAGAAGTTCTAACTACTTGCCTAAGGTTAATCTGCCAATTTTACTTTTATCATCTGACGAAAAGTTTTGTATACTATTTTACCTTAAATATGTTTTTAAAAACAATTCATAATTTATTTAATTATTGTTTAAGATTACAAAAGATAAAATACAAATAACATGAACTGTTGAACTAGTTTACTAACTAGTAAACTATAAACTAAACAAATTAATAAGAAAATTAAAATTAAATCTTTTCTCCGAGTCTTTAATTAATAACTGAGATGCGTCTTGGGAATCTTAATATATTCACATAATCAGTCTTCGAGGCTATAAATTGAATAATATATAACAAATATAATATAAAATATCTAAAAACTCACACAAAAATTAATGAAAATATGAAATTTAAAAAATTAAAAACAACGCAGATTCAAAATTCAAAAAATAATTTTTGTTTGAGATGAGATATTTTATATTATATTTGTTATAGTTTATATTCAATTTATAGTCTCGAAGACTGATGGTGGGAATATATTAAGAATCCCGAAACTAGTCTCAATTATTTTTAAAGGACTTGAAGAAGAGATTGAATTTTTTATTTTCTTTATATTAACTAAAAACTCCAAAACTGGGAATATAAGTTAAAATAATAACAACAGCGCTATTCAAAGGACGATTAAGAAGAATAGTTACGATTGCGCTATTTATTTTTAAAATAAAATTAATTTGAAAATTCAAGGAAGCAAATCGTAACAAGGTACGACTTTACAAAATGTGAGTTAAACAAAATATGAGTTCATTACCAAAAGGGTTGAGCTCAGATTGGCCGGTAATACCTAGTCATCTGGTCTACCGCTCACCCGAACCAGTATGGATAACCGCACCGGACCAGCAATCTACATCAATATTATTGAATACAAGTAATAATATGCAACAATAGCACGCCAAATCACCACCCGCCGCCACACGAACCACCCAGCAATCGGCCATACCAACACAAGCACGAACATAAGAAAATCTTGTCTGTCTACCCACTAGAATGCCAGCCCTCCACTCATCAGTAACTCCCTGAGCTTTCGTTTAAAGACAATAAAAGACTTCAATCTAATACCAGGAGGAATAACGTTATATACATGTGAGACCTGGTAGGAAAAGGACCTCTTAAAGACTTCGATTTTATGTTTAGGAATTGTCAACGCATCTTTTCTTCTTATATTTATGTTATGAACATCGGTCCTAAATCTAATTTTATGATACAGATACTGCTGTAGTGACTTCGTAATAATAATCTTATTGTAATTGCATGCAACATGCAGTCTCCGCCAATCCATCATAGAAAACCAACCAGTCCGCCCGATCAGATGTGAAACCCCACTTCGTCTATTCACACCATAAATAAACCGCAAACAGGAATTCTGCACTCTTTGGATTCTAGCAACATCAGATGAGTCAAGACAAGAGTGATAAATAACATCACAGTAGTTAAAGTCAGAAAGTACAAGTCTCCCGTTGAGCACGTGTCTATTGGCATAAATTAATTTCAGTGCAGAGTATGCCTTTTGTAACAACCCACTGACGTGAAACTTAAATCTAAGATTTTAATCCAAACCAATCCCTAAATTCCTCACTCTAGTTACAACCGGCAGCTGTAAGTTGTTAATGTGAATTTTAAGATCAGAGGTTGCTTTTTCACGTGCTCGTCTACCTCCAAACAGCATTACTGAACACTTGTTAGGGTTAATATATAGTTCATGCTTAACAGAAACCGAGATGAGTCGATCCAGATCATCGTTTATAAGACGGATATTATCATGCAAGGAGTCAACTCGGAATGATCGGTATATCTGTGTATCATCAGCGTATGCATGATATCGGCAGTGTCTAAGGCAGTTGTACATAGCAGAAGTGTATATGATATAAAGAATTGGCCCAAGTATAGAACCTTGCGGCACCCCGGAGCTAACAGAAGCGAATTCAGAAGACGAATCTGGCAAAACGACTCGCTGCCACCTACCACTAATATAAGCCTGAAATAGTGCAACAGAATTTCTTCCAAGGCCAATAAAATGTAGTATAGATAGAAGAAGCGTATGATTAATCGTGTCAAAAGCTTTGGAGTAATCCAACAAGATCAATGCCACGACCTCATTGTCGTCCATGGCACGCAAGATATTATCAATCACATCAAGGAGTGCCAAGTGGCACCCATAACCCGGGCGAAAGCCAGACTGCATTGGCGGCAGTATATTATACTTAATCAGGTGAGCTCGCAACTGTACACATATAGCTTTTTCGAAGATTTTAGAAAGAACGGACAAAATACTTATAGGACGCAGATCCGAAACTCGTAACGGCGTTTTAACTTTAGGAATAGGTTTAACAATAGCCTGTTTCCAACACTGTGGAAAAGAATTGTGCTCGATACAAAAATTAAATATATGAAGTAGATATTTTAACAAAAATGGGCAACACAATCTTATCATCTTGATACTGATACCGTCATTGCCTGTCGCTTCGGAAGAAATTGAATCAATGATCCCCACCAGACTGTCTTCCGAAATCATTGAGAATTCGAACGATTCGTCAAAGTCAGACTTAAGATTATTTTGATAATATGTGTGTAACTCGAAATCAGGCGGGATATTGTGCTGAACAGACAAGAAATAATTATTAATATCGTCAGCACTGCCAATAGTCAGTGGTACGTCGAGTGGTTTCTTTTCATTGTGAACGTTACACTTCCTCAGACCCGCCCAGATCTTTGCAGCATCTCCACTACGACAAGTATAACTGAGGTATGCTTTTTTCTCCTGACGAATAGCGACCGTTGTATAATTCCGCAGATCTTTATAACATTGCCAATCAGCAAGTCGGGCAGTGCGTTTATATTTATTAAAAGCTTTATCACGTAGTGACATCATTAGTTTTATATTGTGTGTAATCCAAGGCAAATTTGGCTTTCTAAAAGTACGCGTTACGAACGGTGCATGAGCATCGAACAATGCAGTAAGACTGACATTGAGAAAATCTACCTTGTCGTCCACACTCCCAAGCCCAACAATCGCAGACCACGGGATTGACTGCAGGTCCTCGAGAAATGCCTCTGCTCTAAATCGTCCAAAATCCCGAAATTTGCGAACCACGGGAGGAGAGCGCTCCACACTGAGCGACAAGGTACAGAATACTACAGAATGGTCTGCGATGTCGTGCACGGCAAGAACACCGGAGTCCACTACCTGGGCATTATCGTTAGTAATAATAAAATCAATTAAAGTTGAAGACTCACCTACACATCTAGTTGGTTCATTTATCATCTGCCTTAGTTCAAATGATTCAAGCAATCCGAGAAGTTTACAGTATCGGGAGTCATGAATATTGAGAGCATTAACATTAAAATCACCAAGACAGATCGTCACGTCTGCAAAAGGAGCAGCCACTGACAGGAATTCCTCAAAACTGTTTAAAAATTCAGGAAAATTGTTGTTAGGTCTGTAAATGACACCCACAACAATGACTTTACCTCCCATATCTACTTTTAACCAAAGCTGTTCAACATGCACACTTATATTTTGGCAAAGAACATTGCAACTGTATGTATCACGGAGATAAAATCCTACTCCGCCACCTCTTGTAGGTCGGGGAAGATGGTAAAAGTTAAAACCATCAACAAAGAGTAATCCTGTATCAAAACCCTGGTCCAACCAGGTTTCCGTAACTCCCAAGAAGTCATAGACAAAGAGGCACCAAAAATTTGCTTCCATTTTTCAATGTCGAACTAAAGAGAAAAGATAATAACAAAGATATCTTTAAAATCACAAAATTAATGAACACCATTGTCAAAGTGGAGCCTCCACATCCTAAACGTGAAGTTCCCCAGTGCACACGTTGCCAGGGTTTTGGACACACAAAAACATACTGCCATCGAAGACCACGGTGTGTGAAGTGCCCTGGCAATCACGCTACGAAGGCTTGTCCCGGAAAGGAGAAAGATGATAGAGTCAAGTGTACGAATTGTAATGAGAGTCATCCAGCCAACTACAGAAGCTGCGCTGTCTACAAAGAGATTCAAAAAAGAAGGTTTCCAACACTCCGAAATAGGCAAATCGTCGATCCACCTATCATTAACACAAATAACAATAATCAAGAGATTAATATAAATTCTTTCCTACCACTACCAAGAAATAGAGATCATGTTCAACATGGGCTTTCATATGCTTAACGGACTATTAACTTAGACACCCAACACCAACCCCAACATAACCAATCGCTAACAGCTATGCAACAGCAAACACAACACAACCTCGAGCACATGATGACAAAGATGATGGAGAAGATAGACAAAATCCTCGATCTTCTGATAACCATGATCAGTAAAATTTAATGACAAATAACAACATACTAAACAACAAAATAAACAACAAACTAAATAAATTAAATATGGAACGCCAATGGTTTAGTAAACCATGAACTAGAGGTAAAATCCTTTTTAAAACATCACAATCTAGATATCATGCTTGTCTCCGAGACTCATATGACGGATAGAAGTTTCATAAAAATTCCCAATTTTTCCATTTACCACACTCGACACCCAAGTGGTATGGCGCGAGGGGGAACTGCAGTCATCATTAGGAATAAAATTAAACACCACGAATTACACAAAACAAGCGAACATAACTTGCAAGCCACATCATGTGTGTTAATAGAAGACTGGAATGATCCAATTACACTCTCTGCGGTTTATTGTCCGCCTAACGCATCTATAAAGAAGGAACATCTTAAGTATTCTTCAACTCCATGGGTCCGCGACTTATTGCTGGAGGCGACTACAACTCCAAAGACGTTCATTGGGGGTCTAGACTGTCAACAAGCAGCGGCAGACAACTTTACAAAGCAATGCAGTGTTGTGGTTTGGACTCTCTCTCGACTGGACAACCAACATATTGGCCTACAGATCCAGAAAAAATCCCCGACGTATTGGACTTCTGTGTTACAAAAGGCATTTCACACAACTACATCAAGATTGCATCTTGTCCAGACTTATCGTCTGATCACACTCCTCTCCTGGTAACCCTGGATTCCTGTGTTCGTTGCGTTAACAAACCACCCGCACTGTATAACAAAAAGACAGATTGGAATAGTTTTAGATACAGCCTATCCAAGAAATTGAACTTCCACATCTCATTAAAAATAGATGCGGCGGTCGAACACCTAACTACCAAAATTCAACAAGCATCATGGGGTGCAACCCCAATACTGACCCAATCCGACAGACCAGATCAATGGAAAATATTAAAAAGAAGATAGCAGAGAAAAGGAAGTTGAGACAGCGTTGGCAGACTACTCATGCACCTAGCGATAAATCGCAATTAAATAAAGCTACCAGGGAGTTGAAGAGACTGCTTGAAGCAAACAAAAATAGAAGTATGAAAATATTCTTGGAGGGCCTCTCTGCAACTGAAGCAACGGAATACTCGCTATGGAAAGCTACAAGCAAAATAAGAAAACCTACCAAAACAGAACACCCTATAAGAACAAACACAGGAAGTTGGGCTAGAAACGACGAAGAGAAGGCCCAGATTTTCGCTGAGCACCTCGCAGATGTGCTTAATCCATTAGCTAAAGAAGTCTCAGATGAGGAAGAACTTCCTATCCACGAATTGTTAGCGGCTCCATACCAACTGGACTTACCCATTAAATACTTCAAAACCCATGTAATTAATACTGCCATCTGCAAATGAACGAATCCCAAAAAAGCGCCAGGGTACGACCTAATAACGGGCAGACTTCTGAAAGAACTACCAGAGGATGGGTTTAGATTTCTAACTATGATTTTCAACGCTATTCTTAGACTAAGCTACTTTCCAAGTCAATGGAAGGCTGCACAGGTGACCCTAATTCCAAAACCAGGCAAA
Source organism: Cantharis lateralis (assembly GCA_963170105.1). NCBI lineage: Eukaryota > Metazoa > Arthropoda > Insecta > Coleoptera > Cantharidae > Cantharis > Cantharis lateralis. The sequence goes on from OY720629.1 coordinate 18,401,607, forward strand.
GATCCCACTCTCACTCAGTCCTACAGACCTATCAGTCTTCTTCCTAGTCTCTTCAAGGTTTTTGAAAAGTTATTTTTGAATAGGCTGAAACCAATTCTCGAGGACAAAAGAATAATCCCAGATCACCAATTCGAATTTCGTCAGGGTCATGGAACAGTTGAACAAGTACATCGTGTTGCAAAGAAGATCAGAACAGACTTGGAATGCAAAAGATACTGCTCGGCTGTATTCCTCGATGTCTCACAGGCGTTTGACAAGGTTTGGCACGAGGGACTGCTATTCAAGATTAAGAAAACTGTCCCACATCCTTTCTATCGCATACTAGAACATAGTATCAAATAGACATTGTCTGGTCAGGTACGGCGAAGCTCATACTAACCTAATACCAATAAGATCTGGAGTCCCTCAGGGTAGCATACTTGGGCCTACACTATATTTAATATATACATCCGACCTACCAGAAAATAGCAACACAACAACGGCTACATACGCTGATGATACCGCCATAATGGCATCCCATGTTGAGCCAAATCGAGCTTCACAAATACTGCAAAACCATCTAAACAAGATTGAAAATTGGCTGAAGAAATGAAGGATAAAAGTTAAGAGAACCAAGTCAACACATATTACCTTCACACTGAGGCGAGGTACATGCCCTAATGTGACACTGAATAATAACATTCTCCCCCAACAAGAGGTAGTCAAGTATCTAGGAATCCATCTCGACAGTAGGTTGACCTGGGCCAAACACATCTGGAGCAAGAGACTCCAACTGGGGTTGACTTATCGGAAGATGTAGTGGCTAATGGGCCGTAACTCCAACCTTTCGTTAGAAAATAAACGACTGCTGTACAAAGCAATTTTGAGCCAGTATGGACATATGGTGCCCAGCTGTGGGGTGCTGTTAGCGAGTCTAACATAGCTAGGTTGCAGCGATTCCAATCGAAAGTGCTACGCGACATCAGTGACTCCCCCTGGTATGTTCCCAACACAGTGTTACACTCCGACCTGAGGATTAAACAGTAAAAGAAGAAATCTCAGTCATAAGCTCCAACTACCAGACAAGATTAGGCGACCACCCCAACATTTTAACACCGGACCTCCTCTTAGCCCCAACTATAAGAAGACTGAAACAATGTGATCCAATAAACTTACTTCAACGTAAATGACGGCTTCCCCCTCCAATTGTCTGCAACCTTAACGTGGTGAGGGGGCTTGCGAGTTTCAATGAAGCTGCAGGCGTAAACTCCAAGACGAGCGATGGGGATATCGCCCCGGCAGCGCCCATTCAAAAGGCACTGTCTAAAGATCACTCAAATACCATTGGACTCATAAAAACACACTTCCGGGATCTACGGTAATAGCGACAACAAACCAGACGCAAGAAATGTCCCCATATAATGGAGAATTACACTCCAACAGGGATAGCAGAAGGTTCGCAGGAAAAATCTTTACTTTAGAAAAAGTAAAATGGGCTATAAACAGTTTTCAGTCCTACAAATCACCTGGGTGGAACGGAACCTTTGCGGCCCTACTTCAAAAAGGAATAGATTTGATAGCTCCATGTACAACGGCAATCTTCAAAGCCAGTTATGCGCTAGGGTATATACTGCAGTGAACTCCTCTTGAGCTCACTACTCTCTTGAAGGGAATCGTAGGTTCTCGAAATAAAATGGTTACATGGAAAACAATAAAAAGTTGACGATATAAATAAAGTATTATTTGCAACCCGATTAAAACACAAATAGAATACAAAAGCAGGACTCACACAAACTCGTCGGCCAGCACTTAATTTTATTAACCAAGTAATCTTGTATTCCAATATCTTCTCCTCTTCTATTGTTATCTTCTAGTTAGAATTGGTTCTTCCAATTCTGCCTTGTTGTAATATTATTTTATATCTGTAATTTTTCCAATTTATTTCAAAAATATAATTTTTCTGCTCTTCAAAAAAAACACCGCTTGCCTTATTAGCTTTTTTTTTCTAATCTGTTTTTCGTGTCCTCTTCTCATTGGTTCTTATTTTCTTTTATTTTTCAAATCTTGATTTTTATATTTATTTCCCAATTCGAGAGTGCTGGCGACTGCATTTGGTGAGTCATACAAATACAAACAATAAAAATATAACAAATTTTAGAACATGCAAACAATAACTAACAAAACGAACAATATTAAACTAAACAATAATAAACTTAAAATTAACGAACAAATAATAAACGCGCACAAGGTACCGGAAAGTCCTGCCTTTATGGTTCCTCAGGTTGCAAGTCAGTTCTTTATTTTTTAAAATACGCAACCCACCTTTTGTCGTTGGAGTGAACACAACAATACCTACAGCATGGAGGAAGGTGAAAGTGGTATTTATACCAAAAGCGGACCGGAGGCCTCCAGAAGAGGCCAAATCATACCGCCTGATCAGCCTATCCTCTTTTCTCCTCAAATCAATGGAAAAAATCATTGATAATTATATCAGAAGTGAATCTCTCAAAAAGATACCACTTCATACCATTTGCCTACCAACCAGGCAAAAGTACGGTGGATGCACTTCACCACCTCGTACGAGAAATTGAAAAATCTCTCGTAGAAAAAGAAATCGCGATTGGAATATTTATAGATATAGAGGGTGCCTTTAATAACACCTCAAACAAATCTATAAAAATAGCCGCCGCGAGACATAACATTGAGCTACCCACGATAACTTGGATAGACTCAATGCTAAAAAGCAGAATAGTAACTGCTTCTTTAGGAGGGGAAGAGATCTCGATGGTCACGGCGAGGGGATGCGTGAAAAGGAAGAACTTACAGTGAATCCTTCAAAAACCATTACAGTTCCATTCACTAAGCGTAGAAAGACGGACCTAAAAGCTCCACAGCTCCAGGGTCTATCAATACCTTTTTCTGGAGACGTAAAGTGTACCTAGGGGTAACCCTGGATGCCAAACTTACCTGGAAACTACATATGGATAAAACTCTTTCCAAAGCAACGGGAGGCCTATGGGCCTGCCGTAAACTCTTTGGAAGGACTTGGGGACTAATGCCAAAAATGATCTACTGGTTACATACAGCAATAATAAGACCCATTGTCACATACGCATCGCTCGTATGGTGGACAAAAACGAACGAAATCACGACACAAAGCAAATTGCAAAAACTGCAAAGACTGGCGTGTCTGAGTATAACAGGGGCTATGTGCACAACCCCAACTGCGGCTATGGAGGTACTTTTAGACCTGCCACCGCTTCATCTAAGGGTGAAAAGGGAGGCCCTGAAAGCCGCAATAAAGATTTCCCACATAAAAAAATTCAAGTCGGGAGACAGAACAGGTCACCTAAAGATACTGGACCTTATACAGCCAGATCTACTTGAAAAACCTCTGGATATCATTCCAAGAACTTTTGACTTCGAAACACCATTTGAGGTTGTTATTCAGGACCGCAACATGGCTAGAAGTCAAACAATACTATCGGACACAAAAACCTCCAACTGGTATACAGATGGATCTAAAACTGAACAGGGAACAGGTATAGGCGTATATGGCCCAAGATATGAGGCATCCATAGCCTTAGGTACCTATCCCACAATTATGCAAGCTGAAATACTTGCAATTAATTTATGTGCCCATGAATGCCTGCAAAGAAAGGTAAAGGGCAAACAGATTAATATCATGTCTGACAGCCAAGCTGCGATAAAAGCACTCAAGGCTAATAGCTTTGAGTCTTTATCTACATGGGAATGTAGACAATCTCTCAAAAAACTGGCAAAGGGCAACAAAATTGCCCTTCATTGGGTGCCAGGTCACGAGGATATTGAGGGTAATGAAATAGCTGATAAACTAGCTAGATCTGGCTCGAACGCTAAACCTGCTGGACCAGAACCATTCTGTGGGCTGTCAAAGACACACAGGGAGCTGGAAATACAGCAATGGGAAGCGGAAAGCAAAAAAACTCTCTGGAAAAACGCAACAGGACAAAGACAGGCGAAGAAATTTATAAAGTACTCGACTGCAGAAGCTAAAAAGCTTCTTCTTTTATCAAAGAAAGAAATTAGGCTCATTACGGGGTTGTTCACCGGGCACTGCCAGGTGAAATATCACCTCAAAATAATGGGACTAGAAGAAGACGATCGCTGCAGACTATGTGAATCGGAAACGGAAACAGCCGAGCACATTCTCTGCAACTGCCCTGCCCTAAATCGGGACAGACATAAATACTTGGGACAAATACAAATGACACCAAACGAGACGAAAAGTAAATCTCTCAGGAGCATTTTGGGTTTTTCAAGCAAAATCGAACTTCAGAACACATAATTAGTAGGGTCATAAACAAAAGATCAAACCTGGTCGATGTTTCTGAAAGGCTTCTGCAGCCAGGCGACCCCTAAGTACAAATACAAATACAAAAATACATACCCAAAAGGAACGATTTTCAAACGTGAAAAAATAAATTAATAAAAAAATAAGAAACAAAATTTCACTGTGTTTATTTTCTCCAAACGGTGAACCACTCTTGTGGTCAAATTTGGGCGGGGATTTTCAGGTCGAAATCGCACAGCAACAATTTCGGGGAGGGGTGTTAAGGTCGAAATCGCGTAACAACAAATTCAGGGAGGGGTGTTCAAGTCGAAATCGCGTAGCAACAAATTCGGGGAGGCGTGTTAAGATCGAAATCGCGTAGCAACTAATTCAGGGAGGGATGTTCAGGTCGAAATCGTTTAGCAACACATTCAGGGAGGGGTGTTCAAGTTGAAATCACGTAGCAACAAATTCGGAGAGGGGTGTTCAGGTCGAAATGGCGTAGCAACAAATTCGGAGAAGGGTGTTCAGGTCGAAATCGCGTAGCAACAAATTCTGTAACTATTATTTTTTATTGAGCAACAAATATGAGAAGGAATTGTACGTAAAAATCGCGAAATCTTCAATTCAGGTATTTCGTGAGCTATGGTTCAAAAAACCCTCACCAGTCTAACAGTTATCATTTGCACCGAGTAGGTATGGGGATGGGTTTTTTAGGGGGGGTGCGATGATAACATCTTACGTGAGATATATTTCAAGAAAGTGCATCGGTTAGCAGAAATCGTCCGTTGCAACTCGAAAAGACCATATGAGTTACCCGTTGTCTCTGATGCTGGGATGGTATGGGGGGTGGTTCTAGAGTAAGGGTTGATGATTAGGCGACGGGATTTTCACGATTCAAGAGCAACAAAATAGCAACAAATTATGGTATTTGTGAAGTATTTTTCCAACACTCCGTTTATTAATTACCTACGTGGTTTTGCTAGCTTGATCCCAAGCTGGCAGCTTAATTGATTCTGGCTAAACGGGTGGAGCAACAAAATCGGGATTGCGACAACAAATTAGCAACAAAAGAGCACTAAATCCCTGACATAGTCCGAATTTTTTTTTCCGAAGTGGTCATTCCAGCTTGGGGTACGTTCGGAACGTCATTACCTTTTACCTACCTCTTTTTTATAGCTTCAATTGGATTTTCAATATTTGCATATAGAGGTAAAGAAAACGTCTTAATTTTACGCTGGCCCACATTGGAAACACCAACATATAATTAAATTACAAATTGAAAAGATACTCAGACAAAGGATTTTCTGGCACAAGAAAAACAAAAATTTGAAAACATTGATGATGGTATTTTTTAGAATAATTTGTTTAATAATAAGTTGATTTGTACAATATATTTTCTAGGTGTAAAGCAGATAATAGGCATGAAATTGGTGCCTCTTTAATTGCAATGTCCATTAATGAAAGGTAAACCAAACGCTCATTGAAAACCGAGTAGGACTGAGATGTTAAATGACTTCATTTTATTTATCGATGTAAGCTTTTTCGCAATTTTTGGGTAAAACCTTCAGTAATCAAATGTTTTCAGAATTAATTAAAGAAATGGAGTATTTACAAGAGAATGGAAAAACAATCTTGAGTGAAAAACTTGATTTTTTAAGTTGGACTTATATCAGGAAACAACTTGGGTAATTCCCTTTTAGGGCTTCCCGAAAACTTTTCATCTATATTTTCTTGTAGATTTTGCAAGGCACCAAAAACTCTTTCGCTTGTTATGACTGTTCAAAATGATTCACTGATAAGATATATTGAATGATTCTGATTCTGAAATCTTCGATGCGAAATCCTGGGTATTTGGGTCAAGGAACAACAAAACAACTTTGAAAGTCCTTTTTTATTTCACTAACTAGTTTCGAGCTAAGTGCAGGTCTTCATCAGAGTCTGAACAAATGTAAAATAGAACCATCAAGACATCATTCAACAATTGGAGTTTGAATGCAAAGAAATGATAATTACAAAAAACAAAAACTTACCAGCAAAATCGCTAAAAATAACAATAGAATCAATAATAATTAAAGTTGTATAACATTTCTATGCGTTGAACGTTTAAACTCCAATATCATTGAAAGATGTCTTGATGGTTCTGTTTTACATTTTTTCAGACATTACATTTTGTATTTAATATAATTACGAAAATAATATAATACTAAATATCGGGATTTGGACTCTATTTAAATCAAACAAACTTTTTAACCAACTGTCGACGTTTCGAGTTTTATTTTACTCATCATCAGGACTACAAGAGAATATACAATATTGGATATTAGTCATAAAAACTCACTCAATTACCTATAGCCTATAGTCATCTAGTGCCCGGTTTCATAAAACTTTTAACAAACGATTAAGCAGGTAACAAGCCGTTAAGTGTAAATTTTGGTTTCATAAAGGCTTGTTAACACTAATCAGCCGTTAAACTTTAACAGGCCAAATTTCTCCGCTTAAGTACTTAACAAGAGATTTGACAAGAGATTTCTAACCTAAAATATGAATTTATACTATGACACTACATGACAAATAAGTTTTCAATAACAAAATATTTCTCGATTTGTAATATTTTCTTCTATAATTAACAAAAGTTAGCAAAACTAGATATCTACATACACAAAATAAATTATATGAATCTTGTAATTATTTATTAAGTACTACATTGATACCTAATAATGGAAAATTTTATTAATTCTTTTTTTAATTTTTCATCAATTTTATTTTATTCGTGTTAGAATAAGTAACGATATTAGGCCAGGCAATAGGGGAGTCAAAAGTGTTCTAGCTGGAAAAAAATACCGGAGTTTTGAAACTTAGCGGTTAGGTACATATGTATGACCTCAACTACATACATGATTTGCGACCTTGGCAAGCCGCCGCTAGAGCTGCCATATTGATAAAATGGCGCCAAAAATCAGTTTTTTGATCATATTTATCTTTTGGTACCTCCTAGACAAAAAATTGTTATTAGAAGAATTATAGACCAGAAGATTCTCTACAAGTTCCGTGAAATTCTTTTTTTTGTGCGATCAATATTTTAGGAGTTATATGGATATAAATGAAGAGGATTATATCAAATTTTACAAATTCCTCCCTGACAGCGTGATAAGGCCCGTTATTTGTTTACCTATTCAGTAAATATTACTTATACTTATTTCCGGCCTCATTTCTATCTATTATACTCATTTCATATGAGGTAGAGTACCCACCGCGTTTTTCTTGTAGTGGTTTCCCCAAGGCCTAATTCACATTTATTTTGTATGTTTAATAAACATTTATTGCGTTCTTTGTTATGATTCTGTGGATGGACCAGATTTGGTTACGTCTACACAGTGGCTGTGAATATGTTTATTCCCTCTTCCCCGGAATCTTCTTCCCTTACATCAGATGTCCACAGATGGATCATAATCGTCTAGATCTTTGTCTTCAGAATCGGTTACAATTTGAGCAACGTTATCGCAAGAATCTTTTCTGCATTTACTTTTCTGGAGAAGGATTTTTTGTTGTTTTAACAGGTATAGATCCAGACTTACTTTTTTTATCCCCATTCTTCCGGACTTTCTTCAATGCTGTACCAGGTCTGAATCTAATGATAGGTTCGGAAGGAAAGTTGTTTTGCAGCCTCTGCTATGGGGGAAGTGAAGCAAGGTTAACCGTACTTTTCGTCGCCAATCGTTTAAACTGCTGATATCGGATAAAATCCGGAGATACATTTTTGCGATTCTTCGTAAAGTCTACATAAAAAGTTTTCTCCTACTGCTGGAATGGCGTTGATGTCTGCACTTTCTTCCTTAAATACTGGAACAGTTTCATTTAATTCAGGGAATTTCGAAATCATCTTTACTCTGTATAAAGTCTATAAGAACCAAGAGTAGTGGACAATCGGTCTAGGACATTTGAACGCGGCTGTTTGAACGCGGCCGTTTGAACGCGGCCGTTTGAACGCAGGGACGTTTGAACGCGAGGACGTTTGAACGCAGGGACGTTTGAACGCAGGGACGTTTGAATGCAGGGACATTTGAACGCAGGGACATTTGAACGCGAGGACGTTTGAACGCAGGGCCGTTTGAACGCAGGGACGTTTGAACGCAGAAACGTTTGAGCGCGAGAAATTAGATGCAGTTGAACACCCCCCCCCTTTATTATGTTTAAATATTATATTTAATTTATTTTTTATTATTAATCCACCAAATATATTCGTCGCTACAAAAACATAACTTGTAATTTTTAATTTGGTAATAAGTTGGCAGAGAAAAATTTAAATAAAGATTATTTAAAAAATTTAATTATTTAATTAATTATTTAAAAAAATTAAAAACCTAACCATTCATTTCATAATTATACGAAATACCTCTCAAAAAATCAACATTGTTCCGATTATTGTAATCCATCACAAGTTTCTTGATTCTATAAACAGCATCAACGTACTTTTTTCGTTTCCGGGGAGGTTCGTGCCCGGCAATCAATTGCTCAAAATAAACATCCCTACCATGTTGTATTTTTCAGAACGTTAATAAATTTCCAAATTACTGGATTATCCATCCCCAATTCTGTTTGTAGCCGTCTATGTGCTGCCTCGGCGTGATTATTATTAGTTCTGTCTAATCATTTATTACGCGGTGATATACAGACCAAAGTTAAGGCATAAACATTGGAGGACGTCTACCATTTTCTCTTCCTATATAATTATCTTCAAACCACTGTAGGTGGGTCCTAATTCTATTGGCAATGCGTTAGATAACTGCTCTACCGCTTCATTTAAATCCTCAATCGGAACAAAGGCCAGAGATGTTATCATCCGAGCTGATAACCCAAAATCAGGTTCTTCGCTATAACGTCTCAAAAGCTGGAGAGTTCCGATGTGCTTCTTAAAATTTTTCGTCAAATGAAACATACATCCCTGTATTTCCGCATTAGGAAAACCTTCTCTAAAAGCATTTATTGCAACTAATTAATTCAAAGTCGCAAGATATGTAAATTCAAACGTCCGATTGCAGATTTATATTCTTTGCAATGTTAAAGAAAAGTAACTTTATTATTTATTTATTATTAATAATAACAATAAATAAATTCCTGCGTTCAAACGTCATTGCGTTCAAACGCCCCTGCGTTCAAACGCCCTTGCGTTCAAACGCCCCTGCGTTCAAACGTCCTCGCGTTCAACCGTCCTTGCGTTCAAACGTCCCTGCGTTCAATCGTCCCTGCGTTCAAACGTCTCTGCGTTCAAACGTCCCTGCGTTCAAACGTCTCTGCGTTCAAACGGCCGCGTTCAAACGGCGGCGTTCAAACGGCCGCGTTCAAATGTCCGGCTCCGGAGTAAATTTGTTCTGAAGTTTTTCCCTTGCCTGATTGTACGAAATATACATTTGGATGATTATTTGCTAGTGCAACTAAACGTACAAGAAGGTCGATATAAACTGCTCTTTAATCAATGTGATAAGACGACTTTTGTTGTGTTCGTTGACCAGGAATCTGGATTGAGAATATATTGTGATCATCCATTCATCAAAAATTATATCTGTAGATGTTTGCTTTTTAGATCGGAGAAGACGTTCTACATTTTTTGTGTCTTTATTTGCTGCATTATATATATGCAAATAGCAGTAAGAGATTTGTTGCACTGTCATACAACTCTATGAAGCAGAAATTCAACATATTATATAATATACCCATGTAAACCCTGCTTCCAAATTGCATATCACTCGGAAGTGGTGTAAAGACCTTATATAAAGACGATTTTATGCCTTATCTCATTCCTTCCTCGGGAAAAGCGACAAGAGAAAAGGAGCAAGTTCATATTGAAGGTATTGTTGTAACTCTTCGTCTGATTCTTTAGTAGTCGATCAATAGGAACAGCTACTTCAACAATATAGTAATGTTGCTGTTCCCAAGGGTAAAAACCACGGGCGTATATAAGGGGGGGGGGGGTCAACAACGCAAACATTAGCCAAATAACAACTTTTTATTATACGGATTTTAACATGGTTATGGTTATCTTTAATTTCCATTTGATTGATTTTATTGGGGTTTACAGCTCTGACTTTTTATGGCATTGAGGAATAGTCACTGGCAAAAGTTAGTTTACCTTTGTAAAGTACAGTGTCGAACCCCTACCATGTAAAAGTAATAGCTAAGTCCGTGGGAATGATTCTGTCCTTACGTTTGAATTTAACTAACAATAAGTCAAAATCGTAGCCAATTATAGTTGCAATTACAACTGAGCCAATATCTTGAACCTTGTCACAACCCCTACAATAAACAACAGAAATACTTAATCACATGAAATTGGTAAAGACATGCACAATCGACTGAATTGATCTGGATCAATCTCGCGCTGCTTTCGCCTAATGGACAAACCTAAAGGGGGGGATGAAATACGCCGCCTTCTGTAGGTAATAATTAATAGTACAGCATACTGCTACTATACAGTTTAATATCGAATAAGTAAATAGTACTAAATAGGCGATAAACGTGCATTGGCGGGCCTCAAGCAAGTGCATTTTATCTATTTGAAAGAACTTTCTTTGACTTATATAAATGTTACTCTTAATCCATTAATCACGCAGAAAAATGTTATGTATCAAAATTGTAGACAATTATTCTCTCTTCAATTTTTATCATAACTATGTTTTACCTAGGGAGTATTAAAAAGGAGATATAGCTGAAAAACTGATTTTGGGCGCCATTTTTACAAGATGGCGGCGCGAGCGGCGGCTTTCTGAGGTCGCAAATTTAACATTTTATTTAGGTCATAAACTTGTACCGGCCCACAAAGTTTCAAAACTCCGGGATTCTTTTCCAGGCAAATATACCTATTGCTTGGCCTATATAAGGAACTTAAATCTTAAAAGGATTCAATTATAATTAATTGCTGTGTAAGAAAGGTACATACGGTTGTGATTCCTTTAAAATTTAAAAAACAAATAGTTTATTATTGGTATTGTCAACAACTTTAGTACAGGCATAAAAGGTCAAAATTTAGGACAAATTAGATTACGCAATTTAATTATTTTATCATGTTCATATAAGTGTCCTTGATTTGTGAAAAAAAATCCCGGTCAGCGGTGCGCCGCGTCCTTACTTTTAGAGCCCTTTCTTCACGAAAATTACTGAATTTTAAAATTAAAAATTTTTTAAAAATATTTTTAAAATTTTACTCTGCCACTAACAGCTAATAACAGTACTTCTTATTTGAAACTAAGTTTGTTCAATTTAGTCAAAAATTAATCGAAAAATGATTTTTTTAAAGTTTTGCGTTTTCTTGAATCCGTGTAAAAATATATTTCTGCGCGCGTTTTCTGCGATTACCTCAAAAGGTAAGCTCCTACCGAAAACATATTTAATATAAAATTGAAAGGTAATTTAATTTTCTTCTATGCAATTTTTTTGTTATCCACCTACGGCAAGAATTGGCCAAATTATCGAAAATGAATATCTGGAAATTCGACATTATTAATTTAGTCATTTAAATTGCATTCTGACAAAATATTAAGATTATAAATGATATGATATAATATTATTTAATTTAATATTAATATATAAAAATATATCAAGTTTTAAAGTTATAATGAAGAAATTTGAAATTATTGGAAAAAATTTGGTTGAATTTAGTTGAATTAAACATAATTACTATTTATAACCAAAAATATCGAGTTCGTATTATCAAAATTGGGACGGCGGCCATATAGAGTTCATTATCTGTGTTAATAATTTGATATCATCCAGTGCATATTATACAAAAGCAATCCTTTTGGCGACGATATTATGAAAAAAATTAATTGCAAAATCTCTGACCATCTCCTTGTCAAATATGGGCTCTAAAATTCGAGATGCGGTGCAGCTACAGCCCGAATTTTTTTTTTCATAGGTACCAGACACTCGTACGAACATTATACAATTATAAAATCCCGTCATCTAATTTGTCTTAGGTTGAAGCCAAGTGTGATCTTTTATGCTTGTACTTTAAATTAAAAATTTCGATTTTTAATTCAGTTTTTAATTCTTATGCTATCGACAGAAATATCGCACAAAACAAACCAAATTAAAGACAATTTCAGTAGCTTTAAAAATTATATATGTATACATTTTTATCGTAAACTTCCTCATTTCTAAATTATTTTCAAAAAACAGTGTATTTCTACAAATTTTGAGAAATTTTTTCAAAAAAAGTGAGTTAAAAAGATGTGTATCTAAAAAACTAGCAACTGAAACAGATAATCATTTCGTGATTATATACCTGTGATAATGTACTGTAAGAAGAAATATTAACTTTTTGATGTTTACAAATAAAATTTGTGTTTTTGTAACTTTTGCAAAGTTTTGGTATTTTTTTGATTATTTAAACACATGTGAAACCACTATTTCAAGAAAAATATATTATATAGCTTACTTTTGCAACAAATATTTGTTACGTTTTATTTGTTTACAGATCATTGTTTGTAACAAATTGGAATAAATATGCAAATTTTCTTACAAAACCTGATTTTTTTTTGTTACAGTTTATTTTTAAAAAATTTTTAATTTTAAAATTCAGTAATTTTCGTGAAGAAAGGGCTCTAAAAATAGGGACGAGGCGCACCGCTGACCGGGGATTTTTTTTCACAAGTCAAGGAAACTTATATGAACATGATAAAATAATAAAATTGTGTAATCTAATTTGTCCTAAATTCAGGTCATTTTTGACCTTTTATGCCTGTACTACTTACTGTCCACGCAATTTTAAATCGACATGTCATATTTTGTAAAAAAAAATTTGCAGTGTAAAACAGTGCAAAGTAAAATGTTACAGTGAAGTCACTAAAAAAGTTAACAACTATAATATATTATATTATGAATGATAAATTTAAATTCTTAAAATTAATTTACAAAAAAAATTACATAAATAATGTCCATGCAGCAAAATGAATTGACTATTTAATTCCGCCAAATACAAAAATATATAAATGAAATAGTTTTTCAGTCGGGTTAAAAATAATAGCACGTAGTGTTTAATATTAAACTGCACACCGTATAACACAAAAAAAATGGTAAACAAAACTGTACAATTCACTCACGGTTGTAATCCTGGGACTGCTGTATGAGAGTTCAAAGCGTAGTATTTCCAAATTGATGAAATCTTTTAATGACGAAGTTGGCAACTGGTCCTGATCATGAATGCTCGAAATTCTTGTATAAAATATCCTCCCAAGGGAGTGGAATTCATTCAGAATTGATCGGTTGTTGATCCTTACCGTAGTGGGCGTTAAAATCCTCCTCTTAATATTTTTAGGAGTTTATTCGTAAAACGGAACGTTACACCATACTAACAAAATATTTGTCCACTCGATAAACAACTCGAATCTTGAATTACAATTTTATTTTTTCCCGCATTCAACTTGAATTTTTATTGATTGCCGTATTTTTAACGATCGTCACTATTGAATCAACCGGAATACAAAATATGAGTTTAACTGAATTTGTGATTACAAATTTACTTTAATATCCGCCGTCAGGCGTGGAGATATGTAAAAAGAATCAACCTACAGGTTGTAAGGCTGGTACAAATCTGAAGATTCCAGATTGCACAATTCCAGGATAAATTTTAAATGTAACGACAAATGTTTCTATTGGCTAAAGAGAAAGGGGAATTATGGGTTGCCTATGGTCAGGGGTTTTATACCCCAACTGTTGGGTTATTAACTTAGCAAAGTCAGGGTTTTTCGGTATTGCAAGCATGGGAATCCCCCACAGTATGACGCAAGAATGAACTAATAATTCCAAGACTGCAATGTTGCTGAATTTACGTATTTATTTTTATAAATGTAGATACAATGCTTTTCAGTATCTAAATCAGGATACAGAGACGTACTTAATTATTTTTAACGGAATAATGAAGTTGTATAACAAATCGAATAAATGGAATAATAAATTATATTTTTGGCTTTCTCTGAAACATTAAAACCTGAAACAACGTTACAATTCATATTAAAAATTCTTTAATTTCCCGAAATGCCGATTCATGTAGAAGTAGGAAGCTAGATCCATATTAAACTTTTTTGAATTAATTTTTAAAAAAATATTGCAAAATTTTTTTAAGTTACCTTTCTCAATTTTATAATAAATATTTAAATATAATATTTTATTACAAATTATAAAATTTGAAAAAACAGTTCATTTTAACATTTCACGTATATAAGTTCAAAAGACTGCATAAAACCACAAAAAATAGTACATTATGCACCAAGGGAATAAAGTGATCCTTTTCGGCCTGAGGGTAAAGGTTTGTTTGCACGAGGCGTAGCCGAGGGCAAAAATTGACATCGGCAATTTCCACAAGTTATCCGCTTTTATGAAGCGGAAAAACGAAAGATATGTTCCGAAAAAATCGCGCGTCGTAACCTCTGACCACGTGGTAAAATTTTTAAAAGAGGCGCCTCGTGGTTGATAGTACCAAAGTAAATGAAGCATAGTTGGTTATATTATTATTGCCAACTAGAATTTTTTCACTAAAAAATTTTTTCACTAAAAGGTACTAGAATGGTTCAGTTACATTTGTGCCTTTGAAGGAATAAGACGTGTCAAAAGGCTAAAACGTTGAAGTCGTTGACCATGTGGTCGCAGTATTCTATGATCAAGGCGGTCACCAAATTAGAAAATAAGATTGACATCGGCAATTTCCACAAGTTATCCGCTTTTATGAAGCGGAAAAACGAAGGATATGTTCCGAAAAAATCGCGCGTCGTAACCTCTGACCACGTGGTAAAATTTTTAAAAGAGGCGCCTCGTGAGAATTTTTTGGTAGCTAAAGTAAGTGCTTTTTATTTATTTACCAATTTATTTCACTGTAGGTTGCACTAATATTTGAATCACAAATTACGGTCTAGTTAACATAAATATAAATGTTACAAAAAAAATGAGAATTAAATTTATAATAAAATCTGGCGACTTCTTTTTTGCCCGGCAGTAACTTCTTTTTTACCCGGCAGTAACTTCTTTTTTACCCGGCAGTAACTTCTTTTTTGCCCTAGGGCAAAAAAGTACCACTTTACAGCCGCAAATCGGGGTCTAAAGTGAGTACTTTAGCCCCGCAATTGCAAAAAATATAATATGTCTAATAAGATAAAATAGTGATAAGTAGTAAAGCACGATAAATAAGAGTGAGAAAGTAAACCATTATTCTAACACTAGAATATTCAATTGAATTAATAATCACCATCACCCCTAGTGACATCTACGTTACAATAGAATATTACTGTTGTTATTTTTGACGAATAAATTGAAAAGTTATACAAAAATTTGCCATTCGCCCTCTTAAGCACAAATATAAAAAACTGGACAGAAATCTGTAAATTCTTCATCAATTAAGGTATTCAAACTCCCTTGTATATTTCGTTGTATTTCTACACTTTAGTAAATATAACAATATATCTCTCTCTAACTTACATAAAAAATGAGAAAAAAGTAAAACAATCTCTAATAACTATACTGCCCTGCTAAGCAAAACCCCCGCAAAATAATTTTTTGTTTAACCCTCAAAGTGCACGTGGGGTGTCGGACACCCCAAATTTTTTTTGAACTCTAAGAAACAGTACTTAATTTGAAAAAATTGAATATGTTTTGCCATTTAGCATTAATTCAGGTATCTAACTGTAAGTAGCATAGGTTAGTATAGTGCGACAAGTGTCTGTATACTTACAGCAATTGCTCAAAGTAGACGTTAAAAAATTGTGGGGTGTTAAACACCCACTGTGCATTTAGTGACTGAAAAAGTGATTTTTGAACAATTTTTTTTTACCATCATTTTATTGATTTTAGTTTAACTTTTAACGTAAGTATATCATTTGAAGTGGAATTAACTATTTCTGCAACAAGTAATGAAAAGTGCCATTTTCCGTACTAGGCGTGAGATTTATAAGAGTGAAATATTTTTTTTTCTATTATTTGAAATAGAAACAAAAGAAATTTATCATTTAAATTATTACGAAGTTTAAATTATTTAAATTTTTATTTTATTTGCAATAAGCCGTTCTATTATTATCTACCTACCTACTTTCTACTTAAAATGGGTATGGGCCATATTATAATTTTAGGGGTTTTCCAAAATTTAGGTAGGTATCTGCATAGACTGTGGTTGTGATAGAAGCTTCGACCATTTAAACTTATAGACACGCCGTTTCCAAATGCGTCTGAAGCCAACACGTTCTGCGCATATGACGTCAGGAAAGGGCAAGAATTCGAAATTGGCCATAAGATTTGTATTGGAAGTATGAAGTAAATCTCGTATCTTTAACTTTTCTATGCTCAAATTAATATTAATAAATATTGTGAAAAGTTATATAAATTAAACAAACAATATAATTAACAATTTTTATTTCTTTCATATAAATTATTAATTTTATAAAATAAAAACCTTGGTAAAAAATAGTATTAAACCAATATCTAGTTGACGTACATACAGGTTCATTATTGGAGAATATAATTAAAAACCGTAACTTTATTAATTTAATTTTATTGACCACAAAACATAATAGTTATCGTTAATTTGCTTTGAACTCGGTTTACATTTTTATTTTGTCACTCTTCTTGATGATACCACCTAAGGTTGCATTAGTGAAAACTAATAATTTTAATTAAATTAGTAACATGATTCGATTCATCATCATTATCATACACGTGTTCCTTGTATTCATCAGAAACTGAACCGCGGACATTGGACATTATATTTATAATTAACTTGATTAGTAAGTTTTTTTCAGTGAATAATTTGTTTGTTTTGTCCATAATTCTAATTTCACTTTCAGCTATTTTGCATATATGAATAACATCTTGGAAGGGTTGAATTAAACACCGTTTAACGTTACTATAATTTTTGCCAATTATGACTGAGCGACAAACAAGACTCTGTAAAATGCAAAAAATATTGTCACCTATATCTCAGAAACGGTTCGTAAAATAGAAAAATTTATATAAACAAAAATGTAGCGAATAAAATTTACAAGAAAAAAATTCCTAATCATTTTTTCATTTTGTTTTACCGTTTTCGAGTAATAGATGAAAATATTTTTTTGTATTTTACTGAGTCTTGTTTAAGTCGTTGTCAGTCATAAACGGTGCGATAAAATAAAAAAATGTATATAAATAAAATTGAAGAAAATGAAATTTTCAACAAAAATTGTCTGAAAAGTTTTGCTGTAAAATCGATTTTAATATGACAAAATTCGGCTTCAAAATGTTCAATTTAAATTAGTAACATATGTATGAGTGTCCGAGTTATTATTCGACTCACTGTATCCATGTTTGTATCGTTCTGCACAATTGTAAGCACAATGCGATTGAACTATAATTAAAAAAACAAAAAAAAACGTAAAATTACTACTATCTTAACGAAATCTAAATGAACATTAATGCATGTCAGTTGATGTTTTGCCCTTCTGTGACGTCATGCGCAAACTTCTTATGTTGGCTTCACTACTCAACCAGTGTAAAATAGCATACGGCGTGTCTATAAGTTTAAATGGTCGAAGGTTAGAAGTACTGTGCCGTGCCGAACTGAGTTTTAACTGAGAAAATTACCTCCCTCCCTAACCCAACTGATCTTGCTATTTCAAAGTGTTACAACTGAGATAAGTTGGGAAATAGCCCGGATTGGTCAGTTTAAAAAGATTGACATTTGAAATTTTGTGACGTTTATGATTGTGTAGTTAACATTTAAATTAAATAATATAACATGTACATCATTTAGATATTTCATTAGATTCGTAATATATTTTAATAAAAATGTTGAAGGCGGTTTGTTACAATATGATTGGAATGTAATTTTTGTATCATGGGTTGGTAGTGTATTTTTGTTGTTCTTTTCACCTTATGTTTTTCTCCCTTTGTCTCAGTTAATCTCTGTTCGGCTCAGCTCACTTCGTCTCAGTTGTACTGAGTATCTCAGTACAATCTCACTTAAAATAGGTAAAAAGAATACAGCTCATATTGCACTATTTTTTTTCCGAAAGCATAGTACTTCAAAAGTATACTTATAAATTTTTAGCTAAAAATACTTAAAATTACTTGAATTATGATTTTATAAGTAAAAAAAATTGATTTTTTCAAATTTTAATCTGCAACAATTTTTTAAACAAATTTACAAATAGTAAATAGCTATGAAATCTATTCTACTTTAAAAAAGATATATCAAACTACATCAGATAATTTTTTTGGGCCAAAATATTCAATAGCAGGTGTATAAAATACGTTTCAACACGTTGGGGTGCCAAACACCCACGATGCACTTTAACGTAATTTTTACCAACGATGCACTTTGAGGGTTAAAATGAGTTAGTTAGTTTCTTATAGCTGACATCAAGATCTACATATTTGCTAATAGACCAGGAGATAGTGACAGATTTTGGGGTATGATTTTAAGCATTACATAAACCTACCAGGATCAGTTGGCCGGTCAACTTTAAAGTTCAAGTCATTTAACTCGTTTCCGTGATTTTGACATATATATGGGGGTTTTGCTTATCAGGGCAGTATACACCATTGTAAAAATACTAGACTAAATACAACGAACTGTGAATACCCCTAATAATATAATAATATCATTGCCAATTTAATACAAAAGAAATTTTTTGTTTGACATAAATAGCAATTTGTTTATATTTTATACAAACTAGATAAACTACTTTTTATTATCAAAAATAAAATTGAATTGGATTTTGACAAGGGAAGCTAATTATTTGCTATGAATTTGTTATTTGCAAATTGATTGTGAATAAAATAGTATACATACCTCGGTGTCAAGCTTCATTCCAGCGTCGCGCTTACAGTTGACTTCGGCGCCTCGCACCTCAGTCAACTAACTAAGCGCTCCGCTGTAATGAAGCATATTCCACCTCGGCACGTAATATACTATTAATAATTCCTGTTTTATGCCTAATCTAAATTTATCTAATACAAGATCTAAATTTTTCTGTGTTTAACCTAGAATGTTTTCTGGAGGTGCTCTTTTTAAGTCTTTAAAAGTGAAACATGGTTGTTCAATTAATTTTTTAAATCAAGCTTTTCATTTACATTATATACATATATATTTTAATTAATGCATTCTGTATTACAATATTGGTTAATAATGACTTCCCAGAAATTTCAAGTATAACGTTTCACTTTACATTATACACAATAGATAACTACTACAAGTAAGTACAATATTAAAAAGAAAAATAATAGTTTATATAGTAATCATAATAATTAATCTAATCTAATTGTGAAGGATGCTCCACAAGAACATCCTTGTTCTGCCAACGGATTATTAACTATTTTGAAAGCCGATCTAATTAATTCCTCTTGGTAATCTACAGTTGATCCTTGAACATATTCTAATGATGTTTTATCAATAACAACTCTTGCACCACAATTTTCAAAGACCCTAAAAAAATAAAAACGTTAAAGTTGGTACATACCTGACTTATACACTTACTTTACTAACAAACTTATTAGCTGTACTGCTGTATTCCTAATTTCAAGCAAAATAACCATCTAAATTGTTCAGTGCCAACTTTTCAAAGAGCCATTCCTTGGGTTATGTCTTACAGAAAAGTTCATATAATATAACTATTCAATTGCAATGAATCACATAGTGAAAACACTATGCAATTTTGCATAGCTTTGTAAATTAGTGGTAAATTTTTAAATTCAAAGTATATTCCAGATTGTATTACATAATGTACCATAAAGATTCTTTTAAGTCTTCAATATCTTCAAATGGGATGGTATAAACCTACAATTCAATGTGACCCCAAAGAAGAAACTTTTATAAATTCAAGTGTTGGAAATGACAGTACTATCCATAGTATTCAAATGCCGACAAGTAGTTGAAGTGGAACATTTTCCGCCAGTGGAGGTAGCAGATTCTCTTGAATAAAATTAGAATAAACTATAAAAAAAAAAAGTAAAACTTGAACACCCTATAACTCAAAAACTAAGCCACATAGATCATGTAATATTATCATTATTTTATTCTACATATTTATAAGTATATGAACTTTTCTGAAAAAAAACATCAAAAATGCACTCCCCAAAAATTGTGTTGCATTTTTACTAGAATTATTCGTATAGTGGAATTCATTTAAAGAGACAAATAACAAGAATACGTCGGTGTCACATTGATTTAACCCAGATATGCTCATTGTCCTACGTGACTTGAAATGAATTCGACGATACAAATCAATTTGTCTGACGTTTCAGGTGTTGTATTATTGGTTACCGATACATATAACCTTAAAAATGGAAAAACACTTTTCTTTCTTTAAAGTTAATAATGATTTGCTGGAAGTTACATCTCACCGCCTTTAGCCGTTAGCTGCATTACGAATCACCCAGGTGACTCGTAGCAATATTTTTACATATAAGACTTAACGTAACTCCTAAGCAATTGTGATGACGTAATATGCGTTACAATAAATAGTCACCTGGATGACTCGTTGTGAAGCTAAGGGTTAAGTAAGTTCATAAACACCTAAAATGTCGAAGAGTAAGCCATGGAGAGATGTGGTATACACAAGACAAGACATGTCTGACAGATGTAAGTAAGATATGACGTGAATGATCGGAAATTTTTGTGAGATGTTGTGGAATGTGAGAAATATATGACCCTAAAACCTGGTGAGACTTCCATGGAGATTTTTAAGAAAAAGAGATGTGGTGTATATTATATTTGCCTACTTCTTTATAGAATATAAGCTAATTAAGTTATTTTTTTTGTGAACTGTCAAAAAAATATTATTAACAATAAATTAAGTTACTTACTTATCGTCTTCATGTATTTGTGAATCCAGCTCAAATTTATATTGAAAACCAGAACAACCGCCTCCTTCTACACTAACCCTCAAAAATTCATTCGAAACTTTCGCCAATTTATTTAAACGTTCTACGCATTTTTCACTAATTGTCAACTCTGCTTTTGTATTTTTTAAAGGCTTGACAATGCCCTTAGAGTAATTGATGTAATTCTTTAAAAGCTTGGGCGATTTACGTAATATAAATTGACTAAATTTTGACATCGTTTAAAAATTTACTAGACACCGGTGACACTTTATTGGAAACCATTGATGTAGCAAAGGGTGCCAACCTTGAAAATGCACGGGGTTTTTGAGAAAGTTTTTTCAGAAAACTTTTATGCAAAAACATTCTAATTTTAAGTCTGATTATGATAAACATTACATGAAAGTTCTAAGATGAAAGTAAAATAATTTCCGTTTTAATAAAAAATTTAAATTAAAAAAAATTACCAGAATTCCCTAACCAAAATGTAGGGGGTCACCTGAAAAAGGTTAAAAATGTAATTATAATTTATAATAACCTAAGAAATTACTCTTTATAAAAATAAAAGGGAGACATTGAGGGAGAGCCTAGAGTTACGGCAAACCCATTGAATAAAGAGTAGGGAGGAAGTAGCATTTAGAATAATTTTACGAGACAAATCGAGTCTGATGGCGGTTGCTTAAATGCAATTCCAGTGGCGTTACATAAAATATGAGTAAAGATGACATTCATAAATAATATAATTAATTGCATTATATTTTAATGCGTGTAACCACGAATATTAACGTTTTCATAATATTATTAAGCATTCTTAAACCAAAAAGGGATAAAGCTCACCTACAAGCATCTGGTGGAATCGAATCTATTTAAAATTAAATCTGATATGCACGCCTTTGCACTATTCATAACCACACAATTTACTACATTTAATATTAGAATGTTAAATTAAATTTTAGATGTGTACTTATGCAATGTAATTCCATTTTTGACAATTTTCGTGTTCCTGATGGTTCCACAAGCAACACAATTAACCATTTTAAACAATTTTAATCGAGTCTCAATATGGCGAACGCCCACTCGTTTTGACTCGCAAATTTAACATGGTAAAACATACATATGCTCCTTCCTTCCTACTATTTATTCATTGGGCAAACCGCAAACGTAACTTTTAGGAAGTGCTTATAGTTACGGCAAACGTAACTTTTAGGAAGTGCTTATAGTTACGGCAAACGTAACACTTTTACGGTAAAAGTGTTTGAAGTGTAATCAATTATAATATTATTATGATGTTTAATTTATGCAAGTGAATTTCACATATTTTTTCTGTTTTCAATGAAAAAAATTATCATTTATAAAAGCATAAATCAATCATCTTTATAGAAACATTATTTTTTAATTTGATAATTTATTGTAACTGATCGGAACAATTTAAATTATCATTAGGTATTTTTTAAATTATTATTTTTTATTTATGTTTTTTTTAAATTAGGGCCAATTTCATAGTAAATTTTAAATGAAGCGTTAATTTAAAACCGCTTTTAAGACAAAATAAACCAATCAAAATGATCAATTTAGCTTTAAAAGCGGTTTTAAATTTTACGCTTCTTTTAAATTCATTATGAAATTGGCCCTTATTCATAATAATTGTAGTTTTTATAATATATTATCCATATTATAAAAAAACCACATAAGATATTGTAGGGTGGGTTTATACAACTGTAGATACCTATTATAGTGATTCCCACGAAAGATGACGATGACGACACAATCCAAAATCGTATGAACTTAGCAAAGAATCCCTAGTCAAATGAAGTGTATTTTAAAATATGAATAATATATTGGTCATCTTTTTTTTTTTTCTTTCTCACTTTCGTTTTTTAGTTTAACAAATTCCATGTTGTCATCTGTCAAACCAAATATAGGTTATGACTGGGGATTCCGATGAAGCGAAATGTTTTCTGTTTTTATTCAAATTTATTTATTTATTAAGCATTAGTTATGTACAAATTCAAAATAAGACAGCATGAGTTTTCAACACCCGAAGAAAAACAAAATTGATAAAAAATAGTCAGTCGTAATCACTTTCTTCCGAATCACTTGAGCCGTTAGCATGGATGATAAGTTCATCAACTGTTACATCTAAAGCCTTCTCTCGATCGTATCAATCTTGTATTACCTTTTCAGTGTGGCGAACACAGTTTTTCCATACTTCAGAAGAACAATTTTGTAATGCCTCAATCAACATATCAATTACTTTATCATCACCATTACCATCCCTTCCTATGTGTTTGTTGTAGTAAGTTTTACAATGAGCCCATACCAATTCAATTGCATTGAATTCAGAATGGTATGGGGGTAACCGTAAAATTTCATGTCCGTGGCTTCTTAATAATTCGTCCACTTCGTAGCGTTTTTCTTTTTTATGCAGTTTAGCTAGAGCTAGCAATTCAGGTTTAAACATAGATGATTCATATTGAATATTATTTGCAGTTAACCATGCTGCAATATTTGGCTTTGTCCATGCCGAAGAAGGAATCTTTTCCACTAAAGTAGAATGATAAGATGCGTTATCCATAATTATGAGAGATGGTTCTTCTAAATTGCATATAAATTTTTCAGCAACCCATTTTTTAAATACTTCACCATTCATTTCACCGTGGTAATCCTCCTTCTGTGATTTTGAAGCAAATACTAATGAGGTACCATTAATAAATCCAGATTTCGACCCAGCGTGAAGTATCTACAATAAAACGTTTTCCATCATAACCTTTTGGCTTCCTAACGCTTTTTGTTGAGCTATCTTGCCACGACATTCCAGGATTATCTTTAGAAAAAATCCATGTTTCATCTAAAAATACGACATTACGTTGAAACTGAGAATTTAAATACTCCTATAATTTAAAAAAAAATGTATTCGATCCATTGCAATATTATTTTGTTCGACCAATGCTCTGCGATTATTTTCTTTTGAAAATTTAAACCCAATTTCGTGCAAAACACAATTTAAACTATTGTTGCTTAATAAAATATGCAGCTGTTGAATTTCTTTGTTTAACAAAGCAACAGTTAAATGTTTTTCTGAAAAAAAAAACACAAATTACATTCCATGTTAATAATTGTAAATTATAATAAAACTTACTTTCAGTGTACATTGTATAAATTGTATCATTTTCGATGATTCGGGTAAATCACTTGTTTTAACTTTATTACGTTTTCGGTTTTTCCCAGGACTTGAAAGTATTGGATTTACTAAACTACGATTTTTAATTCGTCCAACGGAACTTACACTGATTCCTACAGCATTGGCAACTCGCTACAATTTATAAAAAGTATATAAGATTCGGAGTTTTTATTCTTCGTCCGCGGACATACACATTGCCTCCGACGCGTACGTGACCGCTGGCCTTACCAAGGTCTGATAGATTTTCATCTTTGTTGTTTTTGTTAGTTGTTTACTTGTCAATGTGTTCTTGTTTGCGTAATTGATTCTGTTTCCGATATTTATTCTTCTTTTTATTTCTTCATGTCTTTCGCCTTTTCTGTTTATTAGTACTCCAAGGTAGATGAGACTTTCTACTTCAAATTCGTACTTATCTATCTTGAATTTACGTTCTATGTGGTATTCACTTCTATCACACTTCATGTACTTAGTTTTTTTTCACTCACCACCAGCACCAACGTATACGCTTCTCTCTCTATTACTTCAAACATTTCTCTAATCTTTCTTTGTGATCTTGCGATCAACACTACATCATCTGCATATATCAGCATTTGTCCTTCTTTGGTTGTTATCAGACCTTTGGAGTTAACTTTTTTAATTATTTTTCCAATCAATATGTTAAATGGGGTTGCTGAGAGTGCATCGCCCTGCCTTACTCCTCTATTGTATACAAATTCCTCAGTCACTCCTGTTTCTGTTCTAATGTAGGCAGTAGTTTTCTTCAACGTCATCTCAATGAGACGGATCAGCTTCGCAGGCACACCACCCTCACCAGAGCCTTGATCACTTCACGCTTGTCTACTCTTTCAAAAGCCTGCTGGAAGTCTACAAACAACAGTTGCATAGCTGTATCGTGTTCATAGAATTTCTCTATTGTTTGTTTGACATGTGGTAACCTGAAACCATTTCTGAAGTTTCATGCGCTGATAAAACATTCTTGATTTGATTCTTTTGTTGCACGTTTCTATCCTTTCTATCTCTTTCATCTTCTCTTGCATCCAGTTGTCTTTCTTTTTCCTATACAATTTGCTCGCTTCTTTCATGTTTCTTTTGTGAACATCGAGGTCTTCTTATTTTCCGGGTTTCAACCATTTTTGTCTCGAGATTGCTTTTCTTTCGCTACATTTCATGCAATCATTATCGAAACATTCCTTACTTTTCTGTATTTTCTGCCCGTACCCAATTTCTGCTTCTGCACCCTCTCTTACACTCGCCAGTATGTTGTTCCATTCTTGTTGTATATCATTGCTAACTTCCCTTCTCTCTATTTCCGTGTTCACTCTATCTTGATATTTTTCTCTTTGTTCAGTTTTTCGAAGTTCCTGCCAGTCTTTTGTTTTGTTTTCCACGTCTGTTAAATTTTTGTATCTTTAGTCTTATCTTGGCGATTAATAGATAGTGGTCCGAGTCCGCATCGGCGCCCCTGTATGATCTCACATCTTTTACCGTTGTTGATGTTCTTTTGGGCACCATTACGTGGTCGATTTGGTTTCCGTCATTATTTTTTCCGCCTGACCACACCCACGTTATCTTGTGCAGTCTCTTGTGTGGAAACATTGTGCTGCATATAACCATGTTCGTTGCCTCTGCAAAATTACAGAGCCGGTCTCCATTGTTATTTGTTTTCTCATGGATTGTGTGTTTTCCTGCAACTGAACCTACATATGTTTCCTTCCCTATTTGAGCGTTAAAATCTCCCACAACAATAAGTATATCTTGCTTGGGTGCGGCTTCACATATTGACTCTAGTTGTTCATAATATTTGTCTTTTTCGCTTTCATCACTATCCTTGGTTGGTGCATATCCATTTACAATATACAAATTCACTTTTGCCTTGATTCTTAAGCATAATAATCTTCCATTTACTGGTTTAAAATTCAAAACATTATTGTGCAATTTTCCTGTTACTATGAATCCGGTACCGTTTCTGCTTTGAACATCATCTCCTGAGTAAAACAGAGTGTATTTTCTTTTTTAATTTCTCCCTCTCCTGTCCATCTCATTTCTTGCAGTGCCGCAACACCAATGTCATATCGCATCAATTCCTTGGCCACCTCTCAGAATCTCATCTTTCTTGCTTATTCTCTTCTTTCTATGTTTCTTTTTTTTCTGCTTCTTCGTTCCACTCTCATCACCGGTGATTACTCTCCCATCGTTCACATCTTCTCCGTGTTCACATAACGCTTCATTTCCATTACTCAATATTCCTTTTCTCGCGGTTGTCAGCTTTGTTTCCACCTTGCAACACTTTCTTAGTTTTTTTGAAGCGCTAACTCGTTTTTGATGCGGTCTCAGATGAGAAGTTTGTCGTCCACCAGCAATTTCCTGTACCCTATCTTTGTCTTGTGGCCCCTTTCTTTTTCATCTCTGGCCCGTTCTCTTATTTTCATATGTATCTTCCTCTCAGCCACCGTCATGTCGTTCTCTATATATACACTTGTTCCTCTTAGCTTGTATTTATTTTCCATAATCAACCTTTTATCACTCCATTCCTCCATTCGCATTATTGCAATCGTTGGGCTTCGCTAGCGCTCCGCCTCGCAAATGCAAAAATTGCTTGTCAAACAAAGTTTCACTTTTAATGCGAATAAGACAATGTACTATTAAATAGATTAAAAATGGTAAATGAGCTTACCTGTTAATTCACATTAGTAAAATATTAATCAATAATTGTTGTTCATTCATTATTATATATTCACAATGAACGACAATATTGTAATACTTTATTACAATTTATTGCAAATTGCTTTCAAGCTCTGACAGTTTCTCGCCGCTGCTGTTCTCTCAGCCTCCCCGTTCCTTGTCCAAACATTACATTCACTCCCCCTTTAAAGCTTGAGCTTTTCTGGAGGTCATGTTATACTGGGTTTTTTATACTCGTTTTTACATAGGAAAATAACAATTTCAACAACAGAACTCATTTTATATCGGCACTCATAGAACGGCCCGATAAATCTTCGGACAGGAGCGAACCGAGAGCAATCATGAACTATAATTATTATTGATAAAGATGATGTGATAGTTTCTATTTGTAATGTATAAAAATTTCAGAAAATAAATAGTTTGTATTGAAAAAAAAAGGTCATGTTATTCGACTAGACCTTCTAACCTGAACTTCTGCAGATGCTCTTTGACTTGGCTGAAGGTATAGCGTTGGTTATAGCTATAAAGTTGCTCTCACGAGAAATGATGCTGAAGTCAGAGCCATCTGAATGAAGTACCAACAATTTATTTTTTAAATTAATAATTTGTAACATAGGTGCAACAAAGACAGACTGAAATGAATGTGTCTTAAGTGTGCGATTTTAGAAAACTTGTACGTCGAAAATAATATGATACTCAACTTAACGCATGTGATAGAAAAAAAATATTACAAATTGTATTTAAAAATAAATTAAATTTGAATGGTAATTGAACTTTTCCAATACTGAAATTTAGTTGATGTGCGATTTAATTAATAAATAAATAATACCATTCACATATAAATAGGGTGACCATATGTACTTATTTTAGTAGGACAGTACTTTCTTTTTGAATGATGTCCTAGTGTCCTTCAAAGGTTTATAAAGTACACCTAAATGTACTTTTTTCCTAAGATGCAAAAAGTCGAAAAGTAAACAACTCGATACCTCAGTTTCAAAGTGTAACAAGTCCGAAATTGGTGAAAATGAGATAAGTATGGGAAATTTCACAACCAACAGTTTTCCAACAATTAGGAAAATTATGGTCAAGAACTCATAGTCTTTGTTTGATATACTCTTTGGATTATCAAATCTGTAAACAAACAAAAACTATTTTAATTTTAACGAAATAGTAAAATGTAAAAGCTGAGTTATCTCAAAACTAACTCTTTTTGAGTTGTTACACTTTGAAACTGAGGTATCGAACAGCATTTTATTTTATATTTAAATAAAAGTTAAAGTTCGAACGAAACAAAATTAAATTATTCAACTGTTTTAACGGCATTGCTTCCAAAGTGCCTTGTGCCTTGTTACCAGTAGTTTTTGAACTTTTCTTCAAACCTCGTTGACCTTGAAATGTCGTAAATTTTCGCCTGCGGCGCATTGGAGAATTCAAATCCACTATAATACATTATTGTACTCTTTTTTGTTCCGAAAATTATGGTCACCCTACATATAAACCACAATAATAACTTACTACTGATCATCCACTGTTCACTTACTTGCCACGACCCCAACGCGACCAATCTGGACCAAAAAATAGATATGCAATGTACATAATATATATCTAAGGTATGGTGCAAATATGGCTTCGATACCTCTGGCGGTTTCCGAGTTTACTTAAGCCTAACAAACGATTTTTATATACTTATATTGAAATGAATTTTCGAAATATTCACAAAACCAAATTGTTAGAACTAAATGATGACAGCACTAATCCAAGTGCACCCTGTAATTAAGTATACGATGCACAACAACGTGAGTATACAGGGTGGTTAGAAAGAATATAGTAATACGACTACTAATGGTATTACAAGTGACTATTGTTGAATTAAAGGCATTGGTAAGAATGTAACACACTACCTACTATATTTCGGAAATAATATTATCTGAATTGCAAATCACCCCAAGGACGAATTTGGAAGGTATGATTTTTTTACCATGGCACAAATGGCCGTTAATATAATAATTTATACCTATTATAAAAAAATTTAATAATGTTATTAGTAGATAGTAGTAATTTTTAATTGTTATAAGCTTATCAAAATTCAAATTGCGGTTCCTTCTGAATATACCGAATATGTGGTGTTTATTATTACTGGCGAGTAATTTATCCTTAATTATTATTTCGTATGTAGAAATTTGAATTAAAAGACAATTAAAATTTTATTTTCAAATTGATGATTTAGTTGGTCCACTGTAAAAAAGTAAATCTGAATCTAAATCCAAATCTGAATAGCTTCAGGCACATCAATTATTTTAGTGTTTTAGCTGTTATTCTATATGTTACGGAAAAAGTACGTATACCGGTAAAAGTGCACATTTTCCGGTAAATGTGTACTTATGGCGGCGCTTAAGGTAAATGTACATACAATGTACTTTTCCCACTAGAATTAGGAGTATGTGCACATTTATAACCCGTAACTGTTACTGACAATAACTTATCATGCAAATAATTATGAGATGCATTTTTTTTTATAAAATTAACAATCTTTTTATCAACTAACCTGTTGTATTGTAGTACTATAACTATATATAAGAAAATATCTATTTACAATTAGGGCACACATTTATAGGACATTGAAGACTAAAATAGGGTCGAGCGTTGGGTTACAGGGACTCAGTCGGTAGCAGTTACGGGTTAATCCAGTTATACTCAGATTAACTTGTTTTGAAACTAACAGCACAGATTAAATATACTACAGATAGCTCGCGCTTATGGGAGAAAGAGTGTCCCTTTTCAGGTATTTGGAAGCCAATTTTCTTAGTATAGAAGCCATTCACTTTATATTATAGAGGCGCTGGCTGTTCGTGTTTATTCGTGGTTACGTTATCATTTCTCTTCTAGCCGCGGTTGTTGTACGATCGTGCTGCTAGGCATTCATTAGCTCACATTGCTAATGTAGCGATAGACCGTGAGTATGGTCGGTTACTTACGGAGTTTTCCTGCTGGTACCCCACCAGAAATATATTACAAGGATAGGCAGCCCTCTAGAATTCAGAAAAATACATTGCGCGAGCTATCTGTAGTATATTTAATATGTGCTAACAGGTTATTTAGTGTTCTATAATTTAAATAAATTTTTAAATTAAATTAATTAATTATAATTATTAATTATTATTAATTTAAATTATAAATAATTAAATATATTATAAATAAAAATTAATTAATAAAATAAATAGTTAATTAATTAATTTAAATTTAATGTTTAAATAAATTTAAAATTGAAAAAATATATTTATTATTTTGAAAATATTACATTACATAATATATTATAACATTTTACAGTACGAACCGACCTTAAGCTCCGCCCAGCCTACCAACTTCTTTATCGGTGACTCACATTTTTAAATTTCAAATTGAAATAATGGTTAGTTATTGTATTTATGGGACTTCTTGAACCAAGAAAAATCTTAAATGTGGTATAACTTGGCATGAGAAAGTACTTAGAGTTATTTAAATATTTTTATAACAAAAATTTAAAAAATCATTGGCGTAATCCTATATAATTATTTATAAAACACCGTTTTTATAATTTACATTTCCAAAAAATGAGATGGTAAAGGTTATTTTGGTTGAAAAATAGAAAATGTCGGAATATTGGTCTCCAACTCGATCGTCACATTTGTGTTTAAAACATTTTAGTGACTATGCTACGGCCTTGCAAATTATATCGATATCAACCGGCCTCCATAGCCTACCAACTTGACTCGCATTGAACACTTCAGCAGAGGGAGTGTAGGAGAAGCAACTCACGTTACTACAGTGCGATGCGCTCCGTTCTTATAAAGAGGAAGTGCTAATAGCGCGATACGAGTGTAATTAAATTAATCTTTATTGCAACAAGGATTAATCTTGTGGTGTAATGAACGATCTTGCTAGGTTTTATTTTATTAAAAAGAGCGTTGAAAGCTCACAAAGGGTTTTAACAGCGATACCATCAGGTAACTGTAACAATAACACTCCAAATTACACAAAAATATTTGTATTATCTAAAATGTGCAGTGGAAGGTAGAATTTTGAAAGTGAAATGGTGTTGGATAATTTCGTAAGTGCCTGTATACAACAATATTTACCTTATAGTTTGAATTTAGCAAGTTGGAAAGAAGATAAGCTCTCTCCTACATGTGCATACATTTTGCACATAATTTGGCGAGTATTGTTGATTTTTGGATGAGATAATTGTGCAGTTGGTGCATTGGATGCTGAATCATTGAAATTTCCGATATTTTTGATAGTATAATTATTTTTCTGAAATTAAAACGTATTAAATTTTGATAAGGAAGACATCCTCCATTTTGAAAGTGAATATTTTGGTATGATAAGAAATTTTGTGATTTTGGAATTACTTACCGTTTCACACCTGAAGATACTCTTTAAACTGCACAAGAAGCTCTGTCAGTACAAAACGAAGAATCTACAATTGCGTGGATAAAATTTTTGGCTTATCGATTTATCACCAAATTCAGTCGGAAGCACGAAGATAAGACGGTTGACTTCTGGTTGGCGACTCACGCGTGCGAATACAGGATCCAACTTAAAAACCGTGGCAGTGAAGATTAAAGGTCTGTTCACAAAAACTTTATTTTGTAAAGAAATTTTATTCAAAGATTTTACAATTGTTCTTTTTTTAAATTTTAATACACATTTTACACAAGTTGTTTTGAAGGTATCGAATTTAGGAAAGTGGATAAATTTAATCCAAATAAATAAAATTCCGATACTTTCAAACAAACACAAAACACAAAAAAAACCTGAAGCGTATGAGAGCTCTAGCTTTCCGATTGGATAAGTCAGCCGAGGCAAACGAAGGATAGAGAAGGAAGTTAGCTTGAGAACTAACGTTCCACTACAATATATAACATCAACTCACTTTTACCAAGGTACATGTGCACATGTGTACATTTACCGGTAATTGTAAGGATAATGCTGTCCCACTCTTACCAACTGCCGTGGAACCTGTACACATTTACCAGTAAATGTATGAAATTTTTGAATAATAATATTATATTATTAAGTTATGTAATTTTACAATTCATTTTATTTTCTACGCTGGTGGAAATTCATCAGTGATCTTGATTATTTTGGAGATTCACATCCAATTTTTGATAAAACCTGTGGAAAGAAATAAATTAATTTTTAAAATAAATAAATCAGTTTATAACTTACCAATATTTTGTGTCAGGATTGTTAAGATAAAAAGGATGTTCTTAATCACGATTCTCGAATGAGAGAAAATACTGTTCAAAACGATGTCACCTATGGTATTAAATTGTAAGATTTGTATTTATTATTGTTGTGCGTTTAAAATTTTAAAAATTGAAGTGCGCCTGACAAAATTTAAATTTGTCCTGATAAAACGTCCCCTCCAGAAAAGCGAAAAGTTTTAACAAACTGTAGAATAAAAACTCATTCTAGGTGGAATATTGGCACAGTTAAGACCAAAATTTACTGGGAGCCTAGAATCAAAAATCAAGTTGCGAAATCTTGATCCATTAAAAATGTATATAAGTTATTAGATAGGTACTTATCTAGTTTAAGAAGTGTTGGTGCTTTTCTTTTAGATAGAATTAGAAGAAATTTAGCACTAATTCATACGATGAAAATTTAAAAGTTAAAATCAAATCCACAATTGAAGGAGAAATCTAGGAGCAAAACAGATGAAATTTGAACTAAGCAACTACAGAAGAAAACTATACAGAGGGTGAGACGAATTAACGTTAATAACATTACCTGTGAAAAATTTAAACTTGCGCCGAAAACTTACAATTTTTTGTGTTATTTGTAAAATTTAACCATAGTCAAATTTTCAATATCTAGAGAAATTTGCTGATAAATGTGAATTGAAAATCTGACTAGGAATGACTAGTATTTTTTTGAACGGTAGCCGAGTGTAGGTTACGATTACGAACATTAAAATTTGATTTAAACCAATTGGTAAAGTTTGTGAACTGATAATTTTTGATAATAAAATTTTCAAAAGTAAAATTTCTGATATAAATAAAATTTTTTGTATTTCTTAAAACTGAATTCATTAAAAATTGAGAGAGCAAAGCTGGGTACATCATATTACATAAGAGTCAAGATTGCTAAAGGGTGAGTGTCCACTAGCGGATTTGGTGAAGTTGGTTAACTTCCTCAGTTTAGCGATTGGCATTACAATATATACTTTTTACAATTTTTAGGTTTAGTGGTTTAGTTTATATTTTATGTTTTTTTGTGGATTTTTAAAATATAATATCATTAAAAAATACTTTTTATAAAGCTTTCGTTTTAATTTTTGCCATTTTACAATAAAATAACTCGTCAAAATGACAAACTTACGTACTGGTAGATATAACAGGTTATACCATTGAACATTCACGACTTATTTGGTCCAGAACGTTCACTGGTAAAACGGTTTACCCGTTTACCAGTCATTTTTTAGGACTTTCTGACTTCAGAATTTTATGAAACTTACAGAACATCTTATTTATAGAAATAGAAATAAAACTCTCGTCCGATGGAATGGTAGGTAAAAAGGATATTGGGTCTGCGGACTCCAAAATAAAACACCAAAGTTACTTTGTCAAAAGTAAGTAAGATCTTATTTATGAGCAATATATTCGATTCCAAAGTATTTCTGATCAAATTTCTCAGTATATAATTATGTGCGTTAAAGGGTTAAATAAAACATTTTGTATTGCTGTGTATTCCAATGTGAAATTGTCTTTAGTTTTGTATTTTAATTTATTTTGAAAGATGCGCACCATGCAGATTTTGGTGGGGAAAGTTTGGATAAGTGGTCGTTCCGAGGAGTGAATGCCGGACGGCTGCAATTTTGTTTTGCAGTAAGAATTTTGGATGTGGATTGAAATTACATTTGGAAAATTGGTTTTATTTATTAGTAATAATTGATTAATATTAGATTGTGAAGATTTTAATAACGGAATAATTAAGAAGCAGAAAATAATTTTAAATTATAATTTCCAAGTGTATTCTGGATGATAAGCAAATTTATGGCTATATTGGATAAGAAAAAGTAAAGGATAAGAAAAATAGTAGTACTTTTCCACATATTTTTGAATATCACAAAGTAAGACTTTTCAAACATAATTAAAAAAAATATATGCCATATTGTGCACTTTGGAGTAGTATTAAGTCCAAATCAAGACTAAGTAGCAATTGCTATGCTTGCGTAGAGAATTATTCCGGTATTTGAAAAATCATATCTTAAAAGGATCAAGTAATTTAAAATGTTCTCGATTTGTAAGAAAATGAAAGAAATAAAGTTAGGAATTTCAAAATCAGGATTAACAAAAGCATAAAAATTGATTGATCATTTCAGTAATAAATATTCTTAAGAGTCGTGGAATAGAAAGAAGAAGCCTACAACAGTTAAAGAATTGGAAGAACAGCAGATTATTGAAATCACCGATACTACTAAGTGCTTATATTGTGGTGGTGCGACGCTGCACGAAAAAGTAAGTTGGGTGCGATGCGACACATGTAATAAGTGGATTAAAATTAAAAAATATATTAAAAATTAAAAATTTAAAAAACCCCCAACGCAAAATATAAAATCAAAACAAAATAGTCCACAAAAAAAAAACTAAAAAGAAAAGCAAACATTGAAAAAGTTAAAAATAATACCTATCGTTGAAAAGAAACCATTTGAAAAGTCAAAAACAGTACCTATCGTAGAAAAGCAAACATTTAAAAAGTCAAAAATAATACCTATCGCTGAGCCATCAAATTCGATGCACGATAAGCTTTGCAAATAGCGCTATAAGGTCGCGACGGGGTACCGCTTTAGTCAAGTCAGACCTCTCATTTGATCTAATATCTGTTAATTTTCTAACATTTCCGATCTACTTGCTCCGATACGATCAAATTTGAAATCTTCCTATTTTATGTAACGTGTCAAAATTAGTTTTGACCGTTTCATTTCTTTTTCAACCTACGTCGCTGGATCGCATTAGTTTTTGAAAATATGTGTGGTTTTGATAAGCGCCATTACACGGAAATTTCGCAAGGAATGGACGTGTAATCTTGGTGTTTGTCCATTTTTAGTTTCTATTTGTTTTAATTTCATTTAATTTTGCCGGATTAACGGGTAAATAGAGTATTTTCTTACAAATTAATTATCATTATTATTCGTTATTTGGTTTATCAACTTTATGTTTTCGTTTTCGTGAAATGGAGATTTATGCCTGATTTACACGTGTACAGTAGCTTAAGCAAGCTTCTAAAATAAGTTACTAAATTTAGTTGCTTGCATGGTCTAGACTATACTTTTAGTACTAAAAGTGTAGTCTACACCATGTAAGTAACTAAATTTAGTTATATATTTTAGAAGCTTGCTTAAGCTACTGTACACGTGTAAATCAGGCATTATCTATATTGGAAATCTTTTATCCACCCATATGGTTTCTTACCTTTATTTTTGGTTTTACGATGACGTTATTTTAATACGTCACCTGTTGGAAGAATTGGGGGGATGACGAAATATTTTGAGTGCGAAGAATGGTTTATTTTACCCTTTTTGTATTTTGATTCCTGATGGTTGGTTTTTGTTCACAAGAGGATGTTTCCTTGTGAAGTGTTTATACCGGATGGGTCAAAATATCATTTCAAGTTGGAGAGCCAAACTTTGCAGATTTTCCTTTTTACCATCTTTATATTTTGGGATGTCACAACTCAACTTTCAAGCAGATGATTAGATTTGAAGATGCTTCCGTGAAGATTAATTGATTTGTAGTCACACTTACTCGTTTGATGTGATGAACTGGCAGGCATGTTGATTTTTTAATGAGTATTTTGTGTTCTCTATTTTGTAGACTTTCATTCCTGGATGGTAGACCAATTGAATGATGAAGTAATGTTGTTGATTTCGAAGGGTCCTGACGGAGGAAATATACTTGCAGAGTCGCGAAATTGGTGGTACTGCATTCAGGGTAAGTCGGATAGAGATGCATATACTTACTTATTGTTGATGCCGTTTGCCAGGTTCTATTTTGAGTCAACAATCCCGAGTATTTAAAATTCGGTGTGCGATTAATCTTTGCTGGAGCATAACTTCGATTTTGTTGGGTTATCCTCTTCAAGGATACTCAACTGTATTTTTTTGACTGAGTTTACCCTTCAGGTAGATGTCAGTTCTTTAAATTTGCAATTTTTTTATTTTTGTTTCCTAGTACATAGTCCTCAATTACGTGCTAGTTTTACTTGGTGATTATGTGTGTGTTTTATGTTTTACTTTTAATTTAGTGAATTAATTAAACATGTCGACCTCAACTATTCTTTCTATCTTTGTTTATACAATAAATCGACTCTTCACTACTTCTTAATTTTATTTGTATCAACTGGCGTCCACTTTAACATCAATATTTCCATTTGGCTGAGATGAGATCTGAGTATGAAAAGGACCTAATTGACCCGAATCCACGATGTTTTCCGAAACCCATGCTCTCGAGAACTGCGTTTTAGGTAACAAGGCTAGCTAACGAGTACAGACCATCTATGGTTAAGCAAGTGGTTCTTGTAGCGTAAATTGAGCAGTTTACGGTACATTTATTTAGCTATTTAATTATTGTTTTAATCTTAGCGGTACCCCGTCGCGACATTATAGCGCTATTTCAAGGAGCAAAGCTTATCGTGCATCGAATTTGATGGCTCAGCGATAGGTATTATTTTTGACTTTTTAAATGTTCGCTTTTCAACGATAGGTACTGCTTTTGACTTTTCAAATGTTTTCTTTTCAACGATAGGTATTATTTTTAACTTTTTCAATGTTTGCTTTTCTTTTTTGTTTTGTTTTTTTGTGGACTATTTTGTTTTGTTTTTATTTTTTGCGTTGGGGGTTTTTTAAATTTTTAATTTAATTTTTATTCTAAAATTTTTAAACTTAGTTACAAAAGAAGTTATGATAAGTACAGTTGTTATTATATCTAAAAACTTTTTTTTATTTATTAAGCGGTAATGTAACTCTCTCGCTTATCGCCCTATGCATTCATAGAAATGCTAACTATTATTTTCTTACCTTTAAAAATAATAATGTTACCAACTATATTATGCATTGAATAAAGAGTAGGGAGGAAGGAGCATTTAGAATATTTTTACGAGTCAAATCGAATCTGATGGCGGCTGCTTAAATGTATTTCCAGTGGCGTTACATAAAATATGAGTAAAGATGACATTCATAAATAGATATTATTGCATTATATTTTAATGCGTGTAACCACGAATATTAACGTTTTCATAATATTATTAAGCATTCTTAAACGAAAAAGGGATAAAGCTCACTTACAAGCATCTGGTGGAATCGAATCTATTTAAAATTAAATCTGATATGCACGCCTTTGCATTATTCATAACCACACAATTTACTACATTTAATATTAGAATGTTAAATTAAATTCTAGATGTGTACTTATGCCATGTAATTCCATTTTTGACATTTTGCGCGTTCCTGATGGTTCCACAAGCAACACAATTAACCATTTTAGACAATTTTAATCGAATCTCAATATGGCGAAACACCCACTCCTTTTGACTCGCAAATGTAACACGGTAAAACATACATATGCTCATTCCTTCCTACTATTTATTCATTGATATTATGATTGACGGTGCTATTTCTATTTGGCACGAACTCTAATGTGCTGGTTATCCTGGCTGCAGCTTCAAATCAAGAATTCGATAATCTTGCATAATTATATAGCATACATGGTTGTTTCAAATTTTAGGGCACACATACTATGTTTTTGAACGTAAAGTAAATACCCATTATGAGTCTAAAATCCCTACCGCAGCTAACAAAAGAGCGGATGACCTTGAAACGGCTGAACCGATTTTGATAAAATATGTATAAGAACCATCGCTAGAACACCCGCTTTCAAATAAAAAAAAAACGCATCCAAATCGGTTCAGCCGTTTAAGCGCTACGGTGCCACAGACAGTGTTACCCCATATTTATTTGGGCTTTTTGTTGCCCGGCAGCTGAGCGGAAAATAGCTTGGGCGTAAGTGTTTGAGGGGCAAAAAGGAACTACACAATAATTACAACACCAGACATAAAATAATATATAATTCCCATAATAAAACACAATATACATAAAAGTTAAGTCTTGCATGCAACAATATAGTCCTTATAGTTAGATAGGTGGATAGATTAAAAATCACAAATCTTACTATTTTTAATGTTCGTTTATAATTCTTAAACACACTAACCTTGCATATATCGTAGATAAGACATTGTTTTCTTAATTCCGACGAAGTAAACCCTGTTAAGATGTTCATCCCAAAACTAACTCCACTATTGCAAAAAGATACTTTTCGTAATCATCTGTGATAGTTAGATTTTCCAAAATTTCCAAAATAATGGATATTAAATTTCCAAATAGTCCAAAAAGTATTATAAATTTCCAAATATTCCAAATGGTATTATAAATTTCCAAATATACCAAATGGTATTATAAATTTCCAAATATTCCACAATTTATTTCAGAAAATATAATTAACTGAATACAACGTAATTAGGTATTCCCAAATAAGAGATTAATCTCTGATAAAAACAGATTTACTAAAACACTCTTGTGAGTGAAAAACGGAACTTTACTTTACTTACCACGAGTAACCAACCCCTCCTAAAACGTACCACCACTTGCAAAGTCTTGCAAGTAAATTCCTGACTTATCGCGGCAATATTTTAATCCAGGGACCCTCAAACTTTTAAAATTGAATAAATTTAAATTTAAAAAATTTAATAGATTGTTGAACGCAACAACAGACACACACACACACACCCTTACTCTCCCTCACCTACACACCCTCACACCCACAGACATTTTTTGGAAATGACGATTTTCGGCTTCTGGTATCCCAAAACGTCTAAATCCGCAAAAATCTCACCTTTTTTTTTCTGCACGATTACAATACTTTTTCATATTTCATATGATAAAGTAAAAAGAAAACAAAAACAAACACGGCGATTGAACAACAGCCAAATTATATAAACTCTAGTCATCGTTGATTAATATCTTAAACAATTGAATATAGATACTCATAAATTTCCTTAAATT
Organism: Cantharis lateralis; assembly: GCA_963170105.1. Classification (NCBI taxonomy): domain Eukaryota; kingdom Metazoa; phylum Arthropoda; class Insecta; order Coleoptera; family Cantharidae; genus Cantharis; species Cantharis lateralis. The sequence goes on from OY720629.1 coordinate 18,440,694, forward strand.
TCTTAAGTGATTAATTAGTATTAACGTTACGCTTTTCATTTGATCATTATCATTATTAACGTAATCTTTGGTATTTAACGTAACTCTCATAATGTAATTTGTGTTATTATTAATGTAACCTTGTAATTTAATCATTAACTTAACCTTTATAATTCAGTCATTAACATAACCTCTGTAATTTAATCATTAACTTAACCTTTGTAATTTTAGGCCAGGCAATAGGGGAGTCAAAAGTGTTCTAGCTGGAAAAAAATACCGGAGTTTTGAAACTTAGCGGTTAAGTACATATGTATGACCTCAACTACATACATGATTTGCGACCTTAGCAAAAAATTATTATTAGAAGAATTATAGACCAGAAGATTCTCTACAAGTTCCGTGAAATTCTTTTTTTTGTGCGATCAATATTTTAGGAGTTAGGTATATGGATATAAACGAAGAGGATTATAGTCAAATTTTACAAATTCCTCCCTGACAGCGTGATAAGGCCCGTTATTTGTTTACCTATTCAGTAAATATTACTTATACTTATTTCCGGCCTCATTTCTATCCATTATACTCATTTCATATGAGGTAGAGTACTCACCGCGTTTTTCTAATAGTGGTTTTCCCAAGGCCTAATTCACATTTATTTTGTATGTTTAATAAACAGTTATTGCGTTCTTTGTTATGATTCTGTGGATGGACCAGATTTGGTTACGTCTACACAGTGGTTGTGAATATGTTTATTCCCTCTTCCCCGGAATCGTCTTCCCTTACATCAGATGTCCACAGACGGATCATAATCGTCTAGATCTTTGTCTTCAGAATAGGTTACAATTTGAGCAACGTTATTGCAAGAATCTTTTCTGCATTTACTTTTCTGGAGAAGGGTTTTTTGTTGTTTTAACAGGTATAGATCCAGACTTACTTTTTTTATCCCTGTTGTACTTGTAATAGATACATATGATCAAGTGGTCATATGACAAAGTCAGTGGATATATTAATATAGATCATTCTGTAATCACACATTTAAATAAATACATTTCAAAGTATAATATGGCGTCAGAAGTGGGATTGAAAATATGATAAAAGAAGAAACAAAGCCTCAAGTCCAAATGGAAAGCAATCAAACAGAGATGAGAAACGGCTTGTTACCGCTCAAAGTTATACAAAATAATATGGCCGATGTTTGGAATAATTGGATCGAAGAATTTGAGATATACCTAATCGCAACAGGAAAAGATGAAGGTGTTCCAGATTTAAAAAAGAATGCAATCTTACTAAATCATCTCGGTTCAGAAGTAATGCATATCTTTAGAAGCTGTAACGTAAAGATTAAAGACATCAAACATGAAGAATTAATAAAAAAATTTTCCGATCATTTCACGCCAAAGAAAAATTTAGAAATCGAAAGACACAATTTTTTTAGTAGACGACAGAAGGCTGGAGAATCGATTGACAGCTATGTTACTGATCTGATTAACTTAAGTTTAACTTGTGAACTAGAAATGTTACGCGAAAATATAGTTAAAAGTATTTTCATCTGCGGACTACACCAAGACAACTCTGTTATTAGACAAAGACTATTGGATTCTGACGGTAGAGATTTAAGAAAATCGATTGAGATTGCAAAGTCGATGGAGAACTCAAGGAACCTTGAGAAACTGTTCTGTGAAGAACAAATGGTGGCAAAAATAAGCAAGAAACCAAATATTACAGAACAAGGATCTCAGAACTACAAAAATCAATATAAATATCGAAAGAATCACGAATGCAAAAAATGTGGATCAGTACATAATGTGAATAATTGCCCAGACCAAGGAAAAATGTGCACGCAATGTGGAAAAATGAACCATTTCGGTAAAATGTGTTTTAGTCAAAGAAGAATCAATTATTTAAACGAAGCATTGTTACGATTACATCGTCACTCTTTTCTGAAGTTTCAAATTTACCGCAATTACGAGCGGAAATAATCGAGTTGGTGGGGTGGCGGACCTTGTCTTGGCAGAGAGGAACGCGTTACTTACTTTAAGTCAAACCACGAAGTAAGAAACTTGTTTGAGTGGAGGGAATTAATACCCACCGTTTATTTGTAAAGTTTTGGGGTTTCGTGCCACTATAATGGGTTGTTGAGTTTAAATAAAAGTTTGTGAGAAATTAAAGTTACCACCTTGTTAAGAAATACCGCGTCAAGCCAATAAGGCAGAAATTATAGTATAAAACAAGGACGCCATTGTAGTTCTAACAGCTGTGTGGGCCATTTTAACGAACCGACAACACTGTAAGAAGTGGAATGACCAACAGCCTTATGGCCATTGTGGCCATAAGTTTTTAGTACATGAGCGGATCTGTTCCGACCATTAAAATTTGTTTATTTTCTTTGTATTGGATATTGTAATCATAAGTAACGTAACTAAAAAGATCGATTTTAACTTGAACATTATTAAGTTAAGTTTTCTTGTAGTTCATGTGTGTCCCTTTTCTAATAATCATTTTGGAATTTATAAAGTCAAGAATAAACCTGTCGCCCCTTTATGTGCTTATTAATATTCTTTTTCAGAAAATGTTAATTGTAAATGGAGATCTCACCGCCAAAACTCCATTCCAAACTCATAGTCTTTGAATGAAGTCGACCCATGTGTTGTTATTAAAATTTCAGTGCCCACCCCGTAAAGAGCTAGTCAGGGTTACAGTATCTTTTGTTTTTCTAGTCGCGTCAATTTTAGATTTCCTCGAGTCAAGTAAAGTGATAGTAACAGCATCAAATGAAGAAAATAATGATGAATTCTTTATCATTATATATAATGATTGATTTCAAGATCAACAAGCAAGATTTAAAATGTCAGCTAGACACAGGAGCTCAAGTAAATGTACTACCATATGAGGACTTTAAAAGATTGCAATTGAATACTAACAACATTAAAAAAAGTACAGCAATTATATCAATATTCAGTGGTCAAAAAATGGAAATAATTGGTACATGTCAAATATTGTGCAAAATTAAGAATATTTTCAGATTAATTGAGTTTTACATTATTAAAGAAAATTGTCATGCAGTAATTAATAGGTCTTCCAACGTGCCAGAAATTGAATCTCATCAAAAGAATAGAGGAAATCAACAAAACTATGCACAAATAGAAAAAGAATTGCTGACAATAGTATATATTTATGGTTGCAAACAATTTCACCAATATATTTATGGCGAAACGGTGACTGTGGAAACAGATCATAAGCCTTTAATACCACTATTCAAAAGAAATTTGTATGATGACCCGGCAAGATTACAAAGACTTATGTTAGAATTACAGAAATATGATTTAAATGTAATATATAAAAAAGGAACCGAAATGTACATTGCAGATACATTATCAAGGGCTCCAATTATAAACGATAGAGCGGATTTAATAGAAATTGAAAAAAAAACTAATATACTGCAGTGAACTCCTCTTGAGCTCACTACTTTCTTGAAGGGAATCGTAGGTTCTCGAAATAAAATGGTTACATGTAAAACAATAAAAAACTGACGATATATATAACGTATTTATTTGCAACCCGATAAAACACAAATAAAATACAAAAGCAGGACTCGCGCAAACTCGTCGGCCAGCACGTAATTTTATTAACCAAGTTATCTTCTTTTCCAATATCTTCTCCTCTTCTATTGCTATCTTCTAGTTAAATTGGTTCTTCCAATTCTGCCTTATTATAATATTATTTAAATATCTTTAATTCTTCCAATTTATTCCAAAATATATTTTTCTGCTCAAAAAACACCGTCCTCTTCTCATTGGTTCTTATTTTCTTTTATTTTTCAAATCTTGATTTTTATATTTATTTCCCAATTCGAGAGTGCTGGCGACTGCATTTGGTGAGTCATGCAAATACAAACAATAAAAATATAACAAATTTAGAACATGCAAACAATAACTACAAAACAATAACTAACAAAACGAACAATATTAAACTAAACAAATAAACTTAAAATTAACGAACAAATTATAAACACGCACAAAAGGTACCGGAAAGTCCTGCCTTTATGGTTCCTCAGGTTGCAAGTCAGTTCTTTATCTTTAAATACGCAACCCACCTTTTGTCGCTGGAGTGAACACAACAATACATGTAAATCTTTTAATAAGAAATTTGGCCGTATCAGAAAACAAATTAAACGAAATTAAAGAAGATAATGTCTGACAATGGGCCGCCCTTTAATTCAATAGAATATCGAAACTTTTGTACAGAATGGGACATCGATATAGAAACGTCTAGCCCAAACTATCCAAAATCTAACGGACTGGTTAACCGCACGATTGGCACAATTAAAAAGTTATTTGCAAAATGTGATGAAACAAACACGGATAAACATATTGCCCTGTTACATTACAGAACAACGAGAAAAGGAGAATTAGAATCCCCAGCAGAAATGCTCATGTCCAGAAAGTTACGTTCAAAAATACCGAGCATAGAAGACAATTTGTACCCTAAACTAATTAACCCAGATAGATACAAAAATATCAAAAAATGCAGAATTGCCAAAATGAAGCAATATTACGATCAAGGGGCGCGATCTCTAGAAAATGTGGAAAGAGAAGAAATAATAAGATTCAAGAAAAACCCTACGGACAAATGGATTGAGGGTAAAATTATTGAAGAAATCAAACCAAGGTCATTCAATATAAAAACACCCGAAGGACAGATATTCAGAAGAAATAGAGAACATATATTAAAAACTAATGAAAAAAAAGAGGAGAACGATAGCGAAAACAAAGATCAGGGGCAAGCAAATGAAATGAAAGAACTTGAGAACAACAAAATACCTAGTGGAAGCTCTAAGGAAGATGGTCAACAAAGATCCCGTTTTGGAAGAATTCTAGTTAAACCTAAACGGTTCACATTTGAAGATTATTAATTAAATGTTGTAAAATTTATATGTTATGTTATGTTATATTATGTTGGTTTAGTTTAAAAGGGAGATGTTGTAATAGATACATATGATCAAGTGGTCATATGACAAAGTCAGTGGATATATTAATATAGATCATTCTGTAATCACACATTTAAATAAATACATTTAATAATAATCCCCATTCTTCCGGACTTTCTTCAATGCTGTACCAGGTCTGAATCTAATGATAGATTCGGAAGGAAAGTTGTTTTGCAGCCTCTGCTATGGGGGAAGTGAAGCAAGGTTAACCGTACTTTTCGTCGCCAATCGTTTAAACTGCTGATATCGGATAAAATCCGGAGATACATTTTTGCGATTCTTCGTAAAGTCTACATAAAAAGTTTTCTCCTACTGCTGGAATGGCGTTGATGTCTGCACTTTCTTCCTTAAATACATGAACGAACAGTTTCATTTAATTCAGGGAATTTCGAAATCATCTTAAGAAATTTGTTCATACCGTGATTAAAAATGGCAGATGTCGTGTTGCAGCCCCTAAACGCGTGTAAAAACAATATATTGTCCACTACTCTTGGTTCTTATAGACTTTATACAGAGTAAATTTGTTCTGAAGTTTTTCCCTTGCCCGATTGTACGAAATATACATGATAATATATATGATATATATGATTATTTGCTAGTGCAACTAAACGTACAAGAAGGTCGATATAAACTGCTCTTTAATCAATGTGATAAGACGACTTTTGTTGTGTTCGTTGGCAAGGAATTTGGATTGAGAATATGTTGTGATCATCCATTCATCAAAAATTATATCTGTAGATATTTTGCTTTTTAGATCGGAGAAGACGTTCTACATTTTTTGTGTCTTTATTTGCTGCATTATAATGTATGCAAATAGCAGTAAGAAATTTGTTGAACTGTTATACAACTCTATGAAGCAGAAATTCAACATATTATATAATATACACATGTAAACCCTGCTTCCAAATTGCATATCACTCGGAAGTAGTGTAAAGACCTTATATGAAGACGATTTTATACCTTATCTCATTCCTTCCTCGGAAAAAGCGACAAGAGAAAAGGAGCAAGTTCATCTTGAAGGTATTGTTATAACTCTTCGTCTGATTCTTTAGTAGTTGATCAATAGGAACAGCTACTTCAACAATATTGTAATGTTGCTGTTCCCAAGGGTAAAAACCACGGGCGTATATATATTTACTTATACATTTTTCTATTTTATCACTCCGTTTTTGACTGACAGCGACTTAAACAAAACCCTGTAAAATACAAAAAATATGGTCATCTGTATTTCGTAAACGACAATAAACGAAATAAAAAAATAAATCGGAACTTAATTTTATAAATTGAATTCCTAAATTTTTATGCATATACATTTTTGATTTTGTGGCACCGTTTCCGAGATGCAGTTGACAATATTTTTTGTATTTTATAGAGTCTTGTTTAAGTCGATGTAAGTCAAAAACGAACCGAGAAAATAGAAAAATGAATCATGGCGACCAATCAAGTACCCAAAATTACCACGTGACATAAATTTTACCTTGGTCGTTAATGTTTACCCCGTTTAACTAACCCACGTAGATACATCTACAAACCTTCATTACCAACTACACAAATAAAATACAATCAAGCAGCATTGACTCAATAACTAATAACACACAAACCTCCACCAATATGTAAGAATTTGCCTAGTGATTAATTTTGAAAAACCCGAAATACCTAATTTAATTTAGAAATAAGAATGCCATACTCCAATTACAAAATAAATAAAACTGTGAGCCCAAACAAATTTAACTACCCCGAGCGTCCACCCGCCATGTTGAAAAGGTCTCTAACCGCGTAGGGTCATGAATAAACTTTCTTTGTTAATATAGGTAATTTAAAATAAAGAAATAAATTTAATTCACCTGCGTGTTACAATTCAATGATAATTTTCACTTTTATTAAATTGATCGTTAATTTTCAAAGTGCGTCTTGCTCTTACGAGAACCAGCAACCAACCCAACTTACCACCCTGACCCTTATCTTCCTTGACCGTTACTCATCCCCTCTTGTCAAAAGTCTTCCTAACCTTTTCTACCGCTAAATTTTAATATTACAATATTATCTCGAATATTAACAAAGCTTTCAAAAAATAATGAACAAAATATATTGTGACGTCATGACGCGGCGTGTGGAATGGCGCATGGTAATCTTTAGACAGACGGTTTTGAACTTCGGCTAAAACTGTGGTTAAAACTGTGGTCAGAACTGTGGGTAAACCTCTCTGTGTCAAGGCACCTAATGACATTTAAAACTTGTATATAATTTCGTGCATGTTCGCTTTTGTTTTCTTTGGACTTATTAGCTGAATTTATGTTTATGGTTATGTAAACCTGTTAAATACGTAAAAAAATAGCTGTTTAGCATGAAATTAAAAGTTGAAAAATTTGAAAATTATCAAACAAGGTAAAAGGTTTCTTTGTCGTTTGAAAATTTACGAAATGAGATGTATGCCGTTCTGCCTTATCAGCGTAGAAATGTTGAAAGTCCAAAGCTATGAAGATTTAAAAACGCATCCCGGTTCAGTCCGCCACTGTGTATCGAATAACTTTGGATTATAATTTTCAAAAAGTGGTTCTTCGAAATGTTGGAATCAATGAACGCCACTGCTTTATTTGTCGGTTAAAATCAAAAGAATCTTACCTAACAACTTTGCTCCCTCTACTCAATGGTTGGTCGGTTAAGACCGGGTGTTATTTGTTTCCTGTACCGGTGGTGCTCGTGTGATGAAAGTACGCGCAGTATGTGGTTACCGTGTATTTAAAATTTCAAGTGTACCGTAAAATAGATAAAATAAAAATGTGAAAGTTGGTTTTGAAAATGTTTTTATTGTTTAAATAAAAATGCCGTTTGTACAACGTATTATTGAGCCAAAATTCTTAAGCCGTACTAGTTTGTTCAACACTGATGGGAAAGCTCGAGTTACAGATGATGAATTAATAGCTGTAACAAATAATACCTTGGCAAACGCGCTTCGACAACTTGCGTCTCTTGTTTTAGTAGCCAACGATATTTTTGTTGAACTCACCAAAGAATTACAAACTGTTACTCAAAGAACGGCTGCTCTTAAGAATCAAATCGAAAGTTTGGATGAAGTATTTACTTTTGATCCTAAGAAGGTGACAGTTCGTAAGTACAATTTTACTAGTTAAATATTATCGACGATTAAAATAAAGGTGCCCATAATAAAACCATGTGTACCAATACGTCCTTGACTATTTTCCAGTCTCTTTGTTGTACCTGAACTAGGTAGGAATTTTGGTGAAAAATGTGTCTACTTTGTATTGCCCAATAATAGAGAAATAATTGAAATTTTATACCGTTTTCAAACAAAAATTATGCATTCCAATATCGATGTTTTTAATTCAACATGCTCTATGCGGGCGGCAAACTTATATAAACGTATTGCTAAACCTTCCGGATGTATATCTTGGAAAAGTTAACCAAATCCTCAAATTGTAATACATCTTAATCTCTTAAATCATTTTTTTATGTTTATGTACTTAGTAGCTGTTTAATCGTCTACACACGTCGGTAATATGAAAATAAAATATCAATTTATTATTTTTTTTATGAAATTAAATAAATACATTTTATTTTAACGATTGTCGCAATGGTGTATACTTATTGTGCTATCTCATATTATGATATATGCTAATTAATGCGGTTTGTTTCCATTTCCCAATCGAGTTTCGTTTATATTATTTATTGTATAATACCTATTATTATTAAAATAAAATATTACGTAGGTTTGAATAGTTTTTTTGGATAGCTTACGGTGATATGACACGAACCGTTGGGTCTGGGTACGTAAACTTATAAGGGTTCTAATAGGAAGTTGAACTAGAAATCCCATGACGCAACAGCTGACTACCGGGTCTGGTCTAATGCAGAGAGTAGTTTAAGCAATACTATTACAACTTACGATACAATATTAGTTTTATACGATTAAGGTCCGGCTGTAACGGGCTCCAAAACAAAAATCAATTACGTACCTACAGTATATTATAAAGATCGAAAACTGTTCAATGAAATGTTCATTCTAACCCTTCTTTGAATCCATATAAAAATATGATGTAGATTTAGTTACATCTTATAATATAAGCAAATAATCTTAGTTATACAAAAATGTAATAAAATGAAACCTTACAATTATTTGTTATAAGATCCATCTAACTATTTGGTAGTATATGTAATTAAAAATATGATACTAAAGGTTTCCAATTTGGCATGGTTGTGCGCATTACGTCATTGGAGAGTAATCCCAGTGGCGCGACTACAAAACTGGGGTCTTTAAATAAATTTTTTTAACATACAATCAAATTTTGGTTGCCAATATTCTTGGACTCAAACGAGGTGATTTATTTGACACCAAATTTATAATCAATTATTGAACTACTTGAGTAGTAAAACTTAAGGTGGCAAATTTGTATGTTATTTGGCCATAAGAACAAACATTCGTTCAATTGAAATAATACGTAATCTACAGCAATGAAAATTTTACAGGTTGTTACTCAAAGCTTTATGAAGACAATATTAGAAAAACAGTAAATAGAAATAATGATTATCTGAATAATAAAATAAATAAAGCGACGATGAATTTGACATAAATCAAATACATAAATGATCTGACGATTATAGAATTTATTAATAATACATAATTGTTGCTGAGGTTGCAATATCTTATTAAAATAATAATTTCAATTATATATAATCTGAAATCCAAACATTTAGTGTAATTATAAACAAGAAAGACGAATGTTTATGATTTTCCATAGGATGCAATGTTAATTTAATTTTAAAAAAATTGTCACTATAGATGGAAAATTAATCGGAAATTTTTTAGATTTTATAAAATTTCTAATTGCTTTTGATAGTAGGATAGTACTGTACCGTTGGACTGCTTAAATAGAAGTAAAATTAATGCTTCGAGTTTTTCTATTTAAACGCTTCTACATATTATATTTATAATAGTATTATCACATGTAATACCATTAGTAGTCGTAGATATGTCGAATATTTTGTAGTGGTATCACGAATATTCGTTGCGCTTGCAAAATGAATAGCATGAGTGCGCCAGCACGAAACCATTGCGTTTTACGGCTTTAACATAGTATGAGTATTGGGCACTACTATTACCACACAAAGCCTCATCCCAAACTTCATTTCCCAAATCGTGCATCCCCCTTGTTAAACAATAAAATTTACAAAAAAATTTAGTAAGTAAGTAAGGAAAAGAAGAGATATGTGCAAAGAAAATAGTATCTTCAGTTATTATGCAAAATTTCCAACTTTGAAATTACAGAATGGATATGGTTTGGCAAGTACATTATTAAAATTTTATATAATAAAATTAAAACATAGGTTATACACTTTTAAATCCAACAAATTCAAAAAAATCAAGAAATGGTGACATCAGAGATTGTCTGCTAAGTTTAATTGATGCTGAAGAATTGCCCACAGGTTATTAATTTTTATTTAAATTGTTTACTTTCATTGATGAATTATATAATTTTGTACCTGTGCGTGTGTCTACCTAACTATAGTTATTCAAAATAACCATTTTGCTTTTAGGTATGCAATTTATTAAAATACTTGATATATATTTGTATTTTACAGATTTATATTATTTACATCTCATAAATTTATTACCACTGTTATTCAAACCTGTCCTGGTAAGGAAAAATAAAAATGGTACCTCTTGGAAGCCTTCTAAAAAAGAAGTTGCGGAAGGGTTTATCATGCATGTAAAAGTAAATTATTGCGTTGTTTTTTATACATATTATGTAAATCTAATTTAATCAATTATTTTAGGATATCAGTGATTTAAAATCTGCAATAGAAAGACGAAAAAACAAATTAAAATCATTTGGATTAACTTTCCAACCCACTCCGATAGTGGTAGGGGAGACTTTACAGGATTTAAGTTGTTACTACGTGGCTTTCGACGACATTTTATTTGAAACATCAACAATTGCTAAAACAATTGATTTATGTTTTAAAATTACACATGCACTTCAGGCAAAATATAATAAAAAATAAATAATGGACTGACAACCGAGTGGGATAGCAATAATTATATAGGGGTGGAGACGATACTTTGCTCTTTTTAATTTTTTTATACGGAAGTAGGTACTACTTTATTTAGTTTTGTATAGGTGTTAGATTTTAGATTTTTTCATCTTTTAAAATAATAATTTATAAGTTTATTCAAAATACCGGTTTGTTTCATATGCAACAATAATTTTCCATCTCCGTCTAGCTTGTTTTTACATTTCAAAATTCAACATAACTTAGAAAACAATTCAACGTATAGATGCAGAGAATTTAATTGTTTTCGAGATTTTATTGGTTTAAAAACGTATCAAAACCATTTAAGATTAAAACATATTCGTGATAGTGCAACTAGAACTACCACTATAGTAGTACTTCCACTAGTGGGTCTAGGACTTTTCGGCGCAGACCATTCGACGCAACCGATTCGGCGTAGCCAGTTCGGCGCACACCCGATTCGGCGCCGCATTTTCGGCGCAGGGACGATTCGGCTAATTCTCTTTCGGCGCAGGGACGATTCGGCGCAAAATAAATTTTATTTTGTCAGAATATAAAATTTTTATTTCATTATTTTCTAAAGCTAAATATGCGTTTAGCAAATTAAACGCAGCTCATTGGCTTAATATATACCAACATAATGTCACGACGGATGGTGTTACTATTAAAAAAACAGTCAATAAAACCGACAAAATTAAAAAAATTTAGAGATGCTGACGCCCGAATTCTCGCAATTGGTCAAGATTTTGAAAACAGAGATATTATTGATTATTTGCGTGGACTAGCACATAATTTTGAAATGCAAGGCTAAAATTTTTTAATTTATATAAATATTTATATTATATATTAATAATTAACAAAAACTCATTTTAATTTAATTAATTATCTCATGTAATGTTATCTATGGTATACTTTATAATTATAATTTGTTGTTTTACACCTACTCTGATTGGGTTCCCACTTTGATTCCCTCGCAAGGAAGAAGACAGTAAATACAATTTTGTAGTTTTAAGTAAAACGCCAATCCTCTTGTATCGTTCCACACTTCCAGTTGGTTTGGCGCCGAATTAGGTGTGCGCCGGATTGGCGGCGCCGAATAATCTCTGCGCCGAATCGGGTTACGCCAAATCGACCTTGCACCGAATTGTCCCCACGCCAAAATGTCCCTGCGCCGAAATGTCCCTACGCCAAACTGGCTGCGCCGAACCGGCGGCGCCGAACTGGCAGCGCCGAACCGGCGGCGCCGAAAAGTCCCATTCCCTCCACTAGTAGTTCTAATCCCAGTAGTATTTATCAAAATGTAATTTTTCAAGAAAATTTAGGTACTGATAATAGATAATATTATTATTATTTATTAACATTACATTCCGTAGAATAAAGCTGTCCTAATAGGACTTACAAAATCCTTTTCTAGAGGGGGATTAGTCCTCTTACAAGTTACAAGTGATACTGTTTTAAATGTTGCGATGTGTTTTTGTTTCATTAATCACCTCTCTCCATCTCTTTCTGTCATTGATTCGCTGTTTCCAGTCACTTATTCCCATCTTCCTGAGATCTTCCATCACGCAGTCCCACCACCTTAGTCTTGGTCTTCCTCTACATCTTCTTCCATCCGGTTTCCACATCGTCTGAAGTTTTGTCGGTTCTTCATCGTCTCTTCTCATTATATGTCCTAGCCATTTCACTCTTTGAGCCTTCATGAACTTGATTATATCTTCACCTTCCATTTCATTTCGTATTTCAAAATTCATTCTCGGTCTGAGTCCGTCGTTCTCTTCTTTAGGTCCTAATATCGTTCTTAAAATCTTTCTTTCAAAGCATCTCATTTCTTCTTCTTCCTTTTGAGTGATACACATTACTTCTGACGCATACGTGAGCACTGGTCTTATTAGTGTTTTATATATCTTTATCTTAGTGGTTTTCGTTATTCCTTTATCAGTTAGTATCGCTTTATTCGCATAGTAAGCTCTGTTTCCCGCCTGAACTCTTGCTTTGATCTCTGTGTCTTTATTGCTGTTACAGTTTATTTGCACCCCAAGGTATTTAAAATTTTCGACTTTTTCAAACACCTGTTTGTTGATTTTTATTTCCTTTCTCGTGTCATTTGATGATCTTTCGCATTTCATATATTTTGTTTTTTCGCAGTTAATAATCAGCCGCATTTCCTTAGCTGCTTCTTCTATGTTTTGAAATACCTCAGTCATACCCTTTTCAGATCTTGAAATTACCACCACATCATCAGCGTACGCCACCAATTGTGTCTCTTTGTTTCGAATTGTTTTTCTGCAGTTTGTGCGTTGGATTATTCTTTCTATTGCTATATTAAACAGGCTGGCCGATAGCGCGTCTCCTTGCCTTACACCGCTGTTTATGTTAAAGTTTTCCGTCTCTCCTTCTGTTGTTCTTACTGAGGCAGAGGTTTGTTCAAGTGTCATCCTGATTATTCTTATTAGTTTAGATGGTATTTTCCATTCTTTCATGGTTCTCACCAGCTCACACCTATCCACCTTGTCGAAAGCTTGCTTGAAATCAATAAATAGTAAATGTATGTCGATGTCGTATTCGTAGCATTTTTCAACTATCTGTTTAACAATGTGCAAAGCATCAATTGTTGATCTTCCTCTTCTAAAACCATATTGGTAGTTGCCAATTATTTTGTCTGAATACTTTATAAGCCTGTTGTGTATTATTGATGTCAATATTTTATACGCCACGTTTAGTAGTGTAATGCCTCTATAGTTGTTACAATTCTCTACATCTCCTTTTTTTTTAATTGTTACTATAGTTCCCTCGCTCCATACTCTAGGCATTTTCTCTTGTGTCCATATTTCTTTTACCAGTTCATAAATGTTGTCGTGTAGCATCTGTCCTCCATTCTTGATCATTTCAGCCATTACCCCATCTTTCCCTGGAGCTTTTCTATTTTTGAGTTGTTTTATTATCTGAAAGATTTCTTCTTTTTCTGGCGCAATGACTTGTTCTTCATTCTCTGTCGTTTCCAATTCTATTTGTGTTAGATTATTACTCTGGTCAACATTCAGCAATTTATTAAAGTGGTTCATCCATATTCTTTTTATGTCTTCGGGATCGTTTATGAGTTTACCTCATTCATCTTTTATTCCCCTTGGTTTAATTGCAGCTGTGTTTTTTGTGCTCTTTATCTGTTTGTAAAACTTACTCATGTTATTTCTTGCATTGCTTTCTTCTATTTCTTTCATTTTTTCTTCTATCCATTTACCTTTCTTTTGTTTATATAATCTATTAGCTTCTTTTCTGCTGTCGTTATAATTATTCCAGTCGTCCGTTTCATTTGTTGCAAGCCATTTCAGTCTTAATGACCTCTTCTTCTTATTTTTCTCTTCACATTCATCGTCAAACCATGCTTTCCATCGCACTTTCTTTTTAAGACCTATCACCTGTTCAACGCTTGATGTAATTGTTTCTGATATATTTTTCCATTTCACATCTACATCATTTGCATTTTCTACTCCAACCTTATTCAGTATTTTCCTTTCTATCGTTTCTTCGTACAGTCCTCTTGTCGTTTCAACGTTAAATTTTTCTACTGCGTATCGTTTTTGTTTTTTGCGGTTTCCATATTCTTGTGCAGTTTTTTGTTTAATTACCGCAGCTACTAGGTAATGGTCTGTGTCAGCGTTAGCACCTCTGAAGGTTTTGACATCACTTATAGACGTAGCTCTTCTTTTTGATACCATCACGTGATCAATTTGATTACCATCCGTGTTTCTACCCCCAGGCCATCTCCAAGTGATTTTGTGCTGTTTCTTGTGTTCGAATTTTGTACTGCTGATTATCATGTTTAGTGATGCTGCTAGGTTGCATAATCTTGTACCGTTGTCATTTGTCATCTCATGTATTGTGTGTTTACCAGCCACATCACTCACGTGATCTTCTTTCCCTATTTTTGCATTGCAGTCACCCATGATTATTATTGTGTCATGCTTGGGTGTCGCTTCGTATAGTGTTTCCAGTTCGTTATAGAATTGTTCCTTATCTGCCTCGGCACTTTCTTCGGTTGGTGCGTATACATTTATTATTGATAAGTTATTTGGTACCATTTTGACTCTTAAGTATGCCAATCTTCCCCCCATTGGTTTAAATGACATTATTTTATTGCTTGTTTTCTCCAGAGTACAAAAATACATAATTCTCTCCATTAATCTCCCCCTGTCCCCCCCATCTAGTTTCCTGTAGTGCTGTTATGTCTATTTTATACTTTGTTAGTTCTCTTGTAACCTCCTGCAGCTTACCGATTTTTAGTAACGTTCTGATATTCCACGTACCTATTCTTAGTCTTCCTTTCTTTGTCCTTTTCTTATGTAAATAAATCAATTTTCCATTTTCTTGCCTGTTCGTCATATTTTCGGTTTCGGTTTTGTTTTTTTCTAGTTTTTTGGCCACGTGTCTGAGGAGTCTGTTCTCAATTCTACCATTTTTCTTTTCTGCTGGTCCCATGCTATAGTGATTCCTGGCATGGTGAGTTTTAGATGACCCACTTTCACTCTTTGTCCTTTCTCTCTTTCAGCTTTTGCTCGCGATCTAATATCTTTCATTATGCGTCTCTCCGTAGTCGTGAGATCACTATCTATAAATATCTCGCTTCCAATCAGTTTAAACTTGTTTTTCAATACATTCATCTTATCATCCCATCTATTTAGTTCGATTACGCATCGCTTTGTACCTATCTTATACGCATTCTTAATTTCTATTGAAACCCCCATCTTTTCCCTAATAAGATTCTTGACAGCTATTCCTAGCTTCTCCGGCTCATTTTCGTTAATCGTAATTCCAGTCATAATTCGGTTGTTTCTTATTCTCTCCTTTTCGATTCTTTCCATTTGGCATTCCAATTCCAAATTTCTTGAATGAAGTTTTTCCATTTCTTTTCTCGTTTCTCTTGCGTTTTCTTCGTTTTCGGTTTTTATTGCTTGTATGGTTATATCTGTCTTCTCTGCTCCGTTGCGTACTTCCGTTATTTCTGTTTTCAACTCGTTCACTTCTTTTTTAATTCCTTCTACACTCGCGTGCATTTCCATCATGAACTTGGCCATCATCTCTGTTAAGTGATCTAGTTTCTCTTCAATTTTTGTGTTTTCCAGTCGAAGTTTCCTTTCATTAGGTGACTTTACGCGCTCTTCACTCTTTTGTTCCCTTCCATCCCCATCGCTAGCGGTATATCGCTTTTGCATCGGTTACCTGTTTACCTTCTTACTCATTCTAAATATCTCGTATTCGTTCCGTCTCTTCTTTCTGCTTTCGTCAGTTGTTGAACCGTCGCTGTCCCAATTGGTAGACTTGCTGTCTTCTTTTTCATCTTTATTGCTCATAATTATCTATATTTTCTAACCGTTTTAATAGTGCTTTTGGTTTCTCTCCGCTTCGATATTATATTAGTATTTATATGTACTGCGATTGGTTACTCGCCGTTCCGTTGCTTTCCTACGAATGGTTTCTTTTCGAAACGTTGCTACAACAGTCTTCTCACCTATTTTCTTTCACGTATGTTGTGTTGCCTACTCCACAGCTCTTCGCAGCGCGCCTTCAATTTTCTGTGTACACGACTCGGTTCGGTTCAACACCTCGGAAACCGTAATCTAACCTCACTTGTTAATCTCAATATCTCAATGTAATTCTCTAGTTGTTTAATTCTGTTTTTATCTCGTGTCCAACACGTTCGCTCCTCCAACCCACACTTCTGATGAATCTTCCTCACTTTCTCAATCTTAACTTTCACAATTCAGCCTCTATTCACCGTTTAAAAATAGCTACCTTTAAGCACAGTATATCACTACACGCTTACCACCTATGATTGTAGAAGATTTTAAAAAAATGCTTGACGAACAAGTATTATTAATTACAGCAAAATTATACAGTTCGCCAATATTACCGAGAAATTGTGTGCAAAAAGTAGTGGATAATGTTAAAGAACTATTTTCGGGAAGTTCCGTTGCTATTTTGAAAAATTATCTTTTATCAAAATTTAATCAAAATCCCACCGATGAATGTAACAATATTGATGAAATGTTTAACAAACTTTCGAATTTATTTGAAAATCTCGATACAGAACACTTGGGCCAGTATTTCAGTGTGCAGTTAAGCTTTAGCTTAAGGTAATCTCAAGTTTAAACGAAAGCTTTGTATTTTTTGAGTATTTCAGTTACAGTTTAACGTTAAGGGGGGAAAACACATTAGACCATTCAAAAAAACGATTTTTTTTTTTCATAAATTGTTAGGAAAACTATTCAAGAATATGTACCCAAGTTTTGAACAAAAATCTCAATTCGTTCTGATGTTATGAGCGGGATATCAGAGCGTCTAGCAGGTAAAATGAAGCGGTCACTCAGGTTTCAAACGCGTTTATCTCGAAACTACATTTTTTCGCTTTGTGTAACCTCTAGCTCAAAAAGTTTGAAACTTTTTGTTACTTTATTTATATAATTGTGCTCCATGTGAACCTAAATTTAGGCTGATATCACTATTTAATATATATTTTTTATTGCAGAAAAGTTATAAAAAGATTGCAAAAAATCATACCTCTTTTTTAAACACCTCTAAATATATGCAATTTTTAATTTTTTTTGGTCAGAGATAGGTTCACCTGGAAGAGAAACATGTTATTGAAGTAATCTTTAAACCGCATTGATTTCAAATAAAAACTATGGCCTCCAGACGTTACACAACCAGCAAAGTGTGGTAGCGACTTACGATGGGCAGCAGCTTGTATGTTTCATATTTTCCAAGAAAATGCTCCAAAAAAATTTAAATATTTGTTTGAAGCTATGAATAAAGTAATCCTAAATTTTGAATAAATTTAATTAAGTCCTTACTTGTCAAAAAAAATCATGAAAATCAGTAAAAAAAACGTACGTCTAAACTGTTTCCCCCCCTTAACCCCACTCTACACTACTATTATGTATTCAGCTTTCATCAAACTTTCATACAATTTATTTTAATCTTTTATAATATCCTTTTATTTAATATAATTTATCATACATTTCTATCTAGTTTTAAGGATAAAAATTTCTAATAATATTTCAAATTAAATTTATTTAATCAAAAATTCTCGGAAAAGCTTATACGCTGCAAATAATGGTTTTTAGTTTTGGGGTATATTATAATAACGTTTAATTTCATAATTATGAACGGCATTGTAATTTTGAATTATTATTGAATATTATCGACGGAATTTTGTTAGTGTAGTACAAAAATTTGGACTTAAAAGAGAAATTAAATTAGGATATAAAACGAAAACTGGTAATAAAAAGAAAAATAAATCTGGACCGAGGCAAAAATTGGAAATCAAAATTTGGAGTAAGTGGACGAAAATTGGAACAAGGATTGGGACGATTTGGAAAATGTGGACATTCAAGGAAGAAATAATCTTATGGAAGTATTTTCGACAAAAATAAATGGGATACATGACGGAATGACTTCAACAAAGAAATTTGCGTTGATATTGATGGATGATCTATTTGAATTAATCAGAGAATTTGGATTTTGTTTATTTTGAAAATTTTATTTGAATTTGTAAACATTTTGATTTTGATGATGATTATTTTAAAATTTGATTACTTATTTTGTTATTTGTAAATATTTTTGAACATGACATGTTCAACATGACATGGACAAAACCAAGGTGTTTTTCAATTAAAATCAAGGGGGTAATAATGTCATGTATTTTTTGTATATAATTATGTAGGGGGTAGTTTTATTTTGATTATGTTTGTAAATTGTTTGTGTAGCATTCTGTATAAGTTGTCTTTATTTTAAATTGTTTATGTTGGTATTTGTTTAACGTGATTATTGGCTTTTTGATGCCGTAAGCCAACGCGACTGGACGCGTTGATAAACGCTCCGCAGTTTTAGTCCATATTTGGGCATTAGTTTAAAATTTGATATAATTTTGAAAAATAAAAAAGTGATAGTTTTAAAGAGTTGAATTTATTGAAATTGATTAAAATTTTGATACCTTTAGTAATTTTGAAAAATTACCCCGCAATATATAATTGAAATTATTATTTTAATAACATATTGCAACCTCAGCAACAATTATGTATTATTAATTTTATAATCATCAAATCATTTATGTCAAATTCATCGTCGCTTTATTTATTTTATTATTCAGATAATCATTATTTCTATTTGCTGCTTTTCTAATATTGTCTTCATAAAGCTTTGAATAACATCCTGCAAAATTTTCATTGCTGTAGATTACGTATTATTTCAATTGAACGAATGTTTGTTCTTATGGCCAAATAACATACTTTGCCACCTTAAGTAAAAATTGAAATTAAAAATCGAAGCAATTTAATCCGTTAATTTTATTAATTTTTTTAAATTATAATTCTTCCTCCATAAAACATTCATCGGTTTCCACTGAAGATATCAAAAAACCTTTAGCTTCTTCATTTACTTGCTTTTTCGGTAACTCAGACTTCACTTTTAAGGAAGATAGCGAGTGGTAGTGGATAATATCTTTATTGCATTTTCTATAGTAAAGCGCGCTCTAGCTTACATAAAAACTTTATTGCTAGCTTTTTGTGTTTCCTCTGAAAGACATCCAATAGGTAAACCAAACACTTTCATAATCTCACTTTCATGAATTAGTACTTTATATACAGATGGAGGATGGAGGCATTTTGTACCGATTATATAACTGGACGTACAGTTTCGTAGTCTCAAGTGCATATAATTTAAACATCCATAAATCAATTTCATAGCTATTGGTCATAACAGCTAAACTATTAGTGAAACGTCTTATTACATTTTCGTCTACTCCAGTGATGTTCGAAACTGTAGTGGGATCATCGAAAAATTGCCTGGTAGTATTTCCATCTTTGGTGCTTCCATGTTCCTGTTTAACGACTGTACCGCAAAATGCTCAAGTTTCGCTACAAAAGCAATTTCTTAACCGTAGATGGTCTTTACGCGTTAGCTAATAGCCTTGTTACCTAAACGCAGTTCTCGAGTTCTTCTCAAATTTGAAGAACTGACATCTGCCTGCAGGGTAAACTCAGTCAAAAAAATTACAGTTGAATATCATTGAAGAGGATAAACTCAACAAAAACGAAGTTATGCTCCAGCAAAGATTAATCGCACATCGAATTTTAAATACTCGGGATCATTGACTCAAAATAGAACCTGGCACACAGCATTATCAATAAATAAGTACATGCATCTCTATCCGACTTACCCTGAATTCAGTACCACCAATTTCGCGACTCTGCAAGCATATTTCCTCCGTCAGGACCCTTCAAAATCAACAACATTACTTCATCATTCAATTGGTCTACCATCCAGGAATGAAAGTCTACAAAATAGAGAACACAAAATACTTATTAAAAAATCAACATGCCTGCCAGTCAAAGACTCATTAAACGAGTTAGTGTGACTACAAATCAATTAATCTTCACGGAAGCATATTCAAATACAATCATCTACTTGAAAGTTGAGGTTTGATATCCCAAAATTAAAGATGGTAAAAATAGAAAAATCTGCAAAATTTGACTTTCCAACTTGAAATGATTTGTGACCAGGCCCGTAGCCAGACGGAAAGTGAAGGTAGGGCAAAAAGATAGTAAATTGGGCTACTTTTCGTGCCGCAGACAAAAATATCCTGAAATTTCAAGGTCAACGCGGTTTAAGAATAGTTATAAAAATTACCTACCTACTAGTATAATAAAACGACTCAAATCTCAGAATCTCAAAAATCTCAAAATTCGCTGCACACAGTTTCAGTTTGGCAGAATAAAGATAGTACAATATTTTGTAAGTAATTATATTTATGTTATATTTATGCAAATGTGCAGTAATATTAAAAAATTAAAATAATTTATCGACATTAAGCGCTTTAGTAACTTCGTGTTCAAATGCAAAATATATTAAATTTGCCATTCTTTATAGCACTATAATATAGTACATTTACTAGAATTATAATCAAACATATTCATAACTCATATGAACATAGGAAGTAACTTATTGTCCAATGATTCGTGAAGGAGTCGATATTTTTGCCCTTCCATGGACTGCTTCCGCTACCCAACGAACATCTGTAACCCTACGAGAATCATTAGATTTAACTGTCGTTAATTGATTGCGTTTTCTTTCAGCGCAGGCATCAGTACCGTGTATAACCTTGATTTTCCAAATCTGTTTTGATGTCTCTAAATCCTCGATCCACAATACAAATGTCACCAGATCTCATTAACTTTTGTATGGTCAAGTTATACTTCAGGATAGCTTGATTTTTAAATAATATCTTTGGAAAACGTTTAAATTCAGATTTGGGACTTGACGATGAAATACTGGTACAAATGCCATCTCAGCAAAGTGTTACTAATACATTGGCGTTCGAAGTTGAGACGAAACGTTTAAGAAGAAGAAAGATCCCGTTCCAAAAATTGGAATCACCGACCTTCTTGATTTCCCAGAACTTACAGAATGAGATTTTAAGATATTTTTTACTGAATCATACCAATTATCTCAGGCTGTTTCGTACCTATAGCAGAAATGATAGATACTAATAATAAAATAAATATTCAGTATCTTAAAGAACACGCCAACGTTATAAAAGTTGAAGTAAAATCGCGACATATTAGTAGAAAAACTTATAGGTGCTACGTAGATTATTTGCAAAATTCAAATGGCTGCTCTAGAATAAGAAGATATTTCGGCGAATATGCAAATGGCAACCGTACTGTAGGATGCTACGCACATGTATAGTTGAGACAATTTATTATCTTTCACATATGCAAAAATCTCTCAAAAATCATAAAACCAGAAGAAATATCGAGTACAATTTTTGTTACTCAAGAAGTGAATCTTGAGAACAATGAAGACTAAATTGTGAATATTATTACTTTATTTTAATTAGTACGTTAATAAAAAAAATTTTAGAACCAAGTTATGAATTTGTTTGATGATAATTCTAGTAAGTATACTGTATAATGTTATAAATGTTTACAATAATATAAACATTATTGTATTTTACAATTTTATATATATGGTTTACGAAGAATGTATATACTTGTAGATCAAAGAAATCTAATAAAATAATTTCAATATTTTGGATTTTCCGTTTTTTAGCTATGACGCACCCTTTTTAAAATTTTCAAAAAATTCAGACACGCTGACTATAATAATATGTTGCAACTGTGAAAAACTAGGAGCCTTTTTAACTTCAGTATAAAATCGGACTTAAAAATCTTTTTTAATTTTTTTAAAGCCCTAAATGTAGTACAAAAATTATGAAAAAATTTACAAAAACTTATTATATTATTTATAATTTTCATAATTTTTTTCATAATTTTCTATGAACTAAAAAAAAAGTTATGGTTAGAAAACCAAAAAAACTTTAATTGCATATTACTACCCTAATAATAGGGGTAGGAGATTTAAACTTGCATTGAAATGGTACTTTTTGATGCTGTATCGAATGCCGCTTTACATGTTTCAATTGGTGCAAGGGCACTTTTCACCATCTTATCCGGCTATACCCTTTTACTCGAATTTTACGTGAATGTTTTCTCCAATTGGTAAATTTTACGTCGAATTTACGTAAACTTTAAGTCAACTAAAGTCGTCGTTTTAGGTCAGCGACTTAAAATTACGTAAAATCTACCTTTATTTTGTGCTAGTTGGGTAACCCATATGGTGAATAAGAAAAGATTTCCAAACTAGATAAACCTTCATTGTACGACAACAAAAATATAATTTGATAAGAAACCAAATACGAATAATTCTTATAACGAACTACCAGTAACCTGGGTGTTAAACATAATTTGTTAAACAAATTAATGTGTAAGAAAATACTATATTTACCCGTTAATCCGGCAAAGTTAAATTAAATTGAAACAAATTGAAACTAAAAATGGACAAACACCAAGATTACACGTCCGTGTAATGGCGCTTATCAAAACCACACATATTTTCAAAAACTAAAGTATCCAGCGGCGTAACTTGAAACAGAATTGAAACGGTCAAAACTAATTTTGACACGTTACACAACATCCACGAGAATAGTAAGTTTTGATTTTAATTGATCTTGGACAGCTTTCTTCTTTTTTTCTTTTAAGGCCGTACTATCCTCCTTTAGCGTAACATTTTTGGAATTCTAAGTTATACAAGATGTGAAGAATACACTCCATGAATCGTATTCAGCAATGCAAAGTTGATAAGCCAAAGTAGAAATTTTCTTCTTTAATTTTCCAAGTTCCTTCAAGTTTTCATCTGGTTTGGAGTTGCACCACAAATATTGCAAGATGAAGAGGATTTCTGGTTAGTCAAAGCATTACACACTTTTCCGTCAATCATAGTTGAGTGCAATTTGTGTGTAATTTTGCAAGTGAAATGATTATGAGTATTCCCCTCTGAAAATTTGTACCAATAATATATCACTGTATTTTTTTAATTTTAACAAATGACAGGCAAGTATTAGCGGGTATTCATGCACTAGTGCAAATACTCGAGTATTTCAATTTTCGTCAGAAATAAAGTTTTATTTTGAAACTCTATATTTATTTATTAAAATTACAATTTGTATAATTAAAAACAAAATTATTGTAATTAACGCCCAATTCGTTGCTCGAAGTCCCCATTTCAGGATTTTCAGTAGTACTTGTGACGCATTCTTGGTGACCCATTTTCAAAATTAATTTAGTGTGATGTTCTTGGTCTAGTTTTAAATATGAATTTATCGAACTCGCACTACTATGACCTGTGATTTTTGCAATCTGATGTTCTCCTACTCAATTTTTCGCCAAATTTGAAACCGCTGTAGAACGATTTGAATGGTTTGTTATTTTGAAACGTTTTGCATCTAATCCTATATTCTCTGCTGCCATCTAAGTCCATTTTGATATTAGATTTCTTCCGTTGGCGAATTTTTATAGAAACCAACTGAATATTATTGTTCCCACAAAGGATTCGGGGTTAGAAAAAGGCGACTTGTAGTGATGTGTTTTCCTCTTTTCTCCATCAATTTATGAAATAATCGGTCAAATATTTTCAAATAATTAAATTAATTTAAAAAAATTTTTCATAGATTTAACGTACCTTACTGGACATCTATCAGGATTTTTTTTATTTCAATTAGCCATTTATTTTCAGTCAATCGACGCGCTCCACCTTGAGTGGTTTTGTTAAACACTGGATTATAAATAATTCGTCCTGTAGGATTGCCAAAGTTGTCGTTTTCTTCCTTAAGGGGGGAAAACACATTAGATCATTCAAAAAACCGATTGTTTTTTTTACATAAATTGTTAGTAAAACTATTCAAGAATATGTTCCCCAAGTTTTGAACAAAAATCTCAATTCGTTCTGATGTTATGAGCGGGGATATCAGAGCAGTTTAAATAATTCATTACTACTTTCAATTTTATGTTTTCGGCATTTTTATTTTCAAACGCGTTTATCTCGAAACTACATTTTTTCGCTTTATGTAACCTCTAGCTCAAAAAGTTTGAAACGTATCATTTTCAGATTTAATAGTTACTTTATTTATATAATTGTGCTCCATGTGAACCTAAATTTCGGCTGATATCACTATTTAATATATATTTTTTATTGCAGAAAAGTAATAAAAAGATTGCAAAAAATCATACCTCTTTTTTAAACACCTCTAAATTTTGCAATTTTTAATTTTTTTTGGTCAGAGTTAGGTTCACCTGGAAGAGAAACATGTTTTGAAGTAATCTTAAACCGCATTGATATCAGATAAAAACTATGGCCTCCAAACGTTACACAACCAGCAAAGTGTGGTAGCGACTTACGATGGGCAGCAGCTTGTATGTTCCATATTTTCCAAGAAAATGCTCCAAAAAAATTTAAATATTTATTTGAAAATATAAATAAAGTAATCCTAAATTTTGAATAAATTTAATTAAGTCCTTACTTGTCAAGAAAAATCATGAAAATCAGTAAAAAAACCTACGTCTAAATTGTTTTCCCCCACTTAAAGAACGTTGTTAGGCAGTTTACTGCTTCTCCCCCTCGAAAAGCCAGTTCATAGGACACAATATGGTAAAACTTATGCTGCAACCCATCCGGAGTGTTTTCATCCCACATAGTTATCATTTTTTCGTACTCTTCCGAGCTAAAAGTTCCAGCGAACTACATTTTCGTTTATCACTAAATGCCTGTAGTTCCTTTCTTTTGGCGTCTCGTGCATTTCTTGCACTTTGAAAGACAACATCCTTAAATGGATCAAAAGAAATATTAAAGTCTTTGTAAAACTTTTCTTGTAATATTTTAGCTATTCTGTTCCATTGTGTTTTTACGACTCCTTCTTTGTAGTTATCACCGTTTTGCTTTTTCATGTTAAAGCCAAAATCTTTCAAACAATCCGCAATTTTTGGAACATGCATTTTTTCATCCAATACATAACCTTTTTCACCACAAAATTCCTCGAACAATTTCCAAGAGGAAATGTTTGATTTTCGCGTATTTGCAGGAGTACGATTTCCAATACTTACATCAATATTTTTCAACGAATTACTTCCGAAACGTTCACAACTCATTTTTTAATAGATAAATTTACAATGCAAATTGAAATTTACGAATTTATTTATTATTATTGTTTGTGTTGCTTAGTAAGAATTTTTGTTTTGGGTAGTTTCAGATATGCATTTGCTGTTTTAAGGGTGCAGAGCCAGCAAGATAACGATTCGAAGACTTCCATTAACAGATATTTTAATATTAATTTGGATTGTATCATAATTTATTTACATTGTTAAAATTCAAATGTCAAACTGACAGAATTAAAAAACTTGAAATTTTACTTTTTGCGGAAAAGATATAGAAATTTTCAGAGAGAAATACTCGACCAATATACTGAATATTTATGCGTCTCGGATTCAATTTATCAATTACTTCTCTTCACTTTGAATGTTCGTCCTAAATCTTGTCACTCGTTTCTTTTTCAAATTCAAATTTGATAGGCTTGCAAAGTCGAATGGATGATGGTCGATCTTTTTCCAAAGTCTTTCTTGATTTGATGAACTAATATTCAGTGGTACATATAAAATCATAAACACTGAACTATCAGTATTATTTGGCTCAAAATTATCTGGTGTTGACCACTTTTGCTTAAAAAACTGCTGTTCTGAAGCTTCATCTAATCCCCACTTTCCATTTAATACAAGCTCTTTATGGTCATTTTTCCGCAATTCATCAGCTGACATAGATAAGATTATTTTCGTCATCTTATGATTGAGCAGTGACTGTAACGCAACTTCAGCTCCTTTCTCTCCTTAATCCTAGGATTAACGGATTAAATTTCTTCGATTTTCAATTTAAGTTTTTATTGTGTTTCTAAAAAAAAATCAGTAATTTACATGTATTTTTACCTCCGTAATTGAATTTTGATGCATTTTTTCCATTTTGCCACACTGTGGCCGCAGCATTTGTTGAGTCAGGTGTTTGGCTGGCAGGTGGCCGCTAAACAATCAAAGAGCTACTTTGCTACTTTATTGTGGCGTTCGCATAAAACCGCGATATAAATATTATTGTGTAGGATTTATAGCCATGAAACATGTTTTACTTAATTTAACCCAGTTCTCTCGCAATTTCACAGTTTCTTGCGGAAAAAAAATTACGTGATATTTGCTGAGATCCCCCCCTTGAGATTGGGTGAGATTCAGCTCACCTTCCCCCTTAAAACCTCACGTAATTAATGGACGCCCCCTATATAATAAAATATAATTGATATTAATTACCTCCAATCAACCAAACAAAAAATTGGAGGTATATCGAAAAAAAATTTCAATTTTTTTTTACATTTTCGAGATCACCGTGTCCAGAAACGTAAAGATCTGCAAAAAATAAAAAATAAATTTCTGTGTGGGTCGGGCGGTCGGTCGCCAGATTTTGTCCCTCGATTTATTCCTGAACCATCCAACCAATCAGTACCAAATTTGGTATAGTAGTAGAGTTTACGGTGGAAAAGTGAAAATAAGGTTTTCGTCGCGATCTATCAATCAGAAGTGCCACTACAAGAAAATGATATAAGATTTTTAAAAGCGATTTTGTCTTGCGATAGGTTATTTTAAAGACCTTGAAAAGCTATATCCAGAATAGATGAAATTAACTTTCTACCTCTGTCATCTGTCAAAAATTACAAGCTGTCAAAGTTAAAACTTCAAGAGTTAATAACTCCTGAAGTACTAAAAGGATGTCAACCAAATTCGGTATGTAGGAACATTGCCCTCAAAGGACTTCACAGCATATGGAACCCTTTGATAAAATCAGGAATGCAATATGAAAAAAAAAATTAATTTCATTATATACATTTCAATATATATTAATGAACATTCGCCAAATACACATCATTGTATATTTATAGTGGTGGCCAACGTGTCGATCGCGAAATCAATTTTGATCGATCGCAAGATCAAATTGGGAAATTTTAAAAATAAATAATTGCAATATAGTTTACCTTTTTTATTAAACGTCAGAAAATTACATTGTTACGTCGGCAAGAAGTCGATCGCGACATAGTTTTGAGATCAAAAGTCGATCTTATGTACACCAAAGTTGGCCACCCCTGGCTATAGCGTCGTATTCACGAATCTCTTCCATAAACTCTAATCGTTGTTGTAGGTAAATCGCGACGTTTTGAAAGAGTCACTTGTATTTCAATTATTTTTGTATTTTGCATTATTTCAAACCTTAATGCTATTATTTCTAATTAACACTGCCTGTATATTTTTAGCTGTGAGCGACATATGCACATTTTCACTGATAAAAAATCACTATGAATCTAAACATGGATTCGATACCAACTTATTTAATGCATCATCTCGTTCCATCGCAGTACAAGCTCTTTATGATGCTTCAACAAAGACACCGGTCTCTATTATACGCCAAATGGATCGACTACGACAAGATGGGCATCGCTCGTCCCGTTTCTTTGCATGCACTCCCGTATTAGGAGCTAAACTCAAGGGAATTAAAAAGAAAGTCAATTTAGATATTGAAAGTCGAATGGTAAGTAATCTCAAAAATAATAATAATTGTAATTTGATATTTTTCATATCTATATAATTGTCGTGATATGTTTTTTGAATAATTAAAATAAAAATGTTGTAAAAATGTTAGTATTAAGAAGAACTTTATATTTATTTTAAATTTGAATATTGATATTTTTGGCGCGAGTATGGGGAGATAAGAGGAGTCTCGAGTTTTGAAGATGGCAGGTGGAGTGAATTTTTAAATGGGGAATTTTTGTATGTTTTTGATTATTAAAAATTGACAATTTATGTGAGAGAAAAAATAAAAAGTAATTTTAAAAGAAGTGTTTGATTTGAAGAGTTCAAATGGAAGTAAAGAAAATTGAGCGATAACCGGTATCTAGATATAGTCACTCACAAAAATATTCGGCCACTCCTATGTTACCAATGTAAATTGTAGATTATGAATCAGTTTTTTGTCATATAAAAATCGATTTTACAAAAAAACTATTCAAATATTTTTTGTTGCAAATTTCATTGCCTTCAATTATGTTTCTATACATTTTTCTACTTTCTCTGAAAAATACAAAAATTATTGTCATCTTCGAAACGGTGCAACGAAATAAAGCAATGAATAGGCATCATTTTCTTGTAAATTTCATTCTCTACATTTTTGTTCATATACATTTATATAGAACCGTTTTCGAGATTATATATTATGACAATATTTTTTACATTTTACGGAGCCTTGTTTAAGTCGCTGCCAGTCAGAAACGGCGCCACCAACTAGAAAAATGAATATAAACAAAATTGAAGGCAATGAAATTAAAAAAAAAATGTCTAAAAAGGTTTGCTCTAAAATTGATTTTAATAAGAAAACAAATTTCGTCAAAATGTTCAATTTACATTCGTAACATAAGAGTGACCGAATATTTTTGTGAGTGACTGTAGTTTAATGTGCCCATTTTGAAAATTTATTGAAAGTTTTAAAAATTCAAAATTAGATATAAGAATTACAGTTCAAATGGTGTCCCACGTTGGGCGCCAATTGAAATGTAATGTGTTCTGGATCCTCAATTTTCGAAACAGTATAATTTTATTTTAAAGTTAGGTCCATATTAAAATTCTGTTTTAATAAAATTTTACAAAACAAAACAAAAAAGAAAAGCAAACATTGAAAAAGTTAAAAATAATACCTATCGTTGATAAGAAAACATTTAAAAAGTCAAAAACAGTACTTATCGTTGAAAAGCGAACATTTAAAAAGTCAAAAATTATACCTATCGCTGAGCCATCAAATTCGATGCACGATAAGCTTTGCTCGTTGAAATAGCGCTATAATGTCGCGACGGGGTACCGCTTTAGTCAAGTCAGATCTCTCATTTGATCTAATATCTGTTAATTTTCTAGCATTTCCGATCTACTTGCTTCGATACGATCAAATTTGAAATCTTCCTATTTTATTTAGCTATTTAATTATTGCTTTAATCTATTAGCGGTTAATCATTATAGCGCTATTTCAACGAGCAAAGCTTATCGTGCATCGAATTTGATGGCTCAGTGATAGGTATTATTTTTGACTTTTTAAATGTTCACTTTTCAACGATAGGTACTGTTTTTGACTTTTTCAATGTTTGCTTTTGTTTTATTTATTTTTTGTAGACTTTTTTATTTTGTTTTTATTTTTTGCGTTGGGTTTTTTTTAAATTTTTAATTTAATTTATATTCTAAAATTTTTAAACTTAGTAACAAAGAAAAAGAAGTTATGATAAGTACAGTTATTATATCTAAAAACTTTTATTTATTAAGCGGTAATGTAACTCTCTAGTATGCATTCCTAGAAATGCTATAGTACTATTATTTTCTTACCTTTAAAAAAATAATGTTACGAACTATTATGATTGACGGTGCTATTTCTATTTGGCACGAACTCTAATGTGCTGGTTATCCTGGCTGCAGCTTCAAATCAAGAATTCGATAATCTTGCATAATTATATAGCATACATGGGTGTTTCAAATTTTAGGGCTCACATATGTTTTTGAACGTAAAGTAAATACCCATTTTGAGTCTAAAATCCCTACCGCAGCTAACAAAAGAGCGCATGACCTTGAAACGGCTGAACCGATTTTGATAAAATATGTATAAGAACCATCGCTAGTACACCCGCTTTCAAATAAAAAAAAACGCATCCAAATCGGTGCAGCCGTTTAAGCGCTACGGTGCCACAGACAGACACACGCACACACATAGCGGTCAAACTTATAACACCCGTCTTTTTGCGTCGGGGGTTAAAAATGGGAATGTTAATAAATTTTGTTATCTTCACTCAGGTGTCCGGCTATCGCTCGATTCTCTCGTTCTTTTAAATATTTAAATCCAAATATTTTTGAATTTTCAACATAAATCAATAAATTAATCTGCTTTTTTAACTTCACTTCTTTATCTTCTTCTACAATCTCAATCTGCTTCCGTTTCAAATCTTATTTTTTTTAAAGTATGCTACGGCTACTGTTCGCGCCATTTTTCGTTTTGTTGGAGTTATCAATAAATTTGTGAGCAGGCGCGAAAGGACCAGAGACAATCCAACCGACTGGGAAAAAGGTGAACCAACCAATTTTGTGCCATACCAGTTTTTGAGTATTTTTCCGGTTTCTTTTCAAGTGTCTTGCTAGCCAACCAACCAGCCATCACCAGCTGAATAAATTCTATAAACATTTCGCGACCAGTAGTGCAAATCAGTAACTATCCTATTGTTTTTCCTTTCCCTTTAACCTTATCAATTCCTATCCGAAGAAAGAGGAGAATCAAAAAGATAGTTTTGTTAAGTCGCTATATAAACTTTTCTTTGCATTGTTAACACAATCACCAATACAGTCAACTTCAATTATCTCACCACAAGATTATTTGGGGTGAGATTTGGCCCCAGCATTTGTTCCTTCGAGCCGAATTGGGTAGATATTTGTTTTCTTTTCAACCCAATTCAGAGATTTACCAAGTCGATTGTGTTAACTTTTCTGGTCATATTCGAATTGTTCAGAAAGTTGTTGTTTTAATCCTATCATTTTTTGTTTGCTTCTAATTTTTAAATTAGATTATTCCAAGGTGCTATTTGGTTATAATAAAATTGGCTCTTCGTATTTTTGTTAAATTTTTCGATTGTCATATAGGTGTCATAATCGAAACGATATTTTCACTCACCAGCTGCGTTAATAGTTTATCGCATCGTTTAAATATTTCTCTATTGAAGCCGAATTTATTTAAATTCAAAACAAAATTTCCCAAAACGACCAAACATGGAACGAAAGCTGGAATTGTTGTCCGCTAAACGAGAAAATCTGTTTAGAAGAATACAATTATGTTATGATGCAGCAGTGCAATTGAAACATGATACTTCTAACCATAAATTTAAGGAAAATTTTCAAATTAGATACCATACCATCGACAAAGTAGTTTTAGACTATACAGAAACTACACGAGAAATAATAGATTTAAAGTTGGACCTAAACCCAGAGCAGAAACCTGATTACTCATTGTTTCACGGTTTTGATGATTTTCATGATAATATCCAATACCTGGCATCCGAATTGTTAAAACCTGCTGCAAAGCCTTTACCCACAACACCATTAACCGGTAATGAAAACAAACCAAAAGTAAAGCTGCCGCAAATAGAATTGGTCAAGTTCGATGGTAGTGATATGTCCCTTTGGCCAATTTTTTATGCTAATTTTAAAAACCTGATTCATGATAAACCTGAATTTTCCAAAGGTGAAAAACTTCAATATCTGTTAGGAAGTTTGATTGGCAAGGCATTAAAAACATGTAGCGGGATAGAGCCCGTACCAGAAAATTATATGGTATGGAAACTTCTGAAAGATACCTATCATGATAAAAAATTCTTATCCAACCTATATTTAGATAGAATTACCAAGTTTCGCCCATTAACAGCGCATCATCCTACAAAATCACAATTATTTTTGGAAAACTTTGACTCCTTATATTATAGTCCTGAAGAAGAGTAAAATAAACACTCGAAACGTTGACGGAAAGTTAAAAGGGTAGTTTTCTTTAACCTTGTCCAATCCCGAGATTCTAAATTATATTTAAATATGGACGTGATAGAAGAAATGATTAAATTTGACACCAGTGTCAGCAGTTTGAAAAAACTGAAAATTAATGACCTCTCTGATTACATTATCACCTATCTGGCTATGTCCAAATTATCTCAAGAGACCATTAATGCCCAGACCACAGATATGCCAACATATGACCAACTAATCAGTTTTGTTCGTCAGCAAAGTAAAGTCATCGTAAAACATGAAAAGCTTCCTGTTAGCGATTCCCATTTTAAGAACCCTAAAACTTTCTTTACCAATAGTACGGACACCCGTCTGAAAACCATTTTTCAAAATTGCATTTCATGCAAGAAACAACCCCATTTGTTAAAGGATTGTATTCACTTCAGGAATAGCACCCATGATCACAAGTTTGCTGTAGTAAAAGACAATAATCTTTGCTTCGATTGTTTTTCATCCAAACATTCCGCTTCATCGTGTCCATCAAGATTTAGCTGCACCATTTGCAAAAAAAAAGACATCATACCTTATTGCATAAAACCAATCCTATTAGTAATGGAAATCCTATTTCATCTAACGAAATTTCCAATGCCGCAGATAACTCAACTACCGAAGCCGTCCACAGTTTATGCACCAACGTTTCTGTAGTTAAGAATCCTAATCCCAATTATGTATTGTTGAGCACAGCCTTAGTGAAAGTAAAGGATAAATGGAATAGAGATCATACACTTAGATTCATTATCGATAGCGGTTCCATGTCCAATTTCTTGACCTTCAATAGTTGTAACCGATTGGGATTATAGTATACCAAGTTATCTACCTGTGCCATTGCAATTGGATCAGCTACCAAACCTATTACTGGAAGAACAAGTTTAACCATCTTTTCTAATTTGAATTCCAATTTGAAATACCCAATTGTAGCGCTACTTATCGATAAAATTAGTGATGAATTGCCAAGTTATCCCGTAGATGTTCAATTCTACAATCACCTAAAATTTCTACCATTAGCTGATCCAACATTTAATATTCCTGGTCCGATTGATGGTCTTCTTGGAGCAACTATGTTTGCTGAGATTTTAGGTACTCACAAAGTACCCGGATCCTTCAATACACCTACAGCTATTCAAACCACGTTAGGATATGTAATTCTGGGCAATACTTCCCAAATGGAACCCCTTAACCGATCAACGTTCTTAACCTTAGATAATTTAGTCGAAAAAATGTTTGAACTTGAAGATTTTAATCTTCCTACATCCACTAAGGAAGATACTATCGTCGAAGAAATATTTGTTGATAATGTAAAACGTAATGATGACGGGCGTTATACAGTATCCCTACCGTTTAAAGAGGATCCAGGAAGGTTAGGGGATTCCTACTTCCTTGCTGAGAAAAGGTTACTGTCGTTGGAGAAACGTTTTCTAAGATCCCCAAATCTTCGAAAACTTTATAATTCCGTCATCGAGGATTATTTAAGCCAGAAGCACCTGTCGTTAGTACCAGAAAGTAAATTACATTCTCCTGGATATTACATTCCTCATCATTGCATATTTAAACCGGAAAGCGTTTCAACCCCATGTCGTATAGTTTTTGATGCAAGTATGAAATCTGATACTGGAGTTTCACTGAATGATATTTTGTATACCGGCGCTAAATTGCAGAATCACTCGATACCGATTTTGTTAAATTTTCGCCTATTTCCGATTGCCTTTTCCTCAGATGTCAAACAGATGTATCGTCAGATAAACGTGATAGAATCACATAGACCGTATCAACGCATATTATGGAGATTTCATCCGGAAGATTCCATCCAGGTTTATGAATTAAATACAGTAACTTTTGGTGTCAAATCATCTCCCTTTCTAAGTTTACGAACCGTAAAGCAATTAGCGAATGATGAATTTCAATCTTATCCTCGAGCGGTAGCATATGTTAATAGAGATATGTATATGGATGATTTAATTTCTAGTACACCCACTATTGAAGAAGCACTTGATTTATATCCCGACCTAATTGATATGTTCAAGTCCGGTGGATTTTGGTTAGTAAAGTGGACTTCCAATTCCTCCAAATTTTTAGATAGTATTCCAGGTGATCTGAAATTAATGCAACCTTTTGATTTTAATCAAGACCATGTGAAAATTCTTGGCTTACGTTGGAATCCTGCAACAGACCAGTTTTACTTTAAGGTATCTTCGAATATGTCACCCTGCACGAAAAGGAATATGTTATCCCTGGTAGCACGTACTTTCGATCCCTTGGGTTTTTTGGCCCCTCTCACATTATTGATTAAATTATTAATTAAAAACATGTGGAAATTGGGTATCGATTGGGATGTCTCAGCACCGCCAGAAGTTGAAAAAATATGGAGAAAATGCCAAGATGAATTCGTTCTTCTAAATACTTTGGGAATTCCTCGTCATGTTTTGGTATATGAAAAGACCCCATTAAAATTAATCGGTTTTGCTGATGCTAGTATGTCCGGATATGCTGCAGTAGTTTATCTACAAACTATGAACGTATCCAATGAAATTAATGTGAGATTTCTATGTGCTCAATCTAAAGTTGCCCCTATGTGTAAAATAACCCTTCCACGTTTGTAACTTTGCGCCGCTATGTTGTTAGCCAAATTTCTAGCACATGTTCGTGATATCAATTCCAACCGAGTTAAAATAAACAATATTTATGCATTTACGGACTCGAGTATAACCTTATGTTGGATTAATTCTTCTACTAAAAAACTTAAACCATTTGTTGGAAATAGAGTAGCCAAAATACATGCTTGTATTCCTCCTTTACATTGGTATTACATTCCAGGAAAATTTAACGTATCTGATTGTGCGTCTCGAGGACTTGTTACCCCGTCTTATTTTTGGGCCTTTTGTTGCCCGGCAGCTGAGCGGAAAATAGCAATGGGCGTAAGTGTTTGAGGAGCAAAAAGGTAATACACAATAATTACAACACCAAACATAAAATAATATATAATTCTCAGAATAAAACACAATATACAAAAAAGTTACGTCTTGCATGCAACAATAGTCCTTGTAGTTATATAAGTTGATAGATTATAAAAAAATCACAAATCTTTCTATCTTTAAAGTTCGTTTACAATTTTTAAACACACTAACCTTGCATCTATCGTAGATAAGACATTGCTTTTGTAAATCCAACGAAGTAAACCTTGTTGAAATGTTCATCCCAAAATGAACTCCTCTTTTGTAAAAAGATACTTTTTGAAATCATCAGTGATAAGTAGATTTTCCAAATTTTCCAAAATAATGATTATTAAATTTCCAATAGTCCAAAAAGCTTTATAAACGCCAAAAATTCCAAATAGCAGATATTATCAATTTCCAAATATACCAGATCGTAATATAAATTTCCAACTATACCAACTGGTATTATAAATTTCCAAAATACTCCACAATGTATTACAGATGACATAAATAACTGAATACAACGGAATTAGGTATTCCCAAATAACAGATTTACTAAAACACTCTTGTGAGTGAAAAACGGAACGTAACGTGGACGTCTTGTTCCTTTCGTGGTTAGAACGCTAGTCCACCACGTACCACGAGTGGCTAACCCCTCCTAAAATATACCACCACTTGCAAGGTCTTGCAAGTAAAATCCTGACTTCTCGCGGTAATATTAATCCAGTGACCCTCAAACTTTAAAATTGAATGAATTTAAATTTAAAAAATTGTTGAACGCAACAGACTCACTCCTTCAATTTTACTTCACCATCCTACATGGTTTGTTAGTCCTCTTTGGTTAACATCATCTCGTTCCGAATGGCCAATTAAACATTTTTCTGAGATTATAGTCCCTCCCGATGATGATGAAAAAGACATAGTATTTCTTACCGTTCCGTATATAATTCCTCCATTATATTCACTGATAAACTATTTTTCGTCTTGGACCAAGCTCCTAAATGCCACCGTTTTTGTCCTAAGTATTATGAAGATTCTCCTAAAACCAACACCGATTACCACTTCTCATTTAAGGACTACGGAAATGATTCTTATCCGAGCCCTTCAACAACGTTACTTTCAAAACAATATTCCTTCATCGCAGTGCCCATTGGCAATTATCGAAAAATTGCATCCGGGAAAGGATGGAATTGACCGAGTAGCTACAGTTCGAACCAAATTAGGAACCTACCACCGCCCAGTGGTAAAACTTTGTCCTCTTCCTAATCAATGATACGAGTCAGTATTTTAGTTTTCGTTTTCCCTTTTTATGAATAAGTGTTTATTTTGCTTATATTGAATTTCTTTAATTTGGTTTGGAATTCCCCTTCTTTTGTTTTCTTTGATGATATTGCCCTTTGTTTTATTTTTTTATTGATAATATTTCCTCTTGAATTGAAAATTCAAGCCCGGGCCGGCAGGATGTTTGCGCCACTTTTCGTTTTGTTAGAGTTGTCAATAAATTTGTGAGCAGGCGCGAAGTTTTAGAGAGATAATCCAACCGACTTGGAAAAAGGTGAACCAACCAATTTTTGTGCCATACTAGTTTTGAGTATTTTTTCCGGTTCCTTTTTCAAGTGTCTTGTTAGCCAACCAACCAGCCATCACCAGCTGAATAATTGTATAAACATTTCGCGACCAACGTAGTGCAATCTGTGACTGTCCTATTGGTTTTTCCTTTCCCTTTTACCTTATGTCAATTCCTATCCGAAGGAAGATCAAGAAGATAGTTGTGGTAAGTCGCTATATATTTTTCTATACATCGTTAACACAATCACCAATACAGTCCACTTCAATTATCTCACCACAAGATTTTTTGGGGTGAGATTTTGCCCCAGCAGGAGTGTAGAAACGCGCTGTGACAAAAGTGTGCGCCCTTCCAGCTCCTGAAAGGGATGAATAACGAATTTATTTTAATTTAGAATGTTCATTTCTGTTTGTATTTATGTAACCATCTATTACTCGTTTTTTATTTTACTATTTTACAATGTTCAATTTTGATTTATGTTTATGTAACCTTATTTATATCTCTCGTTTTATGTTTTACTATATCAGAGTATTTAATTTTCTTTTGAACCCTCTTGAGCGTTCAAGGCGGGAGTATGTTAACGTACAATATTTGAATAGGTTTGATGTGCGCATGTATGCGCACTCGTCGCTTATAAGAATGCAAGCTAATGCATACTTGCTTGTAACTTAGTGCAATAGACATGTCTATTTAACAATTGTTTTACTGAGTAATGGTTCAATTTCAAAACCAAAGTGATATCAAACCAACAGTCCACTACATCGTAACAATGCCTTTGGAAATTTTTGGAAAATAATTAAAATTTTCTTTAATGAAAATTGAACCGTGACAAGTATATAAATATTTTGAAATTATCAAATTCACTTTTTGTTTAAATTAAAAACCTTTTCATCATAATCACAATATACTTGAATTCATTCATATCACAAATTTTTTTTATCAAAATTTCAAAGGTTCATAAATTTACGCGTCTGGCTTCTTTGCCATGTTCGACGAGAAAGCCAAGAGATTCTTGAGGGATGAATATTCCATGTTCTATTTTTCTATTACACATTTTGTGAATATTACCTACTCTAAAATGGTTTATTATTATAGTATAATGAAGCCTTACAATGTTGCTGACTTATAATGTGGATGAGGGAATTACACATTTAAATTCATATAAACTAAATAAAAAATAATAAAACTAAAAGTGAAATATAAAAACATAATTACCAATGAGATATTCACTAAATTCTGTGTACCGCAAGGAACAGTTTTGGGTCCATACTTGTTTATATAGTACATAAATGATATTGCAAACTGTTTAAAAGACTGTAAAATAAAGATTTTTGCTGATGATACTGTTTTATATATCCGGAACAAATAGGACAAAAAAATGTTTGAAATAATGAATTGGTAAACACATTTCAATGGATATGTGACAATAGTTTTAGTGTTAATTTTACTAAGAGACTAAGACTAAATATTATTTTGGGCAAACAAAGTATATTGAGAAATATTCAAATGGAACGATTAAAGGTGGTAACTCACCTATCAGCACAGCATTTGAACAGCGACTGATCATCACTAGGAAATTGTATTTCTTTATGTGAATTCAAATGCAAGCGCGCTTACCTAACAGCATCAGCACATCACCTGCAAGGCACGTCATGAAATCTAATAAGATAATTTCAATATTTTGGATTTTCCGTTTTTAACCTCCGACGCAAAAAGACGGGTGTTATAAGTTTGACCGCTATGGGTGTGTGAGGGTGTGTCTGTCTGTGGCACCGTAGCGCTTAAACGGCTGCACCGATTTGGATGCGTTTTTTTTTATTTGAAAGCGGGTGTTCTAGCGATGGTTCTTATACATATTTGATCAAAATCGGTTCAGCCGTTTCAAGGTAATGCGCTCTTTTGTTAGCTGCGGTAGGGATTTTAGACTCAAAATGGGTATTTACTTTACGTTCAAAAACATATGTGAGCCCTAAAATTTGAAACACCCATGTATGCTATATAATTATGCAAGATTATCGAATTCTTGATTTGAAGCTGCAGCCAAGATAACCAGCACATTAGAGTTCGTGCCAAATAGAAATAGCACCGTCAATCACAATGAATAAATAGTAGGAAGGAAGGAGCATAATATGTATGTTTTACCGTGTTAACTTTGCGAGTCAAAAGGAGTGGGTGTTTCGCCATATTGAGATTCGATTAAAATTGTCTAAAATGGTTAATTGTGTTGTGTTGCTTGTGGAACCATCAGGAACGCGCAAAATGTCGAAAATGGAATTACATGGCATAAGTTCACAGCTAAAATTTAATTTAACATTCTAATATTAAATGTAGTAAATTGTGTGGTTATGAATAGTGCAAAGTCGTGCATATCAGATTTAATTTTAAATAGATTCGATTCCACCAGATGCTTGTAAGTGAGCTTTATCCCTTTTTGGTTTAAGAATGCTTAATAATATTATGAAAACGTTAATATTCGTGGTTACACGCATTAAAATATAATGCAATAAATTATATTTATGAATGTCATCTTTACTCATATTTTATGTAACGCCACTGGAAATGTATTTAAGCAGCCGCCATCAGATTCGATTTGACTCGCAAAAATATTCTAAATGCTCCTTCCTTCCTACTCTTTATTCAATGGTCAATCATAATAGTTCGTAACATTATTTTTTTTAAAGGTAAGAAAATAATTGTACTATAGCATTTCTATGAATGCATACTAGAGAGTTACATTACCGCTTAATAAATAAACAAAAGTATAACTGTACTTATCATAACTTCTTTTTTTGTAACTAAGTTTAAAAATTTTAGAATAAAAATTAAATTCAAAATTTAAAAAACCCCCAACGCAAAAAATAAAAACAAAACAAAAAAGTCCACAAAAAAA
Source organism: Cantharis lateralis (assembly GCA_963170105.1). Taxonomy (NCBI): domain Eukaryota; kingdom Metazoa; phylum Arthropoda; class Insecta; order Coleoptera; family Cantharidae; genus Cantharis; species Cantharis lateralis. The sequence continues at coordinate 18,480,118 of OY720629.1, forward strand.
CAAAACAATAAAAAAGAAATGCAGACATTGAAAAAGTTAAAAATAATACCTGTCGTTGAAAAGAAAACATTTAAAAAGTCAAAAACAGTACCTATCGTTGAAAAGCCAACATTTAAAAAGTCAAAAATAATACCTATCGCTGAGCCATCAAATTCGATTGATAATTTGTACTTGTGAATTCATATATTATTATGAAATAAAATAATTTATATATTATCGTCAAATATTTATTGGCGTTTATATTTATTCGCAATCGGATTTTTTAAATTATTTACAAAAACCCGAATGATAATTATCATAAAAACAGCCAAAACAAAAGATATTTTGGCAACGTGAGCCACAAATAAATGAGGATTGCTTACATGAAAAGCAAATTTCGTTAACTTTTCTTAAAATTTTTCTCTTGTCCATTAATTTCGAAGCGAACCAGGCATATTGTATCATATCAGTGAATATCATTATAATTCTTTGGATTTTACGATATTCGCATGATTATTATTTTAAAATATAAAACAGATTTAAAAATAATATGCATAAAATAAAATTTACATAAAGAAAAAAAAAAGTTGTCGATCAGAGGTTTGAACCCGGTACCTTCGGTTTGTGAAGCTAGCGCTCTACCACTCCGCCACCGGACTATTTGCGAAGATTGAAAACTTTAAAATATATGAAGCACACGTAAACTTTCAAGCCCTTTTTCTCGAAATTGGGTGCCCATTGCGTTTTACGGCTTTAACATAGTATGAGTATTGTACACTACTATTACCACACAAAGCCTCATCCCAAACTTCATTTCCCAGATCGTGCATCCCCCTTGTGAGTAATACCTGTATATATTACAATTATAGAAATTGATGGATGGGCACGATAAGCTTTGCTCGTTGAAATAGCGCTATAATGTTCGCGACGGGGTACCGCTAAGATTAAAGCAATAATTAAATAGCTAAATAAAATAGGAAGATTTCAAATTTGATCGTATCGAAGTAAGTAGATCGGAAATGCTAGAAAATTAACAGATATTAGATCAAATGAGAGGTCTGACTTGACTTCAGCGGTACCCCGTCGCGACATTATAGCGCTATTTCAACGAGCAAAGCTTATCGTGCATCGAATTTGATGGCTCAGCGATAGGTATAATTTTTGACTTTTTAAATGTTCGCTTTTCAACGATAGGTACTGTTTTTGACTTTTTAAATGTTTTCTTTTCGTTACGTTACCTGTACGTTATCTGTACTCGGTTTGGCTGTTCGGTAGGTTTAGATTTTGTGCAAAAAAATTGTAATACAGTGTATTTATTATAATATTCTTGTTGAACTATATATTTTAGATAATATTTGTTTATAAAAATAAATTCTAAAAAAATTAGTTTAGCCGCAATTTGTACTCAAAATACGAATTTATTTACGAAATGCCTGTACGATCCTGAAGAGATATCATAATGGAACTTGTACTAAACGCAAGAGTCTTTAATTTACTATGACAAGACATAATTTTTATTTTTATTTTTACTTTGAAAATTTAATTTAATAATATAATTTTATAAATTATAAATAATATAATAAATTTATAAATAATAAAATTTAATAATAAAAAAAAAATTAAATGAATAATTTTTCAATACTTATTCAAAACGGAACGTTTATAAGAAAAGCATACATTTTTTGTTCCACAAATTTTTAGTTTTTCAAAGTAAAAAATCAAAATAAAAATTTTGTCATGTCATATTAAATATTATTGCGTTTAGTACAAGTTCCATTATGATATCTTATCAGGATCGTATAGGCATTCCGTAAATAAATTCATATTTTGTGTACAAATTGCGGCTAAACTAATTTTTTTAGACTTAATTTTTATAAACAAATATTATCTAAAATATGTAGTTCTACTAGAATATTATAATAAATACACTGAATTACAATTTTCTTTGCACAAAATCTAAACCTACCGAACAGCCTTAAATCAAATTAAGTTCTTATGCATTGATACTATTCTTCGATATCGTAAACATTAGTAAACCCGCTTTAAATTATATTTACACCAACTTGTGTATTGTAAGATTAAATAACATTATTTTCTTGATAATTGCATTCTAGCCTGCTGCCGTTGAACAACTTAGACGATGGACTTCTGCCGAAGCTTTAGGAGACATTACTATAGCGCCTGATTGTTCAAACCGTGTTGCTCCAAATATTAGTATTAGTGATGATAACATTACTAATGGATCATCAGTGTCTCGTGATGAAGGGGTTGATCACCAACTGCCTTCCCCACAAGAACAAGTACACGTCATAGCTCTTAAGTATGTATTTTTTCGTTATTTAGTTATTGTAGACTCCCAATTATATCTGAGCAGTCGCGAATATTTAGTTATATCGAGTAATCTAAAAAATCGCGAATTTAATGACAATCTTTTTTAAGTTAAATATTATTAATCCGGTCTACAGATTTAATTACTAGTAGTGCATTTTTGGACCTATTACTAAATACAAAAAAAAACAAAAATTTTAGTAATACTGGATCAAAAATTCCTTACAGTATTGAAGTCTTTACTTGGGTCCCGAAATTCTATAATGTTCCTGAAAAATTGAGAGTCTACATTTTATATTAATGTTATTATTAACATGTGACACAATTTATAATAATTATTATTTAACGTGTAGAGAAAAATTAAATATCTGAATTTTTAATTCAATGGTTTTAATCTAATATTAGGTACGTGAATTATGAATTTAAATAAAAATATGTTTTTTCTCTAATATGTAAAATAATAATTACTATAAATACTCCTTATATTACATTCCCACGATTTTCAACCTTTTTCAACACGCGGCACATTTGGTAAGAACTATTGTTTTAACTTTTTATCTAGTAAAGTAATGAGTCGAAAGTTAGTTGGATAAATTTCAATCACATCAAAACATTACTTATAATCTCTCAATTCTCCAGATTTTTTTTACTATAACTTCTTTCATATTTGTTTAATGTCAAAAATAATCAATTTTAAATAAAAGTAGGTGGAACACACTTATTAAATTAAATTCTTTTTAAAGCACTATTAAGGTGCTCGCTCACTTAGGCGAAACGATGTGACGCGAATTTTATCTCTTAGAGAAGTTTACTTAGAATCAAATGAGAACCCGCACATTAGGAATATTCGTCTTAATGTGCGGGTTCCCATTTGATTCTATGTAAACTTCTCTAAGCGTCAAAATTCGCGTCGCTCCGCGTCGCATCGCATCGCCTAAGTGAGCGAGCACCTTTAAGGTGCGAGCACATTAGGCGAAACGATGCGGTGCGAGGCGACGCGATATTTTTTTGGAGTCCGCACACTAAAAGCGAAGTTTCTGTGTTTATCTGTCACCTCGAAAGAATTGTGGTTAGAAAATTCTGATAGGACGCCCCGAACGTCATCTATGATGATAAAAAATTTATTCACGAACGTCAAACTTACAATATCAATGTTGAAACGTTCCGATATGTGCTCCGATCAATCCCGACAGCTGCCAATCGATCACGAAGACGATCTATTTGCCGCGTCGCTTCGCTTCAACCCCGTACACTTAAGCGAAGCTACGCGATAAACCGTCGCTCGAATGCCTCTCAGGCGATTCAAGCGATGACGCGCCGCATCGCAATGCTTCGCGTCGCCTTAATGTGCGGGTTCCCATTTGATTCAATGTAAACTTCTCTAAGCGTCAAAATTCGCGTCGCTCCGCGTCGCATCGCATCGCCTAAGTGAGCGAGCACCTTTATAGTGTATTAAAAAAATTTTAATAATGTTTGTTTGAATTTTCGCACGATTTAAGGCGAATTTTCATTATAAAAATGTGCAAACATAAAATTTTGCAAAAACACCTTTTTAATATGCTTGGCGAGTAGGATAAAAATTGCGTTTCAAACCATTCTGGAGACGAAGGTTTTGGTCGAAATACCATTTATTTAATAATTTCGAGATTCGGTAACAATATTGGTCCAGAAAATAAAAAAAACAGAAAAGAAAACAATAGGGTATTTAACTAAAATTTTAAAACCTCACTAATGGTGGGTTTCATAAAGGTATCTTAAAATTTAAACTACGATTAAAATTATAACCATAGTTACAACAATTAAAATGCATTGTTGTTATATTGTTTGAATATTATAATCCTAGATTGAATTTTAAACCTCATTTGTGAAACCCAGCATAAAGGTGCCTGTTGACAAGGGGAACCCAATTCCATTTCTGAATTTGCATCTTGCGATGGTAATGATCTCCGCGGAGTAACGGATGTAATAGGAGGTACTGGATCATTATTTGATGGCACATCTTCTACAGAATCTTAAACATAATTTTGAGTTTGCTGCATTGGAATTTCACCTGAATATGGAAGCATTTGATGTACGTCTTTTCAGTATTGAATTGCCGTCGTCAACTTCGTAATGTAAAGATCCTGTCCGTCCAACTATGGTGCCCCATTTCCATTTATCAGAAGGATATGAGTAATTCCTAACTTGGACCTTATCACCATTTGCAGAGTTTCTGAATTTTTCATCATTTGGTAATGATTTTTCTCTAGTTTCAGTTGTGAGGTCCCATCTTATTAAATCGAGTCTAGTACGGATGTTTCGTCGAAACATGAGTTCGGTTGGACTTGTGTTAGTTGTCATATTTGGTGTTTTTCAATAGTGCATTGGGAATTTAAATAAACTCATCTTGAATTCACCGCTTTCGGACAATAGATTTCTCAGGCTTATTTTAATTGTTTGAATGTAGCGTTCGGCTTGTACATTGGTTGCGGGATGGTATGGTGCAGTTGTTTTGTGATTAATTCCATTTAATTTTAAAAAATTTTCAAATTCGAATGATTTAAAATTAGAACCATTATCTGTAACTATTGTGATCGGTAATCCAAATCTTGCAAATATCTCTCTCAAAATGTTGATAGTTGTCGTAGACGTGATTGACTAAAATGTAAGTTCCGTAGAATGGTCCAGCGTAATCAAGATTACTCTTTGCCATGGTACCGTTGCATGTTCCCACGGGTGCATTCCTATTTTTGCCGGATTATTCCTAGTCTTACTGTATGTATAACATTCCTTGGACATCTTGTCAATATCGCTGTCAATTCCAGGCCACCAAACATAGCTTCTAGCTAGTAATTTCATTTTGACTATACCTGTATGTGCAATGTGTAATTCTGATAATATTTGTTTTCGTAACTTTTTCGGAATTGTCACTCGAATACCTCTTAATAAACATCCATCTTGAATTGAAAATTTTGTTTCGTTTAATCTAAATGGTAATTTTTCACCGGTTTCTACTGCTAAATAAATGTTCCTCAATTCTGAATCTTTTACTGTTTCTATCTTGATTTCTTTTCTTGTAATTGGTAAGCTTTCTATTTAATTTATTTGAAAAATTTCATTTGCATCGTACTCATTTACTGTATCTGGAAGTGGTGCTCTCGACAAATAAACTGCATTGGCGTTATGAATTGCTTTTCGATATTGAATATTGTAATTAAATCCTGAAAGATAATTGGCGTAGTGTAACAGTCTTACGGCTGATATAGCTGGTAAATCCTTTTCGGAATGGAAAATTCTACTAAGAGCTTGATTGTCCGTTATCAATGTAAATTTTCGACCGTAACAGTATTGAAAGAATTTTTTCATACCCCATATTATTGCTGTAGCTTCCTTATCGATTTGACTATAATTTTGCTCTGCTTTATTTAAAGATCGTGAAGCAAATGCAATTGGTCTTTCTATCCCGTTCGGCATGATATGTGAAATTACGGCTCCCAATCCCACAGGTGAAGCGTCGCGTCGGTAGCCACGATCAGAGGCAAATTCCCATCAAATGGCGTAAGAACCTGTGTGCTTGTTAATTCCGATTTAATATTCATGAAAGCTTTTTCGCATTGAGGTGTCCATTGATAAATTATACCCTTTTGAAGAAGTTTATAAAATGGATTTAATTTAGATGATAAATTTGGCAAGAATCGTTGCTAGTAGTGTATCAAACCCAGAAATGTGCGTAATTCTGTCAAATTCCTTGGTTGAGGGCTCTTGGTAATAGCTTCGACCTTATCCTTAAGGGTATGTAGTCCATTAGCTTCAATTTTGTGCCCTAGGTATGTAATTTCGCTCTGAAAAAAATTGCATTTATCCTTATTTAGGTGTCAATTGTACTTTCTCAATCTTTCAAAAACTGCTTTTAAACGTTTTTTTTAATATCCAGTGTACAAAAGTAAACACCTCCTTTCATTTCGTTGAATATATCTTGAATTACGGGAATAGGATAGCAATCATCTAAAATTAAACTAATTATAACTAAATAGTTATTAACAATTGTATATTACCGTAGCAAGTATAGAACTGTGATATGCTGATAGTTTTGGACGAGTTCTGGGTTCCATCGTTGATGAAATCAACAGTTTTGATCCTCCCGCATACCATCCTAAAGAGTTCCGGCCTCTGCTGCTACCCAAATAGTTATTAACAATTGTGTATTACAGAAGCAGAAGACAAAATTCGTATAAAACACTCAGCATCTCATAGTTGTATACTTGCTTCTGTAATAAACAATTGTTTATAACTATTTGAGTAGCACCAGAGGCCGGAACTCTTAACGATAGTATGCTGAAGGATCAGAACTTACGATTGCACCCTCAACGGAACCCAGAACTCGTCCTAAACTATCAGTAAATTATAATTCAATACTTGCTACGGTAATAAAGAATTATTTATTACTATTTAGGTACAATTAGAGGCCGGTACTCTTTTCTGTGGTATGCAAAAGGGCTAAAGCTGTCCATTACAACATCGAAAAAGCTCAGAACTCAACCCCGAGTATCAGAATCTCATGGAAATAATATCCTTTAAATTCCATTTTTAAGTTTCATTCCATGAAACTATCCTTAAAATTAAAATATTACAAAATAAAGTATGGTTTATTCTACTTCTCTATGCTCAAATACTTTAATTCTAATCAGATGCTATAATAAATATAAATAAAAGTTGGCATCTCATTGTTTTAAAACGCTATTTCAAGGGTAAATCAGCGGAACTATTTTGAAAATCTATCGGAATATATAGAACTATGTTGAATTCAACGCCTAGATACTCAAATACTTTAAATATAATGAGATGCTATATGTATTTTGTACTGTTATGTGTTGGATGCAACCACGTATGAAGATTTTTTTCGGATGCTGATAGTTGATATGCTAGGTTCACAGTGATCCCAGCCGACCAACTTTGTCATCGGTGATCCATATTTTCAAATTTTAAATTGATATTATGGTTAGTTGCAGTGTTTGTGGGACTTCTAATGTAAAACTAAAAAAACTCATTAATTTGTGGTGTAACTTGGCACGAGTAATTAATTCGAATTATTAAATAATTTTATAACAAAAACATAAATTTGTAAGGGTACTGACGGTAATGTGCTTAAATCATTGGCGTACATATTACGAAGTAATCCTATGTAATTATTTGCATTAAAACCCGTTTTTATAATTTGTATTTCCAAAAAATGAGATGAGAAAGGCTATTTGGTTCAAAAATATCAAAATTCCGGAATATTGGTCTCCAACTCCATCTTCATGTTTGTGTTTAAAACATTTTAGTGACTATGCTACGCCCCTGGCAATTATATCAACCGGCCGCCATAGACGACCAACTTCACTTGGACTTGGTATTAAGGTATTCATACGCTCGTTCCTCCCTATTCTATATTCTAAGTTTTAAACGCTCATTTATGGTCACGTGGTGTGTTACGTCATAGTTCATATTGCAAACTTTTTCACCCACATGTCCACACAAATTTGTGTGATCATCTTTCTGACCAAAGATGGAATGTCATGCCGATGTCAAACATAACACCAACTTAACCTTAAAAATAACAACGCGGAAAATTTAACTAACCACGTACTAGCGCCAGTGACGGCTTTAGTTTACATTAAAACAGTTCCGATTTATGCCTTTTAGGGAACAACTTCGTGCTTTTGAAATTAAAGTGTTTTTTTCCGCCGATTTTTTGTGCTTATGTATCGACTATTATATTTGCTATTTTTTTTTCTATTTTTTAATTTTAGTCAAACACTCTATTCTGAAAAAGCTCACTTAATGGACTGTATGCTGCAACATAACTTGAATTCGGTGGTAAATCGGTTGCAAAATCATGGAAAACATGTTAATCAGAAAAAACGTTTAAAATGACCCTCGCTCATCAAAAACAGATATTAAAATTTGAATACAAGATAAATGGATAATCGTTGGAAAGACGCTAATCATATGTATAAGGATCTTGGAATAACAATTGATACAAAGCTAACATTTAATGCACATATAAGTAGCATTGCAAAAGAAGCGTTCAAAATGCTTGGATTTATGATAAGAATCTATACAAAAGTTTTACACACATAAAAGCAATATGCACAATATTCAATACAAAATTGTAGTACCCACGCATGAACACGCATTTCATATATGGAGTCCCTAATACGAAACTAATGCCCGTTTTCACCAACAATTCCCTAACATTAGGAGTTCCCTAACGTTGAGATAAGAAACTCTTATGTCAAATTTGGTTTTCACCAAGCGATAAAAGTTCCTATGAGCGTTAAGAAATCCCTAACCTTAGGTATCCGATTTACCGACCCCTAAAGTGTTAGGTATTCCTAAGCGATTGCATTATAGTCAAAAAGTGAGCGCAGTATGACAACTCGTTTGACAATAAATTAACGTTTCATAAATTATATAAAAAGCAAGAAAAACACATTTTATAATACAACTTCTCGCCATGGATGATATTAGACTTTTGGATAGATGGGAAAGATTTGACGATTCATCAGATGATGAAGTTGTATACCCCAGAACCATTAATGGTTGTTTAAACAACGGGGAAATTATTTTGATAGTTTCAATGAAGTGGAATTTGCTACATGATTTCGGTTAAGAAAACAAATTGTTTTGGAGGTTTTATGCTACTGGAAGCCACCTGTTACATGTAGGTGACTTTTCAGGTGCAAGTGTTAGCACCAGTTGTAGAATTGTTAAGAGAGTTTCCGAAGCTATTATTCCAAATTTGACACCTCAATTTGTAAAATTTCTTACAACCGAGAGTGAAATGTCTGAAGAAAAAGCAGATTACAATCAAATATGTGGTTTCCCAAATGTGTTAGCAACAATTGATTGTACCAATACCAATAGAATTAAACGAATTTGAAATATCCGTCCAAGCATCTAATTTATTTTTATTAGTATAACTATCAGTTTTTCTACTTAACAAGACCCAATCTTTTCTGACGCACGATATTAGCTTAAATTTTTCCTACGCTGTAAAAATTGGGCATCTCTTACGGTTTGCTGCCGTTTTTAATTAACACAATATATTGCGATGTCCAAATGCGTAAAATTTGTTTTGAAGCTAAAGAAAACCTAATTAATTACCTTTTTGAACATCCATCCCTTGTTATAAGCTTGCGATTCCTTTGACTTATTGATGTTGAATAATTAAAGCAAGTTAGTCAAATTAATTTATAATTTAATCGAAAATTAAACGAATTTAGATTTTACAAATTTCACAGCTAGGCAAATTTCGCATTGCAAAAAGTTTTAAATTTTTGATGTTTTTAATTTTATTCCGTATTACATCGGTTTATCAAATAAATCAATTTCATCGAATTGTAACTTTAATCATATTTAAGATTGAGTAATTTTTTCAACTATCTAGATAAAGTTGCAATTTTGATGGCAAAAATACAAATTTTTTAATAAATCAATTTTATCGTGGTTTCACTTAACGTAAAATTAATCGTTCCTGCGCTTTTAAAATGTTCTCACCCTATTAGTTTGAAGTTTTCTTTGGTTTGTTGTAATTTGTTTCACCTTCTGTCGTGAATAAATTTTTGATTCTTCTTTCTGTTTAAATTATTAAGTTAAGTTAAGCACTCTTACTCTGAATTTGTAATTTCAGGTAAGTAAAATATTTTAATTGAATTTATCAATAACAATTAAATTTTAATTTTATTTAAATTTTTGACTCGGGGCTTTAAATTTCGAACTTGACGAAATGACGTCCTTGTCCAGAATGAATTACCTTTTAAATTTTTCTCCTTCCTTGATTTTTGTAACTTAGAAAACCTTTTAGTTTTCGAACTTATAGTGGTGGGATTGCAGATTCGGCGCATTATAATTTTAATCACTTGCGTTGATTTAAACACTTTATTTTAAAAATTTATAAAAACTGATTGAATACCGATCGATTTCCTTGATAAATTTGGCATTTGTCTTTTCATTCAAAGATCTTGGACCAAAAACATCTTTCTTATTCTTAATTGTTGAAGATTTTAAATCAAATTTTCCCCAGCTGTGTTTTTTAATTTAACTTAAATGTTATCAAAAAATATGAAACCGAACTATTCATCATCATGGAAGTTTCAAAATTAATCCCTGTTTTAAAAAATTTTATTTATATCAAAAGATGTGAGTTCAAAATGAAACATGACAATATGTACACAATATTGTAATGTCACTACAAATTCAATATGTATGACGTTTAGGACCCGTATTAGTTCATTTGTTGACTGTAAAAAATACCTAGCAAGGGAACTTCCGGTTAAGAAATTCCTATCTTGTTGAAATGCAAATTTTCCTAAGTATTATTTTATGGAATACCTAGCGTAAAGAATTCTTTAGTAGGGAATTTTTAAATAAATGTTGGTGAAATCGGGCATAATAAACCGAAGGTTTTTGAAGTTTTTACATTGGAAAAAGTATGAAATTTTGGAAAAAAAATGGGAAATCGATTAATGGTAAAAGAAAAAGTAAAAAGCAAGGAATATTGAGAGTAGGCACATGGAATATACGAACACTAAATGAAGCCTGGAAAGATGAAAGAAGTGGCAAGTGAACTTATGAGGTATAAAATAGAAGTGGACGCCTTGCAGGAAATAAGATGGAAAGGAGAAGGAGAGATTAACGGAAAGGAATTTGTCTTTTTGTACTCCGGAGATGACATACAGGGGAGAAATGGTACAGGTTTCATGATTACTAAATGATTGAGAGAGAAAGTTCTGCATTTTAAACCGATGGGCGGACGGCTGTCGTACTTAAGAATACAGATGAAACCTAATAATCTGTCGTTGATAAACGTTTATGCTCCAACCGAAGACAGCAGCGATTATGAAAAGGAACAATTTTATAGCGACTTGGAACAATTATATGACACGGTCCCAAGATATGATACGGCGGTTATCCTGGGCGATTTTAATGCAAAGATAGGAAAAGAAAGTTATATAGAAGGTGCTGCAGGTAAAGAAACAATCCACACAGAAACGAATGACAACGGGAATAGATTATGTTATCTGACTGCAGGGCTTGAAATGATAATTAGTAGTACGAAGTTTAGGCACAAGAAGCTGCACAAGATGACCTTGATGTGGCCTGGTGGAGGAAATCTAGATGGAAACCAGATTGATCATGTGATGGTGACAAAAAGGAGGGCTACATCAATAAGAGACGTGAGGTCATATAGAGATGCAAACTCTGATACGGATCATTTTCTGGTGGTCGCAGAAATCAAACAGAAAACAAAGATAGAAGACATACAACATGAGGACAGGAAGCTAATAGCAATTGAAAAACTTACCATTGAAGCTAACAAGAGAAAATATGAGGATAGAGTGACAAAAGAATTAGAAACTAAGGAAGATAGTAATAACATAAATGTAAAATGGAGCAGTATAACAGAAAGCCTTAAAACAAAATAATGCAAAAGAAATACTAGGCTACAAAAAGAAAGGAATATGGAAAGCATAGTTTGACGAGGAATGCGAAGAAATGAACAAATTCAAAAGAGAAACAAGAATTAAATTGTGTATTATCTCCTTATGCAAGATTATAATTATGTATTTGATTGGGCAAGAAAATACCTTTTCTCAAATCAATTATTATAAGAATGAAATGGCGAAGAAACAACGAACAAGAACACTACAATGAATAAAGAAGTCAAAGGATAGCAGGATATTGGAATTTTAAATCAAACTAGATCTTTTTGCTCAGTCGACGTTTCGGATGCTGAATGCATCCATCTTCAGGACTATAATGGAAAAGAACAATGCAATCACAATCGACTATAGAAAATAACGCAAACTCACAAAACAAAACAAAACAAGGTTTATTGTTATTAAACATTAGCATCCGAAACATCGACTGAGCATAACGTTCTAGTTTGATTTAAAATTCCAATATCCTGCTATCCTTTGACTTCTTAACTTATTTTTGGAGGAGAATAGTATTTTCGCACTACAATGAATACAAAAGAAAACGATTAGAAGCTCATAAACTCTACAAGCGTAAGAAGAATGAATGGATTGACGAAAAAATGAGAGAGATAGAGACAAGTGGTGCGAATAACGATACAAGGACCTTCTTTAAACAAATTAAGAATACGAAAAAGACATACAAGATAAAAGACAGAGGATTGAAAAATGAAGGAGTACTTAAGAATGGAAATGTATAGGTTGAGAAAATATGGGAGAATCACTTCTGAAAACTACTGAATAGTGAATACGGTACAAACAGAATTAAGAGAACGAGAGCAGACAGAAGGCACACCTACAGAATATGCAATAGACGAACCAACGAATGAAGAAATCATGGAAACAATCAAAAACTAAAACCGAAAAGTACATGGCTCCGATAAAATTGTGGCAGAAATGATCAAGAATGGAGGAAAAAGGTACATACTGAAATATGCAAACTGATATGGTAGGAAGAAATCATGCCAGATACACAGAGAAGAAGGTTTCTTTATATTTAATAAATTGTCTGTTACTCAAATAAACTCTTCTATTAAATAGTGGCAAATAAATATTTCTTTAGTGGTAACCAATTATTTAGTTAAAAATATTACTTTAACTCACATCAAACATATATTTGTGGTTTGCAACAAATAAATAAACTTGTTTCGTTAAAATAATTAATATTTGCTACAATTATTACAATCTTGATTCAAAGGCAACAATGATTTTTTATAATTAAAAAAATTTACTTTTGCTTTAAGATTTGCTTTACTTTATTCTAATAAATCATTTCTTTAATTTAAAAACAGATTTATTTAAGTTAATAATGTTGCAAACAGTTTGTTTTTAATTCCCGACGCAAAACGACGGGTGTTATAAGTTTGACCGCTATGTGTGTGTGAGGGTGTGTCTGTCTGTGGCACCGTAGCGCTTAAACGGCTGAACCGATTTGGATACGGTTTTTTTTATTTGAAAGCGGGTGTTCTAGCGATGGTTCTTATACATATTTTATCAAAATCGGTTCAGCCGTTTCAAGGTCATCCGCTCTTTTGTTAGCTGCGGTAGGGATTTTAGACTCATAATGGGTATTTACTTTACGTTCAAAAACATATGTGTGCCCTAAAATTTGAAACAACCATGTATGCTATATAATTATGCAAGATTATCGAATTCTTGATTTGAAGCTGCAGCCAGGATAACCAGCACATTAGAGTTCGTGCCAAATAGAAATAGCACCGTCAATCATAATATAGTTGGTAACATTATTTTTTTTAAAGGTAAGAAAATAATAGTATAGCATTTCTATGAATGCATAGGGCGATAAGCGAGAGAGTTACATTACCGCTTAATAAATAAACAAAAGTTTTTTAGATATTATAAAGGTGCGAGCACATTAGGCGAAACGATGCGGTGCGAGGCGACGTGATATTTTTTTGGAGTCCGCACACTAAAAGCGAAGTTTCTGTGTTTATCTGTCACCTCGAAAGAATTGTGGTTAGAAAATTCTGACAGGACGCCCCGAACGTCAACGTTCCGATATGTGCTCCGATAAATCCCGACAGCTGCCAATCGATCACGAAGACGATCTATTTGCCGCGTCACTTCGCTTCAACCCCGTACACTTAAGTGAAGCTACGCGATAAACCGTCGCTCGAATGCCTCTCAGACGATTCAAGTGATGACGCGCCGCATCGCAATGCTTCGCGTCGCCTTAATGTGCGAGTTCCCATTTGATTCTATGTAAACTTCTCTAAGCGTCAAAATTCGCGTCGCTCCGCATCGCATCGCATCGCCTAAGTGAGCGAGCAACTTAACTGTACTACTTATCATAACTTCTTTTGTAACTAAGTTTAAAAATTTAAAAAAACCCCAACGCAAAAAATAAAAAAAAACAAAAAAGTCCACAAAAAAAACAAAAAAGAAAAGCAAACATTGAAAAAGTTAAAAATAATACCTATCGTTGAAAAGAAAACATTTAAAAAGTCAAAAACAGTACCTATCGTTGAAAAGCGAACATTTAAAAAGTCAAAAATAATACCTATCGCTGAGCCATCAAATTCGATTGAGTAATACCTGTATATATTTCAATTATAGAAATTGATGGATGGGAACGATAAGCTTTGCTCGTTGAAATAGCGCTAGTTGAATGTCGCGACGGGGTACCGCTAAGATTAAAGCAATAATTAAATAGCTTAATAAAATAGGAAAATTTCAAATTTGATCGTATCGAAGCAAGTAGATCGGAAATGCTAGAAAATTAACAGATATTAGATCAAATGAGAGGTCTGACTTGACTGAAGCGGTACCCCGTCGCGACAATAATAATATGGCAACGGAGATGTGATGGAGGAAGAAGAAGAAACCTAACTCAAATTTCAATCTCAATTTTTTTATTTTTTTTTCATGAATGAGTATTGAAGTTGTGGAATAGGCCTACTAGGGATACCACGAAAAAAAAACGCACCTAGTACTCAATCTCCGTGGGTGGTCTGGAATAGAGTACCAAAAAAAATAGAGATTACGTTTATGTATGTATTAACATACTCAATGAAAGTATGAATAAAAACTTTTTTCATAAATATTTCACGAAACAAAATTCTTATAAACACTTATTTTGACATTAATTTTTTTTGCAAACTATTCGTTGTAGGCTAAACAGTGAGGGATACTTTTTTATAGATAATTCTTTCAGCTTTAATTTAGTATATAGGTATTTTCTAGTACACTTGATATTTTAGGAGATATTTGTGAAAAATCGATTTTAAAGCAATTTTCACTTCTTAAAACCACTCTTAAAAGTTAAGCACATTCGATATCACCGGGGACTTTTGGGAGAATAATCAGGACCCTAAGATATAACAAAAACACAAACAAAATCTTTTGTTCGATTTATTCCGAATAAAAATCCTAACTTCTGTGGACTATACGTCATTTTAGCAAAGCTGAGATTTTCAGAAAAAATATGTGATACATACATAGGTACGTACTAGATAAAAAGCGTATGCGAAATTTCTAATAAGTCATTTCCATTCCCCCACTCTTTCGAACAGCTGACTGGGAGGTTATGTCAAATCCAATGTCAATCCAATGTTATGTGATTTGTGAGGTTATGGGTAGTTTTGTTAAAAATTTTAATTTTTCAAGAATTTTGTCGATTTTTGTTGCACTTTTAGTTTATGTGATCCAACAGGGATTGTTTTATAAAAAGTGGAACAAATAAAATTCACTATGCTTGCAAATACATACTTGAATAAATCTGAAAAAATTCAGGAATTGAAAACCATATGGTCGGTAACTATTTTTATAGTTGATGCAAAAATATTGTCATCTATATCTCGGAATCGAGATAAATTGAAAACTAGAAAAATTTATATGAATAAAACTGTAGAGAATGAAATTTACAAGAAAAAATGCCTATAAATTTTTCTATTTTGTCGCACCGATTCCGAGATATAGATGACAGTATTTTTTGTATTTTACTGACATGAGTCTAGTTTAAGTCGCTGTCAGTCAGAAACGGTGCGACAAAATTGTAAAATTGTATATTAATAAATTGAAGATGATGAAATTTCCAACAAAAATGTCTAAAATGTTTTGCTCTAAAATCGATTTTTATATGACAAAAAACGGCTTAGAAATGTTCATTTTGCATTGGCAACATAGGAGTGTACGAATACTTTTTACACTCACTGTGGCTACATACCCCTGTATTCATAAAAATTTTAGAAAGTTAAAATAGGTTTAAAAACCCTTTAAAATGCATGTGTCCATAAAACACCAATCACAAACGTTCGTTAGTCAATATTGTACGGTTTTCATTGGTTGTTGAAGTATAATAGGTTAAAACACTCTTTAAATATTTTAAGAATTCAGGGTAGGTAAAAATTATTTATTTTATTTTATAAAAAATGTACTTTAAATTATTAACCTTTAGCTTGCGACCTTGTCGCAAAATCCAGCGGTCGACCCTTCGTAGCACATTGGTTGAAAATTGCTGTTGTACACTTTACTGATAGATTACATTTTATACAACATACTAAATATAATTATTATAATTTTATCATTTATTTCTTATAATTTATATTAGCTAGTTGATAACGACATTTTTTTATATATTTGTAATTTAAACTTACTATTTATATTTATACCTTATATTTTATTTCTAGATTTCCTGCTGAAATTGTAGCTATTGATGTGACTGGTAAATATTTTAATAGAATGTCTATTCAAAGGCGCTCTTTCCTTCATAAAGATATTTTAAATCGTACCAATGGAGTTGATGTTACTGTTGGCAGTAAAATGAAGCAGCGTAAGCCGCGAAGTCGACGAAGGAATACACTAGCGGGCACAGATCAAAAAGAAATTGAAACTGCAATTATCGCAGGGTATGTTTTATTTTGTGTATAATTTTTTTTTTTTTTTTTATAATAAGCATAACAACATTATGCCAGTTGTAATATTATACAAGTGGTTATTCAGTACCTTACCCGAACTTTGGGTTCGAGGAGGATAAAAGTATTGTAGTGAGCAGAAGAAATGCGAGTTTACTATTTGTTGAACAAGAAATTCTGTTAAATACAAAGTTTCCGAATTAACTCTCTACATCAGTTAATTGTATAGGAGCAACCTTTTCGGATAAGTACAGAATTAACGTAGGTATTCAATGACAAAATTGAACCGCTTTGGCACTTTTGTTACGTTTTTGAAACTTTCTTCAGTGGTTAGTGTTATTTCCACAAAATCAGTAGAGATTCGAAAATTGGGTCATGTGATCGATCTATCAAAGATTGACGTATACATCTGTGCTAGAAAATGGCATAAGTCAAAAATAATTCTTTTTCAGGGTGGTATAAAAATTAGTGTGGTGGAGATTAACTTCTGACGTTATAAATAATTTTATAAAACGTATTGATTAAAGATAGTATAGTAGTTCTCACAGAACTTTAGACCTCGTCATAATAAGCTGAATGTAGAACACACAACTGATTATTTGCATTGACAAATGCAAATGATATGTATGACAAGGATAGAAATAAAATATTTTGTCATCTTCACGCGATGTAATGGCGACATACGTTAGAAATATTGGAATTTGAAACATTGTAAGTTAGAGAAAGACAGAAGATAGTTGTACAACCTTAAATACATATATACATATCAATTAAAATTACCATTGATTTGACTTTTATTAGCAAAATGTCACAATAAGGTTATAAACGATTTTAAACTCTATTCAGTGGCGGCTCGTTCTATTATTTGCAGGTTGCAAAATCGCCAAAAATTATGCTATATGAGTAATATTTAATTTAATGGTATGTATAATACTTTATCGGCAAACGTAGCGAAAGCGACGCCTTCCAAGCTTGTAGTGGGAAGAGAAACCGTATTCAAGGTAAAAAAAGCGTGGTGCCCTGAAATTTTCTTGAAGAAAGAATCGTGGTACCCCGAAAGTCTTGGAAAGGGCGTGGTGCCCCGAAAGTACTTGGCAAGAACGTTTGTTCAGACAATACATTTAACACGAGATCGAGAATTATTTTGGTAAATGGGAAAAGCTGCAACCCCCACATATCTAAAGCACAAGCCGCCACTGTTCCAATTAATGTATAGTTTTAGGTTAGACTACAACAGCGGTTTTAATTTACCGCTTCTATTTTACTTCACAAAAATTTATGTTTACAAACATACATTTGACTAGTGATTCTCATCTTAGTTCGTATGGTTTAGAATTATAACGAGGTCTAATGTTCCGTGAGAACTACTATATTTGTGTATTATGTTTTTTGGTCAATGATGATAATTCGGCCATAAACGTCAATGTTCGGACAATAACGTCAATGACCATGCAGTTTGGGCAATGTTGACATTTAAAATTACATATATAGTTTTTACATCATTGTCCGGGTAATGACGTTATTGCCCAATACAAAATGGGCAATGATGAAACTACTATTATTACTTTAGAATTTTTAAATATTCGATGCCATTAATTGGAATTAATAATGTTTAAATATAAATACTACAAATAATGTAGAAACGTAAACGCAACGCAAATTTCTCATAATCAATTAACCTTATTTTAAATCAGCTGCTGCACTGCGCCATATTGGTTTAACTTGACATACTAGAAATAGGTACACGTTCTACGGCTACTTACGAATATCACAACGTGTGGTAGGTATGTGCTGTTATGGGAGATACCATAGTCATATTACACCCTAGTAAACTTGGGTATATTTACCACGGTGTAAATTTACCACTGAATATACCAGAGAGTGTGATGTATACGATGAACGCAACACACGTAAATGTCACTTGCCAGTTGACTGTCAAAATTTTTTATAGTATTTATTCTATAATTATCATCATTGTCCAATCCTTTCTAGCCAATAATAGACCGGGAGATAGTGACAGATTTTGGGATACGATTTTACGCAGTATGCCTTTGAGATGACAATATTGTCCGTGTATTCTGATCATAATAAGCCATGATTAAAAAAATGCTCATGTGTCCTTCATATTAAAAAACGATTCGCCATTTGTTCGAAAATGAGGTGGTTTGGTACGATTTTACCCAGGCTGCCATGTGTTTTGCAATAAAATTCAATATAAAATTTACTCGGAAAACCATTGGCATACCGTTCGGGTGGGACCAAAGGGCTGAAATCGTCATGTCAACTTGTATTTAAATAAGGAAGAATTCCACGATTTTACCCAGGCTGCCATTGATAAGTACACAAGTTCGTGTTATAAAACAGCTGTAAAAAAAATGGCATATCGATCGCGTATGTCCAAGTACTGTTTATATTGCAAAATATTTGTACTGTTATGGAATAAAATGCTACGATTTTACGCAGTATAAATTTTGTTGTAATATTAAATTTGTATCCTAAATTGCTTATATCTAAAATGGCATACAAGTTATACGTGTTCTTCATATTAAAAAATTAAAATAAAGTTGCAAATTTGATAAAAGAGAATTCCACGTTTTTACCCAGTATGCCTTTCTGGTATTATTGAAATCATGGTATATGCAGGTGGAATAAAAAAAGGCATACAAGTTGAACGTGTTCTTCATATTAAAAAATCAAAATGAAGTTGCAAATTTGATAAAAAAGAATTCCGCGTTTTTACCCAGTATGCCTTTCTGGTATTATTGTAATCATGGTATATCTAGGTGGAATAAAAAAAAGGCATACAAGTTGAACGTGTTCTTCATATTAAAAAATCAAAATGAAGTTGCAAAATATATTCATACCTTAGATTCATACAAATCTGCGTTTTTACCCAGTATGCCTTTCTGGTATAATTGTAATTATGGTATATGCCGATAACTTGATAGTAATCATACAACATTTTTATAGTAATAATAAAAACCAAGAAACTCATGTCACACTTAAAGTTTAGTTTTATATTAACATAAAAATACTCAAAAAATTCACGAAAATACGAAGCGCAGCGGCTCATTTAGAATAATGTATCAATCAAATAAAACTTTTATATAAAATCAACTTTCTTGGACCCTATAGTTTCATTTTAAATTTAACGTCTTAATTTTTAAATTAAATGCAAGAATATGTGCAACTTGCAGATTCGGCGTCGACTGAAATTTAAACGCTTAGATAAATAACTATGATTACGAGTGTAAAAGATACTATGTTTATATAATAACTCTGGAGCGAGACATTTATACATGCTACATGCTACTATAATAGTGGTAGTCACGTGGTACTGATGCTTCTATTTCGAGTAACACTATAAAACGTAGAATGTTTTTAATCTATTTTGCAACTTTATTTTGATTTTTAAATATGAAGAACACGCACAACTTGTATGCCTTTTTTTATTCCACCTACATATACCTTGATTACAATAATACCAGAAAGGCATACTGGGTAAAATCGTAGAATTGTTTCAATCTATTGTGCAACTTCATTTTGATTTTTTAATATGAAGAACACGTTCAACTTGTATGCCTTTTTTTATTCCACCTAGATATACCATGATTACAATAATACCAGAAAGGCATACTGGGTAAAAACGCGGAATTCTCTTTTATCAAATTTGCAATATTTTTTGCGTATGCCTGTAGTTTGGACAATCTCAAACGGTATGCCAATTTCAAGAACATTATAAGTTACCATAAATTGTATGAAAATAGAATGGCATACTGCGTAAAATCGTAGCATTTTATTCCATAACAGTACAAATATTTTGCAATATAAACAGTACTTGGACATACGCGATCGATATGCCATTTTTTTTTACAGCTGTTTTATAACACGAACTTGTGTACTTATCAATGGCAGCCTGGGTAAAATCGTGGAATTCTTCCTTATTTAAATACAAGTTGACATGACGATTTCAGCCCTTTGGTCCCACCCGAACGGTATGCCAATGGTTTTCCGAGTAAATTTTATATTGAATTTTATTGCAAAACACATGGCAGCCTGGGTAAAATCGTACCAAACCACCTCATTTTCGAACAAATGGCGAATCGTTTTTTAATATGAAGGACACATGAGCATTTTTTTAATCATGGCTTATTATGATCAGAATACACGGACAATATTGTCATTTCAAAGGCATACTGCGTAAAATCGTATCCCAAAATCTGTCACTATCTCCCGGTCTATAACGTCATTGACCGTAACAATGTAATTGACCACTGGCCGAAATAGCTATAAGTTTACTTAAAATTTCAACCAGTAACGACGAATTTCCAACTATCAAGATTATGGAAAAGTTCAGAGCATCTCCTAACTATTATAATATATTAGAAAATATTTTAGAAAATCTGAAAAATACATACACGCATTTTAGAACTAAAATGTTTTTAAGTTATCACAAATAAAATGCACTGTAAGTATAATAATTGCAAACGTTTCACCATATTATGGCATCATCAGACGATGAACTAGAACTAGATTCTTTGCTTTAAGGGGTAATATCACCTTGTGACTTTTATTTTTTCGTGTTTTTTTTATTGGCTTAAGCGCTCCTTAAACTATCTAAGAATCATATTGCGATAAAATTATCAACATTTTTATTATCCCTGGTTTCGGCACCATTTTAATGCCATAATAATTTAATTGTGATGTTTTTGATCTAAAACCGCATAACATCGGTTTGCCAAATAAAACAAAGATCACCAAATTTGCAAATTAAACACATTTAATAGTAATTATTCCAACTTTCTAGCTTAATTTTCAAATTAGATGGCAAAAATACAATAATCAAATAATCAATTTTATCGTGGTCACTGGTCGTAAAATTAATTGTTTTGCGCTTTTAAAAATTGTTCTCACCCTATACGTTTTGACGTCTTCATAAAATTTGTTGTTGTTTGTTGCTGGTTTCTTAGTTTCTCAATCTTCTTATTTATGGTTTCACCTGTTGTGGTGAATAAATTTTATTTCTTCTTCTTATCAATTTCACAAATAAAAACACTCTTACTCTCAGGTAAGTAATTATAATCATAGAATTTATCTATCTAATTTAAATTTTTAATTTTATTTATTAATATTAACTTTATCTTAATTATTATTTAAAACTTGTGACTCTGGGCTTTAAAATTTCGAACTTATCGAAACAACGGCCTTGCCCAGAATGAGTTATTTTTAAAAACCATTCTCCCTCCATTAATTGTTAAGCAATAATTTCGTTTAGAATTCTGAAGTGGTGGAAAGCTTAGGTTGAGTCGGCGCGGCGCACTTATTTAAATTATTACACGTATCCACTTATTGTTAATCCACTAATTATGTTTTAATTTTGATTAAAAATATTTAACAAAAAATATAAAACCATGGCGCTTTGATAAATTTGGCGTTTATCTTTTCATTTAAAGATCGTGGACCAAAAACATCCTTTAAATTTTAAATTTCTGAAGAAAAGTTGCAAAACAAACTATTAACCTTGCCTTCCGTTATTAATAAAACTCAAACAATATGTGAAACTAAACAAATTATTATCATAAAAATCAATCAAAAGTAATCCTGAGTTTCCAAAGCAAAATTTAATTAAGAAAAGTTTAAACTTTATTTGTGTTTTTTAAATGTAGAATCTTAATTACGGGGTCTGTTAATTGAAACATGACATTTTACCCCTTTGATTTTATTTAAACAAAATAATTTTAAAAAGTCAAACGAAAATTTATTTTTTTAAAGAAAATTAACTAGTCATTTTCAATTTACAAAATATTAACTTTATCAAATTAATGTAATATTATAATCATCAAACTAAACCAACTTAAATTTATCAAATCAAACCAAAATTAATGCTTTACTAAAATTTCAACTAAAATTATTTAACCCCCTTTGTCGACAAATTCATAAAAAGCTTTCAAAATAAACCAAATCCAAATTTTAAAATTAATCCCAATTATCATTCATCATCATCAATGCAAATTTCAAATTATTAAAAGTTATCAAAATAATAAATTATTCATTTTTAAGTAATAGGTATCTTTTTCGTATTATTATTTCATCCGGCTTCTGTTTAGGTTTACCTCCATCTTTTCGATTTCCACAGGATTATCTCATCTCTGGAAGCCCACATTTCCAGAATCATCCGAATTCTTCTTCCAGTTTTCGTCCATCTGTCCCAGTTTTTCATCTGCAATTTTTGCTTACGTCCAATTTTGTCTTTCTTGCGTTTACAAGATTTTGTGTGTCTAATTTTGAATTTCATGTGTCCACCAAACGTAGTTTGATGTCCATTTTTTCTCTTCTTAGTTGTATCAAATTTTCTTTTTTGTCCTAATTTTATTTTCTTATTTATAGCTGTTCTTCTTTTGAGTCCAATCTTCCCTTTGATCGAATTAAATTTTTGTTTGTTTACACGTTTTACTTTTTTGCGAATCGCGTTTTCGTTCTTGATTTTCGGCTTCTTTTTTTTATTCTTTTTCACTTTTCTTATTTTTGCAACCCCTACTTGTCCATCCACTCCATTAATGTTTTCTTGTTCTTTTATTTCTTCCAATTGTGGCGAAGGCAATTTAACGTTATCGTCCACACTATTTTCAATCATTAAATCTAATTTTTCGTTTATGTGGTCTAATTTTTCTTCTTGTTTTTTGAATTTAAGGTGCATGCCTTCGAAGTTTTTGTTAAGGTTTTCAAACATTTTTTCCATCCATTGCCTTGATATACCGGTAAATTTCAATTGTGGTTCCGAACAAACTTGCGTACTATTAGCTTCCGGGTTAAATTGTGGGCTTGCTTCAAGGCTTTGTCGTCTGTCTTCTGCCATTTTTAGAAATTGTCGAGGTATTTTAATTTAATTTATAATTTATTACGTTATAAAATTTTATTTTAATCAAATTTAATTTCAATGTGGTGTTCAATTTTAATTTTAATGTTAACAAATGTGCAAATTTTAATTTTTAAAAGAATAATTATTTGAAAACACGTATAAAAGTTGGTCTGTTTGATAAGATAATCGTCCCTATCGCTAAATTTGTTAAAGCATTTGACCATGTGCACTCTTAATGTGGTAAACTTTTGTTAAAATTTTAAAACTTTAATTTATCTAATCGTGCACCTGGGTTACGGCGTTGCTAAAATTGAAATATCTAAAAGTATGGTGTCAATCTTTTGGTTTTTGTATCCCAATAAATGTAATAATTAATTCAAATATTTAAAAGTCCCTGTAATATGATCAATTTAATGTAAAAATTTATCTAATAAACAATCTAAAGATTCTGAAATTCGATCAATTTTAAATTTAATAAACTTTCAAATATCATAAAGTCCCTGTAGTTTGATCAATTTTAATTTAATAATTTATTTAGACTGAATATCTAAAGGTTTGAAAATTCTATCCCTGGTTTCGGCACCAATTTAATGCGATAAAATTATCAACATTTTTATTATCCCTGGTTTCGGCACCATTTTAATGCCATAATAATTTAATTGTGATGTTTTTGATCTAAAACCGCATAACATCGGTTTGCCAAATAAAACAAAGATCACCAAATTTGCAAATTAAACACATTTAATAGTAATTATTCCAACTTTCTAGCTTAATTTTCAAATTAGATGGCAAAAATACAATAATCAAATAATCAATTTTATCGTGGTCACTGGTCGTAAAATTAATTGTTTTGCGCTTTTAAAAATTGTTCTCACCCTATACGTTTTGACGTCTTCATAAAATTTGTTGTTGTTTGTTGCTGGTTTCTTAGTTTCTCAATCTTCTTATTTATGGTTTCACCTGTTGTGGTGAATAAATTTTATTTCTTCTTCTTATCAATTTCACAAATAAAAACACTCTTACTCTCAGGTAAGTAATTATAATCATAGAATTTATCTATCTAATTTAAATTTTTAATTTTATTTATCAATATTAACTTTATCTTAATTATTATTTAAAACTTGTGACTCTGGGCTTTAAAATTTCGAACTTATCGAAACAACGGCCTTGCCCAGAATGAGTTATTTTTAAAAACCATTCTCCCTCCATTAATTGTTAAGCAATAATTTCGTTTAGAATTCTGAAGTGGTGGAAAGCTTAGGTTGAGTCGGCGCGGCGCACTTATTTAAATTATTACACGTATCCACTTATTGTTAATCCACTAATTATGTTTTAATTTTGATTAAAAATATTTAACAAAAAATATAAAACCATGGCGCTTTGATAAATTTGGCGTTTATCTTTTCATTTAAAGATCGTGGACCAAAAACATCCTTTAAATTTTAAATTTCTGAAGAAAAGTTGCAAAACAAACTATTAACCTTGCCTTCCGTTATTAATAAAACTCAAACAATATGTGAAACTAAACAAATTATTATCATAAAAATCAATCAAAAGTAATCCTGAGTTTCCAAAGCAAAATTTAATTAAGAAAAGTTTAAACTTTATTTGTGTTTTTTAAATGTAGAATCTTAATTACGGGGTCTGTTAATTGAAACATGACAATATAAAATGTTGATTGTATGCGGGAAAATATTTTAAATGGTTCAAAAAGTCAATTTTCCGAGCAAAGTCGTAGAACCGAGAACCGAATTATATGTATTTTTATTATTGATTCATTTGAGTACCGTAAAACGGGGATATATGGAACGCTAGGGATTATATGGAACGAACACACATGATTTGAATCTAAGCGCTAATTTGACGTACAGGGTGAACCCACCACAAAGACAAAAATTTCTAGTGTCACTTGATAAGTGCCAGTACAAAGGTCCGGAACGATCGCTGCGAAACATTGTATGTAATTAAAAAAAAAAAATAATGAAAATCATTGCTTCTTTAGCATTTCTCAAAACCTCGAGGTGTTTCATATGTAGCGAGGAAGCTGTTGTATTCAGAGCATTAGTTCTATGAGAAAAAAGTTCCATAATAACCTCAACAAAAATATATAACATTAGCGCCTTTTCGAAACAAGCACGGGTTTTTCCAAAATCACTGAAATATTGAAAATTATGATTTTCCAGGGTTATATGGAACAGAGATATAAACGTGTTTTTATGGGAGCGTTTGTCCCTTTATGGTTATTTTTTAAATTTTATAAGCGTTTTGTCAACTTTTTTTTATATACTTTGGAAGCTGTTTTTATGGGAGTGTTTATCCATTTCTTATGTTCGTCCTCTTTTTACGAATAAAAATAAATATTTTCCAATAATGAATTCTAATATGGAACTATATAAATACTTGTCGCAAATTAATTCCTGACGCCTTATTTATCATAAAAAATGCGCGGTAAAAGCGCCGTATTATTTTTTGATGTCCATTGGGCCATATAAACCCAAATTGCTGACAATCTAAACCGAATCTGCACTGCAGTATACCTTTAAAAAATCACCTACAATCGTTCCATATAACCCCGACCCTCCGGGTTATATGGAACAACAAAAAAAGAAAAAAAAAAGAAAACGGCCATTGATCAGATCATTATTGGTCATGAAATATGATGCTGAAGCTATCCTCTTTGATATTTATTTTTGCCGTTGCAGTAGCTCTGATAATACTTTCGCAATTCAACAAAACGTTGAAAAATCGTTCCATATATCCCCGTTTTACGGTACTTTATCTTTTTATTATATATAAGTTGTACCGATTACAATGCATGTATTTGAAGCCGTAAAACCAATTTACGAAGAATTAAGCAGTGATGAACTTTTAATTCATTGCTTGGGTGGATTTACTTAAAATTCCAACGAAAGTTTTAATTCGCTAGTGTGGTCGCGCCAAAGAGCATTTCTAGTGGAAAAACTGTGCTTGATACAGCAGTATATTGTGCTAGTTTATATTTTAATGATGGTTTTACTGCAATAATGACAGTTATTGAACAATTAGGCATAACTATTGGTTTACAATGTAATAACTTCTTTGCAAAGCAGACGCCATACGCATCGATCAATCTAAACGCACCCTTACAAAAGAGGCTAAAACGGCTCTCATACACATAGTGTCTGCCAGAAAGGATGAAGAGGAAAATAATCTTCATTTGGAAGGACAATTATATGGTGCAGGTATCGCAAATTAGAGGTAAAATAAAAATTTTTTTAAAATTCCACTACTTAAAACTTTAAACGCGTTTATTTCGAAACTACGTTTTTCGAACCTGGCGTACCGCTAGCCCCTTTAATTTTTATCCGATTGAGTTCAAATTTTAACTGTAGCTTCAAAATAAGATATTCTAGTGAACATCGTAGGATTTTTTCAAAAAATTGAAATTTAACAATTTTATAACAAATTTTCCAGCGATATTTCTGAAAAAAATTAAAATATTAATTCAAATCGATACCGTTTCTGTAAAAAAGCCTTTTTCGAAAAAATCCTACGATGTTCACTAGATTTTGAGTCATATTTTCAGACAATTTTTTGTTTTTTGATTTATGTTAAAAATTGCGACCTGTAGCGGTACGCTCAAGTAGGTCGACATAAAGCAGGAATAGTTTTGTGGGAGCTGCCATGCCGTTATTGTTTGCTTTTAAAAATTTTAAAAAAAATTTAAGACATGTACTTTTATAAGCATAAACTAAAATAAGTGTAAATCTTTTCATTTCTTTATAATAAATTCAACAAAATGACCCTACTTTTACTGCATACAAGGTGATATTACCCCTTAAGCATTTTCAAGGTTTTCTAAAATAGTGATTTTATGATATATTAAAGTAAATCGGGAATTACCCTAACAATTTTCATAAACACCGCGAAATTGCAATATGTTCACTTAGTTATTATTCGAGCGCACAACTTATTACAGTGAAAATTCAAAGTGAATTAATAATAACTATTATGAACAATTTTACATATAATTTTGTTCATTATTATTATAATGTCAAAAGGAAAATATTTGACTTTCGAAGAAAAAGGGAAAAAATGTTCCAAACAAGGAATAAAAAAGTTAACTGCCAGACAACTTATATAGCAAAAGAAGAAGCAACTGCAGCTGAAATTTAAAAAAAATCAGGATCTACAATCAGACGTATTCAACAAATTTTTGGAACAAGTGGGGAATTTAAACGGAGAAAAGAATTTGAATGTTTAAAAGACCTCCAATAACTAAAAAGGTATTTGAGGCAAGATTTAAATTTTGACAGGATCAGATATGACTTGGGATTAGGGCTGCCACTCCTCCGGGTTTGAATAGGGTATGTCCGGGCTACGGGTTAAGCATTGATATATCCGGGTGGCGAGCGAAAGCCAACCGCACCATCACAGATTCCGCGAGCCGCCCGCAGTCCCCGAGCAACCGACCGCGGTCCACGGGTGAAGCACCAGAGTCTTCGGCGGGCGACTGTTTCGCCCGTCGGAGTGGGGTGCGTTATGATGCGATATAATTACCTGTAAAAACAATAGCTCAGTGCTTTATAATACGCCATATTAGTGTAGTGTCAGATTCTGTGAATCCAGTTCCAAACAAAACAAACCGACATAACCTCATTTTTTTGAACATTGTAGCGTTGTATATTTGGTTTTGTTTTCGAACGATTTGGCTGCTGCTCTGTATTAAAACTACATAATTACATATAAGGTAATTGCTCTTGAAGACTGGAAAGTGGTGATGAGTTTTTAAAAATGGATATAAACACGATATTAACTACAGCAGAACTAATAAATTTTCTTAATTTTTTAAAAGCTGGGCATAATGGACGAGGGAGAATCGCAACCGAAGAAAAAAAAAGAAGTACGAAAGTAAAGGCAAAACCTATTCTGTAATAACAAATTATGATCCTTTAGTTAAAGGCTGTCCTTTAAGATCGATCTTTACGAAACGTCAAATCTAAAATATTTATAGGTTATTTTTGAAATCAACCAATGAAAACAGAAATGACGTGCACTATTAGTATTAAAAACATCAGCCTTGCCTTTAGGTAACGACAACTGCTAATATTCAAATACCTTGCCTTTACGGAAAGGATCTTATTGTAAAGGACGAGTTAGTGAATACGACCCTAAACATGTATTTAATGGACAAAAAATAATTGTTTCGTGTAAAATAACAGCTTGTATTTTCAATGAAGGATTTGATCCAAAATTGCAGATAATGAACGTCATGGGGCGTCATGGGGAAATCATCGCATTTCCAATCATCTAAAGAGACAAACGCAAGGAAGGCTAGAGTGGAAGAAAATAAAATTTTCAAAGAGGCAGAAAGCATTTTGTATGGCGCAGGCATCGCTGATTAACTTTTGGTCACACTTTTCCCTTAAAAAAACTTTAAACGCGTTTTCTCAAAACTACGTTTTTACGGTCGGCGGTGGTGATTTCTCCGAAACCACTGAACCGATCTTCATAAAATTTTAACCACATATTGTACACTAGCCTGAACTACGATCGAATTTAAATTTTGATTTTTACTATTGTTTTTGGCCAAAAAACAGTGAAAAAACCGCATTTTTTGAATTAAAAAAAAAATATCCTCCATTTTTTTTATTTATCTGTAAAAATTAATATTCGTAGTTTGGGCTAGAGGTACACGCATACTGAATGTAAAAAAATTTGATTTTTTCATTTTCGATGAGCCATTATCGAGATATCACCGCCGCCAGCGAACTACCTTTTTTTCACGGAGTTACTTTCACTCGCCATTTTGAAGTATTAGAAGAGTGAAAAATTAAAATTAAAACTTTTTTCTATGTACTTTGAGTGCATTAGTTAACCTGAATAAACTTTTTATAAATATTTATAACAATTCCTTCCTAAAATAATAATTGATGAAAAGAACCTTTTTTTTACCCCCTAAACCTGAAGGATCCCTTAAATTATTTTCTTGTTAATAGTAATCTTTTGATTGTTAACTGCGAAAATAGTACTATTAATACGAAAATAATTAAGGATGTATAGGAGATACAATCGGAGACAAAAGTATGTGAAATTGAAATATCACAAATATTTACCTTTTGTGTGTTTTTAAGACACTTTTTGAATGTCATAATGATAATCAAAGTTATAAAATGTATGCTAAATAGCTTTTTTCTTTTAAAATCGCAGTATTTACTGAAATGACAAAAATTTTATTTATACCAAGAAAAATTTTCCTGTGACTGTACCTCTCAGTCTAACCTCACAAAATAAAAAAAATTTTAATAAAAATTGATAATTGTTATTGCAAGATGGATGAAAACCTAGAGAATTATGATATTTATAACTCCCCTAAATTTTAAACATATTTAAGGCTTTCTTCAAGTCGCTATCTATTAAAAACTAATGAGAATAGCAAAAATTGTATGGAGTTATAATTAATTTCTCAGGAACGGTGTAGTAAACTGTAATAAAATTTTGCTAATACTTTCCTCTATTTACCAACAATAACTATAAAAAGATTGGAAAAAATCAGACCTTTTTTTCGGTATGTTTTAAGCTATTTTATTCGATAAAATGTTGTTTTTCTTATGAAACATAAAATGGTTTTTACTTTACAAGCTTTCCTTAAGATTTTACTTAAATTTTTTTTAAGAAAAGTATTTTACTCTTTACACCTTGTGGTTTTCCCTAATAGCCGACTTCCGAGGAAGACCATACATGTGATTTTAACGAATCTTAAGAAAATAAGAAGTGTTAAATTAAAACTGCAAGAACTACTAAACGGTGTAGAGAATTGATTTGAAAATTTTTTCACTATACCACAAAGTCACTGAGGACATGAGTACCAATTTTCATCGATCTCAGACCTTTTTTAATTTTATTTATTTGTCTCCTATACATCCTTAATATCTAATTAGTTATACCATTTCGAAGATTTCCTATATTATTAGATATTTATATATTAGAATAACAAAAATATAGAAAACGCTGTTAGTAAACTTGTGGCTACCTCAAAAGTAGCACCTGTTCATATCTATCTATCACAAACAGGTGATGGTTAATAATATCGCAAATAAGCTTTAACCTTGATTATGATATTATATTATTCAGATAAGCAAAGCTTATGCAAGTTTTGGAAACCATAATTTGTAATTAAAAAATTCTAAGAGGTGGCGCTGTCATTGTCACCTTGACAATATACATAATATTATTATATTATAATGTTTGGTTTATTTATACTTTTTGACTCCAGGATCGCGTTTTATAATAGTAGGGGATTGTCGGGTGGTTTGAGCCACCGCAATTTTTTGGTCTGTTTGTGAGATCTTTTGGTGAAGAGTGTTAAATTGTTGTTAGACCAATACCTCACTTTTCATAAGGTTTTGTAAAGAAAATACGCACTCGATATATTTTAATCAGACACGTGTTCCAAATATTAACAAAAAGGTTTTTGCTTGATTTAAAAAAGTAGTCGTTGAGTGAACGTTCTCCAACGATTTTTCGATGTAACTATCATTAATGTGTTATAAATTCGGTGAATTTTCACGTACCGTAAAACGGGGATATATGGAACGATAGGGATTATATGGAACGAATACATATGATTTGAATCTAAGCGCTAATTTGACGTACAGGGTGAACCCATCACAAAGACAAAAATTTCTAGTGTTACTTGATAAGTGCCAGTACAAAGGTCTGGAACGATCGCTGCAAAACATTGTATGTAATTTTTGAAAAAAAAATAATGAAAATCATTGCTTTAGCATTTTTCAAAACCTCAAGGTGTTTCATATGTAGCGAGGAAGCTGTTGTATTAAGAGCATTAGTTCTATGAGAACTAAATGAGTGATCATTTTTTTATAAATTCGAAAACTCAATGATGCAGTAGGGTAGATAATAAAGTAAGCTTTGTAACAGTACATCCGCTTCATGATATCTTCATTCAGTGAGATTTTATAGTTAAGTAACAAAACATGGCTCAAACCACCCGACACTCCCCTACTAATACCATTAGTTGGAAAGTACAAGTTGAATATTATTAATATTAAAAAATAATGGAGAATGAATTTTGGCTATGCTTTTAAAATAAATTATTTCATTATTAAGTACCAAAAACCAAGCAGTTAGCTGTTCAGATTATCGATTTGAAGAGTATTTAACCATCTGGAGGGCGCGCATTTTAGAATTACGCAGGTGCGGGCGCGCCGCGGCATTTACACCGCATTTAGTTCTTTACGTTTCTAGTTAAAAAAAAAACAAAAATAATATAATATATTGTATGTAATAAAATAAGACTAATATACAATTATTTTTAGTAATTTTATTTAAAAATAATTTATAAACACGTAATAATACATAAAATACAAACCAGATAAAAATATAACACATAAAATGAACTAATCGGAGTTGATAATAATCATTTTCGTGGAAATTCAATAAAATTTTCTAATTTGTTTTACAAGTTTGAATAATTATACATGATGTATAACATAATTACGTCAAGAGTAATCAAGACAAGAATTGGGAAGTCTTGATCTTGTCTTGATATTTCAAGACAAGAATTCAGTAACTCTTGATCTTGAGGAGTAAGCTCTTGTCTTGAAAGTCTTGAATTTTACAACTTTGCACAATCGCATAATCAATGATTAATCATTCACTCTGCATCAACCCATTTTCTTATTTTTAAAATTGCACATGTAACATTTAACGGAACTACTAAACGTTAAAACAAAAGAATTTTAACAGTAAAGATTTTTCTACAGTACCTACCTACCTACGTAGAAAAATCGAGTATATTCAAACTATCAAAATAGACATAATTATCACGTAAAAATTTTACTTGAGTGACAATGATTCTTTATAAGAATTTGCATCGGATACCGCGCCTAATAAGAGTACGTTTATGTTGGAGTTGTGTACAGTGATAAGAGCGAATACATTTCGCTGCTTTAACATAAACAGTCATATAATACTTCAAAGGTTTGCTTTTCTCTGCTTTGCTGGTATCGCTGCTTTTAGCCGTTATAAACAGAAACGGCGCAACTAAATAAACAAATGTATATAAACAAAATTGAAGACAATAAAATTTGCAACAAAAATTGTCTATAAAGTTTTACTCTAAAATCGATTTTTATATGACAAAAAACGCCTTCAAAATGTTGAATTTACATTGCCAACATGGGACTGTACGCTTATCTCTGTGATCCATTGTAGGTATCCAGTGTTCCGATATTAAAAATGTTTAGTTTTTGTATTACAGTAGGTACTTAAGAATGTATATTAAAATTTTACTTTCTGTCTCCAGACAGAAGTCTTTATCTAGTATTTTCTTATTTTGTAAAACAAAAAATTATTAAATTTTTAGAGATTTAAGGGTAGCGTCGGTCGACAATCGTAATAAACAATATTATAGGCAAAACATCAAGACTCTTGATTGGCGTCAAGATTCTTGATAGATCTTCTTGATCTTGTCTTGAAATTTCAAGACAAGATTAACGTCGACTCTTGTCTTGAAATTTCAAGATTTTCAAGACAAGAGTCTTGATTGTCTTGATCTCGACGGCATCACTATATACATCCTACTTATGAATAATAATACCAGCACATATGAATTACACAAACCTACTAGAATATTATAAACATTTTCGTAACAAACACACCGCGAATTCAACCTGCTTTGAATCAAACTAGTGTCACACCTGAGCGGGTTGGCATATCATGACATTAAGTTTGTTGATAAGGGATCGTCCTTTAATCACGTGAGGTTCAAACCGGGGGGGAAGGGGTTAAATTAATATCAGGATTCAACACGTTCGTGCGACCGCATGAAGTCCCAAGCTAGCGAATTTTTATCTAAAAAGCAACCAAGCAACAATCTTTTTTAGTTATCAGTGGGATTTTTATCAGTTTTATTATATTATTGTTTCAGAATCAGATTTTTCATTAAAACATATTCTGAAAATACCTTTCAAATAGTTTTCAATAAAGAATACACGTGATATTGGGGGTCGGGGGGGTAGCCTAAAACCTCACGACATATCACCAGCGGAGATGGGGGGTAAAAAAAGAGCATAAAAAACCTCACGTGATTAACAGACGACCCCTAGCGGCGCCAATAACATAAAGAAGAAATACTTAACGTACGACTATCAGCAGTCGTGTCTCAAAACGCCTCCTCCAATAGGAGCGAACTATCGTCGCGCGCATTCGTTTTAAATTTGACGTTTAATAATAGAATAGTTTTAGATCTCCTTAATTCTAATCCTAAAATCCTTAATTTTCTAGTGTATTTTTTTCTTATATAGTAAAATTATATTACCAATAGTAAATTATCGGTTTATTATTTTTTTAATCCGTTATTTTATTCAGAATAAATTGAAAAGTAGTGGTTTTCCGTGATTGGTGAATTTATTAAATATGATAAAAAAATAAAGTACAAAAATATTTGGGGAGCGATTTAAGAATAATTTGCACTTAATTCATATTAATGAATCAAATCGAGGTTTCCTTTAAAATTAATCCCGAAAGAAAGGAGATGTATAGAAGCCTCAGAACTGCGGTCATCCGAGTTCCACATTGTTAAAAGTTCAAGTTCTTGCAATACAAATGTTTGTTGAAGATTTCATAATTTTTATTAAAAAGAAACAAATAATTTACAAAACATAATTATAATACTTGTAAAATTATATAATATACAGGGTTGGCAGTGGTATAAATACTTCACAATAAAGCATAATTAGTAAATATAAGCAAATACCTTAAAGATTAATACCGGACAGTTCGCTTATTTTACGTATGTATTATTGCGACAACGACAATAGCGCCACCAACCGGCTAGGAGCAAATAATATAAGTTAAAATAATATTACTAATAAGATAACTTATGTTTTATTGTGAAGAATTTCTTTAATAGTAAGTGTTTCTTCGGGAGTTGGTTTACTCAACTTCGGTTTTGCTATTGTTTTTTTCTTGGTAGAAATAAACCGATCTTGTATTACTATATTCGTATTCGCAGGAACAACAGACTGAAGTGCTAATGATGGAACAGATTCTTGTATACCTGAAGTTACGTTTAATGTACTCGCTAAATCAATACACGAGAGCTGTTTTGTAACAGTTGTTAACAAATCAAAATTATCGATACCGTCAACATTATTTTGAATTTGAATTAATTCACTCTTCAATTTGTTTAACTTCTTTAAAATGTCCTCTTTTAATTTTGAAACGTTGTTTCCTATTGGATTTCTAAGGGTATCTAAGTGCATTTGCAATTCAGCTCCATTCACGTTCTCTTTATTTAATTCAGAATGTATTAGGGGTGCCGTTCCTTCCCTGTTTATTATAATACAAACTTTATGTATATGTTTACATAGATTACCCTTAATAATGTAATCGTTACAGGTGCAACTGTACATATTATGTGTACAAGCATCACATGCGGAACAGTTTATTTGGCAAACATGTTCTGGTAAAATATTTCTAATTACATCGTAAATAATGTCATCTTTTCCATGTGAAACAGACCATCGATTTTCATCTTCCTCAGCAACAATTATTGTATCGTCTTTGATGGCACGTGCGTGTCTCTCCTCTGAATCATAATTTTTGCCCTTACTTTTTCCCTTTGTTAGTTTCGATACTCGATCAAATTGCTTATCCCTTATAAATTTCTCTAAAGCATGAATTGTTTTATCGAGCCTTCTACAAACTTTTCCATCTAAGTATATGTACTTAATAGTTTTATGCATGCTTTCTAAATACATATTGGTATTTATACCACTGCCAACCCTGTAGGCAGTAGCCCAAACTTTGGATCTATTTGCATAATGTCGTGCAAAATAAGTAGCAAAAGCTTCTAGCTCTTCATCTGAGCCAAGAAATTGTGTAAAGGAAGTGAGTAATTCTTCGAATTGTATTTCTTCAACTTCATGCCTCAGCACACACAACATTTTGTACACCTACAAAAAATTATTATTAATTTTATTATTAGAAAAGAAAAGTACACTACAAAATCTTACCTGTTCTCGTTTGTCTTTGTTCTTAATAATAGAAATTTTATTACGCCATGATTTGTCAATATGCCAAGCACATAAAAGTTTCTTTGTGTGATTACTGCTCATAATTGAACTCCAAGCAGCAAAATACTGCTCGGCATCGTCACTCATAAAAATTTTAGCTGCAACATCTCCAGCTCGATCTTTAACAGCCGACATGAAATATTTTAAAACCGTGTAGTCTTCCCTGTTGGAAAATAAGAACGCCACTGGAAATCCTTCTTCAAAATCATCAACCGTCAAAATTGTTATAAGCTTGAAATCGTATGGATTTGTTCCATGGGTTGCATCCATGCATATGATTCCTTCATTTCCAAATTTATGTAAAAGCTGTTTTTGTGATGTTGTCATAAAAGCTAGTAAAAAATCTTCTTTGTTAAATACATTTGCAGTATCTATCTCTCCCTGCTTTTTATATAAAATGACGTTGGAAGAATTCTTTACCCACATGTCAACACTGACTGCATCATTTTGGTCTCTTACAGCTCCATCAATTATTTTATAAGTTTGAGCTATATTTCTAATATCTTTCTTATTTATTAAATGGATTCTCTGAAAATCTTCCCCCACACTTTCTCTAATTTTATCGAGAATTTTTGTAGATGAGACACCTAAAAATTTAAGAAACATATTAATAAATTATAGGTACTTTTCCTGCGATAGTATTGTTGTAATTACCTTGTATTAATTGCGTAGCTATTAAATTTTTATCACGCTGATCTAACCGAACATGTTCAAGTTTCACTTCGTGACCATAGTGTGATTTATAATACATGACTTGAAGACTTCCTTCAATATCTTTTACTGACATGTATGATGTGCAAGTGGCATTAATTTTGCAGGACCCTTGCGCCTTTAGCATTCGCTTTCGTTCTTCAGTACCTATCGTTCGCTTATTACCACTGCGGTTACAAAAATAGTGAGTAATATTTGGTGTATTGCGACTATGTATCACCCACCTAGATGTTGTTCGAATCTCTTCAGAAAGTTTCCATGTTTTGAAATCTATCAATTTCATTAAGTTAAAAATAATATGTTACCCATAAAATAATTTGTAGCTTACCTTCAAAATTTTTAAAATGCAATTCTTCGACTTCTTGATCTAGTTTATGAACGGATTGCAAATGTGTACGTAATTCTCCAACTTTCGAACACATATAATCACACGATGGTTCTTCACACTTGACTGAATAATTGACACTTTCAATAATGCCATGTCTGTCTTTTAAATGTCGTCGGAAATTAGCCTGTTTAGACGATAACGTCTTACCACACACGTAACAGATAATTTGATTTGGTAAATTTTGTTCCATCTTCTCAATTGTAAAAAATACGTAGTACTAACTACCTACCTAGCCTAGTCATACATGGCTTAGTGAGTGCCGAGCCCAGTTTCTCGAAGAGAAAGTGGGCTCTCTACTCATTCATCGGGCAGGTCCTCAAAAGGACCATGACTGTAACGGTTGGCGTCGAGGGATTCACCCTCTAGTGGTTCGGCACTTGGCTCGTCTAGCTGAAGTGGGGCGGCGTCTCGAGCACGTTCAACCCAGGACCGCGTCAGGCGCGCACGACTTCTTTATTAAAAAATAAAAAAAAAGAAAAAATATACACAAATAAAGTACAGATTTACATACGAACAATACAACGTCTAGACAGCAGTGAGTACAACATCTAAAGCGCTTTACAACAATGAGAAACTAAAGCAAACAATGAGACATCGATTTGTGCGTTGAGAAACGCACGGACAACAATGAAAGCAAGCACATTTATTTATTTGAGGCAGGAGAGAAAGTCGGGCGTTTGAATTGAAAAATCGGATAGCAGAATAAAGAATCGGGGGGGAGACGCTAGTATTCCCTGGGTTGCAGGATGGCCCTGGGCCTCTTGTACCTCAGAAAATCCTCGAGCTGGTAGTTACCTAGCTCTCGGATTATCGGGTTGTCCGAGGTGCCCAGGTTGTCGTAGAACTCAGCCGCTGAGGTGCGGATGAATTCCTCGACAGACTCCACAGCGGAGTCCTCCTGCAACCTTGCGTTTGAGACGAACCATGGGGCCTTCATGGCTCGCCTCACCGCCAGGTTTTGCGTCGTCTGGAGAGGTTTCAGGTGAGTCTTATCAGCGTAGCCCCATACGGTAGAGGCGTACGTCATGATTGGCCTGATGATCGTTTTATAGATCATCAGGCGATTGTGAGAGGAGAGGGAGCTGGATTTGGAGAGGAGAGGATAGAGAGCAGACATGGCGCCCCTGGCCTTGCTGTTCGCGTGCTTTGTATGGTGACCCCACCTTAGACCCTTGTCCAGGATTACCCCAAGATACTTGGAGGTGTCCGTCCAAGGGATCGCGGTGCCATACATTGTCAGCTGCTGCCTAGGAAGTCGCTCCATTTTCAGGATCGACTTCTTTCGGTGAGGATTTTGGGAAGGAGGCTCGTTTGTCCTCGAGAAGTAAGTTGCCGTACTTTTGGACGGGTTAACCCCAATCCTCCAGGTTCGGAACCACTTCTCGAGGTCGTTAAGAGCCGCTTGTAGCCGGGCTACGATGGGAGGGGGACGAAAGGAACTGGTGAAGAAGGTGGTGTCGTCTGCGTAGAACGCCCTCTTAGTCTGTCGTTCGCGAGGAGTAGGAATATCGGAGATGTAGATGTTGAAGAGGGAAGGAGCTAGAACTGAACCTTGAGGGGTTCCCGCAGACATGATTTTGGGGGTGGAACGGGTACCTTCGATTTTGACTCTGAAAGGCCTTTCTTGGAGATAAGACGCAATGAGGTACACCAGGGCATGTGGTATACCCGCACTGAACATCTTATGAATAAGACCCTGGTGCCACACCTTGTCAAACGCTTTCGCGATGTCAAGGAAGAAGGCACCAGTGTCCTGTTTTTTGTTCCACCCCTCTGTGATGGTTTCCGTGAGGCGGAGAATAGGATGAATCGTAGAATGCCCGGGACGGAAGCCGAATTGCTCGTCAGGGATGATTCGAGATTCGGCTAGGGCTTGGTTTAGACGGGCTTGGATGATCCTCTCCGCGAGTTTCGCTAGAGAGGGGAGCAAACTGATAGGACGATAGGAAGTGGGATTGCGTGGATTCTGTTTGGGTTTCAGGATCATGACCACATCGGCCAACTTCCATGCTTTAGGAAAATGCCTGATGGCAAGCATGGCGTTGACGATGTGGGTTAGTGCCATGATCCCGTGTTTGGGCAATTCTTTGATTGCCCGATTAGAAATGCCGTCGTGTCCCGGGGCTTTTGCGACCTTCAGTTTCCTGATTTGGCCCTTCATCTCTTCGTAGGAAGTCGACGAGATGGGAGAAAAAGAAGAGGGAGAGTCTGAAAAATCGGAAAATGAATCGAAGGGGGGGGGTTCTCCAGTTTATCCCTGATCAGGTTGTCTATGTATGCGGAGTGAATGGGATCGAAATTTGTGCAATTAGGGCTGAATTGACTGGCAAGGCTTTCTGCGAATGCTTCGGCCTTGTCGAGGTCACTGAGAGCTGCGCCTGAAGGGCTATCTAACGGGGGGATTGCAGCTCTCTTATTGCGCAGGGCTTTGACCAGCCGCCAGGCTGAGGGGTACCTGAAACTCAGGTTCTCCAGCTTGTTGCCCCAGCTGGCCTGCCTGTGGGATTTAATGGCTGACTTGACGCGTTTAGAAAGTGAATTGTATGTTCGCCGGTCGTCAGGGTGGCAAGTATATTGCGCCCTTTTTCGAGCCCGGTTCTTGTCCCTGATCAGGTCCCTGATTTCTGGAGAGATTCGATCGCGGGGGTCGTGCTTAGAGGTAATAGGAGTGGAGGCTTTGCCGATGCCTTCCAGGATGGTTCCTTCCACTGCTGAAAGAAATTTCTCCAAGGCATCGGCATTAGGAAGGGGGGGGAGAGGGCCTAGGTTTTTAGAAACGTAGGATTTAAAGAACGGCCAGGATATTTTGAATTTGGGAGAAGGAGTGATGTTGGGAGGGACCTCGCCTAGTTGCAGTAGGACTGGATTGTGGTCCGAGTCCAGTGCGTCCAGGGAGGTCAGGGTGTGTAGGAGCTTCAGGTTCTTGAGGACAACTATGTCCAGAACATCGTGATAATGATCCGGCGCATATTTGTCCTCTCGAATCTGAGCGTCTCTGTTGGGATTATAACTGAAGTGCGTGTAGTCGACTGGAGCGTCGACTACGATGTTTAGGGCATCGGCAATACTGTGTAGATCGCGCCCGGCTCGGTTCATCTTCCTACTGTTCCAGGCCGGGTGCTTGGCGTTCAGGTCCCCCGCGACGACGATCTGAACGCCATTTTGAGAAGTGAGGGCGTCTATTTCCTCAAAAATGATTTTACCGGAGGGAGGTAAGTACTAACTATGTAACGAGTTACATTTGATATACTAATATTTTCCATTTTTTTAAATTGGTAATACACAAATATAGTGGGCAATCACAAACGTTGATATTATTTATACGTATTTTATAGGTTAACTCTCTGTATTTTTTTAAACGTCAAATTTAAAACGAATGCGCGCGACGATAGTTCGCTCCTATTGGACGGAGACACGACTGCTGATAGTCGTACGTAAATACTTAGATGCACAATATTACAGGACTAACCAAATCTTAGTTATAACAGTAGGTAATATGTAAATTTGCTTTATTTTTGCCGCAGGCGGGCGCCCTCCGGAGGGTTAAAGTCACTTGTAGAGATGGTAATGTACATTATTCACATTAATACATTTGCAAGATTCTCAAAAGATTCAAGAAATTCAAATTTTTCCGGCTTGTGGCAGCGCGACACCTAGGCGTTGCGTTGCCGGAAAAAGTGTCTACAAAATATCAGTATCGCTGCCTGGTATCAGCCGGCAAACGGGGTGTTACCAATGTTTGTACATAAAGCCTCAATTACACGAGGATAGTGACTTGTACAAGTTACTAAAATCCAGTACTAAAAGCTAAATATTTAAAGGAAAGTTGTGTTTACATGGTAATAGTAGCTTGTTCAAGTTAGTAGTGTTTTAAACAATGAATTCGAAGTGTCAAATCACTATTCTGCCAGGAAACACTAGAACGCCTGCTAAAACGAGATGTTTACACGGGTTTAGTTTTTAGGAAAGTGGGAGTGGGGGTAGTACTGGCTCAAGTAAATAGGATTGTTTTCTATTCACTAAACTGGAATTGTTACTAAAACCATCACTGGAATTTAGTACTAAAATACTTGTTTACACGAAGACAGTACTAAAATTTAGTACTGGATTTTAGTAACTTGTACAAGTCACTATCCTCGTGTAATTGACGCTTAAGTTTGCCTATCTGAATATACATAATCAAAGCTGTAAAGTTCTAGTTTCTAAGGGCTTATTTTATAATAAATGCTTAAAGTGAGTTTAGCTTAATTAATTTTTAAAACGAATCTAAGCGATTTTAGCAACAAATCATGTTTACATGCCACGACATATAATTATTATGTGTTAATAATGTTTTTTTATAACACATTTAATGTGTCGTGCTAAAACTGAAGTGTTGTTAAAACTTCTGAAATTGCTTGAATTTTTTTAGTTTATAGCAACTTAGTTTCGGAGGGATCTAACACCCTCATCCTCCCGTGGGTACGCCACTGTGGGTTTTCTATTTTTATTATTTTATGAAAGTTTAAACTTGAGATAACCCGGTGCTGGCTAACTCATCGTATTCTACAAAAAAT
Organism: Cantharis lateralis; assembly: GCA_963170105.1. Classification (NCBI taxonomy): domain Eukaryota; kingdom Metazoa; phylum Arthropoda; class Insecta; order Coleoptera; family Cantharidae; genus Cantharis; species Cantharis lateralis. Next base: position 18,521,393 of record OY720629.1, read on the forward strand.
GTTTATTCGTTCGTGAAAATCAAATTCTTATAGAATATCCTTGTCCATATGGCATGCTCACATCAGATTTATTCTGGCCAAACTTGTTTTGAAGTAATTACCTCAATGCACTTAAAGTGAAAGTTGTGACGTTGTAGATCAACTAATGTAAATAATTTTCTGCCAGAAACAAAAAATACTAAATGAACAATGATAGCAAACCACTTGTATGTATTTATATAGATTGAAGTACAACTTGGCCATTATTTCGGTTGTGACATGACACACATTTCCGAGTACATTTTTGTAATTTATTTTTTATTATATAATTTATATTTTATTACATCACAAATATTATTATTTTAATTTTATTAACAGGGAGGAGCCTTCTTTAGCCGTCAATGATGAATACGTGCTACGTAGTAAAAGTAGCGATCTTTTGCGATCACCCTTTAAAAAGGAAGATTCAGTTGAGAATAGACGATCTCATTTTTATTCTTTAAAACAGTGGGGAAAAGAGAGATTTAGAATTATGAATAAATTGCCCGGATCTTCTCATAAGAAAGGAATAATTGATAATGACGAAGTGGATTTGAATTTGTATGAAAAAGTGAATTGCAAAAGAAAGAAAAACATAAATAAAGATAAGCGAATTAGCCATGACAACAAACTATCACATACATCTTTAGAAAAATGTTCCGAAGGAAATAATCGTATCTTGATTCCTTTATTAGGTAAAACGACCCCATCAGTAAAATTGAGAGAAAGTTCTATTCAACGGCGACATAGAAGATCAGGAAATTTTAAAGACGAGCCACATTCTTCCAGCGGTAATTGGAGTGCTAGTTCAGAAAGTGGAAGAACTTCAATAGATTCAGAAACTACACACCCTAAATCTACTTCAAATGCAACTTCTGCAAATTCATTAAATGTTCCAAACTCTGTAACTAGTAGAGGTAAATTTAATATTAATACATCGAGATCCAACAGTATTACAAGTGAGGAAACCATAACACCAGATATTATACACGATTTTCCTGAAGACGGTGAAACAAGTTCAATTTATTCATGTGACACTGAAGGTTATTATACTTCATTTCACATGGATAGTGGACTTAAAACTCTTAAAGAAGAAGATGCGCCCGTAACTCCTTTACATTCCACTACAGCTTTTTCGAGTAATACAATTATAAACGCAGAAAACGAATATGAGCTATTTGGGAAAGGTTCAACATCTACCACCGCTAGTTCGGCAGGAACTGTATGTACAACGCTGCAAGCATCTGCAAGTAATAGATCTTTATTGAGTGCTCCAGAAGTACCAGAAAGGAAAAGCTCTTTACCTAAAATATCACATAAAGATAATTTTTGTGATAGTTCCTTGGAAAATGACTTTATTCGTGACAAAACAGGAACAGTAAAGAGAAGTCCCGCTAATAATAAGTCAATTGTAACGACTTTAATACATCAGCATTCCAGAGGAGATATGTCCCCAGATAGTGGGCACAATACTTCAAGCTCTCCCATCGAATCGACTAATAGTCCTAGCGGAATTAGAAGTTGTTCTGAATTTGAGTTTTCCGAATGCTCCGACATGGAAGGATCAGATAGAATTGAAAGAATACGAGTAAAAACTACTATAAATTCGAGTAGGATTCCCTCTATGTGTGTTATCACTCCTCCGCATAGCGATGATGAAAGCGTTACTGGTAAAAAAAATATTTTGAGGAATAATTTTGTAGAAGTAATTCAAGATACTTCTGATAAGGATTGGAAGAATAATAATCAATTACATATTCTTTCAAAACCAATTGAAACTAATCTGGATAACTTAGAATATTTTAATTTGACAAATATGGAACCACCTACAACTCAGGACCACAGTGCCATAGTACCATTAAATTCAATATCTGACTATTTAACGACTGAAACTATTGATAATTATAATCAAGATGTTCAAAATGCAAACATTCGTAGTGCATTAAGTGCTGCTGAGCTTCCTCCTAGTATTAACAGTATTAGTAATACAAAAAAAATTCAAGTACACGCCCATTCAATACTTAAGGCTACACTATTACCATATAATAATGTATTAGGTCAAGTTAAATTAAAATATCAAGATATTCCAAAAGAACAAATAGATGTCAAACATATCAATAACTTTCCCGATGACTTTGGAGATTATGTTACAATTACAGACGTGAAAAACAATAACCAAAAAATGCTTAGTCATATTTGCACAACATTTGAAACGAATTTTAAGGAGGAATATGTTTCTTTAAATGAATTACCTCGTGGTAATATCCAAAATCTAGAGAATTCTACAGATACATACAATTCCTTAGAACGAACGAGACGGCAGGGAGCTCGTGTTACTCTTAATGCTGAAGGAAAGGTGGTGTATACCTCCGATAGTTTGAAACGTCGCAAAGGTGCTCATTCTACGTTTGAACCAGGTCCATACAGAAAAGAAACTACTATTCCTTCTCACATTCCATTTAATAAAATACCAAAAATAATGGAGTCTTTAAACCATTGTACCGACAAAAAACTAACTAAAAATGATTTACCCTCTAGATCATCATCACCTCAATTAGAAAAATTAATAATACGAGCCACTTCAGGTGTAACTTCACCGATTGCAGAAAAAGTACGAGTGCCTCCTTCTACAATTGTTACTCCAAGCACAAGACCAGTACCTCCAAATTCAAACCATATATTATGTGGTGCTTACGTTCATATGCAAGACGCACGAGTATATACTGATTCCTCATATCAGAAAGGTAAGGTATCTTCTCAACAACATTGTACCAAATACTGTAGTTTACCTGAAAATGAAAACTTAGGTATTTCACAAAGTAGTAATTTTTTGCCTTGTAAAGTTATCAAACGTAACGATAGTTATCGATTAGCTAATTGTACAAAATTAATAAAAAACGTAAATAATTATGTTGAAGATGACATTGAAAAAGAATTTGCTGCCAATTTACACCGTGAACGAATCAATTACCCTTCAACAGTTTCCTCGAAAATAATATATGAAAGACCTTTGTACAGTAAAGCTCATGCGCGGGAATTACTATTGGTATCCCCGAATCGCGTTTCAAATCTTAAAGATAGTTCAGAGCATCGCGTAAGGGTGTTGTCTGCTGTTACAAATAATGATACTGAAATTTGGTAATATAGATATTTATATTCGGTTCAATATGTGATAATAGCGTTATTTTAAAATTTTAATATTTCGTTAATCATCTAAAGTTGATCGGTAATAATAAATTGATAATCGGTTTCTCTCAAGTAGATTTATATTTTATGTTAATTTATGATACTGTTTATTAGATAATTAAGGATAAGCTATTTAGTGCAATATTTAAAGTAGACAAAATAAAATAAAGACAAACTGTAAACAATACTTTTGACATTTTAAGGAACGAATAAATAATACACTGTAGGTACTGTATAAATAATTGCCTAATAATAATATTATGTTTCCTGTAATAGATTTAGTTTCCACTATATTTTTTTAAACATACATTAGTAGGTAATATAATTATATGTACCTATGACTGATTTTGTTATTTTTATAAGATATTTACAAATTAGTTACTTAAATGCCTATTGAGTTTATAACTTTATTTAGGTACAGATTACAAATGCTAGGTAGGTTGTTATTGAACATAAAAACATTAAATCATGTATCAATTAAATCGTGTTTTTTCATTTTTTTTCATTGTTTTCTTATTTTAAAATACTTTCAAAAATAAAATAGGAATGATATAAATAAATACCCACTTTTGATTGTCCAATTTCCAACATTAACGCATGTAACAATTTTTTTAGATCAAACCTAACCACTAATAATAATTATGTATGTAGGTACGTACCTATGATGGGAAATTTAATTTCAAACTATTGGTATTCTACGAGACGTTACAATAATAATCACTTCTTTCTAGAAATGCGTTTCGTTTTCTCTTCTCGATTATCACTGATATTTTAATATTTTGTGTTTAATCAATAGTCCAGGCGGTAGGTACTTTTGAGTGTTAAAATATCGGTAACCCTAATCAAATTTTTACTTTAATAGGTTTGGTTAGGGGCCAGAAAAAAGATACAAAAAATGTAATTACTTCCGGGATCGTCAACTATCCTTAATTTTGTAAATTTGGTTTTTACGCGATAACTCGTTGCCTTCGTCCTACGATCAAAATGATGGTTCACAAAATTGAAGGTAATTAAATTTTATATGAAAAAAGTACTACAGTCCGTTTTTCTTTAAGTTTGCAGAACTAAATGGTAATAAAATTGAATTCTTCGAAGGGAGATTGCTTAAATTTGAATCGCATTCACACAGTTAGAATTTGAATGATATTACAAGATAAATAATTAATTTACACATTGCAGTTTTTTTAGGTGCCGATTCTAGATTGTAAAAATTTAACTTATTCTACACTTTCCTGTGTAAATCTTACTGAATTTTCCTCAAACTAAACTCAAACTTCTCTTCTGCAAACTAAAACTGAATAGACTATAGGCAGTGGCGCATTAAGGGCGGGGGGGCTCACCGCCCCGGGTCCTGCAAGGAAAGGTGCCCGATTTATGTAAAATTATAAGTTAATTTTTAAGGTATATTAATTTCTCTTCATATTAATACTTTCTTATCGTTAGCAATAGTGTCGCCAAGTTTGCAAATTCCTCGCAAGCGATGTGATTCAATTCAGTTTTTATTACTTTTACGCAATTGAGTGTTTAAAACGGAAACATCAATATCGTTTCACAAGTAAGAAAATTTATTGTTGCAAGAATGTTTTTTAAAATAAGTATTAGGTATATAAAATTTAGGTTTCCAAAAGAAAAAATTTGACGAAATAAGTAGTTAGAGGCTTGAAATATAAGTAGTGAAAATCCTGAAATTTAAAAATTTCCACCAAATAAAAATTATTCCTGAAATGCATAAACAGAGATGCAAAATCTAGAACGCACGTGTTCAACAAGGATGACAACAAAAAGGAATGTGCATCGATACCTCAGTTCCAAAGTGTTACAACTCAAAAAAAGTTCGTTTAGAGATAACTGATCTTTTACATTATATTTCGTTTAAATAAAAATAGTTTTTATTTGTATCCGTGTTGTAATTTAGAAGTATAATGTACAACAAACCTAGATCTAATGAGTAATATCAAACAAAAACTATGTAGTTCTTGACCAGAATTTTCCAGAGTTTTTCCTAATTGTCGGTAAATATTTCTTAGCATTTTCCCATACTTATCTCATTTTCATCAATTTCGGACTTGTTGCACTTTGGAACTGAGGTATCGATATGATCTAACAGTGTTTCTATAGAAATAACGATGAATTGGAATATCTTGAAAGGGCAATAATAACTTTCAATAAATTTTGTGGAAATAATCGGGTAACGGTCTTAACTCTTAACAGTCAGTAAAGGAAAGCATTGTGTATACTTAGGGTTACCAACCGTAGTCCTTTTGGCTATATGTTCTCCCATCCTCACTGGTGCTAAACTGTTCTCCTTTTTAACTAATAAAAAAAAAATGGAGGTATGGTAATCGAAAAACAATTTCAATTTGTTTTACATTTTCGAGTCCGTGCTTCCGAAACGTCATAGGTGAAATTAACTTTCTATCTGTCAAAAATTAGAAGCTGTCAAAGTTGAAACTTCAATAATGAATATCTCATCAAGTACTGAAGGGATCTCAACCAAATTTGGTACGTAGGAATATTGCCCCCGAAGGACTTGACAGCATATGGAACCCTTCAATAAAAATTTGGAATGCAACATGAAAAGAAAATTAATGTTTTTTTCGAAAACTTGAAAATAGTTCTTGTCCCTAGATTTTCTTCGGCATTTCTGCGTTGATGGCAATCAACACTTTTTGGATGTACATATGTCTTGTTGGCTTTAGTGGTGAAAATAATGTTTTGGCGGAGAAATCTTTGCCAGGGTTACCACAATAAAAAATTGAAAATGTTATCGTATCTCCGGAAATGCTTAACTGATTCAGATAAAATTTGGTGTGCTGATGATTGGAGGTATTGCGGCAGAAGTGACGATAATTTTCTCAATTGTTATCATTTATTTCATATTTGAACTATTTGGTGTACATGGGAATTTTATTAATCTGAATCATAGATGAGTGGACGTTATGGAAAGGGCTGAATCTTGATTTATCGAATAAAATTTTTCTTGTGGAGAATACTTTGATTCAATAAAAAAATGATACGAATTTGTTAAAAAATTGAAAAATCAACAAAAATATAAATTCAAATAGTTGCAAAAAATTTGAAATATGTGATGTTTAAATAATAAGCATTATTAAACAACCTCAAATCCAAAATTTGAAAATTTTCCAATTTAAGTTTACCAATGCATTTAATGTTAAATTCCATGCACTCAATTATATTCTAAAGTAGATACCTTTATCGAATCGTACTTATCTCAAATTTTCTATTTCACAAATTAATTTAATTATCAAATCCAAATTAACTCTTCTAATCATACGATATCACCTTAATTTTCATAAAAATTTTAAAACAAATTTCTAAATTTATTTTTAACATAATTAATTAATTATCGTAACTTGTGAAATATAATAATAAATTCAAACTATAAAACTATTAATAACAAGTTAATTAAACATTCAATAATAATTATTGTTAGCTTTTATCAATAAACGACTGTCTGACGAAGTACACTTGCGTGTATGAAAGCTAACAATAATTATAACAATAATTGAATTTATTATTATTTTTAACATAATTCCCAAACTTTACCATATTAACAAAAATCACGACCGTCGATCATTCACTCCTCGGAACGCGACCTCTTATCAAAAATTTTCCCCAAACATCCACGATACTGCGCATTTTCAAACAAAACCAAATTAAATTGGTAACCATAATTTTCGAAATAAAAATAAGTACAATAATTTATTATAGCGGACTTGAATTTTTCTGGCGCGAATGGGGAGTTTCAGGATTCATTCCCCAATGCGCGCAGCCAAAAATTTACGACATTTCAAGGTCAAAAGAGTTTGAAGAAAAGTTAAAAAACTACTGCTAACAAGGCACTACTGAGTAGATTACAGTCTTTGGATGCAAAGCCACTAATTCGCGCTCCACACTCTCACGAGAACTTCTCGCGGGAATGTAATTATTTTGGTTTAATTTGTACGATTAATCGTCGAATTTAATTTTAACGATAGAGCGTATTACGTGGGTTGCCAATTTTTATTTGGAAAACTAAAAAGTTTTAATAACCACTGACCACACCAATAGGCACGTCACGTCGCAGAAGCAACTGAAAATTTACAGCTTTAAAAATAAAATATAGATAAAATTGACCCTGGTCAAGCTAGCACCCCCACCTTTTCAAAATAAAAAAAATTTTATACTATAACTATGGACTAATTTTGGACAGCATTCGCGAATTTTGGACAACAACGGTTTCGCGATAAATGATAAATATTTGGTGGGGGTGCTGAGTTAATGTTAAGCTAGCACCCCCACCTCGAAAGAATGACTTTTTTTTAAATAAAGTATACAATAATTTTGGACAGTATTCGCGAATTTTGTATAAGAACGGTTTCGCGATAAAAGAGAAATCTTTGGCGAGGGTGCTGAATTGACGTCAAGCTAGCACCCTCACCTCGAAAAAATGTTGTTTTTTTTAATTAAGTATGCTATGATTAAGGACAAATCTGTGGCAAATTGATAAAAGGGAATAAGTCTGATTTTGTAAATTTTCAGGGGAGCTCAAAGAAGTTCAGTTTAATACTAAAAATTCTTGTAATAAGCAGTTTAAATATTTGGGCACATTAAAGGTTTTTTCGGTTACTGTGTGTATTGACGTGATTTTACCGATTTCAAATTTTATTATTTGTTTTTTTACCGGAAAAACAATTCTCCCATTATAATTTTGCCCGGCTAGTTTTAACCTTTTAAAAATCGAACGTTAAATAGAATTTTATGCCGATATGCAGCTGTCCTCTTATCATTTAAACTCCGTCGTTCCTTTAGATTTATTTCAAATATTGTGTAAAAATTTGAGCACCATTAAATTCATTTCAAATCATCGATCAAAATTTCACTTTTTGTCTATCTTTACCTTATCTTTTAATCAACACCTATAGCTTCTAGTTCTTATGTTTCCAATTTTTAATTTAAAATATCAAGTATTAAACCCAATCATCTATTCACTTAAATTCACATCTTTTTATTTTAGTGATTGTTCAAAATACAAATCAAAATTCAGGGGCTTAAAAATTGTACTTGATGCCCCTCGGCCATCTTAGCAAAAAGCCATTATCTCCTCGCCAGTTAGCGTCAGGTTCGCCAGCTAGCGCGAATTTTAAAATTATAATATAAATAAAATAAAATTTTAAACTTAATGTTTAAATACCCCCCTCCTTTTGTACACAGACGTACCACGACAAAAATTTAAAATGCTATGTTACAAGAATATAAGTTGAACTTCTTTTACCTCACCTGAACATTTACAAAATGAGACTTATTCTCTTTTGTCAATTTGCCACAGAATTATGGATAAATGATAAAACTTCGTAGGGTGAAATTATTTGAATTATTTAACATTGCAAATACTAACAACATAACGTTTTTATTAAAAAAAATAACTTCTTATTCTGAATAGAATTAGGAGCCTCCACGTGAGGTCAAATTGGGGGGAGGGTCCGGCAAAATCTCACCAATGGGGGGGGGGGTTAATGAAAATCTCACCTCAACTTTTTAATTCTGAGAATATACATTTATCCCAGTCATAGATAATATTAAATACAAAATTAATATTATAAATATTGGCTATGGCCGGCATTCCCCGATTTGAAGCAAGAACCATTATATCTCTCGTACTACCTGTAATTATAAAGTATCTATTACTCACGCTAGTAAGTCACTCATCACTCATATAACCCGACCATGGAAAAAAAGGAAAAAAATTTCTCGTAGAAATGAAAGACAGGGGATCAATAATTGATAACAAAACGTATAAAAGCCTTACTAATTCGCGAATGCTGTCCAAAATTAGTCCATAATTATGGCATACTTAATTTTAAAAAATGTTTTTTTCGAGGTGGAGGTGCTAGCTTGACGTTAACTCAGCACCCCCACCAAAGATTTATCTTTTATCGCGAAACCGTTGTTGTCCGAAATTCGCGAATACTGTCCAAAATTAGTCCATAATTATGGCATTCTTAATTTTAAAAAAAAAAGTAATTTTTTCGAGGCGGGGGTGCTAGCTTGACGTCAACTCAGCACCCCCACCAAAGATTTATCATTTATCGCGAAACCGTTGTTGTCCAAAATTCGCGAATGCGTCCAAAATTAGTTCATAATTATAGTATAAAATTTTTTATTTTGAAGAGGTGGGGGTGCTAGCTTGACCAGGGTATAAAACCGTCATGTAAAAATAATCATAATAATAGACTAGTTAGCAATTAATCGTTGCTTTTGTAAAAAAATTAAAGCCGACCGAGAAAACATTTTTTTGGAAAATCTCGAAAGCCCAAAGTAGAAAGAACATTCTAAGCTATTTTGTTGTTACCAAAATATTATGATATGTATTTGATTAAAAACTGAATAAAGTTAACCAAAATTTGCGCTTTTATCGGTGTTTTATTACACACGCATTTTTTAATTACTAATCCTAGCCACGTCGGTGCCTGCAGTAAAACACTGAAAACGTCCTTGTCTCTCTCTTACACATCGAAATTATTTTGCATCTCGCAAGATGCAAGAAAGTGAAAGGAGAGATTTGTGGTAAACCGCTGATGGAGCGTTCTCGACTCGTTTGTGCCATTACTAAAAAACCTACAAAAAGCGGAGAACAAGGCGAGAACCTGAAATAACACGAGAATCATCTCCACCCCCGCGTTTCATGTGTTTTTCTCGCGTTCTCGCAGAGGTTCTCGCGAGAGCGTGGAGCGCCCAATGAATAAATAGTAGGAAGGAAGGAGCATATGTATGTTTTACCGTGTTAAATTTGCGAGTCAAAACGAGTGGGCGTTCGCCATATTGAGACTCGATTAAAATTGTCTAAAATGGTTAATTGTGTTGCTTGTGGAACTATCAGGAACACGAAAAATGTCAAAAATGGAATTTAATTTAATTTAACATGTTACGTTATTTTTACGACATATCATTTTTAGTTTAGTTTGTTTAGTTGATTATCTGGGATTTTTACCTACTTTAGTTGTTGTTTATACACTGGAGTATTAATTTTGTTGTATTAGATGGCGAGGAGTGTATGATTTTATTTTATTTTAAAAATTTTTATCTTGGATTGAAAAATGTGGGAAGATAAAGGAGAAAAATTTTTGACTGATTAATATACTGTGTAGAAGGTAGATTTTCTGGGTATTCTCTCGAAGATATTTTTTTGGATGTCGATAGCCACTGGGGTACCTGTTAGTTCCTGTTTTGAAGATTGCTGCAAATTTAGTATATGTGCACCTTTACGGGCTCCCGTGGAAGTTTTTCTGAAGAATTTGCATTTGGATTAGTTGAAAATTCCGGAAATAGTGGTTTATCCACCTTTGTATGGTCGAATCCATGGAATAATCGAGGGGAAGTGTACGAATTTTTATCAAGTGCCCAAGTATCCACAGCACCGAATAATCAGGTCAGATGTTTTAGTTATATTCTGCGTTCCCTAAAATTATTTTTGGATCTCGTTACACCACCTACGATATTTGTGGTATCCGGTATATGTATATATATGTAGTATAATCGTCGACCTTTCGCACGGATTTTATTTGGACGTAAATTTGGTATTACGGGAGATTATCTGGTCAATTTGTGAAATAGTGGATTCTTCCTTGGGATTCATTGGATTGGTTTCGTCTGGCGGCGAAAGTTGTAGAAGTTAGAAGAGCGGGCGACCTAACTTAAATTTTGTTTGTTTGCTATCTAGCTTATTGTCTTTTTATAATTGATGGAAAACCTTTAATATTTAATTTTTTTTTAACTTTACTTTTAAAGCGATTATTTTTTTTGATTGAGAGATAGAAGTATTCCGATCCGTATTTTTGTAAAGTGTTGCGCAAAATTTCTGAGATTGCTATAATTATCGGTGCACACCCAGACGAGGTGTTATTATCCCTTATCACCAGGAATTGCAATTCTCCCTGATAGGTGCGACAAATTGTTGGGTTATTTATTGTTACGCTAAATATTAGTTTGGCTTTTAAATATTTATTCTATTAAATTTTGCGTTAAGACTACCTACCTACGATATAGGGTTACGTACGGAATGCGACCATTTCCAATTTAATTGTGTAACATAATTTTCTTTGTATTATTCTTTTTGTTTTGATTTATTCAATTAGTTAAAAATTATATAATAACTTCTTTAGTCTATGTCGTGGTCTTATTGTGTTTACCTGTTTCTCTGTGTGCGGTCAGCATAACTCAGTGTTTTGGGTTAGTAATTACCTACAAATAAATTTTCTTTCATGATTCAAAATTTTAATTACTTGGCGCCCTAACCATCATCACTTTTAATTGAAAGAACACAGCTGAGCTAGCCCTGGGAGTTTTCGTACCCGATTGTTTTCTATTTGGTATCGAAATCCCACGGGCCCTGAGGTTTGTTGATCATATATATTTTTTTTTGTTCATTGCGTATTTTAGAGGGTACAAACATTCTAATATTAAATGTAGTAAATTGTGTGGTTATGAATAGTGCAAAGGCGTGCATATCAGATTTAATTTTAAATAGATTCGATTCCACCAGATGCTTGTAAGTGAGCTTTATCCCTTTTTGGTTTAAGAATGCTTATCATCTTTACTCATATTTTATGTAACGCCACTGGAATTGCATTTAAGCAACCGCCATCAGACTCGATTTGTCTCGTAAAATTATTCTAAATGAAGGGCACAGGGGAAGAAGGCGATTAGTCACTTTTTGTAAATTTTCAGGAGAGCGTTTTAAAGAGTTTAAGCCTGTGCCATTTGCTTCATTATGTTCTGGGTTCTTTGATATTTCATACTGTATATCATTATAGCTTTTTACATCACTATGTAATATTACAATGGTTCATGACTTCTACTTATTAAGAAAATTACATATTTTCAACTTGACCACCAAGTAAAATGTGCAAAAAGTGTTTTCTTTGGTTTTTTTTTGGTATTAGGTTCTGGCAACTTTTCCATTTTTTTTCCGTAATAGTATTAATACCGCGTGGACATAACTCCTTTTTGCTTTGTACTTTCTTTGTATTTCTTGTATTTTCAAACCTTATAATTCCAGACTAAAACTATTTTTTCTTATGACAAATATATTGCTTGATAGTATTCCCTTTAAGCTACAAGAAAAAAATCTAATTTTTTCATTTTACTGACTTATCGCCTTCTTCCCCTGTACCCTTCAAATGCTCCTTCCTTCCTACTTTTTATTCAATGGGAGCGCCCATAAAACAGTTGAATTTCGTTTCGTTCGAACTTTAATTTTTATTTAAATAAAAAATAAAATGCGATACCTCAGTTCCAAATTGTAACAACTCAAAAATGAATAGGTATCTCTTTCTTGTAAATTTCATTCTCTACATTTTTGTTCATATACATTTTTGTATTTTATCGAACCGTTTCCGAGATAGGGACAACAATATTTTTTGCATTTTACCGAGTCGTGTTTAAGTCGCTCTCAGTCAGAAACGGCGCGACAAAATGGAAAAATGTATAGAAACAAAATATGACAAAAAAACGGATTCAAAATGGTCAATTTACATTGTTAACATAGGACTGCCAGAGTTCTTTTGTGAGTCACTGTATATACTTATTAACGCTAAAATGGGCCATTTTGACACCTTAATTTTTTCTCATATAAACAATTCATTTTTAAAAGTGTTAAAATGACCCCTTCGGCGCATCTAGTATTAAATTTGTTATGTTTCTATCTGGTGATAGGATCAGTTTCACCAGACAAAAACAAATGGAAACTGCAGCCGCGGCTCACGGGGAAGAGAGAAGATTACAACGCGCGTTGAGGTAATCTAAATATTCTGATGTACAACTCGTTGCAATTGGCATAGTATAGCATGGTACAAGTGGAGTTGCGATGCATTCATTGAAAACCTACATTTTGCTCATAAATGCTTGAACGTCGCATCGTGTAGCTTGACTTGGGATAAATGTAGCCGCGTTTTCGCTGCGTGGCATGGGATCGCCTAGCGTCGCATCGAGTACCGTGGCGTGGAATAAATGTGTTCGCAGCTTAACTCTTTGGTGGGCCCTTTTTTCTGGCTACTTTTTTAAAGTTTTTTTAATGAATATATAATATTTAACACCTTTTGAATAGTTATTAATGGTTATCTAAAGATTTTTTGTATTAATGATAGAAAATACGAAGGTGGGAAACCCTCTTCCCACTGGTGCATTTCAGTACAGTAGTAAAAAATCAAATTTTTTTATATGGCCGTTAAAAATTGCTTTTTAATACTTTTAAAGAATATTTCATAAATTTTTATCAAACGTTTTATTATATAAGTTTTTATTGCTAATATTTTTTGAATTTATTTTTCGGGAAAAAATGGGAAGCAGGAATTTACATAAATAAGTTTTTACGTGTTAATTTCCTATGTTCGGCTATTTAGTCGCTGTCAGTCAAAATCGGCGCGACAAAATAGCAAAATGTTTAGAAACAAAATTGAAGGCAATGAAATATGCAAACAAAAAATGTCGAAAAAGTTTTGCTGTAAAATCGATTTTTGTTTGACAAAAATGATCTTCAAAAAGGTACAATTTATTGCTAACATAGGAGTGTGCGAATACTTTCTACGGCCACTGACTGTATATAAATTGAAATAATTGCTAATGACGGTCGTTCTCGATATTTGAAAGAAATCGATGGTGTATATTATGAACATAATAATGAGGATGAAGATAGCGATAAGGATGAGGAAGGCGCTCAGGAATCAAATGGCAGTGTAGAGATGAAGAATAAAAGAAAATTATTTTGTCAATATATATTTGTATAATTGTACCTACACTTTATAAAATCCTAATTAAATTCTTTGTTTTAATATTATAATAATATTGAAAAATTACACTAGTTAAATTAACAAAATTAAATAATATTTTCTGACGAAGCAGACGAACAGTCTGCGAAATATTTAAACGATTTCATTGTTTTATTAATGTTAATTTAACCAACGTATAATTATTTTTCAATATTTTATATAATAATAATCGTGTAAACGCAAAAAATTATAATTAATCAGAAATTTTATTCGCTCATTTAGATTACGATTTCAATCCAGTTTCCTCTCCACAACTTCGGCCACGTATCAAAGCCTTAGCCACATTGTATCGAAAATAGTTAGACGACCGACGTCTATTTAACAATAGTTCACGTAAACTACTTGTAGACAAAAAAAACAGTTTTATTGATTTTAATTTAACAATTATTCAGAGCGACTTATAGCGGACTGGCGTAGCGGCCGCGCTCGGGAGATCGTTCATTCCATTGCGTCTACCAAGGCTTTAACAGCATTAAATGATCGGTAGACTATTTTTTTTGTTCTTTTATAGACTAAACTATTTGAGAAAATATTTCCAACCTTATAGATTTAAGTCGAACAAATTATTTTTTTAACACCTTGCTTAGATGGTAGACCCTTGATGGCAGCCCTTCCGAAGCGGAGGACTGTCAATTATCTAAAGGGGTTGATATATCCAAACTTAGTGTACAGAAGTATTCTTAAAGCGAAGAACTGCCTCAAAAATACTACATTATTTTAGTAATAAAAAAAATACCTATTAACTCTTTAATAATTACCATTTAAAAATTCTCCATTCTGTGCTATAATAAGTTCGGGGATTGACCTATTGATTTGAGCATGCGGGTGCTTCAACCTCTGAACATCCCCAGATCAACACCAACGACAGTATCTACAGGTCTCGTGGCTTTCTTGTTTCTACTACCCTTCTGGTTGTAAACACCCAATTTCTTCAAAATTGCTTTAATCGAGAAAACAGTATGCGGAATCTCGACAAGAGTATAAATAATTTTAAATTAAAATTTTCACTTATTTCTTGATCTACGCAAATATAAAATTTCACGTACTGCAAATTTGTTTTAAATAATAACCAACACAATCAAGGAAGAGTGGCAGACACAGATTACCATGTCGACGTCCTGAACCATCACCCATTTATGTGTTTCTGGCTTATTGGCATTCATCAGTACCACATATACTATGTAATCACTTGATTGTGTTCACATCTAACAGGCTACTGTTTACAGTGCCAGTAATCTATGTCTGTCACTCTTTTCTTCATTGTGTTAATTATTGTTTAAATCTTTTAAATTGCATTAGTGCGAGAATCGGTTATCTTTCAAATTTGTTTTAGTTCAATTGGCTAATCGGTTATATACAGTGGCGTGCCTTGGGAACGCAATCCTCCCTACCTCTAATAGTACTGCCCAAATAGTATAAATAGTATATGTAATATAATTTGATATCATTTTCATTCCATAATCCACATTGATTTTTAACATAAATCAAATCGTAAAGCAATTAATTGTTTCATCTATGCCCGTACTAATAGTCAGGGATTAATCCGAGATTCAAGATTAATTCTCGGATTGACTTTAAATTAATGCATTTAATAGTAGAAGTATTGCGACCGAGAATTAATCTTGAATCTCGGATTAATCCTTGACTAATGGTATGGACATTAGATAGGATACACATTTGAAATCTATATAATATGATGTACATTTTTGCCCTAAAGAACGTTCTGCCCCTTCCGCCGCGAGAGGTTAAGCACGTCACTGGGTATATAATAGTTTTTAAGTGGTAGTCCTACATTATAATAAATTATATTTTTTCAGAAAAGGTACATTCTCCATCTGAACATCCCAATGTGTGCAAAAGTTTAAAAATGCAAAGTCATGCCAATGAAGATACCTATTTAACAACAAATGTAGTAAGAAATAATACTCAGAAAAGTTCTACATTATCGACTAAACAATTGCAACCTGTATCAAATTCTAACTTTGAAACACTCACCATATCGGACAATTCCATTTTCCTACCAAATCATGAATGCTCTTTAAGACATAACTATTCTGTAAAGGAAATTGAGCGACAAGGTGAACTTTTTTCTAAGAAATTATTAGGAAAGCCTGTACCTTTACCGCAAGTTGAATGTTCGGTTTCAACAGGTAATATGGAAGCGTCTTCTTCAAATCATCTACTTTCAACTATGCAAGCAATTCAATCGGTATATTCCCATAATCAAATAATTAGATCAGATAATTCCCGCATCGATGCTACAACTGAAAGTGAAAATTTTAATAATTCACTTAAGATATCGCCAATTGATCCTCGTAATGTCGGTGAATTTAAATCTTCTACTCCGTCAACAAAATATCGCCAAGAAATTAAGTCTGCTGTAAATTTAACGAATATGTTATTATCTCCTAAAAAATCAACTATGAGTACGGAAGAATTAAATGTTATAATTCATAAAGGTAAAAAGAGGTTGAATGTTAAATCTACCGATAATATTTCAAAAATATTACCTACTCCCATAAGTAATAAATCATTAGAACGAAGTACAAAAAGTGTAGAAGTCGGTTACTTGGGTAATAAACCACGTTCACGTTTTAGTTGGTCTCCAAGTGATGGTGAATATGTGGAATACAATACTAATGTAGATAAACTATCACCTGCTCCACAAACTGAATCCAAACAAAGTAGGGCTTGCACTGATCGTAAGACTAATTCACAAATTTCAAGATTAGATTTTAAAAAATTACTTCTAAGGCAAAACATCAAAACAAGTATAATTCCTTCTAGTAATACACGATTATCAGCCGTCGAACAACTGAAATTATCTAAACAAGTTACTTCAAATAACAGAACTAGACCTGAAATGGATATCATTCAATTAAGTAAATCTCCAAAAAAAAATTATAATAGAAAAGTTGCTAAGAATAATGATATCGATGGAAAGCAAAGACCAATGCCAAAATTAATGTCTCCTAAATCACAGTGGAAATTTGTAAATCCACGCAGTGATGTTCTCTCTTCCACAATACTGGAAGATTGTGGTGAAATTGAGAATTCGAGCAGTTTAATTAACCAAGATAGTATATTAAAAACCGGAAAACTCGATTTTCATTTTAAAGATGAAGATGATTTCTCCCCTATAGTTAGAAATTTTGATTCAAAAAGTACAAGGAAACCTGTACTGCAACAGAACGACTCTAGTATAACTTTAATTGCTGAAAATTTTACGTACAAATCGGTAAGTGCAATTCCAATATCACAACTCACAACTTCTCAAAAAGGAAAATTCAGTGATTCTTCGCAATTTAGTTCAGGTGTACACGATTATGATTCTCATCATGCAAACAATATAATAGAATCAACAACTTCTTCATCTTTACCAACACTTGAAACAGCATTTTAACAACAATTTATCAATTCGAAAATTATTCAAATAGATTTCTTAAGTACGAGGTACCTAACACATAATATAATAGTCTCATAGTGATGTCGTCAGCTTATCGTCAAGTATTTTAGTATACTATGGACTAATATAAATCTTATACGCCAAATAATGAATTTAAGTGAATGCCCTTAACGTAAAAGTATTTTAATAAAGTAATAAATTTGCACTCTTCTTTTTTATTTTCTTTTATTTTTTTTTTATTATTGTTTTATATCGTGACGCGTTTGATGATCAAACAGTCATCTTCAGACGATATAAAAAAATCAAAATTAATATAATAAAAACCATTCAATACGAAAAGAGTATAAATTTATCACTTTACTAATATATTATCATCTTCATCATCGACACGTTATAGAATATAAAAAGATAAGCATGGGAAAATAGTTTATGAATCGATTTAATTTTTTTTTTCAAAAATGTCTTTCTCAGTAATATTAAATTTCTGCAAATATTATAGTACCTACAATATTGTTGATATATTTTGAGAAAAATGTTTCGAATTTTGGAAACAATCGCATCGTTATGAATTAAGTGGTATTAATAGTAAATTAAGAAACTAGTTTCAAAACAAAATCAAATTTTGAAATATAGAAATCGTATCTTTTAAAAAAAAATGTGTGGGCACATATTTATTAGAAGTGCCAATTTGGTAAAAAAAAATTAATGCCACCCGAGTACAGGATCCTTTTTTTTTTTTTTTTATTAAAATGTGTTTTCACGTTTTCTGTCAATTTAAAATGACCACTTATAGGTTTTTAGCATTTCTATAATATTTCTATAATATAGTTCTATATACCGCCCTTAATTCGCGACGATGTGATGGTACCTGAAAAAAAAAATTGTTTCTAAAATTCGAAATATGTTTCTTTCTATCAAAAAATATGAAAAATTGGACTTTAATATTTAGTGCCTTTCTAAAATGGAACTTCTGAAAAAGAATCCAAATCGATACAAAGTCTATTTCTCCATACTTACCCTGCTGTAGCCTTTCATAAGCAACTTAACTGAAATTACGTTATATGAATGAATAGAAAAATAAATAATTAACAATTAAAAAATTCTGTACGAAAGACGTAAACTTGTTTTAAAGGACTATTTCAGTGAAACTGTAATGCACATTAACAAATGGTGACATCTTCGTGTAAAGAAATTTTTAAAAATAACCAGTAAATTCATATGCACGAGTAGGTACATCATGTTTCAAAATAAAGGATTGCTTACTTTTATTTATTTTTCTTTTTATTTAATTTTATTCGTCCTTTAAAAAAACATTTCCATTCTTTTCAATTCTAATAACTTGATTACACGTAACGAGTAGAGTGGCGAGACAGTGTTCTCGGCCAAGTGCTCGGTTGGTATAAACATAGTACCGAGTGCTCGGCCGACTGTCTCGCCACTGTACTTGTTACGTGTAAACAAGACATAAAGCTTATCAGTTTTTTGATAACATTTTGTTCCTATACATACAATATGCGGTTTAAATTTATTTATTATAATAATTCAGTTAAGTTTTTTGTTAAATTATATTAATCCCTTATCAAGTTGAAGTGTGCAGTGACATTCAAACTTTTTGGCAGACAGAATGTTTTTGTATGCTTGCAAGATTGATTTTATTTATTTATATTCAAATGTCTAGTCTAAAGCGCCATTTTTTACCTTTATCTTTATTTATTATGTACCTATATTAATTATGCTTTAGAGCTGGAATGCACTTGTAATTGTTGGTCGCTAGATTATTTTGGAAATCGCATTTGAAGGGTACAGAAGAAGAAGGCAATTAGTCACTTTCTCTAAATTTTCAGAAGAGCGTTTTAAAAAATTTATGCCTGAGGCATTTGCTTCAATATGGTCTGGGCTCTTTGATATTTCACACTGTATATCATTATAGCTTTTCACAAACTATGTAAAACTGCAATGGCTCAATAGTATTCACTTTAAGCTAGAGGATAGTGCAAAAATCTAATTTTTTCATTTTACTGACTTATCGTCTTCTTCCCCTGTACCCTTCATTTGTATAAGTGCAAATAAACAGCCGTAAGTACGTGGACGCTTTTAATTCAAGGAAATCATACTCTCAATCCTTTCTTAAATCATTACCTAATGCGGCACTATAACTCTTATCGTAATAACCGGTATTATACTAGAAGAGTATCTAGTAGAAGATACTACAACTATTTAATAATCGTCATTATGTAGTGAAACAGGCGGACGGACAGATACGGAGCCAAATCATAAGGTTTCTTCCTATACATTGTATAGAAGCCTAAACTAGGAAATGAAATATTTTTGCTTAACCCTTTATTTTAGGATCAGAAAAATGCTTTTAGTTTTGTACAGCAGATTTAAATGGGAGCAGGGACAAAAAGATAAGTAGATACATTCTGTGTAAAAGTATAAACAAATTATTGTTCTAATCTTAAAATCAATTGTATCTATAAGATTTTTGAGTGCAAATCAAATGTAATACTGTAAATTCAACGTGATTCGATGGTTAATTTATGTAATAAATTGGAGGATTATTGAATTTCTTTAATTATGGATTTTTTTTCTACTGTATGGAGAGCTCTCAGAATTCATTTTAGCTTTTAGCATTCTTATCAATGTAGCTAGTGGAGAGAAGCTCTTCCAAACTAAAACTTACTTAAAACAGGCTTATGCTGAAACCGGAAAAATGCGCTAATTCGGTTCTATAAATCAATTACTGCAAAACTAAACAATAGTCACTTTGAAAAAGACAGTTACAGTCTGAGATAATCGTTTTTCTTCAAAAAAATATCGAAATGTTGTCAAAATTGGGAATTTCAAAAATTTGATTACTTTATCTGGTGGAGATGCCGACAAAACGTGAAAAATGAGATATAAAAGTAGTATGTTTATTGAATGAAATCAATTTCGCTTTTGTTGGCGATTGAAGAAAAATAAGTACTATATTTCTGCTATTTTGTACTTGCAGAAAGACTATTAATGGTTTCGGAAGGGATTGAGATGTAAACACGGTTTTGACATGGAGTAACTCCAAAACTGAAAGCGATTAAAGGTTTATATTTATTTTAAAATTTAATATATTTCTGATTACTATTTATTATAGAAACGTGTTTGTACTGTGTGTATTAAACAATTTTAACATTTTATATGTTTAATATTTATAAAAAATAACAATTTATGTACCTTTTAAAAATAGTCGAAACTATTTTACGTTTAACTGTAACTGTAAAATAAAACTATTTTTGTTAATTTTCTAGCAATTGTAAAAATAAAATAATACTATAAAAGCATGTATTTTCATTTGCCCATTACTTTCTCATTAAAATTAGTCATCGGGCCCAGACCTACGAAAATTTGTGATTACCTCACCGTTGAAACTTCGTGTATGTGCTCTTTATGCCTAGTCGGACAACTTTTTTTAGTAAGAAATTACTCGGAAAGGGGGCGTTTTTTTGAGGGACCCCTGCCAATTCATTGATTTGATGCGAGAAAAAAATTAACGACTAAATATAGTCTTTCCTTCAATCGCAAGTTTCTCTTATCAAAAAACCGAAAAACATTTTGTCGGAAAAATTTAGTGGTTCATTTGACGCGTCGGACACCCTGCACATGGTAAAGTTATGACGTCATAAAATTTACATCCTCACAGTTGAATTTTTCAGAATCGTTTAATAAAATTATTTAAAATTGAGTGGTAACCTTGGCCGGCAAAATTTTTAGGGAATTTCTGCTGTCGAACGCCCTGAAGTTAAGGGTTTCGTGCAACCCCTATATTTACTACCTCCTGTCGGACAAAAATACCATTGTGTAATATGTTTTATTTTCAGATCAGTGATGTACTTGTCTGACAAAAATATTTGGTCTAATTAATAGTCGGACAAAAAATTATTATATATGGGGCATTCCACGCCAAATTGACTACATTTTATTTATAACTTATCCCTTTCAATTTTTTTCAAAATTTCGTACCTATGTTTTTGAGACCGATGAAAAACGCGTTCTTGATTTTTTTCAAATGTTTTTGAGCATCCGTTTTTGAAATATGATTATTTTTCAAATGCTTGTAACTTTGCAAAAGATGCACCAACCCTATCGTTTTTTTTTTTTTAAATTTTGATTTTAAACGCTCTTTCAATAAAAACCTACGATTTTCATCCGAATTATTGCGTTCATCGTTTATTTTTAGTTTAACGCAAAAAAGTTCCTAAATAGCAATCAAGGAAATTCCCTTATTAAGATAGTAATAGGTAAAACTTGATTCCAATATTTGTAAGAATTAAAGAATTGGAATCAAATTTTTCCTATCTTAATAAGGGTATTTCCGTGATTCACAATTGAGGGGGTTACATATTATATATAACGAAATGAATTTTCCCCGATCCTTAATTTTGTAAATTACAATTCTTAAAATGGAAAAATGTTCAAATTTTATGAGGCTTGGCTCGCAGATAGTCTTGTATCCTCTTGCAATGTGCGTTTCCTAGTGATTTTAAGCAAATAACTTTTCTTAATTTTCTAATTTTATATATTTTTAAACTAAATATCATTCAAAATCTCCAAAATAACTTCTTTCTCTAAAACCAAAACCTTTCGAACTGCTTCCGTTCCAGCTTTACACTTCACAATTCAAGTTATAATTCAAAAGATATTTAAACGCTATTTACCGGGTGACCCAAAAAAAAATGATGACAAAGTTTGATCGGTTTTAACGTGATAGTTTTTTGTTCTTGGTATTTTGTTTTAGCACACCTGGATTGCCCGTTAAAAATGCTACATGTATCATGTATGGTGAATTGTCAAATTTTTGTGTGTGTTTTATCCTATTTTTTTATAGATGTCTAACCAAAAGGAGAAAATTTTGAGGTTACATCAACTGGAAATACGCAATTATAACATTGCGCGAAGGCTCGATATTGCTGCACCAAATGTCAGCCGAACAATCAAACAAATTGAGAAGCGTGGCCATACCGAATGTCATCCAGGGAGCGGAAGAAAGCGAACAATCAACAAGTCGAGGGTCCGTCAGATCATCAAGAAGCGATTCCAGCAAAATCTTAGGGTCTCAATGACGAAATTTGCCTGCGAGATCGGTGTTTCACGTGAATCGGCCCGTCGAAAAGCCCAAAGAGTACCTTAAGATTAAACCTTACAAGCTTCAAAAAGTTCAACTGTTGACCGATGGGAATAAACTCATGCAACTTCAAAGATGTCGCCACCTACTTCGTCGCACCGCTTCTCTGCCTTGGAATCGTATTTTGTTCATAAATGAAAAGCTTTTCACCGTCGAGCAAGCGCACAACCGTCAAAACGACAGAATTTGATTTGCTAATGCTCCAAGTACTTCTGCTGTTGTAGAGCACCATCAAAATCCGCAGTCTATGATGGTTTGGGCCGGAATTTGTTCAACTGGAAAATCCCTTGGTTTTGGTGGATCAGGGGGTGAAAATCCACCAAGAAATTTACCAACGTAACATTCTCGATGCTGTCGTCCTTCCTTAATTTAAACAGTGCTAAGATATATGTCAGATCCTTATTAGCACTTGCAAAAAGTAGTAATTCCAATATATTGCTACGACCTCTACTGTGGAATCTTTATTACACACTTTGCTCTTTTTCCTGGTCGTGGATACTTGAATGTTGGGCGCCAAATTATTTAAGAAAATAATTAAATGTTTTTGTTCAACTCAAATAAAAGAATTTATATGGATGAACGTATTTAATCAACTAGAGTAAAAAAAAACGGAATAAAAATAATTATAAACCTTTAACAAATTAACGAAATTAACGTGTTGGAGTTGGTGTAGGGTGTAGCGCGTGTACTTAAAAACTAACTCTAAACTACACAACATGAAACAACAACACAAATAGAAAAATTAACATAAAATAAATTGAGTCTGAGTTTTAAATTAAAATTTTTTGTACGACCTTGTTTTTTTCAAATAATTCGCGGCACAATCTTCGATGTATCCAAACAATCTTAAACAGCCACTATCTGCTTGGCTCACCACTTGGAAAACTTATCCGAAATTTATTTGTTCGCAATCGAATTTAATATCAACTTGCTCGTACCGGGTAATTCTCAGACTGACCTCCTGGCCGTTATTATTTTCCTCCATTGCCATCGATATGGACCGTCGAGCTATCCTTAATTATTAAAATTTTATTAATTTGAAAATTATTTGTGAATCTCTCAGCTTTGATCAAGTTAAAATTTTGATACCGATTCCATTGAGGCTTGGTTTCTCCTCATGGCGGTTTGATGGTAGAATTTTGGGTGGTAAAAATATATGCTTCCAGGACACTTGCCTGTTCTGCAGTCACTCCAACAAAATAATACTGAAGGATGTGTTTTTGGCCACAACTTCCTTCAAAAATCTTCCCCAATCTTGGTGGATCTTCCACAACTTGTCTTCTTGGTGCCTGAATTTTCATTTCGAAATCGTGTTCGAATTTTATAAATTTAAATAAAAAGTTTACTTTGTACGATATTTAAAACTCAGAAAAAATCGTTAAAACTTAAAATTAGGAACATCGTAACTTAAACTATTTACATGGATATTAAAACATATGAGGTTAACGCCGGTAAAGTGTCTTTTGACCTCCAGGACCCTCTGCACCATTTGCAGGATCGTGGAGTTCCTTCTCACCAAGAAACCTTCCTCCTTGACCCCGGGTATCATCGCAATATATTCAGATTTCAGCAATTTACTCTTTGCTAGACGTGAATCTAGCATTGTTGCTTGTTATTCCGTATTTACTTACAATCTATTTTCATTGATGTTTTATTTTGTGATGGTAATTTTCAATTTTTTATATTTTTTAACTTCTTATGAGAATAACAAGTTGAAAATAAATTTAATTTGAATGAAAAATATTGTATAGTTCTCATGCAATGTGGCATATTTGTTATAAAAAAATTAACGTTTTTAATAAATAAAGCCTTGCAAGAAATATTTTTTTTAGAATTTTTCCATGTATCAGGACAGTCTAAAAGGCACAAATAGTACATTATGCACCAAGGGAATAAAGTGATCCTTTTTTGGCCTGAGGGTAAAGGTTTGTTTGCACGAGGCGTAGCCGAGGGCAAAAATTACCCTCAGGCCAAAAAATTCACTTTATTCCCGAGGTGCATATACTGTTTTTTGCAATTGCGGGAGGTAAAGTACTCACTTCGACAATAATTACGAAATTTTAATTAAAATTTGTTCAATAAAGCACGTGGTTGATAGTACCAAAGTAAATGAATCCTAGTTGGTTATATTATTATTGCCAACTAGAATTTTTTCACTAAAATTTTTTTCACTAAAAGGTACTAGAATGGTTCAGTTACATTTGTGCCTTTGAAGGAATAAGACGTATCATGAGCGGGAACCACGAGATTTTGCCGACAAAATCAAGGCAGTCACCAAATTAGAAAATAAGATTGACATCGGCAATTTCCATAAGTTATCCGCTTTTATGAAGCGGAAAAACGAAGGATATGTTCCGAAAAAATCGCGCATCGTAACCTCTGACCACGTGGTCAAATTTTTAAAAGAGGCGCCTCGTGAGAATTTTTTGGTAGCTAAAGTAAGTTCTTTTTATTTATTTACTAATTTGTTTCACTGTAGGATGCACTAATATTGGAATCACAAATTACGGTCAAGTAAACATAAATATAAATGTTACAAAAAAATGAGAATTAAATTGATAATTTTTTTAAAAAACTTCTTTTTTACCCGGCAGTAACTTTTTTTTGCCCTAGGGCAAAAAAGTACCACTTTACACCCGCAAATCGGGGTCTAAAGTGAGTACTTTAGCCCCGCAATTGCAAAAAATAATATTTTTAAGTCAAAAGGAAAATTTGGGCATTGAAGGGTTATAAGAATTCTTTTTAAAGAGGTCTTGATCCGTTCGCTAGGTGGCGCGTTCGAAGTCTTAGAAACTTCTTAAAAACCTCTTTCCGATGTTGAGTCTGACGTCCAAATCATAAATCTGAGCTCATACAGACTTAATTAAAACGTCATATTGCTATCTGGGTCGCGGCTGTACCCGACCAAAACTTGATTGAAGTGCAAGAAAATCGGCTTGATTTTAACGATGTCAGCAAATTCTTCAACACTTTTGGACTAGGTGGTCAAAAGAATACGTAACTGAATTGCAGATACACACCAAATGGAAACAATCTTGCGAAGGATTGTTAAAACCTGGTGCGTTGGTATTAATCAAGGAAGACAACACACCACCGTTTAGATGGCACATCGGCCGAGTGATCCAGCTTCATACCGGCAAGAATGCAGTAAATCTCGTCACCACTGTCCGAACCTTCGACCATTTTTTAAACTTATAGACACGCGGTTTCCAAATGCGTCTGAAGCCAACACGTTCTGCGCATATGACGTCAGGAAAGGGCAAGAATTCGAAATTGGCAATAAGATTTGTATTGGAAGTATGAAGTAAATCTCGTATCTTTAACTTTTCTATGCTCAAATTAATATTAATAAATATTGTGAAAGGTTATATAAATTAAACAAACAATATAATTAACAATTTTTATTTATTTCATATAAATTATTAATTTTATAAAATAAAAACCTTGGTAAAAAATAGTATTAAACCAATATCTAGTTGACGTAACATTTTTACCTCTCAATTGCCTGGCAATATCCAAACTTTGCTTACAGGCACCTGGCAGACAGCCTATTTTCATGGGCCTGTAAATTGCCTGGGACAGCTACCTAGCAGGTATTTATTTAGAGCTTGCTTGCCTGGGACAGCTACCTAGCAGGTACTTATTTAAAGCTTGTTTGCCTGGGCCTGTAAATTTCCTGAGACAGCTACCTAGCAGGTACTTATTTAGAGCTTGTTTGCCAGTCCTGTAAAATACCTAGGGCAGCTACCTAACAGGTACTTATTCAAAGCTTATTTGCCTGGGACAGCTACTTACAGGTACGGCAAACTTTTCCACCGATGGTTGATGTTTAATCCCCAAGCAAAAAATGGTCAACGTTGGGCAGTGTATTATTCCACCGATTTGGGTCAGGGTAGCTTTGAAGCCCCTATGAAGTATTAGTAGAAGTACAATGGGGCGATTAAGTATCATAAATCGGTAAAAATTTTGCACAGGGTGTAAATTTAATATTTTATTAATTTATTTAACAAAAAAACAATATCTCAATTATTTATTATCATTAATGTGAGTAAAATGATGGGAAACATTTTCCAAAAATTTCGATATCTAGCTCCGTTCTCGAGATATTCACATTTCAAAATATTTCATTTAATAACCTTACTTTATTACCCACATTGTTTCCGCCAACTCTCGCTCGGCTCCGCCTCGCTTCGAGCGCTCCGAGCCGTTTTGACACGCATTAAAATAATTAAAAACATCCTCCGTAGGGCACGGGCCTCGAATAAATGACAAAATTTGAAGGCTGGGATCCTAGATTAGGCAATGTCAGGGGCAGGGAAAACCTAAATTATAAAATTTTCCTGATTCAAACTCCAAAATTGCAATTTTGCAAATGATGTATTTCTTCTGTCGGTTTTCTGCGCGGACACCCTGTATAATTATATCTTATATTATGTTAAGTACTACTTATAGACTTAAGGACTCAACAATTAAAAGATTAAAAATTTTGACCAGTCTACCTGCTAACGGCAGCGATGGAAAAGTTATATAGGATTAGAGGAACCTTTAACCATCGGTGGAAAAAGAAATCGCCCGTATAAATTGCCAGAAATAGACCCAAATAATATTTTCAGCCTTGGAAGTGCCAAATTAACTGCAGGTATTTCTTTTAAATTGTACAAAATAAAACATTTTTGCAGGTGCGTATATATTTATTAAACCCGACTTCATGCTGTCTGCTGGATAGGCGCACGAAACAAGTCGGCCGAAAATAAATTTGTACATCTGCATGCAGAAAAGTGTGTTTTATTTGGTACAAACTTTCACAAATTTCTGTACCAGTAAAATATACTGCTCCCAAAGCGTATTATTACAATCTGCCCGCAAGTAACATTTTCAGCCTGGGAAATTCCTGGCAAGTACCTGGCAAAGAAAATATCACAGGTTCCTGATGTACCTGTACCAGGCCTGTCCTAAGCTTATTAGTTAGTACATTTTGAAGCCGTTTTTTGTCATATTAAAATCGATATTACAGCAAAATTGTTTAGACATTTTTTGGTGCAAATTTCATTGCCTTCAATTTTGTTTATATACATTTTTTTATTTTGTCGCGCCGTTTCTGACTGAGCGACTTAAACAAGACTCTGTAAAATGCAAAAAATATTGTCACCTATATATCAGGAACGGTTCGAAAAATAGAAAAATTTATATAAGCAAAAATGTAGCGAATAAAATTTACAAGAAAAAATATCTATTCATTTTTTCATTTTGTTTTACCGTTTTCGAGTAATAGATGAATAGTATATTACGTGCCGAGGTGGAAAATGCTTCATTACTGCGGAGCGCTAAGTTAGTTGACTGAGGTGCGAAGCGCCGAAGTCAACTGTAAGCGCGACAAGAAGTTAGCCCCAGGCCCCACATACCCTTAATCCAGCTCTATGTTAAGTACGATGTTGAACCCCCGCCCCCCCATATAAAAGTTATAGCTACGTCCGTGCTGGTGGATCATTTGATAGAAGATAATTAAAACAGCAGAAAATTCTGAATAAATATGAAATTTTTAAAATTTACATTTCATCATAATATTATAAACTCCTATTAATTTAAGGAAGATAAATTTATAATCAGCACATTAGTAAGAGTAGCTTTATAAAAAGAATACATTTTTATAAACATGTCACATAACAAAATATTTCCCTAAGGAAATGAATTTCAAAAATTAGAAAAATATTGATTTGATTTACATGTAGATAGATATATTATAAATAAAAAAAGTACACAAATCATGTTTCTATAAAAAACTGCATTTTTAAAAATTAACAAAACGACTTTTTGCTTTTCAGTGGCTAATAATGTGTTCATAAGATATTACACTGTTGATGTTGTATCATTGAAGTCCTTGCAACCCACTCTTACTTTTCACCATGGTGCACACAAATTGCAATCGTCACATTCCTTGAATTTAAATTTCAATAGCCTCTTTAGATTTTTAAGCTTAAATACAAATTTGCTATTGTTAATTCTTATAAGCTAATTTTCTTCCATAGGTTGTTTAAAAAGTTTTAACAAAGTTGCTAAAGAAATGAAAACAATACCTTCCCTAAGCTTACGTTAATAAGTTTGGGGAAAGTAAAAACAAAATACATCCTCTTTGGTTAAACACAGTATTTTTATAAAAAAATATCAAAATATCGGCATTAATACAGAGTACCTTTACGTACTTTAAATCATTAAGGTTTCAATATTTGCTTTAAGTAAAAATTATACCCAAGTTGTCAAAATTATTTTTAATCTTATGATTTATTTATATAATTATATTATATAGAAAATTATATTCACGCTGTTCGATTGTCTAATGTTGGTCTTAGAGGTAAACATCCTTCTACCCAGAAACTAGGTCTTTCAAACATACTTTTCCATAATGCAAGCTCTTTCCCTGTCGAATCCATCCAATCAACAGATTTACCGTAATGTTTACCTAAAATTTTGAAAATAAGTAATGATAATACAATTTTGTTGTATATAACATAATTATTATTAATAATACCTGTACCCATAGAAAATCTAACGCCACCCAAAAATTCATTGCTACCGAGTCTATCGTGATCCCATACTGTTAATTCTAAGCATCGTTCAGCTAATTCTTGTAACGTTACGTCGTCATAAATAAACGTATGGTTCCACATGGCATTTACAGTTTTCCTCATTACCGCAGTTTTCTGTTTAGAACTTCTACCTTTGTCAGGTAAGAGATAACTGAAAGTACATAAAACATAAATAAATAGCATTTGCATCAATTTATCCTTACGGAACTAACATTCGATCAACTAGATCGATAACTTTGAATTTATTCTTTATTACTGTTTAAACATTTCCGACAAAAAATGGAAAGAATGGTTTATTTTAACCGATTATTTTTTAAACTGAAAAATATATTTTTTGAGTTTGTCTCTAAGATCCATGTTAGTTTGCGAGAAAAACTTATGTTAGATCAGGAAGATAATAATTTTTATAAATTATTATGCACCAATATGACGCTGTCAAGCGGTCTTTTTAAAAGTATTGTGCCCGGCTGCACCGTAAACTAAGCTTTCGTGTTGCATCGCCAAAAAACGGTCCGTTAATCGATTGATTTTACCGACATAATTAACTGACCGATTTCGGGCGATAATTGCAAATACGGACCGTTTTTCAAGATAACCTCACTATTTGTTAACTACTATTTGTTTGTTGTGAAGTTCGGAAATATTTTAAATAATTTAATTTAATTGATATTGCATTCAATTTATTTAAATTTTAATAATATATCATTAGTAGGGATACGTAATTTTCGTATTTACGAAATACATGCGATAAATGCGAAATTTTGCCTATAAATGCGATATATGCGATTTTTTAATTTTTCATATATTTTCGCGAAATCTCGATAATTATCATTATTTTAAGCGAAACGATCAAGTAACTTATTAAAACATATATACATCTTTCTATTTTGTCGCGCCGTTTCTGACTGAGAGCGACTTAAACAAGACTGTAAAATACAAAAATTATTATCATCTATATCAGGGAAACGGTGCGACAAAATAAAAAAATGTATATGAACAAATGAATAAAATTTTCAACAAAATATGTCCAGAAAGTTTTGGTCTGAAACTGATTTTTATATGACAAAAATTACTTCAAAATGTTCAATTTACATTGGTAACATTAGGAGTGTCCGAATATTTTTGTGAGTAACTCTATTTAAAATATTGTATATAATACATTTTATAATAAATTTTGCGAATAAATGAGAAATTTCGCCTTTCTAATTTTTTTAAATGCGAATTTTTAATATTTTATTTGCGAAAATTACGTACCCCCTAATCATTAGCCATGGATACAACGTCTTCATCTGATAAAGAGCTCGACCGCATAATGGAACTCCTTCCAGAAATAAGACAAGTGAAACCAAGTTGTGATCCATTTAATTTATATGACAATTTCGAATTTAAATCAAGATATTATTGCTTTTGCAAAGAAACAGACAACCAGTTATTGCAAATTATAGGAGAAGTTTATTTAAGAGCTTCGTAAAAAATAATCAAGTGATTCCTATGTCACAGATTCGTTTCAACACGTACTCGGTGGGGAGCCGTTCATGTATTACGTAAAGACGTTTTTTCCTACTTTTCCCTAATAAGAAAGAATAAGAAAGTTTATACCCCCTTCCTCCAAACTAATTTTACGTATGATTAATTTTACCCAATGAGAAACCAGATCGAATCGGGTCAAAAGAATTTTCGGTATCTATTAATTAAAAAGAAAGTTAAAAGTGAAATTAATGAATTTTCCGTTTAATAATAACGAAAAAACGAAAGGTGTCGTGGAACACCCGACAAAAGCGAAGCTTTTTACGCTTGTTCCTTGTTCTGTTCGGAATTTCTTTGATTTCATGGTTCTGGTAGTTACATAGTTGAAGTTTTCTTTATAAAGGCTTTTAATTGTTCCTATCAGTTTTCCATTTACTTTTCTGTTTGTCAATATCTTTCAAACTCTTTTCCTCTGTACACGATCGAATGCCTCTTCCAGATCTATGAATGCACAGTATACCTTCGTCCAACTTTTAAATGTCTTCTGAATTATTTGTTTGGCAGAGAAGATATGGTCTTGGGTACTTCTACCCTTTCTAAATCCGCTCTGCACTACTTCTAGTGTTGGTTCTATTGTTGTTCTCAATCTATTCTCCAATATCTTCTCGTAAATCTTAACTACAGTAGTTGTTAGTGTTATTCCTCTATAGTTATTGCAATCTCTTATGCCATTCTTCTTATGTATGGGTACTATTATTCCTGTTAACCAATCCTCTGGGACTACATCTTATTTCCATGATTTGTTACAAATTTCCCAGAACAATAATTTCGTTCCTTCTAAACCCATATTCTTCATCATTTCTACTGTCACTCTATCGTGTCCCGGATTTTTGCCATTCTTCATTGTCTTAAGAGAATTTTCCACCTCTTCTATTGATATCTCTTCTTCAACATCTTCCTCTGTTTCTTCTATTTTCTCACGATGCTGGTCTCCTCCTATCACTGACGTTTGGGACTCTGTGCCGTTGAGTAGTTTCATGAAATACTAGCTCTCTCCATCGTTCCATTATTTGTCTTTCTTCCATCAATATGTTTTCTTTTCCATCTCTTATTGTCATGTTGTGATTTCTTTTCTAAGTTCTTATGTTTCTCATTGCTCTTTTGTATTATTGGTAGGCATTTTCTGTTCTATAAAAAGTCTATCGGAATCTATCTAGGACAGGTCTAATAAAAAACTTCAACTTTTTGTCGACGTTTCGAACATATATTTCGTTCTTCTTCAGGACTAAAACAATAACATTCAACAACCTGCAGAAATTAACAAAATCCTCACCTCAAGTTCAGTTTACAGAGACCAGGGGTACATTATTCTATTAATAACTAAATGCGATATAACAGTCAACATAACAGTAATATTAAAAAACGCAGTGAGAACTCCAAAAAACCAAATCACAACTTAATACAATAAGGTGTCAACAATTAAAAACTTTTTCAACATGTCAAAATGTAAAACACAAAATATAAAATATATAAAGTAATCAAGAATTATCAGTTCAAATGGTATCTCTGCAAACGTCGACTACGATAGGTAAAATTTCAAACGGAACAATACACAACCGAATAAAAGGATCTCACTGAAAAACCCAAAACAAATTAACCACCACCTAGTAGATCTCCATAAAAAATGCTTAGTTTTTGTGTGTCCTCTCTATAATTAATGCTATCTCTTTCTGACTTTATGAAAAACATCTCACTAATATTTCTCTTCAAGCAACTTTGTTCGTAATCTAAAACAGTAGTTTTATCAAAATTGAAGCAGTGTCCCGTATCTTCGCAATGTTGCACTAATGCTGTCTTTCCCCAACCATCCTTATCTTCTTCTTTCTCCCTTTCTCTCGTTGTTCCGATATCTGTAAGCTTCTTCTTTTTATTTTTATCTTTTCTCTCACAATCACCCATGTAATGTTTAATGCGTCTGTTTATCCATTGCCTCGTCTGGCCTATGTACGATGCTGGGCAATCTCACAAGGGATTCGGTAGATCACCTCTGACCTCACGTCAGTCAACGTTTGCAGAGATACCGTTTGAACTGATAATTCTTGATTACTTTATATATTTTATATTTTGTGTTTTACATTTTGACATGTTGAAAAAGTTTTTAATTGTTGACACCTTATTGTATTAAGTTGTGATTTGGTTTTTTGGAGTTCTCACTGCGTTTTTTAATATTACTGTTATGTTGACTGTTATATCGCATTTAGTTATTAATAGAATAATGTACCCCTGGTCTCTGTAAACTGAACTTGAGGTGAGGATTTTGTTAATTTCTGCAGGTTGTTGAATGTTATTGTTTTAGTCCTGAAGAAGAACGAAATATATGTTCGAAACGCCGACAAAAAGTTGAAGTTTTTTATTAGACCTGTCCTAGATAGATCCCGATAGACTTTTTATAGTTATTGAGTTGCGGACGATAACAATTATGAATTTTCTGTTCTGTTTTGTAAATATTTTCTTCATTTTTCTTGTTGCATCTTTATTTTATCCGCATGTTTCTCTTGCTGCCTCTGTAACTATCGTCTTGTATGTAGTCCACATTTCTTCTGCGTTCATTCTATTAACTCTATAAATCATAATAATATTGACACAGATAATCAAAGAAATTTAAAAATCAATGAACCAAACGTACGAAGTAAACCAGCAAATATTTAAACACAATAAAAAATAACAAATAAAAAAATAACGAAAAATATGTTTCGATTGTTTCATATTCCTTTTATTAGAATCGACGATTTGTACTTGTTTCTTTTCTTCGTTCTTGATTTCAGCGACTAACATATAATGATCGCTACTAATATTTGGCCCTCTTGTTACTTTTACATCTTTAATCTTGCTTCTATTTTTTCTTTCGATCAGTATGTAGGCAATTATTGATTTTTCACTTTCTTCCTTGCCTTGTCTAGTATTTGTACACTTATGTATGGCTCTAAAAGATATTTGCTATGATCAGGTCGTTTGTCTTGCAACACTCTATCAGTCTACTTCCATTATTACTTCTTCTTCCATTATTACTTCTTCTTCCTTCACCATTCTCACCCATCACTTCTGATTTGGTGTTACTTCTCCCCACTCTTCAATTGAGATCCCCCGCTATGTAAATTTTTCCTTTACTACTCTCGATCGCCGTATCTAGATCGTCTCAGAATTTATTTTTCATCTCTACGTTTTCGTCTTCGTTAGGTCCATACACAGCAATTACAGTGTTTACCTCGTTTTTCAGTTCCACTGTCAATATTCTCAGTTGGAACTTCCCATTTCCTAATTTGATCTATCATATTTTTTCTTATCACACATCCGAAACCGGCTGCAGCTCTCTCCTCCATATATCATAAGATGTTGTTCATCCAGAATAGTCTCTCTTGTGCCTTTTTTCTTTGTTTCAGTTAGTATTAGTATATCAAGACCATTCTCATTAAATTCATTTAGCAATTCCGCCTCCTTACCATTTATTCTCTTTACATTCCATGTTGCAAATTTCCATGTTTTCGTCTTTTCCATCTCAGCATTTTATCGTCTTACTGCAATTTCTGGTAACCAATCTTGACTTTCTTTTCAGATTTTCTCAGTTCTTCTGCCTTTTCTCTTATTTGTGAATGTATTTTCCTTGCATTAACCGTTAAATCATTATCTATAAATATATTCTAACAACTATAAAATAAAAATATAAAAATTGATAAAACTATCCAATAGTTTTATTATTATTGGGGAGGCAGCATAGATGAGTATTCCGGTTGAGTAGAATTCGGTGCAGTCATGTCGGGTTCGATCACCGGCCAGGTCGAAATGCTTGCGTAAGCAGACTTGCCTTCGAGGACCAACAAACTATGTTGGTCACACAATACAACAACATCCTGGTGTCAAAGATGGCGTTCATGCTAGTCAGCACAGCCTTCCTCATGGTTTGGATTCCACGTAAAGCAGTATGTCCCATCCTGTGCGATGGCCTACTAGGTAACGCGCACTTGCCGGTAGACTTGAAGCAAACTTGATAAAAGGTATAGCATCCTACATGGCAACTACTATCTGCGATAACTTAGCGTACGATCTCGACAAAAACGCCTAATAAGTGTCCTACAGCACAGAAAGTTATAAAGCCGTGGTATTTCTATGTAGATATTACAATGATATTTTTTACAACTTTATTTTATTTTAATATTACACATTTATGAAAAATTTTATTTTACTCTAAAATATCATCGCAGTATATCAAAGAAACAATTCGATTTATTAAAACCTCGAGTGCAATTTTCCAACTTGATTAAGATGGACGAAAATACATAGTAGGTGTATTATATTGCGCTGTTATTTTCAAATATAAATTTTGAATTCTCCCAAATTCCCAACGGTCACAAATCGGGGCGAATTAAATTTCTCAAATTAAAAAAAAAACAATTATAGATAACAAGTAGGCTAAACCCAATAAAAAAAATTCAGTTCATAAAAAAAACTTGATCAAAGCTGAATATCAGCGTTTCTTTATTACCTTAAAATGGCGAAGCAAAAATCGATGATCCTATTTACAAGTCGCTAAACTTTTTTTATGATTCCAACATAATTTAAAAAAAAACCAAAAGCATATTTTAGAAATAAATGTAAGCACTGATAAATAATAAAAGCGCAACTGAAAAATGGCTCGATATATATATATGTATACGTATATTTCTGTAGAATTTTACAGATTCTAAATTATTACAATAATTTGCAAATCAAACTATGCAAACATGCAATAATGACGAACTTAACGATTAAAAAATGAAATATAATTTAGCTTGATTATTGTATCGATGCCTTTGGATTTTCCAATCAATTTGCGGAAGCAAAGAAATGACGAAGTAATATTTTCAAAATATTCTGCAACTGCCACAAATCCGTGAGAAAAACACAATTCCTCCCAAAAGAATGTATTTTAGAAGATGCACAATCTTCAGAAACAAGAAGATGCATATCTCTCCCCACCTTTTCCTCTCTCTCAACTTCGATACGCAAACGCCCTGATCAATCGCTCATAAAATAAATATACGAGACATCGCGTCGCCAGAAAATCAAATAACCAATTCAAAAAGTTCTTCGAAAACAAATAACTCCATCCTCTCCACCAGCATAATTGGAAAACACAGCAATATATCATTTTTAAGATATGTTGGATAAAAGCCGGTGAAGATATTGAATAATTGTACATATTGGATATTATTTTATTGTACCATAAATATTTTTTGACAAAAGAAAATCAACTACAAATAGAGCAACTAATCGAGCTAATGTTTAATTTTCCTTTAAAATTTTGAAAACTTACCTTTTACAAAAGGGATCTGAAGTACCGTTGGTTTTAACAGCAGTCAAACACCTAGCTTCCTTAACTTTAACATGTAAAGTACCTCGAGATCGTTTACCTTTTTTATAAACCGTCATGTCAGGTGGAATATATTTTAGACATACTAAAATATCGCCTTTAAATGACTGTACGTCTTCAAAAGGTTCAGTCTATAATATAAAAATACAGCGGTGTTATCTCAATAAAATTTAGAGGCATAATAATTAATACTTACTCTTTCTTGTAAATTGTACCACTTAGGTGTAGGATCATCGAAAACTTTATTCTCTAAAACTATCATAACTTCTCCTAAGAAATCGTTCCTACCAAACATATCGGAATGCCAAACTGTTAACCACAATGTACGAGTCTCTAAACCATTAAGAGAAATGTGAAATCTCAGGAGTTCATCGAAGACTGGATTAAGACTATGCTTTTTAACTTTTGTTTTTCTTTTACCGCTTTTTGATTTGTCTGGTAAGAGGTATACTTTCACATATGGATCCGAACGATTTCGTTTTAGATCTACAGCAGCTAAATCTTTACATTGCTTTATTAAAACTTCTAAAGCGCTAGCTTTATAATTGTATTGTAAACCAAATTCAACTTGACCTCGAACTGCAACAGTACCATATCTACCTTCACCTGCTCCTGAATATACACTAGCCAATGAATCGGATCGTAACTGAAATACATAAAAAAAGTTAAGCTGAATTTATGTTAAATGTATAAAAGTGCAAATAAAGCAAAAATTTATTTGAACATGTTCAACTTTTGATAGCAAGCAGCGGCGATTAATAGATCACGTGACTGCTGACACCAGCCGGCAGCGCAGTATGACCACTATCACCAGTAAGTAGTACCAGCTGTAAGTAAACCTACACGTTGTATATTGCAATCTTAGATCATAATATGTAATATACTATTATATTACATAGATACCACGTACCACAAAATGTTGAAATGAAAGATAGTAGAGACGTATTATTTTAACTGCGTCTCTGTAATGTCTCTGTAAATATGGAAATAAATATAAACAATATTTTGTTGTATAATTTAACAATTTATGATTTATTGATTTTTAAAAAAAATCAGTCTTGCATATTTGGTTCTAATATTGGTGTCTTTACCGGATTTCTTTTTTTCCTTCATAATGCATTCTTATATTAATATTTATCTATATTATGTACTAGCTGACCCGACAGACGTTGTCCTGTCCAAACTTCAATAAATTTGTTTGTGATCGTTTTGTGAATTTGTGAAAAGCTATTGGAAATATATCAACAAAATAAAATTGAGAAAAAACATATTTCCAAGTGATCCTAACCCACCATCGTCTCTGATTGCGGTTAAGTTGTTGGTGAAGCATTTCTAAGCAAGAGCAGAATGTAGGAAAGAAAGCCCTATACGTAAATCTATGATTTTTTTTGCGTGGATCATGTTTACCAAAATTGTTGACATTTTTTCCAGCACTTGATTTTTTTTAACTTCAGTAAATGTGTTCCTACTGTTTGTTTGAAACAATTTGATATTCTCTGAAAATTTCAAAAAATGAAATAAGCTAGTTTTTTTTTTTCATAGAATTTTAGATTTAGATATAGTGTCATGTATTTTTTTTTATAAAATTGTGTAGGGGGTATAGTACAGTCATTTGGTACTAAAAAAAGAGGTTACCTGGAAAGTTTTCCGGGAGTTTTGAAAATAAGTAATTTTATAGATTTCGATGTGCTCTTTCCGAATTTCAACTTTGCCACCTCGTATCTTTGCCGCTCGCGCCGCCATATTGGAAAAATGACGCCTAAAAGCAGTTTTTTAACTATATTTCTTTTCCGGCTCATTTCACGATAAAAACACTTATATACAAAATGAAACTAGAGAAAATTAACGAAAAACATAAACGATAGACGTGTACTAATGACCAGTGTTGCCAATCGTAAATATGTGCTTTCCCCTACTGAAGACTTTAAAATCCCCAATTTACCCAACCTGCGTTTCCAAAACCCCCACAAAATCCCCTAAAATCCAAAATTTAAGTTTATTTACTTTACTTTTTTTTCATTTATGAAAACTTTGGCATTCGTACATCAAATATCAGCACACCTGTATTGCATTTGAAATCAATCTAAATAATATCTATAATATTATTACAGATTAATAGGCATTAAAGCGTCTAATACTTTTTTGGCCAAAACGCGAGTTGAACTACACTTTGTTGCGCTCGTACGCCAAAACTACTGATGTTACGCGAAAAAGGTTATTACATAAATAGTAGGAAAGTTTCTCTAGTTTCATTTTGTATATAAGTGTTTTTATCGTGAAATGAGCCGGAAAGGAAATATAGTCGAAAAACTGCTTTTAGGCGCCATTTTTCCAATATGAAATCAACGCGACTGTTGGTCAGAAACTAATTGGTTTCTTCCCTAGGTTTCTGATTTCATTTTAAACCTGTCAGAATTGTATTTATTAATTTACTGTAAACAATTAATGTGACAGCTGTTACATTAATAAAAATTAAGATGAGTTGTAATGAAGAGTGTACACCACAACATCTTATCGATATAGCACATGCTGCTTCTCTCGATTTATTGCCTGAAAAATTAAAAGAACGGTATTTGGCTTGTTATGAGAAATTTATAAAATGGAAAGAAGTAGAACGAGATACATCGTGGTCGGAGGACATATTGGTAAGCTATTTTGTGAATCAAGTTTCAAAATACGCGAATGTAGATATTAGTAAATATTGTCGGCTGCAAGCCTTTTTCTCCGATGAAATAAATTAATTTCTTCGTGAAGCTGAAGATCGAGAATATCTTTTTACCAAAGTTTGCATTTAAAATTTTCTACCTAAATTAATAATTATACTTATAACTTAGTATATTTTTTTTAGCTCGAGTCAATTCTTGGAGTTCTTGGAGCACGTCGAGGACAAGAACTGTGTGACATGACAGTGGTTGATTTGGAAGATTTTGAACAAAAATTACTAAAAATAACAATTCCGACCACAAAAACTTATATAAGTAGATCGCTTACAGTTGAAGGCGAATATTATACAATCATAAAAAAATATGCCAATTTAAGACCAATAGACGTCGAGTCGAACCGTTTTATCTTGAATCATCAGAAGGGTAAATGTACCCGACTTCCCTCTGACGTCATAACTAACCTGTGCACCAATCACCAGATCGCATTTCAAAAATGTAGTCCAATCAGATTTCAATTTAGCGAACATTTAAGTTGTATAATATCATACACATATTCTTGATCTAAAAGTAACTTCAGTTACCGAATTAAGATATTTGTAATGCCTTGAGCATTCCAGTGCATTGTCTTCAGTTTCTTCTTATTGTACTGCATATTTGAGAAGTGACATTATGACCTGAATTTGATCACGTTTTGATGTGCATTTGTTAAGTTGTTCTACTGCATTAATAAATATGTTAAAGAGTTCGTCGATAGTAAGCATTTCTTCGTTTGGTTTATTTGGTTTTTTGACTTGGTTGGAGTATAATTGGTTTATATTAGATTTGGGTTGAAGGAGTAGGGAGTATTTATTAGTTGCTCTTAAGGCCGGAAAATCTCCCAAGTCTTCTTTGAGTGTGGGGGCTCTATTATATTGTCGTAATGTTTCATGTTTTAGTATGTTGCGATGGTGACTATTGTTTAGGATTTCGAGATATTCTCTACAACTTGGACAGTTGGGATCGTTTGCTTTATGGTTGGTGTTGGTGAGTTTTTTTTAGATATGCAGTTAAAGCAGCTAAATTAATGGTAGGATCTTGAATTCCATCTTTAAACTGACAGTCTGCAGCATTGTGTGAACTACTCCGCATAGTAAGCAGACTTTCATACGATGACAATTCTCAGCTCCATGTCCATACATGGAGCAGTGCCTGCATTGCGTTGGGCCTTTATATTTTGGTGAGTATGGTTTCCAATTAACTATCGTATGATTAATTGAGCCAACATTCTTTAAATGCTTTAGCGTGACTTCTTTTTTATATTGTAATAAATATAAAACGTTGTTTTCATTTTTATATTTTGTATTCACTTCCGTGATGGAGAACGGATTTATATTGTATTTTATCTTCAGTACAGCTTTGAAAGGGCATAGCCGGATAAGCATATGAAAATTGCCCCGCTCTGAAAAATTTATCCTTTAAGGTGGCAAATACCAATGTTATTTGGCCATAAGAATAAACGACGATTAGAAACAGAGTACAGATAACGTATGGTGCTGAAATTTGAACATAATATTATTTGAACATTTTTCAATAATACAGAGTAGTTAGAGGTAAAAAGCATTTATAGTTGATGAAGAACTAAATAAAGAAAACAGGTCTGCCTGTATCATAATCGTTCGGCCTGTATCATAATCGTTCGGTGAAAGTGAACTAGTTTTTGGGAGCATTTTGTTTAAATAACTTTAAATTTTAAATAACCGATTTTGAAAATGATTAGTGAGTGATAAAGAATTCGCAGATCAAAGACTGATAAATATAAAATCACGCAATGATGTGATGATGATTAAGATTCTCAATATTTACTATTACTTAAAAGACGATTCAAAAATATTAAAATTACTAGTTCAATCGAGACATGTAAATCGTAAAGAGTGTCGTTATTGTTTTATTGAATATAAACCCAATTCAATTGGATATTCTGGGATCTCACAATCCCGCAGGTGGTTGCTGCTCACATATAGAGTTAGAGAAAAAATTTGAAGTTTCCTATA
This sequence comes from Cantharis lateralis, assembly GCA_963170105.1. NCBI lineage: Eukaryota > Metazoa > Arthropoda > Insecta > Coleoptera > Cantharidae > Cantharis > Cantharis lateralis. The sequence goes on from OY720629.1 coordinate 18,562,138, forward strand.
AAATTTGGTGCTCTTATTCCTTATTTAAAAAAATTAAATGTTGGTTATCGTATGTAACGGCATTGATAGAGGTTAATAATTTCCGAGTATTAAATTTGCACGAGTCGAGAAAATTCCGAAACCAAATTTAAATTCTAAATTGTCAGAGCAGGACCGTGGGGGCTGGTCGATGTTTTGGAGCTCGAATTTCGCCGAAATTTTTGCACTGGGTGGTAGGTAATGGTCTATATTGTCATGTTTCATTTTAAACTCACATCTTTTAATATAAATAAATTTTTTTAAACAGGGATTAAGTTTGAACCTTTTAAAACTAGATAAATTTTGTTATAAGAACATGAGATTTTTCTTTAATATACATTTCTATGATGATGAATAGTTCGGTTTCATATTTTTTTTGATAACATTTTAAGTTATATTAAAAAGCACAGCTGGGAAAATTTTATTTAAATCTTCAGCAATTAAGAATAAGAAAGATGTTTTTGGTCCAAGATCATCGAATGAAAAGACAAATGCCAAATTTTTCAAGAAAATTGATCGGTATTCTATCAGTTTTTATAAATTTTTAAAATAAAGTGTTTATATCAACGAAAGTGATTAAAATTATAATGCGCCGAATCTGCAAATTCCACCACTATAAATTCAAGTATTGGAAATTTGCTAACTAACAAAAATGAAGGAGGGAGAAAAATTTAAAAAGGTAATTCATTCTGGGCAAGGCCCTCATTTCGTCAAGTTTGAAATTAAAAGCCCAAAAATTTAAATAAAATTAAAAATTTGATTATAATTGATAAATTCAATTAAAGTATTTACTTACCTGAAAATTACAAATTCAGAGTAAGAGTGTTTTGTGCAATTAATTTAAACATAAAGAAGAAGAAACGACGATAAAATTGATTTATTTTAAAATTTGTATTTTTTTTGCCATCAAAATTGCAACTTTATCTAGATAGTTGAAAGAATTACTCAATCATAAATACGATTAAAGTTACAATTCGATGAAATTGATATATTTGGTAAACCGATGTAATACGGTATAAAATTAAAAACATCAAAATTTAAAACTTTTTAAAAATTTAAAATTAGCCTGGCTGAATTTTGTAAATTTTCTAATTTGTTTAATTTCTGATTAAATTACATATTAATTTGACTAATTTGCTTTAACCCTCCAGTAGGCGCGCGGTCTACACATGTAGACCAGTGTTCTTTTATTCAATGTATTTCTTATGGACTAGTGTACAACTGAAAATAGCGCGCCTAACGGAGGGTTAATTATTCAACATCAAAATAAGTTAAAGGAATCGCAAGCTTATAACAAAGGATGGATGTTCAAAAAGGTAATTGATTAGGTTTTCTTTAGTTACGAAACAACTTTTACGCATTTGAACATCGCAATATATTAGATATAAATAATAAAATTTGCGGATGGTCCAGTAGTTTTTCCAAAATTAACAAAAATCCTGGATCAAAGATTGCCGTGTTTGTGCATGTCAAAAGGGCTCGGAACGCTCGAAGCGAGGCGGAGCCGAGCGAGAGTTGGCGGAGAGTCGGTTTTGACAAGCACTAAAAAAATGAAAAACATCCCCCGCAGGGCACGGGCCTCGAATAAATGACGAAATTCGAAGGCTGGGATCCCAGATTTGCCAATGTCAGGAGCAGTGAAAAATGTAGGAATTAATATTTTTGGAGCAATTCCTAGGTTGTGATAGCGCTTCTAATTAAGACATGAATATACGTTTCCAGTACTTTCCCATGAAAACGAATCGTTTTGTTTCCTCCAAAAATGTATTTGGTCAAGCAGAGCGAAAAGATCAATTAAAAGTTTGGATGAACATCTTAAAAATTAAAAAAGTCAATTCTGGAATGAAAGTGTCCTCGCGTCATTTTCAAGTAAGTTAATTTCATGCACCGAAAGCAAAAATAAATGAAAATATGAATTTTTAAATACTTATTCAAAACGGAACGTTAATAAGAAAAGCATACATTTTTTGTTCCACAAATTTTTAGTTTTCCAAAGTAAAAAATCAAAATAAAAATTATATCTTGTCATAGTAAATTAAAGACTCTTGCGTTTAGTACAAGTTCCATTATGATATCTTATCAGGATCGTACAGGCATTCTGTAAATAGATTCATATTTTGAGTACAAATTGCGGCTAAACTAATTTTTCTAGAATATATTTTTATAAACAAATATTATCTAAAATATGTAGTTCTACAAGAATATTATATTAAATACACTGTATTACAATTGTTTTTGCACAAAATCTAAACCTACCGAACAGCCTTAAGACTATTGCAGTTCCTTCCCTTAACCTACCGCACACTAAAAATACTAGCAAGGAAAGAAAAACCAGAGTTTTGAAAGGAAACGCCAAAAAGTTTTGTTAGATAATTAGGATGAAGTTTAGAAATTTCAATTGATGGAGTTATGGAGATGGATCCTAGTGAAGTTTTGGAGATGGCAACTGTTAAAGATTTTGAGATAGCTGGTGATGATAGACAATATATGTCAGTCTATAATAATTTATACTTTATATTTATTATTATTTATCAATTTAAAAATTACACGATTGCACGTAAAACTCTATCCCGTATTTGAAACTTTCCCTTAAGTCCGCCATATTTTCTAGGCTCTTCCCATTTGATAGATCCCAATAGTACTGTTATATTATTCCAAGTAATTTAATTCGCATTAGGTAGCTATTACTACTTTGAAGAGGCGTGGAGAGTGGGAATCTTTAAATGTGGCAGAATCTCAAATACATGAATCGTCTGAAGAAAGAATCAAGATTGCCAGAAAAGTTTTTGGTAGTGAAACGGTAATAGAAGTTGAAAAAGTAGAAGTTACCAACAAGAGTACTAAGGTGGATTGTGCAAGTACTAGCCCAAGTAGTGATCATATTTTTCAGTTCAATAATTTATTGTACTTTTAACTTTTGAGATAATTATTTTAAAAATTGTAAATTAAATGTTGAATAATAAATTATAATTAAGTTATTTAAGTAATTTGTGATCACTTTGGCCTTTTGGATTGAAGCATTATCTTGTTGCATTATAAATTTTGCATCAATTAACCTCTTTCCTTCAGGTATTATTACGTCTTCCATAACACATTTGCCAAATGACCATAAGGCAGGTTTTGTACACTTAAAAGACAAAACTTCAGTTGTTTTTCGCCATATGTACATTCTCTCATAACTATATTTTAGCCGAATAACTGATTTATCGGTGCATAGGATGGTATCTCAAATTTTTTTTGGCTTTAATATATCCTCCGTATAAAATTGCATCCGTTTCCTTATGAATATCTTGCTTATGTACGGTATTTTTCGTGCAACTCGAACGTGCTTTTGCATGCATATTATGTATATGTATCTTATTAATGGATATACATTGACTTGGGACTTTATTTGAAGTTTAGGACGAATTTTTTCAGTAGATAAAATAGGGTCCGTATTGCAAATAGCCTGAATTTTTCTATTGCGCCTTTCCATAGTAATTTTTGACTTGCCTTGGCGCTTTATCGCTGCCTTTCTACCTTCCAGTATGAAAAGCATTAATTACTTTAAATATTGAAGCGGTAGATTTTCCTAATAATTGGTCAATTTCGTGCATTTTTTTTCTGTTAACGTACAACTTGATAATCAACCGCTGTGTTTCAGTGGTCAAATATTTAAATTTTCCCATTTTACTGAAACCCATATTAAAATAATACTAATTTGAAGAAAAATCAGCACAGTTATAAATTTTTCAAAAATATTACACTTGGGCTTTAGTAATACAGCGTACTTTAAATAAAAATTGAGTGGCTAATACTGAGGTAGAATTTAACAAAAATGATCTTTTGATATAATATGCACTGTACGCCTAACTCCTAGAATTATGCAATTTTAACCTACTTTTGCTGCGTTAACCCTTATGGGGCCATACAAATTTACACCTTATTTCTGCCATACGTAGAGGCTGGGTTCATTTAATATTATCATTTTTTTCTTTATAATGTTTTGCGTACGGAGAACCGTTTTTCGTAGAGATGTCGCCGAAGCTCAAAAAAATTGGCCCGACAGGTAAAAAGTTATGCTAAAAATTCAAAATAGTACCCAGGTACTAGGTATGGCCCCATAAGGGTTAAAATATGGATGTAACGAAATATGTTGCAATATCTTTTGTTTTTTTATTTACATATACGAGAAAGTTTTCGAATCAAATTAAATAAATTTTTATATAAATTAAAAAAATTTAAAAAATAAACAAAAAAAAAAAATTAAACACAATCAAGGAAGAGTGGCAGACACGGAACTACCGATGCCGACTTACCGAAACTATCACCCATTTCTGTGTTTCTAGCTCATTAGCCTGTTATATGTGCACACAATCAAGTGATAACAAGTATGTGGTACTGATGACGGCTAATGAGCTAGAAACACAGGAATGGATGATAGTTTCGGTAAGTCGGCATCGGTAGTTCTGTGTCTGCCACTCTTCCTTGATTGTGTTTATTTTTGTTTTTTTATTTGTTTACTAATGTTTGTTATACACTTTAATATAATCAAATTCTAGAAAGTTCTCAGTATGTAATTTTTTTTTCAAAAATTCATATATTATTGGAAATATAGGTATAAATATTTTTAATTTCATTTTTTAACCTACTTTTGCTAGTATGTTACTATAAATGTAGAGCTGCGTTTCTTTACCCAAGTCCACTGATCTCTAAGGAAATTAAGCCCAATTTCAAGGACCCCCTTAATTAAAAAAAAAGAAAAAATTTTGGTCCATTTCTTTTAGTACTACAAAAATTACTGCTAAATGGTCCATAGATGAGAGTGCGGACCTGCATACATATACCCGCGAACCCCCAGCGGTCCGCGGACCACAGGTTAGGAAACACTGTATAGAGAATAATAATCCGATGAGACGTTGGTTGATACGATGAGTAGCGTTGCATTAAAACGTTGCATTTTGGCTTGGCATAAAAAGCCTTACCTTTATATTTTATAGAGTAGATTACAAAGAATACCTATTCGACATTCCCATGGCCTAGAACCAATACTTCGTAAGTACAATTTTTTTGAATATTACGGTTTTTATAATGCTACACTGAAAGAAATTTTACATCTTATTGATACATAACCTAGTTGTTGTGAAATTTTCGTATAGTATACACTGTTTTATTGTAAATATACTTATAATTTAGTTATTAATAAATTATTACATCATGTATTTTCCAATATTACAACTAAATTGTATCATTCATACTGTATAAAATAGCAACGCTGATCTTTATAAATACCAGAACAAACTGAGAAAAAGATATCTGTAATTCATAACTCGCATAGTATGGTCTTCCTTACAGAACATTAAGACACCAAAATACAACAAACTAAAGTAATTCATTTTTTGTATTAGGTTTATCTAGTTTCAATGTATTAAATACAATGTGAAACTGAATTATTCTTTACAATAGAATGTTGTTGGAAGTTTTACAACAACGAGGTAGTATGAATATGTTTATGTGTTAACTTAAGTAGTAAGTTAATTAATCTTGTAAGTTACAAGTACTGCAGCATTAATTCAATTTCGAATAATACAAATACCCGAAATTCCAATAGAAAATGCAACATTTGTAGGTATTATGCAATTATAAAATTTCAAGCAATAGCGTTGTCGAAAAGGAATATAATTATTGTTCCTACAGATACAATTGCCGCGATCTTCATGATCATGAGTTAAAAATTACTGTAAATGGATTTATCAACACACCACAGAAAAATATTTACTTCAAAATTTTCTATTTTTCACATATTCAAATTAGTTAAAGTTGATACTAATGGTAATCGTAGGTACTAAATAAAAACACCGGCCTATAATAAATACCTACTAATAAATAGAATTGAACTAATATGTACCAATCTAAACTCTAAAGAAATCATTCTTTTCAACCAGCCTTGGTGGCTCAGTCGTTAGAAGTTTAGGTTACCAATTGGAATACAAACAGCAGCGGTGGATCGAACTTCAGGCAAGTAAAGAAAAATTCAAATGTTTAAATTTAATTTCGCAGCTAGAAAATGTTGTAGAATCAAAAATAAAGGCTATATAAATATATTGCTATGAATTTTATATAAATTTCCAAAATTTATTCAAATAAAATATAAATTAACCCCATTAAAATAAATTTTCTTTCTATCCAAAATTTTTATATTTTTCAAAATGTCCTCTTCGTTTGATATCCGTATCGCTTTTCTTTATCTCATAAAATTTCGTTAATACGAAATTAAATTATTAAGATTTTCTCAATAATTAAGTTTAATTGGTATCCAATTCCATCCCCACTAGATAATGATTCATTAAAACTCAATTCATGTAATTTCCAAATTTATTCCAATCAAAAAAACCAAGACTATTTTATATAACAAAAATCACGGCCGTCCGGCATCAACTCCTCGGAACGACTGCTTATCATCATTTTCCACATTACCTTCACAAACTATTTTAAATTATTAAATTATAAATTATACTATAAATTCTTATACTTGGTCGAGGATCGAACCTGGTACTACGCTATACAAATCTAGCATTTAATTAATTTCCCCACTTGCGGGTATACAAATTTTAAAACAAAAAAAAACAAAAAATTTAAAACAAAACTAATTCTTTCAAAACACAAACTCAAAACTATTAGAGCTGATTTTTAAACATGACAATATACATATAATATAGAGAATAAAATGTAAATAATTACTATATTCTTAATAGGAATTAAAAAATATTTTTTTATGCAAGGAAATCACACAAATTTTATTTGATACCATTTTGAACAGTAACGTTTACAACAACAATGTTGTATGTGTAACTCATTAATATACTATATACTATTTTGTATAGTATTCATTATCATCCTTATAATACAAAATTGTTGTTGTAATGTATAAAAATTGTTGTTGCCAGCGCCTATTCTACAACAACTTATTGTAAAATATACAACATTTTGCGTATTACTGACAGTAGTGTTTTCTCAGTGTACGTTATTGTAAATCGTTTTCATATCCTCGCAATAGCTCTGAACTGCCAGACCAATAGAAAGGCCTCAAGAACCAAAATTGCGTTCGTAGAAGTGTACATAAGTCTCTAGTTTAATTTAACGTGTTAGGATCGACCTGAGTCATAAAGCCCAGCACGGCCCCCATGGGCGTGGACTATCTGACGCGATAGAAAATTTTGAAATTTTCACTTACGAGGTATTGCCTCTAGGCCATCGATACGCACTCTTGCTTAATTGCCATTTAATAATTTGTCAGGCATATAGAAAAACCATTATTAAGTATTAAATCAATAACTACTTACACCCAAAGCTGATAATGAGCTTCTATTGTGTTGTATGGCAACGTATCTATCAATATCTTCATCATGATTAGGCCATTCTTGACTGGAAAGTGTTGTGGTATTCCTTCTTTTTCCATGTGCTACAGGGCTAGGTGATGCACTCTTGCTAATTCCTTTAGTCAACAACACAGGTAATTGAATTTGTTCTGACACGATGACATCATCTGCAATTATATTGAATTTTTTTGGCTTAAATAGGAATTTAAATTAAATATGCTGGTTTCTATTTATATGTGCAAAATTAATAAATAGGGTAATAATTTTATTATTATTAGGTGAAATAAAGACAAAAGAAAGTTGTCAGCAACTCATTTTTAACAATGACAATTGTATCTGGACTAAAAGTAAAATCAGACTATCTTTCTTGATTGAGTTCTGGAGATCCACTTACCGAGGGGTGAAATTATCGAGGGCGAAATTACCAGGGGTCAAATTACCGAGATCAAATTACTGGGGCTCAAATTACCGGCTACGACAAAGTCGAATCTTCACCATTTTACTAAACTACCATTCTATAAACTTCCAAGAAAATGGATTGGCAAATTCAGGCGGGTATCCTAAATAATCGCAGCCGAAACAATGGCAGCGAAATAAGTAACAATAAAAACAAAATTATAAGAAAATTAATAATTCCTGAATTAAATTACAGTGTTATAGCGAAGTTTAAATAAAAATAAAATAAATAATTAATTTCTGGATTGTTCCAAACAATCCATATTTAAATATGAAATTTAATTGCCATATTAATGTTGAAAGTTGTGCTTCCGTCAAGAAGTTCAAGTTCATCTTGAACATTTTTTTTATTAGGTACTAACAATGATTTTTGAATATTACAGTAAATTATGAATTATAAATAACAATAACAGAATTAACTTATTAACATAATATCATAATAAACATTAACTTAAGTAAATAAATTCGAGATGTGTTTATCGTTCACGATGAAAAAATGTAAGGACTTTGGATTCCCCACTCCTGCGACCAATCCTTGCGCTGCTCCTGAAACTTTCTATAATGTTCAGCAAGAATAAGAAACCAGTGAAAGAATGAAGTCGTTATTGAATTCACAGTAGAAGGTAGAATTCTTCTTCTTAATCTTTTGCTTCTTGTCGGAAGCGTCGTGACCGTATTCTCTCAAAGATTGAGAAACGGTTTTCATTGCAAAGTACCTCGGTGGTTTGCCATTGCCTTCCGAGGAAATACGGTGAAAATTTCTTACTCTCCCGGGTTCGAACCGAGCTTCTCGGCTTAGTAATCGATGCACTTCAACGTCAAGCCATAAGCGAATTCAGTAGATAGCATACGATGAAATAATTTCTGCCGTTCAAGATGACGAGAAAGCAGGTGTTTTTTTCTTAAAGGTTCAAGTTCTAGTGGTAAAAAATTCATGATTACTCCTCAGTACTATACAAGGAGTAGAAAATGTTGCACTGGCTATAGCATTTGTCTCTACAAATCTACTTGATGGTGAATGGTGGTACCATTCCATCATGAAAACTACTAAAGATTTCGACGGTAATGCTTTAATTTCTTGGTGGTGATTTCGGATAGGCTACACTCAATTTATCTCATAAATAATATCTGGGCTAAAAATATCTCGGCCAAAAATATGAATTTCATTCAATAAAATCTTAGACAAAAATTATCTCAGGCATGAAAATTTCGCATGGATCCATCTTTCTTTTACCGGAAGATTCACTAAATAAATATCAAGGTCTCTAAACTACATACATCACTAAACTACATACAGACCCATGTCTTCGCACGAATCTTTCATATACAGGCAGGTTCACCAAATAAATATCCAGAACCTACACTAACTTATATAACAGACCCATGTCTTCGCACTGATCCCACTTTACCGGAAAACTTCAAGAAAGATATAACTAATACGGTATTAACTATACGAACAACACAAAGCTATGAACAAAACGATGAAATAACGCCATTTAACTTGCCTGATAATAATTAAAGACAAAATGCGCGTGTTATGTGAAACCATCCACATCTGCAAGAACATTCCCAGGACTCCACCTGAAACTTGGGAACGTCACTAGCAAAAACAACTTCTTTAGTTTTATGCTGATAACTGTAAAGACTATATTGTGTATTAGGATAAGCATTTCAGATAATATAAAAAACCGTGTAAAACATAAGAATAGGAGAGTACATAGTATGTTAGTATAGTATGTTGTAGTACGTTTTTGTATGCTAAAATCGCTATTTGGTATTACAATAAAGTGTTATCCAAATTTGATTTTTTTAAAACAATTTTTGGGTGAACAACTTAACTCGCGGTTAGATATTACCTGATATTACAATAAAATAAATGTATGTACAGTCATACAAAAAAGTCTCCGTACGATCCTCTATTTCCCTATATTATCAATGTAAATTGCATCGTACGGAGACTTTTTTCCGCCATATAAAGATCGATTTTACAGTAAAACCTATTAGACATTTTTTGTTGTAAATTTATTTCTCTTCATTTTTGTTTATATACATTTTTGAATTTTGTCCAGCCGTTTCTAAGATATAGTGGATTAGTTTGTAAACTAATTTGTACCTACCGTAGTACTTTCTGATTTTTACTTTCCCCATACGTATACGTAGTATGTATAAGGGAAAGTATTGTAATCCACTCAAAAATTAAATATCGAAATTTTGTTATTAAAATGTTTCTTATTATGCTCTGATACGATTGTGTAAATTTTAGAAACATGTTCGTCTGTATGTCAGTATTTGGTCGTTGGGGTACGAATAAAAGTAGTATCAATCGCGAAGGTTGAACCGAGAAATCAAAATGTCATGCAATTCGGCATAAACATGTATCATAGTTAAACTTCAGCTGAAAATGGTGAAAATTGCGGAAATGATGAACAAAATAAAAATAGTTCAAATGTCAATTTCTTTTAGTCCACCTTTTGTTACTGTCAATTTGACATAAGCTTTTGACGTAAACGCCATCTATGAGGAAAGTTATGCGATGTGTACATAGCCGATTTTAGGCTTATGTTCTGCTCCCGTGTCCGGCCGTCTGTCCACATGTTTCAAATCTGTTACCAACATAAAAATAGAATAGAATTTGAATTTTTTCTTGTTAAATATATAATATAATGCCGACTTTTATTTTTTGTTGTATCGGGTGCTGAATCGAATAGCCGAACATAGGGAATTAAAACGTAAAAACTTATTTATGCAAATTCCTGCTTCCCAAATTATTTTAGAGAAAAAATGAAAGACACAAAAAGAATGCAGAAATATAAACTACGTATATGATAAAAGCATTAGATTTCATGTAATCTTTACTTATAGGGTAAAAAAATGCATTTAAAATTGTTAACATTTTCATTAATCAGACTGGCCATGTAATTAAATTGAATTTATTCCATTACCAGTCTGAAAAATGAAATTTTTAACAATTCTAAAAGAATTTTGAACCCTTTAACCCTTAAGTACTGACCCGTAGTCTGACAGACTACTGCAGTTTTTAAAATAACTGTATTTCCCGTAATTTAATACTTTCGAATTTTTCCATTCTTGACTTTCCAAATTAGGAAGAAATAAACGTCTCTGCAACGTGGTAACGACATAAGTCTCATATTTCGGAAGTAATCGCAATTTGAAAATCTAGCGTCGCGTCGTCTGAGAGACGACACGTCAGTACGAGAGTAACATTTTTTTGCAATAATTGTTTGTTTTATTTAATAAAATTGATACTAAAATAGGTTGTTTGAAGGCAGTTAATCCTTTTAACGCTAATTTTGAGGAAACAGTAATTATATTCTTCTTGTAAGAAGGCAATATGTCTACAATGTGCAAGAAACGTATGCATCCGATGTAGGGAAGTTAATATGTAAATTATGCTTAAACTTCACCACTTGTAATTATGTTATTAACATTTTATTATTTTGCCATTTAATATATTTTATGTTTACTTAGTTGTTCTTTAGTAATTTTAAATGAACAGCATTTATATTGCCTCAAGAAGTTTTCATATTTAGGTAAAAACTGGCTAGTATCACTTTTTAGTTTAATTTTTCGCAGCTACTCATAATAAAATTTTTTTGTTAAGCATATGTATTATTTTTAAGTAAGTATTGCATTGATATCATACTAAATAAATGTAAGTACACAACCATTATTAAAATATATTCGATTTTTTTGAAATCACCTTTTAAAAAACATTTTAAACACGGTAGTCTCGTAGACCAGGCCTTCTTAAACTATGGGTCGCAACCCCAAATGGGGTCGCTTAGCATAATTCTGGGGTCGCGAGTTTATGTTTCAAAACGAATTCTAAAACTATATTTTTTCATGTGTATTGTTACATAATAAATAAATCATCAAAAAATACTTATTTATCTTTCTGTTATATTTATATGGGTCGCTAGGAAACTCGCAATCATAAATGGGGTCGTAAATGAAAAAAGTTTAAGAAGCCCTGTCGTAGACGATACGTCAGTGACTACGTCCCAGTAACTGTATGTCAGTACTTAAGGGTTAAGTAGAAACTAGATGAAATTCGAAGATGAAAGACCAAAATTCTTTTAAAGCTGGTTCACACTATGTGATTTCTCATGTGACTAGGTCATACGAAAAGTCATAGCTAAATCATATCTAAACCATAGTATAACTAATTTACTACAGTAGGGACACTTCGTGTCGGCGTCTTTGATTTTCGTGTTCCAAAAATTTCTAGGCTAGGTTAAGTTCAACTGAGAATCCACTAGATGGCGTTGCAAAATTTTATTAAATTTCAAATAAACCGCCTGAAATGTTTTTTTTTCACATTGTAATTTTTATCATTAATTTTAAAAACAATTACTTAATAACTGTTTAGAGCTTAATTTTAATAACAACCGTTATTGTTTGTTAATAAATTCGAAAGAGTGCTAAATGCAAGTGCTGTATTGCCAAGTTCAAAAATACGTAAGTTAATTCTATAATGCATCAGAATTTTATTAAATTTTGAAATACAACTTTTTTTTGCATTAAACTAAAAATAAACAGTGAACGCAAAAATCATATTATTTTTAAAGCGAAGCTTTTTAACGCACGGCACCTAAAATCTAAAAAAGCGAACGGGACGAAAAAGCAAACGGAAGTGACCTCAGCGACGACCTAATTGGCTGATTCATGACCACGTGCGAAAATGTTTAGGCCCTTCGGGGGTCGTGGAAATTTGAAATTTGGGCAGGGGACGTGGTCGAGGGCACATATAACCAGAAAAATCGAAAAAGTTGGAAAAGTCACCACCGGGAGATTTTTTGCTCAGTTTTGCGATATCTAGCGCCGTTCTTGAGTTATAGCTAATTCAAAAAAAAATTACAGCTTTAAAAAGCTCGCTTACGCTCGCTTTTCAATATAGCTGCGCGCCCAATAACGGATAATTTTCGAGGCTCAGCCAGTAAAATACTATTTTTACTCATTTCAAAAAACTTTTCTTGATAACTATCAAATCTAGATAGCTTTTGTGCTATTTTTTAGAATAAAATCTTAATTTTCTCGGAAACTAAAAAGAGGACTTTTCTTAAATTTGGTACACTTATTTGTAACACTTGCATAAATATTTTGGCAAATTTTTGTGATGATGACATTTCTGAATGTCGAAGTAATGACAAACCCGTATCTTACATTTACCTCAATGTAAAAACGTAACTTTGACATTTTTTATCTCGATAACCAAGAACAGCATTAAGTTCAAACTTGGAGAGAATTTTCTTTATTATACTAATAATATACTGTAAAAATTTCACAAACTTCTCATATACTGAAATTTCCTTCTTAACAACCTTAATAATGAGTAGTTGAGTAGTTGACTTTTTTTATCTTGATTATTATTATTATGAATTAATTGATATGACTTAGTAGTCGTACAGAAAGTATAGTCTGGAGCACGTTTGGAATTCTTAAATTTACAACAGACGCGCATGTATGGATTAACGAGAACCCGAAAAATAAACTATAAAATATAAATAACCCCCCACCGTAGGAATTTTTTAAATACGCCACTGGTATAGAGAACGTAATAAGTTGCTCAAAGCATCTAAATCATCTGCTCACATAGGGTAAACTTGCCTAAATCGTACCTGCTAAGGAGAAACTGTCATAAATGTCTAAAAAATTAATGAAAAAAATTCAATTTGCAGAAACTTTAATTAATGCGGCTAATATTTGAACATAATAAAATATAAAATAATTTATTTTGACATAACAAAAAGGAACAATTAAAAAACATTACAAAAATACGATTTAAGATGATAGCTCCTAAATCGTACTAGACTATGCCGAAATCGCACCATAGCCACTTTCGCCTTTTGGTAACCCAAATTTTCTTTTTAAATTATTGCATCCTTTTTAACGCACGGCACCTAAAATTTAAAATATAGAACGGGACGAAAAAGCAAACGTAAGTGACGTCAGTTTGTTAACATTTCCGTCTTATAACCTTACAATTATTGTGCTATGGATTCCCCCTCGTCAGTCATGTATCATTTTCCTAACTTCTAAGTAAATAACCATTTCCTTAATTTTCAAAAATTCTTAGTGCTACACTCTCAAAATATTATTATTATAATGTTTTGTTTAATTTTGTATAATAGTATTACATGGTAAATTTACCACAATACTTACTTGAAATTTATTTTTTACGTTAATTTCTACTTGGATGTAAATTTTATTTTAATTGGAAATATAAATAGATATCTATACCACTACTATTTTTGTATTTTTAAAAATAATTTCCTAATAACAATTTATTACCATATCAAAATTATATTAACAATAATTGGATTTTATTTATTCATAGCGTAAAAAGCTTCGCTTTTGTCGGGTGTCCCACGACACCTTTCGAATTTTTTTAAAAAGGACTGAAAATCAAAAACTTTCAAAACAAACGATCCGATAGGTGCATCTCTAGCATTGTTATAAACATTTAAAACAAATCATATTTCAAAAAAGGATAGTTAAAAAAATTTAAAACAAAATCAAGAACGAGTATTACATCGGTCTCAAAAACATAAAATTTTGAGAAAAATCGAAAGGGGTCGCCTAAAAATGTGCCAGATTTAGCATGGAATACCCCCTATATATTTTATCTTAATTAACTTTTAACTTTTTCATAGCTTTTTTTGACATAAATCGAACTTATTTTTGTAAAGTATCATGCTTTTTTAAGCACTTATTTTTCAAAAACCGTGCTTATTTATCCGGTCTCTATTGATGACATTCTCTCATTCCTTGAAATTAATGGATTCAATGATGTTGGCGTTATGGGTGATTTTAATGAAAATTTATTCAAGGAAGATTCTGAGACAAAACAATTAAAGGACATTAAACACCTCCATAGCTGTAAACAATAATTGATATCTGACCCAACAAGAACGACTGAGACATCATCAACTCTATAATTGATATTATGATAGTTAATGAAGTTTAATTTATAATTTTATATTAAAATAATTTAATATTTTATGAATTGAAGTGAAGAATACGACCTCAAAAAACTCAGTATACCGGCAATGCAGGAACTATAAGAAATTGAATCTTGATGCACTTCGAAATGATACAGACGATATTGATTGGACTAACTTTACCCAAGCTACAGATATAAATTTAAAAGTTAAAATTTTTAATGGAAATATCGTATTCCTCTACAACAGAAATGCCCCACAAAAGAAAATCCTAGGATTATGTATTAAGAAATTACGCAAATAAGATTGGTCCGGATTGGTCTGATCAAACATTGTGCAAATTGAAAGAGAAAAAACGACGGACATTTCTAATATTAATGTAGATAATTCTCATCCAATGTTTTATTTATTTATAAAATATTATTGGGATGTTTGGAAAAACAATTATACAAAAGACATGATATGCCGACGTTTCGGAGAATTTATTTCTACATTTTCAAGACTATAAAATATAAAAACAATGAGTCCTTAAACTAGATACAAATTATTATTATCTCACCAAACAAATCGTGATGGTTGTTGAAAGGTTTTGGTTCAGTAACGATCTGGTTAGGTATCGGTCACTAATTCAAATTAATTAAAATGTAAATAATAATAAAAGATATGTTAAAAGTTGTAAAAATCTTATGAGTGTAAATATTATGCAAATTAATTAAAATGTCAAAAAGTTAAAATATTTTTTGTTCTATTATCACTAGATAAAAAATGTACATGTGACCAAATGTGTGATAAGATGCATCTCAATAGGACTCTTAAATAAAATCGAAATAATAGTAAAATTCAACATAATCGTTAAAAGTCGGTAATGGGAAAGCTGAATGTCGAGAAATTAATAATTATAAGTAAGTCATTAAACAAATACAAAAAAACGAAAATTGGAACATTGTGTGATTTCAAGTCAGATTATTGTTATAAAGCCGAAGGAAGATTTTGTATCCGGTGTTGATGTATTTATAGTCTGTTTGTTTGTTCATGTTGTTATCTGTCGTAGAGATGTAAGCAGCTTCTAAGAGAAGGTTCTCTTGTGGTAGTTGTTTTCAGTGGCCAAAATTCTCACATTTTTTGGTATAAACCTGTGGTTGGACTTGACTGCGTGTTCTGCTAAACCAGTAGTTGTGGACCCTGCTCTTACGTCGTATAGGTGTTGTTTAATTCTTGAGGAAAGCCTTTGTTTCGTTTGTCCAATGTATAAATTTCCACATTCATATCACATATCACAGCTCTGATAACCGCTAAAAGTCATGATACTAGGAAAGTAGGGAAATGCAAAACGTTGAAGTAAATGTGACTGTTTATGTTGAAGCAGCGCGCAAACCAATGTTAATTCATAGAACAGCGATTAGAGTAAAGAAATTTCTTCGCTCTTATCACTTATCACAGCTCCAACATAAACGTACCCTAAGGCACGATATTGGAAAAATATTATATCCAGCAGCATAGGTCGGCCAAGTATGAAGAATCATTTTCTTACTTGTCAGCTTATCTATTAAATAACATTCCTACAGAATATTGGAACTTATCAATAATGGGTTTCAAGAAGAAATTGTATACCCTCATTAATTACTCCAAATTTTAAATCTGGGTTAAATTTATAACCATGAATTCTATGTATTCAACCTTTTGTATTTTTTTATGTATGTATGTAAACTATCAGCCCTATTCAGTAACTTTTTCGTTATGATTAACGAAATTCGATTTCGACTTTACCATTCGTAAAGTTTGGTGTACACTAAAAGGTAACCTCAAAAATTTAAATTTCAAAGGGACATGTTTATTTTTTTTAAACATGTTTTTTACAAACTCTTCTATTCTGTAACATTCGATATATCTTTATGATTCATTACGTCAAAATACTTATTAGTTAATTTGTCCAGTTAGTATTCACTACCCCTCATTTTTTGGCAAAATATTAGTTCATTTGTAGAGTTATTACTCATTTCACCACGTTTTCGTAAATGCCTTCGTTATCATATTCGTTACGACCGAACTACTGTACGACAGCTTCTAGGCTTTCGCTAAGCATTTTACGGATTCGTTGAATCCTAAGGTTGAATCCAATTTAAAATTCTATATAAAATATCGACCGGTGTGAGGATCGAACTCACGAGCTCCAAAGTAAGAAAAAAGATTTCGTTGTACTCAAATCATATAGGCACCGTGGGTATATCGAAAAATTAATCTTATCTGTTGCACTGTCAACTTAGGGTAAATAATTTGGTTAAGACTTTTTTATACAACCAAACTGGATGAAAATCGTTATGATAACGAAAAAATTAACTTGTAAACAGACTGGGTTGAAAAACAACATATTTAAAATAAAGAAAAGGATGTTTTTATCAACATATAAATACTACGTGTAAACCATCCTTTACGTATCTTAACGAATCGTAATCATAACGAAAAAGTTACAGAATAGGGGTGTAAATAATATTATTAATTAATGCAATAAATATTATTATTATTCGCTCGGCCACGTTTACCATCGTATCGCTTATGCAAAACTGTGCTAGTCAAAAATATTTGCTTTGGTGTTCTAATAAAAGAATATTGAGAGGGCTAGAATCGAAACCGGCACGGGTGTATATTGGGTGGGTGGGTATTGGTGGATACTCCATTATATCCGCAATATGATTGATTTTATTGGGATTTACAGCATCTGACTTTTTATGGCGTTAACGAAGTCACTGCCAAAATCTAGTTCACTTCTGTAAAGTACAGTGTCGAACCCCACCCCCCTCCATGTAAAAGTTATAGCTACGTCCGTGCAAACCGGCAATCTCCCATTTACATAGTTTTGAGATATTTACAAAAAACTGATGTGGCTTTATTATACAATGCTAAGAAGAGGGATATATTTTAAGTTATCGTCAATTACAATAAGAACAGTAAATTATAGTAGTAGTCAGAGGCGTATTAAGCAAGTTTGACGCCACAATCCTTTAATATTTTGCGCCCTTATCTCCCTATCTTCAGTTTTCTAGTTAACCCTTTTTTTAAATTAGAAAAATTTATAAAGAAAATGTAACTTATTTTTAATAATAATTAAGACGGTTAATGATTAGGTAATTGAGCATACGTAAAACAAATATATGCTTGAAACGGTTTTTTTCGTGATTTAGCATTGGCGAAAACATTCACAATGTCGTCAAAATTTCTGCTATTTAATTCATCACTCTTGATGCACATAAGAGCCAATGCGTTCAATTTTTTATTGGATAATGTAGACCTGTGGTAATCCTTCACTCTTTTCAATGTTGAAAACCATTTCACCCCCTTACAGTTTGTCACTGTTTTGCAACAAACATCCGCAACAATATTGTAAATTTTCCTGTCTTTTAATTGTCTTAGAAAATCTAACAATCCATTCGATGAAAGAACTATGTAGATCTTTGACTTGAATTATCTCGCCTCCTAATTGGTCATCGAGATCATCGTTCTACTTTTTAATCAAGGTTAACCCTTAATCGCTATCGTGAGGTCTTCCAGACCGCATCAAGTTTGAATTAAAGGCATGTTTATATGCCGATAATTCTTTTTGTGTTATTAAATGTTAATAAAATCTTAAAATTAATTACTTTGTAATTTTTCCTGGCTTACTAGAATACCAATTAAGACTCGGTAGCAAAAAAAAAACAACCAAAAGTTTAGTTGTACGTGGGTTTACGAAATAAACAGAGCGCGGTCACTGAGTGTGACAATTATTTTTCCGCCCCGAGGACTGTTAAATGATTATTAATCGAGAATAAAAAATAGTTACATCCCTTTAGGCCCGGGTAAAAGTTTCATGTTCCTTTTAAAAATATCAAAGTAGGTAAAAGTATTAAACTTTACGCTACTTAAAAAATACAAATTTCTAAAAATTAATGATATTAATACCCGTTTCAGTTCCTGTTCTAAAGAATTAATTGCAAATGAAATTGATAATAGTGTACCTAAATCTACTGTTAACTGCAGAAGTTCGATTTGGAAACAATTTGATCAATTCTGCACAATACGAAGTTATGATCAACTTCATCTAAAGAACATGGAACAATATTGGCTGATTGGGGTTTCAATATGAAGAAGAAAAACGGCGACAATTATAAGGAAAGTGTAGTAAAAACTATGTGGAATGTAGTGGATTCCAATTAATTTTACTAAATAACATAATTTTACTATTGCCAAATTATTATTTCGTTACATTTGATTAAAATACACTCGAGATTTGACTTTTTCCTTTGATTTAGTTGTTTTTCTAAACTCAAGCTTGGTTTCCACTTGGCAATTTTTCTCAAATCTCTTGTGTATTTACCTGTTTACAGTTTACGAGTTAAACAACTCGGTGATAAAACATGCTAAGTTTGACGAGGGCCAGAATGAAGGTAATCCAAAACCAATAAGAGCAAAGCGTGTGCGAATTTTTTTCACATGTTGTTGTTTGTGTTTTGTTTACATAATTGCACATGTTGACTTTAATAATTAAATTTGGTTTATTTTATTGCGTATATTATCCGAAAGCGAATATGTTCCCCAGAAGAATTTGTCAGTTTTTGTGGGAAAGAATTTAATTCTACCCTTAGTAATTTTCGGCAACATTTAAAAGCAAGTCACGGTTATGTTGCTGCCTGAAGAAATTAAAAGCCTTTCTATGATTGATTAATACGAAGTTGCAGAGTTTTTTCAAAGACTCTGAGTTGAGATAAAAACCAACAGCAGCTGATCTCCACTTTTTTTATTTCGAGACTCGAAATTACGATTATTATTATTACACGGAAAGTATGGTTAAATCGGCAAAGATTGGTTTCTGGTTTACAACAGTAATTTGAAAACAATCCCTAGCGCGCTTTGCTCTCATTGGTTCTTGCTCAGCTTCATTTTGATTGGAAGGATCTCTGTCTTACTTAATGTGTAATAATAACAAAAATCGTTATTTCGAGTCACAAAAATAAAAATTGGGGCTTAAAAAAATCAATCAATCCGAGGAAGGCTTTTGATTTCTTCAGGCAGCAACATAATCGTGACTTGTTTTTAAATGTTGCCGAAAATTACTAAGGGTAGAACCCACAAACCTGACAAATTCGCTTTTAGATAATATACGTAATAAAATAAACCAAACAGGGCAAACAATTTAATAATTAAAGTTATCATGAAGTTAATACAATGCAAGTATGTAAACAAAACACAAACACCAACTTGTAAAAACAAATTCCAACACGCTGCTCTCATTGGTTCTTGATTAGCTTCATTTTGATTGGAGGGATCATTCCTGCTATTAGGCCCTCGTCTAAGTTTGATGTATGAAATTATAAAACACCGCGAGAGGAACCCGTGTGCTATGCAAAATTTTGAACAAAAAATTAAGATAAAACCTCTACGCGGATTTAATAGATAATGTCAAAAATAATCTCAAATTGAAAATCTGCTATTATTACATTAATACATTATTACATTTTTTTTACCATTTTCAACGATAAAAATGCTGTCTACAATTAATAAATACTCTAGATTTAATTTGCCTACACTATACAGAGCTGCAGCAGGAATATAAAAATCAAAAAGTGTATTTAAAAAATATACAAAAGTTTAAAGATTACATTAATGTTAGTAAAAAATCAAAATAAGAAAGTTAAAACCCGCAAAGTGGACGTCCGAATAGCTAAGCGAAAAACGAAGTAATAACCATATTTTTCAGGGATGAAGCACATGGATGAGTTGCAAATATTCAATAGTACCGATGCGGTTTAAAGCAGAAAACATGGTCATAAAAGTGCAGGACGCTTGCAATTTGGAAAATCCAAAAAGTTGTAGTAAAACCACGAGAAGAACCCGGCCACAATTCAAAATTTGGAATTAAAGCATTAAGCTAAAATGCCTACGCGGATTTAATAACAAGTGTAAAAAAGTATGTCAAATTCAAAATCTGCAATTGTTATTTCATATATCTTACATATTAATTATTACAAAATTTCGAATTAAAATGTAACCTAACATGCCTACACACGGATTTAATAAAAGGTATAAATAATCTCTAAGTCAAAATCTGCTATTATTACATCCACCATTGACTTTTTAAAATAATTTCAGTTTTTACTTTCACGTAGGAGAGTAATTGTAATCCACTCAAAAATTAAATATCGAAATTTTGGTATTAAAATGTTTCTTATCATGCTCTGATACGATTGTGTGAATTTTAGTAACATGTTCGTCTTTATGTCAGTATGTGGTCGTTGGGGTACGAATAAAAATAGTATCAATAGCGCAGGTTGAACCGCAAAAGCAAATGTCATGAAATTCGGCATAAATGTGTATCATAGTTAAACTTAGAGGTCAGCTGAAAATGGTGAAAATCCGTTAAAAATTGCGGAAATGATGAACAAAATAAAAAAAATTCAAGTGTCAATTTCTTTTACAGCACCTCTTGTTACTGTCAATTTGACATAAGCTTTGACGTAAACGCCATCTATGGGGAAAGTTGTGCGATGTCGACATAGCCGATTTTTTACTTTCTCCATAAGTATACGTATGTATAAGGGAAAATATTGTAATCCACTCAAAAATTAAATATCGAAATTTTGGTATTAAAATGTTTCTTATCATGCTCTGATACGATTGTGTGAATTTTAGTAACATGTTCGTCTGTATGTCAGTATGTGGTCGTTGGGGTACGAATAAAAATAGTATCAATCGCGCAGGTTGAACCGCGAAGTCAAATGTCATGAAATTCAGCATAATCGTGTATTATAGTTAAACTTAGAGGCCAGCTGAAAATGGTAAAAATCCGTTGAAAATTGCGGAAATGATGAACAAAATAAAAAAAGTTCAAGTGTCAATTTCTTTTAGACCACCTTTTGTTACTGTCAATTTGACATAAGCGTTTGACGTAAACGCCATCTATGGGGAATGTTATGCGATGTATACATAGCCGATTTTTCTAACATGTAATCAATTTAAACTTTAATTACTAATTAACAATAACTTTATCAATATAATATTTATGTAAGAAGAAATACCGAATTTCTAAAAACGCCGAAATTTTTGCTGTTTTTCAATAGAAATGTGCAAATAATTCTTCAATTGATTTTGTAAAATATAATAGACGAATATTAATTAAGCTTATAGAACAAAAGTGAATCAGGGGCAACTTGTATGTGAAATTTTAAAAAATACACAAAGTTTATGAGGTTACATTATATTTTAGTAACAACGAGGTAGGGCCATCGGGGCAACTTTAAGTACATACGCAAGCAATTATAACACTCCCACAAGTGCACAGTCGAAACTTGCAAGTTCGGTGCGAGATCTAAGCGGTGCGGTCGTCTTATAATCGCCTAAACAGCATTGTGAGACGTATTGCAATCTCGTGCCGCTCTTGTTAGGTCCGATTATAAAACGACTGCACCAATTAGATCTTGCATCGAACTTGCAAGTTTCGACTGTGTACTTGTAGGAGTGTTATAATCACGGCTTTAAATAATTAAAAACTCACCAGTTGTAATTAAATTTGATTGCTGAGATTTTCTTCCACGACGTTGATGTGAAATTTGTAAGCCTGGTGCGGAAGAAGCACGTTTTGGTGAGGCAGTAGAACTTTTATTAAAACCTGGAGGTCGATAACGGGCACTTTTCACGTTGTGTTGCAAAAAATGATGCATACTGTGAGCTTTAAACATTGTTGATGTAGAAGCCGTTGTTGGAAGACGAGGCAGTGAATTTGTATTAGCTGTACTAGTTTGAAGACTTCTAGGTAATGTCGCTCGGTTTTCTAAATCTTCATCTTCGTCGCAATCTGCTGAACCAGATGTAGCATCCGGAACGCTGGATCTTCGCATTCTAGGCCGAATTGCAGGCCCTATCCAAGATTTATCTTCACTACTACCACCTCCAATACTTCCACAACTACGTACTCTATCTAATTGTTCTCTACTTAAACTCATGTGATTAAACATCAAATCTCCAGCTGAACGTCTCTTTGATGCTACAGCTAATGCCGAAGCAGATGCAGATCCTTCTGATCCTAGCAGTGATAATTTATTTCTAGAATCCGTAGCCATTAAAGTGGATTCAAAACTACCACGCCAACTAAACCTTTCATAATCGCTAGCTTCACGCTCTTCAGCAATATCCGAAACTCCACTACTAGATTGCGTTAATGTTCGTGATTCACTAAGAAGTAAATCGTGCGATTTACTTCTAGGCAGAATAGAAAAAGGTGTAATTACATCATCTAAATTATTTGACTTATCGGCTATATTGTCAAACGCACTCTCGTCATCTTCGGTTGTTGTACTGGAAGCATTGGAAAGCTTTTGATGAAAACGTCGATGGTAATATTTAATTTTGGGACCGCCACTATCATGACTTTCACCATTAGAAACTTCATGCATCAAAGCTACCAAACGACTACCTATATGATGCATAACTTTTGCAATTAGAGGTGGCGAACTGTATGGAGCATTTATTGTAGTAGAATCAGGCAAGTCGGTTGTAATTTTTTCAAATGATGCTACTAACTTTTCATAGACAAAGGAAGAATCTTTATTCAAGTTTAAATTATTTTCGCACGTTCGATCAACATTTTCAAATTTGCTAATAATTTCTTGACAGCTATCTGATATTTGCTGTCGAAGTATGCTTTTATTACACGAAGTTGCACATTCGAGATCAGAACTGGTGTAATCTGACGAATCGTACGAATCACTCCAAGTGTCTTCGCTGCTTAGATATTCAACTATTTCCCTCACTTCTTCATCTTTTATTCCTGGCACAGTTTTCATTAATCTGGTCAATTCATTTTCAAAATATACTAATTGAGGAGGTTTATGTCGATTTTTAAAGCGCGGACTAGGAACTATATTAGAGGATATGTTATCATTTCCTATAACAGGAATGACTGACTTAGAAGAAGTTAAGGTCTGTGTGTTATTACTATTAGCTACCATAGTTTTAAAAAATTGTCTCATTTTACACATCATTAAATTAGTTTCTTCATCCGAACTCCAATTATTAAAACTGTCCTTTCTATTTAAAGAAATGATAGATGGATTCGTCGATGGAGTTGTCGGTAACTCTTCATATTTTTTTTCCTCTGCAATTTTTTCTAATTCTAGTTTTAAATTATTTTTTGTACATAACAGTAATTCACTTAATTCTTTTTGTTCTTTTACCAAGTCGTCGCAACTGCCTATAAATCCACTATCTCGACTTTGATAATAGCGATTATTAGGACAATCGAGCAAAACGGTTCCTGTAATTTCCATTTTACTTTTGTTACCACCATCTTCAATTCTGATGTTTTCTTCGTTAAATTTTTGTATATCGTGTTCTTCCAATTGTACTTTTAATTCTTCTGTAGAAGTAGAAGAACTTAATATGCTTTTTAACTTTTTATTTTTCTTTCTCTTAACTGTATCGACCGACCCTTCAAACTTGTCAAAACTATTTGTTTCTTCGTTAATATCAGCATCAGAACTCGAAACATCTTCTGAATTTATTTGATTATCACCAGAATATAAATCGCCTAATAATTCATTATTAATTAAAAGGTTATCTAAGGAAGATGAATGTGATCGACCAGTTCCCCTAGCTCGAACAAGGCGCTTTCTTCGTTGTTCGGGACTTGGATGACCCTCACTATCGCTCCCTACACTGCCATCAGAATCCCGCCTTTCGGCAATAAATCCCATAAATCCACTTAAAAAATATTTTTCCAATCTAGACGAAGCTAACTCTCCATCATCAGTTCCATCGTGTAGTAAAACTTCTTCAGCGTTTCCTGAACAATCCAACCCTTCACTACAAACACTGCTAGTTTCAGATTGAGCATTATCTCGATTTAAGTTAACCGATGTAATATTACCTTCACCAAGGTCAAAAAAAAAATATTTTTCTAAATTTGTAGCCGACGTAGATTTAACCATATTAGCAATAGATAGTTGTTCTACTTCACTTTCTTCACAACTTTCCTCTACGATGGTGTGAAGAGTGAAATCGATAGCTGCACGATGGTAGCCACGCAATTCATCTTCGTGATCAACTGCGGCAGTGCATCTTAAAGTAATTTCATCTCCAGACGAAGAATCTTCAGTAGAAGTTGTCACTACTAAATCTTCGCCATCATTGCTTAAATTTTCAACCCACGAGTCATCATCGGCTAGGCCATCCTCTAGACACACCACTGCAGACAATGAATTGCCACCTGTTACGACAGTTATATTTTCAACATACTGTTCGTTTTGACTATCTAAGCATATAGGTGAATTAGAATGAGTAATTACCATTACGTCTCGATTACGTTCAGGCCGCAAATTTACAATTCGTTCTTGTATACGGGATATTCGCTTCGATGAATTTTCTGAAGTATGTTGATTGCATTCTAAATTTTCGTTATTATCTAAAATTTTCCAATTACTACGACGCACTGCAATATTGTTATCAGGTACAAGGGTAGTAGTATCACTAGTCACCACACTTACTTGAGGGAAAGATGTAACAGGTTCCTGCGTAATCATTACAACACTAATATAACAGGGGACATGATGAACTTCACTATTAAAAACTAAACTCGCGACTGACGCACCTGCCCGCTCACCTACGGTATCGTCGACATTTCCCCGAGCCGAGAGAAGTTCGTCGGACCGGACACCAGCTCGTGCTTAAATTGCGAGTTTCGTTAGAAACATAACAACTAAAGATTATGGTAAATCCTAAATAAACTTCCTAAACTTTAAAATTATGCTAATTTATTATTACATACTTTATTTATTACAAATTCTTAGCTGTTTGCAATTTCTTAAATAAATTCTAAAATGTTCGAAAGATATAAGATAGTCTTTGGTATCACTAAAATTTAAATCGTTGTTGGATTTATGATTAGTATTACTACAACCAAAGCTACAACTGACAATAACTCAATTCAACTTTTCGTTACAACAATTTTAATTCATATTTTATTTACATACATATATAAATATTTGTAATAGTAAGACGAATAGTGTACGATGACCGTTTATTATTACCAACAAAACCGCCTAAATAATTATTATCAACAATATATTGATATACCTAAACTACCTAAGTTGCCTAAGTAGGTACCTATCGAAAAAAATGTAATCGTACTAATTGCAAAAATCGTTGTAGGGAAGTGCGGGTAAGTTGGAAAATCATAGGTATTTATAAAAAGAAAAAAATAAGAAAATTAATTCTATAACTTATTCACTTAACTACTAAAGGATTATTTAGTAATTAAACTAATTATTTACATGTTATACAGGGCCGGTGCTAGGCACTAGGCTACTGCCTAGGGCGCAAACGATAATGAATTGCAGTGTGGAATGTGAAATGAAATATTAATAATTACTAATAGTAAAACAGAATAAATTTGTATTTTCGAGAAAAAATAACTCCCGGCATTGAAAATTTAATTATTATTTTTACTTTCACCATACGTATAGGTACGTACATATATAGTACGTATGTATGTATTTATAAGAGTAATCCACTCAAAAATCAAAAATCGAAAATTTGGTATTAAAATGTTTCTTATCATGCTCTGATACGATTGTGATGAATTTTAGCAAAATGTTCGCCTGTATATCAGTGTGTGGTTGTTGGGGTACGAATAGAAGTTTAATTTTTGTTTGAAAGGTTTTTTTTTAAATAAAAATATGTTATAAAAAGTAAATTAAAAATTAAATTTAAATAATTAAAAATATGTTATGTAAAAGTAAGTATTTTTTATAAATATCGTGGATTCTCAGGCCCCAACTTAAAAAAGTGAATTCCCGGTCGCGTGATCTATCGTAAGCATGGTAGAAGCGGCATCTACAAAATGAAGTGCAAGAGTTGTGAAATGGTTATTGTATGTAGGATTAGACAGGCCCCGATAGAAATCAAGTAAGTTTTAGAATACAACCCTGCAACGCTGATAAGCGGACCGCTTATGTCGACATCGAAAATAAAGATAAACTGGCCAAATAAAATGTATAAAAAGTTTGCATCAGGTTCACGATTAATTTCTATTGGAAAACGATCCCTTAACCTAAACAAGTTCAAATCGACCTGTCTGCCAGCACGCATTCGGGATGTAAAGCGAGGGCGGGCGGTAGAACATGTCTAATTTTGTTATAAAATTGTTTACAAACTAAGTGAACTACTATAATTACGAAAACAGTTTTACTTATCCTTAAGAAACGCGGAAAATTGTTGTCAGTTTACTAGTGGCGAAAGCGCCGGCGGAGAGCGTCCAAGTCTTGCAAAATTGCGATACAAAAATTTTATTAGATACATTCATGCGGATTGGTTATAAATTATATGTTATATTTATACCACTGCACTAGCGGTTCTTCTAAACAGGCATGCTATAGGCCCGGCCTACCTTAAATTTGAACAAATCTTATAATTTTTTTTCGCTTTAAAATATTTTATTTTTAATTAATATGTAATATTTTATTATTTATACAGATTTTATAGTAGAGTGCTATTATTAAATTATTTTCAATTCTGTAGGGTTGTCGGGGTTAAAAGCTGAAACTTGCATGAATGAGAGGTTAGATGCCATATATTCCTAATCTGAAGGCAATTAAAAATAATCATGCGCAAATAGGCGCTATGTAAAGAAAATAAAGTAATACTATTAAGAGGAAGCCCATAAAATGCCGATTATTTTGATATATAATTTGAAATCATTTCTGTACGAAATGTATTTTAATTTAATGTTTGAAAACTGAAATTTGTGAAGTCGCTTATGGGGAATCACATTTTTAATTTCAATTATCTCGGTTCGACTTTGACAAAAATTTAATAATATTTGACAATTATTGTTATTTGTATACGCTTCTATTTGTGAAACTAAAACCTTAATCAAAATTTTTGTTCTTGATAATAGTTGCATTTTTCGAATTATAAATATTAATGATTCTATTAGTAAAATAAAGTAAAATTTTTGACAATAAATTCATCAATATATTAAAAACTCAAAAATTAAACAAGTTAAACAAACGATTGAAATTCTTAAGATCTTTATTATATTGAAGATCTTAAGAATTTTTGAGTTTTTAATATATTGTAATGCCTTTTGATTGACTGAATTAAAAATCTTTTAATTCGAACCTAGAGAGCATTCATTCTTAAATTTTTAATATTAATATTTTTAAAGCATGGACTCTTAATTTTGCTAGTATTCATGAACTTAGAAAAACGAATTAGTTTAGTACAATAAATTTTTATTATAATAAAAGAATTTAATTATAAGGTTAAATGTTACCAATTTTCGTTTTAGATTACAAATTTGATGTTTTTGCACAGTAAAAAATATAGAGTAAAATTTTTACACTAAAGAACACTAGCTTGTGTTCATATAGGTCCACTCAATTTAGTGTAAATTTTTACACTAACAATTTTAATTAAGTGTAGTGTAATGAGTTCACTAAAGTTTGTTAAAATGTCAACCTTATTTAGAGTACACTAAACAAAATTTAGTGTTAAAATAGAAATTAATTTACACTATTTTAGGTATACTTCAGATTAATCTTCTGGTTAAAATACACTAAATAGGTTTAAAAAAAACTTAATGTAGTGTGAATATTTTTTTATTTAGTAATAAAATTTACATTGCTAGTGTGTTTTCACCCAATTAACTCAACGTACATATATTAATAAAAACGTAACATTTAAAGACAAAAATTCCGGCTACCGAAAATTCAGAACAGACCGAATTATAAGTATCATTAAAAAATGTGATCAGAATTTTAGAGAACGTCGGAATTTCCGTGTTTAAACGTAATTTTTTTATTAATTTACCATCATGAGTTAATTGCATAAAACAATACATTAAAAATACATACTCGATAATATTTTAGTACCATTTCGCAATCCGCAATAGTTGTCTTGTCCCTTATCTAAAAATAATTATTAATAAGCAATATGAAAAAATATTAAGTTCCATACTACCACTTAAAACTTGATTTCGTTTCTACCATTTTAATTTTCCATTGGCTTTGTAATATAATTTATTTTGTTTACGACTTGTTCAAATAATTCTTCGAAATTTATTTGTAATCCGGGATATAATTCTACTAATTCTTCACTGCAATTCATAATTTATTAAAGACAATAATACTTACAATCTACGAATTACTTTTTAGAAATCTTGCGTCCATACTTCACGTTGTACCCATTTCTAAAAATTATATAATAAAATGTGTATCTATTAAATATTATAATCAAACCTTGTAAAAGTAAATCATATAAACAGCAGTTTAGCGTTTTCTGGATACGGAACTACAAATATCTTAAATTTGTTTTAACCCTTAAGTACTGACATACAGTTAATGGGATGTAGTCACTGACGTATCGTCTACGAGACTACCGTGTTTAAAATGTTTTTTAGAAGGTGATTTCAAAAAAAATCGAATATATTTTAATATGGTCGTGTACTTACATTTATTTAGTATGATATCAATCCAATACTTACTTAAAAATAACACATATGCTTCAGAAATAAAATTTATTATGAGTAGTTGCGAAAATAAATTACGGGAAATACAGTTGTTTTAAAAACTGCGGTAGTCTGTCAGACTACGGGTCAGTACTTAAGGGTTAAAAAATTTAAAAGCACCAACGTTACCGTACTAAGTTTCTGGTTAAACTAATAAGCAATATCACTTACCTACAATAATATGCGATACTTTTATTTATATCCCGACTATCCGGAGCCTATATCGTCATTCTTTCTGCGAATTTTATGTTTGAATAAATATTTGATACATGACACCAAACCGCCGAACACTATTAAGAAAGAAATTTACTCTTCATTGTGCTAATTTTACCATCGAGTTCAATTCCATCTATATAGAGAAGTTTTAGTGTTAAAAATAAACTAGTGTATAATTTTACACTAAAATTTAACACTAATTTATTTACCAACTACACTAAACATTTTACACGACAAAATTTATTACTGTGTGGTCCTCTCCTACAATTGGCTTAATATTGAAGATACCCCTCAACCTATCTGATCTTCAACTTACATTTACTTTGTAATTTTCAACTACTGAAGTGCAAAAATCAGATGGTGATATTTAAATGTTTTACATAATAAAATTAAATTTTAGAATGGCTTTATACACTGAAGTTAACTGAAAGTCATATCTCACCCTGTATTTCTTAAGTTGTGTCTCAGGTTGGCTACTGTACCAGTTCCTTCCGTTTTAAAATGTTTGTAACTGCTCGGTAGTTGAATTTAAAATTGTGTCTTCTTTATAAGTATGTAGTGACGATCTTGTCCAAAGTTAAATTTTGTTCCATGAATACAATCTTGGATAATTCGACATAGTTTTCCATTAATTTCGACTAAAATAAAAGCACACTTCCAATTTTCATCAGGTAATTATACTGATTTTTCCATTACTTTTATAAAAAACTTTTAAGATTTGTAATTATCTATTTGATTCTAGGTACAATTAAAACGTCTTAACTGCTCAGAACGTCGACCTAGAATGCCATTTTATCAAAATTTTCATTTTTATCTTGACCTGCGCCGTTTTGTAGTTATTTGGTTTATTTCAACTTTTGCTTTCAATGGCAGGAAATTCAAACTTCATGGTGAGATAAATTTTCATTTGCACATTTCTTTTTTTTTATAACACTTTTATTTTAGAAACCCTAACGTGATTATCACAGGCGAATTGGTACTCAATATCTCATCCTCTCATTCGAGAATATTTTGGACCACAAACATCTTTTTAAATAGCATCGAGCATTTTTGACTGAATTTTGGTAAGTTTAACCTTTTATAAAACAAATTGTAACATAAATTGACTTTCTTTATTTACAGTGCTAACTATTCTTGCTTGGCAATCTTTACTGAGATCAAAAGGAATTAAAATTAAGACTGCAGTTACGTCCACATCATACAAAATTTTAATGGACTGGTAAAAACTAAATTAACATACTTCCATTTTTTATAATAATACAAAAATTCATGACAATATATTTTTAATATTTTTTATATTTAATAGATTTATATAATTAAATAATTAATTATATTAATATTATATTAATTAAATAATTTTTTATTTTTAATAGATAGTATTTAATATAATAAGATCTTAAGAATTTCAATCGTTTGTTTAACTTGTTTAATTTTTGAGTTTTTAATATATATTTTCACAAGTTAATAATCCCAATTTATTAAAATAATTAATATTTATAATTTGTTATAAATTTTATAATTGATTACATATTATAGTACAGTATAGTACTATACATACTATAAGTATATATAGTATATATTGCGATATCCTAGGGCGTAAAATTTAAACTTTTTTTGAAAACTATCTTACCCCGTGAACATCCATTCCTGTTTTGTACTGGATTTCACGTGGCTTTGTTCATCAACCATCTATTATTTGGACTCCTAAATCCTTTCTTCAGGTAAGTTAATTTTCGTTACTTTTATCCATTTAATTAAACATTTAAATGTATTTGAATTCCATTCACCATTAAATTATCGATTCTAGGCTATTCAAATATTTCGAACCGCACTGCACAACTGACCAACCTAGAATGCCATTATCTCCTCGTTCCGCGTTCCCATTCTTCATTTTCAAAATTTTTCATATCGCCAACTTATTTTGGCGCTAATTTAAACTATGTAGCACTGCGTTTAGCAGGTGAGTTTTTTTACACTTTTTTTTTTAATTTCGCTCTCACTACAACAATATTATCCTAACTGAGTCTGCATCGACTTCATCGATTAATATTGGCTTTAATCTTTTCATTCAAAGATATTTGAACCAAAAACATCTTCTACTATGTACAACCAATGAAAACTTAACATAAAATTCTTATAGCTGTGTAATCGCTTTCCTTACTTACAAAATAATATGATTCTGTTTTAGGGAACAACCGAATCACTTACCACCACAAGACTCTACCAATAGGAAAATATTTACATCCTGAATAAATAATAAAATAATAAAAACAAACTTTGTTATTTTCCCAACATAACTACAATTCCATCCACAAGTGAAAAATTAACATGACATTATATATAAGTATACTATAAGTATAAAGAAATCATACAAAACTGCAAAATACAAAATTACAAATCACAACGGGACATTTGATGTATTACACATTATCGCGGATTAAACATACAAAAAGCAGACTCAACTATGTCAACGCAACTCCCGAATCCATCATGTCACCCACGCGTCGCCTAAACTGGTGGAGACTCATACCAAAAAAATCCACAGATTCACCCAATCCGTTGCCCCACCTCATCATCCTAGACAGGGGACTGTAATGTGCATAATTAGTTGAATGACACTTGAGAGAAAACAGACTCTGAGATCTGGTGCCCATGATTGGTACTCTAAACGCCACAAGTTCAAGCAAGCCCGTACTTATGACAGTAGAGTTAAAGCTGCGAACACGTTTATTCCACGCCACGCCACTCGACGCGACGAGACAAAATGTAAAGCATTCGTATGCAACAAATTTAGGTAAGTTTTAATGCATCGCGACTACACTTATCCCATGCTATCTCATGCCACGCTACACGATACGTTACAACGTTCTTGTGACCTACGAATTCCGATCTGCTCGACGCGTAGAATCGCATGGGAAACATCTTTTTCGCCGCCCGCCGGTCTGGCTTTTATGCATTGCAACTAAACGGCGAGTAGAACAAAGATAAAATTTCAACATTTTTTATTATGAAGATTAACAAACTAAGGTTCCTTTGTGAAATTTAAGTATTTAATACTTATTGATTAGACGTATTATCATAATTTACCTAAACTTAAAGAGACAAAGACAAGTTTGTACAGTACCTATTGACATTTCACAAAAACTTAATAACTTACTAAGGAGCGTTCCTGGGTATTTGGCCGCCTGCGTGTCAGTCTGTATGGCCGCCTACGAAATATCATCACAGAAACAAATTCCAAATTTAATTTATAATATACAGACTTTTTCTGCTGACAAAATCGTTGCTTTTGTATATAATTGACTTTAACTCTTTTTTAGGAATAAATGTTAATTTTGTAAGTCCAAAATTCATTATTGGTTTTTTACTAAAAATAATTGAAAAAGTAGAATCAATTTCAGTAAAAATTTAATAAGTTATGCGGAATTTAAGAAAAATTTAGTGGGTGAACGCAGACATATTCTACTATGTGTACATGCACTTTAAATTCGTTATTAATTATAAACAGATCAGATTTGAGTATTAATTTTAATCAATGGCCGGTCCATGGTGTGGAGGGTTTATATAGTTTCTGTGGGGATTTAGCCGCTTTTTAATTTGGCCGCCAGCATGCAGTGCACGGTAAGAACTCTGGCCAGGCACGACCCTAAACTTACTAGGTTGATTTTTATAGAATTTTTACTGAGTTATCCCATTCTTGGATATGTTGGTGTGCAGGAGATTAGATGGAACGCTTTTCACGGATCTTTACAAGAAACCATCATCTTGCGACAGATTATTGAACTACAACTCTGCACACCCCTTCAACCAAAAGATGGGTGTCATAAACACCTTACTCCTGCAAATTGATACCGTGGTGAGCCCGGACATGAGAACCTCTCGTGTGTTACAACTTAAAGACCAACTTTTAAAAAACTCATACCCACACAGACTAGTTCACATGACTTTGTTTCGCCCAAAAAGAACAAGGGTGCCCCAGATGAATATATCAGTTGATTCTGACGAGATAAAACCACGTTACCAGAAGTTGACCTTTCACCCGTCGTTATCTGAGAGAATCAGAGACATCTTAAAAGAATTCATCCAGGGTGGTCAGATTTGCCTGGCCTTTTACAACAATTTCAAACTTGGCAACTTGGTGTACTCCAATGTTAAAGATCCTCTCCCAACTAAATATAAAAGTAACGTGGTTTACAAAATTATCTGTGAATGTGGGTTATCTTACATTGGACAGACTAAGCAGCTGCTATCGGAGAGACTGAAGCAGCACAGATACGATGCAAGGGTGGGTTCCAACAAGACAGGTATATCGGAGCATCTTAACCAGGGCAACCACGTCTTCGACATGAGCGACGTTGAGGTCCTGGCGGTGGAACATAGTTACCCTAAGCGATTGTTCCTCGAATCCTCATATGTGATTACCACCAAAAACAACGTTAATAAAATCACAGATTTTGAACAAATGGATAGTGCGTTCAAGTCCTTGCTGCATATTTACCACAAGAAGATCAAGCGAGAGTGATTGACTCAGTTCTTCGCTTTGTTATTGGTGTACGGTTTTTTTGTGTCCCTTTGTTGATTATTATAATTTTTGTGACTCCCGTTTCTGTTTTGGGAGGATAATATATTCTTGTTACTGTGATACCTCCTTACACCGCTTGGTTTATACGGCATTCAATGTTGCGGTATTCCAGTCTTTATTCTGTCTTTGTTCTTAGTAATTTTAGTTTATCATTTGGTTGTTGATAGCGTTTATTAATGTATGTCATTTCGACGGTTTTATTTTTACTTAGTTATTTTTAGCATTTGTGTTCATAGTTTTTAATTAATTTTATATTTGACCAATACCTGATGCAGTGGATGCCGTTCGTATCTATATTTCACCTTATTGTCATTCTACGTATGTACTTTACAAACATTATTAACATCTACATTAAGAGGTAATCACAGTACACTTTAATTGTCGACATGTAACTTACTCATATTTTTTATCTATATTGTAGTCCTGAAGATGGTCAAAAATCTTGACCGAAACATGTCGATTTAATGTGATTGTTGTTTTATTGAGTACGCCCCATTACCCAAGAAGTTTCCTTTTAAATGTACAGTTGTTATAGCTAGAAATAGAAATCGATATAGTATTGCTTTTTTCGGTATTTGTATTAACAGAAAATGCTTGTGATGTAGAAGCACCAGTTGACGATTGTGGTATTATAGTATCATCAGAAACGCTGCAAGGTGATTCATTATCATCATGCAGAATCTTTTCTGCAAATTGATTTTTGTTCTGAAGGGAATCTTCTACATAACTTTCAGCCACAGTCGAAGATTTCCAACCTCCATGTCTTTTTAGTCCTAAAACATCTACACCTTTATTGGCTAATAATGTGGTTGAAGTACGTCGAAACGAGTGACCCAGTGTAATTAACTACATTTTTCAATTTTAAGTATTCAGCAATTTTTGATGGTAAAGTTCCAATTGTACCTTTACCGACTACCTGGTTATTGCACTTGCCATTCCGATAATTTAGGAATAAATGCAACGACTTTGCATTGTTTGGCCGCAGTTTAATATATTTCCGAACAATTTCTAAATAATGAATTTTTTCATCAATTTTATTTATGACAGTAAAAGTCCGCAGAATATTTGTTTTCGTATTTGGAATGTTTATAATAATAAACGATTCACGATCTTCTAAATCTTTAACAGTCATAACTCTTTCCTTCGACATGCTCCCGCTACTCCTAATATCATTGCTACCTAAAAAAATACATAGTCGCAAACATATTCTGGTATTTTACAAGTAATCTAAATTTACCTTATGGATTAAAAACAATTCATCTGGTGCTTTAATTAAAAATTTACACATTTCATTCTTAGTAAAAACACTGGCCTTTTTAGGTTTATATCCAATATTTTTTCTCTTTAGAAAGGCAATTAATGTGGAAAACTTGGAAATATCAATAGACTCGTGTAGAAAAATTGTAGCTTTCAACATTGAGTATTCGGCCCATAAACTACCTGCAGCTTTCAATTTTCCGTTTCTTTGGACCAAATACGCCAACAAGATTTTTTCACTCGTATTTTGATTCTTTTCCTGACACCATGTTTTGAAAATTTTGTACGTTGTTTCATAACGTTCCCTAGATTTTTCGTGAATTATTGCCGAACGTCCAATATTCCAAGCTTTTTCTATATCACCATTTTCACTTTCAGCATCACTCATTTCGATTTTATAATAATATATATTTAATATACGGTAGATAACACTGTATTCACAATTTTACAAATGACACCATTTGTTTTTCTTTTGTAAATAAAACCACGGCAACAGAATTAATTCAAATTTTTTACCTACTTCTCAAATAACTACAAATGCCAATGCACTTTAGATTTGACTTAAAAAAAATTAATTATTTTTTATATTCATTTCGATCGTGCAAAAAATGTTATAACCATCACGAACGGTATGCAATTTACCGGTTTCCGAAAATATTGGAGACTTCGCTCCGCTACGCGTCGCTCAGTCTCCAAACATTGTCGTCAACCGGTAAATTGTACATACCGTTCTAGATACTTAATATACTATTATGCATATGCTTAATGAAGGTAACGAAAATTTACAGCAGTGTACAAATTGAAAATTTTCAATATTTCATTCATCTCAATTATTAATCATTATTATAATTGGCATTCCGAAAATGCACATAAAAATTTCTGTAGATCTTGAAACTTATTTGACGTCAGATCTTTGTTGATTGCAAATTATAAGTTGGATAAGATGAATTTACGTCTTTGATAAAATTCAATCCAAAATAGTTATCTCCACACTTTTTTTACGAATTGAAACAGGTGTGAAAGATTTCAGACACAATTTCTTTTAATTATCATTGCTTTTATTAAATCGAATAAATCTGAACATTTCTTAGTGCAGTTTGTGATTTTCGTCATTAAATTAATA
Source organism: Cantharis lateralis (assembly GCA_963170105.1). Taxonomy (NCBI): domain Eukaryota; kingdom Metazoa; phylum Arthropoda; class Insecta; order Coleoptera; family Cantharidae; genus Cantharis; species Cantharis lateralis. The sequence continues at coordinate 18,598,643 of OY720629.1, forward strand.
TTTCGTATCGAGAAATACTGCAATGGTTCATTTAATTATTGTATCATGGCAAAATTCGCAACATTTGATTTTGAAATTAATAATAAGATTTATTTTTTCTCAAGAAAAATTTTAAACCTTTTTTAATTCATAACTTACCTACTCAAGACAACGAAGTTCTGTAGGTCATGGATTTGTGCAATAAAAATAAAACAATGAATTTCTTCATTATGATAAATTTTTTTTTGAAAAGTAATTAATTTTAATTATTTTTTACCGTTTTTTAATTTTTACCGTCATCCAATACGATAATAAAAATGTTTATCCTCATTTAAAAAATATAACTTTGATTCCTTTTGAAAAAATATTTGATGCATTTGAAAGCTGCTAACATGCAATGTTGAACATAGAATGTGAGTCGGTCCATGACGATATTATACAAATTTTTGCGTTAAAATTTTAATCTGTATCTTAGTGTTTTTGAGAAAATCGTGGAGGTACGTTTGTTCTAATATTTTAAAACTTATAACATTAAACTAGTGTTGTCTAAGAAATAATAACAAATATTATGAAAGAGCCTGTTTAATATTACTGACCTACGGTAGAAAATACTATAAAATAATAAAGCAAATGTGAGTAACTTCCATTAACAAGTGGTGTTCGTTGAAAATGTTCGGAGCTCTGTTCGTGAAAACCGCTCGCGAACGCGACTTCCGATCGGTTCGGCGTTCGTGTTCGCATATGTGTACGAAGCATCGACAAATAACTTCAAAATATTTAAAAAAATTTTTTAAATACAAATTTAAAAAAATTTTTATTCAATTTCAAGTTTAGTAAATAAGTTTTTATTAATTTTTATTAGTTTTTAACATATTTACTTAATTTAACTATTCATAAGGTTTGCATAATTAATTTTTTAATAATATGTTAACTTTTAATATGTATACTTTTTCTGCAGCCACCTGATGATATACCTACACAAGTTGTATGAAACTGGTTGTGGAATATATATAATATAAAATAATAATCATATTGCGAAGCAGTGCATTCCAAATTTTTTTATAAATTTTTTTTAAATGAATAATTGCTTGTGTTAAGTTAAATCATATTTTACGTTTGTTCTGAAAATTGCAACTTTCTGCGATTATTAGTTTTTGAATTGAACTGGACAGAAGCTCGGCACCCATTGATTTGGCACCTTAAAAGGCTTATTATTTCGAACTAGTAAAAAAAAATTTTAGAAACATTTCAACAAGGATCTCATGCTCATAATAATCACGTGTTATTATAAAAGTGTTTTCAAATTTGCACCCTTATAATAATTGCAAAATTCCATGACAATATGTATCAATTTTTGTAAGTAGTTTTGTTTTTCATTAGGTCACCATCTGTGTGATTGTCAGCTTACTATTTTTGACGGCGGGCCAGAACTTTTGTTTGAGGTTATTTCATTAACATGTCCGATAACTATTGCTTGTGTGACGACATAACTTGTTATTTTTTTTTTATATTTGAGCAAATAAATATCATCTTTTTTACATGTTATTTTTCGGAGAAGCTGCACTTGTCTATGATTCTTTAAGTAGAATCTCACCATGGCTGAACGGCACAAATCAGCTAGTTTTATACATCTGGGGTTTCTTCACTAAAAGAAAAGCTGGTAATACTAGCGTGATGAGAAAATTAACCTTCCCCCTCAGGAAAGGATTAATTATCATTTCAAGTCTAGTTTTATTTACCAGTATACAGTATACCACTTTAAAATCAGATGAACAGAAAAAACCCTTCGCCGAAAACTGAAAGCCACATGTTTTGGACAAAAAGCAATAAAACCTGGAGTTCTATGAAGCGCTATAGCTCGGAAACTAGATAAAGTAGAACAGTAATGGTGGGTTTCATAAAGGTATCTTAAAATTTAAACTACGATTCGCGATTTACATTAAGAAAACGCCAACGCGCGGAATAATTTCAAACTAGTTTATTACGTAGAAAAAGGCGTATTTCCCATTGTTGCGTCGTTTCTTGTCGCGAATTACAAACTGCATGCTGCAAGTTGGAAGTAAGGTATGCGCGTGAACACTTGAGCGGCAGTAATGTCAGAGACTTGTAACTGACCACGTCGCAGTGCATTTTACATCTGTTATTATTTTTTTATGAATTATATCAATTATGTTCAATTACGCTTTACATTAAAATATATAACGAAATTACGTGAGATTCTATCCACAACACAAATTACACTATTCACCCATTGTGTTGACATGTAAACAACATTAAAAATACGTAATAAAGTCGCCATTGTTGACATTTAGCAGCGCCACCAATTTGAATCTATTGTAGAAAACTTGGACCATTTTTCTGATACAAAAGTAAAAAGTTTAAACAAGAAAAATTTCATTTCCGAGTTATTTCCATACAAAAGTACCCTTTAGGTGCCCACAGACGGATACTTTTTTCGACGCTTTTGAACGCCACACTCAATAACGTCGCGTTCAATAGTTTTACAAATGGCGACACTTCGGAGCGTCGCTCCTATCTCAGCTTACAGGAGCGACGCTCCGAAGTGTCGTTATTTGTAACATTTCTGAACGCGACTTTATTGAGTGTGGCCTTCAAAAGTGTCAAAAAAAGTGTTCGTGTGTGGGCACCTTATGACTAGACACTATACTATTATAGTACATAATAATAATTTATTATATATTAGGCTAAAAACACCAAATTGTATATTATATAACTTACCATTATCGATAGCAATACTTTTTTTCATATCTTGACGGCGTTTTCGAACTGTCACTTTACGAAATATTGTTCCACTTAATGGTTCAATATCATATAGTTGTGTAACACCATATACGCGTGCACTTGGAAATTCTACAGACGTTATAACATTTTTATTTAGTTCCGCAGTCATATTTGAATTTTCTTCAGGTAAAGAATTTGTTGAGTGAAGAGTGATTTTATGATCAGTAGTTACAGTACAATCCAGTGATTTAGATATTGGTTTAAGTATGCTTTTTTCGTTATTCTTCAGATTAGTTCTTACAAAATTATAGCAATCATTTTTAATTTTTATTTCATTAAAACTAACACGTTTTTCGTCTCCTTTCCTATCATCTAAATCATTTTTTAAAACAAGAGTTTTACAATTCTCGTTTTGAGGGCTGTTACAACCAGAATTTTTCAACGAGTTATTTTTGTTACGTTTAAATAACTGATTATAATCTTTTCCACCTCGGACTTCAAATGGAACTGCTCTTGCAATCTTACCTTCAGCTGCGGCCTTAGTCAAAGGATTTATTCGGAAAGATGGAGATTTTAAATTTGTAGTGGTAATTTCATTTTCTTTTTCTGACATCAATGATGTTAGCGTAGTTACTCTGTTAGTAGAAATTGCAGCAACTGATTGTGGGATAGGGTACATATGACTAGAATGTAGAAAGGATTTAACACTTGTTTTGATTGCCGATTGGTTTGGATAAAATGAGACATCCTGTGAGTGATGCCTGTTAACGGATGAATTTTTAAAAGAAGCCAATGATGTACTGTTTGCAAAAACGGTGTCATATACTGCTAAATATGGATAATGTCTTGCATGCTCTCTTGGTAAGCTATAATATGCACGAATTAATGGACAGCTGTTCGATGTATTCCATCTTGAAGTTAGGTCTAAAAATTGTAAATTAAGTATTATTAGAAACATACCATATACCGGGTGACCGTACAATTTTTGAACATAGGGAATTTAAATGGAAAATTTATTTTTTCTAAATTATTGCTTCCCATTATAACGGATAAGAATAACAAAAATTTTAAATTAAAGACATTTTTTTCCGCTTCTAAAGATATCCAAGACTTAATATTTTGTTATTTTCTCCATAACGTATAATTATGTATAAGGGGGGAAAGTATTGTTTTTTAATAATTTATTGTTAAAAACTCCATAATAAAATTAAAAAATCTCATGTGGGCAACACATAACCTCCTGCCTATGACATCTGAAATGTCAAAATTATTTTTAATAATCATATGGATTACCAGATATATGTAGTAGTTCTCACGGAACTTCAACCCTCGTCATAATTCTAAACCATACGAACTAAGATGAGAATCGCTAGACAAATGTATGTTAGTAAACATAACTTTTTGTGAAGTAAAATAGAAGCGGTAAATTTAAACCTCTTATAATGAAAACCCGCTTACCCCCTCGGGTGATAGCGGTTTATCACCACACCTGGAATAGAACTTCTCCAGTAATAATAATTTCGTGTGATGAGGCCCAGATGTTAAACTGGCTCTTATTAATAATCGGAGGCAAGAGCGTAGGTCCTGTAAATAAGAATTGCTTCCAACAACTACCAAATAAATCCTCGTTTTATTTAAACAACTGTATTGTCGTATTTTTTTTTATTAAAATAAAATTTAATTTAATTTAGGGTTGTTTTCAAAACAATCCTCTGACCATGCCGTGCTTCTCCAGCTGAATTATTTTTGTAACATCGGGAATAAAGCTGTGGTGATATTTTCTTTGGATGATCCCGATGCGTTTGGTCCGCGAATTACAAGATTTGTTTATGTAAAATCAGTAGGTTTTTATTCAAAGAAAGTTAATAATGGCATTTTATTACTTTTAACACTACCATGACACTTGAAATTTTGTAATTTGTAAATAAAAACCAGTGCGCCACAGTGAAACCTGAAACAGTGAAACAATTGTGTAAAAATTTGCAACATCCTATAAATCTAGAATACATACAATAATTATTATAAACTTTTAAAAGGTTGAAAGCAGGTGAAAAATTGATAGGATTCCAGTCTGGCGTGTGCGATTAGAGAGAGGCGAAAATTTGAAGTTTCGCATAAATTGTGAATTTTTTGAAAATAAGATTTTCCTCGAAAACTGACCGAGGCAAATCAGTTAAATTGGTCCAGTCATTGATATTTTTGTAAGATTATTCAAATCGTTTAAAGTGTTCTAAAACAAAGATTCTGGAACCGAACAAATTTCATAAGAAGATAGCGAAAATTTGACGACGCCATTGTCAAGAAATTTTTTGATAAGAAGAAATTATTTACTTACCGTTAACGCTGGACAACAGGACAAATCGTTTTTCACCAAATCTACACCGCACGATACGCAAGGTATTTTCAAGATAAATTGACTTTTTTTTTTTTTTTTTTTGTGATAAAATTTATTTGAAAATTTTTTTTGTACATAATTTTTGACTACACAAATTACATCTATTGGTAAATGATCTTGAAATTTAGTATAATTTTGAAACCAGTAAATGTAATTTCAATATCAGTGACCACACATTTTACACCAAGCCATAGAGCGAAATCTGTCGCTAGAAAACTTTCTTTAAATAAAATTTTTGTACCGAGTTCAAAGCGAGCGTTATTTTTCTCGTTAAAGCAATCGGGATAATCTATAGAAATTCATTGCTGGGATCCTGTGTTCTGCGAAAGGAGTAGGCTGGTCGGAGCATTTGTTTGATTTAATAAAGGACAGTTAAGGTTCCTTACAAAATCCCATGACAGTATATTAAAGAAAATAATACAAATAAATGATAGTATAGTGATATTGCTGCGACAACAGCTTCCAATACAAATAATTCTGACTCGACAGCCACTCTAGGCAAACAAATCACGTCGCAACACAATTGATATCAAAAACTCGAACTCAGTACAGCAAAGAAAACAGTAATGCAAAATTGGTACTTACCCAAGCGCTCAGATAAGTTTACAAGATTAATGGTGACAAGAATAGCACCACCGAATCCCGCTGTACTTCCCAATGATACTTAGTTGTTGACGTGACGAATTTCGCGGTTGCTGGTTGAAAAGATGAAACAGTTTCACCCACGGACGTAGCTATAACTTTTATATTGGGGGGGGGGGGGGGTTCAACATCGTACTTAACATAGAGCCGGATTAAGAGTATGTGAGGCCTGGGGCTAACTTCTTTGGAGCCCCTTGACTTACATGGTCTGGCAAAATGCACCGTAGGCAAAATTTTTTGATATTTCAAGGTCAACCGCGATTAGATCTAAAGTAAAATTTTTGAAAAAATAATAATTATTATACATACATAGTACTTTATTATACTTTTTTTATAAAACACAGATGTACATTAACATTTTAAAAGCATTTTTTCTTACTTAAATAAAGAGTCCAGCAATTTTTTGAGGCTCAAAAACTTTGGAGGCCCGGGGCTGCAGCCCTCTTAGCTCCCCCTTAATTCGGCTCTGACTTTACAACGATAAACCAGCTTTTGCCAGTGACTTCGTTAACGCCATAAAAAGTCAGAACTGTAAACCCCAATAAAATCAATCAAATGGATATTAAAAATTGCATGAACATGTTGGAATCCGTGTCATAAAAAATGGGTATTTGGCTAAAATTTGCGTAGTTGCTTAGGCTAGGGGGGGTTTGAACCCCCCAAACCCCCCCCTATATACGCCCGTGCGTTTTACCACTGCAGAGACGAGCAGCAATCGAAGCTGAGAACCAAACCGTAGCTCGAATGACGCATTAACATATACGCACTACACTGAATCGCGTACACACACAATCTGGTCGTCGACGGCAACAAAGATAGGATAAAGAAATCGCTACTACCTTGCACTTCGTAGTTTCACGAACGATTCTTATGATGATGTTAATTTGTGATGTTGTTAGCAAATTGAATTTATTGAACAAAAATCGCAGGTTACAAAAATTCCCAATGGAACCTGATTCGTATATTACTAATGACTCCCACTGAGTTAGCAACCCTTCGTTCCAACTTCCGGAAACAGACCTTTAAGGCACTCGCTTACTTTTAACCAATATTTAGCCGAGTCCTGTACTGACACGGAACGTTCTAGAAACTTGACCTCATTCCGCGAAGGTTGCGCATGGGAGAATCCCATAGGCGTCCAGAGCAAGAGTACGCAAGGAGCCGCGACAACAATTATTAACAATAAATTGTTACACTCTGTCATAGTCTAACCTAAAACTATATATTAATTGGAGCAGTGGCGGCTTGTGCTTTAGATGTGTGGGGTTGCAGTTTTCCCATTTGTTATACTCCTAAAATGTTAGATATAGGGTTTTTTTAGTACCTCACAAAAACTTGATCGTTTGCCGATCAAGTAATGCACATACCTTGTGATCAAAAAGTACCCGGAATTTGTCAATAAAACGAAAACTGTTCAATTATTCATAGATATTTATTTTATTCCCTTAAAAGTAATCTTCATTGCAAACAATATACATATTTCAACGCTTCTTCCAATCTTTAAAACATTTTTCATAGGCGATTTTGGAATCGCCTTTGACTCTTTCTGCGAATACTACTTTATCGCTTCAATCGTCTCAAAACGCTTTCCGCAAAGTGGCAACTTGAATTATGGGAATAAGAAAAAGTCACACAGAGCCATGTCAAGTGAATATGGAGCTTTTGGAATGGCATTAACGTTGATTTTGGTCAAATAGTTGCGTAAAAGATGAGATGTGTGGCACATGTTGCGCTTCAACTCGGCTCATGCCCAAAACATTGTGCACAACGCTCTGCACCGATCCGAACGAGTCACTAAGATCGGCCGTTATCTCTCTGATGCTCACATGTCGATCTTTCAGCACAATTTTCTTAATTTTTTCAATATATTTGGTGGTCACAGAGGTGGATGGATGACCGGAACGAGGCAAATCATCAACTGAAGCACGGGCCGCTTTAAACTCTTTGTACCACTCATAAGGCTTGTGTTTTCAACATTGTTGATTCTCCGTAGGCTACGCCGTTAACATTTTCAACTCTTCCCCACATGATATTCTCTTTAAAAACATAAAATTTGAAGCTAACTTTTTGCTCAAATAAATTCGACATAGCGAAATTCGCAGGAGTACACCAAACAATCACCTCTTTACAACGTTATCACGCAGAAACTATCCGACCGATTGAGCTCAAAAGTGACATGTAAACAACAGATAGATGTACCATCCCAGAAAAAAGAATATTTTGATATAAATAAGTGCGATTCGTTTAAATGAGAAATTCCGGGTACTTTTTGATCACAAGGTACAATTAAATTAAATATTAGTACTTACTATGATCAAAAAGTACCCGGAATTTCTCATTTAAATAAACCGCGCTTGAGATATTCTCAAAATCTTTTTTTTTCTAGGTTGCTACATCTATCATTTGTTTGCATGTCACTTTTGAGCTCAATCGGTCAGATAGTTTGTGGGTAATAACTTTGTAAAGAGGTCATTGTTTGGTGTACTCTGCGAATTTCGCTATATGTCGAATTTAGTTGAGCAAGAAGTCCGCCTGAAATTTTATGTTTTTAAAGAGAATATCATGTTTTGAAGATTTGAAAATGTTAACGGTAGCCTACGGAGAATTCTTAATGTTGAAAACACAAGCCTATGAGTGGTACAAAGAATTTAAAGCGGCTCGTTCTTCAGTTGATGATTTTCCTTGTTCCGATCATCCATCCACCTCCTGTGACCAATAAATATATGGAAACAATTTTGAAAATTTATTGTGCTCAAAGATCGACATGTGAGCATCAGAGAGATAACAGCCGATCTTAGTGACTCGTTCGGATCGGTGCAGAGCGTTATGCACAATGTTTTGGGCATGCGGTGAGTTGAAGCGCGACATGTGCCACACATCTCATCTTTTATTTACGTAACTATTTGACCAAAAACAAAGTTAATAGCTACCATTCCGAAAGTTCTGAATTCACCTGACATGGCTCCGTGTGACTTTTTTCTGTTCCCACAACTCATGTTACCACTTCGTGGAAAGTGTTTTGAGACGTTTGAGGCGATAAAAGAGAATTCGCAGAAGGAGCCAAGGGCGATTCCAAAATCGACCTACGAAATGTATTTTGAAGATTGGAAAAAGTGTTGAAATATGCGTATTGTTTGCAACGAAGATTACTTTTAAGGGAATAAAATAAATATCTATGAATAATTGAACCGTTTTCGTTTTATTGAGAAATTCTGGGTACTTTTTGATCACAATGTACGTATATGGCGTAATTTTTGGCGATTGTGCAACCTGCAAACAATAGGACGAGCCTGCCACTGTATATGAGGTTAAATGTTTTTATAACCTTATCGTAACATTTTGCTAATAAAAGTCTAATCATTGGAAATTTTAATTAAGCAGTATGCGTATTTATGGTTGCACTACTTTTTTTCTGTCTTTTTACCCGACTGCCGGGAGGGTTATGTTTTTTTGGTTTGTATGTAATGTATGTATATGTATGTAGATTTCTTTGGCACGCTCTGTAGGCTAAACGGTTTAACGGATTTTAACATATGAGGTGTCATTGGAGTCCTCTTAATTGTGTGAGTGACATAGGCTATAAAAGTTTTAATAAATACGACGCCCGCGCAAAAAAAAATCGAATAATCTTCGGTGTTAGAGTCCCGATACCGGCAGATACGTTGGATCATCACTTGGTGCGGCTTATTATTGCTTACTTACATGTCTTAACTTTAAGGTGGCAAATTTGTATGTTATTTGGCCATAAGAACAAACATTCGTCCAATTGAAATAATACGTAATCTACAGCAATGAAAATTTTACAGGATGTTACTCAAAGCTTTATGAAGACAATATTAGAATAACAGCAAATAGAAATAATGATTATCTGAATAATAAAATAAATAAAGTGTCGATGAATTTGACATAAATCAAATACATAAATGATCTGACGATTATAGAATTAATAATACATAATTGTTGCTGAGGTTGCAATATGTTATTAAAATAATAATTTCAATTATATATATAATCTGAAATCCAAACATTTAGTGTAATTATAAACAAGAAAGACGAATGTTTATGATTTTCCATAAGATGCAATGTTAATTTAATTTAAAAAAATTGTCACTAGATGGCAAATTAATCGGAAAATTTTAGTTTTTATAAAGTTTCCAATTGCTTTTGATAGTACTGTACCGTTGGACTGCTTAAATGGAAGTAAAATTGAAGCTTCGAGTTTTCCTATTTGAACAATTCTACATATTAATACACAACTGATTATTTGCATTGACAAATGCAAATGATATGTATGACAAGAATAGAAATAAAATATTTTGTCATCTTCACGCGATGTAATGGCGACATACGTTAGAAATATTGGAATTTGAAACATTGTAAGTTAGAGAAAGACAGAAGATAAGTAGTACAGTAAACTCTCGATATAGAAGAACGCACGGGAATGTAAACATTACACTGTTTCGCGGTTTTCTTCTATTTCGAGAGGTAACAGATATGCCTGCAAATAAGCAGCAGCACTAAAATATATAATTAAATGCAAGAATATTATTGTGCAACTTGCAGATTCGGCGTCGACTGAAATATAAACGCCTAGATTGTAAAAGATACGTTGTTTATATAATAAGTCTGGAGCGATACATTTCTACATGCTACAATAACGGTGGTCACGTGGTACGGATGCTACTGTTTCGAGTAACACTGTTTCGAGAGTTTACTGTACAACCTTAAATACATATACATATCAATTAAAATTACCATTGATTTGACTTTTATTAGCAAAATGTTACAATAAGGTTATAAACGATTTTAAACTCTATTCAGTGGCGGCTCGTTCTATTTTTTGCAGGTTGCAAAATCGCCAAAAATTATGCCATATGAGTAATATTTAATTTAACAAAACCAAAACAATTTTTACAAAAATGTTTGTTAGATACGAAAAAAAACTTTATCTAACCTATTAGGAGTATAATAAATGGGAAAAAGCTGCAACCCCCACATATCTAAAGCGCAAGCCGCCACTGTTCCAATTAATGTATAGTTTTAGGTTAGACTATGGCAGCGGTTTTAATTTACCGCTTCTATTTTACTTCACAAAAATTTATGTTTACAAACATACATTTGACTAGTGATTCTCATCTTAGTTCGTATGGTTTAGAATTATGACGAGGTCTGAAGTTCCGTGAGAACTACTATAATAGTATTTATATTTATATTTATAATAATTCGGCACCAGACTACACTGAGGTATGCGGCAAATAAGCCGCCTCCTTTTAATGGACCTAAAACATTGCTAGAGACATCTAATGAAAATAATTCAAAACTTTTGAAAAATTTCACACCTTAAACCTTGCTTTCAAAATTTGCAAACGCGTTGTTGAAAAAACTATTTAATTTCAATACATTTTATACCACTATTGTACTATTTGATTTCATAACTTCGTGAAATTTGCAGATACTTTTATGTCATTATAATAAAACAAAACTTGAGTGTTTTGAGAGTGTGAAAAGTTTCTGCATAAATTGATAAAAAAAACATAATATTCCCAATGTACATCTTGTGATGAGGAACATTCGGGATACGTCTGCATATTGGCACAAAGCTTACACAGATCATCTTGCCATGGTGAAAAATGGGCGTTAGGTGAAGGATTGAGTGGCCTGCTCTTCGCAGAGAACAATTGGAAACAGAAGAGCTACCGCAAGCAGTTTTTATTGAATTTGATGACCCTACAATCAAAGGTAATCAACCAGGAGTAGGTGAACGAATTGAGCCCTGCACCGTCGACTTCAATGCACTACGAGGACAATGAAAAATTGAACGAATAATGTTGCCTTTAATTCTTTGCTGGGCTGTAACTGTTCACATGCTACAAGGCACCACTCTCGATAGAGCCATTGTGGATCTCAGCTCACATGTGTTTGCAAAGGTTCAAGCTTACGTAGCTCTTAGCCGAGTAAAAACATTATCTGGGTTGGCTATCAGTATCTACACTTGATCTCAAAAAGTTGTTGATTCGACCACACGATGAAAACTCATTAAAAGAGCTTCAACGGCTACCGGAAAATAAATATCTGATGACGTGGTGGTTGGCTCCGTCTCTTAATTTTGTTTGTATTGTAAGTTTGTATTTGTATTTTTTTAATGTTTTTAATTGTTATATATTTGTTGATTGTAAGTTTGTAATTTTATAGCACTGTGTCTAAATGTGATGGCTTATAGAATTTATAGAATACGTCCTCAACTCATTCAATATTAAATAATAATAAAATTTGTCGAAAATTGAAAGTTACATTATTTATTTTTTGCAATTGCGGGGCTAAAGTACTCACTTTAGACCCCGATTTGCGGGTGTAAAGTTGTACTTTTTTGCCCTAGGGCAAAAAAAAAGTTACTGCCGGGTAAAAAAGAAGTTACTGCCGGGCAAAAAAGAAGTCACCAGATTTTATTATCAATTTAAATCTAATTTTTTTGTAACAAGCTTTGGTGGTGCTTCACATATTATACGATAACTATCGCCGAAGTTGATATCTACTAAGTATACGTTTTTCTTCCTTATAGAAAAGTCTATGAAAGGCACCACCAAAGCTTTAAAGTTTGAAAAGAAAATTATGTTACAAGAAACTTATACTCTATAAATAAAGTTTTTTTATAAAACTTGTTTTTTACTTTATTTTTATTTTGTAGTTTTTAAGTTTTATTACAATCATTAATTAAAATTATTAACTCGTGAAACTCAGCGCCGAAATATTAAAGATATATCTGACATTAACTTGACACTTGAACTAAGTCAATTAATTTTGACACATGCTTACTTGATTTCGCGGCAGATAGATTTGTGTCAAAATTTGTATAGAAAATGTGATAATTATGCGGTGGATGATCAGATCGGTTTCAAAATTTGATAGATTAAAATGTCTCGAGATACAAGTCGGTGTTTCAAATTTCAGCTTGTTTGGATGACTAGAAGTGAATTAAAAAGCAGCCGAAAGATTTTTACCTCCTATATTATATACCCGGGTAAGTTAATATAAAGCTTTTAAAAAACAAGCAATCTTACAAAGTCAGCTAGTTTTCGGGAGCATTAATTTAAGTTCATTCAATTCATTAAGTTAAGTTCATTCAATGCTTATTTGTTGGTTCTACCATAAATATTGTCATGAAATTTTTATGTATAGGGGGGGGGGGTTGAATATAATTTAAATTTTTTAAATTTATTTTGTTATTATTAAGATTTGTAAAATTTTTAAATTTCCCGCAAGTTGGTCGATGTGGCGACAACTAGCGAGGAAAAAGGGAGATTGGCACCAAGATGGTGAAAATAAAAGTTTGTAAAAATTTTGTATCAGTTATATTTGGATAAAAAAATAAGCGATTGGAAATAAATTCTGATTTTCAAGGTGGCATTAGTTTTAGAACATCGATAATTGAACCTACTACTGGGGTTAAGAGCTTGCTTCTGGCTGAGATAGTCGGGGCGGGTTGCGCAATTTTTTTAAATTTTGTACTTTTTACAAAATATCATTGCAATTATATTTGAGGTAATAAAAATAATTTTTATTCCTTATTTTTTAAGGTTTTCGGTTAGAGGTAGTATTCTACGGCTGTCCCCCTTCAAAGTAGGAAAGAAAACCTATAAATATTCTGAAAGAGCACAATTTTAGCTTTCTTATGAGGTGAGGATGAATAAAATCGGCCCAACGGTTACTTTACAATTTAATTTTGAAAATCGACTTTTAATGGAAATTTTACAAGTTTACCTTCATGTTAGCATTAAAAATCCATTCTATTGCTGGTACGTGTGCTCTGCCTGTGTCGTGGCAGTGCCAATTTAGGTGGGGATACATCACAGTTCTACTCGCACCGTTGCCAGTCAGTCAGTGGTCAGTCGCCGTCCGTCATTGAACGAGTACGTATCGCTCCCGTGAGTTTAAGTTTAACTAACAACACATAGTCTAACTATAGTTACTGATCGCACGAATTCAAAGAATACCAAGGATTAGGATAAAAGGATAAGTTTTTAACGAACAAGTATTTATTTTTTGATTGTAAGAATTTTTTTGACGAAACTTAAATTAACCCCCTGGTTAATTTACCTTTCTGATACACTTTTTTTCGATTAACTAGAATATTTAAACCTACTAACAACGACAAAAAATTATTTTTGCTCAGTTGCCAAGTAGGGATTTGTTGACCCAACCTTTTCTACTAACCCGTTACTCCGTAACGAAGCTTAACGGCCCACAAAGCCACACCAGTTTTTCTCACAGATTTGTAAAAGAAAAACCAGAGGAAAACCATGACTCGTTCAAGGCGCACCAAGTCAGGATCCCCTTCCAAAGGAGGTAACATAATGGAGCAAATCAAGCTCCAGCTGCTTGAGCTCCAAAACAAGGTAGCCGAACAAGGCAAGAAACTGACGCAGAATGAACAGGATCTAGCGAAGAAAGACGAGGAAATCCGGGCTCTCAGTGAAAAAACCAGGCTCAGGGAACGACTGGTTGAGGTAGAAGCTCAGCTAGCACTGAAGACGGCCCCCCCTCAGGAAGAAACCCCGGCCCCCTCCCCTACCCCGCTGCACGAACACGAACTCAGCTCCACGGACGAGGAAGAAGATGACACAATGGACCAAAGCTTCACTGAAGTCCGATCAAAGAAGCGTATACGCTCGAGGAACAGTTCGGCCTCCTCGAGCTCATCGGTAACGAATCTTAAAACAAACAATAAATATAGATTACTTGCAGATGGCACAAAAGCCCCTCAAGAAATCACGGAGACGCCCTCAAACGACGTAGGATTCCCCCCCCTGGCACCGGCCAGGCAAAGGAAAACCAGATGGTCCCCCCTCCCCAGGGCCAGCGGGAATGCAACTCCCCCCCCCTCGCAGGGGCAAACCCAAAGCCAGACAGGACCTAGGATCCCCCCCATCACCCTGCGTGATGCAGCCAAGTGGCCCATCCTCTCCAAAGAGATGGACCACAGGAGAATTAAATTTGTTAAAGTTCGTAATGTTGCAGGCGGACTTGCGATCACCCCGGCCAGCGCGGACGACCACCGAAGCATGTTAAGGTTCCTGGAGGAAGCCCTGAACCCTGAAGAAGGCGGCTTCTACTTCCACCAACTGATGGAAGATAAACCGCTGAAAGCAGTGATCAGGGGTATCCCGAAAGAGATACCCATAGAATATGTCACGGAAGACCTAAAAGATCAAGGATTTGAAGTCACATCCGCATCCAGGATGCACAGAGGAAGGGACCGAAAGCCCCTCCCCCTCATCCTAGTTACACTACCCAGGACCGAAGCAAACAGGGCGATTTTTGACCTAAGAGAGGCCGTGCAGATTACGATACGTGTGGAAACCCCACACACAAAGAACAAAATAGGACAATGCCATAGATGCCAGTCCTTCGGCCACGCGCAAAGATGCTGCAGGGCAGCAGCCAGGTGCGTCAAGTGCACTGGCGCTCATATCACGGCCGAGTGCAGAAAGCCCAAAGAAGACCCCCCCCAATGCGTGAATTGCGGAGGTGACCACCCGGCCAGCTATCAGGGGTGCAGGAGCTACCCCAAGATGAAAAGAATACCGAACCGGCCCACGCAGACCAGGACCAACCACCGAATCTATAACAATAATGACTTTTATCCCAAATTTAGGCCCCACAGGACAACAAGGGAAGAAACTTACGCCCAGAGGTCAGGGCCCCCCCCTCCGCGGAACACAGGGCCACCCCAGAACGCGGCACCCAAAGAGACCCCCCCCAGCACCCAAGAAGACTCGGACAAAGCCAGGGTCACCCCTAAGGCCCTCGCCTTTATTTTAGCATCACTCACACGCAATGGACTAGACGAGGCCACAATCGACGAAGTCGTCGCTCACTTCAAGACGGCCAACAGTTATTAAATTTCCTTTCCAGGTCTCACCCCCCCATGCCATCATAAAACCCAATAATGCCATACACCTCTCCGAGAACCCTGCCGAAAGCGCTCAAGATGATGTACTGGAACGCCTGTGGACTCACGCAAGAAAAGAGGCAAGAACTTCTGGACTTCGCAGTGGACCACGATCTAGACGTGATTCTCCTCAGCGAAACCCACCTACGTCCGGGTGTAACAGCCCGACTCCCAAGGTACAGCGCATACAGGACGGACCGGCCCAACGGCCGGCCCGGTGGTGGAACCGCTATCTACGTGAAGACCAGCCTACAGCATCACGAAATCGCAATCACAGGACTCAACACACTTGAAGCTACATCGATCGGATTATACCTACTAAACTTTGGTTTTTTGCAGATCATTTCAGTGTACCACCCCCCCCGAGGCCCAGATTTCGAAGCGGACGTGACGACCCTTCTTAACAATAATTCTCCCATTATTATAGCTGGCGACCTCAACGCGAAGCATCCCAGTTGGCACTCCAGGAAAGCCAACACTGCAGGCAGAAGACTCCTCCAACTATCCACCCAGCTAGATTTCGAGGTGGACGCTCCAACGGAACCGACGCACGAAGGATTAGGGGGGCCTCAAGAGGACGATGTCTTGGACATCGTACTGGCCAGAGGCATCAACCTCCAACGCCAACTAGTCGTCGGCGACCCAATGGATTCCGACCATCACCCCGTACTGTTCAACCTCGGCGCAACAACGCCGTCGCAACGAGCACCGCAGTACGTCGACAAGATAGCCTGGCCATCCTTTCAAGACCACCTCCGGCTGAATATGGGGAACATCCCGACGATCGAATCTGCCGAAGAACTGGAAGGTTTCATAGACAGGTTCGAGAAGAAGATAAGTGTATCCTTAGATTCGGCAAAATTTCGCTCCCAAATCCCAGACCCATACTACCTACTCCCCCCCCCGATTAAACTTTTGATTTCAGAGAAACGCCAGGCCCAGCGCAGGGCAAGAAACACCTGGCACCCCGACGACAGGAGAATCGCGAACCAGCTGAAAAGACAGGTCAAACAGGCATTAGAAGAGCACAGGAACGAAACTTGGTCAAAGAGGCTAAGTAACCTATCGTGCGAAGATAACTCGGCGTGGAAAATGGCCAAAGCGATAAGAAGCACCCGAGGCGAAATCCCCCCCATACACGGTGTAAGGGGCATGGCATACACCGACGAAGATAAAGCCGAAGCTTTCGCAGATACGCTGGAAGAACAGTTCGCCCCCAACGACAACCAGGCGGACCCCCCCCACGTCAGATTGGTCAACGAAACAGTAGAGACGCTCCTGAACTCCCCGGTTGAAGATCCAATCAAACCGGTTACCTTTCAAGAAATAACCGAGACCATCAAGAGGACAAAGAAAAAGAAAGCCCCAGGACAGGACTCCATCACAAACGACGCCCTAAAACACCTTCCCAAAAAAGGAATTTCTGCGATAACCACAATAATTAATGCTGTTTTCAGGTTACAACATTTTCCAGCAAAATGGAAAGCAGCAGATGTTATCTTGATCCACAAGGCGGGGAAGTCAAAGAAATTCCCGCAACACTACCGACCAATCAGCCTCCTCCCTTCCATAGGCAAGATCGCAGAACGAACCATCCTGGCAAGATTGAACGATTGCATCGAAGCCAACAAGACCCTCCAGGACGAGCAGTTCGGATTCCGTCCCGGTCACTCCACCACCCACCAGATTCTCCGTCTCGTCGAACACCTTACCCTCGCCTTCAACAAGAGAGAGTTCACTGCAGCTGTCTTCTTGGACGTGGCTAAGGCGTTCGACAAGGTATGGCACAATGGATTAATTTTTAAATTGTTTCAGGCCAAGATCCAACCCGCTCTAGTGAGACTGCTAGCCTCCTTTCTGAAAGATAGAAAGTTCCGTACGAAGTTGGAAGGGATCCGCTCTTCGGAGCGGAAGATCGCAGCGGGGGTCCCGCAAGGGTCCCCCCTGTCCCCTACCCTCTTCAACTTGTATGTGAGCGATCTTCCTAAGACGGAAGGCACCACAGTCGCACTCTACGCGGACGACACAACCATCCTCTCCCATTCAATGAACGCCAAGCTGGCCACCACCCGGGTCCAAGAGGCCCTGAAAGCGCTTGAATCATGGTACCGCACTTGGCAAATCGACGTCAACTCGGACAAGAGTGCAGCCGTGATGTTTACGAGACGCCGACCGAGACTCGAAGACCTGGTAATGTTTGGAACAGCCATTCCCTGGAGCCCATCCACCAAATACCTAGGCGTCATCTTAGATAAGAACCTGTCCTGGGTTAAACAGATCAACGCCTGCACCGGCAAGGCAAGGGCCGTCATGAAGGAGCTGCACTGCCTAATTGGAAGTCAAAGTACAACGGCAAAGAGCCTCAAACTTCGTCTATACAAAGCGATCATCAGACCGATGATGACGTATGCCGCCCCGGCGTGGGCCTTCGCCTCCCCCACGCAACTGAAAAGACTCCAAACAGTGCAGAACGTCTGCCTAAGAAGAATCCTGAACGCCCACTACATGCAGCCAAATAGATTACTTCACGAAGAAGCGAAACTGGAAACCATTGAAAGGTTCATCCAAAAAATAGCTAAGAAGCTCTACCTGCGAAGTCAGGACACCGAAAACCCCCTCATCGCGTCCCTGGGGCAATACGACCTGGCCGATTTTCCGAGACATGCTAGACCACTAAGAATAACAGCAGACTAAGTATCCTTTACAACAAGTATCCTTTTTTAACAGACAACCAAAAAATTTTCAATTTTTTTCAGCCTTCTTTCCACCGTTAATTAGATATTCTTCTGTTTCAGATTTTCTCCTCTTTTCTTTCAGGATCAGGCCCTAAATCGCCGCTTTGTGATCTAAGCAGCAATTGGGGTGCTGATTGAATGCATTGAGGAATGTGTACTTACACCGGAGCTGGGCGAGTACATATCAAGATTTCGGCGGGCTCGACATAGCTGAATACAGCACTGCAAATCCCAGAATGGGTTAAGAAGACGATTTCAAACAGATATCAACGGATCGACCCAGAAATGCGACGACCAACGCACGAACACTCGCGCTCATTCGTTTCCCCCCCCCCCCCACCTCCTTTTCCTCCCCCCCCCCCCTCTTCTTTAATTTTTCAATTTTTTCCCCCCCTAGATAGTGAAGATATGGCTCGACGCCGAACGGGTTACGCAATCCCGAAAAATTGCCCAAGTTAGGTCCCCCCCCAAGTGAGACGAAGGAGATAATGGCAGCTTCGCTGCCAACTGCTCCGAGTTTTTGAACGCCAGTTAACGAAAAGTTTTTCAAAGTTATTTTCAACCAGCATTTTTCAATGCTAACTATTGAGTCTTAATTCTACCAAGCTGCTTTCCATATATCTGCGCATTCAGCTGCAACCACATGGAAGCAACAAAGAAATATCTGGCTGATAGCGATAAACGAATTCAAGAAATCAACGAAAATTGCATCAAAGAATTCCAAGCCTTTTTGATCCAAAACTCAGTTGTCACCTCGGCCAATCCTAAAAGTGCTATCTCCGCTTCAGTCAACATGCCTAAAGCAACAAAAAAGAAAAATAAGGGGAAACCAACTCCACTGGAGAGACCTCCAGCTCCCACAGAGCCGACTCCTCCAATTACCGAGCCTCCCCCGTTGCCTTCATGCTCATCTTCTACCCCAGAGCCCGCAGATGTATCTCAAACATCGCCAATCGAAACCGACGCTCTGATGGACATTGAACCACAACATGGTCAAAAAAGGCATCGAAATGAAAGCCGCCCCAGTTCGCCTACTTCTAATGACGAAAATGACACCATTCGTCAAATATCCAAAATTAAAACTTCAGTGGATACAGAACCGGCTCCGATCGAACAAATGGACGAAACCATTACCCACGTCGAACAACATCAAATGGTTTCAACCCAAGTTCTTCCGATCATAGCCAAAGCATGCAACTGGGCGGAAATAAATGCACAAATCACGGAAGCAAACATCAACTTCAACAAGATCGAAGTAAACAAAAATGACATCCACATTCACCCGACCACATTATTCGACCGTCGTCGCCTCCAAAAAATCATTGGTCATCCTCAAGCGCCGCACCCAGCGGCCCCTGCCAGTCAACCCAGCACCTTCAAGGTTATTATTCGTGGTTTACCAGGAAAAATCAAAACCAAAGCTATTTTGGAGGACCTCCGTTCCACATCACAACTTCCAATCAAGGAAGTTCGCCAAATGCGACACGGACGCGACCGCCGACCAATGCCACTGTTCTACATCACGGTGGAAAAATCAGAAGAAGGGAGAAAAATTTTCGAAGTCAAAAACATCATGAATATTCCAATTCAAGTCGAATCTCCCTTCCGAAAGTCAGACGCAAACCAATGCCACAGATGCCAGCAGTTCGACCATCCACAACGAAGTTGCAACTCGACACCAAAATGCGTAAAATGTGCGGGGGAACATTTTACTGCTTCATGCAACAAATCGCCACAACTGCCAGCTCTGTGTGCAAACTGTGGTGGAAGCCACCCCGCCAACTTTCGTGGATGCACTTTTTTCATCGAGGCCAAAGAAAAAGCCATCAATTTTAATCAAAATTCTTTTTCAAGGCAAAATCAAGCAACAAGTGCAACCCGAAATGACAACGGTACCCCTGTACCGACTCAAGGTCCGAAGAAAACGCCACGACAAACACCCGACAGCAATTCGACCAACCAGCAAAGCCGCTCAGCCCGGCCACGCCCACCCGCAGCAAATCGAACCAACAAGAAGCGCCCGAAAGCTCCGATCCGACAGACCGGGGAAAACGAATTCACCACCCTACCCACCAACACGGTGGACACCGGGGCACTCGTCACTTCCCTACTTCAGGCCATCCTTACGGTTCTACGAGCTGCAAACATCGATGACTCCATACTAACCCAAGTTTCCAACATCGCTGCAGTCATTACAAAATAAACAACTTAAAGCGGCCTTTTCCATCAACACCGAATTAGGACCAACCCAAACAAATCAGCACCGATCAATCACCTTCTTCGTCGACCCAACACAAGCCAGACCATCACTCAAACGATAAGGAAACTACACGATCAACACCAACGACTGCTACGCAAAACGCATCATTTACATCATCCAGACAGCGGTAATTATTGCTAACTTGCTTTATTACCAGCAGAACACTGCCCACTGGGCCCAATGTCAACCATCGAGCATCAGATGAAAGGGATAATGGCGCCTGCGGCGCCAACATGCCCTGCAACCAATCACGCTATGCTATGCTAGGTGGGGATAGAGCGTGTTCAGTCAAGTTCATGCCGTTGGGATGATAACATCGTTGTAGTTTCTGCATTTTCGAGTGTATTTGCGAAACGGCGGTTGTAACAATTCACACAGGGGTGTGAATTAGCTTCATTAGCTAATCTAGGATCCCAGCCTTCGAATTTCGTCATTTATTCGAGGCCCGTGCCCTACGGGGGATGTTTTTAATTGTCTCCGCCAACTCTCGCTCGGCTCCGCCTCGCTTCGAGCGCTCCGAGCCGTTTTGACATGCACAAACACGGCAATCTCGGATCCATGATTTTTCTTAATTTTGGAAAAGCTACTGGACCATCCGCAAACTTTATTATTTATATCTACTATATGGACCATTACCTACCACCCAGTGCAAAAATTTCGTCGAAATCTGTGACCGTAGTCTGCTGCCGGCCCCCCATATCAATTTCAACACTAATTCAAGTTTGATTTAACTACAAAATAGTTATTCTACAATTTAAATGTGTTGCTGTACTATTTTAATTGTACAGTAACCATTTTTGTACTTTAATGACCTCTTTTGTTGTTGATTAACTATTTTAATATGTTTAATAACCATTTATTTAGTTTGCTAACTATAATTATTATTATTATTATTGAGCTAACTAAATCTAGATATAAAAGCGATATAACGCTTTTATATTGCATTTGTATATTGATTTTGTTAGCGAAAGTCAGCAGTTTTGCAGAAAACTTTGATCTATAGTCGATCTCATATTAGCAGTAAGTAGGTGGCAGGTCGTCTGCAAAGTCACATTTACAAAGACAGAATGGGAAATGATTCAAAATTTTAAAGAAATGTGTGTTGCCTAATGTAGAAGTTTACAAAATACTTTTAGAAAACGTATTTTCACAAATTTATTTCAATTTTAATGCGATTTTGATAAAATAAATAAAGAAAGGCTGCATAGGAACTATTTAATTTTAACATTATACATTCTGACATAATATGAAAAATTAAATATTATCTGTCAGCAACACCTAAATTTCAGCAGTGTAAAAGCGGCTAACTTCGTGACAATTTCATTGGCGAATATTCAAAGTCATCATTTTAGTACAAATTATTCTCTGCATGCTTAAATGAAATGGACTATAGTATCTATACACACAGAAAAATAAGGAGTTAGATCTAGCTCTTTTTGAACTCTTTTTCGTAGTTCCATACGGACCATCCGATTTCGGAGTTAAATCACGGAGTTAAACAAAAGAGTTACATTTTCTGACTACAAGAACTAGTTAATTCAACGACTAAAATATATATTTACCAGTTCCAAAAGTGTTAAATAAATTGGAATATGACTATATATTCGTGGCAAATTGTATAATAAAAAATGGAGTTGTCTCAGTTCTGTAGATAAAATTCACGTTAATTTTGTTATACTACTACAAGAAAAATGTAAAAGGATCGCTCAAGTGAAAGATTCATTCATATAAAAAGTTAAATATTACTAGAACTTCAATAATTGACGAGTTATCCCTTAAAATTAGTTGCAATAACACTATTTGTAGTTAAACGCTAAGTCGCGTAGGTGAAGACATCCTTAAAGTGATGGGTCACCAAAATAAAAAGGGATAAATATTTTAAACTACTTGACAATATGCGATTTTTCTTTTAAAAGGAGTTGGAATAACTCTTTTTGTAGTTAAATGTAACTACATTTAAAAGGGAAGTAACTACAAAAAATTTAACTCCTTAAAATTTTTCTCTATGTACATTAAAAGTGGTGTAAAACCGCAGAAATAAAAATATTTTTTTGAGTAGGTACATATACATAATATCTTTATTAATTTAAAAAATATCACGAATAAACAATATATATATAAAACTTCCAAACAACGCACAACTTATCTCCTTTGATGTCTGTAACCTCTATCCCAGCATCCCAATTGACGAATCTCTAAATTTAATACAAAATTTCTTACGAACAACCTGGCTTGATCCTGATGATATTAATGCTTTATATAATCTAATCCTTATAACAACCCAACAAAATTTTTTTACTTTTAACAAAAAATTTTATCAAATGAAAGACGGAACACCCATGGGTTCACCTATCTCACCTCTCATAGCCAACATATTTATGGATTTTATTGAAACTGAAATTCATAAACTACCCTTATCTAAACTTTGTCTTAGTTGGCATAGATATGTTGACGACATTCTTATTCTATGGACTGGAAACTCAATTGAATTAAATAATTTTTTTACACAAATAAACAACATTCACAACAACATAACTTTTACTTTAGAAACTGAAAACAACCACAAACTAAATTTCCTCGATCTGGAACTAACTATAATACAAAATTCACTACATTTCAATATATACAGAAAACCCACATTAACCGACACATTAATCCCTTCACAATCACACCACTCTTACAAACATAAATTATCTGCTTTTCTATCCCATATTGAACGTGTTTTTAATTTACCTCTTTCGAACTATAACCAAACCAATGAATTCAACATAATAAAACAACTTGCACTAAACAATGGATACACAACCAAATTAATCGACAAATTAATAAAAAAAGTGAAGATGAGAAAAGAACACCCATATTTTAATAACAACGACACAAACAAAACCATCAAAATATATATAGCTATTAAATATCACGGCCACATAAACACTAAAATGACTAATATATGTAAACTACACAATATTACACTAGCAGAAAAAACCACTTCCAATCTTACAAACCTTTTATGTAATGTTAAACTTCAACCTAACAATAACATATCAAACGGAGTATATAAAATATTTTGTAATGACTGCGATTATTCTTATATTGGACAAACTGGCCGGAGATTAGAACTTAGACTAGCCGAACATGAACGAACTAACTCAATTTCCCAAGTTGCGAAACATTTAAAACTAAAAAATCACAAAATTAATCACAACAAAACAAAAATTTTACATAGGGAAGATAAATATTTGAAAAGAATTATCTGGGAATCTTATGAAATTCAAAAAGCCACCAATAAAAATGAACTTCTTTTAAACAAACATGAATTGCTGAATTTTACACCACTTTATAACACTTTTTTAAATACAACTTCCTAGATTTTTAAACAATAAAAAATTTTTCAACTTTCCCGCATTTTTGTTTTTCCACTTTCATTATAATATAACTGTCAACTTCAAAAATTTTAAAGTTTTTTAAAATTTAAAACATTCTAAACCAAACTTAAATTAAAAAATATTTCCACATTATTTATAATTAACAATAACATCCTAATTTATATATTTAATTATCCTAAGAATTAATTTATTTGGTATGTAAAATCGTTTCTTTCTAATTTAATTTTTTACTAATATTATATTGTATTCTGTAGACACCTGACGATGCACGATAATTCGTGCGAAACATGTCGTAAATAAATAAAATACATATTTACAAATTAATGCGAAGAAGTACTTTTTAAAAAATAATAATATAACTATTAGTTAATCGAGAGACTGGAAGAATTTGGGGGATATCTGACGATGGATGTTATAGGTGATGATTAGGTAAAATTAAAAAAGAAGTGCTACAGTGTACAAAAGTATTATTGAATCATAAAATAATTATAGTAAACTTATAGTCTAATACAAAGTGTTATATTATACAAAAGGCCTAAAAGTAAAGAAGTACCATAATTATTAAAATTAGTGAATTCTAATTAAATTATATTTTACATGTTAAGAACAAATCCTATCTATAATTAAATTATAAGCAAAAATATTTACACAAATTTTTTTAATTTTGTTCATAGAAGTTATTTCATTAATTTCTTTAAAATTGTAAAATAAACTAACCTTCACTAGAATTTAAGTATTCCTTTTCTGGTTTCGTCAAAATTCCTTTTATAGCAGATGCCGAAGAATTTTGTATTTCTGCGATTAAACCCACTATATTCCTTGTATTATTCTTTGTTCCTTGTATTTGTCGTATGCCGTCCTCATGCGGTACCTATTTAATTCCTCTTGTTTTATAGCAAATAAACTAAAATTTAAAAAAATTACAACCCTAGTAACTAAAAGAATAATTATGAAATTACTCTGTCGCTTTTAGCTGTCTTTCGAAAACGATATAATGACTTTCACTAAGTCCTGCCAAATATTATGTACTGAACAATTTAATTTTTACAAACAATAATACCACAAACAAATACAAATTGAAGAGTCTCAAACTGAATCACCACTTAATAAAAAATGAGACGTAGATTCTTATTCATCGGCTTCATTTAGCTAAAAATTTGTGTAAGTTCGATTAGGAATATCCTGAAACTATTATAATAAAAACACGAATAAATAACATCTTTAACTCACATTTTTTGTTTCCCACTTGTTCAATTGGTGTCGAAATTCAAATTTCAATCCTAACTTTTTATTTTTAAATAATGCGTTTAAATCAGCCTCGTTCAATTATTTGAGACAATCCTCTGCAATATCCTGATCTGTGAATATGATATATTTATATTTAAATTAAATATATTTTTATATAAACACCCTAGGTTCTCTATTTTAAACTGGGGTAACATTGGCCCACCTTTTCGCATTTTTTTACATATTAAGCAAAATTTAAAAAAACAGTATATTCAAAAATTGTTTACAATAATTTTTTTTTTACTTCAGCATACCTAGAGGAACAATTTCATAGCGTCATTTCAATTTTTCGATGCTTTTAAACCCCGAAATAATTTTTTTTTTAATTTGACCAAAGTTACCTGAACTTGGGGTAACTTTGACCCACATGTTTAAAGCCTGTGATTAGACGGCGTATCATGCCTTGATAATTAATGGAAAAGGCAAAATAGGAAAAAATTAAACATTTATTTTAATTAAGAAATACAAATGAAAGTAAGTGCATAAAAATAAAAATATCTATCTACCGGGTGTTGACTCGAATAGCCGAACATAGGGAATTAACACGTAAAAACTTATTTATGCAAATTCCTGCTTCCCAAATTATTTAGAGAAAAAATGAAAGACACAAAAAGAATGCAGAAATATAAACTACGTATGGTAAAAGCGTTAGATTTCAAGTAATCTTTACTTATAGGGTCAAAAAGTGCTTTTAAAATTGTTAAAATTTTCATTTATCAGACTGGCCATGTAAGTTTCCAAGGTAATTATTTCGAAATTAAATTGAATTTATTTCATGACCAGTATGAAAAATGAAAATTTTAACAATTCTAAAAGAATTTTGGATCCTTTAAGTAGAAACTAGATGAAATTTGAAGATAAAAGTCCAAAATTCTTTTAGAATTGTTAAAATTTTCATTTGTCAGATTGGTCATGAAATAAATTCAATTTAATTTTAAAATAATTACCTTGGAAACTTACATGGCCAGTCTGATAAATGAAAATTTTAACAATTTTAAAAGCACTTTTTGACCCTAGAAGTAAAGATTACTTGAAATCTAACGCTTTTATCATACGTAGTTTATATTTCTGCATTCTTTTTGTGTCTTTCATTTTTTCTCTAAAATAATTTGGGAAGCAGGAATTTGCATAAATAAGTTTTTACGTGTTAATTCCCTATGTTCGGCTATTCGAGTCAACACCCGGTATATATAAAACAATCTTTTTCCGGAAGGAGGGCCAAAGTTACACGCGAAGGGCCAGTGTTACCCCAGATGACGATACATAATTATTACACATTTATTTAAAAATTCCTTATTGTTACTTACCATAGCAACTTGTGTGATAAATTTGAAAACCCCCAGAACTCCAGCAGTTGCACTAAATTGTTGAATTTCACTCAATGGTACGGGGTATGATTAAAATTGAATTGATATTATCCATCATAATAAGATAGAAATTTTAGAATTCGTAACTTTTGATAAAATTATTAATAATATTTTAAACTATAACAAAGTTAATTAAACGCTTAAATATTTTAAAAGAATAATTATTAATAATAATAAATTATTCGAACTCGAAAATGAAAGCAACCGCTTTCGAAATATCGTCTTTAATAAATACTTCAAAGAAATAAAATCTTTGATTGACAAAATTCTTCGTTGTCAACAGATTCAAATTGTTCAATTATACAATATTTCGGTACGGTAACTATTTTATTTATATTATTATCATCTAACCAAGGCTGTTCGATAAAAGTTAGCAAGGATTATTGTTACTGTACAATTTTTTAAAAGAACCAACTATTAAAATTGTTAATTGAGGAAGAAAACTAAACTGCAACAAATAAAAATGTCAAATCATCTAAAGTTAATATTAGGGGAGATGTATGCAATCAGAGTCAGTTGGCAATGGTGATCATCACAAAATATCGAAAACCGAATGCGAGGGTGTAATGCCAACATACCCACGGGCTAACTTTGGGGGATTCCCGTACGCGGGTGTTGTCTCACTCAGTTCGGGCAACACGCTGGAGAGATACAGACGAGTGACGATTTCGCGCTATTTTGATCTAATTTTTCTAGAAGATAAATCCGAAGGTAAGTCTTAAAATACTGAATCTTTATTTCTGTACTTTTGATATGTAATAATCGCAACATTTTATTTTGCGATTTAAATCCTAGATTGTTATTATAACTTCAAGTTTTTCGTTAGGATTATTTTTTTCTCCTTTCCGCCCATGTATGTAATCGGGGTTAGGTGATTTAAATTGAATACAAAGCTATGAAAAACAAGGGAAAAGGAGTGAGAAAGAACAGCAAGCCACAGAAGCTTAGCATTGAGAACGTTAAGAAGAAAATTCTGCAGGAATCGAATAATACTTCGACGTCAGATGTTACCACGGACGAGTTATGTCAAGATGATGAAGACCTGTGTCTTGTATGTGGTGAATTTGGACAAGACCACGAAATTTGGTATTGGTGCACTTCTTGTGGGCTTTGGGCTCATGCCAAGTGTACCTGGGTGGGAATCTGCTCGCAATTATGTGTGCGATATGTGTTGATCACCATTATATGCAAGCTGATCATCATTGCCAACCTATGTTGACAATGGTGATCGAACCTGACTTTTTTTACGTTTTTATTGTTCCAAAATTGATAAGCCAAAGTGATTTAAGTTGAATTCAATTAATAGTTAAATATGCAAAGTTTATTATAACAATTCCTATAGCTAAATAGAAGTAAATACTTAATAGTTCATTTACATTTAAATTATTCGAAATAACAACTTCTTGGATTACTGCATATTTTGTAACTTAACTATTACCACGTTTACATGCGGCCGTTAGGTCGACCTAAGGTTAGATCGATCTAAGCTAGCTCGCTTCTAAGTTTTACAAACAGGTGTATACATGCAATTAGTTAGTTCGAACTGAAAGCGGTGTTACCAACTAAATCATTTCTAACGTCGTCATTATCTCCAGCTAATCTAAATTTTTTATTTTCTAATTCCTTCTTTTCCATTGCAAAAATATTCAACAACATCAAACATAAGTATACCTAACTTTTAAGATTCGAAAAGCGTCAACAAGTAGTAATAATAATAGAATATTTATTATAACCCATATTATTAAGCCCACGTTTTTAGCTCGACCTAACTTAGGTCGGCCTGACGCATTAGGTCGGCCTACCTGAGTGTATACATGAAAGGACTAACTAGCTCGAGCCGACTCAGGTCGACCTAATGGCTGCATGTAAACGTATCCCACATTTTAAAATAAACTACGATTCGTTTGATTTTAGTGATATTCAGCAAATTGTTAAATAACTATTTTCTGTGGTTGAATTGACCAATGATTTTTTTCTGGGTGATGTTACTTACTAGAAATTGTCTTTGATCTACGTATTGTGCATTTAATAATATCTGCCGTTGGAACATACAAACTATTATCTCTTCTTCTACTGGGTCTTCTTACAAATTCATTCATCCATTCTCCAGAAACTACTTGAATTTCCCTACAAACAGAAAATACATAATCGTCGCTTTAGAGGTAAAACTCACTAATGTCTGTATTAATAGTCTAATATAATGTAATATCTAAATGATGTATACTATCGGACATAAGTATTTGAACAAAGCTAATATAACAAAATACAAGAATAAAATTGGGACAAAAATAAAACTAAATTTAATAAATATCTTACATATAATACAGAAATATGTTGACTCTACTTTTAAATATTAAACACAAGAAATAATTCACTATAACAGTTTTAATTTATAATCAAAACACAAATGTAGGAATTTTCGCGCGACATAAGTATTTGAACAATCCATTCAATTTTAAAAATATGCCCTTTAATACAAATAAATAATGGAATTTATTTTAGTAATTTGTGTTCCCACCTTTAGAATTTATTACTGCTTGGAGTCGCCGTGGAATACTTTCAGCTAAGCGTTGGATTGTCTCAATTGGTATAAGTATTCCAAGATTCTTGTAAAATATTAAAAAATTGATCGGGTTTGTTACTTCTTTTATCTTGTGGAACATGATTATCCAATATATTCCATAGATTTTCTATTGGGTTCAAGTCAGGGGATTGGGGTGGCCATTCTAATAATTTTATCTTGGATTTTTTAAAGTAATCTTTGGCAATACAGCTGGTATGCTTAGGGTCGTTGTCCTGTTACGTAGTAAATTTCTTTTGCAAATTCATTTTTTTTGCAGATTCTTTTAAATTTTTATCGATAATAGCAGTATACATCTGTGCATCCATTTTTCCATTAATTTAGTGTAAATTTCCAACACCTGCATACGAAAAACAACCCCATACCATAATGCTCCCACCTCCATGTTTTAAAGTTTTATATTTCGACGAGAATTTTCTTGACCGGGGATAACCCATATGAATGGACTTTTTTTGGAAGTAAAATATTCAAATTTGCTTTCATCCGTCCAGATAATCTTCTTCCAAAACGATATTGGCTTGTTTATGTGTTGACGTGCAAATGCTAATCGCTTTTTGCGATTTTTATCTGAAATTGCCGGTTTTCTTCCTTGTATAATTGCTTTTTAATTTTGTCTGACTAAAGTTCTTTGTATTGTGCGATTAGATACATTTAAATTTAGCTCTGCATTAATGGTTGGGGCTGATTTTGGAGTACCCGATTTTACGTACCCCAAGCTGGAATGACCACTTCGGAAAAAAAATTCGGACTATGTCAGCGATTTAGTGCTCTTTTGTTGCTAATTTGTTGCCGCATTCCCGCTTTTGTTGCTCCACCCGTTTCGCCGGAATCGGTGGCGCTGCCAGCTTGAGATCAAGCTAGCAAAACCACGTTGGTAATTATTGAACGGATTATTGGAAAAATATTTCATAAATACCATAATTTGTTGCTATTTTGTTGCTAATTTGTTGCCGCATTCCCGATTTTGTTGCTCCACCCATTTAGCCGGAATCAATTAAGCTGCCAGCTTGGGATCAAGCTAGCAAAACCATGTAGGTAATTAATAAACGGAGTGTTGGAAAAATACTTCACAAATACCATAATTTGTTGCTAGTTTGTTGCTCTTGAATCGTGAAAATCCCGTCGCCTAATCATCAACTCTTACTCTAGAACCACCCCCCATACCATCCCAGCATCAGAGACAACAGGTAACTCATATGGTCTTTTCGAGTTGCAACGGACGATTTCTGCTCACCGATGCACTTTCTTGAAATATATCTCACGTAAGATGTTATCATCGCACCCCCTCTAAAAAACCCATGCCCATACCTACTTGGTGCAAAAGATAACTGTTAGACTGGTGAGGGTTTTTTAAACCATAGCTCACGAAATAACCGAATTGAAGGTTTCGCGATTTTTACGTACAATTCCTTCTCGTGTTTGTTGCTCAATAAACAATAGTTACAGAATTTGTTGCTACGCGATTTCGACCTGAACACCCCTTCCTGAATTTGTTGCTACGCGATTTCGACCTGAACACCCCTCTCCGAATTTGTTGCTACGCGATTTCGACTTGAACACCCCTCCCTGAATTTGTTGCTAAACGATTTCGACCTGAACATCCCTCCCTGAATTAGTTTGCTACGCGATTTCGATCTTAACACCCCTCCCTGAATTTTCTGCTACGCGATTTCAATCTGAACACCCCTCCCCGAATTTTCTGCTACGCGATTTCGACTTAAATATAAATAGAATTACCTTATCACTGCAATTCCGCCTCTAGTATTTATCGCTCTGGAATGTTTACCATAATTGAAATACCACCGCCCGCCATTCATTTAGCTTGGTTCACTCATCGAAAATCGTTTTGGAGATAATTCGAACCACATTAACTTAAGAAAACTACCGAGACCTTTTCTTGATCCTCTGTCGACGACGAACGACTTTTTTGAGTTGTTGGGTTTCGTCCATTATGCAGGAGCATCAATCAAAACACGAAGATCAGGGGATTCTATCGGTCACTGCACAGCTGTTGCAAAGTGAAGTGACCGTGTATGGCTGTAATATGGCGATATGTGTGACAGCGTGAAAAAAATTAACGACAATTTAATACATACCCAGAAGGAACGATTTTCAAACGTGAAAAAATAAATTAATAAAAAAATAAGAAACAAAATTTCACTGTTTTTATTTTCTCCAAAGGGTGAACCACTCTTGTGGTCAAATTTGGGCGGCGATTTTCAGGTCGAAATCGCACAGCAACAATTTCGGGGAGAGGTTTTAAGATCGAAATCGCGTAGCAACTAATTCAGGGAGGGATGTTCAGGTCGAAATCGTTTAGCAACAAATTCAGGGAGGGGTGTTCAGGTCGAAATCGCGTAGCAAAAAAATCAGGGAGGGGTGTTCAGGTCGAAATCGCATAGCAACAAATTCTGTAACTATTGTTTATTGAGCAACAAGCACGAGAAGGAATTGTACGTAAAAATCGCGAAACCTTCAATTCGGTTATTTCGTGAGCTATGGTTTAAAAAACCCTCACCAGTCTAACAGTTATCTTTTGCACCGAGTAGGTACGGGGATGGGTTTTTTAGGGGGGGGTGCGATGATAACATCTTCCGTGAGGTATATTTCAAGGAAGTGCATCGGTGAGCAGAAATCGTCCGTTGCAACTCGAAAATACCATATGAGTTACCTGTTGTCTCTGATGCTGGGATGGTATGGGGGGTGGTTCTAGAGTAAGGGTTGATGATTAGGCGACGGGATTTTCACGATTCAAGAGCAACAAAATAGCAACAAATTATGGTATTTGTGAAGTATTTTTCCAACACTCCGTTTATTAATTACCTACGTGGTTTTGCTAGCTTGATCCCAAGCTGGCAGCTTAATTGATTCCGGCTAAATGGGTGGAGCAACAAAATCGGGAATGCGGCAACAAATTAGCAACAAAATAGCAACAAATTATGGTATTTATGAAATATTTTTCCAATAATCCGTTCAATAATTACCAACGTGGTTTTGCTAGCTTGATCTCAAGCTGGCAGCGCCACCGATTCCGGCGAAATGGGTGGAGCAACAAAATCGGGATTGCGGCAACAAATTAGCAACAAAAGAGCACTAAATCCCTGACATAGTCCGAATTTTTTTTTCCGAAGTGGTCATTCCAGCTTGGGGTACGTCCCGATTTTGCTAATCGACTAATTTTCCGCTCACAATGGGGTGTCAGAAGTCTTGGACGTCCACAACGATGTTTATTTTTTGTAGATCCAGTTTCCATAAATTTCTTTTTTATAAAAGTAATGCTTCTAATTGAAACTCCATATTGTAAAGATATATTTCGGTAAGTTTCTCGTCGCTCTAATGCCTTAATTATTAAATTTTTGACATTTTCGTTTATTTCTTTTGATCGAACCATTTTAGGTGCGATCTCTCACCTTCGAATATTTAACCTCAATTTCTAAGGAATTATTTTATATAGATTTATGTAAAACTAAAGAAGAAAGTACTTACCGATAATTCTCAATCAATTTATTCCTATTATTTAAAAATTAGTATCGTTTTTATATGTATTTTTATTGTGTTCAAATACTTATGTCCGATAGTGTACATGTTATAATAAACTGCAAAAATTGAATAAAATTGAATTTTAACTTACGTAATACAATGAATGATAGTTTATGACACTTTTGATCAAACGTGTTTCGTTCTTCGGAACTCGTCAGATAAACCTTGTAGAAAAATATAAAAGAGCTAGCAAAGTTAAAAGTGTCATAAACTATCATTCATTGTATTACGTAAGTTAAAATTCTATTTTATTCAATTTTTGCAGTTTATTATAACATGTACATCATTTAGATATTTCATTATATACATAATTTCACATGTTACGAATTAATCTTATGTATTAATAGTCATTGATTAATCCGAGATTCAAGATTAATTCACGGATTTTGCGACTATTTTATTGCAAACTAGAATTAATCTTGAATCTCGGATTAATCCGTGACTATTAATACGAGCATAAGTGTATTTTTGATGAAAATAAATATTTGCTATTATCAGATTCACAGCCAGTAGCGGTTCTTCAAAACAGGCATGTTGCCCAGCCTACCTTAAATTTGAACAAATCAAATAATTTTTTGTTCACTAGTAGCTACTAGTACTAGTAGTAGTACTAGGCTATCATTATAATTTAGCAAATTCACACGTGAAGTGACGCATTTTAGACAAGTGGTGAATAATATTTTTATTATTTATACTACTAGTTAATAATGAACATATTTGATATTTTTCTATAGTTGGGCGACTATTTTTACAACAAATTTTGTTAAAAACGAATTTGTACAACCAAGAGATAGATTAATTTCATTTTAAACATTTTAAAAAATCTCGAATTAATTATAACAGAAAGCGAAATGCCGCTAAACTGTTAATTTGCGAAACAGCAAATTCACAAGTTTATTGAATAATTTCAGAATTTTAAGACGAAAGAAGTGCTTAAAACAATGGTTTTGAACAATTTTGGTGATTTAATGAAACAAATATAGTTTAAAATATTTATTTAAAAATTTCATTTTTTATAACAGAAAGAACTGAGTGAACGACTTTCAAAAACTAAATTTGTCAACAACTCTCAAATCAAGAAAACAAAACAAAAACGTATAATTTGTAATAAATATTCTAAATTTGAAAATATTTTATGAACAAGAATTTAAAAAAATGGTATTAAACCTAGTAGTGGAAAACCATTATAGCCTCCGCGCCTATAATCTTGGCGCTATGGCTATAATGACTGTCTTCACAACCTTGGCCTATAATATACTATTTTAAGTTAAGAATATTTTTGAAATAAAAATTAAAGTTTCATCGATTAAATAGGACATTTCACAGCAATAAAACTTCTATACGTTTATTTCTTTGTAAGACTAAAAAGTAGAAAATAAAAAAAAATTTAAAAACAAGCTTTTATTTAAATGAAAAAAATGAACTAAAAAAAAGGGAAAAAATAATTGAAATGTACTAAAAAAGATAAAGTAATTAAAATGTAAATGTAGGAAATAATAATTTGCGCCACTGTCTTCTCTTTTAAATATTATTAATTATTATTAATTAAATATTACTAAAAATAAAAGGATGTGGCGTAAACACTTTAATAAAAAGTTAAGTGAAATCTGCAGTTAGTATAATTATTGAAATGTTGCAAATTTTGTTGCCTTCACATTTGTTCCTATACATTTTTCTATTTCGTCGCACCGCCGTTTCTGACTGCCAGCGATTTAAACAAGGCTTTGTAAACTGAAAAAAATATCGTCATCTACTATATGTCGGAAACGGTTCGTTAAAATAAAAAATGTATAGGAACAAAAATATAGAGAATGTAATTTACAAGAAAAGCATACCTATTAATTTTTTTATTTCCTTTCACCTCTTCCGAGATATAGATGATTATATTTTTCATTTTACAGAATCTTGTTTAAGTCGCTATCAGTCAGAAACGACGTGACGTTACAAAATAGAAAAATATATAGATACAAAATTGAAGACAATAAAATTTGCAACAAAATATGTCTAAAAAGTTTTGCTCCAAAATCGACTTTTATATGACAAAAAATGGATTTAAATGTTCAATTTACATTTGTAACATCGGAGGGTTCAAATATTTTCGTTAGCCACTGTATAAGTAGTATTGTTGGTAAAAAGGTAAAAAAAACAGTCAAAATTAATTGAAAAGGCCATAGGACGATAAGCAGAGTGAATCGGCCCCAGAAAGATATTTTGATCATACTTTGAGGATATGTAGGTATCGATGAGTCAAAAGGAGACTATATTGAAAAATTATAAAAAATTTGCCCAAAAAAACCATCGCTGGTTTTATTTTTACCCGACGTATTGAACTCCCCTCGTATGCTTCAATGAGAAAGCAGATCAGTGCAAACGCAAATTGCTAATATCGACTCACCTGTTTATACCCGGCAACCCGGTAATAGGGACCAAAAAAAATTGACAACCTAACTTTTACATGTTCCTTATGCTTTATACTTTCGATTAGTATTAAATTCCTTTGGTAAGCAAGCCAGTGAAATATTTAAAAAAAATTAATTACAGAATTTTTAATTAAGGATAGTCAGGCCCATATTTTTTTAGGCAACCCATTCGCGATATATTTGGTAACTTATTATGCTTGATAAAAAATACTTTTCATCTTGTAAGCAGATCGGTGAAGGACGACCTTACTTCGGATCCTGTACTAATATGACTAGTAGTGGAATAAACCTATTTACACATTTTTACGTTATTCATTTTTGTACACATCTTTGTCGCTACTTCTCTCTCGCCCATTGTTACGGTTCGATTTTTATTTATAGAAAATTTTAATTATTTTGTTAAAATTTCCAAAAGGTGGCATGTTTGTTTACATTTTGAAAATATAATTCAAGGAATTTTTATCGGCATTGATAAAATGCACATTTTTCATTATTATTGAATTTTGGCAATTATCAAAAAAAGTTGAAATTACTAATTTTAAGCGTATTAATTTGATTTGGACGTGTGGTAATCAATTTATAGTGAAGAATTTTGTTATTTTCCACCAAGTTTTTGGGATTATTATTGGTTATTACGTTGTTGGATTTTTCTTCTATTTCCTTTTACCGGCTTGTTAAGCACTTCGGGGAAATATCCGATCTTCTTTGAAGGATAAAATTGTCCATCCATATTATTGCATCGCTTCGACTTTATTTATAACCCTCCACTACATCTTGAGGTATGGCTGATAAGTGATAATTTAAAATCAACATTTGTTGAATTTGATTTTTTTAGAGTGTTACTTTACGGCTTACCATCTACCTAGGGTTACCATCACTCCCTGGTTATATCGTTCGTGACGCTACCGTTATTGTGTTATTTGTTTTATCGTTACATTACTTGGGTCGTATTTCTGGCTGGAACATTATCAAGTGGTTCACTTGTTCCGCTGTTCACCTGTTCACGGAACTCCCAGCAACTTCCATTTTGAAAAAAAAATCTTCTGACTTATCCAACCAGTAAGAAAGAAGACATCAAGGAAAGAAAGCTAAGATTTTGTTTTTTTTTGTGCCGTCAGTTATTATATTTGTGAATTTTCTTATTGCGCGAGAACTCGGTATTGGGATGTTCTTCTTATTACTTTTTACATTTTTATTAATTTATATACTTTTACATTTATTGGTAATTTGTACGCCACGTATAATGTATACCACGGTACACCACACGGTTGTTTCATTTTATCTGTTTTGAGAGTGAATGTAACTCATAAATTTTATTGGTTTTAAGTAAAGGGTAGCCCAATTCCGCGCATTTAATTGTGTATAGTGTAATATTTAACTTTGAGTAAACTTCTAAAACGCAACCACCTTGACTCTCAGCTTCCTTGACTTGATTACTTCTTTTTTTTGCAGCAGCCAATTATAAATAAATAATAAAATCAAATTTTATTGTTCTTACTCGTAACCTACAGTTGGCTACCGTTCAAATACTAGTCATTCCTAGTCAGATTTTCAATTCACATTTATCAGCAAAGTTTTTTAGATATTGAAAATTTGACTATGGTTAAGTTTTTAAATTTTACAAATAACACAAAAAATTGTAAGTTTTCGGCGCAAGTTTAAATTTTTCACAGATAATGTTATTAATGTTAATTCGTCTCACCCTCTGTAGTTTTCTTCTGTAGTTGCTTGGTTCAAATTTCATCTATTCTGTTCCTGGATTTCTCTTTTAAATGTGGATTTAATTTTATTTTAAATTTTCATCAAACAACTTTAGTGCTAATTTTCTTCTAATTCTATCTAAAAGAAAAGCACAAATACTTCTAAAACTAGATAAGTACCTATCTAATAAATTTTTAATGGATCAAGATTTCGCAACTTGATTTGCCAATATCAAGAGATAAGATTAAGAGATGCTTGAAGAAACATAATGTTAAAGTTACGTTTAAATCTAATATGGGGAAATTATTTACTAATCTCAAAGACAGTGTACCTAATGGAAAGAAATCGGACATCATCTATAGAATTCCTTGTAATGCATGCAATTTGATCTACATTGGTCAAAGTTGCCAGTGGCTACAGAAAAGGATAAGTGGACATATTTCAAGCATTAATTGCAATAAACCTGAGTCCACTGCCTTAGCTAAACATATACTAACTGATGGACATGTTGCAGATGTTAGGAACGCTAAGATTATAAAAACCGTCACCAACTACAAGGACCGATTGTTACATGAAATGATAAACATAAAAAGGGAAAAAAACGCCAAGAATCGTAAAACTGATATTGAAGGACTGAGCAACATCTACACCACTTGACTAATCTAGCAACTATTAGAATCAAGTTTTTCAATTTTGCAATAGGGTTTTCCTTGCTTTGTTGACTTACTGCACAAGAAAGTTTTTCTTTTACAGTAGGCCAATCCGAATGGTAATAGTTTAAATTCGGTTGCTATGTATTTTTGTTATCAATAAACGACTGTCTGACGAAGTACACTTGCGTGTATGAAAGCTAACAATAATTATTATTGAATGTTTAATTAACTTGTTATTAATAGTTTTATAGTTTGAATTTATTATAATAAGTAGTATAAGAATGAAACCTTAATTTTTATTTTTAGATCATTTATTTAATTAATTAAGGTATTCACACTCCCTTGTATATTTCGTTGTATTTCTACACTCTAGTAAATATATCAATATATCTCTCTCTAGCTTACATAAAAAATGAGAAAAAAGTAACACAATCTCGTAACTATACACCATTGTAAAAATACTAGACTAAATACAACGAACTGTGAATACCCCTAATCTTTTTAATACGTTTGGTATTTGCGAGGGACCATAAATAAGTCGCAATGACAAACGATGACCATAATGAGGATGGGCAGGACAACGTCTGCCGGGTCAGCTAGTAGATACTAAATGTGTGGTGGAACGCTATGAAATTAATGAAAAAATAATGTAACCATGATTAGTTAAACAACAATTTAATCAGAGTTGGTGGAACTGACCCTAAGTACTGGAGTATTTATTTCATATCTTTTTTTTTATTAGAGATCATTACCCGCCCTGAGATTAAGGTGAGTCGGAGGACCGGGCTTATGTTAAGTGAAACTTATGAGGAGAAGTTAACACAATACTTTCCCTTATACATTGACAATTTTTTCGTTTTCTTGTTTAGATAGCCAGCAGCACTTTTCTCTTCTTTTTTTCTTTTTCGTATTTGTTTCGCTGCGACTTTTCTTTCACTTTTAAAGAATTCTCGGTAGCTTGAGCGTATTCTAATTTAACTTCCCAATTTTCGTACTGAGCATGATAAAGCTCTATTTAGCGCCGCTTCTACGTATTTAAAATTTAGCTTATTTCCCCCTTTCACTTTTGAATTTTCCCTACCCTCTCTGTTACTCCCGCATTTGAATTATCTTCTGTTTTGTAAGACCTTGTTTCCCGTTTAAGACCTGTGAAGGTTTTTGTTAACTGTTTTTGCTGAAATTTTTCGCTGAAAACATCCTCCACTATTTGTAAGGTATGTGTGCAACCTCTGTTTATCATTTTTTGAGACTATGCTTCACCTTGTTGTTTTTTAGTCATGAATATGGTTCTATAAAAAACCGAAACGTCGACAAACAAGTAATTAGTTTTCATTGGCGATCCACTATCCTGATATCCTTAAATATATTTTTTTCCAGGATTTTGTAAAGGGTTGGTAAGGGACTATTTTGGGTATTCCTGGCTTAGGGATTGGGATGACAATGGCTTGTTTCCAGTCGGACGGAAAATATTGGTTTTTGATGCATTGGTTCATGATGTAGTGGATTTGGAGTATTGATTTCTTGGGTAGTCGTTTGAGAATTTATGATGTAAAGTTATCGTGACCCGGAGCTTTGTTTTTAAACGAGTTGATGATCATTTTTTTTATTTCTCTAGGTTTAGTGAAGTCATCTGGAGGTGTCGAGGAAGACGTCTGTTGGAAGGAGAGTAGGGATTGTGAACCATATTTTTGGTTTGGGAATTTGAGAAGTTTTCGGTGAGCGTATGGTTTTTTAAGTAAGTACTTGCTATGGCATTTGCTTTGTCTAGATTGGTGTTTTTGAGTCCTGAAGAAGTTTGAAGGGAGGGCATTGGGGTGCGAGAAATTTTACCATTGAGAGCTTGGAGCCATTGGTGACAGCCCAGAGTGTTTTAGGATTTTGGGGTGTGATGTCGGAAAGGGTTTTCTCTCATTTGAGGTTTTTGATTTTTGAAATAAAATTATTAATGTCGTTGGTAAGTTTATTGATTTGAATTTTGATGGCCGTAAAGCGATAGCGTTGATATATTTGCCGCAGTTTGTTTTTATTTTTGATTTCTTGTGTTAGGTCAGGAGGTAGGGTGAGTTTGAGTGATGGAGGGATTTATTTAGTGTTTTATTATAGATTTTTGTTAATTTTTCGGTAAAGGTATTAATGGCTTCGTCGATTTCGGCGTTTGTTTGAATTTTGACATTGAGTGGAATTTCGAGTGTGTCGCGTCCAAATTTTTTCCAATTGGTGGTACGTGCAGGTCGTGGCGGAAATATTGGAGTGATTGTTCCAATCGGGATGTTGGGCGTTAAAGTCCCCCGTGATTGCAACTTTGTTTCCGAGGTGCAGTAGTTGATCTAGTGCGACTGGATCAATTGTGTTGCCCGGTGAGATGTAGAAATTTACGATAGTGAGGTCGTGTATGGTAACGGCTTGAGTAGTCCACCGTTACGGGTTTTTGGCTGATTAATGGCGGTATAGAGGGGAATGCGTGAAGAATTTTGTTTATTTAGTTTTGTTTCCTGGATTAGGATAACATCGGGATTGATTTGTTTCGTTAGAGCTTGGAGTTCATTAAACTTGTTCCGCAACCCGTTCGCGTTCCAAGCTAATTGTTAAAAGTTAGGTCTCGTCTTGAATTTGAATTTCTCGTACGTTGGTAATGAGTTTGCTTATATTTACAGTTTTCTTAAAGCTTTTAATTTCCTCGAACAAGGTTTTTATGGATGTGAATGTTTGTGGTACTTGGCGTGGAATGTTTGGGATATTTGAGGGTTGCCGGGAGATGTTTTTGATTGAGTGATGCTGAATTTTTGTCCTTACCCTTTGTGAATAGTTTAGGTAGGTAGGACAGTTTTTGTAGTTGGCAGCGTGATTTTCTCCACAGTTACAACATTTAACATTTTCATCCTTCTCCTTTCTTGGGCAATTTTGTGTGGTGTGATTACCAGTGCATTTCACACATCTCGGGTTGAGGTTACAGTTTCCTGAGCCGTGCCCGTAGTTCTGGCACCGGTGGCATTGGGTCCTGGTAGTTCTTTTAGAGTATTCTTGCCAATGTATAATGTTGGATTCAATGCTCTTTACGGCCTGAAGTTGTTGTGCTGTGATGTCCGATGGGAACTGAATTAAGTAGGAGCCTGATTTTAGTCTGTATTTCGATTTCATGTTGAGGATTTGGGTTGGGATGAAGTTATGTCGAGCTAGTTCAGTCTTGATCATTTCTTCAGTCCAGTACTTGGATCCTTTGAGTACTGCCTTCATCGTTCTGTCTTCGGCGGGAGTGAAAGTGTAACCAGGTATTCCTCCTCCGAATAGATCTGTTTTCAGTTTTCGAAAGTCTTCTATGTTTTGCGTGTGAATCCAAGTTTCACCGCGCCGTGATTGAAAAGTGATCGGATTGTTGGTTAGGAATTTGCATTGGTTTTGGAACTTTGTTAGATCGCCGATGTGATGAGTGAGGACGATGGGTGGAGGTTTCGAGGTTATTGGTTTGGTGGCCAGCGATAATGTGGCTGCTGTTGGTTTGGATTTTATTAGCTTTCTATAGTTAGCCGTTGTCCAATTTCCTTCATTTCTGTTTTTGGGTTCCGGGAGGGTCGCCAGAATACCGTATCGGTTGAAGGTTTCGATTCCAGCGATTGTGGGAGGGTCTTCTTCCATGTTCACTTCGGTTGGGTTTAAAATTTCGGATTTTTGAGCTTTCTCAGATGTTTCACTAATATTGATCGGAGTTTTGTTCATTTTTCCTGGTAGGCTAGTAGGCTTGTTATAATCTTTGATAACTTGATTTAGCCACCTTTGGACAGACGCATCATGTCGGTGTGAAATTTTGTTTTTTTACCACTAACATGAGAAATCACCATTATCTACCCCATTTCTCTAATGAGAAGTAAAATTTCTCACCCTAGGTAAATAACGATAGCAAAAAAATACCTAGGTAAATAATAAAATGGAATGATTCTGGTTTAGGTGTACAACCCCGATTTTTAAATGTGTAGGGGAGGCGGGGTCCACTTAGCCGTAAAAGCATAAAATTTTGTTGCGGAAACCCTTAAGGGGCAGATGGGGAGGGTGGTAAAAGAAATGGCGCGTCACGAAGGGTAACGAGATTCCATGGGCAATCGATCTGAATTTTTGCATATGTGTTCTCATGAGAAATTCACAGGGGGTGCCTATTGAGCGAGGGGGGGTAATTTTTTGCTCCGTTTTTCGATATCTAGCGCCGTTTTCGAGTTATTCGCATTTAAAAATATTTCATTTAATAACCTAACATTACTATCCGCGAGCAATCGATCTGAATTTTTGCATATGTGTTCTCATGGAAAATTCACAGGGGGTGCCTGTTGAGCGAGGGGGGGTAATTTTTTGCTCCGTTTTTCGATATCTAGCGCCGTTTTCGAGTTATTCGCATTTAAAAATATTTCATTTAATAACCTAACATTACTATCCGCGAGCAATCGATCTGAATTTTTGCATATGTGTTCTCATGGAAAATTCACAGGGGGTGCCGGTTGAGCGAGGGGGGGTAATTTTTTGCTCCGTTTTTCGATATCTTGCGCCGTTTTCGAGTTATTCGCATTTGAAAATATTTCATTAAATAACCTACCATTACTATCCGCGCGCGATCGATCTGAATTTTTGCATATGTGATCTCATCGAAAATTCACCGGGGGAGGGCACTACACGAGGGGGGGCAATTTTTTGCTCGGTTTTTCGCTATCTAGCTCCGTTCTTGACAAATCAAAATATTTCAGCTAATAACCTTACATTATTATTCCCCCACATTGTTAGAAAAATATCACAATCCTAACCATAACCTACGTACAGACCCATGTCAAGGTGGATCCTACTCTTGCCGTGTTTGTGGCGGTCAAAACCGACTCTACGCACACGCTCGGCTCCCTCCGGTCGCTTCACGGCGCTTCGAGCCGTTTTGACTAACACTAAAATAATTAAAAACATCCCCCAAGCGCAACAGAACTCCGAAGGGAGTAAAAATCGAAAGGGTGGAAAATCGGGACGGTGGATTCGAATCTGGTGAAATTTCGCTTGTAAGAAGGGTTCGGAGCAGCATAAAAGCGAGCTATCGCTCGCCTCTAGGCGCCCCAACCCCTTCTTCCAGCGTAAATTCATTGAAAACATACCTCTATTGTATACCGCTGCAACGATTGCAAGTCGAATAAAGTTAGCTACTAGGAAAGGGTATGGAATAATCACATAATATTCTCATCGGTGAAAACCCAATAAAAAACATTGTTTTTATTTAAACTGTATTTAAATAATAGGAGTGGGGAAATAATCTGAAGTGGGGGAAATATAATAACGATAAGTTCTTTGGGACGGCGAGTGGGACCATAGAGTGGGACACTGCAAGTAATCGAGTGAACACCTATACCTAACCTATAATCTGTCATCAGAAAATAATTAATTTAGAAGCAACTATACATTTGGATAATTTTTTAATTAATGTAACAAGCAAGCTCCAGAGCATCATTCCACCAAGTTTGAAGCAAATCGCAGGTATAGACCTAAACCAGAACTTAGCCAATTTTTGGATAAAACCTATTTTCTGGAAAACTAAATTTAAAA
Source organism: Cantharis lateralis (assembly GCA_963170105.1). Classification (NCBI taxonomy): domain Eukaryota; kingdom Metazoa; phylum Arthropoda; class Insecta; order Coleoptera; family Cantharidae; genus Cantharis; species Cantharis lateralis. Next base: position 18,641,839 of record OY720629.1, read on the forward strand.
TTACATTCCATTAGTTTCATTTTGTTTATTTGACAACTAAACACCCACACTATTTGATATTTCAAAATACTTGAAAAATAAGTAGGAAGCAACTAAAGCTACCCTAATAGCACGCTTCGTCCTCAGTACGTACAAATTACGTCCATTTTATGTACATTCGTCCATGTACGAAACTCGGACGAACATATAACGTACTTTACAGTACGTACCTGTACGTAAAAGTATGTACGTACATATTTCGTACGGTTTTCGTCCGTCTTATGTCCATTCGTATATGTACCTCACGGGCACGTACATATGCTGTACTTAGAAGTACGTACATGGTATGTACAGTTATGTACTTCAGGTGGACGTACATATCCAGTACTTTGATGTACGTACATTGTATGTACGAGTATATACTTCACGTGGACGTACATAACCGTATGTACAGTAATGTACTTCAAGTGGACGTACATGTGCTGTACTTTGAAGTACGTACTTGGTATGTGCGAGTATGTACCTCACGCGGACGTACATAACCGTATGTACAGTAATATACTTCAAGTGGACGTACATGTGCTGTACTTTGATGTACGTACATGATATGTACGAGTATGTACCTCAGGTGGATGTACACATCTGTATGTACAATTAAGTACCTCAAGTGGACGTACATATGCTGTACTTTGAAGTACGCACATGGTATCTACAGTTATGTACTTCAGGTGGACGTACACATCCAGTACTTTGATGTACGTACATGGTACGTACAATTATGTACCTTAAGAAAACTTTCAAACTCGGTACTTTGAAGTACGTACATTATATTTACGAGTATGTACTTCACGTGGACGTATATAAGCGTATGCACAATAATGTACTTCAGGTGGACGTACATATCCAGTACTGTGATGTACGTACATGGTATGTACAATTATGTACCTTAAGAGAACGTTCAAAACAGGTACTTTGAAATACGTACATTATATGTACGAGTACGTACCTCACGTGGACGTACATAAGTGTATGTACCATAATGTACTTCCAGTGGACGTATGTACATGTGCTGTACTTTGAAGTACGTACACAGTAAGTCCGAGTATATACCTAAAGTGAACGTAGTACATACCCGTTATTTTGAAGTGCATACAGGGATGCACAAATTCGAATGATCTTATGGGAAATTAGGTGACTCTATGTGAGATATAGAAAAATTGATGGCGCATCCTTCCCTTTTTCGAAAAGCTCAATAGTGAAAAAATCTTGGAACCTTATCAGAATATTTGATTTGTATCGTATATGTCAAGCGCGGATAGAAAGCGGCGGTTATCAACTACCCCCCCCCCCCCTATAAATCTTAATATAGAAAAAGAACTGTCTAATAAACTAATAAAAAAGTGGCAGATCCAGGATCGCCCTCTCCCTTACAGCTCGTCCATATTATTGATTATTTCTTCCATTAAACATACCGGGTGACTGTCCGAATTTTGAACATAGGAATGGGAAATTGACTTTTTCAGAATTCCTGCTTTATTTTTATTCCGCGCCGAAGGATATTATTTAACACTTAATATTGTGTTTTCTCAATTATTGTCAAAAACTCGATAGCAAAATTAAGAAATGGTGCTTTTAAAAAAAATATTAGATGACTGGGTCATTTCAGTTACGTTTTAGTTGCCGCATTACCATTGATAACGAAATTAATTTTAATCTGTCAAAGTAACTTGTCCACCGAGCCTGCTAATATTTTTTTAAAAAGCTCTATTGCTTAATTTTACTATCGAGTTTTTAACAACAATTAAAAAACTAAATATTAAGTGTTAAATATCTTTAGACGCGGAATCTTTTTAATTTGATATACTTTTTATTCTTATCCGTTATAATTATTGGAAGTAGGAATTAAGAAAAAATCTATTTCCCATGTAAATGCCCTATTGTTCAGAAATCGGACGGTCACTCGGTATAATAATTTTAATAATGTGATCGTGCCTGTATATAGAAATAACAGTACAAGAAATTAATTTAAATACTATATTATCCCTCTTTAAATCAACAAAATATGCAATTATGTGTTCTTAAACCTGAAAATATTTTGTTTTCGAAAATCCGGCATAAATTAATATTTTTTATAATAAATAAAATCTTACTGTAATTAAAGCACAGCATTTGTGCTTATTTTTATATTTTTTATTATCAGGCAAATAGTAATTTTTTGTAAAATTTTTAAACAACTTAAATTGAATGCTTTCCTAGAATTTTGAATTTGGAAATTCCAGAAATTTTACTAGTAAAAGGGCTCCTTTTAAGTTATGCAGGTAAACGGTTTTAATCCTAAATCTAAAATTTAAAAATATTTGAAAAAGAAATATTTTTATTAATTCTTTTATTTTAAGAGCCGATAGCTTAAAAAAATTGAAGTTTTGAAAATTGAAAAATTGAATAAAATGAATTTTGCTAATTATTAAATTACAATTAAAAGTTTTCAAATTTAATACAAACTACCGTCTGCTTAACCGCGCTTGGAAAAAAGTTAATTATAAAAGAATAGGTTTTAAACAGCTTTAATATAGCTTCAGTAAATTTCAGAAAAAATAATTTTATTTTTAATTTTTATTGGAGTGTTATTTTGTTTTACGTGTTTAGGGCCGTTCAAGTATTACCTAAGCAAACTTAGGGAGGCGGTTAAGTTTTTCTTATTTTTTCTAACAAAAGTGGTAGGGAAAGTATTATAAATCTTACGTAAGATAAAAAATTGCAAAATAATTTAAAGGTTTTCAAAATACTGAACTTTCACTCAATAACAGTTTTGAAATAATTGTTATGTCTTATCATTTTTTGGAGGGGGGGACTTCACATTTTTCTTATTTTTGTTTATACGCTTACGTAATACTTGAACACCCTCTTTATTAATTTTAAACAAAATAGTGAATAAATATGTAAACTTGATGTATCTTAATTAAATATCTCCCAACCAAGACGATTTGCTAATGTTGAGGAGTTTTGGTATTATTTTATAACAAGGCATCTTATTGTGTGTGCATAATGAGCCATTTCTTCCATTGTACTTACGGACGCCATGACAGTCTTAACAATAAAAATACCAACCATGGGTTTTTTCCATCAACTTTAACCTCGTAGAGAGGGGTAGTAACTATTGGCCATTCCTGTGTTACCTGCGAACCTTTCAATACCCATATTATTATCAGTAAGCTGTCGAATTCTCCAACAAATATCTGTGTAAGTTAAACAATTTATTTACATTTTCATACTGTGCGGATTCGATCGAGTGCCGTTTTTAAATTTAAAGTTTAGTAAGTTAGTAATATATTAGTTGTTTTGTTTTATTTTGTAAAATAATTGTAACACGTGGACTGTTATCACATTTGTAGATGAGCAATAGGTGCCTTCCTCATGGGGAGTAAACGGGCCGAGTAACGGAGATTGAAACCTGTGAGTTACCAAATCGTTAAACATGGAAACTGTATAAATACACTGGATTCAGGAACAACGTCTTATATGGTAATAGATTTATATTTTTAGAAATATTCAAAGAAGCAAATCAAAAGTCACCAAAAGCGATGGTGACCAGCGAGCCGGAATCAGATGGAAGCATTCAATGTGCTAAACTTAAATGAGTTGTTAACATGCAGTAAGCAATAAACTTTCATTTTGATATAAATAATTTAATATAACTTTTATTTTAGGTTGGAAATTTCTAAATGGATTGGAAGATGCAACGAAAGGGGGAAAATGCAAATGTATAAATTAATAAAAAAAATTTTTTTGAGTGTTGGCATATTTATTTTACTAATTATAAATAAATTAATAAAAATAAACAATAAAGAATTTTTTTGCGAATTTTATTATTATTTATTACACCTGTTGTATACGTACCCAGTAGGTACAAGGTAGTACGAATAAGGTATCCCATTATTCGTACACATTTGTACGTATCTCGAGCAAACAATGTACATATCTAGGACGAATGATTTCAGTCAGGCGGACGTACCATTTACGTACCGGTATATACATTGCATGTCCTGTATACGTACCCAGTACGTACATTATGCACAAGGTTGTACATATACGGTACGTCCATTATTAGTACAAATTTATCCATATCTCGAACAAACCTTGTACATACCTCGTACTAACATTGTATGTACCTCGTGCAAACAATGTACGTATTTAGGACGAATGTTTTCAGTCAAGGGATGTACCATTTACGTACCGGTAGGTACATTCTACGTCCTCTATACGTACCCAGTACGTACTTTATGCACAAGGTTGTACATATACGGTACGTCCATTATTAGTACAAATTTATCCGTACCTCGAACAAACCTTGTGCATACCTCGTACTAGCATTGTATGTACCTCGTGCAAACAATGTACGTATCTAGGACAAATGTTTTCATTCAAGCGGACGTACTATTTACGTACAGGTATGTACATTGACTGTACCGTATACGTACCCAGTACGTACATTATGCACAAGGTTGTACTAATAGGGTACTTATTCGTACAAATATGTGTGTATCTCGTGTCAACTTTGTGCGTACCTCGTACGAACATTGTACGTACCTTGTACCTCGTACAAACAATGTACGAATCTTGTACGAACAAGGTACATCCGCGTTGGTACGAGGTACGTCCTCGTTTGTACGAGGTACGTCCTTTTTCGTACAACGTACGTACAGTGTTAGTACAATGTACGTACAAATTGGTACCAATAATGGAGGTCCTTTATTCGTACAACACTGTGCATAATGTACGTACTTAGTACGTAAATAATACGTACAAGTTGCGTACCGGTACGTCCGCTTGGATAAAAATATTCGTCCTAGATATGTCCAAAATACGTTATTGTGCTATCTGGGTAATATATTTATCAAAATCTAATCAAATCAAATATAGTAATATATCAGTGTTAGTGGTAAAAAAAATTCTATATATACTTCGGTTGAGAAGGCCATTATACACCTCACACATTATATCCTTCGGCGCTACGCGCCTCCGGATATAAACGTGCTCGGTAAATAATGGCTCACTTCTCAACCTAAGTGTATAATATACTATTTTCGGTTTGATTATTTGCGAATTCACCTTGGTCTTAATGTTGGACGTTTATATGATGACGGTTCTTCTCAATATATGCAATGGCGATTTCTCACGTATGACACTATAGCACTATGACACTATTTGTATTTAGATAACGCCCTCTAACGACCACCGGGTGAGTGAAAAGTGAACTTATCAGTTTTTAACCACAATAGATGGCGTCACCTGACCAAGCTTAATTCTACAGGGTGATAATCAAATAAACTTTTTGTTCTCGCTAATGTTAAAATTTTTAAATTTGTTTCGCGAATTTTGAACGTTTTTCTGCACATAAACCTTGTCAGAGATGTAGACAACAACTCACCAAAAAATCAGCCAAATCTGTCGACCGGTTCTCAAGTGATGAGCGGTCATACATATTTGGTAATTAATTTATATATTGTCATGAAATTTTTGAATAATAAATTTTATTTAAGTTTTGTAATTTTACAATTCATTTTATTTTCTACGCTGGTGGAAATTCATCAGTAATCTTGACTATTTTGGAGATTCCCATCCAATTTTTGAGAAAACCTGTGGAAAGAAATTAATTAAATTTTTAATAAAATAAATAAATCAGTTTATATATATAATTAGCGCTAGAGGCCTAGTAGGCCCATGGCTTGTTTAATCACGTGGTTCCACTGCTTCCTATTTCTCGCCTTCCCTTCCCAATCTTTCACACCCATTGCATCGAGATCTTCCCGCACCTCATTCCACCATCTACTCCTTCATCATTACGAAACGGGTAGTGGTCAAGGTCCACTTTGCACTGAAGCTCTAGGCTTATTGTGCCCCGTTTTCCCATTGAGTTGTTAAGGGAAGTTATAAGTATTTCGATCCACAGCTTGATGTTCACCAGAGGGCTGAGCTAAGAAATTCTGCCGAGTCCGGGGTTTGAACCCAGAATCTCCGCTCATAACTTCAACTAGCGATCACATCAAGCCACCGCTGTGGTCCACCATCTACTCCTTGGTCTCCCTCTTCTTCTAGTACCTCCTAAATCCATTTGCCATATTTTCTTTGGAACTCTTGTCTCACTCATCCTTGTCAAATGTCCCAACCACCTCAATCTTTGCATCTTTACGTATCCCACTATACTCTGTTCGCTATACAATCTCTTCAGTTCATCCTTTGTTCTTCTGATCCACAGTCCATTCACTTCTTTTCCTCCAAAAATTTTCCTGAGAAGTTTTCTTTCCCAAACCTCCAGCATGGTTCTATCCTGCTTTCTCAAGTTCCACACCTCGCATCCATATGTCACTGTTGGTCTTATAATTGTCTTGTATAGTCTTAGTTTCATATTTCGTAAGAAGATTTTACTATTCAGCATCGTTTTCATTGCGTACGAGCTCCGTGTTCCGGCCGAGATTCTGGCTTTTAGCTCTTCTTCATTATTTGGTTTTCTTGTTATAACTGTTCCCAAATAATTAAAGGATTCTACCTCTTCAAATTGATAAGTTTGCAATTCGCTCAATTTGACAATCACTGGTTGTGGTCTGAAGGGCTTGTCTTCCCATGTCATGTATTTCGTTTTTTTCTCATTGGCCTCGAGACCCATCTTCTTTGCCTCAATCAACAACTTTCTCAATGTCTCACTCAGCTCAATTTTTGTTCTTGTCAGCACTGTCACATCATCCGCAAATGCCAAACACTGGTGTTTTCGTCCGTATATAGTGCTTCCTCTATTCAGGTTTGCTCTTATCACTCTTTCAAGGGCTAAATTGAACAAGACTAGAATAAGCTTGTTTAAAATCCAGGAACAGTGCATATGTGGTCAGTTTATATTCATAGCTTGTTGCTTGTATTTCCTTTACTACAAATATCTGGTCTGTCACCGATCTGTCTTTTCTAAAACCACTCTGGTATTCACCTATTTTATCTTCAGCATATGTTCTTAGTTTATTTTTTATACAGGTAGCCAGGATTTTATACATGACGTTCAATAGTGCTATACCACGATAATTCCCACATTCTGTTTTGCACATTCTGGTGCGAAATGTCCAGTAGCGAAACGTCCGGTCACCATTATCGCCACCCTCCATGGCTTGGGTATTTCTTCATTTTTCCAGATCTTTTGGATCAGTTTCACAATCATTTGGTGTAGTTTTTTTCCTCCATATTTGATCATTTCTGCTTGATTTCCGTCCTCACCTGCACTTCTGTTATTTTTTAAGTTTCGTATTACTTCCATTATCTCTTCCTCAGTTGGTACCTCGTTACCAAAATCTTCCTCTTCTCTGTTTATTTGTTCTACATTGAGATCCTTTCTATTTATTTGTTGTGTACTAAGAAGTTCCTGGAAGTATTCCGCCCATCTTTCTGTTATTTTATCTTTTGTTCCCACCAAATTACCTTCTTTATCTCTACAGAATGTTGTTCTTGATTGCTAGCCTTTCATTTCTTTTTTACCCCCTGGTAAAAATTTCTTATTTCTCTATTTTTGTAGTTTGCTTCTATTTCCGCTAGTTTTTGCATATTGTATTCTCTTTTCTTTTCGCTTATTATTTTCTTACATCTTTTACGTTGCTCTTCGTATTTCTTCCTGTCATCATCAGAATTGTTTCTTAGCATCTTCTCTCTTGCTGCTCCGCGTTTCTTTATTTCATTCTCGCATTGTTGGTCATACCATTCCTTTCTAATTTTTCTTCTTTCCTTAGACTGATTGCTTACTACTTTGTTTATGCTTTCTTGAATCACTGTCAATATTGCATCTGTCTCGCTATGTGTACCCACCTCTGTTAGTGTATTTTCCATCTCTTCACCATATTTTATCTGTTCCTGTATTTTTCCTAGTTGTATTCTTCTACTTTTCGTTTTCGTACTTGATTCTTTTTTTCGTACGTTATTAAGTTTGTCTGTTTCATTTTCATTCTAACCATGAAATGGTCAGAGTCTACATCGGCCCCCCGGTATGATCTTATGTTGTTTATGTAATGTTCGTCTCTTCTTTCTACCAGTATATGGTCAATCTGGTTAAAATTCCGACCGTCTGGGCTCAACCAGGTCCCCTTGTGAATGTTCTTATGCTCATAGCTTGTACTCTTTATTCGCATATCTCTTCCCATCGCAAAATCTATTAGAAATCTACCATTTTCATTGCTTTCCTCATGCATACTATATTTACTAATTGTGGGTTGATATACTTCCTCCTGTCCCACTTTGTATTTTGTCCAATGACTCATAATAGCTCTCCTTAATCTCTAAATCTTTGTCTTCCGTTGGGGCATGAACATTTACTATTGTTATCTTCCTATGTCCTCCTTTCAGTCTCAGGGTACACATTCGGTCGGATATAGGTTTAAATCCAATAACTTTTGTTTTCGTTCTTTCTCCTACCATGAAACCTACATCCAACCTTCTGTTCTTTCCACTACTCTTGAAAAAGGTATACCCGTCTATATCCACCATATCATTGTCAATCTGCTTTGTTTCCTGTATCGCTAAAATAACAATTCTGTACTCTTTCAAAATCTTTATTAGTTGCTTTAATGTCCCTTCACCATAAGTACCCCTAACATTCCATGTTCCCAATATTAATATTTCATTACCTCCACCAATCTTTATTCCATTTACTCGCCGGTCCATTTTAAGATTTATGCGGTCGCTAGGTTTGGTCAGTTTTTTGATACCTCCTGCAGGCACCCATCTTCTCTTTTCCACTTAAGCAATTTATTATCGCATATCAATTTCTGGTATCCTATCTTTATCTTTTTTCCGCTTTTTCTCATCTCTTCTGCCTGCTCTCTAATTTTTGCCTGTATTCCTCTCTCCATAAAAGTGTAATCATGGTCGATGTATACCCTCTCACTCGTTAATCAGCTCAATTTTGATTTATTTCTCATTATCTCCAGTTTTTTTTTCCCAGCTTTCCACTTCTATCACACTTCTCTTTTTTCCTATCTTATATGCCGTCCTTATTTTTACCTCCACTCCCAAATTTTGTCTTATAAAACCTTCCATTTCATTTTCCATTGTGGAATTTCCTGTTATATCTATCTTCAGTCCTGTCACCAATAGTTTGTTTCTTTTCTTTTCTCTCTCTTGTAGCTCTACTTTGAATTCCACCGTCTCCAGCTTATTTTTAAGTTCTTCAATTTTATTGTCGCTAGATATCTTTTCTTGGTTCAAACTAATTTTTGCTTGGTTCAATTCTTCTTTCAATATTTTCAGTTCTTGTGCCTGGGTTTCTATTTGCTGCTGAATTTTTTTGTTATTCTCTATTATTTCTTGGTTTATTTCTGTGTTCTCTTGTCTCATCAGTTTTATATCCGAGCTTATGGTTTCCATGAATCTTTTTATTTCGTCCATAATTTCCACGTCTATTATTTCCGGTTCAGCTTCAATATCTTTGTTTTCCCTAGTTGGCGTTCTTTCGGTTCTCTTACTACGCTTAAAAATATTAGCACTATTTTCCCCTTCTCGTGGTCGTCTTCTTTTAACGTAATCGTCTAAACTTCCTATGCTGTTAGATTTGCGACGTACCTCCGTTTTTAGTTGTTCTTGTTTTAATTTTTCGTTGCTATTCATTTATATTGACACGTTGCTATATGTGTTGCCTACCTTTCTAAGATCGCCGCATACAATTTAAACTTTTTTTAAAAACTCTTTCCACTGTGAAAAAAAAACCTTTTCCACACTATCTATTATTGTTACTGCTCGTCCTGTATCACAGTCTCTTTTCAAATTCACCTTAATTTTGGCGTCAGCGAGCGTTCACAGGTCGACCCTTCGGGTGAACGTCCTCTACCAATTTGTAATATTTATTACTTTACCAATGTAGTTAATTATTAGGATTAATATTTTCCCAGCACTTTTTTACTATCTAATCTTCTAAATCGATGTACTTATCTAATTATTCGGCTCGATACTATCCAAATTTTGAATTAAATATCGGAGCGTGTATAACCACTATGTTTATCACTCCAGTGCCGTACTTTCGTTCAAATTAGTTTATAACTTACCAATATTTGTATCAGAATTATTGAGATAAAATGATGTTCTTAATCACGATTCTCGAATGAGAGAAAATACTGTTTAAAACGATGCCACCTATGGTATTAAATTGTAAACTTTGTATTTATTTGACAGACAAAATTTGAATTTGTGCTGACAAAATGTCCCCTCCAAAAAAGCGAAAATTTATAACAAACTGTAGAATAAAAATTCATTCTAGGTGGAATATTGGCACAGTTAAGACCAAAATTTACTGCGAACCTAGAATCAAAAAATCGGCTATAGTTGTCATCACGAAAAAAGAAGCTGATGCAATTTTCGATATGCGTATGAAATAAGATGAAAAGTGTAAGTCAAATAAGTGTTCGATATAATAAATTTAAATCATTATATAAAAACAAAAAATTCAAATAACTGTCAATATGCAATAATTTTAAAGTCCTTGTCACACGGTAAAAAATTTTATTAACATTTTGATAAAAATAATAATGAACATTTTGTTCGTGTGACAAGGGTTTAAGTCGTAGATTTGTTTTTCCGAAAGATACTCATTACTTATGAAACATGTAGTTTCCAAAATAATGTAATAAAGGCTGAGAAGTAGGTATATGTTTGTTAAACTATTTGTTTATTATACAAGCTATTGCAATAGATAATATTGCAATTTTAAACACAATCATTACGTTAAAACTTAAAATAATTAATTGATGAAAACAAAGTTAAATAAACTAATATAACAAAGGTCAAGATCAAATTCCGCCTTCGAAGAGACGGTGGTTATGGCTTGACGCTTAAGTGCGTCGACTGCTAAGCCGAGAAGCCCTGTTCGATCCCGGGTGGAATAATAAATTCAGACCATCTTCCCTCGGAAGGCAGTGGCAAACCACCGAGGTACTTTGCCAAGAAAGCCACTTCGCAATTCTTGAGAAACAGGTCACGACGTTCGAATTCGACGAAGGCGAAGAAGAAGAAAGATCAAATGCAGAAAGAAGCAAAGATAGAATGGCACCCCAGTTTTGCTCTTTAATCACTTTCTACATCAGTGTCGGAATCGCTATCATCAGTCAACTAATTTTTTTGGTATGACAAACACAATTTCTCTAGACTTCTTGTAAACATTGCTCCACTGCTTCTTCTCACTTTGTTATTACTTTGTCATTCCCGTAACTGTCCCGACCTATATGCTTATTGTAATAATCTTTGCAATGAACGCACACTAATTCGATTGCATTAAATTCGCAGTGGTAAGGTGGTAGTCGTAACATTTCATGACCATGTTCCCTTATTACTTCGTCAACTTCGTATCGTTTTTCCTTTTTGGGCAATTTAGACAACGGAAGCAATTCCGGTTTAAAAGAATGTGGATCGTAGTCAATATGTCAAACGTGAAAATTGAGCACCATACAATTGGAAGCAACTTATTCGCATCTCTTCCGAAAAAATACCAATGATCGTGACAGATACGATCCAAGAAATAATTTATGATTTTTCCTGTTTGCTGAAATGAAAGACGTGTGGAAGGTACATAAAAAAATAAAATTGGCAACAAATTTGAGTGGAGACCAGTACAGCGTTTGAGTTATAACAAAGCTGAATCTTTCATTATGTTATAACTCTCCTTGAGAGAAGAAGATGAAGTTCTTATAGAATTTCTCGCCAGTTAGTAAAGAAAAGAAAAATACTTTCTAAGTACTTCCAGTACTTTCATCACGAATTTTGACTGATGTCTGATTCTGTAATTGTGACAAGTTTGGTTATATTTTCTATATTTTTAAATATATTTGTATTTAAATTTATGGTAGTACTTGTATAGTATACAAAATATAACCAAACTTGTGTACTTGTCAGTTGTCATAATTACAGATTAGTCACTATAAAAACTACTTTCATTATAATTATTATGCACGATAAGAACTATTGTAGCTATCTTTTTCTATCGCATGCGTTAAGTATCATATTATTTTCGACGTACAAGTTTTCTAAATTCACACACTTAAGACACATTTATTCCAGTCTGTCTTTGCTGCACCTATGTTACAAATTATTAATTTAAAAAGTAATATGTCGGTACTTCATTCAGCTGGTTCTGACGTCAGCCTCATTTTTCGTGAGAGCAACTTTATGTAGACATCGCATAACTTTCCCCACAGATGGTGTTTACGTCAAAAGCTTATGTCAAATTGACAGTAACAAAAGGTGGTCTAAAAGAAATTGACACTTGAACTTTTTTTATTTTGTTCATTATTTCCGCAATTTTCAACGGATTTTCACCATTTTCAGCTGGCCTCTAAGTTTAACTATGATACACGTTTATGCCGAATTTCATGACATTTGATTTCGCGGTTAAACCTGCGCGATTGATACTATTTTTATTCGTACCCCAACGACCACATACTGACATACAGACGAACGCAAAATCTTGATCCATTTAAAATTTATAAAAGTTATTAGATAGGTACTTATCTAGTTTGAGAAGTGTTGGTGCTTTTCTTTTAGATTTATTTTGAAGAAAATTAGCACTAAAATTGTACGAGGAAAATTTAAAAATTAAAACCAAATCCACAAATGAAGGAGTTTCCAGAAGCAAAAACAGATGAAATTAAACCAAGCAACTATAGAAGAAATCTACAGAGGGTGAGACGAATTAACGTTAATAACATTATCTGAGAAAATTTAAACTTGCGCCGAAAACTTACAATTTTTTGTGTTATTTGTAAAATTTTAAAAACTTAACCATAGTCAAATTTTCAAAATCTAGGAAAATTTGCTGATAAATGTGAATTGAAAATTTGACTAGGAAATGACTAGTGTTTGAAGCGGTAGCCAATTGTAGTAGGCTATAAGAGTAAGAACATTAAAAATTTGATTTAAACCAATTGGTCAAGTTAGAATTGATAAATTTTGATAATAAATTTTGTAAATTAAAATTTTTGATGTAAATAAAAATTTTTTTTGTATTTCTTAAAACGGAAATTATTAAAAATTGAGAGGAGCAAAGCTGGGTACATCATATTTATAAGAGTCAAGATTGCTAAACGGTGAGTGTCCACTAGCGGATTTAAAGAAGTTGGTTAATTTTTTCAATTTAGCGACTGGCATTACAATATATATTATAAAAATTCAAATCTTCGTAGTCCAAAGAAAATTACCAAAGTTAAAATAAAAATTATCAACAGAGCAAAAGTGTCTTCAGTTAATGATGAAGAGGAAAGGTATTATTTCTTGGTATGCTTGAAAGTTATTCTATAATGTTGTATCAATAAATAAGTATGTAACAACATTATTTTCTTTATTGTCCTAGTATTACAAATGACCCCAATCAGTGTTACAACCGCCCGGGGTATACTCAGCTTTTCAAATTGACCCTTATCAATCGAGTAAATTAAGTTGCAACAAAAACAAATGCGTCGCGAACTTAAACTTTTGTATGATTTCAAAAATAAAAAATAATTACGTAAGTATCATACAAAAAATCGGCTATGTAGACATCGCATAACTTTCCCCATAGATGGCGTTTACGTCAAAGGCTTATGTCAAATTGACAGTAACAAAAGGTGGTCTAAAAGAAACTGACACTTAAACTTTTTTTATTTTGTTCATTATTTCCGCAATTTTCAACGGATTTTCACCATTTTCAGCTGGCCTCTAAGTTTAACTATGATACACGTTTATGCCGAATTTCATGACATTTGATTTCGCGGTTAAACCTGCGCGATTGATAATATTTTTATTCGTACCCCAACGACCACATACTGACATACAGACGAACATGTTACTAAAATTCACACAATCGTATCAGAGCATGATAAGAAACATTTTAATACCAAAATTTTGATATTTAATTTTTGAGTGGATTACAATACTTTCCCTTATACATACGTATACATATGGGGAGAGTAAAAATAATAGTAAAATTTAATACTTACATTCGCTTAAAACAAACAATGCAAACCCAATCGGTATCATTTAGGGAGTATTCTCTGCAATTTGTGCACACTTTTAGACGGCATGATCGACAATAAGCACCCCTGTTTATAACACGTCCAAATTCAGTCCTGCATCGACAACAAGATTTATTTGGATCTGGAGCTATGTTATCCCAATCTATAGACGCCTTTATTGCACCCTTGCGACGTAGGTTTTGCAACTCAACTTTCAATTGCCTGAAAAACATTTTTTTTTATTAATTTTACAGCATTACTTGGTTCAGCAAATTTGAATACTACTGAAAATTAATAAGTAGTGTAAACTAAACATATAAAGTAGTTCCACAATATAGATAAAAAAATTGAAGCCTAGGTTTCCAGACTATATTCGGGGATATAGCCGTTAGGTTTTACGTGAATACGTCGTCCAAGGATACCCGTTTTCGCACAGGTCTACCGATCGGATAACAGCGATTTGGAAACAACTTCCAAGCTTTTGCAAAATTTTGACAATTCGAAATTTATCATTAGTATTTAGCTGCATTTGCATTTATTAATATTTATTTATTAATACGATAATAGTCTAGTCAAATTAGTCAAAACGGCAAAACTTCGGAATAATTCAAAGTGAGCTGAATTTTTGTGTACACCTTTATTTAGTGTTTTCAAACAACATCCTATAAGTACCTTAGATTTGACCTTGAGCTTCACGAGTTATAGGGCGCAGAAGTGTACAAAATTTGTTTTTTTGCTTATACAGGGTGGACCAATAGTCCTTTAACATTTTGAATGGCCATAAAAAATAAACAAGCGGTATTAAGGATGTATAGGAGATACAATCGGAGACAAAAGTATGTAAAAATTAAAATATCACGAATATTTACCTTTTGTGTATTTTAAGACATTTTTTGAATGTCATAAATGATAATCAAAGTTATAAAATGTATCATGAAATGCTTTTTTCTTTTAAAATCGCATTATTTTACTGAAATGACAAAAATTTTATTTATTTCAAGAATAATTTTGCGAGTGACTGTACCTGGCAGTCCAACCTCACAAAATAAATATTTTTTTAATAAAAATTGATAATTGTTATTGCAAGATGGATAAAAACCTAAAGAATTATGATATTTATAATTACCCTAAATTTTAAACATATTTAAGGCCCTTTTAACGTCGCTATCTATTAAAAACTAATGAGAATAGCAAAAATTATATGGAGTAATAATTAATTTCTCAGGAACGGTGTAGTAAACTGTAATTAAATTTTGCTAAAACTTTCTTCTATTTACCAACAATAACTATAAAAAGTTTGGAAAAAATCAGACCTTTTTTTCTGTATGTTTTAAGCTATTTTATTCGATAAAATGTTGTTTTTCTTATGAAAAATAAAATGGTTTTTACTTTACAAGCTTTCCTTATGATTTTACTTAAAATTTTTTTTAAGAAAAGTATTTTACTCTTTACACCTTGTGATTTTCCCCAATAGCCGACTCCCGAGGAAAACCATACATGTGATTTTAACGAATCTTAAGAAAATAAGAAGTGTTAAATTAAAACTCCAAGAACTACTGAACAGTGTAGTGAATTGATTTGAAATTTTTTTCACTAAAGCATAATGTCACTGAGGACATGAGTACCAATTTTCATCGATATTAGACCATTTTTAATTTTATTTATTTGTCTCCTATACATCCTTCATTGTATTTTAAAGTACACAAATAATGCCCGGTTTCACAAAAGAGGTTTAAAATTCAATCTAGGATTATAATATTCAAACAATATAACAACAATGCATTTTAATTGTTGTAACTATGGTTATAATTTTAATCGTAGTTTAAATTTTAAGATACCTTTATGAAACCCACCATAAGGGTTTCATTTTTTAAATATTACATTATATAACGGGAAATTTTTCATGACCGCCCAGTAAGTGTGGATGGTGAAATGTTTTGTATTTAATTGCGTATGTTTTCTTTAAATTCTTCAATAGTCTCTAGATTGATGATATAAAGTTTATTTTTAAGGTATTGACAGGAAAAAGTCTATTGAGGTCCAATCCGGACTACGGGATGGCCAGTTAATGTCACCTCTTTTGGATTTCAGTGTTTGGCCAAAAATTTCACGAACTGACGCTATAGAATCGTTGGAGGTGTGACATGTTGCCCCGTTTTGTTGAAACCAGGTTCTTTGATTGTGGCCTGAGAAGTTCTGGTACTGTTCTGGGCACATTTAAGGCACTAGACCGCTTTCGAGTTGACAGGCTAGGTTGCTCTCGAACAGGCATTCGTACACGCTCGACGTTTTTCGATTTCCACGATGTCCTGGGTCGGCCGGATCATGTTGAACCTGTCGTTTTGAAGTTCTGCACCTAATTCTGAATCGTTTGGATTTTTGGAGCTTGATTTGCGTTCCGTATATTGAATGAGAACAAAATTTTCGTCTAGATTCGGTCGCAGAATCGTTGTTTCGATAGTACTCGCGAACACGAAGCGCACTTTGTGCTCCGGTAAATGAGGTTATGGCTCTAAATCCCTATTGGCCGCTCTCGCGTTTGGTACCTTCCCCACCTCGATACCTCTATCCGCACGGATGCAGCGGGGTTTTCAAATGTTATGAGACTATTGGTCCACCCTGTATCTTAGTTTCTATGGACTTTAATTGTAGGACATGCTACAGAGAAATTAAAGGGCATAAAATTCTGTGTAAAAAAGTATTCTAGTAGTTTTTTTGTAGGACCAACCGTCTTACCGTAGTATAGGCGTTAAAAGTTTGAGTCCAAATAAGAAGTACTCTATTGCACACTACCTTTGAGGTTGAGTACGAAGCGCGTTTCTTTACATGTGGTATCTCCTTCAGGCCTAATCAACGGTCAAAGTCAGTCAAAATATCCTCTCAATACTTAAACCGGTCAAAACCAGCGAAAACCAAATTTTGTACACTTCTGCGCCCTACAACTCTTGAACCTGAAGGAAAAATCTTGGGTACGTTTAGGATGTTGTTTGAAAACACTAAACAAAGGTGTGCACAAAAATTCAGTACAAAACTGCGTTTTTTACAGTCGGTGAGCAAAATTTCACGGAAACAGCTGAACTCAGTCTCTATAAAGGACTACGATGCTGATACTTCTCCTTCTTAGTAAAAGCAAATCCTTTCAAACACGCATATAATAATAATAATAATATTTAGCGTTACATTGCAGAACAATTTAGCTGTCCGTTAAGGACTTACAAAATCCATTTTTTGAGGTGGATTGGTCCTCGTAATTACACTTTATTAAAGGTCCTTGTGTGTTTTAGCGTCTCTTATTATTTTTCTCCAAGCTGTGCGATCCATCACTTTCTGCCGCCATTCTCTTTCTCCCATTTTCTTGAGATCATCTGTTACTCCATCGCACCATCTTAGTTTTGGTCTTCCTCTCGAACGATCTTCCATGGGTTTCCATGACATTATCGATCTTGTTATTTCCTCGTTATTAGCTCTCATTATGTGTCCCCACCATCGTAATCTCTGGGCTTTGATGTACTTTACAATGTCTTCACCATCCATTTCTTCGAGAATTTCCGAGTTTGTCTTGATTCGGTATTCTCCATTTTCTCGTTTAAAGCCTAATATTGTTCTCACTACTTTTCTCTCAAATATTTGAAATTCATTTTCCTCTCTTCTTGTTATACAGATAACCTCGGCTGCGTAGGCGAGTACAGGTCTTATCAATGTTTTATATATCTTTAACTTGGTCTTTTTTTTAATTTGTTTGTCTTTTAACAAGTGTTTATTTGCATAATACGCTCTGTTACCCGCCTGTATTTTTGCTGTTACCTCTGCATTTCTGTCATTTCTGCAATTAATTTGCACACCAAGATAGCTAAAATCTTGTACATGCTGGTAAACGGTGTTGTCAATTATTAAATCAGATCTGGGGTCATTCTTTTCTTTGGTACATTTCATGTATTTCGTTTTTTCTTGGCTTATACTTAGACCCATTCCTATTGCTTCTCTTTTTATTTTTCTTAATGTATTTATTAGTCCTTTTTGGGTTCTTGATACTATAACGATATCATCCGCATAAGCTATCAATTGACTTTCTTTATTTATAATTGTTCCTAGACAGCCAGTGTTTCTAATTATTTTTTCTAGTGCGATGATTAAGTCAAAATAAAGAGATTTAGGGGCGGACCCACCGCGAAAACCCGTGGAGGCTCCCCCACCCCCTACTCAAAGGGGTGGCGCGCACAGTTGTATATTGAAATGAATTTTCCCCGCTGCTTCAATTTTTATAAAATGGTCGCGGTTTTGGGAGAAAATTACAAATCTTAAAATTTTTGCCCGGCTAACTATTAAAAATTTTTAATTTCTTAATTTTCTTTTCAATCTTAATTTTTAAAAAATGGATATCTTCACTTGCATGCCGGTCAGCTGACCGATAGCCACTTTATCGTTGCAAATGCGTTCTCATTCAAATTCAAAAATCCAATTTATTTAAACAAACCAAAATCAAACACGAAATCAAAAAATCACTTTTATTTTTATATTGAATTAAGGCACAAAATTCAACTCAAAATCACAAAAAAACTTTATTCGAATTCCGACATTTCAAAACTGCTCGACCGTTCGGTCGCTTCGTTGCCAACTGCCTATTATCTCTCCCTCCAATATTTTTAAGTTAAATTTTCAAAATTTGAAAACCAACAAAAAAAAAACATATTATTTGTAAAAATTACACAACATTACCCCCGTTAGATTTTATTGTCTAACTAAGGTTTACAATTAAATCTACACCCGTTGTGTAATTCATCATTATAAATTTTTGAAACATTAAAAAATTTTCAAAACAAACTAAACTATTAATGAAATTAAATACTAACAAAAATTAAAATTTTTCCATTTTTACTAATTATAAACTGAAATAAACTTTTTTTTTAAAAAAAACCTTTTAACTAAATAATTAAATAACTTATTCGAAATTGCTATCCACCTACTTTTCTATTGTTCAATTCACATTTTCATTAAAGGCATATAAGTCACATAAGTGAAATCTTCCCCTAATTATATTCGTCTTCAAATTAATAAGTTCATAAGTATTCTCAGCTACTCTTCGGTTGATCGTGTAAAGGCCTTCGAAAGGAAGTTGCAATTTTTCACACTGGTTAGCTGATCTTTTTCCCACTCTCAAATTTCTAACAATCACTTGATCTTCAATATTAAATATTTTCTTCTTATTTATGATTTTGTTGGCCTTTTTTAAATAATTTTCTCTTTTCTGAATCAATTTCGATGTGGCTTTATGTAAGATGTTTTCAAAATTTATTTCTTCTTTTCTTTCGTCCCATCTCCATTTTACATGTTTTCGGAGTAATTCTAACAATGGTAAAATTTTGTTCGAATAATCTGGAATAAATCGTTTGTAATAATTAAGTACACCAATAAAACCTCGCAATGTTCGCAGATTTCTAGGCCTGGGATAATTGTTTATTTCTTGCAGTCGATCATTGTTTAATTCCACTTTATCTCTCATAATTTTATAACCCAAATAATTTATCTCTTCCTTGAAAAATTCACATTTTTTTATGTTTAATTTTAAACCTGCCTGGTTTAATGCTTCAAGAATAGTTTTTGCATGGTGTTTATGTTTTTGTCCCCATTCCTTAATTTTGAGTTGTTTTAAATTTTCTTTTATGTTTGCCGAAATTTCTACTCCTTTTTCTTTTACCTTTTTTATTATGATTTCATTCATTTCTTCCTCGTTTATTATCGAAGGGTATTCTTTAAAAGTTACATTTACAAATTGATCATTAATTTTTTTTATATCTTCCGAGTAAATTGTTTTTAATTCCATTATTTCTGTTTCGTTGCTCTTTATTTCCTCATTTGCCTTATCGATGTCTAATGTTAGTTTATCTTTCACTTTATCGATAGTTTTATTAAGTTTTATTTCTTGTTGTTTAATTTTGTTGGATAATTCCGTCCTAATTTGATCGATTTTGCTACCGTTTGTCATGATTAAGTTTTTTAGTTCTTTCATTATTTCTTTGTCTTCTGCTCTATTTGCTCTAAATTCGCTTAGCATTTGTTTTAGAAATTTGCTACTCGTGATATCGTCCTCTTCCACTTGTTTTTGGATTTCTTTTATATCACTATCTTCTCTATTCATTTCTATGGTATCTCTCCTTGTGCTTTCCGCTCCTGGAAATCTTTCAAAGTTAGGTGACGCCTGACTTTCTTCTATTCCAGAGTCTTTGTTGTCTTCTTTCTTCTTTTCGTTTTTTTCTTCCTCAGGGTTCATGGTCGGTTCTTTATTTTTTGGTAGTAAAAACATCACTCGAGCTCCACGTTGTGTCGCCAATTGAAATGAATTTTCCCCGCTGCTTCAATTTTTATAAAATGGTCGCGGTTTTGGGAGAAAATTACAAATCTTAAAATTTTTGCCCGGCTAACTATTAAAAATTTTTAATTTCTTAATTTTCTTTTCAATCTTAATTTTTAAAAAATGGATATCTTCACTTGCATGCCGGTCAGCTGACCGATAGCCACTTTATCGTTGCAAATGCGTTCTCATTCAAATTCAAAAATCCAATTTATTTAAACAAACCAAAATCAAACACGAAATCAAAAAATCACTTTTATTTTTATATTGAATTAAGGCACAAAATTCAACTCAAAATCACAAAAAAACTTTATTCGAATTCCGACATTTCAAAACTGCTCGACCGTTCGGTCGCTTCGTTGCCAACTGCCTATTATCTCTCCCTCCAATATTTTTAAGTTAAATTTTCAAAATTTGAAAACCAACAAAAAAAAAACATATTATTTGTAAAAATTACACAACAATATATTTTTTTTTTCTCAAAAACGGTAAAACGGTAAAACATACAAGTTTTACTTAACATAAAGAAATCTAAAAACTAAACTAATTTTATGATTTTAGCCCTTATATTAATTATTACAATAGTTAATTAAATAAGATTATTATATTAATATTCAATACATTAACGTTATCTTATGATAGCGTTATCACAAAGTTTAATGTATGCATCTTAAATAAATCTATGATTAAATTATTACTCATTACATAATTATATAAATACCGAGCTCCAATGTTTGAGGTAATGAAAATTAATGTATTGTGGTGAAACCGAGGAAGTTCTATTATTCGGCTTTATAATTTTGTTTTATTTCTTATCGTTTCTTATGTTTTAAAGAAACAATATTCATGGGTGCTCATCACAGGCAAAAATATTACCTAAGACACAAACTTCCAACACATTTTTTTATTTTTGTAAAAATATCCAGTGAAAAGTGCATAAATTTAAGTTTGTGGATGTATGAAGAAATTTTGAATGGAAGTGAGGGGGAAATTTGGAAAAACGACGTGGTGCGCAGGGACAAAAATGGCATTAACGTTGGTTCGTTCTGGGCAGCGTGGACAAATTTTGCTACGTTTGCAAAATTTGTGATTTTGTGCGATTTTTACCTCGATTGGGGGTGAGATTTTGAGTTTGGAGGTTCGAGTGATCTGTCTCTGCAAGGAAGCTGGAAGAATCGTCGAGTTTTGCCAACTTACAAACATCATTTTCGTTGTTCGATAATTTTTATCAGGCCTGGTGGCCATATTAAAAGGCAGGAAGAAGGATTTTAAACGTGAACGTGAACACGTGAAGAATAAATTTGAAAATTAATAATTTTACGATTACCAGATTGTGCACCATCATCATCACCGTCAACGTACACCATCAAGGTACCAAAACTTTGTTTCGATTCAATAAAACCATAAACTTTTTTATAAAAATTTATTTTATTTTATTACTTTTCAATTATTGTCAATTTTTCTACACATTCACACTTATTACGCCAATAAAATCGGAAGTTAGGGAAGCGTTACAATTAAATGTACTTCCGAGTTTAATGGTCACACGAAAAACACAACTTATGCCTGAGGAAAGTGAGTTTGTCACATACAGAGAAGCACTTTTGAATAAACCTAATTTTCATTTGTTCATACACGAGAATTTGTTTAATTTTAATAATAGAATTCCTCCAAGTGAACCGACTCCTGATAGTCTTGTGTTCTCCGGCAAGAGCAGCTAGTCGAGATAAATTTTTGAGTGCGTACAGGAGCCGGCAATTTTCATAAAATTGCAGGGGACCACGACAGTATGTTAAGTGAAGAAGAACTGTCTCCCAATAATAAGTTTTTAGAAACAATGCCACCACTTTGGCGTCCCAATATCGGTCGGCGTACGCGTAAACGTAAACCAATTATATAATCGTCGAGTTAGTCACACAGACTAAGAGCGTACACAGCGTTTGGAGGATAATCGAAACAGAATTTCTCAAGCGTGATATATACAGGGTGGTCAACTAAGGAATTCCGATTTACAAGCGCTCTAAAATTGTTTTGAATAGGAATAGAGAAGTGGAGTTGGTCTTAAACGAAGGAGGGGCTCATGGAAATTCAGTCGCCATGGTTCGCTGGACGGGTGAGGAGCGTTCGTTCTGTGTGCGCGCTTATTACCAAAATCAAAATTCTTGCATTATTGTGCGTCGTCGTTTTCGTGCACATTATGCTTTGCACAATCAGATGCTCTCACTCGCTCTACGTTTGCATCGTTTCTCACAGACCGTCGACGGTTTATCACTCGCTGAGTGAGAAACGAGTGAGAAACGTAGAGCGAGTGAGAGCATCTGATTGATTTTCAGATTGATCTGAAAAATAAAAATTTTTCCTGAGAACGGGCACCCCCAAGTTGTGAGAATTTTGAGCACGGGCCGAAAGGTCAACGCCCAAGTGACGTGTTTTTTATTTTTATACAGAAATAGGCCGTTACAAAATCGTAAAATCTTTAATCCATCTCTTGATGGGTTTTCCTAGTTCTTGTAAAATGGCTAACTTTTAAAAATGCGTAAATACGTAATACGCCACTGTACACATCGTTAAAAACGATAGAAAAAATTATAATCTTTAATTTTCTACATTAGTAAAATTTAAATTTATTTCTTTAGTGTGGAGTAACAAAAAAAAAAGGTATTACTATGTATTATGGTGTCCACTGCCTATATTTTTAAGCAGTCTTAAGAGAAAAAATACAATTCTTTATCAATTAAAAAATACATGTTAGATCGACTAGTATTTTATTTAAAAATATCGACTAAAATATCCAACTTAAAATATAATTGGGTAACGTCTCTTTCTATTGGTCTGTTCATAGACCAATAGAGTCTGTTCTTGATTACTAACGCTAATATACATATGGAATGTAACATTTAATTTTCTTCCGAATTCCACAGCCAGAAAATTTCTCTTTTTGTTAATTTTGAAGAAAAAAAATATTTTATGAAATGATAATTATATTGCATTTTTTACCAAACTCTAGTATATTCGTACGCCGCTATACGCATTATTTAAAGAGGTATTATAATTTTTTATACACTAATCGATAGAAAAAACAATAATCTTTAACTTTCTACTCTTGATAAATTTTGATCTATTGGGCCGTTCTTGAGTAATTAGCAAAAGTGTCTCCAAAAAAGTTTACCCTTTCCAATATTTTTTGATGTAGAAGGAAAACTTAAAATTTTTTAGTATAAATAAAATATTTATACCATGCAAGGTTTTATTCTCCTTCGATTAGCGTTCGTGGGCCGATTTGCTGTTGTAAGCCCTTTTATTATACAATATTATATTATTAAGCATCCCTGGTTACGATTAGTACTATTAGTTAATAAATTGTTATTAAAAATGAATAAAAAGTGTTTTTTGTGTAACTTCACCGATTCTATACAAATAAATTTTAATAACGTATACCTAGATATGTATATATTTTATTGAATATTTTAATATTAGATATATAAATAATATATACCTACTTATATAATTTAAAGCAATTAAAAGTATACTTCTCAATCGCTCCAGAAAGATTCCCGGCAGTATACTTATATAGTAGTGTTGTTCTTTTCAATAGCACGAAAAAACAGCATGTGCACTCTCTTTCATTCGACAGTCACGTCTGTATGCTGCGTCCTCCTCTATCAAACCTAACAGTATGCGCAATGCTTCTCTGCTCCAATTTTTAAATTTCAAAGCCTGGCAACCGTGATTCATGACCGATTTTCCGCAAGCAACCTTATACCACCGTGTTCACAATAAAATTATCTTTATTTTAATATATGTTTCAACGAGAAAGCAGATCAGTGCAAATTACTAGTAGCGACTCACTTGTTTATGCCCGGCAAACCGGTCATGGGACCAAAAAAAATTAGGCAACCTAATTTTTACATGTTCCTTATGCTTTACACTATCGATTAGTATTAAATTTCTTTGGTAAGCAAGTCAGTGAAATATTTAAAAAAAATTAATTACAAAATTTTTAATTAAGGATAGTCAGGACCATATTTCTTTAGGCAACCCATTCGCGATATATTTGGTAACTTATTATGATTGATAAAAACTACTTTTCATCCGGTAAGCAGATCGGTGAAGGAGGACCTTACTTCGGATCCTGTACTAAACGTTCATCAACAACGTTTGAAATCAAAGAGTTGACTGCTTTAACTAATTCATTGCCTGAATTTTATCCAGGTAATAACCTATCTACGTTCATAACAAGCGTAGATAATTTAACAAAATTTTTAGATCATAAACTTTCAGACACGCAAGTTTACTTGTTTAATGTGTCAGTATTATCAAAAATTAAAAACGAAGCTAGAGATTACCTTAATTTCCACAACCTAACTGAATGGACCGGTATACGCGAAGCACTTTTAAGAAAATATGGCGATCAACGTAATGAGGAGCTATTAATTTCTGCCTTGCGAAATACAATTCAAACAAAAAACGAGAATTTTAATGAATATTACGATAAAATCCTATTAACCCAAAATGATTTGTTACAATACGTACAATTACACGAAAACGATCAAAATATTTTTGCTTTTAAAAAATCACTGTACCAAAAACAAACTTTACAAATATTTTGTTCGGGTTTGTTAGAACCTTATCGTTCATATTTGATGAATTTCGATTTTAATACTTTGGAAGAAGCGTTAAATAAATGTCGTATGTACGATAATAAAATTCAAGAAAACAATTACACGGATTATATACGAAGAATGCAAACTGATCGACAATTTAAACCCACCATACAACCGACGAGATTTCCACCAACAATAAAACCTGCACACCTAAATCAAAGTGCTTCATGGAGCAATAATTATCAACAACGAACACCACAGGTGTCTCAATTTCAACCGAAACCGTTTACTGGACTCATCAACAAACCTTTACAGCAACAATCAACATCTCAGTTCCAACCAAGACCATTTACTGGACCTATCAACAAACCTTTCCAACAACAATCAAGGTTTCCCACAAATAGGCAAGTTTTTGGGACAAAACCTGGGCCACCCCTACAGAAAAACTACTACAAACCGACACCAATGTCTGTACAAACTACTGCATTCTCAAGGAAACCTAACCAATATCAAACAACGAATCGGCCCACCATTATTTCTGAAGAACTCTTCAATAATGAAATCGAACTTGAAGAAAACTTAAACGACAACGAACATGGAAATTACTACGAAGAATATCCACAGGACATAGAAAATTTCCAATCACCAGACTGGATGTACGAAAATCAACAAGAAGAAAATTTTCACGTACCAGCCTCGGAAACTCCACCACAGTAGACTTGAATTCAATTTGTTCTCAAACTAAATTACCATTTTTTTATTTACCCCATTTAAATTTGAAAGTTTTAATCGACTCCGGCGCTACCGATTCTATCATTAACTTTGATGTCGCTCAAAAATTTAAAAAAATTTTCTTTTCTGAACCTTTCACCGTTTCAAGTTTAATATAATTTAAAATATCCACTTTTATTCGAATTAGGTATCAATGACCCCATGAAAATTAGAATTGTTAATTGGCATAAAAGATTTGACGTTCTTATCGGGACCAAAGATTTAGAAAATTTTGAAGCAAACTTAGATTATAAAAATAAAATCCTTGCATTACGAAATACTCAAATACCATTTTTTCTCGAATTTAACAACAGTCATGTTAACGAAAAACAAATCAACAAAAATTATTTAAACATCCCCGTCTCGGTCGATGAGGGTGAAGTTCTGATACCACGATTAAAGTTAGAAAATAATCTTGAAATTCCGGAATGTCTTGCGATAGCAACGAAAGGTACATGTAAAATTCCACACCCAATCGAAGGTATAGAAATAAATTTCAAAGAAAGGGTCAACGTATTACCCACAGACTACCTAAACATAAAACAGAAGAATGCTACATCATCTAACAACAAAAACATTCACGAACTAATCCGAACAACACATTTAAACGCAGAAGAAAAACGAGAGATTTTAAATCTGTGTTCAAAATTTCGAGAAATATTTTACCACGAAGATGCCGACCTCACTTTTACTAGCCATGTAAAGCACAAAATAAGAAGCACAGAAGAAGATCCGACTTACGTTAAGTCCTTCAGACACCCTCAATCGATGCAATCCGAAATCCAAAAACAAATACAAAAACTTTTGAACAACAAAATCATACGACCATCAATATCACCGTACAGCTCGCCTGTATGGATTGTTCCGAAAAAAATGGATGCAAGTGGTGAAAAGAAATATAGAATGGTAATAGATTACCGCAAGATAAACGAGAAGACTATAGAGGATAAATATCCGATTCCACGAATTGAAGAAACCTTAGACAATCTTGGTAAATGTGTCTATTTTACGACACTAGATTTAGCACAAGGATTCCACCAAATTGAGATGGACCCCGAGTCAATCGAGAAGACAGCGTTCACTGTTAATCATGGACACTACGAATACCTGCGGATGCCGTTCGGTCTAAAAAATGCACCTGCAAGTTTCCAAAGACTAATGGAAGAAATCCTAAAAGAATACCTGTACAAATTCTGCCTTGTTTACATGGATGACGTAGTCATCTTCTCAAAATCTCTGCATGAACATCTAATCCACATTAAGAAAATATTCCAACTTTTTAAGGAGGTGAATCTAAAAATCCAATTAGATAAGTCTGAGTTTTTATCTAAAGAAGTAGCATTCCTTGGACACATCATCACACCCGAAGGAATAAAACCCAATCCAATTAAAATTAAAGCTATTCAAGAATATCCGATACCGAAAACAATCAAAGAGGTTCGATCCTTTTTAGGCCTAGTAGGATACTACCGACGTTTTATTTCTAACTTTGCCAAAGTTGTGTCACCCATAACGAAATGCCTCAAAAAGGATTCTAAAATAGATATCAAAAATGAAGAGTACACGGAAAGCTTTAATCTGTGCAAAGAATTGTTAACCAACGCACCAATTCTAGCTTACCCAGATTTCGATAAACCCTTTATCTTAACCACAGATGCGTCAAACGTTGCAATAGGATCAGTTCTTAGTCAAAACAATAAACCTACTGCGTATTATTCAAGAACGCTTAATTCAGCAGAAAAGAATTACAGCACTATCGAAAAGGAACTTCTAGCGATTATAGATGGCACCAAACATTTTAGACCATACCTGTACGGAAGAAAATTTACTGTTGAAACAGATCATAATCCTCTTGTGTGGCTACACAAAATCCGCGAATCTAATTCTCGATTGATACGTTGGAAATTGAAGTTAGGAGAATTTGATTTTTATGTTGTTTACCGAAAGGGGAAGGAAAATGTAGTAGCAGATGCCCTATCCCGCATCGAAATAAACAACAAAGAAATAGATGAAATTTCAATGGCACCACAAATACAAGAATTACCAGATATCGAAGAACTAGATAGAATTATAAACGATTCGTCACGAGAAAACCTACCTGAGTATGAAGAGGTTCGTCAAGACCTAGAAAATACGATACACTCAGTAAGTAATGAGAACGATGGCAAAGTAATTCCAATATCAGAACAACCCGTGAATAACTTCAGCAATCGGTTAATTATAACTGCTGGAGACAATTATAAAGTTTGCCTGAAAAAACCGTTTAAGAAAAACCACTACACCATTGTCATAAAGAAAGAAAACAAACAGGAAGAATTACCTAAGATGATCAAAGAAGTTGTTAAACCAAATTCAACCTACGGAATCTACTGTAAGGATCCAGACCTAAAGGATGAACTGATTACATTATGTAAAACGTATTTCAACAATTCTGTAAAATTCGTCTTTTCAAACTCATATCACATTGACGTACTAGAAGACGAAGAACAAAAAGACATCATAGCAAAATACCACGACGAGACTCACACCGGTATTGTAGAAACATACAACCAATTAAGATTAAAATATTTTTGGCCAAACATGAAACCAATGATAACTAACGAAATAAACAAATGCGAGTTATGTCTACAATCGAAATACGAAAGGCATCCCTACAACATTAAATTTCAAGGACCCCTAATGGCACGAAAACCCTTTGACACCCTTTTTATCGATACATTTTCGTTTCAAAACTGTAAATTCTTAACAATAATTGACTCATTTTCCCGATATGCCCAAGCCTATTTCATAAAAGACGGAACCGGTGTTACGGTATTAAACAAAATTCGTCACTATTTTACGCATCATAATTATCCAAAACGAATAGTCTGCGACCAAGGGAAGGAGTTCTTTAACAAAACATTCCGCGAACACTGTCAGCTCTTTAAAATAGAATTACATTTCACCACTGTTAACAACCCAAATTCAAATTCACCTGTAGAAAGATTGCACTCAACCCTAATTGAAAAATTAAGAATTTTAAAACTAAAAGAACCTAACGAAAGCCCCCAAAATCAAATGATTACCGCTATCCTAATCTACAATCAATCAATTCACTCAGCAACCGGTTTATCACCTTTTTCCATCCTATACGGCCCTTATGAGCACGAAATTGACATCGAACTCGACATGACTATTTACGAAGCATATAACAATAAACGAAAAAATGAAGTTTTACCATTTATTGAAAAAATCTATCATAAATGCCTTAATAAAGAAAAGTCAATTTTAGAAAAAAGAAACCAAAGTAAACAAGATCCCCCAGACATAAACACGGACATAGTTTATATTCAAAAAAACAAACCAGGTAAAACAGACCCTCTATATGACAAAATCCAAATTACAAAAAAATCTGGTAACACAATAGAAGGAAAATCGGGAAAAGGAAAATCAACAAGTTCAAACATTAGGAAAGTAAAAAGACTAAGAAAACATATTTCTTTGCAGGACCCTGATGAACCTGGGACTAGTACAGTTCACGATCCCAATGAAAGTGACACCGATTCAAACTAATGGATATTTTGGAGAAAATCTAGGAATCGCGAAAATTCATTCTCATTATCACAAATTTTATTTCTTTCATAATCTCACTCAATTAGAAATTACCCTAAGACAATTAATAGCTAATACTTTTATTCTAGAACATAAAATTCCACGAAACACCTTTTTATCACAACGATACCTTCAATTAAAATCAGAATTAATATCAACGGAAAACTCATTAGAAAAACTTTTACACCTTAAACAAAAACGCGGTTTGATAAACTTCTTAGGAAATACAATAAAGTTCATTACTGGTAACCTAGATGATGACGATTTACAAAACATCAATAAAAATTTAAATTTAATTTTCTCCTATCAAAAACAATTAACTAATAAAATTTCAGAAATAACTTCATTTGCAGAACATATCACTGCTCGTTATGAACAAGATTTAAAAGAAATAACCAATTTTCAAAATGAAACAGCTAAAGCATTCAAATCTTTGACAGATTTAACAAATATTGATCAACTAATAGAATTTCAATTTTATAATATTCAAAATTTTCAAAAAAGAATTAAAATAATAGAGAGAACTATTAATCTAGCTAAATTAGAAACCCCAAATATTGAACTGATAACTCTTGCAGAATTACGTCAAATTTACCAACTTTTGATAAGTACTTATTCACACGACCGGCTTCTATTCTTTGAAGACGCACATCTTTTTGAAATATTAAACATGTCAAAATTTACGTTAATGATTACTAACGATGCAATAATAATGATACTAAAAATTCCCATATTAAACCCAATTCCATTTGCAATCACAAAAATCTACCCAATACCAAATAAAAAATTCCAAGTCCTCATTCCACCAACATCCTATCACTTACAAAATGGCAAACATGAAAAATGGTTGAAAAAATGCTCACATGGGATAAATCAAACTATTTGTTACGATGAAACCCTTACAACATGCAAACTTGAAAATTTACGAAACTGTTCAATGGCTCAAACAAATGAAAAACATAACGTTTATGCCGTGCTAAACACAGGTATAATTACTAGTTTTGAACCACCAGAAGAAGTCGTTGAAAACTGCAATCACAACATTAATAAATACCAGCTACGTGGAACGAACTTTTTACAATCAAGATGTGAAGTCATAATCCATGAACAAATGATCAGCATGGAACACTTCAATTATACGGTTCCACCGCCCACAATTTACCAAAAAAACCCAAAGGGACTATACGAAGTTAATCTCAGAATGGAACACATGGAAAATCTGGAAGATCTTAAGCAAGACCTCAAAAGGATAACCGAAGATCCCATTGTAACACCACTAATTGTTAATTACGTGCATTATTCAGTCACCTGTATAATCATTATTTTTATTATAATTTGTGTAACCATTTTAATAAAATTTAGGAAACAGCTCTATGATCGAATATTTAAAAAGAAAACCATAATCAAGATTTCAAAAGAAAATGCTATGGAGTTGAACCTAGTTCTACCTAAAACGAACGAGGACGTTCCAAATTCTTAAGGATGGAGGAATTATGTAATGAGTAATAATTTAATCATAGATTTATTTAAGATGCATACATTAAACTTTGTGATAACGCTATCATAAGATAACGTTAATGTATTGAATATTAATATAATAATCTTATTTAATTAACTATTGTAATAATTAATATAAGGGCTAAAATCATAAAATTAGTTTAGTTTTTAGATTTCTTTATGTTAAGGTTGTGATTTTATTAGTGGGAGACATAAGCTCCTCCCCTTTTATTTGCTGACCGATAGTTGCGTTTTAAAAATTGAACGTGAATCCCAACAACCTTTTTGCAGGTCTCTTGATTGTTTTCAAGAAAAAAATTGTTCGTCTTTGCTAAACTAGAATTGTAAATTGTAACATTTTTATTAGCCTAAGGGCCGATCTTTTCATATTTAAGTTATACGTCAAGTAGTTACTTGACGTTTACTTTACTTGGGCTTTTTAATGGTTGAATAAGTCAGTTCGGTCTTTTCATTCAATTTTATGAAACCAGTAACTACTTGAAGTATAAGTACGGTTGGTATTATGATTAAAACTAAAATTTAGCGCGAATTGAACTATTAGCTCAAATTTACTTAAATATAAAAGTCATTGATATTAAAAATTTTTAATTTGGTACAATTGTAAATGTCAAAATAAACATTTAAGTTTGGAAAAATTCGCATAAAGCTGAAAATTGGTATATCGTAGGTATTCTGCGAATAGTCAAAAATCAAAAATCAAAGATATCTGTTTTTCGCATTTTTCTTGTAAAAGGTAAATGTTATTGTAAAAATAAGTCAGACAAAAATTGCAGATCATGCAATCCCCCACAAAAATTATTGTTGTCATACTTTCTTCCTACGAATCACCTATCCTGAGATATCGCGATTACAAAAATTGGTGAAGTCATATTCTACATATTATAATATGCATACATTTCCGCACAACCTATGAGGAGTGTACGTGTCACAGTTTTTTCAAGAAGTCCCATAAACACAATAACTAACCGTTATATCAATTTGAAATTTAAAAATTTGTCACCGATAAAGAAGTTGATAGGCTGGGCGGAGCTTACGGTCGGTCGAGAGAGAGCAGTGCCTTTCCCCGCTCGGCGTTACTATAGCGCGAAGCTCAAGTCCCGACCTCGTGTTTATAGCGCGATACGAGTGTATTATAATATGCATACATTTCCGCACAACCTATGAGGAAGTGTACGTGTCACAGTTTGTTTACCAGTATCTACCGCACTGGTCACGGCCAGTCTTGCTCCAATATTGAATCAGATACAACAGATGAGGATTCTTATGATATCAATGAGACAACTGATACGTCTCTCTCAAGGGGGTGATCACTTTAGATTTTGCTTTCCACAGATTTTATGAAAACTTCACGAGATTTTATAAAAATAGTACAAACTTTCAGAAACTTTATAAAAATTTATTGTTGAAGATTTTATGAGATTTCACAAAGACTTCATGCAGACGAATTTTTTTCCTTTCCACAGACTTCATTTAGTGATTACCCCCTTGTGGTCTTTCTTATTATAACAATCTACAGAAATCCAGTAAGCAGAGGAAGAAGAAAGCAAAAAAGACATCACTGTTGAAGTAGTATTTGTAGATCATCGGTCAGACTAAAATTTTCCCAAAATCAACAAAAATCTTCTACTT
Source organism: Cantharis lateralis (assembly GCA_963170105.1). NCBI lineage: Eukaryota > Metazoa > Arthropoda > Insecta > Coleoptera > Cantharidae > Cantharis > Cantharis lateralis. Next base: position 18,674,280 of record OY720629.1, read on the forward strand.
CATAGTCTAGTCAAAATAGACAAAAAAGTAGCAAGTTTGCAAAAATTCGCATTCATGAACATAAGAATTCTAAAAACGTCATTTTATTTTAAATCTGTAGTAAGCAGAATCATAGTTCGTTTTTTGTCCACCAACTTTATCATGCTAATAAATATTTACAGGTCTGTAGTAGGTGCTTATAACTTTACTAGCCTATAAGCTGATTTACTAGGTTACTAAATTTTACTAGTAGTTGAAAAGACCGAAAAGTAACTTACTTGTAGATTAAAACTTACTTGGGGTTTACTTGAAGGTGAAAAGATCGGCCCTAATTATACAAAAATATTATTGCTTTAGTTATTCATAATAAAAAATCTTGGAGATTAATTATTTCTTATACAATGTTCATTATACAAAAGTCATTTAAAAATACAGCGCTCTCTGCTTTTCTAAAGCTCCACTAAAATTTTAGCAATCTGTAAATTTTAATCAAATTTGCTGCAATAAAAATATCGAAATCGATCAGAAAATTATTTGACCAAACGTCGAAGGTTGCTTCGAAAATAAACCGAATTTTTTAAATGTTTTAGTTTTAATCGAAGGATAATATATTTGCGGTTGTTCTAAAGGAATTTTTAAGACGATCTGATTTAAAACGACTTTTAAAAAAAATAAAATCTGTGTAAAATTGTATCAACTATTTTTCGGCTGTTTTGAAAACTATCGTATTTTTAAAAGTAATTATCCGATCGACTAGAAATTTTGTCTAGAACAGTTGTTGAAGCTTTAAGATTCTAAAAATTGAAAAACAATCAAGAAATTATGTTTCGTTTTGAAAATTCTTACGACGTTATGTTGATTTTTGTTTCCTATGCGCTCCCATGTGCATGAGAGAAAGAGTACTATGCATTTTCTGTCTCACTTATGCCCACCTTAAGTAAAACTTGTATGTTTAGAAACTGAAAAATAAATCTTTTTTAAAATACCAAATACAACGTTTGGTATTTAATTATATATATAGATTATCCACTTGAACATGCATACCAACATTATTAAATTAAATTTTTAATTATGAAATGGCCAATCACAGTTTACTAAAACCTAAAATTTTGCTTATTTCCCTCTTTCACTGCCTCTCTGTTACTCCCGCATTTGAATTATCTCCTGTTTTGTAAGACCTTGTTTCCCGTTTAAGACCTGCGAAGGTTTTTGTTAACTGAGAGGGGGGGATAAAGTCTAACCTATAAATTTTTAATGAATAAATACAGGAGCGGAGTAAAGTCAAACAGAGCGAGGGAAGGTGTAAAGTCAAACATTTATAGATTAATAAATTAATCGGTAGGAGTTTAGGATTAGAATTTGTAGTGGAGGGTAAAAATAAACTTACATGCACTAAATCGGGCCTTTTATGGTTCCTCAGATGTTAAGGTTACAACGTGTTGATGTACACTGGAAGACCGAGCTAAGAAACTCTGTCAGGTCCGATATTGGAAGCCAGATTTCTATAGAGCGATAATCGCTGCGGTAATCCGAGTTCCACCTTGCTTAAATTTGGTATTGTAAAAGAATTTGTAGGAAAACGGTGAAAGTGTGTTTATGCTTATTATCTCCAATTAGGTTGCTAAGGGTCAGTTGTATAAAGCTCAGGTAAGAGTTAAACCAAGTTTAACTCACTGAATATCCAATGACAGTGCTCAAAACCCTGAGTTAACTCTGATCCAAGGTTGATCTTCTGTTATACAACTGGCCTTAAGTAGCCTCTATATCTGTTAATCTCGAATTAACCAATTTTAATCTTAAAGAACAGATAATACACTTTGATCTTAGCTGATAAGCCGAAAAGCGATACTTTTGGAAGAATCAGAATCAGAATCTCGAAATGACATTATGGAATACCGTGCTACCTTCCTGCGTTGAAGTTGCAAAAGTTGGCAAGACAAACGCTCACTTACCTACCTTCACTTGCTTCAAAATTTCTTCTATTACCTTGTCTATCCTCTTATCAATATCTGTTTTAACTTCCAATTCAAGTCACTTTTCCAAAATCACCAAATTTTTTCAAATATTATTATTCTATTAATTATCAAAATTACTGTTCTTCAAAATTATATTTTATTTTTATTAATACAACAAATTTTTTAATCAAAATCATCGGAGTTAAAATTTTCGTCCGGCTCTTCCGCCATGTTCGACAAAAAAGCCCTCATTACACTGAGAAAAAAGATTTGCAGCTGTAACTAAATATTAGTAATGATAAATAACTATTTGATTGAAAATGGCACCAGCACATACGACAATAGTTGTGTATACTAAAATAATTTAGTTACTTATTTATCAAAAGAAACACATTTTATTAGTTAGTTAACAAATAAAATTAATAGAGAGAAATAAATTTTGCTTTTAATATTTACTAAAATGCTTATTAAGAAGAAATAATATTTATTAGTTAATGGCTTAGAATATAAAATAGGAAGGAAGGAGCGAATGTGCTATAACATATGAATCAGTACGAGTCAAAAGTCGTGGGTAGAAGCTCCGCCCAGGATGCCACTTTTGTTATAGGTGACTCATATTTTCAAATTTTAAATTGATATTATGGTTAGTTGCAGTGTTTGTTGGACTTCTAAGACCAGAAAAACTCATAAATGTGGTATAACTTGGCACGAGTAAGTACTTAGAGTTATTTAAATAATTTTATAACAAAAACATTAATTTGTGAGGTTACTGACCATAATCTGCTTGAATCATTGGCGTACATATTACGAAGTAATCCTATATAATAAATTATTTACATTAAACGCCGCTTTTATAATTTATATTTCCAAAAATTTAGATGAGAAAGGCTATTTAGTTGAAAAATATCAAAATTCCGGAATATTGGTCTCCAACTCGATCGTCATGCATGTGTTCAAAACACTTTAGTGACTATGCTACGCTCCTGGCAATTATATTAACCATCCGCCATAGTCCACCACGTTGACTCGGACTTGGTATTCATACACTCCTTCCTCCCTATTTTATATTCTAAGGTTAATGGCCATAATACCTTTTTGTGAAATAAACTAAACTTGACGTATTACATTTACCAAAATGATTTGTTATAGAAATAATATTATTAATTAGTAAATTGCGATAATATCATTATCGTTTTATTATGATTATATTTTAAATATAAATAAAATAATTTGTTTTAGCAAATAATATAGCCAGTGGCGTAACAAAAAGGTGTGGATCTTGGGTTCCAAATTACAAATCGTGCCACTACAACATATGGAATAAATTTGACTATCGAATTTTCTATCGAGTAGTAAAAAATCAGTGACGGCTCGTGACATTTTCCAGTGGGAGGGCACAAAATAAAAAAATTGTTTTTAAAATATTTATTTTTAATGAAAATCTATTCTTCTATTATATTTGGTTTTGGGATGGGAGGGCACGTGCCCCTGTGCTCATTATTACAAACCGCTACTGTAAAAAATACGATTTACTAATATCAGAAATAACAACTAAACCTTAATGTGGTCATTATTAAATAATTGAATTGGAAAACCTCTTTCATAATCATTTTATGGCGACAACTTTCCTGACGAATTGAAGTTATTTGCTGTGAATCCAGTTCACAAGAAGAGAAACAGACTTGTCCTAACTATAGTCCCATTAGTCTGACGTCAAGTATGCCAAAAATATTTGAATATGCGATGTTGCACAGATTGCAGTGTCACATGCAGGGCCGCATTTAGACTAGATTTTCAAGGGGGGGGGGGGAGGTCTAAAAGTTAAAAAAATATTATTTAAACACTTCAAGTTTAATTTTTTTGTTTTAGTTTTAAAGACTGTTATAATATCATGGAGGGAACTATCAACAATATTTGCAGCATGGCTTTCGATGCTCTAATTCTACTATGTCGGTGATTGATAATTTTCAGATGCAGTATGGGTGGTTTCGATCGCGGGAAGCGCCCTGTAACGTGTCAAAATTAGTTTTGACCGTTTCATTTCGTTTTCAAGCTACGCCGCTGGATCGCTTTAGTTTTTGAAAATATGTGTGGTTTTGATAAGCGGCATTACACGGAAATTTCGAAAGGTATGGACGTGTAATCTTGGTGTTTGTCCATTTTTAGTTTCTATTTGTTTTAATATCATTTAATTTTGCCGGATTAGCGGCACCCAGGTTACTGGTAGTTCGTTACAATTATTATTATTATTATTAGTTATTTGGTTTATCAACTTTTTGTTTTCGTCGTCGTGAAATGGAGATTTATCTATGTTGGAAATCTTTTATCCACCCATATGGTTTCTTACCTTTATTTTTGGTTTTACGATGACGTTGTTTTAATACGTCACCTGTTGGAGGAATTGGGGGGATGACGAATATTTTGAGTGCGAAGAATGGTTCATTTTACCCTTTTGAATTTTGATTCCTGATGGTTGGTTTTTGTTCACAAGAGGATGTTTTCTTGTGAAGTGTTTATACCGGATGGGTCAAAATATCATTTCAAGTTGGAGAGCCAAACTTTGCAGATTTTCCTTTTTACCATCTTTATATTTTGGGATGTCACACCTCAACTTTCAAGCAGATGATTAGATTTGAAGATGCTTCCGTGAAGATTAATTGATTTGTAGTCATACTTACTCGTTTGATGACTCTTGGAACTGGCAGGCATGTTGATTTTTTAATGAGTATTTTGTGTTCTCTATTTTGTAGACTTTCATTCCTGGATGGTAGACCAATTGAATGATGAAGTAATGTTGTTGATTTCGAAAGGTCCTGACGGAGGAAATATACTTGCAGAGTCGCGAAATTGGTGGTACTGCATTCAGGGTAAGTCTGATAGAGATGCATATACTTATTTATTGATGATGCTGTGTGCCAGGTTTTATTTTGAGTCAATAATCCCGAGTATTTAAAATTCGGTGTGCGATTAATCTTTGCCGGAGCATAACTTCGATTTTATTGGGTTATCCTCTTCAAGGATACTGAACTGTATTTTTTTTGACTGAGTTTACCCTTCAGGTAGATGTCAGTTCTTCAAATTTGCCATTTTTTATTTTTTTGTTTCCTAGTACATAGTCCTCAATTACGTGCTAGTTTTACTTGCCGATTATGTGTGTGTTTTATGTTTTACTCTTAATTTAGTGAATTAATTAAACATGTCGACCTCAACTATTTTTTCTATCTTTGTTTATACAATAAATCGACTCTTCACTACTTCTTAGTTTTATTTGTATCAACTGGCGTCCACTTTAACATCAATATTTCCATTTGGCTGAGATGAGTTCTGAGTATGAAAAGGACCTAATGGAACCGAATCCACGATGTGTTCCGAAACACCCACGCTCTCGAGAACTGCGTTTTAGGTAGCTAACGTGTACAGAACATCTACGGTTAAGCAAGTGGCTGTTGTAGCGTAAATTGAGCAGTTTGCGGTACAGCCCGGCGACGGTTTTTTGTTACTTAAATAGAACATTTGATTGCGTGGATCACCCTCTGCTGATGGACAAGCTGGAGCAGTGCCGTAGCAAAAGTGTGGAGATCGAGACTTTACCTTAGGCGGCAGCTGAGGCGCTAAATCTTGGAAAAATAGATTTTGAAGATGTTATTGATTTGATTCCAAAAAAGCGGAAAAGAGCCTAAAAAAAAGCTCATCACCATAATTGTGATTCTGAAAACATTTGTAACTTTTTTGGGGTATGGTACTGAGCCAGAGATATACGGAGTGTGTGGTGGCTGACTGGTTCCACTAGTATGCGGACGACACTTCTAGAGACGTGTTGTCTTATCTATATCCTTGCAATTCGAAATCACAGAATCGTGATAACCTTCAGCTCCGATTGGATTCGGGAGAAGTTGAGAAAAGATCCAATGTTAAATTCTTAGGAATAAATACTGTTGATAGATTAACTTTTAAGAGTCACTGTGTTTCTCTTCTTGGTCGCCTCAACTCGCTGTGCGTACTCAAATGCGTAGCTTCTAAAGGGTTCTCGACATCGGTGCACTTTGCTTAATTTATTAGAGACAGATTAATTCGAGAATATTCTACGTTATCTGTTTTAGGGGTTCTTCAACGATGGCTAAAGTTGTCTTCATTGCTCAGAAGAGAATTCATAAATTTATTGTAGGCGACGGTAGTCGTGACTCATGTAGACCACTGTTTGTGGGTTTGAAGTTGCTTTCCTTGCCAAGTTCCTTGCCCCGGAACAGAGGTAGATTTAAAGGTCACGTTGGGGTTCACATCCCAAGTTAGGGATATTTTTTTAGATAAAAAGATTAAAATAATACAACTCTACCAATCTTAGAAGGGACGTTAGAAGGCGTGGCTAGAGCTGATAATATTTAAAATGTACAGTCAGATGAAGAAGTTTCTCGGCGCAAATATTTAAAATCCATAATTTATTTTGTCGAATTTCAGTCAATTTATGAAGGTTTGTTCTAGAAAGGACCCCTTTTTATGGACAATAAAGCCCAAGTATAGATAACACGAAACTGAATAAGACAAACAACCACGACAAATGTAAACACACGCAATGATTTGTAACTTTTACAACAGAATGTACTAGGCAGCCTGATAAGTCCCTGAATAATGAAACACGGAAACATTTTTTTGGTCACATTAGGTTTTATTTCTCAACATACTCTCCTTTTAGGTCGATACAACGAGTCCAACGATTTTCTAACTTTTTTATACCATTCGAATAGTAGTCGATCGGAAGCTCCTCAAAATAGACCTCAGTTTCAGCTATGAGCTCCTCATTTGTGTAAAAACGCTTACTGATGAGCTATCTCTTCAGGTTTGGAAACAGATAAAAGTCGCTGGGGGGCAGGTCTGGCGAATACGATGGCTGAGGGACCACTTCAAACCCGATTTCGTGCAATTTTGCTTGTGCAACTAGCGATGAATGAGCAAGCGCATTGTCGTGATGATAAAGGATTTTTTTCTTCTTTAAATGGGGCCGTATTTTGGTAATTTCAGTTTTTAAACGATCTAATAATGAGGAATAATATGCGCCAGTTATGGTTTTACCTTTCTCAAGGTAGTCGATGAATATATTAATCCATGCTCATCCCAAAATACGGAGGCCATAACCTTTCCAGCCCATTGTTGCGTTTTTGGACGCTTCGGAGCACTTTCACCTAGAAAAACCCATTGTTTTGACTGTTGTATTGACTCTGGAGTGTAGTATTGAATCCAGGTTTCATCCATTGTTATGAATCGACGCATAAAGTCTTTCGGATTTGCCGTAAACATGATCAAATTCTGCTGGGAGGTTGTAACAAGAATACGTTTTTGGTCGACTGTGAGCAAACGCGGCACCCATCGCGCGCAGAGCTTCTTCATACCCAAAAACGCATGTACTATATTACCCACACGTTCCATTGACATGCCTATAGCTTTAACTAGCTGCCTTAATTTAGCTTTGGAATCATTCAACATCATATCATGAATTTTTTCGATGTTTTCTGGTGTAGTGACCTCATTCGGGTGTCCAGAACGTTCAGCATCATCGGTGCTCGTACGACCACAATGAAATTCAGTAAACCATTTATAAATGGTTCCAATCGATGGTGCAGAGTCTGGGTAATACTTATCTAGCTTGGCTTTGGTCTCGGTTATCGTTTTCTTGCGTAAATAATAGTGTTTAATCAAAACTCGAAACTTACTTTTTTCCATATTAAAAAATACTCTTTGGTTGGTCGCTTCTCAGTACTGTAACTTGTAAATGCGTAATCATAAATGGCTGCAATTTTGACAAACGTCATTTAAAGAATCAAGCTTGTCAAAAAAAGTTCACATTAATGTATACTAAAGCCATCTCTTCGAATTTTCAGGGACTTATCAGGCTGCCAGGTACTTTAGGCATAACTCGGCATTTATTGGTTCATTCCAATATTTTTCAAATTAGTTGGCATATTTTCCGAGGCATTTGTAAGCTTGGTGTAGCTGTACATTATATAAAAAAATTATAAAATATTTAAAATAATACTAGTTAAATAAACTCACTAGTTAATAATTTTCAAGTTTATTATAAAAAAATTAATTATTTTCAGAAATATATCTTGTAAGCCTTTATAACATAATGTTATAAATATCACTTATGTAAATATCATTCAAATCAATCGGATCAGCCGTTTTGAGCGTGTACCTTTCTCAAATTTTCAACTTATAAATAAATAAATAGTATCTAATTATTATGAACTTACTACATAATATGCTTTAGCTTGATTTGAATAAAAAAAATTATAAACTAGACTTTTCGATACAAAATAGATCCTTTTTTAAAATACAAAAATATTGAATAGCTGTTATTGCACCCTAATGTATTTGTATGTGCCAATGTGCCCACAAAATTTTAAATTAATCCGTTTCTAAGATGAACTATTACTATTAATAATATTTTAAACATCTGAAAATATCTTGCCTTAGAACAAAATTTTAGCGCAGGTTCTAATAGTTTTGTCTCTATTTTCTAATATAAGTAACACAGTTTTTGGAGTCTGTACGTGGTAAACAATTATTTAAAAATAAACTTTTAACTCTTTTAAAAACCAGCATGACGCCCTACATGGTATCTAATTTTTTGATTCCTCATCGCAATCGCTGATACAGGGAAGGGGGAAAGGGTGCAATTGCCTTTCCCTGACTCACGACCGAAGCACTTTATTTTGAACAATTGAGGTCAAAATAAGAACTTGAGGACATAATTATTCAAATAGATGTATTACATGGACATAACAAACTAAAATTTTATCAAATTCTTTGGTTATATCGAATTATCTGGAAGATCGGTAAAATCATATAAAAATTGCCCCCCCCCCCTCAACGAACTCTTGTATCTGCACTTGATTTTTTAAACCGTTTTGAGATGACTATCCCAAAAACTCAGAGCGCACAATATCTTCTATTTTATATTTGTGTATTTTAGAAAGTACGAATTTCATCTCAAAAAATCTAGATTTTTGTTATAAAATTCGTTATATTTTATTTAAAATATAAAATAGGCAATTAACTATGTGCTTATGTTTTTACTTTCATTCCGATCAAGTGTAATTTAATATAGTTCGATGCAGAAAACTTGCTTGTGATTTACCATATTTTAAATTTTAATTATAATAATCGTGTTATTACAGTAGGTATATTTTACTTATCGTTACTTTATAGATAAATTTAAATAGTTACGGATAACATCTCAAATTTATGTATTTATTATTTTTGTTAAAAAATTGTACACATGTACAAATATGCTTACACTACTAGTAATGCACCTGTTTTAGCCATCGTACCAGTTTTAGCCACTGGCAGCATTATTTTATTAAAATAAGGCCGGGTCGCAAAATAATTATATAACGCAAATAAAATTTGCTGATTGAAACACCTACAATCATAAATGCTAACTTGTACTTTTTTTTATCATGATGGAAGTTTATAATATTTGCTTCCGAGTACAGTAGCTTGTGAAACCGTATGTATTGTTAACAATTTTCTTTAGGAGGTGATACATAGTGTTTAAGTACTTTTATAAAAACATTCGATAGTAAACTGTTATAAGTTAGTTTAATAATTCAGGTAAAGCATTAACTTTTCTTTCTTTACAAAATTTTGTAATTTCTATTCAAATACTTTTAAATTTGGGGATGTCTATAAGTGGAACCTTATTTTACACGATATTTCCATTTATAGCCATGAAGATGGCTAAAAGTAGATATCTTATGTTCTAGCTTTAGCCATTCGTGTTTATCCGTATTTCACCCGTATTTATTTACAGTTTTTTAATTCTAATTCACAGCCCCGAATCTACAACTTTTTCAAACCGGCGCAAAAATTTGACATTGTACTCCAACATTTGAGTTTAATGATTTTAAAAATCTGACGAAATAAATAAACTGAGTTCAAAAATCAACTTAGAATGCGTTCCAAATTCAAATGAACATTCGCGATGCCCCCTTGAAGTGACGACCGGGTCTCGCACCCCGGTTTGCCCCCCTTCATTCTAGATCCGGGGCTGCTAATTCTATATTTTAATGCTTATATCTCTACATATCGTTATAGATATAATGGCACCATTTACTGCCAAAAAGATATCCAAAACTCAGAACAACACAATAAAGCAAAATAAGGGTCCTATTCACCAATTACAATTTACAATTTATTTGAGTAACACAAGTACTGGAGTTTTGGATTTATTTAAGCATACTGTAGCGAATTTGACCTTTCTAAATGAAAGGTTCCGGCACAATACCCAGTGTCGGACTTTTCGGACTGGCCCAAGGTTTCTTTAGGACGTCTATGTCGTCGGAGTTTCACTTCTTCGGTCGCAGGCGCCAAAAACTTTTATGAAAGTTTTAAAACAAGAAAATAAAAATAAATGTACGTTAAAATATAAACAGAATTTTATTATAATAATTTATTCACAAAACTTAAAACTAAACTGTATTAAACTCAAACAAAATATAAAATAGATTTCCAAAACTTAATTATTAGCGAACCACTAATTATGTAGCTAATATTATTTCGGCGGTAATTAATATGATTAATTAAAACTAAATTAACCGGAATTTCTTTTTAGCAAAACTGAAAATAAAAATGTGAACCCTGAATAAACTAATTTTGATACGGCAATGTCGGTGTAGTGTTTACTATTTGTAACACACGGTAATTAGTGGCGTATGAAAATTTTTACCTATTAAATTGCATTAAGGAGTGATTGTGTACTGGTAAGTTATGAAATTACTCCTACTATTTTAATTCCCCTACCTGAATGATTTCCTAATAACTTCCTAATAACTTCCTGGCTTTTTTTACTTTTTAGGTTATAAAAATTATATGTTCGTAAACAAACGGAGCTGAATTTATTCGGGTTGATGCCAATCCTACTGAAACTATTACTAACGGTGAGTTGATCCTAATTACTATATTCTAATCTAATCTTAATCGTTTTTGTTCTCGGAACTACCTGACTTTACTTAAGAAAATTTGTACTTTGAAAATTAACGGCTACCAATAAATTACTATCTAATCTGACTACCAACACGGAAGCTAATCTCTCTACGGAACGGAATTGTTGGTATCTAATTTGGATAGGATTTAAACTGGTACGGGATTCGGAAAAACGTTACTCGTTTTTATCACCAACTGATTTTTACCTATGAGTCAACCTGCAGTGTATCATGGGAACAGCTACCTGACTCCTACTGGAAAATCTGGAAGGTAATCTCTTTGATTATAACGGCGGGATGTATCAAATGTTTCAGGAGCTGCCGGTTTAGTCTTGTTACCGAAAACTAAAGACAATTTGTAGGAACGGAAGCTCGCCTAGAAGAACGTAAGCGATCGGAGGTTTTTATGGTTGTTTAAGAAGGACGGATTCGGTAGTTGCCTAGTAAACGTAAACAACGCCGAGAGGTATTTTCGGAATAGCTATCTTGTAAACGAAGACGGCTCGGAAGATTCTCAAGATCAAGCTCAAAAAGCTCTCTCAGAAACATAAAATGTTGGCATCTAACTTTTATTCTGCTGGAAATTCTACTAGGAGCAAATCTCGATACTGACATCCTTAATGACACCTTTAATGAATGTTACTATTTGAATTTAATTTTAGTTTTCTGTAAAAGATTAAAGCTATCTAACAACTGATATTTCCGCATTTCAACCTATGCAACCCATTCATCTCCCGAGTAATTCCAGCTCACACAATCAGGTGTTCAATATTTGAATTTATTAATTAAATTCTTAAATTTGAACTAAAAAAATGATTAAATCGTTACAATACATAACACAAAAGATAAATTGGCAAGGCGATATTAGTTACTTACACTTATATTTGTTATGGAAAACAATAAAAGATAATTTGAAAGAGTACTACTAATGAAAATGATCATATCAGTGATTTCTTAGCCACTGATATCAACTTGGATATAATGGAATTTTCGTTTCCAGAATGGAATAGTACTACTGCTACTGAAACCAATCAAAACGTTTCCAGCAATGAAAAAATTAATATTTTAGAAAATATTGTCTTAGTTTCTGCAAATGACAATATTTTTGAACAGTTTGTAGTGGAAACTGGAACAACTAATACTAATAAGAGTAACATAAAAGATGTTTTAAACAATGAATTAAAATGGCCCGATCCGAAACCATCTCAGAAAAAGCGAAAAACAGAACACTTACCTAGTATATTAACTTCTGATCAATGGTTAGAAATAGCAGAAGTTAAAGAAAAAGAAAAATTGCTAAAAGAAGAAGCAAAAGCATCTAAAATAGCAAAAAGAAAAGAAATTAAGCTAAAAAAGCAAAAAAAGAAGAAAGTGCAAAAAAATTACTTGAAAAAAAAGTTAAGAAAAAGTGAAAAATTAAATATATTATTATGTTTTGTTAATATTAGTTGTGAATGTATTATTTTTATGTTTAAATATAAATTAATAAATGCTTTCATATTAGGTATTAAAATACCGTTAGGTACTGGTAAATCGGACAAATACCTGCGAGTCCCTATTTATTAATTTATATATTCTTATATCAATTTATTAAATTTTAAAATAAAAATTATTATGCACTACTTGGACCCAAATAAATTTGTGGCGTTGGTAAGTATCATTTTTATGAAATGACATGTAGGTGGCTATATAAGGTACTGACTTGTGGCTATATACAGTGCAGCGATGGCTAAAACTAGCAAAATTGGAATATTTTATTTTATTATAATTTTTAAAAACATAAGTATCTTCCATCACTGTCTAATATTAATTTTTGGTAAGAATAATCTCTACCGTTTTATTAAACTATGCGACGAGAGGTATAAACTGCAGGAAATCTGGAAAAACTTAAACAAATTTTAACTTTGTCTTAAAGTGGCTATTACCGGTGCATCTACCTATGTTGTTCTAAAATTATATTTAAATCGTAAGATGAAAGTCGAGACATTAGTTTAGTATCATATTATATTATGAATGTATCAACATATCAACCGCGTTATAAGAAAACTGGTGCGATTTTAGTGCCATCTCATAACGAAACGTCAGACCCATTGGGTTTGTCTTCGTGCTTCAATATTAAAAATTAAAATAATGGAAATATGCTTCAGAAAATTTTGAAATTTGGTGAACATGTTCTCTAGAGCACATACATATGTCACTTAAATATAAAAATATTTAAAAAATATAATTTTTTGAAATAAAAAAATATGTCTTATTGTAGGCCTTTATAACATAAATATCATATTCAAATTTAAAATTAATTGGATCAGCCGCTTGGACTGTCTACCGTTTCAAAATTTTCAACTTCTTCAATAATAAAAAATTTATTGTTTTTTTATTTTTTTCTTTTATCATAGTAATCACTATAAACTATGCTTTAGTTTGATTTGAATAAAAAAAATTATAAAGTAGACTTTTTGGCTCAAAAAAGACTCTTGTTTTAAATACAAAAATATAAAATATTTCTTATTGTGCCTTTATGTTTTGTGTATGTACCCTTCAAATTTCAAACGAATTCGTTAAGTCGGTTTTGAGTTCTACCGTTTCCAATGAATAAACTTAAAGAATTCTACCCTTAATAAGTTTTTCTAGTTTTATTGATATATTAAAGATTTCACAAGTTACGATATTTAATTAATATTAAAAAAGAATCGTGTGTGTCAAACACATTCTTTTAAATGTTTCAAGACTCAAAATAAATTATTTAACCCTTTGTGTTACCAACCAAATAAATTTACACCATTGGCCAACCAGGGTACCCGGGTACCCATGAACGAATTTGTATGTAATATTCAGCTGTAACTTTAAATTATTCTATGTATTTTATGGATATTGATTTATTAATGGTTAACGAAGGTATTTACACTAAGTACTTGCGGCCATATTTTGATAGGCAAGCCAGCAAAACCGTATTTCTCTATCAATAATTATCCACAAAAATTGTATTTTGATTAAAAAACAGATGAGTGCAGTAATCATACGGTGGGATCCTGGACTATAACAAATCGACTAGTAATGTAAAATCGACCTGTAATTTGTTTTCATTACTGGTCAATTCTGTCACTTCTGCATGTAATGTCAGTTTTATTATAAAATGCTATTAAAAAAAGTTTGGCCCGCGTGAGGTTCGAACTTAACACGTTTCGCCACAGAGGGTTGTTATAATTACATTCTTTTAATTTGTCTTATCTACTGCTAGTAACGTAATGCCTTTCCACCTATTTTGTAATTTTTAAATGATATTTTATTCTGATTAATTAAATAAATTTCTAAAAATTTAAAATAAAATTTCTTTTGTCAATTTAATAAAAAAAATTACTAGCGATTTTCACAAAAGTCTGCAACTAGTTATGTATACTCATAAAAATTACATTTAGTTAGATAACAATTCCCGTAATAATAATTAATACAGTGCAACGATGATAACCATAGGATATCGATTGCATTAATGCATAATAATTTCCTACGATAAAATATTGCAAATGCTTAAATGCATTTAAGAACAATAAAGTAAAGATCTATTGTTATGTATAAACCTATTGTATTTTATTAGATATAAAGAAGTAATCAATTATTAAATTCAGTTAGTATTTTAGAATTAGTATCTAACATTAGTATCTTAACAATAGTATTAAGTTTAGTTTAGTTTAATAGTTCAACGGTTCTAGTTAATTTGTATTCATCTTTATAAATTTAATAATAAAGAAATAAATTTTGACTTGTGTTTTTAAAAAAATAATAAAGTCAAAGCAACAAATAAAACTGGCGCAGTCGTGCGGATGCGAATTTCGACAATTTTTGGAACAAAAATCGTCTAAAAAATTGAAGAAACCACATCAACTGTAAGTGAACAAACATTGCCACGGAACTACGATCGAAACTACGAAGTCGAAGACAAAATCGCTGAAACCAAGTAGTCAAGATCAAAAAGTAGCCTTAAGGACCTAGCAACTAGAAAGTGGACCAACATTGCCACAGATGAAACTAACAATATTACTAGCGTGAGTAAAGCTCAAATTTTATCCTTTTTAATAAACCATAATCCTAATTTTATTTAAAATTTTTAAAATAGTCATAATTCAATAGAATTTAATAAATAATAACTGTAAATTTTATTAGTCGTAGTATTTAATAATTAGTCATCATAGATTTTAAAAATTTTATGGACGAAATATCTCAACTAATTGATCAACTAAATATAAACGAAAATCCGAACTTAACAGAAATGACACCCCCACTTCCATTACCACACAATTATCAGTTTATCCGATTGTATTTAGATACCATACCTTATTTTGACGGTAATCCTAGCTCAGTTAATATTTTTGTTGATGCCTGTGAAAACTTTTTGGCAACATTTTATAATTTTGAAAAAGAAGATGATCAAATAAACCAATTTTTAATAAGAGCAATTTTAGGAAAATTAAAAGATAGGGAATTAACGTTAATTGGAAATCGATCTGAATTAACCAGTTGGGAAACAATTAAACGAACTTTACTTTTAAGTTTTAGCGACCAAAGAAATTTAGACTGTTTGGTCCAAGACCTAATTTTATTGCGTCCCTTAAAAAATGAAACCCCATACCAATTCGGCAAGCGTTGTCAAGACAGTAGAAGCTTGATAATGTCTAAAATTAATTCGAGTGCTTTTACTGCCGAAGAGAAAATATTGCAAATCAAAAATTATGACGACTTAGCACTGAAAACATTTATTCGCGGATTATCTGGCCAAGTTCAGAATAATGTTCGATTAAGAAACCCAGATACTTTAGAAAAGGCTATGAATTATGTAATTGAAGAGGAAAACTTTTTGTATTACTCTCAAAAACAAAATTCATTGCAAATTCAAAATTTACGTAGTGACAATCAAAATTTTAATTTCAATAGTAATCCTAAGCCAAACAATTTGCCGCAATTCAATCGTCAAATAACACCAACTAATAACTTTAAACCAAATCCATTCGCCT
This sequence comes from Cantharis lateralis, assembly GCA_963170105.1. Taxonomy (NCBI): domain Eukaryota; kingdom Metazoa; phylum Arthropoda; class Insecta; order Coleoptera; family Cantharidae; genus Cantharis; species Cantharis lateralis. The sequence goes on from OY720629.1 coordinate 18,690,198, forward strand.
TTCAAAAAAAATTTCAACAAACACCGAACTTTCAAAATTTTAAACCTAACCAACCTCAAGGAAATTCAAACTTTCAAAATTATAGACCTAATTATTACCAACAATCACAAAGATTTCAAAATTTTAATCCAAACTTTCAACAAAGGCCTAACAATTACCCAAATTTTAATAATTCCCAAAATTTTTATAAACCATCTACATCTAAAGCAAATTCTGGTAGAACTTTTAAACCCACACCAATGGAAGTCGATTCCAGTTACAGAACAAATTTTAATAAATCCTCAAGGCCAACCTTCCGTTCAGAAGAATTGTTTAATTTAGAACAAAATAACGATCAACACGAAAACTTTAACGACAATAATTTGAAAGAATTCGGAATTTTTTATGACGAGTATGAAAACTATTATGAAAATGAAAACCACACACAAGAAAATTTTTACCAACACTTTGAAGACGAAACGCCAGCTGAGAATTTTATACAAGAGACAATTGATAATACCAACGAATTATCAAATGCAAATTTTCGTCTAATCCCCAATCAAAACCAAACAACGTAAACATCTATTTAAACAATTTAGAAACAATGTTAATTACTTTACCGTTTATATATATTCCTGAAATTCAAGCAAAATTTTTAATTGATACCGGTAGTGCAAGAAGCTTAAGTAATTCAAATCTAGCTCTTAAGTATTTTAAAAAATTCATTCGAATTGAAAATTTTCAAATTCAATCAGCTCACGGGTTTTCACAACATAACAAAGTAATATTTACAAATGTACCCAAATTATTTAAAGTTGATAAAAAACATAAATTTTATATTTTTAATTTTTCACCGAAATTCGACGGGTTAATAGGCATCGATTTATTGCAAAAGTTAAAAGCCAACATTGACGTAGGAAAAGAAATTCTCGTTACCCCCCAAGTAACAATTCCCATAATTTTACAAACAGAATCAAATACAAATTTTAATCAAAAGAATACTAACAATTTTGAAAATTATCTATTAACAATTGAACCCGGAATAGAACAAGTAGTCAAAATTCCAGTGGATCAAGTTAACGGTACAGGTATTTTTCCGTATACAAAATTTAAAAATGGTGTTGAAACGCCTAAAGCACTAGTCAACATGATCAACAATTTTGCAATCACAACTATTAGAAATTCAGACGATGAACCAGTCACAATAAGTGTTGATAAACCTTTTAATATACAACCATTAAATATAGCTGAAACAAATTTTATCGAAAAAATGGAAACCGACGAAAACTTGACCCAAATTCAAGATAACCTCCTAAAATCAAATTTAAAAAATCTACGTTTAAGTCATACTAATCAAGAAGAACGTGAACAAATTAGAAATTTATGTTACGAATATAGGGATATATTTTATTGCGACAACGCACCTTTAATCTTTACAAATCAAATTAATCTTGAAATCAAATTAACTGACGAAACCCCAATATATTCAAAATCTTATAGATATCCATATATACACAAAAATGAAGTCCAAACTCAAATCAAAAAAATGTTAGATCAAAAAATTATTCAAAATTCCAATTCACCAGTCTGGGTAGTTCCCAAAAAACTAGATGCCAGTGGAAAGAAAAAATGGCGAGTAGTAATCGATTACCGAAAATTAAACGAAAAGACAGTAAATGACAAGTACCCTATACCTAATATTAACGACATTTTGGATAAATTAGGAAGATGCCAATATTTCACGACTTTGGACCTGGCTTCGGGTTTTCATCAAATTGAGATGAATCCAAACGATATCCCAAAAACAGCATTTTCTGTTGAAAATGGCCACTACGAATTTCGTCGTATGCCCTTTGGACTAAAAAATGCTCCAGCAACCTTCCAGAGAGTGATGGATAATATTCTAAGAGGAATCCAAAATGAAACGTGTCTTGTTTACTTGGATGATATCATAATATTTTCGGTATCCTTACAGGAACACATTGAAAAAATTTGAGAAGTATTCGAGAGACTACGAAATGCTAATTTCAAAATTCAATTAGATAAGTCAGAATTTTTGCAAAAAGAAGTGGCTTACTTAGGACACGTCATAACTCCAGAAGGCGTGAAACCTAATCCAAATAAAATAAAGGCAATTTTAGAATACCCCATTCCAAAAACCACCAAGGAAATAAAAGGATTTTTAGGATTACTTGGATATTACCGACGTTTTATAAAAGATTTTGCAAAATTAACTAAACCACTGACATATTGTTTAAAAAAGGGTAAAGAAATTAAACATACGTCCCAAGAATATATTAACGCATTTCGAAATTGTCAACAAATTTTAACAAACGACCCAATATTACAATACCCCGATTTTGAAAAACATTTCATTTTAACCACGGATGCATCAAATATTGCCATAAGCGGGATTTTAAGCCAAGGTAAAGTTGGTTCTGACCTACCAATAGCATATGCTTCAAGAACATTAAATGAAAGTGAACAAAATTATTCCACAATTGAAAAAGAATTACTCGCAATTATTTATGCAACAAAATATTTTAGACCATATTTGTCCGGACGAAAATTTACGATAGTTACTGATCACCGCCCACTCACATGGCTTTTTGGCCTAAAAGAACCAAACTCGAAATTAGTAAGATGGCGACTACGATTAGAAGAATTCGACTATGATATCGTATACAAAAAAGGAAAAATGAATTCGAACGCTGATGCTCTTTCCAGAATAAAAATAAATGCATTAGAAACTTGTGACAATGAATCACTCTTTAATAATTCCGGTGATGTTGATGAAAATGTTTTAGAAATGTTGAGAGGAATCACTTACGAACCCCCACAACAAACATCAAATATTCAAAATTCAAAAGTAAATAACAAATTTAAAATTTTATCAAATATACAACTCAAACCACCAAATTTACCTATCGAATTCACACCTCATTCAAATTTTAACGAAACAACGAACGATGGAATTCCTATCATCACTGATGCAATAGATAATAAACTAAATCAAATAATTGTTTTACCATGTCGTGAACAAACCATGAATGTTACTAACGATAATTATGAAAACTTAAAAATTCAAACCGTCAAAATTCCTAAAGAAAATAACAAATATTTTATTCTTAAATTTTTACAAACTTACACTACATCTGATAAAACCTATCACATTTACTTTCACACAGAAAAATTATATCAAGATTTTTGTCGAGTATATTTAAGAAATTTTTCCGAAAGAGGTCCTAAATTAATCCGATGTACAAAAAAATTAAATTTAATCCGAGATAAAGATGAACAACTATTACTAATAAGGAATCATCATGAAGGTAAAACTAACCATCGCGGAATAAATGAAACTTTAGAATATTTAAAAAGAAATTATTTTTGGAAAGACATGAAAACAAATGTTTCAAATTATATTAATTCCTGCTCTATTTGTCAAGTTGCAAAATATGCAAGAAAAAAACCTTATGTTCCTTTACTGATAACCGAAACCCCGAGTAGACCATTTCAAATTTTACATATGGATCTATTCAGTTACAATACTAAAATATATTTAACAATTATAGATGCATTCACAAAATTAGCACAAGCATTTAAAATAAATTCAAGGAATGCTATCGAGATAACCCAAAATTTAATGCAATATATTAACTTTTATGGTGTACCCGAAAGGATAATATGCGACAATGGAGGAGAATTTAAAAATGAACTGGTCAAAGAATTTCTTAAATTACATAAAATTGAAATCCATTTTACAACACCATCCCATCACGATTCAAATGGAGTAGTTGAACGACTACATTCAACACTAATCGAACACCTACGTATATTGTAATCCCAATTTCCAAACGAAGATAATCTAATGCAATACGCAATTACAGGTTACAACAATAGTATACATAGTGTTACCAAATTTACCCCTTTTGATCTTGCTTTTGGACATACCAACCTAAGAGACAATACTGATTTGTTTTTACAACAAAATTTTTATCAGAAATATAAGGTATTGACGATCACAAATTAAAAACTCAGATAATCTACGATAATTTAGAAAATAAAATAAAACAACATAAAATTAAAACTATCAGTAAAACTAACACAGAAGGAGATGAACAATACGATTTTAAAACCGGACAACAAGTTTACAAAATAAATACCAGAAAACGGACAAAAAAGGACAATAAATTTATAGGGCATAATACTATTTTACAATTACTACCACATAACAAAGCAGAAATAATTAATATTAAAAATAATAAACACGAAATTATTCATTTAAAGAGTTAAAAAAACCGAATCTTATTTCAGATGTTTCTGCCTAATAACTGCCGACGACCCGACATACAGAAAACTGACAGACAATCCTGGACTTTTGCCAATACGACTCGGAAACGCACAGAACAAAATTTCATTTTGGACGTTTGTTCAAATATTTGACATTTCCTCAGTTATAAATCAATTTCATTTTTTAGAAACACAATACAATTTTATAAATTTTACACTTCATAATATTCCTATTGATGATGAATACAAAAAAGAATTTTACAATTCATATCAAATAACAAATCATTTAATAAATTTAATAAACAAACAAATTTCCCAAATTAATCCTTCAATCCCGACAAAATCAAAAAAACAAAAACGCGGTCTCATTGATGGATTAGGATCTCTAATCAAAATCGTTACCGGCAACCTAGATCATGATGATGCTATACGTTTTGACAATGCAATTCAAAATTTAAATCAAAATCAAAATAAAATTAAAACTATTGTCAATGACCAAATAACGCTAATGCAAAATGTTATTACAAAATTAAATCAAACAACAACTACTCTTATTAAAAATCAAAAATCGTTAGAATCCAAACTAAATCAACTTCAAGAATTCATAAATGCAACTGAAATCAAAAATTTAAAATATGAACATCTTAGAATAATGATTACTACAATTTCAGAACTAATAACCACTTTTCAAATAGTCAATGATTTATTTAACAATTTAGAAATAGCAATTAGTTTTGCAAAGATCAACGTTTTTCATAATTACATAATAGAGCCAATTGATCTTTTAGAAGAAATTAAATTTATAAATAATCAAACCATTGATGCTAAATTACCGTTTGAACCAATTTTAGAAAATATTTTATTATTTGAGAAAGTTATTAATATCAAAAGTTATACAAAATATAATCAAATTATTTTTCTACTTGATATTCCCATAGTTGAAAAAGAACCATATGACTATTTTAAATTATATCCTTTACCTATTTTAACCGATAAAAATAACTATGAAATAATCCTACCAAATTCAAAATTTGCTATCCTAAATGAGCGATACTACTCAAATTTTCAAGATAATTGCAAAGAAATCAGGTACGATGAATATCTGTGTGAAGAAAGTGTATCTGAAATTAAAAATAATGAAGATATCCCATGCGAGGTTCAACTTTTAAAATTTTCCGAAAATATAACAAATTGCAAACAAGAAAATATAAAACTTAGTAATCTCAAAATTCAAAAGGTCGATAACGTAAAATGGATTGTGATAACAACAAATCGACTATTGGGCCGTCAAAAGTGTAAAGGTAATAAAAAGGAGAACATTCCTCTACAAGGTACATACGTAATTGAACTTCCAAAATTCTGTGAATTAAAAATAAAAGACATTAAGCTGCAAAGTTTTGAAACAAAAAACAAGAATCTAAAGTTTTTCAGCATACCTAACATCAAAATTTCAAGAAATGAAGAAGCAAATAATAATTTTGAAGTGAAACCTTTAGAACTGTCTAAACTGGATCTTAGTGAATTTAATAAAATACAAAGTGAACTTAACGATCAAAAAGTGAAATTAAATGATAATAGTACAGTGATACATTTTAGAAAAACAAGCATCTGGACAATCTTAATTTACTTTGTTATAATTGTAATAAATAATAATAATTTATAAATCTTGTAATTTTATTAGGAAACGTAAAATATCTAAAAATCAAGAAGACAAAATTAATTTGGATGGGTCAGAAAAATTTAATACCGACCAAGTCGCAAAATTTTCCATCTTAGGCGGGAGGAGTTATGTATACTCATAAAAATTACATTTAGTTAGATAACAATTCCCGTAATAATAATTAATACAGTGCAACGATGATAACCATAGAATATCGATTGCATTAATGCATAATAATTTCCTACGATAAAATATTGCAAATGCTTAAATGCATTTAAGAACAATAAAGTAAAGATCTATTGTTATGTATAAACCTATTGTATTTTATTATATATAAAGAAGTAATCGATTAGTATTTAGAATTAGTATCTAACATTTATTAGTATCTTAACAATAGTATTAAGTTTAGTTTAGTTTAATAGTTCAACGGTTCTAGTTAATTTGTATTCATCTTTATAAATTTAATAATAAAGAAATAAATTTTGACTTGTGTTTTTAAAAAAATAATAAAGTCAAAGCAACAAATAAAACTTTTAAAATAAAAATTTATTATTTTGCAGTCGATACCTAAATATAAATAAAAATGCAACTAATTGTTTACGATATTTTTTTTTACTTTAGCACACTTGAATAACAATCTGATTAATAAATATCATACCCTGGTTACAAATTGAACTTGAATAAGATTTTTTGCACGCGATCGATCTAAATTTTTGCATATGCCTTCCTACCGATATACCACCGGAGATGGTTACGGGCCGAGGGGGGAAATTTTTTTGCTCAGTTTTGCGATATCTAGCGCCGTTCTTGAGTTATAGCTAATTCAAAAATATTTTTTTCATATTGCTAATATTGTGAATAATTTTATCATAACATTTTATTTTTTTGTTTCCCGATAGAAAAATATACTCACCTCTACTTGAAACAATATCCGTTATTGGGTATAACCAATAACGGATAATTTTCTAGCCTCGGCCAGTAATATACCATTAAATTTTTGAAAATTTGTTCTAACTAGGAAAAACAAGTAACCGCTGCTATTATTTTGATTGTATTAAAACTGAAAAATAACAATAAAGTGGTAAGCAATACTAGAATTACTTTGACGACGAAGGATTTGATAAGCTAAATATAATTTTCAAACTAAGGGCCAATTTCATAATGAATTTTAAAGGAACCGCTTTTAAAACTAAATTTATTTTGTCTTTTAATTTTTTTCATTTTAGGGCCAATTTCATAATGAATTTTAAAAGAAGCGTTAAATTTAAAACCGCTTTTAAAACTAAATTTATTTTGTCTTAAAAGCGGTTTTAAATTTAACGCTTCCTTTAAAATTTATTATGAAATTGGTCCTTAGATGTTCCTAAATTTTCATTTCACATAAAAAGTGAAAGTTTTATATATTTATTATTAAATATTATTATTTGATTTAATTTAATTTGAATTTGATAAATAAACAATTAAAAATTATTATTATATATTATAACTTATTTATTCATAGTTATTTATTCCTTTTTTGTATAAAAATATTTTAGTTTTATTATTACAATACTTGAATTGAAGAATTATTATATGCGGGTACCGGGTACCCGGTTGGCATATACGTGTATTTTTCTTCTATTTAGAAATTTTCTTTTTTAAAAAAATAAAACAAAACTTTTCAGTGCATATTTCGATAGAAAATCGGTCAAATGGTGGGGATCCGAGAGGATTTTACCAAATTTTTATTATAGAAAAAGTTATTGAACAAAATGTACGTGGATGGGCACTCGGGTACCCGGTTGATAACATAAGGGTTAAAGAAAACTGCACATTCATATATAACTTAGCAACAAAAATGGTGATAATAATTGTGTTTTTTTTTTAATGACTTACTTAACCCTCTCATCTTCCGTTTTTCGTAATTCCCCATCACGTTGTAGTACTTGCAGAATAATTTCGCGTTCAGTAGACGAAAGACGAATGGTTTCCATTTTAGCTGCCAAAAACAAAGCGTGAGAACAAGCAGGATCAGTGCAGCAGTAATAATTAGACATTTCTTATTTAAATTGATTTAAACTTTATTTAAATTGATAGGTAAATTTGTTTTCGTCATATAACATAAAATGATATGCATTTTGCACCGAATAACGATTAAACATAAAGTCATCTCGCATCAATAATGATCACCATATTTAACACAAACTACTTTATAATATTACACTGGTATTTATTTTAAACAAAAAATTACCCCACTACGGATACATTCAAATAGGTTAGACCGTTACCATGACTACTGGTTTCCACGTACTGATATTACGTTGACGTCACGGGTTTCCTCAAAGTAACAGGTGGATTCATTTCATTTTAAGTGATTCAATAATTTTAAACTCTTACATTATTTTTATAGAATACCCAAAATTGTTTTACCATAAATAGCTTTGCTATATTTGCAGCTAGCAAATAAATTGATAAAACTAAACATTTACATAATTTAATTTGATCGATTTTATGTTTTATGGTTCGTTTTGTTGTAATCTGTAACACGGCCGGCGCGGCGCTAGGATATTTGACGCCCTAGACAAAAATATATCAGTGCACCCCCCCCCCCCTATTTACATCTTTGTATCTTATGGACCGCTCGATGTTTTGCGGTTTTGAATTTCGCCGAAAATTTTGCACTGGGAATAAGATAATGGACTATAATATGGTTCATATAAAAAATTAAATTTGCGGATAGACAAGTAGTTTTTCCAAATGTAACAAAAATAAATTCTTACATTATTGCATTATATTGTGCAATACCATTGGTCACTGACAACAGGCATTGTCCAGATTAAAGGATACTACCCCCAAAAATGATTTATCAGAATTAATTTTTGAGATACCGTGTTTAAATTGCGAAAAAAGTTACATAGAGCGGACCAAACAATATTTGAGACAAAGAATATACCAACACAGGAGAGATTGTAAGTTGGCAGAGGGAAAAAAAGATGGGAAGGGAAGAGAAACAGCTAAAGAAAATGAAGAAAAAAACACGGCTTTAGTAGAACACCATACCGAACTAAACCATGATTTTGATAACGTTAAAGTTTTGGATTTCGAAACTACGAAACTAAAAAGAAATATTAGTGAAATGTATTTCATAAAAACCAATAATTGTGTTAACTATAGGGAAGATGCGACGAAGTTAAGCAAGATCTATAGTGGAGTTCTGGAACCGGGGTGATCATTGAGTGGATAGAGAGGTTTTTGATGTTGATTATCAGGAGGGATGAACGTTGTGGGGGATTGTTATTGTGATTTGTTGCTTTTATATGTAAAGGTGAAAGTGTTTATGTGTGTTGAGTAGATTGCTTGTTTTGTAGATATGTGGTGTGATTGTGGCATATGTATGGATTGTAATATATTTGGAAATTTTATGTTTTGACGATTTTTAGAATTGTGTAATTGACTATTTTGTATTTTCCATTCAAAATTTTAATAAAATCGCAGCGCGACAGGTAAACTACAAGTCACCTTTTGTGATTTTGGAATTACTTACCGTTTCACGCCTGAAGATACTTTTAAACTGCACAAGCTCTGTCACTACAAAACGAAGAATCTACAACTGCGTGGATAAAACAAGGCTTATCGATTGATTAAGAAAATTAAGTCGGAAGCACGAAGATAGGGCGATTGGCTTCTGGCGGCTTACACACGAATACAGGATTCTACTTCAAAACTGTGGCAGTGAAGAGTAAAGGTCGGTTCACAAAAACTTTATTTTTTAAAGAAATTTTATTCAAAGATTTTACAATTGTTTTCTTAAAATTTGTTACACATTTTACACCAATTGTTTTGAAGATATCGAATTTAGGCAAGGGGATAAATTTGATCCAAATAAATAAAATTCCGATATTTTCAAACAAACACAAAACACAAAAACCTGAAGCGTATGAAATTTATCATAGTGGGTACGCTGTTAAAATAAACCTATTTTTGTCACCACACACGCATTTTATTAGCCGTAAGACCGTTTTGAACTCGCTCCTGAGAACCCAAGCTCTCCAATTGGTTAAGTTGGCCGGGGCAAACGAAGGTAGAGAAGGAAGTTAGCTTTAGAACTAACGTTCCACTACAGTATATTAAGAATACTTTTCTTAAACTTTTTTATGAATCCATCTGCCCTTTCCAATACTTCTCTATCAGGAATAAGTTCCTGCGATATACAAAGTACCTTTTTCTGAATGAAGCTCGGAAATATACCTCTCTTCCTACATCTCAATAAGAAATTTCTTCTGTTGGTCATCTTGGCAAGCTTCCTGAAGTCGCTCTTCATTGCGTTGAAGGATGCAACCGAGACAAGACCATATGTTCACTCCATTTCATCGAAAAAACCCATGGTAAATATGAAAATACTATTCTCCTCCAAAACTTTGTTAATGGGGCATTCCATGTTCACCGTTGTTCTCCGCCTTCGTTATGAATGATCTGCTACACAACTTCTTTGGCTCGATAGAATTCAAAATTCCCTTCCTTTTATTATACGTGGACGACATTTTGACTGCGGTACCCTCTACAGAGGTGGAAAAATGTAGAGAAATACTGAATTCATACGATGAATTACTTACATTCACGTATGAGTTGGAATCCAATCGCTCCATTCCTTCTTTAGACCTGAAGGTGAAGAGAAAAGATGATGGATCTCTGGTTACGGATAGTTACAGAAAGGCCTCGTCCACAGATAGAGTCTTGAATTACTGGTCTTCACACCCACTCAAACACAAATTGAGTGTGATCAATACATTAAAACACAAATTAAGAGTGTGCACACCTGATAACCTGTTGGGAGTAAGATTGCATCAACTTAAACAGCAACTATTACATAATGGATATCCCAATCGGTTAATAGACAGTTGCCTGTTTAAGAAAAGACCGAAGATATCCACCGTACCCCCCTCACAAGACCTAAAAGTAGGAGATGAGAAAGTCACTAAATATTTTAAAATAACCTATCACCCGTGGTTGGCTAGTAGGATACAACAGGTGTTTAGGGAACATATCGTGGACGATAACATGAGATTGGCGTTTTGCAATCGGTCCACTTTAAATAGATTAATCTTTTCAAGAACCAAAGATAAAACCCCCCTATTGGATAAGGCCAATGTCGTTTATCAGATCAGGTGTGAATGTGGCCAACATTACATCGGTCAAACCAGACAGAAACTATCGACTAGGATCAACCAACATCGATATGACATACGACACGGATCCAATAAAACTGGTCTGGCTGAACACGTCATACAAAATAACCACCAATTTGAAAACGACAAAGTAACGATATTAGAGTCCGAACCTAACTATCATAAGAGAATTTTTCTGGAGGCTGCCCATATAACCACTTCAGTGGATAACATGAATAAGCAGACAGATTACAAATTTATAAATGTTGGCTACCGGGACCTACTCAAGAACTACAAAGACAAGGTACACAAAACCTAATACCTTGTAGTGTGGCAATTTGTCTTGAGGTTGCTCTGGGTATTTTTTAAGTTTTTAAGAGAGATTTTTTGAATTTTTTGTTTTATTCTATTTTTTGTCTTTTTATAATTTGATTTATTGTATTTTTCAACCATTTTTGCGGGTGTTATCATATCAGCCAGTTACGTAGCTCACCATGCATCTTATTTTGATTTTGCACTTACAGATAATTTATATATTTATTGTTATAGTCATTTTGTTGAATCTTTATAGATTGTTACTTTTTAGTTATTGCGGATTTGAGACACTATATAATCACACGTTTATGGCTAAAAGTGTTAGTTGAGATATTTATTTACATTGAACGTTTGAATTGTTTAATTGTTGGAATATGTCTTGTTGTTCTTCTTACAAATTGTTTTACATGTTGAATTTTATTTTATTGACGTCGTTGATTGTGACTGATACAGCTTCTGTTGTCTCTCCGTTATCAGTGTTATGTAAAATTGAACTAATTAACACCTGGTTTTGTTTGGTGAGTTTGCGTGATTTGCTGTATTCGATTGTGATTACATTGTTCTTTTCCATTATAGTCCTGAAGATGGATGCATTTAGCATCCGAAACGTCGACTAAGCAAAACGTTCTAGTTTTCTAAATTTCCAATATCCTGTTATCCTTTAACTTCTTATCAAATCAACATGCGTTAAACCATTATGTGAATATGATGGTGAACAGCAGGAAGAAATTCTCCCGCATTCTGTGGTTGATAATAGTCAGTCTTCGCTACAAAACGGTGTGATACAGTGCGAGGCAGGACCAAGTGGAGGTATATATTACATTTTACATTCAATATTAGATATATAAATAACTACTATTTTAATTTTCAGTATGTCGTGAGACTTGCGATAGCGACTATGTTCTACAAGTCAAGTGGCAGTGAATATAAACCAAGTCAGTTAGAATCAGAAAGTGATGATGAGTATAATATCTACCATGAACCAAGGCAGTTAGCACCAGAAGGAGAACTGGAGCGACATATGGATTATCAGACGCCTATTGCTTGTAGTTGACGGAATATTGAATAACATTGATAAGAGTTTGACCGTTAGGGGTACTAAGAGGATTAAAACATTCCCTCTTAAGCAAAAAACAACTAGAAAGCGAACTAGAAACCCAAAGCTGTGGAAAAGACGTGCTGAAGCTATTTCTAGAGAAAAGGGTAAGTCTTACAGTTCATATAAAGGGATTTCTGTACCACCTAAAAGTATTTGCCCAGATTGTTTATGCACTGAAAAGTACAAATTGAAATGCAGTATACAGTTCAACGAAGCTAAACGAAAATTAATACTTGATGGTTTCTACAATCTTGATATAAATTCCAAAAATGCCTTATTATTTCGAAGTATTACTCCGCTGGATGTTGCACGCCCACGTAAAAACGCTACTAAACCTAAACGTAATTCTTACAAATACTCAGTGGTTTTGGACAATCAACAAGTGTATGTGTGTAAATCCGCGTTTTGTGCTTTATATCAAATTAGCCGTAAGAAAGTAGACATCATTAAGATCAAACTGGGAACTGGACAATCCGCTCCAACCAAAGATGCACGCGGACGTCATACAAATAGACCTCACTAGATAAACGATGCTGTAGAGATAGCTGTAATATCGCACATTAATAGGTTTCCTACAGAAGAATCGCATTACTCACGAAACAGTAATCCACATAAAAGATATCTGGCTCCAAATTTGAATATGTCGCTCATGTATAGGTTATACATTGAAGAGTGTAAACTGTAAAGAAATGAATACAGCAGACAACTTCTTAATAAAAAAGTCTACATATTCAAAAATATTCTCTAATAAGTTTAATTTATCCTTTAGTCACCCTAAAAGTGACACCTGCAGCAAATGTGATGCTGGAAAATCTAATGACGAACACCAAAATAATGTTAAACTAGGCTTTGAGTTGATGTCAAGGAACCGCGAAAACGAAAACGAATGCTACATAACGGTCGACCTGCAACAGACCATGCCATTGCCAAAACTAACTACGTCAAAGGCGTTCTACCTAAGGCAACTTTGGTTTTATAACTTGGGAATTCACGTTATTACTACAGAGGGGCACCAATCAGTAATGCAAACTTGGACTGAAGATGTAGCCGGCAGAGGTTGTAAGCTGCTTATGGAATTTCGTGCAAACTTCTGAAAGAGCGAAAAATAAAAAAAAACTTACAGTTGGTCTGACTCATGTGCTGGCCAAAACAAGAACTTTCAGATGATTTGTTTATACCAGTTTATGGTACTGAAAGGTATTTTTGAAGTGATTGATCATAAATTCCCTGAAGTAGGGCACACCTATTTAGACTCTGATAGGGATTTTGGCCGCATAGAAAAAGTTCTTAGAACCCACAGCACTATATTTACCCCCAATGAGTACAGACGAATCATTAAAACTGCTTGCACAAAACAGTCAACTGTTAACGATATGGAAAACTACTTTCGTGATGTGAATAGTTTACCAAATAAAATGGGCTTGGTACAGAAAAAGAAAAATTTATTGAATGAAAAAGTTCCATTCCGAGATGGCATAAAGTGGATCCGTACTGAAGAATTCGGTAGCTACTTATATAAGGAATCGTACGATGAGTATACCCCCTTCAAAAAAGTTTCATTATTTAAAAACAAACCATTAGAAAATTATTCACCCCCTAAAGATATTGAATTTACTAGAATTCATCAAAAAACAGGTAACATATCGCAGGCAAAAATTGAAAATAATATCCTTGAAAACAATACACATTCAACTCTTCCTAACTGCATAAATCAAATATTAAAATTATTTTTAATTAAAAAATACCAATTAATTTTACTAAATGCTATTTTTCTCATTATTATGTATTTGTAACATAACACCTTCTTCCACTTGCCCCTTCAATTGTTTATGCACTGGCCATAGTTACAAACAATGTAAATTTGGCAAGTGCAGAAAATGCCAACAAAAACACAATACTTTATTACATGCAGATAGAGTAATGGAAGAAACACCACAAGTTTCATTGTCGTCTATTTCTCAATCCAATTATGTATTATTATCTACGGCAATAGTTAATGTTTCCGATTCTATTGGAAGTGCACATCATGTACGAGCATTACTAGACTACTGCGGGTCTCAATCGAATTACATATCATCTAATTTATGTAAAAAGTTAAACCTTCAGCAAGAAGCTACTAATATTTCAATAATTGGCATCAATATGTTGACTTCAAATATAAAAACAAAATGCAGCGTAACTATTAACTCGATTCATAATAATTTTTCTATTACATTTTCGTGCCTCATGGTACCAAAGATTACAGATCAGCTACCGGCATGTGAAGTAAATGTTGATACATGGAATATTCCGACGAACCTCAATTTAGCTGACCGACATTTTAATATACTAAAAGACGTTGACCTGCAAATCAGAGCAGAAATATCTTGGGAACTTTTTCTTAACAAAAAATTAAGTTAGGAAAACATTTACCGATTTTACAAAATACTACTTTGGGATGGATAGTAGGGTGGGAAATAGAAGATTGCACCAATCCAATGAACGACGTTGAGCTATGTGACGACGAATTACGTTGTGAAAATCACTTTGTTCAAACGTTTTCGAAAACTAATGGACAATTCGTGGTACAACTACCATTTAAAAACACATCGATACCATTAGGAGATTCGAAAACTATTGCAACTAAGCGTTTTCTTATGCTGGAAAAGAAATTATAATTAATATGGAATTTCAAGAACAGTATAAACATTTTATGAAGGAATACGAAGAGATGACTCACATGTCTAGTATAGCTGAACAACAATGTAAAATCAACGAGCGATATTTTCTACCCCATCATGGAGTTTGGAAGCCGGACAACCTATCAACTAAAATGAGAGTTGTTTTTGATGGCTCAGCAAAATCAAACTCGGGAGTATCTTTGAACGACATGTTATTAACTGGTCTGAACATTTTAAACGAATTATTTCCTATTTTAATACAATTTCGACAACACCAGTTTATAGTATGCGCGGACGTAGAGAAAATGTATCGGCAAATTTTAATTCATGCTGATGATAGAAAATATCAAAATATCTTGTGGAGAAAAAGTCCTGAAGAAGAATTAACAATTTACGAGCTAAACACTGTGACTTATGGAACCAATTCCGCACCATTTTTAGCCAACAGATGTTTTAAGGCGGTGTGACACACACGTTAATTATGTACAAAATTTAGTACAAAATTTTGTCAAGTGTAAAATTTTTATCTGCTACATGTTCTACGATAATAACAATAACTGCTGCGATTGCTATTTTAAAAGGGTTAAACGAACAATGTGGGCTCAACCATGGTTAAAGCAAAGAATTGAAGGAAGAGGTATCTTAAATAAAATGTTGAACTCGGAATTGAAAAATGAAGACAAATCGGCATATAGTACTCATTTTCTTCGTCTTGCCAGCGCACAATTTAATTATTTATTAGCTTTAATTAAGAGTGATATAAATAAAACAGCGTTTTAACTCTTCTAGTATAACATATTTAAAAGGATCTAATTTATTGTTATATTCATTTTAATTTTGCTTTAAATTTAAATCAAATAAAAACAAAATGTTTAGTAATGGAATTCCAACTTCCTCTTCATCCCAATCAAAAGAGTTTTCCACACCTTTCAAATCCTAGGAGTTCATAGCAGGCGTATATCCTCCCCATAAAGATTTACCGGATTATAAAAACCCGGACCGCAAAAAATCAAGTGTAATCCACTAACTACTAACTCATTTTAATTCTATCTTCTTCTTCTTCAGGTGCCGTTTCCGCTATGGAGTTTGGCAATCATCATTGCAATTTTTATATTTGAAATATCTGTTCTGATCAGTTGGGTTGATGCACACTTATATCATTCTTTCACATTTCCCAGCCAAGATGTCCGTTTTCGGCCAACACTTTTCTTCTCCTGAATTTTTCCCTGCAGTACTTGGTATTTATATCGTCTCATCACGTGGTCCAAGTATTAAAGCTTCCACCTTTAGATGGTCATTAGAATTTCCCGAGCTTTTTCCATTTTTCTGAGAATCTTCACATTCGTCACACTATTTATTTCTATATACACGCAAAAAAATTTATTTTATTTAAAGTAAGACCACGCACAATTTCACTCGAAAATTTGGTATGATAAAATAGAACGATTTTGTTTAATTTTAGTACAAAATTTATACATAATTGTTTGGAGGTGGAGTTGCTCTCACTTCATTGCAAAGGTGGAGGAATTTGAGCGGGATTTTTGAAAAATTGATGGATAACTGTATCTATTCAATTTGATTGGTCTCGTCGTGAATGTGGCGGATACATAGTTTTTAATCTTATCACATATTATATTTGTGTGCATTTTAACTAGAGAGAATTATTTACACTTAATGTTAATTTATTTAAATGTTTGTGACTTTTTTGTATTTTTACATTGTAAATTTTATTGTTTTGACATCGTTGATTGTAGCCGTCACTGATTTTATGTCTCTCCTACCTTTTTTCGATCTTATTGTTTATCAAACTAATTTACATCTTGTTTTGTGAGGTGAGTGTACTTAGCTTCTGTAAAGTGCTAGGATAATGTGTTCTTTTCAATTCCAGTCCTGAAGATGGAAACATAAAGTTGTCCGAAACGTTGACTCAACAAATCATTGTAGTTTGATTGAATTTTCCACGATCCCGAAATCCTTTAATCTTGCAAAATTTATACGTTTTACACGTCACATAATTTTGTACAAAGTTTACTACAAAATTTTGTACAAAATTAACGTATGTGTCAAACAGCCTTTAAGCAATTAGCAATTGAAAATTTAGTTAAATTTCCTATTTCTTCAAAAATCATTTCAGACGATTTCTATGTAGATGATTTGATAACAGGATTTGACTCGGAAGCTGATGCTATTTCAGTTTGCAAGGAAGTATCAACTATTTTGATGGATGCTCATTTTCCTCTAAGGATATAGCTTCTCGAGGCGCTTTTCCCGAAAACTTAATTAGTTCTCAATTATGGTTTAAAGGCCCATCGTGGCTAATGCTTTCTTCACCAGAGTGGGAAAATGTGACTCAAGAAAATTCATTTGAAATACCTGAAATTAAGAAAAATAGTTCTACGCTGATGTCAACTCACATGCAATTATCATTTTCAATTTAATAAAGGCAAAACGAGTAATGGCTTACTGTTTACGATTTGTTAAAAACTGCAAGAATCTAAAACAAAATAGGCAAATCGACAACCTAACGGTAGACGAATTAAACATGGCAATGAAACGTTTGGTTAAAATAACGCAAGTTAATTGCTTTGAAATTGAAATTAATCTCTTGTTAGCGGATTCTAATTTTAAAAAGACGAATAGGCTATCAATGTTAGCGCCTTTTCTTGATGAAAATGGACTTTTAAGAGTTGGGGGATGTTTAAAAAACTCTCAACTTCAATACGAAACAAAGCATCTATTACTTTTGGATGGTAAGCATCATCTATCGCGACTCATTTTAGAACACGCTCATCGTAATTTATGTCATGCTGGACCACAATTGCTCTTGTCTTCCGTAAGACAGGAATACTGGCTAACATCAGGTATGACAGTTGCAAAGAGAGTTGTACGAAATTGTGTGAAGTGTTTTAAATACAAACATAAAACTATTTACCCACAGATGGCAAATCTACCACCCGAAAGAGTGAATGTCACAACACCATTTTGTATTACCGGTACTGATTATACTGGTCCCTTTTTAATAAAAAATAAGAAAGGACCAGGATGCAAATTAATAAAGGCGTATATCTGTGTGTTCATATGTTTTGCAGTCAAAGCAGTGCATCTTGAATTGGTTACGGAACTAACTACCGACGATTTTATCGCAGCTTTGCGACGTTTTACTTCACGCAGGGGGAAAACCTACCAAAATTTATTCAGATAACGGTACAAATTTCGTAGGTGCAAATCGACAATTAAAAGAATTTTTTATTTCGGAAAATAATAAAATTATTAATTATTGCGCCAGCGAAGGCATTGTATGGAATTTTATTCCGGCCAATTCACCACACTTTGGTGGTCTTTGGGAAAGCGGCGTAAAAAGTGTAAAAAAGCACCTTTTTGCTACAATAGATCAACATAAATTAACTATTATGAACTGAACACTGTAATAATACAAATTGAAGCCATTCTCAATTCCAGTAGACCTCTTTTCCCTTTATCTCCTGATCCTAACGATTTTGAACCATTAACACCTGCTCATTTCTTAATCGGACGGCCATTAATCGCAATACCAGACCACAATCTATTAGATATAAAATCAGGCAGACTGCTCCGTCATCAGTTGCTTCAGCAGCTATGTCAAAGGTTTTGGAAGAGATGGTCTGCAGAATATTTGGTACAATTGCAACAACGATGTAAATGGAAAGTTCCGGCCATTAACTTTAAAATTGGAACGTTAGTTATTAAGAATGACAACTTGCCACCTTGCAGATGACCATTGGGCAGAATCATCGAAATCCATCCCGATAAAGAAGGTGTCGTTCGTGTAGTTAGCATTAAAACAAAAAGTGGAATCTTTAAACGGGCAGTCACTAGGTTATACCCTCTTCCAATTAGTGACAATGACAATTAACAATATTGTGTTCTTTTTTTTTGTTTATAATATTTTTTCTTATAATATCACATAGTGATTAAGTTTATTTTTCTCATTTATTATTTTATATTTTCATTGTTACAATTTTTTAGCTTTTTTTTGTTTGTAAATGTGTTTCTAAATCAATGTACCTAATATTTTATCTACCATATATTTATATTTTATTCTTTACATTTACTGTCTTATGTTTTCATTGTAAAAACCATGTTCGCTTTATCTGTTTTTCATTTGAACCAACTTGAGTGTTCAAGGCGGGGAATATGTTAAGATAATAAATATTATGTTATGTGCAGACAGGTGGGAGGTTAATGTGCAATAGCATCTCAGTATGAAATAAAGACTTGACCACGTAACATGTCTAATGCCCGTATTAATAGTCACGGATTAATCCGAGATTCAAGATTAATTCTCGGATTGACCTTAAATGCGATTAATAGTCGCAATGATCCGGGATTGGCCAAATTATGAACCTCTAATCTCGGTGTCATAATAATCCTGCCCCTACCTTGGATTGAACCTCAGATCAGAGATTATTTTTGACGTAATATCGTAACGCTAGTGTTAAATCGAATTTGTTGTTTAAAATAATAATAGAAAAAATGGACCAAGGTGCATTCAGGGATGAATTTTTTGATTATTTAGAAGAAAATATAAATGAAAGATTACCAAAAAGGTAAGTACAACTTAATACTTAACTATTTACATAAAAACAGTTATTTAATTTTTGATAATAGTAAAATGTTTCTGCTTGTATTTATTTATTATTGAAAATCGACCGGTTTCGCATTTATTGGTGGTCTTTTAATTTCGAGTTGGTCATTATAAACTGCACATTTAAGAAATGGTATAATCTACGCAAGCGTAAACGACGAAGCAATTTGAACAGTTCGGACAACATGCGGGCAACTACAGCAAACTACAACAGTGCTGGTTATCGCAATTACGTGTTAATAATGGCGGTTTCTTTACCGTTTGTTAGCGTAAATTTAGATGAAAGTGAAGTTCCCGGTACAGTTTTAACTTCTGTAACAATTTAAGAACATACCGTTATTCAATAAAGATGGTTGCAGTGCAGAGGGGTAACAACTTTTGGGAAAATGGCAGATGTAATTGCTAGGTGAGCGAGGTCTTATTTTGATTCAATCGGTTTTTGCTTACATAAATAATGTTTTAGAGTGAAAGAACATTTGTCGCGAGGTATTTTTGTTATTCATTATTAAAAACAACACCATGCACCTCGTTTTATGTACATTGTAATGGTGACGGATTCAAAGTTTGTCCGAACCTGCTCGCACCTGCGCCAATAACTATCCTTAATAGACTACAAGCCCATGGAAAATTTTATGGGGTCAAATGACCCACCATGAATCTTGTTTAGAACGATGCTGGTATATGAAAGAATAACTTTAAGCACTATGCCGTCAGTTTTGAACGGTACAGGTGAGTACACGGTCTAGGGTAAGGGTTGCGGGCCCGGATTTCTCACCCTGTACCAACAAACATGTGCGGCGTTTCTGAATAATGAATCTGCATAAGCATACAAAGCGAATGACACAAATGCCGTACAGTAATAAATCGCCTATACCGATTAGAAAATCTTCGGGAAATTAAATAAATATCCTCGCTCCCGGTGCCATTATTTTTGTACGGCACTAGGTTCTTCGTTATTATTTTTTTATGACTTCTCATCTTGAAAAAGCCGTACAAAAATAGTTGGTAGTAATTTCCCATCTTTAGGTGGAAAATTCAATTTTCCCGTGTACTCACCTGTACCGTTCAAAACTGACGGCATAGTGCTTAAAGTTATTCTTTCATATACCAGCATCGTTCTAAACAAGATTCATGGTGGGTCATTTGACCCCATAAAATTTTCCATGGGCTTGTAGTCTATAAATGTGCAGCTCTATTATATAATAAAGCTTGTACAAATGAACTTAGAAAATAATTAAAAACAATAATGTTCTTTGTTTTATTAGGTATATTAGGGATGCAAACAACCCATTAGAATTTTACGAGGAAAATGAATTTGAAAAAAGGTATCGTTTTACCAAAGATGTAACGGTTCATATTATACTACCATTAGTATCAGAACAGTTGCAAAAGGACAATAATCGTGGACTACCATTTTCACCTCTTATGCAGCTACTAATTTGTTTACGTTATTATGCTACAAGTAGTTTTCAGGTTCGAATACATTGCTTTAAATAATATTATTACAAATTATTACTAACGGTTATTTTAGGCTGTATGTGGAGATTTGAGGGGAGCCAGTCAGCCAACCGTCAGTAACATTGTAAAGAGATGTTCAATTTTGTTGGCTGAGAAATGTAAAGACTTCTTAACATTTCCTTTGGATATTGCAGAGCAGCGAAGAAACGTAAACAAATTTAAAAATGTTGCCGGGTTTCCAACAGTTTCTGGGTGCATTGATTGCACGCATATTAAAATTAGTAGTCCTGGTGGGAACGATGCTGAAGTGTATCGCAATCGAAAAGGCTACTTTTCATTGAATGTTCAGGTAATTAATGCATGTTAGCAATTAACAATATGTACTACATTGTCTATTATTTAAGGTGGTTGCTGGTCCTTCTTTGGAAATAATGGATATTGTCGTTAGACATCCGGGATCTCACCACGACAGTGTAATTTTTGATCGCAGTGCTACACGAGTTCGATTTGAAACACATGAGGTGATAGGAATTTTGTTAGGAGACAGTGGTTATCCATGCAGACCTTATCTTCTAACTCCAGTTTTATCACCGAGTACGTATAAAATTTACATTTTGTTAAATACAGTGGTTAAATGAATTTTTATTTTAGATAATGAGCATGAAGAAAGGTACAATGCAGCACACATACGTACTAGAAATTCGGTCGAAAGACTGTTTGGAGTATGGAAGAGAATATTTCCATGTCTTCAAAAAGGATTGACCACAAAATTAAGTACATCTGTTGCAGTAATATGTGCGTGTGCCGTGTTGTACAATATTCATCGCAAGCACAATAACATTGGAGAAGACGTTGTTGAAGTCGATAGTGTAGTACTACCACATGCCGTACACAATGACAATATTGGATTAGCCTTTCGGCAAGAATTTATACATCGTCATTTTTAATAAATATATTTGTTTAATTTTTAAAATGTATTTTTAAGTCTCTCGAGGGTTATTCTTGAAATTTCCTCATTATTTTTGGCTACGTTTAAATTTGCAATAGCTGTCAATTTTTCTAAATTTGCTATTTCCATTCTTATTTTGTGCAATTCTGCATCGGCTCCAACAATTGTTTTAATTCGCTTGATGCGTAGGTTTCCTTCAGTGCAAGCTTGTCTTTTGATAGGTGTTTCTGAAAAAAAATCGTTTATTTATAATTATGGAAAGGAAGGTAACGTACTTCTAGTTTTTTGAGTTGCTGTTACTTCGTCTTCTGCTAATAAAAATAAAATTATTTGTTTAACCTCTAACAATAATTGTGAAATTTAAAAGAGTAATCTCATCCAAGAATTGATAATAATAAAAGATCTTGGTATATTTGGATTTAATTAAAGTTTTTTAAAAAAAATCCAAATATACCAAGATCTTTTATTATTAATAATTGTGAACTTACAATCCTCCTCAACAATGGTCGGACTATCGGTTGGCACTATAAATACAAATAAATTATTATAAATGCTACACTGTCCCTAATAAATTATGAACTTACATATATACATAATATCATTGCTGGTGCTAGGTAGTGGATGTAGTGCTGGTGTAAGTGTTGTTGCTACAAATATGATAAAATAATTTGCACATTTAATTTTAAAATGAAATTGTCAACTTACAATTTTCAAAATTTTCCTCATCAATATGGATGGTACTTCTTCTTTCGAATGCAGCCGTGCTATCGAAAGTGTTGGAAAGATACACATCCATAAACGGAGACGCATCTTCAACTAACATCATTAGAGGGTCATTTGATTTTTTAGGAGGCGGACCTCCTCCAGTCAAAAGGGCCTCGTGCCTCTCAAACGTAGTTTGCTTTCTTTTTCTATATGAATTATAAAATGTATTATTGAAAGGAAGCTACTAGCAATTTTATTATATTACTAAACTAACGTGGCTTACTTTTGTTTTAAATTTTTCCACAGCATTTTCAGCTGGGAACTGCTGCGAGTGGTATTAACTTCCGGTTGTGCATTATACTCATTAGTTAGTTGTTCCCACTCGGCTTGTTTTTCTTTCACCGTGGAGTTATCCGTCTTTTTGCTCTCCAGCACTGGGTGATTTTTAACTAGGGTTGCCAGCAATTCCCTTTCCCTATCGGTATAATGACTACTTTTTGCCATTATATTATCTAGAACTTGGCTGATTATTAAGAATCTTTTAACAATGAAAAATAATGGTTACTTACTTTTCAAAAATTTATCACTGCAACCAATTTATTAACTTAATATTACACAAATAACACAATTTACAATAACAATTAACAATAACACTACAATAATAAAAAACACAGTATGACAGTAGAAACAATTTCAAATAAACCTACAATTTGAATTTTAAATTTTATGTCACAAATTAAACACTAGCGCAAACATAAAGTTGGTGATATTCTAAAGTCACTAAAAATATTACCAAATCGGAGATTCAATCTAGGATTCGCCGAAACTACCCGAATCCGCGACTATTAAATACGACAACAAGGATTGATGAATCTCGGATCATACAATCTCGGATTGAATCTTGGATTAATCCGTGACTATTAATACGGGCATAAGCGATTTTTTATTACATGTACTAGTTGCTAAAAGTGTTTTATACTCGACAATTACACACCATTCATACAGTCCACTCAATCGTTATCAGCGTCAAAAAATTTCATACTTCACAAGATAAAATTCCGAGTTTGATCGGGCTAAATGTGAATGTTTGCTTTAAGATTTCATTTCGCGGTACTTGTGTTTCTTTGAACCCGCGAAATCTGGGTTAAATTAATTTTATTCTATTCGAAATTTTGATACTTAATAGTTTAGAGCCTGTATTTACTAAAAATGATGGTCAGCTGATGGTATAATGGAGGTAAGATCGTCAGTCAGACCGCTCTTTGAATTATTCAACGCTGAAATTGCATGCGCGCTAAACAGCTATAACCGTCGAGCTGACGGTTTTTCCCCCGCTGGAAGGTCAGCTGATTTTTGTTTTCATTATTTCAATAACATAATAAACACGTAAGAAAAATTTGGTAAGGGATGAAATGATTTTAAACCCCCACTTTTACTACCGGTTTATAGGGGTAGCTGACGTATAATCCCCCGTTTTCTGTGCAGCTGACGATTACCTTTATTTTTAATACTATTTAAACTAAAGATTGACAAATTTTCAAGAGTATTGAAATGATTTAAAAAAAAATTTTTTTCGACATGTTTCTAATTTCGTCATAGCGAGCTCCACCGCAATTGGAGTAGCTGACGCTTGGATCTTTAAATAATTGCTCAAGAAAAAGTATTTCCAATAGAAATCATGAGGGATGAAATGGTCATGTCATTTGCAACGCTGCCTCCCGGACTATAAATACTAAAAAATGTCTGACGAAGAGATTATTTTTCATGGAGTCCCACAAGGTACGGTTCTGGGGGCTATTCTGTTTATAATATATATTAATGATATGAAAAAATGTTTGACAAATTGTGAAATTAAGTTATTTGCTGATGATACGATGATTTATATAGTGGGAGATAATGTGGATCACATGTTGGAAAGAATAAATTTTGATCTGAATAATTTAAACATATGGCTTTGTGACAATCAGATGTGCATCAATGTTAATAAATCGAAATATATTGTTTTTTCCAACAGACTTGGATCGGGAGTTGCAGATATTACTAAATTAAATATTATTATTGATGATTGTAAATTAGAGAACTCGAATGTAATTAAATATCTAGGCATTAAATTGGACAACCATCTTAACTTTCATGGTCATGCAGAATACATCGTGAACAAGATGTCCAAAAAAGCTTATTTGCTTAATAGAATAGGGAAGAATCTGTCGACTAGTACCAGATTCCTCTTATATAAGTCGATCGTCGCTCCACATCTCGAGTATTGCTCTACCATTTTGTTGGGTCTGCCTGCTTATAGGATTAGGGAATTTCAACTGGTTCAAAATCGATGTATGAGAACTATTCTCTCTTGCAATAGGTACACTCCAATTAGAACGATGTTATCAACACTGCACTTAATGAATGTCCAACATAGTCCTCATATTTAAAATTAAATTGAAGAAGGTTCCCGAGTTCGTTCAGCAAAATGTTAGATTTGTCTCTGATGTCCATGGCCATAATACCCGGCAGAAAAATAATTTCAGTTTTTCATTATCACGGACAAATAAACTGAAAAAATAAATTTTTTCTGATGGATTGAAAGAATTTAATAAATTTAGCGACGAGTTGAACAACTGCACCACAGTGGGTGGTTTTAAGAGGGGACTACTGGAATTTTTTATTGAAAAATTTGAATAAATTTATTGTTTTCGTCTTTAATATGCAATAATTGTGATATTTTTTGTTTCTGAATGTGTGTTTGAAAATTGTTTTTGTATATATATTTTTTCTCCTCTTGATGTACATGAACGCAAATACCTGTAAGCGTAGATACTATATTTTATATAAATAAATTTGATATTATATTATTATTTTTTTTCATATTGCATTCCTGATTTTTATCAAAGGGTTTCATATGCTGTAAAATCCTTTGAGGGCAATTTTCCTACATACCGAATTTGGTTGACATCCTTTTAGTACTTCAGAAGTTATTTACTCTTGAAGTTTTAACTTTGACAGCTTGTAATTTTTGACAGATGACAGGTAGACAGTTCATTTAATCTATTCTGGATATAGGTTTTCAAGGTCTTTAAAATAACCTATCGCAAGACAAATTCGCTTTTAAAAATCTTATATCATTTTCTTGTAGTGGCACTCCTGATTGACAGATCGCGACGAACACCTTATTTTCACTTTTCTACCGTAAACTCTACTACTATATCAAATTTGGTCCTGATTGGTTGGATGGTTCAGGAATAGATCGAGGGACAAAATCTGGCGACCGACCGACCGACACAGAAATTTATTTTTTGCAGATCTTTACGTTTTTGGACACGGTGATCTCGAAAATGTAAAAAATAAAAATTGAAATTTTTTTTCGATTACCATACCTCCAATTTTTTTTACAGCTCCACCAAGCTAAGAAAGAACGTGGCAAATATGACAACTAATTTGGTTCCACGTCAAAACGCCGTCTCCAAAGACGCCGTTTCAAGAACGCCGTGGGAAAGACGCCGCGCCGTCCCCAAAGACGCCGTTGCAATAACGCCGTCACAAAATGGCCGTTGCCCAATAATGCCGTATGGCAATAACGCCGTCACAAGATGGCCGTGCCCAATAGGCCGTAAGGCCTATTTTAGTTATCACGTTCATTAAAGTTCAACAACCAATGAAAACCTTACAATACTAACTAATGAACGTTTGTGATTGGTGTTTTATTAAAGGGTTTGTAAACCTATTTTAACTTTCTAAAAATTTTATGAATCAGGGGTTAGTTTATTCATATTTATAATTCACCAGTATTATATAATAATAATAATGTAATGTTTATTTAACCCTTCTTTAATCTTTAATTAACGTTTTCTATTGGTGAATTATTTATATTAGGGTTACATCAGTGTTTCTTAGTGCCTATAAATCCAGACCCTATTCATAATAATTATAGTAGTTAATCTAGAATTAAGCACTGAGCCCGGTATAAAGGAGTCCCTTTACCTCACGGCGTAATTGGGCACGGCCATCTTGTGACGGCGTTATTAACATACGGCATTATTGGGCAACGGCCATTTTGTGACGGCGTATTTTCCACGGCGTTATTGCAACGGCGTCTTTCCCACGGCGTTCTTGAAACGGCGTCTTTGGAGACGGCGTTTTGACGTGATACCACTAATTTGATTAAAATTTGAATGAACCAATGAACGTCGAGTTATTTCTCAAGTATATTCTGTTGTAAAAGTTACAAATAATTGCTAGTGTTTATATTTGTCGTGGTTAGAACAAATCGTCATAAATTGATTGCAATTTGACAAAATAATTTATGGATTTTAAATATTCGCGCCGAGAAACTTCTTCATCTGAGTGTAATTTTAAATTTTAGCAGCGCCGACACGCCCCTTCAGGTCGGTTCTAACGTTGGTGGATCTGTATGAGTTTATATGCAAATTGATATTTTTTTGGAAATTTGAATTTGGAATATTGTGAATAACTCAAAAACAATACCTTTCTGAATAATTTTTTTTATCTTCTGAAAAAATTACTTCTCAAGGTGGCGAGTAACAAACCAAAAGTGGTAGCGAATGTCCTAGAACCAAACGACCGGTGTGCGGTGATTACTGGTTAGCCAGCAAACCGCCAATCCTGGGTAACCTGCACATAATGAAAAAATAAATTCTTACCTAAACCACTTTATATTGACTATATAAGCAGTTAACAATATTTATTTACAATACTTTTAAGTTTTAAAATTAAGTCACACTTGCATAATACATTGAGATAATTTATCCAATTCTGTTTGTAATAATCTGCGCATATCTGTTTCAACTTGTAGTTTATTTTGTAAATCTTCAATAGCTGCTTTATGAACTAGTTCTTGTTGCTGAAATCTTAATTCTAATGTTTCTAATCTCACAAGTAATTCGTTATACAGATGAGGCGAAATGCTTTCCAAATTGTCTGCCAAAGTTTTTTCTATATTTGGTGGTCTTTCAATTGAAGATGGCATTGAAAAAACTGGAGCAGTTTGATTAATATTTTGAGGAATGTGAAAAGAAGACACCGGGAGTTTATTTTTTAAAACAATATCTTGAACTATTTCGTTGTTAGTATTTAGAACTTTATCGTTTGAATTACTGCTAATGACTTCAACAGACAAAATTGTTTCAGGTAGGCTATTATCTGTATCTGATGTAACGCATATATCAGAATTCGTTATTTTAAATTTATTCGGTTCCGGACCAGGCGATGTAGAAGTTCGTTTTGCTTGATTTAATTTCATTTCTTCTAACCAAGGGGCTTTGTGCTTTTCCCACCCTCTAAGTTTAGGCTTTATATCATCTAATTTATTATTTGTATTGGAATAAAAGCTTGTAGGATCTTCCATACCGTCTATATCAGATTGATTTACATTTCCATTTACAATTCCCACTTCATTTTCTTTGATTATTACACTTGGGGGTCTTCTACCTGCACAAATGTTAAAATTTAATTTTTCATATAATTTTCTTAATGTAAATAAAACATTAAACGATAATATTATATTAAACAATTTATTATATAGGTACGTTATATTATATTAACCCTTTCAGACCCGACTTTTTTTTGTCTGAAAAAAAAATTATTTTTTCAAGTTCAATATCTTAAGGGGGGAAAACAGTTTAGACGTACGTTTTTTTACTGATTTTCATGATTTTTTTTGACAAGTAAGGACTTAATTAAATTTATTCAAAATTTAGGATTACTTTATTCATATTTTCAAACAAATATTTAAATTTTTTTGGATCATTTTCTTGAAAAATATGGAACATACAAGCTGCTGCCCATCGTAAATCGCTACCACACTTTACTGGTTGTGTAACGTCTGGAAGCCATAGTTTTTATTTGAAATCAATGCGGTTTAAAGATTACTTCAATAACATGTTTCTCTTCCAGGTGAACCTATCTCTGACCAAAAAAATTAAAAATTGCATATATTTAGAGGTGTTTAAAAAAGAGGTATGATTTTTTGCAATCTTTTTATTACTTTTCTGCAATAAAAAATATATATTAAATAGTGATATCAGCCTAAATTTAGGTTCACATGGAGCACAATTATATAAATAAAGTAACTATCAAATCTGAAAATGATACGTTTCAAACTTTTTGAGCTAGAGGTTACACAAAGCGAAAAAATGTAGTTTCGAGATAAACGCGTTTGAAACCTGAGTGACCGCTTCATTTTACCTGCTAGACGCTCTGATATCCCCGCTCATAACAT
Organism: Cantharis lateralis; assembly: GCA_963170105.1. NCBI lineage: Eukaryota > Metazoa > Arthropoda > Insecta > Coleoptera > Cantharidae > Cantharis > Cantharis lateralis. The sequence goes on from OY720629.1 coordinate 18,719,313, forward strand.
CAGAACAAATTGAGATTTTTGTTTAAAACTTGGGGAACATATTCTTGCATAGTTTTCCTAACAATTTATGAAAAAAAAAATTCGTTTTTTTGAATGATCTAATGTGTTTTCCCCCCTTAAGTAAAGTTATGCTGTTCCATATCAGAATATTTTTTTACAATTTTCAATATAATTAATTTATTATTATAGTTTATGTTGCTCATAGAGCATTTTTTATATTTTTATTGGATTCCTCGTGGTTCTTTTACTGAATAATAATTGTTATTTAACATATCAATTTGTCACAGACTTCAAAATAAATTTATAAAGCGTATGTACACTATAGTGTACGCTGGGTCTGAAAGGGTTAAACATTATATTATTATCGTTTAATGTTTTATTAACTTGGTTCAAATTTATATTTTAATATATTTATATTTTACAAGTTATATTGAATTAATTAAAGTTAAATTTTATTATGAAATTAGAATTATTACAAAACTACTAATTTTACTATAAATAGTTGATCTTGTTTTTTGTATTTTGATTAGTTTTAAATCTCTATTTGTCACTTTAATAAATTTAAAAAGTGTTTTTGTTTGAATTCATGATTATTGAAATAATTTCAATATGAGCTTCTTTTGGATTAAAATAGCAATATCTTTTTTCCACTACTAGTCATACCGGGTGCTGACTCGAATAGCCGAACATAGGGAATTAACACGTAAAAACTTATTTATGCAAATTCCTGCTTCCCAAATTATTTTAGAGAAAAATGAAAGACACAAAAAGAATGCAGAAATATAAACTACGTATGATAAAAGCATTAAGCTGGATTTATAGTTTGACGGACTATAAGCGTAGACGCACTGCAAAAAAATCAGCTATAGAATTTATGTACTCTTGTTTATAAATGAACGTAAACGCATGACGCAGCGTAAGTGAAACGGACTGGAACGGAAGAGATAACCAACTTTCATCTTTTGCAGTGCGTTTCTTGCGTCCGGCCAATCAAAAGAAAGAATGCTGTTTGACGTGGCTGTCACTGTCAGCTGTTCCTTCATGTGCGCTCTCAATTTAAGTAAAGTTGCTTGAGTCGAATAATTCTGTTTTATGTTTTATTATTGCCTTTTCTGTTTTATTATTAGTATTTCTGTTTCGTAAAAAACGTAAAAATTTGTAGGTTAGGTATAACTTTTACCCATGCGCAAAAATTCCGTTCCGTCGATTTATAAATTTAATAATATTTTACAGCCCGTTTGTTACGTATCCAGTGCGTCTATGCTTACAGTCCGTCAAACTATAAATCCAGCTTTAGATTTCATGTAATCTTTACTTATAGGGTCAAAAAATGCTTTTGAAATTGTTAAAATTTTCATTTATCAAACTGGCCATATAAGTTTCCAAGGTAATTATTTCGAAATTAAATTGAATTTATTTCATGACCAGTCTGACAAATGAAAATTTTAACAATTCTAAAAGAATTTTGTACCCTTTTAGTAGAAACTAGATGAAATTCGAAGATAAAAGTCCAAAATTCTTTTATATTTTAAAATTTTCATTTGTCAGACTGGTCATGAAATAAATTCAATTTAATTTCGAAATAATTACCTTGGAAACTTACATGGCCAGTCTGATAAATGAAAATTTTAACAATTTTAAAAGCATTTTTTGACCCTATAAGTAAAGATTACATGAAATCTAATGCTTTTATCATACGTAGTTTATATTTCTGCATTCTTTTTGTGTCTTTCATTTTTTCTCTAAAATAATTTGGAAAGCAGGAATTTGCATAAATAAGTTTTTACGTGTTAATTCCCTATGTTCGGCTATTCGAGGCAGCACCCGGTATAGGGATTTTACACTACCGATGGTGGCGCTGGCGACAGCTGCAATATGTCTGCCTTAGCAAGTATTCCTCAGCAGAATGTTCATTTGTTTATAGTGGTTCTGCAAAAAGTTTTGATTTTTCTCATATTAGGTTAAAAGACTAGGTTAAAGACTTAAATTAAAAGTATCAATACACGTTAAAAGAACGCTTTGGTATACTCGGTATACTCGCTAAAGTAGTTACAATTTCTGTCACGTGGTGGCGTTTGGTTAATGTTCTAATACATAGGATAATGTATTCACTGCCAACTTCAAATAAACAAAATTTTAATAATTAAAATAATGAAAATATGTTTTTTTTATTAAAAATACTTAGTTTTTAATAATTTAGTTCTTAATTTTAAACATTTAAAGAGTTTTGGTCAGCTAAACGTTTTTTTCACTCATTTAAAAAAACTTTTCTTGATAGCTATCGAATCTAGATAGCTTTTCTACTATTTTTTTGAATAAAAACTTAATTTTCTCGGAAACTAAAAACAGGACTTTTTGAAATTTGGTACATTTATTTGTAAGACTTTCATAAATATTTTGGCAAATTTTTGTAATGATGACATTTTTGATGTCGAAGTAATGACAAACCCGTCCCGTGCATTTACCGCAATGTAAAAACGTAACTTTGATATTTTTTATTTCGATAACTAAAAACAGGATTAAGTTCAAACTTTGTCAGAAGTTTCTTTATTATGCAAATAATATACTGCAAAAATTTCAAAAACTTTTCATTTACTTCGATTTCCTTCTTAACAACCTTAAACAAGTCTGTTAAAATGCGAAAAAATATTGTCATCTATATTCTATATTACCTCGGAAACGGTTCGATAAAATAGAAAAATGTATATAAACAAAAATGTAGAGAATGAAATTTACAATAAAATTATGACTATAAATTTTTTTATTTTGTCGCACCGTTTCCCTGATATAGATGACAATAATTTTTGTATTTTACAGTAATGTTTAAGTCGCTCTCAGTCAGAAACGGCGCGACAAAATAGAAAAATGTATATGTTTTAATAAGTTAGTTGATCGTTTCGCTTTAAATAATGATAATTATCGAGATTTCGCGGAAATATATGAAAAATTAAAAAATCGCATTTATCGCATGTTATTCGTAAAAACGAAAATTACGTATCCCTACTCATAAGAAAAAAATATCGTCACTTCTGCCGCAATACCTCCAATCATCAGCACACCAAATTTTATCTGAATCGGTTATACATTCCCGGAGATATGATGACATTTTCATTTTTTTTATTGTGGTAGCCCTGGCAAAGATTTCTCTGCCAAAACCTTATTTTCACCACTAGAGCCTACAAGACACACGTCCAAAAAGTTTGAATGCCATCGACATAGAAATGCCGAAAAAAATCGAGGGACAAGGACTTAATTAATTAAAAATTAATTATTTTTTTTCATATTGCATTCCTGATTTTTATTAAAAGGTTCCATATGCTGTGAAGTCCTTTGAGGGCAATGTTCCTTCATACCGAATTTGGTTGACATTCTTTTAGTACTTCGAGAGTTATTCACTCTTGAAGTTTTAACTTTGACAGCTTGTAATTTTTGACAGATGACAGGTAGAAAGTTCATTTCATCTATTCTGGATATAGCTTTTCAAGGTCTTTAAAATAAGCTATCGCAAGACAAAATCGCTTTTAAAAATTTTATATCATTTTCTTGTAGTGGCACTTCTGACTGATAGATCGCGACGAAAACCTTATTTTCACTTTTCTACCGTAAACTCTACTATTATACAAAATTTGGTCCTGATTGGTTGGATGGTTCAGGAATAAATCGAGGGACAAAATCTGGCGACCGACCGACCGACACAGAAATTTATTTTTTATTTTTTGCAGATCTTTACGTTTCTGGACACGGTGATCTCGAAAATGTAAAAAAAAAAAATTGAAATTTTTTTTCGATTACCATACCTCCAATTTTTTTGATTGATTGGAGGTAATTACATTGTTTAATGGCTTCCCATTGCCAGGGTATAAATCCTTTTAAAAAGTAACGATTTGAACGCAAATCTTGAAAAACATATAGACAGGGAGATAGTGACAGATTTTGGGATACGATCATTTTCGAACAAATGGCGAATCGTTTTTTAATATGAAAGACACATGAGCATTTTTTGATTCATGGATTATTATGATCAGGATATACGGAAAATATTGTCATCTGAAAGGCATACTGCGTAAAATCGTATCCCAAAATCTGTCACTATCTCCCGGTCTAATACAGTTTAGCCAACTTCGCGAGAAATCGCATGTTTTCGCTTACGAGAAATCCTGTGTGAAAACATATACAGCCTTGCTCAAAAGAAGTTGGCACCCCCGTGGATTTCCTATGTTAACAATGTAAATTGACCATTTTTGATCCGTTTTTTGTCATATTAAAATCGATTTTACAGCAAAACATTTTAGACATTTTTTGTTGATAATTTCATTGCCTTCAATTTTGTTTCTATACATTTTTCCATTTTGTCGCGCCGTTTCTGACTGAGAGCGACTTAAACACGACTCTGTAAAATGCAAAAAATATTGTCGTCCATATCTCGGAAACGGTTCGATAAAATACAAAAATGTATATGAACAAAAATGTAGAGAATGAAATTTACAAGAAAGAGATACCTATTCATTTTTTTATTTTGTTGCACCGTTTCCGAGATATAGACGACAATATTTTTTGCATTTTACAGAGTCGTGTTTAAGTCGCTCTCAGTCAGAAACGGCGCGACAAAATGGAAAAATGTATAGAAACAAAATTGAAGGCAATGAAATTTTCAACAAAAAATGTCTAAAATGTTTTGCTGTAAAATCGATTTTAATATGACAAAAAACGGATCAAAAATGGTCAATTTACATTGTTAACATAGGACTGCCCGAGTTCTTATGTGAGTCACTAGCGCCATTAGGGCAAAAGGTGGTGCCACCAAATATTGAAATTTACTAATAAACTACATAGTCTCAATCTACATTTGCAATTTCTTTTATTTAAAACCTTAATTAAATGCCTAAAACTCCATAAAACATAGAAATCCACGGGGGTGCCAACTTCTTTTGAGCAAGGCTGTATGTATGTAGATGTAAAGCGGCTTTAAGGATAAGTTATGAAATTTAATCAATTTAAACAGAATTTTTCTGTTTATTTAATTATAAATTTTTATATTTTTAAAATTTAATTTTTCGGTTCTCCGAAGTGGAAGGTAGAAATTTGCTTATAATATAAAGAAGGCCTTTTGTGATTACAGTCTGTGTCAATCGATTCATAAACTTTCTATAAAATTCATAAAATTAAACAGATAGATATATACAAATTAATTCGATTTTGTTTGCCACTGAACACCAAAAGACTTAAACACGTAAAACAAAAATGAATTGGTCATAAATTATCAAAAAACTATTTCAAAAGCTTTTCAAAATCAACTGAACATGATGCTTTACAGCAGCTAATCACAAGGGTTTTTGATTATATATCGGTAGGGTAGTTTTTTGGTTTACAGGTAAATATATTTGGCCATCTAATCCTTAAAAATATAAATTTTATCAAGTTTAAAATAAAATTTTAAATTAATAAAATAACTGTAAAATATCAAGTTTTTAATTCGATGGCCACCAAATGTAACTTCAAAAAGACTTTGTGACACCCTGTATTACAACTTATGTATATTACGGGGTGTACAAAATGTTACAACTAAATAACAAATTATAATAAAGTTAAACTTAAAAATTATTAACTAGTGAGAAATCTATAAAATATTATATTAGTTAAATAAACTGTAATAAAACAATAAGAGTTTTAATATGTTAAAATTTCGTTCCTATGTAACATTTTTGTTTTAATAAATTTTATATTTTCTGACGAAGCAGACGAAAAGTCTGCGAAATATTAAAACTATCTTATTGTTTTATTACAGTTTATTTAACTAGTATAATATTTAATATAATAAAGTTATAATAAGCTGGTAAGTGTGCCATTTATCAGAGCGGCGCAGAAGCATCTACTCTTTGGGCTTTAACTTTATTATTTATTATATTAAAAACTCAAAAATAAACAAGTTAAACAAACGATTGAAATTCTTTAGATCTTTAATATTTCGATACAGAATGTAGCTTCATCAGAAATAATTATCGGAAATAATAAGTATCGAAATATAATTTCAATTGTTTGTTTAACTTTTTTAATTTTTGAGTTTTTAATATACAGTACAGTCTCGGTAATCCGAACTAATAGAAACCTGGCCTCATTCGGATTACAGAGAAGTTCAGATTACGGGATCAAGTTAAAAAACGAAATTTATAAAATAATTTTTATTTTAGAAATAAACAAACCTCGAACTGTAAATGGTATGCTAACTTACCAAAAATATTTTTTTTAAATTGAATAAGAATATTTGTGTAATGCAAAAGCGCTACAGGAAATTCTAACTTTAATTCATTTATTACAAACAAATTATGACCACCTAATGATAATTATATGTGACCAATCCTCAGCAGTCGATATTCTATCAGTTTCTATTTTTAACCCCCGACGCAAAAAGATGGGTGTTATAAGTTTGACCGCTATGTGTGTGTGTCTGTCTGTGGCACCGTAGCGCTTAAATGGCTGAACCGATTTGGATACGTTTTTTTTTATTTGAAAGCGGGTGTTCTAGCGATGGTTCTTATACATATTTTATCAAAATCGGTTCAGCCGTTTCAAGGTCATCCGCTCTTTTGTTAGCTGCGGTAGGGATTTTAGACTTGTAATGGGTATTTACTTTACGTTCAAAAACATATGTGTGCCCTAAAATTTGAAACACCCATGTATGCTATGTAATTATGCAAGATTATCGAATTCTTGATTTGAAGCTGCAGCCAGGATAACCAGCACATTAGAGTTCGTGCCAAATAGAAATAGCACCATCAATCATAATAGTTGGTAACATTTTTTTTTTTAAAGGTACGAAAATAATAGTATAGCATTTCTATGAATGCATACGGCGATAAGCGAGAGTTACTTTACCGCTTAATAAATAAACAAAAGTTTTTAGATATAATAACTGTACTTATCATAACTTCTTTTGTAACTAACAAGGGGGATGCACGATCTGGGAAATGAAGTTTGGGATGAGGCTTTGTGTGGTAATAGTAGTGCCCAATACTCATACTATGTTAAAGCCATAAAACGCAATGGGCACCCAATTTTGAGAAAAAGGGCTTGAAATTTTACGTGTGCTTCATATACTTTTAAATTTTCAATCTTCGCAAACAGTCCGGTGGCGGAGTGGTAGAGCGCTAGCTTCACAAACCGAAGGTACCGGGTTCAAACCTCTGATCGACAACTTTTTTTTTCTTTATGTAAATTTTATTTTGTGCATATTATTTTTAAATCTGTTTTATATTTTAAAATAATAATCATGCGAATATCGTAAAATCTAAAGAATTATAATGATATTCACTGATATGATACAATATGCCTGGTTCGCTTCGAAATTAATGGACAAGAGACTTTTAAGAAAAGTTAACGAAATTTGCTCTTCATGTAAGCAATCCTCATTTATTTGTTCCTCACGTTGCCGAAATATCTTTTGTTTTGGCTGTTTTTATGATAATTATCATTCGGGTTTTTGTAAATAATTTAAAAAATCCGATTGCGAATAAATATAAACGCCAATAAATATTTGACGATAATATATAAATTATTTTATTTTATAATTTTAAATTGCAATAAATAAATAAAAATTTGAATTTCATTTTCGTTATAATTCTTTGTATTTAACGATATTTGCATGATTATTATTTTAAAATATAAAACAGAATTAAAAATAAAATTTACATAAAGAAAAAAAAAAGTTGCCGATCAGATGGTTTGAACCCGTTACCTTCGGTTTGTTAAGCTAGCGCTCTACCACTTCGCCACCGGACTGTTTACGAAGATTAAAAACTTTAATGTATATGAAGCACAAAATAAAACTTTCAAGCCCTTTTTCTCGAAATTGGGTGCCCATTGCGTTTTACGGCTTTAACATAGTATGAGTATTGGGCACTACTATTACCACACACAGCCTCATCCCAAACTTCATTTCCCAGATCGTGCATCCCCCTTGTAAGTTTAAAAATTTAAAAATAAAAATTAAATTAAAAATTTAAAAAACCCCCAATGCAAAAAATTAAAACAAAACAAAATAGTCCACAAAAAAAACAAAACAAAAAAGAAAAGCAAACATTGAAAAATTTAAAAATAATACCTATCGTTGAAAAGAAAACATTTAAAAAGTCAAAAACAGTACCTATCGTTGAAAAGCGAACATTTAAAAAGTCAAAAATAATACCTATCGCTGAGCCATCAAATTCGATGCATGATAAGCTTTGCTCGTTGAAATAGCGCTATAATGTTGCGACGGGGTACCGCTAAGATTAAAGCAATAATTAAATTGCTAAATAAAATAGGAAGATTTCAAATTTGATCGTATCGAAGAAAGTAAATCGGAAATGCTAGAAAATTAACAGATATTAGATCAAAATGAGAGGTCTGACTTGACTTAAGCGGTACCCCGTCGCGACATTATAGCGCTATTTTAAATGTTTGCTTTTATTTTTTGTTTTGTTTTTTTTGTGGACTATTTTGTTTTGTTTTTATTTTTTGCGTTGGGGTTTTTTTAATTATTTCATCAATAAAGTGTAAATGGGATGTTAACTTGCCAAAAAAATTTGCCAAAAATTAAGCAATTTTTATTGAAAAAAAGTAGAAGTGACCTAACGGTAAAACCTAGTGAGCTTTCAAGATCTAACGATTCCATATTTTTTTATATCAAAATTTTATGGGATGCTAACTTCACAGAGGTCGCACATAATAATATGAATGTTTCTAGTACTTATGTATTGCATTAGATACATATTGTCCATCCTATCCTTTCTTCTGCAATTCAAACATTTTTCTATAATCCGTATATTTTGCTAGTTGTGTTCGGATTATAACTATTTGTGCGGACTACTGAGTTTTTCTTCTTTTGTTCGCATTACTGGATGATCGTGTGTTCGGATTACCGAGACTGCACTGTATTACATTTTCACAAGTTAATAATTCTAATTTATTATTTTTGTTATTTATTGAAATTTTCACCAGACATTCTCAACATATCAAACTTTAAGAAAATGTAAAAATTGAAAAATCGATTTTTCGGATCCTGCTAGGTGTACATTCCCCCTTAAAGGAAGTTTTAAAATTCATTATGAAATTGACCCTAATTTAATTTTTAATTTATTAATTAAATAAACCTCAGAAATGTATTTCACAATTTACCTGGTGCTTTAGCACGAGTCGCTCTAACATCAGGCAACATAGAGGTCCTCTCGACTTGATCAAATACGTTTATTATCATTGCATCTTGCTTTTCCTCTAAAATTTCATTCGATTTTGTAATAGTTTTGCTACTGGAGGTACCATCAACAATTTTTTTTCTTAAACCAGCTAATAATCCACTTTGAGAACTAGAACCTGAAGGTGATTTTTTAATAGGAATTAATGGTTTTTTACTTGGTATTGGAGGAATGTTTCGATTGCTGTGATTACTATTTTCATGTTTTTCTTCAACAGATTTTCGTTGCAAAAATATAGTTGGTTTTAATATGGCCGAGTCTGTGACATCATTATTAACTTTCTCGTTGATGTTGGATATAATTGTAACAAAATTATCTGGAAAGACACCGATTCGGCTATTTAACTCTCCTTTCCACCAACCTGGATCTAGACCTTCTTTACTTATTACATTTATTATGTCTCCTTCTTTCAATGACAATTCGTCCTCATTTTGAGCTTTGTAAGAATACTTAACTTGGCACAATATTTTACCTAAAATTATAGCATTGCAATAAAAAGTTTTACATACTTTTAATACTCACTTCGCTTGGGAAGTAAAACAGGACTTTTATTATCATTTGAGATTGTTAAATCTTCTCTACTACTAAATTTGGGTTTAATTTCTTCCACAAAATTGGAAGGAAAGACGCCTTCTTTACCCTGCAATACACCTCTCCACCAACCTTCCTCTTCTTCACCTATTATATTAATAATGTCTCCTACATTTAAACTCAATTCATCTTGATGATCTTGTTTGTAACTAAAAATTACACGACACTGCCGAGTTTGCATAAAATCTTTTTTAGTTTTAGTGGAAACCGATTCCTTATCCATGAGACGCACAAAATTGTCTGGAAATAATCCTCGTTTTTCATTTAAAACACCATCCCACCAACCACCTGATTTTCTTATAACATCACGTATTATATCTCCTTTCTTTATTGTTAGTTCATCCGATTCGTTGGCAGAATAATCATACTCAACTATTACTTCCACTAGAAAAGAAACTATAAAGAAAATTTGATATTTATTTTGTACTTACTTACCCATTTTTAAATCTGTTTATTTTTTGAATAATTTTTTGTCAACATTCTTTTAATTTCACATCATTTTTACATGTTTCAATTTTGAATTAGCCAAGCCCATATGATATCACAATAAGTACGATTACCTTAACATTTACACTGGTTACACCTGTCGTACGTTTACTTGTGATTACCACCATAACAGTTCTACCTCAAAAAACCCTAACCTAGTAAGGCGCGTTTTTAAAATCTCCTCTAAGGGCCAGTTCCACCAACTCTGATTAAATTGTTGGTTAACTAATCATGGTTAATCATTAACCGTGATTAGTTGACCGACATTAATTTCAAAGCGTTCCACCACACATTTAGTATCTATGATTAGTTGACCACTTTTACTTCGAGTATGCTCGGGTGTAATCTTGCAAAGGCTGTTCTGATTGGTCGAAATATAGTCGTAGTTCCTATTTCTGTTTTTGGCTGCATTTAAGAACATATTATTTAGAGAATAACCTCAAATTTCATTTTGTTCTCGCGGTCTTCTACAAACAACATTCACAATACTTCATCATCTGAAGAAGATAAAATATTGTTGCAAAGCATTGTAAAAAATGATGATATCAAAAAATAATTGCTATTTAAACTATTTTTTACGCATAAATACGGTCTTCACGTTTTGCTGTAATTAGCCCACTTCCTATGTTAGCAATGTAAATTGAAAATTTTGAAGCCGTTTTTTGTTATATAAAAATCGATTTTAGAGCAAAAATTTTCAGACATTTTTTGTTGAAAATTTCTTTACCTTCAATTTTGTTTATATACATTTTTTATTTTGTCGTTCCGTTTCTGATTTACAGCCACTTAAACAAGACTCTGTAAAATTCCAAAAGTATTATCATCTATATCTCAGAAACGGTGTGACAAAATAAAAATATAAGTTGATCTTTTTTTCTTGCAAATTCCATTGTCTACATTTTTATTCACACACATTTTTCAATTTTATCGCACCGTTTCCGATATATAGATGAAAATATTTTTGGTATTTTACAGACTTTTTTAAGGCTGTAAGTTAGAAACGGCGTATCACAATAAAAAAATCTAGTATATAAACAAAATTAAAGGCAACGAAATTTTCAACAAAATATGTGTGATTAATTTTTGTTCTAAAATCAATTTTTATATGACAAAAAATGACTTCAAAATGTTCAATTTACATTGGTAACTTAGAAAGTGGGCTAATTATATTTTTACAAAATGTCAACGTTATCTTCTACTACATTGAAAAAAATGCGCATGCACCTACCATTAACCGTGATTAAACTGGTCTAATCACCCAAAATCGGTCGATTAGTTTGAAGGCTGTTTAACCATGATTAAACTGCTTTAACCATGATTAAATAGATGGTGGAACACTCTTTTACATTTAACCGTGATTAACCCCAACTAATCATGATTAAAGTATTTAATCAGAGTTGGTGGAACTGGCCCTAAGTCTTATTATTATCTATGTTATTATTGTTAACCCTGGTCAAGCTAGCACCCCCACCTCTTCAAAACAGAAAAATTTTTATACTATAATTATGGACTAATTATGGACTAATTTTGGACAGCATTCGCGAATTTTGGACAACAACGGTTTCGCGATAAATGATAAATCTTTGGTGGGGGTGCTGAGTTGACGTCAAGCTAGCACCCCCACCTCGAAAAAATGACTTTTTTTAAAAATTAAGTATGCCATAATTATAGACTAATTATGGACTAATTTTGGACAGCATTCGCGAATTTCGGACAACAACGGTTTCGCGATAATAGATAAATCTTTGGTGGGGGTGCTGAGTTGACGTCAAGCTAGCACCCCCACCTCGAAAAAATGACTTTTTTTTTTTAAATTAAGTATGCCATAATTATGGACTAATTTTGGACAGCATTCGCGAATTTCGGACAACAACGGTTTCGCGATAATAGATAAATCTTTGGTGGAGGTGCTGAGTTGACGTTAAGCTAGCACCCCCACCTCGAAAAAATGACTTCTTTTAAAATAAAGTATACAATAATTTTGGCCAGTATTCGCGAAATTTTTATAACAACGGTTTCGCGATAAAAGAGAAATCTTTGACGAGGGTGCTGAATTGACGTCAAGCTAGCACCCTCACCTCGAAAAAATTGCTTTTTTTTTAAATTAAGTATGCTATGATTATGGACCAATCTGTGGCAAATTGACAAAATGGAATAAGTCTGGTTTTAGTAAATTTTCAGGTGAGCTCAAAGCAGTTCAGTTTAATACTAAAAATTCTTGTAATAATACAGTTTAAATATTTGGGCACATTGAAGGTTCTTTAGGTTACTGTTTGTATTGACGTGATTTTACTGATTTCAAATTTTATTATTTTTTGTGTTTTTACCGGAAAAACAATTCTCCCATTATAATTTTGTCCGGCTAGTTTTAACCTTTTAAAAATCGAACGTTAAATAGAATTTTATGCCGATATGCAGTTGTCCTCTTATCATTTAAACTCCGTCGTTCCTTTAGATTTATTTAAAATATTGTGTAAAAATTTGAGCACCATTAAATTCATTCCAAATCATCGATTAAAATTTCACGTTTTGTCTATCTTTACCTTATCTTTTAATCAACACTTACAGCTTCTAGTTCTTTTGTTTCCAATTTTTAATTTAAAATATCAAATATTAAACACAATCATCTGTTCACTTAAATTCACTTTTTTTTTATTTTATTGATTGTTCAAAATACAAATCAAAATTCGGGGGCTTAAAAATTGTATTTGATGCCCCTCGGCCATCTTGGCAAAAAGCCATTATCTCCTCGCCAGTTAGCGTCAGGTTCGCCAGCTAGCGCGAATTTTAAAATTATAATATAAATAAAATAAAATTTTAAACTTAATGTTTAAATACCCCCCTCCTTTTGAACACAGACGTACCACGACAAAAATTTAAAATGCTATAGCATATATATGTAACATATTATGTTACAAGAATATAAGCTGAACTTCTTTTACCTCACCTGAATATTTACAAAATGAGACTTATTCTCTTTTGTCAATTAGCCACAGAATTATGGAAAAATGAAAAAACTTCGTAGGGCGAAATTATTTTAATTATTTAACATTGCAAATACTAACAACATAATGTTTTTATTAAAAAAAATAAATTATTATTCTGAATACAATTAGGGGGCGTCCATTAATTACGTGAGCTCAAATTGGGGAGAGGGTCCGGCAAAATCTCACTAAATCTCACCAATGGGTTGGGGGGATTAATGAAAATTTCATGTCAACTTTTTAATTCTGAGAATATACATTTATTCCAGTCATAGATAATATTAAATATAAAATTAATATTATAAATATTGGCTATGGCCGGGATTCCCCGATTTGAAGCAAGAACCATTATATCTCCCGTACTACCAGTAATTATAAAGTATCTATTACTCACACTATTAGTCACTCATCACTCATATAGCCCGACCATGGAAAAAAAGGAAAAAAATTTCTCGTAGAAATGAAAGACAGGGGATCAATTGATAACAAAACGTATAAAAGCCTTACTAATTCGCGAATGCTGTCCAAAATTAATCCATAATTAGTCCATAATTATGGCATACTTAATTTAAAAATAAAAGTCATTTTTTCGAGGTGGGGGTGCTAGCTTGACGTCAACTCAGCACCCTCACCAAAGATTTATCTATTATCGCGAAACCGTTGTTGTCCGAAATTCGCGAATGCTGTCCAAAATTAGTCCATAATTATGGCATACGTAATTTAAAAAAAAAAGTCATTTTTTCGAGGTGGGGGTGCTAGCTTGACGTCAACTCAGCACCCCCACCAAAGATTTATCATTTATCGCGAAACCGTTGTTGTCCAAAATTCGCGAATGCTGTCCAAAATTAGTCCATAATTAGTCCATAATTATGGTATAAAAATTTTTCTATTTTGAAGAGGTGGGGGTGCTAGCTTGACCAGGGTTTATTGTTAACAGGTTGTGGTATTGCGCCCACCGCACTGAAGCTTAAGTTTATTGTGCCCCTTTCTGTAAGTCATATCATATTTTTCTGAAGTGTCGACTAATTGGCTAGTCAGGAGCACAAGTGATCCAAGTAACAATTTTATAATTCTGTAATACGTAATACTTAACTACAACCTAAAGGTGCATCCAGACTGCACCGCCGATCCGCGCAAAACGTTCGCGAACGTTGCAGTTTGGACGACATTCCATACACAATCGCTCCACTTTACGCTTAAACGAACATTTTTGTAATTTTGTCGGTACGTCAAAGGCAGTTCGTAGAGTTATAAAAGATAAGAAAAAAAAGGTTCGTACTACCTGTGAAAATTCAATTTTTGTAGTTAAGTTGTAGACAGAGCCGGATTAAGGATATGAGGCCTGGGTAAAAAAATTTTATTTTTCAAGGTCAACCACGCATATATCAAAAGTAAAATTTTTGAAAGAATAATAATTATTATACATACTTTATTACTTATATTTTTTTTTATAAAACAGATGTACATACATTAACATTTAGTAATTTTGCGATACTGTATCGTAGGCTTCATAGAAAAATGATGTAGATTTACTGAACATATTTGCAATTTAGATTCCCACAACTATATTGGTAAAATTACAAAAAATCATTGTAAATTGAATTACATGAAATGTTTAAAAATTTACAAATCATCATCCTCTTTATACAACTTCTGCTTGCACTTTTGCTATTCTTTGTGTTAATCGAATACGTTTTGAGATTTTACAACACTGTGTCGCAGATTTAAATTCCAAATTTTGTTAGTTTCCTAAAGATATTTGTAATTTAATTTTACTACAATTGCCACTGGAATTACCAATTAAAATTTGCAATTTGAATCACATGAAATTTTTGGAAATTTGCAAATGATAAATCTTTTTTAAAACTGTTGTTGTGAAAAGACAATTAATTATGAATTGAATTTCTGCTATTTATTTTAATTACATGATATTGTTATGAAACAATATTTTAAAGCCTGTTCACATTATAAAATTTTGTTTAAAATTTTGCTTAAAATTTTAGTTAAAATTTCTTTAAAATTCTTTAAAATTTGTCGATTTACAGATTTGTGTTTACACCTTAAAATTATTATTTTACGGAAATATTTTTTTAATGTTTACTAACCTAACACCTAACCTAACATTTGTTGGTACAAGCCAGTACAAGCAGCACAAGTGATTATTGTTTATATAAAACACGAGAAAGTAAAATGCCGATACAAAAACATGAAGTGATGAGTTGTGCAATTTTAACAACTGTGTTGTTGTTAAATCTATTTAGAAAAAAAAAGTCTATTCTATTTCTTGACTATCCATCTTTTCAACAATAACAGTAATAGAATAATATAAAATATTAGAATACATTATAAAAATAGGTTACATGCTTATATATCATAATAATAACAAAGTACCTACTACCAACAGAAAGCAGTGATACAACCTGATATCACCAAACACAACATTAGGGGAGAGTCGGGTAATCGTGCGCAGCGGCTAATCGTGCGCATGCCTTTATTTCCACAACCGACCATTATAATTTCGAAATTGTTATTCGGGAGTCATCTCTTGACAAACATATTATGTACTATTAGATATGTGTAAGATACTTCACTAAACCTGACTTATCCACAATGGTGGCTTCTTTGTTTAGATATGTTTTATACTAGTTTGCGTCTCAGAGAAAATAAGCCGTAAGTATTTCCATTTTTCCATTTTTTTATTGTCGTATGCTTTAACACATTGCTTAATGAATCTCATTCACCCTGATTGAGGTAGTTTAGGTAATAAAACGTATTTCAATGATTTATACTAATTACAGGTAAAACTGGCACTGTCGGCTAATCGTGCGCAATGCACGAAGATTTTCTACCAGCCATTCTAAGGCGCTAAGGCGCTTATAAGAAAAACAAGAAAAAGGAAAAAAAAAGGTAAAAATATTATAAAAGGTAGTAAAATTAAAAAAGGTACAAAAAGAAAAGTCTTCGAAGCTATTCGCTATTTACATTAAGAAAACGGCACCACGCGGAATAATTTCAAACTAGTTTATTACGTAGAAAATGACGTATTTCCCATTGTGTTGACGTGTAAACAACATTAAAAATACGTAATAAAGTCGCCATTGTTGACATTTAGCAGCGCCACCAACGGTAATGTAAATCGCGAATAGTCTATCTCATATTAGCAGTAAGTAGGTGGCAGGTCGTCTGCAAAGTCATATTTACAAAGGCAGAATGGGAAATGATTCGAAATTTTAAAGAAATGTGTGTTGCCTAATGTAGAAGTTTACAAAATAATTTTAGAAAACGTATTTTCACAAATTTATTTTAATTTTAATGTGATTTTGATAAAATAAATAAAGAAAAGCTGCATAGGAACTATTTAATTTTAACATTATACATTCTGACATAATATGAAAAATTAAATGTTATCCATCAACAACACGTAAATTTCAGCAGTGTAAAAGCGGCTAACTTCGTTACAATTTCATTGGCTAATATTCAAGGTCATCATTTTAGTACAAATTATTCTCTGCATGCTTAAATGAAATGGACTATAGTAGTGAATCTGAAGATATTTCAGACAGTAAGCTATGTAACGACGATGAGTTAGACGATATTGAGTCGGATGAGAATGAGGGATGCATTTAAATAAATAATAATATTTCTACGTTCAATAATTTGTCTTGTTTGTTTTCATTTTCAATGCGCACGATTATCCTACCTATGCGCACCATTAGCCGCATACATCGTATAATTGTGCGCAATGCCAGTTTTTCACATTTCGTATTTTAAAGTCACAATGTGCATTTTTACTTAAAATTTATTATAAAATATTACAGTCAAACCCTTGAAGAATCTTGATGACAAACCTAAAAGTCCAATTCTTTGTCATTTCTGAAATATTACAACTTTGGCTTAAGTGCGCACCAATACCCGACTCTCCCCTAAAACTCACTATATTTTACGTAAAATTTTAAGAAAATAGGTGCCGTCCTATTCCTTAAAATTTGTTAAAATTTCGCTTAAAAGTTCTTTTAAGGAAAATTTTAACTAAAATTTTAAGGTGTGAACAGTGAAATTTTTATCTTATAAAAATTTTAAGGCAAATTTTAAGCAAAATTTTATAATGTGAACAGGCGTTAGAAATTAACTAAACAGTGTATGACGTGTGCTTCATAACAACCCCCTACTCGATCTGGAAACTTCAACGAAAAGGTAGGGTCTTTAATTGACATTTTGCTCGAGTGGTGCCCTCCCGATTTTGTACCTCCATTATTTGGTAATTTCAGCTAGGACCCGGGAATTCCTTGTTTTGTTGGAACCTACGACCTTCTCGACTAGAGCTAGCGGTATTCCCGAGCTTCCGAGCGGGCGCAGCCCAACCACCGCTGCCGATTCTGTATCCTCCGGGCAATTTAAGCCCGTGACAAAATGTTTTAATTTTTCCCTTCAAACTTTGCCTTAAACAAAGTTTCCAATTTTCCCATTAGGTTCTTTTATTAATTTTTGTGTATGTGCAACAGTCTCTTTTTAAAATATTATCCTGTTCAAAAAAAAGTATAATTTGATGAGTGATAGGCATAATTTATTATTCCTTCAGATTTTTTATTGGCTAGAGTGCTTTTCCTTTTTTATAAATTTGACTTACAGATGACTCTATTTCAAATTTTCTAGGTGGTTTATAAATTCCCATTTCGCTCATTGTTTTTAAAAACAAATCCTCAGTACTGATACCTTTTGAATGGTTCAGAGCATGAAAGCAATAAATTTGTTACGGCCCGGAATTAACAACGATACAAAAGTGATTCCGAAGTTGGTACGAAGGGATGGTATGATGAATTTTTTGTGTATCAGCACAGCAGCAGAGTTCTTTTGCATCTCAATTTGATCCATTTTAAGGCTCTTCGCTTGGTTGAGATTTTGTGCAAAAAAAAATTGTAATACAGTGTATATATATTACTATGATACGAAATTTGGTAAAAAGAGTTGTTTAAAAAAATTTTTTGTTGGTCACTGGTTCGGTAAAGTCATATTGGGGTACGGATAAAACTTTCGCGCCGTGATTACAACTTTTAAATTTTGATAGTTGGTTTGTCTGATTCTACCCTAAAGAGATGTGAATAACAGGAAAACATTGTAACTTATAACACAACAACAAATACAAAATTGAAATAAATTATGGAATCAGCACTGTTCAATAATAAATTAGTTAAAAATTCAAACATAAGAATTTAAAAATGTTGGTATGACGGAAAAAGATAAGCAGAAAAATGGCCACTTCCGCACAGAGAACGAAAAAAGACAGTTGCGGTCGGAGAAGAATTATATCTAAAAATTGAAAAAGAAGATTTTTGGATTGTTTGGGCTTGGTTGCAAGTTTTGGTGCCACCAAGATATGGTTGATTGAATTTGGATAAATTTTTGGAAAGTGGAGATAAATGGTATTTTGTTTTTTTTTGTTATTTGGTTTGGATTGCTTAAAATTGAATGGATTGGATTAAGTTGGAAGAGGGGTTAAATTCGTTGATGTTCAATAGCATCAGGAAGGCTGGTCATCATTTTTATCGTCAATGGGGAAGTTTCCTAAAAAAAAAATACGTTTTTTTTGTTTAAATTATCAAAGTAAATCAATTATTAATGTACCCCTATTCGACGGTTTTTTTTTTATAATTGTTGAAAGCCCTAAAAAATCGATTTTAAAATCAAAAAAATCCAAGATGGAGTAAAATTGGACAATTTTGATATGTGACAACGTCGCAATTTCAAGATTTACATATATTCAATCTTCGATTATACACGTCATATGTACGTTACATGTATAAGACGGAGAGAAAATTATCTGTTGTGTAGGAAAAATGAGAACGTTCATTTCAATAAACGTCATTTCAACAAACGTCAAAATGCTAACCTCCAAATATAAAACTGTTTCTTTGTTGTACCGGTTTTATATTTGGAGGTTAGCATTTTGACGTTTGCTGAAATGACGTTTATTGAAATGAACGTTCTCATTTTTCCTACACAACAGATAATTTTCTCTCCGTCTTATACATGTAACGTACATATGACGTGTATAATCGAAGATTGAATATATGTAAATCTTGAAATTGCGACGTTGTCACATATCAAAATTGTCCAATTTTACTCCATCTTGGATTTTTTTGATTTTAAAATCGATTTTAGGCCCTTTAATGGACATATTTAAAAAAATGATCAATGAAGTACAAGGTCAAATACGTTTATGTTTCATTTTATGAAAAGACCCAAATTGAGGAAACTTCCCCATTATTGTAGGAAGAGTGAACATAGACTTTATATTATGTGAGTGGATTTAAATTGTATAATTTTATTATTGATGTTCAAACACAGATTAACATTATTGTCTTTTCTAATGCGAATATTTTGTAAAATAGTTGAAAATTTTAAATATTCATTATTCGCATTGGGAAAGATAATTACACGTGACACCTTTCCTGAACGTCGAAATTGTCGATATAAAATCATATTTCTTGAGATAGCGTCAGACAGACAGTTGTTTTGTGCGCCAGTGTGCTGAATTATCATATTTGTTTATTTTAATAAAAAAAAGAATTTTGTTTGTGCCTACTTGTATTGATTTTGCCGACCCTGTGAACTTGAACAATTTAAGAGCTAAACCGTGGTGTCGGGCGATTTAATTCGCCACCATACCATAGCATCTTTTTATGGCGTCCCAACGTGTGAGGCAAAGGCAAAGTAGTAGCAATTAGGTAGCAAAACAGTAGGAATTAGGATAAATAGTAGCTTTTAATAAAAATGGAAGATCAAAACATAGTCCAAGAAATAGATGGGGAAATATCATTCTCTCCATTTACAAGTATGCGCAGGGGTACTGAAATGAATTTTAGTGAAGGAATGGATTCCTTTTTACAAGAAATGAGAGAAATGAATAGGGATATTAGGGAGACGCTTAATACAATGTCAAACAAAATAAATAAAAAGGAAAAATCAATCAATGAATTAGCGGGTATAAAAACTGATATGAAAATAATGGTGGATAAGATAGAAGATGTGAGCATTAAAATAACAGAAATTGATAAAAAATATGAAAAAAATTACAATGAACCCAGAGAAAGCTTAAAAGGCGAAATTAAAAACTTAGAAATTAAAGCAGTAACTAAAGATCAATTAAATAATGAAATAATAGAAATTAAAGCTGAATCATATGAGCAAATACAAGAATTTTCATTTGAAATAGATAGAAAACTAGATCTAATCATTAACGAACCACTAATAAACCAAAAATTATTAGAAATAGGCGAAAAAGAGTTTATTAAGGTCCTAGATCAAAAGGAATAGTTCATAAAAATTTGAAGATGTCACTAGTTGCTTTAGATATTTTATTTTATTCAAGATGCATACCTTTTTAAACAAGTATAATATTGCAATGGAATATAGTTTAAAATATTTGAAAAATAATTTTAAATAAATTTACCTGGAGTAGTTCTATACCTGTGATGAAGTACCTGCACATCCTAAAGTATCTACTTCAGAGTTGTACCTCAATACAAAAATGAATATGGTTTGCGTCTTTGCGTCAAAACAGAGTGGTGACCTCTTTTTGAAAATGCTTGAACTGCACGTTTTCCTCTGATTGGTTAATGCAATGGCACCAATTTTAAATTTCATGCATATTGCTTGAATACTAGTGTCAAATTCACAAGCCAAACTAAGAAAAATAATCTTTTTTTTTTTTTTCAGTTAATCAGTATGATAGAGTTTGTTTAACACATCCTATTTTATATTTATAACAAAAGTGTATTTTATTGAAAATTTGAGAATTTTTTTTTAAATATTTAATTTTTTTTAATGAAAAATAGGAGATGTTAAGTAATATCATATTTTTCGTATGTTCTGAAAATTTCAACTCGCTACGATAATTGGTTTTTGAATTGAACTGGACACTAGCTCAGCGCCTATTGATCTAGCACCTTAAGTTGTCGGAAATTGAAAAATTTAAGGGGGAAATAGTAAAAAATTTAAAGTCATTTGAAGGTGTTAGGGACCAAAAAGAAGTAATATTGGTAAACAAATTTTTAAGAATGTTAGGTTTTGATAGATGGACAGGGTGGTTAGATATGATTCCTGTTACATCGTCGCTACTGGTAATGTAGCAATGTTCGATTTACAATAAAACGATTGCGTTGTTTAACATAAGATACTATATTTATTAACATCAAAAACATAACTGCCTCTCTACATGCATATAGGTTACCTGACCCCTTTCTCCATTGCTGCCAACCCCCTGCAATGAAGCTCCCATATTTGAATATGGGACAGGGTCGGCATTGTCGCTACAACAATTCCTTATGTTGAAGATTTTATGAATGAGACTCCAAACACTATTCCCGAACAATCCCCAATTTTTATTATGAACGGTATTATGCCTACGAGACCCTGGAAGGTCGATGAAAATGAAACCAATTATGATGACGCAATACGGAAAGTAAGATTAAAACTAAATAAAAACCGAGAGGCATATTATATGAGGAAAATGAATAAAAATATAACAAAAAAATGTATTTTTGAAATTAGCGATTTAGTTATTATTAAAAGTTTAGGGGAAGGAAAGCGATCTGCAAATCAATGTGCAAAACTGCAGCTTCCGTTTGAAGGGCCTTATAAAATAAATAAAAGAATCGGTGATTGCACATAATTATTATATTATGTATGTATCAACTTATCAACCGCGTCTGACCGCGTCATAAGAAAACTGATGCGATTTTAATGCCATCTTATAGCGAAACGTCAGACCCATTGGGTTTGTCTTCGTGCTTCAATATTAAAAATTAAAATAATGGAAATATGCTTTAGAAAGTTTTGAAATTTGGTGAACATGTTCTCTAGAGCATATATGTCACTTAAATATAAAAAATATTAAAAAAATATAATTTTTTGAAATAAAAAAATTAAAATATACCATTATTTAAAAAAATTTTATTTTTAAAAATATTTCTTATTGTAGGCCTTTATAACATAAATATCATATTCAAATTTAAAATTAATCGGATCAGCCGTTTGGACTGTCTACCGTTTCCAAATTTTCAACTTCTTGAGTAATAAAAAATTTATTGTTTTTAAATTTTTTTCTTTTATCATAATAATCATTATAAACTATGCATTAGTTTGATTTGAATAAAAAAATTTATAAAGTAGACTTTTTGGCTTAAAAAAGACTCTTGTTTTAAATACGAAAATATAAAATATTTCTTATTGTGCCTTGATGTTTTGTGTATGTACCCTCCAAATTTTAAATGAATCCGTTAAGCCGTTTTTGAGTTCTACCGTTTCCAATGAAACAACTTGCAGAACCCTACCCTTAACAGTCATCGACTCTTTCTCACGTTATGGGCAAGCAATATTATTAGAAAGCAAAAATCCAGTAGACATAAAATTCTGCCTATTAGAATATTTTGCACAACACAACATACCCAATTCTATCACTAGCGATAACGGCAAGGAATTTAACAATGAGTTAATAAAAGAATTTTGTAGTAGCTTAAATGTAGAATGGCACTTCAATATTCCCAATAGACCGCAAGGTAGAGCACTGATTGAAAGATTTCACTCAACTCTATTAGAAAACATACGAGTATTAAAAACTAAAAATCCCAATCTAAAAATAAAAGAAATAGTTCTAAAAAGTATAATTTATTACAATAACTCGATCCACTCTAAAGTAAAACAAAAACCATTCGTAATCACTCACGGATACGAAAGCGACATCATAGCTAGAATACCTGAATTAAAAGAAATTAACGAAGAGAATAAAATAGACGAACATTTAAATCAAATAAGGGTAATACAAAACGTAGTTCTTAACCAACGTAGTGCTGAAGAAACATGCACACCAATTGCGCTTAATTCAAAAACTACTTACATAAAAAGACCTAATAAGAAAACCCAACCGCAGTTTAAACCCTTAGACATTACTAAACAAAAAGATAAACTAGTATACTCGGATCATAATAAATTTCACGAAGAACAATTGAAAGTTAGAAAAAAATTTGTTACAGAAAATGAAACTGATTTATATCCTGGCGTTCCTTTTGATCCTAACCCAGACGAAGACGGTATAATATGTAGATGCAAATCCAGACCAAACAAATTGATAACTAAGAAAGAAAAATATATAAAATAATAAATTACGTTAATTCAATTCAATCAAAAAAAAAATACTGAAAACTCTGAAAACGAATCTACCTATATATTGTTAAGATTAATTAATTTAAATAATTATACATTTAAATAATTTACGGATTTACGAAAGTCGAAAATGTTATTCTACTGATACTTATTTTGATTAATTTTGCAAAGTTGCAATTCGAATTCCCGCTATTTTAAATTTTGAAACTCAACAAAATCTTTAGAAAATACAGAAAAATCAATAGATCACCCGCAATGTACATATTAAAAACAATATAATAATTCTCTTTCTTCAATCAAAATTTTTTTTTCCGAATAATATTCATGATTTAATTTGCTTATTATTGCAATAAATAATAAAACACTATTGGATGATCCAAAATTTTATTTTGCATATCAAAACAATCAATGGAGTACTAATTAGCAGTGTATAGAATTAGAAAATTTATATTTTATAAAAAACAAAAGGGAGATGAAACAAAATGTGTAATTATATTAAGACCCATTGAGGACATTTTAATCAAAATAAATTGGACACTTTCCTCAATTATTATATTTATATTTAGGACCGGTTTCGGATAATCCTATCCTTTCTCAACTAAAATAAAATTACAACATTATAAATACAATTTAAATTTAAAATCTACCCTGACATCTTACCGTCACTAATATAGTTATCAAATTTAAAAAACAATAAGCAATCTATAAAATAATAATTCACAAAAATATCGTGATTGACAATAATGGCGATATAGTGATCTTTAAAAAATTTCAAAAATTGGTGCGTAACTGAGGTTTTCATGTTCGTTTAGGCAAGTGTGGTTGGGATCTTTTTGTAACTTCCTAATTTCCAGTAATTCGAGAAGATTCATTTTGTATCCCTTTTTTTCGTTATGCAAAATATTTATATTATTATTGTTTATATGATGGCCTGTTTCTAAAATGTGTTGGGAAACTGCTGAAAATTTATTTTTATTCTGATGTTCCTTTAGTCTTATCTTAAGATTCCTTCCGGTTTGCCCAACATATTTTGCATTGCAGTCTCCGCAGTTAATTTTGTATATGCCGCTTTTGTCCATTTTGTCAATTTTATCTTTGTTATTGAAGATTGATTCTTTTAATGTATTAACGCTTTTTGTTGCTGTTTTTATATTATATTTATTTAGAATTCTTCTAATTTTGTCGCTAATTGGGCCTAAATATGAAATTTTATTATATGTTATTAATTGGTCTTTTTCTTGTATGGGAATTTTTTGGTTTTTCTTTTGGTTTAGAATTAATTTGTCGACAATGTTCGTATTGTATCCGTTTTTTACTGCAATTAGTTTTATGATATTTATTTCTTTAGTTTTTTCGTTATCTTTCATTGGAGTATTTTCCATTCTATTAATATAAGATTTAAAGGCTGCTAATTTATGTTTTCCCGTATGGTTTGATGATTTATGGATAACAATTCCAGTGTTTGTTGGTTTCCTATAAATGCTAAGTTCTAATTTGTTATTATTTCTTGTAATTGAAAGATCAAGAAAATTTATTGTGCAGTGATTTTCAATTTCTGTTGTAAATTGTATATTAGGTGTTCTATTATTTAAGTATTTTAAAAAATCGTTTATTTCGTTCTTAGAACCTTTCCAGATACAGAAGATATCATCGACATATCTTTTCCAAACTAGAATTTTATCTTTGAAAGTTGTTTCGTTAAGCATGTCGGTTTCGTATTTGTCCATGTATATATCTGCCATTAACGCAGCTATTGGGTTTCCCATGGCTAGACCGGTACTTTCATAAAATGTGTTGTTGAAGAGAAAGAAATTTTGTTCTAAAGAAATTGTTATTAATTTTATTAAATGTTCTTCTGTTTCTCCGATTATTTTAATTTGAGACATTTTTCTTTTATGATATCAATGGTCTCATTTATCGGTATATTCGAGTACAGGTTTTTGATATCAAATGACACCATGATTTCGTAATCATTTATTACAGTATTGTTTAAAATTTCTATGATTTCACATCTGTTTTTAATACGGTTTTTTGGATTAAATTGGATGATCTCTGGAACCACTGTGTTAAGCCATTTACATATATTGTATACCGGGGAGTCAATTGAAGAAACAACTGGTCTTATTGGTTGATTTTCTTTGTGAAGTTTTATTAATCCATACATTCGTGGGATTTGGGGATTCATAGAAATTAAGTTCTTTTTATCTGTTTTCCAGGTTGGTTTTGTTTCATTGAGGATTCGTTTTATTTTAGTAATAAATCCACTCATTTTGTTATTATTCAGTTTTTTGTAATTTTGTTGTGTCATGAAATCTTCTACTTTAGTAATGTATTTTTCTTTTTCTAGTATTACTATGGTATTTCCTTTGTCTGCTTTTGTAACAACAAGATTATTGTCTTCAATTTTTTGTTTAATACTTTTAATTATTTTAGGTTCACGAGTGTTGTATCTTATCTTATTATTTTGTATCTTAAGTAATTCTTGGTGGATAGCACCAAGAATTGGTGAAATTTTTTAAAGATCACTATATCGCCATTATTGTCAATCACGATATTTTTGTGAATTATTATTTTATAGATTGCTTATTGTTTTTTAAATTTGATAACTATATTAGTGACGGTAAGATGTCAGGGTAGATTTTAAATTTAAATTGTATTTATAATGTTGTAATTTTATTTTAGTTGAGAAAGGATAGGATTATCCGAAACCGGTCCTAAATATAAATATAATAATTGAGGAAAGTGTCCAATTTATTTTGATTAAAATGTGTAATATTATGAACCAACAGAGTTTTGAAGAATGAAGTTTTGCACATTCTAAAGTGATAATTTATAACATAATACCTACCTGTCCTGAAGTAGTTATATGCCAAAAACTCATATTGATTATAAAAATAATTTAAATTAATTTTAGACGTAAGTCAAGTTCATAATTCAAAACCTATTAAACAGTTTGTTATTTATTAGGATATATTATAAATAAGTATTATATATGATTTTATGTTGAGTGTGGAACCTCAAATTTTCGTTGGAAAGTGTTATGTAAAATGTAGTATAACATAATTTCTTTAGAATAGTAATAGGTATATAAGTTAAGTAGGGGATGAAAGACCCCAGTTATAGTTGTATCGTCTAGGCAGAAGCAATAAAAATTAACAACGCCACTTCTCTTGTTTTTATTTTATGAAGTTTCTGAAAAGTCGACCACGTATAAATTATAATTCAATATTTTAACTGCAAAAATCATCATCAAAAAACATAAATTTATACAAATATTATGTAAAATAGCGGTAGCTATTATGATTTCCTAAACTGTTTCAACTTGGAATTGTAGTCCTTACTCAAGAACAGGAAATCTTCGTTTCGAATTGTTGAAGATAGTGGTGACATGTGCTGAACTAGGCCACCACGTAGCAACATCTCGACACTGTAATTTGCTTGCAAATTGAGCGAGAAATACCCTTTTTATTACGAAAATGGTCTGCTTGAATGCTCCCCCCCCCCCGCGAAATTGTATCTTTATATGAGAACAAATCACATACGGTCTTCTATAATTCCCACCAATTTTCTCAATTCCTCGTACTATCTCGCTATCGAATAAATTCATCTGATTGTTTGCCATCCCAAAAAATTATTAGTTTTGTGATGAAATTAAGTTTCATTCTTGCTACAAATAATAAAATGTTGCCTTATATAATAATTTTAATTTCGTGTTATTACAATAGCTAGAACATAATCCGTATGATGATTTCGTGTAAAATTTCTATTTTTATCTAAAAAATAGGAATATAATTTAAGGTTATGAGAATAAAAACAAAACAAAACAGTACGATGTTTAACGATCGGTAAAACGATACAAATCGTGAATGGTCGGGTTCTAGTTAGCACCTATAAGTAATTTATTCGCAGCTTTGAGCTGCAAGTAAATATCTTATAGGTAAGTAAATTTATTCTACAAGTAAATACTAACTAAACATTGATCAACCAAAATTCATACTTAGCTGTCAGATAAATTTACTTGGGACACTAACTAGAGATGGATAAACTGGCCCTAAATAAAACTAATTAATTGAAATGAACATAAGTTTATTTGCATACAATTGATTATGATTATACTACATAATATACTCTATTATTATAACTATATTATTTTTTGCCTTTTTGCCTATAGTTGGTATTTCTCAATTAATGAATTAATTAATACATCAAGTCCGTGTGCTAATGAATCTGTTTATGTCGTTTATCATCTTCGCAACTTAATGACTTTTTCCGTATTTCTTCAGTATAAATTTCATGTTTATGACTTCTGATCACTCTCTGCGAATGGAAGTATTCTGTTTGACTGAATAAACAATTTCTATAATCTTCATCAGCTATTTCAATTTTCAATACTGCTTTTTCGATGCCTTTTAATTTTTTGGAAACCGTATTTTCTGTTTTATAACAGAGAGGCCGCGTCCTTGGGGTCACGGATTTTAAAGCCCTTTTGGAGTTGAAAAGTACTTCATAATAAAAAACTCAAGGCCAAGCGATAGCGCGGACCCTAAGCCATATTAATATGTTCGACTTTGTAAATAAAAATTCTTCTTCCCTTGCGGGAAAATTGAATTTCTTCCACACGCTGGGATACAAAAAAACCAGCTTTATTTCGGTGTAGAATGCCCACGATGTTAAAACTAGCTGGTGAGTGCGGAAGCGAGAGAGTGGCTTCAGCAAAACAATCACTGCAGGAGTAGCTTCCCCGAAAGAAAACAACAGTTTAATAAACAACAATGTATTTAAATTTACTCTTAAATAAAAGAGATCAAAAAAATATAAAAACGTAAATGTTGTCGATCCTTGCCAATCTTCGGTGGTGTTGAAAATAATAAAGAACAGCTCAAACAACTGTCCGAGTGCGTTGATAAAAATCGCGAAGAATGAACACCTAAGTATTCCACAATGACACACAAAACTGCTTCAAAAAATGTATGGCCCGATGAGTTAGAAAAAAATAAAAAAACTTACCACGGTAGCTACCAGCAAGTGTACAAAATCAAACTTATACAGGGTAATTCCAACCCAACGGAACCAGCAGTACCAAAATAAACTAACTTCGGATCCTCCACCCACACTCGAATACTCGGAGGATAGTGAAACCAAAACGTTCAGGAAATTCACCTTGGCTCCTGCACTTAGGTTGGAACTCCGCCGCTTCAATCTCGAGACCAATCCAAAAAGAAATAAACTCACGTTGAATTATAAGCAACTGAAGCTAAGTAACAAATCTTCCAAAAAGGATCTCTAAAGCGCTTCTGCTTCCAAATATTAATTTGCTTAAAATCGCCAAACGTGCAAATGTCCAAAAAAACGATGGATAAGAAAAATATGTCACCAAACAGCGCAAAACTTATATTTAGGCAAATCGTCACCCGAGAATTATTTTGTGATATATCCTAAAACACCGATTGTGGGAAATTGCACTTTTGTATATTTTTGTTAATCTTATTACTTTTTAATTATGTTTCGAAAATTTGTTCACTTTAGACAAGATTCTATATAGTAAATACTGCTGTCTGCTATAAAACATTTTTAATTTTTTGAATATATTTTGAATAATTTAGGTTTTTTGTTTTGGATATAGAACAAAAATTGCAAATGTAGTATCAATTGAAAATATTATAGGATATAGCACACTATTTTAATAAAACAATGTTCTATATCCTCTTAAATGCTGTAACTAAATGTAATGCCTTACAATGGTTTTATTAGTTAGGCAATAATAAATTATTATTGTAAGTTTTTTTATTTATAAAAAATATTTAATAAAAATAATATATAATTCTGTTGTAGATGATAAATAAACTACAATTTTGTACACATAACAATAAGATACTAACTAATAATAATAATAATAAAATAAACAAATAATTCTATATTATTAATAAAATTATAACTTGGATATTTATGTAATTCCGAATGATTTTTTGTTTCTTTATCTTGGAAAATTTTCTCCTGGTTCTTTTGTTTTTAATTTCATTGGTTTATTCTTTGGCATGTTTTCGGTTTTTTTAATGTCATTTCTGCTAGTAACTGGCATGTTTGATTTCTTAGTTTGTTTTCTGGTTACGTTTCTTGTTTTTTTAATGTCATCTTCGGAAATTTTCTCTTTCTTACGTCAATTCTATCACAAACATTGCTTCTAAGTCTTTCTTCTCTATTTAATATACTCTCTTTCTTTCTTTGTAAATGATTGTTCTTTTTTTTTACTACTATTTCCTTTTTTATTATTCTCTTTGGTGAATTTTTGATTCCAAGTAATGTATCATAGAATACTTTTTCGGAATCATTTGGAATAAAATGTTTCATTTCCAATAAATGTTTGCGTTTCAGATCAGATATATTAATTTCCAATTCAACTAAGGGTACATCTGTGGAAAAATCGTATGGAGCACATTTCCTTTTATGAACTCCTCTAGTCACTTTATCTACTACTGCTTGCAATAATTGGATTTATTGGATAATCAGACACACTGACTTTTTTTAACTTTTTTAAAGCCCTAAATGTAGCACAAAAATTATGAAAAAATTTACAAAAACTTATTATATTATTTATAATCTTGATAATTTTTTTCATGATTTTCTATGAACTAAAAAAAAAGTTATGGTTAGAAAACCAAAAAAACTTTAATTGCATATTACTACCCTAATAATAGGGGTAGGAGATTTAAACTTGCATTGAAATGGTACTTTTTGATGCTCTATGGAATGCCGCTTTACACGTTTCAATTGATGTAAGGGCACTTTTCACCATCTTATCCGGCTATACCCTTTAAAATGTGAGGTTAAAGTTAGAGAGGCAATAAATAAATTATTTAAAAATTTTAACATTTTACTTACTTACAATCTTCCGAGGAGTATTCTGGAGGTTTGCTTAGGTGCAACAAAACTAATTTCACTACTCATATTATCACAAAATTAAAAATTAACGTAAAATACAACAAAAGTAAACAATATTAACGAAGTTTGTGGATATAGACCAATTCTTTACCAAATAATTTTAGGAAGGGATATAGAATAATATAAATTCTTGACGGCTTATAGAACATTATAATTCTGAATTCATTGATATCACAAGATAATTCTAAGCAACTCGCAACATTTTTAGGATATATCACAAGTATTTACTAAAAACTTTGTTATAGGCCAAAGTAATAATGTTATTTAAACGGATATAGAACAAGCTAATTTTTTAAAAAATTTTGGTACATATAACTCCAAAATGTTGAAAATGTGATTTAGAACAAGATAATTCTCGGGCAACGAAATATAAAAAAGTAAGGTGAAAGGTGCTTCCTAAAACGTTTCAAATTAACAAAATTTAACCAAAAAATCAATTAATAAATTACCCAAATAATAGATCAGAATTTCTCTAAATTTTTCAACTTTTCAATTTTTCGCTACGGGCTATCAAAATCGTAATCTCTCATGAGATTACATGCGCAACGAAACGCACAAAATGAAAATAAAGGCAGTGGCTCACGTATAACAAATAAAATATCTAAAATGTCTGACCCGAGTCAAGACGATAAATCGACTAGTCAAAAACAAGGCCCGTCCTACCATTTAGGTTGGCAAAAGAGTGTGTACGTAGTTCAAACCGCTACCGCCACTACTGCAGTAATAAAAAATAAAAACTAGACCAACTTGGTCATAAAGTCATGATACGTAATCAGACTGCCAAAACAATAACCCATAAACTAAATAAAAGGTAAGAAAATCACTAGAATTACGTGAACGTAATTCTATATCCGCCTAAGCGTGAATCTCGAATTGACTGAGCGCATAGCACTTCTACTAGCCAAGCAAAAAAACTCGCGACCTAAAGGGGTTAACCAATAGCATCGACTATGCAAAATGAATACAGCACCGCATCGGACCTGTATTCTACTCAAAAAAACGCAAGACAACACCATGGTAAATACGCGTCATTTACCTCAAGTGCTAGGAAAGAAATGAACCACATAGGACCCATTTCACACGGCTCGAAAGAGTAACTAAACCCTACCCCCAGCAGCACAAAAAAATGTTTCCGACCAAGGCAATCAGTGTCCTTGGAACATAGAAACCTTTTAATAAAAAAATAAAAAATTATTCAATAGCTCGACTCTTAATGAATCAACAAATCTAAACTACAGTGGTATTGGCAACTATTATGTACATGAGATGTAATCTCAGATCGCGCAATTAGGAACTTACGGTGGTATGATCCTAAGTTGAAAATAAAAATACAAGACAAAACAATAATTAATAATAAAAATAAAAAAACTTGGTAAAGGTATCTTACACCCCATAACCGAGGTTATACTCATCCCTCACGTCCGTCTCGCCTAAACAATCCCGAGGATGCTGTTTTAAATCCTTGACATGGAATACTCCCACATCTTTACCCCGCTCGTTAACCAGACGGTATGTTAACGGACCTGTGACTTCACGAACCCTACACTTGACATACTTAGGGGCTAATTTACTATTAAAACTATCCGCCGCTTTAGATAAAACAAAATTTCTACGCCAGACGACGTCTCCCCAACTAAAGCGGATAGTGCGCTTCCTCAAATTGTAATGCGATGCATTACGCTGGTAAGCAGCGTTCAAACGTTTAGTAACATCAGAGTAGAGCTCGTTTAATCTATTCATGTCCTGAGCAAGCTTTTCACGGTCAGCAATGGACAAATCCTCCTCCCCTAAATTTCGGACGCGACCATAATAATCTCCCTTAGCGGGTACGGTACGACCTAGATTAAGAAAAGAAGGAGTAAAGCCCGTCACCTCATGAGTAGCTGAGCGTATAGCGTGAGCTATCTTGTGTATGTGTTCGTCCCAAGTGCGGTGGTTTTCTTTTACGTACGACCGTATGGCTGTCCCTAACACGCGATTGTACCTTTCCACAAAATTTACTTGTGGGTGGTAAGAGGCGTTATACCATAAGTGATTCACGTTGTAAGCAACCATCAGCTTTCTAAACTCCTTGCTGATAAACTGTGGGCCGTTGTCCACCATACAAATCTGCGGTACCCCAAATATCAGAAAAACCTGATTTTCTACAAACTCGCAAATTTTCTTCGAAGTAGCCTTACGCATAGGCTGTACCAGCAGGAATTTAGAGAACCAATCGCACACAACAAGTAACATGGTATTTCCGTTTGTTGATCTCGGAAACGGTCCCATTAAGTCAACCGAAATGCATTGGAAGGGAAAACGTACTTTCTTTTCGCTGCCCATCAACCCGTACCGTCCCCCCTGTGAAGCTTTAGAAGCTAAACATATCTGACATCGACGCACATACCTCCCCACATCCGCACGCATTTTTGGCCAATAATACAACTCTAAGATCTTGTTGAATGTTTTGGAAGTACCCAAGTGAGCCGAGGTCGGATCATCATGACATACACGCATAATCTCGTTGCGTCGAGATCTCGGGATCACTTGCTTCCATTCTACCAAATTTGAAGTAACATTATGATTATTGGTAATGAGTTTAAAAAGAATACCTTGGTCGATTCGCCAATCAGGAAATTGTGTGGGATTTTGACTAACCTTAGTCAACATGCGTCGATACCAAACATCAAAATCATTCTCTGATAATTCAAGAGATGATACCTCCAAGGGAGCACGCGATAGGGCGTCAGGAACAACGTTAAGATTTCCCTTACGATGAACAATATTAAAATTGTGTTGGGAGAGACGAACACTCCACCGAGCCAAACGACCTGTCGGGTCTTTCATATTCATTAGCCACAATAACGAGTAATGGTCGGTTACTACCGTAAAATCAGTTCCCTCCACATAGGGTCTGAACTTCTCTATACCAAAAATAACCGCCAAACACTCGCGTTCGGTAACTGAATAATTGCGCTCCGCTTTATTCAGAGTTCGCGATGCGTAAGCTATTACATGTTCTTTATCGCCTTCGCCCTGTGTTAACACGCAACCCAACCCATAGTTAGATGCATCGCACTGTATAAAAAATCTTTTCTCAAAATCCGGAGCTACTAAGATGGGAGCCGAGACCAAAAGTTCTTTTAATTGTAAGAAAGACGCTTCGGCTTCAGGTGTCCATGAAATGGACTGGCGCTTAACCCTACCCTTAATCAACCCGGTAATCGGCGCTGTAAGAGTTGCAAAATCTGGTACAAAGCGTCGGTACCAACTAACCATGCCGATAAATCGTCTAACCCCTGTAACGGTAGTTGGTCTTTGCAATTTCGTAATTGCCTCCACCTTAGCAGGATCTGTATGTAGTCCGGTTTTATCTACAATATGCCCCAAAAATGTTAAAGACGGACGGCAAAATTGACACTTTTCCCAGTTTATTGTTAGGTTGGCCTCCTTCAGGCGAGAATATACCTGGTTGAGTATTCGAAGATGATCTTCGAAAGTGCGAGTTACAATAATGAAATCATCTATATAAATAAATAAATTCTCCCCCAACAAGGGACCAAATAAAAATTCCAATAATCGTTGTAACGTACCAGGCGCATTAGAAATACCAAATGGCATTACAAGAAACTCGAATAAACCTCTCCCAGGTACTGTGAAGGCGGTTTTCTCGCAAGACTCGGGAGACAATGGGACTTGGTAAAAAGCTTTGCGCAAGTCTATGGATGTAATATACCTGGCATCCCGCAGCCTCATCAAAATATCCTCCAACCGAGGTAAAGGAAAAGCGTCCTTTTTTGTTAGCTTATTAAGTTTACGACCGTCATAGCACAGGCGATAAGAACCATCAGCTTTTCGAACTAGCAAAATTGGAGATGACCACGGCGATTTGCTCGGCCTAATGATATTTTGCTCTAACAGTTTATCTAATTCGGCGTACGCTATTTTACGCATAGCAGGAGAAAGAGGATATGCTCTTTGTTTAACAGGGGCAGCATCCCCGGTATCAATATGGTGTACTACCTTGTTGGTTCTCGTTAAACCAACACCATCTAAGGATTTGAATTTTTCCTTTAAATCGGCAAGTGCAACTTGTTGTTCGATTGTGAGGTCACTAGCCTCCCTAACAAAATCAATAGACTCTAAACCATTAACAAAAAATTGATCCTGTTTAAAATCTACTGTGACCCCAAATAGCTTGCAAAAATCAATTCCTAAGGTTAAGCATGTACCGATGCTACGACATACCAAAACATCCAATTGATGGACAACTCCACAAATCGAAATGGGTAACGCTACCCTACCTAAAATATCTTGCGGAGTTCCATCAGCTGACCGCAAGGTCACTATATCGTGCTTGGTAAAACTTAGATCAAGCTGATTTATTAGAAAATGACCATCGGTGCCTAGTATCGAAACACTAGCACCGGAGTCTAATAACGCTGCAAGCTGCACCCCCTTGACACATAATTGGACGTGAGGTCGTTGGTCTGACCTAGGATGAGTAAACAAGGCGGAAGTATTGGTAGTAGATCCGCAAAAGGCGCTTATTTTACCTAACCAATCTCCCCATTCCTGTTTGTCGGCTTTGATAGCCTTAATTAGCGGCGCGCCGCGACGCCACTTGGCCCAGATCCGTTTTTTGAGTGGTTACCTTTACAAGTTACGATGGAGACTCCTGGACTTCCGCATCCAAAACAAAAGGTCTCTCGAGGCTTGGGACAATTTCTAAAGGAATGGCCCTTTGCCCTGCAATTCCAACATGTTCCCCATCGAGTGGTTTTCGCCGAGGGCTTAACTTCAGACTTAACAATCGTGGGTTTTTCAACCGCAGAAGCCGCTACTTCCTTAGGGGTAGTCCAGCTAACCAGACGCTCAGCAGCTTGCGCGGCTTGAATAAAACCTAGCTTAGTATTAAAATTAGCTGTCCCCATCGCCAGGGAAATTTTTGGTAACATATTTTTTCTAATAACCCACAATTGTTCATCCTCTGAAGGACGAGGGTTAATCCTACTGAACTTACTGAACATAGATTCGATGTAAGTACGAACTGCTTCCCCAGAAAATTGCTTGTAGGTACGGACCTGCTCTAAATATTCTCGATTGAAATCTAAGGATAAAAACCGAGTCTTTAATTCGTCGACCAATTTTTGCCACGTAGTTACTTCCGGACCTAGACTACGATACCATACTAAAGCTTTGTACGGATACAAAAAAACCAGCTTTATTTCGGTGTAGAATGCCCACGATGTTAAAACTAGCTGGTGAGTGCGGAAGCGAGAGAGTGGCTTCAGCAAAACAATCACTGCAGGAGTAGCTTCCCCGAAAGAAAACAACAGTTTAATAAACAACAATGTATTTAAATTTACTCTTAAATAAAAGAGATCAAAAAAATATAAAAACGTAAATGTTGTCGATCCTTGCCAATCTTCGGTGGTGTTGAAAATAATAAAGAACAGCTCAAACAACTGTCCGAGTGCGTTGATAAAAATCGCGAAGAATGAACACCTAAGTATTCCACAATGACACACAAAACTGCTTCAAAAAATGTATGGCCCGATGAGTTAGAAAAAAATAAAAAAACTTACCACGGTAGCTACCAGCAAGTGTACAAAATCAAACTTATACAGGGTAATTCCAACCCAACGGAACCAGCAGTACCAAAATAAACTAACTTCGGATCCTCCACCCACACTCGAATACTCGGAGGATAGTGAAACCAAAACGTTCAGGAAATTCACCTTGGCTCCTGCACTTAGGTTGGAACTCCGCCGCTTCAATCTCGAGACCAATCCAAAAAGAAATAAACTCACGTTGAATTATAAGCAACTGAAGCTAAGTAACAAATCTTCCAAAAAGGATCTCTAAAGCGCTTCTGCTTCCAAATATTAATTTGCTTAAAATCGCCAAAAATTAAAATGTCCAAAAAAACGATGGATAAGAAAAATATGTCACCAAACAGCGCAAAACTTATATTTAGGCAAATATAAAAAAGTAAGGTGAAAGGTGCTTCCTAAAACGTTTCAAATTAACAAAATTTAACCAAAAAATCAATTAATAAATTACCCAAATAATAGATCGGAATTTTTCAACTTTTCAATTTTTCGCTAGGGCTATCAAAATCGTAATCTCTCATGAGATTACATGCGCAACGAAACGCACAAAATGAAAATAAAGGCAGTGGCTCACGTATAACAAATAAAATATTTAAAAAATTTTATTCTACACACATTTTGTACATATAAAACTATTTTATTATTTTATAATATTTAAAATACCTTCGAACAAAAAATGTACTATGACATAAAAAATTCCATGTCGAACAAATAATGTGTGTCAAATAAAATTCAAAGTCGAACAAATGTTCTTTCGAATAAATGCTAATCAAACAAATAATGTTGTCGAACAAAATTCATAGAATGCTATGCAGTTTAAAGCATTTTGCCTCAAATTTTCGAAATTTGATTCCAGTAATAATAAAACATTTTTCACAGAAACTTTATTTAGACGAAATAATTTCAGAAAATTTTTCCTCGGTCTTTGGAATGGATCACTATAGTGTCTCGAATAAATCTATATTCTAAACGTAGATGCTCTCTAAAAAAATGCAAAACCTTATACAAATAAACTGAAGTATTGTTAGATAATCATAAATCATATTTTAGGCTTCTATACACAGTATATGAAGAATTAGGTTTCTATACACAGTATATGAAGAAGCCTTATGTTCTTGTCCCGTGTCCGTCCGTCCGTCCGTCTGTCCGCACAATTCAATTTTTAGATCTAGTTAATTTTCTAGTGTATCTTTTTCTTATATAGTAAAATTATAGTACCAATAGTAAATTATCGGTTTATTATTTTTTTAATCCGTTATTTTATTCAGAATAAATCGAATAGAGGTTTTCCATGATTGGTGAATTTAATAGTACTATATTAATACTACTATTACTAATACTAAAATGATCACCATTCTACCTTTAAATCCGATAGCTGTTCAAGAGTTATTAGGTAGGGGAGGGGCCAGGGGGGCCGCTTTTGCCTCTTTTGCGAGCAATTCTTCTTGGCCCTTACGCTTACTTGCAGCCCTGCGCCTGTATGCCTCCGCATGCATATATTCAACGCGCCGAATGGGATCTTCGCGGTATTTTTTTAATGCCTCTTTGAACGATTTTAGTCTTAACTGTCTCAAGACACAACTTCGTGACCAATTGTCTGTTCTTGTCATCGCGGCAATTAATTTTACCTCTGCTTCAACTTCCTTTGCATATTCGTATGAATCCATTGTGGTTATAAAAGTCAGCTGCTGTTAAATTTACTTGTTTTAATTTGGGTTTTACTTATATAGTGTAAGAATGTGATTATCAGATTATTTAAGATTATCTTCTTAAATTCAATCAGGAGGGTACTATTACAAAAGTCAAAGAACTGCGGTCAACCGAATTCCACTTTTTTCTAGTTCAAGCAGAAGTGGTGGCTGTATAGAAGCCTAAGAACTACGGTAATCCGATTTCCACCTTGTTTTGATATAGTTATAAATCTCAAAACGTGAAAAAAATTGATTTAAGCCATTGTTCCGAATTGCCACAGAATTTATTTTTGGATTCCCAGATTGTTTAAATTCTGGGAAAAGGGGTTTATTTTATAAACACAGAATTAGTCCATAATCATAGCATACTTAATTTTAAAAAAAGCCATTTTTTCGAGGTGAGGGTGCTAGCTTGACGTCAATTCAGCACCCTCGCCAAAGATTTTCTTTTATCGCGAAGCCGTTGTTGTCCAAAATTCGTAAATACTGCCCAAAATAAGTACATAATTAGTACATAATTATGGTATACTTAATTCTTAAAGAAAGTAATTTTTTCGAGATGGGAGAGGGGGGGGACTTGACATCAACTCAGCACCCCCACCAAAGATTTATCTATTATCGCTAAACCGTTGTTGTCCGAAATTCGCGAATGCTGTCCAAAATTAGTCTATAATTAGTCCATAATTATGGCATACTTAATTTTAAAAAAAAGTCATTTTTTCGAGGTGGGTGAGCTAGCTTGACGGTAACTCAGCACCCCCACCAAAGATTTATCTATTATCACGAAACCGTTGTTGTCCAAAATTCGCGAATGCTGTCCAAAATTAGTCCATAGTTAGTCAAAAATTATGGCATACTTAATTTAAAAAAAAAGTTTTTTGAGGTGGGGGTGCTAGCTTGACGGCAACTCAGCACCCCCACCAAAGATTTATCTATTTTCGCAAAACCGTTGCTGTCCGAAATTCGCGGATGCTGTCCAAAATTAGTCCATAATTAGTCCATAACTTATTATAGTTTAAAATTTTTTTTATTCTGAAGAGGTGGGGTGCCAGCTTGACCAGGGTGGTGTTGTGGGTAAAGGCTTTGCAGAAGGTTTTAACAATTCGGATGCCAGGTATTGGATATTATCATGTAAATCATCAAAACCGTGAAACAATGCGTAATCAGGTTTCTGCTCTGGGTTTAGGTCCAACTTTAAATATATTATTTTCTGTGTAGTTTCTGTGTAGTCTAAAACTACTTTGTCGATGGTATGGTATCTATTTGAAAATTTTCCTTAAATTTATGGTTAGAAGTATCATGTTTCAATTGAACTGCTGCATCATAACATAATTGTATTCTTCTAAACAGATTTTCTCGTTTAGCGGACAACAATTCCAGCTTTCGTTCCATGTTTGGTCGTTTTGGGAAATTTTGGTTTTCGGCTTCAATAGACAAATATTTAAACGACGCGATAAACTATGAACGCTGCTGGCGAGAGAAAATATCGTTTCAATTATGATACCTATATTATTACAATCGAATATTATTATTACAATATAATTTATCGTCTGATAAATTATTTTAGAAAACTTTAGAAAAACCTTGTCAGAAACTATTATATTGAGAATTCAGCAGCCTTAAGAGGCCTCAAACAGTCGTCAAACACTGATTTGCTGCAATTTGGTTCTGTAACACAGATTATTATTATATAAGTCATGGTTAGGTATATCAATTGGAAATTCTATAAAAATTTGTCAACTCAATGTTGAAAAAATATCGAAGGTAAAATCTGAGTTGATGGCTCGAATATCGGATGATAATCAAATTGATGTATTATTATTACAAGAAACAGCTACAAGAAATGAAGAAGACATTTCACGAAGTGGTAAGAGGATTTTGAATTAGTCGCCGCCATTCATTCGCCAGTATATGGTATTGCTACTTATATTAAGAACACCATCGACGACTATGAAGTGATTGAAAAACATATTTGTTTAGACACATTTATCTTCACAATAAACATCCAAGGTATCAAAATCGTGAATATTTATAAACCACCAAAAACTGCATGGTCTAATACAACATTGAGTTTCTACGAACATCCTGCATTGTACTTGGGAGATTTCAATAGCCATCATACCAATTGGGGCTATAACCGCACAGATCATAATGGAGAAACATTACAATATTTAATGTCTCAAAACAACTTTTCATTAGTTTTTGACGCTAAAAATCGTAACTCATTTCGATCTGCAGCTTGGGGTACATACTCAAATTCAGATCTGTGCTTTATATCGAGTTTATATCGAGAGAATTCCATCTAATGGAATTCAAAGAAAAGTTTTAAATGATTTCCCCCATTCACAACACCGCCCAGTACTTGTGACAATTGGTTACTTTATACAAACTGTCAATTCGTGTAGTAAACCGAGATGGAACTTTCACAAAGCTGACTGGGAGGGTTTCAAATCGGAAATGGACTCTGTAATAAATGTAATTCCATCTTCAATCAATAATTATGATAGATTTACAAATCTTACAATTACAATTGCGAAGAAGTATGTCCCCAGAGGCTATCGGTCTATTTATATTCCTGGTTGGAATGATGAATGTAATGAATGTATAAAGAATATAAGAATTCTGGTAATATTAATACCGGGCAAGTTTTACTTGAAGCTCTTAATAAACAAAGAAAGAAGAAATGGATTAATAGAAGAGAAGAGATAAACTTCACTCATGCCCGTATTCACCAACTACAAATAGCACTATTGGTGGAATAAAATCATTATTTCGTATTCACCAACATAAAATAAGGTTTATTCATTACAATATCAATGGAAATTATTCATTGAATAAACTTTATTCATCGAATAGATATTTACACATTTATTTAAAGTTGGTGCATACGGGCATCACTCAAATTATCAGGCATGGAGCTTGTTACGAAAGCTAGGATCCTGCTCAACATCATCTAAGATGAAATACAATACTAACGTAAATTCTATTGCTTCTAGACTTTTAAATGTTTCAAAAGCTCCATTGAATAAAGCCTGGGAGAAACAAATCAAAAGAAAAGTTAAGAAAGAGAAAAAACAGCTACCGATAGATAATCCCACCTCTAGACCATTCATTGAATAAAGAGTACGGAGGAAGGAGCATTTAGAATATTTTTGCGAGTCAAATCGAATCTGATGGCGGCTGCTTAAATGCATTTCCAGTGGCGTTACATAAAATATGAGTAAATATGACATTCATAAATATAATTTATTGCATTATATTTTAATGCGTGTAACCACGAATATTAACGTTTTCATAATATTATTAAGCATTCTTAAACCAAAAAGGGATAAAGCTCACTTACAAGCATCTTGTGGAATCGAATCTATTTAAAATTAAATCTGATATGCACGCCTTTGCACTATTCATAACCACACAATTTACTACATTTAATATTAGAATGTTAAATTAAATTTTAGATGTAAACTTATGCCATGTAATTCCATTTTCGACATTTTGCGCGTTCCTGATGGTTCCACAAGCAACACAATTAACCATTTTAGACAATTTTAATCGAATCTCAATATGGCGAAACACCCACTCCTTTTGACTCGCAAATTTAACACGGTAAAACATACATATGCTCCTTCCTTCCTACTATTTATTCATTGAGACCATTTGAACTAGAAGAGTTAGATTCTGCTATAAATGCTATGAAGTGTAGAAAAGCAGCTGGATTAGATAACATTTATACGGAGTTTATCAGGAATTTTGGAGAAATAACACGTTCTTGGTTGCTCTGTGTACTCAATCAGATACTAATATCCGGATCACTTCCAAAAATTTTCCGAAAGTCTAAAATTGTTGCGGTGCTAAAACCTAATAAAGATGACACAGATCCTGCTAGTTTTAGACCCATAACCCTCTTATGTATCACATATAAGATTCTGGAGAGGCTAATATTGAACAGAATCGAACCAATACTTGAACCTCACATCAAGGTTCAACAGGCAGGTTTTCGCAAAAACAGATGTTGCACTGATCAAGTCTTAGCTCTAACAACTTTTATTGAAAATGGCTTTCAAAAACAGTTAAAAACATGTGCTGCTTTTGTAGACCTTTCGGCAGCTTATGATACAGTTTGGAGAGAAGGGATGATTTTAAAATTTATCAAAGTGATTCCTTGCAAGAAACTAGCTACTTTATTGAATAACATGCTGAGTAATAGATGGTTTCAGGTTCATCTAAACGAACAAACTAGTCGCTGGAGGAAACTAAACGATGGCTTACCTCAAGGGTCGGTGTTATCACCGATTTTGTTTAATCTCTAAACAAACGATCAACCTGTGACAATATCTGAAAAATTTATTTATGCCGATGATGAGGTCCTATCTGTCCAATGCAAGACCTTTGAGGAAGTCGAAAGTATCTTACAAAAAGATATCTGTGATCTTTTCGAATATTTCAAAACCTGGAGATTAAAACCAAATGCGAGTAAAACGGAAGTGTCCGTCTTTCATCTAAATAACAAAGAAGCTAATCGTGAACTAAAAATAGAAATAGAAGGGCAATTACTAACATTTAATCGAAATCCAAAATACCTAGAGGTATTTTTAGATCGGTCCCTTACATTCAGACATCATCTAGAGAAGTTATCACGGAAAGTTCGCACTAGAGTAAATCTTATCCAAAATTTAGCTGGCACTACATGGGGAGCAAGTACGGATACACTGAGGATTTCATCGCTTGGCCTCGCCTTCTCTGCTGCAGAATATTGCTCTGCGGCATGGTACAAAAGCTCCCATGTACATCTGGTGGATAATCATTTAAATCACACGATGCGAATAATAAGTGGCTCTGTCTCGTCAACTCCCTTACCGTGGCTTACAACTCTTTGCAACATAGCACCCCCTGACATTCGGAGAAAAAAGGCAATATCACGTTTGATTACGAAAACATTACACCTAGAGAATTCCATCCTTTATAATGTCATTAGAGATACTTCCATACATAGGTTAAAATCTAGAGAACCTATCCAAAAGCAACTCACCAAACTGGTTACATTTGATGAAAAAATAGCATGGAAAGAATATTGGGTAAACTCTAAGGTTTCCAACAATGATCTCATTGAGGATCCAACTAAGAAAGTCGGTGGTTTCAACTTAAATCGGAAAGACTGGGTTACTTTAAATCGACTCAGAACTGGACATGGCAGATGTAATCATTTAAAAAAAAAATGGGGTCTTAGTAACTCTTCTGATTGTGATTGTGGATGTTCCGACCAAACAATGTCACATATTGTAAGTTACTGCCCTTTGAGAAGATTTACAGGAACGATGCGTGAATTGAGTGATGCCGTATCTGATAGATCCCGTGATTGGCTGACAAATTTAGACTTACAATATTGTAACCATGAAGGATAAATAAACCATACGATATAGTATATATATTATGCGAAGAAGTAAGTTTCGAGGTTAGGTTACTTTCTCACGAAATTGGCTGTCCGT
Source organism: Cantharis lateralis (assembly GCA_963170105.1). Taxonomy (NCBI): domain Eukaryota; kingdom Metazoa; phylum Arthropoda; class Insecta; order Coleoptera; family Cantharidae; genus Cantharis; species Cantharis lateralis. The sequence goes on from OY720629.1 coordinate 18,762,478, forward strand.
TCTGTTAAAAGAATCTGAAGGTGTTGGTTACCAAGAACTGGAGGGTTCTCTTTGCAACGTATGGGTGTTTCAGTTGACGATCACGAGCTTACTACGAGGTGCATGGCGGTATCGAGTTTGAATTGGGGAACCAGAAGGCGCGCGGTTCAAATTCGAATTGCGATGATACAAGTTGCAAACTGTAAATTTAATATTTCTGTGGAGTGTTTAATCAGCTGCTCAGATAGAAAATGTGTTAATTAATTTCATTGTTGTGGAAGTGAACATCAGTTCTCTCGATTACTCTGTCAATTGACGTTTGGGGACCCCCTTGTTTGACGAGTAATATTTTTTATGAAATCTTCTTTGTTGTTATCAAATACCACATCGATTCGCATGGCATTGTATTTATTTTTGATTTTTACCAGTAAGCCTATGATTTGTCAAATGCAAGGACCATTTAGGTTAAACGGTCCAATAAAGAAAAAACCAAGCCAAAATTTAATTCTAAACGTTGAAATTGCAAATTTTCAATTATTCAGAAAAACTAATTCCCGATGCACTTTTCATGACCGGTGCTGTACAAATACAAATTTGGAGTGGGAAATGGTGATTTAAATTAAAAATTTTAAATTTTAAATATTACTAATAATTTCATATCGTGTTTAATATTAAACAAAAAATTATAATTACTTGAAAAGGATTTTGGGTTGAATGGGAATGCAAATCAAACACTATATAATGTATGTCGACGTTTCGGAGTTTTTATTACTCCATCATATCCAACATATCCAACATACAAAAAGTTGGATAAAAACCCTACCATCACCATCCATAGCAGGTTTAATAAATAGTTAAGAATTTACACGATAAGGGTTACATTGACATACACACCAAAAAGTCACTAACCAAATATAATTCACAATTCCCCATGGCATATGGCCTCCCCAAGGCCCACAAGAGCGGCATACCGTTACGCCCAGTCGTCAGCTGTATTGAATCACCGTCGATCCCACTTGCCAAATACATGAACGAAATTCTAAAGAATGCCATACCGTCATTGTTATTTAACGTCAGGAACACTGGAGAAGCCAAGGAGAGGATTGTCCAGAGCAGTATACCTGACAATTATGTCTTGATATCATTTGACGTCAATTCCCTCTTCACCAACGTCACGAAAGAGGCGGTTATCACATCGATAAAGAACAATTGGGACCTGATTGCCCCATTTACATCCATTCCGATGAACACGTTCACCCAGATGATAGATGCTATATTTGAAAATAGCTACTTCAGTTATAAAGGAATTTTTTACTCTCAACTGGTGGGATCAGCTATGGGTGATCCATGTTCTCCCATCTTCTCGAACTTCGTCATGAATGATTGTACCGTAAACTGCTCAATTTACGCTACCACAGCCACTTGCTTAACCGTAGATGTTCTGTACGCGTTAGCTAGCCTTGTTACCTAAAACGCAGTTCTCGAGAGCGTGGGTCTTTCGGAAAACATCGTGGATTCGGTTCCATTAGGTCCTTTTCATACTCAGAACTCATCTCAGCTAAATGGAAATATTGATGTTAAAGTGGACGCCAGTTGATACAAATAAAACTAAGAAGTAGTGAAGAGTCGATTTATTGTATAAACAAAGATAGAAAAAATAGTTGAGGTCGACATGTTTAATTAATTCACTAAATTAAGAGTAAAACATAAAACACACACATAATCGGCAAGTAAAACTAGCACGTAATTGAGGACTATGTACTAGGAAACAAAAAAATAAAAAATGGCAAATTTGAAGAACCGACATCTACCTGAAGGGTAAACTCAGTCAAAAAAATTACAGTTGAGTATCCTTGAAGAGGATAACCCAACAAAATCGAAGTTATGCTCCAGCAAAGATTAATCGCACACCGAATTTTAAATACTCGGGATTATTGACTCAAAATAGAACCTGGCACACAGCATCATCAATAAATAAGTATATGCATCTCTATCCGACTTACCCTGAATGCAGTACCACCAATTTCGCGACTCTGCAAGTATATTTCCTCCGTCAGGACCCTTCGAAATCAACAACATTACTTCATCATTCAATTGGTCTACCATCCAGGAATGAAAGTCTACAAAATAGAGAACACAAAATACTCATTAAAAAATCAACATGCCTGCCAGTTCCAAGACTCATCAAACGAGTAAGTGTGACTACAAATCAATTAATCTTCACGGAAGTATCTTCAAATCTAATCATCTGCTTGAAAGTTGAGGTGTGACATCCCAAAATATAAAGATGGTAAAAAGGAAAATCTGCAAAGTTTGGCTCTCCAACTTGAAATGATATTTTGACCCATCCAGTATAAACACTTCACAAGGAAACATCCTCTTGTGAACAAAAACCAACCATCAGGAATCAAAATTCAAAAGGGTAAAATAAACCATTCTTCGCACGCAAAATATTCGTCATCCCCCCAATTCTTCCAACAGGTGACGTATTAAAACAACGTCATCGTAAAACCAAAAATCAAGGTAAGAAACCATATGGGTGGATAAAAGATTTCCAACACAGATAAATCTCCATTTCACGACGACGAAAACATAAAGTTGATAAACCAAATAACGAATAATAATTGTAACGAACTACCAGTAACCTGGGTGCTAAAAATAATTTGTTAAACAAATTAAATTGTACGAAAATATTATATTTACCCGCTAATCCGGCAAAATTAAATGAAATTAAAACAAATAGAAACTAAAATGGACAAACACCAAGATTACACGTCCATTCCTTACGAAATTTCCGTGTAATGGCGCTTATCAAAACCACATATATTTTCAAAAACTAAAGCGATCCAGCGGCGTAGCTTGAAAACGAAATGAAACGGTCAAAACCAATTTTGACACGTTACATGATCTGCTCTGCAACTTCTTCGGCTCCATAAGTTTCAATCTACCCTTTCTGATGCTATACGTTGATGACATACTCACGGGGGTTCCGGCTAGTGAAGTGGACAATTGTATAGGGTTGCTTAATGGATATAATAAATCACTCACTTTTACATATGAACTAGAGAGGGATCGTTCAATCCCTTTTCTAGATCTACTCATTCAACGACAAGAAGACGGCACCCTCACAACTGATATTTACAGGAAGCCTTCTTCAACAGACAGGTTCTTGAATTACAGTTCCTCCCACCCCTTAAACCAAAAGATAAGCGTTATTAACACTTTGAGACACAGAATCCTTACATGCGTACCTCATAAGACCATAGGTGTGAAACTACACGAACTGAAACAACAACTAGTGAAGAATGGATACCCGGCTGGTTTGATTGATCGACTTCTATTCCAAAGGGAAAAAGCTACTGTTCGGAAAATAGGCATCCAAAACAAGGAAGATACTCATACACCACAACTGACCAGCGTGGATGTTATCACTAAGTTTGCTAAGGTCACATTCCATCCGTGGATTGAAGGCAAAATTAGACGGATTTTCAAAGACGCTGTGAGTAGAGGAGAATTACAATTGGCGTTCCACAATAGCCACAGCCTAAACAGAATATTGTTCTCCAGGACAAAAGATAAGGTCCCTACTCTGGATAGAGCCAATGTGGTCTACTGTATGAAGTGCCAATGTGACAAATATTACATTGGCCAAACCAAACAACGATTGTCCTCCCGTATACAACAACATATGTGTGATATAAAATCGGGAACCACTAAAACCGGATTATCAGAACATGCTATCCAGACTGCTCATGAGTTTAATGGGGGGAACATCAGTGTCCTTGCTACGGAGAGTAACTTCACTAAAAGAACATTTCTAGAGGCAGCCTTCATATCAACCCACACCAATAATGTTAATAAACAAACAGATTACGGTTACATCAACGCCGGATGGAGGGGTCTGCTAATTAAATTTAGAGAGAAGTTCCCTGCGACCTGATCACCATCTCGCACTTCGCCGCTACTGCCGCTTCCTGGTATTTTTATTCAGTTTTACAATTAACTTCTTCGGTTATGCATGTTATTTTAGACCACACCATGTTAGTGTTTGTAGTTGCGAAATACTGTTATATTTACTGTTACCTTTAATTGATTTGTTTATACAGCGCTCACCTCAGTGACACCTTAATAGAGGGCAGTTTCCTTTTAAAGCGTGGCAATTTTGATTTTGCGTCACTCCATGTTATCAACGTTCATATATAGCGATAACTAATTTTATTGCTTAGTTTTATTTAGATGTTTAATTTATTTACATAGAGATTTATTTACTGTTTTACTTGTTAAGTTTTATATGTTATACACAATTTTTATCAGTTTTTATATAATTCGTGACTTCGTTGATAGTGACATCCACATTGCCAGTGCCTCCCATTTTGCTTTGATGCTTACATCAAACGAATTACACCTTATTTTGTTATCGGTGAGTGTTGTAATTGTTTCTATGATGAACTCTCAGAACTGATCTTTTTCATTTCTATCTAGTCCTGAAGATGGAGTAATAAAAACTCCGAAACGTCGACATACATTATATAGTGTTTGATTTGCATTCCCATTCAACCCAAAATCCTTTTCAAGTAATTATACATTGCTGGGTGAGAATTTGGCTTTCTTCAAAAAATTATAATTTTTCAACTAATCGATTCTCCACACATATGCGCAAGTATTATCAAGAACAAAAATTTTTCATGAAAGCTTTCGTTTCGCCAATATAAGTGTATATAAATATATATTGTCAAATATTATAAAATTTTTGCCAAGTTTGAACCGAGATAACTGCAATTAAAAATTTGATTCCCCAAGCGACTTAACAAATTTCATTATATTAAGACCCATTGAGGACATTTTAATCAAAATAAATTGTACACTTTCCTCAATTATTTATATTTATTTAGGACCGGTTTCGGATAATCCTATCCTTTATCAACTAAAATAAAATTACACATTATAAATACAAATTAAAAATTAAAATCTACCCTGACATCTTACCGTCATAAATATAGTTATCAAATTTAATAAACAATAAGCAATCTATAAAATAATAATTCACAAAAATAAAAATTTCAAAAATTGGTGTGTAACTGAGGTTTTCATGTTCGTTTAGGCAAGTGTAGTTGGGATCTTTTTGTAACTTCCTAATTTCTAGTAATTCTAGAAGATTCATTTTGTATCCCTTTTTTTCGTTATGCAAAATATTTATATTATTATATTGTTTATATGATGGCCTGTTTCTAAAATGTGTTGGGAAACTGCTGAAAATTTATTTTTATTCTGATGTTCCTTCAGTCTTATCTGACGGTAAGATGTCAGGGTAGATTTTAATTTTTAATTTGTATTTATAATGTTGTAATTTTATTTTAGTTGATAAAGGATAGGATTATCCGAAACCGGTCCTAAATAAATATAAATAATTGAGAAAAGTGTACAATTTATTTTAGCAAATTTCGGTTTTCAAACATTAAAAAAAAAATACATTACGTACAAAAATGATTTCAAATTATATATCAAAATGATCGGCATTTTATGAGCTTCCTGTTAATAGTATTATCTCATTTTTTTTTAAATAGCGCCCTTTTGCGCGTGCTTATTTTTGATTAAGTACCTTCGGATTACAAATATATGCCATCTAACCTTTCATTCCTGCAAGTTTCAGCTTTTAACCCCGACACCCCCAAAGAAGTGAAAATAATTTCATGATAGCACTCTACTATATCTTTACTGAGAGATTGATTTGTTTCGACACAACTATTAGTGGGGTTCCTATTATTTATATTGGTATCATCTCTGCTCAATTTTTTCACAATTCTTTCAGGATGGTCCTGATCAAACTGGAGATACGGAGTGCCCCGTGAGTTTTATAAGTTCTTGGTATTGAACTCCAGCTTTTGCCATAAGAGATACAGCGCTGGTTCGATTAGAATGGTTTGTTGCTTTATTTTGTTCCTTGTCAATTCCTATTCTTTCTGCTGATATTTTAGTCCATTTTGACATTGTGTTCTTTCCAATAGGACAATTTTTGTACCATCCAATAGATTCAGACTTTTTCCAATTAGGATTCGGTGTTGAGAAAAACTCCTTCAGTTTTTATCATGGGTGTTCTTTTAGATAACATTTTCTAGAATAAGCTAAGGAAAATTATAATTAGTAAATTTTTATCGTATACTTAATCAAATTTATTTATAATTTATACCTAACTGGACATCTGCTTGGATTTTCAACATTTTTTACTATCCACTTGTTATCAGTTAATTTCTGATCTCCACCCTGCCTTGTTTTGGTAAACACCGGATTGTACCGAATTTGTCCAGTAGGAACATTCTTGTTATCTTTTTCTATCACAAAATATTGCACTAAACAGTTTGATCCTTCATTTCCGCGCCACACTCATAAAAAATATTTCATTAGTAAAACAAATGTGTTTCAAATTAAAGAAATGCTATTTTTGTATATAAGCAACCAAACCATTTTTTTAAAAAAAGAATAGTATATACTTCGTTGTAAATGTTCAGAAGAAATAATATTGCTTTGTTTTGAACAATTAATAATTTTAAAAATATAGACAGTTTTATAAAAAGAAACGAAGTGTTTCTTTTTAATATTTCATTTATTTATGTTAAGAATATATTTTTGAAGTGAGCTTATATTACAAACTAATATTTTTATTGTCTAAATCTTATAGAATTCTACAATTAAGAAAAGTATTTTTCAATAAATTTGAGGTATCATTAGTCCAAATAAATATTTTCAAGATTACTCAATTTCTTGAATTTTTTTTTTTATTTCAATTAATATTTACAATCTGTTTATATCTACAAACAATAAGTAAATTATCTGGCTTTAATTAGTGACACGTTGAGAACATTCCAGTGAATGTACTCATTTTAAGTTATCTGAGTTTGTTAACATAAAATGCAAGACGCAAAAGCAATCTACAAAAAATATACTCATGTATCCGATCAGTAATTACACTAGCAGCTAGTTAAATCGAGAAGCCAGGTCTGAGGGCTTGAAGCGCTTTAGTCTTCGAAACTCACATGAATCATCAAGCAGATCTACTGCCAATTCGTTTGGATGCGTTTTTAATCGATCTTTATATTTGATGGAGTAATTCTTGATTTCGCTGTGTATTGAAGGAATTTCTAAGTCTCGATGAATTGTATCATTTGGCACATACCACGGGGCTTGTACAATTGTTCTAAGGGTCTTATTTTGGAATCTTTGAAGTATTTCAACATTTGAAGAGCTCGCAGTTCCCCAATGCTGGACTCCATATGTCCAAATCGGTTTCAGTATTGCTTTATAAATTAATAGTTTGCTCTCTAAATTTAGTTGTGAATTTTTACCTATTAACCAATACATTTGTCTAAATTTGATTCCAAGCTGCTTTCTTTTATTAAATATATGTTTGTTCCATGTAAGTCTTCTATCTATGTGTAAGCCTAGATATTTTGCATCTTCAGCCTGGGGTTGCACGCAGCCATTCAAGGTTACAGGTGGGCAATTATCTCTTCTCATGGTGAATGTAACTTGTGAAGATTTTGTTTCATTGGCTTTTATCCTCCACATTTTGAGCCACTTTTGGATTTTATCTAGGTTTTTCTGTAGATTTGTTGAGGCAACCCTCGGATCAGTATGTGATGCAAACACAGCCGTGTCGTCAGCAAAAGTTGCTACCATTGTTGATTTAGTCGTTGAATGATCCGCAGTGTACATCAAGTACAAAACTGGACCCAGAACACTACCCTGCGGTACACCAGACTGGATGGGATACATTTCGGAATATTCTTCACCATATTTAACTACAAAGTGTCTGTTAGTCAAGTAGGATTTTAATACCTGGTAATAATTGTGCGGTAAGCTCTTCTTCAATTTGTAGAATAAACCCTCATGCCACACCTTGTCGAATGCCTGACTTATGTCTAGAAATGCCGCAGAGCAGTATCTCTTATATTCCAGATCGTTACCAATTTGTTTTATAATTCTGTGGACCTGCTCGACCGTGCCGTGATGGCTTCTAAATCCGAATTGATGGCTAGGAATGAGGGAATCTTTCTCCAATATTGGTTTTAGGCGTTTGTGAAAGAGTTTTTCGAAAATTTTTTCCTAGCACTGCTAGCAGACTAATTGGTCTATAGGAAGTTATTTCTTCTAGTTTCTTTCCTGGTTTCTGTATTAGGATAATTTGTGCAACTTTCCATAAGTTCGGAAAGTGTTTTAATCTTAATATTGCATTGTAGATGTACGTAAGCAGTCTTAGGCACTTAGGAGTTATTTCTTGTAAAACCTTACCTGTAATCAGGTCAAAGCCAGGTGCTTTTTTGGGATTGATTTCGCGTAGGATTATTTGTTTAACATCTTGTAATGCAAAATTTTTTATTGAAAAATCCATCTGAAATGGTGCATCGAGATATTTATAGATGTCATTATCTTCTATTGTTGATGTTGATGGGAATGGTTTGAAAACATTAGAAAGGTGCTCGGCGAATGCATAAGCCTTTTCCTTATCGCTTCTAGCCCACTTACCACTCTCATCTCTGACTGGTGGTATTGTCTCTTGTGGGTGTTTAAGTCTTCTTGTGGCTTTCCAGAGCGAGTAGTCAGTTGCTCTAGTAGCTGTTAGAGTGCTAAGATAGTCCTGGACAGATTGGTTTTTAAGTTGCGACAGGAGGATTTTAAGTTGTTTGGCAGCTTTGTTGTATTTTGCTTTGCTCTCAGGTGTTCTTGTCGTTTGCCATTGTTTTCGAAGTTTTCGTTTTTCGGAAATTTTTTCTTTAACTGAAGCGGGGCACGATTCTTCAATATGAGATATATTCTGATCAGGTGTACTTGGCCATGCCGCATTTTGAATTGCTATAGTTAAGTTTTCCACTGCAATGTCAAGCTCTTCTTCTGTTTTCAGAGAGACATTCACATTTATTTGCTCGTCCAATTTTCTTTTAAATAATTCCCAGTCAGTTTTTTAATAAATAATGTTGGTTGTTTTTGTTTGTGGACGATTTGGGAATGAATTGTTAGCATGACGGGTGTATGATCAGAACTGAGGTCTAATGTTGGTTCCACTTTGAGCAGTTTGATATTTATACCTTTTATGACGTAGAAGTCGATTGTGTCAGGTATTTTAGTCTGATCGCTTGGCCAGTATGCTGGTTGTCCCGATGATAGACTTGCCATACCATTAGATGTTATTGTTGCAAGCAATTCTCTTCCTTTGGTCGTTATTCGTCTTGAGCCCCAGTGCGTGTGCTTGGCATTGAAGTCACCACCAGCAATGAATCTGTCTCCAAGCGTTCGAAAGAGGTGTCCATAGTGTTTTTCTTTATTGTTATGTTTAGGTGGACAGTAAATCGCTGAGACCACAAAGTTGCCCTTTCCATTCTCAATTGCTACACTAGTAGCTTGAAGATAATCTTGTTGATATTTCTCAAGTTCATAATGTTTGATGCTTTTTCTGATAATTATTGCCGTGCCACCGGGAGCTTTGCCATCTGGGTGTTGGGTATTGTATATTACAAATTTGGGGATTTTTAAATAGCTTTTTGTTGTAAGATGTGATTCTGAAATTAGCATTATATCTATTTTTTGTGATTCCAGGAATAGTTGAAGTTATTGTGCATGTTGGCACAAGCCGTTGGCGTTCCATATTGCAATTTTAATTAGTTCGACCATTACACTATTTTACTAACTAGCGTTGTTAGCAAACTAAGCATTGTGATCATTTGCTCCGTGAGTTTTTATCATGATCTTGAGGTCTTCAAAATCATCGCTTGACTGTTTTATTGGTATGGCTTGATTGAATTGACTGGAATAATTATTAGGTAATAGATTGCATGTAGGTTGACTTACTTGTTGCGCGTATGCTTGGCTGTACCATTTGTGATTGTGTTATTGGGTGTTGAGCATCGTTTTGATTTACTTTCTTTTACTTTTCTTTAAACCATTTTAAAAAAAAAAGAATAGTATATACTTCGTTAAAAATGTTCAGAAGAAATAATATTGCTTTGTTTTGAACAATTAATAATTTTAAAAATATAGACAGTTTTATAAAAAGAAACGAAGTGTTTCTTTTTAATATTTCAATTATTTATGTTAAGAATATATTTTTGAAGTGAGCTTATATTACAAACTAATATTTTTCTTGTCTAAATCTTATAGAATTCTACAATTAAGAAAAGTATTCTTCAATAAATTTGAGGTATTATTAGTCAAAATTTGATCCATCTTAATATCTGTAGTTCTGCTGTCAGTGTTTGCGTTATGTTTTATTTTGTTACGAAACCCATTTTTATAATTGTTGACTTGCGACTATAAGTCGTGTTTAGTTTTAGCTCCTGTTTTTACTGTTTTGTTTATACATTTTTATCCGTATTGTTTTTGAGCTTTGTCGGTTCGGTCCTCGCACTTCACTTTTAACATTTTACTTTTTGACTTTGTAACTATTTCCAACTTTTACATGGGGTTTTATTCGGAGAGATAGTTTAATTTTTGTAATTTTTGTATTTTATATTTGAATTGTGGACACCAATTTTTAGAGATTTTATTGTTAATAATTTTATATTGCTTGTCGGACTTATCTTTTGTTATCGTGAATCTGTTTTGACATTTTATTGAAAATTTATTGTTAAAAGTTTGTTTATTCTACGTTTCAGTAACAATTATTGTGACCTATATGTTATACAATTATTTTATATATTATATTTTTACATTTATATTTATACTTGACGTGGTTGAATGTGTTGCTCTTACAGACCATGGTTGTCTTTCCATTAAAATCCTTGTCGCTAAAGCTACCTACACCATGTATTGTTAGGTGAGTGTGAGACTATATTTTTGATCGTTTTGTGTGACTTGTTGTCTCCTCTTGTAGTCCCGAGGATGGCTATTAGTAAATAAAGCCGAAACGTCGACCGACAATCCAGTTGTTTTATTATAGCGATCCAATATCCCGTGAGTCTTAATTCTACAATTGTTGCATTGGATGAGATCTTGACTCTAATATTTGAATTGTTTTGCCCTGGATTTCCTTTTCCAGGACTATTTCTGCACAGTGTAGTATGCCCATGATTTCCGTTTGGAAGACAGAGGCGTATCTACCTAGCGCTAGGTTAATATCTAGCTGCAGTTCAGATGGGAATATTCCCACGCCCGAGCCAGTATTGCTTTTGGAACCATCCGTGTACAGACATATTTCAGACCCGTCGGTTCTTGTTGCATCCAACAGAATGCAAAACCTTCCGTCAAATACATATAGGGGGAATCCTATCAGCATCCAGACCCAAAAGAAGCAGCCGTTTCGAGCAGTCCTCAAGGATCCGCGTGTGCCTACCTACTCCTTGCCTATGAGTCCAAAGGCCCCATGCCCGCATCCTCAGAGTAGCCCGCACCGCCTGCTTCTCCACATAGAGATCCAGTGGTGGAAGGCAGAGGAGAGTCTCCAAGGCCACAGTAGGAGCCGTTCGCATCACTCCCGTCACAGCCAGACAAACCGATCTCTGCAGCCGTTGTAGGGAGGACGTTGTTGTTACCAGTTTAGTTCTGGGCCACCATACTAGTGCACCGTAACATAGCATAGGCCTTATTATGGCAGTGTAGAGCCAGAGGGCGATCTTTGGGGAAAATCCCCATGATCTACCCATTGCCCTTCGGCACTGCCAAAAAGCCATGCCAGCTTTTGTAGTCTTCTAACTAATATGTTTGCCCCAATCTAGCTTCCTATCCAGTATTATTCCCCAGATACTTGACCTCGGTTGCTATTTTGAGAGGGGTTCCTTTTAAGCTAGGCATTCTCATGCTCCTTAGCTTTCTTTTCTTGGTGAAGAGAACAAGCTCCGTCTTGGTTGGATTAACCGAAAGAGACTGCTCACTGCACCATTCCTCTAAAATTCTCAGAGCATCCTGCATCAGATCGCACAGAATATTCTCGAACTTTCCAGCAAGCAGGATGGTTATGTCATCCGCGTATCCAATGGTATGGAAACCATTTTCATTGAGGCGTTTCAGTAGGCTATCCACCACAAAGTCCCACAGAAGTGGGGAGAGTACGCCTCCCTGCGGACAGTCCTTAGTGACAACACCTTTAATGCTTGCATCTCCCACTCCGATCTTGACTGCCCTGCTGTCCAGCATAGAGCTGATCTATCTGACGATGGTGCAGGAAACGCCGCGATCTCGTAGGGATGCGCTAATGCTCTCAAAGGTAGCCTTATCAAAAGCCCCCTCGATGTCTATGAACGCTCCTAAGGTACATTGCTGAGTGTGTAGCGATCTCTCGATACATTCCACCACTTTATGAAGTGCGGACTCAGTCGATTTCCCCGGAATGTATGCATGTTGATTCGGATGTAAAGGGCTGTGTGCCAACTCTACATCACGAATTTCTCAGTCGCACAGTCTTTCCAGTGTCTTCAAGAAGAACGAGGTAAGACTTATTGGCCTGAAAGATTTAGCCAGAGAGTAGTCAACTCGACCTGGCTTAGGTATAAAAATAACTTTAACCTTCCACCACTCCTTGGGTATATAGCCATGCACAATAAACGCTCTGTACACCATCACCAGAGGTCCGAGTAGGCAATCCAGACCCCATTGAAGTAGGGCCGGAAAGATCCCATCCAGCCCCGGCGATTTATAAGGACTGGAGGTTTTGATGACCCAGGCCACTTTGATCGGATTTACGATCCGGTTTGCAATTTCCCAGTCTATCTCAGTCAATGTCCGAGTTACGTGCTCAGTCCATTCATAGTCCGAGACAGTCCTACTGTCAGGAAAGTGTGTTTGTAACAGTACTTCGGCAGTCTCCTCGAGGCTCTCCGTATAGGAGCCGTCAACTCGAAGTATCGTACCAAGCTGTTGATTTGGGTCTTTGGATATGATCTTCTTCAGCCTGACAGCATCCGTGGTGGACGCAATGCCGCTGCAGAAGTCCCTCCAAGACTTACGTTGTTTTTGGCGAATCATCTTCTTGTACTCCGATCGGAGGGTTTTAAATTCCTCCCAGTCAGACCCATTCTTCGATTTCTTAGCCTTATTGCAGAGCCTCGTGACCGCCTTCCGCAGTCGGTCGAGCTCACCACACCGCCAAGGTGTTGCGTGCTTCCACGAGACAGCTACCGACAGCGGACACGAAGCCTCAAAAGCTTTTGTGAGGGATTTTTGCAGTACATTAGCACATGCCTCGATCACCTCAGTATTGTCTAGGTTGACCTTTGTGGCAATTTCCCTCGGCATGTCAGTATCCAGAGCACTGGAAAGGACGTCCAAAAAGACTTGCCTGTCCACCTTTCTAGGATTTCTGAACCGCCTGGGTTCCACTCTGATTGCTTTGATTTTAAAGCATATCCATTTATGATCTGACATTGTCAGCTGTTCTGACACATGCCAGTCAGTTATTTGTGTCGAAATATCTAATGTTGCCAAAGTGATGTCAATCACTGAATGACGTTGAGGCGACACATAAAAGGTTGGTGTGTGTCCCCGGTTAAGAATTTCTAAGTTTGTACCTATAAGGTACTCAAAAAGCGACTTCCCTCTATTGTTGCAATCTTCACTCCTTCATGCACTGTGGTGGGAATTGGAGTGGCAACCTATAATGAGGTGTCTTTTATGTTGCTCACAATATCTCACCAGGTCCACCATTTTTTGAGTTGGTGGCAGATCCTGGGAGTCGATTGGGAGGTATACAAATGCCAGGACGACATCTTTTGGACCTTCTCCGAAGTCACAGCTCAGCCGGACAGCTGTTAGGTCGCTGTCGCCGAACTGCTGTAAGGGGTTGGCCTGAATATTTCCAGGTATGAAAATACACGTCCTGGGTTTATTTAGAAGGCTACCTGTGAAAACATTGCCTCTCAACATTGAGAGGTCTGTCACTCTGCCCTTTATTATTTGTGGCTCCTGTATTAGGGCTATTGTGTCCGTACAACCAGCCAGGCGGCGGCAAAGAGTCGCCGTAGCCGCTCTGCTGTGTTGTAGGTTTGATTGCAGGAAGTTTCATTACACCTAGGCCATTAGACTTCCATGGTGGCAGGGTCCCCATATGAAGGTTGAGCTACAGCCTGAGATTCCTCATGGATACCCATGAGTTCAAGCTCTGCAGCTACCTCGTGGTTGGAATTCCCTTGGAAATCTTTGGAATTCTTTGGAATTCCGAGTCTTGCGTACACAAATTTTTCTGGATATTTACCCCCTGTACAAAAATATTGAATAGCTGTTATTCGCACAATATCTTCTATTTCATATTTTTGAATTGTAGAAAGTACGAATTTCATCTCAAAAAATTAAACTTTGATTGTTAATTTCTTTTATGTCTTCAAAGTAAATTATTTTTAATTCCATAATTTCGGTTTCGTTGTTTTTTATTTCATTATTTGCCTTATTGATGTCAAATGATAAATTATTTTTTGCTTTATCGATAGTTTTATTGAGTTTTATCTCTTGTTCTTATATTTTATTGGATAATTCCGTCCTTATTTGATCGATTTTGTTACTGTTTGCCAAAATTAAGTTTTTAAGTTGTTTAATACTATCTTTGTTTTCGGTTCTATTTTCATACGCTTCTTTTTTGTCTTCGGCTCTATTTGCTCTCATTTCTTTTAATATTTTTTCTAGAAATTTGTTAATCGTGATTTCCTGTATTTCCACTTGTTTTTGGTGTTCTTTGTTGTCATCCCCATTCTTCTCGCTTTCTTCTTCCTCATGATTCATGGTCGGTTCTTTATTTATTTTGTAGTAAAAACATTTACTCGAGCTCCACGTTGTGTCGCCAATTGAAATGAATTTTCCCCGATATTCAATTTTTTCAAAATGGTCGCGGTTTTAAAGAAAATTGCAAATCACAAAATGCCCGGCTAACTATTTAAATTTTTAATTTCTTAATTTTCTTTTCTTTTAATTTTTAAAAATGGATATCTTCACTTGCATGCCGGTCAGCTGACCGATAGCCACTTTATCGTTGCAAATGCGTTCTCATTCAAATTCAAAAGATCCAATTTATTTAAACAAACCAAAATCAAACACGAAATCAAAAAAATAACTTTTTTTTTTATATTGAATTAAGACACAAAATTCAACTCAAAATCACCAAAAAAAAAAAAACTTTGTTCGAATTGCGGACATTTCAAAAACTGCTCGACCGTTCGGTCGCTTCGTTGCCCACCTTTATCTTCCCCTCCGTTCTCCTTCAATATTTGAATTTTAAATTTTAAAATTCGAAAATTACAAAAAAAAACATATTTGTAAAAATTACACAACAATATATTATGTCTAATGAGGTAATAAGGCCCATAACCTGTTAGAAGTCTCAATTAAACCCAGATCAATATAAATTCTTTAATAAAGTAACACGTTAATTCTTATACATAAACTTGTTGATTGACAACATAACAAAAACAAAATACACAACACACTTATTATTATATCAATCCAACAGGAGGTGCAGCCGCATTGGCAGTCGAAGATGGTGTATCCTTTATAGACACTCCCATTTCTGTGTTGCTAGTAGATGGGATAGCAGAGCCTGACATACCCACCGCAGCTGTGTTTGTCAATGTGCCCTCAAGGGGCACATCTGGTTTTTGTTTGTTCTTAATTCCATTATCCATGTAATGAGAGATATACCTTTCATCCTCCAGAGCTCCCACCCACCACGGAGCCTCACATGTTGGGACGCCACTACGGACGCCAGGGCTACCCAGAAGATATAGCTCCCGGAAAGGCAGAGTGCTTGCACACTCCGTCCTTACCTAGGAACTCGTCCTGCTGACCTCTGATGGAGGGCCAGCGCAGTCGATTGGTCTAAGGTGGACTAGCCCAGACCGCCCGTTTAAGTGGAAATCCAGCCCAAATGGATTGTTGCCAGGCCCAGGAGAACAATATCCGTTCCCGGGCGGGCTCAGCCACCAGGACCCCTTCATCCCACCGTACGGGTTTCCACGTACGGCACAAACACGCGGGTACCTGATTTAATTTCTCCACGGCGGCCGTCATCCCGATTCATCAACACACGAAACCAGGCACAAGGAGTTTCAAGTCCCGGCCAGGTCCCATCATGCCAAAACAGATTAGACACAAGAGAGTTTTAAGTCTCTGGCCCAGATCCTAACAGGTGCACGCCCACCGCTTCTTAGAAATACTTACGCCCCCTTACCACGTTAGGTTCAAGTACGTTGGCATTACCAACCGTGGGAATTGGAAGGTTTTTATTGTGGTTCCTCATCCACTTAGCCAAGATGGTTAAGCCAAGGCCCCCGCGCCCCTTGTCACTACTATCTCCTTAGGAACAAGTTCCGCAGAAGAGTCGTTGCAGCCCACAAGCGGTTTGCGGTATGATCTTTTCTGTGTTTGCCAATTAGTCTGGTTTCTCAACCACAACCGTTGTAACCTTGAGAAGACGACCAAGTCCTGCCCAAAGAGTTTTAAGTCCCGGCCGGCCCCGAGCCGACTCCCGTCCGAGCAAAAGGGAAATATTCCCTCTGCTCGTCCTGGAGTGTACGCCTGCAGCTTCACTGAAACACACAAGCCCCATCACCACGTCAAGGTTGCAAACACCTGGAGGGGTATTTTAATATAATATTTCTTTTATTAATTATTTTCGGACCTCCGGGACAGTTTCATATCAATTAAAACAAAAAATGAATCGGCTCTGCATAAAAAAATATCGTCACTTCTGCCGCAATACCTCCAATCATCAGCACACCAAATTTTATCTGAATCGGTTATATAGGGTTTTCCAATAAGAGGTGTTATTTTGATATTCAAAGAAAAATGGATTTTTTTGAGAAAATTGATCGAATTTTTATTTCATTATAAAGAGCCTCACGAATTCCATCTTTGAGGTCTTGAATCGACGCCGGGCTGTTGGCGTAGACCTTATCTTTCACGTGGCCCCAAAGGAAGAAGTCGGTGGCCAATTGTGATCACCTCTGGGAGAGATAACACGGTCAGGAAACTTTTCCCGTATAAGATCAATGGTTTCGTTTTTAATTTTAATAATTTCAATGCGTTGTTGAAGCGTGTATCTACGCCAACATCCCGGCGTCGATTCAAGGCCTCAAAGATGGAATTCGTGAGGCTATCGAGGACATAGGGCAGCCTCTTTGCGATTTGGTTATAGAAAATTTCATGAAAAGGATAAGTCCTGTAAGCGTGGTCGTGGTGGCCATTTGGCTGATGTTTTTTTCCATTATTAACGGCATACCTTCCTCTTTATAATGAAATAAAAATTCGATCAATTTTCTCAAAAAAATCCATTTTTCTTTGAATATCAAAATAACACCTCTTATTGGAAAACCCTATACATTCCCGGAGATATGATGACATTTTCATTTTTAAAAAATTTTTTTATTGTGGTAGCCTTGGCAAAGATTTCTCTGGCAAAACCTTATTTACACCACTAGAGCCTATAAGACACACGTCCAAAAAGTTTGAATGCCATCGACATAGAAATGCCGAAAAAAATCGAGGGACAAGGACGTTTTTTAAGTATTCACAAAAAAAATTATTTATTTTTTTTCATATTGCATTCCTGATTTTGATAAAAGGGTTCCATATGCTGTGAAGTCCTTTGAGGGCAATGTTCCTACATATCGAATTTGGTTGAGATCCCTTCAGTACTTCATGGGTTATTTACTTCTGAAGTTTTAACTTTGACAGCTTGTAATTTTTGACAGATGACAGATAGAAAGTTAATTTCACCCATTCTGGATAAAGCTTTTCAAGGTCTTTAAAATAACCTATCACAAGACAAAATCGCTTTTAAAAATCTTGTATCATTTTCTTGTAGTGGCACTCCTGATTGACAGATCGCGACGAAAACCTTATTTTTACTTTTCTACCGTAAACTCTACTACTATACCAAATTTGGTCCTGATTGGTTGGATGGTTCAGGAATAAATCGAGGGACAAAATTTTGTTTCGATTACCATACCTCCAATTTTTTTGATCGATTAGAGGTAGAAATTTATCAAAAAAGTAAGAGGTAAAATTCTGAGTTTTATCAACGTTGGCAATGTCTAGAGAATTGTGCCATGTGTACTGTTTATAAATGCTGAACCAATACACGTCACTGATACAAGTTTGATGACGTCTATCATGACCACCACCTAAAAATTAAATTCCAATTTTCTTATCTCATATTATGCGAAATGCGATTTTATAAAGTTTGTTTATGTCCAGTTCCATTTACATTGTTATATTTGTAATTATACATATATATCAAATATAATGCTTTTATAAATATGAATTATTGCTGTTTTACTAAAAATGGCAGGAAATATTATCAAACGAGGTGAACCATTTGACGCTTCTTTAATCAAATATTTTGAATTGGAAACAGACATAAAAAATTTGGCAACGCTGTTCCAGTTTGACATTATCAATGCTAAATACGTGTATTGTTTTGGGTTTTACAAAGACTGTAGGTGGCGGCTTGTGATGATTTTAAGTAAAGACATGCTTGTGAAACCAAGTGGTTTGAGATTTTTCAAAAGTTGGCTTGTAAAATAGTTAGATGAGGCATTGCCTCCTCTGCCTACACCAACAAGCCGCCACTGGTAGGTACACATTTATAAAATTTAAATCTGTCATTACGTTGATATCGTAATAATTGTTATTCTGCTGTCCTTGTATTATAAATATTTGTGATCCTTGCATCGTCGTGGTTAGTTGTAGCGCTGTTCATTAGTTTTAAATTTTACTAATAGAATAAAAATGCACAATCTACGATTTAAAGGATTATTAAGGCGATTTAAGTTTATAATTCTGGTTGCATACTGTACGGTAAGTTTTTTCTTACATGTAAATATTTAGTAAATAATTATTATACTCAGTTGTCAGACTTATAAATACCTATCTCTTAAAAATATATATATAATACACCATAGATAAACCAAACAAATCGAGTTTTTAAATTGATTCTTAATGTATTAATGCAAGGTTAACTACCTATATTTATTTGATGTCTATAGCTATTTTTGTAAATTAAAATAATCTTTCTGTGCAAATCAATTTGAAGCAGTACCTTACATATAAAGAAGTATTTTTGTGATTTGTAGGATGTAGAATGGATTTTAAATAAATTGTCATGAAATGTCTAATTTCTATTATTAGCAATTTGTACTTACTTGCATTTTGAAGACTTCACTTTCTAAATTAATCTTTTTATTCTTAAAAAAAAACTTAATATCTCAAGATAAATAAATATCTCCTTAACAAATTATTGCAAAATATGAAAATTATTTTAAATTTTATTTAAACTCGGAGGTTAATATTTGTATACTTTATCATATCAGGTCAATTACATTTTTATTAAACTCCACTTCTCCATTTCATTCAATAAATTAAACTATTCTGCGACACGAAGGTGTGAGGTCCAGGAAGGCTGTTCGGTAGGTTTAGATTTTGTGCAAAAAATATTGTAATACAGTGCATTTACTATAATATTCTTGTAGAACTACATATTTTAGATAATATTTGTTTATAAAAATAAATTCTAGAAAAATTAGTTTACTAAAATAATTAGTGTACTCAAAATATGAATTTATTTACGGAATGCCTGTACGATCCTGATAAGATATCATAATGGAACTTGTACTTAAACACAAGATTCTTTAATTTACTATGACAAGAAATAATTTTTATTTTGATTTTTTTCTTTGAAAAACTAAAAATTTGTGGAACAAAAAATGTATTCTTTTCTTATAAACGTTCCGTTTTGAATAAGTATTTAAAAATTCATATTGTCAAAGTAATTCAAAGTAAAAATCAAAATTAAAATTATTTCTTGTCATAGTAAATTAAAGACTCTTGCGTTTAGTACATGTTCCATTATGATATCTTATCGGGATCGCACAGGCATTCCGTAAATAAATTCATATTTTGAGTACAAATTGCGGCTAAACTAATTTTTCTAGAATTTATTTTTATAAACAAATATTATCTAAAATATGTAGTTCTACAAGAATATTATAATAAATACACTGTATTACAATTTTTTTGCATAAAATCTAAACCTACTGAACAGTGACTTCGTGATAACCCGATAACTTGTAGTAAGTAGTAGACCTTCATTTAATGGTTTAAATTTTTGTTGTACTTCACAATAAATTAGGATTATTAACTTGTGAAAATATAATAAAGTACCTGCGGGTATTAAGGCCTAGCTAAGGGAGATTTGCTATAAAATGAAAAATATCCAATATAATCAACTAGTTTTATTAGTTAAGGGCGCGAAAACGCTTAGCTAATCAAATGGAGAAAAAGTTGTTTCACTATTTCACGATTATAAGAAAAACTATTGCGAATTTCGGGGTAAATGAAACAGTAATATAAAGTACAATGTTACAGTTTCATGACTAATCAATTTTGATTAACAATTTAATTAAAAAACAATATTTTGAAGGAGCACAAAAAGATGCATTTTGAAGCATGGTTGATATTTAAAGGTTTACCTTTGTTAAGTTGGTTTACTTATATAACAATTAGATTCATCAGAATCAGAAGAAAATTTACTTCAATTTACATTAACACTATTTCAAAAAATTCTTTTAAATTTCAGCGATAATCGTGAAATACAGAATTTGCAAAGTACCTACCTAGTAAAATTGTAATGTTTAAACTAGTTTATAGTATACGTATGTGGCAAATAGGTTGCATAAGAGCGAATTGAAAATTTCACTATAAGCCCCGTTTCACAGCAAAACGCGCTACGTTGTACGCCCTACGCGGCGCGTAGCGCGTTTTCCCGTCTCACACTCATCAGTATTAAAATGTACGCGGACGAGTATACTTCGAACGTTGTTGCTATAACTGCATATTATTATAATCAAAGTGCAAGAAACAAAGCAAAACGGTTATGGGTTCATCCATTGATTGAGAAGAGGTTACTAAAGGGCGCTTCTGTAACTTTATATTCGGATTTAAAAAATTTCCGTGTCAATCACATCCATTTCGCTTGATCTCACAACAAGTACTTCAATGAACTGGCAACCTCATATATCGTCTGCTTACTGCGATAACCAGGTAACTGACATACACATATTTTTGCGAAATAACATTTTGAAAGTTCGATAATTAATAACTGAGCAGGATTGGTATGTATTATGTTGTAGTTTATTTCTAAGAAGGATCATAGTTTTAGCAATGTCATAATACTTTAAATTAATATGTAATATAACGCAAGAAACTAAACAATTAAAAAACATAACTCATTTATGAAAATTTTGCAGTTACTTGGTTATCGCAGTAAGCAGACGATATCTACGCGCGCGTATCACCCGCGTTGAGTGTGAAAGGCTCCGTAAGATGCAATGCCCACACGCGTCGCGTAGCTACGCGAGGCGCGCGGGTCGCGCGTTTGCCCTCGGCATAAAATAGCACGCGCGCTTGTGTGAAAGCTACCATAAGGTACAATGCTTATCAACACGCGCCGCGTAGCACGTAGCGCGTGTTTCTGTGAAACGGGGCTAATAGTTCAACAAATGATAGGATAATATTCTGTGCAAAAGGGAAATTCCGTGAACTATCTCCCGACGAACGTCTAATTTGCTTTATTTTACATTACATTTGTTTTTTATCAATATTAAAAGAGAACTCAAAAGAAATATAAGTGAAATGTTCTTTATAAAGAGAAATAAATGCGTTAATTTCAGAGAAGATACCCTAAAACTGAATCTTATATACAACAACTTGATTTTAGAACCGTAATAAGAATGGAAGGTGTATGGCGACGTTTAGATAGCGAATATGTTGCATTTTAATTGATAATATTTTAACAAGTTTTATTGACTTGACGATTTTAGATTTTATAGTTTGTATTTTGAATTTTATATTTATTGAAAAATTACTAGGAAACGGAATGAGTCTATTGCCATTTGGCCAGCCATCTGTATAGCATAAAAACTATAATATAGTAGTCCGTGAATCAAGGAAAAACCGAAATAATCCGTAAATAGGAAAACCTTGCCCCATTAGTTAAGGTGTTAAAGAAAAAGAATATTATAAATATTGCTAAGGCCTTTGTAGTAACTCGACGTTTACTTGATAATCTTTTATTGAAAGTACTCAATACATCTCTTTACTCCGATTACGACTACTCATCTCTACTCTAATTACAACTGCCGCTTAATATGCAACTACCTCAATATATTGCTGTGAATTTTTAATATTTCCAAACTTCTTTTCAATAAAATATAATATTAACGTTTATTCAAAAATTTTCTAACTTGATATCCGTATCGCTTTTCTTTATCTCATAAAATTTTCGTTTATACGAATTTAATTTATTAACGTTTTCTCAATAATTAAGTTTGATTGGTGTCCAATTTCATCCCCACTAGATAATGATTTTAATAAAACTCAATTCATATAATTTCCAACTTTATTCCAATCAAAAACCAAAAACTAATTTCTCTCACAAAAATCACGGCCGTCTGGCATTAACTCTCAAAACCAACTGTCATTATTTTCTACATTATCTTTCCATTAAATTATTTTTAAATTACAAATGATTACAAATTTCAATACTTGGTCGAGGATCGAACCTGCGACCATCTATACAAATTTACCACAAAAACAAATACCTTCAAAACAAAATTAACCCTTTCAAAACTCAAATTAAAAAAAAAACACGAGAGCTGTTTTGAAACATGACATCTGCCCCCTAACATTTTGTTAATTAGAAATTAAATTTTGTTAATTAATGTATTAATTATAAAAATGTTACGGCATGTTTCAAACTTTCAAGTTATACAAAACTAATCGTACGAATAAATCGTATCTAAGTGAAATTTTCCTCTTGTATTTCCAGTGATTGGATTACTTAACTCATAGGTGGTTTCACCTAATATTGCAGTGATTATATAAGGCCCTTCGTAGGGTAATTGAAGTTTAGCACACTGGTTGGCGGTTCTTTTTCCTACTCTCAAACTTTTTATTATCACTTTGTCGCCAATATTGAATATTTTTCTTTTTTTTATTTTTGCATTCATTTTCTTTAAATAGTTATCTCGATTTTTATTTAATCTTTTTCTTACATTTTGTAATATCTGTTCAAAGTTAATATCTTCTTCTTGTTTTAACCATGGTCTTTCAGGTAATTTTCCAAACATTAGTAATATCGGTGATTCTTCTGTAACTGTATTGGGCGTTTCATTTATAAATTTTTCCACCAAATGTAACTTGTTATGCCATTCTGTCTGATTTTCATAAGTCATTAGCCTCAAAAATTTTGTTACCTCTTGTATATAACGTTCCGATGGGTTTCCTTGCGGATGTCTTATAGAGCAGTATATAACATCTATACCCATTTCTTCCAAGTGTTTTTTAAATCTGTCATTAAAAAAATAAGTTGCATTGTCGGCCAGAATTTTCTTTGGTTTAATGACATTTATGATGTAATCTTCTAGTAGTTCTAGTGAAATTTTCGTGGTACATGTGGTGGTTGGGTACAATTTTATAAATTTACTAAAAATGTCAACTACAACTAATATGTTTTTCTGATTTGGACCGCTTTCTATCAAGTTTCCTATATAATCGATAGCCACCAATTGTCCAGGTTCTTCTATTTTTATGCTTTTTATCACGTTCTGATTCTTATAATTTTTATATTTTCCCATGATACACAGATTGCATCTATTGACTACATTTTTTATTATCTTTCTGTCCTTCTTACAAAAATAATTTTCTCTAAATATCAACCAAGTTTTCATTATGCCTATGTGACCATATCTTAAATGTAATTCCTTAACAATTCTTATCGTCATTTCTGAATCAACCACATATAACTCATTATTATTTATTAATTTGATTAAATAACCATTCTTTACTATGTACTTCTTGTATTCTGCATTTTCTTTCAAAATTTCCCAAAGTTCATTAAATTCTTCTCTCCTTTGATTCTCCTTCACAGATTCTTCTGAAAACGGTACTTCATCTTCATATAGTTTATTTAAAGCAATTAGAACTTCCTTTGATTTATCAATTTTAAAATTATCTTTCCTACTAAATGCATCAGCTACGATGTTATGTTTTCCTTTAATATGTCTAATAGAAAACGTAAATTCTTGAATTAATAATGACCATCGATAAATCCTGTTATTTACAAATTTTGTTTTCATCATAAAGGTTAGAGCAGAATGGTCCGTTTCAATTTCAAATTCATTTCCTATTAAATAAAATTTTAACTTGGTTAACGCAAATACTATTGCCAACATTTCCTTTTCTGTAGTAGTGTAATTAATTTCATTTTTTTTTAGGGTTCTTGATACAAAACAAATCGGTACTTCCACATCATCGAAAAATTGCACTAATGCCGCTGAAATTGCATATTCCGATGCATCAGTTTTCACAATGAATTTCTTATTGAAGTCTGGATGTAGTAAACTAATATTCTCAAACATTATTTTCTTTAAATTTACAAAAGCCTTTTCTTTTTCTTCGTCCCATTTCCATCTCACATTTTTTTTTAAAAGTTCTAGCAGAGGCAAGGTTTTATTTGAATAATCAGGAATAAATTTCTTATAATAGTTTAAAACTCCCAAAAATCCTCGTAATGTTCTTAAGTTATTTGGTTTTGGATAGTTTTTTATTTCTTCTAATCTGTCTGAATCTATGTAAACTCCTTTTAATGTGATTCTGTATCCCAAATATTTTATCTCGCTTTTAAAAAATTGACATTTATTTATATTCAACTTTAAACCTGCATCATTCAAAGTTTTCAAAATTATTTCCAAATGCATTTTGTGCTGTTCGATGGTTTCACTGAAAATCAATATGTCGTCCACATAATGAATACAGAATTCTTCAAATTTTTTTAAAATATGCTGCATTGCTCTTACTAATGCCGCCGAAGATGTTGACAGACCAAATGGAACTACCTTAAAAATAAATGTGTGGCCATCTACGCTAAATCCTGTATATTTTCTTGATTCTTGGGCCAACGGAATCAACCAGAATGAATTTTTCAAATCTAATTTGGAAAATATTGTCTTGTTTCCACATCTTCCTAGCAAACTTTCTATATTTTGGGGCGCTTCATACTGCGGTTGGGTTAACTTATTAAGAATTCTTGCGTCTAAACACAATCTTATGGATTCATCTCGCTTTTTAACCACTACCATAGGATTTATAAAAGAGGTACTGGCTTCTTCAATGATTTGACCTTCTATCATTTTTTTAATTTCATTCCAAACTCTTTCCTTATATGCTTGGGGAATCGGATATGTCCGACACTTAAACGATTCTTCATTTTTTACTTGCAACTTATGAACATATCCCTTAGCAAATTGTGACTCCTTATTGACCAATGATTTATTCTTCCGCAACATTTCCTTAACTTCTTCCTTGACGTCGTCCTCACAATCTAACACCACATCTTCCCAATCTTCATCTAATTTTATTTCATTTATGATAATCACCTTATCCTCATCAACTTCTTCTTCAAATACTTCTTCCATTTTCCAAGTTATCTTCTCCTGTTGCATCATAATCTGTCTTTTTGGTATATCAATTGTAATTCCAAATCTGCCAAGCAAGTCCATTCCCAAAATGCAATTCATTTTTAAGCCAGTCATTATTATTATTTCCTCTTGTAGTTCTTTCGTTCCTATTTTTATGTTTGCCAACACATTTCTATTTACCACTGAAAATTTCTTATTGTTTGCAGCCACCAAATTCATAGATTTTACTTTAATAATTTTATTTTTAAATTCATTCTGATGGTTTTCTATAATTTCTTCGTTAATTAACGATATCTCAGCACCAGTGTCTAATAAAGCGTACAAGTCTACATTATTTACTTTTATTTTTATATAGGGTAGATTTTTTAAGTTTTCCATTTGTGTTAATTTTATGTTGTCATTATTAATAAATTCCCTAGGATGTTGATATGAATTTATTAATTTATCATTTGGCCTGTCGATTATTGAAAATCCGGACTCGGATTTTCTCTTCTGTTAGTTTCTACATTATTCTCCACTACCATATTTTCAACCTGTGTATTATTAACATTCACTCTTCTTTCTTGTTGAATATGTGTGGGCCTTATGTTTCCTCTTCCTCTTCCAGTATACGCGTTGAATCTATAATTGTTACCTCCATAATTTCCTCTTGCATTATTATAACTTGGTCTTTGATTTTCTTCATTATGGTTTTCATTTTCGTTATATGCCCTTCTTCTTTCTTCACCAAAACGGTTGTAAACTTGGATAGGCCTAAAAGTAACCAAATTATCAAATCGTTTTAACATTTCAAGAAATTCTCCTGTTGTTTTTATATTTTCTACCCCCACGCGATTTCTCACTTCTGGTTCAAAATGTCTCGCCAAATATCTTACTATATCTTGATCTGCATATGATGGTTCTACTTGAGTGATTTCACTAATCCTCTTCATAGCATACGTATTTCTACTTTGATCCATTATACCCCTATATCGTCCAGTAACCAAATCATCTCTCACTGCTTGTTGTTCAATTTCACTCCAATAATATTTCAAAAATAGATCCTTGAATTCATCAAAGGTTTTAAATTTTGCTTCAATTATATTATACCAAATTTCTGCATCACCCGTTAATGCTGATCTTATGGTGCTTTTCAACCGCGTTTCATCCTTGATATAATTTGTATTTTGTCTCAATGTATTTATAAATACTTTGGGGTTTATACTCTTATCTCCACTAAATTTTGTTCCTTTTCCAAGATTTATTCCTTGATTTAATTCTTGCACCAGGCCTTTTAAATTGATTTGTTCTTCTCCGTCGTTTTTAATTTCATAATTTGTGATATTTTTCTTTATTTCTTCAATCATTTCTTTATTTGGTTGACTTTTAAATTTTAAATTTTGCAATTCTAATGCCATATAACCCATCCTTGTTTCAATATCATCTTCCTTTTTTGTAACATGTTCTTTCAAAGTCTGATAGTTGATCCTCAAGTTTTCTTCCAGAGTGACAGAAATTTGCCTTGCTTTTTCATTAACATTTTTTATTATGACTTCATTTATCTCTTCTTTATTTATTGTAGGACATTCCTTAAATGTAACATTTAAAAACTTATCATTAATTTTTTTCATATCTTCAGCGTAGACGGTTTTTAATTCTTCTATTTCTATTTCATTGTTTTTAATTTTAATATTTACTTTATTTATGTCTGACGTTAGCTCGTCTTTGACCTCGCTGACAGATTTATTTAATTTTATTTCTTGTTGTACGATTTTTGTTAATAATTCATCTCTTACTTTATCCATCTTATTGCTAGTTATCTTGATTAAATTTTTAAATTTTTCTTCTCTATTTTTATTTGATCTTTCTTCCATTGCTCTTAGTTCGTTGATGACCTCTTGCATGAATTTATTCATTATTGTTGCTTGGCCGTCTACTTGTTCATGGATTTCTTCTATATCTGCATCCTCTTTATGCATTTCCCTTGTACCTCTCCTTGTACTTTCAGCTTTTGGGAATCTTTCGAAGTCCGGTGATGCCTGACTATCACCTACTCCAGAGTCTAACTCTATTGTATTTTCTTTATCATTTATTTCTATTGATTTCTTCTCAGGGTTCATAGTCGGTTCCATATTAAATAATTTTTTTTTTTTTTTATGTAAGTCGGTATTAAAAAATGTTACCTTGCCACTCACTTTGGGCGCCAATAAAGATGCTGTGAATTTTTAATATTTCCAAACTTCTTTTCAATAAAATATAATATTAACGTTTATTCAAAAATTTTCTAACTTGATATCCGTATCGCTTTTCTTTATCTCATAAAATTTTCGTTTATACGAATTTAATTTATTAACGTTTTCTCAATAATTAAGTTTGATTGGTGTCCAATTTCATCCCCACTAGATAATGATTTTAATAAAACTCAATTCATATAATTTCCAACTTTATTCCAATCAAAAACCAAAAACTAATTTCTCTCACAAAAATCACGGCCGTCTGGCATTAACTCTCAAAACCAACTGTCATTATTTTCTACATTATCTTTCCATTAAATTATTTTTAAATTACAAATGATTACAAATTTCAATACTTGGTCGAGGATCGAACCTGCGACCATCTATACAAATTTACCACAAAAACAAATACCTTCAAAACAAAATTAACCCTTTCAAAACTCAAATTAAAAAAAAAACACGAGAGCTGTTTTGAAACATGACAATATACACCGGGTGCTGAATCGAATAGCCGAACATAGGGAATTAACACGTAAAAACTTATTTATGCTAATTCCTGCTTCCCAAATTATTTTAGAGAAAAAATGAAAGACACAAAAATAATGCTGAAATATAAACTACGTATGATAAATGCATTAGATCTCATCTAGCCTTTACTTATAGGGTCAAAAAATACTTTTAAAATTCTTAAAATTTTCATTTATCAAACTGGCCATGTAAGTTTCCAAGGAAACTATTTTGAAATTAAATAGAATTTATTTCATGACCAGTCTGACAAATGAAAATTTTAACAACTCTAAAAGAATTTTTGACCCTTAAGTAGAGACTAGATGAAATTCGAAGATGAAAGTCAAAAATTCTTTTATATATGTATTTATATATATTGCTATGATATGGTGGCAATTAAATCGCCCGACACCAAGGTTTAGCTCTTAAAATATTAAACTTCATAGGGTCGCAAAATCAATAACAGTAGGTACAAACAAAATTTTTTTTTTATTAAAATAAACAATTAAGGGCGCAAACATAAATTATTCCGCACTCTGGCGCGCAAAGCAAAAGTCTATCTGATTTTTACCTCAACAAATGTGACTTTATCGATAATTTTCGATGTTCATGGATTGGTGTCCCATGTGATATCTTTCCTAATGCGAATAATACTTAAAATCTTTAACCAATACAGCAAATATTCGCATTCAGAAACGGTAATGTTAATTTTGTATTTGAACAATCATGAAACAATTGGATAACAAAAATTACAAAAATAAACCCACTCACATATTATACTGTCTATGCAATATTTAAACAATAGTCGATGATAGTTGAAAGTGACGATCAGCCTCCTTCCCGGTGTTATCCAATATTAATACTTTCAAATTTTCCTCCAACGCTTTCCATCTAGCACCATCACTGAACCAAACACCAATCGTTTTACATTCTCTTCAAACACAAATCCATCTAATACAATCCAACAACTAAATCTAGATGGTATTAAATTAGCAATAAACCAAATCAATCAAAATTATATCTTTCTCCCAAAACTTATTGTAAATTTTTCCCTGAGTTCCAACTATCTCTCTAGTTCTGCCGGAAGTGTCCATTTTTCTTCTTATCTTTCTTCGTACCAACCTGTTTCAAAATTTTATGTTTCTAACTTTTAACCAACTATTACACAGTGCTCACTTTATAATTATTCCCATTTTTGTGTTTCCTGTTATGTTTTAAGTTACAATATCTTCCTCTTAAGTCACATCTGTTAATGCAAAATCAGACAAAGCCAATAAGAAAAATTTTTAAAATTGTAAACACGGCGCGAAACTTTTATCTGTCCCCCATTACGATTTTACCGAACCAGTGACCAACAAATTTGCAACGTGGCATAAATCCCTTAAAAATAGAAATTTAAGAACAACATCTTTTTACAAAATTTCGTATCATAGCAATATATATTGAGGTGTTATGCGGTGACTACTTTAAGATTAATTTTAATCAAATAAAAAAAAAAGGTTATAAATATTTTTAACTAGCTGACCCGGCAGACGTTGTTCTGCCACAGATTCTGATTAATAATCATTTATTTAGAAATGTAATCACAATGATTATATGAAAGGATTTTATTAACACGAAATTTTTTGTATTTTGTCTGGCGCGTAAAAAAGGACTTCATCTGAATAAACCAAAAAACCGCAATAAATATAATACAATAAAAAAGTTGTATGTAAGAATAATTCTTTATTTAAAAAATAAAAAGCTCCTGCACCATGGAGGATTTGTCCTGGAATCTGTAAATGAAAAATTTTGTAAATCTGTAAATCGAAAGTTACTATATTTGGATAGAAAACAATATCGCATCACGTGCAAGGTATGTAGTTTAAAAACCAAAAAAAATTTGGTTTCTATACTATATTGGCACTTAACTTTTTTTTTTTTTTTTTGCGTGCGCTGGGAGTGGGGAAATCTTCTAAAAGACACCACCCCGAGGGGTGGTAGTGTGAGATTCTTACTCACTAAAACCCCACTCCTTTACCACTTACCTTACCACGTGTGTAAGTTACGTTCATTGCAACGCTTGGCGATAGACAATATTTTTTGTCCTTCCGTTTGGACAGAAAACGTATAGTGCCGATGGTTTTCCTACTCTCGAACACGCTACATACAACTGCCCATGGGAAAAACATGGCAATTCCAGGTGTATACCACATACTTCCAATGATTGGCCTTGCGATTTATTAATAGTCATTGCAAATGCAAGACGAACAGGAAACTGGACACGCTTAAATTGAAACGGCAAATCAGTGGGAATCAATGGTATTCTTGGAATGAGAACATCCTCGCCTTTGAACTTTCCCATTATTATAGTCGCTTCAATGACATTCTTCATAAGATTTTTAACAGAAAGCCTTGTTCCATTACAGAGTTTCGGCTGGTTCAAATTGCGTAACATGATGATTACGGAGCCAACCTTGAGCTGCAAATTGTGCGGCGGCATTCCTGGCAAATCCAAGGAATTCAGAAACTCGACCGGATAATTGACCACTTCATCCGGATCGGTAATTGAATCAATGGATTGAAACAAATGTACTTGTCCAGCAATTTGACTTTGAATTTTTATATTCAAATCGGCCACGTCTTTATTTTTAGCAGCTAAAATAGCCCGTTTGCTCAACCAAGCATGGTTCTTGTAATTTTCACCAATATTCGGGAACACCTTTCTTATCAATTCTTCTTCCGAGGTTGCGAATTGACAAAAATTCTGTGGAAATGGAATGAGGCCAGTGGAAGCGTCAACCGGAATTTTTCCATTGCCAATATCTATTAATTGTGTGGAAAACACCTCCGCTGATTCGTCATTTTGTAATGCGACTCGCATACGTCTTCACTTACTTCCACAAATTGGATGACTTTAGACAAGCGTTGATTTCATCTGCAGCCGTTGATCTCGGAACGATTGGCAGCGTTTGACGAAAATCGCCGACCAGTAGAATCATCGTACCTCCAAAGAGGTTCCGATTATTGCGCAAATCTTTTAAAGTTCGATCGAGTGCCTCCAATGCTCGTTTGTGCGCCATCGTACACTCATCCCAAATGATTATTTTGCAATTCTGCAGTACTTTCGCCATTGGTGATGTTTTGGAAATGCTGCATGTTGGTTCATCAATGGTTTGTAAATTTAGTGGCAGTTTGAACGCCGAATGGGCTGTTCGTCCTCCTTCTAAGCCCCGTTTCACAGTAAAACGCGCTACGCGCTACGCCCTACGCGGCGCGTAGCGCGTTTTCCCGTTTCACACTCATCGGTATTAAAATGTACGCGGACGAGTATACTTCGAACGTTGTTGCCATAGCTGCATATTATTATGTCCAAAGTGCAAGAAACAAAGCAAAACGATTATGGGTTCATCCATTGATTGAGAAGAGGTTACTAAAGGGCGCTTTTGTAACATTATATTCGAATTTAAAAAATTTCCGTGTCAATTACATCCATTTCGTTTGATCTCACAACAAGTACTTCAATGAACTGGCAACCTCATATATCTACGCGCGCGTGTCACCCGCGTTGAGTGTGAAAGGTTCCATAAGATGCAATGCCCTCACGCGTCGCGTAGCTACGCGAGGCGCGCGGGTCGCGCGTTTGCCCTCGGCATAAAATAGCACGCGCGCGTAGCGCGTTTTCAACGCGCGCTTGTGTGAAAGCTACCATAAGGTACAATGCCTATCAACACGCGCCGCGTAGCGCGTAGCACGTAGCGCGTGTTACTGTGAAACGAGGCTAACAATGTGGCAGCGATTCCTGATGATGCTACGGCCAGCGCTATTTGACCTTGTGCGCGAATCGAACTTAATATTAACGAAATTAAAAATGTTTTGCCAGTTCCGCCAGGAGCATCTAGGAAAAACAGTCCTCCATAGCCGTCGTTCACTGCTTTCATGAATGTATCATACGCTGTTTTCTGGTGCCGATTCAAAAGAGGGACCTTTGTTTGCACAAATTCACTCAAAGCATCTCGATCGTATTGCCGTTCTCGTTCAAATTCTCGATTAAATCGATGAAGATCTGACAAAACAGCGTAAGCGACATTTAACATATTTTACAGGAAACACAAAAATCTGATTTATTCGAAATATAATAGTAATACCAATAAGCGGTTTTCATTATTGTATTTAGTTGGGAATTTATAATTTTTAGAATAATAATAAATATTTTTATTATAAAGTAAACCATTATTACTGGCATTTGGGTGGTGTTTACGATTTTTTGAAATTTTTAATGTCGCTTAAGCCGTATTTAGATGGCACTTACGTTTTTCTTTTCTGCATAAACTTGTTCAAAGTGGCACTTAGGTGGAGATTACGTTTTTCTTGTTTTTAAGGATTTTTAAAGTAAGGTGTTTACGTAAAAGCATAGTTTTTTGTAAGTAATTGAATTATAACATATTTATCAAACAATAAACAATTATGGATGTACGAAACTAACAATAATTATATTGATTTTCAAAAATTACAAAAATATAAAAATTTAAAAATGAATAATGTCAAAATAAATAAAATATTTTATTCTCAATTACAAAAATAAAACAAATATAAAAATAAGTTAAAACCACTAATTCCAAATATTAATTAAATAAATATAAAATACAAAAATAAATAAAACATTCTAAAATAATTTCATAAAGAAAATAAATCAACAATATTTGTTGCCTAAATACATTAATAGTAAATATAACTATATAAAAATAAATAAAAAATTTATTCGAATTATCTCAAACAAAAAATAAAGAAATATTTTTGTTGGTCACAAAAACATTGCAAAGCCTTAAACTCTCCAACAAAAAAATAGGAACTTATCACAAACGCAATAGGAACTAATCGTCATCTTCATCTTCAATATCACTAGCAGCTAGAACATCCGCCACATTGCTATTGCTTTTTAAACTTTGATATTCATGGTGATACTGAGGTTTTATTGTATAATTTCTACACAATTCAAGTAAATTATCTAATTTAAGTTTATTTATTGGCAGTTCTCTTTCGTAGATGCACTTCACATTTTGTACACAATTTTTTAATTGAAGGTCTATTTCCGCAAATGGTTCATCATTATTGTAAGTTTTTTTTACCTCAACTTGCGGTGCTAGTTTTTCAAATTTAATGGTTTTAATATCACTTATTTTGACTATTTTCTTATCATGTGTAGTTTGTATTTTTTTTGTAGATGAAATACTTTTCCAATCCTTAAATTGAGAAAATGCAACGGGAAAAACTTCATACGGTTTAGGTTTGGTACGCGAATTTCTTAAGATGGTTGCCCATTCTGAGGGAGCTTGTACATCTAATTTTCGAATATGTCTTTCAATAACTCCATGCATACTGTCTACTGGCATAAAAGTATGACCAGCTACTAAAAAAGTTAATTTAATGTTTGTAATGCTAGTCGAATTTTGTATGAAGTACAATAACATTGAAAACATTTGCCTATTTTTGTTCTGGCCTGAACAGTTATCACAAAAGAAACTAACTTTTTCAATTTTTCCAGATCGGTCCAACTCTTGCAAATAATTAAAAACGTTGGTACATATTTCATTAGCACCTCTTTTTCCATCTTTCTCGCCCCATATGTAGCAATACCCATTTTTTGTCGTATTTTCATAAACTGTAAAGTTATAAAATGCATATTTTCTTGAAAATCCTACTAACATGCTATTGCTGTGTGGTGTACTCAGAACTTTTTGTAAATCAAAAGTTGCAACGATATGCTTGTCTCGAGTGGATTCACTTTGCATATTTAAGAAATATAATTTACACTCATCTTTTTCTTTAATATGATTTGAAAATTTTTCTTCTTCTTGGGTTGTTTTTAACTCTTTTGGCAAATTTTTGTATCGTTCACATTTTCCACATTTATCCTTTTTGGGAACATGGATTCCTATATTATATTTCTTTTTTAAAAGCCGTTGAAAACTGGAAATACTTATTGGATCTTTTTCAATAAAATGTTTATACATTTCATACAATCGTTTTGAGGTTTTTATTTCGGATGGCACATACAGTTTTTTGGTTGATCCACGGCAATAGTGGGATGGTACTGCGGGTAATTTTGCGACAAATTCCTTTAGTTTATCTTGCTGTTCCCGACTAATTTTGTGTATTGGATCATGTTTTCCACGCTGATCTTCTGTGGTGACTAATTTTCCTTTTATGGCACATCGAATTTTTGACTGATTTATGGCCAGAGTATTTAACAAAAATTGTTGGCATACTTTGCTCTGGATGCCATTTTTCATAAGAAAATGATCGTACGTTAAATTTCTTCTTGAATTTTCTTGTTTGGTTCGTTTTCTTTTCACCGATGTTACATTAATGCAGCCATTTAAAAATGAACTTTGCTTAGTGGTATCCCCTAACTTCCAGTAGTTGTCGAACAATATTTTTCTCTCCTGTTCTGAAAATGTATTGCAAGTATTTTGACATTTTTTGTTAGAACAAGGATTGGCAAACACTTTCTTTTCAGCAACAAGTTCACCTTTATAATTTTTATATTCACAGCCCATATTTTTTTTTTGTTTGTTGATTAATTTTTTTCCAGAAAGTTTTTTAGACCTTATTCCTCGAATTTCACCATCACTCTCATCACTACTTACATTTTCAAGAAACTTGCTGGATATAATATTGCTTGTAGAAGCATTATCCTTCAATACTTCTGTTTCAGGAACTGTTTCAGAATTTAAAATATTTTCCACAAGGCTATTTTCAGATACCACTGTGTGATGATTGCTGTCAATAAATAATGATGATTGTAATAATTCAATATTCTCATCTTCATTGAGCAAAATTATATCGTTGTCAAATGCTTTTCTTATTTCTAACATTGAATTATTATCAACAAACTTGAAAATTATTAACTAGTGAGAAAATTATAAAATATTTAAAATAATACTAGTTAAATTAACGTAATAAAACAATAATTATTATCTAAGATAGTTTGATCGATTTCATCAAAATCACGCGTAAGCGACAAGACTTTGATTATACGTTTTACGACGTTTATATGATAGAATTTGTAATAATAAATAGACAACATTGAAGAATAAGAGTTTTTATATAAATACCATGCATAAATTCATGCATTGTATTACGTACATTGGCAAATAACACAAAAAAGCTGTAGCACTTTTCACAGGTGGAACGACGGTTAAGTATATGAATTGAATCAAACTGGCATGCGCATTTTCGACATTTGGCGCTTACGGATGTTTTAAACGTAAATAACATGAAAAGTAAATGTTTTACGCATACGTGGTTTACACCAGTAAATGCCGCTTACGCTAAACTATAAGAATATAAGAAAACCCGATTTTTGAATTTTTGGTGCTTACGCTGTTTTGTCAGATTTCCATCGAAATGCATCGTGCATGGGGCGATTCGACGCTGGCAATCCTAATTTGTTCAACAACTTGCCGGACATTGTCAGGCACAAATCCTCTATAGAAATCAACGCCTCGTTGTGGATATCCACGTTAAATTCAAGATGAGGGTTCGCTGTTATTGTGCGCACTCGATGTAAAATGTCTTCAGCCATATCGTCTTTGTATTTGTTCCATAAATCAAGTGGGTTAGATGGAAAACACGTAGAAATTATAATGGCAAAAAGTGATCTAATTTGATGCGCAGTAGATGAAAATACAGCCATGTCGCTTCCTTTCATAACGTACTTGCAAACATATTTAATTGATTTGATAGAATTGCAGTACTCAACATTGCAATGCGCTTTGAATGTTTTGGAAAGCAGCGGCGAATACGGAACAATCCATCTGTTGTCGACTACCACGTGGTTATTCTTAACTTTTAACATTATTGTTCTGCCGTTATCCTCTACAGAGCGACGACGATACAGGGGGTAACCGTCATTACCTGTGATTGTGTCAGCCAACAAAGCACGCGGAAAACGTTTGGAGCATTTGTTTTCGATCATACATGGTGATTCCCGGTTGTGATGGCCACATGGTCCATGAATCATATTCGTCGTCACAACTTCGTACAACTCTGGGTCTGTTTCCTAATCTGGAATTTCTGCACAAATGATGGCATCAATGTCATCCGGTCTTATTTTCTCGACCATCCACAGGAGAATGTGCGCATGAGGCAGTCCTCTTTTCTGCCATTCCACAGAGTACATCCAACATCGCACATCTCCGAAGACATGATTCTTCACAATAAAGTTTTTAAGCGCATTGAGTTTCTGCTTGAATACTCGTGCTGTAATATCGTGACGATCGCTGGGTGATTGACCGGGTAGTAACAGCTGTGTGATTTCGATCCATTTTGGATTGCAAGTGAAAGTGATGAATAAATCTGGTCTACCATATTGGCGCACGTATGTCATTGCATCTTGCGCGTATTCATGCATGTGCCTCGGGATTCCAATATACGTGGCTGGCAAAATGGTAAGTCGTCCGACATTGTTTGCATTCCATCTACATTAATGGCATCACGCAGATGGATGTATTCTTCAGAACGCAATTTTTGCTGATTTAAACGTATAAATGTCAGACGTTCCGTCTCGATTTTGACGTACATATCAACGACGAACTGATGAAACAGTCGGCGGCATTTCAATATGTGATTATCTTCGTTTTGACGAATCATCAAACGGTATGCATAAAAATTCATCGAGCTAACCTTTTTGTTTGTTTCTTGACCTGTAAATGTATATCTATGTAAAAAAATGAATTACCTGGGATGTCCTTTTAGAATTGTAGAATTGTTTCTCGAAATTTAAAGTTATCCACCGCTAATGCAGTTCTCTGGACAACAGCAAGTCTTACCGGATGCGAGAGTACAACTACTGTCAAGTGGCCCACAAATACCAGATACAAACTATCCACCATTACCTGAACCGAGGAATTATGACTGGCAAACAGTGGTAAATAACAACAAAAAAAGACGCAGATCAAGCCCAGAACAAGAAAGTAGAGTAAATATACAAACTAAGATAAGCGACTATTGGTTAAATAAACCAGTGGCAGTGCAAAATAGATTCGATACACTGGGCGACACTCCAGAGAATCAACACGTTGAAACCAACAGTGGAAAACCTATCGAAAGAAAACCACCCCCAATATTTGTAACAAACTCTGAATGCATCCAACCATTAACATCATTGCTTGATGAAATAGCAAAGGATAATTATACAGTGAAGACCCTATATAACAACGAAGTAAAAATTCAACCAAAAACTGCAGAAATTTACACAAAAATAGTAGAAGCACTAAAGACAAAAAAGACCGAACTATACACCTACAAACCTAAAACTGAACGGCCATTCAGAGTAGTGCTCAAAAACGTGCACCCAGCTACAGAGGAAAAAGATATAAAAGAAAAACTGGAAGAAATAGGTCACGAAGCAGTAAACGTGTGGAATATAAAACAAAGAGAAACTAAGAAACCATTGCCCATGTTCTATGTAGACTTGAAACCTAAGAGCAATAATGGAGAGATCTATAAAGTCAGAACATTAGGGAATCTAATAGTAGCTTTCGAACCACCTCATGTAAAGCGAGAGATACCGCAATGCATGAGATGCCAAAGGTACGGACACACAAAGAATTTCTGCACGAGAATCCCGCGCTGAGTTAAATGCACCGATAATCATCCAACAAGTGAATGTACTAAAAAAGAAAAAAAGAATGACGACGTGAAATGCGTCAACTGCCACGAAAATCATCCAGCAAATTACAGAGGCTGCTTAGTGCATAAACAATTGCAACAGAAGATTTACCCCGCTATACGAAAGCGAACAGAAACACCCCCACAAATGACACAACCAACAGTATCATATGCCCAATCAACCGGAACAGGACCTCAAAGAACGCAATTCATCAATAACGTCAACCAAAACGAACCAGTCATGATTTATACCCCACAGAACAACGACATGGCAGAACTGAAAGAGATGCTAAAACAACTGATCAATCAGATGGGAACAATGATGAACTTGATTTCCGCTCTTATCACAAAGCCAAATACTACTAATGGTGCAATTGCTTAAATTAGCAGTATGGAACGCCAACGGCTTGTGTCAGCATACACAAGAAATAAAAATATTCCTACACCAACACAATATTGACATTATGCTTATTTCTGAAACACATTTTACAAATAGAAGTCATATGAAAATCCCAAATTTCAACATATACAACACAAACCACCCCGATGGTACAGCACATGGAGGGGCAGCAATAATCATCAAAAGTAACATTAAACATCACCAAATGGAAAAGTATGCACATGATCATCTCCAAGCAAATAGTGTAATTATAGAAGAATTGACTGGACCCTTAACAATAACAGCGATCTATTGTCCACCCAAATACAATAATAAACAACAACAATACGAACAATTCTTTAAAACATTAGGAAACAGGTTCATCGCCGGAGGTGATTATAACGCAAAACACCCACAATGGGGTTCCAGAATTGCCACCACTAAGGGAAGAGAACTGTTAGCAGCGATGAGAGCAAACAACCTGAGCGCTATATCCACTGGCGAACCAACGTACTGGCCAACGGATGCAAACAGAATACCAGATGTAATTGATTTCGGCATCACAAAAGGAGTGAACATTAAACAGATAAAAGTGGAATCATGCTTAGATCTTTCATCAGACCATACCCCAATACTAATTACTATATACACCAATATAAAGGAAAAACCAAAACAACCATCACTATTCAGTAAAAAAACAAACTGGGATACCTACAGACAAAACTTAGATAAATTGGTAAACTTGAACATATCGCTTAAAACAGAGGAACAAATAGAAGAAGCAGTAAAAGAACTTACAAAAGCGCTACAAAAAGCAGCATGGCAAGCAACACCGGACCATAAAGAAACACATGTGAATGAAACATGTCCAATTGTAGTTAAGGAGAAAATAGCCATTAAGAGAAAACTAAGAAAGCAATGGCATACGAGCAGACATAAAGACCATAAAAGATTACTTAATAGGGCAAACAAAGAACTCAAAGAACTGCTCCTTCGTTTAAAAAACCAGGCAATTCAAGAATACTTGAAAAACCTCTCTCCCTCAGAAGCGAATGACTATTCCCTCTGGAAAGCAACAAGGAGCATCAAGAAACCTAAGCAACAAAATCCGCCAGTCAAGGATTCCAATGGTAAATGGGCTAGGAATGATAAAGAGAAAGCCGAAGCTTTTGCTGATCATCTGAGAAATGTATTCCAGCCACTCCCCTCAGATGGATCCGAAAACGACGATGAAAACATTCACAAATATCTTAAAGAACCATATCAAATGGACTTACCAATTAAACCATTCAAGCTCAAGGAGGTAAAAGAAGCCATCAATAAAGAAATAAATCCGAAGAAAGCTCCAGGTTTCGATTTAATTACTGGTAAAATACTACAAGAGTCGTCTGAAAAACCATGATAGCTATAACACAAATTTGCAATGCTATAATTAGACTGGGCTACTTTCCCCATCAATGGAAGGTAGCACAAATCATATTAATACCAAAACCGGGGAAAAAAACAGATGAAATTATATCCTACAGGCCCATAAGCCTTCTGCCAGTTTTGTCGAAGACCTTCGAAAAGTTATTCCATAAAAGACTACAGCACATCATGACAGAGAGCAAACTCATACCAAATCACCAATTTGGATTTAGACGTAATCATGGAACAATCGAACAAATCCACAGAATAGCAAAAACGATTAACAACGACCTAGAAGGCAAAAGATATTGTTCCGCGGCATTCCTGGACATAAGCCAGGCATTTGACAAGGTGTGGCACGTTGGATTGAACTACAAACTAAAAAAGAACCTACCTCATACTTACTATCAATTACTTAAATCTTATCTACAAAACAGATGCTTCCTAGTAAAACACCAAGATGAGTATACAGAACTGCATCCCGTCAACTCAGGCGTGCCACAAGGAAGCATACTGGATCCAACTTTATACTTGATATACACAGCAGACATACCGACAACCAAAGAGACCGTAACAGCCACATTTGCCGACGATACTGCCATACTAGCATCACATACAAACGCAGTACAAGCATCACAAAATCTACAAAGAAGCCTAGATAAATACCAAAATTGGCTGAAAAAATGGAGAGTCAAGGCAAATGAAACTAAATCAACTCATGTAACCTTTACAATGAAAAAAGAAACCTGCCCC
Source organism: Cantharis lateralis (assembly GCA_963170105.1). Taxonomy (NCBI): domain Eukaryota; kingdom Metazoa; phylum Arthropoda; class Insecta; order Coleoptera; family Cantharidae; genus Cantharis; species Cantharis lateralis. Next base: position 18,802,812 of record OY720629.1, read on the forward strand.
CCAGTAAAACTCAATAACTGTCAATTACCACAGGCAGAAACCGCAAAATATCTAGGTATGCATTTAGACAGACGGATGACGTGGAAACAACACATAAGCATGAAAAATAAACAACTAAGGTTAAAATTTCGACAAATGTACTGGTTGCTGGGAAGAAGATCGCAGTTATCATTGGAGAGCAAATTATTAGTTTATAAAGCCATATTAAAGCCAATCTGGACATATGGGATCCAGCTGTGGGGAACGGCTAGTAATTCAAATATAGAAATACTACAAAGATTCCAGAACATAGTGTTGCGAACAATAGTAAACGCCCCATGGTACATCCCTAATCAAACCATCACCAAAGACCTAAAAGTAACAACTATAAAAGAAGAAATTACGATCAACTGCGTGAAATATCGTGATAGAATAAGTACTCACCCAAATGAACTAGCAAATAGATTATTGGACAATGCTGGAGAAGTGCGTCGACTAAAAAGACATTCATTATCAAACTTACACAAAAGATTTGTAACTGATTAAAATTAAGAAATTCGTCCTGTTAGATAACAGTTATGCTTATTGTTATAATAATAATGGAGAGTATTCAATGGAATACCCTCTACATGTCTAATTGAACCTTATACATACCATTTACTTATTGTATTGCACATTATAATACAGATTGTAAATTACATAGAAATATAAAAAAAAAAAAAAAAAAAAAATAGGCTGACCTTAGATACAATAATATATCCAAGAAGAAGAATCTTAAAGTCGGTTTACAAACGTCACAGATGTTCATACAAAAAAGGAAAAATGAAAGACATATTATACTCTAATTGAAAACCTCCTTTTTTAAAGTCTGTTTGCTACTTACCGGTTAATGGATTAATCATCTTGATGAAAAAATGATATCCATCCTCTCCTCGGGGAAATATCAGTGGGTATTGTAATGCATCATACGAACGATGGGTTTCGCTGACACGCTGAAGGGTATTACCATTACGCCGTTGAATCACAATGTCACGAGACTCCAAATTCTCGCCAACAACCACAATGGCAACTTCATTCAACGTCGGTGCATTAAAGCGTCTTTCATGTTCGCCTGCGGGTGTTTTGTCTGCTTTGATCACTATTTTGTGATAATCCGAAGTCATAATTTCAAGTGCAGTCTTGAACAATGTAACCAATTCATTGTGTTCATGTAAGAGTTCCTGCAATTGTGCAATAATCTCTCGCTTTACCGCACGACTGATGGCGCAACGCAGATTGATTTCATCTTCAGAATTTCCAAGGAAATAAACCTGAAGAAATTTGTGATCATCACTCACTGGCGGCAACAATACTCCTGCACGATGGTGGATTTGTCCTTGAATCTGTAAATTGAAAACAAATTTGTAATTTCATGTGTGTTGTAGTCGAAAATGAATTTACCTTAAAAGTTGGACTGAAACCTCGTTCTTCAGCTATATTTGCTCCAAATGATGTCATTTGAAAGGTACTGTTATATTTTTGTATATTGTGCAAGAAATGCTTTGATTGAGGTTCTCGACCAGAAAGCAATGATGCTAGTGGCTCGGGTGGCAGTGTCAATTGTGGTAATTTGACCTTTCCACTTGCACAACATAATCCTGGCGGTTCATGTCTAAATCTGAAACCATTGCAATGTTGACAAACAGTACTCATGGTTCCAAAGTCAACAGACACATCTTCGGCGTAATTGATTGTTGGATCGTAACGGAACGCCAAACGATGAAGTATTTGTATCGCGATTTTCAAAATTTTTTTTACATACAAACCTTCTCCTGTCAATTACAAACACAACAACAAAAAATCAGCGAATTTGGTGAAGCCGTTCTGAAGTGATGCGCGAACAAAAAAAGGCGATTCATTTTTATATATATAGATTTCAAGCAGAAAGGACTTCACAGATTTTAATTTAATTTACTGATTTACAAAGAGAGTTCTGATTGCACGAATGTTGTTACAATTAATTTCCGCACGCGCACAAAAGTTAAACAGGGTTTATATCACCTATCGAAGCCCAATTTTTCTATCTCCTTCCTTTTCTATCCGCTTCCAAAGAAAAAACAACTCCAAATCATTTTTCTCAGCTCTACAATTTATCTACCACAAATCGTCGGTATTTTCTGAAGACGATTGTGGCCCACACGTCGGTCCTACTTTATGGAACCGAGAACACACTGCCAAACATGGCACAAACGTCTTTCCTGTTTTCAGGAAAAGAAAATATAAAACTTTCCAAAACGTGGAACAAACGTCTATCCTCTTTTAAGGACCCACGTCAACTAACTTTTCTTATCAATTTTTTTGTTTCCCCGGTAATTTTTCTCCATTTTGTTTTCATGGTATATTATTTTTTTTACATTTTCATTTTCCAATTCCTGCCGATCCCGACTACTTAATATTAGTTACTCACTTAAATTTTAAACAATCATTTTCGAAAAGTCCTTATTTAATTTAATTTTATAACATTTATTAAATGAATCCTTTTTGACCTAAATCTTTAAATACTGTTAAAATTTTATTCGAATAAAATGTTGACTATGGCTCTATTTTTTTCAAAAATTTTGTTGGTGGGCTTAAAACTATCATCGCATAACCCTTTACAATTTTTGTCTTGTGACATCCCGTGGGCTCCTGAATGGACACCGCATTTTACCCCCTTTTATATAGACTTTATTTGAGTACGGGTCAATAAACGTTGATATAAACTTTCGCGGTATCAAACAAATCTTTGTACATTTAAAAACACAAATATCTGTACTAATAATACTTTTTTAGTTTTCAAATGAACTTTACTTCAATTCCACAAGAAACTGTTAATGCTCTATTATTTTTTTAAACAAAAGTCTTATGGCTACTTCTTTCGTTCCTTCTTTCATTCTGTTGTCTTCCCCTTGTTGAACAACTTAATTTTCCCCTTCTACTATTATGCCGCTCTTTTCGGCGTCCTAATATGCTAACCTCTTTTGGTTAGTAGTTAACCTTTATTTTGGTCATTTGACCCCCTTCGTTGCTACCCTTTCCCATATATTGTCTGATTTTGCAGATTATTATTGTTCCCCTTTACTTCGCGGACATTGCCGCCGTTTCAGCTTCTTTAGGCTGTGCCACACTTTCTTTACTTCTTCGCATCCCCCTTGGGTCCGATGCCACCTTAAATTCCTCTTCTTTAAGGGGGGAAAACAGTTTAGACGTACGTTTTTTTACTGATTTTCATGATTTTTTTTGACAAGTAAGGACTTAATTAAATTTATTCAAAATTTAGGATTACTTTATTCATATTTTCAAACAAATATTTAAATTTTTTTGGAGCATTTTCTTGGAAAATATGGAACATACAAGCTGCTGCCCATCGTAAGTCGCTACCACACTTTGCTGGTTGTGTAACGTCTGGAGGCCATAGTTTTAATTTGAAATCAATGCGGTTTAAAGATTACTTCAATAACATGTTTCTCTTCCAGGTGAACGTATCTCTCACCAAAAAAATTAAAAATTGCATATATTTAGAGGTGTTTAAAAAAGAGGTATGATTTTTTGCAATCTTTTTATTACTTTTCTGCAATAAAAAATATATATTAAATAGTGATATCAGCCTAAATTTAGGTTCACATGGAGCACAATTATATAAATAAAGTAACTATCAAAGCTAAAAATTATACGTTTCAAACTTTTTGAGCTAGAGGTTACACAAAGCGAAAAAATGTAGTTTCGAGATAAACGCGTTTGAAACCTGTGTGACCGCTTCATTTTTCCTGCTAGACGCTCTGATATCCCCGCTCATAACATCAGAACGAATTGAGATTTTTGTTTAAAACTTGGGGAACATATTCTTACATAGTTTTCCTAACAATTTATGAAAAAAAAAATTCGTTTTTTTGAATGATCTAATGTGTTTTCCCCCCTTAACTTCCCCATTTTGTGGTTCTACCACCTTTATTTAATAATTTCCCTCAATCATTGTTCAACAAATATTCCTCTTCTTGTATTAACAAAATCTTGTCATTCTTGCACTTTAACTTTTCATCAAACTGCTCTACAAAAAACAACTTTGCATTAACCATTTCTCCGCAACTTTTTACTCTAAGTACGGCCCTTCGTACGGCAACGTTAATTATCACTGCTCGTTAATCGATTTTCAACATTGTTGAAACCCCCAATATTTTCTTCTTTTTCTCTTTCCCTTCTCCTCAATTGTCTCCAATCTTGGGATACTGGTTCCATATTATTTCCGCCATGTTGTTGATAACTTTCACGCTTGAACCGATTCCAGTTTCCGGTGTGTTCCATCTTAAATTCAACACACCTGGCAGAGATGCCAATATATCAGTAAGTCGAAAATAAGAGGTACACGGTACTCTAATACTCAGGTATAGGGTAGTCCGGTATCTACGTAATATATATGATCTAAGGCAGGGGTGTCAAAGATACAGCCCGCGGGCCATGACCGGCTCTCAAGACATTTAGATCCGACCCGCGTCGTGGCGTCGTCATGGTAACGCGCCGAACGGAGACGAACGACGGGGAAATTTTATAGATTTCCTTGAATAAAGATTTCGGTATTGATATAAAAACAAACTTTTTTTTAAAGCCGGCCTCCCAAGCATATCTCGGGAAAAAAATGGCACTCGAGCAAATTGAGTTTGACACCGCTGATCTAAGGTATTACCATAGGATCATCACCATTCTTCCACTTATCTATAATATATTGCGCAAAACGCACACCGAACCATATCACTAATTCCGAAACTGTAAAAGCCGGCTTTTGCTAACTCGATCGGATGTATAAAAGAGTAACCCCAATTTTTAAACGAAATAAGATGACCTTTCTCTTCTGAATACATTTCAATAAACGAATCATAATATTCAATAAAAGGGCAATTTGGAGACCATATTTTATGTTCTTCTATAGGCTTATCCCCTTTCTCCCAATCGCCAATAATGATTGCGCAAAACGCACACTGCACACTACCACCACATTTTAAATTGTAAAACCCAGCTTTTGTCAACTTCTTCGAATGTACAAAGGGGTGCTCCCAATCTCTAAAAGAAATAAGACGACCCTTTTCATCTGCATATACACCCATGGTCTTCATATAACTGCTTAGATTTTCAATAAACATACTAACACAACATCAGTATCAAACTACCCCACTCCATAATACTTTGCTAATGCTTATATGAATAAAAAAACAATATAGAAAAAAATTAATTTATTCATGCATAATAAAATTGTTATATAAACAAAATACATTAGTCAGCGCACAAATACAATTTGTTAGTGAGTGATAAAAACAATATGGCTACCCTTTTGATAGTGCAGGTTGTTCATCCAATTCTATCACCGGTTTGCCAATTACTTTTTGGATGAATAATGTCTTCTCGCGTCCTTTCACATATACAACATCAACAGGTGAAGTTAAATGTTTCACAATTTCATTAAATTTATGATAAGGTGTAAACCCACTTTCCCATAATGCACCATGGCGATTATTCATCAAATAGTTTGCTTGTTTTTGGAATTCCATAGGCAACCAATTAAATCGATAAGGTGGTTTAAAGATGTAATGAGCTGTCTTAAAACCATTATAAGCGGCTAGCTCCTTAGGTGAAAATTCTTTCTTGGAGGTATTAAACCCCTGCACATCCAACACTAATATATTATTCATATTTGTTTCACTGAATTTGTAAGTGGATTATAGCTAATCATGCGATCATGTAGAATTAACAGTATGCGGCTGTGTGTTCACTTATATTATCACTAGTTTCGAATTCTACTCTTACTTCTATTGGTCCTTTGCTAAGACCCTCCTTCTGACGAGTACAATATACTGCTACCATTGGTGCGTTAGCTTTAAATTTTTCAGGTTTAAACATTGGTTCGTTTTCTTTACCATAATATGTTTGTTGAAAATTTGCAAACATTTCATATAAAATTGAAAATGAATTTTTTTGACAGTTTATATTTAAATTATCATAGGGGTAACGCTCTGAATTTAAATAAACGTTTAAATTTGCCAAATTACAAAAGTCAAATTTACTCATATCTTTATTAAATTTGTTTTTTCTATTTGTTGAAAATGCTATTATTATCATTCTAGGTGTTTCTACTTGAGTGAAAGTTTTTAAAGTCCATGAATGACGATTTGTTCAAGGTAATTGCGGATGAAACCCAAAAGTTCTTTAATGGTATGCAAGCATTAAAATGTCCATCGAAACCTTGATTTAGTACCATTTCTTTATTTTCTTTTGGATTCCACCCAGTGCTTTTTTAATTTTAAGTATTCGTTTTCGGAGTATGATGTATATGATTTCATGGTAGTGGTAACACCTGGATTTTTAGAGGAATCCATTACAACTCCCTTTAACTCATATCTAACTTCGCTGAATAAAAAAGCTACATATTCTTAATAAAATGGGCTGTCTGTGAAGTAATTCCATCATCTGCTTTTAGCGAGCCTTCAACATAAAGATAGCTAAGACTAAGTGCTGTATATGCATCCAGCTGTTGAATAGGGATTCTAATTTCATCGTTATTAGCAAATGATGTGGAAGCATATGGTTGATGTGTATGAAATTCTGCATTTGTAATCAAATTATCTTCTATAATTTTTTCTGCAATATCCAAAATCCCCATTTTTACACAAGCACTTTAAACCTAAAGCTTTCAAAAACGCTCTATTAATTGGTGTTATCAAACCTGCTGAAGGTTTTCGACTGATGCTTTTTATGTTGGACAGATGCTTATATTGTTGACGTGTATTTCTAGAATATTGGTTTACTATATTTAGAGTTTTTTTAAATGAAAACTTATTGATATTTCTTCCCCGTTAAAATCTATAACCTGATCGTTCTGATCTATTATTCTAACTGAATTATTTGTTATAAATTGAGTGGTTATAGGTAAATAAATGATAATTAGATGGGGTTTCAACTATTTTATATCCGTTTTGGAATTAATAGAAAAAACTCGTGTACTACGTGACTCAGCTTTCCATTTCTATAAGAACCGGTCGTAATATTACACTCAATATAGACAGTGTTAGCCGATAAAATATTGACACCATGATCAGATACTACTGGAGTATTTTTAATAATGTATTTCTTATCAAAACCCAATAATAGTCCTATACTATCGGGTTTGTTAAAATTAATACGTTCTGTACTGTTCACTTTTTAAGTATTAGCATTTACTGTGAGTTCTATGGTGGTATTAGTGATGCTTAACTGTGTTTGTAAATATGATTGATTATTACCCTCGAGCTGTTTCATACTCATTTCCGACGAATCGAAGGGTCGCATTTGGAGCTGTCTGAGCGGAGACAGGTGCTTGTGTACATGTCATGTGATCTGTCGATCGATGATTGGCCCAATTCTCTACGATCGAAGACAGTACTAAAATTTAGTACTGGATTTTAGTAACTTGTACAAGTCACTATCCTCGTGTAATTGACGCTTAATACTTTCAGTACGAGGCTTCAGTTTTATAGTTGTAATTTTTAATAAGTACATTAAGGCGTAACGCGAACATTAGGAAAAATAAGAACGTAAGAAACAGTCATGAAATCGAGTGGTAGGCCTCAAGAGCTTAATTTTGAATTATTGATAAAATGCATTAAAAAATTTAAAAACCAAATAATATTGCAAAATAATAAAATTGTTTCAAAATCAAGTGAAGTGTGGGAGGCAATAGGGTCTTTTCACATTTTTTAAAAAGTAAGTAACATTAAAAAAAAAATTTTGAAAGTCTCACATCTGAGTAATTTTGTAATGAAATTTAAAATCAGATATTTACCGCGTAAACGGTTAAACACAATTAATGCTCTGTTGCTATAGTAAATACGTCATTGTTCGTAATATAAAAATCAACATTGTATAATATATATCGCACATTTGTGATCAGTTTTCATTCGTATTTCTTGTATTTGTGTATGATTATACTGATTATTTTGTTTTATACATTTATGTTCGAGCATAACTTATAACATTTATGTTAAGTAGACAAAAATGCGTAGAATACAAAATAAGTCGTGTTTTGTGCCACATTGTAAAAGTACGACTGCAAATACACCCGATAAAATATTTATCACTGTGCCACCTAAACTTTATCATAAAAGAAAATGGTTTAAAGCAGTCCGATGAGATGCACCTGGATGCACCAAAGTCAAAAACAGTATATTTCTGCTGTCCATATTGATGAACCAAGCATCAGCGCTGTCGTAAATGAATCAGAAATTACTATCTTGGGAGATAATTACTATAACAAATTTTCCAGTCTTGGCCACTACAGTAGTACCACCTAAAACTAGAAGTATTACAGTACAAGTAAAACCGTCATTTTGTAGTAATCGTATAATATTAAAAGTAATGTGGAACATATTGTTACTTCACCCCATAAATCTGTATTGAAGCAAGACTTGAGTACTTATCCAATCAAATACTCTCTATCTAAGAGTTTATCATTTTCCCAACCGAGTAGGAGTAGCGATAAAATCTGTAGAATCTAGTTCTTTGGTTGTAAGCACAACAACTGAGAGTGATTTTAATAAAATCGCATTTCTACAAGGCAAAAAAGATGCATAATTGGAAATGTAGAAGGGTACTTCTTTGTTAATAAAAACAGACTAAAGACTTATACAGGTATCCCGAATCATTGATTTCCATAATTACATATACAGTTACTAAAGAAAATATCCGTCCACTCCTATGTTATCAATGTAAATTGAACATTTTGAAGCCGTTTTTTATCATATAAAAATTGATTTTTCAGAAAAATTTTTAAGACATTTTTTGTAGCAAATTTCATTGCCTTCAATTTTGTTCCTATACATTTTTCTATTTTGTCGCCTCGTTTCTGACTGACAGCGACTTAAACAAGACTCTGTAAAATGCAAAAAATATTATCATATATATCTCGGAAACGGGAGAAGAAATAAAAAAATGAATAGGTATGTTTTTCTGCCAAATTTTATTATCTACATTTTCGTTCCTATACATTTTTTTATTTTAACAAACCGTTTCCGAGATATAGATGACAATATTTTTTTCATTTTGCAGAGTCTTGTTTAAGTCGCTGTCAGTTAGAAACGGCGCGACAAAATAAAAAAATACATAGAAACAAAATTGAAGGCAATGAAATTTTCAACAAAATATGTCTTAAAAATTTTTCTGAAAAATCAATTTTTATATGACAAAAAACGGCTTCAAAATGTTCAATTTACATTGATAACATAGGAGTGGACGGATATTTTCTTTAGTAACTGTACGTATTATCAAATTTCTCAATAAAAAATCGAAAAAGAGTAAGGATAATTTAATGTTAACTTTTTGATAAATTCCATCACCATAAAAATGTTAACTGATGGTAGATTATTTGATGACTCTTTCACAAACCCTTCTGACAGCATCCTTAGTTAAAAACACACCAAAACGAAGTAAATTAGAAACTTTCCAAAAAACCAAGCACAATACGCTGTTTACACATATGGAAAAACAATATTTTTGGAAAACATTGACGTCACGAATGACTTGATCAATCAGGACCGTTTTGATTTTGATTTGAAATGGATCATTTTAATGCATCTTTAAAAGCCAAATTAAGTGTTAAATAGTAAAATATATAGATTTTTAATATAATTATGCCAATATACTCACTTTTATTTATATAATAAAGCACAAATTTATTAAATACGAATTTAGTGAAAACACCCTATTAGCAAAGACTTGGAATATATTGTAAAGGCCAACACTATTTATGCAATGATAATTTGTAACAGAATTTATATAATAGGACCCAAAATACCCACTAAATAATATCCATCTTCAAATATTAATAAAATATAGGGTCGGAAATAATAATTTCGTTATACTAATTATTATTATTATTAATTATTATGACGTATAAAATAAATTATAAATAATCTTGTTTTAATAAAATTTTATTTTAGTTTATCAAAATTTCGTTTTGAGTATCAGTACTAGCTTAATATCAAGCTAGGGCCATCACCACTCAAATGGGTGTAATTCCCGAACGGTAAGAGCGATTAATTCGGGATTGCGGCAACTAATTTGCCACAAATTCTCCATATATTTTTTTTAGATTTTGAAAAAGTGGCGGCGCTACCTTGATGGGGGTTTTTAATTTAACTTAAATGTTATCAAAAAAATTGAAACCGAACTATTCATCATCATGGAGGTTTATTAAAGAAAAATCTCATATTCTTATAACAAAATTTATCTAATTTAAAAGTTTCAAAATTAATCCCTGTTTTTAAAAAAATTTATTTATACCAAAAGATGTGAGTTTAAAATGAAACATGACAATATATAAACGGTAAAGTAATTATCATTGATTCTAAATTGTTTAAATAAATGTTTACGTTGTGAGGTTTTGACTGGGAATTATATGAAAATTTTCATTTGATAGTTCGTTAGTATTTTCATTTGTTTCTTGAATAAAATTTTCATCTGGCGTTTCTTCAAAATGTTGGTTTTCATAATCATCATAAAAAATTCCGTGTTCTTCCAAATTATTGTCGTTAAAATTTTCGAACTGATCGTTATTTTGTTCTAGATTAAATAATTCTTCTGAACGGAAGGCTGGTCTCGAGGATTTATTAAAATTCGTGCTATAACTGAAATCTACTTCCATAGCCCAACTAGCACAAATACTCCCCGGAACGTAGCGGCTACTATTAAAGGGAACCGCGAAGTCGCCACTACTGGAGGCGGGCACGTTATAGGTACGTTCTTATTACGTGCCCGCTACCAAAATGGGGAACATTTTTGTGGTAACAAAAACGTTCCGGGGTGGTGCCGGCGACTTATACCGCTACGTTCTCATAACGTTAACGTTACGTCCCGACCTCGACCCAGGGTGGTCACTACAACGTTCACGGACCTATACTACCTACTCGAATTCTTCAGGGTTCCGGTTACGTGCTTTATCTATTTAAAGCTTTATCTATTTATGTAACTAAGAAACATGATGGAATATTTACAAAGTTTTTAAATTATTATATTATTAGGGTAATATAAACTTACAGCATATTTCGATGGCTCGAGTATTAAATGAAAACGAATGCAAGTTTATTGAGAAACATATTAATGGTACGTCGAAATTTGACCATGCGCCATTGATATTTTCTTTATTTTTATTAAAATATTTTATTTAAGCCAATTGTGATTTAAGAATCTGACACCGGCGTAGATGCTAACAATTTTTTTATTATTCTTTGCTATTTAAAACTAATTTTTATGCATTAATTTACTATATTTGATGCAAAAATTATGTTAAATTAGTATTTTTTGTTATTCTGGTGTAAGGTTCATATTTCCAATAATGGCGTCATCAAAAAATGGCGTGTTACCAGAAAAATTACTTTAAAGTCGTGATGAGCCAAAAATGTGACTTTAAAGTGGTGACTACCTGGACGCTAGTAACAGGGTGGTCGCCGCTCTGCAAATATGGAACTTTAAAGTAGCCCACGCCATGGCTCCACGTGGTGGAGAAAGCTTTATTGCGCAAACAAAATACAGCTATCAATATAACTGTACAATTAATTTTTTCAATTTTAAATAAAAGAATTTAATTCACCATGTAGTATGCTTGCATAGGTAGCGGCTATATGTTATAACACTAATAAATATTACTCACAAGTTCTCACGACTTTAAAGGATTAGTAAAGGTTCCCAGAATGTCTCGGCGACTACCAATGCTACTTAAAAGAGGTCAGAACTTTGAAGTCGCTTTTTGGTAATCTTAGCTAGTCACCGTTACTACCATTTCCTACCGGCAAGTTTTGAAAACTTCAAGGTTGTCATACAGGTAGCTACGACGTCCCCATTACCTGTAAGGCTACTTCGAAGTATTGTAACTTCAAAGTAACCACAATTGGTGACGACTACGTAGCAGCGACTTGAAATTATTCCTATTAAGTAATTTATACATCAAAGTCGTAGATTTAGTGACGGTTACGTAATAGTCACTCGTGCAAGGTTCCCGTCTCAGTTGCCGGTACTTTGGTGCTAGTTGGGAGGTGAAGGTTTTAAAGTTCTGTTTGAATTTTGTCTAGTCATAAAAGATTTGTTGGTATTTTGTGGGTTATTAAAAGTTTGTTGATTGGGTCGTTGTTGGGAATATTTTTGAAAGTTTTGAAAGGTCGACGTTCGTTGAGAATAATTTGGGTTTTGAAAATTTGATGTATGTTGGAAATTGTTCGGTCTGAAATTTTGTGTTTGTTGGGGGTAGTTTGGTTTGAAGTTTTGTGTTTGTTGGGGGTAATTTAATTTAAAATCTTGATAGTTTTGTGTTTTGTTTCGAAGCATAAATGGATTTGGTCTAAAATTATTAAATTGTGTTGAGTTATTCTTCAGTTTATTAGGATTATTAAAATGGTATGGTGTCTCGTTACTTTCAGGACACAATAAAATTAAGTCTTGTACTAAACAATCTAGGTTACGTTGATCACTAAAGCTTAAAATTAACGTATTTTTAATTGCATCCCAGCTATCTAGTTCTGATCTATTGCCAATTAACATTAATGTGCGATCCCTTAATTTAGCTAAAATCGCTCTTAATAAAAATTGGTTAACTTCATCTGTCGTGTCTTCAAAATTATAAAATGTTGCTAAAAAGTTCGTACACGCGTCAATGAATATGTTTACTGCGCTTTGATTACCGTCAAATTTAGGAATTGTGTATAAGTATAATTTAATAAACTGATAATTGGTTGGTTTCTTGGGTGGAATTTCTTGTGGAGTTGCTATTATATCTGATTCTAAGTCACAATTTAGCAAAAGTTTATCGAAAAGCTTTAATTTCTTCCATAAAATTTCGCAATTAAAAATGTTGCTATTGAAATTATTTATAATAAAGCGATTGAATTAATAAAGATGATCAAATTATGCCTAGTAGCATTAGTAAAAGAATGTATAAAGAGATGCATCCCGTATATGTTTTAATGCAATACAAAATGATCTAGACAACTAGGTGGCGTTACCTGATGATTTCAATGTGGATCGCGAGCAATTTCACGATCCACAATGAGTCATTCTGTTATCAACGTGCATAGAATGCAGTTCGCGCGGAGCATTGAATAAAGAGTAGGGAGGAAGGAGCATTTAGAATATTTTTGCGAGTCAAATCGAATCTGATGGCGGCTGCTTAAATGTATTTCCAGTGGCGTTACATAAAATATGAGTAAAGATGACATTCATAAATATAATTTATTGCATTATATTTTAATGCGTGTAACCACGAATATTAACGTTTTCATAATATTATTAAGCATTCTTAAACCAAAAAGGGATAAAGCTCACTTACAAGCATCTGGTGGAATCGAATCTATTTAAAATTAAATCTGATATGCACGCCTTTGCACTATTCATAACCACCCAATTTACTACATTTAATATTAGAATGTTAAATTAAATTTTAGATGAGTACTTATGCCATGCAATTCCATTTTCGACATTTTGCGCGTTCGTGATGGTTCCACAAGCAACACAATTAACCATTTTAGACAATTTTAATCGAATCTCAATATGGCGAACACCCACTCCTTTGGACTCGCAAATTTAACACGGTAAAACATATCTACATATGAGGGGTGTAGAGGACAAGTGAAGTAAATCCATCTTTTTTTTAATTTGAGATTTTATGTTTAAAGTGTAAGTGAAGTGTCAGTGTACACTTTAAACATAAATTCGCAAATTTAAAAAAATGGACTTACTTGACTTGTCTTCTACACCCCTCATATGCTCCTTCCTATGGGTGGATCAGGAAATAAGTGCTCATATGCTAATACGTGGCTGAAGTTAGATTCAGATTTACTTTTTTACAGTGGACCAACTAAATCATCAATTTTAAAATAAAATTTTAAACTGTCTTTTAATTCAAATTTCTACATACGAAATAATCATTAAGGATATATTTCTTGCTAATAAAATAAACACCACATATTCTGTATATTCAGAAGGAACCCCAATTTGAATTTTGATAAGATTACATTAATTAAATGACAACTGTCGACAAATAACATAATTAAATTTTTTTATAATATTGTAAATTATAATAACAGCCCTTTGTGCCATGGTAAAAAATTTCACACCCTCCACATACGTTCTTGGGGGTTGATTTGCAACTCAGATAATATTATTTACGAAATATCGCAGTGTTACATTCTTACCAATCCCTTAAATTCGACAATATTGAAGCCAACCTGGGAAAAATATTTGATTTTCCCCCGAGCACTCCTTGGGGGTAGATTTGCGACTCTAATAATATTATTTAAAAAATATCGCAGTGTGTTAGATTTTTACCAAGTTCATTAAATCGACAATATTTAGCCCAACTTGGATAAAAAAAATTAAGTTTCCCCGAACCGTCCGTAGGGGTAGATTTGCGCCTCTAATAATATTCTTTAAAAAATATCGAAGTGTGTCAAATTCTTACCACTATCATTAAATCGACAATATTTAGCCCAACTTAGACAAAAAATTTCATGCCCCTGCCAGCCGTCATTGGGGGTAGATTTGCGACTCCAAGAATATTCTTTAAAAATTATCGAAGTGTGTCAAATTCTTACCACTGTCATTAAATGGACAATATTTAGCCCAACTTAGACAAAAAATTTCATTCATGGAGATGGTGAAGAAATACATTATTGCACGAAATGAACACAATAAATATGAAAGAATCAAAGAATGGGAAAGTGAGAGATTCACTAAATCAACGTGTTCTGCGGCGAAACCCCATAGAAAAGTGAACATTTTGTCACATTAGTAATATTATTATGAATGTCTGTATTTTATTTGTTTTTATAGTTTATAGTATTTTCTCGTTATTTTTTGATTCAGTTCTTAGAAATTTAATACAAAATCTTCAATTTATTAAAATCTGTATTTTAATAATACATTTGTGGCGGAATCTAAATTGAAATTGATGTTATTTGTGTTTTATTTATGTACATTAAAAGTTTTCTAAATTTAATGAGTAATTTTTACTTTAAAGAAAATATACGTCTACTATTTAAAATGCCTACGTAACCAAAGGGATTTAATTTCATTAGGAATGCACTCTCCGAATTTGTTATCATTATCATTTCTCATAGTTCCTAGCGTTGTCCGTTGTTTTTAAAAACGCTAGTTGTCGATGTCATTAGTTTTAGGATGCGGGACGGCAGGAGAGTATAAATGAAAAAGAATAGATAGTTGTTCGAGTGAGAGGGCCATACAATTAGCAATTCTTCCATATACTTGCGTCTCTTAGCTATTCTTTTACTCAATGCTAGTAGATATTATGTTGATAGTAAAATTTAAATTATTTATATAATAATATAACTAATTCGATAAGGATACCGTAAAATGGGGTGTAGTTGACCGCGGGGGTAGAGATGACCAAAAACCTAAAAAGTTATGTAATGTTGCCCCACCACCATATTAATTATTCTATTACATTTATAATTGCACCACAAAGTTTTAGTTATTGTGTGTTTCAAAATATTTCTTAAAAAAAAACAAACATTTTTTATAACACACAAACCGGCAATCTAAAATATTAATGATATCTCGATTCAAAAATAAGTCCTAAAACTTTTACCTGTATATTAGAAAATTAAAAAAAATATTGGACTGGTACCATAATCATTTACCATAAAGTATTCTTTTTTTTAAGTGAATATTATATTTTGTTGAATAAACGTGTTTGATACTATCAGTTTATGTTTCTTTTTCAAGGTAAAAAGTTTAACAAATAATTGAATTTAAATTATTTTTAATTACTATCCACTCCAATTCACTTCACCATATACCGGGTGCTGACTCGAATAGCCGAACATAGGGAATTAACACGTCAAAACTTATTTATGCAAATTCCTGCTTCCCTAATTATTTTAGAGAAAAAATGAAAGATACAAAAAGAATGCAGAAATATAAACTACGTATGATAAAAGCATTAGATTTCATGTAATCTTTACTTATAGGGTCAAAAAATGCTTTTAAAATTGTTAAAATTTTCATTTATCAGACTGGCCATGTATAAGTTTCCAAGGTAATTATTTCGAAATTAAATTGAATTTATTTCATGACCAGTCTGACAAATGAAAATTTTAACAATTCTAAAAGAACTTTGGACTTTTATCTTCGAATTTCATCTAGTTTCTACTAAAAGGGTCCAAAATTCTTTTAGAATTGTTAAAATTTTCATTTGTCAGACTGGTTATGAAATAAATTCAATTTAATTTCGGAATAATTACCTTGGAAACTTACATGGCCAGTCTGATGGCATTACGAGCCATTCTGTTGACTGCCGCGTAAATCAAGTACAGCCTTGAAGAGGGCTCAATATAAAAAGTCGATGAACTTCTTAGTGCTCTTGGAGGAACGTAGAAATTTACTTTGGACACCAACTCAGAGCAGTCCACAGAGCCGCCGACCAGTCCAAACATAAACCTAGCATCGGTTAACTTTCTTCTTTGAGTCAGTGTAGAGAGGCCAAGCTTCTGCAACAAGTTATCGTACCCGACCTCGCGGTGTGAGACACCCAACTTAAAGGCAATGTACCTAAGAAATCTTTTCTGCACCCTCTCCAATCTATCGATTTCGGATTGGTAGTAAGGCGACCAAACACATGGAGCGTATTCCAGTCGAGATCTAACATAAGAGACGTATAAGCTTTTTAATGCAATAAGATCGCAGAAATCGCCAGTATTTCTCTTAATAAAACCGAGGGCTTTTAAGGCCGCACCGCACGATATGCTCTTTGAAAGTTAGCCTTGCGTCAAATATGACGCCCAAATCCTTGATGCTAAAAACAGATTCCAGCAGAGTGTCCTTAATCATGTAGCTACCGGAAGCGTCACACTGATGTCGCTGGAAACGAATGTGTTTACATTTCTTGATGTTAAGACCGAGTTTGTTAATGCTGCACCAAACCACCATTCGATCAAGATCCGATTGTAATCTGGATGTCGATTCGCTGTTCAAAAGTTCAATAAAGATCTTCATGTCGTCTGCATACAATAAGACTTGAGCGTATAAAAAACAAAATATTATGTCGTCTATAAAGACATTGAACAGTGAAAGACCGATGTGAGAACCCTGGGGGACTCCGGAGGTGGCTAACAAGGAGAGGGCTTGACGTTGGGGTCACGGATTTTAAAGCCCTATTGGGGTAGAAAAGTACTTCGTAATAAGAAACTCAAGGCCAAGCGACAGCGCGCAACTCTAAGCCGTTTTCGAAAAAAACAAATTTGAAAATTTAATATCTGTTAATATACCTGCTCGGTTGCATCAAATACTAGGTAACCGTGGTGGTTAGGAGGTAAGCGTTACGACTTATTATCGTGTCGGTCCGGGTTCAATTCCTGTAGAAGTAAATTTTTTTTTAATTAAGAAATAAAAAATTTTGCTACCAGTCAACGTCGTATGTTTATATATCAACAATTTTGTCAACTTATCTGTAGAATGATTAAATTATAACGCTATTATTTCTCATTCTTTAATATTTATCATCGTATATTTGTCTCAAAAAATAATTTTTTACACCTCTGTATGTTTTTACTGTTATTTATTTATTTATTCGTATGAAATTACAATGTATAAATATGTCATCATTGGAAAGAAATATCTAGGTTGTTTATCCAATTTGAAGCTTTGTACCAAAATTGTGTAGTTCGATTAAACCATCATGAAATCGCCTTTTACTGTATATTTATATTACTCCTATAGGATTAGGTATAATAAATTGTTTTTAAGACAAAATTACGATGATAGATATAGGTGTTTAATAATATCAGGAAGACTTCATGGTTCTGCATTCATGCAGTTATATTTTAAAATCCAAAAGTTTAACAAGTGGTTGATAGTCAGTGATTGTTACATTGTGCTTAAAATACAGAGTAATACAAACATACGATGATAAATATTAAAGAATGAGAAATAATAGCGTTATAATTCAATGATTCTATAGGTAAATTGACAAAATTGTGAATAGATAAACATACGATGTTGAGGGGTAACAAAAAAGTTTTTTTTAAATAAAAAAAAAATTTAGTTGTACAGGAATTGAACCCGGACCGACAGGATGATAAGTCGTAACGCTTACCTCCTAACCACCGCGGTTACCTTGTATTTGATGCAACCGAGCAGGTATATGAACAGATATTAAATTTTCAAATTTGTTTTTTTCGAAAACGGCTTAGAGTTGCGCGCTGTCGCTTGGCCTTGAGTTTCTTATTACGAAGTACTTTTCTACCCCAATAGGGCTTTAAAATCCGTGACCCCAACGTCAAGCCCTCTCCTTGTAAGAAAGACACTGAATGAAAGTTTTTAATTTTAACTATTAAGGATCGTTCCTTCAGGTACGATTGAATCCAGAGCCACAAGGTCCCACACATTCCAATTCTTGATAATTTTGCCAGCAGTATGTTGTGGTCGACTCGATCAAAAGCCTTTGAAAAATCTGTGTAGATCGCATCCACTGCCAACCCGGAGTGGAACGAACGGATAATGTTGTCCTGAAATACCAGCAGATTAGTGGTGGTAGAGCGTCTGGTGGTAAATCCGTGCTGTCTGTCGCTCATGATGCACGTCAATGCCGACGATAGGTAGTCGTTAACCATACTTTCGAAGATCTTAGGAATATGCGACAGAACAGCAATCGGGCGGTAATTCTCGATGGATGCTCTAGACCCCGATTTAAATATTGGCACAATATAAGACGCCTTCCATTTAGCAGGAAAAATTCCCGAAGCCAGGGATTCATTTAAGAGAAGCCAGAGAGGAAACACTAGCGATACAGCGCAATTCCTCAAAAATATGGAGGGTAAGCCATCCGGACCGGGCCCCTTACCAAGATCTAACTGTCTCAGCTTATCGAAGACCTGCAGCTCATTCACCCGATACGAGTGCAGATGCAAGTTGGTATCACTCTGTACCGTTCGGCATGGGTCGTCATCTGATGAAGAAAGGGCGGAGGAAAAGTATCTAGCAAACATATTTGCAATACCGGCACCGTCATCGGCAGTCTCCTCACCCAATCGCCTGGAGTCGGGAAAACCATAGTCTCCATTCTTTTTACTATTTACGAAATTACAAAATTCACTGCTATTATACTTTACAAGTATAATTAAATTAAAATAAAACGAGTTAAACAAACGGTAAAAGATTAAATTATAAGATCTTTAATATTTCGACACTGATTGTGTCTTCATCAGAAATATAATGACATAGTCATAACAAAAAATAAATAAAAAACTAGGAAACGGAATGACTTTATTGTTAGTATCAGACTGGGTTAAAAATGAGTATATAGATAAAATTACATCATACAAACTAAAAATTAATAACGCTGTTCCACCTAAAATGTATGGTCTTCCTAAAATACATAAAGAGGGAATTCCCACTAGACCCATCGTTGCTAGTATCAAATCGCCAACCTACAAACTATCTAAATATTTATCTAAAATAATTTCTAATATTTTAGGGAAAACAGAATATTATACTAAGGACTCGTGGTCATTTGTTGAAGATGTTAAACTCTTCAAAATTCCTACTGATCACACTCTTGTTTCGTTAGATGTCAAATCCTTATTCACCAATATACCCATAGATTTAGCTATCAGAACGGTTGAAGAGAAATGGAACGAAATTAGAATTTACACAGATATACCAAAATCTAAATTTATTGAAGCTCTTAAACTTTGCTTTGAATCCACATACTTCCAGTATAACCAAACCATATATAAACAAATTTTTGGCACGGCTATGGGCAGCCCTATTTCGGCTACTATAGCAAATCTTGTTATGGAAGTACTAGAAATTGACCGCATCTCCACACTTCCGTTCAATCTTCCTTTTTATAAACGCTATGTGGACGATATTATAACAGCAGTCCCCAATGAGAACACCGACTCCATCTTGCTTCACTTCAATAACTTTCACCCACGCCTTCAATTCACTATTGAGAAGGAATTAGATAATAAAATTTCGTTTCTAGATATCCAACTAATCCATTATGGAAATTCCATAAAATACAAATGGACACAGAAACCTACATGGTCAGGTCGTTATCTAAATTATAATTCTTACCACCATCGTAGCCAGGTCATAGGAACGGCTATTGGATTAATCGATAGGGCCTTAAAACTTACCCATGGGGATTACCGCAAAGAGACTTTAAATATTGCAAAACAAATATTACACAAAAACAGTTTTCCAGGACTATTAATTAATAAATTAATAAAAGATCGAACTAATAGACTGTATAATTTCAGCAGCACCGAAAAACAAGCTAGGACTTTCACTGTGGTCCCGTACATTCAAGGACTTGGAGATATTATGAAACGAAAACTTAAACAACACAACGTTAATCTAACATTTAGGTCCACTAACACGCTAGGTAAACTTTTCACTCATTTAAAAGACACTATACCTAATGAGAAACGTTCAGACATAATTTATAAAGTTAACTGCATCAATTGTAATCTTTCTTACATTGGCCAGAGCAGCCAATGTTTACACAAAAGAATAGGTGGGCACTTATCTACTATTAGATGTAATAAACCTGACTCTACTGCCATTGCAAAACACGTTTTAACTGAGGGGCATGATGCAGATTTCAAAAACACAACTATAATTAAAACCATCACCAACTATAAGGATCGTCTTCTACATGAAATGATCGAGATCAAGAAAGAAAAGAACACTATGAACCGGAAAACTGACATAGAAGGCCTTAGTAACATTTATAGTCTTCTTCTTAATTAAGTTCTTCACTATTGGGATCAAGTTTTTCCTATTAACGGATTAAATAGGCCTTTTCCTTGGTTCACGGTTTTCTGTGTAGTTCATTTATGCAGAGGACCGGTTAAATAACAATAAAGTCATTCCGTTTCCTAGTTTTTTATTTATTTTTTGTTATGACTATGTCATTATATTTCTGATGAAGACACAATCAGTGTCGAAATATTAAAGATCTTATAATTTAATCTTTTACCGTTTGTTTAACTCGTTTTATTTTAATTTAATTATACTTATATTTTCACGAGTTGATAATATTAATTAATTATTATTATACTTTACTTTAGATTCCACTTGTAGAATATAATTTCTGTAACAAATCGAAGCCTGCGCTCTGCAGGTTGTTCTCAATTCAGTAAATTCTCTATACGTTGATAAGTTTAGCGTGCGCTTGTGTATATTATGAGCCCTGCGCTTCCTCCCGATGTTTTGTATTAGTTCACGACTAAACCACATAGGGAACTTAAGTTTATTCCCAATTGTGATCTTTGGAATACGTTGATCTATTATTTCGTATAGAACGTTATAAAATCTATCGAGTGAATCAGATACGTCACGTGAATCGGCGAACAAGGCGTCCCAGTCTACATGGGATACAGCGGAGCTAATAGATTCGTAGTTGCAGGTTTTGTAATTGTAAACAATTTCGCTAAACTGCAGAGGTGCAGATGATTGTTTTGAAACAATGTTTAGCGTGAGCGCTGGATGGTAAGGGTCACAAGGCACCATTGCTTCTGAAGCAATCTCGATCGCAAAATTTGGAACACTGGAGAAGATTAAGTCCAGCATCTTGCCGTACTCGTTTAACACTCGATTCAGCTGATAAAAATTCAAATAAGCAAAAGCTTCCGCAATAGTGTCACTTGGTGGGCTTGAGGCGGTGACACGCAAACCGTTGTCGTCGTTAAGCCAGGAAGTGCTAGGAAGATTAAAATCACCAAATATATAAATATCAGTATCATTAGTATCTAAGGTGTCACACACATGCTCAGCAGAGTCTGCAAATGAGCGGTAACAATCCAGACCGCACTGAGGTGGCAGATAGACTGCACCAAACAAATGCTTGCGGCCACCTAATCTCACAAACACCCACAGCTGTTCAAACAGGAAATCGTTGCAAGGCACAGTGACGACCGACGCTTGCAGTCCTCTTCTTATCGCGATCAAGACGCCACCACCTCGAACTTTGCCCGTCCTAAGAGCATCCCGATCCGTCCTGAAAATTTGATAACCACTGTCACCACCGAACTCACAGCTGTAAATTTCAGGCGTTAACCACGTTTCCGAAAAATTACAATGTCATACTTAGTTAATGAGAACGATAAGAATAGATCGACCAATTTTGTTCGCAAACCACGCACGTTCTGATAATAAACTGTTAAAAATTGTTCTAGGCTCACGCTTGCATGTTCGCCTGCTCGCCCACGCGAAAATTTGCATTTTCATTGATTGAACGATCCAACACGTTTATGGGTTTCCCGATATTGATTCGCCTATAAATGATATCCTCGGGCCAAAATTCCGGAGTATTAACCCTAGCGAAGTAGGATGTAGCACCAATTGCGCTTGCACGGCCCTATTGGTGTTCGTGGGTGTACTTTACGTAACGGCTAAATCAAATCGTCGGTGGCAATGAGACGTTAACTCAGGGAGTGAGATTTTGATTGGCTTCTGCTTGCGGTTGAGGTTGATTGACGATTCACCTAAAAGAATTGCGGCGCCAAAACTCAAAATAAAACAAATAGAATAGGAGAAGAGATTTATTTTTGCGAATGATTAAAATTAAATGAAAGAAAGAATTATTAGATGGATAACTGGTACTGGTATTGTCGGTGATGTAAAAATGGCTCTTGGTATAAATTTTTGGAGCGACACTCGGGTCACACTTCTGGTAACAGGTGGATGGTAGGAGTATCGCCAATATCAGTAATAAAATGAATACGTCGATCATCAGTTGCAAAGGGGGAGAATTAACAAAAAAGTCAAAATGGAGACCAGTGAAGTAGGAACTCACAGTACTAACCTGTGTAATCGTACTTATGCAAAAGGGCACAGAAAATTAATGCAATGCAGTTACAAATTGATAATTTAAACGCTAAAACAAAATCTCACAAGCCACTTACCCTGTTTACCTTAAAGATGACGAAAGGTTTTCTCGATACAGATCTGCCTCGATTCCTTTGTATGAAAAATAGTAATGATGGTTATCTACAAAATAAACAGCTGTGAGAAAAATTATTAAAGCAATTTAAATCATCCACTGCGTGAGTCTGTTAGTTATCGATACACAAGATTAGCACCAGAGTCAACCTCCACTAATACTATCTCCGACTTCACGGAAGCAACTGAATGATCTAGTAGCTACTGATTTAACGGGGTGATGTTGATTCCAACCTCTGATAGCGATCCCAGAGACGATAATAAGCTCCAAAATGAACCACGATTTTTCCAAAAACCAAAATGGGTAAGTTGGCGACTACAGCTGGACGTTATCTCCACGCTGATTTCACAATTCGTCCAAAACGAAATTTCCAAAATAATTAAATACGGTTGCTTGTTCACATTTGCTATAAACTTGTAAGTTTCTATTTGAATCCCCACAAGAATCCACAGGAAGGATTTCTTAATTCAAATTTTCGTTGTTCAAATTTTGTTCTCAACTCAACGTATATCGAACTGTCGGTCGTGTTATCAATTTTTGTTGATTAGCGTTTGTTAGGCGGGGATATAACTCGACTTTAAAAATAAAGCCGTGCAAATACCTTAAGCAAATGTAGAAAACATGTGACATGCAAAATGCACGTTACAAGGAGTCCCTAATACCAATTTTAAAGGCCTTCGAATTACCCACCGTATTCAGCTACTCGACCACCAAATCCGCATCAGCAATCTCGCCGCATCCTGTTTGAATATAATTTTTCATAACTGTAGAGTCCGCACTCTGGCCCGCTCTGCCAACATATAGCCACATGAACCGTGGAGCCGCGGTCAGCACCGACGCATGCTGAGACGGCGGCGCCGAACCCTCGGCGCATCGACGAGGCCGACGACCGCCCACGCGCAAAGCGTCACGCCCGCTGGATGGAAGCGGCAAGGAGACGCCGTTTTCACCGCCAGAATTCCCACTGGTCAACTTTCTGGCTCTGCGAGTCCTAACAAGTATGAAGCCATCCGCTCCAATTCCCGAGGAACCAGTAGACGACGCGCCAACGGGCAGCGCCGCCGATGAGTTACGCGCGACCCCCGCGAAGCTGACACCAGCCGCCATATCATTAGCTCGCAAAGCGCTCAACGCACGACGTGTTACATGGTCGTCCACGCTGTTTTGATTATGATTGCGCTCAATATCTGTCTTCATATCGGAAGGCAATGATGGCCTCGCCGCCGCCAGTAGGTCGTCTTGTAGGCGCAAATTCTTCTCTCTCAGAAGAGCGTTGTTCTCGATCAAAATGTTGTTCTTGCTTCTAAGTTCGATAACCATTTCCTTCAAGTAAACAATTTCCATCTCAAGTCCATCTCTCTGTCGATTCGGTGTCAATCTAGAGTCGTCCATAACCTCACTTTCATGCATACATGAAGAGCTTCTTAGTGATGCAGGTTTCATACACCCCGGATGGAAGGTCTTATGACACTTCACGCAGACAACTTTATCGCGTGCTATAATGCGATTACAATGCCCGCAGACTACATCACCAACCACATAAACATCCACAGAGCTGGAACTCTTGGTTACGCCTTCAGCCATGGCTTCAATAACTTCTAAGATTCAGCTGATCTAAGTCCGTCAACAGCGATGAAAATCACTAATTATACACAAGTAATTCAGAATTTAAATCAAAAATTCAACAGGATCACAATTTATAACAATTACACGGGCGATATATTCGGTCATATTATTTCGGGCAATATGCGGTCAACTTCGCCCCAAACTGGGCGAAGTTGACCGACATCAGTTTTATTTTTTTTAAGTACTTAACTCTAATTATTTTGGTTTTTGACTGCTAGAACTAATAAATATAATTAATACACTTAACATTTTAAAAACATCCTAATTTTATTCTCAATAAAAGTAACAGTAATTTCCAGTTGAAATTGAAAAACGATCAACTTCACCCCATTTTACGGTACTTAATTAAAATTAGGTTATAGTTTGAGCTTACTCACATAAATATTATCTGTTGTATTTTCATAGTATGAACTCCTTAATAGTAATTGTAATTTCCAATCTTCTTATTTGATATTTTCTTAAAACTAGTCGTCTTCGTGAAATGTTGGCGGCGATTTTTGTCCACTTTCCAAATCTTCGATAGACGTTTTCTTAAACTAATTTGTTCCTCGATGTTCTGAGACGATAGCAGGATATTCGCAGCGATGCTTGTCCACTTGTATCCCGTTTCTCGCTGGATTTACGGCAATTTTGTGCGTTGCAGTTTGTGGTTTTTTCCAATTTTAGGACGATTTTTGTTCCAACAATAAGGAAGATGCATCATTTTTTTTTATTGCGTAGTTGGATAAAAAATACTAAAATATACTGATTAATACAATTTAATTCATTTATGTTCGTTTCGATAACAATTTAAAAAATATTTAAAAATCTATCAATTTGAATAGAATGAAACGACCGCGCAAATCGCCATTTTATTGTGACGTCTCGAGGCACAATATTCATAGCTTGCTCCATGCTTTTTAATTAAAGCGCAGTTAATTTAAAATTTTTGTGCTTTGACAGTTGAAGTTTGTTAGTGTTAAAAGCTGTTATTTTCACAGAAACCAACAAGAAGACGAGCTATAAGTATTGTATTGTTCCGAAATGTAATAACAATACAACAAATACACCAAATAAGCTGTTTTTTACTGTTCCGCGCGAACAGTCACATACGAGTAATCAAGAGCTCGGGGCATTTATGCCTGATGACGTCATACCTGTGGCGCTAGCGTTTATGGTCACATGATTTATTTTAAATAATCATTCAATTTTAAAATGGATTATTTATAACAAAGTAGAATCAACAGAAGTAATTTTTGCTGATTTAATATTTAATATATTGGATTAATCGGAAAATGCTATTTTAACTAAAAAAATTTATTAATGCATGTTCCTTATTGGTCAAAATACGTATCCGTACGACTGCGCCAGTAATATTTTGGTTAATAATAACTCCTTTTTTAAAAAGGTTATAAAATTTATTAACGATTATTGGTAATTTCCAGAACATAAGCTTATAAACTATACTTTAAAAAAATATATTTTATAAAATCAACTGAAAAGCCAAAAAAATTACAAAAAAAAAATTACAACTGAAAAGCAAGAAACAAGCTTATTCTATGGAAATTTTGAAAAGGTATTGTAGGCGGGGATAAGCAAATGGTCCAGTGATAGTCTTGAAATGAAAATATTTTAATTTCTACAACAAATATGTTGTAAAAACAAGTATTTAAATCTGCTCTGAGATTTAAGAGAAAGAGGCGGTAAACCTCCTGCGAACGTAGTCAATCAAAGGCGAGTTCGATTACTAGTCACTTTAATCAATTAATTAACAAACTTATATACAAATTAACAAGTGCTGATTTAACAATAAATTACAATTGTAGTATTCTTGACCTAGTAATAATAAGTGCACGTTATCATAATGTGAAGAATTTGCTAACTTGCAGGTTCCTATATCCACGTATAAATGTAGTATTTTTGTTACCTACATTTAAGTAGAATTTTGTGACCTTGCACTTCTTTATTTAGTTCATTGTTGTTTATAGTTGCAACTTGATTTCACATTGTTGCTTATTGTTTTGTCTACTAATTAATAATTAAAAATATACTAATTCTATGGTTAATTTTATATTAAACATTCTGCCCCCCGAAAGAATGTTGAGTTGCTGCCCATTTTGATGTTCTGGTTAATTTGGAATTAAACATTCTGCCACCTTCAGATTAGTAAAAAAAATTGATTTGTTTAGTAGATGCTACCTTGCCGTGTGTTTGCCAATTTCCAATCCAATTCGTTTCTGTTTAATGCTTCTTGGTAATTGCTTCATATTTAGTTCCGCTTTTTCTTAACTTTATCTGCTTCAACTTAACCTGTATTCTTCATTGCTTCTTCTTAATTATACTGCGTTGTCTTCTTCACCTTGTCTTCTCAATTGTTTGGTTCGTTACTTCAGTTTCGTCTTAAATTGTTTTCTTCACTTTATATTCTGCTTTAGTTTCTTCTTAACTTTATCATCTTGTTCACTTTGTCTTCTTGATTGCTTCTTCTTAACTTCTTCTTCTACTTAAATGCTTCTGTTTCATTGTTTCTTCTAAACTTCTGCTGGTTTGTAAGACCACTTTTTTGCTTTATGTTTGATTCTTCGTTATAAACTTCTCCTAGTTTGTAGGACCACTTCTTTGCTTTATGTTTGTTTCTTCGTTATAAACTTCTCCTAGTTTGTAGGACTACTTCTTTGCTATTGTTTGTTTCTTCGTTATAAACTTCTCCTGGTTTGTAGGACCACTTCTTTGCTTTATGTTTGTTTTTTCGTTATAAACTTCTCCTGGTTTGTAGGACCACTTCTTTGAACTTCGCATACTTGAATTGGATTGGAATTGGGATTGGACTTCGGTATTTCGCTATTGATTGATGAGATGTCATTACTTTGGCACATTTGCAAGATTTGATTGTTGGTTGGCAGTTTAGCAGTTTGGAATATTAGTATCTTGAGAATTTGGCATTGATGTATTTTGGCAGATTTTCACGTTTTGATAATTTTGCTAGGTTGATCTAAAAAATAATTAATTAAATTTTGTTGTTGCAGGAGAGATGCTTTACATGATTTTAATCATGTAAGTTGCGCCCCTCCACAGTACTTGATGTTGAAATAAAATTCTAGATAGCATTTGACGAATTTCTTCTAGGAAGAACTTGAACTCATTCTTCCCGTAACGCTGCATGCACGCCTTCTGTGATGATTTCTTCTAAGTATTTGTGTAGACATTTCGACTTGGGTTCTTCTTAGATTTAGTTGGTCTGAATTTTTTGTGATAGTTACTTGGGTTATTGTCGCTGTTGGACCTTGTTGATTGATTGTTGTTGCTGAGTGGATCAGATTGATTGTTGTCTCTGAATTGACCAGATTGATTGATTGTTGTCGCTGATGGACTTCGTAATTGGTGTTGATTGATGTTGTATTTTCTCCTTCCCTGGAGATGGTGTTTGTTGGTGTTTTCTCCTTTCCTGGAGATTGTGTTTGCTGGTGTTTGTTGGTGTTTTCTCCTTCCCTGGAGATGGTGTTTGTTGGTGTTTTCTCCTTCCCTGGAGATGGTGTTTGCTGGTGTTTGTTGGTGTTTTCTCCTTCACTGGAGCTGGTGTTTGATGGTGTTCGTTGGTGTTTTCTCCTTCACTGGAGCTGGTGTTTGTTGGTAATCTTCGTTGTGGACCGTATCTTCTGCTGCTGGCTCGTTAGTTTCCTCGAAGGACCATATTTAAATTTGTTTTTTTTTTCTTCGCAGACTGTATCTTCTTATTTGATGATGCAATGGACCTCTGGGCCGTTAGCAGCCTTACTAACGAATTTTTTGGCTTGGAACCCAGAAGTCCAGCTGTTTGGACGTAGTCACTCAAAAGCGAGTTGGAATGCTAGTCACTTTAATCAATTAATTAACAAACTTATATACAAATTAACAAGTGCTGATTTAACAATAAATTACAATTGTAGTATTCTTGACCTAGTAATAATAAGTGTACGTTATCATAATGTGAAGAATTTGCTAACTTGCAGGTTCCTATATCCACGTATAAATGTAGTATTTTTGTTACCTACATTTAAGTAGAATTTTGTGACCTTGCACTTCTTTATTTAGTTCATTGTTGTTTATAGTTGCAACTTGATTTCACATTGTTGCTTATTGTTTTGTCTACTAATTAATAATTAAAAATATACTAATTCTATGGTTAATTTTATATTAAACATTCTGCCCCCCGAAAGAATGTTGAGTTGCTGCCCATTTTGATGTTCTGGTTAATTTGGAATTAAACAACAAGCTTATGTTATGGAAATTTGGAAAAGGTATTGCAGGCGGGGATAAGCAAATAGTCCAGTGATAGTCTTGAAATGAAAATATTTTAATTTCTACAACAAAAATGTTTTGTAATGCTTTGCTTATCCCCGCCTGCAATACCTTTTCCAAATTTCCATAGCATAAGCTTGTTTTTACAACATATTTGTTGTAGAAATTAAAATATTTTCATTTCAAGACTATCACTGGACCATTTGCTTATCCCCGCCTACAATACCTTTTCAAAATTTCCATAGAATAAGCTTGTTTCTTGCTTTTCAGTTGTAATTTTTTTTTTGTAATTTTTTTGGCTTTTCAGTTGATTTTATAAAATATATTTTTGTTTGTAATTTTTTTTGGAATTTAGTAGATTTTTTTACGCAGTCGTAATAATCTAGTTCATACATGGAAAAGAAAAAGTCTATACATAAATCTAAACTAGTGTAGTAACCTGGCAATACCTCAGCTGGTGTATTCGGACCTTACAGCTTTGTGAGCGGTATTGTAATCGAGTGCAGCTCGAAGAGCGGCACGAGATTGCAATACGGCTCACAATGCTGTATTGGCGATTATAAGACGACCGCACCACTTAGATCTCGCATCGAACTTGCAAGTTTCGACTGTGCACTTGTGGGAGTGTTATAATCGGCTTTATCACTCCAATTACCACATCTGGATCAACTTGTAAATAGAAATCATTACCAGCTATTGTAAGTAATGGCAATAATTCTTCAGTGTTAAGAAAATCGGGACGAGAATCAAGTCTCTCTATGCACAACGTGTAATAGGTATTGCCTGCAAGAAGAATGCGATCTAAATCAGATGGTTGCCAATCATTAATAGGTTTGGATGTGGTATATGTAATAGCTGTAGCTGCATTTGCAGTACATTGACGTCCTCTCGAGTCTTCGTGAAAACGTTCACTTCCTTGGTGGAAGGTTCCACGCAAAATACATTTTTCAATTCCAATTGGTTTGAAGGCATTTTCTTCTGTGATTACTGACAAGTTATCGGTTTGTGATACGATTATTTCATAAACATTATCATTCATTTCCTGCGTAATAGTGTTATAATTAAGCCGAACATTGGAATACAAATGATTGTTTAGTACAAGCCATTATAGAGCCCTTTTAATTTTGTTAATATTGATTAAATTAAGGATTAAATACTGTCTATTATTTGCAACGTTTTGTAACGTTTTCGAAACTATGATTATCCCAGCACTTTTTATAGAAATTGGTAGTTGTTCAGCAATTTCCTCAATTTGTTACGCAAAGAGAACTGCCTGGCCCTTAAACCCTTGTTGCCCAAATCGACCACCTAGGCGCACCACTTTCAGAAATGGTTTTATTCTTGAAATCAAACGTATTTTCATTTCACTCAAACATTCCAATTCTGGCGGTATAGGAAGCACTGTCATATTATTCCAAAATGCATTCGGTGGTATTTTATTTTTCAATAAGTGTGTTGCGCACCGGTTACAAGAATTAATTGACTTGGACTATCTAATGGTAAAACATTCGACTGATCTTTAGAAATCACCCTTGTTTGTTTTTGGTAACATAATTTGTTGCAAATGTAGCATACGTAATTAGCGGATTGTGATATAGAATCAATGAATACTGAGTCATCCGAGAAAAGTTGTCGTTGCCGATAATGTCGTTGAGAATTTACCCTTAAAAGTGAAAGTCTATTATCTCTAGATGTTGATGACTCATCAGTTATAAATTGACGAGTATTAATTCTCATAGACAACAATCTACGAGATCTTGTTGTTGGAGATTCATCATCACGTATCTGAGACGCATGCGTCCTCATAGATGACAATCTAGAGGATCGTGTGGTTGGAGATTCGTCGTCACGTACCTGAGATGCATGCATCCTCATAGATGACAATCTGTGAGATCGTGTGGTTGGAGATTCGTCATCGCGTATCTGAGACGCATGCGTCCTCATAGATGACAATCTATGGGATCGTGTGGTTGGAGATTCGTCGTCGCGTATCTGAGACGCATGCGTCCTCATAGATGACAATCTATGAGATCGTGTGGTTGGAGATTCGTCGTTCCGTACCTGAGACGCATGCATTCTCATAAACGATAATCTTTGAGATCGTGTCGATGGCGATTCCAGCTCAATGGTTTTGGATGTCAGTAATTTTTGTTTACTAAGTCTATTAATTCGACATTGATTAGATTCCTGATTTTTACGATACTTAGCCAATCTTATGGAAGTTTCATTCAGTACTATTTTCTTTTTTGTGGGTGACTGGCTATTATACCTAAGACGAATTTGGTCTCTCAAATGTTGCAATCTTTCCTGACGCGATGCCGGAGACTGTGTTTCGCGACGTGCATCTTCTTCTTAGGCTTTTTTAGTTTTACGAGAAATATTTGCACTAGACCGACGTTTTCGAGCACGCGGCATTGTGAGTTATATAATGTACAAACGAATATTAACTTACACACTATAATGTACTCTTAGAATGTACTATACTGAATCATATACCGCCATACCTAATCACAAAAACGAA
Source organism: Cantharis lateralis (assembly GCA_963170105.1). NCBI lineage: Eukaryota > Metazoa > Arthropoda > Insecta > Coleoptera > Cantharidae > Cantharis > Cantharis lateralis. The sequence continues at coordinate 18,834,188 of OY720629.1, forward strand.
ATATTACCCAACTGAATCGAAAATTAATAAAAATTTAACTTACATACAATTAATAATATTGAATAATATACCCTAGTAAAGTAGCTGGATGATTTCACTAACGAACGTGATAATAAAGTTTCAATGTTGTAGTTTCATAAACTTGAGTAATTTATATTACCTACCCACCTACTTCTTATCGGTTTTAAATGTTTTAAATGCAAAAAGTTTATTTTATTATAGTTTTTTGAATCAATTTAATTTGATAATATGAAATCGACAGTGGTCAAACTGGAGATCATAATTATTACCAGTGATTATTATTTATTATTAATATGTGGTGGATAAAAAATTTAATCGATCTTCAATTTTACTTTTATTTAACAATTTTTTTATCCCAAGTTACTTTTAAACGTAGTTGTATATATTTTGTGATCTCCTCTTCGAACCCTTCATTTTGATACTCCACTCGATAGGTGGAAAAAAAAATTTCAGGGCGTCCAATAAGGCGTTTGGTGGGCGCCATTTCGAATTTTAATTAATGTCATGTCTTTAAGGACACTCACAAGATTAAGACGAATCGATTGTCGTAAGAATAATCAAAATCGGTCCACGCGTTTTGCCTCTATAACGCCACAAAGGAACATACATACATACATACATACATACATACATACATATTGTCATGTTTTTTTTTGATTAAATGATAAGATTTAGTTTAATAAAATGAAATTATAATAAAAGTTATGATTATTTCGCCGCACGAAGGATCTTGAAATTGTATATAAAATTAAGTAAGTAATCGGGAATTGTTGTCCTAAAAAGAAGGAAGTTTAAGTTAAAATTCATCAAAAAATATTTATTTGCCTAATAAAATAAAGATGACTTAAAAATTATTTAATTTATTGTTAAACGATAAGGATGTTTTTAAAATCATAATATCCTTGAATGAAAGGACAAGTTGAATGATGATCGATGCCATTAATGATAATTCATAAAAAGTTAATTGTTAAAGTGCAATGTGAAGTTAAAATTAAGACTACACACTCACCAAAATTGAATTTCCCGCATTGAATTGATTTTCAAAAATTGGCAATTGTGGTTTTAAAAGGAAGAAAGGGAGATTGCGGCCTGAGAAATGTAACGAGCATGTTGCTAAAGTTTACGTCTATTTTTTGATAATATAAAAATTTTGAAGAAATTTGAGAAAGATGCCGCAATCGTATTGAGAGGGTGTGCTAATCAGTTAAATTGGGAAGAGAACAAGAAAATTTACAATTCGACCTGAAAAAAAAGGAAAATTAATAAATGATTCGATGCAGAACTACTGTGAGGAACCGATCAACATCTGTACCATGTAGATGGATCAACGCCACCGTAAAAACCAAACCGATCAACATCTGTACCATGTAGATTGTAGATGGATCAACGCCACCGTAAAAACCTAATTGTTAAAATCAACGTAATGCAGGGTGAGAACAATATTTTAACATTATAAAAAAACAAACATTTCTATGTGTGTTCAAATTAAAAATTATTAATTGAATCATTACGTTAAATTTTTAATAGATCTAAGCTGAAATAATTGCTAATTAATTAAAAATTAAAAATTTGACTGAATGGTATTCGCTATTCATTTAAAATTCCATTGTTGGAAATAATTTTAAAAACATCTTGCGTGATAAAATTTTAACCAAATCATCAAGGTAAACATATTATTTGATGAAATTAATCAGTCGCTGTGTTCAAAATTTTCTTTAATAATTTTAAATAAATTTGTAAATTTACTTTACTTATTGGTTTTATTATACAGAAAGAGTCTCATGTTATATAAAAAATGGTTGTACCCAAAGACAAATTGAACTTTTATTTAAAAAATTATAATTTTAAAATTAACTCTGGGGTGCATCGCAATATATATAGACTGTTAAACACATAACCCTCCTTTGCGTAGCGCAGTCGGGTAATAAAAACGTGCATTATTAAAAAATATGTCACATTATTTTATGCGTTATTCGTTTTCGCACACATCTCTGTCGCACTTGGTTTGAGTGTTGGGCTCCACTAATATAAAAAATGATAGAAACATAATATATTGTCATGTTTCAATTTAACACATACCTCTTAATTAAGATTTAACATTAAAAACAAGAATAAAAGTTGAAACCTTTATAATTAAATTTTGCTGTAAGAACTTAAGATTACTTTTGATTAAATTTTTATGATGATAATTAATTCGGTTTCACATATTGTTTGATTTTTATTAAGAAAAGAAGGCACATTTGAGATCTTGTATTAGAATTTTCAGCATATTTAAAATTTAAAGATGATTTTGGTCCACGATCTTTAAATGAAAAGACAAACGCCAAATTTATCAAAGAAGCCATGGCATTAAACTTTGTTTATTATTAAATTAGTGTTTTTAAATAATAAGTGAATACGTGAGCAAAGTTAAATAGTGCGCCGAATAGACAAAAGTTCCACCACTGCAAAACTCGAACGTTTAAAAATTTGCTAAATTAAAGGAGGGAGAATAATTTTAAAAGTAACTCATTCTGGGTAAAACCGTCAACCAGTCAAGTTCGGGAATTTTAAAGCCCAGGGTCAAAAATTTAAGTTTTTAATTTAATTGCAACTGACAAATGCAATTGAGTCATTTTACTTACCTGAAGATTGCAAATTCAGAGTAAGGGTGTTTGTACCATTTCGTTGAAACCAAGAATTGAATCCACACTTGACCAGATTTTATGACCAACAATTAACGTAGCAGATGTACCAATAGATGATTGGAAAAAGCAGTAGCAAATCACAACAGATGAGCAGAATAAACAGCAGCAAATTTTAAGAAGACTTCAATAACGAATAGGGTGAGAACAATTTTAAAAGCGCAAAACAATTAATTTTACGTTTAGTGACACCACGATAAAATTGATTATTTGATATTAGTATATTTTGCCACAAAATTTGGAACTTAATCTAGACAGTTGAAATAATTTACTCATTTAAATTCGTTTAATTTCCAAATTTCGGTGTATTTGTTTTATTTGGTGAGCCGATGTTATGCGGTTTAAGATCAAAAACATCACAATTTTCTATAACAATTTATAAATTACAACTTGATCAAACTGTGCCTTTTTTGTAATATTTGAAATTTCGTTTTATAAGTGATTAAATTACATTTGATATTTATAACTTGTTTAATTTTTCATCATAAAGATAATCATAAGAATCGCAAGCTTTATTAATAGTGATGGGTGTTCCAAAGGTAATTATTTAAGTTTTTTTTGTATTAAGATACGCTTTTACGCTTTTGAACATCGCAATATGTAGGTCGTGATTGCAATTTCAAGCGATATGAAATTTATTAATTTGGTTTTAAATGCACCACCTATCGGTCAATAGCAGCAAGTTTATCCTAGTTTATCCATTATAGAACCCCAAATATCTCAATATTATTCCTGTTGATTATTTTTGACAAATATATGATACAAAAAATTTTCAGACGACCCTCTTAATAGGTTTCAGTATTTTGGCCAGAAATATCTAAAATCGAATCCACTGGGCAATGCATAAATTATCGATTTTTTGTTTTTAGATTATTTCACCTCAATTGTGTCACGAAATACAAGATTATGAAATTTTGGACGGAGAAGATAGTTTGGATTCGAGAATTAAGATAAATGTTGATAGAAAACAACGAACAGAAAGAGGTTAGTTGCATTAAAATCTGGGATTCTAATGAATAATGATATTTTAGAGATTTTGATTCTATTACATTATATCATCACACAGTAAGAGAATATAGAATAAATAATATTCCATACAAAAAACACAAGCTTTGGTTCATATACATAGGTCCAATCAATTTGGTGTAAATATTTACACTTTAGACTCTACACACTTTGTGTAATTAATTCACTACAGTTGATCACAATTTTAACTAGATCAATATTTTAACAATCTCAAAAATACAAACGCACCTGTTAGAACTAAAATTTTTATGATAAACTATTAGTTCATGAACTGCCAGTTTATCGCCTGATGATGCCCATTGTATGGTAATAACGTTTGAAATTATTATAACGGCTTGTATTTATTTGGTTAGTATTAGATTGATCAGTATAAAAACTGTCAGTATTTTAAATAAATGGTCAGTAATAAAATTATTGAAAATTATAAGATTCATTTATAAATTGGAATCAAAATTTAGCGGAATAATTATAACGTAATTTTATTAATGTAAGTAAATGGAAAAAGATGAACACTATCTACTAATTATTTAAAAGTATAAAATAAAAGTACAAAGATGTTACGCCTATGATTATTCAAATGGAACTAATACACCAAAATTGTGCGTATCCATTACAAGTAAAATAATTATTTGATCAACTTTTGAAATGGCTTTCACGTGCCGTTCTTACACTCATAAAAATTATTTCTTTAGTAAAACAAATGTGTTTCAAATTAAAGAAATGCTATTTTTGTATATAAGCAACCAAACCATTTTTTTTAAATAAGAATAATTATATACTTCGCTGGTTGCCTGGCAAAACAGTTGATCTAATTTTTAGAAAATTTTACAGGAGAGCTGTTTTTAACTTTGAATCATTAATTGCTAAGCTTGTATGGCGTTTCTAGATTTGGCGATATGAGTTTCTTTCATATACTAGTAGCATCAAAAATATACGATTTTGCCAGACTGTAGAAATAGCGAAAATACATTATAAAATGAAATAATCCAATTTTCGTAAAAAGTCGAGATAAACGGTTTTGCCAGGCAACCAGCGACTTGTTCAGAAGAAATAATATTGTTTGAACAATTAATAATCTTAAAAATATAGAAAGTTTTATTTTAAAAAAAAAAGTGTTTATTTTTAATATTTCATTTATTTATGTTAAGAATATATTTTTGAAGTGAGCTTATATTACAAACTAATATTTTTCTTGTCTAAATCTTATAGAATTTTTAGGATACTCTTAAGTCATTTTTATTATTATTAATCTAGCTGGTAGCATAGTCTTATATAGACATATTATGTCTGCTATTTTTACCAACCTAAAATAAATACATAGAAATACAATCTTATCCGTCTTCCTGATCTTGTAGTTATGTGTTGCTGGGTTTTTAATATACCTGCTGGAGATATCGGCGGTAATGGAATCTTGTCAGGTTTCGGTGTCGTCTGTTGTGATTCACTGTTCGTTACCATGTACGCTGGTTTAATACGATCTATTGATATTGCTACGTGTTTTCCATTTCTTTCAATTTTGAAAATCTTTTCTGTTCTTGCCAAAACCTTGAAGGGACCATCATACGTTGCTTGTAACGATTTTCTTACTGCGTCGTGCCTAACAAAAGCATGTGAACAGGTAGCTAGGTCTTTGTGCACGAAAATTTTTCTATCGCCATGGTTACTGCCCGGTGCTGGTCTTATCTGGTGAAAATGTTTACGTAATTGAGAAACCATATTTGAGGGCTCGCTGGAAAACGGACTATTATGAAATATTTCTCCTGGTACCCGAATATTTTCGCCATAAATTAATTCTGCCGCCGTTGCGTTGATATCTTCTTTAAAAGCGGTTCTTAAACCTAAAAGTACTATTGGTAACGCTTCCACCCACGTTTCATTGTTCTCCAAGGCATGGCATTTAATTGCGCTTTTGAGCTGTCGATGCACCCTTTCGATCATTCCGTTTGCCATTGGGTGATAAGCGGTTGATTGAATGTGTTCTGCTCCTAAAAGTTTGGATAAATTTCTAAACACGTTTGATGTGAATTGTCGCCCCTGATCGGTTGTTATTCGTGCTGGTACACCAAATCTGGATATCCACGATGCTACAAAAGTATGAGCTATTTCTTCCGCGGTAATATCTCGAATTGGAACAACTTCAATCCATCTAGTGAATCTATCGATCATCGTCATGCAGTACGAAAACCCGTTAGAGTATGGAAGTGGACCAACTAAGTCCAGGTGAATGTGTTCAAAACGTTTTGTGGGAGCCATGAATTTTCCAAGCTTTGGAACTGAACTGAACTTTTGTTCTCTGACATGGAATGCATTCTCTACACCAGTGTTTTACGTCTTTATTGATTGCAGGCCATACGAAACGCTTTGTGATTAGTTTAGTTGTTGCTCTTCGTCCTAAGTGTGCCAAACCGTGCATTTTCTTAAATATCGCAAACCGCGTATTCTTGGGAACCCATGGCCGAATATTATTGGTACTTGTGTCGCAAACCAACTCGATTTGTACTTCTGGACAGTATATTTTTTTAAGTTGTAGGGAATGTTTCTTTCTGTAAAAACATTTTAATTCGTCGTCATTTTCTTGATCTATAGCTAATTTTTTATAATCTAATTTGTAATCTTGACAATGTATCTGCGGGAATGTTCTTGATACCGTTGATGTGTCGAATATCTGTTGAGAATTCTGCCCTGTTAAGAATAGAAGTCGTATCTACAATTTAGAATAAATTCTGTTTATGATGTTCACAGCTTGAAAATGAGTATATCAACTTGGCCGTTTTGACTCAAAGTCCTATATATTCTTTTTATGGCTCATAATTAGCTCTGAAGTTTAGTCATATCTGAGAAATAACTAGATTTGGTAGGTGCATTAATCGTATTTGTAAATATTAGAAAAATAAATATTTTTGTCAGTTACGACTTTTATTCTTAACAGGGCAGAATTGTCAAATGAAATCTAGATATCTATATTGTCGTGGCGAACTATGATCTGTTTTCTGCTTAAAGGCAAATATCAATGGTTTATGATCCGTGAAAATCGTAAATTCTCTTCTTTCTAACGAGTGTCTAAATTTTTTAACGCCTTCGTAAACAGCTAACAATTCGCGATCGTACGCGCTGTATTTTTGTTGAGCGGGGGTTAATGTTTTCGCAAAAAATGCAAGTGGTTGCCATTCTTTCTCTATTTCTTGTTGCAAAACCGCACCAATTGCTAGATTTGATGCATCAACCATTATTGATAAAGGCATGTTCTGTGCCGGGTGCGCTAGTAACGTGGCATTTAGAGGTTTTACTGTATCTTCATTAGAAATAATTATTTCTGTTTTAACATATAAAAAGTATTATCATAGATGAATTTTTGCAATCGATATATTACCAGTGTGGGAAACTTTTTGTAGAATTTAATGTACAATTTACAGTTTTTTAAATAAATTGTGCAGATTTTTAATAATATTATCTGATATTATAAGTTGTAGCAAACAAATCACCGGTTGATTTTTCTAAAACAAAGACAATTCCTGTACGATTTCCAAATCTTAAGTTACAGTTCTTCCACTTCCAGACTCTAATAGGAATTACTCTAGTTTAAGTTATAGTCCAAGATCCGACCGTATGATTACTGCACTCATCTGTTTTTTAATCAATTTATAATTTTTGTGGATATTTATTGATAGAGAAATACGGTTTTGCCGGGTTGCCTATCAAAATATGGCCGCAAGTACTTTAAATTAATGTTTAAAGATACATAAGAGCGAGAGAAAGCTAGGGCATATACCTGCATATACCGTCCATCTGACAAGGACGCAGTGTACCAGCTGCGTCGTTTGCATATGCTGCGATGGTTGCATATTATACTACGATGGTAACACATACGGTGGTAACATACGATGGTAACCTACGCAATAGTTTTAAAACGACGAAAAGCTGGCACACTGCGTCCTTGTCTGTTGGACGGTGTGTGCGCTAACTTTCTCTCGCTCTTATGTATCTTTAAACGTTGGCAATCCCTATTTGCGGGCACTTTTAAATAGGCAACCGCATTCCATCGTTTAGAGACAAAAATAAGCTTTAATTTGATATATAATTTATTAAGATACGTTATGAACGAAATTATTTGTTAAATTAATTAAATTAATTTTAATTTAAAAGTACTTGCGGCCATATTTTGATTGCCAACCCAGCAAAACCGTATTTCTCTATCAATAATTATCCACAAAAATTGTATTTTGATTAAAAAAACAGATGAGTGCAGTAATCATACGGTCGGATCTCGTACTATTAAGTCATTAGTCCTCAGGCATACAAAAACATTTCATCATTCAGCAAGAATTTAATTTTTTATGTTAAAATTTTATAGTTCATGATGTAATAAAGAAAATAAATACTTATAGTAAATTAATGATTTAAACCTACCGAATCTCGTTCACAAGCAAAACGAACGTCTATCTCTGTTTGTTGTGCTGTTCCGCACATTACTCTCGCTTGCTAGATATTTTCAAACGCGTTTGCCGCAAAGAAAGCTGCACTTAAAACCATCTGTCATAGTATATTCAAAAACTATATAAAATAAGGAATATTTTGATATAAAATTTTTCCATGTACTTTATGGTTTAGTTCAACCCTGAAAATACTCTTTTTCTCGCGCCGCTCCCGAGTTAACGCTGCCACTTGCAAGTGGCAGACAAGCAGTTTTATTACTCATTATTTGCAACGTTCTTTCAACCTATATGGTCAAAAATTTTGTACCTTATGGTTTAGTTAACCTGTACGCTGGCTCCCGGACTATTCCTTCTTATTATGTTTAATAATTTGTAATTAATTACTGTCAAATCGTATATTTTAAATTATATATACTATGTATATATCGCTTTTATACACACTCCTTTTAATTAGTGTTTACTGTTAGGAGTGTGTCTAAACTAAATAAATAAATAAATGAATATTTTGATAGGCAACCCGGCAATACCGTATTTCTCTATCAATAAAATCATACGGTCTGATCTTACGTTAGACTATTACTACCTATAAATAAATGTGAATTTGTAGAACAAAATAAATTAATAAAGTTGTAATTTATATTTTAGATCTGGATTATTCAATTATATCATCAATAAATCAAATCCCAAATCAATTTGAAAAAGCAAATATTACTTGTATAGATCATTTCTGTGTGAATGTATCAAATTATCCATTATCTGAAATAAATAATGCAGTTAAGAATATACCAAGTAGTGCATTTCAAGGATATCAAGGAGATATTTTTGAAATAACAAATAGACTGAGTCCTGAAGAAGGGGAACCGTTATGCGTCACAACGCCACAAACTATATTTCCTGAAAAAGCTAATAACACAAATAATAAAGAGGTATTTATTGTGAATATTGAGAAGAAAAGGCAAGGAATCATAATTAGGAAATGTAGGTAAGATTATTTATTTAATAAATTAGGATTATTAACTTGTGAAAATGTAATATATTAAAAACTCAAAAATTACACAAGTTAAACAAACGATTGAAATTCTTTCGATCTTTAATATTGCGATACAGAATGTATCTCCATCAGAAATAATTATTGAAAGTTATAATTAAAAATTTACTAGGGAACGAAATGAGTCTATTGCCATTTGGCCAGCCATCTGTATAGCATAAAACTATGCAGTAGTCCGTAAATCAAGGAAAAAACCTATATAATCGTTTGTTTAACTTGTTTAATTTTTGAGTTTTTAATATATTAGATTATTTATTTATTAATTATTATAAATTGATATTAATGATTATTTTTTAAATTTTTTGAAGAGAAAGTAAAACTGGACGATGTGGAAGGGCTACTTTTCCAGAAGGTTACATTGGTGAATGTACGCAGAGATATTCACAGGTTCGCTTATTAGCATATAATAACAAAGGAGGCGAAGATGGAGCTGTATTTGATACTTTTTCTATACCATCATGTTGCGTATGCTCTGTAAAGAAAACTAGTAAATAATTGCTTTTAAATCAAATATAAAATTATAGCTGAAAATATTTCGTAAATTTTTTTTCAAAATACCCATATATCAACAAAGCGGGCTATTTAAAAAAATAATAACAAATCTATAGTCAGATCATCTTCACTAATTTATTACTGTGTGCTGATGAGATCATGCTACAGTGTATAATCCGGAAAATAATAATAATATGAATAAGATCAGGGGGCTTTTTGGTGCACTGCACTGTCTCGTTTGATGCACTTGTGCATTGTCTCTTTTAAAAAGAGACAGTATCCATCTATAGATTAACGTAACTCTATGGGAGAATCATAACCTCCCAGGTAAAATCGTTTGACGTTTTGAATTAAAAGTGAGGATAAATTATAAGGGAGAGGTTCAAGTTACGGCAAAAGTAACTTTAGGAAGTGGTTAATAGCAAATACCTTAAACTTTAATACCTGTCACTCTTACGCAAAACGTGCGACAAGTCGACTACAACGCCTCTATACGACTGGAAGTAATATTTTACGGTGTACCGTCAATTCGTCGCAGACAATTCGTCGCGGCAAATTCGTCGCACGCGGCAATTGGGCGCAAGTGACAATTTGTCGGAGTAGAGAATTTTTGATGTGGAATGCTTATCATAGGTATTTTAAGAATTGTCATAACCACTTAAATGTTAAGATAATACAAATAAGGTGTGCAATTAAAACTGATTAGACCAACCGGATGTAATTAAAGTAAAACGAATACTATTATGTATTAAATCATGTTGGATGCACTTTTAGAAAGTGTATTCAGTTATTAAAATTATTATCGCTTATCATAAGTATTTTAACTACTGCGATAAATAAGCACTTAAATATATTATTATAATAGAAATGGATGACCGAAAAAATATATTTTTAACATTCTTCAACTATAATGATTCCAAATTATATAAGCCGCGTAAAATTTTGCTAAAAGTGCAGTTCGATATATACGTCTAATGTATAATGTTCATATAACAAGTGTTCCAAATATTCAAGAGAAATGTCTTCGCCTACAAAAATATCAACCGAGATCGTTCGAATTATGAAAGACGCATACTTAGAATTAATAAAAAATCCTGAAGATATAGAAAAATGGATAAAAATAGGATTTAAAAAATACGATTATTAAATTCGACTCTTAACATCAATGAATTAAGTAATGGTAGTAGAAAAAAAATTGATAATCATCTAGGATTGATCAAAGGTAGGAATTTTATTCATTATATATTTATTTAAAAAAAATTATGTTATTTTGTTGAAGGTTATGTAACACACATTATTATTATCTGCGTAGGAGAGGAGGCTCTATAGTAAATAATGGGAAACGTCGAAGTGATCGAATTAAATGGGAAGTAGTACAGTCTGCTTTTAAGAATCGTGTAAGAACAGGTGTAATTATTAATTTAAAACATATGGATCCTAACACCTTCCTAGAAGATGCTCAATTTCTTTACGCAACCAGAGTAAAAAATACTTTAAAGTCTCATCAGCCGCTACTTAAAATTAATGCCGATTTATGTTGTGAGTTTTCCCAAAACACAGGTGAAGAAATTATTAAGGAATTGAAACACTTCAATACTCCTATAATGCTATCGTTGATTCGACTACAGATTTGAAAGGATGGTGGAGTACAAATATCCAAGATAATATTATAGTACAATTAGAGGATTTTCAAGAACGCAGAAGTGGCTGGAGTTTAACGAGCATAATAAACTTGGCTGTTAATTTTAATCGACGTGAACCATTCAGAGGATCATCATACATACCCTTACCTAAAGACATCGCAAATAAGAAAGCCTGCATCAACATTATTAATGAAGATCAGGCATGTTTTGCATGGGCAGTGGTGTCAGCATTATATCCTGCAAAAATGAATAATCATAGAACATCTTCATACCCTCACTATTCTACTGTTCTAAATCTAGAAGGAATTTCATTACCAATGACCCTAAGGCAAATTAAAAAATTCGAAAAGAATAATGATATTTCTATAAATGTTTTCATATTAAAACCTATAGGAAAACATCATGATGTTGTACCTACTTTGCTAACAAAGAATTTTACAACAGATGATAGACATATCAATTTACTTTTAGTGGAAGATTCTTATAATAATAATAATAATGATGATGATAACGGGGATGGCGAGAATGAAGATGATGTTGATGATATACCCGCAATAAGATACCACTTCTGCTGGATTAAGAATCTTAGCAGATTGGTTAGTGCTCAGCTGAATCAAAATACTCATAAGAAAAGAATATGCAACAGATGTCTTCATTATTTTTATAATGATGAGAAATTGAAAAGCCATTAGATTGATTGCGGAAACACGAATAATTGCAAGATTCACACGCCTTCCAATGGCGATGTAATCAGATTTACAAATTTTAAAAATAAGGAGATGGTACCATTCGTTATATACATGGATATGGAAAGTATTTTGAAACTGATAAATGAGAAACGTGGAGAAAAAACTCAACTGTATCAAGAACATGTAGCATTTAGTATAGGATATTACTTTAAGTGTAATTATGATAATTCCTTATCATATTATAGAAGTTATCGTGGAAGTGATTGTGCTAAATGGTTTGCCCACGAACTTCAACAAATTATCGAAGATGTTGAACCTAATTCTAATTAGAGACATTGCACTACAATTTGAAGGACGTGTATCTTTACTTCCAGTGAACAAGGATAAATACATTTCATTTAATAAATTTGTAAAAGGCAGTAAATTAATGTTCAAATTTATTGACTCCTTCAGGTTTCTACCATATAGTTTAGACAAATTAGCGTCTTATTTAACAGAATTAAAAAATGTTAAAAATGAGTACCCAAACAACGATTAATATAATATATTAAGACGTAAAGAGGTGTTCGCTTATGATTATATTAAGTGTGTTGCTAATCTTGAAGAAACTGAATTACCGGCAAAATATGAATTCTGTAATCGTCTAACGGAAAGTGGAATAAAAGATTGTAACGTGTCAAAATTGGTTTTGACCGTTTCATTTCGTTTTCAAGCTACGCCGCTGGATCGCTTTAGTTTTGGAAAATATGTGTGGTTTTGATAAGCGCCATTACACGGAAATTTCGAAAGGAATGGACGTGTAATCTTGGTGTTTGTCCATTTTTAGTTTCTATTTGTTTTAACATCATTTAATTTTGCCGGATTAGCGGGTAAATATAATATTTTCGTACAATTTAATTTGTTTAACAAATTATTTTTAGCACCCAGGTTACTGGTAGTTCGTTACAATTATTATTCGTTATTTGGTTTATCAACTTTATGTTTTCGTCGTCGTGAAATGGAGATTTATCTGTGTTGGAAATCTTTTATCCACCCATATGGTTTCTTACCTTTATTTTTGGTTTTTCGATGACGTTGTTTTAATACGTCACCTGTTGGAAGAATTGGGGGGATGACGAAATATTTTGAGTGCGAGAATGGTTTACTTTACCCTTTTTGAATTTTGATTCCTGATGGTTGGTTTTTGTTCACAAGAGGATGTTTCCTTGTGAAGTGTTTATACTGGATGGGTCAAAATATCATTTCAAGTTGGAGAGCCAAACTTTGCAGATTTTCCTTTTTACCATCTTTATATTTTGGGATGTCACACCTCAACTTTCAAGCAGATGATTAGATTTGAAGATGCTTCCGTGAAGATTAATTGATTTGTAGTCACACTTACTCGCTTGATGGGTCTTGGAACTGGCAGGCATGTTGATTTTTTAATGAGTATTTTGTGTTCTCTATTTTGTAGACTTTCATTCCTGGATGGTGGACCAATTGAATGATGAAGTAATGTTGTTGATTTCGAAGGGTCCTGACGGAGGAAATATACTTGCAGAGTCGCGAAATTGGTGGTACTGCATTCAGGGTAAGTCGGATAGAGATGCATATGCTTATTTATTGATGATGCTGTGTGCCAGGTTCTATTTTGAGTCAATAATCCCGAGTATTTAAAATTCGGTGTGCGATTAATCTTTGCTGGAGCATAACTTCGATTTTGTTGGGTTATCCTCTTCAAGGATACTCAACTGTATTTTTTTGACTGAGTTTACCCTTCAGGTAGATGTCGGTTCTTTAAATTTGCCATTTTTTTATTTTTTGTTTCCTAGTACATAGTCCTCAATTACGTGCTAGTTTTACTTGCCGATTATGTGTGTGTTTTATGTTTTACTCTTAATTTAGTGAATTAATTAAACATGTCGACCTCTACTATTTTTTCTATCTTTGTTTATACAATAAATCGACTCTTCACTACTTCTTAGTTTTATTTGTATCAACTGGCGTCCACTTTAACATCAATATTTCCATTTAGCTGAGGTGAGTTCTGAGTATGAAAAGGACCTAACGGAACCGAATCCACGATGTTTTCCGAAACACCCACGCTCTCGAGAACTGCGTTTTAGGTAACAAGGCTAGCTAACGCGTACAGAACATCTACGGTTAAGCAAGTGGCTGTGGTAGCGTAAATTGAGCAGTTTGCGGTACAAGATGAAGAGTACTCTCATGCTCAAAACGTTTGGGAAATGTTTAACATTCAAAATTTAGGAGAGTACTCGGACTTATATTTGAAGACAGATGTAACTCTTGACCGATGTCATTGAAAATTTCCGCGATACTTGTTTTAATGCTTATGGACTAGATCCTGCACATTATGTATCAGCTCCAGGTCTTACTTGGGATAGCATGTTAAAATAAACTAAGGTCGAATTGGATTTGATCACAGACATTGATATGTTAATGTTTGTTGAGCGAGGTATTCGAGGAGGTATCTCTCAATGCAGTAATAGGTATGCAAAAGCTAATAACAAATACATGCCTATTTACGACCAGACTCAGCCTGACATTTATCTTCAATTAGTCCGGGAGCGAGCGTACATGCGAACTAAACCATAAGGTACAAAATTTTTGACCATTTAGGGTGAAAGAGCATTGAAAATGAGTAATAAAACCGATCGTCTGCCAGTCGTAAGTGGCAGCGTTAACTTAGGAGCGACAAAAAAAGGGGCATTTTTTGGGTTGAACTAAACCATAAGGTAGTACATGGAAAAATTATATACGAAAATTTTCCTTTTTTTATGTAATTTTCAGATATCCCATGACAGACGGTCTTAAGTGCAGCCTTCATGGCGGCAGACGGGTTTGAAAATAGCTAAAAACACCCTTCAACTAAACCACAAGGTACATACAAAAATCATACATCAAAAAATTCCTCTCATCATCGAGATTTCAAAAAAAATATGACAGACGATATTAAGTGTAGCGTTCATAGCGACAGACGGCTTTAAAGTTGAAGAAAATTTGCACCGGACGAATTCTTGCAAGAGCGAACGAGTGCAGAAATACGCGGTTGAGCGTAATAAACAAGGATAGGACCGCATATATCTTGCTTGCAATAGATTCGATTTAAGGTTGTGATTTTATTAGTGGGAGACATAAGCTCCTCCCCTTTTATTTGCTGACCGATAGTTGCGTTTTAAAAATTGAACGTGAATCCCAACAACCTTTTTGCAGGTCTCTTGATTTGTTTTCAAGAAAAAAATTGTTCGTCTTTGCTAAACTAGAATAATAATTGAAAATTGTAACATTTTTATTAGCCTAATTATACAAAAATATTATTGCTTAGTTATTTATAATAAAAAATCTTGGAGATTAATTATTTCTTATACAATGTTCATTATAATAATAATAAATCAGGCATTCATTCCTTTTGGAATATTCCTACTTCATAGAAGTCCTTACGACTCGCTTTACGAGGTGAGTCACTCCTCATTTTCTCTTCTTCAATATTCTAGATTTTCGTATGTGTCTTGGTTTCGTTTACTATCTTTCTCCATACTACTCTATTTTCGCATTGCTTCTTCCAATCCGTCACACCCATAGTTTTCAGGTCGTTTATTACCTCATCCAGCCATCTAGCTCTTGATCTTCCTCTGTTCCTCGCCTCACCCGGTCTCCAGTTCATGATTTGTCTTATAACACTTTCCGGCTCTTTTCTCATAACATGTCCAAGCCATCTAATTCTTTGCGCCTTTATAAATCGTACAATGTCTTCGCCTCTCAGCATTTCGATTATTTCTGCGTTTGTTCTTATTCTATATTCGGTTTCATCAATCTTTTTTGGTCCTGCGATCGCTCTTAACACCTTTCTTTCGAATATTCTCAGCTTTTCCTCTTCTCTCTTTGTCAGATTTAGTACTTCTGCTGCATATGTGGCTACTGTTCTTACAAATGTCTTATATACTCTTATCTTCGTTCCTATTGATATATTCTTATTTTTTAAAATCCTTTTGTTTGCGTGGAATGCTCTCCAGCCAGCCTGTATTTTCTCGTTTATCTCTGGCGATCTCTCGTTGCTCTTGTTTAGTTGTACACCCAAATACTTGAATTTCTCTACTTCTTCAAACGTGTAGCTTCCGATTTTTAGGTCATTCCGTCGCGCATCGTCGTTTCTCTTGAATTTCAGGTACTTGGTTTTGCCTTCATTTATCTTTAGTCCCATTTCCATCGCATGTTTCTCAATTTCTTTAAGAGTCTGTATCATATTTTGTCTTGATCTAGATATAATCACGATATCATCAGCATAAGCTTGTAACGGTTCAGATTTGGCATACCCTGATTTGTTCTAAATTTAATATATTTACTTGTTTTGTTGTTTATGTTTATTGGTAAAGTTTGAAATTGATCAATTATGTGGGAGGCCCTGATATGTCATAATACACATTTGTCGAGATAATTTTGAGGTAGCGATAATAGTCGTCATTTTTGGGTTTCTTAAAAGAAGTTTCTGAATTGCAAAAGTGCTTTGAAGTGAGGTATTTGAAATAAGCCTTCCGAATTTTTTTGGGATTAATTATTGCACTTAGCTTTTGAAGATTTTATCGATTACCGTGTTAACGATAATAATCTTATCTCCTTTGGAGGATTCAATATTCAGCTCTCTTTTGTAAGTATCAATTTTGGATTTTAAAATACAAATTATGTTTGTAATTTATATTTTAGTCACAACAATTTCTATCTGTCCCGAACCTGAAAATTGCGATACAGGAAAATTGACCCTCATCAACATCTACGAGGTAATTTTGGGTATCCTCTAATTTTTTTTATTACAACAATGTTGTTTTAGGGTCTTCGTTTTACCTTTTTCTTTATTTTTCGTCGACATCGGCCCACCTTCGATCCCTGGTTATCTACCTTGTAGACGATATCCGAATAATTTTACATCTGCCTGAGAGACCTCGTAATCAGCTCTTGAGATAAGTGTTTTGTGCCGTCCATAATTTTTTATAACGTTAATTATTGATAATTTTTATTGCGCCATAATTTTGATCAATCAATATTTTTTTATTATCATTGTAAGACCAAATATAGCTATATCCGGTTAATCGTGCTTTTCGCAAGAAAAGCTATTCGCGATATTTTGGTTTGTATTTGTTTAGTAGATATAGTTAAAAATCAGAATTGGTGCTATTTTTTTTTATATATTCAATAAAATATTTCACATACGATCCAAGCGTACGTCCTGTTACTCCTTTCGCCGTCTGAGTTTTTTTTATTACGTTACTGTTCGTGGTTTGGGTAGCAGATCGCATTGAGAGGTGCATTAGTAATCACGTGGCGCCTAGGGCAAATTTGAGCCCTCTCAATTATTTTAGTTTATTTTCTTAACCGACTCAGCGGTGCTATTTTTTTTCTTTGCTCCAGCAGCTAGCCAAAGGCATTGCCATAAACCCTGAGGTTGGGGATATTCCATCCAAGCCCCTGTATCCAACTATTGGCGTGGCAAGCTATTATTTGCCGTTCCTTTGTTGATATCGTTGCTCTAGTTCCCAATTTTCTCATAACACTCTCGATTACCAAGTTGAACAGAACTGCTGACAGTGCATCGCCCTGTCTCACGCCGCTGTTAATTGCGAATTCGTTTGTTTCGTTTAATCCAATTTTCACCGTTGCACTTGAATCTCTCATCGTCATTTGTATCAGGTTTCTCATTTTTTTGGGTATATCCAGCTCAAGCATCACCTCGTAGAGTTTTTCACGTTTAACGGAGTCAAAAGCTTGTTGGAAGTCAATAAACAGCATGTGCAGCTGTATGTTATGCTCATATGCCTTTTCTGTCAATTGTTTTATTATGTGCAGCGCATCCACCGTCGAACGATCTTTCCTAAAACCGTGCTGATAATCTCCAGTCTTCTCATCAATGATTGCTTTTATTCTACTAAATATGAGTGTCGATAAAATCTTGTAGGTCACCTGTAGCAAAGTTATTCCTCTGTAGTTGCGGCATTCTTCTATATCGCCTTTCTTGTGAATTGGCACTATTCTGCCAGTCTTCCATTCATTCGGCATTTCCTCATTTCTCCAGATCTCAAGTATTAATCCGTATATTCTTTGGTGTATTTTTTCGCCTGCATTTTTCAACATTTCGCCACATATTTCATCACTTCCTGGCGCTTTTCCGTTTTTTAGCTTCTTTAATATAGTTTCAACTTCGCTGAATGTTGGTTCTGTTATTGTTTCCTGTTCTGTTCTTTCTTCCGTTTCTGCAATTACCTCTTCTTGATCATTCCGATTCAATAGTTTTTGAAAGTGCCTCTTCCATATTTCTTTCACTTCTTCTTCGCTGCTACCTTGTAGTCCGTTTTCATCTTTCATAGTTCTAGTCTTTACATTGCATTTTCTTTTCTGATACTTGATTCCAAGGTAGAATTTCTTGATGTTATTTTTGTTGCAATCTTCTTCTATTTCGTTCATGACATCGTTTAGCCATTTATCTTTCTTCTTCTTGTATGTCTTGTACGCCTCTCGTTTTTTCTCCCTGTAGATATTCTGATCTTCTTTTCTATTTGTCTTCATCCACATCAATCTTGCTTTTTTCTTGTTTTCAGATTTCTCTTCGCATTCTTCATCAAACCATTTCTTGTCTTTTGTTCGCTTTTTATAACCAACCGTTCTTTTGGCCGCTGTCTGCACAACCATTTTGATATTGTTCCATTCGTTGTCCATGTTTTGGTCTATTTGTTTGTTTCTTCAACATATTCTTCTTTGATCCTCTCGAATGCAAATTTTTCGAGTGCTAGTTTTTTATTGTTTTCTTCTTTTTTTTTGTGCATCTGCTTGTGTGCTATTCTTGCAATTACCAGATAATGATCTGAATCAATATTCGCTCCACGGTAAGTTCTCACATCTTTTATGGCTGTTTCTCTTTTTCTTGATACGCACACATGATCTATCTGGTTTCCTTCAGCCTCGTTGTTTGCGCCCGGTCTTGTCCATGTTATCTTGTGTATTGGCTTGTGATTAAACTTAGTGCTGCTTATACACATATTCAGCGCTGTTACCATGTTGCACAATCGATGTCCATTGTCGTTAGTTTTATCATGGATCGTAAATTTACCCGCTAATCCACAAAGATAGTCTTCCTTTCCTATCTGAGCATTGAAGTCTCCCAAGATTATCAATGTATCATGCTTGGGCACAATTTCAGCTATTTTTTCTAGTTCGTAGTAAAATTGTTCTTTCAAGTCATCGCTTTTCTCTTCAGTTGGTGCGTATATATTTATCATGCTCATATTTACAGGTTTCGAACTTATTCTTAGGTATGCCATTCTGCCATTTATTGGCTTAAACTGCATAATGTTTTTCCGTATATCATTCTTTACAAAGAAACCTACACCGTTTGTACCCTGCTTCTCCTCTCCAGAATATAGGAAAACGTATTCACCCACTTCTACTTCTCCGCTATCCTTCCATCTCACCTCCTGGACTGCTGCTACATTGATTTTGTAACTCGCCAGCTCTCTCGAAGCTTCATATATTTTCCCCTTCTTCAGCATCGTCCTAACATTCCAAGTACCTACTCTCCAAATTCCATTTTCTCTTTTCTTTCTTTCGCTCGCTTTTCTCCCGCATTTTCCATTTTGTTTCCCGTTCATTATTCCTTTTTCTCGCCAGTCCGTACCATATATTTCTCGTTTCGCAAGTTGCGTCAGTTTTTTGACACCTCTTGCAGACACCCATTCTCTCTGTTCCATTTCAATAGTTTGTCTTCACAAATTATTTTCTGGTAGCCCACCCTTACCCTCTTTCCAGACTTTTTTAGTTCTTCTGCTTGCTTTCTTATTTTGGCCTGTATCTTCCTCTCTGCAACGGTTAGGTCGTTATCTATATAAACTCTCTTATCAGTTAGCTGGTTTAACTTAAACTTGTTCCTCATCACCTCCATCTTTGATTCCCATTTATCCACTTCAATCACGATTTTCTCTTCGCCTATCTTGTACGCCGTTAGCAGTTTTACCTCTACAGCCAGGTTTCGTTTTATAAAGCTTTGAATCTTTTCTTCTAATGTGACATCTTTATCTGCTTCCAAGTTCGTTCCCGTGATTACCATCTTGTTTTTTCTTTTTATTATTTCCTGCAACTCCATCTTATGTTCAATTGTGTTTAATTTACTTTCGAGCTCCTCAATTTTTGTGTTGTCAGTTTCTCGTTCGCGCTTCGATTTCAGTTCGGCTTGCTTTAGTTCTTCTCTTAGTATCTTTATTTCCTCTGCTTGTTGTTCCATTTGTTCGTTGATTTTCTTGATATTTTCTCGTATTTCTTGTTTAACATCGGTATTTTCGTCTCTCACTTGTTTTATGTCTTTACTTATGGCCTCCATGAACTTTCTGATTTCATCCATCTCGCTAGTTTTCGGTTTGGTACTGTCGCTGTTCCTAGGAGGAGATCGAGTAATTTTTTTACTTCTTTTAAAAATCTCTACGGGTGCTTCGTTGTCTATTTGGAACTCTTCTGGTCTTCTCCTTTTGATGTATTCGTCTAAGTTTCCTGCACTGTTTGATCTCTGACGATTATCTTCTTTCAGTTTTTCTCTTTTCAGTTCTTTTTTATCACTCATTTAGTTTGATCGTGTTGTTATTTATGATATACTCGACACCAACTATTGTACTGGTGTATGTTGTGTTGCCTATTACTTTGGGTAGTTTTCACGTTCAAGCGGTCGTTCGGTTCAACACCTCGGAAACTTCCGCCTGATAACCTCAACGTTTTCTTCGGTTATTTCTACAAAATATATCAATACAGAATCAATCTAGCCTTATCTCAATACCTTCTGCTCCTTCTCCTGTCTTTCAGATTGCCTTTGAAGGTCTTCTCTGCACCTTTTCAAACTTTAACACCGTTAATTTCACTTATAAAACGCACTTATAAAACGCATAAAACGCACGCAATTCTCTATCTATCAATTTGTGCATATTATTTTAAATAATATTCCAAAAATGAAAATGTTAACTTTAAACTTGATTAGTACATGCAGGGACCCAGGTGCCCGGTAATCGATAAATTTCGTTGAACCTTGAATGATGTTCATTATACAAAAGTCAATTAAAAATACAGCGCTCTCTGCTTTTCTAAAGCTCCACTAAAATTTTAGCAATCTGTAAATTTTAATCAAATTTGCTGCAATAATAATATTGAAATTAATCAGAAAATTATTTGACGAAACGTCGAAGGTTGCTTCGAAAATAAACCGAATTTTTTAAATGTTTTAGTTTTAATCGAAGGATAATATATTTGCGGTTGTTCTAAAGGAATTTTTAAGACGATCTGATTTAAAACGACTTTAAAAAAAAATAAAATCTGTGTAAAATTGTATCAACTATTTTTCGGCTGTTTTGAAAACTTTCGTATTTTTAAAAGTAATTATCCGATCGGCTAGAAATTTTCTTTAGAACAGTTGTTGAAGCTTTAAGATTCTAAAAATTGAAAAACAATCAAGAAATTATATTTCGTTTTGAAAATTCTTACGACGTTATGTTGATTTTTGTTTCCTATGTGCTCCCATGTGCATGAGAGAAAGAGTACTATACATTTTCTGTCTCACTTATGCCCGCCTTAAGGAAAGCAATAAATTCATTAATTTACTATCTGTTTATTTTTAAAGCGAAGCTTTTTAACGCAGGGCACCTAAAATCTAAAATAGCGAACGGGACGTAAAAGCAAACGGAAGTGACGTCAGCGACGATCTCATTGGCTGATTCATCCACATGCGAAAATGTTTAGGCTCTTCCGGGGGTCGTGGAAATTTGAAATTTTGGCAGGGGCCGTGGTCGAGGGCACATATAACACGAAAAAAAAAACGAAAGGTGTCGTGGGACACCCGACAAAAGCGAAGCTTTTTACGCTACGTATAAATAAAATCCAATTATTATTAATATAATATTTTGATAAGGTAGTAAATTGTTATTCGGAAATGTATAGTACAATTTAGGAGCTATCATCTTCAATCGTATTTTTGTATTTCTTAAGGTTGTTAAGAAGAGGGGTGGGGATAAGCGGTGGTGGGGACTCTGCCCTATGCTAAATACATAGGAAAATGTATTCACTGCCAACTTCAAATAAACAAAATTTTAATAATTAAAATAATGAAAATTTGTTTTTTTATTAAAAATACTTAGTTTTTAATAATTTAGTTCTTAATTTTATTAATTTAAAGAGTTTTGGTCAGTTAAACGTTTTTTTTACTCATTTTAAAAAACTTTTCTTGATAGCTATCGAATCTAGATAGCTTTTCTACTATTTTTTTGAATAAAAACTTAATTTTTTCAGAAACTAAAAACAGGAATTTTTTGAAATTTAGTACACTTATTTGTAAGACTTTCATAAATATTTTGGCAAATTTTTGTAATGATGACATTTCTGATGTCGAAGTAATGACAAACCCGTCCCGTGCATTTACCGCAATGTAAAAACGTAACTTTGACATTTTTTATTTCGATAACTAAGAACAGGATTAAGTTCAAACTTTGCCAGAAGTTTCCTTATTATGCAATAAATATACTGTAAAAATTTCAAAAGCTTTTCATTTACTTCGATTTTCTTCTTAACAACCTTAATTGGTCCGTTTTGTATGGTCACAATAAGTTATTTTATATTTTATTATATTCAAATATTAGCCGCATTAATTAAAGTTGCTGCAAATTTAATTTTTTTCATTAATTTTTTAGACATTTATGACAGTTTCTCCTTAGCAGGTACGATTTAGGCAAGTTTACCCTATGTCAGCAGATGATTTAGATGCTTTGAGCAACTTATTACGTTCTCTATACCAGTGGCGTATTAAAAAAATTCCTACGGTGGGGGGGCTTATTTTTATTTTATAGTTTAATTGTCGGGTTCTCGTTAATCCATACATGTGCGTCCGTTGCTAATTTAAGAATTCCAAACGTGCTCCAGACTATACTTTCTGTACGACTACTAAGTCATATCAATTAATTCATAATAATAATAATCAATAAAAAAAAAGTCAATTACTTGTAGTCAACTATTCAACTACTCATTATTGAGGTTGTTAAGAAGGAAATTTCAGTATATGAGAAGTTCGTGAAAATTTTACAGTATATTATTTGTATAATAAAGAAAATTCTGTCAAAGTTTGAAGTTAATCTCTTCTTAGTTATCGAGATAAAAAATGTGAAAGTTACGTTTTTACATTGAGGTAAATGCAAGATACGAGTTTGTCATTACTTCGACATTTATAAATGTCATCATTACAAAAATTTGCCAAAATATTTATTTTAACTGGACGATGGATTATTTTAGTGGGTATTTTTGGTCCTATATAAATAAAACTACTCTATCGATATATTTCCTATTTATATAAATATTTATGCAAGTGTTACAAATAAGTGTACCAAATTTTAAAAAAGTCCTGTTTTTAGTTTCCGGGAAAATTAAGATTTTATTCTAAAAAAGAGCACAAAAGCTATCTAGATTTGATAGTTATCAAGAAAAGTTTTTTTACAAAATTTTTCAAATTAATAAAATTTATAAGTAAATTATTAAAAACTAAGTATTTTTAATTTAAAAAAAACATATTTTCATTATTTTAATTATTAAAATTCTGTTTATTTGTAGTTGGCAGTGAATACATTATCTTATGTATTTATTTAGCATAAGGCAGAGTCCCCACCACAGCTTATCCCCACCCCTCTTCTTAACAATTTTAATACATACTACTACAAGTAAATTAATTATCTGCCCGTAAATTAAGTTGCAAATTCCAGAATTTATATACGATCATCGCGGGCAAAGTATTGATTTTAGGAAAAAAATGAAAGATACCTTTTCCATTGGATTCATCTTTTTCTTCGTATTGTTTTTTTCCAAATGGAGATCCGACGTTTATTAAGGGAGCTGCAGGGAAAAAAAGTTTCGAGAAGTTTGGGTCAAAAAATATAGGTCAAAACCGAATTTTTTTTTAAAAATCCAGCGACAAAATTATTGCCCTTCTCGCGAGGATTCCAAATATCAAAAAAAAATCGAAAAAAGTTGAAAAATAAGGGAGATGCGAGCGGATTCGTAAAAATCGCTTAAACCCGATCATCGGGGGCGGGGGGTGACTTTTCCAACTTTTTCGATTTTTCGTGTTATATGTGCCCTCGACCACGGCCCCTGCCAAAATTTCAAATTTCCACGACCCCCGGAAGAGCCTAAACATTTTCGCATGTGGATGAATCAGCCAATGAGGTCGTCGCTGACGTCACTTCCGTTTGCTTTTCCGTCCCGTTCGCTATTTTAGATTTTAGGTACCCTGCGTTAAAAAGCTTCGCTTTAAAAATCTAAAAAGTTGGAAAAGTCACCCCCCGCCCCCGATGATCGGGTTTAAGCGACTTTTACGAATCCGCTCACATCTCCCTTATTTTTCAACTTTTTTCAATTTTTTTTTGGTATTTGGAATCCTCGCGAGAAGGACAATCTTTTTGTCGCTGGATTTTTTTTTAATTTTTCGGTTTTAACCTGTATTTTTTTACCCAAACTTTTTGAAACTTTTTTTCCCTGCAGCTCCCTTAATAAGCGTCGGATCTCCATTTGCAAAAAAATAATACGGAGAAAAAGATGAATCCAATGGAAAAGGTATCTTTCATTTTTTCCCTAAAATCAATACTTTGCCCGCGATGATCGTATATAAATTCTGGAATTTGCAATTAATTTACGGGCAGATAATTTACTTGTAGTATGTATTTAAGTTTGATAAGAAGAGGGGTGGGGATAAGCTGTGGTGGGGACTCTGACCTATGCTAAATAAATACATAAGATAATGTATTCACTGCCAACTTCAAATAAACAAAATTTTAATAATTAAAATAATGAAAATATGTTTATTTTAATTAAAAATACTATAGTTTTTAATAATTTACTTATAAATTTTATTAATTTAAAAAGTTTTGGTCAGTTAAACTAGCTTTTCTGCTATTTTTTAGAATAAAATCTTAATTTTCTCGGAAACTAAAAACAGGACTTTTTTTAAATTTGGTACACTTATTTGTAACACTTGCATAAATATTTTGGAAAATTTTTGTAATGATGACATTTCTGAATGTCGAAGTAATGACAAACCCGTATCTTGCATTTACCTCAATGTAAAAACGTAACTTTGACATTTTTTATCTCGATAACTAAGAACAGGATTAAGTTCAAACTTGGACAGAATTTTCTTTATTATACTAATAATTTACTGTAAAAATTTCACAAACTTCTCATATACTGAAATTTCCTTCTTAACAACCTTAATAATGAGTAGTTGACTACAAGTAATTGACTTTTTTTTTATTGATTATTATTATGAATTAATTGATATGACTTAGTAGTCGTACAGAAAGTATAGTCTGGAGCACGTTTGGAATTCTTAAATTTACAACGGACGCGCATGAATGGATTAACGAGAACCCGAAAAATAAACTATAAAATAAAAATAACCCCCCATCGTAGGAATTTTTTAAATACGCCACTGGTATAGAGAACGTAATAAGTTGCTCAAAGCATCTAAATCATCTGCTGACATTAGGTAAACTTGCCTAAATCGTACCTGCTAAGGAGAAACTGTCATAAATGTCTAAAATATTAATGAAAAAAATTAAATTTGCAGCAACTTTAATTAATGCGGCTAATATTTGAACATAATAAAATATAAAATAACTTATTTTGACATAACAAAAAGGAACAATTAAAAAACATTACAAAAATACGATTTAAGATGATAGCTCCTAAATCGTACTAGACTATGCCGAAATCGCACCATAGCGACTTTCGCCTTTTGGTAACCCAATTTTTCTTTTTAAATTATTGTATTCTTTTTAACGCATGGCACCTAAAATTTAAAATATAGAACGGGGCGAAAAAGCAAACGTAAGTGACGTCAGTGACGACCAGTGCGCATCGTCAGTTTGTTAACATTTCCCTCTTATAGCCTTATACAATATTGTGCTATGGATTCCTCCTCGTCAGTCATGTATCATTTTCCTAACTTTTAAGTAAATAACCATTTCCTTAATTTTCAAAAATTCTTAGTCCTACACTCTCGAAATATTATTATTATAATGTTTTCTATAGATTTTGTATAATAGTATTACATTTTATGTATTACATGCTAAATTTTCCACAATATTTACTTGAAATTTATTTTTTACGTTAATTTCAACTTGGATGGGAATTTTATTTTAATTGGAAATATAAATAGATATTTATACCACTACTATTTTTGTATTTTTAAAAATAATTTCCTAATAACAATTTACTACCATATCAAAATTATATTAATAATAATAATTGGATTTTATTTATACATAGCGTAAAAAGCTTCGCTTTTGTCGGGTGTCCCACGACACCTTTCGTTTTTTTTTATTAACATACATACATTACACACAAATAATCTCTAAAATTAATTCTACAACAAAAATAAAATTTTAATAAAGTTCACAAGCGGAAATAAACAAAAAGCAATAATTATATTATAAGTCAGGAAGTAAATACCTATTAAAAATAGCATCACTACAGTTCGTTTTCAGAACTTTCGTCGTCGGTGGATAAATAATAATTATCCTCATTCGATTCCGTTTCAGAATCTGGAGATAAAGACAATATGTCTTCAAGATATTGAGGTAATTGAAGTCCTGAAAACCATTTTATTTTGAATTTTTCATTAATACATTCCCACCCATTTTCAGGCGGATTATAGAAAGTGGGACTTTTTTCGGTGGCATTCGCCAAATTGCGGTAATTTGGTTTGTTCTCTTAATTTTCTCCATTAAAACCGATTTACATGGCGGAAACATGGAAGAATTAAATGTTTTTTTTTACTTGAAGAGGGTTGACTTGTATTTTACTTTTGTACGTATCGGTAAAAATTTCGTATCGAGCTGTATTGATATCGTTACATTTTTTTTTGTTATATAATAAACAAGTAAATTTTTCTAGAACTGCAGTGATTGCGTCATCCAAATTTGGTTGTAAACCTAAAGAACTAAATGCTTGACAAATATCGGGATTTTTTGTTAAAATATTAAATGGTTTTGTTTTGCCTTTTCCATAAAAAGCAGAATCATAATCGCATCCAGTAAATGCATGGAAAGCAGGCAATGCATCGCACACATTAGCACCTAAATTTGAAAAAATTTCTTGAAGATTCATAAATTTTTGAGTATTGTTTGACAAATTACCTACCTCCATCCATATCTTAGTGCTGGGATTAATTTTACTTAAATTGCCTAAAACAATAATTGCAATATCCGTGTCTGATGCTCTGATTATAACTTCATTATTATCATTTTTTATTTTGCTAAGATGGTAAATTATTCGCGAATCTGCTTCTTCGTGGTTACAACACAATTCAATGTCTTCAGATTTAATTATCTTCTTATCTTTTGCTACAAATTTATAGCACTTATTTTCATTTGTGACAAATACAACTTTGTTTTCAACCAAAGCAGAATACGCGTTTTGGTCCCACGAATGATGCAAATAATTAATTAGAGAGGTTTTAAAACTATCATTACGAAGTGCTTTTAAAAAATTTGCAGGCCTCCTTTGATTAGGACCAGAAATGGTGTAGGAATCTAATCTTTCTACATCCTTATCACGGCGGTCGCGTTCTTCATCCTTTATCGAAAGAGTAACTAATTTATCAAAAATTAAATGTACTTGTCTCGCAGGCAAAGCACAAATTTTACCCAAAATATGTTCTGATAATCGCTCAAAAGTTTGCGGCGGTTCTTTTAGAAGATGTAAAAAGAACAGTCCATCAATAAGAATAACATCGACATATACGGCGAGGGACCAGCAGTTATTGTCTGAGAATCATATTTTTGCAAAAGTTTTAGTAATGCAGATTTATCAGTTTTAATCATAGACCCATCAATGTTGCAAAGAGACATTGGAAGAAATCCTATATGTTTTTATATGTTCTGTATTAGGTTAGTGAAACCGGACATTCCAAATAGAAAACATATAGAATCTTATCTGCAAATACCAATAGAACTCATATAAGGCAACAGATTGAATTCTATTGGTTTAAACCAATAGAATCATATAAGATTTTATTTGGAAATGCGAATAGAAATCTGTTACATTTCGGAAATACGAATAACTTTTGAGAATTTTTAATTTACCGGAAATTGTTGATCGATAATGCAGATTCCGTTGGGTTCCATGTTGTCAACATATGTTCATCAGTAAACGTTCTGTGCAGTAGTGTTATTCATCAGCAAGTTTGTGATTATTGTGAAGCATTTGCTCTATATTATATTTATTATAATTGTTTTGTTTTGATCAGGTAAAAAGTTTCCCATTCGCTATATACCTGCTAATGTAACCAAATTAATTTATTTTTTATTTTAGTCCAAATGGCGGCAAAATTCGTTAGTGAAAAGGCGGCCTACGTTAAGTTTCAAGATGATGGTG
The DNA here is from genome assembly GCA_963170105.1 of Cantharis lateralis. Taxonomy (NCBI): domain Eukaryota; kingdom Metazoa; phylum Arthropoda; class Insecta; order Coleoptera; family Cantharidae; genus Cantharis; species Cantharis lateralis. The sequence continues at coordinate 18,862,658 of OY720629.1, forward strand.
AATTTGCCATCGTGAAACTTAGCGATATAAAGCATCTGAACCCGGATCATATCGATATGGCAAAAAAATACAAAATAAAATTTTCTAATGAATACTATCGAGGAGTTATTTTGCATGTCGGAGGTTAGTAATTTAGATTTTATTTATTTTGTTTTCAACATCTTTTCTCTTATTAGCACAAACTGTTAAGTATTTGAATTTTGATTTTATTGTAATATAATATATAAAGTCAGAATTTAGCAATATTAACAATGAAATAATAAATAGGAAAATAATACCTAAAACTTTCTAGATTCTGTGGAGGCTGTTGAAGAGTATTTGGAAAAAGGGAAAAGATTGGCACACACTCCTTGGCAGCTTCTCGATTCCGTAGATGAAACGGAAAACGAAGTGCATAAGGAGTTAAAAACCAACAAAGAAAAGAAATTTGTAAGTTCTATTGTATAAGTATATGATCAGATATACTAATTGATATTTTTTAGGTGAAGAAAGTAAATAAAAATAATCCGACGACGACTGAAAACTTTAATGAGCTTTTTAAAGCAATTAAGAAACCCAGTGACGTCGTTAAGGAGGTTTCAGATAAAAAAGATAAATACATAAAAGAACTGGAGGAAGAGAACAAAAAATTGAAGAAGCTGAATATGGAACTTCAGCAAATCTTATTAGATGATTGGAATAGTGAGTTGTTTTTTTTTAATATTGGTTTTTGGATTATATTGGTGATTTCTCATTTCAGGGATTTCTCGTAAATTAACATTATTGATGGAAAACGACGAGGTACGCGTACCAGAAGCAGAGAGACCGGGGGTGACGGTAGTTGTTGTAATTGGTGTTAGGAGTGGTGGGCAGGTGGTGCATTGTATTATTTAAAAATGTCTTGCTTCCCATGCATGTGCCTCAAGCAAGTAGACATCTTTAAAAAGATAAAAACTTATTAGAACACCCTATGGTAGTAGATATAGTAATGGTTAAAGATCACAGCATTTTTTTTTGTTACCGACAATTAAAAGTAGGTATTGTAGTAGTAGTAGTGTTAGTTCTAAAATTTAGAGTGGATACTAATATTGCAATTCAAATAATAGCTTAATTTTCACACTGCTGTATTATTTCAGATACATCTTGGACGCAATGTCTTTTTAGACGAAACCATTTACAATGCGATAAATTTTAGATCAAAAAACAACTCTGTCTTCGTAAAGAATATTGCTTCGGTTGTATTTGGTGAGCACGTACTGATGAACTCATCAGTAACTGGAGCCAAATGCAACCGAATGAAATCGGTGACAGATGACACAAAACCGGCTCTAGATGTCACTAAAGTGATGGCAATAAAAGGTACTCAATAATTACAATAATTAATATCTAGTACTGTTTTACAGCAAAATTACTGTGATTTCAGACATTTTTCAATACAAACTAAAAGGGGACAATATAGATCCAAAAAACATAGAAGAAGCTCTAAAAAAAGTCAATATATACTTGGCTCAAAAAATTGCTGACCTTCGTCGACTTAATAAAAAACATGGCAAAGGAGAAAAAAGTCAGGAGACTGAAGAGACTCCAGAAAGTGGTTAGTATGACGTCAAAAATTTAATGAAACTCATTCTAAACTAAATTTGTTTTTTCATATTATTAATGAAGATGAAGTTTTAAATTTGGAAGATGAAGTTCTCAAGGCGCAACTACTATTGGATGCTGAGCAAATTTAAAACTTAAGTGAGTTTATTATTACTTGTCACTTAACTAAATTCATTCATTACTTTCATTCAAAAACATAATTTAAGTTAATATTAATTTATAATTAAAAACAATAAAAAAATACAAACAAAAATAATTTAAGTAACAAAGGGATTGGGAAGGAGAGGAATTAATATACAAATAATATCTATTATTATTTTATTTCAATTATATTTGGAAATGTACATGCATAGTGCCTTTTTTCAAAAATAATATTAACACATTTTGCTTTGAAGTACACGAGAACTGCACTAGCCCACATGAAAGTGGTTCTGCCTTAAACATTTTGACATACATGTGGCTCTCGTTTTCAGAAAAAATTAGTTTTATAATTTTTCCAATTCTGTCGGTATTTGTTATTATCATTGTATTATTTGTGGTTTTTGATTTTGTGTAGTCAATACTCTGCAAAATTCTTTTTTTAAACAAACATTTGTTGTACAAAACACAGTGATCACCTAAATCTTCGTTATAAATCGAATATTTGCTCATCAATTTATTTTTCCCAATTGGTGAACCCCTTCCAATAAATGCAACTTCTCCTTGTTGAGTTATGTGTTTGGTTTCTGAATATGAAAATAACTTTTCACAAAATGCCACAGTATTTTTGTTTAGTTTCACGTTTGCTTCAATTTCTTTCAAAAAAGTTACTTTTTTCAAATGCTTCGTTGCAATTTGTTTTCCAATTCCTACCGGTCCTTTTACTTCCTGTTTGATTTTAAAAATCCCCAATTCAAATGGGACACAGCTTGTGGCCCACAATGGCCCAGTTTTTTTCACCGCTGAGATAAGGTGTAAAATACAGTGAACATTATAGGTCATTTTCGATTTCCCATATAACTTCTCAAAATTTTGAACAAATTCGGTAGTGCTATTTTACGCCTCTTCAAGATCTTCTTGGGAAATGACGGATTTCAGCAACAGGAAAATCGCTTTAACCAACATTCCAAAATGGTTTAAATATTCTTCCTTTAAGATCCCGTTCAAGCAAGGAATTCCATAAAAGAACAGCCAGCATTTCCACTCGGAAGCCTTCCATTTGGCTTTGTCTCCAAAACTTTTCGGGCGTCGATGTATTTCATTCGGTGGTTTGATCGTAACGAGTCTGTCATTAATTTTTTTTTAAATATTTGGTTTTCCAATATAATATGTGTGTCTGCTTTCTAATGTAAACGTTGTCCATAAATCCCACAGTTGCCTGACGACTCCCAATATGACACCGTGCATGTAATCTGGCGGTAAGGACCATACAATATCAAAATGCGGCAAAAGTATTAGTTGGGAAGGCCCTTTAACACCCCTCGTGTATTGTGTATAATTATTTTCAACAACGTTTTCTAAATCTCCAATGTGCGACTGAGTATTTCTTTCTTCCGACATGGTGGTATCATTCTCTACTGGATATTTCACTTGTCTTTCCACAATCTGTCCTGGATGATAACACCATGAACACCCATAATATCCATTAAATTGTACCCTATTTTGCAAAACGGGTCGTGCAACGGAATCGACACAACAAAATAAGGGGAGCGGCTTCAACTTGATCGTTTTCCCTGTATTAGGATTGGAGACATCAAGTCCATGGTGATATAATTCTGTTGCTTGCATCACAAACGGCTTCATTAATGTATTCATTAAAGTACTGCTTGGTTCTTTCCTACCAATCCAAATCCCTGCTAACAATGGACATTTAAATCGTTCCTGTACTGGCAATTCATTAATTATTATTTGAAGAGGCCACATGGACGACTTGAACGAGTGAAATAAAGGCGCTCCATCGGTATTGAAGTTATAAGTAAAATCATAAGGCTCTCCGTTCTCCTTCAATGTCTTCAGTATCTCTCCATCGTGGACGTCGGTGATATCTGATGTTAGCTGATGTTGCTTCATTATGCAATTAAATGATGTCTTACTGGACAAAACCGATTTGAATTGGTAATCTAAATTAAGTGATATAAACATGTTTTCTGATGAAGTTGAAAGTTGATGTTCTTTTGCGCAAGTTTCATTTTCACACATCACCATCAAAACCCTTGACTGTTCCGATTTGATTTTTTTTTCTAACTCTTCTTTAGAAATCGGCTGAAGAAGCAAGGCGCAGCAGTCACTGCAATAAAATGAATATTTTATTGTGTTTGCTGGGGGATCAAACATTTTTTTTAATGTGTTGTTTGAGGTACTGAAATCTCGGCTTACATTCCCACAACTTTCAGAAGATCTAATATGTCATTTCTGGCAGTGTTAGTCAAGTTGTTCTTGAGGGAAAGACCATACAACATAGTGAGGACGTCATACTTGGTTAGCCCCGCATTTTCAAACATCATCTCTTGCATGCTATTCCAATAACTTCCATCATTATCCTTATCATTGTTTTCCACTTCACTTTCATTACCCTCTTCAGACTGGATATCAGTTTCATTTTCTTGCGATACTTCTTGTGTGTCGCTGTCACTTCCACTATCATTCTTCCTTTTTTCCATTTCCTCTTCTGATTCACTGTTACTTTTGCTTATTTCCATTTTTTCTTGTGTGTCGCTGTCACTTTCTTCATTGTCATGTTTGCTTTGTTCTATTTCCTCTTCTGACGACTCGCTGTCACATTCACTGTCAGTCTTGCTTTCTTCCATTTCTTCTTGCGTATCGTCACTTGCACTATTATTGCTGTGCTCTCCAATCTCTTGGGCGCTGTACTCTTTCTGTACTGGAAGATTTTCTTTTTCTGCAAACAAATTATCAATATAATAAACCATGTTTCAATTTAAACGAAATTGTGTAACAGTAGATAATAATATATAAATGTTTTTTTTAAGTAACGGCCAGTGTTCACAAAAACCATATTATACTACCTGTCAAACCCTTTTAATGGAACCTTTTTTTTTTCAAGAAAATAATGGATAATGCTGCTTGAAGAATTCTTCTTTGCAACACAAAAAAAAATTCAATTATAAAGTGTAATTTACTTCACATTGTAATAATTAATACTAAATAAATTAGATATTCCACACTTACCTAGTACATTATGTTGTAAATGATTTGTCGACTGTAACTTGGATTTCCGCCAACGCCATGCAGTCGTTTTTGAAACAGCCGCTCTTTGATGTAAGTACAACTTTCGACGTTTTCTATTCGAATTTTCCATATTTTTGACGCAAAAAACGAAGTATGTACAACGAACTAATTCACTGGAGTACGAACTTTCAAGACTAAAAAAATACTTAAATTTGGAACACCACTGTGCAACGCATATACAAAATTTTGTGAATTTTTTTATTGCTTTTTTGTATGAATGTTAGGGTTGCCAAATAAAAAATGATTCTTCACTGCAACTCCATAATTGTATGTGGTGCACGTGTTTCATTTTTTATTTTCTAAAATGAGAAAAATTCTACAATTTTTATGAAAATTTAAATCAATACCATATAGATCATTATAAAAAAAGGTTGCAGAAGTATATACAAGCTATTAATAAGTACCAACATAAATGCAAGGAATTTTTGGCCAACCTAAAAACGCGCAAAATTCAAAATATTGCGGCCGTGTGACACAATGACGGTCAGAGCCGCCTTTAGACTCAGACTCAATATGACGAATGTAAAAATAGTTAAATTCAAAACAGCTTGACCGAATTACACGCTTCAATCTTAAAGAAAAATAATAAAAATGATAAATCGTTCATTTTATTTATAATATTCCAAATATATTGCTCTGTATTTTTTTTACTTTTAATTAAATTTAATAAATTAAACAACTTAAATAATTCTTTATATTTTAATTATTCCAAAACTCAAAATTTTATATCACAACTGCTTAACAATCTCCGTCGACCTTCATACCCTATCACTTCTCTCTACCAACCTGAATTTCCCGCGCAAATAATAAAATTTAAAATAAAATAAAAATACAAAATTCTACTTTAACAAACAAAAATAAACGGTTTATGCAAACTAAATATTTAAAATTACTAACACAAAAAAATCACAACATTAACCGCCTGTTTTGAACATCTTACATACAACAGTTTGTTGATGTTCAAAATATTTCAAGTGATTTATTTTACTAAATTTACATTTTTAAAACAAAATAATTTCTTAAAACAAAATCAATTACAAAAACGAAAGGTGTCGTGGGACACCCGACAAAAGCGAAGCTTTTTGCGCTATGTATAAATAAAATCCAATTATTATTAATATAATTTTGATAAGGTAGTAAATTGTTATTCGGAAATGTATAGTACGATTTAGGAGCTATCATCTTAAATCGTATTTTTGTATTTCTTAATTGTTCCTTTTTGTAATGTCAAAATAAGTTATTTTATATTTTATTATATTCAAATATTAGCCGCATTAATTAAAGTTGCTGCAAATTTAATTTTTTTCATTAATTTTTTAGACATTTATGACAGTTTCTCCTTAATAGCAGGTACGATTTAGGCAAGTTTACCCTATGTCAGCAGATGATTTAGATGCTTTGAGCAACTTATTACGTTCTCTATACCAGTGGCGTATTAAAAAAATTCCTACGGTGGGGGGTTATTTTTATTTTATAGTTTAATTGTTGGGTTCTCGTTAATCCACACATGTGCGTCCGTTGTAAATTTAAGAATTCCAAACGTGCGCCAGACTATACTTTCTGTACGACTACTAAGTCATATCAATTAATTCATAATAATAATAATCAATAAAAAAAAGTCAATTACTTGTAGTCAACTATTCAACTACTCATTATTGAGGTTGTTAAGAAGGAAATTTCAGTTGTTTTGTTGTGATAATGAAACACCTTTTTGAATCTATATTTATTAAATCATCTGCATACGAGTTTGTATATTTTGTATACGTTCCAAAATTGCACCGTTAGAACACTTCACTGTTACTACGCGTATAATACCATCTGCACCTGGATGAACATCTAGCACTCGACCTATCAACCATCTTGCCGGAGGTAGGTTGTCATCCATGATTAAAACCAAGACTCCAATCTTGACAACTTGGGAACCAATTTTCCACTTAGTGCGATGTTGTAGCTCGCTAATATATTCTTTTGACCATTTTGCCCAAAAGTGCCTGGTCATTTGCTGGAGATGCTGGTAGCGATCCAAACGGTTTGTTGGTAAATCTCGTACATCGGGATCCGGTACCATTGTAAATGGACGTCCAATGAGAAAATGAGCTGGCGTAAGGACGTCGAGGTCGTTAGGATCAGTCGTTAAGGGTGTCAGTGGTCGTGAGTTTAAAATTGATTCTATTTGAATAAGTATTGTAGACATGTCCTCGTACGTCAGTGGTGTCATTGATATAATTCTTTTTAAATGAAACTTTACACTTTTCACTGCAGCCTCCCATAGTCCACCAAAATGTGGAGATCTGGGTGGAATAAAGTGCCAAATTATTCCATCATTTGACATAGCATTCTTTAATATGACAGCACTTGAAATTAAAAATTTACCTAATTTCTGCAATTCATTGTTTGCGCCGATAAAATTGGTGCCGTTATCGCTGAATATATTTAATGGTTTACCTCTTCGAGCTATGAATTTCCTCAAGGCAGATAAAAAACATTCGGTTGTTAAATCTGTAACTACTTCTAAATGTACTGCTTTTGTTGAAAAACATACGAACAAACTTATGTAGCATTTTAAAACTTTGCTACCGCGCCCTTTTCTGTCTTTGATTAACAATGGACCAGCGTAATCAACGCCAGTTGAATGGAATGGTGGCATGATTAAAGTCCTTTCACTAGGTAGGGAGCCCATAATAGGTTCAACTATTGTTGGCTGAAACCTAAAACATTTAATGCAACTTTTTATTACACGTTTTGCTAAATCCTTGCCGCCAATTGGCCAAAATTGCTCGCGTATAGTGCTTAATAGTAATTTTGCTCCACCGTGATATAGTTTTAAATGTTCATTATTAAAAATAAGTTTTGTTAAATGATGATTCTTTGGTAGTAATACTGGATGTTTTAACTTTGGATTATTTCTAAATCTTTTCTCAAGTGTTTTTAATCGCTCTTCGGCTACTGCATAAGAATTTCCTAATTTTTCCATGTTTGGTTTAAAAGGTATTCGAACTATAAATTTCCCTGTTAAGTTATCTCGTGTTGTCGTTTGTCTAAAAATTGTTTCGCATTGAATTTCTTCCTCCGTTAACTGTTGTTCGCTTGATCTATTGAATTCATCCATTTTCCAAAACCTCTCTACGTCTTCATGTATATCCTTTAATGCTAAAAATGTTGTTGGGCGATTATTTTGAATGAAATTTGTGTTCTTTATACTCCCCGATACCACCCATCCTAATTGTGTTTTCTGCAAAGTTGGCAAGTTAAGCTGCTTTATTTGCCCTACGCACATTAAATCGTAAAACATGTCTGCCCCTATTAGTATGTCTATAGGTGCAGATTCGCTGAATTTTGGATCTGCCAGTTTTATGTTTGGTGGTATATTGAAATAATCTATTCTACATGATCGTGATGGTATATGGTCTGCTATTTGAGATATTACTAAACATGATAACTCGAATTCAAAATTGTTAGTCATTGACCTCATTCCAACCTGAACCCTGTGTGAAATGTTCAATTCTCCTTTCGTTATTCCTGTGATAGCGGTGTTAATTGTTTGTTTTACTAAACCCAATTGGTCGCACATATTGGTGGTGATGAAATTTGATTGGGAAGCAGAATCCAAAAGAACTCTTGCTTCTTGCCATTGCTTTTTTGTGTTTCCAACAATTAACCTAAGCGTATACGAAGACGCAGGCAGCGCAGGCAACACAGTTCAGTACAGCACAGGTTTTTGTAAACAATGCATTACCGTATAAGAGCGTATACATCAACACAGCCGCGTGCGGCACAGGCACGTACCTGCACAGGCCTGCGTCGCGTTGTAGTTGAGGTACAGTTTTCTGCGTTCAGCCAATACGTGTACTTGGGTTATTTTAGTTATTAAAATAAATGTTGTGTTATTTGTGTTCATTATTCGGGATCCGTATGCGCAGTTCAAGCATTTGCTGTGTCACATTGTTTTATCTGTGCTGCACTACCCTGCGCTGTGCTTCGCGGCCTGCGTCTCCGTATACGCCTAGGCTTATCCTTGCTGTAGACAGCATTACTTGCGAATCTAACCTAACCGATGTACAGGTAATTGTTTTTTCCTGTATTTCATTTTCGTTTCCATTTTCTACGTCTGCAACCAGTGTGACTTTGGTTACATTATTCGATTGTGTTTTCCAATCGGTTATGTGTAGTAAGGTGTTGTGTTTTTTATTACATTTTTAACATAAATTCTGCGATCTACAGTCCTTTACATAATGCCCTTTACGCAAGCAATTTGTGCATAGCTCTAATTCTTTGACTTTATTGCTACGAGAATTGATGTCTAATTTTAAGAACGGTTCGCAAAATGTCATATAATGGTTTTCGTTACAATAGTTACATGACAAAGTTAATGCATTAAATGTTTTTGTTTCACGATTATTTGAATTACTGTAATTGTTACCACTTCTATCATTTGGTTTGTGTTTTTTTATCATTTCCAAAGTAGTTTGCCTATTTTTTAAAAATTTTAATAGTGAATCTAGTGAAGGAACTTTATTGTTGCCATCAGTCTCATTACTTAATTTAGATTCCCAGTCTTTATTGGTATAATAATCGAGTTTTGCTGTGATGATGGGAATTAAAATCGCGTCCCAGGACTCGACCGGTTGCCCTAATGATTTTAAACATTGCACATGATTTTGCACTGTGTTGATTATCTGCTTGAGGGAATCATGAGCTTCGCGAGTCATGTTTCCTATCTCCAAAATTGCTTGAACATGGGTATTTATTATTCTACGTTTATTATTGTAGCGTTCTTGCAATAATGACCATGCTATTTCGTAGTTTTGTTTTGTTGATTGAAAAGGCCGTAATAAATCTGATGGTTCCCCTTTAAGTGTGGCCTTTAAATATATTAACTTTTGAACATCTGATAATTCTGAATTTGTGTGAATTAGTGTTTTGAAGGAATCATGGAATTCTTGCCACAACGTAAAGGTTCCATCAAAATTTGGTAATTTTATTAATGGTAATGTTATGTGCTTTCGTTGGCGTTGGTTGTAATTATTATTGCTATGTGAAGCTGCATGAATTGAGTGTTGAGAATTTGAATTTTTTGAGTTTATACTTTCGGTTTTAATTGTTGAATGTGATTTAACATCTTTTTTAAATTGTATTAATATGCGTGCTGCTTTACTGATTAATTTAAAGTACAAATCTTGAAAATTCTCTCTTTCCTGAAAATTGTCCGTTTCATTGTCAATTTCTAAATACTCAATTTCGTCTTGGTATTCATTAAATGTGTCATAAATGGGGTTGATTTTACTTAGTCTTTCTTCGATGTTTTGAATGTCCACATCATCTAAGTTATTTTCTTTCGTTAACAAGAATTTTTGAAATAATGTCAATTGTCCTTTTAAAGCTCTGCGTTTGTAATGTAATTTTTTAATGTCATGTTCTGTCATTTTGTACGTAATGTAATATTTTTTTTAACTTACAAAATTGAATGTGAAATGGTATAGTTTACCAGCTCGTTCTCGTGTTTGGGTGAAGATATCCCTCCTAACCAACCTTTGTTGAATCGTTTGGTTGACTGGAATGGACTATCTCAATGCACTTGCTCCTATATGGAACCAAGTTTGATTTGTTGTATTGTTCTTCTTTGCTGATTTAATACTCGAAGGACCAATGTTTTGTTGTGATAATGAAACACCTTTTTGAATCTATATTTATTAAATCATCTGCATACGTGTTTGTATATTGACTTGACAAATAAGACTCAAATTATCTTGTTTTTTTTCTAAGCACGCCACTACTAATTCGCTGTACATAATATTGTTCATTGTTAGTAGTGAAAATAGCATTAACATCAGTATATGAGAAGTTCGTGAAAATTTTACAGTAGATTATTTGTATAATAAAGAAAATTCTGTCAAAGTTTGAAGTTAATCTCTTCTTAGTTATCGAGATAAAAAATGTGAAAGTTACGTTTTTACATTGAGGTAAATGCAAGATACGGGTTTGTCATTACTTCGACATTCATAAATGTCATCATTACAAAAATTTGCCAAAATATTTATGCAAGTGTTACAAATAAGTGTACCAAATTTTAAAAAAGTCCTGTTTTTAGTTTCCGAGAAAATTAAGATTTTTTTTCTAAAAAAGAGCACAAAAGCTATCTAGATTTGATAGTTATCAAGAAAAGTTTTTTGACAAAATTTTTTAAATTAATAAAATTTATAAGTAAATTATTAAAAACTAAGTATTTTTAATTAAAAAAAACATATTTTCATTATTTTAATTATTAAAATTTTGTTTATTTGTAGTTGGCAGTGAATACATTATCTTATGTATTTATTTAGCATAGGGCAGAGTCCCCACCACAGCTTACCACCCCTCTTCTTAACAACTTTAATACATACTACAAGTAAATTATCTGCCCGTAAATGAAGTTGCAAATTCCAGAATTTATATACGATCATCGCGGGCAAAGTATTGATTTTAGGAAAAAAATGAAAGATACCTTTTCCATTGGATTCATCTTTTTCTTCGTATTGTTTTTTTCCAAATGGAGATCCGACGTTTATTAAGGGAGCTGCAGGGAAAAAAAGTTTCGAGAAGTTTGGGTCAAAAAATATAGGTCAAAACCGAATTTTTTTTTTTAAATCCAACGACAAAATTATTGCCCTTCTCGCGAGGATTCCAAATATCAAAAAACAATCGAAAAAAGTTGAAAAATAAGGGAGATGCGAGCGGATTCGTAAAAATCGCTTAAACCCGATCATCGGGGGCGGGGGGTGACTTTTCCAACTTTTTCGATTTTTCGTGTTATATGTGCCCTCGACCACGGCCCCTGCCAAAATTTCAAATTTCCACGACCCCCGGAAGAGCCTAAACATTTTCGCATGTGGATGAATCAGCCAATGAGGTCGTCGCTGACGTCCTTCCGTTTGCTTTTCCGTCCCGTTCGCTATTTTAGATTTTAGGTACCCTGCGTTAAAAAGCTTCGCTTTAATAATTACTATTCTCCTTCAAATAATATTCCCACCTAGTAACAAATTAATTCACAAAATACATAAACACTCTGAATAAAATAAAAATCTTAAATCCCATATACTACCAAAAATTTACAAAAGAAATTCATCCATCTTCTTCCACTAGTTGACTTCCATCTGATGCTTTTCCATAAAACAATCTTTGCTGTAGGAATCCAGAATTCAAGTACATCCATTCGTTTGCTTTTTTACTTTTCATCCATAGATTCAATTCCTGTTTCAATTCAAAATTTCGTACATCTATTTTATCCAAACTATTTAATCTGCTATTCTGGTAAAATAAATAATTTATCGTCATTCCACTAAATATTGATTTGGCCACATATCGAAATTTTTCATTTTTATCATATCTAAATAATTTTTTCCTTGTTGGATGCCAGTCAAACTTTACATAACATTTTCCAATTCTTAATTTTTTCGTTTTATAATCCATTTTCAAATTTTCTTTGATATCTAACATTTTTTAAAATCCAATTTCAAAATTTACTAAAACATTCCATTTAAAAAATTTAATTAAATTAAATAATAATTTATTTGATTCGCTCTTTTCAACATCTCTATTTTTATAAATCGTTTCTTGAACCTTCATTTGAATTTCTTCTTTCTTCATAATATATATATATTTATAGCTTTACATTCCAGAAGGAATAGAGCTGTTCCAATGGAACTTACAAAATCCGTATTTGAGGTGGATTACGCCTCATCTCTACATTATTTACATATTGTGCACTGTAATTCACAAGTCTCTATGTTTTTTTGCATCACTGATTATGGTTCTCCATGTTGTTCTGTCTGTCACTAACTGTTTCCATCCCCTCACTCCCATTGTTTCCAAATCACTTGTTACCTCATCCCACCATCGCATCTTTGGTCTGCCTCTAGCTCGTCTCTCACTAGGCCTCCACATCATCAACATTTTTGACACTTCTTCCTCATCGCCTCTCCATACGTGCCCCAGCCATTTGATTCTCTGCGCTTTGATATATTTGACTACATCCTCGCCACCCATTTCTTCAAGTAGTTCGAAATTCATCCTCATTCTGTTCTCGCCATTTATGTGTTTGGGACCCATTATTGTTCTTAGCACTTTTCTCTCAAAGACTCTCAGTTGTTCTTCTTCTCGTTGCGTGATGCACATGACTTCAGACGCATATGTCAGGACTGGTCTTATCAATGACTTATAAATCCTAATTTTCGTTTTTTTCGATATTCTTCGGTCTTTCAGAATGTTCTTATTTGAAAAATAAGCCCTATTACTCGCCTGAATCTTTTCTTTAATTTCAGTATGTCTCTCATTTCTGCCATTTATCTGTACACCCAAATAGACAAAACTTTCTACCTGTTCTAATCTGCAGTCATCAATTATTAAATCATTGTTGTTTTTACTTTCCCCTCTTTGGCATATCATGTACTTAGTCTTTTTTTCACTTATACTCAATCCCATTTTGATTGCCTCTCTTCTAATGGCTTTAAATATTTCAATCATCCCATTTTTCGTTCGCGATATGATGACCACATCATCTGCATATGCCAGAAGTTGACTTTCCTTATTTATTATTGTAGCATCTTTACATTTCGCACTCCTAATTATCTTCTCGAGTATGATATTAAATAGAGTCGCCGACAAGGCATCCCCTTGCCTCACTCCACTATTCACCTCAAAACTGTTAGTTTCTCCTTCTGACGTTCTCACAGTGGCTGTTGTTTCTTCTAGCGTTGCTATAATAATCCTTATCAGTTTTTCTGGGACTAGAAAATCTTTCATCACTTTTACCAACTGCCTTCTGTTCACTTTATCAAAAGCCTGTTTAAAATCGATGAACAGCATATGCATTTCTATATCGTACTCGTGACTTTTTTCAATAATTTGCTTTATTATATGTACTGCATCCACTGTTGACCTGCCTCGTCTAAAACCATATTGGTATCTTCCCACTATTTTGTTTGTAATTTCTTCAAGACGACCATGTATTACCGATGACAGAATTTTGTACGCAGTGTTAAGCAATGTTATACCACGATAGTTATTGCAGTCCTCTGCATTTCCCTTTTTTTTCAGTGGCACTATTACACCTTCCCTCCACTTCTGCGGCATATTTTCATACTTCCAGACCTGCTTTATCAATTCACATAATTCAAAGTGTAGGGCATCCCCCCCATTCTTTATCATTTCTGCGGTTATTTCATCACTCCCCGGCGATTTTCCATTCTTCAACTTTTTTATTGCTTTCAGAATTTCCTCGCTTGTCGGTTCTGGAGTTTCGTCGCAGCTTCCCAAACTTTCTTCAATTAATTCCGTTTCTTCATCTTGCGTCGTATTCAGCAGTTTTTGAAAGTGGTTCGCCCATATTTCCTTTATTTTATCTGTGCTGCTTTCCAGTTTTCCATCTTCACTCTGTAGAGCTCTTACTTTTATATCCTGTACTCTTATGTTATTCTTTAGTTGCCTATAAAATTTTTTTACATTATTTGTACTACTGTTTTCTTCCATTTCTACCATTCTTCTTCCGATCCATTCATTTTTTTTCCTCTTATTCAGTTTGTTCCCTTCCTTTCTTTTTTCTCTATATTCGTCATAATCTTGCTGTCTATTTGTTGATAACCATTTAATTCTCGCCTCTCTCTTCTTCTTACCAACTTCCTCACACTCGTCGTCAAACCATACGTTCCATCTTCTTTTCTCTTTGTATCCCAGTACACTTCTTGCGCTTGATTTAATATTTTTTTCTATGTCGTTCCATTTTACGTCTACCTCGTCGTCTCCTTTCTTTCCTTCAATCAAACATTTTATTCTTTCCTGGTACTGTTTGACATACAGATCATCACTAAATTTTTCGGTTGCTATCCGCTTTCTTTTTTCATATCTTGTATTCTCTATTGCCATTTTCTGTTTAATTTCCGTTACTACCAAAAAATGGTCAGTGTCGGCATTTGCACCTCTATAAGATCTTACATTTCTTATCGAAGTTGCCCTCCTTTTTTTTACTAACACATGATCTATCTGATTTCCGTCCATTACACCTCCACCTGGCCATGTCCATGTCATCTTATGAAGTTTTTTGTGTTTGAACTTAGTACTGCTAATTACCATATCAAGTGCCCCTGCCAAGCAACAGAGTCTATTTCCGTTGTCGTTTGTCTCAGTGTGGATTGTTTCCTTTCCAGCAACACTTTCTATGTAGTTTTCTTTTCCAATTTTTGCATTGAGATCACCCATAATAATTGTAGTATCATGTTTTGGCAAGGTTTCATAAAATTGTTCCAAGTTGTTGTAGAACTGTTCTTTTTCAAACTCACTGCTCTCTTCGGTTGGTGCATAGACGTTTATCAACGACAAGTTATTCGGCTTCATCTGAACTCTCAAGTATGACATTCGTCCACCCATTGGTTTAAAATGCAGAATCCTCTTAGTCCATCTTTCAGTAACCACAAAACCTGTACCATTTCTTCCCTGCTTATTCTCTCCGGAGTACATAAAAACAAAACCTTTCCCATTAATCTCCCCCTGTCCCTTCCATCTAATCTCTTGCAAAGCAGCCACCTCTATTTTGTATTTTTTAAGTTCGCTTGCCACTTCCATCATCTTTCCAGGTTTCATCAGCGTTCGTACATTCCATGTATCCAATCTCAAAATTTTATTACCATCTTTCCCATTTCTTCGTCTTCTTCGTTGCTTCTTACTACCTCCGTTCGCGTTTTCCTTTATCAATTTGCTTTGCGTTGTTGTCAAACATGACTCATCCTCCACAAGTAATGGCGCTGGCTGAGTCGAACCAGTACCACTAATCTCTTCTACATTTAGTTTTTTGGATGACGCGCCGGGTTTCCTTCCGGCCTCAGGCCATTCATATCTTTATCCCATATATACAGTATCCCATCCATATGCATCCTCTGAAATCCGATTCTGATCTTTTTTCCTTCTTTTATCTCTTTTCTGGCGACCTCCCATATCTTATCCTGTATGTTTTTCTCATTATAGGTAAGATCGCTCTCTTGTATCATAACATCATTTATAATTTTATTAGGTAAGTATTCTATGATTTCTTTTTCTTTTTCATACAGTTTTCGACTTATTATATCATTTATTTCATCCCTCTCAATAACCTTTGGGTATTCCCGTAGTGTTACGTCCATAAGCTTCTTCTCGATTTCTTTCATATTTTCAATATAAACTGATTTTAATTCTCGTATTTCTATATCATTTTTTTTTATTTTTGCATTTGCTTCTTCGATATCCGAAGATAAGCTATCCTTTACTGATTTAATAGTTTGGTTTAAGGTAAATTCCACTCCCTCTACTTTAGTTGTTAAATTATCTAGTTTAACCCGCAAATTTTTGTTGTCTTCTACCCGGTTTTTCATTATGTCTTTTAACATATCCAACATGATCGCCATATTTTTTTCAATTTCCATATTTTTTTCTTCTTCATTTTTATTTTCTTTAGGAATCCCCAAGTCCGTAGTACCCCTTCTTGTACTTTCGTATGCGATACCTTTTCCAAAATTATCCCCCGGACTACCTTCTTCTATACTATTACCCCTCGCATCATTCTCTTCGTCACTCATTTTAAATTTCTTAACCTCAGGGTTCACAGTGAGTTCTCCTCGCACATCTGGTTCACGTAGTTTGCGACAAATTCAACTATTTTCATAAGCACCCCACGTTGCGGCGCCAAATTGCTCTGTATTTTTTTTACTTTTAATTAAATTTAATAAATTAAACAACTTAAATAATTCTTTATATTTTAATTATTCCAAAACTCAAAATTTTATATCACAACTGCTTAACAATCTCCGTCGACCTTCATACCCTATCACTTCTCTCTACCAACCTGAATTTCCCGCGCAAATAATAAAATTTAAAATAAAATAAAAATACAAAATTCTACTTTAACAAACAAAAATAAACGGTTTTATACAAACTAAATATTTAAAATTACTAACACAAAAAAATCACAACAATATAAAAGTCTGCAAATGGGGGGGGGGGGGGGTCTCAAACCCCCCTTGCGCACGGATCTATTTTTATTTTCTTATTCTATTCGCATTCCCAATAAAATCATAATATATGATCCTATTGGTATTTGCAGATAAGATTCTATTCGCATTTCCAAATAAAATCTTATATTAGGATCCTATTGGTATTTGCAGATAAGATTCTATTTGCATTTCCAAATAAAATTTTATATGGTCCTATTGGTATTTGCAGATAAGATTCTATTCGCATTTCCAAATAAAATTTTATATGATTCTATTGGTTAATAAGTTAACTCATATAAGGCAACAGATTGAATTCTATTGGTATTTGCAGATAAGATTCTATATGTTTTCTATTTGGAATGTCCGGTTTCACTAACCTAATACAGAACATATAAAAACATATAGGATTTCTATATGTTTTTTTTTATATGTTTCTATATGTTATTTCCAATAGGGGAACGTTTGAAGTAAAGCATTTTCCTGTATATATTATTATTTTATCTTTTCGTGTATTACTGTAATTAATAAATAAGTTAACAAGTCAGGTGTTAAACATATGGTCTTAAATTGTTCGACAAGCATCTTCTATTTTTATTAAATTCTTACTGTTTACGCATTCGTCTATTATTACAATCAACTATTAATTAATGCAATTCCACTATCCTCTCAATACTAAGATGATACTAAGTGAAAATATCCTCAGAGTCAATTTTAGCACCATGGAGCACATGGTTAAGTACAGCAATTTTTTACTGCAACAAATTTATTGGCATTAGAACGGTAATTGTCGAAATATGTTAAATTTCAGTATTTATTTATTTATTTTCGTTTAGGTTATTATGGAATTGGATAATGAAATTTGGAGACTTCGAAGAATGCAAGAATTTTGCAGAAAAAATGGGAAGGTGGCTTTCTGGGCAGAGTGACCGAGAGATCTCTATCTGCTTAAAATATGAAAAGAAATTGAATATTTAAATTAATAATTTTTAAATAAATAAAAATTTTAATGCAAAGGAAAGTTTTTCAATTACTATACTTGGCCCATTACTAGTTGCCATTAACGGGCTGACAACTTTTTACTATACTTGGCCCATTGCTGGTTGCCATTAATGATTCGATAACTTGTTACTATACTTGGCCCATTGCTGGTTGCCATTAATGGACCGATAACTTTTTACTATACTTGGCCCATTGCAAGTTGCCATTAACGGGCCGACAACTTTTGTTATACTTGGCCGATAGTCGAGTGCCATTAATGATCCAAGGTTATCATTATTTCGGCATTCAGCCGTTCATCGGCCGTCAAAAATTGCCATTACCAGCCCATTAATGACTATGGTTGGCAAAGCAATGGGCCATTAAAGGGCCGGTTTCCAAACTTTGTATGGGATACTACTTTACTCGTAGGTATAAACAAATATAAAGTAGCCGTGTAATGCCCAAAACAATGCTGCATTTTGGCCATCTGTAAGAACATAATTTTTAAATATTAATTTTAATATTAGAAATGGGCAGTTTACCTATTCTGAAGAAATAATAATTTGCAGTACTTATTGTTGTCCTCAGTGGCTACGATATAAATACAGATATCTATTAATTGTCAATTATTAGTTAAAGAAAACAAATAGAGGAGTATATATAATACATATACTTACCTGATTTTTATTAAATCCGCCACAGAAGAATACTGCGTAACAAACTTATGATATACCAACACACTTGATTATAAAAGGAAAAATGTTTAACTATTTATAACAATTAGGCAAAAATGAATATCAGCCCTTTTCAGGTAAACACCTACGGGCGCAGTGTTAGAGTTATTAATGCAATGTAACAGATTCGTTGTAAAAAAGGAATATTGGGCTGGTTGGATAGGTAAAATCAAACAAAATGTATTGCTTTGCCGACGTTTCGGAACATGTATTATTCCATTCTCAAGGCTGAAAAAAGATTCGTTGACTAAAATAATTCTTTTTGTTAATTATTGTATGCCATACCTTGAACCAGCGATTTTCGTTTGTTAACATGAATTCATTTTATCAATTAACAAATTTCTTAATATTATAAAAATATTTATTCAACCTATGTCACTCATACATTGGGGCTACGATTGAAAAATAGCTGCCTCAACGTACAGCTTATTGTTTAATAATATCATACATTAGTATAGAGAAACAATTTATTAAATATTATTAACGTGAATTATAAAAGAATTTATCGGAAAACATAGACAAAGCGATCCTTTCCGAATATGTACTCGGGTGACAAAGCGAGGCATTCTCTGGTCACTTAACAAATCGACTAGTAATGTAAAATCGACTAGTAATGTGTTTTCATTAGTGGTCGATTCTGTCACTTCTGCATGTCATGTCAGTTTTATTATAAAATGCTATTAAAAAAAGTTTGACCCGCGTGAGGTTCGAATCCTCTAATGATATAATGAGTAACAGGTTTCGTCACAGAGGGTTGTTCTAATTATTCTTTTAATTTGTCTTATCTATTGCTAGTAACGGACTGCCGTTCCACCTATTTTGTAATTTTTAAATGATATTTTATTCTAATTAATTAAATAAATTTATAAAAATTTAAAATAAAATTTCTTTTGTCAATTTAATAAGGCAATCAATCGGCTATACTTTGAAATGTCAATGTTTTGAGCATCGAATATATAGACCACGCCGTTGATGATTTCTTGGTCTTGACAATTTCGGATATATAAGCAAGCATGACATTTTCTGAACAAGATGATCCAACTTTATTCGTTTTGCACCATTTAACGAACAAGTCATATTCTTTTATAATTTATGGAAATGGTATTTTCTTGCCAATAAAACAAATCTTGGTATCTACTAGTTTCGGTTTAATACCATCTTCAAGATACTGTGTCGGGAGGAAATTATTTTAAAAAACAGATTCAAACAGTGGATCGACAATCAAAATGATATTATATAAATTTAAAAATTCTAAAAATTTTGTTAAAAAACATAAAACTCCTCTATATCAATTCTCTTGCATAAAACTATTCTAAAACTAAAAGGTAAGGTATATTGGCGATATAGTTAATTTGGTGATACTTTTTTAAAAATTTGCCATGGACATATTTATTACAAAAATTTCATGAAATTTTTTTTATACGTGACAGAAAGCTCATAGTTTCATATGTAAACGGTTTCAGGTTCACATCTTATGCTGATTTTAGTCAAAAAAACTTTAACCCTAACAGTGTAAAATACTTCATAATAAAACTTGTGATTTAAGAGTAGCTTGTGAAATATTTTATAAATCAAATAATAATTAAGGTAATAAATTGATCTTTACATTACTATTAAAACAAACTCCGCTCTTCAAAATGGCATTAACAGAATTCCATGTTATTGTTTATTAATATAGTTATTCCTTAAGTTTCACGAGTAATTTATTAGCGTTTGCACATGTAATTCCATTGGATTAAAATGTTGTCACTTATATTATTTTTTTACCGCGTTATAGGTAATTTTTTGCATGTACTACATTATTAAAAAAGATGGGTACCAAAGAGAACTTTCCGAAAATTATTTTAATTTTTCATTTTAGGCTATCACCAAATTACCTATCTCTGATCAAATTACCTATCACCAAATTACCTGAACGTAAACATTTATATGGATAAACGAAAATATAGAATATCTGATTCTGCAGATATTGTTAGAGCAAGCCAAATGGTGCAACAATATAATATATCGATCTATAATATAATATATCGATCTATAAAACAGCATTACAAATGAATATTTCTTGATCTTCGTTAAAACGCTTTTTACCAAACGTGTAAACGATGAAAATATCAATCAAGATCTACCAAAATTAGGGTGCCCATTTGCGTTATCTTCAAATATAGAAAAACGAATATATAATTATATTATTGCGAGGACCGTCAATGTTCTACGCTTTCGAATATCGCCGAAAGTTTTGCACTGGGTGGTAGGTAATGGCCTATAACATAGTAAATATTATAAATAATAAAATTTTCGGAATATCCAGTAGTTTTTCGAAAATAACAAAATTCGAAAATTACAATTTCAAAGGTGATGGATCCGAGATTTACCGTGGTTGCGTTTGTGAAAACTGCCTCAGCTACTCTCGCTCGGCTCTGCCTCGCGCTCCGACAAGCGCTAAAATCATTGAAAACATCCCCCCGGCGCGGCGGCGCAACAGAACTCAAAAGGGACGAAATTTAGCTGTTCTATTTCAGATTTTGATTAAATATCATATAACGTACATATTATACACGTACATATACTATACTAGGTATGTTACAATTAAATTAGACAATTATTTAATATTTATAATTTGCTAATATTATGAATAAATACAATATCACAGCTGAACAAACAGAATTTACAAATAAATGTTACCATATTACTAAAATATTAAGCTTTTTTATAATATATTTCAGTTTTTTATTTATCACCAATTTAAATTACCTATATCACCAAATAAAATGCCTTAACACCAAATTACCTAACTTTTTTAATAAAATTTAAGGTTTCATTTTTCACAAAAAATTTAAATTAATTAAGTCAAACGACCTCTCAATTTGTAGCAATAGAGTGAAACTATTATTATACAACCAAAAATCAGAAAAAAATTTCATAGGAATCAAGATATATAGATATATGTAAAATTATCACCAATATACCTTACTTTACCCTATAACAATTGCGTTGTTATTTTATGTCAAATGCACAATAAATTTTTTAACAAAATTTTTAGAATTTTTAAATTTATATATCATTTTGATTGTCGATCCTCTGTTTGAATCTGTTTTTTAAAATAATTTCCTCCCGACACAGTATCCTGAAGATGGTATTAAACCGAAACTAGTAGATACTAAGATTTGTTTTATTGGCAAGAAAATACCATTTCCATAAATTATAAATATAATTTATCTTGCATTAGGAGAAAATCCACAAAGTAATATTCTCTTTCATACCTTTTTTTAGATTTTTCTGGTAATAAATTTAAAATTCACTCTTCGCGGCTTCTACGATGCGATGTGTGGCGGAGTGGAATCTATTTCACTTTCATAACTGCTATCCATAGTTTTAATAAATTTTATTAACTTGCAAAATATACGTTTTCACTATTTATACAATATTTATTGATAAAACAAAATGGAACGCAAAATTTCCTTAGAAACGATGTAGCAAGGCTAACATGATAGAAATAAAAATAATTCAATACAGAGATTGAATGTAAATCTTTTTCTATGTTTTTATCATTTTTGAAGCGGGCGGAGGAAAAATAGTATGCATGCTTCAAGCGTAAAGTGACTTTTGTGCTCGGAGGCGATTACAGCGCTCGCCTTCGGCTCGCGCTTTAAATTACGCTTCCGAGCACAAAAGGGTCCCTTTTCGCTTTTAATAAGCAATATACTATTTCATTTCTAAAATATTTTTAAAGTTACCAGGGCTATTAAGCGTAACAATTTATAATTCATAATTTATTTATTGTAATAGTATTCAAAAATCATTGTTAGTAACTAATAAAAATTTAATAAATATTTCAATTTTATATTTTCGACTTTTTGCCTTTCTTGCACAGTTCTTCCTATCAGTAAATTAAATACTGTATTGTTGGAAAAAGCTTTGCCAATTTCGAATTATTTATTGTTTACAACTATTTGCACCAACCAAATGCGTCATGGTAGTTTCATCATTGCGTTGAAAAGAAGTACTGCCGGTTCTTTCTATACCTAAAATTGGTTTGTTAAAAGTTTATTTATAGCATATTCTTATAGTATTCACTATTCAAAGGAATTCCAGTAGACCATTGATCCAGCATTGATAAATTCGTTACAGTTCTATGTTTACACCTACGAATTTTTCTACCTACTAGAAGAAATCCAGCTCGAAATCTTGAATTCATGTAACAGTAAATAATTGGGTTATAGCAAGCGTGAGACATGGCAAACCAATGAGAAGAAAACCACAGATACGGCTTGAAGTCTTCTGAAATATTTTCAGCAGTCAACTGTAATTATAAATCATAAACATTATATTGCTGACATTGTACCGCTGTAGAAATTTTAAAAATTGAAACTCTTATTGGGTTTTTTCTACCAGTTCTATATTTTTGAATCCCGGCGAAACTCTATATTGCTCTGATATCTTTTTATTATTGAATGAATTGAATTTAACAAATTTTAAAAACAAAATAATATTATGACAATATTATTATCCACATGGCGTTCCTACGTGTCGAGATTGCATTATTAGTATCAGATTAGAAAAGAGGAATTAAATTTAGTAGTAAGGAGTAAATAAGTTCTAAATTCAGTAATTTTGAAGAACCCGAGAGAAAGAGTTGATAGCTAGGTGGTGCAATTTAAGTACTTGATGAGCATTATTTTGTTTATTTGAGATAGATAGAATTGATTTTTACTTCAGAATGTAATATTAATTTTATTATTAGTTATCGCCCATGCGCCAACTTTAAGTTATGCTAAATTACTCCGGAACAGCACTGTATAATTTTAAACTAAATCTAGCGGTCGGCGAGTTAAGTTGTCCGGATTTTAGGGTAAGAGAATCTTTCGATGGGTAGGGACCGGTAACGGTCAAAAAAAGCGCAGATGGTTTTTGGTTTTCGGGATGTCAAGAAATATTTAAAAAGTAAAGATATCAGATAAAACGAAAGGTGTCGCGAGACACCCGACAAAAGCGAAGCATTTTACGCTATATATAAATTAAACCCAATTATTATTAATATAATTTTGATATACAAAGAAGAATGTACTTTAAATTCAAAATACTGCGCTTTCAACTGAATTTTAAAAGTATTGCTTTAATAATGAGAAAATTGCTTTAAATTTGAAAGAATTGCAGTACTTGTACTTTCAGAAACTGCTTTTGATTTATATTAGTAATAGTACAGGATCCGAAGTAAGGTCGTCCTTCACCGATCTGCTTACCGTATGAAAAGTATTTTTTATCAAACATAATAAGTTACCAAATATATATCGCGAATGGGTTGCCTAAAGAAATATGGTCCTGACTATCCTTAACCCTTTCAGAACCGACTTTTTTTGGCTGAAAAAAATAATTATTTTTTTTTTTAATTTCCTGTTAGTGTATTCTAAAAAGTGTTTCCAGCGAGTTTCATAATTTTCTGATATTTATACACGAAAATACAGGTATGTACACTATAGTGTACACTGGGTTCTCGTGGACTGGATTTTATGACTTGCCTTACCAATTACTTTTATTAATAAAATATTTTATTTATTTTAATTATTTTATTTAAATTAATTGAACAAAATTTAAACTTTTTTAATAATTGTTTTTAAATTTCAAATAAAAATTATAGAACTTGTCGTAATATTAGTATGCAAACGGTAGTTCTGTATTTGTGCCTACTTTTTAAATAATAAATATAATAAGAATATAGAATTAAACAAATAATATTATTTTTGAAAATGGTAATTTAAAAAAAAGCGAAGCTTTTTTATAAATGAAATCCAATTATTATTAATATAATTTTGATATGGTAGTAAATTTATTGTTATTAGGAAATTATTTTTTTAAATACAAAAATAGTAGTGGTATTATAGATATCTATTTATATTTCCAATTAAAATAAAATTTACATCCAAGTAGAAATTAACGTAAAAAATAAATTTCAAGTAAATATTGTGGTAAATTTATCATGTAATACAATAAATGTAATACTATTATACAAAATCTAAAACAAAACATTATAATAATAATATTTTGAGAGTGTAGGACTAAGAATTTTTGAAAATTAAGGAAATGGTTATTTATTTAAAAGTTAGGAAAATGATACATGACTGACGAGGGGGAATCCATAGCACAATATTGTAAGGTTATAAGAGGGAAATGTTAACAAACTGACGATGAGCACTGGTCGTCACTGACGCCACTTACGTTTGCTTTTTCGTCCCGTTCTATATTTTAAATTTTAGGTGCCGTACGTTAAAAAGGATGCAATAATTTAAAAAGAAAAATTGGGTTACCAAAAAAGGCGAAAGTGTTAAATCGTATTTTTGTAATGTTTTTTAATTGTTCCTTTTTGTTATGTCAAAATAAGTTATTTTAGCCGCATTAATTGGATTTTTTGTTGTCATCTTAGCATTTGAGATTACAGTGCAATTAAACCGATGGTAAGCTCTTTCATTTACCAACCTACATGCAGATTTTGCAAAATTGTAGTTTTTATTTATAATCTATGATGATATTTCTTCGTAATATTTTTCTATACGATTCATTTTCATTTTGTTCGCTAAGAAGTGAGTATTATAATAAGTGTATGTACAGTGACTTACATAAGAAGAGGGCAGTCCTATATTAACAATTTAAATTGACCATTTTGAAAAAATGGAAAAATGTATAGAAACAAAAATCTCTAAAATGTTTTGCTGTAAAATCGATTTTAATATGACAAAAAACGGATTCAAAATGGTCAATTTACATTGTTAACATACGACTGCCCGAGTTCTTATGCGAGTCACTGTATGTACATTTACAAAGTGAAAAATTGCGAATTTCTTAGTGATGTTGTTGTTGATGACGAACCCGAATTATTAAATTTATTACAAAAACTTCATGTTCAAGAGGCATTTCAGTACTTAAAAGGTAAGTAAATAGCATTTTTTTACTTAAGGTAGTTTCTCCGCGGCAATCGGATACAAAAATAAATTCCAGTGTGAACGTAAAATAATTTAAAAAAGAGAGAAAAAAATCATTATTTTTTCTGGGAGTGTACTTTAAATTCGTACAATGCATTGATAATGACGCACAACTGCATACATACAAAAGGTATGGCAACGTTGCGTTTTGTGTCACATTTTAATTTAAGGTTATGTCTGTCGTATGTGTCAAACCTAAATGTGAAAACTTTAGAAGCGCGCAAAAAAATGTTCAAAATGTTTAAAAGTTCAACTAGTTTAACTTGGGTTTAACCAAATAAATTGTGATATTGCTTCTTAAATCAGTTTTTCTGCGCGCTAATAAGATTTATAAAATATCGAAAAGTTGCCCATCTATAATATTCTCTTATCTATGCGAATCATCCGTCAAATTACTTGCACAGCGTTGTCAGACGCTCATTGGCATGCCCCTTCCCTAACCGAGCACAGCTTAATTGTGCATATTTTATAAATGTTTATCTTTGTAGCAAAACCGTCAGTAACCTTTTTTTTTTATTCAACATATTTGTGATAAGCTGATATACAAATTAGTAGTTTTTTGAAAAAATCAAAAGAACATTTTTTTAGTTATGATGTGAAATGTGTAACTTTTAGTCAACTGGTACATTTAACCCATTCAAAAAGTTCAAACTTTAATCGCGAATATTTCCTTTATTGAACCGTCAAAAATTTCGAATTTCAGCAATATAATGGGAGAGGTTATTTCTTATATAATCCCAAAATTTTATGAAAATATATAAAAAAGTGATTTTACGGATATACTACCTTAATACTATCTCTATTTATAGTGAATTGCAATATTTTGGAGGTTCCAGCCGTAGAATTATGATTGAAATATAGCATTCTCATTTGGTCCCTATTGTTTCACTTTTTAAACTACAAAGATTTTTTGATTTTTTTTTGTTAGTTACTTGTTAATCGACATCTTATCGGGGTTTTTTAGAATGTATTTATTAACTTCTCACTGGTTTCATACGCGTTTTGCCAAAACGTCATTGTAGAATATTTGTAATAATTACTGTACAGGGTGGGCCAATTTCGATAGTTCTTATGGGAAACTCGGTAACTATAAGAGTTATGAAAAAATGAATGGCGCATCCTCGATCTCTTTTTTCGAGAAAAGCTTAATGGCGAAAACCAGAATTCGCTATCTTTTTTTGTTTTGGAGTTATAGCCAAAAATTCGAATTTTCGACTTTTCGATAAATGTCGATATCTCGGTTGTTTTTCAAGTTATCAAAAAAATGTTAACACTTTCTTCGGGCACTTTTTTAAGATCAATAAAATGGGCTAAAGACATTTTAAATTTCTATCTCAGTTTCAGAGTTATAACATAAAGTTGTGTTTTTTTAAATGGAAACCATAGTTGAAAATGATATTTTTAAATAGCGTTTTTTATCCTCTTTTCAACGTTATTCTAAATCTTCATGTGTGTCTTGGCTTCGTTAACTATTCTATTCCACACTATTCTGTTTTTGCATTTCACCTTCCAATTTGTCACATCCATTTCTTTAAGGTCGTCTGTCACCTCGTCTATCCATCTATCTTTCGTTCTTCCCCTCATTCTCGTCTCACTAGGTCTCCAGTTCATGATTTGTCTTAAAATGTTGCTTGGTTATTTCCTTGTTACATGACCCAGCCATCTGATTCTTTGCGCTTTTATAAATTTTATAATATATTCGTTTTTCATTATTTTCGCTAGTTCAATATTTGTTCTTATTCTGTACTCGTTCTCGCCTATATTCTTTAGGCCTGTAATCAATCTCAATATCTTTCTCTCAAATATTATCAGTCTGTCTTCCTCGTTTTTAGTCAGATTCAGTACTTCTGCAGCATACGTGACTACTGTTCTTATAAAGGTCTTGTATATTCTGATTTTAGTTCTTGCAGATATGCTCTTACTTTTCAATATTCTTTTGTTTGCATGGAATGCTCTCCATCCAGCCTGCACTCTTTCTCTTATTTCTGACGATCATTCGTTGTTCTTATTGAGTTGTACTCCTAGGTGTTTGAATTTCTGTACTTCCTCAAACTTGTATTTTCCGATCTTTAAGTCTTTTAGTCTTCCGTCGCTCTCTCTAACAAACCTCATGTATTTGGTCTTTTGCTCATTGATCATCAACCCCATCTCCATCGCATGTTTCGCCATATCTTTGAGAATCTGTATCATTTTTTGTATTGATCTCGCTATAATAACAACATCATCTGCATAAGCCAATATTTGCCATTCCTTAGTTGCTATCGTTGATCTATTTCCCAATTTTCTCATTATACTCTCAATTACCAGGTTGAAGAGAACGGTCGACAGTGCATCTCCCTGCCTCTCCCCACCGTTAATTGCAAACTCGTTTGTTTCTTTTGCTCCTATTTTGACAGTTCGTTGGAGTCTCTCATCGTCATTTGAACAAGTCTTCTTAGTTTTTTGGGTACTTTCATTTCTACCATCACTTCGTATAGTTTCTCGCGTATCACTGAGTCAAAAGCCTGCTGGAAGTCAACAAACAACAGATGCATTTTTATATTATGTTCGTATGATTTTTCGGCAATCTGTTTTATGATGTGTAGTGCATCTACTGTTGATCGTCCCTCTCTAAAGCCGTGTTGGTATTCTCCAGTCCTATCTTCAATCACTGGTTTTATTCTATTATATATAAGTTCCGATATGATCTTGTATGTCACCTGCAGTAAGGTTATTCCTCTGTAATTACGACAATCTTCTATATCACCCTTCTTGTGGATTGGTACTATTCTACCGGACTTCCAATCATTTGGCATTTCTTCATTTCTCCAGATTTCCAGTATCAGCCTGTGAACTCTTTGATGTAATTTTTCGCCTGCGTTGTTTAATATTTCGCCATTTATTCCATCTCTTCCCGGCGCTTTTCCATTCTTTATTCTCATCATTAATGTTTCAACTTCGCTAAACGATGGTTCTATCACTGTTTCCTCTTCCGTTTCTTCTTCAGTATCTTCATTATATTCTCTTTTGTCATACCGGTTTAGTAGTTTCTGGAAATGTCTTCTCCATATTTCGTTCACTTCTTCCTCGCTGTTACCTTGTATTCCATTTTCGTCTTTCATAGTTCCAATTGCAATATTGCATTTTTTCTTTTGCTGTTGTATTCCAAGGTGGAACTTTTTAATACTATTTCTGTTGCAATCGTTTTCTATTTCATTCATCGTTTCGTTTAGCCATTTTTCTTTCTTTTCTTTGTATTTCTTGTATGCCTCTCCTTTTCTGGCTCTGTATATATTCTGGTCTTCTTCGCTATTTGTCTTCATCCATTTCAATCTTGCGTTTTTCTTGCTCTCTGAAATCTCTTCGCATTCTTTATCAAACCCTTTTTTATCCTTAGTTCGCTTCTTGCATCCCAATATTCTTATGGCGCTAGTCTGCATTATTACATTAATATTGTTCCATTCGCCGTCTATGCTTTGCTCTATTGTTTTGCTATCTATTGCCTTGTTTGCTTCTTCTGCGTATTCCTTTTTAATTTTTGCTTGAGCAAGTTTTTCAATTGCTAATAATTCTTTGCATTCATCTTTTTTTTGCTTGTGTGCTAATCTGTGTATTATTTTTGCTGTTACCAGATAGTGGTCGGAGTCCATATTTGCACCGCGATACGTTCTCACATCTTTGATGAGTGTTGCTCTTCTTCTCGATATACTCACATGGTCAATCTGATTCCCCTCAGCGCTGTTACTTGCTCCCGGTTTAGTCCATGTTATTTTATGAATTGCCTTGTGATTAAACTTTGTGCTGCTGATCACCATATTCAGCGCTGCCTTAGATGTAGTCCTCTCTTCCTATCTGGGCATTGAAATCCCCTAAAAAGTGTATCGTGTTTGGGTATAGCTTCAGCCAGCTCTTCAATTTCATTGTAAAATTGTTCCTTTTCGCTGTCGTTTTTATCTTCCAAATACTCCCAAAACTAGTTGTCCCTCTTTACAAGCCTGAACAATGTCATTTATAAATTGAAAAATCGCTGTTTGTGTGGATTTACCTTTGATGTAGCCATATTGTCTTTTTGAGAGCAGCTTGTTTCTTATCAAAAATTGCATAATTTGATTGCACATTGCTGTTTCAAATATCTTCGATATTGCAGGTAGTAAGCTTATCGGTCTATAGTTATCAAAATTTGTGGGGTTTCCCTTTTTGTAAATTGGTTTTATTACCGCTACTTTTAGCCTGTCTGGAAAAACTCCATATTTAATGGAGTTATTCACAATATGCCAAATCGGATCCAGGATTTCGTTTATGCAATATTTGATTATCCTGGTAGGGATTTCGTCGATGCCGCTGCTATGTTTATTTTTAAAGTTTTTTACAATTTGGATAATATCTTCTTTAGTAATCGGTTTTATAGTCAATGAACCCGCAATTTCCATCTTTGTGCCCAGTAGCTTGTCGATATCATGTTCCCCGTTTTTGACTCGATTAATTATTGTTGCACCTACCATATGTTTGTTCATTTCATTAGCTATTTGTAAAGGATTACCCACTATTGCAACATCCCTGTTTTTGTTGCCGTTCTTAATCGAGTTTACCACATTCCATAATATAATGCTTTGGTCTTATTGTCGGATTTATTTATTGTATCTTCAAATTTTTGTTTCTTACCGTTTACTAGAAGTTTATTATATTCTTTATATTGTTTATTTAAATAATTATGTAGTACTTCTTCGCAAATGATAAAATTATATATTATTTTATAATTTTTATTCTTTAATTAGACGACATGTTTCGTATGCATGGCATACATTATCAAGTCTACAGAGAAAATTTAATTTAAGAAGAGATATAAATTTTTTTGTAATAATTAATTACATACCTGAAATTAACAATTAAATATTGAAAACGATTTTTTAAAAAACGAATAATTAGTTCTGCTTGGTTATGATTTGAGTAGTTATTTATGGGTTGATATAAAAGTATTTTTTAAAAATTTTAAAATAATAGTTCAATTTTTGAAGTTAAGATGTCAATTGTAGCAGTGTAGTGATGGAAATTTAAAAAATATATATGACAGTTGAAAAAAATAAGAAAATCAAGGAAGTGTGTCGGTTGTTGTATTAAAGATAAGTGATGTAAATGGGAGTAAAATTTAATAGTTCGTGTTTGTTGAGTAGTGGTTCTTGTAGTTTAGTTGCTTTTTGTATTTCGTATGATTCCCAAATAATTCTTTTAAAGTATTTATCTTCTCTATGGAGTATTATTGTTCTTTCTTTGTCAATGTTGTGTTTTTTAATTATGAGGTGTTTGGCAACTTGTGAAATGGAATGTATACGTTCGTGTTCTGTAATTCTAGTTTCTAAACGTCGTCCAGTCTGTCCAATGTAAGTAAAGTCACAGTCTCTGAAAAAAATTTTGTATACACCGTTGGAAAGTAAAATGTTATTATGTTCTTTGTAGTTGCATAATAGATTTGCGATATTTCCGGTTGTTTTTTCAGCTAAAGTGATGTTGTGTTGATTTGCTATGTTTTTCATTTTTATGTTTATATTACCGTGGTATTTTACGGTTTTATAAATCATAAGTTCTTTGTCAGAATTGGTAGTGTTGAAGTAAAAATGTTCTTTCTTTGTTTTAATTCTTTTTATTAATTTTTCAATGGTGTTAATAGAATAACCGTTATTATGAGCGAGTTGTTTAATAATGTTCAGTTCTTTGGTTCTATTACTTGTTATTGGTAATTTGAAGGCACGTTCAATTAAGGAGAGGAAAGAAGCAAATTTGTGTTTAAAGCTGTGATTAGAATGGTAAGGAATTAAAGTGTCAGTTAGGGTGGGTTTTCTGTAAATTTCGAACTGAAGTTTATCTTGAAGTATAGTAAGTTTAAGATCAAGAAAATTTAGTTGGTGATTTTGTTCGGTTTCAATTGTAAAGTTTATATTATTGTGAATTTTGTTGATATCGGTTAAGAAATTATCTAAGTCAGTTTGGTTGCCAGTCCATAAGGTTAAAATATCGTCAACGTCTATGCCAAGTTAAACAGTATTTGGCTAAAGGAAGTTGGTGAATTTGTTTTTCGATATAATCCATAAATATGTTTGCTAAAAAAGGAGAAATTGGTGATCCCATGGGAGTTCCGTCAATCATTTGGTAAAAATTTTTGTTTACAGTGAAAAAATTTTGTTGGGTTGTTATTAAGAGTAAGTTATATATAGCATTTATATCTTGTGGGTCTAGCCATGTTGTTCGTAAAAATTCTTTTGTTAAATTTAAAGATTCAACCACTGGAATGTTGGGATATAGGCTAATAACGTCGAAGCAAACAAGTTGTATTTGTGAAGGAAGTATTAAGTCTTTTAATTTTTCTGTTAAGTCTAAAGAGTTTTTGATTGAATAGAAGGATTTATAATCAAGGTGTTGTATTATTATTTCATTGAGGGCTTTCGCTAAGTGGTATGCGTGTATGTATGATTCAGCTTTCAGCATTAGGCTAAATTTTTTCTTGTTTTCTGTCGATAATATTCTTTTACTTTCGGACTCGCTCTGTTTGTCATTAATTTGTAAAGATAACTTTTGTGCATAGTGATCAGATATAGTATGTGCGTTGATGATATTAGCCTCATAGTAACCTTCAAAGTTTGTAAAAATATTATCTATACATGTTGATGATATTGCCGTTTCTCGCGTGTTTTCGAAAATTGTTTGATGCTTATTGTAAGAATTCAATATTGACATAATATCTTCCACATTTTTATTGCAATCCTTCATATTGTCATGTTTCAATTTAGACCCAGATCTCTTATTATGATTAATTATTTAAAAACAGGAATTAAGTTTAAACCCTTTATAATTTAAATTTTGTTGTAAGAACTTGAGATTATTCTTTAATTGATTTTTATGATGATAATTAATTCGGTTTCACATATTTTGATTTTATAAGAAAGAAGGCACAGTTGAGAGCTTGTATTACAATTTTTTCAGCATTTTAAATAAAAGGATGTTTTTGGTCCACGATCTTTAAATGAAAAGACAAACGCCAAATTTATCAAAGAAACCGATTGGCACTAAAATTTGTTAATTATTTTAATCAAGTATTTTAATAAAATAAAAGTGAAAAGTGAATACGACGTGAGTGAAATAATAATGCGGCGAATCTACAAATTCCACCATTACAAGTTCTAACGTTGAAAATTTGCTAACTAACAAAAATGAAGGAGGGAGAGAAATTTTTAAAAGTAATTCATTCTGGGCAAGGCCGTTGTTTTGAGAAGTATCGAAATTTAAAGCCCAGAGTCACAAATTTAAATAATATTAAGATTTAATTAAGATTGATAAATAAAATTAAAAATTTAAATAAAATTGATAAATTCTATGATTATAATAATTACTTACCTGAGATTACAAACTCAGAGTAAGAGTGTTTTGTGGAAATTGATAAGAAGAAGAAGAATACTAAATTTATTCACCACAGCAGGTGAAAACATAAAAAGAAAATTAAGAAACCAAGAAATAAAGAAACAAGCACCATAATTTTAAGAAGACTTCAAAAACAAATAGGGTGAGAACTTTTAAAACGCAAAACGATTAATTTTACATTTAGTGACACCACGATAAAATTGATTATTTTAAATTTGTATATTTTTGCCATCAAATTTGGAACTTTATCTAGAAGTTGGAACAATTACTCAATAAATGAGATTAAAGTTTCTGGTTCGGTGTATTTGTTTTATTTGTTGAGTGTTATATCATTTTAATTTTTGAAGACACCCGGTAACAAAACTTTTTAAAATTAGAATTTTAATTACTATGTTTGGTCTTATTCTTTACCATTAAAGTTGTTTGTTCAAATGTATTACATCAGTATGATTTAATTTTCACAAGAATTTCTTGAAAAATAGAACCAAAAACAATAAATTTAATTGCTTTCGGCGTCAATAGTATTACAAAACATATTATTTTTGGGCTTAAGTATTGTTCATAGAAATTAGTCACTATTTGTCGTATGATATTAAAATTTTCTTATTGGTCACTTTGAACAAGCATTCCACTTTATTGGTCATTAACTAAAGTTATAAATTTTGCTGTTTTTCATATTTTGGGCAGTTGATTACCGCCATCCGAATCACTCACTTGCATCAACTGCAAGTTATGACAATCAGGAGTTGATTACCACCATCCGAATCACTCACTTGCATTAACTGCAAGTTATGACGAATTTATAGTTACAATAATTTTCTAAGATCCAAAGTTTGATGAATAAATCTTCGGTTAAAAGTTTTAAAGTACGGTGAAATTGGTAATTTTGTGTTTCGAAATATTATTTGAAGTTGTGCTAGTAATTTCGTAGTGGGACATTTACGTGTTTGAGTTTTTGAAGTTTTCGTTACGTTTTCGTTATTTTTCCCCAATATTAGAGGGATTAGCTTGGGCCCACGTAAAGCGAATTACCGTAAGTGTTTGTTAAAACACATAATCTCTTAATGAGGATATTTGGCCGCTTCAATAATTGAGTTTCTTTGGTAACCAAGTCACCAGTATCAATTTTGGTAACAACATCAGTTAAACTGCAAGATTTATGGACGCCTGATGAAGGATTCCTTCGGCCTTCTACTATTAGTATCTTCAAATCTGTGAGTTTATTTTGTTTGTATTAAATAATTTTGTATCGAAGTATTTTGTAATTTTGACTTTTACAAATTAAATTTATAAATATTAGTGTAAAACTATTTGTTTTGATCAATTAATTTTATGTGTTTGAACTCAAGTTGAAACCAAGTTCATTGCCAGAGTCATAAAATTTTAACTATTTTAAGTAATAATTAGTTCATCTTTGTAGCTATACTTAAGTTGTCTAAAACGGGACCGTCTTTTTCTATTATTTTATATGAATATTTTAGTCTTTTGTCATTAATTTTCGCATTTTTGTTAATTAATATCTAATTATAGTTTTGTTTATTTTGAATTTTGAATTAATATCATTAAATTTAACATAATAGTTTCTTTTGTACTTTGTCTAATTCAATAATTAAAACCAACAATTTTACCATATTTCGTGTACTTCTTGTGCCTTTTTTTTTTAATTTAGGTTTCTGTGAAGGAGGCCGAATTGAATCGCTTCTAGATTTTTTTTGTATTGAAACTGTAACTAATAATCACGGTGAGTATCCTTCGGGCAGACTTGTTTACCAGTGGGAACTCGTTTGTTGGGGTACGATCCTGGACATTTATCCATTGGTAGCGCCTATGATTCTTTTTTTTTCATAACAACTTGAAATTTTGACGATTTTATACGCGACGCACATTTTAAATATCGATTCAGTAAACCCCCCCCCTTCCGCTGCAGCTAGGCCGGCACCTTTTTGTATGCGGGGGTGTGCGTTGTGAAAATTTAGCCCGTAACATGAGCCGATGTCATGCGGCTTAAGATTAAAAACATCTCAATTAATTATTATAATAATTTTTATAAATTACAATTTGATCAAACTGTGCCTTTCTGTAAAAACTTTGAAATTTCGTTTTTATTACCGATTAAATTACACTTTTGATTTAAATAACTTGCTTAATTTTCAACATAAGATTAATTAAAAGAATCGCAAGCTTTACAACAAGTGATGGGTGTTCAAAAGGTAACTATTTAAGTTTTTTTATACAACGAAACCTTTTTACACTTTAGAACATCGCAATATTTATATTAAAGTCACCTGCTATGACAATTATAGAATTTTCTTGAATTAAGCCATTTAAAATTTCGTTAATTTCATCCAAAAACACATTTACTCTCCCAGTTCTGTATACTGCCACACACACTAGTTTAATGTTGTTTATGTAACATTCAACACCTGCGCACTCAAATTCACCCTTTCTTGATCGACTTATTGTAATGTTTTTTCTATCTTTACAGGTAATATTTTTATTAACAAATAACGCGGCACCACCATGTTGACCTTCCTCCCTACAATAGAAAGAGACCAGATTGTATCCGCTTAGTCCATAGTTATTTAGTTGGTTTGCTGTTTTCCAGTACTCAGTTAAACAAAGAATTTTACAATCTTGATTCTCTTGTAGCATAACTTCAAGTCCCATCACCGAGTTTTCAATCGACTGAACATTTTGATGAATAATACTAAAATTTTTGGTTTCCTTTTGTGTTTTGCATGTTGTGACTTGTGTATGGCTTATAAAAATTTATATCATTTAAGAAGTCTCTATGTTTTTTGAAATCGAATCTTTTTATTCCAACTCCTTCTGGCCAGAATTCTGGCTTGTACATGTCCTCTTTTTTTTCCATAGGACCGGTTACTACAAAGCGTTTCCTATTGTTTCCTTCACTCGGCATCTCGTACACCCGGACTTCATTTTATTGTAGACCACGTTCCTTTACCAAATATTCACTTATCATATTTGAAGTTGCTGTTCGTGCAACCCTATATAAGTACAACCATACTCTTCGCTTTGTACCCAGAAACCCTTGAGTACTTTCACTTCTTTCTGTTCCTGTACCTATATTTTTCATTGGTACCTTTCTATTCGAAAAACTGTGGTTACTATTTTGGTTACTGTGATGCCGATAACGTTCATTTTCGTTTACATTGTTTCCTATCACATGATCATTTCTATTTATCCGCTGTCCATCGCTCTGGTTTCGTCTTAACGCCCTCGCATAGGAAACATTCACAAATTGTTGACTATTATTCGTATTTACATTTTCATTTCTTATTGTTGGTATTGCAGGATTGTTATTTACACCACCTTTGACCGGTAATGCAGTAGTGGATACTATTTGTGGTGTCCGTACAATCTGGGTGTGTTGTGTGTTCTCTCCATATATTATCTCCTCATTTAAAGCCCTTACTTTGTTTATTTCG
Source organism: Cantharis lateralis (assembly GCA_963170105.1). Classification (NCBI taxonomy): domain Eukaryota; kingdom Metazoa; phylum Arthropoda; class Insecta; order Coleoptera; family Cantharidae; genus Cantharis; species Cantharis lateralis. The sequence goes on from OY720629.1 coordinate 18,898,984, forward strand.
CTCAAATTTGAGCCACCCGAATTATTCCAATTTGTTAAATCAGTTTTTAATTGTTCTTCTAGTGACCTAATTCTTTGCAATAACAAATCATTGTTCATCTGTAGAACTTTATTTTTATCCTTAACCTCTTTGAGAAGTTCTTCTAGATACTTGTTTTCCATCTCACTTTTCTTTTCGCAGCAAAAATCACTTTTTTTTCTCCTAAATACTCAATTTTGGTAAACTCTTTAGCACAACTTTTGTGGTACACGGTAAGGCATAAACGCATACGTACACCGCACACCGTTTTGCACAGCATTTCACCCCTTGTTCCTCACTCTCGGAATCAACCAACACATCGTCAGCCATCTTGAAATAACTAAAATTTGTTTAAGGATTGGTTCTGCACGACGAAAAATTGACTCCATATATTGCGATGTTCAAAAGCGTAGAAGCTTAACTTAATGCAAAGAAAACTTAAATTGCTACTTTTGGAACACCCATCACTGTTAATAAAGCTTGCGATCCTTATGATAAATTTTATGATAAAAATTAAGCAAGTTATGAATGTCAAATGTAATTTTAATCACTCAGAATACGAAATTTTAAATGTTACAAAAAGAAGCACAGTTTAATCAAGTTGTTGTTTATAAATTGATATAAACATTTGTGATGTTTTTGATCTAAAACCGCATAACATCGGTTCACCAAATGAAACAAAAGCACCAAAAAAACCTGAAACTTAAACCTCATTTACTTTGTAATTATTCCAACTTCTAGATCAAGTTTCAAATTAGATGGCAAAATTATACAAAAATCAAATAATCAATTTTATCGTGGTCACTGGTCGTAAAATTAATTGTTTTGCGCTTTAAATGTTCTCACCCTATTCGTTGAAGTCTTCTTAAAATTTGCTGTTTGTTGCTTTAGTTTCTTGGTTTCTTAATTTTCTTATTTGTGGTTTCACCTGTTGTGGTGAATAAAAATTTAATTCTTCTTCTGCATATCAAATTTCACAAAAAAAAACACTCTTCTCTGAATATTCAATCTTCAGGTAAGTAATTAATCATAGAATTTATCTATCTTATTTAAATTTTTAATTTTAATTATCAATCTTAATTTTATCTTAATTATTATTAACTTTTGTGACTCTGGGCTTTAAATTTCGAACTTATCGAAACAACGGCCTTGCCCAGAATGAGTTGTTTTTTAAAAACCATTCTCCCTCCATTTAATTGTTTAGCAAATTCAACGTTAGAATTCTTAAGTGGTGGAAAACTTTGGTTGATTCGGCGCACTTATTTAAATTATCACACGTATTCACTTTCATTGTTTAAAACCACTTATTATGTTTAAAGTTTGATTAAAAAAAATTTAACAAAAACTAAAGCCATGGCGTTTTGATAAATTTGGCGTTTATCTTTTCATTTAAAGATCGTGGACCAAAAACATCTTTAATTTTAAATGCTGAAAAATTCTAATACAAGATCTCAAATGTGCCTTCTTTTCTTAATAAAATCAAACAATATGTGAATCCGAATTAATAATCATCATAAAATTTAATCAAAATAATCTTAAGTTCTTGGAGCAAAATTTAATTAAAGGGTTTTAATTTTATTTTTGTTTTTAAAAATGTTGAATCTTAATTACGGGGTCTGTGTTAATTGAAACATGACAATATATTGTTATGATAAAAAACCAAACTTTTTGAATGCCTCGTCTAGCTCTATAGTCGGAGAAGCAAAAGAAAATCTCATGAGTCGGTCCAATAGCAGGTTTCAATAATAACACAACTTTATTTTAAAAATAAAATCAAAATTTCAACGTATATGCCCAAATATGAACTCAAACAATAGCGCGTTTATCAACCGTCAACGCGCGTTCACTTTCGGCATCCAAAAGCCCCGTAATCCCCTTAAACAATTGCCAACATAAACAATTTAAAATAAAGACAATTGATACAGAATGAAACAAACAATTTACAAACATAATTAAAATAAAACTACCCCCTACATAAACTTAGAGCGAGCAAATTCCTAAAATTTTTTAGCACATGACAACATATCCCTTTTATTTGCTGCAAAGTGCTGGCACCTAGCTTTCAGTAGAAAAGTCGTACAATATGGCTATTATGATGTTATCTTGCCAATATTTAGAGAGGAATCTACCCTCAAAAATATACCTGGGGTATGCTTACACAACTCTAAGACTTTCAGGTCATTTTGGGTAAGGTGACGATAATCCCCTTGTTTGTTGGTTGACGCTTACAAAGTAAAACTGTTTTACTGACCATTCAAAACAAAAACTTTTTAGGAAAACGCTGATGATGAGAAAGAAATCTATGAAGCACAAAGTAACAGTAGGTATATCCAAAGCGATTTTGTTGTAACCAAAATATGGGAAAAATAACCGAGTAAAGTTGGCCAAAATTTGCACTTTTATCGGCGTTTTTACTTAGGCATTACAAACTTCTGTTTTGAACTATAGAAAAACAAAATAGTCAGGATATAATTTGTACTTTATGGTACCGTTTAGTACTACACTACTATACACACGTACTTTTTAATTACTAAGCCTAACCACATTCATTTCATTAACGTCTTCTATCTTCATATATCATATCTTGTGCTTACACTTATCGCCACTTTGAAAGTGTATCTTTCAACAAAATTGCATAAGCCAATACATATAAAACATATAAAAATGACCTATCATCTACCAAATAACAAGATACATAAAATATTGGTGAGCACACGGCATGTGTGCACAAATAATGATAATTAGATATACAGAAGAACATGTGTCAAACATACAAATGGTAAATATGAAACACTTCTAACATAATATGCGAAAAAATAAATAAATAACAACGCGCAACGTTAGGAAAAATGTTTTAAATACGTTCTTAGTCGAATAATTGTAAAAAATTATCAAAAATTTTCTATTTTCCATAAAATCTAACAAAGCAACCAATAGAAACACTATTTACTTTTAGTGCCCCTGTTGAATTCACAGATATTGTTAGGTAGGTTTCAATTTTGACCTGCTAGTTTCTTTATCTTTTACAGTCTCTTACAAATTACGACTTCCTGATTGTGTCACTTCCAAACATCCTAACTTCTCAGATTGACAAGGGTAAAGAGTTGATCGCAATACGCGTAATATATGGTAGGGTATACCGCAGCATATTATATCGATCGATCAAGTGTGACTTCAAAATTACTGATAAAAATTAAATCGCAAAGTTTGAATTGAAGTTTGATTCAGGCATTAGGCAATTTTGTTGGTGTCGTTGCATCCCATTACTTTCTTATGTAAACGACGTGCATGCTGAAAAGATTACGCCATTGTTATTATGTTACAGTGATACGTAGAAGCAGGGAAGGCCCTTCGAAAATGAGCAAAATTTGGTAAGGAGTTGGCAAAATTGTCAGTTTTCACAATTCACTCGCGTGTATTGTTAGAAAATTAATAGCATTTCTTTAAAATAAGAAGTGAGAAAGCAAAATATATAGACTGCTAAACACATAACATATTATAAACTAATAAGATTCGCAACCTTATGAGACAGGCGCCGGATACAGGATTTTCTTTAGGGAGAGGCAATTTTTGTGTGATTTACATAATTATCTTCCAAAATATTTGTTTGAAACAAAATTTTAGTTTGTTATTTGATAAAATTATGAAATTGGTCAAAATAAAGTGCTTTGGTCATGAGTCAAGGGGGGGCAATTGCCTCTATTGCCTCCCCCTTGTATCCGCGCCTGTTATGAGAACTTTTGGCGAGTGCCTCAAGGCCGTGCGCTGATATGATGCAAAGATGGGGCCGCATCAGGCGGCACTATAAGAAGGCGGCATAAACAGCAAGAACAAAATATAATTTGAATTATAAATAATTAAAAAATTTTCTGTTATTTTCTAGATCTATTTTATAGATTATGATCTAACTGATCGAAACGCGTCAAATAAAAATTTATACGCATATATGACTAGACAATATTAATTATTTTTATATTCGTTATTTTCTATACTTTAAAATTTTGCAATGCTAATTTATGAACAGATTTAAGTTATTAAATAACTAACTAAATAACAACTATACCTAGTAAATTATAACAATAAAGCAATAAAACTACCCTTAATCTGCTTATTGCATACTTTGTGGGCGGTCGGGTCGGCCAGTAAACGTATTGTCACACTCAAAAAATAAATCTTACATTTTTATAAAAATATTTTATAATTATAAATCTAGTATGTAAAAGCTCAAGTTAAATTGTAATAACGATTGTAAGGAATTATAGAATTTCCATATTCGGTACATTCCATAAGGGCAGTGACCAGTGACATATCCGCTACCGACACAAGGCGTGTCAATTTGATAAGAAGGTGATGACCCCAAACGATCGATATCGGAAAATGTCGATCGACGGGGTCGATCAAGATAAGAGTAGGGGTGTGGAAAGATTGATCGAAATAATTGGAAAAATAATTATTCAGTCTCGGAAGAGTCTCGCAAAGAGTCTCGCGAGTGAACCACTTTGGAACACCACGCACCAGCCCTCAGCTCCCAAGATGGTCAATCTTTCCATCCCTGAGATGATGATTGTAATTTTAGGGTAAGTGCTAGTTTAAGTTTGTACAGTTCATCTTATTTTATTTTAATATAGTTATTTTTATAAAGTCTATTGGTTTTTATTATGAGCTACACCACCAACTGAGCTACCCCCAAGTGTGGTTAAGGGTAAATTACCCCTTAACGCGACAGTATATCGTTTTTTGGAAAAACCAACTTCACTAGAAAAAATTAAATAACATCTGGACATTCTATCTTCTATCATTGATTCTTCTATATATGTAGGGCATTCCACGCCAAATCGGCCACTTTTTTAGGTGACCCCTTTCCGATTTTTCTCAAAATTTCATGTTTTTGAGATCGATGAAAAACGCGTTTTTGTGTGTTTTCAATTGTTTTTGATCATCTCTTCTTGAGGTTTAATTTTTGTTTCAAATAGTCGTAACTTTGTGTACGAAATTATGTTTTAACTTTAGATGTAGAACGACTACGAATATGTCAATATAAGTAATTTTCATTGATGAAGAATGAAACAGTCTTGCATTTGTTTTTATTCTAATTAAATAAATCAAACAAAATTGCACTCTCATCATTTTTTCCAGTAAGCAATATACGCAAATTACAAAAGTAAAAGTACAGTAATGAAATTTAAAACACCCCATAAAATTTTGTTGAAAAATAAAATGTTCGAGCATCTGTTACTATGTAATATACTTCGTATATTTCGGGTTTCTGTTTATGAAATAAATTTTGTTTAGTTTCTTTTTTATTTCAAATTTACCGCTGTAGGTTAATATTTTGTTGTATCAGGACGGCGGGGATATAAAAAAAAAGAGGTTATTAAGAAAACGTTTTTTTTGGTTAATCGGCGAAGGGTTGTGGTGTGTGTTATTTTTGTTGAATTGAGGGTGCAGTACGTTCGTTAAATTTCCGCGGTGTTTTTCTGTTGTGTCGTGGAGTGTCGAAGAAAATCACTACTCGCTGTAGCGAATTTATTTGGAAATTTTATCCGAACATAATTAGCGCATCTTTGGAAGATACGCTCGGCCTATTAACTTCAGGTTGCCGATTTCTATTGCCCCAAAGAAGACAAAAATAAACCAAGTTAAGTCCGGAATCCGTTCCCAAAAATATTCCCCGTTTCTATCCGTTGTTCTCCGCCAAATTTTGCCAGAACCCACTTCAAGTCCTTGCTTCCAGTCCTTTAGAACGAAACGTGCCCTGGACAACTTTTATTCCATCAATGCAGGTATATGCACGCTGTTTGCAGGCTGGAGGACAAATTATTAAAAGTAAGTGAGTTTTGTCATTGTTAATATTGTGCGCACCAAATACTTTAGTGCTCGTTGAGATTTGTTCGGTGAAAAGAAAAACGTCACGGAATTGTTATCGTTGTATCGTTGAGAAAGAGTTCACTTTCATTATACCTTTTGATTGTATTGTGTGTACCAGTAATCAGCAACAGAATATCTAGATTTAATTTTGACATGTGTTTTTTTGTATAAATTTGACGTTTAGAATTTATTGTCCAGTGGCGGAACCTACATTATTTTTCTCAACGGTAATTTAAGATCGCATTTAAGATTATTTAGGGGCGTACCCTGTTTGTTTTTTTTTTGTGCACGATAATATTGTTTATCGAATTTATGTTTTATATTTTTAATTGTTAGTATTAATCTGTTGCCTATTAATTTTAATAAACATTACTCTAACCATTTGTTTAGGTTTAATTTAGAAAAAAGACATTGTAAGCCCTTCACCCCGCATTCCGTCGTGCATATATTATTTTTTTCAGTGAACGTCCAGGTCCGTTTCGTTCTGAAAGCTGCACGCTACGAAGAAGTATTTTTCGACCTAGGTGGCGCCCTCTCCAATCTCGAAGTTTGTTCGGGATTACGAATTCCCCCCCCCCCTGCGTTACAGTGCCCGTGATAGATTCGTCTACAATTCCACCCACTCCCATCTCCATTGAGCTGCTGGCACACTGTTTCTGCAGGGCAAATAGCCTGTCCCCCCCCTTTTTTTTCTTTATTTCTATTTCGGCTATTTTTAATACAATTCGTTGCGTTTTCCTTAGTTTTCGTTCAAAACACAACGAGTTGCCCGTCACAACTACCTACCATTTTTACAAATAAAGATTTAAAAATACAAGTAATAAATTTGTTATTTTTATCATGTTTCATAAAATCCATTTACAGATGTTGAAAGTTGAGCAGAAGCAAGCACTATTTTCAAAATTGGTTCAGTTATTCAATTCAGTTATTCAGATATCTGTAAATATCAATGTAAGGTCTTGAACTTCAAATTAAGATCCTACAGATAAGTCTAGTGAACTTCATCATTAGTTATTGTATTTTTAATACTAATAATGCACATCAAAATTATCTTGCATCTAGCTTGCGCTTATTACCAAAATCACGAATGTGCAATAATTTTAGCATTATTCAAATATTTCAAAAAAAATTGAATTAATTTTGTCTTCATAAAAAATTACTTATTTATAAATTATTGTATTAATATTATACTTTTTTTTGGTATTTTTCATAACCCTACAAAATAATTATAAAGTAATAAAAAATATCACAGTTGTGAATTTTGGCATTTTACCGATGATATTTTTTGAAGTTGGACATTTTTGAAGAAAGTGGGAGTTATCTACGCCCTTTTTCCAAAGAAATATATTTCCTATATTTACGGTTCTATGAATATTTTTCACATACTTTCTTTTTGTTTTTGCATTAGAAGGTTCAGTTGTTTTAGTGATTGATTTTGTGATTTGTGTGGTGTAATCATGAGTATCTCTAAGAAAGGGAAAAAAATTTGTTCAAAAAATCGTAAACGAAGTAAACTGTCTATGATACGTAGACAGGAGGCTCTGAACAGAAATGAAAAAAAACAAGTAGTTGTAGAAGAGATTTTAGAAGATTTATTCCAAACAGTTGTCAACATTCATCAGGATGTGCACGAATCTGAAAAGGACAAATATGATTTTGAAATTTTTGAAAATTTCATAGAAACAGAGATGGAAACTGATCAGGTGCCGTATTCTCGAACTCACACGAATTGATTCGCATGCAAATCATTATATTTTGACCAATCAGAGAGTGCGAATACTTAATTTTCGCTGAGCCATCAAATTCGATGCACGATAAGCTTTGCTCGTTGAAATAGCGCTATAATGTCGCAACGGGGTACCGCTTAAGTCATGACCTCTCATTTGATCTAATATCTGTTAATTTTCTAGCATTTCCGATCTACTTGCTTCGATACGATCAAATTTGAAATTTTCCTATTTTATTTAGCCATTTAATTATTGCTTTAATCTTAGCGGTACCCCGTCGCGACATTATAGCGCTATTTCAACGAGAAGAGCTTATCGTGCATCGAATTTGATGTCTCAGCGATAGGTATTATTTTTGACTTTTTAAATGCTCGCTTTTCAACGATAGGTACTGTATTTGACTTTTTAAATGTTTTCTTTTCAACGATAGGTATTATTTTTAACTTTTTCAATGTTTGATTTTCTGTTTTGTTTTTTTTGTGGACTATTTTGTTTTGTTTTTATTATTTGCGTTGGGGGTTTTTTAAATTTTTAATTTAATTTTTATTTTAAAATTTTTAAACTTATTTACAAAAGAAGTTATAATAAGTACAGTTATTATATCTAAAAACTTATGTTTATTTATTAAGCGGTAATGTAACTCTCTCGCTTATCTCCGTAGGCATTCATAGAAATGCTATACTATTATTTTCTTACCTTTAAAAAAAATAATGTTACCAACTATTATCCTATTATGATTGACGGTGCTATTTCTATTTGGCACGAACTCTAATGTGCTGGTTATCCTGGCTGAAACTTAAAATCAAGAATTCGATAATCTTGCATAATTACATAGCATACATGGGTGTTTCAAATTTTAGGGCACACATAATATGTTTTTGAACGTAAAGTAAATACCCATTATGAGTATGTGGCGACCCTTATTTAAATTTAAATAGTAGTTCAACCACGTTAAAAATCAGGTCGTTTTGAATGGTTAATTTTTTTGATTATTAATGTCAATGTCATATGGTTATCGTTCAATTTTTTAATAAAAGTTTGTTACAACCGTTAGTCGAGATAATTATAATTTGTGTGTACCAACGACATCCACACTGGTGACATCGTCAAAGAACATCCAACGTTGCGAGTACACAAACTTGAGAAACCGTAAGCATTCTCTGAAAATTCTTATCTGAAATAAATTTTTTTTTCGGAACCAATCAATTCCGAGATTAATTTGGACCACGTGGTAAAATGGATAACACAGAGCTACAACAAAAAATTAACGAGTTAACGGCACAAATGGAGGAGTTGAAAAAACAACAGCATAAAGAAGCAGAACAAACCACCAACGCCGAAACATGCAAAATCACCACGAAAGCTCCACCGTTCCACTCAAGCAAACCCGATCTGTGGTTTTATCAAATTGAAGCACAATTTCGCATCAACGGCATCAAATCGGATCAAACAAAATTCGACATCGTGATAGCAGCACTCGAGCCACAATACCTGGAGGTGGTGGCCGATATCATCCGAAACCCCCCAGCAACCGAAAAGTATGAAGTTTTAAAAAAGCAACTCCTACAGGAATACGCCGAATCGCACGAAAAAAAGTTAAGGAAATTACTGCAAGGTATCGACGCAGGAGACAACAAACCATCTACCCTCCTACGTAAAATGAAGGAATTAGCGGGATCGTCAATGAGCGAAGAAATCATAGAATCATTATGGTTATCTAAGCTACCAGAAACAACACGCTCAATAGTAAGTTCACTGACCATTGATTTAAAAAAGAAAGCCGAAACTGCTGACAAAATACTAGATGTCACACAATTCGAAACTGCAGCAATAACAGAGCGGAAACAGAGCAGCGATACAACCCGGGAACAACTATATGAACTGGAGAAAAGAATGGAAACCTTGGCAGCTAGAGTCGAACGTGGCAGATCGTTCTCAAGAGATCGCAACCAGTTTAGAACCCGAAGCCCATCGCAAAAGCAATACGACATATGCTGGTATCATTACAAGTTCAAACAAAATGCCAGGAAATGTACAGAATGGTGTAAATTCAATGCCAAAAATCAAAAAAACTAACAATGCCGTCCTCATCCACAGCGACAGATGAAGTACGGCGCACCCAATCTAGTCGTTTGTTCATATACGACAGAAACCGGAACCAAAAATTCTTAGTTGACACAGGATCGGACCTTTCTATAATACCCCCAACACCTCAAGAGAAAAATGGCAAACTTAACGATTTCAAACTTTTTGCTGCAAACGGTTCAACCATCAGAACGTATGGACAAAAATTATTGACTGTAAATTTGGGGCTGCGCAGAGAATTTACTTGGCTGTTTATCATCGCCGACGTCACCAAGCCAATAATAGGTGCAGATTTCTTAGATAAATTCGAATTGCTGGTAGACCTACGAAACAAGAAACTGGTCGACGGAAAAACCAACCTAAAATCCGCGGGAAAAATGGAATCAGTTACCGATCTAGATATTAACATCACTTCTATCCCTTTGGGTTCCGATTACCATCAACTTTTGCAAAAATTCAGCGACATAACGAAGCCCTATACTGTATCGCTGAACATAAAATAAAATCACATATTTTCCATCACATCGAAACCCAAGGGCCACCCGTGTTCGCAAAAGCACGCAGATTACCACCAGAAAAATACGAAATAGCACGAAAAGAGTTCGAACTGATGGTACAGCAAGGTATTTGCCGAGTATCGAACTCCCCTTGGGCAAGTCCGCTACATTTGGTCGCGAAAAATAACGGAGACTGGCGCCCATGTGGGGACTATCGGAGGCTGAACGCTGTAACTACCCCGGATAGATATCCCGTACCTCATATTCAAGACGCCACAATTAACGTCGCCGGTTCTAAAGTATTTTCAAAAATTGACCTGACAAAAGCATACCATCAGATTCCGGTACATGAAGAAGACATCCCCAAGACGGCAATTATAACTCCATTTGGGTTGTTCGAATTCGTAGTTATGACGTTCGGACTACGTAACGCCGCACAAACGTTCCAAAGGTTTATCGACCAAGTACTGAGAGGCCTGCCGTTTGTATTCAAATACATCGACGATTTTTTCATTTCATCCAAAAGCCACGAAGAGCACACAGAACACATTCGCATGGTATTCCAAAGACTCCAAGAGCACGGACTCAAAATCAACATCTCCAAGTGCGAATTCTTCAAGACCGAATTAAAGTTCCTAGGACACGTCATCAATAAAGACGGAATACGTCCGCTACCGGAGAAGGTCGAGATCATCAAAAAGTTTCCTCAACCCAAGTGCGCCAAAGATTTACGGAGATTCCTCGCCTCAATCAACTTTTATAGACGATGCATTCCACACGCGGTAGTATCGCAAGGGATCTTGCAAAAATTAATGAAAGGGAACAAGAAAAACGACAGCACTCCAATCGAGTGGACAGAGGAAGCCACAATAGCCTTCGAAAAATGTAAGGAGGAACTAGCCAATGCAGTATTACTAGCTCACCCATCTGCTCATGCTCACCTATGTTTGTACGTCGATGCTTCAAATAATGCCGTAGGCGCCGCCCTCCAACAAGTAATAGAAAGGAACTCGCAACCACTTGGTTTTTACTCGAAGCGCCTCACAGATACCCAAAAACGCTACAGCACGTACGACAGGGAATTGTTAGGAATCTATCAAGCAGTAAAACATTTTCGGTCGTCACTGGAAGGTAGACACTTCACGATTTACACAGATAACAAGCCATTGATTTTTATGTTTGGTAAAAAAGCAGAACAGGCCTCACCTCGCCAGACACGACAAATTGATTACGTCAGCCAGTTCACAACAGACATCCGACACGTATCTGAATCGGAAAACGTAATAGCTGATATGTTGTCAAGAATCGAAGTAGTAAGTCAGACCCAAGAGGCATTAGATTACGAATCGTTAGCTCAACAACAAGAAGAGGACGAAGAACTCCAAGCATATCTAACTAGCAACGATTCAAAATTAGCACTGAAGTTAAAGCTTTGCACTTTCCCACATGTCAACAAGCAAATCTATTGCGACACATCCACTGGAAAAATCAGACCCTACATCACCAAGTCGTTTCGACAAATCGTCTTCAATCAGGTGCATAACCTTTCACATCCAGGTATCAAATCTACGCAAAAATTATTAACCGACAGATTTGTTTGGCCTTCAATTCAAAAGGAGTGCAAGAGAATGGCACAAAATTGCATCGCATGTCAACGATCCAAGGTACAACGACACAACAAGCCACCACTGATTACCTTTTTAGTTCCTGACCAGAGATTTGGGCACATCAACATCGATTTGATTGGACCACTACCATCATCGCACGGCTTTAGTTATTGTTTAACGTGCATCGACAGGTTCACTAGCTGGCCAGAGGTAATACCAATTCAAGACATTACTGCCGAAACAGTCGCAAGAGCCCTAGTCAGCGGGTGGATTTCAAGATTCGGAATCCCGCAAAACATCACCACCGATAGAGGAAGGCAATTCGAGTCGCAATTGTTCAACGAATTGACCAAGTTACTCGGGATCAAGCATTTGCGATCCACTGCTTACCATCCTCAAGCAAATGGGCTGATCGAACGACTTCACCGGTCGATCAAAACATCAATCAAGTGCCACCATTCCAAAAATTGGGTAGATTTACTCCCAACAATTTTACTGGGACACCGCTCAGCCGTGAAGGAAGACATTGGCGCAACCCCGGCCGAATTGGTTTACGGCACCACCATACGGTTACCTGGCGAATTTTTCGAGAACGGCATCGACACGCCACCAAACGAGTTCGTAGCGCATTTGAAAAAGACCATGCAAGAAATAAAGCCAACACCAACCGCGAATCATGCATCCAATAGGCCCACATTCGTACAAAAGGAGCTAAAGGATTGCAAGTATGTGTTTATTCGGAAGGACGCAGTTTTACCACCACTAACACCCCCTTACGATGGCCCCTACAAGGTCATTCAACGCAAAGAGGTAACTTTCATAGTCGAGGTAAATGGTAAAAACCTAGAAGTTTCACTTAGCCGACTGAAAGCAGCATTTATCGAAGAGACAAATGACGACTTCAGCGACCTACGACCACCTAAGCCACCACAAAAAAGCAGCGTAACCAGAACGAGTAAGTCTAAAAGAGTCACCTTCCAAGAACAACATCCTCAACACGACGACGCCACATCAAGATCGGGAAGGCGAATTAAGTTACCCTCAAGATTTGTCGTGACTTCATCACTGGAGGGGGAGTAGTGTGGCGACCCTTATTTAAATTTAAATAGTAGTTCAACCACGTTAAAAATCAGGTCGTTTTGAATGGTTAATTTTTTTGATTATTAATGTCAATGTCATATGGTTATCGTTTAATTTTTTAATAAAAGTTTGTTACAACCGTTAGTCGAGATAATTATAATTTGTGTGTACCAACGACATCCACAAGTCTAAAATCCCTACCGCAGCTAACAAAAGAGCGGATGACCTTGAAACGGCTGAACCGATTTTGATAAAATATGTATAAGAACCATCGCTAGAATACCCGCTTTCAAATAAAAAAAACCGCATCAAAATCGGTTCAGCCGTTTAAGTGCTACGGTGCCACAGACAGACACACACACACATAGCGGTCAAACTTATAACACCCGTCTTTTTGCGTCGGGGGTTAAAAATAGAACCAAAAACAATAAATTTAATTGCTTTCGGCGTCAATAGTATTACAAAACATATTATTTTTGGGCTTAAGTATATAGTTCATAGAAATTAGTCACAAATTTGTCGTATGATCTTAAAATTTTCTTATTGGTTATTTTGAACAAACGTTTCACTTTACTGGTCATTAACAAAAGTTATAAATTTTACGATTATTCATTTTTTAAGTAGGTTGATCTGAACTTTCGGACCGGTCGGTCAAACATACAATCACCTCGTTTCACTCAAAATTGCGGAATTTTCAAATGGGTTATTAAAAGAATCAAAAACTAATTATTTAGTTACTTTCAATTAGTGGTGTGAATAAAATGTTAGATGCAACTCGATGGGAAATTATCTTTGTGGTTCGGTTCAAATTTTAAACCCTTTAGCGCGACTCGCAAGTTGAATTATTATTATAGTTATTAAAGTTTTGTGTTTTGGAAATTATTTCGCATCACCTTCTGAAGAAGGGAATTATCAAAAATATCAACCATTAAGATGACGCGCCGAATTTGCAAACTGCAAGGATCAAGTTATTGGAAATATTAAGAAATGGGTAAATTGGACCATAAAGCAGGGAATGGGACTTTTCGGCGCTGCCAGTTCGGCGCCGCCGGTCCGGCGCAGCCAGTCCGGCGCAGGGACATTTCGGCGTGGGGTCCATTCGGCGCAAGGACGATTCGGCGTAACCCGATTCGGTGCAAAGGCTATTCGGCGCCAAACTAACTGGAAGTGTGGAACGATACAGATGAGATTAAAGAAATTTAATAACAACCAAAAAGAGTGGAGAGCATTTTTTTTAAATCTTTCCACCCATGCATAAACAAATTCTTAAACTAGATGCTCCGAGAAAACTGTCAGGGCGCGAACCCTGACGAAAACAAAGAGACAAATCAAGAAACAAAAATGGAACACCCACGAAAGCAGACGTATACAGAGTGCAGCATAAGCAGAATATAAGTACCAAGGGATTGAAGCCAAAATAATGGAAACATCAAATTGCTATGCGACAAAAATCAACATTGCTAATGCACCTTTTTTGATTTCTTATGCAAGTTTAATTGACTGTTTTTTTAATAGTAACACCATCCGTCGTGACATTATGTTGGTATATATTAAGCCAATGAGATGCGTTTAATTTGTTTTTATTCGTTTTCGAGTTATGGCCAAAAGTTCGCTTTTTCGACTTTTCGTTAAATGCAGATATCTCGGTTGTTTGTAAAGTTATAGAAAAAATATTTACACCTTCTGTAGACATTTTTTTGAGGAGAATAAATTGGGCTAGAAGGATTTTAAATATCTTCATTTGTTTTCGAGTTATAATATATAGTTGTGTTTTTTTAAATAGAATCCATAGTTGGCTATGATGTATTTAATTAGAGTTTTTTATGCTCTTTTTACTTATATACAACATGTGGGGTCTATTATTTCAGTTTCATCCCGTTATATTAAAAACTGTTAAATAAAAATAAAAGATAGGAAAATTAAACGGTGGCTTTGTGAAAACAAAACACAAAATCATTATTGACATCTAAAACAATTGTCTCCAATTGTTTTTAATAGGTTTTTTAGCACCTCTTCTATTTATTATTTACCTTTTATTTCACAAGGTTAAATTTATTTGAAATTCCCGATTCAGCTTCTATTTGACGGGTTGAAATGGAAGGATTTGCATCCACATCTCCTAGTAGTTTCTTCAGCTTCTTGAATAGAATATTTTTTAATTAACTTCAACACTTTGTGGGGAATTTTGGACTTAAGTGGAATAATAAAACAATTTTATTGATCAACGTTTCGAGGTCTTTATTTCCTCTTCTTCAGGATCTAGAACAAAAGTCCCGTACAACAAAGCAAGTAGCTTCTTTGGGTCAACTTACCAATAAGGCAGTCTTATATGATGTATAACATTGACATACATTAATAGGAAATCACTAATTACCAATCAAATTACAAAAATTTCGCAAAAATTACACAATTCTAAAAATCGTCAAAACGTAAAATTTCAAATATATTATAATCCACACACATGCCACAATCACACTACATATCTACAAACCACGCAATCCACTCAACACACATAAATACTTTCACCTTAAATATAATGATATAATGATAATGAAATATAATGAATATAATGAAATCCCGTTCCTAGACATTATGGTCATTAGGAAGCCCGACGGGTTGGTAATTACGAATTGGTACACCAAACCTAGTAATTCCAATCGGATGATAGATTATCACTCATATCATCATAATAGTATAAAGAAGGGATTGGTAAAGGGTTTCATAAAAAGAGTGGTAAGATTGTCACACCCTGATTTCCACCAAGATAACAAAACAAAAATAACAGATATTCTGAAACGAAACAATTATCCGTTATGGTTTATAAACTCACAATGGAAGAGTGTAAGCAAAAAAGACAGATGTCAGAGTAAAACTGATGAAAACGGAAAAATCACTCCTTATTTCAGGTTCCCCTATATACGCGGGTTAACGGAGAGAATTCAATTCACCCTTAAAGACCATTGTAAGTTGGGAATATATAACCTACATACTCACCAACAGTTATTGTCCAGATTAAAAGATACTATCCCCAAAAATGATTTGTCAGAATTAATTTATGAGATACCGTGTTTAAATTGCGAAAAAAGTTACATAGGGCAGACCAAACAATATTTGAGACAAAGAATATACCAACACAAGAGAGATTGCAAGGTGGCAGAGGGAAAAAAAGATGGGAAGAGAAGAGAAACAACTAACGAAAATGAAGAAAAAACCACGGCTTTAGTAGAACACCATACCGAACAAAAACATGATTTTGATTTCGATAACGTTAGGATTTTGGATTTCGAAACTTCGAAACTAAAAAGAAATATCAGTGAAATGTATTTCATAAAAACCAATAATTGTGTTAACTATAGGGAAGATGCGATGAAGTTAAGCAAGATCTATAGTGGAGTTCTGGAACCGGGGTGATCGTTGAGTGGATGAATGGGTATTTCGATGTTTATTATCAATAGGGATGAATGTTGTGGGGGATTATTATTATGATTTATTACTGTTATATTTAAGGTGAAAGTATTTATGTGTGTTGAGTGAATTGCGTGGTTTGTAGATATGTAGTGTGATTGTGGCATGTGTGTGGATTATAATATATTTGAAATTTTACGTTTTGACGATTTTTAGAATTGTGTAATTTTTGCGAAATTTTTGTAATTTGATTGGTAATTAGTGATTTCCTATTAATGTATGTCAATGTTATACATCATATAAGACTGCCTTATTGGTAAGTTGACCCAAAGAAGCTACTTGCTTTGTTGTACGGGACTTTTGTTCTAGATCCTGAAGAAGAGGAAATAAAGACCTCGAAACGTTGATCAATAAAATTGTTTTATTATTCCACTTAAGTCCAAAATTCCCCACAAAGTGTTGAAGTTAATATAAATGTTATGGACGCGATTGATGAACTTAGAGAATATTTTTTAATTATAATAATTATAAAATAAAAGGTAAATGATAGAGTAGGTACTAAAAAAACCTATTAAAAACAATTGGAGACAATTGTTTTAGATCTCACTAATGATTTTTTGTTTTGTTTTGACAAAGCCAACATTTAATTTTCAGATCCTTTATTTTTATTTAACATTTTTTAATATAACGGGATGAAACTGAAATAATAGACCCCACATCCCAAGTAACATTTTAAGCCTGTCAGAAGCCTGGCAGTTGCCTGCCAGGTCAAATTTCGCAGGTACCTGTACCTGTAGCAGGCTTGCTACAAGCTTGTGACAGGTCTCTTACAGGGAATTAGGCCCACCTAAAAAAAGGCTGCCAGGTACCTTTATAGGCACCTGGCAGGTACTTGGATAGGT
Organism: Cantharis lateralis; assembly: GCA_963170105.1. NCBI lineage: Eukaryota > Metazoa > Arthropoda > Insecta > Coleoptera > Cantharidae > Cantharis > Cantharis lateralis. The sequence continues at coordinate 18,916,173 of OY720629.1, forward strand.
CCCTGCCAGGTATCTCTCACAGGTGCCTGCCAGGGACCCTGTCTCAGGTCACTGGCAGGTATCTGTCACAGTCCTGACTCAGGTCGCTGACAGGGACCTGCCACAGGGAGTTTATAGGTAATTATTTCCACGTGCTAAAAAATTTATTATTTATAATTTATTAAAAAAATATTTTTTTGTTTTGTAATGTTTATTTTTTTCATTGTGGGAGCTTAATTTTTATAATATGGTTTATAATCATAATTTATACAAATTTTTAATTTATTGTATCATAATTATATTTTTAAAATTGAACTTATTTTTAATTTACATTTTGAAAATCATAAACGTTATAAGTACGCAATGCAATCTTCTTACCTTTTGTATCTAACTGTAGATTTAAATTTATGTTATTTTTTTTTTACTTACCCGGGATTCGAACCGCTGCTTGCTCACTGCTACGGCTTGGTAGTCCAACGCTATAACCACAAAGCTACCTGGAGGTGCTTAAATAAAATTTCTTTTTTTCAAATGTTCAGATAGATTATAATTAATCAGTAAGGAATTAATTTAATCCATGGATTAAATTTAAAAAAATTACTATATAAGAAAAAAATTTAGTTATCTACAAACGTAAAAATTTGTTAAATTATTGGAATAACTAGAATCGGATGGAATATGGAAAACTGTCGTTTAAGAACTAGTGGAATTAAAAAATCGAAATGGTCGAAGATTGAAATAATCGATGCAATGCGAAAATTTAAAAGGAGTGGTGGATATAAAAGACGTGTTCAAAGTTATTTATCACGTCCAAGTAGCAGTCATTTTACAAGTAATAGTGAGTTTGTTGACGAATCAACTGTAAAAAATAATACTTCAATTTTTGATGAAATTGTGCCACAACAATTAACAGATGTTGACGTGAACAGTGATCTTAGCTCATCGGAAATCACTAACACCGACGATAATAACAAACGCTGCGAGAAAGACGCCGAAAGCTGCGAAGAAGATAATAACGAAATCTTTAGTAACAATAGCGAAGAAGAAGGTAACATTGATTATAAATTACATACGGATATTTCGGAGTTGAAAAATAAATTAGGAATATGGGCGATCAAACACGTTATTACGCAGCTTGCTGTTAATGAACTTTTGACACTTTTAAATAATTCTTTAAAATTAAATTTGCCAAAAGATTCTAGAACTTTAAAAAGCACTCCAAAAAATGTCAAGGTAACAAAATATGACAACGACGGTCAGTATTGGCACAACGGTATAGAAATGTGCTTAAAGAAATGTTTCGAAGGCATGGTCGATGAAGAAATTCAACAAGAAATTGAAATCAACATTAATATCGATGGATTACCAATGTATAACAGCTCTAAATTTGAATTTTGGCCTATTTTGATGAATATTCATCGGATGGCTTATGTAAAACCAATGGTCGTTGGTATTTTTTGTGGAATTGGGAAGCCTAGCTCAATTAATGATCTTTTGTTTGAGTTTTGCCAAGAGTTGAAACATATTTTAGAGAATGGTGTACAAATCAACCAACGAAAAGTAAAAGTTCAGGTTAGATGTTTTATCTGCGACTCGCCAGCACGTGCGTTTGTTAAGGGCGTCGCCAACTTCAATGGGCAGTACGGATGCCTGAAATGTACAACTGTTGGAGAATTTCGTATGTTTCTAAATGCAATGTATTTCCTCGATTCGATATCCAGAGGAGAACGGACGAAAGTTTTCGCGCTCGTACCGATGAAAAGCATCATAAATACAATTCTCCGATTGAAGACCTCCCAATTAACATGGTAGACGACTTTCCCGTTTCAGACGTACTACATTTGATTTACTTGGGCATCATGAAAAAACAGTTAGGTGGTTGGAAAACGGGTTGGTTTAGAACAATAGATTTTAAATTGTCTTCAAGAGACATTTTGTTTCTAAATGGTCTACTCGCAAATATGAAATTGCCCAAAGAAATTCACCGCAAGGTTCGAGGGCTTGACTGCACTGCATACTGGAAAGGTACCGAGTATGCAACTTTTTTCCATTACATAAGCATCGTCGTGTTGAAGGAATTTCTACCAAACGATTTGTATCTGCATTTTTTAAAATTATACTGTGCGATAACAATATGCTGTTCAGATTTATACAAACCTTTTCTACGAGCTGCAAAAGCAATGCTTGAGGGTTATCTTGAAGAGTTTATCGAAATATATGGAAAGGATTACGTGACAAGTAACGTGCATAACTTATGTCACTTAGTTGAAGAAGTGGAAAGCTTTGGCAACTTATTGACATTTAGTGCCTACCCCTTTGAGAGTAAATTAAATCAAATTAAGAGATTGATTAAAACCGGTAATAATCCATTGCAGCAAGCTGCAAATAGGTTAACGGAATTAAGCAGTTTAACCAATTGTTACAAAAATCTTAAACAATATCCAAATCTTGGCAAAGAAATCAAAGAAACAGTTGAAGAATTATTGCCAGATATTAGACATTTATATCGAAATGTTGAATTAGCAGATGGATTAATACTACAAAATGATGATCGTAACAAATGGTTTCTAACTAAAAGCAATGAAATCGTTATTGTTAAGTACATTACCACCACACTAGAAAACAATGTGCTTATATGGGGATCAAGTATAAAAAAATTGGGAAACTTTTTTGAAACACCTGTAGAATCCTCACGCTTACATATTTTTATTTCAGATTGCGAAGAAACTGAGTTAAAATCATATTCGACAACTGCAGTTAAATGCAAAATGGTAGCTATCGAGTACAAAAGCAAAAGAGTTTTTATACCACTAACACATACTTTAGATTTATGTGTATAAATTAAAATAATAATTTTATGTCTATATTAGTATGTATTATATTTAAATAAATAAAATAATAAATTATTAATTTGATACATCATTATTTTCCTTGTCGAGTGTGTTTTTAACATTTTGAGCTGTAAATAAGAGCCTGCCAGATGCCTGTGGCAGGCAATTTACAGGCACAGGAAATCAGTTCTAAATAAGTCCCTGCCAGGTGTCTGTAGCAGGCAATTTACAGGGACGAAGAATTAAGCTTTAAATAAGTTCCTGTCAGGTACCTGTCCCAGGTAACTTACAGGCACTGGAAAATCAGCTCTAAATAAGTCCCTGCCAGGGGCCTGTCCCAGGCAATTTACAGGGACGAAGAATTAAGCTTTAAATAAGTTCCTGTCAGGTACCTGTCCCAGGTAACTTTCAGGCACTGGAAAATCAGCTCTAAATAAGTCCCTGCCAGGGGCCTTTCCCAGGCAATTTACAGGCAGGTGCCTGGCAGGTACCTACCAGGCACCTGCCAGCAATATTTGGGTATTGCCAGGGAAAAATGTTACTTGGGATGTTATATATAATTGAAAAGAGGATAAAAAACTTTATATAAATATGGCATAGCCTACTAAGGTTTCCATTTAAAAAAACACAACTATATATTATAACTCGAAAACAAATGAAGATATTTAAAATATCTTAGTAGCGATATTCCTCTGTAGTTTTACACTCCTTCATGTCTCCCTTTTTATGTATTGGAATAATCTTCGATATATTCCATTCTGTTGGTATTATCTCCTCTCTCCATACCACCATCACTAGTTCATACATTTGTCTTAAGATTGTTACTTCTTCTACCTTCATTAATTCAGTGTTTATGCCATCTAATCCTGGTGTTTTTCTATTTTTCATCGAGTTTAACGCCTTACAAAATTCTTCGTACGTTGGTTCTTCCAGTGTCTCTTCTTCATTTGGGATTGTTATATTGTCAACCATCGTGTTTTTTCCTGTCTCCTCATTAAGTAAATCCTTAAAATATTCTCTCCATATGTTATTAATTTCTTTTTCTTCGTACATTTCTTCTTCTTCATTTCTCTCATTTTTGTTTTGTTGTTTATCTTTTGTTCCTTTATTTTTCTATAAAATTCTCTGGGGTTTCTATTATTTCTTTCTATATCGGTCATCATTCTCTCAATCCATCTTTGTTTCGTATGTTTGCACATTTTAACAGTATTTCTTTTTTTTTCTTTGTATACCTCATGATCTTCTCTTTTTTGTGATCTCATCCATTTTAGTTTTGCTTCTCTTTTTGACTCGATCACATCTTCACACTCTTCGTCGAACCACTCATTTTTTGTGTTGCCCTCTATTCATCCAATTGTCTTTTCGGCTGCTTTTATTATGCTATCTTTTATATTGCTCCATTCTTCATCAACGTTCTTACTTTGTTGTTTATTATTATTCAGTTTTTCTATTGCCAATCTACTTTTTTTCTCTTCCCTTTTTTCCTTCATCTTACCCATTCTGATTTCCATTAATACCATATTGTGGTCTGTATCTACACTTGTTCCTCGATATGATTTTGCATTATTTACATTGAAAGTTCTTTTCTTTGCTACCAGTATATGATCGATTTGGTTTCCTCTATCGCTTCCAGGTCTTATCCAGGTCTCCTTATGTTTGGTTTTATGCTTAAAGTCTGTGGTTACTATTCTCATGTTGCATAACGTCGCCAGATTACACAGTTTCTCTCCATTTTTGTTTGTTCTCTCGTGTATTGTGTGTATTCCAGCTACGTCCCAACATAGTCCTCTTTTCCAATTTGGGCATTAAAATCTTCCAATATTATTAGATCATCTCTCTTTGGGATTTTTCTATATAGTTTTTCAATCTCCTCGTACATTTCTGTTTTTTCCTCGTCTGCGTCCTCTGTAGGTGCGTACACATTTATTACTGACAAGTTCACACAACCATCTCGGATTCTAACATACGCCAGTCGACCACTTATCGATTCAAATTCCATTATATAATTTGCAAGGTTTCTCTCCATTATGAAAGCCACTCCAATTCCACCCCGTCCTTTTTCCCCTCAGTATTGCAATGTGTAACTTTTCATTTTTATTTCCCCACTCTCCTTCCATCTGTATTGCTGCTAGATTCACTTTGTACTTCTTAATGTCTTTTACTATCTCGTTCATTTTTCCGGGCATTAACATCGTTCGTACGTTCCATGTTGCTATTCTTTTGTTGGTCTTCTTCTTTCTAGCTTCCAATGTGAATTGCAAGGGTCGATCTATTTTGTGGTTCGTATTGGATGTTCGTTAGTTTTTTGTATCTAGGGTATCCTCTACTTCCTGGTGCTTTCCTATGGTCATCTGTAGGTCCTTCCAGTCATACACCTTGTTATTGATGGTTATTTTTCGATATCCAATTCTAACCCTATTTCCACAAAATAAATTTATTGAAGCTCTTAAGTTATGCCTCGATTCAACTTACTTCCAATATAACGGACAATTCTACAAACAAATTTTCGGTACTGCTATGGGTAGCCCTATTTCAGCTACCATTGCCAATTTGGTAATGGAAATTTTAGAATTAAACCGCATTTCCACCCTTCCATTTCAACTCCCATTTTATAAACGTTATGTTGACGACATTTTCACTGCTATTCCTAAAGACAGTACAACACTTATAGTTCAACATTTCAATAATTTTCATCCTCGTTTACAATTTACTCTTGAAGAAGAGCACAATAATACTTTAACATTTTTAGACATCAAACTCATACACGAGGGTAATTCTTTAAAATACATGTGGACACAGAAAACAACCTGGTCAGGGAGGTACTTAAACTTTAACTCTTATCACCACCGTAGCCAAGTCATCGGCACAGCAATTGGTTTAGTAGACAGAGCTATTAGACTTACACATGGAGAATACAGAAAACACACAATCATAACTGCGAAAAAAACTCTTGAGAGAAACGGCTTCCCAGGATATTTAATTAACAAAATCGTAAAAGATCTCACTAATAAATTATATAATTCTAGCTCCATGGATAAACCACAACAGAAGAATTTTAAAGTTATACCATACATAAAAGGTTTATCAAATAAGATCCAAAGGGAATTAAAGAAACACAATATTAATGTAACTTTCAAGTCAACAAACAACTTAGGAAAGCTTTTCACGAAACTAAAAGACAACGTCCAACAAGATAGAAAATCTGATGTAATATACAGAATACCATGTAATACCTGCGACCAAACTTACATCGGCCAAAGCAGCCAGTGGATAAAGAAGCGCATGAGTGGTCACATATCAAGTATCAATTGCAACAAGCCAGAATCGACAGCAATAGCCAAACACATTCTCACCGATGGACACGTTGCTGATTTCAAAAAATATGAGATAGTGAAGACCGTCACCAATTACAAAGATAGATTATTGCATGAAATGATCAGCATCAAAAAAGAAAAAAACGCTATGAATAAAAAAACCGATATTGATGGTCTGAGTAATATTTACAACTCCTTACTTTGCTAACTATTAAACTCAAGTTTTTTCCCTATACCGTTTACTTTAGGGTTTTCCTTGATTTAATGACCTACTACATGAGAAAACTTTTCTCATGCAGTAGGCCATTCCAAATGGTAGTAGTTATAAAATCGGTTACCATGTAATTTTTTTATAAATAAACTTTATGTTTGATAAAGAGTACGCTAGTACTTGAAAGCTTACAATTGAATCCTTTTTAATTCGTTTTATTAACCTGTTCTTAGTTTAATTATTAATTATAATATATATATTTTCTTCCCTCTCAACTTATTTTTGTTCTCCATTATTTGCATTTTCTCTTCACATGTCTGCAGCTTAACCACTATTGGCATGTTTCCTTACCGTTCCCTATCTTAAAGGCCTCTAGCGATCCAATTTCTACTCCTAGGTCATCTTTTATGAGATTCAGGACTTTTTCTCTCAGGCGATTAGGGTCAGTCACTTCAAATCCCTTAATTATTATATTGTTTCTCTTTTTTGCTTTTTCTTGCTTTTCGCAGGCAATTTCCAGTCCTTCGATTCTTTTTGAAAGTATTTGGTTTTCTCGAGTCTGGATTTCCTCTTTTTTCTTGCTGTCTTCTTGTATCTTTTTAATATCATCTCTCAATTCTCTCATTTCATCTTTGCTTTCCATAAAACCATCACGCATTTCTCCTCTCATAGCCTCGATCGCTCTTAAAACTTCATCCATTTCTATATCTTGTTCTTCACTTCCTTTCTCAGTTTGTTTCGTTTTCAAGGGAGATCTGGCGATTTTTTTGCTCCTTTGGAAAACGGTATACAATCCCTCTACGGGTTTTTCACTTGTTGGGGATCTCTTTCTTTTTGTATATTCTGATAATTGGCTGTCACTATTTGCACGCGTTCTTGTTTCAGTGATATTTCTTGCACTATTTAACCCTGCAGTGTTCTTGTGCATCTGTCTTTGTTTTTATTATCGCTTCAGATGGTTTCTCATCCGCGTAAGCTTTGACCCGGGTCGACCCCTCGAAGATCGCTGCCATGAATACGTATGTGTTTTATAGTTTGCCTAACGTTATATCTGTTCTTCAAAATGTCGCTCTTATCTCCAATTTTAACACTATTTTTGCAATTTTGTTTATTTCTCCCAATCACTTATCCTTACTAACCCCTAACAACCTGAGATTGGTTTCACTTCAATCCGTTCTCTCTTCGCTTATTCCCGCCAATAAAACAGCTTCAAAACACCAAAAACTTCTCGAACAATTTTCAACTCACATAACCTGTCATATACTAACTTGTACTTCAAATAATTATAATACCTCTTTAAATAATGCGTACAGCGGCGTCGAATATAGTAGCGTTTGGTAAAAATTTCTATATAACATTTCATAAAATTTTTTTTTTTTTTCATAATTAAGAGAAAGAGAAACTTGCTTGCCTGTGGAATTTAGAATAAAATAAAATGTTACATTCTGTATATATTTTTTAATTGGTAAAAAGTTGTATTTTTTCTCTTACTACTAAAAATATAGGCATGGACACCATATTATGACATTTTTTTGTTACTCCTTAATAAAGAAATATATTAAAATTTTACTAATGTAGAAAATTAAAGATTATAATTTTTTCTATCGTTTGATACAATGAAATTCAAAAATATATGTTGTAACTAACTTCGGAATTTCTTCGACTCGAGCCTGTTCTCCGTGCGATACTCGAGAATTAACCGGTCTCAGTGCTGTTACATACGATTATAAACCACCGATAGGTTTGTAACCATTCTTAGTTTATTTTACTTACCGAAAACTGGCCCTGCAAGAGGACTTGTTCTCGATCATCTGTCAACACTTCCTCTATTAATTATGTCGATTAGTGCCACTTTCCAACGCCACGACAACGCTAAATATAAGCGCTCACATCATGGTTGTTAGTGGACCAGTAACTTAGCGTAGCGTAGCATGATTGTCTTGCGGGGCATGTGGCGCCGGAGGCGCCTTAATCCCCTTCATCTGGTGCTTGATAAAATTGTCATTGAGCCAAGAAGGCATAAATTCGCTGGCAAATGATTGCCCGTCTGGATGGAAAAGTAAACGCTGTAGCAGTCGATTGGATTGTTGAGCATGTGTGCTGGTCGTGGTTGAATGTTGCCGATTTGAAGTGAAGTCGCGAAGAAGGTGGTTTGGCCTGAGTTGGTGGTATAAATGGTCCGTTTCTGTGTTGATCGGGTGGTCAAGTTGATTTACTTGGTGATTACCGCAGCGATGTCCGCCACTTGTTGTATGACGGCGTCATTAATGTTTGCGGCTCGCAGGATCGTGAAGATCGCCTTGAGAAGGGAGGTGATGATGGCCCCGGTGTCCACCGGTGCGGTGGGTACGGTGGTGGATTCATCGTCCCCGGTCTGCGATTTGGAAATTGGTAGGCGTGGCTTTGTGGTTGGATGTTGTCTGGCTGGTGGGAGTGGCCTGTGTCCGCAACTTGTTTGATTGGTAGGTTTAGTACCGGGTAGCGAACATTGATGCTTTCTCCCTGCTGTCGGACGTGGGGTGGATGGTTTCCTTCGGGGTTGCTGGACCATTTTCTTTGATGCTGTGGCTTTTACCTGGTTTGGTTTGGCGACTTTCTGAGATGATTGGGAATCGATGAAAATGGGGCATCCTCTGAAGTTGGCTGGGTGGGGCTTCCTCCGCATTTTGAACATGTGGCTGGTGTTTGTGCTGACTTGTTACATGATGCAGTAAAGTGTTCCCCTGCACACTTTACGCATCTTGGAGGAGCTTGGCAGTCTTGTTGTTGGTGATCAAACTTCTGGCAACGGTGGCATTGATAGTCCGACTTCCTGAAGGGTGACTCGAGTTTGACGGGGATATTTACGATCGCGATGACCCCAAATATTCTTCTTCCTTCTTCGGTTTTGTCGACAATAACGTTGAAAAGCGGCATGGGGCGACGATCTCGCCCGTGACGCATTTGCCGTACTGTCTTAATCGGGAGATGATGCGTAGTGGTTAGGTCGTCGTGGATTGCTTTTGGTTTGATCTTGCCGGGTAGACCTCGTATGATAACCTTGAATGTCTCTTGCTTAGTGGTGGTCGTGAGTTTTGGTGGTAGTGGCTCGCCGATGATTTTTTGCAGTCGCCTGCGGTCGAATAAAGTTGTCGGAAAGACTTCGATGTTGTTGCGGGTGACTACAATTTTGTCGAATTTTATTTTCTCCTCCATAATTTTTGAGTTTATGGTCGTCCAGTTTGCGGCATTGGCAGTTATCGAGCGGATTTGGATTGGTACCATTGGTTGAAGATCGTCAGGAAGGGAAGAAATTGGATTCTCCTCGGTGTTGGGCGAGATTCGGTGCAAGAGGGGCTGTCTTGCGGGGTGGTATCATCCATTTGCACGATTTCTACCAGTACGATGTCCTCGATTGATCGAATTTTGGGACATTGGCGGATGGTGTTGTTTTCATCTTCCGGAGAAGTAGAACTGGGACGACTTTCTTGACGTGGACGCTTTTGGCCTTGCTGCGGGTCGGTCTCCATGAGCGGATCGAGGATGATTGGCGATGAGGTATCATAGTTTGGCTCCGTAGAAGTTGGAGAGCAGGTTGGCGTTGTGGGTCGTGACGCAGGTGTGTCAATCTTGGTGATTGGCTCGTCAGTGGACGGGGTGATAAGTGACGCGACAGAAGGAGATTCCACAGTAGGGGGGCCCAAAGAGGAGCTGGCAGAAGTGTTGTCCGAGTCAGTTGCGGGTGCAACTGGGTTGGATTTTTTCTTCTTTTTCTTCTTTTTAGGTGTCCCCGTAGTTTCTGGGGTGGATGGAGTTTGAGTTTCGGCGGGTGGAGGATTGTTCGAGGCTTTTTCTTGGTCTCTCCTGGCTTTGGCCATTAGCCAGTCGTCGTAGGCCTTGGGTCGATATGGTATGCCCATCGCGGCCTCAAATCGAACGCGTTGGCGTGCATCCTCAGCGGATTCGATATAAACATCGCTGGTAAGAGGATCGTAAGCTGGTGTTGGTGTTAGTTTGGCCTTGACAAAGGCCGTGGTCTTCGGGTTGAAGCTGGGCATGTTAACACTGTCGGAATAACACGGAGTAACACGTCTGTACTGACCGGTTGCTGGCTCGCGACTGGACCAGTAACTTGTGTTTGAAATTTAACACTATAGCACTATAAATTTGCACGTTTCTTATGGCCCCACCGCTATTAAGCAAATTTTTGCTTTTTTTTTCTACCAATTTATTCACAATTTGTATTTGCTTGCGTATGTACTACTTAAATTTGCCCCGATGGCCCTACCTCGTAGTTACAAAAATAAATGTAACCTCTTAAATTTTGTGTATTTTTTAAAATTTCACATACAAGTTGCTCCTGATCAACATTTGTCCATAAGCTTAATATCCGTCTATTATATTTTTGGAAATCTTAAGTAATTGAAGAATTATTTTCACATTTCTATTTAAAAACAGCAAAAATTTCGGCGTATTTAGAAATTCGGTATTTCTTCTTACATAAATATTATATTGATAAAGTTATTAACATGTGTTAATTAGTAATGAAAGTATAACTTGATTACATGTTAGAAAAAATTGCAAATATATTAAATAAATTAAATATCCTACGAAAATATAAAATATAACTATTAATTTTGATAGCTTATTATGTCACCTTTTGGTCGACCAAGTGTGTTTAGAATTTTTGATTCTCCTCAGATAAAGAGCATAAGTAATTATAATAAATTTGCCTACAGTAAAATTTGTATATTTTTATGAATTCCGAACATATCCCTGAATTAAAGATAAATAGACAAACAATTCCGCTTTAATTGTAATCTGTCCACTTCTTTTTGGATTTCGCAAATTGAGAAAGGCCTGCACCTTTTATGACCAAACTTCCTGCTTAACGCCGCATCGACACTAAAGAATATTTTAAAATGTTGATATACCGATTATTATTTATTAATTAATTATGTATTTATTTAATTATTAAATTGTTATCTAATAATAAGAAAAATAAAAATTATTTTAAAATATTATTCAAAAATGAAGTTCATATAATTTTTAAAATTATAAATACATAATTAAAAAACTGAAATTATTTTAAAAAGTCAATGGTAGATGTAATAATATCAGATTTTGACTTGGAGATTATTTATACCTTCTATTAAATCCGTGTGTAGGCATTTTAGGTTACTTTTTAATTTTAAAAAATCCAAATTTTGTAATAATTAATATTTAAAAACAATTGCAGATTTTGAATTTGCCATACTTTTTTACTCTTTTTATCAAATCCGTGTAGGCATTTTAGCTTAATTTTTTAATTCCAAATTTTGAATTGTGGTTCAAATTGTGTTCTTCTGGTGGTTTTACTACAACTTTTTGTATTTTCCAAATTGCGAGCGTCCTGCACTTTTATGACCATATTTCCTGCTTTAAACCGCATCGGTACTATTGAATATTTGCAACCTATCCATGTGGTTCATCCATGCAAAATATGGTTAATTCCTTCGTTTTTCGCTTAGCTATTCGGAAGTCCACTTTGCGGGTTTTAACTTTCTTATTTTGTACTTCAGATTTTATGAGACGATTTTTATAGATTTTCGTGTGTTTGAGATACGATTCGATTTTTTACTAAAATTAATGTAATCTTGAAATTTTCGAATATTTTTTAAATACACTTTTTAATTTTGATATTCCTACTGCTGTTTAAGGTAAAAAACAAATGTACCATTTATTTTGTTGTTTTTTAATTTTTCGCCCCGTCTGGGATTCGATAACCCTCTTATTCGATTTTTTACTAAAATTAATATAATCTTAAAATTTTTGGATATTTTTTAAATACACTTTTTAATTTTGGTATTCCTACTGCTCTTTAAGGTAAAAAAAAATGTTTCATTTATTTTGTTGTTCCCTAATTTTTCGCCCCGTCTGGGATGCGATGACCCTCTTATTCGATTTTCACTAAAATTAATGCAATCTTAAAATTTTTGAATATTTTTTAGATACATATTTTAATTTTGATATTCCTACTGCTCTTTAAGGAAAAAAAAAATGTTCCATTTATTTTGTTGTTCCCTAATATCTCGCCCCGTCTGGGATTCGATGACCCTCTTTTTCGATTTTTTACTAAAATTAATTTAATCTTAAAATTTTCGAATATTTTGTAAATACACTTTTTAATATAAGGTAAAAAAAAATGTTCCATTTATTTTGTTGTTCCCTAATTTTTCGCCTCGTCTGAGATTCGATGACCATCTTATGCTATTTTTTACTTATGTAAAATTAATGTAATCTTAAAATTTTTGAATATTTTTTAAATTCACTTTTTAATTTTGATATTCCTACTGCTCTTTAAGGTAATAAAAAATGTTTTTATTTATTTTGTTGTTGCCAAATTTCTCGCCCCGCCTGAGATTCGATGACCTTTTTATTAGATTTTTGCGATTCCCATCGCAAGGCGTAGCAATCCCGCTCTTGAACGTTATTTAAATATGAAATAAATTGTAACTATTCACGACACAATTTATGCATTAAAAATGTTGATTTATCGATAAATTTATAATAAATAATAATAAATTTGACAAAACAAATTAAAAATTGTTGAATTATTAATGTAATAATTGCAGATTTTGAATTTGAGATTATTTTTGACATTATCTATTAAATCCGCGTAATATTGATTTTCGGGTGATTGTGGATCATAAATTATTTCATCATTTAGATTTTCAACGTTTTCATCGTAAAGTTCTTGATGATTTAATGTATGTTTTCTAGTAAAATTTGTGAATCCAGAGCTGGTGTCCATTGGTTCTGGTTTATAAGTAAATCGGGACATAGTTGAATTCCTAGCGGGGTTGAAATTAGGAGATTGATTTGTTGTAAAATTACTTCTTTGTGGGAAGTTTGGTTTTGCTTGAAACGATTGAAAGTTTGGTTGAAACGTTTGTTGGGATGTGTAATTTTGAAAATTTGGTCTTTGTTGAAAATTTTGAAAATTTGGTGTTTGAAAGTTTGATGTTTGGGCTGGTTGGTATCTTTGAAAATTCGATATTTGCGCTGGTTGATATTGACTAATTGGTTTTTGTACATTTTGGTACTGAACAGGTGTACGTTGTGGAATTTTAAAATTTTGATTGTTTTGAGTTGGTCTATCATTATTAAATTTGGGATTTTGATAATAATTTTGATTTAATCTTGGTTGAGAATTGTAAGAAGTATTTAAATTTTGGTTTTGACCTTTATTTTAGTAAATAAAATTTTCTTCTTCTGTAACATAAGCGAGTGCTTGTTCTAATGAACCAGGAACACGTAATCTAATCATTAATTGCATATTGTACTGGAGTCCGTTGATAAACACGTCTTCAATGCAAAGTCGTCATAGTGTTTAATTTTAATACGTTTATCTGCTTCTCCCTCGATTGAGGTATTTAATTTAGATAATAATAAACTTCGCGCATGTTGTATTCTCATACCAAATTGAATTGAATTTTCGTTTCGCATGGGTTTCATTAAAATAAGATCTTGAATTAAGCAATTTATACTTCTTTGGTCAGAGAAAGTTAAGTTTAGTGATTCTTTAATTAATTGCAACGAATTTAATTCTGTACGCGAACCAATCAAATCTGCTGCACGACCTCTAAGTTTCGATAAAATAGTATCGAGAATGCAGACATTAATTGTAGCTGAAGAATCCGTTCTATTTTGAAATGCTGAATATAAATTTTCACAAGCGTTTATGAATCTGTGCAATTGTTTTGGATTTCCATCAAAAGGTGGAATGTTATCGGATTGATATCTTAAAAGATTAATATTTAGTGAATCGGCTGGCATATTCGATTCTGTTTGTTCAAAAATTTCTAAACCTGCTATTTGACTTATAATATCGTCAAGTTCACTTATCATTAAGTTATTGTTAACCCTTATGTTACCATACAAATTTGCAACATGTAACTTTAAAGCTGAAATAGTACCCGGGTACTCAGTATGGTAACATAAGGGTTAAGTGTAATAATTGTAAGATTAAGCTATAATTATTATTTTAAATTTTAAAATGTTTAGGATTAAAAAGGTTTGAGCACTTACATATATGTAGCAACTCGTTGGTTTGTTTTCATTGTTTTCTTAGTTCTAGTGCCTATAGGTTTGTCCGACGATTTTTGTTCGGTGTCCCAGGTCTTCCTAATTGTAAAGTTGTATCCTCGATGAATTGGTGTTGATTGATTAAAGTTGGTTGTGGCGATTTTTGTCCACTTCGTCACAATCTTCAATCGCGTGTTATTGCTTGCCTTGTTCTTTGATTTTGTCAAATAAACTGTTAACACAGACCGTTTTCGGGATTTTTGCGATAAAAATTTTTAAAAAACGTTTTGACTTATCCTACCGACTGCGCCAATTTTGTTAGGCAATCAATAAATAACTTTTTTAAAAGTATTTTATTTCAATAACACGGAGCAAATCATAAAGCTACATAAATGAACCTTAAGATTATAACTAAACTAGAACATAATATTGTTGTTGAGAATTATATATTTATAAAATGCTTACTATTCCAAATGCTGAAAAGATAATGTTAGATGAATGCAACTTTGCTATCTAAGTTCTTTGCTCTTCAGGTTATTGAACATAACTGGCATGTAACATTTTATTGTCTTCCGAATTCTACAGACAGCAAATTTCTCTTTTTGTTAATTTTGAAGAAAAAAAATATTTTTTGCAATTGCGGGAGTAAAGTACTCACTTTAGACCCCGATTTGCGGGTGTAAAGTGGTACTTTTTTGCCCTAAGGCAAAAAAAAAGTTACTGCTGGGCAAAAAAGAAGTTCTCAGATTTCGACTGGTCTGGCGTAAAAACCCAGCCACCGATTGCAACAGATTGGGAAGTTGCAAGGAAGGTCGTCGATGAGACAAAAATATCATGGGCTATTAAAACATTTGGTCCCTTTAAATCGCCTGGTCTTGATGGAGTGTTCCCGGCCCTCCTTTAGTGGGGTCTGGTGCACATAATCTGTCACCTGGCGCAGGTTTTCAGGGCGTGCATTGCGCACGGATACATACCAAATGAATGGCGCAAGGTCAAAGTTATCTTCATACCCAAGCCAGGCAGAAACGACTACTCCCTGGCTAAATCCTTTAGGCCAATAAGTTTGACTTCGTTTTTCTTTAAAACGTTAGAAAAACTGTGCGATAGATACATTCGCGACACGGCTCTTGCTCAAAGACCGCTACACGCGAATCAACATGCATACACTCCGGGGAGATCGACTGAAACGGCGCTTCACAAAGTAGTGGAGTACGTAGAAAGAGCGCTGGACTATAAAGAGCCCACCCTAGGAGCGTTTATCGATATCGAAGGGGCCTTCGACAAGGCTACCTTCAATAGTATAAATTCAGCACTACGCCGATTCGGGGTTCCCACAACCATTGCAAAATGGATCAGTTTTATACTGAAGTGGAGAGCCGTAGAGGTGAGTGTTGGAGATATAAAAGTTAAAGGCATTGTTGTTAAGGGCTGTCCCCAATGTAAGACACTGTATGAAAATTTATTAAACATTATAAAGACGTAATATTAAAGATTATAATATTAATCGCAGTTCTATAAAACAAGTGACAGCGGCTTCAAAACAAGAGTTCTCTTTGGATGGACCTCTTGTGGTCTATTGGGATGGAAAGTTAATGTGTGACCTTTCAGGCAAGCAACATGTTCACAGACTTCCTGTGATTGTGACAGGTTCTAGTATTTTGCACCTGCTGAAAATATGCAAATTGTCCAGTAAATCTGGAAAAAATCAGTCCGACGTCGTTATTGAGGCTTTGCAAGAATGGAATATTAGTAATCGTATTGTAGGAATGTGCTTTGATCCTACCAGCTCGAATATCGGTCGTCATGTGGGTGCATGTGTTTTATTAGAAAAAAACTTGGCAAAAACTTATAATATTTTGCTTGTCGCCACCATATTTTGGAATTACTTGTCGGAGCTGCCTTTCAAGTAAGCCTTTCGTTCTATTCAGCACCTGAAGTATTATTTAAGTTAAAAGAGTAATCTCATCCAAGAATTGATAATAATAAAAGATCTTGGTATATTTGGATTTTTTAAAAACTTTAATTAATAATTTTACATGTTTTAAATTTGTTGCACCCCCTGTTTTACCGTCCTATTATTTATATTTCAATGTTTGAGTTAAAACTTTTTACATCATAAGTGTTTTCCATGATTATGGCGGTATTTAACGCCGAAACGTTGGCTTACATTTAATTAAAGTTTTTAAAAAATCCAAATATACCAAGATCTTTTATTATTATTATTTAAGTATTTGAAAGGGTTCAGAAGAACTGGGATGTTATAGATCAAAAAATGTATTCTACATGTAATTGAATTACCTGATATTCCATCTCTCGGACATGTCAAGAAAGACATAATTGATTTGCCAAACATCGGCTTGCGACACAAACTAACGTAAGAGATGATTACCGTGAATTGACTATAGAATAGAATTGACAATTATATTTCTTGGAGGTACTCCACCACGTGGTATTCACTTTCAGTCACCAGATAACGTGCATCATGCATGTTGGATGTTCAAGTTAATTTACTATTTCAAGATTTATATGTTCCAAACCTTCCAAACCCAATTGAAACTCACTTCCTCCGATGAAGTGTTTAGTGTATTTCCTTCAGGAAATGTGTATTTACAGTGATTTTGTACCTTAAAGCCTGGTTTACTGCACTTTAGTGCATAATGATCTCCGTCTTCTGAATGATCTCTATCGGTGTGATTTTTTTCAAAAATATAATCTATAATAATATATTTCAATCCTGAAGTATCAATCTCGACAAAACAAAAAATTGTCTAAGTAAGCTTGAAATTTAAACCATAGCACAGTGAATCGCCTAGTACAAGCTAGGTGGACAAAAACATTTTATTATACGATTCGATTGTTCTGGTTATGATGATAATATTTTGTTGTTATATTGAATAATTACACATATTTTGATAATTTAGAAGCTCGGGAAATATTTATATTAAAAAACTTAGGTATGGAATAAAATATGTATTGCTATAAGAAGAAACTTATGTACACAATTTAACACAGCATAAAATTAAATTAGCAAATTATACTCAAGATTGATAATTATCATCACAGGACTCATCATCAATCTCATAATCAGACAAATTAGATACTAAGTAATCTTCATCGTCACACGGTTGAAGATGTATTGGTATTGAAAATTGGACAATTAAATTCAAAACTTCCACCGGTAATTTCTCGGTTCTCTTTTTAGACACATCTCTGAGTGAGTTGATTACAGGATCGGATCTTTTAATTCTTCTTTATTAGCCTCCCTCTCCATTGCTGGATATGATTGTTCTACTTCGAACTTGGCCTCTTTCTTATAGAGAAAGGATTCAGCATTTAGACTCCACGGCTGCTGAACCGGATTGGGGAAGTAAGGAAATGGTCATCTGAAAGTTTTCGACTTTTTCCTTGAAATCGAACAGAGTACCTTAGAGTCAGTAGTTGTTTGGCTAACCTACTAAGCTAATGACCGCCTCTGGATCGGATGTTATCAAAAGGGTATTCAGAAAATCTATATAAGTGGAAATACGTGATTGTATTCTTGTTTGGTGCTCGCGGAATTTACGACAATCTTTATTTCAGGCCTCTCGAGACTCTTCCGAGAGCTGAACACCAACGAGATCATCACCAAATTTCCTTTTTTCTGACGATTTCGAACCACCTCTATACAAAGCTACATTTCTGTGACCCGACAAACAATTTGATACTTGATAACACTAATGCCCATACCTATAGTCGATACTTCGCCCAATATCGGTCTTGAGTCTGACTTACGTACGAAATCAGCCAATCAAAATAAACAATTTGGTGCTCAAGTTTTGCTCCAGCCAAGCATCGACTATAGGTACGGGCATAATTCTTCAACCCTAACGTCTTTTAGTTTTGAGAAAATTTTAACAAAAAACTTAAAATTTTTGATTGGAAACGCCTTTGTGAATCAGGAGTCCAATCGGAAATACCGAATTTTACCATAATAAAATACAATAGACGTGAATTTTGTTTTTCTTTTCTATATTTTCGCAATTATCTAAAAAAAATGATTTTGAAAAAAAAGCACACGCGATCTGAAAAAATTAATTTATGAAAATCGGGGATTGATGTGGTAGTAAATTTAATTTCATCATACAGCTTAGGATTGTGGCTACACAATATTACAAAATTAGCCTGGATACATGTGGATAAAAAAAACTGTATACGTTGAAAAATTAAAAACGAAAAAAAATATTACAATTTTTTCGTAAATTTTTCAAAACCTATTATATCACATATGATAAATTAGGATTATTAACTTGTGAAAATATATATTTAAAACTCAAAAACTAAACAAGTTAAACAAACGATTGAAATTCTTAAGATCTTTAATATTTCGATACAGAATGTAGTATAGAATGTAAATATTTGAATGTTGCAACATACATTCTGTATCGAAATATTAAAGATCTTAAGAATTTCAATCGTTTGTTTAACTTGTTTAGTTTTTGAGTTTTAAATATATATCACATATGGGCTCTAGTTTCATTCAAATTTTAAACCAAATACGAAAATACTTGCCCCCTAAAGTAAAATCTATCACATCAACAGTAATATTCTTAAATGTACGTCTCGTTAGATGCAATTGAAAACACTAGAAAATTGCAACTAATTATATACGTAAAATTTAATTACCTTATCATCGCAATTCAAGGGCTTAGTACTCATTGCTCTAGAATGTTTACCAAAATTATAATCTCGATTCGTGACCCATGGAGGGTCGTTATTGTGATGAGATCATCAAGTAAGCGATTCTTTTAATTGACTTTTGTCCACCTAGCTTGTATTAAGCGATTCACTGTGCATAGCAACAACCTCCATTACTAAGTAAAAATGGCCCAAACCGTGTCTTACTTAATCATCAATCAAAGCGTAACCTTGAAGCATTTTTTTTCTTTGCTAACTACGTTAACCACGTAGATAGGGTGTATATTTGTATCTGCAAAAACCTTTCAGATTTTGTAACACCCATCACAATTGGATTCTTCACAAGCCTTAATATTTCCACCACATTTTTACAATTTGACCTGGAAACCTGAGAAGACTGCAAGACAGATATTGCTGTTTTACGAAGATTTTGGTAACCAATGATAATACAGAAAGTGGGGTTGCTCTTGTAAAGGAATTGCAAAAGCTCATTATTTACAATGAAGACCAATGTCAGTTTCTTATGCAAGTTGTGATTGATCTTCGTAAACGTTACACTTGTACAAAAAGATCGTTTATGAATCAGCCAAAGCCTACTTCCAGTTTTAAATAATATAACTATGTATTTGTATGATTTTTTTATTTTTGTATGCTTTAAATTCTAGATTATAAGATTTATTATTAAAAAGTATAATATTAATGGCTATTATGATCGTTGCACCTTTATGAAGTTCATTGAAGATAACACAAAAGTTGTAATGTCTTGGGCGACCTTTAAACGTTATTCGATTGCTTCTATTTTTTTCTCATTTTGAAATAACACCAATAGGTATAATTTGAGTGGGTGGGAGCATTGAATTAAAAAAAAAAAATAATTATCCATTACACTAAGGACCACCCTAATGCAAATGCAAAATTCTCTCAATATACTAGAGAACTGGTGTAACGAGCACTCTCTGTCGGTCAATCCGACTAAGACGGAGCTGGTTCTATTCACCAATAAAAGAAAACTACAGAGCATGAGAATGCCTAGTTTAATGGGAACTCCCCTGAAACTAGCAGATGAGGTCAAATATCTGGGTATAACACTTGATAAAAAGCTTAACTGGGGGAAACATCTACAAATCAAGCTCAGGAAAGCGGGAATGGCCTTTTGGCAGTGCCGCAGGGCAGTGGGACAGTCCTGGGGGCTTTCCCCTAGGATCACCCTATGGCTCTACACTGCTATCGTCAGACCCATGTTCTGTTACGGAGCGCTTGTCTGGTGGCCCAGAACCAGGCAGGTGACAACAGCAGCCTCCTTGCACCGGCTCCAGAGAGTAATCTGTCTGGCCGTAACTGGGGCGATGCGAACAGCTCCAACTGCGGCGCTGGAGACTCTTCTCTGCCTCCCTCCACTTGATCTTCATGTGCAGGAAATGGTGGTCAGGGCTGCTCTCAGACTAAGCGGCTGGCAGCTATGGAAAGACAGGCGGAAAACTGTGGGGCACATGCGGATTCTAGAGGACTACTCTGCAAGAGTGCCTCTTCTGCGCCTTGAGCCCGACAGAATTCAACCTAAATACATATTCAACAGGAAATATAACATCCTGCTGGAACCAACAGAAATATGTCTGTTCTCGGATGGGTCCAAAAACAATGTTAGCTCAGGTGCAGGAATATTTTCCGCTGAGCTTGAGACAAACATGAGCATACCGCTGGGCAAGTATACCTCGGTCTTCCAGGCTGAACTTATGGGCATACTGCACTGCGCAAGAATAGTTAAGGACAAATGCATCCGCAACAAAAATATACGAATATCTACAGACAGTAGAGCTGCTCTTGTGGCATTAGGAGCCACAGGGTCACCTCAGGTCTGCTGCTCGAATGTATGCAGACACTGAATGAGATATCAACTCCAAACAATGATCTTACCCTACACTGGGTTAAAGGACACCAAGGAAACGAGGGTAACGAAAGAGCAGATTCCTGGCGAAAAACGGTTCGAACAGCCTTCCCTGCGGCCCCGAACCGATGATCGCACCATCTATAAAAATCTTTGATACTCCCCTAAAACAACATATCCTAAATCTGCACTCCCGCAGATGGGAAAAAGAGACTGAATGCAGACAAGCAAGGGCGGCCATAAAGCATTCCAAATACTATCTGAAATTATCCAAAGTCAATCTACGGGCAATTGCAGGGATATTAACTGGACACTGCAGATTAAACAAACATCTAAACACATTGGGCATCCTAGATAGCCCAGTGTGCCGAGGATGCAACGAAGCAGATGAAACAGCTGAACATGTGCTCTGTCACTGCCCAGCTTTATCGTCAAAAAGAGATTCCATGTTGAGGGACTTCTGGCACAGCATGGCCAGAATCAGCGAAACCCCGCCCGCCAGGATTCTTGAGTTCATCATCCGGTTGGGGTGGCTTGAGGAATGATGGGACGGGGTCGCTGCAACGGAGGTAGTACAATGGGCCCGATTAAGTGGCCTAAGTGCGTGCGAGGTGTAGACCTTGCTCTCCATACCATAATCCAGAATCCAGAAAAGAAGTTACTACCGGGCAAAAAAGAAGTCACCAGATTTTATTATCAATTTAATTTTCATTTTTTTGTAACATCTGCTATGCACAAATTTACCAATTTCTCGGTACGACACGCCCCCGCTAGGCCAAATATTAGTGCGACCTACAATGAAATAAATTGGTAAATAAATAAAAAGTACTTACTTTAGCTAAAAAAAAATTCTCACGAGGCGCTTCTTTTAAAAATTTGACCACGTGGTCAGAGGTTAGGACGCGCGATTTTTTTTTCAAAAACGCGAGTTTTTGATAAATTTTCCTTTATTTTGTCCGCAAAAGTTCTGCCAATGAATATTTACTAATTTTTGTTATCTAGAATAATTGAGGAGATCGCGTGCAAAACTGTTTAAACGTTAAACTGGTTAATAAAACGAATTAAATAAGTTTCAATTGCAAGCTTTCGAGTACTGACGTACTCTTTTTCAAACAGAATGTTTATTTAGATTTATTAACCTGTTTAACGTTTAATTTTTTATTATTAAAAATGTTATTATTATATTTACATTTTCGTTCTATAATTTTTTAATATTTTTGTTGTGGCTATACATCATGTTATATATCGTTGAAAATAGGATAAAAAACGCTATTTAAAAATATCATTTTCAACTATGGTTTCCATTTAAAAAAACACAACTTTATGTTATAACTCTGAAGCTGAGATAGAAATTTAAAATGTCTTTAGCCCATTTTATTGATCTTAAAAATGTGCCCGAAGAAAGTGTTAACATTTTTTTGATAACTTTAAAAACAACCGAGATATCGACATTTATCGAAAAGTCAAAAATTCGAACTTTTGGCTATAACTCGAAAACCAAAAATGATAGTGAATTTTGGTTATCGCCATTGAGCTTTTCTCGAAAAAAGAGATGGAAGATGCACCATCCATTTTTTCATAACTCTTATAGTTACCGAGTTTCACATAAGAACTATCGAAATTGGCCAACCCTGTACACATCGTCGTTAAAATATGTATTTTTAAATTTCATTCTATCAAACGATATAAAAAATTATAATCTTTAATTTTCTACATTAGTAAAATTTTAATTTATTTCTTTATTGTGGAGTAACAAATAAAAAGTTATTACTAATGTATATGGTGACCACTGCCTATATTTTTAGTAGTCTTAAGAGAAAAATACAATTTTTTACCAATTAAAAAATACATATGGCATGTAACAGTTTATTGTCTTCCGAATTCTACAGACAGCAAATTTCTCTTTTTGTTAATTTTGAAGAAAAAAATATTTTTTGCAATTGCGGGAGTAAAGTACTCACTTTAGACCCCGATTTGCTGGTGTAAAGTGGTACTTTTTTGCCCTAAGGCAAAAAAAAAGTTATTGCCGGGTAAAAAAGAAGTTACTGCCGGGCAAAAAAGAAGTCACCAGATTTTATTATCAATTTAATTCTCATTTATTTGTAACATTTATATTTATGTTTACTTGACCGTAATTTGTGATTCCAATATTAGTGCAACCTACAGTGAAATAAATTGGTAAATAAATAAAAACTTACTTTAGCTACCAAAAAATTCTCACGAGGCGCCTCTTTTAAAAATTTGACCACGTGGTTAGAGCTTCTGCCAACGCCATCTTTGCTGATTCGGCAATCTCGTGGTTCCCGCTCATGACACGTCTTATTTCTTCAAAGGCACAATATAACCGAACCATTCTAGTACCTTTTAGTGAAAAACTTTTTAGTGAAAAAATTCTAGTTGGCAATAATAATATAACCAACTATGCTTCATTTACTTTGGTACTATCAACCACGTGCTTTATTGAACAAATTTTAATTAAAATTTCGTAATTATTGTCGAAGTGAGTACTTTACCTCCTGCAATTGCAAAAAATAGTATATGCACCTCGGGAATAAAGTGAATTTTTTGGCCTGAGGGTAATTTTTGCCCTCGACTACGCCTCGTGCAAACAAACCTTTACCCTCAGGCCAAAAAAGGATCACTTTTTTCCGTTGGTGCATAATGTACTATTATGAAATGATATATATTGCATTTTTTACCAAATACTAATATATTCGTACGCCGCTGTACGTATCATTTAAAGAGGTATTATAATTATTTATATACCAATCGATAGAATAAACAATAATCTTTAACTTTCTATTCTTGATAAATTTTGATCTATTGGGCCGTTCTGGAGTAACAAAAGTGTCCCAAAAAAAAGGTTACTCTTTCCTATATTTTTTTATGTAGATGGAAAACTTAAAATTGTTCAGTATAAAAAAAATATTTATACGATGTAAGGTTTTATTATCCTTCGATTGGCGCAAACCGTAGATCTATCCGGTTTACCGTTTTCGAGAAAAAAAAAAGACAACTGTGCGCTCCACCCCTTTCGAGCAGGGGATGGGGAGCCTCCGCGGGTTTTCGAGGTGAGTCTGCCCTAAATCTCTTTATTTTAATTTAATCTATGCGTGTTTAAAAGTAGGGAAAGTGTTGACCATTTTTCTCCTCGTAGGCTAGCTAAATTGGCGAAATTAATGCATGCATTGCGACGACCGCATTCGCAGCTAAAAAAACAGAGGTCTGTCATAGTCCGGTATCTATAGGCGAAGCCGAACATACCTACGTACCCCCATCAAGCTAGCGCCGCCACTTTTTCAAAATCTAAAAAAAATATATGGAGAATTTGTGGCTAATTTGTGGCTAATTAGTTGCCGCAATCGCGAATTAATCGCTCTTACCGTTCGGTAATTACAGCCATTTGAGTGGTGGCGGCGCTAGCTTGATGTCAAGCTAGCGTCGCCACCACTAAAAACTTACTAAAAATAAAAAATAAGTATATAGGAATTTGTGGCTAATTTGTGGCCAATTAGTTGCCGCAATCCCGAATTAATCGCTCTTACCGTTCGGGAATTACAGCCGTTTGAGTGGTGGCGGCGCTAGCTTTATGTCAAGCTAGCGCCGCCACCACTAAAAACTTACTAAAAATAAAAAATATGTATATAGGAATTTGTGGCTAATTTGTGGCCAATTAGTTTGGCCAATTAACCACAATCCCGAATTAATCGCTCTTACCGTTCGGGAATTACACCCATTTGAGTGGTGGTGGCCCTAGATTGATATTAAGCTAGTACTGATACTCAAAACGAAATTTTGATAAACTAAAATAAAATTTTATTAAAACAAGATTATTTATAATTTATTTTATACGACGTCATAATAATTAATAATAATAATAAAAATTTAAAAAAATTTATTTAGCCGCTATAGCTATACAGCTTCAAAAAAGTAGAAAAACTACAAGTGAAAGAAAAACATAAAAAGAACAATATACAAAAAACATAAAAAACAACATAATAATAATAATTAGTATAACGAAATTATTATTTCCGACCCTATATTTTATTAATATTTGAAGATGGATATTATTTAGTGGGTATTTTTGGTCCTATTATATAAATTCTGTTACAAATTATTATTACATAAATAGTGTTGGCCTTTACAATATATTCCAAGTCTTTGCTAATTGCCTCCTAACTTCACTTGAAATGAACCGCTTAAAATGTTATTATTTTCAGATTGTTCATCATTAATTTTAAAAACAATAATTATCTGTCTAGAGTTCAATTTTAATAACAACCGTTATCGCTTTTTAATAAATTTCAAAGGAGCCAAATGCAGGTGCTGTATTGCCAAGTTCAAAAATCATCAGAATTTTAGAAAATTTTTAAATTTCAAAAAATAAGTAGAAATAAACCTAGTAATGCATTCTTTTACCTTAAGGTGCCTGTTTTTGCAATTCTGATACTAAGATAACTCAATAAGATACTTAACCTAGACTTTGAACGAGGGCCTAATAGCAGGAATGATCCCTCCAATCAAAATGAAGATAAGCAAGAACCAATTAGAGCAAAGCGCGCTAGGGATTGTTTTCAAATTTTGTTGTAAACCAGAAACCAATCTTTGCCGATTTAACCTTATTTTTTATGTAATAATAATAATAATCGTTATTTCGAGTCTCAAAATAAAAAAAAGTGGAGAAAAGTGAAAAATACGGCCATATGCCAACCTCTTTTTTAATTCCATAAACCCCTCCCCCTATCTAACTACGGCCTTGGATGCTAGTGTACCTACTGACAGGGACGGCCCCTTGAGGGGGGACCTTTCGTTTGTGTAAATTAGACAAAGTTGGTAGAATCTACTTGGAAAATTGAGGACTGCTAGCCCCCGAAAGGTTTCTCTTGGAACCGTCTCTGCCTACTGAAAAATATTTTGTGAACTAATATGTACCTACTTTCTGTTTTTTTCCATAAAATATTGAATTTATGATTTTTTTAAAATTTTAATCTTTATTTTACTCTTTTTCTGAATTATTAAAAATGGCAATAGATAACTACTACTTATTATAATTATTAAGTATTTGGCTCATAAATTTGGCAACAAATTAGTTGCATAAATTCCCATTTACTTTTTTTGTTTTTAGTAAGTTTTTAGTGGTAGCGATGCTGGCTTGATGTCAGGCTGGAGCCGCCACCACTCAAATGGGTGTAATTCCCGAACGGTAAGAGCGATTAATTCGGGATTGCGGCAACTAATTGGCCACAAATTAGCCACAAATTCCTATATACTTATTTTTTATTTTTAGTAAGTTTTTAGTGGTGGCGACGCTAGCTTGACATCAAGCTAGCGCCGCCACCACTCAAATGGCTGTAATTACCGAACGGTAAGAGCGATTAATTCGCGATTGCGGCAACTAATTAGCCACAAATTAGCCACAAATTCTCCATATATTTTTTTTAGATTTTGAAAAAGTGGCGGCGCTAGCTTGATGCGGGTTACCTACGTACGTACGTAATACCATGTACGTACTTGAATGACTCAAGAAACATATAGTTTAGTAGTTATATTATTATTTATTTAATTCGATAAAAAAACTTGATTACTCACCCATAACAAATTAATTGGCAGCCAACATAAAGTAAAAACAAATACTACCATGACCATCATCTTCACCAACTGAAAATATGTGAAAAATGTAGTAACTATATTATATAAGTAGGTAAAATATATATTATTGTAATTGATTATAACTATAGGCTATGTGCAAGTGATTTGAATTTTTTTAAATTCGACGCCAGTGATTACGGTGGGGAAATGTAGAACTTTTCATGGTACAGATTATTACAGTTTTCATGTGTTGCTGTATTATTAAATACCAATAACATTTAAATAGCACAATTTAAATCAATTTTGCAGTCTGTTTTAGTTGAAATTAATGAGTTGGTGTTTCAATTAAATGAATAAGTACATCAAGACGAAATAGATAAGTTGATTTTATTAGATCTACGAATGCTTGAATGACAATTCGCGAAATTTTTACTTACTTTTCAAAGTTTTGTACATTAGTTTGTTAATTTGTTTTAATATACACATCAAAAGGACACGAAGAAGTTCAGGAAATACTACTTGTTTTTTCCTCGTTTTTCTTCATACCTTTCAACTAATTTTAAATTTATTTGTATTGGTATTTTTTTAAATTAATACCATAAAAAGTTCCGGCGCGCCCAACCAGTGGACACTAGTTGTGAACTTGCACATAGTCTATTCGCGATTCCAAAAGTTTATGCACCACTGCACGGTTGTTTACAATACTAAAGTTAGGAGTATTCCAACATAACCTCAGTTATTGTTAATTAGGCGGTTTGTGCAAAATTAGTAAAAAGGTATAAATAACATTAATTATTGTATATACTGTTGTAACAGCAAGAACCATAATAATTTTTTTTTATGATTTGGATATTAGTATTCCTTTATTTAGTAATTCTAAAGCTTGTCATTTACAACAGTAAAAACTTAACCAAAAACCAAGTTTTGAAAATTTACTTTCAACTACGTTAAAAAAGGGGGATGTTAATAAATCGACCGCATTTGTTTACTATCGATACTTATCGATGCTAACATAAGAGCAGTAAACTTTGACAAAGGTTCTTACAATAAAAATTGACAAATATAAATATGATTAGTTAAGGTAAGTACATGCACTAGCGATTTGCGTTTTGCGGAATGTCATTTTTGTTTTGATTTGTCGAATTTGAAGGCAGTTGACCAATTTGACCAATCAAACATCAGAAATGGAAAAATCGCATTCCGCAAAACGCAAATCGCTAGTGCATGTACTTACCTTTATTTACATTTCAATATTATTGAACACTTATGCCCGGTTTCAGCAACCTTATGCCCGGTTTCAGCAACCTTAATTTAGGAGTTTAATCTATGATTAAATATTTAATCATAGATTAAGTCCGATTTGGGTTGCAGCAACATAATTTTTAACACAGGTTAAGTTTAATCTATGATTAGTTTAATCATAGATTAAACTGTTAGTTAAGCCACTTTTGGGTTGCAGCAACGTTAATTTGGGCTTAACACAGGTTAAATACCCAAAATATTTAATTACTGGTTGACCAGTGATTAAAGTGACATGACCTCCTTTTGATTGCATGTATTTACTTTTATTATATTTTTTTCAAATTGAAGTTTGAATTTGATAATAAATATCAATTAAAAAATACATCATATAATATTATTATATAAGTAAAATTAAGTTATACTCGTAATATGAACAACAAATTATATACAAACATTATGCACGCCCTAGGAAGGTTTACCAAGTTACAAGTTTTTTTTTAAATGTCTGATTTATTTCATTTTTCTGATATATCTGATTTATCAACAAGTGGTGAAGATGAGGAAATACATGTCATTCCTGATAGAAGAGATCTTGTCACATTGTACGGCGACAGGGAATTTTAACTGCATTACACGTTCCGCAAAGTAATCAAGCTAATGAACCGATTAGTCAACATGGAGCCATAAACAAACCGAAGCAAATCTTTGGCCGGGATGCTCCAACTCCTACTGAACTTGAGATTTTATGCAACGGGGTCCTTCCAACAGCTTTTGCGTAATCATGTCAACGTTAGTAGAAGCATTGCATGCGGGGTGATCAGGAACCTGATTCTAAAAATTTTGTTCGATTAGCAGTTATTTGACTGTTTTTATTCGACTTAACATTTATTCCAACGAGCATAATGTTCGACTTGGATTTTTATTCGATACACATTTGTTCGACTTAAATATTTCTTCGATAAGTATTTGTTCAACATGGAATTTTATTCGACACACATTTGTTCGACTTAAGATTTATTCGACATGGAATTTTATTCGACTTTGTACAAGTACTTATAATTTTATACAATGTATGGCATTATAATAATTTAAAATATCATCGAATAAATATTGAGTCGAAGATACATAGTCAAACAAATGCTTATTCAAATACAGTAGAGCGTCGATAATCCGGACGTCAGAAATCCGGACCGTCGATAATCCGGATTCAATTCCGGTTGAAAATTTTTTTTTTTAGTCGTCTTACCGCTACAAAGAAATGCGCGGTTGTTCTTATATTTTTATTTTTACTAAACTTTTATTAAAATACCACATTATAACTTCATATTAATTAATGGTTTTCTTTATCTGCTGCAATTACTTAACCACTAAAGTGATTTATTAAAGGTTTTAGCAAGCTTGCTTTTTGTTATGAACTCAAATGATATTTTTTTGATTCTTTTTAACAATCCGGACATTTTGATAATCCGGATAGGGTCCGGTCACAATTGATCCGGATTATCGACGCTCTACTGTAATTGATGAGTCGAACAAATGTATGTCAAATAAAATTCCAAGTCGAACAAATAATGCTCATCAAATAAATATTTCAGTCGACAAATGTGTATCGAATAAAAATCCAAGTCGAACATAATATTCTCGTTGAAATAAATGTTAAGCCGAATAACTGCTAATCGAACAAATGTTGTCGAACAAAATTCCGGATGCACATGAAAGTTTTTGAACAAATAGCAAGTTTAAGTCGGGACGTCATATACGAGTACATGCCTCGACCTGATGAAGTTGTCCAAGTTAAAAAAGATTTTTAGAATTTTAAGCAATTTCTGACAATGCAGACGAAAAGTGCGAAATATAAAAAAACTTAATTGGTTTTATAATTGAAGGGCTTGGGGCAACAACGCTACTTGCCACATTAAGAAAATTATGAAATATGTACCTTACATTACATGTACATAAGGTACATGTTTCATAATTTTCATAATGTGGCAAGTAGCGTTATTGCCCCAGGCCCTTCAATTTATATTTAGTTAATGGTACTAAGTATAAATAAATCCGTTACTATTTAGACAATTTCATTTATACATTTTCTTATGATAAAAAAATAATAACAACTGTACTGAACCTCACTTTATGATAATTTTTGAACTAATGTAATTTTTGAACTAATATTACACTTAATCAGAGATTAACTAATCATAGATTAGAAAAGGTTGCTGCAACCCATTCAAAATTTAACAACTGATTATATTTAACATGTGTTAACTAACACAGATTAAAGTTAACGTTGCTGAAACCGGGCATTAAATATGCACTTCAACTTGAATACCTTTAAAGCCAGCCATATTGGTTTTTTAGCAGCGCCCTCATCGGTCATTTGAATCGCGAATAGTATCTATACTATCCTGAAAAAATCGGCATAGCACAGCGGATGTTTCCGGGCTAGCTCGGCGAGGAGCGATACTTACGGCATCGCATTTTGTCGCCCTTTGGGCTACCGGGCCGATAATTCACCAGGAGTGGTTGCGGGCCGAGGGGGGAGATTTTTTTGCTCAGTTTTGCGATATCTAGCGCCGTTCCTGAGTTATAGCTAATTCAAAAATATTTTTTTCATAATGCTAATATTGTGAATAATTTTAGCATAACATTTAATTTTTTTGTTTCCCGTTAAAAAAATATTCACCTCTACTCGAAACAATATCCGTTATTAGGCTTGCAGCATTAAATAGCTCGCTTACGCTCGCTTTTCAATATAGCTGCGCGCCCAATAACGGGTAATTTTCGAGGCTCGGCCAGTAATATACTATTTAGGCTGTGTTCGACTTGGAAGCTTTTCGTACTAATTGGCGGCAACGCTGACGCTTTTTGCGTTTGATTTGGAAATTTTGGCGCTAACAGCGCATCGTACGGGCAGATGATGTGCGTGACGTCAAGAATTTGCAATATTTTTAGGTTCACAACGGAAATTTCGTTTAGTGTGGTGGCAAAAATCAAAACTATTTTTTACCGCAAAATAGAAACAAATTTTACAAAAATGAGTAATATAGAAAAAAGAACGGCTTTAAGGTACGAGACAAGCAGGCACAAATGTTATTTTGATTGTTGAAAGTCACAGAATATAAAATTGAAATTTTTGAAGTCGAAATGGTTGTAAGGACCGTCCAAGGATACCAAAATGAGCCAAGGGTGTTGCCAGCCGATGGGGCAAGTTGATATATGGAGCATGAAAATGGTATGAACTGTAGCTAGTCAACAGCACATTGTAACGTTCGTTTAAATTATTTCAAAAATCCAACAATTATTTTGCCATTCAAAATTCGTAATTCGAAATCTTGATTAAATTTGCTTTTGTTTTTAAAACTAATTTAGTATTCATTTATTTTCCATTTGGTATGTGTTTAAAATTTTAATAGGAAAGTTAACCGTGTAAATTTATTATCACTTCATACGTTTGAATTCTGGAAATCTCGGTCACCTTGGAATCTTTATTTAGCACAATACACCACCTAATGGACAGTTGCCGTCCCCCACTTTGTTAATTATTGGTTGCATCGGTCACAAGGCCATCGCTGTAGATCGTCAAGTGCATTGCTCCCCCTCCGTATCTAAGTTGGAATTGAACTCTTGAACTTAGCGGTTCAATGACCTTCTTCATTTACGTCTAAGGGCGGAATTATTAGCATTCTTTTATAAATGCTTTGATTAAGTTTGTTAATTTTGTTTATTAAACAAGTGGTGATACAAAATAATGTTCGACCCCCGGGAAAATTCTAAGTGATTTTTGTGGTACCAATTCTTTATTTCGCGTGATCCGCATGACATTGGTCAATCTTGCAATTTGGTTGATTTATTAGGATACTTACTACCACCTTCAAGGAAGGGAATTATACAAGTCAGTAAGACGGCGCGCCAATCGAAACTTTTCGAATACACTTATTGTGGACCCAGTTGGAAAAGAACAAAAAGGGTAACCGACATCACTAAGGAATCCAGGAAGCTTCTCTGGCCCCGTCGAGGAGGAAGACGCCACCACTAATTGTATATGATTAAGGTAAAATTTTGATAGATTTTTATTTAAACTTTGTACATTTAACCGGCTTAAGAAATCACAGTGCTCGCGTTAATCGAAGTGCAACCTTTTTTTTGTTCAACTCTTGCGGTTTGAAAATTTAACTCAAAATAGAAACCTTTTCCTTTGTGCGACTCATATGGAACTTCAACAAACACGTCCAGCAGCAATAATTAACCATTCAACAGTTTGCAACACGATTCTTTTTGTTTTTTTTCAATGTACTTTAAGTACTAAATCAATGTAACAACAAAATTTCATGTTTAAACCTCATACATAATTTCTCAAAGTATAAAATCAGCTTTATTTTATTTTGTTTTAAACCAAAGGGTGCGCACACTTTTGATGTAAATTACGCAATAAGATTCTACTGTGACAATTATTATTATTTTTGTATTTCCGTTAAATGGCCATTATATGTTTTATGTGTGTATTTGTGTATTTCTTTTGTTAGTACGCGAACTTCGTCCCGACGGGATCTGAGAGGCTCCGTGGGATCTTGACGCGGTAAGTACATTCGGGTAGTGCCCTGGGTTACCACGAGAACCTGGACAATTTGGCACTGGACACTTGTGGTGGCGCCCATCTTATTGATCGTCCATCGATCTTAATTCACAACCCGGAATTGACCAGTAACGTGCGGGTTGAGCGTACGACTTTCCCCTTTTTGGACAATTATCCACGACCTCCCGCTAGCTAGTCGGCCCCGATATTTCTGTGGGGGGAAAAGACAGTCGAACTGCACGTTTAGACCGTAACAACATGAAGCTTTACACTTGTAGTGGGAATCTTACCTCTATATTAATATGTATGTACGGATCTTTTACGACCGGAGCCTCCTTTCCATTCCTAATTTAGCGGTTACCAACTATTATGTTTAACGGATCTATTTCTATTTGGCACGAACTCTAGCAGCGCGAACGGACTACTTGAAATGGAATTAGTGTATTCATTCGAGTTTCTAATTTATTTTTAAATTACGTGCGGGAATGATCGGTCAAGTGAGTGGAATTTGGTTGCTCATTTGGCTACATTTTCTGAATCTCTAGGGGGGGTAACTACCCCTCTCTGCCCCCCCCTTGGCGACGCCCTTGGTAAGAAGGTTTATAAGAACGTAAAACTATTTACCTTATGTTTTGATTTCGAATTTCTTTGATCACGATAACTTTCTGCTTCTCCAGGTATTTGGTGGCACCATATTACTATTCCCATACTGATATATGAAAATACCAACACAATAAGTGGAATTAGGTATTGAAGCAATAAAAGCAGTACAGTGTATGCATGCTCATATTGTATTCCAACATTGCTCCAATCTTCTTTGCACAAAAACCTGCAATTAATTTTAACCTATAAAATTAAAAACAAATTGGTTACCGTTTATTAATTTGTTGGTGATAGAAGTAGTACTTTTTAGGTAAAAAAATTATTGATGTAAACTTTGACATTTAAAAATTGTTTTTTCAACCCGAAATAGTATATTGCATATTAAAAGCGGAAAGGGATCCTTTTGTGCTCGGAAGCGTAATTTAAAGCGTGAGCCGAAGGCGAGCGCTGTAATCGCCTCCGAGCACAAAAGTCACTTTACGCTGAAGCATGCATACTATTTTTCCTCCGCCCGCTTCAAAAATGATAAAAACATAGAAAAAGATTTACATTCAATCTCTTGCTGCGTTCTATTTACAGCAAATCTAAGAAAATCTAACCTAAGTTGAGGTGAAGTTAGGTAAAATGACGTTCTATTTACAACTTAGCATTTGAGGGGAAGTTAGATTTTTTACTTGTTTCATGCATTATCTAAGGTACCTTGCTCAGAGTAAATAAGAAAGGAGGGAGTATATGTATGTTTTGCGTGTTACATTTGCGAGTCAAAAAGAGTGGGTGGCAGCCATGTAAAGGTACCTCGTTACAAATTTTAAAATTGTAAAAATGGTTAGTTGTGTTGCTTGTGGAACCACCAGAACCACGAAAAATATCAAAAATTAAGTTACATGGCATAAGTGTATATCAAAAATTTAATTTAACATTCTAATATTAAATGTAGTAAATTGTGTGGTTATGCATAGCATCATAGCCGTGCATAGTACCGGATGCTGAATCGAATAGCCGAACATAGGGAATTAACATGTAAAAACTTATTTATGAAAATTCCTGCTTCCCTAATTATATTAGAGAAAAAATGGAAGACACAAAAAGAATGCAGAAATATAAACTACGTATGAAAAAGCAAAAATGCGTAAACCAGTTACAGCGCCTCACGGCGGATATTTTGTAAAACAATGAGGGGAGAATAACAAAACTTTTGCTAGTGTTTACTATGTACAAGTATTGTATGTCGTGATTTATTTATGATATATTAACTGCTCTGTCATGTAATTTTAAATTTAAATATTATTAATCATGTTTAGTTTCAATATACATGTAAAAACTTATTTACACAAATTCCTGCTTCTCTAATTATTTTAGAGAAAAAATGAAAGACACAAAAATAATGCAGAAGTATAAACTACATTTATATGATAAGAGCATTAGATTTTATCTAGTCTTTTAAAGGTCCAAAATTCTTTTATAATTTTCATTTTTATTATACTGACCAAGAAATAAATTCAATTTAATTTTAAAATGAAGTACCTTGGAAACTTACACGGCTAGGTCAGTCGGTAGTTCGCTATTTCTTATATTCCTAATGTAAAATTGGATTCTAGAAATTGGTTATAGGTAGTATTCTACGGCTGTCCCCCTTCAAAGTAGGAAAGAAAACCTATAAATATTCTGAAAGAGCACAATTTTAGCTTTCTTATGAGGTGAGGATGAATAAAATCGGCCCAACGGTTACTTCACAATTTAATTTTGAAAATCGACTTTTAATGGAAATTTTACAAGTTTACCTTCATGTTAGCATTAAAAATCCATTCTATTGCTGGTACGTGTGCTCTGCCTGTGTCGTGGCAGTGCTAATTTAGGTGGGGAAGACGAGTCTCGTTTGTTCAGTGATTGTGTGTAGACGTGTTTTTCGTGCTGTGCACAAGCCGCTGATTGATCCGACAAATTTTGAAATAATTTGAGTGTTGTTACTAGGAAGCTGTAGCCGCCAAGTACTAAGGTTCGTACATAATTTATTATTACGGATAAGGAACCGTGTCTCGCTTTTGAAAACAAAGTCAACTTGTTTTAAAATTCTTTAACATTTTTATCGATTAACACCAACTCACCCCGAAAATCGTTAACGGTAAAATTCCGACCACTTTATAGCGTAAACTTGTTAAAACTGGTAATTCACAATTGTACTCGCAGCCGTTGTTAAATTGAAATTTCAAAAATTAAATATTTTTGTAATTTATCAACAAACTTCGACTTGTATAATTTGAACTGCAAGTTTCAATAATTTTTCAAATTTGTCAAGTTCATAAAAGTGTGCTCAAGTAACCGACAAACTCCCCCTTTTCGAGTTACATCTTTCAAGGTTAAATTCTTTGAAAACAACGTCGCCAACGTAAACAAATTGAATTTTTTAATTCAAATTCAAACAAAATACAAGAAAAAAGAATTTTTCAATTCTTATCAACGAACATCGAAATGGACCCCCGGACTGCCCTAGTCAGGAAAGGAGAGAAGATCCAAGCCCAAGTCGACCAACAAAAGAAAGACATGGAAGCCCTCCAAACGAAAATCGACTCCATAAAGAAGAGCCTCGAAGGCCAGATGACGGTGATCAGCTTCCGGATGGAAGTCCTCCTGAACGAGAAGGAGGATATCTACAACGAGCTGGAAGACATGGACCGATTAGCCGCAACACCAGGTACCTCCCAAACCCCAAACTCCCATACCTCCCAGACCCCCCATACACCAGACCCCCAAACCTCCCAAGCCGTAAAAAGCTCGAAGAAACGTCGACAAGAAGACCCCGACCTCAGCACCGACGACAACTTCCAAGTAGTCACCTCGAAGGCCGCCAAAAAGAAGAGGAAGCAGCTAAAGAAGCGAGAAAAAAACCGTAACTATATCCGATAATGACATTCCCCCCCCTAGCTCATCGAAGAAGAGACCCATCACCTCCATTAGCCCAGCCACCTCAGAGGAGAATCTCGCTAACGCCGCCAAGAAGAAAGCATCGGACGAACCATCAGCCGATGAAGCAGACCCCACAGGAACACCCACAATGGACTCCACCATTGGAACGGCACCACCATCGCCGACCCCCCCTGCTCTAACCCAAACCCAATCATTTCAGAATCCGCCACACACCCAACGCGAAAGAAGCCGCCAACCACCTGTGATCCTCAAGGATGCCAGCAAATGGGAGAATCTTAGGAAGAAGATCCTAGACCTAGGTCTAAACTTTACGAAAGCGATCAACGTATCAGACGGGATCGCCATCACCCCAGCAACACCAAACGACCACAGGGGCATCTTCAAGCTCTTTGAAGCCGACCTCGACCCCAACAAAGAAGGCTTTTACTCCTACCAGCTACCGGAGGACCGCCCCCTGAAAGTAGTGATCAGGGGTATCAGCAGTGAAATCGGAACCGATTCAATAAAAGCCGACCTCACTAATCTAGGTTTTTCCGTCATACAGGTCGCAAGGATGTACAGCGGACGAAACAGGCAGCCCATTCCTCTAGTGATGGTAACACTAGAGAAAATCACCGCCAACCGAGCCATCTACGATGTCACCGAGGTCATCGGCCTCGGAGTCAAGATCGAATCCCCCCACAGGAAAGCAAGGGTCAGCCAATGCCACCGATGCCAGTGTTTTGGCCACAGCCAAAGGAACTGCAGATCCGGGCCCAAGTGTGTGAAGTGCGCAGCTTCGCACCTCACCCCAACCTGCCAGAAGACCCGGGATACCAAGGCCACCTGTGCCAACTGCGGGGGAGACCACCCAGCAAACTACCAGGGTTGTAAGAACTACCCCAAACTTAAACGCACTAATGATTTCAGATACTATCGAACGAATCCCCCACCAACAGGAAGATTCGCACCCCACAGAACCACGCCACGGACATCATACGCCGAGAGAGCCACCTTTCCACAACCACTGATGGGAACTCCAGTCGAGATGCCATCGGGTTTCGCACCCAGAACTCCACCAGGCTTCCCCCCCCTTACCCCCTCACAACCCTCAACCTCCCAAACCCGAAGCGAAGACATCACAAAGATATACGCCAACGCCTACGATTCTCTCATCGCCACGGTAGGAAACCCGGAAGACTTCTTCAAGTACCTTGCCCACTGCCACGCCAACAATAATAACAAGTAAGTCACCCACTAATCCCATTACCCACAGGCACGTCAAATATAAAACACAAATGTACACACAACAAAGAAGACCACCATCCCAACTCAAAATCGCATTTTGGAATGCAAACGGGCTCAACATCAGCAAGAAAGTAGAACTCCTTCACTTCGCCCACGAACACGATTTGGACGTCATAATGGTAAATGAAACCCACCTCAAACCCAGCACCTCCTCGAAGATGGCCAATTACGAGCTTCACAGAAACGACCGCCAAATTGGGAGGGGGGGCGGAACAGCCATCTACGTAAAGAGAAGCATCCAACACCACGAAATCACCCGCCAGGACCTGGACCAACTAGAAGCAACCACGGTATGTATTCCCACCACTAACCTTGGCAACTTACAGATTTCATCCGTGTACAACAAACCACAAGACCCCCTCCCGGAGGAAGACCTAAAAAAGATTCTCCGCGGACCGGCCCCAAAGATCATCGCAGGCGACCTAAACGCCAAACATCACTCATGGAACTCGAGGAACTCCAACCAAGCAGGAAGAAACCTACGGAAACTAGCCGACCACCTAGATGTCACGGTAGATGCACCCCTGGAATTCACGCACAGGGCAACCCAGGGCCCCGCCAGCGACGATGTCCTGGACATTGTCGTCATGAAGAACATCACCCTGCTCTACCAGCTGGAAACAGTGACGGCGCTCACATCCGACCACTACCCGGTTCTCCTGCACCTGGGGGACACCCACGACAGAGACGAACCCAGGACAGCCCGAAAGACAGCCTGGCCGGTTTTCCAGGACCACCTCCATCAACATCTAGGTCAAATCCCGCTCATAACATCAGCACCAGAACTCGAGAGGTATGTAGAAGTCTTCGAAAACAAGGTTAGTGAATCTATTATTTTCGCATCAAATGACGTCCCCATCCCAGACTCCAGAGACCAACTCCCCCCCCGACTAAAAGCTATCATTAAAGAGAAAAGGAAAGCCGAGAAACTAGCGCGCAGAACGTGGAGCCCTGATGACCGGCTACGGGCAAACCAACTGAGGACAGAAGTCGCGAAGCAACTCAAGGAGCACAACAGCGACTCCTGGGTCAAGAAGTTGGAATCCCTGAACTGCGAGGACAACTCCGCGTGGCGAATGGTCAAAGCCCTCAGGAACATCAACACACCGATCCCCCCTCTCCAAAACCAGCACGGACAGGCGATCACCGACGAGGAGAAAGCAGAAACGTTCGCAGATGCCCTTGAGATCCAATGCAGTCCAATCACCAACAACGTCGACATGGAACACGTCGAGGAAGTCGACCAAACAGTAAGTGAAAAACTCGCTAACCTAGAAATTACAGACCAGCCTCCCATAACACCAGCCACCCCGGAAGAAGTAGCTGCGGCAATCAAGCGAACCCACCGGAAGAAAGCACCAGGCCCGGACAGCATACAGAACGCAGCCCTGAAGGAACTCCCCAAAAAGGCCGTGGTGGCCATCACAGGTATCGCAAATGCAGTGCTTAGGCTGAGGCATTTTCCGGACAGATGGAAGGTGGCCGACGTGGTCGTCTTGCATAAGCCCGGGAAACCCAAGGACCTTGCACAAAGTTACAGGCCAATCAGTCTCCTCTCCACCATCGGCAAGGTCATCGAAAGGATCATCCTGGACAGAATCAACAAATCACTCGAGGACAACAAGACGATACAGGACGAACAGTTCGGCTTTCGGCCCGGACACTCCACCACTCAGCAGATCCTCAGACTCGTCGAGAAGATAACCCTGTCCCGCAACAAGAAAGAACACTGCAGCGCCGTTTTTCTGGACGTCTCGAAGGCGTTCGACAAGGTATGGCATAACGGCTTATTATTTAAAATGTTTCAGGCAGACATACCCCCAAGACTTGTCCAACTAACAGCCTCATACCTCAGGAACAGGAGTTTCAAGGTGAAACTCCATGGCATCCGTTCCACAGAGAGGGTAATCACGGCAGGGGTCCCGCAAGGGTCCTTACTGTCCCCCACTCTCTTCAACATTTACGTCAGCGACATCCCCAGACCATCAACCACAGGCACCTCACTTTTCCTATACGCAGACGACACCACCATCGTTTCAACTTCCATCAAACCCGAAATGGCCATCCTCAGAACCCAGGAAGCACTCGACGACTTGGAACAATGGTACCGCACTTGGCGCATCGAAGTCAACTCGGACAAGAGTGCTGCTATCATGTTCACAAACCGTCGACTGGAGACAATGGGCCTGCAAGACCTGGACATCTTTGGAAAGGCAATCCCATGGAAGAAGACCACCACCTACCTAGGGGTCACCCTCGACTCCGGCCTCACCTGGGGGAAACACGTCACCGCACTTCGGAACCGCACCAAAGGGCTAATGGCAACTTTAGCCCCGCTGATAGGAAGAAGAAGTAAGCTGACGCCGGAACTCAAGCTGAGGCTCTACAAGACGATCATCCGCCCAACCCTGACCTATGCCGCACCGGCCTGGGCCTACACCCAAACCAACAGACTGAAGAGTATCCAGACACTCCAAAACATCTGCCTGCGCAGGGCAATGGACGCACCCTGGTACATCACCAACCGACAACTCCACACCGACACCAAACTGGAACTCCTGACGGACCTAAACCGCAAGGCAGCTGAGAAGCTGTACGACAGGTGCGCTGACACCGACAACCCCCTGGTCAATCAACTCGGCCAATACAACCCCGACGACTTCTGGCGCCACGAAAGACCGATGATCATCTTTAAACCAACAACATGAGTAAGACCAAACCAATTTTATTTTGTAACCCCTCTTTTACAGCCCAAGGCCAATAAGGAAAAGCAGCATCCCCCCCTTTCCTATCCGTCCTCACCAAATCCCACATCCTTTCCCCCCGTTCTCCTGGTAGTACCATTTTGAGGGCAAAGCCGAGTTGAGGCTGGTCACCGCGCCTTTATTTTATCGTCGATCACGTAACTTCTTTTTTGCTACCACAACTTCTACAAGATGTCAGAAGGATATTCACCGCTAAACTCCCATCACAGCCTTCACACCGAAATCTTCAAAACGGCAACACACCAACACGACTGCCGCATACACGTTCAACACCATCTTTCCACTGCTACAGCGTCTACAAACATCCAGACGGGGAAAATAGATTTCCAATTTTTGTTACCAAGCCTCACAGATCAACGTGGGAAACCGCGTCAGCGTATTTTACTTGTTTTCTTAACCTCATTGCCAAAACTGCAGACACCAGATGAAGAAGATTAAGGTGCCTACGGCACCAAATGCTTCGCATTGTCACTCCGCTACGCTACGCGCTTAGGTGGGGATAGAGCGTGTTCAGTAAAGTTCATGCCGTTGGGATGATAACATCGTTGTAGTTTCTGCATTTTCGAGTGCATTTGCGAAACGGCGGTTGTAACAATTCACACAGGGGTGTGAATTAGCTTCATTAGCTAATCTATTAATCTATTCGACTTAATATTTATTCGAATGAGCATTTATTCGACATACATTGACTTTGAATTTTATTTGACACACATTTGTTTGACTTAATGTTTATTCGCATGAGTATTTATTTGGCTAGGAATTTTATTCGATACACATTTGTTCGACTTAAGTTTTATTCGACAGAGAATTTTATTCTATTAACTCCTTTTCTTTGTATTATTTTGCTTGTCCGAATAAATGTTAAGTGAAACAAAAGGAGTCGAATAGATAACTGCAAATCGAACAAAATTCCGGATGCGGTAAAATTGTTTTACTGTTGGTAACTTCAATAAAAATTATAGTTATAAAAATTTACTTTGGGAAATATGCCTTGGTACATATTGTCATGTATTTTTTATATAATTATGTAGGGGGTAGTTTTATTTTGATTATGTTTGTAAATTGTTTGTGTAACATCCTGTAGAAGTTGTCTTTATTTTAAATTATTTATGTTGGTATTTGTAAAAGGTGAAAATTTGCTTTTTGATGCCATAAGCCAACGCGTATGGACGCGTTGATAAACGCTCCGCAATTTTTGATCCATATTTGGATATTAGTTTAAAATATAATTTTATTTTAAAATAAAAGTGTGCGATTTTTGAAGATTTGGTTTTATTGATTTATGGTAATAAAAATTTAAATTTGATTGCGACCCGAAACCAGGGATTTGGAAATTTGATAAACAAAACACCACATTTATTTGGCACACGAAACCAGGAATTTGGAAATTTGATAAATACACTAAATTTATATGAAACCAGGGATTTGAAATTTTGAAAATTACACTAAATTTATATGGTGATTGGTGATAATTAGAATATTGTTAATAATTTATGTAAAAATTGGTTTATTTTATGATTTTGTAAATATTTGACTTTTTGAATTTGACTTGTTGATTGTTTTAAAAAATTTGAATTATTTGTTAATGGAAATATTTTGAAAAATCCATAACCAATTGAAGATAAAATTGTAAAGCCCATTGCCTTTGACAATTTGATCTGGGGGCGTAAATGTCATGGATTTTCCTATTAAGAGTTGTTTTTATTAATTTATTTCATGTTGTATAAAATTTGTAAATGCCCTGTGTTTGTCAAAAATTTGTAAATTTATGTTGGTAATTTTGTATAGAAAACTTGCGTCAAAGCAAGAAGATAACGAGGCTTTTTGCCAATTCTGCTCGGGCAGAGTGGATCGAGTGTAACGATCTGCGAAGTTTTGTGAGAATTTATATTGATTTTGTTGAAATTTAAATATAAAAAGTATTTTAGAAGAGTGTTTTATTAACTTGAATTATTAGAAGTATAAAATAGTGTGTGTAAGAGTCCATGCTCACAAAAAAAATGAATGTCGCCGGAAGAAGAAGTTGATTTATAAAATATTAAAATTATATACTTCGGGGCATCGCAATATATTATGATGGGTTTTCAGGGTGATTTGATTTTTCATTTCCGAAGAAGTGTTGACTACAAATTTGAGACCATTTTGTCAGTTGCCATAAATATCCATCACTAAAAAAATAGTAGGAATATCATTGAGTTTCTAATCGTTTCTAAAATATAGAAGATTATTTTGTCTACGAACATTATGTGTCTATTGTTCACGTAGCTTTTTCTCATACGGTTTACCCGGAAAACGATAAAATTTTACGAATTTATCGGTGTTGGAATTACAATTTCTACAACCAACAGCACAGCAATTATTATTGCCATTACGTTTATTGACATTCATTGTTGAAAACGATGGTTTTTTTTAAATAATTTTGTACGTAAACTTACTAAAGTAAATGCAAAGATTACTAAGCCTCCCCTCATAATTGCAAATTATCACCGCTATTGGCGCTAGTTGCAAATACACACGGTCCCAAGGGCCCGTGCGTAAACCAGTTACAGCGCCTAACAGCGGATATTTTGTAAAACAATGAGGGGAGAATAATAAAAATTTTGCTACTGTTTACTAATGTTCAAGTATTTGTATATCGTGATCTATTTACGATTTATTAACTGCTCTGTCATATAATTTTAAATTTAAATATTATTAATCATGTTTAGTTGGTACCACGTTGGCGTTGGTATAAGTTTTTCAATATACATGTAAAAACTTATTTATACAAATTCTTGCTTCCCTAATTAATTTCGAGAAAAAATGAAAGACACAAAAATAATGCAGAGGAGAAGTATATAAACTACATTTATATGATAATAAGAGCATTAGATTTTATCTAGTCTTTTAAAGGTCCAAAATTCTTTTAAAATTGTTACAATTTACATTTTTATCATATTTTATACTTTATTGTTCGATAACATTTGCTCGATTAGCAGTTATTCGACTGCTTTTGTTTGACTTCACAGTTATTCGAATGAACATTTGCTCGACTTGGAATTTTATTCGACACACATTATTTGTTCGACTTTAATATTTATTTGACTTGGAATTTTATTCTACACACGACACACATTTGTTTGACTTATGTTTTATTCGACAGGGAATTTTATTCTATCAACTCATTTTCTTTGTATTATTTTGTTACAGACTTAAATGTTAAGTACATACCTACCTGTTTAATGTGTTCTAAAGTATTTGCAGTGAACTCCACTTGAGCTCACTACTCTCT
This sequence comes from Cantharis lateralis, assembly GCA_963170105.1. Lineage (NCBI taxonomy): Eukaryota > Metazoa > Arthropoda > Insecta > Coleoptera > Cantharidae > Cantharis > Cantharis lateralis. The sequence goes on from OY720629.1 coordinate 18,959,365, forward strand.
TAATAGGAATCGTAGGTTCTCGAAATAAAAATGGTTACATGTAAAACAATAAAAAACTGACGATATAAATAACGTATTTATTTGCAACCTGATAAAACACAATTAATATACAAAAGCAGGACTATTCGCATTTCCAAATAAAATCTTATATGATCCTATTGGTATTTGCAGATAAGATTCTATTCGCATTTCCAAATAAAATTTTATATGATTCTCTTGGTTTAAACCAATTGGTTTAAACCAATTTCATTTTAATTGTTTAAATCAATTTAGAATTCAATCTGTTGCCTTATATGTGTTCTATTGGTATTTCCAGATAAGATTCTATATGTTTTCTATTTGGAATGTCCGGTTTCACTAACCTAATACAGAACATATAAAAACATATAGGATTTCTATATGTTTTTTTTATATGTTTCTATATGTTATTTCCAATAGGGTCACGCAAACTCGTCGGCCAGCACGTAATTTTATTAACAAAGTTATCTTCTTTGCCAATATCTTCCCCTCTTCTATTGCTATCTTCTAGTTAAATTGGTTCTTCCAATTCTGCCTTATTGTAATATTATTATTATTTATTCCAAAATATATTTTTTTGCTCAAAAAACACCGCTTGCCTTATTAGTTTTTTTTTAATTCATCTCCTATTTTTTCGTGCCCTCTTCTCATTGGTTCTTACTTTCTTTTTTTTGCAAAAACTTGATTTTGTATTAAATTTCCAATTTTAGAGTGCTGGCGACTGCATTTGGTGAGTCATGCAAATACAAACAATAAAATTTTAATTATGCAAACAATAACTAAAAAAAACAATAACTTATTAACAAAACGAAACAATATTTAACTAAACAATAATAAACTTAAAATTAACGAACAAATAATAAACAAACACATGGTAACGAAAAGTCCTGCCTTGATGGTTCCTCAGGTTGCAAGTCGGTTCTTTATCTTTAAATGCGCAACCCACCTTTTGTCGTTGTAGTGAACACAACAATATTTAACTTTCTTTAATTACCTAGTATGTAGAACCCTCATTGCGATATTTTTAAAAATTTTTAAAATTTTGTAAACTGAAATTTTCGGACAAGGTAATCGTGTTTTATTTATTTCAATGAATAAATTACCATTGTACAAGTACATATAATTTTATACAATGTATGGCATTATAATTTAAAATATCAAACAAATAATGTACTATGTCGTATAAAATCTTATGTCGAATAAATGTTTGTTCGACTAAAAGTTGAGTCGAACAAATGTATGACGAATAAAATTCCAGGTCGTACAAATGCTTATTTGAATAAATGATAAATCGAATAAATGTTAAGAGGGGCGAATGGCAAATTTTTATATCACATTTCAATTTATTCGTCAAAAATAACAACAGTAATATTATATTGTAACGTAGATGTCACTAGGGGTGATGGTGATTATTAATTCAATTGAATATTCTAGTGTTAGAATTATGGTTTACTTTCTCACTCTTATTTATCGTGCTTTACTACTTATCACCATTTTATCTTACAAGACATATTATTATATTTTTTTTGTGGTTTTATGCAGTCTTTTCAACTTACATACGTGAAATGTTGAAATGAACTGTTTTTTCAAAGGAATTTTATAATTTGTTATAAAATATTATATTTAAATATTTATTATAAAATTGAGAAAGGTAACTTAAAAAATTTTGCAATATTTTTTAAAAAATTAATTCAAAAAAGTTTAATATGGATCCAGCTTCCGACTTCTACATGAAACAGCATTTCGGGAAATTAAAGAATTTTTAATATGGATTCAGGAATTATTCCCATGAAGATGAACAATTGAAAAAACTTATAGCTCGAGATAAGTCGAAGAAGAAAATTTTTCTAAATGATGACAATGTCATCTTTAACCCTTATGGAGCCATACAAATTTACACCTTATATCTGTCATACGTAGTACCCGGGTTCTTTTAATATTATCATTTTACAACGTTTTTATTTATAATATTTTGCATGCAGAAAACCTTTCTAAGTAGAGATGTCGCCGAAGCTCTAAAAATTTGGCCCGACAAGTGAACAGTTATGCTAAAAAGTAAAAATAGTATACCCGGGTACTAGGTATGGCCCCATAAGGATTAAAGAAGTTGATATATACATAGGGTGATCATAATTTTCGGAACAAAAAAGAGTACCATAATGTATTATAGTGGATTTGAATTCTCCAATGCGCCGCAGGCGAAAATTTACGACATTTCAAGGTCAACGAGGTTTGAAGAAAAGTTCAAAAACTACTGGTAACAAGGCATTTTGGATGCAATGCCGCTAAAACAGTTGAATAATTTAATTTTGTTTCGTTCGAACTTTAATTTTTATTTAATTAAAAAATAAAATGCAGTTCGATACCTCAGTTTCAAAGTGTAACAACTCAAAAAGAGTTAGTTTTGAGACAACTCGTTAAAATTAAAATAGTTTTTGTTTGTTTACAGATTTGATAATCCACAGAGTATATCAAACATAATTGATCATAATTTTCCTAATTGTTGGAAAACTGTTGTTTGTGAAATTTCCCATACTTATCTCATTTTCACCAATTTCGGACTTGTTACACTTTGGAACTGAGGTATCGAGTTGTTTACATTTCGACTTTTTGCATCTTAGGAAAAAAGTACATTTAGGTGTACTTTATAAACCTTTGAATGACACTAGAACATCATTCAAAAAGAAAGTACTGTCCTACTAAAATAAGTACATATGGTCACCCTATATATACAGTGACTCGCAAAAGTTCTCGGACACTTCTATGTCACTAATGTAAATTGAACATTTTGAAGCCGTTTTTTGTCATATTGAAATCGATTTTACAGCAAAACTTTGTTGAAATTTTTTGTTGCAAACATAGTCTTTATTAGCTTAAAGATGCGCAGTGGTAATATTTATTACGGTTAATATAAAACCAAACTATAATACAACAAATCTAATATTTACATTGTGAGTGACATCATTAGAATCACTGTCAACACTCATTGTTTTTTAGCATCCTGTATTTATTAGTATACAGTTGCGGATCGACACTGCATTTGAAAATGCCGCCAACATCGAGTTCTAACACTTCCCCTCGAGACGCGACCGACCAAAACTTGCTGCTAATCCAAGACCCATCATCTCAACGCAAGATGTATGTTTCTGTCTATTTAAAGCTTTCGTTAATACGTCCGCAATCATTTCTTCAGTCCTCACGTGTAATAACTTTAATAATTCACTGTTAATTGTTTCACGTATGAAATGATATCTTATGTCGATATGTTTACTTCGAGCGTGGAACATAGGGTTCTCAGTCAACTTTAATGCGCTCATACTATCAGTAAATATCGTAATATTCGGTAAATTTTCATATTCAAGTTCTTTCATAAATTTATGCAGGTATATGGATTCTTTTGCTACCTCTGTCATTCCCATGTATTCGGCTTCGGTAGACGAAAGAGCCACAGTTTTCTGCTTCTTTGATTCCCATGAAATTGGACCACCTGAAATTATAAATGTGTATCCTGTGTAAGAGCGCCTGTCGATTGGACAATTTCCCCAATCGGCATCCACGTATCCTCTAAGACCTTGATTATCCGGCTTATATAAAATTCCTAAACCAGTAGTACCCTTCAGGTAACGTAGGACACGCTTCGCTGCATTCCAGTGTAACTTTCTGTAACAGTTGTTAAATTGACCTAAACAACTTACCGCGTGGCTAATGTCGGGTCGAGTAGCTACGGCCAAGTACGTTAGGGCACCAACTAATTCCCTATAAGGCAATTTTTCTTCCTCACTTGTTGCAGGTTCTGTTAATTTTAGTAGCTTCACATTCGGATCCATCGGCGTGCTCACTGGATTTGAGTCGATCATTCCATAACGATTTAATAAATCAATTACGTACCCTTGCTGATGCAAACCTATGTTATTTCTATTTCGAGAAAACTCGATTCCAAGACAATAACTAGCATCACCCATATCCTTTATTTCAAATTCATCCGAGAACATTTTCTTCAGATTGTGGATTGCTTTGGAATCCTTCGAAGCTATTAAAATATCATCCACATATACCAATACTAGTACAACATCTTCCCCTCCACCAATACGATACAAGCATGGATCAGCATTGGTGGGTTTGGCACCTAGCTTGCGCAAGAATTTATCAAGCTTATGGTACCAGCTTCTTCCAGCTTGACGGAGACCATATAGAGCCTTCTTAAGTAGACATACTTTGTTTCCGTCTTGCATAGCTTTTAACATTTCTTCTGCCTTCTTAACAATAGTAGGATTGTCTTGGTGAGAAATAATTCTAATAATTTCTGATGCTTGTTTTGGTAATTCCATGTATATTGTTTCTTCTATTTCGCCATTTAGGTAGGCGCAAGCCACATCGATTTGATGTATCTTCATACTATGTTGAACTGCTAGAGCAACTACTAATCTCATTGAGCTGAGTCGAGCAACAGGAGCAAATGTTTGATTGAAATGTATTCCTGGTTGTTGGCTAAAACCTTGTGCTACAAGTCGAGCTTTTCTGCGTTCTAGAGTACCGTCGGCTTTGTATTTGTTCCTTAAAACCATTCGACTACCTACTACGTTTTGGTTGGTAGGACGATCCACCAATAACCATGTGTTATTTTTTATAATTGATGTCATTTCGCTCGCCATTGCTTTGTACCAATCTGAAGAATCAGGTCCAGTAATTGCTTGCTTCATCGTAACTTCTGAAATGAATGCTTCTTGAATTTCTGTCTGGATTTGATTTGCTTCAGGATTAATCGTTTAGTACACCTTTTTCGGTCTTCCCCTGCAACCCGTCCTCATTATTGAAGGTCTACCGCGACTACGTGATTCATGTCTTCGATGGGTGGTGATTTCTTCTTCACCTATAGTTTCGGCTTCAACGTCATGGTTGGTTCCATCTATGTCTTCGGCTTCAACTTCCTGCATTGTTCCATCTATATCTTCGGCTTCGACTTCTTCAATGATTTCATCCACTTCTTCGGTTGCGACTTCTTGAATGATTTCATCCACATCATTGGTTGCGACTTCTTGAATGATTTCAACTACGGGTTCGGTTTCGAACTCTTGAACAATTTCGTTTACATCTTCGGCTTCCAGGAGAGATTTTCCAAATTCTTGTTTGTCAGTATTGTTACTTTCCAAAAATTTAACATCTCGTGTCACTTCTACTCTCCTTTGCTTAGTTAACCATACCCTATAGCCTTTGGATTCTTCCGAATAACCCAGAAATATGCCTTCCTTCGATCTATCGTCAAATTTTCCCTTTTTTGGCTCTTTGTTCAAGCAATAAACTTTATTACCAAATTCTTTAAAATTGCTGACGTCGGGAGGCTTCCCATTCCAGATTTCGTACGGGGTTTTCCCATTCAGGCTCTTCGTCGGACAACGATTACGAATGTAATTTGCAGTGTTAACTGCCTCTGCCCAAAAAGATGAAGGTAAATTGGATTGCATTAATAAGCAACGAGCTGTGCTAACAAGAGTACGGTTTTTCCTCTCTGCAATTCCATTTTGTTCCGGATTATACGGAACAGTCAATCGTCTAATGATTCCACGGTCTTTCAACAATTTTTCAAATTCATTGTTTGTATACTCCGTGCCATTGTCGGACTGAATGCACTTCACCGATTTTCCTTTTTGTTTTTCCACCATATTGATGTACTGCTTCGTTACTGCGAGAACATCACTCTTTGATTTTAAAAATCGAACCTCGCACCATCGAGAATTATCGTCTATAAATTCAACATAATACTTTGACTTTCCTTTCGATTCGATCCTCATAGGTCCACATACATCCATGTGTATTATTTCGAGAAGATCGCTTTTCCGTTCCGACTTTTTCGGAAAGGCGTTTCTCGTCATTTTTCCCTTAAAACATTCACTACATTCGAGGTTATCGTCTTTTAAATTAAAATTAATGTTCATTCCTTTTATCGTACCCCTTTTAGCACTTTCTAAAAAATCTTTAAAATTTAAGTGTCCCATGCGACGGTGCCATGACATTGCACTTTCTAACGATGTTTTCGATAAGATATTATTACGTTCTATCTTATTTGCAGCGTTTTCCACACGGTTTTTTGTCCGAGCGTAATACAAATCACCGGCGCGATCAGCAACTATTATAACAGTTCCATCGGGACGAGTAACTAGCGCTTTGTGTTTTTTGAACAACACTTCGTAGCCCTTGCTTGTTATCTTGCTCACCGATATTAAGTTTGTGCGTAAGTCAGGTACGTGTAGAGCGTTACCTAGAGTTATATTTTCAACTTTACCACGCACTTTTGTAGTTAACATTACGTTGCCTTGACCCAATATTTCCGTCGATGCACTGTTTGCTAAATTTAAGTTTTCATGTTTGGATGTGTCAATTTTTGTGAAATTGTTTGCATTCATGCACATGTGTGCTGTTGCACCACTATCCAAGCACCAGGTTGATGGTAAACTGTTTGATCCGATTTGACGTGCTTCTGAAGCAAGTAACGTTCCATTGTTATTTTTCTTACTTCTGCAGTCAGCTGCCTTGTGCCCAAATTTTCTGCACTTATGGCAACGATAATTAAAAGATCTATCCACCGTCTTGTTTGAATTCATATTCTTTGAACGCATCTGTTTCGAATTCTTGAACACATACATAGCGTTCTGTTCGACATCGCGGGTTTCATTCTTTCGCGCATCACATTCTTCTGTGATCTTAATTCGCAATACTTCCGGAGTGGGTAGTTCGTCCCTAGATTCGATCGCACATCGAAAATTTTCTAAACTCGGAGGCAAGCTGTATAGCAACATGATGGCTAGTAAATCGGCGTTTATTTTCACTTCCATGTCTTCCAATTTATCCACTGCGTAGAAGAAATTGTTCATGTGTGTTCGTACGTCATTACCTTCTTCCATTCGTTGTAACATTAATTGTTTCAATAATGTGGCCTTCCTTGCTGGTCCTTTCGATTGATAGATATTTTCTAACTTGACCCAGACTTCGTTCGAGGTGGTACACCCCTTGACTTGTTTTAATTCTATCGGGTTAATTGACAGAATTATTTCAGCCTTTGCTTTGCCATCTGCTTTCAACCATTTTTGGAGTTCCGTTTTTGAGTCATTTTCACCTTCGATTACTGTTGGCTTTCCAATGTTTCCGTTAGCGTATAACCATAAATCGCTTCTTACCAGGACTGCTTCCATCTGAATTTTCCATGTGTCGTAATTCTCTTTATTTAACGCTTCTATTCTGGTTATAGTTCCCATATCGTCGTACTATCGTTCTGACTGGTTTCAGCGAAAAATAAATTTTATGACACGCACGTATTTCAGACAAACTTTAATTATTTCTTTTTACTTTCGTCGCTAACTGGGCCCGTAACCTATTAGCTTAAAGATGCGCAGTGGTAATATTTATTACGGTTAATATAAAACCAAACTATAATACAACAAATCTAATATTTACATTGTGAGTGACATCATTAGAATCACTGTCAACACTCATTGTTTTTTAGCATCCTGTATTTATTAGTATACAGTTGCGGATCGACACTGCATTTGAAAATGCCGCCAATATCGAGTTCTAACAGTCTTCAATTTTGTTTATATACAATCTTTTAGTTCGTCTCACGGTTTCTCACTGACAGCGATTTAAACAAAACTGTAAAATACAAAAAATATTTTCATCTATATCTCGAAAATGGTGAAACAAAATAAAAAAATTTTTTTTTTTTTTTTTATTGACTCCAAAAATACATTACAATCTGTCCTAGTAGGACATTAAGTAACACTGCTTGACTATAATAAAAGTGACACAGTGGAGAGCCAACCCATTGGTAGGCTTCCTCTTAGACAATTTTTACATTTTAAATAACAAATATAAACAATTTAGTTGACAATTTAAACACTTAAACACGATAAGGCAAGTCCATAGGATCACGCCTTTTCAGTCTCCTTACTTGAAGTTCAATCAATAAGTCACACACTAATAGGTTAGGATGATCTGCGAGTCTTAACTTATATTTTTTAATCATAGAGGAGATTACTTCCTTTACACCATCAACCCGAAGGTCAGCACTAATAACATTGTTTGGGACATACCAAGGAGCGCCACAGATATTACGCAACACTTTGGATTGAAATCGCTGAATTTTTGCGATATTGGAGTCACTTGCAGAACCCCACAGCTGAACTCCATACGTCCATATAGGTTTTAAGATTGCTTTGTACAGTAAGATTTTATTTTCTATGGATAAAGGTGAGTTTCGACCCAAAAGCCAGTACATTCCACGATATACGATACCAAGTTGAAGGCGCTTACACCAAATGTACTTTACCCATGTAAGTCTTCTATCAAGATGAAAACCCAAGTACTTGACCGTTTCCTGTTCTGGTAGAACATTGCCGTACATCATTACACCCGGACAAGTTCCTCTTCTGAGAGTGAAAGTGACATGCACCGACTTGGTGGTGTTGGCTTTAATACGCCATTTCTTGAGCCATTCTTCAATTTTATTTAGGTGATATTGCAAGAATCGAGAAGCAAGATTTGGATCATCACTAGATGCCATTACAGCTGTATCGTCTGCAAACGTAGCTGATACCGTATTGTTAGTTGCGGGCAGGTCTGATGTGAATAATAGATACAGCATAGGTCCAAGAACACTACCCTGGGGCACTCCTGATAAAATGGATTCCAAGTTGGTATAGACTTCTGCATATTTGACTAAAAAATATCTGTTGGTTAGGTAAGATACCAACAAACGACTATAAGGATGAGGTAGGAGTTTTTTGATTTTATATATCAATCCAACGTGCCATACTTTATCAAACGTTTGAGAGATGTCAAAAAATCCAGCAGAGCAGTATCTCCCCCGATTCCAGGTCCGTTCTGATCTTCTTCGCAACCCGGTGCACTTGTTCTACCGTTCCATGACCCTGTGGAAAACCAAATTGATGGTCCGGGATTAGATTTTCCTTTTCAAGAATAGGTTTTAGTCTTTCCAGAAATAGTTTTAATGGGTCTATATGATGAAGTCTCGGTTGGATCTTTTCCCGGTTTCTGAATCATGATCACCTGTGCCACCTTCCACTGAGCTGGAAAATAACTAAATCGGAGGATTGCATTAAAAATTAATCTAAGTAATTTAAACCCAATTTCGGGTAGATTTTGCAGAATTTTTCCTGTTATTAGATCATATCCAGGAGCCTTTTTTGGGTTCATCAATTTCACTCTCAGTTTTCAATGCAATGTTGAGATTTAACTTGAGTGCGAGGTTGCTTTTAAATATTTCCCAATTTGTATTTCTGTTAAATAGAGCAGGTGGTTTATTAACTTTGGAGACACTTGAATCTATAGTGACGAGAAGAGGAGTGTGATCAGATGACAGGTCCAAGCATGTTTCAATTTTGAGATAATTATGCGAAATACCTTTAGTAATACAAAAATCAATTACGTCTGGGATTTTGTTTCTATCTGTAGGCCAGTGTGTAGGTTCACCTGTTGATAGTTGTAATAGGCAACAGGTCTGCATTGATTGAAAAAACCCCGGAAAGGAAGTCGTACTGGTTAAACTACGGAATTTTGATCAAAAACAGGCGGTGATGAAAAACAAATACAAATTGAAGGGCTCAAACACATACATTGAAAACGACCTTACACCGAAAGAAAAAGCGATTCAGGACAAGATAATACAAATATCCAAAACAGAGGCTGCAAATGGGAAGAAAGTACGAATATGATATCGTAAACTGCATGTAGATGGGAAATTATATGTATGGAACGAGAGAACCTCAAAGCTGGCAACGGCGGAGAAGACAGACACAAACATAAAAAAATAATAAATGAAACCGGTGACACCGCAACGTCTCAAGCGAGTGCACCGAAGAATGGAAATGAGACAAATACGACAGACGGCATATTCAAACGGAGAAACGATGTGGAGAATAGCAAATTGATACTAAAGAAGAATAAACAAAAGAAGAAACAACTAAAGATAGGAACATGGAACATACGCACTCTACTAAAACCAGACAAGATGCAAGAAGTAGCAAGTGAACTGATAAGATACGGAATAGACGTGACAGCATTGCAAGAAATTAGATGGAAAGACACCGGGGAAATAAAACAAAAAGATTTTACGCTACTATTTTCTGGTAAAAAAGATCAAAGAAAAAATGGTACGGGTTTCATTGTCACGAGCGAATCTGCCAAAAACATATTGTCCTTCAGAGCTATAAGCGGGAGAATAGCCTACCTGCGAATACGAGCAAAGACAAACATATCCATAGTAAATGGATACGCACCAACTGAAGACAGTAAAGATACCGAAAAAGAGACCTTCTACAATGAAATAGAATCACTGTGTGACTCAGTTCCCAAACACGACTTACTGATTATACTCGGCGATTTTAACGCGAAGATAGGCAAAGAGGAAAGCATAGCACATGTAGCTGGTAAACACACGATACACGAAAGAACAAACAATAATGGAGATAAAATGTGTAACCTAGCAGAGGCAACAAACACAATGATAGCTAGCACAATGTTTGAACATCGAAAATTACACAAGATCACTTGGAAATGGCCAGGAGGGGAAATGGAGGACGGTAATCAAATAGACCATGTTATGATAACAAAAAAGCATAAAAATCAGATAACAGACGTACGAACACACAGAGGCGCCAATTCTGACTCGGACCACTTCCTGGTAGTTGCAAGAATAAAGAATAAAACAACAAAGTATACCCCAACTAAACCAAAGAAAAAGATATTCGCTACAGAAAATTAAATAACCCAGTAATAGCAAAACGATACGCGGAAAGAATTGATTTAGAACTGACCCAAAAGACTGTATACACAAACGTATACCAAAAACAAGACAACGTCATAACTAGCATACATACAAGCGCAGCAGAAACGGTCGGATATAGAAAACCAGTAAAAACCAGGGAGTGGTATGATGATGAATGCAGAACAAGATTCAGTCAAAAACAAGAAAACAGACTGAAGTGGTTAAAAAGTGGCGAACAACATGACCTAGACGTGTATAAAGAAAGTATAAGAGAAGCCAACAAATTGTTCAAACAAAAGAAAAACAACTGGTATTCAGAAAGAATGGATGAAATTGAGAAGAGTAATAAATCAAACAACGCGAAAACATTTTACCAACTGTTAAAAAGAGAAAAAAAGAACTACAAATCAAAACCAAGGGGTATAACTAACGAAGCGGGGGAAATAGAACATGACACAGAAAAGGTAAAACAAGTATGGAGGAGTTACTTTCAGAGGTTACTAAACACACGACAAGACCAAGAGGAGAATAGTAACACCGAGAGTCCCTATGATACCCAAGATATAGAACCACCCTCAAGTGAAGAAATAAAAACAACAATACAAAAAATAAAAAACGGCAAAGCTCCAGGAAGAGATGACATCAGTATGGAGTTTATAAAATACGCAGGAAGTGAGGTACATAACAGATTGAACCAACTGATAACACAGGTTTGGAATGAAGAAAAACTGCCCAGGGGATGGTGTGAAGACGTAATAATCCCTATAAAAAAGAAAGGCTCCGACGTCATTTGCAAAAACTATCGAGGTATAATGCTTCTAAATTCAACTTACAAGATACTCTCTACGCTGATCCTTAAAAGATTAAAAGAACATATGAAGAAAATAATAGGCCCGTATCAATTTGGTTTCACAGAGGGCAAATCTACAGTAGACGCGATACATATTGTAAAACAGACCATGGAGAAAATGAAGGAACATAATATTGAACTGCACATACTATTCATAGATTTCCAACAGGCATTTGATAAAGTGGTGAGAAAAGAGTTATATAAGGCGATGAAAAGAAAGAAAATACCCCACAAGCTGATCAGGCTGATAGAGATGACGATGGAACATACAGAGGCTTATGTCAGAACGGAAGAAGGAGAAACTGATAGCTTTAGGATAAATAGTGGCGTGAGACAGGGAGACGCCCTGTCAGCCGCACTGTTCAACATAGTACTGGTGGAAGCTTTGAATGATCTGGATGTTAAAGAATCGATAATCACAAAGGAAGTCCAAATAATCGCTTATGCGGACGACATTGTCATCTTAGCAAGGTCATGGAAAGGATTGGCCGAAATATTTAAAAAATTGAGAGAGGCCGCAAGAAAGATGGGTTTATTAATCAACAAAGAAAAAACGAAATACATGAAAAGCAATAACAACGGAAACAAACACAAGCAGAACATGGTGTCCATAGATGACCTAACATTTGAGGAAGTGAACAATTTTAATTACCTGGGGTTAAATGTAGACAGGAACTGCAGTAGAGAGGAAGAAATGAGGATAAGACTACAAAATGGTAATAGAGCTTTCCACTTAAACAAAGCATTAATGAGAGATAAGCAAATGAAAAAAGAGACAAAAATGAAAATATACAAGTCCCTGATCAGACCAGTAGTGACTTATGCGGCGGAAACAATGTGTTTTTCGCAACGTGAAGCAGAATCCCTAAGAACCTTTGAAAGAAAGGTGTTACGCACAATACTAGGACCTAAAAAAGATGCAAACGATGAGCCCAGACCCCTAATGAATCACGAGATTATTAAGGAAAACAAAGGTGAGGATATAGTAAAATACATAAAATCTATGAAAATTAGATGGTTGGGGCATATCATGAGGAAAAGCGAAGACGACGTATTGAAGAGGATAACACTGTGGAAACCTGCAGAAGAGCGTAAAAGGGGAAGACCGAAGATCAGATGGAAAGATCAGGTAATAAACGACTTAACACTGATGGGAATAAACGAATGGAAAAGAAAAGCGGAAGACATACAGAGATGGAAGGAGATTGTCAGGACAACCGCGAACCACGCAAAGATGTGATTAACAAAAAGTAAAATGTAAATAATAGATAATACAAACATGTAATAATGAGGATTGATCCACCTCAAATTATCGGATCTGTAAATCCAAAAGATAGCAATATTCTACCTGAATGTAAAGCTAATAATAATAATAATTAGTTAAAACGTAATCTGTCAAAGTAACTTGTCGACCAAGCCTGCTAATATTTTTTTAAAAAGCGTTATTTCTTAATTTTACTATAAATATATTATATAGATAGCGCTATTTCAACGAGCAAAGCTTATCGTGCATCGAATTTGATGGCTCAGCGATAGGTATTATTTTTGACTTTTTAAATGTTCGCTTTTCAACGATAGGTACTGTTTTTGACTTTTTAAATGTTTTCTTTTCATCGATAGGTATTATTTTTAACTTTTTCAATGTTCGCTTTTCTTTTTTGTTTTATTTTTTTTGTGGACTATTTTGTTTTGTTTTTATTTTTTGCGTTGGGGTTTTTTATTTATTAGTACATTTGGTTACACTGAAAGTTGGCCTATTTAAGTGGAAAAATGGTATGAATCGAATATTTTATTAGTGGAAACAAAAAGAAATTAATCAAATAAATTATTAAATACCTATTTTTTTAAATATCTTTATTTTAAAAATCATTGATCAAATGGGATAAATCCTTATTGCTTATCAAATCATTCTATTTTTATTTACTACTATATTTCTTCTGGCTTTTGTTTTTTAGATCATAAAATAACATTTAATCGCTTCAAAATATTACGGCCGAATCTTATTAAAGAAGTAATTCCTGAAATAGGAGATCGTCTTGATTTCATTGAAAAATTTGAACAAGAATTCGGTGGTAGATCAAGTCGCAATTCCATGATGTAAGTTTTAATAAATCGAAACCGTTTCTTATTTTATTAAAAACACTCACAATCTTTTGATATACATTTATAAACTTTTTAAAATTATTGTGTTTTTTACAGGATATTGAGTTAATTACTGACGAGTCCAATGATGAGAACACTAATAATAAGCGTAAGCGTGCCCATGTCTCAAATGAAGGTGAATAGAGAAAAAAATTAAAGAGAAATAATAATAGCAACTACGTTAGAGATCTTTTGGATTGCAATAATTTTGGCAGTGCAATAAAATCCGAGTACCATCAAAATAATTATTTTTCATGCATATAAAGTTACCTCCACTTGCGAATGGAATATTATTTCTAGTATTAATGTAAAACTTAAAAATATAAATTATTTAAGTAATGAAGACTATTTTGTACAATTTTAAAGACGACTTGTCTTTGTGTACAACATAGTAATATATCTATTTGAATTTTAACAGCCGTATGCATAGTCATCTAAGTAGCTACTAAAGCGCTACTAGTGTCTTAGTTAGTAGGTAACCAAGAAAACCGTATGCATAGTCGAGTTAAAAGGATACTATCCTTAGTGGGATCACTAAAATCCTTAGTAGGCTTTTAAGAATTTAGTGAGGGTCTTGGGCATGTTTAAGACCATTTTAAGCTTACTTTTAACAAAATTATACACTTTTTTCTATTATATTTTGTCAAAATTTAATTTAATTTCGTATTTCATTTATTGTTTTAAATATGGTAAATTCTATAACATAGATAATTAGAAAATAAGTAATTAAAAACTTAACTTAAAGTTGAAAATTAAATTAAAATTTTTTAAATACTCGTCACGCTCGCTTTGCATTGAAAATAAAACAATTTAAAAATTAAAAGTAATGCAAAATTTTATAAACATTTTTATATGATTATGTAGATCATATAAATTCCTTTGATTCATGAAAGCAATGAAAAGTTTCGCGAATATTATATAGAATAAAAAAAAGAACAACTCGGGTTGTAATCGATTTGTGATCAATTAAATAATTTCAACAATCATTGCCGACCTGGAACTCCCGAAATTTAAGTTTCGAGTTTATAAGGTACACAGGTATATGAAAAATAAATTTAGATGCTACTTTAATACCGCAATAAGTAGGATTAGAAACAGGTAAAGCTGTTACATTGTATTAGCCATTATATTATGGTCAATTTTAGGTTGTCAGGTGATATTTTACAGAGTTGCCAAATAAATATTTAGAAAATTATACAATAAAATCATACTAACTAAAATGATACTAACGTTCATTTTAAAAGAACTATGCATACCAATATTTTAGTAGCTACTAGACTGCTACTAACTAGTAGCTAGTAAAGAGCATTTTAAGGGTATGACTATGCATACGGCTGATAATGTTTAAGTTTAATATCCTCATTATGTAATCGTCTATATTATGGGTCCTTTCTTTTTAGTGTAAAACTAATATGTGGTGAATTTGGTAAAATACTGCAGTCTTACTTTTAACAAACATTTTTCTGTTAAAAATAACCAAAATTCGTAGTAGAGATTTTACCAAATTCTGATGTAAATTTTCGCAAATTTTATAATACGATTTCACAAATTAAGTGGTAATTTTTGACAAATCTTGGTGTTATATATATTTAAGCAAATATTTTGTTAATTTTGTTGTGTTATCATAAACATTATAATTTAAAGAAATTCTTACTCTAATCTGAATACTAAAAAAATCTAATATTCGTACTTACTACGTACAATAGAACTAATAAAAATCGACAAGTGTTGAAGAATAAATCTTCATCTAACTCAATATAATTCTGGTCGGTTATGAATAGATCACAAGTTTCAATTGTGATTGTAAATTTTTGTTTAGCTGCAAAAGTTAATTTTAACTTTATACATTTTGCTATAATATAACAAGACAATATTAAATATACATCATATTAACATAAACCAACCTGTTTTGATTACCAATTTGTTTTTTTATAATTTCATTTCTACTTATTTTACTTTATTTTATTATTACTTTATTATTTACTTTATACTTATTACCTATATTTTGTAATTTTTATAAATATGAATTTTTTTAAACAAAAAACAACAATAATAATTATTATTTATCATAACAAATAAAATTACTTTGTAATAAACCTGAACTCTTTTGATGTATACCTGATCAAATAAGAAGTAATTCAACTGAAAGAAATACCGGAATAATTCATAAGAAACAAATAATAATTAGAATAACTAACTCTTTTTGAGAGTTGATATTGTCACACTCAAAAAATAATCCTACATTTTTATAAAAATATTTTATAATCATAAATCAAGAATGTAAAAGTTCAAGTTAAATTGTAATAACGATTGCAAGGAAGTATAGAATTTCCATATTCGGTACATTCCATAAGGGCAGTGACCAGTGACATATCCGCTACCGGCACAAGGCGTGTCAATTTGATAAGAAGGTGATGACCCCAAACGATCGATATCGGAAAATGTCGATCGACGGGGTCGATCGAGATAAGAGTAGGGGTGTGGAAAGATTGATCAAAGTAATTGGAAAAATAATGAATCAGTCTCGCAAGAGTCTCGTAAGGAGTCTCGCGAGTGAACCACTTTGGAACACCTCGCAGCAGCCCTTAGCTCCCAAGATGGTCAATCTTTCCATCCCTAAGATGATGATTGTAATTTTAGGGTAAGTGCTAGTTTAAGTTTGTATGTACAGTTTATTTTATTTTATTTTAATATAGTTATTTTTATAAAGTCTATTGGTTTTTATTATGAGCTACACCACCAAGCTGAGCTACCCCCAAGTGTGGTTAAGGGTAAACCACCCCCACCACGCGACATATAATATGTTGCTGAAACAATTTAGTAAACAATTAAAAGAAACAGTAAATTTTTTGAAAATAATACCTACAGATTTTGAAACAGTATAGCCACGTACTCGAAACAATTTCATTGGATGTTTGATACCAAAAACTATACGATGAGAATAATTATTGTTTATTTAGAAATAATATCAATACGAATTTTAGCAAAACGTTTAATTCTTTACGATAATTGGCCATATTTTTTAAGAAAAATAATTTATTATTTCATTGTAATAAATATTACTTAAAGTCAATATTGATCATCACCTCAAAATCATAAAAAATTACAATTGCGTTGTATGTATTTCAGACAATCAACGCTGTAATTAAACAAAAATTATGAAGAAATTCAATAAAAGGCAATGTAGATTTCCGCAACTATTTGTAACTTCGGTCAAATTCTGAAAGAAGTAGACAGAATGTATCTTTATTTCAAATTGAATTGAAACGTTATAATGAGAAAAACATTAGTAGGCCAGAGAAAATCCTTAATATATATTATATATTAACTCAATCACATATATTTTTGAATAAGTTGCGTGAAAAGTCTCCACAAATACTGAAGCAATCGTTATAAATATGCCATGTATTGAGTGAGCGATCCCCTTCAAATACGTAGGGTACTTAAACCTATGTCGTAACGTATTTCGCCGTATTTAAATACATGGCGTATTTGACTCAACTGAAACCAAGTTGGCTCCAAATTTTCTTTTTATCAGTGTATAAATTAAAAAATATAAATTACATTTATAGCATGTGAAAGAGATATTTTACTTCTCAAAAATTCCAGATTTTTAGTGTTATTTTGTTGTTTTTGTCTGGTGAAACTGAACCTAATGCAGATCATAATTTTGAGTTTTTCGATCATAATTAGCTAAAATTAAAACTCAACTTTTCAATCAACCATTCGGAAAGCCAAATTAACGCTTATAAAATTTGATTAATATTTCAAAATTTATTAATTTATATTAAAAAATTAAAATTAACAAACTAATGATGTTTCGTTGATGAAACAAATTTTTTTTATGTGTCCCAAGTTGGAACTCGCGTCGGACCGATGCGCATGCAATATGGATACCGTTCTTTTGTGTACCGTTCTGGTTCTCACAGCCTATAAATTTAGTTTTACTAGAATTCGTCAATGGCTAGATAAAATTGGTAGATCTAATTTTTCGAGCAAACCACCGCAATTTTTTTGAAAGTAAACGGGTATGCAGTGAACACTTTGAAATTACGAGGTATAGTGTTTCAAGAAACAAATTAAGGTGGCAAATACCAATGTTATTTGGATATAAGAATATCACTGTGAACCTAGAATATCAACTATTAGCATCTTAGAAAAAAACTTCAGATTTGCTTGTATCCAGCATAGTTCTACAGTTCCTGACAGTTTTAAACAATAGTTTGATTGATTTACCTCTAAAATCACGTATTATAAAAATGAGATGCTAGTTCCGCTGATTTACCCTTGAAATTGCGATTTGATCGTTTGCCGATCAAGTATTGAACATACAATTAAATTAAATATTACTCCTGTAGCGTAATTTTTGGCGATTGTGCAACCTGCAAACAATAGAACGAGCCCGCCACTGAATAGGAGGTTAAAATATTGTTTTTCCACTACTAGTCATATAGGCTATCGCTTAGGCTATCGTTATAGCTTAGCCAAGTCGCACGAGAAGTGACGCATTTTAGACAAGTGGTGAATAATATTTTCATTATACACTACTAGTTAATAATGAACATATTTGATATTTTTCTATAGTTGGGCGACTATTTTTACCACAAATTTTGTTAAAAACGATTTTGTACAACCAAGAGATGCTATTTAATTGCATTTAAATTATTCAAAGTGCTTTTTAATAGATTAATTTCATTTTAAACATTTAAAAAAATCTCGAATTATAGTCTCAACTAGCACAAAAAAGGTAGATTTTACGTAAATTTTACGTAATTTTAAGTCGCTGACCTAAAATGGCGACTATAGTTGACTTAAAGTTCACGTAAATTTGACGTAAAATTTACCAATTGAAGAAAAAATTCACGTAAAATTCGAGTAGAATTTAAGTAATATTAAGTAAAATTGGCTAATAAGTAAATAACCTATTAGTGAATATAAAATTCAGTAAGTAAATCTTACGTAAAATTAAGGTAAACCTGACTAAGATTGACCAACATTTTACCTGCACCACGTAGCTCTTCATGTTCAAAGAAAAGTTGTAAAATGACTTGCCGAGTTAAATTTTTGTATCTCTATCTCGTTTCCCTCTGTTTCATAAGTACACTCGTATCGCGCTATAGACACGAGGTCGGGACTTGACTTCGCGCTATAGTAACGCCGAGCGGGGAAAGGCACTGCTCCCTCTCGACCGACTGTAAGCTCCGCCCAGCCTATCAAATTCTTTATCGGTGACACATTTTTAAATTTCAAATTGATAGAACGGTTAGTTATTGTGTTTATGGGACTTCTTGAACCAAGAAAAATCTTAAATGTGGTATAATTTGGCACGGGAAAGTACTTAGAGTTATTTAAATATTTTTATAACAAAAATATGAAAAATCATTGGCGTAATCCTATATAATTATTTATAAAACACCGTTTTTATAATTTAAATTTCCAAAAAATTAGATGATATAGGCTATTTTGGTTGAAAAATAGAAAATGTTGGAATATTGGTCTCCAACTCGATCGTCACATTTGTATTTAAAACATTTTAGTGACTATGCTACGGCCTTGCAAATTATATCGATATCAACTCGCATTTAACACTTCAGTAGAGGGAGTGTAGGAGAAACAACTCGCGCTACTACAGTGCGATGCGCTCCGTTCTTATAACGCGGTAGTGCTAATAGCGCGATTGCTTATAGCGCGATACGAGTGAATCTTTCTGTACTCTTCAACTTAAAAATGGTCAACTAAGTAAGGTTATGTTTCCAACTACTAAAAACCAAATAAAGATAATAATATTTAACACATTACATTTTTAAATCGAAATATTGCAAACTGGATTCCGAAAATTCAAAACGCAACTAAGTTTACTGATAAAAGTATGAGTTTTACTTCGAAAAATTAGAATGCGGCGTTTTTTCGCTTTGAGTGTGTACTAAGTTTTGAGTGTTCTTTTTAAGCAATATGGATTAAATCCTGAAAAGTAAATGTAGTAGTATGAATTGAAGTGTTTACGGGTGTCATAGCAAGTCTGGTCATTGAATAAATTATGAATTAAGTGTATTTCAGTCTTTTTTTAAGTGTTTCTATATATAATTACCATTAACTATCATTTAAATTACAAAATTAACTAATGTAAACCAAATTGATTTAAAAAACAAGATTTCCAATGTAAATAACGCAAACTACAATATTTATGTAGCTTTATAATAGCCGTTAATACCGCATAAGTCGGACATATTGTTTTAGTAGAGCGCCACCTATCGGTAGTGTAAAATGCGAATAGTGTCATCATCGACATTTATATGCACAAATACATTTAACACTTATGCAGCTTTTAGAGCTTCTCTTGCACTGGGAGTTGAACAAAGCTCCTCGAGCTCGTCATCATCTTCGTCATTTTCTTGCCTGTTGGTGATGATATTTTGCACAATATTCTCATCGGACGGTTCTTCGCATGTGGCGACAGCATCATCAATAAAGCTATATTGTTCAAGCTCCTCATTTGTTAAGGGTAGTTGATTATCAATAGCTCTCGCCCACACGGACAGAGGCACGTCATCTTCCAAGTCAAAGTCGTTTGATGTAATAATACAGTCTACATTGTCTCGAATAAATCCTGCATGTTTAAAGCAGTTGGAAATTGTTTTCTGCTTGATATTGGTCCAGGCATCGTAAATCATAAGAATGGCATCCAGTAATGCCATTCCAGTAATCCAGTAATCCAGTAATCTTTGGCTGCGTGAAGCTGTTACTGCACAGTAATAAATTTTGTCGTGTAAAATGTTTAGTGTAGTTGGTAAATAAATTAGTGTTAATTTTTAGTGTTAAACTATACACTAGTTTATTTTTAACACTAAAACTTCTCTATATAGATGGAATTTAACTCGAAGGTACAATTAGCACAATGAAGAGTAAATTTCTTTCTTAATAGTGTGTGTCGGTTAGGTGTCATGTATCAAATATTTATTCAAACATAGAATTCGCAGAAAGAATGACGTACATATTATATAGGCTCCTGATAGTCGGGGTATAAATAAAAGTATTGCTTAGTATTGCTGGTAAGTGATATTGCTTGTTAGTTTTACCAGCAACTTAGTACAGTAACGTTGGTGCTTTTAAATTTTTTTAAACAAAAAAGATATTTTGAAGTTCCGTTTCCAGAAAACGCTAAACTCCTGTTTATATGATGTATTTTACAAGGTTAGATTATAATATTTAAAAAATACACATTTTATTAAATAATTTTTAGAAATGGGTACAACGTGAAGTGTGGACGAAAGATTTCTAAATAGTAATTCGTAGATTGTAAGTGTTATTGTCTTTAATAAATTATGAATTGCAGTGAAGAATTAGGAGAATTATATTCCGGATTACAAATACATTTCGAAGAATTATTTGAACAAGTCGTATACAAAATATAAATTATATTATTACAAAGCCAATGTAAAATTAAAATGGTAGAAGCGAAATCAAGTATTAAGTGGTAGTATTGAACTTAAATATTTTTTCATATACATAGATTATTAATAATTTTTTTTTAGATAAGGGGCAAGACAACTTGCGGATTGCAAAATTGCACTGAAATATTATCGATTATAACACTCCCACAAGTGCACAGTCGAAACTTGCAAGTTCGATGCGAGATCTAAGTGGTGCGGTCGTCTTATAATCGCCAATACAGCATTGTGAGCCGTATTGCAATCTCGTGCCGCTCTTCGAGCGGCACTCGGTTACAATACCGCTCACAAAGCTGTAAGGTACGATTATAAACCACCGATAGGTTTGTAACCATTCTTTGTTTATTTTTATTTCCCGGTAACAAGTCCTGTAAGATGGCCTGTTCCCGAAGCTCGAAATCTGAGAACATACACTGAAAAAATAATTTATTTGGCACAATTAAATATATACTTGGATTTGGCGAAATATTAGGTAGATGTTGAATCAAATAAAGATATATGTGTTTCAAATAAACTAGGTTTGTGCCGAATATAATAGGTAAGGGTTAATTCAAATAAATTGGTCAAATAAATTGCCATTTATTTGCCACACATTTTCTTTTCTCTCAGTGTAGAAGCCGACTGGTTTGTAACCGTTTTTGTTTATTTTACTTATCGAAAACTGGCCCTGCAAGAGGACTTGTTCTCGATCATCTGTCAACACTTCCTCTATTAGTTATGTCGATTAGTGCCACTTTCCAACGCCACGACAACGCTAAATATAAGCGCTCACATCGTGGTTGTTAGTGGACCTGTAACTTGTGTTTGAAATTTTGTATACCGGGTGTTGACTCGAATAGCCGAACATAGGGAATTAACACGTAAAAACTTATTTATGCAAATTCCTGCTTCCCAAATTATTTTAGAGAAAAAATGAAAGACACAAAAAGAATGCAGAAATAAAAACTACGTATGATAAAAGCATTAGATTTCATGTAATCTTTACTTATAGGGTCAAAAAATGCTTTTAAAATTGTTAAAATTTTCATTTATCAGACTAGCCATGCAAGTTTCCAAGGTAATTATTTCGAAATTAAATTGAATTAATTTCATGACCAGTCTGAAAAATGAAAATTTTAACAATTCTAAAAGAATTTTGGACTTTTATCTTCAAATTTCATCTAGTTTCTACTTAAAGGTGTTACGGTCCGATTTTTATTTATAGAAAATTTTAATTATTTTGTTAAAATTTCCAAAAGGTGGCATGTTTGTTTACATTTTGAAAATATAATTCAAGGAATTTTTATCGGCATTGATAAAATGCACATTTTTCATTATTAGTGAATTTTGGCAATTCAAAAAAAGTTGTAATTACGAATTTTAAGCGTATTAATTTGATTTGGACGTGTAGTAATCAATTTATAGTGAAGAATTTTGTTATTTTCCACCAAGTTTTTGGGATTATTATTGGTTATTACGTTGTTGGATTTTTCTTCTATTTCCTTTACCGGCTTGTTAAGCACTTTGGGGAAATATCCGATCTTCTTTGAAGGATAAAATTGTCCATCCATATTATTGCATCGCTTCGACTTTATTTATAACCCTCCACTACATCTTGAGGTATGGCTGATAATTTAAAATCAACATGTGTTGAATTTGATTTTTTTAGGGTGTTACTTACGGCTTACCATCTACCTAGGGTTACCATCACTCCCTGGTTATATCGTTCGTGACGCTACCGTATTGTGTTATTTGTTTTATCGTTACATTACTTGGGTCACATTTCTGGCTGGATCATTATCAAGTGGTTCCCTTGTTCCGCAGTTCACCTGTTCACGGAACTCTCAGCAACTTCCATTTTGTAGAAAGATCTTTTGACTTATCCAACCAGTAAGAAAGAGGACATCAAGGAAAGAAAGCTAAGATTTTGTTGTTTTTTTTGTTGTGCCGTATTTGTGTATTTTCTTATTGCGCGAGAACTCGGTATTGGGCCGTTCTCCTTATTACTTTTTACATTTTTATTAATTTATATACTTTTACATATATTGGTAATTTGTACGCCACGTATACGTATACCACGGTACACCACACGTTTTGTTTTATTTTATCTGTTTTGAGAGTAAATGTAACTCATAAATTTTATTGGTTTTAAGTAAAGGGTAGCCCAATTCCGCGCATTTAATTGTGTATAGTGAATTATTAAATTTTGAGTAAACTTCTAAAACACAACCACCTTGACTCTCAGCTTCCTAGACCTGATTACTTCTTTTTTTTTGCAGCAGCCAATATTTTTTTCGCAGTTTATCACTGACTGCTGCCTTTCCGGTATACAGGGTGAATTTTTTTATTATTTAAACTTCGTGGCGCCCAAAGTGATATCTCGTCGGCTTGCTCTTCAGAGCTTTACATTTAGCTTTTCCCCTGTATATCTTTCTTACCAACCGAAAGAAGTATTCAGCTCGTTACCGTTATCATTTCGGGTTATATACAATCTTTATTTTTTTTCTCTCTTATTTTCGTGTACTTTACGAGCTAGCCAGAAGGGCAAACGACCCAACGCCAGTGGCTTTGATTATCGTCAAAGTAACGTAGCAAAGGGTCCAAAATTCTTTTAGAATTGTTAAAATTTTCATTTGTCAGACTGGTCATGAAATGAAGACTGGAAATGAATTAATTCAATTTAATTTCGAAATAATTACCTTGGAAACTTACATGGCCAGTCTGATAAATGAAAATTTTAACAATTTTAAAAGCATTTTTTGACCCTATAAGTAAAGATTACATGAAATCTAATGCTTTTATCATACGTAGTTTATATTTCTGCATTCTTTTTGTGTCTTTCATTTTTTCTCTAAAATAATTTGGGAAGCAGGAATTTGCATAAATAAGTTTTTACGTGTTAATTCCCTATGTTCGGCTATTCGAGTCAACACCCGGTATATGCAACGCATGAGCTTCAACACTATAGCACTATAAATTTGCACGTTTCTTATGGCCCCACCGCTATTTAGCCAAATTTTTGCTTTTTTTCTTCTACCAATTTATTCACAATTTGTATTTACTTGCGTATGTACTTAAATTTGCCCCGATGGCCCTACCTCGTAGTTACAAAAATAAATGTAACCTCTTAAATTTTGTGTATTTTTTAAAATTTCACATACAAGTTGCTCCTGATCAACATTTGTCCATAAGCTTAATATCCGTATATTATATTTTAGGAAATCTTAAGTAATTGAAGAATTATTTTCACATTTCTATTTAAAAACAACAAAAATTTCGGCGTATTTAGAAATTCGGTATTTCTTCTTACATAAATATTATATTGATAAAGTTATTAACATGTGTTAATTAGTAATGAAAGTATAACTTGATTACATGTTAGAAAAAATTGCAAATATATTAAATAAATTAAATATCCTACGAAAATATAAAATATAACTATTAATTTTGATAGTTTATGTCACCTTTTGGTCGACCAAGTGTGTTTAGAATTTTTGATTCTCCTCAGATAAAGAGCATTAAGTATTATAATAAATTTGCCTACAGTAAAATTTGTATATTTTTATGAATTCCGAACATATCCCTGAATTAAAGATAAATAGACAAACGATTCCGTTTTAATTGTAATCTGTTGTAATCTAATTTGCCATACTTTTTTACACTTTTTATCAAATCCGTGTAGGCATTTTAGCTTAATTTTTTAATTCCAAATTTTGAATTGTGGCCGGGTTCTTTTCGTGGTTTTACTACAACTTTTTGTATTTTCCAAATTGCGAGCGTCCTTCACTTTTATGACCATATTTCCTGCTTTAAACCGCATCGGTACTATTGAATATTTGCAACCTATCCATGTGGTTCATCCCTGCAAAATATGGTTAATTTCTTCGTTTTTCGCTTAGCTATTCGGACGTCCACTTTGCGGGTTTTAACTTTCTTATTTTGTACTTCAGATTTTTTGAGACGATTTTTATAGATTTTCGTGTGTTTGAGATACGATTCGATTTTTTACTAAAATTAATGTAATCTTAAAATTTTCGAATATTTTTTAAATACATTTTTTAATTTTGATATTCCTACTGCTGTTTAAGGTAAAAAAAAAATGTTCCATTTATTTTGTTGTTCCTTAATTTTTCGCCCCGTCTGGGATTCGATAACCCTCTTATTCGATTTTTTACTAAAATTAATGTAATCTTAAAATTTTTGAATATTTTTTAGATACATATTTTAATTTTGATATTCCTACTGCTCTTTAAGGAAAAAAAAATGTTCCATTTATTTTGTTGTTCCCTAATATCTCGCCCCGTCTGGGATTCGATGACCCTCTTTTTCGATTTTTTACTAAAATTAATGTAATCTTAAAATTTTCGAATATTTTGTAAATACACTTTTTAATTTTGATATTCCTACTGCTCTTTAAGGTAAAAAAAAATGTTCCATTTATTTTGTTGTTCCCTAATTTTTCGCCCCGTCTGAGATTCGATGACCATCTTATGCGATTTTTTATTAAAATTAATGTAATCTTAAAATTTTCGAATATTTTTTAAATACACTTTTTAATTTTGATATTCCTACTGCTCTTTAAGGTAAAAAAAAATGTTTTATTTATTTTGTTGTTGCCTAATTTCTCGCCCCGCCTGAGATTCGATGACCTTTCTATTAGATTTTTGCGATTCCCATCGCAAGGCGTAGCAATCCCGCTCTTGAACGTTATTTAAATATGAAATAAATTGTAACTATTCACGACACAATTTATGCATTAAAAATGTTGATTTATCGATAAATTTATAATAAATAATAATAAATTTGACAAAACAAATTAAAAATTGTTGAATTATTAATGTAATAATTGCAGATTTTGAATTTGAGATTATTTTTGACATTATCTATTAAATCCGCGTAGAGGTTTTATCTTACTTTTTTTGTTCAAAATTTTGAATAGCGCAGGGGTCCCTCTCGCGGTGTTTTATAATCGTACCTTACAGCTTTGTGAGCGGTATTGTAACCGAGTGCAGCTCGAAGAGCGGCACGAGATTGCAATACGGCTCACAATGCTGTATTGGCGATTATAAGACGACCGCACCACTTAGATCTCGCATCGAACTTGCAAGTTTCGACTGTGCACTTGTGGGAGTGTTATAATCGTGTAAACAGCACTGAGACCGGTTAATTCGTCGCAGTATCGCACTTGAGAACAGGCTCGAGTGTCTCGTAAATTCCTCAGCCTACGGCTTCGGAATTTCCTGGACTCGAGCCTGTTCTCCGTGCGATACTCGAGAATTAACCGGTCTCAGTGCTGTTACATACGATTATCAATGTATCTTTAACGTATTGTTTTATCCAATTAATTCGTCGAAAATTAATAAAAAAATTACGTTTAAAGGCGGAAATTCCGACATCCTTAAATTGTTTTGAATTTTTGTCTTTAAATGTTATGTTTTTATTAATATACGTTGAGTTAATTAGGTGAAAACTATACTTAAATGTTTTCAAAACACACTAGCAATGTAAATTTTACTACTATAAATAAAGAAATTTTCACACTACATTAACCCTTTAATGCATACCGTTGCAGAAATACAACATTGCGTTCTTGGCGCTGTAGTTAAGTTAAGGGAATCGTTAAAAGACTTATATGCATAGTAGCACATTCCTACAACATTACCCCTTTTCCCTTTTCCATGATAAACTGATAGAGCTGTTTCGGACAAATGCAAGCCTTTCTTAATTATTTGATTCACAAGAACAGACGCGACATAAAATTTTCTGGTGTTTTTCATTTATTTTCAAGGGTGTTAAGTGTGATTATTAGATTGAAATAAATATCGGCTGATGTTATAAGGTTAGTAGATAATATTTTGTAATATATCAAAATCAAGTTGTCTTAGTTGGAGCCTGAATGCAAGAAAAATATGTATGTTGTAGAAATACAACATTATGCTATGAATTACATTTTTACTATGTTCAAAAAATATTGAAAAATTACTTATAGTTTGTGTTTGATTAGATTTATAATGGCGAGAAGATATAATGTACCTCGAAAGATATTGGAAAGTCTTGCAGAACATTTAAGCGATGTTAGTGAAGATGGGTTAGATTTTTTAGATACTGATAGTCTGAATGATTCTGAATATATTCCAGAATCACACGAAGAATCAGATACGCTTTATATTGAAAACGATGAAGATAAGGAAAATGTTTCCATTTCAAAAATAACAAAAGGACCAACTAAGCATGTTCCTCCCAGAGATGTACGGCTTGATCAAGTAGGACATTGGATGGTTTGAACGACAAGAAATAGGTGTAAATTTCCAGGTTGTGGTGGATATTCACAAACATCTTGTGAAAAATTTGGTTTGCATTTGTTTTAACAAGAAAAACAACTGCTTTAAAAAAATTCACACAGAAGTTTAACTGAAAAGTTACTTTCCCACTGCATAATGTTGCACATATACAACATACACTTTTTTAGAAGTTTGATAGCCACTGACTTGAAAAAAAATTTTTTTATTATTTTTTATGAATAAAGGGTATAAATTTATACATTATATATTTTTTTCATTAGTTTTAAAAAAATCATGCATTAAAGGGTTAAGTTTTTTTTAACCTATTTAGTGTATTTTAACCATGAAATTAATCTGAAGTATACCTGAAATAGTGTAAATTAATTTCTATTTTTAATTTTATTTTACACTAAATTTTGTTCAGTGTACTCTAAATAAGGTGAACATTTTAACAAACTTTAGTGAACTCATTACACTACACTTAATTAAAATTGTTAGTGTAAAAATTTACACTAAATTGAGTGGACCTATATGAACACAAGCTAGTGTATTTTAGTGTAAAATTTTTACTCTATATTTTCTACTGTGTGGCGTCTGTATTTCTATCAAGACTGTCAATAATTTTTAGGACAATGTTTTTACGAAAATGTGACTTCAGAGCTCGAATTACCCCTTGGTCCATAGGTTGTAATACCGATGTCGTGTTGGGAGGCAGAAATACCAAGGTTACGCTTGTCAGATTAGGAATTGCGGGATGTGCTGGACAGTTGTCAACCAAAAGTATGATTTTCTTCTTTATTTTCGTTAATTCACGATCCCATGCACGTACCCAATTTGTGAAAATGTCAGATGTCATCCAGACTTTGCGATTACTCTCATAATCTACTGGTAATGACCGTACATCTTTAAAACATCTAGGACGTTGAGATTTGCCGATTATCAAGAGTTTTTTTTTCACTGTGCCACTCATGTTGGTTGTCACCATCACAGTTATTCTCTCTTTCGATAATTTTAACCTTTGAATTTTAACGTTTTGTCAGGTGTCATCTTATAAAATAGCCCAGCTTCATCGGCATTAAAAATTTCATCATCGCTAAATTGCGCGCGCAAACTAGGCCATACTCTTGCTAACCAATCACTTACATCACTCTGTTGGACAGACAAAGATTCTCCAGCTATCTTACCAGCGACGATATTGTGTCTTACCTTGAAACGGTTAATCCAACTCGCCGAGCAATTATAATCTACAATATTCAACTCGCGAGCAAAGAAATTGGCTTTATTTTGAAGCATAGGCCCACTTACGGGTATTCCGCGATTACGTTGCAGCTTAAACCACTGTATCAGTGCCTGTTCGAGTTCTTCTTTTGTGGATACCCTTACGCGTTTAGGTTTAAGAATATTTGCATTAAACAGGGGTTCTATTTTGTGTTTATTTTTCTTAATTGTTGATATTGTTGAATGAGACACACCTAATTCCTTCGCAAGAGTCACATTCGATTCTCCAGCTTCTAAACGTTGTATAATAACACTTTTTTCTTCAATTGAAAAACATTTTCGTTTCGAGGAACTCATTTTGAAACAAAGTGATAACACGTTGAAAGGTAACAAAATACTAAGTGATTTACTGGGAATAATAATATAAAGTGCATAGAAGGCATTTTACTTGTGTAAGCATTTGCGGGGGCGGCGATATAATGCGACATTTGCTCTTGAAATTATGAATTGTTGTGAGACGAGCGTCGTTTTATACGTCGCTTAAAACGGTTGGTCGCTTTAACGGGAGTCGTAATAAACGGATATACTTTCGCAGGATGTTATATGAAAACCAAACTTGAAGTTGCACTTACGTCGTTAAAAGCGGTCGGTCGTTATAAGTCGTACTATTCGGATTCTACTGTATATATATTTTCACATGTCTGTTAATTTTTTTGACATCCATATTTTGCGCAATTAATCAATTATATGTTAAAATGTTTTTTTTAAGTGCGCAATCTTAGACAACATTACTACCCTATTTATGGTTGTACTTCTTATTTTCTGTTTATTTCTAACTTACAATGCTTCAAATTCCAATATTTCTAACGTACATATGTCGACATTACATCGCGTGAAGATACATGAGATTTTTTTTCTATTCTTGTCATACATATCATTTGCATTTTTTGTCAATGCAAATAAACAGTTGTGTATGCTACATTCAGCTTATTATGACGAAGGTTGAAGTTTCGTGAGAACCACTATATGTGTAACTTTAAATGCCCCGTTCCAGTGTACTGGTGTGGGTCCATATGATGGAGCTTGAGCTTTAGAAAGAATCTGCGATGTAAGAATGTTTTAGGTTGCAGAGACAAATTTTCTGTAAAGATCAAGAACGTTTATTTATCTTGACAGTACAGATGTTAAAACAAACAAGTATCATCAAATATTGACTGTTAGATACCTTAATCAGAAACTTTTTTACGTGTTATTCTTCCAGGTTTTCCGCTTAGAACTTACCGCACTTTTCAAATAGGTATCCGATTTTTCGTAATGTGATATATTATCAATATTTTATATTATCTTGAAAGTACTTCTAAACATCAAATATATGTTCAACTATGAGTGCTTACAATTAGAAAGCCAGAGAGAAAATATCTTGAAGCTTTGAATTTTGTTTTTACTATCTCTGTTTGAATCATAACGCAATATTTTTCTTTTCCAAAACATTATAACAAAGATAGCAAAAAACTAGCAGTTTTAATTGCAAAAACTGTAAATCTATTTTCGTAAAAGTGAACTGATAAAATTAATAAAGATAAGAGTATTTGTATTTACCATATGGCATAATTTAATTAAAATATTTCCCTCATAGAAATATAAAAGTATGCATCGATATCTACTATTTGATTCATAGCCGTTATATTAAAATTAGCACACTTTTGTTTTTAATTAACATTACAGTTTTAGAACTACCGAAAGCTACTTATGGATGAAAATCAGCTGAAGGATTATAGCACGACTCGGATCTAATTAGAGACTAGTTAATTATTAACAAATTATTATAATTTAATATTATTAATAAATATTAAACGTATAACAAGTTAATAAAACGATTTAAATATTATAAACTTGAAAATTATTAACTAGTGAGAAAATTATAAAACATTTAAAATAATACTAGTTAAATAAACGTAATAAAACAATAATGTTTTTAATATTTCGCAGATTTTTCATCTGCTTCGTCAGAAAATATCAATTTATTTAAACAAAAATGTTACATAGAAAATTTAAACATATTGCCATTTAGACGACCTACTAAATTTAAATTTTAAATTTTTGTTCCTATGTAACATTTTTGTTTAAATAAATTGATATTTTCTGACGAAGCAGATGAAAAATCTGCGAAATATTAAAAACATTATTGTCTTATTACGTTTATTTAACTAGTATTATTTTAAGTATTTTATGATTTAAATATTATTTAAATTGCAAGTTTTCGTGTACTGACGTACACTTTTTCAAACAAAAGTTTATTTATAATAATTTTTTATTTATAGTTTATTTATAATAAACATTTGTTTATTATACAAACAACAGTACACGAAAGCTTGCAAATTTAAATAATATTTATTAACTAGGTATTCCTTTAATATTTATTAATTTATTATTTCACAATTAATGATTTTTAATCAATTATAATTATAACTTGATTTTATGTTAGAAAAATTTGCAATAATTTATAAAATTTAATTCATAACTTACAAAACTGTATAATATTGTCGTGGAACATCTGTGCAAAGGGGGGGTATTAAGAGAAAAAATTAATAGTTGTTTTTTTTTTTTAGAAAAAAATGTATTTTATTCGAGTTTGAAGGTGAATCCGATGATTTAAATGCGTGGTCCTGATTATTGAATAAAATTATTATTAAAGGAAAGACTGAATCGAAAAATACCCGTACACCTGGGTGCAGGTATCAATTTTATTTTAACGCTCCTTTAGAAATAAAATTTGGATATTGAAAAATTGAATATTAAACGAGCAATATTTTAGATTTTTATAATTTTCTGACAAATCCGTTGAGAAAAGCATTTATTTGATTTAAAATAACATCGCAATATATAACTATTAAATGATAGTTTATGACACTTTTGGTCGAGCTAGTGTGTTTCGAATTTTGGATTCTCATCAGATAAACTATCATTCGTATCATCATAATAGTCAAGTAATCGGAATAGCAATTGGCATCATCGATAGGGCATCAAAACTCACCCATGGTGATTACCGTAAAGAAACATTTAACATCGCTAAACAAACTCTTATTAACCCTTGTGTTACCATAACAGTGCATATTCAGTGCATATTTCGATAGAAAATCGGTCAAATGGTGGAGCTCCGAGAGGATTTTTCCAAATTTTTATTATGAAAAAAGTTATTGAACAAAATGTGGCGATGGGCACTCGGGTACCCGGTTGGTAACATAAGGGTTAACAATGGTTTTCGTGGGCACCTAATACTTAAACTAATCAAAGATAGAACTAATCACTGTATAATTTTAGCCATACAGAAAAATTACCAAGGACTTTTACAGTGGTTCCATATATCCAGGGCTTAGGATACCAAATGAAAAGTAATAACTGAAGTAGCTATTTTCAAATATAGCATATATCATCTGGGTGAACGTGTTCATCGGAATGGATGTAAATGGGGCAATCAGGTCCCAATTGTTATTTATCGATGCGATAACTGCCTCTTTCGTGACGTTAGTGAAGTAGGGCCAATGTGGTCTACTGTATGAATGTTGTTCCATTTAAGAAACATGTTTATAAATTCCGCATTAAAAATTCTCAAACAAATTTGTTCCCCCTGACTTCATAATTGATGTTTAAATTTTGTATAGGGGGGGGGGGACGATGATAAGTTAATTTTTCGATTTAAGTGTCCGAGAGTTTATGATGTTGAGTGAAGAAAAAAAAATTATTTTTTCCTTTTTAAAGGGAACACTAGTTTTTACAGTAAGGTGCTTTTATTATTAATTTTTATTTTTAGATTTTTTTACAGTCAGGGGTTTTTAAAATTTTTTACATAGCGATTTATTTCCTGTTTTAATTGTTAAGTTTTATATGTTATACACATTTTTTATTATTTTGTATATAATTTTTGACCTCGTTGAAAGTGACTTCTACATTGCCAATGCCTTCCATTTTGTTTTGATGCTTACATCAAACGAACTACATCTTATTTTGTTATCGGTGAGTGTTATAATTGTTTCTTTGATGTACTCTCGGAACTGATTTTTTGCATTTTCCATCTAGTCCTGAAGATGGAGTAAGATAGAGACTCCGAAACGTCGACTTACATTATATAGTGTTTGATTTGCATTCCCATTCAACCCAAAATCCTTTTCAAGTAATTATACATAACTGAGTGAGAATTTGGTTTTCTTCGAAACGGAAAAATACTCCAAACAATCACTAACTTATAAAGACAGATTCATGCACGAAATGATTCAAATCAAGAGGAAAAAAATGCTTTCATATTTACGGATTATATAGGTTTTTCCTTGTTTCACGGACTACTGTACAGTTTTTATGCCATACAGATGGCTGGCCAAATGGCAATAGACTCATTTCGATTCCTGGTAATTTTTCTTTGTAACTTTCAATTATTTCTGATGAAGATACATTATGTATCAAAATTTAAAGATCTAAAGAATTTCAATCGTTTGTTTAACTTGTTTAATTTTTGAGTTTTTAATATATTATTACATTTTCACAAGTTAATAATTCTAATTTATTTTAAATTAAATAGGCTAGAAAAGTTAAGTAATTCAATTGATTAATAAATATTATATATAAAAACATAGTAGAGTGACCGAATCACAATAAAACGCTTAAAAACGATTTGTGTGGGGCTGTCGGCGTTAAAAGCTGAAACTTGCAGGAATGAAAGGTTAGTTGGCATATATTCGTAATCCGAAGGTATTCAAAAATAATCACGCGCAAAAGGGCTAGTTATATTAATGAAACAAGAGTATATCTTATTTTATCATGTAAACATATGTAATAAGAATATTATAAAAGTATAATCATAATTGTAATTTTAACCAATGTATTAGATAAGTAAATTTTTGTAAAGTTGACAAATTGTTCTTCAAACAACTTGCCAACTACTAAGTCAGTCTGTATTTTACATTCTCGAAGTAAAGTTTAGGTTTTGAGTAATTTTGTATTTTAAAAAAAAATCTAATTTCAAAGGCCTAAATAAATTTGGCTCTATTTAAAAAAAAATGAGATAATACTATTAACAGGAAGCCCATGAAATGCCGATTATTTTGATATATAATTTGAAATAATTTTTGTACGAAATGTTTTTTTTAATGTTTGAAAACTGAAATTTGTTAAGTCGCTTAGGGGGAATCAAATTTTTAATTGCCATTTACAAAAGTATAAAATTTTAAATTCAAAAACAAAATATCAAACTTTCAAATTAAATCACAATTATTTACACACAAAATTAAATTTCTAAATCGAGTTCATAGAATATTTCAAAATCGTCAACAAATTCAAATTAAAGTTTCAATTAATATTTTACCAATCAAACAATAACAAAATTCACACTTCCATCTCCATCTCGCTGGTCTGCCGATCGCTTTGAGATGCAGCCATTCCACAACATCATCCTTGAATCGTCCCATTTCATTAAGTGATCCTCCAAGTTTCCGGCATCTCATAGGCTTCCTTGTTCGAGGGCATCGCTTCCGACCACCGTAGATGCGTCGTCCAATTACCTTCGACTTTTTTGGTTCAAGTATTCTAAAATTAAATTTTTGGTTATATTTTTGGTACACAACCATCGCTTTTAAAACCGAATCGTTAAATTTTGTGCAAACAGCAACTTCCTCTTTCATGGGCTCCACGACCTTTTCCTGCGTCTTTTCAAAAACTGGATCCTTGATGTTTTCATACCCGGTGACCTCTTCCCATTGCGGTTCTATGCTATCTATTCGTTTATTGTTATTTTTTACCTCTTTTCCCATCATATCTAATTTTTCCTCTAACCTTTTCTGCCTTTCTTCCGCATTTTCTTCCGCTTTTTTCTTATCTTCACGCATATTCACCAAAATGCCCCACGTGGTGGCGCCAATAAAAGATATTGTGCCTTTCCTTTATCAAAAAATATTTCTAACTGCTAATTTTATTGCCTTATATGAAGCGAACAATTTTAACAAGCCGGCTATCCAGATGTGGCTTGCACACGTATCAATTTTAGTCAGAATATTCAAAAATAAATTTCAATTTTCTCACCATTCTACTTTTTTCAAAAAAAAAACAATCTTCAAAATCACAGTTTCACTTTTTATTTTTAACTTATCAAATTAGCCCAAAATATGAACTCCCAAAAAATGTGCGTTTATCAACGCGTCCACACGCGTTGGCTTACGGCATCAAAAAGCAATCATTTTCAATTTACAAATACCAACATAAACTTTTCAAATTCAAAAACAATTTGTACAAGATAAATCAAACATTTACAAAATTAACAAAAATAATAAAAATCAATTTGTTTCACCACAATATATATTCCAAAAAACTTTGTACTGTTACTGAGCTTATATATATATCTTCACAGATTCTCACATTTTCAGGTTCAACAATTCCGGAGTGCGTTGTTCTAAAGAGTACTACTTTTGTTTTTTGTATGTTCAGCAGCATCCCATTTGCAGAAAACCATTTTCCCATATTCTCGAATACATCATTTGAAAAATTAATCACTTCAGGCCACGTTTCTCCTATTAGCAATAGGCTGGAGTCGTCGGCGTAGTTGATTGCATGTTCCAGGTCATTCAGGTATATGATAAATAACAACGGTCCGGCCACGCTACCCTATGGTACGAACGTTGATATATCTAGACTTTCTGAGTGATATTCCACTTCGTCCTTCATGATGGAAACGATTTGTTTTCTGTTGGTGAAGTATGATTTAATCCAGTTAAGTGCACTTCCAATCACTCCATATTTCTTCAATTTTTCAAAAAGTATTTCACAATTCAAACAATCGTATTGTGACCTGAGCTTGGCTTTATCGCAGCAAAGCCAACTGCGCAAACTCAGTCCAGAAACAAACTAGTGGCTCTAGAACCAAATACCCACAACAACGACTTCGAGCAACGCTACGGCTAGCCTTTGTTTGAGCAAAAAAAAGGGGGGTCAAAGGAGAAGCTGACTTCGACTCTCCAAACAAAAGCCAAGGCGCCACGTACTTTTTGTCGCTTCACCGATGTTGTGCCTAAAAGTACGAAAGCAAAAAAAGAGTAATGAAACGCGTTGTGTAAGTAAATTAAGTTTAATTAACAAAACAAAAAAAATATATATAACAAAACTTAGAGCGTGCCTATAAATTATTGTGTAATAAATATGTAAAACAAAGGTGGTCAGACGCAGCTGAAAATAAAATAATCACGTCGTCAGATCTGATGGCGGTTACAGAGACTATACAAGTGCGCTCAACGCCGCACTTCGAGCAAACAGTAATTAAATAATTACGATGAAAAAAATAATAAATCTTCTTCAAAAAAATATTAACGACGATGACAATTCGGCTGGTAGATATTTAAATGCGCACGACACATAAACGCACCACGATGGTTCGATAAAAAAATTATAATATTGGCTCACCCCAAATTATCCGAAAGTAGGTACGGCACTGGATGTTGTAGACAGGAACGGGTGTGCTACCAATCTCGATGGCCTTTATAGCTTCAACCACTACTACTATTAACGAATTTAATAACCTGCATGTAACGCCAATGGTATCAACGAACGAATTTCTTCCACAATGTAAAAAGGTATTGAGATGTTTCCAATCAATTTTGTTGGTATCTTTGATACGAGGAATTATTTTTGAATGGTAATGGAGCAGATCTTAATATGTTTCAGGATATTACTTCTTCGGATTTCTCGAGAATTATCTTCGAAAGTCGTACAGCAAAACAAATCCGCGAATGCGTAATCAGTTGACCAACTTCCAAAATGCAACCCAAATGTCGGTCCCCGAATGAGATCACCAGATATCCAAATCTCAAATTAACGGTACGGAAGCAAAATATTATTTTCCAATAAAATATATCTGAATGATCACTGTTCACCAATCTACTTATAATTCTCTTTTATTAACCGAATTCAAAAATCGCAATGGCGTTCAACTATCTACTGATATCCCTATCACCTTTTCAATGTATTTAATATAAATTGAAATTATATTTTATATTTTATACCGGATGTTAACAAAGACGCATTACCAAATTAAATAATAAAAACCGAAGGTTACAGTATGCTTTGGTCAGATCAAGAAACATTCCCAGTTCCAATTTACCATCTTCCAATGCCTGTAGTACTACTTTTATCACAAATTGAAATATCGCAGTTTGCGTAGATCTTCCTTTTAGATATCCATGCTGTCTTTCTGTTATATGTTATTTTCAACTAAATGTTGCATAATTTGTCTACTCATAGCTATAAATACAAAAGTTTTTGAAAATCGTACCGTTCCAATAAAGCTTTATATTCCCTACTTGCATATTGTGGACCATTGTCGCTAATGGCTATTCTGGGAGCACCAAACATTAAAAATACATCATTTTCCAGCTTTTTAACGATGTTAGCTGTTAGAGAGTTTCTCAACGCGAAAGTTAACACAAATTTACTGAAATAGTCGGTAACCACCAATAAAAACCGATTTCCGCTTTTAGATCTTGGAAAAGGTCCCATAAGGTCCGAGGAGATCAATTCCCACGGTCTCGAAGGTTGCGGGTGAGAGAGCATTAAACCAACCGGTGGTTTATTTGACGGTTTGTGTTGTAAACAAACCGTGCAACGTTTAACAAAGCGGTGTACGTCACTTATCATACCCGGCCAATAATATGACTGTTGTAGCCTAGCAAAAGTTTTGTAAACCCCAGTATGCGCCGATGTTGGGGGGCAGTGTGCATTGGTTATAAGAGCCTCTCTTTCGCCTTTCCGTACAACAATTTTCCAACATTCCCACTGACTTACTAAAGCAGGAAATTTTGTAGGCACGTACTTATATAAAATGTTATTTTCTACTCGCCATTGTGGAAATTTCAGTGGTTCATCTTTAACCCGCTTCATTAATTTCGTGTACCACGCGTCTTCGCAAATAACCCCTAACTCTACTCCGACCAAATTAATAATAGGCACACCGCGACTCAATGTGTCTGGGACCACGTGGTCCTTACCTTTGCGATGTACGATTTGTACGTCATACTGTTGCATTTTTAATGCCCAACGAGCTAACCTACCGTTAAGATTTTTCAAATTTTGCAACCACACAAGAGAATAGTGGTCAGTAATGACCTTAACATTAGCTACGCCCTCAATATACGGCCTAAATTTTTCTAAAGCAAATAAAACTGCTAAGCACTCTCTTTCGGTGGTACTATACTTTCGTTCTTGTTGAGTCAACGAACGACTAATGTACGAAATCACCTTTTCGCCATCCGGGTGAGGCTGACTAAGTACCGCTGCAATGCCAAATCCCGAAGCGTCCGTTTGGACCTCAAACGGTAACTCGTAATCAGGACAACTGAGAATTGGAGCCGTCGTCAACCTTTCCTTTAGGTTGCGAAACGCTGCTTCGCATGCGTCAGTCCACACAAATTTTTTGTTAGACTTTTTCAACAAAGATGTAATAGGCGCTACAAGTGAAGAAAAGTCTGGTATAAAACGCCTATACCAACTAAAAGTCCCGACTATTCCCCTAACACCGCTCACGTTCTTAGGCGCTGGCAACTCTAACATAGCCCTAACCTTATCGGGGTCGACGTGTAACCCGAACTTATCAACTACATACCCCAGATATTTCAATTTAGGACGACAGTATTGGCATTTTTCTTTCTTTACGGTAATGTTAGCCTCCCTAAGACGTCGAAACACCTCTTCCAAAATTTCGAGATGCTTTTCGAACGTATCCGTCACTATTATGATATCGTCCAAGTAGCAAAATACGTAAGGCAAGAGATCGTACCCTAAGACTCTGTCCATCAAACGTTGCCAAGTAGCCGGACTGGTAGAAAGTCCAAATGGAAGTCTACAAAATTCCCATAGGCCCCGCCCAGGAACTATAAATGCAGTGTACTTTCTCGAGTTTTCGGCAAGTGAAACTTGAAAGAACGCGGACTTAATATCTAATGAAGACAAATATTTTGCGTTTTTAAGCTGATCAAAGGTGTTCGTCACGTGCGGTAAAGGATAACTGTCTTTCTCAGTAACAGCGTTTAACTTACGGTAGTCGACGCAAAAACGGTACTCGCCGCTTTTCTTTTTGACCAGGATAACTGGCGATGCCCAAGGACTATGACTTCTACGCACAATGCCTTTAGAAATCATGTCATCCAACTCTCGATCAATGTGTTTCTGGATCACGGGTGAAACCGGGTAATACCGTTGACGAATAGGCTCCGCGTTAGTCACTATTTTGTGCTCTACCAGATTTGTGCAACCCAATTTATCTCCCATTAAATTATAACATTTTTCCACTAGCTGATTCAACGAATTGCGTTGTTCTTTGTTCAAATTATCGGAACCCTGCAAGTATGTAGGTACCGACTTCAAAGCACTCTAAACGGTCTTTCGCGAAATGCCACTTCCCACTCCGCAAATCTGGAACTATACCCATGACCTTCCAGAAGTCTACCCCAAGTATTAGTAAATGCGGCAATTCTGGCACTACGACTACATTAATCAACCTAGTTCGGTCCAAAACTCTCATCGGTAAAATACACTTGCCCACACTCCTAACTATTTGACCATTAGCCACCGTACATTCAGTCGTATCGTCTCCCAATTTTACACCTAAATGGTCTAAGTAATTTTGACCTGGAAACCCCATAATAGTGTGACTCGCACCCGAATCTAATAATCCCTTGAGATTATGCCCAAAAATGTCGACAGTAAGGTAGGGCCTCTCATCGCCCTGGACATGCTCGAGTATGTAACTCAATACATGGTTAAAGTAATTATCAGTCGGCATGAGCTTTTGGGTCGGCCTAGTAAGACTATTTAGTACCGACCCCGCGCGTTTCCCGAATTATTACGTGTCTCTCTCTCACTCCTAACTCTACCTACATTCTCGTTTCTATTAGAACTACTTCTAGATGTGCTTTGGCAATTACTACAATTACTTCTATATACACCTGCCTGGCCGCAACCAAAACAATGAACATTTTTAGTCCTTTCCCTACATGCGAAGGCCAGGTGCCCGAATTTATTACAGTTCCAACAATTATCTGTTCTGGCGCTACCGGAGGCAACTTCCCCGAAATGAGTTTGCGTCGAACCTACGAACGCCAAATCCGGTTCCATACAATTACTTTTACGCGGTGGAGGAGCGTAATCTTTAGCGATATTTCGCTTAATGTCAATTCTGCGGCAACCCTCAACTAATTTTTGAACGGACCTTATCTCGACAAAAGCCAAAAACGGTTGATAGTAAGGGTCGATGTTTTCTATCAAGATTTCTAATTTTGACGCTTCCGGAATATCGGTATTCAAACGTGAAAACAAATTTGACATAACCGCCACGTACATGCCTATGCTTTCGCCGGGGCCCTGTGTTCTACGTTTTATTTCCTCAAAAAGCTTTCGGTCATAATTGTGAGGAAGAAACTCTTCGCGCAATGCTGATACCAGACCGTCCCAATCGCCTACCCATTTCCTAGCAGATCTGAACCAAATGCTAGCTTTACCACTAAATAGATCCGAGGCCGAAGTAAATAATTGTGCTCTAGAAACGCCCCTTGGCACGCGCAGTTCATCTACTTTTTCTAGGAACGCGTTAAGAGAAAGATCGTTCTTCTCGCCAGAAAATTTGACACCCCAATCCCTAACAGGTAAAGGTTTTACACGTCTTTCAACTAACTGTATCTCTGTTTCCGAATCCGACTCTGAATAATCTTGTTCGTCGTCGTTCCCTTCCTCTAAGTGACCCATTGAACGATTTAGAACAGATAAGTCAAAAATATTATCCTGAGGCTTTTTTGCCTTTTTACCCTTTAACCTAAAATCATCGCTCAAAACTAGCAGTTGTGTGTTAATAGCAGCTTTCTGCTTCACTTCTTCTGGTGTGCTAGTAACAGATCTACCTAGGCGACCTATCGCGTGTGTCAGCTTGGTCGATATTTTTTTTAATTTACTATCGCGTTCTACGCCCGTATATTCATCGATCAAGACCGAAAGTTCACCAACGCATTTGGTTACCGCAGCATAATCTTCTGCAAATGTATAAGGATAGCCCGGTCCTGCTATCACTAGACCTTTCTGTTTAGCGGCAAGTGTCGCTCTTAAAATTTTCCTCAAATCATCCACCTTCTTATTGCTATGGTTGTCAATAGTTGTGCGCATGGCAATCTCATACACCAACTCCTCACGTGCCAACCTGTCTACCTCAATTTTAACAGATTCGACCATCGTTCGCTTATACCAGGCAACAGAAAAAAAAATATTTTCTTTTCCTCTAGAAACAACAATAAAACAAAACCGATAGTCTCTAGCTCAGTAGCCCCGCAAAGTGCTGACTCCAAATATCGTACTTCAAGAGCGCGCAAATTGTGAGTTTTACTCAAAAAAAAGAAAACCGAAAATCTGCCAGATTGTATAAATCGTCAAAAAAAATTCTTTTGCACCCAAATAATTACTTGTTCTGACCACCAATGACCTAACTGAATATTTTGGCTTAAGGCCCAAAATGGCTTTTTGAATTACACGGCCCCACGTTGGGCGCCAAATTCTGTGACCTGAGCTTGGCTCTATCGCAGCAAAGCCAACTGCGCAAACTCAGTCCAAAAACAAACTAGTGGCTCTAGAACCAAATACCCACACAAACGACTTCGAGCGACGCTACGGCTAGCCTTTGTTAAAGCAAAAAAAAGCGGGGGTCAAAGGAGAAGCTGACTCCGACTCTCCAAACAAAAGCCAAGGCGCCACGTACTTTTTGTCGCTTCACCGATGTTGTGCCTGAAAGTACGAAAGCAAAAAAAGAGTAATGAAACGCGTTGTGTAAGTAAATTAAGTTTAATTAACAAAACAAAAAAAATATATATAACAAAACTTAGAGCGTGCCTATAAATTATTGTGTCATAAATATGTAAAACAAAAGTGGTCAGACGCAGCTGAAAATAAAATAATCACGTCGTCAGATCTGATGGCGGTTACAGAGACTATACAAGTGCGCTCAACGCCGCACTTCGAGCAAACAGTAATTAAATAATTACGATGAAAAAAATAATAAATCTTCTTCAAAAAAATATTAACGACGATGACAATTCGGCTGGTAGATATTTAAATGCGCACGACACATAAACGCACCACGATGGTTCGATAAAAAAATTATAATATTGGCTCACCCCAAATTATCCGAAAGTAGGTACGGCACTGGATGTTGTAGACAGGAACGGGTGTGCTACCAATCTCGATGGCCTTTATAGCTTCAACCACTACTACTATTAACGAATTTAATAACCTGCATGTAACGCCAATGGTATCAACGAACGAATTTCTTCCACAATGTAAAAAGGTATTGAGATGTTTCCAATCAATTTTGTTGGTATCTTTGATACGAGGAATTATTTTTGAATGGTAATGGAGCAGATCTTAATATGTTTCAGGATATTACTTCTTCGGATTTCTCGAGAATTATCTTCGAAAGTCGTACAGCAAAACAAATCCGCGAATGCGTAATCAGTTGACCAACTTCCAAAATGCAACCCAAATGTCGGTCCCGAATGAGATCACCAGATATCCAAATCTCAAATTAACGGTACGGAAGCAAAATATTATTTTCCAATAAAATATATCTGAATGATCACTGTTCACCAATCTACTTATAATTCTCTTTTATTAACCGAATTCAAAAATCGCAATGGCGTTCAACTATCTACTGATATCCCTATCACCTTTTCAATGTATTTAATATAAATTGAAATTATATTTTATATTTTATACCGGATGTTAACAAAGACGCATTACCAAATTAAATAATAAAAACCGAAGGTTACAGTATGCTTTGGTCAGATCAAGAAACATTCCCAGTTCCAATTTACCATCTTCCAATG
This sequence comes from Cantharis lateralis, assembly GCA_963170105.1. Classification (NCBI taxonomy): domain Eukaryota; kingdom Metazoa; phylum Arthropoda; class Insecta; order Coleoptera; family Cantharidae; genus Cantharis; species Cantharis lateralis. The sequence goes on from OY720629.1 coordinate 19,001,970, forward strand.
CCTGTAGTACTACTTTTATCACAAATTGAAATATCGCAGTTTGCGTAGATCTTCCTTTTAGATATCCATGCTGTCTTTCTGTTATATGTTATTTTCAACTAAATGTTGCATAATTTGTCTACTCATAGCTATAAATACAAAAGTTTTTGAAAATCCGGGCAGCACACTTATCGGTCTGTAATTGTCATAGCTGGTTGGGTCTCCTCTTAGACTATAGAAAGAATGGACATGGCATTCCCTATTCAACCACACATAATGTTATGAAGCCATCATTAAGCATTGATAGGAAAGGCGGGGAAGTAAACAGCTGTTCTTTGTTTGTTTTGAACGACATAGGTGTGCGTGAGGTTATCTTAGAGGGTTACGCATTTTCAAACAATAAGTAATAAGGTTATTTATAAATTATAATAATAAGTTTTTAACATTTTTTAAAACTATTTTATTGGTTTTTAAACAAAATTGTTTTTGAAACAAGCTTCGTACTCTTATTGTAGTATCTGTTTTTTTTTAGTTTCGTAATGAATTCTGATAGTTAAAAATCTACGCGGTGCGCCACTGAAATTGAAATTTTAAAAACATCACTTACCTGTTTAAAATAACACCTTCTTCATTAATATTTCTCTTTTTACATACTTTACCCAACATATCCATTACGAAATTTGTATAATAGAGCTGTGATTATTAAAAACAAGCTTAAAATTTTACAAATATGGATAATCTAACCTCACTCTGAGCTGTTTTTCATCAAACTTGAACCACAATAACAACACAAAGAAATCACGTGATCAAGGCTTCACTGAAATATTAAATAACGGTGTCCATTCTTTCTATAGTCTAATGCCCGGTTTCATAAAGACTGCTATAATCATTCGTTACCTAATGGTTTCTTAACTTTAACAAGCGATTAAATTTTGTTCGGTTTCGTAAAGCATATCTCTTGTTAAATTAGCTAACGAAATGTCACTAGATTTTTCGTTAACTTTTTTAGTAACTTCACTGTAACATTTTACTTTGCACTGTTTTACACTGCAAATTTTTATTTACAAAATATGACATGTCGATTTAAAATTGCGTGGACAGTAAGTTGTTCACAATACCAATAATAGACTATTTGTTTTTTAAATTTTAAAGGAATCACAACCGTATGTATCTTTCTTACACGGCAATTAATTATAATTGAATCCTTTTAAGATTTAAGTTCCTTATATCGTTACTTATTCTAACACGAATAAAATAAAATTGATGAAAAATTAAAAAAAGAATTAATAAAATTTTCAATTATTAGGTATCAATGTACTTAAAAAAATAATTACAAGATTTATATAATTTATTTTGTGTATGTAGATATCTAATTTTGCTAACTTGTTAATTATAGAAGAAAATATTACAAATCGAGAAATCTTTTGTTATTGAAAACTTATTTGTCATGTAGTGTCAGTATAAATTCATATTTTAGGTTAGAAATCTCTTGTCAAATCTCTTGTTAAGTACTTAAGCGGAGAAATTTGGCCTGTTAAAGTTTAACGGCTGATTAGTGTTAACAAGCCTTTATGAAACCAAAATTTACACTTAACGGCTTGTTATCTGCTTAATCGTTTGTTAAAAGTTTTATGAAACCGGGCATAAGGGTCTCCTTGCTTGTATAAAGGCTTTACTACAGCTACTTTCAGTTAATCTGGAAAAAACCCATACCTCATCGAATTATTCACAATGTAAGATAATATTATGTCTACTATTCCAGTTATGCTGTGTTTTATTATGCTAGTTGGGATTTAGGATATTTGACTAACATTTAAAAATAGCAAAAAAAAATCCAATATAATAGTTTAGGTTACTATTAAGCCAAAACAAGTATTTTTTTAGCATTAATTAATTAAATAATTAATTAAACGCTAATTTAAAATTCAAATTTATAAACAAAATATCACATAACCATAAACGCGCTATTTTTGCCATGACGTAATAGTGTGTAAAAGTTTTCAATATGAAGTATGACGTAGGCACACGTTTAAACTAAGCATTTTTAATTTAAATTTTAAACATTAATTTTTGGTGCTTTGGATTAAAATTTTTCAAAAAAAAAATTCCACATGTGTTACATACACATAAGCATCATTTCATGAGGTTTTTAAATTTTAGTCAAATACCCTATTCCGCTACTGTGTTTATTTTTTAACCCTCTAATAATTTCTAGGATTTCCTCTTTTGTTGTATCTCGTGTTGACATCGTGCTAGCAATCATAAATTTAGTCTCGTTCGTAGTTCTCTCTTGGGTTTGTTTGATATTTTGAGTTGCAGCTTGTATCATATTTCGATTCATTTGGTTAGAAATTAAAGTCACGTCACCTTCCATTTGAAAATTTTTCTGATTTTATTTACTTTGATTGATTTGAAAGGATAGCCTTTGATAAACTTTTCTATAAGTAAGAAAAACGCATACTTAGTAGATGTCAACTTCAGCGAAAGTTATCGTATAATATGCGAAGCACCACCAAAGCTTTAAAGTTTGAAATGAAAATTATGTTACAAGAAACTTACACTCTATCCATTTCCAAGCAAGAGCACACATAGAAGAAAGAATTTTCATTTGTCTTCATTCAATAAAGCTGTTTTTATAAAACTTGTTTTTCACTTTATATTTTATGTTCGTCACATGTCGCTTACATATAATATGTTGACATTATCAGCCATTTTGATTATTTAGTTTGTTTTAGGCTTCTATACACAGTATATGAAGAAGCCTTATGTTCTGGTCCCGTGTCCGTCCGTCCGTCCGTCCGTCCGCATAATTCAATTTTCAATCCTAAAATCCTTAATTTTCTAGTGTATTTTTTTCTTATATAGTAAAATTATATTACCAATAGTAAATTATCGGTTTATTATTTTTTTAATCCGTTATTTTATTCAGAATAAATCGAAAAGTGGTTTTCCGTGATTGGTGAATTTATTAAATATGATAAAAAAATAAAGTACAAAAATATTTGGGGAGCGATTTAAGAATAATTTGCACTTAATTTATATTAATGAATCAAATCGAGGTTTCCTTTACAATTAATCCCGAAAGAAAGGAGATGTATAGAAGCCTTAGAACTGCGGTCATCCGAGTTCCACCTTTTTTTAATCCGTTATTTTATTAAGAATAAATCGAAAAGTAGCGGTTTTCCGTGATTGGTGAATTTATTAAATATGATAAAAAAATAAAGTACAAAAATATTTGGGGAGCGATTTAAGAATAATTTGCACTAATTCATATTAATGAATCAAATCGAGGTTTCCTTTACAATGAATCCAGAAAGAAAGGAGATGTATAGAAGCCTTAGAACTGCGGTAATCCGAGTTCCACCTTGTTTGAGAGATATAAAGGTTAGAAGTGTTTTGGCGTGGTTAGCGATTTTTTGCTATCGAATAAAATTAATCCAAGAATCTGTATTAAATTTTGTGTGAAAAATAAAATAAAGTACTCCAACGCACTTTAAATGTTGACTGTGGCATTTGGCGAGTCTACCCAAGCTCTTCGTAGAAGGCCGAGAAAATGTTAATGACGATGTCCGCTCTGGACTCCCTAACACGTCAGCGACCGACGTGGTGCATTATGAATATTCTTGTCAAAAAGATCGTACAGTCAATAATGAATATTATCTTGAAGTTAAAGTTGGTTCACACTATGCGATTTCTCATGCGACAAATCGCATGACTTGTCATGTTAGGAATATTTGCTATTCTGAAAGTCGTAGTTAATAGTAGAGACGCGCTAGACGATATAACATCGAAACCTCGCAATACGTGGAACCTGCTCCGATTTTGATGTAATTGGACGCAATCATTTTGAAATCAAATTTGAAACAAAGCTTGGCACCTGAGAATACTTGCATTTATTTTTTCGGAATTGAAAATATTTCAACCAAATTTTTTTTTTATAACAGAGAAATTTCTCAGTAAGAGTTTCTTAATGATGCTGGGTGTAACAGTATTTTGCTTATTAAGAAAAAACCTATTTTTCGTTGACTTGCATTTAAAGTACGTGTGAGTTATAAATACACTACTGTATTATGGTGAATTCCTTGTGAAAATAAGTGTAGTAGTGTAGTAATAAGTCTAAATTCAGTGGCAAACTAAGGAGATGGGACACCGCCCCGGGCCCTGCAACGAAAGGTGCCCGATTTACGTGAAATTATTATTAAAATTGTGAGTTAAGGTTTACTTAACTCCTATTTTGTTGACATTGAAAGTATTTTCAACCAAGGTTCTTTCTGACTGCCAAAACTCGTTTTTTATCGTACATAGACCACGCTACAGCGTAAAGTTCTGCCTTCTTGGCTCAATGACATTGTAATCAATCACCAGATGAAGGGGATTAAGGCGCATCCGGCGCCACATGCCCCGCACGACAATCATGCTACGCTACGCTGAAAGCATTTATTTGATAAAAATTTCATTGGAACTTTGTAGCTACTTTTGTATAACAATAATACCTTTAAAAATTTCTAACGTTTAAACCCTGACTTGACTTTGACAAAACCTTGACTTTCTGGAGCCTGGTGAGTGCCACTCAGCTCAGAGTGGCAGACATAGACGCGCTGACGGACGAAGAGGAAATCCAACGGAGTCTCCAAAGATACGTCCAGCCCGATGGCTACCTGAAAGTCCGGTCCTTGAGGCCGGTCTACGGAGGCACGCAAACGGCGGTCCTATGTTGCGACGGCGTAACGGCGGAGATGCTGCTGAAGAAGCCCAACGTCAGGGTGGGGCTTACCAGCGGATGCAGCGTCCGACGGGCCCTTAGGTGCCTTAAATGCTAGGAAGTGGACCACTATACCCCGGCTTGTCTCGCGAGATGCTGTGAAGATGGCCATTTTGCAGACTCCTGCACCGGGAGGCATTTCTACATGGACTGCAGATCGGAGGGGCATGCGACAGCAAGTTGGCGGTATAAATCGCGTGGAAGACCCGCAAGGGTATGGAAGAATCCACGGACGCAAAGGACGAGGTGCTATCCCCTTATTGGAAACGGCCACGGCGAAATATTCTAGACGGGACGATATTTCAGGACATGATTTCCAAGTTCTCCAATTTAACAAAATTAAAACTAGTAGTAGCTTGGCTCATCAGATTCAATACAATTGTCAAAATTCAAAAGAATTACGGCACACGGGTCCACTCACTGTAAATGAGTTAAAAGGCGCATTGGAAAATATTATTAGAAATTGTCAAAACGCAATGTTCCTCAAGGAAATCAATTCATTACGTCATCATAAATTTGTAAAAGGTAAATCAAGCTTATCCGCTTTAAATCCGTTCTTGGATGAAAGTGGTCTTCTCCGTGTAGGAAGCAGACTAAAAAATTCTGATTTTTCCTATGATAAAAAATTTCCAATTTTATTACCAAAGCAGCATCACTTAACAAATCTGATTTTTTGTGACTATCATTTAAAATTACAACACTGTGGTGCACAACAACTTTTATATTGCGTTCGCGAAATTTATTGGCCAATTTCCGGAAAGAACGAAGCCAAAAGGGTCGTCAGGAAGTGTATAAAATGCTTCAAGGGAAATCCGTCGTCTTATGCTAATATTGTGAATAATTTTAGCATAACGTTTAATTTTTTTGTTTCCCGATAAAAAAATATACTCACCTCTACTCGAAACAATATTTTCGAGGCTCTGCCAGTAATATACTATTAATTAGAATTTTTTGACATGTTCCAAATATATGTGTTTTAAATATATTTCTTCTTGTCACATAAATTTTATTTATATAAAGTGTTGATCCCCAAGGCGAAAGACACCATCAGCCCTTTCGGACCACTCGGAAGGCGCTTTCAAGGAAAAGCACGGCCGTTACAACCGATGCTTGAAACCAGGAAAAATACAAACCTCAAACACCAGTAAGCTGAACCAATTGTTTATAACTAATTTGAATAAAAATGCTAATTTTCATACAAAAACTGTTTTTTTTGTTACAGTTTATTTTTAAAATAAATCATTTCTTGCAATTGTGGGGCTAAAGTACTCACTTTAGACCCCGATTTGCGGGTGTAAAGTGGTACTTTTTGCCCTAGGGCAAAAAAAAAAGTTACTGCCGGGTAAAAAAGAAGTTACTGCCGGGCAAAAAAGAAGTCACCAGATTTTATTATCAATTTAATTCTCATTTTTTTGTAACATTTTATTACCAAAAAAATCACAAAAGGTATTTTTTTTTTATTTTGCTTATCCTCTGGTAAACTCTATGCCGGCCGGTAGCTCTGATTGTTTATGGGAGAGCGAGTCGCGGGTTCTTGAAGAATGGATGTATCGAGGTAACACTTTGATTTGGTTGCCTAATTATTTATTTTAAAACGGCGCCACTGACTTTATTAGACAACCTTGATTCGTAAGTTGCTGGAGTAAAAAAAATTAAAACAGAAATAATAATCCTGGGGCGGTATTCTGAGGTCCTCGCTTTTAGAGGAGCGGAGCGACATAACTGTCATATGACTGTCATTTAAAGCGAGTGGAGCGAAAATCGTAGTAATTCGTATTCTCAACCGCTCACCTAACGTTACAGCGCTCCCTTTTCAAAACGAGTGGTGAGAGGCACTCGCTTTGCGCTGTTATCACTCACTTTTGCGGCAGATTTTGTAACTACAGCTGTCATACTGTCTTGAAGGTTATAATTTGGTTATATGTTTGTGATATATTATAACTGAAAATTTTACATTTTTCGTGATCGTGGTGGTTCCACAAACCACACAATTAATCATTTTCACAATTAAAAATTCTACTAGCAAATTATTATATTTAACACAGTAAAGCATTTTCTTCCTTATTTACTCATTGGTTTTGGATTGATTTCGTAAATATGGATGAGGTAATGTATTTAAATGTCCTGCAAGATCTTGAAGATCTAGAGGAAGAAGAGGTTCAAGCTGAGAATGTAATAAATTTGGGAAATTCATTTGAATTAAGCAATGAACAATTTCGGAAGAGATTGTTATTAATTAAATTACAAAAATTTATAACTTCATAATATATTTTTTGATGACTGGTTTCAACATTTGTTACAACCTATATATTGGTCTTCACTTTTGCGGCAGTTTTTGTTACTAACAGCTGTCAACTTGAAGTTTATAGGTTTATAACCTACAATTTCTGTCGTATGTCGAACATTTTGGCATTTTTAACATAAAATGCAGTGTTGCCACATTTTATCGCTCCACTTTTAAGAAAGCGAGTGGAGCGGTATATGAGAATACAAAATTACCGCTCCACTCGCAAACAAACCGCTCGCTTTCGTGGAGCGCTCGCTTGGAGTGGAGCAAGTTCAGAATAGCGGCCCTGAAGTCAGATAGGACTATAGGGGAAAGTGGTCAAATATCGACCGCAGTCTAATATCGATCAATCAAGTTTTGGCAACCCTGTAAGAGTTTTACGATCGCAAATGATAGCCAGGTTTAGTGGTTCAGTAGCTAACTTCACTGAAAACAGCAAGTTGCGCTTTAACAGTGATTTGAATTGATACCGATACATTGTTTGATTGAGTCCCGGTTTTTATAAACGACAGAGTGTTTAGTTTAAGGTAATTCCGAGTTTTCATAGCATTTAGATTTTTTATTTTTATATAACACACAAAGGACACGTCTATATTTAAATTCATGATATCAATTTTGTTAAATTTTATCCTAGTTTTCCTTACTGCTTGCAGTTTTTTTTTTTAAACTTTCGGCTAATATCGACCATTGATCGATATTACCCCACGGTAAAGACAGCGCATGAAAGAAGGCCTTCAAAAAGTGTGAAAACTGTTTAGATTTATAATTATATTTTTTTGTGTTTCAATTCGATATAAACTGCTTTCTTTGAAATAAAATGGTTTGGTTTTATTGTAAACTCTCTTATTTGCCATAAAATTTTTGGTCGATGTTTGCCGAACACCTGATCGAATTTACCCGAAAGGTCGATATTAACCGTTTAATTCAGCATTCTTTTTGTTTTTTAATATAACAAAAAAAAGTACATTAAAAAAAAACTGAGGCAAAGATTGTTTAGATAAATATTTTTAAAAAATTTTGCCAAAAATCCAGATAAATAACTGATCACGTAAGTGAGTAATCAGGATTTTTTCTTAAGTGATCGATATTCGACCACTTTCCCCTAAATATAAATTTATTCAAATAAATCAAATTTGTTTCAACAGGCGGGGACATTCACAGGTTGAATCGTGTAATAAACCAATTTAATATTTTAAGAACAAATTTTTAATTTACCCAGCGCGCAGATAGCTATGTGCCTGGCAGGTTTGCATTAATCTTAACAAATATTTCTATTAATGAAAACAATTTTCCCCAATCGTTCCTGTTAAATCGGACCCAACTTATCTACATAGATATTAATATTTAAATAATTTTTGCAACACAAAAAAATGATTCTTCACCCCTCCCCAAAGATGGCTTGACAAATTTTTCCGGTGCGACGAACAACATCCAATTTAATTTGCGCATAAAAAAAACAATTATACGACCTTATAATTCCATCTGGCGTCACGTCGGTATTAACCTGGATTGATAGGATATTCCAAAATTGATAGATATGTTTGTCCCCTCTCGATGATAGAAAGAAACTTTGGGATAAAATGGTTCCTCCAAAACAAAAAGTATACAGCCTGATGAACCAATTGGAGAACCATAAAACTTTCGAAACGACCGTCTTGAATCTTCAACTCAACTCTTTTAATTCTCCTATTGAGAACCTGATGTTCGGTTCTTAAGGAAACCAAATATATTGAAATGAATTTTCCCCGCTGCTTCAATTTTTATAAATGGTCGCGGTTTTGGAGAAAATTACAAATCTCAAAATGTGCCCGGCTATTCGAAATTTTCAATTAGGTATAAATTTTGATTTTGTTGGATAATTCAAAATGGAAAATTTTTCAATTTTATGCGGCTCGTCTCGCAGATGGCCGCTTATCATAGCAAATGCGTTCCTTTTTAAATTTTTAACAAAATAGCTTATTAAACTTTTAACCACTTTGAATCCAAATATAATGTACAAAAATGTACAATCTTATAAAATAGCTTCTCTCTTCAAAAAAAACAAAACCTTTCAAACTGCTTCCACTCCGGCTTCAATCTTCAAAAATGCAATTTATTTAAGCAATCCAAAATCAAACTCACTTCAAAACAATTCAACTTATTTATGCAAATCAAAATAACATAAATCAATATCAAAATCTCACTTCTCACAAAATAGCATTAAAATTTATTGGACGCAAAAATCGGACGTCCGTCCGTTCGCTTTCTTGCAAACTGCCCCTTATCTCCTTCCTCCAATATTTTTAACTTAAATTTTCAAAATTCGAAAACTAACAAAAAAAAACATATTTGTAAAAATTACACAACAATATGTAGTTAACACTAAAGTTTCCTGATTAGCAATATGTCAACACAACAAAGAATGGACTGAAAGTCAAAAAAGTCTGCCTCTTCACCGCCTGCGCAAAATCGTAGCGCTTATCAAAACGAAATAATTTTGGAAGGGGGAATCATTCCAAATCAAAATTTTCACTCTTATATACCAAATGGTACAAAATAATTGTTACAATTTATATTTATGTTAACTTGACTGTAATTTGTGATTCCAATATTAGTGCAACCTACAGTGAAATAAATTGGTAAATAAATAAAAAGCACTTACTTTAGCTACCAAAAAATTCTCACGAGGCGCCTCTTTTAAAAATTTGACCATGGGTCAGAGGTTACGACGCGCGATTTTTTCGGAACATATCCTTTGTTTTTCCGCTTCATAAAAGCGGATAACTTGTGGAAATTGCCGATGTCAATCTTATTTTCTAATTTGGTGACCGCCTTGATCATAGAATACTGCGACCACATGGTCAACGACTCCAACGTTTTAGCCTTTTGACACGTCTTATTCCTTCCAAGGCACAAATGTAACTGAACCATTCTAGTACCTTTTAGTGAAAAAAATTTTAGTGAAAAAATTCTAGTTGGCAATAATAATATAACCAACTATGCTTCATTTACTTTGGTAGGTACTATCAACCACGTGCTTCATTGAACAAATTTTAATTAAAATTTCGTAATTATTGTCGAAGTGAGTACTTTACCTCCCACAATTGCAAAAAACAGTATATGCACCAAGGGAATAAAGTGAATTTTTTGGCCTGAAGGTAATTTTTGCCCTCGGCTACGCCTCGTGCAAACAAACCTTTACCCTCAGGCCAAAAAAGGATCACTTTATTCCCTTGGTGCATAATGTACTATTTTTGGTAAGTTTTTAACCATCCCTGTTTAAAAAAAAAATAAAAAAGTTTTTGTCCTTATATTTACATAATAATGTTCCTTTCATATGTCACTCACGAATTTTTCACAAAAAACTCCTTTCTTGCTCATCATTATATGATAAAATTTTCAACTTGATTCATTTGGTGGAAAAAAAATAAAATCGGTTTATTTCGTTTTTTTTTCGAATGTTATTTAAAAGAAATAAGGCATGTGTACTCCATCCCAAGTCGGTTTTTAGGTCCAAATCAAAGGGTCTCACTTGACTTACGAATGTGAACAATTGAACTAGGCGAGAGTGTACATGGTAATACTCGGGCACAGGCCTCTCGCCGAGACATTCGGGCGAGAGCACTCGGACGAGAATGTACAGCCGGCATTATAGTTAACGCTAAGCAAAAGTTGTAAAGCGGTCTATGCAACTAAATTAAGTGTTATTTATAAGAGTTTTTCAGTTTTAAGTTATATTTCCTATGTACAATATAAGTTATAACAACGTTATCTCTCGTTAAAACCTTTCTTAAAACTAAATGTTGCTTGGACAACACGGATGTATTTTATACGACGTCCGCTCGTTTAAGTCCGTATAAGAGCATAGCTAAACTTTTTATGCGAAATAAAGTAAAATAAAAGTGATTTGTTTTAAAGGAAGTTTGAGTTTTATAATTGGCAGTGGTAAAGAAATTCAATAAAAGGAAGAATTATAATTTGTTTTAAAACGGAAGCTAATGTGAAGCAAGAATTTAAAAGTAAAGCGATAAAATAATTTTTTTATATTTTTTGGTAAATTTTCAAATGAAGGTTACTGGCCGAATCTATGTTGAACATCAGGAGTGCATAACCATATGAATGAGGTTTCTGGTCCCATTTTACTAGCACGTTAAATTAACATTGGAAAGGAAAATTACGATTTTGAATAAAAAATAGCCGGCAAAATTAATTGATGAAATTTTAAATAATAAAGTAATCCTAAAATAATTTAAATTAAAAGTCCATCCTCATTAAAAATGAATTTATCCCTGTTGGAAGTTTTATTTTATTAAATTACAACCCCAAACATTACACAGTATTATTTCAATCTCAAAACTACCTGGAACAAGACAAATTAGTTCCGAAAGCATTACCTAAAAATATTGCAATATTCACCGATTATATCACTCCCACAAGTGCACAGTCGAAACTTGAAAGTTGGATGCGAGATCTAAGTAGTGCGGTCGTCTTATAATCTCCTAAACAGCATTGTGAGATGTTAGGTCCGAAAACAAACAATGATATTGTGCTGTTTGTCAAAAACATACTAATAAGTTGGAAAGCAATGGTAGTTACGTACCATGTTCGCGTTCAACGAAATTGAAATTATATAGCAAAAAAGTTGTTTTTCACCATTGCTTATCATTGTAAATATTTTTTACCTATGGTAAATTACCGGATTTGGTTTCCCATTGCTTTCCGATAGAGCATCAGAATCAAGTGATAATGCGTCCACGATCGCACTGGGTACTTTGTTATTACCAGTCAAAAACTATATAGTTAATAAGGATTTCTTTCGTTATTGCCGCAAGCCCTTCAATTATATCTGCTTATTATTAGTATAAAGTATAATATATTAGTAATTACCTGTCACATATTTCGTACCAAGCATCAGGTTGACTTAATTTTGATAGTAAAGGAATAGGCAATGCAGTAATTGCAGCCATAATCCACACTGCACATATTATGAAAAAAGCTAGTTTTTTAGTTAATTTTGGTTTTAATGGCCACATAATAACTGCGTACCGGTCGAGACTTATAGCTACCATTGTATATGTGCTAACAAATACCGAAATAGCTTGTGAGTAGTTCACCACAGGGCACAAAACATCACCAAATGGCCAATACTGTTTTAAATACGAAACTGATGTAAAGGGTACGCAAAATAAGGTAATTAAAATATCGCCAATCGCCAAATTGGTTATAAAATAATTGGTGACACTTTTCATTCCATGATATGAAACAACAATGTAACAGACAATTCCGTTCCCGATTATCGATACTATAAATATTATACCGTACAATACATACATCATTCCTTGAAAATATCGAGAACTTACAGGATGCGAATTTGATAAACTACACAGAATTGGTATATTTATCGAACTATTATTTTCCATTTTTAAACTTAAAAATATGATTCCGCACAATTAATGAACTGTTCGATTTTATTCTTGATAATCGATGACTATTCTTTAATGTATCTAATTTTATATTATTATGCATTTAAAAACTTGGTAGTAATAAATAGGTACTTGTTATTACATTAGATACGCAGGCGCAAAGTACTTTTACAGCATATTACAAGTAGGGGAGCAGTCCCAACAATAGCTACTGATATTTATATACAGCTGGTTGTAAAAACGAATGTAACCTTCACTTTTAAAAATAATACGCCATGAAACGAGAGCCTAATTGCAAGAATGATCTCTCCAATTAGAATGAAGCAAAACAAGCACCAATGAGAACAACGCGCGTTAGTAATTTATCACTTTTTACGATTAAAGGGGTGTAATATAATTAATTGAAATCACAATTTCTGCACAAAAAGTTTATTTTGTATTTTACATATAAAAGTAACTTTAAAAGAGGTCTTTATGTGTCGGATACCGTAAGCTGGTCTGGTCTTATTTTTATGTCGCCCCTAATGTTAATTATCTATGAACTTAGGGAAATACGTCATCAGGGCGACTAACTATTCTTAAGGTGTCGATTATATTGCGATGTCCGGGGTGTACAAATTTTTATGTTTTATTATATTATTTTTTAAAAAGTACTTCTTCGCATAAATTTGTAAATGTATATTTTATTTATTTACGACATGTTTCGTACGAATTATCGTACATCGTTAGGTGTCTACAGAATACAATATAATATTAGTAAAAATTAAATTAGAAAGAAACGATTTTACATACCAAATAATTAATTCTCAGGATATATTAAATATATAAATTAAGATCTTATTGTTAATTAGAAATAATGTGAAAATTTTTTTTATAATTTAAGTTTGGTTTGGAATGTTTTAAAATTTAAAAAAATTTTGAAGTTGACAGTTATATTATAATGAAAGTGGAAAAACAAAAATGCGGGAAAGTTGAAAATTTTCTAATGTTTAAAAATCTAGGAAGTTGTATTTAAAAAAGTGTTATAAAGTGGTGTAAAATTCAGCAATTCATGTTTGTTTAAATTCATGGTTGTTTGGTGGCTTTTTGAATTTCGTAAGATTCCCAGATAATTCTTTTCAAATATTTATCTTCCCTGTGTAAAATTTTTGTTTTGTTGTGATTAATTTTGTGATTTTTTAGTTTTAAATGTTTTACAACTTGGGAAATTGAGTTAGTTCTTTCATGTTCGGCTAGTCTAAGTTCTAGTCTCCGGCCAGTTTGTCCAATATAAGAATAATCGCAGTCATTACAAAATATTTTATATACTCCGTTTGATATATTATTGTTAGGTTGAAGTTTAACATTACATAAAAGGTTTGTAAGATTAGAAGTGGGTTTTTCTGCTAGTGTAATATTGTGTTGTTTACATATATTAGTCATTTTAGTGTTTATGTGTTTAAGAGGAAAATTAAAAACACGTTCAATATGGGATAGAAAAGCAGATAATTTATGTTTGTAAGAGTGGTGTGATTGTGAAGGGATTAATGTGTCGGTTAATGTGGGTTTTCTGTATATGTTGAAATGTAGTGAATTATGTATTCTAGTTAGTTCCAGATCGAGGAAATTTAGTTTGTGGTTGTTTTCAGTTTCTAAAGTAAAAGTTATGTTGTTGTGAATGTTGTTTATTTGTGTAAAAAAATTATTTAATTCAATTGAGTTTCCAGTCAATAATCCCTTCAACTGTTCTTTGTAATTTATAAATTTCCTTTGCTGTCTTGAAAAAAAAATTAATTTTTAGATAACAATATTGTAATATATTTAAAAAATAACAATAAAAATTGTAAACATTCATTTTAGGCTTCTATACACCGTATATGAAGAAGCCTTATGTTCTGGTCCCGTGTCCGTCCGTCTGTCCGCATAATTCAATTTTTAGGTCTCCTTAATTCTAATCCTAAAATCCTTAATTTTCTAGTGAATTTTTTTCTTATATAGTAAAATTATATTACCAATAGTAAATTATCGGTTTATTATTTTTTTAATCCGTTATTTTATTAAGAATAAATCGAAAAGTAGTGGTTTTCCGTGTTACGATTAACAATGTCCCAAATATAATTGGAATAAAATTAAGTACTTGAGATGTTAAATAAAAAAAAAAATAATTATGTGTTCTACGCCTATGGAACGATTCAAATAATGCAACGGTTGCATTTTGTTGCGGGAACGGTTAGCCTTGAACGCGAGCCGACCGCCATTCCGATTTGAGTTCTCGATGAGATAAGTATAAAAAATTATCGAGCTTGTGGTGTGAGGCTTAATAAGAAGCAAAACCATTTTTTTGTGAAGTTTGGTCGTCCAGCTGGCAGTCCACGCTTTAATTATAAAATAAAGTGAGTAAAAACACTATGTTCACTAATTTTAAGTTGTGCGGGCTTGTTCCAAACCAACCAGCGATGGAATTATTATTGCTTTTCCATTAATACATACCGGACCAACCTCTATATGGAGTAATATCGATAAATAAAGTGACTCTGTTCATATCGATCTTTATTGTCGCTATTTATGGAATTATTATTAACTTTCGATTAATGCAGATCGGATTAATATCGATAAATCTAGTGACTCGGTTCATATCGATCTTTAAGTCGCTATCCAAGGAATTATTATTGACTTTGAATTAAAGCATATCGGATTATTATCGATCAATAAAGTGACCGGGTTATATCGACTCTTATTATCGCCACAATACGATTCGCGATTTGTGAGATTGCTAAACAATTCGGATTTCAAGTTATATGGACCTTCAAGATAAAGGAAAATTAGAATTAATTTGGTATCCGCTGTACATGTAGAGATAAGTAGCTTTAAGTTAATGCATGTTCATTGTCGACAATTTGCCGTAATTTTAAAAATCACCTTGGTATGCCTTACGTAGTACCGTAAAATTAATGTCACCATTGTTTTGATTAATTATTTTTTTGTCATTAAATAATGTACATTCTTACCGATTATTTTTGTGTGTATCTAAGATTCTTGTACAATTGAAGTGTGGACGGTAAGTAATAATTGGGGCCCACAATTCTCGAAGACATTGTGGGACCGGGAATTCCGTATCGACCGACCCTGGAGATTTGATGAAGCTAGCCGTAAAATTTTTGTTCTCGCAAATTATCGTGGTCATCGTATCATCCGTGATTGGTGAATTTATTAAATATGATAAAAACATAAAGTACAAAAATATTTGGGGAGCGATTTAAGAATAATTTGCACTTAATTCATATTAATGAATCAAATCGAGGTTTCCTTTACAATTAATCCAGAAAGAAAGGAGATGTATAGAAGCCTTAGAACTGCGGTCATCCGAGTTCCACCTTGTTTATATATAAGATTTGAGATTATTTGTTTCACTAAATCACCAAAATTGTTCAAAAGCATTGTATTGAGCACTTCTTCGTCTTAAAATTCTGAAAGTATTCAATAAAATTGCGAATTCGCGATTTCTCAAATTAACAGGTTGGCGGCGCTTTCGCTTGCTGTTATAATTAATTATAGATTTTTAAAAATGTTTAAAATGAAATTAATCTATTAACAAGCGCTTTGAATAGTTTAAATGCAATTAAATAACATCTCCTGGTTGTATAATGTAAAATTTATTCACCACTTGTCTAAAATGCGTCACTTCACATGCGACTTGGCTAAGTTATAATGATAGCCTATTATGACTAGCAGTTGAAAAAAAGTTTTTTGAGATTTTCTTCATTTTTTTTGCCAACTTAAAAAAAAATTAATGGACATTTTTACTTTTAGCGAAGTTTATTTATAATAAAATAGCAAAACAATTGTAAACAAATGGAAAACAATGCAAAACAACAACAAAAACTTAATATTTTGAAAAAAGTGAAGCCAAATTCACGCACGTAATGAATTTACACTTCTGATTTCTCTAATTCAATTATTATTTATGTGTTTAGTTGCGCATGGGGTGTAGTTTTGTCAAAATCTGTTGACTTTTTTTTCAAATATATTTCACTTTCAAATGCTTGTAATTTATAAACTATACAACATTAAAAGCTCGAAATTATCGCACTACATCAATCAATTATCGCTCACTAATATTATTTCTATAAATTTTTACGAATTATGCCGTAGTAAAACGATTCGTACATCCTAAATTAGTATGTTTTTCTATGGTAACGCCGCCTGGTGTGCACTTATGCGTAATTGCTCCCGTTAAACATTTTTTCTAGCGTACCGTTGATTCAGCGTCGTACAATGGCGTTCATTCTGCTTCACCTTTGAACCCATAATGATGAGTTCGGCTGTTATGTATGCCGAATTGTTCTGATTTTATTGTTTTGAAGGATTTGGAAGACAGGATATTTTTATAAATCTATAATTTATTAAAACTTCAATAAAACGCAATAAGTATTAAATTTTTTTATTCAATACGGTTTGTTTTAGAATTTTTATAACATTTAGCTTATTAAATTTTAAAATATTCTACTGTACGGGGTGTTTCAAAACCCAATTTTGCGGACAAAATTATACCATAAAATAAGTACCCATGCACTTGCCTGGACTCTATGAAGAACATAAAATCATAATCGTGAATATCACACACACTCAGTGCAATGCAATAGTGGTCAATAGTAAATAAAAATAATATTTTTCTTTTAAAATTTATATTATGCAATAAAATTTACTAAACACGTAAACTTATAATATAAGGTATTCACATTCCCTTGTATATTTCGTTGTATTTCTACAGTTTAGTAAATGTTCAATATATGTCTCTCTCGCTTATATAAAAAATGAGAAACTGTACAATATTATAGATATACCTACTATTATAAATAACTATAATAAATTAATTTTTTTTAATACGGTAAAAGCTGTTCATAACTTTACAGATACCAAACACCTTATACAAGGGTGGGTCATTTAAACCTTCGGCATCTGGCAATCCTATAACTTCGCATTCGTTTTCAAGTCGGCTTATGACAGCCCGCGTTCGAAACATCAATCCAAGCAAATTTTTTTAATGGAACAGTTCACGCCACTACTTCGCGCAGTTATCGTACAGTTTCACATTAAAACATGTTGTCTATTATGAAAACACAACGTGCGTATCGTGCAAAATATCGAGTGTAAAAAGCGCCTTCAGACCACACCATCAGGCTTTTACATTAAAAATTTATCACCACCGGCAATATCGGATTTTTTATGCCAATTCTTAAAGATAACGGCATGGACAATAATAGCCCGAGCCATGATCGCTTTTAACTGGAATCCGCGATCACCCGACTTAACGCAACGCCTCCAGACTTTTTGCTGTGGGGTTATGTGAAATCTAAACTTTATGTCAACAAGCCACAAACCCTGGAAGCCTTGAAAACTAATATCCGACAGAAAAATGGCCACTATTTAGCCCGAAATACTTCGGAAAGTGATGGAAAATGCAGAAAAACGAGCACATTGCGCCATTCGCTCTGACGGCGATCATTTACGCGATATCGTATTTAAAAAGTAATCAGAACAAATTTGGAAGGTTTAAAATAAACGAAAAATCACTTCACAGCAAATAATTTGTATTTTTCTTTTAATTATTACCAATAAACATCCCAAAGGTTTAAATGGCCCACTCTTTGATGTATTATTAAAAAAAAAGTAACAAATTTTTGAGAAATTCGAAGTATAAAATTATAGACCAATTATAGCTATAGAAAATAGGTAAGAAAACCATAGAGGACTCAGTTGAAGATATCTCCTCCCAAATTTAGTCAGAATAATCTTATCGACTATACCAACAAGTGTGTGAAATTTTATTAACGAATTCAGATTATAAGGGATATAACTGTCCAATCATAATATCTGGAAAACTAGGTAAAATATGTAGACGGCGCAGCGCAGTTGATGATGTCCTCCAAATAATATATGGGAACGGTACGATTCGCCGCGACACGACTCGCCGGGAACTATTCGCCGCGGTACGATTCGCCGGCAAGCAAATTCGCAATGGCACGATTCGCCGGGAGTTTTTAATTTTTTATTTTTACCGTTCAGTAACCCCATTTATCGATAATCTTTGATAAATTAAACAAAGTTAAATAAACTATAAATTATTGAAATATATATTTCAATTTATTGTATTATTCATTTGAATTTATTACAATTATAATATATCAAAAGTTACTAATCTTATATTTTTATAAATCACTTTAAATGCTTCGATTCGAACAGCGTAAAAGCTGTTGGTCAGACATGACTTGGAAGTTGATAGGGTAACTTGCACCCCATCTGGAAGAATACTGGCAATGCAAATTTGTCTAACTGAAATTTGGAACCAAGTCAAGTAAGATTTATTAATTAATCAATTAAAAATGGCACGACGATACCTTAAAACGTGTTTACAAAAGATGAAATGGCCCTCTTTTTTATATTTAAGTATTATGATTGTTTGATGTTTAGTAAAGAGAATGTAGATTGCATTGCAGGAGAAAATTTTCAAAAATCTACTTGTTTGTTACATAAAGTGTAGAGTGTGCCAAGTTATGAACAACTTTGTGCTTGTTCACAATGTACGTAAGACATAAGATTTGCATAAAACGTAAAAATATAAATACAAATAAAAGCTTTATGAAGAATCGAATAATATTAAAATGAAAAAAAAAAAAATGACAAAATAACACCAATATTATTCAACATTCAATTAAGGTCTAATTTGTATTTGTAATTATTACGTTTTGTTTATTTCTTACGTCTTATGTACATTGCGAACAAGCACTTATTTATTATATT
Source organism: Cantharis lateralis (assembly GCA_963170105.1). NCBI lineage: Eukaryota > Metazoa > Arthropoda > Insecta > Coleoptera > Cantharidae > Cantharis > Cantharis lateralis. The sequence goes on from OY720629.1 coordinate 19,021,180, forward strand.
TGTTGATAATAATCGCTATAGGTGTACGTGTTCAATAAGTTTTACTTCATAATAATATTATAAAGGTAAAAAGAAGAAAATAAGTTTTTCCTATCATTGACTTTCTAATTCAACTGGTCAACTGCAATATTTGCAAATATTATGAATAGAGCAGAGAATTATATGCACCAACAACGTGTAAACTACGCATTACTATTAATACTGTGTGCAAAAGTATCTAATCAGCACTAACCCCACCACCTTTTTGTATAGCGTAATTATTAAGTAAAGCTTTTTTTATACGTTTTTAGTGCATATAATTCCCTGCTCTAATTATGAATATGATTTCATGTATAACTTCTAGCACGTACCATGACCCGTCTGATTCTGATTTAACAAGGGGGATGCACGATCTGGGAAATGAAGTTTGGGATGAGGCTTTGTGTGGTAATAGTAGTGCCCAATACTCATACTATGTTAAAGCCGTAAAACGCAATGGGCACCAAATTTTGAGAAAAAGGGCTTGAAATTTTACGTGTGCTTCATATACTTTAAAGTTTTCAATCTTCGCAAATAGTCCGGTGGCGGAGTGGTAGAGCGCTAGCTTCACAAACCGAAGGTACCGGGTTCAAACCTCTGATCGACAACTTTTTTTTTCTTTATGTAAATTTTATTTTATGCATATTATTTTTAAATCTGTTTTATATTTTAAAATAATAATCATGCGAATATCGTAAAATCTAAAGAATTATAATGATATTCACTGATATGATACAATATGCCTGGTTCGCTTCGAAATTAATGGACAAGAGACTTTTAAGAAAAGTTAACGAAATTTGCTCTTCATGTAAGCAATCCTCATTTATTTGTTCCTCACGTTGCCGAAATATCTTTTGTTTTGGCTGTTTTTATGATAATTATCATTCGGGTTTTTGTAAATAATTTAAAAAATCCGATTGCGAATAAATATAAACGCCAATAAATATTTGACGATAATATATAAATTATTTTATTTTATAATTTTAAATTGCGATAAATAAATAAAAATTTGAATTTCATTATTTTCGTTATAATTCTTTGTATTTAACGATATTTGCATGATTATTATTTTAAAATATAAAACAGAATTAAAAATAAAATTTACATAAAGAAAAAAAAAAGTTGCCGATCAGATTGGTTTGAACCCGTTACCTTCGGTTTGTTAAGCTATAGTAGTTCTCACGGAACTTTAGACCTCGTCATAATTCTAAACCATACGAACTAAGATGAGAATCACTAGTCAAATGTATGTTTGTAAACATAACTTTTTGTGAAGTAATATAGAAGCGGTAAATTTAAACCGCTGTCATAGTCTAACCTAAAACTATACATTAATTGGAGCAGTGGCGGCTTATGTTTTAGATATGTGGTGTTGAAGTTTTTCCTATTTATTATTCTCCTAAAATGTTAGGTAGGGTTTTTTTAGTACCTCAAAAAAACTTGATCGTTTGCCGATCAAGTATTGTACACACAATTAAATTAAATATTACTCCTATGGCGTAATTTTTGGCGATTGTGCAACCTGCAAACAGTAGGACGAGCCCGCCACTGAATTGTTTATAACCTTATCGTGACATTTTGCTAATAAAAGTCAAATCAATGGAAATTTTAATTAAGAAGTATGTGTATTTAAGGTTGTACTACTTATCTTCTGTCTTTCTCTAACTTACAATGTTTCAAATTCCAATATTTCTAACGTATGTCGACATTACATCGCGTGAAGATGACAAAATATTTTATTTCTATCCTTGTCATACATATGATTTGCATTTGTCAATGCAAATAATCAGTTGTGTGTTCTACATTCAGCTTATTATGACGAGGTCTAAAGTTCCGTGAGAACTACTATAGCGCTCTACCACTTCGCCACCGGACTGTTTACGAAGATTAAAAACTTTAATGTATATGAAGCACAAAGTAAAACTTTCAAGCCCTTTTTCTCGAAATTGGGTGCCCATTGCGTTTTACGGCTTTAACATAGTATGAGTATTGGGCACTACTATTACCACACACAGCCTCATCCCAAACTTCATTTCCCAGATCGTGCATCCCCCTTGTGAGTTAAAATTACTCAAAAATAGTGGTCCATCGCCATAGTTCTAAAAAAAACAATTTATCCAAATAAGAGCGGATTAATTCAAATTTTTGAACGTCAAATTTATTTTGTACTCCTAACATTTAAAATTATCAATCATAGTTATATACTTCTTGTAATTTTGTATACAGAAATAAATAGATACTTAATAAAGAAATGCAGGTTGAAGTTCTAAACCTCGGCCTATGAGGTTGCAATAATTATTGTTACGTTTTCTTTAAATTTACTGTCATCAATAACACAATTTTTAAACATTATAAACTCTTACACAGTTTGTCACACATTTTTATTAATTTAACCCATCACTAGTGAAGTTAATTTTTAATATCAAAATTACGTGTAAAACTTGATCTGAAAGCAACTATAATAAATTATGATATAAATCAACAATATTTAATAAAATTTATTTCTGTGAATTACTGTTGACAGACTACAATAATATATGTTGCGAAGATACCTGGGGTCAAAGAGGAAGGTTCTCGGTGAGAGGGAAGTCCACGCCCAACTAGCACAAATACTCCCCGGAACGTAGCGGCTACTATTAAAAGGTCTCGGAATCGGAATCGTGAATTGAAGGGCCTGGGGCAACAACGCTACTTGCCACAGGTACATATTTCATAATTTTCATAATGTGGCAAGTAGCGTTATTGCCCCAGGCCCTTCAATTGACATTATGGAATACCGGGCTGAGCCCACACTTCCTTAAAGTGACCGGCGAAGATCGCCTAGATATAGCATCGGGTTGAGGAATTAGCACACAACCGTCCGCCGGGGATCTGCCGACTTTAGATACGATTAGAGCCGCATCAAGACTGTCGACAGATTGGCTGAGATGTGATGGGGGTACGTGATCCCCATCGCGAAAGTCGCTGACAATGCGAATCATGGCATGCGGAATGGGTCCAAAAACATGGCGGGACCCAGCGGCAGAAGAATTAAATTTGCCTAAGAAGATAAAAACTAGCCGTAAAACTCGTCGATCGTCTTCGGAGGCGCGAAGTCGCCACTACTGGAGGTGGGCACGTTATAGGCGGTTATAGGTACGTTCTTATTACGTGCCCGCTACCAAAATGGGGAACATTTTTGTGGTAACAAAAACGTTCCGGGGTGGTGCCGGCGACTTATACCGCTACGTTCTCATATATAACGTTAACGTTACGTCCCGACCTCGACCCGGGGTGGTCACTACAACGTTCACGGACCTATACTACCTACTCGATTTGTTCAAGGTTTTGGTTACCTGCTTTATCTATTGTCTTGCAATTTCTTTTGTAAAACTTATATTTCATAGCGTATTATCCTTGTCTATTTATGTAACTAAGACACTTGATGGAATATTTACCAAGTTTTTAAATTATTATATTATTACGGTAATATAAAATTACAGCATATTTCGATGGCTAGAGTATTAAATGAAAACGAATGCAAGTTTATTGAGAAACATATTAATGTTACGTCGAAATTTGACCATGCGCCATTGATATTTTCTTTATTTTTATTAAAATATTTTATTTAAGCCAATTGTGATTTAAGAATCTGACACCGGCGTAGATGTTAACAATTTTTTTATTAGTTTTTGCTATTTAAAACTAATTTTTATGCATTAATTTCCTATATTTGATGCAAAAATTATGTTAAATTAGTATTTTTTGTTATTCTGGTGTAAGGTTTATATTTTCCAATAAAATGGCGTCATCAAAAAATGGCGTGTTACCAAAAAAATTACTTTAAAGTCGTGATGAGCCAAAAATGTGACTTTAAAGTAGTGACTACCTGGACGCTAGTGACAGGGTGGTCCCCGCTCTGCAAATATGGAACTTTAAAGTAGCCCACGCCATGGCTCCACGTGGTCGAGTAAGTTTTATTGCGCAAACAAACTACAGCTATCAATCAAACTGTACAAAAATTTCTGTTAAAATTGCTCGGTTGCATTACAAAAAATATATTTATTTAAAATAAAGTACAAATCATACAAAATTAGTTTGATTTCAATTAAATATTTTTCAATTAACCTACTGAGAGCCGATTTCAGAAACATTTAAGATTAAACTTTAAACAAAAAATAATCGTAAAATTGACCAATCAAGAAACTATTATTAATTATTACGTCTGGGTAATTTTCTACAGTTTAGACTATCGCCATGTAAGAATATGTAAAATTATATAGCATTCAGTAAAAATCCATGGGGGGGGGGGGTAGTTAAAAATACATATTACAAAATAGTTTAGAGAAATCCTTTTATTTTAGTTGAATTTTATTCACCATAAGAATTAAATAGAATATTTTGAAGAATCATGAGGGGAGGTAGTTACCCCATTTAGCCCCCTTGTATCCGTACTTATTATGGTGACCAATCTTAGGTAAAGAATTTTATTACCCCCCCCCCCCTCCAGTGTGTTCTACAATGGCGATAACAAATCTAACTCTGAAGTTGAAAGCTAGATTACATACTTCTAATCCAGGCGCAGATACGGGATTTTGTTCATGGGGGGGGGGAGAGCAATTTCGGTTTGATTTTTCCTATCTTCTAGAAAATTCGTACTAAACAAAATATTTGTTAACATTTTAGTTTGTTAATCAGGCAATACTTGCATTTGAAAAGTGCCCTGTAGGTCAATCTTAACTAAAATGTGAAATAAAAACTTTTTTTTTAATTGGTCTAAATAAAGTGCTTCGGTTGGGAGTCAAAGGGGGGGGGCAATTGCATTTACCTAATGGTGAATTTAAGAGTTTTTTATTTTAATTTTTTGTTAATTAATTTTTTCAATTTTAAATAAAAGAATTTAATTCACCATGTAGTATGCTTGCATAGGTAGCGGCTATGTTATAACACTAATAAATATTACTTACGAGTTCTCACGACTTTAAAGGATTAGTAAAGGTTCCCAGAATGTCTCGGCGACTACCAATGCTACTTAAAAGAGGTCAGAACTTTGAAGTCGCTTTATGGTAATCTTACCTAGTCACCGTTACTACCATTTCCTACCGGTAAATTTTGAAAACTTCAAGGTTGTCATACAGGTAGCTACGACGTCCCCATTACCTGTAAGGCTACTTCGAAGTAATGCAACTTCAAAGTAACCACAATTGGTGACGACTACGTAGCAGCAACTTGAAATTATTCCTATAAAGTTATTTATACATCAAAGTCGTAGATTTAGTGACGGTTACGTGATAGTAACTCGTGCAAGGTTCCCGTCTCAGTTGCCGGTACTTTGGTGCTAGTTGGGCGGTCCTGCAAGTTGTGCAGAGGATCTTGGAGGTCGAAAGACACATTACTAGAGATGAGATTTTTAGGTCGTAAAAATTCAAAAAAAGGCACCTAAAAAGGTTCTAAAAAAAGTCATTTTAGGTCGTATAAATTCAAAAAAAGGTACTAAAAAATGCTATTTAAGGTTGGTATTGTAAAGTTTCGGTGGTTTTATGTAACCGCTTTCGAAGTAGAAATACTTTCTAAAATTATATTTTGACCACTGCCAGTAAAAATTTCAAAGAAATTTTTAAAAGTTGCACAACCGGGATTGCCATCCAATATACTTTGTTTAATTTTTCAACCACTTTTTTTGCATTGGACCACGCACCAACCAAGTTGGTTTTCAATTTAAAAAAATCATCCAAACTTGTTGCTAGTGGCAATCCCACGGTTTCCAATTTTTCTATAACGTCTATTATGTTTTTAAAATTCGTTTGAATGTAAATTTGGTCCGATTGTAAATTTGCATTTTTAAAGCATTCTTCTGCTTTAATAAAATTTTCACAATAAAAAATTGCTGTACTTAACCACGTGCCCCAACATGTTAAAATTAACCCCGGGGGGGGGGGGGGTGAAATATTTGGTAGCACTTGGTACTTTGCTTAGGTTTATTCTATGGTTGGTACATGGTGGGTTTGCACCACCACCGGGCACCAAATTTATGTTTAAAATAAAATAATTTTTAATTATACAAAATTAATTTGAATTAAATTAATTTTTTTTTCAATTTAAACTTCAAATTAAAAAAAGTTTCCATAATGTTAAAATAGGTCGCAAGAATGAAAAAATAGAAAAAAAGGCAAAAAAGGTCAAAACAAATAAGGCTTATATAACGTAGTTTTTCATGAAACAAATTTTGGTACTAATATCATAAAAATAGGAGCTAAAATAAAAAAAAGGTAAAAACCTAGAAATCTCATCTCTACACATTACCATCGATAACCTAAACATTTAGAGGCCAAAAACATTTAATCTTTTGTAACATTTTTTATCTGTGTTATTAAAGTTGAACTATTTTGAGTCATACTTAAGTTCTCGTAATTTTTATAATTCTCATGAAATCGAAATAGTTTTGGGAAAATTACTAACATATTATTTTGATTTCATATTAAATTAATTTTTTTTTGCTTGAATTACGCCTTTGCATATTTTGTGTCTTTCTTATTCTGCTGTATTTACATTGCTTCCTTTTGCTGTTAAACATCTTTTTAGCACTATAAGAACTTCATATTTTATTTATTGTTCGCAAAGTTCCTCTAGTGGTATGCGTCTGCAAAGTTGGGTTAAGTATTTCAGAAACACCCTTTATTACTACTTTCAAAACACTTAAAATTTACAGAATAAATAAACATTGTTTAGAAATTAGAGTGCGTGCTGTTGCAGTGTTCAAACCGCAATAAGAGCTCTGCTGCCGAGAGGGAAAAACATTAAAACAAAATGAATTATATCACGTAAGCGAAGTTTTTATAATAAATATTAATAAAGCACTTCTTTGCGAAGAAGTACTTTCTTAATATTTATTAAAACAAAGATTAGTTTTAAATAATAACTATTCCACAATCCACCATCGGCAGCTGTTTTTAAACAATTAATTTAAATGTCATGTTAAATATTTCTTTAAATAATTTTAAGAATAAATTAGTATGCACTTGTGATCTTTTTACCATTAAACAAACTATTTTAAATAGTTACTTTTTAGTAAGTAGGTACTTAATGCTACAAGTTAACGTTGCTGGTTGAGATTTTCATCTGATGCTGGCTCTCGAACGTCCATTTGGGAAGAATTCTATAAAAAAGAGAAAAAAATTAAAATAAATTTCAAAAATCTTATGTAAAAAATGTAAAGTTTATGTGATCAGTGTAGAAAGTAACGGTTAATTGAATTGTCGTTTCCTTTATATATTCAATTACTACAATAACATGATTAAGTGAGCCATTACATAACGGTAGTAGATAATAGTATATTACCGGCCGAGATTCGAAAATTTCTATATTGATAAGCGAATTAAACCGGTAAGTCTAATGCGCACTCCACACTTGTACGATTAATCGTCGAATTTAATTTTAACGATAGAACGTATGACGCGCGTGGGTTGCCAATTTTTATTTGGAAAACTAAAAAGTTTTAATAACCACTGACCACACCAATAGGCACGTCACGTCGCAGAAGCAACTCATTTACAGCTTTAAAAATAAAATATAGATAAAATTGTCATGTAAAAATAATCATAATACATAGACTAGTTTGCAATTAATCGTTGCTTTTGTAAAAAATTAAAACCGACCGAGAAAAATCTTGTTGTTACCAAAATATTATGATATGTAACTGAATAAAGTTAACCAAAATTTGCGCTTTTATCTGTGTTTTACTACACACGCATTTTTTAATTACTAATCCTAACCATGTCGGTGCCTGCAGTAAAACACTGAAAACGTCCTTGTATCTCTCTTACACATCGAAATTATTTTGTATCTCGCAAGATGCAAGAAAGAGAAAGGGGAGATTTGTGGCAAACCGCTGATGGAGCGTTCTCGACTCCTTTGTCTCGGACTAAAAAACCGACAAAAAGCGGAAAACAAGGCGAGAACCTGAAATAACACGAGAATCAGCTCCATCCCGCGTTTCTCGTGTTTTTCTCGCGTTCTAGCGATGTTCTCGCGAGAGTGTGGAGCACGGGCGTATATAAGGGGGGGGTTTGGGGGGTTCAAACCCCCCCTTAGCCTAAGCAACTACGCAAATTTTAGCCAAATACCCATTTTCTATGACACGGATTTCAACATGTCCATGCAATTTTTAATATCCATTTGATTGATTTTATTGGGGTTTACAGCTCTGACTTTTTATAGCGTTAACGAAGTCACTGGCAAAAGCGAGTTTATCGTTGTAAAGTCAGAGCCGAATTTAGGGGATGGCTAAGAGGGCTGCAGCCCCGGGCCTCCAAACTTTTGGAGCCTCAAAAAATTGCTGGACTCTTTCTTTGATGATAAGAAAAATCAAAGATAAGATATCTTTGATAAGAAAAAAATGCTTTAAAATGTTAATGTACATCTGTGTTTTATAAAAAAAAAGTATAATAAAGTACTATGTATGTATAATAATTATTATTTTTTTAAAAATTTTACTTTTGATCTAAGCGCGGTTGACCTTGAAATATCAAAAATTTTCGCCTACGGCGCATTTTGCCAGACCATGCAAGTCAAGGGGCCTCCAAAGAAGTTAGCCCCAGGCCTAACATTACCCTTAATCTGGCTCTATGTAAAGTACGATGTTGACCCCCCCCCCCATATAAAAGTTATAGCTACGTCCGTGGTGTGGAGCGCCCATATAAGGAAGAATTTTTTGAATCAAGCTTGGTATGCTATTATTATGGTTTGATACCTTTAATTTCCCGGTTAACTCCTGCGGTGCAGGGGCGGAAAATTATAACTCTTATTTAGTTTTCCACTTGCAAATACTTCATTCAAGTATGCAAATAAATATAGTATACTAGTAATAACAATACTATATAATTAAAGATTAATTTAATTTTAAGTTTTTAATTATGATTTGATAATGGGAACGCGTTGTTCTGCAGTAATCCACATACCCCTCTACTATTTTGATATAAAGAGATTTTATAAAAAAAAAATTGTAGGGGTGTTATGTGAACAATACAAAATTTTTATTTTTAATTTTCAATTTTTTTTTGTACTATTTTAATAGGAAATTTAAAATTTTTTCTATAACTCTATATGTGAGCAGCAACCAACTGCACGTTTACCATTTGCACACTCACAATCATGTGTATCGTGAGATCCCAGAATATCCAATTGAATTGGGATTATATTCAATAAAACAATAACGGCACTCTGTACAATTTACATGTATCGATTGAACTATTAATTTTAAAAGTTTTGAATCGTCTTTTAAGTAATAGTAAATATTGAAAATCTTAATCATCATCACATCATTGCCGTGATTTGATATTTGTCAGTATTTGATCTGCGAATTCTTGATCACTGACTAATCATTTTCCAAATCGGTTATTTAAAATTTAAACGGTTATTTAAACCAAATGGTCCCAAAAACCAGTTTACTTTGTAAGATTGGTGGTTTTTTAAATGACCGATTTGTAAAACGAAAGGAAAATGAAAATGAATTCTCAGCCTGTAATAAATATACATAGTGAGTGATAGTTATTAAAAGATTCTCAGATCTAATTGATTACATGTTATAATAAAATGCAAAATATATAAAATTGAATTATAACTTACGTAATTTTTACAAAATACTTTGAATTGATAGTTTATGACACTTTTGTTCGAGCAAGCGTGTTTCTATCTTTACTGGATTCTCATCAGATAAACCTTGTATAATAAGGTAACATTTTCACATGTTGCTAACTAATCCATTTCATTATTATGATTTTCATTATTGTTGCTGGTTTATATATCTAGCATTAATTTTAGTTCATTCAATTCATTCATTGTTTACTTTTTGGTTCTACCATAAATAGGTACATATACTGCCCTGCTTAGCGAGAGTGCCGTATGTGCAAAAATGACCAAAATGAGTTATTGGTATATTTGTACACTACGAGCAGACTGCCACCTCTTTACCAAGCAAAAACGACGTATTTCCCACAACTAGTGGAATTATTCGTAGATTGTGTTTGCCGTATATACAAAATTTGGTATAAATAGTAAATAAAAACGCAGTATCTGCAGTATACTAAGCAAAAGTGCAGCATATGCTTTGTATAAGTATAGGGGAGATGTATGCAATCAGAGTCAGTTGGCAATGGTGATCACCACAAAATAACGAAAACCGAATGCAGGGGTGTAATGCCAACATACCCACGCGCTAACTTTGGGGGATTCCCGTACGCGGGTGGTGTCTCGCTCAGTTCGGGCAACGCGCTGGAGAGATACAGACGAGTGACGATTTCGCGCTATTTTGATCTAATTTTTCTAGAGGGTAAATCCGAAGGTAAGTCTTAAATTACTGAATTTTTATTTCTGTACTTTTGATATGTAATAATGGTAACATTTTATTTTGCGATTTAAATTCTAGATTGTTACTATAACTTAAAGTTTTTCGTTAGGATTCTTTTTTTCTCCTTTCCGCCCATGTATGTAATCGGGGTCAGGTGATTTAAATTGCCTGCAAAGCTATGAAAAACAAGGGAAAAGGAGTAAGAAAGAAGAGCAAGCCACAGAAGGTTAGCACCGAAAACGTTAAGAAGAAAATTTTGCAGGAATCGAATAATACTTCGACGTCAGACGTTACCACGGACGAGTTATGTCAAGATGATGAAGACCCGTGTCTTGTATGTGGTGAATTTGGACAAGACTACGAAATTTGGTATTGGTGCACTTCTTGTGGGCTTGGGCTCATGCCAAGTGTACCTGGGTGGGAATCATCGCGCAATTATGTGTGCGATATGTGTTTATCACCATTGTATGCAAGCTGATCATCATTGCCAACATATGTTGACAATGGTGATCAAACCTGACTTTTTTTTACGTCTTTATTGTTCCAAAATTGATAAGCCAAAGTGATTTAAGTTGAATTCAATTAATAGTTAAATATGTAAAGTTTATCATAAAAACATAAAAATTAATAGTTGATTAATGGATTTCGTTCTATTTCAATTCTTGCTTAAGTGATCCTCATTACCTACATCTCCCCTACTGCACTCTTCGTTAGCACTTGTCAGTATGTGCGTGCACATACGACATTTTATCTTCGTAATTGCAATACAATTTCTACAGTATACCAATATAAAATAAATATCTAAATGATCTACATGTTATATTAAAATGCAAAAATTAAATAAAATTGAATTTTAACTTACGTAATCCAATACAACGGTTTTTCTAGCAGAAAACATTGTTATGTATGAAATTTGACCATTGTAGAAAATTCAAAATGTTAAAGTTACTTAAGAAATATGTGTTTCACTACGCCATTGGCCCTACGGTTTCTTGGCCAGAGTTAAATCTAAGAAGTCGAATATCTCAATATGGCTGTTTTGTACATACGGCACTTTCGTTAAGCAGGGCAGTATATTGCTACGAACTCGCTACGAAGCTCTTAATCTCTCGTTGGGCGCCAAAATAAATTTTGATATTTAAACAACTAATAATGTTTTCAATTAATAAAGGGTATTTAGTAGGTGATAAATTTATTAAAAATAAAAAATCTTAAATGCACTGCTTCGCAAATATGGTTATTATAAATAAACATTTAAAATTTTATAAATAAAATTTTATTATAAATAAACTTCGCCAAACGTAAAAATGTTCACGATAAATTTATTTAAAAAAATTTATGAATATTTGACGAAAATACTTGAACAATGTAACAATGATAACGTGTTGTGTGAGTAGGTGAATAATGTGTAACTTTATTGGGTAGGTTGGCAGTAGACAAAGAGATATACACAAATAATAACAATTTAATAATTACTAACAAACATTACATATCAATAATAACACAATAAGACTGACCTGTTACCATCAAGGTGGATACTTGATGATAACAACCTACAAACAGATGCCTTTTATTTAGGACTGGTGATACCGTAGCTAGGTACATAGATAGGTAACGCCACCTATCTGTTACATTGTAAATTATATTTCAACACCTCCACTAGTTACAATGTAACTAGAATCCTAAACCCATCTTGCTAGTGCAAAACGCATGCTTCTCCCTTGGTAATCCTTTTGTTAAGGAATCTGCTACCATGTCTTCTGTTGCAATATGTTCAATTTTCAGTTGTCCGGTTTCTTGCTTTTCACGGACAAAGTGGTGCTTGACATCAATGTGTTTGGTTCTACATCTATAGCCTGCATTCTTGCTCAGGTCAACGGCTCCTTTATTATCGCAAAATATTTTGACACTACTCAAATTTCTTTCCAATTCGTTGTTGAGACCTTGAATGAAAATAGCTTCTTGTGTTGCAAAACTTAGTGCCATATATTCCGCTTCCGTAGTTGAAAGAGCTACTGTTGGTTGCTTTTTAGATGCCCAACTTATAGCACCTCCACTCATCAAAAAAATGTAACCAGCAGTAGATTTTCTATCATCTACATCTGCTGCCCAATCTGAATCACAATATCCATGCAAATCAGCATCTCCTTTTTTAAACGTTAGTTTAAAACTTTTTGTTTTTTGAAGATATCTAAAAATCCTTTTGATGGCACTCCAATGCGCTTTTCCTGGGTTATTACTATATCTACTAACTTTTCCAACAGCATATGCAATATCAGGTCGCGTTCCTTGTGCCGCATAAATCAAGCTTCCAATTGCTTCTTGATAAGGAACGTCAATGATTTCTTTATCCGTCTTTGGTTGCATATCTGTTGTTAGTACTTGATTTGCATCGAATGGTGTTGAGACATCTTTGCAGTCACTCATATTGAATCTCTTCAAGATTTCATTAATATATCTTTCTTGATCCAATGTTATAGTGCCATTTTCTTTATCTCGAATGATTTTTATTCCAAGGCAATAATGTGCCTCACCTAAATCTTTCATGTTAAATGATTTTATTAGTTCATTTTTTATTTCATTTTTCATTTCTTCGTCTTGAGAAAAAATCAAAATATCGTCCACATATACGGCCAAAATTAATATTTTGTTGTTCTTGTGCTTTATGTAAATACATGGATCAAATTTTGATTGTTCGAAATTTGATCGTTTAATAGTTTTGTCAAGTTCTTTGTACCAAACCCGACTTGCTTGTTTTAAGCCATTAATCGATTTCTTCAATCTACAAGTTCTTTTATCCGGTAATTCCATATAGATTTCTTCGTTTAATTTTGGATGCAAGAACGCCGTTACTACGTCCATCTGATCAATGTTCCAATCGTTTTTTGCTGCTAGGGCTATCAATAATCGTATCGAACTGTGTCGTACGACAGGCGCATATGTTTCATCGTAATCAATGCCCTCCTTTTGAGTGAAACCTTTAGCCACTAACCTTGCTTTGTATCGATCTATAGTTCCTTCAGCGGTAAGTTTAGTTTTAAACACCCATTTACTTTTGATAGCTTTTCGATCTTTTGGCACATCACACAGAATCCAAGTTTCGTTAGTTATATGGGCTTCCATTTCTTCATCGATTGCTCTTTTCCACTTTGCACTATCTTCATTTTCAAGAGCTTCTTTAAGTGTTATTGGATCACTTAAAACTGATTGGTAAACCACAAATTCCGAATTAAAAATATTTTTGTTGCGTTCAGCTACACGTTGTGAACGTCTTGGTAGATCAGTCGCTGTTTGCTCAGCCGGTGCTTCGACATTTTCGATAACATCATTATTAATGCTGACGGCTTCAACATCAATATCACTGTTATTTGCAGTAATGTCGCGAGGACTAATTACTTCATTATTACTGATGTCGTCTTTATTCACGTGTATTATTTGTACTGCTGATTGTGGAAATAATTCTTCGATAGGTTCTTCGGTACCAATGTTCATTAATTGGTCTTCAAAAAATACCACGTCTCGAGATATTTTTAGTTTTTTTGTTGTTGGGTGAACAAACCTATATCCCTTAACCGTTTCGCTATATCCCACAAAAATGTATTCCTCTGCTTTTTTATCGAATTTTTTTTTGAATACTTTTGGTATGTGAACTAGCGCTTTGCAACCAAATATTTTTAAATGCGATAAATTTGGTTTTTTGTTGTTCCAAGCTTCTTCTGGTGTCATACGATTTAATTGCTTCGTCGGACATCTATTCTTCAAGTATGTTGCTGTAAGTATCGCTTCTGCCCAAAATTCAGGTCCTAATTTCGCTTCTATTAGCATACACCGTGCACTTTCAACCAATGTTCTATTGAGTCTTTCCGCAACTCCATTTTGTTGTGGTGTATATGGGACACTTGTTTGATGTTGAATTCCAAATCTTTTTAAATGGGACAGTAGTTCTTTATTTACATATTCAGTTCCATTATCTGTACGTAGGCACTTGATTTTTGCTTCACTTTGATTTTCAACAAACCACTTGAATTCTAAGAATTTTTTTGTAACTTCACTTTTGTTTGTAAGACAATAAACAGTTGTCTTTCTTGAGAAATCATCGGTGAATGTCAAAAAATATCTTGCACCACCAATCGATGCTGTATTCATCGGACCACATACATCCGAATGAATCAGTTCAAGCTTATTTGTTGCTCGAGACGCGCCATGTTTATTAAACGGTGCCCGTGATAATTTTCCTTTTACACAAATTTCACATGGTTTACTGTTTTTATCTTTGATCGCAACACCTTCAACTAAACCATTGTTTAACAAGTTCATAGCTACACGATTTATATGTCCTAACCTTCGATGCCATAACGCATGAGAGTTATTTATTTTCACAAAATTCACAGAATTAACCGAATTGTTCAATTTGTAAACACCTTTTTCTAATCTTCCACTACCAAGCACATCTTCGTTGTTAATGTTTATGTTCAACCTTGTAATTCTACAGCCATGTCTTTCATCGAACACTAGAGTATTTCCATTTTTAACCATTTGACCAACCGAAATCAAATTTTTCTTAACTCCTGGAACATGAATAACCTCTTGAAGTGCTAATGTCTTATTACCAATAAGATCAATTTTTACTTGACCTTTACCAACACTATTCAACGTTGTACCATTTGCCACTTCGATGCTACAATTATCGTAATTTTTATAGTTCTCAAAGTTATTAACATTTGCCGATAAATGCACTGAAGCACCCGAATCCAAAATCCAATCACTATTGTCATTGCACAAATCACTACACATACCAATAAACTGAGTACTTTCTGATCTTCTACTATTATGATATTTTGAATTCTTCCGATGAGGACAAGTATTAGCTTTATGACCAACGTTGTTGCACTTATAACATCGAATTTCTTTATTCTTCGATCCCATTGGTCCATAAACATTATTTGATTTATTTTTGTTTTTGCTATAAAACGCACTTGATTCTGCAGTTGTTGCTTGAATTTGCTGTACATTTGGTTGTAACAATAAATTTTTCACGAATTCTACAGTTGTACTTTGTTTCGATCCTTGTATACCTAACAATAATGGTTGATATTCTTCAGATAATCCAGCCAACATTAAACCACCAATAACATGATCTTTAAAAGGTTCACCAATTGTCTCTAACTGATCGGCGATATTCAACATTTTATTGACATAATCTTCCATCCCGTTGCAATTTTCGAGTCTTATTTTAAACAACTGCGAATATAAACTTATTAAATGCAACGTACCCGATTGTTCATAAATTCGACTTAATTTGTCCCAAGCTTCTTTCGCTGTCTTCACATTTTTTATTTCAGCTGCTGCTCCAGGTTTGATCGACAAATTAATCTTGGCAAGAACTCGTTCGTCTAAATCGGCATCTAATTTTGAATCGGGTGTAGGTACCACGTACTTCCACATACCAGCATCAATTAAAAAATTTTTCATGTTATGCTTCCATTCACTGTAATTGTCTCCGTTTAAATGTTTGCTTTCAGGCAATCCTCCCATCGTTACAATTGTCGACCTCGATTCGGTCCTTTCGTTTAATCTCAATTGCAACTGTGCAATTTGTTGTTGCAAATTCTCCAATAATTGCGAACTTTCCATAATTTTTATTTGTAAATTTTGGTCGCAATATTTGCACAAATCCAGAAAATTAAATCAAAACTTTAAACGTATTCTCTTATTTCGTTACTGGGCCCATAACCTATTGGGTAGGTTGGCAGTAGACAAAGAGATATACACAAATAATAACAATTTAATAATTACTAACAAACATTACATATCAATAATAACACAATAAGACTGACCTGTTACCATCAAGGTGGATACTTGATGATAACAACCTACAAACAGATGCCTTTTATTTAGGACTGGTGATACCGTAGCTAGGTACATAGATAGGTAACGCCACCTATCTGTTACATTGTAAATTATATTTCAACAAACTTCAACCTAAATTTCTAACTACACAATCAACAATAAACAACACAACGGAAAATAATGAAATATAGAAATTGTCCGAGTATTCAAAAGGTAGATAATTTGATTACGACCTTAACTGGTTCTTCTAAATTTGTGGCAAAAGAGGGATGAGACCACTCTCAATTACACCTCTCATTATTTTCTTTCCCAGCATGCGCCGCTACTATGCCTGACACAACTCTTGCTCGAAGTTTAATTTCCGAAGAACTCCCCGAAACTTGGACGCGTTGATGAGAATGAAGATGACTTTAAATATCGACCCTCTCGTTTGGTAGGTATTTTTGACTTTAAATATCGACCGTCTCGTTTGGTAGATATTTTTGACTCTAAACATCGACCGTCTCGTTTGGTGGGCATTTTTGACTTTAAATATCGACCGTCTCGTTTGGTAGATATTTTTGACTGACTGCTTGCGCCTTGCTATTCGATTCCTTTCCATGGAAATGGACCATTTAGCACTTGTATCTTTAATTAATAATTCCATCGGACGAGAGTTTTATTTCTATCTTTAATTAATTTTTGATTTGCTTCATTGCACACTTTTTAATGTTTATACTCAGCAAAAACAGGAACTTAGCCCATTAAGTACCAGACTGATAATTTCTGAAAATTTAAAAATCATCTTGAAAGCTAGAAAAAAATTACACAAGTTTTAATTCTTTCTAAAAATTGTTAGTCCTACTATCCTCAAATGAGGACACTGGTACTTAATGGGTTAATTTAATTACAAAAAGCCTAAAATTAGGTTATCGTTGGTAAAGTTTTTTGACCTCCAGGACCCTCTGTACAACTCTCAGGATCGTGGAGTTCCCTCTCACTGAGAAACTTTCTCTTGATCCCGGGTATCTTCGTAATATATTTGTTAATATAATAAAAATAATTTTAAATTTTTATTTTTGATGATCTTCTACCACTTTTTAGAATTTGAAAAAATTATATGTTTTAGATTAATACCGAGAGATTTTATAAAAAAAAATTGGAAAGGTTTTATTTCGAAAACGCATACTTTTATACTTTTTTTTGATAGGAAACTTCAAATTTTTTTTCTTTAACTCGGTTACAGCTATAAGAGAAGGTTCCCATTGATTGGACGATATCGATCCAGTAGTTCCCAAGAAAAAAATTATTTTCGATTTTTCGTTTTTTTATGATATCTCGCGAAAAAATTAATATTTTGAGCTAAAACGTTGTGAGTGGCGTTTTGAACTATACTTACATAACACACTTAAAGGATAAAATTTTCGGAGCGGGGTCACTTTTCATGTGCTTATCCGGCTATGCCCTTTTCGTACTTTTTAAAGTGCCTTTTTCCGAATTTTTTGTGCTTATTTATTCGGTCCCTAGTTATGGCTATACCATCCTTCTAGCTTTTTAACCATTTCACGAATCACGCACGACGTTCCGGTACCAGCGCTACAATGCAGAGTTTGTTTTGACATTTTCCGCCGAGTTGATTATCCAAATATTGCGGAATTGCAGCTTGTTCACTGCTTAGTTGAAATTCTTGGCACGTTACTGTAGAAGAAGCTTGCTGGTGAGTTTCTTTTGTACTCATTATGAAGTTTAGATTATCTTCAATGTTTGGATATTTGTTGATCACAGAATACAAGTCAAAGTTACGGTCAAGGTCTCGGTGTCCCAACACCGTGTCACTTTTTGCTTGCTTTGGAAAAGCAGATGCAATTGCCATTCAATCGTGTTGATCTAATTCTGGTGTTGGAATAGAATCGTCATCGTTCTCATCGGTAATGCTTTCTGGGAGTTCCCATATTCTTAGTGGATTTGCTCGAAAAGTTTCTTTCCAAGTTGCGGCGAGTTTGAAGTCGTTTGAATTTCCTCTCCATGCTTTATGAAGTAGAATTTTTTGTTTGTAGAATGTTTCATCTTTTTATACACTTACTTTCATTTGTTTTTCTTAATTAAAATAAGTGTTTAATTTTTTCCTATTGTGCGGTTTTTCTATTAATTATCAAGGCGTGATACGCCGTCTAATCACTAGCTTAAAACATGTGGGTCAAAGTTACCCCAGATGAAGGTATCTACTTAGAACCAATCATTTGGAATTCTTTTTTGTTTAAAATTGCGCTCCTAGGGTGTTACTATATAAATAATATATTTAATTGAAATATAAAAAAAAATCGGCTATGTAGACATCGCATAACTTTCCCCATAGATGGCGTTTACGTCAAAAGCTTATGTCAAGTTGACAGTAACAAAAGGTGGTCTAAAAGAAATTGACACTTAAACTTTTTTTATTTTGTCATCATTTCCGCAATTTTCAACGGATTTTCATCATTTTCAGCTGGCCTCTAAGTTGTTTACATGTTTATGCCGAATTTCATGACATTTGATTTCGCGGTTTAACCTGCGCGATTGATACTATTTTTATTAGTACCCTAACGACCACATACTGACGTACAGACAAACATGTTACTAAAATTCACACAATCGTATCAGAACATGATAAGAAACATTTTAATACCAAAATTTCTATATGTAATTTTTGAGTGGATTACAATACTTTCCCTTATACATATCTACGTATACGTAATGGGGAACTTAATATTACATTTACAGATTAGGATATTGCAGTGGAATGTCTCAAATAATTAAACGAGGCTGATTTAAACGCATTATTTTAAAAATAAAAAGTTAGGATTGAAATTTGAATTTCGACACCAATTGAACAAATGGGAAACAGAAAATTAGCACGTTTACATGCGGCCGTTAGGTCGCCCTAAGGTTAGATCGATCTAAGCTAGCTCGGTTCTAAGTTTTACAAACAGGTGTATTGCGATGCTCAAAAACGTAAAACGTATCGTAATACAAAAAAAACTTAAATAGTTACCTTTTGAACACCCATCACTTGTTGTAAAGCTTGCGATTCTTTTAATTATTTTTATGTTGAGAAATTAAGCAAGTTATTTAAATCAAAAATATAATTTAATCAGTAATAAAAACGAAATTTCAAGATTTTACAGAAAGGCACAGTTTGATCAAGTTGTAATTTATAAGAATTATTATAGTTAATTGAGATGTTTTTAATATTAAGCCGCATGACATCGGCTCACCAAATAAGTCAAATACACCGTATCTGGAACTTTAATCTTATTTATTCGAGTAATTCTTTCAACTTTCTAGATAAAGTTCCAAATTTGATGGCAAAAAATACAAATTTTAAAATAATCAATTTTATCGTGGTATCACTAATCGTAAAATTAATCGTTTTTGCGTTTTAAAATGTTCTCACCCTATTTATTTTTGAAGTTTTCTTAAATTTGCTGCTGTTTGTTCATTTTCATTTCTTGGTTTCTTATTTTTCTTTTTATGTTTTCACCTGCTGTGGTGAATAAATTTTGTATTCTTCTTCTTCTTATCAATTATTACTTGCACAAAACACTCTTACTCTGAGTTTGTAATCTCAGGTAAGTAATTATTATAATCATATAATTTATCAATTAATTAATTAAATTTTTAATCTTATTTTAAATTTTTGACTCTGGGCTTTTAATTTCGAAACTTCTCGAAACAACGGCCTTGCCCAGAATGAGTTACTTTTAAAAATTTTCTCTCCCTCCTTCATTTTTGTTAGTTAGCAAATTTTTAACGTTTGAAGTTGTAGTGGTGGAATTTGTAGATTCGGCGCATTATTTCACTCACATAAATTTTAAACACTTAACAAATTTTAGAGTGCCAATCGATTGTTTTGATAAATTTGGCGTTTGTCTTTTCATTTAAAGATCGTGGACCAAAAACATCTTTTTTATTTAAAATGCTGAAAATTTTAATACAAGCTCTCCCAAATGTGTTCTTCTTTCTTAATAAAATCAAAAATATGTGAAACCGAATTAATTATCATCATAAAAATTAATCAAAGAATAATCTCAAGTTCTTACAACAAAAATTTAAATTTTAAAAGGTTTAACCTTAATCCCTGTTTTTAAATAATTAATCATAATAAAAGATCTGGGTTAAAATGAAACATGACAGTATACATGCAATTAGTTAGTTCGAACTGAAAGCGGTGTTACCAACTAAATCATTTCTAACGTCGTCATTATCTCCAGTTAATCTAAATTTTTTATTTTCGAATTCCTTCTTTTCCATTGCAAAAATATTCAACAACACCAAACATAAGTATACCTAACCTTTAAGATTCGAAAAGCGTCAACAAGTAGTAATAATAACAGAATATTTATTATAACCCATATTATTGTCAAATATGGAGTCCTCAATATGAAACTAGTATCCGCTTTATAGTATAGACTATAGAGCGTGTAAATCGTTAGTTTCTGAAGTTTCTACACTTGAAAAAATATGGAATTTATCCTGAAAGAGGAATGGATCACAAGGAATTGTTGAACGCTGTGGGAAGGAAGAGCTGTGCGAGCAGAAGAAAATTGCGATTTTAGCCAACGTGCGCACAACGATATAGTTTGTAAATGACTGTATCGAATAACTTTGATTACATTATAGTAATACCTTAAATAAAAACACCCGTAGGCTGGTGTCTGATAACAGTTCCACACCTGATAATAGTTAAATAAAAAAGCTGGTGCATTTAAATAGACGAAAGCTGGTTTCTACATCTTTCCTGCCCCAGCGGACGGCTTTAGCCCCGGCCTACGGCCAGTAGATTTTGATTTTTCATCTTAGTATTATGTCAACTATTATCTGACAAATTTTCAACCGGGATCAAAGCACTGAAAACTCTTTTTTTTTTACATGCGTTTTAGGCTGCTGTTGCCTTACTCCCCAACGATGGTCCACTAAACTAACTAATTCCACAAAATCTTTGTCATCCGTTAATTCGTTTAAATTATCTCATAATGACATTACTGATAAATTTAAACTGTCACTATTTTATAGCAATGACAAGACAAAGTGTAAGTGATCTATGGAAGAAATTAATCGGTAGAGTACAACAACCACGCGAGAATGTAGAAGCGTACTTTCACTAAAAATATAAATTGTGCTGCGATGTTAAGCTAGAGTTTAATGACGCTAAGGAACAAATATTAGCGGGTTTACTTCGAAAAGACTTTTTGCCGGGTCTATTAACAAACAAACACTAGGACGCGAACGAATTGTTACACGATGTATTAGTATTACATAGAACAATAGCGCCCGCGATGAGGACGTCAAGACCAAGCATTTATCAGGGTGAAATGTCAAATCAATTTTCCCGATCAAAATGTTACAATTGTGCGGAATTCGGTCATTACTCAAAAGATTGCGGGAAAACGAAAAACAGTAATTTATGTTTCTTGTGTAAGAAAGGAATTCATTTTAAACGCGATTGTCCCTTAAACCGAGCATCGAACGAAACAAGCAGACGCTGCGGTGTCATGCAAGTGGAACAAAGCGCGGATTGTAGTCAATCAATCGAGAAGTTTTTAAGAAAGGCAAAAATGAATGACCTGGAAATGAATTCGTTCATTGACAGTGGAAGCGCGGTGTGTACGATCATATCAAACAGCGTAAATAAACTACCAGGGTCGCGTTTCATAATAGTACTAATACTATTAGTTGGAAAGTACAAGTTGAATATTATCAATATTAAGAAATTATGGAGGATGATTTTTGGCTATGCTTTTAGAATAGGTTATTTCATTAATAAGTACCAAAAACCACGCAGCTAGCTGTTCAGATTAACGATTTGAAGAGTATTTAAAGTCACTTGTAACTTGTAATATTAGTAAATTTTCATTATGAAACAGGGCCCAGGAGCGATAAAGAAACCAACGCGCGAGAAACTTTTTGGGTTTGCTAATCAAACTCAAATAGTAAAACAGTACATCGAGGTAACGATTGAATTGGATAGAGCGCGATTGGAAGCGGTAAAAATGTATGTGGTACCAAACTCAGCGTAACAAACAGAGGTGATAATTGGGCGTTATTTCACAGAAAATGAAGGAATATCTTACGCAAAAACTGGAGACAATTTGGCTTTCGGGTCGAAGACAGACTTTCCATTCGGAAATATGGAAATTTGTGAATTGTCGGAGCGGATAAAAATACGAAGCGTAACGAATCGGAAATTAAAATCACTAAGTATAAATTTAGTGAATTTTGAGTGCGATGGTGACAAATTTGACGTACTCATCATAAACAATAGTGACACGGAAAAATTCAGAAATGCAGGTCAGTGCGTTGGGAGGGTACACCGAGAAGACCTAGAGGATAACGGGAGTGTGTGGCGCCAGACGGACAAGGTTGCTACAGATATGAAACCGATTACCTTAGACATGCTAAATGTCGACCCAGGCATTTCCGCGAGTGACAAAATAAAACTATTAAAATTATGTCAAGAGTTCAGATCGAGTTTCGTGTTCAATCTCAAAGAACTTGGGGTAACCAATCTAATGAAGGTAGACATTTTCGATGATAGTGTTCCCGTGCGCGCAAACCCTTATCGGACAAATTTAAAGCAGAGAGAAAGCATTAATAATATTATTAAAGAATGGAAGGAATGCGGAATTGTAAGCGAAACGAATTCGGCGTACGCGAGTCCCGTTTTATTGGTAACTAAGAAAACAGGAGAACCGCGATTAGTGATCGACTTTAGGGCGCTGAATCGCAACACAAGGAAAACTAATTTTCCAATTGCAACGGTGGAAGAACATTTGGAGAATATGAGCGGGTAATATTTGGGTTTACAAATGCACTATACGAATTTAGCAAATTGATAAACTTGGCGTTAGGTTCACTAAGAAATCAAGTAGCGATGTCCTACCTGGATGATATAATTGTTCCTACAAAGACTTGGGAAGAAATGTTAGGAAAATTAGGATTGGTTTTCGAGGCGTTAAAAAGAGCTAATCTTACATTGAAGTTGCGAAAATGCGAGTTTGGGCGTAAAACGGTTGAGTATTTAGGCTTTGTAATTTCAGAAGGCGAACTGCGACCAGGAAGCGGCAAAGTACGAGCGATTGACGAATTTCAAACTCCGAAAAACGTTTTCTAGGTCTCACGTCGTATTTATATAGCGTATGGCAAACACAAAAAGAAAAGAAAAAAGCAATTACATGTTAATGCATACATAGTCATATATTAATATTCAGACTTTCAATCCAAGTGGTAGCTGGTGGAGCGGATCTCAGGAAGTCCTCGTATTTCAGACGCTTTGTGAAAAATTACGCGATATGGGCGAAACCCTTGAGTGATTTAACGCGCAAGCAAATTTTATTTAATTGGGATGAAAAAGAACAAGGTGCGTTTAACGATTTAAAAACAGTGTTAACAACGGAACCGGTATTAAAATTGTATAATCCACGAGCGACCGAAACGGCTTTATTTACAAACGCGAGTGCGAACGGTCTTTCGGGTATTTTAACACAAAAACAAGGCGATAGCGCTGAAATGCATGCAGTTTATTATGTGAGTAAAAAAACAACCGAAGTGGAAAGCAAATACCATTCTTCAAAATTAGAACTCATGGCGATTGTTTATTATGTAGAGCGGTCAAGAAATTTTTTAATTGGAATTTATTTTAAGGTATTCACAGATTGCCAAGCGTTAGTATATTTAAATACGAAAAAGACGGGAAATTCACAGATCGTGCGCTGGTATAATTTACTTAGCGAATATGACGTGGAACTAAAATACAGTGCCGGGACTTAAAATGTGTCATGCGGATGCATTATTGCAAACTTTGGATGAAAATGAGTATATCCTAATGATTCAACGGAGTGACCGAACGCTAGTAGAGATATTCGACATCTTAGGAAAACCACTCGAAGATTGAACGAAGTACGAAAGATCAATAGTGTCAGGTTACGAACTGCGAGAAGGAAAGTTATACCGGATAGTTAAAAGTGACGATCAGAAAAAACTATTACTATACGTGATTCCACGTTCATTGCGTAAAAGCATTGCAATCAAGTACCACGACCTAATTGGACATTTTAGCGTTGACAGAACGTGTGCGAAAATTAGGGAGACTTATTGGTTTTCTCAAATGAAAAGGTACATTAGACAACATGTTAACATGTGTGCAGAGTGTATAATTAATAAGGTACCGGGCGGTAAACTAGCGGGTGAATTACATCCAATTCCGCCACCAGCGGGACCATTTGCGAGAGTACATGTGGATCACATCGGTCCACTTACGAAAAGTGACTCGGGAAACGTGCACATATTAGTGTTGGTAGTCGCGCTTACCAAATATGTGAAACTTTACCCAGTGCCCAGTACGCGGAGTGACTTTACGATTCATGCGTTGGAAAATTTCATAAACCAATACGGAATTCCAGAAAGAATTGTCTCGGATAGAGGAAGCAGCTTTACTTCGGGGACATTTAGGAAGTTCATAGGAAAACTTGGGATAAAACATACCTTAAATAGTAGCCAGTGGCTGAGAGCGAATGGTCAAGTAGAGAGGGTAAACCGTACACTAATTCGGCGGTCACGATAACGATGGAAAATGAGGAAGCGTGGGACGAAGTGACCTCGGTAGTTGAACGTAATTTGAATATCGCGCCAAATCAAACTACTACAATTATGCAACGCATTTAAAGCCAATCCGAGAATTAATCTTTTTTTTTTTTTTTTTTTATTTAACTCCTTGATACAGCAATCTATCACATGATAACAAGCTTATTTAATGAAAGAAAAGAAAGACATGTTAGGAGTGTTCCAGTGAACACTACATATTCTAAATTAACTCATTACAGTTATGCATGTACTAATAAGTATATAATGTATAGACTCTAATTATTATTATTAATGAAACTTAAAGTTTTTTAAATTATCAAAATCTGTTCATGAGGTCAGTGGGTCTAAACCTTTTTAGTCTGCGTACTTCATCACTAGGCACTATTAGTTGGTTTGCAAGGATGTTCGGGTGCACTGTAAGTCTCTCTCGGTAATTTACACTAAACCTCTTGACTTCCTCCCTAACCGAAGCAATAGGAATATCGCGTTGTATGACTTTGTTTGGTATGTACCGAGGTGCATCAACGATCGTCCGTAGTACCTTGTTTTGAAATCGTTGAAGGATTTCTAGATTGGATTCAGCTGCCGAGCCCCAAAGTTGGATACCGTACGTCCAGATTGGCTTGATTATTGCCCTGTAGAGTAATAGTTTATTTTCAAGAGAGAGTTGTGACTTTCGACCAATGATCCAATACATTTGGCTGAATTTGATTCCAAGCTGTTTGCGTTTGTTAAATATATGTTTCCGCCAAGTAAGTCTTCTGTCAAGGTGAATGCCGAGATACTTAGCATCCGTCGCTTGTGGTAATATGCAATTATTTAGTTTGACAGGGGGGCAAGTATCTCTTTTCATGGTAAAGGTCACATGCACCGATTTAGTTTCGTTAGCCTTAATACGCCACTTTTCAAGCCAACTCTGGATCATGTTTAGGTTTGTCTGCAGGTTTTTGGATGCTGTTACCGAATCTTCGTGGGATGATAGTATTGCAGTATCATCTGCAAATGTCGCTACTGTAGTCGAACTTGATGTTGGTAGGTCAAGTGTATACAGCAAATAAAGGATGGGACCCAGGATGCTTCCCTGTGGCACTCCAGACTGGATAGGATGAAGAACAGTCAGTTCAGATCCATGTTTGACAAAGAAATGTCTATTGGTTAGATATGATTTAAGGATTAGATAATGATGATAAGGAAGATTTTTCTTCAGTTTGTAAAACAATCCGTTGTGCCATACCTTGTCGAAGGCCTGGCTGATATCAAGAAAAGCCGTTGAGCAAAATCGTTTTGTTTCGAGATCCCTGTTAATTTTTCTGACCAATCTGTGCACTTGTTCGATGGTTCCATGCTTGTTTCGGAATCCAAATTGATGGTTAGGAATCAATTTTCGTTTTTCTATTATAGGTAGTAATCTTTGCAGTAGAAGCTTCTCGAGAACTTTAGCCAGCACAGGTAGCAAGCTTATTGGCCTGTATGATTTGACATCTTCGTCTTTTTTACCCGGTTTGAGGATCATAACTATTTGAGCCACTTTCCATTGATTAGGGAAATGATTGATTCTGATAACGGCGTTGAAAATTTGAGTGAGAGCTTTAATGCACTTACTGCTTACCTCCTGTAAAATTCGACCAGTGATAAGATCAAAGCCTGGTGCTTTATTTGGATTTATTACTTTGTTAATAATTCTGTCGACTTCGCCCTTTCTGAACTTTTTAATTGGTAAATCCATTTGATACGGTGTCTCTAGATATTCATATATTTCGTTATCATTGGTTTGTTGTAGTTGAAGGATTTGGTTGGAATGTATTCGCTAAATGTTTAGCAAAAGCATTTGCTTTCTCTCCGTCGCTTCTGGCCCATCCATTATTTTCATCTTTAATAGGAGGAATATGCTGTTGTGGTCTTTTTAATTTCCTGGTGGCTTTCCACAGGGAGTACTCAGTCGCTTCCGTTGCACTGAGAGTTTTCAGGTATTCTTGGATTCCTTGGTTTTTATTATCTGTGATCATTTCATTTAGCTCCCTACCAGCTTTGTTTAATTTAGTTTTATCTTCGGGGTATCTAGTTTGTTGCCATCTTTTGCGTAGTTCCCGCTTTTCAGCTATTTTCTGCCTTATCAAGTATGGTGTTTCTTCCTTAATGTATTTATTGTAGGTATCGGGGGTTGCCTCCCATGCAGCTTGTTGAATATTGTTTGTTATCATATTTACTGCTTTCTCTAGATCATTTTCAGTTTTCAGGGGGACATCCAGTGTGATCCTTTTGTCGAGCTCCTCCCTGAACAAATTCCAATCAGTTCTTTTGCTGGTAAGCGATGGTTGTTTTTCTTTCTGTAAAATTTTATGAAAAATACTAAGAATTATCGGCGAGTGATCAGAGGAGAGATCCAAACAGGATTCCGCTTTAACTTTTTTGATATCGATACCTTTCACAATACAGAAGTCGATTACATCAGGTAGCTTATTCCTATCAGTTGGCCAGTAGGTTGGTTCTCCGGTACTAATGCTCACCAAATTATTCGCACTCATGGCTTTGGCCAATTCTCTACCCTTTGATGTTGTCAGCCTGGAGCCCCATACACGATTTTTGGCATTGTAATCGCCACCAGCTATGAATCGGTTTCCTAGAGTGTTAAAGAAACGTTCAAAGTCGATTTTTTTGTTGTTATATTTCGGTGGACAATAGATAGCAGAGGCAGTGAATTCTCCCGATTTATCATCTAGTACTACACTGGTAGCTTGTAGCCATTCCTTTTCATACTTATCAGTTTCATGATGTTTGATGCTGTCTCGTATGATTACTGCTGTACCACCATGAGCTTTACCTACTGTGGGATGTTTAGTATGATAGACTTTGTATTTAGGTATTTTAATATAGTGTTTGTGTGTAAGATGAGCTTCCGAAATCAACATTATGTCTATTTCTTGATTAATTAGAAATGTTTTTACCTCTTGTAAGTGTTGATTGAGTCCGTTGGCGTTCCAGACAGCAATTTTATATTTGTGGTGCTCTGCCATTATTATTTGCGTTGACAAGTGCGGTTAGTAGGTTTAGCATTGTGTTCAAGTTTTTGGCATTTTCTTTGTTTTGCTCAATAAGTTCTCTTATTAAGTTTTTGAGTTCACCTATGTCGTTGTTGGGTTGATTAGAAGTTTGGTTTGTTGGTCCCGCATTGGTTAGTTGAGGATTATTATGATGTACTTCCTGTGCATACGGCATTTCGTGCCGAGTAGGAAGTTGTGGAAAAGCAGCATTGTAGTTTTCTATCCTATTATATCCCCAAGCATTTTGTTGTGGTTGTTGGTTTGGTATTATTTCGCTTGGTTGGTTTGTTTTCTTCTTCCTAAGAGATGGGTATAGTCGTTCTTGCAACTGTTTATGGACTACACAACCTCGATAGTTTGCCGGATGATTTTGATTGCAGTTTACACATTTGACTTTGTCATCCCTTACTTTTCGTTCGCATTTTGAAGTTTCATGACTGCCTGCGCATTTAACACAGCGATATGTCTTTCGGCAGTAGTTTTTTGTATGCCCGTAATCCTGGCATCTCGCGCATTGTGGGATGATGCGTTTGACATGTGGTGGTTCGAATTTTACTGTTGACTTGTCCAATTCTACAATTTTATATATTTCCTTATTGTTTTCGTTGGTTTTGAGGTCTACATAAAACATTGACGATGGCTGCTTGGTTTCTCTGTGCTTTATATTATAAACATTTGTTACTTCATGCCCCAATATCTTCAAGTTGGCTATTATTTTTTCTGTTGGTGTTGAGGGATGTACTCCCTTAAGTACAGTCCGAAAGCTTCTTTCTTCCTTGAGTTTGTACGTGACATATTGTGTTTTCTTATTATCAAGGGCATCAAGAATTGCTTTGAAGTGCTCTGATTTTAGTATCTGCAACTTTACTTTACTGTCAGGCAGAACCTTTAATCTATACTCATCTTTTACAACCTCTTTAATAAGATTTTGTAGTGGGACAATATCTCCCACTCCGTGAATAGTTATGGGTGGTGGTTTGCGTTCGAAGTCTTGTGGTTCTTGGTTTTGATGTGCGTTATTATCTTCCTCTTCGCTTAGGTGTTCAAATCTATTTTGTGTCTCTACTGGATTATTTAACCAATAATCAGAGATTATTGTTTGTTTTTTAGGTTTTCTGGGTCTTGGTTCTCCTGGACTGTTTCCACGTCGTCTTTTTTTTTTATTTTGATGAAATGTGTAACCATCATTCTCTTGGTTAATTTGTTGAAATTGTTGGTTTGGCATGATCGAATAATTTGAAGCAGTAAGTGGTGTCCCAATATTGTATTCATTAAGAGTTGGCAAAATCGGTGGTATTGTCTGGGGTTGGAGGGTTATTTGCTGCATTTGCTGTTGAGGTCCTTGGAGTTGTTGATGATATTGTTGCATAGGATCGTAATAATTTTGAATTAATGAAGGCGCCAATGTTGGTTGTAGCTGAAGCAGGTACGGCCCTGGCTGTTTTTGTGATACCTGTCCATTTAGGTTATGATAAGCCAAATTGGAATCATTCGTCGATACAGTGGCTACTGGTAGATTCGACTGCAGTTTATCGCCATGCGTTATATCTATCGCTTGATTAACTTTATTGGGTGGTGGTGTTCGTTGCATCTTTATATGATTTGCATTTCTAACCTTACATTTGAAATCACCCAATATTATAAGTTGCAGTTATGTTACCTTATGAAACGTTTGGTGGATATTACTTGCTGCCAGTTACAGTGGCCACCTTGATTACTATCCGTTATAACACTCTTTAAAAGTTCGATATAACAAAATACTTTAATAAAAAATTTACTTTCAACAATTTTAACTCTGTATACGTACTCAGTGGCGTAACGTGAATTAATCTTGAATATCGGATTAATCCGTGACTATTAATACGGGCATAAGTTTCCTATTGAGATCCTACACGGTTATTTACCAAAATTTTATGACGGTCCGTTGACTGCCATTGCGGAAATTGACGCGACATGGACTCTAGCGTAGAAATTCAAAGGAAGGTGCGTGACACAATTCTAAGCGAACAAAATAAACAAAAAAGGCACCAGGACAGCAAACGGTACAAAGTGTGAACTTTAAAGTTGGGGATATAGTGTTCATGAGACGAGTGCCTGTACAAACGGGGGACAGTACAAAAACACAATCCAAGTATCGCGGACCGTTAGAAGTAATTGAAATATTACCAAGCGATACTTATCCAGTGGCCTCTTTGAAAGGCACTCCAGATAGAAGATTTATGACCACCGCGAACGTGAGCCAATTGAAGGCTTTTCAGATAAATGCGGACGACACCGAGTCTAGTTCATCAAGTGAAACGGAAAGTGAATTACCAATGGCGACAACCAGGGGTTTAAATTCGGATGAAGAACCAAGCACGTCGAAGGTTAAACCGGCTTTCGTTGAACAACTTAATTCGCGAAGAAAAAAATATAAAAGACCTGCGAAATTCGACGATTTTGTGTGCGATATATAGATGGTTGATTTTTTAGTTATGTCCATAGTTTATGTTGACAATTGTATTTCTTTCTTTTTTATTTGTAATTTAGAATTAGTAATTATTTTCTGGTGTAGTTTACATCGAGACGATGTAAGTGTCAGGAGTGGCCGAGTGTTAAAAACCGTTATTTTTAGGTTAAAATTTGCAATTGCGCAGGGCCGTACGAAGGGCCGACGAGAGATAAGCCAGATGAGCCAGTCGTATGATTCGAAAGCGACGGTCTTGCGTAACCAGTTTTATTAATGGCCGGTTTCACCAACCTTCGTTAAATATTATATTAGGACCCATTGAGGACATTTTATTAAATGTCTTTAAAAATGTCACTTTCCTCAATCATATTTTTACTTTGCGAACTTCTTAGTAAGGAAAGTATTGTAATCAGAAATTGAAAAAAAAATTTGATCCCCCATTTTTTTTTCAAATTTTTATGTTTCGAGCTATTCTTAAACCATTTTTACGTTTTTTGAAAAATGTCTGTGTGAGGGAGGGTGAGAGAGAGGGTGTGTGTGTGTGTGTGTGTATGTCTGTGAACACGATAGCATCCAAACGAAAGAACGAAATCACTCCAAATTTTAAATTTAAGTTTTAATCTGTTGTCTCACGAAGCCTATTGAAAATGAATAAAATCTAATGGGGGAAACGGGGGGTTTACCTGAAGCGATAAGACAAAATCCATCATAACTTCTAAAGGCAATGAAATAGGTAAAAGTTTATTATGACAAAAAATTATCGCTATTACATTTCCTACAACTTTTGTTCTGTAATTTTTTTTCTGAAATTAAAACTTAAAATTTAAAAAAAAAATTTTCTAAAATTTACTATTCAAATTTTATTAAACTATAAGAGATAAATTGGTACAGAAAAATCGATGATGCGTTTTTAATATTTTATGAAAAACTCAAGGCAAAAACCAAAATAAATTATTTTATTATTTTTAAATACTAATTGGAATGTTTTTCGCGATTATTGCGCTCCCTTGATGGAATTTTGTATTTTAATTTTTGTGAGCCGAGGTAAATTGGACGTTAATTTTGATAATTCGGAAAGTTATGCGATGGCCACATCCGATTTTTTTATTTAGGACCGGTTTCGGATAATCCTATCCTTTATCAACGTCATATTGACGCTCCGTCAAATTTTGACGTCTTGTTAAACTGAAAGTCGTTTCACCAACCTTGATATTTCGTTAAAAATCTATCGTCAAATGAAACGTTCGTTAAATTATAAACCAAGTATTTTTTATATTGGCTGCAATGTAATTTTAAATTACTTGTTTTCTACTGGCTCCTAGATTTGATAGTTATTAAAACAGAAACGTTTGTTAAGTAGGTAACAAATAAATAAAACAACATTTTGTTTGTTAAGGTTGTTAAGAAGAGGGGTGGGGATAAGCGGTGGTGGGGACTCTGCCCTATGCTAAATACATAGGATAATGTATTCACTGCCAACCTCAAATAAACAAAATTTTAATAATTAAAATAATGAAAATATGCTTTTTTTAATTAAAAATACTTAGTTTTTAATAATTTAATTCTTAATTTTATTCATTTAAAGAGTTTTGGTCAGTTGAACGTTTTTTTTTACTCATTTTAAAAAACTTTTCTTGATAGCTATTGAATCTAGATAGCTTTTCTACTATTTTTTTGAATAAAAACTTAATTTTCTCGGAAACTAAAAACAGGACTGTTTTGAAATTTGGTACACTTATTTGTAAGACTTTCATAAATATTTTGGCAAATTTTTGTAATGATGACATTTCTGATGTCGAAGTAATGACAAACTCGTCCCGTGCATTTACCGCAATGTAAAAACGTAACTTGGACATTTTTTATTTCGATAACTAAAAACAGGATTAAGTTCAAACTTTGCCAGAAGTTTCTTTATTATGCAAATAATATACTGTAAAAATTTCAAAACTTTTCATTTACTTCGATTTCCTTCTTAACAACCTTAAAATATTATTTATCTAGTAAAATCGGCTTTACATAATTATTTAAATGAAAATGAGTGTACATAAGAAAAATCGTAGTTTAAATTTCAAATCGGAGGAAAAATATATTTTAGTGGAACTTGTCAAAAAATTAAGCACATAATTGAAAATAAAAAAAGAGATCTGACGACTATAAAGACTAAGGACCAGGCTTGGGTAAATTTGTGTAACGAATTTAATAGCAAGTTTTCCTTCATAAATTCACATTCCATCTCTAAATTGATTTTAATATTTTTATGAAGATTTAAAGCCCTTATAACTATTTCAATAGCCTTCTCTTTGATACTATCCATGTATGTTTCCATGTCTTTACTTTTTTCAAGATTATTATGGTGATAGGTTAATAATCTACTCTTATGAGCAGTTTGTATTAGGAAAAAGTCTGGGTCTGGATTATGTCTTGTTTTATGTAATAACATTTTACTTTCCTCAATATATATATTGCATTCACCACATTTGATCTTTTTTGCTCTTTCGCTTTTCGGGTTATCAAAATAATCATCTTCGAATGCAAAACTGGCTCACGAATTTTTTGTAATAATTCAGCTTTGTTCAATTTCGAATAACCTTTGATATTTTTTGCTTTGGCAATATTTCTCAGTTCTTTTAGGTCGCAGTCTCACTGCAGCCACCAGCTACCATCGACTAAAATTCAACTAATTCAATTGGTGCAAATAATGAACAAACCACTTCCATTGGTTGAATTTTTCGATGGTGGTTGATGGTGGCTGCAGTGAGACTGCGGCCTTATTGATTTATTCTGAAGCAAATCCTCGTTATTCGACTTGGATGGTAATTCGTTCACAATGTTCTTAAAACTTGGCTCTTGAATATTCGTCGAACTCGAAAATGATTCTGGTTTATTAAGTTGATCAAATATTTCACCCACTTTTGTCAAATCACCATTGGTAAGTTTTAGAAGGTCATTAACACTCATATTAAGTAGTTCAGCTCTCTATATACCCATTTGTTAGAGAATAAAATGTTTAAAAAAATTATTTATTCGCCTTTCAATTCACTAATATATTTTTCTAATTTTTGATGACTTTTATTTTCGAAATGTCTTTTTTTATACCGCATTGGTACGTCCTTAAAACATATATTACAAGTAAATCTATTATTATTTCTTATATTTTTACAATCATAACATGTAAGTATATCCAATTCCATATTTATTTTTTGTACATTTAACAAAATTTGAATGAGTTTTAATAGTTTTACAAGTAGTACATTTTGCTAATAATTCGTCTTCGGAAGTCTTCGGTAATTCAGCTTCGACAACATTCGGTGATTCATGATCAGTGTCTCTGAAAGGGGCTACTGTTCTATCTGACTCCACATTGATCTGACAATCTTTTTGATTCTCCATTTAAAAGATAATAAATTGTTTAAAAAATGATTTTTTTATTCAACTTTTACACTAATATATTTTCTTGTTTGTTTGATGATTTTTGTTTTTCGAAATGTCTTTTTTTATAATATACTACAAGAATATTTTCTTTTACACTCACGACACGAAGTATTAACTGCATATTTATTGTCTTTACATTTAATAAAATCTGAACGATGTTTATATTGTTGACAAGTAATATGTACATTTTCGTACTAATGGTTCATTCGTTAGAATTGTCATTTATAAGTGAATTAAATTTGTCTCGCTGGTATTTGGTGATTCATCATCAGTATCAACTCCTGAATCATCGTCGGAAACAGTCAACGTTACATCTACCAGTGCTACATTCTCGATATTCGTTAATGCATCATCAGTATCAGCTCCTGAATCATCGTCGGAAACATTCAACGTTACATCTACCAGTGCTACATTCTCGATATTCGTTAATTCATCATCAGTATCAATTCCTGAATCATCATCAGTATCAACTCCTGAATCATCATCGGAAACATTCAACGTTACATCTTCCGGTGCTACATTCTCGATATTTGGTGATTCATCATCAGTATCAACTCCTGAATCATCATCGGAAACAACCTCTGATTCAGCATCGACAATCGTTGACATGCCATTGAGTTCCTTCAACATATCCTTGAGTTTCTCCGACAAATCCTTGAGTTCCTTCAACATACCCTTGAATTCCTCTGACAAATCCTTGAGTTCCTTCAACATACCCTTGAATTCCTCTGACAAATCATTGAGTTCCTCCGACGTTATATGCTCAACAGTCGCCGGTGTTACATCTTTAACCATATTCGTCATTACACCCTCAACTACCTCCGCAACTATCTTCGACACTGTATCCGCAACTACCTTCAACGGTGTACCGGAAGCTGCCTTATGCACTTCGAACCACGCTATATCCTTAATTGCCTCCGCAACTGCCTTCAAATTATCAGTGAATATAGCCTTCTCTGCATCCTTGGAAGCCATCAATATAACCTCGTCAACGCTCGGTCCTTCAGAAGTCTCCAGTATTTGTTCACAATTCATTTATTATATGATAATATGCTTAAAATTCAACTTAAAACATTGTGTAAAACACGTCATACAAATCTATATATAAATTTTTTATAAGCATTGATTACTAATTTTTTTACGTCTTACTCTAGTAAAAGCTTTACCGCATTTACAATATATTCGAGTATAAGTTCTACTGCAATTACCGCAAAATAATCGAGTACAATTCATTGATTTTCTATATTTTTTCCATTCCGTATAACATTTGTAATTATATGGATCATCTACACATTTAAATTCTAAACAAACAGAGCAACGATTTTCCATTTATTAAAATCTTTTTTTTATATATCAAAACTCTTTCAATCTAATATATAAAAATCTCGTGTCACGGTGTTTGTTACCTAACTCCTCCGAAACGGCTGGACCGATTTTTATGAAATTCTTTGTGTATATTAAGTAGGCATGAGAATAGGTAATGAGTATAAAAAAGTTATAAAATTCGCGAAAATGTGTAATCCACAAACGATTTACGGTAACGTCGCTCTGATTGATCGACTTTTAATCCTATAATCTGGTGAAAAAGATACAACTGTACAATACGGAATGCCCAAAATCATAGTATGTTGATAGTTGACGCAACTTTTATGTCATTGATTAATGAATGTATAAGGACTGAATAGTTTGTTCTTATGTTGTTTTATTGTATTTAAACTTGAATAAAGACAACGCAAGTCAAATGGATTCCAAAAATTTTCAGAACATTATAGATGAAGCGCTTTTCTGAATTTAACCGAGCTATCCGAAATTCCTTAAAAGAGGCTATACTAAATTTTGGCAAAGACACCGAAAGTCGTCGAGGTGATTTAAAGGTTGTTAAGAAAAAGGTTGCAGCTAAACGTATACGAAAAAGGAAACTAAAAGAAAAAATTATTGCCAAACAAAGAAAAGAAGAAGAAGAGTTATCAACATCACTTCGTGATTTTGAACAACACTTAAAAGAAGAAGCCGAGGAGGAACAGGCTGATTAAATAATAATTTTTATTATCCTTTCAATTTCATTTTTGTTCTTTAATAAATTTTTATTCTATTCAAATTGTATAATTTTAGTTAAAAATTAATAAAAAATCTCTCACCAGTGAGGCCGAAAGCGGAGCGTTACTGCATCGCATGCATTGAGACTTAATTTTTGTAAATTACCATTAGATTGGCAAAGATAATTATAATTGTGTAAGGATAATTCTGTGCTTAAATATGTCACCAATTATATCGTCGCTTTAGAGGTAAAACTTACTAAGTACATATTAGTACCTAGGAAAACTGCACTGTGTTAGAACTCGATGATGGCGGTATTTGCAAGTACGCCTGCATGCAGTATCGATACGCAAAATCATAGTATGTTGATAGTTGACACAACTTTTATGTCATTGATTAATGAATGTATAAGGACTGAATAGTTTGTTCTTATGTTGTTTCATTTAAACTTGAATAAAGATTACTGTGCATATATAAGCTAATACACTGTATGGTCAGATATAAATTCTTTTATATCCACTCCCATTTTAAATAAATTTAATATTACTGTTGGTACCGATGGTATACATTCCAGCCATATTTTAATTTAAAAGTGAAAAGTTTTTGGAAGTTTTGTGAGTTATTCGAATTTTAATAATAATAATAATAATAATAACTTTATTTAGAGTTTCAAAAATACAAATAATCTGAACCTAAAAGAGTGGAGATCAGCTGTTGCTGGTTTTCATCTCAACTTTGTTTATAAAGAATTCTTTGAATTCTACATTCAAGATCTATTTTTATCACATTATCTGTGAACAATGCCAATAAGACGCAATAGGGCCCGTTTTGGCCGTCGCACTAATGCAGCAAGAAACATGCGAAATAATAGAGCTGAAAGAACAGACGAACAAATACAACTGGATAACGAAAATGTTCGTGTGAACATGTCTCAATTGCGTGCATCTCGATCACAAGAAGCGCGAGCTGAACTAAACCAACAACGACAATTGGAACGGAGACAAGCGCGCCGGTTCGTAGTTGACACACTCAGAGCAAATGACCGACAACGCCAACAAGTACATCGAGCATTTACATCCGCTTCGTTTCTTCGTCTCGCATTCCAGTACGAGCCAGATATTGAATATTCCGCTCATCCGAAAGTGCTGTTTGGTGCTATGGACAAAGAATGTCCCCATTGTCATGCTCTCAAATTCAAACATGAGTCAGCCGGGATGTGTTGCGCATCAGGAAAAGTGCAACTACCAGAAATTGAGAAACCACCTGAACCATTGAACGGCTTGCTCATCGGCACGGATCCAGATTCAAACCTGTTCCTGAAGTCCATTCGCGCATTCAATTCATGCTTCCAAATGACTTCGTTCGGAGCAACAGAAATAGTTCACAACACTATGGCAAATGGTCGACAATTCAATTCAACGTTCAAAATAAAAGGCCAAGTGTACCACAAAGTAGGCTCATTGCTGCCAATGCCAAACGAACCACATACATTTTTACAAATCTACTTCATGGGTGGTGAGGACAATCGTGTGGATGCACGTTGCGGCTACAATAACCTCAATTCGCCTAATGCCCGGCGCATCGTCGGCGAACTGGACGACCTAATGAATGAGCATAATGAATTATTAAAATTCTTCAAATCCCACATGCACGAATTGCAAAGTGACAATCACGCTATTGTCATCAATCCTGATAAAACACCAGCTGGAGAGCACGTGCGCAGGTTTAATGCGCCTGTTGTTGACGACGTTGCTGGAATCATGGTTGGCGACCGCACATCGAAGCGAGAAATCGTGATTCGAAGAAGAAACAATACTCTGGATTTCATCGCAGACACACACCGTTCATACGACGCTCTTCAATATCCCCTAATTTTCTGGAAGGGACAAGACGGATATTGCATTGACATTAAACAACGAAATCCCGTTACAGGAGCCGAAACAAACAAGAAAGTGAGTTAGATGGATTTTTATGCGTATCGTATGATGATTCGACGCGGTCAGGACAACGTCATTCTGCGATGTCGTGAGCTTTGCCAACAATTCATGGTCGACATGTACGCGAAGGTAGAGAGCGAACGACTGCGATTCCTACGACACAATCAACAGAAGCTGCGTGCGGAAGAATACGTTCACTTGCGAGACGCTATCACCAGCGACGCCAACACCTCCGAAATTGGTAACTCGATCATTCTACCATCATCGTACGTAGGCAGTCCACGTCATATGCAAGAATACATACAAGATGCTATGACTTTCGTGCGCGAGTACGGACGACCGTGTTTATTTATCACGTTTACATGCAACCCTAAGTGGCCGGAGATTACATCTTTGCTATTGCCAAGCCAAAATGCTGTGCATCGTCATGATATTACAGCACGTGTGTTCAAACAAAAATTGAAGTCTTTGGTGAACTTTATTACAAAATTACACGTATTCGGTCCCACACGTTGCTGGATGTATTCGGTTGAATGGCAGAAGAGAGGATTACCTCATGCACACATTTTGATTTGGTTACTCGATAAAATACGTCCTGAGGAAATCGATAGTATAATTTCCGCAGAAATTCCAGATTCGTCTACTGATCAACTACTGTTCGATATTGTTACCACAAATATGATTCATGGCCCGTGCGGTGATCTGAACCGTTTATCCCCTTGCATGGCAGATGGAAAATGTACAAAGAGTTTTCCTAAAGATTTCACCAACGACACAATCACGAATATCGACGGATATCCAATATACCGTCGAAGAAATACTGATAATGGCGGACAATCATTTACGTTAAATATCAACAACGTAGACATTGACAATCGTTGGGTGGTACCATATTCGCCTCTGCTCAGCAAAACATACAATGCTCATATTAATGTTGAGTTCTGCAGTTCGGTGAAGAGCATCAAATACATTTGCAAGTATGTGAATAAAGGCAGCGATATGGCTGTGTTTCAAATTCAAAATACCGATACGAATGCTCCTCCATTGAATGACAACGACGAAATAATGCGCTACCAAATTGGTCGGTACATCAGCTCCAATGAAGCTGTCTGGCGTATCTTTCGTTTCCCAATTCATGAACGGGACCCAGCAGTTATACATTTATCCGTCCATCTTGAAAACGGTCAGCGCGTGTTTTTTACCAACGAGACAGCAATTGAGCGTGCCATCAATCCACCAAAAACAACACTCACCGAATTTTTCGAATTATGTAATCGTGCAGATACTTTCGGTGCCTTTGCACGAACACTACTTTATTCCGAAGTACCAAGCTATTTCACGTGGAATCAAACAAAAAAATGGATGCCCCGCAAGCAAGGTACACCGGTTGATGCGTGCCCCGGTCTATTCAAATCAAACACTTTGGGCCGTGTATATACAGTCAATCCAAAGCAGATCGAGTGCTTCTATCTGCGACTTTTGTTGGTTTATGTCACCGGCCCATTGTCATTTCAAGATATACGTCAAGTGAATGGACAACAGTATCCAACATATAAAGACGCATGCCTTGCGCGCGGTTTACTCGAAGACGATAATCACTGGGACGATATGCTTACCGAAGCAGCACTGAGCAGTACAGCATCACAAATTCGTCTACTATTCGCTATAGTGTTGACTACATGTTTCCCGGGGCGAGCAAATACGTTGTGGGATAAGCACAAAGATTCAATGACTGAAGATATATTGTATCGAATTCGTACACGGTGCAACGATCTAACGATTACATTCAGCGACGCTATGCACAGTGAAGCGTTGATTGCTATCGAGGATCTTTGCGTTGTCATTGCCAATTTACCACTCAGTCATTTCGGTATGAATTCGCCAAATCGAAGTGCATGTGATTTAATGGCCACCGAAATGAATCGTGAACTGCAATACGATACTGCACAAATGACAGCGATTGTTACTCGCAATGTCCCACTACTGAATAATGAACAAAAAATCATTTACGACCGCATTATGTTGGCAGTTTCGACGGGACAAGGTGGATTCTTTTTTTTGGATGCACCAGGTGGAACTGGCAAAACATTTTTAATTTCGTTAATTCTCGCTGAAATACGATCAAATAGTGGCATCGCATTGGCCGTTGCATCATCTGGCATTGCAGCAACCTTATTGGATGGAGGCAGAACAGCTCATTCAGCATTTAAGCTGCCACTGAATGTTCAAAATAATCCAGACGCAGTGTGCAGCATAAAAAAACAATCATCCATGGCCACAGTGTTGAAACAATGCAAAATTATTATCTGGGATGAATGTACCATGGCGCACAAACATTCCCTTGAGGCGCTGAACAGAACACTAAAAGATTTAAAAAATAACGACAAATTATTCGGCGGCACTTTGTTACTCCTTTCAGGTGATTTTAGGCAAACACTTCCCGTCATTCCACGTTCAACGTACGCTGATGAGATCAACGCCTGCTTTAAGTCATCGCCACTGTGGCGTTATGTTGAAAAATTCCACCTGAAAACTAACATGCGCGTCCAAATGCTACAAGAACCATCCGCTGGCACATTCTCGAAACAGTTATTAGATATCGGCGATGGTAAAGTTACTGTTTATGAAAATACTGGATGCATTAAATTACCCAATAACATCTGCACAATCGTTGATTCTCAAAATGCTCTCATTGATCGCATATTTCCTGATGTAGGAACACAACACAAGAATCATGCGTGGCTGGCAGAAAGAGTCATTTTGGCAGCAAAAAATGTGGACGTCGACGATTTAAACTACAAGATACAACTGTCGTTGCCAGGCGACGTGGTATCATACAAATCGATCGATACAGTTTGCGATGCCAACGAAGCTGTCAATTTTCCAACAGAGTTTCTGAACTCACTGGATTTGCCAGGCATGCCACCACACCTTCTGCGACTGAAAGTTGGATCTCCGGTTATTTTACTTCGGAATTTGAACCCACCACGGCTATGCAATGGCACACGATTGGTAATTAAAAGATTAATGAAAAACTATTAAGGAAATATTTGCAGCGTAGAAATAAAAAGAGAAGAGTAAAATGTTTATTAATGAAATATGGTAACAGATATTACAAGTTCAACTGTACTTAGTAGACTACAAACAAAACTGTGTGTGCCTGCTTATTTAACAATGTGGCACACGCGCATAAATAACAATTAAGTAATGAATACAATATAATATTCAACACTCCCTCGTATTCATAACTTATTCCTTTAAAATAAAATTAAAATATTACTTAAAACCAATGTCTGAACATAAACATGAAATTACATAGTAAACAGTGTAATAAAACTTACTAACTAGTTTAAACAAACAATAAAAACAAACAAATTTAAGTTGCATTAGTCATGCCAAGGCAATCTCGAAAATATTCGAATTTTCTACATGGTAAAGCTTTGGTAAAAATGTCGGCAACTTGATTATTTGTTGGTACGTAATTTACATTAAACTCGCCGATTTCATATTTTTCGCGCACGAAGTTGTACCGCACATCTATGTGTTTTGTACGCTTATGAAATACTGGATTCCGAATAAGTTTTATTGCACTTTGATTATCGATGTATAAACACAAATCACTAATTAAATTTTCATCAATTTCATTTAGTAAGTGCTTCAACCATATTGCCTCTTTCGCTGATTCAGAAGCCGCCACGAATTCCGACTCTGTAGTTGATAATGAAACACCTACTTGACGTCGGCTGCACCATGTTATTGCACCTTTACACATTTTAAATACATATCCGGTGGTCGAACGTCTTGTATCAACATCATTGGCGTAATCAGCGTCCGAGTAACCTACTAATTTATTGTTGTGTTTTTCATACTTAATTCCATAACTTTTAGTATATTTTAAGTACCTCATTATTCGTTTTACTGCGTTCCAATGAGCTGATTTTGGATCATTTTGATATCTGCTGACGATGTTTACTGCATACATAATATCTGGTCGTGCTGATATGGCAGCAAACATCAATGATCCCACTGCTTCGCGATAAGGAACATTTATTTCTTTATCAAGATCTTCCATTTTTGATAACACCACATTTGGATCCGCTGGTATCTTCATTGGTGTAGCATCACTCATGTTAAAACGAATTAACATTCTTTCAATAAAATTTTTGATATGGATAAACATCGATCCATCTTCATTTTTATTGATTTGTAAACCCACAAAATAATTTGGATCGCTAAGTGTGATTTCAAATTTCTTTTTCATTTCATTTGCTATTTGGTTTAATAGCTCTTTGTCTTTTCCGAGAAGTAACCCGTCATCCACATACAGCACTAGCAAAGTTAATTGGTCGTAAATGTTTCCGACATAAACACATTTGTCGGATTCACATTGTTTAAACCCAAATATTTTTAAGAAGTCGTTAAATACTGCGTTCCAGCACCTCGGACTCTGTTTTAGACCATACAAAGACTTGTTCAACTTACAAACCAAATTTGGGTCATTGCTTATTCCTGGTGGTGCTGTCATGTAAATTTCCTCTTTCAATTCGCCATATAAAAATGCTGTTTTAACATCAAATTGAATCATGGAATAATTTTGCTGTACTGCAACTGCTATTAGAATCCTAATCGTTTCATAGCGGGTCGTCGGTGCATAGGTTTCCGTGTAGTCGACTCCCTTAATTTGAGAAAAACCACGAGCACACAACCTTGCTTTATATCTGCTGACCTCGCCATCACTTGACCTTTTCAGTTTAAATACCCACTTGGCGTCAATAGCTTTTTTATTATTTGGTAACGGAACCAATTTCCAAGTATTGTTCTTATTTAAAGCTGAAATTTCTTCGTAAATAGCTGTTTTCCACTGATCGGCTTCTTTTGAAACAATAGCTTCCTCATATGTTTCTGGAACTACTTCCATCATATTTGCTTCAAGATTCTCATATCTTCTTGGTGGGCGTAGATTACTACGATCTCGTAATTGATACCGTTCTTCTGGTAGTTCTACATTTTCCATATCATCAACAGGTTCAATTTCCTCTTCCTTTTCTTCTTCACTTTCTTCGGCATTTTCAATCGGAAGTAAAATGGTGTTAATTCTAGGAAGTACGACATCGTTATTTTCGTTAAATGTAACGTTTCGAGAGATTTTTATTTTCTTTGTAATTGGATCGAATAATCTATAATTTGTCGATTCGTTCTCATACCCAACCAATATTAGCTTCTTGCTTTTTGGTTCAAGTTTTCGTCTTAAACTATCGGGTATGTGCATGAATGCTTCACATCCAAATATTTTTAAATGATCCAACATGGGTCTTTTATTCGTCCATTTTTCGTACGGTGTTGTATTTGGTGTGTTTACATTTGGTGTTCGATTTAAAACGTAAACCGCAGTATTAACCGCTTCTGCCCATAAATACAACGGTAAGTCCTTCGTATATAACATCGACCGCGCGCTTTCCACGATGGTTCGATTTTCGCGCTCCGATTTTCCA
The DNA here is from genome assembly GCA_963170105.1 of Cantharis lateralis. NCBI lineage: Eukaryota > Metazoa > Arthropoda > Insecta > Coleoptera > Cantharidae > Cantharis > Cantharis lateralis. The sequence continues at coordinate 19,064,358 of OY720629.1, forward strand.
TTTTGCTCTGGGCAATAAGGAGCACACGTTTCAAGATTAATACCTGTATCCGCTAAATATTTTCGAAAATATTGGTTTACATATTCTGTGCCATTATCGACACGTAACGATTTCACAGAATACCCAAATTTATTTTTAGTATATTGCTGAAATGCCTTAAAACAATCTAAAGTATCTGATTTATGTCTCATAAAATTTACGACCCGATAACCCGTACTGTCGTCTTTAAAAAGAACGTAATACCGACATCCACTAACCGATTCCGTAGCCATCGGTCCACACACGTCCGAATGTATTAATTCGCCGGGTTTCAAATTTCTTGCTTTTAATTTATTGAACGCTAGCCTATGTTGTTTACCAAATTGACAACCATAACAAATAAAATTTTTATCTTGATCACTTAAATTAATGCCATCGATAAGTCCTTTTTTTGTCATATCACTTATGGTTTTTACATTTAAATGACCTAGCCGTTCATGCCACGCTTTCAGGCTATTGTTAGTCGTTAAATTTAATTCCGAGTTTATTATTGACCGAAATAAAAGTTTGTACAAATTATTAGTTTCGCGAATAGCACACGCTTTCAATAATCCGTTTTCGAAAATGTCAGCTTTTTCATTTTCTTTCACCACTTTCATTCCTTTTCTTGTTACTGCTCCTTCTGAAAATAAATTTTTCCTTAACCCTGGTATGTACCAAACATCTGTTATTATGCTTTTGAACCATTTTCCGTCAATCAAGCACTCTATTATTATCGTTCCGACTCCTTTAACCGGTAATTCTTCATTATTTCCCAATTTAACAGAAAATTCGTCGATTTGTTTAAAATTTGTAAATAAGTTTCTATGGGGACTCATGTGATTTGAAGCACCACTATCAAGAACCCATCCCAATTCATCGCGAATTATTGCTTCTACGATTTCATTTTTACTTTCAACATTAAACGCCGCCGAGTAATTACTGTTACCTGTTATTCTTCTAGGAGATTCACTGATCCTGTTCTTATTTTCTGATTTACGAGGATGTGGACATTCTCTTTTGAAATGCCCCTTTTTTCGACAATTGAAACACGTAACTTTATTCTTATCAAATCTTTTCGATTTTCCTTGATTACTACTCGTACTAGATGCTAACAGGGCATTTTCTGTCTCTTCTGTAGCCGATAAAGTCAACTCTTCATCTACTAAGCGCGATGTTAAATTACTTAACGTTTGCTTACTATCAGGTGTAGACAGCCAACATTGTCTAAAATTTCTAAATTTTGACGGCAATGTTCCTAGTATTTTTGTAATAATCGCGGTATCACTAATTTGTTCTCCCGAATCTCTAATCTGACGAGCTAAGTTTTCAATATTAGTGATGTGTTGAATAACCGAATCTTTTGATGACATCGTGTACTTGTGGAATTGTTCGTGAGCCAACAACTTATTGGTTTCAGTTTTCATCGCGTAAATTGAATCTAATTTATCCAAAATTGCTTTTGAAGATTCACAATTTTCAATGTGACTTACTTGCGAATATTCCATAGCTGTTGTTATGATGCACATTCCAATTGCATCCTTTTTTACCCACGCTGAAACTTCTTCAGCAGGTCTACTGTCTGCAGGTTTTTCCGTGACGCCCGTTGCAATGTCGTAAACACCCTTTGCTTTCAACGCACATTTCACCTGGAATTTCCACTGATGGAAATTCTTTCCGTCGAACTTGTTCATCGCATAGTTCAAGTTATCGGTTGTCATCTTAATGTTAAATTGAAACTTTATTGTAATAACAAATAAAACAATACCTAAGTCCGTTTAACAAAGAAACCGATCAACGCGCACTTCACTTTTCAGTCAATATTTCTATTTTCCGCGTACACTGGGCCCATAACCTATTAAGGAAATATTTGCAGCGTAGAAATAAAAAGAGAAGAGTAAAATGTTTATTAATGAAATATGGTAACAGATATTACAAGTTCAACTGTACTTAGTAGACTACAAACAAAACTGTGTGTGCCTGCTTATTTAACAATGTGGCACACGCGCATAAATAACAATTAAGTAATGAATACAATATAATATTCAACAAAAACATTATAGAAGCCACCATTTTGAATGGAAAATTCCGAGCCGAAAATGTTTTGCTGCCACGAATTCCACTGATTCCCACAGACGTGCCAGTTGAATTCAAACGGGTTCAATTTCCGATTAGATTGGCATTCGCAATGACAATCAATAAGTCGCAAGGCCAAACGATGTCTGTTTGCGGCTTAGATTTGACAACACCATGTTTTTCACACGGACAATTATACGTGGCATGTTCTCGCGTGGGAAAACCATCAAACTTATTTGTGCTGGCTAAAGACGGACTGACGAAAAACATCGTACATTCGATTGCTCTTCGGAATTAAAATTGATTTTTTTTTTATATTTATGCATCTTAATAAAACATTAATAAAATACATTGCATTTAGAAAATTAATGGTTAAGTGTTTTTTTTTATCGGCGGTCATGTCTACATATAATTTATATGGTTCAAGTTCTGAGGCGGTACGAAGTTCGCCGGGTCAGCTAGTAATCCTTATAATAGTGTCAATTGCATTTCAGCTTCGTATATTCCTTCTTTAATTTTTTCACCATTAAGATCAGCAACGAAATAAATCCAAACATTATATATACGTTTCTCTATAATTGTAAATATTTCTTCGGTCCAATTTGTTTTTAATTTGCTACGATATACATCAACCGTGTTAGACAATCTAACTCGATCACCAATTTCAAATTTTGGACTTTTATTTCTTAATAGCGGTGTGTATATTGTTTCCAATAATTTTTTTTCGTTTTCTTTCTTTACATCTTCTGGTTTCATTTTAATAGTGGTGTGATAAGAACTATTATACGTTTTTATAATTGTCGGAAGTGGTGAAAGCCAATCAAAACTATCGTATAACATCGGTTTCAATTTATTTCCTAAAGTACGATTGAATCTCTCAACAAAGAAAGCCTTATTTTTTGTTCCTGTGAATGGAACAAATGGATATTATATTTATTTAAAACAACTCTCATATCTTTATTATAAAACTCTTCACCCTTATCAGCGTGCAAATTTTTAGGTGGACTGTGTTTATCTCTATTTACCTCTCTCAAGATTTTTAAAAACGCATTAGCTACTTCTAATCCCGATTTAGTTTTTAACGGCTCCACCCATACAAATTTTGAAAATGTGTCTAAAACCACTAAAATATAGATAAAACCCTTTTCTTATTTTTTTATTAATTTATTTTTTCAGGTTTGAAAATCGTTCCTTTTGGGTATGTATTAAATTCTCGTTAATTTTTTTTACGCTGTCACACATATCGCCATATTGCAGCCATACACGGTCACTTCGCTTTGCAACAGCTGTGCAGTGACCGATAGAATCCCCTGATCTTCGTGTTTTGATAGATGCTCCTGCATAATGGACGAAACCCAACAACTCAAAAAAGTCGTTCGTCGTCGACAGAGGATCAAGAAAAGGTGTGGGTAGTTTTCTTAAGTTAATGTGGTTCGAATTATCTCCAAAACGATTTTCGATGAGTGAACCAAGCTAAATGATGGCGGGCGGTGGTATTTCAATTATGGTAAACATTCCAGAGCGATAAATACTAGAGGCGGAATTGCAGTAATAAGGTAATTCTATTTATATTTAAGTCGAAATCGCGTAGCAGAAAATTCGGGGAGGGGTGTTAAGATTGAAATCGCGTAGCAGCAATTCGGGGAGGGGTGTTAAGATCGAAATCGCGTAGCAACTAATTCAAGGAGGGATGTTCAGGTCGAAATCGTTTAGCAACAAATTCAGGAAGGGTGTTCAAGTCGAAATCGCGTAGCAACAAATTCGGAGAAGGGTGTTCAGGTCGAAATCGCGTAGCAACAAATTCAGGGAGGGGTGTTCAGGTCGAAATCGCGTAGCAACAAATTCTGTAACTATTGTTTATTGAGCAACAAACACGAGAAGGAATTGTACGTAAAAATCGCAAAACCTTCAATTCGGTTATTTCGTGAGCTATGGTTTAAAAAAACCTCACCAGTCTAACAGTTATCTTTTGCACCGAGTAGGTATGGGGATGGGTTTTTTAGGGGGGGTGCGATGATAACATCTTACGTGAGATATATTTCGAGAAAGTACGTCGATGAGCAGAAATCGTCCGTTGCAACTCGAAAAGACCATATGAATTACCTGTTGTCTCTGATGCTGGGATGGTATGGGGCGTGGTTCTTATAGTAAGGGTTGATGATTAGGCGACGGGATTTTCACGATTCAAGAGCAACAAAATAGCAACAAATTTATTGGTTTTGTATGTAATAAAGTATGCAAAATATTAATCTAATAAATGTCAACAGCTACAAAGTTAAAAGACTGTAGTTGAAAACAAATAAACATTGTCGCGCCTAGAACGGAAACCAAGTCATAACACCCCAAACTTGAACTTATAAAAATATTGTCTTCATCATTCCGTTCTAAACGTGTGAAGAGTGCAGATGTTTTATTTAGCCAAATTAAATTACATTGTTACAAATTTATAAACTGTTTTATTTAAAAAATCCTCGCTTCGATATCCTTAAACCAATAGGTTATGGGACCAGGATTATACGCGAAATAATTATTGTGGTGAAGTGAAAATTGTTCAAAAAATTATAAACTAAAATTTAACAACAAAAAAGTTTTAAGTGACGAAAATGGACAACAAAAAAAGACGAAATATTAAACCGTTCGATGGTGATCATTATAGTATATGGAAATTTCGTCTACGAACCGTAATTGCAGAAGATGACGCATTAAGAGTACTCGATGAAAATCCTCCGGAAATTATTACCGAAAAATGGCGCAAATGGGAAAGAACCGCAAAGAGTCATATAATTGAATACCTCAGCGACACTATGATTGGTATTGTAACGGAAGAAGCAACTGCACGCGACATTATAGTAAAATTAGATTCAATATACGAAAGAAAAAGTTTGGCTACTCAATTATCGGTACAGAAGAAATTACTGAGTTTCAAATTACAAGGTGATACGAAATTAATTAAACACTTCCTCGCATTTGATGAAATGATGATCGAGTTAACAGCTGCAGGTGGAAACCTGAACGAAATGGGAAAAGTTGCTCACCTCTTATTGACTTTACCAGCGAGTTATGATGGAGTAGTTACAGCAATTCAAACATTGTCAGAAGAAAATCTGAGCCTTGCATTCGTGAAGACAAGGTTACTTGATCATGAAACAAAACTTAAGAACGAAAGCGGTGACACAAGTAATAAAGTTCTACTATTAGAAAATAAACCTCAGCAACGAAAGAAAACTTTTCAAGAAAAAAAATCGTTTAAAAATTCACGGCCAACACAATTTAAGGAAAACTTCAGACCTGCAACACGTTTTAATAAACATTCAAATAGAAATAATCGATATGTTCGTGCAATAAAATGTAACCACTGCGGCAGAAGAAATCACACAAAAGCGGAGTGTTATTATTACAAAAATACTCAAAGGGCGTCCAATGACCGAAGCGAGAGAACCGTGCAAACAACACGAAGAATTAACAATATCGAGAAAAGCTTTGTTTTTATGCTGGGGATGAAAACATCAGAAAATAACGACAATCCCAATGAAATAAAATTCCTATTGGATTCGGGAGCAACGGATCACGTGGTTAACCAGTACCATCTTTTCACCTCGGTATCCAAATTGGTGAAACCAATCAATATTTCTGTGGCTAAAAATGATGTCTCCATCACAGCGACCCACAAAGGAACAATGCTGGTAACAACAAACTTAGGATATAATGGAATATTGGAAAACGTTCTCTATTCCGCTGAAATACCTTACAATATTTTATCAGTACGACGCATTCAAGAAAGTGGAATGACAGTAATTTTTGAAGGCAATGGTAATGTACAAATAAACAAGAATGGTAAGACCATCATAATGGGTAAGCTCTTGAATGAATTATTTTGTGTAATTTTAAAATTAACTAAAAATTCAAATAAACAAAAAGGGCATGCAAACCTTATTAATAGAACTACCAATTCAGAAAACAACAGTTATAAAATTTGGCATGAACGTTTAGGTCATATAGGAAAAAATAAATTTTTAGAATTAAAAACAAAGGAACTAACTATTAATAGTAATCAGTTGAGTGTAATTAATCCCACAAATGACTTATGTGAGGCATGTATTTTTGGTAAACAAGCTCGACTTCCTTTTTCTAAAGCCAAAGATAAATCTTATGTAAAAAGACCATTGTTTATTGTACATTCAGATGTATGTGGACCAATTACCCCAACAACAATTGATAACCGAAATTATTTTGTCACATTTATTGACGAATACACACATTACACGGTTACTTATTTATTAACTTATAAATCCGAGGTGTTTACAGTTTTTCAAGATTTTGTCGCAAAAAGTGAAGCACATTTCAATAATTTTAAAATTGTAAATTTATACTGCGACAATGGGGGCGAATACCTTTCAAATGACCTAAAAACTTTTTGTGTTAAAAAGGGTATTACTTACCACTTAACGATACCTCATACGCCGCAACAAAATTCGGTAGCGGAACGAATGAACAGGTCTCTCACAGAAAAGGCTCGTGCAATGATACAAGGAGCTTGCCTAGACAAACGTTTTTGGGGTGAAGCCATTTTAACGGCTACATATTTAATAAATTTAACCCCTACTAAAGCAATAAAAGAAAATTCAACACCATTTGAACTGTGGCATAATAAAAAGCCCAGATTAGACCATTTAAAAGTATTTGGTTCTACTGTGTATGTACACAACAAAACTAGAAAGACCAAGTTTGATGAAAAATCATTCAAAGGTATACTAGTGGGTTACGTACCAAATGGTTATAAAATTTTCAATGCAGAAAATCATAATTTCATTACTGCACGTGATGTTATTTTTGATGAAAGAAATTTTAAAACATCAAGGCCATTATTAAAACTTGATGAAGAAGTTGTAAATGAAAACTTCAATTGTACTAAAATTTCAAAAATTGCTAAACCTGGTAAAATTAAAAAATCAGGCAACGATATTAAATCTGTAACAAATAAAACAGATAGTGGTGAATCAGCAACTGAATCTGATGAACTTGTAAACACCTATCCGGATAAAGTCAACGCTACTCGGCATAGCGAAAGAATAAAAAATCGCCCCCCTGTCCTATATAGAACAGATGACGATAACATTGATAACTATCTTTTATGCGCGCAATCTATAGTTTGCAAAATTCCAACCAGTTACCAAGAAATAAGCGCGAGAAAGGATAAAAATCAATGGGAACATGCAATAAATGAGGAAATTAATTCCCTTTTAAAAAATAAAACATGGTCAATAGTTCCTAAACCTATAAATAAAAATATAGTAGATTGTAAATGGATTTTTACAATTAAAAATGATATTTTTGGAAATCCAACTAAATATAAAGCGCGATTAGTAGCTAGAGGATTCAGTCAGAAATATCAACTAGATTATGACGAAACGTTTGCACCGGTAGCTAGGATTTCCACGTTCAGATTACTTTTGGTACTTGCAAACCAATACAATCTTTTAGCTCACCATATGGATGTTAAAACTGCCTATTTGAATGGCATTTTAAAAGAAGAAATTTATATGCAAGTACCCGAAGGAATTGAAACAAAAAACAAAAATGTAGTATGTAAATTACATAAATCTTTGTACGGCCTAAAACAGTCCGCGAGATGCTGGTTTGAACGTTTTGACCAGATATTAAAACAAAAGGGTTTCAAAAACTCTTCAGTCGACCGTTGTTTATATTTATTAAATAAAGGTGATGTAAGAAAAAATATTTACATTATCTTATATGTCGACGACCTTTTGATAGTTACCGGAAATATGAGTACAATGTCAAATTTAAAACAGTATTTGATGGAACAATTTAATATGATTGATTTAAAAGACATTAAACTTTTTTTAGGTATAAAAATAGAAAGGACTGCAAATGAGATTTCTTTAGATCAGAGTGCTTATTTAAAAAATGTTCTTAGTAAATTTAATATGAGCGATTGTAAATCTGTCAGTACTCCACTTCAAGTAAAACTGAATTATGAAGCTTTAAATTCAGACGAAACTACAAATGCACCTTGCAGAAATCTGATTGGATGTTTAATGTATGCAATGTTGTGTACACGTCCAGATCTGTGCACTGCAATTAATTTATTAAGTAGATATCAAAGTAAAAGTAATGCAGAACTTTGGCAATCATTAAAACGAGTATTACGTTATATTAAAGGTACTATCAACTTAAAATTAATTTATAAAAGAAGTGAAACAAATGACGAAACATTAGTTGGCTACGTAGACTCTGATTGGGGGAGCAATGAAACGGATCGCATTAGTACGACGGGTTACGTATTTATATTATTTGATCATTGTACAATTTGCTGGAATACCAAACGACAAAAATCAGTAGCAGCCTCTTCCACTGAAGCTGAATATATGGCGTTATTTGAAGGGGTTAGAGAGGTTTTGTGGTTAAAATCTTTATTGGAAAGCATTAAATTAAAATTAGAACAGCCAATAACTATTTTTGAAGATAATAATGGTTGCATTGCAATTGCCAATAATCCAACCTCTCATAAACGTTCAAAACATATTGATATCAAATATCATTTTTCAAGACAGCAAATTGAAAATAAAATAATAAAATTAAAATATATTCCCACAGGTCAACAATTAGCTGATACATTTACCAAACAACTACCTGCACCCAAGTTTCAAGAAATTCGTTTAAAACTTGGATTAAACGAGTAAAATTTATTTTAATTTTTTTTTTTTGTATATAATATTATGTACTATATATTTTTTTTTGTTTTATGTCATGGTCTGATTAGGTTTTTTTATTGGTTTTTCCCTAATCCTTTGCAACAAATGTTGGACCACAGTATATCTATAATGTAATCCTAATTATAATTGTTATTTTATTTTTTATTGAAATTGTTAGTATTAATTAATTTTTTGAAGGGGAGTATTGGTTTTGTATGTAATAAAGTATGCAAAATATTAATCTAATAAATGTCAACAGCTACAAAGTTAAAAGACTGTAGTTGAAAACAAATAAACATTGTCGCGCCTAGAACGGAAACCAAGTCATAACACCCCAAACTTGAACTTATAAAAATATTGTCTTCATCATTCCGTTCTAAACGTGTGAAGAGTGCAGATGTTTTATTTAGCCAAATTAAATTACATTGTTACAAATTTATAAACTGTTTTATTTAAAAAATCCTCGCTTCGATATCCTTAAACCAATAAAATTATGGTATTTGTGAAGTATTTTTCCAACACTCCGTTTATTAATTACCTACGTGGTTTTGCTAGCTTGATCCCAAGCTAGCAGCTTAATTGATTCCGGCTAAATGGGTGGAGCAACAAAATCGGGAATGCGGCAACAAATTAGCAACAAATTATGGTATTTATGAAATATTTTTCCAATAATCCGTTCAATAATTACCAACGTGGTTTTGCTAGCTTGATCTCAAGCTGGCAGCGCCACCGATTCCGGCGAAACGGGTGGAGCAACAAAATCGGGAATGCGGCAACAAATTAGCAACAAAAGAGCACTAAATCCCTGACATAGTCCGATTTTTTTTTTCCGAAGTGGTCATTCCAGCTTGGGGTACGTACTACATCAGTCGTATCAACAGCATCAGCTGTTTTAATTAATCTTCTATTACCCATATCAATATAATCGCTAGTAGCAGTTACATTATTTGTAACTTCTTATATTTTCTTGATATTGTAATAATCCATCTATTTGATCTTTTTGCGAAGTTTACTTAATTCAGGTTTAACAATTTCTATAACGCTTTCTGCATCATCTTTTTTCAGCATATTGGCGTGGACTTCGTTCACTTGTGAGCACAACGGGTTTAAATATTCTAAATTAATGGCATCACCAGGATTTTCTGGTTGTTTTACATTAACTAATTTGTGTCCACTGATATCATAATCACCATCGTCTGTTAAATTAAAGCCTATACCTGGAGATCCTCTTATTGATGAACTACCTCCTTTATTTCGATTTTTCCTGAGGATATAGTTAGAAGTCATTTATAGGGCTAAAATTCTTTCTATATTTCATTTTAGGATTTTTAAAATCAATAGTTGAACAATCAAATTTATTGATGTTATTTTCATAATATTCTGATTTTTTTATTTAGTCCCTTTTCTCTAAATATCAAACTTATATCATTACCGTCACAAGAAGGAAATATTGAAACATAATTACATTGTAAGCGAATCGGCTTTGGTACTCCAAACCAAGACTGCGTTATATAAATCATGGAAGCATTCATTTTTCTTCCGCGTAGCGCTAAATCTTCCAGCTTATGTTGGTCTTTTTCCATTACGAAATCATCAACAATAATCAAATTTTGTTTTTCTCTATCTAGTTCGTCTATATTGATATCTTCTATATTTGACGAAAAATTTGATTCAATTATATTTTGAATTTTTTCATCATCAAATACATCATTGAGTAATACATAATAAGGCTCTCCCAAATCTTTCGCGTACAAATAAAATGTATCAAAATGTATGTGCTTTAGAAGATTAATAACATTATTTGTTTTACCACAACCACTACATCCTACCGTTATCAATCTAAAAGGCCAATTTGGCGCTAAATCATTAACATCATAATGCTCTTCTTCAGCTGCTTCAATAAAATTAATTGGTAAAGACGTTTTCATTTATTTATTGATTTATTAGTGCAAATAGCGTAAATCTACGCAAATAACGCAAATAACGCAAATAACGCAAATAACGCAAATAACGCAAATAACGCAAATAACGCAAATAACGCAAATAACGCAAATAGCGTAAATAGCGTAAAACTTAGCATGATCATTAAAAGTTTTTGTTTGGTAAACTTTTGCGTTATTATAAATGATTGCGGAATCAAAATCAAAGGCGGTGGGTAATAGTAAAACTGAAATTATTGACGCTATTTTAAAGAATCGTCAAATAATACATAACAGAATTCGTTCAAAACAATTAAAGGAATATTTAAGCGAGGAAGAAATTCAAAAACTTCAAAAACCTATAGTTGATAAGCTAGAAAATTTTAACAAACTTGCGCAACAAATTCATAACCCGAAAAATGTTTTAGCAATTAAGGAAGGTCGACAGGGTAAAAATGATTTAGCAATCGTTGAAGAACGCCGAGACGATGTCGAAAATGATTCAATTAAAACGCGACCTTAGGTATCTTTGACGTTACCAGCATCAATAGAGGAATCTAAAACGCCTTCACCTTCATTTATAACTTTAGATGCAGATAAAGATTTAGATTTAAATATTATTGACAAATACGAATTGGAAAGACCTTCACATTTATTGTCGTTAGATATAAGAGTGCGAAATGCAAAAATTGATGAAAGATTACACATGATCTCATTTCCAAATTAAAAAACATCAATATACCTAGCGGCACAAAACTCGTATCCTTCGATGTCAGCAACATGTTTTCAACCATCCCCATTCAAAAATGCAGAGATAGAATAGAGGATATCATCATCAAAACACCAAATCTGCCCAGATTGAACAAAATAGAACTAATTACAGCTATAGACCTCATCCTAACACAAAATTACTTCAAATTCAACAACAATTTTTATAAACAAAAGAACGGGCTAGCTATGGGAAATGGTTCCTCCTCCTTATTCGCAGACATCTTCATGGACACCCTAGAGAGGGATCTACTGGACAACCTCAACAAAAAATGGTATCACAAGTGTATTGCAATGATATTTTATATCAATTATAAGAATAAACAAAATATAAAAAAATATGCAACCTGTCTTGACTAACTCAGCCAGGAGCAAACTCCCAACCCCAGTAGTAGGTTCAAACTGCGATTCCACAAAATTAACACTCTTACAATTATACAAAAAAAAAAATATAGACTAAAATAAAAATACTGTTGGTCCTACTTAGGAAAACTGAAAATAAAATTGCATACTACTCATAAAAATATTAAACCAAAATTAATTTTTCCAAATAATCAAATAGTGATAATACACCGCTGATACCTTGCCTGTGCAGCTGATAAATTTTAACGCCTTTCCAGAAATAATACTACTGTTATTTCCGCCTATTATAAAATAAAAAATTAATAAACCAAATTCCACTTAGCTGGATTAGGAAATAATCCCTGAAGTAGAGGCGTTCCAGATCAATCAAGAAATAACTTCCAAAATGCAACAACTAGAATGCAACGGTAGCAAAGACTTCTCAAAAAAATGAATTTTGTTGTTGAGGAACCACAACACATTCCCTGAACCTTCCAAATTGTTCCGTTTTCCAATCTCAAACACCTTTCACTTTCCTGGCACTTTATCAACTGCCTTCATTCTCGCAGTCGCGCAAACGCCTCTCAAAAATGATTATCAAATTTGAGTACGAGGCCTCGACAGAAAATAAAAGGATGACTTTCAAAATTCAACCAAAAAATAGTAATAATGAAATGCAACCGATGACCAATGAATTGTCGTTTGAAACATGACAGTATATAATATACTGGTACAGATATGTCGATGACACCATTGTATTATGGAACGGTACAAACAGGCAATTAGACACCTTCCACAAACACATCAACAGTCTAGATAACAATATTAAGTTCACGATGGAGATAGAAAAAGACGGACAATTAAACTTTCTTGATTTATCCATAAAAAGAAACCAAGGCCGACACTCATTCAAGATCTACCGAAAACCCACCTGTACTGACACCATGATACCAGAAGACTCGAACCACCCTTGGACACACAAAATGGCTGGCTTTCGTTCCATGATATGGAGACTTCTGAATATTCCCATGAATGAACATGACAGATTTATCGAATTAAACACTATTAAAATTTTAGCATCTAACAACGGCTACCAACCTCATGTCATAGATAATATGTTCAACAAGATTAAGAAGAAAGTCGCCGAGATAAATAACACCTCCCTCACCTCCGCTAAACAAGACAATAAGAAATACATCAGCATACCATATTATGGAAAAACATCAGAACGCATAGGTAAGCTCCTAAAAAGTAGCGACACGGTGATCACATTCAAGGCCAAACATTCTCTACAAGAGTCATTGTCCAGAACCAAGGACCCCATTGGAAACCAGGATAGAAGCGGCATTTACAAAATTAAATGCCATAATTGCGAAAAAATATATGTGGGACAGACAGGCCGTGCTTTCAGAACCAGAATAAAGGAACACTTCTCACATTGGAGGAACCGGAAAGATGGAAGATCAAATTTTTCAGATCACCTTATCCTCCAGGACCATCATGCTAAAGAGGAGGACACGGAATTCCTACACATATGCCAAAAGGGCAACAAGATGAACCGTTTGGAGGCCATTGAAATTAAAAAAATCTTGAAGAACAACCCAACGACTCTCCTCAACGAACAGCTGGACCTTTTGGGTGGACCACTGATCGACACATTGCGTCGACCTTGCAAATTTTGATTAGCAAACACACAATTTTATCTCTTCAAAACCTTTAGTTTCATATTTTATTTTAATATTTCAACATTTCTTACTGAAAGATGGCTTAAGACGCCGAAACATATGTAAATACGTGATTGTTATTGTTATGCAATTTAGTTTTTGTGCAACATTTTTGTTTTACAGTAAAATTTTGACAACATCTTACAGTGTTTTAATTATGAATAGATTTTACGATATAACGGCTGAACAAACCGAAGTTTTTATATGGAATAAATGGCATTTCTTACTCATAGAAATCAATTGATTCAAAAACAATATGGATTTGGCGTGAAGTATTACAGAGACCCTATAAAATTTTATCATGGCAAAGGGGTAGTCAACTCTATAATAAACAAGTTACCGATTGAACTTCATATACCTGGTTATCAATATTGTGGACCTAGAACTAAATTACAAAAACGGCTAGCTAGAGGCGACCCCGGCATTAATCCTCTAGATTCTGCTTGTAAAGATCACGATATTGCATATAATCAACACAAAGATCTGACTAGTAGACATTATGCTGATCAAGTATTAGAAGAACCGGCGTGGGAGTGCGTTAAATCTAATGGGCGCTCCACACTCTCGCGAGAACATCGCGAGAACGCGAGAAAAACACGAGAAACGAGAGTGTGGATACCTTTCTCGCGTTCTTTGCAGGCTTCTCGCCTTGTTCTCGCGAGAAGTTCTTGCGAGAACCTCTGCGAGAACGCGAGAAAATGACGAGAAACGCGGGGGTGGAGCTGATTCTCGTGTTTATTCAGGTTCTCGCCTTGTTCTCCGCTTTTTGTCGGTTTTTTAACTCGAGACAAAGGAATCGAGAACGCTCCATCAGCGGTTTGCCACAAATCTCTCCTTTCACTTTCTTGCATTTTGCAAGATGCAAAATAATTTTGATGTGTAAGAGAGAGACAAGGACGTTTTCAGTGTTTTACTCACGGAGTAATATAAGTAAGTTAGGAGAAGTCGCTAGTACGTACTCGCGAGGCTATCGGTTGGTCATATAACGCACGCTTGGGGAAAGAGACGGCACGAGACAAAGAACTCATCCTAGGGCCGGTTATTTCACCGAGTATAGTCTTCAAATCATGTAGTTTAAAAGATTTAAAGCATTTTCCACAATTAAACTAGGCACCTACAACGTTTCATTTTATTGATTGTTTTTTATTGATCTTATTCATAAACTATAAAGTATTACCTAATATTTGAATTAAAACTAATACAAGTTAATTAAACAATTCGAGAATTAAATGTTTATTTGAGCTTTCGATAGCGTATGCTATCATTTTCAAAAATATATAAATATTTAATTCTCGAATTGTTTAATTAACTTGTTTTAGTTTTAATTCAAATATTAAATAGTTTCGCAAGTTACAAATTTATTAATTATATAAAGTATTACCTACTATAAAAAACCAAAAGTATTAATATTTAATTACATAAAAATTAGAAATAACAAAAATTTGGATACCAATCACCAAAATAAATTTAATTTATTGAAGTTTACTTGTTTACATGTTAAGAAAAATTATATTTTGAATTTAAAACCATAATTATTCCATATAATATGATCAAAACTATTAAATGAATATTACATTATAGTTTGCGATACATTTTTTCAAACAATAGTGTTTAAAATTAAAGATGTTTCTCATCTTTAATTGATTCAAACTTCAATTAAATATTTTCACATATTAATAATACATAATTATCAATCTTAATATAAATATAGGTTGTTTGCAATTTGGACATTTCATTTTTTTCTTTAAAATTTCTTTAAATTTATTTTTATTCAATAGTTTTGAACATAATAATAATTATGTAGGTAGTATATAATAGAGGGTTTGTTATGATTTTAAATTCAAAATACAATTTTTCTTAACATGTGAACAAGTAAACTTCAATAAATTAAATTTATTTTGGTGATTGGTATCCAAATTTTTGTTATTTCTAATTTTTATGTAATTAAATATTAATACTTTTGGTTTTTTATAGTAGGTAATACTTTATAGTTTATGAATAATATCAATAAAAAACAATCAATAAAATGAAACGTTGTAGGTGCCTAGTTTAATTGAGGAAAATGCTTTAAATCTTTTAAACTACGTGGTTTGAAGACTATACTCGGTGAAATTACCGGCCCTAGGATGAGTTCTCTGTCTCGTGCCGTCTCTTTCTTCCAAGCGTGCGTTATATGAACACTGGTAACTGACCAAGTGCACTCTCCTAACTTACTTATATTACTCCGTGGTTTTACTGCAGGCACCGACGTGGCTAGGATTAGTAATTAAAAAAATGCGTGTGTAGTAAAACACCGATAAAAGCGCAAATTTTGGCTACCTTAATAAAAAATAGCTTAGAATGTACTTTCTACTTTGGACTTTCGAGATTTTCCAAAAAAAATTTTTTCGGTCGGTTTTAATTTTTTACAAAAGCAACGATTAATTGCAAAAAATTACAATTTTATCTATATATTTTATTTTTAAAGCTGTAAATTTTTAGTTGCTTCTGCGATGTGACGTGCCTATTGGTGTGGTCCGTGGTTATTAAAACTTTTTAGTTTTCCAAATAAAAATTGACAACCCACGAAATACGTTCTATCGATAAAATTAAATACGACGATTAATCGTACAAATTAAAGCAAAAAAAATTTCATTCTCGCGAGAGTGTGGAGCGGGCAAGAAAGCTTCTCGCGAGAACTTCTCGCGAGATTCTCGGAGAAGTTCTCGCGAGAGTGTGGAGCGCTCATAAGGACTCTAGCTTGGGTGAAAAAGCTGCTGCGTGGGGAGTGGTAAACACTATAAAAACTAAAAGAAAGCTTGGCATGGGATGCGGTAGCCTTATTAAAAACAAAAATTTTCGATGTGATGGATTAAAAACGCAGCAATTAAGTAGAGAATCAAAGAGAATTCTTAAAATGCTGGCTAGCTGAGATATGAAGAGCAAATCTTCCTAACATTTTTTAAAGTTTTTTTATTAAATAAATGGAAATGAAGAATAATGTAGACAATTTATGTGAATATCAATTACCATCTAACAAATCAAATTCCAAAGAAAAAGTTGTTTTGAAATATTGCGGGGATAGTGAAGGGGGAGTAATAACATGTGTTCCAAATAAATATTACTATATTAATTCATTTCACTTTAAAGTATGTTCAAAATATGGGACTTGTGCTATAATGGATTATGATGAAAATATGAAGGAATTATTAGATCAAATAGCGCATAACGGTGTAAAACTTGACAAAAGATGTTATTTTTCAAACGAAAAGATTAAGAATAACCCCGAAGCATTTCAGTTTTATAAGAAAATATCAGATTATGTTACGACTGCAAAATGTTTCCCAATCAGATTAACAAATAAATATAAAGTGAAGGTTAAGTTGGTATATTATGCAGATTTAAAAGAAAGTAATGAAGATATATTTGCTGAAGCTGAAAATTATATAAAAGCGACACTATTTCAAGAAGCGTTATATTTAGTAAAGTAATTATAGGTATTTTTGGTGTTATCGTTTAAAAAGATTTTTTCTTAAATAAATGGAAATGGAGTCTAATGTAAACCCTTTTTGGTGTCTTGACGTGCCACAGATTATCGACAAATCAACTGTAAGTTATACTTACTACGAAGAACCTGAAAAAGGTAATATGGGTGGATCCACTTATACACTTGAAACTAAAATGAGTGGCTGGAAATACTTAAAAGGTGCTTACATTTTTGTTAAATCTAAAATTAAAAACAATCCAAATAATAATACAACTATATCAAATAACGGAATAAATGATTTTCATAGTGCAAAATTATACTATGCAAGAGCAACTAATAGAAGATATAGAAAATGTGGGTGTTGCTACTTTAATTTCAAATCTGATTGAATTTTCAGGGGATGTATCTAATACTTCAGCTTCACAAATATGTTGGTATCCTGACACCGCTGATTCGGCAGATATTCAGCAATATATTGTAGTGGGATTTCGTATAAAACACGACTTACCGTCCTTCACCAGCTTAAATTACCCCGGCTAGCCAGCTGAACTCGGTGGATTAGAGACCTCAGGAGTGGATTCCTTTGGGAAGCCCCGTTTGTTTTTAAAGTAAATAATAATACTTTTTTTGAACTCGGAAGAAAGAGTTTTATTTATAGGAATAATGTAGCGACAATTTTCGCTTTTTGGTTTCGGTGTTTTTGTGTGTATGGCCACTGATTGTAAAATTTTATTTATTAAAATTTCAATATTGTTTCTAAATTTTACGATCATGGACCACTGTGTAAAAATGATGATAAGCAAATGTTTTACAATGTTGTTAAAAGGTGAAATAAAGTTTATCAAATAAATTTTGTGTTTGGAGGTACTAAAATTTTCAAATACCTTGTACACACCAACTACTCCCTCGATCACAGCGACGCGAATCCACAATGTGTTCAGCTTGTGTACCCTCGAGTGCTCCTGTATCGCTGATAAATTTAACGAGTTTCTGTGCATCCAAACAAATTTTCTGCTGATTCAAAATTATATACGAGATTGATCCAATTTTCTTCAACATCGGCTTGAAGTAACTTAATTTTCGATCGCAGGTAAGAAGACAAATTATTGATTTCTTCCTAATATTGGAAAAATCAAAATGGCGTGGCGTCAATTTTCGATCTTGATAAAAATTATTATCTCTGATATTACGAATTTCTCTGTTTTAGCTATTTCTTTCTAAAACTTAACGAATTCACTACTGTCCACAATAGAAAACGCACTTTTGAGCATCTAACTGATTTTCACTCAGTTATAAATCAAATTTTAATCAAAAAGCGCAAATTAATTGCACAAGTCAAAAATGTGGTCTCCTATCCGCTCGGATATCGCTAGAGAGAGGCCGCCAACTTTCCAAAAATTCATAATTTTGTAAGTACTATTATCAAAATGTACAGAATGTTGCACATATTCTTGATTGTCTTTTGTTTTAGATTTTCACTTCGTAGCACGACACAAATGAATTCACTGATTTTAAAGTTTTTATAAAAATACAAAAATGTGTTAAGTAGTGTTATAAGTAATAAATTTAGCCAATATTAAATATTCCTTTAAATAAAACTTGCTAATTTGCAGACATAAACAAATTTATATGACCGCGATCTAACATGTCGGGGCAACCCAACGAAAAATCACCACAATATATACACTGAGACGAATAAATCTACAAAATTTAAAGATTTAGACACTGATATAAAAACAATTGTTTCAAAAATTAAAAATAATTCTGAATTCAATAAGGGATATTTTGAGAGGTCGTTCTTAACAAATGATGGAAAAACTGTTACAAAATTTATTCCTCTATCTAGAATTTTTCGATTTGCTAGAGTATAGGTTTGTTCGTTTGTCATGCACTAAGCTACACCGAGAAATTAGTGTCAAAAATGGCGTTCGTTTGTCAAGGTGTAAGAATACCAATCGTGTTTGTTTGTCCAGTGGCGGGTACACCGGCACCGAAAGTGTCACACCAACCTACACCGTCTTTTTGCCGGTGTAGCTAGTGTACTAAAAAGTGGTGTAGGAATACATAACCAAAAAATACTATTGTCAATCAATTGCTGGAAAGAAAAAGGTATTGCAAATTTTATGGACGATGATATCGACAGCAATCTTTTTGTAAATAATTGCTTTTAACGAAAGATACTGGATTCATCTTCTAAGTTACTTATGTTTATTATAGATAACGAAAATCTTACTGATCACATACGTTACTAACCTGTCAATCTAAAATTGCACTTTGAAATTTCAAAAAATCGTTCGTTTGTTATCCGTAGGTGTTTCTACACCAGGTAACACCACCTCCACTTTGTAGTTCGAACTGCGCAACACTAACTTTTTCGGTGTAGCTTAGTGCATGACAAACGAACAAACCTATTGTAACAAAGTTTTGAATGGAAAAATTCGCATTGAATTAAGTAAAAATCGAGTGAGAAACATACTACACGCTAACGTCGCCGGTGACTACGATTATGAAATATCTTATATTAGAAAATATTTAAAATAATACTAGTTAAATAAACGTAATAAAACAATAATGTTTTTAATATTTCGCAGATTTTTCATCTGCTTCGTCAGAAAATATCAATTTATTAAAACAAAAATGTTACATAGGAACGAAAATTTAAACATATAAAAACTTTCTTATAAACTAGGTCGTGAATCAAGGAAAACCTATTGCAAAACCGAAAATAGGAAAAAACTAGATACCAATAGTTGCTAACTAAGAAGAGGGCTGTAGATTGTACTAAGTCCTTCGATGTCGGTTTTCCTATTCATGCTGTTTTTTTCTTTCTTGATGGCTAGCATTTCGTGTAAAAGCCTGTCTTTATAGTTGGTGATGGATTTTATTATTTTGGTGTCTTTAAAATTTGCGTCGTGACCGTCGACAAGTAGTGTTTTGCAATAGCGGTCGAGTCCGGTTTATTGCATCTGATGGTGGAAATGTGCCCGCTTAATCTTTTTTGTAGCCACTGACTGCTTTGCCCAATGTAGACCAAGTTACAATTGTTACATGGAATTTGGTAAATTATGTCGGATTTCTTGTGTGTAGGAATGTCGTCTTTAAGAGGTGTGAAGAGTTTGCCGATGTTGTTAGTGGATTTAAAAGTTATGTTGATATTGTGTGGTTTAAGGGTTCTTTTGATTTTTTCGCTAAGTCCTTTGATATATGGCATTACAGCGTACGATCTTGGTAGTTTTTCATTATTGCTGCAATTATAAAATTTATGAGTTCTATCCTTAATTATTTTTTTAATTAAAGGTCCTGGGAAACCATTTTTCTGTAGTGTTTGTTTGGCTAGTTTTATGGTTTCTTTTCTAAAGTCCCCATGTGTGAGTTAATTCTAAGTTAATCCTAGTTTATAAGAAAGTTTTTCATATCTAGTAGGTCGTCTAAATGGCAATATGTTTAAATTTTCGTTCCTATGTAACATTTTTGTTTTAATAAATTGATATTTTCTGACGAAGCAGATGAAAAATCTGTGAAATATTAAAAACATTATTGTTTTATTACGTTTATTTAACTAGTATTATTTTAAATATTTTAATTAATTAAGTATCGTAACTTGTGAAAATTAATAATAAGTTCAACTATAAAACTAAAACAAGTTAATAAAACAGCAAATATAAATTCTTGTTAGCTTTCGAACACGTTAGTGTTCTTCGTTAGACAAACGTTTATTGAAAACAAAAATACATAGCAACCGAATTTAAACCATTACCATTTGGATTGGCCTTTTATAATTTTATAATTTTCTCACTAGTTAATAATTTTCAAGTTTATCTTATATTAGTTTGTGGATGCCGGTAGCACAACCCTCATTAGAAACTGAAAAAATGTTATCTTCAATATTGCTTAGCAACGAAAACTTTCATTGTGGATGGAATGCACTTAAATGTTTCCGTACTAATTTGTGGACTTCTGCAAGCGGGAGTGAAGCAGTTATAAATGATTTTAATAAAATTTCTAGAGTTTTTGTAGCATTTTCTAAAGCAGAACGAACAGATAATTTTACTAACCCTTCCTCTGCAAACGTTTTTTCCGCACCTTCCCTCTGCAAACCTGGGTCATTCGCGTCAGGACCGTTATTACGCCGAGTTAATGCGCTCAAAAAATTCCGAAAAAATTCATGTTAATGTTCGAAACATTCTAGTTGACATATCAATCATAAAATTGTGTAAAATACAATTTTTTCATATACTTTTTTTTAAATAATTGGAGCAAGTTATTAACAAAAGTTGTTTTCGCTCGGACACGAAATACCCAGGTTTGCAGAGGAAGGGCTAAGTCAATGATGTTTTCGATAATATGATAATATGCCGCATTCCTAGCATGTAAATATACAAAAGATTTGGATGAAGGTACCTCCGTCAGCTACAAAGATTTTTGTAAACTCTACTTAATTGCTGCCTTTGATTTAACGACGGAAAACAAACGATTCGTCTGGAAATGAATTAGAGAGATATTTTTACTAAATAAATGACAAGTGATTATAGGATATATAATATCGCCTAACCAAATACAGAAGCTCAAAAGTTGCAATGAAAATAGAATAGATTGCACTATTCGGTTTAATTTAGCTGAAAAAACAAATAACACTATTAAATTAACATACGCTCAGATTGAGGAAATTAGGAAATGTAAAAAGCTGAAGAAAAAATATTGTGAAATCAAATTTTCAGCAAAACAGATAGGGGGATTTTTACCTGCTTTAATCCCTGTAGCAATAGCTGTAGCCAAAGCTTTAGGATTAGGTGGAGTTGGTTATGCCGGTGCTAAATTAGCAAAAAAAATTAGCGGTGTCGGTATAAACCCTAAGAAAAAAAAAGTTCCACAAAGCAAGACATATGGACAAGGCAACAAATTGATAGGCAAGACGTATGGGCAAGGCAACAAATTGATAGGAAAAGGAATAAAATTAATATGAAGTATGGATTAAGTAATATAGATTTAATGAATTTGCTACCTCCTGAAGCTAAATAAAACTTTCGAGGGGTTTTTGCAATTGACAAGTTACCGAAAAAAATTAGAAAAGATGAATCAGGTATGGAAAATGGTATGAATCAGGTAACCATCGAGCAGCTATGGTTCACACTGGGTGTGTTATATAAACAAACCGTATCTTAGAAATATTATATATTTTGATAGTTTTGGAATTTCACCACCCGAAGCAATTAAAGAATATTTAAAAAGCAGTGGCAAACTTATTGCCAGAAATAGCACTCAGTTACAAATGAATTCCTCTGTTTTATGCGGTTATTACTGCTTACATGTAATAATTAACATAAACAAAGGTACGGACTTTTATGATATATTATATTCTTTTAAACAGCAACCGTGTAAATCAAATGAGAAATTAATATTATAAATGGAAACGGAAGAGTATTTAGACAGCCAATTGTATGTATACAGAAAAAGTTATTTATATTTTCATAAAATCGGAATCGGTTTATCTATCGGTAAATTAATATTTTGTGCATCTGGCTTTTCAGCTTTGGCTTTACCTCCTATGGGTTTTTTTATCTCTTGGTGGGGTCATCATTGAAGTTTTTGAAAAAAATTAAAAATAAATTTTATAAGAAGTTATTGCACTTATACAGGGCTCATGAAATTAAAGACGATGAAGTAAATTTACGTGTAGGAAAATTTATGGAGAATTTTACCTATTTTCCAAGAGAGAAATACTTGAAGCAAAGGCATTTAAATGGTTACGCTGAAGACACTCAAGAATTACACGAAACCGAATTATAGCAGAACTTTAAATTTTCTTTTCCTGTTTGAATAGTAAGCATGAAAAAATGGACTATTAACGTGTAATAAATATATTCAGTGATGATGAAATATATAAACGAAGATATGGCTCGAGATACGGCGGAAGTATTTTATAAATTTTATAAACACGGAATTCAGCATCTGAATAAAGAAGAAATCCAATTAATTCCAATTGAATATATTAAAATGGAGTCTGGCCCTATGCAATTGCACCAAATTAGAACTAGATTGTCTATTAAATATATTGACGAATTAAGGGATTATTTTCCATGCTTTGAACTTTATAATATGTCTGGTGCACAAACCCACGTGGACGGACCACCTCCGGATAGAAGAAATTGTTTCACTTGCAAAAACAGAGAAAGTGTTAATTTCGACTATTAATTTTTAAGCAGACATTAAATGGATTTAATTACATTTTCCGATTTGAATAGTAAGCAAGAAAAATCATATAATAATAGCATATTAACGGACAAGTTTTTGTTCCACACAATTAATCTTGAATTAACTCCACATGGTTTTATAGAGCATAGTATTTATAATTTGGATAAAGTAATTTACAAATATCCTACTATTTATATTTTCCATAATAATTGCTACTACAATTATAAAGTTACCGGTACATACCGCAGTATTTTTGATTCTATAATCCACTTTGTATACAAAATTTCATACGAATTTGATAAATTTAATTGTCACATTAAAATCATTGAAGACGATACTATATCTTTAAAATTAGCACTGTCAAATGAATTAGAAATATTATTTCGTTAAAAAATTATTTTTTTAATTTTAAGAAACTTCCCGTTTCTCAGCGAAACTGAAACTACTATTTAATCTTACAGCATCCACAATGTGCACAACAGCTTACTTATACCGCTTATAGGTATGCGTCTTTAATTTAGGAACAAGCATCTACGCGACAGCTTACCGTTTATAGGCGTGTGTCATTTTTCGATTGATATTACTGTAAGATAGAATAGTTGGAACAATCACCCCAAGACCGATAGAAGTCTTGAGAAAATGGCGGCTCTCAGTTGTCTTTGGGACCCTATTCCGAATTATATAGAACTCGATTTCTATATGAAATCGATTTCGATTTGTCCAAACGCTTTTTCAATTATTTGAGCCGTTTGTGTATGATGATTTAATACCTTTTATAAAAATTTACGATAAATCGATACATTTTTATTTCTTATCAATTTAACTTAGCAAATAAAGAAATGCAAATAAAAGATTATTGCTGGAGTCTTTTTTTTTTAAACCAATATATTTTTATTTCAATAGCTACTAATTACCTACCTATAGTCATTTATTATTATCCGACTGGATCTTATCCACTTGCAAATAAATAAAAAATATATATTTACATTGAATCTTATCAAAATAATTTCTTTCGTATAAAATTACACTCATTTCCCGTCAAGTGGCCTAGGAGTGTCATTCTACTATCTACTATCGTAATAATATTTATTTATATTTAGTAATAAATTTTAAGTCCTCCATAGTCGCAAAATCGTCATTTCTTACCGGCAACACGCGTTCTGGACCTAAGTTTTCGAGCAAATCAAGGTACAGATTCTCTGCATCAAAATTGTCTACCATTTTTAACCTTCAAGTAATATTAAAATTTTAATATAAAAAACATAATTAAAATCTTTCTTACTTACAATTTAAATATTTTTTAAATACAAATTCGAATTCGTGTAATTTATTTAAAAGTATATACTACTTGGGCAAACTATCACACGAAAATGTAACACAAACGTCAATGGTAAATAAACGAACGACGAACCGTTAAATATTTGACGGTGGAATACTCGATCGTCAAATTTGATCGTAGATTTGACCAACGTCAACTGTATTTTGCAATGGTGAAACAGACTTTCATGAGTTAACGAGCGTCAAACCATTTGACGTCGATCAAATTCCTTGACGAAGGTTGGTGAAACCGGCCATTAGTTTTTGTTTTCTATTTTTTGGTTATAATGTTCAATGATTCCTTTATAATTATTAATTTACTATTTCGACTTTTATTTAGTGCAACAAAAATAAGCAAACTATGAACCCTTCTTCAAGGAACCCCACGCCTGAGATAGAGCTAACCAGGTAAGTTGAGCAATCAACCAGACGGAGGACCGTCCCAAATGTTAATAAATTAACAAGACTTTATTGTGATTTTAATAAAATAAAGAGATTTTTTAAGTCACTGTATCTCGCAAAGAGTGCGACAAAATAGAAAAATGCATATAAATGAAATTGAAGAGGCAAGAGAATGCAATTAAAAAATGTATTTCCGTAACAGAAATATTTATATGAGAAAAAAGTCGTCGAAACGCACAAATTACATTGCTAAAGTAGGTTACATAGGAATATTATGCTCATTATTATATTTATTATAATATTATCATCACATTTATTTAACTTTAAGGTGGCAAATACCAATGTTATTTGGCCATAAGAATAAACGTCGCCGTCGATTAGAAACAGAGTACAGATAACGTATGGTGCTGAAATTTGGACATAATATTATTTGAACATTTTTCAATAATACAGGGTATAATTAAAGATAAAAAGCATTTATAGTTAATCAACAAATAAACTATAAATGCTTTTCCCTCTCATTACCCTGTATTATTGAAAAATGTTCAAATAACATTATGTCCAAATTTCAGCACCATCATTATCTGTACTCTGTTTCTAATCGACGTTCATTCTTATGGCCAAATAACATTGATATTTGCCACCTTAAGCAGTGCACAGAGAAACATTTTTATTAGTTGAAAGGTATTTTTTTTCTATAGTTCAAATGTAATTTAATGTTTTCTATTAATAATATTGTAAATATAATTTAAGCATAACTAGTATGTGTATATTTACGTTACAAACGAGCACCTTGAAAACCTCCATGGCCAGGCTTATAAATGAAAATTTTAAAAACTTTAGAAGCATTTTTTAACCCTATAAGTAAAGGTTAGATGAAATCTAAAGCTTTTATCATATGTAGTTTATATTTCTGCATTCTTTTTTGTCTTTCATTTTGCATAAATATGTTTTTACGTGTTAATTCCCTATGTTCGGCTATTCGATTCAGCACCCGGTATGTAAATCTCAATTATAAGAACAGGGCTTGCAAACAATACTTCATATAAGCGAGACTACTGTATTTTGCAATGGTGAAACATATTTTCATGAGTTAACGAGCGTCAAACCATTCGACATTGATCAAATTCCTTCACGAAGGTTGGTGAAAACCGGGTCGACAGTAACTTGTCGACCAAGCCTCCTAATATTTTTTTTAAAAGCACTATTTTTTAATTTTACTTTCGAGTTTTTAACAATAATAAAAAAAAAAATCAAATGTTAAATATCTTTAGACGGGGAATAAAAATTTCTTTAATTGGTAATAATTTTTATTCTTATCTGTTATAATGGAAAGCATGAATTTAGAAAAAATTAATTTCCCATGTAAATTCCCTATGTTCAAAAATCGGACGGTCACCCGGTATAATATGTGGATATAGGTATAGATATTATTCAAAATAGTTGAAACGCATACCTATGTAGTTCTCCTTGAAATAACTTTATTGATGAAGGATTAATCAAAAGATTGTGAAATGTCACTCAAGAATTATAATTAGATATGCCAACAATTTATACGTTGATACCGCATTGCTCTCTTAACAGCTGTACCACATTGGTAAAAAATATTATAAAATTATTGTATTGTTGATATACTATACTTACATGTGAATCGTTCAAAGATACGTTGGAATGTGCAGACATTTGTTTAATGTAATCTCGATCTTCATATATTTTTTTGTCTCCTCCTCCAGGTTTGTGTTTTATGTTGTCCAGGGATCCGATTTTGCTTTGACCTTTGATATCCACTTTTTTATTTTCAATCTAAAAAAACGATTTATCATAAAATTGAATATAATATATTATTTTTTAAATTTTTTCGTTTGTCTATTTTTTCCAATTATCCATAATGATCTGAAATTTTACATCGGAATAGTAATGGAAAAACTCATTTTCACGAAACACGACATAACGAGTATATGTAGACAATGTGGTGGAGATAGGCACGAAAATGAGTGTAAGAATACGCCGAAATGCATAAACTGTATTAATGCTAATGAAAGGTTTAATTTTAAGTATGACATCAATCATTCACCTGGAAACTACAGTTGTGAAGTATTTAAGAGAGAAGCGAAAATAATAAATGATAAATGGAAATGAAGTGATACCCAAGTAACACCAATGTCGGTTTTACACCTGTCTACCATTGAAGTATAACGAATATGTATACATAAATTTTCATACCTGAAAATTCAGTATCAAAACGGTACATAACCGGCATATAATTTACAATTCATATTTATACTGTACTGTTTATGTAGCAGTTTCAATGCATACATTTTCATACCGGTGTTTTAAAGCCAATTGTTGTATCAGATATGTATTGAAATTTTATTAACTAAAATATATTACAATATAGGGTATCGTTTAAATGCAGTTTAAAATATAACTCTCAGTTACTATAATTGCAGTATCTAACATGTACAGCGATATTATGAATTAAGAATTTACGATTTTTACATCATCGTTTTGATGTCTAAACAGTGCAGTGTATACAGTAATCTATTGGTGGTTATAATTCCATTAACATGTAAAGAAGAATTATTAATCGACTGTGTGAGTTAATGTTTTCAATTAATAAATTCAATAAATTGAATTTGGTGTCAAAATTATTGTTTTTTTTTTTGTTTAAAAAAATTATTAATTTAGAAATGTTTTAAATTTTATTCGGATAAACCAAGTTTTATAATAAACTACCGAAAATTTATCGGGTATATATTGAAATTATATTAACGAAATGTATTGGAACATGTATTACCGTTTATGTGCAGTTTTAAACGTAACTCTCCGTTGCTATAATTGCAGTGTCTAACATATACGGGTATATTATGAATGAGAAGTTACGATTTTTACATCAGTTTGATACCTAAACAGTGCAGTGTATACAGTACCCAAGTAATGCATCATTGAAGTATAACGAATTTGTACATTATGTAAGTTTTCATACCTGAAAATTAAATATCAAAAAAGTACTTAAACGGAACATAATTTTAATTCTAATTTACACGGTACTGTTTATGTATAATTTCAATATTATATTGTCATGTTTCATTTTGCATTAGCATCTTTAGTTATAAATAAATTTTTTTAAAAAACAGGGATTAATTAAAAAAACATTTAATTAGATAATTTGTTTTAAGCATGTGAGATTTTTCTTTTAAATGAACATCCGTGGTGATGAATAATTCGGTTTCATATTTTTTAATAATATAATTAAGTAAAGTTAGAAAGCACAGCTAAGGAAATTTTGAGTTGAGTTTTCAACAATTATGAATATGAAAGATGTTTTTGGTTCAAGATCTTTGAATGAAAAGACAAATGCCAATATTTATCAATGAAGTCGATGAGAATTCAATCAGTTATTAATATTTGATAAAATAAAATGTTTTAAAATCAACGTAAGAGATTGCGGGAAGAATGTGGCGAAATTGCATTCCCACCAAAATTAAGTGGGAGAATTAAAAGTTTTCAAAGTCACAAAAATCAAGGAGGGAGAAAAATTGGTGAAATAATTCATTCTGGGCAAGGCCGTCATTTCCGTCAAGTTCGAAAATTTAAAAGACCAGAGTCAAAAGTAGTCAATAGTAGTAAACGAGAAATCAAATATCCCAAATAGTGGAGTTTCAGAATGTTCGATTGCTGATCACAACTTAATCTTTGCAGAAATCTGTGTTGAGAATGACAGAAATCGGGAAACTAGGTTCATTAGAAACTTCAAAGTCATAAATTATGCTGAACTCGAGAGCGATGCATCAGGTATAGACTGGAATGGCTTTTTTAATACAGAGGACATCGACATGAAAATCAATATATTCAATAGTAATATTCTGTCGTTGTATGATAAACATGCTTCGTTGAAGGCTGTTGTATTAAATCGCAAGAAACGCCAACTGTGGTTTGATGAAACTTTAACAAAACTGAGAAAAGAAAAATTGAAGTCATTTGCCAAGTATAAAAAGACACGAAGTGAAACTGATAAGAACATATACTGTATCATTCGAACTGTATATAACAACAGCACCAAACAAACTAAGAAAAATTATTTTGCAGACTCGTTACGAGTTATAGGTAATAATAATAAGCAGTTATGGAATAAACTTAAACAACTGAACATATCTGACAAACGCAATGATTTTCACATACCTGAAAATCTGTCAAAACCAAATAAAATGAATGATTATTTCATAGATGCTATCCCATTAGTTCCCCCGGATCCAAATTACCTGAACGAATGGAATGATAATGTAAACGAATCAAAGTTTAAAATGATTCCAGTGGAAGAAGATGAAATCGCAAGAATAATTTCTAAACAAAAGCCGTATTTGGAAGGGCATGATGGTATCTCTGGTATGATGCTACAATTGGTAATGCCATGGATAATCAACCCACTGAAACACCTAATCAATTATTCATTTGAAGTTGGAAGTATACCAGAACTTTGGAAGGTAAGTGTTGCACGACCAATACCTAAAGACAAAGTGATCGAAACATATCAAAACTTAAGGCTGATTTCAATTTCATCAATCCTACTCAAGATAACAGAATCAATACTTCATGATCAGTTGACTAAATTCTTGGATAAGAACAACATACTACCGTTGGCACAAGCAGGCTTCAGAAAGAATCATAGCACAACTACACTACTAATGTCAGTTAAAAATGATCTAATTGGTGCCATGGATCGAGGTCAGCAGAGTTCACTGATATTGTTAGATATGTCCAAAGCTTTTGATAGTTTAAATATTAAATGTCTTCTCACAAAACTAGAATATTACGGACTCCAAGACAATATAATTAATTGGTTCCGAAGCTACCTGGTGGATCGTTCTCAGTATGTGAAATTGGGGTATGACAAGAAATCGGATCCCAAAACTCTGAAATCAGGGGTACCACAAGGCTCTATTTTAGGTCCGATTCTATTTTCAATCTATACTGCAGACAAAGTTAATGTACTCAAATATTGCTCAATATACATGTATGCTGACGATATTCAATTAATAATTCATTACATGAAAATGGAACGTGCTTTAGCGCAAATTAAAATACAGGAAGACTTGTTAGAAATCGAGAAGTGGACAAAGAAAAATTCTTTATTAATCAACCCAAGAAAAACACAAATATTAGAGTTTGGTAACGATGATCCTATGACGTTGCGGCTACAAGAAATTGTCTTGCAAAGGACAGAGGTAGTAAAAAATTTGGGGGTTCTGATGGATAAACTCTCAAATTCAATGATCATATCTCCCT
This sequence comes from Cantharis lateralis, assembly GCA_963170105.1. NCBI lineage: Eukaryota > Metazoa > Arthropoda > Insecta > Coleoptera > Cantharidae > Cantharis > Cantharis lateralis. Next base: position 19,094,581 of record OY720629.1, read on the forward strand.
AATTACTAGAAGAGCATATTGTGCTTTAAGGCAATTAAATTCGCTTAAAGATATTCTACCGGTGGATGTGAAACTTCTCTTAATGGAATCGTTGGTACTGTGCCATCTGAATTATGGTGACAGTATATACGGACCATGTATAACGAAGGAAAATAAACTCAAGTTGCAAAAGATCCAGAATGCTGCAATCCGATTTGCGACAAAGCTCGAATATAGAGAGCATGTAACGCCAACAATAAGGCATTATGGATTACTGAAGATGGAAGAAAGAAGAACTGTACATTACATCTCGATGCTGCATAAGATAAAAAACAATGGCCAACCCAAAGACCTCTATGGGAAATTGCAACAAAGGCATGAAATGCATGGTTTGAACCTGGGACATGCAAAAAGTACGTATACACAGCAACACCACAGATCAGCAAAATATGAAGAGTCGTTCTTGTATCTCTCAGCATACTTGCTAAACAAGCTGCCACCGGACTATTGGGAATTATCGGTAGCAAATCTCAAAATAAAAATAAAAAATGACATACTCGTACAGTGTATGAATTTGGATTCGGATATCCTTGCCAAATTTTAAAAAACCGGTTAAATTAAAATCATGGGAAACTTATGTATCTAACCATTTGTATGATAATAGTCATATATAATATCACAAGAGGGTGAGAATAAATTGTAATAATTTCACATATTTTCGAAAAGTTGTTGCCAGGCAATAGACACGAGAGCCCGAAGGGATCGAGTGGCTATTGCCGAACGGCAACAAATTTGAGAAAATATGTCAAATTATTTTCTAATTTTTCGAACTCTCGTGTGGTATTCGAATTAGACTATTTTTTTTTCCTGTCAATGTCAATATTTTTTTGCGCGCGATCGATCTGAATTTTTTCATATGCCTTCCCACCGATAATTTACAGGGGGTGTGTGCGGGGCGAGGGGGGAGAATTTTTTGCTCAGTTTTTTTATATCTAGCGCCGTTCTCGAGTTATTGCTAATTCAAAACTTTTCATAGTGGGTATCTGCAGGAAGATCGATTTTTTTTGCGTATGATCGATCGGAATTTTTGCATATGCCTTCCTAACGATAATTCACGGGGGGTGTGTGCGGGGCGAGGGGGGAGAATATTTTGCTCAGTTTTTTTATATCTAGCGCCGTTCTCGAGTTATTGCTAATTCAAAACTTTTCATAGTGGGTATCTGCAGGAAGATCGATTTTTTTTGCGTATGATCGATCGGAATTTTTGCATATGCCTTCCTAACGATAATTCACGGGGGGTGTGTGCGGGGCGAGGGGGGCGAATTTTTTGCTCAGTTTTTTTATATCTAGCGCCGTTCTCGAGTTATTGCTTATTCAAAAAATTTCATAGTGGGTATCTGCAGGAAGATCGAATATTTTTGAGCATGATCGACCGGAATTTTTGAATATGCCTTCCTAACGATAATTCACGGGGGGTGTGTGCGGGGCGAGGGGGGAGAATATTTTGCTCAGTTTTTTTATATCTAGCGCCGTTCTCGAGTTATTGCTAATTCAAAAGATTTCATAGTGGGCATCTGCAGGAAGATCGAGTTTTTTCGATTTTGACTTATTTTATTTATAATTGGGGTGGTCAGAACAGGAATGAATCAAGACCATTTGAAAAAAAATTCTGTTATGATCCCTCAAGTTCTACGGAATAAGGTTTGAAATTCATATACAATTTTTATGGACTAGAAATTGAAATAGAAGGGTTGGAGCAGGAGTTAATTTATTCCATAAAAATTTTATATGAATTTCAAACCTTATTCCGTAGGACATCAGAGATTAACCAACAGAATTTTTTTTAAATGGACTTGATTCACTCCTGTTCTGACCACCTCAATTATAAATCTTAATAACTTGACGTAATATGAAAAAATTATGACAGACGTCAAATAAAAAACAAAAGCAGTTACCTCGAATTATTCTCGCTGGAATAATGTAAGTAACATTATTCCCACTTACATAATGATTTGATTGGCACCGTTTGACGGAAATTGAAAGTTACTATTGGTTGTCAAAATGAAAAAAAAATAGTCATTATTATTATTATTATTAAAAAATTTAATTAAATTGAATTTTAATTGTAATTGATAAATACAATTAAAATATTTAACTTACCTGAAAATTACAAATTCAGAGTAAGAGTGCTTGTGCCAATAATTTCTACAGAAAGAAGAATCAAAATTTTATTCACGACAGAAGGTGAAATGATAAAACAAACGGCAACAATCTAATGAAAACTTCAAATTTATTAAGGGTGAGAACAATTTAAGTGCACGAACGATTAATTTTTTGTAAAGTTTAAAACCACGATAAAATTGATTTATTAAAAATTTGTATTTATTGCCATCAAAATTGCAACTTTGTCTAGGTGGTTGAAAGAATTACTATAATTTAAATAAGACCAAAATTGCAATAAGACGGAATTGATTTATTTGGTAAACCAATGTAATACGGATGATGACCAAAAACATCGAAATTTGAAATTTAAATGCTACATGAAATTTATTTGGCTGTGTATTTGTAAAATTAAATTTTGTTTAACTTTTTGATTAAATTAAAAATTTTAAAATTGACAAATTTTACTTTAATTATTCAATATCATAAGTAATAAGTTAAAGGAGTCTCATGCTCATAACAAAAGGGGATGGATGTTCAAAAAAAGGTAATTAACTAGGTTTTCTTAAGGCCAGGTTCTCATCAAGCCGCTATTGTAGGTGTTGAGGAAATCGTTAGATTTGATCAATAATCGATTACAACACTATAATAATAGAATTGAAGTTTTACTGGGGGCTCCAAAAGTAGATAGAGAACAACTTTTATCTACAATACAAAAGCTTAGGGTTAGAGTTGAAAATTTATTCGCGAATGTTGAGGACGATGATTCCTTTTGCGATCCGTACGGGGTTGAATTTTCGAGTCCCTTGCGGAATCATCAGTAATTCCACCTGTTACTTCCGAATTAACATCTATTTTGCAAGCGTTGGTTGGTTACAAACAAAAATTCAAACACCGCCGTATATAAGTGGAATCGGAGTTACGACGGTAAGGGGGGGTCCGAACAGTTGTATAGCTTTATTGAAAAGGCGAAGGAACTTTCACGTTCTAGAGAAGTGGATGAGAGCGTATTATTCAGTAAGGCGGTAGAATTTTTTTCGGGCGAAGTTTGGTTTGGTCGAGGAATTAAAAGTTAGATTTTTATCTCTCGATTTCAGTCGCGAATATGTTGAACAAATCCGTAACCGAAAACAAAAACCTAACGAATCTCACGTGTCTCGCCTGTTCCCACGGAGGAGGAACAGTTGTGGGTGATCAGGCGGAATTTACTTCCACAAATTTCGTTAGCCATGGGGCCTACTGTCACCACATCTAGAGAGACTTTTATTCAGACCGCTCAAGCGACTGAGCGATTAATTAAGTGGAACACTAGCGATGCGTCTACGTCGGCTCTTGTTACCGGAACTCCGTCAGTGAAGCCTTCAACTTCGACTTCTCAAGTGAGGTTTACCCTGGGCAACTGTTGGAACTGCTCAGAGAAAGGGCATTATTTCCAGTCGTGTCCCCGTCAGCTGACCACTTTTTGTTATGGTTGTGGGCGTAAAGGTAGAACCACCGAGAATTGTAATTGTAATTTTTCAAAAAACGCAAGGGGGCGAGGAGGCGACGCGGCGCGCCCCTCGCGACGTTAAAGAGAGCTAAAATCGCCGATACAGAAGACTGGAAGAATTGGTTGGCAAAAATACGTGATTTTTGCGGAGCGGCTTCCAATGCTTCCGCTCTTTTTGTCCATCCCACATCCGACCAGCGTCCTTATGTCAATTTAAAAGTAGGGGAGGAGCAGCTTACGGCTTTGCTTGATTCGGGAGCTAGCGTCTCGATCTTGGGTACTAAGGGTCATTATTTAATAGACAAACTCGACTTGATGCTCTCTAGGAGAGATATTTCGATTTTGCGGTCGGCGGACGGAACACCGCAGGAGATTTTGGATAAAGTAGTATTACCATTATCTATTGGCGGGGTAGTACGTTCACTGGATGTTCTAGTATGTAAGAGCATAACATCTAGTTTGACCTTAGGGGTAGATTTTTGCAAGCTATTTGGGGTGAAAGCCGATTTTGGAAAAAATTATTTTTTGTGAATGAAGTTCGATCATTGGATTTGATCCGCTCGGCTGACGAACGTGAAAGAAAAATTTAAGCTGCTTTGTAGAGACGGGCTTACTCGCACCGATTTGATTGCCCACAATATTGATACTGGGGATGCTGTACCTCTTAAACAACGGGCGTTCCTGTTATCTCCGGCAATGCGCAAGTTAGCTCATGCGGAGCTTGACAAAATGTTAGAGATGGGGATAGTTCGTTCCTCTACTTCGCCTTGGTCTTCTCCAATGTTGTTGGTGAAGAAGTCCGACGTTTGAGTCAACCGTTTGAGTAAATGGGATGCATTCCCTTTGGCTAGAACGGAGGAGATTCTCATGTCTCTTCGCGACGCGCGCTTTTTAACTATTTAACTATTTATTAGCAGAAAGGAAGGCAGATTTATTTTCTTACAGGATTCACTCTCTCGCGTCCGACTTTATCAAAGAGCTAGTTAGTAATTTTCCATCAGGGCTTCGCTACCAATTTAATATTGGAAGTCACCTATTCCAGGTGTTGTAAGATTTGGCGAATAAGTTTTAAAGATTTATACGTAAATTTTATTACAAATTTCAATGTTCTAAGGAACGATTTCGCGATGTACGGCAACGCATTCTTTCTAGAATATTGTATTGATACAAAAGTAACTTGTATTAATATGTGTAACGTTTGAAATCGCCGCCATAATTTTACAAATTTGAAATCCGGGATAGAAAATCTAGGTAGTGGAAAAAAGAAGAAAAACGGGGAGAGTAAATTAATAGAAAATAAAATGTGGATGTCAAAGATAGAATGCACGATAAATTGTGAAAAAGTAAGGTGAATTTTGCTAATAACAATATCTTATAGATCCAAGGTACGAATTCTTTCGTGTTATTCAAATTTAGTTAACATAATTGGTTAAAATATAAGTTTTACAATTGACTATGTTATAATACAGGGCTACTCTCGGATCCGCCAAGACATAGAAAGGCACATTAAGATCCATTGATTGTGATGCAAAAACTGTAAAGATCGTTATAGACCATGATGTCTTTCTAAAACTTGGGGTCATTACGCGTCAACTTCTGTACAGCGAAAACACGAGATTCGATCCTTTGGGTTCCATATAAAATGTAATTGGGGATTTACCATACTGTGTTAAATTAAGTCCAGGATCATGATAGAATTTCGAGATTGTTCGATTCGTATTCTGATGACACAAGTAGAATAAGTAGATAATAGGATGTTATAAATTTGACTTTATAAAAAAGCAAATTAGGTATGGTCACGGACGTAGCTATAACTTTTATATTTCTTGTGAATGCTCATTTCATGGGTTCTTGAAATAGAGATTTCTATTTTTTAAATTCGCTCTCATTATATTTTTTTATTTGATCGGTTTAGAATTTTCATAAAATTCATATTTTTTTGTTTTTATTAATTTGGCATCAAAGTAGGTATAATTTTATTTTAATAAACGTCAAAGCGATTTGACTTTTAATTTTTAATTTTTTCTTTCAATTTCATTCCATTGATTTTTAACTTTGCTAGCTCTTTTATTATCACATACAAGGTTTATCTGACGAGTTCCGAAGAACGAAACACGTTTGATCAAAAGTGTCATAAACTATCATTCATTGTACTTTCAATATTACGTAAGTTAAAATTCAATTTTATTTAATTTTTGCATTTTAATATAACATGTAGATCATTTAGATATTTATTTTATAACTTTTATATGGGGGGGGGGGGTTCAACACAGTACTTTACATAGAGCCGGATTAAGGGTATGTGAGGCTTGGGGCTAACTTCTTTGGAGGCCCCTTGACTTGCATGGTCTGGAAAAATGCACCGCTTGCGAAAATTTTTGATATTTCAAGGTCAACCGCGCTTAGATCAAAAGTAAAATTTTAAAAAAATTAATAATTATTATAAATACATAGTACTTTATTACACTTTTTTTTTATAAAACGCCGATGTACATTAACATTTTAAAACCATTTTTTTCTTACTTAAAGAAAGAGTCCAGCAATTTTTTGAAGCTCCAAAAATTTGGAGGCCCGGGGCTACAGCCTTTTTAGCCCCCTTTTAATTCGGCTCTGACTTTACAACGATAAACCAGCTTTTGCCAGTGACTTCGTTAACGCCATAAAAAGTCAGAGCTGTAAACCCCAATAAAATCAATCAAATCGATATTAAAAATTGCATGAACATGTTGGAATCCGTGTCATAGAAAATGGGTATTTGGCTAAAATTTGCATAGTTGCTTAGGCTAAGGGGGGGTTTAACCCCCCCCCTTACATACGCCCGAGGGTATGGTTTTTTGGTGTAATGTGATATTTTGACTTTATAAGAAAGCAAATTAGATGTGGTGTATTATGGTATAAACGTTATCCACGATTGTGGTGTGATCCAATGTAACATGATAAACCGAATGACCGGTAAAAGCTTACTACCTCATGGAAGACCATGTAACAAGTAAAATTGTAAATAATTAACATGACGAACTTTATGCGTTTATTTTTGACTATGTTAGCTTGTACTCTTTTAGGACTCACCAGTTGAGTTGGTGAAGACAAGAGGCGGAGACGTCCTAATAGAACCAAGTGCAAACAGCGACAACAACCGTCTGCACGAAAGTCTCGCAGAGACGATGAGAAGTGAGAACCTAGAAGTCCACAAGCTGGCACAGACAAAAGATGTAAGGATCCAAGACTTGGACGAGAAAGAGCTGGAAACCTGCATAAAGCGATATGTAGGTGATAAAGGAAAATTCCATCTACGATCCCTTCGACCGGCCTTTGAGGGCACACAGACAGCGGTAGTTAGATGTGAAGAAGAATTATTTCGAAATTAAATTGAATTTATTTCATGACCAGCCTGACAAATGAAAATTTTAACAATTCTAAAAGAATTTTGGACTTTTATCTTCGAATTTTATCTAGTCTCTACTTAAAGGGTCCAAAATTCTTTTAAAATTGTTAATATTTTCATTTTTCAGACTGGCCATGAAATAAATTCAATTTAATTTCAAAATAATAACCTTGGAAACTTACATGGCCAGGCTTATAAATGAAAATTTTGAAAACTTCGGAAGCATTTTTTAACCCTATAAGTAAAGGTTAGATAAAATCTAATGCTTTTATCATACGTAATTTATATTTCTGCATTCTTTTTGTGTTTTTCATTTTTTCTCTAAAATAATTAGGGAAGCAGGAATTTGTATAAATAAGTTTTTACGTGTTAATTTCATATGTTCGGCTATTTGATTCACCCGCTATATACTTTAGGTAAAAAAGCTGAATTAAAATGACAAAACAACTAAAAAAAATATTAATTAATAATTAGTCCAGTCAAATAAGCATTCAACCTCGGAATGAGAGGGAATAAGCTGTAAATTGGTATAAACCTTTGTTTTGATATTCTAAATACTGGTAGAAAAGTCGCATATAATCTCGTGTCCGCGTCCCAAGATATTGAAGGTCAAAGGTCACAAAAATAGGTTTTTTGCAATTATGTCGTTTCCTAGGTGAAATACGTTATTTAAGTTCATTATATAACTTGGAGATAATAAAATTATCTACAAGTTTTATACCAAGTATTTTTTTGTATCATTAGCCTTTCTCGAGATACAGCGCGGAGAGTAACAAGCGCGCATCCATTAGAATGTATCATATAAGGTCTCATATAATCTCGTGTCCGCGTCCCAAGATATTGAAGGTCAAAGGTCACAAAAATCGGTTTTTTGCAATTATCTCGTTTCCTAGGTGAAATATGTTATTTAAGTTCATTATATAACTTGGAGATAATAAATTATCTACAAGTTTTATACCAAGCATTTTTTTTGTATCATTAGCCTTTCTCGAGATACAGCTCGGAGAGTAGCAAGCGCGCATCCATTAGAATTAAAATATGCAGAGAAGAACCCGTGCTGCTGAGGATCATTTTTAACTTTTCTAGTAATACAGGCCGATAGCCCCGCCCCTTCAACATAAGTTCACATAATTATAGTTTTTTTAAATCCTCAAACGTAATAATAACAAATGTAAACAAATGTGGTAACTTATCCCTTAAGAAATACATGAGCAAAATCGCAAATGACCAATAAGTTACTTATCATAGACTCAGAAAACCACGGACCGACTGGTTAACATTTGTCTGAAGAAACTTTACACTGAAGTTAATAATCTCTTCATTATTAATTTTCTATTATTTTAATTGAGAAAATTTATGGAATGAATATGTGATTGTGAGAAAGGGATTTTTACCATAGAAATAATATATTTGCATTATAACAATAATTAGGATTTATAAATTAATTAAAAATATATTATGTATTTATTATAAGTGAAGAATATTATGTGAAAACGTTAAATAGAATGTCACAATAGTAAATTTTTTTCATTCTTTTATGATGAATCGCAAATGTAAATGATGAAGCCCAAGTTACAAAATAGTATACTCAAGATTCCTCTAGTTCGTCGTCTTCTTCGTCTGGCTGCTCAAAGTTAATGTCTATGAAAAGTAACTTATTGGTCATTTACGATTTTCCTCATGAATTTCTTAAGGGATATGTTACCACTTTTGTTGACATGTGTTATTAATACGTTTGAAGATTTAAAAAACCCTTAATTATGTGAACTTATGTTGAAGGGGCGGGGCTTGCATTACTAGAAAAGTTAAAAATGATCCTCAGAAGCAGGGGTTCTTCTCGGCATTTTTTACTTCTAACGGATGCGCACTTGCTACTCTCCGCTCTGTATCTCGAGAAAAGCTACCCAACTAGCACCAAAGTACCGGCAACTGAGACGGGAACCTTGCACGAGTGACTATTACGTAACCGTCACTAAATCTACGACTTTGATGTATAAATTACTTAATAGGAATAATTTCAAGTCGCTGCTACATAGTCGTCACCAATTGTGGTTACTTTGAAGTTACAATACTTCGAAGTAGCCTTACAGATAATGGGGACGTCGTAGCTACCTGTATGACAACCTTGAAGTTTTCAAAACTTGCCGGTAGGAAATGGTAGTAACGGTGACTAGCTAAGATTACCAAAAAGCGACTTCAAAGTTCTGACGTCTTTTAAGTAGCATTGGTAGTCGCCGAGACATTCTGGGAACCTTCACTAATCCTTTAAAGTCGTGAGAACTTGTGAGTAATATTTATTAGTGTTATAACATAGCCGCTACCTATGCAAGCATACTACATGGTGAATTAAATTCTTTTATTTAAAATTGAAAAAATTAATTGTACAGTTATATTGATAGCTGTCTTTTGTTTGCGCAATAAAGCTTACTCCACCACGTGGAGCCATGGCGTGGGCTACTTTAAAGTTCCATATTTGCAGAGCGGGAACCACCCTGTTACTAGCGTCCAGTTAGTCACCACTTTAAAGTCACATTTTTGGCTCATCACGACTTTAAAGTAATTTTTCTGGTAACACGCCATTTTTTGATGACGCCATTATTGGAAATATGAACCTTACACCAGAATAACAAAAAATACTAATTTAACATAATTTTTGCATCAAATATAGTAAATTAATGCATAAAAATTAGTTTGAAATAGCAAAGAATAATAAAAAAATTGTTAGCATCTACGCCGGTGTCAGATTCTTAAATCACAATTGGCTTAAATAAAATATTTTAATAAAAATAAAGAAAATATCAATGGCGCATGGTCAAATTTCGACGTAACATTAATATGTTTCTCAATAAACTTGCATTCGTTTTCATTTAATACTCTAGCCATCGAAATATGCTGTAAGTTTATATTACCCTAATAATATAATAATTTAAAAACTTTGTAAATATTCCATCATGTTTCTTAGTTACATAAATAGATAAAGCTTTAAATAGATAAAGCACGTAACCGGAACCCTGAAGAATTCGAGTAGGTAGTATAGGTCCGTGAACGTTGTAGTGACCACCCTGGGTCGAGGTCGGGACGTAACGTTAACGTTATGAGAACGTAGCGGTATAAGTCGCCGGCACCACCCCGGAACGTTTTTGTTACCACAAAAATGTTCCCCATTTTGGTAGCGGGCACGTAATAAGAACGTACCTATAACGTGAAAGCCTCCAGTAATGGCGACTTCGCGGTTCCCTTTAATAGTAGCCGCTACGTTCCGGGGAGTATTTGTGCTAGTTGGGTAATGATACAAAAAATGCTTGGTATGAAACATTGTAGATAATTTTATTCTCTGCAAGTTATATAATGAACTTTGTAACGGAATTATATAAATAATTACCTACTCAGAATTCCCAAACGCGACGCTAATGGAATTCGGCCCCTAGCGTTCGTGAAAGGTACTACGCGCCCTCAAGGTCTCGGCGTAAAGCTAATTTTTCGGGGCTTTTGAGATTTGGATCGCAAACCAAGAGGTCGTGCGTTTATGTTGTGGTTAGAGGTGATACTCCGGAGTAGTAATTAGTTATATTTCTACGAGTTTTAATCCGTGTGAGTTCCCGAGAACGCCAAACGCAATAACTTGTTATAGTACAAGAATTTATAACATCGCTCAAGCACGAGGGCCAGTGTTAAGATCTGTCGAGCCACGTAAATTCATTGATTGCAAGATCATAATTTTTGTAACACGATCAAGTTCCTATGCGAATGTTGTCTGTGGTTTTGCTACCTGGGTACCTGTTTTGTTCGCGATCAAGTTTTCCGAGTGTACAAGTTTTTCACACCGAACCATCTGTTGCTGGAGATAGAAGACGATTGCTGGTCAGTTATCGCAAGGTCATCTGTTCACCTGTAGAGCTATCAGGAAGTCATTGGCAAGTGCTGGAATTTTCAACTCGCGTCGTTCCTGTACAGAAGCTGGCGGTACACCCTGTCGTATTACTTTTTGTAAGACAATCAGTACTGGTGAGTCATTTATTTATTGTTACATTTTGTGCAGACGAACACATATTTTTACTATCGCAATTGTCGGTGACTCAAAAGTTGAAGATAGCCGAGTCAAATTTATATACGTTGGAAGTTGTAATAACGAGTCAATCTGCTAAAGTCATTAAACATTTTGTTGATCAAATTGTGTTTTCTTTTGTTCACATTTCTTTGCAGGGAAGGCAATTAACCTCGAGAAGTTCGATCCACCCCCTTTGCCTCCGCAAGCTTATAAGCAAGCAAGGGCTGGTGACTTCGTGTCCTAGCGGGCAACAACTAAAAATAATTACTGGATACCACCGATTCCAGGTGAAATTATTGACTACGCCCTTAAGGAGGGTTGGTTGTTTTAACTTAAATAACGTATTTCACCTAAGAAGCGAGATAATTGCAAAAAACCGATTTTCGTGACCTTTGACCTTCAATATCTTGGAACGCGGACACGAGATTATATGAGACTTTTCTACCAGTATTTGGAATACCAAAACAAAGGTTTATACCAATTTACAGCTTATTCCCTCTCATTCCGAGGTTTGCCCTTTATTTTGCCTTATTTGACGGGACTAAATAAATTTTATTAGAGTGAGTGAACATTGAATATCGTAATTGGAAGATATTTGTAACTTGGGTTTTCATTACAGACTATTTTCTGGTAAGGAGATGTCTTCCTCAGAAAAAATTTTGAACAATGTCATTAAAGAGTCATCAATTTCAGCCATGCTAATTTTATTGGAATTTTAACAGTGACGTTTTTAAGTCCTTGAAAGTGCATGAAACAGCAATTTATCGTTTTCGTAAGTATATTGTCGTGAAACAAACAATTTGGCGGCTGGTTTTTGTTTCAAAGAAGGGTTGTTAAGTAATGCAGCCTGGTCCCTATTATTCAGAGGCGATACTAACAGGCAAATTTATAAAACTGAAACACAAAAATTGTAACATCAATTTAAATTGAAGCGAGGTGAACCGGAAATAAAATTTGGTTTATAAAATTTTGTTAGTGCGGGTATAAAATAATTTACTTTGAAAATTTTGTTTTTTGATCCGCGCACTACATTTTGAAAATTGATCTTGGGGGTCGCGCTTACAAAAAACGAAAAGTGCACAGCGTTTCGAGAGCTTCTGAGGAAAAATGGCTTGAAAGAGCAAAATAAATAACTAGGTGGTTATTTGAAATAAAAGGCACTGTACTCGTTTTTTTTTAAGGATATTCCCGATAGCCAGAAAAACGTCCATAGATTTCTGATAGTGATAGTTTGGGTAGCAGTTTGTAAGTGCAGTAAACTTCCTCTGGAATTCATCGACAAAAGTGTTAAAATCAACGCCGAGTATTATCAAATGGAAGTTTTTTATAATGACGAAAATTAAAATTTGCTTTGTCGTCAGTTTATCTATGAGTCAAGAAACTGGGCATAAGAAAGCTAGTTAGCTTTTTTGTATAAAGAAATTAATGTGAGTGTTATATGGTTTATTACGTGTTACTTGTATTAAGGTGTGAAATTTTTCAAAAGTTTTGAAATATTTTCATTAGATGTCTCTAGCAATGTTTTAAGTCCATAAAAAGGAGGCGGCTCATTTGCCGCATACCTCAGTGTAGTCTGGTGCCGAATTATTATAAATATAAATATTAATACTATTATAAATATAATATGTAGAACTGAAAAAATAGAAAAACTCGAAGCATCAATTTTACTTTCATTTAAGCAGTCCAACGGTCCCAGTACTATCAAAAGCAATTGAAAATTTTATAAAATCTAAAAATTTCCGATTAATTTGCCATCTAGTGACAATTTTTTAAATTAAATTAACATTGCATCTTATGGAAAATCTTAAACATTCGTCTTTCTTGTTTATAATTACACTAAATGTTTGGATTTCAGATTATATATAATTGAAATTATTATTTTAATAACATATTGCAACCTCAGCAACAATTATGTATTATTAATTCTATAATCTTCAGATCATTTATGTATTTGATTTATGTCAAATTCATCGTTGCTTTATTTATTTTATTATTCAGATAATCATTATTTCTATTTGCTGTTTTTCTAATATTGTCTTCATAAAGCTTTGAGTAACAACCTGTAAAATTTTCATTGCTGTAGATTACGTATTATTTCAATTGGACGAATGTTTGTTCTTATGGCCAAATAACATACAAATTTGCCACCTTAAATTATTGTGGTTGCTTAAATTATAAAGTATAATTAATAATTAAACTAAGAACAGGTTAATGAAACGAATTAATTATATTATTTTCACAGGTTACGATATTTAATTTATTAAATTATAAAGTATTTACAATTGACCAGGACAAATGCAGAGCTGCTCTATGGTAAGCCAAAATATTAAGGCGCATTGTCTACGGACATGCCTAAGAATTGTGTAGCAACAACTGTATGCATTAGATGATCACGATGTTTTTCACGAAGAAAAATTTGGGGTTATGCCACCTTGAAGCTAAATTTGCAAATTCGACTCGTATCGTTTACGAGTCTTTATACTGAAAGACTGTGCCTCGACTTTTGCAGATCCCCTTCTGCATATTTTCAACTTGATTCTTACTTCAGCAACTTTCCCATAATCCTGGAAAATCGCACGCCTTTGTCCGGTCCTGAAAAAGGTCAGTCCTTCTGAAATTAGCAATTACCGTCCGATCTCAATTCTGTCCAACCTATCCAAGGCATTTGAGAGGATCCTGTATGATCACATTTATGCTCATGTCAGGGATTCTTTATCTCTCTCTCAACATGGCTTTATGAGCGGTCGCTCAACAGTTACTAATCTGGCATCCTTTAACAGTTTGTCTCCGAAACTTTGGACGGCCAGAGAGAGGTCGATAAAATCTACACCGACTTCCACAAAGCATTTGACCAACTTGACCTCTACAGACTGATTGGGTAGTTATCATCTTTTGGCTTCTCTAATCGGCTGATTGATTTCTTCCGCTCATATCTATTTGAGCGCAGACAGTTTGTGGAATATCGTGGCATAAGTCTTCAGTCTTCTCTGCTAGTTTAGGCGTTCCTCAAGGGTCCAAGCTTGGTCCTCTGCTTTTTTTTACTTTTTGTGAACGATCTACCCAGTCTTAAAGCATCCCACAAATTGCTATATGCTGACAACCTGAAAATTTATTCAAGTATTTCCTCACTTGATGAATGTTTGGCTTCGCCAAGCCGATCTAGATGCTATGGCTACCTGGTGCGAATGTAATCGGCTGCAGCTACAAATTCCTAAATGTAAAGTAGTCTCCTTTACCAACAGAAAGACCTTGATTTATTTTTGTTATTCCTGCGATGGCATTTGTTTGGAGCGATGCGATTCTTTTAGGGACCTAGGTGTAACCTTCGATTCTCGACATATTAGTAGAAAAACTTATAGGTGCTACGTAGATTATTTGCAAAATTCAAAGGAGTTCCTTCTTACCAAGAAACCTTCCTCCTTGACCCCGGGTATCATCGCAATATATATGGTTTACGAAGAATGTATACTTGTAAATCAATGAAATCTAATAAAATAATTTCAATATTTTGGATTTTCCGTTTTTTAACTATGACGCACCCTTTTTAAAATTTTCAAAAAATTCAGACACACTGACTATAATAATATGTTGCAACTGTGAAAAACTAGGAGTGGAGCCTTTTTAACTTCAGAGTAAAATCGGACTTAAAAATCTTTTTTAATTTTTTTAAAGCCCTAAATGTAGCACAAAAATTATGAAAAAATTTACAAAAACTTATTATATTATTTATAATCTTCATAGTTTTTTTTCATAATTTTCTATGAACTAAAAAAAAAGTTATGGTTAGAAAACCAAAAAAACTTTAATTGCATATTAATACCCTAATAATAGGGGTAGGAAATTTAAACTTGCATTGAAATGGTACTTTTTGATGCTCTATCGAATGCCGCTTTACGTGTTTCAACTGGTGCAAGGGCACTTTTCACCATCTTATCCGGCTATACCCTTTAATAAATTGTAAATATTTATAAAATACAGGACGGATTGTAGGTGAAATTGTAACCTGTCGATGAACAATTTAATTTAGGGGGGTATTGTCGTGATATTTTGTTGCTTATGTTTTGAAATTGTATTTTTTATTTTATTTTTGTGAGTTTTGAAATTCCCGCTAGAAGTTGATAGTGGCGACAACTAGCGAGAAATAGTGGCTCTCTGGTGGAAGATGGCGGAAGGTAGATAAAAATTTGACGTCCGGGGAATAGATTGTAAAAATTTATGTGATGGTGAAAATAAAAAGAGTTTGGAAAATTAAAAATCTGAATTAATAATTACAGTTCAATATATTGAATTATTGCATGAACTTAACTTATGTGCATAATAATATGTGGTATGGACAAAAACTTGTAAAAGGATAAACAGAATAACCTAAATGAAATGCTTAATACCTGATGAAACGTTCATCTAACAAGCACTAATCAAATAATGACAAGTGTAACGAATAGAATTATCAAATGATAAAACTTCTGAATCATCTTTATGTGTTTAATTGAATATTTGAATAAGAAATAATAATCAATATTTTCATTTTATTTAATACCTAATTAAAAATTAGTTTTTAACCCTTTTTGGCCGCACTGGGTCAAATAGACCCTAACTAATCTTTCGACCTTGAGTACGGCCTTTAAACAAAGAAAAATTTGACTTGTGCTGCCATCTAAGGGTAATTTGAACCTTAAACTTTCGATTCAAAGAAGTATTATTTCAGTTCGTCCCTCACTTGAAATTTTTTTCACTCATGTACAATTAAATTTTTTATCTCAAATCTATGAAGTCTTTTCAAGGAAGGCTTGAAAATTTACCGGCGATATAAATATATTCGTTTTCTGGCCTTCTACAGTCTTTTATCGCGGAACAACAGTGTTGGGTCTATTTGACCCAATGTGACTATTACGTCAGTTTGAAAAAGTGTGACTATAATTAGGGTTAAGTTTATTTTTGAATTTAGATTTTTCGCTACAGTTATGTCTAAGTTAATCTAATTTAAGTTGTAAATAGAGTGAAGAAATAGTGCTACCAGACTTTCTCTCTCCGTCCCACATACCAAAAATAATGAAATATAAAAAACTTAAAACAATATTTAAAATACCTTAACGTCTCCACCGCCAGGGCTATACTTTATATTATCTTTGGAACCAACTTTTGGTTTTGCCTTATCTTTGAAATCCAATTTCAAATTTTCAATTTTCTTATCTCCTCCTTTAGGTTTATGGCTTGCATTTTCTAACGATCCAATTTTGGATTTTGCGTTCCAAGTTAGTTTTTGTTGCTGGATCTACAAATACATGGTTAGATAATAGGGTACTATAAAATAAAACTAAAAGTATATAAAATTATATATTATACCATATTATTATGTAGAAGCAAAATTAAATTGAATGGGGAAGGCAACAGAAAGCCACCCCATTAATTATATTTATCGGAAAACATTGACAAAGCGATGCTTTCCGAATGTGTTCTCGGGTGACAAAGCGAGGCATTCTCTGATCACTTAACTAATCGACTAGTAATGTAAAATCGACTAGTAATGTGTTTTCATTACTGGTCGATTCTGTCACTTCTGCATGTCATGTCAGTTTTATTATAAAATGCTATTAAAAAAATCTGATGTGACATCACATGACTTTCCCATTTTTAAAATACTTTAAAGTTCAATAAAATTTTATTTCGACAGTGATTGAACATTAGACGCACAAAGAAAATTTCTTTCGATTGAGACTAATTTCATTACTATCTATAATAATGGGAAGAAGAACCGGGCCTCAACAATTTTCATTCTTTGAAAAAATTGAGTCAACATGGAGGGATTTCAACCAAAATCTAATCAGCTCTTTAGATTATTGCTATAAACCAGTATATAAAATTTCAATGATAATAGTTCACGCGTTTCGAAAAAATCGAGGACGAAAAAATCGCACACAACACACTCACGCACATCCGGACATCATTCCAAAAATGGTCTCAAACGATTTGTATGGACTCATAGACCATGGAAAAAATGCTAACTCAAAATTTTGTTTTGACTCGATTTCAATACTTTCCTTTTTTGCGTAAATGGGAAAGTAAAGAGTTTGACCCGCGTGAGGTTTGAACTCACAATCCTCTAATGATATAACAATAAACACCTTTCGCCACAGAGGGTTGTTCTAGTTACATTCTTTTAATTCGTCTTATCTATTGCTAGTAACGTAATGCCATTCCACCTATTTTGTAATTTTTAAATGATATTTTATTCTAATTAATTAAATAAATTTATAAAAATTTAAAATAAAATTTCTTTTGTCAAAAAAAAATTACTAGCGATTTGCACAAAAAAGTCTGCAACTCGAATAATTTTATTTACAAAAGAAATTACATTTATTCTAGCAGAGAAAATAATGTGTTCAGCATAGTTTACAATAAGTGAAATTTTCTTGCAGTCGATAATAATTTATTATTTTGCAGTCGACACCTAAATATAAATAAAAAATGCAACTAATTGTTTACGTATTTTTTTTTCCTTTAGCACACTTGAATAACAATCTGATTAATAAATATCATAACCTGGTTAGGGGCCGTCCATTAATTACGTAAGGACGATTTTTGAAATTTTTGGCCCCCTCCCCCCCCCACGTAAGGGTACGTAAGATTTTGGCAACCCCCCTCCCCCCCTCCCTAATCTTACGTAAGATTATTAAACAAAAATAATGTTGACCCCCCCCCCCCAGATTCTTAAAATTAAATTAATTTCTAATAAAATATAAAGTTAAATTTTATTTATATAATTAAAAGTTAATGAAACTTGATAACAAAATTTTAAATTATGTAGTCCATGTGGGAGCAAGCCATTCTTCAATGGATTGTATATGCGGAAAGCAGAGAACATCGTCAGCGTCGGTTGCAAGATTTTTCTTATTTTCAAGCACTTTTAATTCTACTTCAGCTTCGTTTATCCATTCAACATCTTCTGCTCCCGTTTTTTCGTCATGTGTCACGCATAAGAGTTCGTCTTCACGTCGAGTAAGAACAAGTTTAGCTTTTGCTTTAGCATATTTTAATGAATGTTTCAAAACTTTCATGTGTGCTGCTGCTGCTTTTTTTGAAGCAAAATACAAACCGCAGGTCAAACACATTCTATCTTTTACTTGTGCTTGTACTGAAGGGCAATACATATCATATGGCATTTCTTTAAATTTCTGATTATACGGTAGAGGGATACTTAAGCTGAGTCGATCGGAAAGCGAAAGAAAAATCGATTTATGTGGTTCTTCTCCAGGATTTGGCACAGTAATCCTTCCGTTGAAGTTATGCACTAGGTATGGTGGTGGAAGAAATCTGTCTGGTAACCTATAACGTATATCGCTTGTAAGGTTACCACAGCATTTAATATTGTTGCATTTTGTAATCTGCAATAAATACTGCGATTCTCTTACATGAATTGCGTACCAGTTTGGATCCACGTCTTCTGGTAATTCAGATTGTATACCATCAGGCTCTATATATTCGGCTGTAACAGGAAAATTATCAATGCATATGTCGCTCCATATCTCAACCAAAAGGTTTCCTGCAGCAGAGAAATTTTTTCTTTCTAAATCGATATCAATGGTCTTCCCATTAGCATCCAGGTGACTTCCAAATACATCGTGTTTTAAAATCAATCCAGAAAGTTCTTTGCTGAGCGGCGCCATTCTTCTCTCAACACGATTAAATGCGCTACGTCCAGGTGCGTTTGTAACAATAAAAAAAGCGTCTAAATTCAAATCCCGGAAATGCCGAATAGCAAACCCAATGGTTTTGGGATAACGTGGATTTTCATCTGGTCCGCCGTCCACAGAGATAATGAAAACCGGTTTGATTTCGTTTTTCATTTTAACGATTTCTTCAAAACACTCCAGTTCCAATAGCTTTTTAAAATCATTATAATGACTCGCTGCAGTTGACGATGAATGTTTGCCGCTTCTGATGGCAATGTAAGTTGGACCAGAATATGTAACTGCATCTGGAGATCCCCAACCATTTGGCTTAATCATTATTCCAGCATACACGGAAGGGATCAATTTGTGTTTTTCGGCTATAACCCAGTCATGATCGGGAAGTTGTATTCTATATTCCACGTGCATTAGTATTGGAGATTGCTTTTGCACAGCAGTAATACCAATCGGAACACGAGCTTTATCATCCTGTGATAAGAAGCACACTTGGTCTGGACCGAGAAAAGATGCCAAACTCTCCAAGTATCGTATGGACGATGTGCAAAACTGTCCATCGGGATGCCTTTTGTGACTATCTGTTTGACTTCGGCATAATTTCACTGGTACCGTCACAACATGTTTTCTTCCTTCCAAAGTATTTGATTTCCGCGGAAGAAGACGTAAATATGTTGCACTTCTAGATAAATTAAAACCCATTTCTAAAAGTTTTTCGTGCAAATCGTCAAGAGTCTTACAGGTCCTGATTTCTTCGGTGCGGCGACGATCTTGAGCTGAACCACCAAACGAACTGATAGCAATTATAGTGTTTAATAATTCCGTTTGATTTTCTTCGACACGAGGTCTGCCAGGAGTTCGTTTTAAGCTAAACGACGAATCTTCTAAATTATTTTCTCGTTCATCTAATTTTCTCTTTATAGAATTACGATGCTTTTTCTGATACTCTGCGTTTAGCTTCTTAGTTTTTAAAGCTTGTTTTAATTCCATCAGCTCCTTTTTAGTTTTATCAATATCTTTTTGACATATATCTCCAAGACCTGAATTTCTTGATTGCAATTGGCCGTTAAATTTAGATTCCATTGCTTGAATTTTCGCCAATAATTTTGTTTGAGCTGGAGTATCGTATGTTCTAGTTAAGACTTCGAGATCAACTGATTCGTCCAGGTTATCATGGACTTCATCTGAAATAGGGGGTTCCATTTTATTTTTATCTTTTTCTTGCGAACTTGAATTAGAACCATCACTTTGTTTAATTGTTTCGACCTTTGAGAAGTAGGATAAAAACGCTGCTTTTCTTCTTGTTTTTCGTAAGTTGTTTTCTTTTATCATATTTTCAATATTATTTACGAAATCGTTACCTTTATATGTATCCTTTGCTGCTTTCCAAGCATTGTTCGCCTTTTCTTGCAGCAATTTTCCCGATGTATCTGGCCAACCAATTTTATAGGACATGAAAAGCCGTTCGTAAAGATTGCCAAAGTTAGATGCCATTTTCTTAAATTCTCACTATTATGTCATTGTGTTTTATGATTTTAATTATAATATATTTTATTATTTATATACTTTTTATTTTATATTTTTATATTGGTATAATAGTTTTTTAACCTGGGAATTAAAGGATTACCAATCTTATATTGTAAAAAGAAAAAATATATTTGATTTTTAAATTTAATTTAAAAAAAGTATATTAAAAAAAATATTATATATTATGTAGGTATTTGAATTTTAAATTTAATTTAAAAAAAGCATTTTAAGAAACTTACGTAAGGAATACATCGGACCCCCTCCCCCCCCAACGTAAGGGTCCGTAAGATTTTCGATACCCCCCCCTCCCCCCAAACCCTTACGTAATTAATGGACAGCCCCTTACAAATTGAACTTGAATAAGATTTCTTGCGCGCGATCGATCTAAATTTTTGCATATGCCTTCCTACCGATAATTCAAAAATATTTTTTTCATAATGCTAATATTGTGAATAATTTTATCATAACATTTAATTTTTTTGTTTCCCGATAAAAAATATCGTCACTTCTGCCGCAATACCTCGAATCATCAGCACACCAAATTTTATCTGAATCGGTTATACATCCCCGGAGATATGATGTCATTATCATTTTTCTTTATTTTTTTTATTGTGGTAGTCCTGGCAAAGATTTCTCTGCCAAAACCTTATTTTCACCACTAGAGCCTACAAGATACACGTCCAAAAAGTTTGAATGCCATCGACGTAAAAATGCCGAAAAAAATCGAGGGACAAGGACTTTTTTTAAGTATTCGCAAAAAAAATTAATTATTTTTTTTCATATTGCATTCCTGATTTTTATCAAAGGGTTCCATACGCGGTGAAGTCCTTTGAGGGCAATGTTCCTACATACCAAATTTGGTTGAGATCCCTTCAGTACTTCATAGGTTATTTACTTTTGAAGTTTTAACTTTGACAGCTTGTAATTTTTGACAGATGACAGATAGAAAGTTAATTTCACCCATTCTGGATAAAGCTTTTCAAGGTCATTAAAATAAGCTATCACAAGACAAAATCGCTTTTAAAAATCTTGTATCATTTTCTTGTAGTGGCACTCCTGATTGACAGATCGCGACGAAAACCTTATTTTCACTTTTCTACCGTAAACCCTACCACTATACCAAATTTGGTCCTGATTGGTTGGATGGTTCACGAATAAATCGAGGGACAAAATCTGGCGACCGACAGACCGACACAGAAATTAATTTTTTATTTTTTGCAAATCTTTACGTTTCTGGACACGGTGATCTCGAAAATGTAAAAAAAAAAATTAAAATTTTTTTTCGATTACCATACCTCCAATTTTTTGATTGATTGATTGGAGGTAAAAATATCCTCACCTCATCTCGAAACAATATCCGTTGCAGCCCAATAACGGATAATTTTCGAGGCTCGGCCAGTAATATACTATTCCTAGTCAATCGTCTTGGTATTGTCCAAGTTGATCGCCTACGATCAAAATGTTTTTAGGGGAAATAGATGTTAATTGAATGGAAGGGTTAATTGAGGAGAGGCTCGAGTTACGACAAATGCACCCTCAGGTACTTAGGCTGAAATAGCCTGAGAACGGGTATGACGCACCCGACGTACCCTAGTTACAGACGAAAACACGCCATTCGTTGGTAATACTGTAGGATGGTCGCTGTGCAACAACGACCAGCAATAGGCGTGGTGTTGATACTTTGATACAGGCTTAATCGCCTGACCTGTGAGGAGAAATCCTCTATAAAAAACCCTAAAGTCAAGGTGGAACAGCATATGTCGAGGACTGTATGGCTAGGAAGGTAATCCTAGTGGACAATATGCGGACTCCTGATACCGGGCGACCTCAAGGTTTCAATAGCCTTCTTGCAGTATGCGGGGCTCTACTGCAGGTGACCGCTTTTTACTAGCTTCACGTGGGACCAAATATGGAAAACAACAGTAAAAATAAAGAGGGCGACTCGCCCTTAACAGAGTCGAACATAGAGGAATTCGAAAGCCTCAATCTATTCGTAGATCAAATCCAAGAGCCTATGGCTCAGGATGAGAATCCTGACCAAAAGGACAAGGAAATACAACCGGTGGAAAAGGCTGCAGAGATTATGATATTGGGTGAAAATCCAAATTCAGACCGGAAGGAAGAAGAACTACTTCTCGCGAGCGACGAAGACATGGTCGAAACTTCAAAAAGCCCTCAACAAGGGGCTAAAAGGGAGAGACTTAGCGGAGCCGCTCGCAAAAGAATGAAATACTTCACTCAAAAAGGACAACCGGCTGAAAAAGCCAGGGAACTTGCCCGTGTTGGTTATCAACCAACAAAAATAGCCACAAGGAATAGATCCGATGGCAGTACTCCGGAAGCCTGCTATAAAAAGCGGGTAAAGACCACTAAAGATATGGCTGCATCTAGCAAGAATGCTAAGCCAACCTTTAGCCAAGTCCTAACTGGAATAAAGATAGGAATCATGCATTCCTTATATCCAAAAGAGCTCCTGACTATGGATCAACTTGAAGTCATTCAGGAAGCAATTCTGGACAAAATAGTGGAAAAAGGAAAAGTGGCTAATATACGAGGGTAGATCAATAAGTACCCGGGTTAGGAATGAAGAAGCAAGTTTTTCTCAATTTTTTTTCTTCTATTTTTGAACGTAATCTCTTTTAGTGCAATATACTTTTTCCAGCTTTTTTGCCATTTCTTTAAGCCCTCCAAAAATACGATTTGTCAAACTCTTCAAAATAAGCTTCTGTTTCGACGATATCCTCCGCTTTTGAGCTGAATTTTTTTCCACCGAGCCACTTTTTCATGTTGAGGGACCGAAATAAGCCCCAAGGAGCCAAGTCAAATGGGTGCGACAGCAATTTGTAGTGCAGTTCGTGCAACTTGGCTGCGGCTATCCTGGATAAATGTGCTGGTGCCTTATCGTGGTGAAACAGCAATTTTTTTCTTAGCCAAATGGGGCCGTGTTTCCTTCATTTTGTATCGAATCGGTCCAATTGTTCACTGTAGTACTACTCTATGATTGTTCTTCCTTTCTGTAAAGAGTCTATGAGGATTATTCCCTTGGAGTCCCAAAACCACGTCTTCCAGGCTGCCGCAGCTCTCCTCACATTACCCCTCATCAAAAACAGATGTAAGACCACGTTTAAATTCGTTGAACCAATATCTTGTGGTTGTCATAGATGGTGAAGTGTCCCCATAGACATCACCCAACGTTGATTTCATTTCTCCGCATGTTTTTCCATTCAAAAATAAAATGCAAATAACGGATCGATATTGTTCTTTTTCTATTTTATCGAGAAACACGCAACACGTGTGAAATAATTGGCTGCCCAATAAAAACTAACCCATGAAACAGTCTGAAATTTAGTATGGTGTCGTGTAACAGATGGTAGTACACGACGGTAATGCTAACTTCCCTTGCAACGCCACCTGTCTTCGAACACGGGTACTTATTGATCCACCCTCGTAAAACCACAATTTCAACAAATCCACAAGAGACCAGGCTGGCTCGGTATTACATGTACCAACGCAGCCACAGCTGAATGGGTAAAAGGCCTAGGGGCCGAACTAAAACCCTGGGAAAATGCCACACTTAAGATCGTGTCAGAGGCAGAAATGCCCCACACAGGGATTTTGTGGCATATATACCGGGTAGCCTGGACTACTCGGACGAGAAAATCCTAGATCTTATAGAAGCCCAAAATGAGGACCTAAATGCCTCAAGGTGGCGAATAATACGCAAAGTTGTAACCGGCCCAACTCTGGAAACAACACTATCAGTTGATACGCAGTCAGCTGATAATCTGAAAAATCTGAACTACAGGATCGGCTACAGATTCGGGCAAATCCAACTACGCCCGAAGAAGGGCAAACAAGAAGAAAAGGCCCAAACAACAACCACAGGTGCAGATGCGGAGGCCTCAACGTCCAAGGCACAAAGCACCGGTGGTGAAGAACACCAATCTGCTCAGGGAGGGCAGCCCAAGTAACATTTCAATCATGGTAATTACCTGCAAAATCAAAATGTACTTGGCAGCCTTGTGGCAGGCCTGGCTGACACCAAATAAATAATAATTGACAGGTTATTAGCTATACCTGGGAATACCCTGCGCTTGGCCTGGCACAAGGCAAATGCAGGTTATTTTACCGTACCTGAGAATTACCTGCGTTTATTGCTGCGTTTAGCTTGCGCTTGGCCTGGCTCAAGTCAAAATGCAGGTTATTCTGCCATACCTGAGAATTACCTGCACTTATTGCTGCGTTTAGCCTGCGCTTGCCCTGGCTCGTAAGTTGCAGCTTATCAAAAATTGTCAAAACACGTGACCAATTTGGGTATGTGTCCATGCAATAGGTAAATTTTATAACTGTGCTAATTTTGCAAAATTGCGCACTAAAATAGTATTCACAATTTACGAATATTTTATAAATATTAGCAAATATTTAATTTTGGATAAGTGAACGGGATAAAATTCAATTTCGAATTGTTTATTTCATTTTTTTGACGAAAATGATTCAATTCAACCGCAATTTTAATTTAAAATTGACAGTTTTTCAAATTTTACAATGAATAATTAAGAAAAAAATTTAAGTAATTTGGAAATAACATATTTTAAAGTTATTTTTTTTTTAAGAGATGATCAAGAAATAATTATTATAGTATTAGAATTAAATCTTAATAACAAGGAAATTTCAATAACAGGTATAATATTAATATTACTTTGTATCAGGGTAGAACCAGAAATATTTGAAAAATACGTTAGAAATCAAAGAACAGCGGAGGGGGGGGGGTGCAAAATTTGTTTTTAAGAAAAACTTGCGGAAATATTAATAGTAATAAGTTAATAGAGAATTTATCAGGGCGAAGATTAAAATAGCTTTATATCGCATTTTCACGAAAGATTCTCTAATAATTTTACTATATTTTTACAAATTTTTATTAAAAACTTCACTTTTTTTACGATATTATAATTTATCATAAAAGATGGTATTCTTATATAGTAGATACTATTTTTAAATTTGTAATTGGTAACTTGTTTAAATAATTATGTGATTATAATCATAATATTATAAGTTAATAATTTTTTTCCACCACAAAGATATATTATCATTTGTCGTTGAAGAATGTGACACCTCGTATATGCATATTTGACGAAAATAACTGTATTAATAGAGAATATACAGAAAAATATGTTTTATCTCTCTGGTGATATATCACCGTAACTAAGGAAAATTCCTAATGCAATAATTTAGATAAAAGAGATTTGTACCCAGTAACACCTGCGAAAACCCTTATGTGAAAAGTAGTGAAGTTCATATTTTTTTAAATTAATAAAAATAAAATTTAATAACACTAAATAAAAAATATCCAAATATGAAATATTTATGTAGTGGAAACGGATCAAGTGTTCTCAATTGGTAAATTAATTCAAAAATAAGAAAAAATATAATTAATATAAAATATAATATATTATTTTTTATCATTTGAATTTTTAACTTTTCTTGCTTTTTTAATAGTATTTAACAGGTTTATCTGATGAGTGTCCTAAAGAACGAAACACGATTGCTATACCAACAGTGTAATAAACTATCAATTCAATATTTTTCATACTATTACGTAAGTCAAAAATTCAATTTAATATTTTATTGTAGCATGTAAATCATTTAGATTTTGAATTTATTATATAATTAATATAATATAATAATAAAAATATAATATTATGATAATAAAATAAATTAAAAAATTTTGTTTTTATCACTCAATTTTTTAAATGTTTTTGGATTTTCCTGTAAAATTCATAAACGTGTGATACGCAGTGTCACTTCTGCAACGACTTCGACGATATCAATCTCCAATAATTAAAGTATTACAACCAAACGTGATGGCTCAGTGGTCAATGTACAAGTTATTCTTAATCTACGAAAAATAGGTTCGGGTTCGATCCCCAGTGAAGGTAAGGTTTAAAAAATAGTACATTATGCACCAAGGGAATAAAGTGATCCTTTTTTGGCCTGAGGGTAAAGGTTTGTTTGCACGAGGCGTAGCCGAGGGCAAAAATTACCCTCAGGCCAAAAAATTCACTTTATTCCCGAGGTGCATATACTGTTTTTTGAAATTGCGGGAGGTAAAGTACTCACTTCGACAATAATTACGAAATTTTAATTAAAATTTGTTCAATAAAGCACGTGGTTGATAGTACCAAAGTAAATGAAGCATAGTTGGTTATATTATTATTGCCAACTAGAATTTTTTCACTAAAAATGGTTCAGTTACATTTTGCCTTTGAAGGAATAAGACGTGTTAAAAGGCTAAAACGTTGAAGTCGTTGACCATGTGGTCGCAGTATTCTATGATCAAGGCGGTCACCAAATTAGAAAATAAGATTGACATCGGCAATTTCCACAAGTTATCCGCTTTTATGAAGCGGAAAAACGAAGAATATGTTCCGAAAAAATCGCGCGTCGTAACCTCTCACCACGTAGTAAAATTTTTAAAAGAGGCGTCTCGTGAGAATTTTTTGGTAGCTAAAGTGCTTTTTATTTATTTACCAATTTATTTCACTGTAGGTTGCACTAATATTGGAATCACAAATTACGGTCAAGTTAACATAAATATAAATGATACAAAAAAATTAGAATTAGATTGACTTTTTTTTTGCCCTAGGGCAAAAAAGTACCACTTTACACCCGCAAATCGGGGTCTAAAGTGAGTACTTTACGAATTAATCCTATCAATTATTATCAGTTATATCAGTTATAGTTTTTATTTAACTATTTAATTAGTAGTTCAATCTCATTTATATTTCTTGTGAATGCTCATAACCATGAGTTCTTGAAATAGGGATTTCTATTTTTTAAATTCGCTCTCATTATATTTTTTTTATTTGATCGGTTTAGAATTTTCATAAAATTAAATAATATTTTTGTTTTTATTAATTTGGCATTAAAGTAGGTATAATTTTATTTTAATAAACGTCAAAGCGATTTGACTTTTAATTTTTTATTTTTCAATTTCATTCCATTGATATTTAACTTTACTAGCTCTTTTATTTAACAAGGTTTATCTGACGAGTTCCGAAGAACGAAACACGTTTGATCAAAAGTGTCATAAACTATCATTCATTGTATTATTACGTAAGTTAAAATTCAATTTTTTTCAATTTTATTCAATTTTTGCAGTTTAATTAACATGTACATCATTTAGATATTTCATTATATAATTTCACATGTTACGAATTAATCCTATCAATTATTGTGAGAATTGTAACATAACAAAGTATTTAATAATAATTAATTAATAAAATATATCTAATTCTAAAAATAATACAGAAAAATAAATTTAAAAATGAAAAAAGGTTAAAAATTAGAGAAATTAAATTTTTTCATTCAATGAAATTTATTTACCATAAATTTAAAAATTATTTAAATTAATTAATCAATAATTATTTTTTTATACAATATAATTTTTTGACACGTGGTTATCAAAACCGTTGCAGGCTTTTTTGCCTGCCCCAGGGTTGCCTCAAGCAATTACCTGGCTTGCAATGGGTTTAGTACAGGTTTGCGCCAGCACCTGCTTGCTTTCAACCAAGCTTGTCACAGGCCTGCCACAGGTAAATTCATGCGCCATTTTCCTCAGACAGCATCTGTGGCAGACTTGCCTCAGCCCTGCCACAGAAGTAGGTCCTGGCTGAGTCTTCACTGACAGGCAATTGTCAGGCATTTCCCAGGTCGAAATGTTGCTTGGGGGGTGCTCCGGTACGAAACCCAAAGTGCCCATCAAGGCAAAAAGGGAAGCAAATCGAACTTTGCCGCAAACCCCAGTAAGCCGCCGCCAAAGGCGAAAGGCGCTGGTAAGGGCCTCCCCAAATCGGAGCAGAAAGGGGCTAAGAAGAACCCTTCCAAATAAAGTGCATCGAAATAAACCTCCACCACTCAAAGGCGCCATTGAGTGCTTTGCAGTGGAGGTTTATAAAGAAGCAAATATCCATAGGGCAAAGACAAGAGCCCTGGATAAATGGAGATAAAATCAGAGGTCTTCCTGAAAGGACGGCTAACGCCCTAGCCGTATACAGGTACGGAAATACAAGAGCAGCACTACTGCTCAGGAAAGATATTAATTTTGTTCCTATTCCAGAATTCAACACCAGGGACCTGGTAGCGGCAATTATTGAATTGCCAAAGGAAGGGGCAAGAGGAAATAGTAATAGCCTCGGCCTACTTTCCGGGTGAAGAGACCGAGGTACTGCCAGAGGAAGTACAACGCCTCATAAACTGGTGTCGAAGGGGGAACAAACACCTAATTCTGGGCTGCGATGCTAACGCACACCATGAGATCTGGGGCAGCACGGACACTAACAACAGAGGTAAGGACTTACTTGATTATATTTGCTCTAACAATCTAAACATTATAAACAAAGGTAACAAACCAACCTTTATAAATGCGATACGTCAAGACGTACTTGACCTCACATTGGCTACTCCATTTGTAAACCAAATTCTAAAAAATTGGAAGGTGATGGAAGAAACATCCTTCTCAGATCACGCCTCAAAGACAGACTGGTGTCTCTATAAAGAGACACGAAGTAGCTACACGAAGTAGCTACTACAGAGGACTTCGAAACAGCCTACAATCTTATAAGTCAGTGTATAAAATGTCATGTTTCAATTTAACACAGACCTCTTAATTATGACTAATCATTTTAAAACAAGAATAAAAGTTAAAAACCTTATAATTAAATTTTGTTGTAAGATCTGTGTTAAGATTATTTTTGATTAATTTTTATGATGATAATTAATTCGGTTTCACATATTTTTTTGATTTTTATTAAGAAAGAAGGCACATTTGATAGCTTGTTTAGCAAATTTTTCAGCATTTTTTTTTTTTTTTTTTTTTTTTTTTTTTTATTGACTTCAATTTATATTTACAATCTGTTAATAATACAACAATAAGTAAATTGTGTGGCAATAAGAAGCAGACGTGTAAGAGTAAATCCATTGATTTACTCCTTTGTATTTCAACTTATTAGTTTCTATGACAAACGTTACTCAACTTGATATAGTATGACAAATCTGGTTAAATTAAGCAAACAAACAATAAACTATGTTAGTCACTTTTTTTGAATCTAGTGGTTAAGTCCGAAGGTTTGAATCTTTTCAGTCGGTGCACTTCACTATTGTTAGTTAGCTCAACTGTTAAGGTGTTAGGGTGGGCATCAAGCCTATCAAAGTAGTTTTCACTGAACCTTGTAATCTCTACTTGCACTGAGTTTATTTGGAGATCACGATGTAACAACTTATTGGGTACGTACCACGGAGCATCGACTATCGTTCTTAGGACCTTTGACTGAAATCTTTGAAGGATTTCGATATTGGAAATGGAAGCCGAGCCCCAAAGTTGAATTCCATACGTCCATATGGGTTTCAATATCGTTTTGTATAATAATAGTTTGTTATCCAGTGAGAGCCGAGATTTTCGTCCCAATAGCCAGTGCATTTTAGTGAGTTTGGTGCCGAGCTGTTTTCTTTTAGCAAAAATGTGTTTGCTCCATGTAAGTCTTCTATCCAGGTATATGCCAAGATATTTCGCTTCGCTGTTTTGTGGGAGTTGAATTTTGTTTAGAAAGACGGGAGGACAAGTCTCTTTTCTCATGGTGAACGTGACTTGGACTGACTTTGTCTCGTTTGCCTTAACACGCCATTGATTTAGCCACGTTTGAATTTCATCTAGATGTCTTTGTAGCATATCTGAGGCAATGGATGGATTTCGGTGTACTGCTAGCAAGGTGGTGTCGTCTGCAAATGTAGCAGTAACAGTATTTTTCATTGTCGGCAGATCTGCCGTGTAGAGGATGTACATTATTGGGCCAAGAACGCTTCCTTGGGGGACCCCTGAATTTACAGGATACAGCGAGGTGTGTTCGTCGCGATACTTCACTAGGAAGTGTCTCTCGGTCAGGTAAGATTTAATGATTCTGTACAGGTTATGCGGCAACGATTTTTTTAGTTTATACAACAGACCATCATGCCAAACCTTGTCGAATGCCTGGGTTATGTCGAGGAATGCAGCAGCACAATAGCTTTTAGTTTCTAGCGCTTTATGGATTGTAGCTACAACACGATGGACCTGTTCTATCGTGGCGTGCTGCTGTCTAAAGCCAAACTGATGATTTGGTATCAAACCCTTTTCGTGTATGATAGGCTGCAGTCTCTTCAGGATCACTTTTTCCAATAGTTTCGACAAGATTGGGAGGAGACTAATGGGTCTATAGGAGGTTGCTATGTTGGATGGTTTACCCGGCTTGGGAATTAAAATTACTTGGGCCACTTTCCACTGCATGGGAAAATATTCTAACCTTAGAATGGCATTAAATAGCTGGGTTATGTATCTGATGCTTCTGTCTGGCAGTTCTTGGATTATTTTACCAGTTATGAGGTCGTACCCAGGTGATTTTTTAGGGTTTAAATTTTTGGTTATCATGTTTCTGATTTCTGCAATTTTTATTGGTTTTATTGGCATTTCTAACTGTTCTGGTGAGTTTAAGTATTGATATATTTTTGCCTCCTCTTCTCTAGAATTTTTGAGTTAAATGGATTGAAAACTTCAGAGAGATGTTCTGCAAACAAGTTTGCTTTTTCACTGTTGCTTTTTGCCCAATTACCATTTTTTTTCCTTATTGGTGGATTTACGTCTTGTGCTTTGTTTAAGTTCTTCGTCGCTTTCCATAGCGAGTAGTCTGTGGATTGTGTCGCGGTCAGGTTTTGTAGATAGCTTTGAATAGCGGTATTACTGTTGTCTGCAAGTAAATACTTCAGCTCTTTTGTTGCTTTGTTAAGTTGGCTTTTGTCTTGCGGTGCCCTGGTTTCCTGCCACCTCTTCCTCAATTTTCGCTTTTCAGTTATTTTTTGTTGGATAATCATTGGGCAGTTGTATGTTGGTTTATTCGTCTTGGATTGCGGAGTTGAGTTCCAGGCCGCTTGTTGGATGGTTTGTGTTAGGTGTTCAGTTGCTTGGTCAATATTACGGTTGGTTTTGAGTGGAATCCTTAGTAGTAGGGATTCGTCCATGACTGTTCTAAATCTTTGCCAGTTTGTTGCTTTGTTTGCGAGAGTGAGGGGTTTCTCAATCAATAATATTTGGGTACTCACTGTTAATATTATGGGGGTATGGTCAGATGATAGCAGGTCTAAGCAGGATTCTGCTTTAAAACGGCTCTTGGGAATACCTTTTGTTACACAGAAGTCAATAGTATCGGGTAATCTAGATGGGTCCGTTGGCCAGTAAGTCGGTTCGCCAGTTGATATGTAGTTAAGATGTTTTGCTTCCATAGTTTTTAATAGTTCTCGACCTTTGGTAGTAATCAATCTAGATCCCCAATATGTATGTTTAGCGTTGTAGTCTCCACCTGCAATAAACCTAGGCCCAAGGGTGTCATAAAATTGTTCAAACATTTCCTTTTTAATTGCATGTTTTGGTGGGCAATAGACTGATGCTATGATTATTGGGCCATTCCATTCTTCAACGGAGATGCAAGTGGCTTGCAGGTAGTTCTTTCTGTATTCTTCAACAAGATGGTGCTTTATTGTATTTTTTATAATAGTAGCAGTACCACCGTGCCCACCGCCATCAGGGTGCTGAGTATCATAGATGGTGTATTTCGGTATTTTTAGGTAGCTATTTTTGGTGAAATGCGTCTCTGATATTAACATTATATCGATATTGTGATTTAGAAGAAACATTTTTATATGTTTGGCATGTTGGGCTAGGCCGTTGGCGTTCCAGACCGCAATTTTTAGAAGTTCTGCCATTACGCCATTTTAGTGACTAGTGCTGTGAGCAGGCTTATCATGGACCCCATTTGTTCCATAAGGCCTTTCATCATTTGCTTTAGCTCTTGCATATCATTTGTTTGGTTGGGAATTATTTGTTGCTGCTGTACTAGATGGTCTGCAGTAAGTGGCTGTTGTGTTAAGTGAATTGGAATTTGTGGTTGCTGTAGATTTCTACTTGCAGTTTGAGCGTATGAATTATTTATGTGGATCGGTTGCATTTCTGCTTGGTTTTCTGTGATAGTGTTACGGGTAAATTTACTTCTGAGAGGTGGGTATTTTTTATTTTGAAGGTCTTTGTATATTTGGCAGCCCTTGTAGTTGGCCGGATGTGCTCCATCGCAAAGTACGCATTTTACAAGATTTGATCTTTCTTTTCTACTACAGTTGACAGTGAGGTGCTCTTCTGCACACTTGACACAGCGAGGGGTGCGGTAGCAGAATGTTTTTGTGTGACCATAACGCTGGCACTTTGTGCACTGTGGAATCTGCCGTTTTTGATGCGGTGGTTCAAACTCAACGCAGCTGTTATTAAGTCTTTTTATATCATAAATATCCTTATTATTAACATTTTGTTTTAATTCAACGTAGAACATTGAGAGGGGGTTCTTTGTCGTTCTTTGTATTATATTACTTACATTAGTTACTGCATGTCCTCGTGCTTCGATCGCAGCCTTTATGTCCTTAATATCGGTTGAATGATGCATATTTTTTAAAACAACTCTAAAGCTACGCTCTTGCTTTGGTTTGTAGGTGTGGAACTCGGTTTTCTTTTTTTCTAGGCCCTTGATGATGTCTGAATAGCTTTTAGATGTCAAGGGTTGGATTTTTACTTGCTCTTTCCCCTGTAATTTTGTTGTATAATCACCCTTCGCAATTTCTTCCAACAATTTGTTTAGTGGTGCAATGTTATTGACTCCGTATACAAATATAGGGGGAGGTTTGGGTACCTTTTCCTCTTCTGGGTTCGATTTTCCTTGATCATCATTATCCACGTCGTTGTTATCATTGCCTTGCTGCAATGCTTCAAATCTATTTGATAATTGTGGAGCATTAAGCCAGTAGTCGCCTATTTTTGATTGCTTGACTCTTCTAGAAATCTTTTCTGGACTATCCATTCTGTTTCTCTTTTTTGTTCCAACTTTCTTCCATTCCATGTCTTTAGTCTGGCTCTGCAATCCACTAGATTGGGAACCCTGTATTGGCATCCATTGAGTATGACCTTGGTTTCCTTGTTGTGGTATTTGTGGTTGGTTTATGTTTGATGTACTCTGGTTCGAGAAAATTTCTTTTCTAGGAAATTGTGCTACATGCGGATAGTTCTGATTGTAGTAGATTGATGGATTTATTTGTGACACCTGGGGATATTGTGTAATTGGCGGGTAGTTTTGATTGTAGTTCACCAACGGCATTTGTTGCGTATTGGGCAAGTACATCCCTGGTGGTTGCTGATTCAGTAGCTGCGTATTTTGGCTACAAAAGGTTGGGTCATTCGATAGTACGTTAGGCAGGGGATCATTGTGTGTTTCTACCACTTGGGTGGGATTATTGTTTTTGGGGGGAGTACGATACATTTTTAATTTTTAAGTTCACATGTTAACCTCACTTTCTGGTGGATCGAAAATTTGTCTGTAGCTATGCTGGTTTTTAATGTTTTAGGCGAATAACACTCACACTGACAACTCACTAGTCACTTGGAACAATGAACACCACTAGATCACTAAATAAGCCGAATTAAATGAATATTTGAATGTAAACAACGAAACAAAATTTTAACAAACCACTGATAACGAAAAACAAAACATACCCAGCATTTTAATAATTAAAAGATGTTTTTGGTCCACGATCTTTAAATGAAAAGACAAACGCCAAATTTATCAAAGAAACCTTTTGGCACTCAAATTTGTTAATTATTTTAATCAAATATTTTAATAATAAAAGTGAATGCGTAAATAAAATTAAATAGTGCGCCGAATCAACAAAATTTCCACCACTTCAGAATTCTAATGTTAAAAATTTGCTAACTAACAAAATTAAAGGAGGGAGAAAAATTTTAAAAGTAATTCATTCTGGGCAAGGCCGTTGTTTCGAGAAGTATCGAAATTTAAAGCCCAGAGTCACAAATTTAAATAATATTAAGATTTAATTAAGATTGATAAATAAAATTAAAAATTTAAATAAGATTAATAAATTCTATGATTATAATTACTTACCTGAAATTACAAATTCAGAGTAAGAGTGTTTTGTACAATTGATAAGAAGAAGAAGAATTAAAATTTATTCACCACAACAGGTGAAAACATAAAAAAGAAAATTAAGAAACCAAGAAACAAAAGAAACATACTTTTAAGAAGACTTCAACAAATAGGGTGAGAACATTTTAAAAGCGCAGAAACGATTAATTTTACGTTTAGTGACACCAAGATAAAATTGATTATTTGATATTTGTATTATTTTGCCACAAAATTTGGAACTTTATCTAGCAGTTGAAAATTTACTAAATTAAATTTGATTAATTTCCAAATTCGGTGCCTTTGTTTTTATTTGGTGAGCCGATGTTATGCGGTTTAAGATCAAAAACATCACAATTTACAATAATAATTTTTAAACTACAACTTGATCAAACTGTGCCTTTTTGTAATATTTTGAAATTTCGTTTATAACTGATTAAATTACATTTGATTTTAATAACTTGCTTAATTTTTCATCATAAAAATAATTATAAGAATCGCAAGCTTTAATAATAGTGATGGGTGTTCCAAAGGTAACTATTTTAGTTTTCTTTTTGTAGTACGATACATTTTACCCTTTAGAACATCGCAATAAAATTCTACGAGATCAGTTGTCCATTTATCCATTGGTGGCGCCTATGATTCTTTTTTTCATAACAACTTGAAATTTTGACGATTTTATACGCGACGCACATTTTAAATATCGATTCAGTAAACCCCCCCCCTTCCGCTTCAGCTAGGCCGGCACCTTTTTGTATGCGGGGGTGTGCGTTGTGAAAATTTATCCCGTAATAACATATTTTATCAAAATCGGTTCAGCCGTTTCAAGGTCATCCGCTCTTTTGTTAGCTGCGGTAGGGACTTTAGACTCATAATGGGTATTTACTTTACGTTCAAAAACATATGTGTGACTTAAAATTTGAAACACCCATGTATGCTATGTAATTATGCAAGATTATCTAATTCTTGATTTGAAGCTGCAGCCAGGATAACCAGCACAATCGCAGCTTCATGCCAAATAGAATTAGCACCGTCAATCATAATAATTGGTAACATTATTTTTTCAAAGGTAAGAAAATAATAGTATAGCTTATAGCATATCTATGAATGCATACGGCGATAAGCGAGAGAGTTACATTACCGCTTAATAAATAAACAAAAGTTTTTAGATATAATAACTGTACTTATCATAACTTCTTTTGTAAATAAGTATAAAAATTTTAAAATAAAAATTAAATTAAAAATTTAAAAAACCCCCAACGCAAAAAATAAAAACAAAACAAAATTGTCCACAAAAAAAATAAAACAAAAAAGAAAAGCAAACATTGAAAAAGTTAAAAATAATACCTATCGCTAAGCCATAAAATTCGATGCACGGAAGCTTTGCTCGTTAAAATAGCGCTATAATGTCGCGACGGGGTACCGCTAAGATTAAAGCAATAATTAAATAGCTAAATAAAATAGGAAGATTTCAAATTTGATTGTATCGAAGCAAGTAGATCGGAAATGCTAGAAAATTAACAGATATTAGATCAAATGAGAGGTCTGACTTGACTTAATTAACATATGTTAATACCAAAACCAACAGTAATCTTTAAAACCTTTAGTACGACTAACACAAATATTATAAATTTAGATATTAATACAAATTTTCAAAATATAAACGAGCGGTTTGAGAAACTTACGATAAGTTTAAGTTTAGATCACTTGAATACAGAAGCACGCGATTCAATTCAAGAAATTTATCTCAAATACTTCGACGTGTTTTTTTTAGAAAACGATCAAACTTAGTTGTACAACTACAATTACTCATAGAATACCTACTTTAGCCTATGCAGGCCCCATTAATATCAAACCATACAGATTGCCTTTTTCCCAAAGAAATTTAATTGCAGAACACACCAAGAAGATGGTGAAGAACGGGATAATTGAATCAAGTACTAGTCCTTATAATTCGCCGCTTTTGGTGGTGCCAAAAAAAGGAAAAGATGGTACACAATACAGGGTTGTAGTTGACTTTAGAAAATTAATAAAATAGCTGTAGGCGATAGTTATCCTCTTCAAAATGTTACTGATATACTAGATCAATTAGGGAATTCAAAATACTTTACGACTATAGATTTGGCAAGCGGGTATCATCAAATACCCATGGATGAACGCGACAAACACAAAACTGCTTTTTCAACTCCTTCAGGACATTTTCATTTCAACAGAATGCCGTTTGGTCTAAAAAGGGCACCAGCGACATTTCAACGTTTCATGGATGCCGTGTTAGTCGGCATTCAAGGTATTCCTTGTTTTATGTATTATATAGATGATTCAGTAATTTATGCGGCAAATTTAGAAGATCATAATAATAAGTTGAACGAAATATTAGGTCGGTTTAAGAAAGCACAAATTAAAATTAAAACCGGAAAAATGTAATTTTCTTAGAAAAGAATGTGTAATGTGTATTTCTAGGGCACCTTATCACTGACCAGGGTATTAAACCCGACCCTTGTAATATTGAAGCCGTAATTTCATTTAGAACACCGGGTAACGTTAAAGATATTAGATCCTTTTTAGGTTTAGTGGGATACTATAGGAAGTTTATTGAGGGTTTCTCTAAAATAGCATTACCTTTAAGTAACCTTTTAAAAAAGGGAGTACCATTTTTTTGGTCACCCGAGTGCGAGAACTCGTTCGAAATATTAAAATCGAAAATAACGACTCAACCAATATTGCAGTACCCGGACCTAAAAAAATCGTTCATTAAGTAAATACGCGATAAGTGCCATTTTGTAACAAGGAATAATTGGTAAGGATTTACCAATAGCGTACGCTTCAAGAACTCTTAATAAAAGTGAAGTCAATAATTATTCCACCGCCGAACGCGAAATGTTAGCGATTGTTTGGGGGGCAAAACATTTTAGACCGTACATCTTTGGAAATGAATTCACGGTTGTAACAGATCACAAACCTTTAGTCCACGTTTTCAATGCTAAAGATCATGGTGCAAAATTAACAAACATATGTACGTCTAAAACTAGAAGAATATCAACCTAAAATTGTATACAAGGCAGGGAAATTCAACACTAACGCGGATGCTTTGAGCAGAATTTATGTGATTCAAGACCCTATTTTAACTTTTTCTGAATTTAACGAATATCTAAAAACAAATGTAGTTTTTAATAACAATATAAATGAGACAATTGACTCTATATCAAACATTCCACATAATCATACTTGACTGACGTTTATCCCCAAATATTTTTATTCACAAGAGGAATTTAAGGAAATACACATGAATTTTAAAATATCAGCATCACTCGAAAAGAGCAATAACTTATCAGTTGGGGATTGTTTAGAGTTAGTATATAATAATCAAAAACTTTATTGCTTTATTCATGTCGAAAATCAAAATGATCACATAAATTATGAAATTGTTTATAATTTATTCGCTAAATTCAAAGGCGTTTGCATGGAAAAAGGGCTAAAAAAATTTCACTGATAAACTTACATCCTAAATCAAAAATTAAAAACGAAAAATTAAGACCGATGCTGAGATATATTTTTCAAATACCGAAATTGATATTTATAGCAACAAAATTTTTAAAGAAATAAGTGATCAAGAAAAGTTTGACTTAATCAAAAAATTTCATGACACACCATTTGGAGGTCATCAAGGTGTACATAGGATTTATAAACGTTTAAAACAATTATACCAGTGGCGGAACATGAAGAAAAACATAGAGAAATATATCAAGAAGTATAATAGTTGTCAAAAAAATAAAATTACGGGCAAACGTACTAAAATGCCAATGGAGATTTCAACAACACCATTTGAAAAAAAAATTTTGGATATAGTTGGGCCACTACCTTTGGCAGAATCTGGAAACAAATACATGCTCACAATGCAAGACGACCTAATAACTAAATTTTCTCATGCTATACCCATACCCAATCAATTTTACTTTTTAATTAAATTTTATATACGTTTCACGAGTTAATAATTGCAATAAATTTTTATTAGAAAAGTTATGATAATATATTGCCACCGGAAATAACAAATCTGTCGAAGAGACATGCCAGGGTAGAGACACTTTTACTATTTGAACTCAACTTTTTTGAATTGTGAAAATATTTCATAATCGAAATTTAGCGTACCCTGTCGAACACCGTTTGAGTTACAGCTATAGTCATTCCCAATTTCTTCATTTTTTAATCTGTACTAGTTTTTATCTGAAAGACACCAAAAGACGCAATATGTTGGAACTACACCCTTATAGTATTGAATTTACGTTACATTTGTAACGGCGGACCGGAAGTTTTACATGCTTGAAATGGGAGATGATCTTAAAAATTGCTAACTTAGTTATTAATTATCTTGGATTTTAAACGGTCAAAAATTCTGAAACTTTGGAATTCTTTAGTAAACGTAAACTTTTCCGTCGAAAAGTGATTTCACGCTGGAACTATCTTAGCCATGGTTAATCTTACAGCGCAATATCACATTTGCATACCAAATCACCTTTTTATCTCCGCCTCGTGGTGTATAATTTTCATTCTTGGCGGTTATTCGTGATGATGTTGTGGAAAAATCCATTTTTCGGTTTTCGATTTTAATATTTCCACCTCCCGGTTTATAAGTTGCATTCTGGAGAGATCCAATTTTGGATTTCACTACTTTTAAATTTGGAGAGGCTGCTGATCCCACTTGAATTTTGTTCATAGGCAGTTCTAAAATTAAAAATAATTTATAAGTTATTAATTGCATGTAATGTTGTAATCTGATGCAGCTGCGGTTTATAAGAATAACCTTAGCATATCCCTAATTCACAAATTCATGAAAACGAATTACCAATGCCCGCTCTTTTTCTTCACTCACACACTTTAATAAAATGCCTGTGGTAAAATTTTTGTGTAATTTATTACTATAATTGTAGCTAAAAGACATAGTATAATCTAAGAATTACTACTAAACTTTTATAGTAATTCGTTTGTATCAAAATTGATACTTTTTGTATAAATAAATACATAATGTGTATCAACTGAAGTTTGAAAATAATTAACATTTTATTATAACAAAATGTTATATTCAATTTTGAGAATTTTGCAAACATTTCTAGAAAGTTATTGTTTTGTTAGGATCATTATTCACTGTAACATTTGAAATTGCTGTGTTTGCGATGTCACTGCCCCATCCCCAAATTGATTTTTAATAAAAAAATTGGTGTAAATCGGTAGTGCTGATATTACAGCACTAATGATATTACGAGAAAGGACATAAAAACAC
Organism: Cantharis lateralis; assembly: GCA_963170105.1. Lineage (NCBI taxonomy): Eukaryota > Metazoa > Arthropoda > Insecta > Coleoptera > Cantharidae > Cantharis > Cantharis lateralis. The sequence goes on from OY720629.1 coordinate 19,134,165, forward strand.
AAATAGATCCGAGTAAATTGGCGGTGGGTGTGAATACTTAGGGCCGAAATATTCACCTCTCGTTAATCTTATCAGTAACTAAAGTTACCTATAAAGCTACCACGTGATATTAATTCGTCAAATAACAGACGTTCGTTGTAGGTTTATATAGATAACTTTAGTTACTTAAAAGATTAACGACAGGTGAATAAATCGGCCCTTAAAATCCAAAATATAAGAAATGGTGGTGTAATGATTAATTGTGCTGACTCAAATTCTAAGCGAGTAATTAAAACAAAGGTGCAAGAGGTATTGAGCGAGAAATACAAAGTGGAAGAAGTGATTGCGAAGAACCCGAGAATTATTGTTGTGGGAGTGGAAGAAGACTTTGTTAACCTGCAAGATGAAGAAATAGTAATGGTAATAAGTGAACAAAATGGTAATATTATGTTTGACAATATCAAAGTTGTAACAAAAAGTCCAAGAAGAATATAGGTAGTATTGTGTTGGAAACTGATCCGGAATCTTATGTAACGAAAGGAAGTGCCTTTAGAGATGGTTTCGGAAGTAACTAATAACAGTAAATTCATGAAACGCATCATAACTGGTGACGGGACATGGGTATACGAGTATGATTTTGAAACAAGACAACGTGGTCCGAATGAGGCATTGAAAAAATTAACGTTCTGCTCACTATTTTCTTCGATTATCGTAGTGTAATGCACCATGAAGTTTTTCCTACTTGTGAAACTGTGAATAAAGAATATTATTTGAGAGCTATGAAAGGTGTGCGTGAAGTAATCGTTCAAAAAAGGTCGGATTTGTGGAAAATAAATTCATGGATTTTGCACGACGATAATGCACCTTCGCACAATTCTTGGATTGTCCGAAATTTTTTGGCCAAAAACTTAACCAACACCATTCCTCAAGCCCCATATTGACCTGACCAAACCCCGTGCTACTTTTTTTCTCTTTTTTAGATTGAAATTACCACTTCGTGGACATCGATTGAAGATATAAAAAAAAATTTGTTGAAAAAGCTTAAAGCCATACCAAAAATCGATTATGAAGAGTGCTTTGAGGATTGGGTTCAGCGTTGGCGTATGTGCATTACTTGCAATGAAGACTACTTTGAAGGAGATAAATTTAATATTGAACATTAAAGTTGTAGTTTAAGTTTAATTCCGTCAGTCCCGGAACTTATTAAAAACGACCTAGAATATGTTTGTAGGGGTATAAAAATATGTTTATTTGAGGAAGTAATAAATAGTAATATGAAATGATTACTTTAGAAAGCATAAGAAAGTGTAAAGACATGGTAGTTTCATAAAATTTCCCGAGAAATTTTAAAAGCATGCAATTCACAATATGCAACAAAAAGAGCATAATTGAAAATAAAACCAAGATTTCTCTTGCTCTAACTATTGTTTATTTTTAACATTTATTATTTCTTTTTCAATAAATGCTAGCAGCTACAACTTTCTTCATTTATTATTTCAAGATTAAAGAAAATATTGTATATTTTTGCATATTAAATAATAGATCTTGGTATATTTGGATTTTTTAACAAACTTTAATTAAATGTAAGCCAACGTTTTGGTGTTAAATACCGCCATAATCGTGGAACTAAAAACGAAACCCTAATAGCACGCTTTGTCCTCAGATCTACGTACAAATTACGTCCATTTTATGTACATTCGTCCATGTACGAAACTCGGACGAACTATGCAAGTGATTTGAATTTTTGAAAATTCGAAGCCAGCGATTACGGTGGGGAAATGTGGAACTTTTCATGGTATAGATTATTACAGTTTGTATGTGTTGCAGTATTATTAAATACCATTTACATTTAAATCGCGAAATTTAAATGAATTTGTGTTTGATTTTATTATATCTACGAATGCTTGTTGTGATTTTTTGACAATAATCGTAATTTTTATTTACTTTTTAAAGTTTTGTACATTAGTTTGTTAATTTTTATATACATACAAAAATGTTACAAAGAAGTTCAGGAAATACTAATTACGGCGTAGCTGGATGTAAAAGTAAGTCTTCGAATTCATCAAGAACAATATTTTACAGTTTCACTGTAAAGAAACATAAAAGTGACCAACGAGAAATGTGGATAAAAGCAGTTAAACGACAAAAGTAAGTAAAATTGTCTTATAATTTGTTATTTCTGTGTTGAAAAGTAAATGTTCAAGTTAATTATTATTATTGAAAATGTAATTTTGGAAATGCACACTTTCAATAGATTGTTAAAATATTTGTCATAAGTAGTTTGTTATTGTTTAGGTTTTTATGACATAGCTACACAGCGCGTGAATATAATTATTATTTGAGAAGTCGAGTTTTCAAAGAAACAATAAAGAAACTAAGAACGGCACGTGAAAGCCATTTAAAAAGTTGATCGAATAATTATTTCACTTGTTGTAGTTGATACGCACAATTTTGGTGTAGTAGTTCCATTTGAATATTCATAGGCGCAACATCTTTGTAGTACTTTTATTTTATACTTTTAAATAGTTAGTAGTGTTCATCTTTTTCATTTACTTACATTAATAAAGTTACGTTATAATTATTCCACTGCATTTTGATTCCAATCTATAATTGGATCTTATAATTTTCAATAGGTTATCGGGACCAGAATTTACGCAAAGGAATTAAAACGTAACGCGGATCGAATTCGGAATTCGGTTGTAGTAAAAGAAAGAGTGCAAAAATTCGCGAAACGGTTTTTGTGACTAATTATTAAAAGACAATAAAATAAAATTGAACGACAAAGTAGATTTTTCCACAATAACTAAGTTTGACGGTAAAAACTATAGACAATGGAAATTTCAGGTGATATGTGTATTACGCGCGAAAGGTGTTTACGAGATCGCAGCAGGTTTAAGTGAAAAACCAAGCGAAACGCAGGTACAAGAAGTACAAGTGTGGAATAGGAAGGACGCAATTGCCATGTGTGTGTTAACAACGGCAATGGAGGTAACTCAGATTACACAGGTCCAAAACTGCACATCATCAAAAGAGATAATCGAAAAACTCGATTCGGTTTACCAACAAAAGACGGAAACCAACAGGATGATACAGCAGGAGAGATTCTACAACTATAAAGTAAACACAAGTGATTCAATGGCTACTCACATTGCTAAAGTTGAAAATTTAGCAAAGGAAGTGCGTGATTCAGGAGATGTGCTAAGTGATATAGCCATCATGACAAAAATTTTGAACGGTCTTCCGGATAAGTATAGAAATCTACGACAATCGTGGTTGTCATTAGATGAAAGTAAACAAACCATTCAAAATTTGACGGCAAGATTAATAGATGAAGAAGCTCATCTAACGTCGGTAGAAGAGACCGACACCGCACTTACTACAATAGCAAAGAAGAAAGGATTTAAAAGTAAATTCCAAAAGAAACCGGCAGTTACTTGTTTTAATTGTCAACGAAAAGGACACTTTGCTAGAGATTGTCGCTTTTCTAAAAATAAGCGGACAAATAAAAATGAGAATGAAGGAAATAACTCGAAATTGGAAGAACACGGTAACATTTCTGCATTTATGGTAGAAACACTTCCAATATCGCAGGATGATAAAGACAACTGGTTGATGGACAGCGGTGCATCTCAACATGTGTGCTTTAAAAAGGAGTATTTCTCGTCATTCGAAGAAATTAAACACAATGCTTCAACAATTAAGTTAGGTGATAACACAAATTTAAAAGTTCACGGTCAAGGAAGTGTAACCATACGTAAATTTTTAAATGGAAAATGGTTCGATGGTATAATAAACAACGTTTTATATGTTCCCGACCTACGCAAGAATCCATTTTCGGAAGGCGTAATAGCCAATAAAGGAATGAAAATAGTAAAAATGAACAAAAACGCGTATGTGTATAGTGAAAACGGCGAATTGCTAGCTCATGCAATACGGTCATCGAATAATTTGTATTATTTACAATTTCGCATAATTAAAAAATATGAAGCAAACGTCGCGAGTGAAATTGACAAACTCAAGTTGTGGCACAACAGACTTGGACATGTTAATGTTAATACACTTAAGAAAATGATCTCGGAAGGTCAAATAAGTGATGTGAATATAAAAAGTATCAAAAAGTTCTTCTGCACTTCATGCATTTATGGAAAGCAATTTAAAATGAAGTTTAATAATATAAAACGGCAAGTATTGCCAGGTGAAATAATTTACAGTGATATATTATGCGGACCAATGTCACAGCCTACTATCAATGGCAGTAATTATTTTATATTATTTAAAGGCGAATATTCAGGATACAGGGTGATTTTCTGTATAAGACATAAAAGTGACGCGCTAAGTTGTTTTAAAACGTTTGTAAACAAATCGAAGAATAGATTTGGAAGAACGGTAAAAGCATTACATGTAGATAACGGCACCGAATATATGAATGCTAATTTTAAAGACTATCTAAATAAAACGGGAATAGAACTGGAGAAAACCGCGCCGTACACTACAGAACAAAACGGGAAAGCTGAACGTGAAATGCGTACAATCGTTGAAAGTGCTCGTTCAATGATATACGAAAAAGATTTGCCAACCGAGTTATGGGGAGAAGCAGTAAATACGGCGGTATATTTACTTAACCGAAGTCCCAATACTCAGACAGTTGACAAAACCCCGTACGAACTTTGGACTGGTAAAAAGCCAGTAATTTCACACATTCGAACTTTTGGAAGTGAAGCATATGCACATATTCCCAAGCAAAAAAGGACAAAACTTCAGCCGAAAAGTAAAAAGTTAATTTTAGTAGGGTACGATGGAAATTCTACAAATTATAGGATGCTCGATCCTATAACAAAGAAGATTACAATTTCGAGAAACGTAATTTTTAACGAAAAGGCCGACATGCCGATTATACGAAAAAACACTGTAGAAATTGCAATCGATGAAAATGTTGAATCCAACGAAGAAGTGCCCGAAGAATCAGTAGTAACTGAAGAAGAAACCGAAGACTTGGAAATATCATCCCCATCATCTCAAGAAGAAACTCAAGAAAGATAAAATTTAAGAAATAGAGAGGACATCCAACCTCCAAGTAGGTATTACGAAGAATATTATGCAAATTTTGTTTCAGTGGTTCCTCAAACGTATGAAGAGGCCGTATCCGGTGAAGATTCGATAAAATGGAAAGAATCAATTCAAGAGGAGTTAACAGCTTTAGATAAAAACAAAACGTGGAAATTAATTTCTAAACCCAAAAACAAAAACATATTAGCTCAGATTAAATATACTACAGATAGCTCGCGCAATGTATTTTTCTGAATTCTAGAGGGCTGCCTATCCTTGTAATATATTTCTGGTGGGGTACCAGCAGGAAAACTCCGTAAGTAACCGACCATACCCACGGTCTATCGCTACATTAGCAATGTGAGCTAATGAATGCCTAGCAGCACGATCGTACAACAACCGCGGCTAGAAGAGAAATGATAACGTAACCGCGAATAAACACGAACAGCCAGCGCCTCTATAATATAAAGTGAATGGCTTCCATACTAAGAAAATTGGCTTCCAAATACCTGAAAAGGGACACTCTTTCTCCCATAAGCGCGAGCTATCTGTAGTATATTTAATCTGTGATATTAGGTTGCAAATGGGTGTTCAAAGTCAAACAAGATGCCGAAGGCAGAATTGAAAGATATAAATCAAGACTTTGTGTGCAAGGGTTTTCACAAATAAAGGGAGTTGGCTACAAAGAAACATTTTCGCCAACCAGACGGTACGATTCGATAGGAATCATTTTAGCAATCGCATTTGCAGTTGGTGTAGCCAGTCGATTTCTTGAAAAGCACAATGAAACTAACCGGAAAGCAGTAAAAAAGATAATCAGATATCTTAAGAACACGTTCGATTATGGAATCGAATACAAGGATGACAAAGATACTAATTTATTAATTGGTTATGCTGATTCTGATTTCGCAAACGATCCTAATACCAGAAAGTCGACATCGGGTTATATTTTTAAAATGCACAACGGGGCAATAACCTGGTCAAGTCAACGTCAATCTATAGTGACCTTGTCGACAACGGAAGCGGAATTCGTAAGTGCGTGCAACGCCTCAAGAGAGGCGATTTGGTTACGTCAATTATTGTCGGATATAGGGGAACAACAATCAGAAGCAACACCCTTAATGATTGACAACCAAAGAGCAATAAAATTGATTAAAAATTGCGAATTTCATAAGAGAACCAAGCACATCGAAATAAAGTTTTATTATATTCGGGAAAAATTTGAAAATAAAGAAATAAGTGTTGAATATATCTGTTCTAATGATCAACTTGCAGATATAATGACTAAAGGACTCAGTGTAAATCATTTTCAACTTATTCGTTCGAAATTAGGAATTCGAAAATTATTTTTGTGCTAATATAAGTATTTACAGTTAGATTTAAGATTTTTTTTTGAATTTGTAATCTTAAATAAATGTAATAATGTTAATCTATATAAAGTTTGCATTTAAAGGGAGTATTGAAAATGTAATTTTGGAAATGCACACTTTCAATAGATTGTTAAAATATTTGTCATAAGTAGTTTGTTATTGTTTAGGTTTTTATGACATAGCTACACAGCGCGTGAATATAATTATTATTTGAGAAGTCGAGTTTTCAAAGAAACAATAAAGAAACTAAGAACGGCACGTGAAAGCCATTTAAAAAGTTGATCGAATAATTATTTCACTTGTTGTAGTTGATACGCACAATTTTGGTGTAGTAGTTCCATTTGAATATTCATAGGCGCAACATCTTTGTAGTACTTTTATTTTATACTTTTAAATAGTTAGTAGTGTTCATCTTTTTCATTTACTTACATTAATAAAGTTACGTTATAATTATTCCACTGCATTTTGATTCCAATCTATAATTGGATCTTATAATTTTCAATAATTATTATAGTAATTATTTTAAATAATTGAATTTTTTTTCGGTATTAATGGATCCCCTTGGAAGCCGAATAATTATTCTCGAATTTCCAAAGATAAAAACTGTGTTGGAGGTTACCGGTAAAGGAATTTTACTAGTCATGCCCCCTTTTCTACGGGATAACACTTTTTCAGCAGAGCAAGTGCTGGATACAAAAAAAATAGCCAGTGTAAGAATTTATATAGAAAGAATAATGCAAAGAATAAAAACTTATCGCATACTATCAAAATTTACCATTAAAATGTTACCGCATGTTAACAATATTATATTAATGTTCTGCATTTTGGTAAATTTACAGCAACCTATTTTAAAACGAAGTAGTTAGTTGTAAATATTTATTTTGTGTTTATTTGTAACAATAAATTAGGATTATTAACTTGTGAAATATATATTTAAAAACTCAAAAATAACACAAGTTAAATAAACGATAAAAATTCTTTAATATTTCGGTACTAATGAAGGTACAATCAGTAACCTAAATATTAAGCAGTTTTATAACATTTCATTACTGTCTATTTAATTTGTTTAAATTTATCTAATATACATTATTTCTAGTAATACTAGATCAATCACCTACTTACTATAGTAGTAGGTCACATTCTTTGTTTTTTCCTCATAGTTTTCAACTAATTTCAAAATTATTTGTATCGATATATTTTGAAATTAATACCATGAAAAGTTCCAGCGCGCCCAACCAGTGGGCGCTAGTTGTGAACTTGCACATAGTCTATAACGTATTTTACAGTACGTACCTGTACGTAAAAGTATGTACGTACATATTTCGTACGGTTTTCGTCCGTCTTATGTATGTACATTCGTATATGTACCTCACGGGCACGTACATAGTATGCTGTACTTAGAAGTACGTACACAGTAAGTCCGAGTATGTACCTAAAGTGAATGTATATACCCGTTATTTTTAAGTGCACACAGGGAGGCTCAAATTCGACTGTTCTTATGGGAAACTACGTGACTCTATATGTGAGATATAGAAAAATTGATGGCGCATCCTTCTCTTTTTATAAAAGCACAATGGTGAAAAATCTTGGAACCTTATCAGAATATTTGATTTGTAACGTATATGTCAAGCGCGAATAGAAAGCGGCGGTTATCAACTACCCCCCCCCCCCCAATGAATCTTAATATAGAAAAAGAACATTATAATAAACTAATAAACAGTGGCAAATCCAGGATCGCCCTCTCCCTTACAGCTCCAAAATCATTAATTTTTATTTCTTCCACTTAAAAAGTACATCCAAACAAAAAGCATTCTAAAGTAATTCCTCCATATTATTTATTATTTCCTCAATTAAACATACCGGGTGACCGTCCGAATTTTGAACATAGGAATGGGAAATTAACTTTTTCAAAATTCCTGCTTCTCATTTTAACGGATAAAAATAAAAAGTATTTCAAATAAAAAAAATTTTATTCCTCGTCTAAGGATATTATTTAACACTTATTGATATTGTGTTTTCTCAATTATTGTTAAAAACTCGATAGCAAAATTAAGAAATGGTGCTTTTAAAAAAAATATTAGATGACTGGGTCATTTCAGTTACGTTTTAGTTGCCGCATTACCATTCATATAGTAGTTCAGACGGAACTTTAGACCTCGTCATAATTCTAAACCATACGAACTAAGATGAGAATTACCAGTCAAATGTATGTTTGTAAACATAACTTTTTGTGAAGTAAAATAGAAGCGGTAAATTTAAACCGCTGTCATAGTCTAACCTAAAACTATACATTAATTGGAGCAGTGGCGGCTTATGTTTTAGATATGTGGGGTTGAAGTTTTTCCTATTTATTATTCTCCTAAAATGTTAGGTAGGGCTTTTTTAGTACCTCAAAAAAACTTGATCGTTTGCCGATCAAGTATTGTACACACAATTAAATTAAATATTACTCCTATGGCGTAATTTTTGGCGATTGTGCAACCTGCAAACAATAGGACGAGCCCGCCACTGAATAGGAGGTTAAAATTGTTTATAACCTTATCGTGACATTTTGCTAATAAAAGTCAAATCAATGGAAATTTTAATTAAGCAGTATGTGTATTTAAGGTTGTACTACTTATCTTCTGTCTTTCTCTAACTTACAATGTTTCAAATTCCAATATTTCTAACGTATGTCGACATTACATCGCGTGAAGATGACAAAATATTTTATTTCTATCCTTGTCATACATATCATTTGCATTATTTTGTCAATGCAAATAATCAGTTGTGTGTTCTACATTCAGCTTATTATGACGAGGTCTAGAGTTCCGTGAGAACTACTATAACGAAATTAATTTTAATCTGTCAAAGTAACTTGTCCACCAAGCCTGCTAATATTTTTTTTAAAAGCGCTATTACTTAATTTATTTTACTGTCGAGTTTTTAACAATAATTAAAAAACTAAATATTAAGTGTTAAATATCTTTAGACGCGGCATCTTTTTAATTTGATATACTTTTCATTCTTATCCGTTATAATTGGAAGTAGGAATTGAGAAAAATCATATTTCCCATGTAAATGCCCTATGTTCAACAATCGGACGGTCACCCGGTATAATAATTTTAATAATGTGATCGTGGCTGCATATATAGAAATACAGTACAAGAAATTATTTTAAATACTATATTATCCCTCTTTAATGCCCGGTTTCTTCATAAAAGATAACAGCGCTGTTAAGTAACTGAGGGTTCCGGAATTACACGAATACGAGTTCTTTTATAAAAATAAATTAGTTTGACGTGTGAACATTTTATAATTACTACTATAAAATTATTAACTAGTGAGAATATATTAAATTATACTTACTAGTTAAATTAATAAAACTTTGATTTTAAATTAAATTAATAAAATTAATTTAATATTTTACAATTACATATTTTATAACCTCGAAATATGGATTTATTAATGCTCGATGTTAATGTTTTCTCTGACGATGATGACGAAGAAGTAGAAGTTACGCGAAGACCATATATTTTGCGATATAGGGTTAACCATTTGGAAAGATGGGACGAAATCGATTTTTTTGCAAGATTCCGTTTAAAGAAAGTGACGTTCGTGATATTATTTAACAAAATAAAAGATCGCTTATTGATACGTTGGATTGTGTAAGCATTTGTCTTAATTATTTATAAATTATTACATGCATATGACTGCTGTCATATGTAACTTTTCTAATGATGTTTGAATTTCAGTTCGAGGGCGTTATCTCCTAAGAACCAACTACTTTTAACGCTTACGATACTATGCAACCGGTTGTTTTTTACGTGTTTGTGGAGATTTTGTAGGAGTCTGTACTAAATAGTACAGCCTCTCGAGTAATTGAAAAGGTATCGATGATAATTGCTGCACTTCGTCCTGAGACAATTACCATGCCGAGAACCGATGAAGAGATACGTGAGGTACAAGAAGGATTTTATGCTATGCATAGATTTCCAAGAGTTGTCGGGTGTATAGATTGTACACACATTGAAATTCATTCTTCAGGTATGTACTTTGATATTGAAGTAATATTGTGTTGTAGTTTTCTTCGTAAACACAGTTGGCACGTATGTCCAAATCGTTAACATTTACAGGTGGTGATGATGCGGAAGCATTTAGAAATCGGAAAGGATATTTTTCCATCAATGTTCAAGTTGTTTGCGATCATAACATGAAGGCTCGAGACATTGTTGCACGATGGCCAGGCTCTTCTCACGATTCAACGATACTTGCCCACACTAATTTGATCAGAGATCAAACCGATGAAGAACCACCACAATTAATGAAAGTACCAAATACCGACGACGAACTGAACGAGAGGAACAACCCCAATATGGGAACCGCACCCAAAGAAAAACATTGGTAAAATCAACTGAAAACGGTATATGAAAATGAGCCATTAATTCTTTCTGTTTAATTTAACGACGAAAAAATAGTTAAACCGTATCCGTATCTTAGCATATCAATTTCAACACTAATTCAAGTTTGATTTAACTAACAAAATAGTTATTCTACAATTTAAATATGTTGCCGTACTATTTTAAATGTACAGTAACCATTTTTCTATTTTGCTGACCTCTTTTGTTGTTGATTAACTATTTTAATATGTTTAGTAACCATTTATTTAGTTTGCTAACTATAATTATTATTGAGCTGCTATATCGACTGGTAATGTAACTATTTCCATAGTTAGTTTACACTTCATAATTATTATTTATATTATAAAGTAAAATTTGGTATATCATTGACAGATGACATGTGAATTGAATAGTCTCAAATATTTAACTCAGTGAACGACATTCAAAAACTGGGTCAACACTGTCAAATCAAGAAAACAAAACAAAAACATGTAATTTGTAATAAATATTCTAAATTTGAAAATATTTTAGAACAAGAATTTTCAAAACAAGAAAAACATTGTATAGCAGTTCGGCGCTTCGCACCTCATGTCAGTCAACTGACATAGCGCTCCGCAGTAATGAAGCATTTTCCACCTCGACACGTAATATTATGTATTACTATTATAATGTTAGTAACTCAATCAATCAAATAATACATTTTTATTATTATTTGACAGTTTTAGACGTGTTGCTTTAATAAATTTTAATTTTTTAATAAAAATGTCGACATTTACAAAATATGTACTAAATACTACAAAAACACATACTTTTTCTTTCCGTTGGTGTTGCATCACTTGACGACAAAAATCCTCTATCTTTCAAACTAGGAGATTTGTCACCTCGAGAGAATGATTTATTTTTAGGTAGTGCTGTGGATTGAGGAGTTGAATTTCTGGTAGATCTATTTGGTAATGTGTTGTCGTTCTTCACCTAAAAACAATTAAAATTTTAATAGGGCATAAAATTTTAAAAAAATAGTGCGCCCTTAGAAAAGTAGATTGTACATAATAATATACCACTCTGATGTTATATATTTCCAAACTCCAACTTTTCAATAAACGGTCAATTTATTGTAAAAATAACAAACTTTTAAATTTTAAGTTCAATAAAATTGTAATTAATTTAACTGATATACATACGCATCTGCTAAATCAAACCAACAAGTATCAAATACAATTTTATATAGTCGATTCATTTAGCACATGCAGTAAATGTAAACCTTGCCTGCAGTTTTCCATTATAAATAGGTGCATATAGGGTAGAATGGGGGAATAACGACCACCTAAGAAATATTACCTGTCAAAATACTTATAGACAAAATTAAGAAATTTCAAGTGGTCTGTATGAAAAGCCAATTATGACTCATAGTAGATCCAAAATTACCGTAACTTTTAGTGGAGAAAAATAGAATTTGGAAGTGTGCGTTTGTTCGTAATTACTGATTACCCATCTACTGGGGTAATGACAACCATAGGGTGGGTAATCACAACCACAAAAATTAAAGTTCCATCAATTAAATAAATAGGACATTTCACAGCAATAAAAGTATACGTTCATTCCTTTGTAACACTAAAAACTAGAGAATAAAAATATATAATTAAAAATAAGCTTTTATTTAAATGAAAAAATGACCTAAAAAAAGGAAAATAATGGAAATGTATCCATCTACTAAAAAGGATAAAATAATTGAAATGTAAATGTAGGAAATAATAATTTGCACCGCCACCGCCTCGTATGGCCTCATCCCTCATATTTCAATATATTGACCAGCAGTGGTGGCTCGACGTGATCACTGATTGAGTTACAGTGCGGAAATTCTCTGTTCGAATCTCGGACCTAACGGAATTTCTTAGCTCGGCCATCCGGTGGATATCAATAACATCACTACAGCGAACAGTGAAACGAAACCCTGAATTCGTGGCCAAAAATCAGGAAAATTAATTTTAGATTTCGTCGAATTTTTACCTTGGATTGGGTAGAGAAATGATTGGTGCATTCAAACCTCGAAGGGTAAGATTCATTCCTTGCATACCTGGCTTGATACGATCGTTCAAAGTCAGTCTTCGTTAGTAGTACAAGCGTCACGCCAGAAGGTAAAGCAAAAACAGTGATCTTTAAAATTCCATAACTCGAAAATGAATTAATCTTTTCCAATTCTTCAAAATGGATTCTACTCCCGAATATATATGTAGAAAATATTTATGTATGAATTAAATTGAAAAGTTATGTTTATCTGCTTGAAATACGGCCGTATTCAGTACCGTCGCGAAAACAATAAGATTTTCGAGACCTTTATTTTCAAATAGACAAAAAGTATAGTATAACGCCATATATCACAATTTTTCAAGTTGAGGTGTTTAGATGAGTCTATCAGCTATCGAAAACGACTTAAGAGTGCCTGCGAAAATCCGCGGAAAAGTATAGTTTTAGCTATTTTAGTAATAGCTTGAGCAAGTATACAGCGCAGCGGGCAGGTATTCAGTATGATGTACAATAGGGAACTTACAGCGGTCTTCACGTAATATATTCTAATATAATTTGATTATAATAAATTAATACTATTATTACGGTATTAATTTTATTATATTCTATTTGATTCGTTAATCAAAACGTTGATTTAAAATAAAAAAGTTAAATATTAGCAAATTACGTGTTAAATTGGAAATGACAAAATTTGATTTTCTAATAAGTTAAGTTTCAAAAATTTATTGTCATTTTCAATTTAACACGTAATTTGCTAATATTATATTTAATTTGATTTCATGTGTTAATAACTAACATCATTATAATAAAGTTATAGGTACAACCCAATAATAGTAAGGTTACAACAGAATGATCTAAATTAAACCTATATATGATGAAGCCATACAGAATGAAATTTTTGTTATGATATAAAAATATCATAATGTTTTGGGTCCGCCATTTTATTTTTGCTATTTTTGACTTTAAATTCGCAATCAGCTACTCCAAAATCCCCGAGTACAAATTTTCACCTGAATTCAGTGTGTTTTTGAACAAATTTGTTATCGTTTCAGGTCCGCCATTTTATTTTTGCTATTTTTGACTTTAAATTCGTAATCAGCTACCCCAAAACCCCCGAGTACAGATTTTTACCTGAATTCAGTTTGTTTTTTGAACATTGTTATTGTTTCAGGTCCGCCATTTTGTTTTTGAGATTTTTGACTTTGGATTCGTAATCAGCGACCCCACAAACCCCCGAGTACAGATTTTCACCCGAATTCTATGTGTTTTAGAACAAATTTGTTACCGTTTTAGGCCCGCCATTTTGTTTTCGAAATTTTTGACTTTAGATTCGTAATCAGCAACCCCAAAAACCCCAGAGTGCAGAGTTTCACCCAAATTAGGTGGGTTTTTGATTATTGGCCACGAATTCAGGGTTTCGTCCCACTGTGCAGCGTTAAACCTGCAAGAGCGGCGAAGCAATAACGCACGAATTAAAAAAATATATAACATATTATATTGACCGCAAATTATATTGAATATAAATCTGCAGTCAATAGATTGAAATAAATTGAAACGCGAGTTGAAAATTCCAGCACTTGCCAATGACTTCCTGATAGCTCTACAGGTGAACAGATGACCTTGCGATAACTGAACAGTAATCTCTCCTATCTCCAGCAGCAGATGGTTCGGTGTGAAAAACTTGTACACTCGGAAAACTTGATCGCAAACAAAACAGGTACCCAGGTAGTAAAACCACAGACAACATTCGCACAGGAACTTGTTCGTGTTACAAAAATTATGATCTTGCAATCAATGAATTTACGGCTCGACAAATCTTAAATTGGCTCTCGTGCTTGAGCGATGTTATAATTTCTTGTACTATCACAAGTTATTGCGTTTGGCGTTCTCGGGAACTCACACGGATTACAACTCGTAGAAATATAACTGATTACTACTCCGGAGTATCACTTCTAACCACAACATAAACGCACGACCTCTTCGATTGCGATCCAAATCTCAAAAACCTCGAAAAATTCGCTTTACGCCGAGACCTTGAGGGCGCGTAGTACCTTTCAAGAACGCTAGGGGCCGAATTCCATTAGCGTCGCGTTTGGGAATTCTGAGAGGGTAATTATTCACATAATTCCGTTACAGGGGCTTATAATATACTTAAAAAAATAAAATGCAAGTCCGGGGGTGGTATAGGGTTAATTTGAGGGGGTTGAAAGGGTGTGCAAAATATATTATTGCGTTTTTCGGCGAAAAAATGTGGTGAAAAATCATCGTACAGAGTTCTTTCGGGGCTTATGATTTTTGTTATTACATTTACTTTTTCAATCCATTACAGCTGGTATCAGAGCCACTTCCGTTGTGTGTTTAAGGTTTGAGGAATTTTGATTTTAATTGTGTAGTTTTGCAAGATTAAATATATCGACTACCTATATTAATATAAAAAGTGATAACAGACACTTATAGTTGCATATAAAATACCCCGGGCAAAGAATTGTTGAGCAGGTGTAGCCTAACCTCAAAATGTAGCAATGGTAATAAATCCACATAATATGCAACAAACTCTAGAGGCGGGAACAATGCAGCCAAATTATGAGACAGAAGTGGTGCATCATCATCCACAACGGATGCAAATCCCCGTTCCACACAGCTTAACATACTACAATCAACAAAAATTGGGAAACTCACAAGTAGGTCAATCACAATTTGTTCCATCTTATCAATATGTTCCTACAGGAAATTCCAACTTCCCACCACTACCCATACCGGAGGGAAGTGGTTGGAAAACCGTAGAATATAAGGAACGTATTAGAAGTCCGGAAAAGAATAACATAATCTATAAACAGGCAAAGATGAGTGACTACTGGCTGAACTCAAACCCAACTCAGGTAAAGAACAGATTTCTCCCGCTACCGCGGGATGACGGTACCGACAAGGATAACACGGAAACAGGTGTCCAGAATGTAATCAGCAGCGAACCAAGGCCTCCACCCGTCTTTGTGGAAGGTGTTGGCGACATAAATCCACTTATTGCAGAACTCGAAAAAGTGGCAAAAGATGGCTACACTCTGAAATCTATCAATAATGACATAGTTAAAATACAGCCAAATAGTGGTCAAAACTATACTGACATCATTAAAGCGCTAAAGGACAAAAAAACTGATTTTCACACATACAAACCCAAACAAGAAAGATGCTTTCGAGTTGTGCTGAAGAGTTTACATTCATCGGCAGATACGGAAATTCTTAAGAAGGAGCTCTCTGAATTAGGGCACACGGTCGATAATGTAAGTAACATTAAAAATAGATTTAACAGGAACCCACTGCCAATGTTTTATATCAACATTAAAACAAAAGAGAATAATAAAGAAATATACCAAATCACACGCCTTATGAATTCTATTGTACAATTCGAGAGAGATACCGCAATGTGCGAAATGCCAGAGATTTGGGCACACCAAAAATTATTGTAATAAACCCCCAAGATTTGTTAAATGCACAGGTAATCACTCGACAGACAAATGCGCTAGAAATGTAAAAGACACTGAGGTCAAATGTGTTAATTGTGGAGATGCTTATCCCGCAAACTATAGAGGATGCCTAGTGCACAAACAATTACAGCAGCGATTATATCCTGCCTTGAGAGAAAGAACACACATAAATCAAAATAACACCCAACAACCAATAACTTCTCAAATGGTACAGACAGGAATATCGTAGGCGCAACAAACAAGTCAACCCAAACAAGATCAATACACTAATTATTCCAGCCAGATCCAAAAAGACATCCCAATACAACAATCAAATGACATCACTGAGCTCAAAGCTATGATGAAAGAACTAATGGAACAAATGGGAACAATGGTGAACCTACTGTCAACCCTGGTCAGTAAAATGGCCGAATGACTGGAACACTCAAGCTAGCAATATGGAACGCAAACGGCTTGTGGCAGCATGCACAAGAAGTTAAGCTATTTCTTGAAACACATAAAGTAGATGCAATGCTAATCTCGGAAAGTCACTTTACCTCAAAAAGTCATATAAAAATTCCTAACTATACCATATATAACACTAACCATCCAGATGGAAAAGCACATGGAGGAGCAGCTATACTAATTAGAAGTAATCTTAAACATTATGAACTAAACAAATTTCAACAACATTATCTTCAGGCAACTAGCATAGTTGTCTCAGCAATATACTGCCCTCCGAAACATAACAATAAAAGAGAACATTACCAGGCATTCTTCAACACACTTGGAAACAAATTTGTTGCTGGAGGTGACTACAACGCCAAACAGCAACATTGGGGCTCAAGACTTACCAACACAAAGGGGAAAGAGCTGTTTTCAACAATGAAAAACAATAATATGACTAGTTTATCGACAGGAAAACCAACCTACTGGCCAAGTGACTTTAATAAAATCCCAGATGTGATTGATTTTTGTGTTACAAAAGGCATAAACACGAAACAGTTCAAGATTGAATCATCACTAGACCTGTCATCGGATCATACACCCATACTATTAACATTATATTCTCAAATCATCTACAAACAGATATAGCCCTAAAAACACACGAAAGCGTAGAAAATGCAGTCGAACACTTAACAAAATAAATTCAGAATGCGGCTTGGCTTGCGACCCCTGACTCCAATTCAACTATTATTAATGAATCTATTCCAATAGCAATTAAGCAAAAAATTGCAGAAAAGCGGAAAGCTCGCAAACAATGGCAAATTACTAGATCATTGGAAGACAAGAATAAAAATAATAGAAAAGCTAGGGAACTTAAGGAGTTACTTCTTAGCTACAAAAATAAATCATTTAATGAGTATATTGGTCACTTGTCAGCAACAAAAGCAAACGATTATTCATTGTGGAAAGCTACAAAAAATATCAAACGACCGCAACAATTTGTACCACTTATTAGAAACGAAAATGGAAAATGGGCTAAAAGCGATAAGGATAAAGCTTATGTATTTGCGAAACATCTCTCACAGGTATTCAAATCATTTCCTTCCACTCTTACAACTGAAGAAACTTCTGAAATTCATCAATATTTGGAGGCACCATTCCAAATGGATCTACCTATTCAAGCTTTCAAAGTCAGAGAAGTAAATAGAGTCATTCAAAAAGAAATCGATCCAAAGAAGGCACCTGGGTTTGACCTAATAACCGGTAAGGTATTACAACAACTCACACCTAAATGTATGAAACTCTTAACTTTCATTTATAATGCTGTCTTACGATTAAAATACTTCCCCAACCAATGGAAGGTCGCTCAAGTTATTCTCATCCCAAAGCCAGGTAAGAAGCTGGAAGAAGTATCATCATATCGACCAATTAGTTTATTGCCAATTCTTTCAAAAGTGCTCGAGAAGCTTATCATTAAACGCCTCAAACCAATACTGGAAGAAAGAAAACTAAATCCAAACCATCAGTTCGGCTTCAGAGGTCAGCATGCCACTATCGAGCAAGTACACAGAATAACCAAAAAAATCAATGAAGACTTGGAAAATAAGAGATACTGCTCTACAGCGTTCCTCGATATTAGCCAGGCCTTTGATAAAGTGTGGCATGCGGGACTGTGTTACAAGCTTAAGAAATAGCTACCATATCACTTCTACGAAATCTTAAAATCTTACCTAAGCAACAGACATTTTTTAGTGAAATACCAGGAAGAATACACAGATCTCCATCCAATGGGTTCCGAAGTACCACAGGGCAGTGTATTAGGACCATTGTTATACTTACTGTACACTGCAGATTTACCAACAACAAAACTAACAACAACAGTTACGTTCTCTGATGATACAGCGGTACTCGCATCACACACCGATCCTAGAATTGCTACTAAAAACCTCCAGGACAATTTAAATAAGATACAAGACTGGCTCCGCAAATGGAGAATCAAAGCAAATGAGACCAAACTCTCCATGTGACGTTCACAATGAGAAGGGAGACCTGTCCACCAGTGAAACTGAACGGTTGCACCTTGCCTCAGGCCGATGATGCCAAATATCTCGGTATGCACATCGATCGAAGACTCACATGGAGAAAACATATTTTCATGAAGCGTAAACAACTTGGAATGAAATTAAGCCAAATGTACTGGATGGTGGGTAAAAACTCTCAGCTGTCTCTTGAGAAGAAACTTTTAATTTACAAATCTATAATAACACCAATATGGACATATGGTATCCAACTATGAGGCACTGCTAGTACCTCTAACATTGAAATCATTCAAAGATTTCAGAACAAATTTCTAAGAACAATTGTCAATGCTCCATGGTATGTGCCCGGCTATGTAATCCAACAAGATCTGCAAGTAAAATCAGTCCATGAGCAAATTCAATCTTTCCATGAGAGATATGCAAATAGATTAGAAGTTCATCCCAACAAATTAGCCAGTAAATTGATGGATACTACCAATGAAGTGAGAAGACTAAAAAGATTCAAACCTAGTGATCTACTTACCCGATTCACTACACAAATTTAGTATTCAATAAATTGTAAAATATCAGACATAACTACATTGTATACTTATTGAGGAAACATTTAATGAAATGTTTTCAGCATGACATGTAAATTATTCATCACATTTACTTTTTGTTCAATTGAACAGATTGTAAATATTAATTGAATTAAAAAAAAAAAAAAAAAAACATTTACTTTTTGATTCAATAATAAAAACTAGTAGTTCCTATTTAACAACACGCTCAAAAATTGAAAAAACTTTAAAATGACTTTTGCAACAATGAATTTTTCGGTAATTCTTCAAAATTGGTTTGAATTTTTAAGAAAATTGAAAAACCGATTGCGGCATTCAATTATACGGAAAAATATACAAAAGGAACTGTCTTTCTTTGATTGACCAGAAACTTAAATTTTTAAGAGTAATGCTATAAACCTTAAATTAGAATAATAAAGCTTACTTTAAATTTCCACAAAAATAACTTTTAAATAAAGAAAATTGAGTCATAAAATTTAATTTTTAGTTTGAGGGGAGTTTTGGTAGATTTTGGAAATGTAGGTTGAGTAAATTGGGGATTTTGACGACTGGGAAAACACATATTTGCGATTGGGAACACTTAAGAGAAACTATTAAATCAGTTCAATTCGACTCAGGCAACAATTTACTTTCTGAAGCCAGGTGCAGGCAATATCAGCGACTCAATTTATACGTCAAACAGTATTAAATATGAAGAATATCGATCGATTATTGTTTTTTTACATTGCTTTAGTGGCTGCGATACCACTTCTGCTTTTGCAGGAAAAGGAAAAAATCAATATTGAACACTCTCATTAAATCTTCTCAGTGGACAGAGTTGGTAAAGCCGTTTCATCAGACGAATACAGACCTAATAGCGATTTCTCGAAATGGCTGTAAATTGATGTGGCTGTAAATTGATAAAATTTAATATAATAAGTATATACTGTATCTCTGGATGATTTAAGATTTAAGCAATATAAAAAGATATTAACAACAAAGTCGACTTTCAAATTATAAAAATTGCCACCAACTGTCAGAGCAGCTATACAACATTCCTAGAGTATAATACTCTATTTTCAACTATACAAACATGACTTGGAAACAAAATGACTGCAATCAAGTGGGGCTAGAAAGATGTATTGGCGAATAATTCGATAAAACTTATACATTGTTTTACAGAAGCTTCAGTAATTCCTGAAGATTTCCTGAAAACCATTTCTTGTAATTGTGAAACAAGTTGTGAAAGTAATAGATGCGGATATCGGAAACACGGACTGCGCTGTACAGATTTGTGCACAGAATGTCAGGAAAATTGTTCAATCATTGAATAAATAGTGCAAGATTTTATTGACTTACAAGACAGTTCCACGGAAATGAAGCAGCCGAGTCTTTGCTTGAGCCCAGGAAATGAATTGCCAGCTGAAGAATTCAGTGATCGTAAAACCAAAATTCTCGTCCGATGGAAAGATACTCAAAACTGTGTTTTGTGAATTCAGTGATCTTGAAGAAATGTTTCAAGAAGATGAAGAATGAAGAAGATTGGAATATGTCCAATCAAGCATCGGATGACGACAGAGAACAAGAAAATTTGCAAAAAAGGCAAAGACTTTTTTTTTTTTTTTTTTTTTTTTTATTTTGACTCCAATGTATTATTACAATCTGTCCGGGGACAATAGGCAACTTAGTTTGATAGTAGGTAAATTGACATAGTGGAGAACACACCCAATGGCATGCCTCCCTTACAATAAATCAGTTGTGGTTATCTACAATACTTATATACGATTTGGCAAGTCCAACGGATCGCACCGCTTAAGTCTTCTTACTTGTAGCTCATCTAGTAGATCACTCACTAAAGCATTGGGGTGAACTTCGAGACGCGTTTGGTATTTTTTGCTCATGGAAGTGATTTCTTCCTTAACAGTACACATTTGCAAGTCTTTACTAATAACACTGTTAGGAATGCACCAGGGTGCATTACAAATACTGCGCAATACCTTAGATTGAAAGCGTTGGATCTTGGCAATGTTAGAATCGCTTGCTGAGCCCCACAGTTGAATGCCATATGTCCATATGGGCTTGAGGATTGCCTTGTATATTAATAATTTATTATCAATAGTTAGGGATGAGTTACGACCCATGAGCCAGTACAATTTGCGAAAAGTAAGTCCTAGTTGGAGGCGTTTTGACCAGATGTGTTGGGTCCAATTTAGTCGCCGATCTAAATGGAAGCCCAGGTATTTTGTTGTTTCTTGCACTGGGAGGATATTATCGTACAGCACTACGCTTGGGCAGGTTCCTCTCCTGAGGGTAAACGTGGTATGAACCGACTTTGTGGGGTTGGCCCTGATACGCCATTTCTTTAGCCAATCTTCTATCTTCTTTAGATGAACTTGTAGATTTCGGGATGCAAGGTTTGGATCATGGTGTGATGCTAAGATGGCTGTGTCGTCTGCGAATGTGGCTGACACAATGTTTTCATTTTCCGGTAGGTCTGCAGTGAACAGGAGATACAGAGTAGGTCCAAGAACACTACCCTGGGGCACTCCAGATAGGATGGGTTCCAAACTTGACTGGGCTTCACCAACCTTGACTACGAAGTACCTACTCGATAGATAAGATACCAAGAGGCGACCAAACGGATAAGGTAGGTGTTTTTTGATTTTGTATATCAGGCCGCCATGCCACACTCTGTCAAAAGCCTGAGAGACGTCCAAGAAAGCAGCTGAGCAGTATCTCTTGCATTCCAGGTCAGTTCTGATCTTTTTTATTACACGGTGCACCTGCTCCACCGTTCCATGACCCTGTCTAAAGCCAAATTGGTGGTCTGGAATTAAGTTGTTTTCCTTTAGGACAGGGTTTAGTCTCTTTAGTAGCAGTCTCTCGAATGTTTTGGAAAGGATGGGTAGTAGACTTATTGGTCTATAGGAAGATGTTTCAGCCGGGTCCTTCCCCGGTTTCTGTATCAGGATCACTTGCGCCACCTTCCACTGAGACGGGAAATGACCACATCTGAGGATTGCGTTGAATATGATTCTAATTAATTTGAAACCCTTCTCTGGTAAGTTTTGAAGAATCTGTCCAGTTATCAGATCGTATCCGGGTGCCTTTTTTGGTTTTGTTTGACTGAAGATGACATTTTTGATTTCACGCAATTTGAATTTCTTTATTGGTGGGTCCATTTGGTAAGGAGCTCCAATTAGCTGTTGAATTGGGTGTTCTTCTTCGAGGGAAATCTCCCTTGGAGGAGGTTGAAATACCGTGACCAAGTGTTCGGCGAATGTTTTAGCCTTTTCCTCGTCATTCCTGGCCCAGTCTCCGTTTGTTTTTCTAATGGGTTGATTGGTTTTTTGTGTCTTTTTTGTTGTGGCTCTCGTAATTTTCCACAAGGAATAGTCAGTTGCTTCGGTGGCTGAGAGGTTTTCAAGGAAGTTTTTGATACCCTCGCTTTTATGGTCCTTAAGCAATTTTTTAAGTTGTTTCGTGGCTGCATTTAAGTTTGTTTTGTCGGTACGAGAGTGGGTTAAATGCCATCGTGCTCTTAGTTTCCTTTTTTCTTCTATCTTCCTTTTTATGAATAGTGGGCAATATCCAGGTTTATCAATGGTCGACGTAGGTGGGGTAGCGTCCCATGAGGCTTGTTGGATTATCGCTATTAAGTGTTCCACTGCTTCATCTACTTCTTTTTCCGTTTTTAATGAGACATTGAGATCTATTTTGCAAGAGAGGCTATTCTTAAATTTATCCCAATTTGTATATTTGTTGGATAAAGTAGGTGGTTCCTTAATTTTGAAGACTCTAGAATTTAAAGTGATTAGCAGAGGAGTATGGTCAGATGATAGTTCTAAGCATGTTTCAACCTTTAGATAATTGTGGGAAATTCCTCTAGTGACGCAAAAATCGAGTACGTCTGGGATTTTGTTTGTGTCAGTAGGCCAGTGGGTGGGTTCACCTGATGATAGCGGTAGCAGGCTACAGCTATGCAGGGATTGGTACAGCTGCCTGCCTCTAGGTGTTGTCAGTCTTGAGCCCCAATGGATGTGCTTCGCATCACCTCCCGCAACAAAGCGATGTCCAAGTGATCTGAAGTATGACTCGAATTGGTCTTTTTTTATGGTGATGTTGGGTGGGCAATATACTGCAGAAAAGGTGAGTGGTCCTTTCCAGTCATCAACTACAACTGATGTAGCTTGTATGTTCTTGAGGCTTAATTTTGGTAATTCATGGTGTTTTATGTTATTTTTAATCAATATAGCAGTGCCGCCTCTCGCTGTTCCATCTGGATGTTGAGTATGATAGATCGTGTACTGGGGTATTTTGATGAAGCTGTTTTTGGTCATATGGGACTCCGATATTAGCATAATGTCGAGGTTGTGATTTGTTAAAAAAGCTTTGACTTCTAGTCCATGGTTCACTAGGCCGTTGGCGTTCCATACAGAAATGTTTAATGTAGTTACGTTGTTGTTGTTTTTGTTTCCCATTACATTTTGCCAATCATGGTAATTAGGAGATCCAGCATTTTATCCAACTTCTCCATCATTTTTGTTAACATAATTTCCAGGTTGCCTTGTGTTTGTTGATGTTGCTGCATGATCGTTGGGATTTGGTGGTTTGGTTGGCCAAAATGAGATTGATGGTTGTGGGTGTCATTAACAGTCACTTTGGCATAGGAGGAGCCTTGTTGTACTTGGTTTCTGGTTGTTGGGAGAGGTGGAAAGGAATTTATATTTGGTATCGGTTGATTATTTTTAGGAATATTCAGAGGATTGTTGATTTGTTTTCTGCGTAGTGTAGGAAATACTTTTGCCTGGAGTTCTTTGTATACCGAGCAGCCCCTGTAATTGGCCGGATGTCTCTGCTCACAATTTGTGCACTGGACTCGGTCATCTTTGGCTTTGCGCGGGCAATCAGCGGTTGCGTGGTCATCAATACACTTTACGCAGCGTGGTCTGTGCTGGCAGTATCTTTTAGTATGTCCAAATCGCTGTCAACGAGTACACTGGGGGACTTCACGCTTCGGGCGCTGTGGTTCTACACTAACTATCGCATTCATCAGGGTTTTGATGGCATATATTTCTTTATTGTTGGGTTTAGTTTTCAATTCAATGTTAAATAGGGGAAGTAACCGTTTGGTTGATCTTTCTCTTAAACAGGAGATGTTTTTCACTTCATGGCCCTTTGCTTCGATTTCTTCTTTGAGGGTTTTTTGGTCAACAGTAGGGTGTAAATTGCGCAGTACTGCAAAGACTGGCATAGTATTATTTATTTTTCCATTTTTTTGTACATCTGTAAATATGTATGTATGTATTGTAATAATGTATTGTAAAAACGTTAAATTCGTGGTTCCTACTAACTGAGAGATCCCAATATTATGATTATTTCAGTCATAAATACATATATTGTAATATTTTTTCTCGTTCTTCAAAGTAAATTTATAATTTTAATTATCGTCGGAAAATTTTTATTTTCAGAATCGAGTTTTGTGTTATTAGATACGCCGTGTTATCTTTTTTGTCGACGTGCTTGTCGAACACATTCTTCAAATTCGTCAAAATTTTAATTAATATTTTCTCATCTATTATTCTCAATAAAACCATAATCTTCCAAATTCACACTTTTTATTTTAAAATATGATCACACTTAAACTAATATTCCCAAATATGGAACAGAAAATTATAGCGCGTTTATCAACGCGTCCATACGCGTTGACTTTCGGCATTCAAAAGCTAAGTTTTACATTTAACAAATACCAACATAAACAATTTAAAATAAAGACAACTCATACAGAATGCAACACAAACAATTTACAAACATAATCAAAATAAAACTACCCCCTACACAATTTTATACAAAAAATACATGACATCTTTACCCCCTTGGTTTTAATTGACAAAACCAAGGTGTTTTTCAATTAAAAACAATAAAATGTCATGTTCAAAATTATTAAAAATCAAATAAACTTTCAAATTAAACAAAACCAAAATTATCAATAATAAATATTCCAATATTCAGACTATTTACAAAATTCAGATCAAATTTTAAATTAAACAAAATCCAATTTTTCAATCATACAATTTTTCAAAATTTTAAGTTATACCATTTTACAATTTTCTTCCAATGCAGATAATTTACATTCAAAATTAATTATTTACAAAATTACAAATATTTTTATTTAACTTAAAAAAAACCAAATTTTCAAAATTAATTACAAGAATATTCACTTTAAAGAATTATATTATCTAAATTTATTTTATAATTACTCGATTTTGTCATCCGGCATCCTATTTTTGTTTACCTCCATCTCCTTGATTTCCACAAAATAATTTCATCTTTGGAAGTCCACATATCCAGAATTTTCCCAATCCTTCTTCCAATTTTCGTCCACATAATCCAAATTTTGATTTCTAATTTTTGTCGCGGTCCAGA
The DNA here is from genome assembly GCA_963170105.1 of Cantharis lateralis. NCBI lineage: Eukaryota > Metazoa > Arthropoda > Insecta > Coleoptera > Cantharidae > Cantharis > Cantharis lateralis. The sequence continues at coordinate 19,159,873 of OY720629.1, forward strand.
TTTATTTTTCTTTTTATTACCAGTTTTCTATTTATATCCAAATTTAATTTTCTTATTTTTATCAATTTTTCTCTTTGGTTCTAATTTTATTTTCTTACTTCCAGCAATTTTGCTTTTTTTTCGTTGAACCATTCCAAAATTTTTATTACATCCAATTTTGATTTTCCTTTTTGATCCAAATTCTTTTTTCTTTTTTCTAGTTTTAAGCACTTTTCTTGTTTTTGTAACAATCTATACCAGTCCATCCATACTATTAATATTTGTTTTGTTTTGTATTTCTTTCTTCATTTATAAAATCCACCTTTTTGTTAATATATTTAAAACTCAAAAACTAAACAAGTTAAACAAACGATAGAAATTCTTAAGATCTTTAATATTTCGATACAGAATGTATCTTCATCAGAAATGAAGAATATATTTAGTTTTTGAGTTTTAAATATATATTTTCACAAGTTAATAATCCTAATTTATTACTTTTTGTTAATATGGTCTAATTGTTACCTCCAATCAATCAAAAAATTGGAGGTATGGTAATCGAAAAAAAATTTCAATTTTTTTTTTACATTTTCGAGGTCACCGTGTCCAGAAACGTAAAGATCTGCAAAAAATAAAAAATAAATTTCTGTGTCGGTCTGTCGGTCGCCAGATTTTGTCCCTCGATTTATTCGTGAACCATCCAACCTATCAGGACCAAATTTGGTCTAGTGGTAGGGTTTACGGTAGAAAAGTGAAAATAAGGTTTTCGTCGCGATCTGTCAATCAGGAGTGCCACTACAAGAAAATGATACAAGATTTTTAAAAGCGATTTTGTCTTGTGATAGGTTATTTTAAAGACCTTGAAAAGCTTTATCCAGAATGGGTGAAATTAACTTTCTATCTGTCATCTGTCAAAAATTACAAGCTGTCAAAGTTAAAACTTCAAAAGTAAATAACCCATAAAGTACTGAAGGGATCTCAACCAAATTTGGTGTGTAGGAACATTGCCCTCAAAGGACTTCACCGCATATGGAACCATTTGATAAAAATCAGGAATGCAATATGAAAAAAAATAATTAATTTTTTTGCGAATAGTACTTAAAAAAAGTCCTTGTCCCTCGATTTTTTTCGGCATTTCTACGTCGATGGCATTCAAACTTTTTGGACGTGTGTCTTGTAGGCTCTAGTGGTGAAAATAAGGTTTTGGCAGAGAAATCTTTGCCAGGACTACCACAATAAAAAAAATAAAAAATATGAAAATGACATCATATCTCCGGGAATGTATAACCGATTCAGATAAAATTTGTTGTGCTGATGATTGGAGGTATTGCGGCAGAAGTGACGATATTTTTTTTTTTGTCTTCGAAGTTTTTGTTTATGTTTTCCAAGTTTTTGATTATGTCTTCAAAGTTTTTGATTACAGATTTTGCATGTTGATTTAACATATCCTTCATAGATTTGAAGATTTCCTCCATTTTTAATTTTCATATAATTTTCGTTAAATTTTTAGTTATCTTTTTACTTAATCTCAGGGTCTATTAGTCGGTTCTACATCCACGCCCCACGTTCTTGGGATGCCAATTTGTAATATTTTTTTTAGTACAATTTATAATTTTAATTATTAACAGAAAATTTTTAATTTTTAATTTTGAAGAAAGTTTGATTTACTTGAAAAATTTTAGCACATTTTACCATGCCGGCACTCAGGCTTACTGCGTCATTAAAATTAACACTCAAATTTTAATTATTATTTTAAAACCATCTCTTCAAAAACTAATCACTTTTATTTTATTTTAAAATAAAATTATATTTAAACTAATATGTATGCCCAAAAATGGACTCAAAAACTGGACGTCTTATCAACGCGTCCACACGCGTTGACTTTCGGCATTCAAAAGCTAAGTTTTACATTTAACAAATACCAACATAAACAATTTAAAATAAAGACAACTTATACAGAATGCAACACAAACAATTTACAAACATAATCAAAATAAAACTACCCCCTACACAATTTTATACAAAAAATACATGACAATATACTACCTACTTTCAGAAGTTTCGAAAAAAACTAAGTAATTCTTGTGGAAATTTAAAGTAAAACTTCTAAAACAAAGTATTTTTCGCATTTTTCTCGGAAGTTTTGAGGTTATGTTATATAGCTTTTTTCATAATATACAACTATTGTATTGGATACTTTTTGATTCTAACACAAAAAATGATTATTTTGCTTACTTATGTGAAGCTTTATTATTGTAATTTAATGTTTATAGCATTACTGTTAAATAATTAAGTTTCGGGTCAAACAATGAAAGACAGTTTCTTTTGTATATTTTTTCGTATAATTGAATGCCGCAATCAGTTTTTCAATTTTCTTAAAAATTCAAACCACTTATGAAGAATTACAGAAAAATGCATTGTTGCAAAGTCATTTTAAAGTTTTTTCAATTTTTGATCGTGTTGTTAAATAGGAACTACTTTTTTTTTATTATTGCATCAAAAAGTAAATATAATAACAAAAAAATAAGCACAAAAAGAACTCTGTACGATGATTTTTCACCACAGAAATTATTTTTGAAATAAAACAGTTTTTCACTGAGAAACTGAATATCTCAAAACCTTTTAGATTTTATTATGTAAAAAAATTTGTGCTTATTTAAGATATAAGGAAACATGTTTTCACAAAATTTCATCAAAATTGAATTATTTTTGCAAAAATAAAAACAAAAAACAAAAAAATTGTTTTTTTGCACTATTTACGTTTTTCACGTTCTCAACCATATGGTCGGTAACAGTATGGTAGATGCTCTCGTTCCCACTTCATATGCATGCATAATACCATCGCGCTCCCACTCACAGAGAAACTATTTTCACCGTTATCTCTAAAACGGTCCCGCTTTCAAATTGGAAATTTCGCATACGCTTTTTATCTATGTATCACAGATATTTTATGAAAATCTCAGCTTTGCTAAAATGACGTAGGTCTGGCGGCTCTGGGCTCTTGGACTACAAAAACTACTTCTAACAATGCCTACAAACAATCTGATTTCGAACGATGGGATAATAAAACAACCTGACAAGGAATATCCATTAAAATTGTCGACTGACAAGTTTACACACTGCCCAACTTACCATCTGATCTGACGGAGGGTATCCGATGCTTCAAGGATACCTGACCAAATCAGGTTGTAAGTAGGGTATTTTACAAAGTCATGAGAAGATGCCTTAGATCAGGGGCGGCCAACTTTGGTGTACATAAGATCGACTTTTAATCTCAAAACTGTGTCGTGATCGACTATTGCCAGATACACCATCGATGTATAAATACCAATGACCCATTACAATAAAACCTATCTTTTTTGATTTTATGCTTCATTTTTTGAAGAAATTAATTACAACAGAATGGGTAATTAATAATTATGAATAACATTTTTTTTTCGAATTTCTCAATTCGGCCTCGTGATCGACAAAACTTTGCTCCACGAACGACTCGTTGGCCACCCCTGCCTTAGATAACATAAAGTGAATTGTACTACAACAACACGCATGTCATTTAACTTACATTTCCTTCGATAACTTCATCCACTCCACTATCGTTATCGCCTTCTGAAAAAATTAATTTTATTAGTTTATACAGAAAAATTCAAGTTGCTTCTCGCATTTCAGAGTTCAATTTTTATTAGTTTATACTTTTTAATTTTATAATATTTTTCTCGTTCAGACTTTGACAAAAACTTGAAATTCGTAATAATAATAATCGTAGTAATAATTATTGTAATAATCGTAACATAAGTTGTAAGACTTTTTGGAGGTGAAATTATTTTCACAGTGAGAAATGTTTTCTAAAAAAAAACCACGATATTATTGCTACAAAGCTCCAGATATATGGTACAAACTTGTGGCGCACCCTGTATTTCGTGTTAATATTCTATGTATTTATGTTAGGTTGGTAAAAATGCAGACATAATATGTCTATATAAGACTATGCTTCCAGCTAGATTAATAATAATAAAAAATGTAACAGTATCCTAAAAACTCATTGAAAAAATGGTATCGCAATGTTAGGTCTGATATTATTATACCGGGTGCTGAATAGAATAGCCGGACATAGGGAATTAGCAAATAAAAACTTATTTATGCGAATTCCTGCTTCTATATCTAAATTTACATGATTACAATAAAATGCAAAAATTAAATAAAATTGATTTTTAACTTACGAAATTACTATAAAATACAATTTAGTTGATAGTTTATGACACTATTGTTCGATCAAGCGTGTTAAGAACTAATCCTAAACATATATTTATTTCAAAAGCTTAAAACGCCGCTATCGGGCGTCAGTACTATTTTTGAGATAAAAAAAAACGAGTCTCCTCATTTTGTTTAAACAATAATATTTTGCAGAGAAAGTGGATACATGGGCCCGGCCATCCTACTTTATTTGAAATTGATTCAGTCAACTATAATAATTTATTATTCTTGTTATATTATAATATATTATCTGAAATAAATTGTCTAATTTGAATTAAAACTGAATAATCAAAATTACAACTGACGCATTCTGATTAATTCTCACTGGAGAAAGTATAATAGTGCTGTAAATTAAATTATTAATAAAAAATACTTTTGATTAATTAATTAGTCGTTTGTTTAACTTGGTTATAGTTTTAAAATATTATTTCTGTAAATTAATCACTTGTGTGCATTAATGTTTAAATAAATTTCAAAGAGTTGCATTTTTATAATGTTTCTATTTCTCTTTCAAACTTTTAAAATCTTGAATTATTAAAAATTGCATTATATGGCCATTTCATATTCAGTATTCCAACAAGAATAAATTTTAAATTGGAAGTGGAATATAAATAACAAAATTCACATTTCGAAACCATTTGTGTTGCAGTCGAAGAGAAATTTTTAAAGTAAGGTAAACCGGAGCTAGTTGTGACAGAGGTAAATTCTTAAATTTAGTTTACCGAATGACCGGTTAGATCGAGATGTTAAGTAGTTATCTGTAACTATCGAAATTGTTTAGCTTATAATTCGCCGTATTACTTCGTAGTGGATTACTTTCTTTTATACTTAAAGTTCTTTTAAGTTTTATCATGTTAAATACAACATTTGTGCTTAAGAGACTGTTCGGTAGGTTGAGATTTTGTGCGAAAAAAATTGTAATCAGTGTATTTAAAATAATAATATATAATAAATAAAAAAATTTGCCACAATTTGTGCTCAAAATATAAATTTAATTTCGTAGTGCCTGTAAGATCCTGAAAAGAGATCATAATGCAATTTGTACTAAACGCAAGAATCTTTGTTTATTTTTAAATGGAATAATTTTTATTTTGATCATGTACTTTTATTTATATTTTAAATATTATTTATTCAATTAATTGAAATATCTTATTGTAGCGAATATCGTTTATTTATTTACACAATTTACAAATATAGAGCTAATTATAATCAAATGGTATAGTACAGTTATTAAAATTACACTAAATTGTTCACTAATTCTAAAACACAAAACTAATAACAAAATAAGTCTGTATTTATTTAAACTAAGCCACTGTATTTATTTGAACTGAGTCACAATATTTATATATAACACTTCGTATCACTATTTATTTTTACCAGTTGTTTGCGACGTTCACAACTTCGGAGATGACTGACTCCGCCAAGCAGTCCACGAATTTATAATTATTTAACATGAGTTTCGAGAATATTCGAAGAACCTTCTAGATTATTACCCTCGAGCTGTTACACACTCATTTCCGACGAATCGGAGAGCCGCATTTGGAGCTGTCTGAGCGGAGACAGGTGCTTGTGTACATGTCATGTGATCTGTCGATCGATGATTGGCCCAATTCTTTACGATCGAATATTGCCCGGTCAATATTCGTTCGAATATTGCCCTTGGGACATATTTGAACGGCTTGCGGACACGTGACATTTATATCGCCAGTCCGGTTCATACTACATATTCGTTCGCCATCGAAAGCAAACCAGCAAGACTTCTAACTGCAGCGTATCGAATTGTACTAGGGCATAACTGTAAGATAAAAAATAGTATTGTGATAAAATTGGATTCAAGATAATTTTATACAATGTCAGGGCTGCGCCCTCGCGAAAGCAATACTCAAGGCATGTCCTCAGGAAATACTCGAATATTTCCCGCTCCCTAGGGCTGTTACATATGATTATTCTCAGAACCTTCTAGAATATTGCGATACTGCAATATCTCTGCTAATCTCGCATGACTCACTGGGCTACTCTTCAACGTTCTCGAACGTTCACGTTACGGTTTGATTTTAAGAGGGGCGAATGGCAAATTTTTGTATCACATTTCAATTTATTCGTCAAAAATAACAACAGTAATATTCTATTGTAACGTAGATGTCACTAGGGGTGATGGTGATTATTAATTCAATTGAATATTCTAGTGTTAGAATTATGGTTTACTTTCTCACTCTTATTTATCGTGCTTTACTACTTATCACTATTTTATCTTACAAGACATATTATATTTCTTTTGTGGTTTTATGCAGTCTTTTGAACTTACATACGTGAAATGTTGAAATGAACTGTTTTTTCAAATGAATTTTATAATTTGTTATAAAATATTATGTATTTAAATATTTATTATAAAATTGAGAAAGGTAACTTAAAAAAATTTTGCAATATTTTTTTAAAAATTAATTCAAAAAAGTTTAATATGGATCCAGCTTCCGACTTCTACATGAATCAGCATTTCGGGAAATTAAAGAATTTTTAATATGGATTCAGGAATTATTCTCATGAAGATGGACAATTGAAAAAACTTATAGCTCGAGATAAGTCGAAGAAAAAAATTTTTCTAAATGATCTTACAAATCATCTTACAAATTTACACCTTATATCTGTCATACGTAGTACCCGGGTTCACTTAATATTATCATTTTAAAACGTTTTTATTTTTTTCTTTATAATATTTTGCGTGCAGAGAACCTTTCTTAGTAGAGATGTCGCCGAAGCTCAAAAAATTTGGCCCGACAGGTAAAAAGTTATGCTAAAAAGTCAAAATAGTATACCCGGGTCAGTGGCGTACCTAGAACTTTTGTCGCCCGGTGCGGTCTCCACTTTTGCCGCCCATTCGAAGTTTTTATAAATTAATTAACATATCAAACCTTATTCCTAGTTTAAAAAAATACGAAAAATCGAATAGTAAACTTTTGTAGTGAACACCCAAAATATGTGCCGTCCGGTGCGTACCGCACCCACCGCTCCCCCCTAGGTACGCCACTGACCCGGGTACTAGGTATATGGCCCCATAAGGATTAAAGAAGTTGACATATACAGTCTCGTCAATGTACCCACCAACATGAAGTTCTTTGATTATCTTGTTAAACTTATTTTGTATAGTGATGGTAGGGTTTTTATCTAAAATCCTGTAGGTTTTAATATCCTCAAACAAATTATTCATCTTGTCCAAATATTCACTTCTATACATCACCACCGTTGAATTTCCCTTGTCAGCCTTTAAAATCATCAATTCTGGATTCCTCTCAACAAACTTTTTGGTGGTCCAAACTTGGTTAGCGATCGGGTCCTTCAAATCCCGTCGATTTATAAAATTGTGTGTTATATTGATAATTTTGCTTTTTAATTTTTCCTTTTCTGTTTTAGGTAAAATGGAATTATTCACTGTATTGTCCAACTCAGACTAAAAGGTGTAAATGGGAAAATTGTGAAGGGATGGTGTGATGGAGAATTTAGGCCCTAGAGATATGTTTTGATAACGATCTCTGGTAGCTGGATATCCATCAAATTCTGGACCCAGTTATCATCGCCTAAGATTGTAGTCTGACATTGATGGTGAAATAAAGCATTAAATTTGTTGTGCATTCTACCTATTATTCCTGCAAATTGTCTCCCATAGTGCCATCTTTCAATGTCAACAAAACGGTTAACTATACAATTGGGGACTAAAACCTTTAACGCGTTGATGCTACTATTAACACCTTGACGTCCGGTCGTCTAAAAGTAGACGATTAGCGAACTGGACGTAAACTGCCGGCCGTCTATTAATTGCGATTTGACATTTCTTACATAAAATGCCGTTAATTAAATATTAACGATTGCAAATTTAAAGTGGTACGATATTGTTTATTTAGTAGAAACATTATATGATATACAGAATTTGTCAAATCACCAAAAAATGTTATCTCCCTTCGATTTTACGAACATTTACAGAAACATAGATGTAAGCGGTGTAATTAAGCATTTATGTGAATTATTGCCGGCTGCACAGGTAAGTTTTGCTATAAACTCGCCGGACGTCAAGGTGTTAAGTTGCTTATTGAGGAAAGTAATATTTTTCACAGTAATTGCTGATATGGACATTTAGAATGCTCTTCTTGAATCTGTTGATTAAACTGTCGGCTTTAATAAGTAATTGTCTGTCCGGAATGAGCTCTTGGGTTAGAAAGTTTATTTTTTGCTGTATGAAATTAGGAAAAACACCCTTAGCACGGCAATGTAACAGGAAAGTTCTCCTGTTGATTGACTTAGCAAGTTTCTTATACGTCGTCTTTATTGTGTTAAACAATGCAACCACCTCCGCACCATACACTGCCTCCATTTCGTTGAAAAAACCCATGGTTTTTTGGATTCGATTCCACCAGATGCTTGTAAGTGAGTCAAACCCTTTGAATAAAGAGTAGGGAGGAAGTAGCATTTAGAATAATTTTACGAGACAAATCGAGTCTCATGGCAGTTGCTTAAATGCAATTCCAGTGGCGTTACATAAAATATGAGTAAAGATGACATTCATAAATATAAATTATTGCATTATATTTTAATACGTGTAAACACGAATATTAACGTTTTCATAATATTATTGAGCATTCTTAAACCAAAAAGGGATAAAGCTCACTTACAAGCATCTGGTGGAATCGAATCTATTCAACATATTTGTGATAAGCTGATATACAAATTAGTAGTTTTTTGAAAAAAATAAAGAACATTTTTTTAGTTATGATGTGAAATGTGTCAACTGGTACATTTAACCCCTGCAAAAAGTTCAAACTTTAATCGCGAATATTTCCTTTATTGAACCGTCAAAAATTTCGAATTTCAGCAATATAATGCGAGAGGTTATTTCTTATATAATCCCAAAATTTTATGAAAATATATAAAAAAGTGATTTTACGGATATACTACCTTAAGTTACCTTTCTCAATTTTATAATAAATATTTAAATATAATATTTTATAACAAATTATAAAATTCCTTTGAAAAAACAGTTCATTTCAACATTTCACGTATATAAGTTCAAAAGACTGCATAAAACGACAAAAAAAATATAATATATATATTATGTCTTGTAAGATAAAATAGTAATAAGTAATAAAGCACGATAAATATAGAGTGAGAAAGTAAACCATAATTCTAACACTAAAATATTCAATTGAATTATTAATCACCATCACCCCTAGTGACATCTACGTTACAATAGAATATTACTGTTGTTATTTTTGACCTTATAATATAAAGTAGGAAGGAAGGAGCGAATGTGCTATAACATATGCATCAAGTACGAGTCAAAAGTCGTGGGTAGAAGCTCCGCCCAGCATACCACTTTTGTTATAGGTGACTCATATTTTCAAATTTTAAATTGATATTATGGTTAGTTGCAGTGTTTGTTGGACTTCTAAGACCAGAAAAACTAATAAATGTGGGAGTAAGTACTTAGAGTTATTTAACTAATTTTATAACAAAAACATTAATTTGTGAGGTTACTGACCAGTGACCATTATCTGCTTGAATCATTGGCGTACATATTACGAAGTAATCCTATATAATTATTTACATTAAACGCCGCTTTTATAATTTATATTTCCAAAAATTTAGATGAGAAAGGCTATTTAGTTGAAAAATATCAAAATTCCGGAATATTGGTCTCTAACTCGATCGTCATGCATGTGTTCAAAACACTTTAGTGACTATGCTACGCTCCTGACAATTATATTAACCGTCAGCCATAGCCTACCACGTTGACTCGGACTTGGTATTCATACACTCCTTCCTCCCTACTTTATATTCTAATGCTCGGTTTCATAGAACTTTTAAGAAGCCGTTAAATTTAACTAACCAATAGGAAATATCTATCATTACTAACAAGCCAATAGAAATCGTTTGTTAATTTTAACGGCTCGTTAAAAGTTTTATGAAATCGACCATAAGTTTTTGACGAATAAATTGAAATAAAATCAGTTAAATAATTTGGTAATAGATGTCACTGTTGTTTCTTTATAGTCATTCTAGCATACTGTGCGGGAATATTTATTCTCGCACCCACCGGTGCGAGAATGTAGATATTCTGTATTTAACAATAATATTAGAATGGTCATATTCTAAGACAGTCGTATAGAAAAGTTTTACTTTTCTAAACTTATTTAATATATTAATATTTTACATAAGGTTCTTATTTAATCCGATATAATATCTAATTTTTATTTTATAGATTATGATCTAACTGATCTTTATAAAAAAGATATCATACGACTAGACAATAAATAATTATTATATTTTTTATGAAATGAATAGTCATAACAACTTACAAGAAACTAATAAAAATATTTTTGTAAAATTCAAAAATATAAAATGTCACAACTAACCCGGTGTACCTGCATTTTTGATTTTAGCACCTGTGGAGAATATATTTTGGCTGAACTGAGGTTGCTTTTGGTGTTCAAACTTGGTTTTATTCACTTCTGTTCTTGCAGGCGAAGTTATCGAGGAATCTGTAAATGTCAATGCATTTTTTTTATCAGTAGCTATCGCTACATATCGTGCATTATTTGCAAGAGGTTTTTGTTCCGTCATTTTCTCTTGAGCTACATTTGTATGAAGATCATTTGTCTTAATTTGGGCGTTTATATGTCCAACATTTTCTTCCATTTTACCTACGGAATTTTCAACTATGGACTCAACATTAAATGGATTTTGAATAGTATTATCGTCTGTTGAATTAATGGTACAATTTTCGTTTCTCTTGGATATTAATGAAGTTCCCATACCACTATAATTATTATCAGTTTCTTCTGTAGAACTGATGAAGGTACTTTTTAAATTTAAATTTGTTTCTGAAGAATCCGCGATTAAACTTCTAGAAGATAAATCACCACCGAAAGTGAATCTTTGAGAATCTGGCCTATGTTGAAATAATGCTGGTGGTCTGTCAATGAAGTTTTGAGGACGTTGAAATGCAAAACGTGTGGTATTAATTTGATTTGGTTGATAAGTATTTGGCATCGATGTTGCAATTCTTGGTGTAAGTGTCGGTCTTTGTGAAAATGGTAACGTGTTTACTGGAGTCCTAGCTTGAGCGGGCCTTACTGGATTTATAAATGCTGGACGAGGAGTTAAGGTAGATCTGCTATCTATTCTGATTAGTTGAGGTCTTAAAGCACCATCTATCTGTTGCGGACTATAAATAGGCTCACTTCTAGCTGATTGTAATGTAACCTGAGTAAGAAAAGATTTTTGTTAGAGAGAGTTTTTAGATTGTATATTTCCCAAATTAGATAAGTTATTAAAATAATTATACGAAAGTTGCAATGCACATTATCAAGATTTTAACAACAAAATTTCAACGTCGCGTCGTCTCAGAGAATTTATTTAATTTAGAAAAATCGTTCTAGAAACTTCCTCCTTGAAAAGAAAAACTTAACCAAAAGCGTGGGAGCAATAATTAATTTCATTCTGAAACGATAATGTGCCACGCTTTTAGAACTTAATGTTTTCAAAAAAGTACTTTTAAGGGCACTAATTTATTTTGTATAACAGTGGATCCAGAACATTTTCGAGTCAATTTTCCCATCATGCCCTACCATTACTTTAAGCATGATAAATGAATAGAAGTAAAAGACAAAAGTAAAATTCATTCAAGTTATAGTTGAGCCAGATCACGTCAAGTAGACACCACATTTTGCACTTTCTCATAGAATTTTAATTCATATTTATAATTTAATTACATGTAGGTACTTCCAATAATCATACCCTAAAACAGTTTTAAAAAATTTTCATTTTAACAAGATTTTTTTTGCAATAAATATTTTCGGGACTTGAAATAAAACAATGAATTGCGAAGAAACCGTTAGATATTATCTTAATGAAATTTTCAGGACTTATTGTTTAAGGGGTTATACGCAGTCAGGGTTTTCAAAAATTGAATTAAAGTTAAATATAGAGAGGTGCCAAGTTAAATATAGAGGGGGGGGGCAAAGTATTCAGTTTTGTTAGGCTTTATGACTTTAAAGGAAAATTCTTAATATTTTACGTAATATTTTAGGTAGAAACAAAAATTTTTATTTTCTAAGGAGGGGCAAGTGCCCTGCTTTCCACTAAATCATAGAAAGGCACATTAAGATCCATTGAGATGATGCAAAGACTGTAAAGATCGTTATAGACCATGATGTCGTTGTAAAACTTGGGGTCATTAACGCGTCAGCTTCTGTACAGCGAAAACACGAGATTCGATCCTTTGGGTTCCATAAAAAATGTAATTGGGGATTTACCCTGATGTGTTAAATTAAGTCCAGGATCATGATAGAATTCCGAGATTGTTCGATTCGTATTCTGATGACACAATTAGAATAAGTAGAAAATTGGATGTTATAAATTTGACTTTATAAGAAATCAAATTAAATATGGTGTATTATGGTATAAACTTTATACATGACTGTGGTATGACCCACTGTAACATGATAAACCGAATGACCGGTAAAAGCTTACTACATACCTCATGGAAGACCATGTAAAAAGCAAAATTGTAAATAATTATCATGACGAAATAGACAATTTGTAACAATGTGTAAAACAAACACTATCACAGTAAAAAGTTTCTTGCTAAATTAACTACAAATTTTTGTTCCAGGAGGTCTACTACGAATTTTTAGTAAAATTAGCTAATATTATTTAATCAAATTAACAAATTGCGTAAAAGTAACTATTAGAATAATTTAAATTTGAAACTCTTTCGAAAAATAGATCCAGAATTTATAAATCAATGTTGCTAGAATAAAATTTATGAATTTAATTATTAAAATTCTATTGTGTAAATGTTACAAATAGTAACAGTTGTATTGATGTCAAATTGTTGTCTAAGTTATCAAAGTTTCACCCTTAATTTTATATTATAAATGTTTTAATTTAACACATATAGGTAGATACTTTTACTAGCTTTTACAAAATATTTTTATTATTGTAGATATCTCCTAGCTGCCATTTTTATCGAACCTAATTAAGGCTGCCGTTTCACCTATGTTAAATATGTATGCACGATATTTAAATCTGCTGTGAGATTTAATAAAAAAGAGGCGATAAACCTCCGGCGAACGTAGTCAATCAAAACGAGTTCGATTACTAGTCACTTTATTCAAAAAATAACAAACTTATATACATACTAATGTTTACATTTATAAATTGATTTCACATTGATTTACATTGTTTTGACTAATTATAATTTTGAAATGTAAAGATTATTTGCTTAGGAAGAAAAAGTAGGAACTTTTAGATCCCAATTTTGTAATCTTTTAACAGATATGTTAATAATGGCGGACATTAATATTTGTGCGTGCAAATGCTGCGGAGAATTGGTGGATTTAACGGAATGTTTATATGTGGATTGCGCTGGTGATTGCGAGGGGTGCTTCCACATGGCTTGTGCTAATAAAAAAGAGTGAACTAAATTGTTTAATGGGTAACAAGTAATGTATATAAACTCAAAATGTATCCTCTTACCAAAAATTTTCCGACCTGAGATCACTTTGCAGGGCCCAGGCATCAAATTTGTTATAAACACTATATTTCAGAAGTTCAATCTAATATTAAGCACAATAGTAAATTTTTTTGGAATTATATTAAAAATAAAAAAACCGAGAACGGCCTTCCCGACTCGATGCAATTGCGTGGCGAAACGGCGCGTGACGGTACGAGCATTGCTAATTTATTTGCAAAGCATTTCTCTTCTGTTTTTTCCTCTCCCGACGGTAAGTTCCGTTGCGGCGATGTGTCGGAGGCCACCAACTTGAACTTACACTCCTATCAGGTGAGCGAGATTCAGGTCTTTGATAAGTTGAGAATGCTCGATAGTGGCAGGGGAACTGGTCCAGATGGTTTTCCTCCAGCATTCTTAAAAGGCTGCGCGGAGTCGCTAGCCTTTCCTCTATGGCTTCTTTTCAATAAGTCACTTGCACTGGGTATATTTCCTGCTAAATGGAGAGAATCCTTTGTTGTGCCAATTCTCAAATCGGGTTCCAGAAACTCTATTGAGAATTATCGCCCAATAGCGATATTATATCTTACATCCCTAAGATCTACGAAGCAATAGTCAATGATTATCTGTCATCTGCATTGAGGGGCGTTATGTGCGACAGTCAGCACGGTTTTACTGGCGGGCGCTCAACCACTACAAATTTATTAGTGTTTGAGGACTTTATTATTCGTGCTTTTCACTCTGAAGTTGCAGTGGATGCGGTCTATACGGACTTTGCAAAGGCTTTTGACCGTGTCGACCATGATATATTGCTTCAGAAATTATTGTCAATCGGGGTAAACGGTTCTCTATGGCAGTGGCTTTACTCCTATTTGTCTGGTCGATCTCTAATTGTCAAAATTAAAAACTTTTTTTCACTACCTTTCATTGCTACGTCTGGCGTTCCTCAGGGGTCTCACTTGGGCCCTTTGCTCTTTAAGATTTTCATTAATGACATCGTTCACTGTTTCAGGCATGCACTTGTCTTGCTTTTTGCTGATGATATGAAAATTTATATCAGAGTCTCTAATAATAGTTCTGTTCTTAATATGCAGTCGGATCTTGATAGGCTAAGTGTATGGTGCAACGTAAATAGACTCTATTTAAATATTGGCAAATGCAAGCACATTCGTTTCTGTCGCCATCGCTGCGGCGATATTGGCTATGCGAGCTTATTGCAAAGGCTCAGTATTACCGCGCTTGCGGAGAGAAGGAAGGCGGCTGATGTCCGGTTCATGGTTGGGCTTGTGGGCGGTTCTGTGGACAGTCCGGAACTTCTATCTAAAATTAACTTTTATGTTCCTCCAAGGCCGCTGAGAAATTCGGCCGTCTTTTATATTGAGTCTTTTTCAAGGCTCTACCTAATGTTCTCGGCTGTCAGCAGAATGGCTCGCAATGCGAACGAGTGCCAGCATATGTTTTTTATACGTTAATTCGCGCTTAAATGTTTCAGTGTCATCAATATGGTTTAAGCTATGTAATTATTGATGATTTTTGTTGTTTATTTTGTTGTAATAGTATGGTGAAGCTTTTTTCTCCGATGCGAGTTTTTTCAGCTTGCCCATGCTAGCAAGTATTTTGTAACTTTTAACTACGCATCATGTAGTTGACTCTTTTGTCGTTTGATGTAGTAAATAAATAAATAAATAAAACTTAGCTCTTGGACCCTATATACTTTTTATTACAATTAGAGAATCGCAAATATTCAAAATTTTACTGTCAAATTTACAATTTTTTAAATAGCAAAAGTAGCCATTTAACCCTCCAGTACTAACAATCGGTCTCACAGACCGACGACTTCTATTTTTAACTGTAAATTTAATAGGATAACAGCTGAAGGACGGGGGGTTGTTAGTACCTTCAAATTAACTAAATTAGTACGTCTCGTGACATTCGGCAAGTGAAAGCGTTCTTTTGTTCTTTATTTATAAGCAATATCGGTCTCACAGACCGACGTTAGTACTAACGTTTCAAAAATATTAAAATTTTTAATAGGATATTGTTTGTAATTGGAAAATTTAGCCGATTACTATATGTATATTTGTGTAAATAAACTATTTTTACCTCAAAATTAAACCAGAAAACAGGTATTTTTGCAATAAATACCTCTGTTTAGAACATGCGGTGATAATTTGCAATGACTGTAATGTGCAAATAAACGGTGTAAATTGTACGCGAAATATTTCGGTTATTCTTGGTGCGAAATTAGAACAATTCTTTTTTTTTAATAACAAAATTATCTTTAACCATAATAATATCAGTTGTCGTTAAATTTTATTTTCTTCTTCTAAAATTTTACTTTTAATTTGTTGGTGTTTATAATTTTTAAAATTTTTACAACAATAAAATTTTGTTAAATAAAATCACTATTTCCTTCTAGAATTAACATTATTATAAAGAAAATTAGCTAGATATTTGATATTATTTCATTTGTGGTAAAAAAAATGTAAACACTGCGTTAAAAAAATTAAAAACTAAAATCGGTCTCACGGACAGACGTTAGTACTCGTGTTATAAAATGATATGTTAGTACTGGAGTACTTTTATAATTTTAACATTAACGTTTAACATTATAAACATTACTTTAATAAATAGAAGTATAAAAAGTATTTCACATCCAGCACAATTTTACAGCACATGTAAAAAAATTTGTTAGCATTATATTCATTTTTGTGGAAACTAGAGCAAACATAAATTGAAAGTACAATTTTTCAATAGTTTGTCTATTTCTTCAGCAACGGCGCTGTAGTAAAATGCTAGCGGATGGTTTCAAACTGTTGGTTGGTTTCAAAAAGGATAGCAGGGTCAGCACCAGTCGGTACGTAATGAAAGGTCAACGTTATACTATTTTTTTTATAATGATAAATACGCTACGCTATTATAAGCTGCACTAATTAATATAAAAGGGAAAATAATTTTTATTATTTTTCTAAATTTGAAGAGATTCCTTAACTATTTTGATGTGAAAACCCCAACTAGACAGGGAAATCAAAATAGTTAGTAATGCAAATAAAAAACCTATTTATTTTAAAACGAACTTATTTCATTAAATTGTTTAGCTATTAGTAGTTACTACAATTTACTGCGGATGCTCAGGAACTACAACATGGTTAAAAAAAACGAAAGGTGTCGTGGGACACCCGACAAAAGCGAAGCTTTTTGAGCTATGTATAAATAAAATCCAATTATTAGTAATATAATTTTGATAAGGTAGTAAATTGTTATTCGGAAATGTATAGTACGATTTAGGAGCTATCATCTTAAATCGTATTTTTGTATTTCTTAATTGTTCCTTTTTGTAATGTCAAAATAAGTTATTTTATATTTTACTATATTCAAATATTAGCCGCATTAATTAAAGTTGCTGCAAATTTAATTTTTTTCATTAATTTTTTAGACATTTATGACAGTTTCTCCTTAATAGCAGGTACGATTTAGGCAAGTTTACCCTATGTCAGCAGATGATTTATGCCCGTACTTATAGTCGATGCTTCGCTCGATCTCGGACTTGAGTCTGACTCAAGCACGAAATCAACCAATCAAAATAAACAATTTTGTACTTAAGTCGTGCTCAAGTTTTGTTTCAGCCAAGCATCGACTATAAGTACGGGCATTAGATGCTTTGAGCAACTTATTACGTTCTCTATACCAGTGGCATATTAAAAAAATTCCTACGGTGGGGGGTTATTTTTATTTTATAGTTTAATTGTCGGGTTCTCGTTAATCCATACATATGCGTCCGTTGTAAATTTAAGAATTCCAAACGTGCTCCAGACTATACTTTCTGTACGACTACTAAGTCATATCAATTAATTCATAATAATAATAATCAATAAAAAAAAAGTCAATTACTTGTAGTCAACTATTCAACTACTCATTATTGAGGTTGTTAAGAAGGAAATTTCAGTATATGAGAAGTTCGTAAAAATTTTACAGTTTATTATTTGTATAATAAAGAAAATTCTGTCAAAGTTTGAAGTTAATCTCTTCTTAGTTATCGAGATAGAAAATGTCAAAGTTACGTTTTTACATTGAGGTAAATGCAAGATACGGGTTTGTCATTACTTCGACATTCATAAATGTCATCATTACAAAAATTTGCCAAAATATTTATGCAAGTGTTACAAATAAGTGTACCAAATTTTAAAAAAGTCCTGTTTTTAATTTCCGAGAAAATTAAGATTTTATTCTAAAAAAGATCACAAAAGCTATCTAGATTTGATAGTTATCAAGAAAAGTTTTTTGACAAAATTTTTTAAATTAATAAAATTTATAAGTACTAAATTATTAAAAACTAAGTATTTTTAATTAAAAAAAACATATTTTCATTATTTTAATTATTAAAATTTTGTTTATTTGTAGTTGGCAGTGAATACATTATCTTATGTATTTTTTATTTAGCATAGGGCAGAGTCCCCACCACAGCTTACCACCCCTCTTCTTAACAACTTTAATACATACCGTAAAATGGTGTCAATCACAACGGGCGGGTGAATGACAACAGAAGTCGAGGAATGAAACAAATGACGATTTCTGTATTTTTTATCGCAACTAGCGTCATAATATTAGCAGATAGTAGACGCTTATTACCACAAGAACATTTTCTGGCATAACCCTTGAATAAAGAGTAGGAAAGAAGGAGCATTTAGAATACTTTTGCGAGTCAAATCGAATCTGATGGCGGCTAAAGATGACATTCATAAATATAATTTATTGCATTATATTTTAATGCGTGTAACCACGAATATTAACGTTTTCATAATATTATTAAGCATTCTTAAACCAAAAAGGGATAAAGCTCACTTACAAGCATCTGGTGGAATCGAATCTATTTAAAATTAAATCTGATATGCACGCCTTTGCACTATTCATAACCACACAATTTACTACATTTAATATTAGAATGTTAAATTTAATTTTAGATGTGTACTTATGCCATTTAATTCCATTTTCGACATTTTGCGCGTTCCTGATGGTTCCACAAGCAACACAATTAACCATTTTAGACAATTTAAATCGCATCTCAATATGGCCGAACACCCACTCCTTTTGACTCGCAAATGTAACACGGTAAAACATACATATGCTCCTTCCTTCCTACTATTTATTCAATGGGCATAACAGATTCATCAAAGATGCAATTTTGCAGTACAGAACTTCTGTTGTCATTCACCCGCCCGTTGTGATTGACACCATTTTACGGTACTATAGTCGATCTCATATTAGCAGTAAGTTGGTGGCAGGTCGTCTCCAAAGTCACATTTACAAAGACAGAATGGGAAATGATTCAAAATTTTAAAGAAATGTGTGTTGCCTAATGTAGAAGTTTACAAAATACTTTTAGAAAACGTATTTTCACAAATTTATTTCAATTTTAATGCGATTTTGATAAAATAAATAAAGAAAGGCTGCATAGGAACTATTTAATTTTAACATTATACATTCTGACATAATATGAAAAATTAAATATTATCTGTCAGCAACACGTAAATTTCAGCAGTGTAAAAGCGGCTAACTTCGTGACAATTTCATTGGCTATAATATTCAAGGTCATCATTTTAGTACAAATTATTCTCTGCATGCTTAAATGAAATGGACTATACAAGGTAAATTATCTGCCCGTAAATTAAGTTGCAAATTCCAGAATTTATATACGATCATCGCGGGCAAAGTATTGATTTTAGGAAAAAAATGAAAGATACCTTTTCCATTGGATTCATCTTTTTCTTCGTATTGTTTTTTTCCAAATGGAGATCCGACGTTTATTAAGGGAGCTGCAGGGAAAAATAGTTTCGAAAAGTTTGGGTCAAAAAATATAGGTCAAAACCGAATTTTTTTAAAAAAATCCAGCGACAAAATTATTTCCCTTCTCGCGAGGATTCCAAATATCAAAAAAAAATCGAAAAAAGTTGAAAAATAAGGGAGATGCGAGCGGATTCGTAAAAATCGCTTAAACCCGATCATCGGGGGCGGGGGGTGACTTTTCCAACTTTTTCGATTTTTCGTGTTATATGTGCCCTCGACCACGGCCCCTGCCAAAATTTCAAATTTCCACGACCCCCGGAAGAGCCTAAACATTTTCGCATGTGGATGAATCAGCCAATGAGGTCGTCGCTGACGTCACTTCCGTTTGCTTTTCCGTCCCGTTCGCTATTTTAGATTTTAGGTACCCTGCGTTCAAAAGCTTCGCTTTAAAAATAATAGACTAGAGTAAGGGAATTAATATTTCGAAAAATGTTTGTACACGGAATTCGAAATTCCAACGATTTTTATGGAATTCGAAAGATTTCCAAAACAATCAGGGTTTTTCAAGAAATTGCAGGGATTCTCTCTCAAGGATACTATCTGAAAAAATATCCCTAGAGCGACTACCAAGGATAATCTAAGAAAATTCAAAACAAATAATGTAACAATCCAAACAAAATATTATTAAATAATATGTACAATCTACAATCAATAAATAACTTTGAACATTTAACAATTTCAATTATTATTTTCTAAGTAAACTCTTCCCTTATTATGTTGTTGCTGTGTGCGCTTTTACTTTACTTTTTTTTATTGGAATATTTTAGTGCTTGTGCTTCAACTATCGAAGGAGGATCTCTACATTTTAAATTCTTTTCTATCCTATTTAAAATTATTTCAGGAGCTACACATTCTTTATAAAATTTAATTAATTTTGGTAGCATATCTAACCAATTTCCTTCATCAAAATATATTTCTTCAATAAATAAATCATTATGATCTCCCGAGTACACAATAAAGTAACATTTCTACTTTTTAGCGATTGCGAGCTGCCCCTGAATTTTGAAGAAGTAATCGTGGGATCTAATTAATGCGATTTTGCGGGTCTCATCTATTTGTAAACAAGGGCCTTTTTTGTTTTCAACGGCCTCTCGTAAAGCAAGTTTTAAAGATGCTACTTTATAGAGACATTTCACTTCCACTATTTCATCAGCAGTTATTATTCCATCAGGAGAAGCCCCCAAGAAACCCGTCTCTTCGTGTATGTGTAAACCTGTGCGACTCACTTTGCAGCCTACCTGTTCTTCAAATTTGTTTATGACTACCGGTTCCTTATTTTTCCCATATCTAGTAGCATCTGTGTTTATACCGAATTACAATTTAAAATTGATCTAACAAATGAATTACATGAAGTAGCTGGTCTTCGTTTTATTACTGCTCCAAATTATTGAAGAAGCTGTTAGTCGGTTCTGACGATGTAATCTTCAAACGAAGTATTAATGCATTTATTTCAATTTCTAAAGTTTTTTCATCTATGAAGACTTCTGCTATGTTACTACCATAATCTAGGTTTTCCTTATTCGATTTAAATTTTTTACTACCTTTTCGTCGATCTGTAGGATTTCGTTTTCATTAACAAGCACTATCTCTTTGCTTCATAAATTTATTTAAGATTTTACCGGGCCTGCCAACAAAGATTTTATTCCCGGATTCGTTATGGTATAAATGACCGCCGTTAAACTTCAAACCCGCTAGATAAGCTCGAATTTGAAAAGAATCTATTTGAACAAATTTAAGACGCTTGCCCATATTAAATCTTGCTGCAAGACAATGTAGCGATGAGCTCCACTATTCTTTAAATCTGATGTGCGATCTAATCTTCGAACACCAACATTTTCACATATAGAAGATTTACAATGCTCGTGATTACCAAATACGTGGCTCACAGAATTTCTCAAATCTTCTTTTAAAGCTTTCACGTCTCCGTGAGCATTGGCATAAATGGCATCTTGTGCAGCATCTTGAAGATTTGTTAAATATTCTGTTGTCAGCTGAAGACGATTTTGCCCAGTTTTTAAAACAATCATGCTCTTTAATGGCTTCATTTTTATTTTCTGCTTTTGTACAAACACTGTAAAACGGTAAAACAATTTAACACGGTAAAACATACATATACTCCCTCCTTTCTTATTTACTCAAAGCTTTCACCACTCCTTTTGAAAAGGGAGCGCTGTAACATTAGGTGAGCGGTTGAGAATATGAATTACTACGATTTTCGCTCCACCCGCTTTAAATGACAGTTATATCGCTCCGCTCCTCTATAAAAGCGAGGACCTCAGAATACCGCCCCTGGTCGCTATCTTTGCCTAACCACTACGTGATAGAGCTATCTCATATTAAAATGTCTAAACAATCAACACAAAATAAAATTCAATAATTAAACAATTGAATTAAAATTCAGGATAAAATTAATATTTAAATTTGTATTTATGTGTTGTAATTTTAGTTGATAAAGAATAGGATTATCCGAAACCGGTCCTGAAATATATTTAAAAATTGAGGAAAGTGTCTATTAATTTAATTAAAATGTCCTTAATGGGTTTTAATACCATAATAAATAATGTGTATCTATGTGAATTTTCATTAGGAGAAGATAATTTCTGCATTGGGTGATACGTCTACTTTGTCCTGTTTTCCCCAACTTGTTTTTATCATTTAATTTCTGCGGTAACTTGCGAACAAACGTTAAAATGAACAATACAAAATTATTATGAATATAATATGGATGAATAATTAAATTTTAAACTTCATAGTAAATTGAAATAATAAATGAACATTAACAATATAAAAACCCAAAAAAACTTTTACAATTTTCATACGTGGTTTTGATCGATTACTATAAATGTATAAAAGTAGAATACACGAAAAATAAAATATTTATTTAATATCAATTTGGCATGTCAGAATAAAATTTGCTATGATGGTGGTGCCTGGCCCGGATAATACTAATAAACAAATAATGTAAATTGCAACTATCTGAATGTACTATACATAATCTCATTTCTTTACATAGGTAATTATCTACTTTAACATGAAAATTTAAATATTTCAAAAATTCTAGTGAATACATTCTATTTTCTAATTTTAATCAGTTTCTTTAAATAATTGTTATCTTACCGATTCGTTATTTCCATTTGAATTTATCAGATTTGTTGGCGAAGTCTTTGAAAAATTTTGTGACATTTTTAAGTTCACTTCTAAATGGTTACAATAAAAACTTTGTATATTTCTTTAGCAAAATATAATTTTTATATTTTAATATCAAGAAAATATTTTCTTGTGACAATAATATGATACGTGAATTGTATCTGAAAACCAGTTTGTTTATGTTTCAGTGAGCACTTAAATTTAATGCAATGTTAGGGAGAAACACAACAGCGCATGATTAACAATTACTATACATGCGTTAAACAACCGATTTTCATTTCTTATCGCATTTCTACTAGTATTAGTTGCTAAGGTGGTTGATACTTTCCCTCCTGAATAAAAGAAAATGCTTTTAAACACGCACAAAGTAATAAGTCAAAATAAAGATATTTAAGGGCAGATCTATCTTGAAAACACGCGGAGTGTTTACTATATCTGTTATTCGAAGGCGGGCGAGCACTCTTCAATATTTTATTATAATTTTTCCAAAAATAGTCAAAACCCGAATTCAGATGTGATATATTGTAAGATTTTGCAAAGACTCATCAAATTAACGTAATTAAATTTTGCGGTTTGCGCCAATAAAAAAAAATAAAACAAAATTCAATAATAAGTATCTACATATAGTTAAATTAATCGGAATGAAAATAGTCTTTTTAAAAAATGAATTTTATTCCCAATTAAGACAGTAGTTCACAGAAACAAATCTAAATGAATACTAATTGATTAAAACTATTACTAAAACTAACATTTACTTAATCTAATTTACAGATGATTAATTTAACCCTTGATAACAATGAGATACTTATATTTTATTCTAAAGGTTGTTGGTGTTTGGATATAATTCGTCCCCCCTTAGGATAAAACGTCCTCGTTTTGTTGTCTTGGTTGATCTTGTAATTGTTGAATTTCATCAGTGTTTTTCCTATACTTATTTATTAACAATCTAATCTTACTTCTAAAGATAAAACATATTATACTAATGATACATAAAATAATTAAAATTAATGTAAATGACAAATGAGTCACGTGCAGTACAGGGTGTAGGAAAATTTTATTTTCTAAACTTTTCGTGTCTTCTTTTAACTCGCGGAAATCATCCAGGTGCTTCAGCTGTAGATTTACACTTGCTTCCACATCGTAATTGTCAATCACCAACGGGTTTTTGAATGTAAAATTGCTATACACGTTCACGAACGTTTGTCCATTTATAATAATTTCGCAATTTTGTTGTGACGAAATTAAAACACTATTCACGAATTCGAAATTGTCAATTTTGTCTTTGCACTCTTCCGTAACTCGCGAACTGTTCCTGCTAGAAGCTAGAATTTTTCCTGTGTTAAGTTGCGTATAAAGTTTATAATCGTTTTTCACAATCGCGAATGTACAGTTTATCACTTTCGTAATTTCGCACTTATGTATTCGCGGTTTTTCGACGCACACTGTATGATCTTCAATTGTCTTGCACTTTTCATCTGTCCAATATTCTCCTTGTGCACTTTGCAGGTGGTAATTGTAAGGCGGAATCATCACTTTATTTTGTGGATCGGGTATTGGATAAATTTTTGTGTATTGGAATAAAAATGGATCAAGAATCGGGATATATAAAATACATGTAATAATGTCTTTTGTAGAGACGATTCGAAATTTTGAAAATTCTAATATTTTGAATGCGTGAATATTATCTAGTTCAATTAATTCTGATTGTTTATAAATTACCTTCAAATGATTAATAATTTCAATTAATTCTTTATGAGTGATTATTTCCAAATTTGTCGTTTCCGCAAATGCTAAAGTAATGGTTCTCTCAATAGTTTGGAGTGTACTTAATAATTTAAGGCTAATAATATTATGATATTGAACAATTAATACTTCGTCGAAAGAATTGCTTATATTATTTATCGCGTTAAATGATGAATTTAAATTTTCTTGGATCGTTTTAAGGTCTCTTGAATATCGATTCGTTATGTGATTAGCAAAGGACGTGAACTTGTTGATTTGATTAATGATTTCATCTTGATTATTATAAAGCGCTTGTAAATCTTTGTCGATCTTTGCTAAATCGTTACTATCTGGATTACCTGTAATAAACTTTATTGCGGTTCCAAGAGCATTTATAAGTCCGCGTTTTGGTCTGTATCTAAATTTTTGAAGTTGATCTTCAATTAGTATGCAATTTTCTTTCAGAAGTTTTATTAGGCGTCGCGTCTGAGGGTTACTGTTTTTACTTTCTAATATTACCGCACCGTTTAATAACTTATTATAACTTACATTTATATCGCTTATATTAACATAAAAATAAAACTTATGATAGTGATCTAAGATTTTTGCAGGGCCTAGATCTTCTGGAAAATATCCATTTAAGTCAATCTTCTCTATTTGAAGTGCTTGGTTCTGGCACGTCAGTCCCATGATCCTGCAATGTAAATCCTTTTTTAATTCGTTTTATTTTCCTTACATTTATATTGGTTTTTCTTTTTGATTTATCCCTAATTCCTTCTACCTTATTTTGCGTAATAGCCGTGACATTTACTTTGTCAAAACATGGATCGGTTTTCCTGATCCTTTGATGCGCAAAATAAACCGTAGGTTCGTTAATATCGATTTCCGTTTCTTTACCTCTATTCCTAACTTCTAGATTGCGGGTACCCCTGTCTAGTTGTTTTTTATACAGTTGTTCGTAAAAGGGAAGTAATTCGGTTTTCCTATGTTCATTGTACGTTTCAAAAATTGTTTTTTCTAGATCTATCTCATGCGCGTTTAGATTTTCGTAAGGTCCGTAAAGTAAGGTAAATGGCGTGTAGCCTGTTGCAGAATGAATGGATTGGTTGTATGTCAATACCGCGGCTATCATTTGGTTTGAGGGACTTTCTTTATTATTTTGACATTTAATGATTCGTAATTTTTCGAGTAGCGTAGAATGTACTCTTTCAATTGGCGAATTTGAGCTACTGTTATAGTTAGTGGTAAAGTGCAAATCTATTTTGAATAGTGAACAATATTCTTCGAAGGTCTTGTTTTTGAATTCTTTGCCCTCGTCGCATACTATTTTTTTCGGGTAACCGTGATGTGCAAAATAATGCCTTATTTTATTTAGCATTGTTGTACCCGATAAATCCGTCATAAAATAAGCTTGTGTATATCTCGAGAATAAATCTATTATTGTTAAAAATTTATTACCTTCAAACCCGAATATGTCGATATGTATGACATCGAATGGTCTTTTTGCCAATAGTGGTCCAGAGAAAGGAACTTTGTATGGGTTTCTTTCGTACTTACTCGTTAAGCAAGTTTCGCATTCATTAATGACTTTATTAATTTTTAGTTTCATATCGGGCCAGTAATATTTTAATTTAAGATTATTATAAGATTCGGTAATTCCGTTATGATTAAGTTTATGATAATTCGTAATTACTTCATATTGTTCGTTGGGGTCTGTTACATCTTTTGCAAGCAAGTTACATTTTATAAATTTTACGTTATTATTGAATAGTTGTTTCGTTATTGTTAAAAATTTTGACTCTAGTTCTTGATCTTGGAAAAATATGCCGTATACGTTTTTAGGGTTTATGAATTCTTTTAAAATCGTTACAATGTTTTCTAGTTCATTTCCGTGTCTGATTGTAAAGTGATAATTATATTTCTCAAATGGTTTTGTTACTTTTGTTTTGCATTGATCTCCGCTTTGAAGAATGATACGATACGTAAAGAGGTTTAACGGTTTTTCCGATATTGGCATTGTGAAGATAGGATTTTCTTTTGCCGTGTGTTGTGTGGCGTCATCATTTTCGATTTCTTCATTAAGGATGTCGTCTAGGTCCTCCACGCCTAGATCTAAGTCGTCCTCGACGTTTGGCAATGTTGACAAATAATCTAAATCTTCTTCTGTCAGCTCGTTTACGTTTATTTCTATTCTTGATAGCGCATCTGCTACTAAGTTTTCTTTTCCTTTTTTATAATTTATGGTGTAATCAAATTCTTCTAAGCGTAACCGCCATTTTGTCAAGCGCGAATTAGGATCTTTATGCGAAAACAGCCAGACTAACGGTTTGTGGTCTGTTTCTATGATAAATTTTTTTCCGTAAAGATATGGTCTGAAATGTTTAGTGGTTTCTACTATTCCCAATAATTCGCGTTCAATTGTGGAATAGTTTTTTTCTGCGCTATTTAGCGTTCTCGAGTAGAATGCTAATGGTTTATTGTCTTGTGACAGTACCCCCCCTATGGCTACGTTTGATGCGTCCGTTGTTACGTGAAATGTTTTTTGAAAATCGGGGTATGCTAGTATTGGAGCGTTTGTTATTAATTCTTTACATTTAAAGAATGCTTGTAGGTACTCGAAATCTTTAGTGTCTATTTTTGCTCCCTTTCTTAAACATTTTGTGAATGGCTGTACGATTTTCGCGAAATTTCTTATGAACCTTCTGTAATAACCTATTAGTCCGAGAAATGATCTTATTTCTTTCACGTTACCGGGTAAAGGGTATTTTTGTATCGCTTCGATTTTTGACTCGTTTGGTTTAATACCTTCAGGCGTTATGACGTGACCGAGGAAAGCCACTTCCTTGCGTAGGAATTCCGATTTATCTAATTGAATTTTTAAGTTATAATCATTTAAAGCTTTAAAAATTAAATTGATGTGCACTAAGTGTTCATGAAGAGATTTCGAAAATATTACAATATCATCCATGTACACAAAACAAAATTTACATAAATATTCGCGTAATATATTATCCATGACTCTCTGAAATGTGCTCGGAGCGTTTTTTAGACCGAAGGGCATTCTTACGTACTCCCAATGCCCGTTGTCGACTGAAAACGCGGTTTTTTCGATAGATTCGGGATCTAACTCAACCTGGTGAAAACCCTGAGCTAGATCTAGAGTAGAGAAATACTCGCATTTACCTAGATTGTCCAGAATCTCCTCAATTCTAGGAATTGGGTATTTATCCTCAATAGTCTTATCATTTAGCCGTCTGTAATCTATTACCAGTCTCCATTTCTTTTTCCCGCTTGCATCCAGCTTTTTTGGAACTATCCAAACAGGTGAGCTGTATGGCGAGATGCTGGGTCTAATTATTTTGTTGTCCAACAGTTTTTGAATTTGGTTCTGAATTTCTTCCTTCAGGTGGTATGGATACCTAAAGGATTTTGTAAAAACGGGTTCAGAATCCGTGGTTCTGATCTTGTGTTTCACTGCGTTGGTGAAACTCAAATCGCAGTTCTCGTTGTAGAACACCCCTTTAAAATTGTTGCACAGTTGAATAATTTTCTTCTTTTCCTCCTCGTTGAGGTGTTCTGTGCGTATCGCTTCTGAAATAATTAACCTTCCTTTGCTCGTCATCGGTTTCGACTCTTCGACATTTATTATTGGATCAACGTCCATTTGTTCAGTAAAATTAATTTCTATGTTTTTATTTTCCTCTACCGGTATGTTGCAAAACCCCTTTTTCGCGACCGCGATTGATTCTGGGATATGGTATCCGTTAATTTTGAACTCGGGAACAATTACTTCCCCCTCTTCGATATTTACCGGTATTCTTATAATATTATTTACGGTTTGTTTGAATGTTTTAAAATTTTGAGGGTTCAGTTCCATAAAAAATGGGATTTTAAAATTTCGTATTTCTAACATTCGCGTTCTGTAATTAATAACCGCGCCTAATTTCATCAGATCGTCGCTCGCAATTAAACCGTCAAATCTATCGTGCCATTTTACTATGTGAAATTTTATAATATTGGTTACCCCGTATTCCGTTAATATTGGATAACCTACATTTTGATTGTTTGAAATAGTTCTATCTAAACTTTTAACTGTGAATGCCTTTTTGAAAAAATGATTTTTAAAGTTTTGATAGGCGGGTCCCGGGTTCATGATTGAGTTCGATGCACCGCTATCAATTAGTATTTTAAGATTTAAAGTTGGGATTACTAAAAATGGTAGTTTTGGCATGCTACTGATTGAATTTAAGTTGATTGTTGGTATTCCGAGGCTTCTATGTGAAAATTTTCATTTTCATCATAGTTTTCTTGTTGTGAGGTTTCTGGATATTCTACGTTATGCAATTCTTCTGAAATAAAGTCGGCAGGTCTCGTATTTTTAAAGTGGTTATTATTATTAAAGTTATTGGGACGATTAAATGATCTAAAGTTATTCGAACGATTAAATGTATTTCGTGTCGAGATTGACATTGGCGTAGGGGTATACGGTTCTGGTTTTCTATTAAAATTTTGAGAATTTTGCGTCGCGTTACGCGCGGTTTCGAATCGAGACGGCCCCTGCTGATGTTGATTTCCGTAATTTTGATTATTATATCTTTGACCAAAGTTAGAATTGTTGAGATTAAAATGAGGTTTTGAGTTAAAATTTGAATTATTAAAATTAGGTCTTTGATTATTAGAATTAAAATTTGCATTAAAATTTGGATAAAAATTTGGATTTTGGCCTAGTGATTGAAAATTACCCCTATTGAAGTTCTGATTGTTAAATTGCGATATGTTTTTGTTAAAAGGTTTGTTCGGTAAAGCGTTACGTTTACCTGGTGTTTTATTTCGCATAAAATTTAGAAATTCAATTTGCTGTTTTTGGTTATCGTAATTCCTGAGCAATAGCAAACAATCTTCGATAGAATGAGCTACTTGGTTGCTGATATGAGTACGATAAGGTTCTAACAGTCCCGCTTTAAAAGTGCTTAATGCGTTTTTCGCGTACATTTCGAGTTTAAAATTTTTTATATCTTCGCTTTGTTCCCTCACCGTAATGTGTTCAATTAATTGTTGCGTTTTAAATTTAATATTTTCGTAATAATCTTCGTAAGATTCATTATGAGCTTGAAAACAAGTGGCTACGTCGTTTGCTAATAGAGTTTCATTTCGCGGATCCCCAAAACGGTTCAACAAAACTTCTTTTACCTGACTTAACGTCGTACAGTTTGAAGTTACTAAAACGTCTCTTGCTGCACCCTCAAGTCGGGAACAACAAATTTCAAAGAGAAGCGTATTTGCTAAGCAATTTTCTTGGCCCGGAGTATTATTTCTGAACATTGTTTTGAATTTTTCGCATTGTAATAGAAAATATGATAAATTCCTGTTACCTCCGTCATATTTAGGAATCATTTCTTTAGCAATGTTAATTTCTGCTAAGGTTGGTTGAGCCATCGTGTTATTGTTTGTTTTAGGCAAATTTACTTTAATCGAATCAAAACTATTTGAACTAGGATTTCTCTTTAATGGAGATCTATCGCGCTTATTATTATTAGACATAAAACTTGGTACATGTATTTTATAATAAAATTTATGATAAGGAAAAATAGGTACTTACAAAATAAGTGTTATTATCAGCATTCCTGATGATTGATGCCTTGTGGTTAATCGGTGAATTTTCCTTGCGTCCCGTTTGTCCAATTTTGTCCAAGTTGTCCAATTGGCGGATCTTCTTGGTATGGTAGTATGGCAAAGTGGAATTTTCACTAATTGTTTGTAGGTTCGTGGATACTCAATTAGGATTTTAAAAAATCTACGACACTTCAATAGAATCGCTTGGGTATCCTGTTCGCAGCGCCAGTTAAATTAATCGGAATGAAAATAGTCTTTTTAAAAAATGAATTTTATTCCCAATTAAGACAGTAGTTCACAGAAACAAATCTAAATGAATACTAATTGATTAAAACTATTACTAAAACTAACATTTACTTAATCTAATTTACAGATGATTAATTTAACCCTTGATAACAATGAGATACTTATATTTTATTCTAAAGGTTGTTGGTGTTTGGATATAATTATATACCTATTTTTTAATTGATTGGCAATCACGATTTGTTTTTTCCAGTACGTAGGCTACGCAATTATATGCTGTACATTTGGTTAGCGGTCTGAAAATTTTAACCTAGTTTCTAGGGTCCATTAGAATAAAAAATTGCCCAAGGTGACCAAAATTTTTTTCGACGGAAGTTGGTTTTAAAACTTTTTTTTTTAAATGGTTATAAAATGTTGCACGAGATAAAAATGTTATCAGAATGTCTTGGCCGTGGGGAGTCGATTAAACCCCACTCAAAATCGATCCGATCCATATTTTGGCCAGGAGCCTCAATTAAAAAAAAAACCAAATTTTCAACATATTGCAAATGGTCGTAAAATATCGCCCAAAGTGTGTTTTCTGTATATTTCGGCCATGGCGAGTCGAATGTGTCTTGCTTTTTGGTAATAGTTTACTCTTTAGGTTGTTTATTTTGTTAATGTCTTGAGTTAATTTTATTAAATTTATAGTCGTATTTATTATTTATTAGTATCTAAAAATTCAGTATATAAGTTATTAGGTAGAACTGAAATTAAATTCTGTTTAAGATAATCAATATTTGCGGAATTATGGGCGATATTTCTAATGCTGTCTGAAATTCTTTCTATTTCATCCATATAAGATGCAACAAACCCGATTCGACTGCTATTGCCAAACATGTTTTAACAGAGGGACACGACGCGGATTTTAAAATCGCAAAAATATTCAAAACAATCACTATACTATAAAGACAGACTAATACACGAAATGATCCAAATCAAGAAGGAAAAAATGCTATCAATAGGAAAACCGACATCGAAGGCCTTAGTAATATTTATAATATTCTTTTTCTTTAACACTTTAACTATTGGGATCAAGTTTTTCCTATTTACGGATTATATAGGTTTTCCTTGATTAACCGCCTACTGTATAGTTTTTATGATATACAGATGGCTGGTCAAATGACAATAAACTCATTCCGTTTCTTTCTAACTTTCAATTATTTCTGATGAAGATACATTATTGAACCAACAACTGGATCTATAGTACTGCTTATGGAAATATGTGTTAAACTCATAGAAACGAATGACATCTATTAATAAAGTAATAATATTAAATATTGTAACATTTTTAAACTGAATAATGGTATAAAAACCGCAAATGTATTAAATAAATAGGCCTCATATTAACGGAGCATGTGAAATTAAGTAGAATTTTGACAATAAAACCCAATTATATGATGCTATGATATTAATTATTTTTATTTTAGAGTGCATCCAAATCAAGCAATACTTCCAAAAATTTATTCTAATACCTTCAGGTTTAGCTTTTCAACAAAAAATTCTTATAGTAAAATCTTTTAAAATTTTAAATAGATACCACTTTATCATGAATTCCTTATCCGCGTAAAATTTTTAATTTGCTAAGTATAATTTTTGAATTATTGCATTTGATAAATTTCACTTTCTAATTTTCTTCAGCATAGACAATTTCTTCTTTTAATTAAAATCAACTTTAAAAAAAAATATTTATTTTATTTCCAAATCCAAAAACACTAATTTTACTTAGAGCTCACAAATCGCGGTCGTCCGGCATTATCTCCTTATATAATTATAATTATTATAAATTATATAAAAAAAACGATAGGTGTCGTGGGACACCCAACAAAAGCGAAGCTTTTTACGCTATGTATAAATAAAATCCAATTATTATTAATATAATTTTGATATGGTAGTAAATTGTTATTAGGAAATTATTTTTTAAAATACAAAAATAGTAGTGGTATAGATATCTATTTATATTTCCAATTAAAATAAAATTTACATCCAAGTAGAAATTAACTTAAAAAATAAATTTCAAGTAAATATTGTGGTAAATTTAGCATGTAATACATAAAATGTAATACTATTATTCAAAATCTAAACAAAACATTATAATAATACAATTTTACCTATAAAGTAAAGAATACTAACGTAGAAAATTATTAATTAAAAACCAATGAAAAACCATTAATTTGACATTTTTGACAGAGTAGGACTAAGAATTTTTTTAAATCAAGGATATGGTTATTTACTTAAAAGTTAGGAAAATGGTACATTACTGACGAGGAGGAATCCATAGCACAATTGTAAGGTTATAAGACGGAAATGTTAACAAGCTGACGCTGCGCACTGGTTGTCGCTGACGTCACTTACGTTTGCTTTTTCGTTCTTTTCTATATTTTAAATATTAGGTGCCGTGCGTTAAAAAGGATGCAATAATTTAAAAAGAAAAACTGGGTTACCAAAAGACGAAAGTGACTATGGTGCGATTTCGGCATAGTCTAGTACGATTTAGGAGCTATCATCTTAAATCGTATTTTTTATGTTTTATAGTTGTTCCTTTTTGATATGTCAAAATAAGTTTTTTTATATTTTCTTATGTTCAGATATTAGCCGTATTAATAAAAGCTGCTGCAATTTCAATTTTTTTCATTAATTTTTTAGACATTTATGATTTATGACAGTTTCTCCTTAGCAGGTACGATTTAGGCAAGTTTACCCTATGTCGGCAAATGATTTAGATGCTTTGAGCAACTTATTATGTTCTCTATACCAATTGCGTATTTAAAATATAGAAGCCTAAAATTCCTACGGGGGGGATTATTTTTATTTTTTATTTTATAGTTTATTTTTCGGGTTCTCGTTAATCCATTTATGCGCATCCGTTGTAAATTTAAGAATTCCAAACGTGCCACAGAGGGCCTATACTTTATGTACGACTAGTAAGTCATATCAATTTATTAATAATAATAATAATCAATAAAAACAAAGTCAATTATTTGTAGTCAACTACTCAACTACTTATTATTAAATACATATCTACTACAAGTAAATTATTATCTGCCCGTAAATTAAGTTGCAAATTCCAGAACTTGTGAACCAGAACTGAACTCGCGGGCAAAGTATTGATTTTAGGGAAAAAATGAAAGATACCTTGTCCATTGGATTCATCTTTTTCTTTGTACCTATTGTTTTTTCCAACTGGAAATCTGACGCTTATTAAGGGAGCTGCAGGGACAAAAAGTTTCTAAAAGTTTGGTTAAAAAAATATAGGTCAAAACCGAAATTTTTTTAAAAAATCCAGCTACAAAAAGATTGTCCTTCTCGCTAGGATTCCAAATACCAAAAAAATTGAAAAAAGTTGAAAAATAAAGGAGATGCGAGCGAATTCGTAAAAGTCGCTTAAAGCAGATCATCGGGGGCGGGGGCTGACTTTTCCAACT
Source organism: Cantharis lateralis (assembly GCA_963170105.1). Classification (NCBI taxonomy): domain Eukaryota; kingdom Metazoa; phylum Arthropoda; class Insecta; order Coleoptera; family Cantharidae; genus Cantharis; species Cantharis lateralis. Next base: position 19,193,635 of record OY720629.1, read on the forward strand.
TTTTCGATTTTTCTGGTTATATGTGCCCTCGACCTCGTCCCCTGCCCAAATTTCAAATTTCCACGACCCCGAACTGTCAATACTGCAAGAGTCAAAAATATCAACTATCTCATTTGACTTAGACAGTATTTAGACTAGGCAACGTCGTGATGTAATGTCGCGATGAAATGTCAAATGTCACAATCAAAACCATTCAATGACAATAAATAAATATTTAATTGACAAAAGTAAAAGAGTGATACACAAAATGCACAAGAAAGGACTGCAACAGGCCTCATTAAAATATAAATTATAAATTATCGTACGGCGCTGAACGCAACGCTACGCCGTGAAAAACTTTTTGAACACAATGTACGCCGTCAAATGTCACTTTCGAATTTTATTTAACTTTTTATAAGAAGTGTTTTACCTCCCCTTCAACGTTTATTATAAACTATTTTGCATTCACGAATTAACTGAAGTAATTTTCCTTCAAAATATTCTAATTTTTGATTCGCAGTTTACAGAAAACTTGAAAAGTGAGGTTAGAATAGCAGCGTTTACGGCGTAAAAATTGAAAGTTGACCAACTTTTACGTAACGTAACGCTCGACGCTGTCCATTGTGTGCAGTCAAATCTGTTTACACGCATTTCAACTTGGACGTGACATTTGACGCCGTACGACAGCGTTGCATTCTGTTTCACCCTTAATGAACTACTATATAAAAAGTACACTTTTGAGATTTATTTGCTAATTACCACTCTCACGTGCTCTGAAGCTATACTTTTAAGTGTTTAAAATGTTTTATACATTATTTTCTCTTGCTTCCTCATTTTTTATTGAAATATGAATGGTACTTTTTGTAAAATATGATAAAATCTGTAATTTCTCATAAGGCTCAATGTTAAAAGCATAAAATTTCAAATGTTAATATGTTTTTTTTTTACTTCAAAAATTTAATTGAGCCGTTATTTTACCATAATCTACTAATATGCTTAAATTGATTAAATTCTGAACGTTAATTCTATGACCGACAGTACTACGTACTACCTTAAAAAGCTTCGCTTTAAAAATATTTAGGACAAAACTAATTCTTTCAAATCTTAAACTTAAAAAAAATATTTCAGCTGATTTGAAACATGACAATATTTGATGAAATTATATTGGAACAATATTATTTGATAATACGAATAATTTCTACAATATTAAATATTAAATTAATGAATCTGTGGTGTTGCGAGGTTTTATGTAATGAAATAAAATATAGGCACAATCATAGTGCCGAAATATTAAAGATTTAATAATTTAATCTATTAAGGTGCTCGCTCACTTAGGCGATGCGATGCGTCGCGGAGCGACGCGAATTTTGACGCTTAGAGAAGTTTACATAGAATCAAATGGGAACCCGCTCATTAAGGCGACGCGAAGCATTGCGATGCGGCGCGTCATCGCTTGAATCGTCTGAGAGGCATTCGAGCGACGGTTTATCGCGTAGCTTCGCTTATGTGTACGGGGTTGAAGCGAAGCGACGCGGCAAATAGATCGTCTTCGTGATCGATTGGCAGCTGTCGGGATTGATCGGAGCACATATCGGAACGTTTCAACATTGTTATTGTCAGTTTGACGTTCGTGAATTAATTTTTTATCATCATAGATGACGTTCGGGGCGTCCTGTCAGAATTTTCTAACCACAATTCTTTCGAGGTGACAGATAAACACAGAAACTTCGCTTTTAGTGTGCGGACTCCAAAAAAATATCGCGTCGCCTCGCACCGCGTCGCGTCGCATCGTTTCGCCTAATGTGCTCGCACCTTTACCGTTTGTTTAACTCGTTTTATTTTAATTTAAATAAAATTATATATATATTATATGTCAATTTGACATAGACGTGTTTCTCTGCAGCTCGCTAATATTTTGATATTTAGGCCTGAATAATACTTATATCAAAAAAAAAAGTTTTACATAATAGTGTTATTAAAAGTTTCTCTTTGGGTACCTATTTTGTATGTAATAATTTTCGCTACAAATATCGCAAAATTTAAGAAAATGTTGAGTGATCACAATTGAAGATGACGAGTCAACCTAATACATTACCAAACCTTTCAACTGCTGTTCAATGTCCACATTGTCCTTTTTTAAAATTCTTAAAAGGCAATCACGGTTTAAATATTCACATATCTAAGTGTCATCGCGATGTACTTCGGCCATCTTCGCAGAAAAATCAGTCTTGTGTGCAACAACCATATGATCAAACACTTCCTCAAATCAAAAATTTTCAAGAGAAGTTACAAGAATTTAAAAAAAATATTGCAGTTTTGAGGAGAATTCCCCGTAGTGCACGAGTTCCGGTAGCCCGTAAGCTAACAGAGGTTGTTAAAAGATGCACATCAGAAAACAATCAGGAAGTATGGGAAGATCTTTTTACATTTTCTTACAGTTATTTACATGTAAACGAAATTACCAAGGGGAAAAAGAAAAAATCACTAGCAGAACAAATTAAAGAAAATATTCAAAATTCAAAAGACCCAAATCAATCAACTTATTCGAAAAGAACTATGTCCAGTTTAACAAAAAGCGTGGAAAACAAAATATCAGATGGTGACGTTAGAGGAGCTATCCGCTTACTTTCCTCAGATGATACCTTGGCTCCTGATAATACAGAAACACTCGCAGAGTTACAAGCCAAGCATCCAATTCCTTCACGTGATCTACAATTTCCTGATCCACCTTTACTTTCAGATTCTTGTCTTATAGTTACAGAAAGTCAAGTTTACCATGCAATAAACTCCTTTCCAAATGGGAGTGCTGGAGGTATGGACGGCCTTAGACCACAACATTTAAAAGATATGATATCTAAACCTACAGGAGAGACTGGTCAATCCCTGCTTTGTGAGATCACAAGATTGTCCAATTTAATGTTGACTGGTGGTGTTTTTTCACCTTTTCATAAAATTTTATATGGCGCTTCTGTCACAGCACTAAAAAAAAAAGATGGAGGAATTCGACCCATCGCAGTGGGATCAACTTTTAGAAGACTTGTGTCAAAATTATGTTGTAGTAATATATCAGAAACTCTTGGCACTTCTTTCCGTCCAACTCAATTAGGTTTTGGTACAAAAGGTGGCTGTGAAGCCGCGGTTCATTCTTTAAGAACCTACTTAGAAAACCGTCACGAATTTCAGGTTCTTTTAAAGGTTGACGTAAAAAATGCTTTTAACAGCCTAGAAAGGGACTTTATGCTATCTGCAGTGAAAACAGAGATTCCTAATATATATCCTTATTTATGGCAAGCCTATTTTGAACCTTCTACACTTTTCTACAACGATAATACTTTTTCTTCGTGCGTAGGGGTTCAACAAGGCGATCCTTTAGGACCTCCAATTTTTAGTTTGACAATAGATAAACTTATAAAATCTTTGACATCAGAGTTTAATACTTGGTATTTAGATGACGGGGCTTTGGCCGGTAAGGCGGTTACTGTATTAGACGATTTACAAAAATTGATTATTGGTTTTAATAAGTTAGGATTAGTTTTAAATTTTGATAAATGTGAAATTTTTATAAATGAAAATTTTTCTCCGGAAAGAAAACAAAATATTATAAATGATTTCGAAAAAATAAGCCCAAATTTAAAAATTTTAAGTAGTGAAAATTTAATTCTTCTCGGAGCCCCAATTAAAGATGAAGCTGTTATTCCACAGTTAGATTTGAAAAAACAAAATATTTCAAAATTTTCGGATCGTTTAAAAGAGATTAACCCCCACATGTCTTTATTTATTTTAAAAAACTGTGGTTTTATTCCAAAATTAATGTATATTTTACGCACAAGTCCAATTTGGAAACATACACTTTTAATATCCTCTATAGATCTTTTAATGAAAACCCATTTAGAAAAGTTATTAAACATTAAATTTGAAGACCCTTCTTTCCGACAAGCTACTCTACAAGTACGTTTGGGTGGTTTGGGTGTGAGACAAACCGCAGACGTGGCTCTCCCAGCATTTATTTCCTCTATATATAGTACTGAGACCTTAATTTCTTCTATACTTAGTCTTTCCTTACCGGTTTTTGAGGTCTCACATTTAAAAGAAGCAGTTTTGACCTGGCAGATGATATGTCCCTCTGAAATTTTACCTTCTTTAAGTTTTTCTCAATCCAAATGGGATCTTCCAATTTCAAAACAAATTTTTTCAAATTTATTAAATAATGCGACAGACATTGACCGGGCACGCATTTTAGCTGTTTCGGAAAAGGAATCCGGTGCTTGGCTAGAAGCATATCCATCATCGCATTTAGGTACACTTCTAGACAAAGATTCCCTTAGAATTTGTGTAAGCCTTAGAGTTGGAGCTAAGATGTGTCAAGACCACACTTGTGTATGTGGTAAATTAGTCGATAGTTTTGGCTACCACGGTCTCTCGTGTTCGCAAAGCGCTGGCAGGCTATCAAGACACGCCACTCTAAACGATATAATTAGACGTTCTCTTGCCACCTCGAATTTTCCCAGTATTTTAGAACCTCTTGGGATTTCACGTGACGACGGAAAAAGACCTGACGGAATGACACTCGTACCGTGGCAACAAGGGCGAGCTTTGGTATGGGACGCTACATGCATAGACACCATGGCTCCAAGTCATGTGTATATTTCAAGTCAGATGGCAGGTTCGGCAGCGGCAAAAGCTGAAAATTTGAAACGTGCAAAATATGGCACGATTCAAGAAAATTACCATTTTTCAGCATTTGCTGTTGAGACTTTTGGACCATGGAGTACTGATGCAAAGGATTTGGTCACTAAAATCGGTCGACTTTTAATTGATGCATCGGGTGACAGCCGTGCAAAAAGTTTCTTGGGGCAAAGAATTAGTTTGTGCATCCAACGAGGTAATGCTGCCTCGGTGCTCGGTACGATGCCTAACAATAATTTTTTAAATGATATTGAATATTTTACAATGTAAATATTACTTGTATTTAATTTCTACTTTATGTATCATTAATTCCTAATTTGGAATCATTATATTTAATTTTATATATATTTTCACGAGATAATAATATAATTTAACTAAAATATATTACGAGAAGAGTGCATATTGGTTTTATTTCATCAAATATTAAATTAAAAATTTGTGCAAAGTTTCATTTGAACAAACTTTTAATGCATTTATGTTATTAAATATACAGAAGAATTTTATCAATATAGTAGATAGTGATGCAGAAATTGAACAAAAGTTTATATTATTAGGATTAAATTGTATTTACTAAATGATTGAAAATTAGAATATTGTAATAAAATGTAGAACGGCCGCCATACATCTCTAAAATTAGGTTATGTTGGATTCAAACTCCAGTTACCTACCAAGTGCAGCGAGTTTTTCACGCTTCATTTGCCGGTAGAATTACTATAATCGCTTCAACTCGTTGAACGAAAATAAAGCCGAATGATGATCGATTGGCATCGCTTCATACGACGAACGCCCCTGATATTTATAAATCTATTTTTATCTATGCTAATTTGAGTTTATTTTGAAACGTAATATTAACTGTTGAAGATGATAACTACAACAAAACGCGGAGTACAAAAATTCCAACTTTGCAAGTTCGCTATTATAGAATCGTACTAACATTATATGAAGTGAAAATTTGAACTAAACTGTAATATATATACATCATGACGTAATTGCGTGATTACAAAAACCAATTGTAACAATTTAAAGACTTTGCTGAACTTCTACTTCCAATTACTAATATAATTCATTATAAATTATAGCTAAATTAATCCGCTCTATTAATTTCTAGTTAATTATTTAAAAAAAGAAATTATGATTAACTTAACCAAATTATATAAATAATGCACATAATAATAAATAAAAATTATTTCTCACCTGTTGGAATTAATGCTGAATTAGTCCTTTCAGAAGAGGATGTAAGGTTTTTCTCGTTTATTTGCAAACCGGTCATTTTAACATTTAAACGACACTCTTTCATTGTAATAATTATTAGTAATTATAGTTAACTAATATTAAACAATATACACGTAATTTTGAGTATTGTTTTATAGTAACTTGGAATTTAAATCAAATTTTCCAACCTAAAATACTGAGAACAAGATGCTGCTGTGTATGTTCGATCGAATCTTCCTAGATAATTACGCATGCGTTTTGAAACACTGTACAATTTAGCATTTCTATACGTACTGTATGTACATACTACAGACATAATATTACATAATATTTATGTTTTTTGTTGATTTTTGCGGTTAAAATATTGAATTATAATTTATAAGTGTTCGACTTTTTAGAAACTTTATAAAATAAAACAAGAGAAGTGTGGTGTTGATAATTTTTATTGCTTCTGCCTAGACGATATAATTATAACTGGGGTCTTTCTCCCCCTACTTAACTTACATATATACCTATTACTATTCTAAAGAAATTATATTATAGTACTACATTTTACATGACACTTCCCAACGAAAATTTATAATTATATATCCTAATAAATAACATTAAATAACAAACTGTTTAGTAGTTTTTGAATTATGAACTAGACTTATGTACGTCTAAAATTAATTTAAATTATTTTAGTGAAAATTATTACGTTTTACGTTTTTTTAATTTTGATTAAATTATTTTGTATAATCAATGCGCCGAAAGATTTAAATAAAGGGGAAACTTTTATTTCTACAAAAGATTCTTTGTATACAAAATTGTTGGCATTGATTCGTATTTACGAATTAGATGCGATAAATGCGAAGTTTTGCCAATATATGTGATAAGTGCGATTTTCTAATTTTTCATTTATTTCAATTATCATACAGCTTATATACAAGCTGTATTTAAAGCGAAACAATCAAGTAACTTATTAAAACATATACATTTTTCTATTTTGTAGCCCCGTTTCTGACTGAGAGCGACTTAAACATGACTGTAAAATACAAAAATTATTGTGATCTATATCAGGGAAACGGTGCGACAAAATAAAAAAATTAATAGTAATAATTTCATTGTAATTTTCATTCTCTACATTTTGTTTATATACAATTTTCTATTTTATCGAACCGTTTCCGAGATAATATAGAATATATAGATGACAATATTTTTTTGCATTTTAATAGTCTTGTTTAAGTCGCTGTCAGTCAAAAACAGAGCGACAAAATAGCAAAATATATATGAACAAATGAATAAAATTTTCAACAAAAAATTTCCAGAAAGTTTTTGGGCTAAAACTGATTTTTATATGACAAAAATTACATCAAAATGTTCAATTTACATTGGTAACATTAGGAGTGTCCGAATATTTTTGTGAGTAACTGTATTTAAAATATTGTATATATTTTTCGATTTTTTTTATAAGTTTTTGCGAATAAATGCGAAATTTCGCCTTTTTAATGCGAATTTTTAATATTTTATTTGCGAAAATTACGTACCCCTACCCATGGTATTTAACACATATTATGCTTATGACTACTACCCCATAGGTATTAAAATACTTTTATGAAATAAGCTAATGCAAGCTTTAGTCTAAAATAAAAGATCGTTTTTAAGTTAGTTGTAATAAAAAGAAAAATTCACCAAGCCAAAATTTAATTCTAAACGTTGAAATGGCAAATTTTCAATGATTCAGAAAAACAAATTCTCGATGCACTTTTCATGACTGGTGTCAACATGAAATTTTTACCCCTATAAATTTTACCCCCCTGGGGTAAAATATCCATAGTGAAATATTCCTAGCAAAATTTTACCCCTATAAATTTTACCCCCATGGGATAAGATATCCCTAGTGAAATTTTACCCTCGGTAAAATATCCCTAGCGAAATTTTACCCCTGTATAAATTCTTAAGGGGGTAAAAATTCCTTAGTGAAATTTCACTAAGGAATTAATACTTTCTAATTCGTAATTTTGTAAAACGTAAAATTGGAAAGATATCTATCGATATTTTTCAACATTATTTTAGTTACTGTAATTCGTAACTCGAAAGCCGTTGATTTTAGATAATAAAAGGTATAAATCTATTTTTACTAAAAAATCAATATTTTCAGGACTGTGGCCATGTGAAGGTGGAAATTTAAAAAAATGCTTTAGAGAGGTCTAACTCTTGAGGATTTGAATTTAGAAAAAAAAAATTGTTAAATATTTTTCTTAGAAAAGTGTCTTCCATCACCACCTAAATTATGTAAAGTGTATCCGGGGATATCCTGTATAAAATTGAAACACCCAAAGTGTTGGCCACTTCAGTAAGCACGTGCACATGAAACTAATTCCATCTGATTCACTCACTAGATGGCTAAGGGCGGCCGAAGTATGATACTTTATGTACCAACCCAAATATTATATATTTATACTATTATATAGAATTCAAATATTTAACAAATTAAAATTATTAAAGTGAAAAGAGAAGTATTTGATGAACATGTTGAGACCGTACGAAAATAAAGAAGACCATGAAGATGATGTAGGAGCACCAGAACCAAAACCTAAGCGAGTCGTGGGTTCAGTACTAGAACTAGATAACTCGATTTTTTGCGCTTTTGAGTTATCTACATCAGGTAACTGACTATGAGATCATCTATCTACTGCTAAAAGTAGATAAGTGTACGATGCCCTTACCCCTCATAATAGGGTGTTCTATTACTAGACAACTATAAAATCAACAAAATATTTATTGTAATAAGTAGGTAACTAAAGATATCTACTTGTTACAAAATTTGTTGCATATACCACCCTAGTGTCAAAAGTGGATAACTTGAGATGTCTAATTTTGGCATGGGTAGATGGCGGAAATATTGAAGATACCTAGTGGTGATTTCACCTATACACTAGATAAATGTTGAATTTTATGTGTAATTTTATATTAGTAGTTATCAGTGTTAACAGTGAACGCAATTGTAAGTAACAAAATGGAAGAAAACGAGGAAAACTCGGATGGAACTAAGAAGTCCTTAGTAATGGAAATAGAGGAGTACCTAGCAGACGATCCCATGAAAACCGAAGTTGCAAAAAAGGAATTATTCAAATGCTTGACTAAGCGAACGAGCAGCGAAATAAACAGTGAAACCGAACTCAGTGAACCATTACCGAAACGTGTATATTGCAATGATATTTTATTACAAATTATTTAAATTAAATAATTTGCGCAACCTACTACCTACACATTTACTACCTCAGCCGGAAGCAAACTCTTAAGCTCAGTAGTGAGTTCATTTAGTTTTTTTTTTTTTTTTTTGATTTCCCAAATTTCTTTCAAGACATACAAATATCGCCATATGTGGATCACACCTCGGTAAATTTCTCCTCTAAATAAAATAATTTTATCCTTCTTAAAAATAATAATCAAAAACAAAATATGCTGCTCCTACTTATCCAAAAAATTAAGCTAAACCAAAAATAAATTCATAACAAAATGCAAATAGCAAAATCAATACCCCTATAAACGACTCTTGCAAATGCAGTTGATATTATCGCAATAAAATTTTCATGTATTAAATATTTGCAGATAAAATTTATAAAATTATTGCAAATACAATTAAATCAAAAATCAATTTTTTAATCAAACATTACCTATCTGACGGATCAGGAAGTGCCTCCTGGAGTAGAAATGCTCCCGAACTTGACTAGACCCAGCTCACGACAAGATGGACCAAATTCAATATTCTGCATCAAAACCTCTTTCACTGAAATGCCTTGGTAGCAAAGCCCAAATCTTCCCAAAAATATAATTTTTTCTGATCAAGCTCAATCACTAAATTTTCACCTTCAAAAATTAACACGTTTTCACCTTCGTGGAATTTTATCAACTGCCTTCATTCTCGCAGTCGCGCAAACGCCTCTCAAAAATGATTATCAAATTTGAGTACGAGGCCTCGACAGAAAATAAAAGGATGACTTTCAAAATTCAACCAAAAAAAATAGTGATAATGAAATGCAACCGATGACCAATAAATTACATCCAGTCTCAGAATTAATGCAAAGATGAATCGCACTCGATGGTCCATGATTTGTCGTTTGAAACATGACAACTTTATACCCCCATATTGAAATGGCGTTCTCCTAATAATTGGATTATGTCGGAGATAAGGCAATTGAACATTTTGTTGTTGTCCAAGCATACTTCCTACTCAGTCAAAAATACAAAAATAAATAAATTACATATTCAAAAATCAAAAAATAATCACATATTCAAAAAATCAAACAACATCAAATAATCACATATTCAAAAATCAAACAACATCTTTCTTCCCAAAATAGATCATCCCACATCATTCACTGTAATAATTAAGTTTATAACAAGTACATTTTTAAAGCTAAGCTTTTTAACGCAGGGTACCTAAAATCTAAAATAGCGAACGGGACGGAAAAGCAAACGGAAGTGACGTCAGCGACGACCTCATTGGCTGATTCATCCACATGCGAAAATGTTTAGGCTCTTCCGGGGGTCGTGGAAATTTGAAATTTTGGCAGGGGCCGTGGTCGAGAGCACATATAACACGAAAAATCGAAAAAGTTGGAAAAGTCACCCCCCGCCCCCGATGATCGGGTTTAAGCGATTTTTACGAATCCGCTCGCATCTCCCTTATTTTTCAACTTTTTTCGATTTTTTTTGATATTTGGAATCCTCGCGAGAAAGGCAATAATTTTGTCGCTGGATTTAAAAAAAAAATTCGGTTTTGACCTATATTTTTTGACCCAAACTTTTCGAAACTTTTTTTCCCTGCAGCTCCCTTAATAAACGTTGGATCTCCATTTGGAAAAAAACAATACGAAGAAAAAGATGAATCCAATGGAAAAGGTATCTTTCATTTTTTCCTAAAATCAATACTTTGCCCGCGATGATCGTATATAAATTCTGGAATTTGCAACTTAATTTACGGGCAGATAATTTACTTGTAGTATGTATTAAAGTTGTTAAGAAGAGGGGTGGGGATAAGCTGTGGTGGGGACTCTGACCTATGCTAAATAAATACATAAGATAATGTATTCACTGCCAACTACAAATAAACAAAATTTTAATAATTAAAATAATGAAAATATGTTTTTTTAATTAAAAATAGTTTTTAATAATTTACTTATAAATTTTATTAATTTAAAAAATTTTGTCAAAAAACTTTTCTTGATAACTATCAAATCTAGATAGCTTTTGTGCTCTTTTTATTAAAAGCTTTATATTAACTTACCCGGGTATATATATAGGAGGTAAAAATCTTTCGGCTGCTTTTTAATTCACTTCTAGTCATCCAAACAAGCTGAAATTTGAAACACCGACTTGTATCTCGAGACATTTTAATCTATCAAATTTTGAAACCGACCTGATCATCCACCGCATAATTATCACATTTTCTATACAAATTTTGACACAAATCTATCTGCCGCGAAATCAAGTAAGCATGTGTCAAAATTAATTGACTTAGTTCAAGTGTCAAGTTAATGTCAGATATATCTTTAATATTTCGGCGCTGAGTTTCACGAGTTAATAATTTTAATTAATGATTGTAACAAAACTTAAAAACCACAAAATAAAAATAAAGTAAAAAACAAGTTTTATAAAAAAAGCTTTATTGAATGAAGACAAATGAAAATTCTTTCTTCTATGTGTGCTCTTGCTTGGAACCGAATAGAGTATAAGTTTCTTGTAACATAATTTTTGCAATTGCGGGGCTAAAGTACTCACTTTAGACCCCGATTTGCGGGTGTAAAGTGGTACTTTTTTGCCCTAGGGCAAAAAAGAAGTTACTGCCGGGTAAAAAAGAAGTTACTGCCGGGCAAAAAAGAAGTCACCAGATTTTATTACCAATTTAATTCTCATTTTTTTGTAACATTTATATTTATGTTTACTTGACCGTAATTTGTGATTCCAATATTAGTGCAACCTACAGTGAAATAAATTGGTAAATAAATAAAAAGCACTTACTTTAGCTACCAAAAAATTCTCACGAGGCGCCCTTTTAAAAATTTTACCACGTGGTCAGAGGTTACGACGCGCGATGTTTTCGGAACATATCCTTCGTTTTTCCGCTTCATAAAAGAGGATAACTTGTGGAAATTGCCGATGTCAATCTTATTTTCCAATTTGATGACCGCCTTGATCATAGAATACTGCGACCACATGGTCAACGACTTCAACGTTTTAGCTTTTTGACACGTCTTATTCCTTCAAAGGCACAAATGTAACTGAACCATTCTAGTACCTTTAGTGAAAAAATTTTTAGTGAAAAAATTCTAGATGGCAATAATAATATAACCAAATATGCTTCATGTACTTTGGTACTATCAACCACGTGCTTTATTGAACAAATTTTAATTAAAATTTCGTAATTATTGTCGAAGTAAGTACTTTACCTCCCGCAATTGCAAAAAACAGTATATGCACCTCGGGAATAAAGTGAATTTTTTGGCCTGAGGGTAATTTTTGCCCTCGGCTACGCCTCGTGCAAACAAACCTTTACCCTCAGGCCAAAAAAGGATCACTTTATTCCCTTGGTGCATAATGTACTATTTCTTTTCAAACTTTAAAGCTTTGGTGGTGCCTTTCATAGACTTTTCTATAAGGAAGAAAAACGTATACTTAGTAGATATCAACTTCGGCGAAAGTTATCGTATAATATGTGAAGCACCACCAAAGCTTTAAAGTTTGAAAAGAAAATTATGTTACAAGAAACTTATACTCTATTCGGTTCCAAGAAAGAGCACACATAGAAGAAAGAATTTTCATTTGTCTTCATTCAATAAAGCTTTTTTTATAAAACTTGTTTTTTACTTTATTTTTTTAGAATAAAATCTTAATTTTGTCGGAAACTAAAAACAGGACTTTTTTAAAATTTGGTACACTTATTTGTAACACTTGCATAAATATTTTGGCAAATTTTTGTAATGATGACATTTCTGAATGTCGAAGTAATGACAAACCCGTATCTTGCATTTACCTCAATGTAAAAACGTAACTTTGACATTTTTTATCTCGATAACTAAGAAGAGATTAACTTCAAGCTTTGACAGAATTTTCTTTATTATACAAATAATATACTGTAAAATTTTCACGAACTTCTCATATACTGAAATTTCCTTCTTAACAACCTCAATAATGAGTAGTTGAATAGTTGACTACAAGTAATTGACTTTTTTTTTATTGATTATTATTATTATGAATTAATTGATATGACTTAGTAGTCGTACTGAAAGTATAGCCTGGAGCACGTTTGGAATTCTTAAATTTACAACGGACGCACATGTATGGATTAACGAGAACCCGACAATTAAACTATAAAATAAAAATAAACCCCCACCGTAGGAATTTTTTTAATACGCCACTGGTATAGAGAACGTAATAACACAGATTAAATATACTACAGATAGCTCGCGCTTATGGGAGAAAGAGTGTCCCTTTTCAGGTATTTGGAAGCCAATTTTCTTAGTATGGAAGCCATTCACTTTATATTATAGAGGCGCTGGCTGTTCGTGTTTATTCGCGGTTACGTTATCATTTCTCTTCTAGCCGCGGTTGTTGTACGATCGTGCTGCTAGGCACGGACGTAGCTATAACTTTTATATGGGGGGGGTTCAACATCGTATTTTACATAGAGCCGGATTAAGGGTAATGTTAGGCCTGGGGCTAACTTCTTTGGAGGCCCCTTGACTTGCATGGTCTGGTAAAATGCGCCGCAGGCGAAAATTTTTGATATTTCAAGGTCAACCGCGCTTAGATCAAAAGTAAAATTTTTAAAAAAATAATAATTATTATACATACATAGTACTTTATTATACTTTTTTTTTATAAAACACAGATGTACATTAACATTTTAAAGCATTTTTTTCTTATCAAAGATATCTTATCTTTGATTTTTCTTATCATCAAAGAAAGAGTCCAGCAATTTTTTGAGGCTCCAAAAGTTTGGAGGCCCGGGGCTGCAGCCCTCTTAGCCATCCCCTAAATTCGGCTCTGACTTTACAACGATAAACTCGCTTTTGCCAGTGACTTCGTTAACGCTATAAAAAGTCAGAGCTGTAAACCCCAATAAAATCAATCAAATGGATATTAAAAATTGCATGGACATGTTGGAATCCGTGTCATAGAAAATGGGTATTTGGCTAAAATTTGCGTAGTTGCTTAGGCTAAGGGGGGGGTTTGAACCCCCCAAACCCCCCCCTTATATACGCCCGTGCTGCTAGGCATTCATTAGCTCACATTGCTAATGTAGCGATAGACCGTGGGTATGGTCGGTTACTTACGGAGTTTTCCTGCTGGTACCCCACCAGAAATATATTACAAGGATAGGCAGCCCTCTAGAATTCTGAAAAATACATTGCGCGAGCTATCTGTAGTATATTTAATCTGAGGTAATAAGTTGCTCAAAGCATCTAAATCATCTGCTGACATAGGGTAAACTTGCCTAAATCGTACCTGCTAAGGAGAAACTGTCATAAATGTCTAAAAAATTAATGAAAAAAATTAAATTTGCAGCAACTTTAATTAATGCGGCAAATATTTGAATATAATATAATATAAAATAACTTATTTTGACATTACAAAAAGGAACAATTAAGAAATACAAAAATACGATTTAAGATGATAGCTCCTAAATCGTACTATACATTTCCGAATAACAATTTACTACCTTATCAAAATTATATTAATAATAATTGGATTTTATTTATACATAGCGTAAAAAGCTTCGCTTTTGTCGGGTGTCCCACGACACCTTTCGTTTTTTTAAATTAGTAAACTTCACCTCTTTCAATTACGTTATTTACTTGCACCTCGTTATCATACGCATACATCGAATCTAAGTGAAATCGACCTCTTAATTGTCCCGTTGTAGGATGTCTTAATTGATAAGTGCATTCACTCACCACCTTATCAACTTAGTAGGGACCTTCATACGGCAACTGAAGTTTTAAACATTGGTTTGCCGAGCGTTTGCCAACACGTAAGGTTTTGACAATGACCATATCACCTATTTGAAAAGAACATCTTTTCTTTATTTTCTCATTCATTTTTTTTGTATAGTTCTGACCCCTCTTCCTAATCTTATTGCGAACCTCTGATAATACATTTACGAAATCTTTTTCATCTTGGTCTTTAATCCAAGGTCTTTCTGGCATTCTACCCAACATTACAAACATTGGCGTTTCTTCTGTTACAGTATTTGGAGTTTCGTTAATAAATTTTTCAACCAATGGTACTTTATCATACCACTTTGTTTGATCTCGATAAACAAACAATCGTAGCAACTTGGTAGCTTCACCGACATAGCGTTCGCTTAAGTTACCTTGAGGGTGTCTAATAGAGCAAAAAACTACCTTTATCCCTTGATTTTCCCAATACGCCCTAAACTTAACATTATTAAAATAAGTAGCGTTATCGGCTAAAATAGTGGTTGGTTTTATTATCTCCTGACAAAAGTTTTCTAATTTTTCAATTGAGATGTTAGTAGTACAAGCTGGGGTAGGGTATAATTTTACTTTACTAAAAGCGTCCACAACGACTAAAATATTTTTTTGATTTGGACCACTAGGTATTAAATTACCAATATAATCGATAGCAATCAATTGACCTGGATATTCAACCTGCACACTTTTTACGATATTTTTATTATGATAGTTTTTGAATTTACCTATAGTGCACAAATTACATTGATTTATTGTTTTTTTTATTATACGTGTATCCTTTTTTGCAAAATAATTTTCCCTAAACATAAGCCATGTCTTACGCATGCCCATGTGTCCAAATTTGAGATGCAATTTTTGACAAATTGCTATCGTTGCTATCTCATCTACCACGTATAACTCTAATCCCCTAAGTGATCTTATAATAAATCCGTCCTTTATAAAATAATATTTTATTACCTTTTCATCGTTGTTAGCTAATTTCTCTTTTAAAACATTAAAGCAAGGGTTATTTTGTGCCTTACGCACACATTCATTCGTAAATGGCTTTTCATCTGTATGAAATTTATTTAAAGCAATTAAAATATTTTTTAAATGAACTTGTTCAGAATCCTTTCTGCTTAGTGCATCTGCAACGATGTTATCTTTACCTTTTAGATATTTAATTTCAAAATCAAACTCTTGAATAAGTAAGGACCAACGATAAATGCGATTATTAGTAAATTTTGTTTTCATCAGAAAGGTAAAGGCAGAATGATCCGTTTGAATTTCAAAACGGTTACCAATCAAATAAAATTTTAATTTACCCAGTGCATACACTATTGCCAGCATTTCTTTCTCAGTCACAGTGTAATTAATTTCTGATTTTCTCAAGGTTCTTGAAACAAAACAAATGGGTACTTCCTCCCCGTCGTGTATCTGAACTAACGCAGCGGCAATCGCAAAATCAGAAGCATCAGTTTTTAGTATGAACTTTTCATCGAAATTGGGATGAATTAACGTCATATTTTTGAAAATAATTTCTTTCATTAGTATAAATGCTGTTTCTTTGTCTGTACCCCATTTTCATTTATCCTGTTTTTTTAATAATTCATTTAACGGCAACACAATGTTTGAATAATTAGGAATGAATTTCTTATAATAATTCATCAGCCCAATAAATCCCCTAAGTGTTCGCAAATTATTAGGACGTGGATAATTACGAACTTCTTCTAACCTTTTATTATCAATTTCTACACTTTGAGATGAAACCTTGTATCCTAAATAATTAACCTGACTTTTGAAAAACTCGCATTTTTCCAAATTTAATTTCAAACCTGCATCATTTAAAGCTTTCAAAATTATTTCCAAATGTTTCTGATGCTCTTGTTCACTCTTACTAAACACAATTATATCATCAACATAGTGCTCACAAAAATCGTCATATCTTTTTAAAATACCTTGCATTGCCTTAACCAATGCTGAACAACTTGTCGACAAACCGAAAGGCACGACTAAAAATATAAAAGTGTGTCCGTCTACCGAGAAACCGGTATATTTTTGAGATTCTTTATCTAGTTTTATGAGCCAAAACGAATTTTTTAAATCTAGCTTTGTAAAAAAAATTTTATTGCCAAGCTTAGCCAATAACGTGTCAATAGTTTGAGGTGCTTCGTACTGAGGTTTTGTGAGGGAATTTATATTTTTCGCATCTAGACATATCCTAATGCTTCCGTCTTTCTTTTTAACAACTACTAGAGGATTGATATACGCAGTGGAAGATTTTTTTATGATTTTATTTTCCACCATTTTATCTAATTCTTCCCATACTTGTTTTTTATAAGCATAAGGAATTGGATAAGTTTTACACTTAAATGAGTTCTCATTTTCGATTTGTAATTTATGCGTATAATTTTTAGCAAACCTTGATTCATTATTTACCATAAGTTACCTAGATTATTTTTTTTAATTATTAAATTATCGATTCCTTCCTTTTCCCTAGCAGAACTATCTTCTAGCTTTTCATCATTATTCCAATCAATACCTTCAACAATATTACTACCTAATTTAACATTATTAATAATTATACCATCTCCCTTACTATCTACTAAATTGTCATCCCCTTCCTCGCGAATCCATTAAATTTCTTCCTGTTGTATTCTAATTAACTCATTAGGAACATCTATCGTTATACCAAATCTGCTAATTATATCTATCCCCAAAATGCATTGTAAAGTTAATCCACTCATAACCAAAATACTATCGCTTAGTTCCCTCGTACCTATTTTAAATTTTGCCACCACATTTTTATTGACACTAGAAAATTTTTTGTTGTTAGCCGTTACCAAATTAACAGTCTTTGTTTTTATTATTTGGTTTCTAAAACTATCTTTATTTTTCTCAATAATATCTTCATTTAACAAAGATAACTCTGCCCCAGTATCTAATAAACATTTAACATTAATATCATTTATAGTCGCTTGAATGAAAGGTTACGTTTTTAAACTTTCATTTTGAGTGTTGTTAAGGTTTTCTTCATTGATAAACTTTCTTGGATGTTGATAAGAATTTATCATGAAGACCTTAATATACAGGAAGTAATACAGGAAGGGATCAACGAGGATCCAAAAAAATTCTGGGTTTTCATAAAAAGTAGGAGGGGTCAATCGAAAATCCCTGGTATTGTTGTGGATGGCGATCGCGTGCACAGTGGCCCTCGGGAGGTGGTCAATGCGTTTGCAAATTACTTCGCTGGTGTCTACTGCACTTATGAAACTGCTGCTCCTTCTACTGGCTTGAATAATCTCTCGTACGACTTCATTGGCTCTAATACGAATGACGCTGAGATCACTGACAGCGACGTAATGAATGCGATTGATTCTTTTAAATCGGTAATCAATAAATCCACAGCTGGGGTGGACCAGGTTCCCGTTTCTGTTATAAACGACTGTGGATGCTTCTTAATGGAGCCATTAAAACATATCATTAACCTTATGATTGCTACCTCATGTTTTCCCAATGCCTGGAAGTGTGCGCGTGTAATCCCAGTATTGAAGAGGGGGGACCCCACCAGGCTGGAAAATTATAGACCGATTTCGATTCTGTCTAATCTCTCGAAAGTAGCGGAAAAGATTTTCTATCTTAAGTTAAACGATATAGTTAAACCTGTGTTGTCGCCAAGTCAGCATGGTTTTAGGAGTAGTCAATCGGTCTTGACAAATCTCACTTGCTTTTCGCAGTACGTTCATGAGAACCTGGATAGGAGTAGGCAGGTGGATTCCATCTACCTTAATTTTCAAAGAGCATTCGACAGAATTGATTTGAACTTGTTGTTGCACAAACTGACAGAGCTGAGCGTATCCGATAGACTGGTAATGTTATTAAAATCTTACCTATTCAACAGGTCTCACTTTGTAGAGTACAAGGGCTGCAGATCTAACACATTTATACCTACTTCAGGAGTTCCCCAAGGTTCAAACCTGGGACCCTTGTTATTCTTAATTTTTATTAACGATTTGCCAAACATTGTGAAATGTCCCATCTTGCTCTATGCGGACGATACTAAGCTGTATCATTCAATATTATCTGTGCATGATTGTTTGTTGCTACAGGAATCTCTGTATTTGATTTCCAATTGGTGTAATGTCAACAATCTAAATTTAAACAGCAGTAAATGCCAAGTAATGAGTTTTTCCAGATCCAAAAAGCCTATCTTGTACAATTATGTTCTTAACGGCGTAAACGTTAATCGTTGCACTGCATGTAAGGATATGGGCATCAAATTTGATGATCGCTTGAGTTTTGTAGATCATGTACTTGATGTTAGAGCTCGAGCTATGAAAACTTTGGGATTCATAATTCGTAGCTACAAAGACATGAACAATGTAACTGTAATTAAACGTCTGTATTGCGCATATGTTCGTAGTGTGCTTGAGTATGGGTCGATTATCTGGTACCCCATCTACCAATGTCACAGATCTGAATTGGAATCTGTTCAAAGACGACTCCTTAAATATATGTATTTTAAAACACACGGGGTGTACCCTATGATTGGTTTCAGTCAGCGGGAGTTGTTGGAGGAATTTGAGATGCAAACTTTGCACACCCGAAGAATTATAGCGTCAATTATGTTTCTGTATAAACTGCTCAATGGTCTGATCGATTCCGGATCACTTTTGCAAGGGATTAAGTTCTGTGCCGAGATTTTCCAGTCGCAGAGAACAAGTTTTTTATTTGGATAAATATCGCACCAATTATGGCAGTAGATGCCCCATTAATGTCATGTGCGCTAATTTTAATACGGTTGCGCACTTATTTGATGTCAATACCGATGGTATTGGGAAGGTTTGGCGTTGTATAGCGGAAGGCATTGACGAAATTGGTTAGATCTCGGTACATAGAATATGTATTGCTGTTGTTTTTATTTTAGTACTATACTGTAGTACTTTACTTTTCCTGTAATTGGGTGTAAATACCTGTTGGAAATAAATGTTATTGTTATTGTTATTGTTCGTCGTTTACTGAAAATTCGAAGTGGTTGCTCCTACAGTAGCAGCCTCTTCTCCGTTTGATGTTGCTATGTTATTTATGCTTATTTCACGATTATTAGACCTCGCATAATTATTAAAAGGTAAACCATCATTCGTATGGGCATTATGATTAACATTTTCACGCGAATTGTTATAAGAATTATTAACTCTATTGTACTGCGGTCTAAAATCATATCTACTATATTGACGATTTCTACCTTCAGTTTGGAGACCATTGCCTCTTTGATAATTAACGTTGTTATACCTATTATGTTGTTGGTTGTTATCGTAATGATTTTGATTTTGTTGATTCCTGTTATCAAAATTGTTTCGTGAATAATTATTATTTCTTTGGTTCCCATCATATCGATAACCACCCCCTACACCATTATGGTACCTATTATTATTATTATTGCTATTTTCGCCACGGTTATTTTCATAAAATTGTCTATTTGAATGTTCAGGATAATTTCGAATTTTATAATTAAAGTTCCTATTATTGTAACACCCTCCTGCTTTTTCCTCGACATAATCACTATCAAAGCGCCTAAGTAAATTTGTAAATTGTTCAATAGTTTTTATATTTTCTATTGTGACTCGATTAATTATTTCGCGGTCATAATGTCGTGATAAATATCGAACAACGTCCTTTTCTGCAAACGGAGGCTCTAATTGTTGTACAGAATTAATCATTCTTTCAGCATAGTAATTCCTATCTCCTATCCCCCTGTACTTTCCCGTCATTAGTTCATTTCTGATCCTTTCCTGCGCTCCCTCGTCCCAATATCTGTTTAAAAATAAAGATGAAAACTCGTCAAAAGTCTCGAACCTATCATGTATGACTCCAAACCACTCTTCTGATGTTCCCTTCATCATACCACGAATCATACTTTTTATCCTGGTTACTCCTGGTGAAAGTTCCATGTTACATCGTTAACAATGGATCCACCCCCAGAAAAATCGCGGTAATCGATGTTAGAAATAGTGGTATTGATCTTATCTAAGTCGCTTTTAAATTGGTTAAAACTTAATTTGGCTTGTTTAATTGCATAATCTTGTTTTGACAATTCACCAACTACTTTGTTTTCTAATTCATTCACCTTGGTTTGTATTTTAACTTCTACTCTTTTTATTTGCTTATCTTATATTTCTATCAATCTTTTTGTAACCTCGTCGTCCTTTACAAACGATGGATTCATCGTCAAATCTAGCAATTTATTCAACACCCTTTCTTCGCTTTTTTCAATAGTCTCACGCAATTGATCTTTGGTAACAGTGTTATTTATAATTTCACTTAGCGTCTCTTTCGTAACTGTTTGTTCTTTTAAATTTTTTATTACCGATTTTATGTCGTTTATTTCTCCTGAGAATTTAGCATCTGTAACTTTCATTTGTTCCTTCAATTGTTCAACCGTATTACCTAACCGTCAAATTTTTGAACAATCAAATCTGTTAAGATCCTCATTTCCGTTGGCATAACCTCCGTCCCTCTTATAGTACTCGCATAATCAGGAGATTCAAATATTGATTGCATTTCATCAGGATGTACCTCATCTTCACCCTGAATATCGTTTTGACTACCTACTATTTCGTTATCATTCATTTTGTATTATAATATTAAAAACTTTCAAATAATAAATTCAATCCACATATAAACTTTTATCGAGTTGAGTTCTATGTTAATTATCAATTTGTCTGTTTCAAATTGATATTGGTAAAAATTTTATCCGGGCCCCACGTTTGAGCGACAAAAAGTTGCAATGATATTTTATTACAAATTATTTAAATTAAATAATTTGCGCAACCTACTACCTACACCTTTACTACCTCAGCCGGAAGCAAACTCTTAAGCTCAGTAGTGAGTTCATTTAGTTTTTATTTTTTTTTTTTTTGATTTCCCAAATTTCTTTCAAGACATACAAATATCGCCATATGTGGATCACACCTCGGTAAATTTCTCCTCTAAATAAAATAATTTTATCCTTCTTAAAAATAATAATCAAAAACAAAATATGCTGCTCCTACTTATCCAAAAAATTAAGCTAAACCAAAAATAAATTCATAACAAAATGCAAATAGCAAAATCAATACCCCTATAAACGACTCTTGCAAATGCAGTTGATATTATCGCAATAAAATTTTCATGTATTAAATATTTGCAGATAAAATTTATAAAATTATTGCAAATACAATTAAATCAAAAATCAATTTTTTAATCAAACATTACCTATCTGACGGATCAGGAAGTGCCTCCTGGAGTAGAAATGCTCCCGAACTTGACTAGACCCAGCTCACGACAAGATGGACCAAATTCAATATTCTGCATCAAAACCTCTTTCACTGAAATGCCTTGGTAGCAAAGCCCAAATCTTCCCAAAAATATAATTTTTTCTGATCAAGCTCAATCACTAAATTTTCACCTTCAAAAATTAACACGTTTTCACCTTCGTGGAATTTTATCAACTGCCTTCATTCTCGCAGTCGCGCAAACGCCTCTCAAAAATGATTATCAAATTTGAGTACGAGGCCTCGACAGAAAATAAAAGGATGACTTTCAAAATTCAACCAAAAAAAATAGTGATAATGAAATGCAACCGATGACCAATAAATTACATCCAGTCTCAGAATTAATGCAAAGATGAATCGCACTCGATGATCCATGATTTGTCGTTTGAAACATGACAATATAGATCAGAACCGCAAACCACGTTAGCTGACAAAACGAAGGAATTATTTAAATGTGTTTGTCAAAACGAATCAGTGAGAACGATTTCAGAAAACCATCACCAAAACATGTGCGTAGACCAAGAACCCAGCCACTAACAAAGCCGGTAAGTCTAACAAATAAAATTAATATTCTACAAGAAAGCGCTACCAAAGTGAGCAATTTCACGAAAGGCCCAGAAAATTATTCAAACGAAAATAATAATGTAATTACCGATCCACAACCCGCTACAAAAAAGAAATTTACGCCACCACCAATAGTCATAACGGACAAGGTAGAAAGTCACAAGGAATTTCGAATACTTATTAACAATTTCGTAAAGAAAGGTTTCCATGTTAGATACAATAACAGAGCCGTGTACGTGTACATTTATGACTTCGATGAATGGGCAATGTTCAAAAGCCTTCTAGCCAACAATGAATCACAATTTCACTCATACACCCCATGCGTTTGTACTCAGAGGTCTCAGCTACGACACAACCTCTGAAGAAATAATGGAAGAAATGGAAAATAAAACGACAATACAGGTCCAGAAATGCTACAGGATGAATGGAACCAAATATCCAGCTTTCCTAGTAATAACCAACAACGAAGTCACCGAAAAAGTATTAAACGCAACAGTCAGAGGCCTACTGGACGTTAGGGTAAGATGGGAAAGGCATGTTAATAACAAGAGAATAATTCAGTGTCACCGCTGTCAAGAATGGTGTCACGCCACCGAAAATTGTTACAAAAAGCCGAAATGTCTCAAATGTGCAGGAGATCACTTAACCATCAAATGCGAAAAATCCGAACAAATACCAGCAAAATGTGCAAACTGCAACGGCGAACACCCTGCAAATTATACAGGATGCCCAACATATATGAACATCTTATCACGAATTGAAGAGAATAACAAAAGCAATCACCAAAATTCTAAATCCTATAACCACAATGCAGCAGATTTCCCAGGAATAAGGCCAAAATACATCCCCGCACCAATCCCTGAAGTAAATGCTTGGAAATATCCTCAACACTCAAATCCACCAAAGCAGCCAATAACAAGACAGCAAAACCAAGCAAGAACAACACCGACAGAACCAAATCAAAACCATACACAAACAACAACAAACCAACCAATAGCGCAACAATCTAGCCAAATATTCAACCAGAATCTACTGAACAAAACAATAACGAAGACTTCAATTTCTCAGAATTTGTAAAAGTAGCCGACGACATAAAATCACACACAAACCTAAACGAACTGTTACGAGCGATGAAAGATTTCAACACAATGTTAAAAGCATCTCAATCACAACAAGCCAAACTAACCGGATCACTTGCAAAAATACAAATTCTAAATTGAAAGTAGTAACGTGGAACGCAAATGGTATCAAGGGCAAAATGGACGAAGTTAAAACTTTTCTAAGCTCGAAAAAAGTCGACATACTCTTGCTAAACGAAACGAAGCTAAAAAGTAAGAGCAGTTTAAAATTCTCAGGATACGTTGTTTATCGAAAGGATCGAGCAAACGATGTTGGAGCCGGTGGAGTGGCAATAATAATTAAACAAGGAATACCACATACTCCCATAACGATGGACGATACTAGCATTGAAGCTACTGGAATAAAATTACAGGATGACAAATATATAATTGCAACTTACAACAAACCGGACCAACCAATTAGAAGAACGGATTTGGACAACATATTTAACATAGGAAATAAAGTTCTAGTTGCTGGGGACCTAAACTGCAGACACTCGAGTTGGAACTGCAGAACAAACAATACAAATGGAACATACCTACACGACTACTCATCCCAAAATCACATAAAAATCCTATATACAGATTCACCAACTCATCATCCCCCAAACGGAAATACCCCTTCCACAATAGACATTCTTCTCAATAAATCTCTCACTGGCATAACTCATCCTGTTTCGCTACCCGAACTATCCTCCGATCACAATCCGATCGAGTTCTTCCTCAATACCGAAATAAAGCAAATTCATGCACGGAAAATCACTACTTTCAAAAATACCGACTGGAATAAATTTAGACAAGATCTGAACCGGCTCATTCAAATAAATCAAACCATAACAACCGAAGAAAAACTAGACGAAAAAATAAAATTATTAACTGCGAACATCGCCAAAGCCAAAGAACAAAATAGCAAGAAAATCACCATCGATCCTAGCAAATACCCCATCCCAGAATCCATCGCTCAGTTAATAAAGGAAAGAAATGATTACCGTAAAAAGTGGCAACGCAGCGCAAATCCAGTCTTTGCTCAACAGATGAACCAACTCAACTACGAAGTAAAACGCCAACTAGCCCAACACCAAAACAAGAAATGGACCGATTTGTTAACTTCAGCAAAGCCTAACGACAATTCCCTCTGGAAGCTAACCAAGTCTCTTCGCAAGAAATACAAACTCATACCGGCTCTCACGAACAGCAATAACGAAACAATAACGACAAATAAAGATAAAGCAGAACTATTAGCTAAATCGTTTCAACACATACACGAATCAAACAACATCCAAAACACAAATCAACAACAGCAAATAACCGAAAGCGTTCGCAATTACCTCAATCAGCCGATCCCGCATAACAACAAACAGCTCGCAAACCTCCTAACATCTCCATCCGAAATCAAGATTCTTATTAAAAAATTAAAGAACAAAAAGGCACCCGGCCCTGACCAAATCGAAAACATCCTCATCAAGAATTTATCCAAAAAGGCAATAGTCCAATTATGTTACATAATTAACGCGATCTTCAAAATACAATATTTCCCAACCGACTGGAAAATAGCAACCCTCATCCCTATTCCAAAACCCAATAAAAACCCCAACAATCCCAAAAGTTACCGTCCAATAAGCCTCATATGCAACTTGGCAAAATTAACCGAAACTATAATACGAAATCGATTAGAAAAAGAAGAAATCAAGCTAAAAATTGAAAATCCATACCAATTCGGCTTCAAAAAAGGACACAATACCACACTGCAAATTACAAGAATAGCCAACGATATAATTACCAATTTTAACAAAGACAACACAACTGTAATGGCACTGCTTGACATCCAGAAAGCATTCGACAAAGTATGGATCGAAGGTCTCACGTACAAACTAATGACATATAACTTCTCCCCGCTCCTGGTGAAATTACTGAACTCGTACCTGAACAATAGAACGCTCGCTGTCAATGTCGATAATGCCAAATCATCCGCCAAACCAATCGAAGCTGGAGTTCTCCAGGGCTCCGTTCTAGCCCCGAAGCTATTCCAACTATATATCAACGACCTACCGCTCTCCCAAAAAACCAAAGTAGCCCTTTACGTTGACGATACGGCTATCTATGCACATTCGTTTAGTGCCGAAGTGGCCAACAAACAAATCCAGATCCACATGCACATGTTAGAAGAATATTACAAGAAATGGAAAATCTCGATAAATTCGGAAAAGACGGAACATATAGTTTTTGCAAGAAAGAGAAAATATACAAAAATATTTGCTCCTCTACGAGTTAACCAACACAAAATATCCTCAAGCGATAAAGTCAAATATCTGGGGGTAACATTAGATTCGCGATTAAACTTCAAATCACACATCCAACAACGAAAACGAATTGCGTACGGCAACATGGGTTCGATAATGCCCCTACTCAAGAGTGAACAAATGTCGCAAGCCAACAAAATGCTACTATACAAGTCAATTATTAGACCCACCATAACCTACGCCTCACCAGTATGGTGTAGCATATCGAACAAAAGCATGAAACCACTCCAAATACTACAGGACAAATGCCTAAGATTAATAACCGGATCGAAAAGGAATACAAGAATTGAGACCCTACACGAAGCAACCAACACTAGACCGTACCAGCCAAACATTCTATTCAACCACAATCAAAAAAAGCAAACTTACAGAAAAAATTACCGAAACAAATCACAGCACTGCTCCATTCAGAATCAAACATAAAATGCTTTACCAAGATCTACCAATATTCAGAGCATAACCTGCTTACCGCAACTAGACTCTTCATATATGCCAAAATAATTAATTTTTAAATCAGGTTTTTACAACATGTTTTCCTGAAATGTACCGAAAATAATCAGAAAACCACAATCACAAGATCAAAGATCGAGAATTCCATTCCAATTGTTAAAAGTTCTATAAGAACAAGACACTAATATAAAGAGGTAAACGTTAAAGTAGGAACTCTTAAGAAAAATGTGAAAATTAAAAATCGAAACAGTTTGACCATATTAATGTAATAACCTATTTGATGTAAAATATTTATAACTTTAAATAAATAATTGTAAATGTAAAAAATAAAGTATTAAAAGTATTATTATTTTTGAACAAAATGAATACGAGGACAAAGGTTATTCTTCAATTAGCGTTGCAAAATGGTGGTAAGTGCCTTATTTTTTTTTAGTTATTTTTATTTATACATTTTATTTTTTTCTTTGAATTTAACGGTGTTTACTGCTATAGTTTATAGCTGCATTCATTTAAAATTGTTATGAAACATTATTTTAAGTCAAGCACTATCGTTTTTAGATGTTATGAGGGCAAAATTTGCTGATAAATCCTGCAATTCAAAGTCAAATACAGAGTTATTGGAAAATGAACCCATTGAAATGGAGAACATTACGAATACAGCCACAGGTATTATTGTTACAATTGAATTTATTGTTCGAGTAACTATTTAGTAATGTTTTGATTTTCTTACAGAATCTTTTGGCAATATTTCTGTAGAAGTCAATTTGGAAAATCCATCTTCAGATCCCGAGGATAGCGGTTCCGAAGCAGCTACTGGTAATTATTATAATTTCAATGTGTTATTAACCAATAAATTAATCAATTTATTTTTTAATACAGACTTTTCTGGTGATGAATCAGATTATGTACCTGATCTGCGTGGTGAGTTAAGTGATTCTGAACCAGATCCCGAGTCAGTGGATTTGGAAGGAATGGAGGAACACCCAATGGTATCTGAAAAGCCTAGAAAAAGAAAGAGAAACCCAGAAACCTGGAAACGAAATGTTTTAAGAAGGAAAAGAATACATGGACTGGAGTTTGTCAATGCAAAGGGTGTCGTTGTACCAAAGATAAATATGGGGCCTTCTTGTAAAGATACGTGTAAACGCAAATGTAAAGTGAGTGAAGAACATCGATTGGCAATTTTTAATGAATATTATGCTTTGGGAAATTACACTAGGCAACGCGATTTCATATTAAGCAATATTGATAAAAAAACAACAAAGGTTAAAACAACGGGGGATGATTCATCTAAGAGGAAGTTTAGCTGTTTCTTCTTCTTGCCAGTTGATGGAGCTAGAAACATGGAACAATGTTTATTAATACATTGGGAATAAAAAAGGGTGTAGTGGACATAGCTGTTGCAAAGCGTTCAACAGCTAATACTTCTGGCGGTGATTCAAGAGGGTGTCATCCAAAATCAATAATAAATCCTCAAGTAATACAGAATATTAAAGCACACATCGAATCTTTTCCAGTTGTGCCATCGCACTACTGCAGATCGGATACGGAGAGAAAATATTTGCAATCCGATTTAAACATAAGGATGATGTATAGATTGTATACAGTATGGTGTGAGGAAAACAATAACGAGAAGGCCAAAGAATACGCATACAGAAACGTATTTCTCGAAAAATATAATTTGGGATTTCACCGTCCTAGAAAGGATCAGTGTCGCATTTGTGTAGCACATAGTGATTCTCCCAGCGATGTACCGGAGTATGATGATCACATCAAAAGAAAAAACATTGCTCGAGACAACAAAAGGAAAGACAAAACTGAAGCTGCAGCGTCTGAGGGAAAGATTGTATCTCTAAACTTTGATCTCCAGCAGGTCGTTATGGTTCCCTCGGATCCCACAAATAATGCTTTCTTTTACAAAAGGAGGTTGGCATCCTATAACTTTACAGTATACAATGTTGTGACGAACGAAGGGGTTTGTTTCATGTGGCATGAGGGGCAGGGTGGAAGAGGAAGCTGCGAAATCGCATCTTGCCTCTATAAATATTTTGAATCGCTCCCAGATTATGTAGAAGAAATTCGGTGCTTCAGTGATCGCTGCGGAGGGCAAAACCTCAACCAATTTGTTTCAGGAATGTGCATTTACGCAATAAACCATCGTCAAAAGCTCAGAAATATTAATTTAAAATTTTTGACTTCCGGGCATAGTGAAATGGAATGCGATTCAATGCATTCAGCTATTGGGTCGGAATTTAAAAGGGTAGGAAAGGTTTATTGGCCAGAGGACTGGAAAGCAATAGCCCGCAGTGCGCGTAAAAAGGACCACAAACCTTATACTGTAGTGGACATGAATGAGTTCACTGATTGGAAACATTACGTCCAAACCCAATTAAATGTGCGCAAAAAAGATACCAGTGGGGAAGCTGTCCACTGGCAGAAAATGTCGTGGATAAGATTTGAGTCAACGCTTCCAAATCATTTTAAATTTAAAGAAAGCTTTGAAGATAATGATTTTAAAGAAGTAGACTGTAACAAGAATACTCGACTAAGATCAACAATCCATCTATTAAAACCATTACACGAAAACAGGAAGATCACCAAAAGGAAGTACGATGACTTGATGTCATTGTTTGCCATAAAACCACAAGCAAAAGTAGGATTTATTATAATTTTTACGAAAGCCTTGGTTATACAGATAATGATGTTGATGAATAATTTAATAAATTTTTTTTTTTAATCATTTCCTTTATTTCCTGTGTAATAGTATAAATTGTACGAAAAGAAACTCACATTTAGTTAGTGCTAAAACTAGATATGTGGGCAAGTAAGAATAAAAAATCACATTAAGCAAGGGCTACAACTAGATATCTTACAATTTAATTAATTAAAGCATAATAATTATTTTTAATATTATAGTAAAAATATTCTAATTAGGGCAGAGGCACCACCTATGGCCAGGTTAAGCGAAATATATACTATTTATTATTGCTATTGGTCACTAAAAGTGTAAAACAAAAAAATCCAAACGAATTTGTATATTATGTAAGTCACCTCTATTGGGTTAAATTTATGAAATAATTTGTTTTTAAGAAACAATAATTTTATAACAATTTTTAGAAAAACGTGCAAAATACCCCACTTTTGGCCATCTGTCCTCCACTTATGGCCACATAGTGTTACCACTTATGGCCAGTTTTTTACGAAGGGTGTTAAATATAATAAAAGACTAGGTGTCAAAGTTTGAACATTTTCTAATGTGTAAAAAGTTACAAAATATGTTGTGATATAAACTTGATATGCTTTTCTAACTTTTTTTCCTCATTTTTAATTTTTTTTTGTTCTCTTATTCGCTTTCTTTCAAGTTTAGCATTTTCATTTTCTGCTTTAACTCTTGCTTTTTCTTCTTCTAGATAAAGCCATTTATCTGAAGTCAGAACACTACAAGGTGTGCTTTGTTTTTTTCCAGATTTTTTTGATTTTCTTTCACCAGGGTAAGGTAGAATATTTTCCAACATAGATTTTGACACCGGTGAGAAGTCAATAATTTTATTCCGAATAACTGAGTCAATTTTTGCAGCTTGACTTTTGTTAATTATTATTGAAATTCCACTTGTGCTTGGCTGCTGGATGTTCATATTATTGTCTTCTTCGCCCAAAGAAAATGTAGCTTCATTTTGAACAGTATTGTTCAACGAAATGTTTGGCGAGTTAGATCCAAAGTTTCTTTAAGTTGTGTCGGTGTATATGCTTTTAGTTCAGTGTCGAAACTGTCATCAATATCATTTACAGTTAAGCCTTCAGCATGATCTTCAGTTTCTTTCGAGATATCTAGCCAAAGTTGAAACAAACACAAAGCTTCTGGTTTTCCTTCCCACTCATGGTTTCTTTGCTTTGTGTTTTGAAATTCTTTTAATAAAATTGAATCAATTTTTTGCTCTAAAAACTTTAGATGGCTGACAACTGCTGTATTTAATTCAAGGGTCTGAACTTTTCCAGAATCTGGTTTCCTTAAAATAATTTTCGAGTAGTCAACATTGTTAGCATTAAAAGGATACAGACCAGCAACCCGAAATCCTGACTTAATATTTTCTGTCATTTTTGGATCATTAATAATATCGGACAAAATGGAAGGCAAATTGCCCTTAGTTATTTCCTGACCTTGATTGTCAATCTTAAATTTTCTCCAAATTTTTTGCCACTTTTTTTTTTTACAGGACCAAAAACTGCTATATCTAGTGGTTGGAGGATATGTGTAGCATTAGGGACCAGTGCTATTAGAATAATCTGATGTTCCCGACAAAATTTGCTTAAATGGAGCGTTAAATGAGAAGTATGTCCATCTAGGAACACGACAACAGGAAATTGTATTTCGATCTCCTTTAAATACTCGAAAAAAACATTGGAAAAATATTCAAAAAAACACTCTGCGGTCATCCAACCATTCTCACTTTTCCCAACTCCCCAGCCTTTAGGCGCTAACTGTATTATAGTTTTAGGTATCCTGTCGTATTTAAATAGTGTTAAGGGAGGAGAAAATTGTCCTGAGGCATTTACAGTAAAAAGTGTTGTTACATTTTCTTTATCTGACGAAGTGTTCTCATCATAAACGTGCTTTCCACGGGGACCGAGGATATTACCACTTTCTGGAGCTAGGGGGAATCCTGTTTCATCCATGTTAAGCACCCTATCTGGTTCCTTTAATATATCAACTGCATTCATTTCCTCCAATGTTTTATAAACTTTATCGAACCACTTTCGAATTTTTTCCTCTGACACAGCGCCTCTACCTCCATGTATATATTCAGGTTTTTTCTGTGAAAGTTCCTTGTGCCTCTTCAAAAAAGCAGAATACCACGTTTTTCCAGGTCTATTGTGTGAAAAAGGTGTTTTTATATTTAATTGACTCACTAGCTTTTGCACCGATGTTAGAAGTCCATCTCTATCTATAGGAAACCCCATTTTAGCGCAATCAAGTATCCAATTAACCAGTGTCTTTTCAATATCTTTTTCAAGGAAGGAATAAAAGCCGCATTGTCCAGTCGAATCCCTTGGAGATTTTCCACTTATTTTATTTCTTAGAGTGGTTCGAGGCACCATAAAAACCTTGCTAGCCTTTGAAACAGCCATTCCATCCGCGATGGCGTCCAATGCAAACTTTATTTTTGATGGAGAATACTGAAACTTTGAAAGTTTCTGTATTTTTCCAAATTGAACTCTTTTTGACATTTTTGTCGGAAAAAATTGTTGATAAATTTTATAGTGCTTGTTCAAGCATATTTCAATTTATTGCAATGATATTTTTTTGTTATCCTAGTTTCCCCGGCGATCTTCTCCATTTGTTTTCTAGCATTCCATTTTTATTTTTTTAATCCACACCTCCCAACTCCAACTACTCCTCCAAATTTTGAAAAACTACTCACTTTGATCCCTATTAGCCCCTAAAATATCATCGCATTTTATATTATTTGGCAACGGAGTCATAAGTTACAGATACAGCTACATTACAGATGGCCATAAGTGGATTTTGCTATTCCACTAATAGCCACCTCTATGGCCATAAGTAGGAGCACGCTTATATTTTGCTTCCACTAATGGCCATCGTGTTTTTGACAAAACAAATTGTTAGTGTATCTTTTATAACAAAAATACATATTCAGGGGCACTTCATTTACCTATACACAATGATCCATCCAATTTTTTGCTTAAAAGTAAGCAATTACGTACGATGTTTAAGGTTAGTTTGCTTAAGAAAAACGTTAACAATTTTTGTCACTGTATTACAGCACGTAACTTCTGCATTAATCTTGAAGCTAAATCTTATTTCCCAACTTGTCATAGCGTTCTCCACACTCCTAACATTCAAAGGCATCGGATCATGTGCGATATTTAATTTGAAAGTTGCACGGGATCTTATTATTTCGGGGAACTACTAGGAATGCCCATAAGTGGGGTAATGGCCATGGGTGGTGTCTCTGCCCTACAACTCTTTATTTTAAAGAAAACAATGAAAATATCATGGAAAAATCTATTTTCGCCAATATCTCAAAACTATCAATTTTCAGTTATCTAGTTCTAGTACTGAACCCACGGATGTACAACCTACAATGCATTGGATTTAAATTATGTTTCGGCATATTTACTTATGCATATCTATCCAGAAAATTTAACAAAAAACGAATAAAGTTACTTCCGACGGCAATGTCGTCCATATAAAATGGAAAATTATATTACCAAAGAACAGGCAAACAAGGATGGTTACCAGTAATTATAAACGACGAAGAAAGAACGATGATGATGAAAATGATTCACGAAGGTGCACCAAAAAATGATACTAAATTCAGTGTTGAAACGAAATTCTTGGTTGCTCATCGTGGAAGAGATGCGTCAATATTCCTATTAGAAAAACGTTGTTATTGGTCCACTATGTATACGAACATTTCAAATTTCGTCAAGGAATGTGATATCTGGCAGAAAATAAATCCAGCTACTTTAAAAGTAATCCCCGAGCTGCAATCTGTGCCTGTGCCTTCAGCTGTAATGTGGCAAATTGGTATAGATTTAGCCACCCAACCGGAAGTAAATAATAAAAAACATATTGTTGTGGCGATTAGTTACTTCAGCAAATGGTCTGAAGCTAGGGTGTTGAAAATAAAACTGCGGAAACTGTTGCCCAGTTTTTGTTTCAACTTCTTTGTAGACATTCTTGTATATCCATACAAATAAATGATCAGGGAAGAGAATTCATTAACCAAGTATCGAAACATCAACACACACTAACGGGAACCGAACAATATGTGACCTCCGCCTATCATTCACAAAGTAATGGCCTAGTGGAAAGACAAAATCGAACAATTAAAAATATGTTGCTTAAAACCTTACATGAAGAAGGCAATGTTAACCGATGGCCCGATATACTTGATGTGTGTTCTGTTTGCTCATCGTTGCGTACGACATGATTCCACTAAATTTTCGCCGTTTTTTCTGCTTTATAACAGAGAGCCAAGGCTTCCTATCGATCTCAAAATAGAGGAAATTTATTATAACCGTGAAGATAATTTAAGATATGAAGAGATGTTGATGAGAAGAAGTGTAGAATGTCTAGATATTCCTGAAACAGAACCAGAAGAAAAAATTTTAGTAATGCACACAGATCAAGAGAGAAAGGAAGAACCGTTAGAAAAAGTGTTCGACAAAGTCGCATTCGATATTAAACTTGAAAAAATTCTGCAAGTCCAGAACTTGGTGTTTAAAGAAACCGCCGAGAATATTAAAAAAATCAGGAAAAACAAAAGCAGGCCTACAATACACGGCATACGAAACTGATTTTTAAAGTTGCAGACTTGGTAGTACTTGTGCGAAACTGTGCCAGACATGATCGCAAAGGTGGTTGGTCAACTGCACCATTTTCAGGACCATATTCAATTGCAGAAATTCAAAAAAATAATAACTGTGTTTTGCAATCAAAATCGGGAAAAAGCCTACTAACAAAATATCCGATGCGTAATTTAAAACCATATATCGCCAAAGGATCTCTCAAAGTAGAAAAGGATCGTTTAAAGAATTTTGAAGAAGAAAAAAAGCATGAATTCGATAACTTCCACTTCATCGAAATCACAATTTCGATTCCGTACAATTAACCATGGGTGGCAAAGCAAGTTGTGCTAAAAGTAAAATCTAACTCTTACCAAAAACCCAAATTTCAGGACATCGCATAATTCCGTTCTTCGTTCACCATTTTCAACAGTTGATGCACGGAGAGAAATCGGTAATCACTAGTTATGAATAACATATTAATAAATTATTACACATTTAATAAAATTTATAAAATATGAATTATATTATGAAGTTATGCGTAATACTCCTATAATATTCCTAAGATTGCAGTTTGCATGCGTTAGGTATATTCATGTGTTATGAATATGATTTATAAAGTAATAAAGTTATGAATATAACTAGATATTGTACCCAAATTTTTGTAATACTTATATTAATAAATTTTATTTGTGTAAAATAAAGTTATGAATTGTTTTCATATTTTACAAGTTATCACTTATTAGTTATAATGTTGTTGATTAATACTCATGAAATAACGAAAGCACGTTCGAATCCCGAACACAACTATATTTTTTTTAAATCAAATATATTATGTCAATAATCAGTAATTTAATAATTATTTTTAATTAATACTACATTATGTATTTTCTTGTTTATTTATTCTTATACAGGGTGGGGGATGGTCTTAAAGGTAGGTTCGTAATTTTATTTTTAAATAACTGTTTTTTAAAACAAAACAATTTTGTGGTGTTGGTGGTAAACCGTAATTAAAAATTACCATTTTCATAAATGCATACAAATCGTTCTAAATAATTATTAAATTGCTGATAATTGACATAATATAGGTATCTACATATGTAGATTTGATCAATTTTACGGGTAAATAGAACAAATAAATTTAAAAAATCAATAGATACTTACTACATATTTATAAAAAAAATCACTTGTGTTCGGGATGTGAACCCATAATGGTTTATTTGGTTTGCTGGTAGTCTTCTTCATAAACAACTTTACCACAACTTATCTTGTTAAAGTAGTCTTCCACAGTAAGTTAAATGTGATCTAATATTTTCAAATTCGATTTATTTAGAATTGACTGAATATGGTGCGCTACTATTTCATTCACGTAATGTCTTAGGTGTAATCTTTACGTAGTATTATCAAAACAAAATGTCATACGTTTGAGTTTGCCCTAACGAAGTAATATTTATTTTATAGGTAAAATATTGGTACAATATTGATTGCCAATATAGCACCAATATGTGGTTTACTTACTAAGTAAAATGTACATAAATCAGTAATTATTGTATATTATGTCGTGGGGTGATTTCCAGAAGAAATTTGGTGTACAAAACTGAGGAAAGTTTGAGAACATAATGAAAAAAATGGGGGAAATCGGGACATTAAAGAAATATAAGAAAAATCAACGCAAAAGAGGAAATCTGATTTACAAAATATATGGGTGGCGAATTACTTTTCGTATTACGCTGAATTAGTTATCATTAGTTATGATTAATATTCATAAAATTTTTACTGAAATGTGCTTAGAGCAATATTTATTCTTTAAAAGCATATACTATGAATAAATAATCTTAAGATATGAATATCTAATCATAAGTTATGAACAACCAATTTTATATTATGAACGTATTATGATAAAGTACTAAACGTCTTAATGTCGGAGATGCAAGGAGTTCAAGTGTTTCTGGCACATCAACATCAACGGCATCACTTTCTTCGTCCACAATTTCGAATATATTTGTAATGACAGAATATTTAAGTGTTTTGAAAATTCTGATTATAGTATTTTGCTTTAGAATATTGATACATTTTTAGACACTGATATTGGAAGGAAATTAAAAATGTGTACAAAGAAAATAAAAAGTTTAAAATGCCGGAAAAGGAAGCACAAGTAAAAAATATTGTAAAATATTACATTGATAAAAATATTCCGATGACAATAAATATATGTCAAGATATTGCCATTTGACTCGCCAAAATGAATCTTTGGTATTTATCAAAGCTTTTTTTTTTATAAAAAAGGCAATTTTATTTAATTTTAAAATTTTAACTTTTTTTTTAAGGAATATTATTTTGTTAAGAAACCGAAAAGATCGGGAAGATTGTATAATAGATACCGATCTGAATCCAGTTCGTTCAAAAGGTCCGGATTGTTTACTGGGTTCATAAGGGGGAAAAAAAACCGTGCCATAAGTATGATATTACTTTTTATAGTAAATAGGTATCATATTATTTATCTTATACTTTCTTCATCAGCTGAAGAATCTCAAACCCAAGATATGAGCGATATTGATAATAATCCAACAAACGAAATCGAGGAGAAGGAATGGCTCAAAACAAGGAGTTCTCCGTGGGACGCTGTTGAGCTTAAATGGAAGCAGAGTTTTAATTTAAGACGAAAGGATGTAAAAACTTCTGTTTCCATTAACCAACTTTTCCAAGAATAGCCATTATTCTTGCACAGCAGTGGTAGTCGTCTGGTGAGTAGATATTGCATCCGACTTTATAAAAGCAGATCTATTTCGTTTAGGACCTAAGCTATGCGTTTAATTATTTCTTTCAGATTGATATAGATTTCGAAAACATATTTCCTGGAAAATCAAATTTTTTTTGATAAATGGAATTCAATAGAATCAAAGTTAGTTGAAGCATTTCCAGCTGCAAATGACATCTTAGAAAGTTTATCGAAAAATTCTGGTGAGAATTACACCTAATATTATTAAGACAGTAGGGACACTCCGTGTCGGTGTTTTTGATGTTCGTGTTCCAAAATTTTTTAGTCTAGGTTAAGTTTATCTGGGATAACTTAGATGGCGCTGCAATATTAATTTGAATTTAAAATCAAGCGCCTGAAATGTAATTATATTATTTAAAAGAATAATCTCATCCAAGAATTGATAATAAATAATAGATCTTGGTATATTTGGATAACGTTGGCTTACATTTAATTAAAGTTTGTTAAAAAATCCAAATATGATAAGATCTATTATTTATTTGTAATTATTTTCACACTGTAATTACTATCATTAATTTTAAAAACATCTTTATTATTTTCAAATTTCTAAATAAATTTAAATAATTAATTACGTAAAAATAAGTAGGCAAAATTTTATGATTTTGTTACCATAGAAACAAACAAATATTTTTAAATGCAATTTATTTATTTCAACTTGAAAGAGATTTTGAGACCAATTTGCACTGTTTTGAGTTAAAGCAGGTTCAAAAATTAACATACGTTGAAGACCATTCAATAACATAAATAACATAACAAACAAAACATTAAGTACATTCGAAAGAAAGAAAACTATTGAGATCATAATTATTAAAACAAAAAATATTGCAGTGAACTCCTCTTGAGCTCACTACTCTCTTGAAGGGAATCGTAGGTTCTCGAAATAAAATGGTTACATGGAAAACAATAAAAAGTTGACGATATAAATAAAATATTTATTTGCAACCCGATTAAAACACAAATAGAATACAAAAGCAGGACTCACACAAACTCGTCGGCCAGCACTTAATTTTATTAACCAAGTAATCTTGTATTCCAATATCTTCTCCTCTTCTATTGTTATCTTCTAGTTAGAATTGGTTCTTCCAATTCTGCCTTGTTGTAATATTATTTTATATCTGTAATTTTTCCAATTTATTTCAAAAATATAATTTTTCTGCTCTTCAAAAAAAACACCGCTTGCCTTATTAGCTTTTTTTTTCTAATCTGTTTTTCGTGTCCTCTTCTCATTGGTTCTTATTTTCTTTTATTTTTCAAATCTTGATTTTTATATTTATTCCCCAATTCGAGAGTGCTGGCGACTGCATTTGGTGAGTCATACAAATACAAACAATAAAAATATAACAAATTTTAGAACATGCAAACAATAACTAACAAAACGAACAATATTAAACTAAACAATAATAAACTTAAAATTAACGAACAAATAATAAACGCGCACAAGGTACCGGAAAGTCCTGCCTTTATGGTTCCTCAGGTTGCAAGTCAGTTCTTTATGTTTAAATACGCAACCCACCTTTTGTCGTTGGAGTGAACACAACATTTTCCCCACGTTGTGTTGAATCAAAGTCAATTCGAATGAAGTAACATTTTCGCGGACTTTTCTTCAACAAAACGTTCTCAATTTGAATCGTAAAAATAAAAGTTTAAAATAATAAAAATATTGATCAATAGTTATAAACGAGCAGTAAAACAAATTCCACAAACTTAAACATCATCAAGAAAACCTTATTATTATTTTTTTTATTTTATAAAAATAAAAATTTTGACTCCCTCTCGATATCGTCTCGGACCTTCATTCTTTCGTAACACCTTCAACACTTTTGAAATTCATTCTCTCTCTTCGTTCATGCACCCCTTCCACCTATTTATTCCTTTAACCTATTATCTGCAGTTCCTTTTCTATATAAAAAAAAAACTCATTGGTAAAATATCACCTCTTCTTCTCTTCTATGTTTCGATTGATTTTTTTATGCTTCTTCATCGGCATTTACCCCCGACCTTTAATTTGCAAACTGGTTACTCCAAGTTGCATTCCCTTTATCCCTTCTCCTGACTCCATCGGGCATTTACCTCCGACCTTTAAATTGCAAACTGGCTAGTCCAAGTTGCATCCCCTTTATCCCTTCCCTAACTCCATCGGGCATTTACCTCCGACCTTCAATCGAATTTTACTACTTGTTGGTGATATTTTCTTTTTATCTAATACACCTACAGAACTGCTGATTCTTCTTCAGTATCTCCTTCCTCTTCTTCTTCTTGTGGTTACCTCTTGAACGGGTACATGAGATTAATGTGAAATCTTCCTCGGATGTCTCCTTCTTCGTGCCTCAACTCGTACACATTTTCGTTGATGTTTGTCAAATTATAATTTATTTTGACGTTCGCTTGCTAATTTATTTTATTTGACGTTTCCGTAATTTGACGTTTGTTTTCTAAATTTTGACAAAAATGGAATTAATTATTGATTTCTAACTTGGGCCTAAAAGTGTATTCTCCTAACTTCCCCATTTAATTTGTTTCCCCTCTATTTTTCCCCTCTGTTATCGCTGGCTCATCTATAATTTCAATTAGATTTAAATTTCGGTTCACCGCTTCTTGGTTTGGATATCCTTGGTTCATATTTCCTCTGTATCCATCTCGATCACGACCTAGTTTACCGAAATTATTGTGAACATTTCCTTGGTGATTACTCTGATGCGCCGGGCGTTCAAAATTTCCATATCGGGCATCCTGATTTTCTCCGTATCTTCGGAATGGTTGCCGGTATATTTGATGGGTGTCCTTCGTCTTGAATTCCACATTCTCATCAAATCGCTTCAATAATTGTAGGAAACCTTCTATGGTTTCTACGTTTTCTACCCCTACTCTGGATTTTAATTCCTTCTCAAAATGTCCCGCCATTGCCTTAACCAGCAACACTTCCTCATATGGCGGTTCTACCTGTTGGGCTTGATTTATAATTTTTATGGCGTAGTTTTCTCGTGATTTTTCGTACCCTTTATACCTTCCTCCGTTGACCTGTTCCTTTACCTTATTTTGTTCTACATCTCCCCAATACTTGCGTAAAAACATCACCTTAAAATTTTCAAAAGTTTTAACCTTTTCTTCTATCATACTATACCAGATTTCTGTTTCCCCCTTCATGGTCGCCCGAATAATGTTTTTTAACTTTTGTTCATCATTAATCTTCCCGATACAATTAAACATGTTTTTTATAAATATTTTCGGGTTGATCCGATTATCCCCATAAAATTTTGTATACCTGTCAAAGTCCCCTTCATGACTTAAATGTGTTTTCAACACTTCCGCGATATCTCCCATGGTTTTTTCGTTTGTACCCCGTTTAAGTTCCGACACTTCCGTCTGTATTTTATTAATTTTTTCGTGTGTTTTTCCCATTCTGGCTTCGAAATTCTCCCTGTCCTTAGTCGTCGATTCAATATGAATTTTTATTGCAACTGTATTAGTTTTTATATTATCTAGGCTAGATTTCACCTCTTCGTCTATTTCATCCATTTTTTTTGAACCACATTAAATCTATCGCTCAGTTCCTCTTTAATCATTTTATTTACCCCATCAAATCGTTCATCTATTTCTCTTTTATTCTCATACATTCTATCATTGAGTTCTTTTTTATCTTCATCCAACCTAGCATTTATATCTTTCATTCTATCATTGAGTTCTTTCTTATCTTCATCCATTCTAGCATTTATACCTTTCATGTTATTGTTATTATCCTCTCTCATTGATATTAACATTTTCATTATTTTACTGTCCATGTCTTCTTTGTCCGGGACGATGACCTCAGACTGCTCCGACTCTATTTCTCCCCTTTCTATTATGATCTCATCATCATCTATTAAATTTTGATTTTTACTTCTCGTGTTCATTTTGAATCAATTAATAAAATTTTTATATTGCTGGTGTTTAAATTTTAAATTGAATTTATTCACTGCCTCGCATGTAACTATTTTTCGAGCCTCGAAGTTGGGCGCCAATTTATTTATGCAGTGAACTCCTCTTGAGCTCACTACTCTCTTGAAGGGAATCGTAGGTTCTCGAAATAAAATGGTTACATGGAAAACAATAAAAAGTTGACGATATAAATAAAATATTTATTTGCAACCCGATTAAAACACAAATAGAATACAAAAGCAGGACTCACACAAACTCGTCGGCCAGCACTTAATTTTATTAACCAAGTAATCTTGTATTCCAATATCTTCTCCTCTTCTATTGTTATCTTCTAGTTAGAATTGGTTCTTCCAATTCTGCCTTGTTGTAATATTATTTTATATCTGTAATTTTTCCAATTTATTTCAAAAATATAATTTTTCTGCTCTTCAAAAAAAACACCGCTTGCCTTATTAGCTTTTTTTTTCTAATCTGTTTTTCGTGTCCTCTTCTCATTGGTTCTTATTTTCTTTTATTTTTCAAATCTTGATTTTTATATTTATTCCCCAATTCGAGAGTGCTGGCGACTGCATTTGGTGAGTCATACAAATACAAACAATAAAAATATAACAAATTTTAGAACATGCAAACAATAACTAACAAAACGAACAATATTAAACTAAACAATAATAAACTTAAAATTAACGAACAAATAATAAACGCGCACAAGGTACCGGAAAGTCCTGCCTTTATGGTTCCTCAGGTTGCAAGTCAGTTCTTTATGTTTAAATACGCAACCCACCTTTTGTCGTTGGAGTGAACACAACAATATATACAATTTTTTTGACTTTTTTGGTATGATATACGTTAAATACTAGAAACTTATAAAATATATATCTAAATGATCTACATGTTACATTAAAATGCAAAAATTAAATAAAATTGAATTTTAACTTACGTAATTCAATATTGGTAATAATTTTTACATTCGATTAAATTTAATTTTATATAGGAGCAATTATGATGCACTTCCAAGTTCGGGTAATAAATTTCTTATCGGCTGCTTTCTTCATCGTGATTGCTAGTCCTTCTTTTAATAATCCCTATGATCGTCACCTTTCGTTTTATCATACATTTTGAATAAAACTGTAGTAAGTTAACTCCGAAAAGTTTGTATTTGCTAAAACAAAGACACATTAAATCCTGGAAAACACATAAAATAAAAACATAATAATTAAAAAATTACCACTCACGAGAGCCAAATATATTTGATGCATTATAAGTAATAACAAGATGAAGTGCCAAATAAAGAGTAAGAAGAGAATAAAACAATATTAATTTAAGAAGATTTATCTAGGATATGTATGGAAAATATGAATTAATTATTAGAAACCTATATTAAAGAAAAAAATCTACAGAACTATCAGTCATGCTTCCAAATTATATTTTTCCTATGTTTTTTTTCTCCTTTTGCATTGGTTATTTTGAAATTTCGATTGGCAAATTTAAGGGTATAAAAATTTTCATTCGTATAAATAAACTAAGTAAATATTTTTTTGGAAACATTTTGCAAGGGTGGTTAAAATTGAGGGGTTCAAAAAGTGAAGCTATGTTCTTTTCTAGGGCATAATCTTGAAAATGATTTTTAAACATTTTTTCTAATTCACAGATATAAAAAAAAAATTATCGGAGGGCATATATAAATTTCCAAATGTATCCTTGTTTTTATTTTCGTTGGATTTAAAATGGGAAAACATGGATGTTACTATCTAACTCTTGATGATCTTTAGCAAACTTTTCACAAACTACGCATGTATGAACTGATAAACATTTTCTCATTAAATATCCACAAATGTAACGAATTGAATTTTGTTCCAAAGTGTGAAAATGATAATCGCAATCTTTTAGTGATACAATAGAAGCAGAATTACAATATTCGTCATCGACGTTAGGTAAAGTATTGGTTAACAAGGTTCCTAAATCGTTTAAACAGTTTTCGCTTCCACTATTCAAAAGGTTTAAAGAACATAATTTTTTAAAAGCATTTTGAAATTGAATTGAAGTGGGATTTTTCGCAATTACCCCCTTGCTGTCTAATGGCTCCAAAAAACTTTTCCAATGCATCTTGACTTAATCTTCGCGTTAACAAAAATTGGAATCCATTTGAATTTAGAAAAGGCCATAAATTTAAAAGCGCGTTAATACTAATTTGCCAGCATCTGATAGATTTTATCCTACGACTGATATCTTTTCATCCTTACTAAAGACTTTCACTTCCTTCAGAAAATTGAGGGTATTATTTAAAAATTCAACTTGAAAGTCATTTCCTCTATAAGGCCTATTAAATTTCTTAGAATTGGACATTGTTGCAGAATTTAAAATATCAAAAAGCTTGTCAAAGCGTTCAATAAACTCGATGGTACCTATGCTATCTGCTGGGATAGATCCGTAACCCAGGTAAGTGATCATTGCAGCACAAACAGAAGAACTTAAAACTTTTGTTGCTAAACGAACCTTCATTTTTTCAAATGCACTTGGACGAATGTGCGAATCTGTTAACCTGGGATATAATCTATTGGAAAATTGTTGGTCTTGATTATATAGGGTTTCGATATATTTCCAGGAAGTGTGTTTGCCTTGAAATCGAAAACTATGCATTAATAAATTATTTCTCGTTGCTTTCATGAGATGGGGAACATCAAACATAAAGAAGACCTGTTCGTTATCAACAGAGAAATAGGGATTTTCGGGAGAAATATTTAGAAGCCCAGCTACCCCAATATTAGAAGAACCCATGTCACTAATCAAAATTTTAGGAACTAATCCAATTTCTCTTAATGCCCGAATACATTCCACTATCATACC
Source organism: Cantharis lateralis (assembly GCA_963170105.1). Classification (NCBI taxonomy): domain Eukaryota; kingdom Metazoa; phylum Arthropoda; class Insecta; order Coleoptera; family Cantharidae; genus Cantharis; species Cantharis lateralis. The sequence goes on from OY720629.1 coordinate 19,237,066, forward strand.
TTGTAAATAAATATCTTCACATGTGTTATGAACATAATAATAAGCTAGGGGTTGTTTCCAATTATTATAAATCCCTTTGACCATGATAACCAGGACATGTTGTAACGCTAATTAAACCTTTAGCGCACAAAAGGCAATTGCAAAAAAAATGTTATGGACTCACCTCACCTTCTTGTCTATAATACGGCGCTTCGGCTAAACCCAATCGGGAACAATTGGGCGTGGGCGTTTTGCGGAGGGTGAATCCTCCACCAAAACTTTACAAACACAAAACAAAATATGGGCGCCACACGCTTTTTGCCGTAAAAAAAAAAGTTATTGTTCTGAAAGCGAGAAAGCAGATTAAATGAAACAACAGGCAAGGTGATAACATATAATGAAGCAAAATATAAAACAAATAGTATCTCCACACACAGAGTCAATGCAAAAAAAATTAAGAAAAAGGTCAGGCGTAGCTGTAAAGAGAAACGCGTCAGATCTGATACGCTTTTGACAAAAATCATACAATTAGGGCTTGTTTCCCTAATTCCGGCAAACAAAAAAAATTAGTTAGGAAGAATATTATTCTTCTTTCTTCAAAACCGTCTCAAAGAACACGCGCGTATCGTGACGCGACCCAAACGAAATCTTTCACCAAAATTAAATAATAGTTAGTCCTCACCCAGAAGACGATGTTACGCCACTGGTCGCAGGAATGCCACTGTTGTTGGACGCCAAAAGAATGAAATGATATGCTGTAGATAATTTACAGATAAGGAAGCCAGGTTGATCGGCTTGGCTGGAACCTGCTTTACCAAATCACAAAACTAATCTCCTACTGGGTATCCGGAAACCAAAACGCAATTTCTCGCACAATATCCAAATATCTCATTAAATTAACCAGACCAAAATTTTGAGAAAGCCAAACTTGCGCAACTTATCCCCTAAGGTAGTGAAGGCGCCCTGTATCCAAAGCTAACTGACGATCTTCACTGATTCGTTTAGCGCCGATGAATCCCGTTACACGGACTAGGATAACAAAACTATTCCCGTTTTCGGTAGCTAACAAAACGCACTTTTTGATTCGCAAAAATTCGCCGGTTATTCTAACTAATCATGCAATGCGTGCGTTATCGCTCGACCTTCCTTCCTAATCGCCTTTTAAAAATATTTCCAACTTAAAATTTTCGATTGAATTTTTCACTTTTGTCCTTTCTACCGGGTGCTTGCAAAACATAAATGTAAGATATAGATCTTCTGTAGCCGAATTTGCTTAGTGCGCAAATTTGAATGCTACAGCTCCCCCCCTTTCCTTAAGAAATTTACTAGAAAATTTCTACACTATCGGACCTCTTACTTAGCAACGAGCAAAAAAAAAAAACAAATTTAAATTCCCTAATTATTAAATATATACATTTTATTATATGTACAAAAAAAGCTATAATATCTACGACTAAATCTAATCTGATTTTAATCACGACTAAATCATATCTGGTGGCTTAGCTTTCAAGTCTTTACTTGACCATGTGCCTTTTCCCGTCCCATATTCGTCCGCTAATACATATGTCCAAGGGGATATTTTTTTTTTAACATAAAAAGGGCCTATGTACTTAGGAGCTAGCTTTCTGGTGAAATAGTCGGGTGCACTAGACAAAACATGATTCTTACGGTACACTTCTTGACCGATCCTAAATTGTTCAGGTCTTTTTCGAAAATCGTACGCCCTTTTATTTTTTATAGAGGCTGCCAACAATTTCCGTTTCACCAAACTAAACAGCTCTTTCAAATTTTTAACTCTGCATTCATCGTTGATAACCTCGTCATCCCCAAAGACATCTTTCCGCCCAAAATCTTTACCCGACAGAAACATGGACCTTCCGAAGTTCACGAAGTATGGTGTTTGCTGAGTTGCCTCGCTTTTTGAATTTCGAATAGCGCACGCAATCTTTGCTATGTTTTCGTCCCATTCTCTATGATTGTTCTTAATATATGAAGCGATCATTCCCTTAATAGTTCTGTTCATACGCTCAGTCGGATTACTCTGCGCATGAAAATAAGGGGTATATTTGGCCTGAACATCGTACTTTTCTAATAAGCGCTTATATTCTCTACTAATGTATTGGGGTCCGTTGTCGCTGATGGCGACCTTCGGAACCCCAAACATCAAAAATACATCATTTTCCAATCGTTTTACTATATTAGTAGCCAGCGAGTTACGCATTGCAAACACCACAACAAACTTACTGAAATAATCTGTAACCACTAGTAAGAATCTATTTCCGCTTTTCGATTTAGGAAATGGGCCCATTAGATCAGACGATATCAACTCCCACGGTTGAGACGGTTGAGGGTGAGAAAGCATATGCCCAGTAGGCTGTTTGTTAGAAGCCTTGTGCTGAAAGCAAACCTCACAACTTTTGACAAACCTGGCAACGTCGTTTCTCATTTTGGGCCAGTAGTATAATTGTGTTAAACGCGCATAGGTTTTGTAAACCCCCGTATGACCCGATGTAGGTTCACTGTGCGCTTTTACCATGAGTGCCTGCCTCTCCGGTTTGCCAACCACGATTTTCCAACATTCCCAGTTCTTAGCTAAGTTGGGAAACTCGGGTGGCAAATATTTATATAAAGTATCCCCCTCTACCCTCCATTGAGGGTACTTCAATGGTTCGTTCAACACCCTAGTCTTCATGTCCGTGTACCACCGATCATTTGGGACTACGGCTGCCGCGACATCAACTACATCAAGGACTGGAACACTACGACTTAAGGTATCAGGAACGATGTGTTCCTTACCTTTACGGTGAACAATTTGTACGTCGTATTGTTGCATTTTCACAGCCCATCTGGCTAATCTGCCGTTGCAATCTTTGAGGTTTTGCAACCAAACCAAAGAATAATGATCTGTGATCACCTTAACATTAGGAACCCCCTCAATGTACTGCCTGAATCTTTCAAGGGCAAAGAGAACCGCCAGACATTCCCTTTCGGTGGTACTATATTTCCTCTCTTGAGTAGTAAGGGAACGGCTAATATATGAGATGACCTTTTCACCGTCGGGATGCGGCTGACTCAATACCGCAGCAATACCCCACCCGGATGCATCGGTTTGTACCTCGAAAGGTAGACTGTAATCGGGACAACTTAAAACGGGAGCCGTTACCAATTTTTCTTTGATGATCCGGAACGCGTTTTCACAATCGTTAGACCATTGAAATCTTTTATTGGATTTTTTTGAGAAGAGCGGTAAGGGGAGCGATGAGAGTAGAAAACCCTGGAATAAATCGCCTATACCAGCTAAAGGTACCTACTATGCCCCGAACCCCGCTAATGTTCTTGGGTGCCGGAAGCTCTACCATGGCCCTTACCTTATCAGGGTCTATATGAAGGCCAAATTTATTCACCACGTACCCTAAATATTTTAATTGAGAACGACAATACTGGCACTTTTCTCTTTTAACAGTAATGTTCGCCCCCCTTAATCTCTTAAATACTTCATTTAATATCTCCAAGTGCTTTTCAAAGGTCTCAGTGACAATAATAATATCATCAAGATAACAAAATACGTGAGGTAGCAGATCATATCCCAATATTCTGTCCATCAGTCTTTGCCAAGTAGCCGGGCTTGTGGATAACCCAAAAGGCAAACGACAAAATTCCCATAACCCTCGCCCAGGAACCACGAACGCCGTATACTTTCTGGACTCTTCGGCCAGGGGAACTTGGAAAAACGCCGACTTTACATCGACCGACGACAAATACCGTGCGTTCTTTAGTTGGTCCAAGATGTTAGTCACGTAGGGGAGGGGGTAACTATCTTTCTCAGTGACATTATTGAGCTTCCTGTAGTCGACGCAAAACCTATACTCACCGGTTTTCTTTTTTACCAGAATGACCGGAGATGCCCAGGGACTATTGCTCTTTCGAACAATGCCCTTTGAAATCATTTCGTCCAAATGTTGATTGATATGGGATTGGACGACAGGCGATACTGGGTAGTAACGTTGCTTTATAGGTTCAGACGTTGTTTTGATAACATGCTCAACTAATGTAGTGCACCCTAGCTCATCCCCCATCAGATGGTAGTTCTCCTCAACTAACCGATTCAACTGTTCCCTCTGTTTGCAGCTCAAGTCACTCTCATCTTGCAGTGTTTCACCAACTTCGCAACATTCCAGGTCGTTCTTAGCAAAAACCCAACTATCGCTACTAAGGTCTGGGACAATTCCCATCGTTTTCCAAAAATCAACCCCTAGTATCAGTAAATGTGGTAACTCGGGTACCACCGTCACCACCACTAACTTAGTGCGGTCAGCCACTTTCATGGGGAGTGTGCACCGGCCTATACTACGTACCGATTGCCCATTAGCTACTGTGCAGATAGTATCGTCTGACTCCAATTTTACCCCAAACTGATTCAAGTATTTTAATCCCGGAGACCCCATGATTGTGTAACTAGCACCCGAATCTAGTAAACCCTTAAAAGCGTACCCATAAATATCTACCGTAAGAAAAGGTCGCTTATCGTTTCTGGCATGCTCTAAGATATAGTCGAGCATGTGAGTTAAATAATTATTGGTCGATTTTAAGTTGGGCGTCGGTTTAGTTCGACCGTCTAAACGCGACTGGAGTCGTTTCCCGACTGCTCGAGAGAACCCCTCCTAACACCCCTATTATTCTTACTGGAAGTGTTTTCTACTTCGCCATTACAGTTCGGACAATTGCTAATCGTCACCCCCATCTTTTGACAACCGAAGCAGCGGATCCTTCTGTCCCCTGCCCTACAACCTCTCGCGTAATGCCCGGTCTCCCACAATTCCAACAACGGAAACCTGCGTCATTTACACTGTCGACCCCCTTACTATCTCTAGCTAAAGTAGTACCACTATATGCGAGGTCTGGTTCTAGACATTCATTCTTATGCGGAGGCGGAACGTAATTAATAGCCATGTTTCTTTTCAGATCGATTTTTCTACAGCAGTCCACCAACTGTGATATGGACTGAATATCGGTGAATGCTAAGTAGGGTTGATAAAACGGTGCAATATTTTCTAATATAATCTCAAGCTTTATTGACTCAGAAATTTCGACTTGTAAGCGGGAGAACAGGTTTGTCATCACGGCCACGAACATACCTATACTTTCCCCTTTTCCTTGCGTACGCCTTTTGATTTCGTCAAACAGTTTCCTGTCATAATTCGGGGGTAGGTATTCTTCGCGCAACGCGGCTACTAAGCCGTCCCAATTTTGAACCCAAGACCTAACTGATCTAAACCATATGCGAGCCTCGTCAACAAATAACTCCGCGGCTGAATCGAAAAGCTCCGCTCGTGATATACCCCGGGGTACGCGCATTTCCTCAACTCGCTCGAGAAAAGCGTTGAGTGATTCTCCCGAACGCCTTCCAGAAAATTTAACGCCCCAATCTCGTACGGGAAGTGATTTTTGAAAAGGCTTACGAATCGTCACTTCTACCTCCGAATCCGTTGAAGATGCGTCAGATTCGGGTGTCGTCACGGTATTTTCCCGTAAAGATTTTCTAACAGTACTAAGATCAAATATGCTTTCGCGAGGTTTCTTTGCATTTTTCCCTTTACATTTGAAATCGTCGCACAGGGTCAGAAGCTCAGTATTTAGAGACGCTTTCTCTTTATTTTGATCTTCAGTTGTCGCAACCGATCGTCCCAATCTACCCATCGCATGAGCCAGTTTAGTCGAAATTTTCTTATACACGCCATCGCGTTCTACGCCGGAATAACCATCTAACAGCGACCTAATTTCTTGAACACTAGTCTTTACTGCCGCATAATCTGTAGCAAACGTATAAGGGTAGGCCGGTATAGACTCGTCTAACAGTTTTTTGTTTGACAAGGTGGCTCTCAATACCTTCCTTAATTGGTCTGAAGTTTTACCGTTACAATCCGCAGTCGTCCGGACTGTGATTTCATAAACCAACTCGTCCTTACTCAGCCGATCAACATCGACCCTAACTGGGTTCGCCATTACAACTACAAGATGTTGTACCAAATGAAACCAAACAGGCTTATCACACAACAACTTTATGGCAATTCTTTTCCAGTGTCGCACCAAATCTACGCGCAATTTGTGAGCTCTTATATCCCCACAAAACTTCCCACACACGTGTGTACTTCGAGCTGGCAGCCTAAAGCTTCCTATCAAGTGAGAATTAATTAGTACTACTGACCTACTCTGTGTGTGTTTTAACCCGATATCAACATAAACTAAGTCTTGGTATAAAATTTTCCAAGATTAAATTGGTGACCCCGCAGAAATCTAATTGAAATAGGCCCCACGTTGGGCGCCAAATTTTGTAACGCTAATTAAACCTTTAGCGCACAAAAGGCAATTGCAAAAAAAAATGTTATGGACTCACCTCACCTTCTTGTCTATAATACGGCGCTTCGGCTAAACCCAATCGGGAACAATTGGGCGTGGGCGTTTTGCGGAGGGTGAATCCTCCACCAAAACTTTACAAACACAAAACAAAATATGGGCGCCACACGCTTTTTGCCGTAAAAAAAAAAGTTATTGTTCTGAAAGCGAGAAAGCAGATTAAATGAAACAACAGGCAAGGTGATAACATATAATGAAGCAAAATATAAAACAAATAGTATCTCCACACACAGAGTCAATGCAAAAAAAATTAAGAAAAAGGTCAGGCGTAGCTGTAAAGAGAAACGCGTCAGATCTGATACGCTTTTGACAAAAATCATACAATTAGGGCTTGTTTCCCTAATTCCGGCAAACAAAAAAAATTAGTTAGGAAGAATATTATTCTTCTTTCTTCAAAACCGTCTCAAAGAACACGCGCGTATCGTGACGCGACCCAAACGAAATCTTTCACCAAAATTAAATAATAGTTAGTGCTCACCCAGAAGACGATGTTACGCCACTGGTCGCAGGAATGCCACTGTTGTTGGACGCCAAAAGAATGAAATGATATGCTGTAGATAATTTACAGATAAGGAAGCCAGGTTGATCGGCTTGGCTGGAACCTGCTTTACCAAATCACAAAACTAATCTCCTACTGGGTATCCGGAAACCAAAACGCAATTTCTCGCACAATATCCAAATATCTCATTAAATTAACCAGACCAAAATTTTGAGAAAGCCAAACTTGCGCAACTTATCCCCTAAGGTAGTGAAGGCGCCCTGTATCCAAAGCTAACTGACGATCTTCACTGATTCGTTTAGCGCCGATGAATCCCGTTACACGGACTAGGATAACAAAACTATTCCCGTTTTCGGTAGCTAACAAAACGCACTTTTTGATTCGCAAAAATTCGCCGGTTATTCTAACTAATCATGCAATGCGTGCGTTATCGCTCGACCTTCCTTCCTAATCGCCTTTTAAAAATATTTCCAACTTAAAATTTTCGATTGAATTTTTCACTTTTGTCCTTTCTACCGGGTGCTTGCAAAACATAAATGTAAGATATAGATCTTCTGTAGCCGAATTTGCTTAGTGCGCAAATTTGAATGCTACAATGTAAAGCTGGACGAAACGCTTTATTTTTGCCATTATCATCTAAACCAATGTATTCCTGCGATCCAATATTGTAAAATAAATGAGATTTAATTGAAATTTCATCAAGACAAATACAACAGATCTTATCCTCCTGACAAAAATTATCAAGTTTTATTTTAATAGCTTGGAAAAGTGAAATATTAATACCTGGTGAAAAACAAAAATGTTCCGTTACCCTTGAAAGAGACCGTTTCGAAGGTAAAATAAATAATTGCGACAAACTTCTATTGGACTGGACTTATAAAATATAATTTCAAACATACTTGATAAAATTCTTTCGAGTAGCGTCGATCCTTTGGTTTCAGCTTAAATAAATGAGCCTGTGTTTTTAAAAAATTTACCACATTTGGGGGAAACAAGTTGTCCACACATTCTATAGAATTTTCCATATTTACATTTACGATGGGACGTGCTCTGAGGGCTACTGCTTGATTTTCCATTCTCAAATTAGTACGTTGAACCATTTTTAATTTGCTCCTCAGTTTTTCTTTCCTTGGTGTGTGTGCAGTCATAGTCGAAGGGGTTTGTGTTCCAGTTGAGTAGGGGAGAGTCGGGTATTGGTGCGCACTTAAGCCAAAGTTGTAATATTTCAGAAATGACAAAAAATTGGACTTCTAGGTTTGTCATCAAGATTCATCAAGGGTTTGACTGTATTATTCTATAATAAATTTTAAGTAAAAATGCCCATTGTGACTTTAAAATACGAAATGTGAAAAACTGGCACTGCGCACAATTATACGATGTATGCGGCTAATGGTGCGCATAGGTAGGATAATCGTGCGCATTGAAAATGAAAACAAACAAGACAAATTATTGAACGTAGAAATATTATTATTTATTTAAATGCATCTCTCATTCTCATCCGACTCAATATCGTCTAACTCATCGTCGTTACATAGCTTACTGTCTGAAATATCTTCAGATTCACTACTAGCTTCGAAGACTTTTCCTTTTGTACCTTTTTTAATTTTACTACCTTTTATAATATTTTTGCCTTTTTTTTCCTTTTGCTTGTTTTTCTTATAAGCGCCTTAGCGCCTTTGAATGGCTGGTAGAAAATCTTCGTGCATTGCGCACGATTAGCCGACAGTGCCAGTTTTACCTGTAATTAGTATAAATCATTGAAATACGTTTTATTACCTAAACTACCTATATCAGGGTGAAGGAGATTCATTAAGCAATGTGTTAAAGCATACGATAATAAAAAAATGGAAAAATGGAAATACTTACGGCTTATTTTCTCTGAGACGCAAACTAGTATAAAACATATCTAAACAAAGAAGCCACCATTGTGGATAAGTCAGGTTTAGTGAAGTATCTTATATATTGCTGTGTATTATTAAATTCCAAAATTTATCCAATAAAATATAAAATTAAAATTTTCCCATTAAATTAAATTTTCTTTCAAAATACAAAATCTGAATACACGTGATTCCTTTATCACCTCCGTCCGTAGCAAATTTTCTTATCCACTGATTAATCCGTCCTTGTAAATATAATTTCCAAAAAATCTTCCAAAACCATAAATTTTACTTTTAATTATTATTAATTTTTATTTCCACTACATAAATAACTCAAAAAAACAATTTTTTTCATATTTTCTAAATTTATTTTCAATTTTATATCCAAATTTTTAACAGCCAACAAAACCGCGTCCGCTCGACATTATCTCTCTCGAACGACTGCTTATCATCCCTTTCCCACCTTACATTTTCAATTAAATTATTTTAAATTATAAATCACTCCACAAATTATTAAATTACAAATCATTATAAATTTCCCCACTAGCGGGTATACAAATTTTTTTAAACAAAAAAAAAAACAAAAATTTTTAAAACAAAATCAACTCTTTCAAAACTCAAACTAAAAAAATATTAGAGCTGATTTGAAACATGACATCTGCCCCCTAACATCTTTGTTAATTAGTAATACGTTTACATGTTGTATTTAATTACAAAAATGTTACTCATGTTTCAAACCTTCAAGTTATAAATAACTAATCGTACATTAAAATTTGTTTTTAATTTCAAATTATTATCAAAACTTTCAAAAATCACTAAATTTTTCTTTTTCTTTTTACTCTTGTCATCCGTCATCCATTGTGTTCATCTCCATCGAAAATATTTCCACATGACCATTTTCTTAGCACTTGTATGAGGCTTGGGAAGTGGCCAATTTATCGCATTGCTCTTCATCTCGTTCACGAATTTCTTGTTTTTATTTTGTCCATGTTGATTTCTACTTTTCTTGCTAAATTTTCTTTTTAGTCCACATTTTTCCTTCTTAATTGGACCAATCTTTCTTCTGTATCCAAATATTATTTTCCTTCTCTCCTTGCTCTTCATTTCGTTCACGAATTTCTTGCCTTTTTTTTGTCCATTTTGTATTATGATTTCATTTATTTCTTCTCCATTTATTGTAGGATATTCCTTAAATGTAACATCTACAAACTTGTCATTAATCTTTTTTATATCTTCAGCGTAAACGGTTTTTAATTCTTCAATTTCTATTTCATTGTTTTTTGTTTTAGTATTTACTTCATTTATGTCTGACGTTAGCTCATCTTTGACCTCGCTGGCAGATTTATTTAAATTTATTTCTTGTTGTACGATTTTTGTTAATAATTCATCTCTTACTTCATCGATCTTATTGTTAGTTATCTCGATTAAATTTTTAAATTTTTCTTCTCTATTTTTATTTGATCTTTCTTCCATTTCTCTCATTTCTTTGATCAATTCTTGCATTAATTTTTTCATTATTGTTGTAGTGCCTTCCATTTTAAATAATTTATTTACTCTCAGGGTCTAAAAGTAAGTTCAAATCTCATCAAGCCCTTCACGTTGGGATGCCATTAAAAATGCTGTGTATTATTATAAATTCCAAAATTTATCCAATAAAATATAAAATTAAAATTTTCCCATTAAATTAAATTTTCTTTCAAAATACAAAATCTGAATACACGTGATTCCTTTATCACCTCCGTCCGTAGCAAATTTTCTTATCCACTGATTAATCCGTCCTTGTAAATATAATTTCCAAAAAATCTTCCAAAACCATAAATTTTACTTTTAATTATTATTAATTTTTATTTCCACTACATAAATAACTCAAAAAAACAATTTTTTTCATATTTTCTAAATTTATTTTCAATTTTATATCCAAATTTTTAACAGCCAACAAAACCGCGTCCGCTCGACATTATCTCTCTCGAACGACTGCTTATCATCCCTTTCCCACCTTACATTTTCAATTAAATTATTTTAAATTATAAATCACTCCACAAATTATTAAATTACAAATCATTATAAATTTCCCCACTAGCGGGTATACAAATTTTTTTAAACAAAAAAAAAAACAAAAATTTTTAAAACAAAATCAATTCTTTCAAAACTCAAACTAAAAAAATATTAGAGCTGATTTGAAACATGACAATATATCTAATAGTGCATATGTTTGTCAAGAGATGACTCCCGAATAACAATTTCGAAATTATAACGGTCGGTTGTGGAAATAAAGGCATGCGCACGATTAGCCGCTGCGCACGATTACCCGACTCTCCCCTACAGTGGTGATCTTGATCTTTCTCTACCTACAATTTAAAAATTTGTTTTATATTAACTTCAAAACTTTGTGGGGAATCTTGGACTTAAGTGGAATAATAAAACAATTTTATTGATCAACGTTTCGAGGTCTTTATTTCCTCTTCTTCAGAATCTAAAACAACAACAGTCCCGTACAACAAAACAAGTAGCGTCTTATGGTCAACTTACCAATAAGGCAGTCTTATGTGATGTATAACATTGACATACATTAATAGGAAATCACCAATCAAATTACAAAATTACGCAAAAATTACACAATTCCAAAAATCGTCAAAACGTAAAATTTCTAAATATATTATAATCCACACATATGCCACAATCACACTACATATCTACAAAACACGCAATCTACTCAACACACATAAACACTTTCACCTTTACATATAACAGTAATAAATCATAATAACAGTCCCCCACAACGTTCATCCCTCCTGATAATCAACATCAAAAACTCATCCATCCACTCAACGATCACCCCGGTTCCAGAACTCCACTATAGATCTTGCTTAACTTCAGCGCATCTTCCCTATAGTTAACACAATTATTGGTTTTTATGAAATACATTTCACTAATATTTCTTTTTAGTTTCGAAGTTTCGAAATCCAAAACCCTAACGTTATCGAAATCAAAATCATGTTTTTGTTCGGTATGGTGTTCTACTAAAGCCGTGTTTTTTTCTTCATTTTCTATAGTTGTTTCTCTTCTCTTCCCATCTTTTTTTCCCTCTGCCACCTTACAATCTCTCTTGTGTTGGTATTGCAATGTTATTTTTGTAAAAATAATTAAACTAGTTTGCAACCTATCAGTGCCCATCAACTCAATCGGAAGCGAACTCCCAATCCCAGTAGTCGGTTCAAATCACAAACTACTAAAATACCTCCAAAAAAATATTCTTTCTTTAAAACAAAATATAATTTCCTTGCATAGAAAATAAAAATTATGTGTAAAAAATAATGAAACAAAGACAACAATTCAATATAAATGTGAGGAGCGATAAAGATTCCAATAAACTGTATTTTCAAATACGGTTGATATCGTCGATAAATTTTCGTGTATAAAATATGCTAATAAAATTCTATTAAAATTATTGCAAATTACACGAATTATAAAATGTAAAAAAAAAATATTTAGCACTTAGCTGTGTAATCGCTGCTGCTGAGAAGACCTCAAATTTAAACGATCTGGGAAAATTTCAAAAAAATGGCACCAAAACTCAGGAAGACACCCTTTCACCTCCGAAACTCGATCAAGAAGACCTTATCTTCCCTTGCGCAAACGCCTTGGTCTTCGCACTCTGAACAATATACAGGGCATCATTAAAATGTTTAAACAAATTAACTCTGCCCTGTTGAAATTAAAAATGATGATTGCATCTTCCCCAAAAACAATATAAAAGAAACAAAATATCCAACTCTCTTAAAATTCGAAAATATAAAACAGAATTTTGTCTGTTCCATGACAGTATATTCTTTGTCTCAAATATTGTTTGGTCTGCCCTATGTAGCTTTTTTCGCAATTTAAACACGGTATCTCATAAATTAATTCTGACAAATCATTTTTGGGGATAGTATCTTTTAATCTGGACAATAACTGTTGGTGAGTATGTAGGTTATATATTCCCAACTTACAATGGTCTGTAAGGGTGAATTGAATTCTCTCCGTTAACCCACGTATATAGGGGAACCTGAAATAAGGAGTAATTTTTCTGTTTTCATCAGTTTTACTCTGACATCTGTCTTTTTTGCTTACACTTTTCCATTGTGAGTTTATAAACCATAAAGGATAATTGTTTCGTTTCAGAATATCTGTTATTTTTGTTTTGTTATCTTGGTGGAAATCAGGGTGTGACAATCTTACCACTCTTTTTATGAAACCCTTTACCAATCCCTTCTTTATACTATTATGATGATATGAGTGATAATCTATCATCCGATTGGAATTACTAGGTTTGGTGTACCAGTTCGTAATTACCAACCCGTCGGGCTTCCTAATGACCATAATGTCTAGGAACGGGACTTCATTATTTTTCTCAATTTCCATGGTAAACTCAATTCCTGTATGATAATTATTAAACTTATTTAGGAGGTCGACTTCCTTTCCACATGGAACTGCTGAAAGGGAATCATCCACATATAGCTTGAAAAACGGCACATTAAATGACAAACCCTCCAACACCTCAATTATATGATATAATTTACTCGTTGATTGGTAAATATAGGTACAAAATTACAAAATTACAAAAATAAAAAATTAATTTGACACTTGTCTTGTCTTACTTGGTACGAGACATTCCTCTCGAGGTGTACATGTAAACCTTTTTGGTGTCGAATAAGGGATTCCTACATTATAAATTCCTGTAGAAGTTGATGGGATCGCTAGCTCCTCGCTTATTCCTGTTAATGGTAAAAAATTACAAAAATTCTAAATTTAAATAAAATTTCAGCTTGTATTCCCTAGTACAGGATATTCCTCTTGAATTGCTTCTGCTAATCTTCTCGATGTTGTAGGGATCTCTACACTAGAAATTCAGGTCGAAGTTGATGGGATCGCTAGTTCCCTTACCCTTATTGGTGTATTCCATTGGAAATGGAACTGCATAAACGTAAAGATTCCTACGTATGGCAGTTTTGTAGAATTTATCTTCGAAGTGTACAGCACACACTCTATGATAAGAATTATACAAATCCAACTTTTTTGCTAACAAATTGTTGTTGCAAAATTCCACCCACTGCTTACATCTCTCGCTATCTTTTGGAAATTTATGAAGTACAACACCCATTCCAGATCGATTTTTACAAAAACGTACTGCACAGGAATTATTACTCATAATTTCTTTTTAGTAGACTAATGCCCGGTTTCACCAACCTTCGTCAAGGCATTTGATCGACGTCAAATGGTTTGACGCTCGTTAACTCATGAAAATCTGTTTCACCATTGCAAAATGTAGTTAACGTTGGTCAAAATTACTTTCAAATTTGACCGTCAAATATTTAACGGCTCGTTTATTTACTATTGACTTGCGTGTTGCAGTTTTGGTTGATCATTTTCGCAAATATTTTTAAATAAATTACACGAATTGAACTTATATTTTAAAAAAACTTTAAAATTGTAATATTTTAATTATGTTTTTTATGTTCAACATTTAATATTACTTAAAGGTTAAAAATTATAACAATTTTGATGCAGAGAGTCTTTACATATATACTCCTATGCAACAATTACTTTTAACATTACGGTTTTCTTATGTTCATTAATTTTCACTTATTTAACAGCCATATTCATAGACAAGGCCTTACTGATACTTAATACTTAGCTTTTTAAATTGACACTTATGAACCGAGTAAATAAAGTTGCATCAAAAACAAATTCGACGCGAAATGCCTTACTTAGAACTTATTACTTGTCTATGAATCTGGGCGTAAAACCAATTATAACCCTACTTGACAAACTTGTCTGTTTCAATAATAACTGTCAAAACTTGGAGCCAAGAGGAAATTAGAAATTTGATATTTCATTGCAGCCAATATAAATAATACTTGGTTACAAATTTAACAAACGTTAAATTTGACGATAGTTTTTTAACGAAAGATCAGTGTTTGTGAAAGGCGTCAAAATTTGACGGAGCGTCAATTTGATCAGCGTCAAGGCATATTTAACGAAGGTTGGCGAAACCGGCCATAAATATTCAAAAATTCACTCGAAATATTCACAGAGCTCGATTTTATAACAACCGTTATCACTTGTTAATAAATTCGAAAGAGCGCCAAATGCAAGTGTATATTGCCAAGTTCGAAAATTAGTAAGTCAATTCGATATGCGTCAGAATTTCATTAAATTTTGAAATTTCGAAGAAAAGTTGGAAATAAACCCTTTTTTTTTCTTATTTTAAGGTGGCTGATATTACAATTTTATTAAAGAAATGTCATTATAGAATTCATAAATTTATTTTAAATCTCCAAAATTTGATTCCCTTCCATCAAATCTAGTGAATTTTAATTGATTTGACATCAATGTAACAAGTTGTAAGAAACGCGACATCTGTTAACCCATGTAGATACTCAACCTCGACTTTGACATGCGCACGAAAATTTGGAACCGCAAAAAGATGCGAGTGTCCCTACTGTCTTAAATTACTTATACTATGATATTATAGCAACTAAGGGTCGTATTCACTAACTCATCCTTTACAATAAGATCCTTTCCGTAAAGGCAAGGTATTTGAAAGGATCCGCTTAAAAACGCATTTTTGGATATCGCTTCCCTGCCAAATAGCACTGTCGTGTACACTTCCTGGAAAGCGTGCATTGATATTCAGAATATTTAAGTCCAAATCACAAATCTAAAAACTCATTTTTAAGTTCTACAAATAAAAGTGCAAAATAAGAACTTACAAACTGAACATTTAAACTAAAAACATTCTTCCTGTTTAAAAAAGTTAAACGAGGGAATGCCAAATCGCCTAATTTTAAAATATTTCCACTTAAATTTACATGTGTGCAGTCGATACATCCATTTATCCCTGGTATTCCAGAATATGCATAAAATGAATTTTTTATTGCAGTTATTTTTTGCAAATTCTGCGGAAATTTAATTAGGTGGTGCATTCTATGCACTAAAACATCGACAACTTTATGAATGGCTCTACTGGCAGATGGATGTGACATTGGATTTTTGTAATCTTGGCCAGCAGATTTTTGGTAACTCCCATGTGCCAGAAAATGCAAGGTACCAACTAACTACACGAATGTTTATAATCATTTAAAGCTCAAACGTTTAAAGGGTGGGTCAAATTTACCATTACTACAACAGGAATTTTTGTGCATCTGCTATTTGAAGTCTGTAAATCAGGCTGTATTTGAAGAAACAGCCAGAAGGCAACTTCCCTGGTGAACCGATACTGTCCCCGAAACTCTTCTTCGCCAATTGAAAATGGATCACTGGCATCTCTTAACAGTCTCCTTAATTGTGCACTTTCTTTTCTACAACAATATAGAAAATTATAATTATGCTCGGATTATTTTATATGACTATAATATAATTAATTTTTAATTTAAAAAAAATACGTGTTAGGAAATCGTTTCATAAGAACTTTTTTTTTAATTTACACTTTATAATAATTATTAACAAAACCACATACCTTTTGCGTAATTCCTCAAGAATATTATGCAATTGATTATTCATTTTGAATATTAATTTACTTTTTAAGTTCACATTCACTAATAAAAATGACACTTCAATTTCCTTAAAGGCGCCTAATGACAATCCCTTACGTAGAGGATCAACTTGGTGTACTTTGACGCTGATAACGGATCCTTTCGAGTTACAGAATGAGCAAATCCTTTACCTAAAGGCATCCCTCGCCGCGCCGTTCCGTAAAGATCGATCTTAAAGGACAGCCTTTAACTAAAGGATCATTTGTTATTACAGAATAGGTTTTGCCTTTACGTAAAGGCATCCTTTCCGTAAAGATCCTTTAAGAGTTAGTGAATACGACCCTTTTAGTAGTCGTACAGCACGTTTGGAATTCTTAAATTTACAACGGACGCGCATGTATGGATTAACGAGAACCCGAAAAATAAACTATAAAATAAAAATAACCCCCCACCGTAGGAAGTTTTTTATATACGCCACTGGTATAGAGAACGTAATAAGTTGCTCAAAGCATCTAAATCATCTGCTGACATACGGTAAACTTGCCTAAATCGTACCTGCTAAGGAGAAAGTGTCATAAATGTCTAAAATATTAATGAAAAAAATAAATTTGCAGCAACTTTAATTAATGCGGCTAATATTTGAACATAATAAAATATAAAATAACTTATTTTGACATAACAAAAAGGAACAATTAAAAAACATTACAAAAATACGATTTAAGATGATAGCTCCTAAATCGTACTAGACTATGCCGAAATCGCACCATAGCCACTTTCGCCTTTTGGTAACCCAATTTCTCTTTTTAAATTATTGTATCCTTTTTAACGCACGGCACATAAAATTTAAAATATAGAACGGGACAAAAAAACAAACGCATCGTCAGTTTGTTAACATTTCCCTCTTATAACCTTACAATATTGTGCTATGGATTCCTCCTCGTCAGTCATGTATCATTTTCCTAACTTTTAAGTAAATAACCATTTCCTTAATTTTCAAAAATTCTTAGTCTCTCAAAATATTATTATTATCATGCTTTGTTTAGATTTTGTATAATAGTATTACATTTTATATATTACATGCTAAATTTACCACAATATTTACTTGAAATTTATTTTTTACGTTAATTTCTACTTGGATGTAAATTTCATTTAAATTGGAAATATAAATAGATATCTATACCACTACTATTTTTGTATTTTTAAAAATAATTTTTTCCACACACATCTATACCGCCCGCAACATTCATGGAGTTGGTGAGTGCCATATTTGACAATAGTTTCTTCAGTTTTGACGGACAATTCTATTCACAAATGGTCGGCTCGGCTATGGGAGATCCATGCAGCCCCATCTTTGCAAACTTTGTCATGAACGACCTGTTGTGTAGTTTCTTTGGAGCTGTAAGTTTTGAGTTGCCTTTTCTTATCTTGTATGTGGATGATATTTTCACCGCTGTGCCGTCCAGTGAGGTCTCAAACTGCCTCTCCTTACTTAACTCTTACGATCCCCTTCTGGATTTTACTAGTGAATTAGAGTCTGAGCGTGCTATTCCCTTCCTGGATCTGCTGGTGTTGAGACAATTGGATGGTACTCTTGTCACAGATGTTTATCGTAAACCATCATCGACGGACAGACTTTTGAATTTTTACTCGATCCACCCTCTTCAACAGAAGATCAGTGTCGTCACAGCTATGAAGAACAGGATTTTTTCTTGCGTTCCTCGTGAACGTGTGGGCACCAAGCTACATGAACTCAAGCAGCAGCTTCTCGTGAATGGTTTTCCGGGAAGACTTATCGACCGTACCCTCTTCGGAAAAAGCATGAGGAGATCTGACGTATTGGACTCGCGGGTGAACTCATCTTCCTTGGTGAATAGCTTACTGCAGGGTCTCATTTCACCCGTGGCTGGCTACCAGAATAAAAAGTGTCCTAAGTCAGTCGCCAGCTGAAAGCAAAGTTACTTTGTCGTTCCACAATCGTTTTTCTCTTGACAATTTGGTTTTCTCTAAAACAAAAGACAAGGTTCCGACCCTGGAAAAGAGTAATTTGGTTTACTGCATTGATTGCAGTTGTAACGCGAAATATGTGGGCCAAACGAAACAACGTCTTATTAATAGAGTTAAACAACATCAGTATGACGTCAGAACCGCCACTAAGAAGACTGGTTTGGCCCAACATCTGATTGACAACTTACATGCCTTTTCTTCTGATGATGTTAGGGTGCTAAACTACGAAACCAATTATTGCAGAAGAACCTTCTTAGAAGCCGCATACATCTCTGTCACAGAAAATAATATCAACAAACAAACGGATTATAAATATATTAACATGGGATATAGGAACTTGCTAAGAAGCTACATAAAGAAGATTGAAGATTTGCCACCTTGAATCTGGTGTTTTCTCAGTGTGTCGTTTTTTCGTGTTGTTACTTTGCATGTCTTTCGATGTTGCAGTGCTTTCCTGTGATTTTGCACAGTTTCTTGCTTACTACTTTATGACTTTTTATTTATATTTTATATAGTTTTTGGAAAAGTTTTGTACTTTGTTTTTTGAGTTTTTGTTTTATGGACTTGAAACACTGCTGGATGGACCGACTTGTTTTGCCTTTACCAATGCATTTACGCACACACTGTGTCCTTATTTTAGCTTAGTGACTTTGTATTACAACTTTATTAATGTTATTGTTAGGTTTTCACATGTTCAATTTTATCGATTACCTGTTTGTGGTTATGTTTGTCACGTTTTGAATTTTTAAATTTTATTGTGATTGTGTATCCTACATGCCACTGGAAAAGATTTTTTACAATTTTTATATTGACTTGGTTGGGGTGCCACCTGACAGAAGTGTGTGCCGATATCTCCTTATTTTGTATGCGTTTAAAACAACCACCATCATTGGCTGTTCGGTAGGTGTTTCGTCCCCTTGTCATTGAGTTGATGTTTGTATTGCCCTATTTTTGTTTTTAGTCCTGAAGATGGTTTATTTAGTATAGCCGAAACGTCGACCAACAGCTTTTTTGTTTTATTTGCGCACCACTGACCCGATATTCCTTTTCTAACTATTACTGGATAAAGTTAAAAAACGAAATTTTTGAAATAATTTTTATTTTAGAAATAAACAAACCTCGCACTGTAAATGGTATGCTAACTTACCAAAAAAGATTTAAACAAGGTGGAACTCGGATGACCGCAGTTCTAAGGCTTCTATACATCTCCTTTCTTTCTGGAGTAATTGTAAAGGAAACCTCGATTTGATTCATTAATATGAATTAAGTGCAAATTACTCTTAAATCGCTCCCCAAATATTTTTGTACTTTATATTTTTATCATATTTAATAAATTCACCAATCACGGAAAACCACTACTTTTCGATTTATTCTTAATGAAAGAACGGATTAAAAAAATAATAAACCGATCATTTATTATTGGTATTATAGTTTTACTATATAAGAAAAAAATACGCTAGAAAATTAAGGATTTGCTGAAAGTTTGCTTGACCTTTTAATAATTATATTTATATTGCAGTGTTCCACTCGTAAAAAGAAAATATTGTGTGATTTACCAACCATACAATAAATTGTTCTATTTATTCATTATGAAATTTTTATAAAAGACATACAATAAATACTTGTTTACCTAGTATATTACTCCGTAGTCGGGTAAAAATAAAAGTCGGCATTATATTATATTAATGTTACCAACCTAAAAATTGATTATGCGGACGGACGGACACGGGACCAGAACATATAAGGCTTCTTCATATACTGTGTATAGAAGCCTAAAAAGTTAAGTAATTTTTATTGAAAAAAGTAAAAGTGACCCAAAGGTAAAACCTAGTGACCTTTCAAGACCTGGCGATTCCATTTTTTTTATCAAAATTTTATAAGATGCTTACTTCACGGAGGTCACACATGATATAAATGTTTGTAGTACTTAAGTATTGGCCATAATTATAGCAACCAACTAATTAAAAAATTATAAATTCAATTAAAAGAAAAATTTGAAATCATTAAGGACCTTCTACCATTACAATCGATTTGTTATTATCTTTTGAAGTATATCCTACGTTTTGGAAGATTCAGAAAAAAATAAAAGAGAGATAATTAAAAAAATGTTTTTAATGCTGCATTATGCATTGGACAAAATTATAGCAACTTTTAAAATTGTTTATAAATTATCAAAAAAATATTAAAAGCATAAAAGAAAAACACAAATATTAATACTTTGTATAATATTCTTTTGCCCTGATAACTTGAGCACACCTTTTTGGCATGGATTCAATCAATTTATTGATAGTATCACTTGAAATATTAACCCAATTGTTTTGAAGTGCTGTATGCAGTTCATTCAAGCTTTTGTAGTTTTTCTCGTGTACTATTTTGTTCTAGGATTTCCCAGAAGTTTTATATTGAGTTTAAATTCGGTTACTGTGACGGCTAAGGTAAAACTTTAATTTTTTCTTTGCTTTACCATGCTTTAACTAACTTAGAGGCGTGCTTTGGGTCGTTGTTATGCTGAAATACAAACTTTGGTGGCATTTTTGGCACATGGTGGCACCATATTATGATAACATGACATCTTTAAGAATATTTTTATACATAAATTGATCCATTATACCGTTAATACGATGAACTGGTCTCATACCAAAACCTGAGAAGCACGACCATAACATCATCGATCCTCCTACGTGCTTTATTGTTGCGTAAATATACTTGGGATCTAATATTTTCCTTTGAGGACGCTATACACGAGCTATTCCAGCACTTTTGTATAGATTAAATTTGGATTCATCAATGAATACAACTTTTTTCCACTCATCGACTATCCAATGCTTATACTGTTGAGCAAATTCTAATCTAGTCTTAATATCCTTCTTAGATAATAATGGGTTCTTTGCAAGACGACGACTAAATAACTTTCTATCAACTAATCTTCTTCGAATAGTCTTGTAATTTACATTTAAGTGATCAGTTTCATTTAAATAGGCCAAAATTTTTGAAGATGGCAGAAACGGTGATTGTTTTGAAGCGTTGAAAATACGTCTGTTAGTTCATTTCGTGGTTTTTCTTGGCCTCCCTAAGTTTTTTATTGGTGTCATATCTAGCCTATGTCTATATGCACTAATTATTCTTGATATAATTGATTTATTCAAGCTTAAATATTTTGCTATGTCAATTTGTTTCACATCATCATTATACAAGCTAACAATTCGTTGCCTTAAATCTACCGAAATTGTTTTTCTGCAACCCATCTTTAAAAACACTCTTTTATCAAATAAAATACTTTCCTCTATGAAATACTGCAAGAAACTGATTAAATATCATGAATTAAAAAAGTTGCTATAATTATGACCATGCAATTTGTAAGCTATAATTGCAACAAGCTGATAAGATACTGTATTATAGCTACCTGAAGAATTTTTACTATGCAGCAATATTAATATATATCATTAGTATATCTTCATAGTCATTTCATCAAAAAAATACAATTATTTGTATAAGTAAATCGTGAATTATTATTTGTTAAGATTTAGTTGCTATAATATTGGCCAATACTGTATGCATTGCATTAGATATATATTTTTCATCTTATCCTTTCTTCTGCAATCCGAACATTTTTCTATAATCCGTACATTTTATTAGTTGTGTTCGGATTATAACTATTTGTGCGGACTACTGAGGTTTTCTTCTTTTGTTCGGATTACTGGATGGTCGGATTATGGTGTGTTCGGATTACCGAGACTGCACTGTAATTGGATTTTATTTATACATAGCGTAAAACGCTTCGCTTTTGTCGGGTGTCCCACGACACCTTTCGTTTTTTTAAATTTGGTACACTTATTTGTAACACTTGCATAAATATTTTGGCAAATTTTTGTAATGATGACATTTCTGAATGTCGAAGTAATGACAAACCCGTATCTTGCATTTACCTCAATGTAAAAACGTAACTTGGACATTTTTTATCTCGATAACTAAGAACAGGATTAAGTTCAAACTTGGAGAGAATTTTCTTTATTATAGTACTAATAATATACTGTAAAAATTTCACAAACTTCTCATATACTGAAATTTCCTTCTTAACAACCTTAATAATGAGTAGTTGACTTTTTTTATATTGATTATTATTATTATGAATTAATTGATATGACTTAGTAGTCGTACAGAAAGTATAGTCTGGAGCACGTTTGGAATTCTTAAATTTACAACAGACGCGCATGTATGGATTAACGAGAACCCGAAAAAAAACATCTAAATCATCTGCTGACATAGGGTAAATTTGCCTAAATCGTACCTGCTAAGGAGAAACTGTCATAAATGTCTAAAAAATTAATGAAAAAAATTCAATTTGCAGCAACTTTAATTAATACGGCTAATATTTGAACAAAATAAAATATAAAACCTTACAATATTGTGTTATTCCTGCCATGGGTAATTCGGACAGTAATCTACCTGTTATTAAATCATAACCAGGAGCTTTGGTCTTATTTATTCTTCTTATCTCTTGCTCGACTTCGGTTTTCTTGATTTTTCTTATTGGCAGCGACATCTGTAGAGGGGCATCTAGGTATTGTTCGACATCTTTATCTGGTTCGTTAGAATGAGGTTGGAAGACTTCCATTAGATGTTGTGCAAATCGTTCAGCTTTTTCTATATTTGATCTTGCCCAAGAATTATTTAGATTTCGAATAGGAGAAATGGTCATTTTTGGTGGTCTTTTGAATAGTGATTAAATGTTTCATTTTTTGTTTCTTTAATTAATCTTTTTAGTTTATTTGCAATTCTATTGAAATCTGTTTTATCTCTAGGATTTTTACTTTGGTGCCATTTAGCTCTTGCTTTTCGTTTTTCTTTGAGAATTTGTCGTATTTGCATAGGTGTGTTATCCATATTATCTGGTTTATCTTCTCGTATGGGCGTTGCTTTCCAACTTGCGTCTTGTACTGTTGTTATAAAGTGATTTGTTGCCTCATCTAATTCTTTATTTGTTTTAATAGGCAGTGTGAAGTCTAGTTTTTGCGTTATAAGTTCTTTAAATTGGTTCCAGTTGGTTCTCCTATTATGAAGAGTTATTTTTTGCCGTTTTCTAATAACTAAATTACTAATCGTCAATAGAACTGGGGAATGATCAGAGGTCAGTTCTAGACTATAAGTTACTATAAATTGTAGGAAAATAAAATTTCACTGCGTAAAATCGTAGCATTTTATTCCATAACAGTACAAATATTTTGCAATATAAACAGTACTTGGACATACGCGATCGATATGCCATTTTTTTTGTATTTATCTTGTATTGTATTTAACTTGTATACTTATCAATGGCAGCCTGGGTAAAATCGTGGAATTCTTCCTTATTTAAATACAAGTTGACATGACGATTTCAGCCCTTTGGTCCCACCCGAACGGTATGCCAATGGTTTTCCGAGTAAATTTTATATTGAATTTCATTGCAAAACACATGGCAGCCTGGGTAAAATCGAACCAAACCACCTCATTTTCGAACAAATGGCGAATCGTTTTTTAACATGAGCATTTTTTTATTCATGGATTATTATGATCAGAATACACGGAAAATATTGTCATCTCAAAGGCATACTGCGTAAAATCGTATTCCAAAATCTGTCACTATCTCCCGGTCTTACATTTTATGTATTACATGCTAAATACCACAATATTTACTTGAAATTTATTTTTTACGTTAATTTCTACTTGGATGTAAATTTTATTTTAATTGGAAATATAAATAGATATCTATACCACTACTATTTTTGTATTTTTAAAAATAATTTCCTAATAACAATTTATTACCATATCAAAATTATATTAATAATAATTGGATTTTATTTATACATAGCGTAAAAAGCTTCGCGTTTGTCGGGTGGCCCACGACACCTTTTGATGTTTTTTATTTGTTGTATTTGTAAGAATTATTAAGTTTTTCAGTCTTAGCTAGCATAAAAATAATTAAGCAAATTATGTTTTTTAAATAAATTCAACTCAATTAAGCACAGATTAATGTATTTACACTAAAAATACGCATTTTGAAAAATCTCACGTGAGATTAAGGGGGGGGGGTGTCAAGCCAAATCTCACAACATCTCACCAAGGGGGAGGGGGGCTCTAAAAATCGCCTCACGTAATTAATGGACGCCCCCTATGTATCTATGTATGTCTATAAATTGCTGTCACGGCATTTATTGTTTTTTCAATCAACCAATAACATTTTTTATAAATTTATGTATTAATAATTAGTTAGATTATTATTCGCATTTTACACTACCAATAGGTGGCGCTTTACTAAAACAATATGTCCGACTTAATGCGGTATTGACGGCTATAAGCTATATAGTGAAGTTTGCGTTGTTTTCTTTGGAAAGCGTGTTTTTTAAATCAATTTGGTTTACAATAGTTAATTTTACTATTTAAATGATATTTAGTGGTAAGTATATAAAGAAACACTTAAGAAAAGACTGAAATACTCTTACAGTAGCGTTCAAAAGTAAGTTGTCAAACAATTTTTTTTAAAGAACTTTTTCAAATTTGAACATTTTTCATTCATTATATAGAAAGTTAGAGTTATACCTTTTAATTTAAAAGCCTATAAAAACTAATATTACAAAAATGAAAGAAAAATGTTGAAATATAAAAAAGTTCTTGTAGAAAAAACTGTTTGCCAACTTACTTTTGAGCGCTACTGTATTTCATAATTTATTCAATGTTGAAAACTAATTGTTAAATTTTCTTTTAGAGGAAATGGCTACTGAAAATGAACCATTATTACTTTCATTAGTCAAAATATTTAATTATTTAGATGCTCTGCCGTCTTCTAGATGTATCAATGAGGGAGAAGCAGTTTTAAATGCGAAACACCTTGTCACATGTGGAATTAAACACCAAGATGCAAATGCTATCGAAATATTTGCTTTGTGCTTGCAGACCACTGCTTTAATGGAAAAACCTCACGAAATTCAATGTGCTTTATTAATAAAGAAGGTAATTGAAGTCAAAAGTGCATTATGCACTTGTAAAGCTGGAAATTCTGGTCGCTGCAAACATATTTCTGCAGTATTACTACTGTGTATAAATGTGTATAAATCCTCTTTTTTAAAATGTAGAAAACATACACGTAAGGATCGAGTAGCTGGAGTTGCCCGTAATAAAACTCGTTCCCATGCAAGTTTACGATCGATTTTTTCGATCAAATCAAATTTATTGGTTATCCGCACTAACCTACTATTTTTGCGTGGAAACGTATGAAAACTAAAAATTTTTGTTTGGCCCGACCTGCTATGACACCCATAAACACTACAATTTATATTACTATATTTACTTTTCAGAATTTTATCCATATTGCTTAAAAAACCACTTAAAACTTAGTACACACTCAAAGCGAAATACACACCAATTACCGTTTATGCTAGTTACCGCAAAGGACACTACGTGGCGCTTCACATTTTGTAAAACGCGAATAGAAACAACACATTTTTTATTTTTTATTTTCAAAAAAATATTGAAATTAAATAGGTTTCAAGTTTTTATTAAACTGAATGCAGTTAATACATTTAAGGAAAGAATATGTAGAAGTTCTCAAAAATTATTTAGATTCTTGTTGATATATTAATGGAATGACACCATTATTGTTCATTTTGAGGTTAGATATCTGAAATTAAAAAACAAAATTAATTATGTACGAAATATAATAATTATGCATATTGCATTATGAGAAGGAAACCCGCTACTTTTTCAAAATAGAAAATTATTATAATAATTTTGCAATATTAAGGGCCGAAATATTCACCTCTCGTTAATCTTATCAGTAACTAAAGTTACCTATAAACCTACCACGTGACATTGATTCGTCAAATAGCAGACGTCCATTGTAGGTTTATAGATAACTTTAGTTACCTACTTAAAAGATTAACGAGAAGTGAAAAATTTTACATTTGACACTCAGCTACGAAAGTAAAACGTTTCAAAACTTACACTAATTTTAAAAATGACATTTTAAAAATATTAGAAAATAATAAAATAAAACCTCTATAGACTATGTGCAAGTTCACAACTAGTGCCCACTGGTTGGGCGCGCCGGAACTTTTCATGGTATTAATTTCAAAAAATACCAAATAAATTTGAAATTAGTTGAAAGTTATGAGGAAAAACAAGGAAAACATTAAAACCTAGGCTTTGAGGCTATGTTCGGGGACATAGCCTTTAGGTTTTAGGTAAATACCTCGTCCAAGGATACCAGTTTTCGCCCAGGTCTACCGATCGGATAACAGCGATTTGAAAACAACTTCCAAGCTTTTACAGAATTTTGACAATTCGAAATTGCAAAAGTAACTTGTATTAATATGTGTAACATTTGAAATCGCCGCCATATTTTAAAAACTTGAAATCCGGGATAGAAAATCTAGGTAGTGAGAAAAGGAAGATAAACGGAGAGAAAATAAATAGAAAATTAATTGTGGATGTCAACGATAGAATGCACGATAAATTGTGAAAAACTAAGGTGAATTTTGCTGACTATCTCCCGACGAACGTTTAATTTGCTGTATTTTACATCATAATTGATTTTTATCAATATGAAAAGAGTGTCGGAATTTCCCTTTTGCACAGAATATTATCCCATCATTTGTTCTCTTACATATTTTCGATTGCAATCGGCCCTCCTCTGCGAGTAGGTTAAAAAACTCTTTTCTAACTTCTTGATGTCAATTTCCCCATTTTTTTAAATTCAGCATTTAATTACTTATTATTGGTTTATTCATTGATTATATAAAAAAAAATATATAATTTAAAAAAAAATTAATAAAACTAAATTATAAGGTATCTAGTATATCCGTAAAATCACTTTTTTATATATTTTCATAAAATTTTGGGATTATATAAGAAATAACCTCTCGCATTATATTGCTGAAATTAGAAATTTTTGACGGTTCAATAAAGGAAATATTCGCGATTAAAGTTTGAACTTTTTGCATGGGTTAAATGTACCAGTTGACTAAAAGTTACACATTTCCCATCATAACTAAAAAAATTTTCTTTTGATTTTTTCAAAAAACTACTAATTTATATATCAGCTTATCACAAATATGTTGAATAAAAAAAAAGTTACTGACGGTTTTGCTACAAAGATAAACATTTATAAAATATGCACAATTAAGCTGTGCTCGGTTAGTGAAAGAGCATGCCAATGAGCGGCTGACAACGCTGTGCAAGTAATTTGACGGATGATTCGCATAGATAAGAGAATATTATAGGTCGGCAACTTTTCGATATTTTATAAACCTTATTAGCGCGCAGAAAAACTGATTTAAGAAGAAATATCACAATTTATTTGGTTAAACCCAAGTTAAAACAGTTAAACTTTTAAACATTTTACACATTTTCTTGCGCGCTTCTAAAGTTTTCACATTTAGGTTTGACACATATACGACATACAATGTGACACAAAACGCAACGTTGC
Organism: Cantharis lateralis; assembly: GCA_963170105.1. NCBI lineage: Eukaryota > Metazoa > Arthropoda > Insecta > Coleoptera > Cantharidae > Cantharis > Cantharis lateralis. Next base: position 19,264,813 of record OY720629.1, read on the forward strand.
CATACCTTTTGTATGTATGTAGTTGAGCGTCATTATCAATGCATTGTACGAATTTAAAGTACACTCCCAGAAAAAATAATGATTTCTTTCTCTCTCTTTTTTAAATTATTTAACGTTCACACTGGAATTTATTTTTGTATCCGATTGTCGCGGAGAAACTACCTTAATAAAAAATATATAGCAAATGTAGGTTAAAATATTATTTAATATCCACAATGTCCGCCTTTTTTTCCGACATGCGTACTATTCTGGAAGGTAGTGATCTGGTATACTTCTGACACTCAGTAAGACTAATTTTGGACCAAATTTCAGTAATTAAAGCTCGGATATCGTCGAAATTTCTAGGTGCTTTCTCTGCTATACGAAATTTTATTAAAGACCACAAGTTTTCAATAGGTGAAAGATCTGGAATCTGTCGCGGCCACGTTAAAATATTGATATTTAAGTTATTTAAGTAATTTGTGACCACTTTGGCCTTTTGGATTAGAGCATTATCTTGTTGCAATATAAATTTTGCATCAATTAACCTCTTTCCTTCAGGTATTATCAGGTATTATTAGGTCTATTTATATTAAGTATACTGCAGCAGTTAGTTTACCTTCAATTTTTCTGTCGCGCCTTTCCGTAGTAATTTTTGACCTGCCTAGGCGCTAGTGCTGCCATTCTACCTTCCAGTAGAAAAGCATTAATTACTTTAAATATTGAAGGAGTAGATTTTCCTAATAATTGGTCAATTTCGTGGATATTTTTCCTGTTAACGTACAACTTGATGATCAATTGCCGTTTTTCAGTGGTCAAATATTTAAATTTTCCCATTTTACTGAAACCCATATTAAAATAATACTAATTTGAAGAAAAAGCAGCCAAGTTATAAATTTTTCAAAAATATTGCACTTTAGTAATACAGCGTATTTTAAATAAAATTTGAGTGGCTTAACACTGAGGTAGAATTTAACAAAAATGATCTTTTGACATATACGTACTGTACGCTTAAATCATAGAATTATGCAATTTTAACCTACTTTTGCTGCGTTAAAATAAGGATGTAATGAGATATGTTGCAATATCTTTTGTTTTTTTTATTTGTTTACTAATGTTCTTAATAATAATATATTATTATTAATAATATATCAAATTCTGGAAATTTTTCAGTATGTGAATTTAAGAAAAAAAATTATTTATTATTGGAAATATACGTATAAATATTTTCAATTTATTTTTTAACCTACTTTTGCTAGTACAGTAGAACGTTGATAATCCGGACGTCAGAAATCCGGACGTCAGAAATCCGGACCGTCGATAATCCGGATTCAATTCCGGTTGACTAAAATTTTTTTTAGTTGTCTTACCGCTACAAAAGAATGCCTGGGTGTTCTTATATTTTTATTTTTACTAAACTTTTATTAAAATACCACATTATAACTTCATATTAATTAATGGTTTTCTTGATCTGCTGCAATTACTTAACCACTAAAGTGATTTACTAACCGTTTTAGCAAGCTTTCTTTTTGTTATGAACTCAAACGACCGTTCTTTTATTCTTTTTGAAAATCCGGACATTTTGATAATCCGGATAGGGTCCGGTCACAATTGATCCGGATTATCGACGCTCTACTGTAGTATGTGTATTATTTAATAGCAGGAATGATCCCTCCAATCAGAATGAAGCTAATCCAGAACCAATAAGAGCAAAGCATGTTGGATTTTTTTTACATGTTGTTGTTTACATACTTGAACATGTTGACTTTAATAATTAAATTGTTTACCCTATTTGGTATATCTTATTGCGGAAAGAATTTAATTCTACCCTTTTCGGCAACATTTAAAAGCAAGTCACGGTTATGTTGCCGCCTGAAGAAATTTAAAGCCTTTCTATGATTGATTAATACGAAGTTGCAGAGTTTTTTCAAAGACTCTGAGTTGAGATGAAAACCAACAGCAGCTGATCTTCACTTTTTTCTATATCCAGACTCGAAATAACCATTATTATTATTATTATTACACAGAAAGTAAGGTTAAATCGGCAAAGATTGGTTTCTGGTTTACAACAGTAATTTGAAAACAATCCCTAGAGCGCTTTGCTCTCATTGGTTCTTGCTCAGCTTCATTTTGATTGGAGGGATCATTCCTGCTATTAGGCCCTCGTAGACCATCGATATGTATTGTCATGTTTTTGTATAAATTATGTAGGGGGTTGTTTATTTTAATTATGTTTGTAAATTGTTTTTTTGTTTCATCCTATAGAAGTTGTATTTTATTTTGAATTGTTTATGTTGGTAATTGTTTAATGTGAAAAATGGGCTTTTTGATGCCGAAAGTCAACGCGACTGGACGCGTTGATAAGACGTTCAGTTTTAAAGTCCATATTTGGCATATTTAGTTTAAAATTTTTAATAATTGGAAAAATAAAAGTGATATTTTTGAAAAGTTGATTTTATTGATAAAATCAATTAATTAAATTTGGATGCGATTGGAAAATTTTGGACGATACACCGCATTTATTTGGCACACGAAACCAGGGATCGAACCAGGGAAGTAAAAAGCCTTTAGATTTCATTCAGATTCTAATATTTATGGCCACATGTTTTTAAAAAAAAACTATAAATTTGAACTAAATAACAAAAATTGAAAGGTGTTCCAACAAATAACGTTGAGAACACAGATAACACTAATCAAATAAAACAAAATTTAATTCAAAAAACTTAAAAATTCCTTTGGATAACAAAAAGATTAAAATTTAACTTGAAGTAACAAAAGTAGTAAAATAAAACATTAAGATTACGAAAAAAAACTATACAGAAAATTAAAATGGCTGAAAAACAGAAATTAAGTATAAATGAAATGCTAGCACAACTGATAAAAAGCACCGAAGAAATAAAAAATGAACTGAACCAAAAATTTAACTCATTAGAAGAAAAATTTGAAAATTTTTGGCAAGATGCAGCTAAGGATAATATTGCGGAGGAGAGAATCATAAATGGACAACTGGACAAGATGGTTACAAAAACAAGAAAAGTGCGTAAAAATAATAAAAAGATGTTTGAAGATAAAAAACCAAAAATGACTTACAAGAAATTAAAAATTGTGCATAATGGGAAATATTTTGGAATGGTTCGACGAAAAAAAGAAAAAATTGGTCACGAAACTATGTTTGGTGGAAACAAGAAAAACAAATCTGGACATGCTAAAAGGAAAATTTGGATGGCGCGGATGAAAATTGGAAGGAAGATTTTGATAAATTTAGATATGTGGAGTTCAAAAGATGAAATAATCTTATGGAAGTCAAAGAGAAGGAGTAAACAAAAATAGATGCCGAACGATACAAAAACAAAAATCGTAATCATAAAATAAATTGTTTGGATTAATTTTGAAAATTATGTTTTTTTTATGATGAACATTTGATTTGAATTTTATAAATAATTTGAAACTTATTATTTTAGATTGTAACTGTATAAATGAATAGCTCGAAAATTAATTTTGAATGTGTTAAAAATTCGAATAATTAAATTTGGAAAGTAATTGATTTGATCTTGATATTATTTTAAAAATGTTTAAATTTAAATATGTGAAAATTGCTATTTTAAAAACTGATTTTGAAAAATTTGTAAATAATTGACCTTGTTAAAAATTTAAAATTTGCTTTGTTTTTTTTGTAAATACCTTTTTTGAACATGACATGTTATTCATTTTAATTGAAAAACACCTTGGTTTTGTCAATTAAAATCAAGGGGGTAATAATGTCATGTTTTTGTATAAATTATGTAGGGGGTTGTTTATTTTAATTATGTTTGTAAATTGTTTTTTTGTTTCATCCTGTAGAAGTTGTATTTTATTTTGAATTGTTTATGTTGGTAATTGTTTAATGTGAAAAATGGGCTTTTTGATGCCGAAAGTCAACGCGACTGGACGCGTTGATAAGACGTTCAGTTTTAAAGTCCATATTTGGCATATTTAGTAAAAAAATTGTTAATAATTGGAAAAATAAAAGTGATATTTTTGAAAAGTTGATTTTATTGATAAAATCAATTAATTAAATTTGGATGCGATTAGAAAATTTCGAACGATACACCGCAGTATATTCAGGCTCAAGGTAAGCTTATACGTTGGCATAGGTTAATTACACCCATTAATGCCCACCATAAGGCGCGATTCCACGAGTGGGATAATTTTTAATAATACAATCAATACAAATTGAATACAACACATTACAAAAAAAATTTCTAAAAATGGTTTTTCGCGATTTATAATTTTATGCTTCGCGAAATGAAAAAAAAAATTTTTTATAAACAATCTAATACAAGTGAATACAACATAATACAATAAAAAAATATCTAGTTTTCGAAAAAAGGGGGGGCTAACTTCTATCTCGTAGAATATTAGAATTTTTCTTTAAAAACATAAAGCCTAACAAAACTGATTACTTTGCCCACTTCTATATTTGACTCTTCCGGCGCCACTGATTAATCCTAACGATGTAAAGACAAAATTAACATTTAAAAAAATTAATTATGAAAAGTTTATGTCATCAATTTATGTACTTAGGCTGTACCAAATTTAGGTAAAATTGAAAAAAATGTTATAAATAATTAATACTTACTTAAATTTTAAAAGGACGTTGTTCTTTTTCCCTTTTATGCCATCATTTTCTTAAGGAATGCTAAAAAACGGATTTCGATGTAATTAATTTTTGATTTAATATACCTATTCAATTGCTTACGTTCAAATTTTACATAACCTTCATCATCGGGTTCTTCCATACAATCAGCTGTTACGTCACGAGCTTCATCTTCTGTTAAACATTCACCTAAAAAATATTTTTCGGTTAGACTTATAGTTTCATGATAATATACGAAATTATTAACACGTATAAAGCCGGGATCCCACGAGTGGTGCATTTGGTCAATGTTGGTCATAGAAGTGCACTTACTGTCTCCTTCTAACTAATGCGATCCCGTAAGTAGTAAACGTCCTTCTGTGGCCAACATTTGATCAATGCACCACTCGTGGGATCGCGCCTTAATAAAGACTGATACCCAGTGGTGTTGTCGAGCCGGAACGCTCCGGAACGTCGCGTCGTTCCGGTACTTCCTTTTTGGACAGAAACGCGTTCCGGAACTAAAGATGATTTCTGATAACGAGAATTGGCTGACGTATTGAAAAAAAAATTAAAAAGAATTGCTGATTTTTTTTTTTAATTTTTCTATATATAATATATACGCGTTCCGGTAAAAAAAAATTAGCACAACACCACTGCTGACACCCGTATTCATAGACGATGTCTTACAGATACTTAAAACCGCTTTAAAACTCAATTTTTTATATTGACCCTTACAACCAAGTCCATATCCAACTTGGTTCTCAGGAGATCTACGTCGTATGATTAGAGAGAAAAAAATGGCACATAAAACATTCAAGGAAACGAAAAGCAGATTGGATTACTTAGCGTTTTGCACCCTTCGCGAACAAGTAAAGTCGCTTCACTCAGAGCATTATTTTGGTTATATTGCCAAAATGGAAAGCAATATACATGCTTGTCCGCAATCATTTTGGCGGCATGTTAATAATTCCAAAAACATTAAAGAGTTTCCAAAATTAATGTTTTTAGATGATAATATCTCCAACTCAGGTCAGCAATGCGTGGACCTATTTGCAGATTATTTCTCGAAGGTATATAGCGACGGTGGCCACTCTAACCACACTTACACTTATAAAAAGACAATTGACTTTGTTAATTTATCAGAAAGTACGGTTTTTGATGCTATTTGTAAATTGCATAACAGCTTCAACTCTGGGCGAGTTGGTATTCCGTCTCATTTTATAAAAATTGTTCATTTTCGCTTTGTAAACCTATTCACCTATTATCTCTTGATAATGGATGTTTTCCTCAATTTTGGAAAGAATGTTTCATTAATCCTATCTTCAAAAAAGGCGATAGAAGTAATATCTCTAATTACAGAGGGGTATCGATTCAATCTACGATACCAAAATTATTTGAGAAATTGGTATCCGATTAATTGAGAGAAGCTTGTAAACCTCTTATTATGGGACAACAACATGGTTTTTTTACGGGTCGTTCTACATCGACCAACTTATTATTATTTGTTACATATACTCTTGAGGCATTTGAAAAAAATAAACTGGTTAATGCCGTGTATACCGACTACGCAAAAGCTTTCGACCGTGTTTCCCACACGGTGGTTTTGTTGAAACTCTCTTCTCTCGACTTCAACTCAATCGTGCTAAAATGGTTCAGCAGCTTCTTGATGGGCAGAACACAAAAGGTAGAAATTGATAACTTTTTATCTTCGCCTATTCATGTATTATCTGGCGTTCCACAAGGCTCTCATTACGGTCCAATTCTTTTCTTATTATTATTATTTAACTTGGTTCTAGTTTAAAATATTGTTATAATTTATCACAAGTTACAAATTCTAAAATTTATATTATTCATTAATGATATCCAGAAGTTTCTGCTCAATTCTCCTTTCTTACTGTTCGCCGATGACTTGAGAATTTTCAGAGCAATCGGGTCCATAAGAGATTGTCAGCTTTTGCAAGAAGATCTTGATAATTTGACCAAGTGGTGTGTATTAAATAGTTTTGAATTAAATTTTGATAAATGTTCGATAATGTCCTTTTCAAGAGGTCGGTGCATATCGTTCGGAAACAGCCCTAAAGCTAATAGGGGATGGCACTTTATCTCTTAGAAATGCAGCTAAACAGTTTATAATTGAGAAATCTGCTCTTTCGAGAAGACGTACTCGTTCACTTCGTAAACAGGGAAGAAGAATTTCTCTAACCGAAGAAATTTAAGAAGATTTAAGTGATAAGATAAAAATTATGGCAAAATGGGGGTTTGCTCTTACTAAACCGAACGTACAAGCACTAGTTCAAACCTCTGTACAAGAAAACAACCCAGTTTAACCCTTAACTGGTGAGGTGATATTTTTATATCGCAACAGGTGAGGTTGGGTTATAGATACCCAGTACTTTTCGTTCTGACATGTACTGCACTTTAAGTCAACTAGGAAAGAACTGACTGATGGTACAGGAACGTACAATGACGTTCTCACAACCGTCTAGCAGCAGAGGCTTTTCAAAGCCTTACTGGGTATCCTGACACCCAACCTCACCAGTTACGGATTAAGGAAGGAAAGCCGGGAAAAATTGGTTAAAACATTTTTGTAAAATGACTAAAATCACAGAAAATACAGTGTCTCGTTTTTAACCTCTCACTGTCTCGTTTTTAGCCTAAGTAGTGGTTAAAAACGAGACACCATTTTTAATAAAAAACGCCCTTTACCATAAACTTAATGATTTTTTTTTACTGTGAGGTAATACTACATGGCCTTCTGCATACAGGGCAATATGAAAAAGCTTTAAATTAGGGTTTTTTGTTGACAAAAAAATAAAAGATTTAAAAATCGTCTCGTTTTTGCACCACTTGACCCTAATTAACTAGGTTTTCTTAAATTTTAAAACTATTTCAAAACAACTATTTCATGACAACAAAGTCATAACAACATTAGTGAAACAATTAACCGTATCTATTTTACGCATTTGGACATCGCATTTATTTGACGCCGCAACGTGTAGGGCTCGAATAAACCTTATGGCAAACCACGTACGACCCTGATTAAGAATTAAAATTAAAAATTATTGGTATGTCATCGCAATATATGTATCAATAGTATTAAAATTCATAAAAGTATCTACTATCAGTAGTACCTGTGTTAAATATTTTTCTAACTGCAAGTGAAAATTCTTCAATATTTTAATAAAATCTCTTGATGAATTTTAATTTTAAATATGAAATTATTGCTATGTTGCAATTACTATTCTGTATTGAATTTTTTTCTACCGTAACTTAAAATTCTTAAATTTAAGTCGCACAGGCGTGCCCTGCCCTAACGCCGCTACTGGTTTTATTTAGTTTTTCAATCCGTACGAAGGGCGTGCACGTTAGCTATCTATATGTATAATACTATATAAGAGGATAAATCGAAGTAGTTCAGACAAAGTCAGAGTATTTTATATTTAGTGAGACCCCAGGCGAAGCCGGGTATCCATCTAGTATTTCTATATAAAGCCCATTTGAGACGATGTCTAATTTTTTGTATTTTTCACACGAAAATTTTCTTATCAGGTCACAGGGGTAACAGTATTGAAAAGGTTGGGAACCACTAATGTAGGGTATACCTTTTGTACACACACACACATTTTTCGTTACAAATTTTTTTTAAATTTTTGAACATATAGGTTATACTTTTTGTACACACACCCACATATTTTTCGTTACATATTTGTTTTAAATTTTTAACGTGTAGGAAGTACTTTTTGTACACACACACACCCATTTTTCATTACATTTTTTTTTTAATTTTTGAACATGTTACCAATTTTATAGACGTATTCACGTCAAAATACACGTGATATTAATAGTTGTGGATTCTGGATACGAAATAAATGTTGAAAGATTTCGAGAGTACTGTCACAACGCTGCCCGGTACTTTGTGGATAAATACTCGTGGTACTGTATGCCACCTACTATACCCAAATTTTTAATTCATAGCCCGGAAATATTTGAATCTGCCTTTGCTGCCTATAGGCTATAGGTCACTTAAGCGAAGAAGCACCGGAAGCTTGCAATAAAGATTTCAAGAGATATCGTGAACACAACTCGAGAAAATGCAGCCGAGAAAGTTCAAACCGAGACGTGCTTAATCGTTTCTTTTTAACCTCTGACCCGGTTATGAGCAGCAAAAGAGATTTACCCAAAAACAATTTTCGACACTTTACAAAAGATATCAGAATTATGTGATATGTGGAAGCCATAACAATGTAGATGTAGAGGATACATTTTTTCAAGATTTAGGAGATGAATTTTAATAAATTTTTTATTTAATATTACATCAATCATCATGTTTTTCACTCTAAAACAATTGATATAATAGTTACATCTACGCCACTAGATGGCGCGCCAATGAAAAAACAACATATCGCCATCTATTGGTGACATTTTCCTCTATTAAAAAAAGATCTTGAAATGAATACTGTCCCTTTTCACTTTCTAGTGGTTTTTCTAAAAATTTTTTCTGGATTCTGTTAAAGATATAGTAAGTAATCTTTCATATTTTTTTCAGATTTTTTGAAATTGTATTTGATTTGATGCCAGCTTTTAAAGTCAAATACCCCACTGTGGGACGGCTCCAAACTTATAAAAAAAAGATGTATGTTGCAACTGTTTTAGAAAATCTAAAATTTTGTCTGTGCATAGTAAGACAACTAACGAACTATGTGGGCATTGTCAGTTTAAAATTATTGTAACAGTTCGCGTCAGTCGCACGCCAGTCATTAAAAAAAATTGATTTGCGAAAGAGTTTTATAAAATTTGAAATTTGCGTACAAAAGTTTATAGTATTTAAAACAAGAAAGACATAGTCAATCAGAATTTAAATTTTTTATGTAAAAAGCGCCGTCAGTACTAAATAGAAGGGCGCGTCGCCCGCGTTGTGGCGATTGTTACATAAAAAATTAAAATTCGGACTGACTATGTTTTTCTTTTCTTTTCTTTTTTTTTGTACAGCTTTTCAGCTTATTAATAATAAATAAAGATTATCGACATGCTTTATTATAACCTGATAATCAACTAATATTTTTATTGAAAAAAATAAACAAAAGAGCAATTTGTAATTAAAAAATTCCTCCTACAAAAACGCCGGTAATTATGCACCAGTAACAATTAGTAATAATAATTGTTCATTAATCACTTTTTTTTGTTTTTGGAGTAAGGTTTTTTGTGTAGGTGGTTTTGCAGTACTGTTTAAAGAAATGTTTTGTGTAAATAAGTGATTTGAAAAATTATGATGTAAATCATCGTTTAATATAAATCTTACCGAGTGATAATAGAATATGACTTAATTCAGCAGCCATCATAGTACCGTTTTCTTCCTTGTCATATAATTTTAAACATTCAAGGAAATCTTCAAATGTACCTTGTTCTTTTTCTTTTTTAACTTGGCTATAAATAGGTAAGAATTCGTCTGCTTTAAGTTTTTTCTCATCTGTAAATGAATTAGAAATGTTTTAATATAAATTCAATTTAAATTTTGCTAATATTTACTTTTCTTTTTTGTCCCACCTAATTTTTCAACTAAGGCTAATGTAGGATTCTGATTAAGGGAACGAAGCATATCGCCCAAGTTAACTGCATCAACGGTTCCATTACCTTCGAAATCGTATATTTCAAATACAAACTGGGCTCCTAAAAAATAAGATTTTAGCTAGTTAATATGGTAATTTAATTAATTAACGAAACGAAGACTGCAATGTCCAACGTTAATTGAATCATTTGTATTGCATTATTTATTTCAAATGATATACAAATAGAAATAAACGGTGCAATTCCAAAATCTTATAAACTCTCTTTATCTAAACAAAAATATTATTGATTTACTACGAAGATACTGAAATAGTATTTTCATTTTACACGAAGAGTATTTAAATAAGTAGGATCAGTTAATTTTTTCCTGATAATTATTTTTTAAAGATATAAGATCCGGAAATACATACATTTATTTAAATTTTTAAAGCATTCTAGAAATTTAACACTCAATTTAAAGCTCTTATATTATAAATAATATACTAATAATATACTTCTAGACATTAAAAAAAAATAGAAACAATTAGTAAAGCACAACATCCTCAATAATTAAGCATTTTTAAATTACTAAGCTATTGGCATCGAAAATTAATATTCAAATAGTAGTACTTATTATAATATAATAGCATTCCCGAGAACAAAAAATTAACTCATGTATTGATGATTAAATTCAAAGAATAAATTCATAATTTCCTATAGTTGGTACATTAACTATGAGGTTTCATACTATGGATCTACTATATTTTCTATACAAGATAAGTTTCTGTTTTAAATAATCACCAGTTAGTTGTTCTTTGTAGAGTTAATTTACTTGACGAGTAAAATTTCCGAAATTAAATTTGGGTATTATAACCGAAAGTTACCGAGTAAATAATTGACTGCATATTGACTTACTTATTTTGCTTTGACTTTTTGATACCGGATGGTACGTACAATTTTTTTGAATTTATTTGTGTGTTCCCTACCTTCCCTTGCCTTCCCTTCCGAGATATACATTTTATGTGGATGAATGTCTAATTAGTTTTGCTCCAAAATCCATTTTTATATGAGAAAGAGCGGCTTTAAAATGTTCAATTTACATTGGTAACATATAAGAGTGTCCAAGAAATTTTTCTAGTAACTGTATATATTTTTTTATAAAATTTATTTTATAGATTTCTTAGTAGTTAATAATTTTAAAGTTAATTATTTTAAATTTAACGATTATTATAATTTGTATAAATAGTAAATATTTACGTACTTGCACAAAATTTAGAGGTTAAATTATTAGTTCGTAGATTTACTAACAGAATAAACTTATTGGTGCTTTATAATATTGTAACGTGTCAAAATTAGTTTTGACCGTTTCAATAATTCTGTTTTAAGCTACGCAGGGCCGTCTTTACGCGGGGCTGCAGAGCGTGCGTGGCACCCGGGCACGGGGTCTCAGGTGGCGCAAGCCGATTGCCTTACACCTAGACTAAATGAGATTTTTAAAAAATAACTAAAATAATTTTTTTTTGGTGTTTGTCCATTTCTAGTTTCTATTTGTTTTAATTTAATTTAATTTTGCCGGATTAACGGGTAAATATAGTATTTTCTTTCAAATTAATTTGGTTAACAAATTATTTTTAGCACCCAGGTTCGTTTCGAACCAGGTTCGTTTTAATTATTATTCGTTATTTGGTTCGTTATCAGCTTTATAATTTTGTCGTCGTAAAATGGAGGTTTATCCAAAGAATCGTTTATTTTACCCTTTTAATTTTGATTCTTGATGGTTGTTTTTTTGTTCACAAGATGATATTTCCTTGTGTTTATACCGGATGGGTCAAAAGTCATTTAAAGTTGGAGAGCCAAACTTAGCAGATTTTTTTCGTTTGATAAGTCGTAGAACTGGCAGGCATGTTAATTTTTTAATAAGTATTTTGTGTTCTCTATTTTGTAGACTTTCATTCCTGGATGGTAGACCAATTGAATGATGAAGTAATGTTGTTGATTTCAAAGGGTCCTAACGGAGGAAATATACTTGCAGAGTCGCGAAATTGGTGGTACTGCATTCAGGGTAAGTCGGATAGAGATGCATATACTTATTTATTGATGATGCTGTGTGCCAGGTTCTATTTTGCGTCAATGATCCCAAGTATTTAAAATTCGGTGTGCGATTAATCTTTGCTGGACCATAACTTCGTTTTTGTTGAGTTATCCTCTTCAAGGATACTCAACTGTATTTTTTTGACTGAGTTTACCCTTCAGGTAGATGTCAGTTCTTCATATTTGCAATTTTTGCAATTTGCAATTTTGTTACCTAGTACATAGTCCTCAATTACGGGCTAGTTTTACTTGCTCATTATGTGTGTGTTTTATGTTTTACTCTTAATTTAGTTTAATTAAACATGTCGACTTCAACTATTTTTATCTATCTTTGTTGATACAATAAATTGACTCTTCACTACTTCTTAGTTTTATTTGTATCAATTGGCGTCCACTATAACATCATTATTTCCATTTGGCCGAGATGAGATCGGAGTATGATAATGGAACCAAATCCGCGATGTTTTCCGAAATCCACGCTCTCGATAACTGCGTTTTAGGTAACAAGGCTAGCTAACGCGTAAAGACCATCTACTGTTAAGCAAGTGGCTGTTGTAGCGAAACTTGTAAGTTTTTTACTGTGTTAATAGTAAGCCATCTATTTCATTAACGCAATAACTAAATAATTTCTGTTGACGTTCGATAGTTTCATTTTATATAAATTTATAACCAAAATAAAATAAAGCCTTAGTGCTTGTTCACAATGTACATATTATCAAAACCACGAAGAAAAAACTTGCGTCATTAATAATGAAAGTTTGAATTATTACGTGAATACCTAGTCAAATTAACGTCTTTCTCATATATTTAACCCCCACCATATAATTTTCTGCCTTTTATCTGTCAAAGTCAAATAATATAAGTTTTAGGTTATAACAACAAAATATTTATTCAAGTAAAACCAAACTGTTGTGCCTGAGAACGTAAAGTTTACCGTTCACTGACATTTGCAAGTTTTTTAAAAGAACTAATTTTAATTATTAATTTAAAAATTGTTAAGCAAGATTGTACCTACAATCCAACCTCACAAAATAAAAAAATTTTAAATAGGAATTCATAATTGTTATTGCAAGATTGATAAAAACTTAAAGAATTATTATATTTATAATTCACCTAAATTTATATATTATTAAGGCCCTTTTAACGTCGATATCTATTAAAACCTTAATTAAAACTCATGAAAATAGCAAAAATTTATTATATATTATAGTTATAATTAATTGCTTAGGAACGGTGTAGTAAACTATGATTATTTTTGCTAAAACTTTCTTCTATTTACCTTTTTTTCGATATGTTTTCAGCTAATATATTCGATAAAATGTTGTTTTTCTTATGAAAAATAAAATGGTTTTTATAGTGAGCACGGCCTTTATATAGTGAATTTTTTGGGACCTATTATTAAAATAAAATTAATACTTATCATTACTTACCAACAAATTCAGCAATAGTTACTGTAAAAGTTGGCACATATTGGGGCAAATACTAATTATAAAATATTTAACTTTTGTCAAAAAATATGTCAATATGTCACAATCAACATTTAAAATTATAAAATTGCAACTAATAACATTAAACTAAAATTATTATTTTAAATTTAAACATTCAAATGACAGATAAAATATAACGCATAATATCTCCAGTAGTTTGTACATTAATAGTACATAAATACACAGTTGAACAAATTAAAATAATCATTTGTTTGTAAATTTGATTCTCTACATTTTTGTTCATATTATACATTTTTCAATTTTGTCACACCGTTTCCGAGATATAAATGACAATATTTTTTGTATTTTACAGAGTTTTGTTTAAGTCGCTATAAAACAGAAACGGCACAACGAAATAAAAAAATCGGCCATGTAGACATCTCATAACTTTCCCCATAGATGGCGTTTACGTCAAGAGCTTATGTCGAATTGACAGTAACAAAAGGTGATCTAAAAGAAATTGACACTTGAACTTTTTTTATTTTGTTCATCATGTCCGCAATTTTCAACGGATTTTCACCATTTTCAGCTGGCCTCTAAGTTTAACATGATACAAGTTTATGCCGAAATTCATGACATTTGATTTCGCGGTTTAATCTGCGCGATTGATACTATTTTTATTCGTACCCCAACGACCACATACTGACATACAGACGAACATGTTACTAAAATTCACACAATCGTATCAGAGCATGATAAGAAACATTTTAATACCAAAATTTCAATATTTAATTTTTGAGTGGATTACAATACTTTCTCTTATACATACGTATATGTATGGGGAAAGTAAAAATGTATATAAACAAAAATTAAAGGCAATGAAATTTTCAACAAAAAATGTTTATAAAGTTTTGCTCTAAATCGATTTTTTTATGACAAAAAACAGCTTCAAAATGTTCAATTTGCATTGCCAACATAGGGGTGCATCATTTAAGCTACTAGTCACCGTATGCATGTCTGTGAACACGATAGCATCCAACGGAAGCAACGAAAACATTCCAAATTTTAAATTTAAGTTTTGATCTGTTGCGGCACGAAACCTATTGCAGATGAAAGAATTTATAAGGGGGGAACATGGATTAAGACATAATCCAGCATTATCACAATTAGTGACCAATCAACCCACCACTTTCACAATCAACGTCAAACCAGAAGCGGGACATTACTGGCCGCATAAAAATAACGGGATATTGCTCTTAAAGCTCACTAAACGTTCCGAAAAGGCTAGGGAAGACCAGAAAAAGCTGTCAAAAATGCCAGATACCTGTATGCGTATCGCATACCAATATCCCGGAAACAATTTGATTTCATGCAACAAAACCATGTGTTGAAACATAACACGCTTTATTTTTATTTCAATTTCCTATAATTGGCTGGATTAGGTATAGTTTTAGAAAATCTCAAAAAAAATTCACTTAATATTTTCATTTTTTTTTTATAATTTTTTGCGTGTAGACAACCTTTTATGTAGAGATGTCGCCGAATCTCAAAAAAATTGGCTTTACAGGAAAAAAGTTATGCTGTTTTAAAGTCAAAATAGTAGCCGGGTAGTAGGTATGGCCCCATAAGGGTTAAAATCGATTGCTAAATTTGTACCGAACAGACAGACAAGAAAGCGAGCTAATAAAAATAAATATAAGCTATGTAGACATCGCATAACTTTCCCCATAGATGCCGTTTATGTCAAACGCTTATGTGAAATTGACAGTAAAATAATAAAACAGTAACAAAATCGTGGTCTAAAAGTAATTGACACTTTTTTTTATTTTGTTCATCATTTCCGCAATTTTCAACGGATTTTCACTATTTTCAGCTGTCTTCTAAGTTTAACTATGACGCACGATTATGCCTAATTTCATTACATTTGATTGCGTGGTTAAACCAGTGCGATTGATGCTATTTCAATTCGTATCCCCCGACCACATACTGACGTATAGACGAACATGTTATTAAAATTCATCATAATCGTATCAGAGCATGATAAGAAACATTTTAATACAAAAATTTCGATTTTTGATTTTTGAGTGGATTATACTTTCCCTTATACATACATGTATAATAAGTAAAAGTAATAAGTATAATAAGGAAAGTAAAAAATTTAGTGTTAAAAATTGTAAATAAGGAACTCGACGAAATCTCTATCGAGTTGGATTAGCGCGTGATCACAATGCTTAACATTTTATTAAAAAAAAATTCTATACCATAATATTTGAATTAAAACTAAAACAAGTTAATTAAACAATTCCAGAATTAACTATTTATTTTTAAGCTTTCGATAACATTTGTTATCATTTTCATAAATATATAAATATCGAAAGCTTAAAAATAAATATTTTATTCTCGAATTGTTTTATTAACTTGTTTTAGTTTTAATTCAAATATTACATTATTTCACAAGTTAAGAATTTATTAAGTAAATTCTATACATTTTATTGAAACATCCTATTGGTTGCTGAATTAAAAAATTTCCTTGAAAGTTCACAATCAACTTGAAGTATCATGTTATTGTAAGATTATCCGGTATATCATAAGAAGTAAATCGGAAGTACTAATATAGCAAAACATTTTTCAGCAGCACAAAAATTTAAACCCAACTTTCTATATTTAGAATCGACATATTTATTATATTATATTATTTATATTTTAGATTACTTAATTTTTGGGAGTATTTAAATTTCAAAGCCAAATTCTATATATAATTGCATATTTATAGCAGGGTATTTTTAACTAGTAGGTCATCAATATGCTGAAGCGGCAATCCTTTCCTTATTAGTGTAAGAACAAAAATAGAGCAAGCGAGAAAACATTCTGCTTTAAAAGTTTTTTTTTAATTATATAGGCGGTCTATATAATTATCATCACTTACTTTCGATGTCCCTGGCACTAAGATCCGCCTAAAAAATACATAACTCCTAGAGTAAATTTATTAAATTTCTTTAAAACTCAAATTCAATTTATTGCTTTTAATATATTATTATAATAATCATAATATTTTTGTTCCGTTAAAATTTATAATTATGCTGTAGGAACTTTATTGCAAATATGTAACAAAAATATGTAAATATTAAAAATTATGTTAAATTTCGTTAAAATAAACAGAATCATTTCACTAAAAAAATTTTAATCGACGGTAACTTGGCAAAATATTTTTAAAGAATTAAAAAGTACATAATATGTGTCGAATTTTCAACAATTACTAATATTATTGAACTCACCATTTTGTAGGAAAGATGTATAACTTGCACACTTGACGATAAGTAAATGGAACTCGGAGATTTGTTAGTGGGAGCTTTTATAAGAATAGGTGGAGCTACCGTTATTCCAAATTAAAATAGAATGAAATCAAGTTACTTTGTTATTGGCAACCTTCGTATATTAACTTTTAGCCTTTATAAGAAGTTAATTCGATCATCGAATTTGACTGGCCATGAAATAAATTTTTTTAGAATTTAGACAATTAACTGAATATTTTACAATATTTAGCTTTTAATATTTTACAAATTGTGACGAAAATAGCAGTTCTTCTTAGTTCCCATAGAATGTGGCACAGGTACGTCTCACTGTACCTCCAACCTCCACTTCAAATATTGAAACCTTAGAGCAACTGTTTGTGCTGCAGATTTCATTTTTCGTACCAAAAGGAAAACCCCCAAAAAAAATTGTGGACATGCTTGCACATCATACACTTTGGAATATAAAAACAACATGATTTTGTAGTTTGTGCTACTTTTGTACTGATTTCCACCATCCTGCATTTTATTCAAACATCAAATCGTTAGATGTTTCTTAACCTTAAAACTTAAAAAATTTAGTCAAATTTCACTTTTCAATATTTTGATCAATCAAATTTCATCAATCAAAATTAATATCAAATTTAAATTTTACGGTATAACGGCTGAACGCTGAACAATCTGAATTCATTTAAAAGAATAATATCATCCAAGAATTGATAATAAACTATTATAAACCATTCGTTTTTTAGTTCCATGATTATGGCGGTATTTAACGCCGAAACGTTGACTTACATTTAATTAAAGTTTGTTAAAAAATCCAAATATACCAAGATCTATTATTTATAATCTGAATTCAGTACCAAATAATAATCTTTTTGATAAACGTATAGGGACCGTGTATAATTTGCAACTAGCGCCCAATAGTGGTCTTAAAATGCAATTATGAGGGAGGTTTAATAATCTTTGCATTTACTTTAGTTAATTTACGTACAAAATTATTTTAAAAAAACTTCGTTTTCAACAATGAATGTCAATAAAGGTGGTGGCAATAATAATTGCTGTGTTGTTGGTTGTAGAAATTGTTATTCCAATACCGATAAATCTGTAAAATTTTATCGTTTTCCGGATAAACCGTATGAGAAAAAGCTATGTGCATGGATACAGAATGTTGGTAGACAGAAAAATCTTCTATAATAGTATAATATTGTATAACAATTTTAGAAACGATTACAATCTCAGTGACATCCTTATTATTTTTTTAGTGATGGAAGTTTATGGCAACGGACAAAATGGTCTCAAATTTGTATTCAACACTTCCTCGGAAATGAAAAATAAATCACCCAGAAAGCCCATCATAAATAATATGTACCAAGCATATTTCCTAAAGTTAAATTTTATAACAATAATTTTTATTGAAATTACCAACAGTATAACAATTTTGCCGTATCCGGAATTTTGTTCGATTAGCAGTTATTCGACTGCTTTTGTTCAACTTAACATTTGTTCGACTTGGAATTTTATTCGACATACAGAGACCCAAAAATGTCTCCGTACGATCCTCTATTTCCCTATCAATGTAAATTGCATCGTACGGAGACTTTTTTCCGCCCTGTAAAGATCGAGTTTACAGCAAAACGTATTCGACATTTTTTGTTGTAAATTTATTTCTCTTAATTTTTGTTCATATAGGGTAAAGTTGGGTATATTGTACCGGGTTTACAAAAACCCTTGTAAAAACTAAAAAAAAACTATTTTCAAAATAAGTACGTGGGTAGTTAATAAGCATATGCTGCTGCTTCCGTTATGTGCAATTAAATCATCTATCAAACTTATAGATACAGTGTTATAAATGCAATTTATAAGATGAGAACCTGGCCTTAAGCAGTCCAACGGTACAGTACTATCAAATGCAATTGGAAATTTTATAAAATCTAAAAAATTTCCGATTAATTTGCCATCTAGTGACAATTTTTTAAAATTAAATTAACATTGCATCTTATGGAAAATCATAAACATTCGTCTTTCTTGTTTATAATTACACTAAAAATGTTTAGATTTCAGATTATATATAATTGAAATTATTATTTTAATAACATATTGCAACCTCAGCAACAATTATGTATTATTAATTCTATAATCGTCAGATCATTTATGTATTTGATTTATGTCAAATTCATCGTCACTTTATTTACTTATTATTCAGACAGTCATGATTTCTATTTGCTGTTATTCTAATATTGTCTTCATAAAGCTTCGAGTAACATCCTGTAAAATTTTCATTGCTGTAGATTACGTATTATTTCAATTGGACGAATGTTTGTTCTTATGGCCAAATAACATACAAATTTGCCACCTTAAGGTTGTTAAGAAGGAAATCGAAGTAAATGAAAAGTTTTTGAAATTTTTACAGTATATTATTTGCAAAATAAAGAAACTTCTGGCAAAGTTTGAACTTAATCCTGTTTATAGTTATCAAAATAAAAACTGTCAAAGTTACGATTTTACATTGCGGTAAATGCACGGAACGGGTTTGTCGTTACTTCGACAATCAGAAATGTCATCATTACAAAAAATTGCCATAATATTTATTAAAGTCTTACAAATAAGTGGACCAAATTTTAAAAAAAGTCCTGTTTTTAGTTTCCGAGAAAATTAAGATTTTATTTTAAAAAAAATAAAGTAAAAAACAAGTTTTATAAAAAAAGCTTTATTGAATGAAGACAAATGAAAATTCTTTCTTCTATGTGTGCTCTTGCTTGGAACCGAATAGAGTATAAGTTTCTTGTAACATAATTTTCTTTTCAAACTTTAAAGCTTTGGTGGTGCTTCACATATTATACGATAACTTTCGCCGAAGTTGATATCTACTAGTATACGTTTTTCTTCCTTATAGAAAAGTCTATGAAAGGCACCACCAAAGCTTTAAAGTTTGAAAAGAAAATTATGTTACAAGAAACTTATACTCTATTCGGTTCCAAGCAAGAGCACACATAGAAGAAAGAATTTTCATTTGTCTTCATTCAATAAAGCTTTTTTTATAAAACTTGTTTTTTACTTTATTTTTATTTTGTGGTTTTTAAGTTTTATTAGAATCATTAATTAAAATTATTAACTCGTGAAACTCAGCGCCGAAATATTAAAGATATATCTGACATTAACTTGACACTTGAACTAAGTCAATTAATTTTGACACATGCTTACTTGATTTCGCGGCAGATAGATTTGTGTCAAAATTTGTATAGAAAATGTGATAATTATGCGGTGGATGATCAGATCGGTTTCAAAATTTGATAGATTAAAATGTCTCGAGATACAAGTCGGTGTTTCAAATTTCAGCTTGTTTGGATGACTAGAAGTGAATTAAAAAGCAGCCGAAAGATTTTTACCTCCTATATATATATGTATATACCCGGGTAAGTTAATATAAAGCTTTTAAAAATAGCTCGAATGCCATCTAGATTTTATAGTTATCAAGAAAAGTTTTTTGAAATGAGTAAAAAAAACGTTTAACTGACCAAAACTTATTAAATTAATAAAATTTAGAACAAAATTATTAAAAACTAAGTATCTAGATACTACCTATTTTTAATAAAAAAACATATTTTCATTATTTCATATTTTCATTAAAATTTCTTTTTTATGTTCTTCAAAATGATTCAATTTTATCAATAAATAAAAAAAATATCATTCTAAGCTTTATTTACTATTTATAAACTTTAAATTGCTAATAGAATGTTCTTTTGTAAGAACATACACAACTGGATGGAATAGGAAATGTATCTAATGCAAAGGTACCATCTTCTGTCATTGAAACCAATCTAATTAGATTATATTGCTGTTTGCAGAACGTGTTATATCCAATAGGTTTCTGATCAAGAAGAAAACACTGCGCCTTAGGTCTATAACAAAATATGAAGATAATATTTTCCTTTCACCACAATAATAATAAGTAGAATAACCCAATCATGAAATAAGAAATTTTGTTTAAAAAATATACTAAAATACCCCGTTAAGGGTTGAATACTCACACGCAAGTCTCAAACGACACAGCTTGCCTAAAATTTTCGACGTTAACAATAATTACACGTTTATTCAATTTGTTTTTTGCTAGTTCAGGAAAGTATTTAAATTGGATCGTATCGCACATATTTCTTTCTTCATAATCTTGAGAAGACTTTGCTGATAATTTAGGTTGATTATATGGTTGAATTACTGATCCAAAATATTGATGAAACTGCTCACTTTTACTTATGACATTTTGAATATATATCGATGGGTAATTGGTAACATTCGTACATAAATTATGTAAACAATTGGTACTTTCATAAATTGGATATTTGACCGTATTATCCAATTGGTTTGCAGCAGCATATTTACTTTCGTGGCGTCTATGATGAATTGTAGCACACCCAACACCCTAAAAAATTAAAATGTATAGAATGTAGTCCATGCAAAAGGAATTAGCAAAGAAAAATTTTTTACTTACCCACCATGAAACTAACCCAGTTATTATTAATTTGAAAAGCATTATCGACACTCTTTTAATTATGGTAATATCATTGATGAGAATATGTAACTAGAAAATCTCGTTGTATATTTAAATATGTTTTAACAGGTTCTTCTTATGTAAATTATGATATCATAAATTAAGTTTTGTGGTTTTTACACAACCACATTTTCCGTTTATACGTATATCAAGTTTACTTTTAAATAATAATGGCCAATATTGGTTTAAAGCAGTAATAAGAAATATTCATTAGTAACGTACGAGTCCAAAGTAGCTGGCCAGAATTCAAACTACAGTAAAAAAAAATTGATTATAGAAAATTTATTTTTTACTAATAGGCCAGTCGACAAGTGCATTAATAGCGGGAGCAAATTCGGACAAGCTGGAATAAATTTTAATCTGTTTTATTTCGACGAAAAAGATACGTGTTAATTTTGCACCCCTGAGCAGGCACGGATTTAAAGCTATGCTCAAAATAGGTCCTAAAAACTTAATATATTTGCTAATATTAGTATGAATTTTAAATAGTAAAAATTAGTATGAATTTTAGAGCTACATAGTCATGGTAAACAAAATTTAACAGTAGGCCCAAGCAGAAAAATAGAGCGAAGTTACGTTTATTCGACCTTTAAATAAATAATAATAAATTAAATATCGTAACCTGTGAAAATATTATAATTAATAATTAAATAAATAATAATTATTATTATAATAATTTTATATTAGAATTATAACTAGAACAAGTTAATTAAACAATTCAATTCTAAATATTTATTTAAGCTTTCGATAGCGTATGCTATCATTTTCAAAAATATAAACATTAAAAAAACAAAATGCATTTACAAGGAAACCGCGAAGCAATGCCATTTGGACGATCTAAGATCATAAAAATAAAAATAAATAGTGACTAAACGTTCAATCAACGTTTTTATATATACATAATTATATTGTCATGTGCAGAATTTTGACAATAGACCTTGTTGATTTAGATTTCATTTCCTTTTTTTTAACTTTTCTCTTTTCGGGTTTCTCGTCGTGCTAGACTGACCAGATATGGGAGTTTGGTTCATGATTTGATTTAATTTGTACTTGCAAAGGATTTATTAACGATACAAATGACATTATGTAAACACTAAAACACAACTTCAAACACGCCTTGTGAATAATTTGTTTATAAGATAATATGTGAAGGGAAATTGAAAAAGGATGTTGGTATCGAAGGGGGGAGAGAAAGAAGGAAAATTGGAAGAGAGTGGGACTTCCTCGCAACCCGTGAGAGGAGGAAGGCGCTTCTGAGAAGTCTAAAAATGGTGAATTGTTATATACATAGTTAATAATAAATTCCAACTATAAAACTTATTAATAACAAGTAGTTTTGTAAATTAGCTATTAAGATAAACCTGTGAACATTAACATTCAAAATTAGTGCAAAATTTTAAAAATAACTTATCACAATCAACCTACCTTATTCCGATAAATAAATTTAAAGGAACCAATCAGCTTGTTGAACAAAAAATGGGGTTGTCAAGGATAATAATAACAACGAGGAGTCGAGGATAAAATAAAAAAATGGTGATTGGCAAAAATTAAATAGCCAAAAATATTGATTTTGTGGAGTCTTGTTGCCCAAAAGAAGAGTTAAAAAGTTAAAAGTGCATCAAATTTAAGGAAAAATAAAAATAAAAAGGAAATTATTTTTAAAAATCGGATGTGGCCATCACATAACTTTCCGAATTATCAAAATTAACGTCCAATTTACCTCGGCTCATAAAAATTAAAATACAAAATTCCATCAAGGGAATTAAAAAATTAAAACATTCGAATTAGTATTTAAAAATAATAAAAACAATTGAATTTTTATTTACATCTCGAAAACAAAAGACAATAGTTTATTTTGGATTTTGCCTTGAGTTTTTCATAAAAAAATATTAAAAACGCATCATCGATTTTTCTGTACCAATTTATCTATTCTAGTTTAAATAAAATTTAGATAGTAAATTTTAGAAAATATTTTTTTTTTAATTTTAATTTCAGAAAAAAAATTACAGAACAAAAGTTGCAGGAAATGTAATAGTGATAATTTTTTGTCATAATAAACTTTTACTTATTTCATTGCGTTTAGAAGTTATGATGGATTTTGTCTTATCGCTTCAGGTAAACCCCCCGTTTCCCCCATTAGATTTTATTCATTTTCAATAGGCTTCGTGGGACAACAGATTAAAACTTAAATTTAAAATTTGGAGTGATTTCGTTCTTTCGTTTGGATGCTATCGTGTTCACAGACATACACACACACACACACCCATACGTGCCCATGCATCTTTGTGGCACCCCGACCTATACACCCAATTGTGGCGATTTCGTTGCTAGTCACTGTGCGCATTGCAATTAATATTACGAATTATTTGCGCTAGGTGGTGCTCTTTTACTCTCCGTATTTTCGAAGATAAAAATACAAACTATAAGTTTGCTATAAGCAAGCATGTGGCATCCGTTGCCACATCAAATGCATTTATCCGAAAATGTGTTTAGGGCTTCACAAGCAATGTATTTGCTGTGTACTGTGTTAAGGGTGCCACATAGGTGTGTGTTGAGGTTGCAACATATTCAAAGGATATGTGGTATTTCCGTAGACCTTACATCATAGTTAACCGCAGCACCGTAGGGTGTTTTCGCAAAACAACATTAAAATGGCACGATTTTACAATACTGTGTATTTTAATAAAAAAATCATGTCCACCGATTTAACCTTCATCCGGGCGCGTCGGCGGTAATTTTGACTAAATATGACATTAGATAGCAGTGTCGTTTTACCAAATTTTTGCATTTCAATGCTTCAGGCAACGTCAAAGTTGAGTAGTCGCATTTTGAAGGTATAGAAACACGTGTAGAAAACCGGCTGCGCGCCCATTTATGATGTTTGGTGAACTAAAACCAAAATTATGTAATAAAAGATGTTATTTATTGATATTATTATGTATCTACTAGGTGTTTTTTATCATATTCATCAAAATTTTAAAGATATAGGTTGAATTAGGCAAAAAACCAAACAGACAATTACCGTAAAATCCAGTAAATTACCGTAGAGGTACGCGCCCGGATGAAGGTTCAATTTTAGAAAATTTGTTTAAATAGATTTTAAGTTTAAAACATGATTGTTTGCACAGAGTTGTTAGGAAGTTAGATAGGCACCTGCAAATTTGAAATTAGATTAGATAGATACAATCAATTGTAGGAAACATTTATTAAAAATAACTTTACATTAGCGGAAATTAGCATTAGATGTCAACAGCATAAATAATGATCTTCACTTAAGTTTTTGGCTAGAGTAAATATAGGACCCTAAAATATCCCAGCAAGGGGTGAACGATTTCTTCGGTGTCCAAGCCGTTCCAACCACCAGCCGTTCGTTTAATAAGTTTTACTAGGCGTCTGCTGATACCACTGCCGTTACCAAGCTCCCGATCCAACAAATCGTTTACGTTTACTAGACGATTTCCGATAACCAACTAGTCGCTTACAATGTGCAAGGCATCTAGACCTCTACCGTCTTAATTATATCCTCCAGCCGTCTACAGTGTACTAGACGATTTCGGTGACTCAATGCTTAACGAGAGTTCCTATAAAAATCATATCACTGATTTCTGCTTTCATTGCACAAGGCAGTTATCATTTCTTACCATATCACAAGCCTCCCGAAGAAGCCAATAGTTGTTCCGAAGCTGTTTACGAGTAAAAAACCTACCGTTAAAAACTTCCTAGAAACACCCGTATCCCACTCAGATCCTGTCTCACTTAACATCAGATTCTGTTATTTCCGTAGATTTGGTAGTTGACGGGGATATACTCACTTTGCAATCTGAATGATCGTTAAACTGTGAACACATTTATTCCACGCCATGCTACTCGACGCGACTAGACAATATGTAAAGCATTCGTATACAAGAAATTTAGGTAAGTTTGAATGCTTTGAATTGAAACTTTGCGAATGCTTTACATATTGTCTCGTCGCGTCAAGTACCATGGCGTGGAATAAATGTGTTCGCAGCTTTAGTCTCTTTTCAAGTAATAAAGTAGTACAGGAGCCACAAGTATAAGGATAACCTACAAATATTTAAATTAGTAAACAAAACCGTTAATTTAAAATCTGTAAAAATTAGATTTTAACTTACCTAGCCGAACCAGGTGTAGACAAGTTAACGTAATTTCTCCGTAGAAATAACTTTTACCGTTTTTATTTTCTTCCGTACAATCCCCAAACGTCAAATCCGTCAAATCTTACAAGCATCTCTGAAACTCCCGAAGCATAGCCGTAACACGAAATTTTTGTGTAGGGTTTATTTGAAAGTAAAATCCGTTTTAATTAAATCATTTTCATCATTAAGTTTCATTTCCATAAATATTTTCTTTTGTTTCAATATGAATTATTATTAATTAGTTTAAGTTTATAAGTCAAATAATTTAGTTTTCATTTTGTAAATATAGTATTATAAATTTTGCTATCTTTTTGACATCTTTTCAAATAGAATACAATTTGGCATCCACGTTAAAGAACAAAGATGGACGATAAATTATTAAATATGTGATGTTCTTTGTTTAAGTTGTTAGTATCTATATATTCCCACTTGATTATAAAGAATAATTCGTTTTTAACCCGATGTATATTTTTCTTTCAAATTACTAACATTTATAGCTCCTTTCAAAGTCGAACCATTTGACGTCCACATGTATATTGCTCAAACTACTTTAAAATCGCGTATATTTTGGCATCTACATGTATAATTTTGTTTAATTCGCTATCTATGCTACGTCGGACAATGTTGCCGTCGTTTTGAGTATCAAAAATTTTTATGGCGCATTTGTAGAAGAGGAGAATAATCCCCTTAGTTAACAATTTTATAATTTTCAATTCTCAAAATAATTTAAAATGTTTATCTGTTTTTAGTTTACCTATGGGCATTAAAGTTAAATGTTATTTGCCAATTTCTCTTCAAAATTTTAATAAATTTATTCAGTAAGTTGCAAAATAATTTAAAATGCTTATCTCTTTTTACTTGTGGCTTAAGGTTAAATAATAAATTGGTTTAGGCCAATGGTTTTAGTTAAAAAACGCGCTCGATCTGCAAACTGTTGCGTGGAAATAATTATTGATCTGTTGGTTTTGGTCGCAAAGAGCCTACCAAAATAATTTTAAACGTTTCACCTTTTTTAACTTATGGCTTGAAGTTAAATAAGTTTTAGACATTTACCTGAAATCATTAACAAGAATTATAATAAATTCTGTTTGAAAATAAAAATTGTTTTAACACGTTCAACGCCAAGGCCAAAATGATCATTTCGAGACAAAAACATTTTTTTCTTATATTTGTTGGTCGATATGAGATTTGTATAGAAATGGAATTAGGCTTTAATCTGAGGTACAGATTTGCAGTTTTGTAAATTAAAAATTGAACTATAGTTTGATTGGAGAGGTTCATGTAGTACTAGTCCGGGAGGCAGCGTTGTATTTTGGTCGGTGATTTCATCCCTCACAATTTTTGTGTTAAATGATAGTTTGCATATAGCTATTAAACAAACCAAGCGTCAGCTGTTTGCATCTGAGTGGAACTGGCCATGAAAAAATTGGAAACATGTCGAAAAAATTTTTTTTTTAAATCATTTCAATACTCTTGAAAATTTGTCAATCTTTAGTTTAAATAGTATTAAAAATAAAGGTAATCGTCAGCTGCACAGAAAACGGTGGATTATACGTCAGCTACCCCTATAAACCGGTAATAAAAGTGGGGGTATAAAATCATTTCATCCCTTACCAAATTTTTCTTACGTGTTTATTATGTTATTGAAATAATGAAAACAAAAATCAGCTGACCTTCCAGCGGGGGAAAAACCGTCAGCTCGACGGTTATAGCTGTTTAGCGCGCATACAATTTCAGCGTTGAATAATTCAAATAGCGGTCTGACTGACGATCTTACCCCCATTATACCATCAGCTGACCATCACTTTTAGTAAATACAGCCTCTAAACTATTAAGTATCAAAATTTTGAATAGAATAAAATTAATTTAACCCAGATTTCGCGGGTTCAAAGAAACCCATAAGTACCGCGAAATGAAATCTTAAAGCAAACATTCACATTTAGACCGATCAATCTAGGAATTTTATCTTGAATAAATGAAGTATGAAATTTTTTGACGCAGTTAGGTTCCAATGATGGAATAGCATTTAAAATCACAGTTTTAGACCAAAATTTGATATGGCCTGTGCCCGGAATTTTGGATTTTATGTTTTGTCGATTTGCAGGCCTATTTTTCATTTATCGCTAAAAATGATGATAACCTAATTTATAGAGAATTAAATTCTCTTCCTCTTTTATGTAGACAATTTTATTGTAAAATAATTATTTATTGCTAATAATATGCAAAAAATGTGAAAAATTAGCAGATTGGCTGTCTTTTCACCTTTTGGACCATTTTTATTTAAAATAAGAATTCCTTCAAATTTAGTTGTTCACTGTACTGAATCTTACGAAAGAAGGAACTTCGGGTTTAGTTCCGAAATCTGACTCCCCACTCTCCACCAGTGCCACTCTTGCCTAAGCATGCGTAGCCATAAAGATTCTATTTAATATGTGTTTGGTGTTCGACAGCCTGCTGGGTAGCTCTATTGCTACTATGGAGTGTAGAGGTAAGGAGACCATCTCTCTATTACAACAAGTGTCCCTCAAATAGCATTAAATAAGGGTGTCAGAAAAAGGGCGGAATAGCGATGGTGTACTGAAAGGGTATAAATTGAACTCTGGGAGGTAGAGGTCTCTACACTAAATAGTTTTCAGATGATGTAAAATACAACAACAAAATGCTTACTTCACTACCTTGCAGGGTGGAGACCTCTACACTGCATAGTTCAAACCATGCCCTTTCGGTACACCATCGCCATTCTGGCGTCTATCTGAAACCCTTATTAATGCTTTTCGGTAGACACTTTTCGAGTTAAACGGCCATATGAGACTTCCCTCCTTACTCCACACTCTATAACGGCTACGCATGCTTGGGAAAGAGTGGGGATGGTTGAGAGTGGGGAGTCAGACTTCGGGGCTAAACCCGAAATTCCATCTTTTGTAAGATTCCGTATAGCACTCGTGGCAGTAGCCTGAGAACAAAATTTTTACCATGGCAGAGGGTTATACACTGGCCACAGAAAGTATTCGTACACTCCTATGTTAGCAATGTAAATTGTACCAAAACTTTTCAGACATTTTTTATTGCAAATTTCATTGCCTTCAATTTTATTTCTATACATTTTTCTATTTTGTCGCGCTGTTTCTGGCTGACAGCGATATAAACAAGCCTCTATAAAATGCAAAATATATTGTCATCTGTATCTCGTAAACGGTTCGATAAAACGGAAATATGTAAATGAAGAAAAATGTAGAGAATGAAATTTACAAGAAAAACATTCCTATTCATTTTTTTATTTCCTTGCACCGTTTCCGAGATATAGATGACAATAATTTTTGTATTTTACAGAGTAATGTTTAAGTCGCTGTCAGTCAGAAACAGCGAGACAAAATAGGAAAATATATAAAAACAAAATTGAAGGCAATGAAATTTTCAACAAAAAATGTATAAAAAGTTTTGCTGTAATATCGATTTTTATATGAAAAAAATGGTACAATTTACATTGCTAATATAGGAGTGTACGAGTACTTTCTATGGCCACTGTATATGTAAAAAATCATTGGGTAGTGAAGAAATTTCCTCTGATAAGGAAAGGGGCATAAACCACGTAAAATTAAACGCGACGAAAACTCTACCTCTACGGTTGGAAATAGAAATGAGTTGAGTCCGTTGAGTCACTTCCACCATTCATCTGTGTTGAACGTGTTCCCAGCCGTGATCCATTCGTCGTACGAAAAACTTGTTTCTACGAAAGTTGCAGAGAATTTAGTCCTCTACAGTATTGTCATTTGAATGTGTCACTTATTTTTAATAAAAATGGTCCAAAAGTTGAAAAGACTGAGCCAATCTGCTAATTTTTCACATTTTTTGCATATTATTAGCAATAAATAATTATTTTACAATAAAATTGTCTACATAAAAGAGGAAGAGAATTTAATTCTCTATAAATTAGGTTATCATCATTTTTAGCGATAAATGAAAAATAGGCCTGCAAATCGACAAAACATAAAATCCAAAATTCCGGGCACAGGCCATATCAAATTTTGGTCTAAAACTGTGATTTTAAATGCTATTCCATCATTGGAACCTAACTGCGTCAAAAAATTTCATACTTCATTTATTCAAGATAAAATTCCTAGATTGATCGGTCTAAATGTGAATGTTTGCTTTAAGATTTCATTTCGCGGTACTTATGGGTTTCTTTGAACCCGCGAAATCTGGGTTAAATTAATTTTATTCTATTCAAAATTTTGATACTTAATAGTTTAGAGGCTGTATTTACTAAAAGTGATGGTCAGCTGATGGTATAATGGGGGTAAGATCGTCAGTCAGACCGCTATTTGAATTATTCAACGCTGAAATTGTATGCGCGCTAAACAGCTATAACCGTCGAGCTGACGGTTTTTCCCCCGCTGGAAGGTCAGCTGATTTTTGTTTTCTTTATTTCAATAACATAATAAACACGTAAGAAAAATTTGGTAAGGGATGAAATGATTTTATACCCCCACTTTTATTACCGGTTTATAGGGGTAGCTGACGTTTTCTGTGCAGTTAACGATTACCTTTATTTTTAATACTATTTAAACTAAAGATTGACAAATTTTCAAGAGTATTGAAATGATTTAAAAAAAATTTTTTTTTGACATGTTTCTAATTTCGTCATAGCGAGCTCCACCGCAATTTAAGTAGAGCTGACGCTTGGATCTTTAAATAATTACTCAAGAAAAAATATTTCCAATAGAAATCATGAAGGATGAAATGGTCATGTCATTTGCAACGCTGCCTCCCGGACTATAAGGAAACAGGTCATGCATTTAACTTTGATAAAGAACGAACACTAGATTTTGAAAAAATACCGTTGTAAGATTTAATCATTTTTGGTTAGTTCAAATTTAAGAATTTAATTAGTAAATTCTAATATTGAACACCTGGGCCCTGTTTCATAATGAAAATTTACTAATATTACAAGTTACAAGTGACTTTAAATACTCATCAAATTGTTAATCTGAACTGCTAGCTGCGTGGTTTTTGGTCCTTATTAATGAAATAACCTATTCTAAAAGCATAGCCAAAAATCATCCTTGATTATTTCTTAATATTAATAATATTCAACTTGTACTTTCCAACTAATAGTATTAGTACTATTATGAAACGCGACCCTGATTGTTTGCAATAGAATTATTCGGGAGATGAGTGGGTTGCATAGATAGAAATAAGGAAAATAACTGGTATTAGATAGATGAAAACAAAATGTCAAAGTTTGAAAAATTCAAACTTTAACATATCAACGACCGTTGTTTGATAACAAAATAATGGAAGTGGATTTTCGGTCGTAATGATCTATCTACTGATAGATACTCCTCTCACATTACGCTATCCAAAGATTAACGCGGGGCTACTGCAGAAGCAGCCCCTCCAGCCAAAAAAACATATATGCAGATGGTCTAGCCACTGCATGGACCGCAAGGTTTTATCGTGCAATTAGTTTCGAGTTTACTCCGAAGAGATTACTCTCATCAGGCACGAATTAACCCGCAAGTGCTCAATGCAGGAACAAAGACCTCCGCATAATAGTATGCAGTTGAAACTTTCGGAACCGCAACTGCACCCCACGTCATCTTGGAACGCATGTATACCATCTGCATGTATGTTTTTTTTTGGCTGGAGGGGCTGCTTCTGCAGAAGCCCCGAGTTAATCTTTGGATAGCGTAATGTGAGAGGAGTATCTATGTAACCTTCGGTTTTTATTATTTAATTTGGTAATTCGTCTTTGTTAACATCCGGTATAAAATATAAATTATAATTTCAATTTATACGAAATACATTGAAAAGGTGATAGGGATATCAGTAGATAGTTGAACGCCATTGCGATTTTTGAATTCGGTTAAGTAAAGGGAATTATAAGTAGATTGGTGAACAGTGATCATTCAGATATATTTTATTGGAAAATAATATTTTGCTTCCGTACCGTTAATTTGGGATTTGGATATCTGGTGATCTCATTCGGGGACCGACATTTGGGTTACATTTTGGAAGTTGGTCAACTGATTACGCATTTGCGGATTTGTTTTGCTGTACGACTTTCGAAGATAATTCTCAAGAAATCCGAAGAAGTAATATCCTGAAACATATTAAGATCTGCTCCATTACTATTCAAAAATCATTCCTCGTATCAAAGATACCAACAAAATTGATTGGAAACATCTCAATACCTTTTTACATTGTGGAAGAAATTCGTTCGTTGATACCATTGGCGTTACATGCAGGTTATTCAATTCGTTAATAGTAGTAGTGGTTGAAGCTATAACGGCCATCGAGATTGGTAGCACACCCGTTCCTGTCTACAACATTCAGTGCCGTACCTACTTTCGGATAATTTGGGGTGAGCCAATATTATAATTTTTTTATCGAACCATCGTGGTGCGTTTATGTGTCGTGCGCATTTAAATATCTACCAGCCGAATTGTCATCGTCGTTAATATTATTTTTTGAAGAAGATTTATTATTTTTTCCATCGTAATTATTTAATTACTGTTTGCTCGAAGTGCGGCGTTGAGCGCACTTGTATAGTCTTTGTAACCGCCATCAGATCTGACGACGTGATTATTTTATTTTCAGCTGCGTCTGACCACCTTTGCTTTACATATTTATGATACAATAATTTATAGGCACGCTCTAAGTTTTGTTATATATATATTTTTTTTGTTTTGTTTATTAAGGCGGGCATAAGTGAGACAGAAAATGCATAGTACTCTTTCTCTCATGCGCATGGGAGCGCATAGGAAGCAAAAATCAACATAACGTCGTAAGAATTTGCAAAACGAAACATAATTTCTTGATTGTTTTTCAATTTTTAGAATCTTAAAACTTCAACAACTGTTCTAAAGAAAATTTCTAGTCGATCGGTTAATTACTTTTAAAAATACGATAGTTTCAAAATAGCCGAAAAATAGTTGATACAATTTTACACAGATTTTATTTTTTTTTAAGTCGTTTTAAATCAGATCGTCTTAAAAATTCCTTTAGAACAACCGCAAATATATTATCTTTCGATTAAAACTAAAACATTTAAAAAAATCGGTTCATTTTCGAAGCAACCTTCGACGTTTCGTTAAATAATTTTCTGATTAATTTCGATATTTTTATTGCAGCAAATTTGATTAAAATTTACAGATTGCTAAAATTTTAGTGGAGTTTTGGAAAAGCAGAGAGCGCTGTATTTTTAAATGATTTTTGTATAATGAACATTGTGTATAAGAAATAATCAATCTCCAAGATTTTTTATTATAAATAACTAAGCAATAATATTTTTGTATAATTAGGCTAATAAAAATGTTACAATTTACAATTTACAATTCTAGTTTAGCAAAGACGAACAATTTATTTCTTGAAAACAAATCAAGAGATCTGCAAAAAGGTTGTTGGGATTCACGTTCAATTTTTAAAACGCAACTATCGGTCTGTAAATAAAAGGGGAGGAGCTTATGTCTCCTACTTAAAAAATCACAACCTTAAACTTAATTTACTTTCACAACGCGTTTCATTACACTTTTTGCTTTCGTACTTTCAGGCACAACATCGGTGAAGCGACAATAAGTACGTGGCGCCTTGGCTTTTGTTTGGAGAGTCGGAGTCAGCTACTCCTTTGATCCCCCCCTTTTTTTTTGCTCAAACAAAGGCTAGCCGTAGCGTCGCTCGAAGTCGTTGTTGTGGGTATTTGGTTCTAGAGCCACTAGTTTGTTTCTGGACTGAGTTTGCGCAGTTGGCTTTGCTGCGATAGAGCCAAGCTCAGGTCACACTATCAGTAGATAGATCTTACGACCGAAAATCCACTTCCATTATTTTGGTATTAGATAGCTCTAATCTTTTACAGAAAACTAAAATTAAGCTTAAATAGTAACATTCATTAAAGGTGCATAAGAGGTCAGTATCGAGATTGGCTCCTAGTAGAATTTCCAGCAGAAAAAAGTTAGATGCCAACATTTCATGTTTAGGGATCTTGAGAATCTTCCGAGCCGTCTTCGTTTACAAGATAGCTATTCCGAAAATACCTCTCGGCGTTGTTTACGTTTCTAGGCAACTACCGAATCCGTCTTTCTTAAAACCATAAAAACCTCTGATCGCTTACGTTCTTCTAGGCGAGCTTCCGTTCCTACAAATTGTCTTTAGTTTTCGGTGACAAGACTAAACAGGCAGCTCCTGAAACATTTGATACATCCCGCCGTTATAATCAAAGAGATTACCTTCCAGATTTTCCAGTAGGAGTCAGGTAGCTGTTCCCAGGATACACTGCAGGTTGACTCATAAGTAAAAATCAGTTGGTAATAAAAACGAGTAACGTTTTCCGAATCCCGTACCAGTTTAAATCCTATCCAAATTATATACCAACAATTCCGTTCCGTAGAAGGATTAGCTTCCGTGTTGGTAGTCAGATTAGATAGTATTTTATTGGTAGCCGTTGATTTTCAAAGTACGAGTTTTCTTAAGGAAAGTCAGGTAGTTCCGAGAACAAAAACGATTAAGATTAGATTAGAAGGAATATAGTAATTAGGATCAACTCACCGTTAGAAATAGTTTCAGTGGGATTGGCATCTACCCGAATAAATTCAGCTCTGTTTGTTTACGAACATAAAATTTGTAACCTAAAAAGTAAAAAGCCAGGATGTTATTAGGAATTAATTCAGGTAGAGGAATTAAAATAGTAGGAGTAATTTCATAACTTACCAGTTCACAATCACTCCTTAATCCAATTTAATAGGTAAATTTTTCATACGCTATTAATTACGGTGTGTTACAAATAGTAAACACTATACCGACATTGCCGTATCAAAATTATTTTATTCAGGGTTCACATTTTTATTTTCAGTTTTGCTAAAAAGAAATTCCGTTTAGTTTGTTTTCAATTAATCATATTAATTACCGCCGAAATAATTAGGTAGATAATTAGTGGTTCGCTAATAATTAAGTTTAGGAAATTTATTTTATAATTTCACTTTCTGAATGCAAATAGTTTTACATTTCGTATGATTTCAATACAGTTTAGTTTCAAGTTTTGTAAATAAATTCCCAAATTATTATAATAAATTGTGTTTATATTTTAAAGTACAATTTTTTTTTCTTTCTTCAATCAAGAGTCTGCTCGTTTTATGTTTTTTATTGTTTTAAAACTTTCACAAAAGTTTTTGGCGCCTGCGACCGAATAAGTGAAACTCCGACGACATAGACGTCCTAAAGAAACCTTGGGCCAAGATTCCGAAAAGTCCGACACTGGGTATTGTTTATCAATATAGTTGCGAGTGGTGTGATAGATTATATCTAAGTAAAGTTGCAAGCGATTTGTTGTAAATTTAAAATTTTATCATCAAAATTAAAAATGTACTTCTTCGCAAGAAGAATCTTCGCTAAACGTAACAATTTTCACTTAAAATTTTATATTGGTTTTAAATAATTTTAATTGTTTTGACTAGTGTTTTTTAATGGTTTACTTTTATGGTCCGACTAAATCATTGTTTTTTTGTTAATTGTTGCATACAACAAATCAAAGGGTAATTAGCTGAGTTGTGCTGTTATTTTGTCATGTTGTCTTGATTAATAATTGTAGGTCCTGAAGAAGAAGACAATAAATATCTTCGAAACGTCGACTATTGATTGATTGTTTTATTGCAAAAGTCCAAAATCCCCATTACTATTTGTTTTGATGTATGTATTGTCATGAAATTTTTGAATAACAAAATTTTATTCAAATTATGTAATTTTACATTTCTTTTTATTTTCTACGCTGGCGCTGGTGGAAATTCATCAGTGATCTTGATTATTTTGGAAATTCCCATCCAGTTTTTGATAAAACCTGTGGAAAGAAATAAATTAAATTTTAAAATAAATAAATCAGATTATAACTTCCCAATATTTTGTGTCAGGATTGTTTGAGATAAAAAGGATGTTCTTAATCACGATACACGATTCTCGAATGAGAGAAAATACTGTTAAAAACGATGTCACCTATGGTATTAAATTGTAAAATTTGTATATATTGTTGTGCGTTTAAAATTTTAAAAATTGAAGTGCACCGGACAAAATTTGAATTTGTGCTGATAAAACGTCCCCTCCAGAAAAGCGAAAAGTTTTAACGAAATGTAGAATAAAAATTCATTCTAGGTGGAATATTGGCACAGTTAAGACCAAAATTTACTGCAAGCCTAGAATCAAAAATCAAGTTGCGAATCTTAAACCTTATGAGGCCATACAAATTTACACCTTATATCTGCCATACGTAGTACCCGGGTACTACCATAATAATACATGTAAAAGGATTACATTTTAAACAGATTTTTAATATTCACGTAGGGGTTTTTAATTACAATTATTATTATGTCGAGTTATATTTATGTGTTATGAATTTTATGCCACAGTAGCAAATTTTTTAAATAAAGTCAATTATTTACAATTTTTTATTTTGTCGCGCCGTTTCTGTTTTATAGCGACGTAAACAAGACTCTGTAAAATACAAAAAATATTGTCATCTACTATATCTCGAGAACAGTTGAACACAATGAAAAAATAAATAGGCATTTTTTCTTGTAAATTTGATTCTCTACATTTTTGTTTATATTATACATTTTTCAATTTTGTCATACCGTTTCCGAGATATAAATAACAATATTTTTTGTATTTTATAGAGTTTTCGTACTAGTAGGAATTGCGGGTTGGCTGGGATTGCAAATCAAACGCTTATTTCAGTTTGTCGACGTTTCGGACACTTTTATAGGTCCATTCTCAAGACTGAACTAAAGCTGCAACTCTTGAAGAACGGCTACCCCTCTCGACTGTTAGATTGGGCTTTGTTTAGAAGAAATTTGAATGTTTCCCCAAACCCACTTACGGAACCAGAAGACCAGAAACCCCCCCCCCCCCCTAAATAGAGTAAGATTACTTACCATCCTTATTTGGAACACCAGATAAAGCACGCGTTCAAAGAAGCAATAGATAGGGGTGAGCTAAGGTTAGCGTTCCATAACAACTGCAGTTTAGGTAGGATCCTGTATTCAAGGACCAAACAAGAAATTCCCCCTCTGGACAAAGCCAACGTTGTCTACAAGGTAAAGTGTCAATGTGAGATGTGCTATATCGGGCAAACCAGACAAAGACTTGCTACACGCGTCTACCAACACCTACAAGATGTAAAACACAAATCGAATAAAACTGGTCTAGCAGAGCACACACTTACCTCATCACATAGTTTCACCCAAGATGACGTGGAGATTATGGCGAGCGAAAGCAACTACAACAAACGTACTTTCTTGGAAGCAGCTTATATTAGTACTACACCTGACAACATCAGCAAACAAACAGATTTCAGGTACATTAATGCGGGATATAAAGATCTCCTTAACAAGTTCAAGGAAAGACAAAAAATCGACCAGAAAGGCTCACGATCCAAAAGGTCGAAATGATTTGTTGATTGCCCTCCTTTCCAGCTAATGGTTCGCCTCTTTGACTCAGGTTATCAAGGATGACCGCACACTTTGTTGTCGATTTTCTTTACTTATTGCCACAGAATGGAATTCTCCAAATACGTCCATCTGCTCTCCCGAACTGTTCCACAGCGTCCTACCAGGGATTCGAGGGCTTTGCAGGTGCTTGAGATGTGGAACGGGTTGCATACCCCAACGGGTTTCTGACCGAAAGTTTTAAATTTGTGTTTTGTTAGGTCAAAGCAATATTTTATATTTTATCACTATCAATTTGTTTTAATTGATAACTATTCATTGGAAAAAAATTTTACAGAGAAAAGCTATTTTTACGAAGTTAGAATTTTGAATGTTTTTAATCATAGTTTTTAACCATAGACATATTTATTTATATTATTTTTTAACCCTGTTCGACTTCGTTGTAAGTGACCGTATTGTGCGACCTGTATTTTTTTATCTCAGTACATGCTTACATCAAACGGCCCACCATCATTTAGTTTTTCGGTGAGTTTAATTTGGAGTATTCTGTCTTGAAGGTTCTGAGTTTTGTTGGTTTCATAATGTTATTCTCTTTCTGTAGTCTTGAGAATGGACCTATAAAACCGTCCGAAACGTCGACAAACTGCCAATCCGCAATTCCTACTAGTACGAATACCAATACTTGGGTGATAAATATTATTTCCTACTTATAGAGTTTTGTTTATGTCGCTATAAAACAGAAACGGCACGACGAAATACAAAAATGTATATAAACAAAAATTAAAGGCAATGAAATTTTCAACAAAAAATGTTTATAAAGTTTTGCTCTAAATCGATATTTTTATGAGAAAAAAACAGCTTCAAAATGTTCAATTTGCATTGCTAACAAAGGGGTGCATCATTTAAGCTACGAGTCACCGTAGGTATGTCTGTGAACACGATAGCATCGTGAGAGATTTGGGTAATTTTGATGTGCCATCCCATTCCACGGCAAAGTTCGAGAGGTGCTTTGCATGTCTGGCGCCCAGATTTTTGGAGGAGCATCTTGATATCTTTATGGAATCGATTAGCGTGGTTTCCTTCCGCCGAAATTTGAGCGACATACTTTGTTTGCAAGAATAGTTTTTATTTTTTTTTACTTGTGTTATTAATTGTACTAATTTTGTATTAATATTGTATTAATTTCGTGTTTATATGGGTGGCTTGAAAATCTAATTTTTGTTAGAAGCCATCCAATTAAGTAATGTAAACACTTACGTATCTTAATAAATAGTATTATTATTTTATTAAACTCTCACATTTTTGTGGTGTTACAGAGTTAGGTGGAGGAACAATATCAACCACCTAACAAATAAATTAATGTACATAATCTTATCAATTTACATAAATAATTTTGAAAACGGTTTAGTATCTACCTACTAAAAGTATGAAATTAATTAATGTTGATTTAAAAATTTTCTAACTATTCGACAAGTTGCCAAAATAGTTGCTTTTTGTATGTTTTCGAATAATTTTGATGTTAAATCTAAACTTAATAAATGTCTCTCCATATTACACGAAACTACACCTGTAGCAGATATTATTATTGGAACAATTTTCACCGTTTTGAGACTCCATACAGACGTCATTTCCATTGCCAAATCCTCATACTTACGTATTTTTTCCTTTTCGGTGGATAATACGTTTTTAGAAAGAGGCACTGCAACATCAATAAGAATTGCAGATTTGTCAATTTTATTTAAAATAACAATGTCAGGCCTATTGTGATTGATGTGTCTATCCGTTAAAATTGATCTGTCCCAGTAAAGAGTTACTTGATTGTTTTCCAGAACAGGTTCCGGTTCGTATTTATAATATGGGTTAACGTTGTCCAACAAACTAAATTTAAGTGCGATCTGTTGATGTAGAATCTTACATACTATGTTATGTCTATGAAGATATTCAGTGGGCGCTAGTTCGGAACAACCAGCTATTACGTGTTCGATAGTTTCGTTCGGCCGTTTGCATTTCCGGCATACTGTCACGAAGCTGTCTTCGTGGGGGGTTGTAACTCAGACCAAATAACGAAACAACGAATATATTATAATTATATAATTTCCCAAATAAGATTAACTACAATTAGTTTTACTTACCCTAAAAGAATCAGAGGGAAGGTTGTCATCGTGAAGGGCATGGGTTACTCCTGGTCGCCACTAAAACCCGAAAACTTCCGGCTAACTAACTCTTTAGTAACCAATTATCCCTTTTTATGACATTCCTCCCCCTAATTATCAATTTACTTAAATTGTCATTATTCCTATTGGCTAGTGGTGATTATTGCTTGGTATTCTTAAATCAGAATATTGGTTACCGATCAGCAGTGCTACGTCCTATTATTTTGCACAATCATCGATCACACAGGTATTACAAAACTGATTATTAATTAATTATTATTTTGCTTATGTACAGTGTGATCGATATTTATGTGACATTACCCCCTCGCCGGCAAAAGCGGCTGGCCCAAGTCGCCAAAATTGATAGATGCATTAATCACGTTAACCAACAGAGACAATGACTAAAAGAAAAATTTAAAAAAATTTCCTAAGCATATCGAAACAAAAAAATACAAATGATTAATCTAACCAATTAAAACTAGAAAAACAAATGGATACATTATTTGGTATTTAACGAGGTATTTAATAATAAAAAGACATATAATCTATTAAAAATGTAGCACACAACGTTTATTCGTAAACTTCACGTTATTATGAAAATTAAAGTTTAGCAATAAAATATATGAATAAATTGTTTAGATTCTCTATAGTATATTTTTAAGATAACTTATAATTGTGTCACGGAAAACAGAACCATTTCTTTAAAAAAAATGAAAATTTTATTTATTATTTATTATTATTTTTTTTTTTTTTTTTTTATAAGTATTTTTCAGGATATATTTTTAAGCGCTTAGGCCATATCCAAACGGTAAAATACTTTCTCACCTAATTTGCTAGTAAAAAAAAATATTATTGTAATTTTATTTTTTTTTTTTTTAAGCATAATTTAGTTTGTGTATGTAGACATTATACTTTGTGCTACTTAAATTTTCTTGTTACGCCACTGGAATATTTATTTCATCTTCATATTAGCGTTATTTGGTTATTCACCGTTTATAATCTTCAACAAGCCGGTTCTGTTAAATTCATAGATGTTAGTTGTGATTACAATTATAAGGCATCTATTAAATTAAGTCATTTATTAATTTATTTATATATATTTTTTTTTTTTTTTGTTAGTGTGTATTATTCTAATATCGTTTGGACAAAAACATTCATAATCAAAATTTTCATTTAGAGTCAATTAATTATGGCGGACTTACATTAAGTGTTATACTCGTGCTCTTATTTACTATAAGGCCTTATTACAAAATTTTATTCATTCGTGCTCATTTTCACTGTTTGACCTATAATATTTATTAATAATATTTTAAACTATAACAAAGTTAATTAAACGCTTAAATATTTTAAAAGAAATATTTATTAGAGACGATATTTCGAAAGCGTTTGCTTTCATTTTCGAGTTCGAATAAACGTCGAAATATCGTCTCTAATAAATATTTCTTTTAAAATATTTAAGCGTTTAATTAACTTTGTTATAGTTTAAAATATTATTAATAATTTTATCAAAAGTTACGAATTCTAAAATTTATATTATAATATTTATTACTCAATTACGCTAATTTTCACTGTTTACATTTTTTTTTTTCTTTCATACTAAATTAATGATTTTACATTAATTTACGCAAAAAGTGGTGCAAATTTGCGCGCGGTACACTGACTTTTTGCCTAAATTTCTGTTTACATTATACGAGGCCTCGTTTGAAATTTGTATGACTATAAAAATATGCTTGACAAATTCACTCAATTTTAATTACTCTGCTTTTGACACTTTGAATTAATTGTTTTTTTTTTTTTTCACTATTGGTCTTCTCCTCATTTTAGCATATTTATTTATTTAATTGTAGCACCTTATTTTATGCTTTATACCTTGTAGCACGTTTTATTGAATTGTAGCACGTTTATGTTTATAATGTTCTTTTATATTGCGACCCTTTTATTTAATTTTAGCACTTTAACCGCCTTTTAATGTTCTTCAACTTTGGTTGTAATTTTTTCTAGTAGGACACTTATTGATTTTCCATCTTGTAGTGTCCTGACATCTTCCTTTAATTTTAAAATATAAGTAGATGTTTCTTCATGGGTTGAATTAGACTCTTCTTTTCTGGAATTCTCTGATTCTTTCGAAACTGGTTCAC
Source organism: Cantharis lateralis (assembly GCA_963170105.1). Taxonomy (NCBI): domain Eukaryota; kingdom Metazoa; phylum Arthropoda; class Insecta; order Coleoptera; family Cantharidae; genus Cantharis; species Cantharis lateralis. Next base: position 19,306,188 of record OY720629.1, read on the forward strand.
TTCCATAACGCTTTATCAATTTTGTTATTAACCACCAACTACTTATGAAGACCAAAATTCCAAATAAGATGTACGTGACGATCATCAAAATTTCATGATGTACTATTGACTCATCTTCTTCCGCAGCAGTTACGGTTGGTGCAGTATTTATTATTGTTAATGGCATATTTAAAATTTTGTAAATAATGTAGCCTAAGAGGACAGTGAGAATAGTATTCCATATTAAAAATATTGTGTGTCCATGGAAACCATATTTATCAGCAAAACTCGTTTTCGCCTCAGGTCGTTGATGTACCATTTCCATTAAGTATTCCATGGCCTCTGGTGTATTGGTTAAATTTACATGAGGTACGTGTAGTGTCCAGTTGGGATTTAGACCTTCGGATAGATTGTTGTATGTTGGAGGATTATTAGAAGCCGGATGGATAATGAAACTTTTCAGGGAAGACCAAGTAGCAGGAATTACATGAATAATTTTAGTTTCTGGAGGGAATTGTTCTAAACAAGGATATCGTAACGGGATTAGAGTATCTTCGAGATGGATTAACTTACAAGAGCAGGGAAGGTGTAAACGGATCGAACCAATTTTAGGAGGTTTTTTGTATAATAGGGGTTGGGATTTATTTGGACACTCGACTAAGGTTTCAGGTAATGGATGGGTAATCAAATATTCTCCCTCTTCTACTTCCAAAATTAACATTGACGTTGAAGAATGGCAGGTCATCGGACAGTACTTGCTTAAATTTTCGACGCTGTCTCCCTTAAACATCTTGATGGCACACAAAGGTCCATGTAATTCGTCGGCTGATAGACGTGGAATGTAACATAATTTGTCCTCGTAGGCCCTACATTGATGCAATGCGACACCGGACACGGCTTTTATTGATGTTGTCCCTTTTTGATTTTTTGAAACTGCTACGTAAAGAGTATTGTGGTTTAATGTACATGATTGGTTGTACCACGCGAAGGATGCCGTGAGTAGTTCATATAAATTCCAGGATTGGTGGTTGGTGATTATCGGAACTCTTAGATGAATTGTTATTTTGCTTTTTGTAAATGAGCAATCGCAGATGGGAAGTTGGTAATACCGTGTGATGTCCTTTAGTGAAATCGCCAAGGTTTGACCAGATAGACTAAGTTCTTCCAATTTAATTAAATCCGCTTGTAAAACTGTAGATTCTAGAATGTTTGATGGAATTTGATGATGTTTACAGGAGGTTATAATTGAATTTGTCCGAAATATTCTTGTTAAAGATATTATTCTTCTTAAATTTTGAAAAGCATAGTCGTATAAGGTTGTAAACCCAGTTCTATGTTTTGTTTCCTCTTCCTGGATTTCCGAAATTTCCTGTTGAACTAATTTTACTTTTTCTTCTACTACATGAAAGGCAGTATTAACTTCTTTTTCGTATCTTCTGAATTCTTTTGAATCCCTGCTAATTCCATTTAACGTATCGGTTAAACCTTGGGTCAATTTTTTTATTTGTATTTCCAAATTTGCCTCATTGGTCGAAAAGTCTTCCAATTTATGAACAGTAGCAACACCGCAACACCATTCCAAACCATCCCCTATGAAACTCAAACTTCTTCTTTCTCTTTTATGCATTTCGTCCTCCACATTAAAGCTCGAATAAAGATTCTTTTTTAAAATAAGAAGATCTTTTTCATATGCCGCTCCTAATTTTTCGATGGCAGTTTGTAGGAAGCAGTCTGAGTTCACCCTGTTATAGCATTGATTTTTGGTTATGGGATAGTGGTCTATCTTCTCTTGATTAAATTCCATTCGGTAAATAAGTGGAATTGTTGCTTCATAAGCAACTAGCTGTGGAAGCTGTTTCCAAATAACTCCCGGCGAAATTTCTACTTTTGTTGCCCAAACGAATGATAAAAATCTAAAATATTAAATTGTTAGTACCCAAATATATCCTTTTAAAATTTGCCCTTTACGGTTTGTACCCTTTTTGTACATATTATAATATGTGCATAATATATTAAAATCAAATTTTTGTTCATTTATTATTATTATTATTATTATTTTAATTATTTATTTATTATTATTTTTTTTTTTTTTTTTTTTTTTTAACTAGAAGAGAGAATCGTACAATTTATTATCACCCTAAAATCAAGATATGTATTTCTAAATAAATATATGCACGGTGATTTCTTATTATATATTTTAAGTTTACGTAAAATTTTAATTCCCAATTTAATAAATCCTTAATTACTTATTTATCTGGCTTATTTTAGTATAGCTGCTAAATTCTTATAACTATTGAAAACTTATTTGTTACTGTACTGAATATTTTTATGTTATTATGTTGAGTTATTGACCTACATCTATTTTATGTTTATCATGTAAAATTTTATGTCTACTGAAGGAGTTTTGCTAAATGAACTTGACACAAATGTATACTTTACACGCGGAAATATTATTGTTACAAAAATAGAGACGTCACTTTCAATCATTTAAAAATTATCGGATTCAGTTTACAATTAAAAACATTTAAGTATTGCTTTCGGGGGACCACGGTTCGTAATACGGTAAAATTCTACTAACATGGACAATGTCTTTTTTCGCATTAGTGCCTTTACCTTTCACGATTTCATAATCTACCTCACCAATTTTTTGTGAAATGTAGTAAGGTCCGAACCAACGCAATAATAGTTTTTCACTACGGCCGATTTTTCTTATTGGAGTGAACACTTTTACAGTATCTCCCACTTCAAAATTTAATTTTCGGTGTTTGTTGTCGTAGTAATTTTTGTCTAAATTCTGACGGCTTTTAATATTTTCTACTGCTAAACCTCTAGCATTTAGTAAACGTTCACGCGTTTCCTCAACGGATTCGTTATTGACGGGGATGGCCAGACTAGCTTCTGTAGGTAGCATCGGTTCTCGTCCATAGATCAACATAAAAGGTGAAAATTTTGTGGTATCTTGTACAGATGTGTTATAAGCAAACGTCACGTGTGGCAAAAATTTATCCCAGTCGGTTTGATCTTTATTTGTATAAATGGCTAGCATATCTGCTACGGTTTTATTGAAACGTTCCGTAAGGCCATTACACTGCGGATGGTACGCTGTGGTGAACTTGTTGTTGGTCCCCATTATTTGGACTAATTCCGTTACCATTTCTGACATAAAAACTTTTCCACGGTCGCTTAATAAAGTTTTAGGCGACCCATGTTTGCAAATAATATTTTCTAGAATAAATTGTGCAACGTGCTTGGCTCTTCCGTTCGTTAACGCCTTGGTTTCCACCCAACGTGTAGCGTAATCCGTGGCCACTATTATCATTGTTTTTCCGCTGGAGCTTTTTCGGAATGGTCCTAATAGGTCTATTCCCACTTTTTCAAACGGTAACCCCACGGAGATGGGTTGTAATAAACCTCCAGGTTTTACGTTAGCCCTGCCTTTTCTTGCCTGGCATTCTGGACAGCCTTTTACAAATCTTTCTACATCTTTTTGTAGACCCTGCCAATAAAATCTACTTTTGATTTTGTTTAGTGTTTTAGCAATTCCCAAATGTCCTGCCAAAGGTTCACTATGATGGCTGTATAAAATTTCGAAGATTAGGTCAGTGGGTAAGACTAATAAGTTTGGTGCACCATTTACGTGAGCATTTTTTTTATATAATACTCCATCGATTAATGTAAAATTTTTTGCACGTCTCCTAAGTCCTATGTTTATATTTGGATCGTCTGGTTTTTGTACAGCTTCTATGATTTCTAGAATTTTGTTATCTTTCTGTTGTAATTTTTCTAAGTCTTGGGATTCTAATATGAAGGTTGGGATTTCTATGGCATTTTCTTCGTCTTTTGTATTTCCAACGGTAGTAGGATTTCTAGACAAACAATCGGCATCCTGATGCATTTTTCCACTTTTGTATTTAATTTTATAGTCAAACTCGGATAGTTTGATGGCCCAGCGGGCGAGCTTACCTGTTGCTTCTCGAATTGTCGAAATATAACAAAGGGCGTGGTGGTCAGTAGTGATTTCTATTGGTTTCCCATATACCATGTGGCGGAAATATTGTAGACTCCATATTACTGCCAAAGCTTCCAATTCTGAAATAGAGTAATTCTTTTCTGCTTTTGTTAAGGATCGACTTGCATAAGCGACGGGATGCATTTGTCCATCAGAGCTCTTTTGTAACAAAATACTTCCTAGTCCTTGAAAACTCGCGTCCGTTCTTAGCTCGCAGCTCAAATTTGGGTCAAAATGTTTTAATAACGGCGCGTTGGTTAGTTTATCTTTCAATTCTAAAAATGCTTTTTGTTGCGGTTCCTCCCATTTAAACCCTTGTTTGGTAGTAACTTCGTATAAGGGGCGAGCAATTTTCGAAAAATTTTGGATAAACTTTCTATAATAGTTGCATAAACCTAGAAAACTTTGTGTTGTTTTTATGTTTTTTGGGATTTCAAAATCTCTGATGGCTTTTAATTTATTTCCATCGGGAGTAATACCTGCTTCGTTTATTACATGTCCCAATACTTTTACTTCCTTTTCAACATAAAAACACTTGCTAGGTTTAAGCGTTAGCCCTGCATCCCTTAAACGTTAAAATACCTTACGTAAGCTTTCCAAATGTTGTTGAAATGTTTTAGAAAAAACCAAGATATCATCTAAATAGATCATCACTTCCTGCCATTTCATTCCTTCAAAAACCCTATCTGCCAGGTTTTGAAAAGTTGCGGGGGCGTTACACAATCCAAAAGGTAATACATTAAATTCATAAAGTCCGAAATTAGGTGCTATGAACGCGGTATATTCTTTGGATCCCTCTTCTATACCTATTTGCCAATACCCACTGAATAAGTCCAGCGATGTAAAATATTTAGCTCCGTACAAATATGTTAGTATGTCATCAACATTTGGCAAGGGGTAGCTTGATTTTTTGGTACGCTCATTTAATTTTCGGTAATCTGCGCAAAAACGTTTAGTTTTATCCTTTTTATCTACCAGGATTATCGGACTACTCCAAGGAGATTGTGAGGGTCGAATGATACCTGCGTCCAACATACTGAATTTGTTTGTCAATGACTTCCCTTTCGACTGCGGAGACCCGATAAGGCTTTGACTTAATGGGTGTTGCGCCCTGAACATCTATTTTGTGTTTTACCACATTAGTAAAACCCATTTGATTTGTGTTTTTAGAAAAAATATCTTCAAATTCTACAAGTAAATTTCGTATTTGTTCCATTTGTTCTTTAGTAAGATCTTTATTTATTTGGTGGTCATTCAGTTCAATTTCACTCTCTTGCTTTAAGCCATACTGCTGTTTCTCCTCAGATGAAGGTATTATTAAAAAATTATCTATTTCGTGCGTACTTTCAAGGTATCCCAAAGTGGTTCCTTTAAATAATTTTAACGGTAATTTTGATTTCAAAATTATATCAATAGTGAATAAAAGGTCTTTTTCGAATTTGAGCCGAGATACAAAAGCTAATTTATTTTTTGTCAATTACGCCCGGTTGAATTTGATAATCTTTAAATAATTTTAATTTGAATTTTGTGGTCTCGTCGATTTGAACATCTTGGCTTAAAACTTTTAAGTTTGTCATGATATTATCAGGATTTGTATTATTTGTAGTTGCAGGCGTTTTTGACTGGTAAGTTTCCATCGGAAAAAAGCAATCATTGTTTACTTGTTCGTAATCAACATACTCATTAATTTCGTCAGATTTGATTATATTCTCTTTTATATTTGAAATTAGGTTCTGTGGGATAATTTCATCATGATATTTTGAAGTGTCCTTAAAATCAATCTTAATCAAATTTTCTTTTATCTCTTTGACATCATTATTTTCGTTATGACCATTTAGTGATATTTCATCTGAATTTATTTGATTGTTTTGTAACTCTTTTCTTGAATGCAAAAACATTTCTTCTAACTTATTTTTTGTCGCGTTATTTAGTTCTGTTTTATTTATTTCGTGTAGATTATCCGATTTACAAACTAAAGCCTCGTTTTGTTTAATAATTACATTATTTACTGAATTGTCGGGAGGGGAGGGTTCATTGAATTTTTTAAATTTCAGCAAAATTAACTCATTGTTTCTACGAAGGTTAATTGTACAATTTTCGTAGTCAATGATTGTTTTATATTCATTCATAAAATTGGTTCCTATCAGTAAAGGTTTAGGCGAACGATCTACCACTAAAGCACTTATATAAAATATATGTTCATTTATTTCTACCCTAACTTTACTAACTCCGATTACAGGGACAATGTGATTTCCGCTAGTTTTTATTAGATATTTTGTTGTATTATTATTTAAATTATTTATAAAATCACGGGAAATGATATTGTAACTAGAACCGGTGTCAAATACTATTTCTACCTTACGATAATCATTATTTAAACTACCATTCACTATCAATATATTTGTTGATTTTTCGGACCCATCGTTTAAAAGTTGGTATGAGGCGATGCTGTGGGTCCATCTCATCGCCCTCCAGCGTTTGGGTTTTCCGCACTTCTAAAAAAACTCCTGTTTCCATAAGAAATACCCCCTCTTCCGCGACCAGTATTTCGATAATCTTGACTTTTAGTATTTTGATAGTTACTATTAACGTTCTTGAAATTCGTTCTTTCTTGCGCGAAACCCCTTCCGCCGTAACCTTGACCTTGTGTGTTTTCGTTATTTTGATTATTTCTAAAACCGTAGGAATGCGAACTTCTACCACCCCGGTTTTGATAATTATAATTTTGGTAATTTTGTCTTCCAGAGTTTTGGAAGTTGGGATGATTTGAAGGTCGATTATAGGAGTTAAAGCGATTGTGAGCACTGTTATTTGATGATTGTTGGTTTTCCTGATTGTACCAACATGCGGAAGTATAATGACCAAGTACATTACATTGATTACAGAAGGGTCTATTATTTTGTTTGGGAGGAAAATTATTTGTGGTCGGGCCATATGTTCGATTCTTTAACGACCGGAAATTTGAAGGATTACTAGTATTTACAAAGACCCGACACTTAATAGAGAAGTCAAGTGGTTTAAATTTCCTACAGCTGATCTTTCTTCATAATCACTAAGTCTGTGGACTATCTTTTCCAAGTCATCAACAGACATTCCTGCATATCTCAGAGTGCAATACATTTGTAAAAATTTCGGTTGTAAACCGTTCTCAAAATAATCCACGAAGTTGTCTTTATTCATGTTGGGATTGTAATTTTCAGCTAAAGTTACTAAATCATAAAAATAATTTTTTATATTTTCTGACGATTGTTGCTTCCTATTGATTAATTTGATTTTAGCGAGCCTAGCACAAGAATCTCCCCCAAATTTTGTAGTGAAATCTTTTTTTACCTCAGACCATGTTTTGTCAGAATTGGCAGCGTCTTCTAAATACCGATTATACCAAACGTTACTAGCCCCACTTAAGAAACTACCCAGAAATTTGATCTTAAAATTATTTGTCCAACCGTTTGCTATGCAAGTGCGTTCATATGAATTTAAGAAATTTAAGGCATTGCTATTTGCCGGGTCAAATACTGTAGGTGACACAAATTTCACTTGCCATTATGCCGTTTAAAATTACACCCTGTTGCTGAATTTTACTAGGTGGCCCTAACTGAATAGGTTTAATTGTATTGTCACCCGATAATTTTTCGAAAGAAATTGACTTATTTAATTGAATTTGTTCTAATGGTTCATCAACCTCGGTATCAGAATGCGTACGTGTGATTTGACGTGTTTCTAAATTTTTGGAAACGTTTGTAGGGCTTCTTAAAATCATAGAACTTCTATCAAACGGATTTGTAACATGCGAATTTTCTTGGAAACTTTCTTCCGAGTTTTCAGTGGGATTATTTTTTATAGTACTTTGAAATTCAGGTTTAAAATCATCACTTGGAATAACAGTATTATTAATCGTAAGATTATCAGAACCTTCTAATATTTCCACAATTTCGGGGGAAATTACTACATTCAATTTTGTTTGAGACCTTGTATTGGGTTTATTCGACATTAATTTAAAACGTAACTAATAATATGGATTAAAAATATGTAATAACGCATTAATTAAAATTGATTATTAATATAAAATTTTTATTTTGTATCAGCAAATAATTAGAAAATTATTTTTAACGAGGAGGGAATGATTTCGCCGTTAGAATCCATAGTTATTGAACAGCCAAAAATAAAAATTTTATTTAGTTTGATTCATGTTGGGTTGCGTTTTGAATTGTAATATTTAAATTGAGAAATTTAATGCATAAAATTTCGCATTATTGAAACTTTTACATTAACTAACGCCACAAAATAAAAACAACTAAATAATTGTTATTAAATCTACCAAATAAATTTATGATATTAAATCAAATTGAAAAATCCTAATGTAACAGGAACTGCCCGCATTCCACACATGTGAAAAGTGCACCGATTACTTTTAAATAAAAAGTGCCTACTAATTTTTATTATTGATAAATACGTGCTTATATAAAATTTAGGAATGTTAATCTAAAAACAAATTTATACGTATTGGGCATTTTTTCTCAAGCGTTTTTTGTAAAACAAAAGAAAACTTTTCAAATGAAATATGCGCCTATAATTGCCAAGTATTCTATGCCTGTAAAATTTAAATGTACCAGAATATTAATTTATAGTGGGTCTTCAAGACAGTCTCATCTCGAAGAATTAGTGCATGCGTTTAGACTTATTGCAACCACCAAAATTAACGCGGCGCCTCCACCACATGTCACGAAGCTGTCTTCGTGGGGGGTTGTAACTCAGACCAAATAACGAAACAACGAATATATTATAATTATATAATTTCCCAAATAAGATTAACTTCAATTAGTTTTACTTACCCTAAAAGAATCAGAGGGAAGGTTGTCATCGTGAAGGGCATGGGTTACTCCTGGTCGCCACTAAAACCCGAAAACTTCCGGCTAACTAACTCTTTAGTAACCAATTATCCCTTTTTATGACATTCCTCCCCCTAATTATCAATTTACTTAAATTGTCATTATTCCTATTGGCTAGTGGTGATTATTGCTTGGTATTCTTAAATCGGAATATTGGTTACCGATCAGCAGTGCAACGTCCTATTATTTTGCACAATCATCGATCACACAGGTATTACAAAACTGATTATTAATTAATTATTATTTTGCTTATATACAGTGTGATCGATATTTATGTGACAATACATCAACAACTTCAGGTTTCTTCATAATATGTTTCGTATAATTTCTAGTGGCAATTACACCATCTTGAATTGCACACATAAAACCTTCCGTTTCTGAATGCAATTTCCCTTGTTTCATCCATAGTATCGATTTTTCCTTTTCAATTCCAACAGAATCCAAAATTGTAGCATGCTTACCATGCAATAGTGCAAAAACGAGACGGCCGATATTGCGGTTAAAAAGAAGACATTCAATTTTTTCCAATGCAAAAATACAATAACATTGTAAAAAATATTTTACAAATTACTTCCACATATATGCAGTTATTGAAACCTATAATGAAAAAAAAAACTTAAACGCAATCATCGAAAAAAAATATTGAAGTTGACTGTGTGTATTTTGCTTAAAAAATCTTTTAAATTGCATTTACAAACTTTTCCGGTTGCAATGATGTGCATGATTGTAGAACCCCAGTAAGTATCGCGTTTCGCAAATAACACATGTGGCTATGATATTCCATAACGACTTTAGTATATTTTCACTAGTTGGCAAGGATACTCGTTGCAAATAACAGGTGCAAAAACGAGACATCACCAAGTTTAAAAACGAGACACTCGCGAGTTAAAAAAAAGACAAATTTTTTAAATCTTTTAAAATAATGCCGAAGGTTTAAGTTCCCAGAAAGGCCGCTTAAGACAAAAAGAGTTGGAAACAGCCCTAAAGCTAATAGGGGATGGCACTATATCTCTTAGAAATGCAACTAAACAGTTTATAATTGAGAAATCTGCTCTTTTGAGAAGATGTACTCGTTCACTTCGTAAACAGGGAAGAAAAATTTCTCTAACCGAAGAAATTTAAGAAGATTTAAGTGATAAGATAAAAATTATGGCAAAATGGAGGTTTGCTCTTACTAAACCGAAGGTACAAGCACTAGTTCAAACCTCTGTACAAGAAAACAACCCAGTTTAACCCTTAACTGGTGAGGTGATATTTTTATATCGCAACAGGTGAGGTTGGGTTATAGATACCCAGTACTTTTCGTTCTGACGTGTACTGCACTTTAAGTCAACTAGGAACGAACTGACTGATGGTACAGGAACGTACGATGACGTTCTCACAACCGTCTAGCAGCAGAGGCTTTTCAAAGCCTTACTGGGTATCCTGACACCCAACCTCACCAGTTACGGGTTAAGGAAGGAAAGCCGGGAAAAATTGGTTAAAACATTTTTGTAAAATGACTAAAATCACAGAAAATACAGTGTCTCGTTTTTAACCTCTCACTGTCTCGTTTTTAGCCTAAGTAGTGGTTGAAAACGAGACACCATTTTTAATAAAAAACGCCCTTTATTATAAACTTAATGATTTTTTTTGCACGATCGGACTATTTTGTTTATTTACTAATAGTGTTTCTATGACAGTAAGTTGATTTTACTGGTTGCTAGGACTAAAACGACGGTAAGTAATTTACTTACCGTTTTTAAAACGGTAAGTAAAATAAATAAAATTTCAAATAAAAACACGATTTATTTGAAATTAAATGTACAGTTGTTACAGCTAGAAATAGAAATCGATATAGTATTGCTTTTTTCGGTATTTGTATTAACAGAAAATGCTCGTGATGTAGAAGCACCAGTTGACGATTGTGGTATAGTATCATCAGAAACGCTGCAAGGTGATTCATTATCATCATGCAGAATTTTTTCTGCAAATTGATTTTTGTTCTGAAGGGAATCTTCTACATAACTTTCAGCCACAGTCGAAGATTTCCAACCTCCATGTCTTTTTAGTCCTAAAACATCTACACCTTTATTGGCTAATAATGTGGCTGAAGTACGTCGAAACGAGTGACCAGTGTAATTAACTACATTTTTCAATTTTAAGTATTCAGCAATTTTTGATGGTAAAGTTCCAATTGTACCTTTACCGACTACCTGATTATTGCACTTCCCATTCCGATAATTTAGGAATAAATGTAACGACTTTGCATTGTTTGGCCGCAGTTTAATATATTTCCGAACAATTTCTAAATAATGAATTTTTTCATCTTTTTTATTTATGACAGTAAATGTCCGCTGAATATTTGTTTTCGTATTTGGAATGTTTATAATAATAAACGATTCACGATCGTCTAAATCTTTAACAGTCATGTTATATAACTCTTCCCTTCGACATGCTCCCGCTACTCCTAATATCATTGCTACCTAAAAAAAATACATAGTCGCAAACATATTCTCGTATTTTACAAGTAATCTAAATTTACCTTATGGATTAAAAACAATTCATCTGGTGCTTCAATTAAAAATTTACACATTTCATTCTTAGTAAAAACACTGGCCTTTTTAGGTTTATATCCAATATTTTTTCTCTTTAGAAAGGCAATTAATGTGGAAAACTTGGAAATATCAATAGACTCGTGTAAAAAAATAGTAGCTTTCAACATTGAGTATTCGGCCCATAAACTACCTGCAGCTTTCAATTTTCCGTTTCTTTGGACCAAATACGCTAACAAGATTTTTTCACTCGTATTTTGATTCTTTTCCTCACACCATGTTTTGAAAATTTTGTACGTCGTTTCATAACGTTCCCTAGATTTTTCGGGAATTATTGCCGAACGTCCAATATTCCAAGCTTTTTCTATATCATCATTTTCACTTTCAGCATCACTCATTTCGATTTTATAATAATATATATTTAATATACGGTAGATAACTGTATTCACAATTTTACAAATGACACCATTTGTTTTTTTTTTGTAAATAAAACCACGGCAACAGAATTAATTCAAATTTTCTACCTACTTCATAAATAACTACAAATAATGCCAATGCAATTTAGATTTGACTTAAAAAAAATTAATTATTTTTTATATTCATTTCGATCGTGCAAAAAATGTTATAACCATCACGAACGGTATGCAATTTACCGGTTTCCGAAAATATTGGAGACTTCGCTCCGCTACGCGTCGCTCAGTCTCCAAACATTGTCGTCAACCGGTAAATTGTACATACCGTTCTAGATACTTAATATACTATAAAGCGAAGCTTTTTAACGCAGGGTACCTAAAATCTAAAATAGCGAACGGGACGGAAAAGCAAACGGAAGTGACGTCAGCGACGACCTCATTGGCTGATTCATCCACATGCGAAAATGTTTAGGCTCTTCCGGGGGTCGTGGAAATTTGAAATTTTGGCAGGGGCCGTGGTCGAGAGCACATATAACACGAAAAATCGAAAAAGTTGGAAAAGTCACCCCCCGCCCCCGATGATCGGGTTTAAGCGATTTTTACGAATCCGCTCGCATCTCCCTTATTTTTCAACTTTTTTCGATTTTTTTTTTGATATTTGGAATCCTCGCGAGAAGGGCAATAATTTTGTCGCTGGATTTTTAAAAAAAAATTCGGTTTTGACCTATATTTTTTGACCCAAACTTTTCGAAACTTTTTTTCCCTGCAGCTCCCTTAATAAACGTCGGATCTCCATTTGGAAAAAAACATTACGAAGAAAAAGATGAATCCAATGGAAAAGGTATCTTTCATTTTTTTCCTAAAATCAATACTTTGCCCGCGATGATCGTATATAAATTCTGGAATTTGCAACTTAATTTACGGGCAGATAATTTACTTGTAGTATGTATTAAAGTTGTTAAGAAGAGGGGTGGGATAAGCTGTGGTGGGGACTCTGCCCTATGCTAAATAAATACATAAGATATAGTAGTTCTCACGGAACTTTAGACCTCGTCATAATTCTAAACCATACGAACTAAGATGAGAATCACTAGTCAAATGTATGTTTGTAAACATAACTTTTTGTGAAGTAAAATAGAAGCGGTAAATTTAACCCGCTGTCATAGTCTAACCTAAAACTATACATTAATTGGAGCAGTGGCGGCTTATGTTTTAGATATGTGGGGTTGAAGTTTTTCCTGTTTATTATTCTCCTAAAATGTTAGGTAGGGTTTCTTTAGTACCTCAAAAAAACTTGATCGTTTGCCGATCAAGTATTGTACACACAATTAAATGAAATATTACTCCTATGGCGTAATTTTTGGAGATTGTGCAACCTGCAAACAATAGGACGAGCCCGCCACTGAATAGGAGGTTAAAATTGTTTATAACCTTATCGTGACATTTTGCTAATAAAAGTCAAATCAATGGAAATTTTAATTAAGCAGTATGTGTATTTAAGGTTGTACTACTTATCTTCTGTCTTTCTCTAACTTACAATGTTTCAAATTCCAATATTTCTAACGTATGTCGACATTACATCGCGTGAAGATGACAAAATATTTTATTTCTATCCTTGTCATACATATCATTTGCATTTGTCAATGCAAATAATCAGTTGTGTGTTCTGCATTCAGCTTATTATGACGAGGTCTAAAGTTCCGTGAGAACTACTATAATGTATTCACTGCCAACTACAAATAAACAAAATTTTAATAATTAAAATAATGAAAATATGTTTTTTTTAATTAAAAATAGTTTTTAATAATTTACTTATAAATTTTATTAATTTAAAAAATTTTGTCAAAAAACTTTTCTTGATAACTATCAAATCTAGATAGCTTATGTGATCTTTTTTAGAATAAAATCTTAATTTTCTCGGAAACTAAAAACAGGACTTTTTTAAAATTTGGTACACTTATTTGTAACACTTGCATAAATATTTTGGGAAATTTTTGTAATGATGACATTTCTGAATGTCGAAGTACACTCGAATCGCGCTGTAGGCAATCGCGCCATTAGCAATAACGCGTTATTAAAATTGAGCGCATCGCACTGTAGTAGGGCGAGTTGCTTCTCCACCACTCCCTCCACTGAAGTGTTGAATGGCGCGAAAATTGAATTAAGAATGAATATGTATTTAACTTGAAAATCGCGCGAAATTTAAAATGGGTGTTGTAGTATATTTAATAAAACATAATTTTCATAATCAAAGACTATTATAATAAATAATAAATTAATTTTTAGAGCTGCTTATTTTTGCTTTAATTTATACGATTTGAAGTTAGCTTTAATTTTTTCCCGATTTCTGATGCAAACTTGTACGGTGAAAAACTAAAAAGTTCTAATAATTTTTAGTTACTTTTGTTTTGGATTCGATTCAGGTGGTACCATATGGAATTTCAATTGAAAAATAAGGTTCCTATCTTTAAGCATTGAGTGTCAACCCGCTGTTCAATAACCTCACAAATTTATAATTTTGTTATAAAATTATTTAAACAGCTCTAAGTAGTACTTTCCCGTGCCAAGTTATACCACATTTAAGATTTTTCTTGGTTCAAGAAGTCTCATAAACACAACAACTAACCATTATATCAATTTGAAATTTAAAAATGTGTCACCGATAAAGGGCGGAGCTTTAGGTCGGTCTAGGTCGGTCGAGAGGGAGCAGTGCCTTTCCCCGCTCGGCGTTACTATAGCACGAACTCAAGTCCTGACCTCTAGTTTATAGCGCGATTCGAGTGTAATGACAAACCCGTATCTTGCATTTACCTCAATGTAAAAACGTAACTTTGACATTTTTTATCTCGATAACTAAGAAGAGATTAACTTCAAGCTTTGACAGAATTTTCTTTATTATACAAATAATATACTGTAAAATTTTCACGAACTTCTCATATACTGAAATTTCCTTCTTAACAACCTCAATAATGAGTAGTTGAATAGTTGACTACAAGTAATTGACTTTTTTTTTATTGATTATTATTATTATGAATTAATTGATATGACTTAGTAGTCGTACAGAAAGTATAGTCTGGAGCACGTTTGGAATTCTTAAATTTACAACGGACGCACATGTATGGATTAACGAGAACCCGACAATTAAACTATAAAATAAAAATAACCCCCCACCGTAGGAATTTTTTTAATACGCCACTGGTATAGAGAACGTAATAAGTTGCTCAAAGCATCTAAATCATCTGCTGACATAGGGTAAACTTGCCTAAATCGTACCTGCTAAGGAGAAACTGTCATAAATGTCGAAAAAATTAATGAAAAAAATTAAATTTGCAGCAACTTTAATTAATGCGGCTAATATTTGAATATAATAAAATATAAAATAACTTATATTAATAATAATTGGATTTTATTTATACATAGCGTAAAAAGCTTCGCTTTTGTCGGGTGTCCCACGACACCTTCCTTTTTTTTTTACTGTGAGGTAATACTACATGGCCTTCTGCATACAGGGCAATATGAAAAAGCTTTAAATTAGGGTTTTTTGTTGACAAAAAAATAAAAGATTTAAAAATCGTCTCGTTTTTGCACCACTTGAACCTACTTTATTTTTCCAATTTATTTCCAAATCAAAATTTTGTTCGCAATTTAATGTTTTATTTTTAAGATCAAGTCCAGAAAAACGTTTGTCTAAATTGACTATACTTTGAATGAAAGGGTTGGTTAATGAATAAAAATATTCCCTCATTGATTCAGTTTGCGCTTTACATAGGTTAAATAGATTTAATAATCCTCGACCTCCTTTTTTTCTTTTTATGTATAATCGTTCTACAGCAGATTTAGGGTGTAAATATCTATATTTGAATAAAAATTTTCTGGTTAACGTATCCAGCGCATGTAAATCTGTATTCGACCATTTAAGAACACCGAAGGAATAGGTTATGATCGGCAGTGCCGATTTATCCATTAGGCAAGAAAGGCAGCTGCCTAGGGCGGCAGTCTTTTAGGGGGCGGCAAAATTACTAATTAATTCTAATTAAAAACGTAACATAAATAGAAACTTGATTGTAAATTGTACTTATTTAAAAATCATATTACATTATGTAGAAAACAAACAATTTTTAGGTGCCGCATAGTAATGCAGTAATAAAGTATAATGTAACTAAAGTATCTTTTCGGTATAATATCAATCGTGCTGAAAGTGATACATTTTCGAGTTACGATAGTCTTCTTGGAAGTAAAGATATTTAAACAAAATACAGTTTAGGTATACAAACAATATAATTTACATACTAAAAACAATGTAATAAAATAGTTGCACTGCAAGATATGGCATAAAGAAGCTTTGTCGCAAGCTTTAAGAAAATTAGTTAGTTATGTTTTCCGATTTGAATATAGTATCTACTGTTAGCAGTCTTTTTCTATATTTATTATTTTTTGTGTTTAATTGGCCTGGTACTGCATACAGTACAAATATTATTATTTATAAGTATACGTATTTGAGTTTATCTAGTTAAAGAAATTTGATAAGTAAAAATTTTATTATTTATTAGTAGAGGTTCAGCTTCAACATACCGATGGGAAATTTTGTCAAATAATTTAAAGACACCGGTTGTGAAATCCCTATCAGAAACTAGGTGGTCTGCAAGGGCAGATGCTACTAAAGCTCTGTATTCTGGGTATAAGGAAATTAAAATTTCACTTTCAGAGCTGAGCAATGATGAAAGTCAAACTGGAGCTGTAAGACATGAAGCACACGCAATCTTTGAAAAAATGGATGAATATGAAACTTCTTTACTTGCCGTCATTTGGCATCACATATTAGAGAGAATGAACGCATCAAATAAATATGTGCAAAATCCTACGCTTGACCTGGGCTCTGTGGTTCGAGAATTAGAAGCACTTATAAAATATTTAAACTCGATAAGAAACAATTTTGCAATTTACGAAGAAGAAGCCAAAAATATATTACAAAATCAATCAAAGACATATAAAGAAGGTAGAATAAAACGAAGAAAGGTTCAGTTTGGTGAGAGTGTTGGTGATGAGGGACAGTTTTCAGCCAGAGATGAAATTAAAATCGGGACATTTTATATTATTATCGATACACTTACTTCAGATCTAAACCGACGCCTGGGCGCTTATGAACGTATCTATGAGCGATTTGAGATCTAAACCGACGCCTGGGCGCTTATGAACATATCTATGAGCGATGCATTTAAAAGCGCATTTAGACAACAAAATTGTATCTCCGCTGGAAATGTGTAAATATTTGAGAGAAACGGGATTGAAAGAAACATTTCCCAATTTCGATATCGCGTTGCGAATTTATTTGGCAATTCCAGTTGCTAACACGTCGTCTGAAAGATAGTTTTCCAAATTGACAAGGATTAAAAACAATTTTAGATCGACTATGAACCAACAACGTCTTAATGCCTTGTCAATTTTGTCTTTAGAATGCGACATAACAAAAAATATAAGTTATGATGAGGTCATAAATAATTTTGTCGAAGAAAAGTCTAGGAAGAAAGCTCTTAGAATATAAAATTTACTTTTATGTGCATCATATTTTTATTTTGAGTTACCTTTTACCAAAGACCAATATGTAGTATAATATCTTGTTTCTTTTATTATTATTATAATTATTATTATAAAATGTTTGTCTTTGTTCTCACAGTTTATATTTATTTTGCTGATAAATATTATGCTGTTATAATAATTTCAATCTTTAATAATAAGGGGGCGGCAAAAAAAATATGCCTAGGGTACTCACTTGCCTTAACGCGGCCCTGATGATCGGTATTGCCCATATATTAATTGCCGATACTAAGTTTTTAGCAGTAAGTTTAGATTTGAGGAGTAATTTTAACTTAGCAATATACTTTTGACGAAAATCATTTTTTAGTAAAGTGTGGTCCAAAACAAAATTTTGTTGCATTCCCAAATATTTATAAAATTTATTTGGCAGTAATTGGGCAATGTTGTCCAGTAATTCAATATTTTCAATTGGAGTACCACGTACAACGTCAATTTTTGCACATTTTTCAAAACCAAATTCCATGCAAATATCGCGACTAAACAATTTCGTAATTTCGATTAAGTTATGAAGTAGATCGGCACTTCTAGCATATAATTTCAAATCGTCCATGTAAAGTAAATGAGTTATGATGGAGTTATTTCGGAAATTGAGTTTAAATCCAGCTTCAGAATCATTTAATAATGACGAAAGTGGATTCATAGCTAAACAAAACCATAGTGGGCTTAAAGAATCACCTTGAAAAATTCCACGATTAATTTTTATTGAATCCAAATTAGTTCCGTCTTGCATAATTAAAGTATTCCATTTCGACATTATTGAAGACAAAAGTTTAATAATTTTTGAGTCAATTTTGTAGATCTTTAAGATATCGAGAAGCCAATCGTGGGGAACAGAATCATAGGCTTTTTTATAGTCTATGTAGCACATATTCAAGTTTCTTTTATTTTGATTTGCCAATTTTGTAATTATTGTATCGACTATTAACAATTCTATTATTATTATTATTATTATTATAGCATCCAACGGAAGCAACGAAAACATTCCAAATTTTAAATTTAAATTTTGATCTTTTGCGGCACGAAACCTATTGCTGATGAAAGAATTTAAAAGGGGGGAACATGGATTAAGACATAATCCAGCATTATCACAATTAGTGATCAATCAACTCACCACTTTCACAATCAAACCTAAAATTTGAAATTTTGGCAGGGGACGTGGTCGAGGGCACATATAACCAGAAAAATGGAAAAAGTTGGAAAAGTTGGAAAAGTCACCCCCCGCCCACGATGATCGGTTTTAAGCGACTTTAAGAATCCGCTAACATCTCCCTTATTTTTCAACTATTTAAATTTTTTTTTTGGTATTTGGAATCCCCGCGAGAAGGACAATCTTTTTATCGCTGGAGTTTTTTAAAAATTTTCGGTTTAACCTATATTTTTTTACCCACACTTTTTGAAACTGTTTTTTCCTGCAGCTCCCTTAATAAGCGTCGGATCTCCATTTGGAAAAAAAGAATACGAAGAAAAACATGAATCCAATGGAAAAGGTATCTTTCATTTTTTCCCTAAAATCAATACTTTGCCCGCGATGATCGTATATAAATTCTGGAATTTGCAACTTAATTTACGGGTAGATAATTTACTTGTTAGTATGTATTTAAGGTTGTTAAGAAGAGGGGTGGAGACTCTGCCCTATGCTAAATAAATACATAAGATAATGTATTCACTGCCAACTTCAAATAAACAAACAATAAACACCATAGCGACTTTCGCCTTTTGGTAACCCAATTTTTCTTTTTAAATTATTGTATCCTTTTTAACGCACGGCACCTAAAATTTAAAATATAGAACGGGACGAAAAGGCAAACGTAAGTGACGTCAGTGACGACCAGTGCGCATCGTTTTCCTTTCCTTTCCTTTCCTTTCCTTTCCTTTCCTTTCCTTTCCTTTCCTTTCCTTTCCTTTCCTCTCCTCTCCTCTACTCTACTCTACTCTACTCTACTCTACTCTACTCTACTCTACTCTACTCTACTCTACTCTACTCTACTCTACTCTACTCTACTCTACTCTACTCTACTCTACTCTACTCTACTCTACTCTACTCTACTCTACTCTACTCTACTCTACTCTACTCTACTCTACTCTACTCTACTCTACTCTACTCTACTCTACTCTACTCTACTCTACTCTACTCTACTCTACTCTACTCTACTCTACTCTACTCTACTCTACTCTACTCTACTCTACTCTACTCTACTCTACTCTACTCTACTCTACTCTACTCTACTCTACTCTACTCTACTCTACTCTACTCTACTCTACTCTACTCTACTCTACTCTACTCTACTCTACTCTACTCTACTCTACTCTACTCTACTCTACTCTACTCTACTCTACTTTACTTTACTTTACTTTACTTTACTTTACTTTACTTTACTTTACTTTACACATCAATAATTCAACTTTTTAAGTTATTCATTTACCTACCTTGTTCGAAGCGTTTCGTTATATTTCAAACCCATGGCCTGGATAATACTAGAAAGCTGGAATTTTTAGGATAAGATGTATTCAGCAGTCTTATGAAACACCATGTTTGATTTGTCTAGTTTCTATACTTGAGATTTTATTAATACCTAAAATACCTCGATTTTGTCATTGACTCACTCATCAAAACCACTAGACTAGGGTACTTCCTTTCACTGAAATTTTACCAACTAGGGCATCTTACAAAAAGAAATAAATTCCACTAAAAAACATTTATATAAATTGTACGTTACAACTCGAATACTCTACATCTTGGTCAAAATGTATGGCTCACCGTTTCATAGAACTATTGCAAGACACAAGATTAAAGACCACTAACTTAATTTCTTACCATAATTAGAGTGTGTGACAGACGTGAAACGGCCCACCCTTAATTTTTTACCAAGATCTAGGGATCATGAGATGATAACTTTTTAACAGTGAAAGCGTTACGAGCTTGTGAGACTTAGTAACCAATTTTACATGAAATGTTTTTGATGGGTTACTTCCAATAATATAAAAATAATATAGGTAGATACTATATTTAAGAAAAATATCAATTTTTAATTTAATTATTTATTTTGATTCACTTTTACATATAATTATTACTACTTATTACAAATCGTTATTACTAATAAAACGATTTCCTTCCGAGTGCTTCCCAGAATATCGATATTTACATTTTTCGTAACCACCTAAAATATTTAATGCAAATTTATATCGTTTCCTTATTTTATTTTATAATAATGTTTTTACAATATATACACTTAATACTACCGATTTTAGACAGCACCGATGGTCAAAGGGCAGGACCATATTATGCTCTAGGCTGACTAGGCTAAAACCTAAGGCTAAGGCCTAAGCGCAAAACAATTATGAAATTTCAGCTTATAATTTCAGCCCAGTTAGACGTGAAAAAAATACGTGTTCTTGGAGATTTTTTTTTAAAGAACTCGAAGAATTTTTTAAGGTTATGTTGATATACATAAGAAACAGAAGGCTTTTACTTAAATAATATAATTTTTTTAATTATTATTTTTTTAAAAAGTACTTCTTCGCATTTTTTTAATACAAAATATTTGCTAACAAAAAAGTTACGGCCATTCTTCCGAAGCTCCTTTGCAAAAACACGTTTTGCGGTGACCATTGGTACTCGATTCTGAATTATGTAAAATAAGAAATTCCAAAAAAATTATGCAATATATTAAATTATTTTAGTCTTTGAACGAACAGTTTTTCAAAATATCAATTTAAGACAAAATGGCACACGTTCAAAGTAAATTTCATATTTTTGGAGAAAATATGGCTCTTTTATTGTTAATAAAAACAAAACTATACATCGAAAAATAAATTACTTCGTTCAAAGACTAGTTTCTTATATCGAGCCTGCCAAATTTGAAACAAATCGATGTAGTAGTTTTCAATATATCGTGGTCATCGATGTTGAAAATGTCATTTCTGGATAAACGCATTTAAAGTTTAAGATAGGTGTACTCAAAAATAAAATATTAATTCGCAACTTACAATGAGTCATCTATTCCAGGCCCATATTGTGCATCTTCAGATTAGATTGTAGACTCAAAAATGTCAATTTAACGCTTTCTACGAGCCACTCTTTCGTTAATTTTCATAACGACGCGCATGAATGGATTAACGAGATTCTGCATTTTATACTGTTTTTTAAAGATTTTCTAGGAAACGGTATGTGTTAAATCTTAGAAAAATATAACTAACTATCGGTCAGCAAATAAAAGGGGAGGAGCTTATGTCTCCCACTAATAAAATCACAACCTTAAATCGGATTAGCCGTTTCTAAGAAATCGGTGAGCATACATAAAAAAAAATCATACTCGACGATTATTACCCTCGAGCTGTTTCACACTCATTTCCGACGAATCGGAGAGCCGCATTTGGAGCTGTCTGAGCGGAGACAGGTGCTTGTGTACACGTCATGTGATCTGTCGATCGATGATTGGCCCAATTCTCTACGATCGAATATTGCCCGGTCAATATTCGATCGAATATTGCCCTTGGGACATATTTGAACGGCTTGCGGACACGTGACATTTATATCGCCAGTCCGCTTCATACTACATATTCGTTCGCCATCGAAAGCAAACCAGCAAGACTTCTAACTGCAGCGTAAATTGATTTCAGCGCAAGTTTGATCGC
Organism: Cantharis lateralis; assembly: GCA_963170105.1. Lineage (NCBI taxonomy): Eukaryota > Metazoa > Arthropoda > Insecta > Coleoptera > Cantharidae > Cantharis > Cantharis lateralis. The sequence continues at coordinate 19,328,242 of OY720629.1, forward strand.
ATATGCTTATAATTATAATACACACGAATTTTGTATATATCTAACGATTTTGAAAATCTCGGTAGTGAGTTTTGGGTGTTTGGTCAATTACAACAAATTAACGAATGAATTTGGTAAAAAAATTCATTTATGAACATAATTGTAAATAGAATTTTGTATCGAATTGTACTAGGGCATAACTGTAAGATAAAAAATAGTATTGTGATATAATTGGATTCAAGATAATTTTATACAATGTCAGAAAATTATGTATAAAATGGTCAATTTTAAAGTTTTCGTTAATTCATTTGCATGCGTTTCTGGCAAGAGGGCGCTAATTATCAAAACGTCACAAAAAAATTACACAATAAAAAGTTTTGAAATTTTACTATTTAGCACCGTTTTGTCATAATCCGGTCCGTTTCTTGATAAAATTAATTGTAAAAATCGAATTTAGTTAAAAAATTTGTAATCTCCATTTTTTAAAGTACAATAAATGGAAAAATACAGCCATAAAATATTAATGTTGTAGCATGCTTCCTTCACTCGTAGTGCGTGCATTCCTGATTAGATGGTGCTAATTATGCATTTTTTGACAATAGGTGACATATTGAAAAAAAATTTAAATATCGAATTTTTTATTCTCGATTAATAATCATTTAAACAGCCCTAGGGAGCGGGAAATATTCGAGTATTTCCTGAGGACAGGCCTTGAGTATTGCTTTCTTTGAAGTCTGTTAAAAAAGTACAAATCACCAAAAATTCTTTTTAGATGCTGTAAATCCTATAATGTGGTACCTACGGGTATTGTTTCGAACTTTGAACTAGCATAATAATGTGAATTTTATTATTTGTTACTTAAAACTTTGAGGGAGTATTTTTAAAATGTTTAACTTGCAGAAAATGAAATAAAAAAAAATCGATTTTTATAAATCTGCAAGTGGGCCTGACCCCTTAAGACATGAAAATTTCCAAAAAAGTATTGCAATACTTAGGTCGAACGATATATTATAATTTATTTTTTCACATATTGTCATGTTTCAAACGACAAATCATTGGTCATCGGTTGCATTTCATTATTACTATTTTTTTGGTTGAATTTTGAAAGTCATCCTTTATTTTCTGTCGAGGCCTCGTACTCAAATTTGATAATCATTTTTGAGAGGCGTTTGCGCGACTGCGAGAATGAAGGCAGTTGATAAAGTGCCAGGAAAGTGAAAGGTGTTTGAGATTGGAAAAAGGAAAAATTTGGAAGGTTCAGGGAATGTGTTGTGGTTCCTCAACAACAAAATTCATTTTTTTTGAGAAGTCTTTGCTACCGTTGCATTCTAGTTGTTGCATTTTGGAAGTTATTTCTTGATTGATCTGGAACGCCTCTACTTCAGGGATTATTTCCTAATCCAGCTAAGTGGAATTTGGTTTATTAATTTTTTATTTTATAATAGGCGGAAATAACAGTAGTATTATTTCTGGAAAGGCGTTTAAATTTATCAGCTGCACATGCAAGGTATCAGCGGTGTATTATCACTATTTGATTATTTGGAAAAATTAATTTTGGTTTAATATTTTTATGAGTAGTATGCAATTTTATTTTCAGTTTTCCTAAGTAGGACCAACAGTATTTTTATTTTAGTCTATATTTTTTTGTATAATTGTAAGAGTGTTAATTTTGTGGAATCGCAGTTTGAACCTACTACTGGGGTTGGGAGTTTGCTCCTGGCTGAGTTAGTCAAGGCAGGTTGCATATTTTTTTATATTTTGTTTATTCTTATAATTGATATAAAATATCATTGCAATTATATATCGCATTAATTTGGAACCAATATTTATGTTTCTTTGACTAACTATAATTTATACATAGGATTAATTCGTAACATTTGAAATTATATTATAATGAAATATTTTAATGCTCAAATTTTGAGTTCTTGAAATAGGGATTTCTATTATTTAAATTCGCTCTCATTATATTTTTTTTATTTGATCGGTTTAGAATTTTCATAAAATTAAATAATATTTTTGTTTTAATTAATTTGGAATCAAAGTAGGTATAATTTTATTTTATTAAACGTCAAAGCGATTTGACTTTTAAAATTTTTTTATTTTCATTCCATTGATATTTAACTTTACTAGGTCTTTTATTTAACAAGGTTTATCTGACGAGTTCCGAAGAACGAAACACGTTTGATCAAAAGTGTCATAAACTATAATTCATTGTATTATTACGTAAGTTAAAAATCAATTTTTTTCAATTTTATTCAATTTTTGCAGTTTAATTAACATATACATCATTAAAATATTTCATTATATAATTTATACAAAAATTGTTTATTTAAATAATTATCTTAAAAATACTTTTATATCAACCCATAAATAACTACTCAAATCATAACTAAGCAGAACTAATTATTCGTTTTTTTAACAATCGTTTTCAATATTAATTGTTAATTTCAGGTATGTAATTAATGATTACAAAAAATTTATATCTCATCTTAAATTTAATTTTCTCTGTAGACTTGATAATGTATGCCAAGCATACGAAACATGTCGTCTAATTAAAGAATAAAAATTATAAAAGAATATATAATTTTATCATTTGCGAAAAAGTCTACATAATTATTTAAATAAACAATTTAATAATATAATATACTATATTGTCATGTTTCAATTGACACAAACCTCTTAATTAAGATTTAACATTTGAAAACAACAATTTAAGTTAAAACCTTTTTAATTAAATTTTGCTTTAAGAACTTAAGATTACTTTTGATTAATTTTTATGATGATTATTAATTCGGTCTCACATATTGTATGATTTTTATTAAAAAAAAGGCACATTTGAAATATTGTATTAGAATTTTTCAGCAATTAAAATTAAAGATGTTTTTGGTCCACGATCTTTAAATGAAAAGACAAACGCCAAATTTATCAAAGAAGCCATGGCATTAAGATTTGTTTATTATTAAATCAAGTGTTTAAAATTCTACGCCAGTGGATACGTGAAATAATTTAAATAGTGCGCCGAATCAACCAAAACTTTCCACCACTTCAGAATTCTAATGTTAAAAATTGCTAAACAATTAAAGGAGGGAGAACAATTTTAAAAGTAACATCGCAATATATAACCACTTATATATAATAAATAGCACGTTTTTCAGGTATATTTTTGCTTATCTATAAAAGCAAAATATTCAGTTTAAAAAATTTTTTTTAATGATTATTACCCTCGAGCTGTTTCACACTCATTTCCGACGAATCGGAGAGCCGCATTTGGAGCTGTCTGAGCGGAGACAGGTGCTTGTGTACACGTCATGTGATCTGTCGATCGATGATTGGCCCAATTTTCTACGATCGAATATTGCCCGGTCAATATTCGATCGAATATTGCCCTTGGGACATATTTGAACGGCTTGCGGACACGTGACATTATATCGCCAGTCCGCTTTATACTACATATTCGTTCGCCTTCGAAAGCAAACCAGCAAGACTTCTAACTGCAGCGTAAATTGATTTCATCGCAAGTTTGATCGCATATGCTTATAATTATAATACACACGAATTTTGTATATATCTAACGATTTTGAAAATCTCTGTAGTGAGTTTTGGGTGTTTGATCAATTAAAACAACCAACCCGCCTTAAGGGCGTAGTCAATAATTTCACCTGGAATCGGTGGTATCCAGTAATTATATTAGGTTGTTGCCCGCTAGGACACGAAGTCACCAGCCCCTGCTTGCTTATAAGCTTGCGGAGGCAAAGGGGCTGCATCGAACTTCTCGTGGTTAATTGCCTTCCCTGCAAAGAAATGTGAACAAAAGAAAACACAATTTGATCAACAAAATGTTTAATGACTTGAGCAGATTGACTCGTTATTACAACTTCCAACGTATATAAATTTGACTCGGCTATCTTCAACTTTTGAGTCACCGACAATTGCGATTGTAAAATTATGTGTTCGTCTGCACAAAATCTAACAATAAATAAATGACTCACCAGTACTGATCGTCTTACAAAAAGTAATACGACAGGGTGTACCGCCAGCTTCTGTACAGGAACGACGCGAGTTCAAAATTCCAGCACTTGCCAATGACTTCCTGATAGCTCTACAGCTCTACAGGTGAACAGATGACCTTGCGATAACTGAACAGTAATCGTCTTCTATCTCCAGCAACAGATGGTTCGGTGTGAAAAACTTGTACACTCGGAAAACTTGATCGCGAACAAAACAGGTACCCAGGTAGCAAAACCACAGACAACATTCGCATAGGAACTTGATCGTGTTACAAAAATTATGATCTTGCAATCAACGAATTTACGTGGCTCGACAGATCTTAAACTGGCTCTCGTGCTTGAGTGATGTTATAAATTCTTGTACTATAACAATTTTTTGCGTTTGGCGTTCTCGGGAACTCACACAGATTAATTACTTAATAAAAAATTGTAATTACTACTCCGGAGTATCACCTCAAACCACAACATAAACGCACGACCTCTTCGTTTGCGATCCAAATCTCAAAAAGCCTCGAAAAATTCGCTTTACGCCGAGACTTTCAGGATACGTAGTACCTTTCAAGAACGCTAGGGGCCGAATTCCATTAGCGTCGCGTTTGGGAATTCTGAGTGGGTAATTATTTACATAATTCCGTTACACAATTACAACAAATTAACGAATAAATTTGGTAAAAAAATTTATTTATGAACATAATTGTAAATAAAATTTTGTATCGAATTGTACTAGGGCATAACTGTAAAATAAAAAATAGTATTGTGATAAAATTGGATTCAAGATAATTTTATACAATGTCAGAATGGTCAATTTTCAATTTTCGTTAATTCATTTGCAGCCGTTTCTGGCAAGAGAGCGCTAATTATCAAAACGTCACGAAAAAAATTACACAATAAAAAGTTTTGAAATTTTACTATTTAGCACCGTTTTGTCATAATCCGGTCCGTTTCTTGATAAAATGAATTGTAAAAATCAAATTTAGTTAAAAATTTTGTAATCTCCTTTTTTTAAAGTACAATTTAAAAATACAGCCATAAAATATTAATGTTGTAGCATGTTTCCTTCACTCGTAGTGCGTGCATTTCTGTTTAGATGGTGCTAATTATGCATTTTTGACAATAGGTGACATATTAAAAAAAAATTTAAATATCGAATTTATTATTCTCGATTAATAATCATTTAAACAGCCCTCGCGCCCTCGCGAAAGCAATACTCAAGGCCTGTCCTCAGGAAATACTCGAATATTTCCCGCTCCCTAGGGCTGTTACATATGATTATTTTTTTTTCATTTTGACAACCAATAGAAACATTCAATTATGGTCAAACGGTGCCAATCAAATCATTATGTAAGTGGGAACTGCTTTTGTTTTTATTTGACGTCTGTCATCATTTTATCATATTACGTCAAGTTATTAAAATTTATAATTATGAATAAAATAAATCAAAAACGTTTTAGTACATCGTCAGGTTATGAAATTAATGTTAAAATTAAAGAAAATGCATGCAAGAATATCATGATAAGCAACGTGTCAATTTGGAACCAATTTCAATCATTTTGCAAAGGGCTTTCAAATTGGAAGAAAATACACCAACCACAAAACTGGCTGACATTTTGAAAGATTATGGATTTAATATGAAAAAACAGAATGGGGATGACTAAAGAAACCGTCATTAAAACGATGTGGAACAAAACCGCCAAATTACTGCAAGATATGTACTACGATAAATTTAATAGAAGTTTTGACCCTTTCAAAGATATTGAATTTAAATCGGCGAGAGATGCAAAAAACACAAAACGTAAGGCAAAAAGAACCTGAGAAAAGGAAGCAAAGTTCTGTAATTTTGAATAAAAAAGAAATCTTTGAAATGATGATACAACACTACGACGAGGATACTCCGTCTGGGTTGCAAAAAAACGAAAGGTGTCGTGGGACACCCTACAAAACCGAAGCTTTTTACGCTATGTATAAATAAAATCCAATTATTATTATTAATATAATTTTGATATGGTAGTAAAAATACAAAAATAGTAGTGGTATAGATATCTATTTATATTTCCAATTAAAATAAAATTCACATCCAAGTAGAAATTAACGTAAAAAATAAATTTCAAGTAAATATTGTGGAAAATTTAGCATGTAATACATAAAATGTAATACTATTATACAAAATCTATAGAAAACATTATAATAATAATATTTTGAGAGTGTAGGACTAAGAATTTTGGAAAATTTAGGAAATGGTTATTTACTTAAAAGTTAGGAAAATAATACATGACTGACGAGGAGGAATCCATAGCACAATATTGTAAGGTTATAAGAGGGAAATGTTAACAAACTGACGATGCGCACTAGTCTTCACTGACGTCACTTACGTTTGCTTTTTCGCCCCGTTCTATATTTTAAATTTTAGGTGCCGTGCGTTAAAAAGGATACAATAATTTAAAAAGAAAAATTGGGTTACCAAAAGGCGAAAGTCGCTATGGTGCGTTTTTGGCATAGTCTAGTACGATTTAGGAGCTATCATCTTAAATCGTATTTTTGTAATATTTTAGACATTTATGACAGTTTCTCCTTAGCAGGTACGATTTAGGCAAGTTTACCCTATGTCAGCAGATGATTTAGATGCTTTGAGCAACTTATTACGTTCTCTATACCAGTAGCGTATTTAAAAAATTCCTACGGTGGGGGGTTATTTTTATTTAAATTTCAGTATATGAGAAGTTTGTGAAATTTTTATAGTCAATTATTAGTATAACAAAGAAAATTCTGTCCAAGTTTGAACTTAATCCTGTTCTTAGTTATCGAGATAAAAATGTCAAAGTTACGTTTTTACATTGTCATTACTTCGACATTCAGAAATGTCATCATTAGAAAAATTTGCCAAAATATTGTTTTTAGTTTCAGAGAAAATTAAGATTTTATTCTAAAAAATAGCACTAAAGCTATCTAGATTTTGATAGTTTTCAAGAAAAGTTTTTTGAAATGAGTAAAAAAAAAATCGGATGTGGCCATCACATAACTTTCCGAATTATCAAAATTAACGTCCATTTACCTTGGCTAATAAAAATCAAAATACAAAATTTCATCATCGCGAAAAACATTCCAATCAGTAGTTAAAAATAATAAAAACAATTGAATTTTTATCTAAAACAAAAGACAATACATTGTTTTGGTTTTTGCCTTGAGTTTTTCATAAAAAAATATTAAGAACGCATCATCAATTTTTCTGTACCAATTTACCTTTTCTAGTTTAAATAAAATTTGATAAATTAGAATAAATTTTAGAAAATATTTTTTTTTTAAGTTTTAATTTCAGAACAAAAGTTGTAGGAAATGTAATAGCGATAATTTTTTGTCATAGTAAACTTTTACCTATTTCATTGCGTTTAGAAGTTATGATGGATTTTGTCTTATCGCTTCAGGTAAACCCCCCGTTTCCCCCATTAGATTTTATTCATTTTCAATAGGCTTCGTGGGACAACAGATTAAAACTTAAATTTAAAATTTGGAGTGATTTCGTTCTTTCGTTTGGATGCTATCGTGTTCACAGACATACACACACACACACACACACACACCCTCTCTTACACACACACACACACACACAGACATTTTTCAAAAAACGTAAAAATGGTTTAAGAATACCTCGAAACATAAAAATTTGAAAAAAAAATGGGGGGTCAAATTTTTTTTTCAAGTTCTGATTACAATACTTTCCTTACTAAGGAGTTCGGAAAGTAATAGTTTAACTCACCAAAACTTTTTAAATTAATAAAATTTATAAGTAAATTGTTAAAAACTAAGTATTTTTAATTAAAAAAATATATTTTCATTATTTTAATTATTAAAATTTTGTTTATTTGAAGTTGGCAGTGAATACTTTATCTTATGTATTTATTTAGCATAGGTGAGAGTCCCCACCACAGCTTATCCCTACCCCTCTTCTTAACAACCTTAATACATCATACTACAAGTAAATTATCTGCCCGTAAATTAATTGCAAATTCCAGAATTTATATACGATCATCGCGGGCCAAGTATTGATTTTAGGGAAAAAATGAAAGATACCTTTTCCATTGGATTCATCTTTTTCTTCGTATTATTTTATTGCAAATGGAGATCCGACGCTTATTAAGAGAGCTGCAGGGAAAAAAAGTTTCAAAAAGTTTGGGTAAAAAAATATAGGTTAAAACCTAAAAATCAAAAAAAAAATCCAGCGACAAAAAGATTATCCTTCTCGCGAGGATTCCAAATACCAAAAAAAAATTGAAAAAAGTTAAAAAATAAGGGAGATGTGAGCGGATTCGTAAAAGTCGCTTAAACCCGATCATCGCGGCGGGGGGGTGACTTTTCCAACTTTTTCGATTTTTCTGGTTATAGTGCCCTCGACCACGTCCCCTGCCCAAATATCAAATTTCCACGACCCCCGAAAAGCCTAAACATTTTCGCACGTGGTCATGAATCAGCCAATAGGTCGTCGCTGACGTCACTCCGTTTGCTTTTTTAGATTTTAGGTGCCGTGCGTTAAAAAGCTTCGCTTTAAAACTGAGCCAAAAATTCACCCCCTTCACTCCGCACACACCCCCTGGCAACAACTTTTCGAAAATATGTGAAATTATTTTCAATTTATTCTCACCCTCTTGTGATATTATACGATATATGACTATTATGTTGGATATTGTTTATTAAATCTATAATGAAATATCTAAACGATGTACATGTTAATTAAACTGCAAAAATTGAAAAAAATTGAATTTTAACTTACGTAATAATACAATGAATGATAATTTATGACACTTTTGATCAAAAGTGTTTCGTTCTTCGGAACTCGTCAAATAAACCTTGTTAAATAAAAGAGCTAGTAAAGTTAAATATCAATGGAATGAAATTGAAAAATAAAAAATTAAGTTAAATAAGTCAAATCGCTTTGACGTTTATTAAAATAAAATTATACCTACTTTGATGCCAAATTAATAAAAACAAAAATATTATTTAATTTTATGAAAATTTATGAAAAAACAATTAACATGTACATCATTTAGATATTTCATTATATAATTTCACATGTTACGAATTAATCCCATTTATTAAATCTATTGTTGTATTAAAACTTGATCGACCTCGTTGTGCCTTTTTGGGGATGATCGGATGATTAGTATTCGAGTTAGAACTGCAGCAAATTTGAAAAATGTAGTTTTGAGATAATCGCGTTTAAAGATAAAAATGTTTATTTCTTTATTACGAATCAATAAATATTATACTTAGCGCTAATCTGCTATACCGGGCCCATACAATTCACCTTCCTCTTCTTCGAAAAGCATTTGGTGGTTGTTAAAGCTGCCCTGCGGGCTAATCGACCCTCTTTCGAGGATGCCTTGTTACGATGCTCTGCTAAACGCAGCCTCACTTCATTTCTATCGGCGGCACAATTCCTTGCTGCAGGTCCTATTTTCACTCACATCACGCTCAACATTTTCAGAATTGATGAAAATCCATCATTAAATATTCCAACAGCAAGGTAATTCGATAATTCAATGGTTTTCAAAGCATTGTGGAGGTGTTTCGGAGCAAAGTGCCGAAGCAACCGTTATATCTTTCATTGTTGTTTTGAATATTATTTTCCTTTACATCTGCCGAGCAGCTCACGCCTAGTCAAGTCCACGTCAAATCCACGTCGTAATTTAATAATATAATTTATAATTTTAAAATTATTTATTAATATAATTATTTTAATTTAGTAAAAATAAATTGTATACGCCCTGTATTGTAACCAACCAAAACACGACTTTATAAGCTTTTCTTAGGCTTTTTTTTTCACTAAAAATTTTTTCACTAAAAGGTACTAGAATGGTTCAGTTACATTTGTGCCTTTGGAGGAATAAGACGTGTCAAAAGGCTAAAACGTTGAAGTCGTTGACCATGTGGTCGCAGTATTCTATGATCAAGGCGGTCACCAAATTGGAAAATAAGATTGACATCGGCAATTTCCACAAGTTATCCGCTTTTATGAAGCGGAAAAACGAAGGTATGTTCCGAAAAAATCGGGCGTCGTAACCTCTGACCACGTGGTAAAATTTTTAAAAGGGCGCCTCGTGAGAATTTTTTTGTAGCTAAATTTACCGATTTACCAACACGAATCAGTAAATCCTAAGATTGACCTTTATGGCATGGTAAAAGTCCGAAATTGTACTGACAATTCAGTTTTTCGTACATTTACCACGTCAAATTGGTAAATCCTAGGATTTACGCGTCAAACCTAGGATTTACCGGTTTTCGGGCTTTTACAGTAACATATATACTTTACAAGTCTTCACACAGCAAGATTCGTTGTGGCATAATTGAAATAATAATCGTTCGACTTTGAACTTGAGAGAGCAATCTCGCCGTTTTCAGATTTAAAGCACAAAGCTGTCAGTATGAGCGCTACGACCCGTAATTTAGAAATTTTATGTGCCCACCCTAAATATATTGGGAATCGACCACCTACTGGAAAATATGTAGCTAAGGGTTTTCTGGAGACAGCACTTTTTAGCATTTTTTTCATTTACATAATGTTCAACCTTGAAGTGTTTAGAACACATGGATAAAAATATTTTTCTATATCTAAAAGTAATTTAGAATTTACAGCCCATAGAGTGGTACCGTCCAACGGTTGGAAACAGCATTTTTCGGTGCGCGGAGCGCTCTACAGCTTCAACGGATGACGCGATTTTGATGAATCTCTGCGCAATTGAAAGGCAATTCAATTTACGGGGCCATCAGGAAGCGATTTTTGTCAAAAACTGATTTAGAAGTATGTTTTTTGTTCTTTGAAAAAAAAACAGGGCAAAACAATTAAATTTTTTTTTCAAAAGGATGCCATTTCGTTATTCAGGGATTTTTTCAAAAACGAAAAACGATAAGGCTCCCCAAATTTAGTCTAGTTTATTCATTTTTAAAACATTTTTATCTCAGATAAACTGAAAAGGTTGTAGAGCGCCCCGCGCAGAAAAATACATGTCGTGCACTGCTTTATTTGACTGGAGCCCCCAATTTACATTTTATTTTTTTAATAAAATTAGTAATTACGCTGTATTGATGGACGAGTACAATACGTTAAAACTCATTTCTAAAAGTATTTATTTTATATAAAAAAAAAATTCTCGAAGTTCACGTATTTTTCATGCCTAGAAACGGTAACCTCCCATTAATAAACAAAATTAAAAATTGTGAGTTCTTACTTTCCAACTTTCTAATCTACTATTTCGAATCGTATAGAAAAATATTGAATTACCTCGATGTTCGTCAGGTTTCCGTATTTGTCGAGGTAATGCAGTTAAAGAACATAATGTAAATGATTCGCCAATTTTTTTTTTATCCTTTTCTTTAGGTCTAATGATTTTCATGTATTGGCCTCTTATGCGAGCTTCCGCTTTTTCAGATTCTTGTACTTGGGTGGAATCCAAAAATTTAAGATTTTGTAAATGGTGTAGTACGTAATACCTGTAATAAATAGTTTAAAGTAGAATGAGTATAGATATTTTTAAGCGAATAAAATATTATGTTAGAAATAAATAAATATAAGAGATTTGGAAGTCACTAAATGGAAACACATTTTGTAAACTCAAATATACTGAACTAAAATTTGAATTGTGATTGTATCTAGTTGGTATAATTAAACTGGCAATAATTATATTATTGGCAAAGAATTTACAGATTTGTTTCCATTTCTTTATATTTGTGCTTAAGTAATTTTTGATAATAATAAGTAAATTGCGACAATGCCAGGTTGAAAGCAGAGCAGATTCGGTCGTATATGAAAATTCTAGAATTTCATCAACACCACTCTTAACATTTAATTTTATAAAAGGTGTTCAGTTCAAAATCAGCAGGCGTGTAATTCAATACCGATAAGAAATAATTATTGATATCATTAGCATTACACTTTTTTAATTCAGACCAGATTTTTTTTGGATTTCCCGCACAATAGATATAATTTAGATAAGCTTTTTTCTCTACGAACAGCAAAAGTGGTGTAATTTCTAAGTTCCTTATAGTACTGCCAGTCAGGTAGTTTAGCAGTAGACCGTCACCAACTATAAAGATCGACTATTGCATGAAATGATCAGCATCAAAAAAGAAAAAAACGCTATGAATAAAAAAACCGATATTGATGGACTGAACAATATTTACAACTCCTACTTTGCTAACTATTAATCTCAAGTTTTTTCCCTATACCGTTTACTTTAGGGTTTTCCTTGATTTAATGACCTACTACATAAGAAAACTTTTCTCATGCAGTAGGCCATTCCAAATGGTAATAGTTATAAAATCGGTTACCATGTAATTATTTATAAATAACATAAATAAACTTTATGTTTGAAAAAGAGTACGTCAGTACTTGAAAGCTTACAATCCTTTTTAATTCGTTTTATTAACCTGTTCACCGTTTAATTTTTAATTATTATGTATTTGTTAAAGGCATCATCACGTAGGGTCATAAGCAACTTAACATTATTAGTAATCCGAGGAGCGTATGGCATCTGAAAGTTCGCGTCACCAAAGGAGCGTGTGCATCAAAAGGTGTCGTGGGACACCCGTCAAAAGCGAAGCTTTTTGCGCTATGTATAAATAAAATCCAATTATTATTAATATAATTTTGATAAGGTAGTAAATTGTTATTCGGAAATGTATAGTACGATTTAGGAGCTATCATCTTAAATCGTATTTTTGTATTTCTTAATTGTTCCTTTTTGTAATGTCAAAATAAGTTATTTTATATTTTATTATATTCAAATATTAGCCGCATTAATTAAAGTTGCTGCAAATTTAATTTTTTTCATTAATTTTTTAGACATTTATGACAGTTTCTCCTTAGCAGGTACGATTTAGGCAAGTTTACCTTATGTCAGCAGATGTTTTAGATGCTTTGAGCAACTTATTACGTTCTCTATACCAGTGGCGTATTAAAAAAATTCCTACGGTGGGGGGTTATTTTTATTTTATAGTTTAATTGTCGGGTTCTCGTTAATCCATACATGTGCGTCCGTTGTAAATTTAAGAATTCCAAACGTGCTCCAGACTATACTTTCTGTACGACTACTAAGTCATATCAATTAATTCATAATAATAATAATCAATAAAAAAAAAGTCAATTACTTGTAGTCAACTATTCAACTACTCATTATTGAGGTTGTTAAGAAGGAAATTTCAGTATATGAGAAGTTCGTGAAAATTTTACAGTATATTTTTTGTATAATAAAGAAAATTCTGTCAAAGCTTGAAGTTAATCTCTTCTTAGTTATCGAGATAAAAAATGTCAAAGTTACGTTTTTACATTGAGGTAAATGCAAGATACGGGTTTGTCATTACACTCGAATCGCGCTATAAACTAGAGGTCGGGACTTGAGTTCGTGCTATAGTAACGCCGAGCGGGGAAAGGCACTGCTCCCTCTCGACCGACCTAAAGCTCCGCCCTTTATCGGTGACACATTTTTAAATTTCAAATTGATATAATGGTTAGTTGTTGTGTTTATGAGACTTCTTGAACCAAGAAAAATCTTAAATGTGGTATAACTTGGCACGGGAAAGTACTACTTAGAGCTGTTTAAATAATTTTATAACAAAATTATAAATTTGTGAGGTTATTGAACAGCGGGTTGACACTCAATGCTTAAAGATAGGAACCTTATTTTTCAATTGAAATTCCATATGGTACCACCTGAATCGAATCCAAAACAAAAGTAACTAAAAATTATTAGAACTTCTTAGTTTTTCACCGTACAAGTTTGCATCAGAAATCGGGAAAAAATTAAAGCTAACTTCAAATCGTATAAATTAAAGCAAAAATAAACAGCTCTAAAAATTAATTTATTATTTATTATAATAATCTTTGATTATGAAAATTATGTTTTATTAAATATACTACAACACCCATTTTAAATTTCGCGCGATTTTCAAGTTAAATACATATTCATTCTTAATTCAATTTTCGCGCCATTCAACACTTCAGTGGAGGGAGTGGTGGAGAAGCAACTCGCCCTACTACAGTGCGATGCGCTCAATTTTAATAACGCGTTATTGCTAATGGCGCGATTGCCTACAGCGCGATTCGAGTGTACTTCGACATTCAGAAATGTCATCATTACAAAAATTTGCCAAAATATTTATGCAAGTGTTACAAATAAGTGTACCAAATTTTAAAAAAGTCCTGTTTTTAGTTTCCGAGAAAATTAAGATTTTATTCTAAAAAAGAACACAAAAGCTATCTAGATTTGATAGTTATCAAGAAAAGTTTTTTGACAAAATTTTTTAAATTAATAAAATTTATAAGTAAATTATTAAAAACTTTTTAATTAAAAAAAACATATTTTCATTATTTTAATTATTAAAATTTTGTTTATTTGTAGTTGGCAGTGAATACATTATCTTATGTATTTATTTAGCATAGGGCAGAGTCCCCACCACAGCTTATCCCCACCCCTCTTCTTAACAACTTTAATACATACTACAAGTAAATTATCTGCCCGTAAATTAAGTTGCAAATTCCAGAATTTATATACGATCATCGCGGGCAAAGTATTGATTTTAGGAAAAAAATGAAAGATACCTTTTCCATTGGATTCATCTTTTTCTTCGTAATGTTTTTTTCCAAATGGAGATCCGACGTTTATTAAGGGAGCTGCAGGGAAAAAAAGTTTCGAAAAGTTTGGGTCAAAAAATATAGGTCAAAACCGAATTTTTTTTTTTAAATCCAGCGACAAAATTATTGCCCTTCTCGCGAGGATTCCAAATATCAAAAAAAAAATCGAAAAAAGTTGAAAAATAAGGGAGATGCGAGCGGATTCGTAAAAATCGCTTAAACCCGATCATCGGGGGCGGGGGGTGACTTTTCCAACTTTTTCGATTTTTCGTGTTATATGTGCTCTCGACCACGGCCCCTGCCAAAATTTCAAATTTCCACGACCCCCGGAAGAGCCTAAACATTTTCGCATGTGGATGAATCAGCCAATGAGGTCGTCGCTGACGTCACTTCCGTTTGCTTTTCCGTCCCGTTCGCTATTTTAGATTTTAGGTACCCTGCGTTAAAAAGCTTCGCTTTAATAATACATTACTGGCCGAGCCTCGAAAATTATCCGTTATTGGGCGCGCAGCTATATTGAAAAGCGAGGTAAGCGAGCTTTTTAAAGCTGTAAGCCCAATAACGGATATTGTTTCGAGTAGAAGTGAGTATATTTTTTTATCGGGAAACAAAAAAATTAAATGTTATGCTAAAATTATTCACAATATTAGCATTATGAAAAAAACGAAAGGTGTCGTGGGACACCCGACAAAAGCGAAGCTTTTTGCGCTATGGATAAATAAAATCCAATTATTATTAATATAATTTTGATTAGGTAGTAATAGACTACAAGCCCATGGAAAATTTTATGGGGTCAAATGACCCACCATGAATCTTGTTTAGAACGATGCTGGTATATGAAAGAATAACTTTAAGCACTATGCCGTCAGTTTTGAACGGTACAGGTGAGTACACGGGAAAATTGAATTTTCCACCTAAAGATGGGAAATTACTACCAACTATTTTTGTACGGCTTTCTACAAGATGAGAAATCATAAAAAAATAATAACGAAGAACCTAGTGCCGTACAAAAATAATGGTACCGGGAGCGAGGATATTTTTTTAATTTCCCGAAGATTTTCTAATCGGTATAGGCGATTTATTACTGTACGGCATTTGTGTCATTCGCTTTGTATGTTTATGCAGATTCATTATTCAGAAATGCCGTACATGTTTGTTGGTACAGGGTGAGAAATCCGGGCCCGCTACCCTTCATCCCTAATTAGTATAGGGGTAGTGATTTGAAGCAACTTAAAATTTAATGATCTTAATACTATTTCATGAACCGATGATGTATTTCGTCATGCCGTACATTTTTTATGGAACATATGGGTGTTTGGGGAAAATTACTTTCGCTCTGAAAAGAGCGACTTTACAGGCACAATCAGTGCCGAAATATTAAAGATTTAATAATTTAATCTATTACTGTTTGATTAACTCGTTTTATTTTAATTTAATTTTATATAAATTTATTTAATCAAAAAATCCCGGAAAAGCTTATACGCTGAAAATAACGGTTTTTAGTTTTGGGGTATATTATTCACAACGTTTAATTTCATAATTATGAACGGCATTGTAATTTTGAATTATTATTAAATATTATCGACATAATTTTGTTAGTGCCGTTCAGTCATTAATGACCGTAAGGGACACCATAAACGTCTTCGAAATTTTTATCAGCTGTAAAAAATCATCTAAATCAAAATGTACGGCATATGTGTTTCTTTATTTTTTCATCTTTGATGAACTTAAAATGGCAATAATATTTGAAAATATTACTCCTCTTATAAATTAAGGAGCATTTAAAAAACTTATAAATATCGAAAATTTCATATTTTTCTTTTTATTCATATTTTCATTTGGTTCCATTTATTATAAACGACTATAAGGTACAACAATAATATTTAGTAACATCATATTAAAAAATAAGTTGCCATACAAGAATATATGATCTTTTAGTCACAAAAATTAGATTTAACCCCAAAATTCAGAAAATTGTTTATTTATATTTATATTAACCATAATTTTTAGACGGCACAATTATTAAAAATTATTTCCTGTGTTAAAGAATTTTTTTAAATAGGTGCCGTACATTTTACTATCATCTTACACCATACTGGTCTAGGGTAAGGGTTGCGGGCCCGGATTTCTCACCCTGTACCAACAAACATGTACGGCGTTTCTGAATAATGAATCTGCATAAGCATACAAAGCGAATGACACAAATGCCGTACAGTAATAAATCGCCTATACCGATTAGAAAATCTTCGGGAAATTAAAAAAATATCCTCGCTCCCGGTACCATTATTTTTGTACGGCACTAGGTTTTTCGTTATTATTTTTTTATGATTTCTCATCTTGAAGAAAGCCGTACAAAAATAGTTGGTAGTAATTTCCCATCTTTAGGTGGAAAATTCAATTTTCCCGTGTACTCACCTGTACCGTTCAAAACTGACGGCATAGTGCTTAAAGTTATTCTTTCATATACCAGCATCGTTCTAAACAAGATTCATGGTGGGTCATTTGACCCCATAAAATTTTCCATGGGCTTGTAGTCTATAAATTGTTATTCGGAAATGTATAGTACGATTTAGGAGCTATCATCTTAAATCGTATTTTGTATTTCTTAACTGTTCCTTTTTGTAATGTCAAAATAAGTTATTTTATATTTTATTATATTCAAATATTAGCCGCATTAATTAAAGTTGCTGCAAATTTAATTTTTTTCACTAATTTTTTAGACATTTATGACAGTTTCTCCTTAAGGATGTATAGGAGACAAATAAATAAAATTAAAAAAGGTCTGAGATCGATGAAAATTGGTACTCATGTCGTCAGTGCCTTTGTGGTCTAGTGAAAAAAATTTCAAATCAATTCACTACACCGTTTAGTAGTTCTTGCAGTTTTAATTTAACACTTCTTATTTTCTTAAGATTCGTTAAAATCACATGTATGGTCTTCCTCGGAAGTCGGCTATTAGGGAAAATCACAAGGTGTAAAGAGTAAAAATACTTTTCTTAAAAAAAATTTTAAGTAAAATCTTAAGGAAAGCTTGTAAAGAAAAAACCATTTTATTTTTCATAAGAAAAACAACATTTTATCGAATAAAATAGCTTAAAACATACCGAAAAAAAGGTCTGATTTTTTTCAAACTTCTTATAGCTATTGTTGGTAAATAGAGGAAAGTTTTAGCAAAATTTAATTACAGTTTACTACACCGTTCCTGAGAAATTATTTATAACTCCATACAATTTTTGCTATTCTCATTAGTTTTTAATAGATAGCGACGTTAAAAGGGCCTTAAATATGTATAAAATTTAGGGGAATTATAAATATCATAATTCTCTAGGTTTTTATCCATCTTGCAATAACAATTATCAATTTTTATTAAAAAAATTTTTATTTTGTGAGGTTAGTCACTCGAAAATTTTTCTTGGATTAAATAAATTTTTTGGCATTTCAGTAAAATACTGCGATTTTAAAAGAAAAAAGCTTTTTAGCATACATTTTATAACTTTGATTATCATTATGACTTTCAAAAAGTGTCTTAAAAACACACAAAAGGTGAATATTCGTGATATTTCAAATTTTACATACTTTTGTCTCCGATTGTATCTCCTATACATCCTTAATAGCAGGTACGATTTAGGCAAGTTTACCCTATGTCAGCAGATGATTTAGATGCTTTGAGCAACTTATTACGTTCTCTATACCAGTGGCGTATTAAAAGAATTTCTACGGTGGGGGGTTATTATCTTAATTTTCTCGGAAACTAAAAACAGGACTTTTTTAAAATTTGGTACACTTATTTGTAACACTTGCATAAATATTTTGGAAAATTTTTGTAATGATGACATTTCTGAATGTCGAAGTAATGACAAACCCGTATCTTGCATTTACCTCAATGTAAAAACGTAACTTTGACATTTTTTATGTCGATAACTAAGAACAGGATTAAGTTCAAACTTGGACAGAATTTTCTTTATTATACTAATAATTTACTGTAAAAATTTCACAAACTTCTCATATACTGAAATTTCCTTCTTAACAACCTTAATAATGAGTAGTTGACTACAAGTAATTGACTTTTTTTTATTGATTATTATTATGAATTAATTGATATGACTTAGTAGTCGTACAGAAAGTATAGTCTGGAGCACGTTTGGAATTCTTAAATTTACAACGGACGCGCATGATGGATTAACGAGAGCCCGAAAAATAAACTATAAAATATAAATAACCCCCCACCGTAGGAATTTTTTAAATAAGCCACTGGTATAGAGAACGTAATAAGTTGCTCAAAGCATTTAAATCATCTGCTGACATACGGTAAACTTGCCTAAATCGTACTTGCTAAGGAGAAACTGTCATAAATGTCTAAAATATTAATGAAAAAAATTAAATTTGCAGCAACTTTAATTAATGCGGCTAATATTTGAACATAATAAAATATAAAATAACTTATTTTGACATAACAAAAAGGAACAATTAAAAAACATTACAAAATTTACAAAAATTAAATTTGCAACAACTTTAATTAATGCCGCTAATATTTGAACATAATAAACATAAAATAACTTATTTTGACATAACAAAAAGGAACAATTAAAAAACATTACAAAAATACGATTTAAGTTGATAGCTCCTAAATCGTACTAGACTATGCCGAAATCGCACCATAGCGACTTTCGCCTTTTGGTAACCCAATTTTTCTTTTTAAATTATTGTATCCTTTTTAACGCACGACACCTAAAATTTAAAATATAGAACGGGGCGAAAAAGCAAACGTAAGTGACGTAAGTGACGACCAGTGCGCATCGTCAGTTTGTTAACATTTCCCTCTTTATAACCTTACAATATTGTGCTATGGATTCCTCCTCGTCAGTCATGTATCATTTTCCTAACTTTTAAGTAAATAACTATTTCCTTAATTTTCAAAAATTCTTAGTCCTACACTTTCAAAATATTATTATTATAATGTTTTCTATAGATTTTGTATAATAGTATTACATTTTATGTATTACATGCTAAATTTTCCACACTATTTACTTGAAATTTATTTTTTACGTTAATTTCTACTTGGATGTGAATTTTATTTTAATTGGAAATAATAATATATTTTCTTGTTTTTTGATGATTTTGTTTTTCGAAATGTCTTTTTTTTATAATATACTACAAGAATATTTTCTTTTACACTCACGACACGAAGTACTAACTGCATATTTATTATCTTTACATTTAATAAATAGATATCTATACCACTACTATTTTTGTATTTTTAAAAATAATTTCCTAATAACAATTTACTACCATATCAAAATTATATTAATAATAATAATTGGATTTTATTTAGACATAGCGTAAAAAGCTTCGCTTTTGTCGGGTGTCCCAATACACCTTTCGTTTTTTTTTTATATTTAGGTGTCGACTGCAAAATAATAAATTATTATCGACTGCAATAAATTTTCACTTATTGTAAACTATGCTGAACACATTATTCCTCTGCTAGAATAAATGTAATTTGTTTTCTAAATAGAATTATTCAAGTTGCAGACTTTTTTGTGCAAATCGCTAGTAATTTTTTTTATTAAATTGACAAAAGAAATTTTATTTTAAATTTTTATAAATTTATTTAATTATTAGAATAAAAAATCATTTAAAAATTACAAAATAGGTGGAATGGCATTCCGTTACTAGCAATAGATAAGACAAATTAAAAGAATTAAATTTTAATTAAAATTAAAAAACTTTTTTTAATAACATTTTATAATAAAACTGACATGACATGCAGATGTGACAGAATCGACCTTTTGACGAGACGACGTGAGGGATGAGTGAAACCACGGTTGTAGGATGTAGGTCGACCATCTGGCTTACTATTTGCGTTAAACCCTTTTAAGCCATTTTAGGGTAGTATTATTTTTTGTTTGTGTTTGTTTTACTTCAATTTAGGAACAGAACACCGAAAGTTCTAAATTGCGCAACCTGAGATGTGATCTCATGTACTAGGACCGTTCCTAATACTGCTGTAGAGTAGATTTGTTTGATCGGTAAATGATCGGAATTTTGAATTTTTTTGTTTTTAAAGCGAAGCTTTTTAACGTAGGGTACCTAAAATCTAAAATAGCGAACGGGACGGAAAAGCAAACGGAAGTGACGTCAGCGACGACCTCATTGGCTGATTCATCCACATGCGAAAATGTTTAGGCTCTTCCGGGGGTCGTGGAAATTTGAAATTTTGGCAGGGGCCGTGGTCGAGGGCACATATAACACGAAAAATCGAAAAAGTTGGAAAAGTCACCTCCCGCCCCCGATGATCGGATTTAAGCGATTTTTACGAATCCTCTCGCATCTCCCTTATTTTTCAACGTTTTTCGATTTTTTTTTGATATTTGGAATCCTCGCGAGAAGGGCAATAATTTTGTCGCTGGATTTTTTAAAAAAAATTCGGTTTTGACCTATATTTTTTGACCCAAACTTTTCGAAACTATTTTTCCCTGCAGCTCCCTTAATAAACGTCGGATCTCCATTTGGAAAAAAACAATACGAAGAAAAAGATGAATCCAATGGAAAAGGTATCTTTCATTTTTTTCCTAAAATCAATACTTTGCCCGCGATGATCGTATATAAATTCTGGAATTTGCACCTTAATTTACGGGCAGATAATTTACTTGTAGTATGTATTAAAGTTGTTAAGAAGAGGGGAGGTAAGCTGTGGTGGGGACTCTGCCCTATGCTAAATAAATACATAAGATAATGTATTCACTGCCAACTACAAATAAACAAAATTTTAATAATTAAAATAATGAAAATATGTTTTTTTTAATTAAAAAGACTTAGTTTTTAATAATTTACTTAACTTTTCTTGATAACTATCACATCTAGATAGCTTTTGTGCTATTTTTTAGAATAAAATCTTAATTTTCTCTGAAACTAAAAACAGGACTTTTTTTAAATTTGGTACACTTATTTGTAACACTTGCATAAATATTTTGGCAAATTTTTGTAATGATGACATTTCTGAATGTCGAAGTAATGACAAACCCGTATCTTGCATTTAGTACCTCAATGTAAAAGCGTAACTTTGACATTTTTTATCTCGATAACTAAGAAGAGATTAACTTCAAACTTTGACAGAATTTTCTTTATTATACAAATAATATACTGTAAAATTTTCACGAACTTCTCATATACTGAAATTTCCTTCTTAACAACCTCAATAATGAGTAGTTGAATAGTTGACTACAAGTAATTGACTTTTTTTTTATTGATTATTATTATTATGAATTAATTGATATGACTTAGTAGTCGTACAGAAAGTATAGTCTGGAGCACGTTTGGAATTCTTAAATTTACAACGGACGCACATGTATGGATTAACGAGAACCCGACAATTAAACTATAAAATAAAAATAACCCCCCACCGTAGGAATTTTTTTAACCCTTAAGTACTGACATACAGTTAATGGGATGTAGTCACTGACGTATCGTCTACGAGACTACCGTGTTTAAAATGTTTTTTAGAAGGTGATTTCAAAAAAAATCGAATATATTTTAATATGGTCGTGTACTTACATTTATTTAGTATGATATCAATCCAATACTTACTTAAAAATAACACATATGCTTCAGAAATAAAATTTATTATGAGTAGTTGAGAAAATAAATTACGGGAAATACAGTTGTTTTAAAAACTGCGGTAGTCTGTCAGACTACGGGTCAGTACTTAAGGGTTAATACGCCACTGGTATAGAGAACGTAATAAGTTGCTCAAAACATCTAAATCATCTGCTGACATAGGGTAAACTTGCCTAAATCGTACCTGCTATTAAGGAGAAACTGTCATAAATGTCTAAAAAATTAATGAAAAAAATTAAATTTGCAGCAACTTTAATTAATGCGGAAGCTCCTAATATTTGAATATAATAAAATATAAAATAACTTATTTTGACATTACAAAAAGGAACAATTAAGAAATACAAAAATACGATTTAAGATGATAGCTCCTAAATCGTACTATACATTTCCGAATAACAATTTACTACCTTATCAAAATTATATTAATAATAATTGGATTTTATTTATACATAGCGCAAAAAGCTTCGCTTTTGTCGGGTGTCCCACGACACCTTTCGTTTTTTATCTTATAAGTTTCTACGTTCCAGGGACTCCGATTTGCTTTGGTTTGAAACATTTTTGTGCAGCTGGGGGTGTATTATAGATACCCTTACGAGCCGTGTGGTATGGGTCCGATGTGGTCCATTCCTTTCGTTAACACTAATGGTAGACGTCGCCTTAGTGTAGTGTTGGTTTAGTTTTGTTGGTACAGGTCCAATGTGGTGCTGTACACCTTATAGATTGGTATTGTTTTCGATATGGCTAGTACTTGTTTAGTTTATCTAAATTTAGTTTCATGTTAAGTATAGATTTTTTTTTAATCTACAGTAGTGGCAGTAACGGTTCCCACTTTAGTACACCCATTTTTTAGTACAGTTGAGTTATTTTTTTTCTATCTAGACGAGTTGCGGTCTTGACCCCGGTCAGACATTTTAGGAGGGGGCCGTGTAACAAATTTTTATAAATTTGTTTTACGCTAAGTGAGGCCCTGTCTATTTTGTGTTTATCGGTTACAAGATAGGGAACACTGGAAAAAAGCGATAGGTTTGAAACGTGTTAAGAGGTGAATTTTTACTTTTACCAAACGATTTTTCGTTTTATTTTTTTGCTCAATCTCGTCGTGATTTTTTTGGTAGGAAGCACCTTATTCCGATTCCTTTTGTTGTAAGTGGCATTTTATGACCATCTGTTGGAGTCGCATTCAACGTCCGTAATTTTTTGGAAATTCTATCCATCCATATTATTCTTTTATTTGTCTCGATTCGCCGACTGCTGAAGTTTCCGTGGATGAGGAGAGCCGCAACAATTTTTGGAGAATTCCCGTTTTTTGCTTCATCATACTCCAATTGTTCGGGTGCCGGAGCCGAGAAGTGTGGAAGTGTTTGTTATTTTTACTGCAAAAACCCGGTGGGCGGAAAGTACCTCTGTATAAGGTCCATTTTTGTAAATTTGCCTGTAGCTACTGGGTAAGTGCTCTATTTTTACTTTTTATCCCACGGGTTACGTTTGAACGCATTGTAATTTTTTTTATCGTCATATTGAACGAGTTTTTGTCTTTACACCTTTCGACATCAGAGCACAGGAACTTTTGTTTGAGTCGTTTTAACATCACTGCGATAGCAATACTGTGCGACAACATTTTTGTACTACATTTTTGAATCTCCCTTGTATTTGGAGAAATAAATACTTTTTATATTACGTGGTGTTTTCTTTTTGGGGAGCTATCTAGTTGCAGGATCCGCAGTAGAATCACGCCCTGGCTTCCGCCAGATACAGCTAGTTTTTACCATCGTCGTGTTTTCTCACAAAAAAAAAGCTGGTTTTCCAGCGTGAGAAGAGAGTTGGGCTCGCCCGCAGGGGAAAGTTCAATTTTCGTTTCAAAAGCATTTATAGTTAATGAACAAAAAAATAAAAAAAAAAATAGGTGTGCCTGTATCGTAATCGTAATCGTTCGGTAGACCTGTTTTCTTTATTTATTTGTTCATGCTTTTTACCTCTAATTACTCTGTACTATTGAGAAATGTTCAAATAATATTAGTCCCCATTTCGGTTACGGTCCAACTTCTACGCTCCGTTATTTCAAAAGTACGATAGAAAACCCTTAAATATTCTGAAAGAGCAAATTTTAAGCTTTTTTATGAGGTGAGGAAAAATAAAATCGGCCTAACGGTTACTTCACAATTTAATTTTGAAAATCGACTTTTTGATGTAAAATTTACAAGTTTACCTTCATGTTAGCTTGAAAAAGCCATTCTGTTGCTGGTACGTGTGCTCTTCCTGGGTCATGGCAATGCTAATTTAGGTGGGGGTAGATCCCCGCGACAATGCCACAAACAATTCGCGATTCTGCCACCCGTACAGTGTTGTGCGTGAACTACAACAAACCCGATCCACCAAGTTTAAACTTTTTACTCTTCAACCTTAAACTATTTCGTGAACTGCCAAATTAATCCATCGTATTTCTCAGCTCCTTGCTGCAATGTCAAAAATCAAACACAATGATGAAGGAGATAATGGTGCCTGCGGCACCAACATGCTCCGCATGTCACCCAGCTATGGTATGGTAGGTGGGGGTAGAGCGTATTCAGTCAAGTTCATGAGGTTGGAGTGTTAACATCGCTCTAGTTACTGCATTTTCGAGTGCATTTGCGAAACGGCGTTTGTAACAATTCACACAGGGGTTGGGAAAACCGCCCGGAGCCGCCCGAAGGGCGAGCGGAGGTTAATCTAGAATCCCAGCCTTCGAATTTCGTCATTTATTCGAGGCCCGTGCCCTACGGGGGATGTTTTTAGTTTTTTTAGTGCTTGTCAAAACGGCTCGGAGCGCTCGAAGCGAGGCGGAGCCGAGCGAGAGTTGGCGGAGAGTCGGTTTTGACATGCACAAACACGGCAATCTCGGATCCAGGATTTTCGTTAATTTTGGAAAAACTACTGGACCATCCGCAAATTTTATTATTTATATCTACTATATAGACCATTACCTACCACCCAGTGCAAAAATTTCGACGAAATTCGGAAGCGTAGAACTTGGACCGTCCCCAACTATTTTACAAAACCTTGAAAAGGAAACAATTTTAGATTTTTTTGGCAGCAGTGAAGCGAGTTACCTACATAGCTATGCATCTCTTGCATAAGGTAATAACAGGTCAAGTTTAATCATGGATATACAATATTTTGCTTAGTTAAGAATAAAAACATTATGTAGTATTGTAAAATTAACTTTAGTCTTTAGTCTTGTATTTTTACTCATGTAGTTACAACTTCATTTAAAATTATATGTACTCCAACAAATTGTAGTGTTGTAAAATAAATGCATTTTTTTTGTTAACTAAGCCTATGACTTATTAACTGGCGCAGTCGGTAGGATACAAAAAGGGCACTAGTTTCCAAAATGCTAAGTGCTACTTGACTTTCAAGTCTTAATTTTATAATTTGAAAAATTACCACGCCCAAGGAGAAGAGAATCAAAACAAAGGAACAAAAATCGTCCCGAGTTTTCTGTGAATCAACTCCATTCACCTGTAACCGCTCTGCTGAATCTTTGTGTGGAACAAAAATCGTCCCGGATCGCATCGCTGGTTTCAGTTTCGTCTATCGAAGACACCAATCCATTGAGTGACATCATATTTCAAAGAATATGAAGATAGAGTAAGAAAATTTATAACTATTAAAGTGAAAAATTTGCAAAAGTGAAATAATTAATTTAAAAAAATACTAATCTAGATTTAATAAAAGCATTTAATTACTCAAAGAATCCAAACCAACTTAATTTCTCAGGAGAAAATAAGTTATTGAATACCTTGGTAATTAATTATTGCATACTTTTTATTATTAAGTTCATATTGGAACGTAGTAAGCGAGAAGTTTGATGTACGAATAGCGTACTTAATTTCCATTCTGACTAACGTTTCATGAGTAGGAACCCATAGCTTTAAGTCGTTTACTAACATAAAAACAAAATTTTCGCGAGTTTATTTTTAATTAAACATTAACACTGGATTTACTCGACTCAGATTCAGAATCCGTTAGTTTAAAAGAATTTGTTCCTCATAATCACAATTCAATAGAAATCGACGAGTTAGCCGAACTTCTTAATAATCTTGAAATGGCAAATGAACAAAGTTTATACCCACTTGGATTTCATACCAGTTTACTTAATGAAATCCCAAAGTTCGATGGCGAACCATCCGAACTTTCTGAATACATTAGGGCCTCAGAAGGCATCATAAACCAATTTTGGCAAATTCATCAACCAAATGCTTACATCAACACATTGTTATTGTCAGCAGCCCGCAATAGATTAAAAGGTGCAGCTTTGGAAATTGTAACAGGTCAAACTATTCCCACCTGGAGGGATTTAAAAAATTTATTAATAGAAAACTTTGGTGACCAAAGATCTGAAATCAATTTAAAAATAGAACTATCAAGATTAAAACAAAATTTTAAAGAGAGTCCCGTGGACTTTTATAATCGATGTCGATCTTTATTAGCTATCATCAACTCGAAAATTTCTTTAGGAGACGAGAGTTTAGAAATAAAACAATATAAATTAGATGAAGCAAAAAAGCTAACATTAACGTCATACATTAGTGGCTTAGCAGAACCACTAGGTTCTTTCATTAGAAGTAGATCCCCACAAACGTTAGAAAATGCACTAACTTATGTCAAAAACGAACTTGATGTTCGTCATTTTCAAAATTTAAATTCTAAAGTAAATAATACGCCATTTAAATTAAATACCCACCAAAATACCACACCTCAACAGAAGAAACCTATTCAATATCAACAATTTCCGAACTATCAATTTAAAAATCAATACCAACAATTTCCAAGCCATCAATTTCAAAATTATCAGCCCCAATATTCTATTAAAATTCTACAATTTCGACCCCAAAATAATCAACCACCTCAACAATTTTCTGGAAAACCCGTACAAAATGTTTTTAGACCCCAAAGAAATTTACAACACAATTTCAAACAAGAACCGATGGAAACATCGACAATAAGAAAACGTCCTGCTACACAACAATTAGGTAGAAAAGGTCCGCCACCAAAACCAAATTTCTCATCAAGTAATTTTCGAAATAATAATTACCTAGAAACTTTATAACAATTTTCTCCAGAAAATTTTGACCAACAAGAAGATTTAGATTATTTTACCGAAACGGAAAACGACGATCATTCTTATTGCTATAACAATACACTTTCTGAACAACAAGAAAACCCCCAAAACCAAAATTACATTTATTGCACTAACGAACCTGAATCATTAATGCCCGGTTTCTGAAGATCTCTGGTTATCCTCTATATAAGTAATCTAAGGTTAAAGCTAACCTTAGGTTAAAGTAAAATGGGTTTCTGAAACTAACCTCTTGTCAACTCGCTTGATGGAATTGCCGGTAGATGGGAATAAAGTAGTTACTTCAAATTAACCAATCATTTAATAATTTTATTATTTTCTGATGGCAATGTTTTGCGCATGTTCAACAAAGTTAACCAACATATAACTCGTGATTTTCCGTCGGTCAACTTTGACCAGAGATCTAAGATTATCTTTCGCTATAGAAACTCAAAATCTGCAGTTATATTACTGTTAAGCTTAACCTTTGTATAACTCGAACTTCAGAAACCGGGCATAAATGAACTAGAAAACGAAAACTTAAGACAAGACGAAAATTTTTGTTAAAAAGCTTCGGAATCAATTCATTTTCTATCAACCCCTCACCTTCCTTACCTTACATTCTGCTACCCAACTCAGAAAAAAAATTGTTAATAGACACGGGCAGCTCAAAAACTATTTTAAATCCAAAATTTGTTTACGAAAATTTCCCAGAAACCATTTATGAATCACCTTTTGAAATCACAACTAGTCATGGTACAACCCAACATAAATACGTAGCTGATGTCCCTATACTTTCTTTATTTAATAAAGAAGGAAATCACCAAGTATATTTATTTGATTTGCACTCAGCTGATATCGGACTTATAGGCTCCGATTTATTATCGATATTACCTGCAAGCGTAGACTATAAATGGCATCATATACAAACAGAAAAAGCAGTTGTCCCATTTTATTATAATGAAACTTTAAATAAACAGAATATACAAAAACGCAATTACTGTAATTTTCTAAAGCCAGCAAATCGTACTAGTATTAAGACAATTAACAATAGAGCCTAGATCAGAACTATTCGTTAAATTGCCAGCTGTAGGAAGTAATGGAACTAAGATATCTCCAAAAATTAAATTTTCTCACGACCTTATTATGCCCTCAGCAATAGTTAAATTGAAAAATAATTATTTTATGACTTCGATTATTAATACTTCAGATAAATCAAAAACTATATCAATAAATCAACCTCTTTACTTGGAAGACTATATTGGACAAGAATCAATACAACTTAATCATCATGATATTGATAATTCAAAATCTGGCAAACAAAAACTTTTGCAAAACCTCAAAGATAATTTAAGAATAAATCACTTAAACTCAGAAGAAAAAGCGTTGCTTACCAATTTATGTTATGATTTTAAAGATATTTTCTATCACCCTGATATACCACTCTCTTCCACTAATTTTACTAAACACCATATACGTACTAAAACAGAAACACCCATTTTTACTAAAACCTATAGATATCCCCATTGTCACCGAGAAGAAGTTAGAACTCAAATCAACAAAATGTTAAAAGATGATATAATCTAACATTCAGGAAGCCCTTATAATTTCCCAATTTGGATAGTACCCAAGAAATTGGACGCTTCAGGAAAAAGGAAATTTAGAATAGTTATTGACTATAGAAAATTGAATGAAAACACTATTGAGGATAAATTCCCCCTACCAAATATTGAAACAGTATTATACTCGATCTCATATTTATTTATTTATTTATTTATTTACTACATCAAACGACAAAAGAGTCAACTACATGATGCGTGGTT
Source organism: Cantharis lateralis (assembly GCA_963170105.1). Lineage (NCBI taxonomy): Eukaryota > Metazoa > Arthropoda > Insecta > Coleoptera > Cantharidae > Cantharis > Cantharis lateralis. Next base: position 19,357,384 of record OY720629.1, read on the forward strand.
AAAAGTTAAAAGTTACAAAATACTTGCTAGCATGGGCAAGCTGAAAAAACTCGCATCGGAGAAAAAGCTTCACCATACTATTACAACAAAATAAACAACAAAAATCATCAATAATTACATAGCTTAAACCATATTGATGACACTGAAACATTTAAGCGCAAATTAACGTATAAAAAACATATGCTGGCACTCGTTCGCATTGCGAGCCATTCTGCTTACAGCCGAGAACATTAGGTAGAGCCTTGAAAAAGGCTCAATATAAAAGGCGGCCGAATTTCTCAGCGGCCTTGGAGGTACATAAAAGTTTATTTTAGATAGAAGTTCCGGACTGTCCACAGAACCGCCCACAAGCCCAACCATGAACCGAACATCAGCCGCCTTCCTTCTCTCCGCAAGCGTGGTAAGACTGAGCCTTTGCAATAAGCTCGCATAGCCAATATCGCGGTGCGAAATACCCAGCTTAAAAGAAATGTATCGAAGAAATCTCTTCTGTACCCTCTCCAATCTATCGATATCAGATTGGTAGTAAGGAGACCAGACACAAGAAGCATAGTCCAGGCGGGACCTAACTAGTGAAGTGTACAAGCATTTCAGTGCGAAAAGGTCGTCGAAGTCGCCCGTATTTCTCTTTATAAAGCCAAGCGCCTTCAATGCACCGTTGCAAACATTTGCTATATGCTCAGTAAAGCACAATTTAGTGTCCATCGTGACTCCCAAATCCCGAATACTGAGAACTGACTCCAACGAAATGCCACTTATCGAATAGATACTCGGGGCGCCGCAGCGATGGCGGCAGAAACGAATGTGCTTGCATTTGCCAATATTTAAATAGAGTCTATTTACGTTGCACCATACACTTAGCCTATCAAGATCCGACTGCATATTAAGAACAGAACTATTATTAGAGACTCTGATATAAATTTTCATATCATCAGCAAAAAGCAAGACTAGTGCATGCCTGAAACAGTGAACGATGTCATTAATGAAAATCTTAAAGAGCAAAGGGCCCAAGTGAGACCCCTGAGGAACGCCAGACGTAGCAATGAAAGGTAGTGAAAAAAAGTTTTTAATTTTGACAATTAGAGATCGACCAGACAAATAGGAGTAAAGCCACTGCCATAGAGAACCGCTTACCCCGATTGACAATAATTTCTGAAGCAATATATCATGGTCGACACGGTCAAAAGCCTTTGCAAAGTCCGTATAGACCGCATCCACTGCAACTTCAGAGTGAAAAGCGCGAATAATAAAGTCCTCAAACACTAATAAATTTGTAGTGGTTGAGCGCCCGCCAGTAAAACCGTGCTGACTGTCGCACATCACGCCCCTCAATGCAGATGACAGATAATCATTGACTAATGCTTCGAAGATCTTAGGGATGTGAGATAATATCGCTATTGGGCGATAATTCTCAATAGAGTTTCTGGAACCCGATTTGAGAATAGGCACAACAAAGGATTCTTTCCATTTAGCAGGAAATATACCCAGTGCAAGTGATTTATTGAAAAGAAGCCATAGAGGAAAGGCTAGCGACTCTGCGCAGCCTTTCAAGAATGCTGGAGGCAAACCATCCGGACCAGCTCCCCTGCCACTATCGAGCATTCTCAACTTATCGAAGACCTGAATCTCGCTCACCTGATAGGAGTGTAAGTTCAGGTTGGTGGCCTCCGACACATCGCCGCAACGGAACTTACCGTCGGGAGAGGAAAAAACAGAAGAGAAATGCTTTGCAAATAAATTAGCAATGCTTGTACCGTCACGCGCCGTTTCGCCACGCAATTGCATCGAGTCGGGAAGGCCGTTCTCGGTTTTTTTATTTTTAATATAATTCCAAAAAAATTTACTATTGTGCTTAATATTAGATTGAACTTCTGAAATATAGTGTTTATAACAAATTGATGCCTGGGCCCTGCAAAGTGATCTCAGGTCGGAAAATGTTTGGTAAGAGGATACATTTTGAGTGCGTTTATATACATTATGAGCCCTTTGTTTGAGCAAAATATTCTGTTTTAATTCAAGGCTAAACCATTTGGGATACTTAAATTTGTTTTTAATTTTAATTATCGGGACATGTCTCGCTATTATGACGTAGAGTATATTATAAAATTCACAAATTGAGTCATCCAGATTAAGGGAGTCCGCGAGCACTATTTCCCAATTTGCACCTGACAATTCGACATTTATAGCTTCAAGATCGCAAGCTTTATAATTGTAAACTGTTTCACAGCACTGCAGAATTGCATCAGATTTCTTTGTCACAATACTAATCATTAATGCCGGATGGTAAAGGTCGCAAGGAACCAACAATTCGGATGCGATCATCACCGTATCATTAAAAACGTTCGAGAAAATTAAGTCCAACATCGAACCATGGGCATTCAATGTTTTATTCAGTTGGTAAAAATTTAAAAAGGCAAAAGTTTCAGCAACAATATCACTGGCTAAGTGAGAGCTAGTAACGTGCAAGCCACTATCGTCATTGCACCACACAACGTCGGGAAGATTGAAGTCACCAAAAATATAAACATCTGTCCCGTCACCGCTAAAAGCATCGCACACAAACTCCGCTGAATCCGCAAATGACCGATAATTTAAAGAAGTGCTATGAGGAGGCAAATAAACTGCCCCAATCAGGAGCCTGCGATCGCCCAGTTGCACCGTCACCCACAATTGCTCAAATAAATAGTCAAGGCAAGAAGTGGCAGTTTCCGCCGCATGGAAACCCCCCCTTATCGCTATCAAAACACCTCCGCCGCGCACCTTGCCTGTGGCAGTAGCGTCCCGATCAGTCCTAAAAATTTGATAGCCACACCCGTCATCACAGAGCTCACTATTGGCAATATCAGGCGTTAGCCATGTTTCCGTAAGAATTAAAATGTCATAATTGATCACTGAAAAGGATAAAAGCAAGTCCACCAATTTTGTGCGTAAACCGCGTACGTTTTGATAGTAAATTTCCAATGGTGACGTAGTAGTACCAAAGTGAGTAAGCTTTTCACTAACCTGCATTGGACAGCAACCGGAAACTATTTCTGGGTAGATGTCGTTAAAGGTGGCAGAAAATCCTGCTTCCGATCGCCAAATTGGAACCTCTTTACAAACGCTCCCACCGGCCAAATATCTGGGCGCATAGCTTTATCAAAATTCTGAAGATAAACCGATACCATAAATGAGGAATAAAATTGAGGATGCTTAGATGGCAACGATTCGCACTCGACCTCAGGAAACTTTTCTCGCAACATGGAAGTCATATTGTCCGGCTTCACGCCAGGCAACAGACGAGAAACAAATATGAACGCCTTTTTGGGTATGGTTTTAATAGACGACTCGGAGTTTGTGCCCATAAACCCGGGTTTTTTGGTTCTTCTACCGCCATCGTTGGCTTTAATCGCATTACCGTTGGGTTTTGAGAGCGTCCCATCTGCGGCCGATACCACTGTACTTGCCGTATCCGTAACATTTGTTTTAGTCATTGAGTCGATTTTTGACTTTCTCTTATTCCGTTTTCTGGAACTAACCAGCCTCCATGAGAAGTCAGGTGCCTCCGGATTAAGCTCCAATTCATCACTTGAAACCTTAGGAACAGCTCCCGTTACCTTTGCGTATGATGAGCTAATATTTCCAATTCCATTTGACACAGTATCGTTATTTGATAGCACACGCGGAACATCTGTACGCTTGTCTTTATCACGCACTTTATCTATGTTGATGCTTACAAGGTTATTATTAAGAAGTAAAATATTTTCTTTAAGCAAACCAACCTCACTCTGAAGATCTTTAATGTAGTCTCCTTGCATTTTCACGATATTTAGGCATTCACGTAGCATTTCACGTGAACCAGTAAGTTAGCAGTAAGTAGGTGGCAGGTCGTCTGCAAAGTCACATTTACAAAGACAGAATGGGAAATGATTCAAAATTTTAAAGAAATGTGTGTTGCCTAATGTAGAAGTTTACAAAATAATTTTAGAAAACGTATTTTCACAAATTTATTTCAATTTTAATGCGATTTTGATAAAATAAATAAAGAAAGGCTGCATAGGAACTATTTAATTTTAACATTATACATTCTGACATAATATGAAAAATTAAATATTATCTGTCAACAACACGTAAATTTCAGCAGTGTAAAAGCGGCTAACTTCGTGACAATTTCATTGGCTAATATTCAAGGTCATCATTTTAGTACAAATTATTCTCTGCATGCTTAAATGAAATGGACTATAGATCGATTGGGGAGATCAAATTATTTTTCGACTCTTGACCTAGCAAGTGGCTTTCATCAAATAGAATTAGAAAATAAAGACAAAGAAAAGACAGCCTTCTCAACTGAAGAAGGGCACTACCATTTTAAACGTATGCCTTTTGGGCTCAAGAACGCCCCAGCCGCATTTCAAAGAATGATTAACGCCGCTCTCAGTGGATTAACACCTACACAATGTATGGTATACCTCGATGACGTCATTATATATTCAACATCATTACAAGAACACATTCAAAGATTGAAAAACATTTTCCAAAGATGTCGACAGACCAATTTAAAAGTGCAACTAGATAAGTCGGAATTTTTGCAAAACTCTGTAAAATATTTAGGACACATAATTACTCCTTCAGGAATAAAACCGGACCCTAATAAAATAGAATCAGTAAAAAAAAAATTCCCTTGCCAAAAACAAGGACAGAAATTAAATCTTTTCTCGGACTTTTAGGCTATTATCGAAAATTCATAAAAGATTTTGCCAAGATAACCAAATTTTTAACCAGTTGTTTAAAGAAAGATAATAAAATTATTCATGATCAAAATTTTGTTGAATCTTTTAATTACTTGAAATCGGTATTAACCAACGAACCGATATTGGCCTATCCAGATTTTGAACAACAATTTGAATTAACGACCGACGCGACGCTTCAAAGTACGCATTAGGTGCAGTTTTGTCCCAAAATCCAAAACCTATCTGTTTTGCTTCTAGAACTTTGAACGAAACGGAACAAAGGTATTCTACAACTGAAAGGGAACTTCTTGCAATTGGTTGGGCAACAAAAATTTTAGACCTTATTTATTTTTAACTAAATTTGTGCTATATACAGACCACCGCCCTTTGGTTTGGTTACGTAATTTAAAGGAACCGAATTTAAAGGAACCGAAACAAATTAACTCGATGGGCACTTAAATTAGAAGAATTTAATTTTGATATAAAATATTTACCAGGAAAGGCAAATAAAGTAGCCGACGCCCTGTCTAGAATACAGATTCACCCGACTACAATTGATGATGATCTATTTAATGATATAGACAAATTCATCGAAAATCTAGAAAGACTAGATACTCCTGTTCCAGATCTATTTCCCTCCAATGCAAGTATTGTGCCCGAAAGAAACGACACACCCGACCTGAACGATTTCGACATACCCATATTTAATCCCCCACCTGAAGAAGAATCAAATATCAGTAATCCTTTGATATCACAAATCAATAATGATGATAATTCATTAGTAGATACTATTCATACTCAATTAGAATCAACGCCCACTATTGATATTTGCGAGAAACCTTTACAACATCATCCTAAACAAATAGAATTTGTAGAAACTATTTTACCTAAGAAAATTAAAACAACTACCCTGGATAATAACAAACATATCCTAGTATTCTTAAATCAATCAAATAAATTAGACAAATTCAATGAATTATTAATTGAATATTGCGAACCAGATACGCACTATTATTGTTACTTTCCCAATGAAAATTTATACCAAGACTTTTCAAATTATATTATATCAATATCTAACGAGAATACACCCAAATTTCATAAATGCACGAGACAAGTTACTTACGTTACTGATCTCGAAGATAGAAAAGAAGTTATCGAAAACACCATTTAGGAAAAACCACCCACCGTGGAATAAATGAAACATACGAACATCTTTGTAGAAAATATTATTGGAAGTCAATACGTAAAGATATTGAACAATTTATAAATAATTGTAGCACATGTAAATTACAAAAACACCCGCTTAAACAGCCTCTACAAATGACACCAACACTTATAAACCCTTCCATACTTTACACATGGATATTTTTCAAATCAACGGTCAAAAATACTTAACGATAATAGACGCATTTTCAAAATTTGTACAAGCTTACCTTTTAAGATCCAGAAATCAGAAGATCCAGAATCATGCTTCACATAACCACACCCTATAACCACACGTCAAATTCTCCAATAGAACGATTACATTCAAACCTACTTGAACGATACCGATTATTAACTGATTTGGAAGAAAACAGAAAAATCCCCTATGGGCGATTCCGTTGTAGACAACTTTCAACATCAGTTTTTAAATCACAGTATTTGTTACTTTTTTTGCTCTCAATACAAAAAAAAAGATCTAAATTTAATAATAAAACTATTTTTTTGGACGTATGTTTATATTTAAATTTTTGGTGCGCTTAGAGACATTAATAATCGAAGGTTTGGAAAAAACTGAAAATCTGTTCCTATGTAACAGCGAAACAGCTGTTAGTTACAGTTTGACGTTTATAATATCCTACAGGACAATCTTAAAGTGATAATTTTCGTTTATTCGTACATGCAAGAGCATGTAAGTACAAGTTACTAATTTTTAAGCTATATTTACTACAAAAAGCCATTCTTAGCTTGTTGCACCCGGAATATAAAAGATATGAAAGTTTGGTTTTTTTCCAGAAATAAAGAGCTAATATTTTGAAACTTTGTAAAAGTAAGAAGAAATCAAAGGAACACTTTAATCAACCGTAAAGAAGAATATTGTGAGTAAAATTGAAATAAATGTTGACTGAAATTGGTTGCACCCGCGATCGCGATATAAGATCGCGGGTGCAACATAAAATCACATGTATTATTAGGGATTTATATTTTGCTCTTATTAGTAGAAAAATCGGCTAAAATGACAGAAGAACACCGGAAAGAGACTGCTTCACAGAAATATAGGAAAAAACTGAAACACAATGCTGAACTTCATGCAGATCATCTTCTCCGAGAAAGGGCTCGTGATTCGGAACGGAGAAAAGTACTGAAAAGGAAAATGAATGCAGATGAAGATTTAAAAATATTAACTAGAATCAAATCAAAAGAAAGAATGCAGGCTACTAGAAAGCGTCGTAAAGAAGGACAAATTCTAAGAACAGGCGCTAGATACATCAGTCGTCGCACATTGGGAAAGGCAGTGGCAAAAGTTAAACGTAGTCTACCTGATAGTCCCACTAAAGCAATTGAAGTTATAAAGGAAATAGCTGCTGAATTCCAAGTTGCTTTATCTGATAAAAGTGGCTCCGCTAAAACAAGGTCTTCCAAACTGACTGATCAAAAAATAAAACAAATTTGTGATTTTTATGAAAGGGACGATATCAGCAGACAAATGCCTGGGATGAAAGATGTAAAATTGATCAAAACAAGTACGGGAACAAAGCTGAGAATCCAGAAGAGAACAATGATTATGAGCATCCGTGAAGCCTTCGAACTTTTCAAAACGACTTTCCCCGAAACATCTGTTGGCAAGACTTTTTTTTATAAAGAGAGACCTACTCACGTTCTGCCTATCAATGATACTCCTCACAATGTTTGCGTTTGTACAACACACTCCAACTACATTTATCTTCTTCTCGCTATTTCGAAGCATGTGACAAACTTTCCGAAAACGCACCGAGAGCTGCTGAACCAGGTATCTTGTAGTGTGGATAATGAAGATTGCATGTCCAACAGTTGCGATGTATGCAAGGAATCAAGCATTTGGGATATTACCCTGGATTCAAATCCAAATGTAAATTGGAAGACCTGGATTTTTCAACATCAGAGGCCAAAACAAGTCGTGGTTAGCAAATCTTTTAGTGAAGCGCTAGATGAACTACGTGACAGCACTGCTAAATTCAAGCTGCATTTTTTTGTTAAAAATATTCAGTCCAACTACTTTCAAAACGCAAAACAAGACCTGACCACCGAAAAAGCCATTGTACAAATAGACTTTGCCGAGAACTATGGGCTCATCAGTCAAGACGAAATACAGTCAGCACATTGGTGTCATGGCCAAGTCACTCTATTCACATGCTGTATTTGGACTACCAACAAACTCCATTCAGTGATTATAGTGAGTGATGAATTAAGCCACAGTAAATACACTGTGCATCTCTTTCTGCAGAAAATTTTTCAGTATATCAAGTCAATTAATAATAATATTACATCCATATATATCTTCAGTGATAATTGCGCGGCTCAATTCAAGAATCGGTATGTAATGGCAAGCATGAATGCACTCAAAACAGAACACGAATTTGCTCACCTTGAATGGAACTTTTTTGCTGCTTCACATGGCAAAGGTGCCGTCGATGGAATCGGGGGAAGTGTGAAAAGATCCGTGTGGATCGCTGTTAAGTCCCGGAGAGCTATCGTTAACAGTGCTCAAGAATTTTATGACCTGGCACGCAGACTTTCTACAAAAATTTTCTTTATATTCGTATCAAAAGAACAAGTTGAAGAAGGGAAGGCCATGTTAGATAATAAATGGAAAGGACTGACAAATATACCAGGCATTCAATCAAAACATTTCTTCCAATCTGAAGAGGGCAACAGCATTTCTGTGGCGCGAACTTCTCAGTCTCATTTAAAGAACACGTTGGTTTTAAAAACTGTCTTCGAAACGGAAAGTAATTGGGAAGATGAGGACTTGGAAGCTCTTTCGCCTTCAGTACCCAAAGAAACTTTGTGTCCTGATGTATCTATGCGTTCAATATCGGACCACAGAGAATCTTTCATACCATGCAGTACAAAATTGAGCGTTTCCAATGTTTACAGCGACTCAGATGACGAATTTCCGACAACGTCTTTTGAACTCTCGAGGTTACCAGCAGAAACATGCCTTGAAACTGGTAAAGTCACTGTTTTCTCATCGAAAGACATTTGCGCTGGTACGTACGTGCTCGTACAGTTGCTCTATAGGTCTCGCAAGAAAGTTATAAAATATCGCTATGTGGGGATGTGTCAGAGTGATATAGATGAAGATGGAAACGTTAGAGTACAATTTCTGAAGACAATTAATGGTAAACGCTTCATTGTAATCGTTAATGACATAGCAGACGTTCAATTTGAAGACATTATCGCAAAATTGGAAACTCCAGAAGAAAAGATTGATGGCAAAAACATATTAATAGAATTTTCAGCAAATATTGACGTATTTGAAAAAAAATAATTAACTTAAGTCACAAAGAAGTGCACTAATTAATAATAAACATTGTTTGATCTCTTATTAATTTCACTTATGTGCTTATATGACGTTTATATTCACTTAAGTTAGACGCGTTGCACCCGCGAAAACGTGACGTTGCACCCGCGATTACTTGAAAAGTGAATAATTCATTGTTTATGTTGTTTTTTTTATAATTTTTGATTATTTATTAGTTGATAGATTTATGCTTTTTGAAAATATCAATGCATAATATAATAAATATTTCACAATTAACAACCTTTTGTATTTTTGTGTTATGATCTAGAAAGGTGGGCCAATTTTGTTGCACCCGCGATATAACTTGAAACCTTCTACGTGGCTAATTATACATTTCATTTATATTCTTACAAACAAATCAAAAAAGAATAGGTTAACATGTAGACCTTCAAAGAATAATGTCATAAAAAATTGTGTTTTGTTTGTTAGTAAGAAACCTTAAATGCATCTAAATGTTGCACCCGCTATAATGGAATCGCCCTAATGCAATTTTAGCTTACAATCACACTATACACTCTAATTTAAACCACACACCTTCTGAAATACTATTTGGACATACTGAGTGTAGAAATCCTTTTGATTTAAATTTTTCGAAAACGTACCTAGAAACATACATTAATGACCATCAAACAAAAATGAAAAATATTTATAATAGTTTAGAAGAAAAACAAAAACAAACCAAAGAATCAAGAAACGAAAAAATTAGTAAACCCCGAAAAATTCACATTTTTAAAATTAATGATAAAGTTTATATAAAATCCCAAAATAGAAACAAAAAGAACCCAAAATTTAAAGGACCTTATATTGTGACAAAAATACATGAACACGATACGTACGATTTAATTAATGAATCTACGAAAGCAACAATCAAAAGACATGCTAATGATCTTTTACCTTTCACAGAAAGATCTTCGCAGTCCTCACAGTCTTCACATGGACAATTGTCTTAAGTGACGTTACGATCCAGCCCTTAACGAACAAACCTGGACTCTATCCATTAATACTAGGAGAAGCTTATTTAAAAGAAAGTGATTGGACTTTGATTAAAATTTTAGATTATTCACCTCTACTAGCCGAATACGATATATTCAAGAAAAATCTTGTTGAAACAATAAGTACTCTAGAGAGAGGACGCTTTAACGATTCCTTTAACTGTTTAAATCAATTGATAATATATCATCTGATCAATCATCTATTTCCCACTATTCGTAATAGAAGAGGTATAATCGATGGATTAGGAAGCGTAATTAAATTTATTACTGGAAATTTGGACTCGAAAGACGGTCAACGGTACGAAAAATTAATAAGAGAACGAACTCAAAATTCCGAAAAACCAAAAACTTATATTATTAGAACAAGCACAGATCATTAACGACAGTATAAACATTTTTTCTGAAAACTTCAAACAGTTACAAAATAATCAGGAATTATTAAACATAGATTTAATAAGATTGAACAAAGATATCGACGTTATTTTTAACTCAATTTCTACCCAAACAACGTTAACGCAAGCAACTTTTTCCTTACAATTTTTAATAAATATATTCGAAGAATTAGAAAACTCTTGCACAAAACCATCAAATACATCTATCGTTAATAAACAATAAAGATTTACTCATTTCACTTGATAGTATATCGAAAAATTTGCAACAACTTCAAATTACAACTAATAAACAATTAAAATTACCTTATTCAGTTTCCCTTGAAAACCTCCATTTATACGAAACCCTAATAAAATTTAAGGCCTATCAGAAAAATGATATTTTCAGTTTTATTTACGAAGTACCATTGATCAAAGACATTAAATTCCAATTCATTCATTTGATTCCTTTTCCTGCATTTGTAAAAAATAAACAATTTCAGATGACCATACCCACTTATAAAAAAATCTTGTTTAATATTGAATTTAGTACACCCATTGAATCGAATCAATGTATCCCTATATCCAATCATTACTTTTGTAATCAGATCAATCACTTCTATATACCCACGACAAGTTATGCGAAACCCAATTATTATCATTTCACGTTAACCAAACTTGTAACCCGTATCTTCTTGAGTTACAATATCCAAAGATTATATCTATTACCAAAGCCTCGTGGATTGTTAGCACCCCGAGCGAAATAATTGTCGATATTAAATGTAAAACGTATCAAGTAAGGAAATCAATAGAAAAATCAATTTTAGTTAACATTACACCGGATTGTATAGTACAAATAAATCACGATGACGTATTATTTAACTTAGAATCAATTGACCAACAATCAATTTTAATAGAGTTACCATCTATTGATCAGATCAAAAATCCGAAGAAATTTATTAATCTATCAATCAATAATTAACACATATCGACATGCACCAACTGAAAGAGGACCAATTCAAATTAGATAAACAGAAAGAAAACTTGTTAGAATTATATAATTCTTCTGTTAATAGTTTTGGTATTGGATCTTTGGCATTAACTATCTTATTGTTGTTAATTTTTAGTTTTACTCTAATATATACTTTTTGTAAACGTAATTCGCTCAAAGAAAAATTTATAAAATACATTCATTCAAAAAACGTAGATTCATCTACCGATTTAATTGCATCCAAAATTTAAATAATTATCCTTCAGAAATTATTGAAATATCTTTCATGGGAGGAGTTACGTACATAGCTATGCATTTTTTAAACGCATTTTTTTGTTAACTAAGCTATGACTTATTTAACTAGCGCAAGCAATACTTGCAGCCTTATCGATTGCACTTTCACTAAACATTTTCGAATCAATAATTATTTTTTTCCACTACTAGTCATATAGGCTATCATTATAACTTGGCCAAGTCGCACGAGAAGTGACGCATTTTGGTGAAGAATAGTGGTGAAAAATATTTTCATTATACACTACTAGTTAATGAACATATTTGATATTTTTCTATATTTGCTATTTAATTGCATTTTAAACTATTCAAAGTGCTTTTTAATAGAATAATTTCATTTTAAACATTTTAAAAAATCTCGAATTAATTATGACAGTAAGCGAAATCGCCGCCAACCTGTTAATTTGAGAAACCGCGAATTCACAAGTTTATTGAATAATTTCAGAATTTTAAGACAAAGAAGTGCTTAAAACAATGCTTTTGAACAAGTTTAGTGATTTGGTGAAACAAATAATCTCAAATATTTGAGAAGGGGTCCTCAACTACTGGTTTAGCAGAACATGCAGTCAAGTCCAACCACAGGTTTTTACCAGAAAATGTAAGAATTTTGGCCACTGAAAACAACTACCACAAGAGAACCTTCATAGAAGCTGCTTACATCTCTACGACAGATAACAACATGAACAAACAAACAGACTATAAATACATCAACACCGGATACAAAAACTTACTTCGGCTTTATAACATTAATCTGACTTGAAATCACACAATGTTCCAATTTTTCGTTTTTTGTATTTGTTTAATGTAAATTATTTGTAAATTATTAATTTCTCGACATTTAGCTTTCCCGTTACCGACTTAACGATTATATTGAATTTTACTATTTTTCGATTTTATTTAAGAGTCCTATGGAGATGCATCTTATCACACATTTGGTCACATGCACATTTTTATCTAGTGATAATAGACACAAAAATATTTTAATTTGTTCACATTTTAATTAATTTGCATAGTATTTACACTCGTAAGATTTTTACAACTTTTAACATATCTTTTATTATTATTTACATTTTAATTAATTTAAATCTGTGACTGACCTAACCAGATCGTTACTGAACCAAAACCTTTCAACAACCATCACGATTTGTTTGGTGAGATAATAATAATTTGTATCTAGTTTAAGGACTCATTGTTTTATATTTTATAGTCTTGAAAATGGAGAAATAAATTCTCCGAAACGTCGACTTAACATATCTTTTGTATAATTGTCTTTTCCAAACAAGCCAAAAATATTTTATAAAAACATAAAAATTGGATGAAAATTATCTACATTTATTTATTTAATAATTCCATTTCTTAAAATAGAAAAAGCGCAGTGAACGACTTTTAAAAACTAAAGTCAACAACTGTCAAATAAAAAAAACAAAACAAACACAATCATGTAATTTGGAATAAATATTCTAAATTTGAAAATATTTTATGAACAAGAATTTAAAAAAATGGTAATAAATCTAGTAGTGGAAAAAAACGTATATAAACCACGGTTGTGAAGACCATTATAGCCATAGTTAATTCCTCGGTGCTTCGCACCTCGGAATATAATCTTGGCGTCTATGGCTATAATGACTGTCTTCACAACCTTGGCCTATAATATACTATAATTAGGGATACAATTACGAGTTTGCCACTAATATATCGGTTTTGAATTCGGAAGTAGGAAAAGTTTAATACATCACTTTCTGCATAAGCATTTTTTTGGGTTTGGAGGATTACGGGCCTCGCCTAAAAAAATTCACTTACGCAGCTAGTGATGTAAATAACTATTAATAATACTGCAACACATCATAATATTCTGTACCGTGAAAAGTTCCACATTTTCCCACCATAATCACTATCGATAGGATTAATTCGTAACATTTGAAATTATATAATGAAATATTTTAATGATGTATATGTTAATTAAACTGCAAAAATTGAATAAAATTGAAAAAAATTGATTTTTTAACGTAAGTTACAATAAAAAAATAAAAAATATTTCATTACATAATCACTATCGTCGAATTTAAAAAAATTCAAATCACTTGAACATAGCCTATAGTATAATATATAATTTGGAATCAAAGTAGGTATAATTTTATTTTATTAAACGTCAAAGCGATTTGACTTTTAAATTTTTTTATTTTCATTCCATTGATATTTAACTTTACTAGGTCTTTTATTTAACAAGGTTTATCTGACGAGTTCCGAAGAACGAAACACGTTTGATCAAAAGTGTCATAAACTATAATTCATTGTATTATTACGTAAGTTAAAAATCAATTTTTTTCAATTTTATTCAATTTTTGCAGTTTAATTAACATATACATCATTAAAATATTTCATTATATAGTATAATATATAAAATAACTTTCCGACATACTGTATATAAATGTATAACAAATTACCTGTAACGTTGATAATCTTCTTCATCTTTATCAATATCTGAAAGCTGATTTGGACATGCTTTGTTTCCTAATAGACTTAAAAATGTTAAAGTAGGTAAATTGTGCGCTATTTTAGTGATAAGTAGTTCTAAATCGTTGATCTGAAATGAAATAAATTATTAAGATAAAAAAATTAATCGTTCATTCGTATTTATTATATTTTTTGTGTAACCGTCAGAAAAATAAGGATGTTACATCTCCTTTATGATGTAGGACACTCTCGCTAAGCTATTTGTACAAGTAGCGGCTAGCGAATCTTTTAGAAGCCCGTTTAGGTGGGGATTTAGTGGGGGTCAGTACAGACGTGTTACTCCGAATTAGAATCATGCCCCTTTCACATCAAAATACACCGGCCGGGGTTGGTCGATGTTTTAAGAGCTGGAATTTCGCCGAAATTTTTGCACTGGGTGGTAGGTAATGGTCTATATAGTAGATATAAATAATAAAATTTGCGGAAGGTTCAGTAGATTTTCCAAAATTTTCAAAAATCCTGGATCCGAGATTGCCGAGAAAAAAATTGAAAACATTCCCCGTAGGGCACGGGCCTCGAATAATGACGAAATTCGAAGGTTGGGATCCTAGTTTAGCCAATGCTAATCTAATGCTAAAAATTAGACCGGAGCCGCCCGAAGGGAGTGCGGAGAGAGGGTAGGTTTTCCCAACCCCTGTATGAATTGTTACAAACGCCGTTTCGCAAATGCACTAGAACGATGTTATCATTCCAACGTACATTAGACTGTAATATAAAACTAAACAAATTAACAAGAAAGTAATAGCACCAATTCGCATTAAAAAGATATGGTTTGAACTAATTCGCATACAAATAAAAATAAAAAATAATGCCATAAACTAATTGCTAAAACTCAAAATAATAAAAGTAATTCTCAAAATAGATAAAATATAAAGTAATTTACCAATAATTCACATATAAAATACTAAAATTAGAAAATAATTAACCAAATTTGTATAAAAAATTTTTAATCCATAGGTAACACACACATACCATATAAATACCGTATAAATACCCTTGAACGTACGCAATTATCACTTTTAGGGCCGGTTGTACCAACTTTGCTTGAACGCCGGTTTAACTGAACTGCAGTTCAACCCTGAACTAAGTTCCCGGTTTTTTAGGTTGTACAACAGAGGTTCAAATGGCGTTTATTGAACGGAGTTTAAACGACATTCAGTTGTAGTGGTATTCCTGCTTTGTTCCCAATACTTCCAAAATGCGTTATCAACTGTCATTGTGATTTGTAATAAGTCATTTGAATTTAAAAATTTACTTTTTAATTCCATTTTTATATCTATTTTTAAAGTTCTAAGTGTTAATAGTGTTGTAAGTTTTGTTTTAAACGTCTATTTTGAAAATTATAATTTTTGTTGTTTAAAAAAAAAATTCGGTAAGTACTTAAGTTGAGTGATTAAATCGAAATTAATTTACTTTACTTTACTTAATATTCAGTACTGCTATTGAAGTGAAACTTCTTTAGCCACGTATTCTGTTTGAAAGGAATCCTTTTAATTTTAATTTAAAAGTTGATATTTTTAAACTTAAAACTAAAATTTCTTTGTATGTACCGCTGAAGAAGTTTCAATTCCTCCGTGCGCTTATGTGGAAGAGGCTAACACTTTTTATTTTACTTGTAGTGGTGTTTATTTATTTTGTTTGTTTTGAAAAATGACCAAAACTGCAACTAAAAGGGCTCCAAATTTTTCTGCTAAGGAAGAGAACTTGTTGGTTACACTTGCAGCAAAATATAAAGCCAAGATCGAGTGCAAACGTACTGATGCTTCGTCCAATGTTAATAAAAATAAAGCTTGGGAGAAAATTGCAGAGGAGTTCAATATTGCCGTTGTCGATGGTTCACGAGACGCAGCAGTATTGAAAAACAAATTCGAAAATTTAAAAAAAAGGACAAAAAAGAAATTCTCAGAGGAGAAATGCTTTGTAAGGGGAACAGGTGGAGGTCCTGGTAAAAAAATTAATATTACCGAGGAGGATAATATTATTAAAAGCATAATATCAACACAAGTAACAGGAAGACCTTCGGAATTTGATGGCGATAACACAATCGGTTAGCATAAAATTCATAATATTGTACATTGTAGTATGTACTTATCTATTATAAAATTATTAACGTCGGTATTAGTTTTAGATGGCCCAGATTATTCTATGAATGGAAGTATAGAGGAACAGGAGATGCATTTTATGGCATCATTAGAGCAAAATGATGGTGATGGTTAGTTTGTAACTATTCTAATTATTATATTAATTTAATTGCAATTTTATTGTTAAGTTTCAGTAGAGGTTTTTGAAAATGAAATAATTGATTTAGATTCATCACAAGCAGGTCCTTCTAGTAGAAACAGCTTTCAATGTGAACCGCAAAATACCGATTGTACGTATTGCACTTTAATATGATGCCTATAGTATAATTTTTATATTTTAGCAAAGCACTATGGTCCAGAAAAAAAAATTGTATCTATACCGAAAGGAAGTGTTCATGATTGGACAAAAAGCACACCGATCAAATTAAGAACTCGAATTTCGTCGACATTAAGAAGTAAGTTGCTAATTAAATGAAATTTGTTGTTGTTTATTATGTTTTAGCTAACACTCGGATTCAAAATAGCGCCATTTTAAAAAACAAATTAACAGATTGGATAACAGCAAAAACTGAATTAAGCGACCTTTCGAAGCAATTCATGATAGAGGAGCACGAATCTCGCATGACTGCAATAGGTGTTGAGCATAGTGCTAAAATGGAAGAGCAGGCAGTACGTATGCAGTATATGAAAGAAGAACATATGCTTAAACTAAAACTTATGCAACAAGCAATAACGTTAAAATTGAAATAAAAATTTATCATTAGTAATCATAATATGTATAATGTATTTTTATTTTGTTTAAAATGTTTTGAAAAAAGAAAAACGCTAGTAGCGAGTAACTACCCTACACTAACATTTCAAAATAGTCGTGAATTAAACTATATCTTGTTGTATTATTTAAATTAATTGCTCCTATGCTTGCTCCATGCTGAAGTGGTACATTGTTGAGCAAGATGGCATTTTCAACCTCGTCATTCAATGGTAATGCTTGTATGTCATTCATTTGACGTGCAAGGTTGTGCAATACCATTGTGGCTACAACAATTGCTTCAACTTTATCTACGTGCAATCGAATTCCGAAAGCCAGAATCGGAAAACGTCTCTTTAGAACCCCAAAACATCTCTCGATGGGATTACGTGTACGAATTTGAGATTCATTAAATAGATGCTCTGCTGGTGTGGTGGGATTTCTTAATGGAGTAATAAGGTAGTTTTTTATAGCATATCCACTATCCCCAACAAGTAAACTATCGTTTCCAAATAGATTATTCTCCATTCCCTGTCGTAGCGTGGAGTTACTAAAAATTGTTGAATCGTGGGTTGATCCTGGCCACCGACATACAACATTCGTAAATTCCAATCTGGAATTGCACACCGCTTGAACATTGAATGAAAAGAAACTTTTCCTATTTCGGTAGTTCTCCGCTTCTTCACCTCCAGGTGACTAAAATATTAATATCTTTAATAAAATACATATAACCAGAATATTCCATTCTCGTCTTATATTAAAGTGCTGCTGTAATATTGCTTACCTCTATTTTTATATGTGTACAATCAATAGCGCCAATACATCTTGGAAATTTACCAATATTGTAAAATCCCTGTCGAGTGCTAAAAATTTCTTCTTCCGTAGTAGGCATTTTTATATAACGGGGTGCAAGTGATGCAATTGATCTTAAAACTTTGTGTACTGCACGACTAGCTGTTGATTTGTGTATTCCGCTCATGTCACCGACTACTTGCAAAAACGAACCAGTAGCAAGCAAGCGTAAAGTTGCAAATACCATTTCTTCAGGCGAAAGAGCATGATTTCTGGTTGTGAGGGAAACAATTGAATCAAAAATTTCATGTATAAGATGGTGCACCACTTCTTTGGTAAACCTAAATCTTTGCCTAAATTCTTCGTCGTTCCATTTTAAAAAATTTTCAGTTCTTCCTCTGAATCTTTGTGGTTGTCTAGGAAATACTACTAAAGTAATTAATTCAACAAAATCTTCATCATCAGTTAATTCGTTTAAATTTTCTCTTAAAGCCATTATTGATAAATGTAAACGTCACTATTTTATAGGAATGACACTTGCTCTTGCTTGTGATTGCTTGAACCTAGTTCAACTTCCCTTGAACGGCCGTTCTACCTAGTATTCGTGAACGTCGATTTGAACTGCAGTTCAAGCTTGACTGAGGTTGGTACAACGCAATTTTTGCGTTGAACCGAAGTTCACCTTAAACGACGTTTAAACGAGGTTGGTACAACCGGCCCTTAGATGTATATCTTCTTTAATGAGCACCAAAGCTCCTACCTTTAAATTTGATTTTTAAAGCATAGCTTTAACGCACGGCACCTGAAATCTAAAAAAGCGAACGGGACGAAAAAGCAAACGGAGTGACGTCAGCGATGACCTAATTGGCTGAATCATGACCACGTGCGAAATGTTTCGGCCCTTCGGGGGCGTGGAAATTTGAAATTTGGGCAGGGGACGTGGTCGAGGGCACATATATAACCAGAAAAATCGAAAAAGTTGGAAAAGTCACCCCCCGCCCGCGATGATCGGGATTAAGCGACTTTTACGAATCCGCTCATATCTCCCTTATTTTTCAACTTTTTTCAATTTTTTTTTTTGGTATTTGGAATCCTCGCGAGAAGGATAATCTTTTTGTCGCTGGATTTATTTTTAATTTTTCTGTTTTAACCTATATTTTTTTACCCAAACTTTTTGAAACATTTTTTCCCTGCAGCTCCCTTAATAAGCGTCGGATCTCCATTTGGAAAAAAAAACAATACGAAGACGAATATGAATGCAATGGAGAAGGTATCTTTCATTTTTTCCCCAAAAATTAATACTTTGCCCGTGATGATCGTATATAAATTGTGTAATTTGCAACTTAATTTACGGGTAGATAATTTATTGTTAGTATGTATTTAAGGTTGTTAAGAAGAGGGGTGGGGATAAGCTGTGGTGGGGACTCTGCCATATACCGAATAACTGAGCCGGACATTTGAACGCGGCCGTTTGAACGCAGAGACGTTTGAACGCAGGAACGTTTGAACACAGAGACGTTTGAACGCAGAGACGTTTGAACGCAGGGACGGTTGAACGCGAGGACGTTTGAACGCAGGGGCGTTTGAACGCAGGAATGTATTTATTGTTATTATTAATAATAAATAAATAATAAAGTTACTTTTCTTTAACATTGCAAAGAATCTAAATCTGCAATCGGACGTTTGAACTTACATATCTTGCCACTTTGAATTTGTTGCAATAAATGCTTTTAGAGAAGGTTTTCCTAATGCGGAAATACAGGGATGTATGTTTCATTTGACGAAAAATTTTAAGAAGCACATCGGAACTCTCCACCTTTTGAGACGTTATAGCGAAGAACCTGATTTTGGGTTATCAGCTCGGATGATAACATCTCTGGCCTTTGTTCCGATTGAGGATTTAGATGAAGCGGTACAGCAGTTATCTAACGCATTGCCAATAGAATTAGGACCCGCCTACAGTGGTTTGAATATAGGAAGAGCCAACCGCCGAGGAAATGGTAGACGTCCTCCAATGTTTATGCCTCAACTTTGGTCTGTATATCACCGCGTAATAAATGATTTAGACAGAACTAATAATAATCACGCCGAGGCAGCACATAGACGGCTACAAACAGAATTGGGGATGGATAATCCAGTAATTTGGAAATTTATTAACGTTCTGAAAAATACAACATGGTAGGGATGTTGATTTTGAGCAATTGATTGCCGGGCACGAACCTCCCCGGAAACGAAAAAAGTACGTTGATGCTGTTTATAGAATCAAGAAACTTGTGATGGATTACAATAATCGGAACAATGTTGATTTTTTGAGAGGTATTTCGTATAATTATGAAATGAATGGTTAGGTTTTTAATTTTTTTAAATAATTAAGGGGGGAGTCTGGTCCAGCCGAGGTGTTTTTAGAATGCGTTTTTTTCTAATATAAAATATATTTTCGTTCACAAAATTTTTGCCACATGTAAAGGTACATTTGAAGAAGAAAATGCACTATTGAAATTTTGATTTCAATATCTATGTAAATAAATGTAGCAGCAGCAAGAGGACGATCCGACCAAATCGGCTGGAATCCTGGAGTCCTTGAAAATTATCTAAAATTTGAAATACAAAAAAATCTTGTTTTCTAATGAATGTAAAATGCGTATGAAGCACAATTTGCAAAAAAAAATTGTTGATTACAAAAGTTTCGGACATAAAATAGAAAATAATTTTGTCCTATAATAATAATTTTTCATTATTGGAGGTTCATACGCATATAAATTTAATTTTCTTTAATTTAAACTTTGAATTAAGTGAATCGGATGAAAATTCGATGAGCTACGATTCCAGCCAACTTGAAAAACGTGGTTTTGAATAAAACGCTTTTAAAGTTTTCACTTGTAAAATGCATAGGTTTCTCATACTTACAGCTGTTTATAGCTAATCTGCGATCCTTGCAGCATAAGTAGGCCTTCTGACTCTTCAAAATAATGCTGCTTTTGAAGTTTTCGCATTTTGAGTGCAGATCGACCCTCCTTTGAGCTTTGAAGACTGCGCCTTTCTTGCCGTTTGATGCGTGCGCTGTCGTACATATCGGGGTAATTCTTGGTTTGAAACCCAATTTTCAAATTTAGTAGTTCCATTATTTTTAAAATGCCGGAATAACCTTCATTAAACAGCGCAGCAGCTACATACGAAGCAGTTTCGACCGTTGTCACTCCAGAATTAAGATGTTTTGGGGAAAAACGCCAGATGGTTGCGTTAAAGCTTTCGTTGGCATTTTGCGTATGCCCACCTAAACATCTCGTCAACAAGTCATCATTACTAAGTTCTTTATATATCGGCAATATATATTGCTGTACATCAGCATGAAGAGGTTCTGGATGCTTATATTCGGTCCCTTTAGCAACGGACAGTTGATACTTGCACCAGCTCTCATCGCCTTCCGGACAGCCCTCGTGCATCGGATTTTGATCTGATGAAGTTATATGTTTATACGTGGCCATGATTGCCGTTTTCATGTTCTCAACTGAATCAATATTACGTCTTATAGCTAATCCGTAATATTTGGTCAGTTTTTTAATAACAACATCTGTCAATTTTCCTTTACCTCCCAGCTTTTGTTTGGTCTTGACATTTCGGAGTCGAGAACCCATTTTTTTTTCTACATGGCCTATGCATTCGATTTTAACAACTGTAAGGTCATCTCCATACGGATTCACATCAAGAATAGCTTTGAAAGTTTTGGAGTCGCCGTCACCAATATAATTTTCGTATTTTACTCCGTATAATTCTTCAGACCGTAAAAACATTTCTGTAATAGCATCGACCTCCATTCTACCAGCTGACCCCGTATGATTTGCGGAGCATTCTTCTTCGTGTGCTTCTGCCCATTTGTTGTAGTCTTCAGCATTCTTGTGATTATTCTCCCAGTATGTACACACACTACAGTAACTTGATTTTACAATAAGATCTATCACTTTGCCTGTATAGTAGCCAAGCAGCGTCGTCACTCCGTACAGCGACGAAAATCCACGCTTTTTCCACGAGCCATCGCCCGAAACTTTTAAATTGTTCAAGTCTTTCACGTTTTTCATTTTCTCTTTGTTCTTCCCGTACAGCTTTCTTAGATAGGTTTAAAAATACAATTTTTGCGGCATCGTGCACATGCTGTACAATCAAGTAATATGCTGATTTGCTCAAACCTTTCCCGATATCCATCAAACTGCAAAATAAATTTATCCCCTCTAAACTAATTCCCAGAAGTCTCATAACAAACACTATTCTTCTATTTACTTCGTAAGCACCTTGTATAAATGGACTAGAATTTATCAGTTTTCTTCCGCACTTACACTGAACTACTAGTTTAAAAGCAAATCCTCGATTTTCTATTTCTGCAAATGATACGTTTGTCTTACACTTTTGGCAAATCAAAAATTCTGAAAGAGCAGTGAATATAGACAAAAATTCAATAATTCGGTACCCGTGTCCTGCGTGAACAATAACATCCTCCGATTCTGCGAGGGCTAACTTTCTAGATGACGCGCTCTCTCCGTGCACTTCCTTTTCCTTCTGTTCACTAACATGCTGATTGCCCTGAAATTTTCTTTTACGCGACTTTGTAGGTTGACTTGAACTGTGTTTATTTCCTTTGTGATGTTGCATATTGATAAACACTGTATAAAATACGAGCAACGAGAACGCAATAAAATACTCACAAAAAAAGATTCGATACTAGACTGAACTGTCCAATAATCAAAATACGACTGAATGGCAGCTACTGCGCATCTGTCTTGGCTAAGATGCTTCGGCGCTGGCCGGGTATCTCAATTTTACGTTATCAGTTCTACCTTTTTCGCGCGGACGTCTCCTAACTATACTTCAAGGTCGAATTTGATGCTATAACTTTGGGAATGTATTCTCCACATGTATAGGAATATTTTTAACAAAAAAAAAAATCAAATTTTTGAATCGGCTGGACCAGACTCCCCCCTTAAATAATTAAATTTTTTAAATAATCTTTATTTAAATTTTTCTCTGCCAACTTCTTACCAAATTAAAAATTACAAATTATGTTTTTATAGCGACGAATATATTTGGTGGATTAATAATAAAAAATAAATTAAATATAATATTTAAACATAATATGCAACTAATTTCTCGCGCTCAAACGTTCCTGCGTTCAAACGTCCCTGCGTTCAAACGGCCCTGCGTTCAAACGTCCTCGTGTTCAAATGTCCCTGCGTTCAAACGTCCCTGCGTTCAAACGTCCCTGCGTTCAAACGTCCTCGCGTTCAAACGTCCCTGCATTCAAACGGCCGCGTTCAAACAGCCGCGTTCAAATGTCCTAGACCGGCTAAATAAATACATAAGATAATGTATTCACTGCCAACTTCAAATAAACAAAATTTTAATAATTAAAATATTGAAAATATGTTTATTTTAATTAAAAATACTATAGTTTTTAATAATTTACATAAATTTTATTAATTTAAAAAGTTTTGGTCAGTTAAACTAGCTTTTCTGCTATTTTTTAGAATAAAATCTTAATTTTCTCGGAAACTAAAAACAGGACTTTTTTTAAATTTGGTACACTTATTTGTAACACTTGCATAAATATTTTGGAAAATTTTTGTAATGATGACATTTCTGAATGTCGAAGTAATGACAAACCCGTATCTTGCATTTACCTCAATGTAAAAACGTAACTTTGACATTTTTTATTTCGATAACTAAGAACAGGATTAAGTTCAAACTTGGAGAGAATTTTTTTTATTTACTAATAATATACTGTAAAAATTTCACAAACTTCTCATATACTGAAATTTCCTTCTTAACAACCTTAATAATGAGCAGTTGAGTAGTTGACTTTTTTTATATTGATTATTATTATTATGAATTAATTGATATGACTTAGTAGTCGTACAGAAAGTATAGTCTGGAGCACGTTTGTAATTCTTAAATTTACAACGGACGCGCATGTATGGATTAACGAGAACCCGAAAAATGAACTATAAAATAAAAATAACGCCCCACCGTAGAAATTTTTTAAATACGCCACTGGTATAGAGAACGTAATAAGTTGCTCTAAGCATCTAAATCATCTACTGACATAGGTTGCCTAAATCGTACCTGCTAAGGAGAACCTGTCATAAATGTCTAAAAAATTAATGAAAAAAATTCAATTTGCAGCAACTTTAATTAATGCCGCTAATATTTGAACATAATAAAATATATATATAAATTATTGCATTATATTTTAATACGTGTAACCACGATTATAACACTCCCAGAAGTGCACAGTCGAAACTTGCAAATTCGATGCGAGATCTAAGTGGTACGGTCGTCTTATAATCGATTGAATATTGCCCTTGGGAAATATTCAAACGACTTGCGGACACGTGACATTTATATCGCCAGTCCGCTTTCACATTACAAATTCGTTCGCCATCGAAAGCAAACCTGCAAGACTTCTAACTGCAGCGTACCTTGATTTCAGAGCAAGTTTGATCGCATATGCTTATGAATATAATACAGACGTATTTGTATACCGGGTGTTGACTCGAATAGCCGAACATGAAAATTTTAAAAACTTGAGAAGCATTTTTTGACCCTATAAGTAAAGATTACATGAATCTAATGCTTTTATCATACGTAGTTTATATTTCTGCATTCTTTTTGTGTCTTTCATTTTTTCTCTAAAATAATTTGGGAAGCAGGAATTTGCATAAATAAGTTTTTACGTGTTAATTCCCTATGTTCGGCTATTCGAGTCAACACCCGGTATATCTAACGATTTTGAAAATCTCTGTAGTGAGATTTGGGTGTTTGCAAATAAGAATTTCATTGCACCAAGTGCAACTTGGGTGTGGTGTTTAAAAACATGTTTGAACGCAATTTACTACAATTTTAGTGTTTGTTCACAATGTACATAAGACGTAATAATTACAAACACAAATAAGACCTTAATGAAATGTTGAATTACATTGGTGTGATTTTGTTATATGCACTTGAACATTCGACGTCATTGTGTAGTTTTAGATTTTAATATTATTCGATTCTCCATGAAACTTTTATTTGATTTTATATTTTTAAATCTTATGTACATCTTATGTCTTACGTACACTGTGAACAAGCACTTATTCTGCTAATAACTTTCTTAATTATCAATTTAATTTTATACTTACACAGTTTTTATTCAACGAAAGAGTGTGGAGATGAGGCATGTATGGTAGTACAATTGAATCCGTAAGTTGATTGTTATCTAATACCAATACTCGTAACAGAGGAAATCCTTCCAAACCTCTTAACGAAACTAATTCATTGTAACTTAGATCCAGGCTTTGAATTTTCGTTCCATACATTTTAACTAACGCTTCTGGAATACGATAGCATTTTTGACCACTGTAGCATAACTGTAACAGCATAATTTAGCACAAAGAAAATTATGTTACTTTGTAATAGAAAAAATTGTAAACGAGCAATAGTTCAAGTTTTGATGAATTTACTTGGCAAAGAATGAACGACGATGAGAAACAGAGTACAGATAACGTTTGGTGCTGAAATTTTGAGATAATATTATTTGAAAATTTTTACTTTATCATATGAAATATGAAAAAGTATTGAAAAATAAAAGCGAAACTTTTTACGCTATGTACCCCCTCCGTGTGTTTGCAACCTTGACGTGGTGAGGGGGCTAGCGTGTTTCCAATGAAACCGGAGGCATGTACTCCAGGGCGGGCGATGGGGATGACCTCCTCATCGGTCGGCGGGGGGTGGTCGGGGCCGGCCGGGAATTAAAACTCTTTGTGTCCGGTCCTTGCCATCTTCTTAATGGTTAAGATGGTTGTGGTGGAGGAAACCAGACCAATCGGCAAACACAAAGAACAAATCGTAAACCGCTTGTGGGCTGCAACGACTCCTCCTCAGACTACGTTTCTGGGGGGATAGTAGTGACAAGGGGCACGAGGGTCTTGGCTTAACCGCCCGGGCTACGTGGATGAGGCACCACTATAAAAATCTCCCCACTCCTACGGTACTGCGACGCCTAAGGGATGCAAAGCTGAGGGGTAGCTCAGTTGCTAGTCGCAGAATTTATTCCCCCAGTACTCGTGGGAACAATTATGGAACCGATTACTAATAAAAACACGGAAGGGGGTTCCGAAAGGAAGGACCCATCCGGCAAGAAACTTTCTGGTGCTGCCAAGAGGAAATTAAAAAAACTCAAGGCAGAACAAGCTGGCGTTGAGGCAGGGACCCCTAGGGTACCTGCAGTCAATGCAAACGACGGTGGTGAGTCCTCGACCGGGGGCTTAAAA
Source organism: Cantharis lateralis (assembly GCA_963170105.1). Lineage (NCBI taxonomy): Eukaryota > Metazoa > Arthropoda > Insecta > Coleoptera > Cantharidae > Cantharis > Cantharis lateralis. The sequence goes on from OY720629.1 coordinate 19,383,710, forward strand.
CGCAACCGGTCGGAGTCCACCACACCGATAGAGGGACGACTGAGGAAAAAAGGCAGGGCAACCAAACCTGTCTTATCCTACAGTGCTGCCCTAACGGATATCCAGGTGGCAATTGTGCCGAAAGGATATCCTGAAACACAGCTCAGCGCTGAGCAGAACGACCTCATCAGAGGGATGATGCTTAATGCGCTGGATACCGTCAACTTAGGAGAACCTGCACCAAGGTTCTCCGAAGTCAAACCGAAGGGGGGGCTGATGGTTGCCTCCTGCGCTGATCAGGCCACCAAGGACTGGTTGACGCGGGTGGTTGCAGTAAGCGTACCCTGGGAAGGCGCAGAACTTGGCGTAATTGACGCCAAGGACATCCCTAAGCCCATTAGGGCTATGATGTGGATACCGGGACCCGTACAGGAACCGGTAAAAATTCTTAAAAGGCTGACGGTCCAGAACTCAGGGCTCCATACGGAGAACTGGAGGGTCTTGGAACAAAAGCCTGACAAGAAGGGCCAGCAAATTATCATGCTGGTCGACAAGAGATCCTGGAGTAAAATCCAGGAACTCCAATATAAACCCTACCTAAACTTGTCCAGGGTAACCGTCAAGGAACTGGGAAAGAAAAAGGAGGGCAACAAAACGGAGAAGACAAAGGTGGCCGAGGTCGAACTAAGTTCGACCAAAACACCTAGTCTTCATCCAGCTAACCCTCTCCTCCCCCCCACTGGGAACAGTGGGGAAGGAAGCACAATGGAGAGGAAGGTGTGCGAAATGGGGGAGGATATGGAGTGTGACTCGGGGGAGGAAACCTCAACCGGGTCGCATGCTCCCACACCAACCCCACCTCCAGCGAGCAATGCTGGAGAGAAGACACCGGAGGATGGGCTCTCCAACTAATGTGAGACCTTCATCCGGTGTGTACAAATAAATGTACATCACTGCAGGGCGGCTTCGGCTGCCCTGCAGAGATACATAATAAAAAATAATATTGACGTGGCTCTGATACAAGAACCCTGGTTATACGAGGGACGGGTCAGGGGACTCAATATTACAGGAGAATGGGAACTCATAAGCCCAGGAGATAATCAACCCAGGGTCTGTATTATCTCAAAAAAAAGATTAAATCTGCTACCGCTATGGGGACTATGCACTAGAGACCTAATAGCGGCTAAGTTCAAAATTGCAGTGGAAGGCGGTCTGAGGGACCTCGTAGTGGCATCAGCATACCTTCCATATGATCAACCACAACCACCCCCAACAAAGGAGGTTGTGGACCTGGTAGCGGACTGCGAAAGCAGGGGCACAGAATTGATCATTAGCTGTGACTCCAACGCACACCACATTATATGGGGGAGCACGGACACGAACAGCAGAGGTGAATTTCTCTTGGAATTCATCTTCAGTAATAAGCTAGAAATAGCAAATAGGGGCAATGAACCTACCTTTGTCATAGCGACAAGAAAGGAAGTACTTGACTTGACGTTGGGGACACCTATCGCAAGTCAATGGATCGGAGAGTGGCACGTCTCGCGGGAGGAGTCACTGTCTGATCACAAATATATTCGATTTAACATCGAAACACCACCCGTGGAGGAGGCGACGTACAGAAACCCAAGAACCTGCAAGTGGGCAATCTATAAGGAAAGCCTTAAGCAGGGGAGCGGAGCTGGAAATGATGAACGACATGATCACGTCGACCATCATGGCAGCATACGAATCGAAGTGTCCGTTAAGGGAGAGGAGAGCAAAACGCGAGGCCACTTGGTGGAATCGCGAGCTTGAGACTCTCAGGGCGGACACTCGAAAAGAATTTAACAGGTCTAAAAGAACTGGAGACTGGGACTCTTATAAGAGCACCCGTCTGAAATACACGTATGCCATACGAAAGGCAAAGGAGGACTCCTGGAGGAGGTACTGCGAGGAGGTCGAAAGAACTCCAGAATGTGCCAGACTCCAGCACTCCTAAAAGCAAACCACGGAAAGGTGGGAACAATGGAAGATCCACAGGGGGGACACCACATCCTCGGGGGAGGAAACTCTGGGGCTCTTGCTCCGGACACACTTCCCGGGGTGTACGCCGAAACCTGACAGTAACGTCACCGAACGGGGTCCCCTTGAAATACCAATGCGTTAGTCGAAAAGGGAGCACTGGAAGGTGGCGGATAAAATTATTAACACAACGAGAATTGCATGGGCGATAAGATCCTTTAGACCATACAAGACTCCGGGAGTGGACGGTATCTTTCCTGCCCTACTTCAGTGGGGACTGGAGGAACTGGCTGCCCCTTTGTGTGCCTTATTCAGGGCGAGTATAGCCCTGAACTATGTGCCCCAAAGCTGGCGGAAGGTCAGAGTGGTATTTATACCCAAGCCGGGGCGTGCATCCTACGCCCAGGCGAAGTCCTTTCGCCCAATTAGCCTAATGTCATTTCTGCTCAAGACATTAGAGAAACTGATTGATAGACATATCAGGGATGATGTGCTGGCCAACTCGCCATTACACAAACACCAGTATGCATACCAATCAGGTAAATCATGTGAGTTAAGCATACACGAATTAACGCACAGGATTGAAAGGGCGCTCGGAAGTCAAGAAATTGCTCTGGGAACCTTTCTCGACATCGAGGGCGTTTGACAACACGTCCTTCGATTCAATAGAAGAAGCCGTCGACAGACGGGGAGTACACCCAACCATAACAGGTTGGATCAGTGCTACCCTAAGGGGTCGAGAGATAAGTGCCAGTCTGGGACATGCAACCGCGGAGGTATCTGCCGGGGTGGGTGTCCGCAGGGGGGGGTTTTATCACCCCTACTGTGGTGCCTAGTGGTGGACAGCCTACTGGGGGAGCTGCAACAGACTGGAGTTCACGCACAAGGATTTGCTGATGACATCACAATCCTAGTGATCGGAAAATTCGGGGAAACTGTATCATCCATGATGCAAAGAGCACTGAAGACTGTCGAAAGATGGTGTACACGAGAGGGATTATCGGTCAACCCGGAAAAAACCTCAGTGGTCGCCTTCACGCGACGCAGGAAACTGCAAGATGTGAAAATACTAAAAATGTGGGGAAAAGAACTACATGTGGTAAGGGAAGTTAAGTATCTGGGTATAATCCTGGATGACAAGCTAAACTTTACCTCTCAATTACAACATGTCACAACCAAGGCGACTCGGGCCCTATGGGCCTGTAAATGCATGATTGGGAAGACATGGGGATTGAAACCGAGGATGGTACTTTGGCTATACACCAGAGTGGTGATACCCACTGTGACATATTCGGCCCTGATCTGGTGGCACGCTGCCAAGAAAAGGGAAAGCATAAATAAACTAGGCAGGCTACAAAGACTAGCATGTCTAGGAATCACGGGGGCACTAAGATCAACGCCTACCGCAGCCATGGAAGCTCTTCTGCGGCTGCAGCCACTGCACTTAGTCGTGGAGGCAGAGGCCCTACTAGCGGCCTACAGGCTGACAATTAATGGACTAGATATGGCAACCCCAACAAAGGGGCACCATACCATGATCTTTAACTCTATAAAGAGCAACAACATGCTTTGCATGCAATCGGACAGAAAAGGCCTTGGAAGGAGTAGAAATACACTCCAAGGTCGTAAAACAATGCCTCGATGCACTGATAGAACTGGCAACCCGCAACAGAGTTACGCTCATGTGGGTTCCGGGACACCAGGGCATAAAGGGGAACGAAGAGGCGGACCGCCGGGCCAGAATGGCTGCAAATACAACCCTTATAGGTCCTGAACCTACTTGCGGGATTTCATACAAGACCGCAAGGGAAGGAATCAGGGAAACACTGAGGAGACAGCACCTTGCTCACTGGGAGGGCCTTCCTGGACTGAGGCAGTCGCGGATGTTCATAAGAGGCCCCTCAAGCAAAGCGAGGAGTAAGGCAATAATCCAGCTGAGTAGAAAACAGCTGAGAAGGATAGTAGGACTTTTTACAGGACACTGCTGTCTGAAAAGACACCTCAACTTAATGGGGATAGTTGAAGATCCTACTTGTAGGATGTGTGGTGAAGCAGATGAAACTCCTCACCACATCTTATGTAAATGCCCGGCACTGACGGGTGAAAGAACACGTCACCTCGGATTTCCAGACCTGGAAATCGAGGAGATAGTACAAGCACCCATCAGCTGCAAACGCAGCTGATGGAGTAAAGACAAGGAACGAGGGGCACAATAATCTTAAGCTTCAGTGCAGTGGGCGAAACACCACAACCCGTTTTATAATAATACGCTATGTATAAATAATTGCATTTGCAATTGAAAGCTCAAATAAATATTTCATTCATTTATAGTTTATTTAACTTTGTTTATTTTGAATTTATTAATATATAAATAACGAAAAAAATTACCACACTTAATGACAGGATTTCCGAAGAATTACAACATTGGCCGGCGTTTGGTGCAATTATTGCAAATCTAATTCGCAAAAGGAAATTTTTTCCAAGAATGAAACGTAATTATATAGATAATTCCACTCATGTATAAAACAATGCATAAGAAACGTCAAACTTGAAAGTTTGCTAGCGGATAAAAATTGTACTTAGGAAGGAACAGAAAATGCAAGTGGATAAATTTTGCGGATATTTTTTTGTTTACCTTTTTTGAAATGACAGCCAAAGTGAATAATCGATCTGAATTTTTGCATATGTGTTCTCATGGAAAATTCGCGGGGGTGTCTGTTGAGCGAGGGGGGGTAAATTTTTGCTCCGTTTTTCGATATCTAGCGCCGTTTTCGAGTTATTCACATTTGAAAATATTTCATTTAATAACCTAACATTACTATTCGCGTACGATCGATCTGAATTTTTGCATATGTGTTCTCATCGAAAATTCACGAGGGGTGCCTGTTAGGCGAGGGGGGGTAAATTTTTGCTCCGTTTTTCGATATCTAGCGCCGTTTTCGAGTTATTCACATTTGAAAATATTTCATTTAATAACCTAACATTACTAACATTTCCTATTTAAAAATTAATGTAAAAAGTAAAATAAGGCATATTGTATAATTAATTTATAAATAACATTTAATTGATAGCAATAAAATTTATTATATTGTTCTGCGGTGAAAACTTTTGCAGCATTGATTACAATTTTATAAACTGATACTGATTATGTAAATAATATATGAAGATGAAGAATAATACTATGATGAATGAGAATAAAAGATGTTGACAAAGCTATTCTCAAAAAATTTTTTTGATTTTGCTTGAGTCAATCATCGACTATAGGTACAGTCATGGTTTCTATTTTTATTTCATCAAAAACGTGTAAACGGGATGCGAACTGACCAAGAATATTTTCCAAAAATTAAGAAATTTTATTAAAAACGTATAATATGAACGTTTGTACTTTGTAGTACTTATGGATTGCATTACATACATATTTTTCATCGTATCCTTTCTTCTGCAATCCGAACAGTTTTTTATAATCTGTACATTTGAATGGTTGTGTTCGGATTATAACTATTTGTGCGGACTACTAAGTTTTTCTTCTTTTGTTCGGATTACCGAGACTGCACTGTACATACTAATCTTAGTTTTTGCTTGCATGTTTATTTAATAGTTTATGTATTTTGCAGTATTGTTTGCATATATTACCTATAGGATGTAATAAAAGTATAAAAGATATGAAATCATTTAATGAAATTAACAAATTACTTAATTTTAAAAACCTAATAAATAATAAGTACCTCTTCTCTAATTACTTGATCAAAATTTAATAAACCTAATTCTAAACTAATTAAACGTACAATTATTAAATGTTAACGTAGGCTGTGTTGTTGTATTCGATTGTAATTCTGCAGTTTCTTGTACAATTGCGGCACTGGTTACAGTATTGCGCATATTGTCCAGCAAGTTACCGTGTTGGGTTCGAGCAAGTGTACATGTATGGTCTAACAGCAGACGATACGGAGTGGCCTGTCAATTTAATCATGTTTTGTTCATTAACGCCTGCTTTTAATAATCTTGTAACAGTACTACTTCGCTATGTGAGTGATTAGTTTATTTGAATTATATTTAAACTAATTTGGGCACAGAACTTTTTTTCCACTTTAAAATTTCATTGATGCCTATCGGCATATTTTTATTAAAAAATAGTTGGCTTATTATAAAAAAATAATATAAATAAAGTGCGCCTTCATTTTTTCAGAATGCCATGATTTGACATTCAGTGAAAATTTTGTGCTCTTTTGACGTTGATAATTTTGTTTTGACGAAATTTAACTTACTAAAGTAAAATCATATTAAAATAACAGTGCTTAAGTGTTGATATAATTAAAAATGAATAATACACGTTTCGGCAATGTACCTACAGAGGGAATATTAAGTTCCATAGACAATGACACGCCACAAAATACCAAAAAATCTCATTGCTCGATTTGGAGTCAGTTTGAACAATTTTGTGAACTCCGTTCATTCAATTTAAAATCAGCGCAATCAGTGAAAGAAGTTGCTTCAATTTTACTGGATTGGGGTTTCAATATGAAAAAAAAAAATGGAGACGACTATAAAGAATATGTAATTAAAACAATGTGGAATACCACAGCAAAATTACTGCAAGAAAAATATTTTAAAGATTTTGGCATAAAATTCGATCCATTTTCTGATATAGAATTCATAGAAGCACGAAAAGCCCGCAATTCAAAACGGAAACAACTACAAGCTAATGTACAGAAAAGAAAAAGAAGTTCAATTGCTTTACCAAAAGAGGACATCTTTAAAATGGCACAATTATACGATGAAGATACGCCTATTGGCTTATTGAAAAAATTTTTTCATATAGTTGCATTCGAGTTGGCATGGAGAGGAGGCGAGGCTGCTCAATGTAAAATTCATTTTTTTAAAGATGAAATGTTTGCCGATGGAACACCCACAGGACGTGTCGAGTACAATCCTGTTTTTTCAAAAACTTGCCAGGGGGGATCAAATAGATGCTCCGATAGTAAATGGGTTACACCAAACTTGAGGGAAACCAATTTATGTCCAGTGCGATTACTAAAAAAAATTTTTGATAAACGATCAAATAATAACAATATAACATCAGATCGGCTGTTTTTAACACCAAATCCATTTTGGAAAAACAGTACATCAAAAGGATGGTTTAAAAATATGCCTATAGGAATTAATGAAATTTTAAAATGGACAAAAACTTCTGCATCCCAAATTGGTTTGGACACAATGTCAAACAAAATAACAAATCATTCGCATAGAAGCAGTGCCGTGACAAATCTATTAAAAGCAGGTGTCAACGAGCAAGAAGTAATAAAATTAACAGGCCACTCCAATTCGTCTGCTATTAAACCGTATGTAAACTTAGATCGAACCCATCATGGGAACTTGGTAGACAATATGCGCACTGCAACCAGTGCAACAACTGTTACTAGTGCAACAATTGTGCAAGAAACTATAGAATTACAATCGAATGCGATTGTACCTGCGACACAACCACATACATTATCATTTAACAATTGTATTTTTAATAATTGTACTTTTAAATAAGTTTATTAATAAGTTAATTTTGTTTTTTGTTTAATTTAGAATTAGGGTTGTTAAATTTTTATTAAGTAATTACAGAAGATATTTATTAGTTTTTTAAAATTAAGCAATTTGTTAATTTCATTAAATAATTTCATAGTGTTTATTCTTTTTATTACAAATTACATGCAAACAATTACTGCTGAATATAATTACTAAATAAACATGCAAGTAAAAACTAAGATTAGTAAGAATTAGTAGTTTTTACAAGTTAAGTTTTAACAAATTATACTTGCGCACCTCTATCTTAGTTTCCGCAAAGTTAATAACCTAAGTTCGCTCAGCAAATATTTGTACTCTTGAAGAAGTGAAGAGTCTATAAGATGGAAATTACAAGAAAAAAGTTTCCGCATCGAGTAAATTAAAAGCCAATTGCTGCTTTTCACTATTGGATTTGGCTCGAAATTTGTTTACTAGCAATTCTACAATAAATGTTTTCAAACTCTTTGTTGAGGTTGGAAGACTTCAAGAATGTTCAGCAAGTCCTTATAGCTATCTTGAAAATAAATTATATTTAGTAAAAATTTTAAACAATGATTATATTCGTTACATCTCAAAATTAAGTTTTAACCACTCACGCCACTTAACGTCTCGGCCCAATGTTACATTGTGCTAGAAATTAATTTAATTAGAAACCCAATTTAAGACATTTCTTACCTAATGACTTTTTATTTTAGTTCAAATTCTAATACTATAGCAAGTCAAAATGTATAACATTTGATTTTTTGAAAACAATTACACCTACATACGACACGACGTTTCAAAATACTATTATTAATATTATACCGAAAACCTAATGTACTTTTGTGTACTTTTGTCAAATAAAAATGTACTTTCATCTCAAATAAGTTTAGGTTATGTTGACGTACTGCGATTTCCAACCATGTATTACGCTGGGGTCACACCGGCACACGGTATGGACGCATTTTCTGTTCTTAACGCTCATTCGATGTAAACCTATTTTAAAACTTTTAATAAACCAAACAATATTGTAAGTACTAATATCTACTTAATCAATTTCATCGTTTATTCGCGGAATTATCTTATCAAATACAACACTAGCTTTGATTTCTATCCGGATAATTTTTTATTTCTGAACACTCATACGTGATTTTAAAATTTGGCTCGAAAAAACTTTTGGTCAGACAAAACCACTCGAGCAATCTCGCTACCGCTCGATAGCTCTCGTGATTTTCGTCGACCAAGTTTTTTCTCGCTAAATTGCTATCACGTATTCGTTGAAATAAAAAATTATCCGGATAAATCAAAGCTCTTGTGGTATTGCTTGCGAAAAATTTTGGTAGGTAGTGCTTAAAATTATCGGGCGCACACGAATCCGGCGAAAAATTTTCAAAATTTTGAAATAAAAATTTCCAAAAAAATTTTCAAGGCGGTAGCAATGGAATTTTTTTTTTGAATTTTCAATGTCAAATTCCCGCTTTAGCTTTGCACGTGGAGCAAAAATGAACCAGACCGATATTGTAGAAAATCGCCGTGCGCTTTTACAGAATTGTCGAAATTAAAAATCGGCCGGTAAATAAAGCGACTATGAACGATAAAAGAATATTCAAATTTTTGACTTTGTTACGGCCGTAGAGCGCAAACTGCAAATATTTTAAAATGTTTTGCCGCCACTTGTTGGCGTTTTTCCGTGTGCATAATTTAGTTTACTACACATTTTGTCGAAAAACGTCAAATAAAGGAGAAAATCGACCAAATCCCACGACTCGAAAATTTCCCTTCCGAATCCTGGCCCTTTTCGACGTGTACCAATAATATTATTTTTGAGCGTGAAAAAGCAATTTTTCGAAAATGTGTAATTAATCTTTTCCACATATTTCCACTAAATGAATATATTTAAAAATTAAAATATCTCAATTTTTGAAATTTGAAAAAAATCGTGACGCTTCGGGGTGTGCTCCACGCTTAAAAAAGACTTTACGAAAACTAACGTCTGTTTAGGCGGACGGTCCATGATCGGCAAGGATTGTAAAGCCATAAATTTAATTTTTAGTCCTTTTCCTAAGGTCGGGTGACGAGAAACGATAGCCATTGTGCGAATTTTATGAAAAGCTAATTCCTTGAAGTTAAATTTTTCCCAGAAGGAAGCTTTATTTTATAGAAAAATTTTGCGTGTAGATTGACGAAGAAGCACCAATTTTTAAAAAGACGTGACATATACGCATAAAGTTCTTAGACACCCCCGTATATATGGAACGCTATATAAGGTGTTGTGGCACCTTAGCTATATATAAAATGGCATACATACGCGTTGTTGCCCCTATTTAATTTTTAGCAAGTTACATCGTGACCTTGATGTGGCCTGCATTTTTTAACTTTTTTATAGTACATTGCGTCTCTTATGATTAATTTTTACATATAAATAGTACCTACCCACGACATTAATTAAAAAGGAAATATGTAATAAATGTAAATTGAAATGTTCTTTTTATGATTTTTAAAAATACTAATTATTTGCATATAATTTATAGGCACACACTAAAAAATATTAATTTAAATTGTCTCAAAACTAAGTTGATCTAGTATTTATTATAGCAAAATCTTATTACAACAGAGTAAGTATTAATTGAAATTTGAACTAATTTAGTGCCGATTATTTCAACTTTGTACCAAATACGAAATCCGTAGTACATTCCTGTAAATGAACCGATGAAGAATTGCATAACATTTGTTTACGAGTTTTATAATATTATGCTGTAGTAACAATAATTGAACTCATAACACCTTCTGTAGTTGCAAAAATCCGGCAATATTTTATGAAATATTGAACATGTCTAAAAAGTATAGTATAACTACGACTATCCGAATTGCCGATTATCAGAATCGCTTTCAGAATATCAGAAAAAAAATTTAGACGGAAACACACTGCGATTCACAAATTTTCTTTCAAAAATTCTGTCTACGCGCTCAATTGTCCTTTCCTGCAAAGCTAGTGTAGACGTAGCGCCAAAACCTGTCACTGTTCGTTTTGATACGTCAGTCAGTGAAGCTCTTTTTTTAAATAGTTTTTTCTCTCATTTTCAACATACATACAGTAATTAATTAAAATAGACCCTTTTTTCGGAAAAAGTCCAATTATCAAAATTTTTGATTATCCGAATGGGGTCCGGTCCCAATTAATTCGGATAATTAACTTGTGTGAATTTTTTTGACTTTGTGGTGCATTCTACCAAATCTTTTACTGTTAATTAATAATTTCATGAAGTTTCATCTGGCAAGTAATTCACAGATTTCTGTGAATTTTTGCTGCCAATCTCAAACGTATTAAAATAAGAAATTAGATCCTTTGTATTAATTTATTAGCTGTTTCAATTTTGTATTATTTATTATTTGTACTTAATTACTACACTAGCAGTCAATTCAACTAACGTCCAGAAATTTTCCCACATTCGATTATTTATTAAAGTTTTTTCTTAATTTGAAAACATCAAAATTGAAATTTTACCATATGATTTTACGAGAACTTACAAAAATATGACATAACATGGTGAATATTCATTCAATTGATTCCAGCGAGGAATCAATTGTTTGCAACTTGTTTGATATCATTATCATATATAATATCACAAGAGGGTGAGAATAAATTGAAAATAATTTCACATATTTTCGAAAAGTTGTTGCCAGGCAATAGACACGAGAGCCCGAAGGGATCGAGTGGCTATTGCCGAATGGCAACAAATTTGAGAAAATATGTCAAATTATTTTCTAATTTTTCGAACTCTCGTGTGGTATTCGAATTAGACTATTTTTTTTTCCTGTCAATGTCAATTTTTTTTAGCGCGCGATCGATCTGAATTTTTGCATATGCCTTCCCACCGATAATTTACAGGGGGTGTGTGCGGGGCGAGGGGGGAGAATTTTTTGCTCAGTTTTTTTATATCTAGCGCCGTTCTCGAGTTATTGCTAATTCAAAAGATTTCATAGTGGGCATCTGCAGGAAGATCGAGTTTTTTCGATTTTGACTTATTTTATTTATAATTGGGGTGGTCAGAACAGGAATGAATCAAGAACATTTGAAAAAAAATTCTGTTATGATCCCTCAAGTTCTACGGAATAAGGTTTGAAATTTTATACAATTTTTATGGACTAGAAATTGAAATAGAAGGGTTGGAGCAGGAGTTAATTTATTCCATAAAAATTTTATATGAATTTCAAACCTTATTCCGTAGGACATCAGAGATTAACCAACAGAATTTTTTTTAAATGGACTTGATTCACTCCTGTTCTGACCACCTCAATTATAAATCTTAATAACTTGACGTAATATGAAAAAATGATGACAGACGTCAAATAAAAAACAAAAGCAGTTACCTCGAATTATTCTCGCTGGAATAATGTAAGTAACATTATTCCCACTTACATAATGATTTGATTGGCACCGTTTGACGGAAATTGAAAGTTACTATTGGTTGTCAAAATGAAAAAAAAATAGTCATAATAATAATTGCTATACAAGTGTTTCTTCAACAAGTGTTTAAAAAAAATCAAGATATCCGGTGTTCAGTCTACTAATTTGCTGTGAACAGTTTTAACAGGTTTTAACAACTGCAGTTTTTAAATGTGGTCTCACTCGCTACATTATTTTAATCAGATCAAAAAATGATATGATATTTTTCTGTAACCATTATTTAGTTTGAGCTTCGATGTTTAATCTTAAATATGAATATAATTGTTATACAATTTAATTTTTTAGAAAGTTATGAGCACTTTAAGTTTTGTACACCTCCAAGCAAGTTGCGTGCAGGAACGTAGGTACATACAACTTGCATACCGGGTGATCGGCCAAACTCTGAACATTTTCTAACTTTTTGCTTCCCAATTGGATAAGAATAAAAAGATATCAAATTAAAGAGATTTTTGTTCCTCGTCTAAAGATACCCACACTTACTACTTTGTGATTTTTCTTTGTACTTGATTCACTACGACTTATGAAACATAATTATTATATGAATAATAATCCACCTAGAAAAACTTATCATAAATTTTTCCCTAGATACACAAATAATAGTAACTTAATTCTAACTAAAGAAGAAGAAATTTTACTTAATAAAGGTCACAAATATGCTCAAAATATCAATTTAGTTGAAGCTAGCATTGACATGGACTACGCTATAAGATACCACTCTGAGGAAACCCAACTAAGGAACCTATCTATCAAATTGTTTGAAGAAGAGAAAAAACTCTTAAATTTGAAGAAAACTCAGTCTCATTCAACCATAAATCGAAAAACTGAACTAAGTATTTTAACGTCTCTTAAGAAACGACTCCAAGAAAATAACATTGTTGTTGATTTGGCTGACAAAAGTGCTGGTCTCGTATTATTAATCAAGACATATTTAGAAAAAACTGAAAAATATCTCCAAGACAGCGGTTGTAAAGAATTAAATTTAAATCCTCTTAACAAATACACAAACAAACTTAAAAAAAACTATCTTACTTTATGAGAAAACTTGAGAAAATTTAGAAATAAAATGCCAAACACTCATTCCAATGAACCCAATAATTCCACAACTATATGGACAACCGAAACTACATAAACCAAATACTCCTATACGACCCATTACCACCAACTACAAATCACCTGCATATCAATTAGCAAAATCACTAAATTACGTTTTCACACATCTGGACTATAAATCTCCTTACTCGATCAAAAATTCATATGACTTAACTAAACAAATAAAAAACTTAAAACTTCCAAACAACGCACAACTTATCTCCTTTGATGTCTGTAACCTCTATCCCAGCATCCCAATTGACGAATCTCTAAATTTAATACAAAATTTCTTACGAACAACCTGGCTTGATCCTGATGATATTAATGCTTTATATAATCTAATCCTTATAACAACCCAACAAAATTTTTTACTTTTAACAAAAAATTTTATCAAATGAAAGACGGAACACCCATCTCACCTCTCATAGCCAACATATTTTTTTTTATTTTTATTTTTTTTTTTTATATTATCTTTTATTTTATTGAAACTGAAATTCATAAACTACCCTTATCTAAACTTCGTCTAGTTGGCATAGATATATTGACGACATACTTATTCTATGGACCGGAAACTAAATTGAATTAAATAATTTTTTTACACAAATAAACAACATTCACAACAACATAACTTTTACTTTAGAAACTGAAAACAACCACAAACTAAATTTCCTCGATCTGGAAGCAACTATAATACAAAATTCACTACATTTATACATTAATCCCTTCACAATCACACCACTCTTACAAACATAAATTATCCGCTTTTCTATCCCATATTGAACGTGTTTTTAATTTACCTCTTTCGAACTATAACAAAACCAATGAATTCAACATAATGGGGAAGTTTCCTAAAAAAAAAATACGTTTTTTTTGTTTAAATTATCAAAGTAAATCAATTATTAATGTACCCCTATTCGACGGTTTTTTTTTTATAATTGTTGAAAGCCCTAAAAAATCGATTTTAAAATCAAAAAAATCCAAGATGGAGTAAAATTGGACAATTTTGATATGTGACAACGTCGCAATTTCAAGATTTACATATATTCAATCTTCGATTATACACGTCATATGTACGTTACATGTATAAGACGGAGAGAAAATTATCTGTTGTGTAGGAAAAATGAGAACGTTCATTTCAATAAACGTCATTTCAACAAACGTAAAAATGCTAACCTCCAAATATAAAACTGTTTCTTTGTTGTACCGGTTTTATATTTGGAGTTTTATATTTGGAGGTTAGCATTTTGACGTTTGTTGAAATGACGTTTATTGAAATGAACGTTCTCATTTTTTCTACACAACAGATAATTTTCTCTCCGTCTTATACATGTAACGTACATATGACGTGTATAATCGAAGATTGAATATATGTAAATCTTGAAATTGCGACGTTGTCACATATCAAAATTGTCCAATTTTACTCCATCTTGGATTTTTTTGATTTTAAAATCGATTTTAGGCCCTTTAATGGACATATTTAAAAAAATGATCAATGAAGTACAAGGTCAAATACGTTTATGTTTCATTTTATGAAAAGACCCAAATTGAGGAAACTTCCCCATTAAACAACTTGCACTAAACAATGGATACACAACCAAATTAATCGACAAATTAATAAAAAAAGTGAAAATGAAAAAAGAACACCCATATTTTAATAACAATGACAAACAAAACCATCAAAATATTATATAAACATAAACACTAAAATGACTAATATATGTAAACAACACAATATTACACTAGCAGAAAAAACCAATTCTAATCTTACAAACCTTTTATGTAATGTTCAACTTCAACCTAACAATAATAAATCAAACGGAGTATATAAAATATTTTGTAATGACTGCGATTATTCTTATATTGGACAAACTAGCCGGAGACTAGAACTTAGACTAGCTGAACATGAAAGAACTAACTCAATTTCCCAAGTTGCAAAACATTTAAAACTAAAAAATCACAAAATTAATCACAGCAAAACAAAAATTTTACACAGAGAAGATAAATATTTAAAAAGAATTATCTGGGAATCTTACGAAATTCCAAAAGCCACCAATAAAAATGAACTTCTTTTAAACAAACATGAATTGCTGAAATTTACACCACTTTTTTAAATACAACTTCCTAGATTTTTAAACATTAAAAAATTTTCAACTTTCCCGTATTTTTGTTTTTCCACTTTCATTATAATATAACTGTCAACTTCAAAAATTTTTAAATTTTAAAACATTCCAAACCAAACTTAAATTATAAAAAAATTTTCACATTATTTATAATTAACAATAAGATCTTAATTTATATATTTAATATATCCTGAGAATTAATTATTTGGTATTTATTAATTTATTTATTTTCAAGATACCTAAGGACTTGCTGAACATTCTTTAATGCCCGGTTTCTGAAGCTCGAGTTATACAAAGGTTAAGCTTAACCGTAATATAACTGCAGATTTTGAGTTTCTATAACGAAAGATAATCTTAGATCTCTGGTCAAAGTTGACCGACGGAAAATCACGAGTTATATGTTGGTTAACTTTGTGGAACATGCGCAAAACATTGCCATCAGAAAATAATAAAATTATAAAATGATTGGTTAATTTGAAGTAACTACTGTATTCCCATCTACCGGCAATTCCATCAAGCGATTTGACAAGAGGTTAGTTTCAGAAACCCATTTTACTTTAACCTAAGGTTAGCTTTAACCTTAGATTACTTATATAGAGGATAGATAACCAGAGATCTTCAGAAACCGGGCATAAGTCTCCCAACCTCAACGAAGGGTTTGAAAACATTTATTGTAAAATTGCTAGTAAACTAGTAATTGCTAGTCACTTAACTGAGCTGTTGAGTTATGAAGTCATACATGCAAGTCATACACGCGACCTAAAATGAATATACGCCTGCGCTAAATTATTGAACTTCTCCCTGTAGTCATCCGTGTGTTACTATATATTAATTTTTGTATATTATTTTTGTTAAAAGTACTTCCTCTATTAATTTTTGTTTTCAATTTACGAAATTTCAAATTATCGTTAACTAAGTTCAAATTTGGTTTCATACAGTCAAAATTGTGAATTTTTAAGTTCAAAGTTTTATAAAATAATTCGATTTACTTACACAATCATCATAGATAGTTACAGCACTTGGTAGCATATCAAATGTCGCCATTTTTTAGTATAACTATTTATTTTTAGTAAATTTCGACTTAATTTACTAACTGCATTATAAACATTTTTACCGTACCAATATTTTCATAATGAATCCATGTATATAAATAATTCGGTTATCGGTGCTGACCTTTACTACTGATAACTTAATAATCATAATGCTTAAAGCGAAGCAATACCACTACGAACAGCTGATCTAAAAATATTTTCCTAATTTCGATCTCATTCCTATAATTTTCATTTTTTTGCGTTAAAATTTTATGAAGAAGTATAAAACAATAAACTCTATGACTGTACATTCGCTTTTCTTAAAAAGAAATATGAATTTTTCGAATTATAGTTGTTTATTGGAACGTACAGTCGCCCATAATTACCTCCAATCAATCTTTTTAACGCACGGCACCTAAAATCTAAAAAAGCGAACGGGACGAAAAAGCAAACGGAAGTGACGTCAGCGACGACCTAATTGGCATATTCATGACCACGTGCGAAAATGTTTAGGCCCTTCGGGGGTCGTGGAAATTTGAAATTTGGGCAGGGGACGTGATCGAGGGCACATATAATAGTACAGGCATAAAAGGTCAAAAATGACCTGAATTTAGGACAAATTAGATTACTCAATTTTATTATTTTATCATGTTCATATAAGTGTCCTCGATTTGTGAAAAAAAATCCCCGGTCAACGGTGCGCCGCGTCCCTACTTTTAGAGCCCTTTCTTCACGAAAATTACTGAATTTTAAAATTAAAAATTTTTTTTTAAATATTTTTAAAATTTTACTCTGCCACTAACAGCTAATAACAGTACTTCTTATTTGAAACTAAGGATGTTCAATTTAGTCAAAAATTAACCGAAAAATGATTTTTTAAAAGTTTTGCGTTTTCTTGAATCCGTGTAAAAATATATTTCTGCGCGCGTTTTCTGCGATTACCTCAAAAGGTAAGCTCCTACCGAAAACATATTTAATATAAAATTGAAAGGTAATTTAATTTTATTCTATGCAATTTTTTTGTTATCCACCTACGGCAAGAATTGGCCAAATTATCGCTATTTGTTTGCAAAAAAGTTAATATCTGGAAATTCAACATTATTAATTTAGTCATTTAAATTGCATTCTGACAAAAAAAATCATTAATCGGTATTTGTAGTAGATGAGATTATAAATGATATGGTATAAAATTATTAATTTTAAAAGTAAACTGTAACAAAAAAAAATCAGTTTTTGTAAGAAAATTTGCATATTAATCAAATTTGTTACAAACAATGATCTGTAAACAAATAAAACGTAACAAATATTTGTTGCAAAAGTAAGCTATATAATATATTTTTCGAATGAAATAAACAACATTAATTTATTTTCATTAATAGCTATTGAAATAGTGGTTTCAAATGTGTTTAAATAATCAAAAAAATACCAAAACTTTGCAAAAGTTACAAAACAACAAAATTTATTTGTAAACATCAAAAAGTTAATATTTCTTCTTACAGTACATTATCACAGGTATATAATCACGAAATGATTATCTGTTTCAGTTGCTAGTTTTTTAGATACACATCTTTTTAACTCACTTTTTTTGAAAAAATTTCTTAAAATTTGTAGAAATACACTGTTTTTTGAAAATAATTTAGAAATGAGGAAGTTTACGATAAAAATGTATATATAATTTTTAAAGCTACTGAAATTGTCTTTAATTTGGTTTGTTTTGTGCGATATTTCTGTCGATAGCATAGGAATTAAAAACTGAATTAAAAATCGAAATTTTTAATTCAAAGTACAAGCATAAAAGATCACACTTGGCTTCAACCTAAGACAAATTAGATGACGGGATTTTATAATTGTATAATATTCGTACGAGTGTCTGGTACCTATGAAAAAAAAATTCGGGCTGTAGCTGCACCGCATCTCGAATTTTAGAGCCTATTTGACAAGGAGATGATGGTCAGATATTTTGCAATTAATTTTTTTCATAATATTGTCGCCAAAAGGATTGCTTTTGTATAATATGCACTGGATGATATCAAATTATTAACACAGATAATGAACTCTATATGGCCGCCGTCCCAATTTTGATAATACGAACTCGATATTTTTGGTTATAAATAGTAATTATGTTTAATTCAACTAAATTCAACCAAATTTTTTCCAATAATTTCAAATTTCTTCATTATAACTTTAAAACTTGATATATTTTTATACATTAATATTAAATTAAATTATATTATATCATATCATTTATAATCTTAATATACTACCAATACCGATTGATGATTTTTTGTCAGAATGCAATTTAAATGACTAAATTAATAATGTCGAATTTCCAGATATTCACTTTTTTGCAAACAAATAGCGATAATTTGGCCATTCTTGCCGTAGGTGGATAACAGAAAAATTGCATAGAAGAAAATTAAATTACCTTTCAATTTTATATTAAATATGTTTTCGGTAGGAGCTTACCTTTTGAGGTAATCGCAGAAAACGCGTGCAGAAATATATTTTTACACGGATTCAAGAAAACGCATCACTTTTAAAAAATCATTTTTCGGTTAATTTTTGATTAAATTGAACAAACTTAGTTTCAAATAAGAAGTACTGTTATTAGCTGTTAGTGGCAGAGTAAAATTTTAAAAATATTTAAAAAAAAATTTTTTAATTTTAAATTCAGTAATTTTCGTGAAGAAAGGGCTCTAAAAGTAGGGACGCGGCGCACCGCTGACCGGGGATTTTTTTTCACAAATCGAGGACACTTATATGAACATGATAAAATAATAAAATTGCGTAATCTAATTTGTCCTAAATTTTGACCTTTTATGCCTGTACTAATAGGGGTGCATCATTTCCGTGCTGTGAGACACTTTCAAGTCTTGAGTATTTACCAAATTTAAAATTGCAAATTAAAGCAAATTATTGAGTAATTTAATATTAGCATTGCTATATACCGATTAATAATCGTTTTGCTGGTTGAGATATAGTCGTCAGTTACAATGTTGATGTGCGGAGTTTGCAGAAGGAAGACAACAAGATACGAGGACTGCATTCAGTGTAAGATGAAAGAATGTAAAGCGATTTACCACATAGAGTGCATAGGATGCCCATAGATCACTTAAATGTCTTAAACAAAAGTGGAAAAATGGACAAATGGATTTGTCTTAAATGTACGCAAAGGCAGTCAATCCAATAAACAAATTCCAAATACTAGAAACCCTAGACGAACCCGAGGATGAACTACAAGTGAATAAGATAAATATAAATAAAAACACAAATGAACCTAAAACAATAAAAGCACCCCCTATTTTTTTAGCAGAAATTAAAGATATAGAAGGACTGATCGAATTACTGCAATCAAAAGACGAAATTAAAGATAAATACAAGTTTAAAATGCTGCCACAAGGTGAAATCAAGGTGATGACCGACGATGAAGCCTCCTTTAAGGGGTTACATCTATCTGAATGCTCTTAAAGCAGACATTTTTTCGGAAATTTTTTTTTCTATGAAGCAGTAAAACAATCCTAATGCAGTTTTAAGGGAACATTATATATAAATGAGGAGTACAAAAACAATTTCTTTTTCAATTTTGTTTCCAAAATGGCGGCAGTACAGACGGTTGAAATAGAGGGTTTTTTTCAGGAGGAGGTCTGCGGCAAGATGAATAACATTTTTAAATCTGCACCTTGGATGAAATAAATTTTTTTTTCATAATGTACACTAAATTTGTCACAGAAGTACACATGATTTTTAAAAATATTAATTTTTCGCAAGTTGACGTCAATTTGAACTTTTCTTATCGTTTTTTTAATCAAAATTTGACTGTTAAACGTTTATAAAAGACGTAATTGTTAATCAATCTTTAAAATCGTGTGTACTTCTATTTAAAATATATCTAAGAAACTACAGTTCGAATTTGAAGGCTATCGGATAAAAATTGCAAAAGTTATTCATCTTGCCAATTTGAAAAACATGGTTCCGCGAAGAGCGCCCTCCAAGTTCTGCTATAAATTTACCAAAATAAATATTCAAAAGAAGAGCTTGCTGATTCGTGTACCATTGCCAAAATTGCTATTAGGTTTCATTTTTGGAATTTTTCGTAGCCGTTTATCCTATAAAACGAATTAAATAAAAAAAATAATTTCATTAAGATGTAACCCTTTAAGGCAACATTAGCAGCCCTAGTAGAAAAAGATGTTAAATACCACCCATACCTAATCAAAAATAATAGTATATTATAGGCCAAGGTTGTGAAGAAAGTCATTATAGCCATAGCAAGATTATATTCCGAGGTGCGAAGCACCGAGGAATATAAGGCGCGAAGGCTATAATGGTCTTCACAACCGTGGTTTATATACGATTTTTTCCACTACTAGATTTATTACCATTTTTTAAAATTCTTGTTCATAAAATATAATCAAATTTCGAATATTTATTACAAATTACATGATTGTTTTTGTTTTGTTTTTTTGATTTGACAGTTGTTGACTTTAGTTTTTAAAAGTTGTTCATGATATTGACATCATGCTAATCTCGGAAACACACTTTACAAACCGCAGCTATCTGAGGATTCATAACTACTCCATATTATATAATACAAAACACCCAAATAACGCCGGCTGGAGTGGAAGCGCCCTCATAATTAAAAACAAATTAAAACACCACGAAATGCCTGAATATCATGCAGAACACATACAGGCAACAACCATATTAGTCGAAGACATGAGAGGACCATTAGCCATCTCAGCAATATACAGTCTCCCAAAACATGCTATTAAAGAGGAACAATATAAAGAATACTTTGCTACACTGGGTAACAGATTTCTAGCTGGAGACTACAATGCTAAGCACTCAAGATGGGGTTCTCGTCTCACAACAACTAAGGGGCGAGAACTGGTAAAAGTGATGGATAAACAAAACCTAGGAGTTCTATCCACTGGAAAACCTACCTACTGGCCTAGCGATACAGAGAAAATTCCCAATGTTATAGACTTTTGCGTGACAAAAGGAATTCCATCAAATCACCTCCAGGCAGAACAAAGTTTCGACCTATCTTCGGACCACTCACCGATTTTGATATTACTGAGCTCTACGGTAATAAATAAACAAAAACCAGCGTCCCTCACTAACAAGTGGACAGACTGGGAGCTTTTTAAGTCAACGCTTCAAGAAAAGATTAACATAAACGTCAAGCTCAAAACCCCACAGGAAACTGATACTGCAATGGAAGAATTAATAAAAACAATTCAACAAGCATCCTGGGTAGCCTCTCCTGAAGTAAGCGCTAATGTAAAAATTCAGAACCAGTCAAATCTATTCAAAGAAGCTATCCAAAACAAGAGAAGATTAAGAAGAATATGGTTGACGACAAGAGCCCCTCAACATAAAGAGAAACTGAACAGTTCAGAGAAAAATCTTAAAAGCCCTCTGGCTTAAATCCTTCGCCAGTAATGCATGTCATATCTCCCACGTAGATAATATTATACTATAATTGAATTTATTTGCAATCGTACTAAAATGTCGATTTTCACATATACAAAGCAGTACTGAAAGTGGCCATTTTTAGTACAGACACGTGACATTTTACTTTTTAGTACAATCACGACGTGACCACTTAATTAGTCACAAATTGTATTTAAAATAATTAATGATTAAAAACAACGTTAACATTAATAGTACAGTTGCTGGTATTATTTAATGATATAATTTCTGGCAAAATAGCTCCGGTTGTAGAACTAGTTCCGCTAGTACCATCAATATTTATAGATTTTTCAATATTTCCACCAGAGAAAATTTGATTTGAAATTTTTTTTTTATTTTCTAGTGAATTTTCCACATAACTTTCTGCAACTGTTGATGATCTCCATCCCCGTGGCGTTTAATAGTCGCTAAGTCAGCTCCCGAATCTGCTAAAAAAGATGCAGAAGATCTTCTGAAACAATGGCCCGTGTATGATGAGCAATCTTCTAGTTTTAGATACTCCGCTATTTTTGTTGGTAATTTTCCCATGGTGTGCACGCCAACTGGCTGGGTGGAGCACTTTGCTGCTTTGTAAAAGATAAAAAACCGACGATGTTGTACATGTTGTGGGCGAAGAGCTACATATTTTCGAAAAATATCAATGTTATTATACAAAGCAGTTTGTTGTGTAGTAATGGTGAATACTCTGTCCACTTTAGTTTTGGTGTCTGGCACCTTTACTATATTTGCAGATCCTAGATCTTCGATGTTGTCTATTGTCATGGATGATAATTCCTGTCGACGACAAGCTCCGCTAACGCCCATTATTGCAACCACCTATAACAGTGAAAGTCAATTTAATAAGATGTAATGAATTGTATTAATTGATAGTCACCTTTATCATTAGGAAGTCCATATCAGGTGCTTCTAACATGAATTTGTTGATCTGTTCTTAGTAAATATTTTCGATTTCTTTGATTTAAATCCATCTGAGCAACGTTTTAAAAATGCTATTAATTTTGAGAAATTTTTTATATTTATATTTTCTTTCACTATTAGAACAGCCTTTATCATAGAATATTTTGACCAAAGGGTAGAGGGTTTGTAGGTTTTGCTCAACTGTGAAAAATAAGCCAAAAGGACGTCTTCGTTAATTTTTGTTGCTTTTTTGAGCACACACCATTTCTTGAATTCGTTGTGAACTCCTTCATACTGAACCCTTGATTTTTCTGGTAACAGATTTAACGTAGCTTGTTTTGCAGCTTCGACGATATCTGGTGGATTATCAATTATAGCACAAACATCATCACCTTCCATTTTATAAATCAATTAATTTAGTGTAAAATTTACTTACTAAATAAAAATTATTGACGTATTTTTTGAATTTCTATTATTAAAGCGAAGCTTTTTAACGCACGGCACCTAAAATCTAAAAAAGCGAACGGGACGAAAAAGCAAACGGAAGTGACGTCAGCGACGACCTAATTGGCTGATTCATGACCACGTGCGAAAATGTTTAGGCTCTTCGGGGGTCGTGGAAATTTGAAATTTGGACAGGGGACGTGGTCGAGGGCACATATCGCTGCCTCGGAACAATAAAGACACAACTCAAAATTTGCTAAAAATGAGTTAAGTATAGAAATCGACTGAATTTAGTCATATCTTACCACGAATGACACTTATACCTATTAAAATTTTGCAATTGTTAGTTAAATTATAAAACTAAATTTAAATAGCGGCGGAGTTATAACGAAATCATATTAAGAAAAAAGTTTAAAAACGCTCTCCTGAAAAAAGTGCATTTTTAGTTGTGCCGTTGTTCTTCCCAGGCAGCGATATAACCAGAAAAATAAAAAAAGTTGGAAAAGTTACCCCCCCGCCGCGATGATCGGGTTTAAGCGACTTTTACGAATCCGCTCACATCTCCCTTATTTTTCAACTTTTTTCAATTTTTTTTTGGTATTTGGAATCCTCGCGAGAAGGACAATCTTTTTGTCGCTGGATTTTTTCTAAATTTTTCGGTTTTAACCTGAATTTTTTTACCTAAACTATTTGTAACTTTTTTTCCCTGCAGCTCCCTTAATAAGCGTCCGATCTCCATTTGCAAAAAGTAATACGAAGAAAAAGATGAATCCAATGGAAAAGGTATCTTTCATTTTTTGACTAAAATCAATACTTTGCCCGCGATGATCGTATATAAATTCTGGAATTTGCAATTAATTTACGGGCAGATAATTTACTTGTAGTATGTATTTAAGCTTAAGGTTATTAAGAAGAGGGGTGGGGACTCTGCCCTATGCTAAATAAATACATAAGATAATGTATCTATTCACTGCCAACTTCAAATAAACAAAATTTTAATAATTAAAATAATGAAAATATGGTTTTTTTAATTAAAAATACTTAGTTTTTAATAATTTACTTATAAATTTTATTAATTTAAAAAGTTTTGGTCAGTTAAACTATTTTTTTACTCATTTCAAAAAACTTTTCTTGATAACTATCAAATCTAGATAGTTTTTGTGCTATTTTTTTAGAATACAATCTTAATTTTCTCGGGAACTAAAAACAGGACTTTTTTTAAATTTGGTACACTTATTTGTAATACTTGCATAAATATTTTGGCAAATTTTTGTAATGATGACATTTCTGAATGTCGAAGTAATGACAAACCCGTATCTTGCATTTACCTCAATGTAAAAACGTAACTTTGACACTTTTTATCTCGATAACTAAGAACAGGATTAAGTTCAAACTTGGACAGAATTATCTTTATTATACTAATAATTTACTGTAAAAATTTCACAAACTTCTCATATACTGAAATTTCCTTAAAATTTCTACAAGTAATTGACTTTTATTTTATTGATTATTATTATGAATTAATTGATACGACTTAGTAGCCGTTTTTAAATTATTGTATCCTTTTTAACGCACGGCACCTAAAATTTAAAATATAGAACGGGACGAAAAAGCAAACGTAAGTGACGTCAGTGACGACCAGTGCGCATCGTCAGTTTGTTAACATTTCCCTCTTATAACCTTACAATATTGTGCTATGGATTCCTCTTCGTCAGTCATGAATCATTTTCCTACCTTTTTAGTAAATAACCATTTCCTTGATTTTCAAAAATTCTTAGTTACACTCTCAAAATATTATTATTATAATGTTTTGTTTAGATTTTGTATAATAGTATTACATTTTATGTATTACATGCTAAATTTACCACAATATTTACTTGAAATTTATTTTTTAAGTTAATTTCTACTTGGATGTAAATTTTATTTTAGGAAATATAAATAGATATCTATACCACTACTATTGTTGTATTTTTAAAAATAATTTCCTAATAACAATTTACTACCATATCAAAATTATATTAATAATAATAATTGGATTTTATTTATACATAGCGCAAAAAGCTTCGCTTTTGTCGGGTGTCCCACGACACCTTTCGTTTTTTTATTATTTACCAACTTGATCATCTATACGTATTTCGTTCAATATTATAAATTATCGTACATTTTTTGTAAAAAGTGTACATTTTATTCCAATTACAAATAAAATAGTGTATGCACCTTATCCTTAAAGTGCCTTTTTGGCATTTGCGTAGTTATAGACCTCGGCTACGCCTCCTCAGTCTCTAATTTTCCACGCTCATACCAAAAAGATGCACTTTCAGGAGGTGGTACATAAATAACTATTATCAATTATAATTAAATTTTAATTTTATTTAAATTTTTGACTCCCGAGTCAATTATTCCAGCATTTCGAACTTGACGAAATGACGGCCTTGCCCAGAGTGAATTACTTTTTAAAATTTTCTCCCTCCTTGATTTTTGTGACTTGGAAAACTTTTAATTCTCGAACTTATAGTGGTGGGATTGCAGATTCGGCGCATTATAATTTTAATCACTTTCGTTGATTCAAACACTTTATTTTTGGTCTTTTTAAGTTTCCTGGAAATCCAATTTATGAAAATTATAACAATAGCTTCAAGTTTCGAAATGATGAATGTGGAATTGTTCAAATAGAACAGAAAAATGTAAGTGATGTAAAAACTTTCACAGCACGTGTAATTTTTCAAGATGGCTATGTGACGCCACACAACTCATAATTTTCAATAATCGTAAATTTTCTTACAGGATCAATCTCCACGAATTCTGGATCATTTACCCAACTTCTAAATCATTAATTTAACTCACAATGATACGCTTCGCTCGAAAGAAATGAAAAATCTTCACTTTGTATATATTGCGATAAAATTATCAACATTTTTATAATCCCTGGTTTCGG
This sequence comes from Cantharis lateralis, assembly GCA_963170105.1. Lineage (NCBI taxonomy): Eukaryota > Metazoa > Arthropoda > Insecta > Coleoptera > Cantharidae > Cantharis > Cantharis lateralis. The sequence goes on from OY720629.1 coordinate 19,409,684, forward strand.
CACCAAATTAATGCGATGTTCAAAAGCGTAGAAGCTAAACTTAATGCAAAGAAAACTTAAATTGCTACTTTTGGAACACCCATCACTGTAAATAAAGCTTGCGATCCCTATGATAAATTTTATGATAAAAAATTAAGCAAGTTATAAATATCAAATGTAATTTTAATCACTCAGAATACGAAATTTCAAATGTTACAAAAAGAAGGCACAGTTTGATCAAGTTGTAGTTTATTAATTGATATAAAAATTTGTGATGTTTTTGATCTAAAACCGCATAACATCGGTTCGCCAAATAAAACAAAGGTCACCGAATTCGGAAATGAAACGAATTTAATAAGTAAAATTTTCCAACTTTCTAGCTTAATTTCCAAATTTTGTGGCAAAAATACAACTATCAAATAATCAATTTTATCGTGGTCACTGGTCGTAAAATTAATTGTTTTGCGCTTTAAATGTTCTCACCCTGTTTGTTGAAGTCTTCTTAAAATTTGCTGTTTGTTGTTGCTGGTTTCTTAGTTTCTCAATTTTCTTATTTATGGTTTCACCTGTTGTGGTGAATAAAAATTTAATTCTTCTTCTGCATATCAAATTTCACAAAAAAAAACACTCTTACTCTGAATTTTCAATCTTCAGGTAAGTAATTATTATAATCATATAATTTATCAATTAATCTTATTTAAATTTTAAATTTTATTTATCAATTTTAATTTTATCTTAATTATTATTTAACTCTGTGACTCTGGGCTTTAAATTTCGAACTTATCGAAACAACGGCCTTGCCCAGAATGAGTTATTTTTAAAAACCATTCTCCCTCCATTATTGTTGTTAAGCAAATTTCACGTCAGAATTCTTAAGTGGTGGAAAACTTTGGTTGATTCGGCGCACTCATTTAAATTATCACATTTATTCACTTTCATTGTTTAAAACCACCTGTTATTAAAATTTTAACAAAAAATAAAGCCATGACGTTTTGATAAATTTGGCGTTTATCTTTTCATTTAAAGATCGTGGACCAAAAACATCTTTTAATTTAAAAACTGAAAAATTCTAATACAACATCTCAAATGTGTTTTCTTTTCTTAATAAAATCAAACAATATGTGAAACCAAACAAATTATCATCATAAAAATCAATCAAAAGTAATCCTGAGTTTCCAAAGCAAAATTCAATTAAAAAGGTTTAAACTTTTTGTTGTTACCAAATGTTAAATCTTAATTACGGGGTCTGTGTTAATTGAAACATGACAATATATCACTATATTATAGGTATATAAAAACAAAATATTCATTGTAAAAAAATTATTTTAATGAAAATTTTATTGGATATTGTTTATTAATCATCAATTGTTGTATTAAAACTTGATAGACGTCGTTGTGCCTTTTTGGTAGCCTGCAAACGGCGATGCTTTGACTGCACTAACTTTTTCAGGTAGTCAACCCTTAAATTGCTGTCCCATACAAATTTTAATGCCTTTTATAGCTTAGATACACTCTTTGGAGTATTTTGAATCACGTACCTTTTTATTATTGTCTTCAAACTCTTAATTCAACTCAAATGTGGCATATACTTGCCCAAATAATTATTTAAATTTCATTATGAATAAAATAATTATTCTTCTGAAACAAATGAAGAGCAATCAATTGGATGTTTTTGCATAATTTGTTACTTAAATGTGTAGAATTATTGCCTGATCAACAAATTTGAAAATAAAAAATTAGTTACAAAATTATTTCCAACTGTCTTTGCAGTAAATCAAAGTGCATTATCATCCTGAAAATAAAAAACTTTATTTTCTGGATATGAATGATTGTAAATTATTTCTTACTATCCCTAAATATTTTACAAGGTTATATATACCACAAAAAACATTATGGATATATTAAAAATCAATGAAAAACCATGGGTATTAAATTTTGACGCAGAAAAGGCGGATTGTAATTTCAGCAAAATAATGTCCCTTGGTACAGTGCAAACATCGGCAGTATTATTTTTGTAACTAATTTTTTATTTCAAATTTTTTTAATCAGGCAATGATTCTAACACATTTAAGTAACAAATTATGCAAAAAAATCCATTTGATTGCTCTTCATTTGTTTTAGATGAATAATTATTTTATTCATAATGAAATTTAAATAATTAATTGGCCAAATATATGCCACCTTCGATTCAAATTAAAAGTTTGTAGACAATAATAAAAAGGGACGTGGTTCAAAATACTCCAAAGAGTGTATCTGTTACTGTAAAAGCCCGAAAACCGGTAAATCCTAGGTTTGACGCGTAAATCCTAGGATTTACCAATTTGACGTGGTAAATGTACGAAAAACTGAATTATCAGTACAATTTCGGACTTTTACCATGCCATAAAGGTCAATCTTAGGATTTACTGATTCGTGTTGGTAAATCTACGAATATTCTGTTATTTGACATCAAATTGAAATAATTGAAAAAAATAAAAAATTATTACAACACAATTAACACAACTGAAACGTTTATTTAAAAGTAGAAAAATATTGCGTAGATTATTAAAGATAAAAAATTATTACGTATAATACGTATTCATACAGCGGGCATTACAATTGTTAGTTTACTTGTTAGTGCAAGATGAACTTCCATGGCATTTTGAATTGCATAGTTTTCCGGATGATCTACATAAACATCTCTTGGTGGAACATTTACGAGTACAATTACATCTTTAAAAGGCGACTTAAAACAAAACTGATGATTTTTGTTGGGCAGTTTTGTCTTAAATCGCCTTTTAAATTTAAATGCCCTGCTAACTTTTATTATAAAATAAGCCCTAATACTAACAGCTATTATACAGAGGAACCTATATATTATATAAACTGTAAAAATATTAAATAATATTATTCGTAGATTTACCAACACGAATCAGTAAATCCTAAGATTGACCGTTATGGCATGGTAAAAGTCCGAAATTGTACTGATAATTCAGTTTTTCGTACATTTACCACGTCAAATTGGTAAATCCTAGGATTTACGCGTAAATCCTAGGATTTACCGGTTTTCGGGCTTTTACAGTAACATATCTAAGCTAATACAGGCATTAAAATTTGTATGGGACAGCAATTTAAGGGATGATTACCTGAAAAAGTTAGTGCAGTCAAAGCATCGCCGTCTGCAGGCTACCAAAAAGTCACAACGAAGTCTATCTAGTTTTAATACAACAATAGATGATTAATAAACAATATCCAACATAATTTTCATTAAAATAATTTTTTTTTACCGAATATTTTGTTTTTATAGATGAGCAAAAATATCCCTGAAAAACGTGCTATTTATTGCAAGGGTGAATATAAGTGGTTATATATATATTATTATTATCGAATTTGTAATTTTTGTATAAATTATAGTTAGTCAATTAAGAAACATAAGTATTAGTTCCAAATTAATGCGATATATGTGAAAAAAATACTAATTATTTAAATTTTTAAGACCGTGCGTTTCATATTGCCGCCATACAAATAAAGTTTCAAATTTGATGGCAAAAATAATACAAATATCATATAATCAATTTTATCGTTGTTTCACTGGACGTAAAATTAATCGTTTTTGCGCTATAAATGTTCTCACCCTGTTTGTTGAAGTCTTCTTTAATTATGTTGCTTTCTTTAGTTTCTTGGTTTCTTAATTTTCTTTTTATGTTTTCACCTGCTGTGGTGAATAAATTTAATCTTCTTCTTATCAATTTTCACAAAAAAAAACACTCTTACTCTAAGTTTGCTATCTCAGGTAAGTAATTATTGTAATCATATAATTTATCAATTAATCTTATTTAAATTTTAAATTTTATTTATCAATTTTAATTAAGGTGTGAAATTTTTCAAAAGTTTTGAATTATTTTCATTAGATGTCTCTAGCAATGTTTTAAGTCCATTAAAAGGAGGCGGCTTATTTGCCGCATACCTCAGTGTAGTCTGGTGCCGAATTATTATAAATGTAAATATAAATACTATTATAAATATAATATGTAGAATTGTTTAAATAGAAAAACTCGAAGCATCAATTTTACTTCCATTTAAGCAGTCCAGCGGTACAGTACTATCAAAAGCAATTGGAAATTTTATAAAATCTAAAATTTTCCGATTAATTTGCCATCTAGTGACAATTTTTTAAAATTAAATTAACATTGCATCTTATGGAAAATCATGAACATTCGTCTTTCTTGTTTATAATTACACTAAATGTTTAGATTTCAGATTATATATAATTGAAATTATTATTTTAATAACATATTGCAACCTCAGCAACAATTATGTATTATTAATTCTATAATCGTCAGATCATTTATGTATTTGATTTATGTCAAATTCATCGTCACTTTATTTATTTATTATTCAGATAATCATTATTTCTATTTGTTGTTATTCTAATATTGTCTTCATAAAGCTTTGAGTAACATCTTGTAAAATTTTCATTGCTGTAGATTACGTATTATTTCAATTGGACGAATGTTTGTTCTTATGGCCAAATAACATACAAATTTGCCACCTTAAATTTTAATATTATTTAAACTTGTGACTCTGGGCTTTAAATTTCGATACTTCTCGAAACAACGGCTTTGCCCAGAATGAGTTACTTTTAAAATTATTCTCCCTCCTTTAATTTAGCAAATTTTAAACGTTTGAGCTTGAAGTGGTGGAAATTTTGTCGATTCGGCGCACTATTTAAATTATTTCACGTATCCACTGGCGTAGAATTTTTAAACACTTGATTTAATAACTAACAAATTTGAATGCCATGGCTTCTTTGATAAATTTGGCGTTTGTCTTTTCATTTAAAGATCGTGGACCAAAAACATCTTTTAATTTTAAATGCTGATCTCAAATGTGCCTTCTTTTCTTAATCAAAATCAAAAATATGTGAAACCGAATTATTTATCATCATAAAAACTAATCAAAAATAATCTTAAGTTCTTACAGCAAAATTTAATTAAAAGGTTTTAACTTTTATTTTTGTTTTAAATTGTTAAATCTTAATTAAGAGGTCTGTGTTAAATTGAAACATGACATTTTATGTTACTGGCTCTGGTTCATAATCTTGCTTTTTGCTTCTAATTTGTAAAATACAATTAAGGTTTATTGATGTTAATTACAAATGTTGTTAATATACAATTTATTTATTAATGGACTCAAGTGGACGTGTTGTTCGTTTGATATTGATATGAGGACTGATGTCTGAGTCCTGTTGACAAACCCTGGATACCCAATGTAACCATGGGATCATTCCTATGTTTCCCTTCGCCGATTTCTAGATCCCCACAAATAACATGGACGTTGCTCGGACGATGATGCTAGGTCACTACATATATATGGACTTTGAAACAAAAATTCACAATCTTCCTCTAGAAAAGCATTGCCTCAATTGGCACAGATATTAGGCGTAGTAAAAAGAAATCCATTATTTTTGCAATAAATAGAAAGATTTTCATACTTAAAAAGCATCAAATTGATAGTTCGAAAGAAGCTCGATGTATGGGTTAACACAAAAGAACCTCATGGACCGCTGCTGAATCGCAACAAAATCGAACCATTTCTGAAGCAGATGGTGACTGGTGATGAAAAGTGAAATACTTACGATAACGTCACGAAAACGGTCGTGGTCGCAACGCGGTGATCCGCGCAAACGGCGGCCAGGCCAGGATTGACAGCCAAGAAGGTTTTGCCATGTGTTTGGTAGGATTGGCAGGGAATCATCTACTATGAGCTGTTTCCCTACGGCATAACTCTTAATTCGGAAATGTACTGTCACCAGTTGGACCGTCTGAATGAAGCAATCACCCAGAAGCGGCCATTTTGGCCATAGGAGAGGAATTTTGTTCCATCAGGACAACGCCACGCCACACAATTCGAAAATGACTCGCCAGAAGCTCCGACAGTTTGATTGGGAGAGACCCATCATGAAATACCTTCAAAATGGCAACAAGTTATCGAACGAAACGGCGTATATTTAACTCTGTTCATTCTAACTAAGCTAATAAAGTCTTCTCTTATCATTAATCGAACGAAAATTTTATCCTACCCTTTTTAAAGCGAAGCTTTTTAACGCAGGGTACCTAAAATCTAAAATAGCGAACGGGACGGAAAAGCAAACGGAAGTGACGTCAGCGACGACCTCATTGGCTGATTCATCCACATGCGAAAACGTTTAGGCTCTTCCGGGGGTCGTGGAAATTTGAAATTTTGGTAGGGGCCGTGGTCGAGGGCACATATAACACGAAAAATCGAAAAAGTTGGAAAAGTCACCCCCCGCCCCCGATGATCGGGTTTAAGGCGGGGATAAGTGAGACAGAAAATGTATAGTACTCTTTCTCTCATGCACATGGGAGCGCATAGGAAACAAAAATCAACATAACGTCGTAAGAATTTTCAAAACGAAACATAATTTCTTGATTGTTTTTCAATTTTTAGAATCTTAAAGCTTCAACAACTGTTCTAAAGAAAATTTCTAGCCGATCGGATAATTACTTTTAAAAATACGAAAGTTTTCAAAACAGCCGAAAAATAGTTGATACAATTTTACACAGATTTTATTTTTTTTAAAAGTCGTTTTAAATCAGATCGTCTTAAAAATTCCTTTAGAACAACCGCCAATATATCATCCTTCGATTGAAACTAAAACATTTAAAAAATTCGGTTTATTTCGAAGCAACCTTCGACGTTTCGTCAAATAATTTTCTGATTTATTTCAATATTTTTATTTGCGCAAATTTGATTAAAATTTACAGATTGCGAAAATTTTAGTGGAGCTTTAGAAAAGCAGAGAGCGCTGTATTTTTAAATGACTTTTGTATAATGAATATTGTATAAGAAATAATTAATCTCCAAGATTTTTTATTATAAATAACTAAGCAATAATATTTTTGTATAATTAGGCTAATAAAAATGTTACAATTTACAATTATTATTCTAGTTTAGCAAAGACGAACAATTTTTTTCTTGAAAACAAATCAAGAGACCTGCAAAAAGGTTGTTGGGATTCACGTTCAATTTTTAAAACGCAACTATCGGTTAGTAAATAAAAGGGGAGGAGCTTATGTTTCCCACTAATGAAATCACAACCTTAAGCAATTTTTACCAATCCGCTCGCATCTCCCTTATTTTTCAACTTTTTTTGATTTTTTTTTTGATATTTGGAATCCTCGCGAGAAGGGCAATAATTTTGTCGCTGGATTTAAAAAAAAAAATTCGGTTTTGACCTATATTTTTTGACCCAAACTTTTCGAAACTTTTTTTCCCTGCAGCTCCTTAATAAACGTCGGATCTCCATTTGGAAAAAAACAATACGAAGAAAAAGATGAATCCAATGGAAAAGGTATCTTTCATTTTTTTCCTAAAATCAATACTTTGCCCGCGATGATCGTATATAAATTCTGGAATTTGCAACTTAATTTACGGGCAGATAATTTACTTGTAGTATGTATTAAAGTTGTTAAGAAGAGGGGTGGGGATAAGCTGTGGTGGGGACTCTGCCCTATGCTAAATAAATACATAAGATAATGTATTCACTGCCAACTACAAATAAACAAAATTTTAATAATTAAAATAATGAAAATATGTTTTTTTTTAATTAAAAATACTTAGTTTTTAATAATTTACTTATAAATTTTATTAATTTAAAAAATTTTGTCAAAAAACTTTTCTTGATAACTATCAAATCTAGATAGCTTTTGTGCTCTTTTTTAGAATAAAATCTTAATTTTCTCGGAAACTAAAAACAGGACTTTTTTAAAATTTGGTACACTTATTTGTAACACTTGCATAAATATTTTGGCAAATTTTTGTAATGATGACATTTCTGAATGTCGAAGTAATGACAAACCCGTATCTTGCATTTACCTCAATGCAAAAACGTAACTTTGACATTTTTTATCTCGATAACTAAGAAGAGATTAACTTCAAGCTTTGACAGAATTTTCTTTATCATACAAATAATATACTGTAAAATGTTCACGAACTTCTCATATACTGAAATTTCCTTCTTAACAACCTCAATATTGAGTAGTTGAATAGTTGACTACAAGTAATTGACTTTTTTTTTATTGATTATTATTATTATGAATTAATTGATATGACTTAGTAGTCGTACAGAAAGTATAGTCTGAAGCACGTTTGGAATTCTTAAATTTACAACGGACGCACATGTATGGATTAACGAGAACCCGACAATTAAACTATAAAATAAAAATAACCCCCCCCCGTAGGAATTTTTTTAATACGCCACTGGTATAGAGAACGTAATAAGTTGCTCAAAGCATCTAAATCATCTGCTGACATAGGGTAAACTTGCCTAAATCGTACCTGCTAAGGAGAAACTGTCATAAATGTCTAAAAAATTAATGAAAAAAATTAAATTTGCAGCAACTTTAATTAATGCGGCTAATATTTGAATATAATAAAATATAAAATAACTTATTTTGACATTACAAAAAGGAAAAATTAAGAAATACAAAATTACGATTTAAGGTAGTATATCCGTAAAATCACTTTTTTATATATTTTCATAAAATTTTTGAATTATATAAGAAATAACCTCTCGCATTATATTGCTGAAATTAGAAATTTTTGACGGTTCAATAAAAGAAATATTCGCGATTAAAGTTTGAACTTTTTGCATGGGTTAAATGTACCAGTTGACTAAAAGTTACACATTTCACATCATAACTAAAAAAATGTTATTTTGGTTTTTTTCAAAAAACTACTAATTTGTATATCAGCTTATCACAAATATGTTGAATAAAAAAAAAAGGTTACTGACGGTTTTGCTACAAAGATAAACATTTATAAAATATGCACAATTTAAGCTGTGCTCGGTTAGTGAAGGGGCATGCCATGAGCGTGTGACAACGCTGTGCAAGTAATTTGACGGATGATTCGCATAGATAAGAGAATATTATAGATGGGCAACTTTTCGATATTTTATAAACCTTATTAGCGCGCAGAAAACTGATTTAAGAAGCAATATCACAATTTATTTGGTTAAACCCAAGTTAAACCAGTTGAACTTTTAAACATTTTGCACATTTTCTTGCGCGCTTCTAAAATTTTTACATTTAGATTTGACACATACGACATACATAACCTTAGATTAAAATTTGACACAAAACGCAACGTTGCCATACCTTTTGTATGTATGCAGTTGTGCATCATTATCAATGCATTGTACGAATTTAAAATACACTCCCAGAAAAAATAATGATTTCTTTCTCTCTCTTTTTAAAGCGAAGCTTTTTAACGCAGGGTACCTAAAATTTAAAATAGCGAACGGGACGGAAAAGCAAACGGAAGTGACGTCAGCGACGACCTCATTGGCTGATTCATCCACATGCGAAAATGTTTAGGCTCTTCCGAGGGTCGTGGAAATTTGAAATTTTGGCAGGGGCCGTGGTCGAGGGCACATATAACACGAAAAATCGAAAAAGTTGGAAAAGTCACCCCCCGCCCCCGATGATCGGGTTTAAGCGATTTTTACGAATCCGCTCGCATCTCCCTTATTTTTCAACTTTTTTCGATTTTTTTTTCATATTTGGAATCCTCGCGAGAAGGGCAATAATTTTGTCGCTGGATTTAAAAAAAAAATTCAGTTTTGACCTATATTTTTTGACCCAAACTTTTCGAAACTTTTTTTCCCTGCAGCTCCCTTAATAAATGTTGGATCTCCATTTGGAAAAAAACAATACGAAGAAAAAGATGAATCCAATGGAAAAGGTATCTTTCATTTTTTTCCTAAAATCAATACTTTGCCCGCGATGATCGTATATAAATTCTGGAATTTGCAACTTAATTTACGGGCAGATAATTTACTTGTAGTATGTATTAAAGTTGTTTAGAAGAGGGGTGGGGATAAGCTGTGGTGGGGACTCTGCCCTATGCTAATTAAATACAAATAAACAAATTTTTAATAATTAAAATAATGAAAATATGTTTTTTTTAATTTTTTAATTTTTAAATTTTATTAATTTGAAAAATTTTGTCAAAAAACTTTTCTTGATAACTATCAAATCTAGATAGCTTTTGTGCTCTTTTTTAGAATAAAATCTTAATTTTCTCGGAAACTAAAAACAGGACTTTTTTAAAATTTGGTACACTTATTTGTAACACTTGCATAAATATTTTGGCAAATTTTTGTAATGATGACATTTCTGAATGTCGAAGTAATGACAAACCCGTATCTTGCATTTACCTCAATGCAAAAACGTAACTTTGACATTTTTTATCTCGATAACTAAGAAGAGATTAACTTCAAGCTTTGACAGAATTTTCTTTATCATACAAATAATATACTGTAAAATGTTCACGAACTTCTCATATACTGAAATTTCCTTCTTAACAACCTCAATATTGAGTAGTTGAATAGTTGACTAGAAGTAATTGACTTTTTTTTTATTGATTATTATTATTATGAATTAATTGATATGACTTAGTAGTCGTACAGAAAGTATAGTCTGGAGCACGTTTGGAATTCTTAAATTTACAACGGACGCACATGTATGGATTAACGAGAATCCGACAATTAAACTATAAAATAAAAATAACCCCCCACCGTAGGAATTTTTTTAATACGCCACTGGTATAGAGAACGTAATAAATTGCTCAAAGCATCTAAATCATCTGCTGACATAGGGTAAACTTGCCTAAATCGTACCTGCTAAGGAGAAACTGTCATAAATGTCTAAAAAATTAATGAAAAAAATTAAATTTGCAGCAACTTTAATTAATGCGGCTAATATGTGAATATAATATAATATAAAATAACTTATTTTGACATTACAAAAAGGAACAATTAAGAAATACAAAAATACGATTTAAGATGATAGTTCCTAAATCGTACTATACATTTCCGAATAACAATTTACTACCTTATCAAAATTATATTAATAATAATTGAATTTTATTTATACATAGCGTAAAAAGCTTCGCTTTTGTCGGGTGTCCCACGACACCTTTCGTTTTTTACCTCCAATCAATTAAAAAATTGGAGGTATGGTAATCGAAAAAAAATTTCAATTTTTTTACCTCCAATCAATTAAAAAATTGGAGGTATGGTAATCGAAAAAAAATTTCAATTTTTTTTTTTTACATTTTCGAGATCACCGTGTCCAGAAACGTCAAGATCTGCAAAAAATAAAAAATAAATTTCTGTGTCGGTCTGTCGGTCGGGCGGTCGGTCGGTCGCCAGATTTTGTCCCTCGATTTATTCGTGAACCATCCAACCTATCAGGACCAAATTTGGTATAGTGGTAGGGTTTACGGTAGAAAAGTGAAAATAAGGTTTTCGTCGCGATCTGTCAATCAGGAGTGCCACTACAAGAAAATGATACAAGATTTTTAAAAGCGATTTTGTCTTATGATAGGTTATTTTAAAGACCTTGAAAAGCTTTATCCAGAGTGGGTGAAATGAACTTTCTATCTGTCATCTGTCAAAAATTACAAGCTGTCAAAGTTAAAACTTCAAAAGTAAATAACCCATGAAGTACTGAAGGGATCTCAACCAAATTTGGTATGTAGGAACATTGCCCTCAAAGGACTTCACCGCATATGGAACCCTTTGATAAAAATCAGGAATTTAATATGAAAAAAAATAATTAATTTTTTTTGCGAATACTTAAAAAAAGTCCTTGTCCCTCGATTTTTTTCGGCATTTATACGTCGCAGGCATTCAAACTTTTTGGACGTGTGTCTTGTAGGCTCTAGTGGTGAAAATAAGGTTTTGGCAGAGAAATCTTTGCCAGGACTACCACAATAAAATAAATAAAAAAAAATGAAAATGACATCATATCTCCGGGAATGTATAACCGAATCAGATAAAATTTGGTGTGCTGATGATTGGAGGTATTGCGGCAGAAGTGACGATATTTTTTTTTATTGTGTTAGCCCTGGCAAAGATTTTTCATTCATATCGACGTAGAAATGCCGAAGAAAATGGAGGGACAATGATTTTATGTCTGTTTTCGACAACAATAGTATATTACTGGCCGAGCCTCGAAAATGATCCGTTATTGGGCGCGCAGCTATATTGAAAAGCGAGCGTAAGCGAGCTTTTTAAAGCTGTAAGCCCAATAACGGATAATGTTTCGAGTAGAGGTGAGTATATTTTTTTATCGGGTAACAAAAAAATTAAATGTTATGCTAAAATTATTAGCATTATGAAAAAAATATTTTTGAATTAGCTATAACTCAAGAACGGCGCTAGATATCGCAAAACTGAGCAAAAATATCTCCCCCCTCCGGCCCGTAACCACCCCTGGTGAATTATCGGTAGGAAGGCATATGCAAAAATTTAGATCGATCGCGCGCAAAAAATCTTATTCAAGTTCAATTTGTAACCAGGTTATGATATTTATTAATCAGATTGTTATTCAAGTGTGCTAAAGTCAAAAAAAAATATCGTAACAATTAGTTGCATTTTTATTTATATTTAGGTGTCAACTGCAAAATAATAAATTATTATCGACTCCAAGAAATTTTCACTTATTGTAAACTATGCTGAACCCATTCTTTTCTCTGCTACAATAAATGTAATTTGTTTTGTAATTAGAATTATTCGAGTTGCAGACTTTTTTGTGCAAATCGCTAGTAATTTGTTTTATTAAATTGGCAAAAGAAATTTTATTTTAAATTTTTATAAATTTATTTAATTAGAATAAAATATCATTTAAAAATTACAAAATAGGTGGAATGGCATTCCGTTACTAGCAATAGATAAGACAAATTAAAAGAATGTAATTAGAACAACCCTCTGTGGCGAAACGTGTTACTCATTATATCATTAGAGGATTGTGAGTTCGAACCTCACGCGGGTCAAACTTTTTTTTAATAGCATTTTATAATAAAACTGACATGACATGCAGAAGTGACAGAATCGACCAGTAATGAAAACACATTACTAGTCGATTTTACATTACTAGTCGATTTGTTAAGTGACTAGAGAATGCCTCGCTTTGTCACCCGAGAACACATTCGGAAAGCATCGTTTTGTCTATGTTTTCCGATAAAATTAATTATCAGGTATCTTACCGGGTTTAGGGATCTGTTTCCATACGAATGCTTTGAACTTCTTGATGTTTTAATTTTTAATGAGCTCTTATTAATAGCTATAGTAACAATCGCGCTACTATCTGAATAATCTGAATGAATGAATGATATGAATAAATTTTTGTTCAAAAAAATTTGTGTAAATGAGGTAAATAAATAAATTTGTTCGGAGGTATATATGCATATCGTCACCCTAATTATTATCAAACCTTGTAACTGCACATAATTTTGTTTATATATAAGGGAAAGAATAGAAAACCACGTAAACCTCAAAAATTATGAATTTGTAATTACGAGGTTTGATAATTGAGTTATATAATGTGATGTCCTGAAATTTGTTATATTTATTTTTGAAATTTTGAAATTTTGATGGGGAAATTTGAACTTGTTTTAAATTGCAAAATTTGTATTTGCCGAGGAAGATTTGTGGTGGAAGGGAGGAAATGTAGGATAAAGAATTATTGGCCAAGTATATGCCACCTTCTATTCAAAATAAAAGTTTGTAGACATTAATAAAAAGGGACGTGGTTCAAAATACTACAGAGTGTAATCTAAGCTAATACAGGCATTAAAATTTGTATGGGACAGCAATTTAAGGGATGACTACCTGAAAAAGTTAGTGCAGTCAAAGCATCACCGTCTGCAGGCTACCAAAAGTCACAACGAGGTCTATCAAGTTTTAATACAAAATATATGATTAATAAACAATATCCAACATAATTTTCATTAAAATAATTTTTTTTTACCGAATATTTTGTTTTTATATATGAGTAAAAATATCCCTGAAAAACTTGCTATTCAATGCAAGGATGAATATATGTAAGTGGTTATATATATTGCCACGTTCTCTAACTCTCGGTTAATAATTCGTGCGGTGTTTGTGGTGTAACCTTGTTCCCTCTTAAGAAGTATCTTTAATCTAATAGGGACCGTGCGTCGTGATTTTAACGCCAACTGGTGTCAAAAATGTGAACTTTATGGGAGGATTTATAAAAAAATTTTGAACATCATTTATTGTTTATTAATAATAATCATTATTAATTAAATAAACAATTAATTTCGTATGTTATCAAAAATTTTGTACAAACACATCACGGCGGAAACATGAGTTTTATTCGTTAGTGAAATTTTATAAATTTCCAGAGAGCACACTTGGTGCCTCATGGAAAATTGAAAAACGTATAAATTGGATAAATGCAGTTAAAAATTACGTGTAACAAGTACTATATTGAAACGTGCAACTTCTAGGGGTCTCGCCATGCGGATGTTTTCACCAAATCCCGCTTAAGAAGCTCGATATTTTTGTGAGGCTTACTACAAGCCATATTTTCAAGAACTGGCCACTATTTATAATTTAAAGGATTCAGATCAGGACTTCCAAAAGGCCATTGTTTTGCTGTAATAAACTCAAGTAAATTTTGCTCCTAGCCACTTTTGAGTTGTCTTAGCTTTGAGTGCTGGTGCAAAATCCTGTTGAAAGACTCAATGGTTTCCTTGAAAAAGGAAGTCGTTAAAGGGTTTAAGCACTTCATTTAACATCTCCTGGTAAACTGGTACCGACGCGAAGGTTTGACGCCTTTTTCACAAAATGAAGTTGTGAAACCCCTTCGTAGGATACACCCCACCAAACCATATAACTGATGTTAGATAATGGCCTTTTCGAAATCTTGAAATTTTTCTCCTGCTTCTTTATGTAGACAGAAACACGATCGTTCTGCTTATTAAATTTTTCCTCGACGGTAAAATTTTTCTATTTATAAACAAAATATTTTAAAAATTTTTAATACTGTATCTCTTAAGTAGATTTTCACGTGCTTAATGTTTATTAAAGCTATTGTAAGCATTTGTCCTGTTCCTCGACGTAGACCCCCCAAGTTTTAATTTCTGCCTCAATAAGCGAGACATACTTTTTTTTTAATTTGCATTTCCATTGAAATAATTTTTTGCTTCTTGTCAAATTTTCGTCTTATTCTTCTTCTTTATAGTACAAGCAAGGCTACTTCTCTTCGTCAGGTATGATAGGGCTAAGCCAATGGAAATATAGAAAATATACGGGGTAAAACCAGTAAAACTACATAAGTTCATGCGTAAGTACTTCGTTCGCTTAAAAATAGCAATATGTAATAATCCTTTAAACCTCTTATACTCAAAATACTCTAAATTTTAGACCCCCAATCAAGATAACAACTTTCATAACGCTTTCCTATTCTATCCTAAACCTATTTAATCTAATAATTCTACTTCAAATCTAACCTATTTCTATTCTTTAACTATATCTAACCTAATTCTTTATAACTAATTCCGTCGCCCTAAACTATTTCATGTTTCTCAAAACCTGTTTCATGTATCTTCGTAACTTCCTATTTATCCTCTTCAACAAATCATATTTTCCCTTTTTAACTAATCCTCGTCTCTTATCACCTTTAACTATCTTTGTCAACTTCTTATATTTCATTATTTCTATTCTTTCCTACTTTGCTCATATTCTTAAGTAATATTCTATCTTCCCAAATTCATCTCTACCTTTTCTCAAACTTTTAATAATATTGTAACTTCCCAAATTCATCCTTCTAACTTTCTCAAATTTTTAATAATATTGTAACTTCCCAAATTCATATTCCTAACTTTGCTCATCTATATAACAAAATCTTACCGATTATAAGGCCCGGTTCATTTTTTCGAGAAAGAACCGGCCGCGCAACGGTCGGCCGTGGACCGATTTCGCTCGGGGACGGTTTCGAAGAACGGGCGAGGGAAGCCGAGCCTCGGGCTGGACGAGCGAAGCTTACCACCGCCGGAGGCGGCGGCCACGGCGCGAAGAGTGGTTTTTTGAACGGTCGATTCCGCGGGAAGAACCACAGCCATACTGGCCCTACAGGATTGGCCGTGCGAGGTCCCGTTCGACGCACGAAGGTTCCGCATCGTGCAGAACCGATTGCAGAAACGTCTAAAAAATGCCTCCGAGGCGTGGCGAATATGCAAAGTTGAAGTTTAACATTCGAAAAAAATTCTCTGCGGGTGCGAGTGGTCGAGCATTGCTAGGTCTCTCTCGAACGCATTCGTTTTTTTAACGTCAATTTTTGATAATTAACGTGCCTTTTTTTAAATCGTAACGTCCCGTCTCTTTCTAACACACGCGAAACGGTCGGGCGGACGTCGCAACTCGATTCGAAGCATCATTTTTCGACGTTTTGCGAGAGCGGAGAGCGATTTTTGAACTTCGGGAGTGATTGCGACGTGTTCCTCGGGGCGTCGGGCGTGTAAGGGTAGGTAATTTGTTGGGTGAATAGCAAATTTTACGCTTTAATTTTGTGCGTAACGGTGCGAATCGGTAGGAGCGAGTGCATAGGTTTCGCAGGTGGCGGCCGTTCGGGCGTTCGGTGTCCGGCGTGGAGCGATTTTTGAATGATCGGAGGGAGCCGGTTGGCTTCTTCGGGACGCGAGGAATCCATCCGTACCAGATTTGCAAGACCACTGTTAAGTTTTACCGCCAAATTTTGTTGTGGAAGAGGAAAATCGGTAGGAAGTCGAGCAAATATTTCGACGGTGGCGTAAGTCGGGATGCCCGCGGTCGCACGGAGAACGATTTTTGGATTACCGGAGGGGTCCGGTAGTCTTCTTCGAAACGTGAGGAATCCATCCGTAACAAATTTGTAAACCCACTGTTAACTTTTACCTCCAAATTTTGTTAAAGAAAGCGAAAATCGGTAGAAAGCGTGCAAATATTTCGACGGTTGCGGACGTCGGGACGCCCGCGGTCGCGCGGAGAGCGATTTTTGAGCATGGATGGTGCTCGAAATGGATTCCTCCATTTGTTCCACTCTTAAGGGTACCAAACTTGTGGGGTCATTGCAATACTTTCACGCTAAATTTTGCGTAAAAAGATGATAATCGGTATAGAGTGCTGAAAATTTGCATGTAGAATCGTTTTAAAATTTTGCAGACTTGTAGGGGTTGGGAAGAGACCGCCTTTGCAATCATGGAAAGATTGACGATGACTAAAATCGAATGCTCGATATCTTCGTGTTATGAAAGTTTCGCCAAAAAAGGGGAGATAAAAATAGGGCGTCAAGTAGACGATTTTCCGAAACTCTCTCATTTGTGCGAAAACGGCTTTGCAGATTTCGACGAAATCAGGTCACAATATAGTCGATGCCGTCGAGAACAGTTGTAACGAAAAAAATTACCACCCTTAATGACAGGATTTCCGAAGAATTACAACGGTGGTCGGCGTTTGGTGCAATTATTGCAAATTTAATTTGCAAAAGGAAAATTTTTCCAAGAATGAAACATAATTATATAGAAAAATTTTGGTCGGTTATGCTTAAAATTATCGGGCGCACACGAATCCGGCGTAAATATTCAAAATTTCGAAATAAAAATTTCCAACAAAATTTTCAAGGCAGTAGCATTGGAATTTTTTTTTTGAATTTTCAATGCCGAATCCTCGCTTTAGCTTTGCACGTGGAGCAAAAATAAGCCAGATCGATATTGTGGCAAATCGCCGTGCGCTTCTGTAGAATTGTCGATTTTAAAAATCGGCCGGTAAATATGACCGCTACGAGCGATAAAAGAATTTTCAAAATTTTGACTTTGTTACGGCCGTAGATAGCAAACTGCAGATATTTGAAAATGTTTTGCCGACACCTGGTGGCGTTTTGCCGTGTGCATAATTTGGAGTATTACACATTTTATCGAAAAACGTCAAATAAAGGAGCAAATCGACCAAATCCGATGACTCGAAAATTCCCCTTCCAAATCCTGGCCCTTTTCGACGTGTACCAAAAATATTATTTTTGACTATTAAAAAGCGATTTTTCGAAAAAGTGTAATTAATCTTTTCCCCATATTTCCACTAAATGAATTTATTAAAAAATTAAAATCTCAATTTTTAAAATTTGAAAAAAATCGTGACGCTTCGGGGTGTGCTCCACGCTTAAAAAAGACTTTACGAAAATTATCGTCTGTTTAGGCGGACGGTCCATGATCGGCGAGGATTGTAAAACCATAAATTTAAATTTTAGTGCTTTTCCCAAGGTCGGGTGACGAGAAACGATAGCCTTTGCGCGGATTTTATGAAAAGCTAATTCTTTGAAGTTAAATTTTTCCCAGAAGGAAGCTTTATTTTATAGAAAAATTTTACTCGGTAATGCTTAAAATTATCAGGCGCACACGATTCCGCCGTTAAATAACGTTAATAAAAATTTCCAAAAAGATTTTCAAGATTTTTGAATTTTCAATGCCAAATCCCCACTTTAGCTTTGAACTTGGAGCAAAAACGAACTATACCAAAATTGTGGAAAATCGTCGTGTGCTTCGGTAGCACTTGAGCCAGTAAAACCCGTTACCTTGCGTGTATTGTTTTATATTTTATTTGTTTCTCATTTGTAAAAAGGTTAGATAAATTCCAAAAAAATCTCAATAATTTGTCGCAAATGTCGTAAGCTATGGAAGCGTTGCCATGACCATGTCTGTTTATTTTTCTTTACATTTGTTTTGGCGAAAGCGAAAAGAATGTACCAAAAGAAATTATTGAGGCAGCCAGCAGTATAGCTTCAAGTTTATTACCTGCAAAATCAGCTTCATGGTACGAGCGAGAATACGACGACTTCAAAAAGTGGCAAAACAAAAATAGTGTGATTGGGGTAACTGAAGATGTTTTGTTGGTCTACTTGAATCAACTATCAGCTAGATTCAGCCCTAATACTTTATGGGCAAAATGGTCTATGCTGAAAAGCTGCTTGGAAATGAAAGAAAATGCCCCTGTTCGCAGGTTTGTTTTCCTTAAAAAATTTATTGAAAAATATGACGTTTGGTTGTCATTTGCAGATTTCAGAAGGTAATAGCGTTTCTGAAACGAAAAAATGAGCGTTATACGCCAAAAAAGGCCAAGGTATTAAGTAAAGAAGAGGCTGAACAATTTCTTTTACATGCTCCTGATGACCAGTGGTTGCTGGCGAAAATTGTAACAATATTTGGGATTTTTGGATGTTGTCGATGTGACGAAATTCTTTCCTTAAACATGAATGATGTAGAAGATATGGGAAAATACGTTATTGTGACATTGCGGCAAACAAAAAATTTAACAAGAAGATTCACCATAACCAATGATGGCTGCAGCTTCAAGCCCTGCATGTTATACAGAAAATATGTAAATCTTCGGCCTCCTAAAACAGAAAGCCTAGATTTTTTTTGACATACCGACATGGAAAGTGCATTTCCCTTAATGCTGGCCAGCACACTATTGGTGGTGTCCCAAAGCAAATAGCGAAATATTTAGGTTTAAAAGACCCAGAGTTATACACCGGCCACTCTTTTCGCAGAACTAGAGCCACTATGGTTGCGGATTCGGGTGGAGATATTTTAGCACTAAAGCGTGCAGGAGGGTGGAAGAGCACCGAAATTGCGATGAGTTATGTCGATGATTCGGTCAACAAAAAAATCGAAATGTCTAGCAAATTATTTGGTAGTAAGGAGAGTACAAATGTTCTGCAGTCCTCGAGTTCAGCAGTTTCTGAGTCAACAGATGGTTCATCATCATCAGTATCAACTCTTTCATCATCAAAAATCTGTGTTACTGGAAATAACAATTGTACCATGATTTTCAACATATATGACGATAAAACAAAATTTTCTAATGTAAATAATACTACTAACTTGTAAAAATTTTGTAAGTTAACTGTCAGTTTTACAAGTTAGTGACTTGATAAAATAAACTTTCTTGATTATTATTGTGTTTTTGGAAACTGACGTTTACAAATGAGAAACAAATAAACTAATTATAAATAAATAAACAATAATAAAAAATAATAAGCCCGAGGATAAAATATTCACAACACGCCACTGATATCACATAACCTTCAATAACAGTGTTCTTTTTAGAACAAATCTTCATAAATTGATTGACTAAATTAACAACAAATTAATTTATGGATTTTAAATATTCGCGGCGAGCAACTTTTTCTATCTAAGGTTGGTGGAGCTATACAGTGGTATGCACAGCTGACTGGGAATTTTGTGTCAAATCCAATGTTATGTGTGGTTACAATATTTCGTTTCGTTAAAATATTCACAACACGCCACTGACAAACCATAACCTACAATAATCACCTGTCATTTTCATGCTTAGCTACCAACCTTATCATTCTTCCAATACCAATATAATTATTATCAAATTTTGGCGACAAACTTCACGACTAAATGGTTTCTCGCTGCTATGAATTATCGTATGTCCTTCAAACCGTGCTTTATGCAATTTTTAAATTGTAAAAAACACCGCTCATGTATACTTTGCAAACAAATGAATTTTCGTCGGTAAAAATAAATCGCAATATTGCCGAAATGTGGTCAATAAAATTAAATTAAACAAGTTATAGTTTTTAATTATATTCCCCAATAATGAACCTGTATGTACGTCAACTAGATATTGGTTTAATACTATTTTTTACCAAGGTTTTTATTTTATAATATGAAAGAAATAAAAATTGTTAATTATATTGTTTGTTTAATTTATATGACTTTTCACAATATTTATTAATATTAATTTGAGCATAGAAAAGTTAAAGATACGAGATTTACTTCATACTTCCAATACAAATCTTATGGCCAATTTCGTATTCTTGCCCTTTCCTGACGTCATATGCGCAGAACGTGTTGGCTTAAGACGCATTTGGAAACGGCGTGTCTATAAGTTTAAATGGTCGAAGGATAGAACTGTGTGACCAGTTAGTTGTGACGTTCAATCATTGGCCACGTTCATCCGGTGGTGCCAACCGTTGAGTTCAATAATTGTATCAATTATGAAAATGGACCAACCAGAACCCAGTGCTTTACGATGTAACTTAGCGCATTGCACTGGCTGAACGTAGCCATTGACTTTTTAAAATATTTTAAGAGGTGCCTGTAAACATTCAAACGCGCGAGAAAAGTAATAAATTGTATCCTACAATATTTAAGGATGTATGGGTAATCAAAAAATAAATTTAAAATAAGCCCGAGTCGATAAAAATTTTCAAATAAATATCTAAATGATCTACATGTTATATTAAAATGCAAAAATTAAATAAAATTGTAATAAATTTAATAAAATTAAATAAAATTGAATGATCTACATGTTATATTAAAATGCAAAAATTAAATAAAATTGTAATAAATTTAATAAAATTAAATAAAATTGAATTTTTGCATTTTAATATAACATGTAGATCATTTAGATATTTATTTGATATTCTCACATGTTAAGAACTAATCCTATCGATAAAAATTTTCTACCAACGGTGTCAGCGACTTTGTAAGGCCGCATAAATTATTTATTGAAATTTTATTTGCCCAAGTGAAATTTTCAGCTAGAAGGAAACGTATATCACTTGTTTTGCACGATAATATTCCACTTTACCAGGAGCACCCCATTTCGCCGAAAAATTTACAAAAGTTTCTTTTTGAATTTGTTATTATATAAGTTTTGCATATTACAAAATTTTATATTTACATACCTATTTAATAATAATTAGATAATACCTTTAATAATAATTATTATTATTTTAAATAATTTTAATAATAAATAAACTAAAGTAGAATATTTAGACAACGAAAAAACTAATAATTTTTAAAATAATTATTTTTAAATTTTAGTTATAATTTTGTGATAATTGTTAAAAATTAATTAATAATAATAATTCCGTTGATAAAATATTCACAGCACGCCGCTGATTTTATTAATTCAACCTATAACCTTTAATAGCAATAACCTCTCCTACTGTCACTTTGACACGAGTTGGCAATTTAATTTAACCCTTTAAAACTCACTGTCGTAATTCAAAATTTTTGTTTGGCAATCGCAAACATTGATTTTTAAAATCTAGACATCTCACACGGTTAATTTTGGAATAAACAAAATATTCGTGAGCTCGATATTAATTAAATAATTGTTAGATTTGTCGTGTCATTCTAATAATTACACAAGTTTTCAAAGCTCCTTAATAATTCCATTATTATTAATTATTTGTTAATTTGTTTTTGTGTTCGTGTTCTCGTTTAGTTATTAATTTTAACTATAAACTTTAACCGCTGTAAAATTTATCAAGTCTCTCTGAATTGCAATGGGTATGTATTTACACATTTAATTATATTCAACTATAATTTAATTCTTAAAGAATTAATTTTTGGTGTAATTGATTTAATAAGCAACGTTAGTTATTTAAATTAAAAAAATAATTTTTCTTATAAACTTTCAATTTTTCTTATAAACTTCCAAACCAAAAACTAACAATATTACCCAATACGCAGTGTGTTCATAAAATGGACCTATACATAGAATAAAGAAATTACAAATCTTGAAAAGGATTATAATATGCAAGTATTGCAATACATATTTTCTCGTAAAAGATCATTATTATTTTTATAATACGCTTTTTAAAAATTTATTTTTCGAAAAATGTCACTAGATGTGATTGTAAAAAATGTCAGAATCTGATATAAATTTTACTTGGATGTAAAAACGGTTCAGATTATTTCTTTAACTCGACGTAATAGCTATTTACGTAATACGAGCTACCGAAACAGATTCAAATCTTTACGAATTACTTGCAAAATGTTTCTAAACGAGGCACAGCGGTTTTACCTACGAAACAGCACCTCACCAAATCCACTTGAAATAATATAGGTTATTTTTTGAAATCGGTAAGTAATAATTCTTCTATTTTCTATTTCTTATTTATTCAGGTTATACGTTATTCTGAAGAGATGTTTACTTAACAATATACCACAATGTATCATTTTCGCTAAGATAAAACTCAACATAAAGTGATACTTTCGTTAGGCTTGGAAGTAAAAATTATCATTACATGATAATTTGTCAAATGATTGGTATTTTGAATATTATTAATTCATAAAAATTCGTTACGAGTAATAAGTTTAATTTAAAGCTCGGAGAGTAAATTTCGTTAAAAACGACTTGAAAGAACACAACACGGTATAAGCTTTG
This sequence comes from Cantharis lateralis, assembly GCA_963170105.1. Classification (NCBI taxonomy): domain Eukaryota; kingdom Metazoa; phylum Arthropoda; class Insecta; order Coleoptera; family Cantharidae; genus Cantharis; species Cantharis lateralis. The sequence goes on from OY720629.1 coordinate 19,432,719, forward strand.
TAGTTTTTAATGAATCAAGTTTTAATGACTTAATTACCAACATTTCGAATAACTTTATGATAACAGTAGTAGTAGTGAAATAATTTATAACAATATTTTCCTAGCTTTTCATATATGAACGGGCTAAAATTAAAGTGGTGTAAGTTAATTTTTAAATTAAAAAAAAAAATTAAATTAACTACGTATATTAAAAACTAAACAAACTTACAGAAGTAAATATAAAAAAATAATTTAGGACTTAATGGGATAAACTATCTTCAATCATTAAACGTACAATAGTTTTTAGATGTGCAAACTAGTGCAGGATTAAACATTTTTCCACAAAAAATTAATTAATATTTTTATACTTATTTTCTACTACTTGAAAACACACAGATTCTTGATAAACTATCAAAAGAAAATTAACTTTAAATAAATTGTAATGTTTTTTTTAAATAACATAGCATTAAATATTTACTCTTAATTTTTTTGCAGTAAACTCGAAAATTTAGGGTAATAATAAAATTACGGAAGATAATATCCATTCACGTTTAAAGACGGCTGAATCAAACGATAAGATACAAACAAACAAATGAAATTTTTAATAAATTTTTTTTTTCCGTTTTCCCTAAAATAAGTAAATAAGCCATTTCTGCCTTCTGGGTAATCCGGCACTGAAACGAAACATAAACAATTTACATCATTTTGTGTCCAATGACTGCGGTAGACACGCAACTGATAACAACAATAAGTCGACAAATTTTCCATTTTAGATCAACAATACTTTAGGTACCCTTGGATCAAAATACCTCGAAGTGCTGCTAATGCAAGAGTAATCTTAAAATTTTAAAATAATTTTAGGTTTCAAATTAACATAATGAAATATTACTGCAAAAGAAGTGATGGCTATTGTAATTTTTATCCGTAACAGAAAAGGGATGGCAACGAAAAATGGTGACTAATATGATATTTTCTTTAGTAATATACGCATTGTTATTATTTTTTTTTGCCATACTTTTAATAGTTACAATTAATCTTCCAATGGGATATTTGAGAAACGTACAAGAAGATGATGAAAAATTACATTGGAAAGAATTGCAAAATAATGTTTTATTTTAGATCAATAACCCTTGGATTAAAATACATCGAACTACGACATTCATGTAAAATAACTTTAAGATTACATTAAAATTCTAATGTAGATATTTCGTTTTAATAATATGTGTTTGTACGCTAAAAAAAATCTGATGTAACATCACATGACTTTCCCATTTTCAGAAATACTTTAAGGTTTAATAAAATTTAATTTCAAAAACAATTGAAAAGAAAAATGGGAAGTTCATTAGACGTGCAAAGAAAATTACTTTCGATTGAAACTAATTTTATTACTATCTATAATAATGGAAAAAAAACTGGACTTGAACAATTTTCATTCTTTAAAAAAAATGAGTTAACATGGAGGAATTTCAAACAAAATCTAATCAGCTCTTTAGATTATTGCTATAAACCAATATACAAAATTTCAATGAAATCGGTTAACAATTTTCGAACAAATCGCACACAACACATACACGCACAAGCACCCACGCATATCCGGACATTATTCCAAAATTCTCAAAAACTCGATTACAATATTTACTTTTCTTTACTACGTAAATGGGAAAGTAATATTGAGATTAAAACATTTTAGATTTCAAGTTGACATAATGAATTATTACAATATAAAAAAAAGTGATGACTATATTGCAATCTTCATTTTTGAATAAAAATTTTAATTTTAAATTTCGACTACGTTATTTTCTTTCAATAATACCTACACATTGATTTTATTTTTTCGCTATTCGTAATAATTGTTACAATTCATCTTCCGCTAGTATACTTGTAAACCAAACAAAAAGATGATGAAAAATTTTGTTTGAAAAATAAGAAGTAGTACTACAAAATCGACATTTCGAGATAATCGATTTAAACTGTCTGCTTTGTGCAATTGATTTTCAAATTTTACATTTTTTTTATAATCCTTTAGAAACATATTTTCTTGATAAGAAATCATCCAAAAATGCGCCTCCACAATAATACTTTTTTAACAAACCCTGTTTTGTATTGCGAAGAACATTCCTTTTTGTACTAAATCATAATTTATTAATAAAAAAGATACAAAAGTCACACAAAATAAAATTTTTTGCAATAGCGGGGGTAAAGTATTCACTTTAGACCCTGATTTGCGGGTGTAAAGTGGTCCTTTTGGCTAAGTTCTGGTTTAGGTCTATACCTGCGATTTGCTTCAAACTTGGTGGAATGATGCTCTGGAGCTTGCTTGTTACATTAATTAAAAAATTATCCTGCGGAAATGTATAGTTGCTTCTAAATTAATTATTTTCTGATGACAGATTATAGGTTAGGTATAGGTAGGGTGACCATAATTTTCGGAACAAAAAAGAGTACAATAATGTATTATAGTGGATTTGAATTCTTCAAGGTCAACGAGGTTTGAAGAAAAGTTCAAAAACTACTGGTAACAAGGCACAAGGCACTTTGGAAGCAATGCCGCTAAAACAGTTGAATAATTTAATTTTGTTTCGTTCGAACTTTAATTTTTATTTAAATATAAAATAAAATGCTGTTCGATACCTCAGTTTCAAAGTGTAACAACTCAAAAAGAGTTAGTTTTGAGATAACTCAGCTTTTACATTTTACTATTTCGTTAAAATTAAAATAACTGCTCACATTTTTAAGTAATTTTTCGTCATAGTCTACCTCATGCAGAACCGTTTTATTTAAATCCCAACTAACTCCATCGTATATGCTTATTTTCAATTATTTATTTTCTTCCTCATTTAACACTTGTATCTACTTCATCAATTTTCCTCTCTACTACTTTATTCCATCAGGCATTATTCTTCTGACTTTTAAATTCTTTGGACTCATTGTCCTATTCATATTTATTCCCCCATCTACTACTTTATTCCATCAGGCATTATTCTTCTGACTTTTAAATTCTTTGGACTCATTGTCCTATTCATATTTATTCCCCCATCTAATACATCCTTTTATTATCTTTCTACTATATCTTTTTATTTTCTATCCAATAAGCACACACGATTTCATTTTCTTTTATTCATTTGATATCTGATTCTATTTCGTTTTACCCCTGAACATCTCCCTCAATTGCAAAATGATCCCCCCTTGTTCCATTTACATAAGGAAACCTTAAGTTGATGTGGATTTACCCCTAAATCCACCATCCATGTGATCCAGGTCGTAAGTGTTATTATAATAAATTCGCGTTACCCTAAACGGTCCCTCATATGGTAGACTCAACTTAGCACAAACACCCATTGGACGGTTCGACACTCTAAAGCCCAGTTTTTCAGCTGTAGGTTAAACCAAAAAATTTGGATTGACCAATGAAATACGTTGAAAATCTGTTTTTTACGCAATATCATTGGTTAATCCAAATTTTTTGGTTTAACCTGCATCTGAAAAACTGGACCTAAGTCGTTTAACAACCACCAAATCACCAATCTTAAAAATAACTCTTTTTTTATTCTATTATTAAGTTTCTCCTCATACCGTCTGGCGCTTTTATACAATTCTCTTGATAATTATATAAATTGTTGTTAAAAATCCACGGTCTCCGGGCATCGTACCCGTCATTGTCTACCGTGATAAACTCCCTAGGGTGCCTTTGGTGCATCTAACCTTACTTAAAAATGTTGAGCTGCAGAGTTGGACTCACCAGTTCCTTCCTCTCTAGCATTACTTTCTTGTGTCCCCTCCTGTATCCTAACATTATTTATTGCCCTCGTAACTTCACTTCTCACGCTACTCTCACCGTTGTTTCTCTCTCTAGCTATATCTCCTTCACTCCTTCTTTGGTGTCCCCCTTCATACCTATTTTGGTGACTACCATATCCCCTATAATACTGTCCTCTGCCTCTACCATAGTTAACATTATTATTTCCGTATTGAGATCTCCCTACATCTTCTTGTTCTCTATTCGTGAAATTTTGTTGTCTATAGGCTATGTGCAAGTGATTTGAATTTTTGAAAATTCGACGCCAGCGATTACGGTGGGGAAATGTGGAACTTTTCATGGTATAGATTATTACAGATTGTATGTGTTGCAGTATTATTAAATGCCATTTACATTTAAATTGCGAAATTTAAATCAATTTGTGTTTGATTTTATTATATCTACGAATGCTTGTTGTTATTTTTTGACACTAGATACTCGTAATTTTTATTTACTTTTCAAAGTTTTGTACATTAGTTTGTTAATTTTTATATACATACAAAAATGTCACAAAGAAGTTCAGGAAATACTTATTGCTGCGTAGCTGGATGTAAAAGTAAGTCCTCGAATTCATCAGGAACAATATTTTACAGTTTCACTGTAAAGAAACATAAAAGTGACCAACGAGAAATGTGGATAAAAGCAGTTAAACGACAAAAGTAAGTAAAATTGTCTTATAATTTGTTATTTCTCTGTTAAAAAGTAAATGTTCAAGTTAATTATTATTATAGTAGTTCTATTTTGAATAATAGAATTTTTTTTCAGTATTAATGGATCCCCTTGGAAGCCGAATAATTATTCTCGAATTTCCAGAGATAAAAACTGTGTTGGATGATACCGGTAAAGGAATTTTACTAGTCATGCCCCCTTTTCTACGAGATAACACTTTTTCAGAAGAGCAAGTGCTGGATACAAAAAAAATAGCCAGTGTAAGAATTCATATAGAAAGAATCTAGTCCAGTCAAAATAAACATTTACCCTTGCATAAATTCCCAACAAGCTGAAAATTTACATGAACCTTAGGAATACCATTATAATGAAGTTGTGAAAAGTCCCCATCGATCCCATGTGTGCAAAAAATTTTATGCGAGGTGAAAGGTCGTAAAAATGAATTTTTTGAATTTTTTAGCGAAACGGTTAGTTTTATGATAAAAATAGATCAGACATAAATTGTAAATCATGCAATTATCTACAAAAATTGTTCTAAAACTTTTTTCCCTGATTTCACCATTTCTGAGAAAAAGCGATTCTAATATTTACTCAAGTTGCATTCTCCATAATATAACATAATACTAGAATTTCTATTTGATTATTTTTATTGATAGATCCCGGAAGTTCAGGATACCATTTTTACCAGATTACCATTTCGAGTGTGAATTTTATGTACAGTTACTCACAAAAGAACTCGAGCACCTCACAAAACAGCAATATTACTTTAATTGAAAGAAATTTAATTCTAACTAAAAGTAATATTAAAATTACTGAAAGCATTTCGAAAATTATAGACACAAAAGAAGTCGGGCACTGCATTTTATAATGTTTTATTAAAGTGTTACATGATGTAATACTATTGTAATTTGATAAGAAGCTGTTCTTGCACTTCTCTGCAGTCATAATTATTATTATTTTTATCAGTTTGTGTCGTGATTCGGCAATTGTAGGACCATGAAGCGAAAAATTATAAAAATAAGAGTTTCAATTTAAGGCAACTTATGATTTTTCATAATGCAATGGAAAATCACAACGTGAAATTACTAAATATGAGTAAAAGTACCGTGGCTGATATAATTAAACGCTTTAAAGTGGAAGATCGAATCGATTTTATAGACAAAACTGGCCGTCCACGTAAACTCAACTGTCGAGAAGAAACGATTATTCTAAGAAAAGTTAAAAAAAATCTCCGAATTAGTGCCTCAAAATTGCAAACGGAAGTGCTAAACGAACTATGAAAAAATGTAAATCCTCAAACTATTTTTCCAGAGTTTTGAAAAGAAATTACTATAACGGCCGAATGGTTAGAAAAAAAACGTATATTTGTGAAGTGCACAGAATAAAACGTATTAAGTAGCAAAATCTTTTAAAAACAAAGATGAATCGTGGTGGAACGAGTAATATTTGCTGATGAAAGCAAATTTAACATTTTTGGTTCCGATGGTACTCCATCTTGTTGGAAAACGTAATAATCGTCTCCAAAAATGCTTTGTAATAGTTGATTTTAACATCTTTGTCGATGAATTCGAGTGGAAGTTTTACAAATTGTTCCCCAAACCACCACTGAGGGCGGATTCTGAAATATAGGAACGTTTTTCTCTGGTTAGCGGGAATATCCTGTGTCTTTTCTGCCCACAACCGATCATTTTTAACATTGTGCAGATGTTCCAGAACAAATAGTTTTTCATATAAATTTTAGAATTCGTAACTTTTGATAAAATTATTAATAATATTTTAAACTATAACAAAGTTAATTAAACGCTTAAATATTTTAAAAGAAATATTTATTAGAGACGATATTTCTTTTAAAATATTTAAGCGTTTAATTAACTTTGTTATAGTTTAAAATATTACAAATAGTTTTTCGTTAGAAAACAGAAAGTCATCACCTGCGTGCCTGAAAAGTTTCGCTTTTGCTCTTTCAAACCTCTTTTCCTCAGAAGCTCTCGAAACGCCGTGTATCTTTTGTTTTTTGTAAGCGCGACACCCAAGAGCAATTTTCAAAATGTTGTGCGCATATCCCTTGGACATATTCAGATCGGCTGCCAATTTTCGTATTGAACGATGGTGTTTTTGTCGAATCCGCTCGCTCACAATTTTCACTACTCGTGCTATCCTCACCGACCGCGGCCTACCAGATTTTTTCCTGTCTTTCGAAGAGGAAGTTTCAATGAATCGTTTCATGGTTTTGAAAACAAAATCGCACTTGATCCCGAGGTTTTTCAGGTCTTTAAAAATGTTACCCGGACGCTCACCATTCAAAAACTTTGCAATTATCACCTTCCGAAACTTCTTCATTATTTTTGTAAATAATGACAAGTGACAGAAATTTGATATGACCCAATATTTGTTTGCCTAAACATTGCGATGCCATACTGTAAAATATCATGTTCATACAAGTTGGTCATGAGCGCAAGCGTATGCGAATATATTGAACACGGGTTATTATGGAGAATACAACTTTAGTAAATATTAGAATCGCTTTTTCTCAGAAATGGTGAATCTCAGGTAAAAAAGTTTTAGAACAATTTTTGTATAATTGCATGATTTACAATTTATGTCTGATCTATTTTTATCATAAAACTAACCGTTTCGGTAAAAAATTCAAAAAACTCATTTTTGCGACCTTTCACCTCGCATAAAATTTTTTGCACACATGGGATCGATGGGGACTTTTCACAACTTCATTATAATGGTATTCCTAACGTTCATGTAAATTTTCAGCTTGTTGGGAATTTATGCAAGGGTACCCCTATTTTTCGGTCTAATTTGACCGGACTAATAAGGCAAAGAATAAAAACTTATCGCATACTATCATTTACCATTAAAATGTTACCTCATGCGAACAATATTATATTAATGTGCTGCATTTTGGTAAATTTACAGCAACCTATTTTAAAACGCAGTAGTTAGTTGTAAATATTTATTTTGCGTTTATTTGTAATAATAAATTAGGATTATTAACTTGTGAAATATATATTTAAAAACTCAATAATAACACAAGTTAAATAAACGATAAAAATTCTTTACTATTTCGGTACTAATGAAGGTAAAATCAGTACCTAAATATTAAGGAGTTTTATAACATTTCATTACCGTCTATTTAATTTGTTTAAATTTATCTAATATACATTATTTCTAGTAATACTAGAACAATCACCTACTTACTATTCGCGATTCCAAAAGTTTATGCACCACTGCACGGTTGTTTACAATACTAAAGTTAGGAGTATTCCAACATAACCTCAGTTATTGTTAATTAGGCGGTTTGTGCAAAATTAGTAAAAAGGCATAAATAACATTAATTATTGTATATACTGTTGTAACAGCAAGAACCATAATAATTTTTTTTTATGATTTGGATATTAGTATTCCTTTATTTAGTAATTCTAAAGCTTGTCATTTACAACAGTAAAAACTTAACCAAAAACCAAGTTTTGAAAATTTACTTTCAACTACGTTAAAAAAGGGGGATGTTAATAAATCGACCGCATTTGTTTACTATCGATACTTATCGATGCTAACATAAGAGCAGTAAACTTTGACAAAGGTTCTTACAATAAAAATTGACAAATATAAATATGATTAGTTAAGGTAAGTACATGCACTAGCGATTTGCGTTTTGCGGAATGTCATTTTTGTTTTGATTTGTCGAATTTGAAGGCAGTTGACCAATTTGACCAATCAAACATCAGAAATGGAAAAAATCGCATTCCGCAAAACGCAAATCGCTAGTGCATGTACTTACCTTTATTTACATATATTCACAAATATTATTCACATATTATTCACAAATGCTTATTCAAATAATTGATGAGTCGAACAAATGTATGTCAAATAAAATTCCAAGTCGAACAAATAATGCTCATCAAATAAATATTTCAGTCGACAAATGTGTATCGAATAAAAATCCAAGTCGAACATAATATTCTCGTTGAAATAAATGTTAAGCCGAATAACTGCTAATCGAACAAATGTTGTCGAACAAAATTCCGGATGCACATGAAAGTTTTTGAACAAATAGCAAGTTTAAGTCGGGACGTCATATACGAGTACATGCCTCGACCTGATGAAGTTGTCCAAGTTAAAAAAGATTTTTAGAATTTTAAGCAATTTCTGACAATGCAGACGAAAAGTGCGAAATATAAAAAAACTTAATTGGTTTTATAATTTATATTTAGTTAATGGTACTAAGTATAAATAAATCCGTTATTATTTAGACAATTTCATTTATACATTTTCTTATGATAAAAAAATAATAACAACTGTACTGAACCTCACTTTATGATAATTTTTGAACTAATGTAATTTTTGAACTAATATTACACTTAATCAGAGATTAACTAATCATAGATTAGAAAAGGTTGCTGCAACCCATTCAAAATTTAACAACTGATTATATTTAACATGTGTTAACTAACACAGATTAAAGTTAACGTTGCTGAAACCGGGCATTAAATATGCACTTCAACTTGAATACCTTTAAAGCCAGCCATATTGGTTTTTTAGCAGCGCCCTCATCGGTCATTTGAATCGCGAATAGTACTTGGTGACATTCTTTGTTTTTTCCTCATAGCTTTCAACTAATTTCAAAATTATTTGTATTGATATATTTTGAAATTAATACCATGAAAAGTTCCGGCGCGCCCAACCAGTGGGCGCTAGTTGTGAACTTGCACATAGTCTATACCTATCTTCGTAGCCTCTGCCATAGTTAGGCATTTCCCCTATTATTTAAATAATTCGTCCTATTTAGGTTGCTACGCCCTACTCTATCGTTTTGGTTATCAATCGTCCTACCCACGTACGTCTGGCTTATAAACTTTACCGACAGGTCAAAACGCTTCAGAAGTTCTAAAAACTCTTCCATTGTATCTACCTTTTCTACCCCCACTCTCCTAACAATATCAGATTCAAAATGCTCCGCCATATAACGGATCAAATCTTTCTCAACATACGGCGGTATCACCTGTTGAGCCTGGCTAATTACTCTCACCGCATATTTTTCCCGCGATCTTTCATAACCTTTGTACTTTCCTGTTGTGACCTCTCTTCTCACCTTACTCTGTTCCGCTTCCCCCCAATATTGTTTTAAGAACATTTCTTTGAAGCCAGAATAGGTATCAAATTTCTCTTCCACCATGGCGTACCAGGTCTCTGTTTCCCCTTTAAACGCAACCCTAATTATGTTTTTTATTCTGTTTATGTCTGTTAACTTGTTTATTTTTCGGTTTAAATTATTTAAAAATACCCTAGGGTTTACTCTATTATCCCCATGAAAATAAACATTGCTATCCCCTTCATTCCTATTTAGTAACTGTGCAAGTCCCCCATGTCAAAGACAATTTTCTCCTCCTTTCTGTTTACTTTTTCTCTTATATTGTCCATTTTTTTTACTTATTTCTTTTAATTTTAAATCCTTTTTATCTTTTTCCCCCGTGATCCTTACTCCTAATTTATACTCTACTTTAATCAAATTTTCTCTCCACTCTTCAGTGTTTTTATCTGTTCTTTCTCTTTCTAATTTAAATTTTTCTTTTATTTTTTGTTGATTGTCCTCTACTTTTTCATCTATCAAAATTATTTTATTATTTATCTTCTCTACTTCGCTTCTTATTTCTATTTTAAATTCGCTTATTTCCTCTCTTAATTCCTCATTTATTTCTGTTATTTTACTATTTAGATTATTTATTTGACCTCCTAAATTATCTATTTTTTCATCCATTTGACCCCCTAACTCTTTCATTTTATCCATTTGATTCCCTAAATTATCTTTCATTTTATTCATTTGATCCCCTAAATTATCAATTTTTTTATCCATCTGATTCATCATTTGTTTTATTAATTCTGAGATATTCAGTTCCCCTGTTTGTTTTTCCTTTTCTACCCCTCTATCTTGTTCCTGTATCTCGAACCTATTTTCTACTTCCTCATTTCGCTCAATATTGACTTCCCCCAATTCCGCCATAGCAACCTTGCTTCTTGTATTCATATCAACTTATTTTAATCCTTATTTTACCCAACAGCAAAATACAAAACTCAACACAAATATGTTCGTAGTTTTTATCAGCATTCAGCAATCTTTTTAATTTTTTGTTGTAGTCTCAGGGTTCTTCGCGCCGTTCTTCGAATATTTATCTCCACCAATAATAGTTTCAATAAATTTTCGAGCCCTCAGTTGGGATGCCAATTTTGCCACGTACTCTCTAACTCTCGGTTAATAATATTCGTGCGGTGTTTGTGGTGTAACCTTGTTCCCTCTTAAGAAGTATCTTTAATCTAATTGCTAGCTTTTCGGGCGCAATTAGATTCAGGGTTACTTCTTGTTGACGCCCAACCAAATATTGCTTATACCGGGTGTTGACTCGAATAGCCGAACATAGGGAATTAACACGTAAAAACTTATTTATGCAAATTCCTGCTTCCCAAATTATTTTAGAGAAAAAATGAAAGACACAAAAAGAATGCAGAAATATAAACTACGTATGATAAAAGCATTAGATTTCATGTAATCTTTACTTATAGGGTCAAAAAATGCTTTTAAAATTGTTAAAATTTTCATTTATCAGACTGGCCATGTAAGTTTCCAAGGTAATTATTTCGAAATTAAATTGAATTAATTTCATGAGCAGTCTGACAAATGAAAATTTTAATAATTCTAAACGAATTTTGGACTTTTATCTTCGAATTTCATCTAGTTTCTACTAAAAGGGTCCAAAATTCTTTTAAAATTGTTAAAATTTTCATTTTTCAGACTGGTCATGAAATTAATTCAATTTAATTTCGAAATAATTACCTTGGAAACTTACATGGCCAGTCTGATAAATGAAAATTTTAACAATTTTAAAAGCATTTTTTGACCCTATAAGTAAAGATTACATGAAATCTAATGCTTTTATCATACGTAGTTTATATTTCTGCATTCTTTTTGTGTCTTTCATTTTTTCTCTAAAATAATTTGGGAAGCAGGAATTTGCATAAATAAGTTTTTACGTGTTAATTCCCTATGTTCGGCTATTCGAGTCAACACCCGGTATAAAAAAAATAATTACCTTTAAATTTTGTTACTAACCTTACGTTCCGCCTCTGGTAGTGGGAATTCGACAGTTTTGTTTCATAACCAAACAAACGCGCAAAAATAATTGATAATAGATTTACTTCTGGCAGTTTTACAGTGAATTAATTTATCTAGATGTAATAGTGTGCAGTATAGATTATATTTAAAATTAACAAACAATTTGCATATGGACAAAGAGTATAAACACAAGGTAAATAATTTAACATTAACACTTTTTAAAATTTTTTATTATCGTAGTAGCAATTTTGGGTACCTGTTGTAAATCCTTTATCATTGGTGATAACGCATGAATATTTCCTTCATTGAATTATATCAAAATTAATTAAGTTCTTGAGCGGTAAGTCCAAATGTTAGGTTAAGTTGCATTTTGATTGTATATCAATTTGAATTCAATTTGGTCCAAAATATTTGTTGCCATAATAAATTTTTATTCCATTAATTATTTTAGATTGTCATCGACATTTCCAATTCTGGTATAAACACTGATTGAAATTTCACCTTGCACGGTAAATAAATTGTAACCCGAAGTTAAATGAAAAACTCAAAATTCATACCCTATGACATAAGCTCAAACGGAGGTCAAAAGTATAATAACAATCTCTTCCCAAAATGGCCGCTTTTTATACTTTTTTGGAAAATTACATACTTGATACCGAAAATGACAAATAAATTTCCAATTTTGGGTAAATTGATTTTCTTAAAATAAAATAATTCCTTCTGAATCATTTTAAATTTTCAGGGTTTGTAGATTACACTTTGGGAAATATGCTGTGTGAATTTCCAAATATTCCATCCAATCGTTCAGCCGTGATGAGCGATTTAAAAATTGCAAGCACATGGTAAAACCCGAATTCTTTGTTTCCACTTTGTGTGTCCGTAAGGCTACCAATGGCCCCCATCTTTGTTATAACATGATCACCAGATCATACTGCTGCCGCCTGTATTCACCAATTCGCTCAGAAATTGTTTTTCACGAAATGCACTAAATTGATTATCCGTATATTTGACATCACCAAAAAAATGTTTTACCCAAGTAAGTTTCCCTCGAATCACTACTAAATTTGTTCACCACATAATTACTATACCTACACACAGCCTTAAAACTAGTTATTTTTACATATTTTATCATCAGATAAACCGGCTTAATGTCGGAAGTAAATGCCACTATCGTAACTTAGTTACTTTAGCCCCCTGATAAGCATAAATGATAAGCACGCCCAAGTTCATATGAAGAATCAATCGTTGAAGCTGGATGAAAGAAAAACACGAACTTTGATGAAGTTCGATTTATGTAAGCACATGGTTACATCTCTGGTAGTATTAATTTATAAATTAGAGGTGAAGATAAGGTACGTATTACCAGTTTGCTTGACTTTGACTAATAAAGTTATTATTTTAGATATAAGCATGAAATTGAAAAGAAATGTGCCCTCGTTACTTTGATTTGTGTTCCCCGATAGTAATGTTGTGGCTAGCCGCTGGTGGACATCGCAAGTACGTTAATCGATTTACCCTTAATGTATCCAAATAATGGAAAATAAACAAAGTACTTTAGGTAAATTGATTAATTCTACTCATCATACATGGCAATATATTATATTATCGAATTTGTAATTTTTGTGTAAATTATAGTTAGTCAATTAAGAAACATAAGTATTACTTCCAATTTGATGCGATATATGTGAAAAAAATACTAATTATTAAAATTTTTAAGACTGTGCGTTTCATATTGCCGCTACTGTATATCTAACCATTTAAAAAATCTCTGTAGTGAGATTTGGGTGTTTGATCAATTACAACAAATTAACGAATAGAATTTGGTAAAAAAATGAATTTATGAACATAATTGCAAATAAAATTTTGTATCGAATTGTACTAAAGCATAACTGTAAGACGAAAAATAGTATTAAGTGATAAAATTGGATTCAAGATAATTTTATAGAATGTCAGAAAATGTATGTTCAAAATGGTCAATTTTAAAGTTTTCGTTAATTCATTTGCATCCGTTTCTGGCAAGAAGTGCTAATTATCAAAACGTCACGATATTTGCCTTCGAACAGGCCTCTCGTCTGCTTTCCTTGGGCTGCGCCCTCGCGAAAGCAATACTCAAGGCCTGCTTAAGGAAATACTCGAATATTTCCCGCTCCCTAGGGCTGTTACATAAGATTATTCTTCAATGTAGTAGTTACAAAAAAAGTATTTAATTTAGCCCAAAATTATTACCTATTTCCCATCTTCCAAGTATAAAATTGTATTATTATTTATTACTTACAGGAGAGGGCGCGACCTTGGGGTCACGGATTTTAACGCCCTTTTGGGGTAGAAAAGTACTTCGTAATATCAAACTCAAGACCAAGCGACAGCGCGCAACTCTAAGCCGTTTTCGAAAAAAACAAAGTTGAAAATTTAATATTTTTATATATATAAAGCTGCTTGTACTCACTGACTCACTGATTCATCACAAACACGTGCGAAAATGATTAGGGCCTTCCCGACCACTTGGAAAACTGAAATTTTCGCGGAAGACGTGATCTGTGGTGCATATAGCCAGAAAAATCGAAAAAGTTGAAAAAGTCGTCCGCCGCCCCCGATGATCCGGTTTAAAGGGTTTTCGGGAATCCGCTCGCATCTCCGTTATCTTAAGACTTTTTTCGATTTTTTTTTGATATTTGGAATCCTCTCGGCGAGGGCCATCTTTTTGTCGCTGGATTTTTTGAAAATAAACGACCTTTGACCTATATTTTTAGACCCAAACTTTTGGAAACTTTTTTTGCCTGCGGCTCCCTTAATACGCCTCTGATCTCGATTTTGAAAAAACCGGCGGCGAGGAAAAGATGAATCCAGCCGAAAAGGTCTCTTGCGTTTTTCACCTAAAATGGATGGTTTGGCCGCGATGGCCGTATAAGAATTTCGGATTTTTGCAATTTAATTTAATGGCGGTCGGCGATTGACGTTCGGATTTCGCCGCGCCCGGCCGCCTACGCTACAAATAGCACGGATAAATAATATTAAAACTGCATTAAAATATTTTAAATATATAAAACTGTATTTTAAATAATACACACCTTGCATAATTACTTTCAGTGATGTATTTTAAATAAAAAACTGTATTAACTAATGAAGCTTTTCGAAATAAAAAACTATCTTTAACTTGCCTAAAATATAAGAATCGCACGTAATAATTTGACGTTCGAAGAATTCAATTTTAATAAATCCGACAATAATTTTCGAATTAATGCAAGTTATATTATTTTATTACGTACAATTAAATCAATAAATTTGGAAAAATAACAATTCCGTAAAGTTAAATTCGTCGTGCGACGTAAATTTTATTTCAATCGTATAATTGATATAGCAGTCTTTGAGAATAAACTTTCAAGAAACCCTCGGTAGGTCTGTGGAAAGAGGAGAGGACTACGGGACGGCTATTGGCAGGTTCGACTCCTCGGCGCTGCATTTTTTTTTTTTAAACATTAGATGATTCGAAACTTTTATTGCATATATTAATTTATTTAACACTGTTTACTTAGAATTTATAAAAATGATAATCGATTAAATTAATAAAACGGTTCATTTTATTAATAATTGATGGCCTTCCTTTAATTATTATTAAATTTCACCGAGAGGGTGAAGCAATTTTATACAAAAATTTCGATTGGAAATGCTTAAAATTACCGGTCGCACACGATTCCGCCGTTAAATTTCGACAATTAAAAAAAATATATATTTTCCATTCCAAATTGCCACGTTACCTTTGAACTTTCAGAAAAAATGAACTATACCGAAATTGTGGAAAATCGCCCTACGCTTCTATTGCAATCTAAAAAATTTAAAATCGGCCTATAAATAAGGCCGCTACGAACGATATAAGAATTTTCAAAATTTTGACTTAAATACGGCCGTAGCGCGTAAGCTATTGAGAAATTTGAAAAAGTTTTGCGGACATCCTATGGCAATTTGCGATGTGCATCTTTTTGTGTATTACACATTTTGTCGAAAAACGCCAAATAAAGGAACAAATCCACAAAATCCGAGGTCTCGAAAATTTTCGTTTCAAATCGCAGCTCTTTTTGAAAGATACCTAAAATATTTTTTTTAGCGTTAAAAAGCGATTTTTCGAAAAACATTTATTAAGCTTTTCTCAATATTTTCACTAAATCAAAGGAATAAAAATTTAAAAAAATTGAATTTTCAAAATTTGGAAAACAACGTGACGCTTTGGAGTGCGTTTTACGCCTTAAAAGGGCTTTTCCAATATAAACTTCGCCATAGGCGTACTGCCGATCGTCGACAAGGATTATAACGTCAAAATTTTTTAATTATACTCCTTTTCCTCCGGTCGCGTGACGACAAACTCCAGCTTTTGTGTAAATTGTATGTAAAATCCATTCTTTGGGGTGAAAATTCTCTAATAAGGAATCGTAATTTTATAACAAAAACTTCATTGGTAATGCTTAACAATATCGTGCGCACACGATTCCGCCATAAAATTTCAATAATAATAAAAATAAATATTTTCAGAAAAATTTTGAAATTTCCAAGGCATTGGTTCAGGAAATATTTGAACTCTTCCTTCGATTCCAAATTGTTACGTTACCTTTGAACTTGGAGAAAAAATGAACTATACCAAAATTGTGGAAAATCGCCTTGCGCTGCGTTACCGTTGCAAGAAATTTAAAATCGCTCCATAAATAAGGCCGCTACGAGTGATATAAGAATTTTCAAAATTTTGACTTAAAAACGGCCGTAGCGCGAAAGCTATTGAGAAATTTGAAAAAGTTTTGCGGGCATCCGGTGGCGTTTTGCGATGTGCTTCTTTTTGTTAATCGCACATTTTGTCGAAAACCGCCAAATAAAGGAGCAAATCCACAAAACCCGAGGTCTCCAAAATTTTCGTTTCAAATCTTAGCTCTTTTTGAAGGATATCAAAAATATTTTATTTTAACGTTAAAAAATGATTTTTCGAAAAAACATTATAAAGCTTTTCTCAATATTTTCACTAAATCAATGGAATAAAAATTTAAAAAAAGTGAATTTTTAAAATTTGGAAAAAAACTTTACGCTTTGGAGTGCGCGCTACACCTTAAAAGGGCTTTACGAATATAAACTTCCCCATAGGCCTACTGCCGATCGTCGACAAGGATTATAACGTCAAAATTTTAAATTTTAGTCCTTTTCCACCGGTCGGGTGACGAGAAACGACAGCTTTTGCGTATATTATATGTAAAATCCATTCTTTGGCGTGAAATTTTTCTAATAACGAACCGTAATTTTATAGCAAAAACTTGATTGGTAATGCTTAAAAATATCGGGCGCACACGATTACGCCATTAAATTTCAATAATTAAAACAAAAAATATTTTTCGCAAAATTTTGAAAAATTCAAGGCAGTGGTTCAGGAAATATTTGAACTCTTCCTTCGATGCCACATTGTTACGTTACCTTTGAACTTTCAGAAAAAATGAGCTATACCGAAATTGTGTAAAATCGCCCTACGCTTCTATTGCAATCTAAAAATTTAAAATTGGCCCATAAATAAGGCCGCTACGAACGATATAAGAATTTTCAAAATTTTGACTTAAATACGGCCGTAGCGCGTAAGCTATTGAGAAATTTGAAAATGTTTTACGGGTATCCGGTGACGTTTTGCGATGTGCTTCTTTTTGTGTATGACACATTTTGTCGAAAAACGCCAAATGAAGGAGCAAATCCACAATATCCGAGGTCTCGAAAATATTCGTTCCAAATCCTGACTCTTTTCGAAGTATCGCTAAAATATTTTTTTATACCCTTAAAAATCGATTTTTCGAAAAAATTAATTAGCCGTTTTTTCATATTTTCACTAAAGAAACAGAATAAAAGATTAAAATAATTGAAATTTCCAAATTTTTAAAAATAGTTAAGTAACCGTTGAGCCGATTTAATTTATCTTCACCCATTTAAAATAATTAAACTTGAAAAATTATAATTGCGTCAAATCAAATACAAAGACATAATTTTTTATTACTGATCGTGTTGATATAGTTTATATTTCCTGTTATATTTCAGTTATTAGTCTTATTAAGTGTTATGTAAATATTTTTAAAAATATATACGAGTTGTTGATTGATTGATTAAAAGAGAAATTTAGATTTATAGTTGATTTACAACAAGGGGTTATAAGGGTAAAACACGGAAATAAAAATTTGTCGATGTTAAATAAGAAAAATATCCGATTCCAAGGCCGCGCGGTTTACCGAGGAACGTAAAATTTCTTGGGGCGCTGCTCTTCCCCGGTCGCCGATGGCGTTGAAAATTTACCACTCCCGCTCGATCGACAAAGTGCATGTAAAATTTAGATTTTTAAATGCCGTTTTTTCGAAATCTAATGGATAATTCGACGTAAATTCTTATTTTAAATGATCAGACAATTATTGTCCGTACACGCAAAGTAATTTTACTTCCGGATTCGAAAATCTCTACATTTTTAAATGAAAATTAAATGGATTCTTTGAAATCAAAATTAATGCAGCCCAAATTAATTAAATGCAATTTCTTTGCTTTAAAAATATGTCATTGATCAATAAGGTATTATAATTTTTAACTCGGAACTATAATTTTTACTTCCTTTGCATTTTAAAATGTAGATTCCCAATGTAACCTAACGGTTATTACAATCAATCGACAACCCGTAAATATACTAACAAAAATTGTAGTTACATTTAGGAAAAAAACATAATTCGTATTTTAAATAACGTATCGATGCCAATCGCTTCTACAATTTAATAGATAATTACGATTTATTACATATTATGAGCTTAATTTATATTCGATTAACGTGTATCGGGAAAACGAGTACAAAAAAAACGATCAAAATTTACACCACTTGCTTATTGTAATTTTTCTAAACGGTAATTTACACGAAATCTACCGAAAATAACGAAACTTAAAATCGAAATTTCAAAAACATTTCAAGTTGTTCTCATAGGCCACGCCCTTTACAATGCGATAATCTTATTGGCTAACGCAACTTGAGTAAAACATGAATAAAAATTTATTTTACAACAAAAGTTTAATATCGATTATTTCGGAAATTAAAGGAAAAATTTATATTTATAGTCGATTAACAACAAGGGCTTATAAGGGTAAAACACGGAAATAAAAATTTGTCGATGTTCAATAAGAAAAATCCGATTCCAAGGCCGCGCGGTTTACCGAGGAACGTAAAATTTCTTGGGGCGCTGATCGGGGAGGTCGCCGATGGCTTTGAAAATTTACCACTCCCGCTCGATCGACAAAGTGCATGTAAAATTTAGATTTTTAAATGCCGTTTTTTCGAAATCTAATGGATAATTCGACGTAAATTCTTATTTTAAATGATCAGACAATTATTGTCCGTACACGCAAAGTAATTTTACTTCCGGATTCGAAAATCTCTAATACATTTTTAAATGAAAATTAAATGGATTCTTTGAAATCAAAAATAATGCAGCTCAAATTAATTAAATGCGATTTCTTTGCTTTAAAAATATGTCATTGATCAATAAGGTATTATAATTTTTAACTCGGAACTATAATTTTTACTTCCTTTGCATTTAAAAATGTAGATTCCCAATGTAACCTAACAGTAGTTATTACAATCAGTCGACAACCCGTAAATATTATACTATAAAAAATTGTAGTTACATTTAGGAGAAAAACATAATTCGTATTTTAAATAACGTATCGATGCCAATCGCTTCTACAATTTAATAGATAATTACGATTTATATTACATATTATGAGCTTAATTTATATTCGTTGAACGTGTATCGGGAAAACGAGTACAAAAAAACGATCAAAATTTACACCACTTGCTTATTGTAATTTTTCTAAACGATACTTTACACAAAATCTTTCGAAAATAACGAAACTTAAAATCGGAATTTCAAAAACATTTCAAGAAATTCTCATAGGCCACGCCCTTTACAATGCGATAATCTTATTGGCTAACGCGAATGGAGTAAAACATCACTAAAAATTTATTTTACAACAAAAGTTTAAAATCGATTATTTCGGAAATTAAAGGAAAAATTTAGATTTATAGTCGATTTACAACAAGGGCTTATAAGGGTAAAACACGGAAATAAAAATTAATTTAATATCGTACTTAATAAAATAATATAACTTGCACTAATTCGAAAATCGTTGTCTGATTTATTAAAATTTAATTAAAATTGAATACATCGAACGTCAAATTATTACGTGCGATTCTTATATTTTAGGCAAGTTAAAGATAGTTTTTTATTTCGAAAAGCTTCATTAGTTAATACAGTTTTATGTTTAAAATATTTTAATACAGCTTTACATTTAGAAAAATAATAGAAAATCGTGTTACCATGCCGAAGATTGACGCGACGCGCTCCGAACCACAATCGCCGTCCGCCATTAAATTAAATTGCAAAAATCCGAAATTCTTAAACGGCCATCGCGGCCAAACCATTCATTTTAGGTGAAAAACGCAAGAGACCTTTTCCGCTGGATTCATCTTTTCCTCGCCGCCGGTTTTTTCAAAATCGAGATCAGAGGCGTATTAAGGAAGCCGCAGGCAAAAAAAGTTTTCGAAAGTTTGGGTCAAAAAATATAGGTCAAAGGTCGTTTATTTTCAAAAAATCCAGCGACAAAAAGATGGCCCTCGCCGAGAGGATTCCGAATATCCAAAAAAAATCGAAAAAAGTCTTAAGATAACGGAGATGCGAGCGGATTCCTAAAATCCCTTCAAACCGGATCATCGGGGGCGGCGGGCGACTTTTTCAACTTTTGCGATTTTTCTGGCTATATGCACGCCCGACCACGTCTCCTGCGAAAATTTCAGCTTAATTGCACTATTAATTTAAAAGTAGAATATTTCAATAATTATATCAGTTAAAAATCTATAAATAGGGCATGTTTCCCTCCTAAAATTTTAGTATTGCGGTGAACGTCGCGTCGAGTGGTTACTAAGTGTTCGTGTGCGGTAATAAATTGTGCTTTGTGAATTTTTCAATTCCTTAGTTATCATCGTCAATTAATAGTGGCGATTTTATAAAGTGTTTGTGCTGGCAATTACAAAGTGAAGGATTTTTATAAATTTCGTAAGTACTGCGTAGCAGGTTTTTATATTTGTTCGAGAATTCCAACAATTTTGTCGTGCACATTTTTACTTTTTCAATTTAACATTTGCATAGTGTTTTACGTAGTATTAAATTTTTAGCAGGTGCATCTTTTATTAAAGAATTCCTGGAATTTTTTCGAACACAACTTTTACTTTAATTTAACACTTGCATAGCGTTTTTAGCATTAAATTTTTATTTCAATTATCGCTTAGGGCTAATTTTAATTTGATTATTTTATTATTACTGTGAATTGTGTTTATAACTTGGTTAATAATGTGTGACTTTCTCGATATTGCCGGCGTTTCGACGGAGCACCGTATTGTTAAGATGAAAGGGGACGGATCGTGTTTATTTTATTCACTTTCTTATTGTATTTTTGGAAACGACCGGCAATCAAACGCAGTCCGTTCTGCATGCGTCAATTATGTTTATGAGCACTGGGAAACTTTTCAACCCTGGTCAAACGACGCCAATGGCATGGCATACGAATGCAGGGACCACTACCAAGAAGAACTGATTTTGCCAACATCTTATGGGTCCTCCTGCGAAATTAAAGCTGCCTCAGATTTATATCCCTTTAGGTTTGAAGTGTTTCATAATAGGGAATTAGTTGGGGTATTTGGATCGCAAGACCACGAAGTTAAGCGATTACGTTTCAGTGGGGATTTGTGTGAAGGTCATTATGACGTTTACGAGGTTGTAGTTAGAAACGAGGCATTAGTTAGGGACGTGGTAATAGTTAGGGACGAGGCGTTAGTGTTAGGATCTTTTGGGGAAACGGCAACTCCTACCGATGTCACGGTTGCCATTAAGAAACGTGGCCGGCCACAAAAAGTTAAGCGCGGGCGCCCAACATTGTCAACAATAGGTAGTCCTGAATTAAATCGCGGTCTTTTGAAAGCTAAGCGCGGGCGCCTAACTCCATCTGCCACTAGAAAAGAACAGCTTCGCATTGCGGCTGTTAAATACCAGGAATCGCATCCTGAAGTACATAGGGAAGCCGCCTCACGTTACAGTCAAATCCACCCCGAGATTAATAGGGAATCAGTAGCTAGATACACCGCAACGAACCCGGATGTTCATAGGGAAGCCGTTAAGCGTTATAGTCAAACCCACCCCGAAGTCAATAGAAATTCCGTGGCACGTTACAGTCAAGCGCATAGCGATATTTTACCATTAATTCGTAGAATCCGGAAGGTTGGACCCGTTAACCTCCGGAAATTTACGTGCGTAGGTGACAAATTCGGTGACGATTTGATAAGCGTCCAACCATTGAAATTAAAAACACAATCTCTGCTCTCCAAAGATGTATATACGTGTACATTTTGTTCGGCGCCTTTGTTCGACGAGGAAAGAACTCGAACAAAATGGTGTTGCAGCTTGGGACAAACTCACGTAGACGTTTTACCTTCAGTAAGCGCACAGTTTTACTCGAACCTATCGTTTTTAAAGAATTCCAGATCGTATAATAATCTATTTGCGTTTTCGGCAATAGGAACTACCGGTCAATTTCAAACCTTCGATAGAGGGGTCTCATTCGTCAAAGTTCAGGGCAGAATTTATCATAGAATTTTCGATTTATCATATTGTCAAAGTTCGAACAATACGGCTCTATACATTAACGACGAAACCGAACGCTATAAACTGGGGAACGATTTAAAATTAAATAAGGCCATTATCAAATCAATTTTAGAATTCATAAAGTGCCACAATCCGCTCATCAAATATTTACGATTACTCTCCGAACATCCTTCTCCCGATGCGCATTTAATTTTTGAAAACACGTCGCGCCGAACCCACGGTCCGGTTTTGGGCGACGCCCCCATTGCTTCAGAAATTTCCGCTTTAATCAGCACAAGTTGCGACAGCGCACCAAGACAAGTCGCAATTTGGAAAATCGGAGAGAGTAAACCACATACTGTTTCATATTTGCATCCATCTTACGAAGCTCTTCAGTACCCACTAATTTTTCCCCACGGATCCAGCGGATGGCACGTTAATTTAATGAACAAGTCAGGTAACAAAAAGATTTCCCAAGTTAAATATTATCGTCACAAATTTCTTTCCGACAGTAGATTTATCCTACTTAGGCGCTTATCGCAAGAATATCTGGTAGATATGTGGTGCAGGACGGAGGAAGAACGCTTGCAATTTATTAGATTCAATCAAAAATCGGTAACGAGAATAGCCCGGCGTAGTGAAATTGACGAGACCATTGCGGGTGAGGGAGGTATAGTGGCCGGCACGGTTTACCTACCTTCTTCATTCACGCACGGCCCCCGTTACATGCAAGTCAAGTACCACGACGCTATGGCTATTGTCACGCGTTTGGGCAGACCAAGCTTTTTTTTGACCGTCACCTGCAATCCCCGATGGACCGAAATCACCTCCAGTTTATTGCGGGGCCAATCGTCAATAGATAGACCCGACCTTTGCGACCGCGTCTTCCAAATTAAAATGCACAAACTCACTACGTTAATCAATTCAGGTTTGTTGTTTGGTAAATTGGTTTCGATGTTGTACGTCATCGAGTTCCAAAAGAGAGGACTGCCGCATGCGCATCTGGCCTTCAGAGTGGAAGGAGGAGGACCCGTCAATAGCACCGACATCGACGCCTTCGTCAGATGCACGATCCCGTCCGCCGAAGAAGCCGGCGGTCGACTGAGGGAACTGGTCTTGCAGCACATGGTTCACGGCCCCTGCGGATTGGATAGACCGACGTCGCCCTGCATGGACGCCGACACGAAGAGGTGCAGCAAGCGTTTCCCGAAACAGTTCGAAGTCGTCACCCACACGGACGACAAGGGCTACGTCCACTACAAGCGCCCTTCCGCCGATTCCATCACGCTTCCGTCCGGCCGAGTGGTGACCAACCAATGGATCGTACCCTACAACGCGGCGGTTCTTCTCTTAATGGAGTCGCATTGTAATTTGGAAGTCGCTACCGGAGTAAAAATTATTAAATATTTGTACAAGTACATCTATAAAGGTCCCGATCATGCGAAAGCGGGCATTTTTAACTCCCCTGAACTGAACGACGAAATCGAGAATTACGTAAATTTTAGGTATGTCAGTGCGTCTGAGGCAGCGTGGAGAGTATTCGAATTCGATTTGTGCTGTCGTCAGCCAAACGTAGTTGCTTTGCCAGTACATCTTCCCAACGAAGATTCAGTAATTTTCAGACCCGGCCAGGAGCGAGAAGCTCAGGCTACCGCGTACTCGAAACTCGCGGTCTACCTCAACCGACCTGACATACCGGAATTGCAAAATTTAACATATTTGGAATTTTTTGAAAGTTACAACGTCGATAGCAAGAGTCGTGAGCACGCGATCGTACCCGTCATCGTTCATCCGTCCGGTAAGCATTTTATTACTAGGAGAGTCCGCGGAGCTTGTGTTGCGCGTATTCATTTCATATCGCCGACTTTGGGCGAATTGTTTTTTTTGAGAATGTTGCTCTTGAGATTTGCGTGCAAAGGCTACGAAGATCTCCGTACGGTAGACGGTGTTGTGCAATCTACGTTTCAAAAAGCCGCCTCCGCGCGTGGTTTATTGGAAGATCAAGACGAGTTTAAGCAGGCCTTGATCGAGGCGTCCGTTTTCAAGACCGGAAGAGGCCTTCGACAATTCTTCTTTGCGCTGCTGATATCCGGAGCCCCAGTTTCCATGTTGTGGGAAGAGATGCGAGACGCGCTGTGCGAAGATTTTTTGGAGAGGTTACCCACCAACAAAGAGCAGGCCTACGTGCTGGGCTTGTGCGAATTGGATCGACTTTTACGTGCGCACGGCCGAACTTTGCTCGATTTTGGTCTTCCCGACGTACCCGACCAAACCACGGAACTCGGTAGGGAGGCGTTCCGATTTTCGGCATCGGAGTGCGACGCTTTTGTGCAGGAGTGGGAGCCCAAACTCAATGCCGAGCAGCGGTTCGTTTATAACCGTGTCGTGTCTCAGGCATGCGGCGCAGTCGGGCCTAATCGATCGCTTTTTATCGACGGTCCGGCCGGTACGGGTAAGACGATCCTGCTCAACGCGATCACCGCCAAGGTGAGATCGTTGGGCCGCATCGTATTATGCACGGCTTCGACCGGCATCGCGGCTCTCAATCATCAGGGGGGAATTACGGCCCACTCGATGTTTCGGCTGCCTCTGAAACCATCCGATGCGTCCGTCCCGTGGGGCGTATCGGGCGGGAGTCAGAGGGCCGAACTCATCAGACGTGCGGACCTAATTATTTTGGACGAGGCTCCCATGATGCATAAAACCGTCGTGGAAATTTTACAGCGCGGTTTTAAAGATTTGCACGACACCGATCTACTTTTTGGCGGCAAACTGGTTGTGTTTGCGGGCGACTTTCGCCAAATTCCCCCCATCGTTCAAGGTGGGTCGGTTCAGGACGTCGTTGCAGCGTCTCTCAAGAATAGCATTTTCTGGCCAATGGTTGCGAAGGTATCTCTCACGATTTGTCAACGCGCCAAGGACGACCCGGCGTATTTCCAATCGACGCTCGCCATCGGCGAAGGTCGAGTGCAATCGCGCCGGGTGGACGACACCGCCGTAATTCCCCTCGAAGGAGTTTCGTTTGTCGAGACGCTCGAAGATTTGATTTCATTTGTTTACGCACCGGAAGTGCTTGCCGATCCGGAGCAATGTTGCCAGCGGGCAATATTGTCCGGCACTAACGACAATATTCGTCAGATTAACGACGAAATATTAGAGCGACTCGACGGCGAAACGACTCATTCGTACAGCGCCGATTCATGCGTCTTATCCCATCAAAATCAAGATGCTCATCGTTTTATGGACTCGGTGATCCTAAATAGCATAGTTCAATCGGGCGTTCCCGATCACGATTTAAAGTTGAAAGTTGGCGCAGTAGTTATTTTAATTCGCAATTTAAGTTTTTTGGACGGTTTGGTTAACGGCACCAAACTCATAATAGTCAAAGTCACCCGATTTTTTATCGAAGCTCGAGTTCCTCAGGCGACCGAGACCGTACTCATTCCTCGAATAATATTTCAATTTACGATAGGCCATAACGGAGTGGAGATGATGCGCAGGCAATTTCCTTTAAAACTCGCATACGGACTTACGATCAACAAGTCGCAGGGCCAAACCCTTTCCCGCGTCGGTGTCGACTTGAGAAACGACGTGTTTAGTCACGGTCAGCTCTACGTGGCTCTAGGGAGAGTGCGTCACACCGATGCGATAAAGGTTTTGGTTCCTCGGGAGAGAATCATCGATGGCGTCGCACATACCTCCAATATTGTCTATCGTCAATTATTGTTATAAATAAGATTCGATGAGCGAGCATTCACGTCGACTTTCAATTTTAAATCTTTGCCAATTGTTTTAATTTGTACGCGGGTATGTTATTCGATACCTTTGAACTTGAATCGGCATTGTACGAGCGGCAGGAAACACCAAATTTTGATGTAAATATGTAAACCGATTGTGATGTACATAGTAAAACCCGATTTGTGATGTAAATAGAAAAACCCGATTTCGACAAACCCGATTGTGACTTGATATCGTTGATCATTGATTTAGAAAAAAAATGCACCCTTTTCGTAATTCAATAACTTTGTAAATATTTTCATTAGTAAATGTCATAAATTAGTTGGTGCATTTTTTGCTCGAATTCGTGATCAACGATATCGTGGATTAGGTCTATTTGGAGATACCACGTTAAAAAAAGCGCGCCGCCGGCTCTACCTCAAAGGTGGTGAGGAAATGAGCAATGTTATTTTTTAGTTTCGTCTTCGAATTTCAATTAGCGTTAATCGGATTCGTGTTACAGCTTTAAGGTAACATATTTTATTTTCGTGTCGTGTTGGAAACTTTAATTTTTTCCGACAATTTTAATCGAATTCGTTTCACAGGTTTTCAAAAGAATAAAACTACCACGACAACATTCGTTTGTGCAGGTCGGCGTCGAAAACTGCATAAAGCGGATGCGTAAAATTTCAACTTTTAAGGTAACATATTTTATTTTCGTTTCGTGTTTGAAACATTTATTTTTTCGTATTTATTTAATTTTTTAAAACAATTTTAATCGGATTCGTTATACGGTTTTAAAAAAGTTAAAAAAGCACGGCAAAATTCGTCCGTGTCGATCGGCATCGAAAACAAAAATTGCGGTCGAGTTAAATTTTCAAGTTTACGGTAATCATATTTGATCGGGGAGCGCACTGTAAAATTCACATCGTGTGGCCAAGGCGTCCGGCCGGGCCTCTCGCGTTGATCAACGAGACCCGCTTGAATGTGAGTGCTGGGAGTGAATATAAGAATTAGTAGGATATTTTTTGAAATTCGATTTAAAAGTTTTAATTAATTTTACTAATATTGTAATTAACAAGTTAATAGGTGTCGACAAAAATTTATTCAAAATAATTTTCTTATTTTTCAAACACCTGTAAATTTCATAATTATATTATAATAATAGGCGGAAAAAAAATTTGAATTTGTTATTATTAATTAAAACTCCAAAACCGAAAATACGACTTATAATATATTTTAAAGTTTTATGGGGAATTCCGACCGAATTTTTACTTTAGTCGGGTTTCTTTCAACTTTTCCTTCGAGCCATTTTTTAATTAGTTCCTATTTGATTAATTTTTTCGATTAATTTTAATCGAATTTGTTTTACAGTTTTAAACGAATCAAAATTACACGGTATAATTCGTTTGTGCAAGTCGGAGTCGAAAACTGCAAAATGCGGATGCGTAAAATTTCAACGTTTAAGTTAATATTTTATTTTCGTTTCGCTTTTGAAACATTAAATTTTTCGTATTTCTGTAATTTTTTTGAACAATTTTAATCGATTTAGTTATACGATTTTAAAAAAGATAAAATAGCACGGCAAAATTCGTTTGTGTCGATCGGCATCGAAAACAAAAATAGGCGGACGAGTTAAATTTTAATGTTTTCGGAAATCATTTTTACTCGGGGAGTGCAATGTAAAATTCACATCGTGGAGCCAAGACGCCCGGCTCTAGGCACCCGCGTTGACCAACGACCCGATTGAATGTGAGTGCTTGGTGTAAATTTAAGAATTAATTGAAAATTTTTTGAAATTTCGATTTAAATGTTTTAATTAATATTTACTTTAATTGTAATTACCAAGTTAATAGATGTCGACAAAAATTTATTAAAAATAATTTTTTATTTTTCAAACACCTGTAAACTTTGTAATTATAATAAAATATGAACGTCAAGAATAAGTTGAATTTCTAATATTAATGAAAAGTCCAAAACCGGAAATACGACTTTTAATAATATTTTAAGGTTTTATGGAGAAATCCTACTGATTTTTTACTTTAGTCGGTTTCCTTTCAACTTTTCCTTCGAGCCTTTCTTTAATTTTTTATATTAATTGTAATCGCCTTCGTTATACGGTTTTAAACGAATTTAAATAGCACGGCAAAATTCGTTTGTGCAGATTGTCGTCGAAAGCTACAAAAATCCGATGCGTACAATTTCAAAGTTTAAGGAAATATTTTATTTTCGTTTCGTGTATGAAACTTTAATTATTTCGATCAATTTTAATCGGTTTCGATATACAGTTTGAAAAGAATTAAAATAGCAAGTCAAAATTCATTCGAAAACAGAAACAGGCGGACGAATTAAATTTTAAAGTTTACGGTAATCATTTTTGCTCGGGGAGTGCACTGTAAAATTCACATCGGGGAGCCAAGGCGCCCGGCTCTAGGCACCCGCGTTGACCAACGACCCGCTCGCAAGTGGGTGCTGGGTGTAAATTTAATAATTAGTTGCAAATTTTTTGAAATTTCGATTTAAAAGTTTTAATTAATATTTACTTAAATTGTAATTACCAAATTAATAGGTGTCAATAAAATTTTATTAAAAATAATTTTTTATTTTCAAAACACCTGTTAACTTCGTTATTATAATAAAATGTGGACGGGAAGAATAAGTTGAATTTCTTATATTAATCAAAACTTAAAAACCGGAAATACGTTTTATGGGGAATTCCGACCGATTTTCGACTTTTTACTTTAATGGAGTTCCTTTCGACTCTTCCTTCGAGCTTTTCTAAACCAAATCAACGATCATCGACTACTTTTACGGTTATCCTTGCCTCCGAGAGTACACCCTAAATCCCCCGACGAGTGGCCCACACCGCCGGCCCTGCCTAATCGAAACTTTCGACGCCAATCGGCACCCGTTTCTAAACATTCTTTCCGAAAAGTTGCGAAATCACTTATCCCAGTCGCCACGTCGATGGGTCGAAAAAAGCACCGTCAAGTTGAAAATGTGCGGTTCGGTTTGTGAGGCCGCCCGGGTAGGCGGTGTGAGTTGCGTTTGCATCGATGCGCCGCAAAAGAGAAAAAAAGTAAAAACTCGAATTCGGCCATCGTCGACGGAAAGATTTGGCACGTCGCGTTCGGTATCGGCGGTTCGGTGAGGCACAAGGCCGATCGCCCATATCGATCCCTAATTATTAGTGGGCCGGCGAGATCGATAAGAACGGATCGCCAACGATGCCCACCCTGTGAGGCCAAAGGCCGAACAACTATATCCGACGAATGCCAACGATGCCCACCCTGTGAGGCCAAAGGCCGAACAACTACATCCGACAAATCTATTAGGTTAGGCGGCCGCTCGGCCGCCGTAACCTACTAGTCTCTTCATATACCTGCTCGGTTGCACTAAACACAAGGTAACCGCGATGGTTCCGAGGTAAACGATCCGACTTATCATTAATCGTTATTAAAAATGCGATGATAGATACTTAAGAATGAAAAATATTAGCGTTATAATTCAATCATTTTATTGGTAAATTGTTGATAGATAAACATAAGAATTTGACGGGTAGCAAAAAAAATTCCGATAACATTTTTTTTTTTAATTAAAAAGAAAATTTAACTCTGGAGGAATTGAACCTGGACCGACTGGATGATAAGTCGTTTCGTTTACCTCGGAACCATCTCGGTTTCCTTGTAATTAATGCAACCGAGCAGGTATATGAACAGATATTAAATTTTCAACTTTGTTTTTTTCGGAAACAGCTTCGAGTTGCGCGCTGTCGCTTGGCCTTGAGTTTGTTATTACGAAGTACTTTTCTACCCCAAAAGTGCGTTAAAATCCGTGACCCCAAGGTCAAATCCTCTCCTTGTTAGTGAATTAAGAATTTATTTATAATTTTTGATACTAAATATGTAATAAAAACATTTCGACTCAATGAATTTAGCCTGCCTGCATTTTTCTGCAAAATCAGAGCCGAATAATAAATTTTTCAACTTCTTGTGGTGCTGAATCGTTTCTTTGGAAAATTTATAAAGTCGGAATTTATGTGTTTGGACCGGTTCTGGAATTTTGTAAGAGGTGTTCCTTCAACTAACATAAAGCTAATAAATTGATAACATAAAGCTATTTGCGAATATTTCCTGTATGTTTTATTTGTTAGAAATATTCCACTGTTCGAGTGGCAAGGTCTGTGGCTATTCTTGGTTTTCGCTAATTTCCTTGGCCGTTGAAAATCCAGAAGTATTTTTCAATTAATGTGTAGGGAAGAATGATTGTGGCTAATGGTAGCATGGTAATCTATCTTTTTTTAAGCTATGGTGCAAATGTGACTTCGATACACCTTTAGGTTTCTGAGTTTACCTAAGCCTAACAAGCGCACTAACGATTTTTATATATAAATAATTATAGATAGATGTTATAGGTTGTAGATTAACATTTTGATCAATCAGCTTTATAAAATTCTTTAGAACAAAACAACTGAGAGCAGATATTTATATGCGCTAGTTTCCAAGTTGTTGATGTTGTAAGGTGTAAATTGAACATTAAGCAATCACCTGCTATGAAATTTTGTAGAATGTAAAAGCAACTGAAACCCGAAATTTCTCATGATTCCAAGTTGTTAATGTTATACGTTGTAGATTAATATTAATAATATCAATAAATGAAATTTTGTCGAGTTTCAAAACAAATGAGAACAGATATTACTCATGCTTCCGAGTTGTTAATATTATAAGGTGTAGATTGACATTAACCTTTTATCAGATTTTGTAGAATTTCAAGACAACTGAGAACAGTATATTACTTTTGTTTCCTGGGGCGGTATTCTGAGGTCCTCGCTTTTGGAGAAGCGGAGCGACATAACTCTCATATGGCTGTCATTTAAAGCGAGTGGAGCGAAAATCGTAGTAATTCGTATTCTCAACCGCTAAGGGTCACCACCGCTTTTGCGGCAGTTTTTGTTACCAACAGCTGTCAACTTGAAGTTTATAGGTTTATAACCTACAATTTCTGTTGTATGTCGAACATTTTGGCATTTTTAACATAAAATGCAATGTTGCCAAATTTTTCCACTTTTAAGAAAGTGAGTGGAGCGGTATATGAGAATACAAAATTACCGCTCCACTCGCAAACAAACCGCTCGCTTGGAGTGGAGCAAGTTAAGAATCGCTGCCCAGGTTGTCAATGTTATAAGGCGTCTTTTCTTCTTAAGATGACATCTTCTATTTGGTGATTGGAGGTTGGTGATTAACTTCTCAATTATTTATTGAGAGGCGACCTTTTTAGTAAAGTACCTCGGTGGTTTGCTATTGCCTTCCAAGCGAAGACTATTAGGATTTTTATTTCGCCCGTGATCAAACCGAATTTAGCGGATTAACAGTCGACACACTTAAAACGTCGAGTCATAACCGCCTTATAAGGTGTAAAATGGAAATTTATTATCACTAGGTAGTTCTTAAATTACGAAATTAATTAAAAACTTTTGGTTTTACAACACCACAATAATTGAATTGTAACTTTTAATTCAAATAGTTTTATTATAATTACTTATATTTACAAAACAATATTATTATATACGACAGGTATATTATAAGTACATAATAAGTAATCGCTGGATATTCGGTTCACCGAACTAAAAATAATAAGTATTTGTTCCAATGTTAAATTTTAGGTAGTCGCACTCCTCTTCGATTAAGCTCTGTCACACATCTTCTTCAGAAAAGCTAAATAAAATAATAATCCAAATTAAAAAGTCAATAACAAAATTTATTAGAAAAAATTTTGTTTACTTTACTTTTTAAAAACACTTTTCCTCATGCTAGGACCACATCTATGTCTAAGTAATGGTTAACGTGCATTAATATATATTGTCATATTTTACCTCCAATCAACCAAAAAAATTGGAGGTATGGTTATCGAAAAACAAATTCAATTTTTTTTACATTTTCGAGTTCACCGTGTTCAGAAACATAAAGATCTGCAAAAAATAAATAATAAATTTTTGTGTCGGTCTGTCGCCAGATTTTGTCCCTCGATTTATTCCTGAACCATCTAACCAATCAGGACGAAATTTTATTAAAATTAAATTCATTTATAGTTTATTTAACTTTGTTTATTTTGAATTTATTAATTTATGAAATTTGGTATGGTGTATGGTGGTAGGGTAATCGTAGAAAAATGAAAATATCGCAATCTGTCAATGAGGAATGCCACTAAAAGAAAATGATACAAGATTTTAAAAAGCGATCTTGTCTTGTGAAAGGATATTTTAAAGACCTTGAACAGCTATATCCAGAATAGGTGTATTGGATTATGGAGGTAAAGTAAATAAAGGGCGTTAATAAGTTTCATTTGTTTAATAAAAGTTACTAGCGTTCTTCACGAAGTTAAACTTAAGAGTGAAACTAATTATTTTAATATTTTAAAATTTGGAAGAATTTGGAAGTCCTGATCTGAATCCTTGAAATTATATGTAAATTGTGATCAGTACATGAAAATATGGCTTGTAGTAAGCCTCACAAAAATATCGAGATTCTTAAACGAGATTTGGTGAAAACATCAGCATGTGAGATCCATGAAGACGCGCGTTTCAATTAGTACCTACTTGTTACATGTAATTTTTTACTGCATTTATCCACTGTACATACGTTTTTCAATTTTTTCCGCCGTGAAATGTTTGTACATAATTTTTGATGATAACATACGGAATTAATTGTTTATTTAATTCAAATTTTTTTTATAAATGGATTAATTTATATTTTGGTACAATTTTGAATATTTTTACCTGTAAATTGTGGGATTACCAACGTTATTTCGTAAAAAGAAAAAAAATTATATTTGATTTTTTAATTGAATTAAAATAGTATATTCTATGTAACAAGTCTGGAATTCGGCATATTCTGCACGAGTGCAGAATAGCCATTCCAAACGTGTCCCAGACTATACTTTCTATACGACTGTTAAAATAGTAAAGAGTGTAAGTTTTGACCGTAATTGCAAAATAGATGACATTAAATTAATACAACTACGATTAACATAATTTCAGAAATTCCTTTAGAACGGTCATGAGCACAGTGAAGTAATTTAAAATTGTGTACAATAACCATTAAACAAAGAATAAAATATAATATTACCCAAAAAATTTGTTAATTCGCTATTATGTCGTAGTTTTGTTTATGCTATGAATTTTTGGTCTGCCATGGTTCCTACTATTAGTCCGGGAGCGTACATGTTAACTAAACCATAAGGTACAAAATTTTTTACCCAAACGTTTTGAAACTTTTTTTCCCTGCAGCTCCCTTAATAAGCGTCGGATCTCCATTTGCAAAAAAATAATACGAAGAAAAAGATGAATCGAATGGAAAAGGATTTTTTCCCTAAAATCAATACTTGGCCCGCGATGATCGTATATAAATTCTGGAATTTGCAGCTTAATTTACGGGCAGATAATTTACTTGTAGTATGTATTTAAGGTTGTTAAGAAGAGGGGTGGGGATAAGCTGTGGTGGAGACTCTGCCATATGCTAAATAAATACATAAGATAATGTATTCACTGCCAACTTCAAATAAACAAAATTTTAATAATTAAAATAATGAAAATATGTTTATTTTAATTGAAAATACTTAGTTTTTAATAATTAACTTATAAATTTTATTAATTTAAAAAGTTTTGGTCAGTTAAATTATTTTTTTACTAATTTCAAAAAACTTTTCTTGATAACTATCAAATCTAGATAGCTTTTGTGCTAATCTTAATTTTCTCGGAAACTAAAAACAGGACTTTTTTAAATTTGGTACACTTATTTGTAACACTTGCATAAATATTTTGGAAAATTTTTGTAATGATGACATTTCTGAATGTCGAAGTAATGACAAACCCGTATCTTGCATTTACCTCAATGTAAAAACGTAACTTTGACATTTTTTATCTCGATAACTAAGAACAGGATTAAGTTCAAACTTGGAGAGAATTTTCTTTATTATACTAATAATATACTATCTCATATACAGAAATTTCCTTCTTAACAACCTTATAATGAGTAGTTGAGTAGTTGACTTTTTTTCTATCGATTATTATATTATTATTAAGAATTAATTGATATGACTTAGTAGTCGTACAGAAAGTATAGTCTGGAGCACGTTTGGAATTCTTAAATTTACAACGGACGCGCATGTATGGATTAACTAGAACCCGAAAAATAAACTATAAAATATAAATAACCCCCCACCGTAGGAATTTTTTAAATCGCCACTGGTATAGAGAACGTAATTAATAAGTTGCTCAAAGCATCTAAATCATCTGCTGACATAGGGTAAACTTGCCTAAATCGTACTTGCTAAGGAGAAACTGTCATAAATGTCTAAAAAATTAATGAAAAAAATTAAATTTGCAGCAACTTTAATTAATGCGGCTAATATTTGAACATAATAAAATATAAAATAACTTATTTTGACATAACAAAAAGGAACAATTAAAAAACATTACAAACATACGATTTAAGATGATAGCTCCTAAATCGTACTAGACTATGCCGAAATCGCACCATGGCCACTTTTGCCTTTTGGTAACCCAAATTTTCTTTTTAAATTATTGCATCCTTTTTAACGCACGGCACCTAAAATTTTAAATATAGAACGGGACGAAAAAGCAAACGTAAGTGACGTCAGTGACGACCAGTGCGCATCGTCAGTTTGTTAACATTTCCCTCTTATAACCTTACAATATTGTGCTATGGATTCCCCCACGTGAGTCATGTATCATTTTCCTAACTTTTAAGTAAATAACCATTTCCTTAATTTTCAAAAATTCTTAGTCCTACACTCTCAAAATATTATTATTATAGTGTTTTGTTTAGATTTTGTATAATAGTATTACATTTTATGTATTACATGGTAAATTTACCACAATATTTACTTGAAATTTATTTTTTACGTTAGTTTCTACTTGGATGTAAATTTTATTTTAATTAGAAATATAAATAGATATCTAACAACTACTAATTTTGTATTTTTTAAAATAATTTCCTAATAACAATTTACTACGATATCAAAATTATATTAATAATAATTGGATTTTATTTATACATAGCGTAAAAAGCTTCGCTTTTGTCGGGTGTCCCACGACACCTTTCGATTTTATTTTTTTTTCTCGAAAACGGTAAAATGGAGAGACCTGCGGTTTGCGCCAATCGAAGGAGAATAAAGCCTTACTAGTATAAATATTTTTTTATACTAAAAAATTTTAAGTTTTCCTTCTACATCAAAAAATATTGGAAAGGGTAACCTTTTTTTGAGACACTTTTGCTAATTACTCCAGAACGGCCCAATAGATCAAAATTCAATATAACATTTCATAAAATTAAGAAAAAGAGAAACTTGCTGCCTGTAGAACGATTACGATACAGGCAGACCTGTTTTCTTTATATATTTGTTTATTAACTATAAATCTTATTCAAATTTTTGTGCGCGTGCCGAAATTAACTCTAACATTCGTGAAATTTGTTTTTTTTTTTAATCAATAAATTAAATTAAAACCTGTGAAGTCTCCTTTTTGATTGATTATTGCCCTTGGGACATATTTGAACGGCTTGCGGACACGTGACATTTATATCGCCAGTCCGCTTCATACTACATATTCGTTCGCCATCGAAAGCCAACCAGCAAGACTTCTAACTGCAGCGTAAATTGATTTCAGCGCAAGTTTGATCGCATATGCTTATAATTATAATACACACGAATTTTGTATACCGGGTGTTGACTCGAATAGCCGAACATAGGGAATTAACACGTAAAAACTTATTTATGCAAATTCCTGCTTCCCAAATTATTTTAGAGAAAAAATGAAAGACACGAAAAGAATTCAGAAATATAAACTACGTATGATAAAAGCATTAGATTTCATGTAATCTTTACTTATAGGGTCAAAAAATGCTTTTAAAATTGTTAAAATTTTCATTTATCAGACTAGCCATGCAAGTTTCCAAGGTAATTATTTCGAAATTAAATTGAATTAATTTCATGACCAGTCTGAAAAATGAAAATTTTAACAATTCTAAAAGAATTTTGGACCCTTTTAGTATAGAAACTAGATGAAATTCGAAGATAAATGTCCAAAATTCGTTTAGAGTTGTTAAAATTTTCATTTGTCAGACTGGTCATGAAATAAATTCAATTTAATTTCGAAATAACTACCTTGGAAACTTACATGGCCAGTCTGATAAATGAAAATTTTAACAATTTTAAAAGCATTTTTTGACCCTATAAGTAAAGATTATATGAAATCTAATGCTTTTATCATACGTAGTTTATATTTCTGCATTCTTTTTGTGTCTTTCATTTTTTCTCTAAAATAATTTGGGAAGCAGGAATTTGCATAAATAAGTTTTTACGTGTTAATTCCCTATGTTCGGCTATTCGAGTCAACACCCGGTATATCTAACGATTTTGAAAATCTCTGTAGTGAGTTTTGGGTGTTTGATCAATTACAACAAATAAGGAACATGCATTAATAAATTTTTTTAGTTAAAATAGCATTTTCCGATTAATCCAATATATTAAATATTAAATCAGCAAAAATAACTTCTGTTGATTCTACTTTGTTAAAAATCCATTTTAAAATTGAATGATTATTTAAAATAAATCATGTGACCATAAACGCTAGCGCCACAGGTATGACGTCATCAGGCATAAATGCCCCGAGCTCTTGATTACTCGTATGTGACTGTTCGCGCGGAACAGTAAAAAAACAGCTTATTTGGTGTATTTGGTGTATTTGTTGTATTGTTATTACATTTCGGAACAATACAATACTTATAGCTCGTCTTCTTGTTGGTTTCTGTGAAAATAACAGCCTTTAACACTAACAAACTTCAACTGTCAAAGCACAAAAATTTTAAATTAACTGCGCTTTAATTAAAAAGCATGGAGCAAGCTATGAATATTGTGCCTCGAGACGTCACAATAAAATGACGATTTGCGCGGTCGTTTCATTCTATTCAAATTGATAGATTTTTAAATATTTTTTAAATTGTTATCGTAACGAACATAAATGAATTAAATTGTATTAATCAGTATATTTTAGTATTTTTTATCCAACTACGCAATAAAAAAAAATGATGCATCTACCTTATTAACGAATGAATTTGGTAAAAAACTTCATTTATGAACCTAATTGTAAATAAAATTTTATATCGAATTGTACTAGGGCATAACTGTAAGATAAAAAATAGTATTGTGATAAAATTGGATTCAAAATAATTTTATACAATGTCAGAAAATGTATGTATAAAATGGTCAATTTTAAAGTTTTCGTTAATTCATTTGCATGCGTTTCTGGCAAGAGGGCGCTAATTATCAAAACGTCACGAAAAAATTACACAATAAAAAGTTTTGAAATTTTACTATTTAGCACCGTTTTGTCATAATCCTGTCCGTTTCTTGATAAAATTAATTGTAAAAATCGAATTTAGTTAAAAAATTTGTAATCTCCATTTTTTAAAGTACAATAAATGGAAAAATACAGCCATAAAATATTAATGTTGTAGCATGCTTCCTTCACTCGTAGTGCGTGCATTCCTGATTAGATGGTGCTAATTATGCATTTTTTGACAATAGGTGACATATTGAAAAAAAATTTAAATATCGAATTTTTTATTCTCGATTAATAATCATTTAAACAGCCCTCGGGCGCGGAAAAATATCTTGAGTATTTGCCTTCGACCAGGCCTCTCGCCTGCTTACCTCGGGCTGCGCCCTCGCGAAAGCAATACTCAAGGCCTGTCCTCAGGAAATACTCGAATATTTCCCGCTCCCTAGGGCTGTTACATATGAATATTTCATTGCAAAGGTAATCCAAGACGGTGGTTCTAAAGAAACCAAAACATTTATAATTTTTGTTGTTAATAATTCATATTTAAGCTGTCACCGAATAACACCTCAAGAAGGTAAAAATCTTTCGGCTGCTTTTAACTCACTTCTGTCATCCAAACAAGCTGAAATTTGAAACATCGACTTGTACCTCGAGACATTTTAATCTATCAAATTCTGAAACCGATCTGATCATTCACCGCACAATGAGCACATTTTCTATACAAATTTTGACACAGATCTATCTGCCGCGAAATCAAGTAAGCATGTGTCAAAATTAATTTACTTAGTTCAAGTGTCAAGTTAATGTCAGTTTAATAAAAAGTTAATACATATTTGATATCAACAAAGTTTATTATGAGAAAAGATGTTAAAAAAAATGAATCTTTATTTCGGAAGACATAAACAGAACCGGTGGACTTCCGAAAACTCTCACAATTTTCGATGGTGCTAAAGTAATATAAGTAATAACGTCGACACAGCTAAGGAATTGCAATGGGTGAAATTGTCCTAATCATTTGGCCAAATTATCGAAGAGCGCAGACGTATGGCGAAAATTTGCCAAATCTTAAAATAAATTTTCAAAAAATCGGCGAACACATCATCGAGCCAGGAGTAGTTGAAATTCCGGCAAAAATGTCAACAGGAATTGTCATGTCTAAGGTACAGGATATACGAGAATATCGAATATTAAAGATATCAATACGCATATTTTGTTTATGTTAACTCGAGTTAAGATGACTTTAAGAGGTTGGAATTAAAGTGCAAACCTGCAATACAGCTTAAAAATAAAAAGATTGCGTTGTCTCAACAATTTTTAATTTATAGTATAAATAGATAATTGTAATTTAAGATTTAACAGAATTATTCCGAGTTCTAAAAAATCTTTAAAAAATGGTCTAATGAGCTCTAACATACGTTTTAAAAAATCTCGAAAAAAAAGCAAAGTAGCACCATCACATTAGGCCAAATCAATGCAATTTGTAAGAAACGTCAAAATCCAAAAGGAATATCTTCTGCTTATAACTTAGAGCAAAAAGCTTAGAATCCGGGCTCTAATTATAAAGCATCACATTACCCGCAGGTGTGGTTCTAGCATTAGAGTTATAACTAAGTTACTACAGCTTCTACAGCTGAAAAAAAAAGCTAGATACACGTAAAGCGCCTGACTCGTTTCCTACGACGCGACGCAACGCCCCTGTTTGATAAAATAATTTAACTATAAGATAAGTTAGTATAAACTTACGTCCGTATTCAATTTGACCTTCATCATCTTCTTCACCTAAACAATCTTCAAATAATTCGTCTACTTGGACATCGGTTAACCTTTCACCTGCAAGTAAGCAATTTACAAAATTAAAAATAAATAAAACGTACAAATAATAAAATGTTATTACCTAAGGATAACAAAGCATGATGAAGTTCGCCATAGAGCATTTTACCATCTTCAGCTTTGTCATATAATTTTAAGCATTCTATAAAATCTTCATAGCATCCTTGATCTTTAATTTCTTTCTTTAATTGACTGTAAATTGGTAGTAATTCTTCAAATTTAATTTTTTTTTCTCCTAACATATTATTTATATTTTGTTAGAAACTGCCTATATAAAACAATGCATGCATACTTACCTATCTTTTTCGTAGCTCCTAGCTTTTCTAATGTTTCCAAACTGGGATTTAATTGAAGTGAACGTAATACGGTTCCAAGTTCTGTACAGTCTAATAGTCCTTCATTGGCATATATTTGAAATACAAATTCAGCTTCTAAACAAGGTAAATACTATGGTAAAAATTTTTTATAGGCAAAAAATTCTAAAGTCTAAATTTAAATTCTAAATTTAATTCTAAATTCAATGGCCAATCAAATGGCATTGGATATTATACGGACTCTCCTTTAAAAATCGGTTAACAACTTACTATACCTACTGTTAAAGGTAAAATTTTTAAGTTTTCTTCTATGAATTGTTGTTTTATAATATTTCACAAATTGCTAACTAGGAAAAAGGTTTTTCGCGACTTTTCAGGTTTAAAAGAAAAACAACCTGGAACAACTTTCAGAAATTATTTTTATAAAAAGTGCGGGCTAGAGGTTAATGAGCAGAAGACCAAATTTATGAAATGGGAAGAGAAGCGTTTTGATACATATGACCTTCTTTAGGCGCGATTAGGAAAAATAAAATAAAATCGCGGTAGTTTCTGAAATATTTTTTTCGGACCAATATGACGTTTTCGAACGGAAGGGACGTTCAAGGTCTGATATCAAGTGCTAAATGGCAGTACCTCGTAAGTCGCATTTCTGAACATTTTTTATGTTTGGTATCATTCTATTGAAAAAATGTCTCTATCTGTACAGTTTTTCAAAAAAAAAAATTTTTTTGCACTTACGAGGTACTACCGTTTAGCACTCGATATGCAACTGTCAACTTCAATAAATTTTGTATGTTAAAAAATAGTAATAGTAATAGAAGTGACGTCAGCGACGACCTAATTGGCTGATTCATGACCACGTGCAAAAATGTTTAGGCTCTTCGGGGGTCGTGGAAATTTGGGCAGGGGACGTTGTCGAGGGCACATATAACCAGAAAAATCGAAAAAGTTGGAAAAGTCATCCCCCGCCCGCGATGATCGGGTTTAAGCGACTTTTACGAATCCGCTCACACCTCCCTTATTTTTCAACTTTTTTCAATTTTTTTTTGGTAATTGGAATCCTCGCGAGAAGGACAATCTTTTTGTCGCTGGATTTTATTTTTAATTTTTCGGTTTTAACCTATATTTTTTACCCAAACTTTTTGAAACTTTTTTTCCCCGCAGCTCCCTTAATAAGCGTCGGATCTTTATTTGGAAAAAATAATATTTATAGTAAATATTTATAAAAATAAAATATTTATAAAAAAATAATAAATTCGTAATAAAATACGAAGAAAAAGATGAATCCAATGGAAAAGGTATCTTTCATTTTTTCCCTAAAATCAATACTTTGCCCGCGATGATCGTTTATAAATTCTGGAATTTGCAGCTTAATTTACGGGCAGATAATTTACTTGTAGTATGTATTTAAGGCGGGCATAAGTGAGACAGAAAATGTATAGTACTCTTTCTCTCATGCACATGGGAGCGCATAGGAAACAAAAATCAAAATAACGTCGTAAGAATTTTCAAAACGAAACATAATTTCTTGATTGTTTTTCAATTTTTAGAATCTTAAAGCTTCAACAACTGTTCTAAAGAAAATTTCTAGCCGATCGGATAATTACTTTTAAAAATACGAAAGTTTTCAAAACAGCCGAAAAATAGTTATACAATTTTACACAGATTTTATTTTTTTTAAAAGTCGTTTTAAATCAGATCGTCTTAAAAATTCCTTTAGAACAACCGCAAATATATTATCCTTCGATTAAAACTAAAACATTTAAAAAATTCGGTTTATTTTCGAAGCAACCTTCGACGTTTCGTCAAATAATTTTCTGATTAATTTCAATATTTTTATTGCAGCTTTGATTAAAATTTACAGATTGCTAAAATTTTAGTGGAGCTTTAGAAAAGCAGAGAGCGCTGTATTTTTAAATGACTTTTGTATAATGAACATTGTATAAGAAATAATTAATCTCCAAGATTTTTTATTATAAATAACTAAGCAATAATATTTTTGTATAATTAGGCTAATAAAAATGTTACAATTTACAATTATTATTCTAGTTTAGCAAAGACGAACAATTTTTTTCTTGAAAACAAATCAAGAGACCTGCAAAAAGGTTGTTGGGATTCACGTTCAATTTTTAAAACGCAACTATCGGTCAGTAAATAAAAGGGGAGGAGCTTATGTCTCCCACTAATAAAATCACAACCTTAAGGTTATTAAGAAGAGGGGTGAGGATAAGCTGTGGTGGGGACTCTGCCCTATGCTAATCCCTACAGTGATCACGACTCCCCAGGACAAACACGGTCATACCGTCGCGAGTGATACCCGACAAACTCTAGTGATCTTAGCCTTCTTCTCGCAATAATCTGTTAATCCCGCCATATCAAGTGCCACAAACTTTACAACCCCGCGTGAACTGCCAACATCACTCATTCATACACGATAATCAGTGCAAAAGAATTTTAGTGCGATAAACAATCTATCCATGGAAATTTCGCGTCCACCAACAACCATTGACATTTCTTCGGCTGCTCCAGCATTATTTTCACCCAGCCGACTGGCGTTATTTACGCCAGCAGCATATTTTTACGCCCACTGGGCTCAATGTCTATTATCGATCATCACGATGAAGGAGATAATGGCGCCTGCGGCGCCAAC
Source organism: Cantharis lateralis (assembly GCA_963170105.1). Lineage (NCBI taxonomy): Eukaryota > Metazoa > Arthropoda > Insecta > Coleoptera > Cantharidae > Cantharis > Cantharis lateralis. Next base: position 19,474,826 of record OY720629.1, read on the forward strand.
ATGCTCCGTAACCAATTACGCTATGCTATGCTATGCCCTATGCTAAATAAATACATAAGATACACCACTGGTATAGAGAACGTAATAAGATGCTCAAAGCATCTAAATCATCTGCTGACATAGGGTAAACTGGTTACCGTCGATATTCTACGCTTCCTTCCTTCAAAAGTACGATAAAAAACCCTTAAATATTATGAAAAAGCAAATTTTAAGCTTTCTTATGAGGTGAGGTAAATTAAAATCGGCCCAACGGTTACTTCACAATTTAATTTTGAAAATCGACTTTTTGATGTAAATTTTACAAGTTTACCTTCATGTTAGCTTGAAAAAGTCATTCTGTTGCCGGCACGTGTGCTCTTCCTATGTCGTGGCAATGCAAATTTAGGTGGGGGGGAGTCTCGTTTGTTCAGTGATTGTGTGTAGACGTGTTTTTCGTGCTGTGCACAAGCCGCTGATTGATCCGACAAATTTTGAAATAATTTGAGTGTTGTTACTAGGAAGCTGTAGCCGCCAAGTACTAAGGTTCGTACATAATTTATTATTACGGATAAGGAACCGTGTCTCGCTTTTGAAAACAAAGTCAACTTGTTTTAAAATTCTTTAACATTTTTATCGATTAACACCAACTCACCCCGAAAATCGTTAACGGTAAAATTCCGACCACTTTATAGCGTAAACTTGTTAAAACTGGTAATTCACAATTGTACTCGCAGCCGTTGTTAAATTGAAATTTCAAAAATTAAATATTTTTGTAATTTATCAACAAACTTCGACTTGTATAATTTGAACTGCAAGTTTCAATAATTTTTCAAATTTGTCAAGTTCATAAAAGTGTGCTCAAGTAACCGACAAACTCCCTCTTTTCGAGTTACATCTTTCAAGGTTAAATTCTTTGAAAACAACGTCGCCAACGTAAACAAATTGAATTTTTTAATTCAAATTCAAACAAAATACAAGAAAAAAGAATTTTTCAATTCTTATCAACGAACATCGAAATGGACCCCCGGACTGCCCTAGTCAGGAAAGGAGAGAAGATCCAAGCCCAAGTCGACCAACAAAAGAAAGACATGGAAGCCCTCCAAACGAAAATCGACTCCATAAAGAAGAGCCTCGAAGGCCAGATGACGGTGATCAGCTTCCGGATGGAAGTCCTCCTGAACGAGAAGGAGGATATCTACAACGAGCTGGAAGACATGGACCGATTAGCCGCAACACCAGGTACCTCCCAAACCCCAAACTCCCATACCTCCCAGACCCCCCATACACCAGACCCCCAAACCTCCCAAGCTGTAAAAAGCTCGAAGAAACGTCGACAAGAAGACCCCGACCTCAGCACCGACGACAACTTCCAAGTAGTCACCTCGAAGGCCGCCAAAAAGAAGAGGAAGCAGCTAAAGAAGCGAGAAAAAACCGTAACTATATCCGATAATGACATTCCCCCCCCTAGCTCATCGAAGAAGAGACCCATCACCTCCATTAGCCCAGCCACCTCAGAGGAGAATCTCGCTAACGCCGCCAAGAAGAAAGCATCGGACGAACCATCAGCCGATGAAGCAGACCCCACAGGAACACCCACAATGGACTCCACCATTGGAACGGCACTACCATCTCCGACCTCCCCTGCTCTAACCCAAACCCAATCATTTCAGAATCCGCCACACACCCAACGCGAAAGAAGCCGCCAACCACCTGTGATCCTCAAGGATGCCAGCAAATGGGAGAATCTTAGGAAGAAGATCCTAGACCTAGGTCTAAACTTTACGAAAGCGATCAACGTATCAGACGGGATCGCCATCACCCCAGCAACACCAAACGACCACAGGGGCATCTTCAAGCTCTTTGAAGCCGACCTCGACCCCAACAAAGAAGGCTTTTACTCCTACCAGCTACCGGAGGACCGCCCCCTGAAAGTAGTGATCAGGGGTATCAGCAGTGAAATCGGAACCGATTCAATAAAAGCCGACCTCACTAATCTAGGTTTTTCCGTCATACAGGTCGCAAGGATGTACAGCGGACGAAACAGGCAGCCCATTCCTCTAGTGATGGTAACACTAGAGAAAATCACCGCCAACCGAGCCATCTACGATGTCACCGAGGTCATTGGCCTCGGAGTCAAGATCGAATCCCCCCACAGGAAAGCAAGGGTCAGCCAATGCCACCGATGCCAGTGTTTTGGCCACAGCCAAAGGAACTGCAGATCCGGGCCCAAGTGTGTGAAGTGCGCAGCTTCGCACCTCACCCCAACCTGCCAGAAGACCCGGGATACCAAGGCCACCTGTGCCAACTGCGGGGGAGACCACCCAGCAAACTACCAGGGTTGTAAGAACTACCCCAAACTTAAACGCACCAATGATTTCAGATACTATCGAACGAATCCCCCACCAACAGGAAGATTCGCACCCCACAGAACCACGCCACGGACATCATACGCCGAGAGAACCACCTTTCCACAACCACTGATGGGAACTCCAGTCGAGATGCCATCGGGTTTCGCACCCAGAACTCCACCAGGCTTCCCCCCCCTTACCCCCTCACAACCCTCAACCTCCCAAACCCGAAGCGAAGACATCACAAAGATATACGCCAACGCCTACGATTCTCTCATCGCCACGGTAGGAAACCCGGAAGACTTCTTCAAGTACCTTGCCTACTGCCACGCCAACAATAATAACAAGTAAGTCACCCACTAATCCCATTACCCACAGGCACGTCAAATATAAAACACAAATGTACACACAACAAAGAAGACCACCATCCCAACTCAAAATCGCATTTTGGAATGCAAACGGGCTCAACATCAGCAAGAAAGTAGAACTCCTTCACTTCGCCCACGAACACGATTTGGACGTCATAATGGTAAATGAAACCCACCTCAAACCCAGCACCTCCTCGAAGATGGCCAATTACGAGCTTCACAGAAACGACCGCCAAATTGGGAGGGGGGGCGGAACAGCCATCTACGTAAAGAGAAGCATCCAACACCACGAAATCACCCGCCAGGACCTGGACCAACTAGAAGCAACCACGGTATGTATCCCCACCACTAACCTTGGCAACTTACAGATTTCATCCGTGTACAACAAACCACAAGACCCCCTCCCGGAGGAAGACCTAAAAAAGCTTCTCCGCGGACCGGCCCCAAAGATCATCGCAGGCGACCTAAACGCCAAACATCACTCATGGAATTCGAGGAACTCCAACCAAGCAGGAAGAAACCTACGGAAACTAGCCGACCACCTAGATGTCACGGTAGATGCACCCCTGGAATTCACGCACAGGGCAACCCAGGGCCCCGCCAGCGACGATGTCCTGGACATTGTCGTCATGAAGAACATCACCCTGCTCTACCAGCTGGAAACAGTGACGGCGCTCACATCCGACCACTACCCGGTTCTCCTGCACCTGGGGGACACCCACGACAGAGACGAACCCAGGACAGCCCGAAAGACAGCCTGGCCGGTTTTCCAGGACCACCTCCATCAACATCTAGGTCAAATCCCGCTCATAACATCAGCACCAGAACTCGAGAGGTATGTAGAAGTCTTCGAAAACAAGGTTAGTGAATCCATTATTTTCGCATCAAATGACGTCCCCATCCCAGACTCCAGAGACCAACTCCCCCCCCGACTAAAAGCTATCATTAAAGAGAAAAGGAAAGCCGAGAAACTAGCGCGCAGAACGTGGAGCCCTGATGACCGGCTACGGGCAAACCAACTGAGGACAGAAGTCGCGAAGCAACTCAAGGAGCACAACAGCGACTCCTGGGTCAAGAAGTTGGAATCCCTGAACTGCGAGGACAACTCCGCGTGGCGAATGGTCAAAGCCCTCAGGAACATCAACACACCGATCCCCCCTCTCCAAAACCAGCACGGACAGGCGATCACCGACGAGGAGAAAGCAGAAACGTTCGCAGATGCCCTTGAGATCCAATGCAGTCCAATCACCAACAACGTCGACATGGAACACGTCGAGGAAGTCGACCAAACAGTAAGTGAAAAACTCGCTAACCTAGAAATTACAGACCAGCCTCCCATAACACCAGCCACCCCGGAAGAAGTAGCTGCGGCAATCAAGCGAACCCACCGGAAGAAAGCACCAGGCCCGGACAGCATACAGAACGCAGCCCTGAAGGAACTCCCCAAAAAGGCCGTGGTGGCCATCACAGGTATCGCAAATGCAGTGCTTAGGCTGAGGCATTTTCCGGACAGATGGAAGGTGGCCGACGTGGTCGTCTTGCATAAGCCCGGGAAACCCAAGGACCTTGCACAAAGTTACAGGCCAATCAGTCTCCTCTCCACCATCGGCAAGGTCATCGAAAGGATCATCCTGGACAGAATCAACAAATCACTCCAGGACAACAAGACGATACAGGACGAACAGTTCGGCTTTCGGCCCGGACACTCCACCACTCAGCAGATCCTCAGACTCGTCGAGAAGATAACCCTGTCCCGCAACAAGAAAGAACACTGCAGCGCCGTTTTTCTGGACGTCTCGAAGGCGTTCGACAAGGTATGGCATAACGGCTTATTATTTAAAATGTTTCAGGCAGACATACCCCCAAGACTTGTCCAACTAACAGCCTCATACCTCAGGAACAGGAGTTTCAAGGTGAAACTCCATGGCATCCGTTCCACAGAGAGGGTAATCACGGCAGGGGTCCCGCAAGGGTCCCTACTGTCCCCCACTCTCTTCAACATTTACGTCAGCGACATCCCCAGACCATCAACCACAGGCACCTCACTTTTCCTATACGCAGACGACACCACCATCGTTTCAACTTCCATCAAACCCGAAATGGCCGTCCTCAGAACCCAGGAAGCACTCGACGACTTGGAACAATGGTACCGCACTTGGCGCATCGAAGTCAACTCGGACAAGAGTGCTGCTATCATGTTCACAAACCGTCGACTGGAGACAATGGGCCTGCAAGACCTGGACATCTTTGGAAAGGCAATCCCATGGAAGAAGACCACCACCTACCTAGGGGTCACCCTCGACTCCGGCCTCACCTGGGGGAAACACGTCACCGCACTTCGGAACCGCACCAAAGGGCTAATGGCAACTTTAGCCCCGCTGATAGGAAGAAGAAGTAAGCTGACGCCGGAACTCAAGCTGAGGCTCTACAAGACGATCATCCGCCCAACTCTGACCTATGCCGCACCGGCCTGGGCCTACACCCAAACCAACAGACTGAAGAGTATCCAGACACTCCAAAACATCTGCCTGCGCAGGGCAATGGACGCACCCTGGTACATCACCAACCGACAACTCCACACCGACACCAAACTGGAACTCCTGACGGACCTAAACCGCAAGGCAGCTGAGAAGCTGTACGACAGGTGCGCTGACACCGACAACCCCCTGGTCAATCAACTCGGCCAATACAACCCCGACGACTTCTGGCGCCACGAAAGACCGATGATCATCTTTAAACCAACAACATGAGTAAGACAAAACCAATTTTATTTTGTAACCCCTCTTTTACAGCCCAAGGCCAATAAGGAAAAGCAGCATCCCCCCCTTTCCTATCCGTCCTCACCAAATCCCACATCCTTTCCCCCCGTTCTCCTGGTAGTACCATTTTGAGGGCAAAGCCGAGTTGAGGCAGGTCACTGCGCCTTTATTTTATCGTCGATCACGTAACTTCTTTTTTGCTACCACAACTTCTACAAGATGTCAGAAGGATATTCACCGCTAAACTCCCATCACAGCTTTCACACCGAAATCTTCAAAACGGCAACACACCAACACGACTGCCGCATACACGTTCAACACCATCTTTCCACTGCTACAGCGTCTACAAACATCCAGACGGGGAAAATAGATTTCCAATTTTTGTTACCAAGCCTCACAGATCAACGTGGGAAACCGCGTCAGCGTATTTTACTTGTTTTCTTAACCTCATTGCCAAAACTGCAGACACCAGATGAAGAAGATTAAGGTGCCTACGGCACCAAATGCTTCGCATTGTCACTCCGCTACGCTACGCTACGCTTAGGTGGGGGGAGAGTCTCGTTTGTTCAGTGATTGTGTGTAGACGTGTTTTCGTGCTGTGCAGAAGCCGCTGGTTGATCCGACAAATTTTGAAATAATTTGAGTGTTGTTACTAGGAAGCTGTAGCCGCCAAGTACTAAGGTTCGTACATAATTTATTATTACGGATAAGGAACCGTGTCTCGCTTTTGAAAACAAAGTCAACTTGTTTTAAAATTCTTTAACACTTTTATCGATTAACACCAACTCACCCCGAAAATCGTTAACGGTAAAATTCCGACCACTTGATAGCGTAAACTTGTTAAAACTGGTAATTCACAATTGTACTCGCAGCCGTTGTTAAATTGAAATTTCAAAAATTAAATTTTTTGTAATTTATCAACAAACTTCGACTTGTATAATTTGAACTGCAAGTTTTAATAATTTAAAATTTGTCAAGTTCATAAAAGTGTGCTCAAGTAACCGACGAACACCCCCTTTTCGAGTTATATCTTTCAAGGTTAAATTCTTTGAAAACAACAGCCAACGTAAACAAATTGAATTTTTTAATTCAAATTCAAACAAAATACAAAAACAAAGAATTTTTCAATTCTTATCAACGAACATCGAAATGGACCCCCGGACTGCCCTAGTCAGGAAAGGAGAGGAGATCCAAGCCCAAGTCGAGCAACAAAGAAAAGACATGGAAGCCCTCCAAACGAAAATCGACTCCATAAAGAAGAGCCTCGAAGGCCAGATGACGGTGATCAGCTTCCGGATGGAAGTCCTCCTGAACGAGAAGGAGGATATCTACAACCAGCTGGAAGACATGGACCAATTATCCGCAACACCAGGTACCTCCCAAACCCCAAACTCCCATACCTCCCAGACCCCAAACCCCCAAACATCCCAAGCCGTAAAAACCTCGAAGAAACGTCGACAAGAAGACCCCGACCTCAGCACCGACGACAACTTCCAAGTAGTCACCTCGAAGGCCGCCAAAAAGAAGAGGAAGCAGCTAAGAAGCGAGAAAAAACCGTAACTATATCCAATAATGACATTCCCCCCCTAGCTCATCGAAGAAGAGACCCATCACCTCCATTAGCCCAGCCACCTCAGAGGAGAATCTCGCTAACGCCGCCAAGAAGAAAGCATCGGACGAACCATCAGCCGATGAAGCAGACCCCACAGGAACACCCACAATGGACTCCACCATTGGAACGGCACTACCATCGCCGATCCCCCTGCTCTAACCCAAACCCAATCATTTCAGAATCCGCCACACACCCAACGCGAAAGAAGCCGCCAACCACCTGTGATCCTCAAGGATGCCAGCAAATGGGAGAATCTTAGGAAGAAGATCCTAGACCTAGGTCTAAACTTTACGAAAGCGATCAACGTATCAGACGGGATCGCCATCACCCCAGCAACACCAAACGACCACAGGGGCATCTTCAAGCTCTTTGAAACCGACCTCGACCCCAACAAAGAAGGCTTTTACTCCTACCAGCTACCGGAGGACCGCCCCCTGAAAGTAGTGATCAGGGGTATCAGCAGTGAAATCGGAACCGATTCAATAAAAGCCGACCTCAGTAATCTAGGTTTTTCCGTCATACAGGTCGCAAGGATGTACAGCGGACGAAACAGGCAGCCCATTCCTCTAGTGATGGTAACACTAGAGAAAATCACCGCCAACCGAGCCATCTACGATGTCACCGAGGTCATCGGCCTCGGAGTCAAGATCGAATCCCCCCACAGGAAAGCAAGGGTCAGCCAATGCCACCGATGCCACAGCCAAAGGAACTGCAGATCCGGGCCCAAGTGTGTGAAGTGCGCAGCTTCGCACCTCACCCCAACCTGCCAGAAGACCCGAGATACCAAGGCCACCTGTGCCAACTGAGGGGGAGACCACCCAGCAAACTACCAGGGTTGTAAGAACTACCCCAAACTTAAACGCACCAATGATTTCAGATACTATCGAACGAATCCCCCACCAACAGGAAGATTTGCACCCCACAGACCCACGCCACGGACATCATACGCCGAGAGAACCACCTTTCCACAACCACTGATGGGAACTCCAGTCGAGATGCCATCGGGTTTCACACCCAGAACTCCACCAGGCTTCCCCCCCCTTACCCCCTCACAACCCTCAACCTCCCAAACCCGAAGCGAAGACATCACAAAGATATACGCCAACGCCTAGATTCTCTCATCGCCACGGTAGGAAACCTGTAAGACTTCTTCAAGTACCTTGCCTACTGCCACGCCAACAATAATAACAAGTAAGTCACCCACTAATCCCATCACCCACAGGCACGTCAAATATAAAACACAAATGTTCACACAACAAAGAAGACCACCATCCCAACTCAATATCGCATTTTGGAATGCAAACGGGCTCAACATCAGCAAGAATGTAGAACTCCTTCACTTCGCCCACGAACACGATTTGGACGTCATAATGGTAAATGAAACCCACCTCAAACCCAGCACCTCCTCGAAGATGGCCAATTACGAGCTTCACAGAAACGACCGCCAAATTGGGAGAGGGGGCGGAACAGCCATCTACGTAAAGAGAAGCATCCAACACCACGAAATCACCCGCCAGGACCTGGACCAACTTGAAGCAACCACGGTATGTATCCCCACCACTAACCTTGGCAACTTACAGATTTCATCCGTGTACAACAAACCACAAGACCCCCTCCCGGAAGAAGACCTAAAAAAGCTTCTCCGCGGACCGGCCCCAAAGATCATCGCAGGCGGCCTAAACGCCAAACATCACTCATGGAACTCGAAGAACACCAACCAAGCAGGAAGAAACCTACGGAAACTAGCCGACCACCTAGATGTCACGGTAGATGCACCCCTGGAATTCACGCACAGGGCAACCCAGGGCCCCGCCAGCGACGATGTCCTGGACATTGTCGTCATGAAGAACATCACCCTGCTCTACCAGCTGGAAACAGTGACGGCGCTCACATCCGACCACTACCCTGTTCTCCTGCACCTGGGGGACACCCACGACAGAGACGAACCCAGGACAGCCCGAAAGACAGCCTGGCCGGTTTTCCAGGACCACCTCCATCAACATCTAGGTCAAATCCCGCTTATAACATCAGCACCAGAACTCGAGAGGTATGTAGAAGTCTTCGAAAACAAGGTTAGTGAATCCATTATTTTCGCATCAAATGACGTCCCCATCCCAGACTCCAGAGACCAACTCCCCCCCCCCCCTTCTAAAAGCTATCATTAAAGAGAAAAGGAAAGCCGAGAAACTAGCGCGCAGAACGTGGAGCCCTGATGACCGGCTACGGGCAAACCAACTGAGGACAGAAGTCGCGAAGCAACTCAAGGAGCACAACAGCGACTCCTGGGTCAAGAAGTTGGAATCCCTGAACTGCAAGGACAACTCCGCGTGGCGAATGGTCTAAGCCCTCAGGAACATCAACACACCGATCCCCCCTCTCCAAAACCAGCACGGACAGGCGATCACCGACGAAGAGAAAGCAGAAACGTTCGCAGATGCCCTTGAGATCCAATGCAGTCCAATCACCAACAACGTCGACATGGAACACGTCGAGGAAGTCGACCAAACAGTAAGTGAAAAACTCGCTAACCTAGAAATTACAGACCAGCCTCCCATAACACCAGCCACCCCGGAAGAAGTAACTGCGGCAATCAAGCGAACCCACCGGAAGAAAGCACCAGGCCCGGACAGCATACAGAACGCAGCCCTGAAGGAACTCCCCAAAAAGGCCGTGGTGGCCATCACAGGTATCGCAAATGCAGTGCTTAGGCTGAGGCATTTTCCGGACAGATGGAAGGTGGCCGACGTGGTCGTCTTGCATAAGCCCGGGAAACCCAAGGACCTTGCACAAAGTTACAGGCCAATCAGTCTCCTCTCCACCATCGGCAAGGTCATCGAAAGGATCATCCTGGCAGAATCAACAAATCACTCGAGGACAACAAGACGATACAGGACGAACAGTTCGGCTTTCGGCCCGGACGGAGCAAACAAAAGGAAACAAAAGTTCCTGTGCACTGATGTCGAAAGGTGTAAAGACAAAAAAAAATCGTTCAATATGACGACAAAAAAATTACACTGCGTTCAAACGTAACCCGTGGGATAAAAAGTAAAAATAGAGCACTTACCCAGTAGCTACAGGCAAATTTACAAAAATGGACCTTATACAGAGGTACTTTCCGCCCACCGGGTTTTTGCAGTAAAGATAACAAACACTTCCACACTTCTCGGCTCCGGCACCCGAACAATTGGAGTATGATGAAGCAAAAAACGGGAATTCTCAAAAAATTGATGCGGCTCTCCTCATCCACGGAAACTTTAGCAGTCGGCGAATCGAGACAAATAAAAGAATATTATTTTTTTTTTTTTTTTATTTAACTCCCAATATTATATTACAATCTACCTATATATAGTATTTAGTAATTTTTGTGACAAAATATAATTAGACATGATGGAGTCTGGCCATTACCAGATCTCCTATTACAAATTATTCAAACGATCAAATAATCGAGTCGAATATTATTAACGATTGGATTCTCTGAGATACTATTCAAATCTAGTAGTTAGGTCTATTGGAGTGTACCTCTTGAGCCTGCGTACGGTCGGGTTGTTGGAGAGATTTTCTACAAGTTGGTTGGGATGAGTACTTAATCGTAGTCTGTATTTGGAACTATAATTTTTGATTTCTTTAACACTTAGAATTTTCAAATCTCGACGTATTAATTCGTTGGGTACATACCACGGGGCATCCACTATCAGCCGCAGCATCTTAGACTGGAAACGCTCCAAGATTTCTATATTTGAATTAGACGCAGATCCCCACAGTTGTATACCGTACGCCCATATTGGTTTAATTACAGCCTTGTACAAAAGCAATTTGTTTTCCGTAGTTAGTTGTGACTGTTTGCCAATGATCCAATACAGTTTTCGAAGTTTCAGGCTTAATTGTTTTCTCTTCGTGAAGATGTGTTTTTTCCACGTTAGACGCCGGTCAAGGTGCATCCCCAAGTATTTTGCTTCTTCAGCCTGAGGTATTTCCTGATTATTTAGTTTGACTGGCGGACAGTCTCCTCTACGCAGTGTGAAGGTTACCTGGACTGATTTGGTCTCGTTGGCCTTAATCCGCCACCTCTTCAACCATTCTTGCATCTTCTCAAGGTTGTGTTGTAATATATCGGAAGCCTTTTTCGGGTCGGTGTGCGTTGCCAATATCGCGGTATCGTCAGCGAACGTAGCGGTCATGCAGAAGTTTGTTATTGGTAGATCTGCTGTATATAACAGGTACAGTACGGGCCCCAGTACGCTTCCCTGAGGCACTCCAGACTCGATTGGCTTTAGGGTCGAATGAGCTTCCTGAAACTTCACCCGGAAGTACCTATCCTGCAAGTATGACTTCAGTATTAAGTATATATTGTCTGGAAGAACTCTTCTTATTTTATACAGTAGTCCCGCATGCCAGACTTTATCAAAAGCCTGACTTATGTCCAGGAAAGCCGCTGTGCAATACTTTTTCTCTTCGAGTGCTTTATTGATTTTCGTTGTTATGCGATGCACCTGTTCCACTGTTGCGTGTTCTTGTCTAAATCCAAACTGGTGATTGGGAACTACATGGAGTTCTTCTAGAATTGGCTTAATTTTTCTTAATAGCAGTTTTTCGAAGAGTTTGGACAATATTGGCAATAAACTTATTGGACGATATGATTTTGGATCCTCTGCTGGCTTTCCTGGTTTAGGGATCATTATGATTTCGGCTACCTTCCAATGACTTGGGTAGTGTTTAATTCTTAAGATGGCATTGAACAATTGGGTGATATATCTTACACCGACTTCCGGGAGTTCTTTCAATATTTTCCCTGTGATAAGATCGAAGCCCGGGGATTTCTTGTTGTTAAGACCTTTAATGACAGATTTTATCTCTGTGAATTTAAAATGTTTAATGGGCAGTTCTAGTTGACCTGGGGCTTCCAATACATTCTGTAGTTCCTTTTCCACCTCGATAGGTTCTTGAGATGCGATGGGTTTAAAAACACCACCCAGATGCTCTGCAAACACTTCTGCTTTTTGTAGATCACTTCTTGCCCACGTTCCGTTTTCGGTGCATATAGGGGGAATTATTGTTTGCGGTTTTGTAAGCTTCTTTGTAGCCTTCCACAGTGAATAATCTGAGGAATTGGTAGCAGTAAGATTTTCCAGGTATTTTTGGATGTTTTTATTTTTATCTTCGTTTAAGATTTTTTTGAGCTCTTTACCAGCTTTATTGAGCTTGGATTTGTCGTGAGGTGATCTGAAGATTTGCCATCTTTTTCTCAATTTCCTTTTTTCGTTGATTTTTTGTTTTATTTCTATTGAACAGTCATTTTCTTCTACGCTGGTTTTTGTGTCTGGGGTCGATTTCCAGGCTGCCTGTTGAATGGTGTTAATTAGGTGTTCTGAGCATATTTCTAAATCGGAATCGGTTTTCAGTGGGATTTTCATCATTAAGTGTTTACCGACTTCATTCCTGAAGCCTTCCCAATCTGTGAACTTTGACGTCAGTGTAGCTGTTTTGCTTTTCGGTATTATTTTTGAGCTAAGCGTGATGACCACTGGTGAGTGATCCGATGACAGGTCAAGACAAGATTCAGTCTTGGCACAATTTGTAGGGATTCCTCTGACTACGCAAAAATCGATTACATCAGGAACTTTTCTTCTATCTGTTGGCCAGTAGGTAGGTTCACCAGTAGAGAGGTAGTGCATGTTTTTAGATTGCATAGTTTTGTACAATTCTCTACCTTTGGGAGTTATGAGTCTTGATCCCCATTGTGTGTGTTTTGCGTTGTAGTCGCCTCCAGCAAGAAACCTATGTCCCAATGAATCGTAGAAATGTTCAAATTGTGCCGCTTTGATTGCGTGTTTTGGTGGGCAATACACGGCTGCAATCGTCGGTGGTCCAGCCCAGTCTTCAACAGTTAAACTGGTTGCCTGAATGTGCTCTTGTTGGTAGTGCCCATGTAGGTGGTGTTTTATGGTATTTTTTATTATTATGGCTGTACCTCCATGTGCCTTGCCGTCGGGGTGTTGAGTGTCATATCCCGAGTACTTGGGAATTTGTATGAAATTTTTCTTGGTAAAATGTGTCTCTGAAACTAGCATAATATCAATTTGTAAGTTTTTAATAAATGTTTTAACCTTTAACCTTATACAGAGGTACTTTCCGCCCACCGGGTTTTTGCAGTAAAAATAACAAACACTTCCACACTTCTCGGCTCCGGCACCCGAACAATTGGAGTATGATGAAGCAAAAAACGGGAATTCTCAAAAAATTGTTGCGGCTCTCCTCATCCACGGAAACTTTAGCAGTCGGCGAATCGAGACAAATAAAAGAATAATATGGATGAATAGAATTTCCAAAAAATTAATGACGTTAAATGCGACTCCAACAGATGGTCATAAAATGCCACTTACAACAAAAGGAATCGGAATAAGGTGCTTCCTACTAAAAAAGCAAAAAATCAAAATCTACCGCAACAAATAAACGGGAGCTTACCCAAAAAAATCACGACGAGATTGAGCAAAAATATAAAACGAAAAATCGTTTGGTAAAAATAAAATTCACCTATTAACACGTTTCAAAACCTATCGCTCTTTGCCCAGTGTTCCCTATCTTCCAACCGATAAACACAAAATAGACAGGTCCGCACTTAGCGTAAAACAAATTTATAAAAATTTGCTACACGGCCCCCTCCTAAAATGTCTGAACGGGTCAAGACTCGTCTAGATACAAAAAAAAACTCAACTGTACTAAAAAATGGGTGTACTAAAGTGGGAACCGTTACTGCCACTACTGAAGATTAAAAAAAATCTATACTTAACTGAAACTAAATTTAGATAAACTAAACAAAAGGTGAGAATTTACAAGGTTTACGACGCGTAATCCTTACATCCGCCCAAGCGTATATCTCAATTGACTGAGCGCGTAGCGCTTCTACTAGCCATATCTAAAACAATATCAATCTATAAAGTGTACAGACCACATGTACCAACACTACACTAAGGCGACGTCTACCATTAGTGTTAACGAAAGGAATGGACCACATCGGACCCATACCACACGGCTCGTAAGGGTATCTACAATACACTCCCAGCTGCACAAAAATGTTTCAGACCAAGGTAATCAGCGTCTTTGGACCGTAGAAACTTGAAGATAAAAAACAAAAAATTCAAAATTCCGACCATTTACCGATCAAACACATCTACTCTACAGCAGTACTAGCAACGATCCTAGTACATGAGATTGCGCAATTTAGAACTTCCGGTGTTCTGTTCCTAAATTGCTAAATTCCTAAATACAAACAAAAAATAATACTACCCTAAAATGGCTTAAAAGGGTTAAACGCAATAGAAAGTCAGGTGGTCGACCTACATCCCACAACCGTGGTTTCACTCATCCCTCACGTCGTCTCGTCAAAATCTTCCCGAGGATGCTGTTTCAGGTCTTTGATATGAAAAAAACCCACGTCTGTACTCCGCTCATTAACTAGTTCGGTATGTGAATGGCCCGGTTACCTCACGAACTCTACATTTAACAAATTTGGGAGCTAACTTGCTGTTAAAATCATCTACAGCTTTGGATAAAACAAAATTCTTACGCCAAACGACGTCTCCCACCTTAAAGCGTACGGTGCGCTTCCTAAAATTATACTGCGTAGCATTACGCTTATCGCCATATTCAAACGCTTTATAACACGCCGTAGAGTTCGTTCAACCGATTCATATCTTGAGCCAGCTTTTCACGGTTAGCGAAAGACAAGTCCTCCTCCCCTAATTCTCTGACGCGACCGTAGTAATCTCCCCTAACGGGAACTGTGCGACCGAGATTTAAAAAGGACGGAGTAAAGCCCGTCACCTCGTGAGTAGCTGACCGTATGGCATGGGCTATTTGATGGATGTGCTCGTCCCAAGTACGATGATTCCCATTTACGCACGATCGTATAGCGATTCCCAATACGCGATTTTATCTCTCAACAAAATTTACTTGTGGGTGGTAAGAGGCGTTGAACCACAAATGACTTACGGTATAGTCAATCATAAGTTTCTTAAATTCCTTGCTGGTAAATTGTGGACCGTTGTCCACCATACAAATTTGTGGCTCCAAAAACTCACAAATTTTTTCGGAACGAGCCTTTCGCAAAGGTTGTACCAGAAGGAACTTAGAAAACCAGTCGCACACCACAAGCAACATAGTATTTCCCTTAATTGACCGCGGAAATGGTCCCATTAAATCGACAGAGATACACTGGAAGGGAAACCGTACCTTCTTCTCACTACCCATTAACCCGCATCGTCCACCTTAAGATGCTTTAGATGCCAAACATACCTGACACCGACGTATGTAACGACCAACATCCGCACGCATCTTTGGCCAATAATATAACTCGCAGATCTTATTATGAGTTTTTGAAACACCCAAGTGAGCCGAGGGTGGATCATCATGACATTGATGAAGGATCTCGTTGCGTCGAGACCTCGGAATCACTTGTTTCTACTCAACCAGATTAGATGTAACGTCGTGGTGGTTGGTTACAAGTTTATACAAAATTCCTGATTCTATGCGCCAGTCAGGAAATTGCGTCTGAGAATGACTAACTTTAGTTAACATACGCCGATACCAGGCATCAAAATCACCATCAGATAACTCCAAAGATGACATTTCTAAAGGAGCGCGAGACAAGGCGTCAGGTACAACGTTAGATTACCCTTCCGATGCACGATTTTTGTAAATTTGCCTGTAGCTACTGGGTAAGTGCTCTATTTTTACTTTTTATCCCACGGGTTAGGTTTGAACGCAGTGTAATTTTTTTGTCGTCATATTGGACG
Organism: Cantharis lateralis; assembly: GCA_963170105.1. NCBI lineage: Eukaryota > Metazoa > Arthropoda > Insecta > Coleoptera > Cantharidae > Cantharis > Cantharis lateralis. The sequence continues at coordinate 19,490,684 of OY720629.1, forward strand.
ATTTTATTTTGTCTTTACACCTTTTGACATCATCTGTGCACAGGAACTTTTGTTTGAGTCGTTTTAACATCACTGCGATAGCAATACTGTGCGACAACTTTTTTTTTTCTACATTTTTGGATCTCCCTTGTATTTGGAGAATTAAATACTTTTTATATTACGTGGTGTTTTCTTTTTGGGAAGCTATCTAGTTGCAGGATCCGCAGTAGAATCACGCCCTGGCTTCCGCCAGATACAGCTAGTTTTTACTATCGTTGGGTTTTCAAAAAAAAAAGCTAGTTTTCCAGCGTAAGAAGAGAGTTGGGCTCGCCCGCAGTTGAAAGTTCAATTTTCGTTTCAGCTTAAGAAATTATGCACTGCATTAGGTACTATTTTAACTTAGGGTTACATTATAAAAATGAATATAAACATGTGCACGGAGCAAAAAGTTGTGGCGACTAAATTAAAGTACCTATTTTAATAAAACTGTCAAATTTTTGTTACTTCTTAATTTTGGCATTATCTTTACTACAATTATTACTTACCTTCAATTTCACTCTCTTTTAGGTCAGCCTAAAAATAATAAAAAATAATTAATCTTGTTTTACTGCGGATGAGCATTTTATTTATAAAACTACAATAATTAATGAAATATCGTAGCTTGTGAAATTATAAATCTAATAAAATTAAACGAATAATAGTATATTAATTTCATAAGCGGAAGTTTTTATCGCACGAAATTTATTTAGAAAGGATAAGTGCGATAAAAACGATTATGAAACGAGTATTTTATGCAGTATTTTCTATTTTGCATTTTTTATGGCTTAAAATTAAAAAAATGAGTCTATATTCAGTAATTGTCAATTTGAAATTTGGCTTTATTTTTATGTTGATTGGTAACACTTGTAGATTATTACCCTCGAGCTGTTTCACACTCATTTCCGACGAATCGGAGAGCCGCATTTGGAGCTGTCTGAGCGGAGACAGGTGCTTGTGTACACGTCATGTGATCTGTCGATCGATGATTGGCCCAATTCTCAACGATCGAATATTGCCCTTGGGGGCAATATTATATTGCGGCTTGCGAACACGTGACATTTATATCGCCAGTCCGCTTCATACTACATATTCGTTCGCCATCGAAAGCAAACCATCAAGACTTCTAACTGCAGCGTAAATTGATTTCAGCGCAAGTTTGATCGCATATGCTTATAATTATAATACACACGAATTTTGTATATATCTAACGATTTTGAAAATCTCTGTAGTGAGTTTTGGGTGTTTGATCAATTACAACAAATTAACGAATGAATTTGGTAAAAAAATTCATTTATGAACATAATTGTAAATAAAATTTTGTATCGAATTGTACTAGGGCATAACTGTAAGATAAAAAATAGTATTGTGATAAAATTGGATTCAAGATAATTTTATACAATGTCAGAAAATGTATGTATAAAATGGTCAATTTTAAAGTTTTCGTTAATTCATTTGCATGCGTTTCTGGCAAGAGGGCGCTAATTATCAAAACGTCACGAAAAAATTACACAATAAAAAGTTTTGAAATTTTACTATTTAGCACCGTTTTGTCATAATCCTGTCCGTTTCTTGATAAAATTAATTGTAAAAATCGAATTTAGTTAAAAAATTTGTAATCTCCTTTTTTTAAAGTACAATAAATGGAAAAATACAGCCATAAAATATTAATGTTGTAGCATGCTTCCTTCACTCGTAGTGCGTGCATTCCTGATTAGATGGTGCTAATTATGCATTTTTTGACAATAGGTGACATATTGAAAAAAAATTTAAATATCGAATTTTTTATTCTCGATTAATAATCATTTAAACAGCCCTCGGGCGCGGAAAAATATCTTGAGTATTTGCCTTCGACCAGGCCTCTCGCCTGCTTACCTCGGGATGCGCCCTCGCGAAAGCAATACTCAAGGCCTGTCCTCAGGAAATACTCGAATATTTCCCGCTCCCTAGGGCTGTTACATATGAAAATCGACATTTTAGTTAATTCATTTGCATGCGTTTCTGGCAAGAGGGCGCTAATTATCAAAACGTCACGAAAATATTACACAATAAAAAGTTTTGAAATTTTACTATTTAGCACCGTTTTGTCATAATCCTGTCCGTTTCTTGATAAAATGAATAGTAAAAATCGAATTTAGTTAAAAAAATTTGTAATCTTCTTCTTTAAGGTGTGAAATTTTACGAGGGCCTAATTGCAGGAATGATCCCTCCAATCAGAATGAAGCTAATCCAGAACCAATAAGAGCAAAGCGTGTTGGATTTCTTTTTACAAGTTGTTGTTTGTGTTTTGTTTACATACTTGCACATGTTGACTTTAATAATTAAATTGTATACCCTATTTGGTTTATTTTATTGCGTATATTAACCGAAAGCGAATAATGTCCCCAGGAAGAATTTGTCAGTTTTTGTGGGAAAGAATTTAATTCTACCCTTAGTAATTTTCGGCAACATTTAGAAGCAAGTCACGGTTATGTTGCTGCCTGAAAAAATTAAAAGCCTTCCTATGATTGATTAATACGAAGTTGCAGAGTTTTTTCAAAGAGTCTGAATTGAGATGAAAACCAGCTCACTTTTCTCCACTTTTTTTTATTTTGAGACTCGAAATAACGATTATTATTATTATTACACAGAAAGTAAGGTTAAATAGGCAAAGATTGGTTTCTGGTTTACAACAATAATTTGAAAATAATCCCTAGCTCGCTTTGCTCTAATTGGTTCTTGCTTAGCTTCATTTTGATTGGAGGGATCATTCCTGCTATTAGGCCCTCGTTGAAATTTTTCAAAAGTTTTGAATTATTTTCATTAGATGTCTCTAGCAATGTTTTAAGTCCATAAAAAGGAGGCGGCTCATTTGCCGCATACCTCAGTGTAATCTGGTGCCGAATTATTATAAATATAAATATTAATACTATTATAAAAATATAATATGTAGAATTGAAAAAATAGAAAAACTCGAAGCATCAATTTTACTTCCATTTAAGCAGTCCAACGGTAGAGTACTGTACTATCAAAAGCAATTGAAAATTTTATAAAATCTAAAAATTTCTGATTAATTTGCCATCTAGTGACAATTTTTTAAAATTAAATTAACATTGCATCTTATGGAAAATCTTAAACATTCGTCTTTCTTGTTTATAATTACACTAAATGTTTGGATTTCAGATTATATATAATTGAAATTATTATTTTAATAACATATTGCAACCTCAGTAACAATTATGTATTATTAATTCTATAATCGTCAGATCATTTATGTATTTGATTTACGTCAAATTCATCGTCGCTTTATTTATTTTATTATTCTGATAATTATTATTTTTTTAAAAAGTACTTCTTCGCATTAATTTGTAAATATTATGTATTTTATTTATTTATTTATTTATTTTTAAACTTCGATTGACGTCACTTCAAATATTCAGATAATCATTATTTCTATTTGCTGTTTTTCTAATATTGTCTTCATAAAGCTTTGAGTAACAACCTGTAAAATTTTCATTGCTGTAGATTACGTATTATTTCAATTGAACGAATGTTTGTTCTTATGGCCAAATAACATACAAATTTGCCACCTTAAAAGTAAGCTTTTTAACGCACGGCACCAAAAATCTAAAAAAGCGAACGGGACGAAAAAGCAAACGGAAGTGACGGCAGCGACGACCTAGTTGGCTGATTCATGACCACGTGCGAAAATGTTTAGGCTCTTCGGGGGTCGTGGAAATTTGAAATTTGGACAGGGGACGTGGTCGAGGGCACATATAACCAGAAAAATCGAAAAAGTTGGAAAAGTCACCCCCCGCCCGCGATGATCGGGTTTAAGCGACTTTTACGAATCCGCTCACATCTCCCTTATTTTTTAACTTTTTTCAATTTTTTTTTGGTAATTGGAATCCTCGCGAGAAGAACAATCTTTTTGTCGGTTTTCAATTTTTCAATTTTTCGGTTTTAACCTATTTTTTTTCATCAAACTTTTTAAAACTTTTTTTCCCTGCAGCTCCCTTAATAAGCGTCGGATCTCCATTTGGAGAAAAACAACACGAAGAAAAAGATGAATCCAATGGAAAAGGTATCTTTAATTTTTTCCCTAAAATCAATACTTTGCCCGCGATGATCGTATATAAATTCTGGAATTTGCAACTTAATTTACGGGTAGATAATAATTCACTTGTAGTATGTATTTAAGGTTGTTAAGAAGAGGGGTGGGGATAAGCTGTGGTGGGGACTCTGCCCTATGCTAAATAAATACATAAGATAATGTATTCACTGCCAACTTCAAATAAACAAAATTTTAATAATTGAAATAATGAAAATATGTTTATTTTAATTAAAAATTCTTAGTTTGTAATAATTTACTTATAAATTTTATTAATTTAAAAAGTTTTGGTCAGTTAAACTATTTTTTTACTCATTTCAAGAAACTTTTCTTGATAACAATCAAATCTAGTTAGCTTTTGTGCTATTTTTTAGAATAAAATCTTAATTTTCTCGGAAACTAAAAACAGGACTTTTTTTAAATTTGGTACACTTATTTGTAACACTTGCATAAATATTTTGGAAAATTTTTGTAATGATGACATTTCTGAATGTCGAAGTAATGACAAACCCGTATCTTGCATTTACCTCAATGTAAAAACGTAACTTTGACATTTTTTATCTCGATAACTAAGAACAGGATTAAGTTCAAACTTGGACAGAATTTTCTTTATTATACTAATAATACAATGAATGATATTATAGTTTATGACACTTTTGATCAAACGTGTTTCGTTCTTCGGAACTCGTCAGATAAACCTTGTTAAATAAAAGAGCTAGTAAAGTTAAATATCAATGGAATAAATTGAAAAATAAAAAATTAAAAGTCAAATCGCTTTGACGTTTATTAAAATAAAATTATACCTACTTTGATGCCAAATTAATAAAAACAAAAATATTTAATTTTATGAAAATTCTAAACCGATCAAATAAAAAAATATAATGAGAGCGAATTAAAAAAAAAAAAATATTTTAATGAACGTCAAAGCGATTTGACTTTTAATTTTTTATTTTTCAATTTATTCCATTGAAATTTAACTTTACTAGCTCTTTTATTTAACAAGGTTTATCTGACGAGTTCCGAAGAACGAAACACGTTTGATCAAAAGTGTAATAAACTATCATTGATTGTATTATTACGTAAGTTAAAATTCAATTTTTTCAATTTTATTCAATTTTTGCAGTTTAATTAACATGTACATCATTTAGATATTTCATTATATACCTACTAATAATATACTGTAAAAATTTCACAAACTTCTCATATACTGAAATTTCTTTCTTAACAACCTTAATAATGAGTAGTTGAGTAGTTGACTTTTTTTATATTGATTATTATTATTATGAATTAATTGATATGACTTAGTAGTCGTACAGAAAGTATAGTCTGGAGCACGTTTAGAATTCTTAAATTTACAACGGACGCGCATGTATGGATTAACGAAAACCCGAAAAATAAACTATAAAATAAAAATAACCCCCCACCGTAGGAATTTTTTAAGTACGCCACTGGTATAGAGAACGTAATAAGTTGCTCAAAGCATCTAAATCATCTGCTGACATAGGGTAAACTTGCCTAAATCGTACTTGCTAAGGAGAAACTGTCATAAATGCCTAAAAAATTAATGAAAAAAATTAAATTTGCAGCAACTTTAATTAATGCGGCTAATATTTGAACATAATAAAATATAAAATAACTTATTTTGACATAACAAAAAGGAACAATTAAAAAACATTACAAACATACGATTTAAGATGATAGCTCCTAAATCGTACTAGACTATGCCGAAATCGCACCATGGCCACTTTTGCCTTTTGGTAACCCAAATTTTCTTTTTAAATTATTGCATCCTTTTTAACGCACGGCACCTAAAATTTTAAATATAGAACGGGACGAAAAAGCAAACGTAAGTGACGTCAGTGACGACCAGTGCGCATCGTCAGTTTGTTAACATTTCCCTCTTATAACCTTACAATATTGTGCTATGGATTCCCCCACGTGAGTCATGTATCATTTTCCTAACTTTTAAGTAAATAACCATTTCCTTAATTTTCAAAAATTCTTAGTCCTACACTCTCAAAATATTATTATTATAGTGTTTTGTTTAGATTTTGTATAATAGTATTACATTTTATGTATTACATGGTAAATTTACCACAATATTTACTTGAAATTTATTTTTTACGTTAATTTCTACTTGTACGTAAAATTCTCGTGTTCGGGTTTGAAAAAATTGATTTCTTTTTTTTGTAATAATTCGAAAGTAAAATATAATGATATATACTGTAAAAATTTCAGACCGAAATTAAAAATATCAACGAAGTTATAGCAGAAATACGAGAGCGCACGTAATTGCGGTCCTCTGGCCGCACAATTGTCTTGTACGCTATTGTTCTGTTACACCCTTTATACCTGGGTCTCGTTTATACCTGTGTCTTGTACACAAATCTGTATGTTTCTAGTACTAAAATTGATATACGTTTAAAACTCAAAGTGGGTGCTTCGAGTAAAAATTTGTAAAAAGAACATGCAGGAAACCATTAATAATGTTGAAATCGTTTTTTCTCGAAAGAACGTTTTTTCGGTCGGTCCGAGGGGTTTACAAAATTCTACTGAACCAATTGGGCTGAAATTTGGATATGTTATTCTGCATATCAGTGGCTCTAGTAGGTAGTAGAATTGCATATTTTCACTCAGAATTTCCCATTAATTTTCTCGATTTTCCGCACAAAAAACACTGTTTTTTAAGCTTTTTTTTTTAAAGTTTGCCATTTTGTTATTTTTCAATAAAAATGTTTAAATCTACTACCTGCCAGAATGACAAGCCTACTAAATAATAATCAATTTAAATTTTTGGTTTCATACCACTACAAGTGCCGGAATCACTCGGGCCAGCAACCTACATTTTATTTTAGACCTCCACTTTGACAGCAAAAAGTAGTAATCAAATATTGTTAAATAAACTAAAAAAAATTTTGTTGTACACTTTATAACGTCAAAAATAACATATAAAAATTTTAAAATGATTGGATGTTATTTACATTTAAAACAAAATTCCTGAAAAAATCTTAAAAATTCGGTCGGAACACGAGAATACATCCTTAATTGGAAATATAAATAGATATCGATAGATATATCTATACCACTACTAATTTTGTATTTTTAAAAATAATTTCCTAATAACAATTTATTACCATATCAAAATTATATTAATAATAATTGGATTTTATTTATACATAGCGTAAAAAGCTTCGCTTTTGTCGGGTGTCCCACGACACCTTTCGTTTTTTTATTTTAGTTTATGCTTATAAAAGTACGAGATATGATACTATCTGTTCTCAAATTCGTCCTTCTCCGCGCATGACGTCACTGGAACGTAGCATTGACGATTCTCCATAAGAAATGCATTATAATTGCATGTATTTCTACATTTTTAACGCAGTTTTTAGTAATAATGATATTTATAATATGTAGTAATTGATAACTAATTTTTGTTGTTAATAAAATAAGAAACTAGAACATAATTCATTTTTTTAATAATATTATCAAACTACAACATAATTCACATTAATAAAGAAATAAATGATTTTTATTTTGGTTAATTTAATTTAATAATAGTTAAATAAATTGAACTATGAGTAGATTTTTAAAATAATGTTATTTCACAAATTTTGTTGTGCTACAGCGTGCAACAACAACTAAATTGCTGAATTTTTCATATTTTTCATATTAACTAACTTTGTTAACTAAATTGTTAACTTTTTTTTATTTATATTAGTAGAAACCTATATTTAAATAAATAAATTTTTATCTAAACTGCAAATCGTCTTTAAATAATGTGTTGCACATACAGTTACTTTCAAAAGTAATGAGGAACTTCTATTATTACCAATGTAAATTGTACATTTTGAAGCCGTTTTTCCACATATAAAAGTCGATTTACAGCAAAACTTTTTTGTCAGTTTTTGTTGCAAATTTTATTGTCTTCAATTTTGTATCTATACATTTTTCTATTTTGTCGCTCCGTTTTTGACTGACAGCGACTTAAACAAAACTCTGTTAAATACAAAAAATATGGTCATCTGTATCTTGTTAACGATAATAAACGAAAAAAAGGAAGGTGTCGTGGGACACCCGACAAAAGCGAAGCTTTTTACGCTATGTATAAATAAAATCCAATTATTATTAATATAAGTTATTTTATATTTTATTATTAGGGCTAGGAATTTGTAGCATTTGCATTTTTTTTCATAGTACTTCAGGACATAGCTCATTAAAAACAAAGTTTGATTCATGCATCACAGAGTTCAAATATACAATTTTTTTGTGCATATTTTTGCATTTTCTTAATATGTTCGTAAATAAATGCATTTTTTGTACTTTTGGGTCAGATTTCTAGCTTTTATATTCAGTTTATGTTAATTATATGCATTTTCGACATTTTTAGAACAATTACGTACGTATTTATCAATTTAAAGTAAAATTACTCTAGCTATATTTCGTATGTTCGTAACTAGTAAAATGTTTTCGCCCATCGGTAATATTGCTGAAAATAGATTCTTAGATTTTTAGGCAAATACCCCAAATACCCCTAGGTGTCGCTGTCGTATTTGTTAGTAGCCCTAGAAAGTGTTTTTCTACCTTCCAGTATAAAATGGTCCGTATTGTCGGGGAATACCTGGGGAATACTCAGTAGTCGTTAATACGTTATTTTGACGAGTAGTTATTAAACAAATTTTATTATAATCTCGTGTTGTGTTGGAATTTATTTAATAAACATTTTCCAAGTTTAAAATGCCTAAACATAAGATCTCGTTGGCTTGTCGTTTACGCACGTATGTAAGTGAATTTGGTGTAAACATTTTTACTACTGACGGCACAGTACTTTATTGCAAAATCTGCGATATAAAAGTTTCAGCCGAGAAAAAATTTACTGTTAATCAACATGTTGCACTTGATAAACATATTAAGGGTATAGAAAAAAGAAAACAACGAAAAATGTCTACATTTATGGTATTTTCGATATTAAAAGTTATTTTTAGCTGAACTTTACATTTTCAAGTCATTTTTTAGTAGCATTTTCATGGTTAAAATGCATTTTTTGGTAGCATTATTGGTAACTTTTTAACGCCTTTATTGTAGGTTTTTAGTGCATCATTTTCCTAGCCCTATTTATTATATTCAAATATTAGCCGCATTAATTAAAGTTGCTGCAAATTTAATTTTTTTCATTAATTTTTTAGACATTTATGACAGTTTCTTCTTAGCAGGTACGATTTAGGCAAGTTTACCCTATGTCAGCAGATGATTTAGATGCTTTGAGCAACTTATTACGTTCTCTATACCAGTGGCGTATTAAAAAAATTCCTACGGTGGGGGGTTATTTTAATTTTATAGTTTAATTGTCGGGTTCTCGTTAATCCATACATGTGCGTCCGTTGTAAATTTAAGAATTCCAAACGTGCTCCAGACTATACTTTCTGTACGACTACTAAGTCATATCAATTAATTCATAATAATAATCAATAAAAAAAAAGTCAATTACTTGTAGTCAACTATTCAACTACTCATTATTGAGGTTGTTAAGAAGGAAATTTCAGTATATGAGAAGTTCGTGAAAATTTTACAGTATATTATTTGTATAATAAAGAAAATTCTGTCAAAGCTTGAAGTTAATCTCTTCTTAGTTATCGAGATAAAAAATGTCAAAGTTACGTTTTTACATTGAGGTAAATGCAAGATACGGGTTTGTCATTACACTCGAATCGCGCTATAAACTAGAGGTCGGGACTTGAGTTCGTGCTATAGTAACGCCGAGCGGGGAAAGGCACTGCTCCCTCTCGACCGACCTAAAGCTCCGCCCTTTATCGGTGACACATTTTTAAATTTCAAATTGATATAATGGTTAGTTGTTGTGTTTATGAGACTTCTTGAACCAAGAAAAATCTTAAATGTGGTATAACTTGGCACGGGAAAGTACTACTTAGAGCTGTTTAAATAATTTTATAACAAAATTATAAATTTGTGAGGTTATTAAACAGCGGGTTGACACTCAATGCTTAAAGATAGGAACTTTATTTTTCAATTGAAATTCCATATGGTACCACCTGAATCGAATCCAAAACAAAAGTAACTAAAAATTATTAGAACTTTTTAGTTTTTCACCGTACAAGTTTGCATCAGAAATCGGGAAAAAATTAAAGCTAACTTCAAATCGTATAAATTAAAGCAAAAATAAACAGCTCTAAAAATTAATTTATTATTTATTATAATAATCTTTGATTATGAAAATTATGTTTTATTAAATATACTACAACACCCATTTTAAATTTCGCGCGATTTTCAAGTTAAATACATATTCATTCTTAATTCAATTTTCGCGCCGTTCAACACTTCAGTGGAGGGAGTGGTGGAGAAGCAACTCGCCCTACTACAGTGCGATGCGCTCAATTTTAATAACGCGTTATTGCTAATGGCGCGATTGCCTACAGCGCGATTCGAGTGTACTTCGACATTCAGAAATGTCATCATTACAAAAATTTGCCAAAATATTTATGCAAGTGTTACGAATAAGTGTACCAAATTTTAAAAAAGTCCTGTTTTTAGTTTCCGAGAAAATTAAGATTTTATTCTAAAAAAGATCACAAAAGCTATCTAGATTTGATAGTTATCAAGAAAAGTTTTTTGACTAAATTTTTTAAATTAATAAAATTTATAAGTAAATTATTAAAAACTATTTTTAATTAAAAAAAAACATATTTTCATTATTTTAATTATTAAAATTTTGTTTATTTGTAGTTGGCAGTGAATACATTATCTTATGTATTTATTTAGCATAGGGCAGAGTCCCCACCACAGCTTATCCCCACCCCTCTTCTTAACAACTTTAATACATACTACCGTGGACATACTACAAGTAAATTATCTGCCCGTAAATTAAGTTGCAAATTCCAGAATTTATATACGATCATCGCGGGCAAAGTATTGATTTTAGGAAAAAAATGAAAGATACCTTTTCCATTGGATTCATCTTTTTCTTCGTAATGTTTTTTTCCAAATGGAGATCCGACGTTTATTAAGGGAGCTGCAGGGAAAAAAAGTTTCGAAAAGTTTGGGTCAAAAAATATAGGTCAAAACCGAATTTTTTTTAAAAAATCCAGCGACAAAATTATTGCCCTTCTCGCGAGGATTCCAAATATCAAAAAAAAAATCGAAAAAAGTTGAAAAATAAGGGAGATGCGAGCGGATTCGTAAAAATCGCTTAAACCCGATCATCAGGGGCGGGGGGTGACTTTTCCAACTTTTTCGATTTTTCGTGTTATATGTGCTCTCGACCACGGCCCCTGCCAAAATTTCAAATTTCCACGACCCCCGGAAGAGCCTAAACATTTTCGCATGTGGATGAATCAGCCAATGAGGTCGTCGCTGACGTCACTTCCGTTTGCTTTTCCGTCCCGTTCGCTATTTTAGATTTTAGGTACCCTGCGTTAAAAAGCTTCGCTTTAATAAAAAAATAAATAGGAACTTAATTTTATAAATTGAGTTCCCTAAATTTTCATGCATATACATTTTTGATTTTGTGACACCGTTTCTGAGATGCAGGTGACAATATTTTTTGTATTTTATAGAGTCTTGTTTAAGTCGTTGTAAGTCAAAAACGGACCGACAAAATAGAAAAATGAATACATACAAAATTCAAGATAATGAAATTTGCAACAAAAAATGTCTAAAAAGTTTTGCTGCAAAAGCAATTTTTATATGACAAAAAACGGTTTAAAATGTGAAATTTACATTGCTAAGCATTTGTTTACGTACCAGAACGTTCCAGTGACGTTGCAATATGGCCGCCTACCTGCGCAAATCATATCTTGGTCTTAAAGTGCATAAAAATTTTTAACATAAATCAAAAAACAAAAAATTGTCTGAAAATATGACTCAAAATCTAGTGAACATCGTAGGATTTTTTCGAAAAATGCATTTTTACAGAAACGGCATGGATTTGAATTTATTTTTTAATTCTTTTCAGAAAAATCGCACGAAGATTGGTATAAAATCGTTAAATTTCAATTTTTTGAAAAAATCCTATGGTGTTCACTAGAATATCATATTTTGAAGCTACAGTTAAAATTTGAACTCAATCGGATAAAAATTGAAGGAGCTAGCGGTACCCAGGTTCGAAAACGTAGTTTCGAAATAAACGCGTTTAGTTGTAGTGGAATTTTAAAGATATTTTTATTTTACCTCTAATTTGCGATACCTGCACCATATAATTGTCCTTCCAAATGAAGATTATTTTCACTTCACCCTTTCTGGCAGACACTATGTGTCTGTGAGCCGTTTTGCCTCTTTTGTGAGGGTGCGCTCAGATTGTTCGATGCGTATGGGTCTGCTTTGCAACAGAAGTTATAACATTGTAAACCAATAGTTATGCCTAATTGTTCAATAACTGTCATTATTTCAGCTAAACCATCATTAAAATATAAACTAGCACAATATACTGCTGTATCAAGCACAGTTTTTCCACTAGAAATGCTCTTTGGCGCTATACACTAGCGAATTAAAACTTTCATTGGAATTTTAAGTAAATCCAACCAAGCAATGAGTTACAAGTTCATCACTGCTTATTCTTCGTAAATTGGTTACTTATATATAAAAAATTAAAGTTCACAACTCAATCAATAAAAATACATATAATTATTCGGTTCTCGGTTCTACGACTTTGCTCGGAAAATTGACTTTTTGAATCATTTAAAATATATTCCCCCATACAATCAACATTTTATATGATTCTTAGATAGTTTAATGAGCGTGTTTAATCCAATAAAAAAAAACACGAAAAAATAAAAGTCACAAGGTGATATTACCCCATAATAATCAGAAGGAACGAACGTTTGACCGAGTATCACTTAGATTGTGCATCGAACGTGCACGATTCGAGCTTCAACTCGTAGGAGGGTTATACTCGATCGTAGAGAATTTGGGCCAATCATCGATCGACAGATCACATGACATGTACACAAGCACGTGTCTCCGCTCAGACAGCTCGAAATGCGACTCTCCGATTCGTCGAAAATGAGTATGAAACAGCTCGAGGGTATCTCGAGGGTATCTGTGCAAAAGGGAAATTCCCAGGACTATAGGGAATACCCGACGAGCATTTTACAAATTACATTTGTTTATTAAATTTTACAAATGTCTAATTACCATTCGTTATTATTTGTTATTGTTTATAGCAATCTATACAATAGTACTCAAAATTTTTTCAAATTCGTGATCGAAATAGAATATTACTGGCCGATTCTCGAAAATTATCCGTTATTGGGTGCGCAGCTATATTAAAAAGCGAACGTAAGCGGATTTATTGTGATTTAACAGTAATTAGGATTTACAGTGATTTATTTGCAGCCGTCAGGATTTATTAAAAATTTAGAGGATTTATCGCTATCTGCCAGCGCAGTTTTCATATGGAAACCCGGTTGACAAATTTGGACTTACGAGGTTTTTACTAGATACTGACGCCATACTAAAAAAGTTTTCACTTCAAAAAATAGGCAAGATGGAAAGTTAGTTAAAAGATTTTCTAAGTAGCGTTTTAAAGTATTATGGAAAAGCAACAAACAACTTTATTGCTAAAGAATAAGATCAAATCTCTATCCGATTATAGTAGGTTTTATATTAGTTTATTTACATTTCGCTCAGTTAATAAAAAAGGAATGTAATAAAAACTAGTATATAAATCTAGAAATAAAATAATTCAATATATAAAATTACCGAAAATTTAGTGTTTTTTTCGAACCCAATTTTCATGCATTTTAAAGAATAACTTACCATTGCTTATGTAAACCAATAACAAATGAATGATTTAAGAGAAATATTCCCGACTTATATGTAACGTGCACTATACGCATTGCACCAATTCTAAAAGTACATTGCAATTGGAGGGGTAGTACATATAAGCAACTTTATCTACTGCGCCAATAGTGAGTTTCACAAAAGCGTTTTATAAAATTTAACCTCTGATTAAATTTACAAGCTATAATTAACTTAAATTATCAACAGTAATTTCCCAAGTGCATAAAAATAACCGATTAAATTTTAACGTTTTTTAAACAAAGTTTTGCTAAGCAATATGTTGAGTAAATTTTGGGTAGAAAATTTACGAGACAAATTTCTTCAGAACAAAACTGTTTAAAAAAAGAACAAAATTTAGTCATGCTCCGTTTTGGAACGAATGAATTATTATTTATTACAATTTACATTGCTGCAATTGATGAAAAAATTACAATTTTGAAATATATTTTCTATTTTTATAAAATATCAATTAAAACTAAAACTAAAATTAAACAATTGTTCACAAGTTACGAATTTATTAATTATTTCTTTTTTTTCGTCAAAGTTGACACAGTGTTAGAAATCGACTCTGACACTAGTGGAACTAAACAATTTGATGTTGTCAGGGTTTCATTTCTCATTTTACAAATATATTTTCATGATGTTCTGGGGTCCAGCTGAAGGTAAGGTTTGATTGCGTCTGTAGTAGAATGACCGGTTATTTTTACGAGTTGCTGTTCATCAATTCCACTTTGCTTACAGCTGTAGTCCGGTTAGAATGGTTAGTAATTTTTACTTTTTTTTTACATCTAATCCATCTTTCTGGGCGTCTTCTTGCGTCCATGTAGATATTTGATTTCTCCACATTGGACTATTTTTATACCAAACGCCAGTTTTAATCCAATCGTGTTTAATGTTTAAAAGTAAACGATTGGTATTGATATTGGTGGTTATTTTTGATATTAGTAGGTGAAACAACCATACCGGACATTAGTTTGAATTTTTTAGATTTGGGAGAAGCTATTGCTTCCAGCACATCTTTTCGAACTTCCTTGTGCCGGTTTTGAAAATATGGTGTTATACTCAATTCTTCCTGAAAAGAAATTTGAATTAAATGAAAATGTTTTAAATTCTTAAATAGTACTACAGGTATCCCTCGCATAACACGATTAATTCGTACCGTGCTTTACGAAACTGTGTTATACGAAACAAGGTATACCGTGTAGTATCGATACCTTGTCTCGTGTTATATCGAAACCGTGTTATACGAAAGCTTGAAGTATTAATATAAATAAAAGCAGTGTGTACCGTGTTATATCGAAAACAAGTCTTAAGGCTGCCGTCTCGACTATGTTAAATGTATGCACGATATGGTGTCATTGTATATTTGCTTAGGAAGAAAAAGTAGGAACTTTTAGAGCCCAATTTTGTAATCTTTCAAAAGCTAAAACTTGGCTCTTGGACCCTATATACTTTTTATTAAAATTAGAGAATCGCAAATATTCAAAATTTCGCTGTCAAATTTACAATTTTTTAAATAGCAGAAGTAGCCATTTAATAATTTTTATAAACATTACTTTAATAAATAGAAGTATTAAAAGTATTTAACATCCAGCACAAATGTTGTACCTAACTTTAAAAAAAATTTGGTAGCATTATATGCATTTTTGTGGAAACTAGAGCAAATATGTATAAATTGAAAGTACAATTTTTCTTGTTCTGGCGAATTTACTTGAAATAGTTGTTAGAAATCTACCACATTAAAAAAAATATCGTCACATCTGCCGCAATACCTCTAATCATCAGCATACCAAATTTTATGTGAATCGGTTATACATTCCCGGAGATATGATGTCATTTTCATTTTTTTTATTGTGGTAGTCCTGACAAAGATTTCTCTGCCAAAACCTTATTTTCACCACTAGAGCCTACAAGACACACGTCCAAAAAGTTTGAATGCCATCGACGTAGAAATGCCGAAAAAAATCGAGGGACAAGGACTTTTTTCAAGTATTCGCAAAAAATAGTACATTATGCACCAAGGGAATAAAGTGATCCTTTTTTACCCTTAGGGTAAAAGTTTGTTTGCACGAGGCGTAGCCGAGGGACAAAATCTGGCGACCGACCGACACAGAAATTTATTTTTTGCAGATCTTTACGTTTCTGGACACGGTGATCTCGAAAATGTAAAAAAAAAAATTGAAATTTTTTTTCGATTACCATACCTCCAATTTTTTTTTGGTTATGGAGGTAAAAACATGAAATTTTGTCGTAAAATAGTTTGTCTATTTGTTCAGCAACGGCGCTGTAGTAAAATGCTACCGATGGTTTCAAACTTTGGATTGTTAAAATTTTGTTTCGTTGTTTACATTCAAATATTCATTTAATTCGGCTTATTTAGTGATCTAGTGGTGTTCATTGTTCCAAGTGACTAGTGAGTTGTCAGTGTGAGTGTTATTCGCCCAAAACATTAAAAACCAGCATAGTTACGGACAAATTTTCGATCCACCAGAAAGTGAGGTTAACATGTGAACTTTAAAATTAAAAATGTATCGCACTCCCCCCAAAAACAATAATCCCACCCAAGTGGTAGAAACACACAATGATCCCCTGCCTAACTTACTATCGAATGACCCAACCTTTTGTAGCCAAAATACGCAGCTACTGAATCAGCAACCACCAGGGATGTACTTGCCCAATATGCAACAAATGCCGTTGGTGAACTACAATCAAAACTACCCGCCAATTACACAATATCCCCGGTGTCACAAATAAATCCATCAATCTACTACAATCAGAACTATCCGCATGTAGCACAATTTCCTAGAAAGGAAATTTTCTCGAACCAGAGTACATCAAACATAAACCAACCACAAATACCACAACAAGGAAACCAAGGTCATACTCAATGGATGCCAATACAGGGTTCCCAATCTAGTGGATTGCAGAGCCAGACTAAAGACATGGAATGGAAGAAAGTAGGAACAAAAAAGAGAAACAGAATAGATAGTCCAGAAAAGATTTCTAGAAGAGTCAAGCAATCAAAAATAGGCGACTACTGGCTTAATGCTTCACAATTATCAAATAGATTTGAAGCATTGCAGCAAAGCAATGATAACAACGACGTGGATAATGATGATCAAGGAAAATCGAACCCAGAAGAGGAAAAGGTACCCAAACCTCCCCCTATATTTGTATACGGAGTCAATAACATTGCACCACTAAATAAATTGTTGGAAGAAATTGCGAAGGGTGATTATACAACAAAATTACAGGGGAAAGAGCAAGTAAAAATCCAACCCTTGACATCTAAAAGCTATTCAGACATCATCAAGGCCCTAGAAAAAAAGAAAACCGAGTTCCACACCTACAAACCAAAGCAAGAGCGTAGCTTTAGAGTTGTTTTAAAAAATATGCATCATTCAACCGATATTAAGGACATAAAGGCTGCGATCGAAGCACGAGGATATGCAGTAACTAATGTAAGTAATATAATACAAAGAATGACAAAGAACCCCCCTCTCAATGTTCTACGTTGAATTAAAACAAAATGTTAATAATAAAGATATTTATGATATAAAAAGACTTAATAACAGCTGCGTTGAGTTTGAACCACCGCATCAAAAACGGCAGATTCCACAGTGCACAAAGTGCCAGCGTTATGGTCACACAAAAACATTCTGCTACCGCACCTCGCTGTGTCAAGTGTGCAGAAGAGCACCTCACTGTCAATTGTAGTAGAAAAGAAAGATCAAATCTTGTAAAATGCGTACTTTGCGATGGAGCACATCCGGCCAACTACAAGGGCTGCCAAACATAGGCGCCGGATAGGGGGGGCAAAGCAGGGCACTCGCCCCCCTTAGAAAATTAAATTTTTTGTTTTTACCTAGCTAGCGCTCGTAAAATATTAAGAATTTTCCTTTAAAGTCATAAAGCCTGACAAAAATGAATACTTTGCCCCCCTCTATATTTAACTTTGCCCCCCTCTATATTTAACTCTTCCGGCGCCACTGCTGCCAAATATACAAAGACCTTCAAAATAAAAAATACCCACCTCTCAGAAGTAAATTTACCCGTAACACTATCACGGAAAACCAAGCAGAAATGCAACCGATCCACATAAATAATTCATACGCTCAAACTGCAAGTAGAAATCTACAGCAACCACAAATTCCAATTCACTTAACACAACAGCCACTTACTGCAGACCATCTAGTACAGCAGCAACAAATAATTCCCAACCAAACAAATGATATGCAATTAAAAAGGAAATGTTTGAACAATTTTATGACACCCTTGGGCCTAGGTTTATTGCAGGTGGAGACTACAACGCCAAACATACATATTGGGGATCTAGATTGATTACTACCAAAGGTCGAGAACTATTAAAAACTATGGAAGCAAAACATCTTAACTACATATCAACTGGAGAACCGACTTACTGGCCAACGGACCCATCTAGATTACCCGATACTATTGACTTCTGTGTAACGAAAGGTATTCCCAAGAGCCGTTTTAAAGCAGAATCCTGCTTAGACCTGCTATCATCTGACCATACCCCCATAATATTAACAGTAAGTACCCAAATATTATTGATTGAGAAACCCTCACTCTCGCAAACAAAGCAACAAACTGGCAAAGATTTAGAACAGTCATGGACGAATCCCTACTACTAAGGATTCCACTCAAAACCAACCGTGATATTGACCAAGCAACTGAACACCTAACACAAACCATCCAACAAGCGGCCTGGAACTCAACTCCGCAATCCAAGACGAAGTAGTGAAGAATTGAGAGTATCCCCCCACCACTTTTGCTCCCCCCACCACTTTTTTTCTAAACCACACCTCTACGCCCCTGACCACACCTCTACGCCCCTGACCACACCTCCACGCCCCTGACCACGCCCACCCAAGGTCATTTCACAAGGTCACATCGCTAGGTCACCCCAAGGTCACCCCAAGGTCATATCGCAAGGTTACCCCAAGGTTACGCTCCATCATGCTCAAGGTTATCCGCACGCCCATTCTGAAGATTATTCTCAAGGTCGTTCCCAAATGTATCAAAATACATAAATAAATTAATATAAATCAATTTGATATTCTAAGAATTAAAATTGTGTAAGGAACCGCTATATTTTGGTAAATAATTGAAATTAAAATTGAATTATTATATTAGGATTACATAACAATGTAAGAGGAATATTAATTTTATCATGCGTTGAGAAGTTACAATTAATTCTATATATCTACATATTATATAAGGTAGAAGAATATCTAATTTCATCATTCGTCAAGAAGTTAGTTGATTATAATAACTGCATTTATCGCGGTTGTAATAAAATCTATAAATTATAAATTATAAAAATTTAAACATTGTGTTGTTTTAATATAATATAATAGTAGGTAAGTAAAAATTGTTTATTTATAATTATTCTTTATTCCATGATTGTAGGTAATCAATCCTGAAAGATCGAAACCCTTTCTATAACGACCATTGTTAATATCACAAGCTTTATCGATCACTAGCATTCCATATTTATCTTTCCAACAGATATTGCACAATGTTTTAAATTGATTAAAAGTCATATCAACTCCCACATGATCATCATAAACATGCTTCAAATTTGTATTATCCTGTTTAAACAAAACTAGAAAATTTGCATTATCTCTTATTAGTTGTTTAGGAATTTAACTATATGTTTGACATCAGTAAAAAGAATCGAGATTCTTATGTCTACCAAAACTGAAGTACTCTCTCATAACATCTTGATTGGTGCAAAACCACATCATCAAAAATAAATATCGAATTTGGTTTGACATCCATAGGTGGAGGTACCTCTTTTTCGTTTTCATATTCAAAATAACCGATCTCCTTTATAGGTTTTAACACTTGTTTTAAATATTCATATTTTGGTTGAAATACTGATTTGGAATATAGGTAAATATTTTCAAAACGGAGTCCGTTGGGGTGAAGAAGTAATCGAATTATCTTCTATAATTTTTTCTGCAATATCCGAAATCCCCATTTTCACACGAGCACTTTGTAACCTAAGGCTTTTAAAAACGCTCTATTGATTGGTGTTAACGCTCTATTGCTTGGTGTTACTAAAGCCTCTGAAGATTTTTGACTGACTCTTTTTATGTTATGTTTTTATGTTAGACGCTTATAATAATTTTGACGCGCACTTCTTGAATACTGGATTACCATATTATTATTATCTAGAGCTTTTTTAAATGAAACCTTATTGATATTTCTTCTCCATTGAAATCTACAACCCGATCGTTCTGATCTATTATTCTAACTGAAATATTTGATATAAATCGGACATTTATAGGTAAATAAATGACATTAGATGGGGTTTCAACAATTTTATAGCCGCGTGGAACTATCGGAAAAAACTCGTGTACTATGTGACTTAATTTTCCATTTTTATAAGAACCGGTGGTGATATTACATTCAATACCAATAGAGTTTACCGATAAAATATTTACGCTGCGATCAGATAATTTCAAACAATTTTTTGCGAAGAATTGTTTATCAAAACCCAATAAAGGTCCTATACTATCGGTTTTGTTAAAATTAATGGGTTCTGTGCATTTAATATTTACTTTTGAAGTATTAGCATTCGCCGTGAGTTCTAAAGAGACATTGTCATTACTTAATTGTGTTTGTAAATATGATTGAATATCGGTGATTTCATATGCCCCCGAAGGAATTTCAATAAATTTTTCTAATCCTAAATAGAATTTATTGTTATTACTCGATATGTTTAGTTTAGTTTTAGATAAATCTAATACATAATCTCCATTATGTTGCTCAATAAATCGTAAATCATTTTTGAAATCATTCATTAATACATGAGCGGGATCTCCTGATAATTTTAAACGTACTTCATTTTCCGTAATGATAAACTTATTAGGTAGTACCTCCATATTAACTTCTACTTGTAAGGCCTTTAGAACATCATTGAGTTTATAAAATCCTGGTGGAACTTTAAAGTCCACATGTTTAATGCTATCAAAGTAAAACTTATTATTATATTTTTAAGGAATGTAAATTGTTACATCTTTTAATTCCAATATATTGCTGTGATACGAAATTTTTGCAAAAGAGTTGTTATAAAAAAAATTTTGTTGGTCACTGGTTCGGTAAAGTCATATTGGGGTACGGATAAAACTTTCGCGCCGTGATTACAACTTTTAAATTTTTGATAGTTGGTTTGTCTGATTCTACCTTAAAGAAATGTGAATAACAGGAAAATATTGTAACATATAACACAACAACGAATACAAAATTGAAATAAATTATGGAATCAGCACTGTTCAATAATAAATTAGTTAAAAATTCAAACATAAGAGTTTAAAAATGTTGGTATGACGGAAAAAGATAAGAAGAAAAATGGACACTTCCGCACAAGAGAAAAAAAAGATAGTTGAGGTCGGAGAAATATTATATCAAAAATTGAAAAAGTAGATTTTGGATTGATTTGGCTTGGTTGCAAGTTTTTTTTGGTGCCACCAAGATATGGTTGTTTGATATTTGGATAAATTTTTGGAAAGTGAGATAAATGGTATTTCGTTTTTTTTGTTATTTGGTTTGGATTACTTGAAATTAAATTGATTGGATGAATTCAGAAGAAGTGTTAAATTCGTTGATGTTCAATAACATCGGGAAGGCTGGTTATCATTTATCGTCAACTATTGTGGGAAGAGTGAACATAGACTTTATATGTGAGTGTATTTGAATTGTATAATTTGTTATTGATGTTCAAACACAGATTAACATTATTGTCTTTCTTAATGCGAATATTTTGTATAATAGTTGAAAATTTAAATATTCATTATTCGCATTGGGAAAGATAAACACTTGACACCTTTCCTGAACGTCGAAATTG
This sequence comes from Cantharis lateralis, assembly GCA_963170105.1. Classification (NCBI taxonomy): domain Eukaryota; kingdom Metazoa; phylum Arthropoda; class Insecta; order Coleoptera; family Cantharidae; genus Cantharis; species Cantharis lateralis. The sequence goes on from OY720629.1 coordinate 19,512,457, forward strand.
TCGATATAAAATCATATTTATTGAGATAGCGTCAGACAGACAGTTAGAGAATAATTATATTTGTTTATTTTAATAAAATGGAATTTTATTTGTGCCCACTTGTATTAATTTGCCGACCCTGTGAAATTTAAAAAATTAGAGCTAACCCGTGGTGTCGGGCGATTTAATTCGCCACCATATCATAGCATCTTTTTATGGCGTCCCAACGTGTGAGGCAAAGGCAAAGTGGTAACAATTAGGTTAAACAGTAGGTATTAGGATAAATAGTAGGGCAAATAGTAGCTTTTAATAAAAATGGAAGATCAAAACATAGTCCAAGAAATAGATGGGGAAATATCAACCCCTCCATTCACAAGTACGCGTAGGGGTACTGAAGCGAATTTAACTGAAGGAATGGATTCCTTTTTACAAGAAATGAGAGAAATGAATAGGGTTATTAGGGACACGCTTAATACAATGTCAAACAAAATAGATAAAAATGAACATCAATCAATGAATTAGCGGGTATAAAAACTGATATGAAAACAATGGTGAATAAGATAGAAGATCTGAGCATTAAAATAACAGAAACAGATAAAAAATATGAACAAAATTACAATGAACTCAGAGAAAATTTTAAAAGCGAAATTAAAAACTTAGAAATTAAAGCAGTAACTAAAGATCAATTAAATAACGAAATATTCGAAATTAAAGCCGAAGTATATGAGCAAATACAAGAATTTTCATTAGAATTCGATAAAAAACTAGATCTAACCATTAACGAACCACTAATAAACCAAAAATTATTAGAAATAGGCGAAAAAGAGTTTATTAAGGTGTCGGAAATGGAAAAATTTAAGGGAGAAATAATAAAAAATTTAAAGTCATTTGAAAGTGTTAGGGATCAAAAAGAAGTAATATTGATAAATAAACTAGAATGGGAGGGTAAAGAATTAGAACGTACAAATTTAGAAAATAAAAAAATTAAAGAAAACGCGTTGTCGGAGGTTAAACAGTTAATAAACGGAACATCATCACAAATAAATTCAATGGGGATAAATGAAAATTCTGCATTTTTACAAGACTTAAGTTGGAATATCACTCATGAAAATAAATTAAAATTTTGTGAAGACGACGGAATAAACCCGAAACAATTCATAAAAAATTTATCTCAAATAGTTTCTAAGGTTAATGACATCTCGTTTAAAAAGTATAATTCAAAATACTATGATAGGGAAGGCAGAACAATGGTATGGGATGATGTACGATAGGTTTGAAAATTTTGAGCAATTTAAAGAGTTATTTTTAAATCGGTATTGGAGTGAAATCGAGCAACAAAAGGTTAGGGACAATTTAATTATGGGAAAGTATAGGGGTATGATTGACCTATGTAGAAAAAATTATGCGGAACTAAAAATAAATCAGATACCTACAACAATTAGATCCACCATATTTAGAAAAAGATATTGTTAGATATTTAGCACGACATTTTGAAGAAGAAATTGTTAATCGCATAGGAATTGAAAACATTAATACGGTAACGCAATTTACTGAATTATTAAAACGATTTGATAACTTAATTCCACATAGGCAAAATAGTTCTCATAACAATTTTAGAAATCAAAGGGTCTTTAATTATACAGATCAACAACATTCAAACTACTATCAACAAGGTTCCTCAAACCAATCAAAAGAAAATGAGTATCAAAACCGTCAAAATTTCAATAACAATTACTGCAATCGTTCAAGCTATCATAGGCCACAATTTAACAACAGAAGTCAATCATACAATCAAGAAAGATATTTTCCCAGTGAAAATGGAAATTATAACAGAAACAATCAAGGGGAAAGGAATTTCAGCAGTAATAATCATAATACTGGAGAAAGAAACTATCAATATCATGCTAATAGATTTAACAGGAGTAATGTAAATGAAAATAACCACGGAAGAATAAGGGCTGATGTTAACCGAAGGAACGAAGATGGGGAAATTCAAAATGTTAGTATAAACCAGGTCAATAGCAGCAGAAATAACAAGAAGTAGGTGCTCAAGGAGCCACTGCTTTGGATTTTTAGAAGTGGACAAACCAAATATTTCCATTCACTCGTATCAACATCCACGAGAATTTTTGAATGATGAGAACATAATTAATACCGAAAATGATAAAAACTTTACCATTTATAAAGGCCGAAATTAACAACATAAAAGTAAATGCACTAATTGATACAGGAGCACAATTGTCACTGCTAAATGAAAAAATTATAGAAAGTAACCAGAATGAATTTAAAAATTTAATTATGAAAACGAAAAGTATAAATTTAATAACCATAAATAATAAAAGAATTACTCAAGTAACGTCATTGCAAGAATTACTATTGAAAATGTGGAAATTGAAGAGGGACTTTTAATAATGAACGGATTAAAGGTAGATTGCATAATGGGAATGGATTTGATTGAAAAATTTGGATTGGTTATTGATGTACCGAATAGGATAATTATGATGCAGCAACAGAAAATAGAATGGATTGATGATATAGAAGATAAAGGGGGGAATATAATTGTAAATCAAATTTGTGGGGAAATTGATGAAGTAGAGAGGGAAGTTTATGATATTAATGAAAACAATTTTGATGGGGATGATGATTATGTAGAAGATGGGGAAAACAGAGTTAAGGGTGGAATAATAAGAAAGATTTGGATGAAGTAAAAAAGATAAATAAAGTTGATAATAAGTGGGAAGGGATGATTATAGATTGTGAAACTCAATATTTAGAATTTATAAAAAATGTGTTGCATCAAAATAAATCTTTAATAAATCAAGAATCCGGATACTTTAAAAATTATGAACACGAATTGCAAATCATCAATGAAGAATCGTTCAAATGTCGAACATACCAAATTCCACATGCATTTAAAAAACAAGTTTGGGAAGAATTGTATAAAATGATAAGAGATGGCATAATAGAAGAAGCCACTACTGCTTATATTAATCCGATCGTTGTTGTGAAAAAGAAAGATGGAAACATAAGACGAGGAACACAACCTCACAAATCCCAACGCCAACTTCCAGCATCAGACGAAGGAGATATGGGGCCCAGCCCTGGCACTCCGTCAAGCCAAGATGTTCATCGTTCATCGAAACATAAGATTATGTCTCGATGCGCGAAATTTAAACGCGATAACAAAACCTCAATATCAATCTCCACAAAACATTGAATGCTTATTAGCAAAAATAGGTAATAACAGCATATTTTCGAAACTAGACTTAAAAAATTCAATCTGGTTGATAAAATTAGCAAAGAAATCAAGAAAATTTACAGGCTTTAGTGTAGATGGCCACACATTCATATTTAAAATGGTACCATTCGGTTTGTCCACATCAGCAGCAGCCCTTATAAAAGCAATGCAAAAAATATTTAAAAAATACGAAGAATTCTGTGTACATTATATCGATGATATGTTGATCTTTAGTAAAAATGAACAAGAACATAAAAAACATGTCAAAATAATTTTATCTACTTTGAATGAGGCAGGTCTTAAATTAAACTTAGAAAAATGTGAGTTTTTTAAGAAAGTTGTCAAATATTTAGGGTACAACATTACTACTAACAAAATAGAAATTGACCAACAAAGATTGGAAGAAATTAAAAATTACCCCAGACCAAAAAATTTGCGTACCTTAAGAGGATTCCTAGGAGTCTTAAATTATTATAAAAAGTTTATACCAAATTATTCGGCAGAAACTATGCAGTTATTAAAATTGCTGCGTAAAAATGTGAAATGGAAATGGGATAAAAATCAAGAATTAGCTTTTCAGAAATTAAAATTAATCATATTCGATAACATGAGTTTAATTCACCTGGATTTCAATTAGAAATTTACACTGAAAACAGACGCGTCTGATTATGCGATATCGGCAGCACTCGTTCAATTCCATGAAAATATCGAAGTCCCAATATGTTTTATTTCAAGAACTCTTCGAGGTAGTGAAATACTTTATACTATTTCAGAAAAAGAAATGTTGGCCATAGTTTTCGCTCTAAATAAATTAAGATTTTATTTAATAGGAAATAAATTTGAAATCCAATCGGATCATGCATGTTTAACGTTTATGATGAAAACTAAATTTACAAATAACCGAATTTATAGATGGTCGCTATTGATCCAAGAGTATAACTTTGAAATTAAACATGTAAAAGGAAAAGAAAATGTGATTGCAGACGCCTTTAGTCGGAAAGATAATCCCGAAAATTTAAAAATGAAAGATATTTTAATAGCTATGAACACATTTCACTCCCGAGAAGCACCGTTTACAAGCAAATGCGTTAAAGAGTGCCAAAAACTTATGGAATTCATGGAATTGCGCGAAAAGTTAAAGTTAAATCCAATTTATAAAGGTTTTTGCTTAAAAAATGGTTGCATAATAAAAAATAAACGAAAGGTGTCGTGGGACACCCGACAAAAGCGAAGCTTTTTACGCTATGTATAAATAAAATCTAATTATTATTAATATAATTTTGATAAGGTAGTAAATTGTTATTCGGAAATGTATAGTACGATTTAGGAGCTATCATCTTAAATCGTATTTTTGTATTTCTTAATTGTTCCTTTTAGTAACGTCAAAATAAGTTATTTTATATTTTATTATATTCAAATATTAGCCGCATTAATTAAAGTTGCTGCAAATTTAATTTTTTTCATTAATTTTTTAGACATTTATGACAGTTTCTCCTTAGCAGATACGATTTAGGCAAGTTTACCCTATGTCAGCATATGATTTAGATGATTTGAGCAACTTATTACGTTCTCTATACCAGTGGCGTATTAAAAAAATTCCTACGGTGGGGGGTTATTTTTATTTTATAGTTTAATTGTCGGGTTTAAGAAATTTAAGAATTCCAAACGTGCTCCAGACTATACTTTCTGTACGACTACTAAGTCATATCAATTAATTCATAATAATAATAATCAATAAAAAAAGTCAATTACTTGTAGTCAACTATTCAACTACTCATTATTGAGGTTGTTAAGAAGGAAATTTCAGTATATGAGAAGTTCGTGAAAATTTTACAGTATATTATTTGTATAATAAAGAAAATTCTGTCAAAGTTTGAAGTTAATCTCTTCTTAGTTATCGAGATAAAAAATGTCAAAGTTACGTTTTTACATTGAGGTAAATGCAAGATACGGGTTTGTCATTACACTCGAATCGCGCTATAAACTAGAGGTCGGGACTTGAGCTTCGTGCTATAGTAACGCCGACATTCAGAAATGTCATCATTACAAAAATTTGCCAAAATATTTATGCAAGTGTTACAAATAAGTGTACCAAATTTTAAAAAAGTCCTGTTTTTAGTTTCCGAGAAAATTCTAATTTTATTTTAAAAAAGAGCACAAAAGCTATCTAGACTTGATAGTTATCAAAAAAAGTTTTTTGACAAAATTTTTTAAATTAATAAAATTTATAAGTAAATTATTAAAAACTAAGTATTTTTAATTAAAAAAAACATATTTTCATTATTTTAATTATTAAAATTTTGTTTATTTGTAGTTGGCAGTGAATACATTATCTTTTGTATTTATTTAGCATAGGGCAGAGTCCCCACCACAGCTTATCCCCACCCCTCTTCTTAACAACTTTAATACATACTACAAGTAAATTATCTGCCCGTAAATTAAGTTACAAATTCCAGAATTTATATACGATCATCGCGGGCAAAGTATTGATTTTAGGAAAAAAATGAAAGATACCTTTTCCATTGGATTCATCTTTTTCTTCGTATTGTTTTTCTCCAAATGGAGATCCGACGTTTATTAAGGGAGCTGCAGGGAAAAAAAGTTTCGAAAAGTTTGGGTCAAAAAATATAGGTCAAAACCGAATTTTTTTTTTTACATCCAGCGACAAAATTATTGCCCTTCTCGCGAGGATTCCAAATATCAAAAAAAAATCGAAAAAAGTTAAAAAATAAGGGAGATGCGAGCGGATTCGTAAAAATCGCTTAAACCCGATCGGGGGCGTGGGGTGACTTTTCCAACTTTTTCGATTTTTCGTGTTATATGTGCCCTCGACCACGGCCCCTGCCAAAATTTCAAATTTCAACGACCCCCGGAAGAGCCTAAACATTTTCGCATGTGGATGAATCAGCCAATGAGGTCGTCGCTGACGTTACTTCCGTTTGCTTTTCCGTCCCGTTCGCTATTTTTGATTTTAGGTACCCTGCGTTAAAAAGCTTCGCTTTAAAAATTTTAAATAACAACGAGTTGTACTTTGTAAACGAGAATATGACTAGGAACATTTGTTTGAGCCTTCACATAAAATTCGGCCATATGGGGATACGAAAAACTTGGTTGATGTTTAGGGAAACCTATTTTGCGAAAAGGGATATAAAAATTATAAAAAATTTAATAAACAATTGTAGTCTATGCAAGTTAGGGAAATATAAAAATTACCATAACCAAAACATCATAAATAATAGTATAATAGTAGATCATCCAGGACAGACATAGCGATAGATTTTATTGGAAATTTAATTGCAAGTGGTCAAAACAAGAAGAAAAATATTTTAGTTATAGTAGACATATTTAGCAAATTTGTAAAATTATATCCGACCGAATCATGTACTACAATTGTGACAATTAAACTAATAGAGGAATACATTATAAATATTATTAAACCAGAAACTATACTGGCAGACAATGCCACATATTTTAATAACGATACATTTAGGAGGCATTGGGAAAATAAAAATATTAAGGTAACATTTTGCTCTGTAAGACATCCGCAAGGAAACCCCTCGGAGCGATATATTCAGGAGGTAATTAAATTTTTAAGAATGTTAGTTTTTGATAGACAGACAGAGTGGTTAGATATGATTCCTTATGTTGAAGAATTTATGAATGAGACTCCAAACACTATCACCGAACAATCCCCAATTTTTATTATGAAAGGGATTATGCCTACGAGACCATGGAAGGTCGATGAAAATGAAATAAATTATGATGACGCAATACGGAAAGTAATATTATAATTAAATAAAAACCGAGAGGCATATATGAGAAAAATAAATAAAAATATAAGAAAAAAATGTATTTTTGAAATTGGCGAATTAGTAATTATAAAAAGTTTAAGGGTAGGAAAGCGGTCTGCAAATCAATGTGCAAAATTACAGCTTCCGTTTGAAGGGCCTTATAAAATAAATAAAAGAATCGGTGATTGCACATATGAATTAATTCATCCAATTACAAATAAAATTAGAGGTAGATTTAATTTAGACATGTTATATGATTATGAAAATAAAACAAATTGATTCCAGTCAAATAAATTTGAAAATAATTTAACTAATAATTAATTTAATTTAATTTAGAAAATCTCATCTCATTTAGAAATTAATAATTTAGTTTAGAAAATGTATAATTTAATTTAGTTCATTTATTATTTTATTCACAATGTTTAAGCATTGAATTTAAATAGGTTAAGGAGTATAGGGATTAATTAGAACAAAATTTTATTTTATTTTATTTTATTTTATTTTATTAATGAGAGAAAATTAATTTCGTATTCAAGCAAAGGGAATTTAGTTTAAAAACGAAAACCTACGGTTACCATTATTTAAATTAACTTCATGGGGAGATGCTGTGATACGAAATGTTTGCAAAAGAGTTGTTATAAAAAAAAATTTGTTGGTCACTGGTTCGGTAAAGTCATATTGGGGTACGGATAAAACTTTCGCGCCGTGATTACAACTTTTAAATTTTTGATAGTTGGTTTGTCTGATTCTACCTTAAAGAAATGTGAATAACAGGAAAATATTGTAACATATAACAAAACAACGAATACAAAATTGAAATAAATTATGGAATCAGCACTGTTCAATAATAAATTAGTTAAAAATTCAAACATAAGAGTTTAAAAATGTTGGTATGACGGAAAAAGATAAGAAGAAAAATGGACACTTCCGCACAAGAGAACGAAAAAGATAGTTGAGGTCGGAGAAATATTATATCAAAAATTGAAAAAGTAGATTTTGGATTGATTTGGCTTGGTTGCAAGGTTTTTTTTGGTGCCACCAAGATATGGTTGTTTGATATTTGGATAAATTTTTGGAAAGTGGAGATAAATGGTATTTCGTTTTTTTTGTTATTTGGTTATTTTCGCATTTTTTCATGTCATCTTTTTATGGCGACCAACGTGGGGCGTTATGCTATGATATGGTGGCAATTAAATCGCCCGACACCACGGGTTAGCTCTAATTTTTTAAATTTCACAGGGTCGGCAAATTAATACAAGTGGGCACAAATAAAATTCCATTTTATTAAAATAAACAAATATAATTATTCTCTAACTGTCTGTCTGACGCTATCTCAATAAATATGATTTTATATCGACAATTTCGACGTTCAGGAAAGGTGTCAAGTGTTTATCTTTCCCAATGCGAATAATGAATATTTAAATTTTCAACTATTATACAAAATATTCGCATTAAGAAAGACAATAATGTTAATCTGTGTTTGAACATCAATAACAAATTATACAATTCAAATACACTCACATATAAAGTCTATGTTCACTCTTCCCACAATAGTTGACGATAAATGATAACCAGCCTTCCCGATGTTATTGAACATCAACGAATTTAACACTTCTTCTGAATTCATCCAATCAATTTAATTTCAAGTAATCCAAACCAAATAACAAAAAAAACGAAATACCATTTATAGTCGAGTGCTATCATGAAATTATTTTCACTTCTGTGGGGGTGTCGGGGTTAAAAGCTGAAACTTGCAGGTGTGAAAGGTGAGATGGCATATATTCGTAATCCGAAGGTAATCAAAAATAATCACGCGCAAAAGGGCACTATTTAAAAAAAATGAGATAATACTATTAGCAGGAAGCCCATAAAATGACGATCATTTTGATATATAATTTGAAATCATTTTTGTACGAAATGTATTTCTTTTTAATGTTTGAAAACTGAAATTTGTTAAGTCGCTTATGGGAAATCAAATTTTAAATTGCAATTATCTCGGTTCGAACTTGGCAAAAATTTTATAATATTTGACAATATTTATTTATATACGCTTCTATTTCCGAAACGAAAGACTAAATCAAAATTTTTTGTACTTGATAATAGTTGCGCATATGTGTGGAGAATTGATTAGTTGAAAAATTATAATTTTTGGTTTAATATTAAACACGATATGAAATTATTAGTAACATTTAAAATTTAAAATTTTTAATGCTCTCACTACAAAATCACAATTTCCCACTCTAAATTTGTATTGTACAGCACCGGTCATGAAAAGTGCATCGGGAATTAGTTTTTCTGAATCATTGAAAATTTGCAATTTCAATGTTTAGAATTAAATTTTGGCTTGGTTTCTTGTTTATTGGAACGTTTAACCTAAATGGTCACTTGCATTTGAAAACTACTCGTCAAAAACATTTTCTTTGTCGAGCAGTAATGGCGTAACCGATTTTTATGTTTGTTTTTACGGTTTTTACAAACATTCTGACCCATACAATTACAGGATCCAATGCAACCCATATTATTTTTCTTGCAAGTACAGACCTTACTTCCACAATCAAGAGCATAATAAGAATAACTTTTTGTTTTGATTGCAGAAGTTTAAAGGAAATTATACCTTTTTGACATCCACATGAAGCTAGAACTTTTAATTCTACAGGAAAAGGTGGTAAAGTTGTCTTTATCTTTATCAAATTTCCATCCATGATCTGCAACACTCGGTAATTGAAGACGAGGTTGTAAATAATTAAGCCGTATTTTAGCTTGATAATGCGCTCTCAAGCTATAAAACTTTAAAGAATCTTCTGTTGGGAGTAATTTTGTAATAGAAGCAGAAGATGCCAGCAGTCTTCTTATAATATTAATTGACGAAATGTCAGTATTTTTTGAATATGGTTTAATAACAATTTTCTGGATATTTATGAATATGTCTTCTAAAATTTGATGCATTCCGGCACCGCCTAAACACTCAGAATGATCTAAAATTGTTTTCCATGCTGATTTTTTCCCAATTCCTGAAAATTGACTGGTGGTAAGACAACCAGTTAATGTCGTATACTGCTACGTAAAGGATTGAAGTATTTCTTGAAATAAACTACAGTATTAGCACATCGGTATCGTTGCACTAAATTATGCATCTAGAATAACTATACCTTTTTGCAGACAGTATATGCACCAAATCCTAGTATCAGCTTCCTATTGATTAGAACTCAATAAATCATCAGCATTTACTTCGAAATTTCCTCTCTATTCTAAAATATTTTTGAAACCTCCACTAGTTGCAAACTGTAAATTTAATTTTTCTGTGGAGTGTTTCATCAGTTGCTTAGATAGAAAATGTGTTAATTTTTTCTTATCAAATTCTGAATGAATAAATAAATTCCATTGTTGTGGAAGTGGAACATCAGTTCTCTCGATTACTCCGTCAATTCATATTTGGGGACCCCCTTTTGTGACGAGTAATATTTTTTATGAAATCTTCTTTGATGTGATCAAATACAACATCGATTCGCATGGCATTGTATTTATTTTTGACTTGGTTACTTTTACCAGTAAGCCCACGATTTGTCAAATGCAAGTGACCATTTAGATTAAACGTTCCAATAAAAAAGAAACCAAGCCAAAATTTAATTCAAAACCTTGAAATTGCAAATTTTCAATGATTCAGAAAAACTAATTCCCGATGCACTTTTCATGACCGGTGCTGTACAATACAAATTTGGAGTGGGAAATTGTGATTTTGTAGTGAACGCATTAAAAATGTAAAATTTTAAATGTTACTAATAATTTCATATCGTGTTTAATATTAAACCAAAAATTATAATTTTTCAACTAAGCGATTCTCCACACATATGCGCAACTATTATCAAGTACAAAAAAATTTGATTTAGGCTTTCGTTTTGCAAATAGAAGCGTATATAAATAAATATTGTCAAATATTATAAAATTTTTGCCAAGTTCGAACCGAGATAATTGCAATTTAAAATTTGATTTCCCATAAGCGACTTAACAAATTTCAGTTTTCAAACATTAAAAAAAAATACATTTCGTACAAAAATGATTTCAAATTATATATCAAAATGATCGTCATTTTATGGGCTTCCTGCTAATAGTATTATCTCATTTTTTTTAAATAGCGCCCTTTTGCGCGTGATTATTTTTGATTACCTTCGGATTACGAATATATGCCATCTAACCTTTCATTCCTGCAAGTTTCAGCTTTTAACCCCGACACCCCCACAGAAATCGTTTTTAAGCGTTTTATTTTGAATCGGGCACTCTACTATTATCTCACTTTCCAAAAATTTATCCAAATATCAAACAACCATATCTTGGTGGCACCAAAAAAAACTTGCAACCAAGCCAAATCAATCCAAAATCTACTTTTTCAATTTTTGATATAATATTTCTCCGACCTCAACTATCTTTTTTTTCTCTTGTGCGGAAGTGTCCATTTTTCTTCTTATCTTTTTCCGTCATACCAACATTTTTAAACTCTTATGGTTTGAATTTTTAACTAATTTATTATTGAACAGTGCTGATTCCATAATTTATTTCAATTTTGTATTCGTTGTTGTGTTATATGTTACAATATTTTCCTGTTATTTACATTTCTTTAAGGTAGAATCAGACAAACCAACTATCAAAAATTTAAAAGTTGTAATCACGGCGCGAAAGTTTTATCCGTACCCCAATATGACTTTACCGAACCAGTGACCAACAAAATTTTTTTTATAACAACTCTTTTGCAAAAATTTCGTATCACAGCAATATATTGGAATTAAAAGATGTAACAATTTACATTCCTGAAAAATATAATAATAACTTTTACTTTGATAGCATTAAACATGTGGACTTTAAAGTTCCACCAGGATTTTATAAACTCAATGATGTTCTAAAGGCCTTACAAGTAGAAGTTAATATGGAGGTACTACCTAATAAGTTTATCATTACGGAAAATGAAGTACGTTTAAAATTATCAGGAGATCCCGCTCATGTATTAATGAATGATTTCAAAAATGATTTAGGATTTATTGAGCAACATAATGGAGATTATGTATTAGATTTATCTAAAACTAAACTAAACATATCGAGTAATAACAATAAATTCTATTTAGGATTAGAAAAATTTATTGAAATTCCTTCGGGGGCATATGAAATCACCGATATTCAATCATATTTACAAACACAATTAAGTAATGACAATGTCTCTTTAGAACTCACGGCGAATGCTAATACTTCAAAAGTAAATATTAAATGCACAGAACCCATTAATTTTAACAAAACCGATAGTATAGGACCTTTATTGGGTTTTGATAAACAATTCATCGCAAAAAATTGTTTGAAATTATTCGGAAATTTATCGGTAAACTCTATTGGTATTGAATGTAATATCACCACCGGTTCTTATAAAAATGGAAAATTAAGTCACATAGTACACGAGTTTTTTCCGATAGTTCCACGCGGCTATAAAATTGTTGAAACCCCATCTAATGTCATTTATTTACCTATAAATGTCCGATTTATATCAAATATTTCAGTTAGAATAATAGATCAGAACGATCGGGTTGTAGATTTCAATGGAGAAGAAATATCAATAAGGTTTCATTTAAAAAAGCTCTAGATAATAATAATATGGTAATCCAGTATTCAAGAAGTGCGCGTCAAAATTATTATAAGCGTCTAACATAAAAACATAACATAAAAAGAGTCAGTCAAAAATCTTCAGAGGCTTTAGTAACACCAAGCAATAGAGCGTTAACACCAATCAATAGAGCGTTTTTAAAAGCCTTAGGTTACAAAGTGCTCGTGTGAAAATGGGGATTTTGGATATTGCAGAAAAAATTATAGAAGATAATTCGATTACAAATGCCGAATTTCAAACACATCAGCCATATGCTTCCACATCATTTGATAATAATGATGAAATTAGAATTCCTATTCAACAGTTGGATGCGTATACGGCACCTAGCCTTAGCTATCTTTATGTAGAGGGCACATTAAAAACAGATGGCAATACTACCTCTGCTACTGGCCATTTCATTAACAATGGTGTAGCTTTTTTATTCAGTGAAATTAGAGTTGTGATCGATTCTTCCAGAAATCCAGGTATTACCTCTACTATGAAAGCATATCCATCCTACTCAGAAAACGAATGCTTAAAATTAAAAAATGCTGGATGGGAATCAAAAAATAATAAAGATATGGTATTAAATCAGGGTATCGATGGACATTTTAACGTCTGTATTCCCTTAAAAATGCTTTTGGGATTTTGTGAGGATTATAATAAAATAATATTGAACGCCAAACAAGAATTAGTATTAGTAAGATGTAATAGCGATATTAATGCGTTGGAATCGTCAAAGGCCGACGAAAAGTTAAGAGTTACTATTAATAAACTTTTTTGGAAGGTGCCGCACATATCGGTTTCTTTAGAAGAGCAGCTACGTTTAACAAAATGCATCGAACAAAACTTAGAAATTCCCATAGCATTTAGATCATGGGAACTTCACGAATATCCCCAATTACCATTAACGAATCGCCACTCATGGGCCGTGAAAACTACTACCCAAGTAGAAACACCTAGAATGATAATAATCGCATTTTCAACAAATAGAAAAAACAAAAATGATAAGGATATGAGTAAATTTGATTCTTGCGATTTGGTAAATTTAAGTGTTTACTTAAATTCGGAGCGCTATCCATACGATAATTTAAATATAAACTATAAAAAGAATTCTTTTTCAATTTTATATGAAATGTTTGCAAATTTTCAACAAACATATTACGGTAAAGAAAACGAACCGATGTTTACACCTGAAGATTTTAAAAACAACGCCCCATTGATAGTAGTAGATTGTACGCGCCAGAAAGATACTCTAAGTAAAGGTGCAATAATAGAAGTTATAGTGGAATTTGAAGCCGGTGCTAATATAACAGAAAACACAACCACATACTGTTTAATTCTCCACGACAGCATGTTTGGTTATAGTCCGCTAACAAAATCTGTGAAGCAAATATGAGTAACAAAATTATTGTATTGGATGTGCAAGGTTTTATGACTTCCCATAAAGTGTTTTCACCTAAGGAATTAGCTGCTTATGATGGTTTTAAGACAGCCCATTACGTCTTTAAACCACCTTTTCGGTTTAATTGTTTAACTACAGATTTCCAAAAACAAGCAAACTACTTAATGAAAAATCACCACGGGATATTATGGGAAAGCGGATTTACACCTGTTCATAAATTTGCTGAAATTGTAAAACAATTAACTACATCTGCTGACGTTGTGTATATCAAAGGATGTGAAAAAACATTATTCATCAAAAATATAATTGGCACACCTATTGTAGAGTTGGCTGAGCAACCCAAACTACCAATGGGGAACCCATATTGTTTTTATCATTCGCTATCAGATTGCATTTGTGCGCTGACTAACGTATTTTATTTGTATCACAATTTTATAATGAATGAATAAATAAAAAAAAGTAAAAAAAATTTCTATTTTTTGTTTTTTTTATTAAAATTATATTACAGTATTATATTATAGTATTAGAAATGTAGGTCATTGATATTGGTAACACCATACTATTCACATGATTTTATTAAATAGTGTATAAACAGTTACTATCAGATCATGAGTATATATGCAGAAGAAGAAGGTCGTCTGATTTCGTTTAGAGATTGGAATTACTCATTTTTAGATTCAAATGAGTTAGTAAAAGCCGGATTTTACCATTTAAGAAATGGTAATAATGTGCGGTGTGCATTTTGTGCAATCGTTATAGGTAATTGGAAAAAAGGAGATATTCCTACAGTAGAACATAAAAAATTTTCTCCAAACTGTCCCTTCATTAAAGAAGATATTTGCATTAAGACTTTAATTGCGTATGCAAAAGAAGAAGGTCGCATTACTTCATTTAAAGATTGGAAACATCCGTTTGTAGATTCACAAGAGTTGGCCAAAGCTGGATTTTACAATTTAAGAAGTGGTGATAATGTGCGGTGTGCGTCTTGTGCGATCGTTATTGGTAATTGGATAAGAGGGAGTAACCCTATGGAAGAACATAGAAAACTTTCTCCAAATTGTTCCTTTGGAGAAGACGTTTGTGGGATATACGAATTTTTACCTAATTCAATACCGGAAAATTATTCGATGATATCTACACAAGTATCGGATTCAAATGATTCTGATGATCCTGATGAATCTGATGATTCTGATGAAAATTCCACCGAAATTACCCCATTATTGGAATACAAAGTTTTACCTAATTCAATACATAAAAATTACTCGAAGACATCTACAAAAGTTGAGGATCTCAATAATTCCGATATCACTAAGCTCTCTTATTGTCGTTCTTGTATTTTACAATAATGTTAATTATTAAAAATATAATATGAAATATCAATAAAAGAAAATTTTTTTTAATGTTTATTTTTTTCGATTTACAGAAGCGGATTTTTAGGTTTTACAAAAAAATATATAAATATATACAATATAAAGATTATAAAAAATAAAAATGTGTAAATTATGATTCTGGCAACTGGGTTGTAGTTTCTAAGTTTGTTCAAATTTAGCACTAAATATTCTCCAGGGTTACTTATTTGACTTGTATCTTGAAGCTCCAAGTTGACCTCATAATATAAAATGGGTTTATCATTATCAATTACTAATTGAAGCGTCAACACGTGTTGTCCACTTTGCATGATTTCAACGTGCATTTCATGGAATTTTTCACAAGTTACGGGTGTACCATTAAAGTCCAAATATTGAGTACAAGTCATAGCGCTTTTAAGATTTCTTGGAGATGTTAAAATTAGAGTGTTGTTCATTATTGCTCCAATGTAATAAATTAGAGTGGTATTCATTTTTACGTTATGATCTACTTGCTTTCACACACGTCTACTATGTTGAAAATATTGAAGATTAATAATGGACTGTACAAAATCCACTCACTTTATATGATAATAATGTTTACACATTAAATAATATAACATAATAGTTTTTAATCAATTTTATTATTATTATATTTTATCAAATAAATTATAATCTTTCACAATATAATAAGGTAGAAAATCTCTTATTTCATATAGTACATTTTTAAAATCTTTTTCTATTAACATTTGACAAAACATTTCTAATGATATTGTTTTTTTAAAATTTTTTTCACATATTTCATATTGAGCTTCATATTTCTGTGCCATCACTTCTGCTTCATCCATGTCGGGGTAGCCTGGTTTCATGTACATATACCGCTCCATGTCTAACATCGAAAGTCATAGCACTCAACTGACTCATCTGCCGTTCTACAGCTGAAATGACATCCATAGCTTTCGGCCAATTTTGCTCACTGTATGCCATCCACATCCTATAATTTGATAGTATTAGCAATTTCCACGTCTACTATAACTTTTTCCGGGTAGAATTGTGCCATCTCCATCAATGTATAAGCATTATCTCCATCGGTTTCGATGTTTGCAAAATGGACAATATTAGATGTGTTTTCTAACAGACTTGAATTATTAATTTTAATTATATTTGAATAATATGATGCAAACGATTGTTTATGTAAAATCGATAAATAGCTGTTTATCAAATGAACTAATCCCCATAACCCCGTGATAGTTTCCAACGCCAAATAAACACATAGTTCTTTATCTTTATACAATTTCATAATTTTTTTAGATTTAAAACTTTGAAATTCAATAGTAAATGAATCAAATATTGGCGACCACACTGAATCTTCCTCTGTAAAATATGCTGTAAGAAGTGGCTTGTAAAAAATAATGCGTTTCCAATCATCTTCATTGAATATTACTTTTTGTTTTAAACCGATAATACCAATAGTGGGTTGTAAACTAATTTTAGATAATCCGATGGAGATGCTTTTACAAGGGGGATGCACGATCTGGGAAATGAAGTTTGGGATGAGGCTGTGTGTGGTAATAGTAGTGCCCAATACTCATACTATGTTAAAGCCGTAAAACGCAATAGGCACCCAATTTCGAGAAAAGGGGCTTGAAAGTTTTACTTTGAGCTTCATATACATTAAAGTTTTTAATCTTCGTAAACAGTCCGGTGGCGAAGTGGTAGAGCGCTAGCTTAACAAACCGAAGGTAACAGGTTCAAACCATCTGATCGGCAACTTTTTTTTTTCTTTATGTAAATTTTATTTTTAATTCTGTTTTATATTTTAAAATAATAATCATGCAAATATCGTTAAATACAAAGAATTATAAAGAAAATAATGAAATTCAAATTTTTATTTATTTATCGCAATTTAAAATTATACAGCCAAAACAAAAGATATTTCGGCAACGTGAGGAACAAATAAATGAGGATTGCTTACATGAAGAGCAAATTTCGTTAACTTTTCTTAAAAGTCTCTTGTCCATTAATTTCGAAGCGAACCAGGCATATTGTATCATATCAGTGAATATCATTATAATTCTTTAGATTTTACGATATTCGCATGATTATTATTTTAAAATATAAAACAGATTTAAAAATAATATGCATAAAATAAAATTTACATAAAGAAAAAAAAAGTTGTCGATCAGAGGTTTGAACCCGGTACCTTCGGTTTGTGAAGCTAGCGCTCTACCACTCCGCCACCGGACTATTTGCGAAGATTGAAAACTTTAAAGTATATGAAGCACACGTAAAATTTCAAGCCCTTTTTCTCAAAATTGGGTGCCCATTGCGTTTTACGGCTTTAACATAGTATGAGTATTGGGCACTACTATTACCACACAAAGCCTCATCTCAAACTTCATTTCCCAGATCGTGCATCCCCCTTGTTAGATTTAGATTTATTTAATGAATAGGTTTTTTCATTTAAAAATTCCACCGTAAGAAAACATTAATTAGTATTATAATTTAAATAAAAATCAATACATAACTTACTTGTATAATTTGATTTGTAATAAGTAGTAAGTGTTGTAGTACGTTTAATTTGCTTTATAAACATATAACAAAGAAACTATACATTGATTATCACTTTTATATAGAGATTATAAAAAAGCCCCCTCCATCATTTTCAAGGTTGTTAGTGTAAGACAATAAGATTGCATATATTTGCAGTTTGTTACTTATTTAACCTCGAAGTTTGACCTTGGGGTAATCTTGCGATATGACCTTGGGGTGACCTTCCGATGTGACCTTGGGGTGACCTAGCGATGTGACCTTGTGATATGACCTTGGGTGGGCGTGGTCTTGGGGGCGTGGTCAGGGGCGTGGAGGTGTGGTCAGGGGCGTAGAGGTGTGGTTTAGAAAAAAAATTGGTGGGGTGAGCAAAAGTGGTGGGGGGGATACTCTCAATTCTTCACTACTAACCAACATACAACTGCCCAATGATTATCCAACAAAAAATAACTGAAAAGCGAAAATTGAGGAAGAGGTGGCAGGAAACCAGGGCACCGCAAGACAAAAGCCAACTTAACCAAGCAACAAAAGAGCTGAAGTATTTCCTTGCAGACAACAGTAATACCGCTATTCAAAGCTAGCAGACTACTCGCTATGGAAAGCGACGAAGAACTTAAACAAAGCACAAGACGTAAATCCACCAATAAGGAAAAAAAAATGGTAATTGGGCAAAAAGCAACACTGAAAAAGCAAACTTGTTTGCAGAACATCTCTCTGAAGTTTTCAATCCATTTAACTCAACAAATTCTAGAGAAGAGGAGGCAAAAATATATCAATACTTAAACTCACCAGAACAGTTAATAATAATAAATCAGGCATTCATTCCTTTTGGAATATTCCTACTTCATAGAAGTCCTTACGACTCGCTTTACGAGGTGAGTCACTCCTCATTTTCTCTTCTTCAATATTCTAGATTTTCGTATGTGTCTTGGTTTCGTTTACTATCTTTCTCCATACTACTCTATTTTCGCATAGCTTCTTCCAATCCGTCACACCCATAGTTTTCAGGTCGTTTATTACCTCATCCAGCCATCTAGCTCTTGATCTTCCTCTGTTCCTCGCCTCACCCGGTCTCCAGTTCATGATTTGTCTTATAACACTTTCCGGCTCTTTTCTCATAACATGTCCAAGCCATCTAATTCTTTGCGCCTTTATAAATCGTACAATGTCTTCGCCTCTCAGCATTTCGGTTATTTCTGCGTTTGTTCTTATTCTATATTCGGTTTCATCAATCTTTTTTGGTCCTGCGATCGCTCTTAACACCTTTCTTTCGAATATTCTCAGCTTTTCCTCTTCTCTCTTTGTCAGATTTAGTACTTCTGCTGCATATGTGGCTACTGTTCTTACAAATGTCTTATATACTTTTATCTTCGTTCCTATTGATATATTCTTATTTTTTAAAATCCTTTTGTTTGCGTGGAATGCTCTCCAGCCAGCCTGTATTTTATCGTTTATCTCTGGCGATCTCTCGTTGCTCTTGTTTAGTTGTACACCCAAATACTTGAATTTCTCTACTTCTTCAAACGTGTAGCTTCCGATTTTTAGGTCATTCCGTCGCGTGTCGTCGTTTCTCTTGAATTTCAGGTACTTGGTTTTGCCTTCATTTATCTTTAGTCCCATTTCCATCGCATGTTTCTCAATTTCTTTAAGAGTCTGTATCATATTTTGTCTTGATCTAGATATAATCACGATATCATCAGCATAAGCTATTATTTGCCGTTCCTTTGTTGATATCGTTGCTCTAGTTCCCAATTTTCTCATAACACTCTCGATTACCAAGTTGAACAGAACTGCTGACAGTGCATCGCCCTGTCTCACGCCGCTGTTAATTGCGAATTCGTTTGTTTCGTTTAATCCAATTTTCACCGTTGCACTTGAATCTCTCATCGTCATTTGTATCAGGTTTCTCATTTTTTTGGGTATATCCAGCTCAAGCATCACCTCGTAGAGTTTTTCACGTTTAACGGAGTCAAAAGCTTGTTGGAAGTCAATAAACAGCATGTGCAGCTGTATGTTGTGCTCATATGCCTTTTCTGTCAATTGTTTTATTATGTGCAGCGCATCCACCGTCGAACGATCTTTCCTAAAACCGTGCTGATAATCTCCAGTCTTCTCATCAATGATTGCTTTTATTCTACTAAATATGAGTGTCGATAAAATCTTGTAGGTCGCCTGTAGCAAAGTTATTCCTCTGTAGTTGCGGCATTCTTCTATATCGCCTTTCTTGTGAATTGGCACTATTCTGCCAGTCTTCCATTCATTCGGCATTTTCGTTCGGAATAACGAACGGGAAACAAAATGGAAAATGCGGGAGAAAAGCGAGCGAAAGAAAGAAAAGAGAAAATGGAATTTGGAGAGTAGGTACTTGGAATGTTAGGACGATGCTGAAGAAGGGGAAAATATATGAAGCTTCGAGAGAGCTGGCGAGTTACAAAATCAATGTAGCAGCAGTCCAGGAGGTGAGATGGAAGGATAGCGGAGAAGTAGAAGTGGGTGAATACGTTTTCCTATATTCTGGAGAGGAGAAGCAGGGTACAAACGGTGTAGGTTTCTTTGTAAAGAGTGATATACGGAAAAACATTATGCAGTTTAAGCCAATAAATGGCAGAATGGCATACCTAAGAATAAGTTCGAAACCTGTAAATATGAGCATGATAAATATATACGCACCAACTGAAGAGAAAAGCGATGACTTGAAAGAACAATTTTACTACGAACTAGAAAAAATAGCTGAAATTGTGCCCAAGCATGATACATTGATAATCTTGGGAGACTTCAATGCTCAGATAGGAAAGGAAGACTATCTTTGTGGAATAGCGGGTAAATTTACGATCCATGATAAAACTAACGACAATGGACATCGATTGTGCAACATGGTAACAGCGCTGAATATGTGTATAAGCAGCACTAAGTTTAATCACAAGCCAATACACAAGATAACATGGACAAGACCAGGCGCAAACAACGAAGCTGAAGGAAACCAGATAGATCATGTGTGCGTATCAAGAAAAAGAGAAACAGCCATAAAAGATGTGAGAACTTACCGTGGAGCGAATATTGATTCAGATCATTATCTGGTAATTGCAAGAATAGCACACAAGCAGATGCACAAAAAAAAAGAAGAAAACAATAAAAAACTAGCACTCGAAAAATTTGCATTCGAGAGGATCAAAGAAGAATATGTTGAAGAAACAAACAAAGATATAGATAACAAACAAATAGACCAAAACATGGACAACGAATGGAACAATATCAAAATGGTTGTGCAGACAGCGGCCAAAAGAACGGTTGGTTATAAAAAGCGAACAAAAGACAAGAAATGGTTTGATGAAGAATGCGAAGAGAAATCTGAAAACAAGAAAAAAGCAAGATTGATGTGGATGAAGACAAATAGAAAAGAAGACCAGAATATCTACAGGGAGAAAAAACGAGAGGCGTACAAGACATACAAGAAGAAGAAAGATAAATGGCTAAACGATGTCATGAACGAAATAGAAGAAGATTGCAACAAAAATAACATCAAGAAATTCTACCTTGGAATCAAGCATCAGAAAAGAAAATGCAATGTAAAGACTAGAACTATGAAAGATGAAAACGGACTACAAGGTAGCAGCGAAGAAGAAGTGAAAGAAATATGGAAGAGGCACTTTCAAAAACTATTGAATCGGAATGATCAAGAAGAGGTAATTGCAGAAACGGAAGAAAGAACAGAACAGGAAACAATAACAGAACCAACATTCAGCGAAGTTGAAACTATATTAAAGAAGCTAAGAAACGGAAAAGCGCCAGGAAGTGATGAAATATGTGGCGAAATGTTGAAAAATGCAGGCGAAAAAATACACCAAAGAATATACGGATTAATACTTGAGATCTGGAGAAATGAGGAAATGCCAGAACAGTTAGAAATGCCAATAAAACCAATAAAAATTGCAGAAATCAGAAACATGATAACCAAAAATTTAAACCCTAAAAAATCACCTGGGTACGACCTCATAACTGGTAAAATAATCCAAGAACTGCCAGACAGAAGCATCAGATACATAACCCAGCTATTTAATGCCATTCTAAGGTTAGAATATTTTCCCATGCAGTGGAAAGTGGCCCAAGTAATTTTAATTCCCAAGCCGGGTAAACCATCCAACATAGCAACCATAGACGCATTAGTCTCCTCCCAATCTTGTCGAAACTATTGGAAAAAGTGATCCTGAAGAGACTGCAGCCTATCATACAAGAAAAGGGTATGATACCAAATCATCAGTTTGGCTTTAGACAGCAGCACGCCCCGATAGAACAGGTCCATCGTATTGTAGCTACAATCCATAAAGCGCTAGAAACTAAAAGCTATTGTGCTGCTGCATTCCTCGACATAACCCAGGCGTTCGACAAGGTTTGGCATGATGGTCTGTTGTATAAACTAAAAAAATCGTTGCCCCATAACCTGTACAGAATCATTAAATCTTACCTGACCGAGAGACACTTCCTAGTGAAGTATCGCGACGAACACACCTCGCTGTATCCTGTAAATTCAGGGGTCCCTCAAGGAAGCGTTTTTGGCCCAATAATGTACATCCTCTACACGGCAGATCTGCCGACAATGAAAAATACTGTTACTGCTACATTTGCAGACGACACCACCTTGCTAGCAGTACACCGAAATCCATCCATTGCCTCAGATATGCTACAAAGACATCTAGATGAAATTCAAACGTGGCTAAATCAATGGCGTGTTAAGGCAAACGAGACAAAGTCAGTCCAAGTCACGTTCACCATGAGAAAAGAGACTTGTCCTCCCGTCTTTCTAAATAAAATTCAACTACCACAAAACAGCGAAGCGAAATATCTTGGCATATACCTGGATAGAAGACTTACATGGAGCAAACACATTTTTGCTAAAAGAAAACAGCTCGGCACCAAACTCACTAAAATGCACTGGCTATTGGGACGAAAATCTCGGCTCTCACTGGATAACAAACTATTATTATACAAAACGATATTGAAACCCATATGGACGTATGGAATTCAACTTTGGGGCTCGGCTTCCATTTCCAATATCGAAATCCTTCAAAGATTTCAGTCAAAGGTCCTAAGAACGATAGTCGATGCTCCGTGGTACGTACCCAATAAGTTGTTACATCGTGATCACCAAATAAACTCAGTGCAAGTAGAGATTACAAGGTTCAGTGAAAACTACTTTGATAGGCTTGATGCCCACCCTAACACCTTAACAGTTGAGCTAACTAACAATAGTGAAGTGCACCGACTGAAAAGATTCAAACCTTCGGACTTAACCACTAGATTCAAAAAAAGTGACTAACATAGTTTATTGTTTGTTTGCTTAATTTAACCAGTTTTGTCATACTATATCAAGTTGAGTAACGCTTGTCATAGAAACTAATAAGTTGAAATACAAAGGAGTGAATCAATGGATTTACTCTTACACGTCTGCTTCTTATTACCACACAATTTACTTATTGTTGTATTATTAACAGATTGGAAATATAAATTGAAGTCAATAAAAAAAAAAAAAAAATCCATAATAAATGTGATAATAATCTTATTTGTATTATTATGTATATTACATAAGTGTGGATAGCAGGGTCTGCACCATATCTAACTAAATTCCTTCATCAAAATATATTTCTTCAATAAATAAATCATTATGATCTCCCGAGTACACATAAAGTAACATTTCTTCTTTTTAGCGATTGCGAGCTGCCCCTGAATTTGGAAGAAATAATCGTGGGATCTAATTAAAGCGATTTTACCGGTCTCATCTATTTTTAAACAAGGGACTTTTTGTTTTCCACGGCCTCTCGTAAAGCAAGTTTTAAAGATGCTACTTTATTTCACTTCCACTATTTCATCAGCATTTATTATTCCATCAGGAGAAGCCCCCAAGAAACCCGTCTCTTATTGTATGTGTAAACCTGTGCTACTAACTTTGCAGCCTACCTGTTCTTCAAATTTTTCCCATATCTAGTAGCATCTGTGTTTACCGATTACAATTTAAATATTGTTGATAGTTTCCTCCAAAATTTTAATTTGGAACAAGACTATGATCTAACTGATCGAAACGCGTCAAATAAAATTTATACGCATATATGACTAGACAATATTTATTATTTTTATATTCATTACAATTTAAAATTGATCTAACTAATGAATTACATGAAGTAGCTGGTCTTCGTTTTATTACTGCTCCAAATTTAGAAGCTGTTAGTTGGTTCTTTCTAGCTTGGATGAATTCTATCGAGTCGAACTGTTTTTTGTTTTGTTTTTTAATGGATTTTTACTCAATTTCTGACGATGTAATCTTCAAACGAAGTATTAACGCATTTATTTCAATTTCTAAAGCTTTTTCATCTATGAAGACTTCTGCTATGTTACTACCTAATCTAGTTTTTCCTTATTCGATTTAAATTTTTTACTAGCTTTTCGTCGATCTTAGGATCTGTGTTTCATAAAAGTATTTTAGATTTTACCGGGCCTGCCAACAAAGATTTTATTCCAGGATTCGTTATGGTTTTAACCGCCGATAAACTTCAAACCCGCTAGATAAGCTCGAATTTGAAAAGAATCTCTTTGAACTAAATTAAGACGCTTGTCCATATTAAATCTTGCTGCAAATCATGTACAATTCGGCTTTATTACTTGCTTCTTTATCAATTAGTAGGTGCGCTTTAGTGATGAATGAAATTAATGCTCCATAGATGTGGTGATGAGCTCCACTATTCTTTAAATCTGACGTGCGATCTAATCTTCGAACACTAACATTTTCACATACCAAAACGTGGTTCACAGAAT
This sequence comes from Cantharis lateralis, assembly GCA_963170105.1. Taxonomy (NCBI): domain Eukaryota; kingdom Metazoa; phylum Arthropoda; class Insecta; order Coleoptera; family Cantharidae; genus Cantharis; species Cantharis lateralis. The sequence goes on from OY720629.1 coordinate 19,537,190, forward strand.
TTCTCAAATCTTCTTTTAAAGCTTCCACGTCTCCGTGAGCATTGGCATAAATGGCATCTTGTGCAGCATCTTGAAGATTTGTTAAATTTTCATTCTTCTACAACTCAAAGAAACACTTTTGGTATCTAACAGTATCAATCTCATCCAAACAATAATAATATTAGATTAAAGGATTTCGGAATCGTGGAAAATTCAATCAAACGACAATGATTTGTTGAGTCAACGTTTCGGACAACTTTATGTTTCCATCTTCAGGACTAGAAGTGAAAAGAACACATTATCCTAGCACTTTACAGAAGCTAAGTACACTCACCTCACGAAACAAGATGTAAATTAGTTTGATAAATAATAAGATCGAAAAAAGGTAGGAGAGACATAAAATCGTGACGGCTACAATCAACGATGTCAAAACAATAAAATTTACAATGTAAAGATACAAAAAAATCACAAACATTTAAATAAATTAACATTAAGTGTAAATAATTTTCTCTAGTTAAAATGCATACAAATATAATATGTGATATGATTAAAAACTATGTATCCGCCACATTCAAGACGAGACCAATAAATACCGAGAATAAATACCGTTATCCATCAATTTTTTAAAAATCCCGCTCAAATTCTTCCACCTTTGCAATAAAGTGAGAGCAGCTCCACTTCCAAAAATACGTCCGCAAAAAGTTTATAAAAAATTAATATAAAAACTTAATAGTTAGGATAAATTCGTAACATTTGAAATTATATAATGAAATATTTTAATGATGTATATGTTAATTAAACTGCAAAAATTGAATAAAATGAAAAAAATTGATTTTTAACTTACGTAATAATACAATGAATTATAGTTTATGACACTTTTGATCAAACGTGTTTCGTTCTTCGGAACTCGTCAGATAAACCTTGTTAAATAAAAGAGCTGGTAAAGTTAAATATCAATGCAATGAAAATAAAAAAATTTAAAAGTCAAATCGCTTTGACGTTTAATAAAATAAAATTATACCTACTTTGATTCCAAATTAATTAAAACAAAAATATAATTTAATTTTATGAAAATTCTAAACCGATCAAATAAAAAAATATAATGAGAGCGAATTTAAATAATAGAAATCCCTATTTCAAGAACTCAAAATTTGAGCATTCACAAGAAATATAAATGAGATTGAACTACTAATTAAATAGTTAAATAAAAAACTATAACTGATATAACTGATAATAATAGTTAGGATAAATTCGTAACATTTGAAATTATATAATGAAATATTTTAATGATGTATATGTTAATTAAACTGCAAAAATTGAATAAAATGAAAAAAATTGATTTTTAACTTACGTAATAATACAATGAATTATAGTTTATGACACTTTTGATCAAACGTGTTTCGTTCTTCGGAACTCGTCAGATAAACCTTGTTAAATAAAAGAGCTGGTAAAGTTAAATATCAATGCAATGAAAATAAAAAAATTTAAAAGTCAAATCGCTTTGACGTTTAATAAAATAAAATTATACCTACTTTGATTCCAAATTAATTAAAACAAAAATATAATTTAATTTTATGAAAATTCTAAACCGATCAAATAAAAAAATATAATGAGAGCGAATTTAAATAATAGAAATCCCTATTTCAAGAACTCAAAATTTGAGCATTCACAAGAAATATAAATGAGATTGAACTACTAATTAAATAGTTAAATAAAAAACTATAACTGATATAAGTGTCATAAACTATAATTCATTGTATTATTACGTAAGTTAAAAATCAATTTTTTTCATTTTATTCAATTTTTGCAGTTTAATTAACATATACATCATTAAAATATTTCATTATATAATTTCAAATGTTACGAATTTATCCTAACTATTATTATCAGTTATATCAGTTATAGTTTTTTATTTAACTATTTAATTAGTAGTTCAATCTCATTTATATTTCTTGTGAATGCTCAAATTTTGAGTTCTTGAAATAGGGATTTCTATTATTTAAATTCGCTCTCATTATATTTTTTTATTTGATCGGTTTAGAATTTTCATAAAATTAAATTATATTTTTGTTTTAATTAATTTGGAATCAAAGTAGGTATAATTTTATTTTATTAAACGTCAAAGCGATTTGACTATTAAATTTTTTTATTTTCATTGCATTGATATTTAACTTTACCAGCTCTTTTATTTAACAAGGTTTATCTGACGAGTTCCGAAGAACGAAACACGTTTGATCAAAAGTGTCATAAACTATAATTCATTGTATTATTACGTAAGTTAAAAATCAATTTTTTTCATTTTATTCAATTTTTGCAGTTTAATTAACATATACATCATTAAAATATTTCATTATATAATTTCAAATGTTACGAATTTATCCTAACTATTATTATCAGTTATATCAGTTATAGTTTTTTATTTAACTATTTAATTAGTAGTTCAATCTCATTTATATTTCTTGTGAATGCTCAAATTTTGAGTTCTTGAAATAGGGATTTCTATTATTTAAATTCGCTCTCATTATATTTTTTTATTTGATCGGTTTAGAATTTTCATAAAATTAAATTATATTTTTGTTTTAATTAATTTGGAATCAAAGTAGGTATAATTTTATTTTATTAAACGTCAAAGCGATTTGACTTTTAAATTTTTTTATTTTCATTGCATTGATATTTAACTTTACCAGCTCTTTTATTTAACAAGGTTTATCTGACGAGTTCCGAAGAACGAAACACGTTTGATCAAAAGTGTCATAAACTATAATTCATTGTATTATTACGTAAGTTAAAAATCAATTTTTTTCATTTTATTCAATTTTTGCAGTTTAATTAACATATACATCATTAAAATATTTCATTATATAATTTCAAATGTTACGAATTTATCCTAACTATTATTATCAGTTATATCAGTTATAGTTTTTTATTTAACTATTTAATTAGTAGTTCAATCTCATTTATATTTCTTGTGAATGCTCAAATTTTGAGTTCTTGAAATAGGGATTTCTATTATTTAAATTCGCTCTCATTATATTTTTTTATTTGATCGGTTTAGAATTTTCATAAAATTAAATTATATTTTTGTTTTAATTAATTTGGAATCAAAGTAGGTATAATTTTATTTTATTAAACGTCAAAGCGATTTGACTTTTAAATTTTTTTATTTTTTTTTTTTTTTTTTTTTTTTTTATTTTCATTGCATTGATATTTAACTTTACCAGCTCTTTTATTTAACAAGGTTTATCTGACGAGTTCCGAAGAACGAAACACGTTTGATCAAAAGTGTCATAAACTATAATTCATTGTATTATTACGTAAGTTAAAAATCAATTTTTTTCATTTTATTCAATTTTTGCAGTTTAATTAACATATACATCATTAAAATATTTCATTATATAATTTCAAATGTTACGAATTTATCCTAACTATTATTATCAGTTATATCAGTTATAGTTTTTTATTTAACTATTTAATTAGTAGTTCAATCTCATTTATATTTCTTGTGAATGCTCAAATTTTGAGTTCTTGAAATAGGGATTTCTATTATTTAAATTCGCTCTCATTATATTTTTTTATTTGATCGGTTTAGAATTTTCATAAAATTAAATTATATTTTTGTTTTAATTAATTTGGAATCAAAGTAGGTATAATTTTATTTTATTAAACGTCAAAGCGATTTGACTTTTAAATTTTTTTATTTTCATTGCATTGATATTTAACTTTACCAGCTCTTTTATTTAACAAGGTTTATCTGACGAGTTCCGAAGAACGAAACACGTTTGATCAAAAGTGTCATAAACTATAATTCATTGTATTATTACGTAAGTTAAAAATCAATTTTTTTCATTTTATTCAATTTTTGCAGTTTAATTAACATATACATCATTAAAATATTTCATTATATAATTTCAAATGTTACGAATTTATCCTAACTATTATTATCAGTTATATCAGTTATAGTTTTTTATTTAACTATTTAATTAGTAGTTCAATCTCATTTATATTTCTTGTGAATGCTCAAATTTTGAGTTCTTGAAATAGGGATTTCTATTATTTAAATTCGCTCTCATTATATTTTTTTATTTGATCGGTTTAGAATTTTCATAAAATTAAATTATATTTTTGTTTTAATTAATTTGGAATCAAAGTAGGTATAATTTTATTTTATTAAACGTCAAAGCGATTTGACTTTTAAATTTTTTTATTTTCATTGCATTGATATTTAACTTTACCAGCTCTTTTATTTAACAAGGTTTATCTGACGAGTTCCGAAGAACGAAACACGTTTGATCAAAAGTGTCATAAACTATAATTCATTGTATTATTACGTAAGTTAAAAATCAATTTTTTTCATTTTATTCAATTTTTGCAGTTTAATTAACATATACATCATTAAAATATTTCATTATATAATTTCAAATGTTACGAATTTATCCTAACTATTATTATCAGTTATATCAGTTATAGTTTTTTATTTAACTATTTAATTAGTAGTTCAATCTCATTTATATTTCTTGTGAATGCTCAAATTTTGAGTTCTTGAAATAGGGATTTCTATTATTTAAATTCGCTCTCATTATATTTTTTTATTTGATCGGTTTAGAATTTTCATAAAATTAAATTATATTTTTGTTTTAATTAATTTGGAATCAAAGTAGGTATAATTTTATTTTATTAAACGTCAAAGCGATTTGACTATTAAATTTTTTTATTTTCATTGCATTGATATTTAACTTTACCAGCTCTTTTATTTAACAAGGTTTATCTGACGAGTTCCGAAGAACGAAACACGTTTGATCAAAAGTGTCATAAACTATAATTCATTGTATTATTACGTAAGTTAAAAATCAATTTTTTTCATTTTATTCAATTTTTGCAGTTTAATTAACATATACATCATTAAAATATTTCATTATAAAAACTTAATATAAACTTGCCAAAACCAAAGGAGGGCAAAATAAACACAGATGTTTTAAGTTTTGTGTACTTTGTGGTCATATCTTCTGAGCAAGTCGCGGTATCCAACATTTACCACGTTTACATGCGGCCGTTAGGTCGACCTAAGGTTAGATCGATCTAAGCTAGCTCGCTTCTAAGTTTTACAAACAGGTGTATACATGCAATTAGTTAGTTCGAACTGAAAGCGGTGTTACCAACTAAATCATTTCTAACGTGGTCATTATCTCCAGTTAATCTAAATTTTTTATTTTCTAATTCCTTCTTTTCCATTGCAAAAATATTCAACAACACCAAACATAAGCATACCTAACCTTTAAGATTCGAAAAGCGTCAACAAGTAGTAATAATAACAGAATATTTATTATAACCCATATTATTAACCCACCAAATAGTTGGTACAATTGCGCTTAGTTCGAGCTAAGCCGTATACATTCAAATTTAAATTCGAGCTAACGTCTTAGCCCACGTTTTTAACTCGACCTAACTTAGGTCGGCCTGACGGATTAGGTCGGCCTACCTGAGTGTATACATGAAAGGACTAACTAGCTCGAGCCGACTCAGGTCGACTAATGGCTGCATGTAAACGTGATAATTGTCCGCCGTAGTGGTTATATATTCCATAAATGTTCTTCTATAATAATTGCATTCCGACTCGAGCACTTTCACCTCGGCGGTGTCAAAACTATGATTGTTGTGATTCATATGTTCGGCCAAACCAGTCTTTTTTGATCCATTTCGTATGTCATACAGGTGTTGCTTGACCCTAGAAGAAAGTTTTTGTTTGGTTTGGCCGATGTAGTATTTGCCACAATCACACCTGATCTGATATACTACATTCGCCCTATCTAATATGGGGGTTCTATCCTTGATTCTCGAGTAGATCAGCTTGTTCAATGTAAACTGGTTAAAAAAGCCAACTGCAAGCTGTCATCCATAATGAACTCCTTAAACACCTGCTGTATTCTACCCGCTAGCCATGGATGATAAGTTATTTTACTGTATATCCTATCTTTCTTCAGGTTCAGGCAATATCACTTGTCTTCTCTTAAAGAGGCAACCATCTATCAGACGGTTCGGGTAGCCATTATGTAGCAGTTGTTGTTTTAGCTGATGTAATCTCACCCCAAGCAAGTTTTCTGGTGCACACACCTTTAACCTGTGTTTCAAAGTATTGATAACGCTCAACTTTTGTTTCAATGGGTGTGAGGAACCATAATTTAAAATTCTGTCCGTGGATGAAGCTTTACTGTATATGTCCGTACTCACAGATCCATCATCTTTTCTCATCACCTTAAGATCCAAGAACGGAATGGACTGATTAGATTCTAGTTCAAAAGTAAATTTAAGCAAACTGTCAAACTCATTCAGGATATCTACACATTTTTCCACTTCAGTAGAGGGCACCGCAGTAAGAATGTCATCATCCACATAGAGAATGAGGAAAGGCAATTTGAATCCTATCGATCCAAAAAAGTTGTGGAGGAGATCGTTCATCACGAAATTTGCCAAGACAGGTGAGCACGGGTTACCCATAGCAGAGCCGACCTTTTATTCTTAAAATTCTCCATCGTATATGAAATAACTATTTACAAAGATAGCTTCTATTAGTTGGATAAATTCACTAATAGTAATAGTCGTAAAAGGCTCAATCAGGTCCCAGTTGTTGGAAATGGAAGAATTACTGCCTCCTTCGAGATGTTCGTAAACAAAGAGTTTACGTCAAAGGAAACCAACACATAATCACTGGGAATCACTGCCTGCAGAATTCTTTTCTTAGCCTCTTTAGTACTACTCACGCTGAAAGGTAACGCAGGGATGGCACCCTTCAGGATATCATTAATAAACTTGGCCAGGGGAGTGGAGGGGGACTCTACACAACTAATAACTGGGCGTAACGGGGTACCTTCTTTGTGCACCTTGGGAAGGCCGTAAGCCTGAACTTGGGCGTTATACTGAACCTGGTTCAAAAATTGATCCAGGATCAACGCTGGTGCGGTTTATAAAGCAACTTTCAGGTAGAGTCAACTAATTCGAGAGTTATTTTTTAAATTGCTGTTGGTACTGCTTAATATAACAGAAATCCCTATAAATATAGTAATTTTAAATTATTTGACAGTCGAATTTAAGTTTGTTTACTTTTATGGTTTACTTTGATAAAAGTTGGTTAAAGTTTATTAACTAATAATATCGTCCAGGTTTGTATTTTTTTACATTAAATTACTGTAAACTAAGGTAAGTTAATAAAATTCACTCTGATAATTTTATTTGTAATGGAAACAATTTTTTTTAGGAGAATGGATAAAAGAACTTCCAATTTCACGACAGAAGAGAATGATTTGTTAAGCATTATAACAAAATATAAACATGTTGTAGAATGTAAAAAAACCGATTCGTTAGCAAATGCTGAAAAGAACACTATATGGATAAACATTGCGAAAGAGTATAATGCCAGTGCAGCAACTATAAGATCGGCCTCTGCACTGAAAACGAAATATAAAAATATAAAGAAGCGTAGCAAACAAAAGTTTGCCGACGAAAAGCTCAATGTAAAAGGTACAGGTGGTGGTCCTGCAAAAATTGTAGAAGTAGATTCTACGGATGTACAGGTTTTGGAATTATTAGGCCAACGGATGACTGGTCGAGGCAGTGAATTTGACGATGATAGTTTTAGTAAATATTAGTAAATATTTTTTTAACAACAAATTAATTTTTTTATATGTACAGAAAATGATAGCAATATAAGTGCGCTAGAGAAGATCTCAGAAAATAATGAAGAAAATTTCATGCATGAAATTGAGAACAACATTGAAAGTGACAATGACGTCGAGTTGCCAATTGAAAATCCCGGTTAGTATATACATTTTTTTATTCAATGAAGACTGTTAAAATGTATTATTGTTTCAGATTTGCCATCTGCTACTAATTGGGCAAAATACACACCTGCGCAGTTAAAAGCTCCAGTTTCAACACCGTTGAAATCAACACGTACCAACAGTAAGCTTTCTAGCAAATTTTGTGATTGGGTCCAATCAAAAAGTAATAAAGCGATATCGACATCAAATTAAAATTAGAAAAACACGACAAACAAATGCTTTATATTAAAGAAGAGCATGAGCTGAAGATGCTTCTTATGAAGGAACAGCATGCAAAAGATATACAAATAAAAAAGGAGCAGCATGCCATGCAAATGGAAATATTAAAACAAAAATTAAATTAAAAGAATAAATTTTATTTATAACAATCGAGCAAAGTGATTTTATTAAGTTTAGCCTGTTCATTTTATTGGCGTTGTTGCCTCGATTATCCTGTGGTGGAATATCACCGGGGTCAGCTGTTGCCATTTCTTGTCGTATTAAATTTTCGGTGTAGTCGTCCAACCGGGGAAGGGGTTCTCTATTTTTAGAAGCAATATTATGTAAAACAGCTGTTGCAACAACAATTGCTTCAACTTTTTCAATATTTAATCGTATTCCCAATGATAAAATGGGAAAACGACGCTTCCACACACCAAAACATCTTTCAATTGGATTTCTTGTCCTAATCTGTGATTCGTTAAATAGATTTTCTGCTGGTGTTGAAGGATTTGCTAGTGGTGTAATCATGTAAGGTTTTATAGCATATCCACTGTCACCCACTAATAAATTGGTACCATATTCCTTATTTTCAAATTTACCTCTCCAATACACAATTATTGAATATTGTTGAATCGTGACTAGAACCTGGCCAACGACAAATTATACTCGTAATGGAAAGTGATGCATCACAAATGCCTTGAACATTTACGGAAAAATATCCCTTTCGGTTCCGATAAATTTCAGGTTCATCTCCACCAGGGGATTGTATTTTGATATGTGTGCAATCTATTGCACCCATTATCATAAAGTTGTTTTATAATTTTGTGAAATTTCCCCTGTATGGTAATCGTAGGGTCTTTGTTCAGCTTCATAGAACTGAATACGATAATAAAATGCGCGAACTATTTAGTGATACCAAACTTATAAAATTATGATCTTACAAGGAGAGGACCTGAAGTGGTACGAATCGATTTCGATGAAAGTCGGGTATTTTGTAGAGGTATTTACCCTAAGTATCAGGTTAACAGGAATTACCCAGATGAGGCTCCGGGTTCAATTCCAGCCCGGGTCAAATTTTTTTTATAATTTTTGTTTAAAATTTTTTATTTGTATATTTTCTCGTTCAGTTTTACTAAAAAGTTCTGAATAAACATGCGGTTCTTGATAATACTTTGTACAGTTTGAAACGTAAAAATGCGGCCATCAAGATGCGTTTATTTTTAAGATTTTGTTCAAGTTTTTAAAAGGGCCCCTTTATTGGGGATTTCCTGCATCTTTTTTACCTGAATTTCTTATTACTAAACCACCCGTTCACCCCCAGTCATTAGCATTAGCAATATCATTCTTTTTAAAAGGAATTGAAATAGAAATCTGTTAATGATAATGCTAATGACTGGGGGTGTACGGGTGGTTTCGTAATACGAAATTCAGGAAATTCAGGTAAAATGGATGCAGGAAATCCCCAATAAAGGAGCCCTTTTAAAAACTTGCACAAAATCTTAAAAAGAAACGCATCTTGATGGCCGCATTTTTAAGTTTCAAATCTGTACAAAGTATTATCAAGAATTTTTATTAACGACTTTTTAGTAAGATTGAACGAAATAATATATAAAATAACCAAATTTAAAACAGAAATTATAAAAAAAAATTGAGCCGGGCTGGAATTGAACCCGGTCCCGCCCATGTTAAATGTATGCACGATATGGTGTCATTGTATTTGCTTAGGAAGAAAAAGTAGGAACTTTTAGAGCCCAATTTTGTAATCTCTTAAAAGCTAAAACTTGGCTCTTGGACCCTATATACTTTTTATTACAATTAGAGAATCGCAAATATTCAAAATTTCGCTGTCAAATTTACAATTTTTTAAATAGCAAAAGTAGCCATTTAATAATTTTTATAAACATTACTTTAATAAATAGAAGTATAAAAAGTATTTCACATCCAGCACAAATGTTGCACCTAACTTGTAAAAAAATTTGGTAGCATTATATGCATTTTTGTGGAAACTAGAGCAAATATAAATTGAAAGTACAATTTTTCTTGTTCTGGCGAATTTACTTGAAATAGTTGATAGAAATCTGCCACATTAAAAAAAATATATGCAATTTTGTCGTAAAATAGTTTGTCTATTTGTTCAGCAACGGCGCTGTAGTAAAATGCTACCGATGGTTTCAAACTTTGCTAAGTGCATAATAAATGAGTGATAATAATATTATCACAGATTAATATACAGATAGCCAACGGGCTGCAAAAAATTAGCAACACATTTTTTAGTTCATTATAAACATTTCAGATGGAGCACGAATACTCTCGCTTTATTAATCATTAGAATATCATTAGTCATTACAGCGTCATTATAGAAACCTGCAATAGGAAGGTAAGAACCTTGTAAGAACACAGAGTAAGATCAAAGATAACAGAGATGAAAAATTTTTATTATACAATAAATGACAATGTGCCGTGAAGTAACATTAACAAGATATGCACATGCTGGATATTGCTAACGGAGTAGGTAACTTAACACTGTGTAAAAGTCGGCAGCTTTTAAAACGCAACTTATTATTATACAAAATTAGTACTTTATGTATGTATCTTACTGATACTAGTTTAAACAAACAATAAGAACGAAATTCATCAAATATTAACAAATTTAAGTTGCATTTATCATGCCAAGATAATCTCGCAAATATTCAAATTTTTCACATGGTTTTATGATTTAAATTTTTATATAATTGGTATAAATTCTTTAGTGAATGTAGGGAATGAAATTTTTAAATTAAAGTTTCTATTTTTTTTTTAACATTACTCTTATGGGAATTTTCTTAAAATTTTTACATTGACTTTTTTTAGTCACTATCTCAGAAACGGTGCAACAAAATAATAAATTTTATATAAACCAGGGCCCGATTTAGCTTGTCTAGCACCCTAGGTAAATAACTTCAGGCGCCTATCGTATTTTCTCAGACTAACAACTACAAAAATTTAGCTTCAAAAATTAAAATAAACGACAAGCCATCGTCATCTTTCCGTTGATGATTATATCAAAAGTTTTGTCCAATAAAAAACAAGAATATTGAGTTTATTGATCAAACTCGTAAATTAATTACTTTATGATTGTTGATCATAGTAAATGCGGAAATGCCCGGCGGCTGGCGCCTTTCGTGCTGCAACTGCAAGTAAATCCGGCCCTGATATAAACAAAAATGTAGTGTATGAAATTTACAAAAAAAATGTAAAATAAGTTTTACTGTAAAATCGATCTTTATATAGGGAAAAAAGTCTCCGTACGATGCAAATTACATTGATATTATAGGGAAATAGATGATCGTACAGAAACTTTCATCAGTCACTGTATATTCTTTATACGGACGTGATTAAATTTACACACTTATAAAATGACCAAATCTTTTTATAAAATCATTTGAAAGCTTCCGTTAAATGTTTTGTGGAATTTGGTAGAATGTGCATTATTAAAATAGAAATAATGCTTATTTGCAATTTGTAAAACATTTGAATATACTCGAAGGATTTTATTCTACGAAAGTTATTTATAATAGATTGGCGGCAATGAGGCTAACGTAGATATGAGTTAATTATGCAACCCACCGGATTAATTTCTTGTTAACTTTCCTTCACGACAAAATGTATAAACAGTCTAATATTACTGTGATACTGCATTTCAATATGTAATTCCCCGATTATTTTAGAAGCGACATCTATGAAGTGTCTCCATTAGCCATCAGAGTTCAGCCATCGTCTCCTCGACAAGCACGCTCGCGGTGGCCGTCTCCTGTACTAAATATTCTCGTCTCCTTTGGAGACTACAAATAGGTTGCAAGAATATCCATAAGCGTTGTCTATCTGTATATTAATCTGTGATATTATTATCAAGGTATAACATTACATACGTGTGGATAGCAGGGTCTGCACCAGTCGGTACGTAATGGAAGGTCAACGTTATACTTTTTTTTTTATAATGATAAATACGCTACGCTATTATAGGCTGCACTAATTAACAAAAATGGGAAATCAAAATAGTTAGTAGTGCAAATAAAAAACCTATTTATTTTAAAACTAACTTATTTCATGAAATTGATTAGCTATTAGTTACTACAATAATTTCAAGGAATATTAAAGTAAATCACACTGCAATTTGATAATTTACTGCGGATGCTCAGGAACTACAACATGGTTAAAAATAAAAATAATAGACTAAAGTAAGGGAATTAATATTTCGAAAAATGTTTGTACACGGAATTCGAAATTCCAACGATTTTTATGGAATTCGAAAGATTTCCAAAACAATCAGGGTTTTTCAAGAAATTGCAGGGATTCTCTCTCAAGGATACTATCTGAGAAAATATCCCTAGAGCGACTACCAAGGATAATCTAAGGAAATTCAAAACAATTAATGTAACAATCCAAACAAAATATTATTAAATAATATGTACAATCTACAATTAATAAATAACTTTGAACTTTTAACAATTTCAATTATTATTTTCTTAGTAAACACTTCCCTTAGTACGTTGTTGCTGTGTGGGCTTTTACTTTACTTCTTTTTATTGGAATATTTTAGTGCTTGTGCTTCAACTATCGAAGGAGGATCTCTACATTTTAAATTCTTTTCTATTCTATTTAAAATTATTTCAGGAGCTAAACATTCTTTATAAAATTTAATTAATTTTGGTAGCATATCTAACCAAATTCCTTCATCAAAATATATTTCTTCAATAAATAAATCATTATGATCTCCCGAGTACACAATAAAGTAACATTTCTTCTTTTTAGCGATTGCGAGCTGCCCCTGAATTTGGAAGAAATAATCGTGGGATCTAATTAATGCGATTTTGCCGGTCTCATCTATTTTTAAGCAAGGGACTTTTTTGTTTTCCACGGCATCTCGTAAAGCAAGTTTTAAAGATGCTACTTTATAGAGACATTTCACTTCCACTATTTCATCAGCATTTATTATTCCATCAGGAGAAGCCCCCAAGAAACCCGTCTCTTCGTGTATGTGTAAACCTGTACGACTCACTTTGCAGCCTACCTGTTCTTCAAATTTCTTTATGACTACCGGTTCCTTATTTTTCCCATATCTAGTAGCATCTGTGTTTACCGAATTACAATTTAAAATTGATCTAACTAATGAATTACATGAAGTAGCTGGTCTTCGTTTTATTACTGCTCCAAATTTAGAAGCTGTTAGTCGGTTCTTTCTAGCTTGGATGAATTCTATCGAGTCGAACTGTTTTTTTGTTTTTTTATGGATTTCCTCAATTTCTGACGATGTAATCTTCAAACGAAGTATTAACGCATTTATTTCAATTTCTAAAGCTTTTTCATCTATGAAGACTTCTGCTATGTTACTACCATAATCTAGGTTTTCCTTATTCGATTTAAATTTTTTACTAGCTTTTCGTCGATCTGTAGGATTTCGTTTTCTTTTACAAGCACTATCTCTTTGCTTCATAAATTTATTTAAGATTTTACCGGGCCTGCCAACAAAGATTTTATTCCAGGATTCGTTATGGTATAAATGACCGCCGTTAAACTTCAAACCCGCTAGATAAGCTCGAATTTGAAAAGAATCTCTTTGAACTAAATTAAGACGCTTGCCCATATTAAATCTTGCTGCAAAACTCATGTACAATTCGGCTTTATTGCTTGTTTCTTTATCAATTAGTAGGTGCGCTTTAGTGATCAATGAATTTAATGCTCCATAGATGTGGTGATGAGCTCCACTATTCTTTAAATCTGTTGTGCGATCTAATCTTCGAACACCAACATTTTCACATATAGAAGATTTACAATGCTCGTGATTACCAAATACGTGGTTCACAGAATTTCTCAAATCTTCTTTTAAAGCTTCCACGTCTCCGTGAGCATTGGCATAAATGGCATCTTGTGCAGCATCTTGAAGATTTGTTAAATTTTCTGTTGTCAACATTCTTCTACAACTCAAAGAAACACTTTTTGTATCGTTTTTAATTTTGTATAATTGCTTTCCATAATTCTTTATGCAATGGTTTGTACATTCTATTTTAACCACCTCATTACCATATACAACTTTCTTCCTAACCTCTGAATATACAGTTGAATCGCCATCACCAATATATTTGGTATATTTCAGTTTGTGCGTTTCTATGCTATTATTAAATCCCTCTACCAGTATTGCGGGCTCCATAGCAGAAGACGATTTTGCCCAGTTTTTAAAACAATCATGCTCTTTAATGGCTTCATTTTTATTTTCTGCTCTTGTACAAACAGAGCAATATTTATTTTTTACCCCTAAATACAACAATTTTCCAGTTTCTTTACCAATTATAACAGCAACACCTGATAGAGCATTATATGTATGGCCAAAACTTCTTTTTGACCATCCACCATCCACTATTACAGTTACATTTGCAATATTGTTCTCGTCTATGTTACCTTTAGCAACAGCTATATCATACTCTTCAGCCCCAGCGGCCATCATTGATTCCTTCAAAGAATCATGAAATATACTCCCCAGGTTACGTTGAATTTTAAAAAACTTATTTTTACTATAATTTGGTATTTCCATAAGGCTAAGTAATTCGGCTGTATGTTCAAATGTACTACCCGTTGCTAGAGTCCCCCATACAGAAGATCGGTTTAAAAACTCGTTCTTGGGATTTTCAGTATAAACTGACAGCTCTTTTTCGCACAAATTGCATTTATATATCAATGTACTTGTTAACCCCTTTGGTATTTCTTTTTTAAATTGTAGCAATCCACTCGTGCATTGTTTTGAATGATCAAATTGCAACCTAATTGATTGATTCATTAAAAATTGAATATCCACTATGCGATATCCTTCCAAATTCTCTGAGGTTTGCTCTGCTTCAATTTGTAATATTTCTGCCATTATTTCATCATCGTCTTGAGAATTCCAACAATTCTCTTCATTGGGTTCATTGTTTTCACAATCAACTAAAATTTCATCGATGCCGACACTGTTGTTTTCTTCTAACAAATTATTAGGTTGTTTTTGGACTAACCCATTACCATTGTCAAATTGCATAAAATTTGCTTCAACATTATCTACTATTTCTTCAACAATAGACTGGATAAATATTTTATCGTGCTGTTTAATTGCTCTGCTCTTGCAGGCATTTGCTCGCTTCGTATTATGTTTTTTATGATCTGCAATTCTTGTACGCCCCATTTTATTAAATTTGATATGTATTTATATGTACCCTAAATTTTTTACCACACAAAAATAACAAATAATATTGTATACTTACTTAATATTTCTACTCAACACAAATAACAGAAATTACACAAACAAAGTTTTTTGAATTTGAGTAAAATCACTGTATGCAAGGCAATAAGCCTTTTAAGTTTTTGAAATTTTTCACCACACTCTTTGGTACACTTGTATTATTTTATTTTTATAAAACAAAATAAACCACTCGCAATTGAAAAAATATATCTGCACCTTGACCATAGACAACCACTGCTTATGCTATTGTCAGATAATTATAATAGTGTAGGTGGATTGTAATGCATTACATCACAGGATATATGATCTTGGCGGGATTTTCTTATTATGTTGCGCAGGTCAGTATTCATACCGTGATAAAAAAATACATAATATGACTTTATGCCGATATAAATTTCTGTTAAATTTACCAACTTACAAGTTATTTAATCAATGATAGTACCCATGGTCAAGTTGGTTATAATTTATTTCTAAAAAAGATTTTTATATAAAATATATTATTCAAACTATAATAATATGAATTAAAAATTTATTATACACTGCTATAAACTTGTAATATAATCGCTGCAGTAAGCTCATGGTATTTTGCATTTCTATTCTAAGAAACGAGATAAAAACTAGTCGAGATTCAATTTATTCTTTCAAGTAACTTTAAGGTAGCAAAGAATAATGGTTCAGCTTTTATATACAGTACACCGCCACTTTCTTTCTAATTATTTCAAAATTAAGAGCGAAGCTATCGCCCACGCTGAAAGTAGTCATAGTTACTAGTACATACACGACAAATGAAACTTTTTCTTGGAAACTAAGCCTCATCTGGGTAATTCCTGTTAACCTGATACTTAGGGTAAATACCTCTACAAAATACCCGACTTTCATCGAAATCGATTGGTACCACTTCAGGTCCCCTCCTTGTTAGATCTAAACCCGTATTACATCGGTTTACCAAATAAATCAATTCCGGCTAATTGCACTTTTGGTCACATTTAAAATTTAGTAATTCTTTCAACCACCTAGACAAAGTTGCAATTTTGATGGCAATAAAAAAACAAATTTTTAATAAATCAAATTTATCGTGTTTTTTATGCACTTTTCAAATGTTCTCACCCTATTAGTTGGAAGTTTTCATTCATTTGTTGTCGTGTGTTTTCATCATTTTTGTGGGAGGCTATCGTCGAAATTCTGCGTTCTTTGGTTCTGCTACTTGATACTAATGTTGGTTTTGTAGCAAAACTTCTTAGACATTTTTTGTTGCAAATTTCATTATCTTCAATTTTATATCTATTCATTTTTCTATTTTGTCGGTCCGTTTTTGACTTACAGCAACTTAAACAAGACTCTATAAAATACAAAAAATCTCGGAAACGGTGCCACAAAATCAAAAATGTATATGCACGAAAATTTAGGGAATTCAATTTATAAAATTAAATTCCTATTTATTTTTTAATTTCGTTTATTATCGTTAACAAGATACAGATGACCATATTTTTTGTATTTTACAGAGTTTTGTTTAAGTCGCTGTCAGTCAAAAACGGAGCGACAAAATAGAAAAATGTTTAGATACAAAATTGAAGACAATAAAATTTGCAACAAAAACTGACAAAAAGTGGCAAGTGCCCCTAGGTGCCACCCCTGGCTGCGGGCCTGAATTCCTCAATAGTCTCTAGATTGCTAGAATAAAGTTTACTTTTAAGGTATCCCCAAAGGAAAAAGTCCATTGCGATCAAATCCGGGCTGAGAGGAGGCCAGTCAATGTCACCTCTTTTGGATTTGTATATTACCCTGTATATTATATAAAAAGATAAGCTAAAATATGCAACGCTTTTGAGCAATGAAATTGCAAAACTTTTTTTTTTGTATTGCGGCTGATTATCTCGGGGTATTAAAGTTATATCCAATTATTGTATTATTTATTATTAAGGTTTACATTCCTTTAGGAATATTCCTATCGTCGATCGTTCCTCTCTGAAGCCGTGTTGGTATTCACCGACTTTGTTCTTAATCTCAATTTTTACTCGGTCATATATTATTGTCGACAGGATTTTGTATGCCACCTGCAGTAAAGTTATTCCTCTGTAATTTTTGCATTCCTCTATATCTCCTTTTTTGTGTATTGGCACTATGCTTGCCGATCTCCATTCTCTTGGCATTTCTTCTTTTCTCCAAATCTCGTATATTCTTTGATGTATTCTCTCTCCAGCATTCTTCATCATTTCTCCGCTTATTCCGTCTCGTCCCGGTGCTTTCCCATTTTTTAACTTTTTCAATATTGTTTTTATTTCGCTGTATGCTGGTTCTGGCACCGTTGTTTCCTCTTTTTGTTCTTCCTTTTCTACCTTAGTGTTTTCGTCATCAACTTGGTGAACAGCTTCTGGAAGTGTCTCTTCCATACTCCTTTTATTTCTTCTTCATTTTCACATCTTCGACCGTTCTCATCTTTCATTGTTCTATTTACTTTTCGTTTCCTTGTTTGTCGTTTTATTCCAAGATAGAATTTCTTAGCGTTATTATTCTTACAGTGATCATCTATCTCGTTCATGATGTCGTTTAACCATTTTTCTTTTTTCTTTTTATACATCTTGTTTGCCTCTTTCATTCTTTCTGTATACATAGTTCTGTCCACTTCACTTTTTGTTTTCATCCATCTCACTCTTGCTGTGTTTTTACTATCCGCCATCTCTTCACATTCCTCATCGAACCATTTTTTGTGTATGGATTGCTTTTTAAATCCTACCGTTCTCTCTGACATTTTTTGACCTATGGGAGACGACACAACGGTAAATGGGAAATTTATAACGACTTGTTAAAGAGTAAAGAAGATATTTCGCCAAGTCAAATAGTAAGGTGTCATTTTCTTATCTATAGCATGTAGACAATGTAGGAATTTGTAGTATTATTTTCACATAAAGTTGCCTTATTGATATTTTTTTAAATAAATTAATTTTATTTTGTCTATCTACTTCTACGTATCTAGATACTATTTATTTTATATATACGAAATGAGTGTATTATGACGTGATTAGCGGAATAGTACAACGAAACTGTGTCGACGCAAAAAGCGATATAATATTAAGTTAATTAAGATTGTTTAACTTTTTCTTTCTGTTCTTAAATAAATTAAATAATGTAGATTAACAATAAGCCCTAATTGCTGTTAAATAATTTAGCGTGTGGAATTATCGCGGTTCATGCGCAGTGGAATGAAACATTTAGATATTTTTATTAAATACTAATTTGAAGAAAAACTGTAACGGTGCTAGCTCTAATATTTGGGTGCTAGCTGGTCCTAGCTCCATAGATTCGGGAGCTAGCTTTTGGAGCCAAAATATTAACTGGGGAGGGCTAGCGTTACTTTACCCCCCCCCCAGTTTCAATGTGCGTTTATGAAAAAACTGTAATGGTGCAAGCTCTAATATTTGGGTGCTAGCCGGTGCTAGCTCCATAGATTCGGGAACTAGCTTTTGGCCAAAAATTTTAACTGGGGGGGGGGGGGGCAAAGTAACGGACCCGATATCAACTCGCATTTAACACTTCAGTAGAGGGAGTGTAGGAGAAGCAACTCGCGCTACTACAGTGCGATGCGCTCCGTTCTTATAACGCGGTAGTGCTAATAGCGCGATACGAGTGTATTGGAATCCTCGCCAGAAGGACAATCTTTTTGTCGCTGGATTTTTTTTTTATTTTTCGGTTTTAACCCATATTTTTTTACCCAAACTTTTTGAAACTTTTTTTCCCTGCAGCTCCCTTAATAAGCGTCGGATCTCCATTTGGAAAAAAACAATACGAAGAAAAAGATGAATCCAATGGAAAAGGTATCTTTCAGTTTTTCCCTAAAATCAATACTTGGCCCGCGATGAACTTATATCAATTCTGGAATTTGCAACGTAATTTACGGGTAGATAATTTACTTGTTAGTATGTATTTAAGGTTATTAAGAAGAGGGGTAGGGATAAGCTGTGGTGGGGACTCTGCCCTATGCTAAATAAATACATAAGATAATGTAAGAACGAAACACGTTTGATGAAAAGTGTCATAAACCATCATTCATTGTACTTTCAATATTACGTAAGTTAAAATTCAATTTTATTTAATTTTTGCATTTTAATGTAACATGTAGATCATTTAGATATTTATTTTATATTCTCACATGTTAAGAACTAATTCTATCTATCCTATCGATAATGTATTCACTGCCAACTTCAAATAAACAAATATGTTTATTTTAATTATAAATACTTAGTTTTTATAAGTTACTTATAAATTTTATTAATTTAAAATGTTTTGGTCAGTTAAACTATTTTTTTACTCATTTCAAAAAACTTTTCTAAACTATCAAATCTAGATAGCTTTAGTGCTATTTTTATTTTCCGAACTCCTTAGTAAGGAAAGTATTGTAATCAGAAATTGAAAAAAAATTTGACTCCCCATTTTTTTTTCAAATTTTTATGTTTCGAGGTATTCTAAAACCATTTTTACGTTTTTTGAAAAATGTCTGTGTGTGTATCTGAGGGAGTGTATGTCTGTGTACACGATAGCATCCAAACGAAAGAACGAAATGACTCCAAATTTTAAATTTAAGTTTTAATCTGTTGTCCCACGAAGCCTATTGAAAATGAATAAAATCTAATGGGGGAACGGTTTACCTGAAGCGATAAGACAAAATCCATCATAACTTCTAAACGCAATGAAATAGGTAAAAGTTTATTATGACAAAAAATTATCGCTATTACATTTCCTACAACTTTTGTTCTGAAATTTTTTTTCTGAAATTAAAACTTAAAAAAAAAAATTTTTCAAAAATTTATTCTAATTTTTCAAATTTTATTTAAACTAGAAAAGGTAAATTGGTACAGAAAAATTGATGATGCGTTCTTAATATTTTTTTATGAAAAACTCAAGGCAAAAACCAAAACAAAGTATTGTCTTTTGTTTTCGAGAAAAATTCAATTGTTTTTATTATTTTTAACTACTGATTGAAATGTTTTTCGCGATGATGAAATTTTGTATTTTGATTTTTGTTAGCCAAGGTAAATTGGACGTTAATTTTGATAATTCGGAAAGTTATGTGATGGCCACATCCGATTTTTTTTCATTTATCGCTAGAAATGGTGATAACCTTATTTATAGAGAATTAAATTCTCTTCCTCTTTTATGTGGACAATTTTATTGTAAAATAATTATTTATTGCTAATAATATGCAAACAGTGTGAAAAATTAGGAGATTGCCTCAGTCTTTTCAACTTTTGGACCATTTTTATTAAAAATAAGAATTCCTTCAAATTTAGTTGTTCACTGTACTGAATCTTACGAAAGAAGGAATTTCGGGTTTAGTTCCAAAATCTGACTCTCCACTCTCCACCAGCGCCACTCTTGCCTAAGCATGCGTAGCCATAGAGATTCTATTTAATATGTGTTTGGTGTTCGACGGCCTGCTGGGTAGCTCTATGGCTACTATGGAGTGTAGAGGTAAGGAGGCCATCTCTCTATTACAACAAGTGTCCCGCAAATAGCATTAAATAAGGGTTTCAGAAAAAGGCCGGAATGGCGGTGGTGTACTGAAAGGGTATAAATTGAACTCTGGGAGGTAGAGGTTTCTACACTAAATAGTTTTCAGATGTGTATTGCATTTCAACAACAACTTAACGTATATACAATTTATCAAATTTTTAAAAATGGTGGCACTTCTTAATCTAAATATAAAAAAATTTCATCCAAGGCGCCGCCTGACAAAGGTAGTGTTCCCAGAATGCTAGCTGCATTACCTCGTTGAATAGCTATACTTATCCGTTGTATAAGGAAAGTTATTGCACGAGGGTCGCCAGAGATGTGATTCAACGAAAAACCTAAATTATCAACTTGGGTTCCACATGAGCAAATGTGAGGTTCACAAATCTTCATTCCGAGGCGGAGACATAATGCTATTCGAATGCATTCTTTGTCTAGGAGTGTTCCAAGTTGGGGAGATGGTAGAGCGTTAAGCCAGGCACCTGATTCTGGTTGTGACATAGCTGTAATTCTTGCTAATTCAATTGGTGATGACTTATCTTTCAATCTTTTTGAAATAATATTGATATATTCCCCATCCCAACTTTTTTGAGAATTAGGACATTCAGGGATATCGGATGCTGAACACATACTCTTCCAGTTTACAATCGCTTCCTTACAGTAAGTAATCTCAAAGTCTGAGACAGACGGAGGGATTATTGAGCCAATGAGATCACAGGTACTGTAAATAGACGAGATGAAAGCAGGAAGAGCGAGGTCTAATGAGCTTCGTATTCCGATGCCGCCGCAAGCAATGGGAAGGGTGCATTGAATCCAGTAGTCTTCGGAGAAATTAAGGTTTAGCAATTTTTGAAGGTAATGTTTTATATTTTCGTCTAGTTTGTTAAGTATGTCTTTGTATTTAAACAAAGGAGTACATCGGAGAAGATACTTCAATTTAGGGATCCATAGACAATGCCGAAGGAGGTAGAGAGCCATATGTTGTTGTATGTTTTCAAGTCTTTCAAGAAAAAGCAAAAGTTGTTCGGTTTTCTTATCCATTACACGGTTGATGGCTTTTTCGAAAACCGGTGCTCCAAGCAAAGTGAAAGATTCATCAGAAAGGGTAATAATTCCTGGAGTGATTTTATTGAGGTTGTCCAAAATAGAGACTCTTCGCTCTGTTGCAACATGTGGTAAAAAGTATACTTCGCACTTTTTTGATCCAAATTCTTGAGAGTAAATGTCTTGTACACTGCGGCAAGCAATTTTTGAAACTAATCTACGAAGAATGCAGCCAACTGCTATCGGACGGATTCCTCCATCTTTCTTTGATAATGCTATTAAAGAAGCTCCATAGATGAATGGAATGAAAGCAGGGTTAACGGTCCCTTCGAGCATCATATTACAAATGGCAGTTATGGCTTCTAGTCAAGTTTTCCCAATTTGACCGTTTGTTTTAGAAATTAGGTCCTTGAGATGTTGAGGGCGTAAACCGTCAATACCGGAATCGCTGCCATTATTAAAAGACATAATGGCTTTCAAAACGTCATCGCTGCATGTAGTTGCATGTAGACTCCTTTCTTCAGGGGTTGGTGGGGCAGGTATCGAGACATGGATGCTTCGTTGTGGGTGTCTTTCAGTCAATTATTTTAGGAAGGTAGAATCATCATTAGGTGCGAGTTTGTCATTACTTGAGAGGATTTTAATTGCTCCTTTGACGTCCCCATCTGACAATTTACTTTCAATTCTTCTGTTGAAAGTCAAGAGTTTAAGAGGTTTTGAAGCAGGAACTGGATTTACATAGTTTTGTGTATTCAACTTTATTTTATTGGTTAGCGATTTGTCTTTTCCTTTTGTTTTCTCAGGAACATATAGAGTCCTATATGCAAAGAGGAATAGGTCTTCCCACGACGACAGAGAGTTGTTTTTCAAACAATTATTAATACACGACGTTAGTTTTTGTGCTACGTAATTCTGGCTCCTCTTGGAATACGACGTATGATTTTGATCGATGATTTGTATTTTGTTAAGATATTTTTGAAATCATCATCGTGTTCTAGTTGTAAATTCGTTTTTTGTGTAAAGCTCGTGTAGGTTCCAGGGTTTGATTGAGAAAGAAGATTCCGAATTTCATCAACTTGACCGCGGTGTGCCTTTGATGCGTGACCGATTACTCCTCTACCACCTTTGTAAGTTTTTCCGGAGTCAGGACAAAGAGGACAAGGAATCAGTGATATATTCGGAAAGTTGTTATGTTGCGTGAGACCTTGAGAAGCGCAGGGTTGGCAAAACCAGTCTTCATCTAGTGGGGAAATCCGATTAAAATCTTCTGAAGACATGTGAGCGTGGGTTCTATGTAACCCGGACAAACAGCCGCTGCACCAGATCAAACCTTCGAGTTCATCATAATTAATTGTCAAAGTCAAAATTTTCAATAGTCAAACTTTGACAATTAGATTTATACATTAGAACAAAATTTAACGAAACAACCATAACGAGAACAACACCACTTCTAACCAGAAAACGAACGGAATCAGTATTAACAATAAATGCGATCAAATTAACATCAAATTAAAGGTATTGTATGAATTTTAGCGGGAGCGTGCACGCTAAACGACCGTATTATAAATTCGCGTTTGTATTTTTTTTTTATGATTATGTAAAATAAAACAACTAAATGCTTACTTCACTACCTTGCAAGGTGGAGACCTCTACAGTCTACACTGCATAGTTCAAACCATGCCCTTTCGGTACACCAGCGCAATTCTGGCCTCTATCTGAAACCCTTATTAATGCTTTTCGGTAGACACTTTTTGAGGTAAACGGCCATATGAGATTTTCCTCCTTACCTCCACACTCTATAACGGCTACGCATGCTTGAGCAAGAGTGGAGATGGTTGAGAGTGGGGAGAAGCCTGCGCGATAATTTTCACATGTTTATTGTGTTTGTTTGATAGATTGAATAAGGTTGGAACTATTATTTAAAGATAATAAATTGAAAGAGGTGCTAGGATGAGAATTAAAATTTGAAAATTGCGTATTATTTCCTTCATTAAACATTTACTACATTTGTTTTGTCTCAAGAGCTTTACGTTTAGAAATTTAATAACATGCTTTAAATTTTTGTAATGCACAAGACACATATTTTTTGTAATTCATTAATTTATAGTAATTATTTTCTGCTTGATGAATAAAGTACTAAAATAAAATAAACAGAATGGAAATTTGTCTATATAAACCAGTCGTGGGATTGCATCGACCAGCCTCACTTGCTAGATAATAAAATTATGTGCCGTTCTTTGACTGGCGCGGCGTTGCATTTACCGACTGTTATCAAGGAACACCAGCGACCAACATTTCTACAACTATAGCGTTCCCACGAAGTGGTAAGTGTCTTGAACTGAGCGGTTCAATCACCTTCTTCGTTAACGTCTAAGGGCGGAATTAGTAGCATTCTTTTATAAATGCTATGATTAAGTTTGTCAGTTTTGTTTATTAAACAAGTGGTGATACAAAAAAAATGTTCGACCCCCGGGAAAATTCTAAGTGATTTTTGTGGTACCAATCCTTAATTCGCGTGACATTCGTCAATCTTGCAATTTGGTTGATATATTTGGATACTTACTACCACTTTCAAGGAAGGGAATTATACAAGTTAATAAGACGGCGCGCCAATCGAAACTTTTCGAATACACTTATTGTGGACCCAGATGGAAAAGAATAAAAAGGGTAACCGACATCACCAAGGAATCCAGGAAGCTTCTCTGGTCCCGTCGAGGAGGAAGACGCCACCACTAATTGTATATGATAAAGGTAAAATTTTGATAGATTTTTATTTAAACTTTGTACGTTTAACCGGCTTAAGAAATCACAGTGCTCGCGTTAATCGAAGTGCAACCTTTTTTTTGTTCAACTCATTGCGGTTTGAAAATGGAACCTAAAATAGAAACCTTTTCTTTGTGCGACTCATATGGAACTTGAACAAACACATTGAGCAGCAATTTAACCATTCAACAGTTTGTAACACGATTTTTTTCTTTCTTTTTGTGTCATTAATGTACTTTAAGTAAATCAATGTAACAACAAAATTTCATGTTAAACTTCATGCATAATTTCTCAAAGTATAAAATCAGCTTTATTTTATTTTGTTTTAAACCAAAGTGTTCGCACACTTTTGATGTAAATTACGCAATAAGATTATACTGTGACAATTATTATTATTTTTGTATTTCTGTTAAATGATCATTATATGTTTTATATGTGTATTTGTGCATTTCTTCTGTTTGTACCCGAACTTCGTCCCGACGGGATCTGAGAGGCTCCGTGGGATCTTGACGCGGTAAGTACATTCGGGTAGTGCTCTGGGTTACCACGAAGACCTGGACAATTTGGCACTGGACACTTGTGGTGGCGCCCATCTTACTGATCGTCCATCGATCTTGATTCACAACCCGGAATTGACCAGTAACGTGCGGGTTGAGCGTACGACTTTCCCCTTTTTGACAATTATCCACGACCTCCCGCTAGCTAGTCGGCCCCGATATTTCTGTGGGGGAAAAGACAGTCGAACTGCACGTTTAGACCGTAACAACTGCCTTATGCTCGAGTGCTTGCATTTTTAAACACTGCAATACTGCCCTGCTTAGCGAGAGTGCCGTATGTGCAAAAATGGCCAAAATGAGTTATTGTCATATTTGTACACTACGAGCAGTCTGCTACCTCTTTATCAAACAAAAACGACGTATTTCCCACAACTAGTGGAATTATTCGTAGATTGTGTTTGCCGTATATACAAAATTTGGTATAAATACTAAATAAAAACGCAGTATCTGCAGTATACTAAGCAAAAATGCAGCATATGCTTTGTATATACTGCACTCTTCGTTAGCACATGTCAGTATGTGCGTGCACATACGACATTTTATCTTCGTAATTGCAATACAATTTCTGCAGTATACCAATATAATGGATTTTCTAGCAGAAATCATTGTTATGTATGAAATTTGACCATTGTAGGAAATTCAAAATTTAAAGTTACTTAAGAAATACGTGTTTCACTACGACATTAGCCCTATGGTTTTTTGGACAAAGTTAAATCTAAGAAGTCGAATATCTCAATATGGCTGTTTTGTACATACGGCACTTTCGTTAAGCAGGGCAGAATACATACACACACAGATTAGGGATATTATTATTATAATTATAATCTTCTAAAATGTCACTATTTATTAAAAATGCGTTCACACTTACCCAGGTTCACCTTACTAATTTTAAATTAAAACAAACAAATATTAAAAGGTTCTTTGGGTTCTAAAACAGATTTTTTGCTACAAGGTCGCAATTTTAATTCGACATTTATGCAAATATGGGAAAAGTTTTATTATTTTTGAACAGGACAACGTCTGCCGGGTCAGCTAGTATTATATAAATTATAACTTCTATTCTTTAATAAAGATTTTATAAATTATTAGTTTACAAGTATACAAGCTAGTAATACAAGTATTATTATAATGAAATACATATAATTTATTTTAATGACAATAAATAAACCTCTACAAAATATAACAATTAAAAATTAACAAAATATAAACACCATTTACAGTATTTACAGAACACATAAAACGTATACTTTCGTAGCTATGAATTGGTCAATTTTCAATAATAGTAAGATCCAGATCCTTGGTAATGTGATGACACATCTGTAATTAAAAATTTTAAAATTAATCAGTCATATTTAAGGTATTATCGTACTCTTCTTAAGCTAATATATCTTTTTTAAAAAGAGGTTATATTTTATTATGGTTCATCGCGTTTATTCAGATTTATTATTATATAATACAATTGGAAATCAAATTTTCAAATTTTTTATAGTAGTACTTCTTTCTGTCGATCGCAACTGTGACGATTAATTTTCTGTGACGATTATAACAAAAATCGAATCATGTATCGTTTTTGGAGTACCACGACTTTACTGTATATACCTTCTGTCCTGTATGAGTACTACATATGTAAGCGTTTTTTAAACAGGATCGTTCTCAAATATTCCTTGAAGGCTTGTGATGACAATTATTTGACGATTATACATCAGTCAAATCTGAACAATTCTTAGTGTAGTTTGTGAATTTCGTCATTAAATTAATATTTCGTATCGAGAAATACTGCAATGGTTCATTTAATTATTGTATCATCGAAAAATTCGCAACATTTGATTTTGAAATTAATAATAAGATTTACGGGATTACAATATTTTTTTCTCAAGAAAAAATGTTAAACCATTTTTAATTCATAACTTACCTACTCAAAACAAAGAAGTGCTGTAGGTCATGGATTTGTGCAATAAAAATAAAACAATGAATTTCTTCATTATGACAATTTTTTTTGGAAAAGTGATTAATTTTAATTATTTTTTACCGTTTAATTTTTACCGTTATCCAATACGATAATAAAAATGTTTATCCCCATCGAAAAAATATAACTTTGATTCCTTTTGAAAAAATATTTGATGCATTTCAAAACTGCTAACAACATACAATGTTGAACATATATATTATAATGTATGTCGGTCCATGACGATATTATACAAATTTTTGCGTTCCAATTTTTATCTGTATCTTAGTGTTTTTGAGAAAATCGTGGAGGTCAGTTTGTTCTTATATTTTAAAGCTTATAACATTATACTAGTGTTGTCTAAGAAATAATAACAAATATATGAGTATGTTTAATATTACTGACCTACGGTAGAAAATACTATAAAATAATAAAGCAAAAGTGGGTAACTTCCATTAACAAGTGGTGTTCGTTGAAAATGTTCGGAGCTCTGTTCGCGAAAACCGCTCGCGAACGCGACTTCCGATCGGTTCGGCGTTCGTGTTCGCATATGTACGAAGCATTATACGTATGTACACTGTACAGTAAGGCGAGGATTGTAAAAGTAATGTCCGTCAAATTTTATTCACTGTTAATCAATAATCACTCCATAGCTTCTAGTTACAAATATGATGCTAAACAAAACTATGATTTAATTTTCTTTATAGGCTTCTGACATTAATTATTTATTGAACAAACAATTATGCAAATTTCTGCGCAAAGAGAGTGCGCAATGTGCAATGCTAAACACTCTTCACTCTTTTCTGGGCAAAAATACAACAATTTCTTTTTCAATAAATATTGTATTTAAATAATAAATTACTTGTTTCCACTTCAACACTTGCGCATTGTTAAAAATTAAATCCAATTAATCTTAGCAATAAATGTACATATTATTATAGAAACTTATGTGATTAGGAAAAACGTTATAAGTTAAGAATAAATTATGCACATTTTCCACATACCTTTAATCCTTTACTTCAAAAGTTTGTCAGTCATTTTACGTAAGTCCATTAAAATTTTGTCAGAAGTCCCCTGCGTCCTTGCTGGTCTAGATATTGCTTTGTTGTGCGGGGATAATTTTCGTTTAGTCACATTTTGCGAATATCGATTTCGTCTACTTTTGTTAGATACAGTTTTATTATTTAAAGGTTTGGTTTTATATCTCTGCTCTAATCTTTTAGGATAAACAGATTGCTTATGTTCGGAAGAAGAAACGTCTAGTTCAGGTAAATTTCCAAATTTATGAAAATGATTAAGTAAATCATTTGCTTGTGAGTAACTTGAATGTAAATTTTTATTCATATTCAGATGATTTTCAAAATTAGAGAGTTCACCAGAATGTTGCGCAAAATTTTCGGGTCGTTGAAACATGTAATGTGATGTTTTGTCAGGAAAATATAAAGGTTCATAGGTTTCTAGTCCACTTAAAGGTGTCAAATTTAAATTAGATTGTTGTAGTGTGGGTGATTCAAGAGGCGATGTATGATATTTATCAAAGTTTTCTTCTAATTGAAAAGGAATGCCGTAATTAGTACTTGGAGGTTTCAAATTACTCGCATGAACTGATTCTTTTGGATTATTATCATTTGATTGAAGATGATCTGAATATACTGATGTATTATCACTGACTTTGTGCTGGCCGTTAGATTCATATTTGAAATCTTCATAATCAACAGAATTGGGCGTAGGCTCAAAGATTTTAGAACTCTCTTTTTGAAATTCATTGATAGAAAAATCTCCATGATGCGATTGTTGTGAAATGTAATGATCCAGAAATTTATTATCTTCAGGAATATAAGGACTAGGATTCAACTTATTGTGAGAACTTGAGAGAAGATAATTTCTAATAATAGATTTAAGATTTGATTTTGGATCTGACTGTATATAATCCGCAACAAAAGAATCTTGCAAAGAAGGATTACCATGGTTACCATTTAAACCTATATCTTCAATGTGGTGTTTTGGAATCTTCTGTAACACAAGTATTCCATGTACACCTTTTGTTGGAGATTTCATATGTGCTGCGTAAGTTAAAACACAATTATTTATAAAATTAATTAAACTTTTAGTATTTTTAACTTTATTATTATTAGTATTATTATTGTTGTTATTGTTATTATAAAACTAAATATTTATGTGTGATCCACATAACAACCTTCTGTTCTTACCATGATTTTTGTTAAAATAACTCTTTTGTTATATACATTTTTATTACCAATAACCGTAAAATAAAATATTATATAAAATATGATACTAAATAATATTTATTTAAATGTTATAGTAGAGTGTCCGAATCAAAATGAAACACTTAAAAATGATTTCTGTGGGGGTGTCGGGGTTAAAAGCTGAAACTTGCAGGAATGAAAGATTAGATGGCATATATATATTCGTAATCTGAAGGTAATCAAAAATAATCAGGCGCAAGGGGGCTCTATTTAAAAAACTGAGATAATACTATTAACAGGAAACCCATAAAATGCCGATTATTTGATATATAATTTGAAAATTATTTTTGTACGAAATGTTTGATAACTGAAATTTGGGTGGCAAATACCATTGTT
Source organism: Cantharis lateralis (assembly GCA_963170105.1). Lineage (NCBI taxonomy): Eukaryota > Metazoa > Arthropoda > Insecta > Coleoptera > Cantharidae > Cantharis > Cantharis lateralis. The sequence continues at coordinate 19,566,868 of OY720629.1, forward strand.
ATTTGGCCATAAGATAACGTAAAGTACAGATAACGTATGGTACAGAAATTTGGACATAATATTATTTGAACATTTTTCAATAATACAGAGTAATAGAAGCAAAAAGCATTTCTAGTTAATGAACAAAGGTCTGCCTGTATCGTAATCGTTCGGTAGACCTGTTTTCTTTATTTATTTGTTTATTAACTATAAATTATTGAAAATTGTGCAAATAATAATAACATTTTATTTGCCACCTTAAGTAGCTTATGGGAAATCAAATTTTTAATTGCCATTTTTTTTATCTCGGTTCGAACTTCGCAAAAGTTTAATAATAATTGACAATTTTTAAAGCGAAGCTTTTTAACGCAGGGTACCTAAAATTTAAAATAGCGAACGGGACGGAAAAGCAAACGGAAGTGACGTCAGCGACGACCTCATTGGCTGATTCATCCACATGCGAAAATGTTTAGGCTCTTCCGAGGGTCGTGGAAATTTGAAATTTTGGCAGGGGCCGTGGTCGAGGGCACATATAACACGAAAAATCGAAAAAGTTGGAAAAGTCACCCCCCGCCCCCGATGATCGGGTTTAAGCGATTTTTATGAATCCGCTCGCATCTCCCTTATTTTTCAACTTTTTTCGATTTTTTTTTTGATATTTGAAATCCTCGCGAGAAGGGCAATAATTTTGTCGCTGGATTTAAAAAAAATAATTCGGTTTTCACCTATATTTTTTGACCCAAACTTTTCGAAACTTTTTTTCCCTGCAGCTCCCTTAATAAACGTCGGATCTCCATTTGGAAAAAAACAATACGAAGAAAAAGATGAATCCAATGGAAAAGGTATCTTTCATTTTTTTCCTAAAATCAATACTTTGCCCGCGATGATCGTATATAAATTCTGGAATTTGCAACTTAATTTACGGGCAGATAATTTACTTGTAGTATGTATTAAAGTTGTTAAGAAGAGGGGTGGGGATAAGCTGTGGTGGGGACTCTGCCCTATGCTAAATAAATACATAAGATAATGTATTCACTGCCAACTACAAATAAACAAAATTTTAATAATTAAAATAATGAATAGTATATTCTGCAACAAGTTTGGAATTAGGCATATTCCGCACGAGGGAAAAGTTTGTCACCCGAGCCGATAGGCGAGGGTGACGGTTCACGAGTGCGGAATAGCCATTCCAAACGTGTTTCAGACTATACTTTCTATACGACTATTAAAATAATAAGCTGTATAAGTTTTGAATTAATTTGACAGATGAGTAAATAATTTTTTAAAAATAATTTTTTTGCGCGCGATCGATCTGAATTTTTGCACATACATTCCTACCGATAATACGCTAGGGGTGTGACCGAGGCGAGGGGGGAAGAATTTTTTGCTCAGTTTTTCGATATCTAGCGACGTTCTTGAGTTATTCCTAATTCAAGTTTGTGTGGCGGAACGCAGTAATAGCTCAAGAACGGCGCTAGATATCAAAAAACTGATCAAAAAATTCTCCCCCCCTCGCTTCAATTACACCCCCAGTGAATTATCGGTAGGAATGTAAGTGCAAAAATTCAGATCGATCGCGGGCAAAAAAATTTACTCATAATAGTTATTAGTGAGTTATATTATGCTCAATTGTTTTATTGTAAACAAATTAATTTTTAATTGAAAATTGATAAAACCGAACCAAGATGTCCAAAGATGATAGTGGTAGTGATAGTGATGGTGAATTTTTTAATTGTACTCTACCGGAACTTAGGAAATTGGCAAATAACACCACTGGTAATTTATTACCAACGAAATCGAAAGATGTATATATGACATATAATATAATGTAACATGTATATAATTTGACAGATCAGTAAATAAAATCAGTTCAAAAATTTAGTAGTAGATGTCACCACTCACCAGCACTGTGTCGATTGGTCAGATGAAACTGTGCGAGAATATTATTCTCGCACAGCGTGCGAGAATGTAGATATTCTGTTTTTAAAAATATAATCAGAATGCTCATATTCTATGTTAGTCGTATAGAAAATATGTTTTTTTTAATTTTTAAATTTTATTAATTTAAAAAATTTTGTCAAAAAACTTTTCTTGATAACTATCAAATCTAGATAGCTTTTGTGCTCTTTTTTAGAATAAAATCTTAATTTTCTCGGAAACTAAAAACAGGACTTTTTTTAAATTTGGTACACTTATTTGTAACACTTGCATAAATATTTTGGCAAATTTTTGTAATGATGACATTTCTGAATGTCGAAGTAATGACAAACCCGTATCTTGCATTTACCTCAATGTAAAAACGTAACTTTGACATTTTTTATCTCGATAACTAAGAAGAGATTAACTTCAAACTTTGACAGAATTTTCTTTATTATACAAATAATATACTGTAAAATTTTCACGAACTTCTCATATACTGAAATTTCCTTCTTAACAACCTCAATAATGAGTAGTTGAATAGTTGACTACAAGTAATTGACTTTTTTTTTATTGATTATTATTATTATGAATTAATTGATATGACTTAGAAGTCGTACAGAAAGTATAGTCTGGAGCACGTTTGGAATTCTTAAATTTACAACGGACGCACATGTATGGATTAACGAGAACCCGACAATTAAACTATAAAATAAAAATAACCCCCCACCGTAGGAATTTTTTTAATACGTCACTGGTATAAAGAACGTATTAAGTTGCTCAAAGCATCTAAATCATCTGCTGACATAGGGTAAACTTGCCTAAATCGTACCTGCTAAGGAGAAACTGTCATAAATGTCTAAAAAATTAATGAAAAAAATTAAATTTGCAGCAACTTTAATTAATGCGGCTAATATTTGAATATAATAAAATATAAAATAACTTATTTTGACATTACAAAAAGGAACAATTAAGAAATACAAAAATACGATTTAAGATTATAGCTCCTAAATCGTACTATACATTTCCGAATAACAATTTACTACCTTATCAAAATTATATTAATAATAATATAATTAATAATAATTGGATTTTATTTATACATAGCGTAAAAAGCTTCGCTTTTGTCGGGTGTCCCACGACACCTTTCGTTTTTTATTTTTTATATACGCTTCTATTCGCAAAACGAAAGCCTTAATCAAAATCGATTAGTTGAAAAATCATAATTTTTTGTTTAATATTAAACACGATATGAAATTATTAGTAACATTTAAAATCATAATTTCCCACTCCAAATTTGTATAGTTCAGTCATGAAAAGTGCATCGGGAATTAGTTTTTGTGAATCATTGAAAATTTGCAATTTCAATCTTTAGAATTAAATTTTGGCTTAAGTTTCTTCTTTTATCGAACGCTAAACCGAAATGGATTTTTTTGTGTAGAATTGTTTTTATTTATTTAATGTGTGTATAAAATTTGTAAGTGCCCTGAGGAAATCAAAGGTAGAATGCTTGGTTATCATGGAAAAGTCGCAGGTTCGATCCTCGACAAAGTATAGAAATTTATAAAAGGCTTTTTATCTGCCAGTCCTGCTCAGGTAGGGTGGACCATAATATGGCATGCGCAATTTTAATTTTGAAAATGAAATAAAAGTTTAAATATTAAATAGTAATTTTGAAAAGGGTAATAATTTTAAAGCGTTGCATTGGAATTTGGAATTGTGGAAGAAAATACCAAATTGAATTTTATATTAGGACCCATTGAGGACATTTTATTAAATAATTATACACTTTCTTCAATTATATTTTTATTTAGGACCGGTTTCGGATAATCCTATCCTTTATCAACTAAAAATGAAATTACAACATTATAAATACAAATTAAAAATAAATTCTATCCTGACATCTTACCGTCATAAATATGGTTATCAAATTTAAAAAAACAATAAACTATCTATAAATAATTTAATTTACAAAACAATTTAAAAGTATCGTGATTGATAAGAACGATATAGTGATCTTTAAAAAATTTCAAAAATAGGTTATAACTGAGGTTTTCATGTTCATTTAGGCAAGTGCAGTGGGATCTTTTTGTAATTTTCTAATTTCAAGTACTTCGAGGAGATTAATTTTGTAACCCTTTCTTACGTATGTAAAATGTTTATGTTGTTATTACTTATATTTATGGCCTGTTTCTAAAGTATGTTGGGAAACTGCCGAAAATTTATTTTTATTCTGATGTTCCTTCAGTCTTATCTTAAGATTTCTTCCGGTTTGTCCAACATATTTTGCATTGCAGCTTCCGTAGTTAAGCAGCTGCTTTTATCCATTATGCCAATTTTATCTTTATTGTTGAAGATGGATTCTTTTAATGTGTTAACACTTTTTGTTGTTGTTTTGATATTATATTTATTGAGTATTCTTCTAATTTTGTCGCTAATTGGGCCTAAATATGAAATTTTATTATACCGGGTGTTGAATCGAATATCCGAACATAGGGAATTAACACGTAAAAACTTATTTATGCAATTTCCTGCTTCCCTAATTATTTTAGAGAAAAAATGAAAGACACTATAGTTTCTGGAGCGGGGGTAGAGTGGGTCGAAACTAATTAAAATACATAATATACGAAACTATAGTCTACAATAATAGAAAGTTTTACTTGAGGAAAGTGTTATTTTTTTGATCTTATTATATTGTGGTGAAACAAATTGGTATTTTTGTTTTTGTTAATTTTGTAAATTGTTAAATTTTTATGTGTAAATAATTTTATTTGCACTGTACAAAAATGTTATTAATTTTAAGTTTCTTTTGATTTTATTGTTGTGGTGTGCTGTTTTATGGGGACGAAACAGAGGCGTTGTGGGAGAAGCGCGACTGTGGACGGCTAGGCCGGTCCAGTGTTTTAAATCGCTCCGCATTATTGGCGAATTTGGAAATTTTTAAATAAAATTAAGTTCAAATTTAAGTGTAGTTTTTCTTTTTAAGAAGTAAAAGTGCGTCTACTAAATAAAGAAAATAGTAACTGAATTACAGTTGTTTGGGTAAGCGAAACCAATTTTTCATTAAATTGGAACGCGGAGACGCCATACTGGATTTTGAGGCTAGAACCTGGTTGACCGCAGCTGATAAGCTTAATTTTTACTCACAATTTTATGAACATACTCCTGAGAGTCTCACCTCCGACTAATTTGAGCTGGACCGGAGCAAAATAACGAGTGAAGAAAAGGAAGTTGCCACAAAAAGCAACGTTCCACTACAATATATTACTCAAGGGGTTTAAATAAATATGTAAAGATCATGTCCATACAAGTTGGTATCGAACTTACAATACGCGCTCAAGAAAGTGTATGCGAATATATATTGGACACGGGTTATATCTGCTTCTCAGAACTTTGCTATTAGCATAGTACGCTCTATACCCATTCTGTGTGTTTTGTTTGACTTCAGCGTCTCTCGCTTTGGAGTTGCCAATTTCTACTTCTTTAAAATTGTATTTATCAATCTTGAAACGGTCTTTATTTATTTCTTCTACACCTCATAACTTGATCTTCTTTTCATTCACATTCAAACCTACTTCTGCTGCATGTGATTCGAATTTTCTTAATATTTCTATTAGCTTATATTATATATAATCTATTAGATTAGAACATCCGATTTGATTTAACCAGTGAAAATTTATGGCTCAAAAACGAAACCCGTCTCTTACGAGGGAGCACTCCCCTATATGTTTGAATATAAAAATTCACATGTTAATTTGTATCATTAAATTTCCTTCCACATCATTAGTAATGTGTAATAGAGTAAAACCTCACTATTAGTAATGGTATATTATAAAACTCAACAGATTATTTTATATTAGTTTGTTTAAAATTGAAAAAATAAATACCTTCAAAATGTTGAGGTTCTCCATGATGATGTAAAGGTGGTTCATACGTTTCATATTGTGGTCCATGACTATATTCATGACTATCAAAAGCAGGATGATGTTCTATAATAATTATTCAAATTAATTAATTTAATTATAATTTACTAATATTAAATTAAAGTTAAATATAAAATTGCACGCTTCTCGTATTATATTTTCAGTATATTATTGTGACGCGTTTTGACTTCAAGCGGTCATAATCGGACAATATTTTAAGAGAAAAAATACAATAATTTATCAATTAAAAAATACGTATGGAATGTAACATTTTATTTTATTCCAAATTCCACATTCAGCAAGTTTCTCTTTTTCTTAATTTTAAAGAAAAAAAAATATTTCATGAAATGTTATATTGAATTTTTTACCAAACGCTAGTATATTCGACGCTGCTGTACGCATTATTTAAAGAAGTATTATAATTATTTATATACTAATCGATAGAAAAAACAATAATCTTTAACTTTCTACTCTTGATAAATTTTGATCTATTGGGCCGTTCTGGAGTAATTAGCAAAAGTGTCTCAAAAAAGGTTACCCTTTCCAATATTTTTTGATGTAGAAGGAAAACTTAAAATTTTTTAGTATAAAAAAATATTTATACTATGTAAGGCTTTATTCTCCTTGGATTGGCGTAAACCGCAGGTATTTCCGTTTTACCATTTTCGAGAAAAAAAATTAAAATACACAACTGTGCGCGCCACCTCTTTGAGTAGGGGATGGGGGAACCTGCGCGGGTTTCCGAGGTGGGTCTGCCCCTAAATCTCTTTATTTTGACTTAATCTATGCGTGTTTAAAAGAATTTGCTTTTACTAAGAAGGGGAAGTATCAGCATCGTAGTCCCTTGGCTAATAATGCTTCCATGTTTGCGCACCGTTTCTAAGTTGGCGCGGTTCAAGTTTTTTATAATATTAAATTCCTGAAGCTAAATCAAAAAAGAAAAGTGTTAAGGGATCAATTATTAAACATATAAAATTTAAAAAATTCCAACAATAACAAGTGTACCAAGAACCCCCTACAGAAGAGTGGATCCAATGATTGTAAGAATTGATGGCATGAAAATTGTTCTATTTATTTACGGAACTAGGCAGTTAAAATGTGTAAATTATTAAGAGGGCAAACTTATCATTAAATATGCGCATCTTATCAAATCTGTATTACAAGATTGCGCATTTGCTTTAAATCAGTAAATAGTTTATTTTTTCTTTATTTTTATGAATTTTATTTTTTTGTGATATTTTTTTCTATATATATTTACACATGTCTGTTAATTTTTTTTACATCCATATTTTGCGAAATTATACAATTATATTATGTTAAAATGTTTTAAGTGCGCCATCTTAGACGACATTACCCTACGGTAATTTATACAAAATACCGGACTTCATCGAAATCGATTGGTACCTTTATGGTAACCTTATGGGTTTAGGATCATTAACTAAGTTTAACTATCAGGTCTTTACTCTATTTAGTTATTGTTGCATCTACACATCTCCGAATATTTACCGAGAGAATGCTATTTACAATAATAAAATTTACATTTACCACAAGTTGCTTGATGAAAGTTAGGTGTGTGGATACGACCGGTCTCCTTAAATATTTTATAATACGAGTGGTGGCTTTACTTTTAATGATTTCTGTTGTATATAGGCACTTAAAAAATTATACAGCCGTTGAAAATTTTAGAGTATCTACTACTACTTTCCTTTGAAAATTATAATTTTAAAAATACTCGAGTTTGTACTTCCAGTATGATCATTAACATGTTTGCATGCACATGTATAATCATGTAATATTATTGTCCTTTTTTTTAATTTTGAAAATTTTGAATTTAAAAATTATAATTTTATATTTGTAAATTTATATTGGTAGTTTTGAGAAGTGCGAACTTGCGTGATATAAAACTAAGAAAGTGACTCTTTCGCCAGCCCTGCTTATGGAAAGTAGCCCTGCAAGTCTGCAAAGTTTGTAAAAATTGTTAAAAAAGTAATTAGTTATTGACATCATCTAATATTAAAACGTGATATGTAAAGTTTTTGATGAGTTTTTGACAGTTGAAGGGATGGTTCTAGTGTATTCTTATTAACAAGAATATTATTATTAATTTTCAATTATGTTCGAGTACCTAATTTTAAATTTGAATGAATTGATCTAAATTTGAGATAGGTGCGTAATATTAAAATAATTCTCACAGCAAATTTTTTATTTCAATATTAACCCTTCGTCTGTAATCGTTTTTACCCATTACGAATTTACATATGAACAATTTGAAAAATTTTACGGAGAAATTTATAAATCCAATAAACCTCTCGATATAGCGAAACTTTTCAATCCAAATATTGAAAACACCAAAAACATACTAAAAGATCTGAGAACCCTTCTCCAAAACACTAAAATGAAAAACAAATTTACACGCATAGTAACTAAAATAGAAAAAGAAACTTATACCTTTTCATCATCAAGTCAAGACTACTAGTTATGATAAATAACAAACACACAGGAAGAAATAAATACTAAATCCAGAAAAGAAAACTATATCTAACGTAGTAAAATATCTTAAAGACATTGAAATGTTAAAAAAAATTTAAAAAACAAAAAGTATGTAATAATCTATTGTAATCTAGATGTTATATGTAGGTGCAAATAACCTAGTAATTGATTCACGTTAAATTTAAATAAAAAAAAAAAAATTCTGAAAATATTCACGTTAACCCTTTCAGACCCAGCGTACACTATAAGTGTACATACGTTTTATCAATTTATTTTGAAGTCGGTGACAAATTGATATGTGAAATAAAAATTATTATTCAGTGAAAGAACCACGTGGAATCCAATAAAAATATAAAAAATGCTCTATGAGCAACATAAACTATAATAATAAATTAATTATAATGAAAATTGTAAAAAAATATTCTGATATGGAACAGCATAACTTTACTTAAGAATAACTCAGCGAAATATCATTATAAGTGCATAATTTTTTTTTGTTAGTTCTTATGATAGTGAACTTGATCTACAAATAATAATTACCTGTATAAAACTCTTATCATTCGTTTTATAATGATTTATATATAGGTACACTATAGTGTACACCAGGTCTTCGTGGTATCATTGTCATCGCTTGTTTGCGATTTCTTGCTTGTGCTACCAGATTACAAACCATAATAATTTATTGTGTAATATTAGTTATAAAAATAATATGTTGTGCATTATTTGGTGAGGAAGATGTTTTAGCCTTATTAGGCGATGGAAGCGTATCTGACATTGGGTGATATTTGAAACTGATAACGCAAGTTATTCCGAAATATTACCAATACAAGAATTCCGGGTACGTTTGGCTGATTTTTTTTAGATTACCATTTTCAAAAATAATATTATTTGTTTAATTGTATATTCTTATTTTTTTTATTATTTTAAAAGTAGGCACTAATACAGAACTACCGTTTGCATACTAATATTACGACAAGTTCTAAAATTTTTATTTGAAATTTAAAAACAATTATTAAAAAAGTTTAAATTTTCTTTAATTAATTTTTGTTTATATTAACCTTAACAAGTTTAAGTTTGAATTGCTGTTTGCTTAAAATAAATAAAACATTTTATTAATAAAAGTAATTGGTAAGGCAAGTCATAAAATCCAGTCCACGAGAACCAGTGTACACTATAATAGTGTACATACCTGTATTTTCGTGTATAAATATCAGAAAATTATGAAACTCGCTGGAAACACTTTTTAGAATACACTAACACGAAATTTCAAAAAAAATAATTTTTTTTTCAGCCAAAAAAGTCAGGTCTGAAAGGGTTAATGTTCAAAACATTCTAGTTGACATATCAGACATAAAATTGTTCAAAATAAAAATTTTTCATATCCTTTATGTTAAATAACTGAAGCAATAAGTCGTTAAAAAATCGTGTTTGTATAAAACAATTATTGTAACGGTTATTACTGCTTCTCCGTCACCCGTTTTCAATTCACTCGATTATAATATTCGTTTTCTTCTAGATTTCTAGCTTTCATTCCCTCATTCACATCATCTCTCCAATTTCGCTTAGGCGTTCTCTCTTCCTCTTTTCAGGCGGAATCCATTCCAAAATCTTTCTGGGCCATCTATCTTCGTCTATTCTTTTCATGTGTCCAAACCACACTAGTTGTATCCTCTCAATTTCGTGTGCTATATTTGTTTCCACTTCCATCGTCTCTCTAATTATCTCATTTCTTATTCTCTATAAACGCGATCTTCTGTAACTTCTTGTCAAAAAATCCATCTCCGTGGCTAGCAGTTTTTTCTTATTTGCGCTATTACATCCCAGATTTCGGCTCCGTATAGGGTTATGCTTTGAATGATACTGCTATATAATCTCTTTTTTGTTTCCTTCTTTATAGTTTTATCCCATAGTACTGAATTTAGCTCTCTTATAGCGCTTCTGACTTTATTTATTCTGTTTTTTATTTCTTCTCCGCTGTTTCCTTATTTGTTGAAAGTTACACCTAGATATTTACATTTTTCTACCCCTTTTTGAAGTTCGTTTCGAGAGGTAAGTTATTTTGGTCATTGTTTCCCACTAATAGATATTCACCCTTTTTCATCTTCATTTTCATCCATGCCCGTTCATACTCTTCGTTTAGTTTCCATACCATATAGTTTAGGTCATATTCATCTTCCGCTATTACCACCTGGTCGCCTGCATAATACACAGTATTATGCACGTATTCCATACGTATTTTTTAATTCATAATACACAGTTAACGAAAAGTTAACATTAACAGATTTAATTTTCTGTTTAGAAACATTTATGAGAGGTAATTAAATATTGTAAAGAATATGTACTGTTTATAAATAAAATTAAGTTTCATATAATAGCAGGATAAACTTTTATAAATAAACATATTATACAACATTCACTAGACAATTTTTTCAATAATGTTAGAAAAATCTTTGGAAAGATAAATTTTGAATTAAAAGCGAATTTTGCTATTTTAGAATTACGTTCCATTTTGCTGTGACGATATAAAATATATAAATAGAATTCGTAAGTTGTGATAAATTATAACAATATTTTAAACTAAAACCAAGTTAACGCTTAAATATTTTTAAAAGTTGTATTTAGTAGATACGATATTTCGAAAGCGGTTGCTTTCATTTTCAAAACAAACAAAATAAACAAACAAAATTTTGATGACAACGCGTTATCATATTCATATGGTCAATGCCATACCCAATTAGCAATATTGGCACTTACCTATACTGTGATGTGGATATGGGCTTAACATAGCTGTAGATGCTATATGCTTTCCCATATTAGTAATAGCTTCACCTTTTGCAGTAAGTAGTTTTCCCTTTGCTGCAATAACATATCCACTGCCTTTTATCAGATGTCCTTTAACAGCGATAAGACCTCCCTTAATTGCTTTAGCGGCTTGAAGGAGAGTATGCAATATTGATTTTTGTAAGTCCCAGAAATCAAAACTTTTAACTTCAAATGGCTAAAAGTAAACGTATTAGATAGTTTATTTAAAGAAATGATAATGATCATTGATAAAAAAAAAACGTTGGTTGAAAACCATAGTCATTTACAACGAATATTTTGGGGTTGAAATTCATATACGCCTAGAAAACTGGATAGCATTGCTAAATCCACCGAGAATTTAGTTGTTCACATCACTGTTTCTCGGTTTTACCTCTTTCAGATGTTACGAATACTACTTTATAACTGGACTGCATTGCGTAATTTGATAAACAATTAAGTCATTTCCATTCCCCACTCCAAGATGTCTGTCGAACAAATGTTTGACAGTTCGTCAAATACTATATGATTTGTTGAGGTTGTAGGTAGTTTCGTTAAAAAAAAAGGAATTTTTAAGGAATTTTGTCAATTTTTTATTGCATTTTTACTTTTTTGTGATCTGTCAGGAATTGTTTTATAACAAGCGGAATCCAGCTAGTACTGGCGAGAAGCCAGTTTTACGCCGTCTAGAAAAAGATAGTTGACCAAAGACCAAACTACAAAACTGTGTCGTTATTGTGAAAACTTAAAATGCCAAAATGTTGCCAATCGTACTAAAGTATTTTTACTACCAAAAACAATAATTTAATTAATTCGGTTAGTTCAGCCGTTATATCGTAAAATCTATTCATAATGAAAACACTGTAAGATGTTGTATAGGCTATGTGCAAGTGATTTGAATTTTTAAAAATTCGACGCCAGCGATTACGGTGGGGAAATGTGGAACTTTTCATGGTACAGATTATTACAGTTGCTGTATTATTAAATACCAATAACATTTAAATAGCACAATTTAAATCAATTTTGCAGTCTGTTTTAGTTGAAATTAATGAGTTGGTGTTTCTATTAAATGAAAAAGTACATCAAGACGAAATAGATAAGTTGATTTTATTAGATCTACGAATGCTTGAATGACAATTCGCGTAATTTTTACTTACTTTTCAAAGTTTTGTACATTAGTTTGTTAATTTGTTTTAATGTACACATCAAAAAGACGCGAAGAAGTTCAGGAAATACTACTTGTTTTTTCCTCGTTTTTCTTCATACCTTTCAACTAATTTTAAATTTATTTGTATTGGTATTTTTTGAAATTAATACCATGAAAAGTTCCGGCGCGCCCAACCAGTGGGCGCTAGTTGTGAACTTGCACATAGTCTTAGTTTTTGTGCAACATATTTTTTGTTTTACAGTAAATTTTTTTGACAACATCTTAAAGCTGGTTCACACTATGTGATTTCTCACATGACTAGGTCATACGAAAAGTCATAGCTAAATCATATCTAAACGCTCAAATCACATGACCAATAGTTTTTATGTTCACACTACGCAAGTTTACTTATGACTTTTCCTATGATTTAAAAGTCAAAACCGCTGTGATGTCATAAATATTCTAATTAACCTAACTTTATAGGAGTAAGCGTGATTGTTTTTGAATTGTGTTATCGAATATAAATTATTATGAGTGACGAATTAAATTTCAAAATAGTGTCTTTCTTATTATTAGTTGCATTATGTAGAAAAAAAGTAAAGAAGGCAAAAAATACATTGTTGGAATAGACCATGAAAATACAGAAGAAGTTAGTCGAGAGGAAGTTGGAGAGATGAAGTGTTTTTAACTAATTTATAGAACCTTCCAGAATTAATCGAACTGCAAAGGCACCAACAGAAATCTGACAAACGTTTACAAAATATTTTAATAAGAAAGGATTTGTTGAATGGCAATGGGAAGCTATTAAGAAATTTAATTTTTAGAAACAAATAAACCATGGTTAATTTTTAAATTAAATTTATTCCTGCAACCAGTATATATCGGAAGCAGCTTTTTTTTCAATAAACATTTTTTTATATTTATACAAAATATTATTTATTTCGTGTTTTGCATGATTTACATTACCAACAACCTAAAATACGAAAAACATTTAAAAAAGGCGGTTTATTAAAAAAAATCATATGAAAAGTCATAGCAAAATAGACACCGTCCTATTTTGAAAATCACTTATTATTTTGCTATGACTTTACTTAATATTTTGCTATGACTTCAATAATATCAAAAATCATATAGTGTGAACGTAAAAAAATTTCTCACGTGAGAAGTCATGTGACAAGTCACGTGAGAAATCACATAGTGTGAACCAGCTTTTACAGTGTTTTCATTAATAATTTAATTTTTCTCTAAAAGTAGCCTTTTCCATGGAATTGCCCTTAAAACGAAACTACCTATAACCTCAACAAATCATATGACATTTGAATGACACGAATCTCCCAAACATGATGTATCGGCAGACATCTTGGAGTGGGGAATGGAAATGACTTATTTATAATACACTCGTATCGCGCTATAAACACGAGGTCGGGACTTGAGCTTCGCGCTATTCGCATTTTACACTACCGATAGGTGGCGCTCTACTAAAACAATATGTCCGACTTATGCGGTATTAACGGCTATTATAAAGCTACATAAATATTGTAGTTTGCGTTATTTACATTGGAAATCTTGTTTTTTAAATCAATTTGGTTGACATTAGTTAATTTTGTAATTTAAATGATAGTTAATGGTAATTATATACAGAAACACTTAAAAAAAGACTGAAATACACTTAATTCATAATTTATTCAATGACCAGACTTGCTAAGACACCCGTAAACACTTCAATTCATACTACTACATTTACTTTTCAGGATTTAATCCATATTGCTTAAAAAAAACACTAAAAACTTAGTACACACTCAAAGCGAAAAATCGCCGAATACCGCTTATGCTAGTTACCGCTAAGGACACTACGTGGCGCTTCACATTTTGTAAAACGCGAATAGTAACGCCGAGCGGGGAAAGGCACTGCTCCCTCTCGACCGATCGTAAGCTCCGCCCAGCCTATCAACTTCTTTATCGGTGACACATTTTTAAATTTCAAATTGATATAACGGTTAGTTATTCTGTTTATGGGACGTCTTGAACCAAGAAAAATCTTAAATGTGGTATAATTTGGCACGGGAAAGTACTTAGAGTTATTTAAATATTTTTATAACAAAAATATAAAAAATCATTGGCGTAATCCTATATAATTATTTATAAAACACCGTTTTTATAATTTACATTTCCAAAAAATGAGATGATAAAGGCTATTTTGGTTGAAAAATAGAAAATGTTGGAATATTGGTCTCCAACTCGATCGTCACATTTGTATTTAAAACATTTTAGTGGCTATGCTACGGCCTTGCAAATTATATCGATATCAACTCGCATTTAACACTTCAGTAGAGGGAGTGTAGGAGAAGCAACTCGCGCTACTACAGTGCGATGCGCTCCGTTCTTATAACGCGGTGTGCTAATAGCGCGATTGCTTATAGCGCGATACGAGTGTATGTATTTGGGATATGTTTAGCTATATAATTCAAACTATAAAACTATTAATAACAAGTTAATTAAAAATTCAATAATAATTATTGTTAGCTTTCTACACGCAAGTGTACTTTGTCAGACAGTCCTTTATTTATTGAAAACGACTTGCCCTAAGATTTGCCCTAACTTCAGATTTTTGACATTATATTATTATGTATTATACTCGTAAGTACTCGTATACTGTAGCGCTGACGCCACGCGTCCCTTTATTTGGGTGTGTATCGTAACTATTGGAGTCGTGTTCTATATTATATTCAATAATTATACTGAAATTTTCAGCTTTCAGAAAACATTTTAAAGATGCTAATTAAATTTTACACCTTTCTAATGCCCGGACTTAAGCTGCAGCTTAAGTTGCTTAAGATAGATTTTACGCTGTTGCCAAATTGGCTGTCAGCTAAGCAATTGCTTAGGTAAGTCGACGTGATAATATTTTGGTGCAACCCGACTCAGGTTGCAAGTAGAGCTTAGACGCGATTAGATCTTAGCCAGGCAACAACTTAAGATGCGATTGAGAAACCGGGCATTAGTGTCCCAAAGTCAGGTGTCTTGACCGCTGACCTGCTGACTATATTATCTGAAAATATGAGCCTTGAACTTTTTTGACGCTAGCTCTCCGAATATTAGCAGGTACTATTTAGGCAAGTTTGCCTATCTACAATTTGTAGATAGAAAAATTGTATAATTGAGACATCACATAACATTCCCAATTACAAGGTTAAAAGGTTTAACATAACCTAAAAATATTAATTAATAATTTTTTCACGCGGCCACTAATTTTAAACGCGCTTATTTTATATGTGCATTTTACCATTTTTAAGTTTACAGTTTTATTTGAACATTAATTTAAAAAAAATCTCTTTCGATTGAGATCGATTTTATTATTATCCGAAAATTTATCTACCGGGCTAAATATAGAGGGATTTCGACCAAAATTTGCTCATACGCTTCGAAGAAGTCGTGAACGAAAAATATAACACACACACATACAAGCACATAAGATATCCCAAATGAATGGAAAACATCATATATCTCGCCCATCCATAAAAACTATCGAAGAATAGCCGTAATCCCCACAATAGGAAGGTAATATTCAGAAATTTAAAAAAAACCAATAGAAGATGAAATAAAATCAAAACAATCCGAAGAACAGGCAGGATTCAGTGCAGGAAGATCAACAAATGACAACATCTACACCCTAAAATTAGCATTAGAAATAAGAATGCATCGAAAAAGAGAAACCCAATAATAATAGCCTTAATTGAAATGGAAAACCTTAAAATAAAAGCAGATTTAGTAAACGTATGTAAAAGATATTACGAAGATAATACGACAAGGGTAAAATCGGGAAACAGAGTAACGGATAGTTTTGAAACGACAAAGAGTGTTAAACAGGGCTCCGTAGGGAGCTCTAAATGGGTGGACAGCATACTGCATGCTTTGTATTATACAAACGACCAGGTGGTAATAGTGGAAGATGAAGATGATATGGTACGCAAACTAAACGAAGAGCATGAACGAGCAGGGATGAAAATGAACATGAATTCTGCCGCAATACCTCCAATCATCAGCACACCAAATTTTATCTGAATCGGTTATACTTTCCCGGAGATACGATAACATTTTCATTATTTTAATTTATTTTATTGTGGTAACCTTGGCAAAGATTTCTCTGCCAAAACCTTATTTTCACCACTAGAGCCCACAAGACACACGTCCAAAACGTTTAATTGCCATCGACGTACAAATGCCGAAGAAAATCGGGGGACAAGGACTTTTTTTAAGTTTTCGACAAAAAATTAATTATTTTTTTTCATATTGTATTTCTGATTTTTTATCGAAGGGTTCCATATCCTGTGAAGTCCTTTGAGGGCAATCTTCCTACATACCGAATTTGGTTGAGATCCCTTCAGTAGGTACTTCAGGAGTTATTTACTCTTTAAGTTTTCATTTTGACAGCTTCTAATTTTTGAAAGATGACAGGTAGAAAGTTAATTTCACCTATTCTAGATATAGCTTTTCAAGGTCTTTAAAATAATCTATCACAACACAAAATCGCTTTTAAAAATCTTGTATCATTTTCTTGTAGTGGCACTCCTGATTGACAGATCGCGACGAAAACCTTATTTTCACTTTTCTACCGTAAACCCTACTACTATACCAAATTTGGTCCTGATTGGTTGGATGGTTCAGGAATAAATCGAGGGACAAAATCTGGCGACCGACAGACCAAGACAGAATTTTTTTAAATTTTTTGCAGATCTTTACGTTTCTAAACACGGTGATTTCGAAAATGTAAAATTTTCGATTACCACACCTTCAATTTTTTTGGTCGATTGGAGGTAAAAAGTGTGAATATCTATTAGTGAGAAACGAACTTCATAAAAGGGGTAGAAATAATGTAAATATCTGGGTATAACTTTCAACAAACACCGAAACAGCGGAGAAGAAATAATAATTGAATAAATAAAGGCAGAAGGGCTAAACTCAGTACTGTGGGATAAACTATAAAGAAGGAAACCAAAAAGAGATTATACTTATAACAGTATTTTCCAAAGCATAACCATATACGGAGCCCAAGTCTGGGATGTAAGTAGCGCAAATAAGAAAAGAAACTGCTAGCCACGGAGATGGATTTGTTGAGAAAAAGTTGCAGAAGATCGCGTTTAGAGAGAATAAGAAATGAGGTAATTAGAGAGACGACGGAAGTGGAAAAAAATATAGCACACGAAATTGAGAGGAGACAACTAGTGTGGTTTAGACACACAAAAAGAATGGATGAAGAATAGAAAAAGAAAAAAGAATAGATGGCCCAGAAAGAGTTTGGAATAGAATCCGCCTTAGAAGAGGATAGAGGAAGGTCTAGAAGAAGTTGGCAAGACGAAGTGAATGAGGGAATGAAAGAAGAAATCTAGAAGAAGACGAAGATTATAACAGAGGGAATTGCAAACTGGGGACTGAGAAGCAGTACTAACTACAAAACAATCAAATTGAATTGAATAAATGAAACAAATTTGAAGACTATTTTGTCCAAATGTGGAAGTAAGCCAAAGTAAGGCATTGCAACAATATGCAATAATCACTTCAGGTAAATCTAATTTACCTTACAGGCAGTTACATTAATTTTCACTGGTTTTCAAAATAATTGCGAAATGTCTTCAGGAAATCTCAAAATAAAAATTCAAAAAAAAAGTTGGAGTAAAATTTCACAATTAGTTATAAATTTAATAACAGCGCTAGCCACTAAAAGGAGAAATTTTTACTCCTTTTGAGATCGATACATAAAACTCAATGTAGTGGGTAAGTATTACTTAAATAAAATGATCTAATAAAAATATTTAAAATTATACTTCTGTTGAATGGTATTCAGGATGATGATAATGTTCGTAAACATTTGGATCATGATCATAATAAACAGGTTCAGAATGATGTTCTGCACTACTGCCACTACTGAAATGTTTGCTACTTGATGCTATTTTGCTGATTTTAGATTTTATTCCAGAAGTAACTTTTTCTTTCACCATAGAAAAAAAATTTGGAGATGCTCTTTTGTAACGGTCCTTTTCTTGTCCTATGTAGTTTAAAATTTTTCTGTTTATATTGTTGATAGAAATTATGTCAGTTGAAGGTTCTATTGCTGCTCCACATGCATTTATTACTACGAATGAACTTATCAGTATGTATGACGGATAGAGCATCTGAAACAAAATATTATATAGAATTCCATTTTCTGAATCGATACATTAAATACTTCAAATATAATAATTATAAACTTAAATAAATTATTTAATAGCAAGCTAGATAGAAAATATTTAATAATGTTATTTTATTATAAAATTTATAAAAACTATGCAATATAATTTAAATTTAAATTTAAACGAATGCCGAAAACAACATGAAAAATTTAATTTAAATTACGATCATTTTAAAATAATACTAGCCATTAAAAATCGGCCTGGGCCGATTTTTTTAAAAGTAGTTACAGAGTACTTCTTTCAACCTTTCTGAAACTGCAGATTTTTTGATAATTTGGTGGTTTATTTTGAAAACTTTTCGAAAAAAAAAAATTGAAGCCTAGGCTTCGAGGCTATGTTCGGGGACATAGCCGTTAGGTTTTACGTGAATAAATCGTCCAAGGATATCCGTTTTTGCACAGGTCTTCCGATCGGATAACAGCGATTTGAAAACAACTTCCAAACTTTTTGACAAGAATTTTGACAATTCGAAATTTATCATTAGTATTTAGCTGCTTTTGTATTTATTAATATTTATTTATTATTATTAATTAATACCTTAACCAGTGAACAGTTTTACGTAAAATGTACATCAAAATAACGTCAAGACAACGATCGCATTATAAATATAGATATTTTTAATAAATTTGTAACTTGTGAAACTATTTTATATTAGAATTAAAACTAGAACAAGTTAATTAAACAATTCGATTCTAAATATTTATTTGAGCTTTCGATAGCGTATGCTATCATTTCCAAAAATATATAAATATTAAAAAACAAAATGCATTTACAAGGACACCGCGAAGCAATACCATGGACGATCTAAGATCATAAAAATAAAAATAAATAGTGACTAAACGTTCAATCAACGTTTTACCACAGATTAAATATACTACAGATAGCTCGCGCAATGTATTTTTCTGATTTCTAGAGGGCTGCCTATCCTTGTAATATATTTCTGGTGGGGTACCAGCAGGAAAACTCCGTAAGTAACCGACCATACTCACGGTCTATCGCTACATTAGCAATGTGAGCTAATGAATGCCTAGCAGCACGATCGTACACCAACCGCGTCTAGAAGAGAAATGATAACGTAACCACGAATAAACACGAACAGCCAGCGCCTCTATAATATAAAGTGAATGGCTTCCATACTAAGAAAATTGGCTTCCAAATACCTGAAAAGGGACACTCTTTCTCCCATAAGCGCGAGCTATCTGTAGTATATTTAATCTGTGGTTTTACTAATGATAACAAAAATCTTAGATCGTGAATCAAGGAAAAACCACAAAAGGAAAAACTTGATCCCAGATTAGGCAATGTCAGGGGCAGGGAAAACCGCCCGGAGCCGCCCGAAGGCGTTCACACCCCTGTGTGAATTGTTACAACCGCCGTTTCGCAAATGCACTCGAAAATACAGTAACTAGAATGATGTTATCATTCCAACGGCATGAACTTGACTGAACACGCTCTATCCCCACCTAAAATTAGCATTGCCACGACACAAGCAGAGCACACGTACCAGCAATAGAATGGCTTTTTTAATGTTAACATGAAGGTAAAGTGTAAAATTCGATTTTCAAAATTAAATTGTGAAGTAACCGTTGGACCGATTTTATTTATCTTAAATTTATTTAATTTGCTCTTTCGGAATATCTAAGTGTTTTCTATCGTACTTTTGAAGGAAAGAAGCGTAAAGTTGGACCTAAACCCATATTTTTCCTACGCGATTGTTTTCACGGTTTTATACTGGCAAGTGTGAACCGAGTCCACTGGAAACTGGCGGTTCGAGCGAAAAATAGATAGATAAGAATGATCAATTGGTTGAGTGCCTCGACAGTTTAAGTGCTATAAAAGTGAATTTTATTGAAATCCTGTTTGCGGATTTATCGAAATTTTCACAAATCGTTTCTTTAAGATTAGTACTGAGCGTACTAGAGCAGTTTTTGAGATAGTCCGTTTGTGGAAGTCGCTGCACATGTTAGTGAAAATTTTCGAAAACATCTGTAGTAGCTGTTTTGGGTATGTAATTGACCATTCTATTTTATACTGATTGTTCATGTTATCTTGTTGTACATTTTTGTTAAAATTTTTTAAAGTTTAACAGTGGTTGTTTTGAATTATTATATATTTATATTGTTATTTTTAGTAGTTAGGATTTATTCATAGTTTATTTATATTAATTAGTTATATTATTCATAGTTTATTTATTTATCAGTTATTTTTTACATTAACAATTATTGTGACTTTGTTAAGGCTGGTTGTTGCCTCCGGGTTTTTACAGTTGTGTGTTCCATCGTTAATTTTTACTACTTTACATCTTGTTATGGAGGTAAGATTGTTTTTTGGGTTTGCTATGATACCGATGTCCATATTTTGTTATCTTCACAGCCCTGAAGATGAAGGACTATTATACCTTCGAAACGTCGGCAAAATAACTTTGTAGTTTTATTTGGAGTCCGCATACCCACTCTCCTGTGTTTTGAGTAATTGGTTTTAATTATATTCCATCATCGTAGAACACTTACTAGTTGTTCAACATTGCTATTACTTTATTTCATCTTCAAATTTCATATCGTGTAATAATTCCCTCGAACTGCTTCTGCTGTTTTATTATATGTTTGGGGCCGCATATCTTTGGGTTAATCGTAATTCATGTTCAACAATATCTTTAAACTAATCAAAATCTCACTCTCTAAGATAGTTTTTCATCGCCTCCGAAAAGTTGAACGAGCGCAGAGCTAGCTGCTACGTCTATGTGCATTTAAAAAACAGTGTTACATTTGTCGTACAGAGAATAACTAGGTTGATTTTAACAGTTTCACAATCTTTTCTTCAGCTACGCCATTTACAGCCTCTTGTGTATGTCGAGATTTAGGTAAATCATGAAGTGTGTTGTACTCTCCAAATTTTTTTATAATTTGAAAAACCGCTGACTTTGAGCATTTAACAATTTTCTAAGTGATTTTTCTGAACACCGTTTTTGCAGGATCACTTTCTGAGTTTCAAAACTATTCGCTCCATGACGTTATAGGTTTGACTAATATAAGTAACTAACGTCCATATTCATAGACAAAGCCTTACTGATACTTAATACTCAGCTTTTTAAATTGACCCTTATCAACCGAGTAAATAAAGTTGCAACAAAAACAAATTCGACGCGAAATGCCTTACTTAGAACTTAATACTTGTCTATGAATATGAGCGTTAATGTGATGTGTGATAAATGACATTTGTTTCAATCATACTGCTTACTCATGACTGCTTACTAGATCAAATATTCGCTGATTATTGCAGTTATTACAGCTGATTCAAGTTGTCCGCCTACTAAGCGGATTTTACTAAAATGAACACTCCTACTTACATATTGTCACGGATTTTTCCTGTTTTAGAACTGTTTTTATTTATTTTATTGTTCGTTAATTTGTAAATACTCTGTTTGTTCTAAATTTGTCTAAAAATGTTTATGTTGGTATGGGTTGGAGGAAGAAAGGGGCTTTTTGATGCCGAAAGTTAACGCGTTCGGACGCGTTAATAAACGCGCTATAATTTTGATCCATATTTGGATATCAGTTTAAAATTTGATTTTATAATTAAATATAAAGTTGTGTGAGTTTAGAAGATTTTGGTTTTATTAATTGATGGTTTTATTAAAAATTAATGAAAATTTGGATAAGATTGAAACCGAAACCAGGGAGATTAGAAATTTTTGGAAAATTTACCACAATATGTATATAGTAAAATTTCTTTTATCCAATTATCGGATTAGTGAATTAAAACAGATATTAATCTGGGTCGTTACGTTTTTGCATGTTCTTATATGTTTTGGTTGGATACTGCATTTTTTATTATCCTTGTCAAGAATTCAGATTTTTCTTCTATGCTCATCGGTTTTGTTTCATTGTTTATTGAATTTACAATTGACCTCAAGTATTCATCTTGTGTTGTCTTTTTCTGGAATGAAATTCTCGATATTTTGTTTGTTTACTAGATCTAGTTGTTTTGCTTATAGGTACTATTTGCTTGAACTTTGCTCCTACCATGAAGTGATCAAAGTCTATTCGGGCCCTCTGTAAGCTCGTACATCATTCAGACTTGCTTCGCTTCTATTTTCAACCAACACATGATCGATTTGATTTATGTTTCTTCCATCCGGCGTCGTCCAAGTACCTTTGTGGATTTCTTTGTGTTGGTCGTGAGTACTTACGATTTTCAAGTCATGTTCTATAGTAAAATCGATTTTCATTGGTGTCCATGTGCATGCTGTACTTTCCAATGGTTGGTTGGTATATCTCTTCTTTCCAAATTTTAGCATTACTGTCGCCTATGACTATCTTTAAATCGTATTTTGGTATTTTTTTATATTCTTTGGTCAATGATTCGTAAAATTCTTTTTTTTGCCCTACCATTTTTCTTCCGTTGGTGCGTGAAAGTTTAATATACTTATTTTGTGATATCTACCTCGCAGTCTCAGTGCACACATTCTCTCTGACACAGGTTCAAAATTTATCACAGCTGCCTTTAATCGTTCGCTCACCACCATTCCTGTACCCAATCTTCTGTTAGATCCGCTGCTCATAAGAAAAGTGTACCCTTCTTGATCAAATATCTCGCTGATTTAGTTTAGTTTAGGTTTTTGTAGAGCTAAAATATCAACTCTGTACTTTTCAAGAATTTTTATTAGTTGTTTCAACATATATATATATACGGATTTCTACGGCTGGAGCCGCCTCTCCGTTCTCAGTTTCCATCTCTGTCTATCCCGGCATAACTCTTCTTTTATATTTCTGGAAATCATCGCCCCATCTATATCATCTCTCCAGCTTCTCTTAGGCCGTCCTCTTTTCCTCCGTTCTGGCGGTATCCATTCCAATACTTTTCGTGGCCATCTATCCTCCCCCATTCTCTTTGTATGGCCGAACCATATAAGTTGTCTCTTTTCGATTTCTTCCGCTATGTCAGTGTCCATGTTCATGCTTCTTCTTATACATTCATTCCTTATTCTTTCCATTCTCGATCTTCTGCAACTTCTTCTTAAGCAGTCCATTTCTGTGGCCAGCAATTTTCGTCTATTTATTGAACTTAGATCCCACACTTCCGCGCCGTACATCAACACACTTCGGACTATAGATGTGTAAATTCTTTTTTTGGTTTCTTTCCTTATATTCCTCTCCCATAGAATTGAGTTTAGTGCTCCTATCGCTTTTCTGCCCTTATTTATTCGATCTTTTATTTCGTCATTACTGTTACCTTCCTTATTCAGTATGACTCCCAGATATCTGCATTTTGTTACTCCTTTTATTTTATTTGTTTCGAGTGGCAGGTCATTACATTCTTTACTTCCAACAGTTAGATATTCGCACTTGGTGAGGTTCATAGTGAGTCCGGCTTTTGTGTACTCTTCCTGGAGTTTCCTAATCATATAACTAAGATCTTGCTCATCTTCCGCTATCACAACCTGGTCGTCCGCGAAAAATAAGGTGTAGAGTATGTCGTCTCCCACTCGTAGTCCCATATTTCTGCATTTTTTTTGTCCTTCCCTGTAGGATTTCTTAAGATAAATTTTGAATAGAGTGGGCGATAGTGGACATCCCTGTCTTAATCCTTTGGTGGTTTGAAACATTTCTGTAACACTGTTTTCCACTTTTACCGCGGCATAGTTTTCTCTATAATATTCTTGAATAGCTCGGATTAGGGTGGGTCTTATGTTGAGTTTTTGTATTTCTATCCATAGCTGTGATATGGGAACGTTGTCATATGCTTTCTCCAAGTCAATAAGGGCTAGGTGTGTTTCTCGACTTCGTTGTATTCGCTTTTCTAGACCGATCTTTAAAGTAAACAAGTTATCCACAGTTGATCTTCCGGCTCTAAAACCTGCCTGTTCCTCGGGTTGATCATCTTTAATGTCTTCCTCGACCAAATTTCTAAGAATTCGTGCGTATATTCTGCCTATTGTTGGAATAACCGCTATACCCCGATAGTTATTTGGATCGTTTTTTGGACCTTTTTTATGTATGGTGGTTATATATGAGGTTTTCCATTCTTTTGGAGTTTTCTCTCCATTCAGGCATCTTTCGTACAAAGATCTTAGCATTTCTATCAGCTTCTTTGGCCCATTTCTTAGAAATTCTGGATGTATTCCTCCTGGTCCTGGTGATTTCTTAAGCTTAGTAGCCGCTATTGCTTCTTCAACTCGTTCAATTTTCAGGTGCATTTCATCTACTTGTGTTACCTGTTGTTTCTGTTCTTTCATGAATGCCGGTCTTTTTTCTTGTAGCAACTTTTCAAAGTGTTGTGTCCATTCATGTTTTTTAATGCTTCCCAGGTTAATTCCCGATTTACTAGATGTTCTTACGGATTTGATTGTCTTCCAAGCCTCCGAACTTCGAGTTCCGCCTATATATTGTTCTATATCATCGCATTTTTTTGTCCAGCTTAAGTTTTTCTTATTTATTACGAGTTTCTTCACCTCTCTATTGGCTCGTTTATATTCTTCTTTAGATTCGATGTCATTCTTTTTGAAGAAGTTTTTGATATAGTTGTTTCTTTCTTTTAATTTGTTGCTCAATATCTTCGTCCCACCAATAAGGTTTGTTTATCTTTGGATTTTGTGTTCCTAGCGATTCCTGTGCAGATTGCAATATACAGGTTGTTATATGCTCGTATTCCTCTTCCGTTGTCCGTTCCATTATTGTAAGTTTTTCTTCTAATCTTCTGCCGAACAAGTATTTGGTACTATCATGTGCAAAGCTCTCGATATTATACTTCTTGATTTTAACTATCGTTTCTTTTTCATCTTTTGGAGCATCGGAGACTATAAATGGAATGTATATTTTTGAAATCAGTAAGCAGTGGTCTGATCCGCATTCGGCACCTCTATATACCCTCACATCTTGGATTTTTATACCGGACTGCTGTTTCGTAATAAGGTAGTCAATAATTGATTTAAGTCCTCTAGTATGTTGGTACCATGTAAATTTGTGTATATCTTTATGCGCGAAAAATGTGTTCGTAATTTTTAGATCGTACTGTTCGCAAAAGTTTATCAATCGCTGGCCGTTATCATTCACTCTTTCTTCTCCATGAATACCTACTACTTTGCTGTTCCTTTGCTTTCTTACTCTGCCGTTTAAATCTCCAGCAATGACGATTTCGTGACATTTTGGAATTCTATCCATGGTATTTCTTAGGATATCTTCAAAACCTTCTTTAACTTGGACCGTTGCGTCATCGTTTGGTGCATAGATTCCGAGAATGGTTATAGTTCTTCCCCTAATGAGAATCGTCAATTGAATGATACGTTCGTTTATTGGTTCCCACGATTTGACATATTTTTCAATTTTTTTATGTATTATAATGGATACGCCCGCTTTCACTCTATCGCTCTTTTCAACTCCACTGTATAGATGTAGAAATTCTCTAATTTTTTCGATTCCATTTCCTTTCTTTTTTGTTTCTGAGAGGACTGCTATATCTATTTTCCGCTGTATGAGTTCTAAGATTATTTCTTCTTTCTTGTTTCTGATACCCTGAACATTCCATATTCCCATATTCATAGTCCGTTTTCGTTGCTGGTTTCGTCGACTTGAGTATCCGTCCGATTTCCGAGGCTTATTTCTGGGATTTTTAGCGAATTTAAGTTTTTACGGTGAGAGGGTGCTCGCCTCTCGTCCAACCCGAAGGAATTGTCTCCCTCTCAATTTTTCAACATTACCCCCTCAAAAATACCCCTTACATTCCAAGTAGCTATCAAAATCTCATAATCACTCTTTCTATAATCCGTTTTGTTACCACATTCGTTTATTCCATGTCTCGCTATTGTTGTCTTCGAAATTTTCCGACCGGTTTGACTTATTAGTTTTTTGCCGTGGCGTGACCATTGTGCTTCACTATTCTTCCCAAGCAAGTGTCCCAATTCCAACGTTCACCCTCTATGAAAATCTTCTTGTAGCCCACACTTGCTTTTTTTCCTTTGTCTCTTTCAACTTTTACCAAATTTTTTAGCTCGGATTGTACCCTTCTTTCCTCCTTCGTCATATCACGTCGATGTATTCATGGTACCATGCAATACTCTTTTTCTACTCATTGTTTCTATTTTGCCTGCCCAAGATTCAAATGTAGCTACCACGAAGGGAGGTGCGGTTTTTGGTTTTATCACTTCCGCTTTTATTATCTTTGCATTGATTTTTATCTCGGTCTTCAAAAATTCTTGAACCACATTTTTAACTCTTCGGTCGAGTTTGTTCTCTAATGCTACAATGCGATTTTTCAACTGGTCGTTTTCGAGCTTTACCGCTTGCATGTCTTCCTCGTAATGCGATTGGCTTTTTCGCACCTATTCAATTTCATTCATCATTTCCCTCATCATATTTTTTAGTTCTTCCATTTCAGCTTCTTTAGTTGGTATTTCCGGTGTACGCTTTTTTGTATGCTCTAAAGATTTCGTTTCTTGCTATACGTTTTCTTCTTGTATTTTGTATTTTCCACTACTGACTGAGTCTTCACTGTCGATGTCAGTTACGGTGTCACCTTTATTGATATCGGTCATCCCCGTTCGCGTTAGCAGGTTGTTACCGGGTCTACCCCTCGGAGTCAGCAACCCACTTTACTTCTTATATGTTGTGTTGCCTAGTCGTGGTTTATTTGCAAACTTTATTTGACCCTGCACAATCAGATTAATATTTAATAATTTCTTATTAGTACTACTTCTATCGGTTTTCCTTAATTAATGTAATTTCGAACTGACCTTATTTGCAGCTCTTTCCGCCTGTTTCACCTCACTATTAAACCTATTTGCTATGTTCAAATCGCAAATTCA
Source organism: Cantharis lateralis (assembly GCA_963170105.1). Classification (NCBI taxonomy): domain Eukaryota; kingdom Metazoa; phylum Arthropoda; class Insecta; order Coleoptera; family Cantharidae; genus Cantharis; species Cantharis lateralis. Next base: position 19,594,150 of record OY720629.1, read on the forward strand.
CCGAAAATTAGTAATATGAAGACGGAGCCGCTATTTACGGTTATCGTTTCGTTCACGTTCATCAATCAATTTTTCCGACCTGCCACCTACTTACTGCTTATATCAGATGGACTATAATCTTAAAGACAGTATACCCAAAGAAAAGAAGTCGGACATAATCTACAGAATACCTTGTAACGCATGCAACTTGGTCTACATTGGCCAAAGTATCCAGTGGCTACAGAAAAGGATAAGTGGACATATTTCAAGCATTAATTGCAATAAACCTGAGTCCACAGCCTTAGCTAAACACATACTAATTGATGGACATGTTGCAGATATTAGGAACGCTGAGATTATCAAAACTGTTACAACTACAAGGACCGTTTGTTATATGAAATGATCAACATAAAGAGAAAAAAAAATGCCACGAATCGTAAAATGAATATTGAAGGACTGAGCAACATCTACACACCAATACTACTTATCTAGCAACTATTAAAATCAAGTTTTCCTTATAATTTTGGAATAGGGATTTCCTAGCTTTATTGACTTACTGCACAAGAAAGTTTTTCTTGCACAGTTAGTAGGCCAATCCAAATGCTAATAAGAGTAAATTCCGTTACCATGTATTTTTGGTTATAAATAAATGACCGTCTGAAGAAGTACACTCGCGTGTACGAAAGCTAACGAGTTATTATAATTTAATGTTTTATTAACTTGGTTTTAATAAGTTTTTATAGTTTGATATATTAAATATTTTTACATAAAACAAATTTTGAACACACATAGCATTTACAAATTTTAAACAAACATGAAATAAATAAAAACAATTCTAGACACGAAAAATTCATGACAACATACACTTATTTTTACTTTCCCCATACGTATATGTATGTATAAGGGAAAGTATTGTAATCCATTCAAAATTCCAAAATCGAAATTTTGGTATTAAAATGTTTCTTATCATACTCTGATACCATTGTGATGAATTTTAGTAACATGTTCGTCTGTATGTCAGTATGTGGTCGTTGGGATACGAATAGAAATAGTATCAATCGCACAGGTTGAACCGCGCCATCAAATGTCATTGAAATTCGGCATAAATGTGTATCATTTTAGTTAAACTTAGAGGCCAACTGAAAATGGCGAAAATCAGCCAAAACATAAGCTTTTGACGTAAAAGACATCTATGGGGAAAGTTATGCGATATCTACATAGCCGATTTTTTTTATGAGTCGTTTAACCCTACAATGCATGGTGATGCATATATGAATCACTGTGTTTTTATATAAATTTATTATTAATACATGCATAGCGATGCGCGTACATCGTCCAATATTTTTAATAAAAAAATATGAAAATTAAAATAAATATTTTTGATTTAAATTTTCCTGTAATCTAATCAAATATTTCTCCCTAATTTCTCAATTTGATTTTACAAAAGAAAAAATCATGCATTGTAGGGTTAATAAGTTATAAGCAATCTTTTGTTTAAAAATCTAAATTTCGGGAAAAAATTCTGAAAAAATTATAGAGGCTTAATCAGATCAAAACACACATTTTTTGTTTCTTTGACTTTTCTCGTAAAATCAATGGTTTTTAAGTTAAATCTCGATAAATGGCGAAAAATGCCTACCTTTATGATTATTTTTGTCAGAAACCAATAGGGTGTTTTCACTAAATTCGTATTTAATAAATTTGTGCTTTATTATATAAATAAAAGTGAGTATATTGGCATAATTATATTAAAAATCTATATATTTTACTATTTAACACTTAATTTGGCTTTTAAAGATGCATTAAAATGATCCATTTCAAATCAAAATCAAAACGGTCCTGATTGATCAAGTCATTCGTGACGTCAATGTTTTCCAAAAATATTGTTTTTCCATATGTGTAAACAGCGTATTGTGCTTGGTTTTTTGGAAAGTTTCTAATTTACTTCGTTTTGGTGTGTTTTTAACTAAGGATGCTGTCAGAAGGGTTTGTGAAAGAGTCATCAAATAATCTACCATCAGTTAACATTTTTATGGTGATGGAATTTATCAAAAAGTTAACATTAAATTATCCTTATTCTTTTTCGATTTTTTATTGAGAAATTTGATAATACGTATATGTAATTATGGAAATCAATGATTCGGGATACCTGTATAAGTCTTTAGTCTGTTTTTATTAACAAAGAAGTACCCTTCTACATTTCCAATTATGCATCTTTTTTGCCTTGTAGAAATGCGATTTTATTAAAATCACTCTCAGTTGTTGTGCTTACAACCAAAGAACTAGATTCTACAGATTTTATCGCTACTCCTACTCGGTTGGGAAAATGATAAACTCTTAGATAGAGAGTATTTGATTGGATAAGTACTCAAGTCTTGCTTCAATACAGATTTATGGGGTGAAGTAACAATATGTTCCACATTACTTTTAATATTACACGATTACTACAAAATGACGGTTTTACTTGTACTGTAATACTTCTAGTTTTAGGTGGTACTACTGTAGTGGCCAAGACTGGAAAGTAATTATCTCCCAAGATAGTAATTTCTGATTCATTTACGACAGCGCTGATGCTTGGTTCATCAATATGGACAGCAGAAAAAATATACTGTTTTTGACTTTGGTGCATCCAGGTGCATCTCATCGGACTGCTTTAAACCATTTTCTTTTATGATAAAGTTTAGGTGGCACAGTGATAAATATTTTATCGGGTGTATTTGCAGTCGTACTTTTACAATGTGGCACAAAACACGACTTATTTTGTATTCTACGCATTTTTGTCTACTTAACATAAATGTTATAAGTTATGCTCGAACATAAATGTATAAAACAAAATAATCAGTATAATCATACACAAATACAAGAAATACGAATGAAAACTGATCACAAATATGCGATATATATTATACAATGTTGATTTTTATATTACGAACAATGACGTATTTACTATAGCAACAGAGCATTAATTGTGTTTAACCGTTTACGCGGTAAATATCTGATTTTAAATTTCATTACAAAATTACTCAGATGTGAGACTTCCAAATTTTTTTTTTAATGTTACTTAGCTTATATGGTCACTTAACTACCCTCCTGCATACTTTTTAAAAAATGTGAAAAGACCCTATTGTCCAAAAATAATTAATTTTATTAATTTACATAATTTTACTATTGCCAAATTATTATTTCGTTACATTTGATTATTTCATAAAATAAATACTCGAGATTTGACTTTTTCCTCGGATTTAGTTATTTTTTATAACTCAAGCTTGGTTTCCACTTGGCAATTTCTCTCAAATCAAGAGGTGTCGTAATAAAAATTATAATTAAATTATAATCAGAAATTATAATTATATTTCTGATGAAGGCACAATCAGTGCCGAAATATTAAAGAATTATTAATTTAATCTATTATCGTTTATTTAACTAGTTTTATTTTAATTTAATTTTATATATTATAAAATACTTTGAATTGATAGTATTGGGGTAGTCCCATAAATTTTTTTTTATTATTGAAATCGAATATTTAGGTGTAAATAACGACTCCCTTCTTAAAAAAAATTTTTTTGAATAATTTTTTGTCATCATATTGAAAGTCAAAAAGTGAAATATTTTTAAAAGTTTAAAACACGGTAAATTGTGACGTATAGTGCAATATAGTGTCTTAGCCAATAACAAAAATGATAACTTTTCGCCACTTCCCTTATTAACTTTTGAAATGTCAGTTTGAAATTAGATCGAATGAGGTTATTTTGTTACTTTAAATAATGATATTAAATTACAAATTTTGTTATTTGTAGGTTGGTAACCATTGTAAAATTTGTAAAATATAACCTTCAAACCACCTTCGTTAGCAAGTTTGACATTTCATAACAATAATAGCACAGTGATGTCAAATATGAAAATGTATTTGAATTTACATATTTATAACATACTAAAATCAACTAAAATACATGGCAATGGTAAACTTAAAAAATTGAATTTTTGTGTTAATATAAAAGTGACAACATACTCGTAATACATGAAGTTAAATGGTTTAATACGATTGGGCTCATCACTGCTACGTCACTAACGTCCATATTCATAGACAAAGCCTTACTGATACTTAATACTCAGCTTTTTAAATTGACCCTTATCAACCGAGTAAATAAAGTTGCATCAAAAACAAATTCGACACGAAATACCTTACTTAGAACTTTATTACTTGTCTATGAATCTGGGCGTAAGACAAAGAGGTCCCTTACTTGATTTATGCCCGCTTTAACAATAAACTATTCTTTGTAGTTCCATGTTTGTGGGGGTATAACGCCGAAACTAAGTAATTTTGATGATAAAAATGAATTTTAGTAACATTAGATAGTGTTAGAAATATTTTAAATAATTTCGAATTAAAAAATTGTATTAGGGGAGATGTATGCAATCAGAGTCAGTTGGCAATGGTGATCACCACAAAATATCGAAAACCAAATGCGAGGGTGTAATGCCAACATACCCACGCGGTAACTTTGGGGGATTCCCGTACGCGGGTGGTGTCTCACTCAGTTCGGGCAACGCGCTGGAGAGATACAGATGAGTGACGATTTCGCGCTATTTTGATCTAATTTTTCTAGAAGTTAAATCTGAAGGTAAGTCTTAAATTAGTGAATATTTATTTCTGTACTTGTAATATGTAATAATCGTAACATTTTATTTTGCGATTTAAATCCTAGATTGTTATTATAACTTCAAGTTTTTCGTTAGGATTCTTTTTTTCTCCTTTCCGCCCATGTAGGTAATCGGGGTCAGGTGATCCAAATTGCCTACAAAGCTATGAATAACAAAGGAAAAGGTGTGAGAAAGAAGAGCAAGCCACAGAAGGTTAGCATCGAGAACGTTAAAAAGAAAATTTTGCAGGAATCGAATAATACTTCGACGTCAGACGTTACCACGGACGAGTTATGTCAAGATGATGAAGACCCGTGTCTTGTATGTAGTGAATTTGGACAAAGCCACGAAATTTGGTATTGGTGCACTTCTTGTGAGCTTTGGCTTCATGCCAAGTGTACCTGGGTGGGAATCTGCTCGCAATTATGTGTACGATATGTGTTGATCACCATTGTATGCAAGCTGATCATCATTGCCAACATATGTTGACAATGGTGATCGGACCTGACTTTTGTTTACGTCTTTATTGTTCCAAAATTGATAAGCCAAAGTGATTTAAGCTGAATTCAATTAATAGTTAAATATGCAAAGTTTATTATAAAAACATAAAAATTAATAGTTGATTAATAGATTTCGTTTTATTTCAATTCTTGCTTAAGTGATCCTCATTACCTACATCTCCCCTACTTTTTTTTAATTTTGCATTGACTGAAGAAATATTTTTAAAAACATTTTAATAAATGGATGACCCTATATATGTATATAATTTTGAATAACTAGTTCAACTATAATTTAAAAAAAAGAAATGCAGATTGCAAAAAAGTAAATGGTAATGAATGTATTTAGAAAGGGATAATCAATAAAATTGGTATTAAAATTAATGTACGCCTAACAAAAAGGTGCAGTTGATGGTTATACTTTTACCGAAGAGTAAGATGATGTGACGCATGAAATATGTGGTTTTACGACGGTCATGGTCAGAAACTTGTTAGTACTTTGGAGAAAGTTAATAAACAATACATTTAAAAATATATGTATGGAACATTAAGAAACATTGTTGCCAAGTTCTTGATTATTTCTGAAATTTTAATGTAAACTATTGGTATCATTACTTTTTGATAAATTATAGACAATTAATAGAGTAGTACTACCTATTACTTTTGCAAAATAATTTTTAATCAATCAAATTAAAGTAAAAAAAAGTTACTTTCTCTTAATAAATTATAACATTTAAGTAATTTTTGTTAATACTATTACCTAAGAACTACATTTGGTCAATTTATTAACATAAGTATTTTAACAGTAAATTAATATTTCTGTTAATTTAAATAACTATACTGATATTATGTATTCCTTAAAAACATCGAAAAAGAAATTGTAAAATACAAATTTACACATAATTCTTAATTATAATTAACCAACTCGCATTGTAAAGTGATTTATTTATTATAATTTAAATCAAAATTTTAATTCCAGTAAACAAAAAATCAATTCCCGTGACGTTTGCTGAACTTTAATTTCTCTATTTAATTTTTTTAAAGTTACAGTTAGATGCTTTAGAACTATTTTAAGTACATTGTTTTCAAAATACCACAAGCAGATGGAAAGATGAGTAAGAAAACAAAAAATTCGATTTGTTTAGAGACAACATGACAAATGATAAATATAGATGGCAAAAGAAGGCAAATAAGTATAAAAACAATTTTTTTTGTTAATTTAAATAAACAGCTTTTAAAAATTAACTTGCTAAATTTTTCATGATAAAATGCGGTGTCCATTCAGGAGCCCACGAGATGTCACAAGACAAAAATCGTAAGGGGGTTGTGCGATGATAGTTTTAGGCCCACCAACAAAGTTTTTGGAAAAAATAGAACCATAGTCAAAATTTCATTCAAATAAAAATTTAACAATATTTAAAGATTTAAATCAAAAAGGATTCAATTAAATAAATGGTCAAAATTAAATTCATGTAATACTAGTTAGTGTAAGAACGTTTCGAAAATTATTGTTTAAAATTTAAGCGAGTAATTAATATTAAGTAGTCGGGATCGGCAGGAATAGGGAAATGAAAATGTAAGAAAAATAATATACAGGGAAAACAAAATGGAGAAAAATTACCGGAGAAACAAAAAAATTGATAAGAAAAGTTAGTTGACGTGGGTCCTTAAAAGATGATAGACGTTTATTTGCGTTTGACAAGGTTTGTTTTTCGTTTCCTAAAATGAGGAAAGACGTGTGTGCCACGTTTGGCAAGGTGTGTCTTGGTACCGTAAAGGAGGACCGACGCGACGTGTGGGCCACATTTTCTCACCCTGTACCAGCAAACATGTACGGCGTTTCTGAATAATGAATCTGTATAAGCAAGCATACAAAGCGAATTGCACAAATGCTTACAGTAATAATTGCCTAGACTGATTAAAAAAATTTCCTCGCTCCCGGTACCATTATTATTGTACGGTACTGGGTTCTTCGTTATTATGTTATATCTTCGTTATATTATTTTTTATGATTTCTCATCTTGAAGAAAGCCGTGCAAAAATAGTTGGTCGTAATTTCCCATCTCTCCGTGGAAAATTCAATTTTCCCGTGTACTCACCTGTACCGCTCAAAACTGACGGCATATTGCTTAAAGTTATTCTTTCATATACCAGCATCGCTCTAGACATGATTCATGGTGGGTCATTTGATCCCCTAAAATTTTCCATGGGCTTGTAGTCTATATGTTATCAATGTAAATTGTACTTTTTGAAGACTTTTTTGTCATCAAAAAATTGCTTTTAAAGCAAAACTTTATAGACATTTATAGCGACTTAATTGAGACTCTGTAAAATACAAAAAATATTGTCGTCTATATCTCGACAACGCTGCAACGAAATAAAAAAATGAATAGGCATGTTTTCTTGGAAATTTCATTTTCTTCATTTTTGTTTATATACATTTTTCTATTATTTTTCTTTTTTGACCTACTGTTTACGAAATATAGATGACTGTTATGTTCTCTAATTATTGCTCAATATTAAAACTATATCTACTATTATAACTCAGAATGACTTCTCTTTTTTTAACTCAATGTACATCTTAAACAGTTGCTTTTATTCTGTCTTGCCAACCTCTCCCTCTCTCTTTCTCTTTTTAACAAACATTACTTACAATATTTTTCAAAAATTACATAATACTAAAAATTTAACCAGTTCAATCTATCAGGTGTTTTGATTGTACGACTAAATCTCGACACATAGGCTCAGTGGCGCTGGAAGAGTCAAATATAGAAGGGGTAAAGTGCTCAATTCTGTTAGGATTTATGATTTTAAATAAAAATTCTAATATTGTACGAGCGCTAGCTAGGTAGAAATAAAAAATTCAAGTTTCTAGGGGGGGGGGGGAAAGTTTCCTGCTTTGCCCCCCTATTCGGGCGCCTATGCATAGGCTCTATTGTTTGAAACCTAAAGAGGTTAATTATTGGACTTTGTTGTTCATAACAATTTGTATATGTATTATACCAATACTTTTACCATAAACCATCCAAAGCCAATCAAGTTGGATCCTTTTTCAAAACCTACACAATGGAAAATGATTTTTGTCTATCTATCTATAATCCTTGTCGCTAAAACTACCTACACCATGTATTGTTAGTCCCGAGGATGGCTATTAGTAAATAAAGCCGAAAAGTCGACCGACAGTCCAGTTGTTTTATTATAGCGATCCAATATCCCGTGAGTCTTAATTCTAAAATTCATAAAAGTAATATAATTTATAAAGTTAAGTGCAATTGCTGATTTGGCATTGGCCAAACTAAACAACTGTTGTCCTCTAGAATCAAACAACACAAGTATTATTCTAGAGTAGGTCCTATTGAAAATGTAATTTGGAAAATGCATACTTTCAATAGATTGTCAAATATTTGTCATAGTTTGTTTTTATTTAGGTTTTTATGACATAGCTACACAGCGCGTGAATATCATTATTATTTTAGAAGTCGAGTTTTCAAAGAAACAATAAGGAAACTAAGAACGGCACGTGAAAGCCATTTCAAAAGGTGATCGAATAATTATTTCACTTGCTGTAGTAGGCCAGGCAATAGGGGAGTCAAAAGTGTTCTAGCTGGAAAAAAATACCGGAGTTTTGAAACTTAGCGGTTAAGTACATATGTATGACCTCAACTACATACATGATTTGCGACCTTGGCAAGCCGCCGCTAGAGCCGCCATATTGATAAAATGGCGCCAAAAATTAGTTTTTTGATCATATTTATCTTTCAGTACCTCCTAGACAAAAAATTGTTATTAGAAGAATTATAGACCAGAAGATTCTCTACAAGTTCCGTGAAATTCTTTTTTTTGTGCGATCAATAGTTTAGGAGTTATATGGATATAAATGAAGAGGATTATAAGTATAATTAAATTAAAATAAAACGAGTCTTTAATATTTCGACACAATCAGTGTCGAAATATTAAAGATCTTATAATTTAAACTTTTACCGTTTGTTTAACTCGTTTTATTTTAATTTAATTATACTTATATTTTCACGAGTTAATAATATTAATTAATTAAGAGGATTATAGTCAAATTTTACAAATTCCTCCCTGACAGCGTGATAAGGCCCGTTATTTGTTTACCTATTCAGTAAATATTACTTATACTTATTTCCGGCCTCATTTCTATCCATTATACTCATTTCATATGAGGTAGAGTAACCACCGCATTTTTCTAATAGTGGTTTCCCCAAGGCCTAATTCACATTTATTTTGTATGTTTAATAAACAGTTGTTGCGTTCTTTGTTACGATTCTGTGGATGGACCAGATTTGGTTACGTCTACACAGTGGCTGTGAATATGTTTATTCCCTCTTCCCCGGAATCGTCTTCCCTTACATCAGATGTCCACAGATGGATCATAATCGTCTAGATCTTTGTCTTCAGAATCGGTTTTGAGCAACGTTATCGCAAGAATCTTTTCTGCATTTACTTTTCTGGAAAAGGATTTTTTGTTATTTTAACAGGTATAGATCCAGACTTACTTTTTTTATCCCCATTATTCCGGACTTTCTCCAATGCTGTACCAGGTCTGAATCTAATGATAGGTTCGGAAGGAAAGTTGTTTTGCAGCCTCTGGTTTGGGGGAAGTGAAGCAAGGTTAACCGTACTTTTCGTCGCCAATCTTTTAAACTGCTGATATCGGATAAAATCCAGAGATACATTTTTGCGATTCTTCGTAAAGTCTATATAAAAAGTTTTCTCCTACTGCTGGAATGGCGTTGATGTCTGCACTTTCTTCCTTAAATACTGGAACAGTTTCATTTAATTCAGGGAATTTCGAAATCAACTTAAGAAATTTGTTCATACCGTGATTAAAAATGGGAGTTGTCGTGTTGCAGCCGCTAAACGTGTGTAAAAGCAATATATTGTCCACTACTCTTGGTCCTTGTAGACTTTATAAAGAGTAAATTTGTTCTGAAGTTTTTCCCTTGCCTGATTGTACCAAATATACATTTGGATGATTATTTGCTAGTGCAACTAAACGTACAAGAAGGTCGATATAAACTGCTCTTTAATCAATGTGATAAGACGACTTTTGTTGTGTTCGTTGGCCAGGAATCTGGATTGAGAATATGTTGTGATCATCCATTCATCAAAAATTATATCTGTAGATGTTTGCTTTTTAGATCGGAGAAGACGTTCTACATTTTTCGTGTCTTTATTTGCTGCATTATAATGTATGCAAATAGCAGTAAGAGATTCGTTGCACTGTCATACAACTCGATGAAGCAGAAATTCAACACATTATAATATAATATACCCATGTAACCCTGCTTCCAAATTGCATATCACTCGGTAGTGGTGTAAAGACCTTATATAAAGACGATTTTATGCCTTATCTCATTCCTTCCTAGGAAAAAGCGATAAGAAAAAAAGGAGCAAGTTCATATTGAAGGTATTGTTGTAACTCTTCGTCTGATTCTTTAGTAGTTGATCAATAGGAACAGCTACTTCAACAATATTGTAATTTTGCTGTTCCCAAGGGTAAAGACCACGGGCGTATATAAGGGGGGGGGGGTCAACAACGCAAACATTAGCTAAATAACCACTTTTTATTATACGGATTTTAACATGGTTATGGTTATTTTTAATTTCCATTTGATTGATTTTATTGGGGTTTACAGCTCTGACTTTTTATGGCATTGAGGAATAGTCACTGGCAAAAGCTAGTTTACCTTTGTAAAGTACAGTGTCGAAACCCCACCATGTAAAAGTAGTAGCTAAGTCCGTGAGAATGATTCTGTCCTTACGTTTGAATTTAACTAACAATAAGTCAAAATCGTTGCCAATTATAGTTGCAATTACAACAGAGCCAATATCTTGAACCTTGTCACAACCCTTACAATAAACAACAGAAAATCTTAATCACATGAAATTTTCAAAACAAAAATGTACAACGAAACAATACCCTCGTGGTAAAGACACGCACAAGCGACTGAATTGATCTGGATCAATCTCGCGCTGCTTTCGCCTAGTGGACAAACCGAAAGGGGGGGATGAAATACGCCGCCTTCTGTAGGTAATAATTAATAGTACAGCATACTGCTACAACACAGTTTAATATCGAATAAGTAAATAGTACTAAATAGGCGATATACATGCATTGGCGATCCTCAAGCAAGTGTATTTTATCTATTTGAAACAACTTTCTTTGACTTATATAAATGTTACTCTTAATCCATTAATCACACAGAAAAATGTTATGTATCAAAATTGTAGACAATTTTTCTCTCTTCAATTTTTATCATAACTATTTTTTACCTAGGGAGTACTAAAAAGAAGATATAGCTGAAAAACTGATTATGGGCGCCATTTTTACAAGATGGCGGCGCGAGCGGCGGCTTTCTGAGGTCGCAAATTTAACATTTTATTTAGGTCATAAACTTGTACCAGCCCACAAAGTTTCAAAACTCCGGGATTCTTTTCCAGGCAAATATACCTATTGCTTGGCCTATAGTGGGTACGCACAATTTTGATGTAGCAGTTCGATTTGAATAATCATAGAGTCGTATTAAGCAAGTTTGACGCTACAAGCCTTTAATATCTTCGGTTTTTCAGTTGACCCTTTTTTTAAATTAGAAAAATTTATAAAGAAAATGTAACTAATTTTTAATAATAATTAAGACGGTTAATGATTAGGTAATTGAGCATACGTAAAACAAATATATATGCTTGAAAAGGTTTTTTTTGTGATATCGCATTGGCGAAAACATTCAGGATGTCGTCAAAATTTATGCTATTTAATTCATCACTCTCGATGCACATAAGAGCCAATGCGTTCAATTTTTTATTGGCAAATATAGACCTGTGGAAGTCCTACGATATACTCTTTTCAATGCTGAAAACGATTTCACCCCCGTACAGTTTGTCACTGCTTTGCAACAAACATCAGCAAATATATTGTAAATTTTCATGTCTTTTAATTGTCTTAGAAAATCTAACAATCCATTCGATGAAAGACCTATGGAGATCTTTGACTTGAATTATCTTGGCTCCTAATTGGTCATCGAGATCATCGTTGTACTTTCTAATCAAGGTTAACCCTTAATCGCTATCGTGAGGTCTCCCAGACCGCATCAAGTTTGAATTAAAGGTGTTTTTATATGCCGAAAATTCTTTTTGTGTTATGAAATGTTAATAAAATCTAAAAATTAATTACTTTTTAATTTTTTATGGCTTACTAGAATACCAATTAAGACTCGGTTGTAAAAAAAACAACCAGAAGTTAAGTTGTACGTGGGTTGACGAAATAAACAAAGCGCGGTCACTGAGACCGCACAGTAGTTATAGTGTGACAATTATTTGACGTTAGCGATTAAGGGTTAAACAGATTTTCATTAAAAGTAATAAATCTATTACAATATAGATAGAATATGCAGGCTACCAGCTACAAAGCTTTTCTCAAGGAATACAACTTTAACAATAATACAACTTTAAAATTAACGTAAATTTTCAAAAATTAGTTTGACAATGTGATAATTAAAATTTGACATAATATTGACAATTATAGTAATGGTCAGCGAAAAACTAATGAAATTTTATTTTCATATGAAATTTTAAAAAGGTAGGAATTTAAAAACTTACAAATAGCAAATGCACATTATTTGCTTAAGCCCGTGTTTGGCTAGAAAAATTTGTATAAATTTTTTATAAAAGTTTGGATAAAATCGATTTGGATAGTGTGACAGCAGAATTGTTTATAAAAATTACATTATTTATAAAAATATTTTTATAAAATAGTTTTATAAAAATCTCATTTTAGAGCAGTTTCTAAAATTTTTATAAAAGGAGGCATCCCATTGGCTATTGAAGCCAAAACGCCAACTACTGAGCTGTCAGAGCTGATCTTATTCGTATAAAACTTTGCACCGAATATTTTTATGTCACGTGACGTCACATTGCTTGTATGCAAATTTTTATAAAAACGATTTTATATAAATTTTATAGTGAGACACGGGCTTTAGTTAATATTAAAAAAAAACAGATATAATTGTTATGCAATTGTTTTACACTCTTTATAATTTTTAGTTTATTGTGATATGGTCGATTTATTTTTATTTTTCTAGTATTAAAATTTTAAATAAGTTTGCAACAACCATAAATTAAAAAATTTCCTAATTACGCTGTTGCTTACTTCCTAAAAGGAAATATATTGATATAATAAAAAAATATATTTATTCCTTTTGGGTACACATCAAATTGCCTAACTCTAGTGAATAATTTATTTTCTGTTATGCAATACATAACATTAGTTAAAAATTTGTAACATTTAAAAATCTGTTACTTTTATAATAATAAAATTAATTTAAAAATTAAATCGGTATATCTTGGCGTATTCAAATCACTTTTTAGCCACACGGTTTCTGCTAAAAGTAACATGTAATGTATCACAAAAAAAAATTAATGACTTTGCACACTTATAAAAAATGTTATATAGATACCTATTTCTTACTAATTTTAAAATTTCTTATAGGAACTTAAGCTGAAGTTACATTGGATGCATATCCGTGCGATATTTCGTACATCTTTCGTACAAATTAAGTATAATCGTTCGATCGTTCGTACCGTTCGTACAATCGTTCTACTTAAGCAGCGTGTGATGTACGAGAAACATTTTAAAACTATTTCAATGATCCAATTGGTTTAGTGCCATTCCAGTAATAACGCTTGTTTTGTTTGCAAGTAAAATGACAATTAATTATATATTTATATTTCTGATCCCATAACGAATTTTTACCCCATAACACAAATTATTAACTTTTCTATATCTATGTTTTATAATAAAAGTCGTACGATCTGTTGAAAAAAACAAAGGTATTTGTTTTCATGCGATATCGGACGTATAAAGCGTCGCAAAATTTCAAGCGTTTGTTTTTATTTAAACACTCGTTTAAATGTATGACTAAACTATATCGTACGACTACGCATCCAATGTAACTTTAGACTTACAAGGAGAGGGCGCGACCTTGGGGTCACGGATTTTAACGCCCTTTTGGGGTAGAAAAGTACTTCGTAATAACAAACTCAAGGCCAAGCGACAGCGCGCAACTCTAAGCCGTTTACGAAAAAAACAAAGTTGAAAATTTAATATCTGTTTATATACCTGCTCGGTTGCATTAATTACAAGAAACCGAGATGGTTCCGAGGTAAACGATACGACTTATCATCTGGTCGGTCCAGGTTCAATTCCTTCAAGAGTTAAATTTTCTTCTTAATTAAAAAAAAATGTTTGTGAATTTTTTTGCTATCTGTCAACGTCGCATGTTTATCTATCAACAATTTACCAATAGAATGATTGAATTATAACGCTAATATTTTTCATTCTTAAGTATCATCATCGCATTTTTAATAATGATTAATGATAAGTCCGGGTAACCGCGGGTAAGTTATTAAGGGGTAATATCACTTTGTGACTTTTATTTTAACGTTTTTTTTTATTGGCTTAAACGCTCCCTAAACTACCAAAGAATCATATAAAATGTTGATTTTAAGGTGGAAAACATTTTAAATGGTCCAAAAAGTCAATTTTCCTAACGTAGTCGTAGAACCGAATTATAGGTATTTTTATTGATTCAGTTGTAATCTTTATCTTTTTATATAAGGTTGTACTGATTAACACTAGAAAGACGGCAGCGGTCGAATCGATTATTGCATTAAAATAATATGTGCAACTTGGGAAGTTTTATCAAATAAGAGTTCATAATAAATTAGGAAAAGTCATAAAGCAACATAATTTAAAAAACTTAGTTTAAAAATATAACTAAAACAAGAATTCGAAACGGTCAAATACCGCTGCCGTCTTTCTACTGTTAAAGGTATACCCAAAACCCAATTTATAGATTTAAAATATAATCAACTGTTGCTAGAAAGTCCGGTGGTTCTCACAATAAGTCTTGCGTTTTTCTTCAGTGTTTGTACACAATTAGGCATAATTATTGGTTTACAATATTATAACTTATGTTGCAAAGCCGACGCTATACGCATCGAACAATCTGAACGCACCCTCACAGAAGAGGCTAAAACGGCTCTCAGATCACAGTGTTCGCCAGAAAGGATGAAGAGAAAAATTATTTTCCTTTTGGAAGTGCAATTATATAGTGCAATAATATATTATATAGTGCAATAATATAATTAAATAAAAATTTCTTTAAAATTCTACTACGTATAAATTTAAACGGCGTTAATTTCGAAACTACGTTTTCCGATTGAGTTCAAATTTTAACTGTAGCTTCAAAATAAGGTATTCTAGTGAACATAGTAAGATTTAAATAAAATAAACACAATCAAGGAAAGAGTGGCAGACACAGAATTACCGATGCCGACTTACCGAAACTATCACTCATTTCTGTGTTTTTAGCTCATCAGCCGTCATCAGTACCACATACTATATTATCTCTTGATTGTGTGCACATATAACAGGCTAACAGGCACATATAACAGTAAGATTTGTTCAAAAAATGTAAATTTAAAGATATTATAACCAATCTTCGAACGATTATTTGAAAAACATTTAACAATAATTTCAAATCGATGCCGTTTCTGTAAAAAAGCATTTTTCAAAAAATCCTACGATTTTCACTAGATTTTGAGTAATATTTTCAGCCAATTTTTTGTTTTTTGATTTACGTTCAAAATTGCGGCCTGTAGCGGTACGCCCAAGTAGGTCGACACAAAAACAGGAATAGTTTTGCAAGAGCTGCTATGTCGTTGTTGTTTGTTTTCAACATTAAAAAAAAAAAGTTTTATGATCTTTAAGACATGTACTATTATAAACATAAACTAGAATATCAATAAATCTTTTTATTTCTTTATAATAAATTTAACAAATTGACCCTACTTTTACTGTATACAAGGTGATATTACCCCTTAAGGGATATTAAGGTAAATCATAAAAATTACAAAATATAGTATATTTGTATATTGCACGTTGAAAAATCGGCTATGTAGATCGCATAACTTTCCCCATAGATGTCGTTTGTGTCAAATTGACTGTAACTAAATGGTGGTCTAAAAGTAATTGACACTTGAACTTTTTTTATTTTGTTCATCATTTTGCATCATATGATGCACGTTTATGCCGAATTTCATGACATTTGATTTTGCGGTTCAACCTGCGCGATTGATACTATTTTTATTCGTAGAACATGTTACTAAAATTCACACAATCGTATCAAAATAATAAAAGCATGATAAGAAACATTTTAATACCAAAATTTGGATATTTAATTTTTGAGTGGATTACAATACTTTCCCTAATACTATGATAAATACTAAATTCAAAATGTGAAAAAAGCAATATTATGTGTACCTATAATAATCAGTATAATGATAGTTGAGAAAAAATTACAGCACGCATTTTTTTTTTCAAATTGCGGTGTTTGAATTTCCATTTGAGATAGAAAAGTACCGGGAAAATAAATTTTTGCTCTGGAGAGTTACTTTTTAAAAAAGTGCTAGTTATTTCCACCAGTTCAATTCTACCTTAACTTTTCGATTAAACTATGTACGCGTTATACATTTTAGATTCTGGTTGTGGGTTGCGCATCTTTTAAGTTTACTAAAAATTAAACTGTTATAAAAGCGACAAATACCGGCAGACTGACAAATTAATAGAAGTAGAAGTATCAGAAATACGATCAATCGGTATTTTTTCTTTTTTCTTTCTATATTAATAAACTACTCTTCACTAACATAATATAATATACTTAATATAAATACATAAATAATAATTATGTTTCTTTTCATATTTGTTTTTTAACAGTAAATAGAAACGTCACAAATAATTTATAAATATAAAATATATGTGTACAAAATATTATGTTATACAGTAAAAACTGATTTTATAGCAACTCATATTTAAATTCGATTCATTATCTAAATAAATTTTGTTCAAATATGAGATACTATCAAGTACCACATATTGTTTATAAGTAGAAGTAAATAAATATTAAGCATTTAATTCAATAAATTTAATATAGTTTTGTAGACATGAACTTACCTTTATAAGTTTATAATAATTAAAATGTACACTTTCTTAAACTACTTTCCACGCACCAAGTTTATACTACACCACATCAACTCTTTACTCTCACTCACATGTAATGCTGCTGGCCCACATTAAAAGTAACATTATATTATAACCCCTCCCTTATAATTAATAGATGTGCCCCAAAGTTTATACTGTAATTGTTCTTAATTTTTTAATAAATTTCACTAATTATTGCTAACAGAATTTATAATTAGAGAAACGTGATAGGAATGTGTAACAATAAATTCTAATTTATTCGTATGCATTTGCTTAGAACAGAAAAAGAATTTCGGCATTATTAAGGTTTCATCAAGTTGATAGGAATAAAATTAAATAGTATCTAGACATGGTTTTTGAAATTGATAGAAATTTATTAAAGTAAATAAATAAAAGAAGTCTTTTCTCCAAAAGAACTATATTCTGGCAAAACTACTTTCGGGGTTCTTTAATTAATCCCATCATCAGTTGCAAAGAAAGCTACAATGACAAAAAACAAACATTATACACAAGCAACAAGACAGAACAGAGTTGTTACTCACTTTCACATGACTTGTCTTTGGAGAAAAGACTTCTTTTATTTATTTATTTTAATATATAACTTCAAAACTGGGAAAATATGGATATAGATACAAATTTACTTATATTGTTATTTTTGGGTTTTGCCCAAACATAAAAATAATAATTATTACAATTAATTAATTTCAACTATATTACTATTATTCTAATATGGAAGGTCAAATTAACATTACTTTTACTACCAGCGAAGGGTTGCGCTAAAAACCAAATACTTTCACCAAAAAGAAATATTTCTTTAAGTTTAGCAATAGAATAACACAAAATGAAGTTTTTTTATCGTTTTCTAAAAAATAGTATAGAATAAATACTTAAGTATGATTATTAGCCTTTTTTCCTTGAATGTTCAAATGAAAAAAAATGTTAAATTTATTTGTTATTTTTATTACGAATTATATAGTGTATTATTTATACATACATAGTACATAATACAATATAATACTAGGTGTAATATTAAAATAATTATAATTAAATAGAGAGTAATTAGTTAATATAATATAATATATTATGTTAATGATGATACAATATTTTCTTATACAAATTTCCTGTTTTCATTACATTAATTTTGTAATTTTTATAAATTATACATGGATATTACATTATAAGTACACCTAACAAAAATTCATTAATTACAAAAAAAAACCTTAAATTATATTTATGCATGCCGGAAAATATTTTAGTAGGAGAGCCCGGGATAGTTTTGACACTTTTTAGTATTTATTTTGTTTTTCACGGTTTTTCATAAATATGCAATGTTAATAGATAACCATTAACTTTATATACACTGGCTTACAAAATTAATGGCATAGTCCTATGCTAGACTGTTTTTTTTTTCTATTCGTCGCACTGTTTCCGAGTTACAGTGATTTAAAGAAGAATCCCCAAAATTTCAAAAAAATCTCTCCTGTATCTCAGAAAGCTACAACGAAATAAAAAATCGGCTATGTAGATATCGCATAACTTTCCTCATAGATGTCGTTTACGTCAAACCTTATGTCAAATTGAGAGTAACAAAATGGTGGCCTAAAAGTAATTGACGAAATTGACACCCGCATCAATCTAGCGCCGCCACTTTTTCAAAATCTAAAAAAACTACATGAAAAATTTATGGCTAATTAGTCACCACAATCGCGAATTTGTGGCTCTTACCGTTCGGGAATTCCAGTCATTTGAGTGGTGGCGGCGTTAGCTTGACATCAAGCTGATACTCGAAATGAAATTTTGATAAACAAATATAAATTTTTTTTTATAAATGTAAGATTAGTAACTTTTGATATGTTATAAAGTAATAAATTCAAAATAAACAAAGTTAAATAAACTATAAATTAATTAAAAGCTCAATAAATAATTCATTAATTTATAGTTTATTTAACTTTGTTTATTTTGAATTTATTACTTTATAAATTTTTATTAAATAAAGTATTTATAATTTATGAAAAATGAACGACGCGATAACCGCAAACAACGGCTCCGTCTTCATAGTGATAATATATGGTGAATTGTGCGATTTGAAAGTAGCAAATAGGTTTAATAGTGAGGTGGAACAGGTATACAAATAAGGTTAGTTCGAAATTCAGTAAATAAAAATAAAATTATTTTATTTTTCTACGCCAATGATGATGTTTTGGGTTTACGTTATCTTTATTCCAAAATCGTTGTTCAATCTGAAATGTTATTTTGTTAATATACTACAATAACATTTCATCATTGTACCAACACAAAAATATACAAATGGGATGATTGGTTGCAATCGTAGTTATTCCGATGTATACAGAGTTTCGAAAAGTTGACTGTGGATTCGCGTCACTACAATGTAAACAAATCATAATGTGATATGTTTTTAAAAACGATTGACCTTATGAATTATAAACATCATTGCACCTCATATTCGCGACTATAGTGAACTGGTTGACCATATGGGCTGTTCTTTGCATTCCTCTAACCCTTGTTTATTAAGCGGTCATGTAACTCTCTCTCTTATCACCGCATGCACTCATAGAAATGCAATACTATTCTTTTCTTACCTTTTAAAAATAATGTTACCAACTATTATGATTGACGGTTCTATTTCTATTTGGCACGAACAACGCGATCAGGGAATGAGCGATAGTACCAATAAAGGTGATACCACATCAGACATCGATAGTGAGGACTCGACATTGGATACTACTAGAAGAAAACGTGCAGCAAAAAGTGAACTTTTTAGAAAATTCAAAAAAACATCACTCCGAAAATAACAACTAAGGATACAGAAATGGATGAAATAAAAAATATGATGAAGGAAATGATGGGAGAAATTAAGGAAATCGAGTTATGAGGAAGAAATGAAAACATTAAGGCTCGAAAATGAGCAGTTGAAGGTTGCCATCACAGCACTAGAGAACAAACTCGACCGAATGGAAAGTAGAGATAAAGAGAACAATATTGTCATCAAAGGTGTCGATTTTAATGCAGATGAGTTAAAAAAAAGTGTACAAGAATTTTTGAAAACTGAAGTGAAAACCAATGCAAAGATCACAAAAGCGGAAGTAATAAAACCAAAAACTGCACCTCCCTTCGTGGTAGCAACATTTGAATCTTGGGCAGGCAAAATGGAAGCTATGAGGGGAAAACGAGAATTGCGAGGTACTAACAAATAATATATTGATGACGATATGACGAAAGAGGAAAGGAAGGTACAATCCGAGCTAAGAAAATTGACAAAAGCTGAAAGAGACAAAGGAAAAACGGCAAGTGTGGGATACAAAAAAAATTTCATAGAGGGTGAACCCTGGAATATGGGAAAACTTGTGAAACACGATGGTCACAAACGGAAAAAACGATTATAATAAGATACTAATAGCTACTTGGAACGTTAGGGGTATATTTGAGGGGGGAATGTTAAAGCAATTAATAAAAATTCTTAAAGATTACAGAGTTGATATTTTAGTCTTACAAGAAACAAAACATAAAAACAGCGGGATATTTGAACAAGAAGGATACACTTTCTTCATGAGCAGTGGTTCTGGCAGAAGATTGGGAACTGGTATGGTGGTGAGTGAACGACAGAATGTGTGTATGAGACTAAGAGGTAGATATCAAAAAATAAGTTTAATAAACTTCCATGCACCAACTGAGGAAAAAAGAGTAGAACAAAAAGAAGAATTCTATGAGTTATTGTCCAAGGAATATGAAAAAATATTAAAATACGACTTAAAGATTGTATTAGGCGATAGCAATGCTAAAATTGAGAGGGAAGAAGTATATCAGCCAACTATTGGAAAGTATAGCATGCACGCAGCCTCCAACGAAAACGGCAGATTTTTGATTGTTTTGCAATGGAGCACGACATGAAAATTGTAAGTACTCATTACCAACATAAAGAGATCCACAAAGGAACGTGGACAACGCCAGATGGAAGAAACCTAAACCAAATTGACCATGTATTGGTAGAAGAAAGAAATGAAAAAAGCGTGAAAGATGTGCGAACCTACAGAGGGCCTGATATAGACTCTGACCATTTCATAGTGGGAGCTAAATTACAACAAATAATACCCACAAATAAAACATCGAAAGTTAGCAAAACAAACAAAACCTTGAGAATTTCACTTCAGAAGAAGACAGTGCAAGACGAATATTTGAGAGCAATTGAGGATTCAATAATGGATGAAACAACACCGGAAAGCATAGAAGAAAAAGCTGAATCCTTGATAAAGACTATAAAAAATGCAATATCCACCCAAAAAACGACAAAAGCACGAAAAAATAAAGAATGGTATGACCAAGAGTGCCAGAATGAAATTTGTAAACGGGAAAAATTTAGAAAGATTATGCTGCAATCGAAGACAGAAAAAAACAAAAGTAGCACAAAGAAAGTCGTGTAAAGCAATTATCAGAGAAAAAAAGAAAAAATACATAGTGCAAAACCTAGAAAGGATACTTGTTCTTGTCCTATTTTTGCATTAAAATCTCCCAATAGTATCTTTATGTCATATCTAGGTATTCTTTCGTATTGTCTCACGATTTCCTCGTATAATTGTTCTTTTCGTTGATCGGAAAACCCGTTCCAAATCTTCTATCTTCACTCCCACTCATGAACAAGGTATATCCTTTTATATAGCTATAATTTCGTTTCCTCTCTGTTTTGTTTCTTGTAGTGCCATGATGTCTATCCGATTACTATTCGCTTCTTTAATCAATTGTTTCATCGCTCCCTCTTCGAAAGTACCCCTCACGTTCCATGTTGCTATATATGTGTTTTTTCTTATTTTCCTAACTGTTTTCCTGTTCCATTTTCCGTTTTCTCGCCAGTCCGTCCTATATTTTGCTTGATGGGGTTGCTTGATTAGTTTTTTGGAATTTCTCTCAGGAACCTCTCCTCTCTTCCACTTCAAGAGTTTGTCTTCATATTGTAGTTTTTGGTATCCCACTTTTACCGTTTTTCTTGCCTTTTTCAACTCTTCCGCTTGTTCTTTTATTTTTAGTTGTATTTTTCTCTCCATATATGTCATATCGTTATCAATATATAGCATCTTTCTTTCAGGTAGGCGGCTCAGCTTAGACTTATTTTTCATTATATTCATTTTATCCTCCCATTCGTTTACTTCAATCACGATCTTTTCGTTTCCAATGTGGTACGGTGTTGTTACTTTCACTTCAACTCCAAGGTTATGTTTCATAAAGTTCTCCAATTTTTCTTCAAGGGTGGTATTCATGTTGCTTTCCGTTTTTAATCCTGTTACTATCAATCTATTTTTCCTTTTCTGTCTCTCCTGTAGCTCTAGCTTATATTCGACCGCATCCAGTTTATTCTCGAGTTCTTCCATTTTCTTCTCGTTTGATTCTTGTTCCTGTTTCCAGCTGGTCTTGGTTTGTGTCAATTTTTCTCATCTCCTCAGCCTGGATCCCAATTTGTTCTTGAATTTTTCTGGTGTTTTCTCTTATTTCTTGTTTGACCTCCGTATTCTCCCTTCTCATTTCTTTTAATTCAGTAGAGATAGCTTGCATAAAATTCTTTATTTCCTCCATCGTTTCTGTTTCAACTTCTGGCCCGGGTTCAATTTTTTTGTTGTGCTTGGTTGGAGTTCTATTGATTTTTTTGCTTCTTTTGAAGATGTCGGAGGCACTTTCCGCGTCTTGGGATCTCTTTCTTTTCAAATAATCTTCCAGGCTACCAATACTGCTTGCTCTTTGGCGGGATTCAATTTTTAAAGTGTTCTTTGCAAATGCACCTTTCGTCATTTGATTTTGCAATCTTTCTTTTATGTGGTATTTCACGTTTAGACGGTCGTTCGGCTCAACGCCTCGGAAACTTCCGTCTGTTAAACCTAATTTTTGTTGACTCGTATCGCCTAGAAAGATCTCTTACGTCCTCTTTTTTGTACGAGAATCTCACAATTACCCTCAGGATACCGTTTAATTTTCACTTTAGTAAATTACTTATTTATTTGTTGCATTCATGTACCCTTACATATATGCAGCCCAAACTTCGTCTTCCTTATCTTCTAACCTTTCTTAAATTCCCAACAAGGTAAAACAAACACTTACCCGCTTTCAAGGTTTGAAACCAGTAAAACTGTTTCAGATTCTTATTCTCAACACTTCAATTAGGAGAATCCTGATTATATCACCAATAAAATAAGTAAACAAAACTCACTATGTGACAGAGCCGTACTAATGGTTATCGTGTCGATAATAATGCCTTTGATTGTACGTTTCATATTGTTGATGAAAATTTTCCAATACCGGTCGATGGCATTTTAGGTAGAGATTTCATCTCAAGATATCGTTGTAAATTAGATTACAGTAACTGGACGTTGACGCTTAGTAATGAATTTATAATTACAACTACTTTAATTTGCAATAGTCTAGAAGACGATGTAGTAATGGTTCCTCCTCGTTGCGAAATAATAAGATATGTCAGTAAATTGAAAGGAAAAGATGATTTGGTAGTGTTAAATGGAATTTTGGCGCCTGGTGTTTTCATCGCTAATTCAATTATGTCCGAAAGTAACCCATGCGTAAAAATAATAAATATAACATCTGAAAGTGTATCAATAAATAGTGGTAACATACAAGTAAGGAAATTAGATGAGTCCAATTTAATATCATTGGATAAAAATAATTGAAGTACGGCTCGGCAAGATTCCATTATGGAGAAGCTAAAATATAGAAATTGATCTTGAGGAAAGTGTTTTTTGTTTTATTACTTTTTTTTCCGCTTACATGTTCAGAAAGTAGTTTTGAGTGCAAATGCACAAGTGCACAATCTATCGGTGCATCGACGCAATCGAGAATTCAAATCTTCAAAATAATTTATATTGTTCATATTAAGATTTAAAACTTTAATAATTAATATACTTTAATTATAATTTTAATTAAAGAGTTTAAGGTGGCAAATACCAATGTTATTTGAATTTGGCCATAAGAATGAAAGTCGATTAGAAACAGAGTACAGATAACGTATGGTGCTGAAATTTGGATATAATATTATTTGAACATTTTTCAATAATACAGAGTAATTATAGGTAAAAAGCATTTATAGTTAATAATATAGTTAATAGTTAATTATAAATAAATACTTTTTACCTTTAATTACTCTGTATTATTGAAAAATGTTCTAATAATATTATGTCCAAATTTCAGCACCATACGTTATCTGTACTCTGTTTCTAATCGACGTTCATTCTTATGGTTTTACTAGTAATATAATATAGAATACAAATCTACCGACGCGCCGCGCCGGTGGCGGTGTAGCGTTCCAGGGGACATTCACCACCGGAACACTCTGTATAATGTTGCGTTCCAAATTTATTTGCATTTTCGTTTGAACATTTTAATAATGCAAAGTGTGATATCAGCGAGGTAACATCCGTGATGGTTCATGTATTCTATTCCAGCTTTTAGGATTACGTTTATATCTCGCATTTTGGTTCGTGCCCGGAAGATTAGCTCCGTTAGGCAAATACTATCTTTTTTTTACTGGCTTGACCGAAAGACCTCGATTGAACTCCTACGGAAATTTATTGGAAGTAATTTTATTCTGTGGTTAATATTTAATTGCGAGTTACGCCGTTCCATTTAATTTGGGTCAGAATTCTGGACCTAAATCGCAGAGTGCGCCTACCACGTTTTTTCGCCATCTGAGTGAGATAGTTAAGGATCAGCGCCGAAGCTCCCCAAGATTTTGCGTCGTTACCTTTTTTTTCACCACCTTTATTACACTATTGTTTGCAATTGAGTGACCTCTTCAAGGGCTCTTAATTTTTGTTAATTGGTGCAGTGCTCCTACTTGCGAGCTCTTGAATAAAGTTACGTTTTTGTAACCCGAGGGTCGCAAGTGTTGTTCGCAGCTTGTGGATTGTGTGTAATTGTGTTTTTAGCATTTTCTGGTCCGAAGTCACGGGAAGCAGAGGAAGGTCCCACAGCGGAAACAATTTGGAGATTTCTGGAGGCTGTCCGTAGGGTTTGACCGACTCCTTTTAGCTGATCGTTGTCATCGGTATTGGTGAGTGCTGGAATCATTTATTGCATATAGTCTCAGGGTGCGACTTTATTTGCGAACCATTGCTTTCATTTACGTCGAACAACGGACGTGAGCGGCAAGTATCGGCTCTGGACCGATCTTGTACTGTTACAAATCCAGCCTTCAGCTACCAGTGTTTGGCCATTCGGTTGGCGAAATTTGTAATCTTTGGGACAGCGTAATCGATAGACGCGTTGCCTACTATACTTAGCAAGAGTTATTAAACCTTTCTTCTACTTTTTATTGTCTGCTTATTTCAATTTAATAATCCTTGCTTGGCGCCCACAGAAGTACCCAACTCCCCCGAACATCCTCACCCACGACACCCGCTCCCCGGCTGTACAAAGGCATAGCACCCCTAAGCTATAGGGGCTCCGGAGGCATCGCTGGAAGTGCTTAGGGCGATTTTGGCCAAGGTGCGGTACAGCGGTTAGTTATTTTACTATTTGTTATAATATAATATACAATAGTTATTATTATCAATAAGTAACTGAAGGTAATAAACACATAAAATTTTATTGTTATCTTGTGATAAGTATACTGTCTTAGTCCTTTTTTAAACAAAAGTAAAATAGTTGCCATTCTTAATATTTAAAAAAAATTTTTAATGATAATCATTTATTATAAAATTTCAATTGACTTCTAATTTAAATATTTATTTACACTAATTATACCAACGACCTGTTTTTAGAATAATAATAATAAAGAATAAAATTTTTTTAGTTTTAAAATTGTACCCCGTTTTTCCAAAAAGAAGCTCCTTTGTTTCGTTACAGCTTCCTCCAACGTTAGCTTCTTCCTTATAAGTGAAGGGACGCATTTTACCTCCGCTATCGAGTCATCTCCGATTAATCCTAAAAACAAAAAATAAATAAGTGTAATTTAAAAAGAAAATAAAGTGTAAAATATAGTAAGTTCAAGTTTGTTCACCATCAGGACTGGCTCCAAGAAATCCATATTTTGGATGGACAAACAAACCACTTGCCTGGACTTCTATGTGTATTCCTTCCTCTTTTTTATCTGCAACAAATTGATCAAGAGCTACTTGCTCGTGAACTTTGCCGTACTCTATATCGGCGTTGCCTACTTTGCAATACAACACATCTTTGACAATATTGTGGCAACTTGTCGACGGTCTTTTGCAAACAATGCGACCAAACATAGAAGACGTTAACCGATCCTTTCTCTTCATTTCATAAATAGGATTTCCAAATTGACCAACAGTATTTTTGGCAATCCTCTCCACGTCATTTTCCGAAACCTTATATTGCATCATTTATAAAAATTATTATCTACATGTAATGTAATTTTGATTTATCTTTACTTGTAAGCTTTGCAATTTTCTAGCGCATTCCTTAGCTAGTACGTACGTCTCCTTCTAATTCTAAATAATCTGCAGAAGGTCCATAATCGCTATCCGCCGGAGAAATAGGAATTTTCCGTACTCGATCGCAATTGGGATTTTTTTGTCGACGCAGATTCCGACATTTCCCTTGATTTATGTTTTTAACAATATATTCTATTGCAGTTTTTCCTATGGTGCAACCTATAAAAACATCGTTAGAAAATAAATTAGCAAAAATGTTATAGATTATACAAACCATGTCGTTTTAACCAAGCTCCAAGATGCCACTTTACATCATAATTATAGCGAAGACCTGCTAAGTAGCATCTACGTTGAAAGATCCCCTAGATATTAAATTCAACCTTTTTCCAGAATTACAACGTGACACAATGTTCATATAACTTTCTGAACAATTATTGGTCTCGTTGTAAATTAATCTTGGAGCCTTTCTTATAATTTGGTCTAGCGCATCATAGATTTTGTGCCATACTCCCACTGTCTTTAAAAATTCGGTGTTGTCGAAGTCATTTTCTTTTGTGCAGAAGTATGGTTTGCATTGTGTATGATTCCCATATACATGATTAGGCCCGTTTGCTAAATCTTCTCGTAATTCTTTAATGCTTCCTTTAGTGCTATTGTAAACTATTGCACCTTTGACAACGTACCCCAAGCTGGAATGACCACTTCGGAAAAAAAAATTCGGACTATGTCAGGGATTTAGTGCTCTTTTGTTGCTAATTTGTTGCCGCAATCCCGATTTTGTTGCTCCACCCGTTTCGCCGGAATCGGTGGCGCTGCCAGCTTGAGATCAAGCTAGCAAAACCACGTTGGTATTTATTGAACGGATTATTGGAAAAATATTTCATAAATACCATAATTTGTTGCTATTTTGTTGCTCTTGAATCGTGAAAATCCCGTCGCCTAATCATCAACCCTTACTCTAGAACCACCCCCCATACCATCCCAGCATCAGAGACAACAGGTAACTCATATGGTCTTTTCGAGTTGCAACGGACGATTTCTGCTCACCGACGCACTTTCTCGAAATATATCTCACGCAAGATGTTATCATCGCACCCCCCCTAAAAAACCCATCCCCATACCTACTCGGTGCAAAAGATAACTGTTAGACTGGTGACGGTTTTTTAAACCATAGCTCACGAAATAACCGAATTGAAGGTTTCGCGATTTTTACGTACAATTCCTTCTCGTGTTTGTTGCTCAATAAACAATAGTTACAGAATTTGTTGCTACGTGATTTCGACCTGAACACCCTTCTCCGAATTTGTTGCTACGCGATTTCGACCTGAACACCCTCTCCGAATTTGTTGCCACGTGATTTCAACTTGAACACCCCTCCCTAAATTTGTTGCTAAACGATTTCGACCTGAACATCCCTCCCTGAATTAGTTGCTACGCGATTTAGATCTTAACACCCCTCCCCGAATTTGTTGCTACGCGATTTCGACTTGAACACCCCTCCCTGAATTTGTTGCTAGCTAGGGGGGGTGCGATGATAACATCTTGCGTGAGATATATTTCGAGAAAGTGCGTCGGTGAGCAGAAATCGTCCGTTGCAACTCGAAAAGACCATATGAGTTACCTGTTGTCTCTGATGCTGGGATGGTATGGGGGGTGGTTCTAGAGTAAGGGTTGATGATTAGGCGACGGGATTTTCACGATTCAAGAGCAACAAAATAGCAACAAATTATGGTATTTATGAAATATTTTTCCAATAATCCGTTCAATAAATACCAACGTGGTTTTGCTAGCTTGATCTCAAGCTGGCAGCGCCACCGATTCCGGCGAAACGGGTGGAGCAACAAAATCGGGATTGCGGCAACAAATTAGCAACAAAAGAGCACTAAATCCCTGACATAGTCCGAATTTTTTTTTCCGAAGTGTTCATTCCAGCTTGGGGTACGTCCTTTACAGCATTTTCTAGTCGTTTTATATAATCATTGCTTATTAATTTACGAATTTTTACGTCCATCATTTCAGTCTTGTAATTTTTTGCTATGCGGTAAACGGACACGGACAACTAGGCAAATCCCGCTAGGCAACGTATAACTGGGCAACGTATAACTGGGCGACGGACAGCTGGGCAATTGGTAAACTGGGCGATTGGTAAACTAGGCAATGGTCAACTGGGCAATGGACAACTGGGCAATTAGTAAACTGGGCGATTGGTAAACTAGGCGATGGTCAACTGGGCAATGGACAACTGGGCAATTGGGAAACTGGGCGATGGACAACTAGGCATTGGTTAAACTAGGCGACGTATAATTGGGCGAAAAAATAATAAATTATATTTGTTTAAGGAGTTATTATTCGAGTTAACGATTATTAACAAGATTCCCACATACAAAAATGCTGTCGACATACTGCGAGAAAATAAAAAAATTACAAAAAACATAATTGTGGCAATCCCTGTATTTGTTTATTATTAATTTTAAATGTGAAATTTAAAACTCGAAACTCTTATATAAACAGAATAGAATAGAACGAAATCGAGCGATAGCCGCCAAGTAAATGTACGTAAATCGGGATTGATAGATAGCATGCCCGTAATTAATTAAATGTCGATATTAAAACTAACCAGAATTATACAGAGAAACCTATAAAAAGAAAAAATAAAAAGTCAAATTTGCATAAGTCGGGAGTGACAGATAGCATGCCCGTAATCAATTAGATGTTGGTGTTAAAACTAACCAATATTATCCAGATAAACATATTACTTATATAAAAACAAAAAAGAAAGCTTAAGAAAACAATTTAAAGAAAATAGCCGTGCCTGTACAACAGGTACTTATTTGCTATTTGAATATTAGTACTTAGGTTGACCAGCTACCAACATTAAACAATTAACATATTGAGGATACTACTATATACATACATACTAATTGCAAATAAAGTAAGTTATTATTGTGCCTAGTTGAATATTTAATAGTAAACAGTAGCGCTCTACAATACAAGATGGAAAATTTTAATATTTTAACTCAAAGAGGAAACCAAAAATACAATTGGGACGGATATCTTTATACCAAAGATGTAAAGAACAAGGACGGTTCAATTCAATTCTGGCGTTGCGAGTTGAAAAACTTAGGATGTAATGGTAGAATTTGGACTAACATAATTGATAATTCTTTTCATTCCTTACGGAAAGAACATACGTGTAGTACCACGGGAAATGCTACCAATGTGGTATTACAAACCGTTGCAACAAGTGTGAAGCGCAAGGCAACCACGACAATGGAAAGTCCAGCAAACATCAGGACACAAGCCATTGCAGGTATTCCTGTTGCAGTGCATGGAAATCTGCCAAGCGCAGATCACATGCGCAGGAACGTTCAAAGATCGAGAAACAAAGCAATAAATGCGCCTTCCAACCCAGAATTTCGAGAAGATATAATTATACCGCAAGAATATTCCCAGTATGAGTATAGTCCAACTAACTTTGAGCGGTTTCTATTGGCAGATTCAGGAGAAATTCAAATTGATCCACAGCGAATTTTAATATTTGGTCGAGAATATCACTCAACATGGACGTTTCAAATGAAAGAATTATTCATGGATGGGACATTCTTACTATCACCTCCTCTTTTTTCACAAATTTTTGTTGTGTTATCCAGAAAAGATGGCGGTGGAGTTTATCCGGTGTTATTTTGTTTGCTTCCCAACAAAACCGCTGAGACGTATACGAAATTGCTGATGATGATACGCAATCTGTGGCCTCAACTGAATCCAGAAAGTATATCTGTAGATTTCGAACTTGCCATTCATCAAGCGATTCGTACGGTATTTCCAGAAGTTACAATCAACGGTTGTTTATTTCATTTAGTGAAAAATCTTCGGAAACACTTGGCAGCAGTGCAACTTTTAGCAAGATATAATAGTGATGCCACATTTCAATTACAATCAAAAATGATAACATCTCTAGCGTTTGTTCCCCAAGACGACATTATACACGCTATTACACAGTTGGAAAATCATTTGCCGGAGGAGCTAGAACCCATTTTGGAATGGTTCACAAACACGTATATAGGACGTCTTCGTAACAATGGGACACGAGCTATTCCAACATTTCCATCTGAAGTTTGGTGCGTATATCAACGAACCCTAAGTGGAACCGATAGGACCAATAATTTTGCAGAAGCGTGCCATCGTAAAATACAATTAGGATTTGGTAGCGGAATTTCTCATCCTAGTTTGTGGAATTTCATTAACAAATTGAAATCAATTCAAAAAAGTTACGATGTAGAATACGAAAGACATGTTGCTGGTCACCAAGTAACAATAAAAAGAAGACGTTACCAAGAAGCTGATTCAAGAATCCTGAATAAAGTTACTAATTACAATCGTAACAACGTAATAGAATACCTTCGTGGCATATCTTATAATTATAACATGGAATAATTTATTTGATAAATTTAGTTTTTATTAATAAATAAATAAATAAATAAATAAATAATAAATTATATTTTTTATGCTCCAAAGCATATAGTATATATTACGATGCACCCCAGAGTTAATTTTAAAAATTATAAGTTTTTAAAATAAAAGTTCAATTTGTTTTTGGGTACAACCATTTTTTTATACAGCATGAGACTCTTTCTGCATAATAAAACCAATAAGTGAAGTAAATTTACAAATTTATTTAAAATTAAAGAAAATTTTGAACACAGCGACTGATTAATTTCATCAAATAATATGTTTACCTTGATTTGGTTAAAATTTTATCACGCAAGATGTTTTTAAAATTATTTCCAACAATGGAATTTTAAATGAATAGCGAATACCATTCAGTCAAATTTTTAATTTTTAATTAATTAGCAATTATTTCAGCTTAGATCTATTAAAAATTTAACGTAATGATTCAATTAATAATTTTTAATTTGAACACACATAGAAATGTTTGTTAAAATATTGTTCTCACCCTGCATTACGTTGATTTTAACAATTAGGTTTTTACGGTGGCGTTGATCCATCTACATGGTACAGATGTTGATCGGTTTGGCTTTTACGGTGGCGTTGATCCATCTACATGGTACAGATGTTGATCGGTTCCTCACAGTAGTTCTGCATCGAATCATTTATTAATTTTCATTTTTTTTCAGGTCGAATTGTAAATTTTCTTGTTCTCTTCCCAATTTAACTAATTAGCACACCCTCTCAATACGATTGCGGCATCTTTCTCAAATTTCTTCCAAATTTTTTTATTATCAAAAAATAGACGTCAACTTTAGCAACCTGCTCGTTACATTTTTTCGGCCGCAATCTCTCCTTCTCCTTTCAAAACCACAATTGCCAATTTTTGAAAATCAATTCAATGCGGGAAATTCAATTTTGGTGAGTGTAGTCTTAATTTTAACTTCACATTGCACTTTAACAATTAACTTTTTATGAGTTATCATTAATGGCATCGATCATCATTCAACTTGTCCTTTCATTCAAGGATATTATGATTTTAAAAACATCCTTATCGTTTAACAATAAATTAAATAATTTTTAAGTCATCTTTATTTTATTAGGCAAATAAATATTTTTTTGATGAATTTTAACTTAAACTTCCTTCTTTTTAGGACAACAATTCCCGATCACTTACTTAATTTTATATACAATTTCAAGATCCTTCGTGCGGCGAAATAATCATAACTTTTATTATAATTTCATTTTATTAAACTAAATCTTATCATTTAATCAAAAAAAAAC
This sequence comes from Cantharis lateralis, assembly GCA_963170105.1. NCBI lineage: Eukaryota > Metazoa > Arthropoda > Insecta > Coleoptera > Cantharidae > Cantharis > Cantharis lateralis. Next base: position 19,626,468 of record OY720629.1, read on the forward strand.
ATGACAATATATACATATAATTAGGGTGACCATAATTTTCGGAACAAAAAAGAGTACAATAATGTATTATAGTGGATTGGAATTGTCCAATGCGCCGCAGGCGAAAATTTACGACATTTCAAGGTCAACGAGGTTTGAAGAAAAGTTCAAAAACTACTGGTAACAAGGCACTTTGGATGCAATGCCGTTAAAACAGTTAAATAATTTAATTTTGTTTGGTTCGAACTTTTTTTTCGAAATTTTTATTTAAATAAAAAATAAAATGCAGTTCGATACCTCAGTTTCAAAGTAACTCAAAAAGAGTTAGTTTTGAGATAACTCAGCTTTTACATTTTACTATTTCGTTAAAATTAAAATAGTTTTTGTTTGTTTACAGATTTGATAATCCAAAGAGTATATCAAACAAAGACTATGTAGTTCTTGACCATAATTTTCCTAATTGTTGGAAAACTGTTGTTTGTGAAATTTCCCATACTTATCTCATTTTCACCAATTTCGGACTTGTTACACTTTGGAACTGAGATATCGAGTTGTTTACATTTCGACTTTTTGCATCTTAGGAAAAAAGTACATTTAGGTGTACTTTATAAACCTTTGAAGGACACTAGGACATCATTCAAAAAGAAAGTACTGTCCTACTAAAATAAGTACATATGGTCACCCTACATATATAATATAATGCCTTGAGTGACCGTTTTCCAGTCTACCATCGCCTAGTTTATCCATCGCCCAGTTTCCCAATTGCCCAGTTGTCCATTGCCCAGTTGACCATCGCCTAGTTTACCAATCGCCCAGTTTACTAATTGCCCAGTTGTCCATTGCCCAGTTGACCATCGCCTAGTTTACGGAGGCGCTATAAGCGACTCCAAGCAGCTAACACAAATAATGAGACAGGGACTTTATTGAAACCTGCTCCTGAACAAAGCACCTCAACCGGGGGGCTGAAACGCAACCGGTCAGATGGAAGCACACCCAAAGATTTGGGGAGACTTAGAAAGAAGGGCAGGGGTGCAGAACCTGCCCTTTCCTATAAGTCTGCTCTAACGGACATCCGGGTGGCCATCTCTCCGGAGGGCTACCCGACGACCCACCTCAGCGAAGAGCAGATCAACCTTGTTAAGGGAATGTTGCTTGACGCTATGGACAACATAGAAGAAGGGGGACCAGAACCAAAGTTCTCCGAACTCAAACCCAAAGGGGGGCTCTTGGTTGCCTCCTACGCCGATCAGTCCACTAGGGGCTGGTTGGAGGGGGTGGTAGCCGAGAGAAAACCTTGGTAGGGGGCGAAACTTGGCGTCATCGATGCCAAGAACATCCCCAAACCAATCAAAGCCATGACGTGGATTCCGGGATCCCCAGAGGAACCTAAAGGTCCAGAATTCTGAAGTAAGAACTGAGACCTGGTCAGTTCTGGATAGGAAACTCGACCCCAAAGGCCAGCAACTCATCCTGCTGGTCGACGAATTCTCCTAGAGTAAAATCCAGGAGCGTAACTATAAGCCCTACCTCAACTTCTCCAGGATCACCTTTAAGGAACTGGGGAAGAAGAAGGAAAAGGGGGAAGCAGCAGAGGAAATGGAGGTGGATGGGGGGGAAACAGATCCTCCCCCGTCCATTTCCGGGACTTACCTTACTATACCTCCATCTGCCACGACACCGACTAGCGGCAGGGGAGAGGGGGCAACGGGAGAAGCAGTTCTCCCTATGACATCGCAGTAGCGATGCTCAAATTTCCCCAAATAAACATCCACCACTGCAGGGCGGCCTTGTCTGCCCTGCAGAGGTATATAATAAAACATAACATCGATGTGACTCTGATACAGGAACCCTGGATTTATGGGGGCCGTGTCAGAGGTCTTAACCTCTCGGGTGACTGGGAACTGATAAGCCCCGGTGATAAACAACCGAGAGTCTGCATCATAGCAAAAAAAAGGCTAGGCCTACTACCGCTGTGGGGGCTCTGCACAAGAGACCTAATAGCAGCGAAAGTAAAAATTCCAGTGGAAGGCTGCCTGAGAGACCTGGTGGTGGCATCAGCTTACCTTCCATACGACCAACCAGGACCACCACCCCCAAAGGAGGTAAAGGAACTGGTAATGGAATGCGAAAGCAAGAGGACACAACTGGTGATCTGCTGCGACGTCAACGCACACCACATTCTATGGGGGAGCACGGATACGAACAGCAGAGGTGAGTTCCTTTTAGAATTTATTTTTAGTAATAAGCTGGAAATAATGAACAAAGGCAATGTACCTACCTTCGCTACGTCGGTGAGGAAGGACGTAATTGACTTAACGATAGGCACGCCCTACGTAGGTCAAGTGATCAGTGAGTGGCATGTCTCCAGGAGGAGTCACTCTCCGACCACAAATACATAAGATTTAACATAAAGACACCGCCTTGCGTGGGGATCATGTACAGAAATCCCAAAACCTGTGACCTGGCACTCTTCAGAGAGAGCCTAAAATCAGGTGTGGTGGAATGTCCGTCGAGACCCACAAACACGTCGGAACTTGAAATGATGAACGATATGATAACGTCGGCCATCCTGACTGCTTACGAAAGTAACTGCCCCCTTAAAGAGAGGAAAGTAAAACGGGAAACCATTTGGTGGAATCGTGAGCTGGAATTTCTAAGGGTGGGCACACGCAGGGCCTTTAATAAGGCCAAAAGAACAGGCGAATGGTATGCTTACAAAAGCTCCCGCCTGAAATACGTGTACGCCATTCGTAAGGCAAAGGAGGACTCTTGGAGGAAGTACTGCGGAAAGGTTGAAAAAACCCCCGAATGTGCAAGACTATAAAGAGCCCTCTTAAAAGAAACCCACGGCAAGGTGGGCACTCTTGAAAAACCACAGGGTGGGTTCACATCATCAGAGGAGGAAACTCTGGGGCTCTTGCTCCGGACGCACTTCCCAGGATGTATCCCAGAACCTGATAACTTATGTGCTGGCCATGATCGTCTGGCCATACCGATACGTCGGGCGAGCAGGGATCATTGGAAAACAGCAGATAAGATTATAAACATAACGAGAGTTGGATGGGCGATAAACACCTTCGAACCATACAAATCTCAGGGCGAGGACGGAATTTTTCCCGCACTACTTCAGCAGGGGTTGGAGATCTTGGCCTAGTCCCTGTGTGCCATATTCAGAGCTAGCGTAGCTCTCAATTATGTGCCCCTAAAATGGCGGAAAGTCAGAGTGGTATTCATACCCAAGCTATGGCGAGCCTCATACGCCCAAGCTAAGTCTTTTCGCCCAATTAGTTTAATGTCATTTCTGCTGAAGACCTTTGAGAAACTGATTGACAGACATATTAGGGACGATGTCATGGCTAACATGCCGTTACACAGCCACCAATATGCTTACCAATCGGGTAAATCATGCGAGTTAAGTATCCATGAACTAACTTGCCGGATTGAAAGCGCCCTCGGAAGCAAACAAATTGCTCTGGGAGCCTTTCTTGATATAGAAGGGGCATTTGATAATACCTCCTGTGAATCTATAGAAAGATCTGTCAGGGGGCGTGGGGTTGATCCAACCATCACGGCGTGGATTAGCAGCACCCTAAGAAACAGAAAGATAAGAGCCAGTCTTGGGCTGACGACTGCGGAGGTCTCCGCCGCCCGGGGGTGTCCGCAGGGGGGTCCTCTCTCCCTTGCTGTGGTGCCTGGTGGTGGATGGTCTACTGTGGGAGCTAGAACAGACTGGAGTACACTGGCAAGGATTCGCTGATGACATCACAATCCTTGTCATCGGAAAATTAGGGGGCGTTGTGGAATCACTGATGCAAAATGCCTTGAAAACCGTCGAGAGATGGTGCACAAAAGAGGGACTCTCGGTTAATCCAAGCAAAACCTCTGTCGTAGCGTTCACGCGACGAACAAAACTACAGGATGTAGGAACCATAAGGATGTGGGGTGAGGAGTTACCCCTGAAAAGGGAGGTTAAGTACTTAGGTCTCACCCTGGATCACAGGCTTACCTTTACACCGCACATCAGAAACATCACAATCAAAGCGACCAGGGCCCTAGGGGCCTATAGGAGCATGATTGGTAAAACGTGGGGACTGAAACCTAGAATGGTACTTTGGTTATACACCAAAGTAGTGATGCCCACGATTACATACTCGGCCCTTGTCTGGTGGCATAAAGCCAGAACAAAGGAAAGCACTAATAGGCTCAATAAGCTACAAAGGCTGGCGGGTCTGGGAATCACGGGGGCAATGACATCAACGCCCACCGCGTCAATTGAGGCTCTCCTGGGGCTTCGACCACTTCACCTGGTAGTGGAGGCTGAGGCTCTACTGGCAGCCTACAGGCTAACTATTAGTGGACATGGTGCGATGGTTCCAAGAAAAGGACACCACACCATGATCATCAACTCAATTAAGAGGAACAACATGCTAAGCATGCAATCAGATCGAACCAGCATTGTGAGAGACTTCCGAAAACCCTTCAGAGTTATTATATCTGATGGGAAGGAGGAAGAAACCGAGCAAAAGCTGGGTCGTCGATTTGACACCATCTGGTACACAGATGGATCTAAAACAGAGCAAATCACTGGAATAGGTGTGCGGGGTGAAGGAACAGGCGATGCGTTCAGCATCAACCTGGGAATCCACGCCACCATATTTCAGGCAGAAGTAACTGCAATTATGGTCTGTGCAGAGGAACTGCTGCGGAGGACTATGCAAATAGGAGAATCTGCATCAGAACGGATAGCCAGGCAGCACTTAAAGCCTTGGAGGGAGTAGAACTCCACTCCAAGGTCGTAAAATATTGCAAAGATGCACTGGTACGACTTACCGCCAGCAACAGTGTTACGCTGATGTGGGTGCGGGGTCACCAGGGCAACAAGGGTAATGAGGAAGCGGACGCCCTCGCAAGAGAGGCCGCAAACACTCACCTAATGGGCCCTGAACCCACGTGCGGGATCTCTTACAAGACCGCAAAAGGAAGGGTCAGGGACTTACTCAGCGAACAACACCTGGCTCACTGGAAGGAACTCCCTGGACTGAGGCAGTCGCGGATGTTCATTGGGGGTCCAGTGAGTGAAGTAAGTAGAAATAAGATACTCAAGCTGAGCAGAAATCAGCTGAGAAGGATAGTAGGACTATTCACAGGACACTGCTGCCTTAAAAGACACCTCAGAATTATGGGGCTTGCCGAAGATCCTACTTGTAGGATGTGTGGTGAGGAGGATGAGACCCCTCATCACATCTTATGCGAATGCCCGGCCTTGGCTGGGAGCAGGCTACGTCACCTCGGTTCCTTCTATCCGGCAACTGAGGAGATAGCACAAGTACCCTTCAGCTGCGTACTCTGCTTTGTAGAGGAAACGAAGCTGATGGAGTAATACTTGGAACGTGGGGCACAATAAGCTCAAGCTTCAGTGCAGTGGGGGCTATATGCAACCACAACCCGTTAAACAATAATAATAATAACAAGTAATTATTACCTTTTGTACTCATCTTCTGAAATAAATAACAAATTTTAATTATTTTCTGTTAAACTGGTGTTGATTTGCTCGTCTCTAAGTTTTTTGAGATTTCTTCTGGGAGAACTACATCATCCATCAATACTTCATTTCCGGAAACTATGGCTGCTTCTTAACAAACGGGCTGTAAAATATTATTAAATTTATAAATCGACGGAACGGAATTTTTGCGCATGGGTAAAAGTTATACCTAACCTACAAATTTTTACGTTTTTTACGAAACAGAAATACTAATAATAAAACAAAAAAGTCAATAATAAAACATAAAACAGAAAATTATTCAACTCAAGCAACTTTACTTAAATTGAGAGCGCACATGAAGGAACAGCTGACAGTATGACAGCCACGTCAAACAGAATTCTTTCTTTTGATTGGCCGGACGCAAGAAACGCACTGCAAAAGATGAAAGTTGGTTATCTCTTCCGTTCCAGTCCGTTTCACTTACGCTGCGTCATGCGTTTACGTTCATTTATAAACAAGAGTACATAAATTCTATAGTTGATTTTTTTGCAGTGCGTCTACGCTTACAGTCCGTCAAACTATAAATCCAGCTTTACAACGAATTTTATCTATTATATAACTTACCTTAGAATTCGCTCACGCGCCAAGCGAGATATTTTCGAACGCTTCTTCTATTTCTCCATGCCTTATTAACTATTTCATTATTATTCACAAGTCGTACTCGAACCATTTTGTAAAAAATTTAAAGAAATGAAAAAATAAGCTCGTTCACGTAGGGGAGTAGGGGGATACTTGATCAGAAGGGACACATGATCACATAAACGTTTGAATTAATATATTGGCAGTATCTCCCTATTTCTGTGTTTTACCAGTAATATTTACAATATAGTAACACCGCAATTCGTAGCTGTCATTATTCGGAATAATAAGTTATGAGCATTTAATACTTTCCTATTTACGTAGTAGTAAAGGAAAGTATTGCAATCGAGTAAAAAAAAATTTGAGTTAGCATTTTTTCCATGGTCTATGAGTCCATACAAATCGTTTGAGACCATTTTTGGAATGATGTCTGCATGTGCTTGTGTGTGAGAGGGTGAGGGTGTGTGTGTGTTGTGTGCGATTTTTTCGTCCTCGATTTTTCTAAATATGTGAACGAATTTCATTGAAATTTTATATTCTGGTTTATAGCAATATTCTAAAGAGCTGATTAGATTTTGGTGGAAATCCCTCCATGTTGACTCCATTTTTTCAAAGAATGAAAATTGTTAAGGTCCGGTTTTTCTTCCCATTATTATAGATAGTAATGAAATCAGTCTTAATTGAAAAAAATTTTCTTTGCGTGTCTAATGATAATCAATACTTGTCTTTTTTCTCTTCAATTAAAATTTTATTGAACTCGAAAGTATTTTGAAAATGGGAAAGTCATGTGAAGTCACATCAGATTTTTTATTAGCCGCCGAAAAGTAAATATTTAATCTAACCTTTCTTGCTTTCTTTTGAAGAGTGTTGTTGGCTTGAAAACATTTTAATAACCCAGGTGGAAAGAGCACTTTCTTGTGCACCTGTATGTGCTTTTACGCGACAGAAAGCTCATAGTTTCATATAAAAAAAATTTCATGTAATTTTTATAATAGATGTGTTCATGGTAAATTTTTTAAAAAGTATCACCAAGTTAACTATATCGCCAATATACCTTACCTTACCCTACATGGGGGTATACTTGTTCAGTGTGTGTAGTTCGTTGGACTTTCCTGTTTGTTATGATTCCCCTTTTTCTTACGAAGTGCATGACAGTCTCTCGAGAATAATGTCCTTTTTTACGACAGTTGTAACAGGTGACTACAAATTTTCCTGTTGTCTTTAGTTTCGTCTTACTGCCACTTGATCCTGATGCCATCATAGCGCTTTCGGCTATTTCCGTCGAGTTTAGATTCGTCTCTTCGTCGACCAAACGTGACGTCAAGTTTTGTAACGTTTGTTTACTATCGTCGAGAGAAAGCCAGGCTTGTCTAAAGTTTCGAAATTTCATTGGTAGGGTACCCAATATTTTTGTTAAAATGGCCATATCGCTTATTTGATCACCACTATCTCTTATTTGTTGAGCCATGTTTTCAACTTTGGAGATATGTTGTATTACTGAATCACCGGTTGCCATTTTATATTGGTGGAACTGCTCATGCGCTATCATTTTATTCGTTTCCGATTTTATAGCGTAAATTTAATTTAATTTATCTAAAATGTCTTTGGATGATTCGCAATTTTCGATCAAGGCTATTTGTGACAGTTCCATCGTGCTTGTTAGTACGCACATTGCTATCGCATCTTTTTTATTCCATGAAGCCAATTCATCGCGTTTATCGGGCGTTGGCTTCGTTATGGCTCCCGACGCCATTTCAAAAACGCTTTTTGCTCTTAAAGCGCATTTTATTTGGAATCGCCACTGATTATAGTTTTTGTTTTACACACAAAGAACCGAATCCCGCCACGCACGCTTCGTTACTTATAAATTCAAGAAGATCCTTATTCGAGGGTAAATGCGTACCCTGGGCCCATAACCTGTTTTGTTTGTGTGGATATTAAAATAAGAAGCTTCCAAGTAACGTTTTAATGTGAATAATAGTTGATACAAAAACTTAAGATGTGCAACGCTTGCTTGCTCACGAACAACTGTGTTACAATGCTTAAGCGTGCGCAGTGAGACAAAAATTCTATGAATATTCTTAACATGTTCACATTCGATATTGGCGCAATATTGAAAATCCCTATTGAGCCAATATTGGAAATATATATTGCGCCAATATTGGAAATCAATATTGGACCAATATTGGAAAATGTTCACATTCTATATTGGCGCAATATTGCAAATTCTACATTGCACCAATATTGCGCCAATATTTGTGCTACATGGGGGAAATCTGTTCAAATTAAAATTCCAAACTATCGTGCAAAGTAACGTGAACTCACAAATTGCAAATTATGCTGTATGTAAGCAATCACTAAAGGTATGGCATGAAAAATTGGTTCACCAAAATATCAAATATTGCAAAGATTACTTGGCTAGTAATGGCATTGAAACCAAAAATGAAGAATTCCAATGTATAGCATGCATATTTGGTAAACAACATAAACAGCCGTTTCCCAAATCTACAACGGTCACTTCGACACCTGGTGAAATCATTCATGTGGATGTGTGCGGCCCAATGGAAAATCCATCAATTAATGGATCCCGGTATTTCCTATTGTTAAAAGATGACTACTCTCACTATCGTACGGTAAAATTTTTAAAACTCAAAAGTGAAGTGTTCCAAAATGTAAAAGAGTTTATCGGGAAATTTAAAATGGATACTGGGCACAAAATCAAAGTTATCCGATCAGATAACGGCAGTGAAATATGTAACGAACAAATTGAGAAACTCCTGTCATCCTACGGAATTAGACACCAACGAACAATTAATTATACCCCCGAACAAAATGGAAGTGCTGAACGAGAGATGCGTACGCTAGTTGAAGCCGCCAGAACAATGATGCATGCTAAACAATTGGGTAAGAAATTTTGGGCCGAAGCAGTAAATATGGCTGCATATGTAATAAACAGATCCGGAACAAGTTCGATCAAAGGTAAAACACCATGTGACTTATACTTGAAGAATAAACCAACATCAATCGACCTACAAATATTTGGGAACACAGCATATGTTCATGTTCCTAAAGAAAAAAGACTAAAATTCGACAACAAAAGTCGACAAGGTATTTTCGTTGGTTACGGTGAAAATAGCAAAGGCTATCGGATATATTTTCCCGACAATGAAAAAGTTGGTATATACAGGGATGTGATTATGGAAAAAGAAGTTAAAAATGTAACCCAACCTAAAGCCATATCACCTTTGTAAGTAGGCAACTGTAAAGAAAATGCTGATCAAAATTTGAAAATAGTGGATCACATTTTGGAGGGAGAATTTGAACAAAATGCAGAAGTTGATGAACAAAATGAAGAAGCCATCGAACAAAATGAAGAAGCCATCGAACAAAATGAAGAAGCCATCGAACAAAATACAGAAGTCACCGCTGAACAACCCCAACGAAATACAGTAAGTCATGCACTGCGGGAACGAACAAAATTAAAGAGACCTGCACGATTTGAAGATTACCAAGCACTAATGGCCAATTGTGATATTTTGTATGAAGATGCAATGAAAGAAGCAAAATGGAGAAATGCAATGGAAGAAGAAATTAATGCATTAAAACAAAATAATACTTGGGACCTTGTAAATCTACCCGAAGGTAAGAAAGCAATTGGAAATCGATGGGTATATAGAATAAAGACCGATGACTCATATAAAGCAAGACTAGTTGTTAAAGGCTTCAGCCAGCGTTACGGTAAGGATTTCTTTGAAACTTTTAGCCCCGTTGCTCAATTTAAATCGATTCGATTGCTGATTGGAATGGCCTCAAGCCATAACATGAAAATTGCGCAATTTGATGTAAAAACAGCCTTCTTAAATGGAGATCTAATGGAAGAAATCTATATGAAACAACCACCAGGTTTCGACGACGAATCGAATCGTGTATGTTTACTGCGTCGTAGCATGTACGGTTTAAAACAATCTCCACGAAATTGGAATAACAAGTTCGTACTGGTGTTAGAAAAATTCAAGTTAAAACAATCAGTAAATGATTCGTGCATTTTCTATAGTGAATCGTTAGTTTTAGTTATTTATGTAGATGATGGTTTAATATTTTCAAGGCACGAAACCGAAATAGAAAGACTTTTGCAACATCTAAAAGACAATTTTGACATTAAACGCGAAGCTGGCAACTTGTTTCTAGGAATTGAAATTTCTGTCATGTCAGATGGCATATTTATTGGGCAACAAAACTACATAAGAAAAATTTTAGAAAAATTTCAAATGAGTGAGTGCAAACCAAACACAACGCCAGGTTCGGATTTAGCTGTTCTTGAAATGAAGGGCGACAACACCTCTGCTCCATATAGAGAAGCAATCGGCAGCCTCCTATTTCTTGCATCTGTAACTAGGCCAGACATAGCCTTCGCAGTGAATAAATTAAGCAGATGGATGGAAAATCCAAATAAACATCACTGGGAAGCTGTTAAAAACTTGTTTCGCTACTTAAAAGGAACAATGAAGTTTGGATTGAAGTTTAATCGTGTTTCGGAAAGAGAAACAATTCATGCATTTACCGATGCTGATTTTGCTGGAGATACCAAAACCAGACGCTCAACATCTGGTTTCGTGTTGACATTTGGTGGCACAGCGGTTGACTGGTTTTCAAGGCGCCAGTCAACGGTCGCAGTGTCAACTGCCGAAGCTGAGTACATTGCTGCTTCGGAGGGAGTTAAGCAGCTGATCGTATTGAAAAATTTGGCAGAAGAACTAGGCATTCATAAAGGTCCAATCCTTTTACATGTGGACAACCAAAGTGCCATAAGGTTAATCGAAGATGAAACTGCTCAAAGAAGAACGAAACACATTGATGTTCGTCATCACTTCATCCGTGAGAAAGTAAATTTTGATTTTGTTTTAAAATTCGTGAGTTCCAGTGACCAATTAGCAGATCTGCTTACCAAGGATCTCCCAAAACATCAACTGGAGCAATTACGGGATGAATTGTGCTTGAAAGCAAAGGAGGGAGTGTTAAACTAGTTTGCTTTAACATTTAAGCCGCCCCTGTACATATTTAAATATTGGCGCCTAAACAATAACGGTAAATTATATATTGGTACTTCTTAAAATGGGTGCATATAAATAGCCGATGTAAACTTTGTATTGTATTGCATTCCGAGTTAGACCTTCAGAGGAGTAGGACGTGTGGAACAATTAGGAAAAAAGAAAGCAAACGTAAAGGTAGGTAATTTTTATCGTACTCAAGGGCTAATCGCCCATCCAGATTATGGTACCTATACCATCACCTCGACAAAAGAATTCGAATGCGAATTTGACAACGAATTCGGACTCGAGTTCCAATTCCGGCATTAGGCCATCCAGACAGGACAATGCAGAAATTTTACTGGAATTACCTATAATTCCAAACATTGCGGATCTGTCCGATGCGGAGACCGAGAGAGGGTGGCCCGAATCACCCCAGATGAGGAAGTGTAGGGAGGGGATCATCGAACTCCAAACTATCTACCTCGCTGAGCTGAGGAGGCACATTCTCTCGGTGATCGCAGAGACCTCCACTCCATCCAGAAAGCGAGAGCACACCCCATCCGCCAGGGATCTGCTCTCGAATTCGGAACTTATTCCAACAACCTCAAAGAGGAAGAAGCAGAAGTCGAAAACCAAGGCTAAATCCTCATCCACAGCGTCTTCCAGCGAAAACCTCGCACCCAATTCCTTTGTCCCATCGACAAACCCCCCAGACACTAACTTCACAAACTCAATTATCCCGCCATCTCTAGGCAGCTCAAATAATTCAAACCCCCCACCCAAACAGAATCCAAATTCAGAGGACATCATCGTCTCCGTAGAATCCGAACCTTCTAGCCAATCCAACCCCCCCCCCGCTCTTCAAGCCGCTACTTCAAATAACGACCAGTGCTCTCTATCAATCCCCCTTCCCATTCCCGGTTTTTGATAGCTCAATCACAAAAACCCCCGTCTTTTTGATTCCCTCTGTATCAGAGGAATCCAGAAAAACCCCCATCTTTTCGACTCCCTCTGTATCAGAGGGAGCATCCCCCCTCCCCACCCCAACGGTAATAAATTCCTCCTCAGTCAACAGGTCCGGCCTCCAAATTCAGGACCACCTCGTCTCACGTACACAAAACGTACCCCCCCCCTCCGATCGTCACTCCCCACTCCCAAACAGACCTAGATCTGATCTCCATAATCGAAGAACCCATGGACACCCTCCAAGCCCCTGAAAAGGCGGAGGACCCGTCCCCCACACCCACCCCCACAACTAAGCACGGAGTTTCATTCATCCCCCCACTCATGGGCTCAGAATGGATTTGCCCTTCAAAAGCCAAATCCAAAAAGAAAAAAGCTAAATCCCAGCCAAAAACCAATCCAGCTCCCAACCCCCCTCACATTTACGCTAACGTCGTAATAAATCCCCCCCCCCATAGCCAGTCGGGACGGAGCCCCCTTCTCAAGCTATGCCCTCCCCCGCTTCTACACCCACCCCCCAGCCGGTTGCGTCTCCTGCTTCGACTTCGACATCCCAGTCTAACCCCAACACTCCTAATCCTAAACCTACCCCCCCCCAATCCGGACAGAATCCCGCCCATAGTGTTGGTGGAAAGGGAGAAATGGCACCACTTAGTGCAGAAAATGGACCACCTCAGGCTTGCCTTCACAAAATGCAAAAACACGCCAGAAGGGCTTTCAATCTCTCCATCCACGGCCGATGATCATCGAGGAATTTCAAAACTCCTCGTGACCATGGGACTTAAACATTTTGTATACCGCTTACCTGAAGACAAGCCAATAAAGGTGGTCATACGGGGTCTCCCCGTAAAATTTCTACCAGAAGATATCATGGAGGACCTGAAGGCGGCGGGCCTCCCAGTAATCGCGGTAAAACAATTCAAGCACCGAAATACGGGAAATCCGATGCCATTATACCATGTCACCTTGGAAAAAACACCAAGAGGACGAGAGATTTTCAATCTCGCCAAGGTGCTCATGGTGGACATGACAGTGGAGGCCCCACATCCCAAGGCAGACGTGACACAGTGTCACCGCTGCCAACGATTTGGCCATACGCAGGCCAACTGCGGCTCCTACATCAAATGCGTAAAATGTGCAGGCAGTCATCTCACCGCAGACTGCACCAAAGCATCCAATGCAACTGCGGTTTGTTCAAACTGTAATTTGAACCACCCGGCGAGCTACAAGGGGTGCAAGATGTACCCCAAAAGGCGTAACAATCCGAACGCCAATTACTTCAGACGTCCACCCCCCCAAGACGGCCTGCACAACAACACAAACCTGCTCAACCTCACCCATCCAAACCTATCCCGTCAGATATTAGGGAGCTCGCCGGCTCGCTCATAAAAGCAGCCAACGCGCTCCTTAACCAACCTTCTCAACCTTCGAGAACCCGATCCACCCTCTCCCAACCTATCAACACCCGTTAATGGACGCACACCCTATAGATCCTTCTTCTAAAATTACCCCAAATTCCCTCCATGTGGCGTATTGGAACGCCAATGGAATCCTCAAACGCCAGGGCGAGCTCCTTGAATTCATCAGGGAGCACGACCTGGACGTCATCCTCATCCAGGAAACCAACCTAAAACCATGTCATTCCTTCAATTATCCAAATTATAAAGTGTACAGGACAGACAGGACATCCGGCAAAGGAGGTGGCACCGCGATAATAGTCAAATCCAGAATCCTGCACTATGAAATCCCAACTCCGCCGATCCTAACAAACATCGAGTCCACCTCCATCCTCATCAAAACCGGCAATACTGGCGACCTTATCCTTACTTCAGCCTACAAACCTCCCTCCGGTAAAATCATTTTTGAGGAAATAGACGCCCTCACTTCTCAAAATGGCGTTCAGATCGTCGTCGCGGGGGACCTGAACGCCAAGCACCCGGCCTGGAACAGTAGGAAGATGAACCGAGCCGGGCGCGATCTACACAGTATTGCCGATGCCCTAAACATCGTAGTCGACGCTCCAGTCGACTACACGCACTTCAGTTATAATCCCAACAGAGACGCTCAGATTCGAGAGGACAAATATGCGCCGGATCATTATCACGATGTTCTGGACATAGTTGTCCTCAAGAACCTGAAGCTCCTACACACCCTGACCTCCCTGGACGCACTGGACTCGGACCACAATCCAGTCCTACTGCAACTAGGCGAGGTCCCTCCCAACATCACTCCTTCTCCCAAATTCAAAATATCCTGGCCGTTCTTTAAATCCTACGTTTCTAAAAACCTAGGCCCTTTCCCCCCCCTTCCTAATGCCGATGCCTTGGAGAAATTTCTTTCAGCAGTGGAAGGAACCATCCTGGAAGGCATCGGCAAAGCCTCCACTCCTATTACCTCTAAGCACGACCCCCGCGATCGAATCTCTCCAGAAATCAGGGACCTGATCAGGGACAAGAACCGGGCTCGAAAAAGGGCGCAATATACTTGCCACCCTGACGACCGGCGAACATACAATTCACTTTCTAAACGCGTCAAGTCAGCCATTAAATCCCACAGGCAGGCCAGCTGGGGCAACAAGCTGGAGAACCTGAGTTTCAGGTACCCTTCAGCCTGGCGGCTGGTCAAAGCCCTGCGCAATAAGAGAGCTGCAATCCCCCCGTTAGATAGCCCTTCAGGCGCAGCTCTCAGTGACCTCGACAAGGCCGAAGCATTCGCAGAAAGCCTTGCCAGTCAATTCAGCCCTAATTGCACAAATTTCGATCCCATTCACTCCGCATACATAGACAACCTGATCAGGGATAAACTGGAGAACCCCCCCCCCTTCGATTCATTTTCCGATTTTTCAGACTCTCCCTCTTCTTTTTCTCCCATCTCGTCGACTTCCTACGAAGAGATGAAGGGCCAAATCAGGAAACTGAAGGTCGCAAAAGCCCCGGGACACGACGGCATTTCTAATCGGGCAATCAAAGAATTGCCCAAACACGGGATCATGGCACTAACCCACATCGTCAACGCCATGCTTGCCATCAGGCATTTTCCTAAAGCATGGAAGTTGTCCGATGTGGTCATGATCCTGAAACCCAAACAGAATCCACGCAATCCCACTTCCTATCGTCCTATCAGTTTGCTCCCCTCTCTAGCGAAACTCGCGGAGAGAATCATCCAAGCCCGTCTAAACCAAGCCCTAGCCGAATCTCGAATC
Organism: Cantharis lateralis; assembly: GCA_963170105.1. Classification (NCBI taxonomy): domain Eukaryota; kingdom Metazoa; phylum Arthropoda; class Insecta; order Coleoptera; family Cantharidae; genus Cantharis; species Cantharis lateralis. Next base: position 19,641,763 of record OY720629.1, read on the forward strand.
ATCCCTGACGAGCAATTCGGCTTCCGTCCCGGGCATTCTACGATTCATCCTATTCTCCGCCTCACGGAAACCATCACAGAGGGGTGGAACAAAAAACAGGACACTGGTGCCTTCTTCCTTGACATCGCGAAAGCGTTTGACAAGGTGTGGCACCAGGGTCTTATTCATAAGATGTTCAGTGCGGGTATACCACATGCCCTGGTGTACCTCATTGCGTCTTATCTCCAAGAAAGGCCTTTCAGAGTCAAAATCGAAGGTACCCGTTCCACCCCCAAAATCATGTCTGCGGGAACCCCTCAAGGTTCAGTTCTAGCTCCTTCCCTCTTCAACATCTACATCTCCGATATTCCTACTCCTCGCGAACGACAGACTAAGAGGGCGTTCTACGCAGACGACACCACCTTCTTCACCAGTTCCTTTCGTCCCCCTCCCATCGTAGCCCGGCTACAAGCGGCTCTTAACGACCTCGAGAAGTGGTTCCGAACCTGGAGGATTGGGGTTAACCCGTCCAAAAGTACGGCAACTTACTTCTCGAGGACAAACGAGCCTCCTTCCCAAAATCCTCACCGAAAGAAGTCGATCCTGAAAATGGAGCGACTTCCTAGGCAGCAGCTGACAATGTATGGCACCGCGATCCCTTGGACGGACACCTCCAAGTATCTTGGGGTAATCCTGGACAAGGGTCTAAGGTGGGGTCACCATACAAAGCACGCGAACAGCAAGGCCAGGGCGCCATGTCTGCTCTCTATCCTCTCCTCTCCAAATCCAGCTCCCTCTCCTCTCACAATCGCCTGATGATCTATAAAACGATCATCAGGCCAATTATGACGTACGCCTCTACCGTATGGGGCTACGCTGATAAGACTCACCTGAAACCTCTCCAGACGACGCAAAACCTGGCGGTGAGGCGAGCCATGAAGGCCCCATGGTTCGTCTCAAACGCAAGGTTGCAGGAGGACTCCGCTGTGGAGTCTGTCGAGGAATTCATCCGCACCTCAGCGGCTGAGTTCTACGACAACCTGGGCACCTCGGACAACCCGATAATCCGAGAGCTAGGTAACTACCAGCTCGAGGATTTTCTGAGGTACAAGAGGCCCAGGGCCATCCTGCAACCCAGGGAATACTAGCGTCTCCCCCCCGATTCTTTATTCTGCTATCCGATTTTTCAATTCAAACGCCCGACTTTCTCTCCTGCCTCAAATAAATAAATGTGCTTGCTTTCATTGTTGTCCGTGCGTTTCTCAACGCACAAATCGATGTCTCATTGTTTGCTTTAGTTTCTCATTGTTGTAAAGCGCTTTAGATGTTGTACTCACTGTTGTCTAGACGTTGTATTGTTCGTATGTAAATCTGTACTTTATTTGTGTATATTTTTTCTTTTTTTTATTTTTTAATAAAGAAGTCGTGCGCGCCTGACGCGGTCCTGGGTTGAACGTGCTCGAGACGCCGCCCCACTTCAGCTAGACGAGCCATGTGCCGTACCACTAGAGGGTGAATCCCTCGACGCCAACCGTTACAGTCATGGTCCTTTTGAGGACCTGCCCGATGAATGAGTAGAGAGCCCACTTTCTCTTCGAGAAACTTCGAGAAACTGGGCTCGGCACTCACTAAGCCATGTATGACTAGGCTAGGCTAGGTATTGTATTGTATTTTGTATCGTGTTAAAATGAAGTTGTAAGTAAAAGTTGTATATATTAATAAGTTGTTTTATGTTTGTAGTATTCTTATCGATAACAAAATTTGTTTAATTCGTTATAACTAAGAACTTCTCTGTAATCCGATTGAGGCCAGGTTTCTATTAGTTCGGATTACCGAGACTGTACTGTATGTCCAAATTTCAGCACCATACGTTATCTGTACTCTGTTTCTAATTGTCGTTCATTCTTATGGCCAAATAACATTGGTATTTGCCACCTTAAGTTGGATCCAATTTGTCAGTACATGCATCAGAGAGGAACTAGTGCCAAAATTCGCACAATTCAGATTACCAGCAGACTTCCCTGCCGCCGAAGTTAACAGAATCAGAAGGAGATACCTAACAAATGCCAAGAATAACCTCTATAGGAAACTGAATCGAATCACAAAGAGTAATGATGAAACACACGGGATACTTATATCAACGATGAATCCATTGACAATGGACGAGATAAGACTGGACATCGAATATGAAGGCTGTACACTTAAGCAAGAAAAGGAATACAGATTGATAAATAAACTCAACACTTTAAGACGGAACAAAAGAAGTTCGATAGATAATAATAAACTTAAGCCAGCTGTCTTCTACAGGAGAGTTGAATTTGAGTAAAGTTACATTCACCACAGATGAACTCAAAATGTTGGAAAAAGGCTCATCTTACTCCATTAAATCTGGAAATCCTGGCAGTCGAAACGGACATGGCCATTAACAAGCTGAGTAAGATTGATGCAAAGGTGGCCAGAATTGAATGCAGCGCCGCAATACATAAAGAACTTGAAAGAATACGGAGTGGTAAAATCAATTACAATAGAGATGAACCAAAAATAATCGGAGACATAAGGAGGAAAATCAGAGAAAATAATTTAATAGTCACCAAAGCAGATAAAGGCAACACCACGGTCATCCTTAACAAAACCGATTACTGCAAAAAAGTAGAAGAATTCATGGAACAAAACAGATACACCAAACTTAAGAGTAATAATATGAATGGATTTGTAGCCAGGGTAAAAAGTATTTTAAAAGAAACCGAAAGAACCTGGAAAACACAAAAAACAAGAAACATACCCATGAACACTTGACCCCCAGAATGTATGCATTGGTTAAATTGCACAAAAAAGATCAACCTATAAGACCAATAGTCACATCCATTGACTCACCTGCGTATGATTTATGTAGATGGCTAAACAACACCATACCATACATCACAGAATTCAATCCCAGATATAGAATCCGAAATAGAAAAGAAGCTGTGACCAAGCTAAAGGAAATCGAACTTAAAGGAAACGAGATACTTATTTCGCTGGACGTCACCAACCTGTACCCTACAATCCCAGTGAGAGAAACACTTGACATCATAAATATGGATGTAGAACAAAAAGCATCGAATCCGGAAACACACATAGACATCATGAAAATGCTAAAAGTTGCAACCGAGCAAACATTCTTCACATTTAATGACAGCTTTTACGAAGGCACAGGTTTAGCGATGGGCTCCCCCATTGCTTCAATAATGGCAGAATACTACATGAACGAATATGAATGCAAACTTCTCAACGAAACCAATGAATTTACCAATAATATAAGATTCTGGGGAAGATATGTTGATGATGTTATCTGTGTTTGGAGCGGCACAGCGGACGATGCCGAACGATTTTTGAGATTCCTAGAAATAGTAATACACAGTTCACGCTAGAAGTTCAATCTAACAATGGAAACCTCAACTTCTGGATTTGTCAATAAAGATAAAAAAACAGAGACTTTGAATTTGGCATCTACAGAAAACCCACATCCACTGATCTTGTCATTCCTAAATCCTCGAACCACTCTAAACACCATAAAAGAGCAGCTTTCAAAGCCTACATAGACCGTCTAAATGATACACCACTCTGCACCGTTGAAAAAGAAAAGGAAATCAACATCATCAAGACAATCGCCAGTAATAATGGGTACAACAATAACCTAATAACAGAAATGATGAATAAAAGAAATAAGAAGGCAACTGAAAAACCTAAGATGATAGCAGGATACAACAAGATCTGCTTCCTACCTGGGCCCAATCACGTACAAAATAACCCGACTACTTCATAAATTTAAGCTGCAAACAGCATTGAAAAGTGTGAACACAATTAAACAAGCCATTGTCAACAATAAAGACCCAGTCAACAAATTGGATAAGAGCGGGTTGTACGCATTGACTGCAACAACTGCAATGCGAAATATATTGTGCAGACAAAACTAGATTGGCAGAACACAAAAACTTAAACAAACCTTCGGCCGTATCGCAGCATTTAATAGAAACCGGCCACTCAGTCAATGATAAAAATATCCAACTGCTACACAGAGTAAACAAAGGGAAAAAGCTCGACTTACTGGAGTTCCTTGAAATTAAACGAGCGCAAAAAGACACCTCAATGGCATCACTTATTTCAACCGGCATACAAATAAATTTTAAAAACAAAATTTAAAAGCAATCTGAAGATAAGGCAAAATTTATATAAAAATGAAATAGTGACAAATAATAATATTATATTATATTGTTCTTCCTGTTCCTTTTTCTTACGAATTGATTTAATTTTGTAGTTTTCTTAATAATTGTTCATAATCCGGCTCGAAGGACCAATGTTTTGAGCTCCAATTCTTTTATCGAAGCCGTCGCCTGTATTAGCTACCTTGATTGTAACGACACTTAAATAAATTTTAAATTATTTATTTACAATTTATACAAATGCCGGAGTTAGGCGTTTACATTCTTTTGATGTTTCCTAAGAGAAACTTGTTGGCCAACTGATCAATTTTTACATTTACAACTTAAAACTAAACACTAAAATCGTACCTAAAGCAAAAAGGGAAGGGTACAAACAGGAATACTGAACAATAAATGTACCCAAAAACGAAAATCTCAAATTGCATAATTTAATACTGTCGCCAGACATAAATTAACAAAGAAAGGATTAAGTTTTCTATTTAAAAAGATTGTAGAAAAAAAGTTTTTAACACTATCTCTTTTCTGTGTAGCAAATTTTTATAAATTTGTCTTACGCTAAGTGCGGCCCTGTCTATTTTGTGATTATCGGTTGCAAGATAGTAGGCGAGCGGTTTACACCTATTTTCAGTTCACTTACCGACCAATCAGCGTTCTAGTGGCTGGAAATGATTTTATTCGATTTCTTATATTATACCGAGAAAAAACTTCTATATACACTTTATTTTTTATGAGTCGTTTAATAGTTATAAACAATCTTTTGTTTTAAAAATCTAAATTTCGGGGAAAAAATCTGAAAAAACTATAGAGGCTTAATTGGACCAAAACACGCATTTTTTGTGTCTTTGACTTTTCTCGTAAAATCGATAGTTTTTAAGATAAAACTCGATAAATGGCGAAAAATGCATACCTTTATGATTTTTTTTCTCAGTAACCAATTGTCCAATCAGAATAAATAAAAAATAAAAATATTCAACCAACCTTAAACTATCACGACATTTTTTTTCATTTTGATTTTTAGTGTTACTAATAGTGAAAACCGTATTGGAGTAGATCTCTAACACCGCTTCCTCTGTGCGTGCGTATGTCCGTCCGGCGAGCTAGGATGGAAGCTTTAATACAAATTCAAATTGTTTATTAACCATTAAAATACAATATATTACATACACGTGGATTGTCATAATTTAAATTAGCTAAATACTAGAAGATGTCACAAAAACAAATCTATTATAAATACTCCATGTTCCTTGACCGCGTAAAACATATTATTGACTACATTTTTGATACTTTTACTTACATAAGTGGTTGGCAAGGATAAGTTAACTCCAAAACGACTAAACAAAAGATTTAATAATAATTATAAAACACAAATTTGCGTGTTTACTCTAATACAGTTTTCACTGTTACTAACAGTAAAAATTAAAAATGCAAAGAAATTACCTTATAGTTTAAGGTTGACTGAAAACTTTTGTTTTTTATTTATTCTGATTGGATAATTGATTTCTGAGAAAAAAAATCATAAAGGTAGGCATTTTTCGCCATTTATTGAGTATTATCTTAAAAACCATTGATTTTACGAAAAAAATCAACGATACAAAAAATGTGTCTTTTGGTCCAATTAAGCCTCTATAATTTTTTCAGATTTTTTCCTCGAAATTTAGATTTTTAAAACAAAAGATTGTTTATAACTATTAAACGACTCATAAAAAAATAAAGTGTATATAGAAGTTTTTTCTCAGTATAATATAAGAAATCGAATAAAATCATTTCCAGCCACTAGAACGTTGATTGGTCGGTTAATGTAGTTTTTAAGCGAGTTTGAGACGATAAACCGCTCGCCTATAGGGAACACTGGGCAAAAGCGATAGGTTTTGAAACGTGTGAATAGGTGAATTTTACTTTTACCAAACGTTTTTTCGTTTTATTTTTTGCTCAATCTCGTCGTGATTTTTTTGGGTAAGCTCCCGTTTATTTGTTGTGGTAGATTTTGATTTTTGCTCTTTTAGTAGGAAGCACCTTATTCCGATTCCTTTTGTTGTAAGTGGCATTTTATGACCATCTGTTGGAGTCGCATTTAACGTCATTAATTTTTTGGAAATTCTATCCATCCATATAATTTTTTTATTTGTCTCGATTCGCCGACTGCTGAAGTTTCCGTGGATGACGAGAGCCGCAGCAATTTTTGGAGAATTCCCGTTTTTTCCTTCATCATACTCCGATTGTTCGGGTGCCGGAGTCGAGAAGTGTGGAAGTGTTTGTTATTTTTACTGCAAAAACCCGGTGGGCGGAAAGTACCTCTGTATAAGGTCCATTTTTGTAAATTTGCCTGTAGCTACTGGGTAAGTGCTCTATTTTTACTTTTTATCCCACGGGTTACGTTGGAACGCAGTGTAATAAAAAAACACAGGAACTTTTGTTTGAGTCGTTTTAACATCACTGCGATAGCAATACTGTGCGACAACAATATTTTTGTACTACATTTTTGGATCTCCCTTGTATTTGGAGAAATAAATACTTTTTATATTACGTGGTGTTTTCTTTTTGGGGAACTATCTATAGTTGCAGGATCCGCAGTAGAATCACGCCCTGGCTTCCGCTAGATACAGCTAGTTATTACTATCGTTGGGTTTTCTCACTTAGAAAAAATCTGGTTTACCAGCGTGAGAAGAGAGTTGGGTTCGCCCGCAAGGGAAGGTTCAATTTTCGTTTCATCTGGTAGTTACATTTTTCGAAATATGACAAAGATATAGATAACCAAAATGTCTTGCGTCAAATGTCACTGCAAGTCATATGCGACTTAAAATGAATTCGACTATATTAAGTAGAAGTTCTTATTAGTTCTTAAACTTCTCTAAAATGTGTCGGTTGGCTCTAAGTGCCCGGGCCGGTCTGATGTATCCGATCTGCCCCTGGTCTTCTTTATTGCTTCTTTTTGGGCTAGTAATATCTTGATCTAATTAAGTTTGAAATTTTTTCCAATTCACGCTACCATTGAAGAGACGTGGAGAAGGTGGTATGTATACGCTGTAGTGTTGAAATCTATTAAAACTGGCAGATGATCTAAATATAATTCTATTAAAACTGTTTGTGTAAGTACTTTACCAAATTTTTTTAAGATTACTATGTCCAGGATGTCTGGTGATTATTCAGTTCTGTAAGGATAGTATGTATATTCTGTTTGATACCTTCCATTTAAGATGACCAAATTACATACGCTTCAATTTGTTAGATAATTATGTAAAATATGTTTGAAAATTACAGCAAAATTAGAGACATCGAGGTCTATTTTATTTATGTTGTCCCACTTAACATGGATGATCCACATAAGAAACGCCATTATTAAGCAACATTATTATCCCATTTTAAACTTCGGCTGTCTTTCCGCGATGCCTGTTTACAATTTAAAAAAATATGGCTCTTAAAGACTAAACGGTAACGGTTTTTAGAATAATAGTACTTTTTGCAGCTTAGATACAAGCCTATGTTTCGAAATAAATTGAAAAATCTCAAAAGACTTTCGGAAGCACCAGCAAAAAATGAGATAAAAGTTAAATCTTGCCTGCCTATACAAAAAGAGATTATGGATATTTTTGAAGTAATTTTTTTAATCAAGTTTTGGTAAAGTTGTTTATTAATTTTAACGAGTAAGAAAACAATAACACAATTGATTAACAAATAAATTTATGGTTAACAGATTATAAAAGTAATTAATCGGTACCTAATAATTACAAATTAAATAATTAAGTAAACAATGTAAATATATATAATATGTAGCTGCATAAATTATTAATAAAACTTAATGTTTAATTGATTTATAAGTTAATATGATTTATTAATTATTACGTTGATTTATAAATCATTACTTTCTGGAAATTATTACTATTAAATGTAAATTAAAAGTTAACAAAAAAAGCCTAATATTTGAACAATACAAAGAACCTACATGCTAAAAACATAAAGCAATTTTAAATTTGTTGCTTCTTTAGCTTGTTAATTTTTAAATTTAAATTTAATTTGTCGTCTATAATACTATAAATAAACAAAGGCAATAATAACGGTAAAAAGGTTTTTTCAAAATATTAATGTAGATGTCACAATGTCACATTCCAAGTGGAAAAAGAGAGATATGACTTTAAGTATAGACTACGACAGATTTGAATACTATCTACTACTAAAACAACAATTAAATTTAATTTCTAATATTATTTGTTTGCATCTACGAAAATTTTCTTAAAATTGTTTTTATTTATTAATATGTAGTATCTACTTCTTCGCAAAAATTAAATATGTTATTATTTTAATAACTTTATTACATATTTAATAATGACATGTTTCGTACGACGAGCGTACATTATCAAGTCTGAAATTATGTAGAGAAATATTTGATAAATTAGTGGTGTTTAATTATTAATTCTGTTTTTGATTGAATAATATTTGTTATGTCTTTTTTTAATGTTTTTATAAGATTTAAAAAATTAAGCTTAAATTAAATTATTTACAAAGATTAAAAAATTAAATATTTTGAAGTCTAGATGTCATACATAGAAGACATTTTAACTAGTATAATATAACATTTACACAAAATTAACTTAAATACTCAATACAAAATTTTTACTCAATACTCAATAACAAACACAACTAACATGCACCAACGCGGATGTTACAATATGAATATGTATCTCTTGCTTTCGCATTGAAAAAGTTAGTGAGTTTTAAAAAATTTCAGTATTTGTCGATAGGATATTATTACAGAAGTATTTGCATTAATAAGTTACGTCACAAACGTTCTAGTGTAAACTTTTATAAATATCAATATGTTATACCCTACGTAGAATTTTGAAATTAAAATATGTTATATGGGCATATACAAGGAATATTTGAGAAAAATTTGGTGATTGTTGTATGGCCAAATTTTTTTTTTTTTTTTTTAACTTTTTTCCCGTTCTTTCCACATTTTTATGTGATCAGAGGGTTGGTGGAACACACTTTTGAAAACAATTGTAAATAAAAGCACGATTATAGTGTGTTAGTATTTTATTTCATTATCATCGCCGACTAGGTTCGGGACTCTAGAAAAGGAAGTCTATCTACCTAAGTCTTTTTGATGCTATTTTGCTTAACCCTCCGTTAGGCGCGCTATTTTCAGTTGTATATTAGTCCATAAGAAATACATTGAATAAAAAAACACTGGTCTACGAGTGTAGACCACGCGCCTAACGGAGGGTTAAATAGTAATTCCGGACGGTTTTTAATTTTTGTGTGTTTTTATATAGTTATTTACGATTTGTCATGTTTGTCTCCACTTTTGGAACGTTGATGTAGTTTTGACGATTTCGCTTTGAAGATGGGATGTTCAAGTCCCGAAACTAGTCGGCGATGATAATGAAATAAAATACTAACACACTATAATAATCGTGCTTTTATTTACAATTTTATGTGAAACTAAATCCACAAAAAATTTCCACTTATAAGTCTTTAGTATCTCTATAACATAGTACATATTCGAATATAATTCAATTTGCAACAAATTCTTTCTGAGAAAAAAATTCTTTACTAAATTTCGAAAAAAATTATTTTCTAAGAAACTATCAACATTTAGGATCTAATATTTTGGAAAACGTAATGGTGTTTAGAGAAGAACTTCTAGAAAAAAAATGAGCCAAATCGGTTAAAAGGCCATTTCACCATGCTTACCCAGCTATAGCTTTTCAAATCTAAATTTTTTAAAGCTTATAAAAACATTAAAAAAGAACAACGTATATTATTCAATCAAAAACAGAATTAATTAAATTTGAATTTTTAAAAATTCGACGCCAGCGATTACGGTGGGGAAATGTGGAACTTTTCATGGTACTGATTATTACAATTTGTATGTGTTACAGTATTATTAAATGCCATTTACACTTAAATCACAAAATTTAAATCGATTTTGCAGTGTGATTAAGTTGAAATTAATGAGTTGATGTTTCTATTAAATGAATAAGTTCGTCAACACGAAATAGATAAGTTGATTTTATTAGATCTACGAATGCTAGTTGTGATTTTTTTGGCAATACGCATAATTTTAATTTACTTTTCAAAATTTTGTACATTAGTTTGTTAATTTATTTTAATATGCACATAAAAATGACACAAAGAAGTTCAGGAAATAGTACTTGTTGTTTCCTTGTTTTTCCTCATACTTTTCAACTAATTTCAAATTTATTTGTATTAGTATTTTTTGAAATTGAGACCATGAAAAGTTCCAGCGCGCCCAACCAGTGGGTGCTAGTTGTGAACTTGCAGAATTTCATACTTGATAATGTACACTCGTCGTACGAAACATGTCATGATTATTATATAATAAAATATTAAAATAATATAATAAATTCAAAATCTAAATGATTAGATTTAGATTTTGAATTTATTATATATTTTCACATGTTAAGAACTAATCCATTTTATTAAAATAATAACATATTTTATTTTTGCGAAGAAGAACCTACATATTAATAAATAAAAACAATTTTAATTTATAATAGTTGTGATCTTAAAAACAATATTTAAAAATTTTTATTTTCAATGACATTGACATTTAAAAAAAAAATCAAATATAGCAGTATTTAAAATTAAATAATAATGTAAGTAATTTATATACCTACAAATAATATCTATTTTTTACTCAGTACTGTATTATTTGATTATATCTTTGAGTTTTATAGAACATTTTTCTTGATAGGTAGATACCTACAATATTAAATTTAAAAATTTAAACGAGTTAATAATTCAATTTAATTACATTGGTACCTATATGTATATTTTTATTTTTTGCCTTGTAAAATTCAGGTCAGCCGATGAGTGGTCTGACAAAACCTTTGATTTTTCAAATCTGAAATACATTCATCGCTTGATCCGCCTTGCGCAATTTTGTAGTTTCAAACTACATTTTGTATTAGAATAACATTATATTTCTTTATCTTCTGTGGTATTAAATATATGTGAAATTAATGTGGATAGGATCTTTTTCTACCCCGATCTACAAACTTTTCATCGTATACGCAGGTGTTAGTAAAATCTATTGTAGCAGCCGTAATTGGGCAAATTTCTTTATCCGATTTTATTTTAATTTCTATATTTAAAAATGTAGAGTCAGTGTCAATAATATTACATTGCAAAAGCTCTTCTCTCTCATAAAAACAAATTGTTTTTATACTGATAAGTTCAGAATTTAATGACGCAATAGCAGCATTAAACTGTTTTTTGTATGAAGTTTTTTTTAATATTTCTTCATTAGTATTATTTAATTCGTTTCTTAATTTTTGTAAGCTTTTCTGCAAGTTAATCAAAAAACCAGAATATTTTTCACAAAGCTTATCAATTTCTGCTGGATCATTTATGTTACTAGATTTTTTAATCATTATGTGCACAATAATGTTAAGAGTTAAACTGTTTATACTGCAAGAACCGTTAACTTCTTTGCATTTATTGTAGTGTCTATTTTTATCGACTATAATCTTATTAAAATTAAGCAAATGCTTTACTCTGTTAACTTTATCAATGACAAAAGCAATTTTTTCTTCGTTGTTAAATGGTACACCACAAATTTTTGAACTATTTATTGAATCAAAACGAAATTTTTTCTTAGGCGGTTCGTCATATTCACGATCTGAGTTATATATTGAAGTGAAATTTGTCGTTGAACAATGCTCAGGAATTACTAAATTTAAATTCAAATAAGGAGGAACAGATATATGAGAGTCTTCAATTTCCAATGTAGGTAAAGTTGGCGAATAATAATAATCATAGTCATCCGATCTTGAAGATGAATAGTTGTACTTACTTTTACAAGTGCAATGTTGTTCTGAAAATTTTTGAACATGAGATATCTCCAATTGTAATGGTTTAATATTAATTTTACGAAATGAATTTTTGTAATTCAGAAAATTATTTAATTTAAGTGTGCTTTTATTAAGAAACTTAAAACTTTTTTTTTCACTACTTATATCAAATAATGTTTTACTTGGCTTTAAACATGTATTTTGTTGCATACTTGGTTTTGTTATTGTTTTCGTACTTAAATTTTTTAGAGCTCGGTTGCTAACATCTCGAAGAACTATACGATGATTCTGAAATATTTTAACTGGTGTTGAAGTACTAAAACATTTTTCCTTATTTTGCTTAGAATTAAATGTACTGTTAGATTTAATTGCTGCATCGTGGTTGTTAAATTTATTGGAATGTCTGCTAAATTTGTTTGCATCGATTTGAATTGCGTCATCGTAGAAAACCTTTTCTACTAGGTGAGATTTTGACACTTTTGATTCACCTTCAGATTTTTTTATTACAGCCCACTTCAACATTTAGTTCAATCTGAAATAAAAAAATATATAATTATTACAAGTTGCTTAAGCATGTATAGGAGACAAATAAATAAAATTAAAAAAGGTCTGAGATCGATGAAAATTGGTACTCATGTCCTCAGTGCCTTTGTGGTCTAGTGAAAAAAATTTCAAATCAATTCACTACACCGTTTAGTAGTTCTTGCAGTTTTAATTTAACACTTCTTATTTTCTTAAGATTCGTTAAAATCACATGTATGGTCTTCCTCGGAAGTCGGCTATTAGGGAAAATCACAAGGTGTAAAGAGTAAAAATACTTTCTTTAAAAAAAATTTTAAGTAAAATCTTAAGGAAAGCTTGTAAAGAAAAAACCATTTTATTTTTCATAAGAAAAATAACATTTTATCGAATAAAATAGCTTAAAACATACCGAAAAAAAGGTCTGATTTTTTTCAAACTTTTTATAGCTATTGTTGGTAAATAGAGGAAAGTTTTAGCAAAATTTAATCACAGTTTACTACACCGTTCCTGAGAAATTAATTATAACTCCATACAATTTTTGCTAATCTCATTAGTTTTTAATAGATAACGACGTTAAAAGGGCCTTAAATATGTATAAAATTTAGGGGAATTATAAATATCATAATTCTCTAGGTTTTTATCCATCTTGCAATAACAATTATCAATTTTTATTAAAAAAAATGTTATTTTGTGAGGTTAGACTGCGAGGTACAGTCACTCGAAAATTTTTCTTGGATTAAATAAATTTTTTGGCATTTCAGTAAAATACTGCGATTTTAAAAGAAAAAAGCTTTTTAGCATACATTTTATAACTTTGATTATCATTATTACTTTCAAAAAGTGTCTTAAAAACACACAAAAGGTGAATATTCGTGATATTTCAAATTTTACATACTTTTGTCTCCGATTGTATCTCCTATACATCCTTAATTTAAAAACTAGTCTAATCATCCTGCTTATATACAATAAATTATAATTTTTACTTTATCATTATTATTATGTAGTATGAAAAATTTTCTTTTAAATTTGTTATCTACTATACGAAAGTACTGACGCGCATGCGCAAACAAGATTTTTATTCTATGATTGTAAATGGTTACCATAAGTTTTCAAGTAAAAGATTATTTATTTTTATATAAAAATTATTTTAAATTACATTTAATTTTTACCTCCAATCAATCAATCAAAAAATTGGAGGTATGGTAATCGAAAAAAAATTTCAATTTTTTTTTTTACATTTTCGAGATCACCGTGTCCAGAAACGTAAAGATTTGCAAAAAATAAAATATAAATTTCTGTGTCGGTCTGTCGGTCGCCAGATTTTTTCCCTCGATTTATTCGTGAACCATCCAACCAATCAGGACCAAATTTGGTATAGTGGTAGGGTTTACGGTAGAAAAGTGAAAATAAGGTTTTCGTCGCGATCTGTCAATCAGGAGTGCCACTACAAGAAAATGATACAAGATTTTTAAAAGCGATTTTGTCTTGTGATAGGTTATTTTAAAGACCTTGAAAAGCTTTATCCAGAATGGGTGAAATTAACTTTCTATCTGTCATCTGTCAAAAATTACATGCTGTCAAAGTTAACTTCAAAAGTAAATAACCCATGAAGTACTGAAGGGATCTCAACCAAATTTGGTATGTAGGAACATTGCACTCAAAGGACTTTTGGACGTGTATCTTGTAGGCTCTAGTGGTGAAAATAAGGTTTTGGCAGAGAAATCTTTGCCAGGACTACCACAATAAAAAAAAATAAAAAAAAATGATAATGACATATCTCCGGGAATGTATAACCGATTCAGATAAAATTTGGTGTGTTGATGATTGGAGGTATTGCGGCAGAAGTGTTTCTATTAAATTTAGTTTTTAATTACATATATTTAAAATTTACATATTACTTGGGAGTAATATAAGACGCAACCCATTTACCCTATAGCTTGCAATATTTGTCGGACACGAAATCGGATTATTCTAACACAACTACTGTTTCTTCAAATGCAAGAAATTTTGTGACTGATTTTGAAAACAGTTTTGAAGGAGCCTCATTATTTAGAAAAAGGATTTTAAGTTCTCATGCCCAGAAGCCGGTTTCTCAGGAGGTTATTTTAATAATAATGCAATAATTTTCTTAAAATTGTAGTAATTAAACTTTCCGACACTTCTGTGTAAATATTTATGAAAATGAATTTGTTTATTTGAAAATATATGAAGGGGTGATTTATTTTACAATTATTATGAAGATGAATTTAAAAATTGTTTATGAAATAAAAGTTTGAAATTGCAAGGGTTGAAAAGTAAAGATTTGATAATTTTAAAAAACTGGGTGAAAAATGTTTTTTCAATAATTTAACTAATTAGAAATAAAATTTAACAACAGCAATAAATAAAATAATATTCGTAAATTGATGATGAAGACAAGAAGAAAAATGAAATTTTGGGCAAGATGATAAATAAATGACATTTTACAAAATAGATAGTTTTGGGCAGATAAAAATTACTGAAAAATTTACGATTATTATTGGTAGTAGTGTTATGGTTGTATTATAAAGAAAAGTTTGAATTATGAAATATTGAAAATGGTGGTATTAAGGAATTTTATGGATATGGAAGTTAGGGGTTATAGGGTTGTATTTAAACAGTAAGATAAGGATTTGTCAGGAAAAGGAAATTTTAGGAAAGTTGAGTGAAAAAATTAGATTGCCAGAAATAAAATAAGACGCTTGTTATAATTTGAGATACGAGTTGAAATTTTGAATTTATTGTTTAAAGAAAATTTTGGAAATTTTGATAATGTTGGAAAGGCAGGTTTGCCTGAAATTTTGAAAAAGTTAAAAATTTGTTTAAACACTTGCAATTTATTATTTAGAATAATTTGAATTTGATCCGAAATATAATAATTTTTTTTTTGTAAAATAAAAATTATGAAATGAACATTGGGTAGAAAAAGGTTCTATAAAAAAATTTTTATAATTGGTAAATTTGTGTACTATTTGAAGATGTGTTATAATATGATTTTGTTTAAAGTTTTGAAAATTTAATTAATTAATTTGAATTTGTTAAAATTTGATTCGTGTAAAAGCAAAATTTGTAGATATTTGAAAATTTGGAAATTTAAATTTGAATGTAAATGATTGCGATATAATTTGAAATTTTGATATTTTGTTTTTAAATTTAAAATTTCATAGTTGTGTAAATTTTGCAATGTGTTGTTAAAAAAAATTTTATTTTAAAAGTTTCACCAAATTAGCGGGTGCGTGAGATAGAATTTTCTTGCCAACACCACGCAGCAAGAAAATGCCCACCTCACGCAGGAGGATAAAGATAAAGTTCACTTTCGATCAAAAATCGAAACATGGATCGTAAAACGTATATTAAAAATTATTTAAATAAAAAATAAAAATTTTAATATACCACGTTTTTAAAACGAACTAGAAAGTATAAAATAAATAGTCTAAAATAATTGACTAATTTCCTGTGAAAATTTGTGAATGTGAATTTTTACAGCTATGAAAAACTTGTGAGATTTAAAACGAAAAACGTGGGGCGCTTGCATGGGGCATGAATAGCTCTCCTAAGTCAATAACAATTTAAAATAATCTGAACTCTTGTGCGAGTTTTCTCAACGACAGCTACACTTCTACATTCCTTATTATAATCTATAATAGTAAATAAAGAAATACAATAACAAATAAATAGTAACAGGTCAATAAATTATACTAATAAAGAAATAGTATAAATTATAATATACTAATTACTACTCCTATTATATTCTTACTGTTATCTATTGCACCAAAACTTTTTTTTTCAATTTTTCACAACATCAAAATATCATACAAAAAAACCAACTTACTTAGGTTATTTCAATGTGCAGATGAGCTTGCATGAATTTCACAAGGTTTCCAATTCTTGGCTAAATATTAGAAATTGCACAGCGTAATTCGCTAGCAATTTAAGTTCATTTTGGTACTTCGTTTTTATACTTACAACAGAAGACCGTGGTAAAGATATAGGTGGGTATCAAATACATTAAAAAATGAAATTTTTTTCAACTACACAGGTAGCCCGCGCCCCCCTTTTCAGGTCTCTACGCCCCCCACTTTGAAAACCACTGGTCTAGAAGGTCTCTTATCACCTGGCAGAAACTTCATGTAAAGACTGTCCTAGAAAAAAACCGACCACCTAATATTCGTGTTAAATAAATAAGAACGCATAAAACTTTTGTTTTCAAATTTTTTAATAACTATTTACAACATTGTTTTACATAAAAAAATATAAAAACAATTTTTTTTTTATTAGTATTTATAAAATAATCTTACTTTTTTATTTACTCATTTCATTAATCTACGGCTTTTTTTTACTTATTCTTAAAATTATTTATATTTGTTGTTACCCCTCTAGTTTTTTTTAATTTTTGTTTTATTTGGGCCCAATATTTTTCAATTTGGCGAAGTTCCGGGCAATTCGGTGGATTCGCATCTCTAGGTACAATTTTTGTTGCATTGTCCTCACAAAATTTAAGTCATCTTTTGGATGGAATTGCCGGTAGATGGGGATGCAGTAGTTACTTCAAATTAACCAATTATATTGTAGTTTTATTATTTTCTGATGGCAATGTTTTGCGCATGTTCCACAAAGTTAACCAGAATATAACTCGTGATTTTCCGTCAGTCAACTTTGACCAGAGATCTAAGATTATCTTTCGCTATAGAAACTCAAAATCTGCAGTTATATTACAGTTAAGCTTAACCTTTGTATAACTCAAGCTTCAGAAACCGGGCATAAGACATTCAGAAAGATAAATGCCCGTATTTATTGAACCTGTGGTTACAAACGGTTTTGATTTTAATTCAAAAGAACAAATTGCCTGCCAAATTAAATATTTTTTTTGGAAATTTTTGTATTTTCTTCACACTTGAAAGCTTTTCAAACAATCAAAGCGACCAGGGCCCTAGGGGCCTGTAGGAGCATGATTGGTAAAACGTGGGGACTGAAACCTAGAATGGTACTTTGGTTATACACCAAAGTAGTGATGCCCACGATTACATACTCGGCCCTTGTCTGGTGGCATAAAGCCAGAACAAAGGAAAGCACTAATAGGCTCAATAAGCTACAAAGGCTGGCGGGTCTGGGAATCACGGGGGCAATGACATCAACGCCCACCGCGTCAATTGAGGCTCTCCTGGGGCTTCGACCACTTCACCTGGTAGTGGAGGCTGAGGCTCTACTGGCAGCCTACAGGCTAACTATTAGTGGACATGGTGCGATGGTTCCAAGAAAAGGACACCACACCATGATCATCAACTCAATTAAGAGGAACAACATGCTAAGCATGCGATCAAATAGAACCAGCATTGTGAGGGACTTCCGAAAACCCTTCAGAGTTATTATATCTGATGGGAAGGAGGAAGAAACCGAGCAAAAGCTGAGTCGTCGATTTGACACCATCTGGTACACAGCTACGTACTCTGCTTTGTAGAGGAAACGAAGCTGTTGGAGTAATACTTGGAACGTGGGGCACAATAAGCTCAAGCTTCAGTGCAGTGGGGGCTACATGCAACCACAACCCGATAAATAATAATAATAATAATAAGCTTTTCAAAACTGGCCAGCACATTTTGTATGGTTGTTTTCGGTAAGTTCAACAGTTTTCCTAATTGTCTTTGCGACATATATGTGAATTTTTCAGGTGTTCGGAAATAATCAACTTTCGCGTTTTCACTTGCTTGCTCTCTATATCTTTTCACGTTAAAATATCGAATAGGACTGAAGGGGTAAACTTTTTAGCAGGTAATTCTGAACATAAATGACATAAAATTTAAACAAATATCTTAAAATTTGTACTTAAGGGGGGAAAACACATTAGATCATTCAAAAAAACGAATTTTTTTTTTCATAAATTGTTAGGAAAACTATTAAGAATATGTTCCCCAAGTTTTGAACAAAAATCTCAATTCGTTCTGATGTTATGAGCGGGGATATCAGAGCGTGTAGCAGGTAAAATGAAGCGGTCACTCAGGTTTCAAACGCGTTTATCTCGAAACTACATTTTTTCGCTTTGTGTAACCTCTAGCTCAAAAAGTTTGAAACGTATCATTTTCAGATTTGATAGTTACTTTATTTATATAATTGTGCTCCATGTGAACTTAAATTTAGGCTGATATCACTATTTAATATATATTTTTTATTGCAGAAAAGTAATAAAAAGATTACAAAAAATCATACCTCTTTTTTAAACACCTCTAAATATATGCAATTTTTAATTTTTTTGGTCAGAGATAGGTTCACCTGGAAGAGAAACATGTAATCTTTAAACCGCATTGATTTCAAATAAAAACTATGGCCTCCAGACGTTACACAACCAGCAAAGTGTGGTATAGCGACTTACGATGGGCAGCAGCTTGTATGTTCCATATTTTCCAAGAAAATGCTCCAAAAAAATTTAAATATTTGTTTGAAAATATGAATAAAGTAATCCTAAAAATTGAATAAAATTAATTAAGTCCTTACTTGTCAAAAAAAAAAATGAAAATCAGTAAAAAAAACGTACGTCTAAACTGTTTTCCCCCCTTAAACCATAGAATTATAAGTGGTCGGTTTTTTTCTGGTACAGTCTTTATTATGGATTTTCTTTCAGTACAGCAGTTGTCGTACAGGCTTGGAAGTAGATGAACTACTATTATTCAATATATAAATTAATGTTAATACGTCAAGCGAAGTTTTTTCTTTATATAAATTGTATAGGTTTACCATAAATAACCGCCAAAAATATATTTATGTAATATTATGTATTGTATTTTTTCTTGCGGAACTATATTCAATAATTTCCGTTACAAATGTCAACTTCATTGGTCTCATTCCCAAAGAAATATTTTAGGCTTACACCTGGACCTGTTCGAAATATTTAAATTTGTATAAATTTTAACTTCCTATTATGGAGTAGGTAGATTAGGCACCTTGTACATACATATATCTATTATGTTCACAAACTGTTACAAATGCAAAATTTGCAATTTTAATATTAATGTATTGTAATTTTGAATACATAATTTTAGTTAAAAGTGGTATCAAACACATTAGCATTCATTTATTCACATAGGTATGCATAATGTTAAGCTAACAATAAATTACTAAGGGCCCTGGCCAAATATTAACTATTATACATACAAAAATTGAATAAAATTGAAAAAAATTGATTTTTAACTTACGTAATAATACAATGAATGATAGTTTATGACACTTTTGATCAAACGTGTTTCGTTCTTCGGAACTCGTCAGATAAACCTTGTTAAATAAAATTAATTAATTAAATAAATAAATTAACATGTACATCATTAAGATATTTCATTATATAATTTCACATGTTACGAATTAATCCTATCAATTTATTATCAGTTATATCAGTTATAGTTTTTATTTAACTATTTAATTAGTAGTTCAATCTCATTTATATTTCTTGTGAATGCTCATAACCATGAGTCTTGAAATAGGGATTTCTATTTTTTAAATCGCTCTTATTATATTTTTTTTATTTGATCGGTTTAGAATTTTCATAAAATTAAATAATATTTTTGTTTTTATTAATTTGGCATCAAAGTAGGTATAATTTTATTTTAATAAACGTCAAAGCGATTTGACTTTTAATTTTTTATTTTTCATTTCATTCCATTGATATTTAACTTTACTAGCTCTTTTATTTAACAAGGTTTATCTGACGAGTTCCGAAGAACGAAACACGTTTGATCAAAAGTGTCATAAACTATCATTCATTGTATAAGTTAAAAATCAATTTTTTTCAATTTAATCAATTTTTGCAGTTTAATTAACATGTACATCATTAAGATATTTCATTATATAATTTCGCATGTTACGAATTAATCCTATAGTAGTTCTCACGGAACTTTAGACCTCGTCATAATTCTAAACCATACGAACTAAGATGAGAATCACTAGTCAAATGTATGTTTGTAAACATAACTTTTTGTGAAGTAATATAGAAGCGGTAAATTTAAACCGCTGTCATAGTCTAACCTAAAACTATACATTAATGGAGCAGTGGCGGCTTATGTTTTAGATATGTGGGGTTGAAGTTTTTCCTATTTATTATTCTCCTAAAATGTTAGGTAGGGTTTTTTTAGTACATCAAAAAAACTTGATCGTTTGCCGATCAAGTATTGTACACACAATTAAATTAAATATTACTACTATGGCGTAACTTTTGGCGATTGTGCAACCTGCAAACAGTAGGACGAGCCCGCCACTGAATAGGAGGTTAAAATTGTTTATAACCTTATCGTGACATTTTGCTAATAAAAGTCAAATCAATGGAAATTTTAATTAAGCAGTATGTGTATTTAAGGTTGTACTACTTATCTTCTGTCTTTCTCTAACTTACAATGGGTGCGTTTAGCGAAGGTCAGCGGCTGAGAAGTTGACTACAGCGGTTTCGCTAAACGGTACGCTGAGCAAGCGCTTACTTACAACTGTTGACTAAACACCTCAGCGCAAAAATTTTACGCTGAGTTGTTCAACTAATGATGAATTTAACACGTGACCTTTCCCGCACCCATCCCTTAATCTAAAAATTATGTTCTGTTTATGTTGTTACGTTGTGTCGAGTGTTTCGGGGTTCAGTTTAGTTTTATTAATGATCTTTAGCAGCACGATGGCAGGATATATAATATCCAGATAAAAAATATACACAACTTAACCTCACACTTTTACTTCACGTTTAATGTATTAAGTTGACTGCAAGCTTACCGTTTAGCGAACTGTAAATAGCTGAATGTCATCATACTCAACATAGTTGACCGATGACTCTAAGCAGCTGCGCTCGCTAAACGCACCCGATGTTTCAAATTCCAATATTTCTAACGTATGTCGACATTACATCGCGTGAAGATGACAAAATATTTTATTTCTATCCTTGTCATACATATCATTTGCATTTGTCAATGCAAATAATCAGTTGTGTGTTCTACATTCAGCTTATTATGACGAGGTCTAAAGTTCCGTGAGAACTACTATATCAATTTATTATCAGTTATATCAGTTATAGTTTTTATTTAACTATTTAATTAGTAGTTCAATCTCATTTATATTTCTTGTGAATGCTCATAACCATGAGTTCTTGAAATAGGGATTTCTATTTTTTAAATCGCTCTCATTATATTTTTTTATTTTATCGGTTTAGAATTTTCATAAAATTAAATAATATTTTTGTTTTTATTAATTTGGCATCAAAGTAGGTATAATTTTATTTTAATAAACGTCAAAGCGATTTGACTTTTAATTTTTTATTTTTCATTTCATTCCATTGATATTTAACTTTACTAGCTCTTTTATTTAACGGACACCGTCATTTCGGCGATTCCAGTTCGGCACCGTCATTTCGGCGACTCTGTTTCGGCGACAGTCAATTCGGCGACCCGATATTCGGCTATGATAGTTTCGGCGATTCCAATTCGGCACCGGTAGTTCGGCGATTCCGATTCGGCGACAGTAAATTCGGCTACGTCAATTCGGCGACGGAGGATATACTTTTGGTTTATTCAATTCTAAATTTAAAATTTAAATGTATAAAAAAAACTTTAGTACGGACGAATATGGCTTTTACCTCCTTTAAGTAGATCCCTTTTTTGTTATTTGCTGCTTTTCAATAATACTGATTGTATTAATCTTTCCTGGGTTGTTTTTCAATACAATTCTTATACATATACTCGTATATCCTTTTTTTCAATAATACTTATTGTATTAATCTTTCCCTGGTTTTCCCTATTTCAATACAATTTTTGCATATATCCACCTTTTCAATAATACCTTATTGTATTAATCTTTCCTTAGTTTCCCCATTTCAATACAATTCAGCCTTTTCAACTAAATAGTTAATACCATTTTCCTTAAGTACATATCCTTTTCAAAATTTCAATTAGTCCTCCACTTTTAGTAACGGTTTTCGAGTTGATTTTTTAGTTAGTTGAGTTTGGGCGGTGGAATAGTCAGTTGAGTTGGGTTTTGGTATCAAAGTGAACAGTTTAGTTTACACAAGTAGTGAGTGGAAGCGTTTAAGCATAACACGCTAAAGGTAAGTAACTTAAGTAAGTTTATAAGATTGCAATAATTGACATTTTATCTCCAGTTTACAGATTTCGCTGTATAGATTTTAATAAGAGTGCTCAAGTGTAGTATTAGGAATCAATATAATAATTTTCAATTTGCAATACAATGGAAGAAACTCAAATGATTTTAACCAAACGAAGCAACGAAAAATATGCTAATGATGGGTACCTCTATGTTAAAGATAAAATTAACACAGATGGTACTATTCAATTCTGGCGATGTGAAAGTAAGCACAAGGGTTGCAATGGCAGAATATGGACCAATATTGGAGACGGTTCGTTCAATTCCCAGCGAAGGGAGCATTCCTGCAGAACCGTAGGAAATGCAGAAAACGTCGAACTTCAAAGACTTAATACTGCTATAAAACTTTTAGCCGAAAATACAATGGAAAATCCATCGCAAATAAGAGCACGGGCTATTGCAAATGTTCCTGATGCCATAAAAGGTAATATTCCAAGCAATTCTGTCATGAGCAGAACGATACAACGGAGACGTAACCAAAATTCTGAAGCACCAGCAAATCCGGAATCTAGGGAACTAATAATCATACCGGAATGTTATTCCACTTATGAGTTTAGCCCTGATAATTTTGAGAGATATCTTTTAGCCGATTCAAGAAGTGAGAATTTGGACTCTGAACGTATTATGATATTTGGAAGAGAATATAATTCCAGTTGGAGTGAAAGTATGTTTGAATTGTTTATGGACGGCACTTTTCTAATTTGTCCGTCTCTTTTTTCACAAGTATTCGTTATACTTGCTAGAAAAGATGGAAGAGCAGTGTTTCCTGTTTTGTTTTGCTTACTACCCAATAAGAGAACAGAAACTTATGTGAAATTATTTAATATGATCCGTGAATTGTGGCCTCAACTAAATCCGTTGAGTATAAGTGTGGATTTTGAGCTTAGCATTCATCAAGCGATTCGTGAAGTATTTCCTGACGTTAATATACATGGCTGCCTATTTCACTTAGTGAAAAATTTAAAAAAACATTTATCGTCAAATAATCTTTTAAAAAGATACAGTACCGATGTAGACTTTGCATTGCGTGCAAAAATGGTTACTTCGATTGCGTTTGTTCCCGAGAATGACATTTTACACGCAATTACAAGTTTGGAGAATGATTTACCACCAGAATTAGATCCAATTTTAGAATGGTTTACAAATACATATATTGGACGTCTTAGAAATAATGGTACTAGAAATACTCCAATGTTTTCTTCAAATATTTGGTCTGTGTATCAACGCACGTTGGATGGAATTGATAGAACTAATAATTACGCCGAAGCTTGTCATCGAAAAATACAATTAGGTTTTGGTAGTGGTATATTTCATCCAACGTTGTGGACCTTTTTGGATAAATTAAGACGTATTCAAAAAACTTTCGACACAGAATACGAACGTATTCTAGCCGGACATGCACCTCCTAAAAAAAGGCCGCGGTACGAAGCGGCTGATTCTCGAATTTTGGCGAAGGTAACCAATTATAATTCTAATAATGTTATAGAATATCTTCGCGGTATAGCTTATAATTATAACATGGATTAAAATTTGTTTAATTGCTTGTATGTATATGACCTGTGATGTATGTATGTAAATAAATATTTAATTTAAAAATAAAAAATAATTTTTTTTATATTATAATAGGTAATAATAAATACTATGAACTTTTTTCGACCCTGTATTTATATTAATAAACAATAATTTTTAATTATTTAAAATAATAATTTTAGTAATTCTTTCGTATGACTCAAAAAATCCAATAATTAAATCCATCTTCTTGTTTATTAATAAATAATAATTTAAATAAATTTCCCGTCGCCGAATCGCCGTAGTCGAATTTTCTGTCGCCGAATGGGAATCGCCGAAATGCCGGTGCCGAATTGGAATCGCCGAAACTAACATGGCCGAATATCGGTTCGCCGAATTGACCGTCGCCCAATATACGGTGCCGAATCGCTTTCGCCGAACTGCGGTCGCCGAAATGACGTGTACCGCTAACACGTTTCGCCACAGAGGGTTGTTCTATATATAATAATATAACTTTAAAAATAATATAACTTTAAAATATGTCAAACTAATTTTTGAAAATTTATGTTAATTTTAAAGTTATATTATTTTTAAAGTTATATTATTGCTGTATTCCTTGAAAATGGGACATTAAAGTACCCGAAACGTTGGACAATTTATTGTTTCAATAGACCTTTAACTTAACAATATTTTATTTGAAATTATTTTCATAAATTTTGACATTAAATTGTAATTCTTCATTGTAGGTGCTACTGCACATCACTCAAAAAAGAAGGAACCTTGCTGGAAGATGATGACTTGCTGAAAGATGATGACAAAATAAGACAACACGGCCGTTATTCTCCTCAGAATTATCATTCTCACCATAATAATAATAAAATCCCAGAATATGACTATCATAAAATACAGAATCTTTCATTAAATTTACTATCAATTGAAACTTGATTCTTTTCACGCGACCGTGCGATTTTTGAACATATAGAATTTACATGGGAAATCGATTTTTTCGAAATTCCTGCTTCCCGTTATACTTATAACGGATAAGAATTAAACAAATATTAAATTAAAACGATTTTTTCCGCATCTAAAGATACCCAATAATTAATATTTTGTTTTTTAATAATTGTTAAACACTCAATAGTAAAATTAAAATAAGAAACATTTTAATACCAAAATTTCGATATTTAATTTTTGAGTGGATTACAATATTTTCGCTTATACATACGTATACGTATAGGGAAAGTAAAAATAGCGGTGTTTTAAATGAAAAAGATTCTATGCTTTAATATAATACCATAGATTCTATGGTATTAAATAATACACAGAAGAATTTCATCAATAGTTTAACTTGTCACAAACAAATTCCATAAACGTTTAAATTGTTTGTTATTTAAGGTGGCAAATTTGTATGTTATTTGGCCATAAGAACAAACATTCGTCTAATTGAAATAATACGTAATCTACAGCAATGAAAAATTTACAGGTTGTTACTCAAAGCTTTATGAAGACAATATTAGAAAAACAGCAAAGAGAAATAATGATTATCTGAATAATAAAATAAATAAAGCGACGAAGAATTTGACATAAATGATCTAACGATTATAGAATTAATAATACATAATTGTTGCTGAGGTTGCAATATGTAATTAAAATAATAATTTCAATTATATATAATCTGAAATCCAAACATTTAGTGTATTTATAAACAAGAAAGACGAATGTTTATGATTCTCCATAAGATGCAATGTTAATTTAATTTAAAAAAATTGTCACTAGATGTCAAATTAATCAGAAATTTCTAGATTTTATAAAATTTCTAATTGCTTTCGATAGTACTGTACCGTTGTACTGCTTAAATGGAAGTAAAATTGATGCTTCGAGTTTTTCTATTTAAACACATTAGTACCTTTATGTCGGCTGTACATTCTCGCCCGAGTGCTCTCGCACGAATGTCTCGGCGAGAGGCCTGTGCCCGAGTACGACCATGTACACTCTCGCCAAGTTCAGTTGTAATTATGAACTCAGGGGAGATGGACCGTGTGGAACCTGTGACCAGGATTCCACAAAACAGGTACCATTTGATACACTTCCAAGAAATTTAGTTCGCATTCGTTATTCCATGCCATTTTCATGCAAAAGACGTTTTTACTTTAA
This sequence comes from Cantharis lateralis, assembly GCA_963170105.1. Classification (NCBI taxonomy): domain Eukaryota; kingdom Metazoa; phylum Arthropoda; class Insecta; order Coleoptera; family Cantharidae; genus Cantharis; species Cantharis lateralis. The sequence continues at coordinate 19,668,080 of OY720629.1, forward strand.
TACAAAACACGTCTTCCCTATCGTAAGGCACAAACGAGACTGAGAAATGCGAGAGTGTACAGGAACACATTCGCTAGTCAAGCGAGACCCTTTGACTCGGACCTAAAAAACCGACTTTGGAAGGAGAGCTAGCGAGGAACACCGAGACCAGCGAGGCGGAGCGAGCGCTCCCATCTACACTCTCGCTCTCGCCCTGTCTCGGCGAGAGTGTACAGCAGGCATTAAGACATCTAATGAAAATAATTGCACGCCATACAAATCAGTTATACTCACTTGATAATAAGCAAACAAGTAAATTAATCCTGTATATTTCTTAATTCGGGTCCTAAATTTTATTGTAATTTTTAATTGCAAATACGAATTATCAAAATTTCATTTTTATTTATTGATTTTGGCATCAAATCGGTAGAATTTTTTTTTTAATTAAACGTCAAAATTACTTGACTTGATTTTATTATAATATTCAATTCAATTTATTAATATTGCATAACTTTTCGAATCCAAAATTTAAAACACACTTATTGCTCGACAAACAGTGTCATCAACTATCAATTAATAGTTATATATCATATTTTCGTAAGTTATGAATTAAATTTTTATAATAACTACATAATTTGCAATTTTTAATTTAAACTTTATATATAAAAAAAGTAATATATCTACTAATGTTATGATTACCTTCGCTATCACGCAATAATTCCAATATAAAACTGTTTAAATTTTGCACTATTTCAATAGTTATAGAGCACAAAAATCACTATTATATTTTTGTACGCGGAGTTGCAAGAACGAAGAAGTAATTCAACAAGTTTGAGACGCGCCTTTTCTGTTACCTGGATACCTGGCATATCCTCAGCTGTCTGGGGTTGGGTTAAACACATTGTCCCCCACTATTTAAAGATCTCGGTAACACCGGGCTTTACTTAACCGGCGCGGTTAATTCTTTCTTTTTGCAATTCATAAACAAAGATATAACAATCGACCAGTTTAGTCCAACGCATATTTTTTAAAAGTATTTATTATTTGGGTACATATAAGGTTGATACCATAATATCTTCTAAATTAGTACAGGTTGGGTTTTTGTTACTCGTTTTTTTTTCTTTCTGCGGTAAGAATAAACCCACATCATATCGTGGGGTTTGTTGTAACGTGTCAAAATTAGTTTTGACCGTTTCATTTCTTTTCAAGCTATGCCGCTGGATCGCTTTAGTTTTTGAAAATATGTGTGGTTTTGATAAGCGCGATTACACGGAAATTTCGCAAGGAATGGGCGTGTAATCTTGGTGTTTGTCCATTTTTAGTTTCTATTTGATTTAGTTTAATTTAATTTTGCCGGATTGACGGGTAATTATAGTGTTTTCTTAGAAATTAATTTGTTTATCAAATTATTTTTAGCACCCAGATTGCTGGTAGTTCGTTACAATTATTATTATTATTCGTTATTTGGTTTATCAACTTTTTGTTTTCGTCGTCGTGAAATGGAGATTTATCTATGTTGCAAATCTTTTATCCACCCATATGGTTTCTTACCTTTATTTTTGGTTTTACGATGACGTTGTTTTAATACGTCACCTGTTGGAAGAATTGGGGGGACGACGAAATATTTTGAGTGCGAAGAATGGTTTATTTTGCACTTTTGGATTTTGATTCCTGATGGTTGGTTTTTGTTCACAAGAGGATGTTTCCTTGTGAAGTGTTTATACTGGATGGGTCAAAAGTCATTTCAAGTTGGTGAACAAAACTTTGCAGATTTTCGTATTTTTACCATCTTTATATTTTGGAATGTCAAACCTCAACTTTGAATTAGATGATTTGATTTGAAGGTGTTTCCGTGAAGATTAATTGATTTGTAGTCACACTTACTCGTTTGATGAGTCTTGGAACTGGCAGGCATGTTGATTTTTTAATGAGTATTTTGTGTTCTCTATTTTGTAGACTTTCATTCCTGGATGGTAGACCAATTGAATGATGAAGTAATGTTGTTGATTTCGAAAGGTCCTGACGGAGGAAATATACTTGCAGAGTCGCGAAATTGGTGGTACTGCATTCAGGGTAAGTCTGATAGAGATGCATATACTTATTTATTGATGATGCTGTGTGCCAGGTTCTATTTTGAGTCAATAATCCCGAGTATTTAAAATTCGGTGTGCGATTAATCTTTGCTGAAGCATAACTTCGTTTTGTTGAGTTATCCTCTTCAAGGATACTCAACTGAATTTTTTTGACTGAGTTTACCCTTCAGGTAGATTATGTTATGTTTTTCATATAAATATATTTTGAATTGCGCGCCTCACCTTTTGTGGCGCTAAATAGTATTTAGGATTTTTCAATGCATGAATTTTTAAGTTGGGAATATATACAAAAATGTTACATGTCGAAACGAAATTAATAAAATGGTAAAACTTTATAATCGTTTTTAATCAAATGAAATTACAACAATCTAACGTTCCACCACATACAATTACATAACAATATTGGCGACGAGGATAAAAAGAAGATTATTACGCGTGTTACTTACAAATAGGAAGAATTAACAAAATAAAAGTTAGTGCAACGCACATTTTTGCAAGTTTTTTTTTCCCATAGAAACGTGAGTTTTACAATTTTTACATACATATCCACAACATACAAATACATTCAAAAAGCCTGGCGACAATCCCAGTGCGACTGCAGGTGTACCTGTACATTCAATACATACAGTTTTTTCAATTGAAACTTACAATCCAAGTTTAAAATTTGATCGTTGGTTAATGCGATTGGAAAGCGCATTCAGAGTATTCGCCGTTCCAGAAGACAAAAAAGCCGCATATTTGTTACATTACATGGGTCCTGAAGCATACGATGTACTTTGTGACAAAGTTTCACCTGATACACCAGATAAAAAAAGTTACGATCAACAGCATCAATACAAAAATTCAAGGTACAAGAAAGAAAAGTTCAGAAAATTCAAGAAGGAAGAGCTACAGCGATGGAAACAGTTCAAATACATCCAATACAGGACTACATAAGCAAACTAACCATTTATTTTGTTACAGATGTGGTTCGCCACAACATTTTGCTAACAAATGTAAACTTACAAATGTATTTTGCAGTTTTTGCAAGACCAAGGGTCATTTGTCAAAGGTATGCATAAGGAAAAAAGGTACCTACGGAAAATGCGAATCAGATTGAAGAAATTTTATCAATTGATGAACATAGGGAATACAGAGAAAAGTTTATGATTGCACTTCAGGTAGAAGGTCATACAATTACATTCGAGGTTGATAGTGGAGCAGCTGTCACGATCGTAAGTTTAAAACAATTTAAATCTCTTTTTCCAAATTTACAAATTCACAATACAAATTTAAAATTAATTACGTATTGTAAGAGCGAGTTGGATATTGTAGGATTCTCACAGGTTCAATGCATATACAGGGGTAACGAAAAATTTTTAAATTTATACGTTGTTAATTCAGATAGAAATCCCATTTTAGGTCGCGAGTGGATTCGGCAATTACCTATTTCATTTACCGAAAATATCTCTTACATTAGTACAACACAAATACATACACAATGTACAACAAATTTTACAAAAATATCCTATCCTGTTTAAAAAGGATATGGGTAAGATAAAAAATTTACAAGCACACTTACGAGTGAAAGCAAATACACAACCTATTTTTATCAAAGCACGTAAAGTTCCATACGCATCATTGTTAAAAAAAGTCGAGGACGAATTAAATTATTTAGAAATGGAGGGAATATTAATTAAAGTTAATAGTTCTGAGTGGGCTACACCCATTGTTCCGGTGGTCAAATCTAATGGGAAGATTAGAATTTGTGGGGATTTTAAAACTACCGTAAACCCTAGTTTAATAGTGGATGAACACCCATTACCATCCATTGAAACTTTATTCTCATCCATGGCGGGTGGGGATAAATTTACGAAGCTTGACTTACAACAAGCATATTTACAATTAGAGGTATGCTCGGAAGATAGGAAGTATCTCACTTTAAGTACACCAAAGGGTCTGTACCAAAGTACAAGACGTCTGTACGGGATTGCAAGTGGACCTGCTGTATGGCAACGTGAAATTGAAAATATTTTAAGACATTGAGGGTGTTTCTGTATTTTTAGATGACATACGAGTTACAGCGCCAGACGATGTTACACATTTCAAAAGATTAGATCAGGTTCTATCGCGACTATCAAATTGAATATTGTGAATATGTTATTGATAAAAATGGAATTCATAAAACAAAACAAAAGATTGATGCTATTCAAAATGCAAAGATACCTACAAATAAAACCGAAGTACGAGCTTTTGCCGGTTTGGTAAATTATTACGCAAGATTTTTACAAAATTTGAGTCATACATTATACCCAATTTACAATTTACTTACAGATGGTGTACGATTTTTATGGGACAAAAATTGTCAAAAAGCTTTTGAAGCAGTAAAGAAAGAAATACTTTCTGAGCGAGTTTTAGCTCATTTCGATCCACGATTGCCTCCTATTTTAGCTACAGATGCCAGCCCATACGCTGTTGGAGTTGTACTTTCACACGTATACCCGGATGGTACCGAGCGGCCAATACAGTTTGCATCACAAACTCTTACAACGATACAACAAAAGTATGCTCAAATCGATAAAGAGACATATAGCCTAATTTTCGGCGTAAAAAATTTTATTACTATGCTGACGCTATGTCAAGGCTTCCTACAAACTCAAAACAAATAAGTACATACGATGAATGTGATTCTTTCGAAATTTTTCAAATTGAAACTTTACCAGTTACACTAAAACAATTAGCTACGGAAACTATGAAAGATACAAGTTTTGCTAAAGGTGTGATTCCTTAAGGTGTGATTCCTTAGCATTTTGATGACGATGACCGTTTCCTTAGCTGCGGCTGCGATCGTCCCAATGCAAGAATTAATTTCCATATGATTAAAATACATATACATAATATATTATTATTATGATGAATTTGGTCCGACTTGAAGAATCTGAGAACGAAAAATATATTATTGTTATTATTTTTATATTATCTATTTGAAATTATTGAAAAAATTTACAAATTTCTGAAATTATTAATAAGTCATGCTAAATACGAATCGGAAAAAATAAAGAAAGAAGGTATATTCCTCATAGTCCAAGAGCCCAGAGCGCCAGACCTACGTCATTTTAGCAAAGCTGAGATTTTCAGAAAAAATATGTGATACATAGATAAAAAGCGTATGCGAAATTTTCAAATTTGAGAGCGGGGCCGCGCCGTTTTAGAGATAATGATAAAAATAGTTTCGCTGTGAGTGGGAGCGCGAGGGTATTATGCATCCATATGAAGTGGGAACGAGAGCATCTACCATACTGTTACCGACCATATAGTTGATGCTCTCGTTCCCACTTCATATGCATGCATAATACCCTCGCGCTCTCACTCACAGAGAAACTATTTTTACCGTTCTCCCTAAAACGGCCCCGCTTTAAAATTGGAAATTTTGCATACGCTTTTTATCAATGTATCACATATTTTTTCTGAAAATCTCAGCTTTGCTAAAATGACGTAGTCTGGCGGCTCTGGGCTCTTGGACTATCAGTAGCTGTTGTTTTAGATACATGATATTATAGTATCTAACGTATTCGATTTAGTAATATAATATTATTATACCATTGCTGTTATGTCTGAACGGAAAAATAATGCCGATGTCTTCCAATATTTAAAACAAGAGCAGAAGACAGTTTTCACAAACAATTAATTGATAATTCATTGATCTGATTCAAAGACTGAATCAATTTCCCGGACCTAATGTTCCAGAATTCATTTTTGCTGAAATATGTTCTTGTTTATACATATTCCATAAGAAAACATGGAGAGCAGTAATTAAAATCAGCCGCACGGCTAGAGCCGCAATCGCAATCGCAGCTAAGGAAACACTTGGGCCGCAGTCGCAAGAAAGAGCCGCAAGCAAGAGTCGCATGCGACGATCGCATTGTAAGGAAACACTCCCATAAGAAAGCATGGAGAGCAGTCATTAAAATCGGCCGCACGGCTCGAGCCGCAATCGCAATCGCAGCTAAGGAATCACACCTTTAGCTGCGGCTGCGACTGCGATCGTCGCAATGCATGTTTTCAATATGACTAAAATTCATATTATATTATGATGAATTTGATCCTACTTGAAGAACCCGAGGAAAAAATAATTTATTGTTAATATTTATATTAATATTTTCAAACATCTAGAATAGGATGTGAAGAGCTATCTAGAGCAATTATATCAAAATCTCCGCTTAATATCGAAATACACAACAATAATTTGAGGGTTGCAAATTTGGCAGCAAAAAAGAAAAGGAAAGAACAAGATAATGTAAATTTTAGAATTCGTAACTTTTGATAAAATTATTAATAATATTTATACGAAATATCGTCTCTAATAAATATTTCTTTTAAAATATTTAAGCGTTTAATTAACTTTGTTATAGTTTAAAATATTATTAAGAACAAGATAATGAACTAATGAAGAAAACTGTAGAAAAATTTCCAATTGAAAGAAAAAGAGCTATCGAACGATCTATAATTGATAAATCGAAAATTAAATCATCTGGATGGTTAACAGTATTACCTATAAAAAAACATAATTTTGACCTTTCGCCTAATGAATTCAAAGACGCATTATCAATACGATACAAAAGGACCCCAGCAAACATGCCCTTATCATGTGACGGATGTGGCGGAATCAGCTTCACCCTAGAACATGCATTATGTTGTAAGAAAGGAGGATTAATAACTAGAAGACATAATGAAGTTCGAGATGTTCTAGCCGAATTAATGGAGAAAGCTTGGGGAAAGTGTATCAAGGAACCAATCATTCGAGAGGAAACAGAGATATCACCAGGATTGCGAGGCGATTTAGCCTGCCGGGGAGTTTGGGAATCACAGAGAGAGTCTTTATTTGACGTACGTGTTATTGACACTGATGCTCCCTCTTATGTATCCCGCTCCGTTGCAGCAGTTCTAAAATCGGCAGAGGAAGAGAAGAAAAATAAATATAGTGATGCTTGTGAAGAGCGACATTCCAATTTTACGCCTCTAGTATGCTCAGCCGATGCCCTTCTTGCTCCCCAGATGGCATGTTTCGTGAACCTCCTATCTGAGAAATTATCCGACCGCTGGAAAAGACCCCAAGATAAAGTGAAATGCTGGCTAAGGGCACGCATAGCGTTTGCCATCATACGTGCATCCAGTATGTGTATAAGAGGCGCTAGGCTGAAATGGAGAGCTTAGTAATAGTTAAAAAAAAAATATTTATAATAATACAATAGGTAATTTGTATTGTTTATAAACAATAAATAATTATTATAATATATAAAATTAAATTACAAATTAAAACGAATTAAATTACACGATTATAAATTAATAAATCTATTATTTAATAATCGTTTAATTTAACTCGTTTTAATTTTTAATTTAATTTTATATTACATTTTTACGAGTTAATAATTCTAATTTATAATTATTATAATATTGCATTTGAATTAATTAAATGCAAAATGTAATATTTCATTCCCATAAAAATTTACTACGCAAATCGTTATAATATGCATTAACAATTTCTGAAAAATAAAGAAGGAAGGTACATTTTTCAGCTTTGTTTTAGTTACATGATATTATAGTATCTTATGTATAGTATGCAATTTAGTAAAACTACCACTGCGTCATACATTGGAAATTGCATTTCCACTAGTGTTGCAAGTGAGTGCAGTAGTCAATTTTACTACATTAAATTTGTTCATTATGGCTGTAAACAAAAATGTTTTAATGAATTTCGTTCAACTTGAAGAAATGTTATTATTATGCTTGAACGAAGAAAATAATGCGGATGTCCATCGCATATTCAAAACGAGAGCTGAGGAAGGTTTTTACCAATTGTTAATAGATCGACATCTATTAAAGGACGATAAGAAATTTAGACAATTTTTTAGGTTGAACATTTGTCAGTTTAATTACGTGCTTGACTTAATCAAAGACGATATAAAATGTGAACCGTGTAATCGTGTACGTTTTCCCATAACTCCAGATGAGAAATTGGCAATAACATTAAGGTAAGTTTTAATAATAAATTTTGAGGTGGCTTCATGGCTTCGTAAATTTGTTTGAAAAAAGTTCAGGTATGCCTGTATTAAACGGTAAAAATACTACTGAACTGTACTACTCAAAATAACTACTCATGTTTTTAATTTTAAAAAGTATTATTAGTTTCAAAATTTTCTCACCTTTCACAGAGGCTATAATCGATTGTTATAAAAAAAACTGTTAAGTCACATTCTAGGAAAGAAGCTACTCTCATTGAAGGCCGCGTTTAACTGAATTCGTTTGTAACCCAATAGTTGCCCGATGATTCTAATTATATTTAACCCTACAGAACATACGTCAATTAAAATCACACCATTACACACGTGCTGGGGCCGAACAGACCCGCAGCTTTAAATACACAAATGTATGGGTATTTTAAGAAAACAAAATAATTTTTAAATTTGATATAGTTTATTATTTAAACTTATATAAACATTATTAAAACAAAAAATTAAAAAATAATTACAAAATTGTTAAAAAAATAAACAAATTAGTTAAGAAATCATTATCATATCAACCTTCTTTAACATTTTTGGATATTTGAATTAATTGGAAATTATTGCAATTTTATTAGGTTCCGAATTATTTTGTGAATAACTGTACATAAGTTGTTACCACCACTCGAAAGAATTATTTTACCAAAGTTATAATTCTATTGGAAGCCGACTATCACTTTAATCTAGTTGTAAAATTGAAAAGCCAGTACATAGAGGCCCTTTTATCGGCAATCCATTCAACTTTTTAAAGTTTTTTAAACATAGCTTCGCGTCTTATCATATTTTAGAAAGTTATATAATAATGATAAAATGAAATTTATTTGAATGGTTCTGTTTTTAGTATATTCATTTAAATGTTCACTAGGGCCTATTAATAGGCCCTGCGTATGGTCTGTATGGTTAAATATTAATTTATATTTTGTTTGATTAATTCTATTTTGTAAATAATATATTAGCCGATTTCTGTGCATAACAAAATGTACAATATTAATTTAGCCACCTAATTTTCAGTGTGATTTTTAAATTAAAATTTACCCTAAAGTAAGATATCTATTTTTAGGTACATGGCAACTGGAGAATCGTTGCACTCCTTGGCATTTTCATTCCGAGTATCATCGAGCTATATTAGTAGAATTTTACAAAAAACACTAAAAGCATTAAGTGACAAACTAATGCCTATATTTTTGCCAACACTATCTAGCGAAGAATTAAAAATTAAAGCCGAGGAGTTTAACCAAAAATGGAAATTTCCAAATTGTGTTGGTGCTGTAGATGGCAAACACATAAGAATAGTTTGTCCTGCGAAGACGGGTTCGCTTTATTTTAATTACAAAGATTTTTTTCTATTGTATTGCTTGCCGTCGTCGATGCAAATTACAAATTTATGTACATTGATGTTGGATCTTATGGTAAAGAAGGAGACAGTGGTATATTTGATAAGTCAAATATTGGAAAGGCAAAAAAGTGGAAATATTTTTCCACCTCCAAATAAGTTGCCAAATTCGGATAAAGTCTTGCCTTATGTTTTTACTGGTGATGAAGCTTTTCGATTGGACAAACATATGATGAAACCGTATCCTAGACCATCAGCACGAATTGATGAAAGAAAAGCCATTTTTAATTACCGTCTTTCCGTGGCCCGAAGAGTTTCCGAAAATTCATTTGCATTACTTAGCCAAATATTTAGAGTTTTTTATACGCCCATTGCTTTGCTACCAAAAACCATCGACTATTTAGCTATCGCGGCGTGTTGTTTACATAATCTTCTACGAGATGCACATCTTGAGAGTAATGATAAACCGTACTACGAATTAGATGGTTCTACGCCAGTCGTATCCACAAATTTTAGTCCACTTCCACCAGTTGGTGGTTTTGCTAATGCCGATGGATTTGAGGTGAGAAATTCGTTTATGGAGTATTTCAACAGTCCTGAAGGCACCATTTCATGGCAGAACAACGCTGTCAGAAGAACCGACCAGTAGTACACTGACGGTGCCAAGAAGATTAACCATAAGATTATTATCAATGTTTTTAAGTCGAGCGAAGTTATTTGCATTTATTTATTTTTGTTACTACTTCTTCGCAAATGATAGATATTTTTTTTCTTATTTATTTATACACAACATGTTTTGCACAAGATATTGTACATCGTCAGGTGGTTCCAGAAGATTGGTTAAAATTATTAAATTTGTTAAATTTGAAAATTTAATAATTTTAATCAATCTTCAGTAGCTACCTGACGATGTACAATATGTTGTACGAAACTTGTCTATAAATAAAAAAAGAGATAGGTAGATACCTATATTTATCTTTTGCAAAGAAGAACTAACAAAAATAAATAAATAAGATTAGCAACTGATTGTCATAATCAAATTCTTTATCCAGTAATAAAAACGCATTATTTTTTTATTATTTTTTAAATATTAATTATTACAAAAATTTGATGAATGAAATAGTTATAGTTAAAAACTTGAAAGTAGAAGATAATTATTATTATAAGTAACTAGCAGGCAGAGATCGGCAAAAAAATTTTTATTTTACGTTTTTTAACTTTTAATAGGTACAACATGTAATTTCTATTGAAAAATTTTTCATTATTTTGAAATTTAAAATCCGTTTTTTTTTAATTAGAAATTTATGTTATTTAATTTTTCATTACTTGAAAAACTTATTATTGCTTTTGTTACTTCAAAATTATTAAGAAAAAATAATAAAAAATAAAAAAATTGGATTTTAAATTTCAAAAATATTTAAAAATTTTCATATATAATATCCCAAGGGACAGGCATATATTCGACAATTTTTCCCGCTCCCTACACAAGTGGTTTTTTAGATACAAAAATTACGCGTGTAAGGGAACGGGAAAAATTGCCAGAATATATTATGCCTGTCCAGCGGGATATTTGACAAGAGAATCGCCAAAACGAAAAATTTGTATTTTAAAAATTTAGAAAGCTTTGACTCAAATAAAATAATATGTTCATAGTTACTAAGACGATGCGACGATAAACAAATTATTATTTTGTTATCGTATAAAAACTAAAATGTGTTCTCGGTTTGGTGAGGAATCGCTAGCAAATATTGATGAAGAAATAAATAATAGTACACCAATTAATACTGTGCGTTCAAAAAAGTCAGTATGGTCTCAATTTGACAAATTTTGTGCGTCAAGAAACTATGATGCTATCAGTACTGCGTTACCTGTGGAAAATTTAAATGATATATTGAAAGATTGGGGTTTTAATATGAGAAAGAAGAATGGTTCGAATTATAAAGAAGCGGTTGTGAAACAGATGTGGAATTCGGTTGCGAAACAACTGCAGACAATTTATTTTAAAAGGTTTAATATAAAGATTGACCCATTTCAAGACATTGGTTTTTCTAATGCAAGAAGTGCTCGAAATTCGATTAGAAAAAAACTGCATTTATTACCTGAATTTAGAAAAATTAGTTCTGCCGCTTTTAGTGAATCTGAAGTTCAAGAAATTATTAATCTATACGACGAAAATACACCAGATGGATTAAATAAGAAATTTTACCATATAGCGGCTCATGAATTAGCTTGGCGAGGTGGGGAAGCCGTATTTTGCTTGATCAGTTATTTTTGTGTAGAATTTGACAACAAAGGTGAATTTAAAGGAAAAATTGAATACAATCCTATTGTTTCAAAAACAGCTCAAGGAGGGTCAAACAAACTTACAGATTCTAAATGGTTAATTGTAAATGAGAACAAATCATTGTGCCCAGTAAGGTAAGAATTACTTGTTCTTCATAATAATATTATAAAATTGTGTAACAAAATTTATATTATTACGTGATTGACGTGCGTGAACTTGGCTCCCCTTATTTTAAAATATTAATTTTTTTTTGTTGTTTTGGATTGTTTTCTATTTGTTTTCAATTGTTTTGATATTTTTTTTTTGATTTTGCAAAAAAGAATGAAGAAAATCTCAAAAAACTTTTTTTTCTGCCAGCTCCCCTTTTTTCGAAATTAAAATTTTTTGTTGTTGTTTTCGATTGTTTTTGATTTGTTGTCAATTGTTTTGTAAAAATAAAATTTTTAAATCAAATGATAACCGCGAAAATCACAAAATAAGATTTCGCGCCAGCTCCTCTTTTTTCAAAATAAAAAATTTTTGTTGTTGTTTTCGATTGTTCTTAATTTGTTTTCAATTGTTTTGTAAAACTTAAATTTTTAAATCAAATGATAACCGTGAAAACCGCGAAATAAGATTTAAAGCCAGTATCTCTATGTTTTTGTAATTATAAATTTCTTCCTTTGTTGGTGTGGATTGTTCTTCATTTATTGTTAATTATTTTTATTATTTTCCTATTATTTAATTTTACTTCATAAATATACTTGCTCTGGTAGCAATACAATATGAAATATTTGAAATATAAATGTGGTGACCCGGATTAACGGATTATTTGTAATTATTACTTCAGTACCAATTTAGAATTTTCAGTATATATGTATATATGAAATAATCATGTGATTAAGTAAAAAATTATTCTAACAATACAAAACAACACTTCAACTTGAACAGGTATATTTAAAGACTAACGATGACCAAACATGTGGAACCCCTTCTAGATATCATTCTTTCTAGTGAATTTAGAGATATTATAAATGATGATGGAAAAGTGGTTGGTCCTGAATCGGAAGTTTACAAAACGATAAGTAACCGTATGAATGGTACTATTAAATATACATATATATATACCATTATAAAAAATAACCGTTACAATATACTGGATACAAATTCGCGAATGCTGTCCATAATTAGTTCATAATCATGGTATACTTAATTTTAAAAAAATGTGTTTTTTTCGAGGTGGGGGTGCTAGCTTGACGTCAACTCAGGACCCCCACCAAAGATTTATCGCGAAACCGTTGTTGTCCAAAATTCGCTAATGCTGTCCATAATTATGGCATAATTAATTTTTATAAAAAGTCAATTTTTCGAAGTGGGGGTGCTAGCTTGACCAGGGTTTTTTCATCGCGATTGGAGTGTTATGGAACAATTTACATGTGATATATGTAAAAAGAAAAAAACTTTCACAAAAGTATTGGCTCCAATTAATATTGACATAATTAACCGACATACTTTCAAACATTTAGAAGAGGCATTACAAAATGATGGACTGTCAACAAGAAGGTGTTGTGGAAAATCATTTGAACTAGTTATAACATATGGTTCGCATATTTTCATCGAATGTGAAGTGAACAGAAGTATATCTGTCGAAGAATTTCCACAGTATATACAATTAATAGACAGAAGATAGGGGAGATGTAGGTAATGAGGATCACTTAAGCAAGAATTGAAATAGAACGAAATCCATTAATCAACTATTAATTTTTATGTTTTTATGATAAACTTTACATATTTAACTATTAATTGAATTCAACTTAAATCACTTTGGCTTATCAATTTTGGAACAATAAAGACGTAAAAAAAAGTCAGGTTCGATCACCATTGTCAACATATGTTGGCAATGATGATCAGCTTGCATATAATGGTGATCAACACATATCGCACACATAATTGCGCGCTGATTTCCACCCAGGTACACTTGGCATGAGCCCAAAACCCACAAGAAGTGCACCAATACCAAATTTTGTGGTCTTGTCCAAATTCACCACATACAAGACACGGGTCTTCATCATCTTGACATAACTCGTCCGTGGTAACGTTTGACGTCGAAGTATTATTCGATTCCTGCAAAATTTTCTTCTTAACGTTCTCGGTGCTAACCTTCTGTGGCTTGCTCTTCTTTCTCACTCCTTTTCCATTGCTTTTCATAGCTTTGCAGGCAATTTAAATCACCTGACCCCGATTACATACATGGGCGGAAAGGAGAAAAAAAGAATCCTAACGAAAAACTTGAAGTTATAGTAACAATCTAGGATTTAAATCGCAAAATAAAATGTTACCATTATTACATATCAAAAGTACAGAAATAAAAATTCAGTAATTTAAGACTTACCTTCGGATTTACCTTCTAGAAAAATTAGATCAAAATAGCGCGAAATCGTCACTCGTCTGTATCTCTCCAGCGCGTTGCCCGAACTGAGCGAGACACCACCCGCGTACGGGAATCCCCCAAAGTTAGCCCGTGGGTATGTTGGCATTACACCCTCGCATTCGGTTTTCGATATTTTGTGGTGATCACCATTGCCAACTGACTCTGATTGCATACATCTCCCCTACGCGTTAGCAGGGCTTGTGATGTACAAAAATGACAGCCACGATTATCATAATGCCATTAATTCGCTAGGACATTACACGGCCTGGGTAAAGAGAAGCAACCATTGGGTAGAATTTGATGATTTGATTAAAAAGTCTCCACTGTCGATTAATTTCTCAACGAAAAAACACTACGGTTGTGTGTATTCGCATTTTACACTACCGATAGGTGGCGCTCTACTAAAACAATATGTCCGACTTATGCGGTATTAACGGCTATTATAAAGCTACATAAATATTGTAGTTTGCGTTATTTACATTGGAAATCTTGTTTTTTAAATCAATTTGGTTTACATTAGTTAATTTTGTAATTTAAATGAAAGTTAATGGTAATTATATATAGAAACACTTAAAAAAAGACTGAAATACACTTAATTCATAATTTATTCAATGACCAGACTTGCTATGACACCCGTAAGCACTTCAATTCATACTACTACATTTACTTTTCAGGATTTAATCCATATTGCTTTAAAAAAACACTAAAAACTTAGTACACACTCAAAGCGAAAAAACGCCGAATACCGCTTATGCTAGTTACCGCTAAGGACACTACGTGGCGCTTCACATTTTGTAAAACGCGAATATGTAGAAATATGATTTTAGAAGTACTGTTTGTATAATTAAAATATATTTTAAATAATTGTCACAGAACATTTTTTCATACTTTAATGGTGGGTTTCATAAAGGTATCTTAAAATTTAAACAACGATTAAAATTATAACCATAGTTACAACAATTAAAATGCATTGTTGTTATATTGTTTGAATATTATAATCCTAGATTGAATTTTAAACCTCTTTTGTGAAACCGGGCATAAGACTATGATGTAATAAAATTACCGAAACCGGTAATTTTTGCGATTTTCACGGTTATCATTTGATTTAAAAATTTTAGTTTTACAAAACAATTGAAAACAAATTAAGAACAATCGAAAACAACAACAAAAAATTTTTATTTTGAAAAAAGGGGAGCTGGAGCAAAATCTCATTTCGCGATTTTCGTGGTTATCATTTGATTTAAAAATTTTATTTTTACAAAACAATTGACAACAAATCAAAAACAATCGAAAACAACAAAAAAAAAATTTAATTTCGAAAAAAGGGGAGCTGGCAGAAAAAAACGTTTTTTGAGATTTTCTCCATTCTTTTTTGCAAAATCAAAAAAAAAATATCAAAACAATTGAAAACAAATGGAAAACAATCCAAAACAACAAAAAAAAATTAATATTTTAAAATAAGGGGAGCCAAGTTCACGCACGTTACAGATTGCTAAGAAAATTGATTTCGAAAAGAGGTGAGAATGTACATATCCAAAGACTGTTTCTTACCCCTAATCCCAATTGGGAAAAAGGTAATTTACCATTTTGGTTTAAAAATTCACCAATAGGAAAGAACATTATTACAAAATGGACTAGAGCTGCAGCGGAATCCATTGGCATTGATACCAAAACAGTCAAAATTTCAAATCATTCCCATAGATCGACCATAACTTTCAGCCACAGTCGAAGATTTCCAACCTCCATGTCTTTTTAGTCCTAAAACATCTACACCTTTATTGGCTAATAATGTGACTGAAGTACGTCGAAACGAGTGACCAGTGTAATTAACTACATTTTTCAATTTTAAGTATTCAGCAATTTTTGATGGTAAAGTTCCAATTGTACCTTTACCGACTACCTGATTATTGCACTTCCCATTCCGATAATTTAGGAATAAATGCAACGATTTTGCATTGTTTGGCCGCAGTTTAATATATTTCCGAACAATTTCTAAATAATGAATTTTTTCATCTTTTTTATTTATGACAGTAAATGTCCGCTGAATATTTTTTGTTTTCGTATTTGGAATGTTTATAATAATAAACGATTCACGATCTTCTAAATATTTAACAGTCATGTTATATAACTCTTCCCTTCGACATGCTACCCGCATCAAGCTAGCGCCGCCACTTTTTCAAAATCTAAAAAAAATATATGGAGAATTTGTGGCTAATTTGTGGCTAATTAGTTGCCGCAATCGCGAATTAATCGCTCTTACCGTTCGGGAATTACAGCCGTTTGAGTGGTGGCGGCGCTAGCTTTATGTCAAGCTAGCGCCGCCACCACTAAAAACTTACTAAAAATTAAAAATAAGTATATAGGAATTTGTGGCTAATTTGTGGCCAATTAGTTGCCGCAATCCCGAATTAATCGCTCTTACCGTTCGGGAATTACAGCCGTTTGAGTGGTGGCGGCGCTAGCTTTATGTCAAGCTAGCGCCGCCACCACTAAAAACTTACTAAAAATAAAAAATAAGTATATAGGAATTTGTGGCCAATTAGTTGCCGCAATCCCGAATTAATCGCTCTTACCGTTCGGGAATTACACCCGTTTGAGTGGTGGCTGCCCTAGCTTTAAGTCAAGCTAGCGCCGCCATCACTAAAAACTTACTAAGAATAAAAAATAAGTATATAGGAATTTGTGGCTAATTTGTGGCCAATTAGTTGCCGCAATCCCGAATTAATCGCTCTTACCGTTCGGGAATTACACCCATTTGAGTGGTGGCGGCTCCAGCCTGACATCAAGCCAGCATCGCTACCACTATTTTTATTTATTTAATATTTTATTTATTTAATATTTTATTTATTTAATATTTTATTTATTTAATATTTTATGGAAAAAAACAGCAAGTAGGTACATATTAGTTTACAAAATATTTTTCAGTAGGCAGAGACGGTTCCAAGAGAAACTTTTCGGGGGCTAGCAGTCTCAATTTTCCAAGTAGATTCTACCAACTTTGTCTAATTTACACAAACGAAAGATCCCTCACGGGGCCGTCCCTGTCAGTAGGGACACTAGCATCCAAGGCCGTAGTTAGATAAAAGGAGGGGTTTATGGAATTAAAAAAGAGGTTGGCATATGGCCGTATTTTTTGGCTTCTTTGAAATTTATTAAAAAGCGATAACGGTTGTTATTAAAATTGAACTCTAGACAGATAATTATTGTTTTTAAAATTAATGATGAACAATCTGAAAATAATAACATTTTAAGCGGTTCATTTCAAATGTAATATAATTTTGCAACGCCATCTAGTGGATTCTCAACAGAACTTAACCTAGACTTTAAATTTTTGAAACACGAACATCAAAGACGCCGACACGAAGTGTCCCTACCTAAAGCCTCAATTACACGAGTATAGTGACTTGTACAAGTTACTAAAATCCAGTACTAAAAGCTAATGATTTAAAGGAAAGTTGTGTTTACATGGTAATAGTAGCTTGTTCAAGTTAGTAGTGTTTTAAACAATGAATTCGAAGTGTCAAATCACTATTCTGCCAGGAAACACTAGAACGCCTGCTAAAACGAGATGTTTACACGGGTTTAGTATTTAGGAAAGTGGGAGTGGGGGTAGTACTGGCTCAAGTAAATAGAATTGTTTTCTATTCACTAAACTGGAATTGTTACTAAAACCAGCACTGGAATTTAAGCGCCAATTACACGAGGATAGTGACTTGTACAAGTTACTAAAATCCAGTACTAAATTTTAGTACTGTCTTCGTGTAAACAAGTATTTTAGTACTAAATTCCAGTGCTGGTTTTAGTAACAATTCCAGTTTAGTGAATAAAAAGCAATCCTATTTACTGGAGCCAGTAGTACCCCCACTCTCACTTTCCTAAAAACTAAACCCGTGTAATCATATCGTTTTAGCAGGCGTTTTAGCGTTTCATGACAGAATAGTGATTTGACACTTCGAATTCATTGTTTAAAACACTACTAACTTGAGCAAGCTGCTATTACCATGTAAACACAACATGCTTTTAAATCACTTGCTTTTAGTACTGGATTTTAGTAACTTGTACAAGTCACTATCCTCGTGTAATTGAGGCTTTAGTACTAAAATACTTGTTTACACGAAGACAGTACTAAAATTTAGTACTGGATTTTAGTAACTTGTACAAGTCACTATCCTCGTGTAATTGACGTTTAATACTTTCAGTACGAGGCTTAAGTTTTAAAGTTGTAATTTTTAATAAGTACATTAAGGCGTAACGCGAACATCGGGAAAAATAAGAACGTAAGAAACAGTCATGAAATCGAGTGGTAGGCCGCTAAAGCTTAATTTTGAATTATTGATAAAATGTATTAAAAAATTTAAAAACCAAATAATATTGCAAAATAATAAAATTGCTTCAAAATCAAGTGAAGTGTGGGAGGCAATTAGCAAAGACTTGGAATATATTGTAAAGGCCAACACTATTTATGCAATGATAATTTGTAACAGAATTTATATAATAGGACCCAAAATACCCACTAAATAATATCCATCTTCAAATATTAATAAAATTTAGAGTCGGAAATAATAATTTCATTATACTAATTATTATTATTATGTTGTTTTTTATGTTTTTTGTATATTGTTCTTTTTTATGTTTTTCTTTCACTTGTAGTTTTTCTACTTTTTTGAAGCTGTACGTGTACATATAAGTAGCTATAGCGGCTAAATAAATTTTTCTTTATTTTGATTATTATTATTATTATTAATTATTATGACGTCGTATAAAATAAATTATAAATAATCTTGTTTTAAGTAATAAAATTTTATTTTAGTTTATCAAAATTTTGTTTTGAGTATCAGTACTAGCTTAATATCAAGCCAGGGCCACCACCACTCAAATGGGTGTAATTCCCGAACGGTAAGAGCGATTAATTCGGGATTGCGGCAACTAATTGGCCACAAATTAGCCACAAATTCCTATATATTTATTTTTTATTTTTAGTAAGTTTTTAGTGGTGGCGGCGCTAGCTTGACATAAAGCTAGCGTCGCCACCACTCAAACGGCTGTAATTCCCGAACGGTAAGAGCGATTAATTCGGGATTGCGGCAACTAATTGGCCACAAATTAGCCACAAATTCCTATATACTTATTTTTTATTTTTAGTAAGTTTTTAGTGGTGGCGGCGCTAGCTTGACATCAAGCTAGCGCCGCCACCACTCAAACGGCTGTAATTCCCGAACGGTAAGAGCGATTAATTCGCGATTGCGGCAACTAATTAGCCACAAATTAGCCACAAATTCTCCATATATATTTTTTTTAGATTTTGAAAAAGTGGCGGCGCTAGCTTGATGCGGGTCGACATGCTCCCGCTACTCCTAATATCATTGCTACCTAAAAAAATACATAGTCGCAAACATATTCTCGTATTTTACAAGTACAGTGCAGTCTCGGTAATCCGAACACACCATAATCCGACCATCCAGTAATCCGAACAAAAGAAGAAAAACTCAGTAGTCCGCACAAATAGTTATAATCCGAACACAACTAATAAAATGTGCGGACTATAGAAAAATGTTCGGATTGCAGAAGAAAGGATAGGATGAAAAATATGTATCTAATGCAATGCATAATTACTACAAATATTTATATTATGTGTGACCTCCGTGAAGTTAGCATCTTATAAAATTTTGATTAAAAAAAATATGTAATCGTTAGGTCTTGATAGGTCACCAGGTTTTACCTTTGGGTCACTTCTACTTTTTTCAATAAAAATTACTTAATTTTTTAAAATCTTTTTTGGTATGTTAGCATACCATTTACAATCCGAGGTTTGTTTATTTCTAAACTAAAAATTAATTTAAAAATTTCGTTTTTAACTTTATATCCAGTAATCTGAACTTCTCTGTAATCCGAATGAGGCCAGGTTTTTATTAGTTCGGATTACCGAGACTGTACTGTAATCTAAATTTACCTTATGGATTGAAAACAATTCATCTGGTGCTTCAATTAAAAATTTACACATTTCATTCTTAGTAAAAACACTGGCCTTTTTAGGTTTATATCCAATATTTTTTCTCTTTAGAAAGGCAATTAATGTGGAAAACTTGGAAATATCAATAGACTCGTGTAGAAAAATTGTAGCTTTCAACATTGAGTATTCGGCCCATAAACTACCTGCAGCTTTCAATTTTCCGTTTCTTTGGACCAAATACGCTAACAAGATTTTTTCACTCGTATTTTGATTCTTTTCCTCACACCATGTTTTGAAAATTTTGTACGTCGTTTCATAACGTTCCTTAGATTTTTCGGGAATTATTGCCGAACGTCCAATATTCCAAGCTTTTTCTATATCACCATTTTCACTTTCAGCATCACTCATTTCGATTTTATAATAATATATATTTTGTATGTATATTAATGTATATTGTATAATATATGTTTTCTATCTATTCTGTACTATTCGGTTTTTGAAACAGTAGTTTGCAAATAGAAAACATATTGAATCTTATTTGTAAAAACCAATAGGAAATCACGAACAATAAGATAAAATCATATATTGTCATGTTTTATTTTAACCCAGATCTTTTATTATGATTAATTATTTAAAAACAGGAATTAAGTTTAAAACCTCTATAATTTAAATTTTGTTGTAAGAACTTGAGATTATTCTTTAATTAATTTCTATGATGATAAATAATTCGGTTTCACATATTTTTGATTTTATTAAGAAAGAAGAGCACATTTGGGATGGCTTGTATTACAATTCTCAGCATTTAAAATTAGTAAAATGTTTTTGGTCCACGATCTTTAAATGAAAAGACAAACGCCAAATAAAAGTGTTAACCCTAAAGTAAAATTTAATAATGCGCCGAATCGACAAAATTCCACCACTATAAAATTCAAACGTTGAAAATTTGCTAACGAACAAAAATGAAGGAGGGAGAGAATTTTAAAAAATGTAATTAATTCTGGGCAAGGCCGTTGTTTCGAGGAGATCGAAATTAAAAGCCCAGAGTCACAAAATTTAAATAAGATTAAAAATTTAATTAATTAATTGATAAATTCTATATGATTATAATAATTACTTACCTGAGATTACAAACTCAGAGTAAGAGTGTTTTGTGCAAATTAATAATTGATACCGAAAGAAGAAGAATACAAAATTTTATTCACCACAGCAGGTGAAACCATAAAACGTAGCAGATGCACCAACAGATGATTGGAACAAGAGATGATAAAGAAAATGAACAAGCAACATAAATTTAAGAAAACTTCAAAACAAATAGGGTGAGAACATTTTAAAATGCAAAAACGATTAATTTTACGATTAGTGATACCACGATAAAATTGATTATTTAAAATTTGTATTTTTGCCATCAAATTTGGAACTTTATCTAGAAAGTTGAAAGAATTAGTCGAATAAATAAGATTAAAGCTCCAGATACGATGTATTTGACTTATTTGGTGAGCCGATGTCATGCGGTTTAAGATTAAAAACATCACAATTAAACTATAATATAATTATAAATAAATTACAACTTGATCAGAGTGTGCTTTTCTGTAATATCTTGAAATTTCGTTTTTTTATAACTGATTAAATTACTTTTTGATTTGAATAACTTGCTTAATTTCTTAACATAAAAATAATTAAAAGGAATCGCAAGCTTTACAACTAGTGATGGGTGTTCAAAAGGTAACTATTTAAGTTTTTTTTGTATTACGATACGTTTTACGCTTATGAGCATCGCAATATATTCATATAAAAAACTATAGGATTACATATACAAATAAGATAAAATCATATATATTTATATAAAAAGCAGCCAATAAGATTTCTTTTATCGGAGCAGGAACCTCCCACTACTTCTATAAACCGTATACTGACAGCTGAATCTTTAACCAGGTTTATGGGAAGCTCGACTTCTTTTAATATGTCGTCAAACATATTTTTGGAAACATGGAGTGTCTTTGATTTTTTTATCTGAAAATTCAACTTATGAGTACATTTCTTTAAAATCTATCTAATTTTAAGTGATTATAATTTATTTCAACTTAAGCCCTATATTCAAGTGTGAAAGATCTACAGGTAACATTTCATTATAAACTTACGGATTTCGTTTTTGGGTCTCCTTGAGGTATGGAATTTTCTGTGTCGTACTCCGTTACTGTTCCATCAGATTCCATTATTGCAACAATAGATTGCCAAGGCTATATGGTTGTGAATTGTAACTTGTAACTTTTGTGAAGTGAATCTTGAAATTTAACATAAGCAGCCATATGTAGCAATAATTTCTCATTAGACAGTCTTAAATGAAAATAAGGAATAATAAGGCCCGAAAAGAATAAAATATTATGTATCATAGCACGAATTAAGTATAAGGTTATATATAACCCTTGGGGTTATATTTCAAAATGTGTGATAGATAAAAATAACACTAACCTGTAATACGTAGAATTTGTATAGCAGAATATGGAGAAGATTAATATAATAGCGATGATTAACTGCACCACACAAACCACACACACTTTCATAAGCATAAAATAAACGGCATAGGAGTAGGAAACTTCCGTTACCGAAATTCCGATTTCTAGTACCCGGGAAATTCAAAACCTTCCTAAGTTATTTGTATTTTACAATAGAAACGCAGGAGACTGTTTGTATTGGTATTTGCAAATAAAAATCTATATGCATTTTCATAATATCAGTTGATGGTATTCTGCTATATGAATTGTTCATATAAAAACAAATACAAATTCTATAAGGAATTGCACATAAAAGCTAACTATTATATTTTCATATAAAAACATATAAAAACAAATAAAGCTTGTATATGATTATCTGATAGCTAAATGTAATATCATATAGGTTCCAATACCTTCATATAAAAAAATATAAAAACCAATACAATTTTTATATGAAATTTCCGACAGGGTAGATAACTGTATTCACAATTTTACAAATGACACCATTTGTTTTTCTTTTGTAAATAAAACCACGGCAACAGAATTAATTAAAATTTTTTACCTACTTCATAAATAACTACAAATTCCAATGCACTTTAGATTTGACTTAAATAAAATTTATTATTTTTAAAGCGAAGCTTTTTAACGCACGGCCCCTAAAATCTAAAAAAGCGAACGGGACGAAAAAGCAAACGGAAGTGACGTCAGTGACGACCTAATTGGCTGATTCATGACCACGTGCGAAAATGTTTAGGCTCTTCGGGGGTCGTGGAAATTTGAAATTTGGGTAGGGGACGTGGTCAGGGGCACATATAATCAGAAAAATCGAAAAAGTTGGAAAAGTCACCCCCCGCGGCGATGATCGGGTTTAAGCGGCTTTTACGAATCCGCTCACATCTCCCTTATTTTTCAACTTTTTTCAATTTTTTTTTGGTATTTGGAATCCTCGCGAGAAGGACAATCTTTTTGTCGCTGGATTTTTTTTTAATTTTTCAGTTTTAACCTATATTTTTTACCCAAACTTTTTGAAACTTTTTTTCCCTGCAGCTCCCTTAATAAGCGTCGGATCTCCATTTGCAAAAAAATAATACGAAGAAAAAGATGAATCCAATGGAAAAGGTATCTTTCATTTTTTCCCTAAAATCAATACTTTGCCCGCGATGATCGTATATAGTAGAGTGCCCGATTCAAAATAAAACGCTTAAAAACGATTTCTGTGGGGGTGTCGGGGTTAAAAGCTGAAACTTGCAGGAATGAAAGGTTAGATGGCATATATTCGTAATCCGAAGGTAATCAAAAATAATCACGCGCAAAAGGGCGCTATTTAAAAAAAATGAGATAATACTATTAGCAGGAAGCCCATAAAATGACGATCATTTTGATATATAATTTGAAATCATTTTTGTACGAAATGTATTTTTTTTTAATGTTTGAAAACTGAAATTTGTTAAGTCGCTTATGGGAAATCAAATTTTAAATTGCAATTATCTCGGTTCGAACTTGGCAAAAATTTTATAATATTTGACAATATTTATTTATATACGCTTCTATTTGCGAAACGAAAGCCTAAATCAAAATTTTTTGTACTTGATAATAGTTGCGCATATGTGTGGAGAATCGCTTAGTTGAAAAATGATAATTTTTTGTTTAATATTAAACACGATATGAAATTATTAGTAACATTTAAAATTTTAAATTTTTAATGCTCTCACTACAAAATCACAATTTCCCACTCCAAATTTGTATTGTACAGCACCGGTCATGAAAAGTGCATCGGGAATTAGTTTTTCTGAATCATTGAAAATTTGCAATTTCAATGTTTAGAATTAAATTTTGGCTTGGTTTCTTCTTTATTGGAACGTTTAACCTAAATGGTCCCTTGCATGTGACAAATCGTGGGCTTACTGGTAAAAGTAACCAAGTCAAAAATAAATACAATGCCATGCGAATCGATTTTGTATTTGATCACATCAAAGAAGATTTCATAAAAAATATTACTCGTCACATAAGGGGGTCTCCAAATATGAATTGACGGAGTAATCGAGAGAACTGATGTTCCACTTCCACAACAATGGAATTTATTTATTCATTCAGAATTTAATAAGAAACAATTAACACATTTTCTATCTGAGCAACTGATTAAACACTCCACAGAAAAATTAAATTTACAGTTTGCAACTAGTGGAGGTTTAAAAATATTTTAGAATAGAGAGGAAATTTCGAAGTAAATGCTGATGATTTATTGAGTTCTAATCAATAGGAAGCTGATACTCGGATTTGGTGCATATACTGTCTGCAAAAAGGTATAGTTATTCTAGATGCATAATTTAGTGCAACGATACCGATGTGCTAATACTGTAGTTTATTTCAAGAAATACTTCAATCCTTTACGTAGCAGTATACGACATTAACTGGTTGTCTTACCACCAGTCAATTTTCAGGAATTGGGAAAAAATCACCACGGAAAACAATTTTAGATCATTCTGAGTGTTTAGGCGGTGCCGGAATGCATCAAATTTTGGAAGACATATTCAAAAATATCCAGAAAATTGTTATTAAACCATGTTCAAAAAATACTGACATTTCGTCAATTAATATTATAAGAAGACTGCTGGCATTTTCTGCTTCTATTAAAAAATTATTCCCAACAGAAGATTCTTTAAGGTTTCATAGCTAGAGCGCATTATCAAGCTAAAATACGGCTTAATTATTTACAACCTCGTCTTCAATTACCGAGTGTTGCAGATCATGGATGGAAATTTGATAAAGCAAATAGAATAAATTATATCAATTTATTCTAACAACTTTACCACCTTTTCCTGTGGAATTAAAAGTTCTAGCTTCATGTGGATGTCAAAAAGGTATAATTTCCTTTAAACTTCTGCAATCAAAACAAAAAGTTATTCTTATTATGCTCTTGATGCGGAAGTAAGGTCTGTACTTGCAAGAAAAATAATATGGGTTGCATTGGATCCTGTAATTGTATGGGTCAGAATGTTTGTAAAAACCGTAAAAACAAACATATACTGTAAAATCGGTTACGCCATTACTGCTCGACAAAGAAAATGATTTTGACGAGTAGTTTTCAAATGCAAGTGACCATTTAGGTTAAACGTTCCAATAAACAAGAAACCAAGCCAAAATTTAATTCTAAACATTGAAATTGCAAATTTTCAATGATTCAGAAAAACTAATTCCCGATGCACTTTTCATGACCGGTGCTGTACAATACAAATTTGGAGTGGGAAATTGTGATTTTGTAGTGAGAGCATTAAAAATTTAAAATTTTAAATGTTACTAATAATTTCATATCGTGTTTAATATTAAACAAAAAATTATCATTTTTCAACTAAGCGATTCTCCACACATATGTGCAACTATTATCAAGTACAAAAAAATTTGATTTAGGCTTTCGTTTCGCAAATAGAAGCGTATATAAATAAATATTGTCAAATATTATAAAATTTTTGCCAAGTTCGAACCGAGATAATTGCAATTTAAAATTTGATTTCCCATAAGCGACTTAACAAATTTCAGTTTTCAAACATTAAAAAAAAATACATTTCGTACAAAAATGATTTCAAATTATATATCAAAATGATCGTCATTTTATGGGCTTCCTGATAATAGTATTATCTCATTTTTTTTAAATAGCGCCCTTTTGCGCGTGATTATTTTTGATTACCTTCGGATTACGAATATATGCCATCTCACCTTTCATTCCTGCAAGTTTCAGCTTTTAACCCCGACACCCCCACAGAAGTGAAAATAATTTCATGATAGCACTCTACTAATATAAATTCTGGAATTTGCAATTAATTTACGGACGGATAATTTATTTGTAGTATGTATTTAAGGTTGTTAAGAAGAGGGGTGGGGATAAGCTGTGGTGGGGACTCTGCCCTATGCTAAATAAATACATAAGATAATGTATTCACTGCCAACTTCAAATAAACAAAATTTTAATAATTAAAATAATGAAAATATATTTATTTTAATATTTATTTATTTTAAATTTTGCGTTCCACAGACTTCATGACCTTAAAAGATTTCACAAGACTTCATGAAAATTTCATAAGACTTCATGAGATTTCATAAGACTTCATGAGATTTCATGGACTTCATGAAATTTCATAGACTTCATGAGATTTCATAAGATTTCATGAGATTTCATAAGACTTCATGAGATTTCATGGACTTCATAAAATTTCATAGACTTCATGAGATTTCATAAAGATTGCACTAGATTTCATAAGATTTCATGAGATTTCATAAGACTTCATGAGATTTCATGGACTTCATAAAATTTCATAAGATTTCATAAGACTTCATGAGATTTCATAGAATTCACTACATTTCATAAAACACTCCCACGTGTGCACAGTCGAAACTTGCAAGTTCGATGCGAGATCTAAGTGGTGCGGTCGTCTTATAATCATCAGATCCCATTCTCATGCATAAAACTTCGAATTACTTTTGTATTAAGAATAGGAATCACCAAACGCAGCAGTAAATTTAAAACTAAGACGCGCCGGACGTGAAACAACAATTGCAACAAGAAAAGTTATTTCAGCACCTCAGAAGTAAACTATATTAAGTCACAGATAATGAAATTCATAAATAAAACTAATTTAAACTTTTATCAAACTTCAAAATAGTGCCATTTCACACTATCAAGCCAAGCATAATGTTTTCGTAACATGTGATATTTCCGTTTTCTGTGGGAACTTTTTAATTTGAATTAAACAAACAAATATATTGTCGAATAGATTAGGGTAACTGTGGAGGAATGGGGCGCAGGAGGAACGGGGCATTGCATTTTAAAAATTTTGCATTTACACAATATAATTTTTATGAATGGCAACAGATAACATTTGTATTAGTGTTCCAGTGTATCTAGTTTGCTTTCTGCTGAGAATGTGCAAGGTATGTTTTTTTAAAATACATAATTTTTATATAAATAAAGTAATATTTTTAAGAAATATTACTCGTGAAATATGACCATACACTTGATATTTATTAATTTCATATATTTACGTTATTTGAGCGTAATGTTCAACGGATGATTACTGATTAAGATTTTTAACCTAAGAGTTTTGGATTACGGCTTGTGATAATATATTTGTATTTAGTGTTTCGCAGGAGGATTGAGGCATTCAATTGCAGGATGAATGGGGCAGACTTCCCAATGACCGAAAACTACATGTTATATACAGTGGCGCTGGAAGAGTTAAATATAGAGGGGGGCAAAGTTAAATATAGAGGGGGGCAAAGTTAAATATAGATGGGGGCAAAGTATTCATTTTTGTTAGGTTTTATGACTTTAAAGGAAAATTCTCAATATTTTACGAGCGCTAGCTAGGTAAAAACTAAAAATTTAATTTTCTAAGGGGGGCAAGTGCCCTGATTTTCCCCCCTATCCGGCGCCTATGGTTATATAGTTTTGTTTCAGTTTCCGTCAAGACAAAATGCCACGTTTTTACAAGCAAATAACAGATAGATCCCGGCACACTACTGAACAAATAAGAACTGCCATGCAGCTAATCATCAAAGAGAAGATACCAATTCGCCAAGTAGCAAAGAATTTAAATAAAACTTGAAGACATTAAGCACATTTTCCTCTCCCTATCCCAACGAGTGAATCTATTTTTTTTATCCTGTATGATCTTAAATTGTAGTTATCTTTGTTCCTTATATTTTTCCATTAAATTTTTCATTAATAAATGTGTGTTTTCAACACTGATATACATTTTGGTCTACATGACTATGCGCCCCATTCCTCCTAATACGCTGCCTCATTCCTCCACCAGTGTGGGAGGAATGAGGCGTTCTGCCATAACAAATATAATATTAATTTAAAGTCAATAAGGTATTTTGCAAAGTTTTTAAATTATCGTTATCACGTAGCCAATAGATTAAGGTCTTTACAAAAAAAAATTTGTCAGATTTAAAACCCGACAAAAAAAATAAAGAAACAAAATGTGCGAAACGCCCCATTCCTCCACAGTCTCCCTTAAACGATATTTACTCGCAATCTAAGTGCGATGCTTTCATTTGGTTTGAAATGCAAACATAATACTAAATAGTAAATTATGTCTTGTTTAGATTTTTTTTACCCTCGAGCAGCCGGGTATGGTTTATCCATGGGCGTATCTATCTGGGAAAAGCGAAAATTTCGCGGGCAATAATTAACAGTA
The DNA here is from genome assembly GCA_963170105.1 of Cantharis lateralis. NCBI lineage: Eukaryota > Metazoa > Arthropoda > Insecta > Coleoptera > Cantharidae > Cantharis > Cantharis lateralis. The sequence continues at coordinate 19,696,856 of OY720629.1, forward strand.
GTTGTGAGAAAAAAGCGGTAATTATGCGAATTAGAGTATGATTATGTCATTCTATTGATGTGCTGTAATAAGTTTGCAAGGGCTCGAGTGGGACTTTTGTTAATCTTTTTTTATTTTTAGTTGTTAATAAAATGATAACTTGGAAACATCTATAACTGCAAGGTACATCTTGCAGTTTCTACATCTAAAGCAGAGAATATAATTTATATTATGACAAAATTGCTTGCTAAATTGTAAATTAACAATTTTTCGGAGAGCTGATGATGAATTTGGAGTAATAGTCTAGTCAAATTAGGATTTTTCATTGGAGTAATTCAAAGTGAACTGAATTTTTGTGTAGGTACACCTTTATTTAGTGTTCTCGAACAACATCCAAAGTACCCTCGATTTGACCTTGAGCTTCAGGAGTTACAGTAGTACAGGTGTTAAAAGTGAGCACCTACTTCGTATTTGGACTCACACTTTTAATGCCTATACTAAGCTAAAACGATTGGTTCTACAAAAAACCTACTGGAATACTTTTTCGTACAGACTTTTATGCCCTTTAGTTTCTCTGTAGGATGTCCTACACTGAAAGTCCATAGAAAAGAAGATATAAGCGAAAAACCAAATTTTGTACACTTCTGCGCCCTCTAACTCGTGAATCTCAAGGTCAAATCAAAGGGTACTTTTAGGATGCTGTTTGAAAACACTATAATATAGAGGTACACATTAAAATTTGGCTCACTTTGAATTATTAAATAGACGCAGACCCAAAAGGACGCGGCCAAATGGACGCAGGCCCAAAAATATAAAACAATATGGAAACTCATTTATTCCTTAAAACAAATTCAACGGGGTAGGGACGTATTTTTCGAACAACTAGCTGCAGGTGCTGAACCCCCAAGAAAGAAAAAAAAATATATTGATTTCGACAATCGCATCAAATGTATTGTCATGGATTATGAAAATCGCAGTGTGATTGAATATCTTCGTGGATGAGTCTGCTAAAACCATTTGCGTACGTGTTGCATAAACCTTTTTTTTAGTATTAGTATTGTTTTTGCGAGGACTGATCCACCTCTTCAATCGGATCTGTAAATCCTTAAAGGATAGTAATATTCATTAATTGAATGTAATGCTTTAAATAAATTATCAATGTCAAATTTTTTTTGCGCGTGATCGATCTGAATTTTTGCATATGCCTTCCTATCGATAATTTACATGAGGTGTGCAAGCGAGAGAGGAGAAGTTTTGCTTAGTTTTTGGATATCTAGCACCGTTCTCGAGTTATTCCTAATTTAAATAATATACAATTTTTAAATCTCAAAGTGACTTTTCTAATATTACGTCAAATAATATAAAAGAAAATCTTCTAAGGTACAGTCGAACATTTTAATTTTCATTTCTTTAGTTCCTCAAGGAGAATTTTTTTGAATTAATAATCAAATTAAACAAATTTAAATTCGCTAAAGTGTTATCATGACGTCTTTAAGTACTAGGCCGCTAAAGTAGAAGTTTGCGGACCCGAAACAGCTTCAAAAGTCAACATTTTGCGGCGCTAATACTAAAAAGTAATTTTTTCAAAAAAGCTGTAAATTTGTTAATGAAGGTCAAGGACACGCATCTCCCTACCTGAAAGCTTTAAATTTTCGATCACCTAAGCGAATAACAATAAAATTGATTACTAAAACTTGAAGACTACTTACTAAATCTTAACAACTAAGGTTGAATTAATTTTAAAATTTAAAGTGCCATTGATGTATAACCAATATAAAATGTAACAATATTGCACTATTCGCGATTTCGAGAAAAGTCAAGTTTAGAAATATTCAAAATGGCCGCAAGAAGTGAGTAGTATCTATCGTTTAAAACGATTATAACACCAGAACGTATGGTGGACGTGATATTCACGACCATTTAACACATAACCGTGACAATGTGTACGTGAGTACCGTGAAAAACGAATAGGATAGATTTTCATTATAAATAAATATTTTTAAAACTATTTTTTTAATTTTATGCCCTTCCACTCTAAAATGTCACGAGCCGCCACTGTATAACATCTTACCATATGAAATAAGACAAGGTAATCTACTTCACTTCAGGCACAGCGTGCTGATATTTATTTACAGCTGAACATTTAAATAAATATTATATATTATTAAATTCCGTATGTAACCCATATAAAATTTCAGATACTTGACCCTCTCCTTAGGTGCAGCTTATTTTGAGCTTATTGTTGTTGTTTTTGGTTTTCGAATCGCGTTAACTTTTTGTTGATCTTAATACATTAGTCTAGATCTTAAATACATTACATAAATAATTTAGATATAAAAATTTCGTTATTAACGTGATATTAACGCCAATGTATAACGTTTCAACAAAACTTTCTCAAGATTAGCTTCACAAAGATTTCATGATATTTTACAAAAATTTCATTTTTAATTACACACAATTACAGACTACATAAGATTTAATAAAACCGAAATAGGGTATCGGGATTGGACACTATTAAAATGAAACTACCTTTCAACTATTAGTCGACGTTTCGAGCTTTTATTTTGCTCTTCTTCAGGACTTCAGTTGATTAGGTGTGTAAAACTACAATTTTTAGACGTCAACATAACAAAATCATCCATTGATGATCAATCGATTATATAAGATGGACGATAAACAAGCAATGGTTAATTTAATAAAACTTTACGAGACTGCACAAAGACTTCAGAGATTTTATGAGATTTCATAAAGACTTCAAAGATTTCATCAAGACTTCAGAGATTTCATCAAGACTTCAGAGATTTCATAAAGACTTTGGAGATTTCATAAAGACTTCAGAGATTTCATAGAGACTTCATAGATTTCATAAAGACTTCGGAGATTTCATAAAGACTTCAAAGATTTCATCAAGACTTCAAAGATTTCATCAAGACTTCAGAGATTTCATCAAGACTTCAGAGATTTCATAAAGACTTTGGAGACTGCATAAAGACTTCAGAGATTTTATGAGATTTCATAAAGACTTCAGAGATTTCATCAAGACTTCAGAGATTTCATCAAGACTTCAGAGATTTCATAAAGACTTCAGAGATTTCATCAAGACTTCAGAGATTTCATAAAGACTTTGGAGATTTCATAAAGACTTCAGAGATTTCATAGAGACTTCATAGATTTCATAAAGACTTCAGAGTTTTCATAAAGATTGCACAAGACTTCATGAGACTTCAAAAGACTTCACGAGACTGCACAAAAACTTCAGAGACTTCAGAAGACTTCACAGACTTCACAAAGACTCATTTTCCCCGTTCCACAGACTTCATTTAGTGATTACCCCCTTGATTTTAATTAAAAATACTTAGTTTTTAATAATTTACTTATAAATTTTATTAATTTAAAAAGTTTTGGTCAGTTAAACTATTTTTTTACTCATTTCAAAAAACTTTTCTTGATAATTATCAAATCTAGATAGCTTTTGTGATATTTTTTAGAATAAAATCTTAATTTTCTCGGAAACTAAAAACAGGACTTTTTTTAAATTTGGTGAACTTCTTTGTAACACTTACATAAATATTTTGGTAAATTTTTGTAATGATGACATTTCTGAATGTCGAAGTAATGACAAACCCGTATCATGCATTTACCTCAATGTAAAAACGTAACTTTGACATTTTTTATCTCGATAACTAAGAACAGGATTAAGTTCAAACTTGGACACTATTTTCTTTATTATACTAATATATATATAAAGATATATATATACGGATTTCTACGGTTGGAGCCGCCTCTCCGTTCCCAGTTTCCATCTCTGTCTATCCCAGCATAACTCTTCTTTTATATTTCTGGAAATCATCGCCCCATCTAGATCATCTCTCCACCTTCTCTTAGGCCGTCCTCTTTTTCTCCGTTCTGGCGGGATCCATTCCAATACTTTTATTATACTAATAATTTACACAGTTGAGTAGTTGACTACAAATAATTGACTTTTTTTTATTGATTATTATTATTATGAATTAATTGATATGACTTAGTAGTCGTACAGAAAGTATAGTCTGGAGCACGTTTGGAATTCTAAAATTTACAACGGACGCGCATGAATGGATTAACGAGAACCCGAAAAATAAACTATAAAATAAAAATAACCCCCCACCGTAGGAATTTTATAAATACGCCACTGGTATAGAGAACGTAATAAGTTGCTCAAAACATCTAAATCATCTGCTGACATAGGGTAAACTTGCCTAAATCGTACCTGCTAAGGAGAAACTGTCATAAATGTCTAAAAAATTAATAAAAAAAATTAAATTTGCAGCAACTTTAATTAATGCAGCTAATATTTGAACATAATAAAATATAAAATAACTTATTTTGACATAACAAAAAGGAACAATTAAAAAACATTACAAAAATACGATTTAAGATGATAACTCCTAAATCGTACTAGACTATGCCGAAATCGCACCATAGCCACTTTCGCCTTTTGGTAACCCAATTTTTCTTTTTAAATTATTGTATCCTTTTTAACGCACGGCACCTAAAATTTAAAATATAGAACGGGACGAAAAAGCAAACGTAAGTGACGTCAGTGACGACCAGTGCGCATCGTCAGTTTGTTAACATTTCCCCATACATTTCCCTCTTATAACGTTACAATATTGTGCTATGGATTCCTCCTCGTCAGTCATGTATCATTTTCCTAACTTTTAAGTAAATAACCATTTCCTTAATTTTCAAAAATTCTTAGTCCTACACTCTCAAAATATTATTATTATAATGTTTTGTTTAGATTTTGTATAATAGTATCTATTACATTTTATATATTACATGCTAAATTTACCACAATAAAATTTTGAAATTTATTTTTTACGTTAATTTCTACTTGGATGTAAATTTTATTTTAATTGGAAATAAAAATAGATATCTATACCACTACTATTTTTGTATTTTTAAAAATAATTTCATAATAACAATTTATTACCATATCAAAATTATATTGATAATAATTGGATTTTATTTATACATAGCGTAAAAGGCTTCGCTTGCGTCGGGTGTCCCACGACACCTTTCGATCGTGCAAAAAATGTTATAACCATCTCGAACGGTATGCAATTTACCGGTTTCTGAAAATATTGGAGACTTCGCTCCGCTACGCGTCGCTCAGTCTCCAAACATTGTCGTCAACCGGTAAATTGTACATACCGTTCTAGATACTTAATATACTATTACGTATGTTACATTTTCTTTATAAATTTTTCTAATTTAAAAAAAGGGTCAACTAGAAAACCGAAGATAGGGAAATAGGGACGCAAAATATTAAAGGCTTGTGGCGTCAAACTTGCTTAATACGCCACTGAGTCCTTGGATATACGGGACGACAGTGAAAGTCCCAGCTTGTTTTTCTGTGCAGCTGAAATTATACAGTTATAATACAATTGTATTGTCAAGATATTTACCAACGAAATGCTTTGATTCTTGTAACATAATATTTGGTTTTCAATGTAGTACATACTTAGCGTTTGGTTACACCAAACGATATTTGTTTTTTATAACCAAACCGTTTTCTCAGTGTAGACTTAATTCGGCTAAAGTTAAATACTTGAGAATGCTTTAAATTTTTTAAAATTTCCAAATCGCGCTCCTGAAAAATTGTCTATATCTTGTAACTTACCTATTTGTTTTTATTGAAATTACCATATCGCACAATTTCAAATAAACTATATTTTGTTTGATTAATTATAGTGATATTCAGCAAATTTTTGAATAACTATTTTCTGTGGTAGAATTGACCAATGATCTTTTTCTGTGTGTAGCCCGACTAAATTTTGACGACCCAAAATTCCTAGTGCTACGCACTCGTATTTTTGTAACGTGGCAAATTTACTCGACATATTGCTTAGCAAAACTTTGTATACAAAAAACGTCAAAATTTAATTTATTATTTTTATGCACTTAGGATATTAACTGTTGATGAAATTTTATATTTTGGTGTTTTCTAGCCGAGGTAAATTGGACGTTAATTTTAACAATTCGGAAAGTAATGCGATGGCCTCATCAGATTTTTTATTATTACTACTAATGATTTATGATGAATATTATTCTAAAGATTATTTTTTTATATTCATTTAAATAAAGATAAGTGAGATTATTGATATAGTGTTAAACTTGGAATTCATGTATGTTAAATTTAATTAAAGCAATTAAAAAATATGAAATTTCCTCTAATTATCCCAGGATAAACATCTTCATTTAAAAGTCATGCTCAAAAGCAGCCGTAAATTAAGCGAGTGTAAACGATTATTCATTAGTTTTATGATTTAGTAGGTTTGCATTTTGAATACCTCCTTTACATCATGTGTGCTGACAGAGTGACAAATGTTTGTAGTTGCGTGTTTACATAATTCGAGCCAATCATCAAACCTCTTCGTCTTCATGTTATATACCATAATTTAACTTGTCTTTTCTTAGTTAGATATCACATTTGTATCTGTCAACGAGGGTCGTCGACATCCGTCTATTTTTAGGCACATCGACTGTATTGGAACCAGTGCATCATACTTAGGGTGACCATATGTACTTATTTTAGTAGGACAGTACTTTCTTTTTGAATAATGTCCTAGTGTCCTTCAAAGGTTAATTTAGTACACCTAAATGTACTTTTATCCTAAGATGCAAAAAGTCTAAACAACTCGATACCTCAGTACCAAAGTGTAATAAGTCCGAAATTGGTGAAAATGAGATAAATATGGGAAATTTCACAAACAAAAGTTTTCCAACAATAGGAAAATTCTGGTTAAGAACTATACATAGTTTTTATTTGATATTACTCATTGGATTATCAAACCTGTAAACAAACAAAGACTATTTTAATTTAAACGAAATAGTAAAATGTAAAAGCTTAGTTATCTCAAAATTAACCAATTTTTGAGTTGTTACACTTTGAAACAGGTATCGAACTGCATTTTATATTTTATTTAAATAAAAACTAAAGTTCGAACCAAACGAAATAAAATTATTCAACTGTTTTAGCGGCATTGTATCCAAAGACACTAATCAACTTAGTAGTGCCTTGTTACCAGTAGTTTTTTAACATTTCTTCAAACCCAGTTGACCTTGAAATGTCGTAAATTGGGGAATGACTCCTGAAACTCCCTATCGCGCCCATCCCGCGAAAAATTCAAGTCCGCTATAATAAATTATTGTAGGTACTCTTTTTTATTACTAAAATTATGGTCACCCTAATCATACTATATCTGACACATTTACGTATACGTATAGGTATAGTTTAATAATATATACATCGAACATGTATTAATTAACAACTAACAATAGGGACAAGTAATTGAAATACGTTTATTACGTAATACAGTAGAATCTGCTTAATGTGATCACGGATAATGTTATCAGTCGGTTATTGTGATCATTTTGACTGGGAACCGGCCGCTTTAACCCTTATGGGGCCATACCTAGTACCCGGGTACTATTTTGACTTTAAAACATCATAACTTTTTTCCTGTAAAGCCAATTTTTTTGAGATTCGGCGACATCTCTACATAAAAGGTTCTCTACACGCAAAAAATTATAAAAAAAATATGATAATATTAAGTGAAGTTTTTTGGAGATTTTCTAAAACTATACCTAATCCAGCCATACGTAGTACCTGGGTACTAAATTACTTTTCTATGGCATATGTAAATAAAATATAATATCTCCATTAATTCAAAATTGTTTTAGTATTCATTGATAACAATTTAACATATAACATGTTTCACATTTTACTTGTAATTAACTTTAGAACATATTATAGGAAATTGAAATAAAAATAAAGCATGCTATGTTTCAACACATGCTTGTGCTGCATGAAAACAAATTGTTTCCGGTGTAACCGTGAATTTTTACCCCCGTGATATTTTACCCCCGGGGTAAAATGTTACTAGGGATATTTTAACCCCGGTAAAATTTCACTAGGGATATTTTACCCCAACGGTGTAAAATTTCTAGGGGTAAAAATTCACGTTGACACCGGGATATTGGTATGCGATACGCATACAGGTATCTGGCATTTTTTGCAGCTTTTTCTGGTCTTCCGTGGCCTTTTTGGAACGTTTAAAGGGCTTTAAGAGCAATATCCCGTTATTTTTATTCGGCCAGTAATGTCCCGCTTCTGGTTTGACGTTGATTGTGAAAGTGGTGAGTTGATTGGTCACTAATTGTGATAATGCTGGATTATGTCTTAATCCATGTTCCCCCCTTATAAATTCTTTCATCTGCAATAGGTTTCGTGCCGCAACAGATGAAAACTTAAATTTAAAATTTGGAATGTTTTCGCTGCTATGTTGGCCATGCAAATTGAACATTTTGAAGCTGTTTTTTTGTCATAAAAAAATCGATTTATAGCAAAAACTTTATAAACATTTTTTGTTGAAAATTTCATTGCCTTAAATTTTTGTTTATATATAGATTTTAATTTCGTCGTGCCGTTTCTGTTTTATAGCGACTTATACAAAACTCTGTAAAATAAAAAAAATATTGTCATTTATATCTCGGAAACGGTGTGACAAAATTGAAAAATGTATAATATAAAAAAAAATGTAGAGAATCAAATTTACAAGAAAAAATACCTATGGATTTTTTATTTTGTTCAACTGTTCTCGAGATATAGTAGATGACAATATTTTTTGTATTTTACAGTCTTGTTTACGTCGCTATAAAACAGAAACGGCGCGACAAAATAAAAAAATGTATATAAATAAAATTGAAGGTAATGAAATTTGAAACAAAAAATGTTTATAAACTTTTGCTCTAAAACCTTTTTTTATATGACAAAAAAGGCTTCAAAATGTTAAACTTGCCTTGCCTACATAGGGGGCATGATTTACGCTGTGAGTCACTGTACATACGCACACAGACATTTTTCAAAAATAGTAAATATTGTTTCAGGGGACGTCGAAACATAAAAATTTTATAAAAAATATGGGGTGTTCAAATTTTTCAGATAACAAGACTTTTCTTACTAAGGAGTTCGGAAAGTAAAAACACTACTGCATTCGAGGAAGTAAAAACTACTAATTGACTTTATTTAAAAATTTTGCTACTGTGGCATAAAATTCATAATACGTAGTAAATATAACTCGACATAACAATAATTGTAATTAAAAACGCCTACGTGAATATTAAAAATCTGTTTAAAATGTAATCCTCACATGAATTACATGTATTATTATGGTAGTAGCCGGGTACTACGTATGGCAGATATAAGGTGTAAATTTGTATGGCCCCATAAGGGTAATTAGTTTACAATTTACATACAAAAACCACCGGATAATGTAATCAAAAAGCCGCTTATTATTATCACTGTCAAGGAAATTTCAACAAGTAATCTCTTTTTCTAAGTATCTTTTTCTGATTTGTTATTGAAATTTTATATCACGTCACTCATTTTAATTTCTATACAAAAACCGAAGGTGGAAATTATCGAAAAGTACGATAAACTGCCAAAAATGGGACAAAGAAATGCCGCCACGCAATTGAGAATCTCTCAACTACTCTTGTGTAAAATTTGGAAACCGCGAGATGAAATCAAACACGCCCTAATTAACAATATATTAACAATATTATTAATAGCTAATTAAGTTGGTAGGAATGTAAGGACCTTATTAACATACAAGGAAGGTTTATATTACCTTCCGAGACTGTTAATAGTCCTTACATGCCGTGTAGTTATTAATTATTATATTTCTCCCTCTACCGCAATGTTTACTGTTTAGTATAATAATTATTTTAATTCAAATTTTGATTTCATTATTTTTACATTCTAAGTTTGCTTTGCCCGTTGCTTAGTAATATACAAACAATTACACATAAATTAAGATAGTAAACAAAATATGGAAATTGACGAAGCTGCTAATATTGCTTGCTTAAGTTTGCTACCTATTAAATCAAGAAAAAGGTATGAATATACCTACGATGTATTCAAAGAATGGTCAATTAAGAAAAATGTGGAGGTTATATCAGAAAACGTGATGCTTGCATATATGCTTGAACGATCGGAAAAATTAAAGTCACCAGCCAGCTTATGGTCCAGTCAAATTAGATAAAATAGCGGAAGTAACTGATAGAAAGCTGCAAATTGGTACAGAGGTACATTAGGGCTTAAGTTTAAACATACTAAGAGTCGGGACCGAAATTCCTTGGGCTCGAGCCGACATCTTGGAAAAAGGGTACTCCAAATTACTTTTTCGCTGATATCTCGGCAACCGTGCGTTTTAGCAGGAAAAGTTTGATATAAAAAGGAAAGACAATAAAATGTTCTATCAAAAAGATAGTATGCACTTTTTAATATTTTTATTATTTACGCCGGTAATCCAAGTTATCCACATAGAAATAAATTAAACACTGGCATATACCTATGCATTATGCATAAGTTTTACATGTTTGACAAGTGACAAGTCGTAAATATTTTATTGTCTGATAAATTATTTTAGAAAACTGTAGAAAAACCTTGTCAGAAACTATTATATTGAGAATTCAGCAGCCTTAAGAGGCCTCAAACAGTCGTCAAACACTGATTTGCTGCAATTTGGTTCTGTAACACAGATTATTATTATATAAGTCATGGTTATATCAATTGGAAATTCTATAAAAATTTGTCAACTCAATGTTGAAAAAATATCGAAGGTAAAATCTGAGTTGTTGGCTCGAATATCGTATGATAATCAAATTGATGTATTATTATTACAAGAAACAGCTACAAGAAATGAAGAAGACATTTCACGAAGAGGTAACATAGAGGGTTTTGAATTAGTCGCCGCCATACATTCGCCAGTATATGGTATTGCTACTTATATTAAGAACACCATCGACGACTATGAAGTGATTGAAAAACATATTTGTTTAGACACATTTATCATCACAATAAACATCCAAGGTATCAAAATCGTGAATATTTATAAACCACCAAGAACTGCATGGTCTAATGCAACATTGAGTTTCTACGAACATCCTGCATTGTACTTGGGAGATTTCAATAGCCATCATACCAATTGGGGCTATAACCGCACAGATCATAATGGAGAAACATTACAACATTTAATGTCTCAAAACAACTTTTCATTAGTTTTCGACGCTAAAGATCGTAACTCATTTCGATCTGCAGCTTGGGGTACATACTCAAATCCAGATCTGTGCTTTATAATTATCGAGTAATATAACATCATCTAATGGAATTCAAAGAAAAGTTTTAAATGATTTCCCCCATTCACAACACCGCCCAGTACTTGTGACAATTGGTTACTTTATACAAACTGTCAATTCGTGTAGTAAACCGAGATGGAACTTTCACAAAGCTGACTGGGAGGGTTTCAAATCGGAAATGGACTCTGTAATAAATGTAATTCCATCTTCAATCAATAATTATGATAGATTTACAAATCTTACAATTCCAATTGCGAAGAAGTATGTCCCCAGAGGCTATCGGTCTATTTATATTCCTGGTTGGAACGATGAATGTAATGAATTGTATAAAGAATATAAGAATTCTGGTAATATTAATACCGGGCAAGTTTTACTTGAAGCTCTTAATAAACAAAGAAAGAAGAAATGGATTAATAGAACAGAAGAGATAAACTTCACTCACTCAAGTAGGCAGGCATGGAGCTTGTTACGAAAGCTAGGATCCTGCTCATCATCATCTAAGATGAAATACAATACTAACGTAAATTCTATTGCTTCTAGACTTTTAAATGTTTCAAAAGCTCCATTGAATAAAGCCTGGGAGAAACAAATCAAAAGAAAAGTTAAGAAAGAGAAAAAACAGCTACCGATAGATAATCCCATCTCTAGACCATTTGAACTAGAAGAGTTAGATTCTGCTATAAATGCTATGAAGTGTAGAAAAGCTGCTGGATTAGATAACATTTATACGGAGTTTATCAGGAATTTTGGAGAAATAACACGTTCTTGGTTGCTCTGTGTATTCAATCAGATACTAATATCTGGATCACTTCCAAAAATTTTCCGAAAGTCTAAAATTGTTGCAGTGCTAAAACCTAATAAAGATGACACAGATCCTGCTAGTTTTAGACCCATAACCCTCTTATGTATCACATATAAGATTCTGGAGAGGCTAATATTGAACAGAATCGAACCAATACTTGAACCGCACATCAAGGTTCAACAGGCAGGTTTTCGCAAAAACAGATGTTGCACTGATCAAGTCTTAGCTCTAACAACTTTTATTGAAAATGGCTTTCAAAAACAGTTAAAAACATGTGCTGCTTTTGTAGACCTTTCAGCAGCTTATGATACAGTTTGGAGAGAAGGGATGATTTTAAAATTTATCAAAGTGATTCCTTGCAAGAAACTAGCTACTTTATTGAATAACATGCTGAGTAAGAGATGGTTTCAGGTTCATCTAAACGAACGAACTAGTCGCTGGAGGAAACTAAACGATGGCTTACCTCAAGGGTCGGTGTTATCGCCGATTTTGTTTAATCTCTATACAAACGATCAACCTGTGACAATATCTAAACAATTTATTTATGCCGATGATGAGGTCCTATCTGTCCAATGCAAGACCTTTGAGGAAGGCGAAAGTATCTTACAAAAAGATATCTGTGATCTTTTCGAATATTTCAAAACCTGGAGATTAAAACCAAATGCGAGTAAAACGGAAGTGTCCGTCTTTCATCTAAATAACAAAGAAGCTAATCGTGAACTAAAAATAGAAATAGAAGGGCAATTACTAACATTTAATCGAAATCCAAAATACCTAGGGGTATTTTTAGATCGGTCCCTTACATTCAGACATCATCTAGAGAAGTTATCACGGAAAGTTCGCACTAGAGTAAATCTAATGCAAAATTTAGCTGGCACTACATGGGGAGCAAGTGCGGATACACTGAGAATTTCATCGCTTGGCTTCGCCTTCTCTGCTGCAGAATATTGCTCTGCGGCATGGTACAAAAGCTCCCATGTACACCTGGTGGATAATCAGTTAAATCACACGATGCGAATAATAAGTGGCGCTGTCTCGTCAACTCCCTTACCGTGGCTTACAACTCTTTGCAACATAGCACCCCCTGACATTCGGAGAAAAAAGGCAATTTCACGTTTGATTAAGAAAACATTACACCTAGAGAATTCCATCCTTTATAATGTCATTAGAGATACTTCCATACATAGGTTAAAATCTAGAGAACCTATCCAAAAGCAACTCACCAAACTGGTTACATTTGATGAAAAAATAGCAGGGAAAGAATATTGGGTAAACTCTAAGGTTTCCAACAATGATCTCATTGAGGATCCAACTAAGAAAGTCGGTGGTTTCAACTTAAATCGGAAAGACTGGGTTACTTTAAATCGACTCAGAACTGGACATGGCAGATGTAATCATTTTAAAAAAAAATGGGGTCTTACTAACTCTTCTGATTGTGATTGTGGATGTTCCGACCAAACAATGTCACACAATGTAAGTTACTGCCCTGTGAGAAAATTTACAGGCACGATGCGTGAATTGAGTGATGCCGTATCTGATAGATCCCTTGATTGGCTGACAAATTTTGACTTACAATTGTAACCATGAAGGATAAATAAACCATACGATATATATATTGTCATGTTTTTTTTTGATTAAATGATAAGATTTAGTTTAATAAAATAAAATTATAATAAAAGTTATGATTATTTCGCCGCACGAAGGATCTTGAAATTGTATATAAAATTAAGTAAGTGATCGGGAATTGTTGTCCTAAAAAGAAGGAAGTTTAAGTTAAAATTCATCAAAAAATATTTATTTGCCTAATAAAATAAAGATGATGTAAAAATTATTTAATTTATTGTTAAACGATAAGGATGTTTTTAAAATCATAATATCCTTGAATGAAAGGACAAGTTGAATGATGATCGATGCCATTAATGATAATTCATAAAAAGTTAATTGTTAAAGTGCAATGTGAAGTTAAAATTAAGACTACACTCACCAAAATTGAATTTCCCGCATAGAATTGATTTTCAAAAATTGGCAATGGTGGTTTTGAAAGGAAGAAAGATAGCATTGCGGCCTGAGAAATGTAACAAGCATGTTGCTAAAGTTTACGTCTATTTTTGATAATATAAAAATTTTTGAAGAAATTTGAGAAAGATGCCGCAATCGTATTGAGAGGGTGTGCTAATCAGTTAAATTGGGAAGAGAACAAGAAAATTTACAATTAGACCTGCATAAAATTAAAATTAATAAATGATTCGATGCAGAACTACTGTGAGGAACCGATCAACATCTGTACCATGTAGATGGATCAACGCCACCGTAAAAACCAAACCGATCAACATCTGTACCATGTAGATGGATCAACGCCACAGTAAAAACCTAATTGTTAATATCAACGTAATGCAGGGTGAGAACAATATTTTAACATTATAAAATAAAAAAACATTTCTATAAAGTGTGTTCAAATTAAGAATTATTAATTGAATCATTACGTTAAATTTTTATAGATACTAAGCTGAAATAATTGCTAATTAATTAAAAATTAAAAATTTGACTGAATGGTATTCGCTATTCATTTAAATTTCCATTGTTGGAAATAATTTTAAAAAACATCTTGCGTGATAAAATTTTAACCAAATCATCAAGGTAAACATATTATTTGATGAAATTAATCAGTCGCTGTGTTCAAAATTTTCTTTAATAATTTTAAATAAATTTGTAAATTTACTTTACTTACTGATTTTATTATGCAGAAAGAGTTTCATGCTATATAAAAAATGGTTGTACCCAAAGACAAATTGAACTTTTATTTAAAAACTTATAAAATTAAAATTAACGCTGGGGTGCATCGCAATATGTAACATATTGTGGTGAAACAAATTAGTGTTTTTGTTTTTGTTAATTTTGAAAATTTTTATGTGTAAATAATTTTATTTGCACTGTACAAAAATGTTATTAATTTTAAGTTTCTTTTGATTTTATTGTGGTGGTGTGCTGTGGGATGGTGACTGCGGACGGCGAGGCCGGTCCAGTGTTTTCAATCGCTCCACATTATTGGCGAATTTGGAAAATTTTACAATAAAATTAAGTTGAAATTTAAGTGTTTTTCTTTTTAAGAAGTAAAAGTGCGTCTACTAGATAAAGAATTTGAGTTGTTTGGGTAAGCGAAACCAATCCTTTATTAAATTGGAACGCGGGAACACCATACTGGCATTTGCGGCGAGCACCTGGTTGACCGCAGCTGATAAACAAAATTTTACTCGAAATTTTACGTTACAATTTGGCATTTGTTTGTTTCATTTGAAAGCAAAGGCTCTACAACTTTTTGACACCACAACGGTGGAACCGACTCCTGAGAGTCTCACCTCCGACAATAAAGAGCTAGACCGGAGCAAAAATAAAGAGGTAGAAAAGGAAGTTGCTACAAGAAGCAACGTTCCACTACAACTTTTATTGGCGCCGCAACGGTTGGGGCTCGAAAAACGTGTGGGGCTCTGCAACCTTTTTGTCAAACCTACTTTTACAAGATGAAATGGTAATAAAAAACGAAAGGTGTCGTGGGACACCCGACAAAAGCGAAGCTTTTTACGCTATGTATAAATCAAATCCAATTATTATTATTAATATAATTTTGATATGTTAGTAAATTGTTATTAGGAAATTATTTTTTTAAATACAAAAATAGTAGTGGTATAGATATCTATTTATATTTCCTAAAATAAAATTTACATCCAAGTAGAAATTAACGTAAAAAATTAATTTCAAGTAAATATTGTGGTAAATTTAGCATGTAATACATAAAATGTAATACTATTATACAAAATCTAAACAAAACATTATAATACAGTACAGTCTCGGTAATCCGAACTAATAGAAACCTGGCCCCATTCGGATTACAGAGAAGTTCAGATTACTGGATCAAGTTAAAAAACGAAATTTTAAAAATAATTTTTATTTTAGAAATAAGCAAACCTCTATATAAAAAAACTAAATGGTATGCTGACTTACCAAAAAAGATTTATTGGAATTGAACCCGGACCGACAGGATGATAAGTCGTAACGCTTACCTCCTAACCACCGCGGTTACCTTGTATTTGATGCAACCGAGCAGGTATATGAACAGATATAAAATTTTCAAATTTGTTTTTTTCGAAAACGGCTTAGAGTTGCGCGCTGTCGCTTGGCCTTGAGTTTCTTATTACGAAGTACTTTTCTACCCCAATAGGGCTTTAAAATCCGTGACCCCAACGTCAAGCCCTCTCCTTGTTAGTTATCGAGATAAAAAAATGTCAAAATTACGTTTTTATACATTGAGGGTAATGCAAGATACGGGTTTGTCATTACTTCGACATTCAGAAATGTCAGCATCATTACAAAAATTTTCCAAAATATTTATGCAAGTGTTACAAATAAGTGTACCAAATTTTAAAAAAGTCCTGTTTTTAGTTTCCGAGAAAATTAAGATTTTATTCTAAAAAATAGCACAAAAGCTATCTAGATTTGATAGTTATCAAGAAAAGTTTTTTGAAATGTGTAAAAAAATAGTTTAACTGACCAAAACTTTTCAAATTAATAAAATTTATAAGTAAATTATTAAAAACTAAGTATTTTTAATAAAAAAAAAAACATATTTTCATTATTTTAATTATTAAAATTTTGTTTATTTGAAGTAGGCAGTGAATACATTATCTTATGTATTTATTTAGCATAGGGCAGAGTCCCCACCCCTCTTCTTAATAACCTTAAATACATACTACAAGAAAATTATCAGCCCGTAAATTAATTGCAAATTCCAGAATTTATATACGATCATCGGGGGGCAAAGTATTGATTTTAGGGAAAAAATGAAAGATACCTTTTCCATTGGATTCATCTTTTTCTTCGTATTATTTTTTTGCAAATGGAGGTCCGACGCTTATTAAGGGAGCTGCAGGGAAGAAAATTTCAAATAGTTTGGGTAAAAAAATACAGGTTAAAACCGAAACATTTAGAAAAAATCCAGCGACAAAAAGATTGTCCTTCTCGCGAGGATTCCAAATACCAAAAAAAAATTGAAAAAGGGAGATGTGAGCGGATTTGTAAAAGTCGCTTAAACCCGATCATCGCGGCGGGGGGGGTGACTTTTCCAACTTTTTTTATTTTTCTGGTTATATGTTCCCTCGACCACGTCCTCTGTCCAAATTTCCACGACCCCCGAAGAGCCTAAACATTTTCGCACGTGGTCATGAATCAGCCAATTAGGTCGTCACTGACGTCACTTCCGTTTGCTTTTTCGTCCCGTTCGCTTTTTTAAAAGCTTTATATTAACTTACCCGGGTATATATATAGGAGGTAAAAATCTTTCGGCTGCTTTTTAATTCACTTCTAGTCATCCAAACAAGCTGAAATTTGAAACACCGACTTGTATCTCGAGACATTTTAATCTATCAAATTTTGAAACCGATCTGATCATCCACCGCATAATTATCACATTTTCTATACAAATTTTGACACAAATCTATCTGCCGCGAAATCAAGTAAGCATGTGTCAAAATTAATTGACTTAGTTCAAGTGTCAAGTTAATGTCAGATAAATCTTTAATATTTCGGCGCTGAGTTTCACGAGTTAATAATTTTAATTAATGATTGTAATAAAACTTAAAAACCACAAAATAAAAATAAAGTAAAAAACAAGTTTTATAAAAAAAGCTTTATTGAATGAAGACAAATGAAAATTCTTTCTTCTATGTGTGCTCTTGCTTGGAACCGAATAGAGTATAAGTTTCTTGTAACATAATTTTCTTTTCAAACTTTAAAGCTTTGGTGGTGCCTTTCATAGACTTTTCTATAAGGAAGAAAAACGTATACCTACTTAGTAGATATCAACTTCGGCGAAAGTTATCGTATAATATGTGAAGCACCACCAAAGCTTTAAAGTTTGAAAAGAAAATTATGTTACAAGAAACTTATACTCTATTCGGTTCCAAGCAAGAGCACACATAGAAGAAAGAATTTTCATTTGTCTTCATTCAATAAAGCTTTTTTTATAAAACTTGTTTTTTACTTTATTTTTAGATTTTAGGTGCCGTGCGTTAAAAAGCTTCGCTTTAAAAAGTCAATTACTTGTAGTCAACTATTCAACTACTCATTATTGAGGTTGTTAAGAAGGAAATTTCAGTATATGAGAAGTTTGTGAAAATTTTACAGTATATTATTTGTATAATATTGAAAATTCTGTCAAAGTTTAAAGTTAATCTCTTCTTAGTTATCAAGATAAAAAATGACCAAGTTACGTTTTTACATTGAGGTAAATGCAAGATAGGTACGGGTTTGTCATTACTTCAACATTCAGAAATGTCATCATTACAAAAATTTGCCAAAATATTATATATTGCCAAGAAAAGTTTTTTGAAATGAGTAAAAAAATAGTTTAACTGACCAAAACTTTTTAAATTAATAAAATTATTAGTATTTTTAATTAAACAAAACATATTTTCATTATTTTAATTATTAAAATTTTCTTTATTTGTAGTTGGCAGTGAATACATTATCTTATGTATTTATTTAGCATAGGGCAGAGTCCCCACCACAGCTTATCCCCACCCCTCTTTTTGACAACCTAAAATACATAGTACAAGTAAATTATCTGCCCGTAAATTAAGTTGCAAATTCCAGAATTCATATACCATCCTCGCGGGCAAAGTATTGATTTTAGGAAAAAAATGGAAGATACCTTTTCCGTTGGATTCATCTTTTTCTTCGTATTGTTTATTTCCAAATGGAGATCCGTCGCTTATTAAGGGAGCTGCAGGAAAAAAAAGTTTCAAAAAGTTTGGGTAAAAAAATATAGGTTAAAACCGAAAAATTAAAAAAGAATCCAGCGACAAAAAGATTGTCCTTCTCGCGAGGATTCCAAATACCAAAAAAAAATTGAAAAAAGTTGAAAAATAAGGGAGATGTGAGCGGATTCGTAAAAGTCGCTTAAACCCGATCATCGGGGGCGGGGGGTGACTTTTCCAACTTTTTCGATTTTTCTGGTTATATGTGCCCTCGACCACGTCCCCTGCCCAAATTTCAAATTTCCACGACCCCCGAAGGGCCTAAACATTTTCGTACGTGGTCATGAATCAGCCAATTAGGTCGTCGCTGACGTCACTTCCGTTTGCTTTTTCGTCCCGTTCGCTATTTTAGATTTTAGGTGCCGTGCGTTAAAAAGCTTCGCTTTAAAAATAAATAAAAATGGAAATCTTGCAAGAAAAAATAAAAATATGGGAGATAGAAGCAAGGGAAGAACGGGAAAACCAAGAAGATGTGGAATAAGCAAATAAGGACAAAAAGGAAAATCTAGAAAATCGGGAAGAAATACAGAACAGATTTTACAAAGCTTATCATGAAAGGAGAGAAAGGAATACAAAAACAATTAATCTAATTATTGCAAGGATAAATAAAATAAAGGAAAACATAATGAAGATGCAGTTCATCTTAAATCGAAGGAAAAATTTGACGAAGAAGCGTAAGAAATTGCGAAAGAAATGGAAAGTGTCCTCATCTACCTATAGAAATAAACAAATCATAAAAAACATACCCAACACCTATAATGCGATGCAGAATACACCCTCTACTTCTGATGATGAGACTGTTCATGTAGCTCCTGAAGAATGTGCATCGAATATTAATAGAAACCTGAGGGCTGAAGAAGCTAGAAGAAGAAGCCAAAAACTTAGAAAAATGCGACTTAAAAAAATGAAAAAAAAGGATGACACGATCTCCAAACTTAAGACAAAACTGAATTCACAACGACAAAAATATCGAAGATTAAAGCAGAAAATGAGAGCCTTTACGAAGGTTAGTGAATTGACTTTAAAAACTAGAATTGAAGAGATGGCTGAAGACGTAACACACAAAAAAGAAGAATTTGTGAAAAAAGCGCTATTTGGCGAAGTAATGAAAACCCAACTTGAGGAAAACTATTCTCAAATGAAAACTCATCAAGACAGGTTGAGGTTCAAACGCGCTGTTTCTGGAAAAATAGTTGATAAATACAAACTATGGAGAATAAAAACTAGAGCTATAACATACAAAAAATGTGGACATAATTGCACTAAAAAAAGAAAAACTGAGAATAGTCTAAGATTACGAAAAAAAATTGAATATTATTTTGAAGACGACAGCAATAGTCGCCAATCGGCCGGAAAAAGGGAATTTATAACCCGAAATAATATAAAAAAACAAAAACGTTACCTGTTGGATACATTGAAAAATATTCATAGCAAATTTTTGAAATCGGAACCTATAAAAATCAGTTATTCGATATTTTGTCGTTCACGACCATTCTGGGTTGTACCACCTACACTTTCGGGCCGCGATACATGTTTGTGCATTGTGCACGAAAACATTGATTTAAAACTTGCTGCTCTGAATAGTGAGAAGATCCTGGCCTTCAGCAATTATCAAACAATGCTGCAGATTCTTTGTTGCGACCGTTATTCTGAAAGATGCTTAGGAAGAACATGTACCGAGTGCTGCTTAAAAAAGTTACCTTATGAGAAATTTGATATTAATAAATTAATTTTATACAAACAATGGCTAAATAAGAAAGAAGCAATAATAGATCATAAAACAAAAAAAGAGCGCTTTGTTTCCAAATATAGAAAAGAAGAAAATGAAATCGTCCTACGAGATCTTATCCTGAAACTAGAGAACGATGTCCAGAAGTTTTTCCAACATGAACTGAATATTGTTCACCAATACAATGCGATCAAATCGCTTAAAAAATCACTAACTGAGAAAGATGCCATTATACACATGGATTTCTCGGAAAATTACGCTACAAAATATAATCAGGAAATTCAATCTGTTCATTTTGGTGGTTCACGTACTCAAATCACTCTGCATACTGTAGTCGTCTATCTTAAAGAGTCTATTAATTCGTACTGCACAATTTCTACGAATTTAGCCCACAATGTTGGGGCAATTTGGGCACATTTGAAACCAGTGCTAGCAGCTTTACCGCTTACTGTTGAAAATTTACACTTTCTGAGCGATGGCCCTGTAACTCAGTACCGGAATAAAGCAATGTTTTTTATATTGTGCTGTAAATTGAGTGAACTTTATCCGCGATACATTAAGTTCTCCTGGAATTACCATGAAGCCGGGCATGGCAAAGGGGCGCCAGATGGCATAGGTGCTACCTGTAAAAGAACGGCTGATCAAGTCATAGCTACCGGAGGTGATATTACTAACCTGAAAGAATTTATCGATGTTATTAGTGAGAGGTGTCCTACAATTAGAACTACTGTTATTGAGGGAAGCGACATTGATAGAATGAACAATGTAATTAACGAAAACCAATCTAGATTGGTTGCTTTTAAAGGAACACTTTTGGTTCATCAGGTAATTGGAAATATTTATCATTCCAACCGACTTGTAATGAAATCGCTTAGCTGCTTCTGTAATCCTGACGGGTGTGATCATTATAAGCTGGGTATTATTAATTACAAGCAAGATATTCGTCTGGACGCTTCGACTGTGTTTACTGATTCTGAAGAAGATATAGCCGTTCCGGGAATCAGTGATATTTTAAAGGATAAACTGCAAGATAGTTACAGTAGCGGAGAATATGTTTTAGTCAAGTTTCTTGTGAGAAAAACTGAATACCATTATGTTGCGGTATGTTCTGGTTTTGATGAAGAAGATGGCGAACTGAGAGTGACTTTTCTGAAACTTTGTAATAGCGATGGTACTCTATTTAAATTAGACGCTAAAGATATTGCAGACGTGTCTGTTGACCAAGTTATTAAAAAATTGCCAGTTCCAAACCTGCAGATGAAAGGGAAAAGGGTATTTTATAAGTTTAATGAGTCTGTTGATGTTTTTGAAAGGTAATTCCTTCGAAAAAGAAATGCACATAGTTAAAGAATTCAAAAATTCCAACATGTCGGCATATCTTTTGTTACAGCTAATTTTCTTTGTTAATTTCTTTTGTTAATTAGTTTGGTATTCATTTGTTAATATCCGTTCTATGTTAAACAATGTTGTACTGTTGTGCAATTTATGATAAAAATATAATTTTTTAATATATTGCATTTTTTCATCAGTCCCCTGATCGACACGTCAGTCCCCTGAAAATCATTTTCAAATAAACTCGAATAATATTGGAAATACTGAATAAAGTGACTGTCCCTTTCTGATACTATACAATTATCATATTTTTTACCAAATCTATGTTAAACGACATAATTTTATCACCATAAAGCATTGGTACAATTTTATCTAAAAAGTTACCCAATTTTCGTAGAACCACCCATATAGTAAAATTATATTACCAATAGTAAATTATCGGTTTATTATTTTTTTAATCCGTTATTTTATTCAGAATAAATCGAATAGAGGTTTTCCGTGATTGGTGAATTTAATAGTACTACTATTAATACTACTACTACTAATACTAAAATGACTACCATTCTACCTTTAAATCCGATAGCTGTTCAAGAGTTATTAGGTAGGGGAGCGGCCAGGGGGGCCGCTTTTGCCTCTTTTGCGAGCAATTCTTCTTGGGCCTTACGCTTACTTGCAGCCCTGCGCCTGTATGCCTCCGCATGCATATATTCAATGCGCCGAATGGGATCTTCGTGGTAATTTTTTAATGCCTCTTTGAACGATTTCAGTCTTAACTGTCTCAAGAAACAACTTCGTGACCAATTGTCTGTTCTTGTCATCGCGGCAATTAATTTTACCTCTGCTTCAACTTCCTTTGCATATTCGTATGAATCCATTATGGTTATAAAAGTCAGCTGCTGTTAAATTTACTTGTTTTAATTTGGGTTTTACTTATATAGTGTAAGAATGTGGTTATCAGATTATTTAAGATTATCTTCTTAAATTCAATCAGGAGGGTACTATTACAAAAGTCAAAGAACTGCGGTCAACCGAATTCCACTTTTTTCTAGTTCAAGCAGAAGTGGTAGCTGTATAGAAGCCTAAGAACTAAGGTAATCCGAGTTCCACCTTGTTATTACAATAATTTCAAATCATTACGTACTATGGATACAACAGATAGGCGACGAGGATGAGATTTTCGATTTATGTGTAGAATCTAGGAAAGGGAAAATGCCGTCTACACCACCACGTGGAACAGCAACACCTGAAATAACTGAAATTTTTAGATTTTACTCAAGAATTCAAGACAGGCCTGTAGCCAGGATTTCATTTTGGGGGGGGACACTTGTAAAAAGTAAAATATTTGGTAGCTTCCCTTCTGAGAATTTGTAATGTTGTAAACAAAGAGGTGGAGTAAGGCGAAACCCCCACGAGCGCCGCAGGCGCGAAAATTTGAGTTTTCAAGGTCAACAGGGTTTATAGGTTAGAAATTTTTGAAGGTATTATTGTAAGACTAATAATATAACTACAAAATTCCAATGAAATTGTTACCAAATAAATGCTTTTAATAGCTACGACAAAGGAATTAAATAAGCCTTAACTCATAATTTTAATAATAATTTCATGTAAATCGGGCCCTTTTTCTTGCAGGGCCCAGGGCGGTGCTCCCCCCTTTAATTTGCCACTGATCCCTATGAATTTCATGAACGCTAGACCGTTTAGCATTTCTTTACTTGTAGAATTTCTCTAATAAGTTTTCATTCCATTTAATTTAGAAAAACTTCTCTCGGAGGTTGCTGAAGCCACTGCTAATATTTTAATCTTAACAGCAGAACAGCTATTATGTTTACGGTTCATGGTTTTTGTATTAAATTAATTCCATGCTTTTCAATTAAAAAAGGATGGATAGGGTTGACCTATAAGCCTACAAGGTAAACAACATTAAGGGACAGTTTTTCAATTGTGAGTTAAACTAAGTTCAAGGGTTAACCTACGTTTGTGACCAATCAGAATGGTCCTAAACGTCTTTAAACCAAGTTCAAGAGTTAACTCACAATTGAAAAACTGGCCCTAAGTACGGCAAATATATTTGGAAAAAAGAACTTTTTCCAACTTTAAAATAGAATACCAACCTATTTTATTTTCGGAATTCAAAATTTTTTTTTCTAAACATTTCGGGGGGGAGCACGTGCCCCCAAGTGCCTCCCCTGGCTACGGGCCTGATTCAAGAAGATGACGTGTCAATTCAAGAATATCTAACAACATAACAAAAATTGGCTCGTCATTGCAATTTCGACACATATACCTGGGAAAAGCAATCCGTAATCAATTAGTGTGGACTACAAAATGAAATAATACAGAGACGATTACTAGAGACAAAGAACCTGACATTGCAACAAGCCATCGAAATTTCTACAAGTTTGAAAACATCTCTAATGCTGGGTTTCACAAAAGAGGTTTAAAATTCAATCTAGGATTATAATATTCAAACAATATAACAACAATGCATTTTAATTGTTGTAACTATGGTTATAATTTTAATCGCAGTTTAAATTTTAAGATACCTTTATGAAACCCACCATTAAAGAATCAAATAACTTACACCGAAGAAATACTGTAGTAAACTTTGTACAAAATTATGTCAAGTGTAAAACGTGTAAATTTTGTACTAAATTTTTTCAAAAAACTGTGTGTGACACGTAGTTAGGAATATTTGTTTGAAATTTCTCAAATGTCAAAATAATAAATGGATCAAAATTGTTTTATCTGCTACATGTGCTACGATAATAACAATAACTGCTGCGGTTGCTATTTTAAAAGGGTTAAACGAACAATGTGGGTTCAACCATAATGTTTAAAGCGAAGAATTGAAGGAAGAGGTATCTTAAATAATATGTTGAACTCGGAATTGAAAACTGAAGACAAATCGGCATAATACTAATTTTCTTCGTCTTGCCAGCGTACAATTTAGTTATTTATTAGCTTTAATTGAGAGTGATATAAATAAATCAGCGTTTTAACTCTTCTCGTATAACATATTTTAGAGGATCTAATTTATTGGTATATTCATTTTAATTTTGCTTTAAATTTAAATCAAACAAAAAAATGTTTAGCAATGGAATTCCAACTTCCTCTTCATCCCAATCAAAAGAGTTTTCCACACCTTTCAAATCCTAGGAGGTCATAGCAGGCGTATATCCTCTCCGTAAAGATTTACCGGATTATAAAAACCCGGACCGCAAAAAATCAAGTGTAATCCACTAACTACTAACTCATTTTAATTCTATCTTCTTCTTCAGGTGCCGTTTCCGCTATGGAGTTTGGCAATCATCATTGCAATTTTTAGTTGGGTTGATGCACACTTATTATCATTCTTTCACATTTCCCAGCCAAGATGTCCGTTTTCGGCCAACACTTTTCTTCTCCTGAATTTTTCCCTGCAGTACTTGGTATTTATGTCGTCTCATCACGTGGCCCAAGTATTCAAGCTTCCATCTTTTGATGGTCATTAGAATTTCCCGTTCTTTTTCCATTCTTCTGAGAATCTTCACATTCGTCACACTATTTATTTCTACATACGGGCAAAAAAATTTATTTATAAGACCCCGCACAATTTCACTCGCACATTTGGTACGATAAAATAGAACAATTTTATTTAAATTTAGTACAAAATTTATACGTTTTACACGTCACATAATTTTGTACAAAGTTTGTACTAAATTTTGTACAAAATTAACGTATGTGTCAAACAGCCTTTAGAGAAAATGGTTCCACTTCTACAGGACAAAATTTTACTTGCTATCGGTGTGGATCAAATTTTCATTTGGCAAATAAATGCAGACTCAAAAAACTTGACTAAAGACACTATCAGTGAACCCACGACTAGTCAGACCGCCGACAACTTTCATACCTCTCATAAGCGTTTGTTCTATAATCATATCTGACCATGTTCCAGTCCAGAACTTTTCCGTGCGCCTTATGGTGAAATATCCATCGTCGACAAATTTCCGATATTCATTAATATCCATGTTACTTTCTAAGTTAAGCATATCTTGGAGATACATGTGACACGCTTTGGCAGTGACCACTTGCGTGGAAAAACGGAAGCATTTTCTCGATGGTTTTTAAATGACCCTTCCAGTCTCCTACTCTCTCAGCTTGTATATATTGTTTAATTAAAGTAACCATATTGAAGTATTGGATCCACAATTTGGCAGTTGGACCATTTTTCTCTACTTTCAGTAAGTAATACTTTACCTTCTCGCAAATTACTTGAATTACAGGTGCTCTGAAAATTTGTTCTGAAGTCGGAGGGTTACCATGAAAATCACACAACATATCCTGTATATTATTGAACACTGTTCAGCAGTGGTGAAATCTATGTCTTTAAATAATATTTTTGCGAGGGCTAATTGAGTAAGCAGGTGTCCTCTAATCGCACGTGCATAGGCATGACCTGTTAGCATTTTTTCGACTGACAATGGTGCGTAAATTAAGCTCATTAACTCTTTTAGTCCACTTCCTGCCACGATGAAGCCGATACTACCAAGAAACGACATGAGGAGATGAAATCCCCCCAACCTTACAACAACATTAGCGAGATGTGAATCTTTACCCATCGCAGATATTATATCACGGGCTTTTGAATAGAGAGGCTGATCAAATGTTACAAAAGTTATTTTAACACCTAATTTTTTTGATTTCTCTACACCTGAATTTAATGCAGTATAAATTGTATCGTAATTACCGGGTGGTGAATTTACAAAAGGCAGGCAAATTATTCTGGATTTCTCTGCCTTATTCGCATTTGTTATGATATCCATAAATCCTCTCCATCCAGGAATATGTGCCATCTCGTTAAATTTACCACACATCCAAAGAACATCAGGTAGAGCTGGAACCGGAATGTCTTCTTCTAAAGATGCCAAGCATGGTAGATCTTCGATAGTGATATCTCGCAACCCCCTTCCATCAATATTTTCGAAACTTTTTATTGACATTACACCTCGTTTACCAATATTTGTCGCATTTGGCATTTCTTTGAGTTTTTTAATAGGTGAACCAGGAACAACTGCGCTGGATGGAGTAACGCATTGAATTCCCCCCATACTATGGAATGTATTAAGACCGTCAACTGTACTTATATTGAAATCTGCATTATCATAAATGAATTAGGAAAATGTTCCTGGTATAATTTCTGTTTCAGGATGTAGAGTCGCCGATGCTTCCAGCAGTTGTGCTTCATTATAAGATGCACTAATGCCCAAGTTTGCTAACAGAGTGACCAAATTTTTAGATGCATATTTTCTGTATAGAAATGTAGCAACGCTAACTAATAGAGTGGAGAGAAAATATCGCATGTCTAACTGCAGTGATAATGGCGTGAGCAATAGCAATACATTTTCGTTCGAGTGGTTGCTTTTGACATTTTCTCTTTTTCACTATTACATTTTTCAAAAATACATCGAGAGTTGATGGAATACATACGTTTATGTCGTTCAGAAAACTGTCGCTGGAAGAATATGTGGATATATCATAAACCTTGGTGCGAATATCTTCTCTTATAATAGCAGCAGCTGCCTTTACAACTCGAAGCCGTTCTTCCTTTTCGCCTCTGTTTCTGTTATGATACCAATGATCGGACAAAATTTTGTGCCCAGTATTTTTAAAGCAGACAATTGAAATCTTTTTCTTATTCCTAGTTATAATAATGTCATCGCCATACTTTTCCAATAGTTTCTGTTTTATCGTTCGTTCAGCAGGAACATACCCGTCAAGCAGGTTTAATGAATCTGGCATCGCAAATTGCCATTCATCCGTATTTTCAATGAAATCAAAAATTACCTTCATAGCATCCGTCACGTCTTTCAGATGTGGACGACCGCTTTTTTTTCCCGTCCTTGGCCTTTTGAAAAACTTCACACTGCACACCCCATGATAAATGGCCTCAGCAGCCACCAAGTCCACTACACTTTCAATACGTTCCGTTACTTCCTGACCCCACTTATCATTTCTTTTTCTTGCTGCATCCAACACACTCTTTGTGATATACAAACTCTGAACAGAATACACTTTAATACGCCTACTGATTTTCTTCTTTTTTCATTCTCGTGAAACGCCGAATCTATCCTTTCTCCACAGTAAAAACAATTAATTTCAAAATCAAAAACAGGGACAAAAGATCGTAGTTTGGTTTTAACTGGGATACTATGTTCAGATTCTGTATTCTTGTCGATCAGTTTTTTTAATGCAGCTTTGATGTTGTCTTTGTGGGTATAGATTTTTCTACACAACACGTGCACAGTTACAGTTTTCCAAAACTTTAGTTTTTCATTATTTCCGTCCCTTCTCTCCTCACTCGATTTACGTCAAGTATGCAGTCCCTTTTCCTTTACATTAACAGTAGCACCAACATATAAACTATCCTCGCAAATAAAACATTTTTCACGATCACTCATTTTTAATTTATAACGCACGACGCGACGTTCTGTACAAAACTGACGAATATTGCATACCTACATACATACATCAATGTTGCTGATAGTACTCGCTGCAAAATACCACATGCACCGACAAAATTCTTCACATTCTCAAATAGTGCTTTAGAAGCAATATTTATCAACTATTTTTATCAAAAATATTAATTTTATAAACTTTTGCTAAAGAAAATGAACAAAGAACTTGATAATATAAATATTATTTACCAATGTTGAGATTTAGTGCTTGTTCACAATGTACGTAAAACGTAAAACCTACATAAAACATACATAAGACGTAAAGTTGAACATATGTAAAATCAATGCAATGTTCACAATGTGCTTACAGAGCTTTTACGTTTACGTAGTTTTTATGTTCAAATTTCGTTTATGTATGTTTTACGTAAATCTTATATATTCAAGTGAAATTTGTGGTTTGAAGTTGGTAGTGTTTGGGTACAAATTGAATTAATTTGACATAACATAATTTTTATCAATTAAAGTCCTTAAAATAAGTTTATTTGTTATTTATTGATTTAATTTAGAATTGTGAACTTATATTTTAAGCAAATAAGTGCCAAAATAATTAATTTGATGCAATTTTATTTTCAATAGTTTGAATTTAAAAATATTTTTGGTCGATTGCGCATGCGTATGTTGACATAATTATTACGTACATTGTGAACAATTTTACGGCTTATGTTGGTTTTATGTACAAATTACGTTTTGCGCTTATGTACGTTTTATGTCTTACGTACATTGTGAACAAGCACTTAATCATTTTCTCTGTTGGTGCAAATTTGAGACAGCCACTATGCTGTATATATATATATTGCGATGCACCCCAGAGTTAATTTTAATTTTATAAGTTTTTAAATAAAAGTTCAATTTGTCTTTGGGTACAACCATTTTTTATATAGCATGAGACTCTTTCTGCATAATAAAACCAATAAGTAAAGTAAATTTACAAATTTATTTAAAATTATTAAAGAAAATTTTGAACACAGCGACTGATTAATTTCATCAAATAATATGTTTACCTTGATGATTTGGTTAAAATTTTATCACGCAAGATGTTTTTTAAAATTATTTCCAACAATGGAATTTTAAATGAATAGCGAATACCATTCAGTCAAATTTTTAATTTTTAATTAATTAGCAATTATTTCAGCTTAGTATCTATAAAAATTTAACGTAATGATTCAATTAATAATTCTTAATTTGAACACACTTTATAGAAATGTTTTTTTATTTTATAATGTTAAAATATTGTTCTCACCCTGCATTACGTTGATATTAACAATTAGGTTTTTACGGTGGCGTTGATCCATCTACATGGTACAGATGTTGATCGGTTCCTCACAGTAGTTCTGCATCGAATCATTTATTAATTTTAATTTTATGCAGGTCTAATTGTAAATTTTCTTGTTCTCTTCCCAATTTAACTGATTAGCACACCCTCTCAATACGATTGCGGCATCTTTCTCAAATTTCTTCAAAAATTTTTATATTATCAAAAATAGACGTAAACTTTAGCAACATGCTCGTTACATTTCTCAGGCCGCAATGCTATCTTTCTTCCTTTCAAAACCACCATTGCCAATTTTTGAAAATCAATTCAATGCGGGAAATTCAATTTTGGTGAGTGTAGTCTTAATTTTAACTTCACATTGCACTTTAACAATTAACTTTTTATGAATTATCATTAATGGCATCGATCATCATTCAACTTGTCCTTTCATTCAAGGATATTATGATTTTAAAAACATCCTTATCGTTTAACAAAAAATTAAATAATTTTTACATCATCTTTATTTTATTAGGCAAATAAATATTTTTTGATGGATTTTAACTTAAACTTCCTTCTTTTTAGGACAACAATTCCCGATCACTTACTTAATTTTATATACAATTTCAAGATCTTTCGTGCGGCGAAATAATCATAACTTTTATTATAATTTTATTTTATTAAACTAAATCTTATCATTTAATCAAAAAAAAACATGACAATATATATGCTATAGCATTTTAAATTTTTGTCGTGGTACGTCTGTGTACAAAAGGAGGGGGGTATTTAAACATTAAGTTTAAAAATTTATTTTATTTATATTATAATTTTAAAATTCGCGCTAGCTGGCGAACCTGACGCTAACTGGCGAGGAGATAATGGCTTTTTGCCAAGATGGCCGAGGGGCATCAAATACAATTTTTAAGCCCCTGAATTTTGATTTGTATTTTGAACAATCAATAAAATAAAAAAAAGTGAATTTAAGTGAACAGATGATTGTGTTTAATATTTGATATTTTAAATTAAAAATTGGAAACAGAAGAACTAGAAGCTGTAGGTGTTGATTAAAAGATAAGGTAAAGATAGACAAAACGTGAAATTTTGATCGATGATTTGGAATGAATTTAATGGTGCTCAAATTTTTACACAATATTTTAAATAAATCTAAAGGAACGACGGAGTTTAAATGATAAGAGAACAACTGCATATCGGCATAAAATTCTATTTAAGGTCGTGATTTTATAAGTGGGAGACATAAGCTCCTCCTCTTTATTTACTGACCGATAGTTGCGTTTTAAAAATTGAACGTGAATCCCAACAACCTATTTGCAGATCTCTTGATTTGTTTTCAAGAAATAAATTGTTTGTCTTTGCTAAACTAGAATTGTAAATTGTAACATTTTTATTAGCCTAATTATACAAAAATATTATTGCTTAGTTTTTTATAATAAAAAATCTTGGAGATTAATTACTTCTTATACAATGTTCATTATACAAAAATCATTTAAAAATACAGCGCTCTCTGCTTTTCTAAAGCTCCACTAAAATTTTAGCAATCTGTAAATTTCAATCAAATGTGCTGCAATAAAAATATCGAAATTGATCAGAAAATTATTTGACGAAACGTCGAAGGTTGCTTCGAAAATAAACCGAACTTTTAAATTTTTTAGTTTTAATCGAAGGATATATATATTTGCGGTTGTTCTAAACGAATTTTTAAGACGATCTGATTTAAAACAACTTTTAAAAAAAATAAAATCTGTGTAAAATTGTATCAACTATTTTTCGGCTGTTTTGAAAACTATCGAATTTTTAAAAGTAATTATCCGATCGACTAGAAATTTTCTTTAGAACAGTTGTTGAAGTTTTAATATTCTAAAAATTGAAAAACAATCAAGAAATTATGTTTCGTTTTGCAAATTCTTACGACGTTATGTTGATTTTTGTTTCCTATGCGCTCCCATGTGCATGAGAGAAAAAGTACTATGCATTTTCTGTCTCACTTATGCCAGCCTTAACGTTCGATTTTTAAAAGGTTAAAACTAGCCGGACAAAATTATAATGGGAGAATTGTTTTTCCGGTAAAAACACAAAAAATAATAAAATTTGAAATCAGTAAAATCACGTCAATACATACAGTAACCTAAAGAACCTTTAATGTGCCCAAATACTTAAACTGCTTATTACAAGAATTTTTAGTATTAAACTGAACTGCTTTGAGCTCCCCTCAAAATTTACAAAATCAGACTTATTCCATTTTGTCAATTTGCCACAGATTGGTCCATAATCATAGCATACTTAATTTAAAAAAAAGCCATTTTTTCGAGGTGAGGGTGCTAGGTTGACGTCAATTCAGCACCCTCGCCAAAGATTTCTCTTTTATCGCGAAACCGTTGTTGTCCGAAATTCGCGAATGCTGTCCAAAATTAGTCCATAATTATGTCATACTTAAGGTTGTTAAGAAGTGGGGTGGGGATAAGCTGTGGTGGGGACTCTGCCCTATGCTAAATACATAGGATTACAGTGACTTTATAGAGACAGTGGCGACACGAGAGCTTAAACCCCGCCCATCCGCCATGTTGTTGCAAATTTAAATTAGAAATGTATGCTAGAGAATAGTAAAGTATACTCAAACACGGACGTAGCTATAACTTTTATATGGGGGGGGGTTCAACACCGTACTTTACATAGAGCCGGATTAAGGGTATGTGAGGCCTGAGGCTAACTTCTTTGGAAGCCCCTTGACTTGCATGGTCTGACAAAATGCGCCGCAGGCGAAAATTTTTGATATTTCAAGTTCAACCGCGCTTAGATCAAAAGTAAAATTAAAAAAAAATAATAATTATTATACATACATAGTACTTTATTATACTATTTTTTATAAAACACAGATGTACATTAACATTTTAAAAGCATTTTTTTCTTACTTAAAGAAAGAGTCCAGCAATTTTTTGAGGCTCCAAAAATTTGGAGGCCCGAGGCTGCAGCCCTCTTAGCCCCTCTTTAATTCGGCTTTGACTTCACAATGATAAACCAGCTTTTGCCAGTGACTTCGTTAACGCCATAAAAAGTTAGAGCTGTAAACCACAATAAAATCTATCAAATGGATATTAAAAATTGCATGAATATGTTGGAATCTGTGTCATAGAAAATGGGTATTTGACTAAAATTTGCGTAGTTGCTTATGCTAAGGGGGGGGACCCCCCAAACCCCCCCCTTATATACGCCCGTGTACTCAAATATTAAGTTTTTTAAACTACATTTAAACAAAATATATATCATAATTTTTATTAATTTATTTATAATTCACAATAAATTACCACACTGAGAGAAAAAAGATGGTAAATTGAACGAATCTTAAATGTTGAGTTTTTTCGTGTTGAATTAATCAAAATTGTGTTGAATGAAACAATTTTTAGTTGTTACAAGAAATTCAAAAATGTTCTTTTAATATTTTATTTCTGTTAAATAAATATTTGTTGATTTAATGTTTATAATGAGTTCGAATAAGCTTCAACGATGTTATCGTTGAATTAAAAAATTAGTTCGATTGGAAGAAAACGAATACTATTCTTGAACGAAACTATTATTTTGTATTGCTGTAGCATTTTATTATGTCATTTCAATGTAAAATTTGATTAAACCAAGAATTTTAATCGAGAATCCCTTTATTTTACTTATAAAATGATAAAAACTTTTATTTTGTGCTTAAAATGTATTGAAATCAATGTAAACAAACCAAAAGTTTGCAACAACATGGCTGTCGATACCATGTGATCCAAGCAGCCAATCAAAAATCGGACCCCTCGTGTCGCCACTGTCTCTATAAAGTCACTGTACATAGGATAATGTATTCACTGCCAACTTCAAATAAACAAAATTTTAATAATTAAAATAATGAAAATATGTTTCTTTTGATTAAAAATACTTAGTTTTTAATAATTTAGTTCTTAATTTTATTCATTTAAAGAGTTTTGGTCAGTTAAACGTTATTTTTGCTCATTTTAAAAAACTTTTCTTGATAGCTATCGAATCTAGATAGCATTTCTACTATTTTTTTGAATAAAAACTTAATTTTCTCGGAAACTAAAAACAGGACTTTTTTGAAATTTGCTACACTTTTTTGTAAGACTTCTCTCAATATTTTGGCAAATTTTTGTAATGATGACATTTCTGATGTCGAAGTAATGACAAACCCGTCCCGTGCATTTACCGCAATGTAAAAACGTAACTTTGATATTTTTTATTTCGATAACTAAAAACAGGAATAAGTTCAAACTTTGCCAAAAGTTTCTTTATTACGCAAATAATATACTGTAAAAATTTCAAAAACTTTTCATTTACTTCGATTTCCTTCTTAACAACCTTAATTAAAAAAAAAAAGTCATTTTTTCGAGATGGGGGTGCTAGCTTAACGTCAACTCAGCACCCCCACCAAAGATTTATCTTTTATCGCGAAACCGTTTTTGTCCGAAATTCGCGAATTCTGTCCAAAATTAGTCCATAATTAACGCATATTTAATTTAAAAAAAAGTCACTTTTTCGAGGTGGGGGTGCTAGCTTGACGTCAACTCAGCACCCCCACCAAAGATTTATCTTTTATCGCGAAACCGTTTTTGTCCGAAATTCACGAATTCTGTCCAAAATTAGTCCATAATTATGGCATATTTAATTTAAAAAAAAGTCAGTTTTTCGAGGTGGGGGTGCTAGCTTGACGTCAACTCAGCACTCCCACCAAAGATTTATCTTTTATCGCGAAACCGTTGTTGTCCGAAATTCGCGAATGCTGTCCAAAATTAGTCCATAATTAGTCCATAATTATAGTATAAAAATTTTTCTATTTTGAAGAGGTGGGGGTGCTAGCTTGACCAGGGTCAAATTGGGTGATAAATTTTAGTCAACAGAATAGGTACACTAGATTAAGCTAATTGAGATCCTACCGGAATTCCATGAATATAAAAGTATATATGAATGATAGTTAAATTTAAATTCTTACAATTAATTTACAAAAAATTACATAAATAATGTCCATGCAGCAAAATGAATTGACTATTTAATTCCGCCAAATACAAAAATATATAAATGAAATAGTTTTTCAGTACAAAACTGTACAATTTACTCACGGTTGTAATCCTGGGACTGCTGTATGAGAGTTCAAAGCATAGTATTTCCAAATTGATGGAATCTTTTAATGACGAAGTTGGCAACTGGTCCTGATCATGAATGCTCGAAATTCTTGTGTAAAATATCCTCCCGAGGGAGTGGAATTCATTCAGAATTGATCGGTTGTTGATCCTTACCGTAGTGGGCAGTAGTTGTACAGGGTTACTCCGGCGATCAAGAATTTTTAAAAATTTTTCTAAGTCCCACAACACAGTGAACTGCGCATGCGCCAATTCCGCGCAATAAAGTTTCATATATTTTAATTATGAGGGATATTAATTATCCACTAATTATATAAAATACATAATATTATATTTTAATTGAGATGATTATTAATTTATAATTATTTAATTACATTACGTATTATCCGTCTTATATAAAAATATACTGTCTTTAAAATTAAAATTTCATTGTAATTATTTTGATCGCCTACGGCGATGTCACATTAGTGACATTCCATTATTGTAAAATTGCAGTCAAAATCAATTAGTATCGTTTCTACTTTCTATTATATTTATCATAAGGTAAAAGGTATAGGTACCTCATTATGTGAATACCGTTTCTAAAATTGCTTTTAATATTTAAATCTATTAAAAAATCATTTACAAAAACTAAATACCGTTTCGAACAAACCTATCTATGTAGGCATGAGTGTTTTAGATTTATCAAAAACTAAGCTATATGAGTTTCATTACGAGTAGGTACATGCAGAAAAACTTCCAATCCAAAGTGCTTGACTGCGATAGCGACTTTCTAATATATGAAATTCGATGCCCTGATATATACGACAGCATTAAAAAAGACATTTCACGGTTTGATACTAGTGATTATGTTATAAATAATCAATTTGGTATTCCATGTGTTAATAAAAAAGTTTCGGGATTAATGAAGGATGAGAAAAATGGTAGAATTATGACCGAATTTATAGGTCTCAGATCTAAACTGTATATCATACGTGTTGAGGGTAAAGATTTCATTAAAAAGCTAAAGGTGTTAAAAATTATATTGTTAAGAACCAAATTTAGAATGTTTAATTAACAATAAGGTTATTTTAAGGAAACAAAATAGTATAAGATCTGTAAATCATAATGTTCATAGTATCTCTCAAACAAAAATTGGCTTAAGTGCCGATGATGATAAACGATTCTTGATGTCACACACATCCGACGCATTAGCATGGGGGGACATTATAAATTAATAAATAAATAAATATATAAATAATTAAAAGTTTTTTATTCAAAATCTTATATATAGATATATATATACACTAAGTATAATAATTATTTTTGAATTGAGTATTTAGATATCCATGTAGATTTTTTCATAACCTCGGCAAAATTTTTATTATAAAACTCTTCTCCATCATCAGTTTGTAAATTTTTGGGTTTTCTTCCATTCGTAAGAATTGAAGACATTGCATTCATGACTTCTATACCAGTTTTTGATTTTAGGGGGTATGTCCATAAAAATTTAGAATAACAATCGATAACTAATAGAATATATTTATAACCACTATTATATTTGGAATAAGGTATGAATTCGGCTAAATCTGCCTGCCAGAGATCGTCAAAACCTCTAATTATTACACTTCTACGGGGAAAGTTAGCACTTCTATGAATTTCGTCTACAATTACACGTTTCGACATTATTTAGAGAAATGTTATGTATTTCATGAGTTATTGCCGATATAACTATCAACTATACTCCTAAAACCAATTGTTTGATCAATTGTTTTCTTAAAACCATTCAGTCTAGTATTACAAGCATTTTTAAATTCTTTTAAATCTCTCTCAATAGACTGTTGATATTTATCAAAAACATCTTCTCTTGCAGCCTCGATAGTATTATGCTCCAACACCCATTGATCAATTTTTTTTACATCCTCAGAAGTATTTTCAGATTTTCTCTCAATAGTATCAATACGTTGTTTTAGAGACGCAATATACAGCACTATTGTATCCACATATTGTTTATTAACAGCATCGAATTCTTCAACCCCGCCTGCTAAATTTGTTATTCTTTTACTTTGCATATCATAGTCACGATTTTTAGTAAGTTTAAATCCGATACCCTTTTCACCCTTGGGACCCTCCTTTGGATGTAGTTTACTGCGACCGAATACATCAATATTCATTTTTAAACTGGGTACTAAAACTAGAAAACTTTATATTTATATTATAATTTTTGCCTCTACTAGCTCTTCCAAGATACTGATAATTTCATTGTCATGACTATTATTTCCAGCCTGTTGAGATGCATGTAGAAGCATGAGCCGATCCACGAGTTCCGAAGGGTTATCCCAATAAGTATAGTCAATTTTATTATCATTTAACAACTTATGCTTAAGCACTAAATCCCCACCACTCTTGCTAAATAAACCCTTTATTATTTTCGTATACTTGGCATCGCGAGTACCAAGTATTGGATTTTTATGATAATACCCCCTTTTATAAGCATTGGTCTGTATTAAAATTTGCTTATATTGTTGCAAATCATTATTAGTATAATTTTTAGGAGATTTTTTAAATATTAATTCGTATAATCCCTCAGTACCGTCATATACTTTATTATTAATATTAAAATTATCCGAATTTTGATCAAAGTTAATTTCAGCGTTTCCAATCTTCCAAGCCGCCGTATCAGGATCAAAATAAACTCCATACAGATGATCCATCAAATTTTTAGTGTCATGTATAGCCATATCAGTATATTGAGTATGTAATCGTTCAATAATGCTTGTGCTAGCAGCTTCATTATATTCATCACTATCATCGTCATCATCCTGATCATATGTTATACTCATGACATCTTTCTGCTCACTTTTAGGACTTTTGATATTCTTATTCATAACAGATTCGTCATCATCTTCTTCATCTTGATCACTTGAGCTACTTATGGTGTCCTCCTGCCCGCTTTTAAGACTTTTGATATTCTTATTCATAACAGATTCGTCATCACCTTCCTCATCTTGATCACTTGAGCTACTTATGGTATCCTCCTGCTCGCTTTTAGAACCTTTGATAGTCTTTTTTATAATAGGTATATGGGAAGAATTAATTGTAAATTTTGGTGTGTGACGATTTTCCTCAACTTTTAACTGTTTGGATTTTTTCTTTAAGGCTGTTAGTTCTTTAATAGGATCCACAATAGGTTTATATTTCTCTTCCGAAATTCTTTGAATAGCTACTTGACCACGTTGTAATTCAAGGTATTTACGTTTTACAGATTTACGCGCTCTAATAATTTTTTTAGTTAATTCAATCTCATCGGTGTCCATTATAATAATAATTATGCAACTTATTGGGATACGTGTATACGCTAGGAAGTGGTTGCGAGTTATGTAAGGTACGTACTATTCACTCAAGACTTATATACGAATCAAATCCTTTTCTATATCTACCATTATTTATATCAGACTCTGTATCTATCACGATGAAACCGTGAGGTTCTTTCCAACATTCGGCACATATCGTTTTAAATTGATTAAATGATAAATCCGTTCCGATATGATCGTCATACGCATGCTTTAAATTCAAAATATCTTGTTTAAATAGTATAATTAAGTTTGAATTATCACGTATTAACTGTTTAGGTATTTTTGAATAAGTTTGACTGAGATAGAAGGAATCGATTAAATTATGCCTACCCATACAGAAATAATCTCGAACACTAGCACTCTTATCAGTAACGACGTCATCAAACACCATAATTGAATGAGGTTTTGCCTCACTTACAGGTATAACATCTTCATGTTGAGAAAAAGTAAAGTATCCTAATCCCTTTATAGGTTCGAGAACTTTTTTTAAGTATTCATACTTGGGTTGATGTAGAGATTTTGAAAAGATATATACGTTTTTAAATTTCAAACCATTCGGTTCTTCTATAAGGCTGATGAGCGTATTTGTTTTACCACATCCTGAACTGCCTGCTATAATACATCTAATTGAATCAGGTAATAAAGCACCATGTTTTCTTGAATAACTTTTTTTAAGGTCATGATTGTTAACTGGAAGAGTTTCACGTTGTTTAATAAACCTCATCTCGGAATATAATAAATTAAATATACGTTCAAGCTTATATAAATACCTAAAAATAGTCAACAACTATCTCATTAAATGCTTACCCACCGAGGTGAAGGTTTGGTTAACACCATAATAAATAAATTACCAGTAGAGCTTCATATACCTGGTTATCAATATTGCGGCCCAGGAACTAAATTACAAAAACGTTTAGCTAGAGGTGATCCTGGAATCAATCCTTTAGATTCGGCTTGTAAAAAGCATGATATCGCATATTCACAACGTAAAGACTTACAAGATAGACATCAAGCCGATCGTGAATTAGAAGAGAGTTCATGGGAATGAATTAAGTCTAAGGACGCCAAGCTAGGAGAAAAAGTTGCAGCGTGGACGGTGCTAAATACGATGAAAGCTAAAAGAAAGCTTGGTATGGGATATGGAAACAAGCGTAAAATAATACTTGGAAAAGGACTTTTAAAAAATATATCACAGGAACTTGAAAAATCTAAATGTAATAATAATATTATTAAAAACGCTTTAATGGCGGCCAAGCGTACAGTTAAAAAATTAGGGGGTAAACGTAATATTAAAATACCACGAATAATCCCCGTACCTAAACAGGGTGGAATTCTACCATTTTTGATACCACTCTTTGCCGGTCTTAGTGCAGCTGGAGCATTAGCAGGTGGCGCTAGTGGAATAGCTAAGGCTATTAATAATGCTAAGGAGGCAAAACAACAACTTGAAGAAAGCGGTCGGCATAACAAAATGATGGAGGCGATCGCAATGGGTAAAAAAGGTGAAGCTTTATATTTGAAACCATACAA
Source organism: Cantharis lateralis (assembly GCA_963170105.1). NCBI lineage: Eukaryota > Metazoa > Arthropoda > Insecta > Coleoptera > Cantharidae > Cantharis > Cantharis lateralis. The sequence goes on from OY720629.1 coordinate 19,736,446, forward strand.
AGGCGGTAGTGCATTATTTTTAAAACCGTATTCAAAAAACTAATGGGGTTGCCTCGGAGAGCTCTGACCGATGTGGATTTAAGAAAATATACGTTCAATATTCCTAATTTCCGAGGCGTTTTCATGAGAGATACCTTACCCCCTACCCCAAAACTTTTCGAATGTGGTATAATAAACTTGGATGTTATGAGTGGACGTGGTACTCATTGGGTTGCCTATAAGAAGAAATATAAAATTGTTGTATATTATGATAGTTTTGGTGATCTGAGACCTCCCCAAGAAGTTATTAAATACTTTGATGGTTGTAAAATAAAATATAATTATGTACGTGAACAAAATTTTAATACTATTATATGTGGCCATTTATGCTTAAAATTTTTGTATGAAAATTGAATAAATACTTGATTATCAATAAAAATCTTTAATAATGAGCCAAACGTTTACTCTGACGGGTGTAGGTAATTCACTTAGTGTGGATTACTTTCCTCCAATTCAATTGAATCCTAAAATTGATCATGTCTTGGGGTTAATAGGTTTCTACGGTTGTAATTCCATAAGAAATATCTATGATGGAAATAACAAGTTTTATTATAACGAGAAAGTCATCACCATACCATCAGGTGCTTACGAAATAAACGAATTAAATGGTTATCTGAAATCTATATTGAATGATGGATTCAACTTATGGGCCAATAATAATACATTAAAATGTGAAATATTTTCACATTTCGAAATTGATTTTACAAAGCCTGACAGTATAGGCCGTATGTTAGGTTTTTCTAAAAAGAAATTAAAATCGAGTGTTAAGCATGAATCTGATTTAAATGTTCAAATTATGAAGGCTACAAACATCCACGTGGATTGTAATATAACTGCTGGAGCATATCGTAATAATAATCTAGCACATACAATATTTGAATTTGACCTATCCGTAGAACCCGGATATAGATTATGCAGAGAGCCTACAAACATTATATATTTACCTGTTACCGTAAATACTATTCATAACATCACTCTAAGGTTAGTGGATCAGTTGGGTGAAGCAGTAGATTTTGGTGACGAATCTTTAACTATACGCTTAGAGTTAAAACAGTATGGGGTTAAACCTCAATAACAGTATAAATAATGCTGGTAATACTTTAATGGACATTACACCTTCGAATGTTAAAGTACTCACATCTATTCAGATAAAATTTTTGGAAAGTTTGGGGTATCGCGTAATAAATAAATATTATAATAATGCAGGAAGAGCACGCCCTTCGAAATATATTCGCTGACATATCTTATTCAGACTTAGTAATAGGCAATTCCACTCATACATATCATCCTTATACTGTGAACGCATTTGCTAACTCAGATGAGGTTAGACTCATTCTTGAGAAGGGGGATTTGATCACTGCCACTTATGATAGTAAGATTTATATTGAAGGAATAGTTACACCTGCAGATCCTACAAAGGCTTTTAAACTCAACGATCCACTATTTTTATTTGAGGAAATACGTTATCAACTTGGTGATGTTGTGATCGATAGTTGTAGAACACCTGGTATAGCGACATCAATTTATGGTCAATGTCGCTACACTCCTATAGAATCAAAAGGTTTGGGCTCTGCGGGATGGTACGTCTTAGATGAAGAATCTCAAATATTCAATACAACTAAGAGGACCTTTAGTGCCGTAATACCATTAAATCATATATTAGGGTTTGCATGTGATTATACACGTGATATTATAAACATGCGTCAAGAACTGATTTTAATTCGTTCGAATTCTGATACCGATTGTTATAATGGTGAAACCGCTGTAACAATAAAAATTTCAAAAATTAACTGGCGTGTACCACATATTACCCCTAGCGATTCTGCAAAATTGGAGATATATAATCGTTTGAAACAACAACAAAAAGCAGTAAAAATTGGATTTTATGGAAGAAGTCTATATCAGTATCCTTCTCTACCTACCACATCTAACTTAGCGATTTGGACCGTTCAAAATTCAGTAGGATCCCGAAGACCTCGATGGATTTTTATTGCATTTCAAACGGGTAAACGAAACAATCAGGCTTCTGATGCAAGTACTTTCTCACAGTGTGGAATATCAGACGTTACAGCTTTCATTAATCAGAATCGAAGCCCATACGAGAAAAGAAATAACGATTTTTCTAAATGTAGATACGTGTTGGCCTATGATGATTATGTATCATTTCAAAAGAAGTTTTTAAATAAGCAGTTTTGTGAACCATTATTAGATTTTAAGCAGTTCGGTCAAAGTCCGATTTTTGTATTGGACGTTTCAAAGCAAAACGAAATGGTTCACGAACCTGTATTAAGTTTAAAATAGGAAATAGAAAACAATGGGAATTTTCCTGCCGACACCTCAGCATATGTATTAATTTTACATGATTCTGTTTATGAATATGATCCAATTTCCGGATTGGTTACCTTTGTATGAATAAAAAAAATATATTTTTGTAACTTTTCTCAGTAGTCGAAATAAATAAACAAATCAAAGATTTAAAATTCTGTTTTATTTCTATCTATAATAATAATTCAGTTTTATTTTTTCTATAATAATAATAATAATGCAAGTAATATATAATTATCAATAATGATAAAATAGACGGCGGTAAAACTTGAGCCATGCTTGTAGACGTCCACTTATCGTTGTATAAAAACTCTTCAGAAAATAAATTTTCGTTCACCGGTATTAATTTACATATGGATTCTTTGGTTGAGTTGCTGTTAATAAATCGTAATATGCAAAATAAAAATATTCGCGTTTCAGGTAAGCGGTAGAAGAAGGTTGACTCATTTATATTTTTTATATATTCCATCGGAGGCCACTTTAAGCATAGTGTTCCATTAAGATTATCCAAACTATTAATCTCAATATTTTCCGTGCTTGTAGAAGATGATATGTATAAAGTATTATTTAAAATTAGAACTAATGAATGAATGATTATAGTCGAATTCATTTTTGATATACTATATGCATCAGTTGCTCTTCAAAATAGTAATGATAAAGTAGGTATGAACCTACTAATATATATGGTTATTAAAGAATAAATAAAAAGTATACATAGGTTTTTTTAATCTTTCATTAAATCATACAAATTTTGCTTAATTATTTCAGGATACATATATAATAATTCTGTTACACATAACAAACTTATTCCTTGATGATATGATAGAGATTTTGCAACTGAATCGAAATTGAAGAAAGCATCTCCCCCTATTTGAATACATCCTAAAAGTATATCAGTATAAAAATCATTTATCTGGAGTCCTTCAATTTCTCTTATATGCATATTTATTAATGGTATAATTTCTATCAATATCATCATCGTAATTTCAGCTAAACAAATATAAAAATTATCTTTTTTACATTGTATTATATTGCTCTTGTTGAATAGCTGTCCAGTGATTTTAAAACCACTGCTAACATTTTCCATCGGATTCAAAGTACCAGTTTTAAAAAAATTCTTAATTTGATTGATATTATCATCGCTGGTTAAAATATTCCAATCTTCATAGCTTAGTGGAACACTAATACCGTTTGATCCGCTGATTAGCATCATCGGAACCCAGTTTTCAACATCAATACCTATAGATATAAATTTGGTTTTGGATTTATTTAATGGGAATTTCCTTTCACTGATTAACTTTGGTGTATGCATTATTTTAGATGATTTATTCGGAGTATTTGCTGAAAAAAGAAAAATTAATATGGTAATATAAATAAAAATATAATATGAAAAAAATTAAACTGTAAGTATTAGGTGTGTATCCCAAGACTAGTATCTTAGAACACTCACCTAACCCTTACAGTGATTTTAGTTACTATTAATTTTAAATATAACTTACTCGTTTGAATAGTTTCTGCAGATCTCTTCAAAGTTTTAACATCCGCTTTCGTATCCATTTTTGAGTACGTTGATGTCAAGTGAACTTAAACTATCTGATGAGAAATATCTAAATTTATAGGATATATATACCTTATATATAAGGGTAGAAAGTTGGTTATTATATTTTTTCTCACTTATTGTCATAATATGCTTAATTTTGATTTTAATAGTCTACGTATTATTATATTACTTAGGTAGTCATTAGAATAGAAACGCACCCCAGCTCTAATTACCATAGAAATGCATTCCAGCTCTAATTACCATACTTAGAAAAATTTATCACATTCCATGACTTTGAAAATTTTTAAAAATCTTGATCGCCGATTAAAAACAATTTTAGAAACGGTATTCACATAATGAGGTACCTATACCTTTTACCTTATGATAAATATAATAGAAAGTAGAAACGATACTAATTGATTTTGACTGCAATTTTACAATAATGGAATGTCACTAATGTGACATCGCCGTAGGCGATCAAAATAATTACAATGAAATTTTAATTTTAAAGACAGTATATTTTTATATAAGACGGATAATACGTAATGTAATTAAATAATTATAAATTAATAATCATCTCAATTAAAATATAATATTATGTATTTTATATAATTAGTGGATAATTAATATCCCTCATAATTAAAATATATGAAACTTTATTGCGCGGAATTGGCGCATGCGCAGTTCACTGTGTTGTGGGACTTAGAAAAATTTTTAAAAATTCTTGATCGCCGGAGTAACCCTGTACAACTACTGTGGGCGTTAAAATCCTCCTCATAATATTTTTAGGGGTTTTTTCGTAAAACGGAACGTTACACCATACTAACAAAATACTTGTCCACTCGATAAACAACTACTCGAATCTTGAATTACAATTTTATTTTTCCCGCATTCAACTTGAATTTTTATTGATTGCCGTATTTTTAACGATCGTCACTATTGAATCAACCGGAATACAAAATATGAGTTTAACTGAATTTGTGATTACAAATTTACTTTAATATCCGCCGTCAGGCGTGGAGATATGTAAAAAATTAACCTACAGGTTGTAAGGCTGGTACAAATCTGAAGATTCCAGATTGCACAATTCCAGGATAAATTTCAAACGTAACGACAAATGTTTCTATTGGCTAAAGAGCAAGGGGAATTATGGGTTGCCTATGGTCAGGGGTTTTATACCTCAACTGTTGGGTTATTAATTTAGCAAAGTCAGGGTTTTTCGGTATTACAAGCGTGGGAAGCCCCCACAGTATGACGCAAGAATGAACTAATAATTCCAAGACTGCAATGTTGCTGAATTTACGTCTTTTTCAGTATCTAAATCAGGATACAGAGACGTACATAATTATTTTTAACGGAATAATGAAGTTGTATAAGGTATAACAAATCGAATAAATGGAATAATTATATTTTTGGCTTCTCTGAAACATTAAAACCTGAAACAACGTTACACCTTTTTTTAAATTAGAAAAATTTATAAAGAAAACGTAACTTATTTTTAATAATAAATAAGACGGTTAACAATTAGGTAATTGTACATATACGTAAAACAAATATACCGGGTGTTGACTCGAATAGCCGAACATAGAGAATTAACACGTAAAAACTTAATTATGCAAATTCCTGCTTCCCAAATTATTTTAGAGAAAAAATGAAAGACACAAAAAGAATGCAGAAATATAAACTACGTATGATAAAAGCATTAGATTTCATGTAATCTTTATTTATAGGGTCAAAAATGCTTTTAAAATTATTAAAATTTTCATTTATCAGACTAGCCATGCAAGTTTCCAAGGTAATTATTTCGAAATTAAATTGAATTAATTTCATGACCAGTCTGAAAAATGAAAATTTTAACAATTCTAAAAGAATTTTGGACCCTTTTAGTAGAAACAAGATGAAATTCGAAGATAAACGTCCAAAATTCGAATTCGGATCGCGACATTATAGCGCTATTTCAACAAGCAAAGCTTATCGTGCATCGAATTTGACGGCTCAGCGATAGGTATTATTTTTGACTTTTTAAATGTTCGCTTTTCAACGATAGGTACTGTTTTTAACTTTTTAAATGTTTTCTTTTCAACGATAGGTATTATTTTTAACTTTTTCAATGTTTGCTTTTCTTTTTTGTTTTGTTTTTTTTGTGGACTATTTTGTTTTGTTTTTATTTTTTGCGTTGGGGGTTTTTAATTAAAAATAATAAAAATAATTATTAATTTACTTATAAATTTTATTAATTTAAAAAGTTTTGGTCAGTTAAACTATTTTTTTACTCATTTCAAAAAACTTTTCTTATAACTATCAAATCTAGATAGCATTTGTGCTATTTTTTAGAATAAAATCTTAATTTTCTCGGAAGCTAAAAACAGGACTTTTTCAAATTTGGTACACTTATTTGAAACACTTGCATGAATATTTTGGCAAATTTTTGTGATGATGACGTTTCTGAATGACGAAATAATGACAAACCCGTATCTTGCATTTACCTCAATGTAAAAACATAACTTTGAAATTTTTTATCTCGATAACTAAGAACAGGATTAAGTTCAAACTAGGACAGAATTTTCTTTGTTATACTAATAAGTAATAATATACTGTAAAAATTTCACAAACTTCTCATATACTGAAATTTCCTTCTTAACAACCTCAATAATGAGTAGTTGAATAGTTGACTACAAGTAATTGACTTTTTTTTTATTGATTATTATTATTAAGAATTAATTGATATGACTTAGTAGTCGTACAGAAAGTATAGTCTGGAGCACGTTTGGAATTCTTAAATTTACAACGGACGCACATGTACGGATTAACGAGAACCCGACAATTAAACTATAAAAAAAATAACCCCCCACCGTAGGAATTTTTTTAATACGCCACTGGTATAGAGAACGTAATAAGTTGCTCAAAGCATCTAAATCATCTGCTGACATAGGGTAAACTTGCCTAAATCGTACCTGCTAAGGAGAAACTGTCATTAATGTCTAAAAAATTAATGAAAAAAATTCAATTTACAGCAACTTTAATTAATGCGGCTAATATTTGAATATAATAAAATATAAAATAACTTATTTTGACATTACAAAAAGGAACAATTAAGAAATACAAAAATACGATTTAAGATGATAGCTCCTAAATCGTACTATACATTTCCGAATAACAATTTACTACCTTATCAAAATTATATTAATAATAATTGGATTTTATTTATACATAGCGTAAAAAGCTTCGCTTTTGTCGGGTGTCCCACGACACTTTCGTTTTATTTTTAATACAGTACAGTCTCGGTAATCCGAACTAATAGAAACCTGGCCCCATTCGGATTACAGAGCAGTTCAGATTACTGGATAAAGTTAAAAAACGAAATTTTTGAAATAATTTTTATTTTAGAAATAAACAAACCTCGCACTCACTGTAAATGGTATGCTAACTTACCGAAAAAGGTTTAAAAAAGTTAAGTAATTTTTATTGAAAAAAATAAAAGTGACCCAAAGGTAAAACCTAGTGACCTTTCAAGACCTGGCAATTCCATATTTTTGTTATCAAAATTTTATTAGATGCTAACTTCACGGAGGTCACACATAATATAAATGTTTGTAGTACTTATGCATTGCATTAGATACATATTTTTCAGCCTATCCTTTCTTCTGCAATCCGAACATTTTTCTATAATCCGTACATTTTATTAGTTGTGTTCGGATTATAACTATTTGTGCGGACTACTGAGGTTTTCTTTTTTTGTTCGGATTACTGGATGGTCGGATTATGGTGTGTTCGGATTACCGAGACTGCACTGTATATATTTTCACAAGTTACGATATTTAATCAATTATAATAAATAATTAATTTATAATAATATTGTTTGAGAACCGGGAATTAAAATATTTGGTTAATTTGTATAGGTGATCAATAAATGACTATTATTATTATAATAGCAATGTGATAAAAATTAAAAATTATGATGTAAATTTCTATTTAAATAAGATGCCTTAAACTATTTCCAAGCCCAACCCAAAACAGATGGAACTCAAAACATTACACATGATGTCACGACAGAACGTTTTCAAGATTTAGTGATGCATTAAAAGCATCAAGTTCTGTCTTAACACGGTCTGCTAGTTATACTTGGGAAATTAAAAAGTAATAGATAGGTATGTACATATATACATAAGTTATGTTAGTTAGCTTAAAATTATTTTTACACAGCTGCTACAAATCTATCTTCTAAAATTAATAATATTTTTGTTTGTTTGGCAATGTACAAGGTGGTGCAAAAGTCCTCACTGGATTTCCTACAGCGGTAACTTTGTTAGTAAATAAAAAGAATTGGTTTAGTGTTGATTATGTTTATTTATATATGATTGATTAAATAATTATAGTAACTTGTGAAATAATAATTATTAATGTTTAATTTTTTCAGCTAGGTCACCAAAATAAAGCAGTCAAGTGGTTACTGCTAGAGTTGATGCACATTCGGCCTTGTTTCACAGTATTTTCCATACTTTTTCTTAAAACTTCTGTCGATAAATTCTCCATTCATTGGGACTTCAGAAAACCCCAAAGAAAGAAGTCTAGAAAGGTGAAATCGAGTGATTTTGCGGTCCTCTGTAAATCGCCAAATCGAAAATTTAAGTGGTCGGAAAACATTTGCTCAGAATATAGGAGACTGGGGACGGTTGGACACTTTTAACGTTTTATTATTTGGATTATTATGGATTATTTTTTTAAGCGATTTTATGCCGATTTTTCCGTGCTAGCTCTGCGAGGCGCGATGCCTGCAGTTATTGCGTAAGCTGAAATGACCGGAATTTGTCGACGTTTTAACACTAACGGAAGTCTGACGTCGATCGGTGCTAAATAAATTCCCTGAATAAAGACTATATCACCGCGGTTAATCCACCAAATATATTCGTCGCCACAAAAACATAATTTTTAAGTTGGTACCGGAGAATGCTTAAAATATCTTGGGTTGAGCATGTTACAAACGAGGTAGTTTTGCGTCGTAGATGACGTTCTTAAAGTTTCGCTCGTGATACGGAACTTTACCTTCACTGTACTTGGCGTGTTGTCGTCAAAGTGTTGCAACCGTTGTGCCAATGTCGGTAAGCTTTTGACCCTCAACCAGGCCCGTAGCTAGGATTTAATTTGGGGGGGAGGGCACTTTATACAAAGTAAAATTTTAGGTGGTTTTCCTTTCCGGGAATTTTTATTATTATAAAAAAATTTCAATATTTTAGTTTTCTTAATTTATTAAAAATATATTTCTAAAATTAACTCATTATTTATTATTTAAAACAAACATTGCATAAAAAAGTTATTCGCTCACTAGTTTACTTTATAATTTAAACTCTGAGCCTTTCTTTTCGATTTGTAATAATATATTCGGTGCAATTTTCTAAAAAAGTTGTTATTGCAGTTGTTACTGAACAACTGAAAAATAACAACTACAAATAACAATCTTCGTAGCAACTTGAAATATTTTGCAATTTCGTAATACATAATTTAGCAACGTCGCGTCGTTATTAACAGAATTTTATAACAATCGTTGTTATAAGTGAACTGAGTAGTACGTCGGTGCTTAAAATTAAAATTTATATAAATTATAAACTTCAAACACAAAGGTAACTTATACATATTATTTGTTCAATCCTGCTATTGAAACATGTCGTTTCTTACTTGGATACGCAACTAGAAACCGTTTGTTTACTCACTCACATTAATTTCTATGGTAACGAGTGGACGAAAGACTTTTCACCCACTAGTGAGTGAAAACCTGCCTATATATTTTATATTTTTTATTGCAGAAAGAAGTTACCAAATATACAAAAATTTTAACGTTTTTACTTTATTTGAACACTTATTTACTACATTATTATTTATTTACATTGAAATTAACCACACAATTATTGAATACTGGGTTACTCCCATTAAAATAGCCAGAAGTTGAAAATTGATGTGTTTCAACTTCGATTTCCGTTTTACTTGTGCTTGCAACATCACCGCAAACTATTCTTTTTGCTATGTTAGTTTTACTAGCTACGGATTCATCAATATACTAACTCTCAGCTACAGACGACGAGCGCCAGGCTCCGTGCCTTTTTAGCATCAGAATATCCGCAGAGGTATTAGCCAACAACGTGGCTGACGTTCGGCGAAAATCATGTCCAGTATACAAATGAGAATCTATCAACTTTAGGTAATTCGCCACGAGCCTGGGTATCTTTGATAGTGTGTTTATACCCACGGATTGCGCTGTACATTTACCATTACGGTAACACAGAAAAAACCTCCCTGCGCCAACAGATGCTGGGTGTAACGCTATATATTTTTGGTAGATCGCCAAACCATTAAAACATTTACCGTCGTCGGTGCCAGTAACAACAAAAGAGCGGGGTTTATAATTTTTAGTTTTTGGAATATTCACAAGCAGTATGAACTCCTTGTCTTCAATATCGGTGGTTTTCAGACTTACAAGCTCGTCGCATCTACAAGCACCCATAACCCCCATTATGACTACCATCTTCATCAGCAAAAATTCCTCGTCGGGAGCTTCTTTTATGAATTTTTCTATGTCTTTTTGCTCAAACGTTTTCGCTTTTTTAGATTGGTAACCTTTTGATTTGCTTTTCAAAACCGCAAACAAAGTTCTAAACCTACAAATATTGTCATGTTTCAATTAACAGACCCCGTAATTAAGATTCTACTTTATAAAAAAAACACAAATAAAGTTTAAACTTTTAATTGAATTTTGTTTTGGAAACTCAGGATTACTTATGATTGATTTTATGATGATAATTTGTTTAGTTTCACATGTTGTTTGAGTTTTATTAATAACGGAAGGCACGGTTAATAGTTTGTTTTGCAACTTTTCTTCAGAATTTCAAAATTTAAAGGATGTTTTTGGTCCACGATCTTTGGATGAAAAGATAAACGCCAAATTTATCAAAACGCCATGGTTTTATATTTTTTGTTAAATATTTTTAATCAAAATTAAAACATAATTAGTGGATTAACAGAGTGAGTACGTGTGATAATTTAAATAAGTGCGCTGCGCCGAATCTACTAGTCCCACCACTTCAAGCTCAAACATCGAAAATTTGCGAAACAATTAAATGGAGGGAGAATGGTTTTTAAAAATAACTCATTCTGGGCAAGGCCGTTGTTTCGATAAGTTCGAAATTTAAAGCCCAGAGTCACAGAGTTAAGATTGATAAATAATATTAAAAATTTAAATTAGTTTGATAAAATTTATGATTATATTAATTTCTTACCTGAAGAATGAAAATTCAGAGTAAGAGTGTTTTTTGTGAAATTGATAAGCAGAAGAAGAAATAAAATTTATTCACCACGACAGGTGAAACCATAAATGAGAAGATTAAGAAACCAAGAAACTAATGAATGAACAAGCAACACATAATTTTATGAAGACGTCGAAAACTAATAGGGTGAGAACATTTTAAAAGCGCAATAACAATTAATTTTACGACCAGTGACCACGATAAAATTGATTATTTGAATTTTGTATTATTTTGCCATCTAATTTGAAAATTAAGCTAGAAAGTTGAAAAAGTTACTTATAAATACGTTTAATTTGCAAATTTGGTGATCTTTGTTTTATTTGGCGAACCGATGTTATGCGGTTTTTAGATCAAAAACATCACGATTTTTACATCAATTATAAACAACAACTTGATTAAACTGTGCCTTCGTTTGTAACATTTAAAATTTAGTATTGTGTGATAAAAAATTACATTTTACATTTATAACTTGCTTAATTTTTTTATCATAAAATTCATCTTAAGGATCGCAAGCTTTATTAACAGTGATGGGTGTTCCAAAAGTAACAATTTAAGTTTTCTTTGCAATAAGTTTAGCTTTTACACTTTTGAGCATCGCATTAATATGGTTTAACGAAACCAGGGATTGAATTTCAGGGATCTTTAGATATTTTCAGTAGATAATTAATCGCATTTAAATGTTGCCGATAACAGGGATAGAATTTTCATACCTTTAGATCTTCAGTCTAAATTATTAAATTAAAATTGATCAAACTACAGGGACTTTATGATATTTGAAAATTTATTAAATTAAAATTTGATTGAATTTCAGAACCTTTAGATATTGTTTATTAGATAAATTTTTACATTAAAATTGATCATATTACAGGGACTTTTAAATATTTGAATTAATTATTACATTTATTGGGATACAAAAACCAAAGATTGTCACCATACTTTTAGATTTTTCAATTTTAGCAACGCCGTAACCCAGGTGCACGATTAGATAAATTAAAGTTTTAAAATTTTAACAAAAGTTTGCTACATTAAAAGTGCACATGGTCTTATGTTTCAACAAATTTAGCGATAGGGACGATTATCTTATCAAACAGACCAACTTTTATACGTGTTTTCAAATAATTATCTTTTATAAATTAAAAATTTGTGCACATTTGTTAACATTAAAATTGAAATTGAACGTCATATTGAAATTAAATTTGATAAAACTAAAATTTTATAACGTAAGTAATTGAATTAAATTGAAATCTTTCGACAAATTTTAAAATGGAAACTAACAGCACGCAAGTTCGTTCGGAACCACAAATGAAATTCACCGGTATATCAAGGCAATGGATGGAAAAAATGTTTGAAAACCTTAACAAAAACTTTGAAAGCATTAACAAAAACTTCGAAGGCATGCACCTTAAATTCAAAAAACAAGAAGAAAAATTAGACCACATAAACGAAAAATTAGATTTAATGATTGAAAATAGTGTGGACGATAACGTTAAATTGCCTTCGCCACAATTGGAAGAAATAAAAGAACAAGAAAACATTAATAGCGTGGATGAACAAGTAGAGGTTGCTAAAATAAGAAAAGTGAAAAAGAATAATAAAAAGAAGCCGAAAATTAAGAACAAAAACACAATTCGCATAAAAGTTAAACATGGAAACAAACGAAAACTTAATTCAATCAAAGGGAAGATTGGACTCAAAAGAAGAACCGCTATAAATAATAAAATAAAATTAGGACAGAAAAGAAAATTTGATACAACTAAGAAGAGAAAAAATGGACATCAAACTACGTTTGGTGGACATAAGAAATTCAAAATTAGACACACAAAATCTTGTAAACACAAGAAAAACAAAATTGGACGCAAACAAAAATTGCAGATGAAAAATTGGAATAAATGGACAAAAACTGCAAGAAGAATTAGGATGATTTTAGAAATGTGGGCTTCCAGAGATGAGATAATCCTGTGGAAATCGAAAAGATGGAGGTAAACCCAAACGGAAGCCGGATGAAATAAAAGAGATTATGATAGATACTTAAAAATGAATAATTTATTAATTTGAAAACTTTTAATGATTTGAAAATTTGCATTGATGATAATGATTGATTATGGGATTAAATTTAAAATTTGGATTTGTTTATTTTGAAAGCTTTTTATGAATTTGTCGACAAAGGGGGTTAAATAAATTTAGTTGAAATTTTAGTAAAGTATTAATTTTGGTTTGATTTGATAAATTTAAGTTGGTTTAGTTTGATAATTATTATATTACCTTAATTTGATAAAATTAATATTTTGTAAATTGAAAATGACTAGTTAATTTTCTTTAAAAAAATAAATTTTCGTTTGACTTTTTAAAATTATTTTGTTTAAATAAAATCAAAGGGGTAAAATGTCATGTTTCAATTAACAGACCCCGTAATTAAGATTCTACTTTATAAAAAAAACACAAATAAAGTTTAAACTTTTAATTGAATTTTGTTTTGGAAACTCAGGATTACTTATGATTGATTTTATGATGATAATTTGTTTAGTTTCACATGTTGTTTGAGTTTTATTAATAACGGAAGGCACGGTTAATAGTTTGTTTTGCAACTTTTCTTCAGAATTTCAAAATTTAAAGGATGTTTTTGGTCCACGATCTTTGGATGAAAAGATAAACGCCAAATTTATCAAAACGCCATGGTTTTATATTTTTTGTTAAATATTTTTAATCAAAATTAAAACATAATTAGTGGATTAACAGAGTGAGTACGTGTGATAATTTAAATAAGTGCGCTGCGCCGAATCTACTAGTCCCACCACTTCAAGCTCAAACATCGAAAATTTGCGAAACAATTAAATGGAGGGAGAATGGTTTTTAAAAATAACTCATTCTGGGCAAGGCCGTTGTTTCGATAAGTTCGAAATTTAAAGCCCAGAGTCACAGAGTTAAGATTGATAAATAATATTAAAAATTTAAATTAGTTTGATAAAATTTATGATTATATTAATTTCTTACCTGAAGAATGAAAATTCAGAGTAAGAGTGTTTTTTGTGAAATTGATAAGCAGAAGAAGAAATAAAATTTATTCACCACGACAGGTGAAACCATAAATGAGAAGATTAAGAAACCAAGAAACTAATGAATGAACAAGCAACACATAATTTTATGAAGACGTCGAAAACTAATAGGGTGAGAACATTTTAAAAGCGCAATAACAATTAATTTTACGACCAGTGACCACGATAAAATTGATTATTTGAATTTTGTATTATTTTGCCATCTAATTTGAAAATTAAGCTAGAAAGTTGAAAAAGTTACTTATAAATACGTTTAATTTGCAAATTTGGTGATCTTTGTTTTATTTGGCGAACCGATGTTATGCGGTTTTTAGATCAAAAACATCACGATTTTTACATCAATTATAAACAACAACTTGATTAAACTGTGCCTTCGTTTGTAACATTTAAAATTTAGTATTGTGTGATAAAAAATTACATTTTACATTTATAACTTGCTTAATTTTTTTATCATAAAATTCATCTTAAGGATCGCAAGCTTTATTAACAGTGATGGGTGTTCCAAAAGTAACAATTTAAGTTTTCTTTGCAATAAGTTTAGCTTTTACACTTTTGAGCATCGCAATATATCAATAATTGATTACATTCTATAATTTTATAAAAACGCACTAAATTTACCTGCTAATGTCTACTTTTTCAAAAATGAATAAAGTTGATCTTAACATTGAATAGGTGGACCACAACGAATAGACCGGGAGCCAGTGACAGATTTAGGTCAGTTGGTTGCTCCCGGTCGAAAATTGGAGGAATGCTTCACACAGTTGTGTTATATGAAGCAAGGTAGACGTCCGCTGGACCATCATTGGTAAGGCAACGGCAGCGTAAAACGGTAAAAAAAAAGAGTTTTCAGTGCTTTGATCCCGGTTGAAAATTTGTCAGATAATAGTTGACATAATACTAAGATGAAAAATCAAAATCCGCTAATCAAAGTGTTATTCGATACGCGCATTTTATATTTTAAGGATACAAAGTTTTGAAATTATATATGGGATATTTTTTGAAGTATGGGAGACGATATTTCGCCAAGTCAAATAATCAGGTGTAATTTTTTTATCTATAGTATATAAGACAATATCAAAATTTAGTGTATTATTTTCACATAAAGTTGTCTTCTTGATATTTTTTTTAAATAAATATATTTTATTTTATATATTAATATTTTATTTTGTGTGCTATATATTATTATCTAGGTATCTACTATTTATTTTGTAAACGAAATAAATGTATTACCACATTATTGGAGGGATACATAGCGAAACAGCGGCAGCGCAAAAAGCGATAGTATATATTGTGTTAATTAATTAAGGTTGTACTTAAATTTTTCTTTCTTTCCTATAATAAATTACATAATGTACATTAACAATAAGCCCTAAGCTGTTAAGAAATTCTTAGTCAAGTTTGGAATGGGCGCAGCGTATGGAATATAATAATGGTCATGCGCAGTGGAATGAAACATTGAGACATTTTTATCAAATACTAATTTGTGAAAAAACTGTAACGGTGCTAGCTTTAATATTTGGGTGCTAGCTATATAGATTAAGGAGCTAGCTTTTGGAGCCAAAATATTAACTGGGGGGGGGGGCTAGCGTTACTTTAGCCCCCCCCCCAGTTTCAATATGAATTTGTGAAAAAACTGTAATGGTGCTAGCTTTAATATTTGGTTGCTAGCCGGTGCTAGCTCTATACATTCGGGAGCTAGCTTTTTGGCCAAAAATTTTAACTGGGGGGGGGGGGGGCAAAGCAACGGACCCATTACAATTGAAAGCTCAATAAATAATTCATTAATTTATAGTTTATTTAACTTTGTTTATTTTGAATTTATTACATTATAAAATTAAATTAAAACAAACAGAACTAAAAATGGACAAACACCAAGATTACACGTCCATTCCTTGCGAAATTTCCGTGTAATGGCGCTTATCAAAACCACACATATTTTCAAAAACTAAAGCGATCCAGCGGCGTAGCTTGAAACAGAATTGATAAATCCTGATTTTTTCTATCATAAAAAATCATAGGAAAACGACAAAAACGGATTACTGAATACGGTCCAATGTTCAGTGGTCCAACACAGATTAGTACAAAAAATCGTTTCCAGCCGTTTTCTATGGTTGACTTGGCAGATGAAGAAATTGAAGTAAGTAAACCAAAGCCAAATAAACCACCACCAATATTTGTACCATACGTCCAAGACATTCAACCATTGGAAAAAATTCTAAACAAGGCAGCTAAGGATAGTTACAGTATAAAAATGATCGGAAGGGAAAATACAAAAATTCAGCCAAATACTGGAGAAAACTATACAGCTATATTAAAAGCGTTAAACCTAAACAAAGTTGAAAACCACACTTTCCAATTAAAAGATAAACGAAATTTCCGAGCGGCCATAAAAGGCATTCATTTTTCAACCACATTGGCTGACATTACACAAGCACTTGAGGTCTAAGATCATAAAGTAGCCCGTATAACAAACATGACGCAGAGAGAAACAAAGTATCCTTTATCTATGCACCTGGTGGAACTGATACCGAATAAAAATAATAAAGATATCTATAAAATTAATCGATTATTGAATTCAGTGGTTGTAGTTGAACCGCCCCACCAGAGGCGTGAAATAGTGCAATGTTTTAGATGCCAACGATATGGACATACGAAAACTTACTGCAACCGTCAGCCAAGATGTGTAAAGTGTTCCCAAAACCACCTCACAAAGGACTGCGACAAAGACAAAGAAGAGAAACCCAAATGCGTGCTATGCGAAAAAGAACACCCAGCTAACTATAAGGGGTGTTTAGTCTATCAGGAAATTCGAGAGAGAAAATTCCCAGCTTTAAGACCCAAACAACAACACCCCCCCCCTCCTTAATTACTTCAACAACACCAAACCCTCCCCCACAACAAACAAGAACCTTCTACTCAAGAGAATCGTATTCAAATATGACAAGAGGACCAAGACAAAATGATATAGCAAATAACAGACAACAAAATATGAATTCAACACCAATGGAAAATATTAACACAATAGAAAATATGATGATCACACTTATGAATAAAATGGACCAAATGTTAACAATCTTAACGACGCTAGTGTCAAAAATGCCATAATGATCCTCTCCACAAAGATAGCAACATGGAACGCCAACGGCTTGTCCCAACGTGGGCAAGAGTTAAATACTTTTATGATAAATCCTCAAATCGATATCATGTTGGTGTCTGAAACGCATTTCACCAACAAGAGCTACATAAGGATACCAAATTATTCAATCTACCATTCACGACATCCGGACGGCACTGCACATGGTGGCGCTGCTGTTATTATCAAGAGCACACTGAGACATTACGAACTGCCTAAATACCAACAAGAGCACATACAAGCAGCGAATATTATGGTCGAGGAGTTATATGGTCCCATGGCGATTGAAGCTGTTTACTGCTAGCCTAAACACAAAATCAGGGAGAAAGACTTCACTGAATTCTTCGAAACACTCGGTAGCCGCTTCATCGCGGTGGGAGAAACATCAAAATTGGGGTTCCAGAATTGCAAATCCCCGCTGCAGAGTAGGGGAGTGTTCCCGGGTATGAGACAGCTCCAGGTATGAGACAGTCGACTTTTTTCATAGTTCAACGTCAATATAATCGGTCTGACTACTACCAAACATTTCTTTTAACATGGCCCATGTTTTCTGCTAACACCGAAGTGAATCGACGTATTTTACTTTTATCAACAGCAAACATTCAATTTTAAAAACATGAAATTTTATTGTCAATCTAATTTAAAAATTTTTTCAGAGTGATGTTTTTTCGAGGAAATCAATTGAAAAATGTATGATAATAAGGGGTATGATAAACTTTTTTTTTCGAACCCTAATCGTACACCATTATAAAATATTGTCATTAATCAATTTTTTTGGAGTTTTAGCCTTGCTAAACGATTGCGATAACGATTTAGACGATTTTGAAGAAAAAGACAATTAATAATGAAAATTGTCAATTTATTATAGTAAGTTATTATATTAGCTTTAAAAATTATTAAAATAAACCTTTATCAAAGAGATATAGGGTTTTTATTTCATATTTTACAACTTTGAGTAGATTTTTCCAGGTGTCTCATACCTGGATACAAATTTTTTTGTTTCCGAAAAACTTATGTTTAGAAAATTGTTCATAAAATTTTACATGTTAATGAAATCACCAAACTTTCTTCGGATAAAGTTGTGTATTTTCATTACCTTGAAGTTGCAATATAGAACACCCGATTTGATTTAACCAGTGAACATTTATGGCCCAAAAACAAAACCCGTCGCATACCCGGGAACACTCCCTACTATTTAAAACCTTAACAAATATGAACTTAAACCACCTGTCATCCGGGCACCCAACGTACTGGCCATCGGACAGAAAAAAGAAACCAGATATTCTAGACAAAACCATGTCTAGACCTCTCGTCGGATCATTCGCCGGTCATCGTCGAAGTCTCTTCTAGGATTACAAGTAAAAATAGACCACTATCCTTGTATAGTAGGTACACCGACTGGGATTCGTTTAAAACACTGGTAAACGAAAAATTAGATCTGTCGATACCACTCAAAACGGAAATGGATCACTTTGAGGCAGTGGAAAGCCTAACAACTGCTATCCAGAGTGCTGCATGGCTGTCTACTCCCGCACACAACACTGTAAAGAGCAAATTGTCTACACAAAGTGAAGGGAGCTGTCGCAGAAAAACGGAAACTAAGAAGAATTTGGCAAATTACTCGCCATCCTAGTGACAAAACAAAATTAAACAAATCAACTTGAAAACTTAAACATCTCCTAAACGACCTGAAAAAGAAATCTATCCAAAACTACTTAGAAAATTTATCTCCGACAGAAGCGACAGACTACTCACTTTGGAAAGCCGTCAGGAAAATTCAAAGACCAACAACATTTGTGCCGCCAATCAAAGAAACAAGCGGCACCTGGGCAAGAAGCGACCAAGAAAAGGCGGATACTTTCGCCGATCACCTAGCAGGCGTCTTCCAGCCATTCCAATCAGAAATTCAAGAAGAAGTTCAAGTGAGTGTCAGCAAACAGACAGAGGAGTCTCACTATAATCAGAAGATGAATAGATTATTCAAATTGAATGATGATGTGCAGGCTGTTAAACTCCACTTAAATCCAAAAAAGGCACCAAGGTATGACCTCATCACTGGAAAAGTCATAAAAGAGCTACCTGAAAAGGGTATGATACTACTCACCTACATATTTAACGCTTCTCTTCGCTTAAATGTATTCCCATCACAATGGAAGGTGGCGCAGATAACCATGCTACCTAAGCCTGGCAAGCCGGCTCAAGAACCAACATCATATAGACCAATTAGCCTCTTGCCGATATTGTCGAAATTACTTGAGAGATTGTTATTACAGAAGATCCAGCCAATCTTGTTAAAGAAAAATATAATACCAAAGCATCAGTTTAGTTTTAGAAAGCACCATTCCACTATCGAGCAAGTACACCGAGTAGTTGAGGTTATAAATGAAAATTTCGAAAATAAAACATTCTGCACAGCCGCATTCATTGACGTCTCCCAAGCCTTCGATAAGGTTTGGCATGAGGGTCTTCTAGAGAAGATTAGAAGAGAATTACCTGAATATTACTTGCTCCTTAAGTCCTACCTTACAGACAGGATGTATCGAGTGCGGTATGGAGAAGCATACTCTAGACTTTGCCCAATAAACTCGGGAGTACCCCAGGGTAGCATACTGGGACCAGTTCTCTACCTATTATATACTGCAGACCTACCAACAACCGAGTTCACGACGACCGCCACATTTGCAGACGACACGGTTGTAGCGACCTCACCTTCTAACACCAGCAACAGATAAGACGAACTTATGCCTACATAATAAGTTCGCCCTCGGTGCCCCTATGGTTTGAGTACTCAAAGCTCCATTTCATACCCTAGGAATTCGTGGTTCGAATCTCCTAGCGGGCGATTTTTTATATCGGATTTTCTTAAATATTAAATCATATAAAAGATCACAAACGACTACCAGATGACGCCTCACGCTGCGTCACACGGTAATCATGTCCTCCCATAAAAATAAAAACCAAGCTTCAGCTGACCTACAAGTAAGTTTGGATAAAATTCAAAAATGGATGAAGAGATGGCGCATAAGAGTAAACGATACCAAATCCGTGCAAATAACTTTCACGATAAAAAGATAGGATTGTCCACCTGTAACATTAAATGGCCAAGAATTACGGCAGGCAAATGACGTCAAGTACCTGGGTATGCACCTAGACAAACGCCTCACACTCAAGAAACACATTTGGTCAAAAAGAAAGCAGCTTGGTATCAAGTACAGGGAAATGTACTGGCTCCTGGGTCGCACTTCTAAGTTGTCTTTGGAAACAAGCTACTGTTATATAAATCGATTATCAAACCCATTTGGACATATGGTGTGCAGTTGTGGGGAACAGCAAGCAATTCGAATATCGAAATTCTCCAACGATATCAATCTAAAGTGCTTCGTAGTCGTACCATTGCTAACGCGCCGTGGTATGTACCCAATGAAGTCATACACAACGACCTACTAGTTAAAACAGCGAAAGAGGAAAAAAAAGTGCGTAGTGATAAATATAAAAATAAATTAAGTGACCACCCAAATAAGCTGGCTACAGACCTTCTTATAAACAACCACACTCAACGTAGACTAAAACGATACCACCCATGGGATCTTACAAGCAGATTTTAATAGGAAAATATATGTATGCATTTATTATAAAATTATAATATAAGTAACGATTAATGGAAGTAAAGTCGCTGGACTTAACTTCTTACGACAATTTAAAGTGAAACCATTTACTGAATGTTAAACTAACAGATTGTAAATTTAAGAGGTCAATAAAAAAAAAAAAATGATTTTACTTTTCGATCCCACACTGATAGAAACAAATGTTTAATTTAAGAATTTATATACATTTGAATTTATTTATTAATTTTGAAAATATATTTGTTTAATCGAAAATTATTATCTTGTGTTGAATAGCTCCGGAGTCTTGTCAGTAATAAAAGAAATTCTTCTATTTCATGCTTACTTCAAGTATGTACTTTTGGAACAAGTACATTTATTATTAAATATAATACAGCTACATATATTTCGAAACAAGAATTTGTGTTATTTTACATTTAGATAGCAGATATATTTGATTTAAATTTAAATAATTTGAATTAAACTGTGGTTGATTAAATCTAAAATTTACATATGTTTAAACTTAATTTATTTTATTTACTTATTTAATGCACGAGGATGATGCGGTTTATATAAAAGAAGTAAATAAAAATGTTCACGTCAAAAATATGATATGCTTCTAGTTAATCTAACATTTTAAACATATTCATAATCTTCATTTAAAACAATATAGGTACTCTTGTTGCTAAATACGCCACTTGTTCATATAATATTACAGTTTATAAAATATTATTTAAAAGTAATATTAGTAACTTTTGATATGTTATAGAGTAATAAATTCAAAATAAACAAAGTTAAATAAACTATAATAAATAATTCATTAATTTATAGTTTATTTAACCCTTTCAGACCCAGCGTACACTATAGTGTACATACGTTTTATTATTTTTTTTACAATTTTCATATAAATTAATGTAGTATTACAGTTTATGTTGCTAATAGAGCATTCTTTATATTTTTATTGGATTCCTCGTGTTTCTTTTACTGAATAATAATTGTTATTTAACAAATCAATTTGTCACCAACTTCAAAATAAATTAGTAAAACGTACGTACACTATAGTGTACGCTGGGTCTGAAAGGGTTAACTTTGTATATTTTGAATTTATTTCTTTATAAAATATTATAAGAGTGATTTTTGATAATTTTTTGTCCATTTTCACTTTTTTGTGATTAAAGTATTTAAGTAGATTTATTATTTCAATATGATTAAACCCAATTAGTAAAACCATAATTTAAATATCTAGGGTGGTAGATGACATTCTCATTATATCGTGAGTTAATTTCGACTTCTTTTAAGTCATTTTTAAGTGGGGATGGCACTGGGCGTCATTAAGAAATATTTTACTATTATAAGCTTTTGCCAGTTTTTCGTTAGTAGTCGTATTTTAGTAGGTACCCGAATTATATTATTACCGGTTTCGTAAAATTATTTGAATGTCTATCAATAATAAATTATTACCAATTGGCAATTTAACATTATAATAGATAACAGTATTGAAATTTTATGTTTTAATACTTTAATAATTAAACAAAATTTCAAATAGATTACTAAATTACACTCGAAAATGCACCGTTTTAGCTGTATATTTATATAAACATCAAGAATTATTAAAAAATTTATCACAGAAACACAAATGTATAGGATTACAACGATTTAAATTATTATAAAATAATTTTGTGAAGTACATAGTGACATTTAATATCGTTATCATGTTAAATTATAACACCAACTCGATGGGCTTAATAGGAACGGACATTATATCTGTTCGAAACTGTGAAACGCCGTTTCTTACTGATCCAGAACAGTTCTCTGTTAACAGTCTCCTAAATCTTGGTCGAAGAATACATTCTGGAAGAGAAGGTAAGATTTTTTCTTGCTACATAAGATTAATTTATTAAAATATACAAATTATTAACACGTGTACTAATAAATAGTCTTAGTTGTAATTTTTGAAAGATATAATGCAGGCTAACTGAACAATTAAACAATTTTTTTTATAAGCTTTCGGCAATAATAAAGTTTATTAATCATAACAATGCCCTCTAGTGAAAGCTTAGTATATTATAAAAAAATACGTTTTATCGCTCATTTTACCTGCATATCTTTAAAAATGTACATAATTAATAAATTTGTAATTTGTGAAATTATATAATTTAAGAATTAAAACCAAAACAAGTTAATTAAACACAATCAGTTGGTACTATTAATTTGATATACGTTTTTACTTTGTATCAGTATATGTACACCTAGAAAATTGTCTGTTAGATTTTTTACATCTAGTTAATACCATAATAATATTATGTTTATAATTGTATATTGTATAATATACGACTTAACATCGACATAGGCGCCGGAATAGGGGCGCAAAGCAGGGCATTTGCCCCCCCCCCCCTAGAAACTTGAATTTTTTGTTTCTACCTAGCTATTATAAATAGCGCTCGTAAAAAATTAGAATTTTTCTTTAAATTCATAAAGCCTAACAGAATTGAATACTTTGCCCCTCTCTATATTTGACTCTTCCGGCGCCACTGAACATCGAATTATTAATATTTATAAAATTATGGCGTACCTACTATCTTAAATGTTTGTCATGACATACTGACATACCGTATTGACAATACGATAAAATTTAGTAGGCAGTTTTCTTTTATAATGTATTATAGTCTTTCACTATATAATATAGTTTACATACTTATAAATACGAATATTTTTAATTTCAATGTAATATAATAAATATGAATAATTTTACTTTGAAAATCTAAACGCCGGCGCCGCGCCGTTGTAAAAATTATATTCTTGTAAAAAATTGTTATACTTAGCAACTTGGTCTTTGAAAACGCAGCTGGTTTAAACCATCACTTGTCTCGTCACTTGCAATGATTTCTGTAAGACGTACAAGCGAAACGTGATAAGCCGACAGAAAATTATTATTTACAAGAATAGAATTTGTAAAATTTAAATAAAAGTCATCGGTGTTGCTAGAATACCACAGGCGGTAAAGTTTTGTAATACATTCACTTCTACAGGGTATCCCCGGAGAATACTTTTCTAAGAAACATTATTATCAAATTTTTTTTCTAAATTAGAACCCTCGAGAGTTTAGCCCTCTTTAAAGCATTATTTAAATTTCCACCTTCACATGGGCCATAGCACAGAAAATATTGATTTTTTGGTAAAGATGGATTAGTGATTTTTTAAAAAGCGTGAAATAATCTACAAACTAGATTTAAACCTTTAATTGTATAAAATCAACAGCTTTCCAGTTATAAATTAAAGTAAGTAAAAAAAATGTTAAAAAATTCGAGATTCTTTTATTTTACTTTTTTTCAAACCCCTGTATATCTTCTAAACGAAACATTTTACAAAAAATCTGACGCCCCATTCCGGATAGGAAATTTAACGGACTACAACTTTTGTCTAGTAAAAACTTTTGAAATAACAATCCATTCGACAGAAAATAATAAATAAGACAGCTATACAAAATTTTATTAATTAAGGTTAAACTATTACATTATTTAAGAAATTGTTTAAAATGATCACCCTCTTTTTCAATACACAGTCGTGATCGTTTTGAAAAATGCTGTATAGTATTATTTATAAATAAGGCCCGGATTTGTAGGCATTTGCCTTTTTTGATTCCGTAAAGGAATCGGGCGGCTTCGGGCGGTTTTCCCAACCCCTGACATTGGCTAACCTAGGATCCCAGCCCTCGAATTTCGTCATTTATTCGAGGCCCGTGCCCTACGGGGGATGTTTTTAATTTTTTTAGACATGCACAAACACGGCAATCTCGGATCCAGGATTTTCGTTAATTTTGGAAAAACTACTGGACCATCCGCAAATTTTATTATTTATATCTACTATATAGACCATTACCTACCACCTAGTGCAAAAATTTCGGCGAAATTCGGAAGCGTAGAACTTGGATCGTCCCCGGCCACTGTAATAAGCTTGGGACAGGCCTGGTACAGGTACAGGAACCTGTGAAATTTTCTTTCCCAGGTACTTGTCAGGCATTTCCCAGGCTGAAAATGTTACTTGGGATGGTTGTCTTGATTTTAATAATTTAATTTTTCATTTTGGACTGCCTATAATCTAATTTTTTAGGCCTATTTTGGAAGTTTTCAGTGCCTAAAAATCCGGGCCCTATTTATAAAACATTTCCTCTTTTGTTGAGAGCTGCTATATCATTAATTTAAACTCATTTATTTATTTATTTAACATTATTTACATTTTATTGTAGCAAGCTACTCTAAAACTAGTTGTATGGGATAAAGAATTTCACGCCCGCGCCTATCTTACGATTTAGCAGGGTGGTGCGTATATTACATGGAATTGTTGATTATTTATATAATGATATTTTCCGGGAAAAGGTGAGTGTCAAAAACCCAGCACCATGATTGCCTAATACTAATTTATTATAATTAAGTTAAACTAAATTTAAATTTAAAATAAAACAATAGCAATAATAATACTTAATTAGATAAAATAATATGCGGAAGATGGGATAGCAGAAAGGGGGAAGAAATTGTATTGGGAAATAGAATTGTGCAGTAGTTTATGTCGTATCCTAAAGGGCATTGTTGAGTTTGTCAGTGTGGCTATGTGGGAAGTGGTCGGATTTAGTAGTATTGTCTCAGTAAAGAATTTGGTCGAGATATGGAAAATTAGTTCTGGCAATGTCGGTAGTACTGTTTGGTCATGTAGTTGGTACGTTTTGGTATAGCGGGGTGCCCCCGTTATGATGCGTATGATGAAATTTTTCGTCTAGAGTTAGTCCAAGGTATTTTACTGTCGATGACCTGTTGACGTCTATGTTATTTAAGGTAAGTTTGGTGGTCAGTGCGTCTTTTTTGTAGGAGAAGATGGTGAGCGTCGTTTTGGTCTCGTTAAGTTTAAGTTTCCAGGTATAAAAATATTTGTTCAGTAAGTCGGCGTGTCTTTTAGCTAATTGATGGCTTGGTATTTCTTAAATGATTGGGCAATTATTCCGGTGTCGTCGGCAAATAATGAGATGTCGGTGTCGGGATGTTTTGGTATATCGTTTATGTAGTATGTGAAGACTGCTGGTGCGAAGACGGAGCCTTGGGGGCTCCGGCCGGGATGCGATGTATTGTTGATTGGCTGTTGTTTATTTTTACTCTAAATTTTCTGTCGTGCAGGAAGCTGGAAATGATTTTGATGAGGTGTGGTGGGTAATTGTTTGTGTGTAGTTTGTGGAGGAGTCCGTCATGCCATATGGTATCGAAAGCTTTTTCCATGTCCAAGGTCATGACGGCGGTTGTCTTATTATTGTCTTATTATGTGCATGGCGAGCTGTGAGGTGGTGCTGTGTTTTTCCCGGAACTCAAATTTTTCCGGGATGACGGTCTTGTGTTCAAGGTCATGTAATTTTAGCCTGTGTTGGATAAGTTTTTCTAGGATGTTTGATAGTACGGGCAGAAGGCTGATGGGTCTGTAGCTAGTCGGAAGGTTTGCGGGTTAGCCTGGCTTTTGAATGGGAATGACTGTGGCTGTTTTCCATGAAGTGGGGAAATATTGATTTTTAAAGCAGGCATTTAAAATGTAATAGATCTGAAGGATTAACTTTTTGGGGAATTTTTTGATGAGTGATGCTCTTAAATTGTCTCTCCCGGCTGCTTTGTTTTTGAGTTTTCTAATGATATTTCGAATTTCTGAGGGAGATGTTAGGTCTTCTGGTGGTGTAAAGTGCACGGAATGTCGATTTTAACTAAAGTTTCCGTGGTTTGGTCTGACGTGTAAGCTGTGACGTTGTGATGGGATAAATATGTTTCAGCTATTGCATTGGTTTTGTCGATGTTTGTGTTTTTGGGTCCATTTGGTGTGATTAGGGTTGGAAATTGGCGAGTACTTTTGTTTTTGAGTGCCTTTGCCACTCTCCATACTTTTTGTCGATTTTGCGGTGTTATGTTGGAAAGTGTTTTAGTTCAGTTTTCGATTTTTAATTTACTAATGTCAGTATTTATGTCTTTTGTCAGTTGGTTAATTTGTTTTTTCATGGTCGGGTAGTGCAGTTGTAGGTAAATTTTTCTTAGTTTGTTTTTGTTTTTTATTTTTAGTATGTCAGGTGGTAACGTGAGTTTGTGGGGGGTAATTGGTAGTTGTTTGGTGTTTTGGTCGTAGATTGCAGTCACGTTGTCTGTGAGTTTGATTATTGCTCCGTCTATGTCGAGATTAGTGGTAATGTTCGGGTTTAGTGATAAATTGTGCAGTTGCAGGCTAAATTTTGTCCAGTTTGTAATAGTTATTGGTCGGGGGGGGGGGGGGGGGGGTTATTGATATTTTTAGTGATGTAATTTCTATTAGTAATGGTAAGTGGTCTGATAGGCGAGCGGTATACACCTATTTTCAGTTCACTTACCGACCAATCAACGTGCTAGTGGCTTTTATTCGATTTCTTATATTATACCGAGAAAAAACTTCTATATACACTTTATTTTTTTATGAGTCGTTTAATAGTTATAAACAATCTTTTGTTTTAAAAATCTAAATTTCAGAAAAAAAATCTGAAAAAATTAGAGGCTTAATTGGACCAAAACACACATTTTTTGTGTCTGGCTTTTCTCGTAAAATCAATAGTTTTTAAGATAAAACTATATAAATGGCGAAAAATCCTACCTTTATGATTTTACCTCCAGTCAATCAAAAAAATTGGAGGTATGGTAATCGAAAAAAAATTTCAATTTTTTTTTTTACATTTTCGAGATCACCGTGTCCAGAAACGTAAAGATCTGCAAAAAATAAAAAATAAATTTCTGTGTTGGTCTGTCGGTCGGTCGGTCGGTCGCCAGATTTTGTCCCTCGATTTATTCCTGAACCATCCAACCAATCAGGAACAAATTTGGTATAATAGTAGAGTTTACGGTAGAAAAGTGAAAATAAGGTTTTCGTCGCGATCTATCAATCAGTACAAGAAAATGATATAAAATTTTTAAAAGCGATTTTGTCTTGCGATAGCTTATTTTAAAGACCTTGAAAAGCTATATCCAGAATAGATGAAATGAACTTTCTACCTGTCATCTGTCAAAAATTATAAGCTGTCAAAGTTAAAACTTCAAGAGTAAATAACTCCCGAAGTACTAAAAGAATGTCAACCAAATTCGGTATGTAGGAACATTGCCCTCAAAGGACTTCACAGCATATGGAACCCTTTAATAAAAATCAGGAATGCAATATGAAAAAAAATAATTAATTTTTTTTGTGAATACTTAAAAAAAGTCCTTGTCCCTCGATTTTTTTCGGCATTTCTATGTCGATGGCATTCAAACTTTTTGGACGTGTGTCTTGTAGGCTCTAGTGGTGAAAATAAGGTTTTGGCAGAGAAATCTTTGCCAGGGCTACCACAATAAAATAAATAAAAAAAATGAAAATGTCATCATATCTCCGAGAATGTATAACCGATTCAGATAAAATTTGGTGTGCTGATGATTTTTTCTCAGTAGCCAATTGTCCAATCAGAACAAACAAAAAATAAAAATATTCAGCCAACCTTAAACTATCACGACATTTTTTTTCATTTTAATTTTTAGTGTTACTAACAGTGAAAACCGTATTGGAATAGATCTCTAACACCGCTTCCTCTGTGCGTGCGTATGTCCGTCCGGCGAGCTAGGATGAAAGCTTTAATTCAAATTAAAATTGTTTATTAACCATTAAAATACAATATATTACATACACGTGGATTGTCATAATTTAAATTACCTACATACTAGAAGATGTCACAAAAACAACAAATCTATTATAACAAATATTCCTTGTTCCTTGACCGCGTAAAACATATTATTGACTACATTTTTAATACTTTTACTTACATAAGTGGTTGGCATGGATAAGTTTACTCCAAAACGACTAAACAAAAGATTTAATAATAATTATAAAACGCAAATTTGCGTGTTTACTCTAATACAGTTTTCACTGTTACTAATAGTAAAAATGAAAAAAAAAAATTGCCTTATAATTTAAGGTTGGCTGAAAATTTTTGTTTTTTTATAAATGTAGATAATTTTCATCCAATTTTTATTTTTTTATAAAATATTTTTGGCTTGTTTGGAAAAGACAATTATACAAAAGATATGTTAAGTCGACGTTTCGGAGAATTTATTTTATTTTTGTTTTTTATTTATTCTGATTGGATAATTGGTTTCTGAGAAAAAAAAATCATAAAAGTAGGCATTTTTCGTCATTTATTGAGTTTTATCTTGAAAACCATTGATTTTACGAAAAAAATCAACGATACAGAAAGTGTGTGTTTTGGTCCAATTAAGCCTCTATAATTTTTTCAGATTTTTTCCTCGAAATTTAGATTTTTAAAACAAAAGATTGTTTGTAACTATTAAACGACTCTTTAAAAAATTAGGTGTAAATAGAAGTTTTTCTTCAGTGTAATAAAATAATAAGAATAAAGTACGGTCCTGCATGGTGTGTACAGGTTCTGAGTTGGTTATTTTTGAAAATAGAAGAAAACAGTGAGATTGAATTGAAGACGAAGCGAAGTACAGGGAGGAAGAGGTAAACAGAATTGAAAACTGTTGTAGAAACGGCTACCACAAGCGTGAGGAAGTAAATAATAACAAAATCGTGAGTATTTGAGGTTAGGCTGCTCGGTTATTTCAAGGGTGATGTTAGTAGCACAGGTGCTTCTGAGGGGTTGATCTGGGCACATGCACTGAATCTGACAACAGATACTTAATAAGGAAAAACCAATTGAAGTAATAAATAAAACTGTAATTAAAATAAAAATAAAAATTTTTAAAAAGCAAATTGGGTTGCATAAGTGCAGTCAATCATAAACTAATGAGTAATATAAGATCCAACAGAGAAAGAGCAAACAGTGTACCATCGATAAAAGATTAGCTCAAAAGGGGAAGAGAAACAATAGATACAAGTACAGAGGAAGAGGAAGCTCTCAGAAGAAGTAAGAAAACACTTAAATCACCAAAACAAGTATCTGACGAAGTAAAGAAGGAGGAAGGCATGGATGAATTAAAGAAGATGGTGTCAGAATTGGCAAAGATGGTTACCGATGGCAATAAAGTAAACATGGAAATAAAAGAAAAACTGAACACAATGGAAATAAATTGGAATACCAAGGTTCATGAAATGGAACAAGAGATTGGGAAGCTATCCGAGAAAACCAGTAAACAAGATGAGAGAATAAACCTTCTGGAGGAACAACTTGAAAAATATGAAAAGGATAAAAGAAGAGAGAATATAATTATAAAAAACCTACCAATGGATGGCATGATAACCCCCGGAAAAGTCGAAGATTTCCTGAACAATAAGTTACAGACAAATATTGGGGTGGTGAGTGCATTTAAGATTGGAAGAAACACCGAAAAACAGGTAGTCGTGGTAAAATTGAAAGACCATGCACAAAAGAGACAGATAATGGAAAACAAAAATAAGCTTAGAGGAACCAACACGTACATTGAGAGCGACCTGACCAACAAGGAAAAACAGATTCAAAACCAAATATGGGCACAAGCTAAAATTGAAATGAACAAGGGTGAAAGAGTAAAGGTGGGATACCAAAAGATAATCAGGCAGAATAAAGTATACATATGGGATAAGAAGGATAATGTTCTGAAGTTGAAAGATGAACATTGTCATTCTACAAAAAACTAATAGCAAAAATGAGACGGACGACTGGACCTCTCCACACAGTTGCTCCGGAAAACGAGGTTGGAGAAGAAACGCAGACATGGCATGGAATAGGATCAATAGAAATGGGAAGAGCCAATGAAAAAAATAAAAGAAAAGGTAAAAAAAATAAAGTTAATCGAATAGCAACGTGGAACATAAAAACATTACTAAAGCCTGGAAAATTAAAAGAAGTAGCAAAGGAAATGCTAAAGTATAGGATTGAAGTGGCTGCACTACAAGAGGTTAGATGGAGAGGCGAGGGTGAAATAAGAGGCGAGCACTTTGTGTTCCTGTATTCTGGCGAGGAAAGACAAGGGAGAAACGGTACAGGTTTTATGGTCATGAAGAAGTTCCAGAATCAGATACTGCATTTTAAACCTATGGGGGGAAGATTGTCATATTTGAGAATAAGAATGAAGCCTAACAACTTATCAATAATAAATGCTTACGCGCCGACGACGGAAGAAAAAGGAGAAGAGGAGAAAGAACAGTTCTACCACGACCTAGAACAGCTACATAGCACGATACCAGGGCATGACACCACAATCATAATGGGTGACTTCAACACACAAATTGGAAAAGAACAACATGTAGAAAGTATAGCCGGAAAGCATACAATACACACGACAACAAATGATAACGGAAATAGACTATGTAACTTAGCAACATCACTTGGCATGATTCTCAGCAGCACAAAATATGAACATAAAAAAATTCATAAAGTTACATGGATGTGGCCGGGATGCGGTAGCGAGGAAGGAAATCAGATTGACCATGTTCTGATAACAAGAAGAAGAGCTACATCAATAAGAGACGTTAGGTCATACAGAGGTGCTAACGCTGATACAGATCATCTCTTGATAATAGCAGAAATCAAACAGAAGACGATGATAGAAGATATGAAACATGAGAACAGAAAACCACTGGCAATTGAAAAACTGGACAGCGAAGAGAATAAAAGAAAATACGAAGATAGAGTGACAAAAGAATTGGAAAGAAGAGGAGATGATGGCAACGTAAATGAGACATGGGGTAATATTGCGGAGAGTCTTAGAATAAGTGCCAAGGAAGTGCTAGGCTTCAGAAAGAGAGGAATATGGAAGGCTTGGTTTGATGAGGAGTGCGAAGAAATGAACAAAAAAAAAAGAAGCAAGAATCAAATGGCTAGGAACCAACGAACAGGAACACCTAGATGAGTACAAAAGAAAACGAACGGAGGCTTATAAACTGTATAAACGTAAGAAGAATGAATGGATTGAAGAGAAAATGAGAGAAATAGAGATAAGTGGTGTGAATAATAACGCTAGAAACTTTTATAAGCAAATTAGAAATACAAAAAAGACGCACCCGATAAAAAGCAGAGGAATGAGAAACGAGAATGGAGAATTAGAAAACGGAACCGAAAAAGTTAAGAAAATATGGGAGAACCACTTCAGAAAACTATTCAATTCCACACAAACAGAGGTAAGACAACAAGAACAGACAGAAGTCATGCAAACCGAAGATGACATAGTTGAACCAACAAATGAAGAAATTATCCAAGCAATACAAAAGCTAAAAAACCGGAAAGCACCTGGCTCCGATGAAATCGTTGCGGAAATGATCAAAAATGGTGGAGAAAAGATGAAAAATGAGGTATGTAAACTGATAAAACAAATTTGGAAAGATGAAAAAATGCCAGACAAATGGAAAGAGGGAATCATTGTGACAATTAAAAAAAAAGGTAGCACAGACGAATGCAACAATTACCGAGGTATAACACTTCTAAATACAGCTTACAAGGTTTTGTCAACAATTATACACAATCGTCTTACAGAATACACCTACAAAACAGTCGGAAATTATCAGTTTGGATTCAGAAGGGGAAAGTCTACGGTGGATGCATTACACTTAATAAAGCAGATACAAGAGAAAACTTATGAACACGGAATAGATATTCACTTGATGTTTGTGGACTTGAGACAGGCTTTCGACTCAGTGAACAGGAATCAACTGATAAGTATCATGAAGGAATTTAAAATACTACCTAAACTGATAAAGATGATCTCGATTACTATGGAGAATTCGAGAGCCACGGTAAGAACGTCGGCTGGGGAGACAAACAGTTTCGAGGTTAGCGGAGGAGTGAGACAGGGGGACGCCCTATCAGCGACGCTGTTTAACATTGCACTCGAGAAAACAATCAGAAGCACTGGGTGTACAGGTACAATAATTAATAAAGAAAACCAAGTAATAGCCTATGCGGACGACGTGGTTATCGTGTCAAGAACAAAAGAAGGCTTAAAACATACATTAAGAAACATAAAAAAGGAAGCAATCAAAATCGGACTAAGCATTAACCAACAGAAAACGAAATATATGAAGTGCACAAGAGAAAGGAACAATTTCATACCTGACCTAATAATTGACGACGATATATTTCAACACGTACAGGACTTCAGTTATCTTGGTGTACCAATCAATTACAAGAACAACAGAAACGCGGAAGTAAAAGCAAAGATCCAGGCGGGCAACAGAGCATATCACGCGAATAAGCACTTGCTAAAGAATAGACAAATTTCGAAGAGATCCAAAATTAAAATGTACAAGACATTGATAAGACCGGTAGTTACTTACACAGCTGATGTCATGTGCATAACAAGAAGGGAAGAAGATGAGTTTCGTGTATTTGAAAGAAAAGTACTAAGAACGATACTGGGCTTCAAAATAGTTGACGGGGAATACCGAATTAGAACAAACACCGAAATCCTGGAGGAAATAAATGGCGAAGACGTTGTGAGGTATATTAAATCTCAAAGATTGAGATGGTGGGGACATGTGATGAGAACTGACAAAGAGGAAACAACGAGAACTATAATGGCATGGAAACCTGGTGAAGAACGATACAGGGGAAGACCTAAACTGCGATGGAGCGATGAAGTGGAGGAAGATTTGGAAAGGATGGGAGAAAGAGGATGGAGACAGAAAGTCATGGATCGCACAGCCTGGAGAGAGATACTTTCCGCTAATAACTTTCCCAATTACATCATCACTTCATTTTTTAAATCAGCTGTTAAAATTGATAATTCAAAAACTAGTAAAGCCCCTACTTCAACTACAATAGAACCACCTCCTATATTAAAATTTCATAGTCTAACTTACATCAAAGGTCTTTCTGATAAACTTATTTCAATTTTTAAACCTATCAGTAATATAAAATTTGGTCTCAGATGCCCAAATAAAAATATAAGATTTTTTTCTAAAACCAAAGATCCTACTCCCATAGAAGATGAAAGTGGTTGAGTCTATCGCATCCCGTGCAATGATTGTGATTCGGTTTACGTAGGTGAAAGTTCAAGAAAGTTAGGCGTTCGGATAAAAGAACACATTAGAGACGTTAAAAAGGCTCGTGTTTTCATGCAGGATGAACATGATACAACTTACACTGCCCTATGTAAACACATGACAAATAATTCACATTCTATAAAACACTCTGATATTAAAATTATGGATCGTGAGAAAATTGATAGAAAACGTAAAATTAAAGAGGCCATTAACATCCATATGAGCACCAAAACTATGAAAGATAAAAGGGATGTGCAATACTTTCATGGAGGTTACAAACATATCCTTAATTTAATAAACAAATTATAATTTTTGGTCAAATTCTGTTATATTAATTTTTAATTTTTAATATAAATTTTAATTTTGATTTTGATTTTGATCTTAATTTTAATTTTCATTATAGATATAATATTGATAATTATACTGATGTCTCTTGTGGGTTTCATTAGTTTTTCGCTGACCATTACTATGATTATCAATATTATGTCAAACTTTATTTGTCATTATTGTCAAACTAATTTTTGAAAATTTATGTTAATTTTAAAGTTATATTATTGTTTTTAAAGTTATATTATTGCTGTATTCCTTGAAAATGGGACATTAAAATTCCCGAAACGTTGGACAATTTATTGTTTCAATAGACCTTTATCTTAACAATATTTTATTTGAATTTATAAAATAAAAGGTCAACTATATTAATTACTTAAAAATTTAGATTAATTGAAAGAATTATTAGAGTAAATAAAATTTTGATCGTTCTAAATAACACGATACACTTGGAGCCTGTACCCTATGAAAATTGTCATAGTGGTACGTTTGGGAATAATTTAAGTAAATTTGCAATTCACCAAAATTTGTTGGTTTCATTGATAAAAGTGCTGATTCACCTAAAAAAAAAAAACCCACACTGAGAAGTCTCCAGTCTCCGATTAGAAAAGCTAGCCAGGTAACGGAGGTTGGAAAGGAAGTTAGCTCTTCGGACTAACGTTCCACAATAATATGTATAGGATGTTACATCTTTCTTTATATAATCAAAACAGAACAAACAATTTAATTTCAAAGTTAAGAATTAAATCTAATTACTAGTTTACTCACGCGTCCAAATCGCGTAACAACTTTTGGTGACGATTTTGTAGTTGGGGAAGATGTTGTGGTTTCTACATCATCTACGATTGTATTGCTGTCGTGAGAAGACTCTTCCTTCTCAGCGGTTGTTGGTTTGGATACTACCATCATGGGATCCGACACAACTTCCAATTTTTCATTTATTTGTGACTTGGATTTTCGTATATGAATAGAGTTTCTTTTGTAGCTTCTGCCATCGTTGTTAGTAATAATTACCGATCTTGGATTTTCTGTTTTTTCTGTTACTTTGCCTGATTTCCAGTTACGGTGATCTGTTTGGTAAATTATTTGGTCACCTAATTTAAAATCCTTTGATTGTTTGGCGTTTTGGTTTCCATAATTCCTTTGTTTCTTTCTGAGCATGTTTAAATTAGATGGTACACCTGTGATTATTTGTGGTTTAAGAGCTTCATGTGATATTGGAAGAATGGTTCGCGTTCTTCTGCTCGTTGGCTCGGTGAACCAATAGTTTCGTTTCTGGGAGTATTCCTGAAATTAAGTAAGGCTAATTCTGGTTCAGTGTTGTCCATGGAACATTTTCGTAATAAATTTTTGACTGTCTGGACGCTTCTTTCAACCAATCCGTTACCTCTAGGATGATGTGGAGAGGAAGTTTGGTGCTTAAAATTCCAATTTTTACAAAATTCTTTGAATTCCTTTGAAGAAAATTGTGGACCATTGTCCGATTCCAGTATTTCTGGAATGCCATGTACCGAGAACTAATTTTTAAGAATATTTATTACTTCGATACTAGTTTGTGTTTTGAGTTTCTTATCTATATAATAAAATCTTATAAAAGTTAAGGAATTTTGGACGAAAATGGCCGCGCAGCGGCCGGCCGTGGGCCGATTTTGCTCGGGGACGTCTTGGAAGAACGGGCGAGGCGAAGCCGAGCCCCCGGTCGGTCGAGCGAAGCTAACCGCCGCCGGAGGCGGCGGCCAGAGCGCAAAGAGTGGTTTTTTCGACAGTCGATTCCGCGGGAAGAACCACAGCCATACTGGCCCTACAGGATTGGCCGCGCGAGGTGTCGTTCGACGCCCGAAGGTTCCGCATCGTGCACAACCGATTTGACAAACGTCTCAAAATTGCCTCCGAGGCGTGGCGAATATGCAAAGTTGGAGTTCAACATTCGAAAAAAATTCTCTGTGAGTGGGAGGGGTCGAGCATTGCTAGGTCTCTCTCGAACGCATTCGTTTTTTTATCGAAAATTTTTGATAATTAACGTGCCTTTTTTGAAATCGTCTCTTTCTGGCGCACGCGAAATGGGTCGGGCGTACGTCGCAACTCGATTCGAATTTGTTCGGAAATTAATTTAATTATTTTGACATTTTGACGTTTAACAAATATTACATCATTTTTCGACGTTTTGCGAGAGAGTAGAGCGGAGAGCGATTTTTGAGCGTCGGGAGGGATTGCGACGTGTTCCTTGGGGCGTTGGGCGTTTATGGGTAGGCAATATGCTGGGTAAATACCAAATTTTACGCTTTAATTTTGTGCGTAACGGTGCGAATCGGTAGGAGCGAGTGCAAAGGTTTCGCAGGTGGCGACCGTTCGGACGTTCCGGGTCCGGCGAGGAGCGATTTTTGAACGACCGGAGGGAGCCGGTCGGCTTCTTCGGGACGCGAGGAATCCATCCGTACCAGATTTGCAAGACCACTGTTAACTTTTACCGCCAAATTTTGTTGAGGAAGAGGAAAATCGGTAGGAAGCCGAGCAAATATTTCGACGGTGGCGTACCTCGGGACGGCCGCGGTCGCGCGGGGAGCGACTTTTGAAGGTCCGGGGGGATCCGAATGGCTTCTTCGGGACGTGAGGAATCCATCCGTATCAAATTTGCAAGACCACTATTAACTTTTACCGCCAAATTTTGTTAAAGAAAGCGAAAATCGGTAGGAAGCCGTGCAAATATTTCGACGGTTGCGGACGTCGGGATGATCCGGGTCCGGCAGGGAGCGATTTTTGAACGTCCGGGAGGATCCTGTTGGCTTTTTCGGGACGTGAGGAATCAAACCGTATCAAATTTGCAGGAACACTAATAACTTTTACGTCCAAATTTTGTTAAAGAATGGGAAAATCGGTAGGAAGCCGTGCAAATCGGTATAGAGTGCTGAAAATTTTCAGAATTAAAAGTTAAAATTTGCATGTAGAATCGTTTTAAAATTTTGCAGACTTGTAGGGGTTGTGGAGAGACCGCCTTTGCAATCCTGGAAAGATTGACGATGACTAAAATTGAACGCTCGATATCTTCGTGTTATGAAAGTTTCGCCAAAAAAGGGAAGCTAAAAAAGGGCGTCAAGTAGACGATTTTTCGAAACTCTCTCATTTGTGCGAAAACGGCTTTGCAGATTTCGACGAAATCAAGTGACAATATA
The DNA here is from genome assembly GCA_963170105.1 of Cantharis lateralis. Classification (NCBI taxonomy): domain Eukaryota; kingdom Metazoa; phylum Arthropoda; class Insecta; order Coleoptera; family Cantharidae; genus Cantharis; species Cantharis lateralis. Next base: position 19,773,920 of record OY720629.1, read on the forward strand.
GTCGATGCCGTCGAGAACAGTTGTAACGAAAAAAATTACCACCCTTAATGACAGGATTTCCGAAGAATTACAACAGTGGTCGGCGTTTGGTGCAATTATTTCAAATCTAATTCGCAAAAGGAAAATTTTTCCAAGAATGAAACGTAATTATATAGAAAATTTTTGGTAGGTAATGCTTAAAATTATCGGGCGCACACGAATCCGGCGTAAAATTTTCAAAATTTCGAAATAAAAGTTTCAAAAAAAAATTTCAAGGCAGTAGCATTGGAATTTTTTTTTTGAATTTTCAATGCCAAATCCCCGCTTTAGCTTTGCACGTGGAGCAAAAATGAACCAGACCGATATTATGGCAAATCGCCGTGCGCTTCTGTAGAATTGTCGAAATTAACAATCGGCCTGTAAATAAGGACGCTACGAACGGTAAAAGAAATTTCAAAATTTTGGCTTTGTTACGGCCGTGGCGCGCAAACTCTGCAAATATTTGAAAATGTTTTACTGACAACTGGTGGCGTTTTGCCGTGTGCATAATTTGCTTTATTACACATTTTGACGAAAAACGTCAAATAAAGGAGAAAATCGACCAAATCCGATGACTCGAAAATTTCCCTTCCGAATCCTGGCCCTTTTCGACGTGTACCAAAAATATTATTTTTAACCATTAAAAAGCGATTTTTCGAAAAAGTGTAATTAATCTTTTCCCCATATTTCCACTAAATGAATTTATTAAAAAATTAAAATATCTCAATTATTGAAATTTGAAAAAAAACGTGACGCTTCGGGGTGTGCTCCACGCTTAAAAAAGACTTTGCGAAAATTTACGTCTGTTTAGGCCGACGGTCCATGATCGGCAAGGATTGTAATGCCACAAATTTAAATTTTAGTCCTTTTCCTAAAGTCGGGTGACAAGAAACGATAGCCATTATGCGAATTTTATGAAAAGCTAATTCTTTGAAGTTAAATTTTTCCAAGAAGGAAACGTAATTATATAGAAGAATTTTGGTCGGAAATACTTAGAATTATCGGGCGCACACGAATCCGGCGTAAAATTTCCAAAATTTCGGAACAAAAATTTCCAAAAAGATTTTCAAGGCAGTAGCATTGGAAATTTTTTTTGGAATTTTCAATGCCAAATCTCCGCTTTAGCTTTGCACGTGGAGCAAATATGAACTGGTCCGAAATTGTGGAAAATCGCCGTGCGCTTCCGTAGAATTGTCGAAATTAAAAATCGGCCGGTAAATAAGGCCGCTACGGGCAAAAAAAGAATTTTCAAAATTTTGACTTTATTACGGCCGTAGAGCGCAAACTTGACAAATATTTGAAAATGTTTTGCTGACAACTGGTGGCGTTTTGCCATGTGCATAATTTAGTTTATTACACCTTTCGACGAAAAACGTCAAATAAAGGAGAAAATCGAGCAAATCCCAAGACTCGAAAATTTCGCTTCCAAATCCTGGCCCTTTTCGACGTGTACCAAAAATATTATTTTTGAGCGTGAAAAAGCAATTTTTCGAGAAAGTGTAATTAATCTTTTCCACATATTTCCACCAAAAGAATTTATAAAAAAATTAAAATATTTCAATTTTTGAAATTTAAAAAAAAACGTGACGCTTCGGAGTGTGCGCCACGCTTAAAAACGGCTTTACGAAAATTATCCTCCGTTTAGGCGTATAGGCGGTGGTCCTCGAGGATTATAACACCATAAATTTAAATTTTAGTCCATTTCCTAAGGTCGGGTGACGAGAACCGATAGCCTTTGCGCGGATTTAGTGAAAAGCTAATTCTTTGAAGTTAAATTTTTCCCAGAGGGAAGCTTTATTTTATAGAAAAATTTCGCTCGATGATGCTTAAAATTATCTGGCGCACACGATTCCGCCGTTAAATTTCAAAAATTTTGGAATAAAAATTTCCAAAAAGATTTTCAAGGCAGTAGCATTGGAAATTTTTTTTTGAATTTTCAATTCCAAATCGCCACTTTAGCTTTGAACTTGGAGCAAAAACGAACTATACCAAAATTGTGGAAAATTGCCGTGCGCTTCGGTAGCGACGTCAAAGTTAAAAATCGGTTGGTAATTAAGGCCGCTACGAGCGATAAAAGAATTTTCAAAATTTTGACTTTCTTGGGGCCGTAGCGCTGCGACTATTTATAAAATTGAAAATGTTTTGCTGCCATCCGATGGTGTTTGACGATGTGCGTATTTTTTTGTATTACACATTTTGTCGAAAAACGTCAAATAAAGGAGGAAATCCACGATATGGGGGAACGAGAAAAATCTCGATTCAAATCCTAGCTCTTTTTGGGGTAGTCGAAAAATGACGTATTTAGCAGTCGAGGAAATTTATTTTCGAATAATGTATATTAACTTTTCTCATTATTTTGGCGTTTTCTATCTATTTAAAAATTAAAAACAGAAAATTGTTAAAGTTGAAAAAATCCATTTCTTCGCACCGTGCTGTTAAACGAGTATTTACGGAAATTGACGCTTAAAATAATTTTGGATGTTAACAATTTGAACTTTATTCTACGCACAACAGCCGACGAGAAAAAATTACGTAATTTTCCAAGATAAAGTGAAAAATTTCTTCTTCGGAGCGAAATTTTGGTTCCGAGGAAGAATGAAAACGTATAAAATTTAGCGCTTCACCGTCGCATTATTGGGCAATTTTCGAGAACAAACGTGACTATTTTGAAAAAATTTCGTTTGTTCAATCTCGCAACTCTCTCTGATGCAAGCGAAACGGGAGAGACGGAAGATGGGTCGCGTCGCGATCGATTCGTAAAACTTCGAAAATTAATTGACACGGTTGACGTTTAAGAAATTTTCAATTAAATTTCAACTTTTACGCAACGTGTCGGTTCGACTACATTATTTGAGCGTCGAGGAGGAGTACTTCGTGTCCGTTGAAGAATTGGGAATCTAATGGTAGGTCACTTGTAGGGTATATACAAAATTTTGTACTTCATTTTAGTGGAGACAGGTGCAAATCGGTAGGAAGCTGTGCAAATATTTCAACGGTGGCGGTCGTTTGTATATCCACAATTGTGCCTGGAATAATTTTTGAAAGTCCGAGGGGCTCGAAACGACTTCGTCGGAATGTGATGATTCAAAACGTAACACATTTGTAAGACAAATATGAAACTTTACCGCCAAATTTTGCGTACAAAGGTGCAAATCGGTGTAGAGTGTTCAAAGTTTCAAGTAACGAGACGATCAAGAAGGCATGGTAGACGTTTTATAGAAACCTTCCATTTATGTGAAATTGGCCCTGCAGAAATTTATGAAAATAAATCACAATATTGCCGAAGTCTTTAGCAAGAGTTGAAAGAAAAAAAATTTAAAGACAGCTTTCGCGAAGAATAACAAAAATGATCATCTTTTTGTGCAGTTATTGAAATTTTATTTCTTTATTAAATATTTCTTTTAAATTTAATGCATTTGTTGTGTTGTACAACTTTTCAACTTACAACTCAGCTCTTCAGCTCTTCATGGTAAATACAATATCCCAAGACACAGGACCAAGGTGGAGAGAAAAACTTCAAAGAAGAAGATTTTTATTTATATTAATAATCTTTATCTTTAAATATAAATAATAAGCCTTTTGATAAAATTTTTACAACACGCCACTGATACAACATAACCTTCAATAACCTCCTGTCACTTTGATGCAAAACTACCAACCTATATCATCCACAACCGATACAGTGTGGTAACATTCGAACTTTCAAAAGTTATTATACATTTTTTAAAGGGCGCGTTCAAACAATGAAACCCTTGAGCAAAGAAATCAATCGTTCAAATGAGGAAAAAATCGTCGAATAAATAATAACATTGGACATCCTAGATCCAAAACAGTAAATTTGAACAATTTTATATATTTTTTAATTTTAATGATTGGAAAGGTTCATGATGATGAAATATGTGATTATACATTGTTATGTGGATACTTTTTCTTTCTTCCTTGTATATGCAATACGGCTAATTATAAATAAATAAACAATAACAGAAATAATAAGCCCGGGGATTAAATATTCATTACACGCCACTGATATCACATAACCTTCAATAATCTCCTGTCACCTTGAAGCAAAGCTACCAACCTATATCAGCCAGAAGTCCACAACCGATCCAGGGTATCCAATCATCATATTTTAAACAACAAATTACTTCACCGAAAGCAAATACCGAAAGTCAATTTGACGACAATGCGGTTCACTGCTGTAACCATGTTTCATTGTGAGCGGAAGAAATAATTAAAAATTTTAATGATTTTGCCTCAAAACTGAAATCACGTGCCCTTTTAGTCCCGCTAAGGAGAGATTGTATTTTTTATTGATTGATCGATTGATTGCATTTTTTTAATACTTGAAATAAATGTAATAAGCAATAGCGGTGTGAAATAAATTGGTCTTCAGAGTTGAGATTCTCACTGAAACGTATATCAAAGAATAGTATTTTTTGTAACAAGTTCGGAAATCGGCATATTCTGCACGAGGGGAAAGTTTGTCACCCGAGCCGATAGGCGAGGGTGACGGTCCACGAGTGCAGAATAGCCATTCCAAACGTGTTCCAGACTATACTTTCTATACGACTGTTAAAATAGTAAACAGTGTAAGAAATATTTCAGATGAAAATAAATTCTGTATCGAAATATTAAAGATCTTAAGAATTTTAATCATTTGTTTAACTGGTTTAATATTTGAGTTTTTAAAATATTATATTTTTAATGATTCGAGGGGTCCATGATTATTAATAATAAGAAATAATAAGCCTCCAGATAAAATATTTATAACACGCCACTGGCAAAACATAACCTTAAATAATCTCCTGTCACTTTCATGCTTAGCTACCAACCTTATCATTCTTCCAATACCAATAATAATTATCAAACTTTACTAATAAATAATTTCCCTGTTTTATAAAAAATTTTTATTGTGTCAGGTTGAATTGAGGGTACAGTCACTTGCAATATATTTGATAAAATAAAGTAAATATTCATAATTACATAAAATATTGCGTTTTTAAAACAAAAACCATCTTCCATTAAATTTTTCAAATTTATTTATAATTTATGGTATTTAAATATCTTGAAAACTTGGTAGGAAAATATTCCGAAATTATTTTGAAAAGCCTAGATGTAAAACCACAAATCTTAACAATTTTATATTTTTATTACTTTTAATAATTCGAGAGGTCCATGATTTTCAATAATAAGCCTTTTAATAAAATATTGACAACACGCCACTGACAAAACATAACCTTCAATAATCACCTGTCACTTTCATGCTTAGCTACCAACCTTATCATTCTTCCAATATTTATAAAAATTATCAAATTTAAAAAAAAAACTTCCCTGTTTTATAATTTTTTTTTATTTTGTCATGTTTAATAGAGGATACAGTCACTCGCAACATATTTAATAATAGATATTAAATACTCAAAATTTCAGAAAAATAATGCGATTTTGAAAGAAAATCACTTTTTCCTAAAGATTTCTCTAAATATGTTTAAAATTTATAACAATTAATTATCTTAATAAACGTAAAAGTAGAAACGAATTTATTACTATTTAATAGTAAATTTGAAACACCTAGATCTAAAACAATAAATTTAAAAAAAATTATATTTTAATTATTTTTAATGATTTGAGTGGTATATAATTTTCAAAAAGAAATTATAAACCTCCGGATAAACTTCTCACACCCCGCCACTGATAACAGAACCTTTAATAACCTTCTGTCACTTCTATGCAATGTTACTAACCTTATTCATCTTAATAATAATAAAAATAATTAAAAAAAAAAGATTTTTATTTTTTTTAAGTAAGAAGTCCTTCAATTATTAACAAATAAAAATAATAAGCCTATTGATAAAATATTCAGAACACGCCACTGAAACATACATAACCTTTAATAATCTGCTGTCACTTTGATGTAAAACTACCAACCTATATAATATTATTATTATAAATTTTTTTAAGGGGTGCGTTCAAACATTCAATCGCATGAGCAAAGAAATGAAATCATACAATTTTTAAAGTGACAAAATATAATATTAAAGTAAAGTCTGAGATCGATAAAAATTGGTAACCACATTGTCAACGACTTTGTAATGTAGAAAAAAGAAAAGAAATGTCGAACAATACAAGATAAAGATAAACTAATAATATTTAACACACGCGTCGTTCCTTATGTATCTTCCCTTCGAGCGTTCTTCTTACACTCTTGAGCCTTCGTCGTACACTGCCCACTTAGGGGTTGATGATTGTAGTTGACCATTGTTGACGGTCCCTACATTACTTAATAATTATTGATTTGCTTTAAAATAAAATTAACTAAATATAAGTTATAAGCATTGCCGGGGAGAAATTCGTCTTGAGATTCAAACGAACGAAAATTCTTCATAAATTGATTCACTAAATTAATAACAAAATAATTTATGGATTTTAAATATTCGCGCCGAGAAACTTTTTCATCGGAGTGTACATTTAAAATTTTGACGGCGCCAGTCATGAACCCGTAGTTGAATTATTTTAAATTTACGAGGCAGCTGTTAAAATAATTATTTTGATAAACCTAGATTTAAAACCATAAATTTTCGTGAAGATCCGTGATTTTTAATAGTAAGAAATAATAAGCCTTTTCATAAAATCTTCACAACACGCCACTGATACAACATAACCTTCAATAATCATCTGTCACTTTAATGCATAGCTACCAACCTATTGTCATGTTTATTTTTTTTAATAAAAATTATAATATTATTTTAATTATGTTTGTAAAATGTTTTATGTTGCATTCTGTATAAATTGTGTTTATTTTAAATCGTTTATGTTGGTATTTGTTTAAATGTAAAATGGCATTTTGGTGGTCAGTAGCCAAAACGGGCCGACGAGTTTATAATAAAAAGTGTGAGTTTAGAAGATTTGGTTTTAAAAATTATTTAAAATTGTTAACTCGTGAAAATGTATAAAGAGTAAATTAAAAATTAAAACGAATCAAATAAACGATAACAGATTAATAATTCTTTAATATTGAAAAAAGTAATTAATTAATTACAGAAAAATATTGCGATTTTAAAAGAAAAACATTTTCCCTATATATTTTTAGAAATTTGTTTATAATTTATGGCATTTAAATATATTAAAAAACTTAGAAGGCAAATATTCAATATCAAATTATAAATATTAACTATTTATTCTAAATATTTTTACTTATTCAAATAGGTTTACAATATTATTCAATAATTATTTTAAAAAGCCTAGATTTGTTATTATTATTGATTCAAAAGGTCCATGCTTTTTAATAATAAGCCTTTTGATAAAATCTTCACAACACGCCACTGACAAAACCTAACCAACAATAATAATCTGTCACTTTCATTCAATGCTACCAACCTTATCCTTCTTCCAATACCAATTATTATTATCAAATTTTGGCGTCAAACTTAACGACTAAATGGTCTCTCGCTGCTATGAATTATCGTATGTCCTTCAAACCTTGCTTTATGCGATTTTTAAATAGTAAAACTCGGCTCATGTACTTGGTGCATACAAACAAATTTTCGTCTGTTCAAACTTGCTCCTGACGCAAACAATTGTTCTTCGAATGAGAATTTGTAAAAACAAACTTTGAAAATGGTTTCTCGCCGGTAAGAATTTTCTAACCATTTATAAAATTTACCTTGTGCCAATTATCTAATGCCGAACCGTACGACCGCCGGTAAAAGAGAAAAAGTTGAAGCAAGTCGCAAATGTCAATTATCGATCGAAACATTTTGCACCCTCACTTCGGTATCGATCCTTTAGTGGCGCGACTCCAGTCCCGCCCCTAAGTTCGAAATTGCGGCCGTAGGCCGCCGCAGAGCCCGAAGGGCGACAAGTACGAAGCCGAAGGCTTCGTGCCTCGCAGAGCTAGCCGGTAAAATCGGCGTAGCCGATTTTACAAGGCTAGTAATCGATAAAACCAGAATAACTGTCGGTTATCACAAGGTACTCACGACTTTTAAAATTAAACAAATCAGTTCCAACAATTTGCCAAGGTAGCATTGGGATTGGTTTTGACTGTATCGTTTCTTTATCGTTGTTTCTTTGTGTCTTTTCGAACACTTTTCGAACACTTTTGCACAAAATTTTCAATATCTTTGTGCTGACCTTTCCAATATAGGCATTGTCTTGCACGTTTTAAACAGCTCTGTATACCAAAGTGTCCTTGATGTATAGTTTTCAACATTTTATTAATTTCTTGTTTTGGAACAACCACTTTGTCTCCTTTGAAAATGATTCCATTAAAGTATGATAATTCATCCCTGAAATTAAAATAATGTTTTACAATATCGGGAAGTTCATTAATTGTTTCGGGAAAACCGTCAAGAATAAACCTCAGCAAAGTTTTCAATTCTACATCAATTTTTGTGGCTTTTTCAAGTTCATCTTTTGCATTATCTGGCATAGCTAATACCATAAGTACTTCAAATTCTTCTAGTCCAATCTCGTTATCTACTTGTTTACAATCTCGACTTAATGAATCGGCTAATGGAATTTCAGTTCCTTTTTTGTATACGATTTTAGGAGAGTATTGCAAAACATCTAAAAGTATTCTTTGAAGTCTCGCTGATGCTGTATTGATTTGCTTTTTAAATATGATTTCTAGTGGCTTATGGTCTGTTTCTATAGTTAAATTTTTTCCATAAACATATTCGTGAAACTTATTGCATGCAAATCGTATGGCAGTTGCTTCTTTTTCAATTTGAGGGTAATTTTGTTGACTGATCGTAAGTGCTTTCGTAGCGTAAGCGATAGGTTGTTGATCTTGAAGCAATACTGCACCGAGGCTTTTTGAACTTGCATCAACTGAAAGCGTAACGTCTTTGCTAACGTCAAAATATTTCAACACTGGGGGTGTTGTTAATATTTGTTTAATTTTTTCAAAATTGATTTGTTGTTCGTAGTCCCATATCCATTCAGCATCTTTCTTCAGTAAATTTCTAAAAGGTATCGTTAACTCCGAAAGATTAGGAATAAATTTATTTAAATAAGTTAATGTCCCAATTAATCGTTGTAATTGCTTTTTGTTTACTGGTGTTTCTAAATTTTTAACAGCGGTTACTTTTTCTGGATCAATTTCTAAACCATTTTCAGTTAATATATGTCCCAAAAATTTGACTTTTTGTGTTTTCATTATACATTTGTCTTTGTTTAGTTTTAGTCCTGAATTTTTAATAATTTTGAAAACTTTTTGAGTTATTTTTTTCAGCTCTTCTTTCGTACTAGCATATAGCAGCATATCGTCAACCGAACATTCAACGTTATCAACATTTGCTATCAAATCAGACATAATCTTGTGAAACACTTCGGGAGCCGACGATAATCCAAAGGGTAATCGTTTGCAACTAAAACGTCCCCAAGGGGTGGCAAATGTTAAGTATTTTTGAGTACGTTTGCTTAATTTTATTTGCCAGAACCCTTTCTTACAATCGAGTTTTGTAAACCATTTTCCTCCAGTCAGTTTTGCTGCAATTTCTTCCAAAGTTTTCATCGGGTAGTGCCGTCTTAATATATTTTTATTGACATCAGTTGGATCGATACATATTCTTATTTTTCCATTCTTCTTGACAATCACTATTGGACTTACAGCTGGTGTAGGTTCTGTTACCGGTTCGATGACATCTAATTTCACCATTTTTTCCAGTTCTTTTTTAACCTGGCCTCTAATCGCATAAGGGATTCTTCTTGGCGAATGTATTTGAAATTTTGGATTTTCAATTAAATCTATGTCATATTCATAGTTTTTAAAACAACCTAAACCTTTGAAAATTTCGTTATCTTCAAGTAAAACTTCTTGAATTTTCTTTATCAAATTTAGATTTACACATGTGCTTCTACCTAGAACAGTACGTACATCTTCTTTTAATACCTTGAATCTTATTTCAACAAGGTTTTTACGAATGTGGCCTTTTACTATTGTATCTCCTAAAACATTAATTTTGTTATTAGTAAAACTTAGTAACCTTTTCGTTTTTGAAGTTGTTAGTTTCAGTCCTAGTCTGTCCATGATTCTTTTTGAAATCACATTGCATTGTGCGCCAGTATCCAAATTCGCAATAAATGACTTGTTTCCAACTTGTATTATTTCCGTCCAATCATCATCATCATCATCGTTATGAATAGCATTAATGTAAATTTCTTCTGATCCGCTGCTTGTATCACTGTCGATCATGTTTACATTTTTTCTCGATTTATTTTTCTTTGACCAACATTGCTTCTCAAAATGTCCTTTCTTGCTACAGTGGTTGCAGGTTTCTTTGAATGCTGGACAGCTCTTTGGTAAATGAGTCGTTCCGCACCTCCTACAGCCGAATTCTTTGCATTTCGTCTTTTTGTTGGTCTTTATTTTGGGTTTGATCAAATCGATTTTTGCTGTGGTGTTGTAATTTTCTTCTTTAATTTTAATTTGTGCCAACTGTTTGTTGGCTTGTTCGCTAGCTCTGCAGATAAGTGTAGCTCGATTTAAGGATGTATAGGAGACAAATAAATAAAATTAAAAAAGGTCTAATATCGATGAAAATTGGTACTCATGTCCTCAGTGACTTTATGGTTTAGTGAAAAATTTTTTAAATCAATTCACTACACTGTTTAGTAGTTCTTGCAGTTTTAATTTAACACTTCTTATTTTCTTAAGATTCGTTAAAATCACATGTATGGTTTTCCTCGGGAGTCGGCTATTAGGGAAAATCACAAGGTGTAAAGAGTAAAATACTTTTCTTAAAAAAATTTTAAGTAAAATCTTAAGGAAAGCTTGTAAAGTAAAAACCATTTTAATTTTCATAAGAAAAACAACATTTTATCGAATAAAATAGCTTAAAACATACAGAAAAAAAGGTCTGATTTTTTTCAAACTTTTTATAGTTATTGTTGGTAAATAGAAGAAAATTTTAGCAAAATTTAATTACAGTTTACTACACCGTTCCTGAGAAATTAATTATAACTCCATACAATTTTTGCTATTCTCATTAGTTTTTAATAGATAGCGACGTTAAAAGGGCCTAAAATATGTTTAAAATTTAGGGGAATTATAAATATCATAATTCTTTAGGTTTTTATCCATCTTGCAATAACAATTATCAAATTTTATTTAAAAAAAATTTATTTTGTGAGGTTGGACTGCCAGGTACAGTCACTCGCAAAATTATTCTTGATATATTTTGTCATTTCAGTAAAATAATGCGATTTTAAAAGGAAAAAGCATTTCATGATACATTTTATAACTTTGATTATAATTTATGACATTCAAAAAATGTCTTAAAATACACAAAAGGTAAATATTCGTGATATTTTAATTTTTACATACTTTTGTCACCGATTGTATCTCCTATACATCCTTAAGGTTAAATTTTCTTCGGAAAATAACTTTTCTCTGATTTTATCAGATTTAATTTCTATAATTATTTTATCCATCAACATACTTTCGTATAAATTTTGAAATTCGCATGTCTTTGCTAGATTTTTTACTTTGGTGAGAAATTCATCAAAACTTTCTTCCGCTTCTTGCATATAATATAAGGTGGCAAATAGCATGAATTAGTTTGAACTCACCTTTTCCCGGAAAATATCATTATATAGTGAAATTCTTTATCCCATACAACTAGTTTTAGAGTAGCTTGCTACAATAAAATGTAAATAATGTTATATAAATAAATGAGTTAAAAAAAAAAAAAAAAAAAAAATGAATTAGTTTGAAATCACTATTTAATGTGAGCGGCAAAGTTTACCGACGCCTAAATTAGTTTGTACTTTTTTTTCCACTTACATGTTTAGAAAGTAGTTTTGAGTACAAATGCACAAGTGCACAATCTATCGGTGCATCGACGGAATCGAGAAATCAAATCTTCAAATGTATATTGTTTATATTAAGATTTAAAACTTTAATAACGTGCAATAACATAATAATTATTGCACGAGTTAATAATTAATATACTTTAATTATAATTTTAATTAAAGAGTTTAAGGTGGCAAATACCAATGTTATTTGAATTTGGCCATAAGAATGAAAGTCGATTAGAAACAGAGTACAGATAACGTATAGTGCTTAAATTTGGACATAAATATTATTTGAACATTTTTCTATAATACAGAGTGTTAATGCTATTTTCACTACTAACAATGAACAATATTATGTACAGCGAATTAGTAGTGGCGTGCTTAGAAAAAAACAAGATAATTTCAGTCTTATTTGTCAAGTCAATATACAAACACGTATGCAGATGATTTAATAAATATAGATTCAAAAAGGAGTTTCATTATCACAACAAAACATTGGTCCTTCGAGTATTAAATCAGCAAAGAAGAACAATACAACAAATCAAACTTGGTTCCATCAAAGATACTAAAACTTAAAGATAGAAAATGCTATACAAATTTATATGTACCTTAATTCTCCCCTATAAGTAGATGGCGACACTCATTTCGGGTGACAACTTTTAATAATCATTTTAAATGTCGGTAATTATTTAATCATTCGAGGTTTTCTTTAGATTGTCATAGATGTCGCAAATATAGGCCGTTACTTTTTTAAAAGCTTTATATTAACTTACCCGGGTATATATATATATAGGAGGTAAAAATCTTTCGGCTGCTTTTTAATTCACTTCTAGTCATCCAAACAAGCTGAAATTTGAAACACCGACTTGTATCTCGAGACATTTTAATCTATCAAATTTTGAAACCGATCTGATCATCCATCGCATAATTATCACATTTTCTATACAAATTTTGACACAAATCTATCTGCCGCGAAATCAAGTAAGCATGTGTCAAAATTAATTGACTTAGTTCAAGTGTCAAGTTAATGTCAGATATATCTTTAATATTTCGGCGCTGAGTTTCACGAGTTAATAAATTTTAATTAATGATTGTAATAAAACTTAAAAACCACAAAATAAAAATAAAGTAAAAAACAAGTTTTATAAAAAAAGCTTATTGAATGAAGACAAATGAAAATTCTTTCTTCTATGTGTGCACTTGCTTGGAACCGAATAGAGTATAAGTTTCTTGTAACATAATTTTCTTTTCAAACTTTAAAGCTTTGGTGGTGCCTTTCATAGACTTTTCTATAAGGAAGAAAAACGTATACTTAGTAGATATCAACTTCGGCGAAAGTTATCGTATAATATGTGAAGCACCACCAAAGCTTTAAAGTTTGAAAAGAAAATTATGTTACAAGAAACTTATACTCTATTCGGTTCCAAGCAAGAGCACACATAGAAGAAAGAATTTTCATTTGTCTTCATTCAATAAAGCTTTTTTTATAAAACTTGTTTTTTTTACCTACATATCTTTTATTTGCGTTTTTGTCGGTAAAAACTATTTTGCGCAATGTTGCAACTTGATCACCAAAGCTTGAAAGTACAATCTTTGATGACGAATATGTAGCGGGAAATAAGATAGCATATTAAGCAGATTATTTTCAAGACAATTAATTTACTATCTTTGCTGTTGGATTAAATCTATTAAATTCAAATAATTCTCGTATACATATAATATAGGGTGTTTCGTAAGTAACGCCTAGATGTTTTTCTTAAATAAAAGACACTGTTTTGAAATTATTGGTTATCTTATCAGTAGAGTACGGACTTTTAAGCATATAATTTTAAATATTAACTGATATTTTAATGCTTGTTAAATTTTTAATATTGCTTATTATAATAAGCATTAAAATAATTTTTTGAAATAAAATTTATTTGAAAAGTAACACTAAAAAAGTAGTAATACAATGTCATACAAAAAATTATGTAATTACTAAAAATTTATGATTCTACGGCAAAACACTGAAGACAAAGCACCGAAATCAAAAACACGGAAAGTCAAATTTCTCGAAAACAAACACACCAAAAGTAAAAAATAAAAGGTATTTATGTACAGCTCCACTAACATTGGAAATGACTTTAAAAGCGTGGCTAGCGCTAGTAAAATTTAAAATGTACAGGGTGGTTCAAATTCGAATGTTCTTATGGGGAATTCGGTAACTATAAGAGTTATGGAAAAACGGATGACGCATCATCGATCTCTTTTTTTGAGAAAACCTTAACGGTGAAAACCGGAATCCGATATTTTTTTCATTTTCGAGTTAAATTTCGCTTTTTCGACTTTTCGTTAAATGCCGATATCTCGGTTGTTTGTCAAGTTATAGAAAAAATATTTACACCTTTTTCAGACATTTTTTTGAGGAGAATAAATTGGGCCAGAAGGATTTTAAATATCTTCATTTGTTTTCGCGTTATAATATATAGTTGTGTTTTTTTAAATGGAAACCATAGTTGGCTATGACATATTTAATTAGAGTTTTTTATGCTCTTTTCAATTATATACAACATGTGGGGTCTATTCTTTCATTTTCATCCTGTCATATTCAGGCGCGGATGCAGGATTTTGTTTAGGGAGGGGCAATTTTTGTGTGATGTACATAATTATCTCACAAAAAATTTGTTTTAACCAAAAAATTAATCAAAATTTTAGTTTGTTATTTGATAAAATTATGAAATTAGTCAAAATAGAGTGCTTTGGTTATAAGTCAAGGGGGGGGGGGTAATTGCCCCCATTGCCTCCCCCCTGTATCAGCGCCTGGTTATATTAAAAACTGTTAAATAAAAATAAAAGATAGGAAAATTAAACGGTGGCTTTGTGAAAACAAAATTCAAAATCATTATTGAAATCTAAAACAATTGTCTCCAATTGTTTTTAATAGGTTTTTTAGCACCTCCTCTATTATTTACCTTTTATTTCACAAGGTGAAAATAAAAGCCACGCTTTTAAAATCATGTCCAATCGGCATATCGGCATTTAACGAAAAGTCGAAAAAGCGAACTTTAACTCGAAAATGAAAAAAATATCGGATTCCGGTTTTCACCGTTAAGGTTTTCTCAAAAAAAGAGATCGATGATGCGTCATCCATTTTTCCATAACTCTTATAGTTACCGAATTCCCCATAAGAACATTCGAATTTGAACCACCCTGTACATTTTAAATTTTACTAGCGCTAGCCACGCTTTTAAAGTCATTTCCAATGTTAGTGGAGCTGTACATAAATACCTTTTATTTTTTACTTTTGGTGTGTTTGTTTTCGAGAAATTTGACTTTCCGTGTTTTTGATTTCGGTGCTTTGTCTTCAGTGTTTTGCCGTAGAATCATAAATTTTTAGTAATTACATAATTTTTTGTATGACATTGTATTACTACTTTTTTAGTGTTACTTTTCAAATAAATTTTATTTCAAAAAATTATTTTAATGCTTATTATAATAAGCAATATTAAAAATTTAACAAGCATTAAAATATCAGTTAATATTTAAAATTATATGCTTAAAAGTCCGTACTCTACTGATAAGATAACCAATAATTTCAAAACAGTGTCTTTTATTTAAGAAAAACATCTAGGCGTTACTTACGAAACACCCTATATTATATGTATACGAGAATTATTTGAATTTAATAGATTTAATCCAACAGCAAAGATAGTAAATTAATTGTCTTGAAAATAATCTGCTTAATATGCTATCTTATTTCCCGCTACATATTCGTCATCAAAGATTGTACTTTCAAGCTTTGGTGATCAAGTTCCAACATTGCGCAAAATAGTTTTTACCGACAAAAACGCAAATAAAAGATATGTAGGTAAAAAAGTAACGGCCTATATTTGCGACATCTATGACAATCTAAAGAAAACCTCGAATGATTAAATAATTACCGACATTTAAAATGATTATTAAAAGTTGTCACCCGAAATGAGTGTCGCCATCTACTTATAGGGGAGAATTAAGGTACATATAAATTTGTATAGCATTTTCTATCTTTAAGTTTTAGTATCTTTGGTTCCATATAGGAGCAAGTGCATTGAGGTAGTCCATTCCAGTCAACCAAACGATTCAACAAAGGTTGGTTAGGAGGGATATCTTCACCCAAACACGAGAACGAGCTGGTAAACTATACCATTTCACATTCAATTTTGTACGTTAAAAAAAAATATTACATTATCGTACAAAATGACAGAACATGACATTAAAAAATTACATTACAAACGCGGAGCTTTAAAAGGACAATTGACATTATTTCAAAAATTCTTGTTAACGAAAGAAAATGACTTAGATGATGTGGACATTCAAAACATCGAAGAAAGACTAAGTAAAATCAACCCCATTTATGACATATTTAATGAATACCAAGACGAAATTGAGTATTTAGAAATTGACAATGAAACGGACAATTTACAGGAAAGAGAGAATTTTCAAGATTTGTACTTTAAATTAATCAGTAAAGCAGCACGCATATTAATACAATTTAAAAAAGATGTTAAATCACATTCAACAATTAAAACCGAAAGTATAAACTCAAAAAATTCAAATTCTCAACACTCAATTCATGCAGCTCCACATAGCAATAATAATTACAAACAACGCCAACGAAAGCACATTACATTACCATTAATAAAATTACCAAATTTTGATGGAACCTTTACGTTGTGGCAAGAATTCCATGATTCCTTCAAAACACTAATTCACACAAATTCAGAATTATCAGATGTTCAAAAGTTAATATATTTAAAGGCCACACTTAAAGGGGAACCATCAGATTTATTACGGCCTTTTCAATCAACAGAACAAAACTACGAAATAGCATGGTCATTATTGCAAGAACGCTACAATAATAAACGTAGAATAATAAATACCCATGTTCAAGCAATTTTGGAGATAGGAAACATGACTCGCGAAGCTCATGATTCCCTCAAGCAGATAATCAACACAGTGCAAAATCATGTGCAATGTTTAAAATCATTAGGGCAACCGGTCGAGTCCTGGGACGCGATTTTAATTCCCATCATCACAGCAAAACTCGATTACTATACCAATAAAGACTGGGAATCTAAATTAAGTAATGAGACTGATGGCAACAATAAAGTTCCTTCACTAGATTCACTATTAAAATTCTTAAATAATAGGCAAACTACTTTGGAAATGATAAAAAAACACAAACCAAATGATAGAAGTGGTAACAATTACAGTAATTCAAATAATCGTGAAACAAAAACATTTAATGCATTAACTTTGTCATGTAACTATTGTAACGAAAACCATTATATGACATTTTGCGAACCATTCTTAAAATTAGACATCAATTCTCGTAGCAATAAAGTCAAAGAATTAGAGCTATGCACAAATTGCTTGCGTAAAGGGCATTATGTAACGGACTGCAGATCGCAGAATTTATGTAAAAAATGTAATAAAAAACACCACACCTTACTACACATAACCGATTGGAAAACACAATCGAATAATGTAACCAAAGTCACACTGGTTGCAGACGTAGAAAATGGAAACGAAAATGAAGTACAGGAAAAAACAATTACCTGTACATCGGTTAGGTTAGATTCGAAAGTAATGCTGTCTACAGCAAGGATAATTGTTGGAAACACAAAAAAGCAATGGCAAGAAGCAAGAGTTCTTTTGGATTCTGCTTCCCAATCAAATTTCATCACCACCAATATGTGCGACCAATTGGGTTTAGTAAAACAAACAATTAACACCGCTATCACAGGAATAACGAAAGGAGAATTGAACATTTCACACAGGGTTCAGGTTGGAATGAGGTCAATGACTAACAATTTTGAATTCGAGTTATCATGTTTAGTAATATCTCAAATAGCAGACCAAATACCATCACGATCATGTAGAATAGATTATTTCAATATACCACCAAACATAAAACTAGCAGATCCAAAATTCAACGAATCTGCACCTATAGACATACTGATAGGGGCAGACATGTTTTACGATTTAATGTGCGTAGGGCAAATAAAGCAGCTTAACTTGCCAACTTTGCAGAAAACACAATTAGGATGGGTGGTATCGGGGAGTATAAAGAACACAAATTTCATTCAAAATAATCGCCCAACAACATTTTTAGCATTAAAGGATATACATGAAGACGTAGAAAGATTTTGGAAAATGGATGAATTCAATAGATCAAGCGAACAACAGTTAACGGAGGAAGAAATTCAATGCGAAACAATTTTTAGACAAACGACAACACGAGATAGCTTAACAGGGAAATTTATAGTTCGAATACCTTTTAAACCAAACATGGAAAAATTAGGAAATTCATATGCAGTAGCCGAAGAGCGATTAAAAACACTTGAGAAAAGATTTAGAAATAATCCAAAGTTAAAGCAACAGTATCTTAAATTTATGGAAGAATACCTCGAGTTGGGGCACATGACAAAAATTGAGTTAAAACATAATACAGGTTTTCTTATATCTCACCTACCAAAGAATCATCATTTAACAAAACTTATTTTTAATAATGAACATTTAAAACTATATCACGGTGGAGCAAAATTACTATTAAGCACTATACGCGAGCAATTTTGGCCAATTGGTGGCAAGGATTTGGCAAAACGTGTAATAAAAAGTTGCATTAAATGTTTTAGGTTTCAGCCAACAATAGTTGAACCTATTATGGGCTCCCTACCTAGTGAAAGGACTTTAATCATGCCACCATTCCATTCAACTGGCGTTGATTACGCTGGTCTATTGTTAATCAAAGACAGAAAAGGGCGCGGTAGCAAAGTTTTAAAATGCTACATAAGTTTGTTCGTATGTTTTTCAACACAATCAGTACATTTAGAAGTAGTTACAGATTTAACAACCGAATGTTTTTTATCTGCCTTGAGGAGATTCATAGCTCGAAGAGGTAAACTATTAAATATATTCAGCGATAACGGCACAATTTTATCGGCGCAAACAATGAATTGCAGAAATTAGGTAAATTTTTAATTTCAAGTGCTGTCATATTAAAGAATGCTATGTCAAATGATGGAATAATTTGGCACTTTATTCCACCCAGATCTCCACATTTTGGTGGACTATGGGAGGCTGCAGTGAAAAGTGTAAAGTTTCATTTAAAAAGAATTATATCAATGACACCACTGACGTACGAGGACATGTCTACAATACTTATTCAAATAGAATCAATTTTAAACTCACGACCACTGACACCCTTAACGACTGATCCTAACGACCTCGACGTCCTTACGCCAGCTCATTTTCTCATTGGACGTCCATTTACAACGGTACCGGATCCCAATGTACGAGATTTACTAACAAACCGTTTGGATCGCTACCAGCATCTCCAGCAAATGACCAGGCACTTTTGGGCAAAATGGTCAAAAGAATATATTAGCGAGCTACAACATCGCACTAAGTGGAAAATTGGTTCCCAAGTTGTCAAGATTGGAGTCTTGGTTTTAATCATGGATGACAACCTACCTCCGGCAAGATGGTTGATAGGTGTCGAGTGCTAGATGTTCATCCAGGTGCAGATGGTATTATACGCGTTTTAACAGTGAAGTGTTCTAACGGTGCAATTTTGAAACGTGCGGTAACAAAAATGTGCATGTTGCCGATATATCAAGAAAACGAAAACTAATTTTATATATATATTATAATGTTTCATTTAATGCTGTTAGTTTACTACTAACCAATTAATGTTCTTTTTTTAATGTGTTTAGTTGATAGTTTCATTTATTCTTTTTTAACAAAATAATCAATTTAATTTAATTTTGTTAGTTTTCAATACTAAACAAATAATGTTTGTCTTATATATACTAGTTATGTTCAAATCCCTTTCAAGTTTATAATTTTTAACGTTTATATTATTATTGAATCTCATGGAGTTCAAGGCCGGCAGAATGTTAATGCTATTTTCACTACTAACAATGAACAATATTATGTACAGCGAATTAGTAGTGGCGTGCTTAGAAAAAAACAAGATAATTTCAGTCTTATTTGTCAAGTCAATATACAAACACGTATGCAGATGATTTAATAAATATAGATTCAAAAAGGAGTTTCATTATCACAACAAAACACAGAGTAATTAGAGGTAAAAAGCATTTATAGTTAAGGTGGCAAATATACCAATGTTATTTGGCCATAAGAATGAATGTCGATTAGAAGCAGAGTACAGATAACGTATGGTGCTGAAATTTTGATATAATATTATTTGAACATTTTTCAATAATACAGAGTAATTATAGGTAAAAAGCATTTATAGTTAATGAACAAATAAATAAAGAAAACAGGTCTACCGAACGATTACGTTAAAGGCAGACCTGTAAATGGTACATTTGCAATTGACAAAATTTCTTGTGTATGTCCATATGTTCCACCTGAAGCTAATGTGCCCCAAACGATTCTTTCATTTATATCTCCTAGCTCATTTTTGGTTTCATTTTGCTGTGTTCGTATTGGAAATCAATGGCCCACTCAAAGATGTACCTTATATCCACCAATCGATTACCTTTTATAGAATATCTGGCTTTTTTCTCAGACGAATCAACTTCCATATGTAAAGCTTCATTGTTTATCCTATCAATGTAATTTATTTGTCTAAGAATAAATGAAGCTCAATTGTAACAAGTAATTATTACCTTTTGTACTAATCTTCTGAAATAAATAACAAATTTTCATTATTTTCTGTTAAACTGGTGTTGATTTGCTCTTCTCTAAGTTTTTCTTCTACAAAAGCTTCTTCTGGGAGAACTACATCATCCATCAATACTTAATTTCCGGAAACTATGGCTGCTTCTTCTACGTTCTCCAAATTTTATTGAACTCTAAAGTATTTTGAAAATGGGAAAGTCATCTGAAGTCACATCAGATTTTTTATTAGCCGCCGGAAAGTAAATATTTAATCTAACTTTTCTTGCTTTCTTTTGAAGAGTGTTGTTGGCTTGAAAACATTTTAATAAGCCAGGTGGAAAAAGCACTTTCTTGTGCACCTGTATGTGCTTTTAAAGTGAACTGAATTCACTTACGCGACAGAAACTCATAGTTTCATATAAAAAAAATTTCATGTAATTTTTATAATAGATGTGTTCATGGCAAATTTTTGAAAAAGTATTACCAAGTTAACTATATCGCCAATATACCTTACCTTACCCTACATGGGGGTATACTTGTTCAGTGTGTGTAGTGGGATACTTGATCAGGTGAGCATTTATAATGATAATTATGATAATGAAGTAAAAGTAGAAATTGAACACCTTGGGCCTGTTAACTGTGATAATTTAAAGAAAGGGAAATTTGCAATTGTGGAATTTAAGGGTGGCAAAAGACTTACTTCGATCTATAAGTACCTGTACTTAATTGATGCAGTTGATAATGCCGAAGAAGAATGTAGAGTCATTTCATTGAAATGTTTGAATGACAAGAAAAATACATTTTCATTGATGGACAACGATGTTAGCGCCATAAAATATGATCAGATAATTGGAATAACACTTGTGTCCCAATATTTCCCTTAAAGGGGAAAGGATGTAGGGGAGATGTAGGTAATGAGGATCACTTAAGCAAGAATTGAAATAGAACGAAATCCATTAATCAACTATTAATTTTTATGTTTTTATGATAAACTTTACATATTTAACTATTAATTGAATTCAACTTAAATCACTTTGGCTTATCAATTTTGGAACAATAAAGACGTAAAAAAAAGTCAGGTTTGATCACCATTGTCAACATATGTTGGCAATGATGATCAGCTTGCATACAATGGTGATAAACACATATCGCACACATAATTGCGCGATGATTCCCACCCAGGTACACTTGGCATGAGCCCAAAGCCCACAAGAAGTGCACCAATACCAAATTTCGTAGTCTTGTCCAAATTCACCACATACAAGACACGGGTCTTCATCATCTTGACATAACTCGTCCGTGGTAACGTCTGACGTCGAAGTATTATTCGATTCCTGCAAAATTTTCTTCTTAACGTTTTCGGTGCTAACCTTCTGTGGCTTGCTCTTCTTTCTTACTCCTTTTCCCTTGTTTTTCATAGCTTTGCAGGCAATTTAAATCACCTGACCCCGATTACATACATGGGCGGAAAGGAGAAAAAAAGAATCCTAACGAAAAACTTTAAGTTATAGTAACAATCTAGAATTTAAATCGCAAAATAAAATGTTACCATTATTACATATCAAAAGTACAGAAATAAAAATTCAGTAATTTAAGACTTACCTTCGGATTTACCTTCTAGAAAAATTAGATCAAAATAGCGCGAAATCGTCACTCGTCTGTATCTCTCCAGCGCGTTGCCCGAACTGAGCGAGACACCACCCGCGTACGGGAATCCCCCAAAGTTAGCGCGTGGGTATGTTGGCATTACACCCCTGCATTCGGTTTTCGTTATTTTGTGGTGATCACCATTGCCAACTGACTCTGATTGCATACATCTCCCCTACTATACAAGTTTTCAAAACCTTTAGACGTTTTAGAAATAGCCTAATGTTTCTTGCCAAACGTGTTTAAGTTTACATGCTGTTTTCTTTAGAGTAAAGTTTATTTTTTACACATTTATTTAGTTATAAACTTAAGTACATTATTCTGATCAAGTCTCCCATCTACGTTGATCAAGTCTCCCATCCTGCGGGGGATACTTGTGCATATCATATTAGTGTTAAATGCTAAATTTCAGTAAATAAAATTAGTTTATAATTATCAAATTTTTGCCAGTTTATTAAGAATACTGCAAAAAACATAACATTCTATTTACATGTTTTTGATAAAATAAAAAAATAGAAACCGATAGATTGTAGTATTAAAATTTATTTTTAGGTTTGCTTATTTTTAAAATAAAAATTATTTCAAAGATTTCGTTTTTATACTTTCTTCCATTTCTGTAAATTTTGTACAGTGTGTTTTCAAAAGACAGTTTTTATAGAATATTATAAACCGAATGTGCTATGCGTGTGCCATCTATGAAATATTTTGAAATCTACAAATAACATTAGTAACATAGGCGCAAGAGAAACGACGATTAATCTTTTTACTGATAACATTAATAATATATTTTTAAAGTCGAATCTCTTCTACAGATGCTCTTTAATAATACAGAATAAATACAACACTATTGCTTTACTAATTTTACTACAATAAATAAAAAACTGAAATCGTACGGCAGACATGTTTTCTTTATTTATTTGTTCATTAACTATAAATGCTTTTTACCTCTAATTACTTTGTTTTATTGAAAAATGTTCAAATAATATTATGTCCAAATTTCAGCACCATACGTTATCTGTACTCTGTTTCTAATCGTCGTTCATTCTTATGGCCAAATAACATTGGTATTTGCCACCTTAAATTTGTATCTTTCAAAAGATAAGTTTGTTTTAGGTATAAAATAACTATTAAATTTTGCCTTGATTGCTTCCACATCTGTTTGTTGAGCTTGAGTCAAATTAAAACTGTTGAATAACGAAATTGCATCACTACCAAGTACGGTCATAAACGTCACCGCTTGTACTTGTGGTGATTTATTTGCTAATTGAGTTGCCGTTGCATACCACTCGTATTGTTGTAGCCATTGCTTCCACGTTGCTTCGTTATTATCATTTCCAAAATTGAATGATTTTGGAGGTCGCATACCGGTCACACCTGGATCTACCACAGTAGTTTCATTTTCATTCGGCATTATAATATATTCGTTTAATTACTTTGCACACACTTTTTATCAACTATTACGTTATTACTCACTTCTGACACCATGTAACGTAGTTTTAAAAAACGAAAGGTGTCGCGGGACACCCGACAAAAGCGAAGCTTTTTACGCTATGTATAAATAAAATCCAATTATTATTAATAAATTTTTGATATGGTAGATAGTAAATTGTTATTAGGAAATTATTTTTAAAAATACAAAAATAGTAGTGGTATCTATTTATATCTATTAATATTTCCAATTAAAATAAAATTTACATCCAAGTAGAAATTAACGTAAAAAATAAATTTCAAGTAAATATTGTGGTAAATATAGCATGTAATACATAAAATGTAATACTATTATACAAAATCTAAACAAAACATTACAATAATAACAATATTGTGAGAGTGTAGGACTAAGAATTTTTGAAAATTAAGGAAATGGTTATTTACTTAAAAGTTAGGAAAATGATACATGACTGACGAGGAGGAATTCATAGCACAATATTGTAAGGTTGTAAGAGGGAAATGTTAACAAACTGACGATACGCACTGGTCGTCACTGACGTCACTTACGTTTGCTTTTTCGTCCCGTTCTATATTTTAAATTTTAGGTGCCGTGCGTTAAAAAGGATACAATAATTTAAAAAGAAAAATTGGGTTACCAAAAGGCGAAAGTCGCTATGGTGCGATTTCGGCATAGTCTAGTACGATTTAGGAGCTATCATCTTAAATCGTATTTTTGTAATGTTTTTTAATTGTTCCTTTTTGTTATGTCAAAATAAGTTATTTTATATTTTATTATGTTCAAATATTAACCGCATTAATTAAAGTTGCTGTAAATTGAATTTTTTTCATTAATTTTTTAGACATTTATGACAGTTTCTCCTTAGCAGATACGATTTAAGCAAGTTTACCCTATGTCAACAGATGATTTAGATGCTTTGAGCAACTTATTACGTTCTTTATACCAGTGGCGTATTTAAAAAATTCCTACGGTGGGGGGGTTATTTTTATTTTATAGTTTATTTTTCGGGTTCTCGTTAATCCAAACGTACTCCAGACTATACTTTCTGTACGACTACTAAGTCATATCAATTAATTAATAATAATAATAATCAATAAAAAAAAAGTCAATTACTTGTAGTCAACTATTCAACTACTCATTATTGAGGTTGTTAAGAAGGAAATTTCAGTATATGAGAAGTTTGTGAAATTTTTACAGTATATTATTAGTATAATTTTTTTTTTTTTTTTTTTTTTTTTATTTAACCTCTACGAATATTTACAATCTGTTAGTACAAACAATAAGTAAAATGTATGACAGGGATAATGGACGTGTGGAAGTGAATCCAATGATTCGCTTCCTTGAACTTCAACTCGATGGTTCCTATTATTGGGTGTCAACTATTTGCTTCTAGTGCATTAGGTTTTAAATCTTAATACCAGGTCAGAAGGTCTGAATCGCTTTAGTCTGCGCACTTCTCTGTCGTTGGCTAGGTCTACTGCCAAGCTATTTGGATGAGCACTAAGTCTATCAAAGTAAATTCCACTATACTTTGCTATTTCATCCTGCACCGATTTCACTTGTAAGTCGCGCTGTATTATTTTGTTTGTCACATACCACGGGGCATCGACGATCATTCTCAGGACCTTGGATTGGAATCTCTGAACGATTTCGATGTTTGAGATGGAAGCCGAACCCCAGAGTTGGATTCCGTAGGTCCATATTGGTTTGAGGATCGTCTTGTAGATCAGTAACTTGTTCTCTGTTGAGAGTCGAGAGTTTCGTCCCATCAGCCAATACATCCTGGTCAGTTTGCAGCCCAGTTGTTTCCTCTTTGCAAAGATGTGCTTCCTCCACGTGAGCCGTCTGTCCAAATGAATTCCAAGATATTTGGCGTCATCACTTGCTGGTAGTTGTTTGTTGTTTAGGAAGACTGGTGGGCACGTTTCCCTACCCATCGTAAACATAACTTGTACTGATTTTGTTTCGTTGGCTCTAATGCGCCATTTTTTTAACCACGTTTGGATTTCGTTTAGATGACTTTGCAACATCTGTGAGGCAATTATTGGGTTTTGGTGTACCGCCAGCACAGCGGTGTCATCGGCAAATGTGGCAGTGACGGTATTTTTCTTAGTAGGTAGGTCCGCGGTGTGCAGAATGTACAAAACCGGGGCAAGAACGCTCCCCTGTGGAACCCCCGAGTTAATATTAAAGAGCGATGTGCATTTGTCTCGGTATTTCACCAAGTAGTGTCTCTCAAGTAGATATGATTTTAAAATTCTGTACATGTTGTGAGGCAAGATCTTTTTTATTTTGAACAGCAGTCCATCATGCCAGACCCTATCAAATGCCTGCGATATATCAAGAAAGGCTGCAGCACAGTAGCTCTTGGTTTCCAGTGCATGACAGATTTCGGTGGCAACACGATGCACCTGCTCTATTGTTGAGTGCTGATGTCTAAAGCCGAATTGATGATCGGGTATTAGATCACGTTTCTGCAGGAGTGGCTCCAGTCTCTTCAGGATCATCTTTTCAAGCAATTTTGACAGGATTGGCAGCAAACTAATTGGTCTGTAGGAGGTCACATCGTTTGGTGGTTTTCCGGGTTTGGGTATAAGGATAACTTGGGCTATCTTCCACTGAATAGGAAAGTATTCGAGTCTTGTAATGGCATTGAATAGATGTGTTATGTACCTGATGCCTCTGTCGGGTAGTTCCTTGATTATTCTGCCGGTTATCAGGTCGTATCCCGGTGCCTTTCTGGAGTTTAGGTTTTTTGCTATCATGGATCTTATTTCTGTTGTTTTGAAGGGCTTTATTGGCATGTCCAGTTGGTCAGGTGAGTCAAGGAATTCCGTTATTCTGTTTTCTTCGTTAAGAGAAATTTCTGATTTAAAAGGTTCGAAAACTTGAGATAAGTGTTCAGCAAATAGTTGAGCCTTTTCTGAATTGCTTCTTGCCCAGTTGCCGTTTTTTTTCCTGATTGGTGGATTTGCTTCTTGTGACTTGTTTAGATATTTTGTCGCCTTCCAAAGCGAGTAATCAGTAGATCTGAATCAGTAGAATTAGTATAATAAAGAAAATTCTCTCCAAGTTTGAACTTAATCCTGTTCTTAGTTATCGAGATAAAAAATGTCAAAGTTACGTTTTTACATTGAGGTAAATGCAAGATACGGGTTTGTCATTACTTCGACATTTAGAAATGTCATCATTACAAAAATTTTCCAAAATATTTATGCAAGTGTTGCAAATAAGTGTACCAAATTTAAAAAAAGTCCTGTTTTTAGTTTCAGAGAAAATTAAGATTTTATTCTAAAAAATAGCACAAAAGCCATCTAGATTTGATAGTTATCAAGAAAATTTTTTTGAAATGAGTGAAAAAATAGTTTAACTGACCAAAACTTTTTAAATTAATAAAATTCATAAGTAAATTATTAAAAACTAAGTATTTTTAATTAAAAAAAAAATATTTTCACTATTTTAATTATTAAAATTTTGTTTATTTGAAGTTGGCAGTGAATACATTATCTTATGTTTTTATTTAGCATAGGTCAGAGTCCCCACCACAGCTTATCCCTACCCCTCTTCTTAACAACCTTAAATACATACTACAAGTAAATTATCTGCCCGTAAATTAATTGCAAATTCCAGAATTTATATACGATTATCGCGGGCAAAGTATTAATTTTAGGGAAAAAATGAAAGATACCTTTTCCATATTGGATTCATCTTTTTCTTCGTATTATTTTTTTCAAATGGAGATCCGACGCTTATTAAGGGAGCTGCAGGGAAAAAGTTTCAAAAAGTTTGGGTAAAAAAATATAGGTTAAAACCGAAAAATTAAAAAAAAATCCACCCAAGTAACACACTTTCGAATATTAGACGTATAATAATGGTCTAGACCAAATGTAAATTACGTCTACAATTCGTATGATGAAAACTGATATTAGACGTCAAAATGTCGTCAATAAACGTATATTATACTACGTTTAATATTGGTAGTATGTTACGTCTATAATCCAATGATCAAAACGTATATAAGACGTTAAAATGTCAGCGGCTGACCTGCAACTATAGACGTATATAATATACCTCTAATAAACGTATATTAACTATGCATATTATTGGTAGTATGTTACGTCTATAACTCCTATGATGAAAACGTATATTAGACGAATATAATATATAAAATTATAAGCATAAATAAAAGAAATTACTTTTGAATTATATATTTTAATTTCTTAAGATTGGTAAACTTTGCAATTGTAAGTTTGTTGTATGTTATAAATTTATCTCAAATTTCGTCTTATATACCTTGAACTTTCCACCTTCGTAGGGGAAGGTGAGGCAAAATGGGGTACTTAAAGTTTGGGTCTATTTATTTTATTCTAAAAAAATAAAATCTGTGGTTTTTCTGCTATACGTGCTAGATTACTCTATAATCTATACGAAAAATTATTTGAACTGAAATTTTGTTAAATAAATTTTGATATAGTTGTCATCACGAAAAAAGAAGCTGACGCAATTTTCGATATGCGTATGAAATAAGATGAAAATTGTAAGTCAAATAAGTGTTCGATATAATAAATTTAAATCATTATATAAAAAAAAAAAATTCAAATAACTGTCAATATGCAATAATTTTAAAGTCCTTGTCACACGGTAAAAAAATTTATTAACATTTTGATAAAAATAATAATGAACATTTTATTCGTGTGACAAGGGTTTAAGTCGTAGATTTGTTTTTCCTAAAGATACTTATTGCTTGAAACATGTAGTTTCCAAAATAATGTAATAAAGGCTGAGAAGTATATGTTTATTAAACTATTTGTTTATTATACAAGCTATTGCAATAGATAATATTGCAATTTTAAACACAATCATTACGTTAAAACTTAAAATAATTTATTGATGAAAACAAAGTTAAATAAACTAATATAACAAAGGTCAAGATCAAATTCCGCCTTCGAAGAGACGGTGGTTATGGCTTGACTCTTAAGTGCGTCGACTGCTAAGCCGAGAAGCCCTATTCGATCCCGGGCGGAATAATAAATTCAGACCATCTTCCCTCGGAAGGCAGTGGAAAACCACCGAGGTACTTTGCCAAGAAAGCCACTTCGCAATCCTTGAGAAACAGGTCACGACGTTCGAATTCGAACGTCGACGACGAAGAAGAAGAAATATCAAAGGCAGAAAGAAGCAAAGATAGAATGGCACCCCAGTTTTGCCCTTTAATCACTTTCTACATCAGTGTCGGAATCGCTATCATCATTCAATTAATTTTTTTGGTATGACAAACACAATTTCTCTAGACTTCTTGTGAACATTGCTCCACTGCCTCTTCTCACTTTGTTATTCCCGTAACTGTCCCGACCTATATGCTTATTGTAATAATCTTTGCAATGAACGCACACTAATTCGATTGCATTAAATTCGCAGTGGTAAGGTGGTAGTCGTAACACTTTATGACCATGTTCCCTTATTAATTCGTCAACTTCGTATCGTTTTTCCTTTTTTGGCAATTTAGACAACGGAAGTAATTCCGGTTTAAAAGAATGTGGATCGTAGTCAATATGTCAAACGTGAAAATTGAGCATCATACAATTGGAAGCAACTTATTCGCATCTCTTCCAAAAAAATACCCATGATCGTGACAGATACGATCCAAGAAATATATTTGATTTTTCCTGTTTGTTGAAATGAAAGACGTGTGCAAAGTACATAAAAAAATAAAATTGGCAACAAATTTGAGTGGAGACCAGTACAGCGTTTGAGTTATATCAAAGCCGAATCTTTCATCTCCTTGAGAGAAGAAGATGAAGTTCTTATAGAATTTCATTCTAACGAAGAAAATCATATGCTAGTGGGAAAAAGAAAAATACTTTTTAAGTACCTCCATTTGATTAGCTCACTCCATCACAAAAATTTGACTGATATCTGATTCTGTAATGGTGACAAGTTTGGTTATATTTTCTATATTTTATATTTTTTAATATATTTGTATTTAAATTTTTGGTTGTACTTGTATATTATACAAAATATAACCAAACTTGTGTACTTGTCAGTTGTCACAATTACAGATTAGTCACTATAAAAACTACTTTCATTATAATTCTTATGCACGCTAAGAACTATTGTAGCTATCTTTTTCTATCGCATGCGTTAAGTATCATATTATTTTCGACGTACAAGTTTTCTAAAATCACACACTAAAGACACATTTATACCAGTCTGTCTTTGTTGCACCTATGTTACAAATTATTAATTTAAAAAGTAATTTGTCGGTACTTCATTCAGATGGTTCTGACGTCAGCCTCATTTTTCGTGAGAGCAACTTTATGAACCATTAATTTCAAACAGGTGTAATTTTCCCATTTTGCCCCATGGGGGGGGGCAAAACGGGGCAGATTTTTTTAAACAGTAATAGTCAGGTAAGAAATATTTTTATTTATTATTTTATCTATAAATAGGTGCTTTCACATAAAGGACATAAGTGAGTGGCATCCTCGTCGTCTTCATCCACTCCAGCACAAGAGTTGTGTGCCCATTTTCCGCATGAGGAGCATGTAATCCAACCCTCATCAGAAAAGTCTTGGCAGTACAGGCACTCATCGTCTTTGTTCTTTTCATTGCTCTCTAATGATGTCGAAGAAGGAGATATGTTACGCTTCTTGCCAGTAGTAGATTTATTATAATTTTTTAATGGGGTCCATACCCCATTTTACCCCGCCCCATTTTGCCCCACAGGCATGCTTTGAGGTTATATAGTTATAAAAATTAATTGACTAAGTAAAACTTGACGATAACAAACGGAATTAAAAGTCAGTAAGGATACCTTAACGTAAAATAAACAGCTATTAATTAAATACAAAGTAATTTCTACTTATTTGCATTAAAACACAGCTTGAAAATTACAACACAGGTAAAAATTTATAGTCAACATGCAATGCCATCAAGTTACGCGCGCAATAACCGCCAAATGTTGCATGATAGTGGCAGACCACATGATCATGAAGTTCAGTAAAATTCAGATAGGTCGCTCTATTTCTTTCGAAATTAAGAGGGATGTCCCGTTTTACCTCACTACCCCGTTTTGCCTCACGTTCCCCTATATCTATAAAGTTAAATTATTAATTATTTGTACATTTATTTGAAATTTACTTACCTTTTTTTTTCTAAACAAACCCACCCGGGAAGCGAACGCTAGACCTTCGGCCCTTGAAACCTAACGCTGTAACCATTGAGCCACGGCGGGACATACAGAAAGTTTTATTTTTTAATCTTGTTCTTCTATCCCTGTGTCATATTTAATTATTTTATTTTCAGCAGCCAAATTTTTTTTAATTTTTTCTCAATCCAAACTCAATTACCAATTATCCCTAAGCTAATTTTTTAAATTTTATATCCAAATTTAAATTATTTCCATTGCAACGCTTTAAAATTATTTTCTTTTATTTTTATTCAATATAATGAAACACATCAAAAACTTTATAAAACACCTTTTATTATTTTAAATTCTATAACTTGATAACATTGTTAAACTCGAAGTGGAAATAAGTCAACTGAAGGAGGAAATTGCAAATTTGAAAACAATGTTGGCTGGGGCTGCGAGAGACGTTGTTTCTGGCGAAGAAGTGGATGTTTGCGAGGAAGTGCGAGAACGTATAGACAGAGGCAAAAACATCATGTTATACAATGTCCCGGAAAGTCAATCTGGTTTATTAAAGGATCGAGTGGATCATGACAGGAAGTTGGCTGGAGAAGCATTTGGAAAACTGAATGTAGATCCTGGTGATTTTAAAGTGGTACGTGTTGGTAGAGTAGGTGAAAGAGCACGTCCGCTGAAAGTAATTACGTCCGATGCAAGCGTGGTTAAGGCATGTTTTAGAAATAAGAATAGGATTATGGGCAGTAGTTTGAAAATTGGAAATGACCTTACGATGGCACAGAGGTTACATCTCAATGGGCTAAGAGATCAACTTAAAAAATGCGTTGAAAATGGAGAAAAAAATTTAACTATTCGTTATGTAAGAGGAAACCCTGTTATTGCAGCAAAGGTCAATGATGGTGCTAAAGGGCAGCGGTTAAAAAACGATCAAATAAATTAAGTGTTTATTATCAAAATATGGGTGGCATTAGGACAAAGATTCTTGAACTTAAAAGTGCTATGGCGGTTTGTGTGTATGATGTTGTGATAATTGTTGAAACTTGGTTGAATGTGGATTTTTTGGCTGCAGAGGTGTCGTTTGATGGGTATAACACATACAGATTTGATAGATGTGAAAGGACTAGTACTTGTAGACGTGGTGGAGGAGTGTTAATAGCTGTTAGGATGGATATTTCATCTCGAAGGGTATGTGTGAATTGTGATACGATTGAGCAGCTGTTTGTTTCACTGAACTTTGAGAGACAGAATTTTGTTGTTGCTGCGGTATATATCCCTCCAAGATCTGAAGCAGATGTCTATCGACGACATTGTGATCCAGTGGAATACGTGATGGAAAGTCATGCTGAGAGCGGTTTGGTATTGGCTGGTGATTACAACCTGCCAGATGCAAGGTGGTCAAATGGCGAATCTGGAATGGTTGTGGAGTGTCTTCATTCGAATCCGGCAGTTTTGGTATGCGAGAGTTTTTCTTTTTTGAATCTGCGTCAATCAAATGGTGTTTGTAATGAACATGGTGTATTTTTGGATCTTGTGTTTACAAATATTGATGATTTAATTGCAACTAGTTGTGATGATGTTTTATTTGAAAGTAGTTATCACCATGTGGGGTTTCAGATAGAATTTCCCATTGAAATTGTAAATAATGTTAAATGTGAACATACTGCTTATAATTTTAGGGGAGCTGACTATGTTGCATTGGGTGATTGTTTATCGTCTGTTAACTGGGATTGCATTAATGGTGAAAATGATATCGATACTGCCTGTAGGATATTTTATAGTTGCCATTATGAGGCCGTTGACTTGCATGTACCGGTGCGAACAACTAAGAGCTCTAATTTTCCGAGATGGTACACGAGTAAATTGAAGAGGTTGATAATAGATAAAAAAAATGTAATATAAGAATTAAAACCACAACAAGTTAATTAAACGAATCTATATTTATCTTCATTTTCATTTTCATTTCAAAATGAAAATGAAAGCATACGCTTTCGAAAGCTTAAGATAAATATAGATTCATTTAATTAACTTGTTGTGGTTTTAATTCTTATATTATATAATTTCACAAGTTACAAATTTATTAATTAGATAAAAAAAAAATGGCACATAAGCGTTATAGGGAGACCCTTGATCCTGATAATTATGAATGTTTTAGTAGGTTGCGTGCTATTTGCAAGAGTGTTTATAAAGATTGCTATAATGATTATATAGTTTCAACTGAGTGCGAAATTGCAAATAATTCTTCTGCGTTTTGGAGTTATGTTAGGAGTAATCAGGTAAATAGTGATTGTCCAGAGCAAATGTTTTGGAATGATAGGAGTTGTAGTGGGGGGGAGGAGATAGTAGATGTATTTGCTGAATACTTTTCAACTGTGTATTCAAATAGTAGTTGTGATTTTGTGCAGTATAGAGCTGATAGTTGCGTAGATCTGAATTTGATACAGTTTTCGGCTGTGGATATTTTTGAGGGAATACAGTCTCTTGCTGCCAAATTTTCTTCCGGACCGGATGGTATACCGCCGGTTTTGCTTAAGCAGTGTTTGTATTTCTTGACAGAGCCATTGCAATATCTGTTTAATTTATCATTGAAAAAGGGTAGGGTTCCAGATGTATGGAAAAAAAGTTATATTGTCCCTTTCTTTAAATCTGGTAATAGGGAGAATATAGGAAACTATCGTGGTATTTGCATGCAATCTGCAATTCCTAAACTATTCGATAAATTGGTGTCATCTCGACTAACGGCTGCATGTAGAAATATTATTGTTCCCGAGCAGCACGGTTTCATGCAGGGGCGATCAACCGTAACGAATCTTTTGCAGTATCAAGATTGTATTATTGGAGCTTTGGAGAATTGTCAGCAGGTTGATAGTATATATCTCGACTTTTCATATATAATATAACAAGTGCTCAAATTTTAAATGGAAATTTTAGCAAGAGTTATATTCATTAAGAGAATTCCATGCAAAAACTAAAAGATATCTTTTGACATAAATTGAGAAAAACAAAATTCTAGAAGGCTATTTTTGCTTAGAAGCTAAGCAACAAAAACAACAAAACAAAATAAATAAACAGTATTAATTAATAAATTAATTACGTTATAATTATGACGAATGTCTTACGTTTTGGTGAAAAATCCATTGCTTCAATTAAAGAAGTAATTATTGATAGTGTACCAGAAAATACAAGAAAGTCCCATGCATCTGTCTGGAATCAATTTGAATTATTTTGTGCAGAAAGAAATTATTTGTTTAAAGCAGATACCCCGTTAGAAAAGCTAAACCAAATTTTAATTGATTGGGGTTACAATATGAAGAAAGCTGATGGAAGTGACTACAAGGAGTTTGTTATAAAAACGATGTGGAATGTAACTGCAAAATTAATTCGTGATAAATATTTTAGTGAATTTAAGAGAAATGTCAATCCTTTTAGTGACATTGAATTTAAATTAGCTAGAGATGCACGGAATTCTAAACGTAAACTTCTACAAATAGATCCGGAAAAAAGAAAGGTCAGTTCTTCAAACTTTAAACAAGAAGAATATGAAGAAATACTTGATCTCTGGGATGAAAATACGCCCGATGGCTTACAACGTCGATTTTATCACATTGCCGCTGTTGAATTAGCATGGCGCGGAAATGAAGGATCAAACTGTTTAGTTCAATATTTTGTGATAGAAAAAGATAACAGGAATGTTCCAACTGGACGAATTCGGTACAATCCTGTGTTTACCAAAACAAGGCAGGGTGGAGATCAGAAATTAGCTGATAACAAGTGGTTGGTAAAAAATGTTGAAAATCCAGGCAGATGTCCGGTTAGGTATAAATTATAAATAAATTTGATTATAGTTAAAAATTTACTAATTATAATTTTCCTTAGCTTATTCCAGAAAATGTTATCTAAAAGAACACCCATGATAAAAACTGAACGAGTTTTTCTAACACCGAATCCTAATTGGAAAAAGTCTGAATCTATTGGATGGTACAAAAATTGTCCTGTTGGAAAGAACACAATGTCAAAATGGACTAAAACATCAGCAGAAAGAATAGGAATTGACACGGAACAACATAAAGTAACAAACCATTCTAATCGAACCAGCGCTGTATCACTTATGGCAAAAGCTGGAGTTCAACACCAAGAACTTATAAAACTTACGGGGCACTCGAATATCAGTTCATTGAAACCGTATCTCCAGTTTGACAGGACCATCATGAAAGAATTGTGAAAAAATTGAGAAGAGATGATACCAATATAAATAATAAGAACCCCACTAATAGTTGTGTCGAAACAAATCAATCTCTCAGTCAAGATACAAAAGTTGTCAATTATTATAACTGCAATTTTTCTGCCAATCATCATAACATAACCATAACATCAATTTTTAAATGTTTTATATTAAATAAATTACGTTTCACATAGTAGGTACTTTATTATTAATAATTTTTGACCAATCAAAATGAAAACAGCGAAAATTGTACCAGGAACAATTTTCACTTTGAACCAATGAAAAACTAAGAACGTGAAAATTGTGCCTGGTACAATTTCCGCTAATTTAATTTTGATTGGTCAAACTATTTGTTTGCATGGAATAGTCATATATAATATCACAAGAGGGTGAGAATAAATTGAAAATAATTTCACATATTTTCGAAAAGTTGTTGCCAGGCAATAGACACGAGAGCCCGAAGGGATCGAGTGGCTATTGCCGAACGGCAACAAATTTGAGAAAATATGTCAAATTATTTTCTAATTTATCGAACTCTCGTGTGGTATTCGAATTAGACTATTTTTTTTGTCTGTCAATGTCAATTTTTTTTGCGCGCGATCGATCTGAATTTTTGCATATGCCTTCCTACCAATAATTTACGGGGGGTGTGTACGGGGTGAGGGGGGTGAATTTTTTGCTCAGTTTTTTTATATCTATCGCCGTTCTCGAGTTATTGCTAATTCTAAAATTTTCATAGTAGGTATGTTCAGGAAGATCGAATTTTTTTGCGGGCGATCGATCTAAATTTTTGTATATGCCTTTCTACCGATAGTTCACGGGGGTGAGTACCGAGCGAGGGGGGAGAATTTTTTGCTCAGTTTTTGGATTTTTTGCGCCGTTCTCGAGTTATTGCTAATTCAAATAAAATAGAAAAGAACTCTTCGAAATTATACAATTTTTAAATGTCAAAGTGACTTCGAATATTACGTAAAAAATATAAAAGAAAATCTTCTATGGTGCAGTCGAACATAAAGCTATGTATGTCATTTGCACATAATTAAACTTTTCAAAGTATTTTATTTAACAAGCAATAAGGAAAAATCTTGTATGATAGCATGAATAGCTATTTTTCAGTTATCAGGAAGACTTTCTCAATATAACATTTTTATTTTAGCAAATTAAGGTATACAACTAAACTATAGGAAAATTAAACTGAATTAAAGTTTTGAATATTGAAAGTACAATTGTTATAAATATTATGTCCCTGAGTGGTGGATGCTGCCACAATATTTTGCTCTGCTGCATTAATTGCTATTCCTTCCCCATTTTCTCTTAAGTTTTTAATTAAATTTGAATGATGTTCATTGTCCAACTGGAGGTAGGGCTTTAATGATGTAGATGAGCTATGGCCTGAAATTTTTATAATTTCTTGCTCATTGATACCTGCTTTGGCCATGTGAGACACTGCAGTTGATCGGGCGGAATGGTTAGTAATTTTAATTTTCTTTGTATCTAATCCTATAATTTCTGCAGATTCTTTCATCCACTTTGACATAATATTTACACCAATCGGCATATTTTTGTACCACCCTAAACAATTTGGTTTATCCCAATTAATATTAACTGTTAGAAAAAGGCGGTCTGATTTGATATTTGCAGTCCGCTTACTTAGTAATTTTTTAAGTAATCGAACAGGGCAAAAATCGGGGTGTTCTCTATTTCGTATTAACCATTTACTGTTAGCACATCTTTGTGCTTCACCTTGCGCTGTTTTGGAGAATATTGGATTATACTCCATTCTTCCAGTGGCCAAACCTGCATTGCACGTTTCATCTTTGAAATAATGCACCAAACATTGAGTTCCTTCTCCACCCCGCCAGGCTAATTCGTAGGAGGCGATGTGGTAGAATTTTTTTTGCAACCCAGACGGAGTATCCTCGTCGTAGTGTTGTATCATTTCAAAGATTTCTTTTTTACTCAAAATTGCAGAACTTTGCTTCCTTTTCTCAGGTTCTTTTTGCAGTAACTTACGTTTTGTGTTTTTTGCATCTCTCGCCGATTTAAATTCAATATCTTTGAAAGGGTCAAAACTTCTATTAAATTTATCGTAGTACATATCTTGCAGTAATTTGGCTGTTTTGTTCCACATCGTTTTAATGACGGTTTCTTTATAGTCATCCCCATTCTGTTTTTTCATATTAAATCCGTAATCTTTCAAAATGTCAGCCAGTTTTGTGGTTGGTGTATTTTCTTCCAATTTGAAAGCCCTTTCTTTGCAAAATGATTGAAATTGGTTCCAAATTGACACGTTGCTTATCATGGTATTCTTGCATGCATTTTCTTTAATTTTAACATTAATTTCATAACCTGACGATGTACTAAAGCGTTTTTGATTTATTTTATTCATAATTATAAATTTTAATAACTTGACGTAATATGATAAAATGATGACAGACGTCAAATAAAAAACAAAAGCAGTTACCTCGAATTATTCTCGCTGGAATAATGTAAGTAACATTATTCCCACTTACATAATGATTTGATTGGCACCGTTTGACCATAATTGAAAGTTTCTATTGGTTGTCAAAATGAAAAAAAAATAGTCAAAGGCATTTGATCGCGTTAATCATGAACTATTAATTTCTAAGTTGCGAGCATTGGGAGGGGGTGTGGACATGTTGATTTGGCTTGAGAGTTGGTTATCAAACCGCTATCAATCTGTACGCATAAGGAATTTTGTTTCAGGAGAGTTTCTGGTGTCTTCCGGGGTACCACAGGGTTCTCATTGTGGTCCATTGCTTTTCATACTATTTATTAATGATATAGTGGAGTGTTTAAGTACATCTTCGATTCTTATGTTTGCAGATGATCTTAAGATATTCAAGGTAATTGGTGATGTAAATGATTGTGATGATTTGCAATGTGATGTTGATGCAATACAGGGATAGTCTTTGAGAAATTTACTTGATTTGAATGGAGAGAAGTGTTTTCTTATGACATTTTCCAGGTCGCGGTCTCGGCTATGTTATGATTATAGTATTAGGGGTGCTTCCTTAAAGAAGGTTAGTAGTATAAGGGATCTGGGTATTATTGTGGATGAAGGTTTGAGCTTTGGGCCACATATCAATAAAATAGTAATGGAGGGATTTAAGCGCTTAGGGTTTGTGACGCGACTGAGTAGAAATTTTTCGGCTGATACGTTCCGTTTGTTATATTGTACACTGATTCGCTCCGGGTTAGAATACGCAAGTGTTGTGTGGTCGCCGTGTTATAGGCAAGATATAGAAGCATTGGAGCGTGTTCAGTATAAGTTTATGAGATGCTACAATTATAAGTTGAAGGTTTGTGTTGAAGAGATTAATCGGTTGTCCATATTATATGAGTCGGGTCTTAGATCGCTTGGAGATCGACGTAGGTGTACAGATTTGCTTTTTCTTTATAAGCTGTGCAATGGGAAAATTGATTCAAGCTATCTTCTTGAATTACTAAAGTTTAACACTGGTATGGTGCGATTAAGAAATAATAGATTATTTATTGTAGACTCCCACAGAGCAAATTATGGCTTTAATTGTCCTATGTCCAGGATGCAGAGATATTACAACTGTAGTGATTGTTTGTACAGTCACTAGATATATACAGTACCGCAACCCTATGGGCCAATGAGTGCGAGAGAGAAAGCATAATTTTGGACCCAAAATGGTGTCATTCGCAAATATCAATCGACGTTTGTTGTTGTTTTAAATTTAAAGGTTAAGTTAGGAGAAGTTTAAAACTCTAAAAACTGTTTTTTTTGTTCTTGTGATAAATAAAAAACTCTTTATAACAGGAAAATGCCTAATTGTTGTGTTGTTCATTGCAAAAATAGGGTTTCTAGTGGTTTTAGGCTATTTAGATTACCTAGTGCTGAAAGAAATGCTGAAAGAAGGCAATTATGGTCTACTTTAATTGCAAGATCAAACTTGCCCAGTGATGCAAGAATTTGCGAGGTATCTATGTTTAAAAATACAAAAAAATACCATAGCTAAAATCTGTTTACTAACTAAATCATTTTAGAAAATAAATATCTAAGTGATCTACATGTTATATTAAAATGCAAAAATTAAATAAAATTGAATTTTAACTTACGTAATATTGAAAGTACAATGAATGATAGTTTATGACACTTTTGATCAAACGTGTTTCGTTCTTCGGAACTCGTCAGATAAACCTTGTATAATAATAAAAAAAGAGCTACCAAAGTTAAAAATCAATGGAATGAAATTGAAAGAAAAAATTAAAAATTAAAAGTCAAATCGCTTTGACGTTTATTAAAATAAAATTATACCTACTTTGATGCTAAATTAATAAAAACAAAAAAATATGAATTTTATGAAAATTCTAAACCGATCAAATAAATAAAATTTTAAGTTATAATTATTTAGTACGACCAACACAAATAAATTGAAAATAATTTACGCATTAACGTAGGAATATCCACTCGAAAAGTTTTGGTATTTGTTCGTTAGGATTCTTTGATAACATTTTGATTAATTTTAGTTGAATGTTCGTCTGTATTGATGAAAATAAATCAGACGCACAGGTTGGACTGCGTAACCAAATGTCACAAAATTTGACACAAAATGCGTGGAAAAAGTCTAGTAACAAATACTAAATAAACAGCAATATAACGGAAACACATATAAGAATAAATCAACTGTTTTAACTTAATATATTAAAAAATCAGCACTTAGATAATATTTGTTAACCTTTTTTAAATTTCCCGCATAAATTTGGACCCAAAATGGCCGGACGTTGCGGTACTGTATATATCTAGTGACTGTAATTGTTTGGATTTGTCGGCTCCCCTAGTGGTATTTAAGAGAAGCATCTTGAAATGATATTGATGTTGCTATTGTAAATAATGTTTAAAGAGTATCTTAATGTGAATGTGGTGTTTTTAAGGCTCTTGTATCAAATTGTTATATTGCTTTGTTATAGTTATCTTGTATTGTTTTGATTTTTGCGAAATTGTATTACTGTTAAAATGGAGGTTTTCCGTATAATAAATAAATAAATAAATAAATAAAATGATAAAGATACAGATACAGGTACGCATATTTGCAATTTAATTGAACTTAGTGTGATGTTATTCGTCTAGTTTTAAATATGAATTTATCGAACTCGCACTACTATGACCTGTGATTTTTGCAATCTGATGTTCTCCTACTCCATTTTTCGCCAAATTTGAAACCGCTGTAGAACGATTTGAATGGTTTGTTATTTTGAAACGTTTTGCATCTAATCCTATATGCTCTGCTGCCATCGAAGTCCATTTTGATATTAGATTTCTTCCGATTGGCGAATTTTTATAGAAACCAACTGAATATTGTTGTATCCACAAAGGATTCGGAGTTAGAAAAAGGCAACTTGTAGTGATGTGTTTTCCTCTTTTCTCCATCAATTTATGAAATAATCTGTCAAATATTTTCAGATAATTAAATTAATTTAATAAAATTTTTCATAGATTTAACGTACCTTACTGGACATCTATCAGGATTTTTTTTGTTTTCTATTAGCCATTTATTTTCAGTCAATCGACGCGCTCCACCTTGAGTGGTTTTGTTAAACACTGGATTATAAATAATTCGTCCTGTAGGCTTGCCAAAGTTGTCGTTTTCTTCCTTAAAGAACGTTGTTAGGCAGTTTACTGCTTCTCCTCCTCGAAAAGCCAGTTCATAGGACACAATATGGTAAAACTTATGCTGCAACCCATCCGGAGTGTTTGCCTTCGACCAGGCCTCTCGTCTGCTTTCCCTCGGGCTGCGCCCTCGCGAAAGCAATACTCAAGGCCTGTCCTCAGGAAATACTCGAATGATGACTAATTTTGAAAAACTGTTTTATGATGACCGGAAGTACCTACTATTTCCAAAAAATATCTTAATTTCTGCAGAAAATATAGGTTTGGTAGAAAAAATTACCATTTCAATTTGAAATCCAAACTTCACGCCAGAACGCTCGCTTGTGTCATGGCGTCTGTTTGTGACGTCACGCCTTATGAACGTCAAATTGACAAGTTGAACAATGTTTATTATTTTTTGGTTAATCGTTTAAAAAAGTTAGGTGCTGTGAATTATAAAGTGTATAAGTGGTGTGCAGTCCCCCAGTTCAATAACACATCAATAAAAGCTTCCAGCAAGATATTTGTTTACGTTCCACACCAGAAAGCAATGCGAAAGAAATGGTTTATATCTGTATTCACAAACTTCCGTAAAATATTTAACAAGTCGTTAAATTTAATAAACCAATAGAAATTATCTTTTAGTAGTACTAAGTACAATAGAATTCGTCCGTTAAATTTAACGGCTTGTTAAAAGTTTTGTAAATACGCGGGCATTAATTTTCCACGTCGAGATCTAACATCTATTTCTCCAAAATCTACAATTTATTTCTGCGAATATCACTTTGATGTAAATTTTTACTGTACGTATTTCGTAAATTCTAAAATGGTGTGTGCATTATCTTGTTTTTGGTATAAATTTAATAATGAATTCAGTAATTTTTTAGGGCCGCTTTCCTCTCTTGAATATTCACCATTGTTTCCCACAAAATTCCCTTGTTCCATGACTAAAGTTTCTTGATTTTGGTTTTGGTAACACAAGACTAACCAACTGTTCGATAGGAACCACAAAATACTTAAAAAATGCAGATAACAGTGTACACACTGTCGAAATTAAATCCAAAGTGAATGACGTTTTTCAAGCTTACACAGACGTGACGTCATTCGCTCTGATTGGCGTTCAAGTTATCATGGCGGATTTCTGTATTTTCTAATTTTATTTTAACAAAAAAGTTATAAATCTATGCTTATAATATAAAAAAATACGTTTTTTACAATCCATGAATTCTATTTCATTAGATAAATACATAATTTTAGTGATTTTTGATTACTGTCATCATGCCTATTGTAAGAAAACACTATAATTACCCGTTAATCCGGCAAAATTAAATGAAATTAAAACAAATAGAAACTAAAAATGGACAAACACCAAGATTACACGTCCATTCCTTGCGAAATTTCCGTGTAATGGCGCTTATCAAAACCACACATATTTTCAAAAACTAAAGCGATCCTGCGGCGTAGCTTGAAAAAGAAATGAAACGGTCAAAACTAATTTTGACACGTTACATTCTTAATGACTTAACAAGAAGAAACAAATTCCTGTTGTTTGAAATGGACGGTTTTTGTAAAAAATACAAAAAAATGTGTCGACATATTGACCACATCGAAGTTAGGGCCGCACGCCGCTGGTATAATATGACACATACCTTTCAATTTTTTGAAATTTTCTTTGATGTGATTTTTGGTTGTATTCACGACATTAAATTGTCGATTTATACATCGTTTGATTGTGGTGAGTCACTTTACTTCATATTTTTTGTCGAATCAGGCTGGGGAAAGGTTTTAAATTTTCTAACCTCAAAATTATATGATAACACAACCGCTGCGTTTAACTTTCGGATTGCAATTTTTGGTTGAGGGTTGCTCCTATTCCTTTGTTGCACCTAATTTTGTTTCCCATCCGTGGCCCAGTCTTGTTTTGTTTGTGTGAATTGGTGAGTCACCGCAACGGGCCCTGCTGGTGTGAAGTGTGTATTCCTGTGTTCTCCTTTTCCTGTTGTTTGAAATGGACGGTTTTTGTAAAAAATGCAAAAAAAATGTGTCGACATATTGACCACATCGAAGTGCAACGGCTGTAATAATGTATATCATAGGAGTTGCGCCAGGTCAGTGAAGGGTGTGTCACCGGTTCAGAACGACTGGAGCATCGTGATCTGTAATGGGCACGATGAACGGGGTACATCCCTTAGTATTCCCGAGTATTTTCCATCGTCATCGGCGCCAGGTTCACCGGGTCTCACACCACTTGATTTGGGAGCTCTTGAAGGTGTTATCTCCCGCATATTAAAGACGCATTTTCATGCGTTTAAGGACGAGGTGGTCTCCCTTGTGGGATCTTATTCGGGTCAGGGGGTGACTGATGAGATAACTGCTCTGAAAAGAGAAAATAGTTGCCTCAAGATTGAAAATGAGTCGCTTAAGGAGACAATTGGCCGACTTGTTTCTTCTTCGCCACCGACGGTTGGGGATGAGGAGGGTAGGGTTGAAACTGTGTGCAATCTTAATGCTGATACTCCGCTGTTTGTCGCCGCGGGGAAAGGGTCTAGACCTGGGGATGGTCTTATGCTTTCTTCTAGCACTTCTTATGCTTTAGCTCTGGGCTCGGCTCCGGGTAGGGCACCCCTCAACCCAGCCTTCGACTAGATCTGGTGCTGGTGGCGTGATGGTTCGTCCTGACTCTGGTACAAGGAGCGGGGTTATCCCACGGGCCTTGCGCCTGCTTCTAATAGTCGGCCACTTCCTACAGCTGCAAATCATGATCGCTCCTGGCGGAATAGCCGCCATCGCCCGCGCATTCGGGGTTCCGGGGATGAATTTTCCATATCAGGAACCACTCGCAGAAAGTGGTTCCATTTAAACAATCTTGCGCCTAACACCACGGTCCAGCAAATTGTTGAGCATATCAGGGATGTTGTGGGAGTCTCAGATATAACGTGTGAGAGCTTGACTTCAAACACAAAATACTGCTCGTTCAAGATCTGCATACCGGAAGCTGATACCTCTAAATTATTGAACGATAGGGTCTGGCCGAAAGAGGTTTCGATTCGCGATTTTTACTATCGCAAACCGGCCGATGGGGATCATAGTGCCTTCGGTAATAACGAACATTTTTTAAGGGGGCCGTTCGTTGCGGGAGACCGTGACGAAGTAGTGAGTGCTTCTTCTTTGCCATCTAATCACCACAGTGGTATACCGTCTCGATCGGTTGATACTGTTGGTTTTTCGGTTGCTCACATAAATATTCGGTCTTTGCTGTCAGATTTCCACATCTTTTCGGATTTCGTAATTGGAAGCAAGTTTAGTGTTATCGGAATATCTGAGTCGTGGCTTACCCTTGACTTTCCTTCTCATCTTGTTAGGTTGGAGAACTACACAATCGTCAGGTCGGATAGAGCGACCAGAGGCGGAGGGGTTGCTTTTTACATTCATAGCTCTTTGTCATTTAAAATTTTGCATGAGGGACATCGCTTTGCTAGTGGTTTGGAGCATCTTTGGATTCGCATTAAGGTTCAGGGCGTTGTGTTTGGTATTGCCGTGATTTACAGAGCCCCTACTGTTGCTCTTTCCTGTCTAGGCGAGTTTGAGGAATTTATTTCGTTGCTTGGCAGTGAGTGCAATGAGTTAATCATTTTGGGTTATATAAACATTAACTTCCTGGTTCCATCGCCTTCTCTGACGCGCTTGCGGGAGATTCTTGATGTTTTCAATCTTCATCAGATCATAACAGATCCCACTTGTGTTACCTCAACATCAAGCACTTTGTTGGATGTCATCTATATCGACCGACATCAAGTTCCTCTCCATGGTGGCGTCGTTGATCTTTTGGTTTCTACTGATCACTACTTAGTGTATTGCTGTTTAGATTTGCATACGTCTTCAAATGAACCACGCAAAATCACCTATCGGGATTTTCGTTATTTTGATCAGGTCAGTTTCTCGGCTGACGCGGCACACCTGCCATGGAGTATAGTCGATGAACTGCACTTTTGTGATTCAAAAGTTGAGTTTCTAAATAACCTTATCTTATCATTATTTGATGTACACGCACCGGTTCGGACTATTGTCTTTAGAGATATGGAAAAGCCCTGGATAACGTGGACAATTAGAGAGATAGCTAGACTGAAGAGGCGGGCCTACATTAAATATAGGCGCACACGATCGAGTATAGATTTTGAGCGTTACCGTGACCTCAGGAGGTATTTGTTGGGCACTATTAGAAGGGAGAAGGCGAGCTATATAAACTATCAGCTTTCGCTCCATCGCTCAAATCCGAAAAAACTTTGGCGATGTTTGTCTTCTTGGGGCGTGCATTCTCGTCCGACTAATCGGATATCTCCACAATTGTGTGCGGACCCG
This sequence comes from Cantharis lateralis, assembly GCA_963170105.1. Taxonomy (NCBI): domain Eukaryota; kingdom Metazoa; phylum Arthropoda; class Insecta; order Coleoptera; family Cantharidae; genus Cantharis; species Cantharis lateralis. The sequence continues at coordinate 19,818,840 of OY720629.1, forward strand.
GACTTCATTAATTCTTACTTCCTCAGGTCTGTTCCGGGAGGTTCCGCCGGGGTTGATTTAGGGCTGGATGGTTCGTTTTTTCCGGTTGTGGGGCCACTCTCTATTTGTGAGGTCACGCCTGAAGCGTTGAGTACTGTTGTAGGGACTTTGCGCTCCGATCCTTTGGGTCCTGACGGGATCAGTCTTCGTATGTTGAAGCTTGCCCTTCCATTTTGCGGTGAGGTGATCTACAACTTATTAAATTTCTCTTTTAGAACTGGAGAGGTGCCATCTATCTAGAAGGCATCACGTGTTAGACCACTTTCCAAGGTTCCAATGGCCTCGGATCCTTCTCATCACCGTCCCATTAGCATTTTGTCACCATTTGCAAAGTTAGCCGAGTCCCTTATTAAGTGCACCTTATGTGAGCACCTGGCACTCCACCAGATTTTGTCGCCTGCCCAGTCAGGTTTCAGGCCCCGCCACAGAACCGCGACCTCTTTGTTGTGGCTTACCTCGGATATTTCTTCATCATTCGATCGTTCTGAGGTTACCTTTTGGTGCTTCTTGATTACTCTAAGGCCTTTGACTCAGTGGATCATGATCGTCTTTTGGCCCAGCTTCACTATTATGGCTGCGATGAGTCATTGTGTGGGTGGTTAGCGGGCTATTTGCGGGGTAGGACCCAGGTCGAGGGGCCGTCAGCTTTGGAATTAGTTGTACAAATATTTGGAATTTAATCGGAATTATTGGAATTATCGGAATTGATTTGGAATTACCGGAATTATTTGAATTAACATGGAATTATTGGAATTACTTTGGAATTATCGGAATTAATGTGGAATTAAAATAGAATTATTGGAATTAAAATGGAATTATAATGGAATTATTGGAATTGATTTGGAATTACTGAAATTATTGGAATTAATGTGGAATTACCGGAATTATTGTGGAATTACCGGAATTATTGTGGAATTACTGGAATTGATGTGGAATTGTTACAAGAATACAAGGGGAGGGTAATGGGGTTAACTAGCTCTCCCCAAGAATAAATATTTATTATAAATCGGTTAAATGCATTCATAACACGAATTTTAATAATGCACATACTGACTTCCTTCTGCATTAGAAATAAAAATATAATAATCTCTTCCTAATCTCTTTACAGCACAATATTTAATTATAAGACAATTTACCACAGGTGACAGGTACCACACGGTACAACAGGTCACAGGTACATTGTAATTTACAATTTGTAAAACACAATATTATTCGTGTTGTTGTGTGAAATTGTATACACTTTTTGTTAAAAATTTTTAAAATGTGTGTATTTATTTCCCAATTCTTATAAAATTCCCAGAGTTTAAGTAAATACTGTGGATCCTTGGTAACTAATTCGGCAAATTTCAAATTTCCTCCAGGTCATTTGGTTGTATTGAAAAAATTGAAATAAAATGCTTTGGAAAAAGTAAAAGCAGTAAATAGCGGCACTGTAGGCACAGGACATCGAGAAATTCAAGTACGTAATGATAACAGCTCTAAAAGTCTAATGGGGAAAAAATTTGTGTCTGATGAACAAACTGTGTCAGAACAACTAAAAAAATATTTTGCTGATAACAACATTAAAGTACCAAATGAAGATATACATATGCTGCCAAATTTTGAATTTGAATGCAAACTCAGAATCAGATGAAAACTCAAAATATAAGGGTTTCATCAAGTGCATAATTTGCAAAAGAAAAAAAAAACATATTTTTGGATAAAAAAAACAGAAAACGTAATGGGTCATATCTAATTTTACAAAACATTTCGAAGCCCATCAAAATGAGAAGAATACCGAAAAACGAATATCAAAAAGAGCAAAGTATTTTTCGATTAATAACTTTTTTGATCAAGAAAATGGTGCCGCAAGTTTAATTTTTCCGTCAACTCTCGGTGACGGTGTTCAAGAAAAAACTCGGGAGGAAACTTATCAGCAAGCTTTAGAAACTGTAAAAATTCCAGACGACTCCGGGAACAATCCATCTATTTCGGTGGAATAGGAAAGGGTTGTGGTGTTAGGAGTGATTGCAACCTTATTACTCTCTGCCCCAAATCTTCAAAATATAAAAGTTTTAATAGAAGTATAGACGTATAAAATCAAAACTAGTGCAATGTGCTATAGCTCGAGATCAGACTAAAATAACTGAATTTTTTACAGTGATTATTACCCTCGAGCTGTTTCATACTCATTTCCGACGAATCGGAGAGTTGCATTTGGAGCTGTCTGAGCGGAGACAGGTGCTTGTGTACATGTCATGTGATCTGTCGATCGATGATCGGCCCAATTCTCTACGATCGAATATTGCCCTTGGGACATATTAATGGAATTATTGGAATTACTTTGAAATTATTGGCATTACTTTGGAATTATCGGAATTAATGTGGAATTATTGGAATTATCAAAATTAATGTAGAATTATTGGAATTACCGAAATTAATTTGAAATTACTGGAATTCCTACGGAATTATTGGAATTACTTTGAAATGAATGGAATTACTTTGGAATTATCGGAATTAACTGGGAATTATCCTGATTAATTTGGAATTACGGAATTATATTGGATTACTGGAATTTTTTGGAATTAAACTGGAATTGGAATTAATTGTACAAATTTTTTCCAAGCTGGCGGCCCCTCGACCCAGGTGGTGGAGTTGGCGGGAAACGTGTCGCGGCCACTGTTTGTTTCGCGTGGTGTTCCTCAGGGAAGCATTCTTGCTCCGCTGCTATTTATATTATACACGACCGACTTGGGGAAAGTGGTGGACCCTGATTGTTTCCTCGAACTTTATGCTGACGATTCCCGGATACGAGTATCATGTCTGCCATCGAGCATTGATACTGCGATAGAGATTTTAAACCGAAATCTCGAATCGGTACGTGTGTGGTCTGTATTAAATGGTCTGACTTTAAATCCCGCCAAGTCGAAACTTCTGATTTTGGGTAAACATGGACTGGTGCGTAAGGCTTAGAGTGCCGCAACGTTATCCGTAACGATCGGCAATGAAGTCGTTAAGGTGGTATGTTCTGCTCCGTAGTTTGGGACTTATCTTGGACAGTGAGCTCAGCTTCTGTCAACATGTAGACCGTAAGCTGAAGACATGCTATTACAAGCTGAGATCACTACCAGTTTAAAACTGTTTTACCATCACATGTGAAGTGGGCAATCGTCAGCTCTAGAATTTTGTCCAATATTGAGTATTGTGTGGCGGTGTATTACGGGTTTCTCACACAGGAATACAAGCGGAGGCTCCAGCTCTTGCAGAATTCGTGCCTGCGTTTTTCTTTCAATATACGTAGATTCGACCATATCATCCCTTACTATCGAGACCTTGCCATCTTTAAACTGAATCAAAGATTTTCATTGCTCTTTGGAGTTCTGCTCTTTAAAATTTGGAAAAGTGGTGAACCAACTTATCTAAGAAATATGATTAGACCTCGTTCCATGTGTCATGTCCGTGTCTTGAGAGATTTGAGTAATTTTGATGTGCCATCCCATTCCACGGCAAAGTTCGAGAGGTGCTTTGCATGTCTGCCGCCCAGATTTTTGGAGGAGCATCTGGATATCTTTATGGAATCGATTAGCGTGGCATCCTTCCGCCGAAATTTGAGCGACATACTTTGTTTGCAACAATAGTTTTTATTTTTTTTACTTGTGTTATTAATTGTACAAATTTTGTATTAATATTGTAAAATTTCGTTTTAATATGGGTGGCTTGAAAATCTAATTTTTGTTAGAAGCCATCCAATTAAGTACTGTAAACACTTACGTATCTTAATAAAAAGTATTATTATTATTTTATTAAACTCTCACATTTTTGTGGTGTTACAGTTAGATGGGGGAACAATACCAACCACCTAACAAATAAATTAATGTACATAATCTTATCAATTTACATAAATAATTTTGAAAACGGTTTAGTATCTACCTACTAAAAATATGAAATTAATTAATGTTGATTTAAAAATTTTCTAACTATTCGACAAGTTGCCAAAATAGTTGCTTTTTGTATGTTTTCGAATAATTTTGATGTTAAATCTAAACTTAATAAATGTCTCTCCATATTACACAAAACTACACCTGTAGCAGATATTATTATTGGAACAATTTTCACTGTTTTGAGACTCCATACAGACGTCATTTCCATTGCCAAATCCTCATACTTACGTATTTTTTCCTTTTCGGTGGATAATACGTTTTTAGAAAGAGGCACTGCAACATCAATAAGAATTGCAGATTTGTCAACTTTATTTAAAATAACAATATCAGGCCTATTGTGATTGATGTGTCTATCCGTTAAAATTGATCTGTCCCAGTAAAGAGTTACTTGATTGTTTTCCAGAACAGGTTCCGGTTCGTATTTATAATATGGGTTAACGTTGTCCAACAAACTAAATTTAAGTGCGATCTGTTGATGTAGAATCTTACATACTATGTTATGTCTTTGAAGATATTCAGTGGGCGCTAGTTCGGAACAACCAGCTATTACGTGTATTCGATAGTTTCGTTCGGCCGTTTGCATTTCCGGCATACATCAACAACTTCAGGTTTCTTCATAATATGTTTCGTATAATTTCTAGTGGCAATTACACCATCTTGAATTGCACACATAAAATCTTCCGTTTCTGAATGCAATTTTCCTTGTTTCATCCATAGTATTAATTTTTCCTTTTCAATTCCAACAGAATCCAAAATTGTAGCATGCTTACCATGCAATACTTTATTTTTCCAATTTATTTCCAAATCAAAATTTTGTTCGCAATTTAATGTTTTATTTTTAAGATCAAGTCCAGAAAAACGTTTGTCTAAATTGACTATACTTTGAATGAAAGGGTTGGTTAATGAATAAAAATATTCCCTCATTGATTCAGTTTGCGCTTTACATAGGTTAAATAGATTTAATAATCCTCGACCTCCTTTTTTTCTTTTTATGTATAATCGATTTTGGGTACATAGAATTTTGTTTATTTACGTTTCATACATTTCGATGTAATAAATTTTTGTTGACATTAAGGTTGTGATTTTATAAGTGGGAGACATAAGCTCCTCCCCTTTTATTTACAGACCGATAGTTGCGTTTTAAAAATTGACCGTGAATCCCAACAACCTTTTTGCAGTTCTCTTGATTTGTTTTCAAGAAATAAATTGTTCGTCTTTGCTAAACTAGAATTGTAAATTGTAACATTTTTATTAGCCTAATTAAACAAAAATATTATTGCTTAGTTATTTATAATAAAAAATCTTGGAGATTAATTATTTCTTATACAATGTTCATTATACAAAAATCATTTAAAAATACAGCGCTCTCTGCTTTTCTCAAGCTCTACTAAAATTTTAGCAATCTGTAAATTTTAATCAAATTTGCTGCAATAAAAATATCGAAATTGATCAGAAAATTATTTAACGAAACGTCGAAGGTTGCTTCGAAAATAAACCGAATTTTTTAAATGGTTTAGTTTTTATCGAAGGATAATATATTTGCGGTTGTTCTAAAGGAATTTTTAAGACGATCTGATTTAAAACGACTTTTAAAAAAAATAAAATCTGTGTATAATTGTATCAACTATTTTTCGGCTATTTTGAAACTATCGTATTTTTAAATGTAATTAACCGATCGACTAGAAATTTTCTTTAGAACAGTTGTTGAAGTTTTAAGATTCTAAAAATTGAAAAACAATCAAGTAATTATGTTTCGTTTTGCAAATTCTTACGACGTTATGTTGATTTTTGCTTCCTATGCGCTCCCATGCGCATGAGAGAAAGAGTAATATGCATTTTCTGTCTCACTTATGCCCGCCTTAAAATAGAGCGTAGGAGAGGACTGATTCATCAGTCCTGTATACAAGTCCATAGTGACGATAAGTCACTTATGGGGATATTCCTGAGGTTCCTTTTATCTATCTCCAGATCCACATAAAATAACATGGGCGTGGATCTCGCAAATGCTCATGCCGTTACAAATATATAGCCGGTTTACTACAATTATACCGATTTGTGAACATTAAGAAAGAATTGCAACGTTATAACCTTTTTTTTAATATACACATTTCACTATTTTAGATTCCAGTGGTGACAACCATCATTTGGATGAGAAGAAATCTGCCAGACCTAGAAGGAGTAGAACTACGTTTACTACTGTGCAGTTATATGCGCTGGAACGTATTTTTGAAAAAACTCATTATCCCGATGCGTTTGTTCGAGAAGATTTAGCTAATAAAGTTTCTTTGAGTGAAGCTCGAGTCCAGGTTGGTAGTCTTCCCTCAATATACTAATGATGTATAACAATTAATTTTAAACTCTCCTATCAATATCTTTTAGTATTTAAATTAAAAGAGCTGTTTTTAACAATTAATTATGATATAAATTCGTATTCTGAAATTGAATGAACTCAAAAATGAACTGTATCTAATGAATATTTGAATCCGTTAGGTATAAAATTTTTGCTGCACCTCATATTCTATGAGAAAATTAAAATTGAACCTGTTAAAAATTACCGGAAGTCGCGGCGTGTTTTCCGTAGTCCAAAATCTGGCGAATATGTTTTCTGGTTATATTTCGTCAACAAAATAATACTTATTTTATTGATATGTTATACACGTGTATCTCGAAAACAAAATTCTACCTGTTCTATCATGGATGTGATCTGCCCTATTAAGAATGGAAGTCGTAACTGACAAAAATATTTATTTTTCTAATATTTTCAAATACGATTAATGCACCTACCAAATGTAGTAGTTTTTCAGATATGACTAAACTTCAGAGCTAATTATGAACCATAAAAAGAATTTATAGGACTTTGAGTCTTAACAGCCAGGTAGATATACTCATTTTCAAGCTGTAAACATCATAATTAATTAATATTATTAACTCGTGAAAATATAAGTATAATTAAATTAAAATAAAACGAGTTAAACATAATTTATAAAGTTAACTGCATCAATTGTAATCTTTCTTACATTGGCCAGAGCAGCCAATGTTTACACAAAAGAATAGGTGGGCACATATCAACCATTAGATGTAATAAACCTGACTCTACTGCCATTGCAAAACACATTTTAACTGAGGGGCATGATGCAGATTTCAAAAACACAACTATACTAAAAACCATCACCAATTATAAGGATCGTCTTCTACATGAAATGATCGAGATCAAGAAAGAAAAACACACTATGAACCGGAATACTGACATAGAAGGCCTTAGTAACATTTATAGTCTTCTTCTAAATTAAGTTCTTAACTATTGGGATCAAATCTCCCAGTATGCAAGATGACATCAAGCCAGCAAATTCTTCTCGATTTAGAATCTGAATCTGAGTATGTAGAGAGATTAATTATGCTGGACCTACTCAGTATGTAACGGAATTATGTTAAATAATTACCTACTTAGAATTCCCATACGCGACGCTAATGGAATTCGGCCCCTAGCGTTCTTAAAAGGTACTACGCGCCCTCAAGGTCCCGGCGTAAAGCGTATTTTTCTAGGCTTTTGAGATTTGGACGGCAAACGAGGAAGTCGTGCGTTTATATTGTGGTTAGAGGTGATACTCCGGAGTAGTAATCAGTCATATTTCTACGAGTTTTAATCCGTGTGAGTTCCCGAGAACGCCAAACGCAATAACTTGTGAAGTACAAGAAGTTATAACAACGCTCAAGCACGAGAGTCAAATTTAAGATTTGTCGAGCCGCAAATTCAATTGATTGCAAGATCATAATTTTTGTAACACGAAAACCAAGAGTTCCTATGCGAATGTTGTCTGTGATTTTGTTACCTGGGTACCTGTTTTGTTCGCGATCAAGTTTTCCAAGTGTGCAAGTTTTCCACACCGAACCATCTGTTGCTGGGGATCGAATCCGACTACTGGTCTGTTATCGTAAGGTCATCTGTTCACCTGTAGAGCTATCAGGAAGTCATTGGCAAGTGCTGGAAGTTTCAACTAACGTCGTTCCTGTACCGAAGCTGACGATACACCTTGTCGTATTACTTTTTGTAAGACAATCAGTACTGGTGAGTCATTTAATTATTGTTAGATTTTGTGCAGACGAACACATATTTTTACTATCGCAATTGTCGGTGACTCAAAAGTTGAAGATAGCCGAGTCAAATTTGTATACGTTGGAAGTTGTAATAACGAGTCAATCTGCTAAAGTCATTAAATATTTTGTTGATCAAATTGTGTTTTCTTTTGTTCACATTTCTTTGCAGGGAAAGCAATTAACAACGAGAAGTTCGATCCACCCCCTTTGCCTCCGCAAGCTTATAAGCAAGCAGGGCTGGTGATTTCGAAGAAATCGAACGAAGACAACTGGTTTGGTTCGGTCATGTAAATAGAATGCTCGAAGAAATATGGCCAAAAAAGATGTTGAAGTGGATACCCCCCGAAAAGAGAAAAAGAGGAAGGCCTAGATTAAGTTGGAGGCAAGGAATCGACGAGGCAATGTCGGCAAGAGATCTGGAGGAGAAACTTTGTCTGGACAGAGGAGAGTGGAAAATGGGGACGGAGAGGCGGCGGCAGCCGTAGAAATGATCCGATTATATACATATATATACCACCGATTCCAGGTGAAATTATTAACTACGCCCTTAAGGCGGGTTGGTTGTTTTAAGTAAAAATAGAAAAAGAAGTAAAACGAATGAGTATTTCCCACACATCATCCTTTAGTTTTGTTCTCATGTAATCTTCATGAGTAGTATCATATAACACAGGAAAACCTCTAACCATTTCAATTAATTTCTCCATTTTCTAGTAAATAAATTGTTCACACAGACAAAAGTAGGTGTTCGGTTAGGTTAGGTTAGACGAAAGTAGTTACCCACGATCCACGAAACTGTGTTGCAAGCACAACTGGACCCACGCGAAGACAAGCGGGAACTGGACTGGCCGTGGGATAGGTTTAATATGCGCCACTCCGTCTCACACCACGTTCTACAAAATAGTCCATAATCGATGATTAATCATCACTTCTGCATCAACCCATTTTTCTTATTTTTAAAATTACACAGTAGGTACATAAGTGATGCATGTAGTTTACGTACTTTTTAAGATTTGTTTTCTAAATAATCATACCAAAGCACTTCAACCGGTTGAATGCGGAATATGCGAAATTGTTTTTATGTTTAAACTCATGGCCAAAATGTTCTTTGAACGACAGTATTCGGACCTAACAGCTTTGTGAGAGGTATTATAATCGAGTGCAGCTCGAAGAGCGGCACGAGATTGCAATACGTCTCAAAATGCTGTTTAGGCGATTATAAGACGACCGCACCACTTAGATCTCGCATCGAATTTGCAAGTTTCGACTGTGCACACGTGGGAGTGTTATAATCGGAACTACAATAAACATATAATATAAGAATTAAAACCACAACAAGTTAATTAAACGATTCTATATTTATTTTGAGCTTTCGAAAGCGTATGCTTTCATTTTCAAAATCTAAATATTAAAAACAACATGCATTTACATGGAAACCGCGAAGCAATGCCATTTGGCCGATCTATGATCTTAAAAATAATAAAGAAAAAACGTTCAAACAACGTTTTACTAATGATAACAAAAATAAAAACCTTAGATCGTGAATCAAGGAAAACCCAAAGGGAGAAAACTTGATTCCAATAATGACAACAAAAATCTAATTGAGTAAGTGGCTGTAAATGTTACTTAGTCCGTCTATGTCTGTCTTTCTATTCATAGCGTTCTTCTCTCTCTTTATCTTGATCATCTCGTGTAGTAGACGGTCATTGTAGTTGGATACCGACTTCATGATCTTGACGTTGTTGAAATCAGCATCATGTCCATCTACTAATATGTGTTTTGATAATGCGGTGGATTCGGGTTTGTTGCATCGGATGGTCGATATATGCCCACTTATTCTTTTACGCAGCCACTGACTTGTTTGTCCAACGTATACCTGGCTGCAACTGTTACAATTGATACGGTATATTAGTTTTTTGTATTTGAATTTTTTGTCCATTGGAATTTGGTCCTTTAATGAGCTGAAATATTGACCAATGTTATTTAGGGATTTAAAAGTGATGTTGATATTGTGTTGCTTGAGTGTTCTTTTGATCTTCTCACTCAGTCCTTTGACGTACGGTATAACAGTGTATGTGGTAGGTGGTTTTTTTTCCCAAGCTGCAATTATATAATTTGTTAACTGTGTCTTTTACAATTTCACAAGTTACAAATTTATTAATTATATATTTTCAGATTATAGGCAATTTATTATGCCTTCATATTTTAATGACAACTCACAATTATATGGAATGACAGCAACGCAATACATGAAAAAAATAATAAAATGTTCTATGAAAAAAGCAGCTCTAATGAATCAAAAGATCTTCTTAATTAAAATCAAAGAAAATAATTTAGTACCTACTTTTATCAAACTGAATAACTAAACTATAGAAACAACTTAGGTTACTCTAATAATATGAATAAAATAATTAATACATTTTATCATAACATCATTAAAGAAAAAATCGCTGAGTGCCACAGAAACATCTATCACAACACCAAAAACCTGGATTTTTTGAAAAACAAACTAATGTCATATATACCTAATAATATATACATAAACTTCATAGACATCCTAGACATCAAATATATTAACAATTTTAATAAAATTAAAAATAGGCACATAAAGAAAATTGAAAATCTTATCTCTAAAAGCAATCCTAAAAGTAGAACAACGCAAATAGAAAATAAATGGATTACAAATCTTACAACAACTAATTTACCCCTTGAAATCCAAAGAACTTTACAACTAGGACAAAAATTCGCTATACCATTTACAAAGAAGAACTTCCCTACAGACGACATTATCGTAGGAGTGGAAAATGCTATAAAAAACCTGGACTTTGAAACTAAAAATCTTTTGAGAATAGAATTTTCTAATTCAATTAAAATTTTTAGTAATTTACAAGAAAAGAATAAGAAGTCTACCAACATTCAGGACACAATTAAGATAAAGAAATTTATTAAAGATCATCCAGAACTGCTGATAATCAGAGCTGATAAAGGTAATACAACGGTGATTGTGAACAAAAGTGAATACAAGAACAAAATGAGTGATTTGGTTAACGATGTTACTACCTACGAAGTAATAAAGAAGGATCCTACTAACAATATACAAATCAAAAACAACCAAATGATCACTGACTGGACCAAAAGGGAATATATTGACAAAATTACATCATTCAAACTTGTACCTTGTTGTGATGGTATGAGTGAAAGTTCAAATATCTACCTGACCAAGTTGGTTTCTGTGTCCATTTGTATTTCAAGATGTTATTTAAGTGAATTAGTTCTATGTCAAGGAATGTAAGTGAGCTATTTGTTTCTGTTTCTATAGTAAACTGTAAACGCGGGTGAAAGTTGTTGAAGTGATCTATGATTAAACTAGTTTGGTTTTTAGGAATAGCCGTAACGATGTCGTCGACATACCGTTTATAAAAGGGGAGTGTGAAGGGTAATTTAGGAATACGATCTTCCTCCAGGATTTCCATGACAAGATTAGAATCTGTTTATAGAAGATACCTTCGTATTGGAAATAAGTGGCCTCTAGACAAAGTTTAACAGCATTAATGAAGTTAGTTTTAGGAATATTTGTGTAATTTTTGATCATGTCCCATCTGTCATCAACTGCTTTGATAGCTAAATCTATAGGTATATTAGTGAATAAGGATTTTACGTCTAACGAAATAAGGATGTAGTCATTAGGTATAGTGAATTGTTTTAAGTCTTCTACGAATGACCACGAGTCTTTGGTGTAGTATTGGTTCTTTCCTAAAACATTAAAAATTATTTGTGATAAGAATTTCGACAGTTTATATGTAGGAGATTTGATGCTGGCCACAATAGGGCGAAGAGGTGTTCCATTTTTATGGATCTTCGGCAGTCCATATATTCTCGGTGGTAATGAGTTGTTGATCTTAAGTTTGAATGATGTAATTTTGTCAATATATTCCCTTTTGGTCCAGTCAGTGATCATTTGGTTGTTTTTGATTTGTATATTGTTAGTAGGATCCTTCTTTATTACTTCGTAGGTAGTAACATCGTTAACCAAATCACTCATTTTGTTCTTGTATTCACTTTTGTTCACAATCACCGTTGTATTACCTTTATCAGCTCTGATTATCAGCAGTTCTGGATGATCTTTAATAAATTTCTTTATCTTAATTGTGTCCTGAATGTTGGTAGACTTCTTATTCTTTTCTTGTAAATTACTAAAAATTTTAATTGAATTAGAAAATTCTATTCTCAAAAGATTTTTAGTTTCAAAGTCCAGGTTTTTTATAGCATTTTCCACTCCTACGATAATGTCGTCTGTAGGGAAGTTCTTCTTTGTAAATGGTATAGCGAATTTTTGTCCTAGTTGTAAAGTTCTTTGGATTTCAAGGGGTAAATTAGTTGTTGTAAGATTTGTAATCCATTTATTTTCTATTTGCGTTGTTCTACTTTTAGGATTGCTTTTAGAGATAAGATTTTCAATTTTCTTTATGTGCCTATTTTTAATTTTATTAAAATTGTTAATATATTTGATGTCTAGGATGTCTATGAAGTTTATGTATATATTATTAGGTATATATGACATTAGTTTGTTTTTCAAAAAATCCAGGTTTTTGGTGTTGTGATAGATGTTTCTGTGGCACTCAGCGATTTTTTCTTTAATGATGTTATGATAAAATGTATTAATTATTTTATTCATATTATTAGAGTAACCTAAGTTGTTTCTATAGTAGTTATTCAGTTTGATAAAAGTAGGTACTAAATTATTTTCTTTGATTTTAATTAAGAAGATCTTTTGATTCATTAGAGCTGCTTTTTTCATAGAACATTTTATTATTTTTTTCATGTATTGCGTTGCTGTCATTCCATATAATTGTGAGTTGTCATTAAAATATGAAGGCATAATAAATTGCCTATAATCTGAAAATATATAATTAATAAATTTGTAACTTGTGAAATTGTAAAAGACACAGTTAACAAATTATATAATTGCAGCTTGGGAAAAAAAACCACCTACCACATACACTGTTATACCGTACGTCAAAGGACTGAGTGAGAAGATCAAAAGAACACTCAAGCAACACAATATCAACATCACTTTTAAATCCCTAAATAACATTGGTCAATATTTCAGCTCATTAAAGGACCAAATTCCAATGGACAAAAAATTCAAATACAAAAAACTAATATACCGTATCAATTGTAACAGTTGCAGCCAGGTATACGTTGGACAAACAAGTCAGTGGCTGCGTAAAAGAATAAGTGGGCATATATCGACCATCCGATGCAACAAACCCGAATCCACCGCATTATCAAAACACATATTAGTAGATGGACATGATGCTGATTTCAACAACGTCAAGATCATGAAGTCGGTATCCAACTACAATGACCGTCTACTACACGAGATGATCAAGATAAAGAGAGAGAAGAACGCTATGAATAGAAAGACAGACATAGACGGACTAAGTAACATTTACAGCCACTTACTCAATTAGATTTTTGTTGTCATTATTGGAATCAAGTTTTCTCCCTTTGGGTTTTCCTTGATTCACGATCTAAGGTTTTTATTTTTGTTATCATTAGTAAAACGTTGTTTGAACGTTTTTTCTTTATTATTTTTAAGATCATAGATCGGCCAAATGGCATTGCTTCGCGGTTTCCATGTAAATGCATGTTGTTTTTAATATTTAGATTTTGAAAATGAAAGCATACGCTTTCGAAAGCTCAAAATAAATATAGAATCGTTTAATTAACTTGTTGTGGTTTTAATTCTTATATTATATAATTTCACAAGTTACAAATTTATTAATTATACAATAAACATATTTAAGTTTTACCATTGAGTAAAAGAATAGCTAAGAGACGCAAGTATATGGAAGAATTGCTAATTGTATGGCCCTCTCACTAGAACAACTATCTATTCTTTTTCATCTGTACTCTCCTGCCGTCCCGCATCCTAAAACTAATCACATCGACAACTAGCGTTTTTAAAAACAACGGACAACGCTAGGAACTATGAGAAATGATAATGATAACAAACTCGGAGAGTGCATTCCTAATGAAATTAAATCCCTTTGGTTACGTAGGCATTTTAAATAGTAGACGTATATTTTCTTTAAAGTAAAAATTACTCATTAAATTTAGAAAACTTTTAATGTACATAAATAAAACACAAATAACATCAATTTCAATTTAGATTCCGCCACAAATGTATTATTAAAATACAGATTTTAATAAATTGAAAATTTTGTATTAAATTTCTAAGAACTGAATCAAAAAATAACGAGAAAATACTATAAACTATAAAAACAAATTAAATACAGACATTCATAATAATATTACTAATGTGACAAAATGTTCACTTTTCTATGGGGTTTCGCCGCAGAACACGTTGATGTAGTGAATCTCTCACTTTCCCATTTACAATTCCTAAACAAGTTGATTCTTTCATATTTATTGTGTTCATTTCGTGCAATAATGTATTTCTTCACCATCTCCATGAATGAAATTTTTTGTCTAAGTTGGGCTAAATATTGTCGATTTAATGACAGTGGTAGGACTTGGACACACTTCGATAATTTTTAAAGAATATTCTTGGAGTCGCAAATCTACCCCCAAGGACGGCTGGCAGGGGCATGAAATTTTTTGTCTAAGTTGGACTAAATATTGTCGATTTAATGACAGTGGTAAGAATTTGACACACTTCGATAATTTTTAAAGAATATTATTTGAGGCGCAAATCTACCCCACGGACGGCTCGGGGAAACTTAATTTTTTTTATCCAAGTTGGGCTAAATATTGTCGATTTAATAAACTTGGTGAAAATCTAACACACTGCAATATTTTTTAAATAATATTATTAGAGGCGCAAATCTACCCCCAAGGAGTGCTCGGGGGAAAATCAAATATTTTTCCCAGGTTGGGCTGAATATTGTCGAATTTAAGGGATTGGTAAGAATGTAACACACTGCGATATTTCGTAAATAATATTATCTGAGTTGCAAATCGACCCCCAAGAACGTATGTGGAGGGTGTGAAATTTTTTACCATGGCACAAAGGGCTGTTATTATAATTTACAATATTATAAAAAAATTTAATTATGTTATTTGTAGACAGTTGTCATTTAAGGTTGTTAAGAAGGAAATCGAAGTAAATGAAAAGTTTTTGAAATTTTTGCAGTATATTATTTGCATAATAAAGAAACTTTTGGCAAAGTTTGAACTTATTCCTGTTTTTAGTTATCGAAATGAAAAATATCAAAGTTACGTTTTTACATTGCGGTAAATGCACGGGACGGGTTTGTCATTACTTCGACATCAGAAATGTCATCATTACAAAAATTTGCCAAAATATTTATAGAAGTCTTACAAATAAGTGTAGCAAAAAAAAAGTCCTGTTTTTAGTTTCCGAGAAAATTAAGTTTTTATTCAAAAAAATAGTAGAAAAGCTATCTAAGATTCGATAGCTATCAAGAAAAGTTTTTTAAAATGAGCAAAAATAACGTTTAACTGACCAAAACTCTTTAAATGAATAAAATTAAGAACTAAATTATTAAAAACTAAGTATTTTTAATCAAAAAAAACATATTTTCATTATTTTAATTATTAAAATTTTGTTTATTTGAAGTTGGCAGTGAATACATTATCCTATGTATTTAGCATAGGGCAGAGTCCCCACCCCTCTTCTTAACAACCTTAATTAATGTAATCTTATCAAAATTCAAATTGGGGTTCCTTCTGAATATACAGAATATGTGGTGTTTATTTTTATTAGCAAGAAATATATCCTTAATGATTTTTCGTATGTAGAAATTTGAATTAAAAGACAGTTTAAAATTAAAGTAAATCTGAATCTGAATCTAAATCCAAATCTGAATCTAACTTCAGCCACGTATTAGCATATGAGCACTTATTTCCTGATCCACCCATAGGAAGGAGCATATGTATGTTTTACCGTCTTAAATTTCGAGTCAAAAGGAGTGGGTGTTCGCCATATTGAGATTCGATTAAAATTGTCTAAAATGGTTAATTGTGTTGCTTGTGGAACCATCAGGAACGCGCAAAATGTCGAAAATGGAATTACATGGCATAAGTACACATCTAAAATTTAATTTAACATTCTAATATTAAATGTAGTAAATTGTGTGGTTATGAATAGTGCAAAGGCGTGCATATCAGATTTAATTTTAAATAGATTCGATTCCACCAGATGCTTGTAAGTGAGCTTTATCCCTTTTTGGTTTAAGAATGCTTAATAATATTATGAAAACGTTAATATTCGTGGTTACACGCATTAAAATATAATGCAATAAATTATATTTATGAATGTCATCTTTACTCATATTTTATGTAACGCCACTGGAAATACATTTAAGCAGCCCATCAGATTCGATTTGACTCGCAAAAATATTGTAAATGCTCCTTCCTCCCTACTCCTTATTCAATGCTCCGCGCGAACTGCACTCTATGCACGTTGATAACAGAATGACTCATTGTGGAACGTGAAATTGCTCACGATCCACATTGAAATCATCAGGTAACGCCGCACCTAGTTGTCTAGATCATTTTGTATTGCATTAAAACATATACGGGCTGCATCTCTTTATACATTCTTTTACTCAATGGTTTTACGTACGTACATACCTAGTGTTCCGATATTAAAAATGTTTAGTTTTCGGACCTAACAGCTTTGTGAGAGGTATTGTAATCGAGTGCAGCTCGAAGAGCTTTTAAATTTAAAATTTCGGTCTTCTATAATATTTTATAATATTTTGTTGTTATATATCATGTTATATATCGTTGAAAAGAGTTGTGAAGACAGTCATTATAGCCATAGCGCCAAGATTATATTACGAGGTTATATTACGATTATATTACAATATTCGATCGAATATTGACCGGGCAATATTCGATCGTAGGGAATTGGGCCAATCATCGATCGACAGATCACATGACATGTACACAAGCACCTGTCTCCGCTCAGACAGCTCCAAATGCGGCTCTCCGATTCGTCGGAAATGAGTGTGAAACAGCTCGAGAGTAATAATCCTCTTAAGGTTGTGATTTTTTAAGTAGGAGACATAAGCTCCTCCCCTTTTATTTACAGACCGATAGTTGCGTTTTAAAAATTGAACGTGAATCCCAACAACCTTTTTGCAGATCTCTTGATTTGTTTTCAAGAAATAAATTGTTCGTCTTTGCTAAACTAGAATTGTAAATTGTAAATTGTAACATTTTTATTAGCCTAATTATACAAAAATATTATTGCTTAGTTATTTATAATAAAAAATCTTGGAGATTAATTATTTCTTATACAATGTTCATTATACAAAAATCATTTAAAAATACAGCGCTCTCTGCTTTTCTAAAGCTCCACTAAAATTTTAGCAATCTGTAAATTTTAATCAAATTTACTGCAATAAAAATATCAAAATTAATCAGAAAATTATTTAACGAAACGTCGAAGGTTGCTTCGAAAATAAACCGAATTTTTTAAATGTTTTAGTTTTAATCGAAGGATAATATATTTGCGGTTGTTCTAAAGGAATTTTTAAGACGATCTGATTTAAAACGACTTAAAAAAAAAATAAAATCTGTGTAAAATTGTATCAACTATTTTTCGGCTATTTTGAAACTATCGTATTTTTAAAAGTAATTAACCGATCGACTAGAAATTTTCTTTAGAACAGTTGTTGAAGTTTTAAGATTCTAAAAATTGAAAAACAATCAAGTAATTATGTTTCGTTTTGCAAATTCTTACGACGTTATGTTGATTTTTGCTTCCTATGCGCTCCCATGCGCATGAGAGAAAGAGTACTATGCATTTTCTGTCTCACTTATGCCCGCCTTAATTCTAAATTTTTACATATTAAATGAATATTTTGTAACCAATGCTTATTTTTATTTTTTGTTTTGTCACGGGCTAAAATTGCCCGGAGGTCGCAAAATCGGCAGCGGTGGATGGGCTGCCCGCTCGGAAACGCCGCTAGCTCAAGTCGCGACGGTCGTGGATTCCAACAAAAACAAGGAATTCCCGGATCCGAGCTGTAAAGTCCAAATATTCGGGGTACAAAATCTGGAGGGCGCCACTCGGGTCAATGTCAAAAGAAGACCTACCTTTACGTTGAAGTATCCAGCTCGAGTTGGGGTTGACAACTAATGAAGGCTTCAAAATATGGCGGGTAGTAGATAGGGGAATTCAAATAAACTAGTCAAATAGGCAAAAAAAATAGCACTGAATCGGAAATTGATTACTCAAAAGGAGTTATGCTGAGTGAACGTAACTTAAAACAGAACCATAATATTACTTATTAACGGAAACAGCCAAAATTTAATAGCAATGACTTAAATTGAACTTTACTTTTATGTTGATCCGATGACTTGTTGAATTATGGACAGGTTATTTGCTACAAAAAATTCACTTACAACCCAGTTCAATATGATGTGGGCGAACGTAAACTTCCAGAGTGAGATCATCGGGTGTGGTCATCAAGATGCCGGTGGAAAATACCCATAATAAGAATTCTAAATCCACAATCATCGGGAACATCTTGCAGAATTTAATCGGGTTTTAACCAAATTTAGGTGCCGGTTGTAAAAGCTAAACGTTAAGGGCGAGAATTTTCACTTCAAACAATCTGATGTCAACAATAATTTTCTTCAAAATCTTCCATAATGGAAACGTGGTAACGAAAAGCCACAGTGGTTGTTTGCATACCTGGACGGGTTTGTCAAATTTGCACTACGTACGGCAGGACGAGCTGATGCTGACATTACTAGCCCAACATAGCTACACTAAAAACTCACAACACCAAAAAACCTAAGATGTCCAAGGCATTTCAACCAGAAGAATTCTACTATTTGATTAGAATATTCATGTCCTCTACGGAGTAGAACTGACTTCTCACTCCGAGAACCCAGTCCATACTCATGTCCATACTACTTGCAAAACGTTGATGTATCGAATAAAGAATGGTAGATTGCTAATTAAACTATTGTAACCTAGGGGGCGTCAGGGGTATGATTTCAGAATTAAATATTCCCATTAATCTAAATGAACTCAAACAAAATCATAAAAATATTTAATTTACGAGGGTAAATGACAAATATTATTCTTAAATTATTTATTCTCACAAAAAGGGTTACCAAAAATTCAGTCAACATGACACTTTGATGCCCAAAGTTATATGGTACCACCGCCGAAGTCCCCATTTTCGAACAAAAAAAAAAAGAATCATTCAAATCGGACAACTTGGTAAGGACTTTTATCGCTGAACATACATAAAAAATATTCCGACGAATTGCTAAAACCTCCTCCGTGTTTTTAAAGTCGTTTAATAAAGTTGACTTTTACATTTTATAAGTAAAACCGAATACCCTAATATATTCATGTCGGACTGACGCCGTAATTTACATAGGTTTTATATACATCTCCGACCATATTTTAAAAACATGCAAATAATATAAAAAACCGTTTTAGGCATTTAACAAAATACGTTCAAAATACTCACCTTTACAAAGAAATTAAGGAGACGATCGTTTTTCTTAGTCCGAATCTGACAAAGTTGCTCGATTTTTCAAGTGAGAGGCGCTCCAAGTCCTTTGGATTCTTTTTGTACTCATCCCTTAAAGGCACCCAAAATTCATTTGTTTTCTTTTGTATTGCCTGCATTGACAAGGAATCCTTGTAATCAGTGGCGTATTATCCCACAGGCCCATGAAGTCCGGGCTTGTGGCGCAAAATTTCGGGAGACGCAAAATTAAATTTCAGGAGTTGTAAAAATAATATACTTTTTATTTTCGTAATTAAAATTCTGAGTAGGTATCTTGTTTTAGAAATAAGATAATTTTATTACATACTACATTGTGATCAAAAAGTACCCGGAATTTGTCAATAAAACGAAAACGGTTCAATTATTCATAGATATTTATTTTATTCCTTTAAAAGTAATCTTCGTTGCAAACAATACGCATATTTCAACGCTTTTTCCAATCTTCAAAATACATTTCGTATTAGGTCGATTTTGGAATAGCCTTTGGCTCCTTCTGCGAATTCTCTTTTATCGCCTCAAACGTCTCAAAACGCTTTCCGCGAAGTGGTAACCTAAGTTGCGGGAACAGAAAAAAGTCACACGGAGCCATGTCAGGTGAATTCAGAACTTTCGGAATGGTATTAACTTTGTTTTTGGTCAAATAGTTACGTAAAAGATGAGATGTGTGGCACTTGTCGCGCTTCAACTCGTCTCATGCCCAAAACATTGTGCACAACGCTCTGCACCGATCCGAACGAGTCACTAAGATCGGCCGTTATCTCTCTGATGCTTACATGTCGATCTTTTAGCACAATTTTTTAAATTTTTTCGATATATTTGGTGGTCACAGAGGTGGATGGATGACCGGAACGAGGCAAATCATCAACTGAAGCACGGGCGGCTTTAAACTCTTTGTACCACTCATAAGTAAGGCGCGAATTTGTAGGCATATGCCTTTTTTGATTCCGTACAGGCTGTAAAATTCTTTTTGCAGCAAAATCTATTTTGCGATTATTTTAAACCGCTGTTTAATATGCCTAAAATGCCTATTTTCTAAATTTAGTGCCTTTTTTTGTCTTTTGCGCCTAAATGGCTTTTTTTTATTGATTTTATCCTATAATTTGCCTAAATGAATATTTATAAAATATTTAAAATAATACTAGTTAAATAAACGTAATAAAACAATAATGTTTTTAATATTTCGCAGATTTTTCATCTGCTTCGTCAGAAAATATCAATTTATTAAAACAAAAATAAAACAAATGATTTATATCTACTAATAATTATTAATATAATAGACGAAGATGAATCTACAAAGTTATTAATTTTGATGGTTCACTCTGGGTTTGCAACAAATCACTATTTTGTTTTATATTTATTCTTTCAAATTTTGACTTTTATATATAAATTTTAATTGACATTTTATTTTATTCCAATTTAATTAATGTTTTAATAATTTTACGTGTTTTAAATTTGTTGCACCCCCTGTTTTACCGTCCTATTATTTATATTTCAATGTTTGAGTTAAAACTTTTTACATCATAAGTGTTGTAAGTACCATTTGTTAATTTTCTTCGGCTTGAAAATAAACCATTCGTTTTTTAGTTCCATGATTATGGCGGAATTTAACGCCGAAACGTTGGCTTACATTTAATTAAAGTTTTAAAAAAAAAATCCAAATATACCAAGATCTTTTATTATTATCAATTCTTGGATGAGATTATTCTTTTAAATTTTAATTATTAATTTTGTTTAAAACATTTAAAATTTCTGGAAATAATGAATTTCTGTCTTCTTTGTCCAGAACGCCAGCACGGTGCCTTTTCAAACTTTTATCAAATCTCAAGCTAGTGAAAAAAAACATATTTTTAATTAATTAATTGTTTGAATTGTTAAATTATTTTTTGGGTCACCTTGTAACATAATTTTTTAACTAACAATAAAGAATATTCTGTTTTTAAAAATTTCTGCATCGCGTTTAAAATAAATTACCTGCTGAATCTTGTTATCTTTGAAAGAATGTGTTAATCATCAAACATTACCTACTGTGACGTTTCTCTTTCTCTCGCTTTATGTTAACGGCATAATCCTGTCGAGCCAACATGTCATTTATAGGAATTACTATAAAAGTCCTTGACAATATAATTTAATAAGGCCTAGTTTTGCAATCACGAGTTCAATCAAATTCAAGGGTTAAGCTTGTATGTTTAGACTATTTGGATTAGTCAGGCATCAAATCCAAAATTGAATTTTGAATTAAAATATCTTGAACGAAGCTTTTTAACGCACGGCACCTAAAATCTAAAAAGCGAACGGGACGAAAAAGCAAACGGAAGTGACGTAAGCGACGACCTAATTGGCTGATTCATGACCACGTGCGAAAATATTTAGGCTCTTCGGGGGTTGTGGAAATTTGAAATTTGGGCAGGGGACGTGGTCGAGGGCACATATAACCAGAAAAGTCTATGATACAATAAAGCTGTAAAGATTCCATCAATCAAATAAAATTAATTATTATTAAAATGAATTAATCGTGCGTTAATAAATTAAAACAATGCAATTAAAATTGACTCGTAATTCATAATTGACACCTTGTCGACGTTGTTGTTTCGTATAACACATTTCCCTATACACATGTCTTCATTATGAGCATTTTTATTTTTAGTAATAAAATTGAAATTAAAAAAAAAATTAATTAGGGTAAAAATTTGAAGATTTTTACCACCCGAGAACAAAACGGCACTACCACCATGTCTCGTGTAGGGGGGTAATTTACCCTTAACCACACTTGGGGGTAGCTCAGTTGGTGGTGTAGCTCATAATAAAAATAACTATATTAAAATAAAATAAGATAAACTGTAAAAACTTAAAATTAGCACTTACCCTAAAATTACAATCATCATCTTAGGGATGGAAAGATTGACCATCTTGGGAGCTAAGGGCTGCTGCGTGGTGTTCCAAAGTGGTTCACTCGCGAGACTCCTAATTATTTTTCCAATTACTTTGATCAATCTTTCCACACCCCTACTCTTATCTTGATCGACCCCGTTGATCGACATTTTCCGATATCGATCGTTTGGGGTCATCACCTTCTTATCAAATTGACACGCCTTGTGTCGGTAGCGGATATGTCACTGGTCACTGCTATGGAATGTACCGAATATGGAAATTCTACAGTGAGTCGAATAATAACTCGGACACGCAGTAATATTGCATTAATTTCCTTGTAATTCCATTATTTAAATAGTAAACAGCGGTGTCAAGTTACTATTTGATAAAGTATGCCTTAAAGTAACCAAACATACAAAAAAAATTGTAAAAATATTAACAACAACAAGAATACTAATGTTTAAACAATTTAATACTAGAAATGATAGTCGAAAAATAACTCGGACAGTAACGTTAGTTTTGTCAGTTACCAAAATAATGGAATTACAAGGAAATTAATGCAATATTACTGCGTGTCCGAGTTATTATTCGACTCACTGTATACTTCCTTACAATCGTTATTACAATTTAACTTGAGCTTTTACATACTTGATTTATGATTATAAAATATTTTTATAAAAATGTAAGATTATTTTTTGAGTGTGACAATAGGATTAAGTTCAAACTTGGACAGAATTTTCTTTATTATACTAATAATTTACTGTAAAAATTTCACAAACTTCTCATATACTGAAATTTCCTTCTTAACAACCTTAATAATGAGTAGTTGAGTAGTTGACTACAAGTAATTGACTTATTTTTTATTGATTATTATTATTATGAATTAATTGATATGACTTAGTAGCCGTACAGAAAGTATAGTCTGGAGCAAATTTGGAATTCTTAAATTTACAACGGAAGCGCATAAATGGATTAACGAGAACCCGAAAAATAAACTGTAAAATAAAAATAACCCCCCACCGTAGGAATTTTTTTAATTCGCTACTGGTATAGAGAACGTAATAAGTTGCTCAAAGCATCTAAATCATCTGCTGACATAGGGTAAACTTGCCTAAATCGTACCTGCTAAGCAGAAACTGTCATAAATGTCTAAAATATTAATGAAAAAAATTAAATTTGCAGCAACTTTAATTAATGCGGCTAATATTTGAACATAATAAAATATAAAATAACTTATTTTGACATAACGAAAAGGAACAATTAAAAAATACAAAAATACGATTTAAGATGATAGCTCCTAAATCGTACTAGACTATGCCGAAATCGCACCATAGCGACTTTCGCCTTTTGGTAACCCAATTTTTCTTTTTAAATTATTGTATCCTTTTTAACGCACGGCACCTAAAATTTAAAATATAGAACGGGACGAAAAAGCAAACGTAAGTGACGTCAGTGACGACCAGTGCGTATCGTCAGTTTGTTAACATTTCCCTCTTATAACCTTACAATATTGTGCTATGAATTCCTCCTCGTCAGTCATGTATCATTTTTATAACTTTTAAGTAAATAACCATTTCCTTAATTTTCAAAAATTCTTAGTCCTACACTCTCACAATATTATTATTATTATAATGTTTTGTTTAGATTTTGTATAATAGTATTACATTTTATGTATTACATGCTATATTTACCACAATATTTACTTGAAATTTATTTTTTACGTTAATTTCTACTTGGATGTAAATTTTATTTTAATTGGAAATATAAATAGATATCTATACCACTACTATTTTTGTATTTCTAAAAATAATTTCCTAATAACAATTTACTTCCATATGAAAATTATATTAATAATTGGATTTTATTTATACATAGCGTAAAAAGCTTCGCTTTTTGTCGGGTGTCCCACGACACCTTTCGTTTTTATCATAGCATAATTTGTAAAGGTGATAATTCTTCTTCTAAAGCATGTTTGCTCTCTCATATCTCACTGCAGTGTTGCCGGACTTCAGGGACTCCATGGGTGGCAAATGATAGCAAATTTGAATAGCCTAATGGCGGCAAATGTGTAAATCCGCAACTGAATCTATTCAATAATCCTTTAAAATACATAGACGTCCACACAACAAAGCGATAGCAACCACATACTTACTCAGTACTTGTGTTAGATTAGACTATCAAGTCCTCACAATTACTATAGCAAAAATTTGTAATTACACACATCAGAATGATAGCGAGGTTGTGGGGACATATAGAAATTTTTCTGTGGTAGGGAGACCCTAGAAAACGGTTTAAACATGAAAATAAATTGTGGGGACCGGTGTATGTCCCCACAAATGGTGAAGTCCACACAAAGTGGGTTTTATTCCGTAGAAGTCCACATAATTATAGCAAGACCTACGCATGCACATCCAGACATCATTCCAAAATTAGTTTCAAATGATTTGTATGAACTCTTAGACCACGGAAAAGATGTTGACTCCAAATTTTTTTCTACTCGATTACAATACTTTCCTTTACTACGTAAATGGGAAAATAAAACTAGAAGCGACTTAACATTAATACCGAGCGATATTTCAAGACCTAATGACGGCCTAGCGATTTCATTTATGCGCTGACGCTCTGCCTTGTAAATGCAATCTGCGTATTTACTGTGTACTGTAGCATAAATTATGGTTCTGTGATTTTTTAAACTCGATGTTATCATTATAATATAATAATATATGAAGGGCACAGAGGAAGAAGGCGATTAGTCACTTTTTGTAAATTTTCAGGAGAGCGTTTTTAAGAATTTAAGCCTGTGCCATTTGCTTCATTATGTTCTGGGCTCTTTGATATTTCATACTGTATATCATTATAGCTTTTTACATCACTATGTAATATTACAATGGTTCATGACTTCTACTTGATAAGGAAATTACATATTTTCAACTTGACTACAAAGTAAAATGTGCAAAAAGGGGGAATGTCAACCAAATTTATACCCATGCAGCATAGCAAATAAATCTTTTACAAATTTTTATAACTGAACTTAAGTTTATTTATAAAAAATACTAACTAAAAACACATGAAAATATTTTGTTTAATTCATTTTATGTTCTCTTTGGTTTTTTGGTATTATATAGGTTCTGGCAACTTTTCCATTTTTTTTTGTAATAGTACTAATACCGCGTGGACATAACTCCTTTTTGCTTTGTACGAATAATTTTCAAACCTTTATAATTCCAGACTAAAATTATTTTTTCTTATGACAAATTAGTTGTTGATAGTATTCACTTTAAGCTACAAGATAGCGCAAAAATCTAATTTTTTCATTTTACTGACTTATCGCCTTCTTCCCCTGTACCCTTCATATTTAATATGTCTGATTTTTTATTTTTTTATATTTTAGGTGTGGTTTCAAAACAGAAGAGCAAAATTTAGACGAAATGAGAGAAGTATTGTTGTACAACAAAATTCATCTAGCAAGTCAACTTTTCAGCAGATAACAAAATCAAAACAAGAACCTAGTTTGAAAAGTAGTGATAACTTATCTCAGAAATTACTACATACTCACCATTCTCTCCAAAAATCTGCAGAACTGCAATATGTTTTACCGTGGAAGTACACACATCATCCTCCACAAGAGTTTTGTTCTTCTGCAACTAACATAGGTCAAAAGTGTGGTTATTTATCCCCAAGTATTAGTTATTGTAATCCCAACACTATTTATAGCCATATTGACTTGACATCTCTTCGATATCGTGTACAAGAATACTCGGTGCCGCATTCACATAATCTATAAAATATAGGTGTAAATAAAGTATTATATGCATGTAAATAAATTTTATTAATGTAAATATCTTATTTACATTAATAAAATAAAGGTCAACAAATATGTAATTACTTACTATAAAATATAACTTGACTTAATTTAAATAATAGGTAGTTAAGTTTAGTTCAACCGGTGGTTTATCAAACAATCCGTTTAATGGAAAGCTTAGATAGGCTTACTTGTTAGTTAATCTTAACCATTTCTTAACTGAAAACGAAAAAACGAGGAATTGTGGACTGCGTCGATGGTTGAAGGGCTTCATAATCTGGCACGTGGATTGCACTGCACTGGGTTCGGTTAGGGCAAGTATGTGAACGGACAGTAGACATTTCCACCGATGGTTGATATTTAAATCCCTTACCCTAAGATGATCAAAAAGAGTATGAAAATATCTTTAAAATTGCAAATGACTGAAAAATTTCTGTATTTCATTATTTAATTTAAAAAAAAAACATAAATAAGAGAAACGTCAAAAAATTACAAATAAATAAATAGATTGTAAATAAATAATTATTATCATTAATGTGGGTTGATGGAACATATTCTACAAAAATCCAATCTTAATTGTATAGTTATTACCAGCATTATAGGTTTGTAAATATACCTACTGTTAATGTTAATACAATATTATGTTCTTTTTATAGGATATTAATTTTTGTAAAATAATTTTGTAGTAGATAATATTTTATTCTGTTAATAAATAGAGTCGTTCGAGCATTTCTTCTCTGCAGAACATGTGGTGTCCGTAGCGCTCGGTTCTAAATGCAATTTCTTGCCACCTATCTTTTTTAGCCGACTACAGCAAAAAAGACAAAAGGAAGGGTTATGATTTTTATGAATACTACTTTTTATGAATAGTCTATGAATACTTACTTCAAAAAAGAGAATATTTTTCTGAGGTTACCATTTTTGCAATGGGAGTTGTGAAAGATACAATTTTTTGTATCCTACCATTGCATTGCTATTCAGAAATCAAAATAATTTTGTAAAGTATTTACGGATGTTCCATCATAGTGCCTAAACTACTGAACCAATTTTGATGAATGAGGTGTCAATCGATTCCTTATTATGGTCCGGATGACATAGGATTTTATAAGAAAAAAATTAATACGACGGATTTACTTCGAAACAAGGTGGAACTCGGATGACCGCAGTTCTATACATCTGCTTTCTTTCTAGATTAAATCTACAGGAAACCTTGATTGAATTTATTAATCTAGATTAAATGCAATTCTTTCTACATATTATTGTGGAAAGTTAGTCCAAAGAGCTAACTTCCTTTTCAACCTACGTTACCTGGAGATTGGAGATTAGAGACTTCTCAGTAGTAGGTCTTTTAGGTGAATTAACGTTTCAATTAATGAAACCAACAAATATTGGTGATTTGCAAATTTAATCAAACTATTCCCAAACGTACCACTATGACAATTTTCATAGGATACAGGCTTAAAGTCTTTCGTCCAAACTACTGCCCGCGGGCCAAACCCGGCCCGCCAAGGATTTTGAAAAATTTCGTAAAATATAAATGTAACGTGGCGCGTCGGTATTAGATCTCGCGCAGATGAAGAGCGCATTCGGTTAGAATGAGCAGGGTATCACGCTCGAAAAAGTACAGTCTGGTATTCAAGTTTTTTCTGTATTCTGCGATACGACTCGGCCGCTCGACTACATGAATGATTTTGTACTCTGACTGTACGTAGGCGGCGCGGAGCGGCAGACTGCACTCAACTGCAGTGCCTGCAAAGGTACGAGATTGTCCACGACAAACCAACAATTCGTCGGCCGCGGAGCTTATATTTACATTGTCCACATAAGTTAGGCGAAAAATTGAGCTTTATTCGGAATAAATCGAACAAAAGATTTTGTTTGTGTTTTTGTTATATGTTAGGGTCCTGATTATTCTCCCAAAAGTCCCCGGTGATATCGAATGTGCTAAACTTTTAAGAGTGGTTTTAAGAGGTGAAAATTGCTTTAAAATCGATTTTTCACAAATATCTCCTAAAATATCAAGTGTACTATGAAAATACCTATATACTAAATTAAAGCTGAAAGAATTATCTATAAAAAAGTATTCCTCACTGTTTAGCCTACAATGAATAGTTTCCAAAAAAAATTAATGTATAAATTAGTATTTATAAGAATTTTGTTTCGTGAAATATTTATGAAAAAAGTTTTTATTCATACTTTTATTGAGTATGTTAATACATACATAATCGTAGTAATATCTATTTTTTTTGGTACTCTATTCCAGACCACCCACGGAGGTTGAGTACTAGGTGCGTTTTTTTTTCGTGGTATCCCTAGTAGGCCTATTCCACAACTTCAATACTCATTCATGAAAAAAAAATAAAAAAATTGAGATTGAAATTTGAGTTAGGTTTCTTCTTCTTCCTCCATCACATCTCCGTCGTCATATTATTATTTTTTCAAAGGATTTGCGTTATGAAAAGAACATATGAGGAGCTCCAAAATTATTTATTATGAGTTGGCTCCATTTCCAGTATCGCTTTTTGATGAAAAAGGAATGTGTAAAACAAGGAAATCAGCATTGTTCGACAGTTTCAAATCACTTAAACCCATTGAATAAAGAGTAGGAAGGAAGGAGCATTTAGAATATTTTTGCGAGTCAAATCGAATCTGATGGCGGCTGCTTAAATGTATTCCCAGTGGCGTAACATAAAATGAGTAAAGGAGACATTCATGAACAAAAAATATTTGCATTGTATTTTAAAACGAGTAACCACGACGATTAATGTTTCCATAATTTATTATCAAGCACTTTTACGACAAAAAGGCGTAACAAGCATCTGGTCGAGCCGAATCAATTTATAATGAATTAGAATAAAATAAAAGAGTAATTTATATTATTATAAACATTTATTTAAAAACTCTTCGCTTAGCATCACCTAAAAGAGCGAGCACCTTAAAATTTAAAATATTTTTATTGGCCGCGAAACAAAATCAATTTTGTATATAAATTCCTAATACTATCGCCGATAGAATTAGTTTTACATATAAAATGAATGCGGGTATTTAAGTATAAGTTCGAAATTTCTTTTAATAATAATACTGTATGACTTTCCAATGGTGTGAGGTCATGAAAAGGCATATTTAAGAAAATGGAATGAAATCTAAAATATTTTAAAATTTTTAAAATTACAATACTTTTATTAATTTTAACTGAATTTTGTAAATAGCTTTCTCTCAAAATTTTTTCAGCAATTGTACAAATTTGTATGACATCATTACTTGGATAGCTTAACCATCCTTTTGACTTCTTACAAATCAATGACGATAAAAAATTGTTTTTATCGCCATATAGTTGAGTTAAACAATTTTCACACCTTAATTTTTTTCCTAATTTATATACAACAAATCCTGCAATATATTTAATCACTTCCTTACTATAGGGTGATAAAGTATCATAAGTTAATGCATACTGATGATCGATTAAAAAATCATCAAAATTTTCATCGCTTTCATCAAGAATGTCATCACAACTTACAGATTCGTTTATTATCTGCATAGCTGATTTTTTAGCGGAAGTAATATTGAGAATATTTATTTCTTCTAGTGGTATACAATTCCCAGCACCACCTTCTCGCACTTCGGCATGTATTAATATTTTTTTATATGCTGCCGTAAATTGTCTGCAGGTTGGGTTATTATTGAATCCTCCTTGCGATCTTACAGCACCAAAAAAAAGTTCAATATGATCTTGATTGCACTTATACATAGGTAAAAATTTCAATTGGTTAGTTTTCAATATAAACAACTCAAACATATTGAGCAAGGTTTGCATATCAATTAACAGTCCCAGAAAACCAGTTTTCCTACTGGATTGTAATAACGGCGTTTTATTTATCATTTTTAAATTCATAATATAAGTCTTAAGTTTGATATAAAAACTTCTTATAGTTTCAATATTAGCATGGCAAGCAGCTTTTTGAAATCCAAACTGATTTAATTTATGAGAATTTAATATATCAAAAGCATCATTCATTATAATTATAAATTCAATTGTAGCTCCACAATCTTCAAACTTTTTTAATTTTAATTCATCTTTACAGAACGATAAAGAATCTGCCACAGATTTACTTAATAATTGAGTTGCCAACTTCACTTTCATTTTTTGTTTAAAAAAATTGATATGTTGTTTTCTAAGTTTATTGCCTAAATGAAATCCTTCTTCTTCTTGCAAATTGTTCAATTCCTCTAAATAATTAAAACAAATTTTTTTCTCATTTAAATCCAGAAAAATCTTTCGTTCTCCAAAACAATTTCTAATAAGTTTAAACATGTGTGGTGGATCCGGTAAAACGAAGTACTTTGTTTCATTATAAATAAAAAATGTTTTTAAATTTAAAATATTAAAGTCACATCACCAGAAAAATCTTTCGTTCTCCAAAACAATTTCTAATAAGTTTAAACATGTGTGGTGGATCCGGTAAAACGAAGTACTTTGTTTCATTATAAATAAAAAATGTTTTTAAATTTAAAATATTAAAGTCACATCCTAATAATGTACACATAGTGAAATTTGCTGGACATCCGTCAAAAGTAATGTTGGTTATTACAACGCCGGCTTCTTTTAATAACGTTAAACATTGCTTTAATAATGACGCCTTTTGTTCAGAGTCTATACCGGCAGTAAAAAAATATCCAATTGGCATTTTCCATGCTTCATTTATGCACACAATCATAAAAACTAGAGCTTCTTTGGCCACTGCGATGTAATCCCCATTTTCTACTTGCTTACCGAAGCTAACATATCCATAATAATTATTACCATCAAATTGCACATGTTGACGAATACTCATTTCATCGAAAACTAATGAAAAACACAAATGCTTGTCAGTGATAGCTACTTTTTTTTTCAAAAACTCAAATGCTTCTGCAGTAAATCCTGGCTTAGCATCAATCGATGAATACCATTTCGATAAAGTTTTTGGATGTGGTAAACAATTTTCAAATTTATTTCTAACATAATTGTACGCTTTAGGAGATAAAAAATGTAATGTAACTGCAAATGATCTCACCGATTGTTCATATTTTTTATTTACACCTTTTTTATGTGTTTTTTTGAATAGTCGGTTTATAATTTCTTCATTAGATCCAAAATTATTCTCTAATAAATTCGCAGTATCTTCAGGTATAATAACTCTTCTTTTTAATTCTAGCAGCATAGTTTTCATACAATCAACTTTTCTTTTTTTAAGATACACTTTTTGTTGCAACCTTTTAATTTTCTTATTTTTATTGCGTAGATTATTTTCATATTTTCGCTTTAAATTTCTTATAGTGTCATCGTTACATGTTTCTATGAATAGTGGTTTCATCGTAGATATTGATGATATAATCGATGAAGAACTTGCAGTACATGGTGATATTAAGTTGGATAAATTTATTGATTCTGATGATGTAGGTGAAGCGAGTGGGAGCATTGTCAACTCTGGCGATGTATGCGAAGTTGATGGAATCGAAAGGAATGCAGACGTTGATGAAGCTGATGAAGAAGTTGATGGTATCGGAGTTTCTTGAGTACATGTAGAAACATTCCTTTTATGTTTTTTTGTCTAAAAATGATATTAATAGTAAATTATCAAATAACATTATATTTATACAGTTAAAAATTAAGTTAAATTCCTAAAGTAACTCACGTTTTTTCTAGTACTATGAATTGTGATTGTTGGCACTGCAGTTGAAAATAATCTTACTTTCATCAAAGAAGTTCTATCAAAACAATCATCGCTGAAATGTTTTGAACATAATTGAGATGATTTAAGAAGAAGAAGTGGAGATATGTTCATATTTTTTAGCCAAATAGCTCTTATCGTTTCACTTTTTGGAAACCTAAAACATTAGTATACGGTTTTAGCAAAAAATATTAGTATTTAACAGTATTTATTAATGTAAAGTTACAAAATAAAATCTTATATGCACGCCTATGATGCTGTCATAACCACACAATTTACTAAATTAAATATTAGAAAGTTAAATTAAATTTTAGATATGTACTTATGCCATGTAATTCCATTTTCGACATTTTGCGCGTTCCTGATGGTTCCACAAACAACACAATTAACCATTTTAGACAATTTAAATCGCATCTCAATATGGCCGGACACCCACTCCTTTTGACTCGCAAATGTAACACGGTAAAACATACATATGCTCCTTCCTTCCTACTATTTATTCAATGCTTAAACCTGAACAAGAGCGAGATGTAAATTTTGAAAATTGCACATAGGTTGTTGATGGAGGATTTTTGTTGCATCGCGTGGTATGGCATCAAAATGAAATGTTTGAAGATATTTGGACAGCATTATATTAATTATTCGAGAAAACACTTCGGATCGAACTGTTTCATAGTTTTTGATGGCTACAGTAATCCCAAAAACAGCATCAAAACAATGGAGCAGTCTCGCCGAGCAACAAAAATTTCATCTCCTGACATTAATTTAGATGGCACAATGATTTGCACAGTAAGCCAAGATAATTTGCTTTCTAATAGAAATAACAAAATGAGGCTAATTCAATGCTGTCTGCAAAATTTCGAATGAAAAATTTTAACGTCAAGCAAGCTACAGATGATGCTGATGTTTTAATTATTGAAACGACAATAAATGAGGCTGTGAATAATATTACTATTGTAGTTGGGAAAGATGTGGATCTCCTTGTGATTTTAACTGCTCGCGTGCCAGTGCGCCACAAGACATTTTTTTCCTCAAACCAAGTAAAAAAAATGTAGAAAGGAAACTATATTCATCTCGAAGTTTTGATCAGTATCATCTCATTCGAGAGCAAATTTTATTTCTCCATGCTTTCTCGGGGTGTGACACGATATCTGCTCTTTCCCACAAAGGTAAAACATCGGTCTTGAAACTAGTGGCAAAACGAAAAGACCTACGACTTGCAACTCAGGTATTTAACGTTGAAAATGTTTCGAGGGACAAATTGATTGAAAGTGGTATGAAATTTATGCTTGGTATTTATGGAGCACCCGTCAAAAAAACCTCTCTCAATGAATATAGATACTCGAGTTTTATTAAATCTGTGAGTAAAAATAAGCCAGTAAAATTAAATAACAGCAGATGATGCTGAGATGCACCTGGTTCGTGTGTACTATCAAGTTCAGAAATGGTTAAGTAACGATTTAAATCCCACAGATTGGGGGTGAATTTTAAAGGATGGTGTCTTGATGCCTAGGAAATGTTGCAGCTTCCTGCACCAGATTGTCTCCTGAATATGATTTTTTGCAAGTGCGCGAAAGGTTGTGGTGCACTGTGCGGCTGTCGAAAACTAGGTCTCAACTGCTCAGTAGTTTGCGCTAGCTGTCACGGGCAATCATGTTACAATTCACCCCAACTTGAAAATACAGTCGACGAAAATGATACTATTATTTACCCTGCCGATTTCATGGAGCCAGTTATTACAGAAATTAAAACTTCAGAAAATATCTATGGCGATGGAGATGTGATGGAGGAAGAAGAAGAAACCTAACTCAAATTTCAATCTCAATTTTTTTATTTTTTTTTCATGAATGAATATTGAAGTTGTGGAATAGGCCTACTAGGGATACCACGAAAAAAAAACGCACCTAGTACTCAACCTCCGTGGGTGGTCTGGAATAGAGTACCAAAAAAAATAGATATTACTACGATTATGTATGTATTAACATACTCAATAAAAGTATGAATAAAAACTTTTTTCATAAATATTTCACGAAACAAAATTCTTATAAATACTAATTTATACATTAATTTTTTTTGGAAACTATTCATTGTAGGCTAAACAGTGAGGAATACTTTTTTATAGATAATTCTTTCAGCTTTAATTTAGTATATAGGTATTTTCATAGTACACTTGATATTTTAAGAGATATTTGTGAAAAATCGATTTTAAAGCAATTTTCACCTCTTAAAACCACTCTTAAAAGTTAAGCACATTCGATATCACCGGGGACTTTTGGGAGAATAATCAGGACCCTAAGATATAACAAAAACACAAACAAAATCTTTTGTTCGATTTATTCCGAATAAAAATCCTAACTTCTGTGGACTGTCTATGAATCTGGGCGTTACTCATCCTTTAGGCAATTTAGCAAAATGGACACCAACAACCGACATGAAAAATCAACACTAACAACCGACATGAAAAATCAACACCAACAACCGACATCAAATATCACCACCAAGTTTTTTTTTTAATTTTTAAATTATAATTTCTTTCATTTTAGAGAATCCTATTTTCGTTGAAAATTCAACAAGTTTAGGTTCAACCCCAAGTGTATCGGGTGCGTTTACATCATATGAAAATGAAGAAGAGTTGATTGCTGGAGACGAGGAAGTAAATAACTTATCTAGGCCAACATCAATAATTTCAGGTAAGGAGAAATAGAAGGTTTTTAACTTCTACTTTCTGTTTTATTTTAGGTTCTTCATTTTTAACAGAAAGTGCATTACCTTTGCCTCTACCTCGTAGGTACAATACCTTACAAGCGTAAATTAGGGTATTGACCAGTACCGACACCAGCAACAAAATACTGAAAAGTATTGAAAATAAGCTGGATTCCTTGGTTACTCTTGAAAAGGAAAGATTAGAATGCGAGAAGCAACGATTTGCATGTGACAAAGAAAAATTGGTATTTGAAAAATTGAAATTTTCACTCAAGCATCCTGAATTCAATATGGAGGAACAATAAATTTAAAAAAATATAAAGAAATTATAATAAAAATTTATTGAACAAAATTATTTTGAATAATATTATTACGAACTCGTCTTCCTAATTCTAGTAAATTATTGTTTATTACTTCGTTATTCAATTCTTCTTCAATTTCTTGAAAATCATCATCTAAAATTTTTAAATTTAGTAGGTATAATTACTGCTGTACAACAATTATCAAATTTTTACCAATTACTGCTTCCATATTATGCAATCGCATGATGTTACGCAGGATTCCGCAGGCATAAATAATTTTGGTTACAAATGTAGGATGGTAATTTAATGCTCTGTCCTTATTAAGACATCTCCAGACACATTTTAGAACGCCAATGCATCTTTCCACACAATTGCGTGCTTTACAATGGGCCTTGTAGTACCTTCCTTCTGGACTATTTGGATCGGCTCCTGTAATCGGCGTCATTAGGTACGGTTGTAGGGGGTATCCCGAATCTCCTAATAACCACGCGATGTTGTATTGCCATTATTGTAACATGTTTTTAGATGGTTTTGGATATCGCTTCCCTGCCAAATAGCACTGTCGTGTACACTTCCTGGAAAGCGTGCATTGATATTCAGAATATTTAAGTCCAAATCACAAATCTAAAAACTCATTTTTAAGTTCTACAAATAAAAGTGCAAAATAAGAACTTACAATCTGAACATTTAAACTAAAAACATTCTTCCTGTTTAAAAAAGTTAAACGAGGGAATGCCAAATCGCCTAATTTTAAAATATTTCCACTTAAATTTACATGTGTGCAGTTGATACATCCATTTATCCCTGGTATTCCAGAATATGCATAAAATGAATTTTTTATTGCAGTTATTTTTTGCAAATTCTGCGGAAATTTAATTAGGTGGTGCATTCTATGCACTAAAACATCGACAACTTTATGAATGGCTCTACTGGCAGATGGATGTGACATTGGATTTCTGTAATCTTGGCCAGCAGATTTTTGGTAACTCCCATGTGCCAGAAAATGCAAGGTACCAACTGTAATGATATAAATGTAATTTGTATCTTGCGCCAAACTGATCATCTTATTATGCCGTCCAATATGTATGATTTAAGTCCGGTGTAGAAATTATGGGAGAAGAGACACCGCTGCAGATTGGAAGAAAAGGGAGACGCGCGCAGGGTAACGGTCGGTCCGCCATGAGAGGACGCTCTCTTACCACCCCGACCATGAAGCGGGACATGCGTTTTGAGAAGCCAGTTAGATTTTTCATGTATATTTTAAATCAAATAAAGTTTTTCTAAAAGCAACTAAAAAACTTCAAAAAACATTTTATTGGGGTTAACAAACACTTTAGTTGCGTATACAAATATAATAGAATATTTTATTTGAATCAACTAAATTTGCTGCAATCCAATGCTCAATTGAAAAACTTGTGGATTGACGTTGATTACGTCGACTAGGACGACCAATCCAGTGTTGTTCTCAAAGTAATCAAAATATCTTGTGCATCAGCAGAAATAATATTTTCTTGGCAAATTTTGTCGAAATAAATTCCGACGAAATTTACGGGAAAATTTAAATTAACTGTAAAGTGAAGAATACATACGTAGAAAATTATTATTTAAAAATCAATGATTGTTAATCCAGTCATCACGTCGCGAAAAAGGGGTTTTGTGTGAACATAAATCGGAAATAAATAAATATAAGTTTCTAGAACTTCCATAGCATAGGCTAATATTATAAAATTTGCAACAACGGTTCTAAGAAAATATTCCTTTTCAAAATTTTGAAAACAGTTCTTTCCTTAGAAAATATCAACATTTTAATAAAAACCAAATCAATAGAAAGACCATTTCCCGGTCTTTATTTTTATTCTAGCTAGAGCCTGATGTATTTACCTTGGGGGGGGGGGGGCGTTCCAAGCAGACTACTTTTTCTCCGCATTTGTTTTTGAAAAGTGCCCAGTGCATCAAGTATTGCGCGGCGGGGGGAACTTTCAAAAAAATTTCATTATTTGGTTAATGGAATGTAATACCATTAACTTAAATAAATGATCTTGAGAACTACGCAGAAATTTTTAATAATATTATAAAAGAAAATCGCCAGAAAGAAAAGCACTAATAGGAATAGAACGTCTTTACTATGTAGTATGTAGACCACTGCACTAGCGCGCGCAATACGCAAAATCTAAACCCAGTGGATCGATATTTAGCTTTCCATTTATCTACTTTTTACAATACAGAAAATCGCGATTTCCTTTTCTACTTACTGCGTATGGCGATATGAAGTGAAATGTGAAATGAATTTGTACACATTATATTCAAGGTTTAGAACATAAACCAGCAAAACCCGGAGCTCTATCGCACTCTTACTTATGCTTGTACTATAATCAACGCCCCCGCTTCTTGGGTTCTTTCAGTGCGGGTCGTTGTTCTGCGGTAGTTCGTGCTAATACGTAACATTATTATTTAAACTTTAGTGTTCCGTAATATACCTATCTTCCATAAAATTCGAGTATTACCAATGTGACTAATAAACATTCTTTTCATAAAAATGTGAATAGTTTAAGAGGATTTTCCCAATAATTTGGTTAATATTGGCTATACAAGTTATAATTCAGTTTTTCAAATTCAAGTGTTAAACCGCGCGAATCTTTGTTGTAGATAGAACAGTATTATTTTAAATTGTATGATGAACATAGTGGAAGTACCTTTTATAGCCGACTAAAATATTATATTATTATAATATTGTGGGATACTTACATCTGTAATAATAAATTATAATAATAGGTACTTACTGCATAGGCTCTACCATGTATGTACATACATTGTACATACTACATAATAATATACAGATTATACGAATACCTACTACGTGCTTCTAAGTATTTATTTATGTTCATAATTTGAAATGTCTATTAAAATTGTTTTTTTAATCAATTTATTTATTGATATGAATACTTTTTAATCATTAAAACTGTGTATTGTGTAACAAATTTTAATAAAATCGGTGGACTTTATTTTCACATAAATAATCATATTGGTGCTAGTAAAAACTTTGTGGTATTAAAATATGCCATTAAAATTACAAACGGCAGCTTCCTGCAGCGAAAAATTTAAAAAAAGTTATCGCGAAAGAGAATGTTACAGTCGACAGAGGAGATGCAGTTTAATTAGTGAATCGTCTACTAATAATTCTTTAGTTTGCGAAGGAGGAACGACACCAACAAATTACGCTAAACTTGTATGTTGAATATTTAGTTATACATTCAAAAGATTTTAAGGAGGTTTACTAATTATTGTTAATCTATCAATTCATTCCAACTCATTCATTTATCGAGAGCGGTAGATACAAATCACAGTAATATATAATTTTCATATTTCATTAAGAAATTTAAAGTAGATACCTTTAAAATTTTATACCTAATGATAAAGGGTCTATGTCCGTTTTCACCAACATTTATTTAGAAATTCCTTAGTAAAGAATTTTTTAAGCCAGGTATTTCATATTATAATAATACTTAGGAACATTTGCATTTCACCAATATAAAAGTTTGATTTTCTAACCTAACCCTCACAGTTAGGGAATTCCTAACGTTAGGGAATTGTTGGTGAAATCGGGCATAATAATAGTAGTTTATGTGATCAGTGTAGAAAGGAAGTCATTATTAAACACTCGTAATTTGGCCCAATCGCGGTCTAAACCTAACCGTCAGTTGAACCTTAAACTCGCCAAAATAATTTTTTGAACGTTGCTTAAGTCAGACAGCATCATTTTGTTTCATAATGTGCTGATCAACACAGAAAACTTTCTCATCACAGAACACCAAATTAGGTAATTAATCAATACCCTTATTTGCATCGTACGTCTTATGGTCTGCATAAACCGATCAATGCGATTATTAGTTTATTAAACGAGTTTTGCTGACTTAAGGCGGTTGGGGAGTTAGAGCAAAACCGAAAGCATTTGTTTAAATTTTGGACAAAGGTTTATTTGAGTGAAATACATTTAATTTTAAAATTTGAAATAATTCCATCGTCTGGCTTCAAACTCGATTTGTCATATAAAAATCGATTTTAGAACAAAACTGTTTAACATTTTTTGTTGCAAATTTCATCGTCTTCAATTTTGTTTATATACAATTTTCTATTTTGTCGCACCGTTTTTGACTGACAGCGACTTAAACTAGACTCAGTAAAATACAAAAAATACTGTCATCTATATCTCGGAATCGGTGCGACAAAATAGGAAAATGTTTAGGAATATTTTCCTGTAAATTTCATTCTCTACAGTTTTATTCAAGCTGAAATTGTATGCGCGCTAAACAGCTATAACCGTCGAGCTGAGGGTCTTTCCCCCGTTGGAAGGTCAGCTGATTTTTGTTATTATTATTTCAATAAGATAATAAACACGTAGTAAAAATTAGGTAAGGGATGAAATGATTTTACACCCCCACTTTTATTAACGGTTTATAGGGGAGCTGACGTATAAACCCACATCAAGCTAGCGCCGCCACTTTTTCAAAATCTAAAAATACTGTATGGAGAATTTGTGGCTAATTAGTTGCCGCAATCGCAAATTTGTGGCTCTTAATAATAATAATAAAAAATGATTTTCGTCAAAAGTATATTGCTAAGTTAAAATTACTCCTCAAATCTAAACTTACTGCTAAAAACTTAGTATCGGCAATTAATATATGGGCAATACCGGTCATAGCCTATTCCTTCGGTGTTCTTAAATGGTCGAATACAGATTTACATGCGCTGGATACGTTAACCAGAAAATTTTTATTCAAATATAGATATTTACACCCTAAATCTGCTGTAGAACGATTATACATAAAAAGAAAAAAAGGAGGTCGAGGATTATTAAATCTATTTAACCTATGTAAAGCGCAAACTGAATCAATGAGGGAATATTTTTATTCATTAACCAACCCTTTCATTCAAAGTATAGTCAATTTAGACAAACGTTTTTCTGGACTTGATCTTAAAAATAAAACATTAAATTGCGAACAAAATTTTGATTTGGAAATAAATTGGAAAAATAAAGTATTGCATGGTAAGCATGCTACAATTTTGGATTCTGTTGGAATTGAAAAGGAAAAATCGATACTATGGATGAAACAAGGGAAATTGCATTCAGAAACGGAAGGTTTTATGTGTGCAATTCAAGATGGTGTAATTGCCACTAGAAATTATACGAAACATATTATGAAGAAACCTGAAGTTGTTGATGTATGCCGGAAATGCAAACGGCCGAACGAAACTATCGAACACGTAATAGCTGGTTGTTCCGAACTAGCGCCCACTGAATATCTTCATAGACATAACATAGTATGTAAGATTCTACATCAACAGATCGCACTTAAATTTAGTTTGTTGGACAACGTTAACCCATATTATAAATACGAACCGGAACCTGTTCTGGAAAACAATCAAGTAACTCTTTACTGGGACAGATCAATTTTAACGGATAGACACATCAATCACAATAGGCCTGACATTGTTATTTTAAATAAAATTGACAAATCTGCAATTCTTATTGATGTTGCAGTGCCTCTTTCTAAAAACGTATTATCCACCGAAAAGGAAAAAATACGTAAGTATGAGGATTTGGCAATGGAAATGACGTCTGTATGGAGTCTCAAAACGGTGAAAATTGTTCCAATAATAATATCTGCTACAGGTGTAGTTTCGTGTAATATGGAGAGACATTTATTAAGTTTAGATTTAACATCAAAATTATTCGAAAACATACAAAAAGCAACTATTTTGGCAACTTGTCGAATAGTTAGAAAATTTTTAAATCAACATTAATTAATTTCATACTTTTAGTAGGTAGATACTAAACCGTTTTCAAAATTATTTATGTAAATTGATAAGATTATGTACATTAATTTATTTGTTAGGTGGTTGGTATTGTTCCCCCACCTAACTGTAACACCACAAAAATGTGAGAGTTTAATAAAATAATAATAATAATTGTCAGTTGTCAAGCTTGACGCATCTTAAAATCTCTCGAAAAATATCCTTTTTTAGCCATAATCTAGTAGAATTTTGGTTAAATGGATGTTTAAATATATACTTCTAAATGAAAAGAAGCGCAAGTAATATTAACGTAAATATTCCAACACGTAATAGAAATTGGGATAGTGAGCAAATGTTGGAAGGTTCCATTTGCACACTTTCACTAGAACCTTCAGGAGAAAGAACGACGAACGAAATACTACCTAATGATGTAAACAATACAGTTAGCTTGTCCTCTGGATTCCTGATCCAGAATGAGAGGACCGCTTTAGGAGCTCGTCGCAAACGCATAAAATGGACAAAAGAAATGAACAAAGAAATTATGCGTATGTACTTTCAAGTTAATGAATGTAATTCCAGTCCATTACCTGGCTGGAGAAAAAAATTTCATTTGGCCGTGACAGCAATATTTCCAAATTTAATGTTGACAGAACAAAATGTACTTGATAGAAAAAATGTCATTATAAAAAAAAAATATCTAACTGAATTAGAATTGACAGAAATCCAAAGACATGTTGGAAACGTTATATACCAACGAGAACATTTCGACGAATCTGTAATAACTGAAGAGAAATTACCATCGTCTGAAATTTTAGACGAAATTATAGAAAATGTAGAAATTATAGATAATGTACTATATAACCAGATCGAAGCTGACTTTTTATCCAAAATTATATTATTCGATGATACTAATCCATTATCCAGACCAAAAATTCCAAATTTAAAATTTTCAACTTACCATAAAATTAAAAGTATTTTTAATATTTTGGATAAAGTAATCGATTCATTTTTGCAAAATCATAAATCAATCTTCTACATTCATTTAGCATTATACTGTGCTGCAGTAATAATAATTGAAAAAAATGATCAAAATTTAATTATATTTGACACTACAAAAACCAAAGCAGCTAAGGAACCTATTTGGAAAGTTCGACTTAAGAATAAAGTAAATAATTTGAGAAAAGATATTGGAATCTTAACCGCATTTAAAAATAATCCTGACAATGTGGCACCTATGAAAATTAATCAAATTCTCATAAAATTTAAAATCCAGAGAATTGACTCACATTTTGAAAGTAAATTTAATGATAATTTAGACTATTTAAAACAAAAATTGAAAGTTACTGCTCATAGACTAAAACGATACAGTAATTGCACTAAAAGGAAATTTGAAAATAAACTTTACATAGAAAATTGCAAAAAATTTTTCAGATATCTAGAACCTACACCAAAAACCCAAACTTTACCGAACAAAAACAGCATGGTACAGTTTTGGTCCGATCTTTGGTCTCAAAATTGTGAGTATAATAAAAATGCATTCTGGTTAAAAAAACTGAAGGACGATTCGAGCCATTTTGAATGGCACGAAGGTGATTTTATAACATTAGACGACCTAGTAAATACTATAAGATTCACCTCGAATTGGAAATCACCAGGATTAGACGGAATTCAAAATTATTGGTTAAAAATGTTTAAATCACTTCACTTGCCTTTACTTTCTTGGTTTAACGGAGCATTACATGACCCTTCAGTTATACCAGAATTTTTATGCACGGGTGTTACATATATGCTTTTCAAAAATGGAGACCCATTAGAACCGAAAAATTACAGACCGATTACTTGTTTACCGACTATTTACAAAATTTTTACGTCTATTTTGGCTAAAAAAATTGAAAATCATTGTAAAAAAAATAATGTCATGGGTATAGAACAAAGAGGATGTGTTAAAGGTTCTAAAGGATGTCGAGAATTGTTAATAGTCGATACAATAATTACAAAATTGGCAAATCAAAATAAAAGAAACTTGAATATGTGTTACATAGACTATAAAAAAGCCTATGATTCTGTTCCCCACGATTGGCTTCTCGATATCTTAAAGATCTACAAAATTGACCCAAAAATTATTAAACTTTTGTCTTCAATAATGTCGAAATGGAATACTTTAATTATGCAAGACGGAACTAATTTGGATTCAATAAAAATTAATCGTGGAATTTTTCAAGGTGATTCTTTAAGCCCACTATGGTTTTGTTTAGCTATGAATCCACTTTCGTCATTATTAAATGATTCTGAAGCTGGATTTAAACTCAATTTCTGAAATAACTCCATCATAACTCATTTACTTTACATGGACGATTTGAAATTATATGCTAGAAGTGCCGATCTACTTCATAACTTAATCGAAATTACGAAATTGTTTAGTCGCGATATTTGCATGGAATTTGGTTTTGAAAAATGTGCAAAAATTGACGTTGTACGTGGTACTCCAATTGCAAATATTGAATTACTGGACAACATTGCCCAATTACTGCCAAATAAATTTTATAAATATTTGGGAATGCAACAAAATTTTGTTTTGGGCCACACTTTACTAAAAAATGATTTTCGTCAAAAGTATATTGCTAAGTTAAAATT
The DNA here is from genome assembly GCA_963170105.1 of Cantharis lateralis. Classification (NCBI taxonomy): domain Eukaryota; kingdom Metazoa; phylum Arthropoda; class Insecta; order Coleoptera; family Cantharidae; genus Cantharis; species Cantharis lateralis. The sequence continues at coordinate 19,862,232 of OY720629.1, forward strand.
ACTCCTCAAATCTAAACTTACTGCTAAAAACTTAGTATCGGCAATTAATATATGGGCAATACCGGTCATAGCCTATTCCTTCGGTGTTCTTAAATGGTCGAATACAGATTTACATGCGCTGGATACGTTAACCAGAAAATTTTTATTCAAATATAGATATTTACACCCTAAATCTGCTGTAGAACGATTATACATAAAAAGAAAAAAAGGAGGTCGAGGATTATTAAATCTATTTAACCTATGTAAAGCGCAAACTGAATCAATGAGGGAATATTTTTATTCATTAACCAACCCTTTCATTCAAAGTATAGTCAATTTAGACAAACGTTTTTCTGGACTTGATCTTAAAAATAAAACATTAAATTGCGAACAAAATTTTGATTTGGAAATAAATTGGAAAAATAAAGTATTGCATGGTAAGCATGCTACAATTTTGGATTCTGTTGGAATTGAAAAGGAAAAATCGATACTATGGATGAAACAAGGAAAATTGCATTCAGAAACGGAAGGTTTTATGTGTGCAATTCAAGATGGTGTAATTGCCACTAGAAATTATACGAAACATATTATGAAGAAACCTGAAGTTGTTGATGTATGCCGGAAATGCAAACGGCCGAACGAAACTATCGAACACGTAATAGCTGGTTGTTCCGAACTAGCGCCCACTGAATATCTTCATAGACATAACATAGTATGTAAGATTCTACATCAACAGATCGCACTTAAATTTAGTTTGTTGGACAACGTTAACCCATATTATAAATACGAACCGGAACCTGTTCTGGAAAACAATCAAGTAACTCTTTACTGGGACAGATCAATTTTAACGGATAGACACATCAATCACAATAGGCCTGACATTGTTATTTTAAATAAAATTGACAAATCTGCAATTCTTATTGATGTTGCAGTGCCTCTTTCTAAAAACGTATTATCCACCGAAAAGGAAAAAATACGTAAGTATGAGGATTTGGCAATGGAAATGACGTCTGTATGGAGTCTCAAAACGGTGAAAATTGTTCCAATAATAATATCTGCTACAGGTGTAGTTTCGTGTAATATGGAGAGACATTTATTAAGTTTAGATTTAACATCAAAATTATTCGAAAACATACAAAAAGCAACTATTTTGGCAACTTGTCGAATAGTTAGAAAATTTTTAAATCAACATTAATTAATTTCATACTTTTAGTAGGTAGATACTAAACCGTTTTCAAAATTATTTATGTAAATTGATAAGATTATGTACATTAATTTATTTGTTAGGTGGTTGGTATTGTTCCCCCACCTAACTGTAACACCACAAAAATGTGAGAGTTTAATAAAATAATAATAATAATAATAATATTTAGCGTTACATTGCAGAACAATTTAGCTGTCCGTTAAGGACTTACAAAATCCATTTTTTGAGGTGGATTGGTCCTCGTAATTACACTTTATTAAAGGTCCTTGTGTGTTTTAGCGTCTCTTATTATTTTTCTCCAAGCTGTGCGATCCATCACTTTCTGCCGGCATTCTCTTTCTCCCATTTTCTTGAGATCATCTGTTACTCCATCGCACCATCTTAGTTTTGGTCTTCCTCTCGAACGATCTTCCATGGGTTTCCATGACATTATCGATCTTGTTATTTCCTCGTTATTAGCTCTCATTATGTGTCCCCACCATCGTAATCTCTGGGCTTTGATGTACTTTACAATGTCTTCACCATCCATTTATTCGAGAATTTCCGAGTTTGTCTTGATTCGGTATTCTCCATTTTCTCGTTTAAAGCCTAATATTGTTCTCACTACTTTTCTCTCAAATATTCGAAATTCATTTTCCTCTCTTCTTGTTATACAGATAACCTCGGCTGCGTAGGCGAGTACAGGTCTTATCAATGTTTTATATATCTTTAACTTGGTCTTTTTTTTAATTTGTTTGTCTTTTAACAAGTGTTTATTTGCATAATACGCTCTGTTGCCCGCCTGTATTTTTGCTGTTACCTCTGCATTTCTGTCATTTCTGCAATTAATTTGCACACCAAGATAGCTAAAATCTTGTACATGCTGGTAAACGGTGTTGTCAATTATTAAATCAGATCTGGGGTCATTCTTTTCTTTGGTACATTTCATGTATTTCGTTTTTTCTTGGCTTATACTTAGACCCATTCCTATTGCTTCTCTTTTTATTTTTCTTAATGTATTTATTAGTCCTCTTACCGTTCGGGAATTACAGCCATTTGAGTGGTGGCGACGCTGCTGGCTTGATATCAAGCAGCGTCGCCACCATTAAAAATTTACTAAAAATAAAAAATAAGTATATGGGAATTTGTGGCTAATTTGTGGCCAATTAGTTGCCGCAATCCCAAATTTGTGGCTCTTACCGTTTGGGAATTACAGCCATTTAAATGGTGTCGGCGCTAGCTTGACATTAAACCAGCGTCGCCACCACTAAAAACTTACTAAAAATAAAAAATAAGTATATGGGAATTTGTGGCCAATTAGTTGCCGCAATCGGGAATTTGTTGCTGTTACCGTTTGGAAATTACAGCCCTTTGAGTTGGGGCAGCGCCAGCTTAACATCAAGCCAGCGTCGCCACCACTAAAAATTTACTAAAAACAAAAAAACGTATATAGGAATTTGTGGCAAATTTTAAATAATTCACGAACAACGATAAAATATAAAAACAAATACTAATCATTTTTTTTATCATCATACATGAAATAATATGTTCCCAATACTCCATGCTTCTATTTTCAACATTTTTTATTTTTATTTTATTTAGACACTTATTTTATCATCACAAGAAAATCTCAAGAAACCGTTCGGTATATCCCTGTCATACGGTACGTACAAAATAATATAATGACAATAAAAATACTTTAAATCTTAAACCTTTCATACAATACCTACATTAAGGTAATAAACACACAAGTACTTAATTTAATTAAACTTAATTGTTTGCATTAAAAATGCAAATTTTCATACAAAAACTGATTTTTCTTTGTTACAGTTTATTTTTAAGTTAAATAATTTTATACGATATCATTTATAATCTCATATAGGTACTACAAATACCGATTGATGATTTTTTTTTGTCAGAATGCAATTTAAATAACTAAAAATTAATAATTTCGAATTTCCGGATATGCACTTGAATGCAAACAAATAGCGATAATTTAGTCAATTCTTGCCGTAGGTGGATAACAAAAAAATTACATGGAAGAAAATTAAATTATACACTTTGAAGTCGCAATTGACACTTTGAAGTCGCAATTGACACTTATTTGAAGTCGCAATTTACATCTGCGCAATCGTAGTGTCAATTGCGACTTCAAAGTGTATATTGCAACTTCAAAGTGTAAATTGACAATTGCAAGTCGCAATTGACACTTAAAATTTATTGTTTTACGTTGTGGCCTCAGGATGCCTTCGTATTTTTGACCTTTTATGCCTGTATTAAGCTTTATTCACTGGCAAGCGGTACGCGTGGAAACAACGTTCGAGTTCCTACGTTATCGAGTGCATTTGCGATCCGACGATTGGAATAATTCACACCCGGAGGGCGTGCGGAGGCTAGGTTTTCCCTGCCGAACATTGGTAAACCTCGGATCCCAGCATTCGAATTTCGTCATTTGGACTGCATTATGCATAAGTTGACCAAGTGCCATACCTTATTTTTCTAAAAAAAACACTGCCATTTGACGAATATCCTATATTAAGTATTAGATACCTACCTAACAAACAATTATAGAATATTAAATATTTATTCCTATAATTACCCAATTTTTCGTCAAATGGCATTGTTTTGTCAAAATCAGAAAATGGAACTTGGTCAAGTTATGCATAACGCAGTCAATTTTCGAGTTGCGTTGCGGCCGGGCAAGTTTTTAATGATACAGTGAGTTTCAAACGCGGCCGGAGGTGGCCAAGCCGCAGGCGAAGCCGTACGAGGGTGGCGTGGTAGGTTAACATCACAATCGGGCCAACAGCGCTTTTTATACGATTTTAATTAGCGCTTTTCGTGTGTATATTATTGTATTTAGAAATGAATTGTGATAAATTATGATTATTAACTTGTGAAAATATATATTTAAAACTCAAAAAATTAAACAAGTTAAACAAACGATTGAAATTCTTAAGATCTTTAATATTTCCATACAGAATGTATCTTCATTAGAAATATTTGAATGTTACAATGAAAAATTACTAGGAAACGGAATGAGTCTATTGCCATATGGCCAGCCATCTGTATAGCATAATTAATTTAATTAATTTTTTGAGTTTTAAATATGTAATAAATTATGTTGTTCAACCAAAAATAATTTAAATTATAAACAAATTTGGATGATTAACTAATATTTATTGAAGTATCATCATCATTACGAAACGGGTAGTGGTTTCATGCTTACTTCAAATATATATTTTTGGAGCGAGTAAATTAATTATTAAATATAATACTACACCTACATACATTTCAAAACAAGAATTTGTGTTATTTTACATTTAGAGTGTAGTACTCATTATTTTGTTTAAAAGTACTCCAACATTTTAATCAAGCAAATACTCTTAATTTAAGAATATGACTTTTCATCTGAGACAGAAATGTTTAAATGTTTATAAGGTGTTCTTTATGGAATGAATAGTCGATGTAACGCGTTGTTGCAAAAAAAAAGTGCAACGTCTTGGTTTAATTATGGTTTAATTCCATATTATACAAGACACATAATAATTATTATCAGTTGGTATAGTGCAGTAATGGTGGGTTTCATAAAGGTATCTTAAAATTTAAACTACGATTAAAATTATAACCATAGTTACAACAATTAAAATGCATTGTTGTTATATTGTTTGAATATTATAATCCTAGATTGAATTTTAAACCTCTTTTGTGAAACCGAGCATGAGTGAGTTCGGACTTTGTGATACAAAAATTTCCATAAGCTAATCAATTTTACAGGTGATCGAAATGGAAGCGTTATTAAATCAGTGGGATTGTGGAGATTTAATTAATATTTTTAAAGGTTATTAAGAATTTACTAGTCACTCAAAAAAATAATCGACCACTGAATTGTATAATAAATATTGTACTTTGAACTTCAGAATGTAGTATTTAAGATTTTTTTAATAAGGTATTTATATTATAAAACCAAAAATTTTTGCATTTCGGATTAAGTTAATTTGTAAAATTTTCTTCTATGTAAAAAATAGTAATATAGTTATTTATTTTTTGCAATTGCGGGGCTAAAGTACTCACTTTACACCCCGATTTGCGGGTGTAAAGTGGTACTTTTTTGCCCTAGGGCAAAAAAAAAGTTACTGCCGGGTAAAAAAGAAGTTACTGCCGGGCAAAAAAGAAGTCACCAGATTTTATTATCAATTAAATTCTCATTTTTTTGTAACATTTATATTTATGTTTACTTGACCATAATTTGTGATTCCAATATTAATGCAACCTACAGTGAAATAAATTGGTAAATAAATAAAAAGCACTTACTTTAGCGACCAAAAAATTCTCACGAGGCGCCTCTTTTAAAAATTTGACCACGTGGTCAGAGGTTACGACGCGCGATTTTTTCGGAAAATATCCTTCGTTTTTCCTCTTCATAAAAGCGGATAACTTGTGGAAATTGCCGATGTCAATCTTATTTTCTAATTTGGTGACCGCCTTGATCATAGAATACTGCGACCACATGGTCAACGACTTCAACGTTTTAGCCTTTTGACACGTCTTATTCCTTCAAAGGCACAAATGTAACTGAACCATTCTAGTACCCTTTGGTGAAAAAATTTTTAGTGAAAAAATTCTAGTTGGCAATAATAATATAACCAACTACGCTTCATTTACTTTGGTACTATCAACCACGTGCTTTATTGAACAAATTTTAATTAAAATTTCGTAATTATCTTCGAAGTGAGTACTTTACCTCCCGCAATTGCAAAAAACAGTATATGCACCTCGGGAATAAAGTGAATTTTTTCCAAAAAAGGATCACTTTATTCCCTTGGTGCATAATGTACTATTAGTTACATCGTTCTTTTTTTGTTATTTTTCTGTATTACTTATAATTTTATTATAATAGTTTTAGTTGTGTTTTGTGTTAAATAAGTTAAGATATTATTTTTATTTACTAAATAAAATTTGTATTGAACAATAAATATTATTTGAAGAAAAATATAATTTAAATAAGAAATTGATAACTTTTTTTAGAGTAGTACTAATAGTAGATAGAACTATGTCATTTACTTGACACGATTTTAATAGTACTCGTGATTAAAAACTGTTATTTGATTTTCTGATTTAAAGCAAAAGGATTTTCACATCAAACATATGGTATGCTTCTAGTTAATATAAAATTTGAAACATATCATAATCTGGATTTAAAAAAATATATTCTTGCTTATATACAAAGCTATTATTTGTTTAACTTAAATGTTATTTGTTTGAATTAAAAGTATATTAATTACTTCTATCAGTGTAGGCTTATTGTACCCCGTTTTCCCATTGATTTGTTAAGGGAAGTTATAAGTATTTCGATCCACAGCTTGATGTTTACCAGAGGGCTGAGCTAAGAAATTCTGCCGAGTTCGGGGTTTGAACCCAGAATCTCCGCTCATAATTTCAACTAGCGATCACATCAAGCCACCGCTGTGGTCTTTTATTGAAGTAACCTGAAGCGATTTGCCACGATAAAGTAGCCATACGGGGGACAGTTAGAATGCTCCCCCAATCTCAGGGTGAACTGGCGATACCCTTGGCTAGCTCAGAAAAATAATTTACGACAACGAAAACATTAAAAACACAGTCGGCGAGTTCTTGTATTTGCCAAAAAATAAAATTAAGACAGTTAAAAGTGCCCTGGCGCCACGTAATTATTACTTAGTCTCTCAAAGACGAGACTCACTTATCATCGGCAACGATGATAACTCGCACGAGAAAGCAATATATAATTTTTGACAATAAAATTAAACGAACACCTATCTTATACAATGCCCTTGATGGTTTTTGGTAGGTGGTGAACAGCTCAATAGCAAATGGACTTCGAAACGACATATTCTTCCGCGATTATAATAATCAGGGAAGGAAGAAGACCCTAAAACAATTGGTTTAGAAAAAAGAGAAAATAAAGCGAATGCCAATTCTACCTTGTAGATGTTATTAGGGTTAATTTTCCTGGATTCCGTTTTCAAGTAATAATACATAGATAACGAGAATTTGTAGTTAAAAAAATAATTAGAAACAATAGTTTGTATTACAATATTCAAAATTAGTACTTACAAAAGACGCCGAATACAAATCCTCCAAAGGAGATAAGACCAAATGTCTTTGCAAACGACAAAAAATCCCAACTTTGAAAAGCAAAATTGAAAAATCGCCAGCGAACTTGAAAGCTTAGGAAAAATGTGGTTGATATCATTTTACAACCCAGAGCGTTCAACATAACTTTAATTCGCTTTAAAATAAACGTTGCAAAAATAGTAATGCATGGAAATGTTTGTTTCTATTTCAAATTAAGATGAACCAAACGGAGAAACAAAAGAACTCGGATGCTGTGCAGATCCACAAAGAATTTATTGAAGTCGCAAAGAAATACAGCGTGAATTAAAATTCGAGTTTAATTCCATAAAAATGTCTATACTTGGTCGAGGATCGAACCTATGACTGCGGCATGAGAATGGAACAGCAACTTACATTATTATTCATTATGCCATCCAATCACCTAACACATCAGAAACAATTTTTCTTTATCGTTAACTCAGGTCATAAGAGATTCTAGCAACTTTGGTTGAATTTTTGAGAATGTCTTTCATTTTGTATATTATGCGATTGTCAATTGCACTTACTGAAAATTTTAGTTATTTAGTTGTTATAAATCAATTAAAATCGGTTTCACTCTTAATTTACTCAGTTGAAGTTTAATAACATTATTTACATTTAATTACTGCTTCATTGAAATCTCTATTACGATCTCATTATTAATGTTATTTAAATATTTAGGTCAAAATTAATTCAATGCATAGATGTATTAAGTTTTTAAGAAATATATAGCTAATAATATTCATTCTATCTTAATTCACAGGTTGACGTCGAAAGACTCCCATAACAAATTAACTGAAATTGGAAACGTATAAAAATGTTGGAAGAAAATCATGAAGAATTTATAGATGACGACGATTTTGATTTAGAAATTAGTATAACATCAAATCCAACACTTTCCAATCAACATTTAAAAGATGCAGAGGAAAACTTGTTTTTGCGATATCTGGAATTAGATCCGACGGAAGGTCCTGATGCAATTCCTGCCGCACTACAGAGAAAAGCTACTGGAAATAAAAATGGTAGAACACCATTCACTATGACTAAAAAATTATTTCGTGTTCCAAAATCTGGTCTTGGATTTTCTGTTGTATGGACAAACCCACCTAGAATAGAATGTGTAGAGAAGGGATTATCTGCAGATAAAGTCGGGATTTTACCAGGAGACTTCATTATTTTTATAGAGAAGCATAATGTCGTAACAATGCCCGAAATTGATATATTAAATTTAATCAGGTAAGAATTTCTTTGATTTATGAAAAATATTGTAAAATAAGCTAGTAAAGTTTCGAATAAATTCGTTCTAAAGTTTTTGACCAAAAAGACCACCATTTGGCAATATTGCATCCGCCACTGAAACTCCTGTAAAACATTTTCAATCGTATCAGTCGTGCAATTCAACCCGATATAGGTTGACACATTGCCAAATGGGATAATACCATCAAGTGGGCGGAGGTCACTTAATTCTATTCTTTACTTCATTTGTGCAAAAATCTAAATTATTGTTTTCATGTATTGAAGTCGTTAACTGTTAATTCCGATATTAACATTACATCAATTTTGTTGATTTGAAGAAATGACTTGATCTCTTGTGCATAATTACACAAGCCGTTGGTGTAGTAACTCAACGTTTACTTGAGAATCTTTTTATTGAATGTACTCAATACATCTTAGTATTCTCTTATGCCCGGTATGTCCAAATCGTTAACATTTACAGGTGGTGATGATGCGGAAGCATTTTGAAATCGGAAAGGATATTTTTCCATCAATGTTCAAGTTGTTTGCGATCATAACATGAAGGCTCGAGACATTGTTGCACGATGGCCAGACTCCTCTTACGATTCAACGATACTTTCCCACAGTAATTTGATCAGAGATCAAACCGAAGAAGAACCATTACAAGTAATGGAAGTACCAAATACCAACGACGAACTGAACGAGGGGAACAACCACAATATGGGAACCGATAATGCTGTCAGACGTGAAATCATACAATTCTTGTCAATGTATGTATTTATATGACGATATTTTAGTGGTCCTTTATTATCCTTTCCGATTTCAAAATGCTTCCGCATCATCACCACCTGTAAATGTTAACGATTTGGACATACGTGCCAACAGTGTTTACGAAGAAAACTACAACACAATATTACTTCAATATCAAAGTACATACCTGGAGAACGAATTTTAATGTGTGTACAATCTATACACCCGACAACTCTTGGAAATCTATGCATAGCATAAAATCCTTCTTGTACCTCACGTATCTCTTCATCGGTTCTCGGCATGGTAATTGTCTCAGGACGAAGTGTAGCAATTATCATCGATACCTTTTCAATTACTCGAGAGGCGGTACTAGTACGAATCTGAAACAATAGGTATTTTAAGTTCTTTGATATGAACAATTTCATTCCTATTTTGTTTGTTAGTAATTTGTACTCTATTTCTGTCTAAAATTTCGGTAATTTCGTAAGGGCCAATAAATTTATTTTCTTTCTTATTTCGAGTTTTAGGATTTTGTTTAAAAACCGTTTGATTTAATTTAAAAACGTCATTAGAATTTCCGTGAATATTATGTTTAGAAATTATTTTATGTTTCTGATCGCTTAATTTTTGATTTAAGTCTTGGTAAATGTGTTTTAATTTGTCTTTGTGATTTTCTGCGTATTCGGTATAAAATGAAGCTGAGTTAAAAATTTCGTTCGGATTTCTAGAATGTGTATGACCAAAAGTTAATTCAGAAGGCGTATAATCAGTAGCACTGTGGATAGAATTATTATATCCAATGATAGCATAATCCATCAGATCTTTTTCGTTAGGATACATTTCATTTAAAATTCTTAAATGTTCAATGATCGTAGAATGAAATCGTTCTACTATAGAATTAGATTCATGATGCATTGGAGTTGTGAAATGAATTTTTATGTTGTGAAAATTCAAAATTTCTTTAACTGTTTCATTATTAAACTCGGTACCTTTGTCCATGGTCAAATTTTGGGGAATTCCAAATGAAGTAAAGTATTTAATCAATGCTTTGCTAATATGAATAGCGGTTTTACCTTCTATGAAAATCGCTTGGGCAAATTTAGTAAACGAATCTACTAATGTTAAATAATTTCTGGCATTGAATGTAAAAACGTCTATATGAACCATTTGAAAAGGTGTTGTTGCCGTTTCTGTTAACATGAATGGTACATATGGTTTAATTCTTGCATATTTAGCTCTTTGGAAAACTTCACATGAATTGATAAATTTTGTTATATTGACTACCATATTTTTTTAAGATTCTTTTAATATTCTTTTAAGAGATTCTAAACATTCTTTAATTCAGCGGTGGTTATGTTTTCCGTCGTGATAATTTTTTATTAAAATTATTTGTTCTTCGGGATCAGTTACAGTATTGACTCCTTTTAGACATCTGATTAATTTAGGAGAGTTACCGGTAAAATATTTTAAATAGACATTACAAAAATCTTTGTACAATTGATCTTTATGAAAATACATGCAGTAAACTTTTTGTGGGTCTGTGTATTCTTTCAAAAATTCAAAAATTAGTTGTTCGTTATCTTTTTCGGGTATTTTTAATGTAATTATTTTGTGGTTTTCATAACTATCTTGATCTACATCCGCTTTGTGATATACATTCGGGAATACTAAAATTTGATTTATTTTATTATTAATAATTTCATCACAAGATTTAATTCTGTCATTTATATTTTCGTTTATGTTAGAATGTATTGTGGAACTTGAGGGACAATTATTGTCGTTAATGTTAGTATTTGGGGGTCTAATTCGAATATCTGATAGAATTTTAATTTTTGGTTTTATACCTTATTTTCGATAGTGAATTCTCGTAAAAATTCAAAAATATCTGCGTCTACCTCTCCTGGATTATTGACTATTGATTCGTTTTCTAAAGCGTTAATCGAAATTCTAGATAAACAATCAGCATTTTTATTATATTTCCCCTTTTTATAAATAATTTCATACTCAAATTCTTCCAATTTTAAACGCCATCTTATTAATTTAGGATTTGGCTCTTTTAGACTGAAAAGCCAGGTCAATGGACGATGATCAGTATAAATAGTAAATTTACGACCGTACAGATAGGGTCTGAAATGTTTACATGCCCAAACAATCGCGAGCAACTCTTTTTCGATTGTCGAATATTTTGTTTCCGTTTCATTTAATGTCCGTGATGCGTAAGCAATGGGTTTGTCTGTCGGTATTTCGCCTTGCGATAACACAGCACCTATTGCAAAATTACTAGCATCTGTGGTTAAAACAAAAGTTTTAGTAAAGTCTGGGTATCGTAAAATCGGGTTGTTTGTCAAAATTTGTTTGCATGTTTCAAAACAGTCTAAAAATTGTTCGTCATGAATTAATTTTGCGTCCTTTTTTAAACATTTGGTCAAAGGCTTGCGGTGATCTTGGCAAAATCTTTTATGAATCGCCTATAGTAACCAATTAAACCTAAAAAGCTTTTAATTTCCGTTCTAGTTTTTGGAATGGGGAATTTTTGTATGATTGAAATTTTATCCGGATTTGGTTTTACTCTGCTGGTGTTATTATTATATGACCTAAATATTGAACTTCTTTTTGAAGAAATTCCGATTTGTCAAGTTGAATTTTTAAATTACTTTTCCTAAGTCGATCAAATACATTTTTAATCTTTGCAAATGTTCTTGAAGAGAACTACTAAAAATAATAATGTCGTCTAAATAAACGAGACAAGATTCGTGTTGAAGACCTCTTAAAACATTGTCCATTACTCTTTGAAATGTCGATGGAGAGTTTTTAAGGCCCATTGCCATTCTCCGAAATTGATAATGTCCTCCTTCTGTAGAGAATGCAGTTTTTTCTGCATCGTTAGGATCTACCTCTATTTGATAAAAGCCACTAGCTAAATCCAGTGTTGAAAAATAATTGGCTTTCCCTAATCGATCAAGGATATCGTTTACATTTGGTATTGGATATTTATCGGAAATCGTCTGATTATTGATTTCCCTGTAATCGATTACGATTCGCCACTTCTTTTTGCCAGAAGCATCTAATTTTTTCGGTACAATCCAAATTGGACTGGACCAAGGGGAAATGCTGTGTTCAATTATATTTTGTTCTAACATTTTTCCAATTTGCGTTTTCACTTCTTGTCTATGAATTTCCGGGAATCGATATGATTTTGTCGTTAGGATCTACCTCTATTTGATAAAAGATGCATATTTTATCTCGGTCCAACTATCGAGTTCGCTACGAGAACCAATTAAAATTAAAGCACGACCTACCAGTTTTCCTAATATTGCTCTTAATAAAAATGTATTAAGTGCATTATCTGTGGTACTTGAAAATGTATTAATTAAATTTTGGCAATTATCAATAAAAATATTCAAAGTATGCGGGTTTCCTTCGTATTGCGATATGCTGTCCAAATGTAATTTTAATAATTGGTAATTAGTTGCCATTGTTAAAGGTTCTAAATTAATATTTCGGAATAATTCTGCTAAATTATCTAAACCTACTTCCGTCATAAATCTAAGTTATCTCAATAAGATAGAAGTAAAAGTTACACTTATCTACCTTTTATACTAGGAACTTATAAGATAGGAATTTAAATGAGACTTACAGTATAATCGGTGTTTTCATTGATTTGTTGTTTCACCTTAATTTCTAGTGCCTTTAAGTTCGGACGATGCTTGTTCTTCCCTCAGGACTTCTTAAACTAGTTGTCAACGGTTTGGACGATGCTTGTTCCTCACTTGATGACTTCTGTACTGTTGATGTCCCATTTGTTTTTATTTTCACAAATTCCCAATTAATCGTTGATACGAAAATTGCTCTTTCGATAAGGTCAATTTTGGGAATCCTACCGACTGCGCCAATTACAATATTCGAAAGACAAAAACGGCTTTTTAAAAATTATAAAAAGATTTATTACACAGGTCTCTTTGTATCGTCACCCGAGAATTATTTTGTGATATATCCTAAAACACCGATTGTGGGAAATTGCACTTTTGTATATTTTTGTTAATCTTATTACTTTTTAATTCTGTTTCCAAAATTTGTTCACATTAGACAAGATTCTATATAGTAAATACTGCTGTCTGCTATAAAACATTTTTATTTTTTTCAATATACAGTACAGTCTCGGTAATCCGAACTAATAGAAACCTGGCCCCATTCGGATTACAGAGCAGTTCAGATTACTGGATAAAGTTAAAAAACGAAATTTTTGAAATAATTTTTATTTTAGAAATACCTTAAAAACACTTCTGCCGCAATACCTCCAATCATCAGCACACCAAATTTTATCTGAATCGGTTATACATTCCCGGAGATATGATGTCATTTTCATTTTTTTTTATTTATTTTATTGTGGTAGTCCTGGCAAAGATTTCTCTGCCAAAACCTTATTTTCACCACTAGAGCCTACAAGACACACGTCCAAAAAGTTTGAATGCCATCGACGTAGAAATGCCGAAAAAAATCGAGGGACAAGGACTTTTTTTAAGTATTCGCAAAAAAAATTAATTATTTTTTTTCATATTAAATTCCTGATTTTTATCAAAGGGTTCCATATGCGGTGAAGTCCTTTGAGGGCAATGTTCCTACATACCAAATTTGGTTGAGATCCCTTCAGTACTTCATGGGTTATTTACTTTTGAAGTTTTAACTTTGACAGCTTGTAATTTTTGACAGATGACAGATAGAAAGTTAATTTCACCCATTCTGGATAAGGCTTTTCAAGGTCTTTAAAATAACCTATCACAAGACAAAATCGCTTTTAAAAATCTTGTATCATTTTCTTGTAGTGGCACTCCTGATTGACAGATCGCGACGAAAACCTTATTTTCACTTTTCTACCGTAAACCCTACCACTATACCAAATTTGGTCCTGATAGGTTGGATGGTTCACGAATAAATCGAGGGACAAAATCTGGCGACCGACCGCCCGACCGACAGACCGACACAGAAATTTATTTTTTATTTTTTGCAGATCTTTACGTTTCTGGACACGGTGATCTCGAAAATGTAAAAAAAAAAAATTGAAATTTTTTTTCGATTACCATACCTCCAATTTTTTAATTGATTGGAGGTAATAAACAAACCTCGCACTGTAAATGGTATGCTAACTTACCAAAAAAAGGTTTAAAAAAGTTAAGTAATTTTTATTGAAAAAAGTAAAAGTGACCCAAAGGTAAAACCTAGTGACCTTTCAAGACCTGGCAATTCCATATTTTTGTTATCAAAATTTTATTAGATGCTAACTTCACGGAGGTCACACATAATATAAATGTTTGTAGTACTTATGCATTGCATTAGATAGTACATATTTTTCAGCCTATCCTTTCTTCTGCAATCCGAACATTTTTCTATAATCCGTACATTTTATTAGTTGTGTTCGGATTATAACTATTTGTGCGGACTACTGAGGTTTTCTTTTTTTGTTCGGATTACTGGATGGTCGGATTATGGTGTGTTCGGATTACCGAGACTGCACTGTATTTTGAATAATTTAGGTTTTTTGTTTTGGATATAGAACAAAAAGTGCAAATGTAGTTCCAATTGAAAAAATTATAGGATATAGCACACTATTTTAATAAAACAATGTTCTATATCCTCTTAAACGCTGTAACTAAATGTAATGACTTTTAATGGTTTTATTAGTTAGGCAATAATAAATTATTATTGGAAGTTTTTTTATTTATAAAAAATATTTAATAAAAATAATATATAATTCTGTTGTAGATGATAAATAAACTACATTTTTGTACACATAACAATAAGACACTAACTAATAATAATAAAATAAACAAATAATTCTATATAATTATAAAAATTATAACTTTGATATTTTTATGTAATTCCGAATGATTTTTTGTTTCTTTATTTAGGAAAATTTTCTTCTGGTTGTTTTGTTTTTAATTGCAATGGTTTATTCTTTGGCATGTATTCGGTTTTTTTAATGTCTTTTCTGCTAGTAACTGGCATGTTTGATTTCTTAGTTTGTTTTCTGGTTATGTTTCTTGTTTTTTTAATGTCATCTTCGGAAATTTTCTCTTTCTTTAAGTCAATTCTATCACAAACATTGCTTTTAAGTCTTTCTTCTCTATTTAATATACTCTCTTTCTTTCTTTGTAAATGATTGTTCTTTTTTTTTACTACTATTTTCTTTTTTATTATTCTCTTTGGTGTATTTTTGATTCCAAATAATGTATCATAGAATACTTTTTCGGAATCATTTGGAATAAAAAGCTTCATTTCCATTAAATGTTTGCGTTTCAGATCAGATATATTAATTTCCAATTCAGCTAACGGTACATCTGTGGAAAAATCGTATGGAGCACATTTCCTTTTATGAGCTCCTCGAGTCACTTTATCTACTACTGCTTGCAATAATTGGATTTTTGTCTTTTCAGTTACAGCACCCTCAAAATTTTCTTTATATTCTATATTATTAATATCTTTTTTGGAATATTCAATATGTTTCACTCTGGTGTATGGTATTGTTTTATAATTAAGAGTTTTAGCAGTTATTTGAAAATTCAAATAATCGTCTTGTTGCATTTGTATAACTTTAAATTTTAGCTTCCACGTTGGAGGAATTATCAGTAGCTGGCGAACTAAAGACAGGGGACTCCAGATTTCCAGATTTTTTAGATGTCTTTCAATGCAACTATGTGCATTATCGATTTCTTGCACATTACCGTGACCAGGTTCACTAAATTTTTGTTCGACATTCTCAAGATCTTTACTATACTCTGATTGCAAGAAATATTGTATAGCAAAAGACATTACAGAGTTCTTATTTTGTGGCACACAACTATCAGACCATAAAATTAATTTATTCAATTTTGGATTATCCCTCATCACTTCTTTTAAAATGCGAAACATTCCACTTGCAATATGTATAGCTGCACGCCCAGCAATAAATTCGTGCCATATCGCATTGTAAACTACTTTGGTTTTATCCAAATGGGCTGTTAAGTTATAGCAACAGAGTTTTGTTTTGTAATAAAAGCTTGATGCATTGGCTTTAGGAAGAGAAAAAGTATTTTGAAGATCAAATGTCACCACACCAACTTCATTATTTTCTAAAAATCTTATTCTATCGCGATTCCTCTCCTGATTTCCAATATTCTTTCTTTTTATGTGCTCATCATATTTTGCCGTTTGATCTTCAGTAGATTCCACTGTGACCTTAAACAATTCGCATTTATCACACAGATCCTTTTTAGGTTTAAAAAATGCTATATTATATTCGTTGTTAAATATTCCAGAGTAAACGTTGAATTTAACAGGATCTTCTGTAGATGACTTGTACAAGTCATATATTTTTCGTAAACTTAATCCTCGTTCTAAGTATTTTTTTTTTGTTTGAGCCCTACAATAGTGTGATTCCACTGAGGGAAGAGAATTTATGTGTGCTCTAACTTCATCTTTTTTCTCTGGCATAATATATTTTTTTTTATGTTTCCCTTGGGTTGGAAGATTTGGGACATCATTATTTTTATTCATCTTAAAAAAATAATATACCCGATTCTTGCTAATGTCCAGGGTCGCGTTTCATAATAGTACTAATACTATTAGTTGGAAAGTACAAGTTGAATATTATTAATATTAAGAAATAATCGAGGATGATTTTTGGCTATGCATTTAGAATAGGTTATTTCATTAATAAGGACCAAAAACCACGCAGCTAGCAGTTCAGATTAACAATTTCAAGAGTATTTAAAGTCACTTGTAACTTGTAATATTAGTAAATTTTCATTATGAAACAGGGCCCAGAGTGTTTAAAAAGTACTCTTGACACACACGACACTTGACGCCCGACACTTCAAAGTGATATTCATAACTGTACTTCTTTTTGCTTATTTCTTTATTGGTTTTTTTTCTTAAAGGTACTATACGCTTTACATGTTTTGAATAAAAATGTACTTTACCGTCATCAGTCAATTTCCAAAATTGTTTGTGTATGTGGTTTCTCTCATGTTCAGAAATGACTTGAATGCACTTAAATGGACATTTTGATGTATGGCACGTCTCTTTTTTTACTTTTCGACTTGGCTTTAACTTTCCTTTACTATCCAAATATTCTGCTCCTTGTTGCCTTTTACACTTTCTAACATTTTGTTTCCAAGAAGATGGGTCTCTCTGACGTTTTCGAGTAACGCTTTTTTCAATCCTCCTTTGTTTATCTGCTACACGATCCTCATTTTTTTTATTTTCTTCCTCAATATCATCAAGATCCACAACCTCGCAATTAATGAGGTTTGATTTTTCAACTGCTATAGATACATCTACATTTTCATGAATGTCGGTAATTTCTAATACGACTTCCTGACATGGAGTATAGTTTTCATAGTTCGTTTCCAAAAGTATTTCATTCAGTTCACTAAAATTAATAGAAGTTTAAAATGTGAGGTTAAAGTTAGAGAGGCAATAAATTATTTAAAAATTTTAACATTTTACTTACTTCCAATCCTCCGAGGTGTATTCTGGAGGTTTGCTAGGTGCAAGAGAACTAATTTCACTACCTACTCATATTATCACAAAATTAAAAATTAACGTAAAATACAACAAAAGTAAACAGTATTTTTGCACGATCGGACTATTTTGTTTATTTACTAATAGTGTTTCTATGACAGTAAGTTGATTTTACTGGTTGCTAGGACTAAAACGACGGTAAGTAATTTACTTACCGTTTTTAAAACGGTAAGTAAAATAAATAAAATTTCAAATAAAAACACGATTTATTTGAAATTAAATGTACAGTTGTTACAGCTAGAAATAGAAATCGATATAGTATTGCTTTTTTCGGTATTTGTATTAACAGAAAATGCTCGTGATGTAGAAGCACCAGTTGACGATTGTGGTATAGTATCATCAGAAACGCTGCAAGGTGATTCATTATCATCATGCAGAATTTTTTCTGCAAATTGATTTTTGTTCTGAAGGGAATCTTCTACATAACTTTCAGCCACAGTCGAAGATTTCCAACCTCCATGTCTTTTTAGTCCTAAAACATCTACACCTTTATTGGCTAATAATGTGGCTGAAGTACGTCGAAACGAGTGACCAGTGTAATTAACTACATTTTTCAATTTTAAGTATTCAGCAATTTTTGATGGTAAAGTTCCAATTGTACCTTTACCGACTATCTGATTATTGCACTTCCCATTCCGATAATTTAGGAATAAATGTAACGACTTTGCATTGTTTGGCCGCAGTTTAATATATTTCCGAACAATTTCTAAATAATGAATTTTTTCATCTTTTTTATTTATGACAGTAAATGTCCGCTGAATATTTGTTTTCGTATTTGGAATGTTTATAATAATAAACGATTCACGATCGTCTAAATCTTTAACAGTCATGTTATATAACTCTTCCCTTCGACATGCTCCCGCTACTCCTAATATCATTGCTACCTAAAAAAAATACATAGTCGCAAACATATTCTCGTATTTTACAAGTAATCTAAATTTACCTTATGGATTAAAAACAATTCATCTGGTGCTTCAATTAAAAATTTACACATTTCATTCTTAGTAAAAACACTGGCCTTTTTAGGTTTATATCCAATATTTTTTCTCTTTAGAAAGGCAATTAATGTGGAAAACTTGGAAATATCAATAGACTCGTGTAAAAAAATAGTAGCTTTCAACATTGAGTATTCGGCCCATAAACTACCTGCAGCTTTCAATTTTCCGTTTCTTTGGACCAAATACGCTAACAAGATTTTTTCACTCGTATTTTGATTCTTTTCCTCACACCATGTTTTGAAAATTTTGTACGTCGTTTCATAACGTTCCCTAGATTTTTCGGGAATTATTGCCGAACGTCCAATATTCCAAGCTTTTTCTATATCACCATTTTCACTTTCAGCATCACTCATTTCGATTTTATAATAATATATATTTAATATACGGTAGATAACTGTATTCACAATTTTACAAATGACACCATTTGTTTTTTTTTTGTAAATAAAACCACGGCAACAGAATTAATTCAAATTTTCTACCTACTTCATAAATAACTACAAATAATGCCAATGCAATTTAGATTTGACTTAAAAAAAATTAATTATTTTTTATATTCATTTCGATCGTGCAAAAAATGTTATAACCATCACGAACGGTATGCAATTTACCGGTTTCCGAAAATATTGGAGACTTCGCTCCGCTACGCGTCGCTCAGTCTCCAAACATTGTCGTCAACCGGTAAATTGTACATACCGTTCTAGATACTTAATATACTATAACGAAGTTTGTGGATATAGACCAATTCGTTACCAAATAATTTTAGGAAGGGATATAGAATAATATAAATTCTTGACGGCTTATAGAACATTATAATTCTGAATTCATTGATATCACAAGATAATTCTAAGCAACTCGCAACATTTTTAGGATATATCACAAGTATTTACTAAAAACTTTGTTATAGGCCAAAGTAATAATATTATTTAAACGGATATAGAACAAGCTAATTTTTTAAAAAAATTTGGTACATATAACTCCAAAATGTTGAAAATGTGATTTAGAACAAGATAATTCTCGGGCAACGGTATGTATCGAGTAAAACTGCGATAGTTCTAGCTTACAATTCAATAGCAAAAAGCGTTTACAAAGTTTATGCATTCCTATTTATTACCTTGCTTATCATTAGATTATAAATTGCAAGAAACTAAGATAATATAATTATAATGTTAATAACTTAAATATAACTCGCGCCAACGTGTAGGGCTAAAAAACGAAACTTCGATCGTTCGAACCCACGACCGAAAAATTAAACAAATCTTGGTAAAGCTTTAAAATAGCAAAGTTAAAAAAAAATTTAATTTGAAATTTATTATTGTTGTCAAACTGAAGTTTGAATTAGCTTTACCATGGAAATGAGAAACGGTAAAATAAGTGTGCATGAGGTTACTCCGGAAATAGAAATTGTGACTAGTGGCATTGAAGGGTCAGAAAGTTTTGACATAAAAAATTTATTACTGCAATTGATGCAACAGAATAATCAAATGAATGAAAGACTGGATGCTAATTTGAAAGAAATAAATGAAAATATCCAAGAAAACAAATATCAAATGAATGAAAAGCTGGATGTTATAAATAAAAAAATGGACGATATGAATAAACGTTATGCGCGAGTGGATGAGGAAATAATAAAAATCAAAGAAGAAAATGTTAAGGTAGAAAAACAGGTCCACGTAAATAAAAAAAGAATTGACAAGGTGAATAATGAAATAAAGGCAACCAACGTGCAAATGGATCAGAAAGTACTGAGGGCAAGAATGGAAGTTGACACAAATGTGAATGAAAGCATGAAAGGAATAAATAAAAAATTGGATAAACGGATAGAACTTGAGGGAAATAAATTAAAAGAGGAAATTCAAATGTTAAAAAGAAAGGTAGAGGAGAAGTCAATTGGGGAGTTAGGTGAAGTACTCGAGTTCACTTAACAAGAGAATTTGAGGGAGATAAATGTGGAAAATTTTATGGGGATGATAAAATAAATCCTAAAATTTTTATAAAAAGTCTTGAACAAAATCTGGGAAACATCAAGGATCAAGGAAGTGTTAAAAATATCATCCGAATTTCTATGAAAGGGGAAACCGAAGTGTGGTTCGCCATGATCGAGGGTAGAATAAATGGTTTAGATGACTTTAAAAATTTATTTCTAAAAAAATATTGGGGTGAAATCGAACAGGGCAAAGTACGAGAAGAAATTAACTTTGGTAGATATTGAGGGTATGGGAATTCGCGAGAAAACTACGCAATAAGATTAATTAATCAAGCACAGCAAATAGAACCTAAGTATTTGGAGTCAGAATTGGTCAACACATTAAGTCGACATTTTGAAAGAGAGATAAAAGAAAGAGTTGGAGTAGAAGGAGTGGACAATGTGGACAATTTCTTAAGGGTGTTAAAGAGGTTTGACAGGTGTGTTGAATTTAAGATGGAACAAACCGGAAGCTGGAATCGGTTCAAGCGTGAAAGTTATCACCAACATGGCGGAAATAATATAGAACCAGTATCCCAAGATTGGAGACAATTGAGGCGAAGGGAAAGAGAAAGAGAAGAAAATATTGGGGGTTTCAACAATGTTGAAAATCGATTAACCGGCAATGATAATTTTGAATACCGAGGGCCGTATCGAGGGGAAAGGTTTTGGAACCACAATGTCAACAGAGGCCAAGGACGAGGTTTTTACCATAATCAAGGGGGTAATCGTGAAATAAATAATATTAATGTACATGAGACAATTAGAGCTGAACAAGAATCAGCAGAAAGGGAGCCATCTCATCCATTAGTGGGAAATGAAACGACCAGGGGGTCGGATTTTGTGTAGGGGACAGACAAATGGAAAACTACGGTGTGAATTTATATGAACATCCTAGAGAGTTCATCACTGAGCACATTGAACAAAGGGAAGGGGGCGATTTAATAATATTACCAAAAATTTTCATCAAAATTGGGGGTATTAAAGTTCTAGCATTAATAGATACTGGGGCTGAAGTGTCTTCAATAAATGAAAAAATTGTGATAATAAATGCAGCAAAATTTGAAAACAAAATCATTCCAATAAAAATGTTAAATTTAGTTAGTGCGAATAATCGCAAGATGACCACAATTAATAAAATGATAATTGCAGACATCAACATTGGGGGCAATGTTAAATTGGAGGGCATCATGATTATGAAAAACTTGCGAATGGATTGTTTGTTGGGTATAGATTTATTAGCAAAGTTCAAAAGTCATATTAACGTTGAGGAGAAATATTTGGAAGTAGAAGGGGGTCAAGTCAATTGGGAAGTTACAAGGGAAGATAAAATCATTGCAAACATTCAGGTACGGGAGAAATTATTGGGACAAATTTCGGAAGGGGAAGTAAATTTTAGGGATCTATCGGGGATTCAAATAGAATGCCCCGAAGAATTTAGTTATCGCGTCAAACATATTTTACAGGAGCATCACTCACTTTTTAATAAACAAGTTAAAGTAGCGAAGGGGTATGAACACAAATTAATCGTGGAGAAAGAAGAAAGTTTCAAATGTAAGGTATATCCAATACCACAAGCTTACAAGCAACAAGTTTTGCAAGAGATCAAAGAGATGGTAAATAATGGGATAATAGAAAGGTCGAGTACATCACTTATTAACCCTTTATTGGTCGTCAAGAAGAAAGACGATTCCATACGTTTGTGCTTGGACGCGCGACGGTTAAATGCTTTAACCAAACCGCAATTTGAAGCGCCCCGCAATATTGATAGTTTGTTATGGGGAGCATTGGAAATAAAACAAATTTTTCGAAACTAGATTTAAAGAATTCTTTCTGGCTTATTCCGTTAGAGGAAAAATCAAGAAAATATACGGGGTTTAGGATTGAAGGAAATATATAGGTTTAAAGTAGTACCATTTGGGCTGTCCACATCATCGGCGGCATTGGTAATAGTTATGCAAATAATTCTTGAGGAATTTGACGACTTCTGTAGTCACTATGTTGATGACATGCTCATTTATAGTAAAAATACAGAAGAACGCATCAAGCATTTAAGCAAAATATTAACAAGGTTAGAGGAAACAGGTTTAAAATTAAACTTGGAAAAATGTCAATTTTTACAAACCGAAGTAAAATTTTTGGGATACAAAATATGTGGAAAGGGGATTTCTATGGACACGGAAAGGTTACAAGAAGTGCGGCATTATCCGCAACCCAAAAATTTGAGAACTTTACGGGGATTTTTGGGGATCTTGAATTATTACAAGAAATTTATACCGGAGTATTCGAATAAAACAATCAATTTAATTAAACTTTTGAAGAAAGATGTTAAGTGGAAATGGGGAGAAGAACAAGAAAGTTCATTTAATATTTTAAAAGAGTCATTTTTCCAAAATTTAACATTAATTCATCCGGATTTTAACTTAAAGTTTATATTAAGGACAGATGCCAGTGACTACGCTGTCTCTGCAGTATTGGTTCAGGCGAGGGTTCAGGTGCAAGAGGATGTTGAGGTTCCAATTTGTTTTGCGTCAAGGGTTTTAAGAGGATGTAAGCTTCGGTATACAGTTTCAGAAAAGGAAATGTTAGCAATTGTATTCGGTTTGATCAAGTTGAAATTTTATTTATTGGGAAACAAATTCACGATCGAGACGGACCATTCAGCTCTGACGTATCTAATGAAGACAAACTTCAACAATAATAGGATTTATAGGTGGTCTTCATTAATTCAAGAATTTAACTTTGATATCAAACACAAAAAGGGGACCGATAATTTTATTGCGGATGCCCTCAGCAGAAAAGTAATAGATAAAAAAGAAAATTTACGGGATATTTTAATCGCATTGAATCAGCTCAATGACGAGGAGGATTTATATTCAAGGGAAACAATTTTGGGGGTTCAGAGGGACGGTGAATTTAATTTGATCAGGGAAAAATTAAGAGACCATGTTCAATATAGAGGGTACAGTTGGGAAAACAATTATTTGATTAAAAACATTCAAGGGGAACAGTTATATGTCATCAACACAAGGACGGTGGAGAAGATTTGCTTGGATTTACATGTGAAGTTTGGACACATGGGGATACGAAGGACCTGGATGATGTTCAGAGAGAATTTTTATGCGGTTCGGGATTTGTCTATCATAAAGAGGATAATTAACAAATACAGATTGTGTTGTCTAGCGAATTTCAAAAATCATGTCAATCAAAATTTTGTCAAAAGCATTCAAGTTAGTCAAAAGGGGGAATTGGTAGCAATCGATTATCTAAGTAATCTGGTGAGCAGTCGCGATGATTTCAAGCATCTTTTTATTATGTACGACATGAGTACGAAATTCGTAAAAGTTTATCCGACTCGGCAGTGTAATACCACCAACTCATTAGATTGTATAAAAAGTTTTTGTGAAGAAGTTATTAAACCAGTTAGGATTCTTGCGGATAATGCCACTTACATATTTCAGTAACGAAAGATTTGTAGAAAGATTAGAAAACATGGGTATTGATGTGTGTTTTTCAAGTATTCGGCATCTTCAAGTGAATCCAAGTGAAAGGGCCATCCAAGAAATCGTCAAATTTCTTCGAATTTTGACGCATGAAAGACATGATGAGTGGGTTAGTAATTTAACACAAATTGAAAATTTTATAAATTGGTCACCAAGTATGAAGACGGGTTGTTCACCTTGGTATCTTATGAAAGGTACGGCACCGTATAGGCCGTGGAGGGTAAATCTTAAGGATAAGAATTACGATGAAGAATTTAGAAAGGCTCAAGAAAGAGCAAAGAAATGGTCAGATAAGTACCAAGTAAAGATGAATCGAAGATTTAGGAAAAGAGTAACATTTGTTGAGGGAGATAAAGTTATTGTAAAAAGTTTGAGAGTACTTGATTAATAAGGTGATCAATGAAAATGTCTATGAACTGAGGTATGTTGATAACCCAGGGATTAGAGGAAAATTTCACATCAACCTTATGTGCCCCTTCGTAGAAGAAGAGGTGTAAAAGTATAATTTAATTAGGGGGGTTGTAAATGTGCGTTAAACTAGGTTAAGTTTGGGAAAGAAAATATTGAAGGACAACAAATTTGATAAAAACAAAACAAAACGTTCAATTATTAGAGTAAAAAGTTGCGGAGAAATGGTTAATGCAAAGTTGTTTTTTTAGAGCAGTTTGATGAAAAGTTAAAGTGCAAGAATGACATGATTTTGTTAATACAAGAAGAGGAATATTTGTTGAACAATGATTGAGGGGAATTATTAAATAAAGGTGGTAGAACCACAAAATGGGGAAGTTAAAGAAGATGAAGTAAGGTGGCATCGGATCCAAGGGTAATACGAAGAAGTAAAGAAAGTGTGGCACAGCCTAAAGAAGCTGACACGGCGGCAATGTCCGAGAAATAAAGGGGAACAATAATAATCTGCAAAGTCAGACAATATAAGGGAAAGGGTAGCAACGAAGGGGGTCAAATGACCAAAATAAAGGTTAACTACTAACTAACAGAGGTTAGCATATTAGGACGCCGAAAAAAGCGGCATAATAGTAGATGGGGAAAATTAAGTTGTTCAACAAGGGGAAGACACAGAATGAAAGAAGGAACGAAAGAAGTAGCCATAAAACTTTTGTTTAAAAAAATAATAGAGCATTAACAGTTCTTGTGGAATTGAAGTAAAGTTCATTGCAAACTAAAAAAGTATTATTAGTACAGATATTTGTGTTTTTAAATGTACAAAGGTTTGTTTGATACCGCGAAAGTTTATATCAACGTTTATTTGACCGGTACTCAAATAAAGTCGATATAAAAGGGCGTAAAATGCGGTGTCCATTCAGGAGCCCACGGGATGTCACAAGACAAAAATTGTAAAGAGTTATGCGATGATAGTTTTAGGCCCACCAACAAAATTTTTGGAAAAAATAGAGCCATAGTCAAAATTTCATTCGAATAAAATTTTAACAGTATTTAAAGATTTAAGTTGGCGGTATGCGCGAGCGAGATGCAAGAATATTTTGATGTGTAAGAGAGAGACAAGTACGTTTTCAGTGTTTTACTGGAGTCACCATTGAATAAATAGTAGGAAGGAAGGAGCATTTAGAATATTTTTGCGAGTCAAATCGAATCTGATGGCGGCTGCTTAAATGTATTTTCAGTGGCGTTCCATAAAATATGAGTAAAGATGACATTCATAAATATAATTTATTGCATTATATTTTAATGCGTGTAACCACGAATATTAACGTTTTCATAATATTATTAAGCATTCTTAAACCAAAAAGGGATAAAGCTCACTTACAAGCATCTGGTGGAATCGAATCTATTTAAAATAAAATCTGATATGCACGCCATTGCACTATGCATAACCACACAATTTACTACATTTAATATTAGAAAGTTAAATTAAATTTTAGATATGTTCTTATGCCATGTAATTCCATTTTCGACATTTTGCGCGTTCCTGATGGTTCCACAAGCAACACAATTAACCATTTTAGACAATTTAAATCGCATCTCAATATGGCCGAACACCCACTCCTTTTGACTCGCAAATGTAACACGGTAAAACATACATATGCTCCTTCCTTCCTACTATTTATTCAATGGGAGTCACTGATATAACTAGGGTTAGTGATTAAAAAATGCGTGTGTAGTATCAAACGATGCTATACAGTACGAATTACATCCTGAGTATGTTCGTTTTTCTATATTTCAAAAAATAACTTTGCAATTCCTGAGTAAAAACACCGTAAAAAGCGCAAATTTTCTCCAACTTTACTCAGTTATTATTCAAATAATTTATAATATTTTGGTTAAAATAAAATAGTTCAGGATGTACTTTGGGCTTGGTAGATTACTTTATCTAGATAATGTAAGGACTTTTCGAAAATGATTGTTTAAAATTTAAGTGAGTAACTAATATTAAGTAGTCGGGATCGGCAGGAATTGGAAAATGAAAATGTAAAAAAAATAATATACCATGAAAACAAAATGGAGAAAAATTACCGGGGAAACAAAAAAATTGATAAGAAAAGTTAGTTGACGTGGGTCCTTAAAAAAGGACGTTAGACGTTCGTTCCACGTTTTGCAAAGTTTTTGATTTTCTTTTCCTGAAAACAGGAAAGACGTTTGTGCCACGTTTGGCAGTATTTTCTCGGTTCCATAAAAGAGGACCGACGTGTGGGCCACGATCCTCTTCAGAAAATACCGACGATTTGTGATAAATTGTAGAGCTGAGAAAAATAATTTGGAGTTGTTTTTTCTTTGGAAGCGGATAGAAAAGGAAAGAGATAGAAAAATTGGCTTCGATAGGTGATATAAACCCTGTTTAACTTTTGTGCGCGTGCGGAAATTAATTGTAACAACATTCGTGTAGTCAGAACTCTCTTTGTAAATCAATAAATCAAATTAAAATTTCTAAAGTCCTTTTTGCTTGAGTATTTAAATAAAATTAAAAATATTTATAACCCTTTTTTTTTATTTGTTTAAAATTAATCTTAAAGTAGTCACCGCATAACACCTCAATATATATAAATTTTAGAATTTGTCACTTGTGGTAAATTATAATAATAGGTTAAACTAAAACCAAGTTAAATAAACGCTTAAGTATTTTAAAATTGTATTTATTAGACACGTTATTTCGAAAGCGGTTGCTTTCATTTTAAGCGTTTATTTGACTTGGTTTTAGTTTAAAATATTATTATACAATATACTTCGACGGTGGTATTAATCAAAATCACTCTGCCCTTCTTCCAGGTCGTGGATACTTTATTGTTGGGCGCCAAATTATTTAAAAATATAATTAAATATGTTTTTATTCAACTCAAATAAAAGAATTTATATGGATGAACGTATTTAATTAACAAGAATTAAAAACCGGAATAAAAAATATAAACCTTTTAACAATTTAACGGAATTAACGTGTTGGAGTTGGTGTAGGGTGTAGCGCGTGTACTTAAAATTTATTGGTTCGCAATCGAATTTAAATGAACTTGCTCGTACCGGGTAATTCTCAGACTAATTACTCGACCGTCGAGCCATCCTTAATTATTTTAATTTGATTAATTGAAAATAATTTATGAATCTCTCAGCTTTGATCAAGTTAAATCTTTTGATACCGATTCCATTGAGGCTTGGTCTTCTCCTCATGACGGTTTGATGGTAGAATGTTGGGTGGTAAAAATATTCCTCCAGGACACTTGCCTGTTTTGCAGTCACCGCTCATAAATAATAATGGAAGACGTGTTTTTGGACCCAACTTCCTTCAAAAATCTTCCCCAATTTTGGTGGATTTTCCACAACATTGTCTTCGTGGTTCTTGAATTATAATTTTGAAATCGTTTTCGAATTTTGTAAAGTTTAAATAAAGTTTATCTTGTATAATAATTTTGATCGTTAAAAACTTAAAATTAGAAACATGGTTACTTAAACTATTTATATGGGTATTAAAACATGAGGTTTACAAATCAAATTTATCAAACCTGGTGTGCCTCAAGGCAGCATATTGGGGCCAGATTTAAACATCTTATACACTCATGATGTTCCTTCGTTAACAGGGCGAAATTGGTATGTTTGCCGATAACACTTACATTTTGACAGCCAGTACAAATATCGAAAACAGCATAGAACACCTGCAAGTAGCCACAAATTCTTTGTTAAAATGGTTTAAGGGGTCTGGCCCAGTTAGACGTGAAAAAAATACGTGTTCTTGGAGATTTTTTTTTAAAGAACTCGAAGATTTTTTTAAGGTTATGTTGATATACATAAGAAACAGAAGGCTTTTACTTAAATAATATAATTTTTTTAATACAAAATATTTGCTAACAAAAAAGTTACGGGCATTCTTCCGAAGCTCCTTTGCAAAAACACGTTTTGCGGTGACCATTGGTACTCGATTCTGAATTATGTAAAATAAGAAATTCCAAAAAATTTATGCAATATATTAAATTATTTAGTCTTTGAACGAACAGTTTTTCAAAATATCAATTTAAGACAAAATGGCACACGTTCAAAGTAAATTTCATATTTTTGGTGAAAATATGGCTCTTTTATTGCTAATAAAAACAAAACTATACATCGAAAAATAAATTCCTTCTTTCAAGCACTAGTTTCTTATATCGAAAATAAGCCTGCCAAATTTGAAACAAATCGATGTAGTAGTTTTCAATATATCGTGGTCACCGATGTTGAAAATGTCATTTCTGGATAAACGCATTTAAAGTTTAAGATAGGTGTACTCAAAAATAAAATATTAATTCGCAACTTACAATGAGTCATCTATTCCAGGCCCATATTGTGCATCTTCAAATTAGATTGTAGACTCAAAAATGTCAATTTAACGCTTTCTACGAGCCACTCTTTCGTTAATTTTCATAACGACGCGCATGAATGGATTAACGAGATTCTGCATTTTATACTGTTTTTTAAAGATTTTCTAGGAAACGATATGTGTTAAATCTTAGAAAAATATATGGGACCACCTCGGGATCTAGCCTGGTAGAAATAAAGTTAAACTAGTTAAATCGGATGAGCCGTTTCTAAGAAATCGGTGAGCATACATAAAAAAAAAAATCATACTCGACGAATATTATTTTTTTATTTATTTTTATTTTTTTTTATATTATATAACCTCCTCCTTTTCTTTGAAGTCTGTTAAAAAAGTACAAATCACCAAAAATTCTTTTTAGATGCTGTAAATCCTATAATGTGGTACCTACGGGTATTGTTTCGAACTTTGAACTAGCATAATAATGTGAATTTTATTATTTGTTACTTAAAACTTTGAGGGTGTATTTTTAAAATGTTTAACTTGCAGAAAATGAAATAAAAAAAAAAAGCGATTTTTATAAATCTGCAAGTGGGCCTGACCCCTTAATAAATGGAACCTTAAAATTAATAACTCAAAAAGTGTAGCAAAAATTTTCACATTAAGAAAAATTGGGGAACCTTCACAACGGTCACTGAATGGTGAACTTATCCCTTGGAATCCTGTCGATGGCTCAGTCAAATATCTTGGAGTACAATTGGATTCAAAACTTAATTGGAATATTCACATTCAAGAGAAATTAGTAGAAGGTTATGCAAAACTAAAACTCCTATATCCACTTATAAACAGAATAGTACATATTATGCACCAAGGGAATAAAGTGATCCTTTTTTGGCCTGAGGGTAAAGGTTTGTTTGCACGAGGCGTAGCCGAGGGCAAAAATTACCCTCAGGACAAAAAATTCACTTTATTCCCGAGGTGCATATACTGTTTTTTGCAATTGCGTGAGGTAAAGTACTAACTTCGACAATAATTACGAAATTTTAATTAAAATTTGTTCGATAAAGCACGTGGTCGATAGTAACAAAGTATTAAATGAAGCATAGTTGGTTATATTATTATTGCCAACTAAAATTTTTTCACTAAAAGGTACTAGAATGGTTCAGTTACATTTGTGCCTTTGAAGGAATAAGACGTGTCAAAAGGCTAAAACGGTGAAGTCGTTGACCATGTAGTCGCAGTATTCTATGATCAAGGCGGTCACCAAATTAGAAAATAAGATTGACATCGGCAATTTCCACAAGTTATCCGCTTTTATAAAGCGGAAAAACGAAGGATATGTTCCGAAAAAATCGCGCGTCGTAACCTCTGACCACGTGGTCAAATTTTTAAAAGAGGCGCCTCGTGAGAATTTTTACGTAGCTAAAGTAAGTGCTTTTTATTTATTTACCAATTTATTTCACTGTAGGTTGCACTAATATTGGAATCACAAATTACGGTCAAGTTAACATAAATATAAATGTTAAAAAAAAAGAGAATTAAATTGATAATAAAATCTGGTGACTTCTTTTTTACCCGGCAGTAACTTTTTTTTGCCCTAGGGCAAAAAAGTGCCACTTTACACCAGCAAATCGGGGTCTAAAGTGAGTACTTTAGCCCCGCAATTGCAAAAAATCATCTATGAGGCACGAATGTTGTATTCTTCTCTACAAATCATTAATTAGATCATCGTTGATGTATGCTTGTTCTATTTGGGGTAATGCGAGCAACACCAATATGAATAAACTGCAAATATTCTAAAACAAGATCCTCAGGATAACGGTAAATGCTCCATGGTTTGTGAGAAATTCATCTTTACAATATGAGCTCAACTGTCCGACCATCAATGATTTTTTTTTTAAAAACCACTACTAATTTTCATGCAAATCTACACACATGTTCAAGTATTCACTACTACTCACTGGGCAAGAAGGGAATTCACCACAGGCTGAAAAGACATCTTCCTCAAGATAAATATAGTAGTTCTCACGGAACTTCAGACCTCGTCATAATTCTAAACCATACGAACTAAGATGAGAATCACTAGTCAAATGTATGTTTGTAAACATAAATTTTTGTGAAGTAAAATAGAAGCGGTAAATTAAAACCGCTATCATAGTCTAACCTAAAACTATACATTAATTGGAACAGTGGCGGCTTGTGCTTTAGATATGTGGGGGTTGCAGCTTTTTTCCCATTTATTATACTCCTAATTGGTTAGATAAGGTTTTTTTTCGTATCTAACAAACATTTTTGTAAAAATTGTTTTGGTTTTGGTTTTGTTAACTTGATTTTATGTAATTTTCTCTGCTGATTTCAAAAATGAAATTAGGTTTTTCTATCAAGTATCTAAGGTTATTTACTGTATTTCTTGAATTTCTTTAAAGGAAAAATTCTCACAATTAGTACAGTTTTCATAATGTTTGTATAATAATTATATAATATTAATACAATTATTGTGAAAAAATTATGAAAAATGTTGTCTGGGATTATAATGCCTTACAAAATCCTCACAAAGATCGTCCTAGTACTTGGCAAAATGTTCCGATGTTTCACCAGTTACCGGTGGTTTGATATATATTTTGGTTGGTAAAAGAAAAGTCACGACAAGTAATCGCTTGTGGGGGTTGCAGTGAGACTTGAGGTTTGTTCGTTTGTCATGCACTAAACTACACCGAGAAATTAGTGTCAAAAATGGCGTTCGTTTGTCAAGGTGTAAGAATACCAATCGTGTTTATTTGTCCAGTGGCGGGTACACCGGCACCGAAAGTGTCACACCAACCTACACCGTCTTTTTGCCGGTGTAGCTAGTGTACTAAAAAGTGGTGTAGGAATACATAATCAAAAAATACTATTGTCAATCAATTGCTGGAAAGAAAAAGGTATTGCAAATTTTATGGACGATGATATCGACAGCAATCTTTTTGTAAATAAGTGCTTTTAACGAAAGATACTGGATTCATCTTCTGAGTTACTTATGTTTATTATAGATAACGAAAATCTTACTGATCACACATGTTACTAACCTGTAAATCTAAAATTGCACTTTGAAATTTCAAAAAATCGTTCGTTTGTTATCCGTAGGTGTTTCTACACCAGGTAACACCACCTCCACTTTGTAGTTCGAACTACGCAACACTAACTTCTTCGGTTTAGCTTAGTGCATGACAAACGAACAAACTTTTGTTTACTTATTACAGTTAGATTATTATTATTTTACCTAATGGTAAAACAAGACAAAATGCAAAATTAAGTGGAAGAAGAAGAAAATTTATTTAACATTTTGTTTATGTAACTCAAAATATAGATAGGTAGTCGAAAGTTGCATCTTTGCACTTAGGAAAATAGGGTGACTAAATATTACTTCAAGTGTTCATTTACCAAAATAAATTTCGATCTCGTGTTAAATGTATTGTCTGAACAAACGTTCTTGCCAAGTACTTTCGGGCCACCACGCCCTTTCCAAGACTTTCGGGGTACCACGATTCTTTCTTCAAGAAAATTTCAGGGTACCACGCCTCTTTTACCTTGAATACGGTTTCTCTTCCGACTACAAACTTTGGAAGGCGTCGCTTTCGCTACGTTTGCCGATAAAGTATTATACATACAATTAAATTAAATATTACTCATATGGCATAATTTTTGGCAATTTTGCAACCTGCAAAAAATAGAACGAGCCGCCACTGAATAGAGTTTAAAATCGTTTATAACCTTATTGTGACATTTTGCTAATAAAAGTCAAATCAATGGTAATTTTAATTGATATGTTATACATATTGTATATGTATTTAAGGTTGTACTACTTATCTTCTGTCTTTCTCTAACTTAGAATGTTTCAAATTCCAATATTTCTAACGTATGTCGCCATTACATCGCGTGAAGATGACAAAATATTTTATTTCTATCCTTGTCATACATATCAATATCATTTGCATTTGTCAATACAAATAATCAGTTGTGTGTTCTACATTCAGCTTATTATGACGAGGTCTAAAGTTCCGTGAGAACTACTATATTTATAAAATATATTGTTATTGCTTATCGAGGTACATGACCTCATCTAGTTAGTTTCGTCTTATTTTTTAATCTATGTTAACAATACTATGAATAACAATGTATTTTGTTGAACTAGTAAATACTATAAATAAAAACAAAAAAAACGTGTCTACTCTTTGCGGTTCCCAGATAGTTTTTTTGCTTCTTTAACGACTTTCCTTTGTTTTTCATTACCGTCATTTGGGGTGAGATTGATCATATAAAAAAGTTTTTTGCGTGAATTTTCTCTATATCTAAACGATCATTTTTTTAGGTAAGTTGTCCTGATAGATGTTAGCGAGGGGCCGCCAGCTTGGAAAAAATTTGTACAATTAATTCCAATTCCAGTTTAATTCCAAAAAATTCCAGTAATCCAATATAATTCCGTAATTCCAAAAAAATTCCAGTAATCCAATATAATTCCGTAATTCCAAATTAATCAGGATAATTCCCAGTTAATTCCGATAATTCCAAAGTAATTCCATTCATTTCAAAGTAATTCCAATAATTCCGTAGGAATTCCAGTAATTTCAAATTAATTTCGGTAATTCCAATAATTCTACATTAATTTTGATAATTCCACATTAATTCCGATAATTCCAAAGTAATGCCTATAATTTCAAAGTAATTCCAATAATTCCATTAATATGTCCCAAGGGCAATATTCGATCGTAGAGAATTGGGCCGATCATGGATCGACAGATCACATGACATGACACAAGCACCTGTCTCCGCTCAGACAGCTCCAAATGCAACTCTCCGATTCGTCGGAAATGAGTATGAAACAGCTCGAGGGTAATAATCACTGTAAAAAATTCAGTTATTTTAGTCTGATCTCGAGCTATAGCACATTGCACTAGTTTTGATTTTATACGTCTATACTTCTATTAAAACTTTTATATTTTGAAGATTTGTCGTCTGGAATTTTTACAGTTTCTAAAGCTTGCTGATAAGTTTCCTCCCGAGTTTTTTTCTTGAACACCGTCACCGAGAGTTGACGGAAAAATTAAACTTGCGGCACCATTTTCTTGATCAAAAAAGTTAGTAATCGAAAAATACTTTGCTCTTTTTGATATTCGTTTTTCGGTATTCTTCTCATTTTGATGGGCTTCGAAATGTTTTGTAAAATTAGATATGACCCATTACGTTTTCTGTTTTTTTTATCCAAAAATATGGTTACTTTTCTTTTGCAAATTATGCACTTGATGAAACCCTTATATTTTGAGTTTTCATCTGATTCTGAGTTTGCATTCAAATTCAAAATTTGGCAGCATATGTATATCTTCATTTGGTACTTTAATGTTGTTATCAGCAAAATATTTTTTTAGTTGTTCTGGCACAGTTTGTTCATCAGACACAAATTTTTTCCCCATTAGACTTTTAGAGCTGTTATCATTACGTACTTGAATTTCTCGATGTCCTGTGCCTACAGCGCCGCTATTTACTGCTTTTACTTTTTCCAAAGCATTTAATTTCAATTTTTTCAATACAACCAAATGACCTGGAGGAAATTTGAAATTTGCCGAATTAGTTACCAAGGATCCACAGTATTTACTTAAACTCTGGGAATTTTATAAGAATTGGGAAATAAATACACACATTTTAAAAATTTCTAACAAAAAGTGTATACAATTTCACACAACAACACGAATAATATTGTGTTTTACAAATTGTAAATTACAATGTACCTGTGACCTGTTGTACCGTGTGGTACCTGTCACCTGTGGTAAATTGTCTTATAATTAAATATTGTGCTGTAAAGAGATTAGGAAGAGATTATTATATTTTTATTTCTAATGCAGAAGGAAGTCAGTATGTGCATTATTAAAATTCGTGTTATGAATGCATTTAACCGATTTATAATAAATATTTATTCTTGGGGAGAGCTAGTTAACCCCATTACCCTCCCCTTGTATTCTTGTAACAATTCCCCATCAATTCCAGTAATTCCACAATAATTCCGGTAATTCCACAATAATTCCGGTAATTCCACAATAATTCCGGTAATTCCATATTAATTCCAAGAATTCCAATAATTCCAGTAATTCCAAATCAATTCCAATAATTCCATTATAATTCCATTTTAATTCCAATAATTCTATTTTAATTCCACATTAATTCCGATAATTCCAAAGTAATTCCAATAATTCCATGTTAATTCAAATAATTCCGGTAATTCCAAATCAATTCCGATAATTCCAATAATTCCGATTAAATTCCAAATATTTGTACAACTAATTCCAAAGCTGACGGCCCCTCGGATGTTAGTGTCAGGAACAATATACAATAATCAGAAAAGATGAAATCTTACAATTGAACGATGGGAAAAGAAAACATGTTGTGAACAATCTCATACTATACAAGTTAGGGTGTGATTGATCACATGAAATTTAATGCCTAGAATAAGGGGGGAGCTTAGGCCCCTCTTTTCCATTATCCACTCTGGGCAAGTGCCCAAGTCCCCGCTATCCATGGGGTTCCCTAGTTCCTGCCAGATTACTAACCGATATTACGAGTTTGCCTGATTAATAATAATGGCAAATTATTGAAGCAACGACATAACAAAATAATTATTGTAATGTATTTGATACAGACACGGGCGTATATAAGGGGGGGGGGGTTGGGGGGTTCAAACCCCCCCCTTAGCCTAAGCAACTACGCAAATTTTAGCCAAATACCCATTTTTTATGACACGGATTCCAACATGTTCATGCAATTTTTAATATCCATTTGATTGATTTTATTGGGGTTTACAGTTCTGACTTTTTATGGCGTTAACGAAGTCACTGGCAAAAGCTGGTTTATCGTTTTAAAGTCAGAGCACAATTAAGGGGGGGCTAAGACCCTTAATCCGGCTCTATGTTAAGTACGATGTTGAACCCCCCCCCATATAAAATTTATAGCTACGTCCGTGGATACAGAGTTATCCCTGAATGGACGTGCTTGTTATCTTTAGGTTGATAACGGTTTATGATGTATATTGTCATGAATTTTTGTTTAATTTATTAAAAATATTATGTTGATTTAATTATTTTTCTGTTCAAAAATCAGTCCGATATTAAAATTTTGAATGATATGAACATATTTGTTGTTTAACCCTTTATAGGATACCGGTACATATATGTACCACTAGGTATATTTCTAAAATACTATACAATAAAGCATTGATTATCAACTTAATGGAACTCTATAGGATGTAGTTATGTTATCTGCTACATATTTCTGCCAGTTTTTAATTGCTCTACCATCTACATAAGAAAAAGTGAAATGTGGTACATTGGTGTTTGTGACAGCATTTGATTTTTGATTATTTTAACCGTTTTTAAGATTTACCTTGTGTCCAAAGTTGTTTTATAAGGTCCATATTAAACCTTTATTCTATAAGCATTACACTGTGTAGTAAAATTTTTACACGGGGAGAAGAAATTTTGAATATTATATAAATATTTCAATTTGAGGTTAGAATCATTACAATTTGCATTATTTTTAAAAAATCATACCTAACTAACTGTAATTTCTTCACATGTAAAAATATTATTTTGTTATGCAAAAACAATTAGTTTTTCACTTCCTAGACACAAATTTTAGCTATTTTTATCGGCAAAGATGTTATAGTTATTTTTCGAGAGAAAACTTATTATAGCAGAAGTCAGCTTACATTCCGAACCTTTTAAGTCATTTTCCAATAATTTTTAAGGAGACAAAAAAACGTTATATTATGAGATACTCACTGTGAAAACGGTGGGTTACTATTTAGAATAAAATATAGGATGCGTCAACCCAATATTTCTGGAATTATCACATATTTAGTTGGTTTTGACCATTGTATTCCTACACAGGGAACAAGAAGAAGGTGCTGCTATTGTAGCGTAGCCAAAAAACAGCAGCGATCATCTTTACAGTGCGTAAAATGCAATGTTGCTCTGTGTCTTAAGTGCTTGATCCCATTTCATTCCAAATAATAATTACTTTGTTTTCATCTTGTTTTATTTTATCACGTTTCATGTATTTTTTAAAGATAATTTTTAATTATATTTCACCAGATTAATAAAGTTTTACTTTTTTCTATCTATATAGGCATTGAAAACCGTTAAAACTAATGTGGTACAAATATGTACCAGAAAACATTTAGTAATTTTTTTACCTCAAACGAACTCTGGTACATATATGTACCGGCCAATAAAAAAAGAGCTGGAGATAATTTTAAAAAATTGACCACTAAATACTTTCTTTTACTAGATAAACAATAAGTATAAACAAAAAAAAACTTAATTTTAGAGGCCCCAGAGTCTTGCCCGTTAAAGGGTTAATTTTAAAATTCTCCTTTGATTCCACGTGAAGATCGCCATCTAAGTTTAGTTGAAATCCGAAACAAAGAAAAGTCAAATTGAGTTTTATTTTAATTTAATAAACAATTAAACTTTCCAAAAGTTCAGTCAAAAATATGCTAATTGCAATGTATAAAAGATGTTCGTGGTCCAGAGCATCCTCGAATGAGAGGATGAAATGTTGAATACCAATTCGCCTGTGGTAATCATGTTAGGGTTCATAAATAAATGTATAAAATTTTCTCACCATGAAATTTGAATTCTTGACATTTGGAGTGAAATTAATATCGGAATAAGCAATCAGAAAACGGCGCAGGACAATATAAAATTATAAAAATTAAGGTATTCTAGGTAGACGCTTGGAACAATAAAGACATTATTATTGGGCCTAGAATCGAAAAGATAACTATATCTTGAAATATTAAAATAAAGTTATAAAGATCAGAATACTTACCTGATAGTCAAGTGGAAGTGCTTTTTATATTTTAGCAAAATTTGTTCGAAAATGATGATAATTTGACAAAGATGGAATTTCGTAAATCCAATAGAAACAAAACGGAAGTTCATGACTACACTTGGAAAATGCGCAACTGAAGCTCAACGATCTAGCGGCTATAAATAATTAAATTTGGAAAACTGATACAGTAGTAACACGTGAAAAACTATCCAACGACGAAAAGAATACAGGGTGAGATAAAACTTTAAAAATTTGGTGACTAAAGCGACAATTTTAAATTTTTGATTTCTTTTGTAAAATTTTAATGCCACCATCTGATTTTCACGCTTCAGTGGTTGAAAATTACTCAATAAATATAAGGTGAAGATCAGATAAGGTTGAAGGTATCTTCAATATTAAACCAATTGCAGGAGAGGACTAAAAACATTTAATTTATAATCAAAATAAAACTGGAAACGTTTAATTTGTAGAATTTATACTCAATGTAATAAATTATCTTTGTGTTGACTAAAAATTTGTTTTTCATGAATCTAAGGAACTTGATAGATAAGAGTCCTTGCTTACACAAAATTGAATGCTCTCTAGATTCTATAATCATATAAAATAAGTCAATCGATAGGCATTACAATATATAAACGAAACCTTTAGTTGTTATTATGGTAAGAACTTTTCTAAGATAAATAAATAATTAGTAAAACAGTACGATACTGCAAACATAACAGTGGCGACAAGATAAATTGGTGTAAATGTTTAGAAAAAAATATCGTCACATCTGCCGCAATACGTCCAATCATCAGCATACCAAATTTTATCTGAATCGGTTATACATTCCCGGAGATATGATGTCATTTTCATTTTTTTTATTTGTTTTATTGTGGTAGTCCTGGCAAAGATTTCTCTGCCGAAAACTTATTTTCACCACTAAAGCCTACAAGACACACGTCAAAAAAGTTTGAATGCCATCGACGTAGAAATGCCGAAAAAAATCGAGGGACAAGGACTTTTTTTAAGTATTCGCAAAAAAAATTCATTATTTTTTTTCATATTGCATTCCTGATTTTTATCAAAGGGCTCCATATTCTGTGAAGTCTTTTGAGGGCAATGTTCCTACATACCGAATTTGGTTGACATCCTTTTAGTACTTCAGGAGTTATTTACTCTCGAAATTTTAACTTTGACAGCTTGTAATTTTTGACAGATGACAGGTAGAAAGTTCATTTCATCTATTCTGGATATAGCTTTTCAAGGTCTTAAAAATAACCTATCGCAAGACAAAATCGCTTTTTAAAATCTTATATCATTTTCTCACTCCTGATTGATAGATCGCGACAAAAACCTTATTTTCACTTTTCTACTGTAAACCCTGCTACTATACCAAATTTGGTCCTGATTGGTTGGATGGTTCAGGAATAAATCGAGGGACAAAATCTGGCGACCGACCGACAAACCGACACAGAAATTTATTTTTTGCAGATCTTTACGTTTCTGAACACGATGATCTCGAAAATGTAAAAAAAATTGAAATTTTTTTTCGAGTACCATACCTCCAATTTTTTTGGTTGATTGGAGGTAAAAATAATGATATAATGTAACTGGATTTTAAGTTTATTTCTGTATTTCATATAATTATGAATTTTCTTTTGTAGATCACTTGGAAATCAAATAACATTGGAAATATACAGGAAAAACGCATCTAGAAATAATTCAGCTTTAAGTGTTCAACCATTTTCAACTTCTAGTGGGCTTCCTGCGACTTCCGTTGTCAACCAAAATCGTCCTTCCACAATTGGTTCCTTAACTGCTGGTACTGCTGAATGTAGTAGGAGACGTTTTAATTTAACCCAAGTTAGCATTAATTCTGAGGTACGTTGCCATTAATCTGTATAGAATATAGATGATATAAAATATTAAAAAATATTTAAAATACAAGAAAAGAATAAGTGAAAAAAAGACATTTAATTGTGCGATTAATATTCTTATACTAACCACATCAGTGGATTCATGTCATCACTGGTTGAGTTACAGAGCGGAAATTCTGGGTTCGAATCTCGGACTTGGCGGAATTCTTAGCTCTGCCTTCCGGTGTGCATCAACACGGTGTGGATTTAAGAATAGGTTCTAATATTAACATAAAACTGGCTAATTGACAGAACGTCAGGATAAAAAAAATATATATAAATATATTCTTACAGTGTATTCTATTTTGTAAAAACTTAAATATATTTGCGTTCTAAAAGGATGTGTATAGGTTACCTAAAATAACAACCTCGTGAGCTCCTCTACTTTCTTCTCTAACTCCGCAATGCGATCGATTTCTTTGTTTTTAATTTCCGATATATTTGATCTGTTGTCGTTTACCTCCAAAATTTTATCTGCTAACTTCTCTTGGGTAGTCAGATCACCTTCACTGGCTGCCAATATTCCGCGGACGTTCTGAGGCAAACATTCTAACTACAAAGTTCGTATACGTCTTCACCAACTCCTTTCGTGGCATGTTCCGCATTCTTTTAGTAGGTGGGAAAGTATTCTGTCGCCTAAGGTAAATTCTGACAGAAGTTTCTTGATCTTTTTCTGCTCGCTCTTTGTGTCATCATCCTTGATACCACTTAAAATGAATTGGCTCTCAATTTACTTAAACCAAATCTCTGGCACCTGCTCGTAAAACGGTGGTACCCTTAGCGCTACACGTTGTACAGTGATAGCTTGTGGCTATGGAGTGCTTGTGGCGTACCATCTGCAGTTATCGTGGGTTCCATATTCTCGTTATTTATCGTATTTAAAATAGTTTTATCCAAAATATATCTACCCAAAAATTCGCTATTGGATCGTAGGTATTCTTTGCGACGTGTAGTCGATTTGATGCTTGCGTTTTTTGTTCTTAGTCGGAGGTCACCATTATAGTCCGGGAGCCAGCGTACATGTTAACTAAACCATAAGGTACAAAATTTTTGACCATACAGGCTGAAAGAACTTTGCAAATGAGTAATAAAACCGCTCGTCTGCCACTCGTAAGTGGCAGCGTTAACTTGGGAGCGGCGCGAGAAAAGGGGCATTTTTAGGGTTCAACTACTAAACCATAAAGTACATGGAATAATTTTATATCAAAATATTCCTTATTTTATATAGTTTTTGAATATACCATGACAGACGGTTCTAAGTGCAGCTTTCTTTGCGGCAGACGCGTTTGAAAATACCGAGCGAGCGAGAGTAATGCGCGGAATAGCACAACAAACAGAGATAGACGTTCGTCTTGCTTGCAAACGAGATGCGGTTGGTTTAAATCATTAATTTACTGTAAGTATTTATTTGCTTCATTACATAGGTCATGAACTATAAAATTTAAAGAATAAAAATTTAATTCTTGATGAATGATAAAATGTTTTTGTATGCAGGACTAATGACTTAAATTAAACTAGAGTAATTCCTATCAGAGTACCTAGAAGTGAAAGAACTGTAACTTAAGATTTGGAAATCATACAGGAATTGTTTTAGAAAAATCAACCGGAGACTTGTTTGCTTCAACTTATAATATCAGATAATATTAAAAATTTGCAGAATTAATTTAAAAAACTGTAAGTTATACATTAAATCCTACAAAAAGTTTCCCACTTTGGTAATATATCGATTGCAAAAATTCATCTATTATAATAATTTTTGTAACTTTATAGAATCCTACTTTGTGGACCCCGATCATCGCTCTTCGCTAACTTTACAGCTAGTTTTTTTTCCAACTCAGGGCTCTCTCACGAGAATATAAAGCTGGTTATCCAGCATGGGAGGAAAGTTGTGCATCCGCACCGGGAAAAGAATAATTTTTCATCTTAAACCATTCGATCCAGTCAAACAAGCACTGACTTGGTCAGAGTACAAAAAATGCAATACATTATGTTCCCGAATAAAAAACAACATATTGTCATGTTTCAATTTAGACTCAGATCTAATTATGATTAATTATTTAAAAAACAGGAATTAAGTTTAAACCCTTTATAATTTAAAATTTGTTGTAAGAACTTGAGATTATTCTTTAATTGATTTTTATGATGATAATTAATTCGGTTTCACATATTTTTGATTTTATAAAAAAGGAAGGCACATTTGAGAGCTTGTATTACAATTTTTCAGCATTTTATAAAAATAAAAGATGTTTTTGGTCCACGATCTTTAAATGAAAAGACAAACGCCAAATTTATCAAAGAAACCGATTGGCACTCAAAAATTTGTTAATTATTTTAATCTAGTATTTTTAAATAATAAAAGTGAGAAGTGTTAACCCTAAGTAAAATTAAATAGTGCGCCGAATCGACAAAATTCCACCACTACAAAATTCAAACGTTAAAAATTTGCTAACTAACAAAAATGAAGGAGGGAGAGAATTTTTTAAAAGTAATTCATTCTGGGCAAGGCCGTTGTTTCGAGAAGTTCAAAATTAAAGCACAGAGTCACAAATTTATAATAAGATTAAAATAATTAATTAATTGATAAATTATATTATTGTAAAATTTACTTACCTGAGATTACAAACTCAGAGTAAGAGTGTTTTGTGCAAATTGATAAGAAGAAGAAGAATACTAAATTTATTCACCACAGCAGGTGAAAACATAAAAAGAAAATTAAGAAACCAAGAAATAAAGAAACAAGCAACAATAAATTCAAAGAAAACTTCAAACAAATAGGGTGAGAACAATTTAAAACGCAAAAACGATTAATTTCACGATCAGTGAAACCACGATAAAATTGATTATTTTAAATTTGTATATTTTTGCCATCAAATTTGGAACTTTATCTAGAAGTTGAAAGAATTACTCGATAAATAAGATTAAATTTCCAGATTCGGTGTATTTGACTTATTTGGTGAGCCGATGTCATGCAGCTTAAGATTAAAAACATCTCAGTTAACTATTATAAATTTTATAAATTACAACTTGATCAAACTGTGCCTTTCTGTAATATTTTGAAATTTCGTTTTATAACTAATTAAATTACATTTGATTTGAATAACTTGCTTAATTTTTCAACATAAAAATAATTAAAAGAATCGCAAGCTTTACAACAAAGTGATGGGTGTTCAAAAGGTAACTATTTGAGTTTTTTTTTATACAACGAAACTTTTTTACGCTTAAGAACATCGCAATATATCACCCGGATGGGGTACCCGGGTACCCCGACAAAATTTTTCGTATTTATGCTTTTTTGTGCTTTCCTTGAGATTGTTAGTGTTTTGTAGATATGTATTTATTATTATTATGTAGTATTATCAAGAATTAGTTTAATTTATGATGAGATTGTTGATAAGCAATTGAATTAATTAATTAGGTTGGTATTAAAAAATTCTATAATTTTTCTATATAAGAGTAATATTCTTATAAATATTCAAATGTAGATTATTCCGATTGTTTAAATATAATAATTAATATTTACAAACGTGACAATGAGTAATCCTGGCATCTCAAAATCCGCTTCCGAAAGAGTTTCTAGAAGCACATCGCAAAAGAAGAAAACCAATATACCTTGCGATTACCGTGGAAATGTAAACTTCAAAAAAATTTGACGAAGAGGAAGAAGAATTGGTACTTGAAGATGAACAGGATAACGATTGGGTACCACCTGCTAATGCAGATAATATCGTTGATTCCGACATTGAGGATGTTTTGCAAGAAGGCATATATACCTAGTGAGTTTCAAGCAACTAAAAAGCGAGAAATTACGTCTTCTATTTTTGGTTTCCTTCCAGATGTAACACTAGTTAGCTATTGCCCGAAGAAGAATAAAATAGTTTTATTATTATCCACTATGCACTCTCAAGCTGACGTACGGATGACAGAACAGAAGAAACCGGAAATTATTTATTATTACAACGAAACAAAGGCCGGAGTCGATACAATGGATCAACTGGTAACTAAATATTCGACAAAAAGAAAAACAAATAGATGGCCCTTAGCATTTTTTTCAACATAATTGATGTCGCAGCTCTTGCTGCTTATACGTTGTATAAAGAAAATTTTACAAATTTGATGACCAGAACTGACAACCGTCGCACATTTCTCAAAGCACTTTGCCGTAATTTGTGTACTCCAAATGTTATAGCAAGAACAAAAAACGTACATATCATGAAACACTACCACCTGAAAATAGCATTTGAAAGTTTTCTTGAGTGTAAAATTGTTCTTCCACAACTACCACGTGCACAACTACCTATAGAACCTCTAAGAGATGCCAGCGGTAGACAGACGCACAAAGGGTATGTCATATGTGTAAAACTGAAGGAAGAGTTAAAAGAAAAACAAGAAAATGTTGTACACTTTGCAACAAACCAGTATGCGATCAGCTCATTTTTAAACCTCCTACTATTTGTTTAGATTGTCAGCAGGAATAATTTTCAAAAAATTTAAAAATATTTTTCATATATTTTGCAAAAATTATTTAGAAAATAAAATATAACAAGAACAACATTATCACAATTGCTTTATATCAAATAAATTAAATGTTAAAAATAAATGTATCCGTTTTTAGGTCAATAATATGCGATTTTCAATAAGGGGTACCCGGGTATCCCATTCGGGAATATAGCTATAGTCTTACATAATCGCGAAAAAATTGCATTTGTAATATTCTAAAAACTTCTAAAATGGCTTTAATTTATTTAGAACAAGTTTTTATAAGATGTCTCAAAGTCTCAATACAATGTGAAAAATACAAACTGAGATATACACCTGCAAAGTCTAAAAAGTACCCGGGTACCCCTATTCGGGAACATCTGATGGTTTTATTAATTTCATATCTAATGGATTTGGAGGACGAATTAGTGATTCTTTATTAGTTCAAGAATGCGGGTATTTAGAATGTGTACCTTCAGGCTCCAGTGTAATGGCTGACAGAGGCTTTAAAGATACAGGAAAACTATTACACAATATAAAATG
Source organism: Cantharis lateralis (assembly GCA_963170105.1). NCBI lineage: Eukaryota > Metazoa > Arthropoda > Insecta > Coleoptera > Cantharidae > Cantharis > Cantharis lateralis. The sequence goes on from OY720629.1 coordinate 19,907,064, forward strand.
CATATTAATAGACCACCAAGTGTTTCAGCATCGACAAAGCCAACTCGCAGTGAAGTGTTGGAAACTAAACATGTAGCAAGTTTGCAGATTCACATTGAGAGAATAATTTGTAGAATTCGTGAGTTCGAATATTTAAAGCCACATTCCGTTATTAATAATAATAATTTAATTAGTGATACTGATAAGGTCATAAATATAGCTTGTATACTTATAAATTTACAAAATCCAATTATAAGACAAGAGTAAAATAAAAAAATTAAATAAAATGTCGTTTTAATTAAAGCCCCTATCCTTATTTAAAATTATTTAGTGTAACATTAAAACAATTTCTCAATTTTTAAAATACTACAACAAGCAAAGAAACTTTTATATTTTGTTTTTTAAAGTTAAAAAAACATATTTTAATTTTTAAAATTTAAAAAAATTGAATTTTGAAATTCTATTAATAAATTATAATAATAATAATATCAAATTTATTTATATATTTATTATTATATATTATATTATATATTGTCATGTTTCAATTGACACAAACCTTTTAATTAAGATTTAACATTTGAAAACAACAATTTAAGTATACAATTTGGTGTTTAGTATGTAGATGAAATTAAATACAAGTATCTAATATTTACATTGTAAAATATTCAATATCATTTAAAAAATTATTGTTAGGCATCGTACCGAGCACCGAGGCAGCATTACCTCGTTGGATGCACAAACTAATTCTTTGCCCCAAGAAACTTTTTGCACGGCTGTCACCCGATGCATCAATTAAAAGTCGACCGATTTTAGTGACCAAATCCTTTGCATCGCTACTCCATGGTCCAAAAGTCTCAACAGCAAATGCTGAAAAATGGTAATTTTCTTGAATCGTGCCATATTTTGCACGTTTCAGATTTTCAGCTTTTGCCGCTGCCGAACCTGCCATCTGACTTGAAATATACACATGACTTGGAGCCATGGTGTCTATGCATGTAGCGTCCCATACCAAAGCTCGCCCTTGTTCCCACGGTACGAGTGTCATTCCGTCAGGTCTTTTTCCGTCGTCACGTGAAATCCCAAGAGGTTCTAAAATACTGGGAAAATTCGAGGTGGCAAGAGAACGTCTAATTATATCGTTTAGAGTGGCGTGTCTTGATAGCCTGCCAGCGCTTTGCGAACACGAGAGACCGTGGTAGCCAAAACTATCGACTAATTTACCACACACACAAGTGTGGTCTTGACACATCTTAGCTCCAACTCTAAGGCTTACACAAATTCTAAGGGAATCTTTGTCTAGAAGTGTACCTAAATGCGATGATGGATATGCTTCTAGCCAAGCACCGGATTCCTTTTCCGAAACAGCTAAAATGCGTGCCCGGTCAATGTCTGTCGCATTATTTAATAAATTTGAAAAAATTTGTTTTGAAATTGGAAAATCCCATTTGGATTGAGAAAAACTTAAAGAAGGTAAAATTTCAGAGGGACATATCATCTGCCAGGTCAAAACTGCTTCTTTTAAATGTGAGACCTCAAAAACCGGTAAGGAAAGACTAAGTATAGAAGAAATTAAAGTCTCAGTACTATATATAGAGGAAATAAATGCTGGGAGAGCCACGTCTGCGGTTTGTCTCACACCCAAACCACCCAAACGTACTTGTAGAGTAGCTTGTCGGAAAGAAGGGTCTTCAAATTTAATGTTTAATAACTTTTCTAAATGGGTTTTCATTAAAAGATCTATAGAGGATATTAAAAGTGTATGTTTCCATATTGGACTTGTGCGTAAAATATACATTAATTTTGGAATAAAACCACAGTTTTTTAAAATAAATAAAGACATGTGGGGGTTAATCTCTTTTAAACGATCCGAAAATTTTGAAATATTTTGTTTTTTCAAATCTAACTGTGGAATAACAGCTTCATCTTTAATTGGGGCTCCGAGAAGAATTAAATTTTCACTACTTAAAATTTTTAAATTTAGGCTTATTTTTTCGAAATCATTTATAATATTTTGTTTTCTTTCCGGAGAAAAATTTTCATTTATAAAAATTTCACATTTATCAAAATTTAAAACTAATCCTAACTTATTAAAACCAATAATCAATTTTTGTAAATCGTCTAATACAGTAACCGCCTTATCGGCCAAAGCCCTGTCATCCAAATACCAAGTATTAAACTCTGATGTCAAAGATTTTATAAGTTTATCTATTTTAAAACTAAAAATTGGAGGTCCTAAAGGATCGCCTTGTTGAAAACCAAAAGGAAAAAAGTACATAAAAAACATTCAAACCGAATTGTATAACTTGGGAAAAACAAATTTTTCTCATTTTAATCTAGCCAAAAGTAAAAGTTCATTTACAAATGTTTCATCGCAATCAATTTCTAATACCTGAACACTTTTCGATATTTCAAAATTTGGCGATGCTACACAAAATAATCCCTTCTTTCTTTCAGCACAAACCATTTGTAGATGAATTTGGGCTTTGATTTTTGAGTTACAAATGTAGTTTTTTAATGTCTTCTCACTGTTAGGACATTTGACTTCTACAACAAGAATCGGAAAATTTAATTTTTCTCTCATTTTTTACGTATTTTATCACTTCTTTTTCTAAAAGCTTTCCTCTTTTCATGATTTTCTTGTCTTTTAATTTATATTTATTGACTCGACTAATGTACCATCAGGCGTTTGGCAACGTGAAAATTCGTACAGTTTGGAAACAGTTATACGTTCATATCGTAATTCATGCCACAGCACAATGGAGAATTGGCTTGTCCTTTATGATGCTGTTTGATCTTCTTCACATAATTTATTTGTCATTTTAGAAGTACAAAACGAAATAAAATCATGACATTGTGCACCTCCTTGTGAATGAAACATTGACATTAGTTTTTGAAGTGATAAATTATCTAATTTTTCTTTATATTGATCTGAAGAATATCGAAGAATTGGTCCCTCCAGGTTTAATGTTTTAACTATAGTTGTAAACATTTCTAAAAGTGCATATGTTTACTGATGTTAATGCAATAGCCGAAGTTGACGTTGAAGCAACAGCAGAAGTTGATGAAACAGTATAGCGGTCTAGCCGTTATAAACTTGACTGAAGTGCCAATAGCAGATAAATGTGGTCACATCCAATACGAAGTGATATCAGTAGGGGAAGGCTATTCGCTTCTTCTATGTGCCCACATCTGGAAAGCCAAAATAGTGTAAAAAACTATTGTCACCCTAATTAATTACATTTACCTTATGATGCAGCGCAATCTCTACTCACAACATCTAAAATTTTCTCTTTTTCTTCGTTAACCGTCAGGCACACTACATAATTTTTTTAACGAACTCTGTGTTCTGGACATATCTGACATTGAAGGGTATTATAGAGCCTTCTCTTTTTACCTCAACATAGCCAATAAGTCATTTCCATTCCCCACTCCTTCGAACAGCTGACTGGTAGGTTGTGTCAAATCCAATGTTATGTGATTTGTGAGGATATGGGTAGTTTTGTTAAAAAATGGAATTTTTAAGGAATTTTGTCGATTAAAAAATGTAAAAATTTTTAATTTAATTAATTATATCAGATTTATTTAAGTATTTGTACGTATAGTGAATTTTATTTGTTCCGCTTGTTATAAAACAATCCCTCTCGGATCACAAAAGTTAAAATGGAAAAATATAAACGACAAAAAACCTGAAAAATTAAATTTAAAAAAAAACACATAACCTCACAAATCACATAATATTAATAAGTTTAATTTTGTTTTGGTGAGTTTTTGTAATGGTTGTAATTTTGAATAGTTTGTACATCAGGCCTTTTTCTCTTATTATAGTCTTGAGAATGGACACATAATCGTGTCCAAAACGTCGACGCAAAATCCACCACTACAAAATTCTAACGTTAAAAATTTGTTAACAAACAAAATTAAAGGAGGGAGAGAAATTTTTAAAAAGTAACTCATTCTGGGTAAAACCGTCAACCAGTCAAGTTCGGAAATTTTAAAGCCCAGGGTCAAAAATTTAAGTTTTTAATTTAATTGCAACTGACAAATGCAATTGAGTCACTTTACTTACCTGAAGATTGGAAATTCAGAGTAAGGGTGTTTGTGCCATTTCGTTGAAACCAAGAATTGAATCCACACTTGACCAGATTTTATGACCAACAATTAGCAGATGTACCAATAGATGATTGGAAAAAGCAGTAGCAAATCACAACAGATGAGCAGAATAAACAGCAGCAAATTTTAAGAAAACTCCAAACAAATAGGTTGAGAACATTTTAAAAAGCGCAAAAACGATTAATTTTACGTTTAGTGACACCACGATAAAATTGATTATTTGATATTTGTATTTTTTGCCACAAAATTTGGAACTTTATCTAGCAGTTGAAAAATTTTACTAAATTAAATTTGATTAATTTCTAAATTCGGTGCCTTTGTTTTTATTTGGTGAGCCGATGTTATGCGGTTTAAGATCAAAAACATCACAATTTACAATAATAATTTATAAACTACAACTTGATCAAACTGTGACTTTTTGTAATATTTTGAAATTTCGTTTTATGAAATTTCTTAAAAAATTGCTTAATTTTTCATCGTAAAAATAATTAAAAGAATCGCAAGCTTTAATAATAGTGATGGGTGTTCCAAAGGTAACTATTTAAGGTTTTTTTTTGTATTACGATACATTTTACGCTTTTGAACATCGCAATACATATCAATTAAAATTACCATTGATTTGACTTTTATTAGCAAAATGTCACAATAAGGTTATAATAAACGATTTTAAACTCTATTCAGTGGCCGCTCGTCCTATTTTTTTCAGGTTGCAAAATCGCCAAAAATTATGCTATATGAGTAATATTTAATTTAACAAAACCAAAACAATTTTTACAAAAATGTTTGTTAGATACGAAAAAAAACCTTATCTAACCTATTAGGAGTATAATAAATGGGAAAAAGCTGCAACCCCCACATATCTAAAGCACAAGCCGCCACTGTTCCAATTAATGTATAGTTTTAGGTTAGACTATGACAGCGGTTTTGATTTACCGCTTCTATTTTACTTCACAAAAATTTATGTTTACAAACATACATTTGACTAGTGATTCTCATCTTAGTTCGTATGATTTAGAATTATGACGAGGTCTGAAGTTCCGTGAGAACTACTATATTAAATACAACAACAAAGATTGATGAATCTCGGATCACACAATCTCGGATTGAAGCTTGGATTAATCCGTGATTATTAATACGGGCATAAGCACGTTGGATAACGGTGGAAAAAAAATTTGGAAGTGATCATTTTTTGACATAAATTTTCCCGCTGAATATTTTTCATAGCAACGTAAATATTTACTATAATAAAATGATTGCCTAGATGTTTGGCGTTCTGATTGGCGTATATTATAATGAAGGAAATAATCAACAGTAATATCCCTAGTGCATAAAAATAACCGATTAAATTTTGAAGTTTTTTAAACAAAGTTTTGCTAAGCAATATGTCGGGTAAATTTGCCACGTAACAAAATTACGAGTGCCTAGCATGAGGAATTTTGGGTGGAAAATTTACGAGAAATATTTCTTCAGAGCAAAACTTTGTTTCAAAAATAGATCTTGGAACCATTGAATTATAATTTATTTCAATTTCCATTGCTGCAATTGATGAAAAAATTACAATTTTGAAATATATTTCCTTTATTTTCGTCCGTAGTATCTAATGATTTTTTGATACTGAAGTTGACAGTGTTAGAAAACAAATCGGAGACTAGTGGAACTAAACAGTTTGATGTTGTCGGAGTTTTATTTCCCATTCTTTCCAACATTTTCCGATATTAAATTGATACCATATTGATGCTTTGGTTTCTTGGGTATTTACGGGAACAGTTTTATTTATTGCAGATTCAATAATGTTGGAAAGTATTATATGTATAATGTGTTCAACAAACACAGACCCATAGGGTTTTTTCTCTTAAATAAAAGCCAAACTGAGTTTCTCTATAAAGAAAAGAGGTTTTTTATTATTAACATGCACAACATTACATATTACAATCTTACCTATAAAGAAAAGAGAAACGACATTTAAAGCAATTATTTACAACATTTTAAAAATTAATACAATTTACAATCACACATAAACTTAAAACAATCTCCTCGTTATCACAGCCGTTCATATCTTCCCTTAAGGGGTCATGCCCACTTGCAGATTTAATGAATCTGGTGGGGGACCACCCCCTGTTCCCGTAGCATAACATTTTTCTTCCGCAAATTTTTTTTTAGTAACTTTCTTCAAGTTATCATATTTACTTTTTAATGTACGCATTTCCCTGTGCGTTTCCCCGCTGGTACCATTGTACTCTTTTGCGAGTTCATTCCATGCAGCAATTTTCATTTTATTGGTTTTGTCCTTGTGTTTGCGAATTAAATTTATAAGAATTAATTCTTCTTTTTTGGTAAAATTTAAGCTTCTCTTTTTATTTGAATCCATGATCAACTAAAAAAAGCAAAACCTGACACCTGAATTAAAATAAATACAATTTAAAATGACAAAATACTTACACTATATTTATTGGAAATAATTATTCTAATACTGATAATTATCTTGTCTTGCAATAGAAACAAAACCAATACCGGAACACGTTTTATTTCATATAAAATAATTAAGTACACACGTACAATTTACAAAACAGTCAAATTTCGATTTGACGTTTCAAAATTTCTATACCAACCATATAATTTATTGTTAAACCACAGATTACATAAACTTCTCTTAAACTAGATCTATACAACGCCAGTTTTTCACCTTGTATGGTCTTAGTTTAACGATCAAACGAAGTTTAAACGTAGTTCAACTCATGAAAACTTAAATAGTTTATCCAATAATCTTATTATAATTAAAAAGTAAAATTAAAGTAACAACCGATTTCTACTTCATTTTTTACAAAATTAAACAACAAAATTAAAATGGAATTTTTGGGAGAGCAAACCGACGATGAAGATTTTCTAGATTATGCTGATCTTGTTTTGCGTCCCAGAAAATCGCAAGTGTTTAGACCAAGAATTCCAGAAGGACAAGATGTGGCAATTTATAGTTACCGCAAAAGTTTTTTTTCGATGAACGTTCAAGCTATATGTGATACAAAATTCAAAATTTAGTTTGCAGATGACCCATATCTAGGCATTACTCCACTATTTTTAACAATTCAAAAATTAGGACTAATTTTGAAAATGGCCTCATGGGAGATAGCTTATTAGTAGGTGATGCAGGTTATGGTGTAAAATCATATTTAATTACACCATTAGCCAATCCGCTATCTCAGGCAGAACAACTATTTAACGAGTCTCAGATCAGAACTCGTAATCATATAGAACGCTGCTGTGATGTGTGGAAACGCAGGTTCTCTATTCTTGCTTTAGGAATAAAATTAAATAAAAGAAAAATTGAACCAATTGTGGTCACTACAGCAATTCTCCATAATATTCCTTGCTATTGAGAGACGAGCCACCTCCTTTAACTGTCGAAGAAGAGACTGCTATCGAATTAATTAATGATGTTGAAGAGTTTCCAGAGGTACATGTAGGAAATAATACTACAAGGATTGCCTTAAATGACTATTTTTGAACATTCGGATAGATTATTATTGTCACGGTTCTTTATTTTTAATGTAATATTATGTACTTTAGAACTAAAATATATTTTAAAAACCAAACCAACACAGAAATACGTTTTCATTTCATATAAAATTATTAAGTGCACACGTACGACTTATAAAACAGTACAAATTTCAATTTGACGTTACAAAATTTCAATACCAACCAAATAAATTCTTGTTAAACTACAGATTACACAAACTTTTCTTATACTAGATCTATACAACGCCTACCATTTTAAACGTGGTTTAAAAATTAAACTTAGTTTGACTAAACTAAAAGTTAAACCACCACTGTACAAATGGCCCTTATAAGCATAAGGTTTTACTCCTATTTTTATTCATACTGCTTGAAGGATTTGCTTCATATTTTGCAAGTATAAGGTTATGCTTTCTTTTATTCATACGGCCCAATGATGTGATACCTAAATTTATGAAACTAAGTGGAAATTTCAGAAAGAATTTAGGTTTCTCGAAAAAAATAGAATATTTAATTAATTAATTCTATCAGAATGTTCTAAATGAAAAAATTGCTGAATGCATAAGGAACATATACGCTAATAATATAAATTTAGATTATCTAAAAAATAAACTTACAACTTATTTACCTAATAATATTTAGCACGATTTTTTAGATGTTTTAAAAAGAAAATATGACAATAATTTCAATAAAATCAAATCAAGACATCAAAAAAGTTCAACTACTGATAAACCGAAGAAAACTTACTGATAATAATGACAATATTAATAACAAATGGATTAAAAATCTTACTTCTGTGGAATTACCTATTGCTGTTAAACGAACTTTACAAATGGGTCCTAAATATGCTATACCTTTCACAAAGAAAAATTTTGTATGTTGCAGGAAAATAACAAAAAATCAAATGATATAAAAGACACACAAACTACTATTGATTTAAAAAAAAACATCCTGAACTGTTTATCATCAAAGCAGACAAAGGCAACACAACGGTCGTCATGCATAGAACCGACTATGAAAATAAAATGATGGAGTTAGTAAATGATAAAACAACTTACGAGATCATCAAAAAAGATCCGACTAACAATCTACAAATTAAAAATAATAAAATAGTTACTGAATGGACTAAAAATAATTATATTGATAAACTGACTTCATATAAAATAAAAATCAATAATGCCATTCCTCCACGAATATATGGACTCCCAAAAATACATAAAGATGGAATACCAACACGTCCTATTGTCGCAAGCATTAAATCACCAACTTACAATCTATCTAGATTTATATCTAATATAATTTCTAATATTTTAGGAAAAAATGATCACTTCACAAAGGATTCTTGGTCGTTTGTTGAAGATGTTAAAAATTTTAAAATTCCCAATAACTACATAATGGTTTCACTTGATGTCAAATCATTATTTACCAACATTCCTGTCGGTTTGGCAATCCAAGTGGTCACTGACAAATGGCATGATATTGAAAACTTTACTAATATTCAAAAATTAAAATTTATAGAAGCTCTTAAATTATGTCTGGAAACCACATATTTTCAGTACAATGGCCAACTGTACAAACAAATTTTCGGAACAGCCATGGGCAGTCCAATATCTGCTACCATTGCCAATCTAGTAATGGAAGTTCTTGAAGAGGATCGAATATCCAACTTGCCTTTCGATCTTCCATTCTACAAACGTTATGTTGACAACATCTTCACAGCAGTCCCTATAGAAAACAAAGACCAAATAGCTCAACATTTCAACAATTTCCATCCACGACTCCAATTTACAATTGAAGAAGAATTGAACAATGTATTAACATTTTTAGATGTTCAATTAATCCACCATGGAAATGCCATAAAATACAAGTGGACAGGCTACTTGGTCGGGTCGTTACCTCAACTACAATTCCTATCATCACCGCAGTCAAGTGATAGGAACAGCAATTGGCTTAGTGGACAGGGCTCTTAAATTAAAGCATGGCGACTATAGGAAAGAAACTATCTCCCTCGCAAAAGAGACATTACATAAAAACGGATTTCCTAAATATATCGTTAATAAAATTGTAAAAGACCGTACTAACAGATTATATAATTTTAGCTCAACCGAGAAACAACCTAGAATTTTTACTACTATGCCATACATTAGAGGACTTTCAGACAAGATTAAGAGATGCTTGAAGAAACATAATATTAACGTCACGTTTAAATCTACCAACAACATGGGTAAATTATTTACCAATCTCAAAGATAGCATACCTAAAGAAAAAAAGTCAGACATCATCTATAGAATTCCTTGCAACGCATGCAATTTGGTCTACATTGGTCAAAGTAGCCAGTGGCTAAAGAAAAGGATAAGTGGACATATTTCTAGCATAAATTGCAATAAACCTGAGTCCACTGCCTTAGCTAGACATATTCTAATTGATGGACATGATGCAGACATTAGGAACGCTGAAATTATAAAATCCGTCACCAACTACAAGGATCGTTTGCTACACGAAATGATTAACATAAAAAAAGAAAAAAACGCCATGAATCGTAAAGCGGATATCGAAGGATTGAGCAACATCTACACCTCTTTACTAATATAGCCAACTATTAGAATCAAGTTTTTCCCTATTATTTTGCAATAGGGTTTTCCTTGCTTTGTTGACTTACTGCACAAGAAAGTTTTTCTTGCACAGTAGGCCAATCCGAATGGTAATAGTTTAAATTCGGTTGCTATGTATTTTTGTTATTAATAAACGACTGTCTGACGAAGTACACTTGCGTGTACGAAAGCTAACAATAATTTATATTGCATGTTTTATTAACTTGTTTTAAGTAAAATCTATTAACATAGAATAAAACCACAGTCTACTTTCTCCAAAGTCCAAAAATTTTTATTTGTGAGACGCGTTTCGGGAATCTCTACACCATTCCCATCTTCAGTCTCTGAAGGACAAACGTAAGCTCGCGTTGAGTATTTTAGTGTTTTGTATGCTTGTAAAAATTGGAATGTTAATTCGTCGTCTTTCGTTTTTTTAAGGTATTTTATGAACTGACAACTCTTACGTTTGTCCTTCAGAGACTGAAGATGGGAATGGTGTAGAGATTCCCGAAACGCGTCTCACAAATAAAAAAAAAAAATTTTTGGACTTTGGAGAAAGTAGACTGTGGTTTTATTCTATGTTAATAGATTTTACTTAAGAATTGACTCCAAAATATTGGGAAAATGAGTTTTAATAACTTGTTTTAGTTTTATAGTTGAACTTATTATGAATTAGTTTTATTTCGGTATTGAGGAAGAACTCGATCGGATTGTGATCGGAGGATAGTTCGGGTAACGAAACAGGATGAGTTATGCCAGTGAGAGATTTATTGAGAAGAATGTTGATTGTGGAAGGGGTATTTCCGTTTGGGGGATGATGAGTTGGTGAATCTGAATATAGGATTTTTATGTGATTTTGGGATGAGTAGTCGTGTAGGTATGTTCCATTTGCATTGTTGGTTCTGCAGTTCCAACTCGAGTGTCTGCAGTTTAGTTCCCCAGCAACTAGAACTTTATTTCCTATGTGAAATATGTTGTCCAAATCCGTTCTTCTAATTGGCTGGTCCGGTTTGTTGTAAGTTGCAATTATATATTTGTCATCCTGTAATTTAATTCCAATAGCTTCGATACTAGTATCGTCCATCGTTATGGGAGTATGTGGTATTCCTTGTTTAATTATTATTGCCACTCCGCCGGCTCCAACATCGTTTGCTCGATTCTTTCGATAACCAACGTATCCTGAGAATTTTAAACTGCTCTTACTTTTTAGCTTCGTTTCGTTTAGCAAAAGTATGTCGACCTTTTTCTAGCTTAAAAAAGTTTTAACTTCGTCCATTTTGCCATTGATACCATTTGCGTTCCACGTTACTACTTTCAATTTAGAATTTGTATTTTTGCAAGTTCTGAAAAAACTGAAGCGATCCGGTTAGTTTGGCTTGTTGTGATTGAGATGCTTTTAACATTGTATTGAAATATTTCATCGCTCGTAACAATTCGTTTAGGTTTGTGTGTGATTTTATGTCGTCGGCTACTTCTACAAATTCTGAGAAATTGAAGTCTTCGTTAATGTTTTGTTCAGTTAAATTCTGGTTGAATATTTGGCTAGATTGTTGCGCTATTGGTTGGTTTGTTGTTGTTTGTGTATGGTTTTGATTTGGTTCGGTCGGTGTTGGTCTTGATTGGTTTTGCTGTCTTGTCATTGGCTGCTTTGGTGGATTTGAGTGTTGAGGATATTTCCAAGCATTTACTTCAGGTACTGGTGCGGGGATGTATTTTGGCCTTATTCCTGGGAAATCTGCTGCATTGTGGTTATAGGGTTTAAAATTTTGGTGATCGCTTTTATTATTCTCTTCGATTCGTGATAAGATGTTCATATATGTTGGGCATCCTGTATAATTTTCAGGGTGTTCGCCTTTGCAGTTTGCACATTTTGCTGGTATTTGTTCGGATTTTTCGCATTTGATGGTCAAGTGATCTCCTGCACATTTGAGACATTTCGGCTTTTTGTAACAATTTTCAGTGGCGTGACACCATTCTTGACAGCGGTGACACTGAATTATTCTCTTGTTATTAACATGCCTTTCCCATCTTACATTTACATTTACATAGTCGTCGAGTCGAGTCGGGTGCTTAGAATTGGATACCATGGCAATTGCCATATACTCCTTATCGTTTATTTTTTATTCTTGTTGGCCGTTTTGGGGGACGGTACCCTTTCTTTTTGCCTGTACTGGACGCGCTTGGCTAATTGCTCGGGCTTCACCTTCGGGTATTTTGCCAAGCGGCCGATCTATGTGCAGGCTTCTTCGGAATAATGTTGTTTGGCCCCATGCGGGTCGCTGCGCTGGTCCGATTTCCCGGGCTTCGCCTTCAGGAAGAAGGTTTCCAGCGATCCACCTCGCATGGGGCTCCAGATTGTTAATCCGGTTTGGGTGGAGGCTTAGGCGGAGGAGGCTGCAGGATGGCTTTGGGCCTCTGAAACCACAGATAGTCATCGAGCTCGTAATTACCGAGCTCTCTTATCAGCGGGTTTTCAGAGGATTCCGTGGCCTCGTAGAATTTCTCAGCTGCTTTGCGGATAAACTCCACGATGGGCTCAATGCCGGAATCCTCCTGCAGCCTCTTGTTTGAGGTGTGCCATTGGGCCTTCATGGCACGCCTCAAAGCTCTATTTTGAACAACCTCCAGTTTGTGGATCTGACTCTGACTGGCAGATCCCCAAACCGGAGCGGCGTACGTGAGGATCGGCTTGACTATGGTTTTTACCAAGGTCAGCCCGCTCCTGACGTTTAATTTCGTCCATTGGCCAAGTATCGGGCTAAGCGCGGCCATAGCCCTTTTGGCCTTGGACGCAGTTTCTTGGATGTGGAGCCCCCACCAGAGCCCCCTGTCCAGTGATCTCGGTGCCGAACATCTGTAACTTTCTGGGTGGGAGGCTCGTGGACGCGGTGGACCTGGAGAAGAATGTTGCCGAACTTTTTTGCAGGATTTACTCCGATGCGCCAAGTCCGGCACCACGTCTCCAGTTCGTCCAGAGCCGCCTGTAACTTAAAAACTATTGGGGATGGTCTTCGGGAGCTCACAAAGTATGCGGTATCATCCGCATACAGCATGAGCTGCGCCGAAGGGGACGAGGGGGAGTACGTGGGCACCGGCACGTCGTGGGAGTATAGGGTGTACAGTGTGGGGGCGAGGATCGAGCCTTGCGGGATTCCCGCCTCTATGGGTGTGACGCTCGAGCGAGTGCCTTCCACCCCCACACTGAATTTACGATTGGCGAGGTATGAGGTAATGAGCCGCGTGATTGCTGGGTCGATGCCGCCGAGTATCATTTTGTAGATGATACCCTGGTGCCAGACCTTGTCGAAGGCCTTGGCGACATCTGCCTGTTTACTATTCCAGTGCAACGTGATGTGCTCCACCAGCCTCATTACCTGTTGTGTCGTGGAGTGTCCCGGACGGAAACCGAATTTTCTGTTTTCCGGGCAACTTTTCTAATTTTTCTTTGCATAAAAACACTCATTGGACTATTACAAACATTTCAAAACAAAAACAAGGTGGAACTCGGATTACCGTAGTTCTTAGGCTTCTATACAGCTACCACTTCTGCTTGAACTAGAAAAAAGTAGAATTCGGTTGACCGCAGTTCTTTGACTTTTGTAATAGTACCCTCCTGATTGAATTTAAGAAGATAATCTTAAATAATCTGATAATCACATTCTTACACTATATAAGTAAAACCCAAATTAAAACAAGTAAATTTAACAGCAGTTGACTTTTATAACCACAATGGATTCATACGAATATGCAAAGGAAGTTGAAGCAGAGGTAAAATTTATTGCCGCGATGACAAGAACAGACAATTGGTCACGAAGTTGTTTCTTGAGACAGTTAAGACTAAAATCGTTCAAAAAGGCATTAAAAAAATACCGCGAAGATCCCATGCGGCGCGTTGAATATATGCATGCGGAGGCATACAGGCGCAGGGCTGCAAGTAAGCGTAAGGCCCAAGAAGAATTGCTCGTAAAAGAGGCAAAAGCGGCCCCCCTGGCCGCTCCCCTACCTAATAACTCTTGAACAGCTATCGGATTTAAAGGTAGAATGGTGGTCATTTTAGTAATAGTACTACTATTAAATTCACCAATCACGTAAAACCTCTATTCGATTTATTCTGAATAAAATAACGGATTAAAAAAATAATAAACCGATAATTTACTATTGGTAATATAATTTTACTATATAAGAAAAAAATACACTAGAAAATTAACTAGATCTAAAATTGAATTATGCGGACGGACGGACACGGGACCAGAACATAAGGCTTCTTCATATACTGTGTATAGAAGCCTAATTAACAAAATCGGTTCAGCCGTTCTCGCGTGATGCCGTGACAAAGGTTTTTCACATTCATTATATGAAGAAGCCTTATGTTCTGGTCCCGTGTCCGTCTGTCCGCATAATTCAATTTGTAGGTCTCATTAATTCTAATCCTAAAATCCTTAATTTTCTAGTGTATTTTTTTCTTATATAGAAAAATTATATTACCAATAGTAAATTATCGGTTTATTATTTTTTAATCCGTTATTTTATTAAGAATAAATCAAAAAGTAGTGGTTTTCCGTGATTGGTGAATTTATTAAATATGATAAAAAAATAAAGTACAAAAATATTTGGGGAGCGATTTAAGAATAATTTGCACTTAATTCATATTAATTAATCAAATCGAGGTTTCCTTTACAATTAATCCAGAAAGAAAGGAGATGTATAGAAGCCTTAGAACGGCGGTCATCCGAGTTCCACCTTGTTTATTATATAGATCACATGTTTTTGTTTTGTTTTCTTGATTTGACAGTTGTTGGCAAATTTAGTTTTTAAAAGTAGTTCACTTATGGTGGGTTTCATAAAGGTATCTTAAAATTTAAACTACGATTAAAATTATAACCATAGTTACAACAATTAAAATTCATATTGTTTGAATATTATAATCCTAGCTTGAATTTTAAACCTCTTTTGTGAAACCCAGCATAAGTTTTTTCTATTTCAAGAAATGGAATTTTAAAATAAATATTTGAGATTATTATTTGTTTCACTATATCACCAAAATTGTTTAAAAGCATTGTTTTAAGCACTTCTTCGTCTTATAATAAATTCTGAAATTATTCAATAAACTTGTGAATTCGCGGTTTCTCAAATTAACAGGTTGGCGGCGCTTTCGCTAGTTGTCATAATTAATTCGTGATTTTTAAACATGTTTAAAATGAAATTAATCTATTAAAAAGCGCTTTGAATAGTTTAAATACAATTAAATAGCAATATGTGCATTATTAACTAGTAGTGTATAATGAAAAAATTATTCACCACTTGTCTAAAATGCGTCACTTCACGTGCAACTTGGCTAAGTTATAATGATAGCCTATATGACTAGTAGTGGAACAAAGTAATTATCTTTCTTATTAATTGTTGTTATTTAAACTTGAATTTTTTAATGTATTATTCTTGTTAATGATTAGTGTTTATTCTGATATATCTGCTTTCATTTTAAAATAGCAAGAGTTCTGTATATAATGTTTTATTTTAAAATCAATGGAAACTTTAAAATTCAGTTTACTCAAAACTATCATTTTTGACTTAGTGCGTTTGTCTTGTTAGCCCACGATTATATTATATATACAAATACAATAACGTGTCATGTTCAAAAATATTTACAAATACCAAACTAATCAAATTTCACAATAATTATCCATCAAAAATTCAAATATACATGACAATATTATGATCTAAGAAATAATGTGACCGTATAATATAGTTACAATTTATTCATTTTCTTTTAGATAAGTTTACGCTTAAGCCCGGTTTCTTCAAGTTGTCGGCAGTCTAAACTGCCGTCAATACAAATTTTTTTATTTAGTAAAATGTAAGTTATTAGATTAATAAGATGAATTGACATAAAATAACTACGTTATACTTGTCACACATTCTCAATTTAATGTAACCAAATGTATTTTTAAGATATCCCTAGTGTTTTTATCGGCGAATTTTACTATAATTTAGAAAACCAAATATTTTGTCGGCAGTTTACCTATGAGTGAAGAAACCGGGCAGTAACTTTTTTTGGTACCTTTATAATTTTATATAATAACACATTTTATGCAAATAAAAAATTATAATTAATTAATTTGTAACTTGTGAAACAATATAATATATGAATTAAAATTAGAGAAATCAATATTTATTTAAGCTTTCAAAAGCGTATGCTTTCATTTTTTTTTAATATTTTTAATTTTAAAAAATATCTAAATATTTAGATATTTTTGAAATGAAAGCATACGCTTTCGAAAGCTTAAATAAATATTGATTTCTCGAATTGTTTAATTAACTTGTTTTAGTTTCAATTCATATATTAAATAAAAAATTAGTGAAAAACCCAATTGGTTTGTTTGGTACCTACCTGTTTATTTTTTCTGATTAACGTTTAAATTTTATGTGGATTTTCTTATTTTAGCAACAAATAAGCAGCGCCGATGATATAAGAAAAACCTCAATGTTCCAATTATTGGCTAAAGAACAGCACTATGCTTCTGCGCTTCAGTTTGCTGTTACAAGATTTGTTTCCTCTTTGGCTGAAAGAAGTGATCTAATTTCATCAAGTGATCATAGATTGCTTTTTCAAAATTCAGAAGAAGTGAGTATAGCTATATTATATGATGAATAATAAATAGGTATTGCAAGTTTTCAATAGGTGCCCACAGACGGACACTTTTTTCGACGATTTTGAACGCTACACTCAATTCGCATTTTACACTACCGATAGGTGGCGCTGTACTAAAACAATATGTCCGACTTACGCGGTATTAACGGCTATTTATAAAGCTACATAAATATTGTAGTTTGCGTTGTTTACATTGGAAATCGTTTTTTTTAAATCAATTTGGTGTACATTAGTTAATTTTATAATTTAAATGATAGTTAATGCTAAGTATATAAAGAAAAACTTAAAAAAAGACTGAAATACACTTATTAATTCATAATTTATTCAATGCAGGAAACTAACTGTTAAATTTTCTTTTAGAGGAAATAGCTACCGAAAGAACACCATTATACTTTCATTAACAAAAATATTTAATTATTTAGATACTCTGCCGTCTTCTAGATGTATCGATGAGGGAGAAGCAGTTTTAAATGCAAAACACCTCATCAATGGTTGTTGCGAACAATGTAATTATGTCCCCACTTTGAACTTGAATTGCAGCATAGTTTGTGCTTTGGAATATCTCTTAAACAAGAGTGTATTTTTTCGACTGTAATATTTTCAATTTCTGTAAGCAGCTCTTGATTATTGCTGCAACATGATTGATTGTCAGCATCTACTGCAGCAGGCTCTGCAACCTTATCTATAATACAGTTTGTGGTGTTTCTTATTTACGACGATGTCGTTTTGTTGGTATTGAAGTTGTGGTGTCTTGCATCCCATGACTTATCCACCTGGGTAAATTGCAAGAAGTAACAGTATCATACTTCTACCTTCCTCGAATATGATTCTTATCTATAATGAAATGATTACATTTTTTAAAATGTAGAGAACATACACGTAAGGATTGAGTAGCTGGAGTTGCCCGTAATAAAACTCGTTCCCATGCAAGTTTACGATCGATTTTTTTGATCAAATTAAAGTTATTGGTTATCCGTACTAACCTACTATTTTTGCGTGGAAACGTATAAAAACTTAAAATTTTTGTTTGGCCAGACTTGCTATGACACCCATAAACACTTCTTCAATTCATATTACTACATTAACTTTTCAGGATTTAATCCATATTGCTTAAAAAACACTAAAAACTTAGTACACATTCAAAGCGAATAAGGCGCCGAAGGCCGAATACCGCTTATGCTAGTTACCGCTAAGGACACTACGTGGCGCTTCACATTTTGTAAAACGCGAATAGCGCCGCGTTCAAAAGTGCTACAAATAGCGACACTTCGGAGCGTGGTCGTGTGGTAACCCGCGCTTAGTGTTGAATTGGAAGCGGGACCTTTCCAATTTTTCGCTGCCACCACGTCTGTTATTTTCTATGAATACGGGAACAGACGAACCCGTTTGATGATGTTTTTGGTGGCGTGTGCGGAAACGTGGGAGAGAGATAAACAAATACTTTATACAGCCCCAAAAATTAAAACATGAATAGATTTTACTTGTTTAATTTTTATTGTCAAAAAAAAGGATTATAATTTTTTTTTAAATAAACAAAATGTCGTAAATTATTTATAGAAAAAGAGAAATGAAATTCTGCCCAATTACATTTGAGCAAAAAAATAATATAAAATTACTTTGTAATTTTACCTTGACAAAAATATATAATACTTGAATTTCCGCTCAC
The DNA here is from genome assembly GCA_963170105.1 of Cantharis lateralis. Taxonomy (NCBI): domain Eukaryota; kingdom Metazoa; phylum Arthropoda; class Insecta; order Coleoptera; family Cantharidae; genus Cantharis; species Cantharis lateralis. The sequence continues at coordinate 19,925,569 of OY720629.1, forward strand.
TCCGTACCCAGACTCAGGTACACTATAAATGATAGTCTTAAGCAGTGAGAAGAAAAACAAGTGCAAAACAGGTGATGTTTCAATAGATTATTGAATGGCTAGTCAATAACTAATGAAACATCCAAGAAAAACATAAAAATAAATTATTTCGAATAAAAAATGACAATAAAAGAAGAAAACGAGAACCACTTACATAATAATAATTGTTAAATATAATTTTTTGATGATTTTACTATTTCCTTTTAGCCTTAAGTCCGTGAAGTGCTCACTTTCACTACACTAACTTGTCTTAATAATATAACATTCATTAGCATTGCAAGCGTTTTTCGATAAGAAAATAGTTTTTTAATTAAAAAAAAATAAAGACAAAAAATACAAAATGGGAAGCTGTCATTTTTAATTTTTAAGGACATTTTTATATTATGCTAAAATAGATTATAATGACGCTGGATTTCTGACTGAATTTTTTTGTTTGTAATGAAAGGTCATGAAATAAACAAAAATTCAAAATGACAACTTCTAAGTATTTTGTGTGCAGTAACTTGAAAATGAAGTAAAGTATTTTCTTATCGGAAAGCGCTGGCAATGTTTTTGCTGAAGAACTTAAACAATTTCAACATTAATAATGAGATTTTAAAGTATAACCGAATATTATGTACTTTTCATTATTCCGATTTTATTATCAATTTTTAAGAAAACTTTAATTTTAAAGCCGGCTGGTATCAAAAGTTTTGTCTTAAACCGGTTTTCAAGTTAAATGCTTCCTTTAAAATTCAATCTAAAATCAGCTGTTCAAGGAGGATAAATGAAGTAAAAATATTAAAACACAATTTTTTAATATAACGTCTATTATTTAAATAAGTACAAAAATCATATTTATAATCAGATAATAAAATTTAATAATACAATAAAAATAATAATCAGTAACAAAAATATTGTAGTCTTTTAGATATATATTACAATTCAATTAAATGTGGTATGGAGTTACAACATAATATTTCAGATTAATCTGTATAAAAGAACAAGGTACGTACGAAAACAATTTAGATACCTCAACGAGTTTTAGAGTGTTACTCTTGTTTACACTATATGCATCATAATGTTCGTCAAAATTATTTATTTCTAGCTCTTCATAAATGTAATAGTAACTTGGTGTATCAGAGTCAATATTTTTTATAATCACGTCGTTAATAACACCAAATTCAATTTCTAAAGAATTATTATCAATTGATATTGCAATATTTTTGTTATATCTGGTACCGCTTATTTCGATCCAATTACATTTTACACAATTGCTTAAAGAAAAATCATTATCTAAGTTTAAGAAATTATATAAATTTGCATAATTTATTTTTGAAGTTTTTCCAAATGTGACGGGTTTCTTATATATAAGGTCATTTAATATACGAAAGGACAAACTCAATTCATGACGCTTTGCAAGAGAATATGTAATGTTCTTTCTAGAATTAATTGACTTGGCAATAGTGGTGAATACTTTATGTTTGCCCTCAAATCTCATGCTGGACAATAACTCCAAGGGACCACACATTTCAAAGATTTTAGGATAATGAGTAACCATGTGAGCTTTAAAACTAAGGTTTTTCTTTGAAATTAACAAATATAATCTATGATGTTCATTGACCAAATCTTTTATTATCTGAGAGAATTCCTTTTGTAGCCGTTTGGCTGTAATAACACTAACTAATTTTTTTAAACAAATGTAAAATTTCCATACAATGTTATGTTTTGGAACTAGATCTCCTACCAAAACCGAAAAATATCTAGTGAAAAATAGCATTTCAGATGCAGACCAAACGCAACTTATTAGCTTTTAAATCATCTAAATAAATTGTGGGTGGTAAATTTGTCTTATTTTGGTTATTTGTAAATAATTTTATTCGATGATTTAATGTATCTATAGTAAATATTTTGGCATGAAATATAAAATACATTAAAATTGCAATAAAGTCGTACTTACATATTCCTTCTAAGACATCGTGCATTATGTCACAAGCATAATTGGTCATCACATGAAAACCTGGTATCGAATTAAAAATACATTTTTCTTTGATGCCAGTCTCCGAAAAATTATTAAGCGCTAAATCTTCTTCATAATTGTCTTTATTTCTTAGCAACATATTATCGATATTACCTGCATCACATAGGTTGTATCTCAGTGCTTTAGGTATTTTACAATGTCGACATGAATAACCGTTAAAATTCTCGATGAAGCCAAGTAACGAATTTTGGCCGAGATTGTCACCTAATACTAGTCCCAACTCAAAATAAATTTGCTTTAATTCACCATTGACAGTTATTTCAATTCCATATTCGCGTAAATATATTAATTCATCAATTAGCGTCTGAAATATTCGTTTATTGCCAAAATGTTTTCTATGAATACTTTTAAATAGCATTACCAAATTAATCGAATTAAGCTTAGACAAAAATTGTGGTGAAGTAGTAGGTAAACTAAAATATACTGCACCGATTTTATTTATTCCAGAATGCGAACCAAGTGGATTACCCACTTCAAAATCATCGAAAAAGATGAATATCGGTAACACAAATTTATTGCCACAGAATTTTGTTTTGTCTTGCCATAATTTTCCTTGAATAAAATTTGACATAATGCTATCTTCACGCTGTAAGTCTTCAACATATTCTTTAACCGAGTCAAAATATCCTGGTAATGTGAATATTTTCTCTAGAGTACTTTTTAATGGAATATAAGATAAATGTATATTTACAGCAACATATTGTTTCCTTAATCGTGTTTTTACAATTTTTCGTTTACAACCAATAACAATTTGAGATGGTTCAGTATAAAAACTACCCTTTTCTTTAAGAAATTTTATACATTTGTGTTCCGACTTCAATACATCAAGTGATTTATATCGCTCAAGAATGTCATTTATTGACGATTTGAATGCAGTGATTGAGGAATTGCTAAACAAACTGTTATTAATTTAATCGCCTATAGAAGTTAAAACTACATTTAAAATACTACTCACGTTACGCATTATCATAAATATGTGATTCCTTGGTATTTTGTTTGAGCAATATAGGGTACTAATAAAATCTAAAAATTTTAACTCGATATAGTTTTCAAAATTATTTGGTGAATTTTCAGAATCACAATCTCGTTCATACGTATCGTCGTTGCCTTGAACTGAAAAATGTTCAGAAACTTCATCAACAGTATTACTAACTTCATCAGTAGTTGAAGTTGTAAAACAAACACCAATATTATCACCATTTTGAAAATTATGTCCCATTATATGTTTTTTTAACGAATTAATTGAAGAAAAATTTCGAAAACATTTTGCAACTCCACATGGGAAGGAAATAATACCACTATGGTAGATATTAAAATGTACAAAATAACCCTTATGCGAAAACGACCGCTTACATATTATAATGCACTCCATTGTAAAAAAAATTAAAAATTAAAGAAGTTTACTTAACTAATAACTTAACTTAAAAAACCTATTATAAAATAACACTATGTACAATTTAAACTATTATAATTATGTTTGTTTAAATGTCTAATCTCTTAATAATTTCTCTTTCTCGTTAATAATATCAGAATCATAATCGTAATAAAAAAAAATTTTTAAATTGAATTTTCCAGGTAATACAAAGCATTTACTCTTATTATTAACAAACAACCCTTTTCTCTAATATTCCCTTCTTTTAGGATAACGTGAAATGACCCGCATCACTAATAATAAATAAATAAATCTCCTTATAAAACTAAATTAAAATAAAACAACAAAATGTACAAAAAAATTTAAAACAAAATAATCCTCGAATTTAACTAAATTTTATTTTAACAAAAAAAATACGACAATACATTTAAGGTTAAATTCGTACAATTATTCCAAGTAAGTTTTTCTCTTCGACACGCACCGCTGCGCTGATACCAATTATCATAACCATCCGAAACAATGAAAAATCTTGTAAAATCAGCGAAATAGTAAAATTTTATTACCTTTATTTAAAATAAAAAAGGAGTCGTCGGTCCGCCTTTTTCAAGAATTTAAAAACATCGGCGTGGGTAAACATTTATTTACGAGGGGTAAACCACGGTAAAAAATTGTGTACACCAGACTTCCTCCTGCTTCAGACTTCCCAAACTTCCCGGATTTCCCGAGACTTCCCCGGACTTCCCGGACTTCCCGAGACTTCCCCGAACTTCCCCAGACTTCCCCGAACTTCCTCAGACTTCTCGGACTTCCTCAGACTTCCCGGACTTCCTCAGACTTCCCGGACTTCCCCAGACTTCCTCGGACTTCCTCAAACTTCCCGGACTTCTTCGGACTTCCCGGACTTCCTCGGACTTCCCGAACTTCCCCAGACTTCCCCGGACTTCCCGGGACTTCCTACAACCTGTACACCAGACTTCCCGTGAGATTTACCCCTCGTTTATTTATGTATTTCTGTCGCATTTCTTTGCAACACGTTTTAAATTACAGATAATGCCTTTTAATATTTGCCTCTGGATTTCTGTGGAATTAGAGCTTCAACCGCTAATGCTGCATATTCCTCAACATCGAAACATTCCGAAATATCTGACATTATAACTAAAAACACAAATTATTGTAAAAATGTAATTTAAAAAAAAACGTTCTATTACTAACCTGTTCCCTTAATAACTGAAATAATGGTTGGCAGTCACTAGTCAGTAATACGGTTGGTAACCAATTGGCAACCAACCGTAATCTATTTTCATAAAGTATATTTTAGGAAATGTATTTTAATTTAAGTATAAATTAATAATAGATTGATAAGATTAGTTCTTAACAAGTTTAGAAAAAAATTGAATTTTAACTTACGTAACTTACGTAATTTACGTAAGTTAAAATTCAATTTTATTTAATTTTTGCTATTTAATATAATATGTACATCATTTAGATATTATATAAAATTAAATTAGATATTTTATTATAAATTAATAATATGAATAGGTACTTATATATTATTATGTAGTAGTAAAAATATTGTTTGATACTCGTGGAAAACTATCTACTATATTTCCAGTTAGTTTTCCTAACTTTATCGAAAATATCTATTTCCATGTTTTCGTAAAACTCATTTTTTTCCTCTTCGTCTTTCTCTTCTGTGGGTGCGTGAACATTTATAAAACGATGTTTGCTTCTGAGTCTTATGTAGCACATTCTGTCTGTTATTGGCTTAAATTATATAACCGCTTGTTTAATTCTGTTGTGGATCATAAAACCCGTTCCAAATCTTCTATTTTCTCCTCCACTTCCAAAGAAAGTGTACTCCTCTATATCGTTTATCTCGGTTCCTCTTTGTTTAGTCTCTTGCAATGCTATTACATCGACATTATATTTTTTTAGCTGTCCTATCAAAACCCTCATTGCGCCTTCCGTGAACGTTCCTCTGACATTCCATGTTGCTACTCATAAGGTTTCCATTCCATTTTTTCCTCCAAAGCATCCGTTTTTGTTTGTCCATTTCATCGCTATTTTGTCATAATTGATCCCAATCCCTACGCTCACGATCTATGAAGATTCTACCGTATCCCACCTTTGCATCCCTTCCTTTGCCTTTTCTAGTTTCGCAATTTCTCTCAAATTAGCTTGCATTATTTGTTCTTCTTGAGTCAGATCGTCGTCGATGTACTTATTTGTGCCTCTTAACTTTGTTTTTGTTTTCATTATTGCAACTTTATCCTGCCAAGAGTTCAGTTTTACCCGCACAAAAGGTTTATCAGATTTTGGCTTTATTACCTCCGCTGCTTATATTGCCAAGTTGAGGTTCAGTTCTGTCTCCAAAAATATTTCCATCTCATCTTTACCATCGCTTCGTTCATATTCACCCCCATTACAATTATGTTATTCTTTTTCTCCCTCCTCTCCGCTTGATTTATCCTACTTTCGAGTGTTAAAACTCTTTCCTTGAGTCTTATTTTCTTCCTTTAACATCTTGATATCTCTTTCATAAAGTTTTTGTCCCTCCTTAATCTTTTTAACCCCAGTTAGCAGTTGTCTCATCATATCCTTTAGCGTTTCCATCTCACCGTCAGTGATACTGGGCTTTTTTACTGGAGTTGTGACGAATTTTTTGCTTCTGTTGTAAATATCAAAATCACCCCCCCGTCGTTGAGCTCTCTCTATCGTATTATTGTTCTTTATACTACCCTTCCATTAGACGCGTATAAGTTAATCACCCGGGGCAACCCCTCGGAAGCGAAAATCCTATTTAGCAGTGAACGATTATATTATTAACAATAAATTTTGTATTATCCAACGCCTCAGGCTGTGCAACCCAGAATACCTTTTCGTTATCTTTTTAAACTTTCTAAAAATTAAATACTTCAATAACAGCAAATATTCTTTTTCCTCACCGATTCTATCATTTCTCTGACATCCGTATCTTCACTCCTCATCTACTTGTGAAAAACCTCTTTACACAAAAGATTTTATGATCTCCACTTTTAAAAACACCACTAATTACTCTATCGTAAAGCAGCCATGTTTACAGTACCAACGTTGACGTTATCTCCATATCTTATAATATCAATAGATTTTATAAAAAAATAAATTGGAGGGGTGTTATTTCAAAAACGTAAAAAAAATGTTGGGAAATTTCAAAACCTCCCATTGATGGACGATATCGGTCCAGTAGATCTCGAGAAAAAATTATTTTCGAATTTTCTTTTTTTTATATCTGGCAAAAAAATTTATATTTTGAACTAAAAATTTGTTAGTTGAATTTTGAACGACACTTACATAACATAAAAGAATAACATTTTCATGTGCTTATCCGGCTATGCCCTTTAAGCAGAAATATAACTGGTTCTTTCAAAACCCGGCCTTTTCATGCATATCACACGAACCAGGTCCGTGCGCAAGGGGGAGGTTTTGTGGTTTCAAACCTCTCCCATTGCATATTTTTAGCATCTAGGTTATTGGTTTTGTCGAATTAAAAACAAGTTTACTTCTGCCACACTCCTGAAGTATTGGTAGTATTGACGTAAATACGTTTTGTATATTTGAAAAATTAATATAAGTACTCAATACAATTATTTAATAATCTTTATTGATTTATTTATTTTACAATTTTTTTTTCATAACCCTCCCCATGAATAAAACCTGCGCACGGGCCTGACACGAACAAAGATACAACCGAGAATACTTGAGGGAGGTGTACACTATTTATTAGCTAATTTATTAATTGTGTTTAATTCAGTATATTCTAATTTCAATCATCAAGCTATCTAGCAGAAGTTGTAACAATTTGTTTAATTTGTTTCAGATTCTCCAAATTACAGAAGATATTTTAGATAGCATAGTACAAGATGAATCCAAACTTCATCTGTCGTTTGTACTACAAATTTATCATATTAAGTTGCATGAAATTATTTTGGCTTATAAACGATATTGTTCAGGCATTATCAAAGCAGATTACATTTTAGTTAATAAAACCAGAAATACAAATTCTGATTTCGTTAGATTTATACAAACTCCGGCTATCCCTAAGAGAAAACCTGATATTACAGCCTTCATACATAAGCCTTTAGAACATTATCGAGAAGTGTTAAAAATACTAAATACTATTTTAAGTAATACAAAACCCAATAACGAAGAATTTTCTTTAATTAATAAAATAGTACAAGAAATGCAGGTAAAATAAACAGTAACTCTTATTATTATAATTAAAATTACACCAATCATTTACTTTTAGACAGCATATAGAGAAATGACTGCTGAAGCTGGTTTAATGGAACCGATGGGAGAAGGTCGTCCATTATTGTCCGTTCAAGATTTAGAAAACCGATTAGTATTCACTAAATGCAAAGTAAGTCGAGAAGTAACATTGGTAAAAATGAAAAGAGTTATAATATTGGTAAAAAGGTTGTGAAAAATTAAGTTTTGTGGTAAACAAAGCATTTCATGTATCTTAATTTTATCCTGAGTCCCGTTTCTGACTGAATAACCGATGATATAGCTATTTATTTAACCCAGCAATGAAATGTAACATTTTGTTCAACAAGTTCGAATTTTTAAGCACAAAAGGAGCTCAAGCTTTTTCTCGCTTCTGATGTTAGTCATACTTATCAATATTTTAGAAAACCTAAAAGATTATCTCAGCAAATATAATATGACTTCGTTCTTTTTAAATTGATAAGTAAGTAGCTTGTAAATTTTACTCAGGCATCATTTCATTTTACCAATTGAACTCAAAGCAATCTGTCGTGAAAAAATCACGAGCGTCTTTGATTTTAATGCATTGCTAGCCACGATGCCTTCGTATTTACAATGCAACTTATCAACTTATCTTAATGCATTTGGAATTTCTTTTTCGGTTACTGTCAATCTTTTAAGAGCCTTCCCTTCAAAAATGGGAAAAGATTTCTTTAATTATTCTAAAAGAGCAAAATTTAAGCTTCCTTCTAAGGTGAAGATAAATAAAATCGGCTCAACGGTTACTTCACAATTTAATTTTTAAAATCGACTTTTTGGTAAATAGTAGCTAAATACGCTTACGAACCTGTGGGTTCGCGTAACTGGATGACTTGAAAAAAGTTTACGTTCATGTTTGCATTACTAAAGCTTTCTGTTGATGGTACGTGTGCGTTACGGTACACTTAAAATCCGATTTTAAGTGGGGAGAGAGCGTGTGGTTCATTAACTGCAAGCGGTATCCGTGGAAACATTGTTCGAGTTCCTACATTATCGAGTGCATTTGCGATCCGACGATTGTGATAATTCACACATGCGAAAAATCTCGCATCTCAGCAATCTCTCATTTTCGTCATTTTCGAGTTCCGTTGCGGCCCGGGGATGATTTTAATGAGTTTAGAACCAGCTAACTACAGAGGTTGCCTAGTATATAAAGAGCTTCAAAAGAAAAGATTCCCTACATTACGTAAAAAACAAATCATCAATGAATCACCAATTGAAACTAACAATCATGAAATAAATATAAACTCATTCCCACCCCTACCAAAAACTAATAGGAACCAAGCATCGCAAAATAATTCCTATGCTCAAAGGACAGCAAACGACACCCAATATCAACAATATCATCAATCCCCTAATAATCTGCAGCAACAAAATGCCAGTAGGTATGCTACAACAACCGCAAAATAACCTCGACAGATGCTTACGAAGATGATGGAGAAGATGGACAAGATGCTCGATCTTCTTATAACGATGATTGGGAAAATGTATTGGAAAGTAACACCAAACTAAAAATTTCCATCTGGAACGCTAACGGTTTGGTCAATCATGGCCAAGAAATTAAATCTTTTATTACAACTCATAATTTAGATGTTATTCTCATTTCAGAAACACACTTGACTACAATAATACTTGTCTGACCAATAATATCGTAATTTTAAATTATTATACGTTTCCAGAATTCCGTTATGGTTATTAGAATGATATTCGTGAATTACGTTATATTGGTCATTTGGTTTAATTAAATATTTGGCAAGGATATTACTTCTGATGATTTTTACTTTATTATCAAATAAATGTTTTGTTAAATTTAGGAATTTTGGTTCTAAAAGTTTATCTTGGAAATAAATACAGTACATGTTTGTTGGGTTTATAATTTCTTTAAGAGCTTCCGATACATTTTGTATTTCATTTCCTCTTATAATTGTAACAATATAATTAAATTTAGAAAAAGGTCTTTCTAGTCTTACGTTAAATTGATCTCCAAATTTTAGAATGATACGATAACTAAATTGGTTAATTGGTTTATCCGTAATGGGAATTGTAAAAATAGGTTCTTCATGTGCCGTGTGTTGTGTATTTTCGAAGTCATCGTCCTGACGAATCCCGTTGGTTAATAATTCGTCAAGATCTTCAAGCGTTAAGTTGGGTTCATCGTCAACATTTGGAAGCGTTGACAGAAGGTCCAGCATGTCATCATCAGTTGTTTCGTTGGCATTAATTTCTATACGCGATAAAGCGTCTGCTACTAAATTTTCTTTTCCTTTCTTATAATGAATTTTGTAGTCAAATTCTTCTAATCTTAATCTCCATTTAACCAGCCTCGAGTTCGGATCTTTTAAGGAAAATAGCCACACCAGCGGTTTATGGCCCATTTCAATTATAAATTGTCTTCCAAAAACATAAGGTCTAAAATGTTTTGTGGTTTCGACGATACCTAATAATTCTCGTTCTATTGTCGAATAATTTCTTTCGGCGCTATTAGCGTCCTCGAATAAAACGCAATTGGTTTATTATTTTGGGACAATATTCCACCAATCGCAAAATTAGATGAATCTGTGGTGATACGAAAGGTCTTATTAAAATCTGGGTACGCTAATATAGTGGCGTTTGTCATCAATTCCTTGCAATTATGGGTTGCTTGCAAATAGTCGATATTGTTTTCGTTGATTTTTGCACCTTTCTTAAGACGCTTAGTAAAGGGTTGAACGACTTTAGCAAAATTTTGAATGAATCTCCGATAGTATTCGATTAGTCCTAAAAATGCTCTAATTTCTTTAACCGATTTAGGAAGGGGATATGCTTGAATAGCTTTTATTTTGTCTGGGTTTGGTTTAATACCGCTTGGGGTAATAATGTGCACAATAAATTTTGCACAAAAATTCGGACTTGTCGATTTGAACCTTGAAATTATATTCTCTTTTGTCAAAAATTTTGTTTAGGTGAATTAAATGTTCATGAAGGGATTTTGTAAATATGACGACATCGTCCATGTATACAAAACAGAATTTGTATAGATATTCCCTTAGGACATTGTCCATTACACGCTGAAATGTGGACGGGGCATTCTTCAGCCCAAAAGGCATTCTTACGTATTCCCAATGCCCATTATCTACAGTAAATACAGTCTTTTCTATGGAATCAGGGTGTAACTCTATCTGATGGAAACCTTGCGCCAAATCCAGAGTTGAAAAATACATACACTTTCCCAAAAATAATCAAGGATTTCCTCGATTCGGGGGAGGGGGTACTTGTCCTCTACGGTCTTATCATTCAATTTTCGATAATCGATCACGAGTCTCCATTTGCGTTTTCCACTTGCATCTATCTTTTTTGGAACAATCCAAACAGGTGAACTAAAAGGGGATATACTAGGACGAATTATTTTATTATCTAATAGCTTTCGAATTTGATTTTGGATTTCCGACTTTAAATGATGTGGGTACCTAAATGACAAAATAATGGAAGTGGATTTTCGGTCGTAATGATCTATCTACTGATAGATACTCCTCTCACATTACGCTATCCAAAGATTAACGCGGGGCTACTGCAGAAGCAGCCCCTCCAGCCAAAAAAACATACATGCAGATGGTCTAGCCACTGCATGGACCGCAAGGTTTTATCGTGCAACTAGTTTCGAGTTTACTCCGAAGAGATTACTCTCATCAGGCACGAATTAACCCGCAAGTGCTCAATGCAGGAACAAAGACCTCCGCATAAAAGTATGCAGTTGAAACTTTCGGAACCGCAACTGCACCCCACGTCATCTTGGAACGCATGTGAGAGGTTGACAAGCGTCCTGTATTACAGGCATCTATAACCGCAAGCGATTCTCTCGTCATCTATTGGCGCCACTACGCATATTTAAATGAAAACAAAATGTCAAAGTTTGAAAAATTCAAACTTGAACATATCAACGACCGTTGTTTAATAACAAAATAATGGAAGTGGATTTTCGGTCGTCATGATCTATCTACTGATACATACTCCTCTCACATTACGCTATCCAAAGATTAACGCGGGGCTACTGCAGAAGCAGCCCCTCCAGCCAAAAAAACATACATGCAGATGGTCTAGCCACTGCAGTGTAATCTCTTCGGAGTAAACTCGAAACTAGTTGCACGATAAAACCTTGCGGTCCATGCAGTGGCTAGACCATCTGCATGTATGTTTTTTTAGCTGGAGGGGCTGCTTCTGCAGTAGCCCCGCGTTAATCTTTGGATAGCGTAATGTGAGAGGAGTATCTATCAGTAGATAGATCATTACGACCGAAAATCCACTTCCATTATTTTGTTATTAAACAACGGTCGTTGATATGTTCAAGTTTGAATTTTTCAAACTTTGACATTTTGTTTTCATGTACCTAAATGATTTTCGGTAAACTGGATCGTTATCTGTCGTCCTAATTTTGTGCTTCACGGCATTGGTGAAACTCAAGTCGCAATTTTCGTTATAAAATATATCTTTATATTTTTGGCACAATTTTAGAATGTTTTGTCTTTCTTCTGAATTTAAGTGTTGTGTGCGGATGATGTTTAAAATATTTGAGTCCGCAAGATTTGAATTTGGTCTTTGATTCATTTCAATATTAATTATTGGATTTACGTCCACTTGTTGTAAGAAATTAATTTGAATCTCTCTATCTTCTTCTATCGGGACTGTACAAAAACCGTCTTTAGCAATAGCTATAGATTCAGGGATGCAATAATTATTTACAATTAATTCGGGTATTATGACTTGTCCGTTATCTATATTGACCGGAATCGTGGCGTGTGTTTTTGCTAATTGACTACAGGGTATAAAATTACTAGAATTTAGTTCCATAAAAAATGGAATTTTTAGACCTTTAATTTCTAAAACGTAATTTTCATAATTAATTTTAGCGCCTAATTTTTCAAAGTCGTCACTCCCTATTAACGCGTCGAACCTATCGTGCCATTTAATTACGTGACATTCAATTTTTTTGTTTATTCCGAATTCTGATAAAATAGGATAAGACACATTTTCGTCATTGGATTCTATTCTGTTAAAACCTTTTACTGAGAAGGGTTTTTTAAAAATTAAATTTTTAAAGTATTTGCGAGCCGTCATCGGGTTCATGATCGAATTTGAAGCACCGCTGTCTATTAAAATTTTGAGATTTAAACTTGGAATTGAAATAAATGGTAATATAGGTTTAATGTTTATTGAATTTAAATCTATTGTTTTTCCGAGGCGTGTATACAAAAATTTTCATTCTCCTCTTGATCTTCAAAATTTTCAGCTTGCTCAAAGTTTGAAGCGAGGTTTGCAATTTCGTCTCCTTCGAAATAAAATTACGCGGACCGTAACTTTGGAAGTGATTATTCGTTCGATTTTGCGGTTGTCTAAAAGTATTTCTAGTTGAAATTGACATTGGGGTAGGTTCTTGACGAGAACTATTTCCTATTACTTGAGATGATATTATCATCTTATGATAATATCATAGAAGGGAGAAGGGGGTTAGTTGTTACAGGGGCTAGTTGTTACAAGGGCAATAACTTTATTCGCATGTGTGTTGGTACACCATAATTACAATTGAATATTCCCCTATTCGAATGTATCAAACGTTTGTTTTCACTCTGAAGCGTATTATCGTGAAACGGTAAGTGATTTGCTCAAACTAGTTATAGTATTTTAGAGCCTATATATTACTGTTTTGTTTGCATTAGTAACTTTCTAAAAAATTAAACTAATGCTTGCAAGGGCAGAAACATATAACCTTTTTGGTGACATTGGGGCTAGTTGTTTCAGTGCTTGTGAGGGATGTTGTTACTGTAAAAAACATAAGACCAGAACCAAAAAACATTCCAGAATTCCAGAATTACCATCTGAAGAGTCAGAAGAGGAGGATGAGCTCTGCGTAATATGTTTGATACCATTTTCTACCTCAAGAAATGCTGATTGGATTCAGTGCACTAGCTGTAAAAAGTGGGTACATGTTTCTTGCTGCAGTAGTGACGATTTCTATATGTGTACTCATTGTATGTATGTCTGATACTGATTAATTTAAAGCTATTAAAACACAAATACTTAACTTTTTTGGACTTGTACCTTACCTATCAGTAACAACTTGCCCCACAAGATGTAACAACTTGCCCCGGTATGGGACAAGTTGTTACACTTTGCATTGCTTGAAGAAAACAATTGTACACCTGCAGACTTTGCATTTTCTACCAATTAAAAATTACAGGTGTACAAAGGACATTTTAGACTACAAAGTAGCTTTTTCAGAATTTTATTAAAGGATCTGGGCAAGCGTGAAAAAAATAATAAGTTAAAATTGTAACAACTAACCCCCCTCTCCCTACTATAAAAATTATAAAAACAATAGGAATTTCAATAGTGTTTTTTGTTCTAGTAATCCAAGTAGAAGGTTCATAGATTATGCTCACATAAAAATTTCAGCTTAACTCTATTTAACTCATACTTAAATTCACATTGTTAACTAATATATACACAAAATGGTTAGAAAAATACTCATGTCTTCCAAATAAAACTTATATTATTATTATTATTAAAAGCTGTTACATTCAAATTGAATATAGCTATCCTGTGTCCAGGATTTACAAATCCGTTTAAAGGGGTGGATTAGTCCCCATAAACATCTATCAATATTTACATGAGCAGTTCTTCTCTCTTCGTGTCGTACATCGCCTCTACAGTTTCGAGTTTTTGATTGCTCTCCAACACACTCTGTCCTGAGCTCTCACTCTCCAGTCATCAATACCGATCACCCTTATGCCACTCATAACTTGGTCCCACCACCTAATTCTGGGTCTTCCTCTTGCTCTATCCTCATGTGGTGAGCATAACGTTATTTTCTTTACTATAGTTTTCACTGTCTCGCATAATATGGACCAACCATCTGATTCGTTGTTACTTGGCAAATTTTGTTATGTCTTCATTTTTAAATTCATTTTCTATTTCACAATTCTTCCATGGTCTATACTCTCCATTTCCATTACGCTTTAAGCCCAGAATGGTACGTAGCACCTTTCTTTCAAATATCTTTAATGATTGTACATCTAACTTGGTTAGGTGCATTGTCTCCGCAAAATACATCACAGCCGGTCTGATCACTGTCTTATATATTTTCAACTTTGTGTCTCTTTTCAGATTCTTATCCTTCAACAGTTTTTTATTTGCATAGTATGTTTTATTGCCTGATTGAATCCTTTTTCTAATTTCTTGTACTCTACTGTTGTCGCCGCTTTTACCCGCCATGCGCAACCAGCGCACCAAGCAGTTGTCTTTGTACCGCCACAACGAGCGCACGTTTTAGCTCATGTATTAAATAATGTTTTTCAACAAAAGTGTTTTTATTTTGATATGAATATCCGAAAAGAACAGCATCATACAGTCCAATTCATCGAATAAATCGTCAAAAACCCTACATGGTCCTTCGAGCCGGATTTCATATTCGAAATTGTTGAAGAAATTGTACGTACAAGCGGACAGCTCCATTTTATAAAGTTAAAAGGTATGTCCATTGTTCATAATCTCCTATCCTTCTTTTCAACACAGTTATTAAGTGCAAAGAACTCAAAGGTTAAAAAGTTTGGTTTCGCGCCTAGCGCATATTATCTACAACACGGTGCTTGTTTATCTTGCAAAGCTATTCAAGGTTGCAAAGCATTTCACGCGTCGCGTTTTCAAGAAATTCCTTTCTTATCATCTCAACTTGCATTAGCAAATTTTATAATAACTACTACACTGTTAAAATTAAATTTATATTTTTATAATTCATATTGTTTAAATCATGGAATCATTAAAAAACAAACGTCGGTCAATTAAGTCAAAGTTGACTAGATTTGAAAATTTCGTTAATAATATCGATCAGGATTTGATTAATAACGTAAATGTTAATGAACAAAGGTGCACTGAATTGCAAGAGCGTCTTGCAGTTGTCAGGTTGTTACTTGATGAATTTGAATCAATTCATAATGATATTCTTAATCTACCGGAACATACGACTTCCGACTTAGGTCAGGTTGAAGAATTTGAAAACAATTACTTTTCAGCAATCTCAAATGCAAAACATATAATTAGTAAATTAACCGCGTCTGTAGTAAGTACAAGAGCGAGTACTCCGGTATCGGAGCACTCGAGATCAGGCAGTGTAGGCTCTGGGAATTTTGGCTCACGTAATTATCAGAAAATCAACTTACCAAAAATTAATTTAGTTAAATTTTCTGGCAAAATTGAAAATTGGTTGGAGTTCAAAGCTATTTTTCAAAATCTCATTAATGATAATTTGGATATAAATGATATTCAAAAGCTTCACTATCTCAAAGGCAGTTTGACTGGGGGGGCTTCTGACGTAATCCAATCTTTGGAATTCACTCCCGAGAATTTTAGCATCGCGTGGGAAACGCTATTGTCCAGATATGATCAACCTAAGCTCTTAATTAAAAATCATTTAATGTCCATTGTAGAAATGGAACCACTAAAACGAGAGTCGTCACAAAAATTACGCCAGATGCATGATTCACTTTTCAAGCACACAAGTGCTGCGAAATCATTAGCAACTATGGAACAGTTATTTGAGGCAATGATTATTTACTTAGTTTCATCGAAGTTAGATTCAATCACCCTACGTGAATGGGAAAATGTTTTAAGCAAAGGAGACCACGATATCCCAACACTTGAACAGTTTAAGAAATTTCTAAACGGTCAAGCAAATCTTTTGGAAAATATAGAAAAGAAACAAGTAAATATTGAAAGGCCTAAAGTTCATGTTAAAGCGTTGGTCGTGCAAAATTCACTATGTGGATTATGCAACCAAAATCATCATTTATCAAAATGAGATAAATTCGCGGAATTAACTCCTAAAGAAAGGTCCAAGAAAGCCCAAGAATTAAAGGTTTGCTTTAATTGCTTGGCAAGGGGGCATTTTACTACCAAATGTTCCTCAAGTTATAGGTGTAGAAGATGTAAGGGTAAACACAATACCATGTTACATCAATTTCAAGAAACAACCCAGGCTTCTCCGCAAGGGGACCACACTAGCAGGTCTGCAAGCCCAGTTGAGAGTGTTCAAGTTACAACAGCTTTGTGCGTAGGCACAACGCAAGTTTTATTGCCCGTGGTTTCCGCAGGAATATTAGATTCTCGTGGAACAATTCACAACGTTCGAATTTTGCTCGACTCAGGCTCACAGTCTAATTTCATATGTAAAGAGCTCGTCAATCGTCTAGACTTACCTACTAAAATTGTTAATGTTTCTGTTTGGGGATTGAATAAATCCAATTCACGAACTAATTTAGGATGCGACCTGGAAGTGAGAGCATGTCACTCACCATTCAAAATAGCACTTTCATACCTCGTAATTGATGAAATCACTGGTTTAGTACCAGGGTTTACTGTTAATCGAAATGATTTCAAGATTCCGGATAACATTAAATTATCTGACGCAAATTTCGATCAAGATGCTAAGATCGACCTTTTAATAGGTTCAATCGCTTTCTTCAATTTATTATGCATGGGAAAGGTAACCTTAGGTCCTAATCTTCCTACTCTGCAAAATACAAGATTTGGATGGACCATTGCTGGTCCCATCAGTTCGGTACAAGACATTGGTCGAGTGCAATGTAACACAAGTACTTCTTGCGAGGTGCAGGAGTTACTTACTAAGTTTTGGGAGACTGATTCGTATCCCCAAGAAAGGTCACTTTCTATAGAAGAAAATGAGTGTGAAACTCATTACGCCAAACATACTCGTAGAGACCCTGACGGTCGTTTTGTTGTCACTATTCCTTTCAAGCAGCCTATTACAGTCCTAGGTGACTCATTAGCTGTAGCCACAAAAAGGTTTCATGCTCTGGAGCAGCGCTTTCAAGCTAAACCAGAGTTATCAATTCGTTATCACTCCTTCATGAATGAGTATAAAAATTTGGGCCACATGTCATTGTGCAACCCCAAGGAAGAAATTTCGTTCTTCTTACCACATCATGGTGTTCTAAAAGAGAACAGCCTAACCACGAAGTTACGTGTTGTTTTTAATGGTTCGGCGCAAACCACTTCGGGTCATTCCCTAAATAGTATTCAAATGATCGGTCCCACGATCCAACAGGATCTATTTACAATTTTAATACGCTTTAGAGAGCATCGATATGCTATTTCGGCGGACATTGAGAAAATGTACCGACAAGTTCAAATAGAGCCTTCTCAAAGACCCTTACAAAGAATTCTGTGGCGAAACGCGCCCACGGACGAGCTGCAAGCCTACAATTTAAATACGGTCACATACGGTACGGCTTCGGCATCTTATTTAGCTATTCGCTCGCTAGTTCAGTTAGGCTACGATTGCCAGAGTTCAATGCCTAAAATTTCGCGCATCATAAAACAAGATTTTTATGTTGATGATCTACTCACTGGGTGTGATAGTATTCAGGAAGGCATTGAAATTTGTTCTAAAACATTCTAACTAGTGGTTGTTTCAATTTGAAAAAATGGATTTCTAATGAACCTGAGATTCTTTCAAACATTTCAAACGATGATATTCATCCAAGCGTCCTTGAGTTTGGTGAACATGAAAATACGCGAACTCTTGGTCTTATATGGTCATGTCAAACAGACCACCTTATGTTTTCAATTTCCATCGCAACAGACGACACTGAAGCAACGAAAAGATTGATTTTATCAAAATCATCTCAAGTTTTTGATCCACTTGGTTTGCTGGCACCGGTTACAATAATCGCGAAGATTATTATGCAAAGGTTGTGGATGGAACGGTTGTCATGGGACGATCCGGTTCCACCTGACATACAAACACGATGGAGTTCTTACACGCAAGAACTCACTGTTCTCAATGATGTGCTGATACCCAGGCACGCCGTTTGTTCAAATCCAATTAGAATTGAACTACATGGATTTTGTGATGCTTCTCTCCAAGCTTATGGGGCATGCATCTATTTACGCTCGATTGACAGCGATCAAAAGGTACACGTTTATATTCTGTGTTCAAAGTCAAAGGTTGCACCTTTAACACCTATGACTGTTCCCAAACTTGAGCTTTGTGGAGCGCTTCTACTTTCTAAACTTTGCAATAAAGTTTTAAAATCTTTAAATTCAAGAATCGATCAATGCTACTTATGGACTGATTCTATGATAGTACTTGGATGGCTAAAAACCAGTCCAAATTTGCTAAAAACATTCGTGTGCAACAGAGTTGCAGATATACAAAGATTGACCCAAGAAGCAATCTGGAAACACGTTTCTACTAAAACTAATCCAGCTGATATTCTATCTCGAGGCGCCAACCCTCAATTTTTAAAAGAATCCACACTTTGGTGGAACGGTCCGCCGTGGTTGTTAAAAGATGAAAGCGCATGGCCGGAGTTCAATCCAAGTTCATTAAAATTGCCAGAATTTAAAAGGAAAGATACTCAATCTTTCGTGGCAATTAATCAAAGTTGTTTCTTATTCTCAAGATACTCAAGCCTAACAAGACTTGAACGAATCACTGCTTATTTATTAAGGTTTAAAAATAATTGTTATCTCAAAATTGAGTCGCGTCAGTTTGGACCACTCACTACCCATGAATTGGCTAGGGCTTTAACCACATTAGCTAAAATTGCTCAACGGGAATCGTTTCCCAATGAACTCAATTTGTTAAGTAATTCAAAAGATTTAAAGGCATCTCCACTTTTAAAACTTAATCCTTTCGTACATACAGATGGTGTGATACGCGTGGGAGGTAGATTAAAACGCTCCTTGTTTTCATATAATAAAAGACATCCTATTGTCATTGATGGAAAACATCTATTTTCAAAATTGTTAGTCGAACGTGAACACGTCCGAATGTTACATGCCGGTTCGCAACTTTTATTGTCATCTATCCGTGATAAATTTTGGATTACTTCAGGAAGAAATCTCACCAGGCAAACTGTTCACAAATGCGTAAAATGTTTCAGGTTCTCGCCGAGAACTCCTGAGCCAATTATGGGCAATTTGCCACCTGATCGTGTTAATCAGGGTCATCCTTTTTATGTTGTTGGTGTTGATTACGCAGGTCCACTGCTTATAAAGGACCGTCGCGGTCGCGGAGCCAAAACTTCCAAGGCCTATATTTGTTTGTTTATTTGTTTTGCGACAAAGGCCGTTCACCTCGAACTGGTAACGGACCTTTCAACAGATTCCTTTTTACTTTCCTTCCGAAGATTTGTCTCCAGACGAGGCAGACCTTCGCGTGTTTTTTCTGATAACGGTACTAATTTTGTAGGCTCTGATTCAGAATTACGAGAGTTATCTAAATTTTTAAAGTCCAATGATAAGGTCATTCGTGAAAAAATGACTTTTGAAAATGTTGATTGGCATTTTATACCTGCTCACAGCCCACATTTCGGTGGCCTGTGGGAGGCAGGGGTAAAATCATGTAAGCATCACTTGAAACGTGTTGTGGGAAATTCTCTTTTTACCTATGAAGAGCTTTGCACTTTCCTCATTCAAATAGAGGCTGTGTTGAATTCACGTCCTCTTACTCCTTTGTCATGTGACCCCAATGATCTAGAACCCTTAACGCCTGGACACTTTTTAATTGGAAGACCATTAACGTCGTTACCTGATCCTGATGTTACACATGTGGTGGAAAACCGTCTCACTTTATTTCAAAGAGTTCAAGCTCTTCATCAGCATTTTTGGCGGAGGTGGAGCAAGGAGTACATCTCTGAGCTGCAACAGAGACACAAATGGAAACATCACCGCTCGGATCTTCAATTGGAAACGTTCGTTCTCATCAAAGATGACAACTTGCCACCCTTTAAGTGGAAAATGGGAAGAGTCGTCGAAGTTCACCCTGGTTCCGATGGCATTAGTCGTGTTGCGACAGTGAAAACTTCTAATGGACTAGTTCGTCGTGCATTTAAAAAATTGTGCCCATTACCAGTGCGTGAGTGAAAATCATCAGTTGTTTTGTCACTTGATTTTCTTTGTATTTGTATTTTGATTGTTTTAAGAACTAGATTTAAGTTTTTCTACCTTTGAATTTGTGAAATATTACTTTTATGTTTTTTTCATTGTTTTGAAATAGCTTCGCCTTTTCAAGGCCGGGGGCATGTCGCCGCTTTTACCCGCCATGCGCAACCAGCGCACCAAGCAGTTGTCTTTGTACCGCCACAACGAGCGCACGTTTTAGCTCATGTATTAAATAATGTTTTTCAACAAAAGTGTTTTTATTTTGATATGAATATCCGAAAAGAACAGCATCATACAGTCCAATTCATCGAATAAATCGTCAAAAACCCTACAACTGTTGTTTCTGTTTATATGGATACCCAGATAGCTACAACTTTCTTTTTCCTCTATATATTCTTTACCTAATATCAGATCGTTTCTGATATGCCGCAAGTTCTTATCGCACTTCATATATTTGGTCTAGTTGAAGTTCACCAGTAGACCCATCGTCTTTGCTCTTCTTTCCATGTCTTTAAAGGGTTCTATCAGTTTTTTTATTGTTCTGACCATTATGAGAACATCGTCCGCGTAGGCTATCAAATGCCCTTCCTTTATCGCTAATGTTCCTTCGATATTAATCCCATTAATTACTTTCTCTAGTACTATATTAAATAAATTTGCTGACAGTGCATCGCCCTGCCTAACTCCATTGTTCACCTCAAAACATTCTGTTTCACCTATTGATGTTCTTATGCAGGATGTTGTGTTCTGAAGTGTCATTTTTGTTAGTCTTATGATCTTTGTTGGAATATTCATTTCTTTCATTGCCCTGTACAGATCGTTTCTATGAACCTTGTCGAAGACCTGTTGAAAATCTATGTTGTGTTCGGTGGCTTTTTCCATTGTTTGTTTAACCATATGTATTGCCCCTATTGTTGATCGCCCCTCGGTGGCGGTGAATCCAAATTGATAGTCTCCAATTTTGTTTTTTATAAATTGTTTCAACTTTTTATGAATCGCTGCCGACAGTATCTTGTATGTGGAGTTAAGCAGGGCTATTCCTCTGTAGTTTCTACACTGTTCTGGGTCTCCTTTCTTTTTCAGAGATATTATTATACTTTCTCTCAAATAAAATTTATAAGTGAAAATAAATGATATTTTAGTTAATAATGTATTTAAACCAAAGTACTACATACCTTCGTCAGAAGAATCCATAGTAGTTTTTTTATTTTTCACAAAACACAACAGAATGGCAATGCACAGAACGGTAATGACAAAATTGCAAGCACCGAGAAAACAAGTAATTAGTACAAGAAATTATTTCCGACTCCTTAGTCCTCAGTGTTCACCTTTGAACAGCGCGTGGCGCGGGTAGGTTAGAAGCGTAATTAATCCGTTATCGTCGATGGGAGGGTCCCATTGTCTTTTGATAAGTATAATAACAGGGCGGCGCTCACGTTTCCCCAGCGCCCCAACTTAAAATGTAAGATATTTCGCGAACCATGATGACAACACAAACGAAAATAATTAATACACAAACGTACACAAACGATCGATACCAAAATTGACCCAAAATTTGCGATGGGCGGCGCTGGGGAAATGGACCTTGTACAACACCCGTATGTGCGCCGGTAAGTGGTCAATTGAAGTTTTGAATAATTTTATAAATGCGTTGTGTTGGTTGAAAAATGTTTGTAAATCGAATATAATTTGGCGTTTGGTGCCTGGAATGGCATCGCAGCGTTGGTCAACTTGTGCATCATCGTCACCCGTAAAGTATTTATAAAAATTTATGTTCAGCATCCGAAACGGGTAGAAATGAACGAATACGGTGGTACATTTTGTCCTTGAATCTTGAAAGTAGCCATGTACTGATCCTTAAAAACTTTGTTGGCTCCAAAAGATGTCATTTGGAACGCCGAATTATACTTGCGAATGCTTTTCAAAAAATGTTTGGAATCAGGCGAGCCGCCTGACAGCAATGACAACAATGGATCAGGTGGTGGATGCAATGTCGGCAATTTAGCTTTGCCACTCGCGCAGCACATTCCTGGTGTTTCATTGTTGAACTTAAGGGAACCGCAATGCCCACAGGCCTTATCCATTTTGCCGATATTTACACTGGGATGCAAAATTTAATCGTAGTTAACATCATATTGAAATGCAGCAAGATTCAAATCAGCATGTACTATTCGTAGAGATCGAGTAGATCGTAAACGTTCATTTTCAATTCTTGCCGCATGTTGGTCTTCTGATTCTAATGAGCGTGACCGAGTAGCACGTCGTTTCGGCGACCGCAGTTCGGCGACGGTCAATTCGGCGACACCAAGTTCGGCTATGGTAGTTTCGGCGATTCCAATTCGGTACCGGCATTTAGGCGATTCCGATTCGGCGACAGAAAATTCGACTACGTCGATTCGGCGACGGGAGATATATTTAAGTGTTAAAATTTATTAAAAAAATTTATTTTTTATTTTTAAATTGAATATTTATTTACATACATCACAGATATCATAATATACTGCAGTGTCCATTCAGGAGCTTTCCAATACAAAGATCATGCCTTGTACACATATGCGAACACGAACGCCGAACCGATCGGAAGTCGCGTTCGCGAGCGGTTTTCGCGAACAGAGCTCCGAACATTTTCAACGAACACCACTTGTTAATGGAAGTTACTCACATTTGCTTTATTATTTTATAGTATTTTCTACCGTAGGTCAGTAATATTAAACAGGCTGTTTCATAATATTTGTTATTATTTCTTAGACAACACTAGTTTAATGTTATAAGTTTTAAAATATTAGAACAAACGTACCTCCACGATTTTCTCAAAAACACTAAGATACAGATTAAAATTTTAACGCAAAAATTTGTATAATATCGTCATGGACCGACGCACATTCTATGTTCAACATTGCATGTTAGCAGTTTTCAAATGCATCAAATATTTTTTCAAAAGGAATCAAAGTTATATATTTTAAATGAGAATAAACATTTTTATTATCCTATTGGATAACGGTAAAAATTAAACGGTAAAAAATAATTAAAATTAATTACTTTTAAAAAAAAAATTATCATAATGAAGAAATTCATTGTTTTATTTTTATTGCACAAATCCATGACCTACAGAACTTCGTTGTCTTGAGTAGGTAAGTTATGAATTAAAAAAGGTTTAAAATTTTTCTTGAGAAAAACTAAATCTTATTATTAATTTCAAAATCAAATGTTGCGAATTTTTCCATAATACAATAATTAAATGAACCATTGAAGTATTTCTCTATACGAAATATTAACTTAATGACGAAAATCACAAACTGCACTAAGAAATGTTCAGATTTATTCGATTTAATAAAAGCAATGATAATTAAAAGAAATTGTGTCTGAAATCTTTCACACCTGTTTCAATTCGTAAAAAAAGTGTGGAGATAACTATTTTGGATTGAATTTTATCTGTAATGCCCCGGGGTTCGTAATTAAAATTACAAACTGGTATTAATTGGTCACTGCCACCACGCCTATTTTTCTTTTTGGGGACGGGATAGACGAGCCCGTCTGCTGGAAATTTGGTAGTGTGGTCGTTCTAGAAGCGCAGGAATTAACCCAAACAAAATCTCTCGTTTGTAACACAAAAAAAAAACAATAATAATCGTTTTGTTTGATTTATTAAAAATAAAAAAAAATTAGAATGAAAAATTACGCTGTTTACAAAGATCTGAAATAAAAATAATTAATTAATAACTCAAGTAATATTTTGTAGCTATATTGAATTTAATTTAATTGTGAAATGTTCATTAGTTGAGTTTTTAATTTAATTGCACACAAAATTTATACATAATATTTTTGCACCCTAACAAAATAAGCTCGACTCAATATAATTCTAAATTATTGTTAATTAAATAATCGAACAGTTTGTTCTTTAAAAATTTGTTTTTACCTTAATTTGCTGTTGGCACTCAAAAATAAAACTCACGAAATAAAAAGAAAAAAAAAATGATAGGTTGCTCTAAACTAATGATTTAGAATGGAATTGCAAAAATGAGATTCACACACGCTTAACTCAATTAGGCAATGGTAAAAAGGCAAGTGACTATCAATGGATTCACATCGGCTATTTATTTAAAAATCGACATGTTTGAGGGGTGTTTTAGGGTTCTCTATCCCTTTTTTAATTTGGCTAGAAATATTTCTAAGATCCCCCGTATAATCTCAAATTTACCACATGCGACCACCATCATAGCGACCACCTGTGAATTTCGGGTCACTTAGGTAATGAAAGATTTTTCCTAAAACATGCAAGTTTTAAAGTCAAGGGTTTTTATCTTGCAAATCTACTTTAATTATTTTTGCCAAACCATTGATCTGATTTTTATTGGGTTTGCGGCAATCTTATTGAATAAGTTTGGTAATTTTGCATATTTAATTTGAAGTTGATAGTACTTGATTTGGCGAAGTTAAGTTCCTTAAGGGTCAAAATGGCTAACTATACCCTCCATTATAAAATGTAATAACTGTCGATAATTAGAGATTTACGTTTCCCTTAATTCGGTCCAACATCAAAATATTTACTTATCTACGGTAAACATTCGTACAGACTTTTCAAAAGTAGTATTATGAAAGAAATTTTACATAGTTACATCTACAATATACGGGGTTGATTCGTAATGTATTGGTAGGATTAATTCGTAACATGAGAAATCATTATTATTTTTGCAGCTTAATATAACATGTACATCATTTAGATATTTCATTAGATTCATAATGTATTTTAATAAAAATGTTGAAGGCGGTTTGTTACATATCCCCCTCCTTTGAAAAAGAACGTGTGTATTGGATGCACGCGTTCCTTTTCTTACAAAAAAAAAATTAACAAAACGGCTTCAAAGAAATGTTGGATAAAAAAAAATATTAACAGTAAAAGTTATGAACTAATTAGGTTTTAAGTAGAAGTTTGTTTCATAAAAAAAAATAATAGAATTGTTCAACAATTATAATTAAAAAGAAAAATGTTAGATATCGTGGTAAAAGAGTAACATAATATTAATAATTTAATTAAGTTAAACAACAAGATTTGCTTTTATAATGAAGAAGCTAAAAAAATTAAACACGTTGAATATAACAAAAAAATAGAATTGGTAATTAAATTTAAAGACAAGTTAAATTATGCTTATGAGCTATAAAATTTTCATGTTTTAGTATCAAGTTTACCATAAAAAAATTGTTGTCTAACGATATCGAAACCAATTAATAATAAAAAGAAAATATAGGAAAATATATAATTGACTAACAGAGCTCTCATCTTGTCGTTTTTCACTTTTCACTTCCCCTTTTTTTTTTTTTTAACTTTCGAAACAGTTTGTACTTTGATGGTCGCCAATTCGGGTCGTGGCTGAAGTTCGTCGGCTACGATACTAGATAATTGCAACGGTTGCTGTACTTCTTCCTTGTGATGAAATGATTGTCTTCAGGTGAACTATATTTTTGGATTTTCTCGTAAATATTTATGATTACGTAAGATACTATTCCACAAAATATCGTTATGACGTAGTAGTTTATTTGAGAAAAATGTTTTTCTACAATGGGTTTTTGCTGATTGCTTCAATGAAATTCTGACTTTCTCTAAATGTTATTTTAAGCTTTTTAAGGAGTCGATGTTGATATGTTTTAGGTTGGTTGGCTTGAAGTCTTTGATGTGATCTTGGGTTATGTTATCGCAATAATGCACTATTATTGTTGGTAATTGACTGTTGTGTTGAATTCTTCGATTATACTGTCTTGATTTCCTAATAGATTTGTTTTCCAAATATGTATTGAACAATACTCGATTATAATTAACATGATGGACTCCGTAATTTTCGTTTAAGTGTTTGTATTATCTTGAAACTGTTTTGTGATAGTAGTATAGGCATTACGATTCGTAAACGCCAATTTCCATGAAACAATTTTTTTGCAGTTTGTTTTGATGTACCCTGGTGATTCTCGATATCTTAAGGTTGGCGTTGCACTGATGCACTCTGAAGGAAAGAAGTGTTACGAATTTTCTTCCAAAATTGCTGACTGTGGTAATTCATTTTTATTATGACCTTTCATTAACAGAATAAAGCCTGTTGTAATTCAACAAAAAAAAATGACCTTCGCGTAATTACTGGGTTCGATATTGTTAGATTCAATATAGACATCGTCCTATTTCACACATAAAAGTTTATACAAAAAGAGAAGATAATCATGATAATAGCAAAATATATATAAAAATTGTTGTTTGAACAAGAATTGTAAAAGATAAAAAAAAATTATATGAGATTTGTTTTGATAAACATCTATGTATTATAAAAGAATAATAATAAAAAAAAATTGTTTTGTTTAAAACCTAAGATTTTTAAAAATTAATAAAAATGATATAAGTAAAAAAAAAAATTGTAATGTTTAAAATCTAAAAGTTGAGAAATATAATAATCTAAAAAAAATATTCATGCATACAAAAAAAAGAATGAATAAAAGAAATGTTTTAGCATACACAAAAGAAAATTTATGAATTGTTCTAAACTGAGAAAAATCAAATTTTCTGAAGACAATTCACTAGCGCACATGAGGTGAGGTCCTGTAGTTCACTGTTGTCCACGTTCGCGTTTGTTCGATTTCCGCACTAGTATTTAATGTTTTTTTTTCACTTGAATTTATTGACTTTTTTGTTTTTCATTGAGATTGATCGATTTTCGCACTTTACATTATTTAACTTTTTGTTCAGATTGAGCGATTCTTACACTTTGAGTTTAATTCACTTTTTTTTTGTTAACAACTGTCTTTCACGCACTTTTTGTTTTGTATTTTTCTTTTACGCGCACTTTTCGCTTTTAACTGTTCTTCGCGAATTTTTTTTTGTTAGTAGTAGTGAAAGTCGGGAATAATGTTTGGTTTTGCGCGTCTTTCCGATCGTCGTGGTGCGGGATCTGCTTCTGGAGTTTCGGGTGAGGCTTCTTCTTCTTCATCTTCTTCTTGAGGTGATAATTCTTCTCTCGTTGGGGAATTTGCGGGTTCATTGTTTACTGGCGGTTGTTCAATGTCGTTTTCTGTTGGTGGTTCATGTATTTCGACCGGGGTGCGTTCGGGTTGTCTTGTACGTCTGGTGGTGGGAAAATAAAAGTACGGAACTAAATTTATCGGTAGTTCGGATTCGGGTTCTGGACTGTTCTCAGAATTGTCGGTATCTATGACTTGTTCGTTGTTCTCTATAACCATCTCTTCTTCTTCTTCCACTCCGCATCGGTAGGGCTTCAATCGGTTCAAATGTACTACTTGGTCTTTCCTGGTTCCAACTTTTCTAATTCGATAATTGACTGGGGAAATTGCCTCTAATATTCTGAAAGGGCCGATCCAGGGTCTACTTAACTTCTTTGATACGCCCACTTTACTGGCTTCTTCGTGCAAATAAACTAAGTCGCCGATTAAAAATTCGCGGATTTTCGCTTTACGATTAAAATATTTGGCGCGTTGTTTGCTGCTTTCCGCCATCACTTTGTTTACGTTAATGTAGGCTTTGTTTAGTCTGGTCATCATTTCTGAAGGATAATTTGTGCTAACATCGTACTTTACTTTATTTGCTTTGATTATTTCATCGTAGGGTAGTACCATGTCTCGTCCATGTAATAAAAAGAATGGCGAGTGACCAGTTGAACTGTGAATATGGGATCTGTACGCCATCAGTACGTAAGGTATCCATTCGTCCCAATCGCGTTGCGCTGGTGAAACGTAACAACTTAATATATCTTTGAAAACGCGATGCGAGCGTTCAATTACTCCATTTGACTGTGGGTGGTAAGCCGTTGTTTGGATTTTTTCGATCTGAAGTAATGTGCAAGTTTCTTTGAATAGTTTTGAAACAAAATTCGCGCCTTGATCTGTGATGAGCTGCTTAGGCGTACCGTGCCTACAAATTATTTGAGTGACGAAGGCTTTCGCGATTGTGTCGGCTTTTTGATCTGATAGAGTTATGGCTTCCGCGTACTTGGTAAAATGATCTTGAAATGTAAGGAGGTATTTGTTTCCGTTATCTGAAGTGACAAAAGGACCTACAATGTCCATCGCGGTTCTTTCAAAGGGTTCGTATAACTTTGGAAAATCTTGCAAAGGTGCCGGTTTAAAATGAGGTGAAGTTTTACGTTGATTACATATATTGCATGCTAAAACATAGTCATTGATATCTTTTCGCATAGTAGGCCAATATAATTTATTTTGTATGAATTTGAACGTTTTGATTTGACCTGGGTGACCTACGAATGGGGCGTTATGAAAATCGTGAATTGCTTTATTTACAAAAATTTTGGGGATAACTAATAAATCTTGACCGATCGAACTATCTTGTTTGTAGAGTATACCGTCTCGATCTAAATAATATGGAAAATCTTCTTCTTCACTTGGATCGATTTCGCTAATTATGGATTTACAAAATTCATCATTGTCTTGCATTTTTTTCAGGTAATTTCTATCCCAGGTGGGTATCATCGGGGTTTCTTCTTCATCTTGTTCGATTACGCATATGGGGTAATTTGATTGTGTATTTTCGCAAATTTTTATTTGAACTGACGTGGTTTTAAATATGAATTTCAGCATGTGAATTACGGTATCTAGGTCTAAGTCGTCGATTTCGTTTTTTATATCGGGTAGGGCAAGTTTAAAAGTTTTATGTTGCATACATAAATTGAATAAGTTAGTGAATGATTCGAACATGATCTCGTATGATGTTTTTAGGTAGTGTCCGTTTTTGATTATTAAATAATAAACGTTTCTTTCAGGCAAATTAAGGGTTGCTATTTCGCCTATGTCTTTGTTTTGCGCTTGTAATTCGGGTGTACCGTCGTATAATTGTTTAAATTCTTTCGCTGCGCCTGTCAAATTATTTAAGTTTTTTGATGTGAAAATAACTAGGGAATAATCTTCGGGAATCGCGGTCAAAGTAGATTGAGTTTTTGTTATTAAATGATTATCGGGTATACTATTATTTTTAAATGATACATAAAATTCTTGCAAATTTGGTTTTTCGAACATGTGAATTCTACTGAGGGCATCTACGTTACCGTGTTTCACACCTGGTCTGTAGGTGACTTCAAAATCGTATTCTGATAATAACAATGACCATCTAGCAAGTCTAGACGTCGCTTGAGTTAAATTCATGATCCATTTTAATGCTCTGTGATCTGTAATGACCGTAAATCGTCGTCCGTATAGAAAACATCTGAATTGTTTAACTCCGAAAACTACTGCAAGGCATTCTAATTCGGTGACTGTGTAATTTTTTTCGGCTTTTTGCAATTTCCGACTTGCAAAAGCGATGGGTTTTTCGTAGCCATCTCGTTTTTGACTAAGGATCGCGCCTATTCCTGTTCCGCTTGCGTCAGTTGATAATATAAATGGTTCTTTAAAATTTGGGAATATTAACACGTTTTCTGAGGTTACTGCTGCCTTTAAATTATTTATTGAATCTAATACTTCGGGGGTAATTATGAATTTATTTTCTTTTCTGATTAAATTTGTTAATGGTAAAGCTAATTCTGAGAAATTCTTTATAAAGCGCCTATACCAACCTACTAATCCGAGGAAGGATCGAACTTCCGATACATTTCGCGGTATTGGGAACGTTTCTAAACTTTTTAGTTTTTCAGGATCGGGTTTTACGCCTTCTTTGGTGATAATATGACCTAAATATTTTACTTCTTCCGCAAGAAAGTTACATTTACTGGGTTTAAGCTTTACGTTTGCTTCCTGTAATTTTT
Source organism: Cantharis lateralis (assembly GCA_963170105.1). Lineage (NCBI taxonomy): Eukaryota > Metazoa > Arthropoda > Insecta > Coleoptera > Cantharidae > Cantharis > Cantharis lateralis. The sequence continues at coordinate 19,955,966 of OY720629.1, forward strand.
TAAAAACTAAAGTTAATCTGCGCAAATGTTCATCTACGTCATTGGGACTGTAAACTATGATATCATCTAAATAAACTAAACACAAAATTCCTGTTAATCCGGCAAGGGTTACATTCATAAAACGTTGGAAAGTCGCGGGGCTATTCATTAAACCAAAGGGTAGTTTATTATACTCATAATGACCAAATGTTGTAGTGAAGGCTGTCTTTTCCTTGTCCGCTTCTTCTACTTCAATCTGATGGAATGCCTGAGATATGTCGAGCACGGTGAATAATGCTGATTCGTGGAAATGCTGCTCAATTGTTTCATGTAGATCAGGCAAAGGAAAAAAATCTTTCTTGGTCACAGCGTTCAGAGCGCGGAAGTCGATACATACACGTACCTTTGTCTCACCGTTTGGAAGTGGCTTGGTTACGATGACTACTGGGGCTGACCATGGGCTGGCCGAATTTCTGATGATTTTTGCATCTAAAAGTTTCTTGATTTCTTTTTCTAAAATTTCCCTTTGATGATAGGGTACTCGATAAGGTCTCTTGGCTATGGGGGGTATGTTTTCCGTAATTATCCTATGCTTTACGTTGTGCACACTTGTCAAAATTTCGTCGTCGTTAATAAAAATATGCGAATAATGTGAAATAAGTTCCTGAATGGAGCGTGCTGTGGTTTTATCTAAATGGTCAAGGTTAATTTGAGACAGAATTTCTTCAGTACTACTTGTTGATTTATTTACCATATTAATTGTTTTGGCAAGTTTGCTGTTTTCTAATCGTTCTTGAATTACTATATTATTTGTTAATTTACCGATTTGAACGTTGGCTTTCAGTATCACGTCGTATTCATTTGGGTTGATGACCCTTGTGACCACATTTGCGTTTGGGTTGTTCCTAACAACTGCGCTGGCTAAAATTAAATTTTGGTGATTATTGTCGTCCTGTTCGATCAACAAATTTTCGTTATAATTGTTCCTTATCAAAGCGTTTCCTCGAAAAAATTTAATTTGAAAGCATTGTTCGCTTTCCGTTCGTCGGGGTATCACTACGTCGTTTTCTACCATTAGGGTTCCTATAAAATTTTTACCTTCAATTGAGTTGTATTTATCTACCTGTTTCATTATGCAATTATTATCCTTTTCTTTGTTGAATCCATTGTTTTCCAATTTGGCTGCTTCTGAGTTGATTTCCGGGAACTTTTCTAAATTTTCGTTAATTTTCGTACCTTTGTTTCGTACCATCTTGTCACTCTTGATTACTGGGGTTTCTTCTGATTTATCTGCACTCCTTTGTACCTTTGATTTGTACCGTTTTGTTTCATTCGCCATTTGCGTTACCTCTGCTGAGTACTTTCCTAAATTTTTGTTACTTTTCTTACCTTTATTTTGTACAACCTCATTACAATTACTGATTAATTTACCTCCGCTGGGTTTAAAATTTTCTTCGATATTCATACCTTTATCAATTAATTCTTCTAAATTTTCTACATTTTTCGTATTTTTGTTTTCTAATGTTTTGTTACGCTTCATTACTGGGAATTTGTGATCAGTGGGAAATTCTAAACTTTCATTTTCTCGTACCTTTGTTTCGTACCGCTGTGTTACGTTCGTTAATTGCGTTACCTCTGCTGGGCATTTTCCTAAATTTTCTTCATTTTTCGTACCTTTGATCCGTACTGCACTGTTACATTCGCTGCTTGCGTTACCTCTGCTGGGTATAAAATTTTCTCTCCTATCTTTGCTACAACTTCTAAATTCATCACAATTGCTAATTGCATTACCTCTGCTGGGTATAAAACTTTCATTTTTATCTTCAATACAACTACTAAATTCATATTTGCTCGTGGCGTTACCTCTGCTGGGTTTAAAATTTTCCGAATTAATTTTTTCACTACAACTCTTAATACATTCGTTTTCTAATATTTTGTTATTTGCACTGCTAGCATTACCTCTGCTGGGTTTAAAATTTTCAAAATTCATCGGCTCTAATTGCTTAGGTTTTATTACCGTCATGGCCGTACTTATCTCATTATCCCCCTTTCTATCTTTAATCCCTATCATTTGTTCCCACGTTTGTTCCCTTACTTTCCCAAAATCAAATCTAATATAATCTGGTATGAAAGGTTCTACTACCTTTCCTCGAATGCCGTGTACATCGGTACTCGAATACCTTTTCCTTATTGCACCTTGTGCTCTTTCACGATTAAGAAGTTCTTGGGCTAAAACTTCCTTATCACCTACGTCCGTGATGGTTTCAATTAAATTACCAATATCAGTTGATGGAGCGCTTGACTCGCGAGTTTCAAGCACCTGGGCTGGCGTTGGTGACCTAATTTTCATTTTCCTACCTAAAGATGAACTTTTCGCGGTATCATGACTAATGGAACCGTTTCTTTGACTTTTGATTGGTTTAACCCGCGACGTCTCGCGAATCTCCTCTCTTTGTCTCGGTATGGCTTCAATTGACTCGGTACGGTCATCCTCACCTTCAGACAATATTCCAAAACGATTAATCGTAACTAGTGGTTCAATAGGATGATGAAATTTTTGCACGCGTTTGTTACAGGTGTTTTTATTGTTTTGTTTTTTAAAATTTTCGTTATCAATTTTCGTTAATGCCGTTTCATAATTTATGTCGGTTTCTTGTTGTCCCCTATCTTGATCTGTACAACTTTTAAAATCATCGCCTAACTGATTTGTTATTAAAAATGTTTCATTTAAAAATTTTAATTCGTTAGACTGGTAATCAATATTCGCGTTAAATGTCGATAAAAGATCTCGGCCTATTATGCCGTCTGCGTCTAAACATAATATCACATACTACAAAATTAAATTGAAATAAATTTGAACGTTTCGGAGTTCCGCCTATGACATCTAAAGTTCCTAAAATTGAATGTTTTTGACCGGAGATGCCTGTCAAAATTATTTCTTCGTCTGGTTGTTTTAATTTTTTTAAATTTAATATATCTGATTTAATTAAGCTAAGGCATGAGCCTGTATCTAACAATAATCTGCAATATGTTTTATTTAATATTATTTCTACTATGCAAGGTGTTTGTTTACTAATTGAATTATTATTGGGTATTGAATAAAAAGGAGTGAATTTGTTGTTTGAATTGACGCGAATATTTTTATTTGATTTATTTATTGGGTTGTTGTTGGTCTGGCTACCGTACAGCGGGGCTCTTGCACGGCTCCTTCCGAGTTTAAAGATTGATTTTGATTAAGAGGCGCATTAATTGAATTTGAATTATTGGCATTATTACGCGCAGGGTTATAATTATTGTAGGTCGGGCGTTGATTGTTACCGTAATTGTAATTGTTATTAAAATTTCTGTTACTATATCCGCGATTGTCCCGTTCAAAATTCGTTTGATTGTAGGAATAGTTTCTTGGATTAAATTCGCGGTTGTTCGCGTTAAACTCTCGGTTATTTACATACGTATTTGGGTAATTATTGTAATTTCTCTGGTACGACACATTTTGTTTTGCATTGGGGTGCATGTTATACATTGGTCGTTGATAATTAAAATTTGAATTATTATTATAATTATTATTGTTACTTTGTCGATAATTATTATTAAAATTGTTGTAGTTAGTGCTGAAATTTCGAGGTTGCGTATTGTTATTATAGTAGTTGCGGGGTCGAGTCGTTTCCATTAAGTTTGGGGGTCGCGTTTGCTGCGTATCGAATTGTGTTACATTAATTGGCGTTATTCGCGTTTTAATTATAGAGTCGTTAATTTCTTGCATTTTTGCGATTTCTTCCGCTTGGTCTAACGTGGTATCGGGATAACGCATGAGTGTGACACCTATTTCCTTTAAAATTTCTTTCTTTAACCCTATTTTGAATTGTGTGATTAAGGATTTCGCGGATTTAAACTTTATACCGGGTTTTTCTTCTTCTGTTGCATTTACCAAATCTTCACTTAGTGCTTTACAACCCAGCATTTTTAACCTCATAACAAATTGAGACACAGATTCATCACGTTTTTGATAACAACGATGTAAATTGTTAGCAGCCTCTCCTGGAATTTTTAATTTGCTAAATTGTTTTATGATTCGCGATTTAAATTGTTCATAATTTAGTCCTTCTAGTTCGGGATCAGATTTTAAATATTTTAACGCGGTGCCGTTTAACCTATATTTTACAATTTTTAGGGTTGTTGAGTCGTTCCAATCTTCTAGTGCTTGAAGCGCGTCGATTTTTTCAAAATAATGTGTTGGATTTGAAGTTCCATTGTACCTATCGACGGTGCCGGCTAACATTCCTAAACTTACGTTCGGTGTCACTGGGCCAATGTTGACCGTGTGGATTGATTCATCGTCGCTTTCATGAGGGGTTGCCATTTTAATTTAGCAGTTTTAAATTTTTAGAAAAAATTAAAGAATTGGGGACTAATTTATTTACGTTTTGATGATAATTTACGATAATAAAAAAAAATTGTTAGTAACAATTAATTAATTACAGTTATATTTATACGAAATTTTCAATTAACATGCGCTAAAGGGGTTAATTATACGAATTATACAATTATTACGTTTTGAGTCGGCCTTTAAAGAAAAAATTTTTAATTGAAGTTTTATGCTTAGTGTTCTGCTATTAATAAAAAAAAAAAAGATTATAATAATTAAAAGTTTTGAATTTAAAAAAAAAATTTTAAATTAAATTGTTGAAATTTACTCAAAATTTTTATTTTGAATTTTCACTTATTCTAGTAAGTAGCCTACCAAACTAGATAAAAACCCAATTTTGGACTGTGGATTATAAGTAAAAATTTTTAATTTTTTTGGAACAAAACAATCCTTATTATTTCACAAGCGAGAAGTTTATGATACAATAAAGTTGACAATATTCCATTAGATTTCGTTTTAAAAACTGTTAAATGAAATAATTTTAATGTTTACTAAAATTTGAAAAAAATAAAAATTACCTAACATGACGATTAATTTTTGTGAAAAAAAAGATATATTTTCGAGATTTACTTTAAATTTGATTAAACAAATAAACGATATAAAATTTATTCTTTTGTGCCAAAAATTTTGAGATTTGTTTGGTTTAATTGAAATCCGTGAAAGAATTCCTTATTTTACCTAGATTCCACCGCTTTTGCCACCACTGTAATGCCCCGGGGTTCGTAATTAAAATTACAAACTGGTATTAATTGGTCACTGCCACCACGCCTATTTTTCTTTTTGGGGACGGGATAGACGAGCCCGTCTGCTGGAAATTTGGTAGTGTGGTCGTTCTAGAAGCGCAGGAATTAACCCAAACAAAATCTCTCGTTTGTAACACAAAAAAAAAACAATAATAATCGTTTTGTTTGATTTATTAAAAATAAAAAAAAATTAGAATGAAAAATTACGCTGTTTACAAAGATCTGAAATAAAAATAATTAATTAATAACTCAAGTAATATTTTGTAGCTATATTGAATTTAATTTAATTGTGAAATGTTCATTAGTTGAGTTTTTAATTTAATTGCACACAAAATTTATACATAATATTTTTGCACCCTAACAAAATAAGCTCGACTCAATATAATTCTAAATTATTGTTAATTAAATAATCGAACAGTTTGTTCTTTAAAAATTTGTTTTTACCTTAATTTGCTGTTGGCACTCAAAAATAAAACTCACGAAATAAAAAGAAAAAAAAAATGATAGGTTGCTCTAAACTAATGATTTAGAATGGAATTGCAAAAATGAGATTCACACACGCTTAACTCAATTAGGCAATGGTAAAAAGGCAAGTGACTATCAATGGATTCACATCGGCTATTTATTTAAAAATCGACATGTTTGAGGGGTGTTTTAGGGTTCTCTATCCCTTTTTTAATTTGGCTAGAAATATTTCTAAGATCCCCCGTATAATCTCAAATTTACCACATGCGACCACCATCATAGCGACCACCTGTGAATTTCGGGTCACTTAGGTAATGAAAGATTTTTCCTAAAACATGCAAGTTTTAAAGTCAAGGGTTTTTATCTTGCAAATCTACTTTAATTATTTTTGCCAAACCATTGATCTGATTTTTATTGGGTTTGCGGCAATCTTATTGAATAAGTTTGGTAATTTTGCATATTTAATTTGAAGTTGATAGTACTTGATTTGGCGAAGTTAAGTTCCTTAAGGGTCAAAATGGCTAACTATACCCTCCATTATAAAATGTAATAACTGTCGATAATTAGAGATTTACGTTTCCCTTAATTCGGTCCAACATCAAAATATTTACTTATCTACGGTAAACATTCGTACAGACTTTTCAAAAGTAGTATTATGAAAGAAATTTTACATAGTTACATCTACAATATACGGGGTTGATTCGTAATGTATTGGTAGGATTAATTCGTAACATGAGAAATCATTATTATTTTTGCAGCTTAATATAACATGTACATCATTTAGATATTTCATTAGATTCATAATGTATTTTAATAAAAATGTTGAAGGCGGTTTGTTACATATCAAAGACGTAAATTCATCTTATCCAACTTATAATTTGCAATCAACAAAGATCTGACGTCAAATAAGTTTCAAGATCTACAGAAATTTTTATGTGCGTTTTCGGAATGCCAATTATAATATTAATTAATAATTGAGATGAATGAAATATTGAAAATTTTCAATTTGCACATTGCTGTAAATTTTCGTTACCTTCATTAAGGTAGTATATCCGTAAAATCACTTTTTTATATATTTTCATAAAATTTTGGGATTATATAAGAAATAACCTCTCGCATTATATTGCTGAAATTCGAAATTTTTGACGGTTCAATAAAGGAAATATTGGCGATTAAAGTTTGAACTTTTTGCATGGGTTAAATGTACCAGTTGACTAAAAGTTACACATTTCACGTCATAACTAAAAAAATGTTCTTTTGATTTTTTTAAAAAACTACTAATTTGTATATCAGCTTATCACAAATATGTTGAATAAAAAAAAAGGTTACTGACGGTTTTGCTACAAAGATAAACATTTATAAAATATGCACAATTAAGCTGTGCTCGGTTAGTAAAGGGGCATGCCAATGAGCGTCTGACAACGCTGTGCAAGTAATTTGACGGATGATTCGCATAGATAAGAGAATATTATAGATGGGCAACTTTTCGATATTTTATAAACCTTATTAGCGCGCAGAAAAACTGATTTAAGAAGCAATATCACAATTTATTTGGTTAAACCCAAGTTAAACCAGTTGAACTTTTAAACAATTTGCACATTTTTTTGCGCGCTTCTAAAGTTTTTACATTTAGGTTTGACACATACGACATACATAACCTTAAATTAAAATGTGACACAAAACGCAACGTTGCCATACCTTTCGTATGTATGCAGTTGAGCGTCAATATCAATGCATTGTACGAATTTAAAGTACACTCACAGAAAAAATAATGATTTCTCTCTCTCTCTTTTTTAAATTATTTTACGTTCACACTGGAATTTAATTTTGTATCCGATTGTCGCGGGGAAACTACCTTAAGCATAAAAAGAATAATGTAGCTACCATAAAAAATATACCTACGCACAAAATAATAATGTGTTTTTTTTAAACATTGAAAGAAAAGTACCCAAACAACTAATTCTTTGTATTTTTAAATTTAATTTAAAACTTGAACAAAAAATCTCGGCAATCTCTTTGAATGTTCGTCGAAATACCGACATGAGATGGATCGTTGAAAATGCTCGCCGAAATGCAGATTGTTATTGTAAGCGCGATAAAATATGAATGAACCTGACGTCACCTTTCTCGAGTAGTGTTCGGTTCGGCGTTCTAAGCGTCAATGTGTACGTGTCTCTTTGAGTGCTCGCTGAAATTTGTTGCAGACTTATGTTGCAAATTCGCCAAAATGATTGTCGAAATGACGTCATATCCGTTCGGTTCGTTACTTTGCGCGCCTGTGTGTACAAGGCATAAGGGGTTTATACGATGACATCTTTAGAGCAAATAAGCGGGTTGTATTTTTTGAGTATTTCACTTAAAGATTACGGAATCGTACAAATTCGACCGTTTAAGCATCAGTTATCAAAACTTTTACACTTTAACCTTATTTTTTGGGAATAAGGGCCAATTTCATAATAAATTTTAAAGGAAGCGTCAAATTTAAAACCACTTTTAAAGCCAAATTGATCAATTTGATTGGTTTATTTTGTCTTAAAAGCGGTTTTAAATTTAACGCTTCCTTTAAAATCCATTATGAAATTGACCCTTAGATAATATAATGAAAGCAGAAGAAATTGCTTCGAATATTTTGACGATGAAGAATTTTTGAGAAGATATCGCTTGCCAAAAGATTGTGTTCGAGAATTAGCCAATTCTATTGCACAAGAAATTACTTAAGTTACTAATTGGTTAGCGTTATACATAAATTAAAATTTTCAATAATTCAAACTTGAGAGCCAGGTTTAAAAGAGGTGATTTTAAAAGTTACGCTATATTCGGTGACTCCGGATATGTTGGGTGAAGCCGTATCTCATAACACCGCTTAGAAATCCTGTAACTCAAGCCATGTTCTATTTTTGGTTTCGCGCAAGTTCGCACTTCTAAAACTACCAATATAAAATTACAAAAACTCAAATATAAAATTTACAATTTTTAAATACAAAATTTACAAAATTCATATAAAATTAAATTTTCAATTTACCAAACAGGACAATATATTATTTATTTCTAATTTCGTACATAAACATGACATAAACGCATATAATTTGACATATATTGTCATGTATTTTTGTATATAATTATGTAAGGGGTAGTTTTATTTTGATTATGTTTGTAAATTGTTTGTGTAACTTTCTGTATAAGTTGTCTTCAGGGGGTAAATATCCAGAAAAATTTATGTACACAAGACTCGGAATTCCAAAGAATTCCAATGATTTCCAAGAATTCCAATGATTTCCAAAGAATTCGAAAGATTTACAAAAAATATTAGGGATTTCCAAAGAATTCCAGTGATTTCCAAGAATTCCAGTGATTTCCAACGATTTCCAAGGGAATTCCAACGATTTCCAAGGGAATTCCAACCACGTGTACACAACTTTTTTGGGATATTTACCCCTAGGTTGTCTTTATTTTAAATTGTTTATGTTGGTATTTGTTAAATGTGAAACTGAGCTTTTGGTTGCCGTAAGCCAACGCGTATGGACGCGTTGAAAAACGCGCAATAATTTATTTTGAGTCCATATTTAGGCATATCAATTTAAAATTTAGATTTTTTTTAAATAAAGTTGAGTGATTTTTGAAGATATGGTATTATTATTTATATGGAAATTAAATTCGAAACCAGGGATTTAGTTATTTTTGAAAAAAGTTTATCGCATTTTTATGGTGCCGAAACCAGGGAGATAAAATTATTGTATAATTTACCGCATTTATATGGTACACGAAACCAAGGGATCGAATTGCAGGACCTTAAGATGATCAGTTTAATGACGCCGTAACCCAGAGTGCCGGTAAGATTAAGAAAATAAAATTAGAAATTTAAAAATTCAGCCATTTTAAAAATATTCAAATGGTATAATGTGCTAAATTAAATTTCGGATAAGGATAAAATTTATCAAATGAACCAAACTTACTATAAAATTAAATTAAAAATTTACTTTTGAAAACTAAAATTAAAATTCAACGAAAATTATACAATTTAAAATGGAGGAAATCTTCAAATTAATGAAGGAAATGTTGGATGAAAATTTTAAATCGGTAAACAAAAACATGAACGAAAAATTTGAAGACGTAAACAAAAACTTGGAAGACAACAAAAAACAATTACATCAAATCTATAAAAAATTGGATATTCGCGATTCCAAAAGTTTATGCACCACTGCACGGTTGTTTACCATGATACTGTGACTATAAGATATGATACTATCTGTTCTCAAATTCGTCCGTCTCCGCGCATGACGTCACTGGAACGTAGCATTGACGATTCCCAGAAATGCATTATAATTGCATGTATTTCTACATTTTTAACGCAGTTTTTAGTAATAATGATATTTATACTATGTAATTGATAACTAATTTTTGTTGCTATTAAAGTAAAAAACTAGAACATAATATTATGTTTTATTTTTTTAATAATATTATAAAACTACAACATAATTACACATCCATAAAAAAATAAATTTTAATATAAGTAGATATGTTAATAATGACTTTTACTTTGGTTAATTTAATTTAATAATATAGTTAAATAAATTGAACTATGAGTATATTTTTAAAATAATTTTATTTCACAAATTTTGCATGTTTCCTTTTTCTATTTGTCGCTTTATCAGTTATTTCTTTATTAAGGCTGTTCGGTAGGTTTAGTTTTTGTGCAAAAAAATTGTAATACAGTGTATTTATTATAATATTCTTGTAGAACTACATATTTTAGATAATATTTGTTTATTAAAATAAATTCTAAAAAAATTAGTTTAGCCGCAATTTGTACTCAAAATATGAATTTATTTACGGAATGCCTGTGCGATCCCGATAAGATATGAAGGGTGCAGGGGAAGAAGGCGATAAGTCAGTAAATAGAAAAAATTAGATTTTTGCGCTATCTTGTAGCTTAAAGTGAATACTATCAACAACATATTTGTCATAAGAAAAAATAATTTTAGTCTGGAATTATAAAGGTTTGAAAATTATTCGTACAAAGCAAAAAGGAGTTATGTCCACGCGGTATTAATACTATTACGAAAAAAAATGGAAAAGTTGCCAGAACCTAATACCAAAAAACCAAAGAGAACATAAAATGAATTAAACAAAATATTTTCATGTGTTTTTAGTTAGTATTTTTTATAAATAAAACTTAAGTTCAGTTATAAAAATTTGTAAAAAATGTATTTGCTATGCTGTATGGGTATAAATTTGGTTGACATTCCCCCTTTTTGCACATTTTCCTTTGTGGTCAAGTTAAAAATATGTAATTTTCTTAATAAGTAGAAGTCATGAACCATTGTAATATTACATAGTGATGTAAAAAGCTATAATGATATACAGTATGAAATATCAAAGAGCCCAGAACATATATAATGAAGCAAATGGCACAGGCTTAAATTCTTTAAGGGCCAGTTGTACAAATGCGAGTTCAGCCGCAGTTCAAGTAAACTACAGTTCAACTGAACTTGAGACCGCTGTTGTACAAAATATATTTTTAACACGTTCAACTAAACCTGAGAAGCGATGTTTTTACAACGTTAGTAACAGACGCGCATGCATTTTAGAAGACTCTCAAATGACATTTTAACATTTGACAGACCAAAAGACGCGCAAGTTTCACTTTTTTAAAGTGCATTTTTAGTGTAACTATTGTGAAGTGTTTGTACTTTATTTTTCAAGTGTAATATTGTTTAGCTTTTTGTAAATAAAATACTAAGTAGGTAAGTACATACTGAAAGTTGTTTTCTTTTTTGGAATATACATTTTGTTTTGTGAATTTTAGTATCATAGTATTTCGTTGGCTTTTTTTGGTGGTAGTTTTATTTCTGTATACTAGGTAAGTTCCTACTGAAAGTTGTGTTATATTTTTTAAATATCATTTTATGTTGTTAAATTTTAGTATCTATTTTCTGTGGTGGTTTTTTGGTGGTGGTATAGTATTTCCTTTGTATTTCGTTGGCATTTTTTGGTGGTAGTTTTATTTCTATATACTAGGTAAGTTCCTACTGAAAGTTGTGTTATTTTAAATATACATTTTATATTGTTAAATTTTAGTACTATCTATTTTCTGTGGTGGTTTTTTTGTGGTGGTACATTTTCTGGTGGTGGTAAATTTTCTGGTGGTGTGTCTTTTTTTATTTGTGAAGATGGCTTCTTCTACAACTACTTCCAAGCGGTCAGCAAACTTTTCCTCTCAGGAAGAAAGTTTGTTAGTTAGTATGGCTCAAAAATACAAAAAGGTGTTGGAGTGCAAACTAACTGACATGACGGCACATGAAGATAAGCGTAAAGCTTGGAGTAAAATCGCAATAGAATTCAACAGCATGTCTGGTCAGTCGTATAGGGCACAAGATGTGTTGCGAAGAAAGTACGACAACATAAAAAAACGAGTGAAAAAGAAGTATTCCGAGGAAAAATGCTACTCTCTTGGCACGGGAGGTGGTCCACCTCGGAATACAACTTTTACAGACCTGGACAGCACCATAAAAGAAATTTTGGGGACAAGAATTGAAGGCAGTGAGAGTAGATTAGATGATGATGCAGAAAGTACTCGTAAGTTATTCCAATGATTATTATCATGATTATTCATAATATTATTATCCTCATGCAGCTATGGCCGAAGAAATTACTTTTATGGACGAGGATATGAATTTGTCTTTACCACAACAGAATAATGTAGTATGTATGTATTTTTAACATTATGTCAAAGAAATTATTCTAATTTTTTTGTATTTATAGCACAACATCAAATGTCCCTACAAGAAGAAGAGGATTACATTCTGCGAGATGAATCTGCAAGTTTATTAGAAGGTAATGTTTCAAAAATCCTGTTAGGAGATCAGTGCTAACGTCAGAGTGTGCACATATTAATATATTTTGTTTTTAGATCAATTTACAGTTTCTGGTGATATACCATCAACTTCAACTGGCATCACTGGAAACGGAACCTGTATGTATTGATAAAATGGGTCAAATGTTGTTCTAATCATTCTTGAAAACATGCATAAATATAAATAATGAAATCAAATTTTATTTTTAGCTAACAACAATAATTGGGGTCATTACAACCCCAAGATGTTGAAAAATAAAAAGTCACATGAATTAAAGATAAAGAAAAGTACTGGTAACCAACAATATTTATTTTAGAATATAATTGACAAAATTCACTTTATTGTAGATAAACAGAGCAGTACAATTTCTGATCGTGTTTCGCAGTGGGCAGAAGCCAGGTGTCAGCTTCAACAATCTCATTTTAATTTTGCAGAAAAAGAAAATGAGCTAAAGTTGAAGCTGATACAAGACAAACATGACAAGGAAATTGCATTGATGCAAGACAAGCATGAAAGGGAAATTTCTATCATGGAAAAAGAAGCTGCGTTGAAAAGGAAGCTGATGATAGAAGAAAGTCAGGCTAAAATATCAATCATGAAAGAACAAAAATTTTAATTAGAAATAGTTTTGTACAGATATATTATAAAAAAGATTAAACATATAAAAATTAATTTGACTAAATTTATTATTAGTTTCAATTAATTAAAGTTGTGAAATAACCATTTATTAAATTGGATCTTACACTATTATTAATTCCACCAACATTTACACCATTTTCTATAGGAACGTTATTTACAAGTGCAAGTGCAGCTTCTTCTTCTTCAGTGCCTGGGGGTAAATCTTCATTTAACAATATACTTATGTTGTGTAATACAACTGTTGCAACAACAATTGCTTCTACTTTGAAAAGTCGCAATCGAATCCCAAATGCAAGAGCAGGAAAACGTCGTTTCCATATCCCAAACGCTCTTTCAATTGGGTTGCGAGTCCTAATTTGCGACTCATTGTATAGCTCTTCAGGTCGAGTACGTGGATTGCCTTAAAATTAAAATTCAGTTTTTGTTCTACTTTAATAAAAGTATTATAGCTAACCTAAAGGTGTCAATAAATATTGTTTAATTCCATAACCACTGTCTCCTACTATATGGAATCCTGGAAATTCTCCGTTTTCAAATTGTGCTCTAATTCTAGAGTTTGCAAATATTGTGCTATCGTGTGAACTTCCCGGCCACCTGCAGACAATATTTTGAAATCTGCAATTAGCGTCACAAATTGCTTGAACATTTACAGAAAAGAAATGTTTTCTATTTCTGTAAATTTCCGGTTCCTCCCCTCCAGGAGAAGAAATTTTAACATGGGAGCAGTCCACTGCTCCGATGCATTTTGGGAATCTAGCAATTTGATAAAATTCTGCACTATTTGTTTTCATTTCTTCCTCAGTTACCGGCATTTTTACAAAAGTAGGACGCAGGCGAGCAATTGCGTAGCTAACTTTGTGAACAATTCTGCAAGCAGTTGATTTGTGTATGCCAACAAAATCACCCACCACTTGCAGAAAGGACCCAGTCGCATAATACCTTAAAGTAATGAAAAGCATTACTTCTGGCGTAACAGCATTATTTCTAAAATAGAGGTGTTATTGTTATAGTCCAGAAATTAACCATTTACAAGACAAACCTGATGGTAGGATGTGCTATTTGTTCAGATATTTTTTCTAGTACAAAACGTACACCATTTTTCGACAAACGAAATCTTGCAAGAAATTCCTTGTCGTTCCACTTTTCAAAATGATTCTCGCGAATCCGAAATACTTTACGCGCTCGTTGACGCTCTATAACACCTGCCAATTCAAACATTACTTCATCATCTGAATCCATTTTATATTATAATAATAGTAATAAAAGATACGCGCGAAAAATGCCAACAACAAAAATAACAAACAAACCCAAATGTGGGGTTAAACTGAAGTTTAAACTGCCAAGTTTGTAGGATCAAGTTCAAGTGGTCTTGAACTGCAGTTTAGTGCTAAACCGGCATTGTACAACACATTTATTTTTTGAACTGCAGTTCATCTTGAGTTCAAGCCGGTTTAAGTTAAACTCGAGTTTAAACTTATAATGTACAACCGGCCCTAAAACGCTCTCCTGAAAATTTACAAAAAGTGACTAATCGCCTTCTTCCCCAAGCAACACAAGGCCGTCAGAAATGTAAATATACGATGCCGATATTTGCGTAACAGTAAAGCATCGTTTTGCCCATTTTCCCGTTACTGTATTGCTGCATCATTTTTATACATATACGATACAGGTATTTCCGTAACTGTGCAGCATTGATTTGCCACACATTACCGTTACAGTATTGCTGTATCTTTTTTGTACATATACGGTGCAGATATTTGCGTAACGGAGTAGCATTGATTTGCCCCTTTTTCCGTTACGGTATTGCTGTATCATTTTTGAACATATTCGGTACAGGTATTATCCTAACGATGCAACATTGATTTGCCCCATTTACCGTTACGGTATTCCTGTATTATTTTCATAACGGTTTAGCATTGATTTTTTATGAACAGAATATTATAAAATTTACGGATTGCCCAGTAATATTAATTTAATTTAAATATTAATTTAAAAAAAAGTAATTTCTGTAATTACATTATTTAAATTCTATACGTTTTTTTGTTATACCTAGGTAAATTAATTGATTATATTTTATTTATACACGTTATTATATTTAATTAATATTATTATTTATTATGTACTCAAATTTACATATTTATTTCATTATGATTTACGTATTTCCTTCGTGGTTTCCGATGTTACGAATGCTTGCTTTCGAAGTATCTGAAAATATCTGAAAATTTAACAATTAACGGTTTAAATATACTAACTTTTTTTTTTCCGAACGGGGATTCGAACCTGCGTTGCATCTGCAAGTATAACCACTTTAACCTCGGACCTACCATGGGTATTGATGTAATTTTGAATTGTTATTGCTCTTAAAGTGTTCAATGGAAAAAAATAAAATATTTTTGAAATTTTTGCTTGGACTATATTACGTAGATATTATTTTTATTTTAAACAATTAAATTTAAATTAAAAATGGCAGGAACACAATATAAATTATGTAGTAATAATTAAAGCCGATATTACACAGCAAGCTATTAAGATATCTCAGGTTAATAAAAATCATACAACTTTTAATAAACCGTTAAATTTAAATAGTCAATGGAAATAATCCCTTAGTACCTTAGAATAGAAATCATTTGTTAACTTGATCGGCTTGAAAATCCTTGGAACCCATGGAAAAACCGTTTTCGGTTGTGAACAATACAATTACAATACAATATATCTATACTAATATAATAATAATAATTTGTGTTAAAGAGCCCTTAATATTCAGTTAAAAAATATTCAAAATTGTAATTATTTGCGAAATTCTTACGGAAAATGTGGGAGGAGAGTTCCCACAATCTGTTGTAAAAAAATTCAAAATTTTAAAAAGCCCTAACTGTTAAAAAATTCTAAAAATAAAAATTAATAATAAAAGCTCCCTACTTTGAAAACTACCGTTTCCTTCAATAAGAAAAAAAAACTTGTTTTTCTTCACTCAACATAAAGTCTCAGACACTCGAAAAATTAACTTTTAACCCCCCCCCAACTACAAAATTTAAACATTACTTTTTAAGTCAGGGAAATGTAGATTTGTTCCACTTACGAAATCTGTTTATACATTCCAAATCAATAATACTTCGTTTCCCTGATTAAGGATGTATAGGAGATACAATCGGAGACAAAAGTATGTAAAAATTAAAATATCACGAATATTTACCTTTTGTGTATTTTAGGACATTTTTTGAATGTCATAAATGATAATCAAAGTTATAAAATGTATCATGAAAAATCGCATTACTTTACTGAAATGACAAAAATTTAATTTATTTCAAGAATAATTTTGCGAGTGACTGTATCTGGCAGTCCAACCTCACAAAATAATTTTTTTTTCAATAAAAATTGATAATTGTTATTGTAAGATGGATAAAAACCTAAAGAATTATGATATTTATAATTCCCCCAAATTTTAACATATTTAACGCTCTTTTAACGTCGCTATCTAGTAAAACTTAATGAGAATATCAAAAATTGTATGGAGTTATAATTAATTTCTCAGGAACGGTGTAGTAAACTGTAATTAAATTTTGCTAAAACTTTCTTCTATTTACCAACAAGAACTATAGAAAATTTGGAAAAAATCAGACCCTTTTTTCGGTATGTTTTAAGCTATTTTATTCGAAAAAATGTTGTTTTTCTTATGAAAAATAAAATGGTTTTCACTTTACAAGCTTTCCTTAAAATTTTACTTAAAATTTTTTTTAAGAAAAGTATTTTACTCTTTACACCTTGTGATTTTCCCTAACAGCCGACTCCCGAGGAAAACCATACATGTGATTTTAACGAATCTTAAGAAAATAAGAAGTGTTAAATTAAAACTGCAAGAACTACTAAACAGTGTAGTTAATTGATTTAAAAATTTTTTCACTAAACCATAAAGTCACTGAGGACATGAGTACCAATTTTCATCGATATCAGACCTTTTTTAATTTTATTTATTTGTCTCCTATTCATCCTTAATAAGAATTGATAAAAATTTTTAAGAAACAAATAAAATTATTGTATTACCATAGAAGGTCTCGGTCCAAAATTTTAAATTATAATCTTTCTACTTATGCATTCTTCACTTCACAGTTAAAATCATTTTGTTTTAACGTTTTCTTTAGATTTTATTTATTTTTACAATTCACGTACATATACTAAACTTACCACATTTATTGATATTTTTTAAATTTGTACTTACGAGATAGTTTATAAATTCCCCCCCCCTCCCGCGTCATCACAAGAAATTATAATTTTGAATTTCTTAATTGTTTAGTGTAATTTTGGATTTATTCGATTTAAAAAAATATTTTTAGTTTAAATACCTACTTATCAAGGTTTTAGTGCATTTTTAATCCTTATTTGACTAATTTTTAAGCATTTTAATGAGCTATTTTTAATATTTTTGTGCTTATAGATCTGCACCTACCCTGATATTAGATATAATCATGTGGCGGAATTAGCGTGCGCTTTATTATTTTTATGAAACCCGGGCATAACATTATGGAGTTGGCATTACCTTTGAACTACTGTGAACAGTCGATTTCAAGCTGATTTTAGGAATTTAATTTTATGCTGTTAAGATATAGTTTTAATAACTTATAATCAAGGTTTTCATTGGTTTATTTAGCGATATAATTCTTTTTTGAACGCCTGCTCTTATGCCCCCTCCCGCAAAATAAGGATTCTCGTCCAATTATGGAAGTAAAGGGGGGTGAAGCTAAAAATATTTAAAATTGCTTAACGTAATAAATTTATGATTTGTATGCAGTTAAAACGTGTAAATAAAGCTCAATATTAATTCTGTGTAGCAGGTAAATCACGTGATCTGACGTAACAATATCAACTGTATAACAGTATTAATGATTGGTTTACACGGTTTTACCGCTACTTATCCGCCCTATTACAAACGACCCCGCAACAAGAAATTTATATTTAAACTTCCATTTTAGCCTCCTTGACATGATTTTTGCTATGCTTTTATCATATGAAAAATAATTGGCAGTATTTTTTAGTTTGCATTATAAGAACTTTCCTATGACTTGAGTCATAAGAAACATCATAGCAAAATCATACTACGATTTTCAGAATAGAACGGTTTAGAGATTTCGAGAAAATTAATTTTTTAAATATTTCCACAGAGGTATAAAGATTGGAAGTAAACGAATTTACAATAGCTAGCGTGATAGAGTTATGGTGTTATTCTTAAAATTTTTAGAAAGATACAAACCCTTTATTAAGCACGTGTCATAAAACACCAATCACAAACGTTCGTTAGTCTATATAGTAAGGTAAATAATATAAAAAAAAAAAAAACGTTGGGTAGTTATTTTTGTACCAAAATTTAATTTATCATAAAAAATATAGTTATTCAAAAAGTATAAATTCGATCAATTTTACACTATATGACGTGAGAATACGTATTGGAGAAAACAAATATAACTTTAAAAAAAGTGAGATCGCTTGCGTCACGCCAGCTATTTTGAATTCGTTTACTTCCAGTCTTTATAACTCGGTGGGAATATTTTAAAAATCACTTTTCTCGAAAACCTCTGACTAGCTTTCTCTAAAACTTTGAGGAAATGTTACTCGAAGGCTGATCTGGCAGGCCCATAATATAAAATTAAGTTGTGGAAATACAAACCTCATTTATCATGTTTCTGCTATAATTTTATTATATGAAAAATCATAGCAAAAGTAGTGTAGCTATTTGTTGTACCCCCCCCTCCCCCCCCACTTGGATGGGGGGGGAAATAATTTTTCATTATATGTCAAATACTTAAATAATGGAATTGTAAAAACGAGAACATTACATTTAGATGTGGAAAAGGTTTTCAGTTTGAGTGGAAATAAATTAAACAATGTATATGTATACTAGTTTAGCCCACCTAAAGTTTAGTTGGTTTAGCTGGGCTAAACGATTTAAATTTATTTTCAACCCGAAAACCTTTCCTATATCAAAATTAATTCTGGAAGATAATTGGAACACATTACTGTTGATACTGTACTTTATATAGGCAGAAAGCTGATGTAAAAATCGTAACTTCTATGTAATTCATAATACAGATGTACATTGTACATGTTAGATACAGCAATTATAGTAACTGAGAGGTGCGGTAAGAACTTTACCTAAAAGGTAACCTGACGTCGAATATATTTTAGTAAATTATAATTCTATATATATCCGATACAATTTCGGTAGTTCATTATATCAGAAGTATTACCAGATTTTTGTAATTAGTCAAAAATGTATACTTATATATTATTTCAATGAAATAATAGAAAAACTGTAGAAAAACGACGTTTATTCCATTAATCAGGGCCGCCCCATAACGAATATAAAACGTGCTTTTATAAAACTGCAAATTTTAAATTAATTTCTTGTTTAAAAACAAAAATATAAGAATTTAATTAAAAATCATACATTTGGCTAATAATTTTTCTTTACCTACTAAAATTAACTTAATATACGTATAAAAAATGGACGTAATAAGTAAAAAAAATAAATTTATATTATAATCTTATATATAATATTGTATACACTGCACTGTTTAGGCATCAAACCGATTATGTAAAACTGGTAACTTCTAATTCATAATATATAGATATACATGTTTGATACTGCAATTATAGTAACGGAAAGGTACGGTAAAAACTATACCTAATCGGTAACCTATTTTTGAATATATTTTAGTTTATAAAATTTCAATACATATCCGATACAACAGTAAGCTTTAACATACCGGTATGAAAAA
Organism: Cantharis lateralis; assembly: GCA_963170105.1. Classification (NCBI taxonomy): domain Eukaryota; kingdom Metazoa; phylum Arthropoda; class Insecta; order Coleoptera; family Cantharidae; genus Cantharis; species Cantharis lateralis. Next base: position 19,975,842 of record OY720629.1, read on the forward strand.
TATATATTGAAATTATACCTAAACAGTACTGTGTAAATATGAATTAAAATTATGTTCCGTTTAAGTACCTTTTTGATATTTAATTTTCAGGTATGAAAACTTATGTACAAATTCGTTATACTTCAATGATGCATTACTTGAGTACTGAATACACTGCACTGTTTAGGTATCAAACTGATGATGTAAAAATCGTAAGTCGTAACTTCTCATTCATGATATACCTATATATGTTAGATACTGCAATTATAGCAACGGAGAGTTACGTTTAAAACTGCACAAAAACGGTAATACATGTTCCAATACATTTCGTTAATAAAATTTCAATATATATCCGATACATTTTCGGTAGTTTATTATATAACTTGGTTTATCGGTATAACATTCAAAACATTTTTAAATTAATAATTTTTTTCAACAAAAAAAAACCAATAGTTTTGATACAAAATTTAATTTATTGAATTATTAATTAAAAATATTAACTCACACAGTCCATTAATAATTCTTCTTTACACGTTAATTATTGGAATTGTAACCACCAATACATTACAGTATACACTGTACTGTTTAGACATCAAAACGATGACGTAAAAATCGTAAATTCTACTTCATAATATCGCTGTACATGTTAGATACTGCAATTATAGTAACTGAGAGTTATATTTAAAACTGCACCTAAACGATACCCTACATTGTAATATATTTTAGTTAATAAAATTTCAATACATATCTGATACAACAATTGGCTTTAAAACACCGGTATGAAAATGTATGCATTGAAACTATACATAAACAGTACTACAGTATAAATATGAATTGTAAATTATGTACCGGTTATGTACCGTTTTGATACTGAATTTTCGGGTATGAAAATTTATGTACATATTCGTTATACTTCAATGGTAAACAGGTGTAAAACCGACATTGGTGTTACTTGGGTCCCCTGTGCCCTTCATATCATAATGGAACTTGTACTAAACGCAAGAGTCTTTAATTAACTATGACAAGAAATAATTTTTATTTTGATTTTTACTTTGAATTATTTGAAAATATGAATTTTTAAATACTTATTCAAAACTGAACGTTTATAAGAAAAGCATACATTTTTTGTTCCACAAAATTTTAGTTTTTCAATGTAAAAAATCTAAATAAAAATTATTTCTTGTCATAGTAAATTAAAGACTCTTGCGTTTAGTACAAGTTCCATTTTGATTATCTTATCAGGATCGTACAGGCATTCCGTAAATAAATTCATATTTTGAGTAGTATACAAATTGCGGCTAAACTAATTTTTCTAGAATTTATTTTTATAAACAAATATTATCTAAAATGTGTAGTTCTACAAGAATATTATAGTAAATACACTGTATTACAATATTTTTTGCACAAAATCTAAACCTACCGAACAGCCGTAAGTTATAAATATTTCTTATAAGTTAAAAATTAAGATAAATTTTGTTGTGCTACAGCGTGCAACAACAACTAAATCGTTGAAATTTAAATTTTTAATATTAACTAATTTTGTTAAATTAAATCGTTAAATTTTTTAATTTATTTATATTAGTAGAAACCTATATTTAAATATATAAATTTTTACATTTTTAACTGAACTGCAAATCGTCTTTAAATAATGTGTTGCACATACAGTTACTTTCAAAAGTAATGAGGAACTCATATTGTTACCAATGTAAATTGTACATTTTGAAGCCGTTTTTTTACATATAAAAGTCGATTTACAGCAAACAAAATGTTGTCGGTTTTTGTTGCAAATTTTATTGTCTTCAATTTTGTATCTATAAATTTTTCTATTTTATCGCTCCGTTTGTGACTGACAGCGACTTAAATAAAACTCTGTAAAATACAAAAAATATGGTCATCTGTATCTCGTAAACGATAATAAACGAAGTAAAAAAATAAATAGGATCTTAGTTTTATTTTAATTCCCTAAATTTTCATGCATATACATTTTTGATTTTGTGGCACCGTTTCCAAGATGCAGGTGACAATATTTTTTGTATTTTATAGAGCCTTGTTTAAATCGCTGTAAGTCAAAAACGGACCGACAAAATACAAAAATGAATACATACAAAATTGAAGACAATGAAATTTGCAACAAAAAATGTCTAAAAAGTTTTGCTGCAAAACCAATTTTTATATGGCAAAAAACGGTTTCAAAATGTAAAATTTACATTGCTAAGCATTTGTTTAAAGTTGTCACTTATTTAGGTATATAACCAGATTCTATGTTACCACCCTACACTTATGCTGATTATAACTATCCATGGGTTAAATTTTGTTTGTAAAAGCGAACACAAACTTTAACGCCAGCATAAAATTATACCATAGGTTAGTTATACTCATACTTTAACCAACGATTGTAAAAGCGGGCCTTAGGCGGTTTGTGCAAAATTAGGAAAAAGATATAAATACCATTAATTATTGTATATACTGTTGTATATACATACAACCATAATGGCAAGAACAATAATAATTTTTTTTTATTATTTGGATATTAGTATTCCTTTATTTAGTAATTCTAAAGCTTGTCATTTACAACAGTAAAAACTTAACCAAACACCAAGTTTTGATAATTTGCTTTCAACTAAGTTCCAAAAAGCGGTTGTTAATAAATCGACCGCATTTGTTTACTATCGATACTTATCGACTAACATAAGAACAGTAGTAAACTTTGACAAAGGTTCTTACAATAAAAACTGACAAATATAAATAAGATTAGTTACTTACATTTCAATATTATTCAAGACTTAAATATGCACTTCAACTTGAATACCTTTAAAGCCAGCCATATTGGTTTTTTAGCAGCGCCCTCATCGGTCATTTGAATAGCGAATAATGGTTGAAAATAGGGTGGAAAATAATATGACATTACAATTATTATTGGAAGAAGAAAGAAAACAAGGAAAAATCAATAGCACGGATGGACAGGTGGAGATGGTTGCAAAAGCAAAAAAAGTGCATAAAATTTAGAAAAAGATATTTAAAAATAAAAAACCCAAAACGAGTCACAAAAAATTAAAAATTGTACATAATGGGAAATACTTTGGAATGGTTCAACGGAAAAAAAGCAAAATTGGTGGAAGTAAGAAAATGGAATTGGAACCAAAGAGAAAAATTGATAAAAATAAGAAAATTAAATTTGGATATAAAACGAAAACTGGTAGAAAAAAGCAAAATAAATCTGGACCGAGGCAAAAATTGGAAATCAAAATTTGGAGTAAGTCGACGAAAATTGGAACAAGGATTGGGACGATTTGGAAAATGTGGACATTCAAGGAAGAAATAATCGTATGGAAATATTTTCGACAAAAATAAATGGGATACATGACGGAATGACATCAACAAAGAAATTTGCGTTGATATTGATGGATGTTCTATTTGAATTAATCAGAGAATTTGGATTTTGTTTATTTTGAAAATTTTATTTGAATTTGTCAACATTTTGATTTTGATGATGATTATTTTAAAATTTAATTACTTATTTCGTTATTTGTAAATATTTTAAACATGACATGTTATTGATTTTAATTGAAAAACACCTTGGTTTTGTCAAATAAAATCAAGGGGGTAATAATGTCATGTATTTTTTTGTATAAAATTATGTAGGGGGTAGTTTTATTTTGATTATGTTTGTAAATTATTTGTGTAACATTCTGTATAAGTTGTCTATATATTTTAAATTGTTTATGTTGGTATTTGTTTAACGTGATTATTAGCTTTTTGAAGCCGTAAGCCAACGCGTATGGAAGCGTTGATAAACGCGTAATAATTTTTGATCCATATTTGGATATTGAGTTTAAAATTTTGATTTTAAATTTGAAAATGAAACTTGTGTCATTTTTGAAGATAATATGGTATTAAATATTAATTAAAATTTGAATGCGACCCGAAACCAGGGATTTCAAAATTATTGAAAATTTACCGCAATACACAGTAATAAATTTTGTCGTGTAAAATGTTTAGTGTAGTTGGTAAATAAATTAGTGTTAATTTTTAGTGTTAAACTATACACTAGTTTATTTTTAACACTAAAACTTCTCTATATAGATGGAATTTAACTCGAAGGTAAAATTAGCACAATGAAGAGTAAATTTCTTTCTTAATAGTGTGTGTCGGTTTGGTGTCATGTATCAAATATTTATTCAAACATAGAATTCGCAGAAAGAATGACGTACATATTGTATAGGCTCCTGATAGTCGGGGTATAAATACACTCGTATCGCGCTATAAGCTATAGCGCTATTAGCACTACCGCGTTATTAGAACGGAGCGCGTCGCACTGTAGTAGCGCGAGTTGCTTCTCCTACACTCCCTCTACTAGACTGGAAAAGTCTGACGTCACAACATGGCCGCGACCATATGATCGGTAAAAAAGACCAATATTCCAACATTTTCTATTTTTCAACCAAAATAGCCTTTATCGTCTCATTTTTTGGAAATGTAAATTATAAAAACGGTGTTTTATAAATAATTATATATAATAACTAACCGTTATATCAATTTGAAATTTAAAAATGTGTCACCGATAAAGAAGTTGATAGGCTGGGCGGAGCTTACGGTCGGTCGAGAGGGAGCAGTGCCTTTCCCCGCTCGGCGTTACTATAGCGCGAAGCTCAAGTCCCGACCTCGTGTTTATAGCGCGATACGAGTGTAAAAGTATTGCTTAGTATTGCTGGTAAGTGATATTGCTTGTTAGTTTTACCAGCAACTTAGTACAGTAACGTTGGTGCTTTTAAATTTTTTTAAACAAAAAGATATTTGAAGTTCCGTTTCCAGAAAACGCTCAACTCCTGTTTATATGATGTATTTTTACAAGGTTAGATTATAATATTTAAAAAATACACATTTTATTAAATAATTTTTAGAAATGGGTACAACGTGAAGTGTGGACGGAAGATTTCTAAATAGTATAATTCGTAGATTGTAAGTGTTATTGTCTTTAATAAATTATGAATTGCAGTGAAGAATTAGGAGAATTATATCCCGGATTACAAATACATTTCGAAGAATTATTTGAACAAGTCGTAGAGTAGAACGGGGTCACCCTGGTCAGTTTTTTTTGGAGAGCTCGTATGGCCGTATTTTTCAAGCGATTTTGACAAATAAATGTCCATTAGATAGATAATTTATCTGGCAACATTTTTGCCGTACTAAGTTTTTGTCTAACACAAATAGATTCTAAGCTAAAGCCGAAAAACCGAAGGTACTTATTTTCGACTTTTCAAAAATCTGGGGGTACGATAGGTCAGCATTTTTAAGGTGAAATAGAACCATAAAAACGTTTAGAAAATTGGTGCCTCTGCCTTTAATTGAAGAAAATGAATATTGTATATGATATAAAAATTGTTAAAACTAATAAAAAGGAATTTCCGTTGACGCCCACGAGGCAGAAAGATATTTCAAGTAAAAAATTAATAAATATAATTATAAAATTTTTTCCTTCGCGGGTCGTTTTCTAAACAAATTCCGTTCGATAAAATCGTCTCTTGTGATCCTAGTTTCTTAATATATTATAATGATGCCGAAAATAGTGGACCTATGGTGCCCCCAAATGGCTGACCTATGGTGCCCCAAAGCATATTTTTCATGTCGGTGTCGGTATTTCGGCAAAAACCAAAAATATCAAGAAAACAAGATCATATTCATATTAAGGGTAAAATATTACATGAAACCTACTCATACAATATTTATTTACGTTAAGGTAATGCACTTCCCTTGGCAGAAAAAATAATACTTTTTTCAGAATGAAAACATGTTTTTCATTAATGTTACCGTAACTAGACTGATGATGCATGGTGAGAGCCGAATAACAGCCGTGAGCATCAATCGTCACCATAGGCATTTACAAAAATTATAACATCCGACCCCCAGAATAACATGGCGGCGGTAGTGCCACATACCTAACGTGCCCCCTGACCAGGGTGACCCCGTTCTACTCTATACAAAATATAAATTATATTATTACAAAGCCAATGCAAAATTAAAATGGTAGAAGCGAAATCAAGTATTAAAGTGGTAGTATTGAACTTAATATTTTTTCATACAAATAGATTATTAATAATTTTTTTTAGATAAGGGGCAAGAGAACTATTGCGGATTGCGAAATTGCACTGAAATATTATCGAGTATGTATCTTTAACGTATTGTTCTATCCAATTAATTCGTCGAAAATTAAAAAAATTTCGCTTAAAGGCGGAAATTCCGACATCCTTAAATTGTTTTGAATTTTGTCTTTAAATGTTATGTTTTTATTAATATACGTTGAGTTAATTGGGTGAAAACTATACTTAAATGTTTTCAAAACACACTAGCAATGTAAATTTACTACTATAAATAAAGAAATTTTCACACTACATTAAGTTTTTTTTAACCTATTTAGTGTATTTTAACCAGGAAATTAATCTGAAGTATACCTAAAATAGTGTAAATTAATTTCTATTTTTAATTTTATTTAACACTAAATTTTGTTCAGTGTACTCTAAATAAGGTTAACATTTTAACAAACTTTAGTGAACTCATTACACTACACTTAATTAAAATTGTTAGTGTAAAAATTTACACTAAATTGAGTAGACCTATATGAACACAAGCTAGTGTATTTTAGTGTAAAACTTTTACTCTATATTTTTTACTGTGTATATGACATAACCTTGACATAACCATAAATAAAAATCTCATTTATTATTGCCAACATACATTATAAAACATTAAGGGCCAGTATTTCAGTGGGCAGTTAAGCTGTAGATTATGAAAGCGTTGGCTTAACTTAAGCGTTTGGTTATCTTCAGTTTCGTATTTCAGTTACTTTTTCTAATTGGTTTAGCTAAACTTTTACACTAGAAAGTTAAACTTGTACTAAATGTTTTATATGTACGTTGGCAATACTAAATGAGATTTTTATTTATGGTTATGTCAAGGTTATGTCATATAATATGTCAAATTATATGCGTTCATGTCATGTTTATGTACGAAATTTGAAATAAATAATATATTGTCTTGTTTGGTAAATTGAAAATTTTATTCTATATGAATTTTGAAAATTTTGTATTTAAAAATTGTAAATTTTATATTTGAGTTTTTGTAATTTTATATTGGTAGTTTTGGAAGTGCGAACTTGCACGAAACCAAAAATAGAACATGGCTTAAGTTACAGAATTTCTAAGCGGTGTTATGAGATACGGCTTCACCCAACATATCCGGAGTCACCCAATATAGCGTAACTTTTGAAATCACCTCGTTTAAACCTGGCTCTCAAGTTTGAATTATTGAAAATTATGTACGCTAACCAATTAGTAACTTAAGTAATTTCTTGTGCAATAGAATTGGCTTATTCTCGAACACAATCTTTTGGGTTGCGATATCTTCTTAAAAATACTTCATCGTCAAAATATTCCAAACAATTTCTTCTGCTTTCATTATATTATCTAATAGTAGAGTGCTATCATGAAATTATTTTCACTTCTGTGGGGGTGTCGGGGTTAAAAGCTGAAACTTGCAGGAATGAAAGGTGAGATGGCATATATTCGTAATCCGAAGGTAATCAAAAATAATCACGCGCAAAAGGGCGCTATTTAAAAAAAATGAGATAATACTATTATCAGGAAGCCCATAAAATGACGATCATTTTGATATATAATTTGAAATCATTTTTGTACGAAATGTATTTTTTTTTAATGTTTGAAAACTGAAATTTGTTAAGTCGCTTATGGGAAATCAAATTTTAAATTGCAATTATCTCGGTTCGAACTTGGCAAAAATTTTATAATATTTGACAATATTTATTTATATACGCTTCTATTTGCGAAACGAAAGCCTAAATCAAATTTTTTTGTACTTGATAATAGTTGCACATATGTGTGGAGAATCGCTTAGTTGAAAAATGATAATTTTTTGTTTAATATTAAACACGATATGAAATTATTAGTAACATTTAAAATTTTAAATTTTTAATGCTCTCACTACAAAATCACAATTTCCCACTCCAAATTTGTATTGTACAGCACCGGTCATGAAAAGTGCATCGGGAATTAGTTTTTCTGAATCATTGAAAATTTGCAATTTCAATGTTTAGAATTAAATTTTGGCTTGGTTTCTTGTTTATTGGAACGTTTAACCTAAATGGTCACTTGCATTTGAAAACTACTCGTCAAAATCATTTTCTTTGTCGAGCAGTAATGGCGTAACCGATTTTACAGTATATGTTTGTTTTTACGGTTTTTACAAACATTCTGACCCATACAATTACAGGATCCAATGCAACCCATATTATTTTTCTTGCAAGTACAGACCTTACTTCCGCATCAAGAGCATAATAAGAATAACTTTTTGTTTTGATTGCAGAAGTTTAAAGGAAATTATACCTTTTTGACATCCACATGAAGCTAGAACTTTTAATTCCACAGGAAAAGGTGGTAAAGTTGTTAGAATAAATTGATATAATTTATTCTATTTGCTTTATCAAATTTCCATCCATGATCTGCAACACTCGGTAATTGAAGACGAGGTTGTAAATAATTAAGCCGTATTTTAGCTTGATAATGCGCTCTAGCTATGAAACCTTAAAGAATCTTCTGTTGGGAATAATTTTTTAATAGAAGCAGAAAATGCCAGCAGTCTTCTTATAATATTAATTGACGAAATGTCAGTATTTTTTGAACATGGTTTAATAACAATTTTCTGGATATTTTTGAATATGTCTTCCAAAATTTGATGCATTCCGGCACCGCCTAAACACTCAGAATGATCTAAAATTGTTTTCCGTGGTGATTTTTTCCCAATTCCTGAAAATTGACTGGTGGTAAGACAACCAGTTAATGTCGTATACTGCTACGTAAAGGATTGAAGTATTTCTTGAAATAAACTACAGTATTAGCACATCGGTATCGTTGCACTAAATTATGCATCTAGAATAACTATACCTTTTTGCAGACAGTATATGCACCAAATCCGAGTATCAGCTTCCTATTGATTAGAACTCAATAAATCATCAGCATTTACTTCGAAATTTCCTCTCTATTCTAAAATATTTTTAAACCTCCACTAGTTGCAAACTGTAAATTTAATTTTTCTGTGGAGTGTTTAATCAGTTGCTCAGATAGAAAATGTGTTAATTGTTTCTTATTAAATTCTGAATGAATAAATAAATTCCATTGTTGTGGAAGTGGAACATCAGTTCTCTCGATTACTCCGTCAATTCATATTTGGAGACCCCCTTATGTGACGAGTAATATTTTTTATGAAATCTTCTTTGATGTGATCAAATACAAAATCGATTCGCATGGCATTGTATTTATTTTTGACTTGGTTACTTTTACCAGTAAGCCCACGATTTGTCACATGCAAGGGACCATTTAGGTTAAACGTTCCAATAAAGAAGAAACCAAGCCAAAATTTAATTCTAAACATTGAAATTGCAAATTTTCAATGATTCAGAAAAACTAATTCCCGATGCACTTTTCATGACCGGTGCTGTACAATACAAATTTGGAGTGGGAAATTGTGATTTTGTAGTGAGAGCATTAAAAATTTAAAATTTTAAATGTTACTAATAATTTCATATCGTGTTTAATATTAAACAAAAAATTATCATTTTTCAACTAAGCGATTCTCCACACATATGCGCAACTATTATCAAGTACAAAAAATTTTGATTTAGGCTTTCGTTTCGCAAATAGAAGCGTATATAAATAAATATTGTCAAATATTATAAAATTTTTGCCAAGTTCGAACCGAGATAATTGCAATTTAAAATTTGATTTCCCATAAGCGACTTAACAAATTTCAGTTTTCAAACATTAAAAAAAAATACATTTCGTACAAAAATGATTTCAAATTATATATCAAAATGATCGTCATTTTATGGGCTTCCTGCTAATAGTATTATCTCATTTTTTTTAAATAGCGCCCTTTTGCGCGTGATTATTTTTGATTACCTTCGGATTACGAATATATGCCATCTAACCTTTCATTCCTGCAAGTTTCAGCTTTTAACCCCGACACCCCCACAGAAATCGTTTTTAAGCGTTTTATTTTGAATCGGGCACTCTACTATAAGGGCCTATTTCATAATGAATTTTAAAAGAAGCGTTAAATTTAAAACCGCTTTTAAGACAAAATAAAGCAATCAAAATGATCAATTTGTCTTTAAAAGTGGTTTTAAATTTGACGCCTCCTTTAAAATTTATCATGAAATTGGCCCTTATTCCCAAAAAATAAGGTTAAAGTGTAAAAGTTTAGATAACTGATGCTTAAACGGTCGAATTTGTACGATTCCGTAATCTTTCAGTTAAGCTGTCGCTTAACGTTAAACTGTAACTGAAATACTCAAAAAATGCAAAGCTTTCGCTTAAACTTGAGATTAGCTTAAGCTAAAGCTTAACTGCCCACTGAAATACTGGCCCTTAGTACAAGTTTAACTTTCTAGGGTAAAAGTTTAGCTAAACCAATTGGATAAAGTAACTGAAATACGAAACTGAAGATAACCAAACGCTTAAGTTAAGCCAACGCTTTCATAATCTACAGCTTAACTGCAAACTGAAATACTGGCTCTTAGGACGTTTCGAAAATATTTGTTCAAAATTTAAGGGAGTAATTAATATTATGTGGTCAGGATGGGCAGGAATAGGAAAATAAAAATGCAAAATAAAAATAATATACCGGGAAAACAAAATGGAGCAAAGAATTTACCGGGGAAACAAAATTTGATAAAGGAGTTAGTTGAGTTCGGTCCTTAAAGGTGAATAGTCGTGTGTTCCACGTATAGCAAAAATTTGTTTCGTTTCCTAATAAGAGAAAAGACGTGTGTGCCACGTTTGCCAAGGTGTGTTTTTGGTTCCGTAAAGGAGAATCGACGTGTGATCCACGTTCGTCTGGGTAGTAAAATTTTTGGAAAATACCGACGATCTGTGGTCGACAAATTGTCGAGTGAAAAAAAAAAGAAATTGAAGTTTGTTTTGGAAGCAGATAGAAAAATAGGTGATATAGTAGTTCTCACGGAACTTCAACCCTCATCATAATTCTAAACCATACGAACTAAGATGAGAATCACTAGTCAAATGTATGTTTGTAAACATAACTTTTTGTGAAGTAAAGTAGAAGCGGTAAATTTAAACCGCTGTCATAATCTAACCTAAAACTATACATTAATTGGAGCAGTGGCGGCTTGTGCTTTAGATATGTGCGGTTGCAGTTTTGCCCATATGTTATACTCCTAAAATGTTAGATAGACTTTTTTTAGTACCTCAAAAAAACTTGATCGTTTGCCGATCAATTATTGTACATACAATAAATTAAATTAAATATTACTCATATGGCGTAATTTTTTGCGATTGTGCAACCTGCAAACAATAGGACGAGCCTGCCACTGAATATGAGGTTAAATTTTTTTATAACCTTATCGTGACATTTTGCTAATAAAAGTCAAATCAATTGAAATTTTAATTGAGCAGTATGCGTATTTATGGTTGTACTACTTATTTTCTGTCTTTTTCTAACTTACAATGCTTCAAATTCCAATATTTCTAACGTATGTCGACATTATATCGCGTGAAGATGACATGAGATTTTATTTCTATCCTTGTCATACATATGTTTTGCATTTGTCAATGCAAATTATCAGTTGTGTATGCTACATTCAGCTTATTATGATGAGGGTTGAAGTTCCGTGAGAAGCACTATATGAATCTTATTTAACTTTTTGTGCGGGTGCGGAAATTAACTCTAACATTTGTGTTAACTGTTTAATTTTTAAATCAATAAATTAAATTAAAACTTGTGAAGTCTCTTTTTTGATTGAATATTTCATTGCAAAGGAAATCCAAGACGGTGGTTCTAAAGAAACCAAAATATTTATAATTTTTGTTATTGTTGTACAGTAGCGGTCAATGAAATGTACTCACTATAAAATTTACACAAAAATCGGTTATAATGGTATCCAGTCATAAAATTTTGAGGCGATTATGCACCAAAAGGCTTAAAGAACATCTTATTGTACTTTCAGGTACAAATTGTTCTAGTTTTTGTATTTTCTTCTTAGGTAAAGACGTGAAATTAAAAATAATGCCAAATATGAATTAATTAACAGTTGCTAAGAAATCAGTTATTCTTACTTTAAGTAGTGAAAATTGGTCCACTTGTGCAATTACTGCTAAAGTAGGATGTAGTCAATCCACTGTGACAAAATTTCTAAAATAATATCGCGAAACTGGGAGTATGGAATGAAAAGAAGGGAATGGTAGACAGCGAGCAACGACACAACGTGAAGACATGGAAATTACGCGCTAATTGAGTTGAGGGATTTTTTTAATACCGCAGTGGATATTCGTACTGAGATCAGAGAAACGTCTGGAACACAATTTAATTGTTGATACCGAGAGGCGCAGATTACCAGAAGTGAATTTAATAGCGTGATCACCAGAGAAGAAGCCCCTCTTAACGAAGAAAATGCGGTTAAAACGATTAAAATGGGCAAAAAAGTATGAGAATTGGAGTGAAGATGACTGGAAAAATGTGATTTTCTCCAATGAGAGCAAGTTTTTCTTATTTGGGTCGGAAGGTAAGCAGCTAGTTCGACGCAGAACTGGAGAATGTCTTAAAGCAGAGTGCGTTACGCCAACAGTGAAGGACCCGGCCGGACAAATGGTCTGGGGATGATTTTCCTACTATGGAGTTGGAGTACTGGTGTTCATAAAAGAAATAGTAAATGCAAAAGTTTACATAAGCACTCTATCAGAACATTTTTTATTTCGAAATTCATAATTCCCAAATTTCTTCCTCTATATTCCAGGACGATTCTGCACTATGCCATTGAGCAAAAATTGTAAGTAATTCATTTATTTGTACCTTTACATATTGAAGTAGTAGTATAATACGCAAATAATTTATTTTTACAATATTAGTGTGATAGGTAAAACGTTTTCTCAAAAATAAAAGTATTAATACCACAGAATGGCGTATATCCCGGATTTAAATCCGTTTGAAAATCCGTTTGGCATTATGAAACGCAAAATAACATTAGGACACCTAAATATATTATCCAACTGCAAAATTTCAAAAAAATTATATGGCAGGAAGTCGTTAATGAAGAAATTTTACAAAATTTAGTAAAATCAATGCCTAACCGACTAAAAGCCGTTATAAAAAATAAGGGTGGTTCTACTAAATATTAAATTTATGACTTATAAGCGGCCATAAATAATACAATAGATGTAGAGTAGTAAAATACCCAATAAGTAAATTTTTAATTTTATAATATTTCTATGATTTAATTGCACTTTTTAATAAATATTTTTAACCCTCGTTTCCTGACACCATCCCTTTTAAAAATGGTCCTTTTTTGTATTGGGTAGGCTTAAATATACGGTAAATAACCGCGTGACACATTTTATACTAAAAATTTATCGATTTTATTACGAAAATTGTATAATAATTAAAAATATTTAAGTGAGTACCTACATTTCTATGACCGTTACTTATATAATTCATAATATTTAAGTTGTCACCGAATAACACCTCAAAACATACTTTTTAAGTATATAGTTAGAATAAAACGTAAATAGATAATAATCTGATGTTTATAACTTTTTTTATTTTAGCCTTTTGTACTGAGTAAACCCGGTAGACAATGGATTTTTGGTGGCGATCTTGGTCGAGTCGAAGGAAGAACTGTTAAACAATACTGGACACTGTTGTTCAGTGACATGATTTTATTTACCAAGGTATCAAGGGATCGAGTTTTATTTATTATCGAAGATCCACTGCCTTTAGCAAATGTTAGTGAATTACTGTTTAATGTTCGAAAAAAAGGTAATTCAAAATATTATACCCAATGAACTTACCTAAATAATTACATAGTTTTTTAAAATTACTATTTTATAGTAAACGAATTCAGAATATTAATACATCCTGATGGAGTTGCGGCAAAAAGTCCAACTGTTCATTGTGGACCTGATTTAACGAAAACTCCAAAGAAAAACCAAAATAAAAGAAGCGTTATTTTACGAGCTCCCAACTTAGAACTAAAGGCTGTGTGGCAAAATCTATTACAACGACAAATGTAAGTAATCTTCATTCATAAGTAGGCACGAGAGCCTATTTGTTTAGGTTAGGGTGAATCGCCGAGGCAGTATAGTTAGGGTGACCATATGTACTTATTTTAGTAGGACAGTACTTTCTTTTTGAATGATGTCCTAGTGTCCTTCAAAGGTTTATAAAGTACACCTAAATGTACTTTTTTCCTAAGATGCAAAAAGTCGAAATGTAAACAACTCGATACCTCAGTTCCAAAGTGTAACAAGTCCGAAATTGGTGAAAATGAGATAAGTATGGGAAATTTCACCAACAACAGTTTTCCAACAATTAGGAAAATTATGGTCAAGAACTACATAGTCTTTGTTTGATATACTCTTTGGATTATCAAATCTGTAAACAAACGAAAACTATTTTAATTTTAACGAAATAGTAAAATGTAAAAGCTGAGTTATCTCAAAACTAACTCTTTTTGAGTTGTTACACTTTGAAACTGAGGTATCGAACTGCATTTTATTTTTTATTTAAATAAAAATTTCGAAAAGAAAGTTCAAACGAAACAAAATTAAATTATTCAACTGTTTTAGCGGCATTGCATCCAAAGTGCCTTATGCCTTGTTACCAGTAGTTTTTGAACTTTTCTTCAAACCTCGTTGACCTTGAAATGTCGTAAATTTTCGCCTGCGGCGCATTGGAGAATTCAAATCCACTATAATACATTATTGTACTCTTTTTTGTTCCGAAAATTATGGTCACCCTAAGTATAGTGTACCTACTGTACAGGGTTGGCCAATTTCGATAGTTCTTATGGGAAACTCGATAACTATAAGAGATATGAAAAAATGGATGGCACTTCCTCGATCTTTTTTTTTAGAAAACCTCAATGGCCAATACCAGAATTCGCTATCATTTTTTGTTTTCAAGTTATAGCCAAAAGTTCGAATTTTCGACTTTTCGATAAATGTCGATATCTCGGTTGCTTTTCAAGTTGTCAAAAAAATGTTAACACTTTCTTCTTTTTAAGATCAATAAAATGAGCTAAAGAGATTTTAAATATCTATTTCATTGTCAGTTTCAGAGTTATAACATAAAGTTGTGTTTTTCTAAATGGAAACCCTAGTTGAAAATGATATTTTTAAATAGCGTTTATATTATAAAATTATAGAAGACCAAAAAATTAAATATAATAATAACATTTTTAATAAAAAACAATCAAAAATTTAAAGTCTAACAAAAATTAAAGTAAAGATCAAACCGTAGAATATTGTTTTTAATACATAATTTGGTTAAAACAAAACACTACCAAACGATTATTATTATTGACATTTCAAACATTTACACCAATTGTTTTTCAGTAAGCGAATATTTGCTTAGTTGTTGTCATTACATTTTTAAATCTTAGTAACTATAATAATAGATTTTATCGGAAAACATAGACAAAACGATGCTTTCCGAATGTGTTCTCGGGTGACAAAGCGAGGCATTCTCTGGTCACTTAACAAATCGACTAGTAATGTAAAATCGACTAGTAATGTGTTTTCATTACTGGTCGATTCTGTCACTTCTGCATGTCATGTCAGTTTTATTATAAAATGCTATTAAAAAAAGTTTGACCCGCGTGAGGTTCGAACTCACAATCCTCTAATAATATAATGAGTAACTCATTTCGCCACATATAGTCCGGTCAAATTAGCCCGAAAAATAGGGGTACCCTTGCATAAATTCCAAACAAGCTGAAAATTTACATGAACGTTAGGAATACCATTATAAGGAAGTTGTCAAAAGTCCCCATCGATCCCATGTGTGCAAAAAAATTAATGCGAGGTGAAAGGTCGCAAAAATGAGTTTTTTGCATTTTTTAGTGAAACGATTAGTTTTATGATAAAAATATTCAGAGATAAATTGTAAATCATGCAATTATCTACAAAAATTGTTCTAACACTTTTTTCCCTAAGATTCACCATTTCTGAGAGAAAGCTATTCTAATATTTACTAAAGTTGTATTCTCCATAATATGCATGGCTGCGCTGCCTATGTATGTAGGAACAACCCAGTGCATCTAAAATAAGTCCTCATCGTACTAGAGCACACGTAAGTGAATCATATTTTTGTTTTAAAAATTGTTGATTTTTTTGCGGCGATGAATTAAATGAGGAATATGAAAAGAAACGAGTACTGAAATTTCGTCGTAGAATTGGTCAAGTTACTACAGTTTCATTCAAAGAATCTGTTCAGAAACAGACACAGCAAAAACTGTTATTGCTCGCATGCGTTTGAACATAATTTAGTTGCTATTCAGGCTAAGTATTATAGAGATTGCTATGTTTCCTTTTTAAAACCGATCACTGCGAGCAAGGCCGGTCGTCATCGAGATGAAGCATTGAATCTCACCATGAAAGAAATATTTACTTAGTATATCGAAAATAGTGTCAGTTTACATTGGAAGAATTAAAAAATGTTTGTACAAATTCAAATTTAGATAACAGAACTATTAAATTACGATTAATGTTGAATTATGGTGATAAAATTATTATCAACTAAAAATCGGGACAATTAACATTTATATTATATTTTATTGATAATCACCATGATACTCTAAATCAAGCTTGGAGTGAAAAAAAATTTTAATAAAGAAGAGCGATATAAGATCCTGGAAGCTGTGGCAGCAATCACTCGGGAAGATATACAATCGATAGTATCCCCCACCAGGTCTTATTTTTTGAGGATATAAACCATCATATTCCAGAGTCACTGACTTCTTTTTTGGAACAAATTATTTAAAAAAATAAACGGTTCAATTTAGAACATTCAAAATTAGTATGCACTAACATTAGTCATAGTATTATGACTGCTGTTCGGCCTTCGGCGTCAAGCCCAAGCTGGAAACGTGTGCATATTATGGAGAATAGTACAACTTTAGTAAATATTAGAATCGTGAATCTTGGGGAAAAAAGTGTTAGAACAATTTTTGTAGATAATTAAATCATAAATCATAAAACTAATCGTTTCGCTAAAAAATGCAAAAAACTCATTTTTGCGACCTTTCACCTCGCATAAAATTTTTTGTACACGTGGGATCGATGGGGACTTTTCACAACTTCATTATAATGGTATTCCTAACGTTCATGTAAATTTTCAGCTTGTTGGGAATTTATGCAAGGGTAAATGTCTATTTTGACTGGACTAACATAAGGTTGTTCTAATTACATTCTTTTAATTTGTCTTATCAGTTGCTGGTAACGTAATGCCGTTCCACCAATTTTGTAATTTTTAAATGATATTTTATTCTAATTAATAATTTTATAAAAATTGAAAATATTTTTTTTTTGTCAATTTAATAAACAAAAATTACTAGCGATTTGTACAAAAAGTATGCAACTCGAATAATTTTATTTACAAAACAAATTACATTTATTCTAGCAAAGAAAATAATGTGTTCAGCATAGTTTACAATAAGTGAAAATTTCTTGCAGTCGATAATAATTTATTATTTTGCAGTCGACACCTAAATATAAATAAAAATGCAACTAATTGTTTACGATATTTTTTTTGACTTTAGCACACTTGAATAACTATCTGATTAATAAATATCATAACCTGGTTACAAATTGAACTTGAACAAGATTTTTTTGCATATGCCTTCCTACCGATAATTCACCAGGGGTGGTTACGAGCCGCGGGGGGAGATTTTTTTGCTCAGTTTTGCGATATCTAGCGCCGTTCTTGAGTTATAGCTAATTCAAAAATATTTTTTTCATAATGCTAATATTGTGAATAATTTTAGCATAACATTTAATTTTTTTGTTTCCTGATAAAAAAATATACTCACCTCTACTCGAAAATTATTCGTTATTGGGCGCGCAGCTTTAAAAAGCTCGCTTACGCTCGCTTTTCAATTTAGCTGCGCGCCCTATAACGGATGATTTTCGAGGCTCGGCCAGTGATATACTATTACTTTCGGAAAAAAATTTTGAGTTAGCATTTTTTCCATGGTCTATAATACCATACAAATCGTTTGAGACCATTTTTGGAATGATGTCCGGATGTGCGTGTGTGTGTTGTGTGCGATTTTATCGTCCTCGATTTTTTCTAAACGGGTGAACGAATTTCATTGAAATTTTATATACTGGTTTATAGCAATATTCTAAAGAGCTGATTAGATTTTGGTTGAAATCCCTCCATGTTGACTCTATTTTTTCAAAGAATGAAAATTGTTAAGGCCCGGTTCTACTTCCCTTTTTATAGATAGTAATGAAATTAGTCTCGGGTCTAGGACATTTCGCCGTCGCTGTTTCGCCGTGGCCATTTCGCCGTGGCCGTTTCGCCGTGGCCGTTTCGCCGTGGCCGTTTCGCCGTGGCCGTTTCGCCGTCGCCCATTTCGCCGTGGCCGTTTCGCCGTCGCCCATTTCGCCGTCGACGTTTAGACGTTTTTTTACTTTAATCTATAATTCAAAAGTTATAAAAAAAATTTGACTGTAAAAATTAATATTTTCTGAGCTATCGACGGTTTGATTAAAAAAAAGAAATCCTTAAATATTTTTCTTAGAAAAGTGTGACACCCTGTATAAATATATATTAAGACCAATTGAAGACCTCCGTGGTATTGCTCACAATTTCCAAATGGGGCAATAAGTACTTCTTTTTTTAGGTTATATATTTTTTTATTTAATTTGTATTCTTATTTAATTTTTTCTTTAAATTTAATTTTACATGTAATATAATAGAACTTTAATTGTAACTTTTGATTTTGATAATTTCGACGGCGAAATGGGTGACGGCGAAACGGCCACGGCGAAATGGGCGACGGCGAAACGGCCACGGCGAAACGGCCACGGCGAAACGGCCACGGCGAAACGGCCACGGCGAAATGGCCACGGCGAAACGGCCACGGCGAAACGTCCCATTCCGCTATAATAATACCATACATCTCGTTGGAGACCATTTTTGGAATGATGTCAGGGTGTGCGTGTGTGTGTTGTGTGCGATTTTATCGTCCTCGATTTTTTCGAAACGCGTGAACTGTTTTTATTGAAATTTTATAATACTGGTTTATAGCAATAATCTAAAGAGCTGATTAGATTTTGGTTGAAATCCCTCCATTTTGACTCAATTTTTTCAAAGAATGAAAATTGTTAAGGACCGGTTCTTCTTCCCATTATTATAGATAGTAATGAAATTAGTCTCAATCGAAAGAAATTTTCTTTGTGCGTCTAATGATAACCAATACTTGATATTTTTCTTTTTAATTACTGTCAAAATAAAATTTTATTGAACTTTAAAGTATTTTGAAAATGGGAAAGTCATGTGATGTCACATCAGATTTTTTTTTTATAATGAAAACATTTTTTTTATTAGGTATCTACTAACAATGATTTTTGAATATTACAATAAATTATGAATTATAAATTATAAATAACAATAACAGAATTAACTTATTAACATATTATCATATAAACATTAACTTAAGTAAGATTGAAAAAATTCGTCCATGCACGCCCCTGTAGGCATCGACGCTAGCACCGAAGCAGAATTTCCTCTTTGAATTCACAAACTGATCTTTTGAAATAAGAACCTCTTTGCGCGTCTGTCCCCCGACACATCGATTAGAAGACGGCCAATCCAAGCGACTAAAGCCTTTGTATCACAACTCCAAGGGCCGAGGGTCTCGACCGCGAAAGCCGAGAAGTCATAATGGTCTTTTATTGAACTATACTTATTATGTTTTAACAATTCCGCTTTCGTCGCTGCCATTTGAGAAGAAAAATAATATTAAATAATAGATTATTTTAATTTTTATAACCAAATTATATATTAAAAACAATAAACTTCGATTTAACCTTAACTTTAATTTTTGTTAGAATTTAAAATTTTGATTGTTTTGTACTAAAAATGTTATTATTATATTTAATTTTTCGGTCTTCCATAATTTTATAATATTTTTGTTGTTGTTATATTATATCATGTCGTTGAAAAGAGGATAAAAAATGCTATTTAAAAATATCATTTTCAACTATGGTTTTCATTGAAAAAAACACAACTTTATGTTATAACTCTGATACTGAGATAGATATTTAAAATCTCTTTTGCCCATTTTATTGATCTTAAAAAAGTGCCCCAAGAAAGTGTTAATATTTTTTTGATAACTTGAAAAACAACCGAGATTCGACATTTATCGAAAATTCGAACTTTTGGCTATAACTCGAAAACAAAATATGATAGCACATTCTGGTTTTGGCCATTGAGCTTTTTTCGAAAAAAGAGATCCAGGATGCGCCATCCATTTCTTCATATTTCTTATAGTTATTACCGAGTTTCCCATTAGAACTGTCGAAATTGACCCACCCTGTACATATACATTGAACATTGACTGGCAGTATAGGCAGTATTAGCAATAAGTAGTAGTATATGAAGTATCAGGCAGTATTAGGTAGTATTAAGTAGAAATGAATAGTATTGTGCAAGTAAATAGCATGTTTATCAGTTAATGGCATTACTAGGCGGTATCGGAAGTATCAAGCAGTATTAGGCGTTATTGGCATATTACGCGGTAATACCTACTCGGTTTCATAAAGTTTTTTGAGCGATTTTAGCCTTAAACTACGCTTAAATATCAAATGCCTTTCACAATAAAACATTTGAATTAATCAAAATAAAAAAATTTTGCATATTCTAAATAACATAATGAAATATCTAAATGATTTACGTCATAATAAAATGCAAAAATAAAATAAAATTGAATTTTAACTAGTACGTAATTATTATAAAATACAATGAATGATAGTTTATGACACTATTGTTTGATCAAGCGTGTTTCGTTCTTTGGATACTCATCAGATAAATCGTTTAGATATTTCACATGTTAAGAACTAATCCTATCTATTCTAACTAACCTGGTAAGTTATGACTACGGAACTTTAGTTTAGAGTATTTATTGGGTTCAATATGAAAGTAGATTGTAGCGACATTCGGAAATTTTATGAAATCTAATGTCCTGTTGCACCAGCCATAAACCGGTTAGAAACCGACCGTTTTTGGACAATAATTGCAAATTTGGACCATTTTTCACTGTAACTTCACTATTTTGCTAACTACGCTTTATTTGTTGTTGTGAAGTTTGAAGTTATTAGCTAATCTTTTTAAGAATATTATTTAACAGATAGTATATATTATTCCCTTAATAAATATAAAATCTACATATTTGTTTATCAGGGGACGTCCATTAATTACGTGAGGTGTTTTATTGTAAATTTAGATCTCCCTCGCCCTTGGTGAGATATGATTAGATTTTATGGGACCCCCTTCCCCTATCCGGTGAGATTTGCCATATAATTTTTAAATATTAAAATTTATTTCATATATTCATATATTTCGCTTCGTACACTAAATGGCAAATACCAATGTTATTTGGCCATAAGAATGAACGACGATTAGAATCAGAGTACAGATAACGTATGGTGCTGAAATTTGGACATAATATTATTTGAACATTTTTCAATAATACAAAGTAATTAGAGGTAAAAAGCATTTATAGTTAATGAACAAATAAATAAAGAAAACAGGTCTACCGAACAATTACGATACAGGCCGAACGATTACGATACAGGCAGACCATTTTGTATTTATAGATGAGCAAAAATATCCCTGAAAAACGTGCTATTTATTGCAAGGATGAATATAAGTGGTTATATATATTATATTATCGAATTTGTAATTTTTGTATAAATTATAGTTAGTCAATTAAGAAACATAAGTATTAATTCCAAATTAATGCGATATATGTGAAAAAAATACTAATTATTTAAATTTTTAAGACCGTGCGTTTCATATTGCCGCTACTGTACATAGTAATAGCTTTTTTTTTGTTACTCCACAATAAAGAATTAAATTAAAATTTAATTTTATTTTTTTAATTAAATTTAAAAAAAAAATTAAAATATATAATTATGCAAAAAAAATTTATTTTGAGATGGATTTATATTCTTTTTCTTAAATCTCAGACACCTAAAATTTATTTAACCTGAAGTCATAAGTAAAAAAGGGTAAACGTTTAAAATTATTTTAGTAGGCCCTTACGACCTGGACCTATAGAGAGCAGTAATTTCTTCCACGCTACTAGCTCGGAGATCGAGCTAGAAAGTCGCACAATAAACCCACTTTTTTCAGAACGGTTTTGCATTTCTTTTTAAAACTTCTAGGTAGGTGCCTAAAACATATTTATCCTTAAGTCATGAGATAAAAAAAAGATAAACGTTTAACATTATTTTTTGTAGATCTTTGCGACACGGCACTGAGAACAATAATTTATTATTTCCACATTACTAGCTTAGAGCTCCAGCGCGACTTTCTACGCATAATAAAACTATTTTTATTTTGGAACAGACTTTAATTTCTTTCTAAAATTACTAGATACCTAGATGCCTTAAACTTATTTAACTTGCAGCCATTAGGTAAAAAAAGAAAACGTGAAGAATAATTTTAATAGGTCCTTGCGACTTGGACCTACAGATCAGTAATTTCTTCCACGCAACTAGCTCGGAGTTCGACCTGAAAAGTCGCATAATAAAACCATTTTTTAAAATAGAGAGTACCTGAGTGTTTCTTTTCAAGAGTAATAAATGTATACTACAAAAGCGTTAATTTACCTAAATGGCACATTATTAGAGTGAGATAGTATGTGGAAATTAATTTTTTCAATACCTAAGGCAAGTTTTGATAATTTTGATGCTTTATTAGATAAATGAAAATGTTTTCCAAACATTCCTGTGCATTTTAAGAGCCAGGACAAAGACGATAAGGAACCATTTTAAAATAAATTTTTTTATTAATTCTATTACATAAGGCAACGGAAAAGTTTCGAATAGGCTAAAAGTATTATAAACAAATTGTTGGGATCCATTTAAAACAAGCTTTAAAAATATACTACTATATTGATGAAAATTGACATAAAAAACTATTATGTGGGAGTACACAGACAGGCATCTATGTAGCTATACTAAGTAAAGATGCATACGTCACTGTATTATTAGAGATTTAAATTACATTAAATTTACTTATCTTTGTACCTAATGGTACAAAGGAAATATTGACTAAAACCAATGTTGTAGTAAAAACGCACAACATATATACATATATTGTCCACCAAAATTTGAGGAAAACCCACTTTCAACAAATTTTTAAAAAGCTATGATGAAAACAATATTTCTTTTTCATAAAAAAATCTTTCTGAACAAACTTAATTTTTTAATTTTTCAATAAAAATTTTTATATAATTTACTATAAGCACTAGTTTAACAGCTGTGGTATCTGATAATGTAAACATTGCCGTTTCAGCAAATTTTTATACCGCATTACATCGGAGAGGAATCCCCTTAGTGAGCTTCCGCTACTATTTTACAATTTTGAAGCCCCAAAATAATGTAAAATGTTTATCTTCCTATAATTTATACCTACGGCATTAAAAACAAAATGCTATTTACCAATTTTTCTTCAAAATTGTAAGACCTTTTGTACAGTATGTTACAAAATAATTCAAAATGTTTAATCTTTTACCTTGAGGCTAAAGTTTAAATAAATTTTAAGCATCTAACTAGTATTTTAAGAAAGACATAAAAATTCATTTCAAAATAAAAAATGGATTTAGTATTACGCGTAGAAAGTCGTACCCGAGCTCCAAGCTAGTTGCGGGGAAATAATTATTATTGTTCTCTTAGATACTAAAATAATTTTAAACGTTTATCTTTTTTATCTTATAGCTTAAGGTTTTGATATTTTTGATATTTCAAGGTCAACCGCGCTTAGATCAAAAGTAAAATTTTTAAAAAAATAATAATTATTATACATACATAGTACTTTATTATACTTTTTTTTTTATAAAACACAGATGTACATTAACATTTTAAAGCATTTTTTTCTTATCAAAGATATCTTATCTTTGATTTTTCTTATCATCAAAGAAAGAGTCCAGCAATTTTTTGAGGCTCCAAAAGTTTGGAGGCCCGGGGCTGCAGTCCTCTTAGCCATCCCCTAAATTCGGCTCTGACTTTACAACGATAAACTCGCTTTTGCCAGTGACTTCGTTAACGCTATAAAAAGTCAGAGCTGTAAACCCCAATAAAATTAATCAAATGGATATTAAAAATTGCATGGACATGTTGGAATCCGTGTCATAGAAAATGGGTATTTGGCTAAAATTTGCGTAGCTGCTTAGGCTAAGGGGGGGGTTTGAACCCCCCAACCCCCCCCCCCCCTTATATACGCCCGTGCTTATATGTCATTATAAATGCCACAAACGAATATTCATCTCGCGAGTTATGTCCACCAGATACAGTCCCGGTCCACCAGTGTCATCCACAGTCGCTCAAAGTTATCAATTTCTTGCTCTCACGTAATACTTTTCTTTAAGATTTTTACATATATTTACTTCACATGTACGTTGGATATTTAAGTTGGAAATATGTGTTTGGAAATTATCGGATTCCAGTGTCGTCTATCTGTAGGTTTGCCAAACGATACAGCGGCGTACAGGTGTTTTCAATTTGTTCGTTTAGTAAGTTATTATGCGTGTTTTCTGTTTTATTTCTGTTATTATATCTTGTTATTTCCAAAGTTTCCAACAATTTGCGCTTATGTGTATGTTCTTCGTTGTGAAGTATTTTTGTTGCTTCCATGTCAAGCTGGTGCTTATTAAATGTCAGGTGTTTCTTAATTTTCGAATTTGGGTCGGATCTTTGGTGTTCCTTTTCACGTATGTGCAGCGCTCTTCCCGTCTCCCCTATATAGGTAGCGCCGCAATCGCCACAGTATAGCTGGTATACCCCACTCTTCATACGTATGTCGATCTTTGGTTTAGTATTTGTTAGCATGTCGATCAACCTAGTTCCCGATTTTGTGGCCATAACCATGCCGTCATTCCGCATCATTCCACCTTAGCTTGTTGTTAAGCCTGCCCTGGTATCTTACGAGTCTATAGGTAACATCCCGCTTCGGTTTGCTATAAAAATATGGGTGTTTTTCTTTCCTCATCATGTTATTAAACATCCTCATGACCATGCTGCTGGGGTATCCGTTTGCTGTTGCTATCTGTTTTATGATGTCTAGTTCCCTCTGTCTGTCGCTATGCTGTAGTGGTGTTCTCATCATACGTGTCAAGTAATATCTAAATGCCTCCATTTTTTGTGTGAAAGTGTGCGCTGAGTCGAATGGGATTAGTGCATCGCACTGCGTGGGTTTCCTATAGATTTTCCATGTAATGTTGTGGTCGTTGTCCCATTCTATTGTGTATTCTAGGAAATTAATTTTGTTTTTATTTGGTTTTTCCAGTGTGAACTTTATGTTATGATGTATATTATTGATCTCTTCTTGGAAACTTATCATTTCATCGTCCGTGCCGTTCCACAAACATAACACATGGTCTACGTATCTAACCCAACCTCCTATTCTGTTGGCCAGTTGTTTTTTATGGATGCTTTCCTCTATTTTGTCCATAAATATGTCCGCCAGTACTGATGACAGTGGTGATCCCATTGGTAATCCTTGGTTCATTCTGTATATTCTATTTCTAAATTGGAAAAAGTTTTGTGCTGTTGTCGTGTTTAGTAGTTGTGTAAAGCATTCTATCTCCTCTTTGCTCATTTTGCTTTCCATTAGGTAATTTTTAACTAGTGCGATGGATTCTGTAATTGGTACGTTGGTAAACAAACTCACCACGTCAAACGATATCAGTTTTCCTCCCGGTGTCCACTGGAAGGTTTCAACTTTTGCGAACAGTTCTGTAGTGTTCTTGATCGAGTATTTGGATTTATATTGGAATTGGTTGGTTATCATCCTGCTAAGGGTTCTGGCTATTTTACCCGCTGGTGTTCCTTGGTTGGTGATCACCGGTCTCATGGGGATATCTTCTTTATGGAGTTTTGGTTGCGATATTAGGTTTGGCGTCTTAGGGTTCATGGGCAACCAGTTGTATTGTTGTCCCGCGTATTTATTCACGAATTCAATATTATTTTTTATGCATTTTTTAATGATTTTGACATAGCCGTTCATTGGGTTAATTCGCAGTTCGTGGCTTTCGCTTTCTCTGATGAATGTGTTTGTCTTGTCGTTATAATCCTTCTCGTCCATGATCACAATGCCTGCGCCCTTATCCGCTAATGTGATAATTAGGTTATCTTTTTTTACTTTTCTCTTTATGGATTTTATTATGTGCGCTTCGTTCCTTTGTTGTTTGTTAAATCGTTTGTATTTCCCGGTCTTTTCATGTAATATCTGTTTTTTATTTTCCTTGGACAAGAAGAATGCCATTTCTGCTTTCATGTGTTTCTCGTTTATATGTCCCCTGACGGCCGCTTCCATATCTATGGACATGTTAATAAAATCGGGTCTCGCGGTATGTGGTGCATACTTATGACCTCTATTAAGGATTTGTTCTTCTTTCTCGCTGAAGTTAGTCTTTGTGAGGTTAGTGTATCTATTGTGGAAACATCTTCTTGTCCAAGGAAAATAAAAAACAGATATTACATGAAAAGACCGGGAAATACAAACGATTTAACAAACAACAAAGGAACGAAGCGCACATAATAAAATCCATAAAGAGACCGTACCAACTCTCCGCCAACTCTCGCTCGGCTCCGCCTCGCTTCGAGCGCTCCGAGCCGTTTTGACACGCACAAACACGGCAATCTCGGATCCAGGATTTTCGTTAATTTTGGAAAAACTACTGGACCATCCGCAAATTTTATTATTTATATCTACTATATAGACCATTACCTACCACCCAGTGCAAAAATTTCGTCGAAATCTGTGACCGTAGTCTGCTGCCGGCCCCCCTTTTCTACTATTTTTAAAAGCTTTATATTAACTTACCCGGGTATATATATATTGCGATAAATTTTGAAATAATTTTATGTCCCTGGTTTCGAATCCATAAAAATGCGATAAAACTTCCGGATTTAATCCAAATTTTATATTTCTCCCATCCAAATTATTATTAACGTAATGAAACCAAATCTTCTTAAATCACTTAACTTTATTTTAAAATATAAAATCAAAATTTTAAACTCAATATCCAAATATGGATCAAAAATAATTGCGCGTTTATCAACGCGTCCATAGGCGTTGGCTTACGGCATCAAAAAGCTCATAATCACCTTAAACAAATACCAACGTAAACAAGTTAAAATAAAGACAACTTAAACAGAATGCAACACAAACAATTTACAAACATAATTAAAATAAAACTACCCCCTACATAATTATACAAAAATACATGACAATATATATATATAGAAGGTAAAAATCTTTCGGCTGCTGTTTAACTCACTTCTAGTCATCCAAACAAGCTGAAATTTGAAACACCGACTTGTATCTCGAGACATTTTAATCTATCAAATTTTGAAACCGATCTGATCATCCACCGCACAATTAGCACATTTTCTATACAAATTTTGACACAGATCTATCTGCCGCGAAATCAAGTAAGCATTTGTTAAAATTAATTAATTTAGTTCAAGTGTCAAGTTAATGTCAGTTTAAGTAAGAAGTTAATACATTTGCTATTTAACAAAGTTTATTATGAAAAAAGGTGTTTAAAAAAATTAATCTTTAATTTTGGAAGACCTAAACAAAACCGGTGGACTTCCGAAAACTCTCACAATTTTTTATGGTGCTAAAGTAATGTTAAGATACAACTTCGACACAGCTAAGGGACTCGTAAATGGTGCAATGGGTAAAATTGTCCAAATCATTTGGCCAAATTATCGAAGAGCACAGATGTACGATGGAGATTTGTCAAATCTTAAAGTAAAATTTAAAGAAATCGACGAACACATCATCGAGCCACGAGTAGTTGAATTTCCGGCAAAAATGTCAACGGGAACAGCAGAACGTCGAATGCTGCCATTAGTTCTTTGTAGGGCTTCACGGTGCATAAAATGCAGGGATCAACAGTGGACCACGCAGTAATTAATTTGGGATCAAAAGTGTTTGCCCCTGGTCAAGCATATGTAACTGTAAGCCGCGTAAGATCCCTTGAAGGTGTTAGGTTTGAAGAACTTAACTGTTTGAAAGTCCATGGTAAGATGGTGTGCAATAAAAAAGTGCTGGAAGAAATGGCGAGATTGCTGAAAGTACCTGACTATCGTGTATAACATAGACATGCAGTTAAGGTAGTTTCTCCACGACAATCGGATACAAAAATAAATTCCAGTGTAAATGTAAAATAATTTAAAAAAGAGAGAGAAAGAAATCATTATTTTTTCTGGGAGTGTACTTTAAATTCGTACAATGCATTGATAATGACGCACAACTGCATACTTACAAATGGTATGGCAACGTTGCGTTTTGTGTCACATTTTAATCTAAGGTTATGTATGTCGTATGTGTCAAACCAAGGTCAAACCTAAATGTGAAAACTTTAGAAGCGCGCAAGAAAATGTGCAAAATGTTTAAAAGTTCAACTGGTTTAACTTGGGTTTAACCAAATAAATTGTGATATTGCTTTTTAAATCAGTTTTTCTGCGCGATAATAAGGTTTATAAAATATCGAAAAGTTGCCTATCTATAATATTCTCTTATCTATGCGAATCATCCGTCAAATTACTTGCACGGCGTTGTCAGACGCTCATTGGCATGCCCCTTCACTAACCGAGTACAGCTTAATTGTGCATATTTTATAAATGTTCATCTTTGTAGCAAAACCGTCAGTACCCTTCTTTTTTTATTCAACATATTTGTGATAAGCTGATATACAAATTAGTAGTTTTTTGAAAAAATCAAAAGAACATTTTTTTAGTTATGATGTGAAATGTGTAACTTTTAGTCAACTGGTACATTTAACCCATGCAAAAAGTTCTAACTTTAATCACGAATATTTCCTTTATTGAACCGTCAAAAATTTCGAATTTCAGCAATATAATGTATATTTCAATGGATGTATATTTCAATATCTTAATAATATGTAAATATGATATTTTGGTTTATTTAACAGTACTACTCATGCATTAAATACATAGTTGCATTTAAAATAATATAATAGATTAAATATCGTAACCTGTGAAAAAATATAATAACAAAAATTAAGCGATAAACAGGTTAATAAAACGAATTTAAATAAGTTTAAATTGCAAGCTTTCGAGTACTACTGACGTACTCTTTGAAAAAAGAGTTTGAAAGTTACACTGTATGAAAAAGAGTACGTCAGTACTCAAAAGCTTGCAATTTAAACTTATTTAAATTCGTATTATTAACCTGCTTATCGTTTAATTTTTTTTATTGTAATATAATATAATAAAATAATTATATCAATGTTTCAGTGAATGTAATAACGCGCCTGCTTGATATTATACGACAGGTTATAACATATTGTAATACATTATTTGTGTGATATTATTACTATTAACTTTAGATTTTAACTAGTTGGTAGATTTATAGTTTTATTATTATGCACGCAGCTTCCACATAAATGCTGGCTTGGACGGCAGCTCATTTAGCAGTCCATTAGATTCTCCTGATGCTCCAATCACCTCTTCTGTCGTAACATTGCAATTGGCAGATTCACCGTCAATTCGTCGCCAGGTGCGTCAGAGTAGTGGTCATAACAGCAGACCAATAGAATATTTTTGCTTACCTGCACGATTTTACCGATATTTAATTTAACAATTTAATATTTACTTGCTAATGGTTGTGTTGTTATTGTAAATTGACCGTGGACTAACCAAAATCTTAATTCGGATTTTAATTAATTAGGAACCTAGACTCAAATTTTCTCAAATACAGTACAGTATATTGCATAAGCGTATTTTTTATATAAATTTATGGCCGTGTGTTCATGTAAAAGCGATTAACACTAAATATTTACTTAAGAAAGAAATAGGAATTTACCGAGGGAGGAGTATAATATATATTTACAATCTAGCGTACACAATAATCGATTTACTCGGTATTTATCCAACAATTAAAACAACCAATCGATTAAAATAGATACCAATAAAATATCTCGTAAACTACACAAATAATCGAAAAAATGTAAACAATACTTGTTTTAGAAGATAAGAAGGAGGCACACTAGACTGCATGCACTGCGTTACGCTAAGACGAACCCTCGTCAAGTTGGCCCCTTCATTTTGAAATTTTGTTTTACGTAAATTGAAAGTGCTGACGAATGCCGTATATACTTTTTTTAAGTGCTGGGTTCGTTAATTTTTTATTAGCAAAATGCTACATTCGGTACGAGAGGGGCCAACTCTCTTCACTTTGGAATTAAAATTTTTGTTTTCATTTATTGGAAAGTACTGGCGAATGCTGTAATTATTTTCAAAGTGCTGGGTGCGTTAAACTTATTTTAAGAAATTAATTAATTTTGGAGGGGCAAACGCAAACTTTGCGCACCCCCTCCACTTTGGAATTAAAATATTTATATAATATAACGTAAAACTAAAACGAGGTGACTTTGTGACAGATTTACCAGTTTTTGTTGATTATTAAATTGTATTTTATAATAATAAAATAGTCCATATGTGAGAAATGAAGTAACACATCATTACCCTACCGATCTACTCCATATTGATTGAAATAAAAATTAACAGAAAAAAAGTAACACTAATCGACCAAAAATGCTTTATTTCACGAAACTTGGATATAAATTTGAATCTAAAAGCAAACTGAATAAAACGTAATGGAAAACACTAAAAATAAGTGTCCATTTCTGGAACGCGAAAAATTTCCCTGCTAGACGAGATTTGAACTGGTTTATTAATTTGTTGCTGAACTATTTCAGAAATGTTATAAAAAAAGTTCGTTCTTTCGGTCAGACCACTTCCAATTGCCTCCACATTTTTCCATTGCACTAACACAAACTTCATTCTCTTTGATGCTAGTGATGACGCCAGGAAAAAATCCCCTTCATAACGTACGATAACGTAACTTCCACTACTTGCTCTTAGGTCATCGTTAACCTCTGATTTGCTTTCTGATATCTCACCTTCAGACATATCATCAAACTCAGACACGGAAGTCTAGCTACTTTCTCTATATAAGACTGCATCAGAATCTTCACTTGATTCTGAATCACTTTCACGGCTCCTTAATCGAAGTTTTTTGTTGGATTTTCCAGATGGCATTGAAGTTAAGGGTTTTTCTGATTGTGTTGACGTTGAGGGCTCAATAGTTTGCACTGATGTTGAGGGTTCTTCAGACACCGTTAACATCGCTGACATATTTTTAACATCACCGTTTGAAGCCACTTTTTCAGCTGGCTGTTTCCGTTTGTGTCGTGTGGTTTGTGATTTTGGTTGGGCTGTTGTCAAGTCGTCATGAACAAGGTCCGCTGCACTAATACTTTTACCGGGTGAAACATTTATTCTTTTGCGCTTCTGACGTTGATGTAACGCAGTTCTTGTTTCTCGTTTTCTTCGTAATTGTTCCAAAAAACTTTCACCCAAGGCATCTTTTACGTCCACACTCTGGTTGTTCATAATTTCTTCTGGCATACGACTCAGCACTTCTGCACGGTTTAGGGGGTATAAGCTACATTTTCTAAAACCAACGGGAAGAACTTCAACTGCTCTGTGATGCATAATAGGTAATCGGTAGAATAGTCTAAGGAAAAATAGTCTACGGTAAATTGGTCTAGGTAAATAGGTCTACGGAAAAAAAGTCTACGGGTAAAAAAGTCAAGGTAAAATGGACACCTCAGAACAGGGATTTGGAAAACTTCTTTGAGAAGTGGTTATATTCCGCCAGGAATGACACCTACTTTCATTCATATACTTTTTGATGCAATATAAAAAAATAGTAGTTCCTATTTAACTACACGCTCAAAAATTGAAAAAACTTTAAAATGACTTTTGCAACAATGCATTTTTCAGTAATTTTTTTTGATTATAATTAATTTTTAATTATTATAATTTTTAAGAAAATTGAAAAACTGATTGCAGCATTCAATTATACGGAAAAATATTGTCATGTTTCATTTTGAACTCACATCTTTTGGTATAAATAATTTTTTTAAAAAACAGGGATTAATTTTGAAACATTTCATTAAATAAATTTTGTTTTAAGAATATGTGATTTTACTTTAAAATAAACTTCCATGATGATGAATGGTTCGGTTTCATATTTTTTGATGACAATTAAGTATAATATCAAAAAGCACAGCTTGGGAAACTTTGAATTAAATCTTCAACAATTATGAATATGAAAGATGTTTTTGGTCCAAGATCTTTGAATGAAAAGACAAATGCCAAATTTATCAAGGAAATCAGGAAATCGATCGGTATTCAATCAGTTATTATAAAAATTTTTAAAATAAAGTGTTTAAATCAACGAAAGTGATTAAAATTATAATGTGCCGAATCTGCAATCCCAACACTATAAGTTCGAGAATTAAAAGTTTTCTAAGTCACAAAAATCAAGGAGGGAGAAAAATTTAAAAAGTAATTCATTCTGGGCAAGGCCGCCATTTCGTCAAGTTCGAAATTTAAGAGCCCAGAGTCAAAAATTTAAATAAATTGAACTTTAATTATAATAAGGAACATGCATGAATAAAAAAATTTAGTTAAAATAGTATTTTCCGATTAATCCAATATATTAAATATTAAATCAACAAAAATTACTTCTATTTATTCTATTTTGTTATAAATAATCCATTTTAAAATTGAATGATTATTTAAAATAAATCATGTGACCATAAACGCTAGCGCCACAGGTTTGACGTCATCGGGCATAAATGTCCGCGCTCTTGATTACTCGTAATCACTTAAAATAATTTATAACCAATTTTCAATGTAAAACTGTCAGAATGACATTTAAAATTACCTAAAATAACCTTACTTTTTCATATATTCATTGTGACAAACTTGATAATATCGCAGGTGATTCAAAACGGGAACTAAAACTTCAATATTTTATTTATTACCAATTAGTGCTCTTCTGGGACAATTTCATTCAAATCCGGATTAAAAATAAGTAATTTCTACTAAAAGAATTTTACAAAAAAGTGAGAGATAAAATTCCGAGTTTTACCGAAGTTGTTAATGCCTAGAGAACTCTGCCAATAAAAAGCATGGAGCAATCTATGAATAATTGTGCCCCGAGACGTCACAATAAAATGGCGATTTGCGCGGTCGTTTCATTCGATTCAAATTGATGGATTTTTAAATATTTTTTAAATTGTTATCGAAACGAACATAAATGAATTAAATAGTATTAATCAGTATATTTTAGTATTTTTTATCCAACTACGCAATAAAAAAAAATTATGCATCTTCCTTATTGATAAATACTATTAAAATATTTTACTTACCTGGAGATTACAAATTCAGAGTAAGGGTGCTTGTGCCATTTAACAGAAAGACGAAGAATCAAAAATTTATTCACGACAGAAGGTGAAATGATGAAAACGTACAACAATAAATTAAAGAAAACTTCAAACAAAGGGTGAGAACTTTTAAAAAAGCGCAGGAACGATTAATTTTTCGTTAAGTGAAACCACGATAAAATTGATTTATTAAAATTTGTATTTTTTCCATCAAAATTGCAACTTTATCTAGATAGTTGAAAGAGTTATACTAAATCTTCAATGTGATTAAAGTTGCAATTCGATGAAATTGATTTATTTGGTAAACCGATGTAATACGGAATAAGATTAAAAACATCAAAAATTTGAAACTTTTTATGTTATACGAAATTTGCCTAGCTGTGAAATTTGTAAAATTAGAATTTGTTTAACTTTCGATTATTTATAAATTGACAAACTTGCTTTACGATAATTATTCAACATCAAAATAAGTTAAAGGAATCGCAAGCTTTATAACAAAAGGGATGGATGTTCAAAAATTTAATTAATTAGGTTTTCTTCCGCTTCAAAACAATTTTTCGCATTTGGACATCGCAATATACAAAAGAAACTGTCTTTCATTGTTTGACCTGAAACTTAATTATTTTAAATTTTAGAATTCGTAACTTTGGTAAAATTATTAATAATATTTTAAACTATAAAAAAGATCCCACAAATAATCTACAAATCAAGAACAACCAGATCATTTCTGACTGGACTAAAAGGGAGTATATCGATAAAATAACATCCTTTAAACTGAAAATTAACAGTGCTATAGCACCACGAATATATGGGTTACCAAAAACACACAAAAATGAAATACCTTTAAGACCTATAGTAGCGAGCAATAAATCACCTACCTATAATTTATCCAAATATTTATCTAAAATAATTTATAATGTTTTAGGCCAAAATGAATACCACACTAAAGACTCATGGACATTCATTGAAGACGTTAAAAAATTTAAAATACCTACTGACTACACTTTAATATCTCTAGATGTTAAATCATTATTCACAAATATACCCATTGATCTCGCAATTAAAGCAGTAAAAGATAGATGGGAAGATATTAAAAATTACACTGACATTCCTAAAACCAAATTCCTTGATGCTTTAAAATTCTGTCTGGACACTACATATTTTCAATACGAGGGGACATTATACAAACAAATATTTGGTACGGCCATGGGAAGCCCAATATCTGCAACTATTGCTACTTTAGTCATGGGAATTTTAGAATTAGATCCCATCTCAAACTTACCTTTTCAATTACCTTTTTACAAAAGATATATAGATGACATCATCACCGCCATTCCCAATAATCAAGTTGACACAATTCTAACACATTTTAATAATTTTCACCCACGTTTACAGTTCACTTTAGAAAAAGAAGAAAACAACACGTTAACATTCTTAGACATTCAATTAATACACGTTAATAACACAATCAAATACAAATGGACCCAAAAACCAACATGGTCTGGTAGGTACTTAAACTTTCATTCGTATCACCATAGGAGTCAGCTAATCGGGACTGCCATTGGACTAGTGGATCGGGCCATTAAATTAACACACGGAGATTACAGGGTTGAAACTATTAAAACTGCCAAAGACACTTGACGCAAAAACGGTTTCCCGGGACACTTAATTAAAAGAATAATTACAGACCGAACCCATATCTTATACAATGGTAACACGAGGAAAACTCAACCTTCTTCATATGCAGTAATGCCTTATATACAGGGACTTAGCGAGAAAATTAAACGAACACTCAAACCACATAATTGTAAAATAACATTTAAATCTTCAAACAACATTGGACAATTCTACACCACACTAAAAGACCCCATACCTCATGACAAGAATTCTGAAGTCATCCTCAGGATACAATGTAAAGATTGCTGTATGTCTTACATTGGACAAACCAACCAATGGTTACGTAAGAGGATCGGCGGACATATCTCAACCATCCGTTGTAATAAACCTGAATCCACTGCTTTATCTAAACATGTTTTAGTGGATGGACACGACGCTGACTTTGAAAATGTACAAATATTAAAAACCGTTAGAAACTACAAAGATCGTCTCCTGCATGAAATGATAGAAATTAAGAAAGAGAAGAACTCGATCAACCGGAAGACCGATCTTGATGGACTAACAAGGAGGGGACCTCAAGTGGTACCAATCGATTTCGATGAAAGTTGGGTATTTTGTAGAGGTATTTACCCTAAGTATCAGGTTAACGGGAATTACCCAGATGAGGCTTAGTTTCCAAGAAAAAGTTTCATTTGTCGTATATGTACTAGTAACTATGACCACTTTTTAAGTAAGTCCGCATAGGTAAATGGTTAACGAATATGACTTTAGGAACTGGTACGAATGTGGTTCCGGGTTCAATTCCAGCCCGGGTCAATTTTTTTTTTATAATTTTTGTTTTAAATTTATTTATTTTATATATTATTTCGTTCAATCTTACTAAAAAGTCGTTAATAAAAATTCTTGATAATACTTTGTACAGATTTGAAACTTAAAAATGCGGCCATCAAGATGCGTTTATTTTTAAGATTTTGTGCAAGTTTTTAAAAGGGCTCCTTTATTGAGGATTTCCTGCATCCATTTTACCTGAATTTCCTGAATTTCTTATTACGAAACCACCCGTACACCCCCAGTCATTAGCATTATCATTAACAGATTTCTATTTCAATTCCTTTTAAAAAGAATGATATTGCTAATGCTAATGACTGGGGGTGAACGGGTGGTTTAGTAATAAGAAATTCAGGTAAAAAAGATGCAGGAAATCCCCAATAAAAGGGCCCTTTTAAAAACTTGAACAAGATCTTAAAAATAAACGCATCTTGATGGCCGCATTTTTACGTTTCAAACTGTACAAAGTATTATCAAGAACCGCATGTTTATTCAGAACTTTTTAGTAAAACTGAACGAGAAAATATACAAATAAAAAATTTTAAACAAAAATTATAAAAAAAATTTGACCCGGGCTGGAATTGAACCCGGAACTACATTCGTACCAGTTCCTAAAGTCATATTCGTTAACCATTTACCTATGCGGACTTACTTAAGAAGTGGTCATAGTTACTAGTACATATACGACAAATGAAACTTTTTCTTGGAAACTAAGCCTCATCTGGGTAATTCCCGTTAACCTGATACTTAGGGTAAATACCTCTACAAAATACCCGACTTTCATCGAAATCGATTGGTACCACTTGAGGTCCCCTCCTTGTAAGTAATATATACTGTCAATTATTTATATAAATATTGGAATCAAGTTTTTATCAATTTTTCAAAATTGAGGTTTTTCCTTGATTCCGAAATAAGGTTTTAGAAAAGTTTTTCTAAGATCTTAGTTCGTCAAATGACAATGTTTATATCGCGTCGCGTTGTCATCAAAATTTTGTTTGTTTATTCGAACTCGAAAATGAAAGCAAACGCTTTCGAAATATCGTCTTTAATAAATACTTCTTTTAAAATATTTAAGCGTTTAATTAACTTTCTTAATTAATGATAAGTTCAACTATAAAACTAAAACAAGTTAATAAAACATGCAATATAAATTGCATGTCTAACGAACTACACTACTAACGTGTTCGAAAGCTAACAATAATTTATATTGCATGTTTTATTAACTTGTTTTAGTTTTATAGTTGAACTTATTACAATAGTTGTATATTATGGAAAATATAACATCAAGACTTCCGAGAAAAATGCGAAAAATACTTTAAATTTCCACAAAAATTACTTAGTTTTGACGAAACTTCTGAAAGTATATATGTTTTTATGACTGAAATAATCACAATATTGAGATCTATCAGTCAGTAGGAACCACGAATTTAACGTTTTTACAATACATACATACATATTTACAGATGTACAAAAAAAATTGAAAAATAAATAATACTTATTGTCTTTGCCTTTTTTCCAAATTTTCTTGTTCTTCATCGGCATCCGATGTTTGATTGGAATATGTTCCTTCTTCATCTTCTTGAAACATTTCTTCAAGATCACTGAATTCTTCAGCTGGCAATTCATTTCCTGGGCTCAAGCAAAGACTCGGCTGCTCCATTTCCGTGGAACTGTCTTGTAAGTCAATAAAATCTTGGACTATTGTTTCAATGTTTGAACAAATTTTCCTGATATTTTGTGCATAAATCTGTACAGTGCAGTCCGTGTTTCCGACATCCGGAAATAAAGGTTCACAATTTGTTTCAGAATTACAAGAAATGGTTTTCAGCAAATCTCTAGGAATTACTGAAGCTTCTGTTTCTCCAATACTTCTTTTCAGTCCGACTTGATTGCAGTGATTTTGTTTCCAAGCGATGTTTGTATAGTTGAAAATAGACTATATTCTACTCTATAGGAATGGTGTATAGCTGCTCCGACAGTTGGTGGCAGTTTTTCTAATTTGAAAGTCGACTTTGTCGTTAATATTTTATACTGCTTAAGTCTTAAATCATCCAGAGATACAGTATAATTCATGCACTTATTTACAGCCATTTCGAGAAATCGCTATTGGTTTTGTATTCGTCTGATAAAACGGCTTTACCAACTCTGTCCACTGAGGAGATTTAATGAGAGAGTTCAATGTTGTTTTTTCCTTTTCCTGCAAAAGCATAAGTGGTATCGCATCCACTAAAGCAATGTAAAAAAACAACAATCGATCGGAATTCTTCATATTTAAAACTGTTTGACGTATAAACGCTGATATTGCCTGCACCTGGCTTCAGAAAGTAAATTGTTGCCCGAGTCGAATTTAACTGATTTAATAGTTTCTCTAATGGTGGGTTTCATAAAGGTATCTTAAAATTTAAACTGCGATTAAAATTATAACCATAGCTACAACAATTAAAATGCATTGTTGTTATATTGTTTGAATATTATAATCCAAGTTTGAATTTTAAACCTCTTTTGTGAAACCCAGCATAAGTGTTGCCTGTTGCCAATCGCAAATATGTGTTTTCGCAGTCGTCAAAATCCCCAATTTACCCAACCTACATTTCCAAAATCTTCCAAAACTCCCATCAAACTCAAATTAAATTTTATGACTCAATTTTCTTTATTTAAAAATTATTTTTGTGGAAATTTAAAGTAAGCTTTATTATTCTAATTTAATGTTTATAACATTACTGTAAATTAATTAAGTTTCGGGTCAAACATTGAAAGACAGTTTCTTTTGTATAGTTTTTCGTATAATTGAATGCTGCAATCAGTATTTCAATTTTCTTAAAAATTCAAACCACTTCTGAAGAATTACTGAAAAATGCAAAATATATTTAGGCCTTTGAAATTAGATTTTTTAAAAAAATACAAAATTACTCAAAACCTAAACTTTACTTCGAAAATGTAAAATACAGACTGAACTTAGTAGTTGGCAAGTTGTTTGAAGAACAATTTGTCAACTTTACAAAAATTACTTATCTAATACATTGGTTAAAATTACAATTATGATTATACTTTTATAATATTCTTATTACATAATATGTTTACATGATAAAATAAGATATACTCTTGTTTCATTAATATAACTCCTCCACGCCTAAGAGAAAAAATTACAGTTGGATAACTTAATTTTTCAAGGATATTTCTTCTGAAGGATTCATCGTTTCTTGACCTGTAACTTTTGGAACTTTTGTTCTTAGAGTGGGATAATACTTTTTGATTAAGAATAAAATACAGATAATAATTACTATGTAAATAAAAATGGTATATAAACTAATATTATTATAGTGAAAAGGTATTGTTTTTATTGACGAAATTTTTCTTTGTGTATTTGTCAACTGCATATCTAAATGCTTAACTTCATCGAGATTGATGTCGTCCAAATGGATTGGATCGATATCCATAATATGAAGATGATTCTTTCCATCGGGTAGTTTAATCGTCGGTATATTAAAATGTTTAATAAATGGGTTTACATTTTGATATAATTTCAAACTTGATTTGTCAATTTTAAAACTACACATTTTTGGAACTGTAATTACATAATGTAGGTTCCGTTCAATATTACCTTTTCTACTATATTGGAACAATTACTAGTACCTATAGTTGCTTTAATAGTAATAATTAACCACTTATTAATTAATAGTTTTTGAATTTTTGTTTTTGTTAAATAGCTACTCCGAATTTCACAGTTTTTATAATTTGCACTAAAACTAATTAAATCAACTTCGCACGGATTGTTTTTTGTTATTAAATTAGTAACTTGTTCGTTGCACAGATAATTTAACTGATTTATTTCTTTGTACATTGTAATGCCAGTCGCTAAATTGAAAAGTTAACCAACTTCTCCAGATCCGCTAGTGGACACTCACCCTTTAGCAATCTTGACTCTGATAAATATGATGTACCCAGCTTTGCTCCTCTCAATTTTTTTAATAATTTCCGTTTTAAGAAATACAAAAATTTTTATTTAATATCAAAAATTTTAATTTACAAAATTACCAACCACACGTTGGTCGCAAATAAATGTAATTCCATCTTGAACAATATCAAATTTTTTTAAAGCACCCAAATTTCATTATAAAAAATGTAATCTCCAAATATTTTTATTATCATTAATTTCATCAATTTCTAACTTTACCAATTGGTTTAAATCAAATTTTTAATGTTCTACTCTTATAGCCTGCTACAATTGGCTACCGTTTCAATTACTAGTCATTCCTAGTCAAATTTTGAATTCACATTTATCAGCAAATTTTCCTAGATGTTGAAAATTTGACTACACTGAGAAAAATTAAGTTAAATGTATTTATAACGTGTAGTTTTTATTTCAATTTATTATTACTTAATATTAGTAATTATAAATTTTGATAGTTGTAGACTTATTTTTTAAACCTCTGTTTTTATTAAATATTACCACCATATATTTATTTTGCATATTTAACATATACAAAGGAAACTGTATTAGTTAAAATAAGAGTTGTTGTAATTATTTAAAACTACAGGGCATAATTACAGGTGTATTATTATTTACAACTACAGCAGTAAATATTTAATATGACTTATAGTTATAAATGTTATTTATACTTTTAATATTAGGATTACTAAGTACCTTTGCTGATAAAGACGCTTCTATGTGCAGAAAAAATGCAACTCATTTGCTTGCATTTTTCTAAGTGAAGCGGTCATTTGGCGTTCTAATATTTTAATTTTGTGTGTGATATTTAATGAAAGTGAAGATACATTAAAGTGATGGATCAATTACTAATAGACTGGAATTTACAAGATGCAGTTGGTTAAAAATTAAGGGGATAAAATACAAGAAGAAATCGGTAAAGCGCATATAGAAGTCGAAAACCAAAAATTAGTTTGTGTTCCACGCCATATCTAAATTAGTTAATAGTTAAGCAACAAAATTTTTCATAATATTATGTCTTTGTATTTTAAAATTTAGGAATTATCTTTTTATTCATGTATTATATTTAAATAAACTTTGTATTTTATGAAAAAAAAGAATTATTGTTTATATTGATCTACCTTATCAAAAGTTACAAAAACTTGGTTATTGTATAAATCTAGTAAGATTTATTTTATAAAACATGGTGGTTGCTGCTAATACATAGCTTATTCTATTAAATACTGTATAGCAGTTGCAAAATATACAACTACAATTTGTATTTAAAAAATATCTTATGATGTTTGATATACTCCTTCGCAGTTGTATTACTTACCCTAGGTACGTCATAGTTAATAAAACAGGTTGTGATTGTATTTTATATAACTCGGCATCTTTATCTTATACCAAATGAAATTACGGCTTTGTAGTTGTATTTTATAATAACTGGAGCTACTGGCGCCTATTTTACAACTACATATTTTAATTTATATAGTTTTTCTGTTATTACATACAAATTATTTTTCTCAGTGTATGGTTAAGTTTTTATAAAATTTTACAAATAACACAAAAAATTGCAAGTTTTCGGCGCAAGTTTAAACTTTCTCGGATAATGTTATTAACTATAATTCGTCTCACCCTCTGTAGATTTCTTCTATAGTTGCTTGGTTTAACTTCATCTGTTTTTGCTTCTGGAAACTCCTTCATTCGTGGATTTGGTTTAAATTTTAAATTTTCATCGATCAATTCTAGTGCTAATTTTCTTCAAAATCTATCTAAAAGAAATGCACCAACACTTCTCAAACTAGATAAGTACCTATCTAATAACTTTTATCAATTTTAAATGGATCAAGATTTTGCCACTTGATTTTTGATTCTAGGCTCGCAGTAAATTTTGGTCTTAACTGTGCCAATATTCCACCTAGAATGAATTTTTATTCTCCAGTTTGTTATAAATTTTCGCTTTTTGGAGGGGACGTTTTGTCAGCACAAATTCAAATTTTGTCTGTCAGGCGCACTTCAATTTTTAAAATTTTAAACTCACAACAATAAATAATAATCTTGTTCCGCGCACTTCAACTTTTTAAAATTTTAAACTTACAACAATAATAAAAACAAAGTTTACAATTTAATACCATAGGTGACATCGTTTTGAACAGTATTTTCTCTCATTCGAGAATCGTGATT
Source organism: Cantharis lateralis (assembly GCA_963170105.1). Classification (NCBI taxonomy): domain Eukaryota; kingdom Metazoa; phylum Arthropoda; class Insecta; order Coleoptera; family Cantharidae; genus Cantharis; species Cantharis lateralis. The sequence goes on from OY720629.1 coordinate 20,017,751, forward strand.
TATCATTTTTATCTCAATAATTCTGATACAAATATTGGTAAGTTATAAACTGATTTATTTATTTTATTAAAAATTAATTAATTTCTTTCCACAGGTTTCATCAAAAATTGGATGGGAATCTCCAAAATAATCAAGATTACTGATGAATTTCCACCAGCGTAGAAAATAAAATGAATTGTAAAATTACATAACTTAAATAAAATTTATTATTCAAAAATTTCATGACAACATATTATCACTCAATCCATACTGTTCATCGTTCAACATTAGGTAAGGAAATTTTGGAATGATGATCTGATAGTATTCATTTTTTAACACAGGTGAGGAATAAAGTTTATAGTAATCGTACGAATTTAATTCTTCCTCTAAATTATATGGCAATTTTAAATTTGTTAAATGAGTATTAATTTTTGATAATTCTACTTTTAAATCGTCGTGCATAATTATTGAAGGGTGTAATGAATTTAATTTAGCAAAAGTAATAGCATTTTCAATATTATCTACAATTTCTATTAATATTTCTACAGCTGAAATTAATTGACTAAAAATAGTATTTAATAAGACAAAACTATCTATTTCGTTGAAGTACAGTGTGGTAACATTTTGCAATACATTAGCAATTTCATTTATTCTGGCTTCAAGTAATATTTGATTATGCTGTAACTTGGTCATTGATTCATTAAACACGTGCAACGCTTTATCCGTAATGCTAAGTTGTTGTTCCGCTATAATTTTTATTTGATTTTCGTTTTCCTTAATTTGTATGATAGCCGCGTCGTATCGATCGGCGTCCGATTGATCAAGATTTCCCGTAATTGATTTCCAAATTGATCCTAACCCTTTTATCAGTCCGCTTGTAGGACGTCTATTTTTATCATTACTTGTCACTGTCATTTGTTTGAACTTACTTTCTATTTGTGCAAATTTATATTCTAACAGATATCTATAAGTAAACATTTCATTTGCATAAGCGATACCATAATTGGTTTCGTGAAATGAATTATTTAACTTATTGTAATTATCAACTAACTTATTTAATTCTAATCTTATACTGGACATATCATAAATTTGTATTAATTTCCAATAATCAATTACATTATAAGCTATATCTAATTTTAATGGAAGTAATCTTTGTTTATTTGAAATTTGATTTATTTCTACGTTGGAACACTTTGCGAAGTAGATGGTTGCGGTGACGAGGGCGATGATGAATTTTCTGCAACAATGAGTTGTCTTAAATTTTTCAAATGCACTGTCCTACCACGGTTCTTATCCGAACTTCCAACTTTTTGAATAATTGCTTTATTATTAGAAGGCAATGTTTTTAATATGAACGGACCGTTAAATTTTTCTCCGGTTTTATTTCGTTTGTATTTATAACTAGTTTCGTAAACTATTTGTCCTTGTACCGCAAACTGCTCAATTTACGCTACCACAGCCACTTGCTTAACCGTAGATGTTCTGTACGCGTTAGCTAGCCTTGTTACCTAAAACGCAGTTCTCAAGAGCGTGGGTATTTCGGAAAACATCGTGGATTCGGTTCCATTAGGTCCTTTTCATACTCAGAACTCATCTCAGCTAAATGGAAATATTGATGTTAAAGTGGACGCCAGTTGATACAAATAAAACTAAGAAGTAGTGAAGAGTCGATTTATTGTATAAACAAAGATAGAAAAAATAGTTGAGGTCGACATGTTTAATTAATTCACTAAATTAAGAGTAAAACATAAAACACACACATAATCGGCAAGTAAAACTAGCACGTAATTGAGGACTATGTACTAGGAAACAAAAAAATAAAAAATGGCAAATTTGAAGAACCGACATCTACCTGAAGGGTAAACTCAGTCAAAAAAATACAGTTGAGTATCCTTGAAGAGGATAACCCAACAAAATCGAAGTTATGCTCCAGCAAAGATTAATCGCACACCGAATTTTAAATACTCGGGATTATTGACTCAAAATAGAACCTGGCACACAGCATCATCAATAAATAAGTATATGCATCTCTATCCGACTTACCCTGAATGCAGTACCACCAATTTCGCGACTCTGCAAGTATATTTCCTCCGTCAGGACCTTTCGAAATCAACAACATTACTTCATCATTCAATTGGTCTACCATCCAGGAATGAAAGTCTACAAAATAGAGAACACAAAATACTCATTAAAAAATCAACATGCCTGCCAGTTCCAAGACTCATCAAACGAGTAAGTGTGACTACAAATCAATTAATCTTCACGAAAGCATCTTCAAATCTAATCATCAAAAACTAAAGCGATCCAGCGGCGTAGCTTGAAAACGAAATGAAACGGTCAAAACTAATTTTGACACGTTACATCCTTCTGAAAAGGGGTTATTAACATTTTTATTCCTCGTATTTGCAACTCTTTCTTTATTTGTTATTAAATTTTCATTGACTTTATCATGTTAAAGCTAACTTTTCTTTATGTTTTTGAAGATAATCGCTGTACATTTGTTTGTCGTAAAATAGATCGTAAGGATCTCGTAATTTGGTATGACCTAATGTCAATTTCTAATGGGGTCAAATTTGTACTAGAATGTATTGAATTATTATTATAAGCAATAATCTCATACTTTATTAAGGTCGTTACTGCTTCATTGTGTTTTGTTTTTAATAACCTAATATGTTCAGCTAAAATAGAATGAAACCTTTCTATTATTCCATCAGATTCGGGATGATGAGGTGTCGTAAAATGAATTTTAATTTTGTGCGATTCGAGCAACTCTTCGATTATGTGATTGTGAAATTCTAAACCTTGATCTGCGCTGATAGTTTCCGGTGTTCCGTAGAATGAAAAATAATTAATTAAGGCGTTTAATATATCTACCGCGTTTTTGGATTTAATTTCGATTGCCTGACCTAACTTTGTAAATGCATCAACAATAGTTAAAAATTTATTGTTTTCTGCCGTATAAACATCGATATGTAATTTTTGAAAAGGCCGATGTGGTGTATCCGTTAACATCATTGCAATCCTAGGTGGATTCCTATCGTATTTACTTCTTTTACATCTTTCACAATTAGCAATGAACTTTGCTACGTGTTCTTGCATGAGGGGGAAGTAATATTTTCTCTGCAATTGTTTTAAAGTTTCAGAAATACCGCGGTGGTTCGTTTTACCTTCATGCCGATTTCGTATGGCAATTTCTATCATGTCTGGCTCGTGTAAAATTTCTCTTCTCTCCGTACAATAAATTAACTCGGGTCCATTTACATTAAATAGTTTTTGTACTATACTCTATTAAATTGTTGAAATAGTGTTTCCGTTTCGAAATACATATATTTTTTCGATTCTGTCGTGTATTCTTTTAAAAATTTGATTATACTTTCTTCATCATTAATATTGATCTGAACATGATATCGTTTGATTTTACCTATTGTCTCTATTTTGACTGGTTTCATGAGTGCGTGTACTTCATATATAAAACACTGATTTGGTTTTGAATCTATTACATCTGAACATATTTTAATATTAACTATTTCTTTCTTACGACTTACCGAATTTATAGTTTCCGAATCGTCTAATTATTCTATAATTGAATCTAACCCTTCTTCGGTCATAATATTATTTTCCCATTGATCATTATTTAATAAATCATCAATTTCATTTTCATCAAAATTATTGATCATGGATTCATTTTCTATTGCATTTACATCTATTTCCATATTTCTATCATAATAATTATTATCTTCTAACTGATATATTTCTATAATAAATTGATTTCCGAATACATAATCTATCATATGACATGCCTTTTCAAATTTTAATTTATCTAATCCGCTACCTAGCCTTGGCATTGCTAAATTCTTAATATTATTTTTCACACAAAATTCTTTCATATTAACCAAACATCTAAACAAGGTTTCGTAAGTTGGTTTTTCGTTATATTTATCTTTAGTTATTAAATAGAATATAATATCTTTGATTTTCTCGCAAATGAACAAATGAGTTTAATTGTGGATTTTGGTTTTTTAGATGTGAAACTTGTCCATATCTTTGTTTAAATTCGGTAGCTATTCCGGCATTCATATACAAATCTTTACTAACGCAATGGCATAAGGAAAATTCCGGAGGAGATTCCAAGAGATCTCCAATTTTTTCTATAATTGTGGGAGAATTTAATATTTGTTTATAAGTAAATTTTGTTTCAAGATCTTTAAAACTGAGATTATTATCGTTGTCGATTTCCACCCTACTTAACGCATCCGCATTACTATTCTGATTACCCTTTTTATATATGATTTCGTAATCATACTCTTCTAATTTAATTTTCCATCTTTGCAATTTTGTACTTGGCTTCAATTTCGCCAGCCAAACTAAAGGGCGGTGATCCGAATAAATAACAAATTTTCGACCATACAAGTAGGGCCTAAAATATTTGACTCCCCAAATTACAGCTAACAATTCTTTTTCAATCGTACTGTATTTTCTCTCCGAGTCATTTAGAGTTCGCGATGCATAGCAAATCGGTTTGTCCGACCCTACAGTTCCTTGGGACAAAACGGCACCGATTGCCACGTTTGAGGCGTCCGTTGATACTATAAAGGGTTTATCAAAATCTGGATATTGCAATATGGGATGATTAACTAAAATATTTTTACATCTATTAAATGAATCTATGAATTCCTTGGTGTGCTCGATTTTGTGTCCTTTCTTCAAACACAATACATGGTTAGCGGTTTTGTTACCTTGGCATAATCTTTAATAAATTTTCTATAATATCCCGTTAAGCCTCAAAATCCTTTAATTTCTTTTGTGGTTCTCGGAATTTGGTAGTTTATTACTGCGTAATTTTTGCTGGATTAGGTTTAACCCCTTCCGTCGTAATAACATGACCTAAAAATTGAGCCTCTTTGTTTAGAAATTCCGACTTATCCATATGTATTTTAAAGTTTGCTTTTCTTAGCCTATCAAATACTAACCTTAATTTTTCAATATGTTCCTGCAAGGACGTAGAAAATATTACTATATCATCTAAATAAACAATGTATGCTTCATTTTGTATTCCGCGTAAAATGTTATCCATTACCCGTTGAAAGGTCGCCGGGGCATTTTTTAAACCAAAAGGCATGCGTTTATATTCATAATGACCTCGCGGTGTCGAAAAAGCCGTTTTTTCTCAATCTTTGGGGTCCACCTCGATTTGGTGATAACCCGATGCCAAATCAATTGTTGAAAAATACAAACATTTTCCTAACTTATCTAATATCTCCGATACAAGAGGAATTGGATATCGGTCATCAATACATTTTTCATTGAGGGATCGATAATCGATCACCATACGAAACTTTCGCACTCCTGTTGCATCTAATTTTTTTTGAATAACAATTACCGGACTACTCCAAGGGCTGTGTGAAGGTTGTATAATATCATTAGCTAACAGTTCGTTAACTTGGTTTTCCACCTCACGTTGTTGTGAATGTGGCATTCGATATGCATTTTTAAATACCGGTACGTCATCGGTAGTTTTTATTTCGAGCTTCACAATATTAGTAAACGTTAAAGGTAGTTTGGTACTATGAAAAACGTCTCGGTATTCATAACAAATCTTTTTTATTGCCCTACTTTGTTCTTCATTTAAATGATCTAACCTAAGATTTTTCAAATTTTCTTTTAGTATCCTATCTTTATTTGTATCGTATTTAATTTCTACCATTTCTGTATCTTCTGTTTCTAATACATTTAAGGGTTCTACATTCACTAATTTTTTTGATTCACTACTATTTGTAATACTAATATAATACTAATTTTTTATTTTTACTAAACATTGAGGAATCTCTACCCCTTCAGCCAACTTTTTGTATTCGACTATGCCTACATCTAAATTATTCGAATTTATGGGAACTGCGCGCGTTTAAGTTGTCTTCAAAGCGATTCGATTATTAAACGCGTCGTCTTACTGCGACTTGTCGATATAGATAGACCAAATAAATGAAAAGTGCTATGATTAATTAGCACGTCTTGTCGCTACGTTTAGTCGCTTCGACTAAACGCGGCAGATAGACCGTACCTTTACAAATTGTTGTTGCCGCGGTTGTAGTTTAAATTGTTTTGTTTCTAATGGTTCAAAATATATCGGTATTACTCCGTGTTTAGTATATATAAAACGTTTTTCTTTAATTCATATTTGCGCCTAAATGTCTTAATAAATCCATACCTATTAATCCATCATATCTAGGATTAAAGTCAAATATGCAAAAGTCATAATATTCTTTAGTTTTAGAAGTTTTCGACAACGGAATTCGTACAACGTGTTTATGAAATGTAGTATTATGAGCCGATCGAATTTTAAAAGGTTTTTCCTTAATAAACTTTTTATAATATTTTTCAACTACGCGTGGCGAAATTAAAGTTTTTGTGGATCCCGTATCTAACATAAGTTTAAAATTAACATGAGGAATTTTTATATATGGCAATGCAGACGTGTTAATATTTGTAACATCAATTATGTCGTATCGTTTGGTGGGTGGTCCCATTGAAAATTTTGTTCTTCGCGTTCTTCGTTATTAATTATACCGTTTTGGTCAACTTCCGTTTGATACAACTCTTCCGATACAAATTTTGGAGGATTTAAGGTGTTTTGGGGTCGTCTGGAATTTCCGCTAGATGTGTCCATTGGTTCTGGACGAAATTGTCTGGATTTATTTTCACTGAAATTTGGTGTTTGCCTATTTGTATTATTTTGATAATTTTGGTTTTGTCGAAACGGTGTCTGCGATTGAAATGGTTTATAATAAGTACTATTATTGTTTCTATAATTTGTATAACGCGAATTTCCTGAATTTCCGCTATTAAAATTTTTATTAAAATTATTATTAAAATTATGGTTAAAGTAAGTAGTAAGGTCTAGAATTAAAATATGTAGGTTTGTTTTGCTGGTATGTTGGAGTATTAGAATTACTTTGATAATTATAATGCGGAATTGCATTATACGTACATATGTTGACCTATTGCGCGTGGTTTATTCGAGTTTACATTATTATTATTAATTGAAAAATTATCTTTTGAATACCCTAAAGGGTACTTTAGCCATTGCCTAGAGATTGTTTACTTGCCTTTTGAGTTGTGAATTTTATTCATTTTTAGATAGGAAAGTCGAATATCTGGATTGAATTGTTGCACGTGCACACGCAAATACCTTATGTAGTGGATGTAAAAAGGAAATTTGAATAAAACTTGCAGAAGCTGAAAATTGTTGAAACATAACCTTAAAATGTAAGGATGACAAATCAACCACCAGATTTATCTACATATGAAAATCGAAACTTACACCCAAGCAACACAAGGCCGTCAGAAATGTAAATATACGATGCCGATATTTGCGTAACAGTAAAGCATCGTTTTGCCCATTTTCCCGTTACTGTATTGCTGCATCATTTTTATACATATACGATACAGGTATTTCCGTAACTGTGCAGCATTGATTTGCCACACATTACCGTTACAGTATTGCTGTATCTTTTTTGTACATATACGGTGCAGATATTTGCGTAACGGAGTAGCATTGATTTGCCCCTTTTTCCGTTACGGTATTGCTGTATCATTTTTGAACATATTCGGTACAGGTATTATCCTAACGATGCAACATTGATTTGCCCCATTTACCGTTACGGTATTCCTGTATTATTTTCATAACGGTTTAGCATTGATTTTTTATGAACAGAATATTATAAAATTTACGGATTGCCCAGTAATATTAATTTAATTTAAATATTAATTTAAAAAAAAGTAATTTCTGTAATTACATTATTTAAATTCTATACGTTTTTTTGTTATACCTAGGTAAATTAATTGATTATATTTTATTTATACACGTTATTATATTTAATTAATATTATTATTTATTATGTACTCAAATTTACATATTTATTTCATTATGATTTACGTATTTCCTTCGTGGTTTCCGATGTTACGAATGCTTGCTTTCGAAGTATCTGAAAATTTAACAATTAACGGTTTAAATATACTAACTTTTTTTTTTCCGAACGGGGATTCGAACCTGCGTTGCATCTGCAAGTATAACCACTTTAACCTCGGACCTACCATGGGTATTGATGTAATTTTGAATTGTTATTGCTCTTAAAGTGTTCAATGGAAAAAAATAAAATATTTTTGAAATTTTTGCTTGGACTATATTACGTAGATATTATTTTTATTTTAAACAATTAAATTTAAATTAAAAATGGCAGGAACACAATATAAATTATGTAGTAATAATTAAAGCCGATATTACACAGCAAGCTATTAAGATATCTCAGGTTAATAAAAATCATACAACTTTTAATAAACCGTTAAATTTAAATAGTCAATGGAAATAATCCCTTAGTACCTTAGAATAGAAATCATTTGTTAACTTGATCGGCTTGAAAATCCATGGAACCCATGGAAAAACCGTTTTCGGTTGTGAACAATACAATTACAATACAATATATCTATACTAATATAATAATAATAATTTGTGTTAAAGAGCCCTTAATATTCAGTTAAAAAATATTCAAAATTGTAATTATTTGCGAAATTCTTACGGAAAATGTGGGAGGAGAGTTCCCACAATCTGTTGTAAAAAAATTCAAAATTTTAAAAAGCCCTAACTGTTAAAAAATTCTAAAAATAAAAATTAATAATAAAAGCTCCCTACTTTGAAAACTACCGTTTCCTTCAATAAGAAAAAAAAACTTGTTTTTCTTCACTCAACATAAAGTCTCAGACACTCGAAAAATTAACTTATCCCCCCCCCCCCCCCAACTACAAAATTTAAACATTACTTTTTAAGTCAGGGAAATGTAGATTTGTTCCACTTACGAAATCTGTTTATACATTCCAAATCAATAATACTTTGTTTCCCTGATTAAGGATGTATAGGAGATACAATCGGAGACAAAAGTATGTAAAAATTAAAATATCACGAATATTTACCTTTTGTGTATTTTAGGACATTTTTTGAATGTCATAAATGATAATCAAAGTTATAAAATGTATCATGAAAAGCTTTTTTCTTTTAAAATCGCATTACTTTACTGAAATGACAAAAATTTAATTTATTTCAAGAATAATTTTGCGAGTGACTGTATCTGGCAGTCCAACCTCACAAAATAATTTTTTTTTCAATAAAAATTGATAATTGTTATTGTAAGATGGATAAAAACCTAAAGAATTATGATATTTATAATTCCCCCAAATTTTAACATATTTAACGCTCTTTTAACGTCGCTATCTAGTAAAACTTAATGAGAATATCAAAAATTGTATGGAGTTATAATTAATTTCTCAGGAACGGTGTAGTAAACTGTAATTAAATTTTGCTAAAACTTTCTTCTATTTACCAACAATAACTATAGAAAATTTGGAAAAAATCAGACCTTTTTTTCGGTATGTTTTAAGCTATTTTATTCGAAAAAATGTTGTTTTTCTTATGAAAAATAAAATGGTTTTCACTTTACAAGCTTTCCTTAAGATTTTACTTAAAATTTTTTTTAAGAAAAGTATTTTACTCTTTACACCTTGTGATTTTCCCTAACAGCCGACTCCCGAGGAAAACCATACATGTGATTTTAACGAATCTTAAGAAAATAAGAAGTGTTAAATTAAAACTGCAAGAACTACTAAACAGTGTAGTTAATTGATTTAAAAATTTTTTCACTAAACCATAAAGTCACTGAGGACATGAGTACCAATTTTCATCGATATCAGACCTTTTTTAATTTTATTTATTTGTCTCCTATTCATCCTTAATAAGAATTGATAAAAATTTTTAAGAAACAAATAAAATTATTGTATTACCATAGAAGGTCTCGGTCCAAAATTTTAAATTATAATCTTTCTACTTATGCATTCTTCACTTCACAGTTAAAATCATTTTGTTTTAACGTTTTCTTTAGATTTTATTTATTTTTACAATTCACGTACATATACTAAACTTACCACATTTATTGATATTTTTTAAATTTGTACTTACGAGATAGTTTATAAATTCCCCCCCCCCCCTCCCGCGTCATCACAAGAAATTATAATTTTGAATTTCTTAATTGTTTAGTGTAATTTTGGATTTATTCGATTTAAAAAAATATTTTTAGCTTAAATACCTACTTATCAAGGTTTTAGTGCATTTTTAATCCTTATTTGACTAATTTTTAAGCATTTTAATGAGCTATTTTTAATATTTTTGTGCTTATAGATCTGCACCTACCCTGATATTAGATATAATCATGTGGCGGAATTAGCGTGCGCTTTATTATTTTTATGAAACCCGGGCATAACATTATGGAGTTGGCATTACCTTTGAACTACTGTGAACAGTCGATTTCAAGCTGATTTTAGGAATTTAATTTTATGCTGTTAAGATATAGTTTTAATAACTTATAATCAAGGTTTTCATTGGTTTATTTAGCGATATAATTCTTTTTTGAACGCCTGCTCTTATGCCCCCTCCCGCAAAATAAGGATTCTCGTCCAATTATGGAAGTAAAGGGGGGTGAAGCTAAAAATATTTAAAATTGCTTAACGTAATAAATTTATGATTTGTATGCAGTTAAAACGTGTAAATAAAGCTCAATATTAATTCTGTGTAGCAGGTAAATCACGTGATCTGACGTAACAATATCAACTGTATAACAGTATTAATGATTGGTTTACACGGTTTTACCGCTACTTATCCGCCCTATTACAAACGACCCCGCAACAAGAAATTTATATTTAAACTTCCATTTTAGCCTCCTTGACATGATTTTTGCTATGCTTTTATCATATGAAAAATAATTGGCAGTATTTTTTAGTTTGCATTATAAGAACTTTCCTATGACTTGAGTCATAAGAAACATCATAGCAAAATCATACTACGATTTTCAGAATAGAACGGTTTAGAGATTTCGAGAAAATTAATTTTTTAAATATTTCCACAGAGGTATAAAGATTGGAAGTAAACGAATTTACAATAGCTAGCGTGATAGAGTTATGGTGTTATTCTTAAAATTTTTAGAAAGATACAAACCCTTTATTAAGCACGTGTCATAAAACACCAATCACAAACGTTCGTTAGTCTATATAGTAAGGTAAATAATATAAAAAAAAAAAACGTTGGGTAGTTATTTTTGTACCAAAATTTAATTTATCATAAAAAATATAGTTATTCAAAAAGTATAAATTCGATCAATTTTACACTATATGACGTGAGAATACGTATTGGAGAAAACAAATATAACTTTAAAAAAAAGTGAGATCGCTTGCGTCACGCCAGCTATTTTGAATTCGTTTACTTCCAGTCTTTATAACTCGGTGGGAATATTTTAAAAATCACTTTTCTCGAAAACCTCTGACTAGCTTTCTCTAAAACTTTGAGGAAATGTTACTCGAAGGCTGATCTGGCAGGCCCATAATATAAAATTAAGTTGTGGAAATACAAACCTCATTTATCATGTTTCTGCTATAATTTTATTATATGAAAAATCATAGCAAAAGTAGTGTAGCTATTTGTTTTACCCCCCCCCTCCCCCCCCCTCCCCACTTGGATGGGGGGGGAAATAATTTTTCATTATATGTCAAATACTTAAATAATGGAATTGTAAAAACGAGAACATTACATTTAGATGTGGAAAAGGTTTTCAGTTTGAGTGGAAATAAATTAAACAATGTATATGTATACTAGTTTAGCCCAGCTAAAGTTTAGTTGGTTTAGCTGGGCTAAACGATTTAAATTTATTTTCAACCCGAAAACCTTTCCTATATCAAAATTAATTCTGGAAGATAATTGGAACACATTACTGTTGATACTGTACTTTATATAGGCAGAAAGCTGATGTAAAAATCGTAACTTCTATGTAATTCATAATACAGATGTACATTGTACATGTTAGATACGGTGCGGTAAGAACTTTACCTAAAAGGTAACCTGTCGTCGAATATATTTTAGTAAATTATAATTCTATATATATCCGATACAATTTCGGTAGTTCATTATATCAGAAGTATTACCAGATTTTTGTAATTAGTCAAAAATGTATACTTATATATTATTTCAATGAAATAATAGAAAAACTGTAGAAAAACGACGTTTATTCCATTAATCAGGGCCGCCCCATAACGAATATAAAACGTGCTTTTATAAAACTGCACATTTTAAAATTAATTTCTTGTTTAAAAACAAAAATATAAGAATTTAATTAAAAATCATACATTTGGCTAATAATTTTTCTTTACCTACTAAAATTAACTTAATATACGTATAAAAAATGGACGTAATAAGTAAAAAAATAAATTTATATTATAATCTTATATATAATATTGTATACACTGCACTGTTTAGGCATCAAACCGATTATGTAAAACTGGTAACTTCTAATTCATAATATATAGATATACATGTTTGATACTGCAATTATAGTAACGGAAAGGTACGGTAAAAACTATACCTAATCGGTAACCTATTTTTGAATATATTTTAGTTTATAAAATTTCAATACATATCCGATACAACAGTAAGCTTTAACATACCGGTATGAAAAATATATATTGAAATTATACCTAAACAGTACTGTGTAAATATGAATTAAAATTATGTTCCGTTTAAGTACCTTTTTGATATTTAATTTTCAGGTATGAAAACTTATGTACAAATTCGTTATACTTCAATGATGCATTACTTGAGTACTGAATACACTGCACTGTTTAGGTATCAAACTGATGATGTAAAAATCGTAAGTCGTAACTTCTCATTCATGATATACCTATATATGTTAGATACTGCAATTATAGCAACGGAGAGTTACGTTTAAAACTGCACAAAAACGGTAATACATGTTCCAATACATTTCGTTAATAAAATTTCAATATATATCCGATACATTTTCGGTAGTTTATTATATAACTTGGTTTATCGGTATAACATTCAAAACATTTTTAAATTAATAATTTTTTTCAACAAAAAAAAACCAATAGTTTTGATACAAAATTTAATTTATTGAATTATTAATTAAAAATATTAACTCACACAGTCCATTAATAATTCTTCTTTACACGTTAATTATTGGAATTGTAACCACCAATACATTACAGTATACACTGTACTGTTTAGACATCAAAACGATGACGTAAAAATCGTAAATTCTACTTCATAATATCGCTGTACATGTTAGATACTGCAATTATAGTAACTGAGAGTTATATTTAAAACTGCACCTAAACGATACCCTACATTGTAATATATTTTAGTTAATAAAATTTCAATACATATCTGATACAACAATTGGCTTTAAAACACCGGTATGAAAATGTATGCATTGAAACTATACATAAACAGTACAGTATAAATATGAATTGTAAATTATGTACCGGTTATGTACCGTTTTGATACTGAATTTTCGGGTATGAAAATTTATGTACATATTCGTTATACTTCAATGGTAAACAGGTGTAAAACCGACATTGGTGTTACTTGGGCAATCTCTTCAACCTCAATACTTTCAACAGCCACAGGGCGTGCAGCCACCCGTACAGTACCCGCATTAATACAGCACCCTCAACCCCAGCCACAAAATGTATTGCCGAGTAGCTTGACATATTATAATCAGCAACATGCTGGAAATTATTAAACAGGCCCACTATTGTATCCTTCACATTATCAATACCAATATATGCCCACAGATAATTCCGGTTTTCCACCATTGCCCACACCCCCGGCACCAACTGGTCAAGAATGGGAAGTCGTTCAAAACAGAAAACGAATCAGAAGTCCTGAGCACAACTTAGGAATTCTTAAGCAAAAGCGTGTGAGCGATTACTGGCTAAGCGCCCCTACCACAACAAAGAACAGATTTGATCAGTTACCTCAAAGTAACGAGAATGAAGTTCCAAATAAAACTGCATAGCCCGCCGAACAAAAACCTCCACCAATATTTGTCGAGGGCGTGGATAATATCAAACCACTAATGGACCTACTGAATAAGGTAGCAAACAATAATTTTACCGTCAAAACACTAAATCACAACCAAGTTAAGATACAGCTAAATACCTCTGAACATTACACCGATGTTACCAAAGAACTACAAACAAAAGGCACCGACTTCCATACATATAAACCTAAAAAAGATAGACACTTTAGAGTAGTACTAAAGAGCCTACACTCGTCGTCTAATATTGACCAACTTAAAGAGGATCTGAATAAATTGGGACACGCAGTGGTTAATGCATGGAATATCAAACATAGAGTTACAAGGAATCCGTTAGACATGTTCTACATTGACCTGCAACAGAAAGACAATAACAAGGAAATATATAAAATTACACGCCTTATGAACACTGTGATCAAGTTTGAAGCGCCGCACATAAGTAGAGAGATACCACAGTGCGCAAAATGCCAAAGATTTGGGTATACTAAAAATTACTGTTATAAACCACCACGATGTGTCAAGTGTGCTGGTGACCATACGACAAACACCTGTTCACGAAAAGAGAAGGACAATAACGTCAAATGCGTAAACTGTTCAGGTGCTCATCCTGCAAATTATAGGGGATGCCAAGTCCACAAAGAACTCCAGAATCGACTATACCCGACTTTACGAGAGAAAAATACTACTAACCAAACTAGTGTCCCCATTAACATTAACAATAATATTCAACCAGCAGTAAAACCACCATCTATACCGCAAACTCAATTCCATATGGCTCAAAGTAATATTCAACAACCACATATGGTACAACCTGGAGTGATATACCAAAGCCAAAACCCAATACAGCAAACCAGTGACATGGAGGAACTGAGAACAATGAAGAAGAAGCTAATGGAGCAAATGGGAAACATGTTAAACCTGCTGACCACCGTAGTCAGCAAAATGAATTAATGGCTGAATTACTTAAAATTTCAATATGGAATGGCAACGGCTTGTGTCAACATGCACAAGAACTCAAAATATATCTTGAATAATAATTAGAAAAAACCTTAAACACTTTGAACTTCACCATGGTTGACATACATGACGTGGTTGAATGTGTTGCCCTTACAGACCATGGTTGTCTCTCCATTAAAATCCTTGTCGCTAAAACTACCTACACCATGTATTGTTAGGTGAGTGTGAGACTATATTTATTTTGATCGTTTTGTGTGACTTGTTGTCTCCTCTTGTAGTCCCGAGGATGGCTATTAGTAAATAAAGCCGAAACGTCGACGGATAGTCCAGTTGTTTTATTATAGCGATCCAATATCCCGTGAGTCTTAATTCTACAATTGTTGCATTTGATGAGATATTGACTCTAAGAATAGCTAATGTAGCACAGTTACCATCAAAATCTGGTACACTGTCTATATGAAATTTTTTTAACTTTGGTACTGCCATTATAATTACTTCCCTACGAAGAGGACTTCTGTCACGGCAATTTTCTTCCAATTCGGACATAAACAATTGATTAAAATCAATACACGCAAGGATCAATAATATCCTGGTTATTATTAGTTTTCGCTTAATTGACGTTCCCGATTGAATACAATTACTGTAAATCTTTAGGTAAAGTAAAAGGAACTTACAGGATCTGTTGAACTTTCATCATTGACCTGATCTGTTCGTGGCTAGTATATTTCTCCAATTACTGCAGCTTCGGCGAAGTTGTCCTCGACTGCCAAAATTGTCGACTTCCCAGTAAGCGATATTGGTCCTCCTGGTTATCTTCAATTTAGTTTTTGGTTGCCCAACCTCGGCGATGCACTCCTAGTGATGGACTGCTTGTTCAATTTTGCAAAGTCAAAGTCCGTGAATCATTAAAACGAACACTATTAATTCGCGATTTTCTCAAATTTAATAGCCCGGACTTATCCCACCGACTGCGACAAATATATTTAGGCCTTTGAAATTAGATTTTTTTTTTAAATACAAACCTAAACTTTACTTCGAGAATGTAAAATACAGACTGAACTTAGTAGTTGGCAAGTTGTTTGAAGAACAATTTGTCAACTTTACAAAAATTACTTATATAATACATTGGTTAAAATTACAATTATGATTATACTTTTATAATATTCTTATTACATAATGTTTACATGATAAAATAAGATATAATCTTGTTTCATTAATATAACTTGCATTGTTGCAAAAGTCATTTTAAAGTTTTTTCAATTTTTGAGCGTGTAGTTAAATAGGAACTACTATTTTTTATTATTGCATCAAAAAGTAAATGTATTAACAAAAAAAATAAGCACCAAAAGAACTCTGTACGATGACTTTTTACCACAGAAATTACTTTTGAAATAAAACTGTTTTTGACTGAGAAACTGAATATCTCAAAACCTTTTAGATGTTTTTATGTAAAAAATATGTGCTTATTTAAGATATAAGGAAAAATATTTTCAGAAAATTTCATTAAAATTGAATTATTTTTGCAAAAATGAAAAAGAAAAAACAAAAAAATTGGTTTTTCGCAATATTTACGTTTTTCACGGAAATTTTGAGGTCATAGTAAAAAATAATTCTTACAAAAGTTATAGATTTTTATATTAGCTACAACTTTGCTGTAGAACATATTTTGATAGAAAGTCAAGTTTCGCCAAAAAACGCAATAATATACTTTGCACACACTTTCAACCCTCCCAAATAAACCCTGTACTACCCCCGGGCTTGCATTTTATTTTCTTACGTTCATTATAAGCATCTTTACCATTACCAATGATAAAAATTCTGTCTACAATTAATAATGGTTTTGGCTCCTAAATCAGCTAATTTGCCTGCACTATAATGTAATCTTTGTAATATTTTGAAGAGGTGGGGGTGCTAGCTTGACCCGGGTACATCCGGACATTATTCCAAATTTAGACTCAAACGATTTGTATGGACTCGTACACCATTGAAAAAATGCTAACCCAAAATTTTTTTTTTGACTCGTTTACAATACTTTACTTTACTACGTAAATGGGAAAGTAAAAAATATCGCGAAATTTGATTTTAATCTTTTACATCGTGTCAAAACAACATAATGTCATTGATTGTCCGAGTTTGGAACATAGGGAATTAACATGGGAAATTGATTTTTTCAAAATTCTTGCTTCCCATTATAAACGGATAAGAATAAAAAAATATATCAAATTAAAGAGATTTTTTAATATTTTAATATTAAACACGACTACCACGCCTGCAAATATTTTTTTTAAAAGCATAATTTTTTAATTTTTCTATCGAGTTTTTAACAATAATTAAAAAACAAAATATCAAGTGTTCAATATCTTTAGACGCGGATTAAAAATCTCGTTAATTTGATATACTTCTTATTCTTTTCCGTTATAATGGGAAGTAGGAATTTAGAAAAAATCAATTTGCCATGTAAATTCCCTATGTTCTAAAATAGGACGGTCACCCGGTAAAATATCTAAGAAAAATAAATTCCCGTAAATGATGTATTTGTTTGATTATTTCCTTCATTATAATATACGCCAATCAGAACGCGAAACATCTAGGCAACCATTTTATTATAGTAAATATTTACGTTGCTATGAAAAATATTCAGCGGGTAAATTTATGTCAAAAAATAATCACTTCCAAAAATTTTTTCTACCATTATCCAACGTGCTTAGACAAACAAACAAACAAAATATTACAGAATTAAATGCACAATGTCACGTTTTGCAGATAATTCTCTCCAATATATTGAATCTGCAATAAATAAAACTGTTCCCGCAAATACCCAAAAAACGAAAGCATCGGTATGGTATCAGTTTAAAGAGTTTTGTGAGTTAAGAAAATATCAATTACTTGAAGAAACCACCGCAGAAGAGCTTGCTGAAATTTTAGCTGATTGGGGTTATAACATGAGGAAAGTGAATGGAGAAAACTACAAAGAAGGTGTTATAAAAACAATGTGGAACATTACGGCCAAAACAATTCAAGAGTTTTATTATAATAAGTTCAATAAGGTAATTGATCCGTTTAATGATATTATATTTAAAAAGGCTAGAGACGCGCGAAATGCTAAACGTAAAGAATTACAAGTTGACTCCACTAAACGAAAACTTAGTTCTACGGCATTAACGCATGCCGAACATCAAGCAATTATAAATTTGTGGGACGAGAAAACTCCTTCAGGATTACAACGCAAGTTTTACCATATTGTCTCCGTCGAGCTTGCATGGAGAGGAGGAGAAGCTGTAAATTGTATCTTGGAATATTTTAAAGAAGAAATAAACAATACGGGAGAAAATACAGGTAAAATAATAAAGTACTATTAAAAAATTTAAAACATTTTCATTTAATTCAAATTTCTTTTCAGGAAGAATCGAGTATAACACCATATTCTCAAAAACCGCACAAGGAGGTTCGAAAAGATGTGCTGAAAGCAAGTGGCTTCTCCCAAATGTAAAAAATTCTAACTTCTGTCCAGTAAGGTTGTTTCACCTACTAATATCAAAAAGAACCACCAATATCAAAACCAATCGATTGTTTTTAAACATTAATCACGATTGGGTTAAAACTGGCGTTTGGTATAAAAATAGTCCAATGGGGAGAAATCAAATATCTACATGGACGCAAGAAGCCGCCGAGAAAGCTGGTTTAGATGTAAAAAAAGTAAAAATTACTAACCATTCTAACCGGAGTACAGCTGTAAGCAAATTAGCGAAAAGTGGAATTGATGAGCAGCAACTCATAAAAATAACCGGTCATTCTACTACAAACTCAATCAAACCTTACCTTCAGTTGGACCCAGAACACCATGAAAAAATATTAGAAAAAATGAGAAGTGAAACCCCGACAACATCAAAGGAAGTTCCACTTCCACTTCCACTGGTTTCTGATGCAATTTCTAACACTGTGTTAACTTCAATATCAAAAATATCAGTAGATACTATGGACGAAAAAAAAGAAAATATATTTAATAATTGTAATTTTTTTATCAATTGTAGCAATGTAAATTGTAATAAATAATAATTAAATCGTTATAAGATCTATTTATTCAAGAAATAATCATGCCGAATATCCCACGTGCTTAAAAATAGCCTGACTAAATTTTGACGTTTTTTTAAAACAAAGTTTTGCTCTGAAGAAATATTTCTCGTAAATTTTCCACCCAAAATTCCTCGTGCTACGCACTCGAAATTTTGTTACGTGGCAAATTTACTCGACATATTGCTTAGCAAAACTTTGTTTAAAAAACGTCAAAATTTAATCGGTTATTTTTATGCACTAGGGATATTACTGTTGATACAATTTTTTTTGGAAACTATGAGAAATAAAAAGTCCAAATTTTGGGTATGTAAATAGAATTGTGTTCTCTAGGCTCAACGCATTTAATATAAAAAAATTCTATAAAATCAAACAAATAAAGTTTTTTTTCTATATGTTGTGATTCAAATTTTTCAAAAATGATATGCGTAGGTCCTAGCTCTACTATCTATATGCCTTGCTTTAAATTTTTGTTCAATTCTGTCCATTCATAGCTGAGTATTTTTGTCTTAAATATTTATCGCACTAGTTACTTCCCCTTAACGTATGTAACCTTCGTAATATAATCATTATTATTATTATACTATTAAAATTCGTTTTTTTTAATTCAACGATAATTTTCACTTTATTACTCGATGTTTCTTTTACAAACACGTCTTCGTTTACAAACACGTCCAAAAAACAAGTTCCTTTAAATACAGAATTAAATGCACAATGTCATGTTTTGCATTATACTATATATAATACTTTCCAACATATTGAATCTGCAATATATAAAACTGTTCCCGTAAATACCCAAAAACCCAAAGCATCGATATGGTATCAATTTAATATTGGAAAAAATGAGAAATAAAACTCCGGCAACATCAAAGAAAACATCAAACTGTTTAGTTCCACTAGTCTCCGAGTTGTTTTCTAACACTCGGTCAACTTCAGTATCAAAAATCACCTTAGATACTACATATTTAAAACTCAAAAACTAAACAAGTTAAACAAACGATAGAAATTCTTAAGATCTTTAATATTTCGATACAGAATGTATCTTCATCAGAAATATTAAATATATATTTTCACAAGTTAATAATCCTAATTTAGTCTTAGATACTACAGGCGAAAATAAAGGAAATATATTTCAAAATTGTAATTTTTTCATCATTTGCAGCAATGCAAATTGTAATAAATAATAATTCAATAAATTATAATTTATTCAAGAAATAATCATGCCGAATATCCCACGTGCTTAAAAATAGCCTGACTAAATTTTGACGTACATACGTAATTTTGTTACGTGGCAAATTTTCTCGACACATTGCTTAGCAAAACTTTGTTTAAAAAACCGCAAAATTGAATCAGTTATTTTTATGCACTTGGGATATTACTGTTCTTTTGTATTTTGATTTAGAAAATATTGAAAGTTGATCGTTATTAAATGAACCTACGGTATCTATAAATTTTATATATAAATAAATCGTATATGATACGTCCTGAACATCAAAATTGTCAAATTGACTGACAATTTTTATTTTGTAGTTAAAATGATCCTAATTGGAAAAATTAAGAGTATGGGGGACGTCCATTAATTACGTAAGAGCTGGGGGGGGGGGGTATCGGAAATCTTACGGACTCTTACGTGGGGGAGGAGGGTGTTCGATATATTCCTTACGTAAGTTTCTTAAAATATTGTTTTAAATCAAATTTAAAATCAAATATAGTTGTTTTTTTTATATTTACAACATAAGGTTAGTAATCCCTTAATATTTAAAAAAAAATTATTTTTAGAAATTTATATTGAAATATACAACATATGTGGCGTACACATCCACAAACGGCAGAAATGTTACGATACCCTGTATAAATTCACTACATCTAATTATAAAATACTGTGTTGATTTTTGTGATTTTGATGAAAATTAATGTTTTTTACAATAATAATCCTTACGTAATATATGGAGGGGGGAGGTACCACAATCTTACGTACCCTTACGTGGGAGAGGTCAAAAAATAAGAAAATCATCTTTACGTAATTAATGGACCATGATAAAATTATTAAAAAATAAAATAAGGGACAAAATTTTAGTACAAAGCAATGCAATAATTTGCATATAATGTGCGAATATGTTAACATAATATAACTAATTGATGTAACAAAAAATGTGCACATAAATTCTCGAATATGGAAAACCTTTATTTCTTTTTATCTAGAATTAACTTCGAGGAGTTAATGGAAAACTGGATTTTACCATTAATGGAGTCAATTTGTAAGTACATATTTACATGAAGTGTTGAAAGCATAATTATGTAATTAAAATAAAGAAATTCAATTTATACAAGGTGTTTCCTAAGTGCAAAATGTTTAGAGAGAGATTTTTGGACTTAATTCAAGAAGTAATTTCATTATACTATTAATCATAAGTTGAAAGTACTAAGTAATGAAACTGGAGCCGTTTAAAGGGGTAAGTGGCAAAATAGTTTTATTTCTATAATATAAACACTGTTTAAGCGATTTCAATAGCATTTTTTGATATTGTTACTTTTATTGTTACGCATAGTAGAAAAGCACAGTTTTTATCGCTACATCTCGAAAATAAGTGCATCGGATAGAACAGAAAGTTATTGGTAGTATATTATTTTAGACACGTTTTTAAGATATGATTTTAAATCAATTTCTTTGGGCGTAATATCGTAAAAAGCATTGTTATTATAAAATATAAGAATTAAAACCAAAACAAGTTAATTAAACAATTCGATATTTATTTTAAGCTTTCGAAAGCGTATGCTTTCATTTTCAAAAAATCTTATAAATATTAATATTTTTTGAAAATGAAAGCATACGCTTTTTTGTTGATTATTAAATTGTATTTTATAATAATAAAATATTCCATATGTGAGAAATGAAATAACATCATTAGGCTACTCATTTACTCTACTATATTGATTGAAATTAAAAATAAGAAAAAAAGGTAATTCATAAAAATATTTGTCACAATGAGACCCCACTCAATGGGGTGACTTTGTGATGCCAATAGCTTTCCATACATGCACAAAGTCGGAGAATTGGCCGTTGTATCCAAATAATAACACTAATCGACCAAAAAATGCTTTATTTCACGAAACTTGTCTATAAATTTGAAACTAAAAGCAAACTGAATAAAACGTAATGGAAAATATGTCGATGATTAAACTCAGACATGGAAATGGAGCTATACTTTCTCTATATAAGACTGCATCAGAAACTTCACTTGATTCTGAATCACTTTCACGGCTCCTTATACGAAGTTTTTTGTTGGATTTTCTAGATGGCATTGTAGTTAAGGGTTTTTCTGATTGTGTTGACGTTGAGGGCTCAATAGTTTGCACTGATGTTGAGGGTTCTTCAGACACCGTTAACATCGCTGACATATTTTTAACATCATCGTTTGAAGCCACTTTTTCAACTGGCTGTTTCCGTTTGCGTCGTGTGGTTTGTGATTTTGGTTTGGCTGTTGTCAAGTCGTCATGAACAAGGTCCGCTGCACTAATACTTTTACCGGGTGCTACATTTATTCTTTTGCGCTTCTGACGTTGACGTAACGCAGTTCTTGTATCTCGTTTTCTTTGTAATTGTTCCAAAAAACTTTCACCCAAAGCATCTTTTACATTTTCTAAAAGCAACGAGAAGAACTTCAACTGCTCTGTCATGCATAATATTCATCAACTTTTTCAACAAAGCACGGAATTGGTCCTTGGGAATTGTTCCACATCTACTTCCAAATACCGTGTCTTTCCATTCGTGCAAAATTTGTTTCCAGTTACCCTTCATTGGTCTGAAAAACGCCACGTCTAACGGTTGGACTAAATGAGTCGTATTAGGGGGTAAAGCTATGAAAGAAATGTCGTTTTGCCTCACATTGACGTAGAACCTCAATATTCAGGTGGGAACTCAAATTGTCGCCAATAAGTAGCTTCTTTCCTTCTTGCTTTTTAAGAATAGGTAACATAAGATTAACAAACCAGTCCTCAAAACATTGGTAATCGAACCAGCTGGACTTTGTTCTGTTATTCCGCGCATGTTCAGGTCCATTTTCCATTTCCGGCTATCATTAATGAAGTGCATGCCTTAGTGGCATTTCGGATTTGCTCAGGATACTTTGTGCCTCGTTTCATAAGTACTTTCGTAGTACCAGGATCATCGCCCAGATTTGTTTCGTCATAATTCCATATATTACAGGTAGTAACACCCACCAAGGGCGCCCGGAGAGAGGGGCAAGAGGGGGCACTTGCCCCCCCCTGGAAATTGCTTCGCATTTCTTATAGAAATTAAATATTTGCGAAAATATGATAATATTTTCAATATATCAGAATCTTAAATAAAGTTCAACTAAAATGTTTCTAAATTGTTTAATAAAAAAATATTTGTTTTAAGTTTCTCGACGTTCACGTTGTTACATCTTTCCAAAATCCAATAGAATTTTAATGGGTCCGGAAGGCGGGTTTTTAACGATTTTAACCACTTTGGGGTAAAAATTGGACGTGGAACCCCAACAATTTTCCCCGTGGTACTTATAGTTTTTGCCCCCCCCCCCCCTAGACAATTTTCTGTGGGCGCCCTTGACACCCACTAATTAATTCTTCTTCCAGATTATCAAAGAAGTTGTTTATAATTTCATGATCCACTGCAGCCATCGCAATACTTATATTTCGAGCAATTCGATGAGCCAGAACATTTTTGTGTCTATCATGATAGGTATGTTTTCCACGCATCTTTGAAAACAAAGTATTGCGGTGTATTCCATACCTGGAAATTTATAAATTGAAATATTTGAGTTTTTATGCAAATTGGTATATTTTTTTACCTTTCCGCAGCATCTCGAATACTTATAGTTTTTTAGCCCTTATATTACAAAGGGCTTCTTGAAGCGTCTCTTCGGTGTAATTTTTATATGTGCGTGTTCTAGGCTTTCTAATATATTTTCGTGGTATTGCTAAAACATTAAATTGCTGTCACAAAGTCATCCCACTTTTTGTTGCCATTTTACTTTATGTGACGCTCCTGGTTTGGTAAATACAATTTTAAGATTAAAAATACGAGGAAATTATGAAAAAACTACTCGAACGAATTAATAAACCAGAATTATTTAAATCTGCTATGAGATTTAAGGGCGGGGTAAGGTGCAAAATAAGGAACATTTTTGTGAATTTTTTTTTACGACACAGGTAAAATCTATGTAATAAAACCAATGGTATATTAAAATATAACATTTGAAGAATATTGTGTAATATTTTCATGAAAAAATATGGCAGCAATTATGCGGAATCGTCTCGGAAAAAAGTAGAATTGCGGTGCCCCTCATAACTTCAAAACTACTGCACCGATCCTTTTGAAGTTTTGAACACTATTTCTGTACATAATTTACGAGGTAACGCTGGAGATTTTTTTTCAAATTTGTTAAAATTTTTCATTTCACAATAACAAATAAGCTGATTTTTTTCGCAAAAATCGTGTTTTTCTTTCAGTGTTCCCAGAAAGTGAAAAATTGAAATTTCGAAAAACCCTCCCAGCGTTACCTGGGAAAAGCGATTATTTAACGAAAGAACTTTGAAATTTTGATTTCAGATGATCCAGCACCGAGTTATGTAGGGCACCGCAATTCTACTTTTTTCCGAGACGCTTCCGAATAGTAGCTGCCATTGCCGTATTTTTTAATATTTCTTCATGAAAATATTACACAATATTCTTCAAATGTTATATTTTAATATACCATTGGATTTATTAAATAGATTTTAACTGTGTCGTAAAAAAAAATTCACAAATATGTGCCTTGTTTTCCACGAATTAACCTTACCCCTCCCTTATGAAAAAGAGGCGAAAACCTCTGGCGGAACGTAGTCAATCAAAAGCAAGTTCGAATGCTAGTTACTTTATTCAATAAATTAGCAAACTTATATACATAATCAACAAGTGCTGATATAACAATAATTTACACGTAACGTATTCTTGACCTAGTAAGAATTCGTAGTGTATCGTAATTTGAGAATTTGTTAACTTGCAGGTTTCTATCCACATATAAGTGTAGTGTTTTTATTACCAACATTTAAAATAGATTTTTGTTACCTTGCACTTCTAAATTTAGTTCATTGTTGTTTACGTTTATAAATTGATTTCGCATTGATTTACATTGTTTTGACTAATTATAATTTTGAACAGTAAAGATTCTCTGGTTAATTTTTAAATTAAAGGACTCGAGTACGACGAATATGAATAAATTACCATCAAAGTCGAATAATGAGTCTGCGCTAAATAAACTAAGTTTAAAAAATCTAAAATCCATTGCAAAAAAACTGGGTTTAAACAACTATTCACAATATAACTCAAAGACTAAATCAGAGCTTATAAAATTAATTCTAACAGAAGATTCCAATAAATCGATAATAGAACTAAAAAATATTGTCAAAGTGAAACCACGATAAAATTGATTTATTATAAAACTTGTATTTTTGCCATCAAAATTGCAACTTTATCCAGATAGTTGAAAGAATTACTCAATCTTAAATATGATTAAAGTTACAATTCGATGAAATTGATTTATTTGGTAAACCGATGAAATACGGTATAAAATTTAAAACATCAGTTTAAAACTTTTTATGCAATTCAAAATTTGCCTGGCTGTGAAATCTGTAAAATTTTAATTTGTTTAATTTTCGATTAAATTATAAATTAATTTGACTAACTTGCTTTAATTATTCAACATCAGAATAAGTTAAAGGAATCGCAAGCTTATAACAAGGGATGGATGTTCAAAAAGGTAATTAATTAGGTTTTTTTTAGCTTCAAAACAATTGTACGTATTTGGACATCGCATTTATTTGATGATCGAAACCAGGGATTATAATTATTTGATAATTTATCGCATTAAATTTGATAACGATAAGCAGGGACTTAAAATTATTGAAAATTATATTACAATATAAACGATAACAATATTAATAAGAAAAAAATCATTAGTAAGTTCCATTTCAAGGGAAATAGTTATAAAGCCTGTGTTATTTTAAATTATTCGTATATACATTTTAATTAAAAGTAGTTCTAAAGTCTTTTTTAGTTTTAAAATTAAAGCTTAAAAATAATTTGTGAAAAAAAAGTACAAAAATCATAATGCCTAGGGGAACGAAGCTTTCGAAAAACGAAATGGAGAAAATTGAACTACCGACCAAATTGGGAATGACCAATAGAAAAATTGCAGTAGAAATAGGAAGGTCACGTTCAGTAGTTAATAACTATGTTAAATTAGGAAACCAATATGGACAAAAAAACATCCAGGCCCAAAACCAAAGATAAATCAACGTTTAAAAAACATAATTGTTCAAAAAGCCGCAAAAGAAAAACTAACTGCGACGAAAATTAAAGCTGAATTAAACTTGCCCATAACTACTAGACGTGTTCGGCAAATTCTACACAATTCGCAAAGAGTTAAGTAGACGAAAAGATTGGCAAAACCGAAGTTAACTGAGAGTCACAAGCAAGCACGGTTAATGTTTACTAAAAAAATACATGTCGTGGAAGAATGAATGGCCTAATATAATATTTAGTGATGAGAAAAAGTTTAATTTGGGTGGCCCAGACGGGTATCAATTTTATTGGCACGATTTAAGCAAAGCCAGAGAAGTTCGCCTAAGTAGAAATTTTGGTGGCGGAACAGTTATGTTTTGGGCAGCGTTTGGTTATAAAGGCAGAACCCCAATTTGTTGGATTTCAACAAAAATGAATTCCAATAACTACACTGATGTCCTGGAAGAAGTTTTAATAACCTTTACCGACGATATAATGGAAGGGGAGTTCATATTCCAGCAGGACAATGCAGCGATCCATCGATCACATCACACCTCAAAGTGGTTTGAAGATAGAAACATTGCAGTTTTGGAATGGCCTGCTTGTAGTCCCGACTTAAATCCTATAGAGAATCTGTGGGGTATTCTCTCACGCCGGGTTTACAAACACGGACGCCAATTCAACAATGTTTCTGATCTAAAAGTGGCAATTCAGGAAGCTTGGAACTCTATTTCTATTAAAGTCCTCCAGGACTTGGTAAATTCAATGCCAGATCGAATTTTTGATGTAATTACCAACAAGGGTGGCAGTACTAATAAGTACTGAATTAAACTTGTAAAAAGTTACACCTCCTGAATGGACACCGCAATATATTTCTTCCAGTCCAAGTTTTGCGTTCCAATTGCCCACTAGCATTTTGATGTCATGAATACTTTTGCGTATTCCTTTTCTAACAGTTCGTAAAATTGTTCCTTTACTTCCATATCCTTTTCTTCCGTCGGTGCGTGGACATTAATAATGCTCATCTTTCTATTACTTCCTTTTATTCTTAGTACGCACATTCTATCTGATATTGGTTTGAAACCAATCACCATATTTTTCCCATCATCATTCACCATAAACCCAGTACCCAACCTTCTATCCTTCCCGCTACTTTTGAAAAAGGTATAGTTCTCTATGTCTATTGTGTCATTTCTCTTTGTTTTGTCTCCTTCAATGCTAATATATCTACTTTATATATTTTCAACACCTTTATTAATTTATTGTTTCAATGCATTCGCTACAAAAATTCCCCTCACATTTCAAGTTTCAAAAATTTTATTATCACTTCCTGTCTCTGTATCAGTATTTTTCCATTGTCCTTTTCCGCTCGTTATCGTATTATTTTTCCGTCCGGCATATTTCACTATTAGTTTTTTGGTATAGGGGCTCTTTCACTTTTTGTTATCTTTTCCTTTTGATGGTCCCAGTCCCAATGTTCCCGGTTTATGTATATTTTTCCATATCCTACGTTGACCTCCTTTCCTTTTCCTCTTTCCTTGAGGCATATTCTCTTAAACTGGCCTGTATCCGTTGTTTTTGCAATGTTAGGTCGTCATCAATAAAGCTGTTGGTGCCTTTCAGTTTATTTTTTGCTCTCATAACAGTTATTTTATCCTGCCATGAGCTCATCTTTGCTAATACGAATGGCTGTGAAGTCCTTGGTTTAATCACTTCAGCAGTACCAACTGCGATTTCGACACCCAGTTTATCTCTGAGGAAAGTCTCCATCTCCCCCCTAACGTCTTTCCCGCTCGTATGCACCCCCTTCAGAATTATGTTTTTTTTTCTTTTCCTCTTTCGGGGTCTTGATTTCGTTTTCGTATATTTTCTGTCCTTCCTAAATGTATTTTATCTCAGCCAGCACTTGCATCAGCATTGCCTTTTGTTCTTCCATTTCCATACCAACCCTGGCTGGTTTCTTTGTAGGTGTTCTATTCGTTCTTTTAGTTCTATTAAAAATTTCAAAACTAGCCTGGCGTTTTCTAGTACCTTGTTCTGTTGTAGAGCTTTCACTATCGTATTACTGCCTATCCTCAGTAAACATTCCGTTCTATATCGCGTAAAGGTCTACTGCCCAGGTCAACCCTTCGGAAGCAACTAACCCAAATACTCGGACTCCAACTAATTTCAGAACTTCGTTTTGCAATTCAAATTGTTTATTAAACTATCCGACCTACTTGGCTGCACTATATGCAACTAAACACTCTTTAAAAATTTTCGTTCCTTATCAAACCTAACCTGACCCGCATCAAGCTAGCGCCGCTACTTTTGCAAAATCTAAAAAAATATATGGAGAATTTGTGGCTAATTAGTAGCCGCAATCACGAATTTGTGGCTCATACCGTTCGGGAATTACAGCCATTTGAGTGGTGGTGGCGCTATGCTAGCTTGACATCAAGTTGATACTCGAAATGAAATTTTGATAAACTAACATAAAATTTTATTAAATAAAGTATTTATAATTTATATTATACGACATTATAATAATTAGTAATAATGAAACCGGTCTAGGAGGAAAGGACGCGGCCGAAAGGACACGAGCGTTAGGACGCAAACCCAAATAGACGCAAAAAATTACTTTTATATTTCAAAATTATTTATTTATCTTTCCATACAACATTTTTTATGTAGCTTATATCTACATATAACTGTCCACAATTCCAAAGAAATTTGTAGGGCTAGAGGCAGTTTCTGTGAAAAACCATACTCCGACGATACGATAATATACATTGCTGTGTTAGTTACTACGAGTATTTCATGGTGTGTCCAAAATAAATTTATTTATTTATTTATTTATTTATTTACGGATAGACCAATTTACAAAAATCTGAAGGATTACATTAAAAAATAGAGTAATAAACTTGGTAGTGTAGTTTAACCACCAGGCATAACATCGATATTCCACATGATATTTGTCTTGAATCCACGAAATGACGGATAAAACAGATCGAACTTCTCGACACTCTGTAATCTGTTGACAAGACGGACCATTCTTGAAATTGGACTATTGAGGCCATAGTTAGTTCTATGCTGACACGTTGCAAAGAGGTTCTTATGCCTAGTATCATGTCGAGATACGAATAGCTTGAAGCAATCCGACAAGCGTTGACAGTCGATTCCTCCATTGACTAAGCGATAAGTAAGACATAAGTCGGCGACTGTGCGTCTGTATTCCAATGACTTGGTGTTACAGGCAACAAGACAGTTAGAACTGGAGAAATTATCTGATGTATGACCAAGTTTAAAGTTGAGGTACTTGAGGAATTTACGCTCCACCGATTCCAATCTTCCAATATAAGTATGGTAAAAAGGGGACCATACACATGACGCATACTCCAATTGTGATCTCACAAGAGAGAAGTAAAGTACTTTAACTGTGTTAGCAGAAAAGTACATACTTTGTCTGCGAATGAACCCAAGAGTACGAAGTGCCTTGCTGCATATTTTAGCAATGTGACCATTACATGTTAAGCCCGTGTCCAAGCAAACGCCCAAATCATCAATCTCAGAAACACGATTAAGAATCCTTCCATTAATGCAGTAATCGAAAGCGTTAAAACTATGTTTGGAGTACGAGATCACCGAGCACTTGTTAAAATTTAGGTTCAGCTTGTTCATCTGACACCACTGATTAAGATTATCAAGATGTAATTGCAATAATAAACAATCCTGATTTGATTTGATTGTTTTGTATAACTTGAGGTCATCAGCAAACAATAGATACCTGCAGTGCTTAATGTACTGACCAATGTCATTTATAAATAACAGAAATAATATTGGGCCACAGTGAGAACCCTGCGGAACACCTGATGACACAGAAATATCCATCGAGTGGAAGCTACTGATGCGCACTTTCTGTTTACGGTCCATTAGATAGCTGCCAAGCCATTTCACTACCATCGTTCCAAAACCTAAGGAGGCTATTTTGGAAAGAAGGGAGGAGTGAGATACACGATCAAACGCCTTGGAGAAATCGGTATACACAGCGTCCACATGCATGCGATGTTCGAATGCCTCTACAATATCGGTAACGAAAGATAACAAGTTAGTGGTAGTCGAACGGCCAGGAAGGAAACCATGTTGGTTAGCCACTATGTGATTCTTGCTAGCTTCCATCAGTTGTACTGAAACCAACTTATCCAGTATCTTTGGTATAGTGGATTGAATTGCAATACCCCTATAGTTTTTGATGTCACCTCGATTACCTTTCTTAAAGATGGGCGTTATGAAACTATTTTTCCAACTAATTGGAAAACGACCACTGGATAAAGATAGTTGAAACAATTTGAAAATTGGTTCCGCTAACGAATACTGACACTTTTTCACAAAATGGGCTGAAATTCCATCCGGTCCGCAGCTAAAATTATCTGGCAATTTAGTAATAGCCTCGAAAACATCTTCCAATGAGATTTCTAACAGTTTACAGTCAATAACATCGCTAGAAATATATCTGGAATTAGTGGCGTCATCGCTCGAGTACACATTGGAAAATTCCTTAGCAAATAGATCGACACATTCTTGACCAGAGGAACAAACTTCATCATCAAGAAACATGCAAGCAGGATATCCTCTGACCTTTTTACAGTCATCAATATACCGCCAGAATGATAGAGGATTAGCAACGATTCCTTCTTCAATCCTGTTGATGTAATTCCGATGGAGTATTATGTTCAGTTTTTTTGCTTGATCGCGGATTTCGCAAAACTTTTGATAATATTCGTAAAGACGAGTTTCTTTAAACCGCTTATGCCAAATCTTCTTTTGTGTTACTAGACTGATCAAGTTCTTTGAGAACCATTTCGGATACTTTGAGACCATTACCTTTTTTCTTGGTACATGAGTATTGATGATAGACCACAACACTTCATAAAAGTGATCAACATTGGCATCGACATCCTTGGAATGGAATAGCTTCGACCAGTCAGTTTCCAACAAGCGACTATTGATTTCATTAAAATCGGCTGATCTATAATCGAGGATAAAATCAACAGGTTCAAGATTTGAGTGCGATGAATTGCCACCCTTAATACTAATGGTATATGCAGTATGATGGATCGATGTGTTTGATAATAAGTCACTAGCCACCGATATAGGCATATCATCGATATTGGTAAAGACAAGATCGAGCATAATACCACGACTGTTAGGTATTTTGTTCAGTTGGACTAGATTATGCAACGACATGCAATCACCAATCAATTGACCCTTCTTACATACATTGACACAACTAACCGAACAAGTGCTATCGCTAAACCAGTTACCCTTCGGAAGGTTAAAGTCGCCACAAATAACAAATTCAGATTCGGGAAAGTGATCCACGATATTATCAACAAGATCACAAAATTCATCATATGCTTCAACATCCGAATTAGGAGGTAAATATACAGTGCCAATAATAAGGCTACCAATTCTTAAAAAAAGGGTTTCGATAGTTTTCACCGTATCGATTCTGATACAATTTCAATCTTTGCGAACAGCTACTAGTATACCTCCACCTCTTGCCTTCTTACTAGAGTCGGTTGAGCGGTCACATCGAAAAGTGTTATAATTTGAGAACTTCAGTTCACTAGAAGAAATACTATCATCGAGAAAGGTTTCAATAAGTATTATGATGTCATAAATACAACAATCGACATTCTTGCTAATGTCGTTTATTTTGGTTTTGATGCCACCACAATTGTGCATGTATACATTTAAGTCAGTTGTAGAATAGTTGCACTTTTGAACAGAATTCAATGTAGAATCTGCCGCATTAAAATCGATGTCGAAGTTGTTAGTTTCTTGGGCCACGAAAAAAATCAAATCGACGAACCATTACGCCTTTGGGCCAGAATTCAGGCTTAACTAGTGTATCTAGTAACGAAAGATCAGCCCCTAATTTAAATGATGTAATGTCATCATATGTGTTAAGCTTCATACATGAGAAGTTGTGTGACGGAAACTTAACTTTCATGAACGATATTATAGCACTTTCGCTAACACTAGCGGACACCCAACTAATATGCAACCAACATTTTTTGGTAACGCCCACGAATTCTGAGGCTACATCAGAGGAACCGGTGATAGTGCTAGTGGATTTTCTAGAAACACCTACAAAATTGGAAGCTTTAGAATTGGATTTTAAAATACTACTTGCCTTGTTGGAATTATGATTTTGTCGATTTGTTTTAGTAACAATCGTAAAGCCATTGTGGACATTGGCATTAATAGCACTGTTATTGTTTACTACATGCAATTTATTGACCTCGTCAGCCA
Organism: Cantharis lateralis; assembly: GCA_963170105.1. NCBI lineage: Eukaryota > Metazoa > Arthropoda > Insecta > Coleoptera > Cantharidae > Cantharis > Cantharis lateralis. The sequence goes on from OY720629.1 coordinate 20,050,289, forward strand.
CTCCAGCAGTCGTATCACTTACGATTAGCCCATTTTTTGCGGCTTGTGCTTGAGCTTCACTTATACAGTTGGCCACGTGTTCCTTGGATATAACATTTTTCTTCGGTAAAACGGTAGCATTCAGCTTGGGTTTGACCGATTTAAGGTTATTTTTTGTTCTTTGTAACGGGGGTTGCCTATGGACATCGTAGACACAGGCGTCGTTTAAGGCATAATACCCACTATTGGTATCGCATTTGTGCGATAATTTATTAGCTTCGTTTTTATCGATTTTCTCCAACAGTAACTTATTATTTATTGACTTTTCGTGAATTAGTTCTTGCATCACGTTTATTTGGTCTTTTAAGCTACGAATTAGCTCACTTTGATCATGGTTAATACCAGCGGTATGTACCAGCGGTATAACGCCATCGTTTCTAGATTTAACGAAATCAGATAGAATTTTGTTGTCTAGCCATTTATCCGCCAAACGCCCATTAACTAGAAATTCGATCAGTTCTTCCTTCAGAAGCTTTTTTAGCTCGACAGCTATTTTGTTGTCTTCAATCATTATATCACTATTATTACACATTCATACGTTGGTATCACTAAATTATTAACACATAACCTCAATACGTCCGTTCAGGTGTAAGGTTCAGTTGATACTGATATTATCAATATCAAACTTAAACATCAATAAATTAAATTAAACTAATTATTATCTATACCATTTCTCAAATTTATTTTCAAATAAAATTTAAATCTAGAAAACTTCCCAAAAAGTTTTTCTTCCCTCTCCCAGAACTCTTCGATACCGCGCATTTTTAAACAAAACATGCGAATTTAAGGTTTTAAGGTAACTACATTAACTAGGTAGTAATAATAATTATTATTCCAACAAAATTTTACATTATGTAATTGTGGGAAAATACAGGGGTTACTACATTAAGGAAAATCCATACAGGGGTAAATAAATCTCAAAATAGTATGATAATTTTTTAGATTGTATCTTTACGTAGTACAAAGATATAAATATAAAAATAACTTTTTGCGTCTGCGTCCTTATGGTCTGCTTCCTATCGCTCGCGTCCTTTGGGCCGCTCCATTTGTCCGGCACCGCAAATATTTATTTTATTTTCGCAATCCAAATTCAATCAGCATTTATCCATAAGTTGATTTTTAATTTTGTTTCCTAATTCAAATTCCATTGAAAGGCTTTAAAATTATTTTCTTTTGTTTCTATTCAATTTAATGAAACACATCAAAAATTTAATAAAATCGGTTTTCAATATTGAAATTCGTCAAACCAATATAATTTTTATAAAACTTCACAGACCATTTAAAATGATCTACCCTACCTGAGCAAGATACCAAATTTACTAAAATTAAAATTACAAGTCCACAAAATTTTAAATACTACAAATTCAACAAAATCAAATTTACAATTTCAACAAAATCAAATTTAAAAATTCAACAAAATCAAATTTACAATAAATTACAAAACACTTACGTGTAGGGAGGGCCTGGAATCGAAAAGTAAAATCACAACATTTAAAACTCGAGCAAAACGAGTCGCGTGGCATGCAGCGCCGTACGCATTTTTTTTCAAGGTCACTCGCTCTAATAGAAATTTAAAATATGAAATACAAAAATAATTTATTATATTGATAAGTTAAAGAGCCCCCCCCCCCCCCCCCCTGTAAATACGCCTCTGCCTAGGCTAATGGCGACATAATGGTGTCAATTGTTAAAATCAATAAAATATTAAATTATTATTTCAATTAAATACGAGCGGTTTTGTTCCTTTTGTGAAAAATCTTTACCCTTCATTTGAGCCCCCCATTAAATTTTGAAACCGGGCCCGTCCACGGCACTCTGCGCCGCTGCTTCACAATTAAGTACTTATGTTTTTATTACCTTATGTAGGTATTGTATAACAGGTTTAAGATTTTAAGAAGAAAAAATTTAGAAGTTGAAAATAGAAGCATGTATCTAGTATTGGGAACATATTGTTTCATGTATGATAATTAAAAAAAAATGATTAGTATTTGTTTTTATATTTTATAGTAGAGTGCTATCATGAAATTATTTTCACTTCTGTTTAATTCTAAACGTTGAAATTGCAAATTTTCAATGATTCAGAAAAACTAATTCCCGATGCACTTTTCATGACCGGTGCTGTACCATACAAATATGGAGTGGGAAATTGTGATTTTTCAGTGAGCGCATTAAAAATTTAAAATTTTAAATGTTACTAATAATTTTATATCGTGTTTAATATTAAACAAAAAATTATAATTTTTCAACTAATCGATTCTCTACACATATGCGCAACTATTATCAAGTACAAAAAATTTTGATTTAGGCTATCGTTTCGCAAATAGAAGCGTATATAAATAAATATTGTCAAATATTATAAAATTTTTGCCAAGTTCGAACCGAGATAATTGCAATTTAAAATTTGATTACCCATAAGCGACTTAACAAATTTCAGTTTTCAAACATTAAAAAAAAAACATTTCGTACAAAAATGATTTCAAATTATATATCAAAATGATCGTCATTTTATGGGCTTCCTGCTAATAGTATTATCTCATTTTTTTTAAATAGCGCCCTTTTGCGCGTGATTATTTTTGATTACCTTAGAATTACGAATATATGCCATCTAACCTTTCATTCCTGCAAGTTTCAGCTTTTAACCCCGACACCCCCACAGAAATCTTTTTAAGCGTTTTATTTTGATTCGGGCACTCTACTATTATCGTTGTTTGTGAATTATTTAAAATTTTGCCACAAATTCCTATATACGTTTTTTTTTGGTTTTAGTAAATTTTTAGTGGTGGTGACGTTGGCTTGATGTTAAGCTGGCTCCGCCGCCACCACTCAAAGAGCTGTAATTTCCGAACGGTGACAGCAACAAATTCCCGATTGCGACAACTAATTGGCCACAAATTAGCCACAAATTCCCATATACTTTTTTTTTATTTTTAGTAAATTTTTAGTGGAGGCGGCGCTAGCTTGACATCAAGCCAGCGTCGCCACCACTCAAATGGCTGTAATTCCCAAACGGTAAAAGCCACAAATTCGCGATTGCGGCAACTAATTAGCAACAAATTCTCCATATATATTTTTAGATTTTACAAAAGTGGCGGCGCTAGCTTGATGTGGGTCCTAACCTGTACCAATTTTTCAAATCGCATACAAGAAATAACATGTCGTGAATAAATAAAATACATATTTACAAATTAATGCGAAGAAGTACTTTTTAAAAAATAATAATATTCTCCTATCGTTTCAATCCACCCGAAAATTTATAGCAGAACCTCTTCCACACCTTATTCTCCTTCCCAATTATCACTTTGCTCTTATTAGAAATTGATTTATTTGATTAGCTTCTTTTTCAAAATATTTTCATAACCATCAACAAAAATATTAACTGCGCTATGATTACCGTCAAAACAAGGTATGGTATCTAAGTATAATCGGATAAACTGATAATTGTGTGGCAATGGAAGTGGGGGTGCCATTTCTGTCAAATTTTCGTTTACGTTTCCGTTTAAATTCAGTTTATCAATTAATTGGAAAATTTCTTCCATAAAGTCTTAAAAATCTATGATGACTAACGGCTAATATAATTTAAAGTTACAAAATTCTATTGAATTATATGACTCTTTTAAAAAATTTAATTTAACTTTCTAGATGCTAGGTCCTTAAAGCTAGTTTTTCGATTTTGACTAGTTGGTTTCAGCGATTTTTGTCTTCGACTTCGTAGTTTTGATCGTAGTTCTGTGGCAATGTTGGTCCACTTACAGTAGTTGATGTGGTTTCTTCAAATTTTTAGACGATTTTAGTTCCAAAAATTATCGAAATTCGCATCCGCAAGACTTCGCCAGTTTTATTTGGGCCTTTGGCTTTTATTTTTTTTAAAACACTTATTAAAATTTATTTATTTATTGATTTACATTTACAAAAGATGATACACAAATGAATCGGAACTGGTGAACTACAATGTTACTTAAAACTACGTTAAAAGCAAAACTAAATGCTACTTGCAAGAAGGTTATAAAAACTATATCTTTTTTACATCATTATCATACTTTTATTATATTAAAATATATGCATTTGAGAATAAAATATTTATTAATAATATGATCTTCTTGTCTTGCATTTGTCATATTATTAATGTCGATGCACTGTTGTAATTACTCATACGGGAGTTCCTATTTTATGCAAATGAACTTTATGACTATACTGCGATGTCCAAATGCGTAAAATTGTTTTGACGCAAAAGAAAACCTAATTAATTACCTTTTTGAACATTCATCCCTTTTTGTTATAAGCTTGAGATTCCTTTAACTTATTTGATAATAATTAAAGCAAATTTTGTCAATTTATAATTTTATAATTTAATCGAATGTAAAACAAATTTTAATTTTTACAAATACACAGCTAAGTAAATTTCGTGTAGTATTAAAAGTTTCAAAATTTTGATGTTTTTGATCTTATTCCGTATTACATCGGTTTACCAAATAAATCAATTCCGTCTAATTGCAATTTTGATCACATTTAAGAATTAGTAATTTTTTCAACCACCTAGACAAAGTTACAATTTTGATGGCAATAAATACAAATTTTTAATAAATCAATTTTATCGTGGTTTCACTTTACGAAAAATTAATCGTTCCTGCGCTTTTTAAAAGTTCTCACCCTTTGTTTGAAGTTTTCATTAGTTTGCTGCTGTTTGTTTCAATCATTTGTTGGGACATCTGCTGCGTTACTTGTTGATAATAATGTTTGGTCATGTATGATTTTGATTTTTCCTTTCTGTAAATGGCACAAGCACCCTTACTCTGAATTTGTAATCTACAGGTAAGTAAAATATTTTAATTGCATTTGTCAATTACAATTCAAATTCAAATCTTAAACTTTTGACTCTGGGCTTTTAAATTTTCGAACTTGACAAGTTGACGGGTTTACCCAGAATGAATTACTTTTCAAATTTTTCTCCCTCCTTGATTTTTGCGACTTAGAAAACTTTTAATTCTCGAACTCGTAGTGGTGGGATTGCAGATTCGGCGCATTGTAATTTTAATCACTATCGTTGATTTTAAAACTTAGTTTTAAAAAATTATAAAAACTGATTGAATACTGATCGACTTCCTTGATAAATGTTGGCATTTGTCTTTTCATTCAAAGATCTTGGACCAAAAACATCTTTCATATTCATAATTGTTGACGACTCAACTCAAAGTTTCCCTAGCTGTGCTTATTAATTTTACTTAATTATCATAAAAAAAAAAATATGAAACCGAATTATTCATCACCATGGATGTTCTCTTTAAAGAAAAATCTCACATGCTTAAAACAAAATTTACCTAATTGAAGGTTTTAAAATTAATCCCTGTTTTTAAAAAATTATTTATACCTAAAGATGTTAGTTCAAAATGAAACATGACAATACATAACTTGGCAACCGTATAAACAACAGTTGGTGTTTTTTATTACTTTTTTGTACATTTTATTTCATTCGATTTTTCAAAATTTTTGTGTTTACTCTAATATTTTAACAGAAAATTAATAAAATTAACTAATTTGTATATCCATAGTAATATTTACTTACCAGATAAATATTGCAATGCCAGTCGCTAAATTCTAAAGTTAACCAACTTCATGAAATCCGCTAGTGGATATCCACCCTTTAGCAATGTTGACTGTTTAAAAAAATATGATGTCCCAGCTCAATGCTCTCAGTTTTGAATAAATCATATTTTCAAAACACACAAATTTTATCATATTTACTCAAAATACAAAATTTTGTTCTACAAATTATCAGTTTCAAATGTTACCAAATTAGCTTCAAAAATTAAAATTAAATGTTCCTAATCTTAGCCTGCAGTTGGCTACTATTTCAAATACTAGTCATTCCTAGTCAGATTTTCAATTCACATTTAAATATTAGCCAATTTGATTCTAGATATTGAAAATTTGACTATGGTTAAATTTACAAATACACAAACATTTGTAAGTTTTCGGCCAAAGTATAACATTTTCACAAATAATGTTATTAACGTTAATTCGTCTCACCCTCGTTGGTTTTCTTTAGTAGCTGATTTCTCTTTATTTTGAATAATTGTTGCTCCTGGATTTTATCATCCTCGGTAGTTTTCCCTGTAACTGCTTGGTTCAAATTACATCTATTCTGCTCCTGGATTTCTCCTTCAATTGTGGATTCAATTTTTAATTCAACTAATATATCGTGCAACTTAGTGCCAATTTTCTTCCAACTCTATCTAAAATGTAAAGCACTAATACTTCTTAAGCTAGGTAAGTACTACCGTCCATAAGTATTTAGGCACTGCTATTTTGCTCAATAAGTCTAAAATGTCTATAGGAATTTCAAATTATTATTTACCCTTTCATAAATTAATAACACTAATTATTATTTGAATTTGAATCACAACTATTGCGTAATAACACGCTATTTATAGAAAATGCATTTTCAGAGTTTACAATGGAAACTATCTTATGAGTTTGAAATGTAAATTTAGTTAGTTGCAGGTGCGTAATGATGAGTAATTGTCTGTTGTTAAAAAGTTCATCCTTTATTTAATTTTTAAAAACTATTTCTCGTTCATTGTATCCTCTTTTAATCGTGTATCAGACGTTTATGTTAGAATTATGTAAGTGGGTTTATTGAAATATTTTTAAACTTTTACGGATTTTTTTTTAAATATGGGAAAAACAAAAGAAATTTCGTTACCTAATCGAGCTAATATCGTTCCAAACACGAAACAGGCATAAGTAATCATGAAATTTCTAGACAACTGAAGATGTTCCCCAGTACAATTATTGACTTCATAGTTAATAAATATGCAAGCTCCGGTAGTTTAGGCAATAAAAGTCGAAGTGGACGGCCAAAAGTGACAACCCATGCTGATGATCGACACATAGTTACCATTAGTAAGCGAAACAGAGGGTTAACAGCACCCGAAATTACCGCTCAATTTAATTGCAGCCGTAAGGAAGCAGTAAGTGTTACCACAGTGAAAAGGAGATTGTTGAAGGCCGGTCTCTTTGGAAGAATTGCCAAGAAAAAAACCCTTGTTACGTACTGTAAATTAGAGGAAGAGGTTAGAATGGACAAAATATCATAAGAATTGGACCATTGATCAATGGAGAAACGTTCTCTGGAGCGACGAGTCCAAATTCGAGGTTTTCGGTAATAAAGAGAAAACGTTCATTCGAAGAAAACCTGGAGAAATCCTGATCTTCTGCTCGACACGGAACCGCCAAAACAAAACATGCCACAAAAGCGACCACCACACGTTCAACTTTCAACATCAACATCTCGTGACCGCTACAGCGTATATTTTATCAACATCCAGACATGCATAATTAATTTAACTATTAATCTTGTAAGAAAATTTGCCTAACAGGCCCAATGTCAAACATTCAAGCACCAGATGAAGGGGATTAAGGCGCTTGCGGCGCCAAATGCCCCGTATGTCACTTCGCTACACTACGCCGGGACGAATTAATGGTTGCTTCAGTTAAACATGGAGGAGGGTCTGTTATGCTGTGGGGTTGTTTCGGTGGTAATACTGTTGGCGATTTGGTGAAAATTGAAGGAATATTGAAGATGGAACGATATAAACAAATTTTAGAACATAATGTTTTACCTTCTGGAACTAGGCTTATTGGAGAGAATTTTACTTTTCAAAGCGACAGTGACCCCAAACATACCGCTAAAATTTGTACAAATTATTTAAAAGACTTGGAGCGTCAGAAGAAACTAAACGTCATGGTTTGGCCGCCTTAATCACCGGATTTGAACCCAATTGAATTGTTGTGGGACCAATTAGATCGACAAGTGCGTGAATACGCTCCCACATCTAAAAAGCACCTATGGTTACTCCATCAGCAAGAATGGGCAAAAATCTCGAGTGAAAAGTTAGAAAAATTATTAAATCAAAAGTTTAAAATCTATATAGTATCTACTTACATTTAATTTTTTGTGTGCAAATAACTAAATTGAGTATTGTTCTTATTATTAGGTGGGTAATAATTCAGTCATGCAGTAGGCCATTCCAAATGGTAATAGTTATAAAATCGGTTACCATGTAATTTTTTATAAATAAACTTTATGTTTGAAAAAGAGTACGTCAGTATCTACTTGAAAGCTTACACTATTGAATCCTTTTTAATTCGTTTTATTAACCTGTTCACCGTTTAATTTTTAATTATTATTTACTATTTTTCTGCTTTATATTGGGTAAAAAGGCACGTTATTATAAAATGTGTACTGCCTAAATACTTATGGACGGTAGATCTAACTTTTATATAATTTTTAATGTATCACGATTTCGCAACTTGATTTCTTGATTCTAGGCTTGCAGTAAATTTTGGTCTTAACTGTGCCAATATTCCACCTAGAATGAATTTTGATTCTACATTTCGTTAAACCTTTCCGCTTTCCTGGAGGGGACGTTTTATCAGCATTCATTTTATCACTACAAATTCAAATTTTGTCCGTCGCACTTTAATTTTTAAATTTTAAACTCACAATAATAAATTCAAAATTTTACATTTTTATACCATAGATGACATCGTTTTAAACAGTGTTTTCTCTCTTTCGAGAACCGTGATTAGGAACATTCTCTATTATTTCAAACAATCCTGACACAAATATTGGTAAGCTTTAAACTGATTTATTCGTTTAATAAAATTAACATCTTTTTTTCCACAGGTTTTATCAAAAACTGGATGGGAATCTCCAAAATAATCAAAATCACTTATGAATTTCCACCAGCGCCAGCGTAGAAAATAAATGAATTGTAAAATTACATTAATAAAATAAACATTTATTGTTCAAAAATTTGATGACAATATCCCATTTTTGGAACTTTGTAGAAAACTGCTTTTCAAAACTTAGTTATAGGTTAACTTTTTACTGTTGTATTTGCAAAGCTTGAAATTACTAACTGAACGAATACTTACATCCAGTGCCGTAACTATGGAGCCTAATCCCCCCCCCCCCCGGCAATCAGATTTGTAATTCCCGGAAAATGGGAAAGCAATATTCTATTACAATGTAATGCTTAATGAATAATGAATGAATGAATCATCGAAGTGTTCTTATGAATCGGTTTAATATTGAAAAACTTAATTAGAATTCATTCCGAACAGTCAATTTCGCTACGATTGACCAGTTTTCAAGTCATAATAATTTTGTATGTAAGTACAAGTCCTTCATAATAATTTTGGTTCGACCTACGTGTGTGAAATTTTAAGTCATTTTGTTTATATTGACTAAGAGTGTTTTTTTTTTATTATTGCTTTTACAAGCTTTTAGTACTAACAAATTGCAATTTGGTTTCTCGTTTCGTATGGTTGCAGTTTTTACCAATTACCTTTTTTTTTGTGCGTGGGGGAGGGGGAAATCCTCAAGGACACCACCCCGATGTTGTGGGGTGGTAGTGTCGGACTCTTACCGACTAAAACCCCCTCCGCTGGTGCATACTCCGGGAGCGTGGTACCCGTCGTAAGGCATTACTTCGCCGCTCCCGCAGATTTAACGCTTAAAGTTGTTTTCTGCCTGTGCTTCACCCTTTTGGGTCTTTGCTCTTCATATCTTGGTGTTACTTTACTCCGCCATATCTGGAAGTTCCTCCCTCTTCTCGTCTTCCTCTTTTTCTTTCATCATTTGTCGGATGAAATCCCCGATGAGGTTCCACCTTACCTCTGATTTTAACATTTCCGCAACGATGTTTCTTGGAATCAGCGGTGCACCCAACTTCTGCTGGACGGTCTGTCTGGAGTCTTGCCATTGTTTACATTCGAACATAGTGTGGAGGGGTGTATCCTACCTAAATAGAATTACCGTGTCATCATTCATATCAATTTTAATTTAAGTTATAAAAATTTTATTATGATGACACGGTAATTCTATTTAACAGTACCCCAAAATATTTGTATACTTGGTACCCAATTGGTTGAAATCTTCTCGGTGGTAGGGTACAGTAATTTAAAAGCAATAATACAAAAAAAACACTCTTAGTCAATATAAACAAAATGACTTAAAATTTCACACACGTAGGTCGAACCAAAATTATTATGAAAGACTTGTACTTACATACAAAATTATTATGACTTGAAAACTGGTCAATCGTAGCGAAATTGACTGTTCGGAATGAATTCTAATTAAGGTTTTTAATATTAAACCGATTCATAAGAACACTTCGATGATTCATTCATTAAGCATTACATTATAATAGAATATTGCTTTCCCATTTTCCGGGAATTACAAATCTGATTGCCGGGGGGGGGGGGGGAGATTAGGCTCCATATTACATATTTCAAACAATTCAACATACAATTCTCTCCTAATACAAATATTTATACTTCACAAAAGAAAAAAAATCAATCCCTTATTTTCTGTACCACTACTTCATCAGAAGAAGTTATAAAACATGTAATATAAAAAATTACCATAGCTTGATAAGAAAAGCGCAAAGCCTATAAAATGTGTTTCTTCTTATTTAGCAATTTCTGTAATATGGAACTCGCCGATCACATCCATCAATATTTTATGTTTTAGAAATCTTTATGGACGAGTACACGTGGACGTTTATCTTATTTTAGTTCAAATAAAATATAATTTCTGTTAATAAAATATAATTGGTTAATAAAATAAAATTTCTCTTAATAATAAAATAAAATAAGATATAAATTTTTTCTAATAAAATAAATATAAATTCCTAATTAATTGTAAGTTTTTTAAAAATGTAGGGTATACCAACTCTTAGTTATTTATGGATTCTAATTTTGAAGTTTATAAATAATATATTCCATAATAGCTCACAGTATAAAAGTAGCAAATTAGTTTTTGTAGCTAATAGCTATTTTATTGAATTTAGGGGAGACTGGCGATGGTTTGGACACTTTTTACGTTTTATTATTTTTATTTTTTTCCAAAGAAGTTAGGCGATTATTTTTTTACTAAACTTTAGGGATAAATAGTTTAAAATTATTAACCTTGATATAGGCTACTAAGATTCAATAGTTTTTCCAGAATTCAGTCACAAAGAAAACCTTAATTTTGTCCAAAGTATCCTGAGGTACTGGGATACAGTGGACATTACCCAGGGATACACTGGACAATGGACATTCAGGGAATGCAATGTACAATACACACTAAGTATTTATTAAAACATTAAAAAATTAAATTATGAACAACATTATATATAATTAAACTTGAAAAATTATTACGAAAATTTTAATTAAACAATATTATATTACAAAATCGGACTCACTGGATGATTGTATTTATACCTTAAATAAATAAATTTTTGTTTGCTTTTCCTTTCTTCACTTTCATTTGTTTACAATGAGTAGTATCTTTAAACTCGATAAACACCAGTAGCCCTCCTTCGGCAGTCGAGTAAAAGGTATGGGATATATTAGACGCACTGTTCATTGCATCCCATGACAGGAAAAAAATTTATATAAAACAAGCTTTAATTTTTATGAATTAACTATCGACATACCTGTAAGACTTCACATTTCACCGACAAATAACAAAAATTACGAAAACTTCAGCTTAAACAATTGAAAATCTTTACGTAGTCGCTATGTAAACTTACAACTGAGAGGTTGAAAACAAACTATGCTATCTAAAAACTTCCGATGATATCATAGCGTCGATTTCTCTCTCCTATCAGCTGTTTACAGCGGTACTAACATACTAAGTCATGTAGAGCACGAAAATCACTAACAAGGTCCAAAATACAAGCATGTCTATTGTATCCCAGTGTCCATAATATCTCCAGTCTCCCTATATTAGGACGAGCCGCGAAGCGGCAAGTTGTTATAACTAAATAAGTGATAGCAAAATATTCTAAATGAAATCATTTTTATTTCAGAATTTCCAATGCGTAAATCAATCAGAATCTTGTGTTACTCAAAAACAACTCAATAAGATAATTGAAAAGAAGTGTAAGGAATTGAGCAAATGTAGTAATAAAGGAAATGCTGTTCGGTTAGAACAATGGATGAAAGAACAGTTGACAAGGGGAATCCAAACATCTGATGACGAATCAGAATGCGAAGTATGGACAGATGAAATGTTGCGTAAAAGAACTGAAGAATTACAATTGGTAGATTATAGGGCCGCATGTGACAATAATGGTAAGAAACGAGAAGAACGTGTTTTATCGGATGCAAGTCCGTCGAAAAGTACTAGTCCGGAAAGTCAAGTAAGTTTAGTTTTTGTAATATGTCATGGAATTTATTTTATTAATGTAAAATAATTAGGTTACTGTACGTTCCAGTCCTGTGGCTCCAGAATCTGTATCAGTATGCAAAAAATGTCATAAAACCTGCCTTACAAATTTAAATTGTATAAGTCCAAATATTAAATCTTTGAATATTAATCTAGATCACAGCAGATATTTTATAAATACACGTTTAAATAATTATGAATTAACTACAGATAATTCAAACTTAAATGATAAAAATATGCATAAGACATCAGGTGATAATTTTGGAACTTTAATGTTAATGGGTTTAAGAGCAGTAAATCCAGTCGCTAGTTTAGTTAAACTTGATCCATTTTTGCCTGTACCTAAGATATCTGTCGTCCCTCCAACTTCACATGTAGGAAAATGTAATTATATCGATTCAAACAATATACATCAGTCTGTTTCAATAATGCATTCCATCAAGAATATTAATAATGCAGTAAAGAGTAATATTTCACCCGATGATTCCCCACAAGATGAAGAACAACCGTATCATTCTCTTAGTAGCTCAAATCCAACATTGCGAAGATTTGGAACAGTTTCTAGTTTAGAACGATTTGGCTCTGACGAAGAGAACAATCCAATGCATTCAATTTCATCAGAAAGTGAAGATGACATGTTAATAGATAACGATAATTTAAATTATTCAACTGTTAAGTGCTGGACGGCAAGAGCAGGTGCGTTTGTTTCTGAAAAAATGGCTTTTTTTGAAAAATTAGGAGAAGATTATAGAACCGCTACAGGATTTTTTGAAAAGTAAGACGAAAGATATTATTATTGGCATGCTTTTTAATTTATCTTTTAGGTATTTAAAATCAAATGAACCAAAACTTGAAAATGAAGTAGAAGAGGAATGTGAAAATTCGGGAACATCTGGAGATGAAATTTGGGGAACACCAACAAGCGGAGATTTAGACGACAATATTAGCCCATCATTTTATGAAGGCAGAAGATGTTCGGTTGGTTTTCTTTTATTATAGGTATTTCAATAGCATAAACCATGCACTAATTAAACACAAGGTTTTTTTAAAATTCATTTAGGGATGTTTACTTTGGTAAACTTTTTGCATGGATACTTTTCGCATGTATTAGCTATTGTTAGATAAGTATAATAGAAAATATTATAAAATAGTATTTTACAGCACAACTGAAAAAAAACTCAAATTACTGAATAAGTAAGCTTTAAGCTGAACTGCCAAGTACATACCTTGTGATCAAAAAGTACCTGGAATTTCTTATTTAAACGAATCGCACTTTAGATATTTTCAAAAATTTTATTTTTCTGGGATGGTACATCTGTCTGTTGTTTACATGTCACTTTTGAGCTCAATCGGTCAGATAGTTTGTGAGTAATATCTTTGTAAAGAGGTCATTGTTTGGTGTACTCTGCGAATTTCGCTATGTCGAATTTAGTTGAGCAGAAAGTCAGGCTGAAATTTTATGTTTTTAAAGATAATATCATGTGCAGAAGAGTTGAAAATGTTAGCGGTAGCCTACGGAGAATCGACAATGTTGAAAACACAAGTCTATGAGTGGTACAAAGAGTTTAAAGCGGCCTGTACTTCAGTTGATGATTTTCCTCGTTCCGGTCATCCATCCACCTCTGTGACCAACAAATATATTGAAAAAATTAAGAAAATTGTGCTTAAAGATCAACATGTGAGCATCAGAGAGATAACAGGCGATCTTATAGTGACTCGTTCGGATCGGTTTAGAGCGTTATGCACAATGTTTTGGGCATGAGACGAGTTAAAGCGCGACATGTGTGCCACACGTCTCATCTTTTACGCGACTATTTGACCAAAAACAAAGTTAATACCATTCCGAAAGATCTGTATTCACTTGACATGGTTCCGTGTGATTTATTCCTATTCCCATAACTCAAGATAATGGAGAAATCGCAGAAGGAGCCGAAGGCGATTCGAAAATCGACCTATGAAAAATATTTAAAGATTGGAAGAAACGTTGAAATATGCGTATTGTTTGCAATGAAGATTACTTTTAAGGAAATAAAATAAATATCTATGAATAATTGAAACGTTTTCGTTTTATTGACAAATTCCGCGTACTTTTTGATCACAAGGAAGTGCACGATATTATGGGTTTGTTTCACTTTCTTTGATCAATACTAAAATACTTGTTGCAGAATCGAGTTTTTACCTAATTATAAAAATAATATGAATATTTTAGTAACCCCACGAAAGTAATACACATTACACACTTGTTTGTTAAGTTGTTACAAACAATAGCTGTATTCTTTTTACCTATTTTAAGTGAGATTGTACTGAGATACTCAGTTACTCAGTTAAATGGGTGTTCTTTTTACCGTTGTGATAGAAGTACTGTGCCGTGCCGAACTGAGTTTTAACTGAGAAAATTACCTCCCTCCCTAACCCAACTGATCTTGCTGTTTCAAAGTGTTACAACTGAGACAAATTGGGAAATAGCCCTAATTGGTCGATTTAAAAAGGTTGACGTCAGTTTTCATTGTGGTTTTCGTTAATTTTTAGGTTAAATTGTGACTCTTCTGTAGTTGACATTTAAATTTTATAAACAAATTATAATAATGGTTTTAATTATTGTATTACTTATATTACCTAATTTTAATTACCGGTTTCAACAAATTTCTATTTCGGCTTTTCTGTTGACATACAAAGTAAAAATTAATTTAATATGGTTGGTAAGCAATTTTTGTATCATGGGTTGGTAGTGTATTTTTGTTGTTCTTTTCACCTTATGTTTTTCTCACTTTGGCTCAGTTAATCTCTGTTCGGCTCAGCTCACTTCGTCTCAGTTGTGTAACTGAGATGGAAATAAAATAGGTAAAAAGAATACAGCTAATGTCGTTAAAGTTTTCGTGTTGATCGTTATTTTGTTCTAAATTAAACAATTCTTCTGAACGGAAGGTTGGCCTTGAGGATTTATTAAAATTAGTTCTGTAACTGGAATCGACTTCCATTGGTATCGGTTTAAAAGTTCTACCAGAATTTGCTTTAGATGTAAATGGTTTATAAAAATTTTGGGAATTATTAAAATTTGGGTAATTGTTAGGTCTTTGTTGAAAGTTTGGATTAAAATTTTGAAATCTTTGTGATTGTTGGTAATAATTAGGTCTATAATTTTGAAAGTTTGAAGTTCCTTGAGGTTGGTTAGGTTTAAAATTTTGAAAATTCGGTGATTGTTGAAATTTATTTTGAAAGGCGAATGGATTTGGTTTAAAGTTATTAGTTGGTGTTATTTGACGATTGAATTGCGGCAAATTGTTTGGCTTAGGATTACAATTGAAATTAAAATTTTGATTGTTACTACGTAAATTTTGAATTTGCAATGAATTTTGTTTTTGAGAGTAATACAAAAAGTTTTCCTCTTCAATTACATAATTCATAGCCTTTTCTAAAGTATCTGGGTTTCTTAATCGAACATTATTCTGAACTTAGCCAGATAATCCGCGAATAAATGTTTTCAGTGCTAAGTCGTCATAATTTTTGATTTGCAATATTTTCTCTTCGGCAGTAAAAGCACTCGAATTAATTTTAGACATTATCAAGCTTCTACTGTCTTGACAACGCTTGCCGAATTGGTATGGGGTTTCATTTTTTAAGGGACGCAATAAAATTAGGTCTTGGACCAAACAGTCTAAATTTCTTTGGTCGCTAAAACTTAAAAGTAAAGTTCGTTCAATTGTTTCCCAACTGGTTAATTCAGATCGATTTCCAATTAACGTTAATGCCCTATCTTTTAATTTTCCTAAAATTGCTCTTATTAAAAATTGGTTTATTTGATCATCTTTTTCAAAATTATAAAATGTTGCCAAAAAGTTTTCACAGGAATCAACAAAAATATTAACTGAGCTAGGATTACCGTCAAAATAAGGTATGGTATCTAAATACAATCGGATAAACTGATAATTGTGTGGTAATGGAAGTGGGGGTGTCATTTCTGTTAAGTTCGGATTTTCGTTTATATTTAGTTGATCAATTAGTTGGGATATTTCGTCCATAAAATTTTTAAAATCTATGATGACTAATTATTAAATACTACGACTAATATAATTTACAGTTATTATTTATTAAATTCTATTGAATTATGACTATTTTAAAAATTTTAAATAAAAATTAGGATTATGGTTTATTAAAAAGGATAAAAGTTGAGCTTTACTCACGCTAGTAATATTGTTAGTTTCATCTGTGGCAATGTTGGTCCACTTTCTAGTTGCTAGGTCCTTAAGGCTACTTTTTGATCTTGACTACTTGGTTTCAGCGATTTTGTCTTCGACTTCGTAGTTTCGATCGTAGTTCCGTGGCAATGTTTGTCCACTTACAGTTGATGTGGTTTCTTCAATTTTTTAGACGATTTTTGTTCCAAAAATTGT
Source organism: Cantharis lateralis (assembly GCA_963170105.1). Classification (NCBI taxonomy): domain Eukaryota; kingdom Metazoa; phylum Arthropoda; class Insecta; order Coleoptera; family Cantharidae; genus Cantharis; species Cantharis lateralis. The sequence goes on from OY720629.1 coordinate 20,066,939, forward strand.
CGAAATTCGCATCCTACCGACTGCGCCAGTTTTATTTGTTGCTTTGACTTTATTATTTTTTTAAAAACACAAGTCAAAATTTATTTCTTTATTATTAAATTTATAAAGATGAATACAAATTAACTAGAACCGTTGAACTATTGAATTAAACTAAACTTAATACTATTGTTAAGATACTAATGTTAGATACTAATTCTAAAATACTAACTGAATTTAATAATTGATTACTTCTTTATATCTAATAAAATACAATAGGTTTTACATAACAATAGATCTTTACTTTATTGTTCTTAAATGCATTTAAGCATTTGCAATATTTTATCGTAGGAAATTATTATGCATTAATGCAATCGATATCCTATGGTTATCATCGTTGCACTGTATTAATTATTATTACGGGAATTGTTATCTAACTAAATGTAATTTTTATGAGTATACATAACTCGACGCCGCTGTACGCATTATTTAAAGAGGTAGTATAATTATTTATATACTAATCGATAGAAAAAACAATAATCTTTAACTTTCTACTCTTGATAAATTGTGATCTATTGGGCCATTCTGGAGTAATTTGCAAAAGTGTCTCAAAGAAAGGTTACCCTTTCCAATATTTTTTTATGTAGAAGGAAAACTTAAAATATTTTAGTATAAAAAAAATATTTATACTATGTAAGGCTTTATTCTCCTTCGATTGGCGCAAACCGCAGGTCTCTCCGTTTTACCGTTTTCGAGAAAAAAAATAAAATACACAACTGTGCGCGCCATCCCTTTGAGTAGGGGGTGGGGGAGCCTCCGCGGGTTTTCGAGGTGGGTCTGCCCCTAAATCTCTTTATTTTGACTTAATCTATGCGTGTTTAAAAGGATTTTCTTTTATTAAGAAGGGGAAGTATCTGACCATTTTTCTGCTCGTAGGCTCTTAGCTATACAGTGCAGTCTCGGTAATCCGAACACACCATAATCCGACCATCCAATAATCCGAACAAAAGAAGAAAACCTCAATTGTCCGCACAAATAGTTATAATCCGAATACAATTAATAAAATGTACGGATTATAGAAAAATGTTCGGATTGCAGAAGAAAGGATAGGATGAAAAATATGTATTTAATGCAATGCATAAGTACTACAAACATTTATATTATGTGTAACCTCCGTGAAGTTAGAATCTTATAAAATTTTGATTAAAAAAAAATATAGAATCGTTAGGTCTTGAAAGGTCACTAGGTTTTACCTTTAGGTCACTTCTACTTTTTTTAATAAAAATTACTTAACTTTTTTAAATCTTTTTTGGTAAGTTAGCATACCATTTACAGTGCGAGGTTTATTTCGTTTTTTAACTTTATCCAGTAATCTGAACTTCTCTGTAATCCGAATGGGGCCAGGTTTCTATTAGTTCGGATTACCGAGACTGTACTGTATATGTTGTTTGATGTAGCGTCTCATTTTTGGGAACCAATAGTTTTCTCTTATTTTTGCGCACGTTCTGCTTACACTAAAATGCCCGATTAAGTCATGATACTTAATCGCGATGCTTTTCCGCAAAGATCGAGGGATTACGTATAACCATTTTTCCGAATTATCGCTGTCTTTAGTTATTCTATATAATTTTCCGTCCCGCAACGCGTAACCCGAACTTATCGTTTTCTCATGAGGTGTACGATCCTCGATCGGTTTACTTAACGCTTCAATTTGCTCAACCACACCGCTTGATCACTTCGCTGAATCATTAAAATATATTCGTTTTCATCCAATGTTTGCATTACAGTGGATCTTTCGTAAATTTCTTCCATTGTATCGCATGGTTCGTCTACTGGCGCTCGCGATAATGTGTCCACTCATTTTACTTCCCGGCCGATATTTCAGTTCCAAATCGTACTCGCTTAACAAATTGTACCATAGTGCTATCTGGGAATTTTTTGTGTTTTGGGTATTTAAATATACCAACGCTTGACAGTCCGTGTATACGGTGAAATGAATTCCTATTAAGAAATTACGTAACCGTTCTACGCAATACCAAATCGCCATTAACTCTAATTTTGAAAAATGATATTTACTCTCGACTTCGGTTGTCTTTTTGCTAATATAATAAACAGGGTGTAGCTCGCCGTTATCCACCTGTTTTTGGCACAAAATTCCCGAAATTCCGTTTGCGTTCGCGTCTGTAAACAAAGTCGTTTCGGCCGCTTTCGGATTATATAACTTTAATACTGGCTCGGTGAATAATGTTGTTTTTAAATCGTCAAACGCGTTTTGTTCACTTTCTGACCATTTAAATTTGATTTGTTTTTGCGTCAAATCACTTAAAGGTTTCGCCCGAACCGCATAATTTTCCACAAAACGTCTAAAATAAGATGTCAAACCTAAAAATCGTCTTACTTCGTGAACGTCTTTTGGTACTGGAAATTCGTCAATTGCACGCACTTTCGCCTTTCCCGGACTCAACGTACCCTCTGAAATGACAAAGCCTAAATACTCCACGTCTTTCTTACCGAATTCGCATTTTTTTATCTTCAAGGTGAGATTCGCTTCTTTCAGGGCTTCGAACACTCGTTGTAATCGCTGCAACATGTCCTCCCAATTCGCTGCTGGTATGATAATATCATCCAAATACGACATCGCTACTTGGTTTCGCAGTGAACCTAACGCCAAGTTCATTAACCTGCTGAACTCGTAGGGAGCATTTGTAAGTCCGAAGATGAGCCTTTCGAACTGACCGGTGCCGTCTGGAGTTATAAACGCCGTTTTTGCTTTTGCTTCTTCCGTTAATGGCATCTGTAAATAGCCATGGGCCAAGTCCAAGGTTGTAAATTTATGGCCCCGCTCATGCACTCAAGATGTTCATCCGCTGTAGGAATAGGGAAGTTTGTTTTCAATGTATTCCGATTTAATGCTCGGAAGTCTACTACTAGACGCGGTTCCCCGGATTTCTTTTGTCACTAAAAGAACGGGTGATGCATATGGCGAATTCGTCTCGCTTACGATGCCACACTGTTTCCATTCTTCGATTATATTTTTAATCGTTTCACGTTGTTGCACATTTGTTCGATACGGTTTTGCACGCACTGGAACTCCGTTGTCTATAATGTCAGCTTTCACTAAATTTGTGAGTCCTAATTCTTTGAGGTTAAATGCAAAACATACGCGAAACTTTTGGCATAAGTTTAAAAGTTTTTGCTTGTCCCCCGTAGAAACACTCGCATCACAATTTAGCAATTCCATAGTGATAGGTTGAAGTTGTGATTGTAATTCACTATCATCACGCCCACACACGTCTTGGTTTACTTTACCAACACACTGACCTTCCGCAACCGTCTGACCTACATCCGCATTGTTTACAATTGGAACGTCAAATTTGTCGCCTTGACATTCTACCTGTATCAAATTCACACTTCGCGCTTTTAATTTTTGTTTATTTACACTGCATATTCTAATGCGCTCGGTTGTTTCACTTATTTCCATATTCGCAAAAGGAAATTCCGATTTTACGCCAAAAACTAAATTGTCTCCGATTTTTGCATAAGAAACATTTTCGTTTTCCGTAAATGATCGTCCAATAATAACATCGGTGTGTTGAACATTATTCGGTACCACAAACATTTTTACCTTTTCAATTTTCGCAGTGTCAAGTTCTATCTTCGCTTCGATAAAATTGTTACAAATTACCGGCATTTGATCACCAAACCCGAAAAGCTTTCCGCGCGTACTTTTCAATTTGATTCCCGGAATTTTTCGTACACAGTTCGCTTTGATTGTACAAATGGCACTACCGGTATCCACGAAGGAATCTATTTTAATATCATTGACCTTCGCTCGTCTTAAGAATTTTAGTATCGCTTTTGAATTTTCATTTTCATCTTCAACTTGCATGACCGTGTTAGTACGCTTGTTTAAAGGGCAATCTTGTTTAAGATGGTTGTCTTTCTTACACAGGAAGCACAAATTGCTATTTCGCGGTTTGTTACAATCTCTTGAAAAATGTCCGACTTCCGCACAGTTAAAACATTTTTGTTTCGTAATTTCGCTTTTGACGTTATCGCTTCGTCTCGCATCTTGACTTGAACTTTCGCTTGAGTGTTTCGCCGCTTGATTGTAACCTTCTGTTAGATACGCACCTTGTCTTGGGTTTTGCGCGACCGCACGATGTAACACTAAAATGTCATGTAATAATTCGTTTACATCTTCATGTTTGTTCGCGAACAACCCCGGTATAAATTCTTTTCGTTGTAGCCCCGCTAAAATTTGTTCTTTCGCGTCACTGAACTCTAGTTTTACGTCACAACACAACTTATATTTCCGGTGGAAATATGTTTCGACGCTTTCACGCGGATACTGTACTCGCGCCACTAGCTTTTTCCACTGTTCGCCAACGCTTTCACGCAAAAAGAATGTTGCCTTAAACTGCTTTCGAAATCTTCCCAACACCAGATCTTATCCTCTACAGTTTTCCACCAGTCTTTTGCGGAACCCGCTAGATGAATCCTCGCCGACTCTAATTTGATCTCTTCGTTCCAGAAATGTAGAACGGCGCAATTATTAAGTCGTTGTAACCACTCTACCGCTGACTCACCGGCTTCGCAAAAAAAAATCCTGGATGGTCTTACTTAAATCTGGCATAACGCTGTATACTCTTGGGTCCGATTCCATTTTCGCGTTTGTTGTTGTTGTCGCTTCGTTGAGTTTTGATGTCAAAAATTGACGTAACATCGCTTCAGTTTCGCAGCGCCCTCTCTCGGACCTTTCTAGTAACTCAAGCAGCCTATCTTCACGATTCTGCGCGCGCACAACGTCTTCATTTTCCATATCAACGCCGCTACTTTCACTCGAATTTTCGCTCGACTTTTGACCTTGGGTCCCCATCTTTATGTTAACCGCTTTCACACCTCGCGCACGTGTTACTGGTTGTTTAAACTTGTAATCTTCAAATTTTGCAAATTTCACCTTGTCTTTGCTTCAATCTTCGAATCACTACAATTTTTCACAAGTATCCCACTTCTGATTGTTAAATAAAAGTCATTTATTTAGTTTTTAATTTAATTTTAATTGACGTTTGTTAACGCTTTTGAGTCCACGCTTGTACTACTGTATATTCGTACCTGCGCGCTAATCGAATATAATAATAATTACAGGAATCTGTAATTATTTACAGAGTTCTTAACACAAATCAAACTCAGATTTATATTAATGTTTAATTTTATTGTTACTAATTTGGTAACCGTACAACAATTATGCGACCCTGCGCTATGACTATAGTCGATCTCATATTAGCAGTAAGTAGGTGGCAGGTCGTCTGCAAAGTCACATTTACAAAGACAGAATGGGAAATGATTCAAAATTTTAAAGAAATGTGTGTTGCCTAATGTAGAAGTTTACAAAATACTTTTAGAAAACGTATTTTCACAAATTTATTTCAATTTTAATGCGATTTTGATAAAATAAATAAAGAAAGGCTGCATAGGAACTATTTAATTTTAACATTATACATTCTGACATAATATGAAAAATTAAATATTATCTGTCAGCAACACGTAAATTTCAGCAGTGTAAAAGCGGCTAACTTCGTGACAATTTCATTGGCTAATATTCAAGGTCATCATTTTAGTACAAATTATTCTCTGCATGCTTAAATGAAATGGACTATAGTCGACTACTAGTGACCGCTCTCTGACAATTCTCCACGATTGTCGCTGACTAGCTTATCAATTGCACAGATAAGGGTAGGTGTATCATTACAAAGTGCATTGGCGGGCGTCAAAAAAGTGTATTTTATCAATTTGAAAGAACTTTCTTGAACTCATATAAATATTATACCCTTAATCCATTAATCACACAGAAAAATGTTATGTATCAAAATTGTAGACAATTTTCCTTCCTTCAATTTTTATCATATCTATTTTTTACCTAGGGAGTACTGAAAAGAAGATATAGCTAAAAAACTGATTTTGGGCGCCATTTGTTCGGTCGCAAAGTTAACATTTTATTTAGGTCACAAACTTGTACCAACTCACAAGGTTTCAAAACTCCGTTATTTTTTTCCAGGCAAATATACCTATTGCTTGGCGTAACAGTTAATTATTAAAAGCTACTAGGAAACTAAGATAATGGTTTTTGAAAAACTATATTCAATAAAATGAAATATTATATAATTAGGTATTTGAATAAAAAATAATAATCAATTTTTTCATTTTATTTCAATACCTAATTATAAATAATATTGAAAATCACACAACCTAATCGTAATACAACTTGAAATATTTCAAACGTAATACATATTTTGTCGTGCGTTTAAGATACCAAGTTTAAACATTAATTTATAATTTGATTTACTTATTAATTATTGTGAAAAAATAAATAAAAATAGTTTACTTATAAAACTTATATATTACGATCTTTCCATTTTTGGCAAAAAGAAAATTTGTTCAATAACTCAATTAACAAACAACATTTTTCAGCCAAACGAAGAATCATTGTCTTCAGATAATGATGAAACGGAATTAATGATGGATGAATTGTTAATGACACCACCAATTGCTAACGCTACATTAAGAGGATTACTGCCGAGACGTACACTTGAACCATTGATGGAGGAAGATTCGGATACATATTCTACAACTTCTACTGAAAAAACGCCATCACCAAATCAGGTACCTAGAATAATAAATAACATTAAAAATCGACAAAAATTGTTGTTTTATAATGTTCTTAAAATGTGGGCAGGGCAACAGAACTGGCATTGTTGCTGACACTGGCTCTATTGCTGCAGAAGAAAGAAAGAATCAAATTCCCTTAGAATTAAGTACACCTGTCGCAGTATCTCAAATCAACTCGACATCCCCAAGAATTCTCCGTTCAGATAGTTATCGCCATATTATCGAAGAAGAAGACGACAACACAAACTTTTTCAGTCGTTTCAAATCAAATACAAAAATAAATGTTGAAAGAATCCCTAGATCAAAAAGTGTTAAATTGTAAGTATAAAATTTTTTCTATAACTTATTAAAATAGTCCAGGCGTTAAATCTTAAAAAAAAATTACACCAAAAATGCGAACAAAGCTTTGTTTTTGTACAAAGATACAAGTGAGTTTCGCCATCCACCTGTGTGTACTTCACCAGAAATGTGCAAAGGTACTGAAAAAAGGTTTTCTGTTATAACTCAGTGGTTCTCAACCGACGTTCAGCGGTGTTCCTCAAACCTGTTTCAAATGTTCCGCGGAATATTTAAAAATCATATGCCCGGTTTCAGCAACGTTAACTTTAATCTGTGTTAGTTAACACATGTTAAATATAATCATTTGTTAAATTTTGAATGGGTTGCAGCAACCTTTTCTAATCTATGATTAGTTAATCTCTGATTATGTGTAATATTAGTTCAAAAATTACATTAGTTCAAAAATTATCATAAAGTGAGGTTCAGTACAGTTGTTATTATTTTTTTATCATAAGAAAATGTATAAATGAATATTGTCTAAATACATAATAACGGATTTATTTATAGTTAGTACCACTAACTAAATACAATAACTAAATATAAATTATGAACTTGTGAAATATATATTTAAATTAATTAAAGATGAACAATTTTAAAATAACAATAAATTATAAAACCAATTAAGTTTTTTTATATTTCGCACTTTTCGTCTGCATTGTCAGAAATTGCCTAAAATTCTAAAAATCTTTTTTAACTTGGACAACTTCATCAGGTCGAGGCATATATACGACGCGACGTCTCGACTTAAACTTGCTATTTGTTCAAAAACTTTCATGCGCATCCGGAATTTTGTTCGACAACATTTGTTCGATTAGCAGTTATTCGGCTTAACATTTATTTCAACGAGCATATTATTATGTTCGACTTGGATTTTTATTCGATACACATTTGTTCTACTGAAATATTTATTCGATGATCATTATTTGTTCGACTGAAATATTTATTCGATGAGCATTATTTGTTCGACTTGGAATTTTATTTGACATACATTTGTTCGACTCTTCAATTATTTGAATAAGCATTTGTTTGACTACGTATCTTTGACTCAATATTTATTCGATGATATTTTAAATTATTATAATGCCATACATTGTATAAAATTATAAGTACTTGTACAAAGTCGAATAAAATTCCATGTCGAATAAATCTTAAGTCGAACAAATGTGCGTCGAATAAAATTCCGTGTTGAACAAATACTTATCGAATAAATATTTAAGTCGAACAAATGTGTATCGAATAAAAATCCAAGTCGAACATTATGCTCATTGGAATAAATGTTAAGTCGAATAAAAACAGTCAAATAACTGCTAATCGAACAAAATTTTTAGAATCAGGTTCCTGATCACCCCGCATGCAATGCTTCTACTAACGTTGACATGATTACGCAAAAGCTGTTGGAAGGACCCCGTTGCATAAAATCTCAAGTTCAGTAGGAGTTGGAGCATCCCGGTCAAAGATTTGCTTCGGTTTGTTTCTGGCTCCATGTTGACTAATCAGTTCATTAGCTTGATTACTTTGCAGAACCTGTAATGCAGTTAAAATTCCCTGTCGCCGTACAATGTGAAAAGGTTTCTTCTATCAGGAATAACATGTATTTCCTCATCTTCACCACTTGTTGATAAATCAGATATATCAGAAAAATGAGATAAATCAGACATTTAAAAAAAAAACTTGTAACTTGGTAAACCTTTCTAGGGCGTGCATAATGTTTGTTGTTCATATTACGAGTATAACTTTATTTTACTTATATAATATTATTATGATGTATTTTTTAATTGATATTTATTATCAAATTCAAACTTCAATTTCAAAAAAATATAATAAAAGTAAATACATGCTATCAAAAGGAGGTCATGTCACTTTAATCACTGGTCAACCAGTAATTAAATATTTTGGGTATTTAACCTGTGTTAAGCCCAAATTAACACGTACCCCAAGCTGGAATGACCACTTCGGGAAAAAAAATTCGGACTATATCAGGGATTTAGTGCTCTTTTGTTGCTAATTTGCTTCCGCATTCCCGATTTTGTTGCTCCACCCGTTTCGCCGGAATCGGTGGCGCTGCCAGCTTGAGATCAAGCTAGCAAAACCAGGTTGGTAATTAATGAACGAATTATTGGAAAAATATTTCATAAATATCATAATTTGTTGCTAATTTGTTGCCGCATTCCCGATTTTGTTGCTCCACCCGTTTAGACGAAATCGATTGCGCTGCCAGCTTGGGATCAAGCTAGCAAAACCACGTAGGTAATTAATAAACGGAGTGTTGGAAAAATACTTCACAAATACCATAATTTGTTGCTATTTTGTTGCTCTTGAATCGTGAAAATCCCGTCGCCTAATCATCAACCCTTACTCTAGAACCACCCCAACCATTCCAGCATCAGAGACAACAGGTAACTCATAATATGGTCTTTTCGAGTTGCAACGGACGATTTCTGCTCACCGACGCACTTTCTCGAAATATGTCTCACCCAAGATGTTATCATCGCACCCCTACCCTAAAAAACCCATCCCCATACCTACTCGGTGCAAAAGAGAACTGTTAGACTGGTGAGGGTTTTTTAAACCATAGCTAACAAATTACCCGAATTGAAGGTTTCGCGATTTTTACGTACAACTCCTTCTGGTATTTATTGCTCAATAAATAATAGTCACAGAATTTGTTGCTACGCGATTTCGACCTGTGTCAGGATTGTTTGAGATTCTCGAATGAGAGAAAACACTATTCAAAACGATGTCACCTATGGTATTAAATTGTAAAATTTGTATTTATTATTGTGCCTTTAAAAATTTTAAATTGAAAGTGCGCCGGACAAAATTTGGGTTGATAAAATATCCCCCCAGGCTAGCGGAAAGTTTTAACGAAATGTAGAATCAAAATTCATTCTAGGTGGAATATTGGCACAATTAAGACCGAAATTTACTGCAAGCCTAGAATCAAAAAATCAAGTTGCGAAATCTTAATACATTAAAATTTATATAAAAGTTAGTTAGTTAGTAAGTATCTACTTACCTAGCGTTTAAGAAGTGTTGGTGCTTTTCTTTTAGATAGAATTAGAAGAAAATTAGTACTAAGTTATACTATGAAATTTTTAAATAAAATTAAATCCACATGTAATGGTTTTCTCTTTTTATTTTCTATTAATGATTATACCACTCTTAATAAAATTACTCAGGTTGTGGTTTGATTATTTATTAATAATAAGAACAAAACAAAAAAAAACCATACAAACGAGTAAATTTATTGGAATTAAAATAACAATGAATTACCGACAAAAAATTATAAAACTAATACTACAAATTAATACAATGTTTTGCAAGTTACCCGACAATAAAAAAAAATCAAATCCTCACGTTCATTTCACTGACAATTTTCACAGTTTTATCTGTTCACTTGGGTTGGGTAAAATTATGTTCCTTCTTGTGTTGATTTACCAATAATACTCCTGCTGATCTGTACCTCGAATTGGAATACTCCTAAGTTGCTTTGGGGAAAACCAAATTGTTTATTTTAAGCCCCTCGCTACAGATTTATTCAATTTTGCCTAAGTAACAACCCTGTGATTTATTTAAATTCCAACATAAAAACTCGTGCTGCTGATTCACAACGTAAAACTTGTCGTTGGTTCGCGATGTAAAAGTCGCGTTACTATTCGCCAAGTAAGTCTAGCGTTGCTAAATACGCAACGAACTCGATGCTGCTCCTCAAAGAAGCTTTGTTGCTGGTTCGCACCAAACTGCCCGTGTTGGTTCCCGAAATCTTGTTTTTTGTCCAGAAAACGCTTTCCCACTTCAAAATTTAACATTTAAAACACATTTTCAAATTGTTCCCACACTTGCAAAACCGTTTCTTAAAATTAATTTAAACTAAAACTAATAAAAGCAATTCTTGTCCTTTGGCAGTTAGTTTCCTCAAGTTTTAAATGATGCACGAGAACTAAACCCCTATGTAACCTAATACTTTTACAATAACGTTCCTTTTTTTTTCGTTCGTTGGGAGTGGGGAAATCTTCACAAAGACACCACCCAGATGTTGTTGGGTGGTAGTGTGGGATTCTTACCCACTAAAACCCCACTCCTTTGGACGTGACCCGGTTTCGCAAGCATTTCTTCGGGTCCATCCCTGTCTTCTAAAATGTTACTCTGGTTGCTTGTCGTTGGAGCCACTGTTCGTGCTCCTCTTTCTCAATCATGATGGATTTAATCATCTCTTGCAGTGCCATCCAACTGTTCTTGTTGCCCAGCATCATCTGGATCAGGCTTTCGCCTGTTGGTGCTAGTCCGACAAACCCGGCAGCCTCCTCTCTTGTTTCTTTCCACTGCTTACACTCAAAGAGCGTGTGATGTGGAGTATCCTCCTCCTCGCAGAAAAAACACTTACTATCTTCTTTTTTCCCGTATTTAAACAAGTACTGGCCAAAGCAGCCGTGCCCGCTGAGAGCTTGTGCCATGTGGAAGCATACTTCCCCATGTGGTCTGGTTAGCCATGCTTCGACTTCCTGAATTAAGTCGCGCGTCCACTGGCCAGTGCCTGGCCGCTCCCAAGTTGTCTGCCACTCTTGAAAGAGTGTCAGGCGCGCCTCTGTCCTCTTGGTACCTTCTGATATTCGCCATCTCTCTCTAGCCAGCAACTCTATCGGCGGTACCCCGGCAATAACCAATGCCCCCTCTTCTGACACCGTGCAGTACAGCCTCGCGACCCGTATGGCTGGCAATCGCTGTTGTCTAGCTAGATTGTGCCTGTAGCTTTCCACTTTCATAGCTTGGTACCATATTGGGGCCGCGTATAGCATATTGAGTCTGCTACTGCTACTAGTAATCTTCTTTTTGCCATTGATGGGCCACGGATATTCGGCATCAGCCTGGTCAGCGCCGCCCCCGCTTTAGCCGCAAGTCTTCTTGTGTGCTCTCCGAAATTTAGGGACTTTTATGGCAGTTGTGGGTTTTATATGAACTCCCTCCAGCCGGAAGGTAACAGCCTTCTTCTTCCTCCCGGACAGAATGGCCGCTTCCGTCTTTTCCGGCACCAGAGCAAGTCCCCTGCTGCGCATCCACACATTGATACTGTCCAAGGTCTCGTTCACGGACAGTGCAAGATCTTCCAACTTGCGGCTTGTTGCGAGCACCATCATATCGTCGGCGAATTCCAGAACCTCCACTCCTTCCGCTTGGGGAATCCGTAGGACTCCATCGTACATTATATTCCACAGGGTCGGACCAAGGACCGATCCCTGTGGAACTCCACTGGTGATCTCCAAAAGTTTTGCTGACAGCTGCTTCCTCAACTAAGAGCCCTCTGTCACACAAATAATTTGCCAAAATCTTCCTAAGGTATGGGGAGATTCCCCTCCTCTCAAGCTCATCCAAAATACAACTCCATCTCGCCGAGTTAAAGGCGTTCCTGACATTGAGCGCCACGGCTGCACAATATTTAATTTTGCGCCACGTACCCACTTTTGCTTCATTGGCAATCTCCATCACCCTTTGTAGGGCTTGTATGGTGGACCGCCCGGCCCTAAAACCGAACTGTTTCGGGGAAAGATCCCCAGCCGCCTCGAGTTCTTGTTTGAGTCGCTCCAACAGGAGCCTCTCCATTAGCTTGCGCAAGTGATCTATCAGGCAGATCGGCCTGTACGATGACGGTAAATTTGGCGGCTTTTGGCCCTTTCTCGCCAACACCAAGGTTGCACGCTTCCGGATAGTAGGGAAGCGCCCCTCTCGCAGGCAGCCATTGTAGACTCGGAGAAAGGTTTCTGGGTACAAATCAACTGCCATTTTCAAGGCCTCCACTGGTATTCGGTGCGGCCCCGGGGCTTTGTTGATCTTAAGTCCCTTGGCTGCCGCAATTAACTCCTGTAGGTTAAACTCCGGGACAATCCCCGGCAGCAGCTCTTCTCTATTTATTTTTGGGTGGGCTGGGAATAGCTCTCGGACTATTGCTATGATGGTATCTGGCTACATGCCGGACGTAGTTTTTCTGCTCCGTAGTCTTTTGGTCGCAATTCTATACCCTAACCCCCACGTGTCAGATTCGATCTCGCCGACCAGCTTGTTCCAGCAATTCCTCTTGCTGGAGGCTATCTCCCTCCCCAGCTCTCTCTTCTTTGCCGCATATATTTCGTATAACTCATGAGCCTCCTGCGGATATCGGACTCGCTTGCGCTGTGATCTTCTTCGGAGAGAGACAGCCTCCTTCCTGAGATCCCATATCTCCTTGCTCCACCAGTATACTGGCTTCTTTTTTCTGTTGTAGTTGGTAAGCTCACCGCACGCTGCCCTCATATGCTGCATTAGTGTAGTTGGGTCATCTCCAGTCCACTCCCGGAGGCGGTGCTGGATCTCCGCAGCAAACTTTTCTTTATTTAGTCTCTGGAGGCGCCATTCGGGTTGTATTTCTTCTCCTCTATGTTCTACATAGTATCTTATGTAGCGATGATCGCTTAAGATCTCGGTCATGAGAACTCTCCAGTCCCTGACCTGCGCGATCACGTCTTCAGTCGCCCAGGTGATATCAACCACAGATTCCGACATCCGGGTGGGGTCGCGTGTCGAAGGTCTCGAAAAAGTTGGAGTGTACCCAACGTTACATACTCGTAGCCCCCTCTCCTCGAACATATCGAGCAGCATTTCACCTCTTCCATCCAGTCGATCTTCACCCCATTCAGGGGCCTTGGCATTAAAGTCCCCCGCCACTAGCAGTGGTTTAGATTTGCCCGCGCAATCTCTCAGCAACTTCTCCAAGATTTCCTCGACCTCTCGCAGCGTATCGTTCGGCGAGAAGTAAATGCTGTAAACGACCGCTACGGCAAGCTCCACCAACGCGAACTCGTCGCCTACTCCCGAATCGAGCACGACGACGTTGTCATCCACCCAGATAGCCGCTCCCCCATCGTCCCAGCAAACCATCCGGGCTCTATCTTGTTCGGCTCGCTAATCAGTGCGACGCCGACTCCATGTTCCCCAATGCTTATCTTGAGAAGGTCCTGGGCCCTCGCGGCGTTGTTGAGGTTCACCTGGAGGAACTCGACTCGTCGGCGCGGGCCTGTCCATCTGGCACTGGCTTCGGAAGTGTCCCCGCCTTTGGCATCTCCAGCAGGTGATATCCGGACGTGGGCCTCCCGCGGCTCGGTTCCTGGCCAGCTTGGTGGCCGGGCAGTTATAGCTAGCGGACCTATGTCCCGGCTCCTTACAGTTAACGCAAAAGGGCCGTTCTTCTGTACAATTTCTTGCCCAGTACCCGTGCTTGCCTCACTTTAGGCACGTCTGGGTGCGATCTTCTCCTACACATGTCGCTTCCTTGTGTCCGAGTTCCCAGCAGCGACGACACCTCTCTTCCTCCTGCACCTGTCGGATCCTGCAGGAGTTGATAATGCCGAGCCTTATAGATGTTCGTTCGGCCAGCCTTCTAGCCACGCCGCCGCTGGCCTCCAACCTCGCTATCTGTGTGCCCTGGTAATATGGGCGTAATGTCGTGAGTTTCACATCTCCGAATTCTTTTAGTTGCTGCTCCACTTCCTCCCTTGCAGCGTCTTCCTCAATGTCGAGTATTTCGAATATTGCGACATCGCCTCGCAGCGTTTGGATAACTTGTTTGTCCAGTTGGGCCGCGAGAACCACTTCCATTCGTGGGGCGTCTTTGTCGTCCTCCAGCTCAATAAGGACGTGTCCCGTTCGCGTTTTCCTCATACCTCTGATCAAACAGCGCCTTTGGTCTCTTGGTTTCCTGTACTGGTTTCTTTTTTTCCTTCAGTGGGGCCGGATGGGGCAGATATTGTACCACCTCCGCCATTGTTCTTTTCTTCGGGTTTCTACGGGGAGATACGGTGTGGAACGGTGCTTCCAAGGTCAGAGGCCGATCCCGCCGCTCCCTCGTTTCATCGATTGCCATGCTTAGGGTGCCTACGGTTGCATACTTTTCCGTGGGCCTTCTCGTCGCTCCCGTTTCCATCAATTTATTCGTCAATACATTCGGTATCAATGTAAATGTGAAAAGTTCAAGTGCGAGTGTTTTTAATTCGCGTAGTGTATTAACTACAATCTTGTTGATACATCAACATCATACAATTAGTACTTTTATTACTGAAATACTTAAACTGAACTGCCGAATTTACAATTATGTTTTATTACTATATTATAGTTGATAATATAATATTCTTCCTTTGGGTTGGTACTTAATCCATTTTAATCCTTTAATTCATGATATATTACATTTCTCCCGTTTGATTATTGTACCGCACGGGAGGACGTTATATCCGACTTGACCTTCTTGGATTGACTCATAGATAAATTACTAGAGATGCTTTATTCAATGGTAAATAGTGGTAACAATATTGTGACTACAGCGCCGCAATTGGGGGTATTACAAAGTAAAAAAAATTAGCGGCAGATTGAAATACATGTGAATTTCATTTATTTATTCAAAATAATGAATAAATCAACTATTGGTTTTAAAAAAATTCTGTTTGAAAACTTTTTTTAATTAAAAGTAAATTCACTTTTAATAGAAAAGAAAAATTCTCAAGCAAAATTTTTTTAAAACCAACAGTTGATTTATTCTACATTATTTTATATTTAACAAAACAAATATTAATCACTTGTGTTAAGTAATATCTAATGTAAAAAATACAACAGAAAATATAAATACAACAAATTTATTATTTTAAATAAGAATATACAAGACGATTTTGTGAAGCAGCGGTTAGATTTTTACAACGAGTGCGATTCTCTAACTTTTAACATTCTATAAAAGCTATGTTAAGCTGTTATTAACAATGGTTATTATAGTTAGTAATAGCGTAATATATATAGCTTATATATAATGTTATAAGAGAACCGCAGCATTAATTAAGAAACAAATAAATAAAATCAGAAAAATATTAAATTATAACAATAACAAAATAAAAATTCAATAATTAATCTTTCTGAATAAAAATAAAAAACTAAATAACAAGTTTAAATGTAACTTATGACTTATACCGTGTCAAGAGACACATCCATGTTGTGTTCGTACAAATTTTTAAAAGATTGTATAAATTCTAATTATATTGAGTGAAATTTTAATTGGGAGGATTTCGTAAGTGTTCAAGAGTCTGAGTAAGTGTCGTCCAACAAAACATTACAAGTGAACACGGTTGAGGTTGAAATTTTTTACCAGTCAGAAAGTGAGGTTAAAATTAATATGTGAGCTACTAAATACAACTAAGTATGTATCGTACACCACCGAAGAGCGGAAATCCGCCACCGGTGGTGAAATTACAAGGTAACGAACCGCGATCCAGTGAATTGCCGAGCGACTCAGGGCAATATAGCCAAAATGTGCAACTGATGCACCAACAACAGCCGCTGGGGGGGTACCTACCCAACATGCAACAAACCCTCCCACTACCACTAGTGTACTATAACCAGAACTATCCGCAAGTTGCAGAATATCCTAGACAGCATGTCCTTCCTCAGCAATGTGCACCAAATACAAATTTCCTGCAGGGACCACAACTACACCAAGAACCGCAAAGTCAGGGTCAGTTGTGGGTTCCAATACAAAACCCACAACCAAGCCTACAAAATCACACCACCGCATCAGATTGGCAACATGTCGACTATAAAAAGCGAAATAGAATCAATAGCCCCGAAAAACATTTCAGGAAAACAAAGCAGCCAAAATTGGCTGATTACTGGCTAAATGCCCCACAAACATCTAATAGTTTTGCGGCTCTATCACAAAATGATGACATAGAACAGGACAACGAAGGAAAAAACCAAACAGAAGAAAATGAAAAGAAATCTTCTAAACCACCTCCAATATTTGTATCTGGAGTCGGTTGTATTACACCCCTTGACCAACTATTGGAGGCAGCCGCAAAAAACGAATATGTAACCAAGCTTATGGGAAGGGATGAAATCAAAATTCAAGCCAAAACACCTGCGAGCTACTCGGCTATCACTAAGGCCCTAGAAGAGAAGAAAACTCATTTCCACACCTACCAAAGCAAACAAGAGCGCAGCTTCAGAGTCGTTATGAAAAATATGCACCACTCGACAGATGAACGTGATCAAGACAGAACTTGAAAAGCATGGACACACAGTAACCAATGTGTACAATATAAAACAAAGAACCACAAAACATCCTCTCGCACTGTTTTATGTTGACTTAAAACAACAAAGACATCTACAACATCAAAATAATCAAAAACAGCTATGTGGAATTTGAACCACCCCATAAAAAGAGGCAGATACCACAGTGTACAAGATGCCAACGCTACGGGCACACAAAAAAATTCTGCCACCACAGTCCTCGCTGTGTCAAGTGCACGGAAGAACACCTTACTTCGAACTGCACCAGAACAGAAAGGTCAAACTTGGTGAAATGCGTGCTTTGTGATGGAAATCACCCAGCAAACTACAAGGGATGCATAATATATAAGGAACTCCAAGACAAAAAATTTCCACCCCTTAGAAGCAAACAAATCAGTAATACTGTTCCTGCAAACAAAGCCCAAAGCCCAAATGCCATCCATTCAAATCAAACACACAGCCAACCAATCTATGTAAACAGCTCATACTCACAGGCGTTAACCGGAAACCTACACCAACCACAAATTCCAGTTCCTTTGGAACAACAATCAAGCGATATGCAAGAACTGAAACATGATGAAAGACCTCATGAAGCAAATAGGAACTATGTTGAACCTTCTAACAGCCCTCGTCTCCAAAATGGCCTAATGGCAGGTCTTCTAAAAATCGCAATCTGGAATTCAAACGGCTTAGCCCAACATACCAAACATATAAAAATGTTCCTACTTAAGGAAAATATTGATCTTATGTTAATTTCAGAAACGCATTTCACGAAAATGAGTTATTTAAGAATACCAAACTACACCGTTTATGACACTCAGCATCCAGATGGCACAGCACACGGCAGCACCGCCATAATTATTAAAAACTCCATAAAACACCATCAAATGGAAGAATACAAACATAAGCACATTCAAGCCACGTGCATCTCCGTAGAGGAATGGAACGGTTCCATGGTTGTAGCAGCGGTCTACTGTCCGCCAAGACATACAATTAAGAAGGTACAATTTGAACACTTTTATAACACCCTTGGTTCTAGATTTATTGCCGGAGGAGACTACAATGCAAAGCATACACGCTGGGGCTCTAGACTCATAACTTCCAAAGGCCGTGAACTCTCAAAAACTATGGACGAAAATAATTTAAACCAAATATCGACAGGCGAACCTACTTACTGGCCAACCGATCCAAGCAAGCTGCCTGATGTCATCGATTTCTGCGTTGTAAAGGGCATACCTACGAGTCGATTTAAAGCGAAATCCTGCTTGGACCTACTGTCATCAGATCACACTCCCATAATCGTAACACTGAGTACTAAAGTTATGCCGATTGAGAAACCCCCATCCCTCGCAAATAAGTTTACAAATTCGAAAAAGTTTAAAAGAACCATCGATGAAACTTTGATACTTGAAGTTCCCCTAAAAACAAATCAGGACATTGATACAGCAGTAGAACACCTAACGCAGAATATCCAGCAAGCGGTATGGAACTCAACTCCAGAGGCCAAGGACATATCTACACCATCGTACAACTGCCCTACACATATTCAAGAGAATATTTTAGAAAAGCGCCAACTACGCAAGCAGTGGCAAAATACTAGAGCACCACAAGATAAAACAAATCTAAACAGAGCAATAAGAGAATTAAAAACACTACTTGTAAACAATAGCAATGCAGTCACTCAAAATTATCTACAAAATCTTTCCGCTTCAGATTCTACTGATTACTCGCTTTGGAAGGCGACAAAATATCTAAACAAGTCACAAGAAGCAAATCCACCAATCAGGAAAAAAAACGGCAACTGGGCAAGAAGCAATTCAGAAAAGGCTCAACTATTTGCTGAACACTTATCTCAAGTTTTCGAACCTTTTAAATCAGAAATTTCTCTTAACGAAGAAAACAGAATAACGGAATTCCTTGACTCACCTGACCAACTGGACATGCCAATAAAACCCTTCAAAACAACAGAAATAAGATCCATGATAGCAAAAAACCTAAACTCCAGAAAAGCACCGGGATACGACCTGATAACCGGCAGAATAATCAAGGAACTACCCGACAGAGGCATCAGGTACATAACACATCTATTCAATGCCATTACAAGACTCGAATACTTTCCTATTCAGTGGAAGATAGCCCAAGTTATCCTTATACCCAAACCCGGAAAACCACCAAACGATGTGACCTCCTACAGACCAATTAGTTTGCTGCCAATCCTGTCAAAATTGCTTGAAAAGATGATCCTGAAGAGACTGGAGCCACTCCTGCAGAAACGTGATCTAATACCCGATCATCAATTCGGCTTTAGACATCAGCACTCAACAATAGAGCAGGTGCATCGTGTTGCCACCGAAATCTGTCATGCACTGGAAACCAAGAGCTACTGTGCTGCAGCCTTTCTTGATATATCGCAGGCATTTGATAGGGTCTGGCATGATGGACTGCTGTTCAAAATAAAAAAGATCTTGCCTCACAACATGTACAGAATTTTAAAATCATATCTACTTGAGAGACACTACTTGGTGAAATACCGAGACAAATGCACATCGCTCTTTAATATTAACTCGGGGGTTCCACAGGGGAGCGTTCTTGCCCCGGTTTTGTACATTCTGCACACCGCGGACCTACCTACTAAGAAAAATACCGTCACTGCCACATTTGCCGATGACACCGCTGTGCTGGCGGTACACCAAAACCCAATAATTGCCTCACAGATGTTGCAAAGTCATCTAAACGAAATCCAAACGTGGTTAAAAAAATGGCGCATTAGAGCCAACGAAACAAAATCAGTACAAGTTATGTTTACGATGGGTAGGGAAACGTGCCCACCAGTCTTCCTAAACAACAAACAACTACCAGCAAGTGATGACGCCAAATATCTTGGAATTCATTTGGACAGACGGCTCACGTGGAGGAAGCACATCTTTGCAAAGAGGAAACAACTGGGCTGCAAACTGACCAAGATGTATTGGCTGATGGGACGAAACTCTCGACTCTCAACAGAGAACAAGTTACTGATCTACAAGACGATCCTCAAACCAATATGGACCTACGGAATCCAACTCTGGGGTTCGGCTTCCATCTCAAACATCGAAATCGTTCAGAGATTCCAATCCAAGGTCCTGAGAATGATCGTCGATGCCCCGTGGTATGTGACGAACAAAATAATACAGCGCGACTTACAAGTGAAATCGGTGCAGGATGAAATAGCAAAGTATAGTGGAATTTACTTTGATAGACTTAGTGCTCATCCAAATAGCTTGGCAGTAGACCTAGCCAACGACAGAGAAGTGCGCAGACTAAAGCGATTCAGACCTTCTGACCTGGTATTAAGATTTAAAACCTAATGCACTAGAAGCAAATAGTTGACACCCAATAATAGGAACCATCGAGTTGAAGTTCAAGGAAGCGAATCATTGGATTCACTTCCACACGTCCATTATTCCTGTCATACATTTTACTTATTGTTTGTACTAACAGATTGTAAATATTCGTAGAGGTTAAATAAAAAAAAAAACTTATGACTTAAAAACTAAATTCAAAAAACAAAAACATTAATTTCTCACTTCTAACAGAAACATAAAAAAATAGGAACTCTGGATAAATAAAGATAACTAATGGTAACTATATTATGTACAATAAATTAGGTAATATACTTTTCTTAGTTGTAGTAAGGAACTTCTATGACTAGCATGAGTTAATATGAGTTCTTATGGTGCGATTCTCTAACTTTTAACATTCTATATAAGCTATGTTACGCTGTTAGTACCAATAGTTACTATTAGTACCAATAGTTACTAACAGCGTAATATAGCTTTGTTAAATACGTTGTTAAAAGAGAATCACAGGATTAGTTAAGAAACAAATAAATAAAATCAGGATATTAAATTTTAACAATAAAAAAATAAAAATTTAACAATTAAACTTTTTCTAAATAAAAAGAACTAAATATCAAGTTTAAATGAAACTTAAGACATAAAAACTAAACTGAATTCAGAAAATAAAAACTTTCTAATAAATAAATAAATAAAAGTAAACAAGTAAAACAAGTAACAATTTCTTAGTTCTAATAAAAACATAAAAAAATAGGAACTCTGGATAAATAATAATAACTATAGGTACAATAAATTAGGTAATATATTCTTCTTAGTTGTTGCAAGGTACTTTTCTTTGACTAGCACGAGTTACACCACTTCCAACATTGCACAAATCCTTGATCCGAGTTCGTAGAATATCATGGAACAAAAATAAAAATTGTGTTAAATATGTTGAAAAATTTTCCATTTCTTTGAACTAGTACTACTATTAGAAGAAACATGGCCTCGTCTAATATCCACATAATACTTACGAATTATTAATAAAATTGCCTCGGAAACTATTTTTAAACGAATCTCTTCAAAATGATCTTCACAAGATATAAAATCAAAATTAACATGTTCTAATAAAATTTGGGTTATTTTATTTTAATTTGATAGATGTAACCATAATGTTTCAAGCAAAGTACAACAATATCCAAGGCCCGCTTTTACAATCGTTGGTTAAAGTATGAGTATAACTAACCTATGGTATAATTTTATGCTGGTGTTCAAGTTCGTGTTCGCTTTTACAAACAAAATTTAACCCATGGATAGTTATAATCAGCATAAGTGTAGGGTGGTAACATAGAATCTGGTTATATACCTAAATAAGTGACAACTTTTAGAGGTTATATTAAAATTTTGGCAGTGACAGAGTAAAATTATAATAAATCATTTTAATTTTTTAATATTAATATGAATTGAAATGTAAATGTTTTTGATTTTGATAGTGATTCCGAAATCATTTAGATTTGAACATTTAAGTAACCCTAAAATATTTCAAACAAAGAGAAATTTCTAGGAGGAACTTAGGGAAAAAGAATTCATAAGAAACTTCCGGATGACCGAAACCACATTTTATTATTTATTATCATTTTTATTATTTATTATCATTTTTATTATTCATAAGTAGGAGGATGAAATCAAACCGCTTACCAATCGTAACAATGCAATAGTGCTTCAATTTCTAAAACTGCTTCTAGCTCTTAGATTTTATGCTACCGGAAGTATGCTCTTAGTTGCTGGATTGTTACAGCAGTTGCGGAAGCAAAATCCAGGTTTATTTAAGGAATTTATAAAAATGCTTTCGACAGACAAAGAAATTGAAAAACTCAATTGGATTTTTTCAAAATTGCAAAATTTCCAAAATCATTAGTACATCTACAATATAACACACAAGATATTTACCTACTGCTATGTTATGAAGTTCTGTTTATAAAGCAACATTGTTCTGTTTTCATTGGTTAAATCACAGTAATTTTTTACACAAAATTAAAATTTTCAATTATTTCATATCAGACTTGGGCGCAATTTATCCCCTGGTTAAATCACTTATACCCATGGTCCAACGTTGATATAAATTAACACCAGTATAATCAGCTGGTTTAGACTAACTGACTATAATGTTAAAACGCATAACGTTAAACCACAGTTAAATCATGCTTAACTGACTATTGTAAAAGCGGGCCAATCGTTTTTGGTCATCTGAAAATTCTTTAAAAGAGGTAAAAGCGTGATGGGGTTGTAAATCCTCAGAAAGAAGGGAAGCTCTGCATTTGACACATGAAGATATGCGTAATTTTTTAACTAGGAAACCACACACATATGAAACAGCCTGACTACAAAAATTTTCAATGATGTGAGTTAAAGAAGGTGGTATTGTTAAAGAGTGAAGCTCATTATTTTCAAAAGTTTTATCTTTAATTTCGACAGGATTTCTTACAAAATGTTTTAAATTATCTAAAGCTACAATGGAGTCGGCTTCGCAATTTGTGCCTCTAGTTTTGAAACTTACTAAATTATTTAAAATACAACTTTTTAAAGAAGAAATAAATTGGTAGCATGAGGGATTTGTATTAGCTGCACCACATTGACGAACGGCACTAAATAAATTTTCTAGGGGGTCCTGATTTAATTGACGAGTTCTTAAATATTGAAAACCAGATTCACGACAAATTTTCCACACTTCTATAACACCTCTGATAGTTAAAAGCCAGCCTTGTTTACATGCTGGTGCTCTATGAATTTTACTAATATCGTTTTTGTTAACAAAGGTCCAGCTATCAATTTTTGTTAACATTTTGTACCAAAATTCGATATGACCAGATTCTTTGGTAACAGCACAACGAAACTTTTTGCCCATTTCAGCTTTTAATGTTCTACTATTGAAACTATCAAAAAGTGAATCAATATCGTGTACAAATTCTGCAGTGTAAATGGCATCAGCAGGCAAATAACTACTTTGAATGCAAGTTTCTAAACCGGCAGCAACAGAAGTACTTAAGGTACGGGCAGCAACTGATACTTTCATTTTAATTGAACTATTTCTTAAATTGAAGTAATGAGGACTTACATTTCTGAGGCACTGAAAACGTCTTTGCAAATCAAAGTCATAACATGCAGTGATATGGTTCCATTTAGCTAATTTAAAATTTTAATTTACTTAATATACTTAATATGATAATTGGATAATGCATTTCGGATGTTTTTAAGAAGATGTGGTGGATCATGTAAAGTGACAATTCTCTGATTATTAATATGAAAGTAAGGGCCAGGTTTATCAGAGAGATCTTCAGTAACTAGTTGAGAAAGAGCTGCAGCATTCGTCGTTCCTTGATCACATACCACAGCAACAACCCTAATTGAAATTTTTTGTAGCTCTAAAATTATATCTTTAATCAATACTTTTAAATTTGCGGTCTTAATCTGATCTCTAGTAAAATAATAAGCAATTGGTTGCTTCCATGACTTCCTAATTCCGCTAATCATGAATACCAAAGCATGATTTGCTTCTTGATTTTTACGGCCAAGTACCCCTAAGTCGACATAATCCACAACCCTATCTTCATACACATCATAGGTGTAAGTGTTGGACAATGAAACTTCGTCAAACATTAAAACACAGAAGCGATCTAAAGTGTCAATTTTTTCTATCCTAACTGATAATTTTTGAAATAAACTAGGATTTATACCGGTGTCGAAAGGTATCGCTCTGGTTAACTTATTTAATGTGCTTTTTGCTGGTAACTTAAAAAAAAGCCGAAGAAATCTATAAGAGGCTGGGCCCTTTTTACACAAAGCCAAAGCAAAAATTTTGTTATTAAGGGTCCAACTAGGACTATTATCTACTAGGACTATTATCAATTTGAGATTTTAAAAATTCTAAGCCAGCAGGATTCATGTTCTTTTCTAATTCCAAGTATGCTCTACTAAGGCTCTACTGTTACAAAATGACATAGCAGTTTTTAATTTATTTTTTGATTTTTCCAGACGTGATTTAAATTTAGATAGTTTAACTTGAGGGTATATCTATTCATTTTACATATTTTATTTTTTTCGAGGTGTTAATTCTAATGTGTTCCGAATATTTAGCTGCTGTGGTACGGTCAATTTCTGACGTTTAGGAGAAACTAATTCACTAGCTGAAATTGAACAACTAGCAACGGGAGAAATATTAGCAATGGAAGAAAGTACTTCAACGGTAGGACTTGGACAATTTATTAGAGGACTTAAATGTGATATACTTAGAAAAATTGTAGGAAAAATAGTGGGCCCTTTCCGTCAAGTTTTTTTTAATGTATCTACTTGTAAAACAGTCGACTGAAAAATGATCCTGACATACACGTGAATTTGTATTTACGGATTGTGAAATTTTATTTGCCGCATTTATTGCATCTATCCATTTAGCATGGTAATTGATGATTTTTGGAAATTTAAAACAATTCTTAACAGAAGTTTTTCCCTCATAAAAATTAAAACAACCAGAAACAATGCATTTATTAGACTTGGCCATGATTTAAATTGAAATTTTAAGTTAACAATTCAAAATTATAAAATTTATATTTACCTGTAAACTTCCAGCAAACAAATTAACTAACAACTACGGCTACATATGCTATCAGCTACTAATAACCTGCAAAATTGGCGGCAATTACTTTAAGAACCAGAAAACTTTTAATCAGCGGCATGAGCGACACAGTCTGCAGCAATCCAAACTACGTTATGGTAGAAATTTAAATTATTGATTGTGAACTTTAATAAATAGTTCATTATACCCCCGGTCGCGTCGCGCCAAACGGTGTTACCGTGTTTCCCTATAGAATTTTGACTACTGTTGGTATTTCTTGACTTTCTTGATGGTTTTTTCCCTGTCGTGAATTTCCGCTGAGTTCTATATTGACGGTTTCCTGATCTGTGCTGTCATCCAATGCTGGTGTTGTCGTACCCAGGGCCGGCGCTAGGCACTAGGCAAACTAGACCACTGCCTAGGGCGTAAATGATAAAGAGGCGCAAACCAGATCGAGGTACTAATATTATTTGCAGTTTGCAATATAAAATGAAATATTAATATCTACTAATGGTAAAACAGAATAAAAACGATAAATTATTGCTTCGCCCATGATGTGCTCATAACTTTGTCCCTCGAGAAAAAATAATTCTCGGCATTGTAAATTTGATTATTTTTTTAGTTTAATTTTTGTTCGAAAAATATTTCTTAAATAAAAATATGTTATGTAAAAAATATAAGTATATTTTTAAATATTGTAGATTCTCACCCCCCAACTCAGTACTGCTGCATAAATGGGGGCGTAGGGGGGCGCACTGATAGATTTTTGCCTAGGGCGCCAAATATCCTAGCACCGGTCCTGGTCGCTCCAATTTGTGTTTTGTCAAAACTAGGTTGATCCCCTAGTGTCCTTTCAGCTCTCTCTGGCAAACATTAGGTATTCTTGTGTGTTTTGTTGTTGAACTTGTGATGGTTTTACAGTTGGTAATGTATTTTCTTTTGTACTAATTATTTCCATAGTTTCTTCTGGTGCACTTCTTAACATATAGGAGAACTTAGTTTTTACTAATGTTAACATAACTTGTTTAATTTTAATTTATTCATTAATATATTTCACAAGTTAATTCTATATTTTAGAATATAGGTAACTAGTTAGTATGGAATTATTATTTCCTTTCGGACGGACTTGTTTATTTTTTAGGCTGAAGTTTTTTTTAAATTCTTAACTTTATTTTTACTTATTTACTAATCTTGCTAATTTGTTATTGATGTTAAATTCATTTTACAAATTGATGTATGTATGTACATAATATATGTATTGTTATTATCGTTATTTGTTTTAGATTTAGAATATTTTATATTAAGAAAAATGACAGAAAAATTCACGAATCCTACCCTGGTCACGTAATAAAAGTTTTCAATAAAGGACGGACGATTTCTAATGAGGTACCTACATCGTATTTGCAGAAATTGTCATCACTACGAAAACCTCAAGTAGGTATAAATCGTAATTTATAGAAAACCTAATAGTAAACAATACTAGTTAGTAGTGTATACCACTTTATGCCTTTTTTTGTCAAGCATTGGTTACAAAGTTTAACCAAAGTTTGATGAAAATTTTTGGGTGGGGATCTCGATAATAACAATAGTTTTGCAACAATGTGCATGATTATTCAAAAGTTGAACAGAAAGTTGAACGAAAGTATGACACGCGCTACTTTCATCAAACATTTGACAACAAAGTTTAACAAAAATATAACCAAAGTTTGATAATATAATAACACGCTTTACAGTGGTTTTAGTTTTGGAACATATTTTAACGTTGTTCTTACGATAAATGAGGCTGATATCAGAACCATCTGAATGAAGTACCGGAAATTTCTTTTATAAATTAATAATTTGTAACATAGGTGCAACAAAGACAGACTGAAATAAATAGTGTCTTAAGTGTGTGATTTTAGAAAACTTGTACGTCGAAAATAATATGATACTCAACGCATGCGATAGAAAAAGATAGCTACAATTGTTCTTAGCGTGCATAATAATTATAATGAAAGTAGTTTTTATAGTGACTAATCTGTAATTGTGACAACTGACAAGTACACAAGTTTGGTTATATTTTGTATAATATGCTGTAATGTTTTATTTTGTAAAATTGATTACATACGTCATAAATATTTTAAATTGTTTTGCGTTGTCTTTCGCAAATCGTGGGCGCCATCTTATTACTCTGCTGGTTAGAAACTTGAATAATCTAAAAAAAAATTGAGATTCTTATATTTCTTTTTATTAAAATAATATCCAAACATGTAACAAGTATTAAACTAATCAAATAAAGAAATTTTTACGCAAACGCAAAATCCTAACCTATAAATTATTAATAATAATTTTTTAGCAACCGCTTTCGAAATTTCGTGTCTAATAAATACAATTTTAAATACTTAAGTATTTATTTAACTTGGTTTTAGTTTAAAAAATTATTATAATTTATCACAAGTTACGAATTCTATAATTTATATAATACTAATGAAAAATGATGAACGAAGAACGAATTTATAAAATTTTAACAAAGCGTTTGATAATTTGCACTATAGTTAATTTGTTTACCTTATAGACCGGGAGATAGTGACAGATTTTGGGATACGATTTTACGCAGTATGCCTTTTAAATGACAATATTCTCCGTATATCCTGATCATAATAATTAATAATCCATGAATCAAAGAATTCTCATGTGTTCTTCATATTAAAAAACGATTCGCTATTTTGTTCGAAAATTAGGTGTTTTGGTACGATCTTATTCAGACTGCCATATGTTTTGCAATGAAATTTAATATAAAATTTACTCAAAAAACCATTGGCATACCGTTCGGATGGGACCAAAGGGTTGAAATCATCACGGGCGTATATAAGGGGGGGGGGGGGTTCAAACCCCCCTTAGCCTAAGCAACTACGCAAATTGTAGCCAAATGCCCACTTTCTATGACACGGATTTCAACATGTTCATGCAATTTTTAATATCCATTTGATTGATTTTATTGGGGTTTACAGCTCTGACTTTTTATGGCTAGTTTATCGTTGTAAAGTCAGAGCCGAATTAAGGGTGGGCTAAGAGGGCTGCAGCCCCGGGCCTCCAAACTTTGGAGCCTCAAAAAATTGCTGGACTCTTTCTTTAAGTAAGAAAAAAATAATTTAGTACTTATGCATAGTACTTTAAATAAAGTACTATGTATGTATAATTATTATTATTTTTTCAAAAATTTTACTTTTGATCTAAGCGCGGTTGACCTTGAAATATCAAAAATTTTCGTCTGCGGCGCATTTTGCCAGACCATGCAAATCAAGGGACCTCCAAAGAAGTTAGCTCCAGGCCTCACATACCATTAATCCGGCTCTGTGTAAAGTACTATCTTGAACCCCCCCCCCATATAAAAGTTATAGCTACGTCCGTGGAAATCATCATGTCGATTTGTATTTAAATAAAGAAGAATTCCGCGTTTTAACCAGGCTGCCATTGCTAAGTATACAAGTTCTTGTTAAAAAACAGCTTAAAAAGAAAATGGCATATCGATCGCGTAATATGTCCAAGTACTGTTTATATTGCAAAAATTGTTTTTTGCGTTTTTTAATATGAAGAACACTTGAGAATTTTTTGATTCAGGGATTATCATGATCAGGATATACGGTAAATAATCTGAAAGGCATACTGAGTAAAATCGCATCCCAAAATCTCTCACTATCTCCCGGTCTATTATCAGAATTGCACTGCTTTGTTAGATCTTTTCAAAATAATCTAGCAGGTAAGTTGACATATTATTGCCACAGAAATCAAGCGTGTTCTACGTACCCCAAGCTGGAATGAACACTTCGGAAAAACAAATTCGGACTATGTCAGGGATTTAGTGCTCTTTTGTTGTTAATTTGTTGCCGCATTCTTGATTTTGTTGCCCCATCCATTTCGCCGGAATCGGTGGTGCTGCCAGCTTGAGATCAAGCTAGCAAAACCACGTTGGTAATTAATGAACGGACTATTGGAAAAATATTTCATAAATTCCATAACTTGTTTCTATTTTGTTGCTAATTTGTTGCCGCATTCCCGATTTTGTTGCTCCACCCGTTTAGCCGGAATCGATTGCGCTGCCAGCTTGGGATCAAGCTAGCAAAACCACGTAGGTATTAATAAACGGAGTGTTGGAAAAATACTTCACAAATACCATAATTTGTTGCTATTTTGTTGCTCTTGAATTGTGAAAATCCCGTCGCCTAATCATCAACCCTTACTCTAGAACCACCCCATACCATTCCAGCATCAGAGACAACAGGTAACTCATAATATGGTCTTTTCGAGTTGCAACGGACGATTTCTGCTCACCGACGCACTTTCTCGAAATATGTCTCACGCAAGATGTTATCATCGCACCCCTACCCTAAAAAACCCATCCCCATACCTACTCGGTGCAAAAGAGAACTGTTAGACTGGTGAGGGTTTTTTAAACCATAGCTAACGAATTACCCGAATTGAAGGTTTTGCGATTTTTATGTACAACTCCTTCCCGTATTTATTGCTCAATAAATAATAGTCACAGAATTTGTTGCAACGCGATTTCGACCTGAACACCCCTCTGCGAATTTGTTGCTACGCGATTTCGACCTGAACACCCCTCTCCGAATTTGTTGCTACGTGATTTCAACTTGAATACCCCTCCCTGAATTTGTTACTAAACGATTTCGACCTGAACACCCCTCCCAGAATTTGTTGCTACGCGATTTCAATCTTAACACCCCTCAACGAATTTTCTGCTACGCGATTTTGACTTGAACACCCCTCCCAGAATTTGTTGCTAAGCGATTTCGACCTGAACACCCGCCCCTCAATTACTTGCTACGCGATTTCGACTTGAACAACCCTCCCTGAATTTGTTGCTACGCGATTTCGATCTTAACACCCCTCTATAAACCCTTATCCAAACGAATAGTGACAGATATTTGCGCTACGCTTGCACTAGCTTCACGGAGGGAAGGACAATAGCGCTCGTGGACAGATGCATTATTTGTGAATCAAACTAAGTTTCCGTCTTAAACTTTTTTCCGATATTCTGAAAGCTATTCGTATAATCGGAGATTCGGATAATCGCCGATTTCGAC
Source organism: Cantharis lateralis (assembly GCA_963170105.1). Lineage (NCBI taxonomy): Eukaryota > Metazoa > Arthropoda > Insecta > Coleoptera > Cantharidae > Cantharis > Cantharis lateralis. The sequence goes on from OY720629.1 coordinate 20,097,004, forward strand.
AGTCGGATTTCGGATAATTGGAGTTCTACTGTACATAAATAGAATTACCTTATCACTGCAATTCCGCCTCTAGTACTTATCGCTCTGAAATGTTTACCATAATTTATTGAAACACCACCGCCGGCCATCCATTTAGCTTGGTTCACTAATCAAATTCGTTTTGGAGATAATTCGGACCACATCAACTTAAGAAAACTACCGAGACGTTTTCTTGATCCTCTGTCGACTACGAACGACTTTTTGAGTTGATAAGTTTCGTCCATTATACAGGACCATCAATCAAAACACGAAGATCAGGGGATTCTATTGGCCACTACACAGCTGTCGCAAAACGAAGTGACCTTGTATGGCTGCAATATGACGATATGTGTGATAGCGTGAAAAAATTTAACCATAATTTAATAGTAAACCTAAAAGTAATGATTTTCAAACGTGAAAAAATAAAGAAATAAAAAAATAAGAAACAAAATTTCACTGTGTTTATTTTCTCCAAAGGGTGAACCACTCTTGAAGTCAATTTTGGGGGGGGGGGGTTCAGGTTGAAATCGCACAGCAACAATTTCGGGAAAAGGTGTTAAGGTCGAAATCGCGAAGCAACAAATTCCAGGAGGGCTGTTCAGGTCGAAATCGCGTAGCAACAAATTCGGAGAGGGGTGTTCAGGTCGAAATCGCGTAGCAACAAATTCTGTGACTATTATTTACTGAGCAATAAATACGAGAAGGAGTTGTACGTAAAAATCGCGAAACCTTCAATTCGGGTAATTCGTTAGCTATGGTTTAAAAAACCCTCACCAGTCTAACAGTTCTCTTTTGCACCGAGTAGGTATGGGGATGGGTTTTTTAGGGTAGGGGTGCGATGATAACATCTTGCGTGAGACATATTTCGAGAAAGTGCGTCGGTAAGCAGAAATCGTCCATTGCAACTCGAAAAGACCATATGAGTTACCTGTTGTCTCTGATGCTGGGATGGTATGGGGTGGTTCTAGAGTAAGGGTTGATGATTAGGCGACGGGATTTTCACGATTCAAGAGCAACAAAATAGCAACAAATAATGGTATTTGTGAAGTATTTTTCCAACACTCCGTTTATTAATTACCGTAAAACGGGGATATATGGAACGATAGGGATTATATGGAACGAAGACACATGATTTGAATCTAAGCGCTAATCTGACGTACAGGGTGGACCCACCACAAAGACAAAAATTTCTAGTGACACTTGATAAGTGCCAGTACAAAGGTCCGGAACGACCTGTAATTAAAAAAAAAAATAATGAAAATCATTGCTTCTTTAGCATTTTTCAAAACCTCAAGGTGTTTCATATGTAGCGAGGAAACTGTTGTATTCAGAGCATTACGATGGCAAAGAGCACAGAAGATGTGGTAAATACATTTCATTTCAAAAATGAGTTTAATTCAAAATTAGGTAATTAAAATTTGCTAATCTCGATAATGCAAAATTAGTTTTTTTGCACATTCCACATCTGTGCTCTATACCATCGATTAGTTATATGAGAAAAAAGTTCCATAATAACCTCAACAAATATATAACATTAGCGCCTTTTTGAAACAAGCACGGGTTTTTCCAAAATCACTGAAATATTTAAAATTATGATTTTCCAGGGTTATATGGACCAGAGATATGAAGGTGTTTTTATGGGAGCGTTTGTCCCTTTATGGTTATTTTTGTAATTTTATAAGCGTTTTGTCAACTGTTTTTTTATTTACTTTGGAAGCTGTTTTTATGCGAGTGTTTAGCCCTTTGTTATGTTCGTCCTCTTTTTACGAATAAAAATAAATATTTTCCTATAATGAATTCTAATATGGAACGATATAAATACTTGTCGCAAATTAATTCCTGACGCCTTATTTATCATAAAAAATGCGCGTTAAAAGCGCCGTATTATTTTTGATGTCCATTGGGTCAAATAAACCCAAATTGCTGACAATCTAAACCGAATCTGCACTGCAGTGCACATTTAAAAAATCACCTATAATCATTCCATATAGCCCCGACCCTCCGGGTTATATGGAACAACAAAAAAAGAAAAAAAAAAGAAAACGGCCATTGATCAGATCATTATTGGTCATGAAATATGATGCTGAAGTTATCCTCTTTGATATTTATTTTTGCCATTGCAGTAGCTCTGATAATACTTTTGCAATTCAACAAAACGTTGAAAAATCGTTCCATATTGCGGTAAAATTTTTCAAAAGTACTAATTTTCCAAATCCCTGGTTTCGGATTTTCAAAAACAAATTTATATCTAATAATAATACAAATTCTTCATAAATTTTTCACTTTATTTACTTTTTAGGTAAAATAATCACAAATTCGTAAACTAACGCCCAAATATGGACTCTAAAACTGGAGCGTTTATCGACGCGTCCATACGTGTTGACTTACGGTATCAAAAAGCCCATAACCACGTTAAACAAATACCAACATAAACAATTTTAAATAAATATAACTTCTACAAGATAAAACACAAACAATTTACAATCATACTTAAATAAAAACTACCCCCTACATAATTATACAAAAAATACATGACATTATTACCCCCTTGGTTTTAATTGACAAAACCAAGGTGTTTTTCAATTAAAAACAATAACGTGTCATGTTCAAAAATATTTACAAATTACAAATTAATCAAATTTTAAAACAATCATCAAACAAAATCAAAAACTCAAATATTTACAAATTCAAATAAACTTTTCAAAATAAACAAAATCCAAATTTTAAAATTCCAATCATTCATAAAAAATTTTCAAATCATTCATCAACTCAATTTCAAACTTTTTAATCCAAATTATTTTAAACAAAAAAAAATAAATCAATCTTTAAAATTAATCAAAATAATTGCAGTTATCTACTCATTTTCATCCGGCTTCCAAATTTTATTTGTTTCCGTCTAAAATACTTCCACTGGACCAACTTCGTACTCCATGTCTGCAGCTTTGGAGGTAATTGGTCCACCCCCCTGATCCTTATTCCAATTTTGGTCCATTTTCCTGTTTCATCTAAAATTTTACCTTTCCTTTGTCGATGTGCATTGTTTTTCTTTCTTTTATGTCCAATTTTGTTATTTTTTTGTCCACCAAACGTAGTTTCATGTCCATATTTTATTTTCATACATCCACCAATTTTTCTTTTATTTCGTTGAACCCATCCAAAATATTTCCCATTATGTACAATTTTTAATTTTTTGTGACTCGTTTTGGGTTTTTTATTTTTAAATATCTTTTTCTTAATTTACGCACTTTTTTTGCTTTTGCAACCATCTCCACCTGTCCATCCATGCTATTGATTTCTTTGTTTTTTCTTTCTTCTAATGGTAGTAATGTCATGTTATTGTCCACACAGTTTTCATTTATAAAATCTAACCTTTTGTTAATATGATCTAATTGTTTTTTGTTGTCTTCAAATTTTTCTTCCATGTTTTTGTTTACGTCTTCAAATTTTTTGTTTACTGATTTAAAATTTTCATCAAACATTTCCTTCATTAATTTGAAGATTTCCTCCATTTTAAATTTTATATAATTTTTTCGTCGAAATAATAAATTTTTACAAAAGTCCAGCCTCTATATAATTTTCGTTGAATTTTAATTTTTGTTATCAAAAGTAAATTTTTAATTTATAGTCCAGTCAAAATAGACATTTACCCTTGCATAAATTCCCAACAAGCTGAAAATTTACATGAACGTTAGGAATACCATTATAATGAAGTTGGGAAAAGTCCCCATCGATCTCATGTGTGCAAAAAATTTTATGCGAGGTGAAAGGTCGCAAAAATGAATTTTTTGAATTTTTTAGCGAAACGGTTAGTTTTATGATAAAAATAGATCAGACATAAATTGTAAATCATGCAATTATCTACAAAAATTGTTCTAAAACTTTTTTCCCTGAGATTCACCATTTCTGAGAAAAAGCGATTCTAATATTAAATAAACTATGCTTAAACGATCGATTTTGATGGTTTAAGTTTTCATGAGTTGAACTACGTTTAAACTTCGTTTGATCGTTAAACTAAGATCATACAAGGTGAAAAAAATGAAAAAAATTAAACTTGGTTTAAGCGGCTCTTAAACCACCACTGTACAAATGGCCCTAAGTGTAATTATAAACAAGAAAGACGAATATTTATGATTTTCCATAAGATGCAATGTTAATTTAATTTTAAAAATTGGTCACTAGATGGCAAATTAATCGGAAATTTTTAGATTTTGTAAAATTTCCAATTGCTTTTGATAGTACTGTACCGTTGGACTGCTTAAATGGAAGTAAAATTGATGCTTCGAGTTTTTCTATTTAAACAATTCTACATATTATATTTATATTAGTATTTATATTTATATTTATAATAACTCTGCACCAGACTACACTGAGGTATGCGGCAAATGAGCCGCCTCCTTTTAATGGACTTAAAACATTGTTAGAGACATCTAATGAAAATAATTCAAGACTTTTGAAAAATTTCACACCTTAATAGAGTAGGGCGGTAGGGCTAAGAATAAAGCAAGATTAATAGTATATTATCTACGCGACGGCCCTCTGGCTTTTAAATCCTTTGCCAGTAATGCATTGTTATCTCACAAGCTTGATATACTATTTTATCTACTTCCTTGCTTAAATAGTATTTAATAATAAATAATATTTAAAATAATTTGCACTCTACAAATGGAAACATAAGAAGCTGATTATCACGAAAGCGAGACAAGATATCCAAAAACTAACGCAAAAATCCCTCCCCCCCCAGTCTTCACACCGCCCATCGAGGGTAGAGTTCCCGCTACTAGATGCACTAATTAGCGCGCACTAACTTCAAGAAATGTGGATGAAAACTCGAATGAAACAAATAAAGTAATGAAAGTTATAAGAAATCTAGTGATTGAAAAATAAAACAAATGAGTAATTTGTCAAATTTATTAATTAGTTTATTATAAATAAAATGAATAATATACATTATATATATAATATAATATATAAAATATGGTAAATGGTTAAATTTGATTATGTTATTTTAGCGAAGAATTAAATTCGGTTTGTAGTGCTTCGCTTTGGGTTTATTATTCGATGCTAAACTCAACCCTTAACATAAAACATATGATGTCGATATTAGCAAATACCCCAAATTAATAGCATTTCTAAAAAGAAAAAATGTAGGCTATAAACCGAAAAAGCCAAAGTATTAACCACAGAGCAGTTGGATAAATTTCTTAACGAGGAGCCAGACAATCAATATCTGATGATGAAAGTAAATAAACAAAGTAAACATTTTATAAGAACAAAATTAATAAAGCATTTTGTAGGTTGCACGTATTTTGGGTATGGCAGGAGCATGCAGAGGGGTTGAGTTAACCAAATTGTCCTTAAACGATGTTACCGATTTGGGTTCTACAATACTATTTACCATATCAAATACTAAAAATAATATTGAAAGAAATTTTGTAGTGAAAAATTCAAAAACAAATTCTGTTGGATTTGTAGAATTATGCAAAAAGTATATGGCACTGAGAAAACCTGAGACAGGTCATTCTCGTTTTTTTGTACAATTGAAGGATGGGGAGTGTACAACCCAACCAGTGGGTAAAAATACGCTTGCAAAAGTTCCCCAAAATATTGCAGCTTACTTGAACCTATACCACATCCATCCGAATATACTGGACAGAGTTTTAGACGAACCTCAGCTTTTATGTTGGCGGATTCGGGGGCCTCGGTTGACATTCTGAAGCGGCATGGAGGTTGGAAGTCCGCAACAGTTGCCGAGGGATATGTGGAAAATTCGGTCCACAACAAAAAAGATATAGCTGAGCGAATATTTAGTCATCAACGCGATATAGGGGCTGCTGTAGTACTAACAACGTCAAGTGTACCAAGCGCCTATGGAAATCCGCCAACCGCGTCATTAATTTCAGCTTCTCACACGATCATACGAGACGAAAATCTGCGTATGTTTAATATTATGAACTGTACCGATGTAAACATAACTGTGCACATTCACCAAAGTTCTAATCTCTAGTGTTTAATTTATGTCGTTAAACTTAATTATTTATATTATAGAGTAGATCCCACACAAAACCAATCTTTCGTGCTCTTGGCATCATGACTCTGCCATCAGCTTATGTATATGCAACCCTCAATAAAATCAAAAACAACAACGAGATTATACGCAATACAGCCAACCACATGTACGAAACTAGAACGAGAGGCAACATCCAAACTAAACGACTACGCTTAAGATGCACGGAAGGCTCTATATCTATAGCTATACAACAACTAGGATCAAGAATTCAAAAGCCTTCCACTAACAAAATTCAAAAATAAACTGAAAAAACTGATGATCAACACAGCCCTATATTATAGTGTTGGTGAAATTTTTCAGTAAAATCTCTTCAGAGTTGAGATGAAAAACAGCAGCAGCTGAACTCCACCTTTATACCATTGTAATTATTGTATAAATGTACTTAATTATTAACTGTATAATAAAGTTTATTATTATTATTATTTATTATATTTGAAAATTTTAAAAATAAATGAAACAATTCTAGTTCTGATTAAGTGCACTTTTTTATAAAATCTTATCAATTTTATTCATGTTTTATGTGCTTGTCGTGTAGTTATTATGCTAAGTGACATCTATTGCATATGTCAATATAATATTAGAAACGTCAGAAAATATTACCTCCCTTGGGAATTTTACAAATATTAATCAATACAGCAAGTAACAGCCTTCATATCCACGCCATTTGATGGAGATAAGTACGCATTTACTTACCAGAAGTAGATAAAATACAATAATAAAACTTGAATAATACGTTTACCTACTAAATTAATTTTCGCATTAATTTTTCGTTCATTAAAGTTTTTAAATATTTAGTAGAATATCAAGTGTTTTTATTTAAAAATTATAATACAAATATAACAACAAAACTTCTTGAATAAAATTTTTGCTTTAAAAAACTCTTATTGTGAATAAAATTAATAATACAAATAACTCACAACAGATAGCTCGCCTAATAAATTTTATTGATTGTTTTTTCTCTTTATAGACATTTAAAGCTAGTGAAAATCAATCCAAACTGCACTTGACTTACTTGTAACCAGTGCTTCTAAATTAATCTTCAATTGTTTCTAAATTCGGTTGTTTTGGGACACCAATTTTTCATAAGCGAGATCTATTTAGTAGAGTGAGTTATTTGTGATTTTAATAGATAGATATAATTTTTATAACTACATAACATTTTTCTAGGATAGACAAATGGATGGACGATTTTGGAGGCAGTTAAATAGAAGGCGAGAAAATAAAAAGTTTATTTAGCCGATTTCTACGAACTTAGGACAGCCATAAAAGTGTTCAAAGTGCTTAAATATTTGATTAAATTTATTGCCTTAAAACACTATTAATTTTGTTTGACCGTTAAAGTATGAAAAATAAAATAAATTATGAGATAATTGGGATTGATTTTAATATTTATTTTTTTAAATAATATACTTAGAGCTTAAACGACTTACCTGTAAGGAAGTTCAATCCTCAATTATACGAGATGGTCCCGTCCGAAAAGATAACCAGGTAGTATATGTTTCTCTGCTCTTGTTGACGCGTATTGTTTATAGAAAGATGAAGAAACTAGTTAATATGCCTTCCGTTCCCCGACTGCTCCTGGTATTGTTCATTATGTTTTCTCTTATTTTAGATCGCGGATTTGGGTGATCTTTTCGGACGGGACCATCTCGTATAATTGAGGATTGAACTTCCTTACAGGTAAGTCGTTTATCCTCTAATTATACTTCGATGGTCCCGTCGTCAAGATCACCAGGTAGATGTTTAAAGATGCTTCCGCGAACTAAGTTGAATGTTGCTAAAAACATAATTTATTATGTCTTGATTTGTGACCATTTTAAATAGGAACACTGTATTTAGTTAAATTTCTTTTTTGTAAAAAGTAATAAAAAATTGATGTTAATGTGTAAGGAAATTACACCACAGTTGATTATACATTTTATAGCATAAATTTTGACGAATAGTAATAATTTTAACTGTTGTTTTAATATTAAGGTAGCAAATACCAATGTTATTTGACCATAAGAATGAACGACGATTAGAAACAGAGTACAGATAACGTATGGTGCTGAAAGGACATAATATTATTTGAACATTTTTCAATAATACAGAGTAATTAGAAGTAAAAAGCATTTATAGTTAATGAACAAATAAATAAAGAAAACAGGTCTGCCTATATCGTAATCGTTCGGCCTGTATCGTAATCGTTCGGTAGACCTGTTTTCTTTATTTATTTGTTCATTAACTATAAATGCTTTTTACCTGTAATTACTCTGTATTATTGAAAAATGTTCAAATAATATTATGTCCAAATTTCAGCACTATACGTTATCTCTACTCTGTTTCTAATCGTCGTTCATTCTTTTGGCCAAATAACATTGGTATTTGCCACCTTAAAACACATTTTTAGTCTATTATTAACCTTTGTGAGTTGGTTAAATGTTTGCAAATTTTGTGTTTTTAGATACATATATTGTGGTGATTTTTCGTTGGGTTGCCCCGGCATGTTAGATCACGGTCATAAAAATTTGTTTATGTCTGCAAATTAGCAAGTTTTATTTAAAGGAAGGTTTGATAATGGCTAAATTTATTACTTCTAACACTACTTAACACATTTTTTGTATTTTTATAAACTTTAAAATCAGTGAATTTATTTGTGTCGTGCTACGGAGTGAAAATCTAAAACTAAAGACAATAAAGAATATGTGCAACATTCTGTACGTTTTGATAATACTTACGAAAGTATGAATTTTTGGAAGGTTGGCGGCTCTCTTCTCCAGCGATATCCCAGCGAGTAGGAGACCATTTTTGCGTAGTGCAATTGATTTGCGCTTTTATATTAGAAATTTGATTAATAACTGAGTGAAAATCAGTTGCATGCTCCAAGGTGTATATCCTGTAGTGAATGTCGTTAAGTCTCAGAAAAAAACAGCTGATACAGAAGAATTTGTAAAATCAGATATAGTAATTTTTATCAAGGTCGAAAAGGGACGCCACGCCATTTTGATTTATTTCCAATCCGAAGAAATCAATAAGTTTTACTTACCTGCGATCGAAAGTTACGCTATTTCAAGCCGATGTTTATGAAAATTGGATCAACCACGTGTATAATTTTGATCCCAATAGAAAATTTTATTTGGATGCAACTGAAATTCTTTAAATTTATCAGCTGTACAGGAGAACTCAACCGTACGGAAGCCAAGAAAATACTGGGGATCCACGTCGCTGTTATCGAGGGTATAGTTATTTTGTACAAGGTATTTGAAAATTTTAGTACATGCAAACTCCAAATTTACTTTATAAACTTTAATTCACTTTTTAACAAAATTGTAAAGATTTTGCTGACATTCACATCTACACAGTGGCAAATGATAATAAAATTTAGCAACAATATAAAATTTTTAGTAAATAAAATTTTACAATCAGTGGCCTTACACCAAATTACACTTAAGCCAAAAAGCGAAAATTGTCGCTACAAAATTGTTTCTATAAATAAAACGTTTTCTCCCGATTTCAAAATAAAGATTATTATTTACTTTAAAAACAAACGGGGCTTCCCAAAGGAATCCACTCCTGAAGTCTTTAGTTCACCGAGTTCATCTAGCTAGCCGAGGTAAATTTAAGCTGGTGAAGGACGGTAAGTCGTGTTTTTACGAAATCCCACCACAATATGTATGTAACTCTAAAGGGCTCGACACATAGCTTGTGCTATGCTATGCTATGCTAATGTAAAATTTTGTCATAGCATGACCCAACATAGCAGTGTTCACATAGGTTGTGCTATGCTATGCTGTTTTTCACAAATACATTGTATTTGTGTGTACCCTGAAGTTTAATTTTAAAACTGTAAAACCAACAATCGATGTTTATAACCTCAAAACCACTTCGACTGTTTACTAAAATAGAAACTTGCCAACTTATTACGCTATGCTATTTTATGCTATGCTATGCTATGTATACCAACATAAATGTTGAACAATTTCAAACATGTGCAAAACATAGCAGGGCAGCCTTCATAGCAATGTGACCGTTAGCATTAAAACCGTATGCTTGTACTTCTATATTTACATTGGCATAGCATAGCACAAGCTATGTGTCGAGCCCTTAAGTGTTAAGCTTTTCGTTGAAGTATGGTATTATGTATTATAATGTTTGCAAGTAATCGGTATCTCGACCAAGGCTAATTTAATGGAAAAATGTGGTATTGGGTTGGAATGGGCAGCAATCAAACAAAATTATATCTGCGTAGAACGTTTCGGTCACGACTATGTGTCCATTTTCAAGACTATAATGAGAGACCTGATGTACAAAATTTAACACTACAACCATTATAACAACTCACCGAAACAAAAATGCGATGTTAAGTTGCTTGATACAAAAGCTCGGAGTGACATCAGTTCCCGAAAGTTAATTACAATCGACTCAACAAAGTCAACATGTAAAAGCTTCACAATAAACATTTAGTGTAAATAAATATCTATAAATAAACAGTATAACATTAAGTAACAATACAATATTTAAAATTTCCAAATATATGTACAGTAAATTTAATATTAAAAATATATCGCTTAAATCACGGGTGTTAACTCAATTTGCTCGAGTGCCATTTTTTTTCCGAGAAAACGTTTCTTTTTATATCAATACCGAAATCTTTATTCAAGGAAATCTATGAAATTTCCCCGCCGTTCGTTTCCGTTCGGCGAGTTTACAGCCGGATCCAAATGTCTTGAGGGCCGGTCATGGCCCGCGGGCCGTATCTTTGACACTCCTGGCTTAAATGATAGTAAAATACGTAATAATCTCGAGAACCGATAGCAAAGAAGCCTGTGGGGTATGCAACTAAGCAGACATCTCGAAACTCAATGCCAATTTGACAAAATTGTAAAATGTGTGGGAGCACCTCCATTGATAACGCCAAGCAACCAGTAGAGTCGTGAAAAATGTTTGGTTGGCATTTCTTAGTACATAAGTATTTATGTCGTCCGTAATAATTATTTTTAATTTTACTTAAAATTAAATTATGTTGTTTCATTTTGTTTTTCTGAGAGTTTGCGCTCGTTGCTTGAAATTAATGATAGTAAAACAGCAAATTCGTAGGTCTTTCTCATGAGTGGATGAGGTGAGCATTTGTAATTTACTCAGGTATGATAATACCGGGGTAGGATCCCAAGTTTAGCTGTATCTTGGTAAAGTTAGTCTGATTCTAAACCCCTTTTATGTATTTATTTATTAAATACTCTTGACAAAAAAAAAAGAAAAGAAAAATAGTGGAAATGCAAAGAAATATTTATTTGACCAGTTGAGTGTAAATGTAGTCGCATTACCATTTCGCAGTGTGGATCTGGGTGCCAAGAAATAAATGGGTTGCATTTTTTATTTTGTTATTGTGATGCAAATAAATCAATTGGAAATGACATTGTAATTTGATTAACCTTTACTAGGTATGTGGGGTGCCCACAGCACCCCATGTGTAAATTTCTTAATTATTTTATACTTGTAGGCCGCAATTTAGCTGATCACATTGTTACCTTCTTATTATTTATCGAATTACATATTAAACTGATGATTGCATATTTAAACTGAAATATTGCACCGTAATAGAGCCTTTATTATGCTGAGATGCTGTGAGCACCCCACATACCTATAGACTATGTGCAAGTTCACAACTAGCGCCCACTGGTTGGGCGCGTCGGAACTTTTCATGGTATTAATTTCAAAAAATACCAATACAAATAAATTTAAAATTATTTGAAAGGTATGAAGAAAAACGAGGAAAAAACAAGTAGTATTTCCTGAACTTCTTCGCGTCCTTTTGATGTGTATATTAAAACAAATTAACAAACTAATGTACAAAACTTTGAAAAGTAAGTAAAAATTACGCGAATTGTCATTCAAGCATTCGTAGATCTAATAAAATCAACTTATCTATTTCGTCTTGATGTACTTATTCATTTAATAGAAACACCAACTCATTAATTTCAACTAAAACACACTGCAAAATTGATTTAAATTGTGCTATTTAAATGTTATTGGTATTTAATAATACAGCAACACATACAAACTGTAATAATCTGTACCATGAAAAGTTCCACATTTCCCCACCGTAATCGCTGGCGTCGAATTTTTAAAAATTCAAATCACTTGCACATAGCCTATAGTTACGTTTCGATTACAGAATGATATAGTTATTAATTTTGTAAGTGATAATGAGTGAGTTTAACCTTTTTTAGGCTTCTATACACAGTATATGAAGAAGCCTTATGTTCTGGTCCCGTGTCCGTCCGTCCACATAATTCAATTTGTAGGTCTCCTTAATTCTAATCCTAAAATCCTTAATTTTCTAGTGTATTTTTTTCTTATATAGTAAAATTATATTACCAATAATTAATTAATATTATTAACTCGTGAAAATATAAGTATAATTAAATTAAAATAAAACGAGTTAAACAAACGGTAAAAGATTAAATTATAAGATCTTTAATATTTCGACACTGATTGTGTCTTCATCAGAAATATAATGTCAAAGTCATAACAAAAAATAAAAAACTAGGAAACGGAATGACTCTATTGTTATTTAACCGGCCCTCTGCATAAATGAACTACACAGAAAACCGTGAACCAAGGAAAAGGCCTATTTAATCCGTTAATAGGAAAAACTTGATCCCAATAGTTAAGAACTTAATTAAGAAGAAGACTATAAATGTTACTAAGGCCTTCTATGTCAGTTTTTCGGTTCATAGTGTTCTTTTCTTTCTTGATCTCGATCATTTCATGTAGAAGACGATCCTTATAGTTGGTGATGGTTTTAATTATAGTTGTGTTTTTGAAATCTGCATCATGCCCCTCAGTTAAAACGTGTTTTGCAATTACATCATACAAACTAAAAATTAATAACGCTGTTCCACCTAAAATGTATGGTCTTCCAAAAATACATAAAGAGGGAATTCCCACAAGACCCATCGTTGCTAGTATCAAATCGCCAACCTACAAACTATCTAAATATTTATCTAAAATAATTTCTAATATTTTAGGGAAAACAGAATATTATACTAAGGACTCGTGGTCATTTGTTGAAGATGTTAAACTCTTCAAAATTCCTACTGATCACACTCTTGTTTCGTTAGATGTCAAATCCTTATTCACCAATATACCCATAGATTTAGCTATCAGAACGGTTGAAGAGAAATGGAACGAAATTAGAATTTACACAGATATACCAAAATCTAAATTTATTGAAGCTCTTAAACTTTGCTTAGAATCATACATACTTCCAGTATAACCAAACCATATATAAACAAATTTTTGGCACGGCTATGGGCAGCCCTATTTCGGCTACTATAGCAAATCTTGTTATGGAAGTACTAGAAATTGACCGCATCTCCACACTTCCGTTCAATCTTCCTTTTTATAAACGCTATGTGGACGATATTATACTCCATCTTGCTTCACTTCAATAACTTTCACCCACGCCTTCAATTCACTATTGAGAAGGAATTGGATAATAAAATTTCGTTTCTAGATATCCAACTAATCCATTATGGAAATTCCATAAAATACAAATGGACAAAGAAACCTACATGGTCAGGTCGTTATCTAAATTATAATTCTTACCACCATATCGTAGCCAGGTCATAGGAACGGCTATTGGATTAATCGATAGGGCCTTAAAACTTACCCATGGGGATTACCGCAAAGAGACTTTAAATATTGCAAAACAAACATTACACAAAAACAGTTTTCCAGGACTATTAATTAATAAATTAATAAAAGATCGAACTAATAGACTGTATAATTTCAGCAGCACGGAAAAACAAGCTAGGACTTTCACTGTGGTCCCGTACATTCAAGGACTTGGAGATATTATGAAAAGAAAACTTAAACAACACAACGTTAATCTAACATTCAGGTCCACTAACACGCTAGGTAAACTTTTCACTCATTTAAAAGACACTATACCTAATGAGAAACGTTCAGACATAATTTATAAAGTTAACTGCATCAATTGTAATCTTTCTTACATTGGCCAGAGCAGCCAATGTTTACACAAAAGAATAGGTGGGCACATATCTACTATTAGATGTAATAAACCTGACTCTACTGCCATTGCAAAACACGTTTTAACTGAGGGGCATGATGCAGATTTCAAAAACACAACTATAATTAAAACCATAACCAACTATAAGGATCGTCTTCTACATGAAATGATCGAGATCAAGAAAGAAAAGAACACTATGAACCGAAAAACTGACATAGAAGGCCTTAGTAACATTTATAGTCTTCTTCTTAATTAAGTTCTTAACTATTGGGATCAAGTTTTTCCTATTAACGGATTAAATAGGCCTTTTCCTTGGTTCACGGTTTTCTGTGTAGTTCATTTATGCAGAGGGCCGGTTAAATAACAATAGAGTCATTCCGTTTCCTAGTTTTTTATTTTTTGTTATGACTTTGACATTATATTTCTGATGAAGACACAATCAGTGTCGAAATATTAAAGATCTTATAATTTAATCTTTTACCGTTTGTTTAACTCGTTTTATTTTAATTTAATTATACTTATATTACCAATAGTAAATTATCGGTTTATTATTTTTTTAATCCGTTATTTTATTCAGAATAAATCGAATAGAGGTTTTCCGTGATTGGTGAATTTAATAGTACTACTATTAATACTACTACTACTAATACTAAAATGACTACCATTCTACCTTTAAATCCGATAGCTGTTCAAGAGTTATTAGGTAGGGGAGCGGCCAGGGGGGCCGCTTTTGCGAGCAATTCTTCTTGGGCCTTACGCTTACTTGCAGCCCTGCGCCTGTATGCCTCCGCATGCATATATTCAACGCGCCGCGCCGCATGGGATCTTCTTGGTATTTTTTTAATGCCTCTTTGAACGATTTCAGTCTTAACTGTCTCAAGAAACAACTTCGTGACCAATTGTCTGTTCTTGTCATCGCGGCAATTAATTTTACCTCTGCTTCAATTTCCTTTGCATATTCGTATGAATCAATTGTGGTTATAAAAGTCAGCTGCTGTTAAATTTACTTGTTTTAATTTGGGTTTTACTTATATAGTGTAAGAATGTGATTATCAGATTATTTAAGATTATCTTCTTAAATTCAATCAGGAGGGTACTATTACAAAAGTCAAAGAACTGCGGTCAACCGAATTCCACTCTTTTCTAGTCCAAGCAGAAGTGGTAGCTGTATAGAAGCCTAAGAACTACGGTAATCCGAGTTCCACCTTGTTTTAATTTATTTTTGAAGAATTTTTGATTTGGTATTGTGATTTTCTGGTGACGCCTCGTATACTTGGTTTGGTGAGCGATGCACGAAGGCGTTTGCGAATCGAGAGAGGAGAGTGGGGAAAGGAGAGAAAAGTGTGTGAGGTCGTGAGGGATGGTGATTTTTCCTGCTAGTTTTAACTTTTTGGAAAAAAAAGTAATATTTAATGAGTCTTTAATAAAAAAATTAATTCTTTTGAGGAGAATCGTGTTCTGCCACGTATTTGCAAAAGTGAAAATTCTTTTTGTTTCTTGGTTTGGTCGAGTTTTTTTTAAGTAGATATCTGAAAATCACGTTGGTTGGAGGATAAGAAGTCGCCTCAGTTGCGGTAAGATTTATTTCTTGTCCGCATTCGATTGAAACCTTTATCATCGCTCACATTTATTTTGAGAATTTGTTTTTTTTTGTTTTGCTTTTGCCGCTTTGAGCTGAAAAATTTATACATTTTTTTTTTTGAATGGAGAGGTTTGATTCGCCCCTATTTATGACTCTTGTTTTTTTTATAATTTTATAATTAAAATAACAGAGCATAATTAAATTTGGCGTCCCAACGTGTTGGGCTTGTATTATTATTAGTGGTAGATTAAAAAGGGGGAATTAAATTTAGTGATAAGGGGTAAATAAGTTAAAACTACGGAATTTTAAAGAACCTGATAGAAAGAGTTCATGATAGCTAGCTGGTGCAATATTAAGAATTTGTTGAATTTTTTTTCCATTTATTTGCTATAGATAGAATTGATTTTTATTTTAGAACTTTCTTATTTTATATTTTGTTGAAAAATTATTTAATTTCGTAATTATTATGAATCGAGAAGAAGAGCGTGAGTTGGCACAGCATATAGACAGTCCTTTGTTTGATTCAATGAATCTATTACATAGTACACGACGTGGTACAGAAGGTGAACCCAACGTTATTGAATTAATGATAAAGATGAAAGAAGAAATTCGACAAGAGTATAGAAAAGAAATGGATGAAATGTGGAGAGAGATAAATAAATTAAAAGACGATTGTAAAGATTTAAAGGAGGGATTCACTGCGATGTACACTCACGGTTAAATGAGAGTTGGTCAGAGGGTAAAACTAAAGAGGACGACATTAATAAAAGAATATCAAATAATACGAAAGACATGGAGTAGGTATACAAAAATAACAATTAACAGGAACATGGAATACATGAATCAAGAAATAACAAAGCTATGTGAAAATGTGAGTAATCTAAACAAGAAAGGTCAGGTGGGGGTGAAAAGTGATTCAAAAAAAAGAAAAGGAAGGAGGTGAGATAAAAAGCCTTATCCATAAGAATTAAATTTAGGTTTACGACCTGATCAAATTTCAAAATTCTATGGAGATGATCGAGCCAACCCAAAAATATTTTTAAAAAATTTGGTACAATCATTAAACAATATTAAAGCTAAAATTAAATTAAAAGCTATAATTAGGGGAGTAATGAAAGGTGAAGCGGAGTCATGGTTTTCAATCATGGTAGATAAATTCAAAACATTTCCAGAATTTGAAAATTTGTTTTTGCAACATTATTGGGGAGTATCTGAACAACAAGCTGTGTTAGATGATTTAAGACATGGCAAATATCGCGGCATTATAGATCAGTCACGAGCAAGTTATGCTGTAATCAAAATAAGTATCATTCAACAACTTGATGCTATGCAGTCAGAATCAGAAATTACCACTGAATTAGCAAGGAACTTTGAACCAGAAGTGAGAGAAAGAATGGGGGTGGAAAACGTCAAAACAATTGAACAATTTCTAGCTTTGTTGAAAAGATTCGATAAATTGGTGGGAGTAAATCTGATTAGATCGTTCGGCAACATTAGACAAGAGTACACACCACCAAGAGCTCGAAATCCCAATCATTGGTATAATTACAAGGGCAATGAAGCAAGGGGAGTTCCGAGAAGAGATGATTTCCGAAGAGATAACCCAAATAATTACGAATACAATAGAAATGGGGATAGAAACTACCAACAACGCGGATTTAATAGAGGAAGATTAAATAATTATTAACAAGATGGGACGAGGAACGGAGACCTAATACCAATAATGATCAAATAATAAGATCAAGTAATGAAGACAGAGAAGAAATAAGAGCTCGGATTAACACTATAGGGGTAAATTCTTCACAAACAGTGAATTCTAATGCTACAAGCTCCATCGTGCCTGAAAATCCAGCGAATTTTCAGTAAAGGATAAGCCAAATAAAATTGAAATAAATTCTTACCAACACCCTAAAGAATTTATTAACGAAGAAGGGGTACAACCCATAAATAAACGTAAAAGAACGTGCCCATATGTGACGATCAATATTAATGGAATAAAAGTAAAAGCTTTACTAGATACTGGTGCAGAAGCATCGTTAATAAGTGAAACTCTCGTAAATAATAACCATAACAAATTGAAAGAAAATTTTATAAGAAGCAAACAGCTAAATTTGGTTGCCGCTAATAACAAAAAACTAACAACAATTAATAAAATTTTGATGGCAAAATTAAAAATAAGCAATAAAGAAGTGGTACATGGTATGCTAATCATGAAGGGTTTAAGAATGGATTGAATGGGTGTCAACACCCAGAAAAAAATCATTGGTCAATTCAACCACAGAAAATAGTTATTTAACAATTTGCTGAATATGACAAAAATCAAACAAAACGTAGTTTATTTTAAATTGTGCGATATGGTTATTTCAACCAAAAACAAATAGTTAAGTTACAAAATATGCAGTAATCCAAGAAGTTGTTATTAACATTTTTGCTTGTTGCAGTTTAGTTTTCTTCCTTAATTAACAATTTAAATAGTTGGTCTTTTAAAAAATTGTACAGTAACAATAATCCTTGTTAACTTTTATCGAACAGTCTTGGTTAGATTATAAATATTGTATAATTGAACAATTTGAATCTGTTGACAAGGAAGAATTTTGTCAATTCAAGATTTTTATTCTTTGAAGTGCACCATACCTCGGTGCACCTTATGCAGAATTAGTTATTAAAATATTAATCATTTCTGTTTTTTTTGCGGGTAATTAAAAGTCTTTATTATTTTATAATAGCTATTATCTTAGTAGAGTTTTAACCTATGTTATGATGGATAATACCAATTCAATTTTAATGATATCCCGTACCTTTGAGTGACATTCAACAATTTAGTGCAACTGCTGGAGTTCAGGGCGTTTCCGAATTTATCAGACGAGTTGCTATGGTAAGTAACAATAAGAAATTTTTAAATAAATGTGTAATAATTATTATGTATCGTCATCTGGGGTAACATTGGCCTTTCGCGGGTAACTTTGGTCCTCCTTCCGGAAAAAGATTGTTTTATATAGGTAGATATTTTTATTTTTATGCACTTACTTTCAATTGCATTTCTTCTTGAGAAAATTAAAATAAATGTTTAGTTTTTTCCTATATCGCGTTTTTTCTATTAATTATCAAGGCATGATACGCCGTCTGATCACTGATGGCTTTAAACATGTGGATCAAAGTTACCCCAAGTTCAGGTAACTTTGACTAAATTTAAAAAAAAAAATCAGCGTTTGAAAACGTCGAAATTACATACTTACTGTTTTTTTTAAATTTTGCGTAATATATAAAAAAAATGCGGAAAAGTTGGCCAATGTTACTCCAGATGAAGGTATCTATTTAGAACCAATCACTTGGAAGTCTTTTTGTTTAAAATTGCGATCCTAGGGTGTTAATATAAAAATATATTTATTTTAAATATAAAAATATTATATTTACAGATCAGGATATTACAATGGATGGTCTCAAATAACTGAACGAGGCTGATTTAAACACATTATTTAAAAATAAAAAGTTAGGATTGAAATTTGAATTTCGACACCAATTGAACAAGTGGGAAACAGAAAATGTGAGTTAAAAATTGTATTTCTTCGTGTTTTTATTATAATAGTTTCAGGATATTCCTTATCGAAGCTAAATGAAGCCGACGAAGAAGAATCTGACGTCACGTCAGTGGTGATTCAGTTTGAAACTCTTAGTTGCTAGAACACGTTTCGATTAGGGAAGCTGATGAAAATTTAGCTAGATTTAAAAATTTGGCTCACACACAGACCGCGTTAAATACTTTTAAGGCCGGGTTATTAGAACCTTACCGTTCTCATATTGCTGATCAAACAGCAAATTCGATTGAAGAATGTTTATTGCAACTACGCAATTAATAATAATAATAATAATAATAATAATTATCGACAACAGGTAGATTTCTTAAATTTCATGAGAAACAATAATCCGGAAAACAAATTACGAATAAACCTATTCAAAAATCACCACAATTTAGACAATCATATAATACACCTACTAAGCCCTTTGTAAATTCTAACTTTTATCCAAATTTCAACTCTAATTTCAATCCAAATTTGAATCAAAATTTTAATCAAAATTTAAATAATTCTCCAAGAAATTACAATCAAAATTTCAATTCAAGATTTAATAATCAGTATTCGCGTGGTCCTGTTCAAACTGGACCTAAACAAAATAGTTCTCAAGTAATAGGAAATAGTTCTCGTCAAGAACCTACCCCAATGTCAATTTCAACTAGAAATACTTTTAGACAACCGCAAAATCGAACGAATAATCACTTACAAAGTTACGGTCCGCGTAATTTTATTTCGGAAGAACTTAATAACGTTCAAGAAAACAACGATCAGTACGATTGTTATTATTATAAATTTCAACAATCCGAAAATTTCAGAGAATGAGACGAAATTGCGAACCTCTCTTCAAACTTTGAGCAAGCTGAAAATTGTGAAGATCAAGAGGAGAATGAAAATTTTTGTATACAAGCCTCGGAAAAACAATAGATTTAAACTCAATAACCATTAAACCTAAATTATCATTTATTTCAATTCCAAGTTTAAATCTCAAAATTTTAATAGACAGCGGTGCTTCAAATTCGATCATGAACCCGATGACGGCTCGCAAATACTTTAAAAATTTCATTTTTAAGAAACCCTTCTCAGTAAAAGGTTTTAACAGAATAGAATCCAATGACGAAAATGTGTCTTATCCTATTTTATCAGAATTCGGAATAAACAAAAAAATTGAATTTCACGTAATTAAATTACACGATAGGTTCGACGCGTTAATAGGGAGTGACGATTTTGAAAAATTAGGCGCTAAAATTAATTATGAAAATTACGTTTTAGAAATTAAAGGTCTAAAAATTCCATTTTTTATGGAACTAAATTCTAGTAATTTTATACCCTGTAGTCAATTAGCAAAAACACACGCCACGATTCCGGTCAATATAGATAATGGACAAGTCATAATACCCGAATACCCGATAGAAGAAGATAGAGAGATTCAAATTAATTTCTTACAACAAGTGGACGTAAATCCAATAATTAATATTGAAATGAATCAAAGACCAAATTCAAATCTTGCGAACTCAAATATTTTAAATATCATCCGCACACAACACTTAAATTCAGAAGAAAGACAAAACATTCTAAAATTGTGCCAAAAATATAAAGATATATTTTATAACGAAAATTGCGACTTGAGTTTCACCAATGCCGTGAAGCACAAAATTAGGACGACAGATAACGATCCAGTTTACCGAAAATCATTTAGCTACCCACATCATTTAAAATCGGAAATCCAAAATCAAATTCGAAAGCTATTAGATAATAAAATAATTCGTCCTAATATATCCCCTTTTAGTTCACCTGTTTGGATTGTTCCAAAAAAGATAGATGCAAGTGGAAAACGCAAATGGAGACTCGTGATCGATTATCGAAAATTGAATGATAAGACCGTAGAGGACAAGTACCCCCTCCCCCGAATCGAGGAAATCCTCGATAATTTGGGAAAGTGTATGTATATTTCGACTCTGGATTTGGCGCAAGGTTTCCACCAGATAGAGTTGCACCCTGATTTCATAGAAAAGACTTCATTCACTGTAGATAACGGGCATTGGGAATACGTGAGAATGCCTTTTGGTCTGAAGAATGCCCCGTCAACATTTCAACGTGTGATAGACAATGTCCTACGGGAATATCTATACAAATTCTGTTTTGTATACATGGACGATGTCGTCATATTTTCAAAATCCCTTCATGAACATTTGATTCACCTAAACAAAAATTTTGATAAATTTAGAGAATATAATTAAAAAGTTCAAATCGACAAGTCCGAATTTTTGTGCAAAGAGGTAGCGTTTCTTGGACACAAACCCAGACAAAATAAAAGCTATTCAAGCATACCCCCTTCCTAAATCGGTTAAAGAAATTAGAGCATTTTTAGGACTAATCGGATATTATCGGAGATTCATTCGAAATTTTGCTAAAGTCGTTCAACCCTTTACTAAGCGTCTTAAGAAAGGTGCAAAAAATCGACGAAAATAATGTCGACTATTTGCAAGGAATTGATGACAAACGCCCCTGACAAACGCCCCAGATTTTAATAAGATCTTTCGTATCACCACGGATTCATCTAATTTTGCGATCGGTGGAGTATTGTCACAAAATAATAAACCAATTGCGTTTTATTCGAGGACGATAAATAGCGCCGAAATAAATTATTCGACAATAGAACGAGAATTGCTAGGTATCGTCGAAACCACAAAACATTTTAGGCCTTATGTTTTTGGAAGACAATTTATAATTGTAACGGACCATAAACCACTGGTGTGGCTATTTTCCTTAAAAGATCCGAACTCGAGGCTGGTTACATGGACATTAAGATTAGAAGAATTTGACCTCAAAATTCATTATAAGAAAGGAAAAGAAAATTTAGTAGCAGACGCTTTATCGCGTATAGAAATTAATGCCAACGAAACAACTGATGATGACATGCTGGATCTTCTGTCAACACTTCCAAATGTTGACGATGAACCCAACTTAACGCTTGAAGATCTTGACGAATTATTAATAAACGGGATTCGTCAGGACGATGACTTCGAAAATACACAACACACGGCACACGAAGAACCTATTTTTACAATTCCCATTACAGATAAACCAATTAACCAATTTAGTTATCGTATCATTCTAAAATTTAGAGATCAATTTAACGTAAAACTAGAAAGACCTTTTTCTAAATTTAATTATATTGTTACAATTAAGAGAGGAAATGAAATACAAAATCTCTCGGAAGCTCTTAAAAAAATTATAAACCCAACAAACATGTACTGTATTTATTTCCAAGATGAACTTTTAGAATCAAAATTCTTAAATTTAACAAAACATTTATTTGATAATAAAGTAAAAATCATCAAAAGTAATATCCTTGCCAAAGATTTAATTAAACCAAATGACCAATATAACGTAATTCACGAATATCATTCTTAATAACCATAACGGAATTCTTGAAACGTATAATAATTTAAAATTACGATATTATTGGCCAGACATGAAATCAAAAATTAACGAGGTAATAAACGAGTGCGAGACATGTTTAAGTAAATATGACAAAAACCCATATAAAATAAAATTTTCGGGACCCCTACTTTCTAAACGACCATTCGACATTATCCACATTGATACCTTTAGTTTTGAAGGAAACAAATTTTTGACAATAATTGACCTTTTTTCACGATACGCACAAGCCTATTTTGTTATTGATGGTTCAGGAATATCGATATTAAACAAATTACGGCACTATTTTTCCCATCACTCTTATCCAAAGAAAATAGTTTGTGATGAGGGAAAGGAGTTCAAAAATAAAGTTTTTGAAGAATTTTGTTCCTTATTTAAAATTGAGCTACACTTTACAACGAATTACAATAGTTCCTCTAATTCTCTAATTCTCCAGTAGAAAGAGTGCATTCGACCATCCTAGAAAAACTACGCGCTCTCAAAATTCAGAACGAATCCGAAAATCCACAAAATTTGATGATATCAGCGATTTTGATTTACAATCAGTCCGTTCATTCAGCTACAGGCCATACACCCTTCACACTACTTTATGGACCTTTCGAAAATTTAAACGTGCACGAAATTGACATGGACAAAACAGTTTACGAAATTTTTAATGAAAAACGTAAAAACGAGATTCTACCTTTCTACAAACAATTGTACCAAAAACAGCTTAGAAAAGAAACGATGATTTTAGAAAACCGAAATAAAAACAAGGAAACTGATATTGAATTTAATGAACCAACAGCTTATTTCAAGCGACAACAAATTAGAAAGACAGACCCATACTATGATAAAGTTAACTTAACATCAATTAACAAAAATAAAATTCAAGGAATAAGAGAAAAATCAAAAAGACCAACAAATATAAATCTTAGGAAAGTTCGTCGTATTAAAAAGAGTTTTCCATTTCAGAATCATGGGACTGACCAAACGGACCCAGGGCCTTCAAATAGAAAAGATTAGCTATAACGGCTATTTCTCCGAATATTTAGGCTCAGCAAAATTCTTAAACCATTATCATAATTTCTATTTTTATTTCAACATACTGTTAAGCTGCATCTCCATTAAGACGGTCTGGCAAGCGGCGCTATTGATATTTGTCGCGGTACTATTGATCTTTGTTGCAAGATCAAATGCCGTGCCGTCTTAATGGGAATGCAGCTTTACGATTTGCTTTCTTGAATTTTCAAATTCGGAACCTCGGAAAATGTCGGAACCTTTTGTAGTGGCCAACGGACTCAGACAGGGTGATGCACTGTCACCTCTCCTATTTAACATCATACTGGATAAAGCCATAAAATCATCTGAAATCAAGATGCAGTTGTTTGCAGTAGAAGGATCTAGTTTGATGCTGGCATATGCAGATGACGTGGATATAGTGGCTAATAGCGTGATTAACATGAAAGCTATATTTCAAAGAGTGGAGAGAGAGACAGAGAAAATGGGTCTTGCAATAAATGAGGACAAGACTAAATATATGTGCGTTAATAGAAGACCACACAGAGACAGACTTGGACAAAATGTCACCATCGACCAATACAATTTTGAAAGAGTCCAACATTTTAAATACCTGGGGTCAACTGTCGCGGCAGATAATGACATAACTGAGGAAATAAAGGGTCGTATACAAAATGGCAACCGATGTACTTTTGCACTGAACAAGCTGCTCCGATCGAAAAACCTAACAAGAACCTCAAAAGTTAAGATATATAAGACCGTTATAAGACCCACTGTGATGTACGGCTCCGAGACATGGACAATGACCAAGACAAATGAAGAAAGAATCAGACGATTCGAAAGAAAAATCTTAAGAAAGATTTTTGGCCCAATATATAATCCTGTGGAAGAACAATACCGAATAAGAACAAATAAAGAACTAAAAGAACTATATAAAGATCCGGATATAGTACAGGAAATAAAGGCACAACGGCTACGTTGGGCTGGACACGTCCAGAGACAACCCGATAGTAGACTGATCAAATTGGCGTGGGAAGGGGCTCCAGGAGGAAAGAGACCGGTGGGACGTCCAAGAACAAGATGGAGAGACAATATCGTAACAGATCTGGAAATATTAGGATTGCAATACGAGGAAGCACTAAACCTGATGGAAAACCGAGAAGAATGGAGGGCAATTGTAAAGTCAGCCAAATCCCACCCGGGGTTGTAGCGCTACGAGAGAGAGAGAGAGAGAGATTTAAGAGACAATTATTAAGAATGGCTAAATGTAAAAGCCAAGTTAACGGACTTTCCGTAAAGATTTTGTACTTTTAATTTTAAGTAATTGGGGGATATTTTGTTGATCGATCACATTATTTAAATCTTTTAGGCTCATGCCGCTTATTATTATGATCATTAAAACTATTTTAGCCAACCATTGTTTTCTTTTTGTTAAATATTTTTTTCAGAAGTTTTGTAAAGTTTATTCGACAATTCGCTAACTAGGAAGTTATCACCAACGGACCCGTCTCCGACTGAGCCAGCAAATAATAATTTCAATTTTCTTTTTCTATTTTAAATGTTACACGGGCTTTTATACGTAACAATACCCGATCTTGACGTAAGTTACCACTTATTATTGGAAAATGTGATTATTTTAGAACCAAAAATGGTAAACCCTCTTTCCCGAAAGGTATTCGGTACATTAAAAGAAAATTGTAAGTCTATCAAAAATCAGTTGCATAAATTTAAACACCGTAATAAACGCGCTCTCATTGACATTTTAGGAACCGCGATTAAATTCGTTACCGGCAATCCGGACAATAATGACCTGATCGAAATTAATAATAATTTAGACTCATTGTATAAAAATCAAAATAACATAATTAAACAAATGAATCGGTACACAACTTTCGCAAATCATATTACAGCGAGATATTCCAACGATCTCCAAATCATTCGAAATGATATCAACGCATCTATGTCAGCAATAATTAACGCAAACAATCTCCTTCACAACCTATTAGCAGTTCAATATTACGATTTCTTAAGTTTGAAATTATTAAATGTCCTCCAGAGTATCGAAAGAACCATATCATTAGCTTTTTCAGAAATAACCAATTTAGAAATTATATCTGACTCGGAATTAGGTGAAATTATCAATCATTTAAAATTAGTTTATAAAAGAACAGAACTATTAGAATTGGACACCGTACATGCTTTTAAAATATTAGAATTTTCAAAATTTCAAATCGTTTCAACGCAGGATATTATCACATGTATTTTAAAATTACCTATCCTTAATTCCTCTCCGTTCCAATACACCAGAATTTACCCAATCCCTGACAAACAAAACAATGTGCTGATACCACCAGAAAAATATCATCTACAAGGCACAAGAAGCGAGTTCTGGACCAACGAAAAGTGCAAAGTAATTGAAAATCAAATTGTGTGTTTCGAAAAACCGCGAGTTATTGGGTGTTCGTTTACAAACATCCAAAATTGCACGATTGCTATAGCCAATAACGACTACAAGCTTTATACTCAACTCCAAGACGGGAAGATTTTAGTTTCGTGTAAGATTCACTTATACCTTGCTGAAGAGTGCATAAACAATGTTTATAATTATGAAATATCAGAAAACGTTTTGATTTCATCAAAAAATAATTGTAAGATAATAATTGGTAACGACATTTTTGTTAATACGTTTAGTAATTTTACCTTTAAGAATCCTTTAGTTATAAGTACTATTAATAATGATTATAAAACTAATTTGGGCATACAACTACAACAAAAACATCATGATAATTTAAAAGATTTAAGAGATGATTTGGAAAATTTAAGTGATAACAACTTTAATTTAAGTCCAATATTACATGTCACGCATTTTTCTTTAACTTTGTTAATAATCATAATATCATGTATTTCTATCTTGTTATTGTATGTATTTAAAAATAAGATAAAAAGTTTCATTTATAATCAAGAGTCCAGAGACGTTGATGAACCAAAACAAATATCAACTCATGAAGAACACGAGGACGTGTTATTATCTAAGGATGGAGGAGTTATGTTCGGTGTATCTAAAGGATATTAACCTTAGTATTGGAATTACATACTTTCTGTATGCAATTGTAGCGCATAATCATTTTTTATATTAAATAAGTTAATTTCATTAGTCTTCATATTGACGTCAAGTTAGTGAGGTCTCGCTTGTAATCTTTGTAATTTATTGTAATTCAAAATAAAATAAATTTTTTAAAAATAATTGTTCGATATCTTATGACATATATGTTGACAATGGTGATCGAACCTGACTTTTTTTTACGTCTTTATTGTTCCAAACTTGATAAGCCAAAGTGATTTAAGTTCAATTCAATTAATAGTTAAATATGTAAAGTTTATCATAGAAACATAAAAATTAATAGTTGATTAATGGATTTCGTTCTATTTCAATTCTTGCTTAAGTGATCCTCATTACCTACATCTCCCCTACCATGAGGACGCTAATACGACAAATACTACAATCACTCAAGGAATAATATAAGGAATATAGGTTTAATTAGAGAAATACAAAATTCTTCGGCATCTGCTACAAAAATAATTTTGACGAAACCTGAAAAGGAATACTTAAATTTTAGTGAAGATTAGTTTATTTTACAATTTTAAATTTTAAATTTTATCAATTTTGAACGGACGTGAAAGAAAAACAGTTTTTCTGCTTCAAACATAATATCTCATTAGAAATGTAGAAATTTTGATAGAGAAAAAATAGTCTTGCTAAATAATTTGTGTAAATATTGTTGTTTATAATTTAATAATTAGAATTCACTAATTTTAATAACTATCTATTTATAAAACTTTTAATTTTAGAGGTATTTCTTTACTTTTAAGACTTTTGTATTGTAATGATATAAATGTAATTTGTATCTTGCGCCAAATGGATCATCTTATTTTGCCGTCCAATGTGTATGATTTAAGTCCGGTGTAGAAATTATGGGAGAAGAGACACCGCTGCAGTTTGGAAGAAAGAGGAGGCGCGCGCAGGGAACGGTCGGTCCGCCATGAGAGGAAGCTCTCTTACGATCAGACAGCGAAGCAGTGCAGACGTATTTTAAGAAGAAAGCTAGTTAGATTTTCTTGAGATAATATCAGTATTCTCTTTGTGTTCCTTTTGTCTTTTGTTTGCTTATCGGTGGTCATCGCATCTAAATTTTGGTAAATTATGCTTATAATTATTCTTATAGTCGAAGGTACGAATCCTCGTGTTACTCGAATGAAATTATTATGATTGTTTAAAATGTGAGTTTTACAATTGCTGAGACCTCAAAGTAGGGCGCCCACAGGTGAGTCACTATAGACGCATTTTCTACGGAAACGCCAATATGTGGAACCGCAAAAACTATGTATCTTACGACATCTATGACGTAATTGTAAAACTCGGAGTCAAGCATCGTGCGAGCAATATGGCTACACACGAGATTCGATCCTTTGAATGTGAGTGGAAGAGAGATTACTTGTTATGTGTAAAGATTCGATAGAATGCGGATACCATTCGACTCGATCTTGATTTATATTTTATGTCATGACAAAACTGTATACAAATAACATGTTATAAAGGTACTGTGTGAACAAAACAAATTAGGTATATAAATTACGACTGTATGAATTTTACCCTGTATGTGAATCGACACTTGTAAAACGATAAAATTGCATAACCTCAATTAACTTGCTTACATTTGGTATCAAAAGATATAAATGAAATTAATTATAATGTCGAACAGACAATAATCACAAAGTGTATGTTTACTACCTCATGGAACGCCCATGTAAGAAACATAAATAACAAATTATAATAATGTCGAACCGACAAATGTAACAAATATAATTATCAAACGATAAACCTTCTGAACCAGATTTATGTGTTTAATTGTGTCTTAGTTCAATCTTACTATTTCAGGACTTGCCAGCTATGTTCAGGTTAACTTTTGTGTACGAAAAGCATTACGAGATGGGGTTGTAGTATTTTCGGTCGGCTCGCTGTGTGCACACGAGGGGTCCTATTACTAGACGATACGGCATTTTCGGGTTGATGGCCATCACACGTTGCGCTTAGGAGGTTAGGTTTAGATACACGGTGTAGGAAAATGGGGGGAGATTTGAATCGACGTTTTAATACTACAGTATATTATAACACTTTGTATTAGACTATAAGTTTACTATAATTATTTTATGATTCTATAATACTTATGTACACTGTAGCACTTTTTTTTATTTTACCTAATAGTTATATTGTTTATTCGTGATATTTTTTAAATTAATAAAAATATTATGTAACTACTCAAAAAACCACTTTTAATGTACGATAATTATACTAGACTAAAGTTTTCTGCAAAACTGCTGACTTTCGCTAACAAAATCAAGATACAAATGCAATATTAAAGCGTTTATCGCATTTATATCTAGATTTGGTTAGTCAAAAAAGTGCATTTGCAAAAAACTACAGAATGGTATACCTACCAAATTATACTACTTTAAAATATAAATAATAATTATGAGGTGTAACCTAACTATGCAAATAGTTACATTACCAGCCGATATAGCAGCTCAACAATAATTATAGTTAGCAAACTAAATAAATGGTTATAAAACATATTAAAGTAGTTAATCAACAACAAAAGAGGTCATTAAAGTACAAAAATGGTTACTGTACATTTAAAATAGTACGGCAACAATTTAAATTGTAGAATAACTATTTTGTAGTTAAATCAAACTTGAATTAGTGTTGAAATTGATATGATAAGATACGGATACGGTTTAACTACTTTTTCATCGTTAAATTAAACAGAAAGAGTTAATGGCTCATTTTCATATACTGTTTTCAGTTGTTTTTACCAATGTTTTTCTTTGGGTGAAATAAGCAAATTTTGATTCAGGAAGAAAGCATTGAATGCGAAAATGAAGAAACTAGTGAAGAAGAGATTGCAGTAATAGAAGAAATGTTCAGTAATGTAAATGTCAATATGATGGGAATTAACGAATTATTAGAAAAGGTTAAAATTGACTGCGAAAAAAAATATGAGAAGGATGTGATTGAGATGTTAAGTAGGAATGAAAGTTTAGTTAATGAAGAATCAAAATTTGCAGAAGGATATGAACACAAATTAGAAGTTATGAATGAAACCTCGTTTAGCTGTATATCTAAGAATGTTATAGTGTTGTGTTCTTCTTTTTCGATAGTGAACTGTAAGCGTGGGTGAAATTGATTAAAATGATTAATTATAAAGTCCGCTTTATCTTCAGGAATAGCTGTAACGATATCGTCCACATACCGTTTATAGAATAAGGGTAGACTAATTTATAGTTTATTTAACTTTGTTTATTTTGAATTTATTACTTGATAAAGAAAATAAAGTATGCAAACTAAAGAAAAGTTTATACGGGTTGCATCAATCAGGTATGTTATGGAATAACACCCTAGACAAATTTATGACCGATGCAGGTTTACTACGATGCAAAGCCGACCCTTGTTTATATTACAATGACGAAAAGAACATTTATGTAACCGCATATGTCGATGACCTTTTAATTTACGGAACCGAAAGTCAGGTCAATAAATTTAAAGCAGATATTTCAAAGAAATTCAAAATAAAGGATTTAGGACTAGCACGAAGAATATTATCGATATACGTTAAACAAGATGAAAACGAAATAAGTTTGGATCAGGAGCATTACATTCGCGATGTATTGGCTGAATTTGGAATGTCAGATGCAAAAGAAACAAGAACTCCTTTAAGTTTAGGTGCAAAATATGTAATCAGCGAAGAAGACGAAATGTTAGATGAAGAAATGAAGGCACATTATCAAAAGGCAATAGGAAGTTTAATGTATTGTAGTGGGATTTCGTATTAAACACGACTTACCGTCCTTCACCAGCTTAAATTTACCTCGGCTAGCTAGATGAACTCGGTGGATTAGAGACTTCAGGAGTGGATTCCTTTGGGAAGCCCCGATTGTTTTTAAAGTAAATAATAATACTTTTTTTGAACTCGGAAGAAAAAGTTTTATTTATAGGAACAATGTAGCGACAATTTTCGCTTTTTGGCTTCGGTGTTTTTTTGTGTAAGGCCACTGATTGTAAAATTTTATTTACTAAAATTTTAATATTGTTTCTAAATTTTACGATCATGGACCACTGTGTAAAAATGATGATAAGCAAATTTTTTACAATTTTGTAAAAAAAGTGAAATAAAGTTTATGAAATAAATTTTGTGTTTGGAGGTACTAAAATTTTCAAATACCTTGTACACACCAACTACTCCCTCGATCACAGCGTCGTGGATCCACAATGTGTTCAGCTTGTGTACCCTCAAGTGCTCCTGTATCGCTGATAAATTTAAAGAGTTTCTGTGTATCCAAACAAATTTTCTGTTGATATCAAAATTATATACGAGGTTGATTCAATTTTCTTCAACATCGGCTTGAAGTAACTTAATTTTCGATCGCAGGTAAGAAAACAAATTATTGATTTCTTCGTAATATTGGAAATAAATCAAAATGGGAGTTCTGATCAAGTCTTCAATGAGACCAGACGTATGAACGCAAAGCGAAATATTTAATATTTAAAAGTGCCAAAAATAATAATTAGAAAGACAAGTGATTTCATGATAACAAACTAGAAGTGATAGTAAAAGTAGGTGCAAGAAGTGCATGCGTGATAGCTGCACAACTGTGTCAATCTGCTCAC
Source organism: Cantharis lateralis (assembly GCA_963170105.1). Taxonomy (NCBI): domain Eukaryota; kingdom Metazoa; phylum Arthropoda; class Insecta; order Coleoptera; family Cantharidae; genus Cantharis; species Cantharis lateralis. The sequence continues at coordinate 20,128,420 of OY720629.1, forward strand.
TGTGGTGAGTAGATAAAAGCACTATCAAACCGAAACAAATACATACTAATAATCAAAATGAACACCTTAACACAAACATATTCAAACATAACCAATCCAAATAATACCCCACAAAAAACCTACTCAAACATCCTAACAAACGAATTCTTCCCAAAAAAAGAAAATGCTATTGTCTTACAAAAACAAGAAAACATTGAACTAACCGAATATATACTAGCACTACAAAACATAACAGATCTCAAAAACATAGTTGATGCATATCCTATGAGTTTCAACCGGATAGTTGTATACTTTAAATCAAAAGAAATCGCAACAGATATAACAAATAAACATAAATCCATCAAAATAGCTAACCTAATTGCCGATAAGAAAACTAATATCTAACGCTAAAAGAATGATTATACACGTACCAGCCTATATTCCACATAGAAAAATCAACGAAATCCTAAAACTGAATAATATTGAAACTATATCGGAAATAACACACATAAAAATAAGTAACAACCCCCTCATCTCACACATCAATAGTGGACGCAGACAAGTCTACATAACACCCAAAAACGACGAAAAAATCCCAGATACATTAACCATAGAATATAACGGAGAGCAATGCAGAATATTTCTTACTACTGAGCAATGCGAAATATGCAGGCGTCACGGCCATACCAAGGAAAACTACAGAAACTCAGCAAATACATCGCAAACAGAAAATTATATCAACCTAAATGCACTAAATAATCCAATAAAAGAAACTTCACAATCAGAAAAAATAAATAGCAGCGAATTAAACACCCAATCAATCGAATCCAACTTAGAAATGGAAACAATAGAAATTCAATCGGTAGAAGAAGAAATACTAAGCACAAAAGCACAAAACAACACAAAACCCAAACAAAACCATAATGAAACCAAAACAGCAGACTCACAAAAAATAACCAACAAACGAACCCTGCCCTCGAGCTCTAGTGAACTCTCACCAGAAATCACAAATAAAACAGTGCAAGAACCATTTAAACAACCATTAACACAAATAAACCCTCCCTCTAAGAAACAAACATTAGAAAAAGCTATAGAAGAACACCACAAAAAGAAGCCGAACAAAAAAGCTAAATCAAATGAAATCGAAACAACACTAACCACAACAGAACAACTCACTCCAATAAAGGAAGAGATCAATAAAAACCCCACCAACTATAAGTTCACATATGAACAATTTGAAGACTTTTATAAAGAAATTAACACGTCCATTAGTCCCCTTGAAACAGCTAAACAATTCGATCTGGATATTGATCACATCAAAACAATCCTAAAGGACTTCAGAGTTATCCTTCAAAACGGCAAAACAAAAAATAAATTTACACGAATAATAACAAAATTAGACAAAGCCCTGAGAAAAGAAACTAGCGATGCACTCTTCTCATCATCAATCCAAGATTGCAATTAAAAACAAAAATAATAAACAAACCCAAAACAGAAATACATAAAAACATAAAATATGACAAATAATAACCAAATAGCAAAAAATGTAAAAACCATAATACAATGGAACTTAAACGGATTTTACAACAGATTGACCCATTTACAAATATTAATAAACAAAGAAGATCCACAAATACTATGCCTTCAGGAAACACATCTAAAGGAGAATAAAAAAATATCATTAAAGGGCTATAAAGAATATTCTAAACATAGACAAAATCAACAGCATGCCAGTGGAGGAGTCTCTGTTTTTGTATCAAAAAATATCCATTCAGAAAGCATAAATTTAACAACGAATATTGAGGCAGTAGCTGTCACAGTCTATTTACCATTAAAAATACATATATGCAACATATATCTGCCACCAAACAAACCAATGACAACAATAGAGCTGCAAGACCTACTGAACCAACTTCCTAAACCATTTTTAATAACAGGAGATTTTAACGCACACAACAAAATATGGGGATCGAAACATACTGATAAACGGGGAAAAATTGTTGAAGAATTACTATTTCAATCAAATAAAATGGTAATCATGAATAAAAATCAACCCACGCATTTCAATTCCTCAAACAACACCTTCAGGAACATCGACTTGACCTTTACAACAACCCAAATAGCACCCATCATTACATGGCGTCCACTGGAACATCTGTATGACAGTGATCATTATCCAATCTCAATAGAAATTAGGCAAAAAATTGAAGCAAATTCTACAACAACAATAAATAAATGGAAATTTGAAACTGCAGACTGGGAAAAGTATACAAAACTAACCTCTCGACTAACATCCCTAAACCCATATGAAGAGAAAGATATTAATGACTCAGTCGCAAAACTAACATCAATTATAAATGAAGCAGCAAACGAAACAATAACCAAAATAAATAAAATATATCCTAGAAAAAGAACAGTTACGTGGTGGAATCAACAATGCAAAGATGCCCTAAAAATTTAACAGATACAAAAAAACAGGATCAATAAACGACCTAATAGAATTCAAAAGAAAAAGAGCAATTGCAAGAAAAATCATAAAAACACGCAAAACTGAATCATGGCAACAATTCGTACAATCAATTGACACAAACACCACAAGTAAAGAAATGTGGAATAAAATAAAAGCGATAAAAGGAGTAACCAAAAACTTTAGTATTCCTGCATTAAAAGACAACAATGTGATTATTACAAAGAAAGATGAGATTGCTAACATCATAGCAAAAACTCTCGAAAAAACATATTCAAATGAAACATATAATAAAGAATTTATTAAATATAAAAATGACACTGAAAGAAAACTCATTATCAACCCAGGTGAAAGCCAGGATCCAGTAAATAACCAAATCACCATGAAAGAACTTGAAGAAAACATCAACAAAAATAAAAACACCAGCCCAGGACCAGATAACATTCCATATACATTTATAAAACACCTATCTATATCAGCAAAACAATCACTTCTGAATATATTGAAGTGATATTTTTTATATGTCAAAAGAATAATTATGAAAGTTGAATTTTGCGAATAACTTAGTATCACTTCTTAAAATATTTAATTTATTCTTTTCAAATTTTCAATAATCGTCGGCACATTAAATTTTAGATAAACATACCCATCTGCCTTGGTATCACAATTAATTTTTCTGTTACAATTAAAACCAAACAATCAAAATCACATCCTTTTTGTAAATTTATTCTTTAATCGTCATAAATATCAATTTTCTAAAATTTTACGGACTCCCTCTCAATTCACGTCCGTAACGTCCGCCATTTTTCAAAAAGCCCCCTTACTCTTCTCCGCTAGTTGGCGTCAGGTCTGCCAACTCGCGGAAATTTCAAAATTTAAATTAAAAATTAAATAAAATTCAAATTATAAAAAACGTTCCACGACAACACCCCCCTAGATTTGATTGTCAAAATCCGGATTTTTGCAATCAAATCTAACAATTTGTCGTGCAGCTGTTTAAAAAAAACATTTACAAACTAAGAAACAAAATCAAATTAGCTATGTACAAAATTTTACAAATTCAAATTAAATTATTTTCAATATCAATTATTTATAAATCACAAAAAAAAACTCTCTACATCTTCAATCAAGGTTTCAAAATAAACCTAACCCATAATTATTCAAAATCAATTAAATCAAAATCATTCATTAGCGAATTACAAAATTATCAAAAGTGAATGATTTCTAAAATTACAATATTCATACCAAGCAATTATACACCCGTTAAGGCGGGGATAAGTGAGACAGAAAATGTATAGTACTCTTTCTCTCATGCACATGGGAGCGCATAGGAAACAAAAATCAACATAACGTCGTAAGAATTTTCAAAACGAAACATAATTTCTTGATTGTTTTTCAATTTTTAGAATCTTAAAGCTTCAACCACTGTTCTAAAGAAAATTTCTAGCCGATCGGATAATTACTTTTAAAAATACGAAAGTTTTCAAAACAGCCGAAAAATAGTTGATACAATTTTACACAGATTTTATTTTTTTTAAAAGTCGTTTTAAATCAGATCGTCTTAAAAATTCCTTTAGAACAACCGCAAATATATCATCCTTCGATTGAAACTAAAACATTTAAAAAATTCGGTTTATTTTCGAAGCAACCTTCGACGTTTCGTCAAATAATTTTCTGATTTATTTCAATATTTTTATTTGCGCAAATTTGATTAAAATTTACAGATTGCGAAAATTTTAGTGGAGCTTTAGAAAAGCAGAGAGCGCTGTATTTTTAAATGACTTTTGTATAATGAATATTGTATAAGAAATAATTAATCTCCAAGATTTTTTATTATAAATAACTAAGCAATAATATTTTGGTATAATTAGGCTAATAAAAATGTTACAATTTACAATTATTATTCTAGTTTAGCAAAGACGAACAATTTTTTTCTTGAAAACAAATCAAGAGACCTGCAAAAAGGTTGTTGGGATTCACGTTCAATTTTTAAAACGCAACTATCGGTTAGTAAATAAAAGGGGAGGAGCTTATGTTTCCCACTAATAAAATCACAACCTTAACTTCCATCTTTTGGATTTCCATAAAATTATCCCCTCCTTAAAAGTTCTCATGTCCAAAATTATTCCAATCGTCTGCGATTTCCTTTTAATTTTTCCTATGTGCCCAAATATTTTTTTCTTGATTCTACCAAATTTTCTTTTGTGTCTAAGTTTCATTGGCTTGCTTGGTTCAAATTTTCCTTTCATTTTTGGTTCATGTATTCTTCCATCCATAAATCTGTTGACCAGACGCGTGTCGACGATATCCTCTGTGCTCTCCTCCATTATGGGGTCCTTTTCAACTTCCTGAAAGCTTTTGTCCATTATCGGTCCATCATCGATCACCTGTGACTGTTCCCTTCCCATAGCTTGCTGCTCATTTCCTTCATCTTCTTTTTGGTTAATCTTTGATATTATTTTGTGTACTTCCTTCGTATTTAAATTTCCTAGTGTTTGATTATTTGTATCTTTTATTGTCGATATCACTTCACTGTTATCTTTATCTAGTTTTTCGCTTATGTCTTTAAACAACTTTTCCCGACCTTTTTTTAATTCTTCACTGTTCTTTAATATCTTCCCCAACATCCTTATCATCGCATCTACGGTTTTTTCCTTCATTTTAATCCAACTAGGGTCAAAAGTCGGTTCCTGTATCTCGCAGCCCCACGTTGGGCGCCAGTTGAAGTGATATTTTTTATATGTCAAAAGAATAATTATGAAAGTTGAATTTTGCGAATAACTTAGTATCACTTCTTAAAATATTTAATTTATTCTTTTCAAATTTTCAATAATCGTCGGCACATTAAATTTTAGATAAACATACCCATCTGCCTTGGTATCACAATTAATTTTTCTGTTACAATTAAAACCAAACAATCAAAATCACATCCTTTTTGTAAATTTATTCTTTAATCGTCATAAATATCAATTTTCTAAAATTTTACGGACTCCCTCTCAATTCACGTCCGTAACGTCCGCCATTTTTCAAAAAGCCCCCTTACTCTTCTCCGCTAGTTGGCGTCAGGTCTGCCAACTCGCGGAAATTTCAAAATTTAAATTAAAAATTAAATAAAATTCAAATTATAAAAAACGTTCCACGACAACATATAACTATATATGGAAAGAAAATCAATATCCTGATGATTGGAGAGAAGTAGTTGTGATACCAATTCTAAAAAAAGATAAAACACCAACAAATCCTAACAATTACAGACCCATAGCACTATCATCATGCCTTGCAAAGTTACTAGAAAAAATAGTAAACAAGAGACTGACGTGGAAACTGGAAACAAATGATCTTCTGACAAAAAATCAATCAGGTTTCAGAAAATTACACACAACAACTGATCAAATCTTAAATATAGAATCTGAGATACATGAAGCATTCATAAATAAAGAACACCTAATATCAATTTTCTTAGACATAGAAAAAGCATTTGACAAAACCTGGAGACACCCGCATCAAGCTAGCGCCGCCACTTTTTCAAAATTTAAAAAAAATATATGGAGAATTTGTGGCTAATTTGTGGCTAATTAGTTGCCGCAATCGCGAATTAATCGCTCTTACCGTTCGGGAATTACAGCCGTTTGAGTGGTGGCGGCGCTAGCTTGATGTCAAGCTAGCGCCGCCACCACTAAAAACTTACTAAAAATAAAAAATAAATATATAGGAATTTGTGGCTAATTTGTGGCCAATTAGTTGCCGCAATCCCGAATTAATCGCTCTTACCGTTCGGGAATTACACCCATTTGAGTGGTGGCGGCTCCAGCTTGACATCAAGCCAGCATCGCTACCACTAAAAACTTACTAAAAACAAATGAAGTAAATGGGAATTTATGCAACTAATTTGTTGCCAAATTTATGAGCCAAATACTTAATAATTATAATAAGTAGTTATCTCTTGCCATTTTTAATAATTCAGAAAAAGAGGAAAATAAAGATTAAAATTTTAAAAAAATCATAAATTCAATATTTTATGGAAAAAAACAGAAAGTAGGTACAAATTAGTTTACAAAATATTTCTCAGTAGGCAGAGACGGTTCCAAGAGAAACTTTTCGGGGGCTAGCAGTCCTGAATTTTCCAAGTAGATTCTACCAACTTTGCCTAATTTACACAAACGGAAGGTCCCCCTCAAGGGGCCGTCCCTGTCAGTAGGGACACTAGCATCCAAGGCCGTAGTCAGATAAAGGGAGGGGTTTAAGGAATTAAAAAAGAGGTTGGCATATGGCCGTATTTTTCACTTTTCTCCACTTTTTTTTATTTTGAGACTCGAAATAACGATTATTATTATTATTACATAGAAAATAAGTTTAAATCGGCAAAAATTGGTTTCTGGTTTACAACAATAATTTGAAAACAATCCCTAGCGCGCTTCGCTCTAATGGTTCTCGCTTAGCTTCATTTTGATTGGAGGGATCATTCCTGCTATTAGGCCCTCGTTCAAAGTCTAGGTTAAGTATCTTATTGAGTTATCTTAGTATCAGAATTCCAAAAACAGGCACCTTAAGGTAAAAGAATGCATTACTAGGTTTATTTCTACTTATTTTTTGAAATTTAAAAATTTTCTAAAATTCTGATGATTTTTGAACTTGGCAATACAGCACCTGCATTTGGCTTCTTTGAAATTTATTAAAAAGCGATAACGGTTGTTATTAAAATTGAACTCTAGACAGATAGTAATTATTGTTTTTAAAATTAATGATGAACAATCTGAAAATAATATCATTTTAAGCGGTTCATTTCAAATGTAATATAATTTTGCAACGCCATCTAGTGGATTCTCAACAGAACTTAACCTAGACTTGAAATTTTTGAAACACGAACATCAAAGACGCCGACACGAAGTGTTCCTACCTAAAGCCTCAATTACACGAGTATAGTGACTTGTACAAGTTACTAAAATCCAGTACTAAAAGCTAATGATTTAAAGGAAAGTTGTGTTTACATGGTAATAGTAGCTTGTTCAAGTTAGTAGTGTTTTAAACAATGAATTCGAAGTGTCAAATCACTATTCGGCCAGGAAACACTAGAACGCCTGCTAAAACGAGATGTTTACACGGGTTTAGTATTTAGGAAAGTGGGAGTGGGGGTAGTACTGGCTCAAGTAAATAGAATTGTTTTCTATTCACTAAACTGGAATTGTTACTAAAACCAGCACTGGAATTTAAGCGCCAATTACACGAGGATAGTGACTTGTACAAGTTACTAAAATCCAGTACTAAATTTTACTACTGTCTTCGTGTAAACAAGTATTTTAGTACTAAATTCTAGTGCTGGTTAAAACCAGCACTGGAATTGTTACCAAAGTAACAATTCCAGTTTTCCAGTAATTCCAGTACCAATTCCAGTAACCGTGTTACTAAAGTAACAATTCCAGTTTAGTGAATAAAAAGCAATCCTATTTACTGGAGCCAGTAGTACCCCCACTCTCACTTTCCTAAAAACTAAACCCGTGTAATCATATCGTTTTAGCAGGCGTTTTAGCGTTTCATGACAGAATAGTGATTTGACACTTCGAATTCATTGTTTAAAACACTACTAACTTGAGCAAGCTGCTATTACCATGTAAACACAACATTCTTTTAAATCACTTGCTTTTAGTACTGGATTTTAGTAACTTGTACAAGTCACTATCCTCGTGTAATTGAGGCTTTAGTACTAAAATACTTGTTTACACGAAGACAGTACTAAAATTTAGTACTGGATTTTAGTAACTTGTACAAGTCACTATCCTCGTGTAATTGACGTTTAATACTTTCAGTACGAGGCTTAAGTTTTAAAGTTGTAATTTTTAATAAGTACATTAAGGCGTAACGCGAACATTGGGAAAAATAAGAACGTAAGAAACAGTCATGAAATCGAGTGGTAGGCCGCAAAAGCTTAATTTTGAATTATTGATAAAATGTATTAAAAAATTTAAAACCAAATAATATTGCAAAATAATAAAATTGCTTCAGGGTGGGAGGCAATTAGCAAAGACTTGGAATATATTGTAAAGGCCAACACTATTTATGCAATGATAATTTGTAACAGAATTTATATAATAGGACCCAAAATACCCACTAAATAATATCCATCTTCAAATATTAATAATAATTTCATTATACTAATTATTATTATTATGTTGTTTTTTATGTTTTTTGTATATTGTTCTTTTTTATGTTTTTCTTTCACTTGTAGTTTTTCTACTTTTTTGAAGCTGTACATATAAGTAGCTATAGCGGCTAAATAAATTTTTCTTTATTTTGATTATTATTATTATTATTAATTATTATGACGTCGTATAAAATAAATTATAAATAATCTTGTTTTAATAAAATTTTATTTTAGTTTATCAAAATTTCGTTTTGAGTATCAGTACTAGCTTAATATCAAACCAGGGCCGCCACCACTCAAACGGCTGTAATTCCCGAACGGTAAGAGCGATTAATTCGGGATTGCGGCAACTAATTGGCCACAAATTAGCCACAAATTCCTATATATTTATTTTTTATTTTTAGTAAGTTTTTAGTGGTGGCGGCGCTAGATTGACATCAAGCTAGCGCCGCCACCACTCAAACGGCTGTAATTCCCGAACGGTAAGAGCGATTAATTCGGGATTGCGGCAACTAATTGGCCACAAATTAGCCACAAATTCCTATATACTTATTTTTTATTTTTAGTAAGTTTTTCAAAATGGCTGTAATTACCGAACGGTAAGAGCGATTAATTCGCGATTGCGGCAACTAATTAGCCACAAATTAGCCACAAATTCTCCATATATTTTTTTTAGATTTTGAAAAAGTGGCGGCGCTAGCTTGATGCGGGTCCTGGAGACATCTCATTATACAACAAATCTCAGAATGGAAGATAACTGGAAATATATTAAACTTTATTAAAAACATACTATGCAAGAGAACATTTAGAGTAAAAATTCACGACATATACTCAAATAAAACAGAAATGGAAAATGGTATTCCTCAAAGATCACCAATAAGTGGGACACTATTTATAATCGCAATAAATAGCATCATGAAATTTATCAAAGCACCTATCAAGATTTCCATATTCGTAGACGACATTACCATTTATTTTAGAAATCAAAATCTTCAGATCATAAAGGAAATACTACAACAAGCCATAAAGGAAATAGAAAACTGGTCCAAAACAACAGGATTCAAAATATCACCCGAAAAAACAAAGGCAGTCCAATTCACAAAACTGAAAAAAAATGCTAATCAACATCCTGAAATCCTAATAAATGGAAAAAGCATAGAATACACCAAATATATCAAATACTTAGGAATCAAACTTGATAACAAACTAAATTGGAAAGAACATATAAACTATCTAAAAGCAAAAACTACCCAATCAATCAACATACTCAAAATTATATCAAACAATAAATGGGGAACAAAACGAGACACATTACTGAAAATCTACAAAGCCACCATCAGATCACAATTAGACTATGGATGCATCATTTATTCATCAGCCCAAACAAAATTGCTAAACCAACTTGAAACGATACAAAACACATCTCTTCGAATAGCATTAGGAGCTTTTCGAACATCACCTATAGAAAGCCTGCAATGTGAAGCCTCAGTACCACCTTTAAAAATACGAAGAGACATGTTGGCTATAAAATATGCAATGAAGGTAAAAAGTAACCCCTCACACACATCATTCAACAATGTAATATCACATAGAAATACACTAAGATACAATCAATATCATAAATATCCTAGACCACTCCACATAAGAATAAATAATATTATGGAAAAATACTCATACCAACTCCCAAAGATAATGAAAATAAAAAATAAAAAAATTGAACCCTGGACCACAACTGAAATAAGTATCAATACAAAATTAAACAAACACAAGAAAAATACAACCATTAAATCCATATATCAAGCTGAGTATGACATGGTCCTTAATAATTACACAGGATACAAACATATATTCACAGACGCCTCCAAAAAGAATGAACTTGCGGGTTGTGCTTTCATGCACGAAAACATGAATGAACAATATAATTTGCCAGGTGGAACTTCTATATATACAGCAGAAGCTACAGCTATCTATCAAGCTCTCAAGTATATAATTAAACACGAAGAAAATCGCTTTTTAATAATAACCGATGCATATAGCGTATTACAATCTTTAAAAAACAATGAAAACAGCAATACAATTATAACAAAAATCTGTAACATATACTACCAAATAAAACAAATTCCAAAAGACGTCATTTTCATATGGGTACCATCATATATAGGAATACCCGGAAACGAAATCATCGACAATCTTGCAAAAGAAGCGATCAATAATCCAAACGCCAAAATCAAAATAAGTATGTGCATTCCCGAAGCATATAACATAATAAAAAATAAAATATATACAAATTGGCAAGAAAATTGGAATTATACCAACCAAAAACTATATCAAATCAAAAAACATATCAAACCATGGACAAAACAGAACATATTCGATCGAGCAACAGAGACTGCACTAACAAGATTAAGAATAGGACATACAGTAATGACACACAGTTACAAAATGTCAAGAGAAGAACCACCACAATGTACAATGTGCAAAACAACCAAAACGGTCAAGCACATAATAATGGACTGCCCAATATACAGAAAACAGAGAAAAGAATGCAAGATCCCTCAAAATCTTGAAGAAGCACTAAACCCAGAGAAAAACAATATATATAACACCATTAAATATCTGAAAAAAATCAACATACTAAAACTAATCTAATAACATGTAACAATATAAATGTAAAAAGTGCTAATAACCTAGTAGTTGATGCACTATAAAATACCAAATAAAAAAAAAAAAAAGAATCAAAATGGCGTGGCGTCCCTTTTCGACCTTGATAAAAATTATTATCTCTGATATTACAAATTTTTCTGTTTTAGCTATTTCTTCCTAAAACTTAACGAATTCACTACTGTACACTACAGAAAACGCACTTTGGAGCATGTAACTGATTTTCACTCAGTTATAAATCAAATTTTTAATTAAACAGCGCAAATTAATTGCACAACTCAAAAATGTGGTCTCCTATCCGCTCGGATATCGCTGGAGAGGGGCCGCCAACTTTTCAAAAATTTATAATTTCGTAAGTATTATCAAAATGTACAGAATGTTGCACATATTCTTGATTGTCTTTTGTTTTAGATTTTCACTCCGTAGCACGACACAAATGAATTCACTGATTTTAAAGTTTTTATAAAAATACAAAAATGTGTTAAGTAGTGTTATAAGTAATAAATTTAGCCAATATTAAGCATTCCTTTAAATAAAACTTGCTAATTTGCAGACATAAACAAATTTATATGACCGCGATCTAACATGTCGGGGCAACCCAACGAAAAATCACCACAGTATGTATCAACAAACACGAGACCATATATAACATTTGCTGTAACTTACATGAGTCAATTCAATAATAAACCATCAAAACGACATTGGATAGGTGTTAAACATATACTATGTTATTTAAAGGGGACTACGAATATGAAATTACGATACACAAATTCAAGTGATAAGATTATAACATATACTGACGCAGATTGGGGAAGCGATATCGTGGATAGGAAGTCTTATAGTGGAAATATAACAACACTTTCAGGTGAAGCCATTAATTGGATGTGCAGAAAACAAAGATGCGTGGCCCTTAGTATAATGGAGGCCGAATTTGTTGCATTAGAATAGAATAGAATAGAATAGTCTTTATTAGAAAAGTTACAGTTACAAAGTGTAGAATTTTAAACACAATTTTACATGATGCTCCTAGTGGGTCTTCTAAATGGTGAGGATCAACATTGCTGCTGTTTTTCATCCTAGCCAAGATTTGTCATCACTGGGTGATTTGTCCATTTGAAATCGTTCACTTTATAGTATGCTTCGCTTACCAGGTGCTTGCGTATTTCCCTGGTAAAACCTTCTTCGTTTAGATCTCTAACCAGTGTTGGTAATCTGTTATAAAGTTCCGGTGCAAAGTAAAGTGTTGAGTTCCTCGATTTTGACAGTCGAAGATGCTTTGTGTACATGTTTGTTTTGAATCTTGTGTCGTGGGCATGAACCGAGCTGACTAGATTATATCTACTCGAGTTTCGTTTAGCATGCAATAGGCACCCTAGGATGTATTGGGATGGTAGTGTTAGAATACCAAGCTCCTTAAATTTGCTTTTTACATCCGAACGATAAGGCATCCCTTCTATGATTCTTATGGCTCGTCGCTGCAGTTTAAAAATTCTTTCCATATGGGTCGAATGCCCCCATGCCAGTAATGCGTAACTTGCAGTTGACTGTATCAGAGCGTGATAGGCTGTCAAGCAGACTGATTTTCTCACGTGTTTTACCAATCTTCTGAGTAAGAAGATATTCTTGCATATTTTGCGACTTGCTTCTTCAACGTGTGTTTTGAAATTTAGAGTTGGATCTAAATACACTCCTAGAAAAGTGACACTCCTTGGGTTTTCGTAAGTGTGCTTTTTTAGTGTAAAAATCATTGTTTGGGTCTTTTCTACATTTAGGCAGAGTTGTTTTCCTTCGAACCATTGTTTAAGGTTTGTCTTGTTTTTTTCCATGTCTTCTACGATACTTTCTATATCGTTATTTTTGTCGAGGATTGTTGTATCATCTGCGAACAGTACTAGCTTATTTTCAGGTGATATTACCGAGTCTATATCGTTTATATATATTAAAAATAACAATGGTCCCAGTATTGAGCCTTGTGGTACACCGCTTGTGTTTTCTTTGAATTCTGAGAATTTCCCTTCGTATACGGTACTCTGTTTCCTATCTGTGAAGTAGCTTTTTAATAGTTTTAACTCTCCACTTTGAAGTCCATATTGTTCAAGTTTATTTATTAGTAGTTTGTGTGACACACAGTCAAAGGCTTTGGAAAGGTCGCAAAAAGTTGCTCCAACATATTTTTCATTTTCTATGCCTTCAATCACATATTCCATAAACGCATTTATCGCTTCGGTGGTCGACTTTTTCTTCCTAAATCCAAATTGGTTTTCACTCAGCAGGTTATTTGATTCGAGATAGTTTCGAATTCTAGGATTTTCGATATTACTGGTATTAATGATATAGGCCTATAATTGCTGGTATCTGTCACTTCTCCTTTTTTGAATATTGGGACGACCTTTGATACTTTCAAACAGCTGGGATAAACTTGTTCTTGTATGCATCCATTTATCAGTTTAGTAATTGGGCCAATCAGTTGGTTTGCAACACTTTTGATTAGTTTTGGGCTCATGTTATATATGTCCTTGCTGTCCTTGTTTTTCAATTTATTTATTGCGTCTCTCACATTTACTAGAGATACTTCACGAAAGCGAAACGTTTTCTCAGTTTGTCGATTTGCATGTGTTGGTTTGGGTATGTTGTAGTTTTTTAGGTGAGCGGTGATGTTGTTCGCTGCATTTACAAAGTAATTGTTTAAATCGTCCGCTTTGATGTCTATCATCTTGCTCGACTCGACTTTTGTATGTGTTCTGTAGTTATTTATTACATCGCAATATGCTTTTGGTTTATTGACACATTTTTTTATATGATTTGCATTTGCCAGTTTTTTTGATTTTTTTATTTCTGTTCGGTATTTTTGCCTGCAAGATCTTAGATGTTCTTCATATCCTGGTGCCCTGTAATCGCTTTTGACATTTGAGAGGCGTATGAGTTCCGTTCTCATCTGTTTTAGGTTATCAGTGAACCATGGGATACCAGCTCTCTTTCTTGTTTTGGTTTTGATTAGAGGAAATGCGAGGTGTGACATGTCTACTAGTGTATTCATAAAACTACCAAATTTTTGCTCTATACTTATCGACGATTCGATGAAGCTCCAGTCGTGATCTTCCAGCAATTGGTATAATATGCCTTGTCCATGTAGGGTCAGAGGTCGATGTAACTTCTCGTTTCTCTTTATGTCGTCTGGTTTCATTTTGATTTTGATTTTAGCTTCAACCGCGTAGTGATCACTTAGTTGAAGATTTAACACACTTGTCTCATAGGTTAGTAACCCTTCAAAATTTACGAAGATGTTGTCTAAGCATGAATCCTTTCTTGTATTTTGGAAAATTTCTTGAGTAAATCTGTGAGATAGTGTGAGATCTAACATCTGCTGCTTTCTTGTGTTTTCTTTGATGAAGCTGCAAAGGACAGTTTATGGATGACAGAATTGACAAATGAAATTGGAATACGGGGTTTGCGAAACGAACCGTCTATTATAAAAATAGATAATCAAAGCGCCATAAAAGTTGCCGAAACCAATACAAGTTCAGACAAAAGCAACACATACAATTGAGATTGTTCCACGTACGTGACTATGTCCAAAGGAATAAATTGAAATTAGAGTACATCCGCACAGATGATAATTTGGCGGATCAACTAACGAAGATATTACCCGAAGAAAAATTTAAAGAACATCTCAGGAAATTAGGAATCAAATAGATTCAGGGGGGATGTTACACATAGTTAAATTTTAAGTTTATAGTTGTAGTTTAAAAGGTTAAAAATAATTAATAGTTTTGAATGAACAATAGTAATAAAAATTAAGAGTGGTATGCGTAATCGGATAGAGGCTGGTTTTCAAAGAGACGGGGAAAGACGGGAAAAACAAAAACTTATTGTAAAAGAAACGATAGTAAGAATATGGGGTAGACGGTGTAAAGAAGTGTGTGTTAAAAAGTTGCAAGATCAAATTGGAAAAATTTAGTGAAAAACGGTAACGGGAAGTGACTTAGGACAAATAGGTGTAAAAGACAAATAAAGCGACGCGCGTAATTATAAGTGTAAGACAGTATAAAATTAAATATATAGTGAAGGAATTTTGAGATTAAAATTTTAAGGTAGGATTATTACTTTCCCCATACGTATACGTATGTATAAGGGAAAGTATTGTAATCCACTCAAAAATTAAATATCGAAATTTTGGTATTAAAATGTTTCTTATCATGTTCTGATACGATTGTGTGAATTTTAGTAACATGTTCGTCTGTATGTCAGTATGTGGTCGTTGGGGTACGAATAAAAATAGTATCAATCGCGCAGGTTGAACCGCGAAATCAAATGTCATGAAATTCGGCCATAAACATGTATCATAGTTAAACTTAGAGGCCAGCTGAAAATGGTGAAAATCCGTTGAAAATTGCGGCAATGATGAACAAAATAAAAAAAGTTCAAATGTCAATTTCTTTTAGGCCACCTTTTGTTACTGTCAATTTGACATAAGCTTTTGACGTAAACGCCATCTATGGGGAAAGTTATGCGATGTCTACAAAGCCGATTTTTTTTTATTCAAATTCATACGCAACGAAAAATACTGCGGAATTTAAAATAGAACTTGCATGCCAAAATTTTTAAGAAGTTCTAACATCTTCTACGATTTCTTTTATCATTATATCCCTACATATTGGTTCTACAAAATTTTTAATCTCATCCTTTTTGATACTATCGTGATCAATAGTATGTATTTTTATTGCAAGTTCGTTTAGTTTTTGTTGAGAATCTGTGTGTGCTTTTTCACAGTTCCCAGTGATTAAATCTAATCTTTTGTTAATGTCTTCGAGTATTTTATTATTTTGTTCGAATTTGTCATTTAAGTTCTTTTTAATGTCGTTTGAAAATTTTTTATTTTCATTTTTGATCTCCTCAAAATTCAAATAATTCCATCATTTTTTTTATTGTTGGAGTCATCTCTTCCCCATGTATTTCTGAGCCTATTTGCGTACTATTCGCATCGGGAACAAAATTTGGGCTACCCTCGATACTTTGTTGTCTTCCTTGCGACATTATAACATTGGTGTATTTTATTTGTCGAAATAATAAATTTCTATAAAAGTTTCATTTCTGTATAATTTTCGTTTTTTAATATTTTAGTTTTCAAAAGTAAATTTTTTAATTTCAATTTTAAACAAAGTTTGGTTTCCTTGATAAATTCTTCTCCTTATCGCAATTGCTTAGCACATTTTACCATGCAAAACTTTTTAAATGGCTGAATTTTTCTAAATTTTATTTGTAATTTTAAATCTTACGGTTGCAGCGTCATTAAACTGAATATCTAAAGGTTTTACTTCTCTGGTATCCTCTCACTTGATCGTTCATTCCTTCGATCCCTGGTTTCGGTTTCCAAATAAATGCGATAAATTGTTCCAAAAATTATATCCCTGGTTTCGGGTCGCATCCAAATTTTAATTAATATTTATTACCATAAATCAATAAAACCAAAATCTTCATAAACTCATAAACTCACACTTTTTATTTTAAAAATAAATCAGATTTTTAAACTCAATATGCCCAAATATGTACTCAAAACTGGAGCGTTTATCAACGCGTCCACTCACGTTGACTTTCGGCATCCAAAAAGCTCATTTTCACATTCAACAAATACCAACATAAACAATTTTAAAATAAACACAACTTCTACAGAATGAAACAAAACATTTTACAAATTTTCACATAACTAAAATAAAACTACCCCCTACACAATTTTATAAAAAAAATACATGACAATATATCGGCGACTGTCCTGTATTTCCGTCGCCCGCAGATATATCGGTCGTTCGTCGGTATTGTACGGATATCTGCGACCGATAAGGATATTTCGGTCAGTCTCTGTACGGCAAATCGATTTTATAAATTTGTCCGAAATATATGACATTAGTCCATGGAGCATGAATAACTCGATGTCACATATATCGGTCAGCCGTCTGTGTGCCAAATTTGTATGTGGCAGATATATCGGTCATCCGTACTGAAAGGGTTAAAGAATTTAAGCCTGTGCCATTTGCTTCATTATGTTCTGGGCTCTTTGATATTTCATACTGTATATTATCTTTATAGCTTTTTACCTCACTATGTAATATTACAATGGTTCATGACTTCTACTTATTAAGAAAATTACATATTTTCAACTTGACCACAAAGTAAAATGTGCAAAAAGAGGGAATGTCAACCAAATATATACCCATACAGCATAGCAAATAAATTTTTATAACTGAACTTAAGTTTTATTTATAAAAAATACAAACTAAAAACACATGAAAATATTTTGTTTAATTCATTTTATGTTCTCTTTGGTTCTTTGGTATTAGGTTCTGGCAACTTTTCCATTTTTTTTCGTAATAGTATTAATACCGCGTGGACATAACTCCTTTTTGCTTTGTACGAATAATTTTCAAACCTTTATAACTCCAGACTAAAATTATTTTTTCTTATGACAAATATGTTGCTTGATAGTATTCACTTTAAGCTACTAGATAGAGCAAAAATCTAATTTTTTCATTTTACTGACTTATCGCCTTCTTCCCCTGTACCCTTCATATACATTACACTAATGTTTAAAAAGTATGACATGCTGATACAATATATAATAGCTTAATTACCTGAGAAAGTATATAAATTTTAACATAAAACGAGACAAACTTCAAACATACGCTGCTAACACAAATATTGGATCACGCTGACAAAACTCAAAAATAAGTCTGTACATGAACAATAGAATATTTTGCCTAGAATACAGAAGTTCAAAATTTGACTGCAAGCTGTCACCAGCAAAAAGCAAATAGTGTGCGTCATTTGTCCGAAATTACCCAGCAGTCCGAAGTTATACCATTTTACGGTACGTCAGTACTCGAAAGCTTACAATTTAAACTTATTTAAATTCGTTTTATTAACTTGTTTATCGTATAATTTTTATTAATAGGTATATATTTTTATAAGTTACGATATTTAATCAATTATTAAGAGTAACAGAAATTATATTTTATTTGAACTAAAATTATATATTTGTCTACGTGTACTCCTCCATAATTATTTATAAAATATTAAATAAAACCACTCAGTGGATGGATATGATCTGCGAGTTCCATATTACAGAAATTGAAACAAAACTAACGATTATTTCGCTATTTTCACAATCTTCCCAAATTTTGTATTTTTAAAATTAACATCAAACCAAATTCCAAACACTTCCTTAACCCGGCATCACCCAGGTGAAAATTTTGTGCGGCAAAACCCAGGTGGGGTTTTGAGACCTTGACTATAAAATTATGAAATAAATATCGTTTTGAATTTTTCTTGTGGTTTTTGTGCAAAAGTGTAATAATCATACATATAACTTACAAAAAAACACACAAACTTCATAAGAACACTACATTTATTGACTGAATAATTGTTAAAAATAAAATATTAGAAACAGTAAAAAAATGTTCAATTTAAACAGTCTTTAACTGGTGTGGCAGACAAAAGAAACATATTTGGCTGCAATTTTCACATAAGAAATGTAGGTGCTCTAAACATAAGAATGTTTCGCACTGCTCATAGGTGTACTTCGACTTTCTATCTCTGTTCCTGGGACACTTTTGCCTAACACACTAGCAATTTTACATTACTGCAACTGTAAAAACTTTATAACTTTACAACCCGGGTGGGGTCTCTCAGACCTTGAGGCACTTTATCCTGTTATCACTCGACTGGAGGTCAACTTGAGACTAAAAGCCCCTATATGTCATCTTTATAAATATATTTCAGGAAGCTATAAATAACCAGAAACACATGTGCGATGTAAACTAAAAGTTACAACCTAGTTTAGAACACGGGTGGTCTAATAGACCCCACCTGGGTAATGCAGGGTTAACACCTTACGACATTATTCAAAACTTCGGCAATTTATTTATATGCGCTTATAAAAGTTAACGTGGGTATCTATTGCGTTGAATTTCTCCAATATTGTAAATGTAAATTCTAAAAATGTGAAAGTTGACAAAATTATTATAAAAAACTTACAAAATAAACATACCTGGAATGGTCCGATAAATTTAAAATGATGTTGCTTTATCTCGTAAGAGATTCAAATTGAAACTGGTTTTTCTCGATGAAGACTGAAGTTCAGTTATAGTCGGGTTTTTACCCTTCCGGAGAGCAGGCTTAAATACATCCTTCTAAAAGGCCAATGATTCATTGGTATGAAGGGATTTCTCCTGTTTTTAAACATTAGTGTATTTAGTCTAGCATTTTTACAATGTTGTATAGTTACGAGATTGTTTTACTTTTTTCCAACAAAATCATAATAAACGTAAAATTTCTTGATGTTACACCACTTTCTCAAATCTCAACAGGAGGAACATTGCGATTGTAGTGATTCAGTGATTGTATGGATTGTACAGGTAATAGATAAATTATAAGAGATGGTTTAATTCTATAGGGAAACATGGTAACACCGTTTGGCGCGACGTGACCGGGGGTATAATGAACTATTTATTAAAGTTCACAATCAATGATTTAAATTTATACTGTAACGTAGTTTGGATTGCTGCAGACCGTGTCGCTCATGTCGCTGATTTAAGTTTTGTAGTGTGAGCTTGCGTAGTGGAAGTTTTTACTGGTTCTTTTTGTAATTGCCGCCAATTTTGCAGGTTATTAGTAGCTGTCATGGTGGTAGCTGTCATAAGTTGCCGTAAGTGTTACGGAGTTATTCTGTAACTCATAAGGGATCCCTTACGTAAAGGAAACCTTTACGCAAAAGACGAACCTATTCTGTAACTATAAGGGATCCTTTACATAAAGACTCTCCTTACCTGACAGATCTCTATGAAAAGGATTCCTTTATGTAAAGGAATAGGTTATTCTGTAATATTTCCTTTTCATAATGAATCCTTTGACAGTGTGAAATCGGTCCTTTACGTAAGGGATGGTTCAGTAGGTGTCATAAAGGAAAAGTTAGAACGTTTGTCATGTGTTGTTAATATAAAAAAATATAATTATAACGTATTTGAATTGATAATTGTAAAAATGAATATTATTTTGAATGAAATTTGAAATTTGAGAGATTTCAGTGATCCATTTTCGATAAGGGAAGAAGAGTTTAAGCGATATTATCGTTTCACTAGAGAAGTTGCTTTTGAACAGTTAGAGCCTCATTTACGAACTCCAAATAGTAGATGGAAGATGGAAACTGAGCTAAAACCGATAAACAAAAGGCTGACTTATTTGCAAAACATCTAACAGGGGTCTTCCAACCATTCGAGTTTGACCCCCATGAAGGAGAAAAAGAAATTTTTTAATTTTTAGATATTCCAGGCCAGCTCGAACTACCAATAACAAAATGCACAATAGCTGAGATAACAACAACGGTAAGCAAAGAATTAATAAAAAGATCAGCGGTAAAATACTAGAAGAACTCCCACATATTGGTTTACAATTCATAGCTCAAATATTCAATGCAATACTAAGGACGGGCTATTTCCCAAGTTACTGGAAGGTTGCCGAAATTATAATGATACGAAAGCCTGGTAAACCTGCTGATGACGTAAAGACATATAGGCCAATAAGTTTGCTTTCGATCTTGCCCAAAAAGTCTTTCTGAAAAGACTTCAACCCATTCTAGCTGAACAACTTATTCCAGACCTCCAGTTCGGGTTCAGAAGACTGCACGCAACTGTGGAACAAGTTCATAGACTACTGCGGAAATTAACAAAAATTTTTAAAAGAAAAGATACTGCTCTGAGGTCTTCATCGACGTAAGCCAATTCGTTTATTTTAAACTTTGTGTCCCATTATTTATAATAATAATCAACTGACTGTCAATCTATTTTGTACTCGTATACCTATTATACTACAAAATTTTCAGACACTTCTGAAACACGGATTTGTTTTGTTTTGGTTGTGTCAAAACTCAAAAGCATAAACACGAAATCTAACCAATGAAAACGCATCAGGTCAATATTACACTTTTAAAAACATTAGTTGTTTCCTTTACATAAAGATCAACCTTTATGCTAAGGGACGCCTTACTGACGAGTTACAGAATAGCTTTTCAAATGTTTCCTTTCAGCTATCTTTGAGCCGGTTGTCTTTACCTAAGGGATCCCTTACGCAAGGGAAGAGTTACAGAATAACTACCTTAGTTTGTTATGTTTCTATTAGAAGTGAGAAATTAATGGGTGCGTTTAGCGAAGGTCAGCGGCTGAGAAGTTGACTATAGCGGTTTCGCTAAACGGTACGCTGAGCAAGCGCTTACTTACAACTGTTGAGTAAACACCTCAGCGCAAAAATTTTACGCTGAGTTATTCAACTAATGATGAATTTAACACGTGACCCTTCCCACCCATCCCTTAACCTAAAAATTATGTTCTGTTTATGTTGTTACGTTGTGTCGAGTGTTTCGGGGTTCAGTTTAGTTTTATTAATGATCTTTAGCAGCACGATGGCAGGATTTATAATATCCAGATATAAAATATACACAACTTAACTTCACACTGGTACTTCACGTTTAATGTATTAAGTTGACTGCAAGCTTACCGTTTAGCGAAATGTAAATAGCTGAATGTCATCATACTCAACATAGTTGACCGATGACTCTAAGCAGCTGCTCTCACTAAACGCACCCAATGTTTTTGTTTTTTGAATTTGGTTTTTAAGTCATAAGTTACATTAAAGTAACTATAATCTAACCGCTGCTTCACAAAATAGTCTCTTGTATATTCTTATTTAAAATAATAAATTTGTTGTATTTATATTTTCTGTTGTATTTTTTACATTAGATATTACTTAACACAAGTGATTAATATTTGTTTTGGTAAATTGTTGTTAGATCCTTGCCGGATGATGATGGTGCTTCCAAAGTGCTGTTTGTGGCTACATCATTAAGTGAGTTACAATAGTTTTGTTGATGCGGTACGACTATACTCAATGTGTGTTGATTATAATTTTGTCCTGTGATTGTTTATCTCTATTTACATTTTATCGAATCACATTTAATTTGTTAACTAATTTAAAATTTAACTATGCTTTATATTTTTGCTTTACTAATACTTTCTTAATGAACCAATTATTTAGTAACTGATCAGTGACCACATTGAAAATATACATTTCTTACTTCTGTTTTTTGTGAAAAATTAATTAACTGCTAGTCTGAATGTTCATTTAAAAAATCACATGTCATACCTATTTTTTGAATTCAAATAATGTTAAAATTATCTGATTTAATTGCTTTTATTAG
Organism: Cantharis lateralis; assembly: GCA_963170105.1. Lineage (NCBI taxonomy): Eukaryota > Metazoa > Arthropoda > Insecta > Coleoptera > Cantharidae > Cantharis > Cantharis lateralis. The sequence goes on from OY720629.1 coordinate 20,150,908, forward strand.
TATTACGGGCTGGTTTCTTTTTTCTTTTTTCTTTTCTTTTCAAGGTTGATTTACATGTTTGTGCGGAGCACATCACCTGTGAGATTGTGCGGAGAGTAAGGCGTTGCGACTGTGTTGAGTTTATACTCTTTTAATCAATTTGACCTCGGCTACTGTTAGCCGAAACGACTGGTACAGCGTGCGTGTTTTGGTCTCCTTCGGGTCTGGGACGCGTTGCCTGCTGACAATTAAGATCTTCTCTTTTTTCCCTTTTGCATATTTCTGTTTCCTTGTATTGGAGTAGGCATGTGTTGGGTGGGCCTCTTGCGTCCTCGGCTGTAGGCCCGGTTGGTTTTGTAATACTTTCAACATGAGTGGGAGGGTTTTAAACGTTGCACATATTAACGTACATTCTTTACTTGCTCCTACACATTTCGATAAGTTAAAGGATCATGTTCTCCAGCATGAGTATGACATAGTTGGGGTCACCGAGACCTGGCTGAATAGTTCAGTTCCAAACGATAGTATTCACATTGACAACTACATAATAGCTCGTCGAGACCGTGATTCTCGTGGAGGTGGAGTTGCATTCTATATTCATAATTCTTTAAACTTTACTCTTCTGCACTCCTCTCTCAATATTGAACAGGTCTGGATTCTATTCTCCTTGCACGGTGTAAAGTATGCGTTTGGCTGCATATACAACCCTAATAGACTGCATCTCGACAATTTTTTTGAAGAATTTGAGATTGCGGTCTGCGAGGCGCAGAGTATCTCCGATGAGACGTATTGCTTGGGCGACATGAATATCAATATGCTGGAGCCTCATCGTGGTGAAACCATTCGGTTTCGCAATGTTCTCGATGTGTTGAATCTCTACCAGATTATTGACACACCAACACGAACTGTCTGTAATTCATCGACGTTGCTAGACCTACTTATAGTCAGTACAACCGAGAAAGTACTGCATTGCGGTACTCGGTCTGTGCATATCGCTGATCATGAACTGATTTTTTGCTCCATTATTTGTGTTAAACCTTGTAGGGTACCTCTACTTAAAACTATTCGAGATTTTCGAAATTTTAACCGAGAACTATTCCTGTCTGATCTACATGCGATTCCATTACACAATATGTATCATTTGGCCGACGTTAATGATAAACTAAGTTTCTTTAATGAAAATCTGTTAAATGTGATAAATAGGCATGCTCCCAATAAAGTTATTCGAATTACTAAGAAGCCTGCTCCCTGGTTGACTGATAATGTTCGGCTTCTCATGTCTTTACGAGATAGAGCCTTCTCTAAATTTAAACGCTCGAAACTACAACAGCACTGGCTTGAATATAAGAGATTGAGGAATCTGACTACATTGACTCTTCGAAGTGATAAACGTGCCTATTTACAATCTATCGTTGATAGTCGCAATCCTAAACAATTATGGAAAGCACTTAAAAATCTAAATGTCAAAATACCCACAAATATTGATTTGCCAAATGCACTGGCTGACTGTGATGCTATAAACAGATTTTTTGTGTCCTCGACCAAGTCGGTTGACGATGATGAACTTATTGATCACTTCAGTAGAAATAAATTCAAACCTAACACCACTAAATTCAACTTTAAACTGATTGAGGTATCTGACGTTAGCCAAATAATTTCTTCTATTAAGTCCTCTGCGACAGGTGCTGATGGGCTTAATATTTTTCTTCTTGAACTGTGCAGTCCATATATTTACCCTTTCATCACGCACATCATTAACGCATGTCTGCTTGCGGGCGTATTCCCAGATGCTTGGAAGAAATCATTGGTAATTCCTCTACCTAAAGTTAAACCACCTTCAGAGCTTTCTCATTTGAGACCCATAAGTTTATTGAGTGTCTTTTCTAAAATGGTTGAAAGGATTATGGAAAGACAGTTAAGATTACATCTGGAGGTAAACGATATCCTTCCTAGCATGCAGTCGGGGTTTAGATCTCTGCACAGTTGCACCACAGCAATGCTTGACGTAACAAGTGACATAATCAATGCTGCTGACAGGGGTAAGGCGACTCTGCTCGTCCTTTTGGACTATAGCAAGGCATTTGACACAGTTAGCCATAAGTTGCTTATTGCCATATTGAAGTTTTTCGGTGTTGCGGAAGAAGCTCTTCATCTCCTAACCGATTTCCTATCCGATAGAAGTCAGCAAGTGATTATTGGATGTAATATCTCGGAATCTCTACCTGTTTCATCTGGTGTTCCCCAGGGGTCTATTTTAGCACCTCTATTGTTCTCCATTTATGCATCACAGTTGCCGAAACTCATACAGCATTGTAGTTTACACATGTACGCAGATGATACTCAGATGTACTATTCTTTTTATCCACATGATGCAGTAAATGCATGTAGAATCATCAATAACGATCTGCACTCGCTACATACAGGTTCTAGTAAATTATCATTAGAAATCAATCCAAACAAATCTAAAGTAGTTCTCTTTGGTAAAATTCCTGATGAATTGAAAATGTCAATGAAAATTACTATGGGCGGGTCAGAACTAGTTATCTCGGAGTCAGCACGAGATTTGGGGTTGCATATTGACGCAAATCTTAGATTTAAGACGCATGTCACCAGTTGCATTCAGAAAGCGTATATGAACTTGAGGCTGATTTATCAGCATAGATATTTTCTGTCATTGCATTTAAAGAAAGCCTTATGTGACTCTCTGGTCCTATCGCATTTTAATCACTGCGATGTTGTGTATGGGCCTTGTCTTGCCTCCATCGATATTGGTAGAGTTCAGAGAGTTCAGAATGGTTGTCTCCGACTTATCTACAGTATACGAAAATACGATAGAATATCACATACCCTTGCCACAGCAAAGTGGCTTAACATGGCTAATCGACGCAAGCTTCACTCTCTATCTCTGTTTCATAATATTATTACAACAAAAAAACCGTCATATCTGTATAATAAAATCACATTCCGTACAGACGTGCATCATCTCAACTTGCGTCGAAAGATCTATTTGATCATTCCTCGTCATCGACTATCGCTATCCAAACGCTGCTATTCGCACAATATTTCTTCGTTATACAATAAATGTCCTGCTGAATTTAAAGAGCTGCCTTTGCCTGTATTCAAAAGGCGCGTTTTCGAGATGCTCTTCGCCGAGCAATGCTTACTACTACATTAGCGGATTTGCTTAAACTTCTTGTATAGAGCATTGATATTTTGTGGGAGTGCATGAGTCAGAATGCTGACCGGGGTGCAGTCGTGGCGTGGGGGGGGCCTGGATGCGCGCATGTGCCAGTCTTGGGGTTGAGTGGTAGAGCAGGCCGGTCTCTGTAAAGAGACTATTCTGAACTTCGCCCTTTCTCATGAGTTGGCTTCTCATATAATATTATTCACGACTATTATAGTACTTGGAAACGTCGTAAAAACAAGCCCATTTAATTAATTATTATATTTGAGTTAATAATTCATCTATTGTTTTTCTTTATTAGTACTGGTTGTGTAAACTGAAATAGTCAGTGTAACGTAGTATCTGTATATGTACAATGTATTGCAGCAATTCATGAGAATAAAGACATTATTATTATTATATAAAATATTGTATTATAAATCAACTATTGGTTTAAAAAAAATTTTGCTTGAGAATTTTTCTTTTCTTATTAAAAGTAAATTTACTTTTAATCAAAATTAAAAATGTACTTCTTCGCAAATGGTTATTATTTTTTATATAATAAAATCCACAACTAGTTTCGTACAACTGGTGTACATCATCTGGTGGCTACAGAAAAGAATAAATATTAACAATTAACATATTAAAAATATGATTATGCAAACCTTGAGTAATAAATTAAATAAATAGGTTTAAAATAATAAAATTATTAAAAAACTTATTTACTAAATTTGAAAATGAATTATTTGAGAATACGTATTAAAAATTTTAAAATTTTTTTGAAAAAACGTATTTTTTGAAGTTGTTTGTCAAAAGTAAGATGTCATTGGTAGTCAATGAAAATGAAATAAAAAAGTGGGTGTATATTAATTTAAAAATATGTAGTGTGTTGGTGTGTTAGATAAAAGTGTTGTATAGTGGAGTGAAATTTAATTGTTCATGTTTGTTTAGCAAAAGTTCGTTTTGTTTAGTCGCTTTTTGTATTTCATAGGATTCCCAAATTATTCTTTTTAAATATTTGTCTTCTTTATGTAAAATAATGGTTTTAGTGTGGTCAATTTGATGTTTTTTTAGTTTAATATGTTTAGCTACTTGTGAGATAGAGTTTGATCTTTCATGTTCATTAATTCGTGTTTCTAACCGTCACATGCATCAAGTACGAGTCAAAAGTCGTGGGTAGAAGCTCCGCCCAGCATACCTAGTTTGTAATCGGTGACTCATATTTTGAAATTTTAAAGTAGAATTATGGTTAGTTGCAGTGTTTGTGGGACCACTAGGTCCAAAAAAAACTATTAATTGTGGTATAACTTGGCACGAGTAAGTACTTAGAGTTATTTAAATAATTTTATAACAAAAACATTAATTTGTGAGGTTACTGACCATAATCTGCTTGAATCATTGGCGTACATATTACGAAGTAATCCTATATAATTATTTACATTAAACACCGTTTTTATAATTTATATATCCAAAAAATGAGATGAGAAAGGCTATTTAGTTGAAAAATATCAAAATTCCGGAATATTGGTCTCCAACTCGATCGCCATGCTTGTGTTCAAAACATTTTAGTGACTATGCTACGCTCCTGGCAATTATATCAACCGGCCGCCATAGCCTACCTAGTTGACTCGGACTTGGTATTCATACACTCCTTCCTCCCTATTTTATATTCTAAGAAATAAATGAAATTCACACGCATTTCAATCTGCCGCTAATTTTTTTTACTTTGTAAAACCCCCAATTGCGGCGCTGTAGTCACAATATTGTTACCACTATTTTACCATTGAATAAAGCATCTTATGGTACAGGTTATCGTCGTTTTCGTACAAAATGCAATGTTGCCGTATCTTCATTATTGAACAGCCTGACAGCGTTGTTAAGGTGAGCACCAGGGGGCTTATTCTGTAACTTTTGAGATATAGTAGTTCTCACGGAACTTTAGACCTCGTCATAATAAGCTGAATGTAGAACTCACAACTGATTATTTGCATTGACAAATGCAAATGATATGTATGACAAGGATAGGAATAAAATATTTTGTCATCTTCACGCGATGTAATGTCGACATACGTTAGAAATATTGGAATTTGAAACATTGTAAGTTAGAGAAAGACAGAAGATAAGTAGTACAACCTTAAATACACATACTGCTTAATTAAAATTTCCATTGATTTGACTTTTATTAGCAAAATGTCACGATAAGGTTATAAACAAATTTAACCTCCTATTCAGTGGCGGGCTCGTCCTATTGTTTGCAGGTTGCACAATCGCCAAAAATTACGCCATAGGAGTAATATTTAATTTAATTGTGTGTACAATACTTGATTGGCAAACGATCAAGTTATTTTGAGGTACTAAAAAAACCCTACACCTAACATTTTAGGAGAATAATAAATAGGAAAAACTTCAACCCCACATATCTAAAACATAAGCCGCCACTGCTCCAATTAATGTATAGTTTTAGGTTAGACTATGACAGCGGTTTAAATTTACCGCTTCTATTTTACTTCACAAAAAGTTATGTTTACAAACATACATTTGACTGGTGATTCTCATCTTAGTTCGTATGGTTTAGAATTATGACGAGGTCTAAAGTTCCGTGAGAACTACTATATCTCTTTTCGGTGCACTGTCTCGTTTGATGCACTTGTGCATTGTCTCTTTCAAAAAGAGACTGTACCTCTATAGATTAACGTAACTCTATGGGAGAAACATAACTTCCCAAGTAAGAGTGAGGTTAAATTAAAAGGAAGAGGTTCAAGTTACGGCAAAGGTAATTTAGGAAGTGGTTAACAGTCACAGAATAGAATATAAAAACCTTAGATAAAAACCTACTTTTTTCCGGCAAACTTTACTTTTAGGAAGTGGTCAAGTTATGAGACGCAGATTTGAAATTTAATAAATTATGATTTATTTTAATTTATTTACATTAATTTTTGTAAATTAATTGCACAATTCTGTATTATGTACAGTGACTAACAAAAATATTCGGACACTCCTATGTTCCCAATGTAAATTGCACATTTTGAAGCCGTTTTTTGTCATATAAAAATCAGTTTTACAAAATAACTTTTTAGATATTTTTTGTTGCAAATTTTATTGCCTTTAACCCTCAAAGTGCACATGGGGTGTCGGACACCCCAAATTTTTTTTGAACTCGAAGAAACAGTACTTAATTTGAAAAAATTGAATATGTTTTGCCATTAAGCATTAATTCAGGTATCTAACTGTAAGTAGCATAGGTTAGTACAGTGAGACAAGCCTCTGTATACTTACAGCAATCGCTCAAAGTAGACGTTAAAAAATTGTGGGGTGTTAAACACCCACTGTGCATTTAGTGACTGAAAAAGTGATTTTGAAGCAAATTTTTTTTACCATCATTTTATTGATTTTAGTTTAACTTTTAACGTAAGTATATCATTTGAAGTGGAATTAAATAACTATTTGTGCAACAAGTAATGAAAAGTGCCATTTTCCGTACTAGGCGTGAGATTTATATGAATGAAATATTTTTTTTTTCTATATATTTGGAAAAGAAACAAAAGAAATTTATCATTTAAATTATTACCAAGTTTAAATTATTTTAATTATTATTTATTACTTTATTTGCAATAAGCCGTTCTATTATCTATACCTACCTACTTTCTACCTAAAAAGGGTAGGAGCCATATTATAATTTTAGGGGTTTTCCAAAATTTAGGTAGGTATCTGCACAGACTGTGGGTGTGTGAAATAAAATATAATTTTAACCATTTTTTTAATAAAAATAAAACTGATAACAACTGAAAAATTGGTGTATTATTTTATCACAAAATTGACTTTTCAATCTGGCAAATAAATATCTTTTTTGAAAGTAACCATATTGCACTATTTTTTTTCCGAAAGCATAGTATTTCAAAAGTATACTCATAAATTTTTAGCTAAAAATACTTAAAATTACTTGAATTATGATTTTTTAAGTAAAAAATAGTACATTATGCACCAAGGGAATAAAGTGATCCTTTTTTGGCCTGAGGGTAAAGGTTTGTTTGCACGAGGCGTAGCCGAGGGCAAAAATTACCCTCAGGACAAAAAATTCACTTTATTCCCGAGGTGCATATACTGTTTTTTGCAATTGCGGGAGGTAAAGTACTTACTTCGACAATAATTACGAAATTTTAATTAAAATTTGTTCAATAAAGCACGTGGTTGATAGTACCAAAGTAAATGAAGCATAATTGGTTATATTATTATTGCCAACTAGAATTTTTTCACTAAAAATTTTTTCACTAAAAGGTACTAGAATGGTTCAGTTACATTTGTGCCTTTGAAGGAATAAGACGTGTCAAAAGGCTAAAACGTTGAAGTCGTTGACCATGTGGTCGCAGTATTCTATGATCAAGGCGGTCACCAAATTGGAAAATAATATTGACATCGGCAATTTCCACAAGTTATCCGCTTTTATGAAGCGGAAAAACGCAGGATATGTTCCGAAAAAATCGCGCGTCGTAACCTCTGACCACGTGGTAAAATTTTTAAAAGGGCGCCTCGTGAGAATTTTTTTGTAGCTAAAGTAAGTGCTTTTTATTTATTTACCAATTTATTTCACTGTAGGTTGCACTAATATTGGAATCACAAATTACGGTCAAGTTAACATAAATATAAATGTTACAAAAAAATGAGAATTAAATTGATAATAAAATCTGGTGACTTCTTTTTTGCCCGGCAGTAACTTCTTTTTTACCCGGCAGTAACTTCTTTTTTGCCCTAGGGCAAAAAAGTACCACTTTACACCCGCCAATCAGGGTCTAAAGTGAGTACTTTACCCCCGCTATTGCAAAAAATTGATTTTTTCAATTTTTGATCTGCAACAATTTTTTTAACAAATTTACAAATAGTAAATAGCTATGAAATCTATTCTACTTTCAAAAAGATATATCAAACTACATCAGATAATTTTTTTGGGACAAAATATTCAATAGCAGGTGTATAAAATACGTTTAAACACGTTGGGGTGCCAAACACCCACGATGCACTTTAACGTAATTTTTACCAACGATGCACTTTGAGGGTTAATTTTGTTTGTATACATTTTTCTATTTTGTTTCGCCGTTTCTGACTGATGGCGACTTAAACATGACTCTGTAAAATACAAAAATTATTGTCGTTTATATCTCGGAAACGGTGCAACGAAATAAAAAAATGAATACACATGTTTTTGTTAGTCACTGTAACTAATTCTGTAATCCAGATTTTTGTTTTTTCCGTTCAAAAATTAAACATATATTTTTAAATTTTTAAAATTTTTATAAGTATCTACTAAATAAATTAAAATTTTTTTTTGTTTTTTCATGTTGTTTTTTTAACTTTAATTAGTATGTTCTATTATTTACGAAAAAATATATAAATTCTCTGCCATCGATTGCCCATGGAATCTCGTTACCCTTCGTGACGAGCCATTTCTTTTACCACCCTCCCCATCTGCCCCTTAAGGGTTTCCGCAAGAAAATTTTATGCTTTTACGGCTAAGTGGACCCCCCCTCCCCCCTCCCCTACATATTTAAAAATCGGGGTTGTACACCTAAACCAGAATCATTCCAAGATAAATTCAAAACATTGACAACGATTGTTAACTGTCAAAAATTGACAATTATCAAGACCATCACGAATAGCACCACCATGCACTGAATATATTGACGTTGTAACACAAGATTATAAAATAGTTGATATTTTTATAAATAACTATAATTATCTTAGATTTTCGGTAAATAGAACGCAACAAAAGTTCCTCATTACTCTGGAATTACTAAAGCCCGTGTCTCACTATAAAATTTGTATAAAATCGTTTTTATACATACAATGTTATGCATACAAACAATGTAACGTCACGTGACATAAAAATATTTTTAAGCCATGTCCCACTGTATAATATTCGGTGCAAAGTTTTATACAAATAAGATCAGCTTTGACAGCTCCGTAGTTGACGTTTTGGCTTCAACAGCCAATGGGATGCTTCCTTCTTCCTTTTATAAAATTTTTAGAAACTGCTCTAAAATGAGAATTTTTATAAAACTATTTTGTGACGTCATGAAAATAGAAGCACCATCAAAATATTTTTACAAATGTCATTTTTATAAAACAATTCCGCTGTCACACTATCCAAATCGTTTTTATGCAAACTTTTATACAAATTGTTATAGTGAGACACGGGCTTAACAAACTCACACATTTTAGTATTTATCACAATTTGAAGAATTACTCACACTTTGGCAACAACGCGAAAAACTGTGTAACTAAAAATAAAAAGTAAGGTTATATATTTTATATTCCAATACTTGACCGAAGAAACATACTATAGTTATAAGAAATAGTAATTAATACCTACCTATTTAGTTTACATTTAGAATATTAAGTAGGTATTTTTCCATTTACTTGAAGAAAATGAATAACTTTCAAAATCAAGATGATGATATTATGTTTAATCCAACGTCAACGTAAGTATTGTATTAAAATAATTAGCAGTGATAATAAAAATAGAAAGGTACCGAGTATTTAATTCTAGATCAAATTTAGCTTCTTTATTTGGTACGTCTATGAATTTCCAAAGAGGTGCAGAGATTAATCTTACTTACACTGCACCTAAACAACCGAAAGCAAATCAATCGATAGAATCTTCAAATTTAAGCAAAGAAGAAGCGCAAAGTTCAGTCGTATGTTCCAAAGTTGTGGATGTTTATAAACTGTGTGTATACTTACCCATTTTTATTTAGTTTTTACAAGTGCTTTCAAGTATAAATACTATATTTTTTAGTTTGAAAAATATTCCAATATTTGAAGGCAAATGTGGCGTTGCAGTCATTGGTTGTCAGTCAGTAAATGTTTATGAAATAATTTTATACAAATCAAAACGAGAAACATTTGCACGATCCAGATTAAGACCAGATTTTATATTTATTATAGAAATGAATAACTTTGCATATTTTGGTGATGATAAAAAGTATCGTTGGTGTATTCATTTTAATACTGCAGCAGATTTAAACGAATTTTCAAAAAGTGTTCAAGACCACAACGGAAAAATTATTTTTAATAATGATACAAATCCAATTCAAAGTAATAATCCCACAGTCAAGTTAGAAATGGAAAATGTTAATATCCCTGTGGTTACTTTCCCAGAACAATTGGAAGGAGATTTAACAAATGCTACATCTAGTAATGAGACTAAAGCAAATATTTTATCACGTATGGCCAAAATGGGGCAATCTATTTTACCACCCACTTCAAACTGTTACATGCAAAGTGATGCTGAAGTAGATGAATTAAAAAATAAGGAGCAGATGAAAATGGAAGAAAAATTAGTTAAACATGACGTTACGTCCGATAAATTCAAAAATATAAATAGTAAAATTGTCACTTCAAGTCTTCCTGAATCTATTTTACCTAATGATAATTTAATTCCTTTATCTGTGCACACTCAAAATCCAATTAACTATAAGTTGGTACAACAAGGTTTTCCGAATCAGGTAATGTGGAATCAACCGCAAATAATGGGGTTTCCTGATCCATTAAATCTTTTTATATCAGAAAGTAGGATGCATAATTGTGAAGTAAGAATGAATATGACTCAACTTTCTTCCAAATTAGATCAAGTTCTGTTTAAATTGAGCAATAGTTCAGATAATAATATAGAGGTAACGAGTTTAGTTGACGAACAGAAACAAGAAGGCAGCCAACTATTGGAATATTTTAAAGATGAAATTAAGAAGCACACTGAAAATACTGTACAAAATAGTACAGGGAATGAGTTGCAACATGAAATCGAGTCAAATTTGAAGATTATTTCAGAGCAAACAGTCACAATTAATCAATTGCAAGAAGAAAATAATCTTTTAAAATCCAAGTTAAAGTTAAAAGAAGAAACTAAGAAACATATTGAAGAATTACAATCTACCATAGATAAACAACAAATCAGTTTACAAGCATTACAAACATTTTATAATCAACATAAAGAACAGAATAATGATGACGAAAAGATTCTCGAGTTAAATAGGGTTATTGTAAAATTAAAAACTGAATTAAGCTGTATCAATATGAAAACAGATGAATTTGAAAATAAAATAAAGCAGACGATGAGTATTTTATATCAACAAATTGTAGAAAATCTTGATGAAAATAAATCGGAAGCAAGCATTAACACCATGTTAGCAAAACTTATTAAATCTTTTACATTTACTATTATAAAGAATTTTCAGCTAGATTTTCAAAATTCTGGAAGCACTTAATGAAAGTTAAAATAGTGTGTGATATATTATGCTTTCTTTCGATTCTTATTATTAGGATAGTAATAATTTTTTACTTACAGTAATTAATACAATAAGTTAATACATAAGATAAAATTATTTTAATATTTATATCATAAATAAATGACCCAAAACGTCGGACAATTAAATTGTTTCAATAGACTTGCATAATTTATTATCTTAACTAAGTTTTATTTTAACCCTTTTATAAAAAGGGTCAACTATATTAATTACTTATTATTATTATAATAAATAAAAAGTTAATTAACACGTTGACCGCCATGAGCATCTGGGTAATACACATTTATGTTTTCCCTGGCACCGTGAGTATCTATCAGATGCACAAGCATATTGCTTTTGGTTAGGCCCTATGTATCATCCAGATGCTCAATTTTCATTGTAATAGATGGTAGTGCGATCTTGGGTGGCATGTAGACATATGCTTCATAGATCTAGGATGATCACCCAAATTTTTACCGTGGCAGTCAACGTCTTAAACAATATAAATAAAGTTTATAATATGAGCTTTGGACAATGGTTATCGTCTTCGTCAGAATAATCTTTATTATATAATTTACAATTCAATTATATGGTTTAATTAACTTGTTTCAGTTTTAAGTTGAATTCTATGTTATACTGGCTGTGCCGCGCGGTTTCATCGGCGTTAAATTTGGATTATATTGGTTTTGTGCCTAATTATTACAGTAATTGAGCACAGTCGTAGGATAGCATGCTTAATTGCTATGTTACAGTTGTGGGTTCGATCCCCGACCAAGTTCACCGCAGGCTATTTCGGCCGTGTCTCCTTCACATGATGCTGGAAAAATCTTTGAGATAAACTGCCTTGAAAACTCTTCATTAACCCTTTCAGACCCAGCGTACACTATAGTGTACATACGTTTTATAAATTTATTTTGAAGTCGGTGACAAATTGATATGTTAAATAACAATTATTATTCAGTGAAAGAACCACGAGGAATCCAATAAAAATATAAAAAATGCTCTATGATCAACATAAACTATAATAATAAATTAATTATAATGAAAATTGTAAAAAAATATTCTGATATGGAACAGCATTAAAGATATTCCTTAATAAAGTCTTGCGTATATGATTTCATTTTTTTGTCAATTTTTTTATATTATTCAAGGATTTTTTTTATTTTGTACTAATATGTTAAAGATAATAATAATATGTTCAACTAACCTACCTATATGGTTCAGTTAACCTGCATATGGGGTTAACTGAACCATATTCCAGCCATGCAAGAAATTAAAACTATAAGGTGTATTTTTATAAACTGTGTGTTAGATATATTTTTTTTTTATTGCTATATAAGCAAACTATATGCTGTAAAGAAATTATTGGTCTATGTTTACACAATCCCATATAAATTTAAATATTTTCTATAGACTGTCCAGTTAACCCGACTCTACCCTATATTGTCGTATTTTTTTTTGTTAAATAAAATTTAGTTAAATTCGAGGATTATTTTGTTTTAAATTTTTTTGTACATTTTGTTGTTTTATTTTAATTTAGTTTTACAAGGAGATTTATTTATTTAAATTATAATTTGAGAAATATTTTTACGAGGATATTTATTAGTAAGTTAAATATATAAATTGCACTTTTCTCGTATATTTTTATTAATTATTGTGACGCGTTTCGACTTCAAACAGTCATCATCGGACAATATTAAACAATTGATGTAACGTTAAATTCCAAATTATTATAAAATGAATAATCCAAATAGTTATATTAATAAGAATTAGGTTAGTAAAATTTTGAAAATTGTTAACGACATTGACAGATATCTGTAAGACCGAAAATTTAAATATAAAAATAACAGTTTTAGTAAAAAACAATCAAAATTTTAAATTCTAACAAAAATTAAAGTAAAGATCACACCGCAGTCTATTGTTTTTAATACTTAATTTGGTTAAAACAAAACACTACCAAAACCATTATTGAAATTTAAAACATTTACACCGATTGTTTTTTAAAAAAATTAAAATAATATAAATTATAGTTACTATAGTAAAATTTAATGACAGCAACTAAGCAAATATTCGCTTACTGAAAAACAATTGGTGTAAATGGTTTAAATGCCAATATAGTATCTAATGGTTTAATTGTGTAGTGTTTTGTTTTAACCAAATTATGTATGTTAGCATTAGTAATCAAGTGTTGGTCTGTTCATAAACCAATAGAAAGAGACGTTACCCAAGTACAGATTTGTTGAATGGACTAATACAATATTTGAACTACCCGGTATGTGATTAGCAATAGTAATCAGGGAAGACATCCTATATGAACAGACCAATAGAAAGAGACGTTACCCAATTATATTTTAAGTTGGTAGGGGAGAGTCGGGTATTGGTGCGCACTTAAGCCAAAGTTGTATTATTTCAGAAATGACAAAAAATTGGACTTCTAGGTTTGTCATCAAGATTCTTCAAGGGTTTGACTGTAATATTCTATAATAAATTTTAAGTAAAAATGCACATTGTAACTTTAAAATACGAAATGTGAAAAACTGGCACTGCGCACAATTATACGATGTATGCGGCTAATGGTGCGCATAGGTAGGATAATCGTGCGCATTGAAAATGAAAACAAACAAGACAAATTATTGAACGTAGAAATATTATTGTTTATTTAAATGCATCTCTCATTCTCATCCGACTCAATATCGTCTAACTCATCGTCGTTACATAGCTTACTGTCTGAAATATCTTCAGATTCACTACTAGCTTCGAAGACTTTTCTTTTTGTACCTTTTTTAATTTTACTACATTTTATAATATTTTTGCCTTTTTTTCCTTTTTCTTGTTTTTCTTATAAGCGCCTTAGCGCCTTTGAATGGCTGGTAGAAAATCTTCGTGCATTGCGCACGATTAGCCGACAGTGCCAGTTTTACCTGTAATTAGTATAAATCATTGAAATACGTTTTATTACCTAAACTACCTATATCAGGGTGAAGGAGATTCATTAAGCAATGTGTTAAAGCATACGATAATAAAAAAATGGAAAAATGGAAATACTTACGGCTTATTTTCTCTGAGACGCAAACTAGTATAAAACATATCTAAACAAAGAAGCCACCATTGTGGATAAGTCAGGTTTAGTGAAGTATCTTATACATATCTAATAGTACATATGTTTGTCAAGAGATGACTCCCGAATAACAATTTCGAAATTATAACGGTCGGTTGTGGAAATAAAGGCATGCGCACGATTAGCCGCTGCGCACGATTACCCGACTCTCCCCTAATAATACGAAAACTACTATTTAAAGATAAGTTTTGAAGGAAGAACACAAGTGTTGGATAGGAAGATTGGAAGAATACAAACGCCCATAAATTGTAGTCGATATTTTTAAATAAAATACTAGTCGATCTAACATCAGAAGTGGGATTCTCACCGACGTTTAACCACAAAGGATAAGTACTTTTTTTTTACGATTAACTTTCTTGTAGAAATCACTGTGCAGCAAAATGAATAAAAATTCAGAAGAACCCCAAAATAATGCAAATCAAAATACTGACGAAAATCCGATGAACTTAGAACAATGTATAAAAATGTTTTTTAAAGAGATGAGCAATTTCCGACAAATCCAATAAGTGAAAACAATCAGATCTCTTTTAATTTACCGGATCATGATCCAGATAGTAGCAACTTTTCAACGGACGAATGGATCGATAACATAAGCAATTTAAAAGAGCTGTCCCAAATACCCGATCACATAATGATCTTGAAAGCAGGAAACGCTCTCCAGGGAAACGGTAAGATATTTTTTGATGGCTGGAAACCGTTTAACAGGAATTGGGATAATTTCGTCTATGATCTGCGTATAAATTTTCCAAATCAAGAAACATGGCACGCGAGGTTAGTCAAAGCAGCGACTATGGAAAGTTCTGATTTCAAAAGTTTATGCGAATATGCGATGACAAAAATTCGTAGTATTTATCAGTACGAGCCACAATTGAACTGGGAGAAAGTATTATGTCCTGTGATTGGTGGAATAACGATTTATACAATTCGTCAGAGGATAAGGACAAATCTACCAAAAGATCAACAAGAACTTATGTTTTTACTACGTCAGTGCGATAATGAAAACCAAGATGATCAGAAAAGAAGAGCAAAACGACCTAGGATGGACATTATGCAACCTCATTGGGATGACGAATTTCAGAAATTAAAACGATGCTTATTCAAATGCGGTAAAACAGGGCATCTTAAAGATACTTGCAGAAGTTTACCAAAGCCAACGTACTCATCAAGAAATCCAACCCTAACAAGACGTTACAAGTGTGGAGAAATGGGCCACGAAAGAAGAAATTGTAAAAATACCCAAGATTTGATTAACCCACAAACTCATATAGAAAAAAATAATGATCAAAACTCTGTTCCTAAATGTAATTTTTGCCAGCGATCGGGGCGGGGCATTCAGAATCAGATTGTTTTAAAAAGAATGGACTGCCAAAATATTCTGTTTAACTAATTATTAGAGATGCGAAATCACTCTAACTGCTACGGTTTCAGCTAATAACACTAAGCAAGAGTTTTAGCTATTTGATGGATTTTGGGGCGGATCATTCTATAATAATACACCATTGCATAGTAAAAAAGATTAACGTTGTACCAGACAATACTGTTCCCGATATAGATTCATTAATTGGGTTAGAAACGATTCAACGTTCCGGATTATAAGTGGTCGTGTGAAAACAATAACAAGTTGTCAGGACTGGACGAGAAATGGAAAAATCAAGGAAAGAAGCTATTGGACTTTACCTGCGATCAAATACCGCAAGCAGAAACCACCAGAAAATTACGAATAACCTTAACCGATGTTAAACCAGAGTTATAGTCAGGATAGACGAGCGGTTGAAAGTTGAGATTCCAGCCAATTCGATATTGTTATTCACGATTTATTGAATGGAGAAATTATTCGAAAAAGTTTTCCACATGTTGGAATGAAATTTGTTGTAAACCAATGGGAAATCCTGGAAGTCAACCCTTGTTCAGGAACTACTAAGAGATTGACCAATGGATCAAGCATCAGACAGGTAAATTCAATTCTAATTCTTTATGAACTTTTATTACTGAACTAATAGTAAAAGTTGTTTATTATTTTTGGCGGTAAGGCCGGTTGTTTATTATTTTCGCGGTGAGGCCGGTTGTTTATTATTTTGGCGGTGAGGCCAGTTGCTTATTATTTTGGCGGTGAGGCCAATGGGAATACAAAGTAGATGCTTTCCAAGGTCACAAATAAAACAAAACCATGTAACGAGGACGTCACAATTGCAGGATGGCCGTGTTAGCATTAGTAATCAAGAACAGACTCTATTGGCCTGTTCATAAACCAATAGAAAGAGACGTTACCCAAGTACAGATTTGTTGAATGGACTAATACAATATTTGAACTACCCGGTATGTGATTAGCAATAGTAATCAGGGAAGACATTCTATATGAACAGACCAATAGAAAGAGACGTTACCCAATTATATTTTAAGTTGGTAATAATACGAAAACTACTATTTAAAGATAAGTTTTGAAGGAAGAACACAAGTGTTGGATAGGAAGATTGGAAGAATACAAACGCCCATAAATTGTAGTCGATATTTTTAAATAAAATACTAGTCGATCTAACATGTATTAAAAACGATAGACTACGGTTTGATCTTTACTTTAATTTTTGTTAGAATTTAAAATTTTGATTGTTTTGTACTAAAAATGTTAATATTATATTTAAATTTTCAGTCTTCTATAATATTTTATAATATTTTTGTTGTTGTTATATATCGCTGTAAAGAGGATAAAAAACGCTATTTAAAAATATTATTTTCAACTATGGTTTCCATTCCCCCTCCGTGTGTTTGCAACCTTGACGTGGTGAGGGGGCTAGCGTGTTTCCAATGAAACCGGAGGCATGTACTCCAGGGCGGGCGATGGGGATGACCTCCTCATCGGTCGGCGGGGGGTGGTCGGGGCCGGCCGGGAATTAAAACTCTTTGTGTCCGGTCCTTGCCATCTTCTTAATGGTTAAGATGGTTGTGGTGGAGGAAACCAGACCAATCGGCAAACACAAAGAACAAATCGTAAACCGCTTGTGGGCTGCAAAGACTCTTCCTCAGACTACGTTTCTGGGGGGATAGTAGTGACAAGGGGCACGAGGGTCTTGGCTTAACCGCCCGGGCTACGTGGATGAGGCACCACTATAAAAATCTCCCCACTCCTACGGTACTGCGACGCCTAAGGGATGCAAAGCTGAGGGGTAGCTCAGTTGCTAGTCGCAGAAACCTCGGGGCCCGGCGCACCTCGTTGTATTTAGCCTTCTGTCGCATATGGGGCGCTGTGCGATGGCGACCATTTATTTCCCCAGTACTCGTGGGAACAATTATGGAACCGTTTACTGATAAAAACACGGAAGGGGGTTCCGAAAGGAAGGACCCATCCGGCAAAAAACTTTCTGGTGCTGCCAAGAGGAAATTAAAAAAACTCAAGGCAGAACAAGCTGGCGTTGAGGCAGGG
This sequence comes from Cantharis lateralis, assembly GCA_963170105.1. Taxonomy (NCBI): domain Eukaryota; kingdom Metazoa; phylum Arthropoda; class Insecta; order Coleoptera; family Cantharidae; genus Cantharis; species Cantharis lateralis. The sequence continues at coordinate 20,168,862 of OY720629.1, forward strand.
ACCCCTAGGGTACCTGCAGTCAATGCAAACGACGGTGGTGAGTCCTCGACCGGGGGCTTAAAACGCAACCGGTCGGAGTCCACCACACCGATAGAGGGACGACTGAGGAAAAAAGGCAGGGCAACCAAACCTGTCTTATCCTACAGTGCTGCCCTAACGGATATCCAGGTGGCAATTGTGCCGAAAGGATATCCCGAAACACAGTTCAGCGCTGAGCAGAACGACCTCATTAGAGGGATGATGCTTAATGCGCTGGACACCGTCAACTTGGGAGAACCTGCACCAAGGTTCTCCGAAGTTAAACCGAAGGGGGGGCTGATGGTTGCCTCCTGCGCTGATCAGGCCACTAAGGACTGGTTGACGCGGGTGGTTGCAGTAAGCGTACCCTGGGAAGGCGCAGAACTTGGCGTAATTGACGCCAAGGACATCCCTAAGCCCATAAGGGCTATGATGTGGATACCGGGACCCGTACAGGAACCGGTAAAAATTCTTAAAAGGCTGGCGGTCCAGAACTCAGGGCTCCATACGGAGAACTGGAGGGTCTTGGAACAAAAGCCTGACAAGAAGGGCCAGCAAATTATTATGCTGGTCGACAAGAGGTCCTGGAGTAAAATACAGGAACTCCAATATAAACCCTACCTAAACTTGTCCAGGGTAACCGTCAAGGAACTGGGGAAGAAAAAGGAGGGCAACAAAACGGAGAAGACAAAGGTGGCCGAGGTCGAACCAAGTTCGACCAAAACACTTAGTCTTCATCCAGCTAACCCTCTCCTCCCCCCCACTGGGGACACAATGGAGAGGAAGGAGTGCGAAATGGGGGAGGATATGGAGTGTGACTCGGGGGAGGAAACCTCAACCGGGTCGCATGCTCCCACACCAACCCCACCTCCAGCGAGCAATGCTGGAGAGAAGACACCGGAGGATGGGCTCTCCAACTAATGTGAGACCTTCATCCGGTGTGTACAGATAAATGTACATCACTGCAGGGCGGCTTCGGCTGCCCTGCAGAGATACATAATAAAAAATAATATTGACGTGGCTCTGATACAAGAACCCTGGTTATACGGGGGACGGGTCAGGGGACTCAATATTACAGGAGAATGGGAACTCATAAGCCCAGGAGATAATCAACCCAGGGTCTGTATTATCTCAAGAAAAAGATTAAATCTGCTACCGCTATGGGGACTATGCACTAGAGACCTAATAGCGGCTAAGTTCAAAATTGCAGTGGAAGGCGGTCTGAGGGACCTCGTAGTGGCATCAGCATACCTTCCATATGATCAACCACAACCACCCCCAACAAAGGAGGTAGTGGACCTGGTAGCGGACTGCGAAAGCAGGGGCACAGAATTGATCATTAGCTGTGACTCCAACGCACACCACATTATATGGGGGAGCACGGACACGAACAGCAGAGGTGAATTTCTCTTGGAATTCATCTTCAGTAATAAGCTAGAAATAGCAAATAGGGGCAATGAACCTACCTTTGTCATAGCGACAAGAAAGGAAGTACTTGACTTGACGTTGGGGACACCTATCGCAAGTCAATGGATCGGAGAGTGGCACGTCTCGCGGGAGGAGTCACTGTCTGATCATAAATATATTCGATTCAACATCGAAACACCACCCGTGGAGGAGGCGGCGTACAGAAACCCAAGAACCTGCAAGTGGGCAATCTATAAGGAAAGCCTTAAGCAGGGGTTGGGTGAATGTCCGTCGAAACCATCCAACACAGCGGAGCTGGAAATGATGAACGACATGATCACGTCGACCATCATGGCAGCATACGAATCGAACTGTCCGTTAAGGGAGAGGAGAGCAAAACGCGAGGCCACGTGGTGGAATCGCGAGCTTGAGACTCTCAGGGCGGACACTCGAAAAGAATTTAACAGGTCTAAAAGAACTGGAGACTGGGACTCTTATAAGAGCACCCGTCTGAAATACACGTATGCCATACGAAAGGCAAAGGAGGACTCCTGGAGGAGGTACTGCGAGGAGGTCGAAAGAACTCCAGAATGTGCCAGACTCCAGAAAGCACTCCTAAAAGCAAACCACGGAAAGGTGGGAACAATGGAAGATCCACAGGGGGGACGCACATCCTCGGGGGAGGAAACTCTGGGGCTCTTGCTCCGGACGCACTTCCCGGGATGTACGCCGAAACCTGACAGTAACGTCACTGAACGGGGTCCCCTTGAAATACCAATGCGTTGGGCGAAAAGGGAACACTGGAAGGTGGCGGATAAAATTATTAACACAACGAGAGTTGCATGGGCGATAAGATCCTTTAGACCATACAAATCTCCGGGAGTGGACGGTATCTTTCCTGCCCTACTTCAGTGGGGACTGGAGGAACTGGCTGCCCCTCTGTGTGCCTTATTCAGGGCGAGTATAGCCCTGAACTATGTGCCCCAAGGCTGGCGGAAGGTCAGAGTGGTATTTATACCCAAGCCGGGACGTGCATCCTACGCCCAGGCGAAGTCCTTTCGCCCAATTAGCCTAATGTCATTTCTGCTCAAGACATTAGAGAAACTGATTGATAGACATATCAGGGATGATGTGCTGGCCAACTCGCCACTACACAAACACCAGTATGCATACCAATCAGGTAAATCATGTGAGTTAAGCATACACGAATTAACGCACAGGATTGAAAGGGCGCTCGGAAGTCAAGAAATTGCTCTGGGAACCTTTCTCGACATCGAGGGGGCGTTTGACAATACGTCCTTCGATTCAATAGAAGAAGCCGTCGACAGACGGGGAGTACACCCAACCATAACAGGTTGGATCAGTGCTACCCTAAGGGGTAGAGAGATAAGTGCCAGTCTGGGACATGCAACCGCGGAGGTCTCTGCCGCGCGTGGGTGTCCGCAGGGGGGGGTTTTATCACCCCTACTGTGGTGCCTAGTGGTGGACAGCCTACTGGGGGAGCTGCAACAGACTGGAGTTCACGCACAAGGATTTGCTGATGACATCACAATCCTAGTGATCGGAAAATTCGGGGAAACTGTATCATCCATGATGCAAAGAGCACTGAAGACTGTCGAAAGATGGTGTATACGAGAGGGATTATCGGTCAACCCGGAAAAAACCTCAGTGGTCGCTTTCACGCGACGCAGGAAACTGCAAGATGTGAAAACACTAAAAATGTGGGGAAAAGAACTACATGTGGTAAGGGAAGTTAAGTATCTGGGTATAATCCTGGATGACAAGCTAAACTTTACCTCTCAATTAAAACATGTCACAACCAAGGCGACTCGGGCCCTATGGGCCTGTAAATGCATGATTGGGAAGACATGGGGATTGAAACCGAGGATGGTACTTTGGCTATACACCAGAGTGGTGATACCCACTGTGACATATTCGGCCCTGATCTGGTGGCACGCTGCCAGGAAAAGGGAGAGCATAAATAAACTAGGCAAGCTACAAAGACTAGCATGTCTAGGAATCACGGGGGCACTAAGATCAACGCCTACCGCAGCCATGGAAGCTCTTCTGGGGCTGCAGCCACTGCACTTAGTCGTGGAGGCGGAGGCCCTACTAGCGGCCTACAGGCTGACAATTAATGGACTTGATATGGCAACCCCAACAAAGGGGCACCATACCATGATCTTTAACTCTATAAAGAGCAACAACATGCTTTGCATGCAATCGGACAGAACCAGCACTGTAAGGGACTTCCGAAAACCATTCAGTGTAGTAATACCTGAGAGGGGCAAGGAAAAAACCATGCAGGAGCTGGGTAACCGATACAATACCATCTGGTACACAGATGGATCTAAGACAAAGATAAGTACTGGAGCAGGTATAAGCGGGAGTAGAACAGGAGATGCCTTTGGCATCAACCTGGGATGCCACGCTACTGTATTTCAGGCAGAAGTAACTGCAATCTCGGCTTGTGTGCATGAAATGATGCGGAGGGACTACACAGATAGGCGTATCTGCATCATGACAGACAGTCAGGCAGCATTAAAGGCCTTGGAAGGAGTAGAAATACACTCCAAGGTTGTAAAACAATGCCTTGATGCACTGATAGAACTGGCAACCCGCAATAGCGTTACGCTCATGTGGGTGCCGGGACACCAGGGCATAAAGGGGAACGAAGAGGCGGACCGCCGGGCCAGAATGGCTGCAAATACAACCCTTATAGGTCCTGAACCTACTTGCGGGATCTCATACAAGACCGTAAGGGAAGGAATCAGGGAAACACTGAAGAGACAGCACCTTGCTCACTGGGAGGGCCTTCCTGGACTGAGGCAGTCGCGGATGTTCATAAGAGGCCCCTCAAGCGAAGCGAGGAGTAAGGTAATAATCCAGCTGAGTAGAAAACAGCTGAGAAGGATAGTAGGACTTTTTACAGGACACTGCTGTCTGAAAAGACACCTCAACTTAATGGGGATAGTTGAAGATCCTACTTGTAGGATGTGTGGTGACGCAGATGAAACTCCTCACCACATCTTATGTAAATGCCCGGCACTGACGGGTGAAAGAACACGTCACCTCGGATTTCCAAACCTGGAAATCGAGGAGATAGTACAAGCACCCATCGGCCGTGTACTCGACTTTGTCGAGGAAACGCAGCTGATGGAGTAATTACAAGGAACGAGGGGCACAATAAGCTTAAGCTTCAGTGCAGTGGGCGAAACACCACAACCCGTTTTATAATAATAATAATGGTTTCCATTTAAAAAAACACAATTTTATGTTATAACTCTGAAACTGAGATAGATATTTAAAATCTCTTTAGCCCATTAAATTGAACTTAAAGAAGTGCCCCAAGAAAGTGTTAAAATTTTTTTGATAACTTGAAAAACAACCGAGATATCGACATTTATCGAAAAGTCGAAAATTCGAATTTTTGGCTATAACTCCAAAACAAAAAAATATAGCGAATTCTGGTTTTCGCCATTAAGCTTTTCTCGAAAAAAGAGATCGAGGATGGGCCATCCATTTTTTCATATCTCTTATAGTTACCGAGTTTCCCATAAGAACTATCGAAATTGGCCCACCCTGTACATCCCACGCGTGACCAAACCCAGTTCAAGTACAGGTTTTTTGATTATTACCCTCGAGCTGTTTCACACTCATTTCCGACGAATCGGAGAGTCGCATTTGGAGCTGTCTGAGCGGAGACAGTTGCTTGTGTACATGTCATGTGATCTGTCGATCGATGATTGGCCTAAATTCTTTACGATCGATTATTACCCTCGAGCTGTTTCACACTCATTTCCGACGAATCGGAGAGCCGCATTTGGAGCTGTCTGAGCGGAGACAGGTGCTTGTGTACATGTCATGTGATCTGTCGATCGATGATTGGCCCAATTCTCTACGATCGAATATTGCCCGGTCAATATTCGATCGAATATTGCCCTTGGGACATATTTGAACGGCTTGCGGACACGTGACATTTAATCGCCAGTCCGCTTCATACTACATATTCGTTCGCCATCGAAAGCAAACTAGTCCAGTCAAATAAGGCAAAATAAAGGGCAAATCTCGGAATGAGAGGGAATAAGCTGTAAATTGGTATCAACCTTTGTTTTGTTATTCTAAATACGGGTAGAAAAGTCTCATATAATTTCGTGTCCGCGTCCCAAGATATTGAAGGTCAAAGGTCACAAAAATCGGTTTTTTTCGTTTTGCTGGTGTAAAGTGGTACTTAGGGCAAAAAAAAAGTTACTGCCGGGTAAAAAAGAAGTTACTGCCGGGCAAAAAAGAAGTCACCAGATTTTATTATCAATTTAATTCTCATTTTTTTGTAACATTTATATTTATGTTAAGTTGACCGTAATTTGTGATTCCAATATTAAGCGTGTATTACATTATCAAACTTTGGTTATATTTTCGTTATACTTTGTTGTCAAATGTTTGATGAAAAAATTAAGCTGTATATTACATTATCACATTTTCGTTAAACTTCCATCAAACTTTGGTCACACTCAAAGTAGCGCGTGTTATACTTTCGTTCAACTTTTTCGTTCAACTTTTGAATAAACATGCGCAATGCTGCAAAACTTTGCTGTGCCAACTTAAATTATTAGTCACGTTTTGGTTTTTTTGAAGCTTGTTTATAAACTTCCATTATTTTTATTATCTTTGAAATTTTTGTTAATTTTCTCTTCAATCTGCCCATAATGAAATTATTCTAAAAGAAACCAAAAAAGAAACACAACAAAGAAACACAAACAACAATTAATTTTGACACTAGTAACTTTGGTACTTGACTACTAAGGTTGGCAGCGCAAATTGCGTTACGAATTGCTTTAGCTTAAGGTTGTGATTTTATTAGTGGGAGACATAAGCTCCTCCCCTTTTATTTGCTGACCGATAGTTGCGTTTTAAAAATTGAACGTAAATCCCAACAACCTTTTTGCAGGTCTCTTGATTTGTTTTCAAGAAAAAAATTGTTCGTCTTTGCTAAACTAGAATAATAATTGAAAATTGTAACATTTTTATTAGCCTAATTATACAAAAATATTATTGCTTAGTTATTTATAATAAAAAATCTTGGAGATTAATTATTTCTTATACAATGTTCATTATACAAAAGTCATTTAAAAATACAGCGCTCTCTGCTTTTCTAAAGCTCCACTAAAATTTTAGCAATCTGTAAATTTTAATCAAATTTGCTGCAATAATAATATTGAAATTAATCAGAAAATTATTTGACGAAACGTCGAAGGTTGCTTCGAAAATAAACCGAATTTTTTAAATGTTTTAGTTTTAATCGAAGGATAATATATTTGCGGTTGTTCTAAAGGAATTTTTAAGACGATCTGATTTAAAACGACTTTTAAAAAAAATAAAATCTGTGTAAAATTGTATCAACTATTTTTCGGCTGTTTTGAAAACTTTCGTATTTTTAAAAGTAATTATCCGATCGGCTAGAAATTTTCTTTAGAACAGTTGTTGAAGCTTTAAGATTCTAAAAATTGAAAAACAATCAAGAAATTATATTTCGTTTTGAAAATTCTTACGACGTTATGTTGATTTTTGTTTCCTATGCGCTCCCATGTGCATGAGAGAAAGAGTACTATACATTTTCTGTCTCACTTATGCCCGCCTTAACTACAAATTTATCCCCACCCAAAAGTTTTCATCAAACATTGGTTACAAAGTTTAATCAAAGTTTGACACAAAAGTTGAACGAAAGTTGAACGGAAAGTTTGATAATGTAATACAAGCTTTAGTGCAACCTACAGTGAAATAAATTGGTAAATAAATAAAAAGCACTTACTTCAGCTACGTAAAAATTCTCACGAGGCGCCTTTTTTAAAAATTTGACCACGTGGTCAGAGGTTACGACACGCGATTTTTTCGGAATATATCCTTCTTTTTTCCGCTTCATAAAAGCAGATAACTTGTGGAAATTGCCGATGTCAATCTTATTTTCTAATTTGGTGACCGCCTTGATCATAGAATACTGCGACCACATGGTCAATGACTCCAACGTTTTAGCCTTTTGACACTTCTTATTCCTTCAAAGGCACAAATGTAACTGAACCATTCTAGTACCTTTTAGTGAAAAAATTCTAGTTGGCAATAATAATATAACCCACTATGCTTCATTTACTTTGGTACTATCAACCACGTGCTTTATTGAACAAATTTTAATTAAAATTTCGTAATTATTGTCGAAGTAAGTACTTTACCTCCCGCAATTGCAAAAAACAGTATATGCACATCGGGAATAAAGTGAATTTTTTGGCCTGAGGATAATTTTTGCACTCGGCTAACCTTTACCCTCAGGCCAAAAAAGGATCACTTTATTCCCTTGGTGCATAATGTACTATTACTTTTCTTTAACATTGCAAAGAATCTAAATCTGCAATTGGACGTTTGAACTTACATATTTTCGGTTTTTGTATTTTCCCGTGTCGTGCATTCCATATTTTAAAAAAATCTGAAATTTTTTTTAGAGTCGATTAAAAAGTTTTTGAACACCATGTAACAAATTTTGGTAAAAAAATTTGTTTTGGTTTTATTGCTTGTGGTATTATCAAAATTTATTTTTGATAAGCATTTTTTGATTCTGGACGCGAGGTTATTATTTTATGATACCAGCTTGTCGTTGTGATTTTGAAAAATTTCGCCAATCTCGTTATAGGTAGGATTTTCTTGTTTAATTACTATGTAATTACTAATTTTTTTAATCGCTTATAGGAAGCACCTTTTTCTTGCGAGTCAAACTTTTATTGGTAACGAACGGCAACGAAGTTTTTGGAAATTTGCTACATTTCATTCGAATGCTAGTTACCTTTTTGCTGGCACATTTTGCGTTAAGTGCTGATCGGCGATTTAATAATTTTGATTTTGGCCGCCCGTTTATATTACCATTTGAAGGCGTTAGTACCATTTTTTTTTAATAAGAATTGAGAACTTGTCACGAAGATCCAATCTGCTGAAGTTCCCGAGAATCAAGCTGCATTTAAGCATTTTACCATCAAGCATTTTACCATTCCATCTCCAGACGTTCGGGGCGAGACAGAAGATTAGTTATTTTTCATCTTTCTGCTGCTGGTCTGTCGGGTTGGGTTCACCCCTGTATAAGGAATTATTGTGTAATTATTGTGAATTATTGTGATAGCTATCGGGGTAAGTGTTTTTTTTTTTAAATTCTAATCTGGCGGACCAATTATTTATTGGTTATTTGAGCAGTGCGTTCAATTTTGAAGTTTTTCATGAATCAATCAATAATATATCTTAGAAATCGTCTTTGTACACGTTCTATTCGTGTTGTATTAAGAATATTAAAAATAACATTAAATTAGATTAATTGACTTTATTATTGTATTTAGAAGTTTTTATTTTAATGGATGTTGATGATTCGTCATTCCAAAATATAGCTTTAGGATTCATATATTTTATTTGTACAACTTTTTCTTCTTGTGGATTAATCATAGAAGCATTTTGTTGGTTGCCAATTTCATTTATTAGCACCTGCTTATGAAGTTTCATTTTATCCATATCTTGAGTTTTATCTGAAAGCATAAGATTATTTATTTTTAGGTTTATATTAATCTCTTAAACGAATACATTTAAAATCGCTTTTGTTAAAAGTTGTTTGGAATTGTTCTATATTATGTAGTTGGTTTGTTTCTTTGAATTTCACATTACTTGAGGAAATTGAGTCCGCGGTAGTTGTATTTACAACTCTTATAGGAATACCCGATTTTCTCAATATTTTTGTAGGTTTAGGATAACATTTAGAATTGCACGCATTGCTTTTAATAGAAGATGGTATTTCAAGTGGTTCAAGGAAGTCTGTTCTCCACTCTTCTCTATTGCATATTGATTTTGATTTTATTATGTTTGAAGTACTTGAAATTTTAATATTATTTTCATTATAATTGATTTTTTCGAAAACATCATCCATTGCCTTTTTTATATTAAATACTTGTGAAAAATTATCATTGTTTATGGATCGTTGCTCATGTTTAATTGAATCTACGGTAGGTTTTACGTGGTCATTGTAAATTTTCTCAGACATTAAATTTAGCATTTTCTTTAAGGTCTTATTTGAAGTAACAGGAAGTGATTGCTTAACTTCGTTACCACTAGGTTTATGCAACATCTTAATTTTTGAATTCGAATTAATTTGAAACTCTTTGCAATCAGATGTGGAATTCATTTTTGGGTTAACTCTAACATTGGACGCAATAGACTGCTTTTTGTTTATATTCTTGTAACTAGTAAATTTTGCATTCTTTATGCTTCCAACTTGCTCAGCTAGTAACGAAAGAATTTTGGTTTTCAAATCAAAACCAGGTTTGATTATTTCCTCGCCCCACTTGTAAAAATTTTCTAGTGGACTACTTTTAGTTTTACTTGAACTTATATGCAAACTTTTCTTATCGCTGTCTCGTTTTTTAAGAAAATAGTCGCTAATGGCAGTTATAGGTTTTATTCTTAAAGATTTTGAGTTTATGTTATTGACTTCGTCGCTAGCAGGTTTTAATGGTGAACTGTTATTAATTTCGCTTTGAAATAACACTGGATTCACAACGTAATTTCGTCGATCATTTTGTTGTATTTGAACATTTCTATACTTAGTAGCTTTGTTAGCTCTTTTAATTTTTAACTCCTTTTCCAGTTTTTCGATCGGATAATATTGGGTGCCTATACTTTTAAGAACAATTGATGAATCGTGGGGTGAAATTTTCAATTGTTTATTAACAAGTTTGTTTATTATGCGTTTAAAATAATCTTTTGGTACAGTTAATTGTTCTTGATTTGCTACTCGTTTTTCTAAAGCTTCTAATCTACAAGAAAGTTCTCGTATTATAGAAGTACTTCCACTGTCAAGGGTTTTATGTTTACTTCGAACACCTTCACTGGTTTGAAATTCTCGACGATAAATTGTATTGCCTTTATTTGAGTGATGTTTATTTTTTGTCCAATCTGATTTAGTTGCAGGTGAGCTGCTTAAAAAAGGTTTTTTTTGCGAATCCATCAAAACACCAATTAACTCACAGTGCTGACACGAACAGGGATTATTTTTATTATCAGTGTCGTCTGCTCTTTTTGGATTTTGGCATTCAAGAATTTTTTTTAATTTATCAAAAGTTTTTGGTGCAGCATAAATTTGTGGTGTGTTCAAAATTAACGGTTCACGATCGTTAAATTTCCTACTATTGTAATCTGCAGTTGTGTAGGAATCTTTAGTGGGAATCAGAATGGGATAACTTTTTTTATTGCGTTTTTCGGAATACCTGTGTAAATTATCCCCTACTTGCATATTATCTTGTAAATACTTGAATGAACTTTGAGTTTTTTCTTTAAATGGTTTCAGAACAGTTACCGAAGACGAAGTTTTTATCTCTAAATCCATATTCGTTTTGCGGAAAATTTTGTCAAATTTACTTGTGCATTTGACCTTTTTAGTGGGATCACTTACATGCCCATACTTAGAAGATTCTTTTCTTCTTAATTTTTGTCTGTGTGATTCTAATTTACGAATCACTTTTTTATCTAAAAAACTTTTACTTTTAGTTAATGGTATATTATTTAATCGTCGTGGAGATTTGTATTGTCCACATTCGCTTTCATTATGCCTTTCTAAAATTTGATATTTTCGCATTTCGCTGTTATCTATTGCTTCAAGTAGTTCTTTCACATTGCTACTTGTAAGGGCTACTGTATTTTCTACACACCCATCAATATAGTCATTTCCATTTAATGGTTGCACTATAGTTACATCTAATAAAGATAAATTTTCATTTCTGGAAGATGTAACTATATTTTTTAAACTGTTCGCTATTTGGAGTTCTAATGACAGTTCTACATTTTCTCCTAAGTAATTTTTGTGAGAATTTTTCTGCAAATTATTCAAGTCTGTAAAACTACATGTATTAAGAGTATCATCATAATTTATATTAAAAATTTCATGTTCATCTTCATGAAAATTAACTTGGTTTGAAGTTCTTCGTGTATTTGCCGATCTTGCCATTTTATTGATTAAGTCCACTATAATTTTAAATTAAGCACATCTATAAAAGTAGTAATACAATTAATTTTTGAACTTAGCAATTATTTTCAATTACTATTATTTAAATGTCAAACAATTATGTTTCAATAAATCGAGATTGTTTTTAAAAACAAAACCAATTTATTATCTCTAACAATCCTTATATTTTATGTCAATTTTGAATATGTCTGGTGTTAACATCAGTTATGAAATTGGTGAGAATGATCAAAATTAATAAATTAGAAATATATATTTTTAATTCTCCATTTGCTAGATAGCGGTGGTGGAGAAAACAAATTTTTTGATAAATCATCAATAATATCTAAAGAAAAATCAAGTTACGCCAGCATAATAGCAGGAGAAATCGTAAACGAAATTTTAGAAAACGCTCTCGATATTGCAACGAAAGCTAGTGACACAGGTTTGTTAAACATTATTTAAATAAAAATATAATAAAATTGAATCTATTGCAGGTATTAATTGGCGAGAAATAAAAGAATCTCATAGTAATATTAAAATTACGATGAGTTCCTCGATTAATAAAGTTGACGATTCGAAAACTGAAGCAATAGATGACAACGATGAATTACCTGCCAATAACGTATGCTGCGATATTATTGGAGATATAATAGAAAACTCCGGAATAACATCTCCGCCAAATATTTCCAATATAATCGAAAGTTTAAATAGCATAAACCAAGATATCAGTAATGAAAAGCACTCTATGGTACCATTGGAAATAGAAATGAAAAAGCTACTCAGTGAAATCTTAGCGCCCCCATATGAGATTATCGATTATGAATGTGTTCCATTGAAAGGTGGGATTGGTGATCAACTTAGCATTGAAAGTTCGCAAAAAGTAATTGAAGAATGTGTCATAAAACATGAAATTGCTCGACCTTCGGTTGAAAAAAAATCCCGAGTTACAGATCTAGTAAAAAATTCTCCCCAAATAATAACTGAATACTTAAAAAAAGATAAAACGTTAAAAACAAGTAAAGAAAATTGGGAAGAAAACGAAGAGAAATTAGTAGATGTTATAGAACTTGATTGTATAGAACTCAACGATACTCCATTTAAAGTGTCAAGAAAATATTTCCCAGAATTGATACCACTGCCATATGATAGTGATGAAGATGAAATATTGAAAATGGGCAATGACGATAACATGGACATAATAAATATACCTTCTACGAAATTTCAAAATGAACAACAGTTAATATTTTGTAACAAAATGAGTGATTTGGCTAAGGGTGACGAACAAAAATCTAATAATAAAAATGCCATTACCATTAATGAGATAATTACAGAAAGTATAAATGATTCAGACGAAAAATTACATTTAACTTCAAATAATCTACAAAACGAAAAGTCTAAAAAAAAGAAATGGAATTTGGGCAATAGGATATGGAGATTTTTTAAACGAGGTCGCAAGCAGGAAGTAGTGCAAAGCTGTTCCACATCTACATGAACATTTAGCTCTATTTTGCAATTAACGATTTTTCTATATTTAATGATTTTTTACTATATTTACATGATTACACAAAAGCTATTTTTTTCTATTAATTTATAAAAAAATAATCATAAATATAGCTATTATTTGGTTTCGGTTTTTTTTTATTAATTAATAAGTAGTTGTCTTTATAAAATATTACACTCCAGAACCAAGAGATTGCTGCGAAGCGTGATTTGGCAAATTTTGTCGTTCAACATATTGTGTGGGATTTAAGAGTCGCGAGAAAAAATTCGTATTTTTCCCGAATTTCGTTGGTATTTTTCAGACAACAAATATTTCATGACAGTTGATTAACTTCCATAATTTCCTTCAAAATAATACACTGTTAAAAAAATTTGCCAAAATTTAATCGTCAAATTAGGATTATTACCTAGCGAAATATAATTATATTATCGTGGAACGTTAGCTCTTGGAGCCAGCTTCCTTTTCGACCTACGTTTACCTGGCTAGCTTTCAAGTAGTAGAGCTGAGACTTTTCAAGAGTGAGTTTTGTTTTGAACAATCTGGCGGTGCAAATAAAACAACTTAATTTTGGCGAATTCTGACACAATTGGTTTATTCAATGGCTTACTTTTTATGACAAATCTCATAATATTCAGGCTCGTTTCGTGTAAAGTGTTATCGCAAAGCTCGGAATTTTATTTATTGTGGTAATTAACTTGATTTTGCTAAATTCCAATTGTGTGTCCAAAATTACTTCTGCGAGTTGAATTTATCCTGTTACATCCTAGTCCAGGAAAAATAGACAAAAAAATGGGTCGAGTTAGAAATAATTTGTTACAGGCTAAATTTTTGCATGCACCTTAGTATTATAACCCTGAACAATGTCTCAAAGTTCCCCATCGATATCCTTTCCGCTAGCTGTGTTACGCGAGGTCAAAGGTCGCCAAAAACAGTTTTTCGCATATATCTCGAGAACGGCGATAATTAGTGAAAAAAACAAAAAGAACTAATTTATAGCTAAGGCAATTTGCTATAAAAAGTTATTTAAAAGTTTTTTTGTAACAAAAGTAGTTTCATTTACATGTTGACTCAAAGATTTCACGCAGCTAATATATCATTGCGAAGCAGGTAAAACATGAACATGATGCTGATGTTCTGATCATCGAAACAGTAATATAACAGTCACATACGAGTACTAACATTATGGTTGGCGAGGATGTGGACTTGATGGCCATATTGATTGCGCGAGCTCCTCAGGACAAAATATTGTATTTTCAGAAGCCTGATAAAGCAAAAGTGGAATAAAAAATGTATTGTTCTCGAAGTTTTGCTTCATATCCAAAATGTCATCGCCATATTTTATTTCTCCACGCAATTATATGCTGTAATATGACTTTTGCTCTATTTCGGAAAGGCAAATTGATCTTCAGGACTGGGGTTGGGCCTTACAAAATAATATCCTAGAGCCAATGACAACTCTGCTCCAAGCTGTGTAGTAAACCTCGACCACCCCATTCAATTTAGCATAATGTGAAACTTTAATATTAAAATAACTTAATTTAACATAAAAATTCCCAGTGATCGAGGAGCAGCATTTTTCTATTTGGATGACTTAATTAGTTCATAACTTCTTAAATTGTTTATTGACGAAATAGTAACATGAAAATTCAAATTAAAAACTTGGTCATTTCAAATTATAAAATAACGTTCAAGTGGAAAGATGCGACTTTACGACACTTAAGAACTCATAAATACCCAAAAGTATGTGCTAAGTATACCACTTATCAGTAAATGCAGACTTCAAGCACCAATTTAAACTAAAAATATTTTTAATATTTATCCCATAGGATAAACATTTTAATTAAAGTATCGAATTGGGTTAATGAACTTCCACCAAAAAATCGGAAGACAAAGACACGATTCGACATAAATACGGAAGCATTTCTTGATGAAGAAGCTCTTCGCTCCCGAATTTTTAACGAGAAGTACCTACCGCGTTACGGTCGGTCGAAATTTTGATATTAAATTTTTAACCATTATTTTGTGATATTTCAATTAAACCTTAAATTTAAACTTCATAAATTCGCGATAATTAAAAAGTGTAGTTCACTGTTCCCGAAATAAGCTTGAATTCTGCAAAACAATTTAAATTGGTAAGAGAATTTTTATTGTATTTTATTTGTATGTTATTTTCTTAGATAAATAATTGTCGCCAAAATTAATCCCCTCTCTTAAATTGAATGTAATGTTTTTTTTTAAATTAGCAATAAATTTAAACTAAAATCTTTTCCTGTTTAATTTTTGGGTTTGCCAAAGTAATCGTTTATCTCAACCCTACGCTTCCATAGTGCAACCTACCAAATCAACAACAATAAACGGGCTCGTCTGTCCCCGTTCATAACAAGCAGACGTGGTGGCAGCGGAACGGTACCAGTTCGCAAAAATCTACGAACCTCAGGTTACCACAATGGTGGCAGCGGTGGGATTTATTTAAATTTTCCGGTAAAACTAGAACTTTTTCAAGAGTTCGCTGAGATAAACGAAAAACTAGAGCACCCGAAATTAATCTTTAATTTTGTAAAAAATTTTTTTTTTGGTAAAGTAATATTCAATTAAATTTCTTTCCTTAAGTTAGTAATTTAACCCATTTAAATTAAATTAAAAATCACATCAAAATTCCTTTTTAATTGCATCTTCAAAATTTTAACTAAAGTAAATCAACTTAGTAGTATTTTAATTATCAACATTTATTTTAATTACCAATAAATTAAAATGGCACATAATTCGAACGATTCTCTCTCGGATATCGACACACAAGACAGATTCAACGTTAGTATAAATCACCCTGCTCCCCCTGATACGCTAATTTCACCATTCGGAATGTTCGCGACTCCCTTAGAAGGCTATAATGGCGAATCAAACCCGACCTGGTACTTCGATAAGGTCAAACAAAGGGCCAACATAGAAAATTGGACAGAAAATACGGCTCTAAAAATCATAAAATATAGGTTATATGGACCAGCTCTTAAATTTTTCAAATCGGACGTAGATTTAGACAATTTAAATTACCAAGAATTTAAAGCGCGTATGATCAAACAGTTCACCAAACTTCAAATTCCGGGCGAAGCCTTAAGTAAATTACATCACTGTTATCAAAGACACGACGAAGAAGTTTCTTCCTTCACTATTCGCTTAAAAGGGTTAGGACTTAAAGTATTAACCGATGACCTTAAAACCGCGACCCCCGATGAAATTCCAGGCGTAAAATCTAAATGCGCCCAAGCAATATTGACACAATTTAGGATTGGCTTAAAAAAAGATTTAATCAAAGACATTGGTGTAATGCTTATGCGAACCGAAAATTTAACCATCGATAAAGCGGAAGAAATTGCGAAATGTCAAGAAATGAACAACTCTTTAATAAAAACGCGCCCCAACCCGATTAACTTAACTCAATTAGATACCCGACAAAATTATTTTGAAAATAATAGAAATCCGCGTTTCAATCAACAAAACACAAATAATAATAATTATTCGCGAAATAATAATACAAATTACCCCCGTCAAAATTATAATAATTATCCCAGAAACCCTCAGACGAATAATATTAATACGAATCAACAAAGAACAAATTATTACTCAAATCAATACGATCATTTTAATCAAAATCGGTTCGATAATAACTATCAAAATAATCCCCGATCAAATGCGCACAGATACAATAACAACGGCAATTTCAGATCAAATTCTCAAAATCACTATAACAACAATAATTACGGGTCAAATACAAGAAATTTTAATAATGATAATTATACTCGCACTAATCCTAATCGAAACAATTATAATTTTTACCGTGATCGCCCTAATTTTAGCCAAAATTCTAACAATGCTGACAGAAGAAACGCAAACAATTCAAGACAGCAGTCTTTAAACCCCGATGCTGTTGTGGTTGTCCCTCAAACCATGACAGGTACGCCACCGACTTCGTAGATAAATCGTATCAAAATATTCGCGTTAAAACCCCCAAATTATCTTACCCCGTACCCAATGTAAATTCAATGTTAGAAGAAATACCATGCATCGTAGAATTATTATTAAACGGAAAATATTGTAAATTATTATTAGATTCAGGCTCTTGCGTAAGCCTCTTAAAACCAGAAATACTTAAGTTAGATAATTTAATTCAACCCGACGAGGACATCATCCTCTCCGGAATATCTGGCCTTCAGCAAAAAGCACTAGGTACCCTGACCGTCAAAGTCGGCTCCAAGAATGTTCCAAATTTATTTGAATTCAATTTTGTTGTTTGTGAAAATATAAAATTACAGGCTGACGGAATAATCGGCAGAAACTTATTGCATGAATTTAACGCGAATATAGATTTTTCATCAAATGAATTAAAATTATTAAATGAAATATTTCCAATAATTAGTTTTAATCAAACTGACGAAGAAGAATTTAGAAGTTGTAGTTTAATCATCGGAGGGAAAACTAATGTTAGTACAATAGTAGATATAAATAATAATTCTAAACATTCAATAAAACCACAAAACGCGAAAATTTCTCGCACAAAAAAATTATCTAGTAATAAGAAATTAATTCCTAAAAATAAATTGGCACGCGAAAATAATTTAATTCAGAAAACAGAAATTAAATATAAACAGGAAACCGGTCCTGAAAGAAACGAAAACGATATTAAAATTGAAAATGAAAATGAAATCGCAAATGAACATGTTGAAGCAAACGTAATCGTGAACGAATTTGGTACGTTATCCGAAGACGAAGAAATCACGATCATGGGAAGACATTCGCACGGGCCCGCGAACCTTTCCAACGATCACGATGGAAACTCACAGGACAACGATAGGGTTAAAAGTAACTTGCAAACTTCGACAATCACCCGTCGAGAAATCGCGAGTTCATACAAATCCGCCATACCAAAATTCAAGGAAGACTTTTGTGGCCACAAATTCGACCAAGAAGTTCGCGAAAAAGTTAGCAAAATTGTTCTTAGAGGCGATTGTAGTAATTTAAGTAATGACAGGGATTTTAGTAGAAACGAGGAACGAAAATATAATTCGATAAGATGTAACAATGGTAATAAAAGTAATTATTTAGATGAAGTAAAAAGCAATAATAATGATTTAACAATGATGAATAAAGATATTGAAGTGAATAATGATAGTTATGAATTTAAAAATGATGATTTAAATAGGACCGAAATCGGTATTAATGATGTAACAGTAGTAAGCGAAAATAATAAAATTGAACGTAATAATGATGTTGAGAATTATAGTTTAAGTAAGGCAAAGATCGGTAACCATAATACTTTAACGATTAAAAATGATAAAATAAATAATGAAAAGTTAAAAAATCCAGTAAACGTGCCAATTAATTTTAGCGAATCAATTAGTAATAAGCCAGAAGGCAAAGATTTTGATAGTATAGATGTAAATAAAAATATGCCAAAATGTAGTAAGGATAAAGCCCCTAGGCAGAAAAATGAATTTTTAGTAGGAGCCTTAATAATTAATGAAGATTTATTAGTACCTAAACGTTCGGAAAGCGAACAATATTTTAAAATAAAATTAAATGAAAAACTTTGTAAAGAAAATAAAATTAGCGATGAATGGCTATTAATCGAGCAAGACGATGCCAATCACCAAGGTCTAATTGTAGCAAGTGCCATCGTCAACAATGATGGGAAAAACGTAGTTACGCGAATCATCAATACGAACGAATACGACGTAACCCTAACGAAAAATACGCGAATCGGTAAAGTCTACAACAATGTAAAATTATTAAACGAAGTTAACGAAACCAAATCAACAAATAGAGTTAACATGATAGAGACCTCCACTGATAACATTAACGAAATTCTTTCCCAATTTAATTTAGACCACCTTGATGAGACAACCTCAAATTTACTCCGTGAATTAATTACGAAATATAAGAATGTTTTTATCCTAGACAACGAAGTACTGACAACCGCAAACAATGTTAAACATAGGATTATTACCGAAAACGTAGCTCCAATTGCAAAAAAACCATATAGAGTTCCTTATCATCAACGGGAAATTTTAAAGAACGAAATCCAAAAACTATTGGACTCCGGAATTATATCCAATTCTTTTTCACCATGGTCAGCCCCCATAGTTCTTATCATGAAACCTCTACCGAATGGAGAATCCAAAGTGCGCATGTGCGTAGATTACCGTGGTTTAAATTCAGTAACAAAGCGGGATTGTCACCCCCTCCCCAATCTTCACGAAACCGTTGAACAATACTTCCACCCATCATCCTTATTCAGTGTACTAGACATCTCACAAGCATTCCATCAAATTGAAGTAGAAGAAGGAGATAGAGAGAAGACGGCTTTTACGACAATGTTCGGTCACTATGAATATAATAGAATGCCCTTTGGTTTAATCAACAGCCCTAGCACTTTTCAAAGATTTATGAATGTCACATTATCCGGCCTAACTGGACAATTGTGCTTAGTATATTTAGACGACATTATAGTTTATAGCGTAGACGATACAGAAAAACACCTCCAAAACTTAGCAACTATTTTTGAAAGATTAAAGGAAGCCAACATTAAATTAAAACCCGCCAAATGTCAATTTTTAGTACAAGAAGTTAAATATTTAGGTCACATAATTACTAAGGACGGCGTTAAACCGGACCCAGATAAACTCGAATCGGTAAAATCATTTCCAATACCACGTAACGTGACGGAAACGCGATCCTTCTTAGGTTTAGTAGGATGGTATCGCCGTTACATCAAAAACTTTTCAGAAATTGCATCACCCCTAACAAATCTTACTAAAAAGGAAAATAAATTTTTAATTACCCCGGAAGTTATTGACTCAATACAAAAATTAAAATCTGCAATCACTTCAGATGATGTGCTTATATTTCCCGATTTTAATGAACCATTTATTTTGGCTACTGATGCTAGCGGAACCGGAATAGGAGCCATACTATGCCAGAAACGTGGTGGCTATGAAAGACCCATAGCATTTGCAAGTAGAAAATTGCAAAAAGCGGAAAAGAACTATACGGTAACGGAACTAGAATGTCTTGCGGTAATTTTTGGAATAAAGCAGTTTAGATGCTACCTGTATGGAAAAAAATTTACAATCATTACTGACCACCGTCCACTTTCCTGGTTAATTGGATTACGCGACGTAACAAGTAGGCTTGCTCGTTGGCGACTATCTTTAGCCGATTATGACTTCGAAATTATTCACAGACCAGGAATAAAACACGGAAACGTAGATGCGCTAAGTCGAATTTATATGTTTGAAAAACCGACCCTGGAAGAATTCTTTCTAGCCCAAAACAATAACAAAATCCCAGAAAGTAACATAATAACATACGAATCTAAAAATTTACTCGCAATCCCCGACGATTACTCTTTAGCTATCTATGTGTCTAAAGATTTTAATATGAATGAAGGCATAGCTAAAGAATTCAGAAAAACTTTTGGTAGCACAAACGAGTTACGCAACCAAAATAAAAATATAGGAGAAATCGCAGTTTTAAATTTACCTGAAAGAAATATTTATTACTTGATAATTAAAAGCGATCATTACGGAAAACCCTCTTACGATACGATATTCACCGCCCTAAATAATTTATGTAATTTATGTTTAGAAAACAAAACTTTCAAATTAGCCTTACCAAAATTAATACAAGAAAATGACACTTTAAATTCGGACACCCTGTACAACATGATAAAATTTATTTTTCAAAAAACATCCATAGAAATTAAGATATGCGAAAATAAGCAATTAACCTACCCTGTCAACGTAATCAACGAACCTCCCCCTTTTACTCCCATATGGGACCGAGAACAAATTAAGGAAGAACAATTAAAAGACCATTTTTGTAAGTCCATAACCCAAGATCTTACCCAAAGTAAAGACGACGATTTTCCCTACTACTTAGACAATGATTCACTTTTATATAAAACTGACCATTCAACTGGACGAGACCTACTAGTAATACCAAATTCATTCGTTAAAAAAGCCATTCACGACTTTCATAATTTACCCCTAGCTGGACACTCTGGTCAAACCAAGACCTTACAATTTATTCAGAGTAGATTTTACTGGCCCAACATGAAAAAGGACATAATAAATTATGTATCTTCATGTGACGCTTGCAACCGACGCAAGACATCGCCCCATTTTAAACCCGCTCCTTTACAAGAATTCCCTCAAATAACGGAACCATTTGAACGAACAGCTATGGACATTGTAGGTCCACTTGTTACCTCCGACGGTGGCAATAAATATTTACTAACATTTCAAGACCATTTTTCAAAATACCCTGAAGCTATTCCCATTCCTAATCAATCAGCCGAGACAGTTGCAAAAGTTTTTGTCACCCAAATTATTGCCAGACACGGTACGCCAAAACAACTAATTACTGACCAAGGCGCAAACTTCGTGTCAAAACTTTTTAAGGAAACCTGCCAACTCCTCCAAATAGAGAAAATCCAAACCACCGCGTACCGACCTCAGTCAAATGGCGTTATCGAAAGAATGCATCGCGTACTAAAGGACATACTTGCAAATTTTATTAATGATAAACAAACTGACTGGGACGACTGGATACCCTTTGTTTTAATGGCATATAGATCCCAAATAAACCGTTCTACAGGTTATACACCCTTCTTTTTAATTCACGGCCGCGATATGACTTTACCCATTGATAATATCTTAAAAGCAAATACTGTTAAATATGACGTAAGCACGAATTACGCTTCGGAAATGATGACAAGACTAAATAAAGTATTTACCAGTGTAATAAAAACCATGAAAGAAAGTAGCGACAATCGAGCACTAAATTTTAATATAAGAAGTAAAAATCGCGAATTTCAACTAGGAGACTTAGTATATCTGCACGATCCTTCACATAAAATAGGTATTTCAAAAAAATTGAGTAAACCATGGACAGGTCCGTATCGAGTATTGCAAATAATAGGACCAGTAACCTATCGAATTCGTAAGGTAGGAACTCGACAAGAACAAACAGTACACATAAATAGATTAAAACCCTTCCTAGGTACTGACCCCGAACTCGTTAAAGATGATAACAGTAATCACCCGCGAAAAATTGTTGCAAATGACAACGAAGAAGATTCTGATTTCGAAGCAGATTTTCAACAACCAACTGCCGACGCAGTTCCTTTTTTCTTTATACCCCGTTCGAATAATCCGAACCGAATTATACAGCAACCTGACCCAGTCCCAATCGAAGTTCAAAATCCTGAGTCACCAACAGCCCCGTTTCCCGATCCAGAACTAGAAGATGAATTAATACAAATAGATCCAAACCCAACCGACGTGCTAGAAGATAACCCTTTAAGACGCTCCAGTCGAATAGCACGACGCAACATTCATCCTGATTATCAATATTATTAACCATAGCATGTTACTATTACCCCATTAACAAAATTAATCAAAAATTACTAACCAGTTTTACTACTGATATCAAAAAAATTCAATAAATCAATTCATTAAATTTAAAAATTTCGGAATAAATTCATCGAAACCGACAGAAATATGAACGTGCAAATTAACTTTTTCCATTAATAGTAAATAATATAATTGTAATAATTAAATTTTTTTTTAATTGATTGAAATTAATTCTCATGATAAACGCTCCATGTAAAGTGGAAAAAGTTAAATTCAAGAGGCTACACTTACTCTTGAGAAACCCCAAAAATTAAAAATATAAATTATATGTATTAATTGTTTAAACTGTTAAAAATTGTTGAAAACAAAACGTTTCTTTTATAGTAATTAGTTTTAAATCTAGTTAAGCAGGCTTATCAAATTCATTTATTAACGAAATCTCTTTTTTTTTTACAAATCTTATTTTTATGCACAAAGTATATAATATTTATAGTTGTAATGATTGTTGAAGATTGATAATTATATTAATTTTTTGTGTATTACTGTAAGCGATTATGATTAGTGACAATCGAAGACAAAAACGAACCAAAACGGCGCGGCGCGAGTGCAATTAAAATAATTATTACAAAAACTATTTTTTTAAAAAACACTATTAAGTTCAAGATTTATAATTAATCTCTATGAACTCTTACTGTGAACCATATAAACAAAAGCAAATCACGACATCGCGAGTGCTAACCCAAAACTTTGCGAAGAAAAACAGTAATAAAATTAACTCTCGTTGTTTTCGACAAACAATCTCTACAAACATTAGTGCTCTAAAGAAAATAATAAGTGACTTACGCAATGTGTAAAACAATATAGACGGACATAAACTTAATATAAAGTAACAGTGCGCAAAGTAGGCATCGAAGAAACTTACCAAAATTATAAATTCCTCAATACATATTAGCAAACAAAGCATCATGTAATCCAAGCAATCAAATCACCACAATAGGAAGAACAAACGATCAAATCAAAACACACACAAACAAACAAAATACTTTTCCACATTAGTGACAAAAATTCAAAAATAGTATCGAAACAATGGATCGAACACTCCGACCGTACGTTCGAGGGTAGATACCTCAGCACCATAAAACCCTCAAACAACCCTGAGTTAATAAGGATAGTAAAATTTCAAAAAAACTCGAACTGTAAAACTCTGTCAAGTGGATCAGGTCACGTGGTAACATTAAAACACATTCATCACGAGGACAAAAAAAAATATTGAGATACCATAAAGCGACAAAATTCCTTTTCGATGCCGAAGTACAATCGCAAGAATCACAACAAAAGAAGAAGTCAGTCCTAAAAATCCATTTCCAAAAATAAACAAAACCATGGGAAAACCAGCCAAATACGCGAGTGCGCGAAATAAACATTGCAAGTTCGCAAAAACAAGCAAAAACTCTCATACGGGAACCCGCGAAAAACACTCTCATACGACATCCGCGATAGTGGACATTAATCACGAATTTCTCACTAATCATAAATCGAAAACATTCTTAATATTTATACCACCCTACGGAATCCAACATTATCAAGAAATGTAAAATTAATAAATTACTATATCGTAATATTGTATCTATAGCAAAAATTATGTTAGAATGTTAAACTTTTTTTTTTCCTCATATCATTACTCCACTTAAAATAAAACAATTTTTTTTTTTAGTTAAGGTTAGCATTAGATTTAACATGTATTTTTTTTTTAATTGTTGTGTAAAAATTTGTTTCTTATTATTAAGCATAAGATTATCATGTTTCTCTTCTCTTTATTTTTTTTACTAATAAATTAAAAAGGACCGCACGTCTATAAAAACGTGCGATCTTTTCTAAAGAGGGGGGTGTGTAGTAAACCTCGACCACCCCATTCAATTTAGCATAATGTGAAACTTTAATATTAAAATAACTTAATTTAACATAAAAATTCCCAGTGATCGAGGAGCAGCATTTTTCTATTTGGATGACTTAATTAGTTCATAACTTCTTAAATTGTTTATTGACGAAATAGTAACATGAAAATTCAAATTAAAAACTTGGTCATTTCAAATTATAAAATAACGTTCAAGTGGAAAGATGCGACTTTACGACACTTAAGAACTCATAAATACCCAAAAGTATGTGCTAAGTATACCACTTATCAGTAAATGCAGACTTCAAGCACCAATTTAAACTAAAAATATTTTTAATATTTATCCCATAGGATAAACATTTTAATTAAAGTATCGAATTGGGTTAATGAACTTCCACCAAAAAATCGGAAGACAAAGACACGATTCGACATAAATACGGAAGCATTTCTTGATGAAGAAGCTCTTCGCTCCCGAATTTTTAACGAGAAGTACCTACCGCGTTACGGTCGGTCGAAATTTTGATATTAAATTTTTAACCATTATTTTGTGATATTTCAATTAAACCTTAAATTTAAACTTCATAAATTCGCGATAATTAAAAAGTGTAGTTCACTGTTCCCGAAATAAGCTTGAATTCTGCAAAACAATTTAAATTGGTAAGAGAATTTTTATTGTATTTTATTTGTATGTTATTTTCTTAGATAAATAATTGTCGCCAAAATTAATCCCCTCTCTTAAATTGAATGTAATGTTTTTTTTTAAATTAGCAATAAATTTAAACTAAAATCTTTTCCTGTTTAATTTTTGGGTTTGCCAAAGTAATCGTTTATCTCAACCCTACGCTTCCATAGTGCAACCTACCAAATCAACAACAATAAACGGGCTCGTCTGTCCCCGTTCATAACAAGCAGACGTGGTGGCAGCGGAACGGTACCAGTTCGCAAAAATCTACGAACCTCAGGTTACCACAGCTGCTCCAGATGTATTACTTAATACAGCATTTTGAAATTGCAAGAAAATCTGTGTTTCCAATTGTGGATGTCGGAAAGCAGGATTGAACTGCTCTATGTATAGTTTGTAGCCAATGTCATAGCCAAACCTGTTCAAACACGATATCATTATTTGATATCGATAACGTGGAGAATGATGACAGCATCGATCCGTCGTCTTTCCTTGTCAAAAACTTTGAAGACAGAAGAATTGGTCTCCGATACCGATGAAGAATGTTAATACCACGATCACTGAATAATGTATACGTAAATAGATTTATACTAAATGCATTCACATTTAAATTAAATAAAAATACATGTATCTATTGAATTATAATTCATTTTCCGTCATTATATCCTAAGATCACACGCCGAGTCAAGTGTTCTACATTCTTGATTCTTTGAAACGCCGAATTTCGTGACCAATTGTTCCTACAAAAAAACTTTCAAATAACTTTTCATATAAAATCGGTTTAGCTACAAATTAGCTCTCTATATTTTTTTCAATAAATGTCGCCGTTCTCGAAATATATGCGAAAAACTGTTTTTGTCGATCTTTAACCTCGCGTAACACAACTAGCGGAAAGGATATCGATGGGGAACTTTGAGACATTGTTCAGGTCCATAATACGATATAACTAGGGTGACCATATGTACTTATTTTAGTAGGACAGTACTTTCTTTTTGAATGATGTCCTAGTATCCTTCAAAGGTTTATAAAGTACACCTAAATGTACTTTTTTCCTAAGATGCAAAAAGTCGAAATGTAAACAACTTGATACCTCAGTTCCAAAGTGTAACAAGTCCGAAATTGGTGAAAATGAGATAAGCATGGGAAATTTCACAAACAACAGTTTTCCAACAATTAGGAAAATTATGGTCAAGAACTACATAGTCTTTGTTTGATATACTCTTTGGATTATCAAATCTGTAAACAAAATACTATTTTAATTTTAACGAAATAGTAAAATGTAAAAGCTGAGTTATCTCAAAACTAACTCTTTTTGAGTTGTTACACTTTGAAACTGAGGTATCAAACTGCATTTTATTTTTTGTTTAAATAAAAATTAAAGTTCTAACGAAACAAAATTAAATTATTCAACTGTTTTAGCGGCATTGCATCCAAAGTGCCTTGTTACCAGTAGTTATTGAACTTTTCTTCAAACCTCGTTGACCTTGAAATGTCGTAAATTTTCACCTGCGGCGCATTGGAGAATTCAAATCCACTATAATACATTATTGTACTCTTTTTTGTTCCGAAAATTATGGTCACCCTAGATATAACACATAATAATTACATTTATTTATTACCTCTCCATAATTGTTATTATTATTATGTTATTATGTAAAACGAAATAATTTCATAAAAATAACACAGTAAAACTTCTCAATCATTCGAAACAAAACAAAACCAGAAAAGAGCGGTAAAATGCACTTGCAAAGTTTCAAAGTAGTAGCGAGAGAGAGAGCACACAATATGAAAGCAAAAGCTTAATAAGCGGCAAACAAGGTGCTCACAAGAAGCAAAACTGTCAATCGACGGGTGTGCGCATTACGCAGTGCGTTGTTGGATATAGTGTTTAAGATGATGGGAAGTTTTTATGGGATACACGGACGTAGCTATAACTTTTATATGGGGGGGGGTTTAACATCGTACTTACATAGAGCCGGATTAAGGGTAATGTGAGGCCTGGGGCTAACTTCTTTGGAGGCCCCTTGACTTGCATGGCCTGGCAAAATGCGCCGCAGACGAAAATTTTTGATATTTCAAGGTCAACCGAGTTTAGATCAAAGGTAAAATTTTGTAAAAAATAATAATTATTATACATACATAGTACTTTATTATACTTTTTTTTTATAAAACACAGATGTACATTAATATTTTAAAGCATTTTTTTCCTACTTAAAGAAAGAGTCCAGCAATTTTTTGAGGCTCCAAAAACTTGGAGGCCCGGGGCTGCAGCTTTCTTAGCCCCCCCTTAATTCGGCTCTGACTTTACAACGTAAACCAGTTTTTGCCAGTGACTTCGTTAACGCCATAAAAAGTCAGAGCTGTAAACCCCAAATAAAATCAATCAAATGGATATTAAAAATTGCATGAACATGTTGGAATCAGTGTCATAGAAAATGGATATTTGGCTAAAACTTGCGTAGTTGCTTAGGCTAAGGGGGGGGTTTGAACCCCCCAAACCCCCCCCTTATATACGCCCATGATGGGATAACTAGATATTTTCAGGCTGGATATGATTAAGTCGTCACGCCAAGCAGTAACGGCTTCTGGAAAAGTAATAAGGTTGCGGGAATCTTGTCTCGCCAGGCTATAAACAAGATCTTTCGGGCTGGAGAAGATGAAGTCGTCACGCTAAGCAGCAACGGCTTCTGAAAAACAGGTGAAATGGAAAAGATCGCCAAGCAGACACGTTTCCGAAGTATTGTATACAACACTCTTCGAAATGATTGCTGAGCAGACCTATTTCGAACGTATCGACGGAACAATACCTGCCTTGGAGAGGAAAATTTACACCGTACCAAACTATTGGATGAAAAATTGACCGGGTAGTTTTTATGGTAGAATCCTCTATCAACTTTAGCAGTAGTTATTGCATTACAGGCAATTGTAAACATCAAACAGGTTTCTTTTAATCGGCTACGATTGATAACACAAATCAGCAACATGAGTTGCCTATCATTTAAATTTACATTTTTAAAACTTGTTTCAAGATTTTAAATAAATTTTATACGAAAATCGTAGTTTCATTACAGTGTTATAACACTCCTTGAGAGAAGAAGATGAAGTTCTTATAGAATTTCATTCTAACGAAGAAAATCACATGCTAGTGGGGAAAACCACTTAAGGTGGCAAATACCAATATTATTTGGCCATAAGAATGAACGACGATTAGAAACAGAGTACAGATAATGTATGGTGCTGAAATTTGGACATAATATTATTTGAACATTTTCCAATAATACAGAGTAATTAGAGATAAAAAGCATTTATAGTTAATGAACAAATAAATAAAGAAAACAGGTCTACCGAACGATTACGATACAGGCCGAACGATTACGATTATTTTTATTATTTTGTATGAAAAACTTTCCCGGACTCATTTTACGGAGTCCGACAAAAAGGGACTTTTCGTGACTCAAATGAAGATCAAAAGGTACAACCTTACCTATCGCAATGAGGAAAAAATATTTTCCTTTATTATTTTTTTATTATTTCCTTTATTTATTTATAATAAATTTTAATTGTTATCGCCTTACAATTGTTGAAAGTGATACCTTGTGAAGTCGATAGAGGATAAGGCCTTCTAAAACTTCGTTTTTCTTTGTTTGTTGCTCCAACTGTACTACAGGAGCAAATATTGCAGCAGATTCACCAGTAGTAAATGCCGTAACTACCTGTGCAGCTATTTCAACCGTTGAACCTAATATTTTGGAAGCCACTTGCAGTTTGTTTTCGACGGAGTTTTCGATATAACCTTCTGCGACATTGGTAGATTTCCATCCACCATGTCGCTTGAGCGTCGTTATATCTGCTCCGGCATCAGCCAGCAAAGTAGCCGATGTTCGTCGAAAACAATGCCCTGTGTATCTATTTGAATTTGATAGTTGCAGATAATTCGCAATTTTTTGGGGAACGTTCCCGATGGTATGTATTGTGATGTCATTTTGACATAGTGGTTATTTTTAATTTTAATTCGTTATGTGAACGTAGTTTCAGCTATTTCTTTTGGTTTATTTTAGTTTAACTTTGTATTTTTTAGGCCCAGTTTTTCAGTTGCAGGTTAAACCAAAAAATTTGGGTTAACCAATGAAATACCTTCAAAAGCCGTTTTTTATGCAATATCATTGGTTAACCCAACTTTTTTGGTTTAACCTGAAAGTGAAAAACTGGGCCTTAGTAACTTAAATTAGAAATACCGATGCGTGCGGCATCTATTAGTCGCTAGCGGGGTACCTTGGTACTACTTACTTACCGCGGAGGGATTGATGCGCGACTTTAAGTGGTTAGATGGGTTGGGTTGGGAGAGTGTTGGCCAGTGTTGCCAATTTAGTAGATTTTCTACTAAATCTGGTAGATTCAGGGCCCATTTGGTAGTTAAAATTTCCGTCTGGTGGGATAGTAGAAATTCTAGTAGAATGCCATCATGTTTAGTAACAGTTCTAGTAGAATTTTACGAATCAATGAATTGCATAAAAAATTTATTATGCAAAGGTTTCCAAAAATTCCAACCCACGCGCCTAAATATTTTTTCCGCCGAAAGCTGAAGAGACCCGACGGCAGCAGCACAATACAATGTACCTACTAAAGGATAATATATCATATCACTTGCTCCTGCTGACTGCTGTGATATCACGTTGCAACTGACTTATGTTGTATGATTAACTTTGATTCTAATGTATATTTTATTATTTCTTTTTCTTAGAAGTGTGAAAGATCATGCACTTGCTTCCTTACTCCTACCTAGTTTAGATTTAGACATTTAGATAGTCGTTATTTTGATTTTACTCAGTTAAGTTCGCGAGTTGTTGAATTTTTGGTAAGTAATTTAACTACCTATAAATTATTCAATTCACTGGTTTCATGTTTTAAGAATTTAAAAATTGCTTTATCTTTATCTACACTTCCGAAAAGTTCAGTTTCATAGCATTTACTTTGGCTGTAACAATAAACGATTTAAAAGTTAGCAGTTAGCAATGGAGCATTATCTACGTTTTTACTTCTAATGAAAATCATTAAAATATTTATAGTAATTATTCCGCGTCCGCGTGTGTTTAACTACATCTGGTAGATTTCTGGTAGATTTTAAATTGAGTTTTAGTAGAAGTCGTTTTGCTACTGTTGGCAACACTGGTGTTGGCGGAATTCAGGAACGGTTGGTTGGTAAACGTTGAACGTTGTAGTTCGTAGTTCTGGGGGATGTAAAAAGTGAAATTTGAGTTTTAAAGCTAACGGCACCCGATTTTGGTTGAAGTTTAATTATCGTTCTGGTGAATTTCGCTTATGCGAATTTATTACTCGTGGTGTTCGAAATCGCTAACGCTTTTATAGCAACTTGCCTCGCGCAAATTTTACTTAAATTCACGAAAATCATCCTGCCTTACACAACCTACGTGTTATTAACTTTATGGAAGTTATTGTTATATCGGCGTCAATTACCGTTTGTTATCTAAAAGTGTTCAGTTTTGCTGTTGGGGCGGACTTCATAAAACATAACCTGCTAGGACGCTTCGATTTCCCGCTCATATTGTCAGTTAACATTCGAAATACTTTGGTTCTAAATTCATTGCTTGGAAGTGTTTCCGTTGGTTGTAAACGAGTTAATTACCATCTCAGTTACCTGTCAAGCCGATTACAAGTAATTTTATGGGTTGCAATCTAATTCATTTCATCCAGTGGCGTTCCGGAAATTTCTATATTGGGAGTTCAAGTTGGATAGTACCCAGCGTGTCGACTTACTGGCCGCACTTATCATCCTTGGTTCGATCCTCCATTGCAGCTCGAGAACAACCGTTACGAATTCTTCCGGGAGGACAACTGGATCGTGCACTGTTTATAAGGTAAAATCCTGTATCGTATTAAACTAACTAGTGTAACTCTGTTTATGGACTATCGGAGTGCTTTGAATCTTCACTTTTGTTCATTTATGGTTGCCTGCAGTGGCGTTATTTCGTCTGGCTGGTCACTAAGCCATTTATTATAGCCGTTTTATCGTATATGTGTGAATATTGTAAATTTTAGGTTAAGTGTACTAACCCTTTTAGTTTTAAGATTATCTTGTGGATCTCAAGTAGATCTCGTTCGACTCCTGTCGAACAGTTTGTTGTGTTGCCTACCTTTAGGCGTTTTATTTTATTTTATTTTATTTATTGAATTTTGATTATTTTGAACATTACATCTATATTTTTGTTCAGTTGTCGTTATTTTTGTTAATCAGTTTATTTCCTACGACCACCAAGCTGTTTCTTTTCAGGAAGGATTCCGTAACGATTTCTCGAGCGTTCACTGCGGGAGTTAACAGCATTGGAGGTAGAGTATACGTTCGGGTGGCGCCCATAATAGAGACTTTCACCGACTTCGACAGGTTACCGAGATTGTGACCCCTCCCTGTCTTTTGTATCTCCGCGATATATTTTATATAGACCCACCCCCTATCTTCATTGAGCTGGCTAGGGTGTTACAAAAGATAGGTTTTGCGCGTACGCCCGTCTGGCTACGTTTTATTTCCGTGACAGTATGCCAACCGGTTGTTTGGTACATTTACCGTTACGATATGAAACAAAAAATCTACCATGTGGTACTGCAGATGGACGCAGGGAAGAATATTTCTTAAAAATTGCTAAAAGGTCAGAACATTCAAAGTTTCCTTTGCTTATAGTAAATTCTCTTCTTATATTTGTTTTTGTGTGTGGTATGTTGATTAAAATGTACGAGCCCTGGTCTCGAACATTATCGAGCAGAAGAGAAGTCAACTCTTCTCTTCGACATGCACCGCTGATACCCACAATCAGTGCTACCTAAAACAATAAATTAAAATAATTATTTTGATTAATGTAAGTTTTTAATTCATTACCTTCATGAAGAGATACGTTGTATCATCTGCTTCCTTTAAAAATATTGTTATTTCTCCCTTCGTGAGAACACTGGACTTTTTTGTTGTTTGTCCAGTCGACTTCCTTTTAAGCAGGGCAACTAAATACGTGAACTTATTGATGTAAATATTTTTAAAGCGAAGCTTTTTAACGCAGGGTACCTAAAATCTAAAATAGCGAACGGGACGGAAAAGCAAACGGAAGTGACGTCAGCGACGACCTCATTGGCTGATTCATCCACATGCGAAAATGTTTAGGCTCTTCCGGGGGTCGTGGAAATTTGAAATTTTGGCAGGGGCCGTGGTTGAGGGCACATATAACACGAAAAATCGAAAAAGTTGGAAAAGTCACCCCCCGCCCCCAATGATCGGGTTTAAGCGATTTTTACGAATCCGCTCGCATCTCCCGTATTTTTCAACTTTTTTCGATTTTTTTTTGATATTTGGAATCCTCGCGAGAAGGGCAATAATTTTGTCGCTGGATTTTTTTTAAAAAATTCGGTTTTGACCTATATTTTTTGACCCAAACTTTTCGAAACTATTTTTCCTTGCAGCTCCCTTAATAAACGTCGGATCTCCATTTGGAAAAAAACAATACGAAGAAAAAGATGAATCCAATGGAAAAGGTATCTTTCATTTTTTTCCTAAAATCAATACTTTGCCCGCGATGATCGTATATAAATTCTGGAATTTGCAACTTAATTTACGGGCAGATAATTTACTTGTAGTATGTATTAAAGTTGTTAAGAAGAGGGGTGGTAAGCTGTGGTGGGGACTCTGCCCTATGCTAAATAAATACATAAGATAATGTATTCACTGCCAACTACAAATAAACAAAATTTTAATAATTAAAATAACGAAAATATGTTTTTTTTAATTAAAAATACTTAGTTTTTAATAATTTTCTTATAAATTTTATTAATTTAAAAAATTTTGTCAAAAAACTTTTCTTGATAACTATCAAATCTAGATAGCTTTTGTGCTCTTTTTTAGAATAAAATCTGAATTTTCTCGGAAACTAAAAACAGGACTTTTTTAAAATTTGGTACACTTATTTGTAACACTTGCATAAATATTTTGGCAAATTTTTGTAATGATGACATTTATGAATATCGAAGTAATGACAAACCCGTATCTTGCATTTACCTCAATGTAAAAACGTAACTTTCACATTTTTTATCTCGATAACTAAGAAGAGATTAACTTCAAACTTTGACAGAATTTTCTTTATTATACAAATAATATACTGTAAAATTTTCACGAACTTCTCATATACTGAAATTTCCTTCTTAACAACCTCAATAATGAGTAGTTGAATAGTTGACTACAAGTAATTGACTTTTTTTTTATTGATTATTATTATTATGAATTAATTGATATGACTTAGTAGTCGTACAGAAAGTATAGTCTGGAGCACGTTTGGAATTCTTAAATTTACAACGGACGCACATGTGTGGATTAACGAGAACCCGACAATTAAACTATAAAATAAAAATAACCCCCCACCGTAGGAATTTTTTTAATACGCCACTGGTATAGAGAACGTAATAAGTTGCTCAATGTCATCTGCTGACATAGGGTAAACTTGCCTAAATCGTACCTGCTATTAAGGAGAAACTGTCATAAATGTCTAAAAAATTAATGAAAAAAATTAAATTTGCAGCAACTTGAATTAATGCGGCTAATATTTGAATATAATAAAATATAAAATAACTTATTTTGACATTACAAAAAGGAACAATTAAGAAATACAAAAATACGATTTAAGATGATAGCTCCTAAATCGTACTATACATTTCCGAATAATAATTGGATTTTATTTATACATAGCGCAAAAAGCTTCGCTTTTGTCGGGTGTCCCACGACACCTTTCGTTTTTTTTTAATTTGGATTGTAGCCCTCAACATTGAATAAAGAGTCCATAGCGTAGAGCTTTTATATATGTGTTTGATTTGTGTTCAAAATACGCCATCAAATCTGCTTCGTTTATGGATTTAACTCTTTTTTCTACACACCATTTCTCGAATTTTAAACCTCATACGAAATAAAATTGAGCGCAAAGACATACAATTAAGGCAGTGCATTTCTACAGAAAAAAGGTAATTATTTGAAGAGTACACGGGAATAACGATCAGAGTCCATTTTTCTCAAAAAAAAACTGTTGCAGCCATCTTTTAGCTTGAAACCAAAGCTATCATTTAGTAGAAAAAAAATTAAAAAAAGTTTTAACAGTCCAGCGTAAAAGCGTTTTTAAAATACTTATGTTGGTAAGGATGTGTGTGTTTAATCTTAAAACTCAATTTACGCAAAACTTGACTTTTGTGACTCTGATCGTTATTCCCGTGTACTCTTCATTTGTTTTCATTATTAGATACTTGAACGATATCGATCTATTTGCAATATTTATCATTTAAAAAAATATATTTTATTATTATTATTATTATTTATTAGCATTACATTTCGTAGAATAAAGCTGTCCTAATAGGACTTACAAAATCCTTTTCTAGAGGGGGATTAGTCCTCTTACAAGTTATACTGTTTTAAATGTAGCGATGTGTTTTTGTTTCATTAATCACCTTTCTCCATCTCTTTCTGTCATTGATTCGCCGTTTACAGTGACTTATTCCCATCTTCCTGAGATCTTCCATCACGCAGTCCCACCACCTTAGTCTGGGTCTTCCTCTACATCTTCTTCCATCTGGTTTCCACATCGTCAGAAGTTTTGTTGGTTCTTCATCATCTCTTCTCATTATATGTCCTAGCCATTTTACTCTTTGAGCCTTCATGAACTTGATTATATCTTCACCTTCCATTTCATTTCGTATTTCAAAATTCATTCTCGGTCTGAGTCCGTCGTTCTCTTCTTTAGGTCCTAATATCGTTCTTAAAATCTTTCTTTCAAAGTATCTCATTTCTTCTTCTTACTTTTGAGTGATACACATTACTTCTGACGCATACGTGAGCACTGGTCTTATTAGTGTTTTATATATTTTTATCTTAGTGGTTTTCGTTATTCCTTTATCAGTTAGTATCGCTCTATTCGCATAGTAAGCTCTGTTTCCCGCCTGGGGCCCGATTCTTGAAGTCGTGCGAAACTCTCCGCATGCGGACAGATTCGTGTGGTCCATTACGCATACGATCAACGCTATGCGCAAAGTCGTATTCTTGAATACAAAACGAAAGTAGATAGTAGTTTGCGTATGCGACTCTCAATTACTTATGAACGCACCACATCACGTGGTTAAAATTTGTTTGTTTTGCTTAGCTGTGATCTGTTGTTTGTTTGTGTTGTCGTTTATAATTATTACATTGTGCAGTGCTGTAATTATGGCTAAAAGGGCTGCACTATAAACACAGAAGAGAAACAAATTTTAATCGAGTTTGTAATAAGTAAAACTAAACTGATTGATGGTAAATTTACGAAAGATTTTACATATAAAGATGGTCAAAAAATGTGGGAGGAAGTAACAAATCTTCTAAATTCTGTTCCGACCGGTGGATTAAAAAATTGGAAGAAAACCGATGACTGACTTACTGCTGTATTAAATACATTAAATCCAACATCAGTTTGGTAGCTTCCAGTTGCATAAAATTGTAATGCTG
This sequence comes from Cantharis lateralis, assembly GCA_963170105.1. Lineage (NCBI taxonomy): Eukaryota > Metazoa > Arthropoda > Insecta > Coleoptera > Cantharidae > Cantharis > Cantharis lateralis. The sequence goes on from OY720629.1 coordinate 20,204,299, forward strand.
TTAAAACCTAAAAATTTCTTTTACGAGAAAAGCTTTGTAGCTGGTAGCTAGGGCTGTTCCAGCTATTACATTAATTTTAATAGATTTGTTACTTTTAATGAAAATCTGTTACCCTGTTACCCAAGTTTAAACTTCATTAAAAAGTATAACGATGATCTCGATGACCAATAATTAGAAGGCGAGATAATTCAAGTAAAAAATCTAGGTCTTTCATCGAATGAAAAGCAGTGACAAACTGTACGGGGGAGAGATCGTTTTCGGCATTAAAAAGAGTGAAGGACTACCGCAGGTCTACATTATCCAATAAAAAATTGAACGTATTGGCTCTTATGTGCATTGAGAGTGATGTATTAAATAGCATAAATTTTGACGACATCGTGAATGTTTTCACCAATGCGAAATCACCAAAAAAAACCTTTTAAGTATTTATAATTTGTTTTACGTATATTCAATTACCTAATCATTAACCGTCTTAATTATTAAAAATAAGTCTCGTTTTCGTTATAAATTTTTCAAATTAAAACAAAGGGTCAACTGGAAAACCCAGGATTGGGAGATAGGAGCGAAGAATATTAAAGGCTTGTGGCGCCAAACTTCCGTAATACGCCTCTGTGTGCACCAAAAACATTAAACCCGAGTGAAAAATTGATGTAGTTACGCATGCGAATCTAAGTTGCGCATGGTTGATACCATGCGATGTATTTGCGCACGAAAAGTTCGTATACGATTTCCCGGTGCGGTTTCAAGAATACCAAAACGCGGTTCGCATGCGCATCTTTCCCATTTGCGCATACGCAAAATTTCAAGAATCGGGCCCCTGTACTCTTGCTTTGATCTCTGTGTCTTTATTGCTATTACAGTTTATTTGCACCCCAAGATATTTAAAATTTTCGACTTTTTCAAACACCTGTTTGTTGATTTTTATTTCCTTTCTCGTGTCATTTGATGATCTTTCGCATTTCATATATTTTGTTTTTTCGCAATTAATAATAATCAGCCGCATTTCCTTAGCTGCTTCTTCTATGTTTTGAAATACCTCAGTCTTACCCTTTTCAGATCTTGAAATTACCACCACATCATCAGCATACGCCACCAAATGTGTCTCTTTGTTTCGAATTGTTTCTCCGCAGTTTGTGCGTTGGATTATTCTTTCTATTGCTATATTAAACAGGCTGGCTGATAGCGCGTCTCCTTGCTTCACGCCGCTGTTTATGTTAAAGTTTTCCGTCTCTCCTTCTGTTGTTCTTACTGAGGCAGAGGTTTGTTCAAGTGTCATCCTGATTATTCTTATTAGCTTAGATGGTATTTTCCATTTTTTCATGGTTCTCACCAGCTCACACCTATCCACCTTGTCGAAAGCTTGCTTGAAATCAATAAATAGTAAATGTATGTCGATGTCGTATTCGTAGCATTTTTCAACTATCTGTTTAACAATGTGCAAAGCATCAATTGTTGATCTTCCTCTCCTAAAACCATATTGGTAGTTGCCAATTATTTTGTCTGAATACTTAATAAGCCTGTTGTGTATTATTGATGTCAATATTTTATACGCCACGTTTAGTAGTGTAATGCCTCTATAGTTGTTACAATTCTCTGGATCTCCTTTTTTTAAATTGTTACTATAGTTCCCTCGCTCCATACTCTAGGCATTTTCTCTTGTGTCCATATTTCTTTTACCAGTTCATAAATATTGTAACGAATATCGTTTATTTATTTTCACAATTTACAAATAAAGAGCTAATTATCATCAAATGGTATAGTACAGTTATTAAAATTACACTAAGGGCCGATTTATTCACCTCTCGTTAATCTTTTAAGTAACTAAAGTTATCTATAAAGCTACAATGGACGTCTGCTATTTGACGAATCAATGTCACGTGGTAGGTTTATAGGTAACTTTAGTTACTGATAAGATTAACGAGAGGTGAATATTTCGGCCATAAGTTGTTCACTAATTCTAAAACACAAAACTAATAACAATCACTAAATAATAAGTCTGTATTTATTTAAACTAAGTCACTGTATTTATTTAAACCGAGTCACAATATTTATATAACACTCCGTATCACTATTTATTTTCACCAGTGGTTTGCAACGTTCACAACTTCGGAGATGACTGTCTCCGCCAAGCAGAGTCCACGAATTTATATTTAACATAGGCTTCGAGAATATTCGAAGAACCTTCTAGAATATTCGCAGAACCTTCTAGAATATTGCGATACTGCAATATCTCCGCTTATCTCGGCTCACTCGGCTACTCTTCAACGTTCTCGAACGTTTACCGAACATTCTCGAACGTTCACGTAGTTTCGTTTGTTACACTGCCCCCTCCTTAAGTCTGTTCAGTCCCAGAACAGGTCTTCTTTGCAGGCATCGTAAAAAGGGATCATGACGGTATTGACAATTATCGCCATTCCTACAATATCCCTGCTTGAAAAAATAACAGTCAACTCTTCTCCAAGTTGACGATGCCTCGTTTGTAGGGATTCTAGGATTATAGCTGCAAACCAGTATGGAGATACCCGTTCCCTGGAAGATTACTTCCAACATGTTTCTAACGGTTCTCCAGTCCAATTGGTCTAGACCGCAGCCGAGTTTAGGAATCGCTAACTTCTTGATGTTTCGGTTTATTACATCTTTCTTTAGATCCATTAGCGCATTCCACAAATCTTTGTAAGCCGGTTTCTGATGGGATAATCGTTTTGTGACTAAATAGTAAATGGAACGTTGCCCTTCTTGCAATCGTAAGGCTTTTCCCATTGCAGGACGTTGATGTAATAGCTCATCCAGTCGACCAAACTTCTTTTTAAACACCACCGCAATTCCCCTAGACATGCGAAGATCTTGAGCTACACAGTGGGCAATGGAATATTCCTTTGGTACTTCGAAAAGATCTCTTTGCTCTTCCGTGGTAACTCCAAATCTTGCTTTTTCAGAACCCATGTAGGTGGACAGAAATTTGTTGTAGTTTGGCTGATGTTCCTGAACCCTGACCCTGTTGACAACTATGCTGGTCACATTTTGCTCTTCCACATCATCTATGTTGTTATTACCGGCGTATGGAGCTAGTCGATTGGCATGGATTACTTTTGGTTTACCCCTAGGTAGTTTTCGGATGCGATACACCACGTCATTAATGCGTTTCATGACCTCGCAAGGACCTTCCCATTTTCTCTGGAACTTTGGTGAAAACCCACGTTTCTTCTGTGGATTGAAGAGCCATACCAAATCACCAGGCTGGAATCCACCCTTTTTAGCCTTAACGTCGTATTGGTCCTTCATTCGGTCTTTGAGATTGCTGACGTAGTCTTCCCCAACGACATCTTCTTCCGATTTGCGTCCAAATTTCAAATCACAAGGAAGACGCATTTCCCGTCCAAACGTCACACAAGCCGGTGTTTGTCCAGTTGTTTCATGTACGGACGAACGATATGCCAACAAAAATAGATGCAAGTGCTGATCCCAGTCTCGTTGGTGGTCAGAGACTACTTTGGCTAAATACTTACCCATGGTTCGATTCATCCGTTCTACCATGCCATCCGATTGTGGGTGTAACGGTGTAGTCCTGGTCTTGTTTATCCCCAATAATCGACAGACGTTTTGAAATAATGCTGATTCAAAATTTCGTCCTTGATCGGAATGCAATTCCATTGGCACTCCAAAACGACTAATAAATTCTTTCACCAGCACGTCCGCGACAACTGAAGCTTCTTGGGTTGGTATTGCGTAAGCTTCTGTCCACTTCGTAAAGTAATCCATCGCTACAAGGATGTACTTATTTCCGGCGTCAGTTTCAGGGAATGGGCCGGCAATATCGATTGCCACTCTCTCAAATGGGCTCCCAACGTTGTACTGCCTCAATGGCGCTTTTCTTTTTCCTAACGGGCCATTTCCAGAAGCACACAACTCACATTTCCGGCACCACTGCTTAACGTCTTCTTTACAGTTAACCCAGTAGAACCGTTCCCGAATTTTCTCCAAAGTCTTCTTTACACCAAAGTGTCCTCCAGAAGCTCCATCGTGCAGATGCCGCAATACTTCGGTTACTCGATTTTTCGGGATTATCAGCTGGAGCTTGGTAATGGTACCATCATCATTCTCCAAAGAACGCTTCAGAAGACCGTCTTCCAAAATTAAGGAATCCCATTGCGCACAGTACGCTTTAACTGTTCCACTGGACGCACTCACTTCCTGCCAGTTCGGCCGTTCACCTAAGGTCTTCCATTCCATTATCAGCTTCAGCTCAGAATCGTTCTCTTGGTCTTGCCGTAGTTCTTCGGGCTGCCAATGGTCGTCTATTACAGTAGTTCTTCGTATCAGGTTTGTTTTCTCTTCCAGTCGCGAGCAGTGGTTGCAATCTGGTGGACACGGTCTTCTTGATAATGCATCAGCGTTACGATGACTTGTTCCAGCCCGATGCTCGGTGTCAAAGTCATACTCCTGAAGACGCTCAATCCATCTCGCCACTTGCCCTTCTGGATTTCGAAACTGTAATAGCCATTTTAGAGCAGCGTGATCGGTTCTCAGTAGGAACTTTCTCCCATACAAGTATTTATAGAAGTGTTCCACTGACTTAACGACTGCCATCAATTCTCTTCTGGTAACACAATAATTTCTTTCCGGTTTCGACAAAACCTTGCTAAAATACCCAATTACTTTTTCTTGTCCATCTTGAATTTGAGACAGGACACCTCCTATGGCCAAGTTACTCGCATCGGTATCCAAAACAAACTTGCCATCTACTCGAGGATAATTCAAAATGGGCGAAGTAATTAAAGCTCTCTTCAAATGTTGAAAAGCTTTTTGACAGTCGTCACTCCAGATTAAATCACGTCCTTCTTCAGTCAACTTTGTGAGTGGTTTTGCAATATTGGCAAATCCAGAAACGAATCTTCTATAATACGTGCATAATCCAAGAAAGCTGCGAATCTCATGTTTATCCTTTGGAATGGGCCACTCTTGAACCGCTTTAACCTTATCTGGATCAGCCGCCACTCCATTGCTAGATACAACATGTCCAAGATATTTCACTTCCTTTCGCAGAAAATGACATTTCTTCGGATTTAACTTTAGCTTTGCTTCTCTCATTCGTTGAAACACGTCCTTTAGGTTCTTCAGGTGTCTTCGAATGTCTTGCCAACCACAATCACATCGTCCAGGTATACTAAACACGTCTTCCAGGACAATCCTCGCAATATAGTTTCCATGAGGCGCTCAAAGGTGGCAGGAGCGTTGCACAAACCAAAGGGCATAACGGTGAACTGCCATAAACCCGATCCTATAGTAAATGCTGGTTTTTTGCGATCCTTGGGTTCTAAACTAACTTGCCAATAACCACTTTTCATGTCTAAAGTGGAAAACCATTGCGAGCCGGAGAGTGTGTCTAATGTGTCGTCAATTCGGGGCAGGGGAAAACTATCTTTCTTCGTTGCTTCTTTGAGCCGCCGATAGTCTACGCAAAATCTTGTCGATCCATCTTTCTTCTTTACCAAGACTACCGGTGAAGCCCACGGGCTACTAGATGGTTCGATAACTCCCTGTTTAGCCATATCAGTGATGATTTGCTCGGCTTCTTCACGTTTTGCCAAAGGAAGTCGCCTTGGATGCTGTCGTATTGGCTGAGCGTTTCCAGTATTAATTTTATGTCTGACGACATCGGTTCTTCCCTCTGTGTTGTTCGATAAAGCAAAAACGTCATGGTACTGGCAAATCAATCCTTTCACTTTGTTTAGCTTTGTTTCGTCAAGGTCTTGGCATGAAGCAGCTACCATATCGACTAGCTGTGATGGACATTTCTTCCCAACTGTGGTTTCGGTATTGTCCATGCATCTGATGACATGGGAAACTGGCGTACATTGGCCTATCACAAAGTTCTTCTTTAAAGTAACTGAATCAGGATTGACATTCATCACCCTTACCGGTACCATCTGTTTAACTTTGACCAAAGTCTTACCGACCATAACGCCTTTATTGATTTTACCATCGTCAATCGGTTCTATCGCACGGATACAGCCATCCCGGAGGTCTCTCTCTAAGCGTGCCATCACTATATTTTCGGTTCTTCCAGGTAACGTCACATCTTCTGTCAACAGAACCCGTACAGCAACATTTTCCATCTCACGCAAATGCACCTCTTCATTATTGATCTTCAGGACACCATTTAGCAAATCCAATGCGCACCCAAATTTGCTCAAAAAGTCCATTCCCAAAATACTCTCATCAATAATGTCAGCTATCAAAACCTCATGCTGAAGTACTTGGTTTCCAATCTTAACCATAGTGGAAACCTCACCATGCGTGACTATTTCATCTCCCGTTGTTGACCTTACTTTGGCACCTGCTCCTACTATATCCGGTCTTACGATAGATTTTGTCGCTCCCGTATCAATTAGTAATGGAACTAATTTTCCATTAATTTCTCCATCAACGTATGGACAGCTTTTGTGGTTAGTCGCTTATGCCACATAAACAAAGGTTTCTGGAGCATGATGGGTAGAGGTCGACTTTTGCCCCTTTTGGACGACCCACTCTAGTTTTCCGACTGCTTCTCTCGTTGTCTTCTTGTTTTGGGGCAGCGGCGTTGTACATGGCCCATTTCGCCACAGTTCCAACACTGAAGTCCCCTACCTTGTGATGGACGATCACGAAGAGGATACGCCGAAGTTCTTCCAAAATTTCTTTGGATTCTGACAATGTTTTATTGCTTTCTTCTGGCTCTTCTATAGCACATCGCACTCGGTGATTTCCTCGATGAGACGTCTGCTTTGCTGTCTCAAATTCCAACGCATGCGCTAATGCGTCATCTAACCTTTTGGGCCGAGCTAACCGTAGCGCCTGCTGTGTTTCACCGTCTCTTATGCCATCTATAAAAGTTTGTACTGCCAATTGCTCCAGGAAGCTATCCGGCGCTGTAGGGTATGCTAGCCCCACCAATCGTGCGATATCGGCTTCAAACTCTTGAAGACTCTCAGCAGATTTTTGAGAACGGTTTTTCACCTGTGCATGGTAAACTTGCTGAAGATGGCCGTCTCCATATCGTTTTTCTAGACGGGAAATTAGCTGTCCGTATTCTCTTTGATAACACTCGGGAATGGTCTGCAGGACGTTGAGTGCTTCTCCCCGTAAGGCAACAACCAACGAAATTGCTTTCTCCAAATCATTCCACCCATTAGCACTGGCTGCCGCTTCAAATTGTTTGTGGTAAGTAGACCAGGGTGCTTTGCCATCAAACGTTGGAGGTTTTACTTTCATCTTGGCATGCACTTCATTTTCTGATTTTATCAAAGCTGTCGGATTTGGTATAGTTGTTGTTTCTTCATTCCAACAGTCTATTCCGTTTATTAAAGTCTCGATCATTTTTATCCTCTCGTCAGTTCTTTTATTTTCTTCTTCCATTTTCTTTTCTATTTTCTCTTCAAGCATCCTAGAATTTTCTTCCATTTTCTCTTCCAGTATCTTTGAGTTTTGTAACAATTTATCTTCGAGTTTTACTTCTAAATCGTTTAAATTGTCTTCCAGGATTTCTTTAATTTCTCTCGAGTTTTCTTCCAAGATCTTTGAATTTCCCTTTAATTCCTTGAAATTGTCTTTTAAAAATTCTAGCATTGCACTATCCATTTTAACGCTTTGTGACCGGGTAACCGACATTCACTTTCACTCCCGAATACAACTAACCAACCCATTTGCACTATTTCGTTTAGCTCTTTACACGTTCAACCCCACACCTGACACCAATGTTACGAATATCGTTTATTTATTTTCACAATTTACAAATAAAGAGCTAATTATCATCAAATGGTATAGTACAGTTATTAAAATTACACTAAGTTGTTCACTAATTCTAAAACACAAAACTAATAACAATCACTAAATAATAAGTCTGTATTTATTTAAACTAAGTCATTGTATTTATTTAAACCGAGTCACAATATTTATATAACACTCCGTATCACTATTTATTTTTACCAGTGGTTTGCAACGTTCACAACTTCGGAGATGACTGACTCCGCCAAGCAGAGTCCACGAATTTATATTTAACATAGGCTTCTAGAATAATCGAAGAACCTTCTAGAATATTCGCAGAACCTTTGTTACACGTCAAAGTGACGAACGATACCATCCACAGGTATTAGGTTGCCGGCTTAGCTCAGTTGGGGTGGGTCCACCGAAAAACCAGAGGGTACGTTACAAAAAAAAATCAAAATCGGAATTGTTTTAAAAGGGCGCCACCGTTATTCTTAACCCTCCGTTAGGCGCGCTATTTTCAGTTGTATACTAGTCCATAAGAAATACATTGAATAAAAGAACACTGGTCTACGAGTGTAGACCGCGCGCCTAACGGAGGGTTAAATGCCTCGGTAACAAGGGCCCTCGTGCAATAACGGAACACGAAAACCTACCTCAAGATAAATCTTATCCCAGAGAATTCTTGCGACAGCTCCGCCCCTTACACTTTTGGCTGAAATTAAAATTAGTACAACACAAAAAAAACACATAAAATAAAGGATCACAATTTTTAATCGAAAACGGGACAAAATCAAAATTTAATATTAGCGGTAAGAAAATTTCGACAGGTTTCACAAAGATATTTACAAGTACTGAACATTTACAATATAATTTGAAAAGGGGGAAAATTTTGACGTAATAATAATTACACTTATTTTAATCAATAATTCACTCGAAATCGTAACGTTAAGAAATATTTATGATTAACTATAATAAAATTCATTCGGTACACATAAGCAACAGTAACTATAAGCACAGATTAAATATACTACAGATAGCTCGCGCTTATGGGAGAAAGAGTGTCCCTTTTCAGGTATTTGGAAGCCAATTTTCTTAGTATGGAAGCCATTCACTTTATATTATAGAGGCGCTGACTGTTCGTGTTTATTCGTGGTTACGTTATCATTTCCCTTCTAGCCGCGGTTGGTGTACGATCGTGCTGCTAGGCATTCATTAGCTCACATTGCTAATGTAGCGAGAGACCGTGGGTATGGTCGGTTACTTACGGAGTTTTCCTGCTGGTACCCCACCAGAAATATATTACAAGGATAGGCAGCCCTCTAGAAATCAGAAAAATACATTGCGGGAGCTATCTGTAGTATATTTAATCTGTGCTATAAGGTACTCACATTAACAATTTGCATAAGCCTGGGTCCGGCACTGTCGACTGGAATTCTCTGCGTCACGGAAAATTACCGTGGGGTTTGATAACGGGATGCAGCGAGATGTGGCATGTAGGCGTCTGGCGCGATGTAAGGTGGAACGATAATAAGTTGATTCCTCAATAAAGATAATAGATTTCAAATAAATCTTCTCCAACTTAAGCACAACCTAATACGTGTGTTTCACAATTTAATCCCCACCATGGGTTAATATTTCGTAATGGCACCAAATGCACTTCGTTAACTTAACATAGGAAATACACGGTTTGCTTGATGGACTCTTATTTCGTTATCTGAACTTCACGAGACACTACTTTGCTACATTCCGATCTTCTTTAATCAAACTACTCAAAACTTGATTGGCAATGGCAAGCATTTAATGAAATGGCTATTGCACAACTTAATTATTTAATTCCGCATAATGCGTACGAGCGTTGCCAATGGTAGTAGTTGGTTAATCACTGCCCACTAATAAGAATTTTAATAACAAGATAATAAATTACTTCAGTTTTAAAGTGACTGGATTGAAATGGAAGTAAGTTTATTTCAAAATAAGAATTGTTTATTTATATTAAAATAAAATATTAAATCTAGTAAATCTATATTATATAAGTAAATAAGTATCTATTATTAAAAAAAAACTATAAAATTATTAAAAATTTAAAATAAAATAAATGAAAAAAAGCAAATAATAAAGAACTGTATGTACGAGTACATAAGCATAATATTATCAAAAAACTAACTTATAACTAGAAAAAAGAAACTAAATATATCTAGTTTACTTAAAGTGTAGAATAACATACTACTCTGTCAAGAAAGTACCGGGAATTGTTCAATATAACACAAAATACTTATTATTTGTCTAAATTTATTTTATCACCTTCAAAGTAAGTCCCTTCCGAAATAATGCACTTTTGCCAACGAATAATCCAATCATCAAAACATTTTTTAAAGGCCTTTTCTGAAATCAAATTCAGTTCTCGCCGCGAATTCTCTTTGATGTCTTCTATCGATTGAAAACGTTTGCCTCGAAGTGGTAATTTCAGTTTTGGAAAGAGAAAAAAGTCGGCCGGAGCCATATCAGGTGAATAAGGTGGCTGTTCGATGGTATTTGTTGAGTTTTTGGCCAGAAATTCGTTCACAATGATAGCCTTGTGAGATGGCGCGTTGTCGTGATGCAAAATCCATGAGTTTTGATTCCACAAATCTGGCCTTTTTCGACGAATTTTCTCTCTCAAACGCCGCATAACGCTCAGATAATATATTTTATTTACCGTCTGACCCTCTGGCAAGAATTCCGAGTGCACAACACCGCGATAATCAAAGAAAACAGTCAACATTACCTTTACTTTTGATCGACTTTGACGTGGTTTTTTCGGTTTCGGTTCAGTTGGAAGACGCCATTCTGAAGCTTGTTGACTAGTTTGCATATCAAACTCGTAAACCCATGTCTCATCACCAGTTACAATGCGTTTTATAAATGTGGGGTCGGAATTGACTCGTTCTAGCATGTCTTCAGCAACCTTTACGCGATTAAGTTTTTGAAGAAAATTCAAGTCTTTCGGAACTAGTCGAGCGGCAGCGCGTTTCATGCCGAAACTATTGTTTAAAATGTTACGAATTGATTCGTGAGACACAGAAAGTTCAGCGGATATCTCTCTTAAACTTAAATGACGATTTTCGGTCACCATTTCCTTCACTTTAGCGATGCTAACTTCAGTTGAAGACGTTGATGGCCGACCAGAGCGAGACAAATCTTTTACCACATCTCGACCGCTTTTGAATGCACTGTACCACTCATATGCACGTGTTTTTGATAAAGTTGATTCACCGTAAGTCTTCTGTAACATTTTCAGTGATTCGGCACATGAAATTTCATTTGCAATGCAAAATTTCAGACAAATTCTTTGTTCGATATTTTTATCCATTGTAAAAATCGCTAAACTCCCTTAAGTTGAACTGATAACGTCCAGAACTATAAACAAATTAAACGACAGATCCCGCTCAAACTCAGTGTCAGTATAGAGAACAGTTGTGCCAACTTAGTGGAAAATTTTTTTTTTACAATTCTTCTAAGCGGGCTTTTTAAATTATTAATTCCCGATACTTTCTTGACAGAATGTACATATTATTAATTATAATATTTAGTTTATTTACTTCAAACTTAAATTTCACATGTTGTAAAGCTATCTAAACCAGAAATCTAGTTTGTACATAAAATATAACATCTTTCTGAATCAGCATACAGGGAGTTTTATTGGGCAATTCATCAAACAATAGCATTTTATTTTTATTTTTTTCAAATCTTACTTCGTAAGAACAATGATGTTCGTTAAAGCAAGAACTTTCTAAATAACAAAATAGTAATGTTATAACATTTTCATTAATTAAAATTTCATCTATTCTCCCAAAATTTGGCAGAGCTAGTTCATCATTTTCAATTAGCAACACTGTACCACGTTTATATTCGATACCATTAATTTGAACCCATTTGGTACACATGAAATTATCTTTTACAGGTTTACTTAATGGGAATTGATCCCAGTTCACTTCCGAAATGGGGCCAAATATAAACTTTTTAGCGTTAAAATAAAAATTACTTTGAAGGAAATGGCTCAATTTAAGTTGAAGTTTTGTTGCCACGGTATGAATAATATTTTTCTTAGAGCAAGATACGTTAACATTCATTTTAGCCTCTCTATGTTTGGATTTAAATCTCATTGACCAACAATGTAGTAATGGCCCAACTAATTTTATAATTCTACCATAATGTAACATATGGTGAAATTTTGGTGTTAAATTTGCTTTGAATAATTCCTTATACATAGCATGGTGTTCGGTAATCAGATTATCTAAAAGAACAATGTGGTCAATACTTATATTTGGTGAAGTAAGCATTTCTATTATTTTGTTTAATTTTAAATAAGGTTGCCACACCTCATTACCTTCCGGAACTAGATCTCCTACCATAAGACCAAAATAACGTGAAAAACAAATCATTTCAGCAGCAGACATCCTAATTCCATTTTTCAAATGGTCTAAAGTAATTAAAGGTGGTTTATTTGATCTTTCAAGTTTTGAATAATTAAAGGTTTGTATACGGAAATTGAGAGTTGATAAAGTAAAACTTTTCAGATCATAAATGAAATAATTCAATATAAATTTGAATTCGTACACACAAACTCCTTCAAACACATCATGCATTATATCGACGCTTGCATTATCTACTACATGAAATCCATCTATTTCGTGAAATATACAACTTTCTTTTATTCCTGTAAGTGAAACATTGCCCAAATTTACATCATCCCTATAATTTTCACGTTTTCTTAAACGACTGCTATCTTCAACGTTCATTTTCCTTAATAATTTTTTTGGTGCTTTACAAAATCTGCAACTAAAATTTGCTGAAAAGCTTTCAACAAATCCCAAAATCCTGTGCAAACCCAAATTATCGCCAATAATTAAAGTTAATTCAAAATAAATAGTTTTTTTATGTGCATTGTTTAATAAAATCCTTATGCCGTGAGTTTTTAAATATGACAGTTCCTTAATTAAAATATTGAAAACCGCTTTATTTCCAAATTCTTTCCTATCATTGGAATAAAACAGTAAAGCCAAGAATATATGATTAAGTCGTGACAAATACTGCTGAGGAATAATAGGTACCGATATATATACTGCACCTAATTTATTATTTCCGGCATGTGACCCTAATGCATTTCCAGATTCATAATCATCAAAGTACAGAAAAAGAGGAAAAATTTGCTTTTCGCTGTGGTGAATTTTATTATTCTTCCACATCTCTCCTTGAATTACATTCGATAGTATAAAAGTTCCTGACTTTAATAAATGAATATGTTCATTAACAATATCAAGAAATCCATCCATTTCAAAAATAGACTTCAATATTTTGCGAAGAGGGATGAATTTACCTATTACATCTACGGATTCCATTAGTACAACTTCATTCTTATGCACAGGCTTTAATCTTTGGCCAATTATATAATTTTCTGGAAGAATAAAAAAATTTTGTTTTTGAGCATGTTGAAATCTTTTATATTCTGTGTTCAAATCTGCAAAAGGGTCGGGAGTGGACTGTAAAATAGATTTAATTTCATTCAGAGTTTTGACATCAATATTACAATCATTAGTTTCTAATGGTGGGTTTCATAAAGGTATCTTAAAATTTAAACTACGATTAAAATTATAACCATAGTTACAACAATTAAAATGCATTGTTGTTATATTGTTTGAATATTATAATCCTAGATTGAATTTTAAACCTCTTTTGTGAAACCGGGCATAAGTGATTTACAATATTTTGTTGTATACTGGGAGTATAGCAATCTTTTAAGAACGAACTTGTAGTTTCAACAACAAATTGTACTACATTTCGAGGTACTAATGAATTATTATAAAATGCAGAAATAAATTTAGAAGTTTCTGTAGTCATATCAATATTATTATCAATAACAGGAATTGATACATTATCTACACCGCTTTTGTTAATTTCGATAACGTCACACCTATCTTGCTTGGGAATATTATAAGAAGTACTAACTTGAGATTCTACATTGTCATTTACAATTTGAATGGTACCTACTACTGTAATTACTATGATTGCTGTTGTGGCGACCCTTATTTAAATTTAAATAGTAGTTCAACCACGTTAAAAATCAGGTCGTTTTGATGCGTTAATTATTTTTTATTATTAATGTCAATGTCATATGGTTATCGTTTAATTTTTTAATAAAAGTTTGTTACAACCGTTAGTCGAGATAATTATAATTTGTGTGTACCAACGACATCCACACTGGTGACCCCGTCAAAGAACATCCAACGTTGCGAGTACACAAACTTGAGAAACCGTAAGCATTCTCTGAAAATTCTTATCTGAAATCAATTCTTTTTTCGGAACCAATCAATTCCGAGATTAATTTGGACCACGTGGTAAAATGGATAACACAGAGCTACAACAAAAAATTAACGAGTTAACGGCACAAATGGAGGAGTTGAAAAAACAACAGCATAAAGAAGCAGAACAAACCACCAACGCCGAAACATGCAAAATCACCACGAAAGCTCCACCGTTCCACTCAAGCAAACCCGATCTGTGGTTTTATTAAATTGAAGCACAATTTCGCATCAACGGCATGAAATCGGATCAAACAAAATTCGACATCGTGATAGCAGCACTCGAGCCACAATACCTGGAGGTGGTGGCCGATATCATCCGAAACCCCCCAGCAACCGAAAAGTATGAAGTTTTAAAAAAGCAACTCCTACAGGAATACGCCGAATCGCACGAAAAAAAGTTAAGGAAATTACTGCAAGGTATCGACGCAGGAGACAACAAACCATCTACCCTCCTACGTAAAATGAAGGAATTAGCGGGATCGTCAATGAGCGAAGAAATCATAGAATCGTTATGGTTATCTAAGCTACCAGAAACAACACGCTCAATAGTAAGTTCACTGACCATTGATTTAAAAAAGAAAGCCGAAACTGCTGACAAAATACTAGATGTCACACAATTCGAAACTGCAGCAATAACAGAGCGGAAACAGAGCAGCGATACAACCCGGGAACAACTATATGAACTGGAGAAAAGAATGGAAACCTTGGCAGCTAGAGTCGAACGTGGCAGATCGTTCTCAAGAGATCGCAACCAGTTTAGAACCCGAAGCCCATCGCAAAAGCAATACGACATTATGCTGGTATCATTACAAGTTCAAACAAAATGCCAGGAAATGTACAGAATGGTGTAAATTCAATGCCAAAAATCAAAAAAACTAACAATGCCGTCCTCATCCACAGCGACAGATGAAGTACGGCGCACCCAATCTAGTCGTTTGTTCATATACGACAGAACCCGGAATCAAAAATTCTTAGTTGATACAGGATCGGACCTTTCTATAATACCCCCAACACCTCAAGAGAAAAATGGCAAACTTAACGATTTCAAACTTTTTGCTGCAAATGGTTCAACCATCAGAACGTATGGACAAAAATTATTGACTGTAAATTTGGGGCTGCGCAGAGAATTTACTTGGCTGTTTATCATCGCCGACGTCACCAAGCCAATAATAGGTGCAGATTTCTTAGATAAATTCGAATTGCTGGTAGACCTACTAAACAAGAAACTGGTCGACGGAAAAACCAACTTAAAATCCGCGGGAAAAATGGAATCAGTTACCGATCTAGAAATTAACATCACTTCTATCCCTTTGGGTTCCGATTACCATCAACTTTTGCAAGAATTCAGCGACATAACGAAGCCCTACTGTATCGCTGAACATAAAATAAAATAAAATATTTTCCATCACATCGAAACCCAAGGGCCACCCGTGTTCGCAAAAGCACGCAGATTACCACCAGAAAAATACGAAATAGCACGAAAAGGGTTCGAACTGATGGTACAGCAAGGTATTTTCCGAGTATCAAACTCCCCTTGGGCAAGTCCGCTACATTTGGTCGCGAAAAATAACGGAGACTGGCGCCCATGTGGGGACTATCGGAGGCTGAACGCTGTAACTACCCCGGATAGATATCCCGTACCTCATATTCAAGACGCCACAATTAACGTCGCCGGTTCTAAAGTATTTTCAAAAATTGACCTGGCAAAAGCATACCATCAGATTCCGGTACATGAAGAAGACATCCCCAAGACGGCAATTATAACTCCATTTGGGTTGTTCGAATTCGTAGTTATGACGTTCGGACTACGTAACGCCGCACAAACGTTCCAAAGGTTTATCGACCAAGTACTGAGAGGCCTGCCGTTTGTATTCAAATACATCGACGATTTTTTCATTTCATCCTAAAGCCACGAAGAGCACACAGAACACATTCGCATGGTATTCCAAAGACTCCAAGAGCACGGACTCAAAATCAACATCTCCAAGTGCGAATTCTTCAAGACCGAATTAAAGTTCCTAGGACACGTCATCAATAAAGACGGAATACGTCCGCTACCGGAGAAGGTAGAGATCATCAAAAAGTTTCCTCAACCCAAGTGCGCCAAATATTTACGGAGATTCCTCGCCTCAATCAACTTTTATAGACGATGCATTCCACACGCGGTAGTATCGCAAGGGATCTTGCAAAAATTAATGAAAGGGAACAAGAAAAACGACAGCACTCCAATCGAGTGGACAGAGGAAGCCACAATAGCCTTCGAAAAATGTAAGGAGGAACTAGCCAATGCAGTATTACTAGCTCACCCATCTGCTCATGCTCACCTATGTTTGTACGTCGATGCTTCAAATAATGCCGTAGGCGCCGCCCTCCAACAAGTAATAGAAAGGAACTCGCAACCACTTGGTTTTTACTCGAAGCGCCTCACAGATACCCAAAAACGCTGCAGCACGTACGACAGGGAATTGTTAGGAATCTATCAAGCAGTAAAACATTTTCGGTCGTCACTGGAAGGTAGACACTTCACGATTTATATTTGTAGGAGTTGGAAGGGGATATAAACGATAATAATTATAGCTTTCAATCTCAACTAATGGTATTTCTAAAATGAAAATTATTTGATTTCCTTTACTATAGCTTTTAATATTTATTATTTGTTCGAAAATTATAAGGTTTTTAATTTCTGGTTCAAAAGGAAGTTTATTTTGGTTTATGTGATTGTTAATTGACTTTAGCTCTTTTAACAGTTCGTTTGGTTCTACAATTGAATTATGAAACGTTTTTAATTTAGAAAATGTAATATCAATTTCAAGTTTTTCAAAAATGTCTTTGATCATTTGGTAATGTGTTTCTAACTTAGTGAATTCTTCAGATTTAACGACTGCTTCGATTTGTAAAATTCGCGATTCTAGTATCATTTGGTTATGAGCCAGATTTTGAGTGGTATTTTTAAAAAGATTTATTGAGTTTTCTAGAAGTGTAATTTGTTCTTTCATTAAAGTTTTAATTTTTTGATCATCGTTAGAGAGAGCAGAGATTGCTTTATCATATCGAATTGCATCATTTTGATCGAGATTACCAGTTATGAATTTGATTATTGATCCTAGTCCATCAATTGCTCCTCGTTTACTTCGCAGTTTAATTGAAGGATTTAATTGGTTAATTTGAGTTATAATTTCGGTTTCTAAAGTAATTACTAAGTGATAAGAATTGTGATATTCTCTTTGATAAAGGTGGGAGGTTTCTAATAATGATTTGATTTTATTGAATTTTTCTTGAAGAAGGAAGAATTCGTCTATTACATGTGTGATATCGAAAACTTGAATTAATGTCCATTTGTTAATTGTGTTCTGTGCGTATCCAATTTTATAAAATAATAAGCCAGGATTATCGTTTAAATTGTGAAATTCAGTGGTCGAGTTGTCATTTTAAGAACTGCAAGGGTGAATGTTAATTTGAAACAATAGGAATTTTTAGTTCCTTAATATGAATAATTTCCTCTTTGTTATTAGTTTTGTTTTTTATTTTGACTTTGTTGTTTTCTAAAAGTTCCAATAATTCAAATGGTCCTTTAAATTTGTTTTCTCTTTTATTTCTTTGATGGTTAACTTTATAAACAATTTGACCTATTTTGTATTGGTATTGTTCTGGGCCTTGATAATTTCGTTTTTCAATTACTTTTTCTTTCTTATCTTGTAATTTTTCCGATAGGTTTTGGTATAGGTGTTTAATTTTGTCTCGATGGTTTGCAATGTAATCTGAATAAAGTGTTGTTTCTATTAAATCTGATGGATCTGGTGAATTTGTGTGTCCTAGTATTAATTCAAGAGGGGTAAAATTTGTAGCTGAATGAATGGAGTTATTATAAGCAATTATGGCATAACACATTAAAGTTAAAATTCCGCAATTATTAGTTTCTCTTAAAATCCTTAAATGTTCTATTAATGTAGAGTGAAATCTTTCGACGCGACGGGTGAATTTGATTCGTGATGAAGAGGGGTTGTAAAATGTATGTCAATTTTGTGGAGTTTCAAAAGTTCTTTGATTGTTTCATTTTTGAATTCTTTCCCATTGTCCATTACTATTTTTGTTGGTGTACCGTAATAAGAAAAATATTTAGTTAGGGAATCACTGATTTCAACGGCAGTTTTTCCTTCGATTGGAATGGCTTGTCCTAATTTAGAAAATGTGTCAATTATGGTAAGAAAATTTTGGTTGTCGAATTTAAATACGTCAATGTGTAGAATTTGGAAAGGTTTCTCGGTTTGTTCCGTTAATACCAAAGGTACATACGGTTTTTTTCGTGAATATTTGGTGGTTTGACCAATTTTACAATTGTTAATATAATTTGTTATGTCGATTTTCATTGAGGGCCAATAATACTTTCTTTTTAGCTGTTCGTAAGTTTCATTAATTCCGCGATGGTTGCATTTTCCTTCATGTTGGAATTTTATCTGCATGATACGAGTATCTTGTTGTACTACGGATTTTACAATCTTGGTACATTTAATTAATTTAATCTTGTTAGCGTTAAAGAATTTCCTATATACGTCATTAAACTCGATATACTGGGTGTCGTCAAAAAAGTATAAATGAAAAGTTTTATCTTCGATAGTATAATTTCTTAAAAATTCTAAAATAAGATTTGGATTTGATTTGGGAATTTTAAGGAAAATAATTTTGTGATTTTCAAAGTTTTTTCTTTCAACATGTAAATTATCATTTGAAGTTTTGGTGATAATAATTTGGTTGTTTTTATTATTAATGATTTCGTCTAAAATTGGGATTCCTTCGTTATTTAAGTTAGGGTTTTTTGAAGAATGAACAGTTGATTTATCGTTATTTTGTTGAGGTTGTTCGATAATATTGGGAGGTCTAAGTTGAATGTCTTGTAAAATTTTAATTTTTTGAGATGGGTTAGCTTTTGATGTGGAGGGTAGTTCATCATTTGTTACCAGGTTAATATCTTGTTTATTTATTTGGGGGTCGATGTAATTTTCTGGGTTTATCGAAAATTCTTTCATATATTCTAATATGTCAAACATAGCATCACCGGGATTATTATGCATGCTTTCATTATCTATCGCATTTATAGGTATTCTTGATAATGCGTCAGCATTCGTATTTTGTTTTCCCTTTTTGTAAATAGTTTCGTTTTGATGTAAAGTTAGATGAAAATTTACACTTTCGTCAGTAGTTTGTTCGTAAGATTGTTCTTCGTAAGGATTTACATTGTCTAATTCATCTACGTGTTGCAAATTATCACTGGTTTCAGGATATTCGTTTTGATGTTCAAAATATTGATTTTCGGGTGATCGTGGATCATAAATTATTTCATCATTTAGATTTTCAACGTTTTCATCGTAAAGTGCTTGATGATTTAATGTAGGTTTTCTAGTAAAATTTGTGGATCCAGAGCTGGTGTCCATTGGTTCTGGTTTATAAGTAAATCGGGACATAGTTGAATTCCTAGCGGGGTTGAAATTAGGAGATTGATTTGTTGTAAAATTACTTCTTTGTGGGAAGTTTGGTTTTGCTTGAAACGATTGAAAGTTTGGTTGAAACGTTTGTTGGGATGTGTAATTTTGAAAATTTGGTCTTTGTTGAAAATTTTGAAAATTTGTTCTTTGAAAGTTTGATGTTTGAGCTGGTTGGTATCTTTGAAAATTAGATATTTGCGTTGGTTGATATTGACTAATTGGTTTTTGTACATTTTGGTACTGAATAGGTGTACGTTGTGGAATTTTAAAATTTTGATTGTTTTGTGTGTTTTGAGTTGGCCTATCATTATTAAATTTGGGATTTTGATTTAATCTTGGTTGAGAATTGTACGAAATATTTAAATTTTGGTTTTGACCTTTATTATAGTAAATAAAATTTTCTTCTTCTGTAAGATAAGCGAGTGCTTGTTCTAATGAACCAGGAATACGTAATCTAATCATTAATTGCATATTGTACTGGAGTCCGTTGATAAACGTCTTCAATGCAAAGTCGTCATAGTGTTTAATTTTAATACGTTTATCTGCTTCTCCCTCGGTTGAGGTATTTAATTTAGAAAATAATAAACTTCGCGCATCTTGTATTCTCATACCAAATTGAATTGAATTTTCGTTTCGCATGGGATTCATTAAAATAAGATCTTGGATTAAGCAATCTATACTTCTTTGGTCAGAAAAAGTTAAGTTTAGGGATTCTTTTATTAATTGCCACGAATTTAATTCTGTACGCGAACCAATCAAATCTGCTGCACGACCTCTAAGTTTCGATAAAATAGTATCGAGAATGCAGACATTAATTGTAGCTGAAGAATCCGTTCTATTTTGAAATGCTGAATATAAATTTTCACAAGCGTTTATAAATCTGTGCAATTGTTTTGGATTTCCATCAAAAGGTGGAATGTTATCTGATTGATATCTTAAAAGATATCAATATTTAGTGAATCGGCTGGCATATTCGATTCTGTTTGATCAAAAATTTCTAAACTTGCTATTTGATTTATAATATCGTCAAGTTCACTTATCATTAAGTTATTGTTAAGTGTAATAATTATTGTAAGATTAAGCTATAATTATTATTTTAAATTTTAAAATGTTTAGGATTAAAAAGGTTTGAGCACTTACATATATGTAGCAACTCGTTGGTTTGTTTTCATTGTTTTCTTAGTTCTAGTGCCTATAGGTTTGTCCGACGATTTTTGTTCGGTGTCCCAGGTCTTCCTAATTGTAAAGTTGTATCCTCGATGGATTGGTGTTGATTGATGAAAGTTGGTTGTGGCGATTTTTGTCCACTTCGTCACAATCTTCAATCGCGTGTTCTTGCTTGCCTTGTTCGTTGATTTTGTCAAATAAACTGTTAACACAGACCGTTTTCGGGATTTTCGCGATGAAAATTTTTTAAAAAACGTTTTGACTTATCCTACCGACTGCGCCAATTTTGTTAGGCAATCAATAAATAACTTTTTTAAAAAGTATTTATTTCAAAAACACGGAGCAAATCATAAAGCTACATAAATGAACCTTAAGATTATGACTAAACTAGAACATATTGTTGTTGAGAATTATATATTTATAAAATGCTTACTATTCTAAATGCTGAAAAGATAATGTTAGATGAATGCAACTTTGCTATCTAAGTTCTTTGCTCTTCAGGTTATTGAACATAACTCGCGTAGATGAGATCGTCAGTAAGTTTAAGACGTCTGAAGTAAGTGTAAGCAATATAATAGTTCATATTATAGATTAAAAATTGCGCTGAGAAAGAAAATACCTTCATACATATTATAAGAGTTTGTAACTCGATGTTATTTTTAGAAAAATTCTCAAGCTTCCATATTTATCTAAAATATTCTAAACTTTTTATTAAATATAATTTTCTCGATAAAAAAAAGAAGACAGAAAATAGCAAAGTAATCATGTTTTATAGTTTTTCAATTGGGCAAGTTAAACTACAATTTGTTTCTAAATATTCCAAATTATATCATCAACTAATATAGGTAGTATCTGAACACACCAAAATAACCTATTGTATCACAAAAATATATGTACGAAAGTTTTCTTTCCTTAATGTGATGTAAAATTTTGAAATGTTATTTGCAATTAAAAATTTCGTTCGTTACCTAATATTTTATACTTTAAAGATTGCAGATCCAGTACGCGAGGATCACTCAAATTTAGAAGATGAAGAAACATACGACAGTGAAAAAGAAATTATAATCGATAAGGATAACAGAGATACTTCTTGTTTGAGAGAGACCCATGATGGAGAACCTCCTTATTTCAGCCCGATCAGAAATGTCTCAGAGCCTCCTTCTTTTAGTCCTAGGAGAGCGGTAAGTGTTTGCAATATCAATAGATAATAATATAATGTATAAGCTAATTTTTTATCGAAAATTTACTACCATTTCTTAACTTTATATTTTACTGGACACCAACCGAAATATTATAATATATTGTCATGTTTCAATTAACACAGACCTCTTAATTAAGATTTAACATTTTAAAACACAAATAAAAGTTAAAACCTTTTAATTAAATTTTGCTTTAAGAACTTAAGATTACTTTTAATTAATTTTTATGATGATAATTAATTCGGTTTCACATATTTTTGTTTTTTTATTAAGAGAGGAAGGCACGGTCGAGAGCTTGTTTTGCAATTTTTTTCAGCATTTTTAAAATTAAAAGATGTTTTTGGTCCACGATCTTTAAATGAAAAGACCAACGCCAAATTTATCAAAGAAGCCATCGCATTAAAATTTGTTAATATTTTTAATCGGGTGTTTTTAAATAAAAAGTGGATACGTGAAATAAGTTAAATAGTGCGCCGAATCGACAAAGGTTCCACCACTGCAAAGCTCAAATGTTAAAAATTTGCTTAACAACAAAAAAAATATCGTCACTTCTGCCGCAATACCTCCAATCATCAGCACACCAAATTTTATCTGAATCGGTTATACATTCCCGGAGATATGATGACATTTTTATTTTTTTTATTGTGGTAGCCCTGGCAAAGATTTCTCTGCCAAAACCTTATTTTCACCACTAGAGCCTACAAGACACACGTCCAAAAGGTTTCAATGCCATCGACATAGAAATGCCGAATAAAATCGAGGGACAAAGACTTTTTTTAAGTATTCACAAAAAAAATTAATTATTATTTTTCATATTGCATTCCTGATTTTTATTAAAAGGTTCCATATGCTGTGAAGTCCTTTGGGGGCAATGTTCCTATTTACCGAATTTGGTTGACATTCTTTTAGTACTTCGGGAGTTATTCACTCTTGAAGTTTTAACTTTGACAGCTTGTAATTTTTGGCAGATGACAGGTAGAAAGTTCATTTCATCTATTCTGGATATAGCTTTTCAAGGTCTTTAAAATAAGCTATCGTAAGACAAAATCGCTTTTAAAAATTTTATATCATTTTCTTGTAGTGGCACTCCTGATTGATAGATCGCGACGAAAACCTTATTTTCACTTTTCTACCGTAAACTCTACTATTATACCAAATTTGGTCCTGATTGGTTGGATGGTTCAGGAATAAATCGAGGGACAAAATCTGGCGACCGACCGACCGACACAGAAATTTATTTTTTATTTTTTGCAGATCTTTACGTTTCTGGACACGGTGATCTCGAAAATGTAAAAAAAAAAATTGAAATTTTTTTTCGATTACCATACCTCCAATTCTTATTAATTGATTGGAGGTAATTAAAGGAGGGAGAATTTTTTTAAAAATAACTCATTCTGGGTAAAACCGTCAACCAGTCAAGTTCGGGAATTTTAAAGCCCAGGGTCAAAAATTTAAGTTTTTAATTTAATTGCAACTGACAAATGCAATTGAGTCATTTTACTTACCTGAAGATTGCAAATTCAGAGTAAGGGTGTTTGTACCATTTCGTTGAAACCAAGAATTGAATCCACACTTGACCAGATTTTATAACCAACAATTAACGTAGCAGATGTATGTACCAATAGATGATTGGAAAAAGCAGTAGTAAATCACAACAGATGAGCAGAATAAACAGCAGCAAAACCCTTCTTGTTTCTGGAGATACATAAATTCGTATAGGAAGGCTAATTGTGTTCCAGGCGTTTTGAAATTTGGTGATACTGTGACTGTACTGAATCTATTTCAAACTTATATAAATTTAATATTAGTAACTTTTGATATACAGTGGCTCACAGAAATAAAGACACAGTCCTATGTTAGCAATGTAAATTGTACCTTTTAAAGACCCTTTTTCTCATATAAAAATCACTTTTACAGCAATACTTGCTAAGACAGTTTTTGTAGAAAATTTATTTTCCTTCATTTTTGTTTCTATACATTTTTCTATTTAGTCGCACCGTTTCCGAGATACAGCGATTTGAAAAAAAAGCTGTAAATATTTTAATAAAATTAATATTGTTCTTATGGTAATTTTAATAAAATTTTTACAGAGTTTATTTTAAGTCGCTGTATCTCGGAAACGGTGCGACTAAATTGAAAAATGTATAGAAACAAAAATGAAGGAAAATAAATTTTCTACAAAAACTGTCTTAGCAAGTATTGCTGTAAAAGTGATTTTTATATGAGAAAAAGGGTCTTTAAAAGGTACAATTTACATTGCTAACATAGGACTGTGTCTTTATTTCTGTGAGCCACTGTATTATATATTAATAAATTCAAAATAAAACAAAGTTAAATAAACTATAAATGAATGAAATATTTATTTGAGCTTTCAATTGCAAATGCAATAGGGTCTTTTCACATTTTTTGTAAAGTATACAGGGAGGTAGTTAAGTGACTATATAAGCAAAGTACCAGAAAAAAAAATTTTTTTAAAGTCTCACGTCTGAGTAATTTTGGAATGAAATTTAAAATCAGATATTTACCGCGTAAACACTTAAAAATAACTCATGCTCTGTTACTATGGTAAATACGTCATTGTTTGTAATATAAAAATCAACATTGTAATAATATTAATTGACTATTTGTGATCAGTTTTCATTCGTATTTCTAGTATTTGTGTTTGATTATTCTATTTATTTTGTTTTATATACATTTATGTTTGAGCTTTATTAATTATTAATTATTAAGTATTTTGTTTTATACCTTTATATTTAAGTTTTATTAATTATTAAGTAGACAAAAATGCCTAGAACAAATAATAAGTTGTGTTTTGTGCCATATTGTAAAAGTACGACTGTAAATACACCCGATAAAATATTTATCACTGTGCCACCTGAACTTTCTCGTAAAAGAAAATGGTTTAAAGCAGCCCGACGAGATACACCAAAGTCAAAAACAGTATATTTCTGCTGTGAAGATCATTTTAATGTAGGTGTTTTATTATAATATAATTTATTATTATACTGTCATATTTATGATTTTTTATGGTTGTTTTCATTATAGCTAGAAGAAGATATAAAGAACTACGTACGATATAAATTATGTGGAGGATATATTACTTTGAAGAGAGAGGTGGTTCCTCATATATTTGACTGTCAGACCGACAGAAAAAGAGCATTTAGTGTTCCCGATAGATCATTACCTATGAAGTTGAAAAGAAAACGACTTGTCGAAGAAGCCATTGCAGATAGTAACAAGAAACATCAGCTTAACTTAGATTCGGTAACCAATATTGATGAACCAAGCACCAGCGCTATTATAAAAGAATCAGAAACTACTATTTTGGGAGATATGACTACAACAAATTTTCCAGTCTTGGCCACTACAGCAGTACCAAGTCAAACTAGAAGTATTGCAGTGCAAGTAAAACCATCATTTCGCAGTAAACAAATAATGTGTAAAATTGAAAGTAATGTGGAACATATTAATACTTCGCCCCATGAATCAGTATTGAAGCAAGACTCGAGTACTTCTCCAATCAAACACTCTCTCGCTAAAACGTTATCGTTTTCCCAGACGAGTAGCAGTAGCGAGATAGAATCTGTAGAATCTAGTTCTTTCGTTGTAAGCACAACAACTGATAGTGATTTTAATGAAATCGAATTTGCACAAGATAAAAAAGATGCACAAATGGAAATGTTAAAAGGTACTTGTTTGTTAATAAAAAACAGACCAAAAACTTATACAGGTATCCCGGATCATTGGTTTCCATATATTATCAATTTGCTCAATGAAAAATCGAAAATTAGTAAGGATAATTTAATGTTAACTTTAATGAAAATTAAAGTAAATGATCCATTTGTTCGATTAGGTGACATATTTGGTATGTCTACCTCTAATGCATCTAAAATTTTTAAAAAAACCTTGGTACAAATCGAACTACATTTGAAGGACTTTGTATTTTGGCCATCTAAGGAAAAAATTAAATATTACTTACCGATTCCATTCCGAGCCCATTATAGCACAGTTCAGTCTATCATCGATTGTTTAGAGATTCAAATTCAAAAACCAACAGACCCTGTGAAACAAGCACTTACCTGGTCAGAGTATAAAAAGTGTAATACTTTGAAATATTTAATTTCCTCGACACCCGATGGCTTTATTAACTTTATATCGAAGGGGTATGGAGGAAGAATAAGCGATTCTCTGTTGGTGCAAGATAGTGGCTATTTAGAAATACTACCCAGTGGATGCAATGTAATGGCTGACAGGGGTTTTAAGGATATAGCAAAACAATTACATGAGAGAAATTGTCAGTTAATTAGGCCACCTAGTGTCTCAAGTGCAGTGATACCTACAAAAATGGAAGTGTTAGAAACTAAACGTATAGCTAGTCTACGAATTCACATTGAAAGAGTTATCCGTAGATTAAGGGAATTTGATTATTTAAAACCGCATTCTGTCATAAATCATAACTTAATACAACATACAGATTTTGTTATAGAAATTGCATGTGCATTAATTAATTTACAAAGTTCTATAATAAAGCAAATATAATAATTTTACGAAAAGATATATTTTTGGTGAATTTAATGAAAACAAAAATCAATTTATGAAACAGATTTATATATTTTTGGAAATATGAATTTCGTCCAATTTTTTGTAGCCTTTTCTATCAAAACTTTTAAATATGTTGCATCATAGTCCATATATAAAATTTGCACATTTTTTGTTTCTTCATAATTTGGTTGAGCTACACAA
The DNA here is from genome assembly GCA_963170105.1 of Cantharis lateralis. Classification (NCBI taxonomy): domain Eukaryota; kingdom Metazoa; phylum Arthropoda; class Insecta; order Coleoptera; family Cantharidae; genus Cantharis; species Cantharis lateralis. The sequence goes on from OY720629.1 coordinate 20,230,975, forward strand.
AATATTCCACGTTGTCTTTGGGCACACAACATTTGTAAGTGCATTTGTGCTTTAAACTTTTCGCTAATTTGACCGTGCTTGATATAGTTCTTCAATGTTTTCTCACTTATTGGACATTTCACTTCGACGATAAACTCGGCCGAAATTGCATCTGGTGACGCACCATACAATGGGTATTCCGATGATATAAATAAACCACAATTCCTAAATTTTATCTTTAACTGCTTTCCAACAGTTTTTAGCACATCTTTTTCTAGCTGCCTTCCCCTCTTCATATGCTTCGTGTCTTTTAGCTTATAAGCGCCTATTATTGTTTCCACTAAAGTACCATCGGCAACAGAACAGTGTGCAAATTCATGGAGTTTTGAAGCAGTGACACGTCCAAACCTAAACTCATGCCATCGTGGTGAATCTGACTGTCCTCGTGTAAGTTTTTCCGCTTCCTCACATAACTGCCGACTCATTTGTCCGCTGGCAAACGACAAAAAGTCTTCGAATTTAATTCCCCCTTCTGCATGAAAGTTGAACAACAATTTATATATTGACAACCTATGAAATCTGTCCTGGTCTTCGTCAGCAGAGTATTTCAAAATCTGCCCTTCTAATTTTTGTGTTAAACCTATATTTACAATTTCTTCTTTAAATGTAGAAACACTATCAGAAGTACTTGGGGCACCTACATTTTTTACAACACCAAAATCAGCAGCCCTAATAAATTTTAGGGAAGTGCCAACAGCAGATAATCGTGGTCTCACCCAATAGCATGTTATATCGGTTGGTGAAGGATCCTCGCTTCTACGGTGTACCCACATTAAAAACGCAAGTGCGTGCTTGCACCCACCTATAGTAACAAAACTTATTGCATAACTATTTAAAATATAATTTTAAGTACAAGTTACCTAATGAAGCAGCGCAGTCTTTACAAATGACATTTACAATTTTTTCTTCTGTCTCATCAACAATAAGGCAAACAGTATAGTTTTTAGAACGGATTTTGTGTTCCGGACATATCTTGCATTGCAAAGTGCAAAAAGAACCATCTCTCGCCAGCTCCACATATCCTATCGCATTGTCACCATAACTTTCACGAGTAGCTCTATAAACGTTATCGATAGCATTAATATTATTTCAGATTAAAACAAGATGTTAATCCAGCAAATATTTTTTTCCGTAATAAGCAACGTTTCATTGAATCATACGAAATTGCATTGTTAAATTTTCAATTAATTCAATTGAAAAATAATAATTATGACATAATAAGAATATTATACAAATTGTTTTTAATTTGTTGAATTTCAGAAATATATTTCGGTATTAATTATAACACTATTATCCGTAATACATAATATTTACTTACGCGGTAGCCTTTGAATTCTTGAATTCTGCTGCATTAAAACGATCATCGTATTTGATAAATTCCATCACCATAAAAATATTTACTGATGGTAAATTATTTGAAGATGCTTTTACAAACCCTTCTGACGGCATCCTTAGTTTAAAACACACAAAAATAGTTAATTACGAACTTTCCACGACACTAAACACAATTTACGAGTTGTAAAATTGAAAAACAATATTTTTACAGAACTTTGACGTCACGAGCGATTTGATCAATCAGAAGCGTTTTGATTCGCATTTGAAATTGAGCATTTTAGTGCATCTTTAAAAGCCATATTAAGTGTAAATAGTCAAGTATATAGATTTCTAATAGAATTACATCATTATACTTACCTTTATTTATATAATAAAGTACAAATTTATTAAATACGAATTTAGTGAAAACACCCTATTGTCATCAGAATGACGTTAACAAAAACCGAACGTGGAAACTCGAAACTACTGTCATTTGATCGAATTAAGAATTTTTCAAACTTATTTGCCAAATATTTTGAATCAGTTTACACAGATGATGAGCGCACTTATCTTCCATTTACATATGAAAGTCGCACAAATACTATTTTGTCTGATATAAATATAACTGAGACCGTAGTTTTGAATAAGATAAATTCTCTTTGTTCATCGAATTCTTGTGGCCCGGAGAAGATTACAGCTTTTTTTGTTAAAAATTGCCCTTCGCTAGCCTGGCCCCTGTCTATAATTTTTCGGAAATCAATGTCTCTCGCAACATTTCCCACAGTATGGAAAACAACCAAAGTTATTCCAATACACAAGTCTGGTAACCGCAGTAGTGTTGAGAATTATCGGGCAGTCTGTATTGCATCCATGTTTGCCAAAATATTAGAATCCATTGTTGCCGATGCGATTACCAGTCACACCAAAGTCTCTGTGATTAATAACCAACATGGCTTCTCAATAGCAGAAGAAACAAAACCAGTAAAAGAAAGCAGATTAGTACAGGTGCACCGTCCGGACACAAAGCCATGTTGGTTATTAATCGGTTCCACGTCAAAACGCCGTCTCCAAAGACGCTGTTTCAAGAACGCCGTCCCCAAAGACGCCGTCGCAATAACGCTGTGGAAAATACGCCGTCACAAAATGGCCGTTGCCCAATAATGCTGTATGGCAATAACGCCGTCACAAGATGGCCGTGCCCAATTACGCTGTCTTAATAACGCCGTGAGGCCTATTTTAGTTATCACGTTCATTAAAGTTTAACAACCAATGAAAACCTTACAATACTAACTAATGAACGTTTGTGCTTGGTGTTTTATTAAAGGGTTTGTAAACCTATTTTAACTTTCTAAAATTTTTATGAATGCAATAATTCACCAGTAGAAAATAATAATAATGTAATGTTTATTTAACCCTTCTTTAGTCTTTAATTAACGTTTTCTATTGGTGAATTATTTATATTAGGGTTACATCAGTGTTTCTTAGTGCCTATAAATCCAGACCTTATTCATAATAATTATAGTAGTTAATCTAGAATTGAGCCCTGAGCCCGGCATAAAGGTGTCCCTTTACCTCACGGCGTTATTAAGACGGCGTAATTGGGCACGGCCATCTTGTGACGGCGTTATTACCATACGGCATTATTGGGCAACGGCCATTTTGTGACGGCGTATTTTCCACGGAGTTATTGCAACGGCGTCTTTGGGGACGGCGTCTTTCCCATGGCGTTCTTGAAACGGCGTCTTTGGAGACGGCGTTTTGACGTGATAACCCTTATGGTTACTTAATAAAATGTACTCCATCTCTTATCCCTTGATTGACTGGTTGAGGTCCTATCTTACTGGAAGAGAGCAGGTTATAATTGTAAATGGTCATGCTTCTCGCAGCTTCCGTGTTACGTCTGGAGTTGGTAAGGGATCCCGTCTGGGCCCTATTCTTTTCTTGCTACACATCAACGATGTGAATTCCGTGATCAGAGTTTGCGAATTTCTATTATTTGCCGATGATCTGAAGTTATTTCAAATAATTCGTTCCGACAGAGATTTCAAACTTGTGCAGAGTGATCTTGTAAGACTGCAAGACTGGTGCGATCTCAGCGGTCTCAAACTGAATGTCAGAAAGTGCAAGTCTATGAAATTTACAAGGAAGAGATGTAACGTGCACTTCTCCTACTCGGTTAGCGGTGCGATTCTTGATAACGTTGATGAGTACAAAGACCTCGGTGTATTCTTGATCCAACTCTATCGTTCCATCATCACTTAGATTCGATCGTGTCGAGAGCCAATAAGATGCTAGGATTCATTAGTAGATCAACACGTGAGTTTAGTGACATCCGTGCTCTGATCACCTAGTATTCATCATTCGTGAGATCAATTCTTGATTATTGTTCGGTGATCTGGTGTCCATCGTATTCTTCGCGGATTGACAGGCTGGAGAAGATCCAGCGTAAATTTGTTAAAGTCTTATGTTTCAGAAGTCGCCTTCAGTACTCCTCCGAAACTTATTACATGCGTTTAAAGTTTCTTGGGCCGAAGACTCTGTCTGCGAAGAGATCGGTTTCCAATTTAATGTTTGTATACAATTTGTTAAACAATGTTGTAAATCGTCCGGGGTTGCTTGAATTGTTTTCATTTCATGTACCTGTGAGACCATTGAGGGATAATCCAGTTTTTCTCGAGAGATTTCATAGATCCACGTTTGGTAAGCATTCAGCCATGTCCAGATTGTGCCGTCTTACAAATACGATTGTTGGGCATAATTTATTTGCAACTTAGATTTTTTTCATGGTAGTGCTGATAATTTTAGGAGGGGGTTAGTACCAAATTTGGAGTCGGTTTGATCCTGTACGGGGTAGCGCATTTATACATTTATATATTTGTTGTCTTTCTGGTTTTGTATATTGTTTTATGTATTGTTATTTATATTGTTTATGATTGTTAACTGGTAATGGTTATAGTTAAACCGTAGAGCTAAATAAATAAATAAAATAAAATTCCCATATAGTTTTCTTTTTATTGTTAATAAGTTTTTAATGATGGCGACGCTGGCTTGATGTCAAGCTAGCACCGTCACCCTTCAAATGGCTGTAATTCCCGAACGATATGAGCCACAAATTCGGGATTACGGCAACTAATTGGCCACAAATTCCCATATACTTATTTTTAATTTAAAGTAAATTTGTAGTGGTGGCGACGGTGGCCTGATTGTCAAGCTAGCGCCGCCACCACTTAAATGGCTGTAATTCCCGAACGGTAAGAGCCACAAATTCGCGCTTGCGGCAACTAATTAGCCACAAATTCTCCATATATTTTTTTAGATTTTGCATAAGTGGCGGCGCTAGTTTGATGTGGGTGAATTCGCTTCTTTTATAAACTAATTTATTCTGACTAAATGTTGAAAATTACTACAAAAAACAACAATAAATATTAACTCAATTAATAATAATAATATTTATCTTACGGAAATTATCCTTTCAACTATGACATAAAAAAATACATATTACAAAATATACAAAAAACATCAATTCCTAATGTGTAGACATCAGTCTTAGCTGAGATTTGAATCGCACCAAGGAGCTGGCAAAAAAGTCGGTATCACCCTTATTAGCAAGATTCTGAAATCTTGCAACTGGTGAATTAACTCCGTAGTCGGTTCTATATAGTCCGTCAAAAATAAGTGCGGATTCCGAACTAAGTGACCCAAAAGTTTGATAACAAAGCAGGGCAATCTATTATGTCGTTGCAAATTTTAAAAAGGAAGCATTGATCGAAATTTTCTTCTATTGTCCAAAGTTGATAGTCCTAGGTATCCCAGCAGATGATCGTAATTGGTGTCAAAGCAGATACCAAACTTGAAACATAAAAATTTCACAAACTTACGCTGAATTTATTCAATGCGAGAGATATGAATTGAATGATTGAATTATTATTAATTGAATTATTCCCGTACTTACAATTCCTGCCCGCGCGTAATTTGAGGTTGAATTTCTAAAGCCTCTAATATCAGTCTTTTATTCTAATCTAACTGACATTGATATCCGCTATCGTCGTTTTTCAAATATAGGAACTTTAGAAGTCCAACCCCAAACTAGATGGCGCAAACAGTAATCTAAAATACGGGCTATTGGCTTCCTAGCAATTTGCGTTTTGCGGAATGCGATTTTTCCCATTTCTGATGTTTTATTGGTCAAATTGGTCTTTAATTTCGACCAATCAAAACAAAAATCGCATTCCGCAAAACGCAAATCGCTCGAGTTCGTGCCAAATAGAAATAGAACCGTCAATCATAATAGTTGGTAACATTATTTTTAAAAGGTAGGAGAAGAATAGTATTGCATTTCTATGGGTGCATGCGGTGATAAGAGAGAGAGTTACATTACCGCTTAATAAACAAGGGTTAGAGGTATGCAAAGAACAGCCCATATAGTCAACCAGTACACTATAGTCGCGAATATGAGGTGCAATGATGTTTAAAATTCATAAGGTCAATCGTTTTTAAAAACATATCACATTATGATTTGTATACATCATCATTGGCGTAGAAAAATAAAATAATTTTGTTTTAAGTTAAACAAACGAACTAACTAGTAATAAACCAACAAACGATAAGAAATAATAAATATGAATAATTAAATTTTTAATTATATAACAATTATGACGGCTTGCAGCTTTGCAAGAAAATGTAAAACTAAAACAATTCGTAACATAGTGCCGGAATAAGTCACAGTGCGCTACTGAATGACTTATGCCCGTTTTCACCAACAATTCCCTAACGATAAGAGTTCCCTAACGTTGAGATAAGAAACTCTTATGTCAAATTTGGTTTTCACCAAGCGATAAAAGTTCCTATGAGCGTTAAGAAATCCCTAACCTTAGGTATCCGATTTACCGACCCCTAAAGTGTTAGGAATTCCTTAGCGATTGTATGATAGTCAAAAAGTGAGCGCAGTATGACAACTCGTTTGACAATTAACGTTTCATAAATTGTATAATAAGCAAAAAGCACTTTTTATAATACAACCTCTCGCCATGGATTTTGGATAGATTGGAAAGATTTGAAGATTCATCAGATGATGAAGTTGTATACCCCAAAACCATTAAACAACGGGAAAATTATTTTGATAGCTTCAATGAAGTGAAATTTGCTGCAAGATTTCGGTTAAGAAAACAAACTGTTTTGGAGGTTTTGAAATTAATAGAAGGATCTCTGGAGTTTATCGGTAATAGAAATCAATCAGTATCGCCTATTAATCAGCTATTACTGGCAAAGCTATTGCAAATTTGCGACCTCATTTTGTAAAATTTCCTACAACCGAGAGTGAAATGTCTGAAGCAAAAGCAGATTACTATCAAATATGTGGTTTTCCAAAAGTGTTAGCAACAATTATTGATTGTACCAATACCAATAGAATTAGAGGTATGGCTTACTTTGATTGACGGTTCTATTTCTATTTGGCACGAACTCTAGTGCATGTACTTACCTTTAAGCATAAAGCGCCAATTACACGAGGATAGTGACTTGTACAAGTTACTAAAATTCAGTACTAAATTTTAGTACTGTCTTCGTGTAAACAAGTATTTTAGTACTAAATTCCAGTGCTGGTTTTAGTAACAATTTAGTTTAGTCAATAAAAAGCAATCTTATTTACTGGAGCCAGTAGTACCCCCACTCTCACTTTCCTAAAAACTAAACCCGTGTAATCATATCGTTTTAGCAGGCGTTTTAGCGTTTCATGACAGAATAGTGATTTGACACTTCCAATTCATTGTTTAAAACACTACTAACTTGAGCAAGCTGCTATTACCATGTAAACACAACATTCTTTTAAATCACTCGCTTTTAAGCGCCAATTACACGAGGATAGTGACTTGTACAAGTTACTAAAATCCAGTACTAAATTTTAGTACTGTCTTCGTGTAAACAAGTATTTTAGTACTAAATTCCAGTGCTGGTTTTAGTAACAATTCCAGTTTAGTGAATAAAAAGCAATCCTATTTACTTGAGCCAGTACTACCCCCACTCCCACTTTCCTAAAAACTAAACCCGTGTAATCATATCGTTTTAGCAGGCGTTTTAGCGATTTATGACAGTACAGTGATTTGTACTGAAGTCAGGTCGAATTAAATTTAAAATGTGCGCTAAATGGGGAGAAGAGACAACTCTAAAATTTGTAGAATTATATAGAGATGAAGAATGCCTCTGGAATTCAAAGCTAGGGGTATATAAAAATAAACAAGCCCGTGAAGCGGCACTTAAAAGGATAGCAACAGAAGTGGGCATTCAAGATTTAACTATATCAGATATAAAAACGAAAATTAAAAACTTAAGATCAACCTATGCACAGGAGGTAGCCAAAGTAAGGAAATCCCAAAGTTCTGGCTCAGGAGCAGATGAAATTTACATTCCAAAAATGAAATGGTTTGCAATAATGAATTTATTTTTAAAGAATATAGATAAGAGAAGAACAACGTCCAGTAATTTGGTAAGTTATAACTTATAAGTACTACAAGTATTTTTATTAACATTTATTTTGAAGTAAACATTTATTACACATTGAAAATCTGATAGCTTTAAAAAATCATTCGTTCCTGCCACGAAACTGCACCTGTTGTCATAAAATAATTTTTATATTTTTCTCTCAAGTTTCTTGCAAATTGTGATGAATGGTTGCTTCCTATACGTGAAGCTGATGGCAAACCAGCTACTTCTGATCTCCAGCTTCCAAGAATAATTGTACCTCGCTCAATATCTTCTTCATCAACTGATCCTCTTTGTAAATACGAATTTATGATGGTTTTTCTAAACCAATTGTGTAGAGCACAGCACGTTCTAACTATTTTATCCACCGATGATAACGAACAAGATATGGGTTTTTCAAACACTCTAAATCTACTAACTAATATTCCAAAAGCATTTTCAACAATTCTTCTTGCTCGAGATAATCTATAGTTGAAAATTTTTTCTGCGACACCAAGTTGAATTTTGGAATACGGTTTCAGTAAATAATGCTTTAATGGAAAAGCGTCGTCTCCAACAAGAAATCCCCCATCGGGTAACATACCTTTTTCCAAGGCTAAAAATATAGAGCATTGCGCAAAAACTCCGCCATCTGATGCTCGTCCATTACAGCCAACATCGATATAGCTAAAATTGTAATTTCCATCTACAATTGCCATCAATATGATACTGTTTTGACCCTTATAATTGAAATATTCGCTACCGCAATTTGGCGGAGCTCGAATATTAATGTGCTTCCCATCAATAGCACCATAACATCCTGGAAAATTCCATCTATTGTTGAAATCACTTTCTATAGCTTTCCAATCATTGGCAGTTTGTGGTACCTAAAATGAAACATAAATAAGAAAAAAATTGAAACTGGTTATTATAGATGTATTTGTATTTTCTTATGAAATTCTTTTTTCAGGAAATACATGTTATAGAAGTACATCAAGAATCAGAGCCGTTACAACATGAAATTGAAGAGATTTCACACAAAGAAATACCACTAACAAATCAATTACCAAACAATGAATCCAAAGATGAAATTGGTGAGCCAACCCCAAAACGTCCAAAGGCAGCTAAAGGAAAAATGAGACAAGTGGCCGCTTGCATAAAAGATTTAAATTTATTGGCAACATCTATCGAAAGTATGGATACGTCTGAAAATGAATTTGACATTTTCGGGCGAAGTGTAGCGGCACAGTTGAAAACGATGCCTCTTCCCAAAGCTATCGATGCGCAAAACCAAGTTCAGCAACTTTTAACACGTTTAAGGTTGCTGAATATGGAAAGTACCTGTAGCTCAATGGGCTCTTCCAGTTGCAGCAGTACATATACGAACTATGAAAATCTCATATCTCCAGAAATAAACGAAACTTATATGTCGTCAGAATTACCTACACCTCTCATTTCTAAACAATCGTACGAAAATTCATCCATGCAATTAAACAGTGATAATGTTATCTCCCAAGCATTAAATTCTTCTCTTAATGTAGATACTGACGAATTTTGTTAGAATTAAAACATGTATTTTGTAAACTTTTTATAATAAAACTTTCACTTTCATAATAAAATTTTAACTTACCTTTATAAAATCTTTTAGAGCCTCATAAATAGCATCGCAAACCTCGGGTATAAACTTTGAAATAGCAGATTGGGAAACACGGAAATGGTGTTGCAAATTTCTGAAACTATTTCCAGTAGCTAAATATGCTAAAGTTATTTCTAATTTTATTCTAGCAGGTAAAGCCATTCTCATTATGGTGTCAGATCGCTGTATGATTGGGGATACTTTCATTAGAAGTAAATCGAAAGATGCTGGAGACATTCTCATACAATTTCTATATTCTGTGACGTCTTCAACGGCGAGCTCTTTTAAAAGCATATTAGAGGCACCGTGCGTGCTTCTTCTAGCCAGCCATTTTCGTATCCACACTTTTTTGTTAGAATTATTTTCTAATTGATGTTCTAAATTGTGTATTAATTCTTCTATCACTACTTTTGCACATAATATTGTGCTTTTCTTTATAAAGGCAACACGTTGACACTTCGAATTCATTATTTAAATACTACTGACTTGAGCAAGCTACTATCACCATGTAAACACAACATTCATTTAAATCACTCGCTTTTAGTACTGGATTTTAGTAACTTGTACAAGTCACTATCCTCGTGTAATTGAGGCTTTAGTACTGGATTTTAGTAACTTGTACAAGTCACTATCCTCGTGTAATTGAGGCTTAAGAAATACATAAAACATAATGTCTAAAAGCTGGTTCACACTATGTGATTTCTCATGTGACTAGGTCATACGAAAAGTCATAGCTAAATCATATCTAAACGCTCAAATCACATGACCAATAGTTTTTATGTTCACACTACGCAAGTTTACTTATGACTTTTCTTATGATTTAAAATGTCAAAACCGCTGTGATGTCATAAATATTCTAATTAACCTAACTTTATAGGAGTAAGCGTGATTGTTTTTGAATTGTGTTATCGAATATAAATCATTATGAGTGACGAATTAAATTTCAAAATAGTGTCTTTCTAATTATTAGTTGCATAATGTAGAAAAAAAGTAAAGAAGGAAAAAATACATTGTTGGGATAGACCATGAAAATACAGAAGAAGTTGTTATGTCGAGAGGAAGTGGGAGAGATGAAGTGTTTCTAACTAATTTATAGAACCTTCCAGAATTAATCGAACTGCAAAGGCACCAACAGAAATCAGACAAACGTTTACAAAATATTTTAATAAGGAAGGATTTCTTGAATGGCAATGGGAAGCTATTAAGAAATTTAATTTTTAGAAACAAATAAACTATGCATAATTTTTAAATTAAATTTATTTCTGCAACCAGTATAATCGGAAGCAGCTTTTTTTTCTATAAACATTTTTTTATATTTATACAAAATATTATTTATTTCGTGTTTTGCATGATTTACATTACCAACAACCTAAAATATGTTGTTTTATTTTTATAAAAATGTTTTATTCAAAAAACATTTAAAAAAGGCGGTTTATTCAAAAAAATCATATGAAAAGTCATAGCAAAATAGACACCGTCCTATTTTGAAAATCACTTATGCCCGTACTTATAGTCGATGCTTCGCTCGATCTCGGACTTGAGTCTGACTCAAGCACGAAATCAACCAATCAAAATAAACAATTTTGTACTTAAGTCGTGCTCAAGTTTTGCTTCAGCCAAGCATCGACTATAAGTACGGGCATTATTATTTTGCTATGACTTTACTTATTATTTAGCTATGACTTCAATAATATCAAAAATCATATAGTGTGAACGTAAAAAAATTTCTCACGTGAGAAGTCATGTGACAAGTCACGTGAGAAATCACATAGTGTGAACCAGCTTTTATGTATTTCTTATGATTATGTTCATTGTGAATCCAGACTTAGACTATTCTACTGATTACCCATGAAAACACCACCTAACCAAGATAACGTGCTATAATGAATTTTGATAGTTGAATGCAACTTCTACCACGTGGTTGCCCCTTGAAGCGTTAAGACTAACACGAATACTACTTCTAACTAGAAATCAAACGAAAACGATAATAACAATAAATGCAATAAAATAAACTAATATTTTTTTATTAAATAATTAAAAACCTTATACAGTAGAACCCCGATTATCCGTGGACGTTATATACATCGAACACCGTGCGCATATTATCCGTGCGCCAGTTTATCCGTGCATTTACTACTATGTAAAATCTAAGGTAAAATCAAACGAATAGAATTTATGCTTACTTCAAAGCTGCACTTGTATTGCATACAAAGCGGTTTAATATATTTTTTTGTAATAAATATACTATATTATATATTAATAAATTCAAAATAAAACAAAGTTAAATAAACTCTAAATGAATGAAATATTTATTTAAGCTTTCAATTGCAAATGCAATATCAAAAGTTATATATCAAAAGTTACGAATATTAAATTTATATATTTATAATAGATAGGATTAATTCGTAACATGTGAAATTATATAATGAAATATCTAAATGATGTACATGTTATATTAAACTGCAAAAATTGAATAAAATTGAATTTTAACTTACGTAATTATACAATGAATGATAGTTTATGACACTTTTGATCAAACGTGTTTCGTTCTTCGGAACTCGTCAGATAAACCTTGTAAAATAATAATAAAAGAGCTAGTAAAGTTAAAAATCAATGGAATGAAATTGAAAAAGATAAAATAAAAATTAAAAGTCAAATCGCTTTGACGTTTATTAAAATAAAATTATACCTACCTACTTTGATGCCAAATTAATAAAAACAAAAAAAATTATTGAATTTTATGAAAATTCTAAACCGATCAAATAAAAAAATATAATGAGAGCGAATTTAAAAAATAGAAATCCCTAGACTTTATAATATAATAATTTGGCATCAAAGTAGGTATAATTTTATTTTAATAAACGTCAAAGCGATTTGACTTCTAATTTTTATTTTATCTTTTTCAATTTCATTCCATTGATTTTTAACTTGACTAGCTCTTTTATTATTATTTTACAAGGTTTATCTGACGAGTTCCGAAGAACGAAACACGTTTGATCAAAAGTGTCATAAACTATCATTCATTGTATAATAGGCATGATGACAGTAATCAAAAATCACTAAAATTATGTATTTATCTACTGAAATAGAATTCATGGATTGTAAAAAACGTATTTTTTTTATATTATAAGCATAGATTTATAACTTTTTTGTTAAAATAAAATTAGAAAATACAGAAATCCGCCATGATAACTTGAACGCCAATCAGAGCGAATGACGTCACGTCTGTGTGAGCTTGAAAAACGTCATTCACTTTGGATTTAATTTCGACAGTGTGTACACTGTTATCTGCATTTTTTAACTATTTTGTGGTTCCTATCGAACAGTTGGTTAGTCTTGTGTTACCAAAACCAAAATCAAAAAACTTTAGTCATGGAACAAAGGAATTTTGTGGGAAACAATGGTGAATATTCAAGAGAGGAAAGCGGCCCTAAAAAATTACTGAATTCATTATTAAATTTATACCAAAAACAAGATAATGCACACACCATTTTACAATTTACGAAATACGTACAGTAAAAATTTACATCAAAGTGATATTCGCAGAAATAAATTGTAGATTTTAGAGAAATAGATGTTGGATCTCGACGTGGAAAATTAATGCCCGCGTATTTACAAAACTTTTAACAAGCCGTTAAATTTAACGGACGAATTCTATTGTACTTAGTACTACTAAGAGATAATTTCTATTGGTTTATTAAATTTAACGACTTGTTAAATATTTTACGGAAGTTTGTGAATACAGATATAAACCACTTCTTTCGCATTGCTTTCTGGTGTGGAACGTAAACAAATATCTTGCTGGGAGCTTTTATTGATGTGTTATTGAACTGGGGGACTGCACACCACTTATACACTTTAGAATTCACAGCACCTAACTTTTTTAAACGATTAACCAAAAAATAATAAACATTGTTCAACTTGTCAATTTGACGTTCATAATAAGGCGTGACGTCACAAACAGACGCCATGACACAAGCGAGCGTTTTGGTGTGAAGTTTAAATTTCAAATTGAAATGGTAATTTTTTCTATCAAACCTATATTTTCTGCAGAAATTAAGATATTTTTTGGAAATAGTAGGTACTTCCGGTCATCATAAAACAGTTTTTCAAAATTAGTCATCATGCCTATTACATAAGTTAAAATTCAATTTTATTCAATTTTTGCAGTTTAATATAACATGTACATCATTTAGATATTTCATTATATATTTATAATAAGTATATTTTGTATAATACCAAGTAATACTAATAAAAAACGTCAATTATTGTTATCCGTGTTTTTCAATTATTATCCGTAAAGGCATGGTCCCAATCGGCCCAGATAATCAAAGTTCTACTGTACTTATTTACAATTCAATATGTTTCTGCATAATTTTAGTTTCTAGATGTAAATGCATTTTCTCAATTTTTCTTGCTTGTTTTTTAATATTATCTTCTAGTAATAATATTCCATCATTCTTCATGCCCGCACTTCTTTCTTTCTCTTTATGTCCCTGTTCATTGATGGCAACCTCAACTTGTAAATGTCTTAATTTTAACAGTCTACTTTCATAATGCAATAATTCAATTCGAAGCGATTCCAACTCCTCGACATTAAAATTGGTTTCCAATGCAATTTTCCATAAACCTTGTACCTTCGGTTCAACAAATTCCTTACTATTTGGACCTTGTGCTGACAACCTATGCAAACGATCATAGCCATCTCGTAAGCCACGGTGTTTTTCCCTCAATAAATTTGCTTTTTCTAAATAATTATTTTTATTAGGCAATTCTTCATTATTTAAGGAATTAAAACGCTCCAATTTTTCATCAATTGAATCTAAATTTAAACACAAAGGTATATTATTCTTAATTATATTATTCTTATCAAAGCACTATAGGGTTGCCGGCATTCGGATTTTTGTGGAAATATCGTAAATTAAAAATTCTAATTTGAATGCCTTATGCCTAGTTTCTTCATAAAGTTAACAGCGCGGTTACTTTGTCAAGCTGTTCCGGATATACACGAGTACGAGTTCTTTTATAAAAAATAAAATTTCTCTAATATATTATAAAAAAGATTGTTTGTTCGCTATACACTCCTAGACCCTTTGACCGATTTTAACCAAATTTGGATGCCGGGTTTCATAAAATTTGTTATTATCCTAGATTACGCGAATCGCCGATTATATTTAAGCGGCTGTTTGGGTTACATAAACGATTTATTTTGGAGGTTTACAAAATCCTTACATATAATCCGAACTTCATTCACACGACGAATTTTTACGTAAATACGACATAAATTAAGTGAGACAAGAATAATAATTAATTAATAATTATGTAGGTATCAAGTATGTTCGAATAAATACAAGTTTATTGACATTAGTCATAGATGACATTAGCAATAACAAAATAGGTGAAATTACGACAATCACATAAGTTCAACAATAAAATAATTACCATCAAAGAAAAGTAAGTAAATTTTTAATATTTTGTGCATTGCAGGAATCAGTTCTAAAATACTTATTTTGCTTTAACTTAGTTTTTTATTAGAAATCATTATTTATAGGAAAAATGGAATTAATTGCTATAGACTATGTGCAAGTTCACAACTAGCGCCCACTGGTTGGGCGCGCCGGAACTTTTCATGGTATTAATTTCAAAAAATACCAATACAAATAAATTTAAAATTATTTGAAAGGTATGAAGAAAAACGAGGAAAAAACAAGTAGTATTTCCTGAACTTCTTCGCGTCCTTTTGATGTGTATATTAAAACAAATTAACAAACTAATGTACAAAACTTTGAAAAGTAAGTAAAAATTACGCGAATTGTCATTCAAGCATTCGTAGATCTAATAAAATCAACTTATCTATTTCGTCTTGATGTACTTATTCATTTAATAGAAACACCAACTCATTAATTTCAACTAAAACAGACTGCAAAATTGATTTAAATTGTGCTATTTAAATGTTATTGGTATTTAATAATACAGCAACACATACAAACTGTAATAATCTGTACCATGAAAAGTTCCACATTTCCCCACCGTAATCGCTGGCGTCGAATTTTTAAAAATTCAAATCACTTGCACATAGCCTATAGGGTGTTTTCACTAAATTCGTATTTAATAAATTTGTGCTTTATTATATAAATAAAAGTAAGTATATTGACAATTATATTAATAATCATAATTAATTAAAATTATTAACTCGTGAAAATTTATTATATATATATATATTGCTGTGATACGAAATTTTTGTAAAAGAGATTATTTATAAAAATCTATTTTTTAATGGATTGAGTCCATATTAAAAGTTGTTGGTCACTGGTTCGATGAAATCGTATTGGAGTACAAATAAAAATTTCGCGCCGTGATAAAACTTTTAAAATTTTTGCTAGTTGGTTTTGTGTGATTCTGCCTTAACAGATGTGAATATAGGAAAAATTGTAACTAAAACACAACAAAATACAAAAAAGAAAAACAATTGTAAGACTGTTCAGTAATTAGTTCAAAATTCAAACATCAGATTTAAAAATATGTTGGTATGAAGCAAAAGATAAGGGAAAAATGGACTTCGACAGAGAAAACGAAAAAGATAGGTGTGGTCGGAGAGAAAGTTTTGTTAATAAATTGATAAGGAAGAATTTTTGATTGATTTGGCTTTGTTGCAAGATTTTGACCTACACGAAGATATTATGGTTATTTAATTAAGAATGATTGTTGTTTGAAGAAAGATTGAAACAAATGATATTTCGTTGTTTTTTTTTTAATTATTTGGATTGAGTTTTTTTGAATTATTTGGATTGAGTTTTTTTTTTGAATTATTTGGATTGAGTTTTTTTTGAATTATTTGGATTAAGTTAACTGGATTATTTGGATTGGATTATTTGGACATCGTCAAGAAAACTTATGTTTTTCAACCAGTGTGGGAAAATTGAACGGACTGTATATGTGAGTGAATTGAATTTTGTAAATTATTGTGTATGACTTGTTTGATTTATGTTTGGACACGAAATTAACATTATTATCCTTTCCTAATGCGAATATTTGCCATTCTAGTTGAAAATTTTAAATATCTATTATTCGCGTTAGGAAGGATAATCACACATGACACCTGTCCTAAAAATCGAAAATTGTCGATAGAGCTATCACATTATTTGTTAAGATAGAATCAAATTTTGCTTTAAGCGCCAGTGTGCGGAATACTACAATTATTGGTTTTAATAATAAAAATTTTTATTTGTACCTAATGGTGTTAATTTGTCGACCCGATGAAACTTTTATTTTAAGAGCTAACCCGTGGTGTCGGGCGATTTAATTCGCCACCATATCATAGCAATATATATACTTATAAACAAATATAATATACTTACGCCCTTCTCCACCCTGTGCTGTTACAATTGCCATTGCAACAAACATAATGACCAAAACAAAAAAACATGTTGGCCTCATGGCTACTACTCGGTTTTCAGGTTAATTTTGTTCCTATTTATACTTTTTTCAAGAGGAAGGGGAGGAAAAACAGGAAGTAGGAACCTGATTGGTTAAATTTTTTATTACAGTAAAAATAACCTTCTAAATTCGAATAAGAAAGTAAAAAACGAGTTTTAATATTTCGGTTTTCAAACCGGGCGAAGGCGGGTACCCAGCTAGTTCTAAATATTTTATAACTTATATACTCGTGTTTGCCCGGAACAGCTTGTCAAAGTACCCACGCTGTTAAACTTTATGAAGAAACCGGGCATTAGAAGTCGACATAAACTTTTGGAATTTTAAAATTAGAATACAGTATGACGTCTTTAATCTGAATCACCAGTTATCCAAACGAGAATCCGGAGCCATAATCCGAACAACGCCTCATTAATCCGAACAAAAAGTGATTTTCGCTGTTTAATGGGGGAATTAGACACCGAATCACATGTTTTTTTAAATTTGCTTAGTTTCCTGTTCATTGTTTATTAGATCGTTGACCGTTACTGAATTCAATGTGTATTATTGAAAGTTTAAAGGCGGGTTATACAGTGACCGCTTTATCAGAGAAATACAAAGTGAGAAAATCGACGATTAGCGACATTAAAAAGAACAACAGGATGCTATCCATGTTAGATGTCACGACAACCAGCTCTTTAATGACTAAACGTAAAAAGTTGGAAGTAAGTGCATATCCCGAAGTTGATAAAACAGCTTAACACCTGGTTTCTACAGGTTTTTAGTTTTACTTATTACTAAAATTGGTCGCACAGACCGACGTTATCACTGATGTTATAAAGTGACACATTATTACTAAAAGGTTAAATAATTTGTAGTACATTTGTTAATTTTTATTATTTGAAAATGGATATTTTTGTCATTTTTTCGATAATCTGAATATTTCGAAAATCCAAATCAACCAATGCAACTATTAGTTCCAGGGCCGTAGTTAGACATTGGCAATGGTTTTATTTATGGAATTAAAAAAGAGGTTGATATGCCCGTATTTTAATTTAATTCTTGTAATCAAGAAATACTAAGAAGAAATTATAGCTTCTTGGTTACAAATGATCTGCAGCTTATATTACTGCCTTTGTACATTTTTTCAGTTTTTAGTTATTACTGGAGGTTTAACCCCCAAAAACCGGCCCCTTATACACGGCCCTGATTAGTTCGGATTAAGGAGGTTGTACTGTATTTTTAAAAACTTGTGTAAAAGCTGGTTTACACTATGCGATTTCTCGTGTGACTTTATCGTATGAAAATTCCTATCTAAAATCGTAAACAACGCTCATATCACACGACTAACACTTTTGATGTTCACACTATGCAATATTGCTTACGACTTTCCATACGATTTAAAACGTCAAAACCACTGTTTTATTTCAAAAATATTAGTAAGGTGAACCTGGGGAAGGAATTCCGGGGTAAGTGTGAACATTTCAAATAACAGTGGCAACTGGCAAGACTAAACTGTAAGTTATCCTATATTTCAAGTAGTGTATCATCGTAGTGCACTTGGTGCACAAAAGAAACCTCTGTAAGATTATTTGCAGTAAGCATTATAACTTAATGAATTTTAATAACAAAGTGATACGAACTAACAAGTGTAACAAGTTGTTTTGTAACGAATTTTTACCTTTGGTAAAATCGTTCGGTTACGCCAGTGGATTTTCAGCAAGGCGCACCCTGGGGAGCGCATGGTTTACTCGACGAATTTGTACGCGAGATATTATTTTATTTTTATTTTATTTAACGGTTTAGACACACACCAAACAGTTGTAAACTTATTATATATGGAGTGTGTATAAAAAAAATATATATAATACATATTGCATAAAAAAAACAAGGTGGAACTCGGATGACCGCAGTTCTAAGGCTTCTATACATCTCCTTTCTTTCGGGATTAATTGTAAAGGAAACCTCGATTTGATTCATTAATATGAAATAAGTGCAAATTATTCTTAAATCGCTCCCCAAATATTTTTGTACTTTATTTTTTTATCATATTTAATAAATTCACCAATCACGGAAAACCACTATTCGATTTATTCTGAATAAAATAACGGATTAAAAAAATAATAAACCGATAATTTACTATTGGTAATATAATTTTACTATATAAGAAAAAAATACACTAGAAAATTAAAGATTTTAGGATTAGAATTAAGGAGATCTAAAAATTGAATTATGCGGACAGACGGACGGACATGGGAACAGAACATAAGGCTTCTTTATATACTGTGTATAGAAGCCTAATTCTTCATATACTGTGTATAGAAGCCTAAAAGGCAAGCTTAAGCATTTATGTTATAAAGAAAAAAGAGAAGACATATAGGCATATGTTTCACATACTATACAGCTCCACCAACGTTGGAAAGAAAATAGAAAAATTTTAAATGTAGAATAAGATGAAGAAGTTTCTCAGCGCGAATATTTAAAATCCATAAATTATTTTGTCAATTTATGACGATTTCTTCTAAAAAGAATACTATTTTTGTTGACAATGAAGCTCAAATATAAACGAAACTGAATAAAGCAAATAACCACGACAAATATAAACACTCGCAATGATTTGTAACTTTTACAACAGACGGTTCATTCAAATTTTTATCAAATTAGTTGGCATATTTGCCACGTTCTTTCTTAGCTTGGTGGAGCAGTACATGCATTTTAAAACGTTTTTATTAGCTCGCTTTCTTGTCTGTCTGTTCGGTACAAATTTTGCAATCGATTTTAAACGAACCTCCCGATGAGCTACATACCTGAAACTTTAAATATAGATCAGAACCCGATAACAACGCATTCTTTTGCTACTTTTAGCAAGCTACAATTTAAAAATTTCACCATGATCAAAATGTAAACCTATGACTGACGGTTTGATAGTGATAGATCATAAAAAAAAATTTGACATTGACAGATCACAACATTTTTTTAAAGTACGTTTAAGAATAATTCTAAATAATTATCATATAAAAGGAATGAAAAACTTATAAAACGTGGGGCGCATGCAATGGATAACAGTAAGAATATTGTTTGCGACTCTTGCGACTACTATAAAACTTTAGCATCATAAGTGAGTCACACTATATTCAAAATTGTTAACTAAGAAGGAACTGGCATTAATTTGTTTTAATTTTGAAATAAAAATCTTATAAAATTAATTTGCTTGTCATAATTTTTATTTTATTTTTCATAATCTCATCAAGATGTTTATATATTATAATCAATTGTAAAATTTCTCAGACGCGAGACTGAAAAGCAAAAAATAATTATTTAGTACATAAAAAATAAAAATTTTAATATACCTACCACGTTTTTAAAAAGAACAAAGATGTATAAAATAATTGACTAATTTCCTGTTAAAATTTGTGAATGTGAATTTTTACAGCTATGAAAAACTTGTAAGATTTAAGAAAGAATATAATAAGAGTAGTAATTAGTATTTTATAATTTATACTATTTCTTTTTAGTATAATTTATTTAAATTATAATTTGAGAGATATTTTTACGAGGATATTATTTATTAGTAAGTTAAATAATAATTAATAAAAATATACGAGAAAAGTGCAATTTATATATTTAACTTACTAATAATTTATTTACCTGGGGGCTTATTCTGTAACTTTTGAGATATCTCTTTTGCAGTCTCGCTATCTCTTTTTCTATATTTTCAAGTTCTATGATGTCGATTTGAGATATCACTTTTGGGTTTTTACGTATTCTATAACTTTGAGACAGTGCACTTTTGGTAGTGGGGGCTTGATTTCACACAATAGTCTCTCTTTTGAACTGTCATTTTTCAAATCTAGAGTTTTGACTGTACTTAAAATGCACTTTTAGTACAGGCCCGCTAAAAGTTCTATCTCAAATATGAGTCTTTTACTACGATAATTTGAGACACCTACGTAGGTCTCTCTTTTGAAAGAGATAGTACTTTTTTCAAATTTGTTCACTATTTTTACATTATTTTACATCCTTTGAGGTTATTTTAATGGTTAAAATACATTTTATTGTAAAAGATTGAGTAATAATATCAATTTAATTTATATTATAAAAAATAATTTGCGCCAAAATATAATATTTTTTCAACTTAAATAATTTTATTTAAGGTTGTGATTTTTTAAGTAGGAGACATAAGCTCCTCCCCTTTTATTTACAGACCGATAGTTGCGTTTTAAAAATTGAACGTGAATCCCAACAACCTTGATTCAGATCTCTTGATTTGTTTTCAAGAAATAAATTGTTCGTTTTTGCTAAACTAGAATTGTAAATTGTAACATTTTTATTAGCCTAATTATACAAAAATATTATTGCTTAGTTATTTATAATAAAAAATCTTGGAGATTAATTATTTCTTATACAATGTTCATTATACAAAAATCATTTAAAAATACAGCGCTCTCTGCTTTTCTAAAGCTCCACTAAAATTTTAGCAATCTGTAAATTTTAATCAAATTTGCTGCAATAAAAATATCAAAATTAATCAGAAAATTATTTAACGAAACGTCGAAGGTTGCTTCGAAAATAAACCGAATTTTTTAAATGTTTTAGTTTTAATCGAAGGATAATATATTTGCGGTTGTTCTAAAGGAATTTTTAAGACGATCTGATTTAAAACGACTTTAAAAAAAAGTAAAATCTGTGTAAAATTGTATCAACTATTTTTCGGCTATTTTGAAACTATCGTATTTTTAAAAGTAATTAACCGATCGACTAGAAATTTTCTTTAGAACAGTTGTTGAAGTTTTAAGATTCTAAAAATTGAAAAACAATCAAGAAATTATGTTTCGTTTTGCAAATTCTTACGACGTTATGTTGATTTTTGCTTCCTATGCGCTCCCATGCGCATGAGAGAAAGAGTACTATGCATTTTCTGTCTCACTTATGCCCGCCTTAACTTTGTAACTTTTTACCTATTAAAGATATTAAACTGTTCAAAAAACAAATTTGTAGCTTTTTTTACCATTATTCACTATAACACCATTTAATCGGAAAATGCTTCACATTATAGACAACATCAACTGCATTCACACTTGCCCCATGGGTTCCACGTCTTTACGCCTAAAACTTTACGTCTAAAAACACTTACGACTAAGTCTTTACGCCTAAAGTATTTTACGACTAAGGTTTCTTACGCCTAACATCATGTACCCCTAAAACTTTTACACCTAACTGACTTACGCCTAAGTCCCTAATACATTTACGCCTAAATTACTTTTAAAACTGTGTCGCCTCTCTTTGAACAACTATTCACAATTCATGGCGTTAAGTATCACAATGTGATTCCTTCCGTGTATTGTCTCCTTCCGAACAAACATCAGCAGACATATTTTCATGTTCTTCAAGCTCTCAAAAATATAAAACCAAATCTTAACCCAACCTCGATCATGACAGATTTCGAGAAGGCTCAGATTAATGCTTTTGGACATGTATTTCCCGATTCGGAGAACAGGGGCTGCTTTTTTCACTTCAGTCAATGCTTATGGCGAAAAATTGCACTAATTCCGGATCTCAGACAAAAGTACGCCGATGTGGAGAACCCTGACTTGGCTCTACATGTGAGAAAGTTGGCGGCACTTGCTTTTGTTTCAACCCACGATGTTGTTATATCATTCGAAGAACTAATGGTGTCTTCATTTTATGTCGATAATGAAGATTCCCTTGAGCCTCTCATTGAATATTTCGAGGACAATTGGATTGGCCGACCTCGTAACAATGGAACCCGTAAAAATTCCAAAGTTGGTTCCATCAACCTATGAAACTGTTACGAAGCAACTTTAAATGATCTACCTAAGACCATACTAAGACAAACAACTCTGTTGAAGGATGGCACCGGGGTTTTCATTCATTGTTGAGTGGGTGCCATCCTTCTATTTGGAAGTTTATAGAAATATTAAAAAATAACAGTGTGCAAAGGAATTAGAGATTGAGCAGTACGTGGCAGGATCTGCACCTCCACCAAGTCGCATACGCTACAGAAGACCGCTGCAAACATCAAAAGAGTCGTAGAGTGAGAGATATGCGGGATGTAAACTTTGATATCGAAATTTACCTTCGAGGCATCGCGCACAACTTGGAGCTTCAGGCAGTTTAAAATTTTATACTTTTTTTGTCAATATTTCTGTGTTGTAATCTGTTTAAATAAATGGAAATACTCTATATATATAATTTGACTTATTTTAGTCGTAAATGTATTAGGCATAGATGTTTTAGTCGTAAAATTTGTTAGTTGTAAAGACTTAGGCGTAAGTCAGTTAGGTGTAAAGTTTTAGGCGTACATGATGTAAGGCAAAACCTTAGTCGTAAAATTCTTTAGGCGTAAAGACTTAGTCGTACTGACTTAGTCGTAAGTGTTTTAGGCGTAACGACGTGTCGTGGTGTAAATGTGAACATCAGATATATAAATTTTTAAAAAAATTTATGCAAGTGTTTTATTTTTAAACATTGAAATTAAACTATCTGGTAGATAAATACCCAATACCCATACTAGTTATGTCCAAAATATAATACCTTTAAGATATGTATTTCAGAAATTATAATGTTCTAAAATATCACTAATTAAAAATGCGTTCACACTTCCCCAGGTTCACTTTATTATCAAAGGTATTTAATATAGTCTATAGTATTTGTTAATATCAAATAAAAATTTATTATGAGTGATCGGCTAAATTTACAGTGACTTCCTTATTAATAGTTACATTATTCAGAAAAAAACAGTTAAATGATCGAAACAAAATAAAATGGAAGGTATGTTATACAAGTAAAATAATATTTTTTAAATTATTGCTATCAATAAGGTATGGACAAGAAAGTGGCTAAAAAGAAGAGACGAGGGACTTGGTTTAAGTACCATGTTATTTAAAGAACTTTAGTATGAAGACCCGGAGAGCTTCAAAAATTTCACTAGAATGAGTGTAGATACTTTTCAAGTTCTATTAAAGAAAGTTTAACCCTTTTCTTTTTTTAATATCCTTCTTTAAATTAGATACGATTAAATTTTCTGACTGGCAGAGGTAGGGGAGACTGGTCCAAAATTATCCCTTTAAGCGAAAAACAATATAATTTTCGAATTTAAAAACTTTTTTATTTTTCATTAATGTGTAATAAAACTATGGACCGTTTTCTACAACTGCTAGAATAAAATACACATACTAGCAAAAGTAGGTTAAAGAATTTGATATATTTAAGTGTATAAAAAACATTAGTAACAAATAAAAAATATCTCCAATCGTCAGCAAACCAAATTTTATCTGAATCGGTTATATACATTCCCGGAGATACGATGACATTTTCATTTTTTTTATTGTGGTAGCCCTGGCAAAGATTTCTCTGCCAAAACCTTGTATTCGCCATTAGCGCTTACAATACATACGTCCAAAAAGTTTGAATGCCATCGACGTAGAAATGCCGAAAAAAATCGAGGAACAAGGACTTTTTTTAAGTATTCGTAAAAAAAATTAATTATATTTTTTTTTATTGCATTCCTGATTTTTATCAAAGGGTTCCATATGCTGCAAAGTCCTTTGAGGGCAATGTAACTACATACCGAATTTGGTTGACATCCTTTTAGTACTTCAGGAGTTATTTACTCTTGAAGTTTTAACTTTGACAGCTTGTAATTTTTGACAGATGATAGGTAGAAAGTTCATTTCATCTATTCTGGATATAGCTTTTCAAGGTCTTTAAAATAACCTATCGCAAGACAAAATCGCTTTTAAAAATCTTATATCATTTTCTTGTAGTGGCACTCCTGATTGATAGATAGCGACGAAAACCTTAGTTTTACTTTTCTACCGTAAACTCTACTACTATACCAAATTTGGTTCTGATTGGTTGGATGGTTCAGGAATAAATCTAAGGACAAAATCTGGCGATCGACCGCCCGACAGACCGACACAGAAATTAATTTTTTATTTTTTGCAGATCTTTACGTTTCTGGACACGGTGATCTCGAAAATGTAAAAAAAATTGAAATTTTTTTTCGATTACCATACCTCCAATTTTTTTGGTAGATTGGAGGTAAAAACGAAAGATATTGCAACATATTTCATTACATCCTTATTTTAAAGCAGCAAAAGTAGGTTAAAATTGCACAATTGTATGATTTAAGCGTATAGTGCGTATTATATCAAAAGATCATTTTTGTTAAATTCTACCTCAGTATTAAGTCACTCAATTTTTATTTAAAATACGCTTAATTACTAAAGCCCAAGTGAACTATTTTGGAAAAATTTATAACTTTGCTGCTTTTTCTTCAAATTAGTATTATATTTTAATATGGGTTTCAGTAAAATTGGAAAATTTAAATATTTGACCACTGAAAAACGGCAATTGATCATCAAGTTATACGTTAACAAGAAAAAATGCACGAAATTGCACAATTATTAGGAAAATCTACCACTTCAATATTTAAAGTAATTAATGCTTTTCTACTGGAAGGTAGAATGGCAGCGATAAAGGGCCAAGGCCGGTCAAAAATTACTACGGAAAGACACGATAGAAAATTTCAGGCTATTTGCAATACGGGCCCAATTTTATCTACTGAAAAATTTCGTCCTAAACTTCAAATATAGTCCCAAGTCAATGTATATCCATTAATACGATACAACGGCGACTCTATGCATATAAAAGCACGTTCGAGTTGCACGAAAAATACCGTACATAAACAAGATATTCATAAGGAAGCAACAATAAGCGATTTCTCAATCGCATCTTAAGTTGTTGCCTGGCTAAGGTCTAATCGCGTCTAAAAACCTGAGTCGGGTTGCACCAAATTATTATCACGTCGCCTTACCTAAGCAATTGCTTAGTTGACAGTCAATTTGGCAACAGCGTAAAATCTATCTTAAGCAACTTAAACTGCAGCTTAAGTCCTACCTGGAACTTAAGACGCGATGGAGAAACCGGGCATTAGATCCTTTCACCACAACCAAATATGGATGGTTCTAAGTACAATATTGGTTATTTCTTTTAACCATCATGAAATTCAGACATTTAAATTAAGGCCAATGGTAAAATCAGTTTTTTTCAATTTTGTGGCTTAGGTCTATTCACCTCCAACACGACGATATTATGTATTAACTTCACTCGTGTTGGACGTAATGCATTTGTTGAGTCTTAGCTGGCTTTAGTAGTTTCATGAAAACTAGAAGGGATCATTTTACCCTGATGGATCATTTTATACCAGTCTCCCCTACTCACAAATCTGACAAAGAAATTATAATAACCATATAAAATAAAAATTTCCAAAAAAAGCGGTTTATTCAAAAATATCTTACAAGAAATCGTGGCAAATGGAACCCGTTCTATTCTGAAAATTACTTATTATTTTGCCATGACTGCGCTTATTATTTAGCTACGACTTCCAGAATAGCAAAAATTGTATAGTGTAAACGTAAAAATATTTCTAACATGAAAAGTCATGCGACCTGTCGCATAGTGTGAACCAGCTTTAAAACACAATAGTAATTTCACGTGAACACAACACCGTTCTATTTAAATATAAATAAACTGAAGAGTACACGGGAATAATGATCAGAGTCCATTTTTCTCAAAAAAAAAACTGTTGCAGCCATCTTTTAGCTTGAAACCAAAGCTATCATTTAGTAGAAAACAAATTAAAAAAAGTTTTAACAGTCCAGCGTAAAAGCGTTTTTAAAATACTTATGTTGGTAAGGATGTGTGTGTTTGTAAATCTTAAAACTCAATTTACGCAAAACTTGACTTTTGTGACTCTGATCGTTATTCCCGTGTACTCTTCAACTGACTACTAGAATAAAAAAATATGGTTTTCTTTTATCTGACAAAATTAATGCAAAACTTACTTTCATCGTCCACATTAGGACCTTCTTTGGTATCCTTTAAAATAGCATAATACTCATCAATTTTATCTTGGTGATGATTAAATTCATCTTTCAGTGCTTGTAATTCTTGCAAAGAAAATCCAGCATTTTCTGCCTTAAACCACAATTTATTTAGTTTTTTATCTTTAAATAAACTCTTATTAATATGTTTATCAGAAGAGTTCTCATTTTCGTAATGTTTATTAGATGGAGGAATTTCTGAAAAATGCTGTAACAAGCCATACATTTCCATAATTTTAATTAATTTCTTGCGCAACTCGGCTTCTTTTAAGCCTTCTTTATCTTTTCCTTCTGCTTTTACGTGCTTTAATGTTATTTCATCTTTATCGTGTATTTTGAGTTCTCCAAACAACGATTTTAATTTTGATTCTGATAACCGCTATGAAAAATAATGAATTAGCTAACCCATTGATAATTTGAACACTATTTACCTACAATTTGTGCTTTAGTCCATAATTTATTTAATTTTGCCATACGAAAAGGTGTATCTAAAGTTTTTAAAGAAAGAAGAGGTTCTTCTTTTACGATATCTTCATTAACAGCTGCAGAATATTTGTTATGACATTCTACATCAATAAAAAAGTTTAATATGCATATTATTACTAATAATAGCTTTGTTTTATATTTTGTCGCAAAAATATTCATTTTTAAAATTGCGTTTGCACAGCTTTATGTTGTATATCTAAGAAACCGAGAGAACATACAGAAAAATCAACAAAACGTAATAAACATAACCTAACCGTCTTTGACCTATCTCAATTGACAATAATACCACCTATGATAATACGGGAAACTTATAGCACATTACACAGGTTACACAGTAAAAGCCGGCAACTCTGTTCACAACGCCACCTATTGACGGGAATTGCACACTAACGGATGATATGGAGTTTAGCACCCCTATTCACTAACTTCCATCGATATCTTTTCGATCATCGAGACGTAGAAGATCGAATCGAATACGTTAACAATGACTGTATTCGATGACACAAATTGTGCAAAGGCGTGCATATCAGATTTAATTTTAAATAGATTCGATTCCACCAGATGCTTGTAAGTGAGCTTTATCCCTTTTTGGTTTAAGAATGCTTAATAATATTATGAAAACGTTAATATTCGTGGTTAAACGCATTAAAATATTATGCAATAAATTATATTTATGAATGTCATCTTTACTCATATTTTATGTAACACCCACTGGAAATACATTTAAGCAGCCGCCATCAGATTCGATTTGACTCGCAAAAATATTCTAAATGCTAATTCAGCATGTTACAAATTAATTCAATTGTTTATATTTGCTAATTTTTCAAGGGCTTTAAAGGCTGTATGACACACACGTTAATTTTGTACAAAATTTAGTAAACTTTGTACAAAATTATGTGACGTGTAAAACGTATAAATTTTGTACTAAATTTTGTACAAAATTTTGTACTAAATTTTTTGAAAAAACTGTGTATTACACGTAGTTACGAATATTTGTTTGAAATTTTGAAATTTCAAATTTCTCAATTGTCAAATGGATCAAAAAATTTTAACTGCTACATGTGCTACTATAATAACAGTAACTGCTGCGGTTGCTATTTTTAAACGGGCTAAAAGAACAACTTGGGTTCGACCATGGTTAAGGCGAAGAAACGAAGGAAAAGGTATATTAAATATGTTGAACTCGGAATTGCGAAATGAAGATAAATCGGCATATACCAATTTTCTTCGCCTTACAGGCATTCAATTTAATTATTTATTAGGGTTAATTAAGAGTGATATAAAAAAAGAAGATACTTGCATGAGAGAAGCAATTTCTTCCGGAATTGCATCCATTCTATTGTCTAAAGGAAGGATAGCTCACAGTAGGTTTGCAATAACACTGAATATAAAAGACATTAGTGTTTGCAATATCAAGAAACAGTCAGTGAAAACTAAACTTTTAATCAAATCTGAACTTATTGTTTTGGGATGAGCTTCCGATGATGTATAAGTTTACTATCGAACGCTTGGTTTCTCCATCGCGTCTTAAGTTCAGGTAGGACTTAAGCTGCAGTTTAAGTTGCTTAAGATAGATTTTACGCTGTTGCCAAATTGGCTATCAGCTAAGCAATTGCTTAGGTGAGGGCGACGTGATAATATTTTGGTGCAACCCGACTCAGGTTTCAAGTAGAGCTTAGGAGCGATTAGACTTTAGCCAGGCAACACCTTAAGATGCGATTGAGAAACCGGGCATTAGAGATCTTATGATTAGTTCTAATACACCTTTGTGATGTGATGTCGAGTTCTGTTAAGAAATTGTTCATATCCATATAGCCACAGGTTTTGGTTAGAAAACTAACAATAAATCAGCGTTTTAACACTTCTAATGTAATATATTTTTAACAGGATCTAATTATTGTTATATTCATTTTAATTTTATTTGCAAATAAAATCTAATAAAAACAATATGCTGTAGCCTAAAGTGCTCGCTACACAGTAATAAATTTTGTCGTGTAAAATGTTTAGTGTAGTTGGTAAATAAATTAGTGTTAATTTTTAGTGTTAAACTATACACTAGTTTATTTTTAACACTAAAACTTCTCTATATAGATGGAATTTAACTCGAAGGTACAATTAGCACAATGAAGAGTAAATTTCTTTCTTAATAGTGTGTGTCGGTTAGATCTCATGTATCAAATATTTATTCAAACATAGAATTCGCAGAAAGAATGACGTACATATTGTATAGGCTCCTGATAGTCGGGGTATAAATAAAAGTATTGCTTAGTATTGCTGGTAAGTGATATTGCTTGTTAGTTTAACCAGCAACTTAGTACAGTAACGTTGGTGCTTTTAAATTTTTTTAAACAAAAAGATATTTGAAGTTCCGTTTCCAGAAAACGCTAAACTCCTGTTTATATGATGTATTTTTACAAGGTTAGATTATAATATTTAAAAAATACACATTTTATTAAATAATTTTTAGAAATGGGTACAACGTGAAGTGTGGACGAAAGATTTCTAAATAGTAATTCGTAGATTGTAAGTGTTATTGTCTTTAATAAATTATGAATTGCAGTGAAGAATTAGGAGAATTATATCCCGGATTGCAAATACATTTCGAAGAATTATTTGAACAAGTCGTATACAAAATATAAATTATATTATTACTAAGCCAATGGAAAATTAAAATGGTAGAAGCGAAATCAAGTATTAAGTGGTAGTATTGAACTTAAATATTTTTTAATATGCATAGATTATTAATAATTTTTTTTAGATAAGGGGCAAGACAACTATTGCGGATTGCGAAATTGCACTGAAATATTATCGAGTATGTATCTTTAACGTATTGTTTTATCCAATTAATTCGTCGAAAATTAATAAAAAAAATTACGTTTATAGGCGGAAATTCCGACATCCTTAAATTGTTTTGAATTTTTGTCTTTAAATGTTATGTTTTTATTAATATACATTGAGTTAATTGGGTGAAAAAAAATTATAATACAGTGTATTTATAATAATTTATGTACTTCTTATAGAACTACATATTTTCGGTAATATTTGTTTATAAAAATTCTAATGCATTTAGTTTAGCCGCAATTTGTACTCAAAATATAACTTTAATTACGGAATGCCTGTAAGATCCTGAAAATATATCATAATGGAACTTGTACTAAACGCAAGAATCTTTAATTTACCTTGACATGACATAATTTTTATTTGGTTTTAACTTTGAATTACTTTTAAAATATGAATTCTTAAATACTTTTTCAAAACGGAACTTTAATAAGAAATTCATACATTTTTACTTCCACAAATTTTTAGCTTTTCAAAGTAAAATATCAGAATAAAAATTATGTCATGCCAAAGTAAATTAAAGATTATTGCAATTAGTACAAGTTCCATTATGATATCTTTTCAGTAACTCGACTTTTTCATTAATCAATTTTTAAATTTTTTTAATATAATAAGTAATTCAAGGCCCCCCTTTCGAGCTTTCAAGATTCAAGGTTACACTAACGATGCTTATCCCTCAACTATTATATGGAAACTTTAATTATTTAATTTTTGATTTGTAAGTTTGGACTAACAATCAGTGAACTAAACTATAAAATTTTAAAATTTCTAAACACATCATTGACTGTAAGACCATTTACTTGCGATTGGATGGCAAATAAAAGAATTTGCTTAATTTTTGGGCAAATTTCATAATCAGCTTTAAAAGAAGCTTTAAATTTAAAGTCGATTTTTTTAAATACAAAGTGATCATTTTAATTGGTTTATTTTGTCTTAAAATTAGTGTTAAAGCCTTTTTTAAAATTAATTATGAAATTGGTCCTAAGGGTTTTATAACCGCTTTTAAGACAAAATAAACCAATCAAAATGATTCATTTGGTTTTAAAAGAAGTTTTAAATTTAACGCTTCCTTTGAAATTCATTATGAAATTGGCCCTTATTGTTTTAGGCACTGTACAAAATTAAGCTAAAATAATAATCATAAATCTTAGTGAACTGTGCATTAATTTATTCACTTAAGAAGCTTTTAATTTATACTTCCATATATGGAAGTATATGTTGATTGCAGTCCCCACATGGTCGATCATATCAATAACTTTTCAAATAGCAATAAATGGTTTTTCAATAAAAACTATAGTGTTTATTGCACGAGTATTACTAATAATTAAGAATTCTTTTATTTTAATATAAATACAGGAAAATTGTTTAAATTCAATTTGAATTAAGATTTAAAAGTAATAATAAATCTATGTAATGGTAAAATTAATTTACGATACAAGTGCCAACACAAAGAAAAGTTTTTAAAATTTAAAAGTATTAACAAATTTTTTGAAATTAGTTCAAGTTAGGGACTACAATAAATCAATACAAAATAACTGAAGAAGGAAGTAGGCAATAAATCCTTTTAATATTTTAAAGAAGTAATAACCGAGTAATAACACATGAAGATCTTCTGAGAAAAATTTTTAAATTTATAAATTATAATCATGGCCATGTCAATACAATTCTTGTAACATTTTACAGGTCGCCTATCAATAAAATTATAATTTGTGTATATTTTCAAGTTTATATTTCTGGAATATCAGCCCATTTGAGTAGCAGCCCACATGGCTTTGTCCACGAGCCCGCCGGCCCAATCCGGGCCTGATGCGTAAAATTACGTAGATGTGCGATGGGTGGAACATATTTGTAATATATTTAATAAAAATTCTATGTAGTAACAGGGGTGGGCAGAATTCAAATACAAAATGCAATACAAAATGTATTTCAAATACAAATTGTAAATGTATTTTGTATTTCAAATACAAATATTTTTGTATATTGTATTTTTTTATTTTATTCTGTATTTTCATTATGTATTTCAGATACAAAATACATTTTAAAATACAAAATACGGTTTAAAATAGAAAATACTTTTCAAAATACAAAATACATTTTAAAATTCAAAAATACATTATAAATTTATTGTTGACAGTTGGTCCAATAAAAATTTATATTGTTCACAATGTCTATGTAAAATGTTCTTTAAATGCTTTGTAATAAGATAATAAGCATATTTTTTAATAAAAGTTTAAATTCCTTGAACATTTATAAAAAATCATATCTATTTATGTACTATGTACATATATCGGAATAGAATAATTTTTTCTTGACACTGTCAACTCTTTATATTTTTATTTAAAATTTATTTTCAAATTTCTCGTCAAATGTAATTAAGACAATAGAAAAGACAAATCTTTAACGAAAGTTTTACACTAACATTTATAGTCACGTGTTGAATTGAATTTAGTCACGAATTCTCACGAATTGCATTTTAATTTTTATTTGCTATTTTTCAAAATGTTGCCGATTTTTAACTCGTGCTTTATAGGTCGTTGTCATTTTTGTGATAACATTTAAAAACTAGATTAGCCTTTAGAAAATGGCTTTTATGTAATATTTATATATAAAAAAATATATTTAAATGTATTTTGTATTTTAAATACTGTACTCGTATTTTGTATTTGAAAAACAGTATCTTGTATTTTGTATTTCAAATACATCAATCAATGTATTTTCTATTTTGTATATCAAATATATTTTTACATGTATTTTGCCCACCCCTGTGTAGTAGGTAGGCGACATGGTAATAGTAGTAGACCGATCGAAATAACTGATTTAATAAAGAAAAAATAAAAACTGTTATCTGAACATTTATAAGTGAAAATAGTAAAGTGGCTTATAATAAATGTAAAAAAAATTATGTTGGAGTGGCGGTGGTTCAGGATTGATTTGGGGGGTTGAAAAGGGGTGAAAAATTGTATAATTACGATTTCCAGCGAAAATTGATGTCAAAATAAAAAGTATCCAATTTAAAGGTTTCAAGAAGTTAAATTAAAGAAAGAGCAAAAATCTACCACTTTTGTAAAACTCTCTTTTTAACATAACCCCAAAATTTCTGAGAAAAATGTTTTCAAAATTAAAGAAT
Organism: Cantharis lateralis; assembly: GCA_963170105.1. NCBI lineage: Eukaryota > Metazoa > Arthropoda > Insecta > Coleoptera > Cantharidae > Cantharis > Cantharis lateralis. The sequence continues at coordinate 20,264,192 of OY720629.1, forward strand.
AATAAACTGATAGATAATAAAAAAACTCAAATGTAAATTTAGCATTAATAAAATTGAGAATTTATGGTGGGTTTCATAAAGGTATCTTAAAATTTAAACTAAGATTAAAATTATAACCATAGTTACAACAATTAAAATGCATAGTTGTTATATATATTGTTTGAATATTTTTATAATCCTAGATTGAATTTTAAACCTCTTTTGTGAAACCGGGCATAAGTTTATCATAATTTAATTACATTTAAAAATTTAAAACACTTACAAATTTTGTAAGAGGAAACTTGTATATTTATTAAATTAGAAAATTTGTATTTTTGCCGCGAAAACTTTTATAATGAAATGAGGGAAAGAGAGGATAAGGAGTAAGTCTTTCCGTGGAGATAGTAGCGGTCGGCTACTTTTTACGCTACGCTTTGTTAAATTTTTATTATTATTTACTAAACATGTTACTTCTATCCATTTGTTACTCCTATCCATTTATATATTATAATATTTCGTGATTTTTCGTTCTTTTTGCACTTTTTAATGAAATGAGATTAAACTGAAATACTTACAAAATAAAAATATGCCTTAGTAGTAAGTAATGCCACACAAACTAATTTATCTTCGTTTACTTTCATCTTTCACTTTGAAACCATAATTCTATTTCGTTTAGACGTTTTTGCAACATCTCTGAGGTTAAAATTTTGATTACAACTTTCCTAAAATGCCTTCTTTGTTTCAGATTTCTGTAGTTCTTTGACAATTTCCTTGCAATTCCTGTAATTAACTCTCTTACAATTCTTAGATCGTATTATACACACAAGATTCCTGAGCGATTTATCAAATAAATTAGCAGAAAAATAACTGTTTTGTGAAAGTGGCGGTAGCAACTTTATGTGCAACACAATAAGTACCTACTATAACTAGAAAAATCTGCCGCAATACCTCCAATCATCAGCACACCAAATTTTATCTGAATCGGTTATACATTCCCGGAGATATGATGTCATTTTCATTTTTTTTTATTTATTTTATTGTGGTAGTCCTGGCAAAGATTTCTCTGCCAAAACCTTATTTTCACCACTAGAGCCTACAAGACACACGTCCAAAAAGTTTGAATGCCATCGACGTAGAAATGCCGAAAAAAATCGAGGGACAAGGACTTTTTTTAAGTATTCGCAAAAAAAATTAATTATTTTTTTTCATATTAAATTCCTGATTTTTATCAAAGGGTTCCATATGCGGTGAAGTCCTTTGAGGGCAATGTTCCTACATACCAAATTTGGTTGAGATCCCTTCAGTACTTCATGGGTTATTTAATTTTGAAGTTTTAACTTTGACAGCTTGTAATTTTTGACAGATGACAGATAGAAAGTTAATTTCACCCATTCTGGATAAAGCTTTTCAAGGTCTTTAAAATAACCTATCACAAGACAAAATCGCTTTTAAAAATCTTGTATCATTTTCTTGTAGTGGCACTCCTGATTGACAGATCGCGACGAAAACCTTATTTTCACTTTTCTACCGTAAACCCTACCATTATACCAAATTTGGTCCTGATAGGTTGGATGGTTCACGAATAAATCGAGGGACAAAATCTGGCGACCGACCGCCCGACCGACCGACCGCCCGACCGACCGACAGACCGACACAGAAATTTATTTTTTATTTTTTACAGATCTTTACGTTTCTGGACACGGTGATCTCGAAAATGTAAAAAAAAAAAATTGAAATTTTTTTTCGATTACCATACCTCCAATTTTTTAATTGATTGGAGGTAAAATTAAAACACATCAATTATTCCAATTCTTTCTATGTATTATGAATATTATTATATAAATACAGGAGAGAGTACAACATGACAAAAAAAATTAATGTCTATAAATAAGAAAGATTATAAAATTAAAATTGAGCAATAAAATTTTATAAAAATAGTTAATACATACTTAAAAGAATACATATTTTGAAAGAAGTGTCTTGAAAATACTTAAAATATCAATGCGGTCTCAAATATTAAATTTTTTTATTAAAATACTTTCTAGAAATGTTATAATAAATATTAATTTATTGTAAATTCAAATTTAAAATAGAGATAATTTATTGTTTTTTTTTTCTATAGCAGATTTTAAAATTAGGTTTGTTCAAACCAAAGTAGTAAAACTAAAATAAATAAAAGTAGATAAAATTCTTTATTTATATTGAAACTCATTTTCTCAATTTGGAGAAGATAATATTAATAAGTAAAATAATGAAACAAGTCTATTTCTTCAAGTTCTTATTATTAGTAGGAAAATTCCCGCGCTTTGGGAATCTACAACATTTCCATCTTCAGTCTCAGATGTAAAATAAATTAAAAAAGATGTAACTTGACATTCTTGCAATATTTTTTCTTTTATTTTTACTTAATTAACAAAGGATGAGACTGCAAAATGAGTTTGATGAAATATTTTCAAATAATAATATAATTTGTAATTGTGCTTTCTCATATCCTTTATCTTTAATATCTGCTATAAAAAATATTGAATTTTACATACGACGATAAACTTCAATAATCGATTCACAAAAAGTAACAAAATCGTGAATTAACACCTTTCTGCAAATCGATAAAATAAAATTTTATTTTTATGCTACTATGTAATTATCTTCTTATACAATAATAGATATTTATAAACAAAAAAAAATAAACAATCAAATGACTTCTAAATAAATAATAATTACGTTTAAAAATATTATCTTGGAATATCCACTCAAAATGCGTAACTTTCAAAAGCTTATTTTGATATTGTGCAATAAAAAGACTATAAATAACGATAGAAAAGTAGATAGAAGCGATAGAGAAGTGGAATACAATAATTGTTTAATTGAGTGTCCCTGTATAATTAATAGTAGAATCAACGACAAATATAGAAAACAAATATAGAAACAAGAAATATTACATATTTCATCTTATAATTCTACAATAGCTAGGTAATTGGAGAATAGCAATGTAAGTTAAAAGTTATAGTGACTTTTATAGGGACAGTAGCGACAATAGATGTCTAATTTTTATTGGCTATAATGTTTAAGATAGAATGAAAATACATCATTAGTAAATTTTATTGATATGGAAAACAGTAAACAATTCTGTTTTCATAATTTTTATGATTTTCTGAATTTGTAACACCCTGGGCCGATTTACAGACTATTGTCACCACTATCCCTATAAAGTCACTGTTGTTGAAGTTATATAAATATTAAAACTTTATCACTTTTTATTAACTTTATATTCAATTATTAGTACCGTAAACTGGGGTGAAGTGAATCACTTTTGACGGTTTTTTTTCATTTACAACTTTCTATGACTAGGAATGTACTTCTAATTAAGGGTAGACAATGTTTCATCCTTCTTCGACCATTCCCTCTCATAATGTTGGTAAAATTTCCGAAGGACTCAGAGTGACGGCCATTAGAAGTCTGATTATCTTCACCCCGTTAGGTGGGGTGAAATGAATCACTCATGTAAATCATTAAATAATTTCTTTCAAACGCCATGTGAGGTGAAACAAATCTTGTTATTATATACTCAGGAGTCTGTTAGAATTATTATAGTTCAATTTACAGAACTTTACAGCTTTACAGAACTAAAAAACAATTAAAATCAAAGATAACATTTTTTATTCTATATCACTCAATGTTATACATTTTAAATTGTCCAACAATATATAACGCCCGCGGCGTTTCTTTCACCCTCACTTTCTTTATAATATTATAACGGACAACTAACTGTTCATCCTTGATTTGAGGATATATAAAATAATTTAATTTTAAACCTTCTTTCTGCCTTAAAAAATGTATACCGAAGCGTGATTCACGTCACCCCACGATTTGTCGAATAAAATTTTTAAACACTACTGTGCAACGCATAGATGAAATTTTGAAAATTTTTTTTTTGCTTTTTTTATATGAATCTTATGGTTGCCAAATAAAAAATAATTCATCGCTGCAACACCATAATTGTATGTGGTGCACGTGTTTCATTTTTTACTTTCTAAAATGAGAATAATTCTACAATTTTTATGAAAATTAATTACTTACCACCAAGAACTTTAAATCACTACTAAATATAAAAAAAAGGTTGCAGAAGTATATAGCTATTGATAAGTACCAACATAAATACAAGAAATTTTTGGCCAATCAAAAAACCCGCAAAATTCAAAATATTTCGGCTGTGATTAGCTTCATGCCCATCTGATTAACTTCACCCCGTTCTACGGTATTTACTAATATTATATTGTAGGTAAATGTCTTCATTATTGTATATATATACAGTACATAATTTGATAAGAATAAATTTGTGGAAGTTAGGTAAGCAGGAACCTCATTATACACGTCATATTACGGATGAATTCTGATTGGTGAATACCACTTTATTTCAAATTTTTTACTAATCAGGGATAGTATTTATACCAGTAAAGAGATATTATTAATTATTTGATTTTCAAATTATAATTATTAATTTTGTCTAATTTAACAGACGAATATTTTGAAGGTAATAATTAAAGTAGAATAAATGAAGATTGTGTTGATTTAAGGAAAACATGATAAACTGGGTAAAATGATAATTGATGGAGAGAAGCGACGAGAGCTTTCGACGGCTTGATCGGGTCATGTAACTGCTCCAAAAACGATTTCGGGTTAATTTTGTGCGAGCTACTCCAAGAGATCGGTAATAGGTACAGCTTAATGTGATACGTCATTAATTAGCCCATAGCTGCAATTTTGCAAATAAATACAACTTTGTGACATTTGCTTGATAGAAAAGTTAAAATAAAATAAATAAATAAATAAAAAACTTGTAAAAGTTACAAAAAAAAAGTATGTGCAAAACATACAAAACCGGTTACTATTAGTATATATAAAAATTTAAGTTTAGATAAGTATTTGTTTTAGATCTCATTCGTGTTGATAAATTCTCTTCTTTAAATAATATTAATTCAATCTAACAAATGTAACTAACAAAGCATTATATATATTATCACAATCCATTACTATGCTTGCTCTCTTGTTCTATCCGTTCCTTTCCGTAGTTACAAATTATGGATATATTTTTTACTATACTATGCAATCTTGGTTGTTTTACTCTTAAACATCTTTCAATGTGTACGAAAAACTTAGTACTACATTGGTTAGTTGATATCATCCTTCTGTTAGGTAATTAATAATTACTTTTCAAGTCCTTCATTATCAAACTTAGATATTGTTTTCAATGATAACTTTCTGAGCTGTTATTGTCGATTTTATTAGTTCGATAATATCATCAAATATCATAAAAAATATCACTCAAAACAATTTAAACAAATAGGAGTATAAAGTAAACAAGGAAAAGTTAAATAAAAGCGTTAAATCAGATTTTAAAAAATTTCCAGGTTAAATTAACAACAAAATACGAATTATTTCATGGTTTAATAATTTGTATACCTATATGATAATAAAAATAAAATATTTAAAAATATAATATAGTATAAGAAATAAACTTTAATTTAAAAATAAAGTAGGAACTTATATAATTATCACTAATTTATATCAAAAGTTGATTATTATATTACCCAGTACAGCACACCACTTATCAACATCCAGTAAATATGCATTATATAGTATGTACAGCTCCACAAGCTTAGAAAGGAGTCGGAAAATATGCCAACTAATTTGATAAAAATTTGAATAAACCAATGAATGTCGAATTATTTCTCAAGTACATTCAATTGTAAAAGTTGCAAACCATTGCTTGTGTTTACATTTGGCGAATGTTTCGTGTTATTTATATTAAAGCATAATTATTATTATCTACAAAAAAGTGTTCTTTTTAGAACATATCTTTATGGCTATATAATATAATAAATCATTTTATTTCATTTAATTAAACATATTATTTGGTAAGTAGTACTTTTCAGGTTAGAATAAAAAACTTCTTCATATAAGTTTTTAAGAATTTTCAATTCAACTAGCGGCAGCCATAACGCCCTCTGAAAACCCTTCTAAACTCTGTGAAGCTGTAATAGGATATATCAACTTGCCTCGTTTACTATAAAAGTCAGTAGGAGGTTTGTTAAATTTTGCTTTGAAATGCATTTTCAAAAATTAAGTGACATTAGAAAATGTTTTGAAATACGCCTGATATAAAATGGGAAAACCAGTACATAATATATAGAACTTTTTAGTGAATTTTTAATGTGTTTTTAATAATATGTTTAGAACACTTGGTCGCATAAATCTTTCTTTACCTAATTCAGAATTTTATTGTAATGTTCCAAATCAGTGTGCTATAAATATATAGCAGTATATCTTAAAATCTGATTTAACGCGATGAAATGGTGTCCAAAATGCGATACTAAATTTGAACTTTACAATGTTACAAAATTTTTATTCGGGTACTACTAGTTTATAATTTCTAGAGAAAGGTGAAAGCAACCTAGTCATTTGTATAATCAAATAAACCAAATAAACATAAAATTAAAGAACTTATCGAATTAACAAAATTGAGGTGAAAATCAAAATTTTAAAAGAAGGCGAAACCTATGATCTATTTATATTTCAAGATACCTCCGAAAGTGAAGTTTTAATAGATAGTGATGACTTATTGGGCCATTAAGAAAAATTTGAAAATATTTAAAACTTTAAAATAATTGCTGCTGTTGGCTTTGTCATAATAATATATTCCCAAAACAATGAACTAAAATATTTTGTTGCTAAAGTTGACGAAAATCAGAAACATTGACTATTATGTCATATTTAAATAGAAACATGATCTTTAAATTTCATACAGCAAAAGATGTAAACATCATAAATGTGGATAATATCTTGATAAACTAACCTCAGCCCCTCAGCAGAATCCAAAATATTTTGAATTTTAAAATGAAATTGAGCACATACTACTCGTATAACAACTTTTTTATTGTTATAAATTATTATTAAATAATATTGTAATTAATTATTGCTTTTTTTATAAAATTTTGAATAAAATAAATTCATAGGATCAATAGATTAATTCAATAGATTTAACAGGATATTTACTAAAATATCTCCTATTATGAACCACCTGGTGTTCCACTATGTACCAATAGATGGTATATAATGGAACACACCATATTATATTATGGAATTACTGGCCATTATTCTTATACTATTTAAGCAATTGTGTTTTTCTTAAAGTAACATCTACTTAAAGTCATTTTCTATAAATACATAGGTATAATAAAAATGTAAATAGAACTAAATATTTTGTATTGCTCCTACTATTTTATAACAATAAAAAAATTTGTCGCATTATGTACCGGTTTTTCCCTATATTAACTTATACAATATATAATTACATATAGGTACATATTATATCTAGGAGAGAATTTTAATTTTCTAGAAAATTAGTACACCAGTCATTAGGGCATATTACAGAACACCAAATTTTTATTACATTAGCAAGTAAAAATCGGCAATATTACTGTTAAATATAAACATTGTAACTAATCAACCAAATTCGATGCAGATATGAAAATTAACATAGAGGAAATAAAAATATATTTACAAAGATGATAAAGATATAGAAAATAAAGAAAATCTTTTTTATGACCTTTATAAAGTGAAAAAGGTTACATGATGTATGTATTTACTACAATTTTGTATTGCTTTAGACTTAATACGTATAATATTTTCTAAAGATATCGGCAGTGAAAAGGCAAAAATGTTTAAGCGCCGTTACAATATTTACAATATTTTTACCTATATGCACTATCGATATATAATTATGAATGCAGTATGTATGTAATAATGATCTAGAACTCTAATACCACTAGGTTTTTTACAAAGGATAGTCTGAAGAATGTGATATTGGCACAATGATTTCCTCCAAAATACGACTAACCGTTATCGAAAAACAGGTCTAATAACGGTGATCTAATCTGATCTGAAAACCATTTCAACGGCACAATTTCACTGCAATTTTTGCAACATTAAATTTAATTGTGTAAAATTTAATTTTCGTAATATAGGTAATTTATCCTCTCGATCCAGAAGTACTTTATAAAAGACAATAGGCGCATTCGGCAACGCTAAGTCTTGCTCATATGTTTTAACAGCAGTTTAAAACTTTAACTTCAGACATAATCAATTTAACATTGTTTAAAATTTATTCTAAGCATAATTGATGTCAATAGTAGGTAAGGATTACCTTACTTGTGTTGTACTTTGAGCTTAATTATATATTAATATAAATTAATTATATTTAAGTTTTTAAATACTATTCGAAGTATTAAGTTGCTGAGCATCTGAATATATTATTATTACAATTACTGTACAAAAATATATTATAGTAATATATAACTACTATAAATATTGAATATTTATATATTTTTTAATTGCTTATATAAATAATAATTAACCATTGAAATTAATATTAAATTAATATTTTTTTTATTGTTTATTTAACCTGTCATTTTTTAAATTGTAATTGAATGTTATCTCTTCTATAAGATATTATTAAAATTCTAAGCATTTAATTACCTACTTCAACAGACGTTATTATATGTTCTTATGGTTCCTGCATCTTTTTAGAATTTCTGCCACGCTTAACAGAAACTAAAACACAATAAAAAAATTTGTCTGGACATAAAGCCTTAATTCATGTTACTTAAGTAACAAACTGTTGTTAAATAAAAACTTATTTGTCGTAATTATATCCCTTCTGTATATAGTTACTTATCTGATAATATTTAGAATTATATATAATTAATATAGTATAGTGGAACATCGTAATATATGATATTATGTAACAATAATACAAATAATATACCTACATTATAATACTATTATATTAAATTAAATTTAAAAATTATCGAAGTAAATAAACAATAAAAATTAATTTTTATTTTTTATTTATATTTTTTATTTAGCTTTTCAACTTTGTAAATTCAATTTAATATTAATTTCATAAGTTAGTAACTTCTATATTTTGAATATCATAGTGGAACACTGTAATATTAAAATTAATATAATGGTAACTCGAGTTAAGCACTGGATCCGCTCACAAAATATCGGTGCTATACATGTAATTTTCAAAATATTTGAATTAATTAGAGCACAATAAATTCAACTATGCTCCTTTTGAACAAGTGGTAGTATCTATTCTGGGCCAACATTTAAAATTTGTTTTATAATACTTTAATCATAATGTAAATAGTTATTGATGCAATAAACAGGTAGACGCACCGTACAACACTCATGTTCAGTTTTTGCAAAAACATGTACTAAACTCTAAACTGATTTTCAATTTTAAATAATTATTCAAAAACTACTATTTACCATATTTCGACGCTATCACATATAAAGAATTTAGCAATTCTAAAGCTCTTTTGTCTTCGCTGTCATCCTTTAAAGATGGATCTACAATTTTTTGATAAAGGTTTGATTCCGTAAACCCATCGTTATTGTAATTCGATGTATCGATACCTTCTGCAGCGTCTTCGTTTAACTCAGTATCACTATAATAGTTTAGTGTTTCTTTATTGCTGTTTGATAACTTGATATTATTATTTTTAGATGTACCACTGCCATTTTTATTACTTTGTGTGCTGACATCATCTGTATTGCATTTCCTTATCAAAAGTAATATTAATTGACGATTAGCAGGATCTGTCTCAACTTCTTCCATTTTCTGTAGAAACTCTTTTTTCGAAACGTTGAGTTCATTCAGAAGTCGATCCAACTTTTTACTTTTGTTTGAGTTCATAAAACTTGACAGAATATTATGAACTTCAGTTGAATTCAATTCATGGTTTGCAAGCTTTTTCAATTGATATTCTAAATCCGTCTCATCGATATTAGAATATAACCCATTTTCTATTGATACTTCTTCTGAACTAGTATCTCCATTAAAATATTTAGTACTTGCTGTATCTAATTCAAAAGAATCTATTTCTGTATTTGTGGTATTGAAGTTATTATTCAGAACTTCTGGATTTACGAAAAGTGTATTTTGCCATAATTTTGCAACGTCTAAAGAAGTGGTCCAATGATCATTTGGTAGTGTCTTCTCATAATCTGTATCTGTTTCTATTTTTAAAGGGTTTTCTGTGTATTCGATATTTTTCCCTAAATCCTGGGTCGTCAACTTATTTTTTTCTTCCTGCTTAATTTTATTAAATTGCGATATAAACGATTGACTATCGGCGCTTTGAAGATTTTCTTGTTCACTAGACAACGAATTTGTATTTTCACTGTCTTTATTTGAATTTTGAAACGAATCATTCAAAGCTAAAATATAACCCCAAGTTGGAGTAGCTGGTAGTGCAGCTGGTCGTGTTGATAAATGAAGATGATCAAATTTTAAGTCTGAATCTGAATAATTTAGTACTTCATCATCGTCGGCATCGTTTAAATCACCATTACCATCTGTAGAAAGAGGTTCTTTGGGTCGCACTTCGTGAAGTACCTTCTTAAAAGTATCTGGATCATCCAGATAGAACGAAAGTGCTTCTGTAAATACTCGAGCCAATTGCCTTACCGTAAGATCATCAACCAGATTTTTTGAATCTTCTTTTACTAAATCATTATCACTATTGCTGGATTCAGTAGTTAAAACAATAGTTGGTTCTGTGGTACCTAAATCTTCAACGGGTGTATTGAACAGGCTTTCGTAGTTTTGTCGAGTCATTTGAGTTAAAAATGCTTTAATTAATTTTTCATTATTTATGTGACTGGTGGATGACCCTTCTTCAAATTCATCAATTTCTTGACTAGAAAAATTTGAAGAAGCAGTCATATTATCTAATGCACTAGCAAAGTATATGGCCAACGTACGAAGCGTGTCTGGACCAACCGAAGGAGGAACAATTAAGCCAGGTCTTGGTGTATTCAAATCGGCATTATCGATATTATTATTATACTTTCTTACAACTTGCATTAAAGAATTTATCATATTATTGACATTTTCGTTAACCAATTTTGAGGTTCTTTCATAATCTGGTGTTGTAAAATAAGGTGTTGGCAAAGTTGGAACTGGATTATTATCTGCTGTCGAAAATGGACTAGAAGTAGATACTGTATATATTTGGAGATGGGGTACTCCTGAAGGATTTGAACTTATTATTGACGAAATTGTTGTAGGATTTCTGTTAACTTGTGAAAACGAGAAGGGTTGGGGCTGAAGAATTGTAGAAGGGGATGTATACAAAATATTTGGATTATTTGAAATTGACAATGGATTAACCACGTCATCTTCTTGTTCCGAAGGTGTAACAGACGTAGAATAGATTCCATTATTAATGTTAATTTTTATAGTTTTTGTAGGTTGTGATTCCGTTACAACGTCTGCATTATCATTAAATGCAATATCGGTGCTTATATTTTGTATTCCATTGTTATTTTCGGTAATTTTAAAAGTCTGATTATTAATAACAAATCTAATGTTATCAAAATTTGATGTATTGTTAGAATTAGCAAAAGATGTAATTGTTGGCGGCTCTGTAGTAATGTAAGGAACATTAGGCTTTTCATAGACATATGGTCCAGTATTTCCAAAAGTAATATTTTTTCTAGTACTCTCGATTTCAGATAAAATGCTAGTACCTCTGTCTTTTACTGTTGTAAAATTATTGTCACTAAGTTTGTGGTTTTTAGGAACATTTAAATTTTTTGGTTGAGAGTTTTTGAAGTTCATCGAAAATATATTTTCTTCATATTCTTCATTATTTGTTGGTATTCGTAAAGGTAGTGCGCTATTTGAAGTTGAATTATTAATTAAAACTATTTGAGTTTTTGGAGAATCTGCAAACATTTTTTCTTTTCGTCTTCTGACTTCGTAGGGGGGTTGCGCAGTTAATGGTATTATATTAAAACTAATGACTGGACTATCAGTTGATGGTTGTTTATATTGTGAAGTTGTAGTGCTGTGAGATTCAAATATCTTTTTACCGCTATTTTCGATAACGCCGTTATTGTTATTATTACGATTACTTGGTTTTCTATTTAAAATAAAATTAGGTGTAGGTGTAGGCGATAATGCAGAATTTAGTTCAGTTGTCGTTGGAACAGTAAATAACTTTGAAGAACTGATATAGTTTAATATTACATTTTTACTATCGCGGTTGGAATTTTTAGGCAAATTAAAAGTTGACGTTGTTGGTCCATTATTCAAATTGCGATTTTGTTGGAAATGTTGATCTTCATATTTTTGAAAGTATTTTGACGTCGTTGACTGCGTTGGTTGACTAGAAAATGCTGGAATTGTATACTGCTGAAAGTTAAAATACCGTTCAGTAGTAAATTTTTCGGTTTGTGTAGTTACCGGTATAGTCGTTAGCACTTGAGATGTTGTAGAAAAGCCATAGAATGGTTTATCGGGAAATTTGTTGTATGGTTTGTCAACATAATATCGAAGATCTTTAATTTCCGAGTACGTTTGTCTGTGATTAGGATAAAAAGTTGTAGTCTTCTGATGTACGTTATCTATATTGTTTCGATAATTTTTAACAAATGAAGCAGTCTCCTGTACTTCTTGAGATTCCCCTAAAACAGAAATAACCCATATTATACAAGTTTGTGTCATTCTTAAAACTTATTGTTAGTAAGTATTAAAGATTCTTGTTTTATGTATTTATATAAGTAAAATTTAAATTACTAGTAGTACTAATAATAACATAATATAAAAATAAATTACCCTTGCTAACAAAGTAGTGTACTAGTAGATAGTAGTTGTATGTAACCTACTATGATGTATGTACATATATGTATAAGGTATATGAAAATGAAAACACTGTTTGATGTTGTCTTTAGTGTAAATGTAAATTTTTTTACAGTGAAATTTTACAATATCTCACAAATTGACTAGGTTACTCCATTGTTTTTAACATGTTCCACTGGTTCAAAATTGTAGGTCGTGTTTTCCTCTGCAACTACTTCAATATTAGTTATTATTTTTTTGTCCGACATGTCTCCAATTTAAATAACCGACATGTACGCTCAAGATGAAACATTTTGGCGCAACTGTTTCGGCACAGAAACACTTCGATGTACAGGTGCTCCGGCACCAGAAATTAACATTATTACATCTAGGCTCCTAAATTCTGGTTAATCTGATTATCTACTTGAGGAAGTCACTCAGATCGGGACAATAGAATCGCCACCCTCGCGCGATTTAAAGATATAGATAGGTAGGTTAAATTATATAAGTTGAATTTGAAATAAAAGTTTTACCTACCCTACATTATATTTATAGGTGTAATCTAGCTTACTTTTTAAAAAATAATTATTTTTAAGACTATAAACTCATAAAGCAATAAATTAAGACGGATATACTTGGCTACATTATTGCTTGCCATAAAATTCATACTAATGATGTAATTGTAAAATATTCTTAATTTAAAACAATAAAAGCAATAATAAAACATCAATTACAATATAATTAAATGGAAGTAACAATTATAAACGGCTTGGATTAAAAAGGGTCAATGTCCAAAAAGATTTTTTTGACAAAGGTTAATGGCTGCTTAAAGGTTATGATGTTTTTTGCCATTGACCATTTGAATTTGAGATTGGCCTACTTGCTTTCGCTTATGACAGATACAGCAATGCCATCCAGAACAGTGCATTGGCTATGAAATTCAAGAATTGAAAAAGTGATTATTAATCTCTAGTGACGTGAGACTCATTTCCGACTAATCAGAAAGTCGCATTTGGAGCTGTCTGAGCAGAGATAGGTGCTTGTGCATCTCGTGTGGACTTGCCGATCGATGATATGACCTTGAGGTTCTGTCTTTGATCGAATTACCCTTAGGTAATCTTCAATTGAATATTGACAATATAGGTTAGGTAAATAAAATTTAGAGATAATTCGGGTTAAAAATTTCGTGAAAATGTCAAATCACGCTTGGCCGACAAACTGAATATCGGTATAATATATTATAATGTACAATATATTTCTATGTACTCGCAAGACCTTAATTGCTACCTTAAATCTCTTTTTTCGAAGACTATAATGTAACTTCAATCTCGGATACTTAAAAGTATGAGTTTAAAAATAATTGTGTTTTAAAAAATGTGAGTGACACATTACGTCATTACGTATTCAAAGATTAGCGAAAACATTGTAATTTCCGTCAGTTTTCAGATCTATAAGCCTTTTAGGTATAGACGAAAATATAAGAAATTCTATTTAATAAAAAAAATAGGAGGAAAACCGGTTTGAAAGGTGACCGAAATTCTTCGTGAGCGCGTCTTGCCTGGTCAGCTAGTCCTTTATTATCTAATATACAATTGGTATAGATTAATTAATAAACCGGAAGAAGAACTGAAGAGTGCACGAGAATAACGATCAGGGTCCATTTTTCTCAAAAAGAACCTGTTGCAGCAATCTTTTAACTTGAAACCAAAGCTATCATTTAGTAGAAAGAAAACAGTCCAGAGTAAGACGTTTTTAAAATAGGTACTTTAGATAAGTAAGGATGTGTGGGATCTCAATTTACGCAAAACATAACTTTTGTGACCCTGATAGTTATTTCCGTGCACTCTTCAAATAATGTACAAAAATAAATAAACTGCTACAATACATTCGCTGACCAGTTTCGACCTATATATTGGTCTTCATCAGAATCTAAAAATAATTACAAAAAAAAACATTATATACAGTCCATCTTCCGGTTTATTAATCAAACTATAAGGTCGAAAAAATTTCTATCTTTTAATAGATTGGGTAATTTAATATTAATTTGTTTATGATCTTAAATCGTTTTATTTTATTTTTATCAGTAAATGATTGGCAAGTAGCATCGCATCAGTGCTCCATTTTATGAACATTACTTAATAATGAATAACATAATTAATTACCTTCTCGTTGATTTTCGTAACTATCATAATATGATGATTCTTTATGGCCATTGGTGTTAAAATTAATTTTTGATTGATTAGGTCTAATTACGAATTTTTCTGTCTTATTGTTTAGATGCAAATTATTTTTATTGTGTCTAATTTGTTTTATGTCTGTATTATGTTCTGGAGTTCTATTTGTTAAAAGACGTGAGTGAGTATTAGCATCGTTTGATGTAGTTCCTTGTAAACGTTGATGAACATTGTTGTCTATGTTATTACTCTTAGAAATATAATTATTATTGCCTCTATTAGTGGAGACTTGTTCAATCTCATGATTTGTATTGTAATCCAATCGACGATCTCCACGTCTTACTGAAATAGAATTATCGGTAGTAGTAGGAAATTTTCTGTCATAAACTTGATTACGATACGAAGGAGTAATAAAATGTGCTGGAGTTGTGCGCTGGGATGAATCTTCTTGATAATTTTCTCCACTAGAAAATATGTTTTGCTTATTTCCTCTATTATAAACACGACGAGACTGCTTTCTCTTGGCATTTTCTCTGACTAATATTTCTGCACTTTCCTCATATAGCAACGGCGAAGTAGTACAATTTACTTTAAACCACCAATCGCAAATGAGCTCCGATTGTTGAAAAATAGTTCCATTTGGACAAAGAAACGATATCTTTCTACTTTCATCGCAAATATGAAAAACCTGTAAATATAAATTATGTTTAATATTTAAATAGTTAGACATTTTAATATCTACGAGTATAAGAAATTTTTAACTATTGTATTTCTATATAAGTCTTTACCATAAAGGCTACCAAGTTTTACTTTATCATTTTTTTTATCCTGTCGTGACCCAATATCTAAATTACAAATACCCTTACATAGCTTAATATAATCGTCATAGGTAATTAATACGAATATGTTATTATTTTAATATGAGTATTATATTGTAATTTATATTATATGTGAATATATTATTTTTTCATCATAGTAATTTGTATTAGTTTTACCATAGCAGATGTAATAATTAAAACAATTTTAATTCAACAATTAAAAATTAAATTTATTTTATTTTAAAATTGATTACAAAATAAATGTGCAATAATTTGTTTTACAGTAATACTAATAATATAATTATCCAGTAAGATGGAAAAATTTGTCCATAATTACTAGTTATCAACCCTAGCACCGAGGCGGAAATTAAGTTGAATTTAATCGTTTTATCATAAAAGTTCTCGCATTTCTATTAATGCATTCAGTTCAATAAATTTTGCGCATAATTAAGGAATAACCGACAGACACTGCGTTTCTGGCTTATTGGCTGTCCTCAGTACAGCACAGTACAGTTAATAACGTGTATGCGGTAGAAGAAGTGGCAATCGCTCATTCTTTAATTATGCAAATTTTATTAATCATTTAAATTAAAATTAATTAATTAAATTAAAAATTTAAAAATTAAAATACAAAAAACCACGCAGCAACGCAGCCAGCTAATCGCATTAATTATTTGGAGAATATTAAAGTTAGTAATATTAGTGAATTTTTATTATGAAATGCATCCTCGGTAGTAGAGGTATCATACACAGTAATAAATTTTGTCGTGTAAAATGTTTAGTGTAGTTGGTAAATAAATTAGTGTTAATTTTTAGTGTTAAACTATACACTAGTTTATTTTTAACACTAAAACTTCTCTATATAGATGGAATTTAACTCGAAGGTAAAATTAGCACAACGAAGAGTAAATTTCTTTCTTAATAGTGTGTGTCGGTTTGGTGTCATGTATCAAATATTTATTCAAACATAGAATTCGCAGAAAGAATGACGTACATATTGTATAGGCTCCTGATAGTCGGGGTATAAATAAAAGTATTGCTTAGTATTGCTGGTAAGTGATATTGCTTGTTAGTTTTACCAGCAACTTAGTACAGTAGCGTTGGTGCTTTTAAATTTTTTTAAACAAAAAGATATTTGAAGTTCCGTTTCCAGAAAACGCTCAACTCCTGTTTATATGATGTATTTTTACAAGGTTAGATTATAATATTTAAAAAATACACATTTTATTAAATAATTTTTAGAAATGGGTACAACGTGAAGTGTGGACGGAAGATTTCTAAATAGTATAATTCGTAGATTGTAAGTGTTATTGTCTTTAATAAATTATGAATTGCAGTGAAGAATTAGGAGAATTATATCCCGGATTACAAATACATTTCGAAGAATTATTTGAACAAGTCGTATACAAAATATAAATTATATTATTACAAAGCCAATGGAAAATTAAAATGGTAGAAGCGAAATCAAGTATTAAGTGGTAGTATTGAACTTAATATTTTTTCATACAAATAGATTATTAATAATTTTTTTTAGATAAGGGGCAAGACAACTATTGCGGATTGCGAAATTGCACTGAAATATTATCGAGTATGTATCTTTAACGTATTGTTTTATCCAATTAATTCGTCGAAAATTAAAAAAAATTCGTTTAAAGGCGGAAATTCCGACATCCTTAAATTGTTTTGAATTTTGTCTTTAAATGTTATGTTTTTATTAATATACGTTGAGTTAATTGGGTGAAAACTATACCTAAATGTTTTCAAAACACACTAGCAATGTAAATTTTACTACTATAAATAAAGAAATTTTCACACTACATTAAGTTTTTTTTAACCTATTTAGTGTATTTTAACCAGGAAATTAATCTGAAGTATACCTAAAATAGTGTAAATTAATTTCTATTTTTAATTTTATTTAACACTAAATTTTGTTCAGTGTACTCTAAATAAGGTTAACATTTTAACAAACTTTAGTGAACTCATTACACTACACTTAATTAAAATTGTTAGTGTAAAAATTTACACTAAATTGAGTGGACCTATATGAACACAAGCTAGTGTATTTTAGTGTAAAATTTTTACTCTATATTTTCTACTGTGTAACAAGATTGCCACTTGTCTCTTCGTTAACTGGCGTTCAAAAACTCGGAGCAGTTGGCAGCGAAGCTGCCATTATCTCCTTCGTCTCACTTGGGGGGGGACCTAACTTGGGCAATTTTTCGGGATTGCGTAACCCGTTCGGCGTCGAGCCATATCTTCACTATCTAGGGGGGGAAAAATTAAAAAAAAAGGGGGGGGGAGGAAAAGGAGGTGGGGGGGGGTGGAAACGAATGAGAGCGAGTGTTCGTGCGTTGGTCGTCGCATTTCTGGGTCGATCCGTTGATATCTGTTTGTAGTCGTCTTCTTAACCCATTCTGGGATTTGCAGTGCTGTATTCAGCTATGTCGAGCCCGCCGTAATCTTGATATGTACTCGCCCAGCTCCGGTGTAAGTACACATTCCTCAATGCATTCAATCAGCACCCCAATTGCTGCTTAGATCACAAAGCGGCGATTTAGGGCCTGATCCTGAAAGAAAAGAGGAGAAAATCTGAAACAGAAGAATATCTAATTAGCGGTGGGAAAAGGCTGAAAAAAAATTGAAAATTTTTGATTGTCTGTTGAAAAAGGATACTTGTTGTAAAGGATACTTAGTCTGTTGTTATTCTTAGTGGTCTAGCATGTCTCGGAAAATCGGCCAGGTCGTATTGCCCCAGGGACGCGATGAGGGGGTTTTCGGTGTCCTGACTTCGCAGGTAGAGCTTCTTAGCTATTTTTTGGATGAACCTTTCAATGGTTTCCAGTTTCGCTTCTTCGTGAAGCAATCTGTTTGGCTGCATGTAGTGGGCGTTCAGGATTCTTCTTAGGCAGACGTTCTGCACTGTTTGGAGTCTTTTCAGTTGCGTGGGGGAGGCGAAGGCCCACGCCGGGGCGGCATACGTCATCATCGGTCTGATGATCGCTTTGTATAGACGAAGTTTGAGGCTCTTTGCCGTTGTACTTTGACTTCCAATTAGGCAGTGCAGCTCCTTCATGACGGCCCTTGCCTTGCCGGTGCAGGCGTTGATCTGTTTTACCCAGGACAGGTTCTTATCTAAGATGACGCCTAGGTATTTGGTGGATGGGCTCCAGGGGATGGCTGTTCCAAACATTACCAGGTCTTCGAGTCTCGGTCGGCGTCTCGTAAACATCACGGCTGCACTCTTGTCCGAGTTGACGTCGATTTGCCAAGTGCGGTACCATGATTCAAGCGCTTTCAGGGCCTCTTGGACCCGGGTGGTGGCCAGCTTAGCGTTCATTGAGTGGAGAGGATGGTTGTGTCGTCCGCGTAGAGTGCGACTGTGGTGCCTTCCGTCTTAGGAAGATCGCTCACATACAAGTTGAAGAGGGTAGGGGACAGGGGGGACCCTTGCGGGACCCCCGCTGCGATCTTCCGCTCCGAGGAGCGGATCCCTTCCAACTTCGCACGGAACTTTCTATCTTTCAGAAAGGAGGCTAGCAGTCTCACTAGAGCGGGTTGGATCTTGGCCTGAAACAATTTAAAAATTAATCCATTGTGCCAAACCTTGTCGAACGCCTTAGCCACGTCCAAGAAGACAGCTGCAGAGAACTCTCTCTTGTTGAAGGCGAGGGTAAGGTGTTCGACAAGGCGGAGAATCTGGTGGGTGGTGGAGTGACCGGGACGGAATCCGAACTGCTCGTCCTGGAGGGTCTTGTTGGCTTCGATGCAATCGTTCAATCTTGCCAGGATGGTTCGTTCTGCGATCTTGCCTATGGAAGGGAGGAGGCTGATTGGTCGGTAGTTTTGCGGGAATTTCTTTGACTTCCCCGCCTTGTGGATCAAGATAACATCTGCTGCTTTCCATTTTGCTGGAAAATGTTGTAACCTGAAAACAGCATTAATTATTGAGGTTATCGCAGAAATTCCTTTTTTGGGAAGGTGTTTTAGGGCGTCGTTTGTGATGGAGTCCTGTCCTGGGGCTTTCTTTTTCTTTGTCCTCTTGATGGTCTCGGTTACTTCTTGAAAGGTAACCGGTTTGATTGGAGCTTCAACCGGGGAGTTCAGGAGCGTCTCTACCGTTTCGTTGACCATTCTGACGTGGGGGGGGTCCGCCTGGTTGTCGTTGGGGGCGAACTGTTCTTCCAGCGTGTCTGCGAAAGCTTCGGCTTTATCTTCGTCGGTGTATGCCATGCCCCTTACACCGTGTATGGGGGGGATTTCGCCTCGGGTGCTTCTTATCGCTTTGGCCATCTTCCACGCTGAGTTATCTTCGCACGATAGGTTACCTAGCCTCTTTGACCAAGTTTCGTTCCTGTGCTCTTCTAATGCCTGTTTGACCTGTCTTTTCAGCTGGTTCGCGATTCGCCTGTCGTCGGGGTGCCAGGTGTTTCTTGCCCTGCGCTGGGCCTGGCGTTTCTCTGAAATCAAAAGTTTAATCGGGGGGGGGAGTAGGTAGTATGGGTCTGGGATTTGGGAGCGAAATTTTGCCGAATCTAAGGATACACTTATCTTCTTCTCGAACCTGTCTATGAAACCTTCCAGTTCTTCGGCAGATTCGATCGTCGGGATGTTCCCCATGTTCAGCCGGAGGTGGTCTTGAAAGGATGGCCAGGCTATCTTGTCGACGTACTGCGGTGCTCGTTGCGACGGCGTTGTTGCACCGAGGTTGAACAGTACGGGGTGATGGTCGGAATCCATTGGGCCGCCGACGGCTAGTTGGCGTTGGAGGTTGACGCCTCTGGCCAGTACGATGTCCAAGACATCGTCCTCTTGAGGCCCCCCTAAACCTTCGTGTGTCGGTTCCGTTGGAGCGTCCACCTCGAAATCTAGCTGGGTGGATAGATGGAGGAGTCTTCTGCCTGCAGTGTTGGCTTTCCTGGAGTGCCAATTGGGATGCTTCGCGTTGAGGTCGCCAGCTATAATAGTGGGAGAATTATTATTATTAAGAAGGGTCGTCACGTCCGCTTCGAAATCTGGGCCTCGGGGGGGGTGGTACACTGAAGTGATCTGCAAAAAACCAAAGTTTAGAAGGTATAATCCGATCGATGTGGCTTCAAGTGTCTTGAGTCCTGTGATTGCGATTTCGTGATGCTGTAGGCTGGTCTTCACGTAGATAGCGGTTCCACCACCGGGCCGGCCGTTGGGCCGGTCCGTCCTGTATACGCTGTACCTTGGGAGTCGGGCTGTTACACCCGGACGTAGGTGGGTTTCGCTGAGAAGAATCACGTCTAGATCGTGGTCCACTGCGAAGTCCAGAAGTTCTTGCCTCTTTTCTTGCGTGAGTCCACAGGCGTTCCAGTACATCATCTTGAGCGCTTTCGGCAGGGTTCTCGGAGAGGTGTATGGCATTATTGGGTTTTATGATGGCATGGGGGGGTGAGACCTGGAAAGGAAATTTAATAACTGTTGGCCGTCTTGAAGTGAGCGACGACTTCGTCAATTGTGGCCTCGTCTAGTCCATTGCGTGTAAGTGATGCTAAAATAAAGGCGAGGGCCTTAGGGGTGACCCTGGCTTTGTCCGAGTCTTCTTGGGTGCTGGGGGGGGTCTCTTTGGGTGCCGCGTTCTGGGGTGGCCCTGTGTTCCGTGGAGGGGGGGGCCCTGACCTCTGGGCGTAAGTTTCCTCCCTTGTTGTCCTGTGGGGCCTAAATTTGGGATAAAAATCATTATTGTTAAAAATTCGGTGGTTGGTCCTGGTCTGCGTGGGCCGGTTCGGTATCCTTTTCATCTTGGGGTAGCTCCTGCACCCCTGATAGCTGGCCGGGTGGTCACCTCCGCAATTCACGCATTGGGGGGGGTCTTCTTTGGGCTTTCTGCACTCGGCCGTGATATGAGCGCCAGTGCACTTGACGCACCTGGCTGCTGCCCTGCAGCATCTTTGCGCGTGGCCGAAGGACTGGTATCTATGGCATTGTCCTATCTTGTTCCTTGTGTGTGGGGTTTCCACACGTATCGTAATCTGCACGGCCTCTCTTAGGTCGAAAATCGCCCTGTTTGCTTCGGTCCTGGGTAGTGTAACTAGGATGAGGGGGAGGGGCTTTCGGTCCCTTCCTCTGTGCATCCTGGACGCGGATGTGACTTCAAATCCTTGATCTTTTAGGTCTTCTGTGACATATTCTATGGGTATCTCTTTCGGGATACCCCTGATCACTGCTTTCAGCGGTTTATCTTCCATCAGTTGGTGGAAGTAGAAGCCGCCTTCTTCAGGGTTCAGGGCTTCCTCCAGGAACCTTAACATGCTTCTATGGTCGTCAGCGCTGGCCGGGGTGATCGCAAGTCCGCCTGCAACATTACGTACTTTAACAAATTTAATTCTCCTGTGGTCCATCTCTTTGGAGAGGATGGGCCACTTGGCTGCATCACGCAGGGTGATGGGGGGGATCCTAGGTCCTGTCTGGCTTTGGGTTTGCCCCTGCGAGGGGGGGGAGTTGCATTCCCGCTGGCCCTGGGGAGGGGGGACCATCTAGTTTTCCTTTGCCTGGCCGGTGCCAGGGGGGGGAATCCTGCGTCGTTTGAGGGCGTCTCCGTGATTTCTTGAGGGGCTTTTGTACCATCTGCAAGTAATCTATATTTATTGTTTGTTTTAAGATTCGTTACCGACGAGCTCGAGGAGGCCGAACTGTTCCTCGAGCGTATACGCTTCTTTGATCGGACTTCAGTGAAGCTTTGGTCCATTGTGTCATCTTCTTCCTCGTCCGTGGAGCTGAGTTCGTGTTCGTGCAGCGGGGTAGGGGAGGGGGCCGGGGTTTCTTCCTGAGGGGGGGCCGTCTTCAGTGCTAGCTGAGCTTCTACCTCAACCAGTCGTTCCCTGAGCCTGGTTTTTTCGCTGAGAGCCCGGATTTCCTCGTCTTTCTTCGCTAGATCCTGTTCATTCTGCGTCAGTTTCTTGCCTTGTTCGGCTACCTTGTTTTGGAGCTCAAGCAGCTGGAGCTTGATTTGCTCCATTATGTTACCTCCTTTGGAAGGGGATCCTGACTTGGTACGCCTTGAACGAGTCATGATTTTCCTCTGGTTTTTCTTTTACAAATCTGTGAGAAAAACTGGTGTGGCTTCGTGGGCCGTTAAGCTTCGTTACGGAGTAACGGGTTAGTAGAAAAGGTTGGGTCAACAAATCCCTACTTGGCAACTGAGCAAAAATAGATTTTTTGTCGTTGTTAGTAGGTTTAAATATTCTAGTTAATCGAAAAAAGTGTATCAGAAAGGTAAATTAACCAGGGGGTTAATTTAAGTTTCGTCAAAAAATTCTTACAATCAAAAAATAAATACTTGTTCGTTAAAAACTTATCCTTTTATCCTAATCCTTGGTATTCTTTGAATTCGTGCGATCAGTAACTATAGTTAGACTATGTGTTGTTAGCTGCTCGAGTCGGTCGTGAGTGTGATTGCCACTTGTTTAACCGTCGATGTTTTTATACGGTTGGCCAGCTTCCGAGATTTAACCCACAGTTCGTTAGCGTTGGGGAGGTGTGTCCACCAATCGCAGGTTCCCTGGTTGATTGTTCTTACCACTTGGTTATCACGGATGATGAGAATGGCGACACTATCACTGTGAAAGGAAATGCTCTTAGGGCGCCAAATATTCCAACCTCCTCTTCATTCCATGCAGAAGGATTATCAACACTTTTAAAATCTTTAGGAGGTCATAGCGGCCGTATAATATCCTCTTAGTACAGATTTACCGATTTATAAAAACCCGGGCCGCAAAAAATCAAGAGTAATCCATTAATTACCAACTCATTTTATTTGTATATACGTGCAAAAAAATTCTTTTTATTTAAAGTAAAACCCCGCGTAGTTTAACTTGCAAATTTGGTAAGATAAAATAGAACAATTTTGAAAAAATTTAGTACAAAATTTTGTACAAAATTTAGTACAAAATTTATACGTTTTACACGTCACATAATTTTGTACAAAGTTTACTACAAAATTTTGTACTAAATTTTGTACAAAATTAACGTGTGTGTCATACAGCCTTAACTCGCCTCTCATCTAATTGAAGCTTTCGCCCTAATAATTCTAATTTTTTTTTTTGGTATTCATTTTTTTCTTTTAATTTTTGTTTAAGTTCATTGAATTCCTGACGCAATTTTAAGTTGCTGACCTTCTTTGGTAGCCTTTTTGGTGTGACAACTGGGGTGCTATTTTCTACCGGCGGCGGCGGTTTCTCTTCTAAAATATTTTCACTTTCTATATGTACGGTGATAGCTGCTGGTGACGATAAGATTGCCTCCTCGTCCATTGAATATGATGAGGCTATTACTGAAGATGTGGATGCTTCGCCAACATTTATTGAATGTGGCGAAGAGAAATTTGGTTCCATACCAAGTATGTCGTCCATTTTATCAAAAAAAACAAAACGCGTGGGCCCCCTACCGGTTTTACCTTTCACATCTTTACATGTTTTGACGATAAGTTCTGACCAAGTTCAACCATTTCTTTTTACAATTTTTGTCAGAAAGAACATATCCTTGACTTAGCAAGTCATTGCTAACATTACTCCAAACTCGCCGACGTTTCGTAACGTGGTTTAAATGGTCCTTGTAAACTTCAACGCTAGCAATTAGAGCTAGCGTTTCCTCATGAGTCCACATGACACGTTTTTCGGATTCCATTTTTTTCTACAAAAAATTATACGTATAATTTATTATTAACTAATAAATCACCGTATTTTTCGTTTTTTACCTGTATTAAATCACTTATTATATTTTAAATTAATGATTTAATTTAAATGTTAAATACACAATCATAAATGTCACAAAATTTCAAATGTCACAATCTTTTTAAACCGACCAATCCGGGCTATTTCCCAACTTATCTCAGTTGTAATATACTTTGAAACAGCAAGATCAGTTGGGTTAGTAGGCGAGCGGTTTACACCTATTTTCAGTTCACTTACCGACCAATCAGCGTTCTAGTGGCTGGAAATGATTTTATTCGATTTCTTATATTATACCGAGAAAAACTTCTATATACACTTTATTTTTTTATGAGTCGTTTAATAGTTATAAACAATCTTTTGTTTTAAAAATCTAAATTTCGGGGGAAAAATCTGAAAAAATTATAGAGGCTTAATTGGACCAAAACACACATTTTTTGTATCTTTGACTTTTCTCGTAAAATCGATAGTTTTTAAGATAAAACTCGATAAATGGCGAAAAATGCATACCTTTATGATTTTTTTTTCTCAGTAACCAATTGTCCAATCAGAATAAATAAAAAATAAAAATATTCAACCAACCTTAAACTATCACGACATTTTTTTTCATTTTGATTTTTAGTGTTACTAATAGTGAAAACCGTATTGGAGTAGATCTCTAACACCGCTTCCTCTGTGCGTGCGTATGTCCGTCCGGCGAGCTAGGATGGAAGCTTTAATTCAAATTCAAATTGTTTATTAACCATTAAAATACAATATATTATATACACGTGGATTGTCATAATTTAAATTAGCTAAATACTAGAAGATGTCACAAAAACAAATCTATTATAAATACTCCATGTTCCTTGACCGCGTAAAACATATTATTGACTAAATTTTTGATACTTTTACTTACATAAGTAAAGGATAATTTAACTTCAAAACGACTAAACAAAAGATTTAATAATAATTATAAAACACAAATTTGCGTCTTTACTCTAATACAGTTTCCACTGTTACTAACAGTAAAAATTAAAAATGCAAAAAAATTACCTTATAGTTTAAGGTTGACTGAAAACTTTTGTTTTTTATTTATTCTGATTGGATAATTGGTTTCTGAGAAAAAAAATCATAAAGGTAGGCATTTTTCGCCATTTATTGAGTTTTATCTTAAAAACCATTGATTTTACGAAAAAAATCAACGATACAAAAAATGTGTCTTTTGGTCCAATTAAGCCTCTATAATTTTTTCAGATTTTTTCCTCAAAATTTAGATTTTTAAAACAAAAGATTGTTTATAACTATTAAACGACTCATAAAAAAATAAAGTGTATATAGAAGTTTTTTCTCAGTATAATATAAGAAATGGAATAAAATCATTTCCAGACACTAGGACGTTGATTGGTCGGTTAATGTAGTTTTTAAGCGAGTTTGAGACGATAAACCGCTCGCCTATAGGGAGGGAGGTAATTTTCTCAGTTAAAACTCAGTTCGGCACGGCACAGTACTTCTATCACAACGGTAAAAAGAACACCCATTTAACTGAGTAACACTTAAAATAGGCAAAAAGAATACAGCTAATATTATTAATGTTATTTTATGAGTAACGTCATGATATATTATTATGCAGAATTGACAAAATGTCGTGAAAGTGATATTTTATTAATCAGACCTGTTAATTTATCATTGGACCATAAATTAATTTCTCTCCGTGTATAGTAGAAAGTACCCTTAGATTAATTTTGAAACCAGCGCTTCTCAACTATATTTTGAAGCTAAGTAATTATATTAAATAAAATTAAATTTATCCAATACCTGCAAGTAAAATTACTATTACATTGACATTTTCAAGCAACCAAAGTTGGCTTTTATTCACTAGTGAGCGAAAGTAAATTTTCGCTCACTAGTGAATAAACTGTTTCTATAGCCGGCCAAGTCCAATTATTTACCCAAGTTGCATCTTGCGCTTCTTCCTTGATACACTCAGATACATATACTGTTCCCGTTTTACAAATATTCATGTTTTAGGAGTGAAATTATAAGATCATTTTCAAGCAACCAAAGTTGGCTTTTATTCACTAGTGAGCGAAAGTAAATTTTCGCTCACTAGTGAATAAACTGTTTCTATAGCCGGCCAAGTCCAATTATTTACCCAAGTTGCATCTTGCGCTTCTTCCTTGATACACTCAGATACATATACTGTTCCCGTTTTACAAATATTCATGTTTTAGGAGTGAAATTATAAGATCGTTGAAGCACAAAACTCTAGCGTCTCTAGTTACATAACAATTCCTTAGTTACGATGATAATCAAAGCAATCTATACTGTAAAATCCCAAAATAGAAAAATATATATGAACAAAAATGTAGAGAATGCAATTTACAAGAACAAAATACTTATTCCTTTTTTTATTTCGTTTCACCATTTTTGAGATATAGATGAAAATATTTTTTGTATTTTACAGAGTCTTGTTTAAGTCGCTGTCAGTCAGAAACGGTGAGACAAACTAAAAAATTGTATATAAACAAAATTGAAGACAATAAATTTTTGCAACAAAAAATGTTTATAAAGTTTTGCTGTAAAATCGATTGTAGTATGACAAAAAACGGCTTCAAAATGTTCAAGTCACTGTATGTTACAAATTATTACTTTTAAGGTGCTAGATCAATAGGCGCTGAGCTAGTGTCCAGTTCAATAATTCAAAAACCAATTATCGTATCGAGTTGAAATTTTCAGAACATACGAAAAATATGATATTACTTAACATCTCGTATTTTTCATTAAAAAAAATTTAATAATTAAAAAAAAGTCCTCAAATTTTCAATAAAATACACTTTAGTTATAAATATAAAATGGGATGTGTAAAACAAAATCTACCATACTGATTAACTGAACAAAAAAAAAAGATTATTTTTCTTGGTTTGGCTTGGAAACTTGACACTAGCATTCAAGCAATCTGCATGAAATTTGAAATTGCTGCCATTGCATTAATCAATCAGAAGAAAACGTGCAGTTCAAGCATTTTCAAAAAGAGGTCACCACTCAATGTTGGCGCAAAGACGCAAACCATATTCATTATTGTACTAGCTGACCCGGCAGACTTTGTCCTGTCTATTCGGATAGGTGGCGCGATGAGTTTATATTATATACAGTCACTAGATATATACAGTACCGCAACCCTATGGGCCAATGAGTGCGAGAGAGAAAGCATAATTTTGGACCCAAAATGGTGTCATTCGCAAATATCAATCGACGTTTGTTGTTGTTTTAAATTTAAAGGTTAAGTTAGGAGAAGTTTAAAACTCTAAAAACTGTTTTTTTTTTGTTCTTGTGATAAATAAAAAACTCTGTATAACAGGAAAATGCCTAATTGTTGTGTTGTTCATTGCAAAAATAGGGTTTCTAGTGGTTTTAGGCTATTTAGATTACCTAGTGCTGAAAGAAATGCTGAAAGAAGGCAATTATGGTCTACTTTAATTGCAAGATCAAACTTGCCCAGTGATGCAAGAATTTGCGAGGTATCTATGTTTAAAAATACAAAAAAATACCAAGTATATAGCTAAAATCTGTTTACTAACTAAATCATTTTAGAAAATAAATATCTAAATGATCTACATGTTATATTAAAATGCAAAAATTAAATAAAATTGAATTTTAACTTACGTAATATTGAAAGTACAATGAATGATAGTTTATGACACTTTTGATCAAACGTGTTTCGTTCTTCGGAACTCGTCAGATAAACCTTGTATAATAATAAAAAAAGAGCTAGCAAAGTTAAAAATCAATGGAATGAAATTGAAAGAAAAAATTAAAAATTAAAAGTCAAATCGCTTTGACGTTTATTAAAATAAAATTATACCTACTTTGATGCTAAATGAATAAAAACAAAAAAATATGAATTTTATGAAAATTCTAAACCGATCAAATAAATAAAATTTTAAGTTATAATTATTTAGTACGACCAACACAAATAAATTGACAATAAATTACGCATTAACGTAGGAATAGATTGTAATCCACTCGAAAAGTTTTGGTATTTGTTCGTTAGGATTCTTTGATAACATTTTGATTAATTTTAGTTGAATGTTCGTCTGTATTGATGAAAATAAATCAGACGCACAGGTTGGACGGAAACACATATAAGAATAAATCAACTGTTTTAACTTAATATATTCAAAAATCAGCACTTAAATAATATTTGTTAACCTTTTTTAAATTTCCCGCATAAATTTGGACCCAAAATGGTCGGACGTTGCGGTACTGTATATATCTAGTGACTGTAATATTATAAACAAAATAAATAATGCGAATGACTCTGCAGTCGTTCATATCGAATTGTCATGTTTTCTGTTTTTCTTATCTAATTCTGTTTCGATTATCCTCCAAACGCTGTGTACGCTCTTCGTCTATGTGACTAACTCGACGATTATATGATCGGTTTACGTTACGCGTACGCCGACCGATATTTGGACGCCTAAGTGGTGGCATCTTCTCTAAAAACTTATTATTGGAAGACGGTTCTTCTTTACTTAACAGACCTTAATTTTGAAGTTTTGAATTTAAGTTTGAAAGTCAAGCATATAGATTTTTAATGAATAAATACAGGAGCGGAGTAAAGTCAAACAGAGCGGGGGGAGGTGTAAAGTGTCAAGTCAAACATTTATAGTGTTTAATAAATTAATCTGTAGGAGTTTAATTTAATTAAAGTTTAATTTAATTAAAGTTTAATCCATTTACAAAAGGTGTTGTTCACATCCCTAGACATCTACGCCACTGGTACGTTTTTAAAAGACCCGCGAAGGTTTCTGTTATCTGAAGGGGGGTGTAAAGTCAAACATAGATTTTTAATAAAT
This sequence comes from Cantharis lateralis, assembly GCA_963170105.1. NCBI lineage: Eukaryota > Metazoa > Arthropoda > Insecta > Coleoptera > Cantharidae > Cantharis > Cantharis lateralis. Next base: position 20,293,385 of record OY720629.1, read on the forward strand.
AAATACAGGGGCGGAGCAAAGTCAAATATAATAATTTCTTAGGTAGTATCAGGGCGGGTAGGGTCAAATATATAGATTTTTAATAAATTAATCGGTAGAAGTTTAAAACCAATGCACAATAAGTGGTGTTAACATTCCAAATACGTCACTGGTACCTACCTACAGTCCGAGGCCGAGCTAAGAAACTCTGTCAGGTCAGGTCCGAAATTCGAACCCAGAATTCTATAGGGCGATAATCGAATAAACTGTTAGAATTCACTAACAAACATTTAAAAAAAATTAGCCAAATCGGTCCAGCCGTTCTCAAGTTATGAGCTTAGCAACGAACAGCATTTCTTTTTATTTATATAGAAGATTTTTTTGTGGCCTTGAGAATGGGTCAATAAAAAACTCGAAACGTCGTGTCGGATAGCTGACTTAACTATTTTTCCAATATTTTATTAATAGAAGGTGAACTGAAATCACTACACTATAGAAAGATATTAGTATAGAAGCCTAAAAGCTGCGGTACTAATCCGAGTTCCACCTTGATTAAATTTTGTATTGCAAAAGAATGTGTAGGGTGAAAGCGTGTTTATGCTTATTATCTCCAATTAGGTTTCTAGGTAGCCTCTCTCTTAATCTCGAATTAACCAATTTTAATCTTAAAGAACAGATACTACACTTTGATCTTAGCTGATGAGCCGAAAAGCGATACTTTTGGAGAATCGGAATCATGAAATGACATTGTGGAATACCGGCTGAGCCCACACTTCCTTAAAATGACTGGCGAGAACCGCCTGGTTTGGCATCGGGTTGAGGAAAAAGCATACAACCGTCCGCCGGGGATCTGCCGACTTTAGATCCAATTAGAGCCGTATCAAGACTGTCGGCAGATTGGCTGAGATGTGATGGGGTTACGTGAGTCCCATCGCGAAGGTAGCTGACAATGCGAATCGTGGCGTGCGGAATGGGTCTAAAAACATGGCGGGACCCAGCGGCAGAAGGATAGAATTTGTCTATGAGGATAGAGGTTGGCCGTAAAGCTTATCGACTGTCTTCTTCTTCTATCTTCTTCGACTGTAAGGGCGAGGCGAGGTCAGTCTCCGGTCGGAGGAGAATCAGTCTCTCCGAGAAAATTTTAAATTGATATTTGGGTAAAATACAGGGCATGCCAGGATAAATGCAGTTAACAGGTGATGGCTTTCTAACACGCGTCATACAGTTGTCCGCATGCGTAAAACACAATCAATTAAGGTTGTGATTTTATTAGTGGGAGACATAAGCTTCTCCCCTTTTATTTGCTTACCGATAGTTGCGTTTTAAAAATTGAACGTGAATCCCAACAACCTTTTTGCAGGTCTCTTGATTTGTTTTCAAGAAAAAAATTGTTCGTCTTTGCTAAACTAGAATAATAATTGTAAATTGTAACATTTTTATTAGCCTAATTATACAAAAATATTATTGCTTAGTTATTTATAATAAAAAATCTTGGAGATTAATTATTTCTTATACAATGTTCATTATACAAAAGTCATTTAAAAATACAGCGCTCTCTGCTTTTCTAAAGCTCCACTAAAATTTTAGCAATCTGTAAATTTTAATCAAATTTGCTGCAATAATAATATTGAAATTAATCAGAAAATTATTTAACGAAACGTCGAAGGTTGCTTCGAAAATAAACCTAATTTTTTAAATGTTTTAGTTTTAATCGAAGGATAATATATTTGCGGTTGTTCTAAAGGAATTTTTAAGACGATCTGATTTAAAAAGACTTTTAAAAAAAATAAAATCTGTGTAAAATTGTATCAACTATTTTTCGGCTGTTTTGAAAACTTTCGTATTTTTAAAAGTAATTATCCGATCGGCTAGAAATTTTCTTTAGAACAGTTGTTGAAGCTTTAAGATTCTAAAAATTGAAAAACAATCAAGAAATTATATTTCGTTTTGAAAATTCTTACGACGTTATGTTGATTTTTGTTTCCTATGCGCTCCCATGTGCATGAGAGAAAGAGTACTATACATTTTCTGTCTCACTTATGCCCGCCTTAAGGTGTAAATTTTTTCAAAAGTTTTGAATTATTTTCATTAGATGTCTCTAGCAATGTTTTAAGTCCATTAAAAGGAGGCGGCTTATTTGCCGCATACCTCAGTGTAGTCTGGTGCCGAATTATTATAAATATAAATACTATATAATATGTAGAATTGTTTAAATAGGAAAACTCGAAGCATCAATTTTACTTCCATTTAAGCAGTCCAACGGTACAGCACTATCAAAAGCAATTGGAAATTTTATAAAAACTAAAATTTTCCGATTAATTTGCCATCTAGTGACAATTTTTTTAAATTAAATTAACATTGCATCTTATGGAAAATCATAAACATTCGTCTTTCTTGTTTATAATTACACTAAATGTTTGGATTTCAGATTATATATAATTGAAATTATTATTTTAATAACATATTGCAACCTCAGCAACAATTACGTATTATTAATTCTATAATCGTCGGATCATTTATGTATTTGATTTATGTCAAATTCATCGTCACTTTATTTATTTTATTATTCAGATAATCATTATTTTTTCTATTTGCTGTTATCCTGTAAAATTTTCATTGCTGTAGATTACGTATTATTTCAATTGGACGAATGTTTGTTCTTATGGCCAAATAACATACAAATTTGCCACCTTAAGAATAAATTGTCGGTACTTATTCATTCAGGTGGTTGTGACGTCAGCCTCATTTTTCGTGAGAGCAACATTCTTTAGAAAAACCCAAATGTAATTTTCATTGAAAAAATTACCTTTACACTGCGATCAATCGTAGGCTCTAGCCTTAGCACTGCCACTATTTAAGAGCCGCCGCCACTGCTTTATACGTTAGTAGTACTTGGTAGTAGTAGTACGTATTTTTATAACTTACACTAGAATTAAATAAAAAAAGTAGATTAAACTAATTTTAAAGTGTTGTTCAAAGAAGTTAACTTGGTTATTCGGTTAAATTTCAGTGGAATTGTTACCAAGGTATATTACGGTATATTTGGTATGTTCGGATAATTATGGTAACAGAAAGTGGGACAAATTATAAACTAGCCATGATCAAAACACAATATGGATGCGTTGTGTGTAATTTACGAGTTAATAATATAACTTTTACATCAAAATCAATTAAGCATTTTTAAAACACTTTGCTAAAGTCATAATATTGAGTGATGTTACCATGTCAAGTGGAATATGTGGAAAATTTATTTGATTTTATATAATATCTTTTTATTTGATATCAGATTACTATTAAAAGTAATAATTAATGCTTCTAATATTTCATTTTGCTATATATTTGTTACTATAAACAACAGGTAAATATGAATTCCCTTTTCTTGAATTTACACTTTTATAACCTTACTTCAGCACATACCTATGTGTGAGATAATCATGAGAAAAAGATTAAGATCAAACTACTAAATTTAGTATCTACATACTTGCAGTTGTTTAAAGTAAAATATTGTTTTTTTATGACGAAGCAATAAACATAATACTAATGTGTAGCTGAGACACAGAGTACTGTAATTTTTATTTAACGTGTAACCGGTACATAACTATGAGTGCAAATAGGATTATACATTGAAATGGTGGTCTCCCAGATTCCAAATACCGATTACGGGTTAAGCAAAAGTGTATTTGTATACATAGTTCTTCCTACATGAACCTAATTAATCTTTTTTTCATATTTTGTTGAGTAATTGTTTCAATAACCAGTACATATTCAATATTAATATAAAATGTGTTCTTTAGATTTAATTTCAATCATGTCTCGAGGCTATGGAAAATATAGACGAACTACTTGCCAAACAAGCTTACAATTTGAGAAATTGTTAAAAGAAAATAGCAATTGCCCAATTGCTGCTAGATCGACTGGAACTATTGGAAAATGGGGAATAACATCGTTTACATCAATACGTACCTTGAATGGTAAATTAATTGATTATTTTGTCTTTCATTATTTGCCTATTTAGTGTTATTAAGTTATATAAAAATTATACTAGTTAAATTAACAAATAATAAAACCACTATATTGCTTTATTATATTGCAGACTTTTTGTCTGTATCGTCAGAAAATATAATTTTTATATAATTTAATATATTTTCACTAGTTAATAATTCATAGTTAATTTAATTTAGTATTATACATGGGATATTCCATGCTAACTAAACCATTCTCTGTCCCTGACTATCATTAATGTGGATTGTTATCTTTTTAGAAATTTACACAAGTCAATAGAGCATGTTAAATTTTTTCTCTTTTTTCTTTGGCATGAATTTTTGAAACACTGGATTTGCTGAGCATTGCTATGCATAGTCATACCCTTAAAATGCTCTTTACTAGCTACTAGTTAGTAGCAGTCTAGTAGCTACTAAAATATTGGTATGCATAGTTCTTTTAAAATGAACGTTAGTATCATTTTAGTTAGTATGATTTTATTGTATAATTTTCTAAATATTTATTTGGCAACACTGTAAAATATCACCTGACAACCTAAAATTGACCATAATATAATGGCTAATACAATGCAACAGCTTTACCTGTTTCTAATCCTACTTATTGCGGTATTAAAGTAGCATCTAAATTTATTTTTCATATACCTGTGTACCTTATAAACTCGAAACTTGAATTTCGGGAGTTCCAGGTTCGCAATGATTGTTGAAATTATTTAATTGATCACAAATCGATTACAACCCGAGTTGTTCTTTTTTTTATTCTATATAATATTCGCGAAACTTTTCATTGCTTTCATGAATCAAAGGAATTTATATGATCTACATAATCATATAAAAATGTTTATAAAATTTTGCATTACTTTTAATTTTTAAATTGATTTATTTTCAATGCAAAGCGAGCGTGACGAGTATTGAAAAAAATTTAATTTAATTTTCAACTTTAAGTTAAGTTATTAATTACTTATTTTCTAATTATCTATGTTATAGAATTTACCATATTTAAAACAATAAATGAAATACGAAATTAAATTAAATTTTGACAAAATATAATAGAAAAAAGTGTATAATTTTGTTAAAAGTAAGCTTAAAATGGTCTTAAACATGCCCAAGACCCTCACTAAATTCTTAAAAGCCTACTAAGGATTTTAGTGATCCCACTAAGGATAGTATCCTTTTAACTCGACTATGCATACGGTTTTCTTGGTTACCTACTAACTAAGACACTAGTAGCGCTTTAGTAGCTACTTAGATGACTATGCATACGGCTGTTACAGCCTTATAGTCATACGGCTGTTACAGCCTTATGCATAGTCATACCCTTAAAATGCTTTTTACTAGCTACTAGTTAGTAGCAGTGTAGTAGCTATTAAAATATTGGTATGCATAGTTCTTTTAAAATGAACGTTAGTATCATTTTAGTTAGTATGATTTTTTTATTGTATGATTTTCTAAAAATTTATTTGGCAACTATGCAAAATATCAACTGACAACCTAAAATTGACCGTAATATTATGGCTAATACCACGCTAATACTATGTAACAGCTTTACCTGTTTCTAATCCTACTTATTACGGTATTAGGACTGTTTCACACGTATAAGGTTCTATTTGGTTCGGTACGTTTTCGGTTCGTTTTTGGTTTCGACCGAGTACGAAAAAAATCCTTCACACATATACGGTTCTCATACGGTTTGTATTTGGTTTTGCGTTTTTCACAGGCTCAGTTTCTGTTCTGTTTCTCTATAAAAAAAATAAAAAAACGAAGAAGGAATACAAAAGTTTATTGGAAGCACCCTCTCATCACATTACGGCTGGAATTTGGAGCATTTTATACCATTTTTCCGAAGCTAAGGGAGCACGAAGACAAATTTCTTAATTACTTCAGGATCTACATCATAATCTGGTAAACTGTCCATTTTAGCAGAACAACTGTGTGAAATTAATATATTAAATTAATAAATAAATTAAGAGATTCTCTCGCTATTAGGTTAAAACCGAAACTGAACCGTGTAGGTGTGAAAGCTTTGATTGCTTTCTGTTCCCTGGACACGAATTCGTACCGTATACAAACCTGATTAAAACCTATTCGGTCGAGGGAGTATTCGGTGCTATACGGTTTCTATTAGGTACCGAATTGAAACCGAATTGCCGTTTCACACTTGTCGGCAACGACCGAAACAAAACCGAAAACGTACCGAACCGAATGGAACCTTGTACGTGTGAAACGAGGCTTACAGTAGCATCTAAATTTATTTTTCATATACCTGTGTACCTAATAAACTCAAAACTTGAATTTCGGGAGTTCCAGGTCGGCAATGATTGTTGAAATTATTTAATTGATCACAAATCGATTACAACACGAGCTGTTCTTTTTTTTATTCTACCGGGTGCTGAATCGATTAGCCGAACATAGGGAATTAACACGTAAAAACTTATTTATGCAAATTCCTGCTTCCCAAATTATTTTAGAGAAAAAATGAAAGACACAAAAAGAATGCAGAAATATAAACTACGTATGATAAAAACATTAGATTTCATGTAATTTTTACTATTTAGGGTCAAAAAATGCTTTTAAAATTGTTAAAATTTTCATTTATCAAACGGGCCATGTAAGTTTCCAAGGTAATTATTTCGAAATTAAATTGAATTTATTTCATGACCAGTGTGAAAAATGAAAATTTTAACAATTCTAAAAGAATTTTTGAGCCTTGAAGTAGAAACTAGACGAAATTCGAAGATGAAGGTCCAAAATTCTTTTAGAATTGTTAAAATTTTCATTTGTCAGACTGATCATGAAATAAATTCAATTTAATTTCAAAATAATTACCTTGGAAACTTCCATGGCCAGGCTTATAAATGAAAATTTTAAAAACTTTAGAAGCAATTTTTAACCCTATAAGGGCCATTTGTACAGTGGTGGTTTAACTTTTAGTTTAGTCAAACTAAGTTTAATTTTTAAACCACGTTTAAAATCGTAGGCGTTGTATAGATCTAGTTTAAGAAAAGTTTAAGTAATCTGTAGTTTAACAATAAATTATTTGGTTGGATTGAAATTATGTAACGTCAAATCGAAATTTGTACTGTTTTATAAGTCATAATACGTGTGCACTTATGTAATTTTATATCAAATGAAAACGTATTTCTGTGTTGGTTTGGTTTTTAAAATATATTTTAATTCTAAAGTACATAATATTACATTAAAAATAAAGAACCGTGACAATAATAAACTATCCGAATGTTCGAAAATAGTCAATTAAGGCAATCCTTTTAGGGCCATTTGTGCAGTGGTGGTTTAACTTTTAGTTTAGTCAAACTAAGTTTAATTTTTAAACCACGTTTAAAATCGTAGGCGTTGTATAGATCTAGTTTAACAATAAATTATTTGGTTGGTATTGAAATTTTGAAACGTCAAATTGAAATTTGTACTGTTTTATAAGACTTAAGATTTATTTGACTTGGAATTTTTTTCGGCAGACATTTGTTCGACCTAAGATTTATTCGACTTGGAATATTATTCTATAAACTCCTTTTCTTTGTATTATTTTGTTACAGAAAAAGTTAAATACCTACCTGTTCAATGTGTTCTAAAGTATGTATATTTTACTCTTTTTAATTACCTAGTATGTAGAACCCCCATTGCAATATTTTTAAATATTTTGAAAATTTTGTAAACTGAAATTTTCGGACAAGTAGATAGGTAATCATGTTTTATTTATTTTAATGAATAAATTACCATTGTACAGTTAGGGCCGGGATTATTAAGGACAGTTAAAATTTACTCGCTAGAATAAAATTTACTCTGTAGATTTTTGTGCTATTAAGGGGAGGTTACCGTTTCTAGGCATGAAAAATACGTGAACATCGAGAATTTTTTTTTTTATATAAAATAAATACTTTTAGAAATGAGTTTTAACGTATTGTACTCGTCCATCAATAGAGCGTAATTACCAATTTTATTAAAAAAATAAAATGTAAATTGGGGGCTCCAGCTCCCGTCAAATAATGCAGTGCACGACGTGTATTTTTCTGCGCGGGGCGCTCTACAGCCTTTTCAGTTTATCTAAGATAAAAATGTTTTAAAAATTATTAAACTAGACTAAATTTGGGGGGCCTTATCGGTTTCGTTTTTGAAAAAACCCCTGAATAACGAAATGGCAACCTTTTGAAAAAAAAATTCAATTGTTTTGCCCTGTTTTTTTTTCAACGAACAAAAAACATATTTCTAAATCAGTTTTTGACAAAAATCGCTTCCTGATGGCCCCGCAAATTGAATTGCCTTTCAATTGCGCAGAGATTCATTAAAATCGCGTCATCCGTTGAAGCTGTAGAGCGCCCCGCGCACTGAAAAATGCTGTTTCCGGAAAAAGCTCAGCTATCTATCGTCCAACCGTTAGACGGTTCCACTCTATGGGCTGTAAATTCTAAATTACTTTAGATATAGATAAATATTTTTATCCACGTGTTCTAAACACTTCAAGGTTGAACATTATGTAAAAGAAAAAAATGCTAAAAAATGCTCTCTCCAGAAAACCCTTAGCTACCTATTTTCCAGCCGGTGGTCGATTCCGCTTAACAGGCTGTAAATTCTAAAATACTTTTGATACGAAATTATTCTTTTACCCACATGTCCTAAACACTTTAAGGATGCATATTATGTCAGCAAAAAAAAATCGAAATTTTCAACGGCGTGAACGGTAACCTCCCCTTAACATCAGTTTTTGCTAGGTAACTATGGCAAATCTACAGAGTAAATTTTATTCTAGCGACAAAATTTTAACTGTTTATAATCCCGGCCCTAAAAGTACTTATAATTTTATACAATGTACAGTGCAGTCTCGGTAATCCGAACACACCATAATCCGACCATCCAGTAATCCGAACAAAAGAAGAAAACCTCAGTAGTCCGCACAAATAGTTATAATCCGAACACAACTAATAAAATGTACGGATTATAGAAAAATGTTCGGATTGCAGAAGAAAGGATAGGATGAAAAATATGTATCTAATGCAATGCATAAGTACTACAAACATTTATATTATGTGTGACCTCCGTGAAGTTAGCATCTTATAAAATGTTGATTTAAAAAAATATGGAATCGTTAGGTCTTGAAAGGTCACTAGGTTTTACCTTTGGGTCACTTCTACTTTGTTCAATAAAAATTACTTAATTTTTTAAAATATTTTTTGGTATGTTAGCATACCATTTACAGTGCGAGGTTTGTTTATTTCTAAAATAAAAATTAATTTAAAAATTTCGTTTTTTAACTTCATCCAGTAATCTGAACTTCTCTGTAATCCGAATGAGGCCAGGTTTCTATTAGTTCGGATTACCGAGACTGTACTGTAATGGCATTATAATTTAAAATATCATCAAACAAATAATGTACTATGTCGCATAAAATTCCATGTCGAATTAAATTCCAGGTCGAACAAATGCTCATTCGAATAAATGGTAAGTCAAACAAAGCAGTCGAATAAATAACTGCTAATCGAACAAATGTTGTTGAACAAAATTCCGGATGCGGTAAAGTTGTTTTACTGTTTGTAACTTCAATAAAAATTATTATTATAAAAATTTACTTTGGGAAATATGCTTGGTGCATATTATGTTGGGTTTTCAGGGTGATTTGATTTTTCATTTCCGAGGAAGTGTTGACTACAAATTTAAGAACATTCAGTTGCCATAAACTTCCATCACTAAAATTTTAAAAAATAGTAAGGATGTCATTGAGTTTCTAATCGTTTCTGAAATATAGAAGATTTTTCTCATACGGTTTACCCGGAAAACGATAAAATTTTATTCATTTATCGGTGTTGGAATTACAATTTCTACAACCAACAACACAGCAATTATTATTGCTATTACGTTTATTGACATTCATTGTTGAAAACGATGTTTTTTTAAAATAATTTTGTACGTAAACTTAACTAAAGTAAATGCAAAGATTACTAAACCTTCCCTCATAATTGCAAATTATCACCGCTATTGGCGGTTTGAAAAAATTATATAGGTTTAATTTGACCAAAACACACATTTTTTGTATCTTTGACTTTTCTCGTAAAATAAATGGTTTTTAAGATAAAACTCATAGTCCAGGAAAAATAGACAAAAAAATGGGTTGAGTTGGAAATAATTTGTAACAGGCTAAATTTTTGCATGCACCTTAGTATTATAGCCCTGAACATTGTCTCAAAGTTCCCCATCGATATTATTTCCGCTAGCTGTGTTACGCGAGGTCAAAGGTCGTCAAAAACAGTTTTCTGCATATATCTCGAAAACGGCGATAATTAGTGAAAAAATCAATAAGAACTAATTTGTAGCTGAGGCAATTTGCTATAAAAAGTTATTTAAAAGTTTTTTTGCAACAAAAGTAGTTTCATTTACATGTTGACTCAAATATTTTACGCAGCTAACATATCATTGCGAAGCAGGTAAAACATGTAGCTGATGTTCTGATCATCGAAACAGCAATGTAAGAGTCACATACGAGTACTAACATTATGGTTGGTGAGGATGTGGACTTGATGGCCATATTGATTGCGCGAGCTCCTCAGGACAAAATATTGTATTTTCAGAAGCCTGGTAAAGCAAAAGTGGAATCAAAAATGTATTGTTCTCGAAGTTTAGCTTCATATCCAAAATGTCATCGCATATTTTATTTTTCCACGCAATTACAGGCTGTAATATGACTTTTGCTCTATTTCGGAAAAGCAAAATAATCTTCAGGACTGGGGTTGGGCATTACAAAATAATATCCTAGAGCCAATGACAACTCTGCTCCAAGCTGCTCCAGATGTATTACTTAATACAGCATTTTGAAATTGCAAGAAAATCTGTGTTTCCAATTGTGGATGTCGGAAAGCAGGATTGAACTGCTCTATAGTTTGTAGCCAATGTCATAGCCAAACCTGTTCGAACACGATATCATTATTTGATATCGATAACGTGGAGAATGATGACAGCATCGATCCGTCGTCTTTCGTCGTCCAAACTTTGAAGACAAAAGATTTGGTCTCCGATACCGATGAAGAATGTTAATACCACGATCACTGAATAACGTAAATAAATGTGTAATAAATGCATTCACATTTAAATTAAACAAAAATACATGTATCTATTGAATTATAATTCATTTTCCGTCATTATATCCTAAGATCACTAATGCCCGTACTTATAGTCGATGCTTGGCTGAAGCAAAACTTGAGCACGACTTAAGTACAAAATTGTATATTTTGATTGGTCGATTTCGTGCTTGAGTCAGACTCAAGTCCGAGATCGAGCGAAGCATCGACTATAAGTACGGGCATAAGATCACACGCCGAGTAAAGTGTTCTACATTCTTGGTTCTCTGAAACGCCGTATTTCGTGACCAATAATTGTCCTTACAAAAAAACTTTCAAATAACTTTTTATATAAAATCGGCTTAGCTACAAATTAGCTATCTATATTTTTTTCAATAACTGTTGCCGTTCTCGAGATATTTGCGAAAAACTGTTTTTGGCGACCTTTGACCTCGCGTAACAGCTAGCGGAAAGGATATCAATGGGGAACTTTGAGACATTGTTCAGGTCCATAATACTAAGGTGCATGCAAAAATTTAGCCTGTTACAAATTATTTCCATGTGAAAGTCTATTTTTCCTGGACTATCAATAAATTACGACAAATGCTTACATTTACGATATTTTTTCTCAGAACCCAATGGGCATGATGACTGATTTTGAAAAACTGTTTTATGATGTCTGGAAGTAACTACTATTTCCAAAAAATATCTTAATTTCTTGCGAAAAATATAGGTTATAGTTCAATTTGAAATCTAAACTTCACGCCAAAACGCTCGCTTGTGTAATGGCGTCTGTTCGTGACGTCACGCCTTATGAACGTCAAATTGACAAGTTGAACAATGTTGATTATTTTTTGGTTAAACGTCGAAAAACGTTAGGTGCTATGAATTCTAAAGTGTATAAGTGGTGTGCAGTCCCCCAGTTCAATATGACATTAATAAAAGCTCCTAGCAAGATATTTGTTTACGTTCCACACCAGAAAGCAATGCGAAAGAAGTAGTTTATGCCTGTATTCACAAACATCCGTATAATATTAAGCAAGTCGTTAAATTTAATAAACCAATAGAAACTATCTCTTTAGTACTAAGTACAATAGAAATCATCCGTTAAATTTAACGGCTTGTTAAAAAATTTGTGAAAACGGGCATTAATTTTCCACGTCGAGATCCAACATCTATTTCTTTAAAATCTAGGGGAGTGTTCCCAGGTATGAGACGGGTTTTGTTTTTGGGCCAAAATGTTCATTGGTTAAGGGGGGAAAACAGTTTAGACGTACGTTTTTTTACTGATTTTCATGATTTTTTTTGACAAGTAAGGACTTAATTAAATTTATTCAAAATTTAGGATTACTTTATTCATATTTTCAAACAAATATTTAAATTTTTTTGAAGCATTTTCTTGGAAAATATGAAACATACAAGCTGCTGCCCATCGTAAGTCGCTACCACACTTTGCTGGTTGTGTAACGTCTGGAGGCCATAGTTTTTATTTGAAATCAATGCGGTTTAAAGATCACTTCAATAACATGTTTCTCTTCCAGGTTAACCTATCTCTGACCAAAAAAATTAAAAATTGCATATAGTATTTAGAGGTGTTTAAAAAAGAGGTATGATTTTTAGCAATCTTTTTATTACTTTCCTGCAATAAAAAATATATATTAAATAGTGATATCAGCCTAAATTTAGGTTCACATAGAGCACAATTATATAAATAAAGTAACTATCAAATCTGAAAATGATACGTTTCAAACTTTTTGAGCTAGAGGTTACACAAAGCGAAAAAATGTAGTTTCGAGATAAACGCGTTTGAAACCTGAGTGACCGCTTCATTTTACCTGCTAGACGCTCTGATATTCCCGCTCATAACATCAGAACGAATTGAGATTTTTGTTCAAAACTTGGGGAACATATTCTTGAATAGTTTTCCTAACAATTTATGAAAAAAAAATTCGTTTTTTTGAATGATCTAATAATATGTTTTCCCCCCTTAAATCAAATCGGGTGTTTTATATTCCAGCTTCAAGGTAATGAAAATACACAACTTTATCCGAAGAAAGTTTGGTGATTTCATTAACATCTAAAATTTTATGACCAATGTTCTAAACATAAGTTTTTCGAAAACAAAAAAATTTGTATCCAGGTATGAGACACCTCGAAAAATCCACTGAAAGTTGTAAAATATGAAATGAAAACCCTATATCTCTTTGATAAAGGTTTATTTTAATAATTTTTAAAGCTAATATACTGGCTTATTATAATAAATTCACAATTTTCATTATTAATTGTCTTCTTCTTCGAAATCGTCTAAATCGTTATCGCAATCGTTTGGCAAGGCTAAAAATCAAAAAAAAAATTATTAATGATAATAAAATTTCAAGTTTTTAAAATTGAATGTTTGCTGTTAATAAAAGTAAGCACAAAACATGGGCCATGTTAAAAGAAATGTTTGGTAGAAGTCAGACCGATTATATTGACGTTGAACTACAGTAGCGGCAATATGAAACGCACGGTCTTAAAAATTTAAGTAATTAGTATTTTTTTCACATATATCGAAATAATTTGGAACTAATACTTATGTTTCTTAATTGACTTACTATAATTTATACAAAAATTACAAATTCGATAATATAATATATATATAACCACTTATATTCACCCTTGCAATAAATAGCACGTTTTTCAGATATATTTTTGCTCATCTATAAAAACAAAATATTCAGTGTAAAAAAATTATTTTAATGAAAATTTTTTTGGATATTGTTTATTAATCATCTATTGTTGTATTAAAACTTGATAGACGTCGTTGTGCCTTTTTGGTAGCCTGCAGACGGCGATGCTTTGACTGCACTAACTTTTTTAGGTAATCATCCCTTAAATTGCTGTCCCATACAAATTTTAATGCCTTTTATAGCTTAGATACACTCTTTGGAGTATTTTGAATCACGTACCTTTTTATTATTGTCTTCAAACTCTTAATTTAACTCAAATGTGGCATATACTTGGCCAAATAATTATTTAAATTTCATTATGAATAAAATAATTATTCTTCTGAAACAAATGAAGAGCAATCAATTGGATGTTTTTGCATAATTTGTTACTTAAAGGTGTTAGAATTATTGCCTGATCAACAAATTTGAAAATAAAAAATTAGTTACAAAATTATTACCAACTGTCTTTGCAGTAAATCAAAGTGCATTATCATACTGAAAATAACAAACTTTATTTTCTGGATATGAATGATTGTAAATTATTTCTTACTACCCTAAATATTTTACAAGGTTATATATACCACAAAAAACATTATGGATATATTAAAAATCAATTAAAAACCATGGGTATTAAATTTTGACGCAGAAAAGGCGGATTGTAATTTCAGCAAAATAATGTCCCTTGGTACAGTGCAAACATCGGCAGTATTATTTTTGTAACTAATTTTTTATTTCAAATTTTTTTAATCAGGCAATGATTCTAACACATTTAAGTAACAAATTATGCAAAAAAATCCATTTGATTGCTCTTCATTTGTTTCAGATGAATAATTATTTTATTCATAATGAAATTTAAATAATTAATTGGCCAAGTATATGCCACCTTCGATTCAAATTAAAAGTTTGTAGACAATAATAAAAAGGGACGTGGTTCAAAATACCATAGATAAGAGAGATACTATAGATAGGCAACTCTCTGTTCTTTTTCAAACCCTATTAGCGCGCCAATAGTGACCTTAGTTTATACTAAAATTATAAGCGGGAAATAGTGCACATTCAAATATTTTTTTCGTCCGAAGTTTTTATTTAATTTTTAATAAAAGTTTACTTTTTTTATTATATTTCATATATTAAGCAAAAAGTAAATACATACATGATTATACAACTATTTAAATATAATAACATTCTAGAATAAAAATATATAAAAAATAACTAATAAATTTGTAACTTGTGAAATTATATAATATAAGAATTAAAACCACAACAAGTTAATTAAACGATTCTATATTTATTTTAAGCTTTCGAAAGCGTATGTTTTCATTTTCATTTTTGTATAAATTATAGTTAGTCAATTAAGAAACATAAGTATTAGTTCCAAATTAATGCGATATATGTGAAAAAAATACTAATTATTTAAATTTTTAAGACCGTGCGTTTCATATTGCCGCCACTGTATGAAAAAAGTC
The DNA here is from genome assembly GCA_963170105.1 of Cantharis lateralis. NCBI lineage: Eukaryota > Metazoa > Arthropoda > Insecta > Coleoptera > Cantharidae > Cantharis > Cantharis lateralis. The sequence goes on from OY720629.1 coordinate 20,308,597, forward strand.
GACTGTCTCATACCCGAGAACACTCCCCTACAATTTATTTCTGTGAAGATCACTTTTGATGTATGTTTTTACTGTATTTCGTAAATTCTAAAATGATGTGTGCATAATCTTGTTTGTGGTCTAAATTTAATAATGAATTCAATCTTTTTTTAGGGTTCCTTCCATCTCTTGAATATTCACCACTGTTTCCCACAAAATTCCCTTGTTCCATGACTAAAGTTTCTAGATTTTGGTTTTGGTAACACAAAACTAACCAACTGTTCGATGGTAACCACAAAATACTTAAAAAACTCAGATAACAGTGCGCACACTGTCGAAATTAAATCCAAAGTGAATGACGTTTTACAAGCTTATACAGACAGGACGTCATTCGCTCTGATTGGCGTTCAACTTATCATGGCGGATTTCTGTATTTTCAAATTTTATTTTATCAAAAAAGTTATAAATCTTTCTCATAATATAAAAAAAATACGTTTTTTACAATCCATGAATTCTATTTCATTAGATAAATACATAATTTTAGTGATTTTTGATTACTGGCATCATGCCTATTGTCCAATAATATTTATATTTTTCTTATAGGTGTAGCTGTTAGTTGCGAACCAGAAAAGCCTGAGAGTTCCATTAGTAACATTCCTAAACCAAAAAAATTTTTTAAGAGTCGTAATTCAGATAAATCTAATGCATCATCGACATGTTACAGTGGAAAAAACGAAAGTTACGGAGCTTCTCACAAAAGATTAAAAACCGATTTCTCTGAAAAGCAATCTCCTAGAAAAGTACAATCCGGTTCAACGTCTAGAAAATTTTTTACATCAAAAAATAATTTAGAAAAGAATGTATTAAGTTCGAATACCAATAATTCTAAGCGTGACGAAAGCAAGCCACCAATTGTTCTTAGAATATGTCGAGGTAAATCACAATTATTGAGCGATTCTGATGAATCAGAGAGTACTCCGACACCTGCAAGTACACCTTCCACATCCACTCTTACCTCTCCTCGTGCTGCTAAAGATTGTGCTCCACAACGTTCTCCAGGAAATATAAGAATAACTCGGTCTGCTAGGCGCAGTATGCAACAAGATCCTAATAGTAGTCCAGCCACTGCTGACACACCGGGTGATGGCTATTCTTCATTATTTACTTCTCCCAAAAAAGATAATATTGAATTATCTCCGCAGTATATTCCAGCAGAAAAATACGAATTAGAACGTAAAGCCTTATATGATAGTTTACTTAGACCCAATTCTCCAAAGGAATCTGCTGTATTGGCCGAAGATATGACTGCTGATGACACAAATAGTCAATTTGTTACAAATACTGACAAATGTGACAATTATGAAAAATTGAATGATACAAACATTTGTGATGATACTCAAAGTGAAGAATCTATTAATACTACTTGTAATGATGATGTACAAGTTCCCGAAGAAAAAAATCATTTATCTGAACCTCTTATGGAAATGACAACTGAACAACAAACTGAAGTCAAAAAAGAAAGCAATGTTATTTTGAATTTTCCTGATAATAAAATTCAAGATAATTTGTGTAAAAAACAAAAAGTTATAGAAGATTGGTCGACAGATTCTGATGATGAGGATGATGATGACGATGAGGAAGAAACTCAAGTTCCAAATGATGTTAAATGCAACGAAACTATAAAGAGTTTTCCACTTGAAAAACATAAAGACGAAATTTTAGATAAAATATTAGAAAAACCTGTTGAAAATTTAGCACCAGTTAAACTGGTTATATCAAAAAAGAAAGGTAGCATATTTAAAAGTAGATCTTTAGTTGCTGATGGTACGAAAAAACGTAGAGCTTTATATAAACATAAATGGTCTGATGATCCTAAAGACGGCAGTCACAAAAGTAGTGAAGGAAATAAAAACGAAGCTGATGGAGGTTCCATTTATGATGAGTATGGATTTAGTAATGATCCTCTAACTAGAGTTACTTCAGATGATTATAATGAAGATGCTGAACCTGTAACCAGCATCAAATGTACTAAAAGTGATAAAGGGGTGAGTTGATTTGAAATTTAAAGTATTTTAATTTGTTTTGTGGAACACGCGATATTATATATAACATGGTGACTTTGTGTCTGAAGAAATTGTTAAAATTGTCACTGTATTATTCACAAGTATTATAGTTTGTTTGTACATTAATTTCTTCAACATGTTTGCATTACCGATATCTTTATGGATATCGTAATATTATGTTGCGTTTTTACATATTTTTATGTTTAGTATTACACTGTGGTTCGGAATGTTAAAAAAGCTCATCAAATGCAAGAAATAGGGGAATTTCAAGAATTTAATGATGATGTTGAATATATTTTGGATGCTCTTCAAGATGATAATCCAATAAGTACACGTTGTTTATCAGCGATTACTTTGGCTTCCAAATGTATGGTTCCTGCTTTTAGAATGCATGTTCGAGCTCATGGTACGGTGGCTAAATTTTTTAAAGCACTACACGACGCTACTAAAGATCAAGTAAGTACAATTTTTATTAATAATAATTTAATGCATGTAATGAAGAACGTTGAAATTCAAATTTTGTGTTAATTACTTTTAATTTACAACAAAAATTAATATTTTTTTACTGTGATTTTGCACACAAAATTGCATTACATATACACGAAACGTTTTAAAGCCTATGACCAACGCTATGACATAGGTTTTAGCATACACGAGTTGTAAAGAGATACGTGCGCTGAAACGTAATAACGTATTATACATACAGTGGCGGCAATATGAAACGCACGGTCTTAAAAATTTAAATAATTAGTATTTTTTTCACATATATCGCATTAATTTGGAACTAATACTTATGTTTCTTAATTGACTAACTATAATTTATACAAAAATTACAAATTCGATAATATAATATATATATAACTACTTATATTCACCCTTGCAATAAATAGCACGTTTTTCAGATATATTTTTGCTCATCTATAAAAACAAAATATTCAGTGTAAAAAAATTATTTTAATGAAAATTTTTATGGATATTGTTTATTAATCATCTATTGTTGTATTAAAACTTGATAGACGTCGTTGTGCGTTTTTGGTAGCCTGCAAACGGCGATGATTTGACTGCATTAACTTTTTCAGGTAGTCAACCCTTAAATTGCTGTCCCATACAAATTTTAATGCCTTTTATAGCTTAGATACACTCTTTGGAGTATTTTGAATCACGTACCTTTTTATTATTGTCTTCAAACTCTTAATTTAACTCAAATGTGGCATATACTTGGCCAAATAATTATTTAAATTTCATTATGAATAAAATAATTATTCTTCTGAAACAAATGAAGAGCAATCAATTGGATGTTTTTGCATAATTTGTTACTTAAAGGTGTTAGAATTATTGCCTGATCAACAAATTTGAAAATAAAAAATTAGTTACAAAATTATTGCCAACTGTCTTTGCAGTAAATCAAAGTGCATTATCATCCTGAAAATAACAAACTTTATTTTCTGGATATGAATGATTGTAAATTATTTCTTACTATCCCTAAATATTTTACAAGGTTATATATACCACAAAAAACATTATGGATATATTAAAAATCAACGAAAAACCATGGGTATTAAATTTTGACGCAGAAAAGGCGGATTGTAATTTCAGCAAAATAATGTCCCTTGGTACAGTGCAAACATCGGCAGTATTATTTTTGTAACTAATTTTTTATTTCAAATTTTTTTAATCAGGCAATGATTCTAACACATTTAAGTAACAAATTATGCAAAAAAATCCATTTGATTGCTCTTCATTTGTTTCAGATGAATAATTATTTTATTCATAATGAAATTTAAATAATTAATTGGCCAAGTATATGCCACCTTCGATTCAAATTAAAAGTTTGTAGACAATAATAAAAAGGGACGTGGTTCAAAATACTCCAAAGAGTTTATCTAAGCTAATACAGGCATTAAAATTTGTATGGGACAGCAATTTAAGGGATGATTACCTGAAAAAGTTAGTGCAGTCAAAGCATCGCCGTCTGCAGGCTACCAAAAAGTCACAACGAGGTCTATCAAGTTTTAATACAACAATAGATGATTAATAAACAATATCCAAAAAAATTTTCATTAAAATAATTTTTTTACACTGAATATTTTGTTTTTATAGATGAGCAAAAATATATCTGAAAAACGTGTTATTTATTGCAAGGGTGAATATAAGTGGTTATATATATATTATATTATCGAATTTGTAATTTTTGTATAAACTATAGTTAGTCAATTAAGAAACATAAGTATTAGTTCCAAATTAATGCGATATATGTGAAAAAAATACTAATTATTTAAATTTTTAAGACCGTGCGTTTCATATTGCCGCCACTTACGTACGTATATATAATATATACATATATTAGCGTGACCAGGTTGAGCACTGATTAAAATTGTTTTACTGTTAAGTCGCATGCAACATTGATTGGAAAAAATAATCTGGCTGAGCTATAGGTAAGGCAAAGGTCCGTGGCAATCCAAACGTACCTGCGTTCAAACGGCGGCGTCCAACCGCTCACGTTTAAACGTGCTGTACCCCTCAATTCAGTATAGTCTTAGACTGGCCACTGGCTACATACAAAAATGTTTTCATCAGCTACACGATTGATTCCTGATGGAAAAGGACCCTTTAGTGTAGCCACGTCCAAATCGTCCGGTCTGCCTTCGTGATTCCGAGTTCTAAAACGAAGGCGGGCGGTCAAACATGTCAAATTTCGGTGTTAAAAATCATACTTTACGTAATTAGTAATAGTGCAGGCGAATTAAATTTAGAGTATTTATTAATTGTAGACAGCATTTTTATTATTGGAAATGGTAAAGGGGCTTATAATGAACGTAAAAAAATAAAATGCAAGCCCGGGGGTGGTATAGGGTTTATTTGCGGGGGTTGAAAGTGTGTGCAAAGTATATTATTGCGTTTTTCGGCGAAATTTGACTTTCTATCAAAATATGTTCTACAGCAAAGTTGTAGATCATATAAAAATCTACAACTTTCGTAAGAATCATTTTTTACTATCACCTCAAGATTTCCGTGAAAAACGTAAAGACTGCGAAAAAATTTTTTTTTTGTTTTTTCTTTTTCATTTTTGCAAAATTAATTCAATTTTAATGAAATTTTGTGAAAGCATGCGTCCTTGTGTTCTAAATAAGCACAAATTTTTTTACATATAAAAATCTAAAAGGTTTTGAGATATTCAGTTTCTCAGTGAAAAACTGTTTTATTTCAAAAATAATTTCTGTGGTGAAAAATCATCGTACAGAGTACTTTCAGTGCTTATTTTTTTTGTTATTGCATTTACATTTTGATGCAATAATAAAAAATAGTGGTTCCTATTTAACAACACGCTCAAAAATGGAAAAAACTTGAATATGACTTTTGCAACAATGAATTTTTCGGTAATTCTTCAAAATTGGTTTGAATTTTTAAGAAAATTGAAAAACCGATTGCAGCATTCAATTATACGGAAATATATACAAAAGAAACTGTCTTTCTTTGTTTGACCAGAAACTTAAATTTTTTTACGGTAATAATGCTATAAACCTTAAATTAGAATAATAAAGCTTCACATAAGTAAGCAAAATAATCATTTTTTGTCTTAGAATCAAAAAGTATCCAATCCATGTTATCTACTAATTCAAATAGAGGAGTTGCTAACATGGCTAGTTGTTGATTTAATAAAATTTTGTCGGTAGATTTATTTTTTATTTTTTGATTGATTTTATTAATTTCTAAAGCTTCCAAAAGTTCAAGTTTGAATCCTTTTTTATTTTGATGTAGTAATTTAGTAGAAGATTCGTCTAATGTATGTTTATTAAATTTAAGGTGATGGTAAACTTTGGATTTGGGGTCTTTTAAATGTTCCGAAATTCTTATAGAGACTTTTCTACCTGTTCTCCAATGTAGGTGGCCGTGCAGTCTTTACAAAAGAGTTGGTAAACTCCATTTTTGTCATTAATATTAGTGTCCAAATTTTTATTCAATTTATTTAAAAAATTATTATTATCTGATTTATTGCTTAGTATAATATCATATTCATGAAATATATTTGAAATTCTTTCATTGATAGTGCCTTGATAGTTAATTGATCTATATTGTAGAGTATTATCATTGGTAGTTTTATTTAGATAGCTGTGTTTCATGTTTTTTATTTTATTGTGAATTAATTTTTTAACAAGATGTAATGGAAATCTATTAGCTTCAGCTATTTGTTCTATGATTTGGAGTTCTTTATTTTTGTCTTCTGGTATTAATGGAACCATTAAAAGCTCTATTTATGTAATATTGTATTGCTGAAATTTTGTGTTTATATGAATGAAAGGAGTCAAATGGAATAATAATATCAGAATGTGTAGGTTTTCTATAGATGGAGTATTTTAAGGTGTTATCAACACATCTAGATATCGTTAAGTCAAGAAAGTTTATGGATCTATTATTTTCTCGTTCTAAGGTAAATAATATATTAGGATGTAATTCGTTAATTTTTTGATGAAATATTATTAATTCTTCATCATTACCATTCCAAATGCATAAAATGTCATCTACATACTAATCCATCCTCCAATTTTGTTTGCTAACATTAGGTTGTGAATTTTATTTTCTATCCAGTCCATAAATATGTTGGACAGAATAGGTGATATTAAATATTTGGATTATTCATTTTATAATATTTTTGAATTTAACGTTATATCAATTGTTTAATATGTAAGATTTAACTTAATCATTTATTATATTAGATTTTAATTTAATTTAATATTTTCTGTAGTGTCCGATGATGACTGATTGAAGTCGAAACGCGTAACAATAATTAATAAAAAATATACGAGTAGAGTGCAATTATTATATTTAACTTACTATATAACATAACCTCAAAACTTCCGAGAAAAATACTTTTTCTAGAAGTTTTACTTAAAATTTCCACAAAAATTACTTAGTTTTGACGAAACTTCTGAAAGTAGGTATATATTATGTATTTATGACTGAAATAATCATAATATTGGTCAGTCAGTCAGTAGGAACCACGAATTTAACGTTTTTACAATACATTATTACAATACATACATACATATTTACAGATGTACAAAAAATGGAAAAATAAATAATACTATGCCAGTCTTTGCCTTTTTTTGCAAATTTTCTTGCTCTTCATCGTCATCCGATGCTTGATTGGACATATTCCAATCTTCTTCATTATTCATCTTCTTGAAACATTTCTTCAAGATCACTGAATTCTTCAGCTGGCAATGCATTTCCTGGGCTCAAGCAAAGACTCGGCTGCTTCATTTCCGTGGAAATGTCAATAAAATCTTGCACTATTTATTCAATGTTTGAACAATTTTCCTGACATTTTGTGCACGAATCTGTACAGTGCAGTCCGTGTTTCCGACATCCGCATCGATTACTTTCACAACTTGTTTCACAATTACAAGAAATGGTTTTCAGGAAATCTTTAGGAATTACTGAAGCTTCTGTAAAACAAGGCTTAAGTTTTATCGAATTATTCGCCAATACTTCTTTCCAGCCCCACTTGATTGCAGTCATTTTGTTTCCAAACTATGTTTGTATAGTTGAAAATAGAGTATATTATACTCGAAGAATGTTGTGTAGCTGCTGTGACAGTTGGTGGCAATTTTTATAATTTGAAAATCGACTTTGTTAATATTTTTTTATATTGCTTAAATCTTAAATCATCCAGAGATACAGTATATTATATTAAATTTTATCAACTTACAGCCACATCAATTTACAGTCATTTCGAGAAATCGCTATAGGGTCTATATTCGTCTGATGAAACGGCTTTACCAACTCTGTCCACTGAGAAGATTTAACGAGAGAGTTCAATATTGATTTTTTCCTTTTCCTGCAAAAGCAGAAGTGGTATCGCAGCCACTAAAGCAATGTGAAAAAACAACAATCAATCGATATTCTTCATATTTAATACTGTTTGACGTAAAATTGAGTCACTGAATTGCCTGCACCTGGCTTCAGAAAGTAAATTGTTGCCTGAGTCGAATTTAACTGATTTAATAGTTTCTCTAAGTGTTCCCAATCGCAAATATGTGTTTTCCCAGTCGTCAAAATCCCCAATTTACCCAACCTACATTTCCAAAATCTTCCAAAACTCCTCTCAAACTAAACATTAAATTTTATGACTCAATTTTCTTTATTTAAAAGTTATTTTTGTGGAAATTTAAAGTAAGCTTTATTATTCTAATTTAAGGTTTATAGCATTACTGTAAAAAATTTAAGTTTCTGGTCCAACAAAGAAAGACAGTTCCTATTGTATATTTTTCCGTATAATTGAATGCTGCAATCGGTTTTTCAATTTTCTTAAAAATTCAAACCAATTTTGAAGAATTACCGAAAAATTCATTGTTGCAAAAGTCATTTTAAAGCTTTTTTAATTTTTGAGCGTGTTGTTAAATAGGAACTACGATTTTTTATTATTGCATCAAAAAGTAAATGTAATAACAAAAATAATAAGCACTGAAAGAACTCTGTACGATGATTTTTCACCACAGCAATTATTTTTGAAATAAAACAGTTTTTGACTGAGAAACTGAATATCTCAAAATCTTTTAGATTCTTTTATGTAAAAAAAATTGTGCTTATTTAAGATATAAGGAAGCATGTTTTCACAAAATTTCATCAAAATTGAATTATTTTTGCAAAAATGGAAAAGAAAAACCAAAAAGATTGTGTTTTCGCACTCTACGTTTTTCACGAAAATCTTGAGGTCATAGTAAAAAATAATTCTTCCGAAAGTTATAGATTTTTATATGAGCTACAACTTTTCTGTAGAACATATTTTGATAGAAAGTCAAGTTTCGCCGAAAAACGCAATAATATACTTGGCACAAGTAAATTAACCCTATACCACCCCCGGACTTGCATTTTATTTTTTTACGTTTATTATAAGCCCCTTTACAATTTCCAATGATAAAAATACTGTCTACAATTAATAATGGTTTTGGCTCCTAAATCAGCTAATTTGCCTGCACTATAAGTATAAAATCAGCTTACGAAGCTGATGTTAGCTTACAAAAATGGATGTTTCGCTAGCTCGTACTTAAATAGCAATTTTGCATTTTATTTTTAAATCTATTTTATATTATAATAACAATCATGCAAATAACGTTAAATCCAAAGATTTGTAAAAATATTAAAGTTTTTAGTGGATATTTATGTTTATTCACAAATCCGATTTTTAAAAATTATTTACAAGTACTTACCCCAACGTTGATTATCATAAAATCAATGATTGGATAGGGTAATCCCCGGGGTAAACTCATGAACCTGCTTCAGGGTTTTTTGTTTTGAATGTTTTGCAATTTAACTGTGCATACCTTAACCTTTCTACTGTTGTTCACTCAAAATCACATTTGTTGCTTATGGGTACTCATGTACCCAGTGCATATTAAGGATTTCTGATTATAATAACAATATATTTCAGGTTATATTGCAACTTAAAAATATGAACACATAGGGTCAAGTGGTGCAAAAACGAGACGATTTTTTAATCTTTTATTTTTATGTCAACAAAAAATCCTACTTTAAAGAAATTCTGTTTGTACAGCTGTGATGTTGTAAAATTTATTCCTAATAAAACGAGACATTGAGAGGTTAAGAACGAGACACTGGGCCGTATGAATAAAAGAAAGCACAACCTTATACTTGCAAAATATGAAGCAAATCCTTCAAGCAGTATGAATAAAAATAGAAGTAAAACCTTAAACTTATACATAAGTATGCGACAAAAATTAAAGTAAATGCTTTTATCGGAAAACATAGACAAAACGATGCTTTCCGAATGTGTTCTCGGGTGACAAAGCGAGGCATTCTCTAGTCACTTAACAAATCGACTAGTAATGTAAAATCGACTAGTAATGTGTTTTCATTACTGGTCGATTCTGTCACTTCTGCATGTCATGTCAGTTTTATTATAAAATGCTATTAAAAAAAGTTTGACCCGCGTGAGGTTCGAACTCACAATCCTCTAATGATATAATGAGTAACACGTTTCGCCACAGAGGGTTGTTCTAATTACATTCTTTTAATTTGTCTTATCTATTGCTAGTAACGGAATGCCATTCCACCTATTTTGTAATTTTTAAATGATATTTTATTCTAATTAAATAAATTTATAAAAATTTAAAATAAAATTTCTTTTGCCAATTTAATAAAACAAATTACTAGCGATTTGCACAAAAAAGTCTGCAACTCGAATAATTCTAATTACAAAACAAATTACATTTATTGTAGCAGAGAAAAGAATGGGTTCAGCATAGTTTACAATAAGTGAAAATTTCTTGGAGTCGATAATAATTTATTATTTTGCAGTTGACACCTAAATATAAATAAAAATGCAACTAATTGTTACGATATTTTTTTTTGACTTTAGCACACTTGAATAACAATCTGATTAATAAATATCATAACCTGGTTACAAATTGAACTTGAATAAGATTTTTTGCGCGCGATCGATCTAAATTTTTGCATATGCCTTCCTACCGATAATTCACCAGGGGTGGTTACGGGCCGGAGGGGGGAGATATTTTTGCTCAGTTTTGCGATATCTAGCGCCGTTCTTGAGTTATAGCTAATTCAAAAATATTTTTTTCATAATGCTAATAATTTTAGCATAACATTTAATTTTTTTGTTTCCCGATAAAAAAATATACTCACCTCTACTCGAAACATTATCCGTTATTGGGCTTACAGCTTTAAAAAGCTCGCTTACGCTCGCTTTTCAATATAGCTGCGCGCCCAATAACGGATCATTTTCGAGGCTCGGCCAGTAATATACTATTAAAGCAAATGTTTTGCTCAAACTACAATATTTCGTATGAATAAAAGAGTGCTTATACTTTAAAGTATATGCATATCCTTCAAAATATATGCATCTGGTCAGTAGTAGACTCACCGACTAGAAATTTGTTTTAATTTTGACTTAGGCATGGTTCAAATTACGGGGATCGAGACAAATTCGTAAATCACCTGATTTCTTCTCTGTTATCACTAGAGCTCGGATTTTATGCTTTTACATATTCTTTAATATCGATATGCCAACAGATTCGTTTTGAAATCTGGACGAATTTGGCAAAATCAAATCCAAAAAACCGCTTATCTAAATGCATATTTTGCATATTTTCAATGATTGGTACATATTTGAGCAAATGATGCATATTTGGGCAACTTCTGGTGTTTTTTAAAGAATGTTTTTTATTAATTAAAAATTATTAATTGTAAATAATTACAATTAATTAAAAAATAAAACCAAATTTTAATATCGTTAGTAACTTTTTAAATAAGTTAGAGACAAAAGATATTATGCTACTTGTAGACTCCATACAATAATTATTAGTTGATAACTTTAACAAGGTGGAACTCGGATTACCGTAGTTCTTAGGCTTCTATACAGCTACCACTTCTGCTTGAACTAGAAAAAAGTGGAATTCGGTTGACCGCAGTTCTTTGACTTTTGTAATAGTACCCTCCTGATTGAATTTAAGAAGATAATCTTAAATAATCTGATAATCACATTCTTACACTATATAAGTAAAACCCAAATTAAAACAAGTAAATTTAACAGCAGCTGACTTTTATAACCACAATGGATTCATACGAATATGCAAAGGAAGTTGAAGCAGAGGTAAAATTAATTGCCGCGATGACAAGAACAGACAATTGGTCACGAAGTTGTTTCTTGAGACAGTTAAGACTGAAATCGTTCAAAGAGGCATTAAAAAAATACCGCGAAGATCCCATGCGGCGCGTTGAATATATGCATGCGGAGGCATACAAGCGCAGGGCTGCAAGTAAGCGTAAGGCCCAAGAAGAATTGCTCGCAAAAGAGGCAAAAGCGGCCCCCCTGGCCGCTCCCCTACCTAATAACTCTTGAACAGCTATCGGATTTAAAGGTAGAATGGTGGTCATTTTAGTATTAGTAGTAGTAGTATTAATAGTACTATTAAATTCACCAATCACGGAAAACCTCTATTCGATTTATTCTGAATAAAATAACGGATTAAAAAAATAATAAACCGATAATTTACTATTGGTAATATAATTTTACTATATAAGAAAAAAATACACTAGAAAATTAACTAGATCTAAAAATTGAATTATGCGGACGGACGGACACGGGACCAGAACATAAGGCTTCTTCATATACTGTGTATAGAAGCCTAAAAATGAAATCACGCAAGTTAAAGGAACAGTCAAAATCAGAATTCCTCATTTATACCCGAAGGTGTTGAGGTAGTTTATTTCTTCATTTGGATTTGTTCACAAATTTTCGCCATTCTGTTCTATTTAAAGCTTCCTTTTCCGCTTCTTTCCACGTTTTTCCTCTTTCTTTCAATATCTGTCCAATGTTGTCATTCCACGTTTTTGGTGGTCTGCCTCTTCTTCTTCTCCTGTTTGTCTTCGCTTGCCACACCCTTTTTACTGGTATATCTTCTTCCATTCTATTTAGATGACCAAACTATCTCAACTGTTGACATGTTATTGTTTCACTTGCTGGTTTTACTTGGAGCCTATTTCTTATTTCTTCGTTTTTTATTCTGTCCATTCTTGTAATACCCTCCACTCTTTCAGGGCCGTAGCTAGGGGGGGGGCAATGCCCTACCTTAAAATACCAATGCCCTATCTTAAAAAAACCATCAACTTTACCTTCTTTATATTCTAATGACGACAATCGATTGACCAGATACAGAGCAAGTAAATTTTTCACTTTCGCCCTACCTGTAACCACCACTGCCCTACCTTAAATTCAACGCTAGCCACGGCCCTGCATTCTTCTCAAGAATTTCATTTCCGTTGCTTGTATCTTACTTTTCATTCTTTGATTTAAATTCCATGACTCACACCCAAATGTTAGTGTCGGCAAGTAAATGGTTTTGTATACTGTCATCTTTGTCTTCTTTGATATTTCCTTTTTGTTAACTATTGTTTTACCGATTGTATGATATGCGCTTGCCGCTGCACCAACTCGATTGTTTATTTCAGATTCATAGCTTCCATTTTCCTCTATCAGTACACCGAGATATTTAAATTGTTTAACCTGTTCTATTTGATTCCCATCTATGTATATTTTTATTTGTTCTTCTGTTCTGCCCAATGTCATTACTTTGGTTTTAGCTACGTTTATTTTCATATTTTTACCATCTAGTGCCGCTTTCCATGTGTCCAGATTATGTTGTAAGTTTTGTTCGCTACTTGCAAACAATATCAAGTCATCCGCAATCGGAATCGGAATCGTAAATTGACATTATGGAATACCGGGCTGAGCCCACACTTCCTTAAAATGACCGGCGGAGATCGCCTAGATATGGCATCGGGTTGAGGGATTTGCACACAACCGTCCGCCGGGGGATCTGCCGACTTTAGATACGATTAGAGCCGTATCAAGACTGTCGACAGATTTAGATGTGATGGGGGTACGTGATCCCCATCGCGAAAGTCGCTGACAATGCGAATCATGGCATGCGGAATGGGTCCAAAAAACATGGCGGGACCCAGCGGCAGAAGAATTAAATTGCCTAAGAAGATGAAAAACTAGCCGTAACTTTATCGTTCGTCTTCAGAGGTGCGAGGCTGGTAAGGGCGAGGCGAGGTCCAGTCCGTTGTCGAAGGAGAATCAATCGCTCCGAGAAGAGGCCCTCACGCCGGGCGCGCCGCGTGGCGCGTCCATCTTCCCGCTTCCTGGGTCATTGGGGGGGGGGGCCTGAAGTCGACACCGATTAGAGCCGTTGCCGACTCTTCGGCGCCCCCCCCTTTGACCTTAAAGGAATACTTGAGTCACGTCCTCGAGCATGGCTTTGCAGTCAGGGGAATGGGGTTACCATTACCTGGTCTGTGGCTGTAAACATGCGCCTTGGGAGAAATGGTGTCTCCCCTTGCGCATGAACGTGCCGTGTCATCCGCAAAAGTACATTCCGTTATTTAAGGTTGTTAAGAAGAGGGGTGGGGATAAGCGGTGGTGGGGACTCTGCCCTATGCTAAATACATAGGATAATGTATTCACTGCCAACCCCAAATAAACAAAATTTTAATAATTAAAATAATGAAAGTATGTTTTTTTTATTAAAAATAATTAGTTTTTAATAATTTAGTTCTTAATTTTATTCATTTAAAGAGTTTTGGTCAGTTTAACGTTTTTTTTACTCATTATAAAAAACTTTTCTTGATAGCTATCGAAGCTAGATAGCTTTTGTGATATTTTTCAGAATAAAATCTTAATTTTCTCGGAAACTAAAAACAGGACTTTTTTTAAATTTGGTAAACTTCTTTGTAACACTTGCATAAATATTTTGGCAAATTTTTGTAATGATGACATTTCTGAATGTCGAAGTAATGACAAACCCGTATCATGCATTTACCTCAATGTAAAAACGTAACTTTGACATTTTTTATCTCGATAACTAAGAACAGGATTAAGTTCAAACTTGGACAGAAGTTTCTTTATTATGCAAATAATATACTGTAAAAATTTCAAAAACTTTTCATTTACTTCAATTTCCTTCTTAACAACCTTAAATGGGGCCGATTTTTACCAATTTCATACTTCAAACGTTCTAACAATGTTATATAATAGTCGCTGTTGATTGTTTTCCCCTTTTCGAGATAATCGATGAACAATATACCATGCGCATTCCAAAATACAGACGCCATAACCTTGCCAGCCGACTGTTGTATTTTTCCTCGCTTTGGATTGGGTTCGTCGCGTGCAGTCTACTCAGCTGACTGCCGATTGGACTCTGAAGTGTGGTGATAAAGTCATGTTTCGTCCATCGACGCAAAAATTCGGTTTTATTGCGGTTGAACAGCTCCGAATCATGAACACGTTGTTGCTTTTGATGGACGTTAAGCTCACGCAGCACCCACTTTGCATAGAACTTTCGCATGCCCAAATATTCATGCACGATATATCCAACAAGTTCCTTTGATATATTTAGAGTCTCAGTTATCTCGATCAACTTCACTTTACCGTCATCCAAAATTATTTCGTAGGTTTTTTTATGTTTTCGTCTGTAACAGCCTCTTTTGGCTTTTTTTTGCTTCCGCTGGAGCAGAGTCCGGATAACACTTATCAAGCCAAGTTTTTGTTCCAGCACTCTTTTTTTCCATTAAAAAACAGTGTTTCATTAACACACGTAATTCCTTTTTATCCATTTTTTTTCCAATCACAAAAGTTGCTTTACTCAATATGCTATAACTCACGAACCAATTGACAGATCGCTGTCAAATTTTAACATGGTATCGTTTGAAGGTTAGTTCTCACTGAAAATCATATGAAAAAAATTCTAGTGGCCCCTTCTCTTAGAAACGATAAGAACTTTTCAGCAACCTAATATATTATGTTGTAATGGGTTGTGCTTGTTGTATTGTAGGTATCTCTTGTCTGAATTGTTGTGCATAGCTCATGCCCGGTTGAATTACATTCCGTGATGTTTGATTAGGTGGGTATTGATTTGATGTTGTTGACTCCATATTTCTTGCTCGTAGTTGAGGATATTTACGTTGTTGGAGTTGTTGATGTATAGAGCATCCCCTACAGTTAGCCGGATGACTGCCTTCGCAGTTGGCGTATTTTACGTTTTCATCTTCTACTTTTCTTTGGCAATTAATTGTCAAGTGGTTGCCTGCACATTTTACACATCGTAGTGGTTTATTGCAGAAATTTTTGGTGTGTCTATATTTTTGGCAAACCTTGCATTGAGGGATCTCGTTTTTCACATGCGGTGCTTCAAAATGCACTACTGAATTCATAAGACGATCGATTTTATAGATGTCTTTATTGTTTTCTTAATGGGTGGCGGTTTCGGTTTATTTTTGTTTGCATTTGGTTCTGTATTCTCGTTGTCATCATTCATCTCTTCTGGTAAAGCAAATCTGTTTCTGGTTTGTGTTGGGTTGGAATTTAACCAGTAATCGCTTATCTTTTTACCTCCAATCAATCAAAAAGATTGGAGGTATGGTAATCGAAAAAAAATTTCATTTTTTTTTTTACATTTTCGAGATCACCGTGTCCAGAAACGTAAAGATCTGCAAAAAATAAAAAATAAATTTCTGTCGGTCGGTCGGTCGCCAGATTTTGTCCCTCGATTTATTCCTGAACCATCCAACCAATCAGGACCAAATTTGGTATAATAGTAGAGTTTACGGTAGAAAAGTGAAAATAAGGTTTTCGTCGCGATCTATCAATCAGGAGTGCCACTACAAGAAAATGATATAAAATTTTTAAAAGCGATTTTGTCTTGCGATAGCTTATTTTAAAGACCTTGAAAAGCTATATCCAGAATAGATTAAATGAACTTTCTACCTGTCATCTGTCAAAAATTACAAGCTCTCAAAGTTAAAACTTCAAGAGTGAATAACTCCCGAAGTACTAAAAGAATGTCAACCAAATTCGGTATGTAGGAACATTGCCCTCAAAGGACTTCACAGCATATGGAACATTTTAATAAAAATCAGGAATGCAATATGAAAAAAAATAATTAATTTTTTTTGTGAATACTTAAAAAAAGTCCTTGTCCCTCGATTTTTTTCGGCATTTCTATGTCGATGGCATTCAAACTTTTTGGACGTGTGTCTTGTAGGCTCTAGTGGTGAAAATAAGGTTTTGGCAGAGAAATCTTTGCCAGGGCTACCACAATAAAATAAATAAAAAAAATGAAAATGTCATCATATCTCCGGGAATGTATAACCGATTCAGATAAAATTTGGTGTGCTGATGATTGGAGGTATTGCGGCAGAAGTGACGATATTTTTTGTTTGTAGTTGCGGTTCCCAATATTTTGCTCCGGGCTTCTCAGTCGTTTTTTGTATTGCGCCATTTTCCATTCGCTTTCTCCTGTTGCAGGGGGAGGTAGTAGTGGGAAGTTGGAATTTCCTACAAGAGGATATTGATATAATGGAGCATACTGTGGTTGACCCACCTATGTATTTCCAGCTACATATTGTGGTTGTGGTTGACCTACTTGTGAGTGCGTTGGTATTTGTTGGTTATAATAAGTTAAGCTGTAAGGAACCGTACTTTGCATCTGTTGCGGATGTTGCTGGGGTTGCAATTCTTGGCTTGGTTGCATAATTATTGGTGTCGGGTACATTATTTGCATTTGTTTTTCTGTTGCCATTGCTACATTTTGAGGTTATGAGTTCGACAATCTGTTTATTGATATTTCAGATGGGGTGTTATATAAATAGATAATGACCTAATATTTGTTATCGTATGTAACAGCTCTGTGAGAAAAGGCTGAGGAATTTTCGAGATAACTGCATTCTCTCAGTGCAATTTCCGACGAATTGATTTCGTCCACAGAGGTGTTTTCACGATTATAACAGTCCGCGAGAGGGAACCGGGCGCAATTAATTAGGCAAATGTCACGCATAAACAAGATTCACGTAACTAACCAAAATTAGTGTCAAAACTTAGCAAAAATAGAATAACAATGGCATCGAATCCCGGACGATGCAACAATAAAATTAACAACAAAATACATAAATTTTTTTTTTTTTTCATTATAAATGTGAAGCTGGGGAAATTTAAAAATAATGCTTTAAGAGGCCTAACTCTCGAGAGTTTGAATTTAGAAAAAAAGTTTTGTTAAATGTTTTTCTTAGAAAGGTATCGTACAACCAGTAACAGTGCAGTACGAAATAGCCAAAATCCGAGTTACTCAGACGATATGTAGTTTTGTGTGCACTGTAACGTGCCTGTAATCACAATATTTAATTAACAATTTTTGTTTCAGAGTTTAGGACTATGTACAGCAACTGTGATGTTTGTTTTAAGCCAAGATCGACTTAACATGGATTTAGATCGAGACTGTCTGGAATTAATGCTTAATCTATTAGAATCTGATGTTAGTTATCAGCAAGCTCTGGATGTGTGCGGATTAAGTTCTACCCAATTGCAAAAAAATAAGCAAAAAGTGCGTGAGTTGTGCGCTGAAATACAAAGTCAAGGCCATTCAAAACATTTAAATTTAGAGAGTATTACGGTAGGTATTTTTAAAAATTTCTTTGCAATAATTAAGGGGTTACATCTTAATGAAATTTTATTTTTATTTAATTCGTTTTATTGGCTAAACAGATATAAAAAATTCCAAAAATGATACGTAATAGCAATTTTTGCAATGGTAAACAAATCAACAAGCTATTTTTTCGAATATTTAATTTGGTAAATATATTTCAGAACTTGGAGGGCGTTCTTCGCGGAACCATGTTTTTCAATTTGGCAAGACGAATAACTTTTGCAATTTTTATCCGATCACCTTCAAATTTGAACTGCAGCTTCTTAGATATATTTTAAAGAGAAGTACACATGATTTTAATGATTGATTAACTACGTCTTTTATAAATATTTAAAAGTCAAATTTTGATTAAAAAAACGAAAATAAAAGTTCAAATTGATGTCAACTTACGAAAATTTAATATTTAAAAAAAATCATGTGTAGTACTTTTGAGACAAATTTAGTGTATATTATGAAAAAAAATTTATTTCATCCAAAGTTCATATGGAAAAATGTTATTCATCTTGCCGCAGACCTCCTCCAGAAAAAGACACTCTACTTCAACGGTCTGTACTGCCGCCATTTTGGAAAAAAAAAATGTGTACTCGTAGATAGGATTACTTCTTAACATGTGAAATTATATAATGAAATTTCTAAATGATTTACATTGCAAAATGCAAAAAATGCAAAAATTTAATAAAATTGAATTTTAACTTACGTAATTATTATAAAATACAATGAATGATAGTTTATGACACTATTGTTCGATCAAGCGTGTTTCGTTATTTCGTAAGTTAAAATTCAATTTTATTTTATTTTTGCATTTTATTAAAAAAAATTTCCGAAAAAATGTCTGCTTAAGAGCATTCATGTAGATGTAACCCCTTTGTCGAAAAACAACCGTTGCGTCGTCAAGAAAATTGATATATAATAAGAAATAATGGAATGCATGAAAACATTGCATACCTTTCCATTATATTACATTGTAACCTTTGTACTTATCCATACATTCAATTATTATTATATCAATTTTCTTGACGACCGACGGTCGTTTTTCGGCTTGGAAACTAAATTTTGTTTGGTTATGATTCTTAAAAATTCTACTTAAAAAATACGTAAATTCAACAGAGAAGCATAAATGCTGAGCTGAAAACACCGATTAAATGTTGGAAAACTTGCCAAAACTTTCCAGAGAATTTTCATAGTAAGAAAAAGATCTTGGTATATTTGGATTTTTGGACAAACTTTAATTAAATGTAAGCCAACTAACGTTTAGACGTTAAATACCGCCATAATCATAAGTTTGTTCAAAAATCCAAATATACCAAGATCTATTATTTATTATAGTATACTATCAGACGATTATTTATTTATAAACAACCATTCACAGGTGCATTAAAATTTGTAAAAAGTTGTAAATGTCAAATGGTAAAATGCAATTGATAAGCTGGTAAAATAAGCAAAGTTCTAAGCGAGACAGACCTATATAAAATAAATGCACGACGTATTGTACAAATTATCATCTGACGTAGATATAAATACCTCGAGATAAAGATTCTTGTACAGTCAATGCATTTTTATGCAGTTATCATTTTCAAGTTTTAATAGCGCATATGTTTTTTTAATAATTAAATTACAATGGTCAAGATAAAAACTCTTCGACATTCATTGAGATATTCTCGATCACGGTCAGTGATAGTTTTCTATTTGATAAATATTTTTCATATTATAGGTACAGTAGAACCCCAATTATCCGAACTCCGATTATCCGAATCGCTTTCAGAATATTCAATTATTTCTAATTATAATGGATTTTAGCTGTTCCGCTTGTTATAAAACAATCACTGTCGGATCACAAAAGCTAAAAATGCAAAAAAGTCGACAAAACTTTTTAAAAATTATAAATAAAAATTCTTCTTCCCTTGCGGGAAAATTGAATTGAAACTTGAATTTTTTCCACATGCTGGGATACAAAAACCAGCTTTATTTCTGTGTAGAATGCCCACAACGTTAAAGCTAACTGAATGAGTGCGGAAGCGAGAGAGTGGCTTCTTCAGCAAAACAATCACTGCAGGAGTAGCTCCCCCGAAAGAAAACAACAGTTTAATAAACACAGTATATTTAAAACTCTTAAATAACGAGATCAAAAAATCGTCATTGAAATGTGTTAACCTGCTAACTCCATTTTAGAGCATTATGAGTTAAATATATCATTAGAAAGAAAAAAAAATAAGCTATTAGTAGGAAAAGCATATAAATAAATTTTAAATGTAAAATTCGGCAGAATTTTGTCTCAATAATACCTGCTATCTCCAGTCGGTTTAAATTAACGGCTGAAAAGCAGCTATCTCCGACAGATTGCATTAATTATATATAGCCGAAATTCATTTTAATGTTGTTAAGGAGGAAATCGAAGTATGTTTTCATGCTCTCCTGTACACTTGTGTTAAATGGAGTTAGCAGGTTAACACATTTAAACGACGAAATATAAAACATAAATGTTGTCAATCCTTGTTAATCTTCGGTGGTGTTAAAAATAATCATTAACAGCTCAAACAGCTGTCCGAGTGCGTCGATAAAAATCGCGAAGAAATGAACACCTCAAGTGTTCCAAACCTTATATAAGGTAATTCCAACCCAACGTAACCAGCAGTACAAAAATAATCCAACTTCGGATCTTCCACCCACACTCGAACACTCGGAGGATAGTGAAACCAAAAACGTTTGGGAAATTCGCCTTGATGGCTCCTGCACTTATGTTGGAACTCCGCCGCTTCAATCTCGAGACCCAAATGACCAATCCAAAAAACTCACGTTGAATTATAACAAATCAAGCTAAACCCCGCCATCCGAATGGGGTCCGGTCCCAATTGATTCGAATAATTGGAGTTCTACTGTACCTATCTAAAAAATCCGATGTGACATCACATGACTTTCGCATTTTCAAAATATTTTGGAGTTCAATAAAATTTTATTTCAACAGTAATTGAAGAGAAAAATGCCATGGTTATCATTAGACGCACGAAGAAAATTCTTTCGATTGAGACTAATTTCATTACTATACTGCACATCCGGACATTATTCCAAATTTAGTCTCAAACGATTTGTATGGACTCATACACCATGGAAACAATGCTAACCCAAAATTGTTTTATTTTTACTTGTTTACAATCCTTTCCTTTACTACGTAAATGGGAAAGTAAAAAATATCGCGAAATTTGGCTTGAATCTTTTACATTGTGTCAAACCAACATAATGTCATTGATTGTCCGAGTTTTGAACATAGGGAATTAACATGAGAAATTGATTTTTTCAAAATTCCTGTTTCCCATTATAAACGGATTATGCACCAAGGGAATAAAGTGATCCTTTTTTGGCCTGAGGGTAATAAAATTATCCTCAGGCCAAAAAATTCACTTTATTCCCGAGGTGCATATACTGTTTTTTAATAAATTCAAAATCTAAATGATTTACATGTTACAATAAAATATTAAATTGAATTTTTTGACTTACGTAATAGTATGAAATATATTGAATTGATAGTTTATTACACTGTTGGTATAGCAATCGTGTTTCGTTCTTTAGGACACTCATCAGATAAACCTGTTAAATACTAACTATTTTGGATGAGATTTTTACCTTACGTATGATTAATGCATTAGATTTCATCTAACCTTTACTTATAGCACGGATTAAATATACTACAGATAGCTCGCGCTTATGGGAGAACGGGTGTCCCTTTTCAGGTATTTGGAAGCCAATTTTCTTAGTATGGAAGCCATTCACTTTATAATATATAGAGGCGCTGGCTGTTCGCGTTTATTCGTGGTTACGTTATCATTTCTCTTCTAGCCGCGATTGGTGTACGATCGTGCTGCTAGGCATTCATTGGATCACATAGACGTTTTAGGACATGGTTTTATGATATCATTGCTAATGTAGCGAAAGACCGTGGGCATGGTCGGGTACTTACGGAGTTTTCCTGCTGGTACCCCACCAGAAATATATTACAAGGATAGGCAGCCCTCTAGAAATCATAAAAATACATTGCGCGAGCTATCTGTAGTATATTTAATCTGTGCTTATAGGGTCAAAAAATGCTTTTTAAATTATTAAAATTTTCATTTATCAAACTGGCCATGTAAGTTTCCAAGGAAATTATTTTGAAATTAAATTGAATTTATTTCATGACTAGTCTGACAAATGACATTTTTTTTAACAATTCTAAAAGAATTTTCGACCCTTTACGTAGAGACTAGATGAAATTCGAAGATGAAAGTCCAAAATTCTTTTAGAATTGTTAAAATTTTCATTTGTCAGACTAGTCATGCAATTAATTCAATTTAATTTCAAAATAATGAACTTTGAAACTTACATAGCCAGGCTTATAAATGAAAATTTTAAAAACTTTAGAAGCATTTTTTAACCCCATAAGTAAAGGTTAGATGAAATCTAATGCTTTTATCATACGTAGTTTATATTTCTGCATTCTTTTTGTGTCTTTCATTTTTCCTCTAAAATAATTTGGGAAGCAGGAATTTGCATAAATAAGTTTTTACGTGTTAATTCCCTATGTTCGGCTATTCGATTCAGCACCCGGTATAACAAATTTTAACAAACACAGGGTATTTACAAAATTTACACAAACATGAAATAAAATAAAAATGGTTCTAAATTACGAAAAATCTATGACAATAGATAGGTACGAAATCTCATTACAACAAAGTGATAATATTATTTGTAAAGTGGGAGTTTTGTGAGGTAGACGTGCAATAGTATCGCATTATTTTAATCATGCGGGGCAATGAGCTAAAAGTATTTCCGAAGCACACATTGGATATGACTTCTTGCAATATCCGTCAATATAAAATACTGGAAAACGAGAAATGTTGCTTAACATTTGTTTAAAATAAGTTTAAGTAACTTTAAGTAGCAAGGCAAAGTATTTTATTTTTAGGGAGACCCCGGGCGAAGCCAGATATCCAGCTAGTATTTTCATAAAGTATATTTTAGGAAATTTATTTTAATGTAGGTTATAAATTAATAATATAAATAAGTATTTATTATGTAGTTCTTTTTAAAATATAATTAGAAAAAATATTGTTCGATACTCGTGGAAAACTTTCTATTTCCATTCTCGGCTTTAGTTTACGATCGAGGCCAAACCTCGCCTTGAATGGAAAAATGTTAGTTTTCCTAACTTGTATCGCAAATATTTATTTGTCTATAATTCAAAAAGTTTTGCTTTGACAATATTTTTTATACGTTGCGTTGTAGTATCAGAAAAACAAACTAAAAAAAAATGATTTTCCGATCCGTTTCCTCCCTTAAAAATTCAAAATTCTCTGATTTTCCCTGACATAATTTGCATAATTTTAAATTCCCTGACTTTTCCAGGTTTTATACATAATTTGGAGTAGTGGCGGCTTGTGCTTTAGATATGTGGGGTTGCAGTTTTTCCATTTATTATGCTCCTAAAATGTTAGATATGGTTGTTTTAGTACCTCAAAAAAATTTGATCGTTTGCCGATCAGGTATTGTACATACAATTAAATTAAATTATTTTAATTTCCTTTTCTTTATCGGTGTTTTTTAAAGGAATTTTGTGGGCTCTTTCTACAAAACATTACAATGAAGCCATTCGGTGTCCATATGTGTGGTACGAAAAGTACGGGATCACAATGTCCGTTTGGGTCTTCTTCCTGTACATTTTGTACTTGGGTCTGTTGTAACTAGAGTTAGGAATTATATGCACTTTTTACGTATAAACAAAGCTATACTTAATTACGCTATACAAAAAGGTGGTGGGGTTCGTGCTGATTTCATCCTGTTGCACACATCTATGTATCTCCTCGTTGTTGTTCTGGTAGTACCAAGTTAAGTGTAAGTACGATATTAAAATGAGTAAATTAATTTTATTTTTTGTGTTTGCATAAGATCTTAGTAGTAAAATCTCCTGGAATTAACATTAGATCTGTGAGACAGACGACTTCTAATATTTATCTTTTTATAATTATAATATATAATACCCACGAAAGACATTTAGTAAGTTTTTGTGTTTTTATGAATGGCATTGCACTATGTCACTACCAACGTTAACTTGTAGGTACGATTTAAAAAAGTTAGTTACAAAAGGCTAAAAAGCATAAATTTTGTATATGTGACTGATTTTTTTGTGATTACATTATTATTTATGCTTCTATTGTATAATACATAACTAAAAAGTCGCACTAAGTTTTATTACAGTTTATTAAACTTTGGTACACTTAATATGAATTATTATCTTGTGCAATTTGACTTTAAGCAAATTAAATTAATTGAATTGTAGGTTGGCCAATTGGCAATGGAAACATTGTTAAGTTTAACATCTAAACGAGCAGGAGAGTGGTTTAAGGAAGAATTGAGAGAATTAGGAGGTTTAGAGCACATAATGAAAACTATATACGAATGTTGTCGTCAAGTATCTGATTATGTTGTTACTTGGACCGATGCACTTTTGGATAAACTAAGGAAAATAGATAGATGTATGCGAGTATTAGAAAATGTGAGTCCTTAGTATTTTTTTAACTTTTACCCTATTAATTATGTAACAAATATAGGTGACCCACAATAATGAAGAAAATCAAACGTACATTTTGAAATACAACGATGGAATGATAATAGATACATTGGTAAAGCTTTATCGATTATGCGATTCAGAAATACCCCTTTATCCTGTAACGGATATAACCGATAAAGAATCAACAGGAACTGTAATAAGAGAAGCCTTATTGGTTACTTTGAAAGTTGTAATTAATTTAACACATCATTTTAATCAACAATGTGAGTTTTTTCTTTTGATAAGTTGTACTTGAAATAATTTATTGCATTTCAGCATTAGGTAGTGCACTTATTGGTGCAAAACCAGGAATTGTAGAAGCTAGTTTGCATTTACTTCTTCAAGTACCTCATTATATTCCAGATCAAAAGAAATTTGAATTGGGAATATTAGTGAGTTATTATATTTTTATCCGTCTGATATCTTGTTAATATTAATATTTGTAGGTTTTAATGCTGTTAATAAATTTAGTTCAAGAAAATTCTAATAAAAGGCTATTAATTAATGCTAAAGCACCTGCTGATTTTGAGAGTGCTTTTGCTTGTAAGTGATTATTGGATTTTAAGTTTATTTGTATCTAATTTTGTACATTTAAGGTGACAAAAGCGCATTGGAGGCATTAATTGAACAGTTTTACTTGTGGGAAGAATCCGCTAGATTGGCGGAAAGAAGAACAGATGCTATTTTAGATGGTGAGAAAGATGGTGAGGCAGAAAATTCTCAGTATAAATCTAATGAAGAATTTATTGAAGAGACGGTTGCTAAATGTATGTACTTTATTATTTGAGTATTTAATTCTTTTATGTATACATTTTTTCATCAGTATTGCAGAAAGCTGGAACACACATGGAATACACATTTTTAGCATCGTACATTGTAATGTTACTGGGTTACTTAGTAATGCAGAATGAAGAATTTTTAGAAATAGTGAGAAAATTTTTGAAAGGACGAAATTTTTCTAGTATGGTGGAGATGCTGAAAAAGTTTTTTAATTTTATGAATTTAACTGCTACGGTTAGTACTTCTGATACACAACTCATAATCAAATCAGGGCCGTCTTTACCCGGGGGTGCGTGGCACCCAGGCGCAGGGTCTTAGGGGGCGCAAGCCGATTGCCTTACACCTAGACTAAATGAAATTTTTAAAAAATAACTAAAATAATTTTTTTTTACGGCGCCAATAATGTTGTAAACAATGCATATATATATTTGGGCTTTTACCTTTTGAAAAACAACTAACCTTATAAATTTTAAACATTTTTGCACTTTTTATCATCTCTATCGAACTGGTCTATAATAAGGGCGGTCCTTTTTATAACTCAATCTCTCATACATCAAGGAGACGAACGGCAATACAACTTATTTTTATTTAATAATTATAAAATAATAAGTTTTATTTTTTTGTTGACAAGGGGGGCGCAGGCTGATTTTTGCACTGCGGCTCCCAATATGGTTTAGACGGCCCTGAATCAAATTATATTATAGTGACTTTCATTACTGATTGCAAGAAAACTTTTATTAGTACACATTGTTAAAATTTATTTTTCCGCTAGTTGGCAATTTTCCTGATAGAAAGTAAAAGTTTTTTGTTACAACTTCCAGAAAAATAAATATTTATCATTAATAAAGCTAAAAATTGGCGAGAATGTACTTTGAAGTGTACTGAATAAAAATCAGTAGTGTTGCAGTTTGTGCACGGTGGTGGGTAGCTGCAATCTTTAGAATAATGACACAACCCTAATTTCATAGAAGAAAATATTTTTAAAACGAATATATGCTTTGGTGACATTGAAACATATCAAAAGTCGTCCACTGCATAAAAAATATTAGAGCTGCTCAGTTAGCTGTTTTGCCATCTACCAATGATGCAGCATCTGAACATTTCAAAAGGGTGTATCTTCAACTTCAATTGTGGCTCGGAAATAACATATATATCTCCTCTGGAGTTGAACATATGATCGACAACTTCTGAAGCCCATTCTGATGAACCAACAACCAGGCCATAGAACATGTTTAAAACAAATTTTTGCAATTGCCAGAAAAGCTGTATTATAGCCTATGATTGCAAGGATAAGTGGGTTACACTGAGCACAAAACGTGAATACCGAGGATGAAGTCGATAATCACTTTTAAGACTGAAATTGTAAAAATAAACTGGCAATACCATACAAATTGCTTTCTATTCTTCATTTTCTTCACTACTATTACATCCATTATCTTGAAGAAACTCTTACTGCGCAATTTCTCTGTTATAAACGAAATTGGGTGAAATATTTTCAATTCTGAAGAAAAAAAAAGCAAGTGTTCTCAGATGGTAAACTTTTTTTTCAAATTCGATTTAAAAGCGATTGCGACCAATTCATCAAAATCAGAGCAGGTTCCATGTATTCCGAGGTGAATATCTAGCGCGCCCCTGCTATACCAGGTATTAGTGTTTTTTTTTTCAGAAATTAACACTAGGGAACTAAAAAAATTTAATTTCTTGTAACGACTCAACTAGAAAAATAGGACCTAATATGACATTTTTTTACTGGATATGACCTCCCTATCAAAAAATTAATAATAAAAATATGTGTGGAGGTGAAATAATATATAAATTACTAAGATTTTGATGAAAAACTATTTCACTCTTCAAGTAAACTACAACTACTGGTTGGTGAATTTGTACCAAAATCAAATGGGCTCTTCCAAAATGAGTACAGATGTTAAATATAAATACCAAGTATCAAAATTTTAGGACAAACCGTATAAAAGCCTATTTACATTATGAAATTTTCTTTAAAATTTGTAGATTTACAGATTTGTGTTTACACTTTAAAATTAACCTTAAAATTATTTCCATTAGAAAACAAAAAATTTGGGCCCAAAAGTGGCTTAAAAGACGCCGTCGAGGTTTGTCGAATTTAGTTTTCCATGAATTAGCAGTTCAAGATGAAAAAAGTTTTAAACACTTTACAATGTACCTCTACTACTAACAGAAAGCAGTGATCCAAGCTGATATCACCAAACACACCATTAAAACTCACTATATTTTACGTACAATTTTACGGAAATAGGTGCCGTCCTATTCCTTAAAATTTGTTAAAATTTCGCATGTAAACAACCCTTTAGAGCTATCGCACATACGGCCATCCATACGCACGTACGTACATACATATATAATGATATTAATTTTATATCGATAACAATAATCAGTTTTGTTTCTCTATAACAAAAGACATTTATTAGCTATTATTTTACATCATCTACATTAATCATAAATTCACCTATAACAAAAGAAACAACAATTAAGGTTTATTGTTATCACTTCTACTTCCACTAACAATTAACAATTAACAATCCCAAAATATTCATTGTTTCACTGCTTAACATATTTTAAATAAAATCAAATTTTTCTAGCAATCTTATCTATTTCCACATGATGGAGTTAATTAAAGGACGAGCGCAACATGAAGTGCGGCAAATTCAAATAAAGGAAGTACTTTTCTTTACATCTCCCCCTCCCGCCGTAAATTTTTCTTATTAGCTATTGTATATTCTGGTATCAATTTTGTTATATGGAATAGTCCTGTTTCTTCGTTTCTTTTTCCTGTTCCAATTCTAAATATGGTATCTGATATTTTCTCTGTAATTTTGAAAGGTCCGATTCTGAGTTCATCTAATTTTTTTCTGTTTAATTTATTTCCGTTTTCAATATATACGGAATCGCCTGCATTAAATTCATTTTCTTTTCTGTTTTTGTCAAATAGTTTTTTATTATATTCGTGTGATTTTACAGTGTTATCTAGAGCTATTCTTCTATCTTTTTCCCAATCTTCTGCATTTTTATGTTCTTTTAGTTCTTCGGGAAGCATATTTGTATTAGTTCCATCCAGTAGATATTTTGGTGTAAAACCTGTTACTGAGTGTTCTGTTATGTTATATTTGTCAACACATTCTCTTGCTATTGTTGTCCAAGCTTTCTTTTCTGTAGATTCATTGATTCTGCATCTTATTTTATTGACTATTGTTTGGTTTAACCTTTCATTTAGGCCATTTGAAAAAGGTGCATGTAAGGCTGTGTAAATAAGTCTGATATTTTGTCCTTCCAAAAAATTTTTAAATTCTTTCGAGTTGAGTCCTGGATATTGATCTGTTAATATTGTATTTATTTTGTTTATTTCTAGTGTGTTTTGGACTATCTTTATAAAGTCGCTTGCAGCTTGGGTTTTTGAAGTATGTATGAATGCGTATCTTGTACAGTGATCAACCAAAAGATGGAGGTATCTTTTCGTTGATCTTTGACCACCAAACCCACCGATCGTATCAATCGACATTATCTCAAATGGCCTTGTTGCTGGTCCTAATTGTGACATCAATCCATATTTTGCTTGACCCCTAGATTTATTTCTTTTACAAATATCGCATGTTTTGCATATTTTTTGTATGTTTTCTATTAATTTTTTTGAAGTATAATATGGGCATATTCTGTTTATCAGTTGATTTATGCCAATATGACACCAATCTATATGTGTATTTCTTATTAATTGAATGCTCAATTTCTCTGATAATACTATTTTCTTTTTATTCTTACGTTGTTTATAGATTATACCATGTTCATCTATTGTTTTTTTCTTAAGTTCTTTTAATGCAATGTTTTCATCTTGATCTTTTTTTATTTCTTGAATTTTGATTGTATTTACTATCTTTAATGCTTCTTCTGCATTATCTATTGATTCCAATACCGGGTTCCTGCTAAGACAGTCTGCTTCGGTGTTGAGTTTCCCTGGTATGTATTTAATATTGAAATCAAATTGAGATAGGTAATATGTTAGATCACCTAACTCTTCGTCTGTTCTTGCTTTTATGTTGAGGTTCTCTAAAGGTTTATGGTCTGAATACACTTCAAATTTTCTTCCAATCAACCAGTGTTCCCAATATTTTACCGCTTCTTTTATTGCTAAGCATTCCAAATATATAGCTTTTTTCCTTTTTTGCGTTTCATTTAATTTTTTTGAAAAATAGGCTACTGGTTTTTCCTTTCCATTTTGTTGTGTTTGTTTCAGTATTGCACCTATACCTTCTATTGAAGCATCTGTAAATATCTTAATAGGCAAATCTTTATCGAATATTTCTAGCACTGGTTGAGAACATAATAATTTTTTTATTTCTTTAAATGATTTTTCACAATCCACAGACCAATCAAATTTTACATCTTTTCTCAACAGTCTATGTAATGGATCTAGTATTGTTGAAATTTTCGGTATGTATTCGTGATAAAAGTTTATTTTACCTAGAAATTGTCTGATATTCTTCTGTGTTTTTGGAGTAGGAAAATTATGTATTGATACTAAGTTGTCTTTGATTGGTCTTACTGTATTATTTTCTATTATATGTCCGAGATATTTGATTGACTTGGATGCGAACGTGCATTTTTTTAATTTCAATCTAAAGCCTTCTCTTATTATGGCTTCTAAAACTTGTTTTATATGCATGATATGATCCTGAAAAGTTTCTGAAAATATCAATATGTCATCTATATAATTTTCCGTGAAGTTCTTAAGATTATTTTTTCTTAGTATACTTGATAAAATTCTTTGGAAGATTGCTGGTGCTGTTTTTAAACCGAATGGCAGGCAAGTCCATTGATAGTGTCCTTCTTGAGTTATAAAGCCTGTTTTATTTCTATCTTCTATCCTTAATGGTATTGACCAAAATGCTGAATTGATATCGAGTGATGTAAAATATTTACAATTTCTAGCTTTAATTATTAGGTCATCAATTAGCGGAAAAGGTTGAGCTTGTGGTGTCACAATTTTATTTAAATCTCTAAAATCAATGCATAATCTAGTCTTTCCTTCATCTTTTTTTAATGCTAGAGTCACTGGTGCAGCAAATGGGCTATATGACTCTTCAATTAAATTTTTTCCTAATAGTTTTGCCACTTGCTGTTCTATTTCATTCCTGTCCTCAATTGTACATCTATATGGTCTTTTACTACAAAATTTATCCACTAAGAGATCTATTCTTGCTTCATAGTCCTTTACAGTTCCTATATCATATTTATCTTTAGCAAATATTGTTTTATATTCTTCTATCAATTGTTGTATTTTGATTTTTTTCTTATCATCTAAATGATTTAAATCTATTTCAAAATCTTTTTCCTTAATGTGTTCATTAAAATTTATTTCTATCATAATATTATCTTCTCTTTGCGATTGTTTCTGGCTTATATTTAGATTTTCATCTTGCCTTAACTTAAATTCTTTTATTATATCTAAACCTATTAAAAAATCATGAAAATCCTCATTTTCTACAATAAACACGTCTACTTCTTTTTCAATATTGAAAATTTTTAATTTTATCGTTGTTAATCCTTTTGTGAGTGACACACCACTAATTGTTTTTAATTGTATTTTGTTCTTATCTTTATTATTATTTAAAGTTTTTATTAATCTTTTATTAATCAATGAAACTTGAGATCCTGAGTCATAGATCCCTTCTACTTTTATTTTATCTTCCAATACAATGTTTAATTTAATTAGTGGTGTGTTTATTCGTTTTTTTGTTTCATCATAAATTTCTACATCTAGAATAGAATTGTTATTTACATTTTTTGTAGTAATATTTTTTTCCCTATTTTCTTCATTTTTCTTAAACCAGCATTTTTCTATAGGGTGGTATCTCACACCTTTACCCAAATCTTCACACGTCTTACAAGGTTTCTTTTCTTCATATTGTTTTTGAGAGTCTAATGTGAATTTTTTTTGAAAATTCTTTTTGTTCGTTAGACATTCGAGTTGTCTCAATTCATTAAATAAGTCTGTTGTTTCTTTTAATTCTGACTTATAAATTCTGTTCAATATAAATTCTGGTAACCCTACTGCTATTAATGCTATAAGTGACTTAATATCCATATCTTTATTAAAATCCATCAAAAGTTTCTCTTTTTTCAAAGCATAGTCAGTTAGCGAACCTTCTCGATATTTAAATGATAGTGCATAAGTAACATTATTCCATCCATTATCTGTAAAGCATTCCAAAAATCTTTTTTTCCATTCTAACCAACCAGCATTTACCGTTAATCTAATGAGCGTAGAAGAGTGCCAATCCAAACTTGGTTTATCCAAAAATGATTTCAACAATTCAATTTTATCCTCACTTTTATCTATTTGAAATCTAGAGCACTCTTTTTCAAAGCTTTCCATCCACTGTTGAGCATTAGTATTCTTGCTTGAAAATCTTGCTATTAAAAGTTTTTCTGATATTTGTTTTAAGTTTTTTTCTTTATCTTTATTTTGTGTTGTTTCTATCAGTTTTTCTAATATCTCTTTTAGACTATGATCTTGTGTTTTGTTTGTATTCTCTTCATTTATTTCTTCTAAATACTGATCTTTAAATTGTAAATTTCCATCTTTATCTATGTATGTCTCCTCCAATTCTTCTGTCATTGTAATCCACCCTTTTCTTATCTGATTTCTTCTCTTTAATGAATTAACTAGTTTTGTGTAATTATCCGCTTTTCTCAATTCTACATGATCTCCCATATATCTAAATTCTTCTGGCAATACATATCTTTTTCCATCCTCTGTACAAATGGAAGTTATGGCAATTACATTAGTTTTAGCATCCTTTGGTGAAGCCACTACCATAAATTCAAACTGTAATTTTGACATCATAAACAAAATTGTTGTTTTATAATGATATTAATTTTATATCGATAACAATAATCAGTTTTGTTTCTCTATAAGAAAAGACATTTATTAGCTATTATTTTACATCATCTACATTAATCATAAATTCACCTATAACAAAAGAAACAACAATTAAGGTTTATTGTTATCACTTCTACTTCCACTAACAATTAACAATCCCAAAATATTCATTGTTTCACTGCTTAACATATTTTAAATAAAATCAAATTTTTCTAGCAATCTTATCTATTTCCACATGATGGAGTTGTAAAGGACGAGCGCAACATGAAGTGCGGCAAATTCAAATAAAGGAAGTACTTTTCTTTACACATACATTAATACAGACATCATCGTGAAAATATGAAAAATGAGTTGCAATGACTATAATTCGTGCTTATTCATCAAAAACTCACTACCCGATTTTTAGCACAATCCCTATACCACCCTTACATGTGTGTGCGGGAGGTAAAAATGTCATAAATAATAAATAGGTTCTATTCTTTCTAGTTGAGTCACTACAATAAATTAAAGTTTGTTTTGCCCGTACGAAAAGTCAATGCTTGGTTGGAGAAATACTTGAACATGGCTTATTATCAAAACCACGAAAGAAAAGCCCTGCGTCATTAATAATGAGAGTATAGCGTCATTTACATCCAAGTAACGTACGTAGCGGACATACAAGACATAACGTAAGGAAAGTTGAAATGCATGGTTTCAAACGCCACTGTTTACATTCGTACAAAACATGGTAGACATAACAAAAAGTTCGGTCAACTTCAACTTCTACGTTATGTTTTCTATGTTTGACCAATGAGATGCGTTCATTTTACTTGGCAACACCCTCGTTGTTGTATAACCATACGTGCGCATGCTTCATGTTTCTATGTTTTCTATGTTAATGTGAATGGCAAATTATTTCTTATGTTTTCTACGTTATGTCTTGTATGTCCGCTACGTACGTTACTTGGATGTAAATGACGCTTATGAATTTATACGAGAATAGCTAAGCAAATCAATGTCTTTTCCATATATTTAACCCCCGCCACATAATTTTCTGCGTTCTATCTGTCAAAGTGAAATAATATAAGTTTTAGGTTATAACCACAATAGTACATTATGCACCAAGGGAATAAAGTGATCCTTTTTTGGCCTGAGGGTAAAGGTTTGTTTGCACGAGGCGTAGCCGAGGGCAAAAATTACCCTCAGGCCAAAAAATTCACTTTATTCCCGAGGTGCATATACTGTTTTTTGCAATTGCGGGAGGTAAAGTACTTACTTCGACAATAATTACGAAATTTTAATTAAAATTTGTTCAATAAAGCACGTGGTTGATAGTACCAAAGTAAATGAAGCATAGTTGGTTATATGTTATATTATTATTGCCAACCAGAATTTTTTTACTAAAAATTTTTTCACTAAAAGGTACTAGAATGGTTCAGTTACATTTGTGCCTTTGAAGGAATAAGACGTGTCAAAAGGCTAAAACGTTGGAGTCGTTGACCATGTGGTCGCAGTATTCTATGATCAAGGCGGTCACCAAAGTAGAAAATAAGATTGACATCGGCAATTTCCACAAGTTATCCGCTTTTATGAAGCGGAAAAACGAAGGATATGTTCCGAAAAAATCGCGCGTCGTAACCTCTGACCACGTGGTCAAATTTTTAAAAGAGGCGCCTCGTGAGAATTTTTACGTAGCTAAAGTAAGTGCTTTTTATTTATTTACCAATTTATTTCACTGTAGGTTGAACTAATATTGGAATCACAAATTACGGTCAAGTAAACATAAATATAAATGTTACAAAAAAATGAGAATTAAATTGATAATAAAATCTGGTGACTTCTTTTTTGCCCGGCAGTAACTTCTTTTTTACCCGGCAGTAACTTTTTTTTTGCCCTAGGGCAAAAAAGTACCCCTTTACACCCGCAAATCGGGGTCTAAAGTGAGTACTTTAGCCCCGCAATTGCAAAAAATATTTATTCAAGTAAAAACAAACTATTGTACCTGAGAACGTCAAGTTTTACCTTTCACTGACATTTTGAAGTTCTTAAAAGAACTAATTTTAATTATAAAGTTAAAAATTGTTATATTTACAAAATAATTCAAACTTGCACCTTGTCAAATAATAGTCCAGGAAAAATAGACAAAAAAATGGGTTGAGTTGGAAATAATTTGTAACAGGCTAAATTTTTGCATGCACCTTAGTATTATAGCCCTGAACAATGTCTCAAAGTTCCCCATCGATATCCTTTCCGCTAGCTGTGTTACGCGAGGTCAAAGGTCGACAAAAACAGTTTTTCGCATATATCTCGAGAACGGCGATAATTAGTGAAAAAACAAAAAAGAACTAATTTGTAGCTAAGGCAATTTGCTATAAAAAGTTATTTAAAAGTTTTTTTGTAACAAAAGTAGTTTCATTTACATGTTGACTCAAAGATTTCACGCAGCTAATATATCATTGCGAAGCAGGTTAAACATGATGCTGATGTTCTGATCATCCAAACAGTAATATAACAGTCACATACGAGTGCTAACATTATGGTTGGCGAGGATGTGGACTTGATGGCCATATTGATTGCGCGAGCTCCTCAGGACAAAATATTGTATTTTCAGAAGCCTGGTAAAACAAAAGTGGAAGCAAAAATGTATTGTTCTCGAAGTTTAGCTTCATATCCAGAATGTCATCACCATATTTTATTTCTCCACGCAATTACAGGCTGTAATATGACTTTTGCTCTATTTCGGAAAGGCAAATTGATCTTCAGGACTGGGGTTGGGCATTACAAAATAATATCCTAGAGCCAATGACAACTCTGTTCCAAGCTGCTCCAGATGTATTACTTAATACAGAATTTTGAAATTGCAAGAAAATCTGTGTTTCCAATTGTGGATGTCGAAAAGCAGGATTGAACTGCTCTATAGTTTGTAGACAATGTCATAGCCAAACCTGTTCGAACACGATATCATTATTTGATATCGATAACGTGGAGAATGATGACAGCATCGATCCGTCGTCTTTCGTCGTCCAAACTTTGAAGACAGAAGAATTGGTTTCCGATACCGATGAAGAATGTTAATACCACGATCACTGAATAATGTATACGTAAAGAAATGTGTAATAAATGCATTCACATTTAAATTAAACAAAAATACATGTATCTATTGAATTATAATTCATTTTCCGTCATTATATCCTAAGATCACTAAGATCACACGCCGAGTAAAGTGTTCTACATTCTTGGTTCTTTGAAACGCCGTATTTCGTGACCAATTATTGTTCCTACAAAAAAACTTTCAAATAACTTTATAGAAAATCAGGTTAGCTACATATTAGCTCTCTATATTTTTTTCAATAAATGTCGCCGTTCTCGAGATATATACAAAAAACTGTTTTTGGCGACCTTTGACCTCGCGTAACACAGCTAGCGGAAAGGATATCGATGGGGAACTTTGAGACATTGTTCAGGTCCATAATACTAAGGTGCATGCAAAAATTTAGCCTGTTACAAATTATTTCCATGTGGAAGTCTATTTTTTCTGGACTATAAATACCAAAGAAATACCTACATATTATCAAAACCACGAAAGAAAAGCTCTGCGTCATTGTTTTCTGAACTTAGAAATAACAAGATACATAATTTTCTTATATCGTTTAGCGTATAAAAGCTGGTTCACACTATGTGATTTCTCACATGAGAAATTTTTTTACGTTCACACTATATGATTTTTGATATTATTGAAGTCATAGCTAAATAATAAGTAAAGTCATAGCAAAATAATAAGTGATTTTCAAAATAGGACGGTGTCTATTTTGCTATGACTTTTCATATGATTTTTTTGAATAAACCGCCTTTTTTTAAATGTTTTTTGTATTTTAGGTTGTTGGTAATGTAAATCATGCAAAACACGAAATAAATAATATTTTGTATAAATATAAAATAGTATATTATAGGCCAAGGTTGTGAAGACAATCATTATAGCCATAGCGCCAAGATTATATTCCGAGGTGCGAAGCACCGAGTAATATAAGGCGCGAAGGCTATAATGGTCTTCACAACCGTGGTTTATATACGATTTTTTCCACTACTAGATTTATTACCATTTTTAAAAATTCTTGTTCATAAAATATTTTCAAATTTAGAATATTTATTACAAATTACATGATTGTTTTTGTTTTGTTTTTTTTATTTGACAGTTGTTGACTTTAGTTTTTAAAAGTCGTTCACTGCGCTTTTTCTATTTTAAGAAATGGAATTATTAAATAAATATTTGAGATTATTTGTTTCACCAAATCACTAAAATTGTTCAAAAGCATGGTTTTAAGCACTTCTTCGTCTTAAAATTCTGAAATTATTCAATAAACTTGTGAATTCGCGGTTTCTCAAATTAACAGGTTGGCGGCGCTTTCGCTTACTGTCATAATTAATTCGAGATTTTTTAAAATGTTTAAAATGAAATTAATCTATTATAAAGCACTTTGAATAGTTTAAATGCAATTAAATAGCATCTCTTGGTTGTACAAAATCGTTTTTAACAAAATTTGTGGTAAAAATAGTCGCCCAACTATAGAAAAATATCAAATATGATCATTATTAACAGACTAGTAGTGTATAATGGAAATATTATTCACCACTTGTCTAAAATGCGTCACTTCTCGTGCGACTTGATTAAGTTATAATGATAGCCTATATGACTAGTAGTGGAAACCTTGGCCTATAATATACTATTATTGAAAAAAAAGCTGCTTTTTTTTATTAAATTAAATTAACCATGGTTTATTTGTTTCTAAAAATTAAATTTCTTAATAGCTTCCCATTGCCATTCAACAAATCCTTCCTTATTAAAATATTTTGTGAACGTTTGTCTGATTTCTGTTGGTGCCTTTGCAGTTCGATTAATTCTGGAAGGTTCTATAAATTAGTTAAAAACACTTCATCTCTCCAACTTTCGCTCGACATAATAACTTCTTCTGGTTTTCATGGTCTATCCTAAGGTCTATCCCAACAATGTATTTTTTGCCTTCTTTACTTTTTTTCTACATAATGCAACTAATAATAAGGAAGACACTATTTTGAAATTTAATTCGTCACTCATAATAATTTATATTCGATAATACCATTCAAAAACAATCTCGCTTACTCCTATAAAGTTAGGTTAATTAGAATATTTATTACATCACAGCGGTTTTGACATTTTAAATCATAAGAAAAGTCATAAGCAAACTTGTGTAGTGTGAACATAAAAACTATTGGTCCTGTGATTTGAGCGTTTAGATATGATTTAGTTATGACTTTTCGTATGACCTAGTCACGTGTGAAATCACATAGTGTGAACCAGCTTTAAGAGAGACAAGGATGCAAAATAATGAGTTGTCTTACAGACAAAAGCTATGAATTTGACTAACGTAGTAATTAGGTATTTTTTGGTTATTAATGTTTGGTTCATGTTTTGACATCTGACAAGTTGCAAGTTTGAATTTTTTTGTAAATATAACAATTTTTAACTTGATAATTAAAATTAGTTCTTTTAAATAACTTGAAAAATTCAGTGAAAAGTAAAACTTGACGTTCTCAGGCACAACAGTTTGTTTTTACTTTAATAAATATTTTGTTGCTATAACCTAAAACTTATATTATTTGACTTTGACAGATAGAAGGCAGAAAATTATATGGAGGGGGGTTAAATTATATGAAAACCACGTTGATTTGACTAGGTATTCACGTATTAATTCATACTCTCATTATTAATGACGCAGGGCTTTTCTTTCGTGGTTTTGATAATACTACATTAGTCAAATTCATAGCTTTTGTCTGTAAGACAACTCATTATTTTCTATCTTTGTCCCACTTACGTTAAACGATATACGATTGTTTTTCTAAGTTCGGAAAACAATGACGCAGGGCTTTTCTTCGTGGTTTTGATATTATGTTTGTTTATTAAAAAATAATTTTGACATTTCAGTCGCTTAGATGCAAAACCCGGCATGTCACTACTTTTCCAAAAATGTGTTTAATATAGTGGTTCTCACGGAACTTCAACACTCGTCATAATAAGCTGAATGTAGCCAAATGTAGCATATAACACAACTGATTATTTGCATTGACAAATGCAAATGATATGTATGAAAAGGATAGAAATAAAATCTCATGTCATCTTCACGCTATGTAAGCCAACATACGTTAGAAATAACTATTGGAATTTGAAGCATTGTAAGTTAGAAAAAGACAGAAAATAGGTAGTACAGTAAACTCTCGTTGTAGAAGCACGGTCGGGAATGTAAACATTACACTGTTTCGCGGTTTTCTTCTATTTCGAGAGGTAACAGATATGCCTGTTTTATAAACTAAGCAGCCACGGATGTAAAATAGAAGCCGACAACTTGATAGTAATCATACAACATTTTTATATAGTAATTAAAAAAAAACCAAGAAACTCATGTCACATTTAAAGTTTAGTTTTATATTAACATAAAAATACTCAAAAAATTCACGAAAATACGAAAAACCACTAATAAAATGTTAAACGTGCAGCGCCACATTTACAATAATGTATCAATCAAATAAAACTTTTACATAAAATCAACTTTCTTGGACCCTATAGTTTAATTTTAAATTTAACGTATTAATTTTTAAATTAAATGCAAGAATATGTGCAACTTGCAGATTCGGCGTCGAGTGAAATATAAACCCTTAGATAAATAACTATGATTACGAGTGAAAAAGATACTATGTTTATATAATAAATCTGGAGCGAGACATTTCTACATGCTACTATAGTGGTAGTCACGTGGTACTGATGCTTCTATTTCGAGTAACACTAGTTCGCGAGTTTACTGTACAACCATAAATACACATACTGCTTAATTAAAAGGCTATAGCCGGGTATGCATGGGGAAGTGGCCTTTACATCGATTGGGCTGATTTTTTTTTTCAGAAAGTTCTTTATAAGTAACATTAATTCTCAGCAAATTCTCAGTTTCGGAGAAAAAATTTATTTTCGAAATTGTAAAAAAAAAATTTCTCAGGAACCGTTATTGCGAATTACTTGATTTTAATATATGATATAGAAGTGTTGGTAACTTATAAATGGTAATTTTTTTTGTGAATTTAGCTTGACAAAAAATGGGGAAAAAAACAATAAATTAAAAAAAAAATTATTGCCACTCGGGCACAAGACTCTTTTTTTTAGTTTCAAAAAATTGTTTTATATGTTTTTGTGATTTTACGAGAATAGTCAAAGACACAAAAAATGCGTAATTTTTTCAGATTTTTTCCCCGAAATTTAGATTTTTTAAACAAAAGATTGTTTATAACTATTAAACGACTCTTAGCCACTGGAACGCTGATTGGTCGGTAAGTGAATTGAAAATAGGAGTAAACCGCTCGCCTATAGGCTACGTGCAAGTGATTTGAATTTTTAGAAATTCGACACCAGCGATTACGGTGGAGAAATGTGGAACTTTTCATGGTACAGATTATTACAGTTTGTATGTGTTGCTGAATTATTAAATAACATTTACATTTAAACGGCGAAATTTAAATAAATTTTGGAGTGTGTTTTAGTTGAAATTAATTAACGCTCAGATTCATAGACAAGTATTGAGTTCTAAGTAAGGCATTTCGCGTAGAATTTGTTTTTGTTGCAACTTTATTTACTCAAGGGTCAATTTAAAAAGCTGAGTATTAAGTATCAGTAAGGCTTTGTCTATGAATATGGACGTAAGGTATTCACACTCCCTTGTATATTTCGTTGTATTTCTTCTTCTTCAAGTTCCGATTCTGCTACGAAGCTTGGCAATCATCACGACTATCCGAACTTTAGATACTGCCGCTCAAAACAACTGGGTAGAAGAACAGCCAAACCATTCTCTCAGATTTCGCAGCCACGATATTCTGCGTCTGCTTACACTTCTTTTACATACGATCTTGTCCTGAATGATGACTCGAAGCATGTGATATTATCTCCTTGCATGATAAAATATGGTCCAAATATTAAAGTTTACGTGTTTTTATGTTCATTAGTATTTCTTTCTCTTTTCCCATTCTCTGCAGTACCTCCACATTTGTCACTCGATCCATCCACGATATCTTCAAAATTCTCCTGTACGTCCACATCTCGAAGGCTTCTAGTTTTTTTATATTTTCAACTTTGAGCGTCCATGCCTCTAGTCCATAAAGGAGGATGGAAAAGACATAGCATCTCAACATTCTTGTCTTCAATTCCAAACTTAGGTCTTTGTTAGTAAACATTTGTCTCATTGTCATAAAAGTGCTTCTCGCTTTTCCGATTCGGGTTCTGATTTCTTCGGCGTAGTAGTTTTCGTCGTTTACTGTGGTGCCCAGGTAATGATATTTTTGCACCCTTTCTACCGGTTCGTCCTTTATTAATAGTTGTTCAACTGGTATTCTAGATTTTGTTATAGCCATATACTTAGTTTTTTGAATATTTAAAGTTAATCCAAATTCTTCACTAGTTCTCACTATTTGATCTAATAGTTGTTGCAGTCCCTCCATTGTTTCTGCGAGAAGCACCGTGTCATCAGCGTACTTGATTTTATTTATTGGAATTCCGTTTACTAGAATGCCCGTTGTTGTGGACTCAAGAGCCTTTCTCATTATTTCTTCGGAGTATATATTAAAATGGGTTGGAGATAGTATGCACCCTTGTCGTACTCCTCTTTTTATTTCTATTTCCGTGGAGGTAACGGTTTCAATTCGGACGTTGGCTTTTTTATTGTAATCGAGGGTCTCCATAATCCGTATATCCCAGTAATCTAGCTTTTTTCTTCTAGGATCTCCATGAGGCGATCGTGTTGTACTCGGTCGAAAGCTTTGCCGTAGTCTATAAAACACACATGCACGTCTTGGTTTACATCTAGAGATCTTTGTATCGGGACATTATATGCAAATAGTGCCTCTCTTGTTCCCATAGCATTCCTGAAACCAAATTGTGTCTCGCTGATCTCTTCTTCCAGCCTAGAATATATTCGATTGTGAATAATTTTTAAGAAAGTCTTGAGGGTGTGACTCATTAGACTAATTGTACGATAGTCACTACATTGTTTGGCTCTTGATTTTTTTGGTATGGTTATGAATGTAGATGTCGACCATTCTGTGGGATTATGCCTGTCTCATACATCGTGTTGAATAGTTCTGTCAATAAGTGAATGTGGTCTTCATCTATTAATTTCATCTTCATGTATTGCAGCGTCGTGTGTTTTTTCGTCTCTTTGTCTTGAATCCTCAAATAATTCTTCAATGTATGTCTTCCATGTCTGTAACTTATCTTTTATGTCGGTAATGATCACACCATTTTTGTCTAGTATCATGCCAACTTGGTTTCGTTTGCAGGTGTTTTTCAGTTCTTTTATCTTTTTATGAGCATTGAAGGTATCGTGTTTTGATTCGAGGTATTCTATTTCATTACATTTTTCAGTAAACCATATTTCTTTAGCGTGGCGGATTTTTCTACGTATCTCAGATTGAATCTCTTTGTATTTCCTCTTGTCGTATTTGTTCAATCTTCTAATTTCCATTAGCTGCATTATATCGTCTGTCGTCCATCCCTTCTTCTTTTCGTCTTCAGAGATTTCTGGCTGGGTTCCATAATAGCCAATTTGATATTTCCCCATTTTTCATCTATGTCCATGTCATCTACATTTTTGTTTTCGTTTGCGTTTTCAATTATTATTTTCCTCTTACTTATTTTACTAAGATTGCTGTTAATTTCTTTTATTAATTTGTAATAACATAACACGATCCGATATTGGGG
The DNA here is from genome assembly GCA_963170105.1 of Cantharis lateralis. NCBI lineage: Eukaryota > Metazoa > Arthropoda > Insecta > Coleoptera > Cantharidae > Cantharis > Cantharis lateralis. Next base: position 20,350,676 of record OY720629.1, read on the forward strand.
AAAAGTTTATTACCGACATATCCACTATCTTATGTCCGGTTTCTGAAGCTCGAGTTATACAAAGATTAAGCTTAACCGTAATATAACTGCAGATTTTGAGTTTCTATAGCGAAAGATAATCTTACATCTCTGGTCAAAGTTGATCGACGGAAAATCACGAGTTATATTTTGGTTAACTTTGTAGAAACTGATGAGAGCATCAACCATAATGATTGTTAACACTATAGTTGATGCTCTCGTTCCCACTTCATATGCATACATAATATCCTCGCGCTCCCACTCACACAAGAACTATTTTTATCGTTATCTCTAAAACGGCGCCGCTTTCAAATTGGAAATTTAGCATACGCTTTTTATCTATGTATCACATATTTTTTCTAAAAATCTCAGCTTTGCTAAAATGACGTAGGTGTGGCGGCTCTGGGCTCTTGAACTATTAGGTAAACTATGAGATTTCACCATTTTTAGAGTAAATTTTATAAACCGAGTAATTTAATTAATACAATTACACTCATTTTTTACAATGTAGGTACAAAACTAATTTCGGTTAGAGGTAGTATTCTACGGCTGTCCCCCTTCAAAGTAGGAAAGAAAACCTATAAATATTCTGAAAGAGCACAATTTTAGCTTTCTTATGAGGTGAGGATGAATAAAATCGGCCCAACGGTTACTTCACAATTTAATTTTGAAATTCGACTTTTTATGGAAATTTTACAACTTTCCTTCATGGTAGCATTAAAAATCCATTCTATTGCTGGTACGTGTGCTCTGCCTGTGTCGTGGCAGTGCTGATTTAGGTGGGGATAGAGCGTGTTCAGTCAAGTTTCTGCATTTTCGAGTGCATTTGGGAAACGGCGGTTGTAACAATTCACACAGGGGTTGGGAAAACCGCCCGAAGAGCGTGCGGAGGGTAAGTTTTCCCTGCCCCTGACATTGGCAAATCTAGGATCCCAGCCTTCGAATTTCGTCATTTATTCGAGGCCGTGCCCTACGCCTCGCTTCGAGCGCTCCGAGCCGTTTTGACATGCACAAACACGGCAATCTCGGATCCATGATTTTTGTTAATTTTGAAAAAACTACTGGACCATCCGCAAATTTTATTATTTATATCTACTACTATAATATAGACCATTACCTACCACCCAGTGCAAAAAATTCGTCGAAATCTGTGACCGTAGTCTGCTGCCGGCCCCCAAAAATTTAAATTAAGTATAATTTATTATTTGCACCAATTGCATTAGTCGAATTTTACCAGATGGTAGATCGTGGTTCTATTAAAACTGCAAAATTATAGCCAGATACTACTGTATGTATTATTAGTAACAAAAAGGATCCAGTGGTTTGCATAACATTGAAATTTATTTTTCTCATAATTTGTGCATTGATAAAACTATCCTGAAATTTGTATTTAGTTATATTAATATATTTTATTTTAAATTGTAGACTGGAGGTGCTTCTAGTGTATGTGCAATTAAAGCAACGGAGAAAGTTTTAAAATATTTGGAAGAGTGCGACAAACAAATAACAACTTCTGAAATCTCAAACAAGACAGATCTTGGCCAACGTGAGTTGCAATAATGAATTTTTAAATGAAATGGTTATTAATTACTTGGTGATTTTTCTTGTATTATTAATATTTTTATTACAAATTAGATTAACAATAATAATCATGAGTATTCATAAATTTAATTTAAGTGGGTGATTAAATAGTCACAGTGTGAAAGACATTTGAAGAAGCATTATTATTTATAGCTTAAAATGACCTCATGAATATTGCTGTATGTTTTCAAAAAAATTAAATATTTTACTTTTATATTTATTTTTAATATTTTTAAATTATGCAAGTTTTGTAAATTTAAAACATTGGTAAAGTGAGATGAGATTGGAGAAATAATTCACATTTTATCCTGCATTGTAAATAATAGTTTGATAAGCATTACACACTGTATAATAAACTAGGTTGCATTTGTTTTATTTATTTTACCTAGTATACAAAGTTTTATTTTATAGTGTTAGATTTTATTAAAGTATTCATTATTGTTGATACATTTTGTTTGTAATTAATTCCTACAACTACAAATAATTATAAAAACTTGCACATTCATTTGGTTTGTTTATAATACTGTGTATATAAATGAATTCTAAAAATATTGCTGATTTTTTCTATAGTTAGTCTCTCTGTTGGAGTTTGAGTGATATTAAACCAGAGTGAGTGGACTGTAATTAAGCTGATTCTTTTCGGAAATTCATTGAAACACTATTTGTTGAAAGAACAAAGAAGATTATTTATTTAACAACATGTGCTCTGTATGTAGGGTAAGGTAAGGTAATTCCTTGACATAGGCAATGTCGTGATAGTTTGCCTATCAACAGATTTTGAACAGTCTGGAGTCCGAAAAATATTATTGTTTATTACCTGACTAGATGTGCGATTTTTAAGGGGACAGGATGGTTTCAGAGGCCGAAAAAAACAGATTATTGCGATTTTTTTCTCAGTTTTGAGTGAATATAATTACTCAATTTTTTTTACACATTAAAGAACTGTCTTGGGAGAGTATGTCGGAATTTTTGTATAAAAAAATATTAATCATTTATCCCCTGGTGGCAGTAGATCGGAGGCGCTGTGCGGTGCGTAAAACCTGGCCTCACAGTGTTATCTCAAATCAAAAAATCGAAGTGATTTATTTAATATATTAGTTTCTTGTGCGGATGAACGAAATTATATTGAAAAATATGCGATTTTCGATTTTTGGCGCGATTTTGAATTTAGAGGTACCAATTTCATATAAAAAATCAGCCTATTACTGCCTGTAAAAAATAGTGAACAAATTTTTTTTAATAAAAACGATTCGTTCATCCGCACAAGAAACTAATATATTAAATAAATCACTTCGATTTTTTGATTTGAGATAACACTGTGAGGCCAGGTTTTACGCACCGCACAGCGCCTTTTTTTTGAAGCGCCTCCGATCTACTGCCACCAGGGGATAAATGATTAATATTTTTTTATACAAAAATTCCGACATACTCTCCAAACACAGTTCTTTAATGTGTAAAAAAAATTGAGTAATTATATTCACTTAGAACTGAGAAAAAAATCGCAATAATCTGCTTTTTTCGGCCTCTGAAACCATCCTGCCCCCTTAAGGGTAGGTTGGAACTCCAAACGGTCAGTATAGCAAAAGATACGATTTAGTGAATGATATTTTTCTGTGTAATCGTCTTTTGCGTTATTTGTAGCTGTATTAAGGCAATTTTATACTAAAATTAATTTTTAATATTGCATTTTAAAGCTTATGTTTTGTAGTTATTTTTACGTATTTTGAATTTTTTTTTAGAATATTGAGTGCATTATGAAATTCTTAGGAAAAGTAGCTAATTCTTAAGTTTAATCTAATTTATTATAAGTGTTTAATTAATTAATGCAAAAATTATTTTTATTATCTGTAATTTGTTAGATCAGTACAATTTAATGTTATATTTAGCTACTTTGAAAAATCATATTCGTCAAATTTCGGTGTTGAAATTACTGTTTATTTTTATCACGACATTACCTATCCATCTTTATGCCTGATTTACACGTGTACAGTAGCTTAAGCAAGCTTCTAAAATAAGTAACTAAATTTAGTTACTTGCATGGTCTAGACTACACTTTTAGTACTCGCGCAAGGAAACAAATTAGCAAATATTTTAGTTAAGTGAATAGAACAACTGTCTAATTACTTGCGCAAGTAACTGCTCCCACCACCGAATTATTCAGACGATAACGATACTTGGCTGGTGTAGACAACGATTTTAGCTACGCTTTAGGCAAGCGTTTAGTGAATTGCTGATTTAATAAGTTTTCAAAAAATTAACATTATTTCTTTCAGCTGTTATATTATTTAATTTATATTATAGAAATGAAATTCTCATCCGATGGAATGATTAGTAAAAAAGGATATTGGGTTTGCGGACTCCAAATAAAACTACAAAGTAACTTTGTCGACGTACCGTTTTTACTAATTTATATATTATAATATTTAATATATTGATTCTTTTCATACATAGATGGAAAGTTGTTTTTTTTTACCAGAGAACTAATTATTTTAGGACGACGTGCTATTGCTAAGGCAAAGTAGCTAACAAATCTACTAAACGTGTGTAGACAAGCACTGTCACTAAATTTAGCTACTTGCTTTACACCCATATTCATAGACAAGGCCTTACTGATACTTAATACTTAGCTTTTTAAATTGACCCTTATGAACCGAGTAAATAAAGTTGCATCAAAAACAAATTCGACGCGAAATGCCTTACTTAGAACTTATTACTTGTCTATGAATCTGGGCGTTAGTAGCTTGCATAAGCTACTGTACACGTTTTATTAAATGAAGGTGATAAGCACGCAGTAAACAATGATAATTTTCAGATTCTTATGCCTGATTTACACGTGTACAGTAGCTTATGCAAGCTACTAAAGCAAGTAGCTAAATTTAGTGACAGTGCTTGTCTACACACGTTTAGTAGATTTGTTAGCTACTTTGCCTTAGCAATAGCACGTCGTCCTAAAATAATTAGTTCTCTGGTAAAAAAAAAACAACTTTCCATCTATGTATGAAAAGAATCAATATATTAAATATTATAATATATAAATTAGTAAAAACGGTACGTCGACAAAGTTACTTTGTAGTTTTATTTGGAGTCCGCAAACCCAATATCCTTTTTTACTAATCATTCCATCGGATGAGAATTTCATTTCTATAATATAAATTAAATAATATAACAGCTGAAAGAAATAATGTTAATTTTTTGAAAACTTATTAAATCAGCAATTCACTAAACGCTTGCCTAAAGCGTAGCTAAAATCGTTGTCTACACCAGCCAAGTATCGTTATCGTCAGAATAATTCGGTGGTGGGAGCAGTTACATTGCGCAAGTAATTAGACAGTTGTTGTTCTATTCACTTAAGGTTGTGATTTTATTAGTGGGAGACATAAGCTCCTCCCCTTTTATTTGCTGACCGATAGTTGCGTTTTAAAAATTGAACGTGAATCCCAACAACCTTTTTGCAGGTCTCTTGATTTGTTTTCAAGAAAAAAATTGTTCGTCTTTGCTAAACTAGAATAATAATTGAAAATTGTAACATTTTTATTAGCCTAATTATACAAAAATATTATTGCTTAGTTATTTATAATAAAAAATCTTGGAGATTAATTATTTCTTATACAATGTTCATTATACAAAAGTCATTTAAAAATACAGCGCTCTCTGCTTTTCTAAAGCTCCACTAAAATTTTAGCAATCTGTAAATTTTAATCAAATTTGCTGCAATAATAATATTGAAATTAATCAGAAAATTATTTGACGAAACGTCGAAGGTTGCTTCGAAAATAAACCGAATTTTTTAAATGTTTTAGTTTTAATCGAAGGATAATATATTTGCGGTTGTTCTAAAGGAATTTTTAAGACGATCTGATTTAAAACGACTTGAAAAAAAATAAAATCTGTGTAAAATTGTATCAACTATTTTTCGGCTGTTTTGAAAACTTTCGTATTTTTAAAAGTAATTATCCGATCGGCTAGAAATTTTCTTTAGAACAGTTGTTGAAGCTTTAAGATTCTAAAAATTGAAAAACAATCAAGAAATTATATTTCGTTTTGAAAATTCTTACGACGTTATGTTGATTTTTGTTTCCTATGCGCTCCCATGTGCATGAGAGCAAGAGTACTATACATTTTCTGTCTCACTTATGCCCGCCTTAACTAAAATATTTGCTAATTTGTTTACTTGCGCTAGTACTAAAAGTGTAGTCTAGACCATGCAAGTAACTAAATTTAGTTACTTATTTTAGAAGCTTGCTAAGCTACTGTACAGGGTGGGCCAATTTCGATAGTTCTTATGGGAAACTCGGTAACTATAAGAATTATGAAAAAATGGACGGCGCATCCTTGATCTTTTTTTTCGAGAAAAGCTTAATGGCGAAAACCAGAATTCGCTATCTTTTTTTGTTTTGGAGTTATAGCCAAAAATTCGAATTTTCGACTTTTCGATAAATGTCGATATCTCGGTTGTTTTTCAAGTTATCAAAAAAATGTTAACACTTTCTTCGGGCACTTTTTTAAGATCAATAAATTGGGCTCAAGAGATTTTAAATATCTATCTCAGTTTCAGAGTTATAACATAAACTTGTGTTTTTTTAAATGGAAACCATAGTTGAAAATAATATTTTAAATAGCGTTTTTTATCCTCTTTTCAACGATATATAACATGATATATAACAACAAAAATATTATAAAATAATATAGAAGACCGAAAATTTAAATATAAAAATAACATTATTAGTAAACAACAATCAAAATTTTAAATTCTAACAAAAATTAAAGTAAAGATCACACCGCAGTCTATTGTTTTTAATACTTAATTTGGTTAAAACAAAACACTACTAAAACCATTATTGAAATTTAAAACATTTACACCGATTGTTTTTTAAAAAAATTAAAATAATATAAATTATAGTTACTATAGTAAAATTTAATGACAGCAACTAAGCAAATATTCGCTTACTGAAAAACAATTGGAGTAAATGGTTTAAATGTCAATATACCTAATGGTTTAATTGTGTAGTGTTTTGTTTTAACCAAATTATGTATTAAAAACGATAAACTACGGTTTGATCTTTACTTTAATTTTTGTTAGAATTTAAAATTTTGATTGTTTTGTATTAAAAATGTTAATATTTTATTTAAATTTTCGGTCTTCTATAATATTTTATAATATTTTTGTTGTTGTTATATATCGTTGAAAAGAGAATAAAAAACGCTATTTAAAAATATTATTTTCAACTATGGTTTCCATTTAAAAAAACACAAGTTTATGTTATAACTCTGAAACTGAGATAGATATTTAAAATCTCTTTAGCCCATTTTATTGATCTTAAAAAAGTGCCCGAAGAAAGTGTTAACATTTTTTTGATAACTTGAAAAACAACCGAGATATCGACATTTATCGAAAAGTCGAAAATTCAAATTTTTGGCTATAACTCCAAAACAAAAAAAGATAGCGAATTCTGGTTTTCGCCATTAAGCTTTTCTCGAAAAAAGAGATCCAGGATACGCCATCCATTTTTTCATATCTCTTATAGTTACCGAGTTTCCCATAAGAACAATCGAAATTGGCCCACCCTGTACACGTGTAAATCAGGCATTACTTCTAGTTCGTGATTAAATTTTGAAAAAATCTGGGTTCTAAGAAAAGGGTAGTCCAAAAATGTAAAAAACCGCAATTCGATCCGACTTGTGGAAAGTGCAATGTAAAATTTTCTGTTGATGTGCAGAAAAAATTTAATTCAAGTTGGGTGCAATGTTCATTTTGCATACTACAGTAGCGGCAATATGAAACGCACGGTCTTAAAAATTTAAATAATTAGTATTTTTTTCACATATATCGCATTAATTTGGAATTAAAACTTATATGTTTCTTAATTGACTAACTATAATTTATACAAAAATTACAAATTTGATAATATAATATATATGTTACTGTAAAAGCCCGAAAACCGGTAAATCCTAGGTTTGACGCGTAAATCCTAGGATTTACCAATTTGACGTGGTAAATGTACGAAAAACTGAATTATCAGTACAATTTCGGACTTTTACCATGCCATAAAGGTCAATCTTGGGATTTACTGATTCGTGTTGGTAAATCTACGAATATTCTGTTATTTGACATCAAATTGAAATAATTTAAAAAAATAAAATTTAATTATTACAACACAATTAACACAACTGAAACGTTTATTTAAAAGTAGAAAAATATTGCGTAGATTATTAAAGATAAAAAATTATTACTTATAATACGTATTCATACAGCGGGCATTACAATTGTTAGTTTACTTGTTAGTGCAAGATGAACTTCCATGGCATTTTGAATTGCATAGTTTTCCGGATGATCTACATAAACATCTCTTGGTGGAACATTTACGAGTACAATTACATCTTTGGAATCCCTGTCCGCCAGATAAAGACAATTGTCGCACTGCACCTCTTACACTTATTTCAGTAGCAGAAACATCCACGGAATTAATAAAATTTTCTTTGCAAATGGTGAATTGATTTCTTGTAAATAATTGTGTCAGAGTTCCTACACTTGTCCCAAGCTGATAAAATTCGTCATCTTGAATTTCCATTATCACAGCCAAAAGAGTTCTTGGGTCTGTTTTAGATCGATCTACTTCTGGTATTTTAACTTTAACTGTCTGTCCGAGTGCAGCAGGGGGAAATTTTTTGTTTGATACCGTAAAATGGGGTGAAGTTGACCGTTTTTCAATTTCAACTGGAAATTACTGTGACTTTTATTGAGAATAAAATTAGGATGTTTTTAAAATGTTATGTGTATTAATTATATTTATTAGTTCTAGCAGTCAAAAACCAAAATATTTAGACTTAAGGACTTAAAAAAAAAAAACTGATGTCGGTGAACTTCACCCCGTTTGGGGCGAAGTTGACCGCATATATAAATTGCCCATAAAAGTGCTGTACCTATATGATGGAGTGAATTTGACTGGATAGTAATTAAAAATAATTTCAATTGAATTATTTGTTAAACTTTTTACCTTGAAAAAAAACATAAACTGATAGTATCAAACACGTTTATTCAACAAAATATAATATTCGCTTAAAAAAAAGAATACTTTATGGTAAATGATTATGGTACCAGTCCAATATTTTTTTTAATTTTCTAATATACAGGTAAAAGTTTTAGAACTTATTTTTGAATCGAGATATCATTAATATTTTAGATTGCCGGTTTGTGTGTTATAAAAAATGTTTTGTTTTTTTTTTAAGAAATATTTTGAAACACACAATAACTAAAACATTGTGGTGCAATTATAAATGTAATAGAATAATTAATATGGTGGTGGGGCAACATTACATAACTTTTTAGGTTTTTGGTCATCTTCACCCCCGCGGTCAACTACACCCCATTTTACGGTACCATTTTCATTTTATTTGCCTGTTCCTCTAATGCCTTGTGAGCTTGTCGTCTATGTTCCTTAATATTTGATGCATTGCTATTGATTAATTCAAGTTCATCATTATTGTCTTGAGAACTAGTTGGAGCAATACTTCCGCTAGCTGGAAAGCAGCTAGGTACAACTTCGTTTTCACCATCCACATCATTGTTTTCTTCGCCAAAACTTGAATTTAAAATATTTTCTTCATTTATTTTATCATTGTCGTCATCTTGATAAAGAGCTTTTTCAAGATCTTCCTCGCTTTTTAAGTTTGGTAATACTTTGGATGGGATGTTGGCGCTAGAGAGGCCCATCCTCATTGAACAACCAAACATAGCCTCATAAGGAGATCGTTTAATTCCTTCGCGATAAGCGTTGTTTTTCATAGCTTGAACAAATCTCAATGACTCCGACCATTTTCTGCTGCCATTCGTTTCCATCCAAGTTGTTATCATATTCTGAATATCCTGATTGGCACGTTCAACTGATCCTTGTGATTGACTGTGCCGCGGCTTTCCATGCACAATTTTAACACCATTCCACATTTGGCAAAGTTCAGTTATTATAGCATTTGCGAATTCCCTACCATTATCCGAATGCAGTATGTTGGGGGCCCCAAAAAGTGTAAAAATCTCTAGAAGATTGTAGGCAATTTCTTCGGCCCGCTTCTGGGAAAGGGGGCGTAGAACAACAAATTTTGAAAGGTGATCCTGATAAACCATGATAAATTTATAACCACCATCAGGGTTTGATTGCATATCGATAAGATCAACTTGGCATCTTGAATTCATTTGTGTGCAGTATAGGTTTAACCACTAAACCTTTTTTTGGCATACTAGACTTTTTCTGGCACGGCTCACATAACTGCAGATATTGAACTATCGATTCAACAGTAACATTTTTGTATTTACGGTTAGCTTCCTTCATAGTTCTTGTTCTACCTCCGTGACCCGTTGCAAGATGAGCTTCATGTATTGTCTTCATACTTCACAAAATAGCGTATATTTTGACATCCTGGCAAAAGCGGTTCGATAAGCCTTTCCTCACCACTAATACTCAAAATATCAAATCGTTTTAATCTTCTGTAATGTACCGCTTTCTTGCGCTTAACAAGTTTAGCCTCTTTCACTTCTCGAATATAGTTACTATATTTATTACTCGAAATATAAAAATTGTTATCATCATTTTTATCAGCGACAACACGATTCATTTGATCATAAAAACGTTTTTCATCAGCCATATTAATGTAAATAAATATTGCAAGAATTAAAAAAAAATCCAAATTCCAAATTTAACTTGAATCGGATAATTTATATCGTTTGCTTCTTTTAAATTGTTATATAATTAGTATTGGCGTTTTAAGCAAATATATTTTATTAATTTTTGTTTTATTTATTTCTATTACGAATTTCTCGTATATATAGAAAATTATCATTAATTTGATGTTGGTATTAACTTATTAAGGGAAATTTTGTAATAGAAGTTAACAGAGCATTAAAATTTAAAAGGCGACTTAAAACAAAACTGATGATTTTTGTTGGGCAGTTTTGTATTTCTATATATAATAGAATAAGTAGTTTCACTTCGTGTCGGTACCTTTGAAGTTGGTGTCCGCAAAGTGAACTCGCGCATACCCCTACGCGCAAGTATTATATACTTGTACATAGTGTATAATTCAAATTTGAAATTATTCAATGTTACGTTTGAAAATTATAATTTTAATTTATGTAAAGAATTACATACTTAATACTTTAAGAATTAACTTTTTAAGAAGAAAACCATTTAAGTAATTTAATTTTTCTATATAAAGTGATTATAAACACGTATAATAAAAATACGACCGTGTTGGTAATCTAACTTTTTTTATTAATTTCTCAACTAATTAAAATTATTGTTTATAAGTTTTTGAAAGGCTTGTTCAGACACGGTAGTAATTTAGGTAATTGGAGTGTAGTTTAGTCGATTGATCTACTTACTCATAAGTAAACAGTAAAAAGTTAGTCGATTAGGTGAGTAGTTTTATGCAAAAAGTTTAGTCGTAAGTAAGTCACTACTAGAGCAATAAATATTCGTGTACCACCTCAAAAATAGTCGACATAACTTTGACTACTTATGGTATTATAAGTGACAATCGCTAATTGTTCGTATAATACGATAGCCTGTAAAAAAATTAATAAGTTGACTAGTAGAAAGCTGTAATATGAAGTGAGGGAAATAATTGATTTATTTAAATTTAATTATGAAATCCCATTAATCAGAAAGTCGACAGCATCTTAGTTATACTTCAAATGTAAAGCCCTTACGCGACAATGTAACACAGCAGTGCATAGCCGATCAATTTGGCCAAAGCCCAGATGACCTATGGTTTTCCGTTACCTTCATCATTTTTCTTTTAAATCTATGCGTTTTTTCATGCACCTTCATCGTGAATAAAGATAAAATCGTAGTTATTCTCTACATTTTAGAATTCAGTTGAATACGTATTAATAATATAAATTAATATTTGCAATTGATTTTATAAATATTTAAAAGGAAATAATAATCAAACCAATCAAACTGTTCTTAAGACAACAGAAATGTTAACAAAACACTAGCTGCTTTTGACAGTTTGGTTTTGTCATCTAGCAAAGTGCAAAGCTCATCATAAGTAAAAAGCAAATTTCCCACAACACGTTTCAAGAAGAGCTGAAAGTAATTCAATTAAAAGGCTTGCATAAAGTAATTCAATTACTCAAAAGTAATTTAATTAAAAACTTTGAAATTATCCTAAAGTATACCTATTTGGTATTTGAATTACTTTAATAAAGTATTTGAACATTTGGTAATTGGGTTTTAAATCTTTCTTCGGTAATTGAATTACTTTTGCGGTAATTGAATTACTTTTTTTTGTTAAATTAAATCAAGGACGGATCAAGTTTTAATCCTGCTAATTCTTTTTTTAAAATTGAAATGGGATAATTTGGTTTGCGTTTTGAATAGTTCGGGTGGTCCTAATAAAGACCTGAAAGCTTGGAAAAGGGTTAGTATTTATTAAAGTTATTTTAAATAAAACTTATTGTAGTATTATATTCTATTGCAGACTTTTAGCAATTGGAAGAGTGCCGTTCGGGCGAAAGCTCGTACGATTAAGAACAGTTTCAAGGAGACTGGAAATTCTATGCCTCCTGAAGTTCCTTTAACTAGTGTGGAAGAGAAATTACTTCTATATAGTGGTAATGTGGTTGTAAATGGCATAAATATACCAGAATTAGGCATTGAAGGTAAAGAAACGATAGTTTAAATTTCTTTTTTAAGATGGAACATGTTTTTGAGCTTGTTAACTCCCAAAATGGACACCAACAACCGACATGAAAATTCAACACTAACAACCGACATGAAAAATCGACACCAACAACCGACATCAAATATCGACACAAAGTTTTTTTTTTATTTTTAAATTATAATTTCTTTCATTTTAGAGAATCCTATTTTCATTGAAAATTCAACATGTTTAGTTTCAACCCCAGGTGTATCAGGTACGTATACATCATTTGAAAATGAAGAAGAGTTGGTTGCTAGAGACGAGGAAGTAAATAATTTTTATAGGCCAACATCAATAATTTCAGATAAAGAGAAATAAAAGGTTTTTAACTTCTACTTTCTGTTTTATTTTAGGTTCTTCATTTTTAACAGGAAGTGCATTTTCTTTGCCTCTACATCGTAGGTACAATACCTTATAAGCGCAAAGTAGGGTATTGACAAGTACCGACACCAGCAACGAGATACTGAAAAGTATCGAAAATAAGCTGAATTCTTTGGTTAACCTTGAAAAGGAAAGATTTAGAATGCGAGAAACAACGATTAGCATGTGACAAAGAAAATTGGTATTTGAAAACTTGAAATTCTCACTCCAACATCCTGAATTCATTATGGAAGAACAACAAATTTAAAAAAATATAAAGCAACTATAATAAAAATTTATTGAAGAAAATTATTTTGAATAATATTATTACGAACGCTTCTTTCCTACTTCTTCCTAATTCTAGTAGATTATTGTTTATTACTTCGTTATTCAATTCTTCTTCAATTTCTTGAAAATCATCATCTAAAATTTTACAATTTAGTAGGTAATTACTGCTGTACAACAATTATCAAATTTTTACCAATTACTGCTTCCATATTGTTTGATATCACATAGACTTTAAATATAATTTAAGTACAAATATAATTGTAAATATTTCAAATTGTTTAGTTTTAAATTCTAAAACTGCAGGCGGATTGACCGAGGGTGAGTCGGCATCTTGAGTGCGCATTTAACGCGCTCGTTATGTCCCTTTGTTCTAATTCTAAGAAAACTAAGGGACCACCGGATGCACCAAGATGCTGAGTTTCCAAAAATGCACGAAAAAGAGTCAGTCCATCTGCAGTATTCGCGCATCAAACACACATGTTAAATTCACAAGTAATCGTTAAGCATTCAATTGTACAAATATTAAATAAATAACTAAAGACACACAGTCCATAGTTTAAAATTATTTGTGCATGCAACAAACCACACAGTGAAAATTTTAGATAGTGATAATTCCTAAAAAGTGCGCCAACTAAAAAGGGGCAATATCATGACATCCTTCATGGTCCTTCGAGCCGGATTTGATTCATAAATCAAAGAAATAATCAAGCATCTTCACCAGCATCCAATATTTGGAGCAGGAAGCCACATTAAGATTACGCAAAGGTAATCCAAATTGCAACACATGCACCAAGCAACGCATCGAGACACTGATACCTAGGTAACCAAATTTCTGTAATACTGCCTTTATTTGGTAATTTTGGTCATATTACAATTCGGTAAAATGAAAAACACTCTAAGTAGCATTTTTGCAAATTTCACGCGCAAGTTTTAAATAACCTTACAAGTTATACTTTGTTAGTTGCATTTTTGCAAAACGTCTTATTTGGATTTATATACACACTTTACTAAATCATTCAATTAATATTTTCTTCAAAAAGGAGGTGATCATTAATTTAATTATGCCTCTCACTGAATTAGTAGCTAAACGCGGCCAAGTAAAGGCAAAGTTAACAAGGTTTATCAATTTTATTGAAAGGTTGGAAACTGATCCAACTCAAATTAGTGAGGTATTGGATCGTCGTAATGAGATAGATGAAGTTTACAAAAAATTTGATGATATTCAAAATTCTATAGAATTATTAGATCATTCAGACACACAATTTCAAGAAAGGGAAAGTTTTGAGGACAAATATTATGCGGTGCGGGCAAAATAAAGTACCCTTATACCTACACAGCCACCCATAATCACACAACAATGCACATCCGGTCAAACAGTATAGTTAACCGAGATGAAAACGACACACAGGCAAACATCAAATTGCCGCGTATTAATCTGCAAGAATATGATGGTGCTTTTGATAAGTGGATTCAGTTCCGTGATGCATTCAAAAATGCTGTCCATGAAAATAAAAAATTAGGTAACACACAAAAATTAAATTATTTGATATCCACTCTTAAGGGCAATGCAGCGTCGGTAATAGGAAATATTGAAATCACAGACGATAATTACATTGTAGCTTGGGATTTGCTTAGGGACACTTTTGAAAACAAGAAAATCATTGTTCACTCACATATTAAAAATTTATTTAATTTACCAAATGTCACTAAAGATTCCCATATTTCAACTAGGTCATTTTATAACAACTTCAAAAGTAATTTTCGAGCACTTAAGTCCCTTAGAGAACCAGTGAATCATTGGAGTTCCATTTTAATTTATCTTCTATTTGGCAAATTAGATTCAGAGTCAAGGAAACAATGGGAAGATAAATCAAAGGGTGACTCCGATCCTTCAATTGACTCATTTTCAGAATTCTTGGAAGAAAGATGCAAGTTTTTAGAGTCATTGCACAATAAAGGCATGACCCCTCACAGTTCAAATGTTTACTCAAATAACAGCAATCATGACAATAAACGGTTTTCTCAAAACAAAGTAGCACCACGTAAAACTTTTGTTCACACAACGATTAAACAAGGTTGCGTTTATTGTAAGGGTGCACATCCCATTTATGGTTGCGAGGCATTTTTAAATATGTCGCCAAACTCACGATTTAATGAAATAACGAAATTAAGGAATACCTGCGTGAATTGCTTTCGCTCAGGTCATTATTCTACAAATTGCAAACAAGGTTCTTGCAGGTTGTGCAACAAGCGTCACAATACGTTATTGCACTCCAATCAAGGCAACGATCACACAATAGGATCACAGTCGCCCACAGATTCGCGACGTGATCAGTCCTTCGCCGAAGGTAATCGCGAAACGCTAAATACACACAATAATGCGCATTCAGTAACAAACATTGCTGAAATCGCACTTAATTCGCGATCGAATCAAGGTAGCGAACTTCAAGTTTTACTAGCGACAGCTATAGTAAACATACGGCACACGAATGGTCAATTTTTAAAATGTAGAGCCCTGCTTGATAGTGGCTCACAATCAAATTTTATTACAAAAACGCTAGCGCACAAGTTAAACTTAAAATTGGAACATATTGATATGGCTATATCAGGTATCTCACAGGCACAAACCAACATTTCCGGTAGGTCTCGAGCCACTATCAAGTCCGTTTACAATGATTATACCAAGACATTGGATTTATTAGCTATCGATAATATAACGGGATTCCTACCGCAAGTATCATTCGATCGGAACCCTTTAAATATACCACCTAACATTAAATTGGCAGATCCAATGTTTAACAAATCCGCACAGATCGATTTGTTAATTGGAGCTGGCACGTATTGCGAATTATTTTTGGTGGGTCAGATAAGGCTATCGAGATCAGATCCGATTTTACAAAAAACCGTGTTACGATATATTGTAAGCGGTAATCACTATAGAAATAATCACAATAAGACACATGTATCATCACCGGCAACACTAAGTCTTTGTCATCTTTCGAATTTAGAAAACATTTCCGATCAGCTAGAGAAGTTTTGGTTGATCGAAGAAAACTGCGATAAGCGGGTAAATTCACGCGAAGAGCAATTTTGCGAAGAACACTTCGTAAAAACCACATTTCGCGATGCTAACGGGAGATTTGTAGTTTCGTTACCCCTTCGCGAAGATCACGGTATGTTAGGCAATTCACAACATAGGGCAATCAACCGTTTTAACACACTAGAAAACAAACTCACTAAGAATCCTGCCATCAAGCAGCAATACATAAATTTTATGCGAGAATACGAGGAATTAGGTCACATGACTGAAATCAATCCCAATTTACCCTCTGAACATCCAATTTATTATTTACCACATCACAACATTAAGAAGGAATCTAGTAGTAATACTAAGTTTCGCACAGTATTTGATGGTAGCGCTAAAACCACGAGTGGTGTCTCCTTGAATGATGTGCTCCTCGTAGGGCCCACCATACAAGATGACATTTTCTCAATAATTGTACGATTTCGTACTCATAATTATGTATTAAAGGCAGACGTAGCGAAAATGTATCGGCAGGTGTTGGTCAATCAGGACCAAAGAAACCTGCAGCGCATAGTTTGGCGGTATACTAACACAAAACCACTAAGGCATTTTCAATTAAACACCGTAACCTATGGCACCGCGTCAGCATCCTTTCTGGCCACCAGGTGCTTGAAACAAATGGGCCTGGATAACATAAATCGCTATCCCACAGCCAGTCGTGTAATTCAAAATGATTTTTACGTAGACGATTTAATTACCGGTACAGTGGATGTGGAAACGGCAGTAAAATTAAAATGCGACCTCGAAACCATACTTGGCAATTACGGTTTTGAATTAAGGAAGTGGGTAGCTAATGATCCGCGTATTTTGCAAAGGGACACACCTGATCTTAATACAAAATGCAATATAACGGATCATGAAAATGACAAGACGTTGGGAGTCATTTGGGACTCGTCCGACGATAATCTACACTATAGTAGCCACTGCATCACAGTTGGAACCAATAAAGTCACAAAAAGATCAATTCTGTCCCTAATCGCGCAATTGTATGATCCTTTAGGATTGGTAGGGCCGGTTATAGTTCTGGCAAAAATCATTATTCAACGCTTATGGCAATTAAAATTAAGTTGGGACGAAACAATTCCATTAGACTTGCACACAGCCTGGATCAAATTTTATAACCAGTTAGGTGCTATAAATTTGATCAAATTCCCTCGACATGTCTTGCTAAGGGAACCACTCGAAGTTCAATTACACGGTTTTAGTGACGCGTCAGAAGCAGCGTACGGTGCGTGCGTGTACGTGAGGTCACACGATAGTTCAGGCAATATTCTGGTTTCCCTAATTTGTGCTAAATCAAAAGTAGCTCCACTTAAAACAATTTCACTTCCACGACTTGAATTATGCGAAGCACTCTTGTTAGCAAAGTTAATGCAACGGGTCAAATCGGATATCGGCTTAAGCATCTCCGACACCTTTTATTGGTGCGATTCTACCATTGTTTTATCCTGGTTGTCGGCCACATCGAAAACTTGGAAAACGTTTGTATGCAATCGCGTTTCCAAAATTCAAAATATTTCCGATATACAGCTGATATCATATCACGTGGTATATACCCCGCAGAACTTTTAAATTCAAATTTATGGTTTAACGGTCCGTCATGGCTTTCACTCAACAAATGCCATTGGCCTCAAATTAATAGCATTGTTTTACCACAAGATGTACCCGATGCTAGGCCTATTACAAACATGACACTAGTTAGTACGGACACTTTGGGCTTATTCGATCGATATTCAAGTTTCACTAAACTCATTCGTGTAGCATCATATTGCGATGCACCCCAGAGTTAATTTTAAAAATTATAAGTTTTTAAAATAAAAGTTCAATTTGTTTTTGGGTACAACCATTTTTTTATATAGCATGAGACTCTTTCTGCATAATAAAACCAATAAGTGAAGTAAATTTACAAATTTATTTAAAATTAAAGAAAATTTTGAACACAGCGACTGATTAATTTCATCAAATAATATGTTTACCTTGATTTGGTTAAAATTTTATCACGCAAGATGTTTTTAAAATTATTTCCAACAATGGAATTTTAAATGAATAGCGAATACCATTCAGTCAAATTTTTAATTTTTAATTAATTAGCAATTATTTCAGCTTAGATCTATTAAAAATTTAACGTAATGATTCAATTAATAATTTTTAATTTGAACACACATAGAAATGTTTGTTAAAATATTGTTCTCACCCTGCATTACGTTGATTTTAACAATTAGGTTTTTACGGTGGCGTTGATCCATCTACATGGTACAGATGTTGATCGGTTTGGCTTTTACGGTGGCGTTGATCCATCTACATGGTACAGATGTTGATCGGTTCCTCACAGTAGTTCTGCATCGAATCATTTCTTAATTTTCATTTTTTTTTTCAGGTCGAATTGTAAATTTTCTTGTTCTCTTCCCAATTTAACTAATTAGCACACCCTCTCAATACGATTGCGGCATCTTTCTCAAATTTCTTCCAAATTTTTATATTATCAAAAAATAGACGTCAACTTTAGCAACCTGCTCGTTACATTTTTCCGGCCGCAATCTCTCCTTCTCCTTTCAAAACCACAATTGCCAATTTTTAAAAATCAATTCAATGCGGGAATTTCAATTTTGGTGAGTGTAGTCTTAATTTTAACTTCACATTGCACTTTAACAATTAACTTTTTATGAGTTATCATTAATGGCATCGATCATCATTCAACTTGTCCTTTCATTCAAGGATATTATGATTTTAAAAACATCCTTATCGTTTAACAATAAATTAAATAATTTTTAAGTCATCTTTATTTTATTAGGCAAATAAATATTTTTTGATGAATTTTAACTTAAACTTCCTTCTTTTTAGGACAACAATTCCCGATCACTTACTTAATTTTATATACAATTTCAAGATCCTTCGTGCGGCGAAATAATCATAACTTTTATTATAATTTCATTTTATTAAACTAAATCTTATCATTTAATCAAAAAAAAACATGACATTAAATACCCTCTTTATTTAAAAATTGAAGATTCCCCATATCTGAGATTTTCTAAATAATATGACCGAAGTCTTGTTTTTTTTTTTTTCTTTTTAATTTTTATATTAAAACAAATTTTTTTTAAACAATAATCAAACTAAAATCAAAATGGTAATTCTTATCAATAATTATAAACTTAACAAATCAAATCCTCGTTCTTAATTTAATCATACTTCAAATTAAATCGAAATTCGCAAAATTTTCATTCATCCTGGCAATTATCTTTCTTTGTCTTCCTCGACAAATTCATATAAGTCACAGAGATTAAATCGTCCTCTTATAACGTTGTTGATCGGGTTTATCAATTCGTATGCGTTTTCGGCTACTTTTTGATTTATAAAATAAGGACCTTCGAAAGGTAACTGGAGTTTAGCGCACTGATTTTTAGATCTGTTACCCACTCTGAGGCTTTTTACTATTACTTGATCCCCAACTTTAAATTTTGTTTTTCTTCTTATTCGTCCATTCATTTTTTTCTCATAATTTTCATTGTATCTTCTAAGTTTATCACGAATTCCATCTAAAATCTCTTGATAATTCAACTCATGTTCATTTGTAGTCCACGGTCTTTCTGGTAACATGCCCGTCATGACATAATAAGGAGTATGTTCGGTTAATGTGTGTGGTGATTCGTTCAAATATTTCTCTACCTTGTCCAATTTATCGTACCACAGTAAATTGTTGTTATAGGTCAATAATCTTAACATTTTTATTACCTCACTTACATAGCGTTCACTAACATTTGTCTGTGGATGTCTTATACTACAATAAACCACCTTTATACCCTGATTCTGAAAGTGATCTTTAAAATTTTCGTTATGGAAATACGTAGCATTGTCAGCCAAAATGGTCTTAGGTTTTATTGTGGTATTCATAAAGTCTTCAAGAAGTTCAAGAAGAAGTGCCAACGTTTTGGACACACAAAAAAATACTGTCACCAGAGACCACGGTGTGTTAAGTGCACTGGCGATCATGCAACCGAAGATTGCCCACGAAAGGAGAGAGACGGGCAAGTACAGTGTACGAACTGTAACAATAATCACCCCGCCAACTACAGAGGTTGCTCGGTGTATAAGGAGCTCCAAAAACAAAGATACCCTACACTACGGAAGAAACAAATCAACGAACCACTCATGACAGCAAATTTTCCACCTCTTCCAAATAGAAATCAAACCCAACCTGGAATCTCCTATTCCCAAATAACTGAAAACAACATCCAGTCCCACCAACTTTACAAAAATCCGCAGCAGAGTCAAATGATACCGGTTATCCAACAACAATCACAAAATAATCTCGAGCAAATGATCACAAAAATGATGGAGAAAATGGACAAGATGCTCGATCTTCTAATAGTCATGATTGGAAAGATGTAATGGAAAGTAACCATAAACTAAAAATTTCAATCTGGAACGCCAACGGCTTGGTCCATCATGGCCAAGAAATCAAATATTTTATTACAAACCACAACTTGGATGTCATGCTTATATCAGAAACACATATGACTGAAAAAAGTTATATAAAAATCCCAAAATATTCTATATACTGTACCAATCATCCCGGAGGAAGAGCTCGAGGAGGAACAGCAGTGATTATCAAAAATAACATCAAGCACCATGAGATAACCAACTACAGCGAACATAACCTTCAGGCTACAGCTGTGGAAATAGCAGACTGGAATGGTAAACTGATCCTAGCAGCAGTGTACTGCCCTCCTAATGTAACCATCAAAAGAGAAAACTTCGAAACTTTCTTTGAAACTCTTGGACACAGATTTATAGCTGGAGGAGATTTTAATGCTAAACACGATCACTGGGGCTCTAGATTGATTACACCTAGAGGCAGACAATTATACCAAGCAATGATGAGAAATAATCTGCATCAACTCTCCTCAGGGCATCCAACTTACTGGCCAACTGATGCAAATAAAATACCTGACGTGATAGATTTTTGCATCACTAAAGGCATTGCAAGAAATTACTTAAAAATCGAATCTTGTCTGGATCTCTCGTCAGATCATTCTCCTCTACTAGTCACCTATGAAAGTCGAGTAATTGAAAATTCTCCACCACCAAGTTTGACAAGCAAAAATACCGACTGGGAGGCATTCCGTAAGATATTTTCAGAACAACTAGATATGAATATCCGATTAAAAACAGAAGAAGACGTAGATGAAGCAGTTGAAAAATTGAACCATACTATTCAACAAGCCGCATGGTCTGCTACTCCATCAAAGCAAAAAATCGTTCAGCCAGAATATTGTCCCAATCATATTAAGAAGAAACTTGAAGAAAAAAGAGGACTACGAAAACGCTGGCATACTACTCATGCTCCGAGAGATAAGGCAAAATTAAATCGCTCTAATCAGGAACTAAAAAAGATGTTAACCGATAATAAAAATCAAGGTATTAGAAAATTCTTACAAAATCTCTCACCCACAGAATCGACGGACTACTCCCTGTGGAAAGTTACGAAAAAAATCAAACAACCCCAAAACAAACAACCACCAATTCGAACACGAGAAGGCAACTGGGCAAGAAGGGCTGAAGAAAAAGTCAATACTTTTGCAGAACATCTTCGCAACGTTTTCACACCATTCCCAATGGAAACCCTACCAGAGGAAGAAAAATTCATACATGAATTCCTAGAAGCACCTTATCAAATGGACGTTCCCATTAAACCCATGAAAGTAGCAGAGGTAAAATCGTGCATAATGAACAGCATTAACCCAAAGAAAACACCGGGGTACGATCTGATAACAGGAAGGGTTCTGAAAGAGCTACCACCAGTGGGAACGAAAATGATAACTATCATATTCAATGCCATACTTAGATTGGGTTACTTCCCCTCACAATGGAAGGTGGCCCAAATAATCATGATACCAAAACCTGGAAAGGATCCAACGGAGGCTGCGTCTTATCGTCCGATCAGTCTCTTGCCTGTTTTGTCCAAGGTGTTTGAAAAAAATTTTGCGGCTAAGCTCAAACCGCTCCTTGAAGAAAGCCATTTAACACCTAACCATCAATTTGGATTTCGACAAAATCATTCCACCATCGAACAAGTACACAGAGTTGTTAGGAGGATAAGAGAAGATCTGGAACACAAGCGATACTGTTCGGCGGCTTTTTTGGATATCTCCCAGGCCTTTGATAAGGTGTGGCATGCGGGATTGGTCTACAAGATCAAGAGCAACTTACCTCATCCATATTGTCAACTATTGCGGTCTTACTTAACTAACAGACACTTCCTCGTGAAATGTGGGGACGCATATTCCACTCTGGTTCCCATATCATC
Organism: Cantharis lateralis; assembly: GCA_963170105.1. Taxonomy (NCBI): domain Eukaryota; kingdom Metazoa; phylum Arthropoda; class Insecta; order Coleoptera; family Cantharidae; genus Cantharis; species Cantharis lateralis. Next base: position 20,373,013 of record OY720629.1, read on the forward strand.
TGGTGTACCTCAGGGCAGTGTGCTTGGCCCGTTTTTGTACATACTGTATACTTCTGATCTGCCAACTAGCACCAAAACCGAAATAGCCACCTTTGCGGATGACACTGCAATAATGGCCTCACATCAGGACCCAGGCGTGGCATCTAGATACCTACAAAAACACCTTGGTGAAGTGGATAAGTGGCTTAAGATGTGGCGGATCAAAGCCAACAGCACAAAATCTACCCATATTACGTTTACCTTGAGGAGGGGGACATGTCCGGTGGTCTCATTAAACAACATTCCTCTCCCGCAAAGTGATGAAGTCAAATATCTCGGTATTCATCTAGACAGACGCCTGACATGGACGAAACACATCTGGAAGAAGCGGTTGCAGCTGGGCCTTGTCTACCGCAAGGTGTTGTGGTTAATGAGTAGGAACTCCAATCTCAGCATGGAAAATAAACTCCTAATTTATAAAGCCATCATCAAACCTGTGTGGATATATGGAATCCAGTTATGGGGTTCTGCTAGTGCATCAAATATCTTAAGATTACAGCGCTTCCAATCTAAAACACTGCGGGCGATTTGCAATGCACCCTGGTACGTCCCAAACGAAGTCATCCATCGTGATATGTGCATGGCTACGGTCAAGGAGGAAATTGCATCTAAAAGCGAAAAGTATCAACACAGACTCAGCGCTCATCCTAACATCTTGGCTTCAAATCTTCTTATCGCCCCCAATATTAGAAGACTAAAGAGGCTTGACCCTCTAGACTTGGCCCAGCGAACCTAATTAGTAATTAGTGACCTAAATAACTTTATTTATGACCACAATAAAACAATGTAAAAATGTAAATGTTTTAGCAATCATTATGAGGCTTACCGATGGGTCAGCTTCATCCATGTTATTTTCTTAGTCAAGTAATAATGCTTATTGTTATTTATTTAACAGATTGTATTAAATTCTAGGATGTTAATAAAAAAAAAAAAAAAAAAAAAAAAAAAGAAGTTCGATCGTATAATCGGTGGTGCATGATCTAGTCGGGTATAATTTGACAAACTTACTGAAAACATCAACGATAACTAAAATATTCTTTTGACCAGGCCCACTCTCTATTAGATTCCCGATGTAATCAATAGCTATCATATCACCAGGAGCTTTTACACGAATGCTATTAACTGTGTTCTGATTATGGTAGTTTTTAAACTTCCCTAATAGACATAAACGACATCCTAATATCGCTTCCTTGATCGCCTTCCTGTCCTTACGACAATAATAATTTTCTCTGAACATGAGCCAGGTTTTCTTCATCCCTATGTGACCATAAGTTTCGTGTAACTCTTTAGCAATTTGTTTGGTTAAATTTTTATTTATCACATACAATTCGTTATTATTAATAATTTTTATTAGGAAACCTGCTTTAATTTCGAAGTCTTTGTATTTGTTATTATTTTTCCTGACATTTTCCTTCATCTCTATAATTGCTTCATCCTTTTGTGCATCACTAATGCATCTTGTGGTGAAGGGTTTCTTGCCAGTATGCATTCTATTCAAAGCGATCAAAATTTCCTTCATATTCACCTTACCCTCTGTGTCTTTACGACTAAAAGCGTCAGCAATGATGTTGTCTTTACCCTTAATATGTGTGATGGTGAAGTCATATTCTTGGATGAGCAAAGACCAACGATAGATTCTGTTGTTCGTAAACTTAGTGCTCATGAGAAATGACAGTGCCGCGTGATCAGTTTGGATTTCGAACTTGTTTCCAATTAAATAAAATCGCAACTTCATCAGTGCATACACAATTGCGAGCATCTCCTTTTCACTTACGGTGTAATTCATTTCGCTCTTTCTTAATATCCTGGATGCAAAACATATAGGTACTTCCAAACCATCTTGAATTTGAAGTAACGCAGCAGAAATGGCAAAATTCGAAGCATCCGTTCTTAAGATGAATCCATGATCAAAATTTGGGTGCAAGAGACGCATGTTTTCAAATAAGGACTTTTTGATGTTGTTAAAAGTATTTTCGTGCTCTTCGGTCCACTTCCATTTCATATGTTTTTTTAGTAATGTAAATAATGGTAGCAATTTCTGTGAATAATCTGGCACAAATCTTTTAAAATAATTGACCACACCAATAAACCCTCTCAATGTCCTCAAATTTTTAGGTCTCGGATAATTTTGAATTTCGGATATACGTAAGTCATCAATTTCTACCTTATTTTTCGTTATTATGAAACCCAAATATTTAATTCTCGTCTTGAAAAACTCGCATTTACTAATATTGAGCTTCAGCCCAGCTTCATCCAAAGCTTTCAAAATAATTTTTAAATGTTTTTCGTGCTCTTCTTCATTCTTACTGAATATGAACATGTCATCTACGTAGTGTTCGCAGAATTCTTCATATTTTTTTAAAATTTTCTGCATGCTTTTAACCAGCGCACTGCAACTCGTCGACAAACCAAATGGAACCACTTGGAACACAAACGTGTGTCCATCCACGCTAAATCCGGTATACTCCTGAGAATCAATATCTAGCGGTATCAACCAAAAACTGTTCTTTAAGTCTAACTTCGAAAAAATTCTTTTACCACCAATCTTTCCAATTAAATTTTCCATCCCTTGTGGTTTTTCGTACTGAGGCCTACATATTGCATTTATATTTCTTGCATCTAAACAGATTCTTATCGTACCGTCTTTTTTCTTTACTATGACAAGAGGATTTATATAAGATGTGCTGGCCTCTCGAATAATTCCATCTCGAAGCATCTTATTTAATTCTTCCCACACTTGTGATTTATATGCCTGCGGTATCGGATAATTTTTGCTTTTAAAAACTGCATCTTTATCAACTTGGAGTCTATGTGTGTACCCATGAGCGACTTTGACTTCTTCATTTATTAAACTTTTGTGTATCTTGAACAAATTTTTAACTGTATCATAATAACCTTCTTCCACATCCAAACTAATTTCCTTATCTTCCACCATATTAATATTATTAACTATTACTACATTATCATTAACATTTAATTCTTCCTTATCATCCATAATCCATTCAACATCTTTACTACCTACAGTTATCTTTTTGTCTAATACATTTATTTTAATATCTAATTTTGCCAATAAATCAACTCCTAAAATGCAATCCATAGACATTTCGTTCATAATCATCATACAATCTGTAATTGCCTTGTCCCCTACTTCAATCGTAACCACTAAAGATTTATTAATTTTTGAAAATTTCTTGTTGTTTACGGTAATTAAATTTATTGGATTTGTTCTTATTATTTTTTTTTCGAAGCGATCATAATTTAAATTAACCAGTTCTTCTTTAATCAAAGATACCTCTGCTCCTGTATCTAATAACGCTTTTACTAGAATGTGATTGATTCTAACCAAGATATACGGTAAATTAAGTTCTTTTTCCCAGTTGGTTCCTTGCTCTTCTTTTATGAATTCCCGCTGGTGTTGATATGAATTCACTAACTTTGGTTTGTCTCCTAATGAAAATTTGGAATCGTCCCAATACTTATGGACGGTTCTAATGCATGCGTGTTTCTATTATTATTGGTTTCTCTTGATGCTGTAGCGTTGTTATTGTTCATCGTACTTGTGGCAGGTTGCTGCTCCTGTCTATTGTGATTTACTCGGCGGTTATCTTGGCGAGTATCACGATGATCATCTCCATTTGAGTTATAACTTTGTCTGAAGTTATTGTTATCATTGCGATTTTCATAACGTCCATTTTGATCTTGACGTCTCTCGTAATTCCCATTAAAATTTTGTTGATTACTGCTGTTATCTTGATTTCTATAGTTGTAATTGTTATTTTCTCTTGAGTTGTGATTATTATTATTATTGTTGTAATTATGATTTTCTCTTGTGTTGTAATAATCGTGATTTCCTCTAAAATTATTGTTATCGTTTTGATATCTGTAATTCTCTCTAAAGTTAGCATTACTATTTTCTCGAAAATTATTATTATTGACATTGTTATTACTGTTAAACTTGTGATTTTGATCTTTGTTCGTGAATCTCTTCCACGTATTGTACGGCGAGCTGTAATTACTATTCCTGTGAGTACTTCCTCTTTGATCAAACCTTTTCAAAAGTTCTATAAATTGATCTGGCGTCTTTATGTCTTCAACAATCATACGATCATAAATTTCATACTCAAAATGCCTAGCTAAATATTTGATTATGTCCTTATCAACGTAAGAAGGATCTAGTTGTTTCGCTGCATTCATTTTTCTTAAGGCATAGCTACATCGCGTTTGGTCCATCATACCACGATATTTTCCTTGGATGAGATTATTTCTTACTCTCTCCTGCTCTGACTCTCCCCAATATTGCCTTAAGAATATCTCCTCAAATTCATTAAACTTTTGAAATCCATCTTCAATTATCCCAAACCAATTCTCAGCGTTTCCCTTCAAAATAGACCTTAAGATTGCTTTCAGCTTAGATGCATCTTTTATCTTTTCAGTTATTGGCTTTATATTTTTTATAAATAATTTCGGGTTATAATGACCATCGCCATAAAATTTTGGTAATTTTTCAAATTGATTATTCATGTTCATTTCTTGAATCATCGTTTGCATCAAGGAGGAATCTGGATTGTATGACAAATTAATCCTTGGTTCTGTTTTTCCATAACAGTCCTGTATTTGCATACTAATAGAGTTAACTTTTTCATCGACTTGATTCAAATTATAATTGATTTTTCTTGTTTCATTTTTTTGTTCCTGTCCTTTTTTTTCTATTCTTGCAAATGTGATTTCAACATCCCTTTTCCATTTTTCTAGATGATCTAGTTTATCAATATTTTCTACATCAGCTAGTTTGAGTTTTACAATCGTGTCATCTACCTTTTTCTCGATAACTTCCATTATTCCATGTTCATTAATGGTTTTTTCTTCCAGGCGTGTATCTACAATGTCCTCTATTCTAGCTCTTACGTCTAAGTTTTGTGAAATTTCATAAAGGGTCGCGTTTGCTATCATCGGTTCAATTAATTTGGGTAAGTCATTTTCTTTTACCATTTGGGTTTTGAGGTCTTTCAATGCATGGTCATGATTTTCTATGACTGCTTTAAATTCATTCCTCGTAATGTCAAATTTTCCTTCCAACGAATCAAATTTTTGGTTCATTTCTTTTTTTATTTCCTCTTGACTTTTTATCAGTCGTGTTAGTAGTTCTTCTGTACTCATTTGCACATTTGACTCTCTTCTTATCTGAGTACTGTTGGCGTTGGGATTAAAAGGTGGGCTTCCTTGTTCTTCCAAGCTTTGTTTTTGTTTATCAGACATATTATTTTCTTAAACTTTTCTCTAATGTTAATTTTTAAATTATTTACTTTCGTTAAATTTCAATATTTTATTATCAATTAGAGCAAACATAAAATTTTTAATTCAGTTTTATATTTTTGATTAGCGTTATCCCCTTAAAACGAACACCTTTCAACCTATCTTAAATTTTGTTACACTAATAATTTTTGGAAAACATGTTTCATGAATTTTTGAAATTTATTTCCTATTCTCAGGGTTTCAAGTAGGTTCAGGTCCAAATTTGTTATCCTGAGGTCCTACAATTTGTTATCGTTTGAAACTCAGGTAGCCTTTCAGAAGCCCCACACGTTGGTCGCCATTTAAATGCGATGCACCCCAGAGTTAATTTTAAAAATTATAAGTTTTTAAAATAAAAGTTCAATTTGTTTTTGGGTACAACCATTTTTTTATATAGCATGAGACTCTTTCTGCATAATAAAACCAATAAGTGAAGTAAATTTACAAATTTATTTAAAATTAAAGAAAATTTTGAACACAGCGACTGATTAATTTCATCAAATAATATGTTTACCTTGATTTGGTTAAAATTTTATCACGCAAGATGTTTTTAAAATTATTTCCAACAATGGAATTTTAAATGAATAGCGAATACCATTCAGTCAAATTTTTAATTTTTAATTAATTAGCAATTATTTCAGCTTAGATCTATTAAAAATTTAACGTAATGATTCAATTAATAATTTTTAATTTGAACACACATAGAAATGTTTGTTAAAATATTGTTCTCACCCTGCATTACGTTGATTTTAACAATTAGGTTTTTACGGTGGCGTTGATCCATCTACATGGTACAGATGTTGATCGGTTTGGCTTTTACGGTGGCGTTGATCCATCTACATGGTACAGATGTTGATCGGTTCCTCACAGTAGTTCTGCATCGAATCATTTCTTAATTTTCATTTTTTTTTTCAGGTCGAATTGTAAATTTTCTTGTTCTCTTCCCAATTTAACTAATTAGCACACCCTCTCAATACGATTGCGGCATCTTTCTCAAATTTCTTCCAAATTTTTATATTATCAAAAAATAGACGTCAACTTTAGCAACCTGCTCGTTACATTTTTCCGGCCGCAATCTCTCCTTCTCCTTTCAAAACCACAATTGCCAATTTTTAAAAATCAATTCAATGCGGGAATTTCAATTTTGGTGAGTGTAGTCTTAATTTTAACTTCACATTGCACTTTAACAATTAACTTTTTATGAGTTATCATTAATGGCATCGATCATCATTCAACTTGTCCTTTCATTCAAGGATATTATGATTTTAAAAACATCCTTATCGTTTAACAATAAATTAAATAATTTTTAAGTCATCTTTATTTTATTAGGCAAATAAATATTTTTTGATGAATTTTAACTTAAACTTCCTTCTTTTTAGGACAACAATTCCCGATCACTTACTTAATTTTATATACAATTTCAAGATCCTTCGTGCGGCGAAATAATCATAACTTTTATTATAATTTCATTTTATTAAACTAAATCTTATCATTTAATCAAAAAAAAACATGACAATATATTCGTAGGTTTCACAAAAATACGACAATAAATAAGGAAAACAAAACGTCAGGTGATTTGACGTCGGAAGAACTGAGCGAAGGTACACATTTAATCGTGAAGTTGGCACAACAGCAAGTGTTTAGCACTGAAATACATTCTCTAAAGCAATCAAAATCGGTGTCCAAACAGAGCAAACTAGCTCCGTTTATAGACAATAATGGTTTAATTCGGGTAGGGGGTCGTTTAAACTTCTCCCAATTGAACTACAATCAAAAGCATCAAATATTATTGCCGTACGGTCATCAATTAACAAAATTGATAATTTCACACGAGCACAAAAGAAACCTGCATGCAGGAGCTCAAGCAATTTTTAGCACAATACGTCAAAATTACTGGCCAATCAATGGGCGCCAGGCAGTTCGCAATGTCTTGCGAAAATGCGTAATTTGTTTTAAGTCAAATCCATACGCGATCAAATACCAAATGGGTCAGTTGCCAACTGCGCGAGTAAACATATCGCGAGCATTCACTAATGTAGGCATCGATTATGCAGGTCCCTTTCAGATAAAGGATGGCAAGCTACGTAATCGCAAGGATATTAAATGTTACATTTGCATATTTGTATGTCTTGCTACAAAGGCCGTACATTTGGAAGTAGTCGGCGATTTGTCAGCCGATAGTTTCTTAAATTCTTTCAAAAGATTCACATTCAGACGTGGACTTTGCAAAACTGTCATGTCAGACAATGCAACAAATTTTGTAGGTGCAAATAGTCAATTAATTCACTTAGTAAAGTGTGTAAAGGATCCAAATTTCACTAATTACTTGAGTTCAAATAAGATTGATTGGAAATTCATACCAGCCAGGTCACCTCATTTTGGGGGGATCTGGGAAAGCGCCGTGAAGTCTGTTAAAACACACTTAAAGCGGGTCACTCATAATTTGAAATTCACATATGAGGAGTTTTACACACTACTCACACAAATAGAGGCAGTTTTAAATTCCCGTCCCATTTTCCCTCTGAGCAATGATCCAAACGACCTTCAACCTCTCACACCTGGCCATTTTTTAATTGGGGAGCCACTGAATGCAGTTCCACAGGCTGATCTGCAGCACATTAATCAGATCGGTTATTACGCTATCAGCATTTGCAAAGGCTCGTACAGCACTTTTGGACTAGGTGGTCCAGAGAATATTTAAATACTCTTCAACAGCGTACCAAATGGAAAGTCGGCGACAACAAAGATGGCACCAAACTTATTGAATCATTGGTTCTCTTGAAAGAAGACAACGTTCATCCACTTGAATGGCGGCTGGGACGTATCGTTGAAGTGCATCCCGGCATTGACAATATAATCCGCGTAGTGAGCGTAAAGACTCGGAATAGTGTAGTGAAACGAGCAATAGTGAAAGTGTGCCCTCTCCCTGTTAGCGAGTTATAAAATTTTGGAGAGCTGAACTCTCCAACGGGGGCGGCATGTTTGATATCACATAGACTTTAAATATAATTTAAGTACAAATATAATTGTAAATATTTCAAATTGTTTAGTTTTAAATTCTAAAACTGCAGGCGGATTGACCGAGGGTGAGTCGGCATCTTGAGTGCGCATTTAACGCGCTCGTTATGTCCCTTTGTTCTAATTCTAAGAAAACTAAGGGACCACCGGATGCACCAAGATGCTGAGTTTCCAAAAATGCACGAAAAAGAGTCAGTCCATCTGCAGTATTCGCGCATCAAACACACATGTTAAATTCACAAGTAATCGTTAAGCATTCAATTGTACAAATATTAAATAAATAACTAAAGACACACAGTCCATAGTTTAAAATTATTTGTGCATGCAACAAACCACACAGTGAAAATTTTAGATAGTGATAATTCCTAAAAAGTGCGCCAACTAAAATGGGGAAATATCATGACATCCTTCACATATTATGCAATCGCATGATGTTCGACAGGATTCCGCAGGCATAAATAATTTTGGTTACAAATGTATTTATTCTGATATTCAGAATATTTAAGTCCAAATCACAGATCCTAAAATTCATTTTTAAGATCTACAAATAAAAGTGCAAAATAAGAATGTACAATCTGAACATTTAAACTAAAAACTAGTGAGACCGTCGCCGTCGTGATCAAGACAATCAAGACTCTTGACGCCAATCAAGAGTCTTGATGTTTTGCCTATAATATTGTTTATTACGATTATCGACCGACGCTGCCCTTGAATCTCTAAAAAGGGTATAGCCGGATAAGATGGTGAAAAGTGCCCTTGCACCAATTGAAACATGTAAAGCGGCATTCGATAGAGCATCAAAAAGTACCATTTCGATGCAAGTTTAAATCTCCTACCCCTATTATTAGGGTAGTAATATGCAATTAAAGTTTTTTTGGTTTTCTAACCATAACTTTTTTTTTTAGTTCATAGAAAATTATGAAAAAAATTATGAAGATTATAAATAATATAATAAGTTTTTGTAAATTTTTTCATAATTTTTGTGCTACATTTAGGGCTTTAAAAAAATTAAAAAAGATTTTTAAGTCCGATTTTATACTGAAGTTAAAAAGGCTCCACTCCTAGTTTTTCACAGTTGCAACATATTATTATAGTCAGTGTGTCTGAATTTGTTGAAAATTTTAAAAAGAGTGCGTCATAGTTAAAAAACGGAAAATCCAAAATATTGAAATTTATAGCACTATAATATAGTACACTTACTAGAATTATAATCAAACATATAATTACGTAATTTCAATTAAAACAAATGTTTTTAAAAATGAAATTTATTAATTAAAGTTACAACTATGCAGTTTAAATGCAAGCCAACAACTGACTTAAAAATTACCAAAAATATTTTAGATGGGTACGTTACTCAAGTGGGTTGTTTTGAACTCGATTTTCATTAACACTTATGAGTTAAGTTCGAGACGACCCTTACATGTGAAACCTTTTAAAACTTATTTTTATTCTTTTAACGTAAACAGAAATATTATCATACTTATAATTAATTACTACAACTAAGTGGTCCTTAGAGGTTCGTTAGACATAACTCCTCCCCCCTTAGGAAAGAACGTGCCGTTCTTACAAGTGTCCGGTGAAGCTTGGACACTGTGAATTTCTGATAATTCAAATTCTTCTTCTTTACCTTTCTTAACAACTAATGATTTAATTTTAGTTCTAAAAATATACAATATGACAACAATAATACAGAAAATTATAATAATTGTTGTAATGAAATGCGTGACATGTATTACAGGGTGTATTTTGATGTGATGTTCCAAATTTCTTGCTTCTTCCTTTAGATTTTCCAAATCGTCCAGGTGGCTTAACTGTAAGTTTACAATTGCGCTAGCGGGGTAGTCTTGAATCGCTAACGGGTTATTAAAAGTAAAATTATTAAATGTGTTTACATAAATTTGATCGTCTATTATTATTTTACAATAATTGTTCTCGGATGAAATTAACGCATTATTAATAATTTCGAGATTATTAATTTTATCATTGCATTCTTCAAATACCTTTAATTTAGTTTTACAAGAGGCTAGGATTTTTCCGTTTTTAAGTTGTGCATAAAGTTTATAATTATTATTAGCTAATAATGCATAAGTACAATTATTGTTATTGCGAATAAATGAGCACTTGTTCACTTGAGGTTTATCTACACACACGATTGAATTTTCGATCACTTGACACTTTTCATCGGTCCATACTTCTTTTGTAACACTTTGCAGATGGTACTTCGATGGCGGAATTAGCACCTTGTTTTGTAGATTAGGAATGGGATAAATTCTTGTGTATCGGTAAGTGGATGGATCCAGGATGGGGATCTTAAGTATACATGTAATAAAATCTCTTGTCGAAAACATTTGAAATTTTGAAAATTCTAAAATCTTGAAAATGTGAACGGTATCTAATTCGAGTAATTCTGATTTTTTATAAATTAGTTTTAAATGATTTATAATTTCAATTAATTCCTCATCTGATATTATTTCCAAATTCGTGATTTCCGAAAAAGCTAATGAGATTGTTCTTTCAATACTTTGGAGAATATTTAGTAGGGGAGATGTAGGTAATGGGGATCACTTAAGCAAGAATTGAAATAGAACGAAATCCATTAATCAAATATTAATTTTTATGTTTTTATGATAAACTTTACATATTTAACTATTAATTGAATTCAACTTAAATCACTTTGGCTTATCAATTTTGGAACAATAAAGGCGTAAAAAAAAGTCAGGTTCGATCACCATTGTCAACATATGTTGGCAATGATGATCAGCTTGCATACAATTTTGATCAACACATATCGCACACATAATTGCGCGCTGATTCCCACCCAGGTACACTTGGCATGAGCCCAAAACCCACAAGAAGTGCCCCAATACCAAATTTCGTGGTCTTGTCCAAATTCACCACATACAAGACACGGGTTTTCATCATCTTGACATAACTCGTCTGTGGTAACGTCTGACGTCGAAGTCGAAGTATTATTCGATTCCTGCAAAATTTTCTTGTTAACGATCTCGGTGCTAACCTTCTGTGGCTTGCTCTTCTTTCTCACTCCTTTTCCCTTGTTTTTCATAGCTTTGCAGGCAATTTAAATCACCTGACCCCGATTACATACATGGGCGGAAAAGAGAAAAAAAGAATCCCAACGAAAAAGTTGAAGTTATAGTAACAATCTAGGATTTAAATCGCAAAATAAAATGTTACCATTATTACATATCAAAAGTACAGAAATAAAAATTCAGTAATTTAAGACTTACCTTCGGATTTACCTTCTAGAAAAATTAGATCAAAATAGCGCGAACTCGTCACTCGTCTGTATCTCTCCAGCGCGTTGCCCGAACTGAGCGAGACACCACCCGCGTACGGGAATCCCCCAAAGTTAGCGCGTGGGTATGTTGGCATTACACCCTCGCATTCGGTTTTCAATATTTTGTGGTGATCACCATTGCCAACTGACTCTGATTGCATACATCTCCCCTAATTTTAGGCTGATGTAATTGTTATACTCTATTATTAACTGAGTATCGACAGAATTACTTATTTTATTTATTGCATTAAATGATGAATTCAAATTATTTTGAATTGTTTCGAGATCTTTAGCATAACGGTTTGTTATGTGATGTGCAAATGAACTATAGTCGTTTATTTGTTTAACTAATTTTTCTTGATTATTGTACAGTAAATCTAAATTTTTATTAACGTCTGCTAAGTCTTGATTGTCCGGGTTACCGGTAATAAATTTAATAGCGGTTCCTAAAAAGTTAATAAGTCCACGTTTGTTACGTGTGTTACGATATTTAAATTTTGATAGTTGTTTTTCAATTGAATTGCAATTATCAGTTAGCACGTTAACTAATTGTTGCGTAAAGGGATTTGACTTGGTCGTTTTTAACTGTAAATTAGTAGTAGTGTTTAATAACTTGAAATAACTTAATTCTAGATCACTAATATTAAAGTAAAAATAAAACTTATGATAATGACCGAGGAGCTTTGCTGGACCTAGGTCTTCAGGAAAGTATCCGTTCGTATCAATGTTGTCTACCAGAAGGGCCTGGCCTTGGCTGGTCAGTTCCATTATCCTGTAACGGAAATTTCTTTTTAAGCCTTTTTAATTTTCTTACGTGTATATTTGCCTGTCGTTTAGACTTATCTCGTATTCCAATTATTTTATTTTTATTAATTGACGTTACATTTACTTTATCATAATAAGGGTCCGGTTTTCTAATTCTTTGCCGTGTGAAATATACTGTGGGTTCACTAATTTCGACTGTGGGTTCTTTATTTTTATTACGATTTTCCAGATTGCTTTTACCTTTTTCCAGTTGTTTTTGGTATAATTGTTCATAGAATGGTAATAATTCGTCTTTTCTTTTTTCGTTGTAAATTTCATAAACCGTTTTACTTAGGTCTAATTCGTGTGCGTTTAAGTTTTCATAAGGACCATATAATAGAGTGAAAGGGGTATAACCGGTCGCGGAATGGATTGATTGATTATAAATTAATACGGCTGAAATCATTAAATGTTGAGGACTTTCATTCGGATCTTGTTCTTTAATTATTCTGAGCTTTTCTAGAATAGTAGAATGCACTCGTTCTATAGGTGAATTAGAGCTGCTATTGTAATTTGTTGTAAAATGTAATTCTATTTTAAATAATTCGCAATATTCTTGAAAAACTTTGTTTTTGAATTCTTTACCTTCGTCGCAAACAATTTTCTTTGGATAGCCGTGATGAGAAAAGTAATGACGTAATTTGTTTAATATTGTTATACCGGTGATATCTATTACAAAATAAGCTTGAGTGTAACGCGAAAATAAGTCGATTATAGTTATAAATTTATTACTTTCGAAACTGAATGTATCTATGTGTATAACTTCAAAAGGTCTTTTTGATAGTAAAGGTCCCGAAAATTGAATCTTATAAGGATTTCTTTCGTATTTACTAGTAAGACAAGTTTCGCATTCATTTATAAATTTATTTATTTTAGTTTTCATGTCGGGCCAATAATATCTTAATTTTAAATGATTATAGGTTTCGGTGATGCCGTTATGGTTTATTGAATGATATTGTTCTATTGCTTCATCTTGTTGATCTAGTTTTTCCAGATCTTTCGCTAAAATATTACATTTTATGAATTTTACCTGGTCGTTAAATAGACTTTGAGTTATTTTTATAAATTTTGGTTCTATATCGTTATCTTTAAAATAAATTCCGTATAAACTTCCAGGGTTAACAATATATCTTTTAACATTTGCGCGAGATTTTGTAATTCATTACCTCTTCTAATAGTGACTATATAGTTATTTTTAGCAAAAATTCTTTTATTATCTACGTTATATTGGTCTCCTAATTGTAGGATGATACGATTTGCAAATTGATTTACAGGTTTATCAGAAATGGGCATAGTAAACACGGGGTTTTCGTGTGACGTATGTCTAGTATTATTTGATTCATTATCTTGGTTATTATTATCGTTAGCATTAATTGATTCGTTATTTTTGTCAAGGGTTTTTATTATGTCGTCAAGATCGTCTAATGGCAATTCTAATTCGTCGCCGACATTACGTGTCACTGAGATTAAATCTAAATTTTCGTCTGAAGTTTCATTTACATTGATTTCTATGCGCGATAATGCATCTGCTACTTGATTTTCTTTACCTTTTCTATACTGAATTTTGTAATCGTATTCTTCTAATTTTAAACGCCATTTAACAAGGCGAGAATTTGCGTCTTTAATAGAAAAAAGCCAGACCAGCGGTTTGTGGTCAGTTTCAATAATAAATTGTTTTCCGTAAATAAATGGTCTAAAATGCTTTGTCGTTTCGACGATTGCTAATAATTCGCGCTCGATTGTTGAATAATTTCTTTCGGCACTATTTAAAGTTCTTGAATAAAATGCAATAGGTTTATTGTTTTGGGATAACACACCTCCGATAGCTGTGTAATGCCCGTACTTATAGTCGATGCTTCGCTCGATCTCGGACTTGAGTCTGACTCAAGCACGAAATCAACCAATCAAAATAAACAATTTTGTACTTAAGTCGTGCTCAAGTTTTGTTTCAGCCAAGCATCGACTATAAGTACGGGCATTAGAAGCGTCAGTTGTGACGTGAAAGATTTTTTCAAAATCTGGGTAAGCCAGTATAGGAGCATTTGTCATTAATTCTTTGCATTTCTGAAATGCTTGCAAATAATCGGGATTGCTTGTTTCGATTTTTGCTCCCTTTTTTAAACATTTAGTGAAGGGTTGTACGATCTTTGCAAAATTTTGAATAAACTTTCTATAATATCCTATTAAACCAAGAAATGACCTAATTTCTTTAATTGTCTTAGGAAGAGGATAATTTTGTATAGCTACAACTTTTTGGGGATTAGGTTTTATACCTTCTGGTGTAATTATATGACCAAGGAAAGCGACTTCCTTGCGCAAAAACTCGCATTTGTCGAGTTGTACTTTCAGATTGTACTGTCTGATTTTATTAAAAATTTGTTTAAGGTGAACTAAGTGTTCGTGGAGGGACTTCGAATAAACTACTATGTCGTCCATATAGACAAAACAAAACTTATGAAGAAATTCGTGTAAAACATTATCCATCACTCGCTGAAACGTACTAGGGGCGTTTTTCAATCCAAATGGCATGCGGACATATTCCCAATGACCGTTATTTACTGAGAAAGCGGTTTTCTCGATTGAATCAACGTCCATTTCGATTTGGTGAAAACCCTGCGCGAGGTCTAAGGTAGAAAAATAATTACATTTTCCTAGATTATCCAGAATTTCATCAATTCTGGGAATGGGATATTTTTCTACGATAGTTTTTTCATTTAATTTTCTGTAATCTATCACTAAGCGAAATTTCTTTTTTCCACTAGCGTCAATTTTTTTCGGTACAATCCAAACTGGTGAGCTATACGGTGAAATGCTGGGTTTTATTATTTTATCGTCTAATAGTTTACTTATTTGATTTTGAATTTCTGTTTTTAAGTGATAAGGGTATCTAAACGATTTACAAAAAACTGGCTCATTATCTACTGTTCTAATTTTATGCTTAATGGCATTGGTAAAAGTTAAATTTTGCTTTTCATTGTAGAAAATATCTTTGTATTTTCTACACAAACCTAAAATTTCTGCTTTTTCTTCCAAGTTAAGATGTTCCGTACGTATGAGGTTTCCAATATTTAAATTTGAAAAATGATTTGAGGGGTTTTTTATTTCTACGTTTGTTATTGGTTCTACTTCTATCTGCTGATTAAAATTAATGTCTATTTTCACTTCTTTTTCTACGGGTACATCACAAAAACCGTTCTTTGCAAAAGCAATGGACTCGGGGATGCAAAATTGCTTAAAATTAATTTCAGGTATAAGGACATCGCCTTCATCGATATTTACTGGAATCTTAATATGAGTTTTAACCGTTTGCTTAAATGGTTTAAAATTGTTCTGGTTTAGTTCCAGATAAAATGGAATTTTGTAATTTCCTATCTCTAATGTTTTATTATAATAATTTATATTTGCGCCTAATTTACACAAATCTTCGCTTCCTAATAAAGCATCAAATCTATCATGCCAATTAATCACATGAAAATCAATTGCGTTATTTATTCCGAATTCTTTTAAAATGGGGTAAGATATATTTTCATCGTTAGAAACCGTTTGATTCATACTTTTAATTAAAAAGTGTTTCTTAAATGCAAAATTTTTAAAGTTATTGTGTGCGATTTTTGGATTCATAATGGAGTTCGACGCTCCGCTATCAAGCAGTATTTTTAAATTTAAACTAGGGATGGTAATAAATGGTAATTTAGGTCTACTACTTAATACGTTTAAGTCGACGCTGATTGTTCCGAGGCTTGTATTGGAAAATTTTACGGCGGGTACGTCTATGTCTTCAAAGTATTCTTGATTTTCTGATTGCATTTGATCGGGTTCTTCTACAATATTATACAATTCTTCTGATATAAAATTGCTTGAACCGTTTTTTTGAAAATGATTATGAGACGCGTTTGGTTGATTTCGAGAAGGATTAAACGTATTTCTCGTTGATATTGACATAGGTGTAGGCTTTGGTTCAGGTTTTCTTCCAAATACTTGAGAATTTGTGAAAAATTTATTTTGAACAGGTCTAGTTTGGTAATTAACTGGACCACGCGGGAATCCATTTTGGTTATAATTATTATAATTATTGTTATTATTATTAAATCTATATCCTTGATTCTGATTAAATGATCGAAAATTTGAAAACTGATTATTATTAGATTGAGGTGTAAACCGAGGCGAATACGAGTACGATTTTTGATTAAAATTTTTATGCGTATTGTTATTATTATATTTTACCGGAGCTTTATTACGCATGAAGTTTAAAAATTCTACTTGTTGTTTATAATTGTCATAATTTCTTAATTGTAGCATGCAATCTTCAATTGAATTTACATTTTGATTTGATATGTGAGTTCGATATGGTTCTAATAAACCTGCCTTAAATGTATCTAACGCACTTCTATTATGCAAACTAATTTTATATGATTTGAGTCCTTCATTTTGTTCCCTAATTGTAACGTGTTCTAATAACAATTGCAATTTAGTTTTGATTCTTTCGTAATAAGAATCGTACGTTTCATTTACTAATTGATAACTAGTATTAAGATCAGTTGATAACAAAGTTTCATTTCTTTGATCTCCGAAACGATCCAATAGTGAATTTTTTAATTTTTCCCAGGTGGAACAATCTGATGTAACTAAAGTATCTCTGGCGATACCAGTTAACTTGGAGCAACAAGTTTCAAAAAGTAAATTATTTAATGAACTAGCTTCAATTGGACTTTTGTATGCCCTAATGAATTTTTCGCATTGTAATATAAAATATGATAAATTTTTACTACCTCCTTCATATTGAGGAATGGTCTCTTTAGCTAATTTAATTTCTGCAAAATTAACAGACATTTCGAATTGGTTAATTTTGTTTAATTGACTTAAAATAATTTCACTAATTTCTAAATTTAAACCTGAATTATTCGAATTATTTTCCTCGATTTTTATAGGTGATCTATCGCGATTTATACTCATTGAGATTTTAATACAATTTTACAAAAATTGAGATAAAGGAAAATGATAAACAGTACTTACAAAACTAAGGTTGCCAATAACATGTTGAATGTCTAGCAGGTGGATTGCTGGTGGTGTAGTTTCCGGGTTGCTCTACGAGTGAGGTCCGTCTGCGGTAGAAGTCTCTCGGTTGTAGGTACCAATGGATCTTGCACCAATTTGCACAATTTAAACGTTGCACTTTTATTATTTTACCCAATTAGGATTCAATAATCGCCAATTCTTCGATAGAATTGTTTGGGTATCCTACCGACTGCGCCAATTACGTAATTTCAATTAAAACAAATGTTTTTAAAAATGAAATTTATTAATTAAAGTTACAACTATTCAGTTTAAATGCAAGCCAACAACTGACTTAAAAATTACCAAAAATATTTTAGATGGGTACGTTACTCAAGTGGGTTGTTTTGAACTCGATTTGCATTAACACTTATAATTTAAGTTCGAGACGACCCTTACATGTGAAACCTTTTAAAACTTATTTTTATTCTTTTAACGTAAACAGAAATATTATCATACTTATAATTAATTACTACAACTAAGTGGTCCTTAGAGGTTCGTTAGACATAACTATATGCATAACTCATATGAACATAGGAAGTAACTTATTGTCCAATGATTCGTGAAGGAGTCGATAAACTAACGATAAAAATTAATAATAGAATTCAGCACGCCGAGATGAGGTTTTTGAGGTCCATTCTAGGACTCACGCGCTAGGACAGAGTCAGAAACGTGGACATCGGAGCCACTGTAAACATCTTCGAGCTAAACGAAAAAATAGCTCAATATCGAAATGAATGGAAAAGTCACATGATGAGAATGACAAACGACTGACTCCCACAACAGCTATATACCTATACAGACCAGTCGGAAGAAGAAATGTAGGAAGACAAAAAAAAGATGGATGGATCAGAGGTAACGTAACGGGCCAAAGCCTAAAACATAAATAGTAAGAAGAAGAAGTTCATTAAATCTTAAATCAGGTTATTTAAAAAGTTTCTTATATTTTTTAAACATAACTTAAGAAATATGCATCAACATTTGAGGGATTATAGTAATTTTTTTGAAATTCCTGAAATGCGATTTAAGAAAATATTCAGATTAAGTAGAGAACTTGCTTTTTCTCTTTTTCAGAAATTAGATCCGATCTTACCGAGACCATCTAAATCGATGTTTATTCACTATCACTTGAAAGTATAA
This sequence comes from Cantharis lateralis, assembly GCA_963170105.1. NCBI lineage: Eukaryota > Metazoa > Arthropoda > Insecta > Coleoptera > Cantharidae > Cantharis > Cantharis lateralis. The sequence goes on from OY720629.1 coordinate 20,391,656, forward strand.
AAATTTCTTTGCATACTGATACAGAAACGTACAACACAAACGAACAAATTAATTTCTAGGTTTATAAGAAAAGAAAATTTATAAGTAACCTTTGTGTTTGAAGTTTATAATTTATATAAATTTATAATTTTAAGCACGACGACGTACTACTCAGTTCATTTATAACAACGATTGTTATAAAATTCTGTTAATAACGACATTGCTAAATTGTGTATTACGAAATTGCAAAATATTTCAAGTTGCTAAGAAGATTGTTATTTGTAGTTGTTATTTTTCAGTTGTTCAGTAACAAACTGTAATAACAACTTTTTTAGAAAATTGCACCGATTAACAAGCTGCGGTAAATAGGAAATTGTTGTTATACCGCGCATACCGTTATGCCTTATGATTACCCGTTTCAGTTCAAATGTCTTCAGTTTAATAAGAAAGATAAATCTATTTTTACTTTCTCCTACAGATGAAACTCAAAATGTTGTATATAAAGCAGCGTTATGATCAGTACTCTTTCGCAGAAAAAATTTCACTTTCAATTTTCTTTAAGAGTTCTTTCTTGGTTTCATTTTAATATAGTATAAAATTCAAAGTTTGTACGTATGTTCTTAAGTTAACGCCGCTATTCCCAGCGCTCTACGTCATTAAGTCTTACTAAATCGAGGAAACTTCATTGCGACGTTTTGATTAGTTAAGGAAATTTTTTTAAAAATTATTTCAAACGGGTCGCTTTGGAGACTTTTAAGTCGAACAATAAATTATGGCTTTCACGTATGCTAACGATATTCCCTTAGCGAGGTGGAAAGCCGATCAACCAGGTCAACTAGTATCAGATAAAATAGTATACTTACCACTACTCGAAAAATTCTTCTTTACTGGGTTTACAACACAGCAATATAATATAGCTGTGCGCCGATTAATGAGTAATTTTTTAGTCTCGGCTAGTAATATCATTGTCTCAAGATTTTGGGAAAGAAAACTGTTAATGAATAATTACCTAACTGTTATACAAACTTTTTAATTATAACTATTTTACATTTCATAAAATTATAAACTTGAAATTATTACAATTTTATGCAACAAAAAAAATAGTAACTTTTTAAATAATCTGTGAATAAATCTTGATTAGAAAACTCTACGTAGGTGAAACATTTGAGCGGGACATTCTCGACTGTTGTTCCCTTCTGCATTCTTCAACTTGGTGTTCCAATTGTTCTTTTAAAACCAACAGTTCTCTAATTCGTTGATAAATAGGATCCTAAAATGTGTTATGTAAGTTCAAGAACTTGGAAAATAAAAAAAGTACCTGAGTTCTCATACTCGGATTCCAACGGCAATAGTAAGATTTCCATAGTTTTATGTGTCGAATACTGGCTATCGGAATCAATATTTGTTGTTGGTGTGTGTTTGCCCAATACAATGGATTACGATACAAATCTAGTTGGCTGTTAGTATAAGACCATAATGATTGCGTTTGCTCCTTTACAGCTACATAATTCAAAAGTTAATAATAAATACAAGATAAGGAATTCTCACCCTTATGCCTTGATTACACGTAACGAGTAGAGTGGTTCTCGCCCGAGTGCTCGGTTGGTATAAACGTAGTACCAAGTGCTCAGCCCAACGTTCGGCCTAGTAGGATGGCGAGACAGTTACTCGGACTCTTTTCTACTTACTAAACCGAGTGACCATCGCCTCTACCCATCAGCCCCGTTTCACAGTAACACGCGCTACGTGCTACGCGCTACGCAGCGCGTGTTGATAGGCATTGTATCTTATGGTAGCTTTCACACAAGCGCGCGTTGAAAACGCGCTACGCGCGCGTGCTATTTTATGCCGAGGGCAAACGCGCGACCCGCGCGCCTCGCGTAGCTACGCGACGCGTGAGGGCATTGCATCTTATGGAGCCTTTCACACTCAACGCGGGTGACACGCGCGCGTAGATATATGAGGTTGCCAGTTCATTAAAGTACTTGTTGTGAGATCAAGCGAAATGGATGTAATTGACACGGAAATTTTTTAAATTCGAATATAATGTTACAAAAGCGCCCTTTAGTAACCTCTTCTCAATCAATGGATGAACCCATAATCGTTTTGCTTTGTTTCTTGCACTTTGGACATAATAATATGCAGCTATGGCAACAACGTTCGAAGTATACTCGTCCGCGTACATTTTAATACCGATGAGTGTGAAACGGGAAAACGCGCTACGCGCCGCGTAGGGCGTAGCGCGTTTTACTGTGAAACGGGGCTCAGCTCTGCTCGTTAGGCCGCTCGGTATGTTTAAACACACACTCGGTGCGTACTCGCCACTCATCAACATGCGCGCGCACCGCATCCACTTTACATACATTGGAGTAATATTTTCTAACAATTCATTAAAACGTTCTATATATATGTATACATTCATTCTTAGAAGCGCTGCTCTAAATTCATGAGGGTCTTCTAAATTTAATTCTCTAAAAGGAGTGTATGTATGTTGTACCACTATCTTGTCTCCTGAAAATCAATTTTCTTGTCCAAAGATGTTTATCTTCTTCGCGCAATAATTCATTCAAATATTTTATCCGAAGTGGTATGAGCAGCTTACTATAATTTTTAATGTACGGTTTACGATCCATGTTTCGATTTTTGATCGAAAGTGAACTGACTCGCCACCAAAGTCGAAAAATACGTATAAACACTCACTCGCCCACACCACTCTCTCGGCCTAGTGACATTTTGCTGTCTCTCCACTCTACTCGTTACGTGTAATCAAGGCATTAGTATTATTATAATTTATTATTATTCAGTTGTAACCTTTAAGCTGGATTTATAGTTTGACGGACTATAATCGTAGACGCACTGGATATGTTAAGCTGGATTTATAGTTTGACGGACTGTAAGCGTAGACGCACAGCAAAAAAATCAACTATAGAATTTATGTACTCTTGTTTATAAATGAACGTAAACGTATGACGACGCGTAAGTGAAACGGACTGGAACGGAACTGGAACTTTCATCTTTTGCAGTTCGTTTCTTGCGTCCGTCTAATCAAAAGAAAGAATTCTGTGTGACGTGGCTGTCACTGTCAGCTGTTCCTTCTTACATGTGCGCTCAGCATTTAAGAATAGTATATTCTGTAACAAGTTCGGAATTCGGCATATTCTGCGAGGGGAAAGTTTGTCACCCGAGTGCAGAATAGCCATTCCAAACGTGTTCCAGACTATACTTTCTATGTGACTGTTAAAATAGTCAACAGTGTAAGTTTTGACCGTAATTACAAAAATAGATGACATTAAATTAATACGAAAACTACGATTAACATAATTTCAGAAATTCCTTCTAGAACGATCATGTGCACAGTGAAGTAATTTAAAATTGTGTACAATAACTATTAAACAAAGAATAAAATATAATATTAGCCAAAAAAATTGTTAATTCGCTTATGTCGTAGTTTTGTTTATGCTATGAATTTTTGGTCTGCCATGGTTCCTACTATGTAGATTGTTGATATTGCTATAATGCTCTATTGTTTTATTGTAAACAAATTAATTTTTTAATTGAAAATTGATAAAATCGAACATGTCGTTCATTTTCCACTACTGTTGTTAATTTATTCTTAATAATATATAATTTCCAAATATCACCAATTAGCCGGGAAAATCGTCGTAGCCGATTTTTCCAGACTATTCTGGATTAATAATAATAATAATAATAATGTCTTTATTTCATGTAAGACCAGCAAACTACAAATTTATCTAAGTACTGTGCACAAAGTACAAGATACAGATCAGAATAATATATTTATATTTTTGACAGATGAGTAAATAAAATCAGTTAAATAATTTGGTAATAGATGTCACTGTTGTTTTTTTATAGTCATTTTAGCATACTGTGCGGGAATATTTATTCTCGCACCGGTGCGAGAATGTAAATATTCTGTATTTAAAAATAATATTAGAATGGTCATATTCTATGACAGTCGTATAAAAAAGTTGTTTGTGTCGAGTATTTGTTTTATTATTGAGTTTTTGTGTTATTATTAGTATTTCTATTTTATTATTGACTTTTTTGTTTTATTATTAGTATTTCTGTTTTGTAAATAACGTAAAAATTTGTAGGTTATGTATAACTTTTACCCATGCGCAAAAATTCCGTTCCGTTGATTTATAAATTTAATAATATTTTACAGCCCGTTTGTTACGTATCCAGTGCGACTACGATTACAGTCCGTCAAACTATAAATACTAATAATAAAACAAAAAAGTCAATAATAAAACAGAAATACTAATAATAACACAAAAAACTCAATAATAAAACAGAAATACTCGACACAAACAACTTAAGAGCGCACATGCAAGTGCTTGTTCACAATGTACGTAAGACACAAAACGTACATAAGCGCAAAACGTAATTTGTACATAAAACCAACATAAGCCGTAAAATTGTTCACAATGTACGTAATAATTATGTCAACATACGTATGCGCAATCGACCAAAAATATTTTTAAATTCAAACTATTGAAAATAAAATTGCATCAAATTAATTATTTTGGCACTTATTTGCTTAAAATATAAGTTCACAATTCCAAATTAAATCAATAAATAACAAATAAACTTATTTTAAAGACTTTAATTGATAAAAATTATGTTATGTCAATTTAATTCAATTTATAATCAAACACTACCAACTTCAAACCACAAATTTCACTAGATGTAACATAAGATTTACGTAAAACATACATAAAATTGAAACAATTTCCATCTTATGTACGAACGTAATCTGAACATAAAAACTACGTAAACATAAGAGCTCCGTAGACACATTGTGAACGTTTCATTTTCAACTTTACGTCTTATGTATGTTTTATGTAGGTTTTACGTTTTACGTACATTGTGAACAAGCACTAAGAAGGAACAGCTGACAGTGACAGCCACGTCACCCAGATTTCTTTCTTTTGATTGGCCGGACGCAAGAAACGCACTGCAAAAGATGAAAATTGGTTATCTCTTCCGTTCCAGTCCGTTTCACTTACGCTGCGTCAGTCCGTCAAACTATAAATCCAGCTTTAGTTCCACCCCGTAATATAGGGTAAGGTAAGGTTAAGAAAATTTGAGATAAGTACGCTTCGATAAAGGTGTCTACTTTAGAATAAAATTGAGTGCATGGAATTTAACATTAACAGCCCTATTCAGTAACTTTTTCGTTATGATTACGATTCGTTGAGATTCGTAAAGTTTGGTGTGAGCCCATTTTATAGATCTTAAAAGAGTTCCCGAAGAAAGTGTTGACATTTTTTTGATAACTTGAAAAACAACCGAGATATCGACATTTATCGAAAAGTCGAAAATTCCAACTTTTGCCTATAACTCGAAAACAAACAAAGATAGCGAATTCCGGTTGAGGCCATTGAGCTTTTCTCGAAAAAAGAGATCGAGGATGCGCCATCCGTTTTTTGATATCTCTTTTAGTTACCGAGTTTCCCATAAGAACTATCGAAATTGGCCCACCCTGTACAGTAAACTGTAAACCACTTACGTTTTAAAAATCCTTTTAAAAACAAGTCACATATTAAAACTAACTAAACAAAAATTAATATTGAAGGTACAATCTATCGTATTGCGATAAGCGCGCTGGTCTGCCTCAAATGCATATTTCCATCAATGGACTGTTTATCAAATTCAGTTGTTCGTTGATTAGGTCTTCTGGATTTTTCTTTAAAATCTCTTTTATTTCCATGCTTTTTAGGCATTTCTGGTTCTTTCTCACAAACGTGTAATATTTTGAGATTATGCTCATGGACTTCGTGGCTTTCTTCCAGTAAATGATCTGCAAAATTGGACTTTCCTATATTCTTTAGTCTCCATTGAGCTGCGTGTTCTTTGAATCTAGTTTTTTTTTTAAGTTACGTCCATATTGACCAATGTATCTTTTCATGCAGCTGTTGCAACTTCGCTCGTATATGTCGCTTTTTAGGTGTCTTTCTATAGTCCTTCGTTTAGAAAAAAGTTCTGGTATGGACCCTTTACTTTTGTAGGAAATGGTTATGTTTTTGTTACCTTGTTTAAGTTTTTTGCCTACTTTTTCTGATATATTGCCATATTATGGTAAGGGTAGGTAGGTTGTACTGTTCCTGTTGTTGTCTTATGGTCTCCTTCCGTATGGCTTAATAATAATAATATACATCGAATAATATTGTAATCTTAAGCTAATGATATTGAATGGTTTTTTGAGAAAGTCAAAATGGCTTCAGCGTTATTCAATTCTTGATTAAGCTTCTATTATTTGTATTTATATTTCTGACGTTTATGTTTATGCTTATGTACATTGTGAATGAACGCTTTTTGTAACTTTTATCATCTAGTTGTGCACCTCCTATTTTTGGTTGCGATTGTCGGTGCCAAAAGGGCACTTTCAGATTTATTTTTTTTAAATTATTTTTATTAGAACAAGTGAATTAGCGATAAACATAAAGCTAAGGTATTTCCTAACAGTAGTAAAATTTAAATAATAGAAATTTTTCAATTAATAATTATAAAATCAAATTTATACGTAAACCTACACATAGGAAATATCGATCATTTTGATATTGAAATTTTTATATTTTTTGATTTTACTGTTTTGAAAAATGTTAAATCAATCTTTATTTGTGGTCCTAATTTTTTTTAAATGAAAATTTTAATTAAATACCAAGTAATAACACAAATTTCTAAACGATTATTCTTAAATTTACGTCTATTGTCAAGTGCTATCAATCTTCAGCAAGTGATCTACCTACTTGCCTATTGCCTATCAGTGTCAATTAATAACTGTCATGTTCTTGCTTCAAAAATTCATCTGTCGAACTTAGTCAAGCTTGATAAGTTATCAATCCTTACACAATAGCGAAAAAAATGAAAATGTCATGTATACGTCAAATTGACAATGTTGATAATTATCGAGACCGTCGTGAATAGCACTAATTAACTGGAATATTCAAGTGCTCAAAGACGGTAAGAAGAAGAATTTATTCTAAATCTTCTGAGCTCATTACATTTTAAGTTTTTAATGCAGTAATTACTTAAACTTAATCACCTGAAACAAAAACTGTTAAATTCTTACCCTCTTGAATCCTTTCTCTTTCACTGTTGCATAAAAAGGTTCCAAAACGACAACTATATAAATGATCCAAAATTACAATTAGAAAATATTCGTTAAATTCAAAAGCATTTGGAAATTGTTGAGTTATCTGCCACACACAATCTACAAACTGTTGAAATACTGGAGATCGGTCAGCATCAGAGTGATGTTCATCACCATGGCCAATACGCTAAAACATTAAAGTATTGTTTAATTGCACAATTTATTCCTCCTATAATATTATGGAGTGTAGAGGTAAGAAGGACTAATAGCATAAAATAATGTTTCAATCAGTGGCCAGAATGGCGTTGGTGTATCGAAAGGGTATGGTTTGAACTATGGTTTGAAATATGGAGAGGTAGACAAAAATGCAATATTTTGATACATTTTTGTCTTTTCCCTCCCTAATTCAAACCATACCTTTTTGGTACATTCTGGCCACTAACTGAAAAGTTATTTAATGCTTTTCAGTGGGCAATTTTCGAGTTAAACAGCCATAAGATTGTCCTTCTTACCTTTACACTCCGTTATATAATACTAGTACCCCTATTCTGTAACTTTTTCGTTATGATTACGATTCGTTAAGGTCCGTAAAGTTTGGTTTACACATATTATTTATATATTGATAAAAACATTCTTTTCTTCGTTTAAATTTTTTTTTTCAACCTAGTCTGTTCAACATCTGGATTTTTTCGTTATCATAACGATTTTCATCAAGTTTAGTATAGCATAATAAAAGTATTAACCAAATTGTTTACCTTAAGATAAGATGAATTAGAACAAATTTTTTGATATACGCACGGTGCCTATATAATTTGAGTACAACGAAATCTTTTTCATACTTAGAGATCGTGAGTTCGATCCTCATACCGATCGATATAATTTATATATTAGAATTTTAAATTGAATGCAACAAATTCGTAAAATGCTTAACGAAAGCCTAGGAGTTTTCGTACAATAGTTCGGTCATAACGAAGACATTTACGAAAACGTGGTGAAGTGAGTAATAAAGGCCGTAACTCGCCTATCAGCACAGCATAGGAACAGCTACTGATCATCACCATAGCAAATTTTATTTCTTTAGTGTATTGAAATGCAAGCGCGCTTACCTAACTCCACATGCTTGCATTTAATCCTCCAGTACTAACATATTTTTTTAATAACACGAGTACTAACGTCGCGTCGGTCTGTGAGACAGATTCTAGTTTTTAATTATTTTAACGCAGTGTTACATTTCTTTTACAACAAATGGAAAAATATCAAATGTCTACGTATTTTTCTTTATACTAATGTAAATTCTAGTCGGAAAAAGTCATTTTATTTTACAAAATTTTATTGTTTTAAAAATATTAAAAATTATAAACACCAACAAATTAAAAGTAAAATTTTAGAAGAAGAAAATAAAATTTGACCACAACTGATATTATTATGCGTAAAGGTAATATTGATATTAAAGAAAAAAAAAAAGAATTGTTCTAATTTAGCCTCAAAAATAACCGAAATATTTCGCGTACAATTTACTCCTTTATTTGCACATTACACTGCCCTGTTAAGAATAGAAGTCGTAACTGACAAAAATATTTATATTTTTCTAATATTTTCAAATACGATTAATGCACCTATTACCAAATGTAAACTACTTTTGTAAATAATATCAAGTTTTCAAAAGCAGTTGCTCTCAAATTAAGGTTTCTTTTTCATTTTAACATTAGTGCAACATCAAATCAACAACACTAGTATTGTTTCTTGAATTGATACTAATGATAAGTTAAAAGTAGTTACTGTTAAATTAATATTATTTTTATTCGTTTCAACAATATTCTGACATCAAACTAACAGCATTGGAAATTTAAATTGAAAGTGAATGTAATTTATTTTGATTTATAACGATTTTTATTTTGAAATAAAAGTATCTATCATGTATTTTTTAATATTATATTTTTAAAAAACTACAACTAAAACAAAATATAAACTTAAATCTAACACTGAAACCAAAAATTAAATTAAAGAATAAATAAAAATTAAAAAATAAAAACTAACAAAAAACAATATAAAACATAAATAAAAATATTAAAACAAACAAATTAATTACTTCTTCTTCCTCTTTAATATTAGGCACTGTCTGTCTTTTGCCAGAGCAGATTCGGTGTCTTAAATTCAGTACTTAACTAAAAATAATAAATTAGTGTTAATCAAGTGATACAACAGTATAGTTAATAGGTTAAATAATAAAAAATAAATTTTTTTGTAATTTCAAAATTTCGTAGTTATTTTCACCCTTTTTTGGTAGAAGTTTAAGAAGCTTGCCATTCATCAACAACTTCTTCGTGCGGTTCAAAATTAAATTTAAGCCAATAATTGTGGTAGCATATCGCAACAGTTTTGTCAAATTCCAGACTTCTATTACTAGTTTGGTATTCTGAGGTGCTTGGATTTGAATTTTTACGTTTGTATCGATATTGACTGTTAATATACCTGTAGTAGAGAACTTCCATTTTGTCGTTTTAATTTCGAACTTCTATTATAGTAATATTCCAGCAAAACATATATCCGACAATAATTATTATTTAATCAAAATATAAATTAAACTCACCATAACATCTTTCAAGTTTATGTTATAACTCTGAAACTGAGATAGGTATTTGAAATCTCTTTAGTCCATTTTATTGATCTTAAAAAAGTGCCCGAAGAAAGTGTTAACATTTTTTTGATAACTTTAAAAACAACCAAGATATCGACATTTTATCGAAAAGTCGAAAATTCGAACTTTTGGCTATAACTCGAAAACATAAAAAGATAGCGAATTCTGACTTTGGCCATTGAGCGTTTTTCTAAAAAAGAGATCGAGAATGCGGCATCCGTTTTTTCATATCTCTTCTAGTTACCGAGTTTCCCATAAGAACTATCGAAATTGGCCCACCCTGTACAGTACACCTCTATTTTATAAAAAAAAAGTATAATAAACTGTGTATAATAATTATTATCTTTTCAAAAATTTTACATTTGATCTAAGCGCGGTTGACCTTGAAAAATGAAAACTTTTCGCATCCGGCGCATTTTGTTAAAGCATCCAAAGCCTAGAAGCCTCCAAAAAAATTAGCCCCGGGCCTCGCATATCTTTAATCCGGCTCTGTTGGAGAATGATTTGACATTATCTAAAAGAAAAAACAATTATTAACTTAAACATAAAAATTAAATTAATTAAACGCAAAAATTATAGAAATTCTTTTAATATTTCGGTACTAATTATTGTACCTTCATCAGATAGATATTATTTATTAACTTGTTTTATGTTTAAATTCATATAATAGAAAAAAAAATTAATTTTGAACATTAAAAAATTACAATTTCATAATGTCTTTATCGCATACACTATAGTGATTTCAGAATTTTTACATTATCGATGCAATTTTTGCAATAAATAATGCAATTGTAAAAGAATTGTGTATTACTTACGAGACAAATGCACATCTAGAGGTATTGAATTGCATTGCAAAAACTGCATTTACAAACTTGATTATAATACATACATAAGTATGTATTATGTATATCAATCTATTATATAATAAATTTTTGTACTTACTTGTAAACAATTAAAATAACTTCTTGCAAAATTTTGGTAAAATTGCACCCTTCTTGTTCTATAGAAATTGGAACCAAAAAATATTGGAACTAAATTCTAAATTAACAAAAATTTTAAAAATGCACAGCGCTACTTGCGTATAATAGTCACACTACCCGCTATTCCTTCGTGATCTGTTTTGTCGGTAATTAAACTGATAAAATTCATGAAAAATTAATTCATCTAAAATGAAACTTTACGTTAAAATATTGTTGTTACGATTCTGATATTCTCTAATTAGTCCAGTCAAATAAGGCAAAATAAAGTGCAAACCTCGGAATGAGAGGGAATAAGCTGTAAATTGGTATAAACCTTTGTTTTGGCATTATAAACACTGGTAGAAAAGTCTCATTTAATCTCGTGTTCGCGTCCCAAGATATTGAAGGTCAAAGGTCACGAAAATCTGTTTTTTGCAATTATCTAGTTTCTTAAGTGAAATACGTTATTTAAGTTCATTATATAAGTTGCAGATAATAAAATTATCTACAAGTTTTATAACAAGCATTTTTTTGTATCATCAGCCTTTCTCGAGATATAGCGCGGAGAGTAGCAAGCGCGCATCCGTTAGAATTAAAAAATGCCGATAAGAACCCGTGCTTCTGAGGATCATTTTTAACTTTTCTAGTAATGCAGGCTGATAGCCCCGCCCCTTCAACATAAGTTCACATAATTATAGGTTTTTTAAATCTTCAAACGTATTAATAACAAATGTCAACAAAACTGGTAACATATCCCTTAAGAAATACATGGGGAAAATCGTAAATGACCAATAAGTTACTTTTCATAGAAATTAACTTTGAGCAGCCAGACGAAGAAAACGACGACGAACTAGAGGAATCTTGAGTAATATACTATTTTGTAACTTGGGCTTCTCCATTTACATTTGCGATTCATCATAAAAGAATGAAAAAAATTTACTATTGTGACACTCTATTTAACGTTTTCACATAATATTCTTCACTTATAATAAATACATAATATATTTTTAATTAATTTATAAATAATAATTATTGTTATAATGCAAATATATTATTTCTAGGGAACAAATCCCTTTCTCACAATCACATATTCACTCCATAAATTTTCTCAATTAAAATAATAGAAAATTAATAATGAAGAGATTATTAATTTGAGTGTAAAGTTTCTTCAGACAAATTTTAACCAGTCGGTCTGTGGTTTTATAAGAGTCTATAGAGTACAATAATTTATTATAGCGGAGGGAGTTTCAGGAGTCATTCCTCAATGCGCCGCAGGCGAAAATTTACAACATTTCAAGGTCAACGGGGTCTGAAGAAATGTTAAAAAACCACTGGTAACAAGGCACTACTGAGTAGATTAGTGTCTTTGGAAGCAATGCCGCTAAAACAGTTGAATAATTTGATTTCGTTTCGTTCGAATTTTACATACATACATACATAATCAAATTTAACCATTTACCTTTCGGTGTAGGTTTTATTGGAGTTAGTTTTATATGGACTTTTTAGGTGTTCTTTTCCATAGCATTTTCCAAGATTTTCGATCTTGCGCTAACTTTCCAATGTCTTTCCATTTTATTTCTCGTACCTCTGCTGCCACTCGAACCTCATCGTTCCATGTTTTTCTTGGTCTTCCTCTTATTTTTGTTCCTCCTGGTCTAGCTTCAAATATTCTTCTGGTGATTCGATTTGTCTCCATTCTGCTGATATGTCCAAGCCATCCCAGTTGTCCTTCTTGCACTGTAGCTTCTATCAATTGTGTACCCAGTTCTTCTCGGTATTTCACATTTGGGATTCTATCCAACTTTGTTTTACCTTCAATTTTTCTAAGGAATCTCATTTCTGTAGCTTGTATTGAACTTCTTTGTCTTCTAGTTGTAACCCAAGATTCGCATCCATATGTCAGAACGGGAATTACCACTTTCTTGTATACGTAAGCTTTGGTGCTCTTAGGTATCTCTTTCTTATCTAAAAATGTTGTTTTCATTGCATTAAAGAGTTTTCCTGTTGCGCTTATTCTTTGGTTTATTTCTTATTCTATTTTTCCGTCTTCCTGGATTACAATACCTAGTTATTTGTAGCTATCTACCTGTTCCAACACAATGTCGTCGATTTTTATGCCATGCTTAATATTCTGTCTGCTGATTATCATAGTTTTGGTTTTTTCTTTGTTAATTTTCATGTTTTTCTTTTCCAGCTCTTTTCTATAGATGTTGATGTTTTCTTGTAGTTCTTTTTCTGTTGCCCCAAATATTACCATATCATCTGCATAACATAATTCACCGACTTCCACTCTATTTAATTTCCAATACCCAACACAGTATGGTTTAACCTTCTTCTTGCATATCTTAATGACGTCATCCAGGACTATTGAAAACAGCAACGGACTCAGTATATACCCCTGCCTCAGCCCTTGATCAGTCTGGAAGGTTTTCGATTTTTCGTTCTTAGTTCTAACATAGCTTAGTGTCTTATTGTATAAACTTTTAATATTAACAATTAGTGCTTCATTTATACCTCTTTCATACAGACTATTCCAGACATCTTCTCTTGTAATTCGGTCGAAAGCCTTTTCCAGATCTATGAAACAAAGGTGCATCTGTTTTCCTCTTTCTGTAACTTTCTCAATAATTTGCCTAAGTGAAAATATATGATCTTGAACCCCCCTGTTTGGTCTGAATCCACACTGTGTGTCTTCCAATTGCTGTTCTAATGTTTCTTTATTTTGTTTTCAAGCATTCTTGCATAAATTTTTCCTGGTACGCTTAGTAGGGTTATACCTCGATAGTTTTTGCACTCTCTTCTGTTTCCTTTCTTATAGAAAGGAATTATGATTCCTATCTGCCAATCTTGGGGTATTTTTCTATGTTTCCCTATTTTATTAAAAATTTCTAGCAACTTTTATTGTGCTTCTATACCTGCGTATCTAATCATCTCCGGGGTAATCTCGTCGTGCCCCGCCGCTTTACCCATTTTCATTTTTTTTAGTGCATTTTCAAATTCTTCTTCCGAAAATAAATCTGTTTCTATATGGGGTTTTTCTTCTCGTGTTGTGTTTTTTTGGCTCTCTTCTTTTCCCTCTTGGATGTTTTCTGCTTCTAAAAGTTCTTTGAAGTACTCTCTCCATCTTTCCATAATATCTTCTTCTTTGTTCAGTACATTGTCATCTTTATCTTTTATGTTAATCAGGCTCATTTCTTTCTTGTTTCTCATTTGCTTTAAAATGCCGTAAAATAGCTTTTGATTTTCTTTGTACGCCTTTTTCATTACATTTCCAAACTCTTCCCAAGTTATTTGTTTTCCTTCTTTAATCCTTTTTGTTACTTTTCTTCTGCTTTCTCTGTATTCTTCATAGCTTGCTTCATTTTTTGATTCCAGGTATTTTGACCATTTTTTTCTTCTTATCTTTTATCATTTCTTATATTTCTTCTTATCTTTTATCATTTCTTATATTTCTTCTATCCACCATGTCGTTCTCTTTTTAAATTTGTTGCCAATTTTTGTTGTTCCACAGATTTTTCTTGCTGCTTCCAGTAGAATATTTTTGTATTTTATCCAACATTCCTCTATGTTGTCTGTTATTTTAAGTTCTTTAACTTTTGCTTCTACTGCTTCTTGGTACTTTTCTCGTATATCTGGATTTTTCAGTGTATGTCCTTTAATTTTTTCTTTCAATACGTGTCTTTTTCTTTCTTGTTTGTCATCTTTATTAATAAACTCCATTTGAACCAGGTAATGGTAACTTGCAATTTCTGGTCCTCTTCTTACCTTCACATCTTTTATGTACTTCCATAATGATTTACTTATTAAAAAGTAATCTATTGTTGATTTTTCATTCCTACTTGGTTCTTCTCTAGTGTATTTATGTTTATCTTTATGCGCAAACTTTGAATTTCCTATTACCACATCGCTTTTTATACTGAATGTAATCAGTCTTTTCCCATTATTATTTCTAGTTTGTTCTCCTTGTCTACCCATCCATTCTTCTATTCCTCTGTTATTGTTTCCTATTCTTGCATTGAAATCTCCCATTACAATGAGGTTATTATGCTTTGTTTTGTCTATTTCTTCTAGCAAATTGTTGTAAAAATCGTCTTTTATGTCTTCTGTAGCATCTTCGTTTGGTGCGTAGATTACTATTATTGTTAACTTCTCTTGTTTCCATTTGATCTCCACCACCATTATTCTCTCGTTTATAAATTTTTCGTCTACCACTTCCGTTGTTCTATCTTCTTTTATAAGTAAACCTACTCCACATTTAGCTCTTTCTTCGTTTTGGACTCCAGACCAACCCATCCAGTATCCCCCAGATAATTTTATCCAGCCTCTGCCTTTTTTCTTTGTTTCGGTTATTCCTAGAAAGTCCAAATTCGCTTTTCTCATTTCTTTCGTTAATTCAATTTCTTTCCCATTTATACTTCTTATATTCCATGTTCCCATTTTTATATACTTAATTTTTTGTTTTTTTGATCGCTTATCCCTTCGACGTTTTTCCATATTGCTGGCTAGTTTCTTCTTCCTTTTATCATTTCCCGTTTGTATATCACCATCTTTATCATTTCGTTGTTCCATATCCATTGCCGAAGTCGTCTTTATTGTTGCATTAGGTGAATTCTTAAGACAAACTAGCCACCACAAATTTGTGGTGGCTAGTTTTTTGAATCATGTTTTTCTTTCTCTTCTCCCATCAATGTTTGCTTTACTTTATTCCATTCAAATGCAACTTCATTTATTACAATTCTTTGATAGCTTACTTTTACTCGATTACCTTTTTCTCTCCCTTTCTTGGCCAGATCCCGAAGTTCTTTTTGAATTTGTCTTTCTTCAATAGTTAGGTCATTATCAATATATACCTTGCGGTTTCCTAGTTTACCTTTCTTTTTCATTATTTCTTGCTTCTTATTCCAAGATTCTACTTCTGCCACTATTGTTTCCATTTAGAATTTTTAAGCTTATACGTCTTTACCAATCTGGTCTCTACTTGTAACTCGTTCTCCAGAAATTTTTCAAGTTCAGTCGTTATGTTATTTTCAGTAAAGTGGACTCCTTTTACGACAATATTGTTTTTTCTTTTATATTTTTCTTCTCTTTGAACTCGATCTTCAAGTGCTTTTATTCTTTTGGACATTTCCTCCTTCTCTTTTTCCCACTTTTCTTCTTTTTCTTTAAATGCATTTCTTATCTCTTGAATTTCTTGTTTTAATTCTGAAGCACTTCTTCCGATTTCTTTCATCACTTCTTTGAACATTTCTTTTACTTCATCCATGCCGGTCATTGGTTGTTCTATCAACTTTGCTCTTTCTTGTTCCGCCAACCTTTGTTCGGGTGACCTAATTGTCTTTTTACTTCTCTCGAACACCTCTGTATGTTTCTCTTCTGTTGATGTATCGGTTTCTCTGGTACGTTTTTTGTTTTCACCACTCATCTGTTCCTTTTCTGGTGTAGTGTGTGTTGCCTAACTCTACTGCGTATTGTAAATTTATTGCAGTGTTTTGAAAATCTAATCGTTATCTGCTTTGCAATTTGCGTCTTTATTGACTTCTTATCAGAATGAAATTTTACTAACCGTCGTTTTCAATCAATCTTCAGCCGTTTAATCACTAAATTATCTTTTCTATCGTCTTTAAGTAATACTTGTCAACACCAATTTAATTGATTTCTCACTGAAACTAACTGTTTTCTACTTGTAATAGCGGAGCTGTCAAATAACAGTACCCACGTTATCACGTCCAAAAACTAACTCCTTGTTCGAATTTTTATTTTTATTTAAATACAAAATAAAATGCACTTCGATACCTCAGTTCCAAAGTGTAACAACTCAAAACAACTAAGGTTTTACATTTTACTATTTCATTTAAATTAAAATAGTTCTTGTTTGTTACAGATTTGATAATTCAATGAGAAATATCGAACAAAAACTACTCGTATGTAGTTCTTGACCAGAATTTTCCTAATTGTTGGAAAACTGTTGTTTGTGACAAAAATTTTAAAAATTGTCCTTTTTTGTATTGGGTAGGCTTAAATATACGGTAAATAACCGTGTGACACATATTATACTAAAAAAAATTCGATTTTATTACGAAAATTGTAAAATATTTAAAAAAATTTAAGTGAGTACATTTCTATGACCGTTACTGTAGATACACGTCATTAATCTTGTATGACCAATACATTATTTTTTTTACCACTAACATGAGAAATCACCATTATCTACCCCATTTCTCTAATGAGAAGTAAAATTTCTCACCCTAGGTAAATAACGATAGCAAAAAAATACCTAGGTAAATAATAAAATGGAATGATTCTGGTTTAGGTGTACAACCCCGATTTTTAAATGTGTAGGGGAGGGGGGGTCCACTTAGCCGTAAAAGCATAAAATTTTGTTGCGGAAACCCTTAAGGGGCAGATGGGGAGGGTGGTAAAAGAAATGGCGCGTCACGAAGGGTAACGAGATTCCATGGGCAATCGATCTGAATTTTTGCATATGTGTTCTCATGAGAAATTCACAGGGGGTGCCTGTTGAGCGAGGGGGGGTAATTTTTTGCTCCGTTTTTCGATATATAGCGCCGTTTTCGAGTTATTCCCATTTAAAAATATTTCATTTAATAACCTAACATTACTATCCGCGAGCAATCGATCTGAATTTTTGCATATGTGTTCTCATGGAAAATTCACAGGGGGTGCCTGTTGAGCGAGGGGGGGTAATTTTTTGCTCCGTTTTTCGATATCTTGCGCCGTTTTCGAGTTATTCGCATTTGAAAATATTTCATTAAATAACCTACCATTACTATCCGCGCGCGATCGATCTGAATTTTTGCATATGTGATCTCATCGAAAATTCACCGGGGGAGGGCACTACACGAGGGGGGGCAATTTTTTGCTCGGTTTTTCGATATCTAGCTCCGTTCTTGACAAATCAAAATATTTCAGCTAATAACCTTACATTATTATTCCCCCACATTGTTAGAAAAATATCACAATCCTAACCATAACCTACGTACAGACCCATGTCAAGGTGGATCCTACTCTTGCAGTGTTTGTGGCGGTCAAAACCGACTCTACGCACACGCTCGGCTCCCTCCGGTCGCTTCACGGCGCTTCGAGCCGTTTTGACTACCACTAAAATAATTAAAAACATCCCCCAAGCGCAACAGAACTCCGAAGGGAGTAAAAATCGAAAGGGTGGAAAATCGGGACGGTGGATTCGAATCTGGTGAAATTTCGCTTGTAAGAAGGGTTCGGAGCAGCATAAAGGCGAGCTATCGCTCGCCTCTAGGCGCCCCAACCCCTTCTTCCATCGTAAATTCATTGAAAACATACCTCTATTGTATACCGCTGCAACGATTGCAAGTCGAATAAAGTTAGCTACTAGGAAAGGGTATGGAATAATCACATAATATTCTCATCGGTGAAAACCCAATAAAAAACATTGTTTTTATTTAAACTGTATTTAAATAATAGGAGTGGGGAAATAATCTGAAGTGGGGGAAATATAATAACGATAAGTTCTTTGGGACGGCGAGTGGGACACTGCAAGTAATCGAGTGAACACCTATACCTAACCTATAATCTGTCATCAGAAAATAATTAATTTAGAAGCAACTATACATTTCCGCAGGATAATTTTTTAATTAATGTAACGAGCAAGCTCCAGAGCATCATTCCACCAAGTTTGAAGCAAATCGCAGGTATAGACCTAAACCAGAACTTAGCCTTATCAAAATCTAATCAAATCAAATATAGTAATATATCAGTGTTAGTGGTAAAAAAAATTCTATATATACTTCGGTTGAGAAGGCCATTATACACCTCACACATTATATCCTTCGGCGCTACGCGCCTCCGGATATAAACGTGCTCGGTAAATAATGGCTCACTTCTCAACCTAAGTGTATAATATACTATTTTCCACTACCATAATATAGGCTATCATTATAACTTAACCAAGTCGCACGAGAAGTGACGCATTTTAGACAAGTGGTGAATAATATTTTCATTATACACTACTAGTTAATAATGAACATATTTGATATTTTTCTATAGTTGGGCGACTATTTTTACTACAAATTTTGTTAAAATAGTATATTATAGGCCAAGGTTGTGAAGACAGTCATTATAGCCATAGCGCCAAGATTATATTCCGAGGTGCGAAGCACCGAGGAATATAAGGCGCGGAGGCTATAATGGTCTTCACAACCGTGGTTTATATACGATTTTTTCCACTACTAGATTTATTACCATTTTTTAAAATTCTTGTTCATAAAATATTTTCAAATTTAGAATATTTATTACAAATTACATGTTTTTGTTTTGTTTTTTTGATTTGACAGTTATTGACTTTAGTTTTTGAAAGTCGTTCACTGCGCTTTTTCTATTTTAAGAAATGGAATTATTAAATAAATATTTGAGATTATTTGTTTCACCAAATCACTAAAATTGTTCAAAAGCATTGTTTTAAGCACTTCTACGTCTTAAAATTCTGAAATTATTCAATAAACTTGTGAATTCGCGGTTTCTCAAATTAACAGGTTGGCGGCGCTTTCGCTTACTGTCATAATTAATTCGAGATTTTTTAAAATGTTTAAAATGAAATTAATCTATTAAAAAGCACTTTGAATAGTTTAAATGCAATTAAATAGCATCTCTTGATTGTTCAAAATCGTTTTTAACAAAATTTGTGGAAAAAATAGTCGCCCAACTATAGAAAAATATCAAATATGTTCATTATTAACTAGTAGTGTATAATGAAAATATTATTCACCACTTGTCTAAAATGCGTCACTTCTCGTGCGACTTGGCTAACTTATAATGATAGCCTATATGACTAGTAGTGGAAAAACGATTTTGTACAACCAAGAGATGCTATTTAATTGCATTTAAACTATTCAAAGTGCTTTTTAATAGAATAATTTCATATTAAACATTTTAAAAAATCTCGAATTAATTATGACAGTAAGCGAAAGCGCCGCCAACCTGTTAATTTGAGAAACCGCGAATTCACAAGTTTATTGAATAATTTCAGAATTTTAAGACGAAGAAGTGCTTAAAACAATATGCTTTTGAACAATTTTAGTGTTTTGGTGAAACAAATAATCTCAAATATTTATTTAATAATTCCATTTCTTAAAATAGAAAAAGCGCAGTGAACGACTTTTAAAAACTAAAGTCAACAACTGTCAAATCAAAAAAACAAAACAAAAACAATCATGTAATTTGTAATAAATATTCTAAATTTGAAAATATTTTATGAACACGAATTTTAAAAAATGGTAATAAATCTAGTTGTGGAAAGTTATGACGTCAGAGGGAGATAGTCGCTGCAATTCACTACAGTACAATTCACCACTAGTAGTGGAATATTCACTACAGTTCATTTTGGTTGGTTAGGAAATCTCACATCCAACATTTTTATTGGTCCACTTGTGACACTTAAATTTAATATTATTCATCTCAAATATTTAATTAAATATAATTTAAACCTGAAGATGTACGTTGTTACGTACGAAACGTGTCGTTATTAATAAAATAATAATAAAAAGTAACTTCGCACTTTTCATAGATGTTTTAGTTTGTAAATTTTGTAAACGGGTGTGATATGGACACCCCAAAACCATTTTTTTGTAAATTATGTTATAAGTTTTTTAGAATTTTATGAAATTACTTCCTATTTTATAAATAATTGAATTCTCCTTCTTATAAAGGGTAACCTACATTGCCTAATCTATAAATCCAACTTTTAATAATATCAAATAAGTAAATAAATAACAAGCGCAAGTTAAAATAATAAATTTTGAGAATATCTTACTTGTTGAAATTTATGTCCAAATGAAAGCCATTCCTTTTCAATTAAAACTTCAAATCCTTTAATTGTACGATAATATGGATCTAACATTAACATAGACAATGCCGTTAATTGAGCAGTTCGATCCCAACCATCAGAACAGTGCACCAGCACTGAGGTTTTATGATTTTCCACCTAAAATTAATATAAAATTTACAATTGACTATCAAAATTCGATAATATCTGCTTATATTTTAAGGTATTTTGAGCAATGTTCAATCTAAAATTAATTTATGTATGTAATTTATTTAAATTTACATATCGTCGGCTTACTGCAAAAACAAGATAAGTCCATTTTTGGCATTTTTTAGTTAAGTGTGCCTACATACTTAAAAATTGCTTTAGTATGTCCTGCCAGAATGAGATATATTTTTGATAAGTGTAAATAGGATATATCTAGTGGTCAAAACAACATAAGTCCTTTTTGGTCATGATTGAAGCTTGCCAAAACAAGTTAAGTACATTTAAATTTAATTTGCAGGTTGGTTAATAATATAAAAAATGTAAAATATTTTTTATAGAAAAGTGTGGAATTCTTTCACTATTATTCCACCAATTTACAATGCAATATTTATGTATTTAAGTATTTTATCTTTGAATAAAAAAAAGATTAAGTGCAAAAAAAATGTAAATTTGACTGCAAAAATAAGCTAAGTACCAAAAAAAATCAGCTATTTGCTCATAAAACTTATTTTTTATTAAAAATATTACTATTTTTATAAATTTATTAAGAATTAAAGGTATTTCTGATATAATCTTGGGATTATTAAAACGTTTTTATAATTTACCGATTTTTGATTTACTTTAAAAACTTAAATCAGCGTTTTCTCGAAACTATCATTATGTGACTTATCTGGTTCTTGCAGTAAGCCGACGATATTATAGTGGTTCTCACGAAACTTCAACCCACGTCATAATAAGCTGAATGTAGCATACACAACTGATTATTTGCATTGACAAATGCAAATGATATGTATGACAAGGATAGAAATAAAATCTCATGTCATCTTCACGCGATGTAATATCGACATACGTTAGAAATATTGGAATTTGAAGCATTGTAAGTTAGAAAAAGACAGAAAATAAGTAGTACAACCATAAATACGCATACTGATTAATTAAAATTTCCATTGATTTGACTTTTATTAGCAAAATGTCACAATAAGGTTATAAACAATTTTAACCTCATATACAGTGGCAGGCTCGTCCTATTGTTTGCAGGTTGCACAATCGCCAAAAATTAGGCCATATGAGTAATATTTAATTTAATTGTATGTAGAATACTTGATCGGCAAAACGATCAAGTTTTTTTGAGGTACTAAAAAAAACCCTATCTAACATTTTAGGAGTATAATAAATAGGAAAAACTGCAACCCCACATATCTAAAGCACAAGCCGCCACTGCTCCAATTAATGTATAGTTTTAGGTTAGACTATGACAGCGGTTTAAATTTACCGCTTCTATTTTACTTCATAAAAAGTTATGATTACAAACATACATTTGACTAGTGATTCTCATCTTAGAATTTCATTCTCAGTACGAGAATGATAACGCGATGTTGACGTTTGGTGTTTGTGAGAAAGTTATAACTAGATATGAAGACCGTATACAGTGCAAAATGAAGTGCAAAACAAGTTATCATTTAGATTGCAGTGATTGCACTAAAATCAATATAGAAGCACTACACGAATTAACTAATAGCGGAGAAATCGATCAGTGGACTTGCGATAAGTGTAAAATATTGAATATAACCTCAAACAAAAATTCTAAAACCTCCGACAGTGGTGAGGTAGCGACAGCAACAGATGATCAGTCATCTGTTTCTCCATCAATTTACGAATCTAACTTTGAACAACTGTTTATGACACAACAAAATCTAGATTTAGATAGATATCAAAGTCAGTCAAGTCATCAAATAACATCTTTAGAGACCCAGATGAATCTTTTCAGATCGCCACTAACAAGAAAAAAAGACTTCATAGTCCAGAACTCTTACCCTCACGGAAACAGTCAAAGTTATCGGATTATTGGTTGTCTAAACCCATATCAACTCAAAACCTATTTGAAATTCTATCGGCGGAAGCTAAAAGCACAGAAGAAACGAACCAACAATCTAAGGAAGATCCAAGACCGCCACCTATAACCATTTATAAGGTAGAAGAAATAAACCCTCTATATAAAGTTCTAGATGAAATAGCAAATGGTGAATATCAAGTAAAAATTATGGGAGATAAGAAGGTAAAGGTTCAATTACTTAAGACTGAACACTACAATCCGGTACTACAGGCTCTTGAAGCCAAAGGAACGGAATATCACACCTACAAGATCAAGCAAGATAGAAGTTTCCGAGTTGTTCTCAAAAGAATACACCCCTCCTCGTCAAGTGCGATCATAACACAATCTCTACTGGAAGTCGGACACGAAGTCACTAATGTGTGGAATATTAAACACAGGATAACCAAAGAACCACTGCCGATGTACTTCATTGATCTAAAAACAGGTGATAACAATAAAGATGTTTACAAAATAAAAACAATTGGAAACCATACGGTAAAATTTGAGCCTCCCCACGCAAAGCGTGTAATACCACAGTGCTCGAGATGCCAAGAATATAGTCACACTAAGAACTACTGCAAAAAATCACCCCAATGCGTTAAATGCGCAGGAATACATGAAAGCACAAACTGCCCTCAAAAAAATCGTGACGATAATGTTAAATGTGCCAATTGCACGGGTCAACATCCTGCCAACTACCGGGGATGCATGGTACATAAACAATTACAACAAAAAATGTATCCTAAACTAAGGGAAAGAGGCGATGAAATCCAAACAAAATATACTCGAAACCAACAACCACAACGAACTATGACATTTTTTCCAACCACCAGAAGTTATAATCCTGCCAAAATCAACATCTTATGCACAGGTTAGTGGTTATAATAAAAATTTCCCCAGACTTCTGTCTCAATTAGGTGGAATATACGCTCCAACATCAAACAATATCACGCAGTCGGGGTATCTAAACCCGCAAACAAATACATCTACAAACTGCAACAATGATCAACCTACAAATAATGATATGAGCGAATTAAAAAGCCTCATGAGAGAACTTATCCAACAAAATCAAGAAAACTCCCGAAATTTGACATCACTGTTAAACCTTTTGACGATACTTGTCAACAAAATAAATGGCAGCACACTGCAAATATAAAATAGCTGTTTGGAATGCAAACGGGCTAAATCAGCATCTACAGGAAGTTAAAATATTCTTAATAGACCAAAATATTGATACATATTATGTTGATCTCAGAATCTCACATAACCGACAAATATCACATGAAAATTCCAAAGTATAAATTATACTACACTAAACATCCAAAAGTAGGAAAGGCTCATGGAGGAACAGCTCTTATTATCCGTGATGAAATAAATCACCATGAAGCAGAAGGGTACAAAAAAGAACACATACAAACAACCAGCATAGTTTTGGAAGATAACTCGGGTGAATGTACTATCTCAGCTGTATATTGTCCACCTAAACATCAAATCAAAAAAGAAGAATATGAAGAATTTTTCAATACACTTGGGCATCGATTCATAGCCGGTGGCGATTATAACGCAAAACATCTTATGTGGGGTTCACGACTAATCACAACAAAAGGCAGAGAACTATATAAAGCCCTAGATGCCAACAATCTTAAATTCATATCCACAGGCGAACCAACTTATTGGCCTACCGACAGAGAGAAAATACCAGACCTTATTGACTTCTGCGTTTCAAAAGGTATCGATACTAGGAAAGTCATAGCAAAATCCTGCCTAGATCTCTCTTCAGATCACTCACCAATAATTGTAAGCGTATTCGCACAGATAAGAAATAAAGAAAAACACCCATCTTTATTTAGCAATCTTGACAAATCAATCGAGCTGGGGAGATCTCTGAAAACAGAACACGAACTGGAAGAAGCAGTTAATGACCTCACTACGTGCATTCAACAGTCTGCGTGGCACGCTACTCCAGAAGCCTATACCTACGAAATCAAAGAATCGGTGCCATTTACAATAAAACAAAAAATATATGAGAAGCGAATGCTAAGAAAACGATGGCAGCAAACAAAATACCCTGCTGATAAGACCAAGCTCAACAAAGCTACTAGGGAACTAAAAGCAATGTTGATCGATATAAAAAACCAAGGTATACAAAACTACTTGGAAAGCCTAACCGCGACGCAAGCCACCGACTACTCGCTCTGGAAAGCTACAAGAAAGTTCAAGAAACCACAACAACATGTACCGCCGATTAAAGACGAGAACAACACATGGACCAGAAGTGACAAGGAGAAGGCAAATACCTTTGCAAAACATTTAGCTAACGTCTTCCAACCTAATCCATCGAGCATTACAGTTGAGGAAGAAACCAAAATAACAGAATATCTTGTTAAAGCCCTTCTTCAAATGGATCATCACATTAAAAGCTTTGAGCTGAAAGAGGTGAAGAGAACAATTATTAAAGAAATCAGCCCGATCAAGGCCCCGGGATTTGATCTAATCACCGGAAGAGTGCTGCAAGAGGCAACGGAAAAATGTTTTAGAGCAATTCTGCAGATATTTAACGCGATTATCAGACTTCATCACTTCCCTGAACAGTGGAAGGTGGCTCAAATTATAATGATTTTGAAACCAGGTAAAAAACCTGAAGAAGTGAAATCCTATAGACCTATCAGCCTGCTTCCCATTTTATCTAAAGTTTTCGAAAAATTGTTCCTAAATCGTTTAAAGCCCATAATAAAACAACGAAAACTAATTCCTGACCATCAATTTGGATTCCGCAACCAGCATGGAACAATTGAGCAGGTGCACAGGATTGTAAAACAAATCAATCGAGACTTAGAAGGCAAGCGTTACTGTTCGGCAGCTTTCCTTGACATCAGCCAGGGGCCCGATTCTTGAAATTTTGCGTATGCGCAAATGGGAAAGATGCGCATGCGAACCGCGTTTTGGTATTCTTGAAACCGCACCGGGAAATCGTATACGAACTTTTCGTGCGCAAATACATCGCATGGTATCAACCATGCGCAACTTAGATTCGCATGCGTAACTACATCAATTTTTCACTCGGGTTTAATGTTTTTGGTGCACACAGAGGCGTATTACGGAAGTTTGGCGCCACAAGCCTTTAATATTCTTCGCTCCTATCTCCCAATCCTGGGTTTTCCAGTTGACCCTTTGTTTTAATTTGAAAAATTTATAACGAAAACGAGACTTATTTTTAATAATTAAGACGGTTAATGATTAGGTAATTGAATATACGTAAAACAAATTATAAATACTTAAAAGGTTTTTTTTGGTGATTTCGCATTGGTGAAAACATTCACGATGTCGTCAAAATTTATGCTATTTAATACATCACTCTCAATGCACATAAGAGCCAATACGTTCAATTTTTTATTGGATAATGTAGACCTGCGGTAGTCCTTCACTCTTTTTAATGCTGAAAACGATCTCTCCCCCGTACAGTTTGTCACTGCTTTTTATTCGATGAAAGACCTAGATTTTTTACTTGAATTATCTCGCCTTCTAATTATTGGTCATCGAGATCATCGTTATACTTTTTAATGAAGTTTAAACTTGGGTAACAGGGTAACAGATTTTCATTAAAAGTAACAAATCTATTAAAATTATTGTAATAGCTGGAACAGCCTTAGCTACCAGCTACAAAGCTTTTCTCGTAAAAGAAATTTTTAGGTTTTAACAGCATTACAATTTTATGCAACTGGAAGCTACCAAACTGATGTTGGATTTAATGTATTTAATACAGCAGTAAGTCAGTCATCGGTTTTCTTCCAATTTTTTAATCCACCGGTCGGAACAGAATTTAGAAGATTTGTTACTTCCTCCCACATTTTTTGACCATCTTTATATGTAAAATCTTTCGTAAATTTACCATCAATCAGTTTAGTTTTACTTATTACAAACTCCATTAAAATTTGTTTCTCTTCTGTGTTTATAGTTGCAGCCCTTTTAGCCATAATTACAGCACTGCACAATGTAATAATTATAAACGACAACACAAACAACAGATCACAGCTAAGCAAAACAAACAAATTTTAACCACGTGATGTGGTGCGTTCATAAGTAATTGAAAGTCGCATACGCAAACTACTATCTACTTTCGTTTTGTATTCAAGAATACGACTTTGCGCATAGCGTTGATAAGTAACAGAAGTAACCTAAGTAACAGAAGTTTTCTTGTTAAACATCAAAATGAATACACCGATCTACATGACATCCACTCGGGTGTACCCCAGGGTAGCGTCTTGGGTCCAACCTTATATTTATTGTATACACATGACCTGCCAACAACAAAACTTACAACGGTTGCCACCTTTGCTGATGACACTGCGATCCTCTCTTCTCATGGTGATCCTGCAATTGCATCCAAGAACTTGCAAACCAATTTAACTGATATCCAAAATTGGCTGATAAACTGGCGAATTAAAGCCAACGAATCTAAATCAGTACACGGTACTTTCACCATGAGAAGAGATACCTGTCCACCAGTCAGGCTCAATGATTGTCAAATCCCACAGGCTGAAGACGCCAAGTACCTTGGTGTGCACCTCGACAGACGACTCACCTGGCGCAAACACATCTTCACAAAGCGGAAGCAATTGGGCTTGAAACTGAGGCAAATGTACTGGATGATCGGCAGACAGTCCCAACTCTCAATAGATAATAAGGTGCTACTCTATAAGGCCATATTGAAACCTATTTGGACGTATGGCATTCAACTATGGGGTTCCGCAGCAGATTCAAACCTGGAAATTTTGCAACGATTTCAGAATAAGGTACTCCGAGTAATTGTTGATGCTCCGAGATATATGCCCAATAGTGTCATCCAACGCGACATACAAATGAATTCCATCAAGCAAGAGATCGAAAGAAATAGTGCTAAATATCGCGAAAGACTCACAGTTCATCCCAATGTTCTCGCAATTAATTTATTCGCAAACAACTGCTGTGATGTGCGTAGACTGAATAGATATACACCAGATGACTTAGTGAAGAGATTTCAATCTTAAAATACAATATTAGTTACTAACAGTATTAATTACCTGTATCACATATTTATATCATAATTGAATATTATAGAGATTGCTTACTGAAGCAATACTCTGCTTGTTATTGTCAGTTCATTAAAACATAAGCTTGTTATCTTTATAGATAGATTGCTTGTATCAAAGGAGATTAAATAAAAAAAAAAAAAAATTTATTTGCATTTAATGGTAACTCGGCAAATATTACTGAATTATTTATTTAACATTTTGTTTATGTAACTCAAAATATAGATAGGTAGTCGAAAGTTGCATCTTTGCACTTAGGAAAATAGGGTGACTAAATATTACTTCAAGTGTTCATTTACCAAAATAAATCTCGATCTCGTGTTAAATGTATTATCTGAACAAACGTTCTTGCCAAGTAGTTTCGGGGCACCACGCCCTTTCCAAGACTTTCGGGGTACCACGATTCTTTCTTCAAGAAAATTTCAGGGCACCGCGTCGCTTTCGAGTTTTGATACGTTTGCCGATAAAGTATTATACATACAATTAAATTAAATATTACTCATATGGCATAATTTTTGGCGATTTTGCAACCTGCAAAAAATAGAACGAGCCGCCACTGAATAGAGTTTAAAATCGTTTATAACCTTATTGTGACATTTTGCTAATAAAAGTCAAATAAATCGTAATTTTAATTGATATGTATATGATGTATTTAAGGTTGTACTACTCATCTTCTGTCTTTCTCTAACTTAGAATGTTTCAAATTCCAATATTTCTAACGTATGTCGCCATTACATCGCGTGAAGATGACAATAGTATATTACTGGCCGAGCCTCGAAAATGATCCGTTATTGGGCGCGCAGCTATATTAAAAAGCGAGCGTAAGCGAGCTTTTTAAAGCTGTAAGCCCAATAACGGATATTGTTTCGAGTAGAGGTGAGTATATTTTTTTATCGGGAAACAAAAAAATTAAATGTTATGCTAAAATTATTCACAATATTAGCATTGTGAAAAAAATATTTTTGAATTAGCTATAACTCAAGAACGGCGCTAGATATCGCAAAACTGAGCAAAAAAATCTCCCCCCTCGGCCCGTAATCACCCCTGGTGAATTATCGGTAGGAAGGCATATGCAAAAATTTAGATCGATCGCGCGCAAAAAATCTTGTTGCAAGTTCAATTTGTAACCAGGTTATGATATTTATTAATCAGATTGTTATTCAAGTGTGCTAAAGTCAAAAAAAATATCTTAAACAATTAGTTGCATTTTTATTTATATTTAGGTCTCGACTGCAAAATAATAAATTATTGGAAATTTTCACTTATTGTAAACTATGCTGAACACATTATTTTCTCTTCTAGAATAAATGTAATTTGTTTTGTAAATAAAATTATTCGAGTTGCATACTTTTTGTGCAAATCGCTAGTAATTTTTGTTTATTAAATTGATAAAAAAAAATTTATTTTCAATTTTTATAAATTTATTAAATTAATTAGAACAAAATATTATTTAAAAATTACAAAATTGGCGGAACGGCATTATATTACCAGCAACAGATAAGACAAATTAAAAGAATTTAATTAGAACAACCCTCCGTGGCGAAACGAGTTACTCATTATATCATTTGAAGATTGTGAGTTCGAACCTCACGCGGGTCAAACTTTTTTTAATAGCATTTTATAATAAAACTGACATGACATGCAGAAGTGACAGAATCGACCAGTAATGAAAACACATTACTAGTTGATTTTACATTACTAGTCGATTAGACCAGTGGCCTCGAGGCATTCTCTGGTCACTTAACAAATCGACTAGTAATGTAAAATCAACTAGTAATGTGTTTTCATTACTGGTCGATTCTGTCACTTCTGCATGTCATGTCAGTTTTATTATAAAATGCTATTAAAAAAAGTTTGACCCGCGTGAGGTTCGAACTCACAATCCTCTAATGATATAATGAGTAACACGTTTCGCCACAGAGGGTTGTTCTAATTACATTCTTTTAATTTGTCTTATCTATTGCTAGTAACGGAATGCCATTCCACCTATTTTGTAATTTTTAAATGATATTTTATTCTAATTAAATAAATTTATAAAAATTTAAAATAAAATTTCTTTTGCCAATTTAATAAAACAAATTACTAGCGATTTGCACAAAAAAGTCTGCAACTCGAATAATTCTAATTACAAAACAAATTACATTTATTGTAGCAGAGAAAAGAATGGGTTCAGCATAGTTTACAATAAGTGAAAATTTCTTGGAGTCGATAATAATTTATTATTTTGCAGTTGACACCTAAATATAAATAAAAATGCAACTAATTGTTACGATATTTTTTTTTGACTTTAGCACACTTGAATAACAATCTGATTAATAAATATCATAACCTGGTTACAAATTGAACTTGAATAAGATTTTTTGCGCGCGATCGATCTAAATTTTTGCATATGCCTTCCTACCGATAATTCACCAGGGGTGGTTACGGGCCGGAGGGGGGAGATATTTTTGCTCAGTTTTGCGATATCTAGCGCCGTTCTTGAGTTATAGCTAATTCAAAAATATTTTTTTCATAATGCTAATAATTTTAGCATAACATTTAATTTTTTTGTTTCCCGATAAAAAAATATACTCACCTCTACTCGAAACATTATCATAACGGATCATTTTCGAGGCTCGGCCAGTAATATACTATTATTTCTATCCTTGTCATACATATCATTTGCATTTGTCAATGCAAATAATCAGTTGTGTGTTCTACATTCAGCTTATTATGACGAGGTCTGAAGTTCCGTGAGAACTACTATATTGCTTTTATGTCCGTTTCCAACACTTATTTTTAAAGTTTTAAACAATCTTTCCATCGATAAGTGTAACCAATTTCGTTTGTCCATTGCTTGGAAAATTTAAATTTTTATATGCGTGGTGCAAACCGCATTAATGATTTTTAAAACACGGTAGTTCAAATAAGCAGCATTCTTCTGTTTTTGTTTGAATTACTTATTCAAAACGGAACGTTTATAAGAAAAGCATACATTTTTTGTTCCACAAATTGTTAGTTGTTCAAAGTAAAAAATCAAAATAAAAATTATGTCATGTCATAGTAAATTAAAGATTCTTGCGTTTAGTGCAAGTCCATTATATCTTTTCAGGATTGCCCATGCATTCCTTAAATAAATTCATATTTTGAATACAAATTGCGACTAAACTAATTTTTTTAGAATTTATCTTTATAAACAAATATTATCTAAAATATTTAGTTCTACAAGAATATTATAATAAATACAATGTAATAAATTCAAATTAAACAAAGTTAAATAAACTATAAATTATTGAAATATATATTTTGAGCTTTCAATTGTATTTACAATAAATTGTCATTATATAAAGTTTAATAATAAATTGAAGTAAAAAGTAAAGTTGTGTTTTATTTGAGAAGTGTGTTTTATTAATTGGATTGATGAAATAAAAATAAAAATTCATTTGGAAAATATACAAAATTTAAGGTGAGAGATCAACTAAAAATTAACTTTAAACTTAAATACAAAGAAGGGAATTGGTGGAGTATACGTGCACACCTGCATGACATAGCCAGCGTACTGAAAAAATTTATCGCACCATAGAGAAAAATGGATGGATGAAAAAATGGATGTTTCCACAAAAAATAAAAACTTGTACACCCCGGACATCGCATTTAATTGGCATCCCTTAACGTGGGGCGAAATAAATAGAACACTGTAGATCCTGAGAATTGAAATAAATTATTTACTCCATATTTGATTAATTAAAAGTTTTTGGTAACAAAAGTATGAGATTAAATGATTGTTTTGGAAAGAAAGATTTTTGATAATAATAAACTTAACAAACCAACGATGGCACAAAAACAATCGAGTTTTGAGAAAGTAATCTCCAAAGTCATCGAAGAAAGAGTGAATAAAACGATTACGGTCTCAAAATTCGAAAATGACATCTCGAAAATAAAAACGCATGTGAATGATGTAGATGCCAAATTGAATTCGTTGTCAATGCAGATGCAACGGGATAATAATACAAGTACAAGTACATACTATAACACAGATAGCTCGCGCTTATGGGAGAACGGGTGTTCCTTTCTGGTATTTGGAAGCCATTCACTTTATATTATAGAGGCGTTGGCTGTTCATGTTTATTCGTGGTTACGTTATCATTTCTCTTCTAGCCGCGGTTGATGTATGATAGTGCTGCTAGGCATTCATTAGGTGCCTTTACACAGAGAGGTTTACCCACAGTTCTGACCACAGTTTTAGCCGACGTTCAACACTGTCTGTCTAAAGATTACCACGCGCCACGTCATGACGTCACAATATATTTTGTTCATTACTTTTTGAATGCTTTGCTAATATTCGAGATAATATTATTTTTTGCTCTATTATATATGAATTAATTGCTATATGGATGTATTTTGCTTTCTTCTTTGAAAATTTTAATATTTTTGAAATTACAGGTTTGAAAGAATTAGTTTAATTTGAATATAACATACCCGCAGCTTCGTTGTTATATTATATAATTATAACAGTACTAAATTTTCCAACTGTTGATGTTTCTTTTTTAGACCCCTCTTCGGTATACCAATATGCTGGGTGATAAACCGCCCAATCTTACTGGAAGACGAGATTATATGGTGTTGGAAGGAGAATAACCGTATGATGATCTTGAGTTAAACATTTCCTATACAATAAAAGTAGGGTTGGCCAACACAAAACAAATATAAAAGCATAATAGTATTTGCATGTTTTTAAAAATCCCTCGAATAAAGAAATTAACAAATGCCTATTATATCCAGCTTTCGATGCCTATATACCTTCGAAACAGGAAGTTGCATGCAAAAAATTTATAGAACATTTTTTATAGACAATTTAATTTTGGTAATCTCATATTTTGCTCTAAAATTTATATGAATCGAGTTATTTACAAATTATGAAGAAACATTTTTTTGGCCCATTTTTTTTAGATGGCGATCAAATCCACGTTTCGTGGAGGGTGCAAATTTAATAGGTGCTTTTTAACACCAAATCAAACAAATTAAAATAATTTCCAGCTTATCCGGAATTGCTCCCGCTATCAGCTATTTTATACGACTTCTCGACTGGCGTACATAGCCTATACTAATTATTTTTAAATTTTTAATGCATATAATTTAAAATCGCTAGTTTAGCTACGACATGACCTATTTCAAATTCTAATTAAGTGTGGTTTTAATGTAAAACGCTTATTAACGCAATAAAAAATATATATTTGTTATCAAATCATCTTAAAAATTATATCATGTTGTTCAAAACTTTATCCTCTTTCCATTACAAAAATATCGCGTAATATCTTTAGCCAATTTTGCTGTGTAATTGACGTTTTGAAAAGTCCCGTAAAATCACACCCTTAAAAATTACAGTAGAACCTCGATTATCCGTGTCTCGATTATCCGTGCTCGTAATTAACCGTGCCTGCTCTTCTGAAAATTTTTACATTTGTTTTACAATTTTTACAAACAGTTCCAAAAATAAAAGCATAGGCGCGTAAATGTAAGTTCTTTTTACGTAGGTTCCGAGAAATTTTTGAAATAAATATCTTTTATATTTCCGAGAAAAAGATGCAGATGCATTTAATTAAATGTTTGTGATAACATACATATAAGAAATGTATAAGCATATCGTCGGTTGACTATTGGTTTGTTCCAAATCCTAAAAAGCTAATTATGAGAAAATCGCAATTGAAGTTTTAATTTAATCCTTTAACTACGGCTGTCGTCAATAAACGACAAAACTAAACTGTTAGGAGGTACGGCTGTCGTCAATAAGCGATCTTATAAATTGTAATTGTATGATATAATATAATATATTAACTCGTCCTCGGGTACAGGTGTCGCTTATTGATAATTCTTTTTTTCTTTATTATTTTTGTATTATTATTTTTACTTTCCGATGAACGGTTTTGTGAATATACACCAATAGTTAAAGGCTTAACATAATATATCTTTATGACTTAGTACAAAACTAATACTCTATATTTCATAAATGGTGTTAAATTTTTGGACATGATTCAGTGCAGATAGTACATTTCAATATTAAAAACAAGTAGAACAAATAATCTAAAAAACAGTAAAACTGGATATGGTACAATTCAATACTCAGCCGACGATATGTATGTAACCATTAGTATGTAAACACATAATACGTTAAATAGAATGTCTAGATAGAATGTCTATTAACCGTGATTTTCATTTATCCGTGTGACCTCTCCCCGTCATTACCCCAGATAAACGACGTTCTATTGTATTTTATTTTCCAGAAAATCCATGTATTTGTTGATTTAGAGCTACGAGCCTGTTAGGCGTGACGCATTCAAATAGTGTAATTTTAATTGACGTATGCACTGTAGAGTTAAAAGAAAACATTTTGTATAAGATGTTTTTATCATTTTCAATGTCGATTGTATGCTATGTGTACAGAAATTGTGTGTATACTTTGTTTACCTTATCAACAATTCTAACAGCTCCGCCTAATATACACTTAATGTGTTTAAGCCAATATGTTGATTCAATTCCCGATAGCCACCTGGTTTCTTCGATATTTGGAAAACATAGTTCTTTCAACTTTCTAAGTGATTCTCGCATGACATGAATATTATGAATGTCTAAAAATACCAACTCTGCATTTTGATAAGCATCTTCCGATTCGTAACTGCAATATTAAAAAATGACCTTTAGAATAATAATTTCTGAATATAATTTTTAACATTTACCCTCCACCTTTTGCTTTATTAGCTATAGCATTTGCGCTTGGTCTAGCATCCATAATAAACATTTTATGAGATTGTGCATTAGCGTCCATTATTAATTGTATATATCTCTCATCTTCTCGGCAACGCTTACCACTAACCTATATTCATAAATTGTTAAATCAAGATTTATTTTAAATGTCGAGTATATTAATTACATACACCAACTAATGGCTGAGAACATCTAGTAATTGTTGCTTGTGACTCCGGATGAATCCAGCTAAGAACAGGTACACGTCCTCGACTCCTAAAAGTTGCTACAATATGTACATCTTCATCGGTAGCTTGTGCAGGAATAGCCCAAACTGCCGGATAACTGTCACATATCTCATAATTTTCATTAATTTTAGTTATTTTCCACATATCATTATTAACTCCCTATTGTTAAGAGAAAAACATAAATTTATAAAATGAATCTGTAAAACTTTTAACAAGCCGTTAAATATAAAAAAACCAATGAAAATTACCTCTTAGTACAAGCAAGCCAATAGCAAAAATCATCTGTTAAATTTAATGACTTGTTAAAAGCTTTGTGAATATGCTAATTAATAATATATAAATAAATTAGAATTTACCATTCTCTTGAGTTCAGCTATTGGTTCGTAGACATTCCATCCATTTTCTAGAAATACCTCCGAATATTCAAATGCAAATAATTTAATTTTACGAGAAAGAGGAAAAGCAAATTGTTGCAACTTTTCAAAAACGTCTCGACGTGAGTGATTTTCTTGCTTGTGAGCAAATCTCAA
Source organism: Cantharis lateralis (assembly GCA_963170105.1). Lineage (NCBI taxonomy): Eukaryota > Metazoa > Arthropoda > Insecta > Coleoptera > Cantharidae > Cantharis > Cantharis lateralis. Next base: position 20,426,810 of record OY720629.1, read on the forward strand.
ATTACGCATATCTTTACAAAACACTTCAATACCATATGCATTTTCGCCTCGAGAAGATGCGCCACCAACTTTTTCTATTCTTGAAACCTATTGTCAGAACAATTTTCAGGTCATAATTTAAAAGTGGGTATATACTATTGTACTTACAACTCCCAAAGGAACATCTACAACATTTGGAGTATCTCTATCGACAGATCGAAAGTATAACTTATAATTTGTAACTGTCAGGATTCCGCGAGCTGGACCATAATATGGACATAAATATGTAACATCTCGAGCTTGTCCAGAAATTTTTTCTCCAAGCAACAATGGTGGTTCGTCTGGCCTCAACAACATGGTATTGTCATTGTTAATGCTCTAAAACATCAAACATTAGTTTTATATAAATAATTTTGAACCAATAAATAAATGACATTATACTTTAATTACTTTCCTACGTTCCAAAGTGGAGACAACATTTTCAGTAGAAGTTGAACTAGATGAACAGTAACTTTTACTAGGGGATGTTTTACCCCAACTCGTCTAGAGATAAATTATCTAAATACACGAAAATGTGTAGGGTCATATTTTCTTACCGTTTCTTGTTTAGAATTCAAGGAGCTGGATTTTGAATCGGAATGGTACGAATCTAAGCCTAAACTTTTATTATAGTTTGAATTATCTTTTTCTAAATTTAATAATTCTACACTACTACGTTTATCCATTGCAACGCTCATAAATTGTAAAAGAAATAATGCGACATATTCACTGATTTTAATAAAAACCTCATCTTTATTTATAGCAGATTATAGAGTTAAATATATTATATAGTTAACAAGTAAATGATAATATATAATATGTAAAAGACCGTCAAAATTTACTGTCTATTTCTATAATATCACAGCTGACAGCTGAAATCACAATCGGGGCGTTCACCTATCTTGCGCTCGATGGAGGCGTTCAACTGGATTAGGATACGTGGCTGAACTGAACGCTGAAGTTGTACACGAATTCATAACCATAATCGCAAATGGGGCTTATTCTGTAACTTTTGAGATATCTCTTTTGCAGTCTCGTTATCTCTTTTATGTTTTCAATATCTATAGTGTCGATTTGAGATTATCTCTTTTGGTAGTGGGGGTTTGATATGCATAGTTCAAGATTTTGAAGTAAAGACACGTAAAGAGTAGGAAGGAAGGACCATTTTGAATAATTTTACGAGACAAAAGAAACCTCATGGCGATTGATTAAATTTCATTGAATAGCATTGAATAAAGAGAAGGGAGGAAGGAGCATTTAGAAAAAATAATTTTTCGAGACAAATAGGTAGGACCTAATGGCGCTTGCTTAAATGTAATTCCAGTGACGTTACATAAAAAATGAGTAAAGATGATATTCTTAAATTTAAATTGTTGCATTATATTTTAATAAGAGTATCCACGAATATTAACGTTTTTATAATATTATTAAGCATTCTTAAACCAAAAAGGGATACAGACCTCCCACAACAAATTCTATCAATTTTAGGTAGGAATTTTTATACAAAAATTTTAGGAATTTCGAAGGAATTTTTATAATAAAATTTAGGAAGTTTTGGGAATTCCGAAGAAATTTGCAAAGCGTAAAAATTTTAATATATATTAAAAACAATCAACTTACGATAACAAATAATCGTTTCAATATTTTAAGTTAAGGTTAGGTTGGCATTCATCCTAATGCCAACTTAAAAAATTTTTAATTTAAATATATTTTTACCTGTTTTTCAAAATACACAGGATATATGAAGAAATAATAAAATACAATAATTTTAGAAATTTTTGGGATTTTAGGAGAAGTGGGAGCCCTGGATAAAGCTTACTTACAAGCATCTAGTCGAGTCGAATCAATTTAAAATAAGATCTTATATGCACGCCTATGGTGCTATGCATAACCACACAATTTATTACATTATATTAGAATGTTAAATTAAAATTTTTATATACACTTATGCCACGTAACTCATTTTTTGAGATTTTTCGTGGTTCTAGTGGTTCCACAAGCAAACGCAAACCATTTTTACAATTTTAAATTTTGTAACGAGGTACCTTTACATAGCGGACGCCCCACTGAAAAAATTATTATGAATTTTACTATAATATAATATAATATAATATAGTAAGTTAAATATATAAATTGCACTTTTCTCGTATATTTTTATTAATTATTGTGACGCGTTTCGACTTCAAACAGTCATCATCGGACACTACAATAATTAATAAAAATATACGAGAAAAGTGCAATTTATATATTTAACTTACTAATAAAAAATATCCTCGTAAAAAAATATCTCAAATTATAATAATATAATATACTTAATTTTACATAAACTGTTTGTAAAACTTACTCTGGATTAGATTGGATACATAAAAACTAATAAATATAAATACAAATAAAAGTTTAATAGAGAATTGCATAATGCTGGAATGATTTTGATATTTGATAAAAATCATTACACAACATGCAGCTTAAGATTTCAACATTATTAGATACTTTATCAAGCTTTTGTTTGCATTTATATTTCTTATGTCTTATGTATTTCTTATGATTATGTTTATTGGTGAATGCACACTAAGGAATGCAAATGAAGTTTGTAATATCAAAACAAAATTGTAAAATTACAAAATAAAATGCAAATATTCAATACAATTTCTATATTTACAAAATGAAATTACGTTATGTGAATTTAAATAAAACTTTTGCTTTGATACAAAAGAAAATTCCATACATCACACGTGTATAAAATCGTATCTACAATTTAGAATAAATTCAGTTTATGATGTTTACAGCTTGAAAATAAGTATATTGTTGTGATTTTTTTGTATTAGTGGTTTTAAATATTAAGTTTGTATGAAAATTGTATTTTATTCGTAATGTAGAATTTTGTATTTATATTTTATTTTAAATTTGGTTATTTGCGCGGGAAAGAAAGGTTGGCAGAGAGAAGTGATATGGAAGATGAAGGTCGACGGACAGATTGTGAAGCGGTGGATTATTATAAAATTTTGAGTTTTTGGAAAATTAAAATATAAAGAAGTAAGTACTTAATTTGTTTTATTTATTAAATTTAATTAAAAGTAAAAAAAAATACAGAGCAATTTGGCGCCGCAACGTGAGGTGCTTATGAAAATAGATGAATTTGTCGCCAACTACGTGAACCAGATGTGCGAGGAGAACTCACTGTAAACCCTGAGATTAAGAAAAATTTAAAATGAGTGACGAAGAGAATGATGCGAGGGGTAATAGTATAGAAGAAGGTAGTCTGGGGGATGATTTTGGAAAAGGAATTCCATACGAAAGTACAAGAAGGGATACTACGGATTTGGGGATTCCAAAAGAAAAGAAAAATGAAGAAAAAAATATGGAAATTGATAAAAATATGGCGATTATGTTGGACATGTTAAAAAATATAATGAAAAACAAGGTAGAAGACAACAAAAATTCAATAGAAAATGAAAAGATTTTGACCAAAAACATGTCAGATTTGGGGGTTAAATTAGATAAGCTAACAATTAAAATAGAGAGAGTGGAATTAACCCTAAATCAAGCAATTAAAACATTATCTTCGGATATAGAAGAAGCAGATACAAAAAATGACATAGAAATACGAGAATCAAAATTAGTTTATTATGAGAATATGAAAGAAATTGACAAGAAAGTTATGGACGTATCACTAAGAGAATACCCAAAGGTTACTGAGGGGGATGAAATAAATAACGATATAATAAGCCAAAAACTGCATGAAAAAGAAAAAGAAATCATAAAATACTTACCTAATAAAATTATAAATAATGTTATGATACAAGAAATTCAAATGAAGGTTCAAGAAACGATTTATAAAAATAGAGATTTTGAAAAGAGCGAATCAAATAAATTATTATTTAATTTAATTAAATTTTTCAAATGGAATGTTTTAGTAAATTTTGAAATTGGATTTAAAAAAATGTTAGATATCAAAGAAAATTTGAAAATGGATTATAAAAAGAAAAAATTAAGAATTGGAAAATGTTATGTATAGGTAGGAATATTATTTGATGGAGAATAGTAATTTAAAATTGTTTTTGTTTTTAAGAAATTATTTTGTTTTAAAAATGTAAATTTAGTAAGAAAAAAAAATCACTTGAAGTATTTTGAACATCAACAAACTGTTGTATGTAAGATGTTCAAAACTATTGAAAATGTAATTTTGGAAATGCACACTTTCAATAGATTGTTAAAATATTTGTCATAGTTTGTTATTGTTTAGGTTTTTATGACATAGCAACACAGCGCGTGAATATAATTATTATTTGAGAAGTCGAGTTTTTAAAGAAACAATAAAGAAACTAAGAACGGCACGTGAAAGCCATTTAAAAAGTTGATCGAATAATTATTTCACTTGTTGTATAGTAGATACGCACAATTTTGGTGCAGCAGTTCCATTTGAATAATCATAGGCGCAACATCTTTGTAGTACTTTTATTTTATACTTTTAAATAGTTAGTAGTGTTCATCTTTTTCATTTACTTACATTAATAAAGTTACGTTATAATTATTCCACTGCATTTTGATTCCAATCTATAATTGGATCTTATAATTTTCAATAAAAACAAGGGGTTAATGTTGTGATTTTTTTGTATTAGTGGTTTTAAATATTAAGTTTGTATGAAAATTGTATTTTATTCGTAATGTAGAATTTTGTATTATTATTTTATTTTAAATTTGGTTATTTGCGCGGGAAAGTGTGGTAGCCCGCGCTTCGTGTTGCAATTAGAAGCGGGACCTTTCAAATTTTCGCTGCCACCACGTCTGTTATACGGGAACAGACGAACCCGTTTGAATGATGTTTTCGGTAGCGTGTAGGAAACGTGGGAAAGAGATAAACAGATTACTTTTTATAGCCCCAAGAATGAAAACATGAATACATTTTTCTATTTGATTTTTATTGTCAAAAAAAAAGAGTTATCATTAAAATAAAATTATAAAAAGAATGGCGACAATTGTTTACAGTCCAATTATAAAATATAATAGTACATTATGCACCAAGGGAATAAAGTGATCCTTTTTTGCCCTGAGGGTAAAGGTTTGTTTGCACGAGGCGTAGCCGAGGGCAAAAATTATCCTCAGGCCAAAAAATTCACTTTATTCCCGAGGTGCATATACTGTTTTTTGCAATTGCGGGAGGTAAAGTACTTACTTCGACAATAATTACGAAATTTTAATTAAAATTTGTTCAATAAAGCACGTGGTTGATAGTACCAAAGTACATGAAGCATAATTGGTTATATTATTATTGCCAACTAGAATTTTTTCACTAAAAATTTTTTCACTAAAAGGTACTAGAATGGTTCAGTTACATTTGTGCCTTTGAAGGAATAAGACGTGTCAAAAGGCTAAAACGTTGAAGTCGTTGACCATGTGGTCGCAGTATTATATGATCAAGGTGGTCACCAAATTGGAAAATAAGATTGACATCGGCAATTTCCACAAGTTATCCGCTTTTATGAAGCGGAAAAACGAAGGATATGTTCCGAAAAAATCGCGCGTCGTAACCTCTGACCACGTGGTAAAATTTTTAAAAGGGCGCCTCGTGAGAATTTTTTGGTAGCTAAAGTAAGTGCTTTTTATTTATTTACCAATTTATTTCACTGTAGGTTGCACTAATATTGGAATCACAAATTACGGTCGTTTTTTACGGTAAGTTAACATAAATATAAATGTTACAAAAAAATGAGAATTAAATTGATAATAAAATCTGGTGACTTCTTTTTTGCCCGGCAGTAACTTCTTTTTTACCCGGCAGTAACTTCTTTTTTGCCCTAGGGCAAAAAAGTACCTCTTTACACCCGCAAATCAGGGTCTAAAGTGAGTACTTTACCCCCGCTATTGCAAAAAATACAATATTTGAATTTCTTCTCACTCCATACCCAGACTCAGGTACAGAAAATCATCAGTCTTAACCAATGAGAAGAAAAACAAACGTAAAACAGGTGATGTTTCAATAGATTATTGATTGGCAAGTCAATAACTAATGAGACATCCAAAAAGCATAAAAATAAATTAAAAAATATATATTGTAATGATATAAATGTAATTTGTATCTTGCGCCAAACGGACTATCTTATTTTGCCGTCCGATGTGTATGATTTAAGTCCGGTGTAGAAATTATGGGAGAAGAGACACCGCGGCAGTTTGGAAGACGCGCGCAGAAGAAAGGTCGATCGGCGATCGTAGGAAGCTCTCTTACGATCAAACAGCGAGGCAGTTTAGACGTAATTTTAAAAAGCTAGTTAGATTTTCTTAAGATAAAGTCAATATTCTGATAGTGTTCTTTTGTTTGTTCTGTACTTATCGTCTGTCAACACATCTAAATTTTGGTAAATTACGTTTACATTTATTCTTATAATCAAAGGTATGAATTCTCGTGTTACTCGATTTAAATCACTATGATTGATTGAATTATAAGTTTTACAATTGACTAGAACTAATATAGGGCGCCCTAAACCAGCCAAAATATAAGGCGCATTAAAGGTTCAGTAATAGGATCACGCAAAAACTATATGTATCGTAATCGATTCTATGATGTCAGTGTAAAACTTGGGGTTAACCAATGTAATGACGCGCGGCAATATGTAGCTGAGCACGAGATTCCATCCTTTGATTTCTAATGGGGGGATTTTCATCCGTTATGTTACTATTATATATTGAAGGACTCGATAGAATGCCGATACCATTCGACTCGTATCCTGAATCACAATTATTTATTATTATAAAACTGTATACAAATAACATGTTATAAAGGTACTGTGTGAACAAAACAAATTAGGTATAATATTAAATCCTATGTAAACTTAACCCACATATATGAGTTGACACATGATAGACAAATAATCACAATTTACATGCTAACTACCTGATGTGAAATACATCAAACTAGCAAAATGTTAAGTGTATTAAATTAATTATTATAATGTCGAACAGACGAAATCACAAAGTGTATGTTTACTACCTCATGGAACGCCCATGTAAGAAACATAAATAACAAATTATAATAATGTCGAACCGACAAATGTAACAAATATAATTATCAAACGATAAACCTTCTGAACCAGATTTATGTGTTTAATTGTGTCTTAGTTCAATCTTACTATTTCAGGACTCGCCAGCTATGTTCAGGTTAACTTTTGTGTACGAGAAGCATTACGAGATGGGGTTGTAGTATTTTCGGTCGGCTCGCTGTGTGCACACGAGGGGTCCTATTACTAGACGATACGGTATTTTCGGGTTGATGGCCATCACACGTTGCGCTTAGGAGGTTAGGTTTAGATACACGGTGTAGGAAAATGGGGGGAGATTTGAATCGACGTTTTAATACTACAAATTTGGTGCCGTGACCAGGATGATTGCAGTAATATGTTGACATATTCTTTGTCCGTGCCTAACATGAACGGAGGGTGTGTTTACATGTTGTAGTCAAATGCTTTTCGTGCATAGGGGTGAACATGGGGCGTAGCTGGTTGGGTAAATGCAAGGTGGAGTCCATTGCAGTAGATAGAGATGCTGGTAACGGGTTATAAATGCTGAGGTGTTTATAACCTGGGGATTGTGGGATGAGAGTGGGAGTGGTAAGAGGTATTAACTTGACGGGTGTGCAACTTATGATAATGACAACAGTTGAAGATTATGGTGATTGCTACTGAAAATGGCTGTCGAGTGATAAGTTGTTCAGACCTGTCGCAGTGAAAATATGTACTAATTTACCCTGTTGTTCTAAATTTAGGAAATGGCCAACCAGTCAACAGAATTTAGAGGGTTCCCAGCAGAACAAGGAGGAAGCGGCAGAAGTGATGAGGGCTTATCGATCCTGGAGAGGATTTTTGGTCAAGTTGACGCCCTAACGAAGACTGTGGCCAAGCAAGGGGAGCAGTTGGATGCGTTTGTAAAGAAGCAAGAGAGGACTAACCAGGAGCTAAGGATGGGTTTGTCAAGTAGAGTAGTTATGAACGACCCCACACCCACATTGACACCTATATCCCCCGCCACGTCCCCACCTTTTGCCTCACCCTGTTCTCCCGTAATCGCGTCGGCAGGTACGAGTGCCGCAGGTGCCAGCAGTACGATGGAAGGATGGGAGAAGATAATGTTGACCTTTGCTTCTGGGCAAGCGATGTTGCCCACCCTGGTGGATAAACCAAGCTTTGCTGGAGACCCGTCAGAGAATCCCGTCCAATTTATCCAGAAGTTCAACCGGTATTTTGAACAACTGAAAGGCCTCCCAGTGAACAAGTTAAACTTGGTGGTCAGGTGCTTGAGAGAGAAGGCAGAGGAGTGGGCCACGCTCCAGGAAAATGCGTGGGAGAGCTTCGACCAGTTCGAAGAGAGCTTTTTAGCTTTTTTTTGGGGAAAATCGAGACAACAACAACTACGGGATTCGTTGAAGAAGCACAGATATGTGCCAGGACGGTCATGCAGTATAACGGAATACTTTGTGAAACAAATGGGTAAAGTAAGAACATTACAAACGTCCAGGACATCGGAGGAACAAATAGAACATTTGCTACAGCAATTCCCATCTACTGTTTACTCGGCATGGGTATCGCATCCAGATAAGTCCATGCAAGGTACCATCAAGTTCTTGAAGAATCAGGAACTTGTTGAGTCCATAAGGGTCAAGGAAGAAGGAGGCCTCTCGCACAAAACCCGAAGGCAAGAATTGTCACCATATCACCGACCAGGGACAAGTGCTATTAATGCCGTCGTGTCAAACTTCACCGAGCCACCACCAATCCTATCTCCTAGTACCAATCCTCGTCCAAAGACAGCCACCTACCAATCAAACAAATCTAACAAGCAGAGGTCGGGAAATGCCAGCTGGACGAACTAAGGGGATGCGTTCGTCCTGATATCTCACGATTGTTCCCCAAAATATTATCTTTTGTGCCCATTACGTTTGTGAAAGAGGGTATATGTGTGAGTCAGGGAGAGGATACTGAATGTCTGTTGAAACCAAACCAGCCACCAATTAGTCTGGAAAGATTAGCTTCAGTTTATAGTAAGGGGTACGATATCTTGTGTAGACAGGGTTGGAAATTTGGAATGGGTTTAGGAAAGGGAGGTCAAGGTATGAAAACGGCTTTGGCGATAGGCTGTGAAAGAATGGGAATGAATGTTGCAACTATGTGTAATGGGGGAGAGGATGGTATGAATGCAGGGCGCAAGAATGGGTTACCGCACATTGTGATTGTATGTTATGGTGTGGAACTGATTGCTTTGTTGGATAGTGGTAGTGAGGTCACTTGCATAAATGAAGAAAGGTATCTTGCGTTGAGAGAACTGGTCGACTTTCCGGTACTGCCAGTTTCAGGTACCAAGATCAAGACTGCATTGGGGCATAGCAGCGATCGAATCAAGTTTCAGGTGCTGATTGAGTTCACAATTGAGGGTACACATCAGGTGTTCACCCAGGTAGCTTTGGTAATAAAAAATCTAATTAGGCCAGTAATATTAGGTGTTGATTGGATTGAGAGCGTGAGAGGTAGCTTGAACTTGGAAGGGAGAGTGTTATGTATGAATGTGAGAGGTAGCGAGAAACGAGTGAATTTTGTCCCTAGTGGTCGGGTAGCCGAACTGAACTGTCATCTTTCACTGTATCCAGTAACCACATGTGCGATTGAAGGAGTAGCTGTTCCTCGGGAGAGACTGTTGCACGACATCTTGAAACAGAGAGTGCTAGGGACGGGTTTAGAAAGGGTTTATTCGGGTAGGTTGATGAGAATGCTCCTGAAATTTCAAAATGTCTTTAGAGAAAACCCTGGTTTAACATCCAAGTATGTTCACAGGATAGTGATGCAAAACGAAACCCCTTTCTTGCGTAGGCCATATCCCATTCCCCATGTATTGAGGCCGGAGGTTCGTGCTGCGCTACAGCAAATGTTGGAGATGGGCATCATAAAGCGTGAGCCGTCCCCGTATGCAAGTCCCATGACTGTTGTTCGAAAGAAGGATGGAAGTGTGCGTGTGTGCTTAGATGCTAGGTGGTTAAATTCACAGATGGTTTCAGATACCGAGTCACCCAGATCCCCCGAAGACATTTTCCAGTCTTTCGAAAATGTTAACTGTATTTCAACCATAGACCTTCGCTCTTCATTTTGGCAAATTCCATTAGAAGCTGATAGTACCAAGTACACGGCATTTCTGTTTGAGGGAAAGTCATACACTTACCAGGTTCTCCCTTTTGGTTTAAAAACATCAACGGCCTCATTTAGTAGGGGAATGGACATCATCCTAGGTCCCGAGGTTAGGGAATACACAGTCGTTTATGTAGATGACTTGTTGGTTGTATCCGGGTCAATAGAAGAACACTTGTTTCATTTAGAACAAGTTATAACCAGATTAGCTGATGCCAATATGACAATTAACTTGGAAAAGACCCAATTCTTCCGTAGAGAAGTCAAATTTCTGGGGCATATATTATCATCAGATGGGGTGTCAACAGATCCAGAGAAGGTTGAATCGATACAATCTTTCACTAGCCCAACCTCTGTTAAACAACTGAGGGCATTCATTGGCCTTTGCAGCTATTATAGGCGCTTTGTTTTAAAATACAGCCACATTATCGCTCCGCTCACTAAGTTGTTGAAGAAGGGGGTTAGGTGGTCATGGGGTGTGAATGAGCAGAAGTGCTTTGAAGCGGCTAAGCTGTTGTTTCTGGAGACGGTTATGCTGAGATTCCCAGATTTTAGGAAAGACTTTTATCTCCAAACGGATGCATCTGATGTCGCATTAGGGGTGGTTGTGTACCAATTGCAAGGGGATGGGAGTGAGCATGGTGTTATTGGATTTGCTAGTCGTGTGTTACGAGGTGCGGAATGTTTTTATACAGTTACTGAAAAGGAACTACTTGCAATTGTTTTTGGTCTTCAGAAATTTCGATCTGTTTTGTTAGGTAATAAGATAATTATTAGGACGGATCATTTCGCTCTGAAATTTCTGAAGCAGTGTAGATTGTTGAATGACCGATTGACTCGATGGATGATGCTTCTGAATGAGTTTGACTTTGAGGTAGAACATGTGAAGGGTTGCGAGAATGTAGTGGCGGATACGTTGTCAAGGTATCCCCATGAGGGAATGAGTCAGATAATTGGGGTGCACAATCAACCGGTAGTCGCTTCTCAAGAAAAAGAATGTTTAGTTGCGTTGTTTGAAACCATAGAATGGGAGGATTTGGAAGTTTCGTTTGAGCAAATAGAGAAAGCTCAACGTGAGGATGATTCGTTGGGGAGAATGTATGAACGGGTTTCTGAGAGTGCGTGGAATGAAGTGTCAGTTGGTAGAGGCAGGTTTCGGTTCAGGTTAGTGGGGGGGGTACTATTATGTGTAGATTCGCGGTCAGGGAAAAACAGAATCGCGTTGCCTGAATGTTTGGTGCGAAAGGTAATTATGTGTGTTCACCAGTTATATGGTCACTTTGGGACCTCAAAGGTGTATAAGATTATGCATGATAGTTTCCATTTCAGAAAGATGTTCATGAGAATAAAAGGTATGGTGAGAGCGTGTGATGTATGTCAGAAAGTCAAATATCCAAGTCGTTATCTGATAGGCCCCATGAATCCAATTGTAGTTGAAAATCCCGGTGATCTAGTAACGGTTGATTACTATGGTCCGCTACCACAGAGTCGGGGAAGGTTTACGTACATCTTCGTGGTCATCGATTCATTTTCAAAATTTGTGAAACTCTATCCGCTACGTAAAGCACAGGCAAGAATATCGGCTCGGAAGATCTTAGAGGATTTTTCAACCATCATCAAGCCGAAAACTATACTGAGTGATCATGGATCACAATTTATCTCCAAACATTGGAAGTCTGTGCTGCAAAGGGAAGGTATTCGGGTCACATATTCTTCGATTCGACACCCAGGGTCAAATCCAACTGAGCGAGTGATGAAGGAACTGGGGCGCTTGTTCAGAACATATTGTCAGGGATCACACTCGGGATGGGCACCACACCTACCCAACATTGAGTCACTTTTTAATTGCACGCCACACCTGTCAACCAAGTATTCCCCTTATGAAATCCTGCATGGGCAGAACCCACCCAACCGCTTGCTTGATTTGTTAGAACGTTTTATCCCACCTCGACCGGCATTAACTATTGGACAGATTAGAGAAAATGTTAGAAGGAACCTGAATCGAGCAGGTGAAATAAGAAGAAAAGGCTTCAAGAGCTACCAAGATCGTTTCGAAGTTGGCAGCCTGGTCCTACTACGGGAACAGAACATTTCGGATGCAGCTCGAAACATTGTTGCCAAATTTTGTCCACTTTATTCTGGTCCTTATAGAGTTACCGCCAATCCTAATCCCAATGTTTATACGTTAATGGATGTGACCACTGGTCGTCGAAAGGGTAATTATAACATCAATAATCTCAAATTTTACTTTTCAGCAATGGAGGTGTGATCAGAAGGTGCATCACACCAATGATCTAGTGGGTGGGTTTGTTTGTCTAACTAAGGGGTGGATTATAATTTAGTGTTTGGGGGCGTGGGGCGGCCTTAGGGAACAAGTACACAATGGATGCTGGACATGGATTCAGACTAAGAGGACGAAAGAACTCATCGAAATTTAAGGTGCAGTATTGCGTACGATATTACGGTTGTGTGTATGTGGTTGAATGTGGTGTAGAAGTTGAGGTTGAAGTAATATGATTATAAAGCTAGCTATTCACACTTGTTATAATAAATATCATGAGCAAGTCAAATAAAGAGTTGGAAAGATAAATTGAATAAGGCACGATATTGTTTGTTTTTTTTTTGTTCCATGTGCCGGCGAATTGGACGAATTCATAAGTAACAAGGCGCTAGCCAGACGGTGGATTCAGCCAAGGGCGTTGTACAACCAACTTGGAAACGTTTGATTGAATGGATCAACTAGGAGGTGGAACACAATTCAAAAAGGGTTAACGTACGAGAGTGGTGGTGGTGTTCGATCTAAATGGAATTGTTCGTTGGACATGTTTGGAAGACAGCTCACATGGAATGGTTCAAGTAATCAAGATCGTTACTGTTCAATGAGATATATGGCCATCAAGCACTATGGTGATGGAATGGTTGCATAAAGTTAATTGTGACCATTGATGAAAATTGTTGATTGTATTGATTCTGGTTCAGAAGGCAGATGCAATAATTTTGATATCTGAGAGAAGATGGCTACGATAACTTCACACTTATGAAGCAAACATCACGAGAAGTTCTATTTGGTTGTCTTCAAGCCTGAAAATGCTTCGATGGTAGTAGAAGAAAGAAACAAATTAATATCATCCATGTCGTGAAAGGTTTCCCAGCTCTCGTGTTACTCGTTAGACAAACCTTTGGGGGCGTTCTGTAATGATATAAATGTAATTTGTATCTTGCGCCAAACGGACTATCTTATTTTGCCGTCCGATGTGTATGATTTAAGTCCGGTGTAGAAATTATGGGAGAAGAGACACCGCGGCAGTTTGGAAGACGCGCGCAGAAGAAAGGTCGATCGGCGATCGTAGGAAGCTCTCTTACGATCAAACAGCGAGGCAGTTTAGACGTAATTTTAAAAAGCTAGTTAGATTTTCTTAAGATAAAGTCAATATTCTGATAGTGTTCTTTTGTTTGTTCTGTACTTATCGTCTGTCAACACATCTAAATTTTGGTAAATTACGTTTACATTTATTCTTATAATCAAAGGTATGAATTCTCGTGTTACTCGATTTAAATCACTATGATTGATTGAATTATAAGTTTTACAATTGACTAGAACTAATATAGGGCGCCCTAAACCAGCCAAAATATAAGGCGCATTAAAGGTTCAGTAATAGGATCACGCAAAAACTATATGTATCGTAATCGATTCTATGATGTCAGTGTAAAACTTGGGGTTAACCAATGTAATGACGCGCGGCAATATGTAGCTGAGCACGAGATTCCATCCTTTGATTTCTAATGGGGGGATTTTCATCCGTTATGTTACTATTATATATTGAAGGACTCGATAGAATGCCGATACCATTCGACTCGTATCCTGAATCACAATTATTTATTATTATAAAACTGTATACAAATAACATGTTATAAAGGTACTGTGTGAACAAAACAAATTAGGTATAATATTAAATCCTATGTAAACTTAACCCACATATATGAGTTGACACATGATAGACAAATAATCACAATTTACATGCTAACTACCTGATGTGAAATACATCAAACTAGCAAAATGTTAAGTGTATTAAATTAATTATTATAATGTCGAACAGACGAAATCACAAAGTGTATGTTTACTACCTCATGGAACGCCCATGTAAGAAACATAAATAACAAATTATAATAATGTCGAACCGACAAATGTAACAAATATAATTATCAAACGATAAACCTTCTGAACCAGATTTATGTGTTTAATTGTGTCTTAGTTCAATCTTACTATTTCAGGACTCGCCAGCTATGTTCAGGTTAACTTTTGTGTACGAGAAGCATTACGAGATGGGGTTGTAGTATTTTCGGTCGGCTCGCTGTGTGCACACGAGGGGTCCTATTACTAGACGATACGGTATTTTCGGGTTGATGGCCATCACACGTTGCGCTTAGGAGGTTAGGTTTAGATACACGGTGTAGGAAAATGGGGGGAGATTTGAATCGACGTTTTAATACTACAATATATGACAATAAAAAAGAAAAGGAAAGAGAGAACCACTTACACAAATATAATCTTTATAATCCCTTTTTTTCTCCTTAGTCCGTGTAACGCTCACCTCACTGAAACTTTCACCACATGAACGCACAAGGAAAGAACACAGAAGTAAAACACTATTACAAAAAAAAAAAGAACACACAAAAAAATGAAAATACGGACTCGCGAAAAGCAAGGCCACGGCGCGGAAGGAAGACTCTGGTTTTTTTGTGTGCCGTTTCCTTGGTTTTTATACACCTGCTATTATCTTAAGTGTACTAAGAAATTATCTATTATTGATTAATGTGTGGAAAGTTTCTTGAGGATTTCGATCTTTTCATCCCTTGTTTGAGTGCTTCCAAAAATGTGTATAAACAGTTAAATTACTTCCCGTGTTTAATAATGTAACATTAATTATAATCTTTTTGGGTGCACTGATTTACAATAATCTACTCTGAACACATATTTACTGTAAACAATAGAAGTCCGACTTTAGAGCTTCTGTTCATACATGAAATTTACACCCTTGATAAGAATTTTTATCAAGTGCGTGTTTACAGGTCTGGATTCAAAGTATATTAAAAAAAGTTCAAAAAATAAAACAAGGATTAAAATTGGACATAAGGCGCTAACAAAGAAGTCATCACGGGAATGATCAAAAATTATAAAAAAAAGATTAAAAAAAAAGTAGAGAGGTGTGCGGGTTACTACAAAAGTAAGGTTTTGCAGAGAGAAGTGATATGGAAGATGAAGGTCGACGGACAGATTGTTAAGCGGTTGTGATTATAAAATTTTGATTGTAATTGGCAATCCCCTTGAGGTCAATCAATTTAATAATAAAACAAAAACACTTTCCTCAAGATCAATTTTATATTTATGGACTAGTTTCGGCCATTAGCCTTCATCAGCATATCTAAAAGAAAACAACAACATTTACAGAGGTTCCAACATTACATGGTTGCTGTTAGATTGGCTTGAACGGCTGCGTCGATTTCTTCAATGTGGTCCAGGTCAATGTTGTTGGTATTTGGTGAACATTTCAATTCCAAGGCATCCGCGAAGGCTTCTTTTCTAGGTCCGTAATGGCTTGACTTTATAGAGTAGTTAGTGCTGGAATTGACGTTTCCACATTTTGTAGGGCTCGCACCATTTGCCATGCTTAATTATCCTCACAATTGAGAGAATCTATTTTTGCTGACCATGCGTCGTTGTGGTGATCTGATAATTTTTTTGAAACCTCGACCTTGAGTTTGTTTGCCTTGTGACGATCATTCCAAGGTTCCAAATGCGGTGAGCCAGCTTCTCCGCTTTCCTCTTCGCCCTGATGAGGATTTTGATTGATAGATTTTGGTAGAATGTCTCTGTTGTCTGGCGCAATGGATGTGTGGGTGGCAAATTCGATTAAAAATGTCATCTCGGCTTCGAATTTTACTGCCTATGTGTCCAATTCCTCGGCGTTCTTTAAGATAGGGATGGGGCCCATATTACTATGGGTAGTGGTCTGATGTGAGTGCTGTGGCCGTTTTCAGTTGGTGCGGTAGTGATGTGTTTTTGAAAATTGCGATATCCAGCACATCCTCGCTGGTGGGGCCCTGTGTGGCCTTGTGTGTGGGTTCGATTGGGACGTCCACGGTGAGATCTAATTGGTCGGCCAGGCTTCTGAGTTTGCGGCCTGCGGTGTTCGTTTTCCTTGAATGCCAGGTTGGGTGTTTGGTATTCAGATCTTCGGCTATTATTTTGGGGGCTGGGCCGCGTAGCATTTTTTGGATGTCGACTTCTGGAAGTTGTGCTTGGGGGGCACTGTAAACCGCTGAAAGTTGTAAATTACCTTGGTTTTTTATTGGTATATGCAGATGGTGGTGACTTCAATTTGGGCGAGGTCGCTCCTGGTTACCTCGTGGTGTTGTAGGCATCTTTTGACATATATTGCCGTGCCTCCGCCATTTCCAGCTGGTCGTCATTTCTATAAATGTTATAGTTTGGGAGCTTGGCCTTAATACTAGGTTTGAAGTGGCTTTTATTAATGAAGATTGCATCCAAGTCCTGTTCTTGGGCGAAGTGTAGTAGCTCCAGGCGCTTGGGTACTGTAAGGCCGTTGGCATTCCAGTATGCGATTCTGAGTTGAGCCGGGATTTTTCTGGGTTTTGTAGACATTAGTAGGTTGTCCATTTACTTTGGGTGGTTGGTGTGGGGCGTTTAGTTTCCGGCTGTTTGTTGGCATCTTGATACGTAGTCGAGGAATGCCTGGGGGTCTCCGATTGTAGCGATGAGCGTGTCGTATGCGCTGGCAAAGGCTTTGGTGGTTTCATCATCTAGGACTGCGGGGGTGGTTGTGGGCGTAGCTGGTGATGTAAAGCCAGGTGGTATTGGAACTGGGTTGGCCATTAGTGGAGGTGGTTGAACGTGTGTTCTGCCGGCGTATGATAGTTCATGCATTTCCGATCTACTTGCTTCGATACGATCAAATTTGAAATCTTCCTATTTTATTTAGCTATTTAATTATTGCTTTAATCTTAGCGGTACCCCGTCGCGACATTATAGCGCTATTTCAACGAGCAAAGCTTATCGTGCATCGAATTTGATGGCTCAGCGATAGGTATTATTTTTGACATTTTAAATGTTCGCATTTCAACAATAGGTACTGTTTTTGACTTTTTAAATGTTTTCTTTTCAACAATAGGTATTACTTTTAACTTTTTCAATGTTTGCTTTTCTTTTTTGTTTTGTTTTTTTTGTGGACTATTTTGTTTTGTTTTTATTTTTTGCGTTGGGGGTTTTTTAAATTTTTAATTTATTATAAAATTGAAAACTTATTCTAATTTGAAGGCGGTTTGTTACAAAAATCAACATTCGATTAAGGTCTTATTTGTATTTGTAATTATTACGTCTTATGTAGGCGAGACTGGGGATGGTTTGGACACTTTTTACGTTTTATTATTTTTATTTTTTTCCAAAGAAGTTAGGCGATTATTTTATTTACTAAACTTTAGGGTAGATAGTTTAAGATTATTAACCTTGATAATTGATATAGACTTCTAAGATTCAATAGTTTTTCCAGAATTCAGTCACAAAGTAAACCTTAATTTTGTCCAAAGTATCCCGAGGTACTGGGATACAGTGGACATTGCCCGGGGATACAATGGACAATACTAAAAAACTAAATTATGGGCAATATTATATAATATTATAATTCAATTTTAAAAATTATTACGAAAATTTTAATTGAACAATATTATATTTCAAAAGCAAACTAACTGGATGATTATAGTTCTACCTTAAATAAATTTTTCTTTGCTTTTCCCTTTCTTTGCTTTCATTTGTTTATAATTAGTAGTATATCTTTAAACTCGAAAAACATTAGTACCCCTCCTTCGGCAGTCTAGTAAAAGGTATGGGATACATTGCATCCCACAAAAAAAATTTTAAAGTTAAGAAAATTTATACAATACAAGCATTCATTTTTATGAATTAACTATCGACATACCTATAAGACTTCACTTTTCACCTACAAATTAAAAAAATTACAAAAAAATCTGCTTAAATAATTGAAAATCCAGTCACTATGTAAACTTACAACTGAGAGGTTGAAAACAAACTATGCTATCTAAAAACTTCCGATGATAGTATAGCGTCGATTTCTCTCTCCTGTCAGCTGTTTACAGTGGTACTAACATAATACTATAAGACATGTACAGCAACAAAATCACTAACAAGGTCTAAAATTAACAGAAAAAAGTAATTCATAAAAATATTTGTCACAATGGGGTGACTTTGTGACGCCAATAGCTTTCCATACATACACAAAGTCGGCATTGGCCGGTGTACCCTAATAATAACACTAATCGACCAAAAATGCTTTATTTCACGAAACTTTGCTATAAATTTGAGAAATTTCAAATTTTCAAACAAGTATTCCTAACTGCGTGTTAGGAACAGAGTATCCATTATAATTCCCAAGTATTCACCGAACGTCTATCCTCAGGTTTTATTCCTCTACATGATGTGAAATTTACTTTTTGTTTTTTTTTGGTTCAATATCAGATTGTTTGATGTAAACCAATTTACTACTTCAGTTTCTCTTTCTTTGGCCTCTGCCAAAGTACTGTTTGCTTTCTATTCTGTAAATAAGATTAAATTATTTCAATTAAGAATTTCCTCTGAATCAATGTTGAATTTTTTTCAAGAATATGTCATGTTCCATCATATCAAATGCCTTTGTTAGATCATAAAATGTTGCTTGGCATTTCAGTTTGTTTCCCCACATTTCATATATTGACGATGTAGCTTTAAAATTGCATCAAGTGGTATTTTTCCTTGTTTGTAACCAAATTGTTGTTTAGAGAAGATTTCTCTTTTTTGTAAAAAGTTTACAAAGCGACTATACAAGATTTTTTCAAACACTTTAGACAGTGACTCCATTAACATAATAAATTATCTTGATAGTTGACGTACTGCCATTAACAAAACCATTGCAATAAAAAAATGAAAGAAATTACAGTGCATAAAGATATATTTTAAGTCTTCATGTACAAGCAATATTACATAATCCGTATAATTAATTATAATATAACCCTACAGATTAATGGGAGTCAGCGATACCCATGGAGCGCTTATGCTATGCACAACTTAAATGTGCCGCATATCAAACACTACAATTATACAAGTAATAAAGAAACAAATTATATAAATAGAGAACAAATATTAAAATCACGTATTTATCATCATTTGACCTTATCGCCAATCCCTTAAAACCACTGCACAACTACTACATTATATAGTTTAAAAAAAATTTATATGTCTAACTTGAATTGGATCAGTTCAACTTATTTGCCACTATCGAAACTGATTTTCATCATATCGAAAATTGCTATAAAACTTAAACGAGTAACGTAGTCACAGTAATATTAAACTATAAGCGGTTATCAAAACAAATGAGACATGCAAATATGTACTACAAGAAGGATAATTCCAACAGGTAATATATGTCAGAAAACATTTTCCAATATCATTTTCAATAACTCCAGTTGTTAGCTTGGGTAGACAGAGCGACATTACTTTGTGTGTGAGTTTATAATAATAATAATAATGATAATAATAGTAGTAGTATATATTATTGGGTACAAAATATGAACATAACTACAATGAAATGCTACTATAAAACTTGTATCCCAAATATGACAAAGATAGAAAGCTAATTTCAAGATAAATGGACTCAAAAACGCTTATAGTACCAAAATTGTCTAGATTCACAAAATTACTGGTTCCACTTTGTCCATCCCTAAAACATACATATTAATACTTATTTATTTTTTATACCAATATTTACATACGTGTGGTTTATCTGGCAATTCAGTCATATTAGAACGAGGTCCTTCCCACTGTGGTTCATTTGGAATAAAATCATGTGCACGCATACCAGGCAATTGTTGTTGTGGATGGTGTTGAGGTTGATGTTGCTGTTGTTGATGTAAAAGGTAAGTTGGATAAGCACCGCCAGGATAATTATGAGGATTTTCAATTGGCATTCCATGCTAAATTGCAATTAAAAACTATATTAATCAACGAGAAAAACTAAGTTAGTTCCTAAGAACCATTCAAAAATTATAATTAATTAAAATTGTTAACTCGTGAAACTATATAAAATTAAATTAAAACAAGTTCTATTAATTTAATCTATTATCGTTTAATTAAACTCGTTTTAATTTTTAATTTAATTTTAGATTCAAAACTTAAGCAATCTACTTCTTATGACTTTTTTATTTAAGTATAATACTGCAAAATTGAAATCATTTAAGTACCTGGAAAGAATCCATGGTGTGTGAAATATAATCAGGTTCTAATTGACTTCTTACAGGATGTTGAAATCTATCCATATTTGCATTACCCACCCATTGGCCTCGAACAATTCCTTTCGAATCACTCATCCAATTTTCCATGTTAGGATTCTGCGTCTTTCGTGTTCGTTCAGTTCCAATCGGCTGAGGAGGTTGCTTACGATCTTCTATATAATGCCCTTCGTTTGGATGCAAACTATGAGTGACTTGCAGATTTGGAGACATAGCTGGAGAGCCATTAACATTTCCTAGATCACCAGCATTTTCTAGAATCTCTCCACCAGCAGCTCTGGCAATATTATGAAGAGTCATACCAGCCATTCCACTAATCAAGTCTGCTTGATTGCCAACAAAAGGCGAGGTTATAGGTAATATAGTTGGTAAACGTGGGTGTTGTGCTACACTAGTAGTGGCTCTGTGAAAGCTGTTTATTGATTTTCCTAAATTGTGAAGATTGCTATTACTTGGATTACTAGCTAAGGGATAATTAAACATTGGCTGTTTATTCGACATAAAATGAGCAGAAAAATCTGGAGCTTTAGGATTTAGTCTCGACATACTAACAGATGTTGAGCCTATTTGTGATGCTTGTTGTTGTTGAGGTTGAGAATAGGCATGATGTTGAATGGGATTGGTTTGATAAGGTAATAAATGTTGTTGACTATCAGACACTGGCATATTTAACATATTAGTAGCTGAAACTTCTTGGAAACCAGTCGATCCTGTTTTGTATAAATTATTTTCGGAATGTACTAAATGAGCCATTGAACGTGAACTTCCTATATCGCCACCAGCAAAGTACAAATTATGAGAAATATCAGATGGATTTGATGGCACAGAATTTCTATTATGTAAAAGTGTACCAATTGGTGGTAATTGCTGATTTTTATGTTGTTCTTGATAACCCGAATAAGATGACACTGCCACAATAGGTAAATTAGGAGGCGTTGAACTTGCAGTTTTTGATGAAACAGGAGAGCACATTGTTGTACCTCTATAACCAGGCGCTTTCGATGCATCAACCTGCATTGGACGATCGCTTTCTGCAAATGTAGTTGTGGCAGGAGAGTGAGAAGTATTTCCACCGGTTATAGCTGCAAAATTAATTGGTTTCAAAGAATCGTTTTCTTGTTTCCATGTGGGTTGTTGCAACATGGAATTAAAAAGTGAATATTCTTGAGTTCCACCTTTGTTCATTGAAATTGAAGAGCTTAATTCATTATGTGAAGAAATGGATGGAATTAAATTTGGCTGACTGCTTGTGGGTGGAGTGTGAGTTTGTCTAGATACAATTTGGATGTTGTCGTCAGTACTGCTGGATATGTTAGACAAATGAGACGAAGTGCTACTAGAGCTATTACTAAATGGAGGATGTTTACCAGGTGCTTGAAAATGTTGCATATTAGATGGCACCGAAACAGTAGATGTTGGGCGATGGTGTTTTGGAGAATTTTGAGTGTGCCCTTGTTGGATTGAAGTTGGAATTGTGGGAAGAATATTTGATTGTACAACATTCGAAGATTGAGCTACTCTAGTTTTATGAGATTGCGTGTGAGATGTGGAAACTGGTACTTGGTTTGAAGAAGTAGTTTCTGTCAATTTAGCAGCAAATGTTTGTAAAGCTGTTGCAGTAATAATTTTTGATGTTGACCTTGATGTTGTTACAACAGCTGTAGTATATGAAAGAGTATTTTTTGTATTCGACGTTAACTGTGCAGCAGAGTTTCTTTCCCCTTGTACTGACAGACGTGGAGCTGTACCTCGATTTGAAATTGTAACAATTGCAGCACGTGGCTTCAACACCGATATTGGTCTTGCGGATGATGTGGATGTTAAAGTAGAACAAGTTTTCGACTGAGTTGTCGTCACAGAATTTGTGGTATTACTTGTAGATGAACTTAATGCCTTTCCCGCTTTCTTCGTCTGAAAAAATATAATAAGTTATACCATAAACGAATATGAGTGAGAAGAGTAACAACATAGCAAGTCAAGTTTTCAAAAATACTAAAAAGATTCCGTTTTTATTTGAAGTTCTAGTCACAAAACTAGACAAAGTTCATTAATATAATATAGAGTGTCCCCGGATACACTTTACATAACTTAGGTGGTGATGACGACACCTTTCTAAGAAAAATATTGTCACGAGTCGAAACACTTCCTAAATTACTAATCTTTCCACTAAAGACATGTCCCTTCCTGATAAGAGAATTGACTAGTATAGCTAGTCCTATCCTGTATATTATTAATCAATAGTAGGGGTATGATCGACGGATAGATTTAATTATGAGAAGTGAAGTGACGGGAGTCTCGTGAGTGAGTTTGGGTGATAATCTTCCAACAGCTTGGGCACGAATCCGTCCTTCAACCCCGATCCAGGGTAGGGTAAGTTATTAGTTGTAGTCTATAATTTTAGTTATGTATTTCCAAGATTAACACCCCTATTCTGTAACTTTTTCATTATGATTACGATTCGTTAAGATACGTCAAGTTTGGTTTACGTATTTTTTTGTTGATAAAAACATCTTTTTCTTTGTTTTAAATATGTTGTTTTTCAACCCAGCCTGTTCACAAGTAATTTTTTCGTTATCGTAACGATTTTCATACAGTTCGGTTGTATAAAAAAGTCTAAACAAAATTATTTACCCTAAGTTGACAGTGCAACAGATAAGATGAATTAGAACAAATTTTTCGATATACCCACGGTGCCTATATGATTTGAGTACAACGAATCTTTTTTCGTACTTTGGAGATCGTGAGTTCGATCCTCACAGCGGTCAATATTTTTTTATATAGAATTTTAAATTGATTTCAACGAATTCGTAAAATGCTTAACAAAAGCCTAGAAGCTGTCGTACAATAGTTCGGTCATAACGAATATGATAAAACGAAGGCATTTACGAAAACGTGGTGAAATGAGTAATACTAATAACTGTACAAATGAACTAATACTTTGCCAAAACAGGAAGTGTAGTGAATACCAACTGGACAAATTAACTAATATTTTGACGTAATGAATCATCAAGATGTATCGAATGTTACAGAATAGAAGAGTTTATACTTAAAAACTACTTATTTAATTATAACACGTAATTGTTTAAATATTATGTCCTGAGTACATAAAACCTGGGTAGAGAAAAAACATGTTTAAAACAAAAATAGATATTTTCGATACAAGTTAGGAAAACTAACATTTTTACTAGATAATCCTATGTATTTTGTATTTTTATTATTTCGTTTAATTTAAAATGTTTTGAAAAAAATAAAAAAGCTAGTAGTGAATAACAATCGAATCAAAAATCTCCTCTATTAGATGGTGTACAACTTCTTTGGTAAACCAAAATCTCGGTATAAATTCTTCGTCGTTCCATTTTAAATTTTTTTTCGTTTTTCTAAATCTTTGTGGTTATCTAGACAATACCACTAAACTAACTAATTCCAGAAAATCTTCGTCATCCGTTAATTCGTTTAAATTATCTCGTAATGACATTACTGATAAATTTAAACTGTCACTATTTTATAGCAATGACACTTGAACTTGCTTTTTATTTATTTTTATTTATTTATTGCAAGCAAATTAATGACGACCTAACGATAATTATTATAATTTTGCAGTTTAATATAACATTAAGATATTTCATTAGATAATTATTATACGTGACCAATCCTCAGCAATCGATTTCCTATCGGATTCTATTTTTATTTCATCGAAAACGTCTAATGGGGATGCCAACAAAGAAAATTTTCAAAAAATTAAATAATTTTTATTGAAAAAACTAGAAGTGACCTAACGTTAAAACCTAGTGACCTTTCAAGACCTAACGATTCCATATTTTTTTATATTCAAATTTGGGGATGGGAGGCCAACTTCACGAAGGTCACTTTACACCCGACTTTTACCCCGAGGGTAATTTTTGGCTTTGGCTACGCCTCGTGCAAACAAACCTTTACCCTCAGGCCGAAAAAGGATCACTTTATTCACTTGGTGCATAATGTAGAGTAGCATCGACAGAAGTGGGCCACACTTTGGTTTTCAGGCTATAGAATGTTCAAAAAATTAAATTTTTGAACAGTAATTGCGTCTATTTGTAGAGAGAAGGTTTATGTAACTTTCGGCACACACATATTTTAAAATTTTTAATTTTAACATATTGTTTTTCATCGTTAAGTAAAAAAAGAGAAATTTGGGATTTCACGATTTTGCAGACAGAAGTGGGCCACCAAAGTTTTACAGCTAAAATAAGTAAAAGGATCAAGCACTATGATTTTTTATGTTAAATAATTAATTTTTCAAATAAATCGTATAATAAAAACCAATTTTCATGTGTTATATTGCTTATTATATTGCCTCTAAAATACCCAAAAAAATTTAAAAATTGATGATGTCAAAAATGGTTATTTGGTTAATTTTGGTTAACCAACGCAATACGTTGAAAAGATGTTTTTTACGCAATATCATTGGTTAACCCAAAGTTTTTGGTTTAAACTGCAACTGAACTACTGGGCCTAAATGTCGAAACAGAACGTCAATGCAGTGGCCCACTTCTGTCTGCAAAGAATGGCTCACTTCTATCCACAATCATAATTTGACGCAAAATAACGTGGCGAGAACACCACGCGACAATATGCTAAATTCTCTTGAAATATTTGAAGGTCAGGTCTAATACTATAATAAATGCTATTTATCTGATTGAATTCAATGAAAAATTTATGCAAATCACTATAACTCTCACAATGAGAAAAAAGGAAAAAGTATATATTTTTGGCACTAATTGCTGGAGAACACAAATGTACGTCTTCCCGCTTCAATAGCTACTGAAAACTGAGGTCCTGTCGAAAAACGAAAAAAAAAATTTGGTTGGCAGCCATGACACTTGCAAAACCAAAAATAGCGGGTGGCCCACTTCTCACGGTGGCCCACTTCTGTCGATGCTACTCTACTATTTTTGGTCTTAAGCGGCAATGTTTTGCTTTTACTCATGCTTATTATTTTATTTTAGTGCTTATTTCATTTGTCTTTTAAATTCTTGTTAACTAAGGTACCTGCGGGTATTAAAGCCTAAGTAAAAAAAATCGTATTATAAATAGAAGTAAGCGATCAAGACTATAATCACACATGTATTAAAACACGAAGAAATCGCCGTAAAGACTTGGTAGCACATTAACTCACCCTCCGAGCAAGTGTCATATCAAACATTGTGAGAGACGGTCGCGTGGCGCAATTTTATAAAAATAGGCTCCAATAAACCGTATGTATTTGTTGTAATATTATACTTAGCTACTTGCATTTGCTGTCCGTTTCTCTGTTATTAAACGTTGTCCCATCCTACCGAATTGAATGATCTATCGTGGCTCAAATTTAATTAATTTCGGTTTTCATACGAACGGTGCTCCGCGGATATTAAGGCCTATAAAATTTTACTGTAGGCCTAATTAAGTGAATTGGTACTGTCATGCCTGTGAAGAAGACAGGGTGGATATGAGGCAATATTTGCAATTCTTCAAATGGTATCATGAAGAGTGCGTCGGTTTGTCAGTAGAAGATACAGGTGATTTCCAGGTCTTTGATGGATATTAGACGAGGCAATTTAGTTTGTTTTCTAAGAGTTTTCTATTGTTAATTAAGTTTTCTATTATTGCTTTTGTTTGATGATTAAACTCAAATACCAAATTGTAAAGTTGATTGTTGACTGATCAACAAGATATTGATTTTAACATATGTTTAAGCAGTAGGCTTTACTATTTAAAAAAAAGTTAAATATTGCATTAGTTTAGAGCAAAAGTTACCATTTTTTGTTTAAATTTCGTAGTAATATAATTTTATGACTGATAACTAATAAAACTAATTGATTATATTGGATATTTTTTAGGTACCCGCAGGTACCTTACTTAGGATATGTTTATGTTCTAGCTGTGATAAGTGCTAAAAGCTGAGATACTAGCGAAGCAGAGAAAAGCAATACGCGACTGTTTATGCTGTAGCAGAGCGCAAGCCACTGTTAATTGATAAAACAGCGATTAGAGCTAATATTTCTTCGCTCTGATCTCTTATCACAGCTCCAACATAAACGTACCCTAAAATGTGATTTTTCCACTTCCTTTATTTTAACTGAATTAAATAGATTTTATTACGCTGATTTAGTGATTTCAGTCAGCTTTTCCGTTTTGTTTATCTGGTATTGCCAGATTGTAACGTGTCAAAATTAATTTTGACCGTTTCAATTCTGTTTCAAGCTAAGCCGCTGGATCGCTTTAGTTTTTGAAAATATGTGTGGTTTAGATAAGCGCCATTACACGGAAATTTCGCAAGGAATGGACGTGCAATCTTGGTGTTTGTCCATTTTTAGTTTCTATTTGTTTTAATTTTGCCGGATTAACGGGTAAATATAGTATTTTCTTTCAAATTAATTTGTTTAACAAATTATTTTTAGCACCCAGGTTACTGGTAGTTCGTTATAATAATTATTCGTATTTGGTTTCTTATCAATTCATATTTTTGTCGTCGTAAAATGGAGGTTTATCCAGTTTGGAAATCTTTTCTTATCCACCATATGGTTACCGCTTTACGATGACGATATTTTAATCCATCACTTGTGGGAAGATTTGGGGTTGATGAAATTTTTAATATTACGTTGGTGCGAAGAATGGTTTATTTTACCCTTTTTGATTTTGATGGTTGTTTTATTGTTCACAAGAGGATGTTTCCTTGTGAAGTGTTTATACCGAATGGGTCAAAATATCATTTCAAGTTGGAGAGCCAAACTTTGCAGATTTTCCTATTTTTACCATCTTTATATCTTGGGATGTCAAACCTCACCTTTCAAGCAGATGATTAGATTTGAAGATGCTTCTGTGAAGATTAATTGATATATAGTCACACTTACTCTTTTGATGGGTCTTGGAACTGGCAGGCATGTTGATTTTTCAATGAGTATTTTGTGTTCTCTATTTTGTAGACTTTCATTCCTGGATGGTAGTTCCAATTGAATGATGAAGTAATGTTGTTGATTTCGAAAGGTCCCGACGGAGGAAATATACTTGCCGAGTCGCGAAATTGGTGGTACTGCATTCAGGGTAAGTCTGATAGAGATGCATATTGCATATATACTTATTTATTGATGATGTTGTGTGCCAGGTTCTATTTTGAGTCAATGATCCCGAGTATTTAAAATTCGGTGTGCGATTAATCTTTGCTGGAGCATAACTTCGTTTTTGTTGAGTTATCTTCTTCAAGGATACTCAACTGAATTTTTTTTTGACTGAGTTTACCCTTTAGGTAGATGTCACTTCTTCATATTTGCAATTTTTAAAATTTTTGTTTCCTAGTACATAGTCCTCAATTACTACGTGCTAGTTTTACTTGCTCATTATG
The DNA here is from genome assembly GCA_963170105.1 of Cantharis lateralis. Taxonomy (NCBI): domain Eukaryota; kingdom Metazoa; phylum Arthropoda; class Insecta; order Coleoptera; family Cantharidae; genus Cantharis; species Cantharis lateralis. The sequence continues at coordinate 20,454,704 of OY720629.1, forward strand.
TGTATGTTTTATGTTTTACTCTTAATTTAGTGAATTAATTAAACATGTCGACCTCAACTATTTTTTTTCTATCTTTGTTTATACAATAAATCGACTCTTCACTACTTGTTAGTTTTATTTGTATTAACTGGCGTCCACTATAACATCATTATTTCCATTTGGCTGAGATGAGATCGGAGTATGTTAAGGACCTAATGGAACCGAATTCACGATGTTTTCCGACCCACGCTCTCAAGAACTGAGTTTTAGGTAACAAAGCTAGCTAACGCGTAAAGACCATCTACGGTTAAGCAACAAGCAAGTGGCTTTTGTAGCGAAACTTGAGCAGTTTGCGGTACAAGATACAACTTTTTTTGTATTAAGCTAAAAATAAAAGGTGAACGAAATGATTTGGATGAAAATCATATTTTTTTAAGAGCATTGAAAATCAAAAAGTTTCAAAACAAACGATCCGATTGGTGCATCCTCGCAATGTTATAGATATTTAAAAAAAATATTTCAAAAAGGGATGGTCGAAAATATTTGAAAAAAATCAAGAACGAGTATTACATCGACTATTCTGCAGGGAATGCATGGCCCATACCATGGTCAAACTGGCCGAAAACTCATTTGCATTATATAAATAAAATATCTAAATGTTGTAATAATAATTGATAACTAACGAAAACAATTTAAAAAGTTAATATCAAATTATCAAAAAGAGATTGTTTCTACTAACTAGTGGTTCAAGGGTTTGACTACCAGTTACTAGATATTTCATTAATCGACTTAACTGTAGTAGAACCTTGTTTATCCGTGGTAATGACGGAGAGGGGTCGCACGGATAAATGAAAATCACGGTTAATCGAGACATTTTATTTAATATTTATTGTGTGTTTACTGCATCATTACATACATATGATTATACATTGTCATAATTGTACGTTATCAGGGCTTGAAATATGCAGTAATAATCAGCTTTTGTTTTTTGCGGTTAATCGCAAACACGGATAATCGCAACATGCTTAATCGAGATTCTACTGTAGCTGAAGATATACATTGAGCTTCGCAAGTTACTGTCTTATCGTCAGTGACAAATAATGCATTATGCAGATAGATATAATGACTTGAGCTGTTATTATTATTAATATCTGTTATTACCAAAGAAGAAAAATTGTTAAAATTAATTAAAACCATTATACATATTAAATCTCATAATATAGAATTCTCAGTTGTATTGTAGTGGGTGACAATACTTGTCATATTTTATATTTTTAAGGTAAAAAATTACAGTAATTTTTATTAGACATAGAGACACTCACCCCTAATTGTGTTTTATCCCACAATGTGGTGGTCGTTGAAGTCAGTTTACTTGTTGAAGGTATTAACTGGGAAATATCTGCATCTGTATTATTTATTAAAACTGTTATTAAATTATGGGCAGATTTTGTTGCTTCTAAAACTCCTTTTATAGTAACTATTCTCTCTCCCTGTCCTTTAGATTGTTTTTCTACTTCTATGTGAGCCCCAGTGTGATTTCTTATGGCATTTATAGTGTTACCAGCTCTACCTATCACACGTGAAATTGCATTTGAAGCTACAGATACTTTTTTAATTACTACATCGTTACTGGTAGTGGTAGTTTGAACAGAAGACTTCCGAACTACTTCTTTCCAACCTTCTTCTCGCTTTCCTTGTTGTTTAGGACTAGTCTTTATAGTTAATAAAGCAGGTTCGTTTTCGTATTGCCTGAATAGAAAACAGAAATTTATTATTTTAGTTCAAGCTATTACACTGTATGACAAAATTTTGGTGTTTTAAAAATTGCTCTAGTACTATTACATTTGAGTATCTGTGAAAAATTAATGAGAGATGATAGAACTTTCTATCTGAGCTCAAATGAATATAATAAATACGTACTTCCTTCCCAATACATAACTTAAATTTTAATGTTTTAATGTCGAAGAACATTGTATAAGCTTCTATTTAGGTTTACATAAAAAGCTTCATCATGTTTCCTTATTTTTTTTACAGAAACATGTTATACGCATTTTTAATTCTATTTCTCAAAAATCTGACATGCTGGAGCAATTTAAAGAACAGATTTGCAATCTAATGAAAATGCTGTATCGGAAACAGCTATAGTTATTTAAAAAATTGATGAATATGTAATAAAAATAATGTTAATAAAAGATTTTCTTACAAATGCAATTTCTTATTTCTGGTAGGAACGTATGTTTCGACACCGGTGGCTTCAAAATCATCTCGCTCTGCTGGATGACGTGTAGCTTCATAAACTAAACACTTTTTTGCGCTTCCAGATGACTTAGAACATTTAGGTGTAACAGAATTCGTATCTGTATGTCTTTCTACAACATCTTTAAAATCAGGCGAAGAATGGTCTTTATTAGGTGTTAATACACTAGTAGAGCCACTTGTTCGAACATCTCTATAATTTGTATCGCTCTTATTGGAATGCAAATTGCTGGTATTAGTTGATTTTTTTTTCTTTTTTTCTTTTCGTTTTTCAGTTGTCTTAACATCATTGCTCGAACAACTACCTTGACTATTTGCATCAATTCCACTATCACCTTCTTCTTTATCCACTGGCTCATTACTTGAAGGCAATTCTGAAGTTGAATCTTGAAGGGTATCTAATAAATAAAATAAATACTAAAGTTATAATTTATAATGCATGGCAAAAAATAAATTATTGATATGCAATACTAATTTATAAATATTTAAAATAAGTAAGTCAAATCCGTGGTCCCAGGGAAAAAGGGGATAAGTCGAAAAATTGTATAAAATGAGAAAGTGGTTAACTGACTTCTAATTTCTAAAAAGACGTTTAGTGGTGGCGATTAACCACTAAACACTACTTAATAAAAAACAGGCAGTGATTTGAGACCGCCCGCAGAAGTGAAAACTTAAAACTATGAAATAACAGTGTTTGGTTTTGGATTTTCAAATTAATTGTAGTTTCAAAAGTTCTTAATTTTAAATTAAAATCATATAGGGTTAAGATAACGTTAAGGTGCTAGATCAATAGGCGCTGAGCTAGTGTCAAGTTCAATTCAAAAACCAATTATCGTAGCAATTTGAAATTTTTAGAACATACGAAAAATATGATATTACTTAACATCTCCTATTTTTCATTAATAAAATTAAATATTTAAAAAAAATTTCTCAAATTTTCAATAAAATACTTTTTACAGATCATATAATTCATAAAAATATTTTTTGTCAGTTATATTTTGGTAATTATGTAATAAGATTTTGTTATGTATGATTCCATGTAAAAAGAATCTAGATGTGTAAAATTTAAAATTATTTGAAATTGAATGTATTACACCCAAATGAACAATTACCCAAAATTCTAACATTTTCTACTGTTTTTTTTTTTATATTCCCAACCATATTAGGGGTTGTCCTTTAATCACGTGAGGCTCAAACGGAGGGGGGGGGTTAAATCAATATCACGATCGATCACGTGGGGGGGGGGGATGTTCTGACGATCACGTGTATGTTTTTGTGCAACTGCATGAAATCCCGAGCTAGGGAATTTTTATCTAAAAAGCAACCAAGCAACAATATTTTTTTTGTAAGTCGACTCCGACGCGATTAATCTGGACCAAGAAATAGATATGCAATCTGCATAATATATCTAACATAAGCTATGGTGCAAATATGGCTTTGATACCTCTTACGGTTTCCGAGTTTACCTAGGCCTAACAAACGCAGAAACGATTTTATATATACGTAGAGTCTCGATTATATTAACTCTCAGTTATATGTACAATTAAATTTTTGTATGGGAACTCTATTATATGTACATTAAAAAAAATAGAAAAACTCGATTATATGATCTGTAAAAATATTTTAATATTTTAATATAATAATATTTCGCAGTTTTACTGTTACATTTGCAGTTGTGCAAAATGTATCTTATTACTTATTATTCATACTTGCATTTTATTTGATGTAATTTAAAAAATACGGGAATGGCCCAGTTCGCCGCAGCTGTTTCGCCGCAGACCCGATTTGGAGCGAATACGGTTCGGCGCGAGTACGGTTCGGCGCAAACCCGATTCGGCGCGAGTACCGTTTGGTGCAAACTCGATTTGGCGCGAGTACAATCCGACGAAAACTCGATTCGGCGCGAGTACGGTTTTTGCGTCCCATTTGACGCGGCGTGTCTTTGCGGGTTTGTTAAGCTATTTTCGAAGATTTTTCATTTAATTTTCTGTTTTATTTTCCTCTCTGTATATTACTTAGAAGAAAACCTAAATATTCAAATTTATTACTAATTAAATTCCTGTATACAGAGAAGAAAACCTGAATATTGAAAGTTATTAGATACTAATTAAAATTAATATTTAAATAATTTAATAGCAAAACTTTAATTTTTTTAAAATTATTATTATGCTTTTCATAAAATTAGAATAAGTTTAAGAAACATGGCAATAATCAAATGCATATCCCCTAAATGTTTTGTACAAATGACTTGTTAAGTAACATAAAAATATTCAAACGACACTCACGCCGAACTATACTCGCGACAAATCGGGTCTGCGTCGGACTGTACTTGCGCCGAATTTGTTCTGCGCCAAACCGTTCTTACGCCGGATTGGCCCTGCGCCAAACCATATTCGCGCCGAACTGTACTCGCGTCGGAACAGGTTTGCGTCAAACCGTACTCGCGCCGAATTAGGTCTGCGCCAAAGCGGCTTAGCCAAACTGGGTCAACGTCAAAACATCTGCGCCGAAATGGCTGCGTCGACCTGTACCCGACCCAAAAAATACCCATCAATCTTCTCTCAAACATTGTTTCGCGTTGTGGAATTTATGCGGCAGTGAACCTACACTACATTTTTAATGAAACATGGTACCTCTTAGGAAGGATAGGAAGTGTCTTACCTTTAGAACAAAAGGCAGAAATATTGTCTACAATTATTGATTCCAGTCGTTTTTCTTACTATACATTTTCTATTTCTTTGCACCGTTTCCGAGATGCACAGATTTTAAATAGACTGTAAAAATGTTAATGAAACTAATAAGACTTTATTGTGATTTTAACTGTATCTCGCAAAGAGTGCGACAAAATAGAAAAATACATATAAACGAAATTGAAGGGACAAGGGAATGAAATTTTTAACCAAAAAATGTATTTCCGTAACAGAAATATTTGGTTTAGGTCCAACTTTTACGCTTCCTTCCTTCAAAAGTACGATAGACATCCCTTAAATATTCTGAAAGAGCAAATTTTAAGCTTTCTTATGAGGTGAGGATAAATAAAATTGGTCCAATGGTTACTTCACAATTTAATTATGAAAATCGACTTTATATGGAAATTTTACAAGTTTACCTTCATGTTAGCATTAAAAAGTCATTCTATTGCTGGTACGTGTGCTCTGCCTGTGTCGTGGCAATGCTAGTTTAGGTGGGGATAGTCCAATTTTTATTACCAAGCCTCACAGATCAACGTGGGAAACCGCGTCAGCGTATTTTAACTTGCTTTCTTAACCTCATCGCCAAAACTGCAGACACCAGATGAAGAAGATTAAGGTGCCTACGGCACCAAATGCTACGCATTGTCACTCCGCTACGCTAGGTGGGGATAGAGCGTGTTCAGTCAAGTTCATGCCGTTGGAGTGATAACATCGTTCTAGTTTGTTACTGCATTTTTGAGTGCGTTAGCGAAACGGCGTTTGTAACAATTCACACACCTACCCTCCGTACGCCCTTCAGGCGGCTCCGGGCGGTTTTCCCTGCCCCTGACATTGGCTAATTTAGGATCCCAACCTTCGAATTTCATATTTTATTCGAGGCCCGTGCCCTACGGGGGATGTTTTTAATTTTTTTAATGCTTGTCAAAACGGCTCGGAGCGCTCAAAACAAGGCGGAGCCGAGCGAGAGTTGGCGAAGAGTCAGTTTTGACATGCACAAACACGGTAATCTCGGATCCATGATTTTTGTTAATTTTGGAAAAACTACTAGACCATCCGCAAATTTTATTATTTATATCTACTATATAGACCATTACCTACCACCCAGTGCAAAAATTTCGGCGAAATTCGGAAGCGTAGAACTTGGACCGTCCCCGAAATATTTATATGAGAAAAAAGTCGTCAAAACGTACAAATTACATTGCTAAAGTAGGTACACACGAATATTATCCTCATTATTATATTACAAAATTTAATTAAAATAAAACGAGTTAAACAAACGATAATATTAAAGATTTGTTACGGTTCAATTTTTATTAAAGAAAATTTTAATTATTTTCCAAAAATTTGAAAATAATAATTTGACAAATTTTTATCAGCAATGATAAAAATACACATTTTTCATCTTTGATTTTTGAAATTTTCGAAAGAGTTAATCTATTATCGTTTGTTTAACTCGTTTTATTTTAATTTAATTTTATATATATTTTAACGAGTTAATAATATTAATTAATCATTATTATATTAACTATAATATTATCATCATATTTATTTAAATTTAAGCAGTGCACAGAGAAACATTTTTATTAGTCGAGTCATTTTTTTTTCTATAGTTCAAATGTAATTTGATGTTTTCTATTAATAATATTGTAAATATAATTTAAGCATAACTATAGTATGTAGTATGTGTATAAATATATGATACAAACGAGGATTTTTAATATAAAAGATGATATCCCAGTTATTTGTAAATCTCGATTATAAGGACAGGGCTTGCAAACAATAGTTCATATAAGCAAGACTCTACTGCATATAGTATAGAACTATAGATATTTTGAAAATACCTTTAAAATATTTTTCAATAAAGAATACACGTGATTAAAGGACGACCCCTTAAGTATAACTTATATGCTAATAAATAAAAACATTTTTATTACCTTCGTCATCAAATTTATCAATATCTTCATTTTCCCTACATTTTTTATCATTTTCGTTATATTTTTCATTTTTCTCATTTTCTTCATTTAATCTCCTTAATACCTCTCTTTTTTCTAACTTTTTTTTCTTTTTGCGTTCTCTTCTTCTAGCTGCTGAGGCTCGTTTTGATTGTTCTCTTGTCTTTTCTTTATCTAATTCCTCCAATAAACTAGATGCATTTTCATTAGCTTTTGCAGCTTGTGTATCTTTGGCAGCTCTTATTATTTTCATGCACTCATTACATTTGTCATGTAGATCTTTATCGCTAAGTGTTCCAATGTATTTCACCATGTCCTGATCACTTGGAAATTGAGTAACATGATTTACCATCCACTTGACTGTTTTAATATGACCTTTACGAAATGCAGCCACAAGACACGACACTTTTCTATTATCTTGCGAATCAATATCTGCAGACAAATTGTACAATAATTCCACTACACCTAAATGACCCCCATTGGCAGCTAGCCATAACGGAGAGTTTCCTTTTTTGTTTTTTACTTCAACTGCAGCACCTCTACACAACAACAACTCAACAAATCTACAATGGCCTTTATCGGCTGCAATTGTTAATGCAGTGTCACGAGAAGATGGTACAGGAGTGGCATTAACATCTGCTCCTTTATCCAAAAGTACTCTTCCCACTTCTACATATCCACCACTAGCTGCTTCCATCAATGGAGTTAAACCAGTCTAAAATATTATATTTATAAAATGTATATTTATTTCATTAGGTTATAAAACTAAAACCTACTTTTGCACGATGCTCTACATTTGCTTTCCGATCTAATAACAAACTAACCACTTCGTGTCGACCTTGAAAGCATGCTAAAGTCAAGGCAGTGTTACGATTAGTTTCAATCTGAGCATTTATATCACTTCCCATATCTAATAATAGCTTAACTGCAGCAGTGTGGCCGTTCATTGCTGCTAACATAAGTGGAGATATACCTAATTTGCTACCAGTTCGAGAATTAATTTCAGCTCCATGTTGGAGTAGAAGTTTAATAATATTTACATAGCCTCCAGAAGCTGCCAGGCTTAATGGAGTGTAATCAGAAACATTTCTATGTTCTTTGTTTGCTCCTCGACCCAAAAGTATATCAACAACCTGCAAGAAAAAAAAACAAATAAATAATAAACTAAAAAATATTAAAATGAAAACTAACCTCGAACCTCCCACCTGAGCAAGCAAGACTAAGAGGTGTATCTTTAGTTCTTTCAGATTGTGCTTCTATATCGGCATGATTTAGTAATAAAATATTCACTACTTTATCATGTCCGGCTGTGGCAGCAAGTATTAGTGGAGTAAATCCTTTCTTATCACGATGTTCAATGTCAGCACCTCGTTTTAACAGTACTTCTACAAGTTCATCGTGACCCCCTGCACATGCAAGTGTTAATGCTGTGTCATGATTGCTTTCGGTTTCTGTATCCACATCCATGCCATAATTTATAGGTGTAGTCACAGTATTCAGACATTGTTGATTATTAGAATTGTATTGCGTTATTGCTGTATTAAAAATATTTTTTACAATAAATTAACACCATTATAATAATATAGTCCCTAGGCAAGAATTTAGAACAGAACTCAATAAAATTGAAAAAATAAAATACTGTAAGTATTCGACAGACATAATTATAACCTTATTTGATTAGAAAGTATGATTAAACTCTGCAATACATCCATACAATAAATTGTTCACATGTGTTTCTCTACTTATACACTACTTTTTGTTGCACGTTTAGTAACAAATGTAAATATAATCTTTTATAAAAAGGTGCTTGGATGGTGAGTTACGAACATGAATTTGGCATTGCAAGTTTCAAAAATAATGCTTTCACAAATACCACATACAAACTGGAATAATTTAAGATCACTGGCTAAATATGAATAATTTTTAAGACATAACGGCCGAACAAACCGAATTTAGTATACATAAGATTTGATTTAGCTTATTATAAAGAAAACCATCTTTAGATAATTTAAGATATAAAAATGTTTGTCGAACTGAATGCAACATCAACAAGTATGATGAAAGCATTTTCTCAAAAAAGCAGTAATAATCACACTTTTGACAAAATTCTAAAGTCAAATATCTTATAAAATAAATATTGAAATTCAAAATACATGAATATTAAGCACGTACCAGAATTCGAGTCAATTTGGAAATTTGGATTTGTATTTAATTGAAGTCCTGCAGGTTGTTGAACTTGATTTTTAGTGGTTGAACGACTCTTTTTTGCTTTTCCACCTTCTTGAAGAGTTTTAGACTGTTTTTTAAAATCAACATTTACGGGAGACGTTTGTGGAGTTTGAGTAGCTGCTTGAACTTGATTTGAAGATTGTGACTGAATATGTTGTTGATTACAAGGAACAATTTGGCAAGGATGAATTGGTTGCACAGAAGAATGAGTTGCTATATGTGTACAACTTGATGAAGCGCAAGGTGGCGGTTGAACTGTGGTTATATATTGTTGAGATGTGCCAGCTAATGTAGGAATTGTATTTGGAATTGTAGTTGTAAAGTTTTCACTAGAGCTAGCTGTAAAATAATACATTTTGATTAAAATTTGTTATTTATATTGTATGATAAATATTATACAGGGCGACTGATATGTATAGTCTCAAAATTTATAACGTTTATTTTGCAGTGAAACGCAACCTACAAGAATTTGGGGACGAAGGGAGTCAAATTACATGCAAGAGCTTTCCATGGTCCTGCAAAGTGTGCAAATTTTAAATATAAAAATAATTTTAAGTCTTTACCCCATTTTTATGTTTAAATTATGTAATTTTAAAGTCTGTAAAATCTTTGTTTTAAACCGCTAGCAAACTTGACCAAAATATTAAGAACATTCAAATGCAGTTAGCAGCCATGGAGGAGTTTTAAAGAAAAAACAATTGCAATATCAAGCCAATTTAATTTAGTCGGATTTCACAACACTTTCAACAAAGGAAATTTAAGGCCACCAAAGTAAGTCACTAACCAAGGGTGGTGTCGAGCCAAGCTTAAAGAGAAATTAAAAAGTTGCATGTCCATGCAGACGATCGACACAATTAATGATCAACGAGGAAGTTTTGTTGACCAATAACTCGTAACCTAGTGGGGAAGAAAACAAAAGAGGGAAAAAATCGAGGAAGAAAAAACAGTCACGTTAATAAAGTACTCCCAACCATAGTCAGTTTGAACTTTGAGCAAAGTTGTGTGAGTTCAACATAGTTGAGTGTTGCCTGAGACTAATGAAATGACCATATACAAGCCTGTCAACGAAAGTTTACCGAAAGTGCTAAGGGCGAAATTTGTGCACCCACATGAAAAAACATGAAGGTTTTTGTGACTGAAGAAGATTTAACAAAAGTTTTTCAAAACTTTAAATTTTATCTTTTATATTGTTTACATTTTCAACTGTTTTTGGTCTGGAAAAACTATCAACCCTAAGCTTTCCCGCAAGGTGGTATGCGCCATGCTAATAGAAGTCTAAGGAATACATTTGAAAGATCTACTTCAATTTGTTAAATAAATTATAAAGTGTTATAATATCTCAAAAGGTGTTTTTTAGCGAGCTTAGATTGTTAGCATTTTCTTATTTTAGAGACTAAAGTTGCAACACAATTTTTGAGACACAATTTAGCAGTAATCCTGTATATACAAATTGAAATGTAATAAAAATATTTGCCTAATTGCTGCTGTACGATATTCATTCCAGCTTGAAATCCGGCTTGATAAATAGCACCAGTTGGATCTTTACTTGGCATATTGGCCACCACATGAAGATATTGATCATAAGCATACATATTTTGTGCCACCTATTAGATCAAGTAAAATTATCATAAAATTTGATTATAGTTTATATTTTTAAATATTTACTTGTACTGGTAACTGTCCAGGATTGGGTGGTGCAAAATATTCCAACCTTGTATTATCATTTTGAGCAGCAATGTCATGTTGTGATAAAGAAGCAATCATAGACTCATCTAATGCAGAAAATTGCGGCGCCTAAAAATAAGATGTTAATTTCATAGTCGACATAAAAAAAAAATTAAAAGTTACCTGCACATGATGCTGTGTTACAAACTGGTTAGTTACCAATTGATTTGCTACATCCACTGCATTATAAGAATCTAAACATACATCTCCTAATTCAGATGTATGCGTTTCTAAGATTTGTTGATCGTATAAATCTAAGTGAGTTTTCTGCTGTAGCAAAATGTAAAAAATATATAAAAGCAAGAAAACAATGTATATCCAAAGAAACCTCCGGTTTTACAATTTTGATTCAATTCAAGTCCAATAACTTGTTGATTACTATAGTACCGTCAAGTTGAGTAATTTCGGACGATTTTAACGTTTCTTTTTCAATATAAAATACCATGTATCAAAATATCGTCATGAAATATTATTTTTAGGTGTCAGTGCTTATAGGTCAATCTAATATTGTTAAAAAATACGTAATTTTTATAGCGTAAGTAAAAAAAAAAAAATATTGTGTAATGTCCGAAGTTAGTACTAAAGCAGGGTAATTTCGGACGCCCGATTCTCGATTCATTTTCAGAACTATTAAAATGTAAAAATAACAAAAATATAGCAATTTAAGACATATTGTTAGTTCAACGAAATGGAAATTGAAAATTAGTTTAAAAAAATTTTTTATGAAGTGTTTGATGGTACATATAAACTTATTAAGACTCACAAATAAATTCGATAAGGAAATACCTACATTTTTTAAAATAATTTTAATATATAAAGAAATAGTACCCTCGCCGAGTCTGTGGTGGATCCAAAATAGAGAAGATTTGCTCTGATGACATTATTTATGTCGGGAATGTCGGGAAAAACAAAACATTTATTTTTCTACCTAAGGCAGTTGATTGTATAAACTTCATTTTTTATGGCTTCCACTCGAGCACTGAATTTGCAAATGAATTTGAAAGGGCAATATTTTGAAAAATTGTTTATATATATATTACACTAATGTTTAAAAAGTATGACATGCTGATACAACATATAATAGCTTCCTTACCTGAGGAAGTATCAAAGTATATAAATTTTAACATAAAACGAGGCAAACTTCAAACATACGCTGCTAACACAAATATTGGATCACGCTGACAAAACTCAAAAATAAGTCGGTACATGAACAATAGAATATTTTGCCTATAATACAGAAGTTCAAAATTTGACTGCAAGCTGTCACTAGCAAAACGCAAATAGTGCGAGTCATTTGTCCGAAATTACCCAGCAGTCCGAAGTTATACCATTTTACGGTACTTATTTCTTATTGGTATGGTAGTAGATAATTATAATAATCAATATTGTAAACCCGGAAAATGATATAAAAAAAATTATAATTTACCGTAGGCCCAATAAAAGCTCGTAAGCTGTTGCTAGAAATGGAGGGAGAATGTAATTGTTGCAGAATTGAAGGCATATTATTATCATCTTTCATAGATAAATTTTCATGACTCAGAGAATCAGCATCTAAACCTTGAATATTTAAATTTTCTGAAACAATTAAAGATTTTTCGGATGTAATTATTTGTTGCTGTTGTAATGAAGGAACTTTTGTAGAATACACTTGAGATTGCTGCGAACTGTAAAATGAACTTTGATGTGGCTGTTTTCTTAAATTTTTGCTCTCTTTTTTGGAAACTGGTTTTGCTTTGGGTCTTTCATTCACAGAAGTATTCTATATAAATAAAATAAATGGTTAATATAAATAATTAATTTGAATATTACACTTAAAAATAATAACATACTCTTAAGAGGAATGTTATCGTCTTTTTGCCAAGACGTAATTTAAAGTAATTTTTTTATAGTTTAAAAGCAACATTCTGCACTAACCTGATTAATTTCTACGTGAGTGTTTCCACTTGGAAATTTTAAAGGTTGAGAAATAACGCTAGAAGTTGTAGTAGATAATGGAACACCAGAAGTTGTTAATGGGGAAAAAAAATATGTAGGTGGTGTCGAGTTGGTTGGAAATATTCCCGTAGAAGAATCGGTATTTGAAGATAATTTAAGTGGCATTCCTGATGGTTGAAGACACGTAGGTCCAGTATAAAATGCATTATGAACTTGAAGATTATTGTTGATGGAGAGTGTAGAACCAGAAACACTAGCAATTCCTAAAGCTAATAAAAATCAATATTAATTTAACTACATTCTAGTAGTCATTGTGTAACTTGACAATATTTTCTATTGAATCTTTTGTCTAGCCTTTTCTTTTGAATTTCATTTTAGTCCTCTTAAATTTCGCGTTATCTCTATATATCCCGGAAGAACTAATTTCTCTTTCCGCGAAAATCGCTGAATTCCACATAAACAAAATTTAGTATTCCGATTCTAAAAACAATAGAAAACAGGAAAAAAAATTACCAAAAAATCTGAGAGCTACAAGATGTCTATATTCATTTAACCCCTTCAGTACTATTTAGGAAATTAATAAATAAATACACTTTCCTCAAGTTTCAATTTATTGTTAATGTGAGCTAGTTTCGACCCAGTCTTCTTCAGCACATTCCCTCAATTAATTTACATTGAAACAAACACATTAAAAGCGCTCCAAAAAGCACGTCCAAAACTAACTAATACAAAATTAAATCTTTATTTTTATAAATTTTATAAATTAACAAGATGTTTAAGTCGCCACGTAATTTTATCGTTAATTGAAGCTAAAACTTGTCATTATGAAATTGTTGGAAAGATCCCACAAACATCAACAAACTCCTTTTTACGCTATTAAACAATTTCAATAGCTTATACTGCCCTTTTAAGAATAGAAGTAGTATCGACAATTTAGAATAAATTCTGTTTATGATGTTTACAGCTTGAAAATGAGTATATCTACCTGGCTGTTAAGACTCCAAGTCCTATATATTCTTTTTATGGTTCATAATTAGCTCTGAAGTTTAGTCATATTTGAGAAACTACTACATTTGGTAGGTGCATTACCCGTATTTGAAAATATTAGAAAAATAAATATACTGCCTTGTTAAGAATAGAAGTCGTAACTGACAAAAATATTTATTTTTCTAATATTTTCAAATACGGTTAATGCACATACCAAATGTAGTAGTTTCTCAGATATGACTAAACTTCAGAGCTAATTATGAACCATAAAAAGAATATTTTGACTTTGAGTCTTAACAGCCTAATAGATATACTCATTTTCAAGCTGTAAACATCATAAACAGAATTTATCCTAAAATGTAGATACGACTTCTATTCTTAACAGGGCAGTATAGTCCAGTCAAATAAGCATTCAACCTCGGAATGAGAGGGAATAAGCTGTAAATTGGTATAAACCCTTGTTTTGGCATTCTAAATACTAGTAAAAAAGTCTCATATAATCTCGTGTCCGCGTCCCAAGATATTGAAGGTCAAAGGTCACGAAAATCGGTTTTCTGCAATTATCTCGTTTCTTATGTGAAATACGTTATTTAAGTTCATTATATAACTCGCAGATAATGAAATTATCTACAAGTTTCATACCAAGCATTTTATTGTATCATCAGCCTTTCTCGAGATACAGCGCACATCCATTAGAATTAAAATATAATAATAATTTAAACTATAACCAAGTTAATTAAACGCTTAAATATTTTAAAATAAGTATTTATTCAAGACGATATTTCGAAAGCGGTTGCTTTCATTTTCGAGTTCGAATAAACAAACAAAATAAACAAACAAAATTTTGATGACAACGCGACGCGATATAAACATTGTCATTTGACGAACTAAGATCTTAGAAAAAACTTTTCAACTATAAAACTATTTAAAACAAGTTAATAAAACATTCAATATAAATTATTGTTAGCTTTCGTACATGCTAGTGTACTTCGTTAGACAGTCGTTTATAAACAATAATTTATATTGAATGTTTTATTAACTTGTTTTAAATAGTTTTATAGTTGAACTTATTATTAATTTTCACTAGTTACAATACTTAATTAATTGAAAAAACTTTTCTAAAACCTTATTTCGGAATCAAGGAAAAACCCCAATTTGGGAAAAAATTGGTAAAAACTTGACTCCAATATTTATATAAATAATTGACAGTATGTTACTTATGCCCGGTTTCATAAAACTTTTAACAAACGATTAAGCAGGTAACAAGCCGTTAAGTGTAAATTTTGGTTTCATAAAGGCTTGTTAACACTAATCAGCCGTTAAACTTTAACAGGCCAAATTTCTCCGCTTAAGTACTTAACAAGAGATTTGACAAGAGATTTCTAACCTAAAATATGAATTTATACTATGACACTACATGACAAATAAGTTTTCAATAACAAAAGATTTCTCGATTTGTAATATTTTCTTCTATAATTAACAAGTTAGCAAAATTAGATATCTACATACACAAAATAAATTATATAAATCTTGTAATTATTTTTTTAAGTACATTGATACCTAATAATAGAAAATTTTATTAATTCTTTTTTTAATTTTTCATCAATTTTATTTTATTCGTGTTAGAATAAGTAACGATATAAGGAACTTAAATCTTAAAAGGATTCAATTATAATTAATTGCCGTGTAAGAAAGATACATACGGTTGTGATTCCTTTAAAATTTAAAAAACAAATAGTCTATTATTGGTATTGTGAACAACTTACTGTCCATGCAATTTTAAATCGACATGTCATATTTTGTAAATAAAAATTTGCAGTGTAAAACAGTGCAAAGTAAAATGTTACAGTGAAGTTACTAAAAAAGTTAACGAAAAATCTAGTAACATTTCGTTAGCTAATTTAACAAGAGATATGCTTTATGAAACCGAACAAAATTTAATCGCTTGTTAAAGTTAAGAAACCATTAGGTAACGAATGATTATAGCAGTCTTTATGAAACCGGACATTAGTCCATCAAGATCGGTCTTCCTGTTGATCGAGTTCTTCTCTTTCTTAATTTGTATCATGCAGGAGACGATCTTTGTAGTTTCTAACAGTTTTTAATATTTGTACATTTTCAAAGTCAGCGTCGTGTCCATCCACTAAAACATGTTTAGATAAAGCAGTGGATTCAGGTTTATTTCAACGGATGGTAGAGATATGTCCGCCGATCCTCTTACGTAACCATTGGTTGGTTTGTCCAATGTAAGACATAGTACAGCAAACTTTACATTGTATCCTGTAGATGACTTCAGAATTCTTGTCATGTGGTATGGGGTCTTTTAATGTGGTGTAGAATTGTCCAATGTTGTTTGAAGATTTAAATGTTATTTTACAATTGAAGGGCTTATTGCAATATAGTGATAAGCCACATTTCATGGTTATTGAGATATCAAGCGCTAAAGGCTGTGAAGTATAATGCCAAGCCATATAAATAAATATTACAATAATGTTTTAATAATATTTCCGTATATATTATTATAATAATATTTCGGTAGTGGCTAGTCATTATATTTCACAACCAGTTGCGCTTAAAATCTCAAAAACCATGAAATGTGGCTTATCACTATATTGCAATAAGCCCTTCAATTGTGTGGTTTGAGTGTACGTTTTATTTTCTCGCTAAGTCCCTGTATATAAGGCATTACTGCATATGAAGAAGGTGGAGTTTTCCTCGTGTTACCATTGTATAAGATATGGGTTCGGTCCGTAATTATTCTTTTAATTAGGTGTCCCGGGAAACCGTTTTTGCGTAAAGTGTCTTTGGCAGTTTTAATAGTTTCAACCCTGTAATCGCCGTGTGTTAATTTAATGGCCCGATCCACTAGTCCAATGGCAGTCCCGATTACCTGACTCCTATGGTGATACGAATGAAAGTTTAAGTACCTACCAGACCATGTTGGTTTTTGGGTCCATTTGTATTTGATTGTGTTATTAACGTGTATTAATTGAATCTCTAATGCCCGGTTTCTCCATCGCGTCTTAAGTTCCAGGTAGGACTTAAGCTGCAGCTTAAATTTTTTAAGATAGATTTTACGCTGTTGCCAAATTGGCTATCAGCTAAGCAATTGCTTAGGTAAGGGCGACGTGATAATATTTTGGTGCAACCCGACTCAGGTTTCAAGTAAAGCTTAGGCGCGATTAGAGCTTAGCCAGGAACAGCTTAAGATGCGATTGAGAAACCGGGCATAAGAATGTTATCATTTTGTTTTCCTCCTTTTCTAAAGTGAACTGTAAACGGGGGTGAAAAATGAAAATTATTAAAATGTGTTAGAATTGTGTCAACTTGATTATTGGGAATGGCGGTGATGATGTCATCCACATATCTTTTGTAAAAAGGTAATTGAGAAGGTAAGTTTGAGATGCGATCTAATTCTAAAATTTCCATGACTAAATTAGCAATAGTTGCTAATTCCCATTCCCAATAATCACACAATTCTAACACATGTATGAGCACCATACAATTGGAAGCAACTTATTCGCATCTCTTCCAAAAAAATACCGATGATCATGACAGATACGATCCAAGAAATAATTTATGATTTTTCCTGTTTGCTGAAATGAAAGAGATGTGCAAGGTACATAAAAAAATAAAATTGGCAACAAATTTGAGTGGAGACCAGTACAGCGTTTGAGTTATATCAAAGCCGAATCTTTCATTGTGTTATAACACTCCTTGAGAGAAGAAGATGAAGTTCTTATAGAATTTCTTGCCAGTTAGTAAAGAAAAGAAAAATACTTTCTAAGTACCTCCATTTGATTAGCTCACTCCATCACGAATTTTGACTGATGTCTGATTCTGTAATTGCGACAAGTTTGGTTATATTTTCTATATTTTATATTTTTTAATATATTTGTATTTAAATTTTTGGTTGTACTTGTATATTATCTATATATCTATATATTGAAGTGATATTTTTTTTGTAAAATTTTTCTTTATCACTTTCGTTCTTAAATTGTTTTTCTTAAGAAAATTTCGTATTAAATGTTTTAAAATGGGAACGTCAAATAAAAATTTATACCCGCAACCAGATGCCTGCTTATCGATCAATTTAGCTTTGCTTGATTTATCCAAATCAAACAATTTACGAATTTTTCACCACAAACCAATTTAATTTCTAATTATAATTTTTCAATCTGTTATCTAACTGATTTCTTCTATTACCTGGTCTATCCTCTTATCAATATCTGTTTTAACTTCCAATTCAAGTCACTTTTCCAAAATCACCAAATGTTTTCAAATATTATTATTCTATTAATTATTAAAATTACTGTTCTTCAAAATTACATTTTTATTTTTATTAATACAACCAATTTTTTAATCAAAATCATCCGACTTCAAATTTTCGTCCGGCTCTTTCGCCATCTTCCAAAAAGCCCCGCTCTTCTCCGCTAGTTGGCGTAAGGTTTGTCAACTCGCGGAAATTTCAAAATTTAAATAATAAAAACAAAATTCAAATTTTGTTCCACGACAATATATAAAAATGAATGTCTGTTTGTTTGTCCTCCATTTTCTCCTGAACCATTTGACCGATTTCAACCAAATTTTGCACAATATCTTATTAGGACTCGGAATAGGTTTCTGTGCAAAAAAAAGTTCTAAATTCGCGAAACAAATGCAAAAATTTTAACATTTGGAGAACAAAGAGTTTATTTGATTATCACCCTGTAGAATTAAGCTGGGTCAGGTGACGCCATCTATTGTGGTTAAAAACTGTTAAGTTCACTTTTCGCTCACCCGGTGGTCGTTAGAGGGCGTTATCTAAATACATCACAAATTATGGTTTTTCCGATCAAGGCACGATTCATGCGCAAGAGGAGATTTTTTTTCTCATTCCCCTTCCGGCAGCCAATACTCGAGCACGTGAATCAAGTAAATGTTTGTTAGTTTATTCTAACAGTTTATTCGAATATCGCCCTATAGAATTCTGGGTTCGAATCTCGGAGCTGACAGAGTTTCTTAGCTCGGCCTTCCAGTGTGCATCAACACGTTGTGACCTTAACATCGGAGGTAGCATAATAGGCCCAATTTAGTGCATGTGAGTTTATCTTACCCTCCACTACAAATCCTAATCCTAAGGTAGGTATAGATATCTCTATAAAGTCACTGTAGGTAGGTACCAGTGGCGTACTTGGAATGTGAACACCACTTATTGTACATTGGTTTTAAACTCCTACCGATTGATTTATTAAAAATCTATATAAATTTGACCCCACCCGCCCTGGTACTACCTAAAAAATTATTATATTTGACTTTGCTCCGCCCCTGTATTTATTTATTAAAAATCTATGTTTGACTTTACACCCCCTCTCAGATAACAGAAACCTTCGCGGGTCTTTTAAAACGTACCAGTGGCGTAGATGTCTTGGGATGTGATTATACACAAATGGATTATAAACTCCTACCGATTAATTTACGCCATTAATTTACGTTTGACGCCAATTTGATTTTCCTACCCTCTCCGTTACTCCCGCATTTGAATTATCTCCTCTTTTGTAAGACCTTGAACCGGCTGCGCCGAAAAGTCCCATTCCCAAACCAGCTTACCTGAGTTCAACCGAAAACTCCCAAAAGAACAGAAATCTCCTTTGAATCCTGCTCATTCCAAACCATAACAACCAGTTAAAAATATGAAACAAACTACAAGATCTGGACGAAGAGTGCGTTTTCCCACGAAATATTGTGACCTCGTATGGAAGATTGAATTTTAAAATGGAACTAAGCTAGCATCGTTCAATCACGGGATCTCACTAGGAAGGTAATGTAGTGATACAAATCCACGATCAACTTTTCAACAACTCTGTATAACGGAATAATTATACGATTGCAAGCAATCAAATCATTTGTATATTTTAATGTTGGTACAATGTTGAAATGTTATTTTAGTATATAACAAAAAATAACATTTCAGAGCAAGGATTCTTCGCAAACGATTTTTAATAAAAATAACGTAAACCCAAAATACATTGATATCCTATCTCACTAAGGGCCATTTGTACAGTGGTGGTTTATAAGAGCCGTTTAAACCAAGTTTAAGGCTCAACTAGGTTTAGTCATTTTTTCACCTTGTATGGTTTTAGTTTAACGATCAAACGAAGTTTAAACGTAGTTCAACTCATTGTACTTCATTTTTTACAAAATTAAACAACAAAATTAAAATGGAATTTTTGGGAGAGCTAACCGACGATGAAGATTTTCTAGAATATGCTGATCTTGTTTTTGCGTCCCAGAAAATCGCAAGTATTTAAACGTTCAAGCTGTACGTGATGCAAAATTCAAAATTTAGTTTGCAGATGAGGCAGATCTAGTCATGACTCCACTATTTTTAACAATTCAAAAATTAGGGCTAAATTTGAAAATAGCCTCATGGGAGATAAAATCATAATATTTAATTACACCATTAGCCAATCCGCGATCTCAGGCACAACAACTTTTTAACGAGGCACAGATCAGGACTCTATAGAACGCTGCTTTGATATGTGGAAACGCAGGTTCTCTATTCTTGCTTTAGGAATAAAATTAAATAAAAGAAAAATTGAAGCAATTGTTGTCACTACAGCAATTCTCCATAATATTGCTTGTTTATTGAGAGACGAGCCACATCCTTTAACTGTATAAGAAGAGACTGCTATCGAAATAATTAATGATGTTGAAGAGTTTCCAGAGGTACAAGTAGGAAATAATACTACAAGGATTGCCTTAATTGACTATTTTTGAACATTCGGATAGTTTATATTGTCACGTTTCTTTATTTTTAATATAATATTATGTACTTTAGAATTAAAATGTATTTTAAAATCCAAACCAACACAGAAATACGTTTTTATTTCATACTAGCTGGATACCCGGTTTTGCCCGGGGTCTCCCTAAAAATAAAATACTTTGCCTTGCTACTTAAAGTTACTTAAACTTATTTTAAACAAATGTTAAGCAACATTTCTCGTTTTCCAGTATTTTATATTGACGGATATTGCAAGAAGTCATATACAATGTGTGCTTCGGAAATACTTTTAGCTCATTGCCCCGCATGATTAAAATAATGCGGTACTATTGCACGTCTACCTCACAAAACTCCCACTTTACAAATAATATTATCACTTTGCTGTAATGAGATTTCGTACCTATCTATTGTCATAGATTTTTCGTAATTTAGAACCATTTTTATTTTATTTCATGTTTGTGTAAATTTTGTAAATACCCTGTGTTTGTTAAAATTTGTTATATGTAGAAAATTTTTATATTGATAATTTTAAATGGGACTTGCGCGAAAAGAAAGGTAAAACGTGGCTTTTGGGTGCCAACCGGGAAGTCAGAGTCACACATTAAAACGTCGTGCGTATCATTATTAAAATTTAAAAAGTTATCAAGAGTTGGATTAAGGTAAAAATTGTTTGACCCCCCTACTGGGTGACTCAAATGATGGTTAAATACATTATGTTTTCAGAATTTTTTTATTATCTAGAAATTATTCAAGTGCTCACTGAACCATAAGTGCCAAGTGTAAATTTGGTACATTAATGGTTAGAACAGAACAAAGTCCTGAATTAAGAGGAAGAAAATGAAGAAATAGACAAACTTATCTTATCTCTATTTCTTTGTTTATCTCTAAAATGATTAGGAGAGCAAATAACTAAACATTGAATTTAGCATTAAACATATACACTTGCAGCCTTACTAATAAACGTTGTATAAATCTTATAACTGGCGTATACAGGGTTGTATAAGATAACGTTACTAATTAATAAACTGTGTATTAATCGTGCTCTGTATAATCCCTGTATAGTTATTCACAGTTTGTACTAATCAAGCATGTTATAGACAAAAATGACAATTCGGATGTATAATAGAGTGCATAGTTATACAGTGGCTATATGACGTTTATTAGTAAGAAATTTATGCGTCTCTTATAAATGCCTTATACAGTGTATAACTAAACAGTTGTATAACTCGTGTATAAGGAATTTTTATTAGTAAGGCTGTTGGTATATATCGAAAGCCTATAAAAAAAATTATATACCTGATTGTTGTGAAGTAGGCAGTCCAGGATTTATTACATTTTGTAGGATTGATGAATTTGAAGGAGACTGTTGAGGAGACGATTGAGAAATTGAATTTTGCAATAATAATGGTTGACCAGGAGCTTGTTGCTTTCCAATAATGTCTCGCTCTAATTTCTAAAAAAATTTCAATTATACAAAAACTGATAAGACATTCAATTATAGGTAACACTAATTATAAGTGTTTTAAGCTGATAAATTGAGTGTACACTTAGTGCACATTTAACTGCTCTTTATTAATTCCTATTGGTCAAATGCGAACTTAGTGTGCACTCAACTTAGCAGTTAAAAACACTATTAAATTGTCTTGGTCAAGATATTTAACTCGTCTTAAATATAATGCAAATAAGACTTCTTAAGGTTGGATTATATCAAACGCCGACGCAGGTGCGTACGCAGACGGACAAACTTCAAACATTGAACTTCTGTAGAAGCGACTATGAATTTTGCTTATGCAGGTAAATTTTAACGGCTTGCACATATCGAGTGCTAAATGGCAGTACCTCGTAAGTCGCATTTTTGAACATTTTTTGTGTTTGGTATCATTCTATTGAAAAAATGTGTCCCTATCTTGTAGACAGTTTTTCAAAAATTTAGCACTCGATATAACTTTAACATTAATTTATTTATCATTCAAATTTGCTTGCAGTTTTGCTCATAAATCACATTATTGCAAGTTTAGGAACTTTTGTTTGACATACATATATATCGGTGTTCCTGAGTGTATCACTAAAAAATTTAAAAATTTTACCCTTATCTTTTTTAAATAAGCATGTTATATGATAATTATTATACTAACTTTTTTGTTCGATAAATTGTATCTTGTAATGAAATTTATTAATAAAGAATTTCATAGTAAATGAAATAATTGCAGATAGGATTAGCTCTTAACATGTGAAATTATATGACGAAATTTATATAGATATATTTAAATGACTTACATGTTACAATAAAATGCAAAAATTAAATAAAATTGATTTTTAACTTGCGTAATTATTATAAAATACAATTAATTGATAGTTTATGGCACTATTGTTCGATCAAGCGTGTTTCGTTCTTTGGATACTCATCAGATAAACCTTGTATAATAATTATTAAGAGCTAGAAAGAAATCAAACTAGACGAACGCCGTCGAACATGAACTTCTGTATAAAACAACAGTTTTGTGTTGTGTTTTACCCGAGTATTTATGTCCATCAGGTACATGCGCGTCGGCGTTTGACATAAACCAACCTTCAGGTTCATGAAAAAGAAAAAACAATTTCACCAGTAAAATCACAAAACAAATAGTACATTTTTAAGTTTTTAATTGGATTCTTTTTGTACTGACCCAATAAATTTGAGAGTACAAATGAATATTCCCCTTCTCCCAACCTGTGCGCATCACTCCACAGTTGCACAAAGGTGCCAGAAACGGTTTTTCCTACAAAAAACTCCCAAGGTGCTTACACATTTGAACACTTTTTGTACTGCACAACTTAAAAAGTGAACAGCTTTGCAAGTTTAAACTGGCGCAACTTTTAAAAATATACACGTGTGAACAGTCAAAACCGATACACTTGTGCAATATAAATATGGACCAACATGAAGTAAAAAATTACAACAAAAAGTTAACATTTCAATCAAAAATTTTTATTTTTTAGAAAACAAATAAACTTACGTTTTGCATATCTTGAGAAATTGACTTCCTTTGAGCGTTTCCATCCCCTCCTATCGTAAGAGGCACAATGCAAATATTTTGCCTTTCTACATAATCAATAATACTACCATTGCTAGAAACCTCATCATTTGAGTCTTCCACAGAACCAGACTGTGAACAAACTGACAGCTGCGAACTTTCACCTAAAGTCATAGTTCGTATAGCGTCATGTGTAAGATCTGGTAAATGGAAAGAATCTTCAAGTAACGTACTAGATATTGGACAATTTTTAGGAATTGAATTTTTATGACTACTATTTTGAAATTCAAATGAATCAACTATTAATGGGAATTGCATAGCAAGAGGAAGTTGTTCTAGCTGTGCTTCTGCACTCATGCTTTGACTAGTGTCTTCCTGAGATAAAACATCTTCACAAACATCTTGAGACACTAAAAGTAAAAGCCAGTCAATTATTTCTAATATATAATTTTGTTTTCTTTACAGAAAGTATGAAAGATGAAGAAATTTATGATTTAAATCATACTAACAAAATCCCCACTCTATTTAAAACGCCTGAAAATAGTTTAAGAACTGTTTTTAAAGAAAATAAGTTTTAATTTAAAACTTTCTCTTTGATCAACGTTAGAGGTTCGTTCTGGAGCAAGATCGCAACAAATTTTGAAAAATAGTTTATATAGCAGCAATAGAGGCAACAGCAGTACTGTAGGGTTAGCCTGTGTATAGGATTTAATTAATTAACCATTGCTTGTTTATCGTCCATCTTATATAAGCGAAATTAATATTAATATTACCAAACAGCAAGGTTTATTTTTGGTCTTAGGAGACGGTCATTTTGCGCTGATTTTAAAATTCAGAATCGCTCTATAACCTTACTGTAGAACTTTTCACTAGAAGCAAACCTGGGTCTCTCGAAAAACAACAGATATTGTATTATTACGACTGCAAAGATATTCCTCATGGCTCTTTATATCAGTAACAAATCAGATATTATTAACGCTTCACCCGACACCTTATGGGTATTAAATTAAAAATTTAAAAAACCCCAACACAAAATAAACTCTAAAAAGTAAAAAAATAATATGTATTGATCCAAGCGTCGCGTCGGGTGACCCAACTTACTTAGCGGTCCCCCGACGAGACGATGCCGACGCTTGGATCAAAATATCCAACTTTGTATGTTAAACTTAAAAAATAAATATTGTTTTTTTACTTTTAGGCTTCTATACACAGTATATGAAGAAGCCTTATGTTCTGGTCCCGTGTCCGTCCGTCCGCCCGCATAATTCAATTTTTAGGTCTTCTTAATTCTAATCCTAAAATCCTTAATTTTCTAGTGTACTTTTTTCTTATATAATAAAATTATATTACCAATAATAAATTATCGGTTTATTATTTTTTTAATCCGTTATTTTATTAAGAATAAATCGAAAAGTAGTGGTTTTCCGTGATTGGTGAATTTATTAAATATGATAAAAAAATAAAGTACAAAAATATTTGGGGAGCGATTTAAGAATAATTTGCACTTAATTCATATTGATGAATCAAATCGAGGTTTCCTTTACAATTAATCCCGAAAGAATTTGATATATAATTTGTAATAGTTTATTTAAGACATACCAATTTTCAGCTGCATGCGAATTTTTGCAACGTCAAATAATGTCTATTTTAACTGGACTACATAGACACGTTAGCTCCAAGTCACATTATAGCTTCATCTCGTTCAGCTAGAGCAGCAGCACTGTCAGCTCAAAATTAAAAAATATGCTGGTCTTCGTGATCAATTTGAATTTTTAGCCTTTGCGGTGGAGACTCTTAGTAATGGTCATCACTTATCAGACTCAAAATATTTTGCTAATGTCATTGGCAAAATTCTTATTGAAAAATCTGGAGACCGTCTTGCCAAGTCTTACTTTGTTCAACGCATTAGTCTGGAAATTCCAAGGGGTAATGCGGCCAGCATTTTGGCAATTTTTGGTAATCCGGCAGAGTTGGACAAAAAAATTTATTTATAATTCTATTTTGGTTGTAATTATGTAATTATATTATATTTTAACTAGGAGATAGATGACCAGTCGACTTACGCAAGCGCCAGATACCATGCTCACTGCGACATCTATGTACTTCAATTATTCATCTAATTCCTAAACTAATGCAGATCCCATTTTGAAAATTTTAGGGTACTATATACATGCTTTAAGCTATATTTTGAAAAAAAAAACTGTTTTTTAAATGGTCGAAGTTATAAAAATTTTGATTTTAAATATTTACTTCCGGTTTTGTACAAGAAAAACAACATCAACTTCGAACCCCATTTCATAATTGAAAAGAGCAGTAAATTTACTATTTATTTCACCATGTTCAATATTTTATGGTCAATTTATTAACTTTTTAAATCAAATTCCGAAAAGTCCCTATTCTAATTACATCAATTCTTTAAAAGCCCATAACTTGGCAAATAAACTTCATACAAAAAAAAGTGTCCACATTATTATATTCTAGAAGTTCAATTAAGCCAAATATTAACGAATTTCAAAATCTCGAATTTTTGTTGTTTCATGTGTGGTGGTAAAACAAAGACCACCACTTAGATGACACTATAATGTGAACTACAATTCAGTTATGTGGATATAATATTTTTGCAATCACAAACAAAAGGTATGCCCAACACACACTTCAATTATTAAACTCCTAATTCTCTTCGGTAAAGATTACGTACAAAGAAGATGAAAGCAACACCTTACCTTTTACTTGATATTACTATCAAAAAAGTTGATGAGGGCTTTGAATTCAATATCTATAGAAAACCTTGTTTTAGTGGAAGATCTATAACCTCGGATTCTTTCAACTGCTATCAACACAAGATGCCCACTTTGCTCATCTTTGCAATGGCTCATCGTCTAATAACCCTACCACTTAAGGCTGTTCGGTAGGTTTAGATTTTATGCAAAAAAAATTGTAATATTCTTGTAGAACTACATATTTTAGATAATATTTGTTTATAAAAATAAATTCTAGAAAAATTAGTTTAGCCGCAATTTGTACTCAAAATATGAATTTATTTACGGAATGCCTGTACGATCCCAATAACATATCATAATGGAACTTGTACTAAACGCAAGAGTCTTTAATTTACTATGACAAGAAATAATTTTTATTTTGATTTTTACTTAGAATTACTTTGAAAATATGAATTTTTAAATACTTATTCAAAACGGAACGTTTATAAGAAAAGCATACATTTTTTGTTCCACAAATTTTTAGTTTAGTTTCATGTAATAAAAATAACATGGCCAGAATCAGTGACACCCCGCCTGCCAAAATACTTGAGTTCATCCTGCAACTGGGATGGCTTGAGGAATGACAGGACGCGGAAGCCGCTGCATTGGAGGCAGTACGATGGGCCCGATTCAGTGGCCTACGTGCGCGTGGGGACTTGTCCCTGCCCTCCTAACCAAAATCCAGATGCATTTTAATTTAAGTTTAGTTTATTCTTGCTTTTCTTACGATGTCGACGAAAAAGCGAAACGATCTCTCGGTAAAACAGACTGTGGAAATTATCGAAAAGTGCGATAAACTGCCAAAAATGGGACAAAGAAATGCCGCTACGCAATTGAGAATCTCTCAACCGCTCTTGTATAAAATTTTGAAATCGCGAGATGAAATCAAACACCCAAATTAACAATATTATTAACAATTATTAACAACTAAAATTCGCATATTGTTATCAGTCGGTAAATGTTATCAAAATGTTCTTGGCCCAAAGTGATCACATTAAGCGGATTCGACTGTATAAAGCGCGTATAACATTATGAAACTTTTCGATCAACTTTGGCTCAACTTTCTTGTCAAACATTGGTTACAAAGTTTAACCAAAGTTTGATGAACATTTTTGGGCGAGGATCTCGATAATAACAATTTATTGTGTATAGCATAGCTTTGCAGCAATGCGAATGATTATTCAAAAATTGAACAAAAGTATGACACATGCTACTTTCATCAAACATTTGATAACAAAGTTTAACGAAAATATAACCAAAATTTGATAATGTAATACGCGCTTAATAACTATGTATAAATGTAAAACAAGTGAAAACAAGCCGAAGAAATTCATAGAGTACTCAACTGCAGAGGCTAAAAAGCTTAATCTTTTATCAAAGAATAAAATCAGAAACTGAAAGTGAATCGGAAAGTGAAACGGCTGAACACATTCTCTGTAACTGTGCTGCCGTAAATAGATACAAATGACACGAAAGGGGGTGAAAAGTAAACCTCTCAGGAGCATTCTGTGTTCTGCTAGCAAAATCAAACTCTTGAAATCACAATCAGTAGGGTTACAAACAAAAGATCAACACTGGTCGCATTTTTGGAAGGCTCCTGTAGCTAAACGACCCCTAAGTACAAATACAATGAATCCATTCCATGAATGAAAAAGAGAATGCAAGATATTCGTGAACTTTACCCCATTTCGTTGACTATGTTAGCATATAACATATTTATGACCAATGTGTGCTTTCTTTTAATTTGCATATTTTACCAAAATTTGAAGCAGTAAGTCTTTTGAAACGTTCACTTTTCCATTGACTATTTATGGATTGACCTCTTGTGCCTTTTCTATGTCAATAATTTTTTGCTTTGTTTTTATAGTTTCAGTCAAGAGCAACATAGATTTTTCCTCATATATTTTTCAAGAGTTTCAAGAGTCAAATCGGGAATATCTGTGCCTGTGTCTGATCTGCCATAATTTTGATCTGGTCCATTACGTTGTTTTTTGCTTCTTCTTTTAATATTTTGTGTTGCTACTTGTGAGTGCTATTTTACGTTTTTGATCTAGGTTTCTATCAATTTTAGATATATATTTTTTCAAATACATCGATAAATTGCCTGAATTATTTTCTTCTACAATTTGATAATAAAATGTTGATTTATTATTAAACTAGCTGGATACCCGGCTTCGCCCGGGGTCTCCCTAAAAATAAAATACTTTGCCTTGCTACTTAAAGTTAATACTTTTAGCTCATTTCCCCGCATGATTAAAATAATGCGGTGCTATTGCACGTCTACCTCACAAAACTCCCACTTTACAAATAATATTATCACTTTGCTGTAATGAGATTTCGTACCTATCTATTGTCCAATAACGGATCTCTTTTTCGGAAACATTTAATTTTCGTTGTTTCTTTTTTGGATATTTATCCTTTTAGGCTTCTATACACAGTATATGAAGAAGCCTTATGTTCTGGTCCCGTGTCCGTCCGTCCGCATAATTCAATTTTTAGGTCTCCTTAATTCTAATCCTAAAATCCTTAATTTTCTAGTGTATTTTTTTCTTATATAGTAAAATTATATTACCAATAGTAAATTATCGGTTTATTATTTTTTTAATCCGTTATTTTATTAAGAATAAATCGAAAAGTAGTGGTTTTCCGTGATTGGTGAATTTATTAAATATGATAAAAAAATAAAGTACAAAAATATTTTGGGAGCGATTTAAGAATAATTTGCACTTAATTCATATTAATGAATCAAATCGAGGTTTCCTGTACAATTAATCCAGAAAGAATGGAGATGTATAGAAGCCTTAGAACTGCGGTCATCCGAGTTTTTATTATTCTTCAATATAATAGTACATTATGCACCAAGGGAATAAAGTGATCCTTTTTTGGCCTGAGAGTAAAGGTTTGTTTGCACGAGGCGTAGCCGAGGGCAAAAATTACCCTCAGGCCAAAAAATTCACTTTATTCCCGAGGTGCATATACTGTTTTTTGCAATTGCGGGAGGTAAAGTACTTACTTCGACAATAATTACGAAATAGTAAAATAAAATTTGTTCAATAAAGCACGTGGTTGATAGTACCTATGGAGGACAATCTCTGTGTTAGAAAAAGTGTCCCCCAAATAGCATTAAATAAGGAGTTCAGAAAGTGGCCAGAATGGCGCTGGTGTACCGAAGGGGTATGATTTGAATTATGGAGTGCAGAGGTCTCCACAGGTGCTAACGTAGTCGAGTAAACATTATAGTTGATTTCATTTAGATAAATTGAAAATTGTATTCAATAATGGGAAAAATTTGTGCAGTTAGAAATTGTTCAAGTGGTCACCAAACTTCAAAAAATAAAAAGAACATGTCGCGCCGTCATTGTCTTTTCGCAAAGTCTGAAAATAAACGTATGAATCAGCAAATTATAAAAACTAAAATGTGCCGAAAAAAATGTTTTCAAAATTTCATAATTTATTTTTTGTCGTTTGTAATATTATCAAACTGTACACAAGGAAATTTTGAACTCGATATGATTTTTCAATATCTTTTGATATTAAAATTTTGATAATTTGAAAGAAGCTTGCACATCAAGATTAATATTAAAATAAACAGTTTTGTAATTTATTGCTTCTTACACAACTTTGCTAATGTCAAACAGAATGCAACGCCGTCGTACGGCGCTGAACGCAACGCTACGCCGTGAAAAACTTTTTGAACACAATGTACGCCGTCAAATGTCACTTTATAATTTTATTTAACATTTTATAAGAAGTGTTTTACCTCCTCTTCAACGTTTATTATTTATTATTTGCATTCACGAATGAACTGAAGTAATTTTCCTTCAAAATATTCAAATTTTGATTCGCAGTTTACAGAAAACTTGAAATGTAAGGTTAGAATAGTAGCGTTTACGGCGTAAAAGTTGAAAGTTGACCAACTTTTACGTAACGTAACCCTCGACGCCGTCCATTGTGTGCAGTCAAACCTGTTTAGACGCTTTTCAACTTGGGCGTGACATTTGACGCCGTACGACGGCGCTGCATTCTGTTTCACCCTTAAGTGTGGAGACCTCTACACTCCAAGGTTCAAACCATACCCTTTCGGTACACCAGCGCCATTCTGGCCACTTTCTGAACTCCTTATTTAATGCTTTTCAGTGGACACTTTTCGAGTTAAACATCCATAAGAGATTGTCCTCCTTACATAGTACCAAAGTAAATGAAGCATAATTGGTTATATTATTATTGCCAACTAGAATTTTTTCACTAAAAGGTACTAGAATGGTTCAGTTACATTTGTGCCTTTGAAGGAATAAGACGTGTCAAAAGGCTAAAACGTTGAAGTCGTTGACCATGTGGTCGCAGTATTCTATGATCAAGGCGGTCAACAAATTGGAAAATAAAATTGACATCGGCAATTTCCACAAGTTATCCGCTTTTATGAAGCGGAAAAACGAAGGATATGTTCCGAAAAAATCGCGCGTCGTAACCTCTGACCACGTGGTAAAATTTTTAAAAGGGCGCCTCGTGAGAATTTTTTTGTAGCTAAAGTAAGTGCTTTTTATTTATTTACCAATTTATTTCACTGTAGGTTGCACTAATATTGGAATCACAAATTACGGTCAAGTTAACATAAATATAAATGTTACAAAAAAAATGAGAATTAAATTGATAATAAAATCTGGTGACTTCTTTTTTGCCCGGCAGTAACTTCTTTTTTACCCGGCAGTAACTTCTTTTTTGCCCAGGGCCAAAAAGTACCACTTTACACCCGCAAATCAGGGTCTAAAGTGAGTACTTTACCCCCGCTATTGCAAAAAACATATTATCGCTTATATAGAAAAATATAAATATTGGATAATATTATTATTATCCTATTAACGGATTAAGGTATTAATATAAATACCGCCACGCGTTAATAATTCATAATAAATTAATAATATATAATACCTTTTCCCTCTGATTCCTTATTCTACTTCTACAATCTTGTGATGTTTTTTTAACTTTATCTATTAGATTTATTAACCTTCAACCGCTCGCGCCGGCGGCAGATTGCCGTCCGTTTTAAAATGTGGCTCACATCCCTTATTTGAAGCTCACTGTGGGGTGCAAATCCAGTGCTATTCTCTAGTCACAGGACTACCTTGTAAATAATACCGTTATACTGTTCATTTCTTTGCTTAACATTCGTCAGTTTGGTTTTAAAGTTTATAGTGTTTGAATCTACGGCAGATTACCACCTTGCGATCGCTCTTGTATTTTTACTCTACCAATTATATTACTAATTAATAAAAAATGTAAGTAAGAATTTCACTGTTGTGTCTTATGTTTTTAAAATTTTCAGATGCCTATTATTTATTTCTTTTGTTTAGGGCTCGATACCGTAACGTAAAAAATGTTTCTGGAATTTTAGAAGAATTTCAACGTGAGGAAGAAGAGGAGAACGAATTGTTTGATGATGCTGATGATATAGATTTTGAACCGGAAAACATTGTGGAGGACAATCACAACAGTGACTCGGAATTTGATCTCGATGGAGATGAAGACCTGGATAGTGATGAGGAGACAGAATCGAATGACTTGAGTTTTTATATCGGAAAAGATGGTTTGACTTTGTGGGCGAATAAAAGTGTTGCTACAGCTTCCAAAACCAAATCTAAAAATATAGTCAAAGTTCTCCCCGGTCCTAAGGGACAAGCTCGACAAAGTAAAACAAAACTTGAATGCTTTTCTCAAATAATATCTTTTGATATGATTGACGAAATTGTGCAATACACAAATATTTTTATAAATAATAAAAGGTCAAATTTACAGTCCACTTCCACAACTGAAGTACGCGCTCGGGATTATAGAGAAACAAACAGAGTAGAAATTTTAGACCTTATTGGCGCTCTGTACTTGATAGCCATAAAAAGGGGAAATCGAGCTGATATAAAAGAATTTTTTAATACAAACGGAACGGGCATGACAATTTTACGTGCTAATTTTAGTGAGAATCGCTTCCGTTTTTTATTGAGGTCCCTCAGGTTTGACAACATTCATACCAGGACCGAGCGTAGGGAAACGGACAAATTAGCCCCTATTCGAGATCTTTTTACAAAGTTTGTTTCCAATTGTCAGAAATCCTACAGCCTTGGAGAGTGTACCACTATTGATGAAATGTTGGTAGCATTTCGCGGTCGATGTTCCTTCATTCAATATATGGCTAAAAAGCCAGCTAAATATGGTTTAAAAATATATGCACTTTGCGATGCAGATACCTATTATACTTATAATTTAGAAATATATTGTGGTGTGCAAAATCCTGGACCTTACCTTTGTTCAAACAAACCCTTCGACCTGGTAAAAAGATTAGTGGAACCCATAAAAAAATCAAACAGAAATGTAACCACAGACAACTACTTTAGTAGCATTCCGTTGGCAGATTATTTATTAAGCGTTGTTTTAACGTTTATAGGAACCTTGAGAAAAAATAAGACAGAAGTTCCACCCCAATTTGTCACGGAAAATAAACAATTAGTTCCAGGAAACCACTTATTTGGATGCCAGGACGATAAAAGTGTAATATCATATGTTACCAAGAAGCAAAAGTTGTTTTGGTTTTATCGACTGTGCACGATACCGACACAATTGACGAAGATTCAGGCAAACCAGTTCACATTGTTGATTACAATAGTACGAAGGGTGGAGTTGATACGGTGGACCTTATGTGTTCTAGAATAACTACTTCGAGAAGATCGCAAAGGTGGCCAATGAATATATTTTTTCGCCTACTTGACATTTCAGGAATAAATTCTTTTAGAATATTCACCATGAACAACCCCCGCAATAAGTCAATTCGGAGAACATACCTATATGAATTGTCCATGGATCTGATGACAGCAAATTTGAAAGAACGCGCTAATTTGCAAAATCTGCCTAAAGATTTGAATATCTTTTTAGCAAAATACAGAGAACCACAAGAAAATCGGCCACCCCAACCCAACCAGAGAGCCATTTGCCACTTATGTGGAACAAAAAAGAACCACAGAACACAACTGGTATGCAAGGATTGTTGTAAATATGTGTGTAAACAACATTGTACAGTTACGTGCAACAATTGCCAAAACTCGGACGAAGAGATGGAAGTTGACTAGGTACCTACCCCTAAAATATTCATCCTGGGTTATTTTATTTTTTATTTTATAATAAGTTTTTTCGATGTTTTTTTTATGTGCTTTTCAAAAATGTAAGACATGTACGTTTGCTTGTTTCTTTTTATATTAATTTCTAATTATATTTTTTATAAAAAGTGTGCTTTTGAGATTATTGTAGAGCCTAGCAATCCTAACTAATGTCTTCGCCAAGTTAAATTACAAAAAAAGTAAATAATACGTACAAAAGTTGACTGGCGGCAAATTGCCGCCATGCGAGCGCCGGCGGAACTTTAAAACGCGCGAGCGGATGAAGGTTAATAATTTTAATAGAAAATTGTTATCCTTAAAATAGATTTAAAAGTACTTTTTGAATTGATCATTAATAGATTATCAGTGAGGCTTAGCCGGTTCAGAAGAATATCGTTAATCCATTTATGCGCGTCACATAATTTCGTACCATCTCGCTCTCCTCTCAACCTTTTTAACATTTTCTTGCACTAAAATCTAATCTAAGCCCCACTGAGTAAGTGTACCAAATTTGGTTCAAATCGGTCAAACGATGTAGAAATGTATAAAGAACATACACACAGACATTGTCTTTAATGATAAATCCCTGGTCAATCAATTGGATATTGCAGAAGAGTTTAACAAGTATTTTCTTGAGAGCATTGAAAATATTGTCGAGTCCATACCGAGAGTAGATTGGGAACTTAAACCTGAACGACACGAGTCATTAAAACTTCACGAATTCCAAATACTGAATATGAGCCAATTGTACGAGATTGTCAGAAGCATGAAACAAAAATCAAGTCCTGATGGTATTGATGTTGGATTAATACTTCTCGTCTGGGATGAAATTAGTAACCCTCTGCTAAATATTATTAACAGTTCATTGGAAAGTGGAGTGGTCCCTGATATTTTAAAAGTGTCTGTAATTACACCAATAAAGAAGATTAGTGGCTCAGTGAAAGCGGAAGATCATACACCAATAAATACTATGCTGAATACAATAAGTAAAATATTGGAAAAAGCAGCATGTACTCAGCTGAAGAATTATATAGAAGAGAATAAATTACTAACGGAGTATCAATCAGGATTCAGAGAAAAACACAGTTGCGAAACAGCGATACAGCTACTCATTGAAGATTGGAAGGAAAATATGGACTGTGGCAAAAAGGTGTTAGTGACGTTTCTGGATCTTAAAAGAGCGTTTGAAACAATTAACGTGCAGGCATTAATTAAGAAATTAGAAACAAGGTTTGGAATTCAAGGAGTGGTACTGCAATGGATAAAAAGTTATTTGACAAATCGAAAACAGAGGGTAAAGTTTGGTAACGCAATTTCCGAGGAAAGAGAAGTTAAACATGGAATACCGCAAGGAAGTGTACTAGGCCCGTTGTTGTTTATAATGTTTATAGATGATTTGGTGTTGGCGTTTGAAGGAATATTTTTTCATTTATTTGCGGATGATACCATGGTGTACTTAACGGGAAAGGATTTAAGGACTATGTTTGACAGAATAAATGAAGAACTTAGAAAGTTATGTATATGGTTAAATGGGAATAAGCTAAAAGTAAATGTACAGAAGACCAAAGCAATGATTCTAGGAAAAGTGGTGTGTGAAGAGGATCTGGCGTTGATGATGGACGGTCAAAGAATACAATTAGTGGAGAAGTTCAAATATCTAGGAATAATATTGGATAGGCACCTAAATTTCAACCTTCATATTGACTATATCTGTAGGAAAATAGCAAGTAAACTTGGTGTACTCGGAAGATGTAGAGAGTATTTATCCAAACGGACTAGACTTACAATATACAACACAATAGTGTTACCTCACTTAATGTACATGGGCATCGTAGTGTTTCTCAGTAATACTATAAATTGAAAGCAATTGCAAGTATTGCAAAACAGGGCGATGAGAATGATCAAAAAGAAGGACAGATACACACGCATTACGACTATGCTTGGAGAGTTGAATTGGATGGACATAAACAACTTAGCAGAATACCAGGTACTGGTATTTATCCATAAAGTAAATCTAAAAATGATGCCTGAATATTTCGAAGGACGAATAACATCATTTGGAGAAATCCACGATTACGAAACAAGACCCAGTACAAGGCTTGTGCTGCATCTAGCGCACAACAGAGCGGCCCAAACCTCAATATTTTTCAAAGGAGTGACGTGTTAAATGAGTTACCAAGTGTTTTCCGTGAATATAGAAACATAGAGCGTTTTAAGCGGGAAGTGAAGAGATACCTTATGGAACGCAGTGACGGAAATGTATAATGTGCATAGTGTGTTTGTATGTTGTATGCTGTATTTGTATGGACTTTGTACTTGTCTGCATGTGTTTATATTTTTTGTATGTGTTTGTATGTTGCATTACTATATATGTGCTGTATTTGTATATTGTATGCTGTATATGTATTGCGATGAATTAATTCAAAAATTACTAATTTTAAATCCCTGGTTTCGGCACCATAAAAATGGTGCTGATCAAAACATCAAGGCTGATGTTTTTAATACTAATAGTGCACGTCATATCTGTTCTCATTGGTTGATTTCAAAAGTAACCTATAAATATTTTACATTTGACGTTTCGTAAAGATTGATCTTAAAGGACAGCCTCTAACTAAAGGATCATTTGTTATTACAGAATAGGTTTTGCCTTTACGTAAAGGCATCCTTTCCGTTACAATCCTTTAAGAGTTAGTGAATACGACCCTAAGATTAAATAAACGCCTATAATAATAATCATAATATATATAGATGATTACCCATTTTTCACTAATAACTACTATTGTAAGCAAACCACAAAAACTATCAATAAAAGTATATATCTAATAAATGCCTAAGTAAGAGAGTATAAGAATTACATCTCTTGTTTACCACAATGCGAATGCAATAAGATGTAGAAATAGTAGTGGCATATTCCCCTCAATTGTCTGTGTTAATTTTGCAAATAATTTTCAAAACAAGGCTTCTCAGAAGAATAGTGCAATTATTAAGTTATTAATAACAATAATTTTTAGGTTTTTGGGCTGTACGAGAAGGAATTTGTCGATATCTTATTTATACTTGTCCAATAACAATTTAAAAATGTCATATTTTAACGAACTTTGTCAATTTTTTTTAACCCTTTTCTAAAAAATAAATTAAAAAAATTATTTCGTACAGCTCTACAATACCCTTTCTTCAATGTCTTGTGAAAAATTTAAATGAATAATTTTAGAAATAACTTCAAAATTTGTCGAAATAACTATGTACATGAGTACGTCAGTACTCGAAAGCTTACAATTGAATCCTTTTTATTTCGTTTTATTAACCTGTTCAACGTTTAATTTTAATTATTATACATAGATTTTAACAAGTTTTCGACTGCCGAAATCCCGCCTTAATTTATTTGTTAATGCAGCAAATAATTCTCGTACATTATTTGCGTCACTCTTTTACTTTTACAAATAAAATATTTTTTTATTATCATTGAATGGATTAGATTGTGACATTTCATCACGATGTTGCCTAGTCTAAATAATGTTGAAATCAAACGAGAGAGTTTATATTTTTGACTCTTGCAGTATCGACAGTACTACCTTAATTTATTTATAATTAATTGTATGTAACTTTTAAAAAAAATATCGTCACTTCTGCCGCAATATCTCCAATCATCAGCACACCAAATTTTATCTGAATCGATTATACATTCCCGGAGATATGATGTCATTTTCATTTTTTTTTTATTTATTTTATTGTGGTAGTCCTGGCAAAGATTTCTCTGCCAAAACCTTATTTTGACTACTAGAGCCTACAAGACACACGTTCAAAAAGTTTGAATGCCATCGATGTAGAAATGCCGCAAAAAATCGAGGGACAAGGACTGTTTTTAAGTATTAGCAAAAAAAATTAATTATTTTTTTCATATTGCATTCCTGATTTTTATCAAAGGGTTCCATATGCGGTGAAGTCCTTTGAGGGCAATGTTCCTAGATACCAAATTTGGTTGAGATTCCTTCAGTACTTCATGAGTTATTTACGTTTGAAGATTTAACTTTGACAGTTTGTAATTTTTGACAGATGACAGATAGAAAGTTAATTTCACCCATTCTGGATCAAGCTTTTCAAGGTCTTTAAAATAACCTATCACAAGACAAAATCGCTTTTAAAAATCTTGTATCATTTTCTTGTAGTGGCACTCCTGATTGACAGATCGCGACAAAAACCTTATTTTCACTTTTCTACCGTAAACCCTACTACTATACCAAATTTGATCCTAATTGGTTGGATGGTTCAGGAATAAATCGAGGGACAAAATCTGGCGACCGACCGACCGCCCGACACAGAAATTTATTTTTTATTTTTTGCAGATCTTTACGTTTCTGGACACGGTGATCTCAAAATTGTAAAAAAAAAATTGAAATTTTTTTTCGATTACCATACCTCCAATATTTTTTGGTTGATTGGAGGTAAGAATTCTTGTTGCTTTTTAATATTATTTATAATTAAGTATTGAAATAAAATGAAAAACTTGATCATTATTTTTTATTCAAATAAGTACTACCCAATTGAATTAAACTTTAATTGTTTTATTACTGTAAATCAAACCAGAAAATATATTAGCTTTGTATTTTCAGCACTCCAAACTGTTTCGAAACTATTAAATGCATGTACAATTGCCATTTTAGCTTACACGTTTTAATCTGCGTTTGTGCCAGATATAGTTCCAAAACTTCAAGTGCTGAAAAAACAAACTTATTATTGATAATACAAATATGAACTACTAGTGCCTCTACTACTCTCAATCAGTTCTTGGTGTTATATTTTTGTTCACAAGTAATTTATTTTATTGTACATACTTGACAGTTTCGTTAATTGTAAGATTACAAAAATCACACGATTTCAAGCATATTATTCAGATATAAATAGTTAATTCAGTAAAACTGCACTTTCTTGTAAAAATTTTATCGTAAATATTATTCTCAGCCTGAGAATAAAATGCTGAGAATAAAAAAAAAAATTTTAAATATAAAAAAAAAATTTACAAGAAAGTGCAGTTTTACCGAATTAACAATTTATAAAGAAACTTGTAAAGAATACCTCATAAACTTTAATATATTCAGATATAAATAATTGATATAAACTTATGATATTATGTCTTTTATTCGTTTTACCCAAAATAGCTAAAACATAAACTTACCACAAGAGATATTTGATGGTTGTTGAAAAAAGTTTACAGGTTGAGTTATATTTGTCGGAGGTAATGAGCCTGTTGGAAGAGGTGAACCTCTATTAGAAGTTTGACCATGTGAAACACTTGATTGAATTAGAGAATGTGGATAGTCTAATAATGTTGTAACAATTCCAGTATGACCACCTTTAGCAGCTTCTATTAACATTGTAGAGTTGTCCTGAAAAAATTATATGAAACTTAGTAAAACATTTAAAAACAATTAAATAAAATTTTATCTACCTTTAATTTGTGATTTATATCTGCACCGTGAGTTAATAATAATTCAACAATAGGAAGATTTCCTCCAGCACACGCTAACGACAATGGAGTGTGATCATTATTTGTTGTTTGTTTGTTTATATTAGCTCCTTTAGATATTAAAAATTGCACTACACAAGCATGCCCGGCTCGACAAGCTTTCATTAAAGGAGTTCTACCTCCTTCCGATTCGTGTTCCTAAAAAAATATAATATGCAAATTGTTCAGTTTGTTCCAACGTTTAGTTTATAATAACTATTAATTTGCTGATAGGTAGGTAATATAAAAATGTGCAATTATGTCTATATATATTAAACATACATACCAAATCAGCATTATATTGTAATAATAAATCTGCAACATCCGTATGTCCATTTTCACAGGCATATGTAAGAGCTGTATCTCCTGTTTGTGTTTGCGCCGATACATTACCATTATTTTCTAAAATAAATCGAACTAGTTCCAAATGACCTTCTTGAGCAGCTTCCATTAAAGGCGTTGAAGCACCCAATTCTATATCTGCTCCAGCTTTTATAAGAAAGTCTGCCACATCACTGAAACCTCCGCAGCATGCTAAAGTTAACGCAGTTTCTTGTGTTTCATCTGTTTGTGCATTTATATTAGCTCCTACAGTTATAAAAAATAAGGTAGAAATAACACAGTGCAATGTAATAAACCTTTTAAAATATATTTAAGTTATATTGTAATTACCTTGACTAAGAAGAAGAGCAACCATTTCTTCGTGTCCTTCTCTTGCGGCTTCCATAAGGGGAGTATAACCTTCATCATTAACTTCTTCTATATTTGCTCCTCTTTCGATTAAAAGCATAGCTAAATCTACATGACCTCCACATGCTGCTAATGTAAGTGGTGATTCAAAACTGTCAGTGGGCATATTTACTTGTGCACCAGAATCTAGTAGTAAACGTGCTACTTCAACATGACCATCCATAGAAGCTTCCATTAGAGCAGTATGCATTTCGTCTGTTTTATGTTCTTGATCTGCACCTGCTTCAAGAAGATATCTTACCATATCTAAATGTCCTTTATAACAAGCTAATGTTAATGCCGATTCTTTAAATTCGTTAGAATGAGTATTGATGCCAGCACCATTTTCCAGAAGAATTCTAGCAAGTTCTACGTGGCCAGCACTGGCAGCTTCCATTAAAGGGGTGTGTCCATTTTCATTATGATCTTCAACTTTAGCACCACTTTGTAGTAAAAATTTTACAACTTCTATATGCCCTCCTGCACAACCATACATTAAGGGAGTGTTTCCTAGACAAAAAAAACTTTGTAAAATTTTTGTTCTATTCTTTAAACCTTTCGATCACGTCTTTTTGTTTTTAAAGAAAACAAGTTCAAAATGAAAATACCTACATAATAATATCTTATAATTTTTTTAAGTTATTTTAGAATAATCTAATTTTTTCAGATCATATACATTTCGTGTTCGAACGACCACCGTGACCAAAAGGGTTAAAGGTGAACCACTAACAACTTTTTAATAATATGAAAATTACATTTCATATTACCTGCTATGAAACTGCGAGTTTCATTAGATGTTGAGACAGTCAAAACACGACAATTCTCGCTTACTCAGTTTTTGATTTCATTTTAAACCAGTCAGAATTGTATTTCTTTATTGTAAACAATTATTAATGTGACAGCTGTTACATTAATAACAGTGACAGTTCTTATACTTTATGAAGGTTAGGTTAGTTAATGAAACTCTCAGATTCATTACAGGTAATATGAAAAATAGTGGGTATGGCACAAGATGAAACATGATTTCAGACTTGGGGTGATGCCAGTCTTCGCTCTGCTCGGGCAGGCAATCCTCACCCTGGGTCCCTATTAGCAGGTTTCTTTTTAAAAACATAATAAAATGAACATATCGAGTGCTAAATGGCAGTACCTCGTAAGTCGCATTTTTGAAATTTTTTGTGTTTGGTATCATTCTATTGAAAAAATGTGTCTCTATCTTGTAGAGAGCTTTTCAAAAAAAAAATTTTTTTACACTTACGAGGTCCTGCCGTTTAGCACTCGATATGCCATATTATCAAAACCACGAAAGAAAAGCCCTGCGTCATTGTTTTCGTAACTTAGAAATAACAAGATATACAGGGTGTCCCCGGATACTCTTTACATAACTTAGATGGTGATAGAGGATACTTTTCTAAGAAACATTTTTCTAAATTTAAGCCCTCGAGAGTTAGGCCCCTTTAAAGTATTCTTTTTAATTTCCACCTTCACGTCGCCATAGCACAGAAAATATAGATTTTTCGGTAAAAATGGATTAGTAGGTACTTTTTTAACCTTCCAGCAGGCGCGTATGCACATTTTGTATGACAGTTTTAGTTTTCTTGATATAACTTTTATGTGAGTAGTCGAATTAAGTTGTTTTTTTTTGCTATTCCAAGACGACATACATGATATTATTCTATTATATGTTATTTTTGTCATTGCTTCCTTATTGAATTATTATAAAAATTTATTTGAATCGACTCCGTCCGATTCTAAGTGTAATTTAAAAAAAAAGATCTGCTACGAACATGTTGTTCATGTTGTTCAACATGAGTGTTGAAAATACAAAAAATATATTTACAAAAAACATTCAGAAAAGCAAGAAAAAATATATCAAATATGTAAAAATCAAATTTTATCTAGCTAAGTTGTTCACTTTGTATGTTTAAAATACAGTTGGTTTTTAATATTATTTTCTTAAAAACAAAATAAAAAAACTCCAAATACGATACGCGCCTGCTCGTGTAATACATAGTGGCGCGCCTGCTGAAAGGTTAAAGAGCATGAAATAATCTAAAAACTAGATTCTAACCTTTTATTGTCTAAAATCAATTGTTTTCGAGTTATAAATTAAAATAAGTAAATTTTTTTTGAAAATTTCGAGATTTGTTTTTACTTGTTGTTTTCAAAACCCTGTATCTTTTAAACGAAACATTTTACAAAAAATCTGACACCCCATTCCGGATAGGAAATTTAACGGACTATGTGTTTTAATAATAAGCGATATATCGTTGGCAATCAGCAAATGATAATACAACATGAGATTATTTACAACTTACAGACAAACGTAACGTTTGTCACTTTCTTTGTAGTTTGTCTTTTGTAAAACATGTCAAAAATTAGAAATTATGTCTTCATTAATGTTTGGTGCGCTTAAGTTGCCCCAAAGTGTGACCTATCTGACGTCACAGTAGACAAGAGAGAAAGTACGATCTCACTCACTCGCTGTGCAATGGCACACTATACTCTCCTACACCATGGTAATATCGAAAAAGGAACGGCTTTAAGGCACGAGACAATCAGGCACAAAAGTTATTTTGATTGTTGAAAGTCGTAGAATATAAAATTGATAAAATTACTTACGTTCTGTCAACCTGAAATGTCATTTCAAAATTTCGTATTTAACCCTACTCCTGTAGCATACCTAAGTGTTAACACTTTGGATTTCGTTCACGTTTGATTTGGAACTCAGCGTCAGCGCGTGTAAGCGCGCATTGTTCAAGTCGAACGGCAAAATTTGCACAATATAATCGTTAGCATCAATTGGTACCAAAAGCGCGTAAGCTTCCAAGTCGAACACGGTCATACTCTCATTATTAATGACGCAGGGCTTTTCTTTTGTGGTTTTGATAATAAATCAATATTTTTCCAAATTTTAACGCTTTATTGGCAAGAGCAACCTTCCGTATAATGATGGAATGTAATTGCCACTCATGTGGTCATGTGGCATGTTATTAACCTCTCTATTGGGCTCTATTTCATGAATAACTCAGCCAATGTTACGTTTAAGGGCCTGAACTGTTTGTGGGTTGTCGTCATAACATCAATCTTTCAGGGTACCCAAAAATAAAATCCAACGACGTCAAATCGCAGTTCTGCGAAAGCCAATTGGCATCACTGACTCAATTTATACTATTTTCTGATCAATTAACATGCCTGATTACACGTTTAGCGTACTTGGTGTGCAAAAGATCGATTGTTTGACGGCTTGTGTGGCATGAAATTGTATTTCATCATTAATCAAAAGGATTGCTCTTTCCAATAAAACAATAATATTTGGAAAAATATTGATTTATAACATAATTAAATGTAAGTTTTCAGAATTTATTAATTTATTGCTTGTACCTGAAGATGATTGTGCATTTACATCTGCTCCATGTGCCACTAATAAACGGACTATGTCAATATGGCCTGCCGATGCGGCTTCCATCAAAGGTGTACATTCTCCCTTTATACCACGATCTTCAACGTTTGCTTGCATGGCAAGTAAAACCTGAAATAAATCTATTATTACTTTATTCATTCTATACATAGAAATCAATTTATAATGATAAGCAAAAATATAAGTAACTCTTGGTTTTTTCAAATACAGCTGAGTCTCGCTTATTTGTACTCCTATTTATATGTACAATTAAATTACTGTATGAAAACTCCATTATATGCACATTTAAAAAACAGCAATTGATTATATGTTCACTTATTAAAACACTTAAGAAAAATGTGTTTTCTGCTATTTGTTGATAAGGAGATTCGAGTAAATATAATAGAGGTATATTGTATATAGCCTTCGCTATACAGGAGAAGATAGTGCTAAGTGAGACAAAATATGCTTTTTTTTGCCTTGAAATTTCTTTTCCACAAAATAATTTAAAATTTTACAGAGGTATGTTTGTAAATTAATGTAAATAATTGACTGGCAGCTGATAAAATTATGAGGAAAATTAGAGAAGTTATTAGTATAAACCTCTTACTTAGTACTACCAGTACTACTTTCCCATAATACTACAAAACCACACTCTTTTTTTAGAACATTTTAATTAATAAAAATTACACATATAAAAGTAAAGTGATATTTAAAATAAAAATTCAATAATTTACACAATCTGAACCAGCCCCACAGACTCATCTTGTACGTCTACTATATGGTATTAGGTATTGAAAAGTTTTATGGAAATGTTGCTACCTAATTTT
This sequence comes from Cantharis lateralis, assembly GCA_963170105.1. Lineage (NCBI taxonomy): Eukaryota > Metazoa > Arthropoda > Insecta > Coleoptera > Cantharidae > Cantharis > Cantharis lateralis. Next base: position 20,498,600 of record OY720629.1, read on the forward strand.
GTAAAAATGAAAATAAGACATGTAAAATTTTAAAAATTTATACATATGTAAAATTACAACCAATATATAGCAAGGGCTTTAATTGAGGATAGGCATTATTAACCTCTGGGCTTTATTTGGTCAAAATATCTTATAAAAGATGATTTCTGTAGGTAACCCTCGATTATAAAGACAAGGCTTACAAATAATAATATAACATATAAACGAGACTCTACCGAATTTAAATTTTATATGGGTTATATTTAACAAAATCGTCAGAAATATTCTTTATTATTGGAATATTGTATAGCAAAATTATGTTATATTATTGTTCAGTCGAACAAATAGTTATGAGTTATGACTTACAAACTGTAGCTTACAATTAAAAGCAAAAGAAATCTAATAATTAACTACCTGAGCTAACTCAAAGTATCCAGCACTACACGCAAGTGATAATAAACTTTCTCCTTCTTCTGACGTTTCATGCACTGAGCGACCTTCTCCTAATAATTTGCGAACAGTTCCTACATCCCCATCTACTGTTGCTTCTACTATTGAAGTTTTTTCAGGTTGCACTCGAGGATTGTCTGTACGCATACGAGTCAAAGCAGCAGCAGCTTCATCTAATGCGCAAGAAACACTAGAAGTTAATCTTCTCAACACTTCTGGATCAGCCAATTTTCCATCCTTAGTTGTCAATTGGCCAATACCTTAAAATTCATTTCATAATGTTACACTAATAAAATACTGAAAGACAGACAGATTATAAGTTATAACAATATTTTAAACTAGAACCAAGTTAAATAAACGATTAAATATTTTTAAAAATTGTATTCTCTTTGTATTTTCGAGTTTTAATTAAAACTCGAAAATGAAAGTAATCCCTTTCGAAATATCGTATCTAATAAATACAATTTTTAAAAATATTTAATCGTTTATTTAACTTCGTTCTAGTTTAAAATATTGTAATAATTTATCACAAGTTACAAATTCTAAAAGATTATAAGTTATGTTTCAAGTTATGTATGCGGCTAATGCACCATCATGGATATGAAATCTGTAGCTTGGTACCATAAATTTTACGCCAGGGAAAGCAATATAATGTATTATATGTAGATAATGTAATGTATTATGTAGATTTTTTTAATAAAATGTTTGGTTATGGTAATTAATATTGAAGATGAACTGCTACCTATATATGATTATTTATTAATTAACATTTTTTGATTGAAAAAGTTTTAGACCGAATCGGTGCGATTCTGATTTCAACATGGTTATATAACCATATTGTTATGACTAGATTGTTATCCTAAGATATAACCATCTCTGTAACAACGTTACCGAAAATTGGTATTCTGTTTAAACACGCATAATCATGATGGTTATAATTTAAGCATAACCAAACCTTTGTTATAAATAGTTCAAATGTGCCGTAAAATTGTACAAATTTGACAGATCGATTCATCAAATGTTGTGTTTTAAAAATTTTAATTTAGTTTATTTTGAAATATCAAATTAAATTATTTTATAAAATTCATAATAATATAAATGCTTGTAAACTAGAGTTATTTTAATGTAAGATGTTTATTTTAAAGAACATTTACAAAACAATTACAGTTCTTCTAAAGTTAATTTACCTTTTGTAGCAACTAGTGCGGCTACTATATGCTGTCTATTCAGTCGTAACCGGAATTTTGTTCAACTTAACATTTATTCGAAAAGCATGTGTTCAACTTAATATTTATTCGAAGAGCATTTGTTCGACTTAACGTTTATTCGAAGAGCATTTGTTTGACTTAAAGTTTATTCGAAGAGCATTTTTTTGACTTAACATTTATTCGAACAGCATTTGTTCGACTTAACATTTATTCGAAGAACATTTGTTCAACTTAACATTTATTCGAAGAGCATTTTTTGTTCGACTTAAAGTTTATTCGAAGAGCAGTTGTTCGACTTAACATTTATTCGAAGAGAATTTATTCGACTTAACATTTATTCGAAGAGCATTTGCTCAACTTAACATTATTTATTCGAATGAGCATTTATTCAACTTAACATTTCTTCGAAGAGCATTAGTTCAACTTAACATTTATTCGAAGAACATATTAATATGTTCGACTTAGAATTTTATTCTACACACATTTGTACATATAAAACTAATTTATTATTTTATACAATGTATGGCATTATAATTTAAATACCGTCGAACAAAAAATGAAATATAACATAAAAAATTCCATGTCGAACAAATGTGTGTCAAATAAAATTCAAAGTCGAGCAAATGTTCTTTCGAATAAATGCTAATCGAACAAATAATGCTGTCGAACAAAATTCATAGAATGCTATGCAGTTTAAAGCATTTTGCCTCAAATTTTCGTCGTGATTCCAGTAATAATAAAACATTTTTCACAGAAACTTTATTTGGAACTTTATTTGGAATGGATAAATCTATATTCTAAACGTAGATGCTCTCTAAAATAATTCAAAACCTTATACTAATAAACTGAAGTATTGTTAGATAATCATAAATAATATTTTTTGATATAGTTTTAAATTTCAAAAAGTGAAGAAAATTGATTTAAGCCATTGTTCCGAATTACCACAGAATTTATTTTTGGATCCATCAAACTTATAACAATGGTCACAATGAGCATAACAAGTACTGAAATGCAGTTGTTATCATAACCATGAATAATAACAATAATGGTTCACAAACCATTAACCTCATGGTTATGTCTTCAAAATCAGAATAGCAATTCGGCTGAAATAACCATATTGTTACAAAATAACCAAATGGTTATCATAACAAGGTTGTTATGTCAAATCAGAATCGCACCGATTGTATGTCTTTTATAAAAATTTCATTATGAATAAATAGAACAATTGTGGGTCTTATACCGGGTGCTGAATCGAATAGCCGAACATAGCGAATTAACATGTAAAAACTTATTTATGCAAATTCCTGCTTCCGTAATTATTTTAGAGAAAAACTGAAAGACACAAAAAGAATGCAGAAATATAAACTACGTATGATAAAAGCATTAGATTTCATTTTACCTATACTTATAGGGTTAAAAAATGCTTCTAAAGTTTTTAAAATTTTCATTTATAAGCCTGGTCATGGAAGTTTCCAAGGTAATTATTTTGAAATTAAATTGGATTTATTTCATGATCAGTCTGACAAATGAAAATTTTAACAATTTTAAAAGCATTTTTTGACCCTATCAGTAAAGATTACATGAAATCTAATGCTTTTATCATACGTAGTTTATATATCTGCATTCTTTTTGTGTCTTTCATTTTTTCTCTAAAATAATTTGGGAAGCAGGAATTTGCATAAATAAGTTTTTACGTGTTAATTCCCTATGTTCGGCTATTCGATTCAGCACCCGGTATAGTCAAATTATATTACCAATTATTGGATTAAAGAATTAAACGATTTAAGAATAATTTGCACTTAATTCATATTAATGAATCAAATCGAGGTTCTCCAGAAAGAAAGGAGATGTATAGAAGCCTTAGAACTGCGGTCATCCGAGTTCCACCTGAACTGGATTTTGTGAATCCAGGAAAACCTATAGTATGTTTCCAAATACAATAGGAAAACTTGATCCCAGCAGTTAAAGGTAAGTCTAGATATGGGGGGCGTCCATTAATTACGTAAGGTCAACTTGGGGGGGGGGGTCCGGCAAAATCTCACCAAGGGGGCGGGGGAACCAAAATCCCACTCGCACCTTCACGCTGGTGGTCCCTGGTAACTTGCGGGGGATACTCAGAGATCGGGTACCCAACCCCGGTGGATGAGAGGAACCTGCAAGGCTAACGCGATAGGTAACAGGGTAAGAGGCCCTGCCCAAAAATCTCTGGCTCGACATGGAAATGGACACGAAAAAGGATCAAACGTTTACGGTGCAGGGGGGGGGATCCCCAGTACTAATATGACTAATAGTTAAATTGACTAGCAGATTTTCTAGTCGTCAAGCCCTTGACCCTTAAGCCTCAATTACACGAGGATAGTGACTTGTACAAGTTACTAAAATCCAGTACTGGCTTTTAGTACTTTCTAAAGTACTGGTTTTAGTTTTAGTTTTCAGTGCTGGTTTTAGTAACAATTCCAGTTTAGTGGGTAGAAAGCAATCCTATTTACTGGAACCAGTAGCTACCCCCACTCCTACTTTCCTGAAACTAAACCCGTGTAATCATATCGTTTTAGCAGGCGCTCTGATATTTCCAAGCCTATCTGGTGCCCCAAAAATTTTGCAGACATTTTAAGAAAGATTATATTTATTGAATATATATTTTAAAGTGCACTAATAATAAATTACAAAAAATGAATAATTAAAATAAAGTAATACGTAATATAAAAAATAAAATATAAATTATACATTATGAATTCTTTTGAATTTTTTTCCATTCAATTGAATGGCGGAATCAGTTTTATAATTATTTTTTTTGAAAACTAAACAGATTATCAACAATTATTATTTAAAAATTCATTGTTGCTAGCGTTATATTTTATTATTTTTGCATTTCTGAATTATGACTATAGATTTTTTTTATTTTACCAAAAGGTATATGTCAAAACGAAAACAAACAGACCCGACAGAACTCTGTACGATGATTTTCCTACGTAGAATTTGATTTTGAAAAAAAGTATTTTGAACCGGAAAAAATGAATATCTCGGAAACATCTTGATTTTTTATCTAACTAGTTTTGTGGTTGTTTAAGACACATAAAGGTATATTTTCATCAAGCTTCGTCAAAATTAAATTATTTTTGCGGAAATAATAAATTAAAAATTAAAATGACGACTTTTCACATCTTTCTCGGAAATATTGAGGTTATGTTAAAAAGTGACTTCTACAAAAGTAGTAGATTATTTATTCTACCTTATCTTTGTTAGAAAATTATTAGTAGTTTCCATTTCGCTTTGGTTTCATTCAAATATCTATCATAGTTTCGATGAAAAAGGATTTTTAAGTTAGAAGTTGCAACCTCTATTTTCCAAAAACGTGTAAAGCTAGGGGTTTGATAATTGGCCCAAACTTAGTTCTTTCACTTAAGCTTAGGTTGTCAATATAATATAATATTATCTATAATATAATCTTATCTAAAAAGTAAAAATATATAAAAGCTGAAGGCGCCCGACCACCTCTTATGGACGGCGAGGGCCTGATTATTATTTGTTGTGAAAAAGTTTTTCCGCTGTCGAATAAAGTTTTATGATAAAATCTTGTGATATCATTTTTTAGGGCTCACTCTAGATTGCTTAGGGCCAGTTCCACCAACTCTGATTAAATACTTTAATCATGATTAGTTGGGGTTAATCACGGTTAAATGTAAAAGAGTGTTCCACCATCTATTTAATCATGGTTAAAGCAGTTTAATCATGGTTAAACAGCCTTCAAACTAATCGACCGATTTTGGGTGATTAGACGAGTTTAATCACGGTTAATGGTAGGTGCATGCGCATTTTTTTCAATGTAGTGGAAGATAACGTTGACATTTTGAACATACAGTTGTAAAAATATAATTAGCCCACTTTCTAAGTTACCATTGTAAATTGAACATTTTGAAGTCATTTTTTGTCATATAAAAATTGATTTTAGAACAAAAATTAATCAGACATATTTTGTTGAAAATTTCGTTGCCTTTAATTTTGTTTATATACTAGATTTTTTTATTGTGATACGCCGTTTTTAACTTACAGCTTTAAAAAAGACTGTAAAATACCAAAAATATTTTCATCTATATCTCGGAAACGGTTGCTTTATAATTGAAAAATGTGTGTGAATAAAAATGTAGACAATGGAATTTGCAAGAAAAAAAGATCAACTTTCTAAGATATACGTTAGATGATAATATTTTTGGTATTTTACAGAGTCTTGTTTAAGTGGCTGTAAGTCAGAAACGGAACGACAAAATAAAAAATGTATATAAACAAAATTGAAGGTAATGAAATTTTCAACAAAAAATGTCTGAAAATTTTTGCTCTAAATCGATTTTTATATAACAAAAAACGGCTTCAAAATTTTCAATTTACATTGCTAACATAGGAAGTGGGCTAATTACAGCAAAACGTGAACACGGTATTTATGCGTAAAAAATAGTTTAAATAGCAATTATTTTTTGATATCATCATTTTTTATAATGCTTTACAACAATATTTTATCTTCTTCAGATGATGAAGATATTGTGAATGTTGTTTGTAGAAGACCGCGAGAACAAAATGAAATTTGAGGTTATTCTCTAAATAATAATATGATCTTAAATGCAGCCAAAAACAGAAATAGGAACTACGACTATATTTCGACCAATCAGAACAGCCTTTGCAAGATTACACCCGAGCATACTCGAAGTAAAAGTGGTCAACTAATCATAGATACTAAATGTGTGGTGGAACGCTTTGAAATTAATGTCGGTCAACTAATCACGGTTAATGATTAACCATGATTAGTTAACCAACGATTTAATCAGACGGTAAGATGTCAGGATAAATTGAAAATTTTATATTTGTATTTATAATGTTGTAATTTTAGTTGATATATAAAGGATAGGATTATCCAAAACCGGTTCAGAAATATAATAAAAATTGAGGAAAGTTTATATTAATTTCAATTAAAAATGTCCTCAATGGGTCTTAACCCTTTCAGTTACGGCGTTCGTTTGTAATGAGATTATTCCAAGAATCTTTTAAAAAAATTATATATTATTATGTAAATATTATGATTTTGATTTTTTTTTTTCTTAAAAGACAAAAAGTTGTGACCGAAAGGGTTGATATAATATTTATTGTCTGTTTAACGACGAAATTAAAAAAAGTAGTTTTCATGGGAACCATATTCTAACTAGGCATGTCAATTATCTTTGGTTTTCTTACCAGCAGCATGAAGTAAGGCTTCTAAACGAGCTTGTGTTTCAGGATCAACAGACCTATCTTCGTCAGGACTTAATAAAAATTTTGCAGCTTCTACTTGTGGATCTTCTTCCTCGTATTCCTGATCTATCACAAACGACTCCACCTAAAAAAAATAAATGTCTACATCAAATTACATATTATATACACAGCTGCTACAGTAAGACATTTGGGATGTCAACAAAGATATGCCTTCGAGATTTGCCCCATACGCAGTGATGAAGGCGAAAAAAAACGCTTTATCTAGATTTTTTTTTCGAAGAAACGGTTAAATATGTTTATTTAAAAATTAATGAATTTTAATATTTATTATTTAAAAATTGTTAAGGTGAACCTGGGGAAGTGTGAACACATTTTTAATTAGTGATATTTATTTATAACATTATAATTTCTGAAATACATATCTTAAAGGACATAATATGTCCAAAATATAATCTACCAGATTGTTTAATTTCAATGTTTAAAAATAAAACACTTTTGCATAAATTTTTTTTAAAATTTTTATGTCTTATGTTCACATTTACACCACGACATGGGGAAAGTGTGAATGCAGTTGATGTTGTCTATGGTAAACCGTTGTCTATAATGTGTAGCATTTTCAGATTAAATGGGATTAGTGTGAATAATGGTAAAAAAAGCTACCAATTTGTTTTTTGAACAGTATAATATCTATAATAGGTAATAGGTAATTTAACTAGTATATTTTTATAATACTTAATATATTTTCACTAGTTTTAATATTTCATTTTTAATTATAATAGTGTTAATACGTCAAGCGAAGTTTTTTCTTTATATTGTTTATTTAAATAATTATGTAGTACTTCTTCGCAAATTGCGAAGATATATAAACAATATAATTATAATAGGTAAAAAGTTACAAAGTTAACAATGAAATAAAATGAATTTAACTGTTTAAATTAAATTTTGAGAAATTTTAAATTTGCCTTTGAGTATTTAGAACATCGAGTAGTTTTTCTCACATGGACTCTCGGCATATTCCGATAATACAAACATTTGCGTAAAAATGGGTTCCCAAAATATACGTTCACATCATAGAAATAATAAGGGGCAAGTGTGAACGCGGTATTTAAAAACAGTGCAAAAGATAAATCAAAAAAGCATAATATAATATAGTCCAGGAAAAATAGCAAAAAAATGGGTGGAGTTGAAAATAATTTGTAACAGGCTAAATTTTTGCATGCACCTTAGTATTATAGCCCTGAACATTGTCTCAAAGTTCCCCATCGATATCATTTCCGCTAGCTGTGTTATGCGAGGTCAAAGGTCGTCAAAAACAGTTTTTTGCATATATCTCGAACACGGCGATAATTAGTGAAAAAATCAATAAGAACTAATTTGTAGCTAAGGCAATTTGCTATAAAAAGTTATTTAAAAGTTTTTTTGTAACAAAAGTAGTTTCATTTACATGTTGACTCAAAGATTTCACGCAGCTAATATATCATTGCGAAGCAGGTAAAACATGATGCTGATGTTCTGATCATCGAAACAGCATAAAGTCACATACGAGTACTAACATTATGGTTGGCGAGGATGTGGACTTGATGGCCATATTGATTGCGCGAGCTCCTCAGGACAAAATATTGTAGTTTCAGAAGCCTGGTAAAGCAAAAGTGGAATCAAAAATGTATTGTTCTCGAAGTTTAGCTTCATATCCAAAATGTCATCGCCATATTTTATTTTTCTACGCAATTACAGGCTGTAATATGACTTTTGCTCTATTTCGGAAAGGCAAATTGATCTTCAGGACTGGGGTTGGGCATTACAAAATAATATCCTAGAGCCAATGACAACTCTGCTCCAGTTGTATTACTTAATACAGCATTTTGAAATTGCAAGAAAATCTGTGTTTCCAATTGTGGATGTCGGAAAGCAGGATTGAACTGCTCTATAGTTTGTAGCCAATGTCATAGCCAAACCTGTTCGAACACGATATCATTATTTGATATCGATAACGTGGAGAATGATGACAGCATCGATCCGTCGTCTTTCCTCGTCCAAACTTTGAAGACAGAAGAATTGGTCTCCGATACCGATGAAGAATGTTAATACCACGATCACTGAATAATGTATACGTAAAGAAATGTGTAATAAATGCATTCACATTTAAATTAAACAAAAATTCATGTATGTATCTATTGAATTATAATTCATTTTCCGTCATTATATCCTAAGATCACTAAGATCAGACGCCGAGTCAAGTGTTCTACATTCTTGGTTCTTTGAAAGGCCGTATTTCGTGACCAATTGTCCCAACAAAAAAACTTTCAAATAACTTTTTATAGAAAATCGGCTTAGCTACAAATTAGCTATCTATATTTTTTTAATAACTGTCGCCGTTCTCGAGATATTTGCGAAAAACGGTTTTTGGCGACGTTTGACCTCGCATAACATAGCTAGCGGAAAGGATATCGATGGGGAACTTTGAGACATTGTTCAGGTCCATAATACTAAGGTGCATGCAAAAATTTAGCCTGTTACAAATTATTTCCATGTGAAAGTCTATTTTTCCTGGTCTATAGTATGTGACACATTAACGTCTTACAAATAATACAGAGTGAATAAATTTTAAATAACTTACGTTAACAAATGCCTTTTTTTAATTTTTGAAAACAACTTGTTACACTTCTTGTTAGTTCGTATCACTTTGTTACCAAAATTCACTAAGTTATAATGCTTACTGCAAATAATCTTACAGAGGTTTCTTTCGTCCACCAAGTGCAATATAAAAAATTTCGGCTAGGGTACTTTTGTATTTGTTGTGGGAATCCCAAATTTATAAAAATGTCAATTAAGCTTGGTCAGTGAAATAGACATATCAAATAGTGGCAGTTTTTATAAAAACAAGTGGTTAAATGTGCCAATTTATGTTAAACCCGTGTCTCACTATAAAAATTTGTATAAAAATTTTATAAAAGTTTGCATAAAAACGATTTAAATAGTGTGACAGCGGAATTGTTTTATAAAAATGACATTTGTAAAAATATGTTTATGGTGCTTCTATTTTCATGACGTCACAAAATAGTTTTATATATAAAAATTCTCATTTTAGAGCAGTTTCTAAAATTTTTATAAAAGGAGGCATCCCATTGGCTGTTGAAGCCAAAACGTCAAATACTGAGCTGTCATAGCTGATCTTATTTGTATAAAACTTTGCACCGAATATTTTACAGTGGGACATGGCTTAAAAATGTTTTTATGTCACGTGACGTCACATTGTTTGTATGCAAATTTTTATAAAAACGATTTTATACAAATTTTATAGTGAGACACGGGCTTTAGAATGATTAGGTGAGAATGCAATTTATCAAAATACAAGAGATTTACATTAATTACTTAGTGCTTGTTCACAATGTACGTAAGACATAAAACGTACATAAGCGCAAAACGTAATTTGTACATAAAACCAACATAAGCCGTAAAATTGTTCACAATGTACGTAATAATTATGTCAACATACGTATGCGCAATCGACCAAAAATATTTTTAAATTCAAACTATTGAAAATAAAATTGCATCAAATTAATTATTTTGGCACTTATTTGCTTAAAATATAAGTTCACAATTCTAAATTAAATCAATAAATAACAAATAAACTTATTTTAAGGACTTTAATTGATAAAAATTATGTTATGTCAATTTAATTCAATTTATAACCAAACACTACCAACTTCAAACCACAAATTTCACTTGAATATATAAGATTTACGTAAAACATACATAAACGAAATTTGAACATAAAAACTACGTAAACGTAAAAGCTCCGTAAGCACATTGTGAACATTGCATTGATTTTACATATGTTCAACTTTACGTCTTATGTATGTTTTATGTAGGTTTTACGTTTTACGTACATTGTGAACAAGCTTAGTAAATTTTACTTAAAATTGGTCGCGGTGTTCATTGCACTCTTCTCGGACGAGTACAAATTCATACTTTGCACAGAGATGAAAATTTCGAGTTCCAAATAACAAAAGTTGTTAAGCGCTCAAAGAAAATAATGGAAAATTCATTAAAATTAAAAAATACTGTGAAAATGGGGGCTCAAGACAAAAAACTGCAGCCAGAACTGGCTTCTGAATTGATCACACGTTCAAAAGCAATTCTTTTAATTCTTCCAAAGAGATTAAATTAAAACTGGATCTCACTATAAGTCTATGTACAGTTCGAAGAAAACTAGCAGAAAATAATTTAAACGGCAAAGTGTTTAGGAATGTTCCTCTTCTATCTTTACAGAACGTTAACGAACGCACTTCGAATGAACCAGCCCAGAAGAATAAAAAAAAAAAATGGAGAAATATTCTGTGGTCTAACGAAACTAAGATTAATTTGATGAGTTTCGATGGCAGAAAGTATGTACTCAGATCCCCGAATCAGAAATTTCACCATTTCCATCAAAGTCCATAAACAAAAAAAACAGCACGGATGCGGAAATATCAATTTATGAGGAGCATTTTCATGGTACAGTGTAGGTCCAGTAATTAGATTAAAGTAAACATGGACCAACACGAATTATATCAATATTTTAGAGAATGTTATGCTACCTTTTGCAGAAAACAATATGCCTTTAATATGATCTTACCAACATGATAACGGCCCTAAACTTACTTATAAGAAAGCAAAGAAGTTCTTTGACGATCAAAAATTATCTGTTTTACCAAGACTTTCTCAATAACTTTCTTTTTCCATATCATAAACCCTATCGAGAACCTTTGGGGTGAACTAAAAAAAGAAGATAGTAAATATAAAATAAAAATAAAAAGGAATTATGACAAATTGCGCAGAAAGAATGGTAATTCATATCCATATAAAGGATAAAGGTCAGTCAACTAAATATTGAGTTAATAATACAATTCTAGACTTCATTCTTAAAAAACAATTGTTTTTAAGCTTGAAAACTGTAGTGGCTCTATTTTAATGACCAACTAATTTTGAATTAAAAGTTATATTTTTTAATTATTATTAAAAACAACTTGGGTAACTTTGTAAATTTAGTTAAATTCAATAATTTTAAAAATAAATTAATGTTAGTTCTGTTTGTTTTCCATAAATTTTTCTTTTTACTTTCCCCAGACGTATACGTAAATATGTATAAGGGAAAGTATATTGTAATCCACTCAAAAATTAAATATCGAAATTTTGGTATTAAAATGTTTCTTATCATGCTCTGATACGATTGTGTGAATTTTAGTAACATGTTCGTCTGTATGTCAGTATGTGGTCGTTGGGGGTACGAATAAAAATAGTAGTATCAATCGGGCAGGTTGAACCGCGAAATCAAATGTCATGAAATTCGGCATAAACGTGTAACACACTTAAACTTAGAGGCCAGCTGAAAATGGTGAAAATCCGTATTGCGGAAATGATGAACAAAATAAAGAAAGTTCAAATATCAATTTCTTTTAGACCACCTGCTACTGTCAATTTGACATAATCTTTTGACGTAAACGCCATCTATGGGGAAAGTTATGGGATGTCTACATAGCCGATTTTTAAAGCGAAGCTTTTTAACGCAGGGTACCTAAAATCTAAAATAGCGAACGGGACGGAAAAGCAAACGGAAGTGACGTCAGCGACGACCTCATTGGCTGATTCATCCACATGCGAAAATATTTAGGCTCTTCCGGGGGTCGTCGAAATTTGAAATTTTGGCAGGGGCCGTGGTCGAGGGCACATATAACACGAAAAATCGAAAAAGTTGGAAAAGTCACCCCCCGCCCCCGATGATCGGGTTTAAGCGATTTTTACGAATCCGCTCGCATCTCCCTTATTTTTCAACTTTTTTCGATTTTTTTTTGATATTTGGAATCCTCGCGAAAAGGGCAATAATTTTGTCGCTGGATTTTTTAAAAAAAATTCGGTTTTGACCTATATTTTTTGACCCAAACTTTTCGAAACTATTTTTCCCTGCAGCTCCCTTAATAAACGTCGGATCTCCATTTGGAAAAAAACAATACGAAGAAAAAGATGAATCCAATGGAAAAGGTATCTTTCATTTTTTTCCTAAAATCAATACTTTGCCCTCGATGATCGTATATAAATTCTGGAATTTGCAACTTAATTTACGGGCAGATAATTTACTTGTAGTATGTTGTATTAAAGTTGTTAAGAGAGGGGTGGTAAGCTGTGGTGGGGACTCTGCCCTATGCTAAATAAATACATAAGATAATGTATTCACTGCCAACTACAAATAAACAAAATTTTAATAATTAAAATAATGAAAATATGTTTTTTTTAATTAAAAATACTTAGTTTTTAATAATTTACTTATAAATTTTATTAATTTAAAAAATTTTGTCAAAAAACTTTTCTTGATAACTATCAAATCTAGATAGCTTTTGTGCTCTTTTTTAGAATAAAATCTTAATTTTCTCGGAAAAAAAAACAGGACTTTTTTAAAATTTGGTACACTTATTTGTAACACTTGCATAAATATTTTGGCAAATTTTTGTAATGATGACATTTATGAATGTCGAAGTAATGACAAACCCGTATCTTGCATTTACCTCAATGTAAAAACGTAACTTTGACATTTTTTATCTCGATAACTAAGAAGAGATTAACTTCAAACTTTGACAGAATTTTCTTTATTATACAAATAATATACTGTAAAATTTTCACGAACTTCTCATATACTGAAATTTCCTTCTTAACAACCTCAATAATGAGTAGTTGAATAGTTGACTACAAGTAATTGACTTTTTTTTTATTGATTATTATTATTATGAATTAATTGATATGACTTAGTAGTCGTAAAGAAAGTATAGTCTGGAGCACGTTTGGAATTCTTAAATTTACAACGAACGCACATGTATGGATTAACGAGAACCCGACAATTAAACTAAAAAATAACCCCCCACCGTAGGAATTTTTTTAATACGCCACTGGTATAGAGAACGTAATAAGTTGCTCAAAGCATCTAAATCATCTGCTGACATAGGGTAAACTTGCCTAAATCGTACTTGCTATTAAGGAGAAACTGTCATAAATGTCTAAAAAATTAATGAAAAAAATTATGCAGCAACTTTAATTAATGCGGCTAATATTTGAATATAATAAAATATAAAATAACTTATTTTGACATTACAAAAAGGAACAATTAAGAAATACAAAAATACGATTTAAGATGATGGCTCCTAAATCGTACTATACATTTCCGAATAACAATTTACTACCTTATCAAAATTATATTAATAATAATTGGATTTTATTTATACATAGCGCAAAAAGCTTCGCTTTTGTCGGGTGTCCCACGACACCTTTCGTTTTTTTTTTAATAGGAAACTTCCATTTTTTTTTTTCTAACTCGGCTACAGCTACAAGAAAAGGCTCCCATTGATTGGACGAAAGCGGTCCAGTAGTTCCCGAGAAAAAATTTATATTTTGAGCTAAAAATTTGTGAGTAGCGTTTTGAACTATACGTACAGCACAAACTTAAGGGGTAACGACACTCTCGAGACAAAAAAATAGCATAATTTTAATAATTTATGGTATTATAGTTGTTTAAGCAAGCGTATCTCATTGTTATTGTATTTGTTTGATATTTTTAAAATAGTTTCTTAGAAAATGTAGTAGATGGCTCCACTTGCCGGAGGTGAAAGAGAGAAGGAGAGGGAATGGCAGGAGGGGTTAAGTAATAATCAAGCGGTATGATGGCGACAAGTTATCGTATAGAGTGGTTGTTGTAGTTTTTATAAATAAAGAATAAAGTTTATGTCAAAAAATCTGGTTAATTGTTTATATGGAAAGTTTACAGTCCGCTATATAAGAATTTAGAAATCGAAGAAGCCAGCTAGAACATAAAAATGGTCATTCGAGCGAATTTATGAAATGGAAATCGAGTAGTGACGCCAAACAAACGAATATCGCCCGTAAGAAGCAGCTGCGCAACGCAGCAATTGAACGAGGTCAGTCCATTATTATTCCTGTTAAAATTAAATCCTATCATCCAACAAGCAAGTTTCATATTGAATTTAAGATATTAATTTGTTGCATTTTAATAATTAAGAAATTGTTGGGTAAAGGTATACGCATTTATTTTAAAATAATAAATTTAGAAACATGGAAACATTAAGTGAGCTCGTACGTAAACGCGGGGTTATAAAAAGCACATTAACTCGATTCATAAATTTTATCACAGATAATCCGCAAGATGTGGCGGGTATAAGGTTGCGGCTTGTAAATGCAAATACCACCTTGCAACAATTCGACGATGTTCAATGGGAAATTGAAGCGCAGAGCTCCGGCGACATGTTGAAGGGTTGCGAGGAAGAAAGGGGTAATTTTGAAAATAGATATTACGCTGCGATTAGGGATGCGGAAGAAATAATAAACGCATGGGCCACGGCAAATAAGACGAGCGCGTCTAATGCAGGGTCGTTATCGGACCTATCACAAGGATCGTCGTCGGAAGCGGGTGGAAGTCAGGTGGGGGCTTTTCACCATCAAAATAGCACACAAGGGGGTAACGTACACCTCCCGAAAATTAGCTTACCCACGTTTGACGGCAAACAAATAGCCGAATGGCAATGTTTTCAGGAAACATTCGACTCCCAGATAAATTCAAAAGAAGGTTTGCAAATATACAAAAATTTCATTACCTAAAATCGTGTATCAAAGGCGCGGCCGGCGAGGTTATAGAATCATTGGAGGTCACTGGCGCAAATTACGCAGTGGCGTGGGAGCTTTTAAAAGAAAGGTATTCGAACAAAAAACTTGCGGTGTTAGGGCACATAAAAGCGATTTTCGAATTACCTACGAATATGCGTGAATCTCCAAGCGGGTTAAGGGCAATTTCGGATGGAACATTAAAACATTTACGCGCTTTGAAAACTTTAGATCAACCCACGAATCATTGGGATACCTTGATAGCGTATGTCATTATGAGTAAATTAGACGGGATTACAAAACGCGAGTTAGAGAAAAAACATCCAACCGAGATACCAACAGTAGAGGAGTTAAGTAAATTTATAAAAGAAAAACTCAGATATTGGAAAACTTGCAAGCAAATAGCTTAAGTAATAATACAAGTCAAAAATCAAAGGTAGCGCAAACTTTGTAGCGACTTACGAATATAAATGTTACCATTGTAATAACAAACATGCATTGTACCATTGTGAATCTTTTCAAGGGTTAAAAATTCCAGAAAGATACTCGCGGTTGAAAGAATTAGGGTTATGCGCAAACTGTTTTAGAAAGGGCCATAAGGCCAGTAATTGTAGATCGCGCGGATGCGGGAAATGCAAAGGAAGGCACAATTCGTTACTTCACGACGTCGAGCGCGAAAAGAAAATAGAATGCGAACAGACGACCGCAGCAGAAGTAGAACTTCCGAACCCCACAACCACGGTGATGTGCACAACGTTTAGCGGAATTTCGCAGGTTTTGTTATCCACGGCCATCGTCGAGGTGTTAGATAAAGACGGAAAAGCGCACAAGGCGCGAGCGCTCCTCGATTCGGGGTCACAATCGCATTTTATGACTCAAGATTTATTGGATAAGTTAAGGTTGTCAAACACAAGAATTGAGTTCACGGTGACAGGGTTGAATCAGGTAGGCACGGCCGTGAAACGTGAAGCCAACATTAAAATTAAGGCTACAAACGGGTTTTATGAGACTAATATGTCGTGTTTGGTAGTACCAAACATTGGGGGGCACATTCCGGCCATACCTGTAGACAAAGAAAAACTTAAAATACCCAATAGCATACGGTTGGCAGACAAGACATTTGGTGAAGTAGGAAAAATTGATCTTTTGATAGGAGCTGATAAATTTTGGCATTTAGTCAAGGCAAGACAACTAACGTTGGGGAAAAACAAACCTATTTTACAAGATACGGAATTGGGATGGGTTGTAGCTGGACAGGTACCCATAAAAACACCAAAGGCAAGCACCGTTTATTGTGGTTTGGTAAACGATCAGTTGATAAGCGAACAGCTCGCAAAATTTTGGGAGATAAAATCGTGTCCAAATCGTGAGATACGATCACCAGAAGAAGTATCGTGTGAGACCAGCTTCAATACGACCACGACTCGATTGAGCAGTGGTCGGTTTGTAGTAAAATATCCATTGAGGGACACCATTGACAAGCTGGGTGAATCAAAGCAAATAGCGATGAAAAGGCTCATGCAGACAGAAAAAAGGCTCGAACGAAACCCAAATTTAAACAAGGTGGAACTCGCTTTTGTGACAGTTCTTAGGCTTCTATACATCTACTTTTTCGGTAGGTTAAATTATTTGGGCTTTATTTTAATCCAATTTTTAATGCCTTAATCTTTTAATTAGGTAGATTTTTTTACTATATAAAATAAAGATTTACAATTTTAATTTGAAATCTAAAATTCACGCCAAAACGCTTACTTGTGTTATTATGGCGTCTGTTTGTGACGTGACGCCTTAGAGCCAAACTACACGAGCGGTATTTCCGTCGCGTATTCTCCGCCGCATTGAAAACCACACGTTAAAATGGAGCAAACTACACGAACGTAATTACGTTGAATGTTCGATCATCTAATTAGCCGTAGACACGATTAGCCGTTATGAATTTGCATAAATAAGTTTTTCATGTTACTTTCCTATGTTCGGTTAATCTGGGCTTTGTTTTATTCCAATTTTTAATGCGGATTAAAAAATATATATGTAGATAATCTGAATAATTAATACCAATCTAAAAATATTCTATATAAAAGTAAAATTGTTTTAAGAACGTGCGTTCTGATTGGTTTTGAATTATGCGGACAGACGGACGGACACGGAGCTAGATCATAAGGCTTCTTCCTATACGTTGTATAGAAGCCTAAAAAGGAATACGCTGGATTTCTGCAAGGGTATGAAAATTTGGGTCATTCGACAAAAATAGAAGAGCCACAAGATGATGGAGCCTATTACTTACCGCACCAATGTGTGGTACGCCAAGAAAGCTTGACAACAAAAATTCGTGTGGTGTTTGATGCATCGGCTAAGACTACCAGCGGGGTATCGCTGAACGATATTCAAATAGCCGGACCCACTCTTCAACAAGATCTATTTTCCATAATAGTGCGGTTCCGAAAACCGCAGAAGATTCTAATTCATGAGGAACAGAGACCACTCCAGCGAATCTTGTGGCGAGATGAAACGTCAGGAGAAATTAAATGCTATCAACTTAATACAGTGACCTACGGCACTGCCGCTGCATCATTTCTAGCTGTAAGATGCATGGTTCAACTTGCAGCCTCGGTTATCCTAGTTCCAGTGCGATAATAATGAATGATTTTTACATGGACGACTTGCTTACTGGTGGTGAAACAACTGAAGAAGTAATGAAGATTCAAGAGGAAGTTACAAAGATTTTGGGTAACGGGTGTTTCCAACTTAACAAATGGAGCTCTAACGACAAAAAAGTGTTCGAAGAAATTAAGAATCATCTACCTGATGTTATGTTAAACATAGGAGAGCAAGGTGAGACCAAGACACTGGGTTTATCTTGGTACGCGACTCGCGATGAACTGCAATATAAAATGAATCTTAAAGAAGCTAATGGAGTACTAACAAAACGTATGCTCCTTTCTACTGTGGCGCAGATATTTGATCCGTTAGGGTTACATGGGCCCATTGTTATAGTACCAAAATTGATGTTGCAAAGATTGTGGAAACACGAATTGCGATGGGATGATCCTGTGCCGGTGGAAATGTGCGAAAAGTTCAATAAGTTTAGAAAGCAACTACCAATGGTAAATGAAATTACAATTAAAAGGCAAGTAGTGTGCAAGAAACCGAATAGAATTGAACTTCATGGGTATTCTGACGCTTCGGAGTCTGCTTACGGAGCAGCCATCTATGTACGCAGCACAAATCAAAGTGGAAAGATTAGCAGTAACTTACTCTGCGCAAAAAGCCGGGTAGCGCCGCTAAAAACGTTAAGCGTGCCACGACTTGAATTGTGCGCGGCCTACCTATTGGCACATTTGTACGTAAAGGTAGAAAAGGCGTTAAATATGAAAATTGATCAAGCCTACCTATGGTGCGATTCGAAAATAGTGCTAGCGTGGATAGCATCGTCTCCGCATTTGTTGAAAGTATTTTGCGCCAACAGAGTGAGCGAAATACAAACAATAACAAGAGCGGAAGACTGGAGGTACGTAAATACATGCGAAAACCCAGCTGACCTGCTAACAAAAGGGTCGATCCAAAAGACCTTGCAGGAATAAATAAATGGTGGCACGGGCCTTCTTGGCTACAAGAAGTTGTGTTAAAATGGCCGCATTTCAACCAGGAACACGGAGAAACTGAAACGGAAGAGTATCGAAAGGAAGTCAAAAGAGTACAGGTGTCGATGGTCACCATGCGGGACCAAACGAATAGTGCTTTTGAAAGGTTTTCTTCATACAAAAAATTGCAGAGTATGGGCCTATTGTATAAGGTTCAAAAATAACATGAGAACTCCCAAGGCTCTTAGGCAAACAGGAGTTCTGACTTCAAACGAGTTAGCTAATGCGGCAATACTTTTGATCAAGACTACGCAACGCGATAGTTTCGGAGATGAATTAAAGAATTTAAAGAAAGACAACCCTCTCAAGAAGGGTAGTAGGTTGAATGCGCTAGATCCATTTTTGGATAACGACTCCGTGATATGCGTGGGCGGTCGGTTGAGGCGTTCCGATTATAATTATGGTAAGAAACATCCGGCATTGTTAGACGCGAAGCATCGCTTATCGGTTTTGTTAATCAGATTGGAACATGAACGGCTGCTACACGCGGGACCTCAGACGGTCTTGGCTTCATTACGAGAGCAGGTTTGGATAATTTCGGCGCGCAGCACGGTTCGAAATGTTGTGCGAAACTGCGTGACTTGTTTTAGGGCAAAACCGGTACTTGTTGAATATATAATGGCTGATTTGCCAAAGATGCGCGTAACTCCTTCGCGCCCGTTTTCTAATTGCGGTATCGATTTTGCGGGGCCGTTCTCGATAAAGAACAAGAACGGAAGAAAATATAATGTGACAAAGGGGTATGTTTGCCTTTTTGTGTGCTTGGCTTCCAAGGCGATTCACTTGGAGCTGGTTAGTGAGCTCACCACGGACGCGTTTAGGGCTGCATTACATAGATTCGTCTCTCGGCGTGGCAACTGCGTTAACGTATATACGGATAACGGTACAAATTTTGTGGGGGCAAAAAGGGAAATTTATAAATTACAAGACGCAATCAAAGGTCAGAGTCCATTTGAACGAGTTAATTGGCATTTTATCCCCCCTCGTGCACCCCACTTTGGGGGAATTTGGGAAGCCGGGGTAAAGAGCTTTAAGCACCATTTTTATCGGGTGGTTAAAGATACGAAATTGACATTTGAAGAATTTTATACGGTTTTAACACAATGCGAAGCTTGCTTGAATTCCCGCCCGCTCCATCCTTTGAGTGCCGACCCTAACGATCCAAATCCCTTAACCCCGGGACATTTTTTGATTGGTGAGGCAATTACTGGCATTGTGGAAGCACGATTGGAGGAGGTGAAGATCAGTCCATTGAAAAGGTTTAAATTAATACAGCAGATGGGCTTGCACCATTGAAGTGGGAGCTCGGACTAGTTCGAGATCTGTATCCTGGACCAGATGGTGTGGTGCGTTCTGTTTTGATAAAGACTAAAAGTGGCGAGATTAAAAGGCCTACGGTTAAGGTGTGTGTCTTACCCGTAACGGACCATTAGTTCGGTAAAATTGGTCAAGTGAATAGGTGCGACAAATTAACTAAACAAATGTTATTAGTGTCGAGTTTAGAATTAAGTTTAGATTATAGGAAGACATTGTTAATTTAAGTTAAGAAATTGTTTTGATTTTTAATATTGCTATTCTTACGCATGTTGAAAGTAGGTTCTTTCAAAGAGGGCGCCATGTTTAAGCGTATCTCATTGTTATTGTATTTGTTTGATATTTTTAAAATAGTTTCTTAGAAAATGTAGTAGATGGCTCCACTTGCCGGAGGTGAAAGAGAGAAGGAGAGGGAATGGCAGGAGGGGTTAAGTAATAATCAAGCGGTATGATGGCGACAAGCGGTACACGTCATTTCGGCGACCGCAGTTCGGCGAAAGCGATTCGGCACCGTATATTGGGCGATGGTCAATTCGGCGAACCGATATTCGGCTATGTTAGTTTCGGCGATTCCAATTCGGCACCGGCATTTCGGCGATTCCCATTCGGCGACAGAAAATTCGACTACGTCGATTCGGCGACGGGAAATTTATTTAAATTATTATTTATTAATAAACAAGAAGATGGATTTAATTATTGGATTTTTTGAGTCATACGAAAGAATTACTAAAATTATTATTTTAAATAATTAAAAATTATTGTTTATTAATATAAATACAGGGTCGAAAAAAGTTCATAGTATTTATTATTACCTATTATAATATAAAAAAAATTATTTTTTATTTTTAAATTAAATATTTATTTACATACATACATCACAGGTCATATACATACAAGCAATTAAACAAATTTTAATCCATGTTATAATTATAAGCTATACCGCGAAGATATTCTATAACATTATTAGAATTATAATTGGTTACCTTCGCCAAAATTCGAGAATCAGCCGCTTCGTACCGCGGCCTTTTTTTAGGAGGTGCATGTCCGGCTAGAATACGTTCGTATTCTGTGTCGAAAGTTTTTTGAATACGTCTTAATTTATCCAAAAAGGTCCACAACGTTGGATGAAATATACCACTACCAAAACCTAATTGTATTTTTCGATGACAAGCTTCGGCGTAATTATTAGTTCTATCAATTCCATCCAACGTGCGTTGATACACAGACCAAATATTTGAAGAAAACATTGGAGTATTTCTAGTACCATTATTTCTAAGACGTCCAATATATGTATTTGTAAACCATTCTAAAATTGGATCTAATTCTGGTGGTAAATCATTCTCCAAACTTGTAATTGCGTGTAAAATGTCATTCTCGGGAACAAACGCAATCGAAGTAACCATTTTTGCACGCAATGCAAAGTCTACATCGGTACTGTATCTTTTTAAAAGATTATTTGACGATAAATGTTTTTTTAAATTTTTCACTAAGTGAAATAGGCAGCCATGTATATTAACGTCAGGAAATACTTCACGAATCGCTTGATGAATGCTAAGCTCAAAATCCACACTTATACTCAACGGATTTAGTTGAGGCCACAATTCACGGATCATATTAAATAATTTCACATAAGTTTCTGTTCTCTTATTGGGTAGTAAGCAAAACAAAACAGGAAACACTGCTCTTCCATCTTTTCTAGCAAGTATAACGAATACTTGTGAAAAAAGAGACGGACAAATTAGAAAAGTGCCGTCCATAAACAATTCAAACATACTTTCACTCCAACTGGAATTATATTCTCTTCCAAATATCATAATACGTTCAGAGTCCAAATTCTCACTTCCTGAATCGGCTAAAAGATATCTCTCAAAATTATCAGGGCTAAACTCATAAGTGGAATAACATTCCGGTATGATTATTAGTTCCCTAGATTCCGGATTTGCTGGTGCTTCAGAATTTTGGTTACGTCTCCGTTGTATCGTTCTGCTCATGACAGAATTGCTTGGAATATTACCTTTTATGGCATCAGGAACATTTGCAATAGCCCGTGCTCTTATTTGCGATGGATTTTCCATTGTATTTTCGGCTAAAAGTTTTATAGCAGTATTAAGTCTTTGAAGTTCGACGTTTTCTGCATTTCCTACGGTTCTGCAGGAATGCTCCCTTCGATGGGAATTGAACGAACCGTCTCCAATATTGGTCCATATTCTGCCATTGCAACCCTTGTGCTTACTTTCACATCGCCAGAATTGAATAGTACCATCTGTGTTAATTTTATCTTTAACATAGAGGTACCCATCATTAGCATATTTTTCGTTGCTTCGTTTGGTTAAAATCATTTGAGTTTCTTCCATTGTATTGCAAATTGAAAATTATTATATTGATTCCTAATACTACACTTGAGCACTCTTATTAAAATCTATACAGCGAAATCTGTAAACTGGAGATAAAATGTCAATTATTGCAATCTTATAAACTTACTTAAGTTACTTACCTTTAGCGTGTTATGCTTAAACGCTTCCACTCACTACTTGTGTAAACTAAACTGTTCACTTTGATACCAAAACCCAACTCAACTGACTATTCCACCGCCCAAACTCAACTAACTAAAAAATCAACTCGAAAACCGTTACTAAAAGTGGAGGACTAATTGAAATTTTGAAAAGGATATGTACTTAAGGAAAATGGTATTAACTATTTAGTTGAAAAGGCTGAATTGTATTGAAATGGGGAAACTAAGGAAAGATTAATACAATAAGGTATTATTGAAAAGGTGGATATATGCAAAAATTGTATTGAAATAGGGAAAACCAGGGAAAGATTAATACAATAAGTATTATTGAAAAAAAGGATATACGAGTATATGTATAAGAATTGTATTGAAAAACAACCCAGGAAAGATTAATACAATCAGTATTATTGAAAAGCAGCAAATAACAAAAAAGGGATCTACTTAAAGGAGGTAAAAGCCATATTCGTCCGTACTAAAGTTTTTTTTATACATTTAAATTTTAAATTTAGAATTGAATAAACCAAAAGTATATCCTCCGTCGCCGAATCGACGTAGCCGAATTTACTGTCGCCGAATCGGAATCGCCGAACTACCGGTGCCGAATTGGAATCGCCGAAACTATCATAGCCGAATATCGGGTCGCCGAATTGACTGTCGCCGAAATGACGGTGCCGAACTGGAATCGCCGAAATGACGGTGTCCGGCGACAAGTTATCGTATAAAGTGGTTGTTGTAGTTTTTATAAATAAAGAATAAAGTTTATGTCAAAAAGCTGGTTAATTGTTTATATGGAAAGTTTACAGTCCGCTATATAAGAATTTAGAAATCGAAGAAGCCAGCTAGAACAATAGTAAATGCAATGCAAAATCTGTTGAAGGGGTTTATAGGGATTTTACACTACCGATGGTGGCGCAAAAAGTTTTGATTTTTTGTTTATTAGGTTGTGGCAACTCTGAATTTAAAGATAAAAAAATGAGAAATTGTTCATCAACAAACAAAAAGCAAGATCAAGTATAGTCAGAGAATTATAATTAAATTAATAATAAAAAGTCAGTTACAATTTCAGTTCCAATCGTAATTGTAAAAATAGTAGTTATAAAATAAAAACATTTTTTTTTATCGTGTCCAGTTCTTTAATAAACGCAAATAAGCAGGGTGAATGCCACCCGCCTATAAAGTTAAAAGACTAGGTTAAAGACTTAAGTTAAAAGTATCAATACACGTTAAAAAACACTTTGGTATACTCGCTAAAGTAGTTACAATTTCTGTCACGTGGTGGCGTCTGGTTAATGTTAAATCCCTATTGTACATATTTTAAAGAAAAATTTACAATTTTTTATTTAAATTTCATTTACAAAATGGAAGCGTCAAATCTCAGCAAAGGAAACCTCTTTTTTAAAATAGCGTTCCGCGGCCGGTAAAAGTTCTCCTCCAATTTTTGACCTTGAACAAAATATAATTTTTTTTTCAATTTTACATAAGATTATCTCGATAAGTACGTAGGGAAATTAAAAAATATTGGTTTTAGTAAGAATGGTGCACGATTGAATATAAAATTTCAATTTTTAACAGAAAATTATGTTGAAAATAATTGTGTATAACAAGAAAAGTTGACAATGTAACGGAAAATCCCTACGTACTTATCTGGATAATATAGTTTTATACCCGAGTTTATACCTACAGTTAAAATTTCAAGCAAATCGGTTAAGATTTGTTAAAATTATGTTGCCGGCCAATTTAGAAATAGTAGTTTTTAGATCAAGTGTTCTAAAGTTTTACATAGCATTATTTGAACAAATTTTTTATTTGCCATTAATTTGAAATACCTGCACCATACAATTATTGGCCTTCTAGATTAATGTTCTACTCTTCTTTTTCATTTCTGACTGATTTTAACGACAGCCGAGTCTCTTTTGCAGCTTCAGACAACGATCACTCCGAGAACTTAATGCGGCGTGCATCAGCTTTCGCACAGAAATTTGAGCAATTAGGCCCGATTGTCATTTAATTTTTTAAATACTACACATACCATCTTTAAATGTACATACAGCCATTTTGCCACTTGTTGCCCGTTAAAAATGCTACATGTATGGTAAATTCTCAAATTTGTGTGTGTGTGTTTTATCCTATTAGGCTTCTATACAAAGTATAGTAGGAAGCCCTATGTTCTGCTCCCGTGTCCGTCCGTCCGCATGTTTCAAATTTAAGAACTGTTACCAACATAAAAATAGAATAGAATTTGAATTTTTTCCTTTTTATTAATATAATATAATGCCGACTTTTATTTTTACTCGACTACGGAGTAATATACTAGGTAAACAAGTATTGTATGTCTTTTATAAAAATTTCATTATGAATAAATAGAACCATTGTGTGGTTTGCTATACTTCCATGTAAGATGCATTTTCAAGTCAACCGACAGGTTAAAAACGAATCAAAGTGTAAGAGACTCTTAACATCAGTTGGGTTCATAACACAGCTCATACGTGACGTGTTTCAATTGCCTGTAATTCCTTGTTTTGTGATCCCGTGGATTTGTGCTTAATTAATTTATGATTTGTGTTCTTTTTATTTTTAAATGTACTAGATGTTTGATATAAATTCTGTACAGTACAAACAATTTACAACACGAAAAAGGAATAGTTATTAGAAAAAAGGTTGAACCAACCCCGGACTTGCAAATAAATTTTAGGGCTATTACTGCTACGCGTATTTACAAAAGACAATTTAATAAAATCATTTATAATAAATATGAGTGGATATTATGCAACTTTTATTGTTGCATTGCACACAAACAAAAATACAATAAAAATGTAAACAAAAATAGACATATTTTACGACGTCTCATAATGTGCATAAAATTTTGTGGAACTTTTGAATTGACATTCAGGGGACACAACAAAAAATCTTCTTCTGAGAATTGCTAGACGCAATGTTTGCAGTTTATAAAAATGAAGTCATAGAGCAAATCAACTCAGCAAATTTTTTAGATCTAGAAGCGGATGAAACTACAAATTCTTCAAATCATTCAGTGGCGGTTTGTCATAAAGGGCACAGGGACACATGCCCTCCCATCTCAAAACCCAAAACAATAGAAGGATAGATTTTCGTTATAAATAAATATTTTAAAAACTATTTTTTTATTTTGTGCCCTCCCACTTGGAAATATCACGAGCCGCCACTGAAATACAGTAGAACCTCGATTATCCGGGACGAGTGGGACCGAGCTTTTCACGGATAATTGCAAAGCACGGATAATAATAATTGACTTATTTTGTTAATATTACCAAATATAATTATTATATAGTATATTTCATACAAAAAATACACTAAATCGCTTTGTATGTAATGCAAGTGCAGCTCTGAAGTAAGCATAATAAATTCTAAACGTTTAATTTTACATACTATACGCACGGATAAACCGCCGCACGAATAATTCGTGCACGGTAATCGATGTAAACGCGCTCACGGATAATCGAGGTTCTACTGCAACATAAAAAGTAAATTTTTTACGAATACACGGTTTCATCAGTTGAAGGAGCTTAAGCTAAACTATAAGATTATGTAAAAAAAAAAACCATTTTGTCAATTTTGACGCTTACGCTGTTTTGTCAAATTTTCATCGATATACTGTCGCCAGTAGTTAAGACGTCCAAACTGAAAATTTTTTGATTTTAAGTTAACAGCATTTCTTTCCATTCCATTTTCAGAAGTGATACTTAATAAGTTTCTAACGTACAGCCACTTAAACAAGACTCTGTAAAATACAAAAATATTTTCATCTACACCGTGTCCAATAAATTCGAATACACTTTCAAAATCAAATAAATAAACTTAGATAATGTTTAGCTACTCAAAAAGTGCATTGCATTGAAAGTACATTTATAACGAAAGGTCACAATAAATGTTTTGGAATGACTCCACCTTTAACCTTCTTAACCAGCTTCAAACGCTTCTCAAACCCGTCACAAGCGACACGCAGGGCTTCAATTGACATTTCCTCCCAAACGCGCTGGATAACTTTTTTAAACTGGTCCAGATTTGCGATTTTATTGTCGTTAATCTTCGAAAGCATGTATGACTACACAAAAAAATCTAAAAAGTTCAAATCTGGAGAGCTGGGAGGCCACTCATTCTTGGGTAGAAAATCGGTAAAACTGGCATGACACCACGCTTGAACCTTATTTGCTGTATAGGATGGTACTCCATCTTGTTGGAAACGTACTAATCGTTTCCAAAGATGCGTCGTAAGTTTAGGGAAACATTTTTCTCCATAAATTCCGTTTGATAATACTTGGCGTTGATTTTAACACCTTTGTCGATGAATTCGAGTGGAAGTTTTACAAACTGCACCCCAAACCATCACTGAGGGCGGATTCTGAAATATAGGGACGTTTTCTGGTTAGCGGGAATACCCTGTATCTTTACTGCCCACAACCGATCATTTTAAACATTGTGAGGATGTTCCAGAACAAAAAGTTTTTCGTCAGAAAACAGAAAGTCATCACCTGCGTGCCAGAAAAGTTTCGCTTTTGCTCTTTCAAGCCTCTTTTCCTCAGAAGCTCTCGAAACGCCGTGTAACTTTCGGTTTTTGTAAGCGCGACACCCAAGATCAATTTTCAAAATGTTGTGCGCATATCCCTTGGACATATTCAGATCGGCTGCCAATTTTCGTATTGAACGATGGTGTTTTCGTGGAATCCGCTCGCTCACAATTTTCACTACTCGTGCTATCCTCACCAACCGCGGCCTACCAGATTTTTTCCTGTCTTTCGAAGAGGAAGTCTCAATGAATCGTTTCATGGTTTTGTAAAGAAAATCGCACTTGATCCCGAGGTTTTCCAGGTTTTTAAAAATGTCACCCGGACGCTCATCATTCAAAAACTTTGCAATTATCACCTTCCGAAACTTCTTCATTATTTTTGTAAGTAATGACAATTGACAGAAATTTGATATGACCCTTATTTGTTTGCCTAAACATTGCGATGTCAAACTGTAAAAAATCATGTTCATGCAAGTTGGTATTGAACTTAAAATAAGCGCTCATGAAAGTGTATGCGAATATATTGGACACGGGTTATATCTCGGAAACAATAATTTTCCTAATTTGCAATAAAATATGTTGATAAAATTTTGCTCTAAAATCAATTTCTATGACAAAAAACGGATTCAAAATGTTCAATTTACATTGCCAACATAGGATTGTACGCTTATTTCTGTGAGCCACTGTATATAATAAAACCAAGATATCGTCTTTTATATTAAAAATGCTTCGAAAATGCCAATTTGTACCGCAGTATCGAAGTATTAGTAAGTTATGCTTAAATTACATTTGTAATCAACGGAAAACGACACGACATTTTAATTACACATAGAGAAAAAATTAAAATGGATGTGAGAGAAATTTTCACTTCGATTTGAAGTAAAACGGTTTCTGTGTAATATACTACTTAAATATAACTATTAGTACTTAAATATTTAGGTGTAAATAGGCATTAACTGGATAAAATTAATCACTGAAAGTATTATCTTAATATATAAAATCCCAGCACGCTACTGCGGCTCCAGCGTGTCATTTTTTTGTGAAAAAAGAAGCACTCTGGTTGGTCGATTTTTTTTACCAACTGAAAAATATATTAAAGTAAATTTAGGACTAAAAATATTTGAAAAAGAAAATAATGAATAATTATGTTATAAAAAAACAATTAAAATTTAGTAATCATATAATATACAACAATAGCCGAAGACGAAGAAAATGTACGATACAAAATTGAAGAAGTATCAACGTCTTAATAGATAACGGGATAATCGTAAAACTATCCGATGGAATTCTTAAATGAACAAACTCCCTTAGAGATGCCGGTACACAGAATGCACTTGAAGGTTGGAAGTGTGATTATGTTGATCAGGAATTTGAATACTAAACGTGGTCTTTGTAATGGGACGTGCTTAGCAGTTAAATCGTTAAAGCCCAATCTAATCATCGCTAAAGTTTTGACAGGATCTGCTGAAAAGGAAATTGTTTTTATTCCACGCATAGATTTAGCCCTAACAAGTACAGACTTGCCATTTGTTTTAAGACGGCGACAATTTCCAATTAAACTTGCCTTTGCCATGACGATTAATAAGGCTCAGGGACAGACGTTAGAAAAAGTAGGGATATATTTGCCTAAACCGGTATTTAGCAACGGTCATCTCTATGTAGCAATGTCAATAGTACGGAGATCTGAAAAAAAAAAATAGTTGATGGAAAAGAACAAAGAAAATTGATTCCAGGTTCGCAAGCAGTGTACACGAAAAATATTGTGTACAAGGAAGTACTAACGCACTAGGTAGTGCTGAAGATTATATTTGCTTCAATAATTTATTTTTAATTAATAAATAAAAAATATTAAAATCAATTAGTTAGTACGATTTGTTTAGTAATTGGGTTATGTACTGTACCGTACCTTGAGTTACATACTTAAACTTGACAATATTTGGAAACAATGAACGATGAGAAATATTCGAAAAATAGAAAATAAGACATAGAAAAATACAAAAATAAATCGAATTTTTATCTAATCCAGTACATCAGTCGAGTTACATATCAATCGAGTTGTACATCAATCGAGTTCCCAACTAA
Source organism: Cantharis lateralis (assembly GCA_963170105.1). NCBI lineage: Eukaryota > Metazoa > Arthropoda > Insecta > Coleoptera > Cantharidae > Cantharis > Cantharis lateralis. The sequence goes on from OY720629.1 coordinate 20,528,213, forward strand.
TCCAATTGCACATCAATCGAGTCCCAACTAATGAAGTTGAACATCAGTTGAGTTGATATATTTGATGAACGAACAACTAAAATTGACAATATTAGGAAACGATATCGTTTTTATTTAAATCGTTATTTTAATTACTACCACTATAAAAGAGATCCATCGTCTAGCTGCCCGTCCGCGGACGGGCTTTCCAGCTAGTTATAAACATTAGAGCCCATTTTTATCTATCCATCCGTAAAGCACCTCCGATTGGTCAGTTTTTTTAACAACTTAAAAATAATTAATAGCGCTAAAAAAGAGATTGACCAGATAGCTGCCCGTCAGCGGATGGCTTTCCAGCTAGTTTAATTATAATTCTACTAATTGCTGATCTTGTGACAACAAATTTTTTTGATAATTCAGTATAAGAACGACCAGAATCGTTGTAGACAATATTTCTGCCTTTTGTTCTAATGTCTAATGATCTAATGTAAGAAATTTTCTAACTTTCCTATGGGAAAAGTTAAAAACCAATTGTAAGATCCTGCCTTTCGAGATCCGTATTTTCGAGTTCGCACGCACCTTCTGCTTCGCTCTAGGCCCTTTAGAAAAGTGCCCCCTCACAAATCTCGGATCCATAATTTTTAAGTTCAATTTATAATACCCAAAAATACTGGAATAAAATAAAAACACGCCATGGGCATTTACCAATCGGATACTCAGTTTCGATTTTTGGCATTTATTGCCGAATTTTTTGGGGTATCCTCTATAAAATAATATTAATATCAAATTTTGTTTGGCATTTTCTCAGAAAAGAGTTAAACTAGGTTCAACTCACTGTTTATCCATCACAATGTTCAAAACCGTGGGTTAACTCTGATCCGATGTTGATCTTCTGTTATAACGGGTGATTTGGATTTTAGAGGTACATAATATCTACTTTTTTCAAAAATTAAAATCAATAACAAAATTCAATTTTATCGGGGAATCTTTATTATCATACAAAAGAGATATTCTTTACATTTACATACTTTTTAAATATGTCTTTTAAATGTTGGCCGTAACTGCGGCAACCGTGGTCCATTCTAAAGTTCCAATTTTTGATCACGCAATCAAGCATTTCGTGTGATATTTGGCGAATGATGCGAGTAATATTGGCTTCAAATTCCTCAATCGTGGTCGGCTTTTCTATGTAGACTTTGGGCTTGACGTACGGGCGGTATTCTGAGGTCCTCGCTTTTAGAGGAGCGGAGCGACATAACTGTCATATGGCTGTCATTTAAAGCGAGTGGAGCGAAATTCGTAGTAATTCGTATTCTCAACCGCTCACCTAACGTTACAGCGCTCCCTTTTCAAAACAAGTGGTGAGAGGCACTCGCTTTGCGCTGTTATCTATCACTCACTTTTGCGGCAGATTTTGATACTACAGCTGTCATACTGTCTTGAAGGTTATAATTTGGTTTTAAGTTTATAACCTACAATTTCTGTTTTGGACAATGAATAAAAAGTAGGGAGAAAGGAACGTTTTAGAATAATTTTACGAGACAACAACATGGCAATTATTTAAATGTAATTCCAGTGGCGTAACATAAAATATGAGTAAAGATGACATACACGCCTATGATGCCATGCAATACCACACAATTTACTACAATATTAGAATGTTAATTAAATTTTTGATATCTACTTATGTCATATATTATAACTGAAAATTTTTCATTTTTCGTGATCGTGGCGGTTCCACAAACCACACAATTAATCATTTTCACAATTAAAAATTCTACTAGCAAATTTATATTTAACACAGTAAAGTATTTTCTTTCTTATTTACTCATTGGTTTTGGATTGATTTCGTAAATATGGATGAGTTAGTGTATTTAAATGTCCTGCAAGATCTTGAAGATCAAGAGGAAGAAGAGGTTCAAGCTGAGAATGTAATAAATTTGGGAAATTCATTTGAATTAAGCAATGAACAATTTCGGAAGAGATTCCGTTTAACAAAAGAAATGTTTTATTTTATTTCTGAAATTGTTAGACCCTACCTAAGGGTCAACACCGCTTTCGCGGCAGTTTTTGTTACCAACAGATGTCAACTTGAAGTTTATAGGTTTATAACCTACAATTTCTGTTGTATGTCGAACATTTTGGCATTTTTAACATAAAATGCAATGTTGCCACATTTTATCGCTCCACTTTTAAGAAAGCGAGTGGAGCGGTATATGAGAATACAAAATTACCGCTCCACTCGCAAACAAACCGCTCGCTTTCGTGGAGCGCTCGCTTGGAGTGGAGCAAATTCAGAATCGCGGCCCAGTGTGATATTACATGATCTAGGCGGCCAATTTACCGATCTGATGCGTGAAATTAACTTCTCACCGAATTTCTCAGGCAATAAAACTATGGTTTCACGGGCTGTGTGGCAAATAGCGCCTTCTTGTTGGAGCCAAATGTTGTCGAGATCAAGGGCTTCAATCTCAGGCAGCAAATAGTACGTTATCATGGCGCGATAAAGAAAGCCATTCACAGTAAGCTCCGGCCGGTCTCATTTTTGAAAGAAAAATGGACCAATGCTTCCACCCATTGAATAAAAAGTAGGAAGGAAGGAGCATATAGAATAATTTTACGAGAAAAAAGTACCTAACGACGGTTGCTAACATGTATTCCAGTGGCGTAACATAAAATATGAGTAAATATGAAATGCATGAATATAAATTATTTACGAGTAAGCACGACTATTACAATTTTCACAATATTAATAAACATTCTTTAGACAAAAAGGGATAAAGCTCACTTACAAGCATCTATTCGAGTCGAATCAATTAAAAATAAGATGTTAACCACACAATTTACTATATTTGATATTAGAATGTTAAATTAAATTTTTATATACACTTATGCCATGTAACTTCATTTTTGATATTTTTCGTGGTTCTGGTGGTTCTACAAGCAACACAACTAACCATTTTTACTATTTTAAATTTTGTAATGAGGTACCTTTATATGACAGACACCCACTCGTTTTGACTCGCAAATTTAACACGGTAAAACATACATATACTCCCTCCTTTCTTATTTACTCTGACATGGGCTTCCACCAGTCCACAAACCATACCAAACCGTAATTTTTCCTGGGTATTATCCAAAAATGAAAATTGGGTTTCAAATTTTTTGATGGTAGCGCGAATTTACCTTCGGAAAGATTATTATGTGGAGCAAAAGTTTCTCTGAACGCGCGCACGATACACACTCCTTGCAGAACGCTGATTTTCAAAATACAGCCGAATGATTTGGAGACGCTACGCTGTGCAGAGCTAAGTTTTACCATGACAAAAATATGTAAAACAATACTAAACAAAAATACCACGATGTTTGACCAACGCACGCTTGACTATCAAATTGTCATTATTTAGTACCTACGTTTTAACTATCGGCGGCAGTTTGCATAATTTGTTTATTTGCGATGTTTTGATTTCATTTGTTTGGAAAAAATGTATCCTAAAATATGTGCAACGCAAATCTAAAACTTCATCCATCTACAACAGTGTTATTCGAACCGTGTTCCACGAAACACTGGGGTTCCACAAAATGTCCTAAAGAGTTCCAGAAACAATATTAAAATGTTTAAAGTTGGAAGACCACTGAACTACAGTAATAATTATTCAATGCTAGACCTTGACAGTATTTTACTTGAAAATACTCATCTTAAATTTTCTTTGAGATTATTTCACCGCCTAGATACAATCTTATAAACAAATAGGTGTAAATAAATTTATAATATTATTACTGTGATTATTACAGCATATAATATATTATTTGTCTGTGTACGAAATTTTAAAATCGATTTAAATAACGAATGTAGACATATCCATATACCAACTATTAAAAAAAAAAACTTGAATAAACTATGTATATTATAGGAAATATTATAAATAATATTATGAACGAAAGAACATCATAGTGCACCGATTAGTTAGATTGTGGGTAATAAAATTAAAAAAGAGCAATAAATTGCTGGATTTAGAAAAATAATTTTTACAGATAGTTTTTTTTTTATATTATATCTACTAAAATAATAAGAGTATAAGTTGATTTAAACCAAATCTCTATTTTTATTATAAGAAAGTTAATGAAATCATAATTGGCGTGAAATACCGTTCATAGTCAACGCAGAAACATTATTTTTATAAAATCGTCACGAAATGGAAGAGTTGTAATAATACTAATCGAAAAAAAAAGTGTAAATAAATATTAATTTAATGGATATTAGATGAAAATTTTTAATTAGTCGTTACAATGACACAGAACTCTGCTACTAGTGTTGACCCTACATAGCACTCGTTAATACACGCACGAGCCGATAAATAATAGTAACGGGAAGGAACACGTATACATTATTTTATTTTATTGTTTAAACTTGAAGAAAAACTGTTTTTCCATGGTAAAATGTTGTAAAAATGAATTGAAATGAATTTTAAAAAAACAAACTTTATTCACAAATACCACAAGATGTCTCTCGGAAATTCACTTAAATGAGGCCCAAGGCAAATTCCATTGCTAACAAATAAATCTTGACTGAATTATTTAACTTACCTCGGAAACGCTATCCTCTTCACTTTCTGAAGAATCGGACATAAATCTCCGACGTTCTGAATAGGTGTCTGTTGCAGGACTAGAATTTGATGAATTGGGAGTCGACGGCAAGTTCCCTATGTCGTGACGATTAACAGTAACTTTTTCTACGTTAGGATTATTCTTTGGAGATCTTTGTGCCACATTCTGCATTTTTGCATTTCATTAAAATAAACTATGTACTATATTTGTTTTTAAAAACTATCGAACTTCACTACACACAAAAGTAGAAATACACTCGTTACACTACAGTCACCGTCGCCATTTTAAAATGGCGACCATAAAATTATACCTTCGGAATTATACTTTGATATATCACCTCGGCCATCTATCCGCAAAAAGTCGTAGGTAATGCAATTATATCCAACATTTTAAATATAGAATACTTGATCGAAAGTAGAATACCAAATGTGAAGGTAGTATTCTGTTACAAATTCTCGTTAACTGTGATAGGCTAAGATTTTTTACAAACTAATAAAATTTAAATTAGCTGACAATAATATCGACACTTCATCGGTCAATTGGCGTAACCCTCAAAATTTTTAAAATCGAGTTATGCATATATTTGGGTTCCAAATGTCGTAACCCACCTTTTCTGTCATTGGTGTAACCTTTGTGTAACCTAAAATATGTATTTAAGGTGTGGCTTCACGGCCGCAGAGTTGTTTCGCACCTGGCAGATGGCGGGTATTAGGGTATGCAATATTAGTGCATAAAATAAATTATGTGTGGAAGTTCTTCTATTCGATCATGGGTGTCGTTCTGTAAGTAGTAAATGGGGGAATACCCGCAGTCGAGAATACATTTTTAATATCATGATGTAATGAAATTTATACCACACCTTGATGTTGTCCGCATATACCGACAGACACTATTAATTTACATTATTACAAAACGTCTAGTAAATTACTCATATTTGTAATTGATGCATGCACGTTTAAAATACTTTTCTAAGATGATTTTTATTTTAAAATTAAAAATAAACAGTGGTGGTTCGTGATATTTTTGAGGATATACAATAAAAAAAATCTGACGTGGCCAGCAGATAACCTCCCGCCTATGACATATCAAATGTCAAACTTATATTATTTAATTATTTAATAAACACATGAAAACGATTTAGTAGAGGCGCGCTAGATATTCACCTCGGAATACGTGGAACCTGCTCCGATTTTGATGAAATTGGTCGCAATCGCTTTTAAATCATATTTGAAACAAAGTTTACCACCTGAGAACACTTGCTTTTTGTTTTCTTCGGAATTGAAAATATTTCACCAAAATTTTTTTTTTTTTCGTTTCTAATAAAGAAATTACGTAGTAAGAGTTTCTTAAAGATAATGTGTATAATAGTAGTGAGGAAAATGAAGAATAGAAAGCAATTTATATGGTATTGCCAGTTTATTTTTCCAATTTCAGTCTTAAAAGTTAATATCGGCTTGATCCTCGGTATCCACGTTTACTGTTCTAATAATCGGCCTCGAATTGAGGCAACCAATTCCATTGCACCCACCACAAATTTGTGTGCACTATAACCCTCTTATCTTGCAACCATAGTCTGGGCCACAGCCTTTCTGGCAATTGAAAAAAATTGCTTTTAACATATTCTCTGGGGTTGGTTGTTGGTTCATCAGAATGGGCATGAAGTTGTCGATCTAAAGCAGTGGTTTTCAAAGTGGGGGGCGCGCCTCCCATGGGGGGCGTAGAGACCTGAAAAGGGGGGCGCGGGCTACCTGTGTAGTTGTAAAAAATTTCATTTTTTAATGTATTTGATACCCACCTATATCTTTAACACGGTCTTCTGTTGTAAGTATAAAAAGGAAATACCAAAATGAACTTAATATTGCTAGAGAATTACGCTGTGCAATTTTTAATATTTAACCAAGAATTGGAAACCTTGTGAAATCCATGCAAGCTTATCCGTCACATTGAAATAACCTAAGTAAGTTGTTTTTTTTGTATGATATTTTGATGTTGTGAAAAATTGAAAATAAAAGTTTTGGTGGAAAACTATCTTTTTTTTAAAAGGGGCGCTGATAATTTTTTTGGTAGAAGGGGGGCGTGACATAAATAAGTTTGGGAACCGCTGATCTAAAGGGCAAAGCAGCTAACTGAGCAGCTCTAGTATTTTTATGGCTGCTTTGATGAAACTCTCGTGCCTAGGTTGAGGCACGAGAATGCAACTTGCAGGAGCGATAAAAAAGTTCGTGGTCTAACTGCAGCCATAATGGCATGAGCAATAGAAGTGTATTGTTCTCATAGGAATCGATGTTAGTTTGATCTCCTTTAAAATAATTTCGCGAACGAAATAAATCAATGCGTTTGGTATGGATTTGTTAATATTGTCGAACGGTTGATCAATCGCTAGGTAACTCTCCGCAGCTTGTAGAATGCGAAATTCTTCTTTCTCGTCATTTTGAAAACGTGCATTATACCAATCGTTCTTCAAAATTTCATGATGTTTCTTCGCAAAACAGATGATGAAATTACCTGCGGATTTACTAGATATGACTATATTATCTTCATATTTCGACAGTAGGCATTTTATTATTGTTTTATCGTCAGGAACATGCGAACTAGTGATTATATTCTGCAACTGTTGTAAAGTGAATTGGGAATCATATCGTTTCCTTCAAAATACTTGTATATTTTCTCCATTGCATCGTTTACTATGACAGGGGATCGTCTAGGGGTTTTGTCTTTTTGTTGCTCCGAGGACTTTACCAACGAAGTAAAACAATCTGCATGATATCGGGCTTCCACAGTGATTTCATATTAATTTCATTTGGAATTCTCGTAAGAATTGCTCGAGCTTGATTATCTCTTCGTTCTTTAACCACATTGAGCACCATTTCTTTGAAGTGATATCGGATCTGCATCGTGATTGTATAAAAAATACAAAAAAATTTTGAGTTTTAAAGGTCAACTAGGTTTAAACGTTAGTATTAAGTAAACCTTAACTCACACATTTTAATAATAATTTCACGTAAATCGAGCCCCTTTCCTTGTAGGGCCCGGGGCGTTGCCCCCTTAGTCTGCCACTGAATCTACACTTTTATTACACTACTACACTTATTTTCAAACGGAATTCGCCATAATACGTAGGTACTCATACTCTACGTACGTACTTTAAATGCGGTTCGACGAAAAATAAGTTTTTTCTTATTAACAAAATACTATTACACCCAGTACCCTTAAGGAACTCTTACTGCGCAATTTCTCTGTTATAAACGAAAAAAAATAAAATAAAATGGTAAAAAAATTTTCAATTCCGAAGAAAAAAAGAGCAAGTGTTCTCAGGTGGTAAACTTTGTTTGAAATTCGATTTCAAAACGATTGCGACCAATTTCATCAAAATCGGAGCTGGTTCCACGTATTCCGAGGTTTCGACGTTATATCGTCTAGCGCGCCTCTACTACAAATGAAGAAACCACTTTACCTTATTTTGTTTATTGTTACTATTTGTAATAATTGCTATAAAGATTTGTTTAGATAGATTGTAAATTTTAATATTTTTATATTGACATTAGGCAGAATTCAGAGAAACTTGTACCTATTATTATAAATTAATACAAATTACAGTAAACAAATAATAAAGTAACTATAACCAATTGCATTGGTAAAGCTGAGGTACATAATTTATATTAAACTGCAAAGTCAGAATTTTTAGAAGACGCGAGGTGTGAGCAATAGCTGGCATGGCTGACATGATATTATATGTGGAGTAAGTACGTACCTACTGCAGTGTGTGAAACGTTTTTTTACGTGTTGTGTTCATAAAAATGTCTTCTATTCAATATATTATACTGAAAGAATTCTATTGTGAAGAATTGGTGGTTACATTTGAAGGTAAGATAACACATTATAATATTTAAATACCTATAGTTGGGCATGGCCGCATGGGTCCTTTACTTGTTTTGTTATGTAATTAATATATTTAATTATTTCATGGTAAAGGGTTTATTACTGTGTGCACTATAAGTGGCTTCAAAAATAATTTACACTCCTATATATATTAGCAATGAAAATTGTACCTAACAAAAACCTTTCTTGACATATAAAAATCAATTTTACATCAATACTTTTCGGACATTTCTTTCCTTCATTTCTGTACATATATTTCTATTTAGTTGCACCATTTCTGAGCTACAGTGACTTAAAAAAGGGTAAAATTTTAAATAAAATTAGCACCTTAAAAATAATGTTAATTTTATTAAATTTTTTGCAGAGATTTTTTTTAAGCCACTGTATCTTTGAAATGATGTGACGAAATAGAAAAATGTTTACATAAATAAAAATAAAGAGAATGAAATTTGCAAAAAAAATTCGGTGAAGTATTATTGTAATATAAAATATTTAAAATAATACTAGTTAAATTAACGTAATAAAACAATAATGTTTTTAATATTTCGCAGATTTTTCATCTGATATTAAAAATATCAATTTATTTAATAATATTTAATAATATTAATATTATTTAATATTTAATAAATTGATATTTTCTGACGAAGCAGATGAAAAATCTGCGAGATATTAAAAACATTATTGTTTTATTACGTTAATTTAACTAGTATTATTTTAAATATTTTATAATTTTCTCACTAGTTAATAATTTTCAAGTTTATTATTGTAATAGCAATTTTTATGACAAAAAAATTGTACTTCATTAACAGTAGTACCTGTTATTTGTACCATTGCTAACAAGAGTGTATTAATAATTTCTGTAGCTACTGTATAGTTTTCAAATCATTTCAACATGAAGTGTAGTCGGGTTATCTGAATACCCGCACTTGGATCATTAATTTTACTAATTTTTGTAAATTTTTCAGAAGCTCAGATTAAATAATATTGTCGTCATTACGGATGTATAATATAAGAGGTGGGCTGACGACAGCGTATCGCATGACCAACGAACGTCACCTTTAGACAAGAACAGATGACGTGAGAAATAAATGAACAACTTTATAATCAAGTATATTTATTTAGTTTTTATATACAGTTACTCGAGAAATTATTAGAACGCTCCTATGTTGGCAATGTAAATTGAACTTTTTTAAAACCTTTTTGTCATATCAAAATCGCTTTTACAGCAACACTTATTCGATAATTTTTGTTGCAAATTTCATTATCTTAATTTATAATTATATACATTTTTCTATTTTATCGCACCGTTCCTGAGACACAGTGACTTAAAAAAGGCTCTGTAAAATTTTTAATAAAATTAACATTGCTTTTATGGCAATTCTATTAAAATTTGTACAGTCTTTTTAAAGTCACTGTAGCTCGGAAACTGTGTAACCAATTAGAAAAAATGTATAAACCAAGTAAAGAGACTAAAATTTTCAACAAAACATGTCAAACAAATATTACTATAAAAGCGATTTTTGTATGACAAAAAAGAACTTCGAAGTACAATTTACGTTGCTAACATAGGAATGTTCTAATAATTTTTGGAGTTAAAGCCAATGTTACGTTTTCGCAACGTACATATCTGACTTTGAAACAATTAAATTTTGCTTCTAAAAGAACCTAAAAAAATTACGTGGAGGTAGTTGCGAAAACGCAACATTGGCTTTAAATGGGTTTAATAATAATAACATATATTTCCAACAGGTTTACACCCAAACATTACCCAAACACCATTACATTAAACCTTTATTAAACATTCTCAAGTGAGACTCGAACTCAAATTGGCCGCTCAGGAATTCTACACTCTCACCGTACGGCAAATCCGGCATTATGGCATTAATGGTATATTGGACACAATAAAAAATTTAATTATTAATAATAATGTTAAATAACTACAGTTACTCGCAAAAGAACTCGGACACTCTTATGTTACCAAAAGACATTTTTTGTTGCAAATTTCATTGCTTTCAATTTTGTTTATAATATAGATTTTTAAATTTTGTCGCACCGTTTCTGACTGACAGCTACTTAAACAAAACTGTAAAATTCAAAAAATATTTTCTTTCTATTCACTTCTATTCAATCTATTCACTCCTGTGCTACCAATGTAAATTGAACATTTTGAAGCTGTTTTTTATCATATTAAAATCGATTTTACAGCAAAACTTTTTAGACATTTTAAGTTGCATATTTCATCGTTTTCAATTTTGTTTATGTACATTTTTTTATTTTTTTATCTGAATTTTTATAATTTTTATAAATTTTTATATTCTTGTAAAAAGTAACATTTTTGATTAGCATATTGTTGGTGTAATAAGTTATATTATCGTATGTATGTGATAAAAAATGATAATAACAATTTTTTTCTTGATTGTCAAAAACGTATTTGTCTTGGTGTAAATATACATATTCAGGCCTGTAACTTGCAAAATATAAGTAAAACATTCCATATTATTAAAGTTGAAAATGGACTTAAAAGATACCAAATATATTTTACTAACTGTGGACCAGAACGTATAAGCACAATGAATTTTTAATTGATTTGTATAATTTTAGTTTATATTTTTTGTTATCTTTTTGTTTTTAAGTTATCAAAATGTATAATTAATTTTGTTATAAGAATCTTATTGTTTTGTGTTTTATATTGTAAGTAAAACATGGAAAAAAGGTATCTACCTATAAATTCATATTTTATAAATAGTGCAATTTTATTTATAAATACGGATTCCTATAACCTATATAGGCTATAATAGTGGTCCAATCGCTGGTTGGTCAAAACGATGAGTTTTGACTTCCAAATTGAGCTGATAATTAGGAACGTAGTAAAATTCAAATCTACAAATATCCTTTTAACGTCCAAATTTAAAAGAGTTTTTGAAGATTTGAATTTTACTACATATTTATTATTAGCTCAATTTAGAAGACAAAACTCATTTAACAACCAGCGATTGGACAACTATACCTATCTTCTTTTCAATATATGCTTAGTTTAAAATAATGCAAGAAAAAATTGAAACAATTAAATTAATTTTATATAATCACAAATGCTTAGTTAACTGTAATTAAATATTGTTTTATAGTGCAAAATATTTTCTTACAACAACGAAAGTAATACCTTAATCATAAAGAAAATTAAATTCAACCAAACTTTCTTATGCTTTTATAGTTATTAACACTTTATTCATGCAACGTAATAATTTGGTAGCTATTACTAAATAGATTTTTTATAGTTAACTTCATTTGCTTACAGTAACCAAATCATATTTAAATAGTAACAGTGAATGTTTGTTATTTAGCAAATATTTCATGTGCCCACCATTCTGATATGTTAATAGTTACTTAATATAATTTTATACTCAAGATATTTACCAACGAAATGCTTTGATTCTTGTAACATAATATTTGGTTTTCTATAAAATGTCATGTTTCAATTAACAGACCCCGTAATTAAGATTCTACATTTATAAAAACACAAATAAAGTTTAAACTTTTCTTAATTAAATTTTGCTTTGGAAACTCAGGATTACTTTTGTTTGATTTTTATGATGATAATTTGTTTAGTTTCACATATTGTTTGAGTTTTATTAATAACGGAAGGCACGGTTAATAGTTTGTTTTGCAACTTTTCTTCAGAATTTTAAAATTTAAAGGATGTTTTTGGTCCACGATCTTTAAATGAAAAGATAAACGCCAAATTTATCAAAGCGCCATGGTTTTATATTTTTTGTTAAATATTTTTAATCAAAATTAAAACATAATTAGTGGATTAACAATAAGTGGATACGTGTAAAAATTTAAATAAGTGCGTCGCGCCGACTCAACCTAAGTTTTCCACCACTTAACAATTCTGATGTGATATTTGCTTAACAATTAATGGAGGGAGAATGGTTTTTAAAAATAATTCATTCTGGGCAAGGCCGTTGTTTCGATAAGTTCGAAATTTAAAGCCCAGAGTCACAAAAGTTAAATAATTAAGATGAAATTAAGATTAATAAATAAAATTGAAAATTTAAATAAGATAGATAAATTCTATAATAATTAATTACTTACCTGAGAGTAAGAGTGTTTTTTTTTTTGTGAAATTGATAAGAAGAAGAAATAAAATTTATTCACCACAACAGGTGAAACCATAAATAAGAAGATTAAGAAGACTAAGAAACCAGCAACAAGCAACAGCAAAATTCTATGAAGACGTCAAAAACTAATAGGGTGAGAACATTTTAAAAAGCGCAATAACAATTAATTTTACGACCAGTGACCACGATAAAATTGATTATTTGATTTTGTATTATTTGCCATCTAATTTGAAAATTAAGCTAGAAAGTTGGAATAATTACTATTAAATGTGTTTAATTTGCAAATTTGGTGATCTTTGTTTTATTTGGCAAACCGATGTTATGCGGTTTTAGATCAAAAACATCACGATTTTTACATCAATTATTAAATAACAACTTGATCAAACTGTGCCTTCTTTTGTAACATTTGAAATTTAGTATTGTGTGTGATTAAAATTACATTTTACATTTATAACTTGCTTAATTTTTTTATCATAAAATTCATCATAAGGATCGCAAGCTTTATTAACAGTGATGGGTGTTCCAAAAGTAACAATTTAAGTTTTTTTTTGCAATAAGTTTAGCTTTTACACTTTTGAGCATCGCAATACATACTTAGCGTTTGGTCACGCCAAACGATATTTGTTTTTTTATAACCAAACCGTTTTCTCAGTGTACATTATTTAAAAAAAATATATTTTCAAAAATATATCTTATTGTAGGCCTTTATAACATAAATTTCATATTCAAATTAATCGGATCAGCCGTTTGAACAGTCTACCGTTTCCAAATTTTCAACTTTCAAAGTAATAAAAAATGTATTGTTTTTTTATTTTTTATTTTATCATAGATAGTAATCATTATAAACTATGCTTATTTTTGATTTAAATAAAAAAAATTATAAATTAAGCTGGATTTATAGTTTGACGGACTGTAAGCGTAGACGCACTGGATACGTAACAAACGGGCTGTAAAATATTATTAAATTTATAAATCGACGGAACGGAATTTTTGCGCATGGGTAAAAGTTATACCTAACCTACAAATTTTTACGTTTTTTACGAAACAGAAATACTAATAATAAAACAAAAAAGTCAATAATAAAACATAAAACAGAAAATTATTCAACTCAAGCAACTTTACTTAAATTGAGAGCGCACATGAAGAAACAGCTGACAGTATGACAGCCACGTCAAACAGAATTCTCTCTTTTGATTGGCCGGACGCAAGAAACGCACTGCAAAAGATGAAAGTTGGTTATCTCTTCCGTTCCAGTCCGTTTCACTTACGCTGCGTCATGCGTTTACGTTCATTTATAAAACAAGAGTACATAAATTCTATAGTTGATTTTTTTGCAGTGCGTCTACGCTTACAGTCCGTCAAACTATAAATCCAGCTTTAGACTTTCTGGCTCAAATTAGATTTTTTTATTAAATATGAAAATATAACCAGCTGACCCGGCAGACTTTGTCCTGCCTATTTGGATAGGTGGCGCGAAGAGTTTATATTATAAACAAAATAAATATTGATTTATTTTCACGAATGACGCTGCAACCGTAAAAGTTCAAACAGGAATGGAAGTTCATTGAGGTTCAAACGTAACTGAAACGTTTGACGCCAATTTGATTTTCCTACCCTCTCTGTTACTCCCGCATTTGAATTATCTCCTCTTTTGTAAGACCTTGTTTCCCGTTTAAGACGCGTTTAAGGAGCGGAGTAAAGTCAAACAGAGCGGGGGAGGTGTAAAGTCAAACATTTATAGATTTTTAATAAATTAATCGGTAGGAGTTTATAATCCATTTGTGTTTATAATCCATGTGTTGTTCACATCCCAAGACATCTACTCCACTGGTACGTTTTAAAAGACCCGCGAAGGTTTCTGTTATCTGAGGGGGGGTTGTAAAGTCAAACATAGATTTTTAATAAATAAATACAGGGGCGGAGCAAAGTCAAATATAATAATTGCTTAGGTAGTACCAGGGCGGGTGGGGTCAAATATATAGATTTTTAATAAATTAATCGGTTCACATTCCAAGTACGCCACTGGTACCTACCTACAGTGACTTTATAGAGATATCTATACCTACCTTAGGATTAGGATTTGTAGTGGAGGGTAAGATAAACCAACTCACATGCACTACATTGGGCCTATTATGCTACCTCCGATGTTAAGGCCACAACGTGTTGATGCACACTGGAAGGCCGAGCTAAGAAACTCTGTCAGGTCCGAGATTCGAACCCAGAATTCTATAGGGCGATAATCGAATAAACTGTTAGAATAAACTAACGAACATTTAAAAAAATTATCTAAATCGGTCCAGCCGTCTCAAGTTATGAGCTTAGGAACGAACGGCATTTCATTTTTATTTATATAGAATTTTTTTTTTGTAGCCTTGAAAATGGGTCAATAAAAAACCCGAAACGTCGCGTCGGACCGCTGACACAACTATTTTTTATCCAATATTTTATTAATAGAAGGTGAACAATCACTACACTATAGAAAGATATTAGTGTATAGAAGCCTAAAAGCTATGGTAATCCGAGTTCCACCTTGCTAAAATTTTGTATTGCAAAAGAATATGTAGGGTGAAAGTGTGTTTATGCTTATTATCTCCAATTAGGTTTCTAGGTAGCTTCTATATCTCTTAATCTTGAATTAACCAATTTTAATCTTAAAGAATAGATACTACACTTTGATCTTAGCTCTTACACTTAGATACTTTTGGAATCGGAATCGCGAAATGACATAGTGGAATACCGGCTTGAGCCCACACTTCCTTAAAATGACTGGCGAGAACCGCCTGATTTGGTATCGGGTTGAGGAATTAGCACACAACCGTCCGCCGGGGATCTGATGCCGACTTTAGATTCGATTAGAGCCGCATCAAGACTGTCGACAGATTGGCTGAGATGTGATGGGGGTACGTGATCCCCATCGCGAAAGTCGCTGACAATGCGAATCGTGGCATGCGGAATTGGTCCAAAAACATGGCAGGACCCAGCGGCAGAAGGATAGAAATTGCCTAAGAGGATAGAAAAATTGGCCGTAAAGCTCATCGTCTGTCTTCAGAGGCGCGAGGCTGGTAAGGGCGAGGCGAGGTCCAGTCCTTTGTCGGGGGAAAATCAATCGCTCTGAGAGAAGGCTTCCACGCCGGGCGCACCGCACGGCGCGTCCGTCATCCCGCTTCCTGGGCCATTGAGGGGGCGCCTAGAGTCGACACCGATTAGAGCCGTTGTCGACTTTTCGGAATCCCCCCCTTTGGTCCTGGAGGAATACTTGATTCACGTGCTCGAGTATTGGCTGCCGGAAGGGGAATGGGGTTACCATTACCTGATCTGTGGTTGTGATCATGCGCCATGGGAGGAATGGATGATGATGATGATAAAACTCTTTATTATTCTTAAGATTAGTTACAAGTCGTTTAGTAAGTTGCTAATGGTAATTATATGTCAGTGCCTATTGCTTCTAAGTTACTACAATTTATCAGACAATTATGATTTGGTTACAAGCAGTGATTTAATTAATTAAGGTATAAGTATTAGAGGGTAAAAACGAGTACAATGTACAAAAACCCACTAAGAGGAATGGGATCTACCATACCATAGCTGGGTGACATGCGGAGCATGTTGGTGCCGCAGGCACCATTATCTCCTTCATCATGGTGTTTGATTTTGGACATTGCAGCAAGGAGCTGAGAAATACGATGGATTAGTTTGGCAGTTCACGAAATAGTTTAAGGTTGAAGAGTAAAAAATTTAAACTTAGTGGATCGGATTTGTTGTAGTTCACGCACAACACTGTACGGGTGGCAGAATCGCGAATTGTTTGTGGCATTGTCGCGGGGAGGAATGGGATCTCCCCTTGCGCATGAATCGTGCCTTGATCGGTAAAAACATAATTTGTGATGTATTTAGATAACGCCCTCTAACGACCACCGGGTGAACGAAAAGTGAACTTAAAAGTTTTTAACCACAATAGATGGCGTCATCTGCCCCAGCTTAATTCTACAGGGTGATAATCAAATATACTCTTTGTTCTCGCAAATGTTAAAATTTTTACATTTGTTTCGCGAATTTTGAACTTTTTTTTGCACAGAAACCTATTCCGGGTCCTAATAAGATATTGTGCAAAATTTGGTTGAAATCGGTCAAATGGTTCAGGAGAAAATGGAGGACAAACAAACAGACATTCATTTTTATACATATAGATTTCTTATTGTGCCTTGCTGTTTTGTGTACCTTCTACCGTTTTCATTGAAACAACTTCCAGAATCCTACCCTTAACTCTTTCGCTCATGGCGTGCTAAATTTAGTACACTTCTTTCTCACATTTTTTACACAAACACATTTTTGGAATTTTTGTGGTGTGCTAAATTTAGGTACGTATGAACAAAAGGGTTAATCTACAATTTAAAAACTTACCGTCCAATAATACAGGGGTGGCCAACTTTGGTGTACATAAGATCTACTTTTTTTCTAACAATGATTTGTCGTGATCGACTTTTTTGCTCATCAGTCATCACCCTTTGGTTCGGTATACTAATAACCTTTCCTTTTTTTAAACCATTTTGTTTATTTTTTTAGGAATGATTTTTGATTTCTTTCTGGGGATCTACCAAAATTGGCCACCCCTGATATAATACCCTTTTAAATTTACCGCCGTGACGGGTAATGCAGATTTCTGAATTTTACTACAAAATAAATACGATAGTTTCCTTATTATGAACTCGAATTGCAAAAATTAATGGAAAAATAGAAAGAAACATCTGTAGGAATTGTATAGAAAGTGAATAAGAAATTATTTTTTTATGGTATTAAATTAAGTGTTAAGGTTTAAACCAACTAGATGGTGCTGTGAATCTTATTTTATATTTCTAGTGACGTATTGATTGGAAATATTTTCGTAGTAGTCGGTGTCCGCCATTTTGACTTAAGCATAGTTGTTATAAGTGGTAAAATAATAGAATCTGTGATCATCCGTCCTGTTTTAAGTTTATTCGGATTAATTTCCTGTGTCTTCAAGTAAACCCATTTGGACGGACCAAGGTAAGTTTTATATTTTTGTTTTTCATTTGCAAAATAAATTGGTTTGATTGTTTTTATTATGCTGTTACAAGTTTTAAAAGAGAACCGTTATTCTATCAATGCCTTTAACAAATATTAAGTTATTTTGCATTATATTAATGGAACTTTTTTAAACTTTGAGTGATCTCTAAAGCGTCCTTTCATTTACCTTTAGTGTTTTGACCGATAATAATATGTTGGGGCTGGGCAAGTTTACAAATTCTATGCTTACGTAGTATGTTTTATTATTTTATTTATTTGCATTAAATTAATCTAATTATTACTTCCCTACCATTTAAATTAAGTAATAATACCTTGTCAGGTAAATTAGTAGATTGCTTTGTTGCAGTTCCAAACAACAATAAAAATATAATTTTGCAATTAAATCGTAATAAGATTGATCTTACAAAATTGTATTAAATTTAATTTTAAAACTTATAAATATTTTTTATTACTATCATAAAATTGTTAACGAACTGGGCATAACAATAATTCGTTGTTTTATTTGGAATTCTTACTATCTACTTTTGTTTTTGTAACTTTTTGTTTATTTGTCATTGTATTGACAAAAGTATCTTATTAATTTAATTGATATTAAAAAAGGTTTTGGGTTGTGAAGGGTTGAGCGACCCTAGTTTCGCTACGTAATTCTAACGCCAAATATATTAATATCATCTAAAATCGGCATTAATTTAAACTAAATAAGTTGGGCACTTACTTCCCACCGTCATAGATAGGTATAAATAGGTATTTTTAAAGTACTAGTAGACCTTTATTTAATAATTTTTAACCCTTGCATATTGATTGTACTGTAGGTAAAATAGACTAAGGACAGGGGCGTAGCGAGTGTTGTTGGGGCCCCGGTGCAAAATATTTGAGGAGGCCCCCTTGTTCTAAAATAAAGTGGTTAAGTAAAAAAAAATTTATAGCTTCAAACAAATAAATAATGTGTAGTTCTAAAAAAAAAACCTAACCAAAGTCACTTTTTAATATTTATTTCAACGTTATAACGTTTATGTTTATTCGGCACTATTGAATTATGAATAGATAAAGTAAATAAAACGCGTTAATAAGTTTCATTCGTTTAATAAAAGTTACTACCTTTCTTCACTAAGTTAAACTTAAGATTAAAACTGAATATTTTAATATAGGACAACTATTCCTAATTCCTAGTTTTCGCGGATCATTAAAATGGTACCTTGGGGTGCCAACAATATTAGTATTGTATACCACTTTATTTGTAAATAATTCTTTACAGTGGGTTTAGTTTTGGAACACATTTTAATTGATATTCCAACACTCCCCCTCAAAAGTAAATCCACACATAAAAACATTTATATTTAAGAACTTGGGTATAACATTGAATTATTTCATTTCAAGTTTAAATCAAAAAGAAATCTTTAATAATGCTTTTCTTTTCAAAAATGATATTTAATATCAATATGTTTTAATCCTTTTAAATATCATAAAGTGAATTTATTAACTTGTGAATATATAATAAACTTACTTAAACATAGAACAAGATGCTGATTGCATCTTCATCAGAATTATTTTTATTTATTTATAAAAATTTACAGATAAACGGAATGAATCTATTGTCATTTGACCGGCCTTCTGTATATAGAACAAATATCATACAGTAGCTCGTGAATCAAGGTAAAAACCTATTTAATCCGTATGATAGGATAAACTTGATTCCAATAGTTTGGATTTATATTTATATAAGAAAATAAAATTTGTATCCACAATTCTTGATTGATTTTGCTTGGCATTTACATGCCCTAAAAAATCATTGCTTTAAAGAGATCTGGACACGTACCTAGCACACTTATATTCATCCAACAAGATTTGTGCAGGGTGCTTTACAATTTTCGTCAACATTTAAATCAATGTAATCTAATTTTGTTGGAAAGGGTGATTTCACAGTTTTATAATCATTCATTTAATTACTCCCCTATTCTGTAACTTTTTGTTATGATTACGAATCGTTAAGTTACGTCAAGTTTGGTTTACACATTGTATTTATATGTTGTCTTTGTTTTAAATATGTTGTTTTTCAACCCAGTCTGTAGTTCACAAGTAATTTTTTCGTTATCATAACGATTTTCATCCAGTTTGGTTGTATAAAAAAGTCTTAACAAAATTATTTACCCTAAGTTGACAGTGCAACAGATAAGATGAATTAGAACAAATTTTTCGAACAAAATGTTTTTTCGTACTTTGGAGATCGTGAGTTCGATCCTGACCGGTCGATATTTTAAATTGAATTCAACGAATTCGTAAAATGCTTAACGAAAGCCTAGAAGCTATCCTACCATAATAGTTCAGTCATAACGAATATGATAACGAAGGCATTTACGAAATGAGTAACAACTCTACAAATGAACAAATATTTTGCTAAAAAACGATAGGTAGTGAATACTAATTGGACAAATTAACTAATATTTTGACGTAATGAATCATAAAGATATATCGAATGTTACAGAATAGAAGAGTTTGTACTTAAAAACTACTTATTTAATTGATTGAAAATAAAATAGTCTACGGTAAATTGGTCTAGGTAAATAAAACAATAAATAAAACAAATTCTGCTGTGTAAGAGAATACAGAACATACAGACTAAGCTGAAAGCATTTTGAGAGGAATATCTACTATAGCGTCGAATTTATTCGCGCTGTTGGTCACACTATCAGGTTTAATTAGTGAATTTAAATTTAATAATAAATAATATTTTTTAATAGTATAGATTTTTTGTTTTAAACGTGTAGACAACATAATATTTTCCCAAGTGCGGATCCACACGGGGGGGGGGGGGAGCTCATTAATAGATTATGTAGATTCTAAAACTCAATTACCCTCCAGAATCAAGGTCTGGATTCGCGCTTGTATTTCGATGCAGTCGTAACTGCATCCAAGTTAATTTAAGAAATCTTTCCCGGAATATGAGCGTAGACTTTTTTACCAAGACCATTTTACATAAACTTTTTTACCTGAGGCGTATTTTCGCGAGGTACCAAAAGTAACCGGTTGCAACCGCTCGTATTTTGGCGACAAAACGGTTGTAGGGGAGGTAGTTTACGGTCAAATATTTACCAACCGAAGCAACCACTCTCAGACAGTGGTTACAATAGCGGTTATAGTAAAATGCCCGCCACATTTAAAATTTGATTTTCACATTTACATTTCAAATTATGAAATTTGAAATCCTTTAATAATTTGAGTTTAGAATTTATATTTTTTTGTTATATAATTATAACCTACATATTATTATATAAATTCACAGGAAAGCTAACTAGGTACTTCGGTTAAATTATTTTACAAAAATTTTAATTTACACACCTTATTAAAATTTTCCTCCAATCCAATCTTAGTTGGAATGAATTTTTTAATGAATTCTGATACATAATTTACATTTTATGTTCGCAAAACGTAAATTATTTTTAATTTTTTTCATTTAAAAAAGTACGGTTAGGTTCCATTTTTGCAGTCATTTAAAAATTGTAGTGGGAGAAGTACCAGTCGTAACCGCAAACAACCAACCGGTTACTTTTGGTACCTCGCGAAAATACGCCTCTGGACTATTTTACCTAGATTTTTTTAGCTAGCCCACTTTTCCTAGACTTTTACCCGTAGACCTTTTTACCTAGACCAATTTACCGTTGACTATTCTACCGATTACCATTTAATTAGAACACGTAATTGTTTGAATATTATGTCTTGAGTACATAACCTTGGTTGAGAAAACACATGTTTAAAACAAAAACAACATATCCCTTTGAAGCTTAGAATATAAAGTAGGAAGGAAGGAGCGAATGTGCTATAACATAAATATGCATCAAATTTTAAATTGATATTATGGTTAGTTGCAGTGTTTGTTGGACTTCTAAGACCAAAAAAACTCATAAATGTGGTATAAGCTAACAAGGAGAGGGCTTGACGTTGGGGTCACGGATTTTAAAGCCCTATTGGGGTAGAAAAGTACTTCGTAATAAGAAACTCAAGGCCAAGCGACAGCGCGCAACTCTAAGCCGTTTTCGAGAAAAACAAATTTGAAAATTTAATATCTGTTCATATACCTTCTCGGTTGCATCAAATACAAGGTAACCGCGGTGGTTAGGAGGTAAGCGTTACGACTTATCATCCTGTCGGTCCGGGTTCAATTCCTGTAGAAGTAAATTTTTTTTTATATAAAAAAAACTTTTTTGTTACCCCTCAACATCGTATGTTTATCTATTCACAATTTTGTCAATTTACCTATAGAATCATTGAATTATAACGCTATTATTTCTCATTCTTTAATATTTATCATCGTATGTTTGTATCACTCTGTATTTTAAGCACAATGTAACAATCACTGACTATCAACCACTTGTTAAACTTTTGGATTTTAAAATATAACTGCATGAATGCAGAACCATGAAGTCTTCCTGATATTATTAAACACCTATATCTATCATCGTAATTTTGTCTTAAAAACAATTTATTATACCTAATCCTATAGGAGTAATATAAATAAACAGTATAAGGCGATTTCATGATGGTTTAATCGAACTACACAATTTTGGTACAAAGCTTCAAATTGGATAAACAACCTAGATATTTCTTTCCAATGATGACATATACATTGTAATTTCATACGAATAAATAAATAAATACGAGTAAAAACATACAGAGGTGTAAAAAATTATTTTTTGAGACAAATATACGATGATAAATATTAAAGAATGAGAAATAATAGCGTTATAATTTAATCATTCTACAGATAAGATGACAAAATTGTTGATATATAAACATACGACGTTGACGGGTAGCAAAAATTTTTATTTCTTAATTAAAAAAAAATTTACTTCTACAGGAATTGAACCCGGACCGACAGGATGATAAGTCGTAACGCTTACCTCCTAACCACCGCGGTTACCTTGTATTTGATGCAACCGAGCAGGTATAGGAACAGATATTAAATTTTCAAATTTGTTCTTTTCGAAAACGGCTTAGAGTTGCGCGCTGTCGCTTGGCCTTGAGTTTCTTATTACGAAGTACTTTTCTACCCCAATAGGACTTTAAAATCCGTGACCCCAACTTAAGCCCTCTCCTTGTAAGTACTTAGCTTATAAGTACTTATAAGAGTAAGTACTTCGAGTTATTTAAATAATTTTATAACTAAAACATTAATTTGTGAGGTTACTGACCCTAATCTGCTTGAATCATTGGCGTACATATTACGAAGTAATCCTATATAATTATTTACATTAAACGCCGCTTTTATAATTTATATTTCCAAAAATTTAGACGAGAAAGGCTATTTAGTTGAAAAATATCAAAATTCCGGAATATTGGATATTGGTCTTCAACTCGATCGTCATGCTTGTGTTCAAAACATTTTAGTGACTATGCTACGCTCCTGGCAATTATATTAACCGTCCGCCATAGCCTACCACAGCGGTTCCCAAACTTATTTATGCACGCCCCCTTCTATCAAAAAAAATTATCAGCGCCCCCTTTAAAAAAAAGGTAGTTTTCGCCCAAAACCTTTTTTTTTCAATTTTTCACATCAAAAAATCACACAAAAAAAACAACTTACTTAGGTTATTTCAATGTGACGGATGAGCTTGCATAAATTTCACAAGGTTTCCAATTCTTGGCTTAATATTAGAAATTGCACAGCGTAATTCGCTAGCAATATTAAGTTCATTTTGGTACTCCGTTTTTCACTTACAGCAGCAGACCGTTTTAAAGATATAGGTGGGTATCAAATACATTAAAAAATGAAAATTTTTTCAACTACACAGGTAGGCCGCGCCCCCCTATTCAGGTCTCTACGCCCCCCATGGGGGGCGCGCCCCCCACTTTGAAAACCACTGGCCTACCACGTTGACTCGGACTTGGTATACACCAAACTTTACGAACCTCAATGAATCGGAACCGTGCATCGTGACTTTAACGCCAACTGGTGTCGAAAATGTGAACTTTATGGGAGGATTTATAAAAAAATTTTGAACATTATTATTTATTGTTTATTAATAATAATAATTATTATTAATTAAATAAACCATTAATTTCGTATGTTATTATCAAAAATTATGTACAAACACATCACGGCGGAAACATGAATTTTATTCGTTAGTGAAATTTTATAAATTTCCAGAGAGCACACTTGGTGCCTCATGGAAAATTGAAAAACGTATAAATTGGATAAATGCAGTAAAACATTACGTGTAACAAGTACTATATTGAAACGTGCGACTTCTAGGGGTCTCGCCATGCTGAAGTTTTCACCAAATCCCGCTTAAGAAGCTCGATATTTTTGTGAGGCTTACTACAAGCCATATTTTCAAGAACTGACCACTATTTATAATTTAAAGGATTCAGATTAAGACTTACAAAAGGCCATTGTTTTGCTGTAATAAACTCAAGTAAATTTTGCTCCTAGCCACTTTTGAGTTGTCTTAGCTTTGAGTGCTGGTGCAAAATCCTGTTGAAAGACTCAATGGTTTCCTTGAAAAAGGGAGTCGTTAAAGGGTTTAAGCTCTTTATTTAACATCTCCTGGTAAACTGGTACCGACGCGAAGGTTTGACGCCTTTTTCACAAAAATGAAGTTGTGAAACCCCTTCGTAGGATACACCCCACCAAACCATATAACTGATGTTAGATAATGGCCTTTTCGAAATCTTGAAATTTTTCTCCTGCTTCTTTATGTAGGCAGAAACACGATCGTTCTGCTTATTAAATTTTTCCTCGACGGTAAAATTTTTCTATTAACAAACAAAATATTTTTAAAATTTTTAATACTGTATCTCTTAAACAGATTTTCACGTGCTTAATGTTTTTTAAAGCTATTGTAAGCATTTGTCCTGTTTCTCGACGTAGAGCCCCAAGTTTTAATTTCTGCCTCAATAAGCGAGACACACTTTTTTTTTAATTTGCATCTCCATTGAAATAATTTTTTTTGCTTCTTGTCAAATTTTCGTCTTATTCTTCTTTATAGTACAAGCAAGTCCACTTCTCTTCGTCAGGTGTGATGGGCTAATAAGCCAATGGAAATATAGAAAATATACGGGTAAAACTACATAAGTTCATGCGTAAGATACTTCGTTCGCTTAAAAATAGCATTATGTTGGTGTACAAAAATGCTTAAGTAGACAGGATATTTTACACAAATTTCTTTTGTATGGAAATATGTTAAAACCTCAATTTCGAAAAAACAGACTCGGCAATTTATCTGAGTCTATGAACGAAGAAACCGGACATTGAGTACTTTTTTGCAATCAACACAGATTTACTCCAAAAAATTTTATCCCCATTTAATGCTAAAAATAAATACTAGAGAGCGCTAACTTCGGCAGTAGTGCTGCCTCTATATTTCACGTACGGTCCCTATTTTAAAGTAATGAACGAAATTGATGAAGCTGCAGAAAATGCAAGAACCGGCAGTTTGGTTCCCGAAAAATCAAAAGATGTTTATAAAAAAACATATAACGACTATATTAAATGGTGCGACATTCGAAAAGATTCCATCAAAAACTGTTATTGTGAAAAGAGTCTTCTGGCTTATTTTTGGTATTTATCAAAAGAAAGAAAATCTTTTTCGCTGTGGTCTTATTATTCTATGCTTAAGGCCACCATCAAAGCCAACCACAACATAGATATAAGCAGTTATTCAAGCTTATTCAGGTTTTTAAAGAGAAAATCAGAAGGATTTCAGCTCAAAAACTCAAAAGTTTTGACCATGGAAGAGATAGAAGATTTTATATACCAAGCTCCAGATGAAATATGTTTAATGAATAAGGTAAATAATAATAATTTAATGTAATTTAGAAGTGTTTAACCAAGATTTTTTAAAACAGGTAGCATTAATATTTGGAATAGCTGGAGCATGCCGTAAACAGGAGCTCGTTCAGTTAGAAGTTGATGATATTCAGAATCTGCAATCCTCATTACTAATCACTCTGCGAGATACCAAATATTAATATGTCTAATTGTTCTAATTGTATTGTTGACATAATTTACCCACAATGAATTTTCATTAAAATTTTCAATAAAAAATACAATTTTCGATTTCTAATTCATTTAGAAATTAGACTTGTACAAGTTACTAAAATCCAGTACTAAAAGCTAGTGATTTAAAAGAATGTTGTGTTTACATGGTAATAGCAGTTTGCTCAAGTTAGTAGTGTTTTAAACAATGAATTCGAAGTGTCAAATCACTATTCTGTCAGGAAATATTAGAAAACCTGCTAAAACGATATGTTTACACGGGTTTAGTTTCAGGAAAGTGGGAGTGGGGCATCTACTGGCTCCAGTAAATAGTATTGCTTTCTACTTACTAAACTAGAATTGTTACTAAAACCAGCACTGAATTTAGTACTAAAATACTTGTTTACACGAAGAAAGTACTAAAAGCCAGTACTGGATTTTAGTAACTTGTACAGGGTTTTCCATTAAGGACGCCTAGATTTTAAAATTGAATAAAGCAAGTTGTATGTGAGGTATCCACGAATTTTTATTTTTATTCGAAAGGCCTATCAATGACATTATGTGTGAAAAATAACATCGTTCAAATGGGCGCCGCGGCTCCGCTTGGTGGCACGCACCCGAGAAGTCCAATTTTGGATTACTCTTGCGCACAAATCAGGCTGAATTTGGGCGATGGCATGGCTGATGTTGGTTTTCAGGGCATCGGTGGTTTGCGGCTTATTGGCATAGACCTGGGACTTAATAAAACCCCACAAGAAAAAGTCTAGCGGGGTCAAATCGCACGATCTCGGTGGCCAATTCACGTCGCCTCTGCGTGAGATAACCTTGTCACTAAACCGCTGCGTCAGAAGTTCCATTGTCGCATTAGCTGTGTGGCACGTAGCACCGTCCTGTTGGAACCATATGTCGTGCACATCCATATTTTCCAATTTGGCCCAAAAAAAATCGGTTAACATCGATCGGTAGCGCTCTCCGTTGATACTGATGGAAACTAATAATAAAATTTTATGATTTAATAATTTTTTTACAACGCTGTAACTTGGCATGATGATTTGTCAATTATCATTGAATAAAAACACCAAGTTTGACATCTGCAGCTTCAGAAACATAGCCGCATTGATTTGTTAAAATCTAGGCGTCCTTAATGGAAAACCCTTTACAAGTCACTATCCTCGTGTAATTGGCGCTTTACTAACAGTAAAAATTACAAGGTGGAACTCGGATGACTGCAGTTCTAAGGCTTCTATACATCTCCTTTCTTTCTGGATTAATTGTAAAGGAAACCTCGATTTGATTCATTAATATGAATTAAGTGCAAATTATTCTTAAATCGCTCCCCAAATATTTTTGTACTTTATTTTTTTATCATATTTAATAAATTCACCAATCACGGAAAACCACTACTTTTCGATTTATTCTTAATAAAATAACGGATTAAAAAAATAATAAACCGATAATTTACTATTGGTAATATAATTTTACTATACCGGGTGTCGACTCGAATAGCCGAACATAGGGAATTAACACGTAAAAACTTATTTATGCAAATTCCTGCTTCCCAAATTATTTTAGAGAAAAAATGAAACACACAAAAAGAATGCAGAAATATAAACTACGTATGATAAAAGCATTAGATTTCATGTAATCTTTATTTATAGGGTCAAAAAATGCTTTTAAAATTGTTAAAATTTTCATTTATCAGACTAGCCATGCAAGTTTCCAAGGTAATTATTTCGAAATTAAATTGAATTAATTTCATGACCAGTCTGAAAATGAAAATTTTAACAATTCTAAAAGAATTTTGGACCCTTTTAGTAGAAACTAGATGAAATTCGAAGATAAAAGTCCAACTTTTAATTATATAAATAAAATTTAACTTTATATTTTATTAGAAATTAATTTAATTTTAAGAATCTGGGGGGGGGGGGTCAACATTATTTTTGTTTAATAATCTTACGTAAGATTAGGGAGGGGGGGAGGGGGGTTGCCAAAATCTTACGTACCCTTACGTGGGGGGGGGGAGGGGGCCAAAAATTTCAAAAATCGTCCTTACGTAATTAATGGACGGCCCCCTATCAAAAAATGAAATAAAAAAAAATTGAGTTTTTTCAAAAGGTCACACTAGTCGTGCCCCTTAATGTGAGTAAAATGATGGGAAACATTTCTCGAGATATTCACATTTCAAAATATTTCATTTAATAACCTTACTTTATTACCCACATTGTTTAAAAAATATCACAACTCTAACCCTAACCTACGTACAGATCCATGTCTACGGTGGATCCGACTCTCATTAAAAACATTCCCCTAGCGCGACTGATTAACAAAAATCCTGGATCCGAGATTGCCGTGTTTGTGCATGTCAAAACCGACTCTCCGCCAACTCTCGCTCGGCTCCGCCTGGCTTCGAGCGCTCCGAGCCGTTTTGACACGCACTAAAATAATTAAAAACATCCCCCGTAGGGCACGGGCCTCGAATAAATGACGAAATTTGAAGGCTGGGATCCTAGATTAGCCAATGTCAGGGGCAGGGAAAACCTAAATTATAAAATTTTCCTGATTCAAACTCCAAAATTACAATTTTGTAAATGATGTATTTCTTCTGTCGGTTTTCTGCGCGGACACCCTGTATAATTATATCTTATATTATGTTAAGTACTACTTATAGACTTAAGGACTCAACAATTAAATGATTAAACATTTTGACCAGTCTACCTGCTAACGGCAGCGGTGGAAAAGTTATATAGGATTAGAGGAACCTTTAACCATCGGTGGAAAAAGAAATCGCCCCATTAGAAGTAGGTAGATAACAGTTTCTAAATTAAGTACCTACCTCTAAGCGGTAGGCTTAAATGACAAAATGACCGCTTTATATTGTACAAATTGTACATCATTGAATAAATAGTAGGAAGGAAGGAGCATATGTATGTTTTAGCGTGTTACATTTGCGAGTCAAAAGGAGTGGGTGTTCGGCCATATTGAGATGCGATTTAAATTGTTAAAATGGTTAATTGTGTTGCTTGTGGAACCATCAGGAACGCGCAAAATGTCGAAAATGGAATTAAATGGCATAAGTACACATCTAAAATTAAATTTAACATTCTAATATTAAATGTAGTAAATTGTGTGGTTATGAATAGTGCAAAGGCGTGCATATCAGATTTAATTTTAAATAGATTCGATTCCACCAGATGCTTGTAAGTGAGCTTTATCCCTTTTTGGTTTAAGAATGCTTAATAATATTATAAAAACGTTAATATTCGTGGTTACACGCATTAAAATATAATGCAATAAATTATATTTATGAATGTCATCTTTACTCATATTTTATGTAACGCCACTGGAAATGTATTTAAGCAGCCGCCATCAGATTCGATTTGACTCGCAAAAGTATTCTAAATGCTCCTTCCTTCCTACTATTTATTCAATGTTGTACATCAATACAATAAAGGATATGGTTTGCGTCTTTGCGTCAACATTGAGTGGTGACCTCTTTTTGAAAATGCTTGAACTGCACGTTTTCTTCTGATTGGTTAATGCTATGGCACCAATTTCAAATTTCATGCAGATTGCTTGAATGCTAGTGTCAAGTTTACAAGCCAAACCAAGAAAAATAATTTTTTTTTTTTTTTTTTCAGTTAATCAGTAGGTATGGTAGATTTTGTTTTACACATCCCATTTTATATTTACAACAAATTATACTAGTATAATTTTAAATATTTTATATATTTCTTTTAAAATAATATACATTTAAGGCGGGCATAAAGCCTGTTTGACACGATGCTAAATTTTTCATAAAATTTACATGTAAGCAAATTTGTCAGAAAATTTTATGCTAAATTTTCATGTAAAAAATTTAAAACATGTTCTAAATTGGGAGGTAAAAGTGCGCGTAAATCTGCGCGGTAGACATTTTCCCGTCTGGAGTCCGCCCGATTTGGACTTTGAAGTTTACGCACAATAGGTGCCCAACAGGCGGACACTTTTTTCGACGCCTTTTCTGTTTAAACTCGCATAATCCTGACCTTGTTACAAATAGTTCAAATAATGTGATGTAAAATTGTACAAATATGACAGATCGATTCATCAAATGTTGTATAAAAAAATTTAATTAAATTTATTTTGTAATATAGGTATCTACTATTAAATTAAATTATTTTTCAAAATTGTTTTAAATTAAATTAATTTAATTAAAAAAATTCATAATAATATAAATGCTTGTAAACTAGAGTTATTTTAATATAAAGATATTTATTTTAAAGAAAATTTACAAAACAATTACAGCTTTTCTAAAAAATTAAATTTTTTGTTAATCTACCCTTTGTAGCAACTAAGTCGTATCCAGAATTTTGTTCAATTTAACATTTATTCGAAGAGCAATTGTTCGACTTAAAGTTTATTCGAAGAGCATTTGTTCGACTGAACATTTATTCGAAGAGAATTTATTTGACTTAACATTTATTTGAAGAGCATTTGTTTTGTTCAACTTAACGTTTATTCAAAGAGCATTTGTTCAACTTAAAGTTTATTCGAGGAACATTATTTGTTCGACTTAACATTTATTCGAACAGAATTTATTTCACTTAACATTTATTCGAAGAGTAAAATTTATTTGAAGGTCTTTTACTGGACCCCCTCTCAGAGGAGATCAAGACCTTTGTATTATACTGCGAGTTTCCGAAAGATTATGAAACTTTTTGGTATACAGGGTTTCTCGAGAGGGGTATTGATGTGTATGGCATTCAGAGAGGCGTCCTTTGTAGGAATGTAAACTGCTGGGTTTGGGGGGGGGGGGGGGGTGAAAATTATTCTAGTAACAGATCGACGAATAAACTAATGTTTTTTAAATCAGTGGCGGCTTATCGGTCACATAGCTTGTACTATGCCAATAGAAACACAGAAGTAGAAGTATACGGTTTTCATGCTGACAGTCACATTGCTGTGCAGGCTGCCCTGATATTATTATTTACAAAAAAAAGCATTAATACAAAATATGAACCACGCACCGCAACTCGAAAGTAATTTTAGGTTGGGTATTAGGTTTAGGTAAATGTCCCTAAACTGTTTGTTTACGCAAGCGCGCGTGCTAAATTTGTCATCAAAAATTGCATCGTTGCAAACAGAAAATTATTTTTAGCTGCATAAAATTGTGGCAAAAATATCAGCAAATTTACATAAAAATTTACATGTAAATTTTATGTAAAATTTAGCATCGTGTCAAACAGGCTGAAGTGAGACAGAAAATGCATAGTACTCTTTCTCTCATGCGCATGGGAGCGCATAGGAAACAAAAATCAACATAACGTCGTAAGAATTTGCAAAACGAAACATAATTTCTTGATTGTAAAGAAAATTTCTAGTCGATCGGTTAATTACTTTTAAAAATACGATAGTTTCAACATAGCCGAAAAATAGTTGATACAATTTTACACAGATTTTATTTTTTTTAAAAGTCGTTTTAAATCAGATCGTCTTAAAAATTCCTTTAGAACAACCGCAAATATATTATCTTTCGATTAAAACTAAAACATTTAAAAAATTCGGTTTATTTTCGAAGCAACCTTCGACGTTTCGTTAAATAATTTTCTGATCAATTTCGATATTTTTATTACAGCAAATTTGATTAAAATTTACAGATTGCTAAAATTTTAGTGGAGCTTTAGAAAAACAGAGAGCGCTGTATTTTTAAATGATTTTTGTATAATGAACATTGTATAAGAAATATATAATAAATTAAATATCGTAACCTGTGAAAATATTATAAATATTATTTAAGGATAAACCACAACAGAAGAATTTTAATTTTTAAAGTTTTACCATACATAAAAGGTTTATCAAATAAGATCCAAAGAGAATTAAAGAAACACAATATTAATGTAACTTTCAAGTCAACAAACAACTTAGGAAAGCTTTTCACGAAACTAAAAGACAACGTCCAACAAGATAGAAAATCTGATGTAATATACAGAATACCATGTAATACCTGCGACCAAACTTACATCGGCCAAAGCAGCCAGTGGATTAAGAAGCGCATGAGTGGTCACATATCAAGTATTAACTGCAACAAGCCAGAATCGACAGCAATAGCGAAACACATTCTCACCGATGGACACGTTGCTGATTTCAAAAAATATGAGATAGTGAAGACCGTCACCAATTATAAAGATAGATTATTGCATGAAATGATCAGCATCAAAAAAGAAAAAAACGCTATGAATAAAAAAACCGATATTGATGGTCTGAGTAATATTTACAACTCCTTACTTTGCTAACATTAAACTCAAGTTTTTTCCCTATACCGTTTACTTTAGGGTTTTCCTTGATTTAATGACCTACTACATGAGAAAACTTTTCTCGTGCAGTAGGCCATTCCAAATGGTAGTAGCAAATACCTTAAAGATTAATACCGGACAGTTCGGTTATTTTACGTATGTATTATTGCGACAACGACAATAGCGCCACCAACCGGCTAGGAGTGTAGAATTGCCTGCAATTTTAAATAT
Organism: Cantharis lateralis; assembly: GCA_963170105.1. NCBI lineage: Eukaryota > Metazoa > Arthropoda > Insecta > Coleoptera > Cantharidae > Cantharis > Cantharis lateralis. The sequence continues at coordinate 20,560,321 of OY720629.1, forward strand.
TGCACAAATAAATCCACCTTTGCCTGACATTGTTCGTTAATTAATTTATTTAATTGTTTCACTAAATCTAATTTCACGCCAACCCGCAAAATTTGAAACAAAATTAAAATATTTAATAATAAAGTATCACTCCCAACCGTATAGAGGCGTTGTAGTCGACTTGTCGCACGTTTTTCCTGGGAGTGACCGGTATTAATCTTTAAGGTATTTGGTAGTAGTTATAAAATCGGTTACCATGTAATTTTTTTATAAATAAACTTTATGTTTGACAAAGAGTACGCTAGTACTTGAAAGCTTACAATTGAATCCTTTTTAATTCGTTTTATTAACCTGTTCTTAGTTTAATTATTAATTATTGTATAAGAAATAATTAATCTCCAAGATTTTTTATTATAAATAACTAAGCAATAATATTTTTGTGGATTTTCTCCTAATGCAAGATAAATTATATTTAAATTTATGGAAATGGTATTTTCTTGCCAATAAAATAAATCTTAGTATCTACTAGTTTCGGTTTAATACCATCTTCAGGATACTGTGTCAGGAGGAAATTATTTTAAAAAACAGATTCAAACAGTAGTGGATTGACAATCAAAATGATATATAAATTTAAAAATTCTAAAAATTGTTAAAAACATAAAACTGCTCTATATCAACTCTCTTGCATAAAACTATTCTAAAATTGCACAATAACTAACTGCATTTGACATAAACAACAACGCAATTATTATATTAATTTTAGAATAGTTTTATGCAAGAGAGTTGATATAGAGGAGTTTTATGTTTTTAACAATTTTTTAACAATTTTTAGAATTTTTAAATTTATATATCATTTTGATTGTCGATCCACTACTGTTTGAATCTGTTTTTTTAAAATAATTTCCTCCCGACACAGTATCCTGAAGATGGTATTAAACCGAAACTAGTAGATACTAAGATTTGTTATAAACAAATGTTGTTGATTTGTTGTTAAATATTAGCCGCATTAATTAAAGTTGCTGCAAATTGAATTTTTTTCATTAATTTTTATTTTAATAAATTAGGAATATTAACTTGTGAAAATATAATATTTAAAACTCAAAAACTAAACAAGTTAAACAAACGATTGAAATTCTTAAGATCTTTTTTTCAATTTCAATCGTTTGTTTAACTTGTTTAGTTTTTGAGTTTTAAATATATATTTTTATTTTATAGTTTATTTTTCGGGTTCTCGTTAATCCATACATGCGCGTCCGTTGTAAATTTAAGAATTCCAAACGTGCTCCAGACTATACTTTCTGTACGACTACTAAGTCATATCAATTAAATCATAATAATAATAATCAATATAAAAAAAGTCAACTACTCAACTAGTACTACTCATTATTAAGGTTGTTAAGAAGTTAAGAATAAAGAAAATTCTCTCCAAGTTTGAACTTAATCCTGTTCTTAGTTATCAAGATAAAAAATGTCAAAGTTACGTTTTTACATTGAAGTAAATGCAAGATACGGGTTGTCATTACTTCGACATTCAGAAATGTCATCATTACAAAAATTTGCCAAAATATTTATGCAAGTGTTACAAATAAGTGTACCAAATTTAAAAAAAGTCCTGTTTTTAGTTTCCGAGAAAATTAAGATTTTATTCTAAAAAATAGCAACTGACCAAAACTTTTTAAATTAATAAAATTTATAAGTAAATTATTAAAAACTAAGTATTTTTAATTAAAATAAACATATTTTCATTATTTTAATTATTAAAATTTTGTTTATTTGAAGTTGGCAGTGAATACATTATCTTATGTACATTTATTTAGCATAGAGCAGAGTCCCTAATACATACATACTAATACAAATACATACTACAAGTAAATTATCTGCCCGTAAATTAATTGCAAATTCCAGAATTTATATACGATCATCGCGGGCAAAGTATTGATTTTAGGGAAAAAATGAAAGATACCTTTTCCATTGGATTCATCTTTTTCTACGTATTGTTTTTTTCCAAATGGAGATCCGACGCTTATTAAAGGAGCTGCAGGGGAAAAAAGTTTCAAAAAGTTTGGGTAAAAAAATATAGGTTAAAACCGAAAAATTAAAAAAAAATCCAGCCACAAAAAGATTGTCCTTCTCGCGAGGATTCCAAATACCAAAACAAAATTGAAAAAAGTTGAAAAATAAGGGAGATGTGAGCGGATTGGTAAAAGTCGCTTAAACCCGATCATCGCGGCGGGGGGCTGACTTTTCCAACTTTTTCGATTTTTCTGGTTATATGTGCCCGTGACCACGTTCCCTGTCCAAATTTTAAATTTCCACGACCCCCGAAGGGTCTAAACATTTTCGCACGTGGGTCATGAATCATACAATTAGGTCGTCGCTGACGTCACTTCCGTTTGCTTTTTCGTCCCGTTCGGTTTTTTAGATTTTAGGTGCCGTGCGTTAAAAAGCTTCGCTTTAAAAATAAAACCGATATTTTTAATATTTTTTTCGAATGCAATTTACTATATTTAATACTTGTAAAATATTTTTTTACTTTAAAATACATTAAAGATCTTTTTTAAATATTTAATACTATTGGGAATAATTATTTAATGTATGTTATTAACATCAATTTTATTATTTTAGAAATAAGGTTCGTTCACTGGGTTCTGGAAATCTAAATGGTTGCGTGCAGACAGCATGTCTACTTTGCCAGGACTGGCCTCCAAAGGGGAGAAAGGAAAATCAAAATTTCAGTCACTCGACATCAATAATTTATATAAAGTTTATACCGTAAGTATTCTTATTAATTGAAGTTTCAGCATTTAAAAAGAATTATTTTAGACCGAACCTTTAGAAACTCAACAACAAAAAAATACATTACCTCGTAAACATGGCATGCAAAGTTTGGGTAAAGTTCCAACAGCTCGTAGACCTCCTGCTAATCTTCCTTCTTTAAAATCTGAACATACCGGTAGTGACTCTGCTGTTTCTCTTGTACCTTCGGGTGGCGCAGGATGGGGAAAACAGGAACAAAATCCTTTGACAAGTACAACATCAATACCGGTAATTAAAAAAATATTGGTTAGACAGACTTTTAATATAAAATATAACTTGTTTAGGCTTCAACTGTAACCGTTACAAATTCAACAAATTCAAATACTGCAAACATTCAAACAAATGTTCAACCAGTAAATCCATTGCCAGTAGCAGCACCTGTTCCCCAATTAATAAAAAATCACATTGCTCCTACTGCTACCCCTGTGACTGGAGACAAATCATGGAGTGCTGTTATGAGTGGTACAGACCTTTCACAACCTCCACCTTATCAGAGTCCACAATTCCAGCACGAATTCCCCAGCCTATCCGCTGGAGATGGCGGCCCAGCACGTACTGGCTCAGACACACAGTACGGTCCCGGTCCAAGTCTACGGCCACAAACAGAAGGATCTTGGATACAAGGAGGTTCTCGCCCAGGTGTCGAAGCACCACCACGGAGCAACTCGGCCCCCCTGGGGCCTCCACCACAGCTTACGGCCCCGGTCGGCCAACCTCAACAACCTTTGCCTCCACAATATCGAGGTTTAATACCTCCTTTTGTAAGTTTATTTTGTTTTTAGTAAATTTTATTTTAGTTTAATTTATATTAACGTAAAATTTTTGTTCTAGATGTGCAGAGGTAATTTTCCTCCTAACGGACATGGTGGTTCTAATTTTGCAAATATCTCTACTGCGGGATCTAATAGCAATGGTAGTCGCATTCGTGGAATAGGTCAAACTAAAGAAAATGAAGAAATTGGTCATAGACCTATTATAAAAGAAGAAGAACTCAATCGAATGGATGACATGACAAGAGATGTTGGTTGGGCAACTCACGATGACATTGATTATAAGTAATTTAACTTTTTATAATTTTATTGATAGAAAAATATTAACTTAAAAAAAATTTAGTCAGAAATTGGCGTTCAGCGATGATGAACTGGAACAACGAAAAAGAAATAAACAAAATTCTCTTCAACAGAAAAATTATGACAAAGCTGACCAGGAAATTCATTCTAAAAATTGGAGTAATAAACCTACATCAAATTCTCAACAGGCTGTCCCTCAAGGTAACCGAAATCGTTCGAATGAAGAGGAAGAAGTTTGGGTTCAAAGAAGGCGTATGCATTCAGAAGAAGTGGCTCAAGTTATAGTGAGAGCCAAACAACGAAAAGAAGAGGAAGAAAAACGTTTTTTGAAAAGTAGACAAGGAGCAGCTAAAAAGTTACAACAATTGGAAGAAAAAATTAGCAAATGTAAACAAGATAAGGAAGTGGATGATAGTCAAGGTACTATTAATCCCTTGGTGGTTCCACCTCAACCTATTCAACCTGTACCTATTCCTGTACCGGAATGGGAAAGGGATAAGGATGGCGGAGCACGTATACCTATTGAAATTTCAAATTCTAAACCTCATCATCGTGAAAGCACATCTGATTTTCGAAAATTATCTCAAATTGAGGGTCGTAATTTTATTCGAAAAGAAACTCGTAGTACTGAAAGGGATTCTAGAGAAAGGGGAGATTCGAGAGAACCAAGTGGACCAAGTTTTTCCAAACAATTCCAATCCAATTTGCCTCCTCGTTTTCAAAAACAACAACAAATGCGTAATAATGCTAATTCTACTTCTCAATCGCAAGTTAATGCTTCTAGTATGTCATTTGGTGATCAATATGACATACGCTGGCAACAAAATCATGGCAAAAACTCTCCTAGTATTCGTAAAATACGACAAGAAAGTGAAGAATTTGATAGTAAAGAACAAGACGAACAAGAGCGGAAAGATATTAAGAACATTAGTAGTGACGATGGATATCATGGAAGTTATTTATCTGTACAAGAAAATCTAAAATCTGATAACAAATATGACGATTCTCATGATTATAGAAACCATGATTTAGATTATAGAAGGGAGGACAATTGGGAAAAGGATAATAAGTCTGAAAAGCAAGATTTATTTAATGAGCATCATATTACCAGTCATTCAAGTAATGAAGATCGACATGACAAATATGAAGAAAAAGTTCAAGACAGGTTTGAGAGGCCTCAGAGGCCAGACAGTCGTGATTCAAGAGCATCTCGTGATTCCAGGCACTCACGAGAATCTGTGCGCGATTCTGACATTCGTGACTACAATGGATCTTGGGCTGACACTCCATTCGAACAATCTTATGAAGACAGACGCAAAGAACACATTAAAGATGATCGTAGGACTGTTCCTGGCCCTATTACAAGAGATAGAATAGAAGCAGAAGATTTTAAATCTGAAAAGAAAAATTTAACCCAACTTAAGCGGGGTTACATGTCAGAAAAAAAAAATTTAGAAGTTAAAAAAGATGATCAGGAAGTAAACAATAAAATGAAAGCAAGCGATTGGAATGAATCAATAATAACCGAAAATAGAAATGGAGAAGATTTAGGTCCTCTTAAGGCTTGGGCTGATAACATTTCACCTAATACTGTTGCACTAGAAAATTCAAAGTTTATGGAAACAACCGAAAAATGTAGTTTAATGCAAGATGATAATAACGAACAAGAGACTGTTGACAATAGCAAAATTGAAAAAGATAATGATGAGAAAGATGACAAGAGAAAACTTTCTTTAAATCGTCGTTGTGTAGATCCTCCCAGACAACAAGGTTGGGGTGGTGTTGCTAGTGGTAGTTATGTTTATAGAAGTAGCTGGTCTAAAAAGAATGATCCCAAACGCACTCCTCGTGCTGGGACTTCTAATAAGACCTTGAATAAAAATCGAGAATGGCACGGAACCGATTCGGATGTATCTATAGATGAAGTTACTGCTTACACTGATAATGTAAAAGAAGAAAGGTTACTTCGTAATGTATCTAAAAATATTAAAAAGTACGAAAAAGATGACAAAAATAAGGAAACCAAAATGGAAACTTTAAAACAAAGTAACTGTGATCGCAAACTCGAATCTTCTCGTCGTGATAATTATGTCCCTCGTGGAGAACCTTCTAGACATGGTCGAGGAGGTGGTAATTTTCGAAGTCGGGGTGGTTTAAGTAATCGCGTGGAACGTTTTGATGTTTATGGTCCTCCATCGTCCAAGAGTCCCTTTGGCCAACACGAAGAAAAAGATAAAAAATGTTTTGACGAAAACTCTGCTGATTGTATTAGTTCAGATGAAAGAACTAAACAAAATCAACAGGTTCTGTCTGCTGGAATTAATGTCAACACGAACAAATCCGAAATGAATTATTCAAAAAAAATTGATGAGAGGACACTTGATAACAACAAAGCACGAAATACATCACATTTGCATCAGAAGAAATCTAAAATTGATGAAATTGCAAATATTGATCATTGTGATACATCCGATAATTCTGAAGAACATAGTTCGAAAGATTCTAAAAATGGTCATAGATTTTCAAATAAGAATTCAACATCTACGCTTGGTACAAATCGTACTAATGCCAGCAGCGTTACTCGTCGAATAAATCCTCCTCCACGTTTTAATCTCGATAAACGCAACAATTATGCTGTAAGGCATGAAGGTTCTAATGTTAGATCTAACTATGGTGTGGTAATTAAAAAAGAAAGTATTAAAACTGAAGACGATAAATCTTCAGAGTTTGTTCAAGCACTGGACAAGAATTGTAAATTAAAGGAAAATGTTATTGAGGATGAACAAATTGATTCACTGATGGAAGAAAATAGTGCAGCATTATGTGATGCCGATGGGTTTCAAGAAGTCAAAAGCAAAAAGACTGGGCAACGTCAAAAATCGTTTGATGATAAACCCATTATAAAACCTGTTTTAAAAATAGAAAAAGACCAAAAGTTAGTTGAGCGTAAACGTACTAACGTTTCCACCGCTCAGTTAACACCTCAACAAATTGCAAATATTCCATCATTAATGGATACTCCTATTAATCCCCCTGTTATTGTTCAACAAATAAGTAATAAAAGTCAATTTGATCGAACACGTCAAAATAAATTGCCACCTAGACTGGCAAAACAGAGAGAAAATCATCGTTTACAAAAGGTTCAAATGCAACAACAAGGTATATGTGATGTTAATGATATTAATCAAGTTGGGCATAATATAAACATGTATGGTTTAAAAGAAGGATCTACTGCTTTGTCAGGACGTATCACTAATGCATGGGAGAAACCATTGGGATCTCATCTTCGCACTGAGCCAGAAACAGTTTTAAATGTAGGAATTGAGAACTCGAAAACGTTAGAGCAACCGCAACAGTGTGCAAACAGTTCCAACATTGATAAGGTAAATTGATTAGTATTATTTTAGTTTGGCTTCTTCATTAATTAGGTTACCATATTGTTTGTATTAATTAGTTTAACAATAATTAATTCTTGATTTTTACAGACAATCAAGTCAAATCAGTTATCAGAAAAGACGGTATTGGATGGTGCCACTCCACCGGTTAATACTATTATATTTGAAAACACTAATTTTAAATCTGCACCTGGTACACGACCCTCGCGTGCAGAGAAGTCGTGCTCCAATAAACTGGAAGATGGTGGCATTGAACAAGCAGTTATTTCAAGTTTTAATAAGCCAATGCGAGATTTATTAAATAAAAATGACAAACAATCAGATGCAATTCAAATGCAATTAAGTTTCAACAAAGAAGATAGTGCCGATATAAAATTGGACTTTTTTGAATCTGAACTTTCGCATTTGACAGACGACAAAAGTTCTAAAAGTATTGCTTTACCTAGATCTATGCATGGTATTACTAGTACAAATAGTAATACAATATCTGCTACGACTGCTGATGCATTAAACTTTAAAATTGCATCTGTTAAAAAAGTTTGGGAATCAATGCCTACTGTGATTGAACATTCTGTGGGTCAAGATGATTCTAACGCAAGTTTTGCGGCATCGTTTGGACCTGATCCTAATTCGTTGGATCCGTCAAATGCATTTAGTAAGAGTGGAGATACACCTGATGATACTCACGAAGTATACAGTACTTCTCCAAATCAACCTACTTCAAACAATACCACAAATGTTTGTAAGGTGTGGTCAAATCTTAATTCTATTGTTCAATAACAAAGCAACTGTTGATTTTTCTTGTTTCAGGTTAAACCAACTCAACAGGTTGCAGGGACAACTGGTCAAGCGGTTCATGCTACTGCACATCAGCAACACTCGGCTGTAGTTGGACCCGGTATAGTCGGGCACCCACTGTCACCTCCACCACTCCAACCTGTAATAGGAGCTGGAGTTGGTTTAGGTCAACCTCCTCAGCCTTATACTTCAAATCAACATCTTAGTTACCAGGTAAAAAATACTTTCTTAAACATTTGCTTATAATAGAATTTAATTTTTTGTTCAGCCAAATTTAGGGGGTAGCACCCAATATGGAATGTCTGCTATACCTTCTCCTCCAACAGTTCTATTCAATTCTTCTCCACAGATACAAGCAGCTCAAACAGGATTGTACGGTGCTTTTCAAATTGATCAGTCTGTATTAGGTGGACAAGGACGATCTCAATATTCACAATATGCTAACCCTTATGGTCTTGGTCAAACAGCATCTAGTCCATATTCTGCCCAATCGATGTATTTACAAGGCACTCAGCCACATCCGCCTACACCACAAGCACCTCCAGATCTTTATCAAAATTTAAATAGCTATCGCTTGACTGGTACAGGCCACTTTGGTCAAAGTCAGCAATTAAATAATCCAACTACTGTTCTTATATCATCGACTTCTAATTCTCTCATGTCTGCAACAGTTAAACCTAGTACCCAACAAATTAGCGCCATTGGTAAGTCACAAATTAATTATTGATTTTGTTTAAAATAATATAATTTTTTTTTTATTAGGAACAAAAGCAAATGGAGCTGGGCAGGCATATCAGCAACAATCTCAACAGGGACAACAATTATACATGGCATATGATCCTTCATTGCAAGCTAATTATTTATCGAGTACCGGCGTCATGCAAAGAGGACCTACGGCACCTTTGCAAAACAGTGTCGTTCCAGGACTTCAACCTTCCTCATCATATTATACTGGATCTACAGGTACTGGAAAACCTTATAATAATACATCGTGGAGGTATTAAAACTAACTCGCTTTGGGTTGGGCTTTAATTTTATTTTGGTTTATGAGTAAATATAATTTTTCTTCGTTGATGTGTGGCATATGTTATTTACATTAAATTTGTAATTTGTAGCTTAGTTTTGTTTTTGTAAAATATCAAAAATTTCTGTATTAATTGATTTGATAATGTAGATATGTAGTGCTTAGTTATTATATTAATATTTTGTTGATTGTCCTCATTTTATGTTACTTTTAGTATTGAAATTTATTTATATATTAGAATGCACGCCAGAATAATTTCTACATCTTACTCGAGAAGTTTGTAATATTTAATAAATATGAGCATATTCTCTTCTATTAAATTTAATATTAACACCACAAGAATAACTCGTAGTATCAATTAAGTAAGTGCACAACTTGATCAATAACTTATTAACTTCATGTTTTATTTTCTATTTTATGCTACAATTTATTATCCATTATTAATATCTCGTTGGTTCAAAATAGGTATGTGGTTATTAACATTTTATTGTTTTGCTTATGACAGTGGGTTCAAAATTATGGAATCCTTATATTAAAATAAAAACCAAAGGGTTTTTAGAAAATACTTTCAAGATAAAAGAAAGAAATGCACTATTAATTAATTATTATACGTTTTTTTTTAATATTGATTAATATCAATTTATTTTAAGAGTTTTTAGTCAAAAAGTTATGCTGTTACAAATTTGTTTCAATTTATGTATGGAACTTTTTCAAACTACGTATTTTCAATACTCGGTATTGAGATTTTGGTTAAAATCAGTTCACGGAAACTTAAAAAATGATACTTTTTTTCTATTTTTTTTTTTTTATATACTTTTTGTTTTCTTATTTGTACTTATATCATATGTAGCATGAAAAAGTATTGTAATCGTACGAAAAAAAACTTTGAAATAATCGTGAATTTAGATGTTTTGAGATTCCAAAGAGAAAAATCATTTTTAAAAATTGTCTATGTTTATGTATGGTTAAGCCCATGTCTCACTATAAAAATTTTATACAAATTTTTATAAAAGTTTGCATAAAAACAATTTATGTTATTATGTTATATCGTCGCCGTTCTGGCAAAAGTCATTATGTCCATTTTATGCGATTTAGAGTTAAGAACACCATCTATCTTAAAAAAGAAAGTTCTTAAACTTAAAAGCTGTTTATCTAAGAACTAACAATTTGGACTTAATGATTTTTGCCAGAACGCCGACGATATTATGTCAAAAAATGACAGCAGAATTATTTTATAAAAATAACATACGTAAAAATATTTATATTGTTCTTCTATTTTCATGACGTCACAAAATCGTTTTATAAAAATTCTCATTCTAGAACAGCTTCTAAAATTTTTAAAAAAGGAAGCATCCCATTGGTTGTTGAAGCTAAAACGTCAACTACTGAGCTGTCACAGCTGATCTTATTTGTATAAAACTTGGCACCGAACATTTTACAGTGGGACATGGCTTAAAAATACTTTTACGTCACATCACATTGTTTGTATGCAAATTTTTATATAAACGATTTTATACAAATTTTATAGTGAGACACAGCTTAAAAGATTGTGTGCGTGCTCAATCTCAAAAAGTAGTAGGTATTTTCTAATCGAATTTCGCATTTAGTACTTGAATATTGAGACTTGATTGCGATTGAGAGTTGTTCATGGATGTAACTACCGTGCAAAAGTTTCAATACACCTAAAAATATTTCAACTTTTGAATTATTTTTGCTATTGTTTTGTGTTATTAAAAAATAAAAAATGTTTATTCCAAAAATACACTAATTTGCTTAGTTTTTGCAATTATAACTACAACTCTTATGCCCGTACTTATAGTCGATGCTTGGCTGAAGGAAAACTTGAGCACGACTTAAGTACAAAATTGTTTATTTTGATTGGTTGATTTCGTGCTTGAGTCAGACTCAAGTCCGAGATCGAGCGAAGCATCGACTATAAGTACGGGCATTATTAACTTCTAAAAGAACTTGTTGATGCAAATAACAGAACTTAACTGACTTATTTTTTTCTCCCCCTTTTATCTATTATGTATTGAATTTTGAAAAAATATGTTCAGAAGTGCCTAATTTTATTACCGTCTTCCGCCCTCTTAACAAATTTTGTTAATAATAAATTTTTCGAAGTGCAACCGCATTTAATCCGGTTTGTAAAATATGTCCATAATGGGGTAGTTAGATATTCAGGTATACCTACCAATTTAGCTTTAATTTTATTCTGCAAATTTTGGTCATAATTTATGTTTATAATTGTAAGCCCCTAACATACAGTATCACTTTTGATTCACTTGATTGACTTAAAAATAAAATATTTGAAAAAATATAAAAAAATATTAGGTGTATTGAAACTTTTGCACGGTAGTATAATATAAGAGGTGGGCATACAACAGTATATCGCATGACTAATAGGCGAGCGGTTTACCGTCTCAAACTCTTAAAAACTACATTAACCGACCAATCAACGTTCTAGGGGCTGGAAATGATTTTATTCGATATCATATATTACACTGAAGAAAAACTTCTATTTACACCTTATTTTTTAATGAGTCGTTTAATAGTTACAAACAATTTTTTGTTTTAAAAATCTAAATTTCTAGGAAAAAATCTGAAATAATTATCGAGGCTTAATTGGACCAAAACACACATTTTATGTGTCGTTGATTTTTTTCGTAAAATCAATGGTGCTTAAGATAAAACTCAATATATGGCGAAAAATGTCTACCTTTACGATTTTTTTTCTCAGAAACCAATTATCCAATCAGAATAAATAAAAAACAAAAATTTTCAGCCAACCTTAAACTATCACAGCAATTTTTTTCATTTTTGATTTTTACTGTTAGTAACAGTGGAAACTGTATTAGAGTAAACACTATAATTTGTGTTTTATAATTATTATTAAATTTTTTGTTTAATCGTTTTGGAGTTAACTTATCCTTGCCAACCACTTATGTATGTAAAAGTATAAAAAATGTAATCAATAATATGTTTTACATGGTCAAGGAACAAGGAGAAAAAATAGATTTGTTTTTGTGACATCTTCTAGTATTTAGGTAATTTAAATTATGACAATCCACGTGTATGTAATATATTGTATTTTAATGGTTAATGAACAATTTGAATTAAAGCTTCCATCCTAGCTCGCCGGACGGACGTACGCACGCACAGAGGAAGCGGTGTTAGAGAACTATTTCAATACGGTTTTCACTATTACTAACACTCAAAATCAAAATGAAAAAAAATGTCATAATAGTTTAAGGTTGGCTGAATATTTTTATTTTATATTTATTTTGATTGGATAATTGGTTTCTGAGAAAAAAAATCATCAAGGTAGGCATTTTTCGCCATTTATCGAGTTTTATCTTAAAAACTATTGATTTTACGAGAAAAGTCAAAGACATAAAAAATGTGTGTTTTGGTCCAATTAAGCCTCTATAATTTTTTAAGATTTTTTCCCCGAAATTTAAATTTTTAAAACAAAAGATTGTTTATAATTATAATTTATAACTATTAAACGACTCATAAAAAAATAAAGTGTATATAGAAGTTTTCTCTCGGTATAATATAAGAAATCGAATAAGATCATTTCCAGCCACTAGAACACTGATTGGTTGGTAAGTGAACTGAAAATAGGTGTAAACCGCTCGCCTATTACGAATGTAAGTTATTTGACTTATGCTAGACAAGGACAGACAACTAGATGTGCTAAGTAATAAACGACGAATGTGCAAATTTGTAATTTTTGAGTAAATTGTACCACTAAATTGGAATTTCTATAAGCTATCCATTGCAAAAACACCGAATGTGATCAGGCAATAGAATTCATCAGGAGATTATTTCAATTTTAGGAATGAGCAAAACTTAAAATTCTACAACACCAAAACGTTGAATGTAACACATTCATTGTTTTTGCCTAGGTATTCCCTATCAATTTTGACACCTTGATATATTAATTAATCCTAAAGACAGCAAGGATTTTCTTAGAAACCATATAATTTCGTTTCCATCTGTAGAGTCGCACTATTGTAGAAAATCGTCAACAAAAATTTTTTGATTGGATTTTAATATTAAATTTTCAACCTAAGCAACATATTTCGTAATTCAAATATAATTATAAACAAAAAACGATATATTTGTCATTTATCGACATGTCATTTATATTTTTTATTTTACAAATCATTAATAAATGATAAAGTTTTCAATGCCGAAAACACGAATGTGCAAAATATGGTCAAATAATGAAAAATTCTAAGATCCTGTGAAACGGGATTAAAAATTCATAAAAAAATAGGAATAAAATAGTTTACATAACGTTAAATTCCGATTTTTAGTGAAGACTTATATGTTCAAATCGCTTTATCTCAAAACTACTAATTTGCGCATTCGTCGTTTATGCACGGGGACGATGATATGTGATATGTTTTACAAAAAGGGGGTTTGTAGAAAAACCAAGGTTTCACCATATCATGAAAGCGCGTTTCTGTTTTTTTTTTGTGGTTTTTTACACCCAAGTCCCCTCTTCGTAGACCAGGTCACATATAGTAATATCGGAAATATTATAGACTTACAAGATATAAATGAATAACTTAAAAATAAAGTATTTATTTAATTACAGTAGATACAATTATACCGATATACAGTGCCTCATAGAAATAAGTTTACAGTCCTATATAAATTATACCTTTTAAAGACTTTTCTCATAAAAATAGCCTTTATAGCAATGCTTATTCTACATTTTTTGTTGAAAATTTCATTTCTTTCAACTTTATTTATATACATTTTGTATTTCGTCGCACCGTTTCCAAGATACAATGACTTTAACCTTTCAGCAGGCGCGTATGCATATTTTGTACAACAGTTATAGTATTTTGACATAATTTATCTGAGTAGTTGGATTAAGTTGTTTTTTTTGCTATTCCAAGACGACATACATGATATTATTCTATTACAGTAGAATCCGCTTAATGTGATCACGGATAATGTTATCAGTCGGTTATTGTGACCATTTTGACTTGGAACCGGCCGCTTTAATCAGTTTACATACAAAAACCACCAGATAATGTGATCAAAAAGCCGCTTATTATTATCACTTTCAAAGAATTTCCAACACAATAATCTTTTTTTTTCTGTTTTGTCATTGAAATTTTACATCTTTCCAAAACACAACACTCGTCTTAATTTCTATACAAAAACTAATGAACTTTCTCGTTTCATGGCGTGTTTCTATTTTAATTTTGCTAAATGTGCACTTTGCTTTACCTATGCATTTTAATTTAAGTTTAGTTTATTCTTGCTTTTCTTACGATGTCGACGAAAAAGCGAAAAGATCTCTCGGTAAAACAGAAGGTAGAAATTATCGAAAAGTACGATAAACTGCCAAAAACGGGACAAAGAAATGCTGCTGCGCAATTAAGAATCTCAACCGATCTTGTGTAAAATTTTGAAATCGCGAGATGAAATCTAACATGCACTAATTAACAATACTACATAGGTATGTATGCAATAAAATCACTGTAAATTAGGATTATCTAATTTTTCGGTTAATATTATCAAAATATTCTTGGCCCAAAGTGATCACATTAATCGGATTCTACTGTATATATGTTATTTTTGTCTGTGTTTCGTTATTGAATTATTATAAAAATTTATTTGAATCGACTCCGTCCGATTCGAAGTGTAATTTAAAAAAAGATCTGCTACGAATGATATGTTGCAAATGCAAAAAATATATTTACAAGAAACATTCAGAAAAGCTAGAAAAAATATATCAAATATGTAAAAATCAAATTTTATCTAGCTAAGTTGTTCATTTTGTATATTTAAAATACAGTTGGTTTTTAATATTATTTTCTTAAAAACAAAATTAAAAACTCTAAATAAATGTAAAAGGCTTAATATGATCTACCGGGTGCTGAATCGAATAGCCGAACATAGGGAATTAACACGTAAAAACTTATTTATGCAAATTCCTGCTTCCCTAATTATTTTAGAGAAAAAATAAATGACGCAAAAACAATGCAGAAATATAAACTACGTATGATAAAAGCATTAGATTTCATCTAACCTCTACTTATATTGTTAAAAAATGCTTCTAAAGTTTTTAAAATTTTCATTTATAAGCCTGGACCATGTAAGTTTCCAAAGTAATTATTTTAAAATTATATAGAATTTATTTCATGACCAGTCTGAAAAATGAAAATTTTAACAATTCTAAAAGAATTTTGGACCCTTTAAGTAGAGACTAGATGAAATTTGAAGATGAAAGTCCAGTAAAAATATAAACAAAAATGAAGGAAAAAAATTTTCTACAAAATATTCGCATAAGTATTGCTGTAATAGCTATTTACGTACGAGCTAGCGAAACAGATCCATTACCTAATGAGTAAGCATAATATCTGAACGAAAAAAACGAGTTCAGATAACTTACAAATTACGTAAAGAATGTTTCGCAGCGAGTCACGTATGTGGTTTAACCCCAAGACAGGACCTTTCCAAACACACTTTAAATATTATAATTAAATAAAATTGAGAATTAATTTTAATCGCAATTTTGTTGCATTGAAAATTTTAAAATACCTGCAATAGTCTTCTTTTTCTTCAGGTGCCGTCTCCGCTACGGAGTTTGGCAATCATCATTGAAATTTTTATATACAGTTACTCGCAAAAGTTCTTGGACATCTAATAAAAATTGCAATAGTTTCAATGCAATTCGATTTTTTGAAGTAATTTAAAAAGAAAATACCTAGGTCAACTTCTAAATAAATTATAGCAGTTAAAGAACTTGGACACTATATGAATTTTAGGGTAGTTGGGAAGAATTGTCATTATTTAATATTTGGTGGGGTATCCATTTTGTTTTATAACGTCTCTGAGTCGTTTCGGCATGTTACAAATTATTTTTTTTAAATAATCTTCGCTTATAAAAGAGCCCATTCTTCTTGTAAGCGTCGAATTAATTCGTCTTTGTTATTTATTGGAGTGGTTCGAATCCTACGATGCAATTCATACCATAGATTTTCTATGGGATTAAGATCCGGTGACTGAGGGGGCGGATGTAAAACTTTTGGGCATTTATATAAAAGAAATTCCTGTACCAAACAGGATTTATGTTTAGGGTCGTTATCCTCATAATATTTAAAAGTGTTTTTAATTCCCTATTTAGCCGCACTTGGCAATAAATTTTCTCGAAGTAATCGCAAATATTTAAAACGGTCCATTATGATATCGATTACAACTAAATTACCAACCCCCCGAGTCGAAATGCAACCCCAAACAAGTACATTTCCAAGTCCATGTTTGGCTTTGCGTCATACCATAGTTCGCTCAGAACCATAGATGTTATATTTGTTTTCGTCAGCAAATATAACATCGTTCCACCAGGCTAAATCTTTTTGTATATAATAGTCTTTGGCGTAAATAAGGCTTTTTTCTAGCTACCCGGCCATTGTAACCTTGTCTTTTAAAAACTCTGCGGATTGTATCCACATTCACACTTTTACCTAGTTTTTAAGATACACCTCTCATCTGCAGAAGTTACTTTATGTGGACGGCCACTTTTTTCTTTGAAATCGATCCGATTTTCATTTTTAAATCGTTTAATAATGTCCGCCACAGTATCTTACCTATGTTGAGCAATTTCCCGATATGATTTACCTTTCGCATGATGAAAAATCATCAATTGTCTTAAATCAAAACTTGTGTTTTTGGTGTTTTTACGCTCCATTATTCTAAATGTTCAATGTCACGATCAGTGCCGTAACTAGGGCTTTTGGCGCCTATGGCCAAGTGCGAAAAACGCGCCTTAAACGGAAATGGGTTCAGGGGATTCCTCGATTTTTTAATTTGGTACCAAATGTAAATTTTGAGGCATTTCAGTTAAAATTTATTAAATAAAAAAAACTTTAAAATTCTGACTCAGCATTTTAAGGGTTAACCAATTACAAACAATTCAATAATGTATTATAGTATAATAATTTTTATCATACTTTAGCCAACAAAAAAAATAAAAACTAGGCGCCTTCATTTAAAAATATTTTAATTTTTTAATTTAAAATTTTATTTCAATATTTATTTGGGTCTCAGGGTTCCCACACATTTTTCAAAATAAATTCTTTGACTTTTCCAGGTTTCCCATGACTAAAATTAAAGATTTTCTCCGACTTTTCGAACTTGGATAAAATTCAGAAAATATAAATTTTAATTATTTACAGAAATAAGAAAAGGAATTTTTATAGTCCACTCAAATTAGAATCAAACAATACTTTTTCATATTAATATGATAAAGTAAAAACCCGAATAGATGCAATAAATCCGGTAGAGCAAATTTTTTTTATGTTATACGGGTTGATAACCTGATTGATTTTCAGTAGTTTCTCAATAAAATTTTCTTCCGCGGGCTCCGCCAACTTCAAAAAGCAGCGAAATTTTTCAACTTTTTTCAATTTTTGTCAAATAGCGGTCAAAATAAGCGTCTGACAGAAAATTTATACCATAAACCAAACCTTTTTTAAAGTGGATTAAATTTACTACTATTAGGCACTTAAGAGGAGTATTCCAACTCTTCAAAAATCAGAAAAATATGGCAAAAACTGAAAAATATCAGAAAATTTCGCTGTTATTTGAAGATGCCGGCGCCCGCGGTAAAAGTTTTGTTGGGAAGCTACTGAAATTTGATTTGGGCATCAACTCGTACAACATATAAAAGAATTGGCTATAACGGAATAATTAATGCACCTATTTTCACTATTTTAACTGAATATTACAATTAATTACTTATGCCCGGTTTCAATAAGGTTCGACTTAACCTGTGTTAGTTAACACATGTTAAAGATAATCATTGATTAAATTTTGAATGGGTTGTAGAAACTACCTGAAATCTATAATTAGTTAATTTCTGATTATATGTTCAAATGTTAGGTTGGTTAAAGTTGAAATTTATTTGTGAATATTAAGTTGTTATATTATTAATAAAATCAATAAATATGAGCGATACAAAACAAAAACGGACCAAAAACTATACCGAAACGGAAAAACAAGAGGTATTGCGCCTTGTACAAAAGTAAGTACTATTCACATTTACATTTAGCTTAATTCTAGTATATAATTATACAGGGTGTCCGCGCAGAAAACCGACAGAAGAAATACATCATTTACAAAATTGTAATTTTGGAGTTTGAATCAGGAAAATTTTATAATTTAGGTTTTCCCTGCCCCTGACATTGGCTAATCTAGGATCCCAGCCTTCAAATTTCGTCATTTATTCAAGGCCCGTGCCCTACGGGGGATGTTTTTAATTATTTTAGTGTGTGTCAAAACGGCTCGAAGCGAGGCGGAGCCGAGCGAGAGTTGGCGGAGAGTCGGTTTTGACATGCACAAACATGGCAAACTCGGATCCAAGATTTTTGTTAATTTTGGAAAAACTTGTTTGTAAACAATGTGGGTAATAAAGTAAGGTTATTCAATGAAATATTTTGAAATGTGAATATCTCGAGAACGGCGCTAGATATCGAAATTTTTGGAAAGTGTTTCCCATCATTTTACTCACATTAATGATAATAAATAATTAAGATATTGTTTTTTTGTTAAATAAATTAATAAAATATTAAATTTACACCCTGTGCAAAATTTTTACCGATTTATGCTAAAGCTACTCTGACCCAAATCGGTGGAATAGTACCTACACTGCCCAACATTGACCATTTTTGGCTTGGGGATTAAACATCAACCATGGGTGGAAAAGTTTTCCGTCCGTTTAAGACCATTTTAAGCTTACTTTTAACAAAATTATACACTTTTTTCTATTATATTTTGTCAAAATTTAATTTAATTTCGTATTTAATTTATTGTTTTAAATATGGTAAATTCTATAACATAGATAATTAGAAAATAAGTAATTAATAACTTAACTTAAAGTTGAAAATTAAATTAAATTTTTTTAAATACTCGTCACGCTCGCTTTGCATTGAAAATAAATCAATTTAAAAATTAAAAGTAATGCAAAATTTTATAAACATTTTTATATGATTATGTAGATCATATAAATTCCCCTTTGATTCATGATAGCAATGAAAAATTTCGCGAATATTATATAGAATAAAAAAAAGAACAACTCGGGTTGTAATCGATTGGTGATCAATTAAATAATTTCAACAATCATTGCCGACCTGGAACTCCCGAAATTCAAGTTTCGAATTTATAAGGTACACAGGTAATATATGAAAAATAAATTTAGATGCTACTTTAATACCGCAATAAGTAGGATTAGAAACAGGTAAAGCTGTTACATTGTATTAGCCATAATATTATGGTCAATTTAAGGTTGTCGGGTGATATTTTACAGAGTTGCCAAATAAATATTTAGAAAATTATACAATAAAATCATACTAACTAAAATGATACTATCGTTCATTTTAAAGGAACTATGCATACCAAGTATATTTTAGTAGCTACTACACAGCTACTAACTAGTAGCTAGTAAAGAGCATTTTAAGGGTATGACTATGCATAAGTCTGGAGCGAGACATTTCTACATGCTACTATAGTGGTAGTCACGTGGTACTGATGCTTCTATTTCGAGTAACACTATTTCGCGAGTTTACTGTATCTGGTAATTCATGATCGTTTTCACAATATTATGTTTGTTTATTAAATAATATAAGTTTGACATCAGATTTTGTTATGTGGTATCTATGTAATATAATATATAGTTATGATCTAACAGCCTTACTAATAAAAATTCCTTATTCAGGAGTTATACAACTGTTTAGTTATACACTGTATAAGGCATATATGTATACACTGAAAAAAATTTTATTCGGAATTCTTAATAATTTATTCGGAATTCTGTTAAAAAACGGGATTGCAGTTCTTACGAATGATTTGACAGGAAGTGGCGGCCTAATAAATATTAGGATGCTTTCCTGTCAAATTCACAGAGTAATTATCAGCATTTCCTGATAAATTTTCATGACCTAACGAATGAATTGACAAGTACTCCTGATAATTTCACAATACTTACTAATATATTATTCGTTCTCATACGAATAAATTAAAAGTCTTCCTGATAATTTGGTAGTCGGTACCAATAGTTTATTCGTATTAATACGAATACTTCATCAAATCTTCCTGATAATTTGTTAGGTTATTGAAGATAAAAATAATTTATGCGTCCCGTCTTGTTAATTACCTTCTACTTACTGATAGAATATTAATATTTTGTCAATAAGTAGAAGGTAATTAACAAGACATCACGCATAAATTATTTTTATCTACAATAACCTAACAAATTATCACTGAAATATAACAAAATACAGAGTAAATCAAAAATTAATAATAAAAACATCATACAAATTTATTCGTTACAATAATACAACTTTAAATATATAAATATTATACAATGTGGTACTTACAACTAAAAACAACAATAACTAATTATCCAACTTTCGAGTTTTACATTAAGGTTGTGATTTTATTAGTGGGAGACATAAGCTCCTCCCCTTTTATTTACTGACCGATAGTTGCGTTTTAAAAATTGAACGTGAATCCCAACAACCTTTTTGCAGGTCTCTTGATTGTTTTCAAGAAAAAAATTGTTCGTCTTTGCTAAACTAGAATTGTAAATTGTAACATTTTTATTAGCCTAATTATACAAAAATATTATTGCTTTAGTTATTCATAATAAAAAAATCGAGATTAATTATTTCTTATACAATGTTCATTATACAAAAGTCATTTAAAAATACAGCGCTCTCTGCTTTTCTAAAGCTCCACTAAAATTTTAGCAATCTGTAAATTTTAATCAAATTTGCTACAATAAAAATATCGAAATCGATCAGAAAATTATTTGACGAAACGTCGAAGGTTGCTTCGAAAATAAACCGAATTTTTTAAATTTTTTAGTTTTAATCGAAGGATAATATATTGGCGGTTGTTCTAAAGGAATTTTTAAGACGATCTGATTTAAAACGACTTTTAAAAAAAATAAAATCTGTGTAAAATTGTATCAACTATTTTTCGGCTGTTTTGAAAACTATCGTATTTTTAAAAGTAATTATCCGATCGACTAGAAATTTTCTTTAGAACAGTTGTTGAAGCTTTAAGATTCTAAAAATTGAAAAACAATCAAGAAATTATGTTTCGTTTTGAAAATTCTTACGACGTTATGTTGATTTTTGTTTCCTATGCGCTCCCATGTGCATGAGAGAAAGAGTACTATGCATTTTCTGTCTCACTTATGCCCACCTTAACTCATTGTCAAGGATGATTGAAAATAATCACATACCAAAAAAGATTTCTTCGTATTCCTGCATAGCCCAATTCGATAACAAATCACGAATATATTGGTCCATTTATAATTCACTTTAATTCACAAAATATAATTGTAACTTCCGATCACACACTACAACAACGGCACCCATTTGGCCTTTCCCTTGCTGGATTCCCACACAATCTGGTCTGTCATTTATTTTATATCAGTTCTATTCATAATAAGTCATAGGTAAATTACTGATTCTTTATTATGAAAATGGCATAATACAATATCAGCAAATATGTCACTAAAACTTAACAGTCTTGTACGAATCATTTTGCAGGAAATCATGATAAATTATTGTTACCTTAGCGAAAAATTATCAGTCTTGTCCTATTAGAATAAAGTAGGTACATTTTGAAATATAATTATCATGACGTCATGTTAAATAAACAAATCATACTAATAATAAGGAATTATTCGGACTTTTTCATAATAACTTATTAATAATGTCGGAATAACTTATTAGTCGTAAAATTTTGTATGGATATAATATTATTATAATGTTATTTTATGAGTAACGTCATGATATATTATTATGCAGAATTGACAAAATGTCGTGAAAGTGATATTTTATTAATCAGATCTGTTAATTTATCATTAGACCAAAAATTAATTTCTCTCCGTGTAAGAGACGCATAAATTTCTTACTAATAAATACTCCAATCAACTTCGAACAAGACCACCATTCCACCACAGGAAATCCATCTTCTTCTCGACACGGAACCGCCAAAACATGCCACAAAACCGACCACCACACGTTCAATTTTCAACATCAATATCTCGTGACCGCTACAGCGTATATTTTATCATCATCCAGACATGCATAATTAATTTAATTATTAATCTTGCAAGGAACTTGCCTAACAGGCCTAATGTCAAAATTGCCCCGTTTGTCAAACAAGCTACGCTACGCTACGCTTACTAATAAATGTCATAATAGCCGCTGTATAACTATGCACTTGATTATACATCCGAATTGTCATCAACATGCTTGATTAGTACAACTGAGAATAACTATACATACAAGGCTTATAATACAGAGCACAATTTATTAATACACGGTTTATTAGTAAAGCTTTCTTATACAACCCTGTATACGCCTGTTATAAGAATTATACAACGTTTATTAGTAAGGCTGTAAGAGTGCAATAAACAACGTGTAGGTCGTTTCTCACCTATCAGCACAGCATAGAAACAGCGACTGATAATCACCGATAATCACCAGCAAACATGGGCGTCGCTTCCAAAATTTCCAGGGGGGGGCGATTCTTTTAAATGCTATTTAGAAAAACGATTAAGTAAAAAATTAAAAATCTGATGTGACATCACATGACTTTCCCATTTTCAAATTACTTTGGAGTTCAATGAAACGAAAAATGTCAAGTATTGATTATCATTACACGCACAAAGATCTTCTTTGCTTCAATTGAGACTAATTTTATTCCTATCTATAATAATGGGAAGAAGAATCGGGTCTTAACAATTTTCATTCTTTGAAAAAATGGATTCAAGATGGGATTTCAACCAAAATCTAATCAGCTCTTTAGATTACCGTTATAAACCAGTACATAAAATTTCAATGAAATCGGTTCACGAGTTTCGAAAAAATCATGGACGAAAAAATCGCACACAACACATACACGCACATCCGGACATCATTTCAAAATTAATCTCAAATGATTTGTAGGATTCATAGATTATGAAAAAAATGTTAATATTATATTGCAATTGTTAAATTATTATATTTTTTGACAAAAGCCAGGGGGGGGCTCGAGCCCCCCCTTGCCCCCCCTTGGCGACGCCCATGCCAGCAAATTGTATTTCTTTATGTGTATTTAAATGCAAGCGCGCTTACCTAACAGCATCAGCACATCACCTGCAAGGCACGTCAAAGTGATTGCATTTAAATACAGAAATAAAATTTGCTGGTGATGATCAGTCGCTGTGCTTCTATCAGCCTTTTTAATTTCTTCATGCCAACTTCAAGTATGCAACCCAAAAGTTGGTTTAGAATTTCTTTAGAAGTTCCTTTAATTTTTGATTATAGTCGATCGTCTGCAAAGTCACATTTACAAAGACAGAATGGGAAATGATTCAAAATTTTAAAGAAATGTGTGTTGCCTAATGTAGAAGTTTACAAAATAATTTTAGAAAACGTATTTTCACAAATTTATTTCAATTTTAATGCGATTTTGATAAAATAAATAAAGAAAGGCTGCATAGGAACTATTTAATTTTAACATTATACATTCTGACATAATATGAAAAATTAAATATTATCTGTCAACAACACGTAAATTTCAGCAGTGTAAAAGCGGCTAACTTCGTGACAATTTCATTGGCGAATATTCAAGGTCATCATTTTAGTACAAATTATTCTCTGCATGCTTAAATGAAATGGACTATAGACGTAAAGTCAATCACGAAAAAAAGTTTCCGCCTGTAAATTAAATAATTATTCCCCTCTTTTGAAGAAAAGAATTGTTTTTATAATGCAAAATTTTTATAATTAGAATCCGTGGGCATTATCGCATTATTGGAACGTATACAAAAGACGATAGTCAACAAAGTAGATTACCGCTCGAAGTACCTACAGCGAGAATTGTAAAATAACTATGAAATGCATCGCACACAAAAAATAAGTTCAAACGAAAATCTACCACTTTTGTAGAAGTCATTTTTTAACTTAACCTCACAATTTCCGAGAAAAACGTGAAAAGTCGTCATTTTTCATCTTTAATTTTTTATTTCGGCTAATATAATTTAATTTTGACGAAGCTTGGTATAGTATAAAAAGTATACCTTTTTGTGTTTAAGTTTAGGAAAGTCAAGTTTTACTAAACGAATATAGCCTTTGAGTACGAGCGAGCACGGCGAACGAGTAACTTAAAAGCTATATTAGTGGCAAAAGAAACGGGGCACCTAATAAAATTGAGATAATTTGCATGCAATTCAATTATTTGAGCAAAAACATCGGTGTCAACTTACCATATGATAAATCATTCCTTCAGGTCACCAAAAACACAAAAAAAGTTTGAAAAAATAAATGTACAAATAAAAATTTTAACGATTTAGTCAATCGACACTGGAAATAATAGTTGCAAAAGAAATGGGGCAGTGCACAATTTGATATTTTAATGTCTTATAAATAGACGTCAAGGTAACGTAATAAAATATAATGCATTTATTGCAATTTTTCTAAGTCAGGTAAATTACTTTTAACATCAGTTTGTATTGTGAAATCAAAATATTAAGATGGAGCACAAACGTTTTAAAAATACTAGTTATGATTTAAGGCAACTTGTGATATTTCATAACGCCAAAGGTAAATCGCAACGTGAAATTGGGAAATTGTTAAATATAAGTAAGAGTACCGTGGGGCGTATTATTCAACGTTTTAAGGTAGAAGACAGAATTGATTTTAAACACAAAACCGGCCGTCCACGTAAATTAAATTATCGAGAAGAAAATCATATTGTGAGAAAAATTAAAAAAAACCCTAGAATTAGTGCGCCAAAACTACAAACTGAAGTGCTACATGAACTAGGAAAGGATGTTCATACTTCCACAATCCGAAGGGTTTTAAAAAGAAAAGGTTACAACGGCCGAGTAGCTCGAAAAAAGCCGTTTATTAGTAATGTGAATAGGCTAAAACGCATTCGTTACGCCGAAGAGTTCCAAAACAAGGATGAATCATGGTGGAATAATGTTATATTTGCGGACGAGAGCAAATTTAACATTTTTGGCTCTGATGGTCAAACCATGGTGTGGCGTAAACCGAATACGGAGCTTGATAAACAAAATTTACGTGGAACTGTTAAACACGGTGGTGGAAATGTGCTTGTTTGGGGGTGTATTTCGACCGAGGGAGTGGGCAATTTAGTAATTATAGACGGAATTATGAACAAATACAAATATTTGGAGCTTTTGCAAAACAATTTGGTACAAAGTGCTGCCCTAATGGGCATTGAAAACAATTTTAAATATTACGAAGACAATGATCCCAAGCATAAATCCCGTATAGTTCAAGAGTATCTTTTATACAAATGCCCAAAAGTATTACATCCGCCTCCACAATCTCCTGACCTTAATCCCATAGAAAATCTATGGGATGAATTAGACCGCAGGATCAGAACTACCTCTATAACCACCAAGCAGATGTTAATTAATAGACTGCAAGAGGAATGGGCTGCAATTGATAAAGAGTATTTAAAAAAAATAATTGCTAACATGCCGAAACGCTTGAGTGACGTTTTGAAAAGAAAGGGGTACCCCACAAAATATTAAATATTATGCCAAATTGTTAAAAATTCCCAAAAGTAAGTATCATTTTGTGCACTGCCCCATTTCTTTTGCAACTATTATTTCCAGTGTCGATTGACTAAATCGTTAAAATTTTTATTTGTACTTTTATTTTTTCAAACTTTTTTTGTGTTTTTGGTGACCTGAAGGAATGATTTATCATATGGTAAGTTGACACCAATGTTTTTGCTCAAATAATTGAATTGCATGCAAATTATCTCAATTTTATTAGGTGCCCCATTTCTTTTGCCACTAACTGTATATTAAAACATTACTATATTTTTTAAAGAGGCTTCAAGCGATAAATTCTTATTAATGAAAGTGGTACTAATATTTGGTTTGAATGGGGCATGTCGGCGTGCAGAATTGTGCAGCTAAACTATGAAAAATATAGAAGACACAGGAAATATTTTGGTAATAACTTTACATGATGATACAAAAACCAAAAAAGAAGCGTGTATTTATCGTAGGAACAGAGTGCAAACATATTTTCGATTGAGACCCAAACAAGTAAAACACGATAGATTTTTCATTTACTATAATCACGGTAAATGCACAATACAACCAGTTGGTGTCAACAGTTTTGCAAAAATTCCCCAAAAAGTCGCAGAATATTTAAAACTTCCAGATGCATCCAGTTACACTGGTCATTGCTTGAGGAGGACGTCTGTCTGCCACCTTTCTCGCTGACAGTGCAGCAGACATTCAAACGCCTAAAAGCCTACTGTGGCTGAAGGGTTTATCGAGGGAAGCATCGCCAATAAATTGAAAATTTCGGAAAACATATTTTATCAGCAAAAAGGAGTGGCACCTCAAGATCACTCAGGAATGCAGGTGGAGAATCAAAATAGTTTTCAGGAAGAGCAAGTAGAATAAATTAAATAAATTCGTGTTGTTAACTTTTCAAATTTAAATAATTGTCTACTATTAATTATATAACAATTACTGCGTTCTATTTACATTTAAACTTAGATTAGATTAGATTTACTTCAAGTTAGCTTGACAGTGACATTACTTATATAGTCAATTGAAATATTATCTATGTGGTAAAGTGCCACTTTAATAAATGATTTTGAATTTAGTAAAATAGCACATTATCAATCAAAATTCGATAAATGGAATGGTTATTTGCACATTTATGCGTAGTTGGTGCATACGGGCTTTAAATAACCACAAAATTTAATAGATACAAAAATGAAAAAGTTTCCGAGATATTAATTTTTTCCGGTCCGCATTACTTGTTTTTCAAAACAAAATTCTACTTAGGAAATACATCGTACCGAGTTCTGCCAGGTCTCATTGTTTTCGATTTGACTTATCCTTTTTGGTAAAATTATAAAAATCCATAGTAGTCTCAATTCAAAAACATGCTCAAAAATGCAAAATAAATCAATATAAATATACAATATCAATACAACTAATTAATAAGTCGTTTATTTAAATTGGTTTTATTGTTAGTTTTAAATATTATTATAATTAATTTTTACAAGTTACGAATTTTAAAATTATAAATTATAAATCACTTCACGTGCGATTTGGCTAAGTTATAATAGGTATGTTCGTGCTAGTTGCACTTAGTGTAAAGTGTACACTTTTCTGTTCGTGCTAGAAAGTGTTACTTATTTGACTAACCCATATGACTACACTACTAGTGGGAAAAAGGGAAATACATATTGCATAAAGCTATCGCATGTATTCTGTTGCATCAACTTGCAAGTTAATGACTAAACTGTGGTTAATATTTATGTAACATTTATGTAAAATACTTAATTATATTTTAGGAGGTCAAACTGGTTTTTTTCAACAACCTGGTAATTCAACAATACCTTCGGCACCATTACAACAACATCAAGCAGGCTATGGTTTGCAAGGAAATGTGTTTGGTAATCCTAATCAATCACACACTACCGCCGGATTACAAAATTTCGGTTCTCATTTCTTGTCGTCCCCCATTCAAATCGCCGCCGCCGCCGCATTAAATGCTCAGCAATATCGTTCAAGTAATTTGCAAAACACTCCGTACGTTAAAAGTCTTAATAATCATGCTGGAGATCCAAGTTCGCGACCTCAACAAATTAAAAGTCCAGGAAGCCAACAGGATGTTCTTTCATCGGTTTTTAATTCAGGTTGGTGTATAAATGGGTCTTGCAGATGTCAAACCGATTAAGCATTATGAAAAGATGATCGAAAAAATTCTTCATCACCAAACATTCAATCATGTCCAAGAACCGAAATTTATAAATTGAAAAGAAATGTGTTTTCTTACTGGCATCTGGAAGGCTCAATCATAGCCATTTTTTTAATTTACCAACTGTCATTTTAACGTCCAATTAAAGCTTGATTAACTTTATTTTTACTTTCCCCATACGTATATATAAGGGAAAGTATTTAATATTTCATTTAATGATATATCTTTAGGTCCGCAAATACCATCACCCAAATCTCGTCCCAACATGAAGCAACCACCACCACCACAACCTAGTCCAACAACTCAACATAAATATAATTTATATCAAAATGTTGGAAATCAACCTACATCGCAGGTAAACGCTAAATTTAAATTTTATAATAATTAACAAAAATGATAACAAAGATCGTAAGAAAAAGGGACCAGAATGTGAAATGTGCTCCCATGTAAATTGAATTGAAATTTATACGGGAAATAGCTTAAAATTAAAAAAACTCGATTGAAATTTTAGTCTTAAAGTGCTTTGGACTTGATTTTTAAATAAATAATTGAATTTTAAATGACACAATATACACCCCTGTTCTGTAACTTTTTCGTTATGATTACGATTCGTTAAGATACGTAAAGTTTGGTTTACACATAGTATTTATATGTTGATAAAAACATCCTTTTCTTTGTTCTAAATATGTTGTTTTTCAACCCAGTCTGTTCACAAGTTAATTTTTTCGTTATCATAACGATTTTTATCCAGTTTGGATTCTGGAGGGTAATTGAGTTTAAGAATCTACTTAATCTATTCATGAGGGTCCACCCCCCGGCGTGGATCCGCACTTGGGAAAATAAATGTGGTTTACATGTTTAAAACAAAAAATCTATAGATACTATTAAAAATTATTAGGGAGTTATCGCCACACCACGGTAAATTTTCCGCTAACGCTATTCTAATTTAAAACTCAAATGAGCATGCGCAGAAATAGCGTAATGGAAATAACGTTATCGGATTCCGCTATTTCTCTTAAAATAGCGTGGGTATTTAACCGTACGTTATTTATTAATTTTAGGGTATTTAGATATTTAGGTTTTAGTTTTATGAACCAGGGTACCTTGTTATGATTAAACAAGGTTAAAAATTCGCAATGCATATAGTAATATATTTAAATGTTGCTTTTCAAACCTAAAGTATAATTTTATTTCTTCGTTTGTCGACCGATCTAAATTAAACTGACGAAACACTTCGACTCTTTTTCTGGCTGCTGCAAAATTAGATTGCAGAAAATATTCAATTTCATCATCGCTAACCTCGTCTAGTTTTCCAATTCTAAAATTTCTTCCATCGTTAACTACACTTTTTTCAATTACTCAAATACACAGTTTTCAAATACAACTTAAAATTTGCAGGTGCTCCACCTATAGGAATTGACTATAACTACAAAATAACGTCAGAAAAATAGCGGAATTGGCGATAACTTTAAAAATTTATTTCCGTTATTGTAAAATACCGTACCTTGTCACGTGACTTTTAGCGTTAGCGGAGTGTTTAGCGTGGTGTGGCGATAACTCCCTATTATTAAATTTAAATTCACTAATTAAACCTAATAGTATGATCAACAGCGCGAATAAATTCGATCCTAGTACGGGTACCGTCCCGATATTCCTCGTAAAATGCTTTCAGCTTTGCCTGCATGTTTTGTATTAGGTGCCTTTACACAGAGAAGTTTACCCACAGTTCTGACCACAGTTTTAGCCGAATTTCAAAACCGTGTGTCTAAAGATTACCACGCGCCGCGTCATGACGTCACAATATATTTTGTTCATTATTTTTTGAAAGCTTTGTTAATATTAGAGATAATATTATTTTTTGCTCTATTTTATTTTATCGCTATATGAATGAATTTTACTCTCTTTGAAAATTTTTATATTTTTGAAATTACAGGTTTGAAAGAATTAGTTTAATTTGAATATAACATACCCGCAGCTTCGTTGTTATATTTTGCGGTAATAGTTCTATATATTTAAATTACATGAAAGACTATTTTATCGAAAACATTTTACTTTTAACTAAAAGCAGATTATGTTTTTTAAATACATCCCACATACACATACCAACAATTTCCTGACTTTTTGCAACTTTTCACTTTCAATAAACGCCAAAGATAACTTTTATTATGTTAGCTTTTCAGCTGTTAAGCTTAATATTCTTATGCCTTTTAATTAGTTACATAAAGAATTGTCAAAGCAAAGAAGTGGAGCAGATTTTGAACATTATTAATAATTCATAATTATTGATAGAATTAAGTAAAAAATAATATTATCTCGAATATTAACAAAGCTTTCAAAAAATAATGAACAAAATATATTGTGACGTCATGTCATGACGCGGCGCGTGGTAATCTTTAGACACACCGTGGTCAGAACTGTGGGTAAACCTCTCTGTGTAAAGGCACCTATTCTCGTACACAGAAGGTTTTGTTTCATCTTTCAACATATTTGTTTCATCACAGCATCTCTTACTTCTTTTATTTTAATCTTTGGTTGGAAATACAGACTTGTTTACCTAGACTATTTTACTTGGACTATTTTACCTATGCCCGATTGCACCACCTACCCTTAAACGTTAAGCTTCCCTTAAATCGCTAAGGTCCACCTTATTTCATTGCACCACTGAATTAAGCGCCCCTTAACTTAAAACAGACCACCTAAATTTAAACCTCAGAAATCTACGGCTTAAACTGTCCCTTAACCTAAAATATCAGAAAAGAGTGACACCGTGAGCGAGTTTAGTTTGAATTTAGTGAAATACAAAATATATCAAAATGGATAATGATTTGTTTGAAGACGATTTAGAAATTCTTGAAATTGTTGAACATAGATTTATATACTACAAAAAAAATGATTTAGCATAAATTATAATTTTGAACATATTGTATAATTTTGTAGGTGTTGGCGTCTATCAATGTCTACAAATAGTACTTTGTAAAATTTTGTTAACTCCTCTTTTGCATCCAGAAACAGAATCACAACAAAGATACAATGAATCCCACATTCGTACCCGCAATACAGTCGAAAGACTATTTGGGGTATGGAAACGAAGATTTCCCATTATGGCATATGGGTGTCGTTTAAAATTGGAAAATACGTTAACAGTAATAAAATAATAAATTGATTTTAAAATTTTATAATTTATCAAAACTAATTTAAAATAAATTTAAAAACAAAAAGCTTTTTATTTAATTTTTCAGGGCTTTGCTTAGCGCAATCTTCTTCAATTCTAAACAATTTTGAGAATTTCTCCTTTAAAATTAGAAGTTTAAATTTAAAATTATTTAAATTCAATAAAGATAACATAACAATTTAGGTTACAAAACTCGTTGACATTTGCAGATTTAACCACACTAAACACAAATATAACCAAAGTTACTATAAAAATGCGACGTTGCTACATTTAATGAACGCTTAACTAAACCGAAGGTTAAAAAGAGTGGTGCAATGAAATCTAAAGAAAGGGTCGCTTAAAATTAAGGGACGCTTAGGTAAGCGTCACATTTAAGGGTAGGTGGTGCAATCGGGCACTAGACTTTTTTCCGTAGACCCATTTACCTAGGCCAATTTTTTATTTTTCCTTAGACTATTTTACCTGCAATCATGATTTGAGTACAACGAAATCTTTTTTCCTACTTTGGAGAACGTGAGTTCGATCATCACACAGGTCAATATTTTATATTGAATTTTTAATTAAATTCAACGAATTCGTAAAATGCTTAACAAAAGCCTAGAAGGTGTCGTACAATAGTTCGGTTCAAAAATAACAAATAATAATCATAAAGATAATATTATATCGAATGTTACAGAACAGAAGAGTTTGTACTTAAAAATTACTTATATAATTAGAACACGACAAAAACAAAACATGTCCCTTGAACTTTACTAATCTCAACGAATCGTAATCATAACGAAAAAGTTACAGAATAGGGCTGATAAAATCGATCGCAAATAATGGTAAACCTTATGGTTTTTCAAACGTATAAAAGTTCAAAATTACATTTCACAATACATAAAACACATTTGCCCAAGACAATTTTTCACACAATTTTCTGTTTGAAATTATTCTCAAAAATTTTTTTAGTTAAATTGTGTAATGTAATACATCTTTTACAGTGTATTTCGTTTGTGAAAACTTAAAAATATTGAAATTTTAAAAAGTGTGCATTTTTGAGTTTTCTAAAATACCAATATGATTAATGTTGAATTTTACTACCTAAACCACGTATCCATCGATTACATTGAACTGTACTTTTGTATATCTGTAATCAATGTTATTTACTTGTAAGGTTGGTAACCTAATTAATATTAAAGCTAATCTTAGTATCAATGATAATTTAAATATACTAATACCTATAGTGTATTATAGTAATTTTTCATGAATAAGTCTAAAATCCTAATTATTTTGAACCTTAAATTTGGATAACAGGGGTCTTTGGTTAAGGGCTAGTTAGGGACTATCTTTCATACAAATTTAAGTTTAATTGGCGTGAAGGCACATTTCCCATTATGACCTTTTTCTGAACTTACCTCGGAAAAATAATTTTAATGAAAATACTTGAAAGTATCTTATTTGGTTATAATAAAAGTAGACTTCCAATATAATATGTACCCTACAACTTGATAGTTTTTGAGATATTTTTTATTTAAAACCGCATTTGATTATAATTTCTAGTTTTTCCAACATAATGATTTGGCATAATTTTTGATATTAGAATTGCACAAAAGCGAGAATATTCTTATAAATATATAATTTTTGTAACAGATTAGATGTGTAAATATTTCCAAAAAAGGTTGTACTACTTATTACTATATTACTTAGCATTTTGAGAATCACGATTGATAGCACATTTATTTTCCAAATTGAACCTTTCAATAAAATTAATATAAATTGTTTTTTATTTGTATAGGGATTATTGTGCAATGGCTTTATGTAATTAGTTAAAAAACAAATTATTTATTTTATTAGGTATTTAATAAGTTGTGAGTGACATATTTTTTTACGTTAATTATAGGGTTCTCGATTTATCTACCGTTTGATCTAAATAAGAGCTTAGCAATCGACGCTATTAATTTTCATTTATATAATGGAAAATATTCACTTGTTCTTTTATACAATTGAATGGCAAAACACGACCTACGAGCATGTGAATTATGACTTGTCTACTGAAAATAATAAGGTTTTATCTTTTAAAATAACCCCGAATACAACAGAAGTTATAAGATGTGAAATATTATATTTTATAATTTCTTCTGCATTAGGTTATTTTAATTTCTTTTTATGTTAAATTAATATCATACATGATTTATATATCAATAAATTACTTAATTAGGTGTTTTTAAATTAAATTGAATTGAAATGTATTATACAATTTTAGCATATTATCTATCAATGAATTAAATGATAAATTAAAAATTGTAATGGTGTTAGTGCTTTATTGATCAAAAACTGTTTTTAATTAAATATTTCATGCAATTGTTAGAAAAAAGTAATTCCTTTCCATTAATAAACGATACCAATTTGTGTTTAATACCTGTAGTTTTATTTATTTGTGCCTTTTAAATGTATTGGAAAGAAAATAATATTGTTTCTTTGGATGCATTTACAGTATTATCGTGTTTTGAAAAAGGTCGATTTTTTCTCATTTTTATCTTTTATCACATTCATATCATACAACTCAAATAATATGAGGTTCTATTAAAGTGCATGGTGGTACTCTTTATTAAAAATATTACCAGAAGTTGAATTGAAAGAATCTTTTTTGTCTTCCTTATTCTTCCAATTGAACCACCACACATATTTTAATGTCCTGCTCGAGAAAATTTATTTGAAGCAGTATTATTTTGTAGGATATTAGTCGTGCAAACTTGAGTCATGAAATTGAAAAATTGCTTTTTACTTTTGGAGAAAACTGCATTACTTTCTTTCCAAGCTAAATAATAAGAAAATAATTTTTATTGTCATTTTAATTATTTTAGACTCAGCGGTATCCAACACCTATACAAAGACCAGTAACTTTTCAGCCAGCTGTTGGTGCACTTCAAACCAACAGTGGTGGTTCTAATTCAAAGCATCGCACCACAAATCAAACTAATAAAATAGCTGCCCGTAATTATTATGGCACTCAAGGTAAAACAATTTACACCAACTGTAATATATTTGAATGTATGAGTTTGTAAAAGGAATCAACTCACCCAGTTAGTTACATTTGATAAAGGAAACACTAAATTTGTATCCCGTCTTAGAAATCTTTTAATGTTTGAATAATTATTAGTGACCGTGTTGTCTATTATTATGAAATTTTATCAAGTGGCGTTTATTCCTTTTAAAATTCACTAGTTCACTTGTGATCAAGGTACTTACAACTATACATATAAATTAATATTTAACCAAATAGTATAAATTCTATTGCCTTTACACAGATTAGTTGTGGAAATTTAGTACAAACCTAAGCTCGTATTACATTATCAAACTTTGATTACATTTTTGTTAAATTTTGCTGTCAAATGTTTGATGAAAGTAGCGTGTGTCATACTTTCGTTCAACTTTTGAATAATCATGCGCATTGCTGCAAAGTTATGCGCCTATGCTGTACTAACTTATATTATTTGAGTCTAGTTATTAGTGTACATGTTATGATATCGAATTTGTTAAAATTGTTACTATCGAGATCCCCACCCAAAAATTTTCATCAAACTTTGGTTAAACTTTGTCACCAATGTTTGACAAGCAAGTTGAACAAAAAGTTTGATAATGTAATACTCGATTAATTTTGTAAATTAATTCCTATTAAATAATTAGGCAATATTGGTATAGGCTTCAATAATAATGTCATTTTTTATTTCAAAAGAAAATTGTAATCAAATCCATAATGGGGTCAGCATTACAAATATTTTTAATAATTGCCTTGTTCTTACTAACACTGTGGAATGGTAAATGATGGAAAGACATTTTAAACAGAAAATAAACACCTAAATTGTATTGGAATTCATAATTTAATAAGGAATATCAATTGAATGCACCACAAATTTTTATTACTGTATTTAATTATTTTCAATGGACTCGTTTTTATTAATGTGTTGATTGAAAAATTTTATGTTAATTTGTAGGTGGTAATCTAACTACAAATACCCAAAATGACAAAGTCGAAGATGGAAAATTAGGTGACAATTCAAATTCTGTAATTGTCAACAAGTCGAGTATAGTGAGTAAAGCAGTTAGTAGCAGCTCGAGTGCTGTTATAAGTCAAGTAACTGACGTAACAAAGGATACAGCAAAGGAAGAAGGAAGTGTTATCAAAGATTAATCGGTGTTACTATTGTGGTAAAAAGTGGTGTTTTATTTTAAGTACTAAAATATCCATTAATATTTATTAGTTTATACTTTTGTATTATTAATTATTATTGTATTATTTATTTTCTGCACAAATGCTGATAATTGTGCGGTGTGTTCTGAACTTAATGCATACTCATCGACAAACGTGTTTAATTAGAATATTGTTGACTCTAAATTATCTGCATTAAAGGTGGATAATCAATTGTGTGTACGTGTACAAATTTCTCAATGTATTTCTGCAAAAATAGACAAAAACTGTGTAGAATTTACTATTACTACTATCTATACCATAAAAAAAGAAACTATAACGAAGTAATTTTAGATTTGATTGACTCATATTTTCTTTAATGTTGTAATGGGATACTTGATTTAAAAAATTGGAAATGTTCTTCATTATATTTGTGTAGAAATTAAATTGAATAATTAAATATTTACACCAAATTTGTTGCCACAAAAAAAAAAGAAACATTTTCTAGTGATGTACAAAATATGTGCCGATAGTGAATGTTAGATGTGTGCTAAACTATTATCGGTTCTTGTGTGAATATTTATTATATTGCCTTTAATATGTACCAAGGCTACACTGCAGTATGTGCAAATTCTAACAGCCGTTGAATGCTCGACAAGAAAGTGTATATAACAGGTGTACCACCTCTTTTCTTAAAACTAATACAATTAATAGTAGTTAGAAGTTGTAGTCGGCCTGAATTGTATTATTATTATATTATTAATTTGATGAAAGTGAATGTGAATATTCACCGTGTTCAAACCATGAAATTTGCTTCTATATTAAATCCCCTAGTGTTTTTCTCTTTAATTTGACATGAACTCTGGTATAATGGAAACAAAGTCAGTGAAATTAAAAACTAGAAAACATTATTTATGTTATGTTGGTCAAATGTTGACATATAAAATTGTCTAATATGAAAACTCATGGTTTTTCTTGTGTTCAAGATATTAACTATTATAAAATTGCGGTTCGTAAAATAAATGGTTTACTTATGTTGTAGGTTGTTTTATTTTTCTATGTATTAATTAAAGTTATTTATTACATAGTAATTAGGTATTTTGTACCGTTATAATTTAATCATAAAATTTTTTAACTAATTTTTGTTTTAATGATTGTTCAACTAGTACATTGTCAGCCTAGGGCCGGTTGTATCAACCTCGTTTAAGGTGTACTTCGGTTCAACGCAAAAATTGCGTTGTACCAACCTCAGTCAAGCTTGAACTGCAGTTCAAATCGACGTTCACGAATACTAGGTAGAACGGCCGTTCAAGGGAAGTTGAACTAGGTTCAAGCAATGACAACCAAGTGCAAGTGTCATTGCTATAAAATAGTGAGTTTAAATTTATCAGTAATGTCACTACGAGATAATTTAAACGAATTAAGGGATGCCGAATATTTTGTGGAATTAGTTAGTTTAGTGGTATTGTCTAGACAACCACAAAGATTTAGAAAAACGAAAAAAAATTTAAAATGGAACGACGAAGAATTTAGACCGAGATTTAGGTTTACCAAAGAAGTCGTACACCATCTAATAGAGGAGATTTTTGATTCGATTGTTATTCACTACTAGCTTTTTTATTTTTTTCAAAACATTTTAAATTAAACGAAATAATAAAAATAACATACATAGGATTATCTAGTAATGAGTAATTTTTATTTTAATTAATTGCTTTACATTAAAAAGTAACATGTAATTAGCAAATTCCTTATATTAATGTTGACGAAATTGGAGTTCTTAACTTAACCGGTGTGTCTTTTGTCCAATTTTGAGCATATCCGTTTGGTACAGTACACTTTTAAAAACAACAAAAATAAATTTTAATTTTCAAAATAAACGTATGAAACCAAACTTACAATACTTTTAACACTTAAAACTTTAAAACTAGGTATTATAAAAATAAATTTTGAAGTTCAAATCACTTATCACAAATCATAATGCATTTTAGAAGTATTGGGAACAAAGCAGGAGTACCACTACAATTGAATGTCGTCTAAACTCCATTGGAACCTCTGTTGTACAACCCAAAAAACTGGGAACTTACAAGGAGAGGGCGCGACCTTGGGGTCACGGATTTTAACGCCCTTTTGGGGTAGAAAAGTACTTCGTAATAACAAACTCAAGGCCAAGCGACAGCGCGCAACTCTACGCCGTTTTCGAAAAAAACAAAGTTGAAAATTTAATATCTGTTCATATGCCTGCTCGGTTGCATTAATTACAAGGAAACCGAGATGGTTCCGAGGTAAACGATACGACTTATCATCCGGTCGGTCCAGGTTCAATTCCTCCAAGAGTTAAATTTTCTTTTTAATTAAAAAAAAAATGTTTACTCTTCTAACTTTCAAAGAAGCAAAATCGTTTATAATGCTGTTAAAATTTATGTTAGTTGTAAGTTCTTGCACCCAAAATATGTGCCGCCCGGTGCGTACCGCACCCACCGCTTCCCCCTAGATACGCCACTGATTATTATAGTTTGAATAATATATTTTATACCGGGTGCTGACTCGAATAGCCGAACATAGGGAATTAACACGTAAAAACTTATTTATGCAATATTATATTATTTTTTAAAAAGTACTTCTTCGCATTAATTCCTGCTTCCCAAATTATTTTAGAGAAAAAATGAAAGACACAAAAAGAATGCAGAAATATAAACTTCGTATGATAAAAGCATTAGATTTCACGTAATCTTTCTTATAGGGTCAAAAAATGCTTTTAAAATTGTTAAAATTTTCATTTATCAGACTGGCCATGTAAATTTCCAAGGTAATTATTTCGAAATTAAATTGAATTTATTTCATGACCAGTCTGATAAATGAAAATTTTAACAATTTTAAAAGCATTTTTTGACCTTATAAGTAAAGATTACATGAAATCTAATGCTTTTATCATACGTAGTTTATATTTCTGCATTCTTTTTGTGTCTTTCATTTTTTCTCTAAAATAATTTGGAAAGCAGGAATTTGCATAAATAAGTTAAATATATTTAGGCCTTTGAAATTAGATTTAAAAAAAAAATACAAAATTACTCAAAACCTAAACTTTACTTCGAGAATGTAAAATACAGACTGACTTAGTAGTTAGCTTTTACAACTTTACAAAAATTTACTTATCTAATACATTGGTTAAAATTACAATTATGATTATACTTTTATAATATTCTTATTACATATTATGTTTACATGATAAAATAAGATATACTCTGGTTTCATTAATATAACTCCTCCACGCCTAAGAGAAAAAATTACAGTTGAATAACTTAATTTTTCAAGGATATTTCTTCTAAAGGATTAATCGTTTCTTGACCTGTAACTTTTGGAACCTTTGTTCTTAGAGTGGGATAATACTTTTTGATTAAGAATAAAATACAGATAATAATTACTATGTAAATAAAAATGGTATATAAACTAATATTATTATAGTGAAAAGGTATTGTTTTTATTGACGAAATTTTTCTTTGTGTGTTTTTCAACTGCATATCTAAATGCTTAACTTCATCGAGATTGATGTCGTCCAAATGGATTGGATCGATGTCCATAATATGAAGATGATTCTTTTCGTCGGGTAGTTCAATCGTCGGTATATTAAAATGTTTAATAAATGGGTTTACATTTTGATATGTTTTCAAACATGATTTGTCAATTTTAAAACTACACATTTTTGGAACTGTAATTACATAGGTTCCGTTCAATATTACCTTTTCTACTATATTGGAACAATTACTAGTACTACCTATAGTTGCTTTAACAGTAATAATTAACCACTTATTATTTAATAGTTTTTGAATTTTTGTTTTTGTTAAATAGCTACTCCGAATTTCACAGTTTTTATGATTTGCACTAAAACTAATTAAATCAACTTCGCACGGATTGTTTTTTGATATTAAATTAGTAACTTGTTCGTTGCACAG
The DNA here is from genome assembly GCA_963170105.1 of Cantharis lateralis. NCBI lineage: Eukaryota > Metazoa > Arthropoda > Insecta > Coleoptera > Cantharidae > Cantharis > Cantharis lateralis. The sequence goes on from OY720629.1 coordinate 20,599,491, forward strand.
ATAATTTAACTGATTTATTTCTTTGCACTTATTATCACTCAATCCATACTGTTCATCGTTCAACATTAGGTAAGGAAATTTTGGAATGATGATCTGATAGTATTCATTTTTTAACACAGGTGAGGAATAAAGTTTATAGTAATCGTATACGAATTTAATTCTACTAAAGGAATTTCTAAAACAAATATTATTTGTTCCTGACGTATATATCCCTTAATTTTTATCGTGGAATAATAGTTGACGAGGTCCTCTTCCTCTAGATTATATGGCAATTTTAAATTTGTTAAATGAGTATTAATTTTTGATAATTCTACTTTTAAATCGTCGTGCATAATTATTGAAGGGTGTAATGAATTTAATTTAGCAAAAGTAATAGCATTTTCAATATTATCTACAATTTCTATTAATATTTCTACAGCTGAAATTAATTGACTAAAAATAGTATTTAATAAGACAAAACTATCTATTTCGTTGAAGTACAGTGTGTGGTAACATTTTGCAATACATTAGCAATTTCATTTATTCTGGCTTCAAGTAATATTTGATTATGCTGTAACTTGGTCATTGATTCATTAAACACGTGCAACGCTTTATCCGTAATGCTAAGTTGTTGTTCCGCTATAATTTTTATTTGATTTTCGTTTTCCTTAATTTGTATGATAGCCGCGTCGTATCGATCGGCGTCCGATTGATCAAGATTTCCCGTAATTGATTTCCAAATTGATCCTAACCCGTTTATCAGTCCGCGTGTAGGACGTCTATTTTTATCATTACTACTTGTCACTGTCATTTGTTTGAACTTACTTTCTATTTGTGCAAATTTATATTCTAACAGATATCTATAAGTAAACATTTCATTTGCATAAGCGATACCATAATTGGTTTCATGAAATGAATTATTTAACTTATTATAATTATCAACTAACTTATTTAATTCTAATCTTATACTGGACATATCATAAATTTGTATTAATTTCCAATAATCAATTACATTATAAGCTATACCTAATTTTAATGGAAGTAATCCTTGTTCATTTGAAATTTGATTTATTTCTACGTTGGAACACTTTGCGAAGTAGATGGTTGCGGTGACGAGGGCGATGAAGAATTTTCTGCAACAATGGGTTGTCTTAAATTTTTTAAATGCACTGTCCTTACCACGGTTCTTATCCGAACTTCCAACTTTTTGAATAATTGCTTTATTATTAGGAAGCAATGTTTTTAATATGAACGGACCGTTAAATTTTTCTCCGGTTTTATTTCGTTTGTATTTATAACTAGTTTCGTAAACTATTTGTCCTTCTGAAAATGGGTTATTAACATTTTTATTCCACGTATTTGCAACTCTTTCTTTATTTGTTATTAAATTTTCATTGACTTTATCATAGGTTAAAGCTAACTTTTCTTTGTGTTTTTGAAGATAATCGTTGTACATTTGTTTGTCGTAAAATAGATCATAAGGATCTCGTAATTTGGTATGACCTAATGTCAATTTCTAATGGGGTCAAATTTGTACTAGAATGTATTGAATTATTATAAGCAATAATCGCATACTTTATTAAGGTCGTTACTGCTTCATTGTGTTTTGTTTTTAATAACCTAATATGTTCAGCTAAAGTAGAATGAAACCTTTCTATTATTCCATCAGATTCTGGATGATGAGGGGTCGTAAAATGAATTTTAATTTTGTGCGATTCGAGCAACTCTTCGATTATGTGATTGTGAAATTCTAAACCTTGATCTGCGCTGATAGTTTCTGGTGTTCCGTAGAATGAAAAATAATTAATTAAGGCGTTTAATATATCTACCGCGTTTTTGGATTTAATTTCGATTGCCTGACCTAATTTTGTAAATGCATCAACAATAGTTAAAAATTTATTATTTTCTGCCGTATAAACATCGATATGTAATTTTTCAAAAGGCCGATGTGGTGTATCCGTTAACATCATTGCAATCCTAGGTGGATTCCTTTCGTATTTACTTCTTTTACATCTTTCGCAATTAGCAATGAACTTTGCTACGTGTTCTTGCATGAGGGGGAAATAATACTTTCTCTGCAATTGTTTTAAAGTTTCGGAAATACCGCGGTGGTTCGTTTTACCTTCATGCTGATTTCGTATGGCAATTTCTATCATGTCTGGCTCGTGTAAAATTTCTCTTCTCTCCGTACAATAAATTAACTTGGGTCCATTTACATTAAATAGTTTTTGTACTACTCTATTAAATTGTTGAAATAGTGTTTCCGTTTCGAAATACATATAATATTTTTTTGATTCTGTCGTATATTCTTTTAAAAATTTGATTATGCTTTCTTCATCATTACTATTGATCTGAACATGATATCGTTTGATTTTACCTATTGTCTCTATTTTGACAGGTTTCATGAGTGCGTGTACTTCATATATAAAATACTGATTTGGTTTTGAATCTATTACATCTGAACATATTTTAATATTAACTATTTCTTTGTTACGACTTACCGAATTTATAGTGTCCGAATCGTCTAATTGTTCTATAATTGAATCTAACCCTTCTTCGGTCATAATATTATTTTCCCATTGATCATTATTTAATAATTCATCAATTTCATTTTCATCAAAATTATTGATCATGGATTCATTTTCTATTGCATTTACATCTATTTCCATATTTCTATCATGATAATTATTATCTTCTAACTGATATATTTCTATAATAAATTGATTTCCGAATACATAATCTATCATATGACGTACCTTTTCAAATTTTAATTTATCTAATCCGCTACCTAGCCTTGGCATTGCTAAATTCTTAATATTATTTTTCACACAAAATTCTTTCATATTAATCAAACATCTAAACAGGGTTTCGTAAGTTGGTTTTTCGTTATATTTATCTTTAGTTATTAAATAGAAAATATATCTTTGATTTTCTCTCAAATGAACAAATGAGTTTAATTGTGGATTTTGGTTTTTTAGATGCGAAACTTGTCCATATCTTTGTTTAAATTCGGTAGCTATTCCGGCATTTATATACAAATCTTTACTAACGCAATGGCATAAGGAAAATTCCGGAGGAGATTCAAAGAGATCTCCAATTTTTTCTATAATTGTGGGAGAATTTAATATTTGTTTATAAGCAAATTTTGTTTCAAAATCTTTAAAACTAAGATTATTATCGTTGTTGATTTCCACCCTACTTAACGCATCCGCATTACTATTGTGATTACCCTTTTTATATATGATTTCGTAATCATACTCTTCTAACTTAATTTTCCACCTTTGTAATTTTGGATTTGGCTCCCTCAATTTCGACAGCCAAACTAAAGGGCGGTGATCCGAATAAATAACGAATTTTCGACCATACAAGTAAGGCCTAAAATATTTCACTCCCCAAATTACAGCTAATAATTCTTTTTCAATCGTACTGTATTTTCTTTCCGAGTCATTTAGAGTTCTCGATGCATAGCAAATCGGTTTGTCCGACCCTACAGTTCCCTGGGATAAAACGGCACCGATTGCCACGTTTGAGGCGTCCGTTGACACTATAAAGGGTTTATCAAAATCTGGATATTGCAATATGGGATGATTAACTAAAATATTTTTACATCTATTAAATGAATCTATGAATTCCTTGGTGTGCTCGATTTTGTGTCCTTTCTTCAAACACATGGTTAGCGGTTTTGTTACCTTAGCATAATCTTCAATAAATTTTCTATAATATCCCGTTAAGCCTAAAAATCCTTTAATTTCTTTTGTGGTTCTCGGAATTGGGTAGTTTATTACTGCGTTAATTTTTGCTGGATTCGGTTTAACCCCTTCCGTGGTAATAACATGACCTAAAAATTGAGCCTCTTTTTTTAGAAATTCTGACTTGTCCATTTGTATCTTAAAGTTTGCTTTTCTTAGCCTATCAAATACTAATCTTAATTTTTCAATATGTTCCTGCAAGGATGTAGAAAATATCACTATATCATCTAAATAAACAATGCATGCTTCATTTTGTATTCCGCGTAAAATGTTATCCATTACCCGTTGAAAGGTCGCCGGGGCATTTTTTAAACCAAAAGGCATGCGTTTATATTCATAATGACCTCGCGGTGTCGAAAAAGCCGTTTTTTCTCGATCTTTAGGGTCCACCTCGATTTGGTGATAACCCGATGCCAAATCAATTGTTGAAAAATACAAACATTTTCCTAACTTATCTAATATCTCCGATACAAGAGGAATTGGATATCGGTCATCAATACATTTTTCATTGAGGGATCGATAATCGATCACCATACGAAACTTTTGCACTCCTGTTGCATCTAATTTTTTTTGAATAACAATTACCGGACTACTCCAAGGGCTGTGTGAAGGTTGTATAATATCATTAGCTAACAGTTCGTTAACTTGGTTTTCTACCTCACGTTGTTGTGAATGTGGCATTCGATATGCTTTTTTAAATACCGGTACGTCATCGGTAGTTTTTATTTCGTGCTTCACAATATTAGTAAACGTTAAAGGTAGTTTGGAACTATGAAAAACGTCTCGGTATTCATAAAAAATCTTTTTTATTGCCCTACCTTCTTCTTCATTTAAATGATCTAACCTAAGATTTTTCAAATTTTCTTTTAGTATCCTATCTTTATTTGTATCGTATTTAATTTCTACCATTTCTGTATCTTCTGTTTCTAATACATTTAAGGGTTCTACCTTCACTAATTTTTCTGATTCACTACTATTTGTAATACTAATAATTGCTTCCCTATTTTTTATTTTTACTAAACATTGGGGAATCTCTACCCCTTCAGCCAACTTTTTGTATTCGACTATGCCTACATCTAAATTATTCGAATTTATGGGAACTTTTACAAATTGTTGTTGCCGCGGTTGTAGTTTAAATTGTTTCGTTTCTAAATGGTTCAAAATATATCGGTATTACTCCGTGTTTAGTATATAAAACGTTTTTCTTTAAATCAATATTTGCGCCTAAATGTCTTAATAAATCCATACCTATTAATCCATCATATCTAGGATTAAAGTCAAATATGCAAAAGTCATAATATTCTTTAGTTTTAAAAGTTTTCGGCAACGGAATTCGTACAACGTGTTTATGAAATGTAGTATTATGAGCCGATCGAATTTTAAAAGGTTTTTCCTTAATAAACTTTTTATAATATTTTTCAACTACGCGTGGCGAAATTAAAGTTTTTGTGGATCCCGTATCTAACATAAGTTTAAAATTAACATGAGGAATTTTTATATATGGCAATGCGGACGTATTAATATTTGTAACATCAATTATGTCATATCGTTTGGTGGGTGGTCCCATTGAAAATTTTGTTCTTCGCGTTCTTCGTTATTAATTATACCGTTTTGGTCAACTTCCGTTTGATACAACTCTTCCGATACAAATTTTGGAGTATTAAAGGTGTTTTGGGGTCGTCTGGAATTTCCGCTGGATGTGTCCATTGGCTCTGGACGAAATTGTCTGGATTTATTTTCACTGAAATTTGGTGTTTGCCTATTTGTATTATTTTGATAATTTTGGTTTTGTCGAAACGGTGTCTGCGATTGAAATGGTTTAATTTGTATAACGCGAATTTCCTGAATTTCCGCTATTAAAATTTTTATTAAAATTATTATTATAATTATGGTTAAAGTAAGGTCTAGAATTAAAATATGTAGGTTTGTTTTGCTGGTATGTTGGAGTATTAGAATTACTTTGATAATTATAATGCGGAATTGCATTATACGTATGTTGACCTATTGCGCGTGGTTTATTCGAGTTTACATTACTATTATTAACTGAAAAATTATTTTTTGAATACGCAAAATTTTCTTCTTCTATCACAAAACTAATCGCTTGTTCCAAGTTATCTGGTTTCCTTAATCTAATAGGCAAATTATTATTGATACCTCTTAAATATGCGTCTAACGCTTGTTTTTCATATATTTGAATTTTCATTTGTCGCGCGCTTACATCAGTTTCCTCGAACTGTAATTTTGTTAAAATTAAGCTTAATAAATCTTGGCACCTATTACCAAATGTTACCGCATTTTCGTTCTTTTGTTGTTTAGCATGAAGTAGATCCCCAAGTAAGCATTTTTCGTCTCGCGGATCCGAAAAGAATCTCAAAAGTAATTGTTTTATTGCATTCCAGTTACTTAAATTTCCACGACTACCTACTAATTCAAGAGCGCGTCCTTTTAATTTTCCTATTACCGCTCTAAGTAAAAATTCATTTTGTGGATTGTTAACGTTTATTCTATCAGTATAATTATTAAGCAAATATTCGCTAGCCTGAATAAAAATAGCTAATGTAGCACAGTTACCATCAAAATCTGGTACACTGTCTATATGAAATTTTTCTAACTTTGGTACTGCCATTATAGTTACTTCCCTACGAAGAGGACTTCTGTCACCGCAATTTTCTTCCAAATCGGACATAAACAATTGATTAAAATCAATATACGTAAGGATCAATAATATCCTGGTTATAATTAGTTTTCGCTTAATTGACGTTCCCGATTCAATACAATTACTATAAATCTTTAGGTAAAGTAAAAAGGAACTTACAGGATTTGTTGAATTTTCATCATTGAGTTGATCTGTTCGTGGTTCCTATATTTCTCCAATTGCTGCAGCTTCGGCGAAGTTGTCCTTAACTGCCAAAATTGTCGATTTCCTAGTAGGCGATATTAGTCCTCCTGGTTATCTTCAATTTAGTTTTTGGTTGCCCAACCTCGGCGATGCACTCCTAGTGATGGGCTGCGTGTTCAATTTTGCAAAGGCAAAGTCCGTGAATCGTTAAAACAAACACTACTAATTCGCGATTTTGTCGAATTTAATAGCTCGGACTTATCCTACCGACTGCGCCAAATATATTTAGGCCTTTGAAATTAGATTTTTTAAAAAAATACAAAATTACTCAAAACCTAAACTTTACTTCGAGAATGTAAAATACAGACTGACTTAGTAGTTGGCAAGTTGTTTGAAGAACAATTTGTCAACTTTACAAAAATTTACTTATCTAATACATTGGTTAAAATTACAATTATGATTATACTTTTATAATATTCTTATTACATATGTTTACATGATAAAATAAGATATACTCTGGTTTCATTAATATAACTAGTTTTTACGTGTTAATTCCCTATGTTCGGCTATTCGAATCAGCACCCGGTATAATAATCTTTTTTAGAAATAAATTATAACCAACTTGACCATGGGTATGATTAAATAACTTTTAAGTTGGTTAGTTCTTAATCAAAGGTATTATCTAGTAAGGTACATGCAGACGAACCACATGTATATAGAAATTTATATCGGCATAAAGTCATATTATGTATTTTCTGATCACGGTATGAATACTGACCTGCGCAACATAATAAGAAAATCCCGCCATGGTCAAGGTGCAGATATATAGTTTTTCAATTGCGAGTGGTTTATTTTGTGCTATAAAAATAAAATAATACAAGTGTACCAAAGAGTGTGGTGAAAAATTTCAAAAACTTAAGAGGCTTATTGCCTTGCATACAGTGATTTTACTAAAATTCAAAACACTTTGTTTGTGTAACTTCTGTTATTTGTGTTGAGTAGAAATATTATGTAAGTATCCAATATTATTTGTTATTGCTGTGTGGTAAAAAATTTAGGGTACATATAAATACATATCAAATTTAATAAAATGGGGCGTACAAGAATTGCAGATCATAAAAAACATACGAAGCGAGCAAATGCTTGCAAGAGCAGAGCAATTAAACAGCACGATAAAATATTTATCCAGTCTATCGTTGAAGAAATAGTAGATAATGTTGAAGCAAATTTTATGCAATTTGACAATGGTAAAGCGTTAGTCCAAAAACAACCTAATAATTTGTTAGAAGAAAACAACAGTGTCGGCATCGATGAAATTTTAGTTGATTGTGAAAACAATGAACCCAATGAAGAGAATTGTTGGAATTCTCAAGACGATGATGAAATAATTATTGGTTTAAGGATAGCGAAGCGAGGATTTTATAAATAAAACAGTTTAAATTTGTAACAATGTAATTTAATTGGCTAAATAAGACATCTGCACTCTTCACACGTTTAGAACGGAATGATCAAGAAAATATTTTTATAAGTTCAAGTTGGGGTGTTATGACTTTGTTTCCGTTCTAGGCGCGACAATGTTTATTTGTTTTCAATTACAGTCTTTTAACTTTGTACTGTTGACATTTATTAGATTAATATTTTGCATATTTTATTACATACAAAACCAATAATAATGGCAGAAATATTACAAATTGAAGCAGAGAAAACCTCCGAGAATTTGGAAGGATATCGCATAGTGTAACGAATTTTTACCTTTGGTAAAATCGTTCAGTACGCCTGTGGGTTTTTCAAGAAGCGCACCCTGGGGATCGCATGTTTTACTTGACGTATTGGCATTGGCACGCGAGACATTTTTGTTTTGATTTGACCTTTGTGGGGAAAACAGTTGAAATTCACGTAGGGAGTTAGTGCATTGGGGTTCGACCGAATATTTCATGAAAGTAAGTCGAAGAGCCGTATTTCATCATTTGTTTATTGGAGAGCGCTATACTCCTTCCTATCGTTAATTAAAACACCGGGAGCCTTTTGGGGATTTACAACCGAGGTGTCCGATCCAACACAACGTACCACAAGTGTTTTTTTCATCGAGTTTGAATGCGACGAATGCAGGGCGCTGCATCAACAATATTTTCTGTATCTGCCACTACGACCATCTGTTTGTGAGTTAAGTGAATCACAATTTGTTGCCGCATTCCCGATTTAGTTGCTCCACCCGTTTCGCCGGAATCGGTGGCGCTGCCAGCTTGAGATCAAGCTAGCAAAACCCTCACCAGTCTAACAGTTCTCTTTTGCACCGAGTAGGTATGGGGATGGGTTTTTTAGGGGGGGTGCGATGATAACATCTTGCGTGAAATATATTTCGAGAAAGTGCGTCGGTGAGCAGAAATCGTCCGTTGCAACTCGAAAAGACCATATGAGTTACCTGTTGTCTCTGATGCTGGGATGGTATGGGGGGTGGTTCTAGAGTAAGGGTTGAGATTAGGCGACGGGTTTTCACGATTCAAGAGCAACAAAATAGCAACAAATTATGGTATTTGTGAAGTATTTTTCCAACACTCCGTTTATTAATTACCTACGTGGTTTTGCTAGCTTGATCCCAAGCTGGCAGCTTAATTGATTCCGGCTAAACGGGTGGAGCAACAAAATCGGGAATGCGGCAACAAATTAGCAACAAATTATGGTATTTATGAAATATTTTTCCAATAATCCGTTCAATAATTACCAACGTGGTTTTGCTAGCTTGATCTCAAGCTGGCAGCGCCACCGATTCCGGCGAAACGGGTGGAGCAACAAAATCGGGAATGCGGCAACAAATTAGCAACAAAAGAGCACTAAATCCCTGACATAGTCCGAATTTTTTTTTTCGAAGTGGTCATTCCAGCTTGGGGTACGTGCCGCAAGGACGTCTTCCAACATCATTCTAGCAACCCGACGCAATCCGATACCACCGAAGTCACTCCTGGGTAGCAAGCCATGTCGTTACTATTTTGTAAGCGAGCTAAAGTACTTGGTAAGCATTTTTTTACTATTCCAGGCTGTGTTATTTCGTTATCGGTTACTTTGTGGTCGAGATTTGTGTTGCCGATTTCAGATTTGTATCTTTTGGAAATTGGCGTTGTACGATATTGCTAAATTGTAATAACGATCACTTTAATATACGATTATTTGTCAATCGTCTTTTATTAGCAAAAAGGAAGGCAGATTTATTTTCTTACAGGATTCACGCTCTCGCATCCGACTTTATCAAAGAGCTAGTTAATAATTTTCCATCAGGGCTTCGACACCAAATTATAACTGGAAGTCACCTATTCCAGGTGTTGTAAGATTCGGCGAATAAGTTTTAAAGATTTATACGTAAATATTACAATAGTGGATATTCAATTTTTAATGAATCAATCAATTAGGTTGCAATTTGATCATTCAAAACAATGCACGAGTGGATTGCTACAATTTAAAAAAGAAATACCAAAGGGTTTAACAAGTACATTGATATATAAATGCAATTTGTGCGAAAAAGAGCTGTCAGTTTATACTGAAAATCCCAAGAACGAATTTTTAAACCGATCTTCTGTATGGGGGACTCTTGCAACGGGTAGTACATTTGAACATACAGCCGAATTACTTAGCTTTATGGAAATACCAAATTATAGTAAAAATAAGTTTTTTAAAATTCAACGTAACCTGCGGGGAGTATATTTCATGATTCTTTGAAGGAATCAATGATAGCCGCTGGGGCTGAAGAGTATGATATAGCTGTTGCTAAGGGTAACATAGACGAGAACAATATTGCAAATGTAACTGTAATAGTGGATTCTGGATTATGGCATGGAGGGCAAGGTTTACACCTTGCACGCACTTAGGCCGCTTAATCGGGCCCATTGTACTACCTTCGTTGCAGCGACCCCGTCCCATCATTCCTCAAGCCATCCCAACCGGATGATGAACTCATAAATCCTGGCGGGCGGGGTTTCACTGATTCTGGCCATGCTAGGCCAGAAGTCCCCCAACATGGAATCTCTTTTTGACGATAAGGCTAGGCAGTGACAGAGCACAATGTTCAGCTGTTTCATCTGCTTCTTTGCATCCTCGGCACACAGGGCTATCTACGATGCCCAATGTGTTTAGATGTTTGTTTAATCTGCAGTGTCCAGTTAATATCCCTGCAATTGCCCGTAGATTGACTCGGGATAATTTCAGATAGTATTTGGAATGCTTCCTTGAGGGTGCTTTTACCGACCTTGCTTGTCTGCATTCAGTCCCTTTTCCCATCTGCGGGAGTGCAGATTTAGGATATGTTGTTTTAGGAGAGTATCAAATTTTTTTATAGATGGTGCGATCATCGGTTCGGGGCCGCAGGGAAGGCTGTTTGAACTGTTTTTCGCCAGCGAATCTGCTCTTTCGTTACCCTCGTTTCCTTGGTGTCCTTTAACCCAGTGAAGGGTAAGGTCATTGTTTGGAGTTGATATCTCATTCAGTGTCTGCATACATTCGAGCAGCAGACCGGAGGTGACCCTGTGGCTCCTAAGTGCCATAAGAGCAGCTCTACTGTCTGTAGATATTCGTATATTTTTGTTGCGGATGCAAGTGTCCTTAACTATTCTTGCGCAGTACAGTATGCCTATAAGTTCAGCCTGGAAGACCGAAGCATACTTGCCCAGCGGTATGCTCATGTTTGTCTCAAGCTCAGCGGAAAATATTCCTGCACCTGAGTCAACATTGTTTTTGGATCCATCCGAGAACAGACATATTATGTCGTAATCGTAGGTTTCTGTTGGTTCCAGCAGGATGTTATATTTCCTGTTGAATATGTATTTAGGGTGAATTCTGTCGGGCCCAAGGCGCAGAAGAGGTACTCTTGTGCCCCACAGTTTTCCGCCTGTCTTTCCATAGCTGCCAGCCGCGTAGTCTGAGAGCAGCCCTGACCGCCATCTCCTGCACATGAAGATCAAGTGGAGGGAGGCAGAGAAGAGACTCCAGCGCCGCAGTTGCAGCTGTTCGCATCACCCCAGTTACGGCCAGACAGATTACTCTCTGGAGCCGGTGCAAGAAGGCTGCTGTTGTCACCTGCCTGGTTTTGGGCCACCAGACAAGCGGTCCGTAACAGAACATGGGTCTGACGATAGCAGTGTAGAGCCATAGGGTGATCCTAGGGGAAAGACCCCAGGACTGTACCACTGCCAAAAGGCCATTCCCGCTTTCCTGAGCTTGATTTGTAGATGTTTCCCCCAGTTAAGCTTTTTATCAAGTGTTATACCGAGATACTTGACCTCATCTGCTAGTTTCAGGGGAGTTCCCATTAAACTAGGTATTCCCATGCTCTGTAGTTTTCTTTTATTGGTGAATGCTGGATGGTCAAAAAGAAGTTTTGGCCATACATATAATGCTCTATCAGGTGTTGCTGCCCCTTCGTGTGTTTGCAACCTTGACGTGGTGAAGGGGCTTGCGTGCTTCAATGAAGCTGCAAGCGTAAACTCCAGGACGAGCTTGCTCGGACGGGAGGCGGCTCAGGGCCGGCCGGGACTTAAAACTCTTTGGGCCGGACCTGGTCGTTTTCTTAAGGTTAAAACGGTTGTAGCTGAGAAACCAGACTAATTAGCAAACACGAAAAGATCACACCGCAAACCGCTTGTGGGCTGCAACGACTCTTCTGCGGAACTTGTTCCTAAGAAGATAATAGTGACAAGGGGCGCGGGGGCCTTGGCCAATCACCTTGGCTAAGTGGATGAGGCACCACCATAAAAACCTCCCAATTCCCACGGTTGGTAATGCCACTGTACCTGACCCTGTTGTGGTGAGGGGGCGTAAGTATTTCTAAGAAGCGGTGGGCGTGTACCTGCTAGGATTTGGGCCAGAGACTTAACACTCTCTTGTGTCTGATCCGTTTTGGCACAATGGGGCCGGCCGGGACTTAAAACTCTTTGTGCCCGGTCTCGTGTCAATGAATCGGGATGACGGCTGCCGTGGAGAAATCAAAATAAGGTACCCGCGTGTTTGTGCCGTGCGTGGAAACCCGTACAGTGGGATGAAGGGGTCCTGGTGGCTGAGCCCGCCCGGGGGCGGTTGTTGTTCTCCTGGGCCTGGCAACACTCCACTTTGGCCTGGATTTCCACCTAAACGGGTGGTCAGGACTAGTCCACCCTGATCAATCGGCTGCGCTGTCCCGTCAGAGGGTCAGCTGGACGAGTCTCTGGGGTAGGATGGAGTGTGCAAACACCTCACCTTCCTGGGGGCTATATCTCTTGAGTAGCCCTGGCGCTAAGGTAGCGTCCCCAACGTTGCGGGCTCCATGGCGGGTGGGGAGCTCTGAGGGATGAAAAGGTATGTTTCTTCCACATGGAAAATTTAAATTTAAAAGCAACCACAGCTGAGTTATCGGCTACAACGCAGACGGGAGTGTCCGAACAGGACGCCCCATCTACCAAGATGGAGGTATCCCAACAGGACACCCCGTCCAAACAGGTGGGAGCAGACTCTGTAGTCACCCCATCTCAACAGTCCAATCAGGACAAAATCCAGGCTGATACCGACAGTAGACCACTTCCTAAACGATGGAAGAAGAAATCTGTGGGGCGGAAGCCAGAAGAAGGAGGAAAGCCCGCCTAGAGGATGAGGTTAACACCCTCACCTCAGGGCAAGGGCCCAGCCGCATCACCACCGCACATGAAAGGGCTAGGCTCTCGAAGCCGCCCACTTATGGCGGTGACAAAAAGAAACAGCAGCAACAGTATAAGGGGAACACCTTTTCTGAAGCTGCAAAAAAACGAATGAGGTCTCAGGACTCTCAGCCCTCACCCACACACAAACAGGGAAAGAGGGCGAAGTCCTCCGTACCACAACAAAGCTCGAGTCGGGTGGGGGATGTCACCTACAAAGAGGCTGCCGAAAGGCACCTCCGAGTGGCAGTGATAGACCGTCTGAACCCACTGGGCAAACTAAACGAGCCTCAAGTGGCAATGATAGAGAAAAGCCTAACGGCTGCTCTTGACAATTGCATCGCAGAGGCTAAACCAGCACCTATCTTTGGCGGGTTCTATCACGCAGGCGAGATCCTAAGGATCATTTGCGGGGACCAGAGCTCGCTAGAATGGCTGCGAGTAACGATCGCAAACCTCCCACCTCTGTGGGAGGGAGCGAAATTAGATGTGGTCCAGGTGGACGACCTACCAAGGCTGACTAAAGTCACCCTGTGGGTTCCCGGGGAACCGGAGCCCACGGAGACTGTGATAAGGCGCCTTGCGGCTCAAAACCCCTGGGCCAAACCCAAAGAATGGTGTGTCTTCCTGGACGCTGACAAGGATGAACCGAGAGGCAAACTCCTTGTGTTTGGCGTTGGTAAAGAAGACAGTGCCGCCATGAAAAGCAAGGGAGAGAAGTTGAACTACAAGTTCACCTCTCTAAAAGCAAAGATGCAGAAATTTGAAGACGAAACTGCATCTAAAACATCAGTTCCGACCGCTCCAATGGTGACGGACGCAAGTCCGGAAACAGGAGCCGAGGAAACGACAGAGCAGTGAGCTCCCCCAAGGAAAGCCAAATGGCTTCCCTAGAAGGGTGGAACCTACTGCAAATCAACCTTCAACATTGTCGGGAGGCAGTTGCAACCCTATGCCGCCACCTAGACAATAACAAGGATACAATCGCTCTAATTCAAGAGCCATGGTTAGTGAAATCCGCTATAAAAGGATTCACAAAATTAAAAGGTACTCTTTTTACAGGTAGTTCCACCAAGAAAACTAGGACGTGTATCTACACACCTGGCAATATACAGGCCAACCTCTTGCCGCAGCACAGTGACTGTGATTTGACAGCGGTCCGAATAAGCTGCGACTTTGGGAATGGCCAAGAAGATGTTATTCTGGCATCTGCATACTTCCCAATAGACTCTCCGGAGTCACCACCTCCTCAAAGGATGGTGGACCTGGTGAACTATTGCGAACAAAAGAAGACACACCTCATTGTCGGATGCGACTCCAACTCCCACCATCCTGCGTGGGGAAGCGGCGATTGCAACAAACGAGGTGAGTCACTATTTGAATACATTATGAGTACCACTTTAGTAATTCTTAATCGAGGGGATGCTCCCACGTTTTACGTGTCACCCCACCGCAACTCGGTAATCGATATCACCGTAGCGTCATTAAGTATTTCAAATTATTTATGTGACTGGCATGTGTCCGATCAACTGACAATGTCAGACCACAAATGGATCTGCTTTAAACTAAAAGCAAAAACAATAGAACCCCAACAGTACAGAAACCCGAGGAGCGTCGACAGGCTGGACTTCATGAATCACCTGTCGGCATCATGGGGAGCGGAAGAACTGAAGGGAACTTCTATTAAAAATGAACTATTAACCACTATGGAGATTGAGAAATATGCTAACAAGCTTCAAAACTCTCTCACAAACGCATACGAGCTCTCCTGTCCATTAAGAACAGCTGGACTACGGGGTCGGGCAACACCGTGGTGGTGCTCAGAACTCGACCAGCTGAGAAGATCGACAAGGAAACTCTACAATAAAGCGCACAATTCCAAAAGTCACTCCGACTGGGCAGCGTTTAAATCGCGACAGTTGGAGTACAAGAGAACAATACGCAAAAAACAACGTGAGTCGTGGAGAGCCTTCTGCAGTAACGTGGAGACAACTACTGCAGCGGCCAGACTAAAAAAGGTCATGGCTAAAGACCCATACCAGCAGCCAGGCAGTCTATACCGCGAGGATGGATCTTACACGGAAACCCTCTCGCAGACTGCCGAAATACTGCTACACACACACTTCCCTGACAGTGAAATAATCTCAGATTTCGACTGGTCTGGCGTAAAAACCCAGCCACCGATTGCGACAGATTGGGAAGTTGCAAGGAAGGTCGTTGATGAGACAAAAATATCATGGGCTATTAAAACATTTGGTCCCTTTAAATCGCCTGGGCTTGATGGAGTGTTCCCGGCCCTCCTCCAGTGGGGTCTGGAGCACATAATCTGTCACCTGGTGCAGGTTTTCAGGGCGTGCATTGCGCACGGATACATACCAAATGAATGGCGCAAGGTCAAAGTTATCTTCATACCCAAGCCAGGCAGAAGCGACTACTCCCTGGCTAAATCCTTTAGGCCAATAAGTTTGACTTCGTTTTTCCTTAAAACGCTAGAAAAACTGTGCGATAGATACATTCGCGACACGGCTCTTGCTCAAAGACCGCTACACGCGAATCAACATGCATACACTCCGGGGAGATCGACTGAAACGGCGCTTCACAAAGTAGTGGAGCACGTAGAAAGAGCGCTGGACTATAAAGAGCCCACCCTAGGAGCGTTTATCGATATCGAAGGAGCCTTCGACAAGGCTACCTTCAATAGTATAAATTCAGCACTACGCCGATTCGGGGTTCCCACAACCATTGCAAAATGGATCAGTTTTATACTGAAGTGGAGAGCCGTAGAGGTGAGTGTTGGAGATATAAAAGTTAAAGGCATTGTTGTTAAGGGCTGCCCCCAAGGTGGAGTACTCTCCCCACTGCTATGGAATATGGTAGTGGACGGCCTTATCCAATGCCTAAATGAGAAAGGATTTTATACCATAGGCTACGCAGATGATATTACCATACTGCTTACTGGGAAATTTGAGAGCATAGTATGCATGCAAATGCAAAATGCTCTCAATATACTAGAGAACTGGTGTAACGAGCACTCTCTGTCGGTTAATCCGACTAAGACGGAGCTGGTTCTATTCACCAATAAAAGAAAACTACAGAGCATGAGAATGCCTAGTTTAATGGGAACTCCCCTGAAACTAGCAGATGAGGTCAAGTATCTGGGTATAACACTTGATAAAAAGCTTAATTGGGGGAAACATCTACAAATCAAGCTCAGGAAAGCGGGAATGGCTTTCTGGCAGTGCCGCAGGGCAGTGGGACAGTCCTGGGGTCTTTCCCCTAGGATCACCCTATGGCTCTACACTGCTATCGTCAGACCCATGTTCTGTTACGGACCGCTTGTCTGGTGGCCCAGAACCAGGCAGGTGACAACAGCAGCCTCCTTGCACCGGCTCCAGAGAGTAATCTGTCTGGCCGTAACTGGGGTGATGCGAACAGCTCCAACTGCGGCGCTGGAGTCTCTTCTCTGCCTCCCTCCACTTGATCTTCATGTGCAGGAGATGGCGGTCAGGGCTGCTCTCAGACTAAGCGGCTGGCAGCTATGGAAAGACAGGGGAAAAACTGTGGGGCACATGCGGATTCTAGAGGACTACTCTGCAAGAGTACCTCTTTTGCGCCTTGAGCCCGACAGAATTCACCCTAAATACATATTCAACAGGAAATATAACATCCTGCTGGAACCAACAGAAACCTACGATTACGACATATGTCTGTTCTCGGATGGATCCAAAAATAATGTTGGCTCAGGTGCAGGAATATCTTCCGCTGAGCTTGAGACAAACATGAGCATACCGGTGGGCAAGTATGCCTCGGTCTTCCAGGCTGAACTTATGGGCATACTGCACTGCGCAAGAATAGTTAAGGACAAATGCATCCGCAACAAAAATATACGAATATCCACAGACGTAGAGCTGCCCTTATGGCACTTAGGAGCCACAGGGTCACCTCCGGTCTGCTGCTCGAATGTATGCAGACACTGAATGAGATATCAACTCCAAACAATGACCTTACCCTTCACTGGGTTAAAGGACACCAAGGAAACGAGGGTAACGAAAGAGCAGATTCGCTGGCGAAAAACGGTTCAAACAGCCTTCCCTGCGGCCCCGAGCCGATGATCGCACCATCTATAAAAATCTTTGATACTCTTCTAAAACAACATATCCTAAATCTGCACTCCCGCAGATGGGAAAAAGAGACGGAATGCAGACAAGCAAGGGCGGCCATAAAAGCACCCTCAAGGAAGCATTCCAAATTCTATCTGGAATTATCCAGAGTCAATCTACGGGCAATTGCAGGGATATTAACTGGACACTGCAGATTAAACAAACATCTAAACACATTGGGCATCGTAGATAGCCCGGTGTGCCGAGGATGCAACGAAGCAGATGAAACAGCTGAACATGTGCTCTGTCACTGCCCAGCTTTATCGTCAAAAAGAGATTCCATGTTGGGGGACTTCTGGCCCAGCATGGCCAGAATCAGCGAAACCCCGCCCGCCAGGATTCTTGAGTTCATCATCCGGTTGGGGTGGCTTGAGGAGTGATGGGACGGGGTCGCTGCAACGGAGGTAGTACGATGGGCCCGATTAAGTGGCCTAAGTGCGTGCGAGGTGTAAACCTTGCCCTCCATACCATAATCCAGAATCCAGAATCCAGTTGTTGCTGTTATAATTGGTAAAGAATTTGGAAAATTGTTGTATTTAGGGGTAAAAACAAATATTGCTCTGTTTGTACAAGAGTAGAGTCTGTTTGTACATTCCCGGAGATATGACATTTTCATTTTTTTATTGTGGTAGCCTTGGCAAAGATTTCTCTGCCAAAACCTTATTTTAACCACTAGAGCCTACAAGACACACGTCCAAAAAGTTTGAATGCCATCGACATAGAAATGCCGAAAAAAATCGAAGGACAAGGATTTTTTTTAAGTATTCACAAAAAAATTAATTATTTTTTTTCATATTGCATTCCTGATTTTTATAAAAGGGTTCCATATGCTGTGAAGTCCTTTGAGGGCAATGTTCCTACATACCGAATTCGGTTGACATCCTTTTAGGATTTCAGGAATTATTTACTCTTGAAGTTTTAACTTTGACAGCTTGTAATTTTTGACAGATGACAGGTAGAAAGTTCATTTCATCTATTCTGGATATAGCTTTTCAAGGCCTTTAAAATAACCTATCGCAAGACAAAATCGCTTTTAAAAATTTTATATCATTTTCTTGTAGTGGCACTCCTGATTGATAGATCGCGACGAAAACCTTATTTTCACTTTTCTACTGTAAACTCTACTACTATACCAAATTTGGTCCTGATTGGTTGGATGGTTCAGGAATAAATCCAGGAACAAAATCTGGCGACCGACCGCCCGACACAGAAATTTATTTTTTATTTTTTGCAGATCTTTACGTTTCTGGATACCGTGATCTCGAAAATGTAAAATAAAAGATTGAAATTTTTTTTCGATTACCATACCTCTAATTTTTTTGATTGATTGGAGGTAAAAATGAAGCCATTAAAGAACATGATTGTTTTAAAAACTGGGAAAAATCGTCTTCTGCTATGGAGCCCGCAATACTGGTAGAGGGATTTAATAATCGCATAGAAACGCACAAACTGAAATATACCAGTAAAAAATATAGAGTAAAATTTTTACATTAAAATACACTAGCTTGTGTTTATATAGGTCCACTCAATTTAGTGTACATTTTTACACTAACAATTTTAATTAAGTGTAGTGTAATGAGTTCACTAAAGTTAGTTAAAATGTTAACCTTATTTAGAGTACACTGAACAAAATTTAGTGTTAAATAAAATTAAAAATAGAAATTAATTTACACTATTTTAGGCATACGTTAAAATACACTAAATAGGTTAAAAAAACTTAATGTAATGTGAAAATTTCTTTATTTATAGTATCTAGTAACATTTAAATTGCTAGTGTGTTTTGAAAACATTTAAATATAGTTTTCACCCAATTAACTCAACGTATATTAATAAAAACATAACATTTAAAGACAAAAATTCAAAACAATTTAAGGATGTCGGAATTTCCGCCTTTAAACGTAATTTTTTTAATTTTCGACGAATTAATTGGATAAAACAATACGTTAAAGATACATACTCGATAATATTTCAGTGCAATTTCGCAATCCGCAATAGTTGGTTGCTCTTGCCCCTTATCTAAAAAAAATTATTAATAATCTATGTATATGAAAAAATATTAAGTTCAATACTACCACTTGATTTCGCTTCTACCATTTAAATTTTCCATTGGCTTTGTAATAATATAATTTTTATTTTGTATACTTGTTCAAATAATTCTTCGAAATGTACATTTGTAATCCGGGATATAATTCTCCTAATTCTTCACTGCAATTCATAATTTATTAAAGACAATAACACTTACAATCCACGAATTACTATTTAGAAATCTTTCGTCCACACTTCACGTTGTACCCATTTCTAAAAATTATTTAATAAAATGTGTATTTTTTAAATATTATAATCTAACCTTGTAAAAATAGATCATATAAACAGGAGTTTAGCGTTTTCTGGAAACGGAACTTCAAATATCTTTTTGTTTAAAAAAATTTCCAACGTTACTGTACTAAGTTGCTGGTTAAACTAACAAGCAATATCACTTATCAGCAATACTAAGCAATATTTTTATTTATACCCCGACTATCAGGAGCCTATATAATATGTACGTCATTCTTTCTGCGAATTCTATGTTTGAATAAATATTTGATACATGACACCTAACCG
The DNA here is from genome assembly GCA_963170105.1 of Cantharis lateralis. NCBI lineage: Eukaryota > Metazoa > Arthropoda > Insecta > Coleoptera > Cantharidae > Cantharis > Cantharis lateralis. The sequence continues at coordinate 20,619,472 of OY720629.1, forward strand.
ACAAACACTATTTAAGAAAGAAATTTACTCTTCATTGTGCTAATTTTACCTTCGAGTTAAATTCCATCTATATAGAGAAGGTTTAGTGTTAAAAATAAACTAATGTATAGTTTAACACAAAAAATTAACACTAATTTATTTACCAACTACACTAAACATTTTACACGACAAAATTTATTACTGTGAAATATATTGGTGATGGCGATTCAACTGTATATTCAGAGGTTAGGAAGAAAGTTGTATATGGTAATGAGGTGGTTAAAATAGAATGTACAAACCATTGCATAAAGAATTATGGAAAGCAATAAATTATACAAAATTAAAAACGATACCAAAAGTGTTTCTTTGAGTTGTAGAAGAATGTTAAAGAAGATTTGAGAAATTCTGTGAACCACGTATTTGGTACGTAAGTTTTGCAGCAAGATTTAATATGGGCAAGCGTCTTAATTTAGTTCAAAGGGATTCTTTTCAAATTCGAGCTTATCTAGCGGGTTTGAAGTTTAACGGCGGTCATTTATACCATAACGAATCCTGGAATAAAATCTTTGTTGGCAGGACCGGTAAAATCTTAAATAAATTTATGAAACAAAGAGATAGTGCTTGTAAAAGAAAACGAAATCCTACAGATCGACGAAAAGCTAGTAAAAAATTTAAATTGAATAAGGAAAACGTAGATTATCGTAGTAACATAGAAGAAGTCTTCATAGATGAAAAAGCTTTAGAAATTGAAATAAATGCGTTAATACTTCGTTTGAAGATTACATCGTCAGAAATTGAGGAACTCCATAAAAAACCAAAAAAACAGTTCGACTCGATAGAATTCATTCAAGCTAGAAAGAACCGACTAACAGCTTCTAAATTTGGAGCAGTAATAAAACGAAGACCAGCTACTTCATGTAATTCATTAGTTAGATCAATTTTAAATTGTAATTCGGTAAACACAGATGCTACTAGATATGGGAAAAATAAGGAACCGGTAGTCATAAAGAAATTTGAAGAACAGGTAGGCTGCAAAGTGAGTCGCACAGGTTTACACATACACGAAGAGACGGTTTTCTTGGGGGCTTCTCCTGATGGAATAATAAATGCTGATGAAATAGTGGAAGTGAAATGTCTCTATAAAGTAGCTTCTTTAAAACTTGCTTTACGACAAGCCGTGGAAAACAAAAAAGTCCCTTGTTTAAAAATAGATGAGACTGGCAAAATCGCATTAATTAGATCCCACGATTATTTCTTCCAAATTCAGGGGCAGCTCGCAATCGCTAAAAAGAAGAAATGTTACTTTATGGTGTACTCGGGAGATCATAATGATTTATTTATTGAAGAAATATATTTTGATGAAGGAATTTGGTTAGATATGCTACCAAAATTAATTAAATTTTATAAAGAATGTTTAATAAATTCAAACAATAAAAATTATTAATAACAAGTTTTATAGTTTGAATTTATTATTATTTTTCACAAGTTACGATAATTAATTAATTAAAGAATGTTTAGCTCCTGAAATAATTAATAATATTTTATTCACAATCAGTTAGTAATCGACACATTCCTGACTTTTAATAAGTTGGGAAGCAGTATATTATTTACTTTTACTGCTAACCAATCAGGAAGCTTGTTTGTTTTACTTCCCAACCTTAGGTCGGGAAGTGATCACTTCCCGCCCTGCAATGTCGCATTGTCGGTGGCTCAAAAAGGAACCAACAAAAAATGTGCGTCAAACTAGTTAAGGTTATGTCAAGTGTCAAGAAAATTCTTAGCTTTCATCATAATGATAATCTAATCTACTTATTATTATCAAAAATTACTTAAGCACAAATATGAAGAAATGGAAACAAAGTAAATGCTTTGCCAATAATATAATTATTGCCAGTTTAATACAAAGCAAATTTTTTGTTTGACATAAATAGCAATTTGTTTATATTTTATACCAACTAGATAAACTGTTTTTTATTTAAATAAATGAAATTGAATTGGATTTCAACAAGGAAAGCTAATAATTTGTTATTTGCAAACTGATTGTGAATAAAATAGTATACATACCTCGGTGTCAGGCTTCATTCCAGCGTCGCGCTTACAGTTGACTTCGGCGCTTCGCACCTCAGTCAACTAACTTAGCGCTCCGCAGTAATGAAGCATTTTCCACCTCGGCACGTAATATACTATTGTTTGGATTGTTACATTATTTGTTTTGAATTTCCTTAGATTATCCTTGGTAGTCCCTCTAGGGATATTTTCTCAGATAGTATCCTTGAGAGAGAATCCCTGCAATTTACAATACGGCACATGTTTTTTGATAAGTATTTTTTATTAAAAATTTGAATTAATTGGTAAGTGCTTCAATCCTTATTCTGCAACTGAACAAACCATGCATAAGGCATAAGTCAGCGACAAACCTTCTATCAGCCAACGATTTTGAGTTGCAAAATTCAAGGTACCCATCTGTTACCCCGTTATTTTTTGGGCTTTTTGTTGCCCGGCAGCTGAGCGGAAGATAGAAAAAGGAACTACACAATAATTACAACACATAAAATAAAATAATATATAATTCCCATATAAAAACACAATATACACAAAAGTTAAGTCTTGCATGCAACAATATAGTCCTTATAGTTAGATAGGTTGATAGATCAAAAATCACAAATCTTACTATTTTTAATGTTCGTTTATAAGTCTTAAACACACTATTTTTTTGCATAGATTGCATATATCGTAGATAAAACATTATTTTCTTAATTTCAACGAAGTAACCCCTGTTAAGATGTTCATCCAAAACTAACTCCACTATTGCAAAAAGATACTTTTTGTAATCATCTATGATAGTTAGATTTTCCAAATAATAGATATTAAATTTCCAAATAGTATTATAAATTTCCAAATATTCCAAATAGTATTATAAATTTCCAAATATTCCACAATTTATTTCAGAAAATATAATTAACTGAATATAACGTAATTAGGTATTCCCAAATAACAGATTAATCTCTGATAAGAACAGATTTACAGAAACACTCTTGTGAGTGAAAAACGGAACTTAATTTGAACGTCTTGTTCCTTTTGTAGTTGGAACGCTAGTCCCTGAACGTACCACCCAACAGTAGCAAAACGACTTCTACTAAAACTCAATTTAAAATCTACCAGAAATCTACCAGATGTAGTTAAACACACGCGGACGCGGAATAATTACTATAAATATTTTAATGATTTTCATTAGAAGTAAAAACGTAGATAATGCTCCATTGCTAACTGCTAACTTTTAAATCGTTTATTGTTACAGCCAAAGTAAATGCTATGAAACTGAACTTTTCGGAAGTGTAGATAAAGATAAAGCAATTTTTAAATTCTTAAAACATGAAACCAGTGAATTGAATAATTTATAGGTAGTTAAATTACTTACCAAAAATTCAACAACTCGCGAACTTAACTGAGTAAAATCAAAATAACGACTATCTAAATGTCTAAATCTAAACTAGGTAGGAGTAAGGAAGCAAGTGCATGATCTTTCACACTTCTAAGAAAAAGAAATAATAAAATATACATTAGAATCAAAGTTAATCATACAACATAAGTCAGTTGCAACGTGATATCACAGCAGTCAGCAGGAGCAAGTGATATGATATATTATCCTTTAGTAGGTACATTGTATTGTGCTGCTGCCGTCGGGTCTCTTCAGCTTTCGGCGGAAAAAATATTTAGGCGCGTGGGTTGGAATTTTTGGAAACCTTTGCATAATAAATTTTTTATGCAATTCATTGATTCGTAAAATTCTACTAGAACTGTTACTAAACATGATGGCATTCTACTAGAATTTCTACTATCCCACCAGACGGAAATTTTAACTACCAAATGGGCCCTGAATCTACCAGATTTAGTAGAAAATCTACTAAATTGGCAACACTGACCACGAGTAACCAACCCCTCCTAAAACGTACCACCACTTGCAAAGTCTTGCAAGTAAATTCCTGGCTTATCGCGGCAATATTTTAATCCAGGGACCCTCAAACTTTTAAAATAGAAAAAATTTAAATTTAAAAAATTAATAGATTGTTGAACGCAACACATCATCGAAAAAGTCTTCTATCCAAAGTCCACGTTTCAAGTGCAGATATTTAAAAAATTTGTGTTGAACTTTCTCAAGTTGAGTCCAAACACACGACGCATACTCTAGTTGGGACCGTACAAGAGCATAGTACAATAACTTGATTGTGTCAGCAAAGAAATGATCTGATTGACGTCGAATAAATCCTAGCTTACGATAAGCTTTTCCACATATATTCAGAATGTGATTCCTGAATGACAGGTAATTTTTATTGAAAAAAGTAAAAGTGACCCAAAGGTAAAACCTAGTGACCTTTCAAGACATGGCAATTCCATATTTTTTTAATCAAAATTTTATAAGATGCTAACTTCACGGAGGTCACACATAATATAAATGTTTGTAGTACTTATGCATTGCATTAGATACATATTTTTCATCCTATCCTTTCTTCTGCAATCCGAACATTTTTCTATAATCCGTACATTTTACTAGTTGTTCGGATTATAACTATTTGTGCGGACTACTGAGGTTTTCTTTTTTTGTTCGGATTACTGGATGGTCGGATTATGGTGTGTTCGGATTACCGAGACTGCACTGTATATCAAATAGGAACAAGTTTCGGAGTCTTTTAATAACTCCATCTTATTTTTTGTGATCTTTTCTTAGTTTATTGCGCAGAAGATTAAGCTATTAATAGCTCCAAAACTTGTTTGCTTAATAAAAATACTTTGAAATAAAGAACTCTTTTGCTATTTTTTCATTTAAAAATAATTTCAGTTATTATGGCTTAATTACGGTATATTATAATTTCGACAATCTGATTAATCTTAGATGTTGTAATGACACAGTACATCCATTCCACTGTTTAAATAATTGACAATCTGTAGCATTCATAATGTTCGGTATTTCTAAAATAAAAGAAACTAATGAATTTTTTATATGGGCAAATATAAGTGTCTACCTAATCCACAAGTGTTGTATTCTTCTATCTCTTGCTTTATAGTCATTTTAATTATATCTTCTCTATTTGCATGTTGTCTACTTTTACGATTACCAACACAGTGTTTAATTGAAATTTGTTGTAATTCTTCCTTAAATCGATCAAGATATCTAAAAAATAAAATTTACTGTGTTTAAACTTCAACCTACAATCGATACAACCTTTCTATTAACTGTTTAGTTTGTGTAGTTGTATATTTATCACAACTATGATCCATGTTCTCCAAAAACCATTGCATCTTTGTAGCAAGCACAGTCCATTTCACATTTTGAAATTCTTGACGTGACGTAGCCCTAGATTTAAAAAAAATAGCAATGTAAATTATAATTAACACATTAATGTACTAAATAATATATGAGGCCGTGAGAGCAAAAGTGGTGTTATTTTCTTTAAGATATTCAAACTTTTAATTTCTCCACATTTTAAAAATATTACTGGTAAATTTATTATTAGCCTTTTATACACCAATGTCGGCTTAAATGGTTGTATTAATAACATTTTACTTCAAACATATTACTGATATTACTAAGAGAGAGGCATAACACTAAAAAACCCAATAATGACAATTTGAGGGTTACACCACTTTTGCTCTCACGGCCTTATTATGGTTGTGTGTTCTTACTTTTTGGCTTTTTTAACTAATGCTTTCGTTTTTCTGCTATTAGGATGTTTACAATTTGACAACTCCTTTTGTAAATTGCGCTATAAAACTATAGTTAAAAGTTTTATCCAGATTATCTTACAGCAAATGTACTTACGATTTTCATTTCACTGAACTTTAAAATTTTAGTGGTTTTCAAAAAATATATTTTTATTAAGATCGTGCAAAAATTAACACCACATATAATAATTTATTAATAATCACGTTTTAATCTTCGACCATTTAATGGTCGAAGGTTTTAATCGGTAACCTAACCTCTAATTTTTATTGTAATAAAAACAGGTCCGTATCAGCAGAGTAAAGAGACAGACGAGACGTAGAATATCGAATCGAATATCGTCGGTGCCGTAGCAATACCAAGTAAGTCAAAATAGACAAGTTTTCAGGAGAGTGAAAAAACCATTTTTATAAGTATAGATATATTTATTAATAAAATAAATGAATATTTGTTGCATCACTACCCAGGATTAATACAAATTTCATGGTTTTTAGTATAAATTGTAGTCAGTTTATTTTTAAATCGATTTACGTGGTTTTGCCAACACAAAATTTGAGAAAATTTGAACTTAAGTGTTATTGTTTCTATTTACATGTTATAATGTACATAAATTTCTATTATAAATTGTCATAACTGAATGACGTAATAAGGCAATAACACATAAATAATTTTAATTCTTAAATAAGGTAAGCAATAAAACATTTTCTGAAGACAAAAATAAACAAAATTTATTAAAGTAAGTATTGCTGTGGTTACATTAGAAAATTAAAAACGAAATAAAAAACATTCTAAAAGAATATAAATAACCAAAAATAATTCTCATAACACAATGTTAAGTTCTTATAATATTATCTTCTTCTTCCTGTCTTTAAGATTTTCCTCATGGGGCAGTGAATCATAATATTGATGTGTATCTAGAGGTAAAACTTTCTTTAAAGTCTGTAAACTTTCCCACTTTGTATAAGAAAGTTTTATTTTATTTTTATAGAGTGGTAATTTTGGTAAACCGACAGTAGCAGAACGTTTTCTTCTAGGCAGTAGTTGATAGATGTCATCAAAATCTAACTTGAACTGTATATCACCATCATGGTATCGTATTGCACGAATATCCTTAACTTCTGGAGCATTTTTCCCATTACCAGGCCTTATTGAATCATAGAAAAGAAAAGTTTTATCTGCATAATTGATGAAAAAATCGTGACTTAATAGTTCGACTTCATAAGGAGAAGGTCTTTTTCTTGCTTCTTTGCATAATCTAAAATAATCAGACGGTAAGTAAATTTCTTTATTTATTTTTCTTTCGGTTAACATGGAGCCCCTAAGAGGTAATTTGTTTAACTCTAGGTATATAACATACATTCATTTATTTATTTATTATTAACATAGTATTTATTTTGTTTAATTTAATTGCCCAGATCTGTTCAATATTATGGATATGGATATTGACATTGTTCAAAGCTGTGAAACATTGGAGCCTGAAGAACATGGCATTGAAATTATGGGTAATAACTTGTTTTTGAAATTAGATTTTTGATATAACATTTTAATATTAAAACAATTTAGATAATGTTCAGTTACAATTGAAAGACGCATTAGCAAGTATAGTTGAATCCAAGGAATCTACGTATGCAAATATTGGTAATGTAATTATTTGTGATATGAAATTAATCGTAATAAAATGTTAATATATCTTTAGATAATGGCGAGTTACAACTGATTAGCGAATCAGCAGACATCGTTGAATCTTTTATTGAGAAGAATATAGATATGTCTTCTGAACAGGATATATCCACCGAACAAGAAAAGAAAGAAGCAATGCACTGTAGAAAGAGACACAGTAAAGAAAAGAGAATGTTTCAAATACGGTGAATTAAGACAAAAAAGGAAAATATCAAAAACTTGTGCTTCTAAGTTTTGTATTAAAAGTGTAAAACGAAACTGCAATAAAATATCAGAAGAGGAGCGACAGACAATCTTTCGACAATTTTGGCAACTTCATGGCCAGAAAAAAAAAATTTTGTCAATAGGCTAATTGATAAAATACCCAAAGCTACTTCAAATGCTATTGAAAATTCAAATCGTAGGGCGATATCGTTTAAATACTTCCTCATGCATTCAGAAGAAAAGTTAGAAGTATGTAAACAAATGTTTTTGGGCACCTTGGCGTTAAAAGAGTGGATGGTGCACAATGTTAGAACTTCTTAACAATTTTGGCATGCAAGTTCTATTTTAAATTCCGCAGTATTTTTCGTTGCGTATGAATTTGAATAAAAAAATAATCCTACCTTAAAATTTTAATCTCAAATATTCCTTCACTATATTTAATTTTATACTGTCTTTCACTTATAATTACGCGCGTCGCTTTATTTGTCTTTTACACCTATTTGTCCTAAGTCACTTCCCGTTACCGTTTTTCACTAAATTTTTCCAATTTGATCTTTCAACTTTTTAACACACACTTCTTTACGCCGTCTACCCCATATTCTTACTATCGTTTCTTTTACAAAAAAGTTTTTGTTTTTCCCGTCTTTCCCCGTCTCTTTTAAAACCAGCCTCTACCCGATTACACATACCACTCTTAATTTTTATTGCTATTGTTCATTCAAAACTATTAATTATTTTTAACCTTTTTAAACTACAACTATAAACTTAACATTTAACTATATGTAACACACAAGTGGGTAAAACATGGATTGGTTATTAAGCAGACAATCGAGAAACAATCCAAAGCTATTAAAGAAAAGCTTGAATATTTCGACAAATGGCTCAAGTTGATACCAAAATTGCCCTCACACTATTGTAGAAAAAGTACAAGCAAAATTTACTTAGAGGGTGATTTTAAAAAAAAAATTAGACTTTTTTAAAGTTTATTCAGACTGGTGCTTTGAAACTAAAATTGAGCCATTTGGAAAAACTAAATTTATGCAATTAATCAAAAACCGTAACGTAAGTATATTTCGTCCACGTAAGGACCAGTGCGATACATGCATAGCATTGAAAAATAAAAGTGGAGTTGTATCTCTTGAAGAATATGAACGCCATATCATCTCAAAGGATCGTGCCAGAAATGAAAAGGAAGATGATAAAAATGAAGCACTTCTGGGCAAAAAAATAGTCCCAACGATGGACTTGCAAGCGGTGCAATTATGTCCTAAACTAGAAGCAAGCAAGTTGTATTATGCTCAAAAATTGAAGGTACACAATTTTACCATTTTTGACCTTTCTTCAAAACAAACAACTTGCTATTGGTAGGATGAAAGTGAAGGAGAAATTAGTTCTTCAATATTTACATCCATTATAATAAGGCACTTACAACAATATTGCTGCAATTTAGAACCCAAGATTCCCATTGTTTTATGGTCTGATGGTTGTGGTTATCAGAACAGGAATGCTGTTCTTGCAAACGCTTTAATGCAGTTTGCCACTATACATGATTTAGAAGGGGGTCGGTCGATGTTTTAAGAGCTCGAATTTCGCCGAAATTTTTGCACTGAGTGGTAGGTAATGGTCTATATAGTAGATATAAATAATAAAATTTGCGGATGGTCCAGGGGGCTTATTCTGTAACTTTTGAGATATCTCTTTTCGGTGCACTGTCTCGTTTGATGCACTTGTGCATTGTCTCTTTCAAACAGAGACAGTACCTCTATAGATTAACGTAACTCTATGGGAGAAACATAACCTCCCAAGTAAGATCATTTGACGTTTTTATTTAAGAGTGAGGTTAAATTAAAAGGAAAAGGTTAAAGTTACGGCAAAGGTAACTTTAGGAAGTGGTTAACAGTCACAGAATAGAATATAAAAACCTACTTTTTTCCGGCAAACTTAACTTTCAGGAAGTGGTCAAGTTACGAGACGCAGATTTGAAATTTAATAAATTATGATTTATTTTAATTTATTTACATTAATTTTTGTAAATTAATTGCACAATTTTATATTATGTACAGTGACTAATAAAAATATTCGGACACTCCTATGTTCCCAATGTAAATTGAACATTTTGAAGCCGTTTTTTGTCATATAAAAATCAGTTTTACAAAATAACTTTTTAGATATTTTTTGTTGAAAATTTTATTGCCTTTAATTTTGTTTTTATACATTTTTTTAGTTTGTCTTGCCATTTCTGATTGATGGCGACTTAAACATGACTCTGTAAAATACAAAAATTATTGTCGTCTATATCTCGGAAACGGTGCAACGAAATAAAAAACTGAATAGACATGTTTTTCTTATAAATTTTATTCTCTACATTTTTGTTTATATACATTTTTCTAATTTATCAAACCGTTTCCAAGATAATAGATGACAATATTTTTTGCATTTTACAGAGTCTTGTTTAAGTCGATGTCAGTCAGAAACGGCGCGACAAAATAGAAAAATATATATAAAAAAAATTTAAGGCAATGGAATTTTCAACAAAAAATGTCCAGAAAGTTTTGCTCTAAAATTAATTTCTATATGACAAAAAATTGCTTCGAAATATTCAATTTACATTGGTAACATAGGAGTGTTCGAATATTTTTGTTAGTCACTGTAACTAATTCTGTAATCCAGAGTTTTGTTTTTTCCGTTCAAAAATTAAACATATATTTTTAAATTTTAAAAAATTTTATAAGTAAATAAATTTAAAATTTTTTTGTGCTTTCGTGTTGTGTTTTTAACTATAGGTATTAGGATGTTTTATTATTTACGAAAAAATATATAAATTCTCATGCAAAAAATACTGTCACTTCAAAATTTTTAGAGAAAGCATACATAATTATTATGAAAATGTTGATCAAGTATGATTATAAATTAAATTATTTATTTACGTATATTTTAATTCATTTAAATTGTGAAGTTATAATAAAAATCGACTTAAAAAATATACAAATTAAATTAATTAATTTATTTATCAAAAAGATATAAATTTTCATATTTTATTTTTATTAATAAGTTAATAAAAGAAATTTGGACTTATCAATTAAATAAAATTATTTAAGTTGAAAAAATATTATATTTTGGCGCAAATTATTTTTTATAATATAAATTAAATTGATATTATTACTCAATCTTTTACAATAATCTGTATTTTAACCATTAAAATAACCTCAAAGGATGTAAAATAATGTGAAAATAGTGAACAAATTTGAAAAAAGTACTATCTCTTTCAAAAGAGAGACCTACGTAGGTGTCTCAAATTATCGCAGTAAAAGACCCATAAAAGAGATAGAACTTTTAGCGGAACTGTACTAAAAGTGCATTTTTAGTACAGTCAAAACCCTAGATTTGAAAAATGACAGTTCAAAAGAGAGATTGTAGTGTCAAATCAAGCCCCCACTACCAAAAGTGCACTGTCTCAAAGTTACAGAATACGTAAAAAACCAAAAGTGGTATCTCAAATCGACATCATAGAACTTGAAAATATAGAAAAAGAGATAGCGAGACTGCAAAAGAGATATCTCAAAAGTTACAGAATAAGCCCCCAGTAGTTTTTCCAAAATTAACGAAAATCCTGGATCCGAGATTGCCGTGTTTGTGCATGTCAAAACCGACTTTCCGCCAACTCTCGCTCGGCTCCGCCTCGCTTCGAGCGCTCCGAGCCGTTTTGACAAGCACTAAAAAAACTAAAAACATCCCCCGTAGAGCACGGGCCTCGAATAAATGACGAAATTCGAAGGCTGGGATCCTAGATTAACCAATGTCAGGGGCAGGGAAAACCTACCCTCCGCTCGCCCTTCGGGCGGCTCCGGGCGGTTTTCTCAACCCCTGTGTGAATTGTTACAAACGCCGTTTTGCAAATGCACTCTAAAATGCAGTAACTAGAACGATGTTATCACTCCAACGGCATGGACTTGACTGAACACGCTCTATCCCCACCTAAGCGTAGCGGAGTGACAATGCGAGGCATTTGGTGCCGTAGGCACCTTAATCTTCTTCATCTGGTGTCTGCAGTTTTGGCAATGAGGTTAAGAAAACAAGTAAAATACGCTGACGCGGTTTCCCACGTTGATCTGTGAGGCTTGGTAACAAAAATTGGAAATCTATTTTCCCCGTCTGGATGTTTGTAGACGCTGTAGCAGTGGAAAGATGGTGTTGAACGTGTATGCGGCAGTCGTGTTGGTGTGTTGCCGTTTTGAAGATTTCGGTGTGAAGGCTGTGATGGGAGTTTAGCGGTGAATATCCTTCTGACATCTTGTAGAAGTTGTGGTAGCAAAAAAGAAGTTACGTGATCGACGATAAAATAAAGGCGCGGTGACCAGCCTCAACTCGGCTTTGCCCTCAAAATGGTACTACCAGGAGAACGGGGGGAAAGGATGTGGGATTTGGTGAGAACGGATAGGAAAGGGGGGGATGCTGCTTTTCCTTATTGGCCTTGGGCTGTAAAAGAGGGGTTACAAAATAAAATTGGTTTGGTCTTACTCATGTTGTTGGTTTAAAGATGATCATCGGTCTTTCGTGGCGGCAGAAGTCGTCGGGGTTGTATTGGCCGAGTTGATTGACCAGGGGGTTGTCGGTGTCAGCGCACCTGTCGTACAGCTTCTCAGCTGCCTTGCGGTTTAGGTCCGTCAGGAGTTCCAGTTTGGTGTCGGTGTGGAGTTGTCGGTTGGTGATGTACCAGGGTGCGTCCATTGCCCTGCGCAGGCAGATGTTTTGGAGTGTCTGGATACTCTTCAGTCTGTTGGTTTGGGTGTAGGCCCAGGCCGGTGCGGCATAGGTCAGAGTTGGGCGGATGATCGTCTTGTAGAGCCTCAGCTTGAGTTCCGGCGTCAGCTTACTTCTTCTTCCTATCAGCGGGGCTAAAGTTGCCATTAGCCCTTTGGTGCGGTTCCGAAGTGCGGTGACGTGTTTCCCCCAGGTGAAGCCGGAGTCGAGGGTGACCCCTAGGTAGGTGGTGGTCTTCTTCCATGGGATTGCCTTTCCAAAGATGTCCAGGTCTTGCAGGCCCATTGTCTCCAGTCGACGGTTTGTGAACATGATAGCAGCACTCTTGTCCGAGTTGACTTCGATGCGCCAAGTGCGGTACCATTGTTCCAAGTCGTCGAGTGCTTCCTGGGTTCTGAGGACGGTCATTTCGGGTTTGATGGAAGTTGAAACGATGGTGGTGTCGTCTGCGTATAGGAAAAGTGAGGTGCCTGTGGTTGATGGTCTGGGGATGTCGCTGACGTAAATGTTGAAGAGAGTGGGGGACAGTAGGGACCCTTGCGGGACCCCTGCCGTGATTACCCTCTCTGTGGAACGGATGCCATGGAGTTTCACCTTGAAACTCCTGTTCCTGAGGTATGAGGCTGTTAGTTGGACAAGTCTTGGGGGTATGTCTGCCTGAAACATTTTAAATAATAAGCCGTTATGCCATACCTTGTCGAACGCCTTCGAGACGTCCAGAAAAACGGCGCTGCAGTGTTCTTTCTTGTTGCGGGACAGGGTTATCTTCTCGACGAGTCTGAGGATCTGCTGAGTGGTGGAGTGTCCGGGCCGAAAGCCGAACTGTTCGTCCTGTATCGTCTTGTTGTCCTGGAGTGATTTGTTGATTCTGTCCAGGATGATCCTTTCGATGACCTTGCCGATGGTGGAGAGGAGACTGATTGGCCTGTAACTTTGTGCAAGGTCCTTGGGTTTCCCGGGCTTATGCAAGACGACCACGTCGGCCACCTTCCATCTGTCCGGAAAATGGCTCAGCCTAAGCACTGCATTTGCGATACCTGTGATGGCCACCACGGCCTTTTTGGGGAGTTCCTTCAGGGCTGCGTTCTGTATGCTGTCCGGGCCTGGTGCTTTCTTCCGGTGGGTTTCGCTTGATTGCCGCAGCTACTTCTTCCGGGGTGGCTGGTGTTATGGGAGGCTGGTCTGTAATTTCTAGGTTAGCGAGTTTTTCACTTACTGTTTGGTCGACTTCCTCGACGTGTTCCATGTCGACGTTGTTGGTGATTGGACTGCATTGAATCTCAAGGGCATCTGCGAACGTTTCTGCTTTCTCCTCGTCGGTGATCGCCTGTCCGTGCTGGTTTTGGAGAGGGGGGATCGGTGTGTTGATGTTCCTGAGGGCTTTGACCATTCGCCACGCGGAGTTGTCCTCGCAGTTCAGGGATTCCAACTTCTTGACCCAGGAGTCGCTGTTGTGCTCCTTGAGTTGCTTCGCGACTTCTGTCCTCAGTTGGTTTGCCCGTAGCCGGTCATCAGGGCTCCACGTTCTGCGCGCTAGTTTCTCGGCTTTCCTTTTCTCTTTAATGATAGCTTTTAGTCGGGGGGGGGAGTTGGTCTCTGGAGTCTGGGATGGGGACGTCATTTGATGCGAAAATAATGGATTCACTAACCTTGTTTTCGAAGACTTCTACATACCTCTCGAGTTCTGGTGCTGATGTTATGAGCGGGATTTGACCTAGATGTTGATGGAGGTGGTCCTGGAAAACCGGCCAGGCTGTCTTTCGGGCTGTCCTGGGTTCGTCTCTGTCGTGGGTGTCCCCCAGGTGCAGGAGAACCGGGTAGTGGTCGGATGTGAGCGCCGTCACTGTTTCCAGCTGGTAGAGCAAGGTGATGTTCTTCATGACGACAATGTCCAGGACATCGTCGCTGGCGGGGCCCTGGGTTGCCCTGTGCGTGAATTCCAGGGGTGCATCTACCGTGACATCTAGGTGGTCGGCTAGTTTCCGTAGGTTTCTTCCTGCTTGGTTGGAGTTCCTCGAGTTCCATGAGTGATGTTTGGCGTTTAGGTCGCCTGCGATGATCTTTGGGGCCGGTCCGCGGAGAAGCTTTTTTAGGTCTTCCTCCGGGAGGGGGTCTTGTGGTTTGTTGTACACGGATGAAATCTGTAAGTTGCCAAGGTTAGTGGTGGGGATACATACCGTGGTTGCTTCTAGTTGGTCCAGGTCCTGGCGGGTGATTTCGTGGTGTTGGATGCTTCTCTTTACGTAGATGGCTGTTCCGCCCCCCCTCCCAATTTGGCGGTCGTTTCTGTGAAGCTCGTAATTGGCCATCTTCGAGGAGGTGCTGGGTTTGATGTGGGTTTCATTTACCATTATGACGTCCAAATCGTGTTCGTGGGCGAAGTGAAGGAGTTCTACTTTCTTGCTGATGTTGAGCCCGTTTGCATTCCAAAATGCGATTTTGAGTTGGGATGGTGGTCTTCTTTGTTGTGTGTACATTTGTGTTTTATATTTGACGTGCCTGTGGGTAATGGGATTAGTGGGTGACTTACTTGTTATTATTGTTGGCGTGGCAGTAGGCAAGGTACTTGAAGAAGTCTTCCGGGTTTCCTACCGTGGCGATGAGAGAATCGTAGGCGTTGGCGTATATCTTTGTGATGTCTTCGCTTCGGGTTTGGGAAGTTGAGGGTTGTGAGGGGGTAAGGGGGGGGGAAGCCTGGTGGAGTTCTGGGTGCGAAACCCGATGTCATCTCGACTGGAGTTCCCATCAGTGGTTGTGGAAAGGTGGTTCTCTCGGCGTATGATGTCCGTGGCGTGGTTCTGTGGGGTGCGAATCTTCCTGTTGGTGGGGGATTCGTTCGATAGTATCTGAAATCATTGGTGCGTTTAAGTTTGGGGTAGTTCTTACAACCCTGGTAGTTTGCTGGGTGGTCTCCCCCGCAGTTGGCACAGGTGGCCTTGGTATCCCGGGTCTTCTGGCAGGTTGGGGTGAGGTGCGAAGCTGCGCACTTCACACACTTGGGCCCGGATCTGCAGTTCCTTTGGCTGTGGCCAAAACACTGGCATCGGTGGCATTGGCTGACCCTTGCTTTCCTGTGGGGGGATTCGATCTTGACTCCGAGGCCGATGACCTCGGTGACATCGTAGATGGCTCGGTTGGCGGTGATTTTCTCTAGTGTTACCATCACTAGAGGAATGGGCTGCCTGTTTCGTCCGCTGTACATCCTTGCGACCTGTATGACGGAAAAACCTAGATTAGTGAGGTCGGCTTTTATTGAATCGGTTCCGATTTCACTGATGATACCGCTGATCACTACCTTCAGGGGGCGGTCCTCCGGTAGCTGGTAGGAGTAAAAGCCTTCTTTGTTGGGGTTGAGGTCGGCTTCAAAGAGCTTGAAGATGCCCCTGTGGTCGTTTGGTGTTGCTGGGGTGATGGCGATCCCGTCTGATACGTTGATCGCTTTCGTAAAGTTTAGACCTAGGTCTAGGATCTTCTTCCTAAGATTCTCCCATTTGCTGGCATCCTTGAGGATCACAGGATCCCCACCTAAATTTGCATTGCTACGACATAGGAAGAGCACACGTGCCGGCACCAGAATGACTTTTTCAAGCTAACATGAAGGTAAACTTGTAAAATTTACATCAAAAAGTCGATTTTCAAAATTAAATTGTGAAGTAACCGTTGGGCCGATTTTATTTATCCTCACCTCATAAGAAAGCAAAAATTTTGCTCTTTTAGAATATTTAATGCATTTCTATCGTACTTTTGAAGGGAGAGCTCTTAAAAGATCGACAGTAACCGTCCATTTCATTTAAGCATGCAGAGAATAATTTGTACTAAAATGATGACCTTGAATATTAGCCAATGAAATTGTAACGAAGTTAGCGCTTTTACACTGCTGAAATTTACGTGTTGTTGACAGATAACATTTAATTTTTCATATTATGTCAGAATGTATAATGTTATAATTAAATAGTTCCTATGCAGCCTTTCTTTATTTATTTTATCAAAATCGCATTAAAATTGAAATAAATTTGTGAAAATACGTTTTCTAAAATTATTTTGTAAACTTCTACATTAGGCAACACACATTTCTTTAAAATTTCGAATCATTTCCCATTCCCATTCTGTCTTTGTAATTGTAAATGTGACTTTGCAGACGACCTGCCACCTACTTACTGCTAATATGAGATCGACTATAGTGGCCTATATAGTTAAACTGCTAAATGGACGGTTCGGTATTCGATAATTTTCTCTATAACAGATATTGCGACAGCAAAATATCCAATTTTGTAGTCGGTGGCAATCAAATTATCAACTTATTGTAAAATTAATAGTATACTCACTTACGCTCGCTTTTTAATATAGCTGCGCGCCCAATAACGGATAATGTTTCGAGTAGAGGTGAGTATATTTTTTTTATCGGGAAACAAAAAAATTAAATGTTATGCTAAAATTATTCACAATATTAGCATTGTGAAAATAATATTTTTGAATTATCTATAACTCAAGAACGGCGCTAGATATCGCAAAACTGAGCAAAAAAATCTCCCCCCTCGGCCCAAACACCCCCGGTGAATTATCGGTAGGAAGGCATATGCAAAAATTTAGAGCGATCGCGCGCAAGAAATCTTATTCAAATTCAATTTGTACCCAGGTTAATTATGATATTTATTAATCAGATTGTTATTCAAGTGCGCTCAAGTCAAAAAAAAATATCGTGAACAATTTGTTGCATTTTTATTTGCAAAATAATAAATTATTATCGAGTGCAAGAAATTTTCACTTATTGTAAACTATGCTGAACACATTATTTTCTCTGCTAGAAAAAATCGAATTTGTTTTGTAAATAAAATTATTCGAGTTGCAGACTTTTTTGTGCAAATCGCTAGTATTTATTTTTTATTAAATTGACAAAAAAATTTATTTTCAATTTTTATAAATTTATTTAATTAATTAGAATAAAATATCATTTAAAAATTACAAAATAGGTGGAACGGCATTACGAAACCTGTAACAGATAAGACAAATTAAAAGAATGGAATTAGAACAATCCTCTGTGGCGAAACGAGTTACTCATTACGAGTATATCATTTTGTAACAAATTTTTGAAAATTTGTTATTGCTTTCGACGTACGACGTTATATTTTTGAATCGCCTTGTGAAATGCCCTTGGTTGCAAGATAGGATTATTTTGGATAAGAGCATTATATTAGAACCGCACGTTGGTGAAGGTTGCAAATTTTTCATAAATTTTATGTTATTTTATAATAAATCTCGGCTTTTGATAGGTAAGATTGGTAATTTTTGTGACGTTTATTTTACCATCTTAATTTTTATAGGAAGCACCTTTAAATTAATATATTTGCTATATTTAATATACCATTCACTTTCTGGGTATTTTGTACCATCTGATGTCGAATTTTTTTTGGATATTGACTTTGTGTTACCTCTTTATAACAAATTACCCCGGAATAGACTATCGCGGAGCATGAGACTGGGTTTTTATACTTGACCTCTGGTGGTTAATTCTACGACACTTAAGGAACACAATGCTGAAGTCAATAATAAGTCGTTTAAAATTGAAAAAAAATTATAATTATACTTCGATGTTCCCGTCCGAAAAGATCACCAGGTAGTATATGTTTCTCTGCTCTTGTTGACGCGTATTGTTTATAGAAAGATGAAGAAACTAGTTAATATTCCTTCCGTTCCCCGACTACTCCTGGTATTGTTCATTATGTTTTTCCTTATTTTAGATCGCGGATTTGGGTGTTATGATAGTGGCGGGTAGGTGTGATCTTTTCGGACGGGACCATCTCGTATAATTGAGGATTGAAATTCCTTACAGGTAAGTCGTTTAACCTCTAATTATACTTCGATGGTCCCGTCCTCAAGATCACCAATAACAAATAAAAATGATAAGATGTGGTAGGAAATTATTCATTCACTTTGGCGTTTGCCAGAACCTTCCAAGGAAAGTTTTCGTAGCGCTTTTGGTATTAAAAATTTTATGAAAATAAGGTTTGCTTTTTGTTAACTTTTCATTATAAAATATGTACATAATATTATATGTATAGTTACAGGATTGAATTCGGAGTCGATGAGATTACTTAATTGTGTCCAACACGACGCAACGGCAAAGCGACGTTTCAAACCGTTTCAAACTTTATATTATAGGTAAGATTATTAATTAAAATTAATAATAATATATCAATTTTTACGTATAAATAAATATAAAAAAATTATTATACATCTTGTGTACGCTCGTCGCATTTCTAGTAATGCCAAGTCATGGACGGTTACTTATCGCCGGGGGGTCCTCAACCAATTAAATTCGCTACTGATCAATGGTATTATTAAGCATAATATATTGCACAAGGAAGTTATACCATCGCGCATCGCACCTACAGTAAAGTTCAGAACTAATTCAATTCAATTTAATTCGAACAAAATTTAGAGGAATTTTCTTAGAAAACCCTTGAACACACCAACCTTAATTTTTAGCGAGTTTCACCGGGTTTCCATATAAAATCTGCACTGGCGTCTTTGTTGACATTGGTGCCTTTATTATATTGCTAGTTGTTGGAACTAAGTTTGGGCCAAATATAAAACCCCTAGCATTACACGCTTTTGAAAAATAGGGGTTGCAACTCCAAACTTCAAAATTGTTTTTCTACGAGACTATGATAGATATTCCAATGAAACCAACGCGACAAGGAAGCTACTGATTAGAATTACATTCCATATTTTTTTCATAATTTTCCGACCATAAGGCAGCAAAAATATTTTGAAAAATTTGGGGGTGGTTTTTCGTGATTATTTTTCGAGGTACACCGACCAAATAATTCACGTATAATCAATAAGTAGTGATGCCGTCGAGATCATGATAATCAAGACTCGTCTTGTCTTGAAAATCTTGAAATTTTGTTAAAATCTTGAAATTTCAAGACAAGAGTCGACGTTAATCTTGTCTTGAAATTTCAAGACAAGATCAAGAAGATCTATCAAGAATCTTGACTTCAATCAAGAGTTATTAACATTTTTAATAACGAAACACTGGATACACACAATGGATCACAGAGATAAGCGTACAGTTCCATGTTGGCAATGTAAATTCAACATTTTGAAGGCGTTTTGTGTCATATAAAAATCGATTTTAGAGTAAAACTGTATAGACATTTTTTGTTGCAAATTTTAAACCTTTGAAGTATTATTTATTTATTTGTTTATTTATTATTATAACATAGTGGTTATACACGCTCCGATATTTAATTCAAAATTTGGATAGTATCGAGCCGAATAATTTATTAGATAATTACATCGATTTAGGAGATTAGATAGTGAAAAAGTGCTGTGAAAATATTAATCCTAATAATTAACTACATTGGTAAAGTAATAAATATTACAAATTGGTAGAGGACGTTCACCCGAAGGGTCGACCTGTGAACGCTCGCTGACGCCAAAATTAAGGTGAATTTGAAAAGAGACTGTGATACAGGACGAGCAGTAACGATAATAGATAGTGTGGAAAAGGTTTTTTTCACAGTGGAAAGAGTTTTTAAAAAAAATTTAAATTGTATGCGGCGATCTTAGAAAGGTAGGCAACACATATAGCAACGTGTCAATATAAAAATTAAAACAAGAACAACTAAAACCGGAGGTACGTCTCAAATCTAACAGCATAGGAAGTTTAGACGATTACGTTAAAAGAAGACGACCACGAGAGGGGGAAAATAGTGCTAATATTTTTAAGCGTAGCAAGAGAACCGAAAGAACGCCAACTAGGGAAAACAAAGATATTGAAGCTGAACCGGAAATAATAGACGTGAAAATTATGGACGAAATAAAAAGATTCATGGAAACCATAAGCTCGGATATAAAACTGATAAGACAAGAGAACACAGAAATAAACCAAGAAATAATAGAGAATAACAAAAAATTCAGCAGCAAATAGAAACCCAGGTACAAGAACTGAAAATACTGAAAGAAGAATTGAACCAAGCAAAAATTAGTTGGAACCAAGAAAAGATATCTAGCGACAATAAAATTGGAGAACTTAAAAATAAGCTGGAGACGGTTGAATTCAAAGTAGAGCTACAAGAGAGAGAAAAGAAAAGAAACAAACTATTGGTGACAGGACTGAAGATAGATATAACAGGAAATTCCACAATGGAAAATGAAATGGAAGGTTTTATAAGACAAAATTTGGGAGTGGAGGTAAAAATAAGGGCGGCATATAAGATAGGAAAAGAGAGAAGTGTGATAGAAGTGGAAAGCTGGGGAAAAAACTGGAGATAATGCGAAATAAATCAAAATTGAGCCGATTAACAAGTGAGAGAGTATACATCGACCATGATTACACTTTTATGGAAAGAGGAATACAAGCAAAAATTAGAGAGCAGGCAGAAGAGATGAGAAAAAGCGGGAAAAAGATAAAGATAGGATACCAGAAATTGATATGCGACAATAAATTGCTTAAGTGGAAAAGAGAAGATGGGTGCCTGCAGGAGATATCAAAAAACTGACCAAACCCAGCGACCGCAAAAATCTTAAAACGGACCGGCGAGTAAATGGAATAAAGATTGGTGGAGGTAATGAAATATTAATATTGGAAACATGGAATGTTAGGGGTACTTATGGTGAAGGGGCATTAAAGCAACTAATAAATATTTTGAAAGAGTACAGAATTGATATTTTAGCGATATAGGAAACAAAGCAGAGTGACAATGATATGGTGGATATAGACCCGTATACCTTTTTCATGAGTAGTGGAAATAATAGAAGGTTGGGTGTAGGTTTCATGGTAGGAGAAAGAACGAAAACAAAAGTTATTGGATTTAAATCTATATCCGACCGAATGTGCACCCTGAGACTGAAAGGAGGACATAGGAAGATAACAATAGTAAATGTTCATGCCCCAACGGAAGACAAAGATTTAGAGATTAAGGAGAGCTATTATGAGTCATTGGACAAAATATGTGATGATATTCCCAAACACGACTGTAAACTTCTAATGGGCGACTGGGACATAGGAAGATAACAATAGTAAATGTTCATGCCCCAACGGAAGACAAAGATTTAGAGATTAAGGAGAGCTATTATGAGTCATTGGACAAAATATGTGATGATATTCCCAAACACGACTGTAAACTTCTAATGGGCGACTGGGACATAGGAAGATAACAATAGTAAATGTTCATGCCCCAACGGAAGACAAAGATTTAGAGATTAAGGAGAGCTATTATGAGTCATTGGACAAAATATGTGATGAGATTCCCAAACACGACTGTAAACTTCTAATGGGCGACTGGAATGCTAAAGTGGGACAGGAGGAAGTATATCAACCCACAATTGGTAAATATAGTATGCATGAGGAAAGCAATGAAAATGGTAGATTTCTAATAGATTTTGCGATGGGAAGAGATATGCGAATAAAGAGTACAAGCTATGAGCATAAGAACATTCACAAGGGGACCTGGTTGAGCCCAGACGGTCGGAATGTTAACCAGATTGACCATATACTGGTAGAAAGAAGAGACGAACATTAGATAAACAACATAAGATCATACCGGGGGGCTGATGTAGACTCTGACCATTTCATGGTTAGAATGAAAATGAAACAGACAAACTTAATAACGGACGAAAAAAAGAATCAAAGTACGAAAACGAAAAGTAGAAGAATACAACTAGGAAACATATAGGAACAGATAAAATATGGTGAAGAGATGGAAAATACACTAACAGAGGCGGGTACACATAGCGAGACAGATGCAATATTGACGGTGATTCAAGAAAGCATAAACAAAGTAGTAAGCAATCGGTCTAAGAAAAGAAGAAAAATTAGAAAGGAATGGTATGACGAACAATGCGAGAATGTATCTAACGCACTTTTATTATGTAAACTAATTTTATATGATTTGAGTCCTTCATTTTGTTCCCTAATTGGAACGTGTTCTAATAACAATTGCAATTTATTTTTGATTTTTTCGT
Source organism: Cantharis lateralis (assembly GCA_963170105.1). Classification (NCBI taxonomy): domain Eukaryota; kingdom Metazoa; phylum Arthropoda; class Insecta; order Coleoptera; family Cantharidae; genus Cantharis; species Cantharis lateralis. Next base: position 20,641,787 of record OY720629.1, read on the forward strand.
AATAAGAATCGTACGTTTCATTATTGATAACAAGTATTAAGATCATTTGACAACAAAGTTTCATTTCTTTGATCTCCGAAACGATCCAATAGTGAATTTTTTAATTTTTCCCAGGTGGAACAATCTGATGTAACTAAAGTATCTCTGGCGATACCAATCAACTTGGAGCAACAAGTTTCAAAAAGTAAATTTTGTCTGATATGTGCGGAGGATGGATCAGATAACGAATTCCACCAGCAAATTAACGGAATACACCACAGAATAATGGTAACCACTGAAAGAGAGATAGAAAAACAAATAAACTTTCTCGACGTCACAATAAAAAGAAATGGCACTGGAGTAGAATTCAAAATTTACCGAAAACCCACCATGACGAACGCCATCATACCTAACTCGTCCAACCACTGCATAAGTCAGAAGATGTCTGCATTGCACCACTTAATACACAGAGCAATGACTATCCCCATGAACAACACCAACAGGGAGGAAGAGCTACTAATAATAAAACAACTAGCAGCACAAAACGAATACGAAGAAAAAACAATAGACAGGATAATTCACAGAAAGAAACGCACAATAGGACATCCATATTTTAAAACAGACACAGAAAAAAAAAACGACAAATATCGTGTCATAAAATACCAGGGGTGGATTAACGAAAAGCTCAGTGGAATTTTCGATGAACAAGGCATAGCACTGACGAATAGAACTAACAGTAAGATGATTGGCATGATACGCTGCAAACGACACGGAGAAGACATCAACGACAGTAACGGCGTATACCAGCTATACTGCAAGAATTGCAATGCCTCATATATAGGAGAGACTGGTAGAAAGTTAAGCATAAGAATAAAGGAACAAGTCAGAGACAAACAAAAGTCATTATTCGGCAAACACCTAGATATGAAGAAACATGAAATGAACGTAGAAAGGACGAAACTACTTCACAAAAACAGGAAAGGATACAAACTAAACCTCTTGGAAGCCTTAGAAATAAGAAAAGCACAAAGCGACCAAAAGATAACGCTACTAAATAGGCAAACACATTTATACGGAAAACCAATATTTGAATATATTTTGAACACAGCCGTAACAAGCGACAAGTGATATAAAAGAAAAATGATAACGTCGACATTTTGTTTATTTCATGTATTAGTTTGTACTTTGATAATTTAATTTAATTTTAATTTGTTTCGACGCTTAAATATTTCAAAATTGACATTTGAATGTGGGATACATAATCATGCATTTGGTCATTTGTTTATTCTAACTGACGTGTAAGTAATTTGTTATTACAATTCATCTTAAGACAACTTGATTTGTAATTTCTTGTAGAGAGCTCTGATGATGTGAATTGGATTCACGAAACCGGTCAGCCCTAAAATAAAATAATTTTATACGAGAAGTGTATATTTCTTTTCCGAAATTTTCCATAATTATATCACTCGTAGACAACGCCGACATTAATTTAATAATTTATTATCTATCTACTTTTTTATTATTTAAGTTTCCATTAAAATTTTAAATTTCAATTTTTAAAAATCTAACAGCCAATCAAAATTAAGTGTAAATGACGTACGTCCTTCGACCATTTAAACTTATAGACACGCCGTTTCCAAATGCGTCTGAAGCCAACATGTTCCAACCAATATCTAGTTGACGTACATACAGGTTCTATATTGGGGAATATAATTAAAAACAATAACTTTATTAATTCAACTTTATTGACCACAAAACATAATAGTTTTCGTTAATTTGCTTCGAACTCAGTTTACATTTTTATTTTGGCACTTTCCTTGATAATACAACCTAAGATTGCAATAGTGAAAACTAATAATTTTAATTAAATTAGTAATATGATTCGATTCAACATCATTGTCATACATGTGTTCCTTGTATTCATCAAAAACTGAACTGCGGACAATGGAATTTTTTTTCAGTAAATAATTCTAATTTCACTTTCAGCTATTTTGCATATATTGCCATGTTCAAAGGCGTAAAAGCGTATCTTAATACAAAAAAAACTTCAATAGTTACCTTTGGAACACCCATCACTATTATTAAAGCTTGCGATTCTTATAATTATTTTTATGATGAAAAATTAAGCAAGTTATAAAAATCAAATGTAATTTAATCACTTATAAAACGAAATTTCAAATATTACAAAAAAGGCACAGTTTGATCAAGTTGTAGTTTATAAATTGTTATAGAAAATTGTGATGTTTTTGATCTTAAACCGCATAACATCGGCTCACCAAATAAAACAAATACACCGAATTTAAATAAGTAAATTATTTCAACTGTCTAGATTAAGTTCCAAATTTTGTGGCAAAATAATAAAAATATCAAATAATCAATTTTATTCACAATCAGTTAGTAATCGACACATTCCTGACTTTTAATAAGTTGGGAAGCAGTATATTATTTATTTTTACTGCTAACCAATCAGGAAGCTTGTTTGTTTTACTTCCCAACCTTAGGTCGGGAAGTGATCACTTCCCGCCCTGCAATGTCGCATTGTCGGTGGCTCAAAAAGGAACCAACAAAATATGTGTGTCAAACTAGTTAAGGTTATGTCAAGTGTCAAGAAAATTCTTAGCTTTCATCATAATTAGAATCTAATCTACTTATTATTATCAAAAATTACTTAAGCACAAATATAAAGAAATGGAAACAAATTTGTAAATGCTTTGCCAATAATATAATAATTGCCAGTTTAATACAAAGCAAATTTTTTGTTTGACATAAATAGCAATTTGTTTATATTTTATACCAATTTATTTATTTAAATAAATGAAATTGAATTGGATTTCAACAAGGAAAGCTAATAATTTATTATTTGCAAACTGATTGTGAATAAAATAGTATACATACCTCGGTGTCAGGCTTCATTCCAGCGTCGCGCTTACAGTTGACTTCGGCGCTTCGCACCTCAGACAACTAACTTAGCGCTCCGCAGTAATGAAGCATTTTCCACCTCGGCACGTAATATACTATTATCGTTGTTTCACTGGACGTAAAATTAATCGTTTTTGCGCTATAAATGTTCTCACCCTGTTTGTTGAAGTCTTCTTAAATTTTATTGTTGCTTGTTCATTTTAATTTCTTGGTTTCTTAGTTTTCTTTTTTGTTTTCACCTGTTGTGTTGAATAAATTTAATCTTCTTCTTCTTCTTATCAATTTTCACAAAAAAAACACTCTTACTCTAAGTTTGCTATCTCAGGTAAGTAATTAATATAATCATATAATTTATCAATCTTATTTAAATTTTTAATTTTATTTCTCAATCTTAATTAAATTTCAATATTATTTAAATTTGTGACTCTGGGCTTTAAATTCGAACTTCTCGAAACAACGGCCTTGCCCAGAATGAGTTACTTTTAAAATTATTCTCCCTCCTTTAATTTAGCAAATTTTCAACGTTTGAGCTTGAAGTGGTGGAAATTTGTCGATTCGGCGCATTATTTAATTTATTCACTTATCCACTGGCGTAGAATTTTTAAACACTTGATTTAATAACTAACAAATTTTAATGCCATGGCTTCTTTGATAAATTTGGCGTTTGTCTTTTCATTTAAAGATCGTGGACCAAAAACATCTTTTAATTTTAAAGTTGCTGAAAATTCTAATACAAGATCTCAAATGTGCCTTCCTTTCTTAATAAAAATCAAACAATATGTGAAACCGAATTAATTATCATCATAAATTAATCAAAAATAATCTTAAGTTCTTCCAGCAAAATTTAATTACAAATGTTTTAACTTTTATTTTTGTTTTAAAATGTTAAATCTTAATTAAGAGGTCTGTGTTAAATTGAAACATGACAATATGTATAACATCTTGGGATTATAACAATTATAAAAGTTGATGTTGAAACGTCCGATGAATCGTAGTTAAACAAATGTCACAATCTAAATTTTTTATAACTTTCTTCACTACAAATCCCAGCTGTGGCTGGGAAATTAAAAATGCTTGGTAGACATCACTACGAAGTTTTCTTGTTGAACTCCAACCGGTAGTAGTAAAAGAATCAGGTGTAAAATGGTTTGAACAAATTCTAGTCCATTTCGAGGGCTTGAAACTTGAAATTTTCACAACGAATTGCACAAAGCCATTGGTTTTTCAGTAATAAATCTTCAGAAAACCTGTAAATGATTTATTTAATAACAAACGTCCTTATATTATACAGAAAAGGGAAAGCCCAGAAAAGTCCTCTTTAGTTATTACCAATTGTATAGCAATAACTTCAAAAGGACTTTGTGACACCCTGTATTATTATAACTAAAATATTAAATTATAAATATATGAGGTTTCCATACTAGTTTGCCACTAGAACAATAATTATTTTGCAATTGCTTTTATATTCACCGCATTTTGATTAACATTTTTTAGGTTATATATATTCAAGTTAATAGTACATTGCCTTGTACACACAGGCGTGCAAAGTAACGAACCGAACGGATATGACGTCATTTCCGAACGGATATGACGTCATTTCGACAAGCATTTTGGCGAAACCTAAGTACTCGATTCCTGTCACAAGCAAAAACTTCCCTACCGATGATTTGATTGTAGGAGTAGAAAACGCTATCGGGATCAAATATTAGCCGCATTAGTTAAAGTTGTTGCAAATTTAATTTTTTTCATTAATATTTTAGACATTTATGACAGTTTCTCCTTAGCAGGTACGATTTAGGCAAGTTTACCCTATGTCAGCAGATGATTTAGATGCTTCGAGCAACTTATTACGTTCTCTATACCAGTGGCGTATTTAAAAAAAAACGAAAGGTGTCGTGGGACACCCGACAAAAGCGAAGCTTTTTACGCTACGTATAAATAAAATCCAATTATTATTAATATAATTTTGATAAGGTAGTAAATTGTTATTCGGAAATGTATAGTACGATTTAGGAGCTATCATCTTAAATCGTATTTTTGTATTTCTTAATTGTTCCTTTTTGTAATGTCAAAATAAGTTATTTTATATTTTATTATATTCAAATATTAGCCGCATTAATTAAAGTTGCAGCAAATTTAATTTTTTTCATTAATTTTTTAGACATTTATGACAGTTTCTCCTTAGCAGGTACGATTTAGGCAAGTTTACCCTATGTCAGCAGATGATTTAGATGCTTTGAGCAACTTATTACGTTCTCTATACCAGTGGCGTATTAAAAAAATTCCTACGGTGGGGGGGGTTATTTTTATTTTATAGTTTAATTGTCGGGTTCTCGTTAATCCATACATGTGCGTCCGTTGCAAATTTAAGAATTCCAAACGTGCTCCAGACTATACTTTCTGTACGACTACTAAGTCATATCAATTAATTCATAATAATAATAATCAATAAAAAAAAAGTCAATTACTTGTAGTCAACTATTCAACTACTCATTATTGAGGTTGTAAGAAGGAAATTTCAGTATATGAGAAGTTCGTGAAAATTTTACAGTATATTATTTGTATAATAAAGAAAATTCTGTCAAAGTTTGAAGTTAATCTCTTCTTAGTTATCGAGATAAAAAATGTCAAAGTTACGTTTTTACATTGAGGTAAATGCAAGATACGGGTTTGTCATTACTTCGACTATCATAAATGTCATCGTTACAAAAATTTGCCAAAATATTTATGCAAGTGTTACAAATAAGTGTACCAAATTTTAAAAAAGTCCTGTTTTTAGTTTCCGAGAAAATTAAGATTTTATTCTAAAGAAGAGCACAAAAGCTATCTAGATTTGATAGTTATCAAGAAAAGATTTTTGACAAAATTTTTTAAATTAATAAAATTTATAAGTAAATTATTAAAAACTAAGTATTTTTAATTAAAAAAAAAACATATTTTCATTATTTTAATTATTAAAATTTTGTTTATTTGTAGTTGGCAGTGATACATTATCTTATGTATTTATTTAGCATAAGGCAGAGTCCCCACCACAGCTTATCCCCACCCAAAAAATATAGGTCAAAACCGATTTTTTTTTTTTTAATCCAGCGACAAAATTATTGCCCTTCTCGCGAGGATTCCAAATATCAAAAAAAAATCGAAAAAAGTTGAAAAATAAGGGAGATGCGAGCGGATTCGTAAAAATCACTTAAACCCGATCATCGGGGGCGGGGGGTGACTTTTCCAACTTTTTCGATTTTTCGTGTTATATGTGCCCTCGACCACGGCCCCTGCCAAAATTTCAAATTTCCACGACCCCCGGAAGAGCCTAAACATTTTCGCATGTGGATGAATCAGCCAATGAGGTCGTCGCTGACGTCACTTCCGTTTGCTTTTCCGTCCCGTTCGCTATTTTAGATTTTAGGTACCCTGCGTTAAAAAGCTTCGCTTTAAAAATTCCTACGGTGGGGGGTTATTTTTATTTTATAGTTTATTTTTCTGGTTCTCGTTAATCCATTAATGCGCGTCCGTTGTAAATTTAAGAGTTTCAAATGTGCTCCAGACTATACTTTCTGTACGACTACTAAGTCATATCAATTAATTCATAATAATAATAATCAATAAAAAAAAGTCAATTACTATTGTAGTCAACTACTCAACTACTCATTATTAAGGTTGTTAAGAAGGAAATTTCATTATACGAGAAGTTTGTGAAATTTTTACAGTAAATTATTATTACAGTAAATTGGGTTAATTAACGACGATAACGCTTTTAAAGTTTTACAAGGAGTACGAAACTCATGTCACATTGGCATCAAGAAGGTCTCAAGGTACGGAGGATGGTTAGTCAATTTAATTTACCACATCTCTTTGTCACCATTAGCGCCGCTGAGCTTAAATGGAATGAGCTGATTGCAATTCTTAGGCGAGTACTTGACAAAATATTCATTTCCGAAGACGAAGTAGAAAAAATGTCCAAAAAAGAAAAAGAAGAACTTATTCAGCGCGATCCAGTAACTTGCGCTCGATACTTTGAGCATCGCGAATCTGCTATTTTCAAGACCTGGAAAAATCCGAACGGCCCATTTGGTAACAGATTAATTAAACATTCGTATCATCGCATTGAGTTCCAACATCGAGGAAGTTCTCATATACACTTAATCCTGTGGCTTGACGGTGCACCAACCTACGACGCCTCCAACTCATCTTCAATTGAAGAAGTTTGCCGCTTTATTGATGAAGTTATAACATGCTCTTCTGACTGGCCTGAAGAAGATCCTATTCGCCAACTTTTGTATCTTCAAACTCATCGACACACTCACACTTGTAAAAAAAGACGTCACAAAGGAGTTAATTGTCGTTTCGGAATTCCATTTTTCCCAATGGACAAAACTAATATTTTTCATCCATTTGATGAGCAGCCTCGGGAAATTACAAATTTTGAACAAGATTACAAAAAGATTCGTAAGTAATATGAAACTACTGAGAATCCACTTCCATCAGATATGGCATTTGCAGGGTTCCTACAGGAGATCTCCATGACACGCGATCAATACATTTTAGCCATTCGGAGCTCCTTGAAGAAATCTAAAATTTTCATTAAACGACGACCATGTGAGATCTACATAAATCCCTACAGTGAGAAGATCTTGAGACTGCAGAAATCCAATATGGACATTCAATTCATCTTGGATGCTTATGCCTGTTGCTGCTATATTATTGATTATATTAACAAGAGCGATCGTGGAACTAGCGACCTCTTGCGTAAGGTTTCTGAAGATGTCCAAAATGGAAATAAAACTTTAGCCCAACGCCTTCAGGCTCTCGGTGCGGCTTATCACGTGAACAGCGAACTTTCTGCTCAAGAAGCTGCATACAATGTGCTTCAGATTCCCATGAGCCGATGCACAGAATCATGCATCTTTATCCCAACAGGTCCACCCGATCAGCGAACGAGAATGATGAAATCCAACATTGCATTACAACAGTTGAATGTGGATTCTGAAGATGTCTTTGTCGATGGACTTCTACAACGTTATATATCTCGTCCAGATATATTATCTAACCTTAACCTTGCTCAATTTTCCGCTTGGTATGATTTTTCGTTGAAACGATCAGGTTTACGGATGCCACCGCAAAATGATGACACCGCTGAAAGCGAAGAGGCCGAAACGGCAGATAAATTTAAAAAATACCTCGCTCTTAAGAACGAAAAACCAGGATATCTTTGGAAACGAACATTTCCTAAGATTATTCGCTATGTCCGTTACAACATGAACAAAGATCGTGACAACTTTTTTCGAGAACAAGTAATGCTGTATAAACCTTGGCGGGATGAGCAAACTGAGATTATTAATCAGGATTGTGAAAAAATAGTCACTGATAATATTGAAATAATTTCTGCCAATCATAGAGAGTTTAATGCCTTTCAAGAAGGAATTCTGGATGTGGCCATGGAAAGTGCGTTGACTGAAGATCGGCAATTTGACGAGGACCAAATCAATGAGAACCTGAAGAAATTCAGGAAGAATTTAAACTGATGGACCCCGTTCTTGACAATAATATTGATTTTTGTGGTGACGTGATCCGCCCATTTGCTGAAAAATTCAATCTCCCCAACAGAGTTTTAGATAAGGAGTTCGAAAAATTATTTTCTTCCCTAAATACACAACAACGGGATTTCATCACTCATCTGCTTGATCACTTCAAGAGATCTCCCGATATCCCCCATCTATACATACTTAAAAGGAGGTGCTGGTGTAGGAAAATCTCATGTTATACGAACTCTCTACCAAGCATTGATTCGAGTATTCAATAATGACATCAATTCGAACCCCGATAAACCCTCTGTTCTTTTGACGGCTCCTACAGGATTAGCGGCATTTAACATTTTTGGTTTAACAATTCACAATGCATTTCAACTTCCTGTTAATCAAAAGGAAGCTACTAAACTGTCAGATAGTGTCTCGAATACAATGGCCACTCTGTATTCCGAACTTCGTGTTCTCATTATTGATGAAATTAGCATGGTCGGTCAACACATTCTCGAAATGATTGACAAGCGTCTGCGAGACCTCTGTGACGAATCTAAGCCATTTGGTGGTATATCAGTCATTGCCGTTGGCGACTTCAGACAGTTACCCCCTGTTTTAGCAACATCTCTCATGGCTGGTACAATGTCAAATGCTATTTCGGCGCTTTTCAACAAACCCCTATGGCATATGTTTTCAGTCCATGAATTGACGACAATCATGAGACAACGTGATGATGCAGGCTTTTGCTCTGGCATTAAATAATATGGCATCAGGGACAATGACCGATGACGATCTGCAACTCTTCAAGGATCGCGAGTTTTCAACTGTACCTATAGAGGTAATAACGCAGCGTCCTATTCATCTCTTTTACACAAATGAAGCAGTCGACGAATACAACAGATTTGCGTTGTCTGCTTTACCAGGAGTTCAAGCGTATTCAATAGCCAAAGATTCACTATCCGGCTACACGAGCGAGGCATCCAAAGCTGCACTTTTTAAGTGGGTGGCATCTGCGCCTCTATCAAAAACACAGGGACTTCACACAAGTCTTATGCTTAAAGAAGGTGGTCGTTACATAATGACAATAAATGTAGACACAAGTGATGGTTTGGTCAATGGCGTGGGATGCATTCTCAAAAGAATTGATTTTGGCATAAGTAATTTGGATTCATCTGTGCAAAAACCTCTTCGTCTGTGGGTTAAGTTTGAAAATTCTAGAAGTGGAGAGAAACTTCGTTCTCGCAATAACTTATTCGGCAACTTCAAATTGATTCGGAATGGACTCCGATCTCACCATGCACTGTTGTCATTCAACCACGGTCAAATTCAACATCAAAGATAACAAGAATTCAATTTCCACTTAATGCAGCCGAAGCTCAAACAATACATAAAGCGCAAGGGTCTACGTACGAGCTCGTTGTTGTCCACTTTAGTCCAGGAATTAAGCGTGACCTTTTATATGTTGCGTGTTCACGAGCAACAAAGGCCACTGGATTATTCCTTATTGGCCAAATTAAGAAGACCAGTACACCAAAAGAGACTGATCCAATATCCCTTGAATTTAAACGACATCAGGAGATGAAGCTAATTCCTGTATATGATCATTTACGAATTCGGACCGATGATAAAATACAGATAGTTTTTCATAATGTGCAATCGCTTCATGCGCATTATGATCTCTATAAATCGGACGAGGTTTACAAAAATTCCGATATTATCCTTATGGCAGAAACATGGACGCTTACAAGTGACGATTTCCCAATAGGTAGTCATCTCCTTGCCGCATCAGTGGACAACGAAAACATGCGCCGACCTACTGGGGTTCGAGTATATTGTTGTCCTTTAGTCCACGAACATATAACAGATGCAAATTCCGAAATTTGGTTCCTGCAGTATGTCTTCCATTACTTTTGGGAACATTCACATAATTGTGGTCTACAAGTCACCAGGCTGTAATTCGAACGTGATGATATCCTTAATCAAAAAAGTTATGTCCCGCTCATACGTGTCACGCACCTTGGTTGCTGGCGATTTTAATGAGAACTTTAATACAACAAAAAGTAATATCCTGCAACATTCACTTCGTGAACTAGGTCTCCAAATTCGGTCGCCACCAATACCAACAACTCGGAATGGCACGCAAATCGACGCAATATTTTCGAACTTTGACATATTATCTGCTGGAGTGTACACATCGATTTCTTCTTATCATGAACCACTTTGGGCAAGAATTGATTTAAATTAAACAACGTGTAGTGATTCACGTAATCACTTTTATTTTTTAAATCTTATTATGCAATAACGATAAATTAGTATATGAATCTAAACAATTATTATATTTAATCATTTAAAAAAACAAAAAAACCCGACTGCGTAAAAAAATCAACTAAAAACCAAAAAAATTACAAACAAAAAATATCAACTGAAAAGCAAAAAACAAGCTTATTCTAATATACACATGAAATCACAAAAATTAATAGTATCAAAGTACGATCTTAAGTAAGAAAAATGTTCCAGCTATATGTGGCTTTAATGGCTGGAATAAGCCATAAATTTAAATACAAAAATATTTAATTTTTTATGCTTTATTGTTTATTAAATAAAAAATAACAACACTTAAATCGCCTCGTCGTCATCGATTTGTTTTTTTAATATATTGTAGCATTACCTTTGCTAGTTATGTGCGGGGTACCTCCAACCGAATTTAGTAGAAGGCTGGGGAGAAAAACGTCAACGAAGAAAAAAAAAAGAAAGGATAGATAAATCGAACACCTAGATAACGTGTGGGTGGTAGAGCTGATAAAATTGGTGATAGTCGGGAAATATTAAAGTGTGTAAAGTCATTCAATTTGCGAAGAGAGGATTTTGTTTCATTTCCGCAAGATTTGATAAAGTTTCAAAAACCCCAATTTTATATAATAAACATAAATTGGCAGGTGGACGACAGTATAATTTTGGACAAATAAATTAAAGCAAATATATTGCAAAAATCGAGATATTTTGGTGGAAGAGGTTTGGATACCAGTTGGCCGATTCAATCAGTGGCGATTTGGAACGTGGAGTTTTTTTGTTTGGCTTTTTTAAGTTGGGAGATTCCAACCCGCAAAGCCGCTGCAGTCTGTCTGCGAGTAGTGCTGTATTTCAGTCCTAGAGACAGGGTAGAAGTTTGTGTATAATTAATCAAACGTGTTTCGGTTTTTTAATGTTTTCAGATCTCTCCATATAGATAGCCGCAAAATCGAAAGCTTTGTCTATCCTACGGAAATTGGTAGCTGCTGGTTTACCGGACGAGAAAATACTGCGAGTAGGTGTTGTTGGTTACAATTGTGGAGGGGTAAGTGACATTAAATTACCGAAATAACGGTTTATTTTTTATATATAAAGTCCCTACTTGTGTATTGGAAAATATTCAAGTGGTACCTTTGTCTCTGTACCTGGACTGCAGCATTATTGTTGATAGACTCGGCAATACGGTTGTGTGAGTTGATTTCCTAACCACTTGAGTCTTCAACTCCTTTTGTTTATTTTTTTACATTCCCTTCAGGATACCTGTTTTGTTTTTGTTAGTTCTTGTTAATGTTACCTTTCTAATTACGTGTGTTGTGTTATATCTTTTCTTTGTTAACTGTGTCACTAAAATAAAACAATTTTTTTTCATTTCTTCACTTTTGGTTTTTTATTTTAGTTGGCTGGCGTCCAGTGGCAACTCCAATTTTCTTTTCAGGTGGTTGTTAGAAGTGACTCTAAATTTGTCAACATCCTTAAGAATTCACGAAACGTGTAAACGTTCCCTGCTCCCGGTCTGTAGATCGAAAAGATCAAAGATTAGCGGTGCGGTCAAATAACTACCGGCATAAAAGGGGCATCTGTACCTTACTTTGTCAACAGCGAAGGGTGGTACAATTATATTACAATATAATTATCTATATAATTAGCGCTAGAGGCCTAGTAGGCCCATGGCTTGTTAAATCACGTGGTTCCACTGCTTCCTATTTCTCGCCTTCCGTTCCCAATCTCTCACACCCATTGCATCGAGATCTTCCCGCACCTCATTCCACCATCTACTCCTTGGTCTCCCTCTTCTCCTAGTACCTCCTAAATCCATTTGCCATATTTTCTTTGGAACTCTTGCCTCACTCATCCTTGTCAAATGTCCCAACCACCTCAATCTTTGCATCTTCACGTATCCCACTATACTCTGTTCGCTATACAATTCCTTCAGTTCATCATTTGTTCTTCTGATCCACAGTCCATTCACTTCTTTTCCTCCAAAAATTTTCCTGAGAAGTTTTCTTTCCCAAACCTCCAGCATTGTTCTATCCTGCTTTCTCAAGTTCCACACCTCGCATCCATATGTCACTGTTGGTCTTATAATTGTCTTGTATAGTCTTAGTTTCTTATTTCGTGAGAATATTTTACTATTCAACATCGTTTTCATTGCGTACGAGCTCCGTGTTCCGGCCGAGATTCTGGCTTTTAGCTCTTCTTCATTATTCGGTTTTCTTGTTATAACTGTTCCCAAATAATTAAAGGATTCTACCTCTTCAAATTGATAAGTTTGCAATTCTCTCAATTTGACAATCACTGGTTGTGGTCTGAGGGGCTTGTCTTCCCATGTCATGTATTTCGTTTTTTTCTCATTGGCTTCGAGGCCCATCTTCTTTGACTCAATCAACAACTTTCTCAATGTCTCACTCAGCTCAATTTTTGTTCTTGTCAGCACTGTCACATCATCCGCAAATGCCAAACACTGGTGTTTTCGTCCGTATATAGTGCTTCCTCTATTCAGGTTTGCTCTTCTTATCACTCTTTCAAGGGCTAGATTGAACAAGACCGGTGACAAAGGATCCCTCTGTCTCAATCCCACATCTGTAGCAAATCCTCTAGATGTTTCTCCATTTACTCTCACTTTATTTTGCGTTTCATCTAGTGTCATTTTTGTCAGACGAACTAACTTTGCTGGTATTTCTAATTCGTGCATAGCCACATACAGTTCTTCTCTTACTATTGTATCATAAGCTTGTTTAAAATCCAGGAACAGTGCATATGTGGTCAGTTTATATTCATAGCTTGTTGCTTGTATTTCCTTTACTACAAATATCTGGTCCGTCACCGATCTGTCTTTTCTAAAACCACTCTGGTATTCACCTATTTTATCTTCAGCATATGAAGAGTACACGGGAATAACGATCAGAGTCCATTTTTCTCAAAAAAAAACTGTTGCAGCCATCTTTTAGCTTGAAACCAAAGCTATCATTTAGTAGAAAAAAAATTTAAAAAAGTTTTAACAGTCCAGCGTAAGAGCGTTTCTAAAATACTTATGTTGGTAAGGATGTGTGTGTTTGTAAATCTTAAAACTCAATTTACGCAAAACTTGACTTTTGTGACTCTGATCGTTATTCCCGTGTACTCTTCAATTTCTACAAGACAAAAAAGATGCACAATTGGAAATTTTTGAAGGGTACTTGTTTGTTAATAAAAACAGACTAAAGACTTATACAGGTATCCCGGATTATTGATTTCCATAATTACATATACGTATTATCAATTTACATTTCTTCATTTTTCCAGATCTTTAGGACCAGTTTCACAATCATTTGGTCTAGTTTTTTTTCCTCCATATTTGATCATTTCTGCTTGATTTCCGTGCTCACCTGCACTTCTGTTATTTTTTAGGTTTCGTATCCATTATCTCTTCCTCAGTTGGTACCCCGTTACCAAAATCTTCCTCTTCTCTGTTTATTTGTTCTACATTTAGATCCTTTCTATTTATTTGTTGTGTACTAAGAAGTTCCTGGAAGTATTCCGCCCATCTTTCTGTTATTTTATCTTTTGTTCCCACCAAATTACCTTCTTTATCTCTAGAGACTGTTCTTGATTGGTAGCCTTTCATTTCTTTTTTTACCCCCTGGTAAAATTTTCTTATTTCTCTATTTCTGTAGTTTGCTTCTATTTCCGCTAGTTTTTGCATATTGTATTCTCTTTTCTTTTCTCTTATTATTTTCTTACACCTTTTACGTTGCTCTTCGTATTTCTTCCTGTCATCATCAGAATTGTTTCTTAGCATCTTCTCTCTTGCTGCTCCGCGTTTCTTTATTTCATTTAAGGCAGGTTTATTAGAACCATATCGAACTCACATATCAAATCAAAATGTAAATTCAATTGAAGATTGGATGCTATTAAGAAATTATGACAATTATAAACAAGTAGAATTTTTAATAAATTCTATAAAGCTTCGGTAAAATATAATAATAACAATACGCATAAAAATATTAATCAAAAAACGTACTCATATACGCCGCGGTTTACACCTCAATCTAATAATAATCAGTTTTTAAATTTTCGATCTTTTAATCAGAATCAAGGACATAGATTTAATAATAATAACAATAATTATAATAATTATAACCAAAATGGATTCCCGCGTGGTCCATTAATTACCAAACTAGACCTGTTCAAAGTAAAATTTTCACAAATTCTCAAGTATTCGGAAGAAAACCCGAACCAAAGCCTACACCTATGTCAATATCAACGAGAAATACCTTTAATCCTTCTCGAAATCAACCAAACGCGTCTCATAATCATTTTCAAAAAAACGGTTCAAGCAATTTTATATCAGAAAAAAGATCAAATGCAAACAGAAAAGCAAGAATACTTTGAAGACATAAATTTTCGAATACAAGCCTCGGAATAATCAGCGTTGACTTAAACGTATTAAGTAGTAGACCTAAATTACCATTTATTACCATCCCTAGTTTAAATTTAAAAATACTGCTTGATAGCGGAGCGTCGATCTCCATTAATGAATCCAAAAATCGCACACAAGAACTTGAAAAATTTTGCATTTAAAAATAAATTTTTTTGTGATTTTTTTTTCCTCGAATGTGAAGATTCTCAGAAAAATGGAAAAAGCTCGGGAAATTCTAACGACCATCTAAAGGTGGAAGCTTTAATACTTGGACCACGTGATGAGACGATATAAATACCAAGTACTGCAGGGAAAAATTCAGGAGAAGAAAAGTGTTGGCCGAAAATGGACATCTTGGCTGGGAAATGTGAAAGAATGATATAAGTGTGCATCAACCCAACTGATCAGAACAGATATTTCAAATATAAAAATTGCAATGATGATTGCCAAACTCCATAGCGGAAACGGCACCTGAAGAAGAAGAAGATAGAATTAAAATGAGTTAGTAGTTAGTGGATTACACTTGATTTTTTGCGGTCCGGGTTTTTATAATCCGGTAAATCTTTATGGAGAGGATATACGCCTGCTATGACCTCCTAGGATTTGAAAGGTGTGGAAACCTCTTTTGATTGGGATAAAGAGGAAGTTGGAATTTCAGTGGCGGGCTCGTCCTATTGTTTGCAGGTTGCACAATCGCCAAAAATTACGCCATAGGAGTAATATTTAATTTAATTGTGTGTACAATACTTGATCGGCAAACGATCAAGTTTTTTTGAGGAACTAAAAAAAACCTATCTAACATTTTAGGAGAATAATAAATAGGAAAAACTTCAACCCCACATATCTAAAGCATAAGCCGCCACTGCTCCAATTAATGTATAGTTTTAGGTTAGACTATGACAGCGGTTTAAATTTCCGCTTCTATTTCACTTCACAAAAAGTTATGTTTACAAACATACATTTGACTGGTGATTCTCATCTTAGTTTGTATGGTTTAGAATTATGACGAGGTCTAAAGTTCCGTGAGAACTACTATATAGTACGAGAGCTAGCAACGTCGCGAAAAAAAGAATTTTAGGTCGGCTGGTCTTTTGATAATCATTTTCTTGTTGAAGCATGATAGGGATGCGGCACATCTGGCTACTGGGAACGGTTGCGTTTCCTCTGCGCATCTCATTTGTACAGGTACAAATTTCGTATTTTCAAATCATTTTAGGATGAAATTTTTGATTTTCATAATTTTCTATATCCTTTTAGCAATATAAACTCAAATTGCCAGACAATTTGGTCGTTGCTAAGTCAGTGCCAGATACTATTTTAATAATAAAATAAAAATTATTTTCAAACGATTTTAGTATAGCTGAAATTTTAATATGATATAGTACTGTAATCAAAGAACCTAAAATTAATTTGCCAGACAGATATTCAGTTGTTTAAGAAGGAGCCAGACCGATTTAAGTCTCGGAGGCAATATAGTCCAGGAAAAATAGATTTCCACATGGAAATAATTTGTAACAGGCTAAATTTTTGCATGCACCTTAGTATTCTAGACCTGAACAATGTCTCAAAGTTCCCCATCGATATCCTTTCCGCTAGCTGTGTTATGCGAGGTCAAAGGTCGCCAAAAACAGTTTTTCGCATATATCTCGAGAACGGCGACATTTATTGAAAAAAATATAGAGAGCTAATTTGTAGCTAAGCTGATTTTCTATAAAAAGTTATTTAAAAGTTTTTTTGTAGGGACAATTGGTCACGAAATACGGTGTTTCAAAGAACCAAGAATGTAGAACACTTTACTCGGCGCGGCGCGGCGTGTGATCTTAGTGATCTTAGAATATAATGACGGAAAATGAATTATAATTCAATAGATACATGTATTTTTGTTTAATTTATATGTGAATGCATTTATTACACATTTATTTACGTATACATAATTCAGTGATCGTGGTATAAAATTTTTCATCGGTATCGGAGACCAATTCTTCTGTCTTCAAAGTTTGGACGAGGAAAGACGACGGATCGATGCTGTCATCATTCTCCACGTTATCAATATCAAATAATGATATCGTGTTCGAACAGGTTCGGCTATGATATTGGCTACAAACTATAAAGCAGTTCAATCCTGCTTTCCGACACCCACAATTGGAAACACAGATTTTCTTGCAATTTCAAAACGTTGTATTAAGTAATACATCTGAAGCAGCTTGGAGCAGAGTTGTCATTAGCTCTAGGATATTATTTTGTAATGCCCAACCCCAGTCCTGAAGATTAATTTGCCTTTCCGAAATAGAGCAAAAGTCATATTACAGCCTGTAATTGCGTGGAGAAATAAAATATGGTGATGACATTTTGGATATGAAGCTAAACTTCGAGAACAATACATTTTTGATTCCACTTTTGTTTTACCAGGCTTCTGAAAATGCAATATTTTGTCCTGAGGAGCTCGCGCAGTCAATATGGCCATCAAGTCCACATCCTTGCCAACCATAATGTTAGTACTCGTATGTAACTGTTATATTACTGTTTCGATGATCAGAACATCAGCATCATGTTTTACCTGCTTCGCAATGATACTATAATATTAGCTGCGTGAAATCTTTGAGTCAACATGTAAATGAAACAACTTTTGATACAAAAAAACTTTTAAATAACTTTTTATAGCAAATTGCCTTAGCTACAAATTAGTTCTTTTTGGTTTTCTCACTAATTATTGCCGTTCTCGAGATATATGCGAAAAACTGTTTTTGGCGACCTTTGACCTCGCGTAACACAGCTAGCGGAAAGGATATCGATGGGGAACTTTGAAACATTGTTCAGGTCCATAATACTAAGGTGCATGCAAAAATTTAGCCTGTTACAAATTATTTCCAACTCGACCCATTTTTTTGTCTATTTTTCATGGACTAATAAGTGAGTTAGAAGAGTACGGTAAATTATTATAAGTCAGTTCCGCGAGAGAGATAGCTATATAGCTATTATAAAGAGCAGCATCAGGAGACAGAAAAATATTTAAATTAAGTTTTTTATTATTATACATTAGAATTTCAGAACATTCAGGAGAAGTTGGCTAAGGTTGAACAACTGGAAGAGCGAATTTGTCAACAAGACGAAGTTATAACCTCTCTTAAGGAGGAAATATCAAAAACAAAAGATGCAGTCGACCAATATAGCAGAAGGAATAACCTCCGTATCTTTTGTGTAGAAGAATTGCTAAAAGTGGAACTTAAGTAATATCAATGACATTGAGAGAAGTTATCGAATTGGAAGGGCTGATACATCAAATCCGCGTCCCCGTGGAATATTAGTTAGATTTCTATCATATGGATCGCGGAGTGCAGTAATTGGTAACAGGAAGCTGTTGAAGAGGAAAATAAAATAAAAATAAAATAAAATTTCATCACATAATAGAACAGAATGACTAAAATCACGACGAAATTTGGCTTTCCACTTTTGCAAACACAACTAATAATCACGTAATTACACAAAATTTGGTTACGAGAACAACGCCGTTTTAAATTGCATCTCCAACAAAACGCGCAGCAAACGGTACCTACTTTGATCTTGCAATAAAGATCAATAGTACCGCAACAATAATCAATAGTGCCGCTTGCACTTTTATCAAAATATTTCAATTCAATATGGCACGTTTCATTTGTAATAAAGCAATGTACTTGACGAATGTTGCCATCCAGTTACTATATAATATTCTGTATCTATATCTATGTAGATAGTCGCAGCTATCTCTCTCGCGGAACCGACTTATAATTTACCGTACTCTTCTAACTCACTTTTGTCTCCGAGACTTAAATCGGTCTGGCTCCTTCTTAAACAACTGAATATCTGTCTGGCAAATTAATTTTAGGTTCTTTGATTACAGTACTATATCATATTAAAATTTCAGCTATACTAAAATCGTTTGAATATAATTTTTATTTTATTATTAAAATAGTATCTGGCACTGACTTAGCAACGACCAAATTGTCTGGCACTTTGAGTTTATATTGCTAAAAGGATATAGAAAATTATGAAATTCAAAAATTTCATCCTAAAATGATTTGAAAATACGAAATTTGTACCTGTACAAATGAGATGCGCAGAGGAAAAGCAACCGTTCCCAGTAGCCAGATGTGCCGCATCCGTATCATGCTTCAACAAGAAAATGATTATCAAAAGTGCAGCTGACCTAAAATTCTTTCTCGAAAACGTTGCTAGCTCTTATACTAATATGAACGTGTTTTTATGGGAGCGTTTGTCCCTTTATGGTTATTTTTTTATTTTATAAGCGTTTTGCCAACTTTTTTTTTATATACTTTGGAAGCTGTTTTTATGGGAGTGTTTATCCATTTCTTATGTTCGTCCTCTTTTTACGAATAAAAATAAATATTTTCCAATAATGAATTCTAATATGGAACTATATAAATACTTGTCGCAAATTAATTCCTGACGCCTTATTTATCATAAAAAATGCGCGGTAAAAGCGCCGTATTATTTTTTGATGTCCATTGGGCCATATAAACCCAAATTGCTGACAATCTAAACCGAATCTGCACTGCAGTGCACCTTTAAAAAATCACCTACAATCGTTCCATATAACCCCGACCCTCCGGGTTATATGGAACAACAAAAAAAGAAAAAAAAAAGAAAACGGCCATTGATCAGATCATTATTGGTCATGAAATATGATATTGAAGCTATCCTCTTTGATATTTATTTTTGCCGTTGCAGTAGCTCTGATAATACTTTCGCAATTCAACAAAACGTTGAAAAATCGTTCCATATATCCCCGTTTTACGGTACTTATTTTCGACTTTTCAAAAATCTAGGTAATAGGTCAGCATTTATTTTTAAGGTGAAATAAAACCAAAAAAACGTTTAGAAAATTGGTGCCTCTGCCTTTAAATGAAGAAAATGAATATTGTATATGATATAAAAATTGTTAAAACTAATAAAAAGGAGTTTCCGTTGACGCCCATGAGGCAGAAATATATTTCAAGTAAAAAATTAATAAATATAATTATAAAAGTTTTTCCTTCGCGGGTCCTTTTCTAAACAGACTGTTTGTTGTTGACTGTTTGTTTTTGTTTTCAAATTATTAAATTAAATTAAACCTTGTAAAGTCTTTTTTTTTTTTTTGATTGAATATTTCATAGTTAGAATTTTTGTTGTCTTTATAATTCAAATTTTTAAGCTGTCACCGAATACCACCTCAATATACTGGTAATGCACGTTGAATATGGAGCATAATTTAAACAAGAATAAGTTTAAAAAATGGACGGCAAACTTTTCCACCGATGGTTTATGTTTAATCCCCAAGCCAAAAATGGTCAACGTTGGGCAGTGTACTATTCCACCGATTTGGGTCAGGGTAGCTTTGAAGCCCCTTTGAAGTATTAGTAGAAGTACAATGGGGCGATTAAGTATCATAAATCGGTAAAAATTTTGCACAGGGTGTAAATTTAATATTTTATTAATTTATTTAACAAAAAAACAATATCTCAATTATTTATTATCATTAATATGAGTAAAATGATGGGAAACATTTTCCAAAAATTTGGATATCTAGCGCCGTTCTCGAGATATTCACATTTCAAAATATTTCATTTAATAACCTTACTTATTACCCACATTGTTTAAAAAATATCACAACTCTAACCCTAACCTACGTACAGATCCATGTCTACGGTGGATCCGACTCTCATTAAAAACATTCCCCTAGCGCGACTGATTAACAAAAATCATCCCCCGTAGGGCACGGGCCTCGAATAAATGACGAAGTTTGAAGGCTGGGATCCTAGATTAGCCAATGTCAGGGGCAGGGAAAACCTAAATTATAAAATTTTCCTGATTTAAACTCCAAAATTACAATTTTGTAAATGATGTATTTCTTCTGTCGGCTTTCTGCGCGGACACCCTGTATAATTATATCTTATATTATGTTAAGTACTACTTATAGACTTAAAGACTCAACAATTAAAAGATTAAAAATTTTGACCAGTCTACCTGCTAACGGCAGCGGTGGAAAAGTTATATAGGATTAGAGGAACCTTTAACCATCGGTGGAAAAAGAAATCGCCCTGTACCTAGCTGACATTGTTAGGGCCTATTTACCTGCCACAAAGCAGATTATTATTCTGGATTTCTCTGCCTTATTCGCATTTGTTATTATATCCATAAATAATTTCCATCGAGGAATATTGTGTGCAATCTCGTTAAATTTACTGCACATCCAAAGAACATCAGGTAGGGCCGGAACCGGAGTGACATTTTCTAAAGATCCCAAACATGGTAGATCTTCAAGAACGATATCTTTCAACCCCCTCCCATCAATATTTTCGAAACTTTGGATTGACAGTACACCTCGTTCACCAATATTTGTTTCGCCAATTTGAGTTTCTTAATAGGTGGAGCAGGAACAATTGCACTGGATGGAGTAATGCATTCAATTTCGCCCATACTGTGCAATGTGTTAAGACCGTCAACTGTACTTATTTATATTGAAATCTGCATTATCAAAAATGCATTGGGAAAATCATTTTAGTATTATGATGTCGTTCAGAAAACTGCCGCTGGAAGAATATGTTGATGTATCATAATCATAAACCTTTGTCCAAATATCTTCTCTTGTAATAAGCCGCTACCTTTACAACTCGAAGCCGTTCTTCCGTTTGGCCTGTGTTTTTGTTAAGATACCAATGATCTGACAAAATTTTGTGCCCAGTATTTTTACAGCACACAATTGAAATCATTTTCTTATTCGTAATTATAATAATGTCATCGCCATATTTTTCCAATAGTTTGAGTTTTACTATTCGTTCAGCAGGAACATATCCTTCAAGCGGGTTTATAAATCGGGCATCGCAAATTAGCATTCATCCGCATTTTCAATAAAATCAAAAATTACCTTCATAACATCCGTCCCGTCTTTCACAAGTGGACGTCCGCTTTTTTTCCCTTCTCTAGTTTATTGAAAAACTTCACGCTGCACACCCCATGATACAGCCAGTATCATCCGTAACCAGAATTTCAGAAAACGTAAAAGTGTTTAGGAGTTTTCTTTATTATTACAAATTGTTTTTAAAGTGTTATTTAGTGTATTAAGGGCCAATTTCATAATGAATTTTGACAAAATAAACATTTTGGATAAAAGTTATATTTACAAAATTAACTGTGGAGGTGGAGGTTGCAACGCAAAATACATTGGACAAACAGGTTATAAAAACATAAAAATAAATTCTCGGCGGTTCTCAACATTTATTAGAAACCGGACATCAAATAAAAACTGAAAACATACTTTTACACAATGAACGAAAAGGACAAAAATGGATCTTCTAGAGGTGTTGGAAATCAGAAAAATAAGGAACATGCATGAAGAAAAATTGTTAGTTAAAATAGTATTTTACGATTAATCCAATATATTAAATATTAAATCAGCAAAAATTACTTCTATTTATTCTATTTTGTTATAAATAATCCACTTTAAAATTGAATGATTATTTAAAATAAGTCATGTGACCATAACGCTAGCGCCACAGGTTTGACGTCATCGGGCATAAATGTCCGCGCTCTTGATTACTCGTATGTGACGTTTCTCGAGAGGTATAATGGTTGCTTCGATCAACTTACCTAGGCCAGATCAAATCTCACTAATAACTATTTAGATGGGCGATTTCTTTTTCCACCGATGGTTAAAGGTTCCTCTAATCCTATATAACTTTTCCACCGCTGCCGTTAGTAGGTAGACTTGTCAAAAGTATTAGTAGAAGTACAATGGGGCGATTAAGTATCATTTATCGGTAAAAATTTTGCACAGGGTGTAAATTTAATATTTTATTAATTTATTTAACAAAAAAACAATATCTTAATTATTTATTATCATTAATGTGAGTAAAATGATGGGAAACACTTTCCAAAAATTTCGATATCTAGCGCCGTTCTCGAGATATTCACATTTCAAAATATTTCATTGAATAACCTTACTTTATTACCCACATTGTTTACAAACAAGTTTTTCCAAAATTAACAAAAATCCTGGATCCGAGATTGCCGTGTTTGTACATGTCAAAACACGCACTAAAATAATTAAAAACATTCCCCTAGGGCACGGGCCTCGAATAAATGACGAAATTTGAAGGCTGGGAACCTAGATTAGCCAATGTCAGGGGCAGGGAAAAACCTAAATTATAAAATTTTCCTGATTCAAACTCCAAAATTGCAATTTTGTAAATGATGTATTTCTTCTGTCGGTTTTCTGCGCGGACACCCTATATAATTATATCTTATATTATGTTAAGTACTATTTATAGACTTAAGGACTGAACAATTAAAAGATTAAAAATTTGGACCAGTCTACCTGCTAACGGCAGCGGTGGAAAAGTTATATAGGATTAGAGGAACTTTTATAAATCGCCCTCTCTTTTTAGTTACATAAAGAATTGTCAAAGCATAGAAGTGCAGCAGATTTTGAACATTATTAATAATTCATAATTACTTTTTTTTACCACTAACATGAGAAATCACCATTATCTACCCCATTTCTCTAATGAGAAGTAAAATTTCTCACCCTAGGTAAATAACGATAGCAAAAAAATACCTAGGTAAATAATAAAATGGAATGATTCTGGTTTACGTGTACAACCCCGATTTTTAAATGTGTAGGGGAGGGGGGGTCCACTTAGCCGTAAAAGCATAAAATTTTGTTGCGGAAACCCTTAAGGGGCAGATGGGGAGGGTGGTAAAAGAAATGGCGCGTCACGAAGGGTAACGAGATTCCATGGGCAATCGATCTGAATTTTTGCATATCGACGGCCTTATGCTAATACCCCGTATCTCCAAAATCACGATTTTACAGGACAGGGTTTTTTTCAGTTTTCTTTAATATTTTTAATAGGATTTTACTAAAATTTTGCAATTCTAATTTATGTTATGAATACTTCCAATTTTTTTAGAGATACGGCCTCTATCTATAAGGTAGCAGTGCCCTCTATCATTTAAACTATATAAAAACCTAATTTTTGATGTTTTTCGAGATACGGGGTATTAGCATAAGGCCGTCGATATGTGTTCTCATGAGAAATTAACAGGGGGTGCCTGTTGAGCGAGGGGGGGTAATTTTTTGCTCCGTTTTTCGATATCTAGCGCCGTTTTCGAGTTATTCGCATTTAAAAATATTTCATTTAATAACCTAACATTACTATCCGCGAGCAATCGATCTGAATTTTTGCATATGTGATCTCATCGAAAATTCACCGGGGGAGGGCACTACACGAGGGGGGGCAATTTTTTGCTCGGTTTTTCGATATCTAGCTCCGTTCTTGACAAATCAAAATATTTCAGCTAATAACCTTACATTATTATTCCCCCACATTGTTAGAAAAATATCACAATCCTAACCATAACCTACGTACAGACCCATGTCAAGGTGGATCCTACTCTTAATATAATAACGATAAGTTCTTTGGGACGGCGAGTGGGACACTGCAAGTAATCCAGTGAACACCTATACCTAACCTATAATCTGTCATCAGAAAATAATTAATTTAGAAGCAACTATACATTTCCGCAGGATAATTTTTTAATTAATGTAACAAGCAAGCTCCAGAGCATCATTCCACCAAGTTTGAAGCAAATCGCAGGTATAGACCTAAACCAGAACTTAGCCAAACTGGCAGATAAAGCCTATTTTCTGGAAAACTAAATTTAAATTACATTCCATTAGTTTCATTTTGTTTATTTGACAACTAAACACCCACACTACTTGATATTTCAAAATACTTGAAAAATAAGTAGGAAGCAACTAAAGCTATATTTATCAAAATCTAATCAAATCAAATATAGTAATATATCAGTGTTAGTGGTAAAAAAAATTCTATATATACTTCGGTTGAGAAGGCCATTATACACCTCACACATTATATCCTTCGGCGCTACGCGCCTCCGGATATAAACGTGCTCGGTAAGTAATGGCTCACTTCTCAACCTAAGTGTATAATATACTATTTATCGTATCTTAAAATGTGTGATAAATTTAATAATCTGAAATTTAAAAAATATGAAAAATTTCAAACAGAGTAAAATTCATTCATATACGTATAGCGATAAAATATAATAGAGCAAAAAATTCATTCATATAATATAGCGATAAAATATAATAGAGCAAAAAATAATATTATCTCGAATATTAACAAAGCTTTCAAAAAATAATGAAGAAAATATATTGTGACGTCATTGGCGCGTGGTAATCTTTAGATACACCGTTTTGAACTTCGGCTAAAACTGTGGCTAAAACTTCGGTCAGAACTGTGCGTAAACCTCTCTGTGTAAAGCACGGGTGTAAAGGCACCTATTGGCGCGGCGAAGTTGCCCTATGTGACGAAGTTGCCCAGTTTTACGGTACCTATCTAACTTTAACAGTAAACGTATCACAAAACAAATTAAGATCAAATATTTAATACATTAAGTTGTTGGTTTGTCAAAATTCTCAAATGTTATTTGCTTGATATATCAACTTTATTTATGTCGAGGTTGCACTGATTGCACTGAGAGTGATAAAAATCATAGGTTTTTTAACCCTCCGTTAGGCGCGCGGTCTACAAACACATGTAGACCAGTGTTCTGGTGAGTTGAGAAAGGGCCAAAAAAATCAGTGGCATCTCGTGACATTTTCCAGGGGGAGAGAACAAAATAAAAAAAATAGTTTTAAAAATATTTATTTATAATGAAAATCTATCCTTCTATTGTTTTTGGTTTTGGGATGGAAGCACACGTGTCCTTGTGCCCTTTATGACAAGCCGCCATTGCAAAAAATTATGTTCTATATTGTAGTGGAACCTTGCTTGTGGCAACTTCCTTTTCTAGCTCTTTATTTTTGCTCCGGTCCAGCTCTAAAATTATGTCGGAGGTGGGACTCTCAGGAGTGGGTTCCTTTTAAAAAAATTTATAACAGCAAATTTTATTACCTTATATCAATGCTTATATCAAGAGATAACTTGTAACAAGCCGGCTATGCACACGTATCAATTTTGTTCCGTTTACAAAATTTTCAATAATAAATTTTTTGCAATAGCGGGGGTAAAGTACTCACTTTAGACCCTGATTGGCGGGTGTAAAGTGGTACTTTTTTGCCCTAGGGCAAAAAAGAAGTTACTGCCGGGTAAAAAAGAAGTTACTGCCGGGCAAAAAAGAAGTCACCAGATTTTATTATCAATTTAATTCTCATTTTTTTGTAACATTTATATTTATGTTAACTTGACTGTAATTTGTGATTCCAATATTAGTGCAACCTACAGTGAAATAAATTGGTAAATAAATAAAAAGCACTTACTTTAGCTACAAAAAAATTCTCACGAGGCGCCCTTTTAAAAATTTTACCACGTGGTCACAGATTACGACGCGCGATTTTTTCGGAACATATCCTGCGTTTTTCCGCTTCATAAAAGCGGATAACTTGTGGAAATTGCCGATGTCAATCTTATTTTCCAATTTGGTGACCGCCTTGATCATAGAATACTGCGACCACATGGTCAACGACTTCAACGTTTTAGCCTTTTGACACGTCTTATTCCTTCAAAGGCACAAATGTAACTGAACCATTCTAGTACCTTTTAGTGAAAAAATTTTTAGTGAAAAAATTCTAGTTGGCAATAATAATATAACCAATTATGCTTCATTTACTTTGGTACTATCAACCACGTGCTTTATTGAACAAATTTTAATTAAAATTTCGTAATTATTGTCGAAGTAAGTACTTTACCTCCCGCAATTGCAAAAAACAGTATATGCACCTCGGGAATAAAGTGAATTTTTTGGCCTGAGGGTAATTTTTGCCCTCGGCTACGCCTCGTGCAAACAAACCTTTACCCTCAGGCCAAAAAAGGATCACTTTATTCCCTTGGTGCATAATGTACTATTAATTTTCCCACCATTCTACTTTGAATGGTGGGGCAATTTTTGCTTTTCAACAAAAAACAAATGTCGAAATCACAATTTCACTTTTTAATAACTAATATGACCAAATATGGACTCAAAATAATGTGCGTTTATCATAACGCGTCCACACGCGTTGGCTTACGGCATCCAAAAGCCTTTTTACAATTCAACAAATACCAACTTAAACTTTTCAAAACAATAAAAACAACTTCTACAATATGAAACAATTTACAAAATTAACAAAAACAATAAAAATCAATTTTTTTCACCACAATATATACATTGGTCAACTAATTGCCTATATCGATCATCCTTTTTGTAATCTGCACGGTGTCTCCTTGTGACTTTGAAAGTTACATTAAAACATTGATGAAACCGAAAACGCATAAATTTATGCCCTTTGTTACCCTTTCCACTTACTCCACCCATTGTAATCTGATGTATGGAGTTTCCTATAGTCATGAAGAATCGTGAAAAAATCGAATTTATGTTTACGATATTTTAGCTATAGGTATGTGCTTTATATTAACGATAAAAAGCATAATGCTCCGTTAATCTTTATTGATTTTAGAATTATAAATACTTGCCTATTGTGTTATTTGAATAACAATGAAATTTATTTAAAAATTCAAGTAAACACTTTATATATTTCTTTGAATACTTAATTTCTATTGTATTAAAAATGCTTCATAAATGCCTAATTTGCTATTTTAATAAGGTTCCATATTGGTTATGCTTGTGCACTGTTAAACATTAGTTGAATAAGTATGTACTTTTTAAAATCGATAGTCCATTACAAGCAGGATACAAACAATATGAAGTTTTTTTTATTATTAACATTCAGTGTTAGTACAGTTTTAAATTTTCATATTGAAAAAGTACAGAATATGTTTGTTTCTCAACTTTACGAACAAGTGCTGCATAATAATGAGAAAAATCTGTTAGTGTGCCCGTTAGCTTTACAGTTTGTTTTTGCCGGCCTTTCTGTAGGAGGAAATGGAGACACTTCGGAACAAATAAAAAATTTAATGAATTTGATTCCAGATGAAATAGAAATGGAAAACGAATTTAACGAAATAGGTAGTAATCTGAAATTTAACAAATCAATTACGCTGTATTGTATTAAAGATATTTATTTTGATCATAATGTTGCAATTAACAATGATTATGCGAATATGCTTAGAAATTATTTTCATACAAATTTATTGGAATACAACTTTGTCGCTCAAGAAAATACGTCTAACAAAATTAACGCGATTATTAAAAATGCAACAAATGAACTAATTCAAGATCTTACCGACCCAAAGGATTTTAACGATACACACACTTTGGTTGTTATAAATGCAATATCATTTCATGGAAAATGGTTAAAAGCGTTTGACACAATTAAAGGACATTTCATTACCCAAGATTATAAAAACGTTACGCTGGATATGCTGAGTACCGTCGATTACTTTTATTATAAAAAAAGTGCAAAATTAGAAAGTAAATTTTTAAAATTACATTATGCTGATTCCAATTTAACATTAACAATAATATTACCTTATGGAAATAACAGTTTATCTAGAATAGAAGCAAATATTGTACCTTTTCTTGATAATAATATAAATTATATATACGAAGAAGTTTCTGTTGTAATACCAAAATTTAAAATAGAAAGTACCTTACAACTCAGGCAAATTTTTGAATCTATGGGAATTGTAAATGCGTTCAATAATAAGGCTCAGTTCGATAAAATATTTGCAACAAATAATAATCACATTATTCACGTAGGCTCAGTAATTCAAAAACTTGCAATTGAAATTAACGAGGAGGGATCTATAGATAGAGAAAAAGAAATAAAAGCAACATATCCAAATTGTTCAACTTTTGTTGTAAATAAACCTTTTCTATTTTATATTAAATTATTTGAAACTATTGTATTTATTGGTCGTTATGTTAGTTCAACTTAACTTGAAGAAAATGAGAAAAAAATTTTAATATTTTAATTGAATAAATAATTATTTAGAAAAATTACAATCGCAACATTATGTAGATCATAATTTATAAATTGTTATTATTGTATGAGGATTATCGTAGTAATAAAAGATATTTTATTTTGCCTATATTTTATCTAATAATGTATTGAACAAAATCCAAACAACATAATAAAAAATGTGTGCAGCTCTTGAGTAGTCCGGGGAAGTTTTGAGGTAGTCTTAGGTAGTCTCGGGAAGTTTCAGGTAATATTTTGAAAATTTAGGAAAGTCTTAGCTAGTTTAAGGATAGCAATTTTTAAATATCAAAACAGCGAAGCAAAATATCTTGGCATATACCTGGATAGAAGACTTACTGGAGCAAACACATTTTTGCTAAAAGAAAACAGCTCGGCACCTAACTCACTAAAATGCACTGGCTATTGGGACGAAAATCTCGGTTCTCACTGGATAACAAACTATTATTATACAAAACGATATTGAAACCCATATGGACGCATGGAATTCAACTTTGGGGCTCGGCTTCCACTTCCAAAATCGAAATCCTTCAAGATTTCAGTCGAAGGTCCTAAGAATCATAGTACACAGTAATAAATTTTGTCGTGTAAAATGTTTAGTGTAGTTGGTAAATAAAGTGTTAATATTTAGTATTAAACTATACATTAGTTTATTTTTAACACTAAACCTTCTCTATATAGATGGAATTTAACTCGAAGGTAAAATTAGCACAATGAAGAGTAAATTTCTTTCTTAAATAGTGTTTGTCGGTTAGGTGTCATGTATCAAATATTTATTCAAACATAGAATTCGCAGAAAGAATGACGTACATATTATATAGGCTCCTGATAGTCGGGGTATAAATAAAAGTATTGCTTAGTATTGCTGATAAGTGATATTGCTTGTTAGTTTAACCAGCAACTTAGTACAGTAACGTTGGAAATTTTTTTAAACAAAAAGATATCTGAAGTTCCGTTTCCAGAAAACGCTAAACTCCTGTTTACGTATATGATGTATTTTTACAAGGTTAGATTATAATATTTAAAAAATACACATTTTATTAAATAATTTTTAGAAATGGGTACAACGTGAAGTGTGGACGTAAGATTTCTAAATAATAATTCGTGGATTGTAAGTGTTATTGTCTTTAATAAATTATGAATTGCAGTGAAGAATTAGGAGAATTTTATCCCGGATTACAAATAAATTTCGAAGAATTATTTGAACAAGTCGTAAACAAAATATAAATTATATTATTACAAAGCCAATGGAAAATTAAAATGGTAGAAGCGAAATAAAGTATTAAGTGGTAGTATTGAACTTAATATTTTTTCATATACATAGATTATTAATAATTTTTTTTAGATAAGGGGCAAGACAACTATTGCGGATTGCGAAATTGCACTGAAATATTATCGAGTATGTATCTTTAACGTATTGTTTTATCCAATTAATTCGTCGAAAATTAAAAAAATTACGTTTAAAGGCGGAAATTCCGACATCCTTAAATTGTTTTGAATTTTTGTCTTTAAATGTTATGTTTTTATTAATATACGTTGAGTTAATTGGGTGAAAACTATACTTAAATGTTTTCAAAACACACTAGCAATGTAAATGTTACTAGATACTATAAATAAAGAAATTTTCACATTACATTAAGTTTTTTTAACCTATTTACCTAAAATAGTGTAAATTAATTTCTATTTTTAATTTTATTTAACACTAAATTTTGTTCAGTGTACTCTAAATAAGGCTAACATTTTAACAAACTTTAGTGAACTCATTACACTACACTTAATTGAAATTGTTAGTGTAAAAATTTACACTAAATTGAGTGGACCTATATGAACACAAGCTAGTGTATTTTAGTGTAAAAATTTTACTCTATATTTTTTACTGTGTATCGTACACATCTGTACATCTAATCTCATAAACGAGTGAATCGGTGTCATAGTAGAGCACTTTGGATGGGAAGTTTTTACGCATGTATGAATAATGAAATTCATATAACTTGGTTTTAGATATATCTAATACACTCATACCTACATACACAGGTTTATTCATCATAATCTCCGTCTTATTTAATTCGAATATCATTAAATTCTCATCCAAAATAGTTCTACCGTTGAAATTTGGTTTAGCAATCATCACCTTAGCACTATAGCGTCCGTCCTACTTCGATACCAACTTAACAATCTTTCTTTTACGCACATCTTCCATGATTTTACCGAATGCCGCATTATTCATTAATTTGAAAAATGTTTTCTCAAATTCATTTTTCGCATTAGTCCTCATTAGAGTGTTGAGTTCAATATAGAGTTTCAACCATGCCGATTGTTTAACTCCAGTATTCGATGGATTTTTAAGATTTTCATAGCATATTCGAGAGCTTGTTTGAGTGCTCGGTAATGAATAACGTAACGTTCCTTATTAAGAAGAGTCGTGAGAAGCTTCTTTTGTCTAGAGTTGGGTGGTGCTCGATGTTCAGGGCATAGAGGCAGATCGTTGTGAACTTCATGTAGTGCGTCTGAATACTCTAAGTCTACCTCCAAAATATAGCCTACACTGAGGTCCATTTCCCCAGCGCCGCCCATCGCTAATTTTGGGTCAATTTTGGTATCGATCGTTTGTGTATCGTTTGTGTATGGATTATTTTCGTTTGTGTAGCATGGTTCGCGAAATATCTTACATTTTCAGTTGGGGCGCTGGGAAATGCGAGCGCCACCCTTCGCGAATTTTGGATAAAATTTGGTATCAATCGTTTGTGCATCGTTTGTGTACGTTTGTGATTTATTATTTTCGTTTGTGTTAGCACCGTTCGCGAAATTTTAAGGATGAAATAAATTAAGTTTATTTTCGAATTTTTGATGAATTATAGTGCCAATGTAACGAATTTGATGTCAATCGTTTGTATATAGTTTGTGTAAGTTTGTGTATTCATTATTTTTGTTTTTATTAGCGCCGTTCGCAAAATATCTTCTGTTTCAGTTAGAGGGGAGGAGCACCCGAGTTGGAAACGACCTGTATCAAAAAAATTTAGATTTTTGGTATTAATCGTTTGTGTAATGTTTCTATGTCTTATATAATATATTAGTATATCTATTATATCATGTATGTTACCTATGTTCACAAAATATCTTTAAATAAATTAAGAGGGGGGGGGGAAGCCCTCACGTTGTATTGCAAACTTTGGGGTAAATTTAGTAGCAATCTTTTGTTTATTATTTGTTTATTATTTGTTTACATTTGTATATTAATTATTTTTGTTTGTGTTAATACCGTTTGCAAAATAACTTTAATTTTAATGAGGGGGATGCCAAAATGATCCCGCCATGTGTTGCACATTTTATTTGCAGTTTATTTCATTTCCTTCAAAAATAGAATTATCTTTTAACTTTTCTTAATCACAAGAGAAGTTGTCTGTATTTGCATTAAACTGCTGAATGCACAAGTATTAATACCGACATAATTGATTTTGTCAACTTTGATTGGTCAATGGGGTAGAAGAAATTTAGAGAAAACTCAATTAGAACGAAGTTTCTATTATCATTTAAATCCTAATATTTCCATTCTTATTGAGATTCTAAATGTGACCATCTTCGTAGACGAGTTGCGTTGGAAACTCCTTGCCAGCGCCAATTTTTAACAACTTCATCTTCTTCTACCTTCAAATTATTTGATTTTGTATCAGGAGAAACGCAGATACTTGGATATTTTCTTCATCAATTATTTATTCATTTGGTTCAGTTGCATCATGGAAACAAGTACTCGCAGTATCACACTTAGTTGCTTTAACTGTATTAAATTTAAAAAAAAAATCCCCCCCCCCCCCCGTAACTACATCAGCGCTTACAATCAATTGTAAGTATGTGTTTGTATTTTTTTAACTGCTAAAAGGAAATATAATATTAATACATTTTACATGAATTAAAAATAACCAAATTTAAAAAACTAATAAAATCTTGCCCAACTGCTACCCAATGTAGTGTTTCTTGCTCGGAGCTTTTCTTAAATTTGGTAATAAAATTAATGTCTTTAAATAAATTGCAGCATATGCTAGCACTTCACAAGAATTTTTAAATAACAAAGAAAAATACTTTGAAAACAGAAAAATTTGAAACTTTTTTAAATTATACAAAAATAATTTTAAATTTCAAAATGCAGAGGCCAGCTTGACCAAACCTGAATTTTGTTTTGACATAATGATTTTATATTAAACTTATATCAATATCTTTAAAAGTAAAAGTAAGGTAATTGAAAATAATAAATATGCAAACATCCACCAGCAAGTCACAATCGTTCGATACCTACCAAATTTGACCCAAAATTTTAGATACAGGGCGGTCACAATTCGGCACACCAATCATTTCAATTGACGATATTTCGTGAACGGAATTAACAAAAACAAAAATAATTAATATACAAACGTAAACAAATAATAAACAAAAGATTGCTACTAAATTTACCCCAAAGTTTGCAATACAACGTGAGGGCTTCCCCCCCCCCCCTCTTAATTTATTTAAAGATATTTTGTGAACATAGGTAACATACATGATATAATAGATATACTAATATATTATATAAGACATAGAAACATTACACAAACGATTAATACCAAAAATCTAAATTTTTTTGATACAGGTCGTTTCCAACTCGGGTGCTCCTCCCCTCTAACTGAAACAGAAGATATTTTGCGAACGGCGCTAATAAAAACAAAAATAACGAATACACAAACTTACACAAACTATATACAAACGATTGACATCAAATTCGTTACATTGGCACTATAATTCATCAAAAATTCGAAAATAAACTTAATTTATTTCATCCTTAAAATTTCGCGAACGGTGCTAACACAAACGAAAATAATAAATACACAAACGTACACAAACGATGCACAAACGATTGATACCAAATTTTATCCAAAATTCGCGAAGGGCGACGCTCGCATTTCCCCAGCGCCCCAACTGGAAATGTAAGATATTTCGCGAACCATGCTAACACAAACGAAAATAATCCATACACAAACGATCGATACCAAAATTGACCCAAAATTCGCGATGGGCGGCGCTGGGGATATGGACCTCCTACACTGCTATCATCGGGGGTTTGACTCACATCTATATTGGTATTATTACACCACGAAAATTTTCCGCTTGGTAAAAATTCACTCATAGCCCAACCATATACTGAAAAGAAGAGTAAAAAAAATTATAATAAAAATGTTATTTTAATAAAGTATACTCATAATTATTGAAATCGTAGTATTGAAGATAAATGTCAGGCTGAGTCTGCTCGTAATTAGGCATGTATTTGTTATTAGCTTTTGCATACCTATTACTGCATTGAGAGATACCTCCTCGAATACCTCGCTCAACAAACATTAACATATCAATCAGTGCTATTCACGACGGTCTTGATAATTATCAACATTGACAATTTGAAGTATAAATGACATTTGACAGCATTATCAAGTCCTAGTCAAGTTTCGCTATTCTGTAAGGGTTGATAACATATCAAGCTTGACTAAACTTGATAATTGTCAAGCAGCCTTGATAATGGTCAATCTTAACATATGTTCTTATTCGGGACGACATTTTTGAAGCAAGAACTTGACAGTTATTAATTGACATCAGGCAAGTGAGTTATACATACTACTTGCTGAAGATTGACATCACTTGACAACATACCTAAATTTCAAAAACGTTTAGAAATTTGTGTTATTACTCAGTATTTAATTAAAATTTCCATTTAAAAAAATTTAGACCCACAAATACAGATCCATTTAATATTTTTCAAAACATTTGTATACAATTCACAGACAAGCAAAATCAAAAGAACTTAAAAATTTTAGTCTTAAAATGATCGGTAGGCTAAAACAACCAACCCGCCTTAAGGGCGTAGTTAATAATTTCACCTGGAATTGGTGGTATCCAGTAATTATTTGTAGTTGTTGCCCGCTAGGACACGAAGTCACTAGCCCCTGCTTGCTTATAAGCTTGCGGAGGCAAAGGGGGTGGATCGAACTTCTCGTTGTTAATTGCTTTCCCTGCAAAGAAATGTGAACAAAAGAAAACACAATTTGATCAACAAAATATTTAATGATTTTAGCAGATTGACTCGTGATTACAACTTCCAACACTTGCCAATGACTTCCTGATAACTCTACAGGTGAACAGATGACCTTGCGAAGACAGACCAGTAGTTGGATTCGATTTACAGCAACAGATGGTTCGGTGTGGAAAACTTTCACACTTGGAAAACTTGATCGCGAACAAAACAGGTACCCAGGTAACAAAATCACAGACAACATTCGCATAGGAACTCTTGGTTTCGTGTTACATGGTGTTACTAAATTTATGATTTTGCATACAATTGCAATTGCGGCTCGACAAATATCAAACTGGCTCTCGTGCTTGAGCGTTGTTGAAATTTCTTGTACTTCACAAGTTATTTCGTTTGGGCGTTCTCGGGAACTCACACGGATTAAAACTCGTAGAAATAAAACAGATTACTACTCCGGAGTATCACCTCTAACCACAACATAAACGCACGACTTCTCAGTTTGCCGTCCAAATCTCAAAAAGCCTCGAAAAATTCGCTTTACGCCGGAACCTTGAGGGCGCGTAGTACCATTTAAGAACGCTAGGGGCCGAATTCCATTAGCGTCGCGTATGGGAATTCTAAATAGGAAATTATTTAACATAATTCCGTTACAAGGCACTTCTAAATTGTAGGTTTACATTGATTTTATAATTAATCAAAAAAATTCTGCTTTTTTATATTTTATTTCTGTTAAGAAATACCTACCTTTAGAATACTTGATTTTCGTTTATCGCTAATTCACTTGTTCTAATAATAATACTAATTTACACTTGAAACCAGTTTTTTATTATATTAATCCAAATTATGTTTACAAATCATCTTTACAATTTATCGGTAACTTGAATTCAAATTCACAATCTTCCCAAATTTTGCATTTTTAAAAATAAACATCAAACCAAATTCCAAACACTTTCTTAAAACCTTCTAACATTATTCAAAGCTTCGGCAATTTATTAATTGCTCTTATAAAAGTTAACGTAGGTATCTATTGCGTTGAATTTCTCCAATATTGTAAATGTAAGTTCTAAAAATGTGTAAGTTTACAAAATTATTATAAAAAACTTACAAAACAAACATACCTGGAATGCTCCGATAATTTTAAAATGATGTTGCTTTATCTCGGAAGAAATTCAAATTGAAACTAGATTTTCTCGATGAAGATTGAAGTTCAGTTATAGTTGAGTTTTACCCTTCCGGAGAACAGGCTTAAGTACATCCTTTTGTAGCAAATCGGGACCTTCTGGGTTTCGATAATCTCCCGTGCTAATTTTTGTACCCTTTACTTTCGCTGCCACCACATCGGCGTGGGAAAATATAACAAGGCTCACAATACACAAATAAAAGCGGTGATAAAAGTAAAGCGATTTATTGAAGTAACAAAAATTTTATATTGACGGCGTTATACAAAAGAATTACTACTTAAAAAGATAACGAGAAGAAATTAACTCAAGATAAACAAGAATAAAATTATAGCTCAAATTACTCAATATAGTTAAACTACTAACTCAGTGGTAAGTGACGCATCGAAATGTGTGAGAATTAGCCGTTATTGTCCCCCTTTCAGTCTCAGATAGGAGTATGAACAAACCAGACTTATGTAACAATAACGAGCTTAGTTCTCAATAATAAAATAAAAGAAAAGATAAGTATAACGAAAAACAAAGAAAATGGACATTATAATATGAATATAAAATAAAAATAAAATATCTTTCTACGAAAATCTACAAACAATAGTATATTATAGGCCAAGGTTGTGAAGACAGTCATTATAGCCATAGCGCCAAGATTATATTCCGAGGTGCGAAGCACCGAGGAATATAAGGCGCGAAGGCTATAATGGTCTTCACTACCGTGGTTTATATACGATTTTTTCCACTACTAGATTTATTACCATTTTTTAAATTTCTTGTTCATAAAATATTTTCAAATTTAGAATATTTATTACAAATAACATGATTGTTTTTGTTTTGTTTTTTTGATTTGACAGTTGTTGCCCTTAGATTTTAAAAGTCGTTCACTGCGCTTTTTCTATTTTAAGAAATAGGAAACTAAAGGAAGAAAAATACCATGGATTTCATTATCGTCTTTAAATTTTTTCCTTCTTCCAATACTTCCTTTATTTACTGATTGTTGAAATTTCTGATATCAGATCGAATTTTCTTTTTTATTGTTTTATTTATTTCTGCCATTTCGATTATATTCATATTTTTAGCTCTTTTTATTTGTTTTCTTTTAACGATTAGATCAATTGTGTCTTGGCTAAGTCGCTGTCGTTGTTTTCCGTCTTTCAATCCTGCTGTTTTTTCCGCTGCTTCTAATAAACACTTTGTAATTCTTGAATTCAAAGAATCCAGATCCCAATAATTTGTATTGCTCGTTGCGTGCATGCAATGTTGTATTAAGGGGTCATGCCCAGTTAAACGTAAAAAAAATGCGCAATCTTGGAGAATTTTTAAAGCGAAGCTTTTTACGCACGGCACCTAAAATCTAAAAAAGCGAACGAGACGAAAAAGCGAACGAGACGAAAAAGCAAACGGAAGTGACGTCAGCGACGACCTAATTGGCTGATTCATGACCACGTGCGAAAATGTTTAGGCTTTTCGGGGGTCGTGGAAATTTGAAATTTGGGCAGGGGACGTGGTCGAGGGCACATATAACCAGAAAAATCGAAAAAGTTGGAAAAGTCACCCCCCCGCCGCGATGATCGGGTTTAAGCGACTTTTACGAATCCGCCCACATCTCCCTTATTTTTAAACTTTTTTCAATTTTTTTTTGGTATTTGGAATCCTCGCGAGAAGGATAATCTTTTTGTCGCTGGATTTTTTTTTTAAGTTTTCGGTTTTAACCTATATTTTTTTACACAAACTTTTTGAAACTTTTTTTTCCTGCAGCTCCCTTAATAAGCGTCAAATCTCCATTTGCAAAAACATAATACGAAGAAAAAGATGAATCCAATGGAAAAGGTATCTTTCATTTTTTCCCTAAAATCAATACTTTGCCAGCGATGATCGTATATAAATTCTGGAAGTTTCAATTAATTTACGGGCAGATAATTTACTAAACTTGTAGTATGTATTTAAGGTTGTTAAGAAGAGGGGTGGGGATAAGCTGTGGTGGGGACTCTGACCTATACTAGATAAATACATAAGATAATGTATTCACTGCCAACTTCAAATAAACAAAATTTTAATAATTAAAATAATGAAAATATGTTATTTTAATTAAAAATACTTAGTTTTTAATAATTTACTTATAAATTTTATTAATTTAAAAAGTTTTGGTCAGTTAAACTATTTTGTTACTCATTTCAAAAAACTTTTCTTGATAACTATCACATCTAGATAGCTTTTGTGCTATTTTTTAGAATAAAATTTTAATTTCTCGGAAACTAACAACAGGACTTTTTTTAAATTTGGTACACTTATTTGTAACACTTGCATCATAT
Organism: Cantharis lateralis; assembly: GCA_963170105.1. Lineage (NCBI taxonomy): Eukaryota > Metazoa > Arthropoda > Insecta > Coleoptera > Cantharidae > Cantharis > Cantharis lateralis. The sequence goes on from OY720629.1 coordinate 20,680,337, forward strand.
TTTGGCAAATTTTTGTAATGATGACATTTCTGAATGTCGAAGTAATGACAAACCCGTATCATGCATTTACCTTAATGTAAAAATGTAACTTAGACATTTTTTATCTCGATGACTAAGAACAGGATTATAAGTTCAAACTTGGACAGAATTTTCTTTATTATACTAATAATTTACTGTAAAAATTTCACAAACTTCTCATATACTGAAATTTCCTTCTTAACAAACTTAATAATGAGTAGTTGACTTCAAGTAATAGACTTTTTTTTTATTGATTATTATTATGAATTAATTAATATGAATTAGTGGTCGTACAGAAAGTATAGTCTGGAGCACGTTTGGAATTCTTCAATTTACAACGGACGCGCATGTATGGATTAACGAGAACCCGAAAAATAAACTATAAAATAAAAATAACCCCCCACCGTAGAAATTTTTTAAATACGCCACTGGTATAGAGAACGTAATAAGTTGCTCAAAGCATCTAAATCATCTGCTGACATAGTGTAAACTTGCCTAAATCGTACCTGCTAAGGAGAAACTGTCATAAATGTCTAAAAAATTAATGAAAAAAATTCAATTTGCAGCAACTTGAATTAATGCGGCTAATATTTGAACATAATAAAATATAAAATAACTTATTTTGACATAACAAAAAAGAACAATTAAAAAACATTACAAAAATACGATGTAAGATGCTCCTAAATCGTACTAGACTATGCCGAAATCGCACCATAGCCACTTTCGCCTTTTGGTAACCCAATTTTTCTTTTTAAATTATTGTATCCTTTTTAACGCACGGCACCTAAAATTTAAAATATAGAACGGGACGAAAAAGCAAACGTAGGTGACGTCAGTGACGACCAGTGCGCATCGTCAGTTTGTTAACATTTCCCTCTTATAGCCTTACAATATTGTGCTATGGATTCCTCTTCGTCAGTCATGTATCATTTTCCTAACTTTTAAGTAAATAACCATTTCCTTAATTTTCAAAAATTCTTAGTTACACCCTCAAAATATTATTATTATAATGTTTTGTTTAGATTTTGTATAATAGTATTACATTTTATGTATTACATGCTGAATTTACCACAATATTTACTTGAAATTTATTTTTTACGTTAGTTTCTACTTGGATGTAAATTTTATTTTAATTGGAAATATAAATAGATATCTACCATATACCACTACTATTTTTGTATTTTTATTGGATTTTATTTATACATAACGTAAAAAGCTTCGCTTTTGTCGGGTGTCCCACGACACCTTTCGTTTTTTTTTTAAGAACTCGAAGACTTTTTTAAGATTATGTTGATATACATAAAAAACAGCAAGTTTTTACTTCAATATTATAATTTTTTTAATAAAATATATTTGCAAACAAAAAAGTTACGGCCATTCTTCCGAAGCTCCATTGCAAAAACACGTTTTGCGGTGACCATTGGTGCTCGATTCTGAATTATGTAAAATAAGAAATTCCAAAAAATTTATGCAATATATTAAATTATTTAGTCCTTGAACGAACAGTTTTTCAAAATATCAATTTAAGACAAAATGGCACACGTTCAAAGTAAATTTCATATTTTTGGTGAAAATATGGCTCTTTTATTGCTAATAAAAACAAAACTATACATCGAAATAGTTATTTATGTACCACCTCCTGAAAGTGCATCTTTTTGGTATGAGCGTGGAAAATTATAGACTGAGGCGTAGCCAAGGTCTATAACTACGCAAATGCCAAAAAGGCACTTTAAGGATAAGGTGCATACACTATTTTATTTGTAATTGGAATAAAATGTACACTTTTTACAAAAAATGTACGATAATTTATAATATTGAACAAAATACGTATAGATGATCAAGTTGGTAAATAATAAAATAATTGAAATTCAAAAAATACGTCAATAATTTTTATTTAGAGTTCGTGCCAAATAGAAATAGAACCGTCAATCATAATAGTTGGTAACATTATTTTTAAAAGGTAGGAGAAGAATAGTATTGCATTTCTATGGGTGCATGCGGTGATAAGAGAGAGAGTTACATTACCGCTTAATAAACAAGGGTTAGAGGTATGCAAAGAACAGCCCATATAGTCAACCAGTACACTATAGTCGCGAATATGAGGTGCAATGATGTTTAAAATTCATAAGGTCAATCGTTTTTAAAAACATATCACATTATGATTTGTATACATCATCATTGGCGTAGAAAAATAAAATAATTTTGTTTTAAGTTAAACAAACGAACTAACTAGTAATAAACCAACAAACGATAAGAAATAATAAATATGAATAATTAAATTTTTAATTATATAACAATTATGACGGCTTGCAGCTTTGCAAGAAAATGTAAAACTAAAACAATTCGTAACATAGTGCCGGAATAAGTCACAGTGCGCTACTGAATGACTTATGCCCGATTTCACCAACATTTATTTAAAAATTCCCTACTAAAGAATTCTTTACGCTAGGTATTCTATAAAATAATACTTAGGAAAATTTGCATTTCACCAAGATAGGAATTTCTTAACCAGAAGTTCCCTTGCTAGGTATTTTTTACAGTCAACAAATGAACTAATACGGGTCCTAAACGTCATACATATTTGAATTTGACGTGACGTTACAATATTGAGTATATTGTGTTAACTAAAAATGGCAAAAAACCGTAAGAGATGTCCAAATTTTACATCGGAGGAAAAATTTAAGCTAATATCGTGCGTCAGAAAAGATCGGGTCTTGTTAAGTAGAAAAACTGATAAGTATACTAATAAAAATAAATTATATGCTTGGACGGATATTTCAAATTCGTTTAATTCTATTGGTATTGGTACAATCAATAATTGTTGCTAACACATTTGGCAAACCACATATTTGATAGTAATCTGCTTTTGCTTCAGACATTTCACTCTCGGTTGTAGGAAATTTTACAAAATGAGGTCGCAAATTTGCAATAGCTTTGCCAGTAATAGCTGATTAATAGGCGATACTGATTGATTTCTATTACCGATAAACTCTAGAGATCCTTCTATTAATTTCAAAACCTCCAAAACAGTTTGTTTTCTTAACCGAAATCTTGCAGCAAATTTCACTTCATTGAAACTATCAAAATAATTTTCCCGTTGTTTAATGGTTTTGGGGTATACAACTTCTTCATCTGATGAATCTTCAAATCTTTCCAATCTATCCAAAATCCATGGCGAGAGGTTGTATTATAAAAAGTGCTTTTTGCTTATTATACAATTTATGAAACGTTAATTGTCAAACGAGTTGTCATACTGCGTTCACTTTTTGACTATAATACAATCGCTAAGGAATTCCTAACACTTTAGGGGTCGGTAAATCGGATACCTAAGGTTAGGGATTTCTTAACGCTCATAGGAACTTTTATCGCTTGGTGAAAACCAAATTTGACATAAGAGTTTCTTATCTCAACGTTAGGGAACTCTTAACGTTAGGGAATTGTTGGTGAAAACGGGCATTAGAGTTCTTTAACTGGTTGGAGATATCTTAGAGGTATGGCTTACTTTGATTGACGGTTCTATTTCTATTTGGCACGAACTCTAGTAAGTAAATTTTACACTAAATTAATTGATTTATAAAATGGAAGGTGATGATGTTTGTGCTATAATTGATAATCCACCAGATATCGTCGAAGCTGCAAAACAAGCTACGTTAAATCTGTTACCAGAAAAATCAAGGGTTCAGTATGAAGGAGTTCACAACGAATTCAAGAAATGGTGTGTGCTCAAAAAAGCAACAAAAATTAACGAAGACGTCCTTTTGGCTTATTTTTCACAGTTGAGCAAAACCTACAAACCCTCTACCCTTTGGTCAAAATATTCTATGATAAAGGCTGTTCTAATAGTGAAAGAAAATATAAATATAAAAAATTTCTCAAAATTAATAGCATTTTTAAAACGTTGCTCAGATGGATTTAAATCAAAGAAATCGAAAATATTTACTAAAGAACAGATCAACAAATTCATGTTAGAAGCACCTGATATGGACTTCCTAATGATAAAGGTGACTATCAATTAATACAATTCATTACATCTTATTAAATTGACTTTCACTGTTATAGGTGGTTGCAATAATGGGCGTTAGCGGAGCTTGTCGTCGACAGGAATTATCATCCATCACAATAGACAACATCGAAGATCTAGGATCTGCAATTATAGTAAAGGTGCCAGACACCAAAACTAAAGTGGACAGAGTCTTCACCATTACTACACAACAAACTGCTTTGTATAATAATATAGATATTTTTCGAAAATATGTAGCTCTTCGCCCACCACATGTACAACATCGTCGGTTTTTTATCTTTTACAAAGCAGCAAAGTGCTCCACCCAGCCAGTTGGCGTGCACACCATGGGAAAATTACCAACAAAAATAGCGGAGTATCTAAAACGAGAAGATTGCTCATCATACACGGACCATGGTTTCAGAAGATCTTCTGCATCTTTTTTAGCAGATTCGGGAGCTGACTTAGCGACTATTAAACGCCACGGGGGATGGAGATCATCAACAGTTGCAGAAAGTTATGTGGAAAATTCACTAGAAAATAAAAAAAAAATTTCAAATCAAATTTTCTCTGGTGGAAATATTGAAAAATCTATAAATATTGCTAGTACTTTTTTGGTTTTTCTCGAGTTTTTGCCTCCCCCAGAATCCATGAGGCGGACTGATTTGAAATCAGTGTGAGATTCTGAGATCTTTTCTCTACTCACATGGGGTAATATATTTTTAAAAATCGACATCTAACCATTTAAATTAGGGGGGTTGTTAGCCATACTCACCACGCTGGCCAGACGGGTTGGTGAGTGTAGTTTTAACCTTCTACCAGGATCAAATCCAGCCGCTCCTAACATGGAGAACCGTCGCTGTTTATAGCCGCTCACTCTGAGTCAGACGCTAAAAGTGATCTTCAGGACTGGGGTTGGGCATTACAAAATATATCCTAGAGCCAATGAACTCTGCTCCAAGCTGCTCCAGATGTATTAGACTACAAGCCCATGGAAAATTTTATGGGGTCAAATGACCCACCATGAATCTTGTTTAGAACGATGCTGGTATATGAAAGAATAACTTTAAGCACTATGCCGTCAGTTTTGAACGGTACAGGTGAGTACACGGGAAAATTGAATTTTCCACCTAAAGATGGGAAATTACTACCAACTATTTTTGTACGGCTTTCTTCTAGATGAGAAATCATAAAAAAATAATAACGAAGAACCTAGTGCCGTACAAAAATAGTGGTACCGGGAGCGAGGATATTTTTTTAATTTCCCGAAGATTTTCTAATCGGTATAGGCGATTTATTACTGTACGGCATTTGTGTCATTCGCTTTGTATGCTTATGCAGATTCAATATTCAGAAACGCCGTACATGTTTGTTGGTACAGGGTGAGAAATCCGGGCCCGCAACCCTTCATCCCTAATTAGTATAGGGGTAGTGATTTGAAGCAACTTAAAATTTAATGATCTTAATACTATTTCATGAACCGATGATGTATTTCGTCATGCCGTACATTTTTTATGGAACATATGGGTGTTTGGAGAAAATTACTTTCGCTCTGAAAAGAGCGACTTTACAGGCACAATCAGTGCCGAAATATTAAAGATTTAATAATTTAATCTATTACTGTTTGTTTAACTCGTTTTATTTTAATTTAATTTTATATAAATTTATATAATCAAAAAATCCCGGAAAAGCTTATACGCTGAAAATAACGGTTTTTAGTTTTGGGGTATATTATTCACAACGTTTAATTTTATAATTATGAACGGCATTGTAATTTTGAATTATTATTAAATATTATCGACATAATTTTGTTAGTGCCGTTCAGTAATTCATGACCGTAAGGGACACCATAAACGTCTTCGAAATTTTTATCAGCTGTAAAAAATCATCTAAATCAAAATGTACGGCACATGTGTTTCTTTGTTTTTTCATCTTTGATGAACTTAAAATGGCAATAATATTTGAAAATATTACTCCTCTTATAAATTAAGGAGCATTTTAAAAACTTATAAATATCGAAAATTTCATATTTTTCTTTTTATTCTTATTTTCATTTGGTTCCATTTATTATAAACGACTATAAGGTACAACAATAATATTTTGTAACATCGTATTAAAAATTACGTTACCATACAAGAATATATGATCTTTTAGTCACAAAAATTAGATTTGACTCCAAAATTCAGAAAATTGTTTATTTATATTTATATTAACCATAATTTTTAGACGGCACAAATATTAAAAATTATTTCATGTATTAAAGAATTTTTTTAAATAGGTGCCGTACATTTTACTATCATCTTGCACCATACTGGTCTAGGGTAAGGGTTGCGGGCCCGGATTTCTCACCCTGTACCAACAAACATGTACGGCGTTTCTGAATATTGAATCTGCATAAGCATACAAAGCGAATGACACAAATGCCGTACAGTAATAAATCGCCTATACCGATTAGAAAATCTTCGGGAAATTAAAAAAATATCCTCGCTCCCGGTACCACTATTTTTGTACGGCACTAGGTTCTTCGTTATTATTTTTTTATGATTTCTCATCTAGAAGAAAGCCGTACAAAAATAGTTGGTAGTAATTTCCCATCTTTAGGTGGAAAATTCAATTTTCCCGTGTACTCACCTGTACCGTTCAAAACTGACGGCATAGTGCTTAAAGTTATTCTTTCATATACCAGCATCGTTCTAAACAAGATTCATGGTGGGTCATTTGACCCCATAAAATTTTCCATGGGCTTGTAGTCTATATTACTTAATACAACGTTTTGAAATTGCAAGAAAATCTGTGTTTCCAATTGTGGATGTCGGAAAGCAGGATTGAACTGCTCTATAGTTTGTAGCTAATGTCATAGCCAAACCTGTTCGAACACGATATCATTCTTTGATATCGATAACGTGGAGAATGATGACAGCATCGATCCGTCGTCTTTCCTCGTCCAAACTTTGAAGACAGAAGAATTGGTCTCCGATACCGATGAAGAATGTTAATACCACGATCACTGAATAATGTATATCTACGTAAATAAATGTGTAATAAATGCATTCACATTTAAATTAAACAAAAATACATGTATCTATTGAATTATAATTCATTTTCCGTCATTATTTTCTAAGATCACTAAGATCACAGGTCGCGTAAAGTGTTCTACATTCTTGGTTCTTTGAAACGCCGTATTTCGTGACCAATTGTCCCTACAAAAAAACTTTCAAATAACTTTTTATATAAAATCAGCTTAGCTACAAATTAACTCTCTATATTTTTTTCAATAAATGTTGCCGTTCTCGAGATATATGCGAAAAACTGTTTTTGGCGACCTTTGACCTCGCGTAACACAGCTAGCGGAAAGGATATCGATGGGGAACTTTGAGACATTGTTCAGGTCCTTAATACTAAGGTGCATGCAAAAATTTAGCCTGTTACAAATTATTTCCATGTGGAAGTCTATTTTTCCTGGACTAAAAACAATATTTTTGGAGAACTTTGACGTCACGAATGACTTGATCAATCAGGACCGTTCTGATTTTCATTTGAAATGGATCATTTTAATGCATCTTTAAAAGCCAAATTAAGTGTGAAATAGTAAAATATATAGATTTTTAATATAATTATACCAATATACTCACTTTTATTTATATAATAAAGCACAAATTTATTAAATACGAATTTAGTGAAAACGCCCTATTATTTTAAAATCTCGAAACTGGTGGACAATAATTTAAAAAATATATAATAGTGCATTTAATTTTTAATTATTTTAATATATAAAATCCCAGCACGCTGCTGCTGCTCCTCCAGCGTGTAATTTTTTGGTGAAAAAAGAAGCACTCTGATTGGTCGATTTTTTTTACCAACCGATAAATATATTAAAGTAAATTTAGGACTAAAAATATTTGATGATGATAATGAATAATTACGTTAAAAAAAACAATTAAAATTTAGTAATCATATAATATACAACAATAGCCGAAGACGAAGAAAATGTACGATACAAAATTGAAGAAGTATCAACGTCTTAATGGATCCAGCTTATTGGATTATACAGAAATGTATAATTTAGCAATTCAGCTGCATTTTGCAATAGCTTCTTCTGCCGGAATTGAGAGATTATTTTACATCATTTATGCCCGGTTTCTTCATATTTAACAGCGCTGTCAAGTGACAAGCTGTTAAGTTTATGGAGAAACTTGTACACTTGGAGAGACTTGTACACAACAAACTCCGTAATAAATTAGGAACAGGAAAAGAATCAAGCTTGTGTCCAATTTGGGAGTCCTAAATAAAAATTCCTCAATTTTTGAAGAATATTGAAAAAATCAGTAAATTTTTTATAAATTTTGAATAAATTATAATTTATAATCTTAAAAAAAATGAAAAATCTAGAAAAAACATGAAAAATCTAAAAAAAACATGTTTTAAACTTAGACAAAATTAAACACCCGTTTTAAAAGCATTTCAAACTTGTTTAAAAACAAAATGTTGTTTTAAAGGAATTTTGTTTTAAACATGTTTAAATCACCTTGTTTAAAACATAATGTTTTAAACATTACAACCCTGTGGATAACGGGTTAATCGGAAAACTATCCAATGGAATTCTTAAATGAACAAATTCCCTCAGAGATGCCGGTACGCAGAATGTACTTGAAGGTTGGAAGTGTGATTATGTTGCTCAGGAATTTGAATACTAAACGTGGTCTTTGTAATGGGACGCGCTTAGCAGTTAAATCGTTAAAGCCTAATCTAATCATCGCTGAAGTTTTGACAGCATCTGTTGAAAAGGAAACTGTTTTTATTCCGCGCATAGATTTAGCCCCAACAAGTACAGACTTGCCATTATTTGTTTTAAGACCGACAATTTCCAATTAAACTTGCATTTGCCATGACGATTAATAAGGCTCAGAGACAGACGTTAGAAAAAGTAGGGATATATTTGCCTGAACCGGTGTTTTTCCACGGTCATCTCTATGTACCCATGTCAAGAGTACGGAGATCTGAAGAAAAAAATAGTTGATGGAAGAGAACAAGGGAAATCGATTCCAGATTCGCAAGCATTGTACACGAAATATATCGTGTATAAGGAAGTACTAACGCACTAGGTAGTGCTGAAAATTATATTTGCTTCAATAATTTATTTTTAATTAACAAATAAAAAATATTAAAATCAATTAGTACGATTTGTTTAGTAATTGGGTTATGTACCGTACCGTACCTTGAGTTACATACTTAAACTTGACAATATTTGAAACAATGTTGTTTTTCAAATAGAGATGTTTTTAAAATAGAGAACGATGAGAAATATTCGAAAAATATAAAATGACATAGAAAAATACAAAAATAATCAAATTGCACATCAATCGAGTCCCAACCAATGGAGTTGCATATCAGTAGAGTTGATGTATTTGATGAAGGACGAACAACTAAAATTGACAATATTAGGAAACGATATTGTTTATATTTAAATCGTTATTTTAATTAATACCACTAAAAAAGAGATCCATCGTCTAGCTGCCAGTCCATGGACGGGCTTTCCAGCTAGTATTATAATAAATCAATATAACAATAATTAAATCAATCCTGTATATTTCTTGTTTACTCAAATCCATGAGTTCTTGAAATTGGGGTCCTACATCCATTTTAATTTTTAATTAGTAATACGTATTCAATAAAAAATTTTTACTTGATCGGTTTAGAAATTGGAAAATTTTCATTTTTAATTAATGGTAATTGGAATCAAGTAGGTAGAAATTGAATTTGAAATAAATTTCAAATAGTTTTGTCTTTTGATGTTTTTTTAATATTCAATTTAAATACAAATCACTTTTCCAGCTCTTTTAATCAATATCCCAGGTTTATCTAACGAGAATCCGAAATTCGAAACACATTTTCTCGACCTAAAGGTGTCATAAACTATCATCAATTTATTAATACTAGTTAAATATCATCTTTTCGTAAGTTATGACAAGTTGTCGCCGCGTGATTAGGCGGCACGAGAGAGATAGGCTGACAGCATGCGCGTGGGTTTATCTTCTCTAGTAATAGATATTACGAGTAAGCTGGATGGACCGAGTTCGAAATGTCGACTTGAAAGTCGAATACTTGAAAGGCTGGATAAGCAAACAGAAATTCTAAGGGCGGTAAACTCGAGAAAGTTGGAGTGTTTTGGACATGTGGTTCGGCCGCAAAGCGGCGGAGGGATGGAACCCCCTTATACAACATAAAAACAAAATATTTTATTTTTATTTATTTAAATTTAAAAAAAATATTTTTCTTGCACATTTTAAACCAATTAATCGACATTAGTTACAATATACACTACAAAACCATTAATAGAATCTCGTAACAACTTTTTAGTGTGCCTTAAAATGGTTAAATAATTATAAGTTCTTTTATCCAATGAACTGCGATTGTACTCCCTAGCAATATCTTCTTCAGTAACAAAATGCTTACCTGTAAAAAGTGAAATATAATCATTATTATTTTAAAAAAAATTAGCTATTATTATTCGATGTGCCTGCGCCAATGGCGGCTTTCTATGTGTGGTAAATGTGAAAGTTTCACATCTGTTGATATCTTAGAATATAAAATAGGAAGGAAGGAGCAAATGGACTATAACACATGTATCAAGTACGAGTCAAAAGTCGTGGGTAGAAGCTCCGCCCAGTGCACCACGTTTGTAATCGGTGACTAATATTTTTAAATTTTAAAGTTGAATTATGGTGAGTTGCAGTGTTTGTGGGACCTCTAGGATTAAAAAAACTATTAATTGTGGTATAACTTGGCACAAGTAAGTACTTAGAGTTATTTAACTAATTTTATAACAAAAACATTAATTTGTGAGGTTACTGACCATAATCTGCTTGAATCATTGGCGTACATATTACGAAGTAATCCTATATAATTATTTACATTAAACGCCGCTTTTATAATTTATATTTCCAAAAATTTAGATGAGAAAGGCTATTTAGTTGAAAAATATCAAAATTCCGGAATATTGGTCTCCAACTCGATCGTCATGCATGTGTTCAAAACACTTTAGTGACTATGCTACGCTCCTGGCAATTAAATTAACCGTCCGCCATAGTCTACCACGTTGACTCGGACTTGGTATTCATAACACTCCTTCCTCCCTACTTTATATTCTAAGGTTGATATATAAAGCTAAAAAAAATTACGATTAAATTGAAAATATATCAAAATGCAAATTAATAGTTATTTATCATGAAACTTCTTGCATTTCTATTAGGGTTGTACTAAATAGGAGATAACAATCGGATTAAAAATTGGAAAATTACGAATATTTACCTTTTGTGTGTTTTAAGACACTTTTTGAATGTCATAAATGATAATCAAAGTTATAAAATGTATGCTAAAAAGCTTTTTTCTTTTAAAACGCATTATTTTAGTGAAATGACAAAAATTTTGCAACAAATTTTTTTTTTAATAAAAATTGATAATTGTTATTGCAAGACGGATAAAAACCTAAACAATTATGATGTTTATAATTCCCCTAAATTTTAAACATATTTAAGGTTCTTCTAACGTCGCGTCGATTTCTATTAAATCTAATGAAAATAGCAAAGATTTTCTCTGGAACACTGTAGTAAACTGTGATTACATTTTGCTAAAACTTTCTTCTATTTACCAACAATAACTACAAAAAAATTTGGAAAAAATCAAACCTTTTTTTTCGATATGTTTTAATCTAATATATTCAATAAAATGTTGTTTTTCTTAAGAAAAATAAAATGGTTTTTACATTACAAGCTTTCCTTAAGATTTTACTTAAAATTTTTTTTTAGAAAAATATTTTACTCTTTACACCTTGTAATTTCCCTAATAGCCGACTCCCGAAGAAAACTATACATGTGATTTTAACGAATCTTAAGAAAATAAAAAGTGTTAAATTAAAACTGCAAGAACTACTAAACGGTGTACCTTTTTTTCTTCTGTACCACCATGAAGTTTTGCGTACCCCCACAAAACGCGAGGTAGTTTAGTTTATGTAGTAAAAATGTATTACCAATTTAAAAATATCGGATGATACAATGCAGCTTAGGTGCGAGTTATGTTCAATAACCTGAAGAGCAAGGAACTTAGATAGCAAGTTGCATTCATCTAACATTATCATTTTAACATTTAGAAAAGTAAGTATTTTATAAATATATAATCCTCAACAACAATATACTCTAGTTCAGTTATAATTTTAAGGTTCATTTATATAGTTTTATGATTTGCTCCGTGTTTTTGAAATAAAAACTTTTTTTTTTGTTTGAAGTGACGTCAAGCGAAGTTTATTTATATTATATTATTTTTTAAAAAGTACTTCTTCGCATAAAAAAACTTTTTAAAAAGTTATTTATTTGATTGCCGAACAAAATTGGCGCAGTCGGTAGGATTAGTCAAAACGTTTTTAAAATTTTCACCACGAAAATCCCGAGAACGGTCTGTGTTAACAGTTTGTTTGACAAAATCAAAGAATCAAGGCAAGCAAGAACACGCGATTGAAGATTATGACGAAGTGGACCAAAATCGCCACAACCAACTTTCATCAATCAACACCAATCCATGGAGGATACAACTTTACAATTAGGAAGTCCTGGGACACCGGACAAAAATCGTCGGACAAACCTATAGGCACTAGAACTAACATAAGATAACAGAATGAAAATAAACCAACGAGTGGCTACATATATATTGTAACGAATATCGTTTATTTATTTTCACAATTTACAAATAAAGAGCTAATTATAATCAAATGGTATAGTACAGTTATTAAAATTACACTAAGTTGTTCACTAATTCTAAAACACAAAACTAATACGAATCACTAAATAATAAGTCTGTATTTATTTAAACTAAGTCACTGTATTTATTTAAACCGAGTCACAATATTTATATAACACTCCGTATCACTATTTATTTTTACCAGTGGTTCGCAACGTTCACAACTTCGGAGATGACTGACTACGCCAAGCAGAGTTCACGAATTTATATTTAACATGGGCTTCGAGAATATTCGAAGAACCTTCTAGAATATTCGCAGAACCTTCTAGAATATTGCGATACTGCAGCAATACTCCGCTTATCTCGCATGACTCACTCGGCTATTCTTCAACGTTCTCGAACGTCTACCGAACATTCTCGAACGTTCACGTAGTTTCGTTTGTTACACTGCCACCCTCCTTAAGTCTGGTCTGTCCCAGAACAGGTCTTCTTTGCAGGCATCGTAAAAAAAGGATCATGACGGTATTGACAATTATCGCCATTCCTACAATATCCCTGCTTGAAAAAATAGCAGTCAACTCTTCTCCAAGTTGACGATGCCTCGTTTGTAGGGATTCTAGGATTATAGCTGCAGACCAGTATGGAGATACCCGTTCCCTGGAAGATTACTTCCAACATGTTCCGAACGGTTCTCCAGTCCAATTGATCTAAACCGCAACCGAGTTTAGGAATCGCTAACTTCTTGATGTTTCGGTTTATTACATCTTTCTTTAGATCCATTAGCGCATTCCACAAATCTTTGTAAGCCGGTTTCTGATGGGATAACCGTTTTGTGACCAAATAGTAAATGGAACGTTGCCCTTCTTGCAATCGTAAGGCTTTTCCCATTGCAGGACGTTGCTGTGATAGCTCATCCATTCGACCAAACTTCTTCTTAAACACCACCGCAATTCCTCTAGACATGCGAAGATCTTGAGCTACACAGTGGGCAATGGAATATTCCTTTGGTACTTCGAAAAGGTCTCTTTGCTCTTCCGTGGTGACTCCAAATCTTGCTTTTGCAGAACCCATGTAGGTGGACAGAAATTTGTTATAGTTTGGCTGATGTTCCTGAGCCCTGACCCTGTTGACAACTATCCTGGTCACATTTTGCTCTTCCACATCATCTTCGTTGTTATTACCGGCGTATGGAGCTAGTCTATTGGCATGGATGACTTTTGGTTTACCCCTAGGTAGTTTTCGGATGCGATACACCACGTCATTAATGCGTTTCATGGAATCACCTTCCCATTTTCTTTGGAACTTTGGTGAAAACCCACGTTTCTTCTGTGGGTTGAAGAGCCATACCAAATCACCAGGCTGGAATCAACCCTTTTTAGCCTTAACGTCGTATTGGTCCTTCATTCGGTCACTGGCAATCTTGATATTCTTACGGACGTTATCGTGGATGTTATGCATCTTCTTCTTGAGATTGCTGACGTAGTCTTCCCCAACGACATCTTCTTCCGGTTTGCATCCAAATTTCAAATCACAAGGAAGACGCATTTCCCGTCCAAACGTCACACAAGCGGGTGTTTGTCCAGTTGTTTCATGTACGGACGAACGATATGCCATCAAAAATAGGTGTAAGTGCTGATCCCAGTCTCGTTGGTGGTCAGAGACTACTTTGGCTAAATACTTGGCCATGGTTCGATTCATCCGTTCTACCATGCCATCCGATTGTGGGTGTAACGGTGTAGTCCTGGTCTTGTTTATCCCCAATAATCGACAGACGTTTTGAAATAATGCTGATTCAAAATTTCTTCCTTGATCGGAATGCAATTCCATTGGTACTCCAAAACGACTAATAAATTCTTTCACCAGCACGTCCGCGACAACTGAAGCTTCTTGGGTTGGTATTGCGTAAGCTTCTGTCCACTTTGTAAAGTAATCCATCGCTACTAGGATGTACTTATTTCCGGCGTCAGTTTCAGGGAATGGGCCGGCAATATCGATTGCCACTCTCTCAAATGGGCTCCCAACGTTGTACTGCCTCAATGGCGCTTTTCTTTTCCCTAACGGGCCATTTCCAGAAGCACACAACTCACATTTCCGGCACCACTCTTTAACTCTTCTTCACAGTTTACCCAGTAGAATCGTTCCCGAACTTTCTCCAAAGTCTTCTTAAAACAACCAACCCGCCTTAAGGGCGTAGTTAATAATTTCACCTGGAATTGGTGGTATCCAGTAATTTTTTGTAGTTGTTGCCCGCTAGGACACGAAGTCACCAGCCCCTGCTTGCTTATAAGCTTGCGGAGGCAAAGGGGGTGGATCGAACTTCTCGTTGTTAATTGCTTTCCCTGCAAAGAAATGTGAACCAAAGAAAACACAATTTGATCAACAAAATATTTAATGATTTTTGCAGATTGACTCGTGATTACAACTTCCAACGTATACAAATTTGACTCGGCTATCTTCAACTTTTGAGTCACCGACAATTGTGATAGTAAAAATATGTGTTCGTCTGCACAAAATCTAACAATAAATAAATGACTCACCAGTACTGATTGTCTCACAAAAAGTAATACGACAAGGTGTATCGTCAGCTTCGGTACAGGAACGATGATAATTGAAACTTCCAACACTTGCCAATGACTTCCTGATAGCTCTACAGGTGAACAGATGACCTTGCGATAACAGACCAGTAGAGGGACTCGATCAGCAGCCACAGATGGTTCGGTGTGGAAAACTTTCACACTTGGAAAACTTGATCGCGAACAAAACAGGTACCCAGGTAACAAAATCGCAGACAACATTCGCATAGGAACTCTTGGTTTCGTGTTACTAAATTTATGATCTTGCATACAATTGCAATTGCGGCTCGACAAAATCAAACAGGCTCTCGTGCTTGGCGTTGTTGAAATTTCTTGTACAACACAAGTTATTTCGTTTGGGCGTTCTCGGGAACTCACACGGATTAAAACTCGTAGAATTAAAACAGAATACTACTCCGGAGTATCACCTCTAACCACCACATAAACGCACGACTTCTCAGTTTGCCGTCCAAATCTCAAAAGCCTCGAAAAATACGCTGTACGCCGGGACCTTGAGGGCGCGTGGTACCTTTTAAGAACGCTAGGGGCCGAATTCCATTAGCGTCGCGTATGGGAATTCTAAATAGGAAATTATTTAACATAATTCCGTTACACACCCCCTCCCCAAATATCTCCTCGGTAGATGGAGATAGCTATCAACTAACCCAAAGTCTGCAAAAACTGTGCTCTTGCGTTGAAGACGCAGCCCCCTAACTGTAGGATAAACTAAAAAACTTTGGATCAAAACTATCCTAATTTCCCAAAAACTAAACCATAAAATAAAAAAATAAGGTAGGTATTCAACCTGATAACGAAACGTTACCTTTAAATCCGCCTAAGCGAGAACCCTCATGACTAAGCTTGGTAGCTTCAAAAAGTCATCAACAAAAAAACTGCCATTTATGCCGTCACATAATGGACTTAAACGCCCCTAGGCTAGTACAGCTCCCCATAGGACCCGTACTAATATAAAAAACTCAGATTCCAACGAATCTCAACAATACACCCAATGGCTACGCCGCCCAATGGTGTTTTGGAATGGACCGCATAGGACCCATTCGTGCCTGCTCGAAAGTGTATCTAATCCCAACTAACACACCCAGCGCAAAAATTCGTTCCGGACCAACGCACTCAGCGTCGTTGGAACATAGGAACTGTAAGTAAAAATAAAAAAATAAACTTCCGTTTTAATCATAAAAACCCAAATCCTCTACAGCTAGTAGACTACGCATTCCTAAGCGTGAGATTAAATCTCAGATGGCGCAATTAAAAGCTTCCGATGTTATGCTAATTAATTGAAAATTTAAAACCCAGGAAAACAAAATATACCCAACCCTTCCCAGGAATGTTACAAATAGGATCCCAATGTGAAATAGGAAGGAGGTAGAAAGGAGGAAAGGTAAAGGAAGGTAATAGGAAACAGAAGGATAAATGACTTCCGTAATTAATGGTTCCCCGCAGCAATGACGTAATCGATGATTCGTCCTCGCGTATGGATGATAACAACGCGTCGTGGACCGCCAATCAACAGATCATCGCCACCGCAACGACAAAACACCAACGACTTGGTCGAATTTGAGGACGGGAGGAAAGGTTACCCCGGGGAATGACAGTATGTCATTGAGAGCCTGAAAAACCCACGTAATCCGCCCTCAAAATTACGGTCATCGTCCGGGACTTAACTGACTGAGTTCCGGAGACTGCACGACGAGAGACCTCCACAAACACCCAGGGCTACCGCTCGCAACGTTAACACGGACTTTCCAATTGACCAACCCCACCGCAACGGTGTAGCGAAGCCTAGCCTAAACAGGGTCTTCAGGTGTAGTCAACCTTTGCGTACGCGCAAAACGAAGGATGGCTTCACAGCACGCTTGGCGTGAGAGCGAATTCCCCCGCCCCTGCAATAACCAGAACCGAAAAAAACCAAACGAGTCGGGACTTAATGACTCCACGGAAGACGGTAGTCTGATGTACGACATACGGGCTAACAGGTGCTTGAGCAGAACCCTGTAAAAAAAACTCTGATCTTAGATGTTAACCGACCAGGTTGTGACAACATTACCCAACCTCCACCCATTATGTTGAATCACTCCATCCCACAACCTTCCTCTGCTCTATTATCCTGAGGATGCTGCTTCAGATCTTTGATGTGGAACACTCCCACATCTTTACCCCGTTCGTTGACCAGACGGTAGGTCAAAGGACCTGTAACCTCCTTAACTCTACATTTGACATACTTCGGT
Organism: Cantharis lateralis; assembly: GCA_963170105.1. Lineage (NCBI taxonomy): Eukaryota > Metazoa > Arthropoda > Insecta > Coleoptera > Cantharidae > Cantharis > Cantharis lateralis. Next base: position 20,697,904 of record OY720629.1, read on the forward strand.
GCAAGTTTACTGACGAAATGCTTACTAGCGTTGGACAAGGCGAAATTCCGGCGCCATACCGTCTCACCCACCCTAAAGCGCGTGGTTCGCTTCCGGAAGTTGTAATGTGAAGCATTACGGCGGTAAGCACTCCCTAACCGGTTCGTAACATCATTGTAGAGCTCATTCAGTTTATTCATCTCTTCCGCAATTCTTTCGCGACTCCCTAAGGTTACGTCTCCCTCCCCCAATTCCGACACGCGACCGTAATAATCTCCCTTCGCAGGAACGGTCCTGCCTAAATTTAGGAAAGAAGGTGTGAACCCAGTCACCTCATGAGTTGCGGATCTAATAGCGTGGGCAATCTTGTGGATTTCCACATCCCATGTCCGGTGGTCTTGTTTGACATAAGATCTGATCGCAGTACCTACTACTCTATTCACCCTCTCTACAAAATTAACCTGCGGGTGATAGGCTGCGTTATACCATAGATGATTCACCTTGTAGTCGTTCATGAGTGCCCGAAATTCGTGACTGATAAACTGAGGCCCGTTATCCACCATGCATATTTGAGGAACTCCAAATAGCAGGAAGACTTGGTTCTCTAAAAATTCGCAAATCGACTTTGCGGTAGCCTTACGTAAGGGTTGTACCAGCACAAACTTAGAAAACCAATCACAGACTACAAGTAACATGGTGTTACCCCTAGCAGAACGCGGAAAAGGACCCATAAGGTCGACAGAAATGCACTGGAAAGGAAATCGAACTTTTTTCGGGTTCCCCATTAACCCACTACGCCCTCCCTGACATGCCTTAGACGACAAACACACGGTGCACCGACGCACATACCTAGCCACATCCGCTCGCATCCTTGGCCAATAGTAAAGTTCGCTGATCTTATTCAAAGTTTTAAAAATTCCCAAATGAGCCGAGGTCGGATCGTCATGGCATTCCTTAAAAATGTCCTGGCGTCGCGACTTGGGTATGACTTGTTTCCATTCAATCAAATTGGAAGTCACATCATGATTGTTACTAATAAGTTTGAACAGAAGCCCCCCCTCTATGCGCCAATCAGGATAATTCACCGGATTTTCGCGAACTCTGGCCAACATGCGTCGATACCACGCATCGAAATCGCCCTCGGACAAGTCAAGAGAAGACACCTCCAAAGGTGCGCGTGATAGTGCATCCGGCACTACGTTCAATTTCCCTTTCCGATGCTGGATGTTAAAAGAATGTTGAGCTAAACGTACGCTCCACCTAGCCAGCTTATTCGTGGGACTTTTCATCGATAAAAGCCATAACAAACTGTAATGGTCCGTAACCACCGTAAATTCGGTTCCCTCTACATAAGGTCGGAATTTCTCGATGCCGAAAATTACAGCTAAACATTCCCGTTCCGTCGCAGAATAATTCCTCTCGGCTTTGTTGAGAGTTCTCGAAGCATAGGCAATTGCACGTTCTTCGTCCCCTTCCCCTTGACTTAAAACACAACCCAACCCGTAGTTTGAAGCATCACACTGTATGTAAAATTTCTTACTAAAATCCGGACTAGCCAAAATAGGCGCAGTAACTAACAACTTTTTTAAGTTTTCAAATGACTCATTAGCGTCAGGAGTCCAGGTAATGGATTGACGCTTGGCCCGTCCCTTAATAAGCTCGGTGATGGGAGCCGAATAATTTGAAAAATTTGGAATGAAACGCCGGTACCAACCAATCATACCTATAAAACGTTTGACACCTGTCGTGGTGGTCGGTTTAGCTAGTCGTGTGATCGCTTCAACCTTATCTGGATCCGTGTGAAGTCCAGTTTCGTCGATAATGTGACCTAGAAACTTAAGGCTTGACCTACAAAATTCACACTTTTCCAAATTAATGGTTAGGTTGGCTTCCTGTAGACGAGAAAACACCTGTTCGAGCAGATGTAAGTGCTCTTCGAAAGTTGCCGAGATAACGATGATGTCGTCCAAATACACCCAAATTCTCTCTCCGAGAAGAGATCCGAAAATATTTTCCATCAGCCGCTGCTGAGTCATGGGAGCGTTAGAAATTCCCATGGGAACGACCACGTATTCGAACAACCCTCGACCCGGTACTGTAAAAGCCGTCTTCTCGCAGGAGGATTCAGTAAGAGGTATCTGCCAAAACGCCTTCTTTAAATCGATGGTCGATAAAAAACGCGCGTCGCGGAGAGATGTAAGAATCTCCTCAGGCGTGGGTAACGGAAAAGCATCGCGTTTGCTTAACCGGTTCAACGACCTCCCGTCATAACACAAACGGTGCGACCCATCAGATTTCTTCACCAATAACATTGGAGAAGACCACGGCGATTTTGACGGACGTACAATGCCCATCTCCAACATCTTGTCGAGCTCTGCGTGAGCTATCTTACGCATAGCCGGGGACAACGGATACGCCCGTTGTTTAAGAGGAGCAGCATCCCCAGTATCAATGTTGTGAGTAATCTTATCTGTACGAGTAAGACCATCACGAGAAAGTAATTTAAATTTATTTTTAATTTCAGTGAGAGCAACCTGTTGTTCTAGGTTTAAGTCCCCAGCAGATCTTATCAGTTTCAACGATTGGACCTCGTCCACAACGTACTGATCTTGACGGAAATCTGCTCGAACCCCAAACAGCCGGCAAAAATCTATCCCTAAGGTCAACCCTATATGTATGCTTTTACATACCAGAACCTCTAGTGGTCGCACCACTCTGCCAATACATAATGGTAAATTGACCTTACCCAAAATCTCCTGCGGCGTTCCGTCCGCAGACCGCAAAACCGAAGTACCCCCCTTAGAAAGTATAAGGTCGAGCTTATCTACGAGGTAATGACCCTCGGTACCTAAGATAGATACGCTAGCACCTGAATCTAGCAACGCTGTCACTGGCTCTTCACCTACTTTTAAATTAATATAAGGACGTTGATCGGAAGTAGGATGGAGGAAAAGAGTAGAATCATTGGAGGCCGATCCGCAAAAATCGCGTATTTTTGCCAACCAATTCTTCCAGTCTCCTTTCGCGACGATTTTAGCTTTTCTTAACGCCGCGAGGGACGCGCCGCGACGCCTCCTCGCCCTACGGCGTTTTTTGAACCCTTACTACAGTCACACATGTTGGTAGCTTTACCCTTGCGGCCACAACCGCTACAAAAAATGGAAACAGGTTTAGGGCATGATCGAAAATGGTGCCCCTGCTCTGAGCAGTTCCAACAATTACCTACATTAAATCTCCGTTGAGAGCTCGGAGCGGGTGGAGTTACAATTGAATTCTCAGAGGCGAGTGTCGACGCGGACACTTCCCTAGCAGTCCATTGTACTAAACGTTCCGCTGCCTGGGCCGTTTGAATAAAAACTTCACGGTTCGACGTGAGAGTCGGTCCCATGGCTAACGAAATTGAAGGCAATAAATTCCTTCGAATCACCCACAATTGATCTTCCTCCGAAGGAACTGGAGAAATTCGCGAAAACTCGGCAAACATTGATTCAGCAAAACTACGCACCGACTCGCTAGGTTTCTGTTTCCGATTACGGATTTGTTCAATGTACTCGCGACTGAAATCGAGGGACAAAAAACGAATTTTTAATTCCTCGACCAGCTGCGCCCATGTGGTGATAGCAGTAGTACCTAACGTCCGATACCAAGTTAATGCTTCGCCTGTGAAAAATTCGACCGCCTTATCGAATAATACTTTTTCGCTTATTCCCCGAGAACGTGAAAGTTCCTTTGCTCTCTCAATAAAACTAAATAATTGCTCGGACCCCCCTTTACCATCGTAAGACAAATTCCATTTATGTACGGCCGAGTTGGAATTTTTATTACTAATTAACGATTGTAACACAGTAGTTAAATCGGGATTACTAACCGGTGGAAGTAGAGATGACTTACGCATCGGGCTCTCAAACATCGAGATCCCGGGATCTTCGTAGACTTCCTCTTCTTCATTTTGAGTGATCACATTCTCCAATTTAACCCTAAGCGCAAGAATTTTTGCTAACATTTTTTCCCTATCAGCTTTAGGAGCACCCTGTACTATCTCTATGCGGTTGTTATAATGCGCGAGCCGGTTGGTGGATTTCTCGAGCGCTTTAGCGTCAACCGTTCTTTCAAGTTCCTCGATAGAAATTTGAATCTCATTTAACGCCCTATTTGTAGCTTCGAAATCAGCTATTAAATTCGACGGACTATAACTGTGTGGATTGGTGAAAGATGTAAATTTTTCACTACGCATTAATTTATTAAGTTCTTTACGAAGAGAAGTAAGGTGTTGCGGCAAAGTTGAAAGGTCTTTTCCTCTAATAAGAAATTCCACATGAATTTCATCGCGGTTAAGTGCATGAACGTAATTAGTAGCCGACATGTTAAATTAAATTTATTAAAATAATTTATCGTAACTGTAGATAATGGTCGAAAAGCCAACAAAATTGAATGCAAGGTCATACAATCAAATATTCGCATACGCAAATACCTGGTTCAATCTTCAAACAAAAGATTAATTCAAAAATTTTATCACGTGTTCACACTATGCTACGCTTGTATGTATTTCGACGTACCACCTGTATAAAATTTGATGCGAAAAAAAATACCACTGTTGCTGTGACTTCTAAAACAATCTACTGCCCGCAAGTCAATAAAAAAACCGAACAACCGTTGGAAATTGTAACACAGCAATCGTTCAGGGAAAGCAATCAAGTTTAAAAAAATGGTCGGCAACTACGTTGGGCGCCAGTAAAACAACCAACCCGCCTTAAGGGCGTAGTTAATAATTTCACCTGGAATTGGTGGTATCCAGTAATTTTTTGTAGTTGTTGCCCGCTAGGACACGAAGTCACCAGCCCCTGCTTGCTTATAAGCTTGCGGAGGCAAAGGGGGTGGATCGAACTTCTCGTTGTTAATTGCTTTCCCTGCAAAGAAATGTGAACCAAAGAAAACACAATTTGATCAACAAAATATTTAATGATTTTTGCAGATTGACTCGTGATTACAACTTCCAACGTATACAAATTTGACTCGGCTATCTTCAACTTTTGAGTCACCGACAATTGTGATAGTAAAAATATGTGTTCGTCTGCACAAAATCTAACAATAAATAAATGACTCACCAGTACTGATTGTCTCACAAAAAGTAATACGACAAGGTGTATCGTCAGCTTCGGTACAGGAACGATGATAATTGAAACTTCCAACACTTGCCAATGACTTCCTGATAGCTCTACAGGTGAACAGATGACCTTGCGATAACAGACCAGTAGAGGGACTCGATCAGCAGCCACAGATGGTTCGGTGTGGAAAACTTTCACACTTGGAAAACTTGATCGCGAACAAAACAGGTACCCAGGTAACAAAATCGCAGACAACATTCGCATAGGAACTCTTGGTTTCGTGTTACTAAATTTATGATCTTGCATACAATTGCAATTGCGGCTCGACAAAATCAAACAGGCTCTCGTGCTTGGCGTTGTTGAAATTTCTTGTACAACACAAGTTATTTCGTTTGGGCGTTCTCGGGAACTCACACGGATTAAAACTCGTAGAATTAAAACAGAATACTACTCCGGAGTATCACCTCTAACCACCACATAAACGCACGACTTCTCAGTTTGCCGTCCAAATCTCAAAAGCCTCGAAAAATACGCTGTACGCCGGGACCTTGAGGGCGCGTGGTACCTTTTAAGAACGCTAGGGGCCGAATTCCATTAGCGTCGCGTATGGGAATTCTAAATAGGAAATTATTTAACATAATTCCGTTACATTCTTTACACCAAAGTGTCCTCCAGAAGCTCCATCGTGCAGATGCCGCAATACTTCGGTCACTCGATTTTTCGGGATTATGAGCTGGAGCTTGGTAATGGTACCATCATCATTCTCCAAGGACCGCTTCAGGAGACCGTCTTCCAAATTAAGGAATCCCATTGCGCCCAGTACGCTTTAACTGTTCCACTGGACGCACTCACTTCCTGCCAGCTCGGCCGTTCACCTAGGGTCTTCCATTCCATTACCAGCTTCAGCTCAGAGTCGTTTTCTTGGTCTTGCCGTAGTTCTTCAGGCTGCCAATGGTCGTCAATTACGGTAGTTCTTCGTATCAGGTTTGTCTTCTCCTCCAGTCGAGAGCAGTGATTGCAATCTAGTGGACACGGTCTTCTTGATAATGCATCAGCGTTACGATGACTTGTTCCAGCCCGATGCTCCGTCTCAAAGTCATACTCCTGAAGACGCTCGATCCATCTCGCCACTTGCCCTTCTGGATTTCGAAACTGTAATAGCCATTTTAGAGCAGCGTGATCGGTTCTCAGTAGGAACTTTCTCCCACACAAGTATTTATAGAAGTGTTCCACTGACTTAACGACTGCCAACAATTCTCTTCTGGTAACACAATAATTTCTTTCCGGTTACGACAAAACCTTGCTAAAGTACCCAATTACTTTTTCTTGTCCATCTTGAATTTGAGACAGGACACCTCCTATGGCCAAGTTACTCGCATCGGTATCCAAAACAAACTTGCCATCTACACGAAGGTAACTCAAAATGGGCGCAGTAGTTAAAGCTCTCTTCAAATGCTGAAAAGCTTTTTGACAGTCGTCACTCCAGATAAAATCACGTCCTTCTTCAGTCAACTTTGTGAGTGGTTTTGCAATGTTGGCAAATCCAGAAACGAATCTTCTATAATAAGTGCATAATCCAAGAAAGCTGCGGATCTCATGTTTATCCTTGGGAATGGGCCACTCTTGAACAGCTTTGACCTTATCTGGATCAGCCGCCACTCCATTGCAAGATACCACATGTCCAAGATATTTCACTTCCTTTCGCAGAAAATGACATTTCTTCGGATTTAACTTTAGCTTTGCTTCTCTCATTCGTTGAAACCCTTCCTTTAGGTTCTTCAGGTGTCTTCGAATGTCTTGCCAACCACAATCACATCGTCCAGGTACACTAAACACGTCTTCCAGGACAATCCTCGCAATAATTTAGTTTCCATAAGGCGCTCAAAGGTGGCAGGAGCGTTGCACAAACCAAAGGGCATAACGGTGAACTGTCATAAACCCGATCCTATGGTAAATGCAGTTTTTTCGCGATCCTTGGGTTCTAAACTAACTTGCCAATAACCACTTTTCATGTCCAAAGTGGAAAACCATTGCGACCCGGAGAGAGTGTCTAATGTGTCATCAATTCGGGGCAGGGGAAAACTATCTTTCTTCGTTGCTTCGTTGAGCTGCCGATAGTCTACGCAAAATCTTGTCGATCCATCTTTCTTCTTTACCAAGACTACCGGTGAAGCCCACGGGCTACTAGATGGTTCGATAACTCCCTGTTTAGCCATATCAGTGATGATTTGCTCGGCTTCTTCACGTTTTGCCAAAGGAAGTCGCCTTGGATGCTGTCGTATTGGCTGAGCGTTTCCAGTATTAATTTTATGTCTGACGGCATCGGTTCTTCCCTCTGTGTTGTTCGATAAAGCAAAAACGTCATGGTACTGGCAAATCAATCCTTTTACTTTGTTTAGCTTTGTTTCGTCAAGGTCTTGGCATGAAGCAGCTACCATATCGACTAGCTGTGATGGACATTTCTTCCCAACTGTGGTTTCGGTATTGTCCATGCATCTGATGACATGGGAAACTGGCGTACATTGTCCTATCATAAAGTTCTTCTTTAAAGTAACGGAATCAGGATTGACATTCATCACCCTTACCGGTACCATCTCTTTAACTTTGACCAAAGTTTAACCGACCATAACGCCTCTATTGATTTTACCATCGTCAATCGGTTCTATCGCACGGATACAGCCACTCGGAGGTATCTCTCTAAGCGTGCCATCACTATATTTTCGGTTCTTCCAGGTAACGTCACATCTTCTGCCAACAGAACCCGTACAGCAACATTTTCCGTCTCACGCAAATGTACCTCTTCATTATTGATCTTCAGGACACCATTTAGCAAATCCAATGCGCACCCAAATTTGCTCAAAAAGTCCATTCCCAAAATACTCTCATCAATAATGTCAGCTATCAAAACCTCATGCTGAAGTACTTGGTTTCCAATCTTGACCATAGTGGAAACCTCACCATGCGTGACTATTTCATCTCCCGTTGCTGTTCGAAGACGCACCGTTGTTGACCTTACTTTGGCATCTGCTCCTACTATATCCGGTCTTGCGATAGATTTTGTCGCTCCCGTATCAATTAGTAATGGAACTAATTTTCCATTAATTTCTCCATCAACGTATGGACAGCTTTTGTGGTTATTTGCTTGTGCCACATAAACAAAGGTTTCCGGGGCATGATGGGTCGAGGTCGACTTTTGCCCCTTTTGGCCGACCCACTCTAGTTTTCCGACTGCTTCTCTTGTTGTCTTCTTGGCTTGAGGCAAGATCTTTGAAAATGTCCCATATCCCCACAGTTCCAGCACCTGGGTGTTCTTCTTTCTGGCATTCTTTCTCGCAGTACCCGTCGCACCACCTCTTCGACACTTGTTTCCATCTTTTCGCTGTCTTCTTCTACTACGCATCGTACGCGATGATTACCAACGGTGAGATGCTTGTTTCGCTGCCTCAAATTCTAATGCGTGGGCCAACGCATCATCCCAGGGTCTTAGGGCGAGCCAATCGAAGAGATTGCTGTGTTTCCGAATCCTTCAAACCATCCACGAAGGTCTCTATAGATAGTTGCATTAAAAAGCTGTCTGGGGCCGTTGGATACGCCATCCGTGCTAAACGAGCGACATCGGTTTGGAATTCCTGAAGACTCTCGTTTCCTTTCTGGTGCCTAGATTTCACCTGCGCGTGGTATACCTGCTGCAGGTAAGCATCACCATACCTCATTGCTAACTTATTGATTAGAACGCTATATTCTGCCTGATTACAATCAGGCATGGTTTGGAGAATTCCTAGTGCTTCCCCCCGTATGGCAACTACCAGAGCTGTGGCTTTTTCTGCCTCGTTCCATCCATGTTAGAATACAAATCAATCAAATATTGGAATTTTGCTTGTTTATTAAGGTGGCAAATACCAATGTTATTTGGCCATAAGAATGAACGACGATTAGAATCAGAGTACAGATAACGTATGGTGCTGAAATTTGGACATAATATTATTTGAACATTTTTCAATAAAACAAAGTAATTAGAGATAAAAAGCATTTATAGTTAATGAACAAATAAATAAAGAAAATATGTCTGCCGTACGATTCAGTTTTTTATTTATTTGTAGTAAAATTAGTAAAGCAATAGTGTTGTATTTATTCTGTATCATTAAAGAGTATCTATAGAAGAGATTCGACTTTAAAAATATATTATTAATGTTATCAATAGGATTAATTCGTTTTTAATTTAATTTTTTTTTTTTTTTTTTTTTTTTCATTCCATTGATATTTAACTTTACTAGGTCTTTTATTTAACAAGGTTTATCTGACGAGTTCCGAAGAACGAAACACGTTTGATCAGAAGTGTCATAAACTATAATTCATTGTATTATTACGTAAGTTAAAAATCAATTTTTTTCAATTTTATTCAATTTTTGCAGTTTAATTAACATATACATCATTAAAATATTTCATTATATTAATGTTATCAGTAAAAAGATTAATCGTCGTTTCTCTTGCGCCTATGTTACTAATGTTATTTGTAGATTTCAAAATATTTCATAGATGGCACACGCATAGCACATTCGGTTTATAATATTCTAAAAACTGTCTTTTGAAAACCTGTACTGATATTATATCTATATCAACAGCTTTGGTCATATTAAACTTATGCATTAAATAAATAAAGACACCACGAAATAAAGTAATCACATCATGTTACGTTTCAGAGTAAAAGGCGTTTATTAATTTTTAAAAATTTTGGAAAACCGGCCCTGGCATTCAGATTATACCGGTCGACGGTCATGGGGCGGATAACTTCATTAGATTTAAATAATTCTCGTATTTTCATAAAAAACCTTTATCGTCCCCCAAATAGCAATGAACGTTCGGCCGCTCACCGGCACACTAGAGCATCGGCCCTTCTGGAATTTGCCAGAACTGCCAGATGGCCAATCCGGGCATGGCAAATACCAATGTTATTTGGCCATAAGAATCAACACCGATGAGAAACAAAGTACAGGTAACGTATGTGGTACTGAAATTTGGACATAATATTATTTGAACATTTTTAAATAATACAGAGTAATTAGAGGTAAAAAGTATTTATAGTTAAAGAACAAAAAATAAATAAAGAAAACAGGTCTGCCTGTATCGTAATCGTTCGGTAGACCTGTTTTCTTTATTTATTTGTTCATTAACTATAAATGCTTTTTACCTATAATTACTCTGTATTATTGAAAAATGTTCAAATAATATTATATCCAAATTTCAGCACCATACGTTATCTGTACTCTGTTTCTAATCGACGTTCATTCTTATGGCCAAATAACATTGGTATTTGCCACCTTAACTATAAATGCTTTTTACCTCGAATTACTCTGTATTATAGAAAAATGTTCAAATAATATTATGTCCAAATTTCAGCACCATACGTTATCTGTACTCTGTTTCTATTCGACTTTCATTCTTATGGCCAAATTCAAATAACATTGGTGTTTGCCACCTTAAACTCTTTAATTTAAATTATAATTAAAGTATATAATTATTAACTCGTGCAATAATTATTATATTATTGCACGTTATTAAAGTTTTAAATCTTAATATAACAATATACATTTGAAGATTTGAATTCTCGATTGCGTCGATGCACCGATAGATTGTGCACTTGTGCATTTCTACTCAAAACTACTTTCTGAACATGTAAGCGGAAAAAAAAGTACACACTAATTTAGGCGTCGGTAAACTTTACCGCTCACATTAAATAGTGATTTCAAACTAATTCATGCTATTTGCCACCTTAAGGCGGGCATAAGTGAGACAGAAAATGTATAGTACTCTTTCTCTCATGCACATGGGAGCGCATAGGAAACAAAAATCAACAAAACGTCGTAAGAATTTTCAAAACGAAATATAATTTCCTGATTGTTTTTCAATTTTTAGAATCTTAAAGCTTCAACAACTGTTCTAAAGAAAATTTCTAGCCGATCGGATAATTACTTTTAAAAATACGAAAGTTTTCAAAACAGCCGAAAAATAGTTGATACAATTTTACACAGATTTTATTTTTTTTAAAAGTCGTTTTAAATCAGATCGTCTTAAAAATTCCTTTAGAACAGCCGCAAATATATTATCCTTCGATTAAAACTAAAACATTTAAAAAATTCGGTTTATTTTCGAAGCAACCTTCGACGTTTCGTCAAATAATTTTCTGATTAATTTCAATATTATTATTGCAGCAAATTTGATTAAAATTTACAGATTGCTAAAATTTTAGTGGAGCTTTAGAAAAGCAGAGAGCGCTGTATTTTTAAATGACTTTTGTATAATGAACATTGTATAAGAAATAATTAATCTCCAAGATTTTTTATTATAAATAACTAAGCAATAATATTTTTGTATAATTAGGCTAATAAAAATGTTAAATTATTATTCTAGTTTAGCAAAGACGAACAATTTTTTTCTTGAAAACAAATCAAGAGACCTGCAAAAAGGTTGTTGGGATTCACGTTCAATTTTTAAAACGCAACTATCGGTCAGCAAATAAAAGGGGAGGAGCTTATGTCTCCCACTAATAAAATCACAACCTTAACTGTAATTACTCGAGACCGGATTATATGCAATTGCATATTTTGTCTATTTTATAAAATTTCTTAATTTTAATTCATTGTTCGTATTTTATTTTCATAAATTTTAAACAACATAGGAAAGGAAAATTATTAATATTATCACAAAAAATAATTTAAAATTCAATACAAAGTTATAACCACCTACAATCGTTCAAATACTGCCCCCAGTGGATGTAGAAAGATCGTTTTCCAATTATATAGAAGGTACAACCTTACTACTGAACACTTGGAACAGTACTTGATTGTTAACATTTTTAAGAACAAAAATGAAAATACATATCTAGTTCTAGATTAGTATCTCTCTAGTTTAAAATGTAAGTAATTTAAAAGTAATGTATGCTGATTTTTTTAAATAAAAAAATAACGTTATTTTGTAATATTTATTGAAATTTGATATTTCATATTTTGGCACTTTTTCGCGATTTTGTTGCATATTTCGAGCATTTATGAAGCACATTTATGATTGCATATAATCCGGTCTCTAGTAATTACCAATACTGTTTATGCTGATATATCTATCTATTAATTTGCATAATTTTTAAAAGGTGTAAATCGGTCGGTGGGAGTTATAAAACTGGGAACTAAATACATTATGAATACGGCCCTGCACGATGTTGACGTGTGGTGTTTGCAAGCGGAATGCAACCCGATACGAGGATTGTATTCAGTGTAAACAAAAATGTAAGAACACATATCACATACAATGCATCGAGATGACTATCGAAGAGTGGCGAAGAATAAACGGTAGCGATTCGTTCAATCAATGGAACTGCGGTATGTGCGATGAAAACATAACCTCAAATCTACAACGAGATAAAACAAGTGACCAGATCAGCCAGAAAAATCAATCAAATATCATAGAACCAACCGAGAGCAATCTCGAAATAGCCTCAAATTCGTATCTATCTAATCCTGCACTAACATTTCAGACAACTAATGATGATCCTCTCAAACAGGTTAGTCAAAGTGCGTCAGGTTCACAGTACTCGAAGGAGAATTGGAGCACGGTGAGCTACACAAAACGAACCCGAGAAGACAGCCCAGGTCGGAATATCAGATATTTACGTCAAAGAACACTAAACGATTACATACCTACAACCATAATTAAGAATCGGTATTCAGCATTAGCACAAACTAGCGAAAATCAAAGCGAGGTAATGCCAGACAAACCCAAAGAGCCAAAACCCTCCCCCATAATTGTCCCAGATGTTAATAACATGGATCTAATGATCCAAGATCTTGATGCCGTAGCAAACGATCAATACACGATTAGACTCATTGGTAATAAACAAGTAAAAATCCAGCCAAACAACGTGGTGAACTATCGCATAATACTCGAAATGCTGCAAAAGAATGAAACTCCTTACCATTCTTTCCAGCTCAAACAGGAACGGAGTTTTAAAGTGGTGTTGAGAAACATGCATTCCTCCTGCGACACCAATAAAATTAAGGAAGAAATCGAAAAATATGGTCACAAGGTCACCAGAATTGCAAACATCTTAAAAGACAAAAGAGAAACCCCGCTGTTCCACATCGAATTAGAACCAAAAGAAAACTACAAGGATATATACAAAATTCAAGTTCTGCTTCGACAAATAGTATCGTTCGAGCCCCCATATCAGAGACGTGAAATACCTCAATGTACTCGTTGCCAAAATTATGGTCACACAAAAAAGTACTGCTCTCGCCAACCTCGTTGTGTTAAATGTGGTAAGTTGCATCTTACCAATCAATGTATGAAAACCAGAGATGCACCAGCTACCTGTGCTCTTTGCACAGGTTCGCACCCAGCTAACTATAAAGGGTGTACAATCTACAAAGAAATAAGAAACAAAAAATACCCACCGCTACGCCAAAAACAACAAACTCCAGCAAATCAACCCCAACAGCGCGTTAATTCGATTGAAAGGACGACTAATATAGTAGTAGATCCTGTGCTCCCGCACACCCCAACTATTCAACCCTCTTATAGTCAAAGGACTCAAGCTGTAAACCAGCAGACGCAATTCATCAACACCTCCCAACAAAATGTTCCTGAAACAAACCTAAACCAAATAAATAAATTAGAACTAATGATGATGAAACTCATCGAGAGAATGGATACCATGTTGAATCTTCTAACTCTCATAGTCAATACAACCAACAATCAATAAAAACATTAAAATAGCAGTCTGGAATGCCAACGGCCTAACTCAACACAGTCAAGAATTGAAAATATTCATTCAAACACACAATTTGGACATTGTTTTAATATCTGAGACTCATTTTACTAATAAAAGCTATATAAAAGTTCCTAACTACACGGTTTTTCAAACTAACCACCCCGATGGTACAGCACACGGAGGAACTGCCATAATAATTAAGAACTCGATTTACCACAACGAACTGGAACATCACAAAACAGATTACCTACAAGCAACATCAGTCAAGATTAAAGACCAGAGAGGTTCTATAGTTATCTCGGCAATATACTGCCCACCAAATAAGCGAGGTCAGGAAGTCATTAAAGAGGAACACTTCACAAGATTCTTTAAATCACTCTGTGCCCGTTTTTTAGCAGCCGGTGACTACAATGCGAAACATTTCCAATGGGGCTCCAGATTGATCACCACTAGAGGACGAGAATTATACAAGGCAATAGAGCTGAATAAACTGCATCACTTATCCACAGGTCAACCAACTTACTGGCCGACGGATACACAAAAGATTCCGGACGTCCTTGACTTCTGCGTGGTCAAAAACATATCCGAGTTATACACCGAAATCAAACCTAGTTTTGATCTTTCATCCAATCACTCGCCATTGCTGGTGACTCTAAGTACCCAAGTAATATTAAAGGATAAAACACCTTCGTTGCACAACAAACAAACCGATTGGATTTTGTTCAGGAAAATACTCGATGAGAAAATATCACTAACTATTAAGCTAAAAACGTCAGAAGAACTGGACGACGCAGTTGACTATCTAACAAGTTCGATCCAAAATGCGGCATGGTCTGCTACCCCAAACTACTCAACCGTAGCAATAGATAATGACAACTATCCAATCGAAATAATGAAAGCTATAGCCGAAAAGCGGAAAATTAGGAAAAACTGGCAAAATACCCGAGATGTGAATATCAAAACCGCGCTAAACAACGCAACAAGAAAACTAAAAAATATGCTTAAGGACTTCAAAAATCAGACTGTTACCAACTATCTTGAAAGTCTTTCTCCAACAGAGGCCACTGATTATTCGCTCTGGAAGGCCACACAACGGATCAAACGGCCACAAGAACGTATTCCCCCTATTCGAAAACCAGACTCAACATGGGCAAGAAATAGTAGTGAAAAAGCAGATGCATTTGCTGAATACTTTGCGGATGTCTTTCAGCCATACCCAAGAGAAATAAGTGTGGACGAAGAGCAACAATTACGCAACTTCTTCGATACCCCCTTCCAAAAGATTTCTCAAATAAAACCAGTGACAGTTAACGAAGTATCACTAGGCATTCAGCAAACTGCAAAATCGAAAAAAGCACCAGGACACGATCTCATAACCGGAGCGGTACTTAAACAGTTACCGCTAAATGCAGTAAAGCTGATCACATATATTTATAACGCAATGCTACGATTAAATTATTTTCCGTTGCTATGGAAGGTGGCTCATGTCATATTGATTCTTAAACCGGGTAAACCACCTGAAGAAACCAAATCTTATAGACCTATAAGATGCCCATTCTCTCGAAGCTATTCGAACGACTATTGCTTAAACGACTTCGACCTATCTTAATAAGGATCAAATTATACCGGATCATCAATTTGGCTTTCGAAATCAGCACGCCACAATCGAACAAATTCATAGAGTAGCCAAAGAAATAAGACAAAATCTAGAGGAAAAAAAGTATTGCTCAGCCGCTTTCATGGACGTGACTCAGGCATTCGATAAGGTCTGGCACGATGGACTTCTGTATAAAATAAAACAACAGCTATCATCTAATTATTATCATCTAATCAAATCTTATTTAACAGAAAGAATGTTCCAGATCAGGGTCCAAAACGAGTACTCCAAACTTGTTCCAATCAATTCCGGAGTCCCACAGGGAAGCGTGCTGGGTCCGATCCTGTACCTCCTATTCACCGCAGATTTCCCGGTTTCTACAAATGTAACGGTGGCAACCTTTGCCGACGATACAGCGATTATGGCATCTCATGCAAATCCATCCACAGCCTCAGATATGCTTCAATCAAACCTGTACAAGATTCAAAAATGGATGCAAACTTGGCGAATCAAAACCAACGAGAAGAAGTCTGTACATATCACATTTACTTTGCGTAGAGAAACGTGCCCGACTGTGACCTTAAATGGCAATGTTCTTCCCCAGGCAGAAGACACCAAGTATCTCGGGATGCACCTAGATCGAAGGCTGACATGGAAGAAACATATATGGACTAAACGCAAACAGCTCGGAATTAAACTATACAAGCTAAATTGGCTAATCGGTCAGCATTCTCAACTAACAATGGAAAACAAAATACTACTATACAAGGTCATAATCAAACCTATCTGGACGTATGGCATCCAACTTTGGGGTTCAGCTAGTAGCTCGAATGTCGAAATCTTACAAAGATTTCAGTCAAAAACGCTGCGAAGAATAACCAACGCTCCATGGTATATCACTAATGAAGCTATTCACCGAGACCTAAGAGTGAACACCGTAAAGGAAGAGATACGAGCTAGTAGTGCTAGGTATTATCACAGGCTTTCCAATCACCCAAACTCTCTTGCCCTTAATCTACCTGACAACTCTAACCAAATTAGGAGACTCAAAAGAGCCGATTTTCTGGACCTGCCAAAAAGAACATTTTGACAAGTGTACAATATTATAAATCTAAATGTAACCAGTACTAGTGATGTATTTTGTAGCCTTGGCAACTGTTGTTGGACGGTTGGCCATTCAAGTCATATTAAGTCATAAAACTTACCAAATGTACATTGTAGTGCAGATAGTAAATAAATAAAAGGATCACAAAAAAAAAAAAAAATGAAACAACTCACAGGCATTCGTAGTCCGGTAGGTATACATACTTGATGCGTGTGCTGCCCAGAGCTTTGGTAGAAAAAGTGAGATAAAATTTATATCCGCCGCGCACTACTAACAGTGTTTTGTCGCTCACTTAACTTTTCTTGAAACGTTTCCATTTTTACTTTCCCCATACGTATACGTATGTATAATGGAAAGTATCTATTGTAATCCACTCAAAAATTAAATATCGAAATTTTGGTATTAAAATGTTTCTTATCATGCTCTGATACGATTGTGTGAATTTTAGTAACATGTTGGTCTATGTCAGTATGTGGTCGTCGGGGTACGAATAAAAATAGTATCAATCGCGCAGGTTGAACCGCGAAATCAAATGTCATGAAATTCGGCATAAACGTGTATCATACACTGTTTGAAAAAAAGTGTTAATTTAACATAATTATGTCTTAAAAAGTAGTCCATATATAGTTACTATATTTTTGTGTTATTTTGTCCCTATTTCATAATGTAATTTATATTTCTAAATGTTATCTCAAAATTTTTACCATTTGGAATAGAGATTTTATTACAATTAATGCGAAATACTACTATAATTAATAAAACATTTTATCTAAATATTAAGTTGTTGTTGACTAAATATTAAGTAAATTTGAAACGATTTAGCAGTTTTTAACTGTAGTAAAAGTAATGTTTCTCTATACATATTGACAACATTACCTAGTTTCTTGGACAGTCTTTCCATAAAGATGTGTTAATGAGATAAGATAATGTTGTTTTCTTTATTTTAGGGAGAAAATAAAAACTGTTCATATTATTTCCAAATTTTTATTATTTATTTAACAAATATAGTAAAATAAAAATAGTAAAAGAACGTAATACAAAAAAAGAGAATAAAATACGTACATTTAGTAACATTTCATTGAAACAGTAACACTTCTTTAGTCATAATCAGATTAATACCAAGAAATCCACTTGATGAAAAGGTTCATTTTACATTGCTAACATAGGAGTGTATTAATAATTTCTGGAGGCTTCTATACATCTCATTTCTTTCTGGATTAATTGTAAAGGAAACCTCGATTTGAATCATTAATATGAATTAAGTGCAAATTATTCTTAAATCGCTTAATTCTTTAATCCGATAATTGGTAATATAATTTTACTATATAGGAAAAGAAAAAATACACTAGATTTTAAGGTAGCTGAAAGTTTGCTTGACCTTTTTCTCAAATTCTATTCTATTTTTATGTTGGTAACAGTTCTTAAATTTGAAACATGCGGATGGACGGACGGACACGGGAGCAGAACATAAGGCTTCCTTACTATACTTTGTATAGAAGCCTAAAATGTAAAGCAAATAAAATTTAAATAACCTAGTCAAATCTAACCTAATGAAAAATCGAATTTTTATAATCATACGTCTGTAGTAAATTAATACCCTAATTTAACTAAAACCCTAATCTTCTAATGAAATTAGAAAAAGATTATTCTATCTACATGTCAGATTATGAGACCCTTTGACCATCGCACTATGATTTCTGAGACCTGATTTGTTGGCCAAAATTAATTAAATTACTTTAATAGAAATAATAGTTACAAAAGAACATTTTTGGATAAAATTTAACTAATCAAGGTAATTTTTTTAAATTTCAACGATCAACATGAATTATTTCGTAACATTGCAGATAATTAATTTTTTACAGGTCTTCGTTGATATACAGAAAATTGATATTATAACCATATCAGTAATTTTAGGGTAACAATTTTTGTTTTTTTTTTGGTTATCCTAAAATATTACGGACATGGTTTTTTACAGGTATTACATTTCGTGATCCAACTCTATAGTATCTAATTGATCAGTAGGTATTATTTTATCTAGAACAATTTCTTCTGTATCATCAAATTCATTTTCTTCAAATCGTGGAGTTTCTATTGGTTTTAATTGTGTCAGCATATTAATTAGTTCCGGAGGAAAATGTAATTTACGTTGACGATTTATAAGTGTTTGTAAATTTATTGTTGAAATAACAGGATCAGAGGTGTCCATAGACCTATTAAAAATATCTGTTAGGATAGGAAAAAGCAGTAGGCAAAATAATTGCCTACTGTTTTTTCTAGCATGAAATTGTCGATTTTGTTTATATAACTTATTATATAACAAAAATTTGTTTGCAATGTAGTAGAACTTTATGCACTGTTGCAGGCATTGGGTACCAGGAATACTTCAACATATATAATCTGGCAGTTTCGTGACAATACTCTTTAAATTTTTGTATATCTATTTGGTATTGACAAGTAGAGCAATCAAATTTATTTTAAATTGTTTAATTAACGTTTCGTCAATATCAGTAATTTCTGAAAACTTCTTGGGATCATTAATTGCTCATCGTGCAGTATTGCCATCATTGTATGTAGTTGTATTAAAAATCGTTCTTGTATTAGTTTTTTTCTTTAATTATAATTTCTTTTATTTTTGGTGCCTCTGACTTGCCATTTACAAGTATGATAGCGATAGGATATATAATATGGACTATACACTCGAAAAAACGTATCCATTCATGTAATGGACTTATTCCATACTGCAACGTATTTGGTTTTAGATCAAATAATGTTGTTGTTTTGAAATCCAAAACTTTTTAAAACAATTTAGGAGTAGAACCACATAATGGACAAGCTTGACTTGATTTTGTTACAGTGAAAGTATTGAGAACTTTGCCATCAATTAAAGTCATAAAAAGTTTAAATTTAATTTTTATGACCTTATCTTCAGGTAAAGAGATTTTCACCTCGTTGAGTTGCTCAATTTGCATATCAATATATTTTTTCTCCTTTAATATTATGCTGTGCTGACTCTATGACATACTCTAGCTTAAGAGGTCTACAAAATCGCACAGATTGTGGGGTTCGATTGTTCCACAAAACGATATTGTCTTTTGACTGCAAACGGAGAGGTATAATGGTCACTGCAAATAAAGATACAATAAAAAACTTCCATCGAAACCATACTTGAAAATGATTTCAGCATATTTCGTTAACTTCGACTTCGGCCACAATATCAGTAACGTTTATACCTGATAGTCTACATTTAGATTTATATTTCCGAACATCATTGTAGTCCGGATAATGATAACAATTTTTTAAAAGCGCTCCTTGCTGTAATTCAAATATTGCTGCTTGCTTAAATTGTTGTCCAAAATAAGTTCTAATGCTTTTTCGGCAGTATAATTAGAAATACAGTAGAACCTAGATTATCCGGGCCAACTGGGACCAAGCTTTTCACGGTTAATTGAAAAGTACAGATAATAATTATTGACGTTTTTTGTTAATATTGCACAATATACTTATTATTATAGAATATTTAATACAACAAATACACTAAATGGCTTTGTATGTAAAGGTGCATCCAGACCGCCGCGCCGATCCGCGCAAAACGTTCGCGAACGTTGCAGCAACGTTTATTACCAAAAAAGCCCGTCCAGACTGCCGCGCCGCTCGGCGCAAAACGTTCGCGAACGTTGTAAAAGCTGCAGTTTGGACGGCAAACCGTACACACCGCGCCTCTTTGCTCTCGAACGAACTTGTTCCAAATAATGTCGGTAGATCAAAGAAATCTGCTTGTTGAAACAAATTCAGGTACCTGTTTATACCATCCAGGTATATGAAATCCCCTTCAACTATGGACTAATCCACTAATCTATTTGAATTTAATTCAAGTTCAGAATTTCGAATGTAGAAATGTAGAAACAAATTCTGCAAATTTACAGTTTGATGAAGATGCAAATGGTGGAAATCAGCATTATGTCGGTTTTCATTTCAACGCAAGATGAATATTAAATTGAACTATCAATTTAATAGTGATAGTTTTTTGTGGTATAAAAATTAAATAATAAATTAAACAAATTTGTTTCGCATTTTCTGGAGATTCTTTTTCTTCTTATTTTTGAATAACGTAGCACACATAATAATAAACGCAGCACGTGCAATTTTTAAATTTTCGTTGTTCATGGCGGATTGGTAAAATAGAACGTCAAAAGATCACTGCATCTGCAAATTAACTAAAAAAATTGCATTTTCACAGGTAGTACGAACCTTTCTTTTATTATCTTTTACAACTCGACGAACTGCCTTTGACGTACCGACAAAATTACAAAAATGTTCGTTTAAGCGCAAAGTGGCGCGTTTGTGTACGGAATGTCGTCCAAACTGCAACGTTCGCGAACGTTTTGCGCGGATCGGCGCGGCGGTCTGGATGCACCTTAATGCAAGTGCAGCTCTGAAGTAAGTATAAATTCTATACGTTTGATTTTACATAGTATACGCATGAATAAACCGCCGCACGGATAATTCGCGCACGATAATCGATGTTTACGCGCCCACGGATAAACCGCTTCACGGATAATCGGGGTTCTACTGTACTTGCAGTAGGCGAAAAAAGAGTTTTTCCAATTTTGGAGGGTCAATGTTAGCAGTTTGTACCATTAATTTGTACCATTAATGTACGATTCATGTACATTTTCATGAGATAATAATTGTGAAACTTCTCGTCTTTTTCATCATCTTGATTTTTCATTCAATGAAAGATTGGCCGACCAGTAGAAGATGTTGATGATGTAGGTTCGCTTGTCTCAACAACAAAATTACCTTTAAGCCAAGAAGCGTTTCTATTTCGAAAAAAATCTTTACACCGAGAAGCTTTACACCATCTTTCGTCAAAATTGCGACACAAACGGGGAATTTTTTCCTTTATTTTTTTTTCATTTCATAAATTACTATCATCTCCAATCTTTCTCGTTAAATGATCATAAAATATCGAAAATTTTCGTTTTTATCATCTCCTTGCAACCATATTTCTAAAAGATCTTCGTTCTTAAAATGATGCATGTCTAGAAAAAAAAATTATTTTGTCAGAAGTTGCAACTAGTAGCAGCTAAAATAAATTTGAAAGCAATCTGTAGTAAATACTGATACATTCAAGCAAAAATTATCACCGCCAAATACCGCCAATTTATTATAAGTCAATTAAAACTATCTGATTTATATTTCATAAAACGGATATATATATAATAATAGATTTTAAATTAAATGTATTAAAGATACATACCTACAGCATAAGTATATTAAAGCAATGTCCAAAACATAAAAATTCTATAAAACACAGTAAAGACACACTTATACACTTCAAATTCGAATAACGACATACTCAAGCGCGGATATAAGGGGGAGGCAATGGGGGCAACTCATGACCAAAGCACTTTATTTTGACCAATTTCATAATTTTAGCAAATAACAAACTAAAATTTTGTTTAAAACAAATTTTTTGGAAGATAATTATGTAAATCACACAAAAATTGCCCCTCCCTAAACAAAATCCTGTATCCGCGCCTGGACCTACTAGCAACAACTTGCACTGCTAATAATAGTACAAGTACAAATAATGGTGCCTATATTGGGTGACGGGGATGCGGAATAACAAAAACTGGCTGTAACCCTGATCCATTGGGGTAATTTGCTTCAACATTAACGCATAAAAATGTAATTTTTAAAACTCTGTTAAATTGATTTATGGCCAATAAATTGCTTTCTAGAAACCATAGTGCATCGGTACAGTCTACAATCGCCCGTTTGTTTAATTGATGCTAAATTTGTATAATGAAAGTAGAGGTAGTCAGTGCTCTATTGTACTACTTAACTTTATATTACCTTTTAATTCAGATGCTTGTTGCTTTTGATAATCATTATAAAGTTTGAGTTCTTCAGCTTTTAAAGATTGCTTACTTTTAGATAAAATTGAATATTTTTTTGTAAATGTATCATTGACAACATCTATGAAGTCATTAACCATATTAAGGGTTAATCTTCCCACCATATACCTTAAAGCAAATAAGAATATTAAAAATATTACAGGAAAAACAAAATTCACTTACATATATATTTAAAAACTCAAAAATGAAACAAGTTAAATTAATGATAAAAATTCTTTAGATCTTTAATATTTCAATATACAGAATGTATCTTCATCAGAAATAATTGAAAGTTCCAAAGAAAAATTACTTGGAAATGGAACGAGTCTATTGTCATTTGACCAGCCATCTATATAGCATAAACTATACAGTAGTCCTTGAATCAAGGAAAGGCCTATATAATCCGTAAATAAGAAAAACTTGATCCCAATAGTTAAAGTGCAAATGAAGAAGAATATTATAAATATTACTATTGAAAATATGTAATTTTGGAAATGCATACTTTCAATAGATTGTTAAAATATTTGTCATAGTTTGTTATTGTTTAGGTTTTTATGACATAGCTACACAGCGCGTGAATATATTAGGACGGCTGAAAAGTTCGTAGCGTTTCTAAGAGAGGGCGTCACTAGAATTTTTTTCATATGATTTTCAGTGAGAACTAACCTTCAAATGACACGTGTCAAAATTTGACAGCGATCTGTCAATTGGTATGTGAGTTATAGCATTTTGAGTAAAGCAACTTTTGTTATTGGAAAAAAAATGGATAAAAAGGATTTTCGTGTATTAAAGAAACACTGTTTTTTAATGGGAAAAAATAGTGCTGGAACAAAAACTTGGCTAGATAAGTGTTGCTCGGACTCTGTTCCAGCGGAAGCAACCATTCGTAAGTGGTTTGCTAAATTCCGTACAGGTCATATGAGCATTGAAGATGATGAGCGCATTAGACGTCCAAAAGAGGCTGTTACAGACGAAAACATCCAAAAAATACCCAAATAATTTTGGATAAGCGCAAAGTGAAGTTGATCGAGATAACTGAGACTCTAATGGTGGGTTTCATAAAGGTATCTTAAACTATAAACTACGATTAAAATTATAACCATAGTTACAACAATTAAAATGCATTGTTGTTATGTTGTTTGAATATTATAATCCTAGACTGCATTTTAAACCTCTTTTGTGAAACCCAGCATGAAGATATCAAAGGAACGTGTTGCACATATCGTGCATTAATATTAAGATTGCGAAAGATTTGTGCAAAGTGGGTGCCGCGTGAGCTCAATGTCAATCAAAAACAACAACGTGTTGATGATTTGGAGCAGTGTTTGGAGCTGTTCAACCGCAATAAAACCGAATTTTTGCGTCGATATGTGACAATGGATGAAACATGGCTCCATCACTACACTCCAGAGTCCAATCGGCAGTAAGTTGAGTGAACTGCATGCGACAAACCCAATCCAAAGCGAGGAAAAACACAACAGTCGGCTGGCAAGGTTATGGCGTCTGTATTTTGGAATGCGCATGGTATATTATTTATCGATTATCTTGAAAAGAGGAAAACAATATTGATAGTGATTATTATACAGCATTGTTGAAGCGTTTGAAAGATGAAATTGTTAAAAAACGACCACATTTGAAGAAATAAAAATTTTGTTTCACCAAGACAATGAACCGTGTGACAAATCTATAAAACTATGGTCAAATTCAACGAATTGGGTAATGAATTGCTTTCCCATCCAGAGTATTCTCCAGATTTAACCCCTAGCGACTATTTCCTGCTTGGAGACATCAAGAGAATGCTCGCTGGAGAGCAATTTAGAAGGAAAGATGCCAATTTTAAGGATAAAGACTAATCGTACTACAAAAATGATACGAACTTTTCAGCCGAACTGTTAATTATTATTTTTAGAATTCCAGTTTTCAAAGAAACAATAAGGAAACTAAGAACGGCATGTGAAAGCCATTTCAAAAGTTGATCGAATAATTATTTCACTTGTTGTAGTAGATATGCACAATTTTGGTGCAGTAGTTCCATTTGAATAATCATAGGCGCAACATCTCTGTAGTACTTTTAGTTTATACTTTTAAATAGTTAGTAGTGTTCATCTTTTTCATTTACTTACATTAATAAAATTACGTTATAATTATTCCACTGCATTTTGATTCCAATTTATAATTGGATCTTATAATTTGCAATAATTACTAAGGCCTTTGATGTCGGTTTTCCTATTAATAGCATTTTTTTCCTCTTGATTTGGATCATTTCATATATTAGTCTGTCTTTATAGTTAGTGATTGTTTTGAGTATTTTTTAGTTTTCAAAATCCACGTCGTGTCCCTCTGTCAAAACATGTTTGGCAATAGCAGTGGAGTCGGGTTTGTTGTACCTTATGGATGAAATGTGCCCTCCCATTCTTTTATGTAAGTATGGACTACTTTGCCCAATGTATGAATGAGTGCAGTTTAAACAATTTATTTTATAAATGATATCTGATTGTTTTTCCCTGGGTATGTCGTTTTTTAATTGTGTAAAAACTTTCCCTAAAGTGTTGGTTGATTTAAATGTTAAGTTTATGTTATGTTTTTTAAGTTTCCTTTTCATTTGGTTTCCTAAGCCCTGGATATATGGAACCACTGTAAAAGTCCTTGGTAATTTTTCTGTATGGCTAAAATTATACATTATTCTATTATTAACTGTAGGATACACTTCATGTATTTGCAAATAAAACACTCTTCTACAGAATTTTTTTATTTAATAACAGCCGACTAGTTTCGTGCACTAACCGTACACATCATCAGGGTCAAAGCTTATGTCAAATTTTGGAATACAAAATCGTGGTTTTATATAACATCTCTATCGACTTTTGTATATTTCTGTTATTAACTTAATGAATCACATCAATTAAAAACATTTAAAACAAAATCAACACCTTTAAACTCTAATTTTGTGTCGTTTGCATTTTTAAAACTAAATTCAATGACATTTTAAATAAAAACCACGATTTCGTATTCTAAAATTTGACATAAGCTTTGACCCTGATGATGTGCACGGTTAGTGCACGAAACTAGTCGGCTGTTATTAAATAAAAAAATTCTGTAAAAGAGTGTTTTATTTGCAAATACATAAAATTATACAGTTTATTAGTTCTATTTTTAATTAATTTAAGTTTAAGTGCCCTGGAAAAATATTATTACTAAGAGTTTGTTTTGCGATGTTTAGTGTTTCTTTCCGGTAATCACCATGGGTGAGTTTTAATGCTCTATCGGTGATGCCAATAGTTATTCCGATTACTTGACTTTTATGGTGGTATGAATGATAGTTTAAATAGCGTCCTGACCATTTAAAACGTCGTGCGTATCATTATTAAAATTTAAAAAGTTATCAAGAGTTGGATTAAGGTAAAAATTGTTTGATTAGTGGTAAAAAAATAAAGTTGTAATAAAAATGGAATTAAGTCGAGTTTCGCGCATTTGAACAGTCTCAGATTTTCTTGATAATTTCATTCTCTTGGATGCTACACTAACTTGTCCAATAACGGATCTCTTTTTCGGAGGCATTTAATTTTCGTTGTTTCGTTATTGGATATTTATCCTTTCTATTATTCTTAAATATAAAACATATTATCGCTTATATAGAAAAATATAAATATTGGATAATATTATTATTATCCTATTAACGGATTAAGGTATTAATATAAATACCGCCACGCCTTAATAATTCATAATAATTATAATATATTTTCCCTCTGATTCCTTATTCTACTTCTACAATCTTCTCTATGCCGATTTCCCTCCTAAATAAACAATCTTCTTCTGATCCCTAGATCCGTTGATCCGCACTAACATTAGTCAACCTAACACAGCGCTTGACGAAAGTTCTCTGTAAGGTTTTAATGTAAGCTGTTTTTGCGTTGTAAATAGCTTATGCGCAAAACTTGATTAAGATTGGTCAACACTGTAGAAGTGTATTGAGAATATACTATTGTGGAACGTTAGTCCGAAGAGCTAACTTCCTTTCCAACCTTCGTTACCTGGCTAGCTTTTCTAATCGGAGACTGGAGACTTCTCAGTGTGGGTTTTTTTTTTAGGTGAATCAGCACTTTTATCAATAAAACCAACAACTTTTGGTGAATTGCAAATTTACTTAAATTATTCCCAAACGTACCACTATGACAATTTTCATAGGGTACAGGCTCCAAGTGTATTGTGTTATTTAGAGCAATCAAAATTTTATTTACTATAATAATTCTTTCAATTAATCTAAACTTTGATTGCACTAAATTTTCGTGTTTCGTGCAGATAAAATTTTTGTAGGTACATGTATCAAAATAAAACAGAATGTTCATAAATTATTTTTGATAAATTAAAATAAACTTTATCAAATCGTCCAAAAAAAGAGTTTTTATTTGCACCAACCTTATCTTCTACTGCATCCACGGGAAAGTGCTTCATCCAAAAATTAAATATTGTTGAAAATTTCCAACCGGGTTGGCTTCACAAACTTTTACATAAGTTTCCAAATCGCAAAATCCAACAAAATGCTGGGAATGACGTTCCTCCAGAACGATCGGCGCCAGATATCACTTTTTAACAAAAGTGTAAATTCATAAAATCTCACAATCTTACAAAATCTTTCTATAAATATCAAAAATTCCAATCGGCACTATGTCGGTCAAATTCAACCGCACGCTATCTCCTTAGCGCTCTTGACTCTCGACTTATCTTCCACCAACCTTCTAATTCGAAAAACGCACTTTCCAAAATAATTTTTATGTACAAAGTCACACAAATTTAACACTTTTCACCAAAATAATATTGAACAAATACAAGGTGTTTACAGTAGTGTTTAAGTTTATAAAATGCCTGTTGGTCTCATATGGGAACAATTTATATTTTGGTACATCGTAACCATGAAATAAAAAAATTGATTTTGATGCTAATTCACCTGCTGTAACACCACAATACATTATTCATAGATACAGATGTTCAATTTTTTAATTTTTAACTTTATCTATTAGATTTATTAATAATTTTAATAGAAAATTGTTATCCTTAAAATAGTTTTAAAAGAACTTTTTGAATTGATCATTAATAGATTAATTATCAGTTAGGATTAGCAGGTTCAGAAGAATCTCGTTAATCCATTTATGCGCGTCAAATAATTTCGTACCATCTCGCTCTCCTCTCAACCTTTTCAACATTTTCTTGTGCTAAAATCTAATCTAAGCCCTACCGAGTAAGTGTACCAAATTTGGTTCAAATCGGTCAAACGATGTAGAAATGTATAAAGAACATACATACAGACATTCAATTTTATTATATATAGAAGAAGAAGATATAGGTTTTTCCTTGATTCACGGACTACTGTATAGTTTATGCTATATAGATGGCTGGTCAAATGACAAAATACTCATTTCGTTTCCTAGTAATTTTTCTTTGTAACTTTCAATTATTTCTGATGAAGATACATTCTGTACTGAAATATTAAAGATCTAAAGAATTTTTATCATTAATTTAACTTGTTTCATTTTTGAGTTTTTAAATATACAGTAGAACCTCAATTATCCAGGCCAACTGGGACCGAGCTTTTCACGGACAATTGAAAAGCACGGATAATAATAATTTACTTTTTTTGTTAATATTACAAAATATACTTATTATATAGTATATTTCATACAACAAAATACACTAAACCGCTTTGTATTTAATGCAAGTGCAGCTCTGAAGTAAGCATAAATTCTATACATTTGATTTTACATAGTATACGTACAGATAATTCGTGCACGTTAATCAATATATAACGTGCCTACGGATAAAGCGCACATGGATAATTGAGGTTCTACTGTATTACATATCACAAGTTAATAATCCAAATTTATTCGCAAAATTCACTTACTTCGATAGAGTTTTAAAATCTTCATCTTTTATATAAGATACACCAAATGATAAATATTGTGGTTTTAAATTACATCGAAAAATTGGTTTAGGTATATTTGTGTCTATGGGTGAGAAGTCGATGCTTGAACTAGAGGAAGGTTCCACTTGGCTGAGCATATTATTATTTTTTACATCATGTTTTTGATAGTTTACATTTGAACAATTTTTTTGTACTTCATCAATTTTTCCTAGTAAATGAGATATACGGACAGCTACAACATAAGACTTAATAATACAATATATTAAACAAAAAAAATTGATTTTGTATTACCAACAACTTTCATTTCACTGTACAACTTGTTATTTTCATTTAGTACAACTTTAAGGGCATTTATATTTGCTGAAATATTATAAGTTGTTTCTTTGATTTCGTTAATTATTTGTATACTTCTTTTGTCACTATTCACACATCGTAAAAAATGCAACCGTAAATTTATTGCTTCGATTTTTTCGCATAACGGATTAAAAATACTATTTTCTACTTCGTCCATAATTTCGATTCTTGGTATTTAAATTATTAAGTTTTATTTCCTTATATTTGCTTACGTTTGCGATTGTAGTTCTATATGTTAAGCCTCAAACGATTTAACTTACATTCAAAATCAGTTCAAATGGTAGGGTTATGTTCAGTCTAATTGGCTATGTAGACATCGCATAACTTTCCCCATAGATGGCGTTTACCTCAAGAGCTTATGTCAAATTGAGAGTAACAAAAGGTGGTCTAAAAGAAACTGACACTTGAATTTTTTTCATTTTGTTCATCGTTTCCGCAATTTTCAACGGATTTTCACCATTTTCAGCTGACCTTTTCTATCTATATAGGCATTGAAAACCGTTAAAACTAATGTGGTACAAATATGTACCAGAAAACATTTAGTAATTTTTTTACCTCAAATGAACTCTTCATCTGTCGATGAACGCAGCCATTGACAATTTGAGAACTGTGATCAACTTCATGTTATAGCAGATAAGGTAGATAAAAGGTAGATAACTTGGCTGATGTAATATACATTCGAATTTTCCTTAATCTAATACTCGTGGAAGCAAGTAGAAGTGAGGCGTTTATTGGTGATCACATAATATTGCCGGTTTAATAAATTATTACTATTAAAAATGCCTACTTTAACAGTGACCAGAGATACATTGTTTACAATACTAGGACAAACTTACAGTAAGCTAATGCCGAATAACCTTAAATTTGAAGTACATTAATTTTTTCCTTATTGTAGCCGATGACGAATTCCAAACGTTGTGTTTTTCATTTGGTCTTGAATTGGATGAAGTCGTAAGTAATTTTTCTTAATTTCATTTAATTATTGATCACAATATCTTTCTCTAATATAATTACGATTTGTAAGAATTATTAGATTTATTAATGCATTAAATACTTTAATATTAGTAATTCTAGTAAAAAAAATTAATATATGAAGTCGAAAAAAAAATGTTTTATATTGATGAGATTATAATAAGTTTGCCTTTTACTACTACTTATACAATCGAGCATACTCACTTTCAACTGTCACTGGAAGCCCAACATTAATTGTGTAAGTTTGGATTCACAATGAACATAAACATACAAAATACATAAGAAATCCAAATAAAAGCTTAATCGAGAATTGAATAATGTTGAAATTATTCTGATATTTGCAATCGACCATTCCATATTCAGTATAAGCTTTCAGCATTAATTGATACATTATTAACCCTCCAGTCCAAGGGTAGACTAAAAATTACACTAGTCCATGGTGAAGCCTGTCAGGCTTATGTTATATATGTAGTTAAAACTTAACAGGGCACAATATTATTTAACATGTGTTTTAATTTTTTGAAAACCTATCTGATTCTTTTAGTGCAGGCAAATTTTTAAAGTATTTATTAATTGTAGACAGCATTTTTATCATTGGAAATGGTAAAGGGGGTTATAATTAACGTGAAAAAAAAAATAATGCAAGCTCGGGGGTGGTACAGGGTTTATTTGGGGGGGTTGAAAGGGTATGCAAAGTATATTATTGTCCGAACACAACTAATAAAATGTACGGATTATAGAAAAATGTTCGGATTGCAGAAGAAAGGATAGGATGAAAAATATGTATTTAATGCAATGCATAAGTACTACAAACATTTATATTATGTGTAACCTCCGTGAAATTAGAATCTTATAAAATTTTGATTAAAAAAAATATAGAATCGTTAGGTCTTGAAAGGTCACTAGGTTTTACCTTTAGGTCACTTCTACTTTTTTCAATAAAAATTACTTATCTTTTTTAAATCTTTTTTGGTAAGTTAGCATACCATTTACAGTGCGAGGTTTATTTCGTTTTTTAACTTTATCCAGTAATCTGAACTTCTCTGTAATCCGAATGGGGCCAGGTTTCTATTAGTTCGGATTACCGAGACTGTACTGTAATGGCAAATATTACACCATTTTATAAACTACACTAGATGGGCAATTTTTTTAAATAACTGGCTAGGTTAGTGTGGTATAGTTTTTTTTACAGTCGAAGTTGGCGAATAAAAAAAAAGAACTTATCAGGCGGGCAAAATTTTTTTTTTTTTTAAAGTATGGCACTATTAATATATTAATAACTCGAAAATTAAACAAGTTAAATAAACGATTAATATTTTTTAAATTTTAATTATTTTTACAATTTTAATCGTTTATTAATTGTTTAATTTTTGAGTTTTTAATATAGTATTATATTTTTACAAGTTAATAATCCTAATTTAATTTACTATTAATTTTATTTTAGTATGTGTGATCAATAGCAGGGCTATTCAGGTATGCTCAACCTAAATTGAGGCCATGAGAGCAAAAGTGATGTAACCCTCAAATTGTCATTTTCCGGTTTTTTAGTGTTATGCCTCTCCCTTAGTAATATTTGAAGTAAAATTTATGTAAAATGTTATAAATACAACCATGTAAGTCGACATTGGTGTATAAAAGGCAAATAATAAACTTACAAGAAATATTTGAAAATGTGGAGAACTTAAAAGTTTGAATATTTTTAAAAAAGTATTTGGGGTTACACCACCTTTGCTCTCACGGCCTCAATTAGATACCGTCATTTGGGGTAAGATTGATCATAAAAAACAGTTTTTTGCGTGAATTTTCTCTATATCTAAGAGATAATTTTTGTAGATAAGTTGTCCTGATAAATGTAAGTATCAGCAACAATATCCAATAATCAGAAAAGATAAAAACTTTTTATTGAACGAAGAAAAGAAAACATGTTGGAACAATCTCATACTACTAGTGGGGTCTCATTGATCACATGAAATTTAATGCATAGAATAAGGGGGGAGCTCAGGCCCCTCTTTTCTATTGTCACTCTGGGCAAGTGCCCAAGTCCCCCGCAATCCATGGGGCCCCCTACTTCCTGCCAGATTACCGATATTACCAGTTTGCCTGTTGTTTGATCCATTGCAAATTATTGAAGCAACGACATAACAAAGTAATTATGATATAGCGTAATGTGCATAATCTGCATATCTTCGTGGGCCCAATTATCTTTTGTATTGTCGTGGCATGATTTATTCACTAAAAAAGAAAAAGAAACACACTACACTGCAACCGTGAAATTACCTCTAAAAGCATTGAAATTTCTTGATCAATCTCACCCCGAATGTGCGATCAATCTGACCCCACCAAACATTGCATTATTATACTTCGCAACGTGTTATTCCAAATACCTGAATTTTGGCATAGGGCACCCAGAAGAAACAACAAATAGTTCTATACCGCCAATTTATTCGATAATAAATTATAATTTGACTGATATTATTTGTATTAACGTAGAATCAAAATTGCGACCTTGTACCAAAGAAACTGTTTAGTATACCTTTTAATATATGTTTATTTTAATTTAAAATTAGTATTGAAAATTTTAACAAAATATTCTTATATTTTAAATATTATTAAAATGTGCTTTCGGACAGCTGATCTTCGAACCTTTCCTCCTTTATGTACTAACGAATTTTCAAACGCAAGCAGTGACATTGCCAATTCTTCATTTTTTTTTCTTGCTCTATTCGGCAGTAGCCATATTCTCATTTTTTTTTCTTTTTGCTTCGACTTTCTTTTTTGTTTTTACTATAATATGTTTAAATATAATCTATTAACTATAAAAAATGAAAGAACAAGTTAATGAAACGATTGTAATGGTTTCAATTGTAAGCTTGTAAAGAATTTTTAATTCTAACAGAATTTCTGATATTTTATTAATGACGATATGTTTGTTTCGTTTCTATGTAACTATTTTTTGTTATTAATAAAGATAATAATTTCTGATGGAGACGATAGCCATCGTCGAAAGCTTAAAAAATATTATGTTTCAATTTAATATCGTTTTTTAACTTGTTCTAGTTTTAAAGTTTAATTCTATAATACTGTAAATATAATATTATACGATAACATAAATTTAAATTTTTTTTTACCTTAGACTTCAGAAAAACAAATGTTAATTAAAGAACAAGGCGAAAATTGTGAAGCATCGCTTGAGGCATCTGACCAAGTGTTATATAAAATTGATGTACCAGCAAATAGGTATGATCTATTATGCTTGGACGGATTAACACGGGGTTTGCTGATTTTTGCTGGAAAAAGTCATCCACCAATTTATAAATCTATCGCACCTGCTAACGGTCACATTCATAAAATAATTGTGAAACCGGCCACTTCTAAGATAAGACCTTTTGTTGTTGGTGCTGTTCTACGTAATTTGTACTTTACAAAAGAATCTATTGCTAGTTTCTTGGATTTGCAAGAAAAACTTCATCAAAATATTTGCCGTAAAAGAACTTTGGTAGCTATTGGTATTCATGATTTAGATACCATTGAAGGACCATTTACCTATGATGCAAGACCACCAAGTGATATAAAATTTATTCCTTTAAATGAAGAGAAAGAATGCACAGCAGCCGAACTGTCGGACTTGTATGCCAGTCGTCCGCAGATGCGACAATATTTGAATATTATTAAGGATAGTCCTCTTTATCCTGTTATTGAAGATAGTAAAGGAAGAGTTCTTTCTTTGCCCCCAGTTATCAATGGTGATCATTCTAAAGTTAATCTTAAAACTAAAAATGTTTTTATTGAATGTACTGGCACCGATATTACCAAGGTATATTAAGAAATATTTGTAATTCCTTTAATTTTTAATTTAATTTTGTAGGCAAAAATTGTGATTGACACATTGGTTTGCATGTTTAGTGAATATTGCAAAGAGAAATATACATGCGAATTTGTCGAAGTAGAACAAGTCGATGGATCAACTCATCGTTTTCCTGAACTTATATATCGGAATGATGTTGTTAATATTGAAAAAACAAATACTGCTATTGGAATTAAGTATGGTTTTTTTTTTTCTATAGCAGATGTTAAAGTGCGGTTTATTCGACTGAAATAATAATAGTATACGTGACACTTGAACTGCAAGAGTATATAAACTAACATTCTAACAGAAAGAGCGATGAA
Source organism: Cantharis lateralis (assembly GCA_963170105.1). Classification (NCBI taxonomy): domain Eukaryota; kingdom Metazoa; phylum Arthropoda; class Insecta; order Coleoptera; family Cantharidae; genus Cantharis; species Cantharis lateralis. The sequence continues at coordinate 20,731,761 of OY720629.1, forward strand.
GTACTTTATTTTTACTTGTTTCTATTGTTTGGTTTTACCGATTTGCAGTAATGTAAATGATGTCAAATAATAATTTAACCGATTCCAGGTTGATTTAATTTCTAAAAAATATTCTAATAATAGTAACTAATATAATAATTATTACTTTCTAATGTAATTATACAAAAAAAGTTACTATCTTAGTTAATTTCTTATCATATGTTCAAATTTTAGGGTATAGAGAGGGATCTACTACCTCTTTATAGAATATATTATTGAACTACTCACTGGAAAAAGACATGTGAATTACCGATATGTACACTACCGCTCATGGAAGTTCGGACACTTAATGATATTTACAAAAACATTTTAAAAAACATACAAAACTAAGGAAAATAAAAATTTTCTTATTTTTACAAAAAAAGCACTAAAAGTATAAAAATATTGATTATTGAATTTAAAATGTAAAATATTATACTTTTTTCTCGTCAAAGAAGCCACCTTTAGCGTTTATAACCATTCGCACTACTCTAGGCATTCTTTCAATGAGTTTTATTAAAACTGATTGCTGAATAATAGTCCACTCACTTTCTAAAATGTTCCACTGTTCGTACCAAACAGTAGTTCGGTAAGTGAAAGAATAGCAATAAAATGTTAAAAGGATTAGTGCGATTAAAATTTATTTTCCCAAGTGCTAAAGGAAACAAAACCAATATAAACTTCTTAGAATATTAGAATAGTACTTATGATTGTAGGTAAAATAGTCTAAGGAAAAGTAGTCTACGGTAAATTGGTTTAGGTAAATAGGTCTACGGAAAAAAAGTCTACGGCTAAAAAAGTCTAGATGAAATGGGCTAGGTAAAATAGTCTAGGTAAAAAAGTGTGTATTTCCATCCAAAGATCAAAACAAAAGAAGTAAAAGATACTGTGATGAAACAAATATGTTGAAAGATGAAACAAAATCTGTTGTACACGAGAATACAAAACATGCAGAAAAAGCTGAAAGCTTTTTGCGAGAAATATCGGGACGGTACTCGTATTGGGATCGAATTTATTTGCGCTGTTGGTCATACTATTAGGTTTAATTGGTGAATTTAAATTTAATAATAAATAATTTTGAATAGTATAGATTTTTTGTTTTAAACTTGTAGACTACATTAAATTTTCCCAAGTGCGGATTCACGCCGGGGGGGGGGGGGTTCCCTCATGAATAGATTAAGTAGATTCTAAAACTCAATTACCCTCCTCCAGATTGAAGGTCTGGTTTCGCGCTTGTATTTTGTGTCCGAGTCGTAACTGCATCATAGTTAATTTTTTCCCGGAATGTTACCATAGATTTTTTTACCAACACCATTTTACATAGACTTTTTTATCTGGACTATTTTACCTAGCCCATTTTTCATAGACTATTTTTCCGTAGACCTCTTTACCTAGATCAATTTACCCTAGACCAGGGCTTCTTAAACTTTTTTCATTTACGACCCCATTTATGATTGCGAGTTTCCTAGCGACCCCATATATAACAGAAAGATAAATAAGTATTTTTTGATGATTTATTTGTTTGAAACATGTTTTGAAACATAAACTCGCGACCCCAGAATTATGCTAAGCGACCCCATTTATTTCCTTTTATGAGTGAACACTTCTCTCATTTATCAATTATATACAAAATTTTATTGTGAGTAATAAATTTTTATTAGGTGTCTGAACTTCTATGAGCGATAGTGTATATTTACAGGTGAAAAAGAATTTTTAAGCAAATATTTAATTTCAACGAGTTAATTGGGTGAGGGCAATTTGGACACTTACAAGGGGGATGCACGATCTGGGAAATGAAATTTGGAATGGAGCTTTGTGTGGTAATAGTAGTGCCCAATACTCATACTATGTTAAAGCCGTAAAACCCAATGGACATCAATTTTGAGAAAAACGGAAAATTTTACGTTGTGGTTCATATACTTGAACGTTGACCATCTTTGCAAACAGTCTGGTGGCGGAGTGGTAGAGCGCTAGCTTCATAAGCTGAAGGTACCGAGTTCAAACCTCTGATCGCCAACTTGTTTTTTCTTTATGTTAATTTAATTTTTAAGTCAGTTTTATATTTTAAAATAATTATCATGCAAACAAATATGGTTAAATCCAAAGAATTATAACGAAAATAATAAAATTTTCAATTGAAGATATTCGTCAAATTTTTATTTATTTATCGTAATTTAAAATAAAATAATTTATATATTATCGTCAAATATTTATTGGCATTTATATATATTCGCAATCCGATTTTTTAAATTATTTACAAGAACCCGAATGATAATTTTCATAAAAACAACCAAAAAAAAGATATTTCGGCAACTATAAAAGGCTTTTTCTAGAAGTGTCCCCCCCTTTTGGTTTCCCTTGTATATGGGTATCCTAAAGATTAGGATCCACCACAGGAACAAGTTCCTTCTGGCCATATAAATCTTAAAGTATATAAATATTTTACACCAATAAATTTGACGAATAAGTTCAATTGAAAATTTCGTTATTTTCATTATAATTCTTTGGATTTAACGATATTTGCATGATTATTATTTTAAAGTATAAAACAGAATTATTAAAAATAAAATGCATAAAATAAAATTTACATAAAGAAAGAAAAAGTTACTTCATTTCCCAGATCGTGCATCCCCCTTGTTAGCCAAGAATGAGTTTATATGTTTGAGATCTGGAAGCGCTTAATTTGTAATTGGGATTTCTTATAATGCTTTTTTTTAACATCTGCTGTAGAATAAAAATAAATTTAAATAATTATATAAAATTATATTTAAATAATAATCATTGATATTCATATCAATTGATAAAATTCAATTAGCTATTCGTGAAAATTAAAACTCTCGCTACTTCGTCTTTGTTATTGTCTCATATTATTGCATTATACTAATCTATTTTTTACTTTTAGTGAAACTGGAAAGAGCCTAACTAATTTATTATCAAAAATGGGTCTCAAATCCAAAATAACTTCTTCTGGAAAAGGTTTAAGAGTAACTATTCCACCAACCAGACATGACATTATTCATGCACATGATATATATGAAGACGTGGCAATTGCATATGGTTACAACTCGATTCCTCGAGTTCTGCCAAAAACTAATACAATTGCTCAACAATTTCCACTTAATAAACTTACAGATTTATTAAGAGGTCCTATCGCAGAAGCTGGATTTACGGAAGCTTTAACTTTCTCATTGGTATATTTTGCAAATTTATATTTTTATATGTTATATAATTAAATTATTATAACTATTTTAGTGTTCAAGGGATGATGTTGCTGCTAAATTTGGAGTTCCTATCGAAAGTATTCCAGCTGTACATATTTCTAATCCCAAAACATTAGAATTTCAAGTATGTCGCACAATGTTATTGCCTGGTTTATTGAAGACAATTGCTGCTAATAAGAAAATGCCTTTACCATTGAAGATTTTTGAAATTTCAGATGTTATTTTGAAAGATCCTGATACAGGTAAATTTATTGTACAGTAGAACCTCATTTAAACAGGGTAATGATGGGAAGGGGTCGCAAGGATAAGTGAAAAGCATGGTTAATCAAGACATTTTATTTAACTATTATTTAACATGATGTGTTGACTACATGGTTACATACATATGCATATATTTTGTCATAATTGTACATTTTCGGAGCTTGAAATATGCAGTAATCTGCCTTTGTTTTTTTGAGATTTGAAATTATGTTCCTTACTTGCTTTTACTATGCTTTTATTTTTGAAACTGTTTGTAAAAAATGTAAAAAGTTTCGGAAGAGCAGGCACGGATAATCAAGACGTGGTTAATCCAGGTTCTACTGTATAATAATAACAAATTTTTTCGTCAATATCAGTTGGTTTACAAGGGCCTTTCTATGACCTTTCTCAATGAATATATTGGTAATCTTTTTTTAATTTTTGGGTTATGAATTTTTGAAAATAAAGCGGTGCTTTAACTAACTTAACGTTAGAAAGTCTTACAACATAAAACAAATTGTTTTAATGATAGGGGACTGGCATAGTATTTTGTGGCTTAGTTTTGATTCCCGTATCGTCCAACTTTTGTTTTTCTCAACTTCATAGTTTTAAAAATTGTAAGAGTATAATTTATTATTTGAATTTACGATTTTTACTAATTTTTTCCACATAAAACGATATATATAGTCAACGCCTTGGCTATATATTGAAATGAATTTTTCTCGACCCCTATCCCTTAACCATCCAAAAGGGTATGAAATTTGGGAGAAAATTGCATATCCTAAAATGTGCCTGGCTTATTACAATTTGCGTTTCCTTGAGTTAACCTTTCTATTTCTACTGTTTATGGGTACGTACGTACCCATTCTTTTGCTTTAAAATGCTGTATCTTTGTAAATATTTAGTTAAATGCATCGTGCTCACACATGTTATCCTGAAACACACAAATATCTTTGTGCTTGCAAATCAATATTAAAAATAAAGCAAAAAGATTTGCCAAAAATGTAATCAACACGTCTATTGTTTATGGGTAAATCATACCCAGTATTTAATGAACTCCTCAAGAAACACCAAAACGTGGCTGATATAATGTTTGTGGATGGAAACAGAGACAGATTAATGTACCTCTACGCCCATAGGCACACATTCATGGTGCTTGCTCCTTGATAGAAAAAGTCATCCCTGTTCGGTATAATTTTATAGTTTTTTTGCTTTTTTCCAAGAAATGTCTCTCACCACATCAACGTTTTGGTCACCCCTGCCTTGTACATATAATTAAAAATTTTAATTTTGAATTACAATTGCGCCCTTTTCTCCGGGCGCCCCAAGGTACTAAGGGTAGGTACTTAATGAGTAATCCGTCCCTGAATGGAAAATGACCGAAAATCAAGTACATGTTGGGGTGCAATAATTTATTTGCCTCGATCATACGAAATTTGTTGTAATAGTACGAGATCCGACCGTATGATTACTGCACTCATCTGTTTTTTAATCAAAATACAATTTTTGTGGATAATTTTATTGATAGAGAAATACGGTTTTGCTGGGTTGCCTATCAAAATATGACCGCAAGTACTTTTAAATTAAAATTAATTTAATTAATTTAACAAATAATTTCGTTCATAACGTATCTTATAAATTATATATAACAAATTAAAGCTTATTTTTGTCTCTAAACGATGGAATGCGGTTGCCTATGTAAAAGTGCCCGCAAATAGGGGTTGCTAACGTTTAAAGATACATTAGAGCCAGAGTTAGTTAGCGCACACACCGTCCAACAGACAAGGACACAGTGTGCCAGCTTTCCGTCGTTTTAAAACTATTGCATTATGTTAAATTTCAATACAATAATTATTTTAAAACTCTTTCCCTAATAATTGTCCGTTTTTTCTTTTAACTAAAATTCTCATTTCTCATCCAGATTCCAATCCAGCTCCTGCTTTCTTCTCTTGTCTTCAACGATACTTCAGCTACTGTTTTAATCAATTTCAAAATTTTATCAAGGTACCAAAATTCAACCATCCAACAATCCAATCCTATATGCTATTCAAATAATCAAACTCAAAATCAGCAGTTTTAATTCACATAATTACAAATCTCATACAAAAGTTACCGGTCATAAACTTCGGACGTCCGTCCGTATTGCCTTGTCGCTTGCAAAACCTTTCCTCCATCAATCCCAGCTTCAATCTTTAAATTTTAATACAATATTTTTCTTTTACAATCTTTTAAAATAAAAATAAAGACAAAACACTACATTTGTAATAAATTACACAACAATACAGCTCCATCAAGCTTAGAAAGGACCCGGAAAATATACCAACTAATTTGATAAAAATTTAAATGAAGTAATGAACGTCGAGTTATTTTTCAAGTACATTCTGTTGTAAAAGTTACAAATCATTGTGTGTGTTTACATTCGTCGTGGTTGTTTGTTTTATTCGGTTTCCTGTTATTTATATTTGAGCATTATTGTCTACAAAACAGTGATCTTTTTAGAACACATCTTCATAAATTGACTGCAATTTGACAAAATAATTTAAGGATTTAAAATGTCTGAGTGTACATTTTTAATTTTAGCCACGCCTGACACGCCCCTAAAGTTGGTCCTAACGTTGGTGGAGCTGTATATATGATAAATTTTAATGAGAAAACTTAAGGTCCTAGGCAGACAAAAATGAAAAATCACTCGAGTACCTTCAGTTTTATTGTATAAAATTTAAAAAAAACATTTTAAAGAAGACCATTTCAGGATCATTGACACTGAAATTTTAGCATAAAGTTGACTGTATTAATTAATAGTATTCAAGTGCTATAGTAATTTATTTATAAGAACAACCTGTTTCTTGATGTCCTTATTTATCTTTTCAGAGGTAGGTGCTCGTAATGAGAGAAGAGTTTGTGCTGTTAATTGTAATAAAACTGCTGGTTTTGAAGTCATACATGGTTTGCTAGATAGAATTATGATATTACTAGAAACGACATGGAATCCTAAAAAGGGTGATACTGGATATTACTTGCGTCAAATTGAAGGTAAAATTTTATACTCAAAATTATAATTTTTGTAATATTTTGAACTTTTTAGATCCTGGATATTTCCCACGACGATGTGCAGAAATTGTCTGTAATGGCACAGTAATTGGTAAAATTGGTGTACTACATCCATCAGTTTTAGCCAAATTTGAATTGACGAATCCTTGTTCATGTGTAGAAATTAATATTGAACCATTTGTTTAGTTATTGTAATGCAAACAGTATTTTTTTTTCTATATTTGTTACTCAGCTTGGTTATAAAATATATTGTAATGAAGTGTTGCTTAGCTTTTCGATGAATTTTAAATGCTGATTTTTTTTTTGTTTAGTATAATTTTTATTATATTGAAATTAAATAATTGGAATACTATTTATTTATTTTTTATACATTAAATCATACTCTTTCACTAAATTAAACATAGTAAGAGATATACTCTTATAAGGTAAGTTAAGGTGGGTCCCGACAGCTATAGATTTTAATTTTGTGGAGAATTTCTGATTCGTAAAAATTTAAAATATAGAACTATAATAAAATTTTAGTGTTTTTTAAATACAAATTTTAAAATTTTTATTCAATTTCAAGTTTAGTAAATAAGTTTTTATTAATTTTTATTAGTTTTTAACTTATTTACTTAATTAACTACTCATAAGTAGAGCAGGGAATTATATGCACTAACAACATGTGAACTACGCATTACTATTAGTCACTATTAGTTTTACATGCAACAGTATCTAATCAGCACTAACCCCACCACATTTTTGTATAGCGTAATAAGTAAAGCTTTGTTTATACGTTTTTAGTGCATATAATTCCCTGCTCTACTCATAAGTATGTGGAAAAGGATATTGGGTGTAGTGGACCAATTGAAACAACAAAATCACCTCGTCGACGTTTCGAAGAACTTTATGTCTTCATCCTCAGGACTGAACAGGAGGAAAAACAGTGTAAAACATCGGTATGCAAAGTACAAATAATAATCTCACCTTAGTGACGTGATGTGAAACGTATGAAAAAAGGGGGGGCACAAACGGAGGCAAAACAGCGGTAGCATCAGTTAACAACGTCAATAAGTTAAATATATACAATAAAAATAAATTTAAAAAACAATTGTTAAAATTCTTTAGCATCGAAATAAATTTCGTACAACATGTGGTAAAATACCTATACATATATTGGACTCGTCCAACATAGATAACAGGACCAGTGTAGAATAAAATATTTGCAAAATTTTTCAAAAAACCCGCTGTCACTAGAAGTTCGTAATAAAGCATATAAATAATTGAGAGCCATCCGTTGTGAGAAATACAAAGCCACACAGTAAACAATAACAGGTAAACACATCTCGTCAAGGTGTTCGTACACAATAAAAGATATTAATGGTATTAAATAAGAGACACGTGCTAATCAAGCATAGGTAAAAAGTGCGGGTGTCAACATGGTTGTTTTAATTTTTCCTTGTAGCATCTCAAGACGTTCTGGTAACCCACACCAATTTGGCAAAAATCGGTTTGCTTGTTGAGATTATCTCCCAGAGTAGAGATAAAGGCCGCCTCCAAAAAAGTTTTCTTACCAAAGTTAGTTTTAGTAGCAAGGATCTCAACATCTTCCGGTTTGAACATATAATGTGAGTTTATTATGGCATGTTCGGAGATTCCATTTTACCTAAAACAGAAAAGGAAAAATTAAAAAGCAAAATTATCAATATAACACACAATTTTATAAATCGACGGGATTTGAAGGACCCGATCGCTAACCAAGTTTAGACCACCAAAAAGTTTGTTGAGAGGAATCCAGAATTGATGATTTTAAAGGCTGACAAGGGAAATTCAACGGTGGTGATGTACAGAAGTGAATATTTGGACAAGATGAATAATTTGTTTGGGGATTATTAAAACCTACAAGATTTTAGATAAAAACCCTGCCATTACTATACAAAATAAGTTTAACAAGATAATCAAACAACTTCATGTTGGTGGGTACATTGACGAGACAACAAAAAAGTCTTTGAGACCGGTAGTGAGCTGTATAGAGTCACCATCAGTGTCGCTTGCCAGATTCATTAGTAGTATATACTAAAAAATGCTGTTCCATTCTTACCTTTTAACGTTGCTAACACTAGAGAAGCGAAAGAGAAGATTGTTCGAGGAAGGGTGCCTAAAAATTATACGTTGGTGTCGTTCGACGTAGATTCGCTATTTACCAATATATCCAAGGAGGCCGTGATTGCGTCTATCACCAACAATTGGGACTTAGTAGCTCCTTTCACTACCATCCCATTAAATGAATTCACTAGATTGATATCAGCAATATTCGACAATAGTTTCTTTGGGTTCGATAACAAGTTTTATTCACAGTTGGTTGGCTCAGCAATGGGTGATCCTGCGTCACCCATATTTGCCATGTTCGTCATGAACGACCTTCTGTACAACTTTTTTGGCTCTATCGATTTTGAGCTCCCATTTTTACTTTTGTACGTAGACGATATCCTGACTGCGGTACCCGAGGATAGGGTGGTTGAATGTGTTGAGATTTTGGGGAGTTACGACCATTTACTTTCCTTTACATACGAACTAGAGTCAAATTTTTCCATCCCGTTTTTGGACCTAAAAGTGGAGAGAGGTGAGGACGGCACACTAACCACGGATATTTACAGAAAGCCATCGTCTACCAACCGTCTCCTGAACTACGATTCGTCACATCCACTAAATCAAAAAATGAGCGTAATGAACACCCTCAAACACAGATACATACGTGTGTACCTGAAGATTGATTAGGAATAAGACTCCATGAGCTCAAGCTTCAACTCCTTGAAAACGGATATCCAGCACGATTGATGGATTGCACGCTCTTTCGGAAGATAATTTTGGAAAAGAAGGCGCCAAAACAAGATTTCCTGGTAAATATTAAGTTTAACAAGATAACCTACCACCCCTGGTTGAAATCCAGAATACAACATACCTTTAAAGACCTAATAGCGGAGGGATCCTCTCAACTAGTCTTCCACAACCAACTTAAATTAGGTAGGATTCTATACTCTAAAACCAAGGATAAAGTGCCGATTTTGGATAGGGCTAACGTTGTCTACAAAATAAAATGTGAGTGTGGTCAACAGTACATTGGTCAAACAAAACAAAGACTACAAAATAGAATTAAACAACATCTTTATGATATAAAGTATAATGCCAAAAAGACGGGAATCTCCGAATATGCCATTAATAAACTCACATTATTATGTTCAAACCGGAAGATGTTGAGATCCTTGCTACTAAAACTAACTTTGGTAAGAAAACTTTTTTGGAGGCGGCCTTTATCTCTACTCTGGGAGATAATCTCAACAAGCAAACCGATTTTTGCCAAATTGGTGTGGGTTACCAGAACGTCTTGAGGTGCTACAAGGAAAAATTAAAACAACCATGTTGACACCCGCACTTTTCACCTACGCTTGATTAGCACGTGTCTCTTATTTAAACGCTAAGAACAGTTGTAGCTATCTTTTTCTATCGCATGCGTTGAGTATCATATTATTTTCGACGTACAAGTTTTCTAAAATCACAGACTTAAGACAAATACCTTAAACAGTTCGGTTACTTTACGTGTGTATTATTGCGACAACGACAATAGCGCCTTGTCGCACGTTTTGCCTGGGAGTGACCGGTATTAATGACCTTACTTAAGGTGGGCATAAGTGAGACAGAAAATGCATAGTACTCTTTCTCTCATGCACATGGGAGCGCATAGGAAACAAAAATCAACATAACGTCGTAAGAATTTTCAAAACGAAACATAATTTCTTGATTGTTTTTCAATTTTTAGAATCTTAAAGCTTCAACAACTGTTCTAAACAAAATTTCTAGTCGATCGGATAATTACTTTTAAAAATACGATAGTTTTCAAAACAGCCGAAAAATAGTTGATACAATTTTACACAGATTTTATTTTTTTTAAAAGTCGTTTTAAATCAGATCGTCTTAAAAATTCCTTTAGAACAACCGCAAATATATTATCCTTCGATTAAAACTAAAACATTTAAAAAATTCGGTTTATTTTCGAAGCAACCTTCGACGTTTCGTCGTCAAATAATTTTCTGATCGATTTCGATATTTTTATTGCAGCAAATTTGATTAAAATTTACAGATTGCTAAAATTTTAGTGGAGCTTTAGAAAAGCAGAGAGCGCTGTATTTTTAAATGACTTTTGTATAATGAACATTGTATAAGAAATAATTAATCTCCAAGATTTTTTATTATGAATAACTAAGCAATAATATTTTTGTATAATTAGGCTAATAAAAATGTTACAATTTACAATTCTAGTTTAGCAAAAGCCGAACAATTTTTTTCTTGAAAACAATCAAGAGACCTGCAAAAAGGTTGTTGGGATTCACGTTCAATTTTTAAAACGCAACTATCGGTCAGTAAAGAAAAGGGGAGGAGCTTATGTCTCCCACTAATAAAATCACAACCTTAAAGGTAAGTACATGCACTAGCGATTTGCGTTTTGCGGAATGCGATTTTTCCTTTTTCTGATGTTTGATTGGTCAAATTGGTCAACTGCCTTCAAATTCGACCAATCAAAACAAAAATCGCATTCCGCAAAACGCAAATCGCTAGTGCATGTACTTACCTTAAGACCACTGCTTAAGATACATGTATTCCAGTCTGTCTTTGTTGCACCTATATTACAAATTTAAAAAGTAAATTGTCGGTACTTCATTCAGATGGAAACAAAAATTAATCTATGAATGAAAGAAACTATGTAATTTCCCGTGCAATATTGCATATTTGCCACATAAAAATACACCTTTTTATTCGATAACAGAAAGTCTTCCAAGAATTCACAAGTGCCCTGTATAATATAATAGTGTTATTTGGTTTTATGAATTTTGATTAGTTGTTATACCTGTTCGTAATTTGACGATGTGCAGTATGCAGTGGTGAGCTAGTGTTTAAAAAAAGTAGTTTATTATTTGGTGTTTACCTTTTTGTCTTGGGTATGATTGAAAGTTGATTAATATGTCTACTCAAATTAGTACAAGCGAGAAACTTTTGCATCTAATCGATGATATAGAATTAATTTCCAAGTTAATTAATTAGTGATTTAATTGTACTACCACAAATTAATATTTATGTTTTAGAGAAATAATTGAAAATGCAATAGCTCCCAAACATTTGAAGTTATTGTGTGCTGATTATGCTTTACGTACGGATTTGTTAGTTGCTAAAGATAAGGAATTTAAGGAGGCTTTAAAATTAGCAGAAGAACAAGCCAAAATTGATGAAAAAATTGATATGTTAAAAGTAGAAGTTGAAAGACAAGATCAAGATATTAACCAGTTACAAAAGCAATTGAAAGAGGCCGAACAAATTTTATCTACGGCAATATATCAAGCTAGTCAAAAGTTGAAATCGATACATCGCGCTAATAAACGACCTGTATCTTCCGAAGAGTTAATAAAATTTGCGCATCGCATTAGCGCTTCTAATGCAGTATGTGCACCATTAACCTGGCAACAAGGAGATCCTCGTAGACCATATCCAACTGATATTGAAATGAGATTAGGTTTCCTTGGTCGAATAAGTGATCCTATTAATGGCCATTTACTACAACCAACTAATGTTACAGATATACATAGATCAGGACATCCTGGAGGTACCACTATAAATGTTACTATTTATATAATTAGTTAAATTAATATTTTAGATATACCTGCATCGCAACAAAATCAGTTTGCTTGGCATCCATCTGGCGAAATACATATGAGTGTTGGTCAGGGAAGTGTTCCAGTTGATACTAGGAATCACAAACAAGAAACAGAGGATGTGGAAGTTATGTCAACAGATTCTAGTAGCAGTTCTTCCAGCGACTCTCAGTGATTTTTTAATTATCAATTAATAGGATTAATTAATTATTATTATCATCTTGATTTATATTTTATTATTATTATTTGAATATTTATAGAAGAGGTCCACCTTATTAATGAGTATTATTTCTTAATCATGACTAATTGCGATTACTTAGATTGAAACTGCAATTGTGTAATTATATTTTATTAAAAATCATTTTAAATTTTATTTTAATTTATAAAAGAATACATCCTAATCAGCAGAGGTGGTATGAAGATTGAACTTGCTTTATAATGATATAACTTAATTACTAAAGTTATACATACATTTTTAGTATTTACATGTTCCTGGAATAATTTTTAAATACTTACATCGAATATTTCTTTAAAAACACTCATTCAGTACAGGAAAATAAAGTTCAACACGACAGTGGCGTAAAAGTACTAAATTGGTAGTTAAATCACATTACTGCTTGTTCACAATATTTATGCAAGACCTCTATATTTTATGTATATATGTTACGGTCAATGATGTAAATCGGGCATTTAGCGCCCGTTAACGGTGGGCAATGATGTAAATATTTTCATCTGATTGTGATATTTATGTCTTTGGCCGGTCAATGACGTCAGTGCCCAAAACGGATCGGACAATGATGACATCTTAGAAGAAATATGTTTGAACATTTGAACGTATGTTGTATTCATTGCATTATAATAATGTATTATAATCATTTATTAACAAAAATAATAAAAATTAACAATTTTAAAAATTAAATACAATTTTTTAAATTAATCACTTTTATTCTGGCATGAAAGTGATCTCTCTCGTCTCTAATAAGACGTCCATTAATTACGTTAGCACAAAATGGGGAGGGTTCCCAACCGGTGGTGGTTGGAAACCTGGCTGCTCTAAACCGATAACTAATAGCTAACCAGAAGTAGCACGCTAAATGCCCTCCGAATTTAAAGATTTTCTAATGACATTATGTTGAGTGATTACATCTAAGATTTACCATTTAATTTTTTAAAATATAAAAATAATATTTACATAGGTAGTAGATAAATTGTAATAAATATTTAATTAATATATATATAGCTTTCTGACGAGAACAACTGACTGAATAGAAAAAATCACCCTAGAATAGTAATGTCATCATCGCCCACTCTATATTGGGCAATGGACAATGTTAAGTAAGCCGAGTAGACGAAGTTGGAACAGGAGGTTAGCTTCACAACTAACTATCCACAATAATATACAGAACTATTACCGCAAAATATAACAATGAAGCTGTGGGTATGTTATATTCAATTTAAACTAATTCTTTCAAATGTAATTTCAAAAATATAAAAATTTTCAAAGAATAAAATTCATTCATATAGCGATAAAATATAATAGAGCAAAAAATAATATTGTCTCGAATATTAACAAAGCTTTCAAAAAATAATGAACAAAATATATTGTCACGTCATGATCCGAAACTAACAAAAGTTAGTTCAATGAATTACTGTTCATACAGACTGATGGTTCGAAGGGCACGATTCATGCGCAAGGGGAGTTCACATTCCTCCCACGGCGCATGATTATAACCAAGACCAGGTATTGATAATTCCATTCCCCTTCCGGCAGCCAATACTTGAGTATGTGAATCAAGTATTCCACCAGGACCAAAGGGGGGGGCACAGAAAAATCGACAACGGCTCTAATCGGTGTCGGCCCAGGAAGCGGGTTGACGGATGCGCCCCGCGAGCGTTTCCCCGGAGAGACTGATTCTCCTCCGACAAGAGACTGGACCTCGCCTCGCGCCTCTGAAGACGGTCGATAAGCTTTACGCCAAATATTCTAGCCTCATAGGCAATTTCTATCCTTCTGTTGTTGGGTCCCGCCATGTTTTTTAGACCCATTCCGCACACCATGATTCGTATTGTCAGCGACCTTCGCGATGGGGCTCACGTAACCCCACCCCATCTCAGCCAATCTGCCGACAGTCTTGATATGGCTCTAATCGGATCTAAAGTCGACAGATCCCCGGCGGACGGTTGTGTGCTAATTCCTCAACCCGATGCCAAACCAGGCGGTTCTCGCCAGTCATTTTAACCCGGCATCACCCAGGTGGGGTCTATTAGACCACCCGTGTTCTAAACTAGGTTGTAACTTTTAGTTTACATCGTTTATGTTTTTCTGTTTTTTTATAGCTTCCTGAAATATATTTATAAAGATGACATATCGGGGCATTTAGTCTCAAGTTGACCTTCAGTCGAGTGATAACAGGATAAAGTGCCTCAGGGTCTGAGAGACCCCACCCGGGTTGTAAAGTTATAAAGCTTTTACAGTTGCAGTAAAGTAAAATTGCTAATGTGTTAGGCGAAACAAACTCTCTTCCATGTAAAATGCAAAAAACGGGACGTGGTAGATGTCAAGAATGTCCCAGGAACAGAGACAGAAAGTCGAAGTACACCTGTGAGCAGTGCGAAATATTCTTATGTTTAGAGCACCTGCATTTCTTATGTGAAAATTGCAGCCAATTGCGTAACGACTAATTCTGTTATGTTTCTTTTTTCTGCCACACCAGTCAAAGACTGTTTGAATTGAACATTTTTTTGCTGTTTCTAATATATTTTTTTTATTTTGAACAATTATTTTTTCTTATATCTTTTTTTTTGTAGACGCTTGTTTATTAAGTATGAAAATGTCGATAGTTTTTGATTTGTGATAATCAGTCAATAAATGTAGTGTTCTTATGAAGTTTGTGTGTTTTTTGCACAAATCCCACAAGAAAAATTCAAAACGATATTTATTTCATAGTTTTACAGTCCGGGTCTCCAAGACCCCACCTGGGTTTCACCGCACAAAATTTTCACCTGGGTGATGCCGGGTTAAGGAAGTGTGGGCTCAGCCCGGTATTCCATAATGTCATTTCATGATTCTGATGGTTCGAGAAACTGAAGACAATCACATCTTAAAATGTCGGAGTCTATTTCACCAATTTGCTGTGGATATGTACAGTGACTTACATAAGAACTCGGACAGTCCAATGTTAACAATGTAAATTGATCATTTTGAATCCGTGTTTTGATAAGGTTTTTTGTCATATTAAAATCGATTTTACAGCAAAATATTTTAGACATTTTTTGTTGCAAATTTCATTGCCTTCAATTTTGTTTCTATACATTTTTCTATTTTGTCGCGCCGTTTCTGACTGAGAGCGACTTAAACATGACTCTGTAAAATGCAAAAAATATTGTCGTCTATATATCGGAAAAGGTTCGATAAAATATAAAAATGTAGAGAATGAAATTTACAAGAAAAAGATGCCTATTCATTTTTTTATGAGTGAGAAGTTTTATGAGAAGCCCCTCTAGTAAATTTAATTGGTTTTAATATTGTTCACATAACTTATACAATTATTAACAAATATTTAAAAAATTCAAAATTTGCTATTTTAATTTCTAAAACATTTTTCGAACTATTTTAATAAAACTACAACATATTTATTCTAAAAATACATAAAGTAGAAATTAAATACAAGTAATATTTACATTGTAAAATATTCAATATCATTTAAAAAATTATTGTTAGGCATCGTACCGAGCACCGAGGCAGCATTACCTCGTTGGATGCACAAACTAATTCTTTGCCCCAAGAAACTTTTTGCACGGCTGTCACCCGATGCATCAATTAAAAGCCCCATATAGCACACAATGTCTTATGGACGTCCGTTTTAGGTCCATTCTACGTACGTACGTCCATGGACTGAAATTGGACATACATAAAACGTACTTTACCGGACATTTTTGGAACGTCCAGAATAAGACGTCCTATGTATGTACAGACTGGACCTTTTAGAATAAATTGTAAAACGTGAATTTTATTTTAATTCCTACTTATATCATTATTATAAAGTTTTTCCTCAACAAATTTATACTGGTCCAAATAATTTAAATTTTTAAAAACTATATGCTTATTATTGAGAATACCTATAATACCAGTATTTTTTATTAATTTATGAAATAAAATTTATTAATTTGACATTTAAAAATCTTTTTATTACAAATATTATTAAATAATATACACAAAGTAAATTAGTAAGTATACTAATTAAATAATAAAATATAAGTAAATGGTTCGTAATATTCTAGTTTTTTTTGGCGCGTTAGAACATTATTTATTATAGGCGGTTCCTGGATTTGACCCTGTCTTGTAGACATGTGGTATACATTATATTATGTTACATTTTAACAAAATATCACTTCAACTTGAAACTGTGTTATATATTTCAATTCAAAATATATGAAAAGCAATAAATTGCTAAACCAAAAATTTCTCGCAAGGCGCAATGTGCAAGGAACAAACGTTTTGTCATTTATTTGAGCATTTATTTTTTTTATTAATCTTTAAACTGTAACAATTACAATGAAAATGTGAGTACAACCCAAAGCAATGAAGTTTAAATTTTTGGTAAAATTCTATTGAAGGATGCAATACATATGCTATTATTAAAGACTTGATATTTTGTGATTTATTTTTGGCATTTATATTACTTTCCCAACCCTTTAAAAGTAGCAGTAAGGATAAAACTATTACTGTTTTTTATTATTTTATGATTCTTTTAGGTATTATGTAAACGGAAAAAAAGAACCATATATCTTTTACTTCCTCGTTCATCATCCCTTAAAACGGATGCCAGTTTGTTACTAAAAACTCAGTTGAAATTAAGTTTCAAAGATCGGTAGATGCGGACGCACGTACCTAATTATTGTCAAAACCTTATTATATATTTTGGTTATAAACTATAGTAGAAATCAGTTACCTATATAAAAAGAAACTAATTTTTCTTCTTAAAATTCGCTTCACAACAATGTGCAGTGTGGTTAATCAACAACAATAATAATTATTATTTTAATCTCTTGGTAAGTATGAAGTGTAAATGTCTATTTAGAATTTTTTTACGAGTGTCGTAGAGCCAAAGGCACATCCGATTTTCTGTAGTGCAATAAATTATTGTTTTAGTTGCAAAATATAACTAACAGTTGTTCAAGCCCAGCTTAATTATGAGCCAGGTATAGAAAAAAGATCCGACATATTTACAAGTGGTACACTTCTTCACCGAATTGTAATGGGCCATTAGCAGTTGAAACACCAAGACGTTCAATATTAATGGAAGTGGAAACCGATGTACCTCAAGAATTATTAAGTATAAGTGTTTTTCATTATTAATATAATTTTTTATTGATTATATAAATAATGTATAATATAAATTAAATTTTTTAGGACAAAGTAAACAAATTGTAGGAAAGCAAAATATTGTGCAGTCAATGTTGACAGATTTAGGGGAAGATCTAGATAGAATAAAGTCCCACCATATTTCAAAATAAAATAGAAGAAGTTGGAAATCATTTGGACAATATTTTTGTTCAATTAGAGATATTACCAGCCAGTTGTCAAAATGATTTGCACCTACTCGAAGATTTTCTCTCTAACGATCTGGAAATGAACAAAGCGGTCAGTATATTTGAAATAAAATAGTAAACCCATGATGCTTGATCATTCTATATTTTTATTGTTCAGGTAACAAGTATTGCTTCCGTGGGAGGAAATATCGTTTATGATTTTATAGTTCGGGCAACTACAAAGCTAATAACAAATTCTTATGGAGCTGATTTTAGTTAGTTGGGCCGAAAAAAGAAGAAGCCATTCAAAGATTTAAAATTGTGGAGTTTGTTAATGGGTAAATACTGTTATATCAAAACTCATTGTATAGTTTTTCATTAATAATTTATTTTAGAATCACCAAAGAAGAATTTTCCCAGTTCAACTGAAAAATAAATTGAACAACACATTTCTAAATGATTGAAGAGATGTGCCGAAAGAGCCAAAATTAAGTAAACATTTTAAAAATATTAAATTTTAATATATTTGATACCATTTAGTTTAATCATCAAGATTTTGTTAAATCCAGATTTCTGCATCTGATAATAGGTCATATAATAACGCAATAAATTTCAAGTAGGATTAGATAATAGTTATAAGTAATTAATTTTTAAGATAATTTTGTTTATGTAGAATGTAGATGCTGAAATAGTGCTTAAGTAGGTAGTATTTCGTTTGAGTTCTAAGTAGTTTTAAATCTGATTCATTTTATAATATTATGTTAACTTATATGTAATATATTTAAGTAAATATTTATATAATAAATAATTATAAATATTAGTGCAATCTTTGTTTTTGTATTTAAAGAACAATTTATTGGTAATCCACTGAACGTCCAGAACGTACATTTTAAGAACGTCCCGTGACTAACATTTTAAGAACGTCCAATGACGGACATTTTAAGGACGTCCAGTGACGGACATTTTAAGGACGTCCAATGTTGTGTCAAACTCACCTTTTATGGACGTACATGGGACGTCCAATGGACTTCCACGGATGTCCACTGGACGTACAGATATCCGTAGAAGGACGTACTATGGACGTCCATAGGACCACTTTGTGCTATATGGGAGTCGACCGATTTTAGTGACCAAATCCTTTGCATCAGTACTCCATGGTCCAAAAGTTTCAACAGCAAATGCTGAAAAATGGTAATTTTCTTGAATCGTGCCATATTTTGCACGTTTCAAATTTTCAGCTTTTGCCGCTGCCGAACCTGCCATCTGACTTGAAATATACACATGACTTGGAGCCATGGAACGTACGACTATCAGCAGTCGTGTCTCAAAACGCCTCCTCCAATAGGAGCGAACTATCGTCGCACGCATTCGTTTTAAATTTGACGTTTAATAATAGAATAGTTTTAGATCTCCTTAATTCTAATCCTAAAATCCTTAATTTTCTAGTGTATTTTTTTCTTATATAGTAAAATTATATTACCAATAGTAAATTATCGGTTTATTATTTTTTTAATCCGTTATTTTATTCAGAATAAATTGAAAAGTAGTGGTTTTCCGTGATTGGTGAATTTATTAAATATGATAAAAAAATAAAGTACAAAAATATTTGGGGAGCGATTTAAGAATAATTTGCACTTAATTCATATTAATGAATCAAATCGAGGTTTCCTTTAAAATTAATCCCGAAAGAAAGGAGATGTATAGAAGCCTCAGAACTGCGGTCATCCGAGTTCCACATTGTTAAAAGTTCAAGTTCTTGCAATACAAATGTTTGTTGAAGATTTCATAATTTTTATTAAAAAGAAACAAATAATTTACAAAACATAATTATAATACTTGTAAAATTATATAATATACAGGGTTGGCAGTGGTATAAATACTTCACAATAAAGCATAATTAGTAAATATAAGCAAATACCTTAAAGATTAATACCGGACAGTTCGCTTATTTTATGTATGTATTATTGCGACAACGACAATAGCGCCACCAACCGGCTAGGAGCAAATAATATAAGTTAAAATAATATTACTAATAAGATAACTTATGTTTTATTGTGAAGAATTTCTTTAATAGTAAGTGTTTCTTCGGGAGTTGGTTTACTCAACTTCGGTTTTGCTATTGTTTTTTTCTTGGTAGAAATAAACCGATCTTGTATTACTATATTCGTATTCGCAGGAACAACAGACTGAAGTGCTAATGATGGAACAGATTCTTGTATACCTGAAGTTACGTTTAATGTACTCGCTAAATCAATACACGAGAGCTGTTTTGTAACAGTTGTTAACAAATCAAAATTATCGATACCGTCAACATTATTTTGAATTTGAATTAATTCACTCTTCAATTTGTTTAACTTCTTTAAAATGTCCTCTTTTAATTTTGAAACGTTGTTTCCTATTGGATTTCTAAGGGTATCTAAGTGCATTTGCAATTCAGCTCCATTCACGTTCTCTTTATTTAATTCAGAATGTATTAGGGGTGCCGTTCCTTCCCTGTTTATTATAATACAAACTTTATGTATATGTTTACATAGATTACCCTTAATAATGTAATCGTTACAGGTGCAACTGTACATATGTGTACAAGCATCACATGCGGAACAGTTTATTTGGCAAACATGTTCTGGTAAAATATTTCTAATTACATCGTAAATAATGTCATCTTTTCCATGTGAAACAGACCATCGATTTTCATCTTCCTCAGCAACAATTATTGTATCGTCTTTGATGGCACGTGCGTGTCTCTCCTCTGAATCATAATTTTTGCCCTTACTTTTTCCCTTTGTTAGTTTCGATACTCGATCAAATTGCTTATCCCTTATAAATTTCTCTAAAGCATGAATTGTTTTATCGAGCCTTCTACAAACTTTTCCATCTAAGTATATGTACTTAATAGTTTTATGCATGCTTTCTAAATACATATTGGTATTTATACCACTGCCAACCCTGTAGGCAGTAGCCCAAACTTTGGATCTATTTGCATAATGTCGTGCAAAATAAGTAGCAAAAGCTTCTAGCTCTTCATCTGAGCCAAGAAATTGTGTAAAGGAAGTGAGTAATTCTTCGAATTGTATTTCTTCAACTTCATGCCTCAGCACACACAACATTTTGTACACCTACAAAAAATTATTATTAATTTTATTATTAGAAAAGAAAAGTACACTACAAAATCTTACCTGTTCTCGTTTGTCTTTGTTCTTAATAATAGAAATTTTATTACGCCATGATTTGTCAATATGCCAAGCACATAAAAGTTTCTTTGTGTGATTACTGCTCATAATTGAACTCCAAGCAGCAAAATACTGCTCGGCATCGTCACTCATAAAAATTTTAGCTGCAACATCTCCAGCTCGATCTTTAACAGCCGACATGAAATATTTTAAAACCGTGTAGTCTTCCCTGTTGGAAAATAAGAACGCCACTGGAAATCCTTCTTCAAAATCATCAACCGTCAAAATTGTTATAAGCTTGAAATCGTATGGATTTGTTCCATGGGTTGCATCCATGCATATGATTCCTTCATTTCCAAATTTATGTAAAAGCTGTTTTTGTGATGTTGTCATAAAAGCTAGTAAAAAATCTTCTTTGTTAAATACATTTGCAGTATCTATCTCTCCCTGCTTTTTATATAAAATGACGTTGGAAGAATTCTTTACCCACATGTCAACACTGACTGCATCATTTTGGTCTCTTACAGCTCCATCAATTATTTTATAAGTTTGAGCTATATTTCTAATATCTTTCTTATTTATTAAATGGATTCTCTGAAAATCTTCCCCCACACTTTCTCTAATTTTATCGAGAATTTTTGTAGATGAGACACCTAAAAATTTAAGAAACATATTAATAAATTATAGGTACTTTTCCTGCGATAGTATTGTTGTAATTACCTTGTATTAATTGCGTAGCTATTAAATTTTTATCACGCTGATCTAACCGAACATGTTCAAGTTTCACTTCGTGACCATAGTGTGATTTATAATTAGAGATGAGATTTTTAGGTCGTAAAAATTCAAAAAAAGGCACCTAAAAAGGTTCTAAAAAAAGTCATTTTAGGTCGTATAAATTCAAAAAAAGGTACTAAAAAATACTATTTAAGGTTGGTATTGTAAAGTTTCGGTGGTTTTATGTAACCGCTTTCGAAGTAGAAATATTTTCTAAAATTATATTTTGACCATTGCCAGTAAAAATTTCAAAGAAATTTTTAAAAGTTGCACAACTGGGATTGCCATCCAATACTTTGTTTAATTTTTCAACCACTTTTTTTGCATTGGTTTTCAATTTAAAAAAATCATCCAAACTTGTTGCTAGTGGCAATCCCACGGTTTCCAATTTTTCTATAACGTCTATTATGTTTTTAAAATTCGTTTGAATGTAAATTTGGTCCAATTGTAAGTTTGCATTTTTAAAGCATTCTTCTGCCTTAATAAAATTTTCACAATAAAAAATTGCTGTACTTAACCACGTGCCCCAACATGTTAAAATTAACCCCGGGGGGGGGGGGGGGAGAGTGAAATATTTGGTAGCACTTGGTACTTTGCTTAGGTTTATTCTATGGTTGATACATGGTGGGTTTGCACCACCACCGGGCACCAAATTTATGTTTAAAATAAAAGAATTTTTAATTATATAAAATTAATTTGAATTAAATTAATTTTTTTTTTTCAATTTAAACTTTAAATTAAAAAAAAGTTTCCATAATGTTAAAATAGGTCGTAAAAATGAAAAAATAGAAAAAAAGGCAAAAAAGGTCAAAACAAATAAGGCTTATATAACGTAGTTTTCCATGAAACAAATTTTGGTACTAATATCATAAAAATAGGAGCTAAAATAAAAAAAAGGTAAAAACCTAAAAATCTCATCTCTATTTATAATACATGACTTGAAGACTTCCTTCAATATCTTTTACTGACATGTATGATGTGCAAGTGGCATTAATTTTGCAGGACCCTTGCGCCTTTAGCATTCGCTTTCGTTCTTCAGTACCTATCGTTCGCTTATTACCACTGCGGTTACAAAAATAGTGAGTAATATTTGGTGTATTGCGACTATGTATCACCCACCTAGATGTTGTTCGAATCTCTTCAGAAAGTTTCCATGTTTTGAAATCTATCAATTTCATTAAGTTAAAAATAATATGTTACCCATAAAATAATTTGTAGCTTACCTTCAAAATTTTTAAAATGCAATTCTTCGACTTCTTGATCTAGTTTATGAACGGATTGCAAATGTGTACGTAATTCTCCAACTTTCGAACACATATAATCACACGATGGTTCTTCACACTTGACTGAATAATTGACACTTTCAATAATGCCATGTCTGTCTTTTAAATGTCGTCGGAAATTAGCCTGTTTAGACGATAACGTCTTACCACACACGTAACAGATAATTTGATTTGGTAAATTTTGTTCCATCTTCTCAATTGTAAAAAATACGTAGTACTAACTATGTAACGAGTTACATTTGATATACTAATATTTTCCATTTTTTTAAATTGGTAATACACAAATATAGTGGGCAATCACAAACGTTGATATTATTTATACGTATTTTATAGGTTAACTCTCTGTATTTTTTTAAACGTCAAATTTAAAACGAATGCGCGCGACGATAGTTCGCTCCTATTGGACGGAGACACGACTGCTGATAGTCGTACGTGAGCCACGGTGTCTATGCATGTAGCGTCCCATACCAAAGCTCGCCCTTGTTGCCACGGTACGAGTGTCATTCCGTCAGGTCTTTTTCCGTCGTCACGTGAAATCCCAAGAGGTTCTAAAATACTGGGAAAATTCGAGGTGGCAAGAGAACGTCTAATTATATCGTTTAGAGTGGCGTGTCTTGATAGCCTGCCAGCGCTTTGCGAACACGAGAGACCGTGGTAGCCAAAACTATCGACTAATTTACCACATACACAAGTGTGGTCTTGACACATCTTAGCTCCAACTCTAAGGCTTACACAAATTCTAAGGGAATCTTTGTCTAGAAGTGTACCTAAATGCGATGATGGATATGCTTCTAGCCAAGCACCGGATTCCTTTTCCGAAACAGCTAAAATGCGTGCCCGGTCAATGTCTGTCGCATTATTTAATAAATTTGAAAAAATTTGTTTTGAAATTGGAAGATCCCATTTGGATTGAGAAAAACTTAAAGAAGGTAAAATTTCAGAGGGACATATCATCTGCCAGGTCAAAACTGCTTCTTTTAAATGTGAGACCTCAAAAACCGGTAAGGAAAGACTAAGTATAGAAGAAATTAAGGTCTCAGTACTATATATAGAGGAAATAAATGCTGGGAGAGCCACGTCTGCGGTTTGTCTCACACCCAAACCACCCAAACGTACTTGTAGAGTAGCTTGTCGGAAAGAAGGGTCTTCAAATTTAATGTTTAATAACTTTTCTAAATGGGTTTTCATTAAAAGATCTATAGAGGATATTAAAAGTGTATGTTTCCAAATTGGACTTGTGCGTAAAATATACATTAATTTTGGAATAAAACCACAGTTTTTTAAAATAAATAAAGACATGTTATAATTTAAAATTCCATGGTGTTAGTTCTATTTTTAATTATTTTACATTATATAAATTTTATTTGCTTTGGTCACTTAAATTACCAAACAATTGAAGATTAGTATTTTCTTCGGTTTCATTTCCATCGTTTAACACATGCAACTGTTTACGCACAGCTACTATCATTGAATTTAATTCCCTGTATTTTTCTTGTTCCTTGAGCAATATTAAGCTGTCTTGTTTAATTTTGTTCCGATAAGTACTTTTTAAATTTAAATAAGATAATTTTGCATCTTCCAAAGTCTTTTCAAGATATTTATTTTCCATCATAGTTTTATTTTTTTCTCCATCTATTCGTTTTATTTCCATTTCTGATCGAATTAAATCATCCTTAAGTTTAA
Source organism: Cantharis lateralis (assembly GCA_963170105.1). NCBI lineage: Eukaryota > Metazoa > Arthropoda > Insecta > Coleoptera > Cantharidae > Cantharis > Cantharis lateralis. The sequence goes on from OY720629.1 coordinate 20,756,414, forward strand.
TATTTCGACTTTCGTTGTTAGAATTGATTTGATATTTATCTTCATCATCATCATTTAACGATGTATCTAATACGATTACAGATAATTTTTGTCTTTTATTTTGAGATTCATCATAATCTTGTGCTGTTTGTGTACTTTCGGCTAGCAATTTTCGATAACGTTCTTCACCGTAAGCATCGGAACGTTTTATTATTTCTTGGTATGATTTTATAATTTGCTGATTATTTATTTCCGTGTCTATTTTGTGCTGTGCAATACGTGAACGCACCAATTCAATTTTTTCATGCATTTCTTCAATTTCTGCATTTCTTGTTTCAGTATCCACATACCTAGAAAATCGATTTTTGCTTAAACCTCTTCCAGTTAGTTGTTTTACCATCACATCTTTTGCAATTGCAGAAAAATTGAGTGCATGCTGAGTTTCGTCAAACATTTCCTTTGCAGGGTTTATGTTGACAATCATCGATATAGTTTCTTGACCCATCAAAGCATTTTGGAACAATTGGGTTAGTTTTGATTCTCTAAACGGAATAAGAGCCTTATCGTTACTTTTTTGCGACTCCCTTACTAAACTGATGCATCGACCCAAGACCAACAAAGATGTGTTAATATTATTTGACTCCTTTAAACGATCACCAACATTGTTCGTTCTTTTAAGGCGTTCTGAGCCAGCTAAATCACAAAAATTGAATGCATTCACACAAACTCCATCCATTTTATCTGATGCTTGGGCTAATTTTATTGTAAATATTGAATGAGATCGACTTGAATGGTCATTCAATGATGTGACTTCATACCTTAAATTTTGTAATCCATATTGCAAGATTTGATAAGCCTCTAAACCAGAAGAAACATGAATTGATGTTAAATCTTTTATATAGGTTGAATTATTTGAACGACCCAGACGTAACTTTGGCCTAAGTTGTCCACGATGTGGTCTTGGCTTTAACAAATCGTATATATTTTCGTTGTAAATTTCTGCAAAAGACACCCAAATGCTCAAATCCACATTTTCTATTTCATCAATTAAGGAAGCAACGCTTTCTTGACTCAATCGTTGTTGCATGGCCCTAAAAAAAATTATTGAGTAATTAGAACACTTCTATAATGAAAAATCGGCTTGTCATAAAGGGCACAGGGGCACGTGCCCTTCCATCTCAAAACCAATAGAAAGATACAAAAAAAAAGAAGATTACAAATAGGTATTTTAAAAACTATTTTTTTATTTTGTGCCCTTGTTTTGTTTGGTCCCTTCCCATTCATATATCATTTCTTGTAAAAAAAATTTCTATAGTGAGTAAAAAAAAAGATTACAAATTACTAACACAAATTCTTCTTGTTAAATGATTCCTTTATATTGGGATAACTGATATAACACACCGATCCCAGTACCCCGGATACATGACCCAGTTGCCCCATTCAGAGCCTAATTCGGGGGCATCTGGAACACCCACGTTGAGGTTAAGGAATATAAACAAATGCAAGTGCCACTTCGTAATTGCTCAGTAATTGTGAAACAAAAGAGAAAAAGTCAAATACACTTATCAAAATTATCCAAGGTTCATCCGTATGAGAGGATACATGACGTTGTAATGCGGAAAAAAATCGAAATATTCCAAACACACTTCGCGTCATGAACAGCATAAAAAATGAGGTTATATTTGTTGTTTTGGGTAGAAGAACCCTTCATCTCAGTGTTACCAACCGACAGATGTCGAAATTACTATCTCTTTCTGAGGATATTGCCTATGGCCCATTACCCCTTGGTTCCAGTTACCCCAACTTACCTTACATCAAATGTAACAAATGTTTTTCTTATCGAATTGATATGAATGTTATCAAAAATGTATTTTCATTTAAATAAGTTGAAAGCTCTAGTTATATTTGAATGGAATATCACAATAAAAAGAAAAGAAGAAAAATGCAATAATACATCTTGATCTTTATTTCGGAAAGAAACCATAATTACTGTACTTGTAGCTCCTAAGGAAGGTTTGGAAAAAATCCAGCTCAATTAAAAAGTATGATGTTACTCGAAAAATAGGAAGGGTTAATAAAAATTTATTTCTTTTATTGTAAACCAATAAATTTATCTAATAATTTCTTAATAAATCAAAGGTAAAACATACCTATATGTCCTTGTATGTTGTGCACAATTAGTAAGCTCTTTAAGTAAAGTCTGCTTTAAAATTATTTCTTGTTTACTTTGATAACAACTTAGACGAATTATACCTCCATACACGTTTGGTTTTATTTCTGGTTTCTCGGGCAATAGAGGTAAGGTTCTAAATAAATATTCTAACGCTCTAGGAATTATTCCTGGTTTGGCAGTTGTTCCTACTATTGTAAATGTTTTACCTAAACAAAATTTAAATTATTTAATAAATCAATTAAACCAATCAAAAGCAGTTACCCGAACCAGAAGCTCCATATGTTAACAAACTACAATTAAGCCCATTTATAAATTTTAGAACGTTTTCCTTAACTACATTATTAAACAGATCATCCTGAGTAGATTCTGGATCAAATATTTTTGAAAATGTAAACGATTTATTAAAGGAATTGCCTTCGTAAACTTTTCTAATACATCGAGCACCTTCTGGTACTTTACACAATAAAGTGTTTTCATTGATGACTTCATATAAATCATCGTAGCTGTTAACTTGCTTTATTCTTAAATGTACTTGAATATGATTATCCTAGATATACCAAGAGATTACATTTTAGAATCAGAAACAATTGTCAATTGTTGAAATAAAAACTTACATCTGGCTGGGCGTTATCGTTATTTGAGGCTTCAGAAAATTTCTCTTTCCTTAAATTTATTTTGACGTTCGACAGGTTATCTAAAACCCAATTTATGGTAGGATCTCGTGCCCTAAGATACGAAACGTTTTTGATTTGTTGATTAACATTTAATTCCTTATCGTTTTCCATATCGTCGTATTGTTTAGATTGGTATTAAAAAAAACAGTCTTCACTCACAAAGCTACGATTTCAAATAACTGTCAAATTCAAAGTTTGAACGGTTTTCCAATCCCCACCACAAAATGGCCGATCAGCTGCTTGGGAGGTTCAAAGTCATACAATTCCAGTGGCGTTACATAAAATATGAGTAAAGATGACATTCATAAATATAAATTATTGCATTATATTTTAATAGTTGTAACCACGAATATTAAGGTGTGAAATTTTTCAAAAGTTTTGAATTATTTTCATTAGATGTCTCTAGCAATGTTTTAAGTCCATTAAAAGGAGGCGGCTTATTTGCCGCATACCTCAGTGTAGTTTGGTGCCGAATTATTATAAATATAAATATAAATACTATTATAAATATAATATGTAGAATTGTTTAAATAGAAAAACTCGAAGCATCAATTTTACTTCCTTTTAAGCAGTCCAACGGTACAGTACTATCAAATGCAATTGGAAATTTTATAAAATCTAAAAAATTTCCGATTAATTTGCCATCTAGTGACAATTTTTTAAAATTAAATTAACATTGCATCTTATGGAAAATCATAAACATTCGTCTTTCTTGTTTATAATTACACTAAATGTTTAGATTTCAGATTATATATAATTGAAATTATTATTTTAATAACATATTGCAACCTCAGCAACAATTATGTATTATTAATTCTATAATCGTCAGATCATTTATGTATTTGATTTATGTCAAATTCATCGTCACTTTATTTATTTATTATTCAGACAGTCATTATTTCTATTTGCTGTTATTCTAATATTGTCTTCATAAAGCTTCGAGTAACATCCTGTAAAATTTTCATTGCTGTAGATTACGTATTATTTCAATTGGACGAATGTTTGTTCTTATGGCCAAATAACATACAAATTTGCCACCTTAACGTTTTCATAATATGATTAACGCCCAGATTCATAGACAAGTAATAAGTTCTAAGTAAGGCATTTCGCGTCGAATTTGTTTTTGATGCAACTTTATTTACTCGGTTCATAAGCGTCAATTTAAGAAGCTAATGCCCGATTGCACCACCTACCCTTAAACATTAAGCTTCCCTTAAATCGCTAAGCCCCACCCTATTTCATTGCACCACTGAATTAAGCGCCCCTTAACTTAAAACAGACCACCTAAATTTAAACCTCAGAAATCTACGGCTTAAACTGTCCCTTAACCTAAAATATCAAAAAAGAGTGACACCGTGAGCGAGTTTAGTTTGAATTTAGTGAAATACAAAATTTATCAAAATGGATAATGATTTGTTTGAAGATTTTATAGAATTTATATACTAAATATAATAAATTATAATTATTTAATTTAAAATTGTAGTATTAAAACGTCGATTCAAATCTCCCCCCATTTTCCTACACCGTGTATCTAAACCTAACCTCCTAAGCGCAACGTGTGATGGCCATCAACTCGAAAATACCGTATCGTCTAGTAATAGGACCCCTCGTGTGCACACAGCGAGCCGACCGAAAATACTACAACCCCATCTCGTAATGCTTTTCGTACACAAAAGTTAACCTGAACATAGCTGGCAAGTCCTGAAATAGTAATATTGAACTAAGACACAATTAAACACATAAATCTGGTTCAGAAGGTTTATCGTTTGATAATTATATTTGTTACATTTGTCGGTTCGACATTATTATAATTTGTTATTTATGTTTCTTACATGGGCGTTCCATGAGGTAGTAAACATACATTTTGTGATTATTGTCTATTGGACATTTTGATAATTAATTTAATACACTTAACATTTTGCTATTTTGATGTAGTTGCATCAGGTAGTTAGCATGTAAATTGTGGTTATTTGTTTATCATGTGTCAACTCATATATGTGGGTAAAGTTTATACCAGATTCAATAATATACCTAATTTGTTTGGTTCACACAGTACCTTGTTATTTGTATGCAGTTTTATGATAATATATATAATTGTGATTCAGGATACGAGTCGAATGGTATCGGCATTCTATCGAGTCCTTCAATACATAGTAGTAATATAACAGATGAAAAATCCCCCATTAGAAATCAAAGGACGGAATCTCGTGCTCAGCTACATATTGCCGCGCGTCATTACATTGGTTAGCCCCAAGTTTTACACTGACATCATAGAATCGTTTACGATACATATAGTTTTTGCGTGATCCTATTACTGAACCTTAATGTGCCTTATATTTTGGCTGGTTTAGGGCGCCCTATATTAGTTCTAGTCAATTGTAAAACTTATAATTCAATCAATCATAATAATTTAATTCGAGTAACACGAGAATTCGTACCTTCGATTATAAGAATAATTATAAACATAATTTACCTAAGCATCGATGCGTTGACCCACAATCAAACAGATAATACTAACATTTTATACATTATACAAGAAAATCTAACTGGCTTCCCAAACGCATGTACCGCTCACGCTTCATGGTCGGATCGTCCGCCCGCGTCCTCTCATGGCGGACCTGTTACCCTCCGCGCATGATACTATAACTTTAAAGATATGCTCACTTGGTGAACGCATTTTAGACTTCGCCGCGCATGACGTCACTCAGTGACCCGAGACGCAAATTTTGCATTAAAAGACGTGAAATTTATCTTAAAAATGTAATGATTAGATATTTATAATTTAGTAAATAGAAATTCAACTGGATATTTTATAAAATGCATATTCTATTTTGGAATATAAGTTAAAAAAAATATAATAAATTAATTTGATCTTAGATAAATATATGATATAAATAATATACCACAAAATATTCAATTTAAACCATTTAAAAAATTAATTAAATCATCTTATCAGTTAAATATTTTATTATTTTTCAAAAAATTAGGTCATGTAAATTTATTTATTATTATATTACAAAGTATATAAATGAAAAAAAAAATCAAAAAGTACGGAAATAATACAAAATCAAAAAAAAATTACGTTACTATTTTTAAAAACTTGCTTTTCCTGACATGCGATTCTTCTTTAAATTTGTTATTTAAAATTCTAATTCTGAAGAACATTTTGCATCTATAAAACAATGATTTTGCTTCTATGCTTAATTTTATGTGTTCAGAAGATTTTAAAAGATTTTTTATAAAACCACCACAAATTAATAAGCCACCTCCATTAATTTTTGTAAAAATAGATTTCATAAATTTATATTTCGTTAAAAAATCTTCAGTTGGTTTCATTAAACCACCTTCATCAGAAAGATGGTTTATCCATGTAAAGGAAACTTCCTCTTTGGGAATTTATTATTAATAATATTACAGAGTAAATCAAAAACATTAGTATAAAATGCTGAAAAAATACAAAATTATAACAAAATTTTAGTTTTTATTTTCAGAAACTTTATTTTCGATACATTTGATTTTTCTTTAAATTTATTATTCAAAATTCGAATTCTGAAATACATTTTACATCTGAAAAATAATGATTTTTCTTGCTAAAACACGCTCGTGCAATAAGCAAATTTCAAATTTCAAGTTTGGGTCACGGACTGACGTCACGTCAATCTGCGCGTGAGCATATCTCTTAAGTTTTAGTATCATGCCCTCCGCGCATCTCCCTTTCTTCTAACGTGCAGCGGTGTCTCTTCTCCCATAATTTCTACACCGGACTTAAATCATACACATTGGACGGCAAAATAAGATCGTCTATTTGGCGCAAGATACAAATTACATTTATATCATTACAAAATAAATTATAATTTTGAACATATTGCATAATTTTGTAGGTGTTGGCGTCTATCAATGTCTACAAATAATACTTTGTAGAATTTTGTTAACTCCTCTACTGCATCCAGAAACAGAATCACAACAAATATACAATGAATCCTGTAACATACTGTATGTTAAGTATGAAAGGCGCATGACCGCTAGAGATAAGACGCTTGGTGGTAAGCAATCGGGGGAGCCTCGACAGTTGGGAATAACGACTCATGAGCATAACCACGGCTAGCGGTCGTAGGAGTTATGTAACATATAGGTAAATAAAGGTTATCAATAACAACGAGCTTTATTACGACAAGCCCTATATCACATGGTGGCAGCGGTAAAAAAACCATCAGAACGAAAAGACCAGTGTTTAGTAAAAAACGGTGGCAAGTGATTGGAAACAATCAAGATTAGTGTCGCGTGTGAATTTTACTAAGAACTGAACAAAATGCAAGACGCGAGTGCAAAACTTCCAGCTGAGATGAGTTTCGAAGGCAATGTAGCCGCAAACTGGGAGAAGTTTAAGAAAAAATTTAATTTTTATCTTGAAGCAGCAGAGAAAACGAACAAAAGTGATAAACAGAAAATAGCGATCCTCATGAACATAATGGGAGAAGAGGCTGTTGATGTTTTGGAGACGTTCGAATACAATGCAGGTGAAAGTGCAGATAATTACGAAGACGTGATAAAAAAGTTTGACAATTACTGTAAACCGCGCAAGAATATTGTATTTGACAGGTTCCGTTTTTTCTCAAGGTCCCAGGAAAAAGATGAAACAATTGACAAGTATGTCACGGAGCTAAAAAAGTTAGCCGCTCCTTGCAATTTTGGAGAGCAAACTGAACATTTGATTCGGGACCGAGTCGTGTTAGGGATAGCAGACAAGCACGTGCAAGAAAGATTGCTGAGAGATCCTGATTTGAAGCTGTCTAAAGCCTTGGATCATTGCAGATCGAGTGAAGCGAGCAAAAAACAAATCATCGAGATCACAGGAGCAATGGGCACAACTGAGGTCAGTGTTGTTAACACGCGGAAATCAAAGTTTGGATTCCAAAAACAGAGTGAAAAAAACAAAGAATCACACAAATGTAATAAGTGTAGTTTCAAACATAGTGGTAAAAAGTGTCCAGCTGAAGGGAAAAAGTGTAGGAAATGCTTAATAGAGGGCCATTTTGCCAGCGCTTGCAAGAGCAAGAAAAATATCAAGGAAATACTAGAGGAAGACTCATCCGATGAAGAAACGGACGACGAACAGCACCAAGAAGGCATCTTAGCGGTGAAGAAATCGACGCAACGCCAGGTCAACGGCATCGCATGGATAGAAGCTCTAAAAATTAGTGGTAAGAAAGTTTACGTAAAAGTAGATACGGGTTCGGAAGTAAACATAATACCGGAAAACGTTTACAACTCACTACCTAACGGAAAACCGAGTATAAAGCCCACTAAAACAAGATTAACTTCTTATTCGGGGCATGCGATAATGACCAAGGGTAAATGCGCGTTAAAATGCGAATTAAAGGGTGCTCAAAGAGACGTAAATTTTTACATCGCGGGTAAAAATTGCGAGTCCATACTAGGGTTAAGTGACGCGGCTAGATTCGGGTTAATACCTAATCGCGTTGACGTGGTAAATAATAACGCGGAGACCGACATCATTAACGAATTCCACGAAGTATTTGATAAAACGGCGTCGCGAATGAATTGCGAACAATATCATATAACACTGGACAAAAACGCTATACCAACAATTTCACCAGCGAGACGGGTTCCGTTGTCTTTAAAAAATAAATTAAAGTTAGAACTAAAAAAGATGGTGGAAAACAAGGTATTAGAACCAGTCGACGAGCCAAGTGAATGGGTCCACCCGATAACGATTGTAAATAAACCAAACGACGCCATAAGGGTGTGTTTAGACCCAAGGCCGCTGAATAAATATGTGAAAAGAGAATTTCACGCAATGCCTACAATAGAGGGCGTGTTATCTGAATTAAACGGGGCAAAGTACTTTACAGTACTAGACGCAACATCAGCGTTCCTCCAAATACCTATGGACGAAGAAAGCTCCAAACTATGTACAATCGCAACGCCCTTTGGCAGGTATAGATATTTGACCTTGCCCTACGGAATAAGTAGTGCAAGTGAAGTATACCAAAAGAGAATCAACCAAGTAATGGAAGATCTACAGGGAGTAATACCCTACGTAGATGACATTTTGATATTTGGTAGAACCAAGAAAGAACATGACGAAAGACTACGACTTGTATTGACCAGGGCGCGAAAATACAATGTAAAATTCAACAAAGCCAAAATGCAATTAGCGCAAACAGAAGTGAGATTTTTAGGACACAAAATTTCAGAAAAAGGTATCTCAGTAGAAGGGTCAAAAATTGAGGCGATCAAAGTCTTGAAAAGTCCTCAGAACAAAAAGGAATTACAACGAGTGTTAGGGGTATTTAATTTCCTAAGAAAGTTTATTCCAAATTTGTCAGAAAAAACGAGTACATTAAGAGCGCTGTTAAGTGACAAAACTGAATTTATTTGGGGTAGCAACGAAGAAAAAAGTTTTCAGGAATTAAAAAAGGCAATTTCAGAAGCACCAGTTTTAAAATTCTATGACCCAGAAAAACAACTTTGTATTTCAGTTGACGCAAGCGGAAAAGGTTTAGGAGCCGTCGTATTACAAGACAATCAACCAGTAGGTTATTCGTCATCAGCATTAACTCCGACTCAGCAAAATTATGCGTCATTAGAAAGAGAGCTATTAGCAGTATTGCACGGTCTGAATAGATTCCACCTGTATACATATGGAAGAGACGTGTTAATACAAACCGACCATAAGCCCTTGGTAAGCTTAATAAACAAGCCAATGGAAAAATTATCACCGCGAGTACAAAGAATGGTATTGAAACTAATGAGATACAATTTCAAACTTCAATACGTGCCGGGCAAAGATTTATGTATCGCAGACACATTATCTCGCGACCCAAATATGGCTAGAACAATGAAAACAAATTATTTGGAAGGAAAATATGTACCAGTAAATTCCATAATATGCGCGTCAGAACAAAGAATAAAAGAAGTCCAAAACTCAACTGAAAATGATCCGTTAATAAATGAAATTAAAAAATACATCAACCAAGGTTGGCCGATGCACAAAAAATCTGTAAGTCCAGAGGTTAGAAAATTTTGGGAAATAAAAGACGAATTGTACATGGCAGACAATATTTTATGGCGAGGAAACAAAATAGTGATTCCGCGAAACGAAGTACAAAATGTTTTAAAGAAAATACACAATTCACATCAGGGTGTAACAGCATGCCAAAACAAAGCCAAAGCACTATTATATTGGCCAGGAATGTCGACCGAAATTGAACAACACGTATTAAAATGCAAAATTTGTCAAAAGTACTCGAAATCAAACACAAAACAACCGTTAAAATGTCATGAGACACCAAGTCTACCGTGGAATAAGATCGGCATGGATTTCGCATACATAAACAACACAGATTATTTAATAATAGTTGATTATTTTTCTAAATTTATCATGGTAAAAAAGGTAAATTCAAAAAATGCAAGTACAATAACTGCAATGATAGAAGAAACATTTTCATATTTTGGCATACCACAAGAAATTGTAAGTGATAACGGACCACCGTTCAATTCACAAAATTTCGCAGAATTTACAAGATCTTATGACATAAAGCATACGACATCATCGCCAACGTATCCAAAGTCAAACGGACTAGCCGAAAGAGCCGTTCAAACAGTAAAAGGATTGATTTTGAAGACGGCAACAACAAAAGGTAGCATTCCCAATGCTATTTTAAATTATAACACCACACCAAAAAGTAAGTTATTACCGTCACCTTCAGAACTGTTACAAGGAAGGAAATTAAGATCAGATTTATTAATGCCAAAAAGTGCACTAGTTCCAAAATATGATTGTACCGGAGCGCACGGGCAAATACAAGAAAACCAAATGAAACAAAAGAAATATTACGACAAGATATCGCAAGAATTATCGGAACTAGAAGACAATCAAGACATTTTAGTACAAAAAGACAAACGAAATTGGATACCTGCTAAGGTTTTAAATAAAGCAACGGAACCCGAATCCTACGAAATAATAACGGAAAATGGAAACATTTTAAGACGGAACCGAGTTCATTTAAAACCAATGAAATCTGATAAAACCGGAAGTGAAAAAATAAAAAGCGGGAAAAATAATGACGCAGCAAAGACAAACGAGCGCGATTTAATAAGTGACCGTGAAAACATAATAAAAAATAGTTACCGCGACCCGGGAGTGCACAGAGCAGAGCACGGTGAAAATAAATCGACGGAACCCGAAAGTGACATTTTAAACAAAAGTGTAGACAAGGAAAAAATTAGTCCTAAGAAATCCATAATTGCTGATGCCAGGCCAAAACGAATGACCTCAAAGCCGGCATATTTAAAAGACTATGTCACAAATTAAAATAATATTATGTGTACACACTTTGAAATGAATTATTTCTAAGAAATTAAATATGTTTTTTTAATATGTTTTAAAATGTTTAATGAGTTTTGTGTTTAATGTTTAACAGATTTAAGTTAGTTAGTCCTCAAATTTGAAATGTATTGCACTTACCTAGGACTAAAATTAAAAATGTTAGTTTTAATTTTAAAGAAAAAGGGGCATGTAACATACTGTATGTTAAGTATGAAAGGCGCATGACCGCTAGAGATAAGACGCTTGGTGGTAAGCAATCGGGGGAGCCTCGACAGTTGGGAATAACGACTCATGAGCATAACCACGGCTAGCGGTCGTAGGAGTTATGTAACATATAGGTAAATAAAGGTTATCAATAACAACGAGCTTTATTACGACAAGCCCTATATCACAAATCCCACATTCGTACCCGCAATACAGTCGAAAGACTATTTGGGGTATGGAAACGAAGATTTCCCATTATAGCATATGGGTGTCGTTTAAAATTGAAAAATACACTAACAGTAATAAAATAATAAATTGATTTTAAAATTTAAAAACAAAAATCTTTTTATTAAATTTTTCAGGGCTTTGCTTAGCGCAATCTTCTTCAGTTCTAAATCAATTTTGAGAATTTCTCCTTTAAAATTAGAAGTTTAAATTTAAAATTATTTAAATTTAATAAAGATAACATAACAATTTAGGTTACAAAACTCGTTGACATTTGCAGATTTAACCACATACGTACCATTGTAACCATATGTAACCAAGATTTAACCATACTGTAATTTTAGTTTAAATGTAATATTATTAGTATAATTTAGTTTAGTTTTTATTTTTTTTGTTATTTAAATATTAATTCATCTATTAAAACATTATTTACATCATTTTCCAGTGTTTTACTCTTTCTGAAATTGGAAAAATAATTAATTATTACACTACTGCAAAGGTAGTTGCTGTTAATAGTTCTCTCGCAAGGGTATTATTGGTATTATTATTAAATGCGTTTGGCAACTCCACTGGCTGTATGTCCAATGCTACATCAATATTTGGTTGGACTGGCGCCTCATCCTGCATTTCCAGAGAAATATTGTGTAATACAAAACAAGCCACAATTACAACTAGCGAGTTTTCTACCTTATTCCTTAAGCCTATTGACAAACACGGAAATCTTCGCTTTACCACGCCAAAGCAACGTTCGATGGTGTTTCTAGTCGATATGTGTGCTAGATTGTATTCAGCCTGACTAGGAGTTTGGGGGTTTAAATATGGGGTTAACAAGAAGTTTTTGCAGGGGTAAGGATAGTGGACACGTCAAAGGTTGGCAACGAAAAATATGGACGGCGGCAACCAAAGTCTCGGTTAGGAAGACTACTATCCACTCGCCAACACGTTCGGCAAGCGTGGCGAGTTAAATGCCAGTACCTCTTATGAGGATTCAAACCAAACCAAACCAAAGGATACTCTTATGATGACGATTTTGAAAAATATATCACCCCAGGTGAGTAGAGCTAGTAACTCAGAATCTCACACTGATTGTTCAGTCTGCCCCACGGATTCTGGGGGGGGCAAAAACTCGTCAACACCAAATTACGAAATAGTAACCAACAAAACGACCAAAAGCAGGAAAACGGACACTTTACTATATGTGGGAACGTTCAATATTCGCACAATGAGATTAGAAGAAAACTTCACCGAACTTGAGGAAGAGCTAAAAAATATTAAATGGGACGTCCTGGGGCTACAAGAAACACGACTAAAAGGAGAAAAAGTAACAGAACTGAAATCTGGAAATGTTCTATACCAAAACAACTCCGAAACTGAATACAAAAATGGGGGAGTAGCACTCCTAGTCAACAAAAAGTTAAAAAATAACGTAATAAAATGGGCTTCCATCTCAGAGCGCGTGGCATATATAACAGTAAAATTGAGCAACAGATATCAGCTACAGATTGTTGTAGTCTATGCCCCGACGAGTGCGGCAGAGGACGAAGAGGCAGAAAAATTCCTCGAAGATATTAAAACCGCCCTAAGATCGGACAAGTCATGTTTCAGAATCGTTATGGGAGACTACAACGCAAAGATCGGAAAGCAAGGTACAGTACACTCGGATTACATTGGAGAATTTGGCCTTGGAGAGCGAAACGCGAGAGGAGAAATGCTAAATAACCTACTTAATGAAGAAGGGTTGTTCTGTATGAACACATTCTATAAAAAGCAAACACAAAGAAAATGGACATGGAAGAGCCCTGACAATAGAACAAAAAACGAAATTGACTACATTATGTCCAACAACAGAAAAATAATTAAAGATGTGGCGGTTCTAAATCGGTTTGATACGGGGAGCGACCACCGATTGGTAAGAGCAATAATATCGGTAAACTTTAAGCAAGAAAGAAAAAAGCTCATACAGAAGCAAAGGTTTCCAACCACTGAAACAATAAAGGCAAAATTGGAGAAGTACCAGAGTGAGTTATCTAAAAGATTAAGTCTTACTATGGCAATAATGAAACATGCAAAAGCAGAAGAACTGGCGGAAAATTTGACAACGGCTATCCAAGTGGCTACGAAAAAGATCTGCACACAGACCAGAGCACCAAAAGAAAGTAAACTTACGGAAAACACAATAAAACTGTTAGATAAACGAAGAAAAACACCCAAAGAAGCAGACTCATATAAATTAATTAATAAGGAAGTCAAGAAATGCATTCGTAAAGACATAAGAAGCTACAATACTAAACTAATACACGAGGTAATAGAGATGAATGGAAACATGAGAGTGCTGAGAGCAAGATTAAATACGGGCAAGATGAGGATCGTCAAAATGAAAACCAGACACGGTGTAGTAGTAACAGATAAGGATAAAATAACTAATATCATCTATGAATTCTACAGCGATCTCTACAAATCAGAAATGGCAAAAGGAAGTGTTGAAAGGAATAAAGTAATAATGAACGTAGGGTCAGAAGACATGCCTGAAGTTACAAGAGAAGAAATCAGAAACACCTTGAAATATATGAAAAACAAAAAAGCACCAGGAGAAGATCAAATCACAACCGAGATGCTGAAGTTAGGTGGAGACAGTCTTGAAAAAACACTGGCAATGCTTCTAAACAAGTGCATAGACGAAGGAAATATACCAATAACATGGAAGAACGTAGAAGTGGTGCTATTATTTAAAAAGGGAGATAAGACTAACATCGAAAATTATAGACCGATAAGTTTGCTGTCACACTTGTACAAACTCCTTGCCAGAATAATTACAAACCGTATAACACAAAAACTGGATTTCTATCAACCAGTAGAACAGGCAGGGTTTCGAAAAGGTTTTAGCACCACCGACCATCTGCAGACATTACGCTTATTGATAGAGAAATGCACGGAATACAATGTCTCGATGCACTTGGCATTTGTCGATTACAGCAAAGCCTTCGACTCCATAGAAACTTGGGCTTTTCTTCAGGCACTAGATAACGCCAGGGTGGACTCAAGGTATACTAAAGTCATCAAAAATATTTATAGTGGAGCGAGCTTGCAGATTAGGTTAAACGAGTCTGCAAAAACCGATAAGATTACCATTCACAGAGGGGTCCGGCAAGGAGACCCGATGTCTCCAAAGTTGTTCACCCTGGCTCTTGAAGACGTCTTTAAACAACTAAATTGGGAAAGAAAAGGTATATCAATAGACGGAAAATATCTGAGTCATTTACGTTTCGCGGATGATATCGTTGTAATCGGCAGTACGGCCGAAGAACTGAAAAATATGCTTCAAGAACTGAATCGAGCATCTCAGCGCATAGGGCTAAAAATGAACCTAGCCAAAACAAAAATTCTATTAGGTGGGGAAGAAGCACAAGAAATATTAGAAGTCGATGGTACAATAATAGAAAAAGTCGACAAGTACATATATCTAGGCCATAAAATCAGATTGGGAAAAGGAAACCAAGAGGCTGAAATAGAAAGAAGAGAAAATCTGGCATGGGTAGCCTATGGAAAACTGCGTCATGTGCTTGCAAACACAGAAATCCCAATAAATTTAAGGCGAAAGGTGTTCGATTCGTGCATATTGCCGGTGATGACTTACGGGTTGGAGACAGTGACCATGACCAACAAGAGTGCAGAAAGGCTAAGGGTGGTGCAGAGGGCAATGGAAAGATCGATGTTGAACGTAAGTTTGCGAGACAAAATAAGAAATACAGAAATAAGAAAAAGAACTGGAGTTGTGGACGTGATGGAGCGTGTTGCGCGTCTGAAATGGAGTTGGGTCGGGCACGTGGCGAGGCAGGATTACAGCAGGTGGACAGTAAATATAATAGATTGGAAGCCAAGAATGACGAAAAGGAGCAGAGGTAGACCCCAGAAGAGATGGCTCGATGATATTAAGAAAGTGGCGGGTCGAGAGTGGTTACGGAGGGCCAAGGAGAGAGAGGTTTGGAGCAGATTAGGAGAGGCTTATGTCCAGGAGTGGACCGAGAAAGGCTGACAAGGAAGAAGAAGAAGGGGTAACCGTTATCGCCTAATAGGTAAGAATTTTTGTACATGTTATTTACAAATTCAGCATGTATAGCGGAATCGTTAAAAATGGTACTATCGTGTACCGATCCAGGCCAGCGAGCGACAATGTTCATTACCTTAAGGTGTGCATCACAAACGACTTGCACATTAATAGAAAAGTATTTTTCTATTCCTGTACAATTCGCTTGTTGCACCACCGGGAGACTGTACTTTAACATGGCTACAGTCTATAGCTCCAATGACTCCCGGAAATCTCTTAATTCTAAAGAAATCACGCTTGCAGTCGTCAAGTTCTTCTTCTGTGTTTGGCATTTTTACATATTGGTCTTTCAGCATTGCCAATTGTACAGAAACACGTTTTATGATTCTGCATACTGTTGCTTTACTAACATTAATGGTATCGCCAACTAATGTTTGATGTGCGCCGGTAGCATAGAACCTCAATGTAATCAGAACCTGATTCTGCGCACAAATTGATTTATTTCGCCGTGTTTTAGGTTCCAAGATGGCACCAAATCGATGTAATAAGGACATCACCTAAAATTTATGCATTAAAATTTGTTTATTTTTAACTTTTCAATTTATTTTAGCATTACCGTTTCCTTGTTTATAGTAGAGTGCTATCATGAAATTATTTTCACTTCTGTGGGGGTGTCGGGGTTAAAAGCTGAAACTTGCAGGAATGAAAGGTGAGATGGCATATATTCGTAATCCGAAGGTAATCAAAAATAATCACGCGCAAAAGGGCACTATTTAAAAAAAATGAGATAATACTATTAGCAGGAAGCCCATAAAATGACGATCATTTTGATATATAATTTGAAATCATTTTTGTACGAAATGTATTTTTTTTTAATGTTTGAAAACTGAAATTTGTTAAGTCGCTTATGGGAAATCAAATTTTAAATTGCAATTATCTCGGTTCGAACTTGGCAAAAATTTTATAATATTTGACATTATTAATTTATATACGCTTCTATTTCCGAAACGAAAGACTAAATCAAAATTTTTTGTACTTGATAATAGTTGCGCATATGTGTGGAGAATTGATTAGCTGAAAAATTATAATTTTTGGTTTAATATTAAACACGATATGAAATTATTAGTAACATTTAAAATTTAAAATTTTTAATGCTCTCACTACAAAATCACAATTTCCCACTCCAAATTTGTATTGTACAGCACCGGTCATGAAAAGTGCATCGGGAATTAGTTTTTCTGAATCATTGAAAATTTGCAATTTCAATGTTTAGAATTAAATTTTGGCTTGGTTTCTTGTTTATTGGAACGTTTAACCTAAATGGTCACTTGCATTTGAAAACTACTCGTCAAAAACATTTTCTTTGTCGAGCAGTAATGGCGTAACCGATTTTTATGTTTGTTTTTACGGTATTTACAAACATTCTGACCCATACAATTACAGGATCCAATGCAACCCATATTATTTTTCTTGCAAGTACAGACCTTACTTCCGCAATCAAGAGCATAATAGAATAACTTTTTGTTTTGATTGCAGAAGTTTAAAGGAAATTATACCTTTTTGACATCCACATGAAGCTAGAACTTTTAATTCCACAGGAAAAGGTGGTAAAGTTGTTAGAATAAATTGATATAATTTATTCTATTTGCTTTATCAAATTTCCATCCATGATCTGCAACACTCGGTAATTGAAGACGAGGTTGTAAATAATTAAACCGTATTTTAGCTTGATAATGCGCTCTCAAGCTATAAAACCTTAAAGAATCTTCTGTTGGGAGTAATTTTGTAATAGAATCAGAAGATGCCAGCAGTCTTCTTATAATATTAATTGACGAAATGTCAGTATTTTTTGAATATGGTTTAATAACAATTTTCTGGATATTTATGAATATGTCTTCCAAAATTTGATGCATTCCGGCACCGCCTAAACACTCAGAATGATCTAAAATTGTTTTCTATGCTGATTTTTTCCCAATTCCTAAAAATTGACTGGTGGTAAGACAACCAGTTAATGTCGTATACTGCTACGTAAAGGATTGAAGTATTTCTTGAAATAAACTACAGTATTAGCACATCGGTATCGTTGCACTAAATTATGCATCTAGAATAACTATACCTTTTTGCAGACAGAATATGCACAAAATCCTAGTATCAGCTTCCTATTGTTTAGAACTCAATAAATAATCAGCATTTACTTCCAAATTTCCTCTCTATTCTAAAATATTTTTGAAACCTCCACTAGTTGCAAACTGTAAATTTAATTTTTC
The DNA here is from genome assembly GCA_963170105.1 of Cantharis lateralis. Classification (NCBI taxonomy): domain Eukaryota; kingdom Metazoa; phylum Arthropoda; class Insecta; order Coleoptera; family Cantharidae; genus Cantharis; species Cantharis lateralis. Next base: position 20,774,334 of record OY720629.1, read on the forward strand.
TGTGGAGTGTTTAATCAGTTGCTCAGATAGAAAATGTGTTAATTGTTTCTTATTAAATTCTGAATGAATAAATAAATTCCATTGTTGTGGAAGTGGAACATCAGTTCTCTCGATTACTCCGTCAATTCATATTTGGGGACCCCCTTTTGTGACGAGTAATATTTTTTATGAAATCTTCTTTGATGTGATCAAATACAACATCGATTCGCATGGCATTGTATTTATTTTTGACTTGGTTACTTTTACCAGTAAGCCCACGATTTGTCAAATGCAAGTGACCATTTAGGTTAAACGTTCCAATAAAGAAGAAACCAAGCCAAAATTTAATTCAAAACCTTGAAATTGCAAATTTTCAATAATTCTGAAAAACTAATACCCGATGCACTTTTCATGACCGGTGCTGTACAATACAAATTTGGAGTGGGAAATTGTGATTTTGTAGTGAGCGCATTCAAAATGTAAAATTTTAAATGTTACTAATAATTTCATATCGTGTTTAATATTAAACCAAAAATTATAATTTTTCAACTAAGGGATTCTCCACACATATGCGCAACTATTATCAAGTACAAAAAAATTTGATTTAGGCTTTCGTTTTGCAAATAGAAGCGTATATAAATAAATATTGTCAAATATTATAAAATTTTTGCCTAGTTCCAACCGAGATAATTGCAATTTAAAATTTGATTTCCCATAAGCGACTTAACAAATTTCAGTTTTCAAACATTAAAAAAAAATACATTTCGTACAAAAATGATTTCAAATTATATATCAAAATGATCGTCATTTTATGGGCTTCCTGCTAATAGTATTATCTCATTTTTTTTAAATAGCGCCCTTTTGCGCGTGATTATTTTTGATTACCTTCGGATTACGAATATATGCCATCTAACCTTTCATTCCTGCAAGTTTCAGCTTTTAACCCCGACACCCCCACAGAAATCGTTTTTAAGCGTTTTATTTTGAATCGGGCACTCTACTATTAAACGGAATCTAATTTTAAAATCGATATCGTCATAAATTTGAAAAGGATTGTTTCTATCTCGAAAAATTCTAGGCCGTCGATAACTTTGAAGATGATTTTCGACTTCTTCATAATCTAATTCAGATAACGAGGAAATATCAGACATCTTGTAGGTAATCACTTTTTTGCTTTTTATTTTTCTTCGACTTTTTGATTTGACTTTAACAGAACAAAAGTCATTTTTTAAGCTGGACACGCCCACCGCTTAGATTATATTTAAGTGTGGATAATGTTTTTCTCGCGTTTCACGTCAACATCACGTCATTTTGACATAAAGTGCTAATACTATTTCGTGCTCATATAAAGTAAAAAATCGTGAATATTTAAGCCATATTATACGTCAGTTCAAGCGTTCGAAGAGTGTGGTCGCATTTTTGTTCTTGTTAGAACATTTAACCGATTTGCGTTTTCAGACTCATAGCTTTCAATCTGACTTCTACAAAACCAACGTTGCAAGACACTCACTCTGCCTATGCTAATTTACCCCAAAATGTAGTCACGGCCTACACAAATGTCAAGTTTCAAAACCGACTTTCAGCAAGGGTTAACAGTACAAACCCATACTTCCGTGAAACTAAAATAACTACACTCACCCCGTCATTTACAATGACAAACCCTCCAAGCTCCAGTGAAATAGACACTTATAACCTTCCCCCCCCAGTTATTAATAAATTAAAAAGTGTAAGTGATATCGATATTAACGACACAGTCAATATGGACTTTGAAGCCCACAGCCAGCCAAATGTGCCTACTTTCAACAGCTTTGGCATCCTACTAAATGCCCCCGAGCGCACAAACCACAGCCAAAATACAGCTGATGACTGGCGTACTGTGAAACGCACCCCAATCCACAAATCCACCCCTCAAGACTTCCGTCAGAAGGTCATCAAACCGCCGCCAATAATACTTACCACACCCATGGGACAAGTACATGCTTTCGTGGGAAAGCTTAACCCACTAATTAAAGGTAAACTGCTGTTGCAATATGTGAAAGGCAGCACCTGGATTCACACTGAAACTACCGACGATCACAAAGCCGTGAAGGCTTGCGTTTTTGCTGATAAGGAGGTGCAGGGGTACTCTTATCAGCTCAAAGAAGATCGGCAAATCAAACTAATCATGAAGGGGTTTCCCTACATGTCCGAGACAGAAGTCAAATCTTTATTACTCGCCGAGCATCAAATCACGCCCGCAGCCGTAACACAGCTCAAGAACAAATTTGGAGACACCACGGGGTCTTTCCTGGTCGCATTTCAACCAACCACACCATTTCAACCATCAAGAAAATTCGCTCCTTAGGTCAAGTTATCGTAAATTTCGAAGAATATGCACGAAGAAACACAAGGACCCAGTGTTTTAAATGCCAGCAGTTTGGACATGGGCTTCAAACTGTCACATGCGCCCGAGGTGTGTCAAATGTTTGGAACACCACCTGACCACCGACTGCCCACGAAAATCCACCGACGGAGGAGTCCGATGCTGTAATTGCGGAGAGGCGCATCCAGCAAATTCAGCAAATTACAGCCTTTGCAAAACCTACCTGACGTACGCTGAAAGGGTAAGTGCAAAAACTCAGCGCCACACCCAAACGACCCATTCGAAATCAATTCTCAACAACCCAAACTACAACTCAATTCGAAATCAAACTCCAGCAACAGCTACTTTTACTACTACTTCCAACAACTTCCCACCTCTACCGATGCCTACGCAAAACTTCAGACAATTTTCCCCCACCACTGACAACAGACAACAACCCATGCAATTCGTGACCCAACAATCACAAATGATAATAACGACACCAACAGCCCCGGTGACCTGACCACTCTCTTTAAAGAGCTACGCGAGCTCCAAGAAACAATCAACATATCACAAATGATTCTAATCGTGCGCGAAATAAAAGTTAGGTTGTCCGGGGTGACAGACATAATGGAAAAAATACACATCCTCGCAGACATTTCGACTAAATATAATGTTTAGTACAACCAAACAAAACCTTAAAATCATTTCTTGGAATGCGGACGGACTCAGACACAAAACTAACGAACTTCAACTTTTAATACAAGACAACAGCCCCGACATAATCTTAATACAAGAAACCAAACTAAATAAATACAAACCTAAAAAAATCCCCAACTACATCTTAATAAACTCGCCAAGAACTAAATACGGAGGATTATTGACCTACCACAAAAACAACCTTGACCTTACCCTACTCGACCTCCCCTCCACTAACGCCGAAACACAAATACTACAAATCGACAATCTCACCATAGTTAATTATTATCTTTCTCCCACAAAAAAACATGACTTCGGCAAACTCGACGAAATCGTAAAGTTATCCGATAAGGTGGTTATTGCAGGCGACATGAACTCAAAACATGTCTCCTGGAATAACATGGTTTCAAACCAATCCGGTGTCGAGCTTTACGATTTCGTCACAAGGACCAACGCTTGCATTTCCTTCCCGGATTCCCCGACCCACTACAGTTACAACACAGCTCAAAACCCCTCTACAATTGACATCGTACTAACAAGCAATACTTACGTACGAAACATAGAAACCCTGGACAAACTTAGTTCGGACCACCTCCCGGTGCAATTCGAACTAACATCACTAAAAATTCCTTTCCATCCTCCACGACAAATCAAAATTACAAACTGGAACAAACTTACTGACCAATTAAAAGACCTACCAATAAACACCAAAATCAGCACAAATGACGACATCGACCAAGCAATTACTGACTTAACAAAAAACATTACCAAAATTGTCCAGGACAACACCATAGTAAAAACACCCAAAAGTTTCAAGGTTGAACTACCGACAAACATCTTACAAAAAATTACGAATAAAAACAAACTTAGAAAAATCTATCAAAAACATAAATTTCCTACGCTCAAAACCCAAATAAATAAACTGACAAAAGACATAAACAAAGAAATCGGACTCATAAAACACAAAAGCTGGACGGACATGTTAGGAGACATCACCACAAAAAATATAAAAAAACTATGGCATTTAACCAAAGCGCTCAAAACTACTGACTCATTCACAATACCAACGTTACACACCCCCAGCGGCCTAAAAACCAGCAGCACGGCCAAAGCTAACACCATCGCCGACACTTATCTAAACCACCACAATCTCACAACACTCATTACTCATTCTACCACAGAAACAACAGTCAATCACAACATACATAAATTCAACAATGAAACATATCCCACCCCCCCTGAAGATCAAACCTCTCCTTTAGAAATCCAATTAACAATCCGAAAACTCAGAAACAAAGCTGCCGGTAACGACGGCATAGGAGCCTCACTTATTAAAAAATTCCCAAAAAAAGTCATACTTCAAATTTATTACATTCTTAATGCATGCCTTAAAAATCAGTACTTCCCAGTTTCCTGGAAACAAGCCACAGTCATCCCAATCCCCAAACCAGGAAAACTCAAAACCACTCCATCCAGTTACCGTCCAATCAGCCTCCTTCCCACCCCCTCCAAAATATTAGAAAAACTCATCCTACACCGCCTCCAAGAACACACAAATAAACATAACACAATCATCCCTGAACAATTTGGTTTCAGGGCTAAACACAGCACCGTTCTGCAGCTGGCAACACTCACACACAAAATCACTACTAATTATAACTTATATAAAACGACAACCCTAATGACTTTAGACCTTGAAAAAGCTTTTGACACAATTTAGCATGACGGACTCATTTACAAATTAATTAACAGTAACACAACCCCCCACCTGACTAAAATCATCTCCAACTTCCTATCAAACCGCTCTTTTAGAGTCAAAATTAAAGACACATTATCTGACCCCCATCCCATACCTGCCGGAGTGCCACAAGGCTCCATCCTTGCACCAACCTTATTTATCCATTACGTCAACGATATACCAAAACACAAAGACACAGAAATCAAACTTTACGCTGACGATACTGCAATTATGGCCACCTCCTTCAAAAAAAATCAAACCCTAAAATACCTGCAAAGACATCTCGACATTTTATGTACCTACTTCTCCGACTGGAAACTTAAACTTAACGAAGACAAAACCACCCTGACAACATTTTCTAAAAAACGCGACCGACTTACATGCGGCATCAAAATCAACAATACAAACGTCATCAGAACACCGACAGTTAAATACCTCGGACTGACACTTGACGAAGGACTTACTTACGCTACACACCTACAACTGACCGCCACCAAGGCCCACAAAGCGCTTCACGCATTATATCCACTCATCACGTTCAAAAGCAAACTTGATTTAAAATTACGACTACTCCTCTACAAATCTATGATCCGACCCATAGATGAGAGAGATAGTATAGATACTCAACTCCCACCTATTTTTGTGACCAAGTAATAGTTCATACCACCATCACCAACAGCGCTGCTAATCGCGCGATAAAATCGGCGGGAATTCAAATGTTGCATAATAAAATATGAATTGAAGATTTTGAATTAGTTGTGAATATTAGTGTATATTTTCCCAGTTTAATTTTTTTATTAAATTATAACCCGGAAAATTTACACTAATATTTACAACTATTCTCACCCTACCCACAAAATCTAAAAACAAAAACACCAGTTATTATTAATTCTGTTTATTAAGAAATAAATTTTATTTTTAATTATAATAAATTTTAAAAAAACAAATAAAAAATACAATAAATTAGGATTATTAACTTCTGAAAATATATATTAAAAACTCAAAAATTAAACAAGTTAAACAAACGATTGAAATTCTTAAGATCTTTAATATTTCAATACAGAATTTATCAGAATGTATTTCTGATGAAGATAGATACATAATGTTATTCATATGAATAACATTGTAACTCATTTTGCTTAGTTTTCAGGAGAGAAGTTTAAATATTTAATTTCTGTATTTTTTATATATTAAAAACTCAAAAATTAAACAAGTTAAACAAACAATTGAAATTCTTTAGATCTTTAATATTTCGATACAGAAGTTTTTAATACATAAAAAATACAGAAATTAAATCTTTAAACTGCTCTCCTGAACACTAAGCAAAATGAGTTACAATGTTATTCAAATGAATAACATTATGGAATAAGTTGCTTATCCTTCTTAATTTTTAATTTAGCTGACCTAGTTTTTGAAAATTTTATTCGAGCTTTTTCTTTAATGCAATCATTTATTCCCTCATCCCTACTATCCGCACCTTTTAAAATTTTATTTACATTTTTTACCCACATGTGTATGTAAAAGATTACAAACATCTCTACAAACACATCAAAAGTTTTATGCCTGTTGCATGTCAGAGTATTTGGTACTAGAACACACACATAAGACACCAAGTTGCTTTTAACATTTTTATAATGATTAATTTTTGGTAAAAAATAATGCAAGACATCGTTGCATTTTTTGAATAGTTTTAAAAAACTTGTATTCGGCCTTGTTAATGCTTTAGGGCTGTGTAATATTGGGAAATGACTATGTTTGTACGCCTATGAATATTTTAATTATTACCAAGATGCTTGTTGGGTTGCCTTAGTTTATGTTATACTTTTCCCGCTGTTTTGCTATGCAGTGAGGGTGGGGATCAAGTTTAAAATTTAGGAGATTGAAGGGATCTTACGCAAGTTAGAGGAAGTGAACAGGTCATTATTAGTTTTGCATTGGTCTCACGATCAGTGTCGATTGTAATTCTGGTAAGAACTTTTATAATTATAAATATTCGTTAATTTTATATAATATTTGTTTATGTCAAATCAGAACAGGTGTCTTATAATATTAATTTATTTCTTGTATTTTAAATTAGAGAAGATATCAAATTGCATATTTATTCAAGGGTTGAGTTTTGTTTGTTAAACAAATTAGGTAGAACTTTCTATTCATAAATGAGTCAATGGTTGAAGATAAAGTTGGGATAATTTCGAAGTAACAGATATTGATTATTTAATTAATAGATAAATGTAAATTTAAATCACACGTAAGAAAGGGTAATTTTATTATTTTGTCCAATAGGTAAACTTATTAATAATAATTGGGATGATTTGCTTTGATTTTAATGATTGCGTAATTTTGTATTATGTCGAAGGAACATGTATGTTGGTAGATTTTCTTAACTTTTGTTAGTAAGATACATTCTTGGGAATTACAAACAGAGCTTTATACCTGAAGTGGGTAACCATATGTCCTTCCGGTCATTTGGTGTTGCATGACCATACATTCTTTCTTTTGTCATTGCGGAATTTTGGGTTTTTACATCTTAAATTTCTGTTCACTGGTATGCTTTACCATCCCAGTTTAAATTTATCTAAATACAGGGTGTCTCATTTTACATATAATATTTTGGTTGTATGCACGTTGATTGCAATGGTGTTTCTTATTATGTTAATGATCACAAGTTAATCTTAGTATTAAAGGCCAGACAATTGCGATGAATATAATCAATTTTATAAGTTTAATTAAATTGAACATGATCGTAATTTCTATTTGAATATTTGTTTGTTATCCGTGCCAATAAAATCTAGAAGAATTGATGGCCCGCCGGCTTTACTTTTAACGTTAAATTTCCTTCTCTAGAAGCAAAGCACTCATCAGTTTACCCAGTCCGGGCAAGGGACCAAAAAATCCTTTAGCACCAACCGCCGATCCCTCCTTGGAAAATTTGAATCTAAATTACTATCATGACTTTGGTTTAATTGTGTCAAATTGGTAGAGGTATAAATTTTAACTTAGGTATGGGTTTTTGGTTACTATGAACTACGTATTTTAACTAGACATAACAGTACATAATGATTTACCTTGATTATCAAATATTGACCCTAAAATTTGAAGTCCTACATTTTATGAACTTACACATGTCCCAGTGTGAAACCAAAGGTTTTATTCACAGGTATTTAAATTCAGGGGAATTATATTGCACAATTTATTTATCATTGCTTCAGCCTCGATCCTCGAATCCAGATAAAATTGGAAATAAAAGATTTGACATGACCCAAATATATGTAGTTTTATTTGTGTTGCGAGTTTATGGTCGTCTCTCTTTTGGAGCGGTCATCTTTTTTGTTTCAGCTGTGTTAACAATTCTGTTTTGTACAACGGAAGAAAGAATGGGTTACTAGAGGGCGTTCGGTAGGTAATTACACAACGTGGTGGTCACAGCGATGGTCTCGTCGGCTATTTTCCCGTGTCATCGATGATGAGGTGTTGGCGCTAAATTCAAATTTAGAAAGTCGCATCTTACAATTTGGCGCCGCGACCAGGATTCCGATTTTGACAAATACAAGTTATGGTGATGAACGAGATTCCGACAAGTACATGTTGTAGTGTAGTAACTGAGGATGTCGATATGTACAAAACAACCGTTAACAGCTGGATACATTTTTTTACTGTGACGAATGATTTTGAGGACAAGGATACCATTTCGTTAATGTCTATCAAGGATGATGATGCTCAAATAAACTAGAGATGAGTATAAATTAGGGTGAATTATGCTAAGTTTGTTGTGTTTTAGGTATTTGTGTTTGAAATAAATTTAGCAAACATGTCAAAACAAGTTGGAAAAGGCAGTGGAAAGAAGGGGAGTAGTAGCCAGGAGTCACCTGACCTCACCATGATGCAGAAGATAGATTTGCTGATGGGAATGGTGACTGACCAAAAAAAGGAGATTGAGGAGATGAGGAAGAGGGAGACGGACTTGACAAACCTGATTAAAGAGATGAGAGGGGACAGGGACAGTAGTAGAGCAAGGTCGGAGGATGATGTGCCGGTGAGTTCTGTTGTAGTAAATATGGGTAGTAATGCAGGGAATTCGGAAATAGATGATGGGGTTAACGGGGAACAAGTAGGTGAGAATAATGATGTGATTGAGAAAGAAAATACTTCAGGTATAGGTTGGAAGGAACTAGCTTTGGGGTACATGGCTTCACCATACAATTTGATAACAATCGCAAAACCAAGTTTTAAAGGGGGAATAGAGAACCCATGTTTATTTTTGGAGAGATTTGAGGAATTTTGGGGTAAACGAAGAATAGTCGGGGATAATAAGTTGCTTGCAGTGTTGTCTACGATGAAGCAGGGTGCAGAGGTGTGGGCGAAGATAAATAGAAGAAACTGGAATGGGTACGATGAGTTCAAAACCGATTTCCTGAGATATTTCTGGAGTCTCGAGAAACAAATGAATTGTTTAAAACGCGTGATGGGCATGCAGTTTGACCACCGGAAGTCGTTAAGTATGAGTGCATATTTCGGAATGCAGGTAGCAGAAATTAGGACAATCAAGATGATCAATACTGATGAAGTGGGAATAGATACGATCATGAAACAATTCCCGAGGGAAATACGTACAGCCTGGCGCGTGAGTCAGAGAAAAACCACTGAAGAGGCACTGGAACTATTGACACAAGAAGAAGAGGAAGAAAGGAAAGAACGACAAAAGCAATTCAACCAACGACCCAGACAGACAACGCATAACCATCGTAACATTCGACAGTTGATGGCGATCGAGAATACGAATGATGACAGCCAGAGAGTACAGGTTAACTATTCGGGAAACGATTAGGAACTGTGCCGCAAAGGGTTGCCCAGTTTGTAGAAGAAGAAATCCCTTTACCATTCCGATTTAAAGAATTTATTGAAGAAGGTGCGTTGGTAAAGTTCCAGAATGGGAACCAACAACAATTTGAAAATTTCGGCAAAATTTTAGAACAACCCCAATTGAGTAATCGCGAACTTAGGAGTAAATACGGCAAGGGTTTTAATATTTTAGCTAAGCAAGGGTGGAAAGTTAGGAAATGTTTAGGTAAACGAAATGTGGGAATTAAAAATGCGTTGTCGATGTGTGAGAATGGGGAAAATTATGCTAAGGGCTTACCGCATATTGTTTTAAATTGTCAGGGTATTAAACTTTTTGCGTTATTAGATAGTGGGTGTGAGCTAACGTGTATCGAGGAGTCGTATTTTAATGAGATTAGGTCAAAGGGAAACTTGTCAGTTTTACCAGTTACGTGTACACAACTTAGGACAGCTACGGGCCAGCAAAGTCAACGGATTAGAGTTCAGGCTTTGTTAGAATTTAATATTGAGGGAGTTCAAGGGAGTTCATTTCAGGTAGCACTTGTTGTTAAGGGATTAATTAGACCGGTAATTTTGGGGGTTGATTGGATAGACCAGGTAAAGGGTATTCTAAATTTTGACGATGGGTATTATTATTTAGAATTAGAAAGGAAAAGGCAGAGAGTTAAATTTATAACCGAAATTGTTGAGAAGAGGGATGTTGAAGTCAATGTTATAGGAGTCACTTTAGGTAATTCAATTAGTATTAACAGTAGAAGTGGGGTAATGAAAGGGGTAGTCACTGAAAGTACATTAAAAAGTAAGGTATTGGAGTCAAAATTAGATGATGTGGGGACGGCACGATTAGTAAAATTATTATTAGAATTTCAATCGAGTTTTAGTAGTATTCCAGGGCGTACAACGAAATACACACATGTTATACACATGCACGACGAAACACCTTTTGTTAGGAAACCGTATCCGATTCAACATCAACTACGACCCGAGGTTAGGAAGACCATAGATGAAATGTTAGAGATGGGTGTTATAAAAAGGGAAGCATCTGATTTTGCGAGTCCGATGACAGTAGTAAGGAAGAAAGACGGTGGCGTACGGATATGTTTAGATGCAAGATGGCTAAACCAACAGATGATTGCCGATACTGAAGCACCCCGAACACCGGAAGATATTTTCCAATCTTTTAAAAGGGTGAGATTTATGACGACGATAGACCTCAGATCTTCGTTTTGGCAAATTCCCTTAGATGCAAAGAGTACAAGATACACGGCATTTCTCTTCGAGGGAAAATCATACACATATCAGGTGCTGCCATTTGGTTTGAAAACTTCGGTAGGGACATTCACAAGAGCGATGGATGTTATTCTAGGTCCAGAAGTGAGAGAGTTCACTATTAACTATATAGATGATTTGTTGATTGTATCAGAAAGTTTTAGTGAACATTTAGAACATATTAGAATGGTTCTTCAAAGAATTGCAGATGCAGGAATGACCATTAATATCGAAAAAACATGTTTCTTTAAAGAAGAGGTTAAATTTCTAGGACACATTTTATCAACGAAAGGTGTAACGACAGATCCCGAGAAAATTGCATCGATTCAAAATTTTCCACAGCCACATAATGTAAAGACTTTACGTGGATTTTTGGGTTTGTGTAATTACTACAGAAGGTTTGCAGCTAGATATAGTAATGCCACTACGCCGCTTACATGGTTACTGAGAAAGGATAGTAAATGGAGTTGGGGAGAGAAAGAGCAAAGAGCTTTTGAGGAAATAAAGGAATTATTTCTAAAAACGGTGATGTTGAGGTTTCCAGATTATTCCAAGGTATTTTATCTTCAAACGGACGCGTCGAACTTGGCTTTAGGGGCGGTAATTTATCAGATTTTAGATGATGGGGTAGAACATGGGGTACTAGGGTTTGCAAGTAGGATTTTACATGGGCCGGAATTAGCTTATACGGTTACAGAGAAGGAATTATTAGCAATTATTTTCGGTTTACAGAAATTTAGGACTATTTTGTTGGGATATAAAGTAATTATTAGGACGGATCATTATGCATTAAAATTTCTTAAGCAGTGTAAGTTATTGAATGATAGGTTAACAAGATGGTCACTAACTTTGAGTGAATTTGATTTTGAGATTGAGCATGTCAAGGGGTGTAATAATGTAGTACCCGATATACTTTCTAGATTTCCAGTTTCAGGGAGTTCACATTTAGTTGGGTTTAAGAATCAGCCAATTGTAGCTTGTGTTGAGAAGTCATCTGATTTAGCTTTATTTGAAGTTGATAGTTGGGGAGAATTAGAATTTTCTTTTAAGAGTTTGAGGGAAGCGCAACTTGCAGATAAGCATATAGGGCCTATTTTCATGAGTCTGTTGAATGGGGACGCGGATGTAAAGAATAAAGATTATGGTATAATTGGGGAAATTTTGGTTTATAGGTGTGAAAATGATTTAGGGAGTAAATTAGTGGTGCCAGAGATATTTGCAGAACAGGTAATAGAAAATGTTCATCAACTATTTGGTCATTTTGGTATTACTAAGATTGTACAAGTTTTGAGGAAGCAGTTTCATTTTAGGAAGATGTACGACAAGGTTAAAAGATTAGTTAGGTCATGCGATATTTGTCAGAAGGTTAAACATCCTAAGCGAAAGTTAGTTGGGACAATGCATCCGGTTATAGCAGAGAATGTGGGAGACTTAGTTACGGTAGATTATTATGGACCATTACCTGTTAGTAAGGGGAAAGTAGTGTACATTTTTGTTGTTATCGATTCATTTTCGAAGTTTGTTAAGTTGTATCCATTAAGACGTGCTAGAGCACAAGAGTCAGCGTTGAAGATAGTTAGAGATTTTTCAAAATTCATAAAACCCAAAGTAATTCTTAGCGATCATGGAACCCAATTTATGTCACAGAAATGGAAGCAAATTCTAGAGTTGCATGGTATACGTCATACGTTTTCATCAATACGTCACCCAGGTTCGAATCCTACTGAAAGAGTAATGCGTGAGTTAGGTAGACTTTTTAGGACATATTGTCAAACGTCACATTCTGGGTGGGCTAATCACTTACAGAACATCGAAACACTGTTCAACGTAACACCACACAGGTCAACTGGGTTTTCACCATTCGAGGTTTTACATGGGCAGAATCCTCCGAACAATTTGTCTAGGTTAGTGGGGAGGTTTATTCCAAGGGAGATGGGGAAAACGGTAGATCAGATTAGATGTGAAGCTAGGGAAAATTTGATTAAAGCGGGAGAAGAAAGGAAGAAGTATTTCAAGACCTACAATGATGAGTTAGAGATTGGTGATTTAGTTTTGTTGAGGGAGAGTCCGATTTCTGAGGCAGCTTACCATATTGTTGGGAAATTTTGTAGCTTATATTCAGGGCCTTACAAAGTTGCACACCGACCACATCCAAACGTGTATACAATTAATTATGAGGATGGTAGTTTCAAGGGGAATTATAATATCAATAATTTGAAGTTTTATTATAGTAGGTTAGGAATTATATAAATATGATATATGAGTTTGTTAGTCAAGTTAAGGATGAGAGGTTTAAGTTTATTGGTATGGTAGGAGATGTTATATTTGAGGACGAGATACTGCTGGGGTTTGTTTTAGTGACGTAGCCTGAGATTACAAGGCGACGACATGGACAATTTGGTATCGATGTTTGAAATAACAAGACAGAAATAAAGAAAGAAGGACAAGGTAGAAAAGAGTAGTAAGGAGGTTCTTTTGCATGAGTATATTATTTAATTGTGGTTTTGGTTTAAGATTTTAGGGTAAGGTTGGTTTTATCTTTGAAATTTTGTTTGTTTCATAGTATTATTTGTAAATGGTACCATATACATATGTTTAATTTTAGTAATATTGATAGTGGTAGTTAAATTTAAGTGGTGTTAGTAATTTTAGTTTAATTTGCTTTATGTTCATGTTGGTTATCGACTTTGTTAAGAATTTTGTTAGAATGAAAAGATGGTATGTCAACAATTGGTTCTAAGGCGAATGTTTTGGTAGTTTTGATTCGTCTAACTGCTATTTAGTTTCATATTTTAATTTTGAGGTGATGGCATCATAGTTATGCTCAATTTTTTTTTAATTTAATTATATTTCATATTTGCTTACTTATACTAAATGGTGGTTGCCTTCTGCTATGAACTATCTACATAAGGTGAAAGACTGAGGCAATGTTATGATTTGTAGTGTAAATTGGGGAATCTAGTTAGTACAATTTGTTTGGGTAAAGTTGGGAAAGAAGGTGGTGTTGGTAATCAGAAAAGCTTTCTGTTAGTACACTTCGTGCACAAACATAAAACTTTGGGGACGAATCTGTAATATTGGGAAATGACTATGTTTGTACGCCTATGAATATTTTAATTATTACCAAGATGCTTGTTGGGTTGCCTTAGTTTATGTTATACTTTTCCCGCTGTTTTGCTATGCAGTGAGGGTGGGGATCAAGTTTAAAATTTAGGAGATTGAAGGGATCTTACGCAAGTTAGAGGAAGTGAACAGGTCATTATTAGTTTTGCATTGGTCTCACGATCAGTGTCGATTGTAATTCTGGTAAGAACTTTTATAATTATAAATATTCGTTAATTTTATATAATATTTGTTTATGTCAAATCAGAACAGGTGTCTTATAATATTAATTTATTTCTTGTATTTTAAATTAGAGAAGATATCAAATTGCATATTTATTCAAGGGTTGAGTTTTGTTTGTTAAACAAATTAGGTAGAACTTTCTATTCATAAATGAGTCAATGGTTGAAGATAAAGTTGGGATAATTTCGAAGTAACAGATATTGATTATTTAATTAATAGATAAATGTAAATTTAAATCACACGTAAGAAAGGGTAATTTTATTATTTTGTCCAATAGGTAAACTTATTAATAATAATTGGGATGATTTGCTTTGATTTTAATGATTGCGTAATTTTGTATTATGTCGAAGGAACATGTATGTTGGTAGATTTTCTTAACTTTTGTTAGTAAGATACATTCTTGGGAATTACAAACAGAGCTTTATACCTGAAGTGGGTAACCATATGTCCTTCCGGTCATTTGGTGTTGCATGACCATACATTCTTTCTTTTGTCATTGCGGAATTTTGGGTTTTTACATCTTAAATTTCTGTTCACTGGTATGCTTTACCATCCCAGTTTAAATTTATCTAAATACAGGGTGTCTCATTTTACATATAATATTTTGGTTGTATGCACGTTGATTGCAATGGTGTTTCTTATTATGTTAATGATCACAAGTTAATCTTAGTATTAAAGGCCAGACAATTGCGATGAATATAATCAATTTTATAAGTTTAATTAAATTGAACATGATCGTAATTTCTATTTGAATATTTGTTTGTTATCCGTGCCAATAAAATCTAGAAGAATTGATGGCCCGCCGGCTTTACTTTTAACGTTAAATTTCCTTCTCTAGAAGCAAAGCACTCATCAGTTTACCCAGTCCGGGCAAGGGACCAAAAAATCCTTTAGCACCAACCGCCGATCCCTCCTTGGAAAATTTGAATCTAAATTACTATCATGACTTTGGTTTAATTGTGTCAAATTGGTAGAGGTATAAATTTTAACTTAGGTATGGGTTTTTGGTTACTATGAACTACGTATTTTAACTAGACATAACAGTACATAATGATTTACCTTGATTATCAAATATTGACCCTAAAATTTGAAGTCCTACATTTTATGAACTTACACATGTCCCAGTGTGAAACCAAAGGTTTTATTCACAGGTATTTAAATTCAGGGGAATTATATTGCACAATTTATTTATCATTGCTTCAGCCTCGATCCTCGAATCCAGATAAAATTGGAAATAAAAGATTTGACATGACCCAAATATATGTAGTTTTATTTGTGTTGCGAGTTTATGGTCGTCTCTCTTTTGGAGCGGTCATCTTTTTTGTTTCAGCTGTGTTAACAATTCTGTTTTGTACAACGGAAGAAAGAATGGGTTACTAGAGGGCGTTCGGTAGGTAATTACACAACGTGGTGGTCACAGCGATGGTCTCGTCGGCTATTTTCCCGTGTCATCGATGATGAGGTGTTGGCGCTAAATTCAAATTTAGAAAGTCGCATCTTACAGCTGTATGCCCTAGCTTCTAAAATTGGAAAAAAATCTGCCTCTGACGTTTTCAGCATATCTCTTTTGCATTTCTCACAACTACCAATTTCTTTAAACATTTTTCTAGCCATATAGCCTGCAAGGTAGGGGTGTGCATTCACGACATTCCAATCAGTAGTGAAAGTAAAATCATGGTGTGGTGGAATTGGAATTAATTCAGGTGCCGAATCGTTATTGCCTGGTGTTGCATCTGATGTAAGAAAACTCTTCAAGGCGTTTAACGATCCAGCACTGTCATCTTCTTCACAATTCGCACCCGGTGAATGACTTGACATATAATTTGAAATAATTAATGACGTGAACGACGCGACGTTACAAAAAAATGGCAGGTTGGATTTATGTTGCGAGCTCCCTGACTCCTAATGCAGGCAAAAAAATTTTCAAGAGGATCTTGATTAATATTTCTTAATGAAAGAAATTTAAAACCAATTTGACTTTCCACCTTCCACAAATAGCGAAATGTCTGAAAATTAAAGCAAAAGTTAGTAAAATAAAATGTTAAAATGGCGAAGCAAAATGATTATACCTTAATAGTAGATATCCAATTTCTCACCGTAGGAGGTACATGTTGTTTGGTTCCTTTTTGGAAACGAACGCTATTTAAAATTTTGATTGCCTCTTTCCAAAATTCGTGATGAGGTGAAGTCCTGGTAACAGCAACCCTTAGATATTTTCCTTCAGAATGTCGTATGCTTGTCCCATTTACAGAATCAAACAATTTATCAAAAAACAACAAAAATTCTGCAGTGCCTAGTGCGTTTGATGATAATGTGGAAAGTCCTAAAACAAAATTGTACAATATCATAAATGAATATAAATTACAAAATAAAGTCTTACCTAATTTTGCAACACCACGCATAGTTGCAGAAACACGTTGCGATAATACTTGGGCTGCCAACTTGACTTTCATTTTTTTAATCTTGTGTTTATATATATGTTGATCGGTTAACTTATTTAGCATTTTAGTATCAAAATCTCCAACATCGAATTCATAAATGCCGACAATATCTGACCAAGATGCAACTGCCATTTCACCAGTGGAAGACATAAAATTGACACTGGTATCGATAAAATTATTTCTAATGCATTTTAACAAATGGGGAGGGTCGTAGATATGGAGAATTTCTTCGTTGCCTATTAGGTAACCAAGAAATCTATTTTCAATTCCTTCGCGAGCGTGTTTTTCATTGGTATCCTCCATTAAACGTACTATAGCAGCAGTATTTACCTGTGCCTGATCAGATATAGTGCATACGACATGCAGGCCAATATCTTGAAGTGCCCGTATTACATTTGTTAATTCAATTTTTAACTGAATAACTGACATTCCCCCTTCTGTGAAATAGTATGCCACAGGTTGCTTCCATTTGCGACGAATGCCACGAGCCATGAATACCATCGCATGGTCGGCAAATTTTGCTGTTTTACCACCAACGTCTTCAAACCCTTCAATCGAATCATCTCTACTATTATAATATAAAGATGGCTCTATACTCATTTCATCAAATATAACGGTACAATGACGATCAAGTACGTGCAACTTTTCAACAGAAATTGCCAGGGATTCCAAAATTGCATAATTAATTCCAGTTTTAAAATTAATTTTATGCAACAAATTTAACAAAGTTGCTCTTGATGGCAATGCAAAAATTTTTTTTCAGTAATCTATATCCAGCTGCACTTTGTTTCATTAATGATAGTGCCAACACCTTATCGTCCAATGAGTATCTACGACCACGACAACTTTTCTTCTGCATATTGAGTTGACTGATTAAAAATTTCGCTGTGGTGCTGTTTACATTGTTCAGTAACTTCGAATCTTCAGTAAAATTAATGGCCCTTCCAATGTTCCTTTTGTTGTTTTTCCTTAAACTCTTTATTTTCTTATTTAGACTTGATGCTACGTAAAACAATTTCTTAGCTTTTGGTGAAAGATTCGAGACTCGACTAACGTTCACGTGTCGGAGAAGACCAGTTCCTAAAAAACAATATATTAATTCGTTATCAAATTGTCTTAACAAACTTTTACAATCAAAGCACGGAGCAATGAGTAAGTCGCTTACAGAGTAAAGGCAATAAAGTCTCCTATAATAATAATTGTTATAAAACTTACTTTTTATTGGAGTACATGGTATTACTGCTTTGTTATCAATATTTGGAACAATATTATCAGGATCGGGAACAATATTATCAGGATCGAGAACATTATCAGGATCAGGAATGTCAGGATTAACAACAGTAACGTCACGAGAGGAACCAGCGATTACTTTGGTAATAACTTCTATAAAAATTAAATTAATAAATTTAACTTACCACATATAAAATTTATTATTTATTTTATACTTATATAAAAGTAATACTATACCTAAAGAATTCAAAAAAATGGTGGGTACTGCATCTACTTTTAAATTACTTCTGGTATTAGCGTCGGCCAAAAATTTGCTATCATCGCTGAAATGAACATCACAAACAACGTAATTCCTCCTCTTCTCATATATAATATCTTTTTGAACTGCAGCAGTCCATTTCTTAAAAATCTTAAATAAAAAAAAAATTTATTAAAAATAGTTGACAAATAGTTTTAAAAGAATGACATTTATCAAGTATTATCAATATACATACCTCTAAGTTTTTAGGAAAAATGTGAGTTTTCACAATTCCACTCGAGGAATTCTTACAACCTCTAATAACACATCTGCAAACCATCGTTATAAGCTTAATAATTCACACAGGAATATTAATAATTAACAAAGGAAACAATAATTAATAATAATCAATAGATACCCGTGGATATGGTAATATTTAATTAGCACTCTAAATCCTTTTTTAAATTTAAAATTATATTTTTTATTCGCAACAGCGCCATCCCTGGACGATGGTATAAACTATCCCCCCCGCACGGATGGTGGTACGACGTCCCTCGCCTAGAGTTGAATATCTATACTATCTCTATCATCTATGATCCGACCCATCATGACATATGCCGCACCCATCTGGAGCAATGCATCAAATGCCAACGTAAACAAACTACAGACGATACAAAACAAAGCACTCCGGATCATCACCGGACTGCCCCGACATACGGACACCTACCTACTCCACGAACAAGTAAATGCCCCTACAATTAAATACTTAACCTACAATTACGCTTACGACTTTTTTCATTACAAGATCAGACTTAACCCCACAACAAAACATATAACCAAATTCACCAAGTCCACTGCTCCTTTTCGGATAAAACACAAACTCCTACATCAAACTATTCTGTAAATACATTTTTCTTAACGACTCTATTTCCCTTTGTACATATACCCCCCCCCCCCCTATTCTTTTATTTTCTCCTTAATTTTATTTAAAAGCACAATAAGCCACAATCCGCTGGGTTTTTGCATCTTTTTGCCCAGGTAAAACCATTCCAACATAAAGAAGACAAGCCTACCACTACAACCGATTCCGATGCATCGCAAGATAGGAGCGGAATTAATTTTTTCACTAATATTTTTCTATGTTTTATGACTTTATACTTTTATACTTTTATACTTTACTTTACTTCTCGCGTTTCACAAAAAAATGTTTGCAAAGGATTTCGAAAGCTGCGGTTTAAATAATATAGCTGATTTACACCAAAACTTTTTACATAAATTTACTACAAAATTGAGCAAAAAGAAGAAAATAAATTTAAAAACTGCGATTAATTGTAATAAAATAGTGGAAATATATAGCTAGTACATTGATAACATAGGCACCGGAATAGGGGGGCAAAGCAGGGCACTTGCCCCCCCCCCTGGAAACTTGAATTTTTTATTTCTACCTAGCTAGCTCTCGTAAAATATTAGAATTTTTCTTTAAAATCATAAAGCGTAACAGAATTGAATACTTTGCCCCCCTCTATATTTGACTCTTCCGGCGCCACTGATTGATAATATCTATTCTATAATATTATAGAGTACGAGTACGAACCCAGTCGGACACGAATTTGGCCAAAAAAATATGTAACAGAATTTTTATTTTTTGGATAAATATTTATTATAAACTAACGTTTCAAAATATTTCTGCATCCTTTTAAGTATCTGGTGGTTCGTCACAGGTTCCATCCACGAAACCCTCAAGGTTCTTTGGTATAGCCAAGTATTATCACAAATAACGTGCTTATTGATTTTATATACATAGTATATCACAGTTTGTACTTATTTTAATACGATGGCTAATATGTTAATGATTAATTCTTTCATGTTTCTTATTTTTGTCGGTAATCGTATCAGTATTTATAATTGAAATGGTAGTAAGAAAATTCTAGAGAATCCAAGTCAAAATATTCGCCTAGTGTTTTAAACAGCAATCATGCCAAATTATATTACATCATGCCGGACAGGGGTGAGTTCCACCGATGGTCAGTTTTTAGTTCTTTTTTTTTTGCTAAGCTGCCGAGGGTAAACATGTAAGTTCCACCGTTGGTAACTTAAAGTATTACTGGATTGTAGTTTGTAGTTCTCACAAATGGTGTATTTTAGAGTGCCGAGATTTGCAATAGTAAACTCACTAAAAAAATCCCCCTAGGGTTACCGAACTCAAAAATTGCCGAACTCGAAACTTGGGATCCGAGATTTGACAATGGCAAGGAAGTTTAAACTTTGCTCTTTCAAAATATTTAATGGTTTTATATCGTACTTTTGAAGGAAAAAAGCGTAGAAGATCGAAGGTAACCGCACGGCTACAAGTGACTTAAGCCGGCTCGGCCCACTAAAACACACTACTGTTTACTTAAAAGTAAAATAATAGCTTTGATCGCCTTTACTTAATTGACTATCAGTGGAATTTACATGTAAGAAAATAGTGAGCTAATACCGACCGGTGGAACTTCCATGTAGGATTAATAAAGATTTACCTTTTACTTACTAGAACCATTCTAGAACTTACAATCGCCCATCATTGGATATTCAACTCAATGGGGCATCACTTCAATTATAAATTTTCATAATTTATGTTTTACGATTTTGGGGCATATTTAACTGCATCATAATAAATTTTATCAAGTTAAATTTGGTCATGAAACCAACTTTATTTTTTCAATTTCAAATTTTCTAAAATTTAAACAAAAAACTTCAAAAAAATTAAAAATCGGTAGATAATAAACGTTTAAACCCAGAAAATTGATGGTTTAAAAAATGGCTTATTTTAAACCATAGAAACTCGGCTTAAATGTTTATGAAACATAAAAATTAATAATTACTGTAAACTTATTTTAATCCTAGATTTCCTAAAATTACCGCATGTCGCTGCAATCTATTTTCATATTTAACCGAACTATTTAGTTATAAAGTTGGCGAAATAACCGACATCTCGGTTTAAAAACATGCCTTAAATGTGTTTTTGAAACCCAAAATTGCTGTAAACGGAGTTTATATCCAGGATTATTTATTTGGATTATTTCAAGTGTTTTATGAAACGCATTTGATATGTAAGCGTAGTTTAAAGTTTAAACCACTCAAAAAATACTTTATGAAACCGGGCATTAGGGTCGTATTCACTAACTCTTATGCTTCGTACACAAATGCGAACACGAACGCCGAACCGATCGGAAGTCGCGTTCGCGAGCGGTTTTCGCGAACAGAGCTCCGAACATTTTCAACGAACACCACTTGTTAATGGAAGTTACTCACTTTTGCTTTATTATTTTATAGTATTTTCTACCGTAGGTCAGTAATATTAAACAGACTGTTTCATAATATGTGTTATTATTTCTTAGACAACACTAGTATAATGTTATAAGCTTTAAAATATTAGAACAAACTGACCTCCACGATTTTCTCAAAAACACTAAGATACAGATAAAAATTTGAATGCAAAAATTTGTATAATATCGTCATGGACCGACGCACGTTCTATGTTCAACATTGCATGTTAGTAGTTTTCAAATGAATCAAATATTTTTTCAAAAGGAATCAAAGTTATATTTTTTAAATTGGGATAAACATTTTTGTTATCGTATTGGATAACGGTATAAATTAAACGGTAAAAAATAATTAAAATTAATTACTTTTCAAAAAAAAATTGTCATAATGAAGAAATTCATTGTTTTATTTTTATTGCACAAATCCATGACCTACAGAACTTCGTTGTCTTGAGTAGGTAAGTTATGAATTAAAAAAGGTTTAACATTTTTTCTTGAGAAAAAGGAAATCTTATTATTAATTTCAAAATCAAATGTTACGAATTTTTCCATGATACAATAATTAAATGAACCATTGCAGTATTTCTGGATACGAAATATTAATTTAATGACAAAAATCGCAAACTGCACTAAGAATTGTTCAGATTTATTCGATTTAATAAAAGCTATGATAATTAAAAGGAATTGTTTCTGAAATCTTTCACACCTGTTTCAATTTGTCAAAAGAAGTGAGGAGATAACTATTTTGGATTGAATTTTATCAAAGACGTAAATTCATCTTATCCAACTTATATTTTGCAATCAACAAAGATCTGACGTCAAATAAGTTTCAAGATCTACAGAAATTTTTATGTGCATTTTCGGAATGCCAATTATAATAATAATTAATAATTGAGGTGAATGAAATATTGAAAATTTTCAATTTGCACACTGCTGTAAATTTTCGTTACCTTCATTAAGCATAAAAAGAATAATGTAGCTACCATAAAAAATATGCCTACGCATAAAATAATAATGTGTATCTACATTCAAAGAAAAGTACCCAAACAACTAATTCTTTGTATTTTTAAATTTAATTTAAAACTTGAACAAAAAATCTCAGCAATCTCTTTGAATGTTCGTCGAAATACCGACATGAGATGGATCGTTGAAAATGCTCGCCGAAATGCAGATTGTTATTGTAAGCGCGATAAAATATGAATGAACCTGACGTCACCTTTCTCGAGTAGTGTTCGGTTCGGCGTTCTAAGCGTCAATGTGTACGTATCTTTTTGAGTGCTCGCTGAAATTTGTTGCAGACTTATGTTGAAAATTCGCCAAAATGCTTGTCGAAATGCCGTCATATCCGTTCGGTTCGTTACTTTGCGCGCCTGTGTGTACAAGGCATTAAAGGATCTTAACGGAAAGGATGCCTTTACGTAAAGGCAAAACCTATTCTGTAATAACAAATGATCCTTTAGTTAAAGGCTGTCCTTTAAGATCGATCTTTACGAAACGTCAAATGTAAAATATTTATAGGTTATTTTTGAAATGAACCAATGAGAACAGATGTTGGAAGAAGGAACATAATATTTTATATTTTCTAATATGTATGTAAACTGACCTTTAGGTTGATACCAACCTTCTGTGATAAATCAATTGTACGTGTGAAATGTAACCACACTTTTTGTACCTTCAGTACTGCTGTTACACTTGGGGGCTTATTCTGTAACTTTTGAGATATCTCTTTTGCAGTCTCGCTATCTCTTTTTCTATATTTTCAAGTTCTATGATGTCGATTTGAGATAATATCACTTTTGGTTTTTTCCGTATTCTATAACTTTGAGACAGTGCACTTTTGGTAGTGGGGGCTTGATTTGACACAACGTCTCTCTTTTGAACTGTCATTTTTAAAATCTGGAGTTTTGACTGTACTAAAAATGCTTTTTTAGTACAGGCCCGCTAAAAGTTCTATCTCAAATATGAGCCTTTTACTACGATAATTTGAGACACCTACGTAGGTCTCTCTTTTAAAAGAGATAGTACTTTTTTCAAATTTGTTCACTATTTTTACATTATTTTACATCCTTTGAGGTTATTTTAATGGTTAAAATACAGATTATTGTAAAAGTTTGAGTAATAATATTAATTTAATTTATATATTATAAAAAATAAATTGCGCCAAAATATAATATTTTTTCAAATTAAATAATTTTATATAATTGATAAGTCCAAATTTCTTTTATTAACTTTTTAATAAAAATAAAATATGAAAATTTATATCTTTTTGATAAATAAATTAATTAATTTAATTTGTATATTTTTTAAGTCGATTTTAATTATAACTTCACATGTTAAATGAATTAAAATATACGTAAATAAATAATTTAATTAATAATCATACTTTATCAACATTTTCATAATAACTATGTATGCTTTCTCTGAAAATTTTGAAGTTACCTACAGTATTTTTGTAATATTTTTGGCATGAGAATTTATATATTGTTTCGTAAATAATAAAACATCCTAATACCTAAAGTTAAAAAACAACACGAAAGCACAAAAAAATTTTTAATTTATTTATACTTATAAAAATTTTTAAAATTTAAAAATATATTATGTTTAATATTTTTTTATTTTTTATAAAAAAATCTGGATTACAAAATTAGTTACAGTGACTAACAAAAATATTCGAACACTCCTATGTTACCAAGGTAAATTGAACATTTTGAAGCAATTTTTTGTCATATAGAAATTAATTTTAGAGCAAAACTTTCTGGATATTTTTTGTTGAAAATTCCAT
Source organism: Cantharis lateralis (assembly GCA_963170105.1). Taxonomy (NCBI): domain Eukaryota; kingdom Metazoa; phylum Arthropoda; class Insecta; order Coleoptera; family Cantharidae; genus Cantharis; species Cantharis lateralis. The sequence continues at coordinate 20,798,540 of OY720629.1, forward strand.
TGCCTTCAATTTTTTTTATATACATTTTTCTATTTTGTCGCGCCGTTTCTGACTGACATCGACTTAAACAAGACTCTGTAAAATGCAAAAAATATTGTCATCTATTTGTAACATTTATTTTGTACCAATTGGTATATAAAAGTGAAAATTTTGATTTGGAATGATTCCCCCTTCCAAAATTATTTCGTTTTGATAAGCGCTACGATTTTGCGCAGGCGGTGAAGAGGCAGACTTTTTCACTTTGAGTCCATTCTTTGTTGTGTTGACATATTGCCAATCAGGAAACTTTAGTGTTAACTACAAATATTTGGTTTCCTTAAGAACCGAACATCAGGTAAGGGTCATCCTGGTTTTAGTTTTGATAGGAGTTATTTATTTTCTGTTTTGAACATCAGGTTCTCAATAGGAGAATTAAAAGAGTTGAGTTGAAGATTCAAGACGGTCGTTTCAAAAGTTTTATGGTTTTCCAATTGGTTCATCGGGCTGTATACTTTTTGTTTTGGAGGAACCATTTTATCCAAAAGTTCTTTCTATCATCGAGAGGAGACATATCTATCAATTTTGGGAATATCCTATCAATCCAGGTTCATACCGACACGACGCCAGATGGAATCATAAGTTCGTATAATTGGTTTTTTTGTTATGCGCAAATTAAATTGGATGTTGTTTGTCGCACCGGAAAAATTTGTCAAGCCATCTTTGGGGAGGGGTGAAGAATCATTTTTTTGTGTTGCAAAAATTATTTAAATATTAATATCTATGTAGATAAGTTGGGTTCGATTTAACAGGAACGATTGGGGAAAATTGTTTTCATTCAAAGAAAAATTTGTTAAGATTAATGCAAACCTGCCAGGCACATAGCTATCTGCGCGCTGGGTAAATTTAATAATTTGTTCTTAAAATATTAATTTGGTGTATTACACAATTCAACCTGCAAATGTCCCCGCCTGTTGAAGCAAATTTGATTTATTTGAATAAATTTATATTTATAGTCCTATCTGACTTCAGGATTATTATTTCTGTTTTAAAATTTTTTAGGGCCGGTTGTACCAACGAAGTTCAACGATGAACTTCAGTTCTACTCCTTAGTTCAAGAAAATGCCGTTGTACCAACGTCGTTCAAATTAGATCTATAGATCAAGCGGCGATCACGAAATACCACCAATTTCGACCGTTCAACGCAAGTTCAACTTGAACGAGGGTTACTTGACATGCGCATAAGTTAAAATAAGTAATTATGTCGGGTGTAGAGGACGCGTTAAATGAGTTTACAGACGACGAAGACTTTTTGGATTTATATGGATTAGTTGCTTTTCCTCGAAATGTTCAAACATTCAGGGAAAGAACTAACAATTTTATTAAATGGGATGACAACGAATTTCGACAAAGATTTCGCCTTTCGAAAGAAGTTGTCAGTTTCCTTATAGAAGAAATTTCTGATTCTATAAGATCTACAACTAATAAGTAGGTCAAGTAAAATCAAGGTTGTCTAATAAAGTCAGTGGCGCCGTTTTAAAATAAATAATTAGGCAACCAAATTAAAGTGTTACCTCGATACATCCATTCTTCAAGAACCCGCGACTCGCTCTCCCATAAACAATCAGAGCTACCGGCCGGCATAGAGTTTACCAGAGGATAAGCAAAATAAAAAAAAAATACCTTTTGTGATTTTTTTGGTAATATATTATCTTGGAAACGGTTTGATAAATTAGAAAAATGTATATAAACAAAAATGTAGAGAATACAATTTATAAGAAAAACATGTCTATTCATTTTTTTATTTCGTTGCACCGTTTCCGAGATATAGACGACAATAATTTTTGTATTTTACAGAGTCATGTTTAAGTCGCCATCAATCAGAAATGACGAGACAAAATAGAAAAATGTATAGAAACAAAATTAAAGGCAATAAAATTTGTAACAAAAACTATCTAAAAAGTTATTTTGTAAAACTGATCAACTTCGCTGATATGAAAAGGTTGAAAAATGGAATGGCAACAGGCGTTGGTTTTGACAGTAATAAAGAAGAAATCAAGTGTATTGCATGTTGTCAAGGCAAGCAGACTAGAAATACTTTTAAGAAATCGGAAAGTAGATCAAAAGCAATGTTGGAATTAATCCATTCCGATTTATGTGGACCAATGGAAACAATTTCAAATGGCGGTGCGAAATACTTTCTCACCTTAATTGATGACTTTTCAAGAAAAGTATTTGTTTATTTTTTGAAAACAAAGGAACAAGTTTTCCTTACATTTCAAAATTTCAAAAATTTAGTTGAGACACAAACTGGAAACAGGATTAAAGTGTTACGCACAGATAATGGCACGGAATACTGCAACGAGAGGTTTAACAAGTTACTGCAGAATTCCGGTATTCGGCATCAAACCACCAACCCTTATACACCTGAACAAAATGGTTTAGCTGAGCGGATGAACCGCACCTTAGTGGAAAAAGGAAAATGCATAATGTCGTTTGCGAATCTAGGAAAAGAATATTGGGCAGAAGCAGTTAACACAGCAGCATATATTGTTAACCGTGCACCCACAAAGGCCCTACTAGAATTTAACAAGACTCCAGAAGAAATCTGGACAGGTAAGAAACCAGATTTAAGTCACTTTAAAATCTTTGGTTGTAGATCTATGGTTCACGTTCCGAAAGTAAAGCGTACGAAATGGGATCCCAAGTCAAAAGAATTTATTTTTGTTGGATATTGTGAAGAAACAAAGGGCTACCGCCTAGTAAATGCCGTTACGAAACATTTAGTCAAGAGTCGGGATGTCATATTCTTTGAAGAAAGAAATAGCGCTAATTCTAACTCAAAGCCATTGCTAATACAAGATCTATCAACCGACGATAAGTTCCACACACTTGATGTAGACGAAATAAACGAAGTTGAGAATATACTGGACAACAATCCAGAAGTGACCGAAGAGATTCCCGAAGAAATGGAGAATCCTCCCGATCACGATGATCCAGAATACGTTGACCCAGAATACGTTGTTCACGATACATATCCAACTAACGAACCTCCGAGAAGATCACAACGAGTACCAAAACCAATTGTCCGAAAAGATTTCGTGTCTTATGCTGGCCATACTTGCGACGAGGAAAGTGATCCTTCAACAGTAGAAGATGCCCTCAGTCGAGAGGATAGTGCCTCCTGGAAAGATGCCATGCAAAAGGAAATTGAATCGTTAAATGAAAACAAGGCTCACTACATTGGTTAGTGACCGAATGAGTGATGCCCAATACGGCTTCGTTAAGAGACGTAGCACTGAGGACGCATGGCATCGGGCGATTACGTACGTCAAGGACACGTCTGAAAAGTATGGCCTTGGTTTATTCGTAGACTTCAAAGGCGCTTTCGACGGACTCTTGTAGTCGCGCATCGTTGATAAGGTCTTTGACCTTAATTGTCCAGAAGCGAGGCTTTGGGCAGACTACTTTGAAAACCGCGAAGTGGTCATAGCTGGGAACGCCGGAGAGGTGATACGGCGTGCGGTAAAGCGAGGATGCCCCCAGGGATCTATATGCGGACCATTCATTTGGATCCTGCTAATGAGCGATTTGCTGGGCACATTAGTGGCGAACGGAGCACTCGTCGTTGCTTATGCAGATGATCTCCTTATTATAGTGAGGGGCAATAGCCGCGCAACGATTAAGACTCTAAGTAAACAGTACTTGGAAACAGTAGTCGACTGGGGTCGCGAAATGAGAGTGTTCCTATCGGAAAAGAAAACCGTTGGCTTAATGCTGAAAGGTAACTTTTCGGGTTCCAGGAGCCCCACCATTAAAGCATACTTATGGTCTTAGTATCGGCCTGGTGAAACAAACTAAGTACTTGGGTATAGTCATGGGCGAGCGGCTCAATTTTGCGCCCCACCTGCTTTATCTTCGGGAAAAGGTTACCCCCATTGTGGGGGGTCTGAGAAGGGTCCTGAGAAGAGACTGGGGTTTAGGCCGCAAAGCCTTCCGAGTGATATACGAAGGACTGATTGTGGCTTGTATGTCCTACGGTGCTAGCGTGTGGGGTCATACCATGCGACTATCCACTTATAGGACCTCCATTAATCGGATTCAACGTATAGCGTTGTATGCTGCGCTTAGAGTTTGTAGAACTGTTTCTACCGAGACGATGCAAGTCCTCGCGGGAGCCCTCCCGTGAGACCTAGTCGTCAGAGAAAGGATGGAAGCCTATGAATGGCGCAAACACATCGCCCCCTTCGAGGGAGACGTCACAAGTGTGCAAAACCGAAAGCTTAGCCGCTTACGCTTCAAACTGCTACTCCGAGAACGGCTCCAACAGGAGTGGAGTACGCGGTGGGAATGGGAAGCATCAGAGAAGGAAAGAGTCACACTCGACGATTTATTGAGTGTGTGGGATTTGCCGCTGAGAAAGAATGGTTTGAGCCGAGCTTATACCTCGGTTTTCTCTTGACTGGACACGGTAGTCTCAATCACCAACTGTTTAGATTCGGACTAGCTGACTCCCCAGAGTGTGCATGCGGGGCAGAAGAGACGTGGGAGCACGTACTCTTGCATTGCCCTCTTTATGATGACGTGAGGTGGGAGGAACTCGCCACTCCTTCCATCGCCGATGATTTGGGTCGTCTGATCGGGGATCGCGACTCGTATCTACGGATTACAGAGTTTGCACACGCGGTATTTAGCAGAAGACGTGCCCGCAATGACGACGTTGTAGCAATAGCTGCTCAATTAGAAGGTGATGAAGCTGTTTAACCGGTGGATACAGGGTGTTAGAAGGTAATGGGGACGTCTATAGCAATAAGGCACCCAAAGCCTAATGGTTAACCGATAAGACCATGTAGCCTCCCCTTGGCGTATAGGGGGGATGTGCTTACGAACTTCAGGTACTGCGGGGACGGGAGCCCCAGATTTGCTTGTCTAGTCTGCCCGTCAAGGTGTAGGTCTCGCTAGGTAGGGCTGTGGTTGAACGGTCGCAGGGCTGACCAAAGGCTCGATAAGAACCTTCGCGTGTAAGTTACGTAGCCATTAACTACGGCGCCGGCCCCGATAGCCGGAATCTGGTATGAGAAAGTATCCAGGCTCGACCGTGAGCAGCTCGGGTAGTTGCTAACCCTTGTGATAACGGGAGGTGAGTTTCGACTGTTTGGACTGTCGTCTCGCACCGCGTCCGGCCATACGCTAATGGTCCCTCGCCTACTAGGAGGCCGTGCTGGAATAAAACTCAGGTTCACTCTATCACGTTAAATGAAATCATAATCAAGGTTGTCGTGTTCGGAAATCCGTCACTGATCACTACCTACATTAATTTTCTTCATATTATTTATACATTGCTTATCCGTTTCAAAATACTGTCTTACATAATTTATGTGAACTATTTGCTCCCCCGTTCTATACGTACTCTGGATAATTGGAGCGTTTTGTCCAGTACGTATTAGTTTTCCGAATTTGCGTCGTTTTCGGGTGTAGGTGATCTTGGTTTCGCATTATTAGAATAAGATCTACGTCGCCGACCGCAATTAGTAGGTGTTATATTACTTTCGTTGACATAACCATGCCTAAAACTTCTCACATAGTTACCCGCTCCTGTCCTATTTCTATAATCTCCGTTTTCTCGATTTCTATTTGACATAAAACTATCTCTTCCAGATTCCCTATCCGCCTGATCATCTAATCGTTTCACCTGTTCTAACAACTCTTTAATAGAATTTATTTTTGACGCTATTAGAATACTTTCCATGTTATATGGGAAATGCGTGATAACAGCTTCAACAAAAATTTCTTCAGGAAATTGTGGTTCTAAATATTGGGTAAGTTCCAACCATTTCCACACATGGTTACTACAGTTTCCTACTCTGCTATTATAAATTCGCGGTTGCTGGATTTGTACGCGAATTTTCTCTTGATCGTTTCTGGTCCAAAACTGTCTAATGAACAGTCTTTTGAAATCCTAGTATGATTTAATTTCGTGTTCTGCCCTAGTGGCCCAAATGTTTGCGTTACCGTCTAACAACTTATCGCTATTTGATTTTTTTTTCGCTCTGACACTCGACTTTTTGATTTTGACTATTGACTTGACGCACAACTTTTCTTTTCTTCTTCTTCTGAAGATGCTTCAAACTCCACCTCAGGGTCTTTCTTGGGATCGAGCCCCACGTTGCGCGCCAAATTGTAACGGTACCACGTTTTCTCGGCTTAGTTCGCGGTACCAAATCACCTTAATTTACCTTTAGGAACTTATATCCTTTCTTTCTTGTTATCCTTGGATAACAAATCAAACTCAGTTTAAATTTTGATTGTTTTTTATTTTATTGTTAGTAAATGGGTAACACTACAACAATCATGCGACTCTGCGCTATGACTAGTCGACTACTAGTGACCGCTCTCACACAATTATCTACGATTGTCGCCGATTAGCTTATCAATTGTCCTGATAAGGGCAGGTGTATCATTACAATCTACGCCAGATTATGAGACCCTTTGACCATCGGTGCAGTCTACAATCGCCCAGGGGTTTGATAATTGGTCCAAACTTAGTTCCAACAACTAGCAACAAAATAAAGACGCCAATGTCAACAAATGACGCTAGTACAGATTTCACATGGAAACCCGGTGGGACCTTTTGCTTGTTTGAATAAGCATAACGGTTTTGCTTGTGAGTTTCTATAAAACCTCTGATAAGTTAGCCTACTAATTTGTATCTTTGTAACTTTCGGTTTTTCTTTCTACATCTCGTCAGGATGAACAATGCATTTTAAAGTGAAACTTTTTTAGGAACGTAGTACCTACTCTGTTTGAAATTTATTGCAATAATGTGGAACTCAACAAAGAGGAAATAACAGTGGGGACTGAACACCAATAAGAGAAAATGAAAGGGAAAGTAACCCAAGTAGCATTTTGATGCTACAAAAAAGCAAATTGCTAGCTAAATGCTCTGTTGTGCAGCTGCAGCAGCTACAGTAGCCAGCCGATTAGCGCCTACAATGCAGCAAAGGTGCTGCAATATTGCTAAATTGGCCCACTATTTTTGAGCAGAAAGCCAGCAATTTTTAATGGTAGTAGCACGCTATGCAGCTTTTTGGTAGCTGCCTGCGACACTCAGGAATAGCTTACTAAAAGTCAGCTACGGTAGCGTGTAAATGACTGACTAGAATTGCTTAAATTTTGCTAGTTGTATAGCAGCCGTAATTTATTTAAAATTAAAAAAAAACATTTTTTATTTAAAAAAATCAAAAATTGTTTATTTTATCTACCCTATATAATATATTGATATAATAATTTCATTTTCAACAAAATTAAAAAAAATTTATAATTTCATTTTCAACAAAATTAAAAAAAATATATAATTTCTCACAATTGAAATTCTTGATTATACCGTGGTTTCGATTTTTATTTATAATTCATAATCTACAAATTATTATATTATTATTAAATTTTTTTCACTTATTCTTCTTTACTGGTTATGACACTCGAAATTCCTAGATGGTAAATCTGTAAAAATCTGGCTGGACTGGGATTCGAACGCCGTACCCTCGCATTACGAAGCTTCCACTTAACCCCCTAGGCTATATGACTGCTATATTTTTATAATGTTAAAATGCAGGTATTATTATATGGTACTTACGTGTGGTATATAATATGTAACAATTATTTAAATTGTAAATTACTCGCAAAACAATGGAGAACTATCGTATAAGAAATATTGGTATCTGTAAATATAATCTTACGAATGATATTGATTTGCTCGATATGATGAGAAGATTCAAAAGAAGCGGTACGTATAAAAGACGCGTTAATACGAGAATCATACATAAAAAATTGGAACTAAAATCAACACGTGGTAATGTCAACTTGGAGGCAATCGACAATGTTGGCTGTAATAACGCTGAAACCAATAGCCAAAATTTGGGCGATGTCGACGTCGATGCCAATGAAACTAATTCGGATTACCATATAAGTTTCATAAAAATTTTATGAAGCCGTTAAATTTAACTAACCAATAGGAAATATTTATCATTATTAATAAGCCAATAGAAATCATTGGTTAATTTTGTAAACGGTTACATTTGTGTTCCTAGCGGGACTGAGGTACCTTAATGCGCCCCTGAATTAAACTATCTTTTAATACGGGGCACCCAGTGGCGCCGGAAGAGTTAAATATAGAGGGGGGCAAAGTATTCATTTTTGTTAGGCTTTATGACTTTAAAGGAAAATTCTTAATATTTTACGAGCGCTAGCTAGGTAAAAACAAAAAATTTAATTTTCTAAGGGGGGCAAGTGCCCTGCTTTGCCCCTCCTATCCGGCGCCTATGGGTCACCGTATGCCACCGCGGTCGAATCATTTAATCAAATAAATCATTTTCTTACTAAAATTTGTAGTTAAGCACTGTTTACATTTAAGGAATAATAATGTATGGAAATTAATAAATTTTTATTATTATAATTTCTCGTTTATATTCGACATGAAGCCGAATGCAAACGAAGGTGAGTTGTTCAAAAGCAGCAATTTTTAAACCTATGTAGCTCCGAATTAGCTGATTTTAAACTTTGCTACCAAGAAGCTATTATTAAGCTATTATTCATGCGTCATTAGCAGGTATTATAAGCGGCTACAAATGGTAGCAGTTATTTAAGAGCTATTAGCTAGCTAATCAACAGCTATTTTTTATACTAATATACCGCTGGTAAAATATCAATAAATAGCTAATTTGTAGTCAGCTAATAACCAGCTACTAAACTTCGCAGCTGTTTTGCAGCTAGAAATGCTACTTGGGAAGTTCAGAATTAACCGGACGTTATCTTCTACGTGTTGAATGTCGTCTCCCTCTTCGGTGAATGCTGCTTTTAGTTTGTTGATGGATACTTCTTGATTTTTTTCTTTGACTTTAATTATAAATGTGGCTTCTTTGCGTTATATGACTTTAAACGGTCCGTCGTAAGGTTGTGTTAATGGAGTTTTTTAATTCTTTTTGGATGAATGTAGGCCTCTTCGTTGCATGGTTTGATGTTGGAGTTGGTCGTACTTTTTGCATTGTTTCTCTTAAGGCGTATTTTCGCGAGGTACCAAAAGTAACCGGTTGCAACCGCTCGTATTTTGGCGACAAAACGGTTGTAGGGGAGGTAGTTTACGGTCAAATATTTACCAACCGAAGCAACCGCTCGCAGACAGTGGTTACAATAGCGGTTAAGTAAAATGCCCGCCACATTTAAAATTTTATTTTCACATTTACATTTCAAATTATGAAATTTGAAATCCTTTAATAATTTTAGTGTGGTATTTATATTTTTTTGTTATATAATATATTTGATATACATATTTGATCGTAACCTACATATTAAAATTCATAGGAAAGCTAACTAGGCACTTGGGTTAAATTATTTTACAAAAAAATTTAATTTTCACAACTTATTAAAATCCACCTCCAATCCAATCCAATCTTAGTTGGAATGAATTTTTTAATGAATTCTGATACATAATTTATATTTTATGTTCACAAAAACGTAAATTATTTTTAATGTTTTAGATTTAAAAAAGTACGGTTAGGTTCTATTTTTGCAGTCATTTAAAAATTGTAGTGGGAGAAGTACCAGTCGTAACCGTAAACAACCAACCGGTTACTTTTGGTACCTCGCGAAAATACGCCTTTAGTTGTTGTATGAATTCGTTTGGGCTTGTATCCTTGACTTCTTCAAAAAATTCTCCTGGTAGTCTATAGCGGTTCCGTAAATTTATCCAGCCGGGGTTGCGCCGATATCTTCTTTTAAAGCTTATCGATATCCGAGTAAAACTATTGGAAGTAAATTGACCCAGTTTTTGGAGTGATGGCATTTTATGGACGTTTTGATAGATCGGTGAAGGCGTTCTATAAGTCCGTTGGCCTACGGATGGTATGCTGTGGTGCGTAGGTGTCTGATTCCGAGTATTTTGTTCAACTCTTTGAACAACGAGGATTCGAATTGTCTTCTTCTATCTGTTGTGATTTTTTGTGGGATACTAAATCTTGCAAATCCAGCCGCTAATTAACGTTATTGCTACTGTTTCGGAGGTGATGTCGTGGATGGGTATGGCTTCCGGCCAGCGGGTGAACCTGTCAATGCAAGTTAAAATGTAAGTGAAACCTTGGGATGTTGGGAGTGGTCCTACTAAGTCGATGTTGATGTGGTTAAACCTTTCGTTTGGAATCAAAAATTCTGTGATCGGTGTCTTATTATGTCGTTGTATTTTTGACTTTTGACATGCGATGCAATTTTGAGCCATTTTCTTACAGTCTTTTCGAATTGAAGGCCAGACGAATCTGTCAGTAATTAATTCGGTTGATGATTTTATTCTTGGATGTGCTAAGTTGTGAATTTGATTAAAGACGATTTGTCGGAATGGCTTCGTTATATACGGTCTAATTTTGTGTGTGGATTTATCGCAGTAAATTCTCTTCTTGATGTTTGGGAAGGTGCATAATTTTAGTTGTAGCGATGTTTTTGTGTTTTTATCTTTTAAGTATGTTTGTAATTTTTCGTCTTGTTCTTGCTGGTCGCCGATTAGTTCGTAATCCACTGTACTATATTGATCAATTGTTTCACTCTTGATAGCATGTCTGCAATTATATTTTCTGCGCCTGGTATGTGTCGGATAATTGTTGAAAATTGACTGATATAATCAATTTGTCGTAACTGGCGGAGAGAGGCTTGATCTGCCCTTTTGTCGAACATGAATATTAGTGGCTTGTGGTCGGTATAAATTGTGAAAAGCCTGCCTTCTAGTGATGATCGAAAATGTTTCACTGCTTGGTATACTCCCAATAGCTCCCTGTCGTAGGTGCTATAGCGTTTCTGAGTTTCGGTAAGTCGTTTCGAATAAAATCCTAATGGTTGTAATTTCTTATCCCTTAGCTGATGCAGTGCTGCTCCTACAGAACTGTTTGAAGCATCTACATATAGACATAATTCTGCGTTGGCGGAAGGGTGTGCTAATAATATGGCATTAGCTAGTTCTTCTTTGCACTTTTTAAAAGCACTTAAAGCGTCGTTATTCCAGGTGATTACCGTATTGTCGTTTTTCTTGTTGCCGGTTAATAATTCTTGAAAAATACCTTGTGATGTTACTGCGTGAGGGATGCAACGTTTGTAAAAATTTATTGATGCTAGAAATCTTCATAATTCTTTTTCTACTTTGGGTTGAGGAAAATTTTTTATTGCTTCGATTTTATCGATAATAATCACATGGCCCAGAAATGGAATTTCTTTTTTAAAAAACTCGCACTTTGAGATATTAATTTTTAAACCGAATTCTCGAAATCGTTGAAGAACTAATCGTACGTGTTTTTCATGGTTTTTTGAAGTGATTATTACGTCGTCGATGTATTTGAAAACGAAATCCAGACCTTTTAGCACTTGATCGATGAAACGTTGGAATGTTTGAGCTCCGTTGCGTAGTCTAAATGTCACTACGGTAAATTCGAATAGTCCAAAAGGTGTGATATAACTACTGTTTTGGGTATATCTTTTTTGTGCACTGGTGTTTGGTGATAGACTTTTGTCAGATCGATCTTTGTGAAAATTTGCGAATCGGATATGTTTAACGTAGCGTCTTGAATATGTGGAACCGGGTACCTATCGGGAATAGTTATTGCTTTCAATCTTCGATAGTCTCTGTAAAGGGCGCCAATCGCTGTTTTTCTTTAAAACCATATGCAGTGGGCTGGCCCAAGGTGAGTTAGATGCTTGACAAATGCCTTGTTGTACCATGTAATCAAATTCTTTTTTTGCCATTTCGAATTTTCTGGGCGGTAATCTTCGTGGTTTTGCGAATACCGGTGGGCCGTGTGTTTCTATATGGTGGAATACGTTTGCTTGTGTTTGTGAGTTGACAACGTTGTTGGTTTGCATTAACTCGCTGAATTATTTAAAGAGTTGTTTATGTTCGGAATCGGGAGGGAATGAAGTGATATTAACTTCGGAGTTACTGACCATTTCAATTTTTCCGGTGATTTTTAATTCGGTATTTTATCGATAATCTTCTTTTTACTTAGGTCTACTAGTAATTCGAATTTTTCCAGGAAGTCTGCTCCTATTATTGGTTTTGTTACATCTACAATAATAAACGGCCATGCCAGCGTTCGTCGGAGGCCTAGGTCTACTATTAATAATTTTTGACCATAACGTTGATATTAAGGAACCGTTTGCTGCATAGAGTTTGATATTATTAAGTCTATTCCGTTTTTTTTTGGAGTTGGAGGTATTAGCGAAAGATCTGAGCCAGTGTCAACCAAAAATTTCATGTTTAAAGTTTTATCGTATATAAACAGTCGACTGGAATGTGTGCGCAATACCTCATCTGTTCCTGGAGATGGGTATTGCTCCGTTAGTTTTTAAATTCTTAGTATTGAATTTACATCATTCTATACATTTTCTTGGAATCTGAAGTGTTACCAACATGTATCGTACGTTTTTGTATTTGCTGGACTTCGGGATCTTGATGGACTTCAATTTCTTAAAACTTCTTCTTGTTCTTCTTGCAAGGGATTCTATTTTTTAGTTTAATTGGTGTATCTGTTTTGTAATGTGTTTTCCATTTTTCGTATATGTGTTTGTTTGTAGGGGTCACCAATGTGGGTGATTAAGTTATCTTTATTTAATAAAACTAATTATATTCTCAACTAAAAGCGTGTGATCGTTAAATGCGCTTTGCGTTTATTTTCTCTAAAAATTGTTCCTGAGATTTCTTTGGTTATTGGCCTTATATAGTGAATCTTTACTTTCTTGAGCAGTAGCAACTTAAGAAATATAATATTTTAACCTTTTGATCCGCCACAGTACACTTTGTACGCTCAAAAAATTACATCACTGATAAATTTTACCAGTGGCCACAGGGTTGCCATCAACTTTAGAGGAAAATTTAATCAGGAATTTTTTACAGTGTAAACAAAGATTATCATAATCTAATAATTATATTATAACGACGCGATCTCCTTTTATTTTTTTAAATAAATTTTGTAAATTATTTAATAATGTAAAATCGATAAAACTATAACAGTTTATTATTTTGTAGTTGCCTATACTTACCATAATTACTGTTCATAGTTTTCTCAAAAAAGACCATTAATAAATAATTACGAAAATGTTGAAAATTATTAAATTTTTGATGGTATACTACATCGTGTTCCATAAGATATTGTTAACAAACATATTACACAAACATAATGTAATGTTTTAAGGGACGGCATAAATTCAAATTATATGATTTGAGTGATCTTCGTAGACCTTAGATCGAGAAATATAATAAGCACTAAGCAGTATAGTATTCTGGTTTTTGACATTAAATGCTTTCTAGTAAGTACTATTTCTTACTTTCAGATTAACCACACTGTGAAAGAAACATTAGCCGGAATATTTTTTGGATGTTTTTTTCAGGTTTTCCTATAACTCACAGATCGATTCTTGGACAAGAGTCAAGAGTCAATTTGTAATATACATTATAGATACATTTTATGTGTCTATATCATAAATCATATTTTTATCAGTAACCCAAAAAAGTTGAACATAATGACGTTGTCTTTCGGAACACTATGAGTATACACACTTATGTATAAAATTGTTTTATGAAATTATATAGTTCACTCACAATAAAATTACCGTTTCATAAAAGATACATTATACTACAAATTCATTGTGTTAATCTAAAAGCATAAGTAGTAGTGCGTGTGTATAAAATGGACGAGTACGAACGTCAAGATAGTATAAATAGTATAAAGCCACTATATTATTTAGCAAAATTATTTGCTCTAGTGCCACCCTATCAGGTTATGAAACGCAGATTGCTTATAAAAAATAGATTTTTTGCAATTGCGTATACGATTTCAACACTGGCATGTTTTGTCGCTTCATTACATTTTACAATTAAAACAAGTAAAATCAAATCGCAAGCTTTGTTTATGGTTTTCTTATTATCTCATGCCGCTGCAACTTTTCAATATGTAATATCGGTATTGATATCAGCATTCTGGCAAAATAATAAAATTTACCAATTTATTTCAAACTTTTATGAGGTGGATAAACAATTTCCACAAATTATAAAAAATGTTACCACAAAGAAAAATAATGGATTTCTTTTAGAAATAATAGTAACTCATTTGGCGTATTTACTAATTTGTGCTGGTGATTTGTATTTTCATATACAACTTTCCGGCATTATGTATTTCATTTACAATCGCTTACTGAAACGTATCGAAACATATTTAATTTTAATTGCAACTCTCCTGATGTACAATTATTGCTTATGCATTAAACTTCGCTTTCAAAAGTTGAATGTGGCTCTAAAAGATTTAGTACACGTTCACTCTGAGAAATTTGACGAAAATGCTAAAATTCGTTATGGCATTGAAAACAACAGTTTGCCAACAATTTGTAATGACATACGCAAAATAAGAGTTGCTTACAATTTACTAACAAATATGGTTTCGCAATTTAGTACAACGTTTGGATTTCAAATAATGTTTCTCTACGTATATATAGCAATCATTGCACTTGAAGCTATAGGAAATGCAATTCAGAGTGATGGTGGCAATTTGTCGCAATTATATTTCTTTGATGCAGTAAATACGGTAAGAATTTCACAGGAAAAAACCTTGTAAAAGACATTTACATAACATAATATCTGAAGAATAAAAATATTCGGAGCAGGGACACTTTAATTTTCATTTAATTCTAAAATTTTATTCAACTCATATTCACCAATATTTTTTAACATCGTATCAAAAATACCACGACAATATATGAGATATACACTATATACCATTGTATATGAATTGAAATACCAACAGTGAAATTTGGGGGTGGTGGTTTAATGGTATGGGGGGGTGTTCTGCTAGTATGGACTTGGACCACTTCTTGTTGTTCCTGGTACCATGAATGCCATTCAGTACCGTGACATTTTAGATAATCAGGTGCTTCCTACATTATGGCGTTATTATGGAAATGAAATCCTGGTATGGAGAAATGGGAGTAAACCGACTTGACTGGCCCGCGCAAAGTCCCGACCTTAATCCAATAGAACATTTATGGGACGAATTGGAACGACGTGTAAGGTCCAGACCAACACGTCCGAAATCAGTGACGCAATTTGGTTCATTCTTACAGGAGGAATGGAAACGAATACCTGAGGGGGGGTGTTCCAAAAATTAGTAGAAAGCCGTACTAATAGAGTAGCAGAAGTAATTAGGGCCAAAGGAGGTGCCACTAGGTATTAATTTTTGAGGTAAGTGTTATTTAACAGTAAAATGCATGTGTCCGGTAACCTTTTGGTATATAGTGTATTATATGCAGACATTTAGAAACGTAGATGTATTGTCGTGGAATTTTTATGTGTTAATGGGGGGTTATGGGTTAAATGAATTTTATATTTTCTTTGATTTGTTTTGAAATTTGTGCTTAGATGGCAGTTAGTGGTCTGACTTTTGCGAGTGCTAATTTGAAAAAGAATTTTGTGTATTTGGTGAGATTAGTAAATTTTGATTTATTAGAGAACTATTATTTAGTACTTTTAATGGTGATAAATAATATTATTGAATACACTCAAAAGAATTTGATTCTATATTATAGAATCACATATATATATACCGGGTTCTGAATCGAATAGCCGAACATAGGAAATTAACACGTAAAAACTTATTTATGCAAATTCCTGCTTCCCAAATTATTTTAGAGGAAAAATGAAGAACACAAAAAGAATGTAGAAATATAAACTACGTATGATAAAAGCATTAGATTTAATCTAACCTTTACTTATAGGGTTAAAAAATGCTTCTAAAGTTTTTAAAATTTTCATTTATAAGCCTGGCCATGTAAGTTTCCGCAAGGTAATTATTTTGAAATTAAATTGAATTAATTTCATGACTAGTCTGACAAATGAAAATTTTAACAATTTTAAAAGAATTTTGGACTTTCATTTTCGAATTTCATCTAGTCTCTACTTAAAGGGTCGAAAATTCTTTTAAAATTTTTATTTGTCATGAAATAAATTCTATTTTATTTCAAAATAATTTCCTTGGAAACTTACATGGCCAGTTTGATAAATGAAAATTTTAATAATTTAAAAATCATTTTTTGACCCTATAAGCAAAGGTTAGATGAAATCTAATGCATTTATCATACGTAGTTTATATTTCTGCATTATTTTTGTGTCTTTCATTTTTTCTCTAAAATAATTTGGGAAGCAGGAATTTGCATAAATAAGTTTTTACGTGTTAATTCCCTATGTTCAGCTATTCGATTCAGCACCCGGTATATTAATTAACAGTGATTATTAACTACAGTGATGTTTCGTGGTTGCAATCAAATATTTTGGTTACTGATTAAGTTATATATATACTCCTCCTCGTTCAAAAACAATAGTGCAAGGCAATTTAGTGTGATCCCAAAAATGACTATACACAATAGGCGTCCATTCATACGGAACCAAAACGGAATACGCTTCTTCGGTTTCTGCATGTTTGTAAAAAATCTCCTACGGTTTAATGGTGTTCCATTCTGAAGCAGAAAGAGTCATCACAAAATTTAGTGTAAGATCATTAACTTCTGTAACATCTGTAACGTGTCAAAATTAATTTTGACCGTTTGATTTCTTTTTCAAGCTACGCCGCTGGCGCTGGATCGCTTTAGTTTTTGAAAATATGTGTGGTTTTGATAAGCGCCATTACACGGAAATTTCGCAAGGAATGGACGTGTAATCTTGGTGTTTGTCCATTTTTAGTTTCTATTTGTTTTAATTTCATTTAATTTTGCCGGATTAACGGGTAATTATAGTATTTTCTTACAAATTAATTTGTTTAACAAATTATTTTTAGCACCCAGGTTACTGGTAGTTCGTTCCAATTATCATTATTATTCGTTATTTGGTTTATCAAGTTTATGTTTTCGTCGTCGTGAAATGGAGATTTATCTATATTGGAAATCTTTTATCCACCCATATGGTTTCTTACCTTTATTTTTGGTTTTACGATGACGTTATTTTAATACGTCACCTGTTGGAAGAATTGGGGGGATGACGAAATATTTTGAGTGCGAAGAATGGTTTATTTTACCCTTTTAGGCTTCTATACACAGTATATGAAGAAGCCTTATGTTCTGGTCCCGTGTCCGTCCGTCCGTCCGTTCGTCCGTCCGTCTGTCCGCATAATTCAATTTTTCTTATATAGTAAATTTATATTACCAATAGTAAATTATCGGTTTATTATTTTTTTAATCCGTTATTTTATTCAGAATAAATCGAATAGTGGTTTTCCGCGTGATTGGTGAATTTATTAAATAAATATGATAAAAAAATAAAGCACAAAATATTTGGGGAGCGATTTAAGAATAATTTGCACTTAATTCATATTAATGAATCAAATCGAGGTTTCCTTTACAATTAATCCCGAAAGAAAGGAGATGTATAGAAGCCTTAGAACTGCAGTCATCCGAGTTCCACCTTATTTTTATAATAACCTTTATCGCGATCGGATCAACTATTACTGAGATATGATGACAAAACTGAATTGGAGCACCTTTTTTTCAAGATGGCCGATCGAGCCTTGGAGGTAAGGGTCAGGACTTTTACTATCTTCAAAAGTATGCCATAATAAAGGTCTCTACAAATTTTTAGCTTTTTACCGGTTAATTTTTTAATTTGCCTCATTTTAATCTAATTTGACTGGACTAAATAGGGGGCCTGTACGGTTACAGTGCTCTTCAGATTCCGGATGAAAAGAAAGGAGCTAATTTTAACAAAAATTCAAAATTGAATATTGAGCATTATATTATGTATTTGTCTATTATAAAGTTTGATCTGAATTTTTTCTAATTTCAGATAATGGGAATAGTTTTGGCTGTCACATGCCAGATGTCTAAAAAAGAATCTGAAGAAACCACAACAGTGTGTTACAATTTATTGCTAGATATACCTGCCGAAAGTAGCAATAAAATTGACCGTATAATACGAACAGAACTTATTTTACTTGCACAGGAAGCAACAGATCAAGGTCCTAATTTTTCTGCTGCAGGTTTCTTTCCAATAGATTACAGTATGTTGTTTGGTCTTATAGGTACAGTTACTTCTTATGTGGTAGTTCTCATTCAAGTTATGTAATTTTATGCAGATTTTATAGTAGAAATTCGAGTATATTGATATGAAATTTTATATAATCACGTTCTGGCGATAATTGGTATGATTTTCTTATAAACGATAAGAGTGTGATTGAAAAAATTTTATATTTACTTGAAAATTTTCCCCTCGCCTAGGCACAGCACAGTTTTAAAATATTATAAAGCGTAAGACTGCTTTACAGGGTCCGGCACTATAAGTGACACCAACTTCACACTGCTGCAGTTTCTAAACAACAAATACCAGCGTGTTCATATTTTGAGAACCTTTAGTCTGTGAAGTTATTTATAAGCCTACGCAAACATTTCATTCTAAGTTGTAATTGAAAAGAAATATTTCAAATGGAATTCAAACACAATAGTGTGATTGCCTTGTATTTGGCCGGAAAATCGAAACCAGCTATTATTCGTGAGCTCCAGAGTATCTGTGTGAAAAAAAGTTTTGTGTATCGAACCATTAAACGTTACAATGAAACTGGGAGCATCGAAAAAAGTGGTGGATGCGGCCGAAAAAAAACAGCAACATCATTAGAAATGGTTCGAAAGGTGAAAGAGCGAATTCGAAGAAATCCGCGTCAGAGCGCAACAAAAATGGCTGCAAATCTGAACGTGTCAGACAGAAGCATACGGCGCATACTAAAAAATGAACTTAAATTGAAACCTTACAAGATACAAAAAGTACAAGATCTAACACCGGCACAAAAGGCAGTTCGTCTTCAACGATCAAAAGTGCTGAAAACCTTGCACGCGAGCGGCGATCTTGAAAATTTGGTATTTTCGGATGAGAAAATTTTCACTGTTCAAGAATTCGAAAACAAACAAAATAATCGTGTGTGGTTGAAGGGCAAGTCCAACGACAATTTGGACAACCGAATTGCTATGCGAAAACAATCGCCTGCTTGTGTGATGGTTTGGGCTGCTGTAACTGGAAATGGACGTTCTCCACTTGTTTTCATCGACCAAGGCGTTAAGGTAAACCAGCAAGTGTACCAACAAAATGTGTTAAATGATGTGCTTATCCCTTGGGCACGTGAGCAATTCAGTACAAACACGTGGACATTCCAACAGGACTCGGCACCATCCCATAAAGCTCGTTCGACACAGGATTTTTTAAGAAATCACGTTCCACAGTTCATTTCTTCGCAACAGTGGCCTCCATACTCGCCAGACTTGAATCCAATGGACTTCTCCATATGGTCCATTTTGGAGGCTAAGGTGTCAACGAAAAAATATAAAAAAGTGGAAACATTGAAGTCAGCGCTTCGTCGGGAATGGCAACGAATTCCACAGAACCACATTCGTGCAGCGTGCAATGCCTTCATCGGAAGACTGAACGCCATAATCCACGCCAGAGGCAGCCATATCGAACAGTGACATGCTTTTCATAAAATTTAATGTGTTTCCTTCATTTTTTGAAAATATTTAATAAAAACATTCATAATTGATAAAACTACAGCATTTTGAATTCGTGTCACTTATAGTGCCGAACCCTGTATTTTTAATTTACAAATAATTTTAATTCCGACTCGGAGAATAACACTTTAGAAACAAATAGAAACGTAGGTACTTGAATTAAAAGATTTTAAACATGAAAGAGATCTTATTAGGATGAAAATCTTTTAATTAAAAGTTTAATTTTTCATTTTACTATAAAAATTGTATAAAAAGCATTATAGATTTAAAGGCGAATCGTATTAATGTAAAAATTTTATCTTTTATTTAAAAATGTTGCATGTTGAAATAAATAGTAGTAAACAACTTTAAATTTAAAATAGTAACACATTGACTCAAATATACAGCTTAATCAATTCAGAAGTGCAACTATTGACTCAAAAGTGAACAATTTTCGTACTAAAAAGGTTAACATGTTAACTCAAAAGTGAAGATTATTAAATTTCAAAAGTGTAAAATGTTGACTCAAAAGTGAACATTTTTGTATTCAAAAGTGCAATGATTTAATTCAAAAGTGAATAATTTCTAACTGCAGTCGGTGAGCTTTTAAATTCAAAATGCAGTTTTCAAATTGAATTTGGTTTATTTATAAATTAAAATTACAAAAACGATAATTTCAAAAATTGTACATTATTAAGATAATAATAAAACTTAAGAAATATATTATATAATATACACAACATTTGGAAAAGATCATAATATTAATATTTTAGAAAACCTAAAATATGCACACATGCTTTTTTTTAGAACTAAAACGTTTATAAGTTATCACAAATAAAATAAGTATATTTATCGCAAACGTTTTCACCATAATACGGCATCAACAGGCGACGAACTAGATGAAGATACTAAAATATAAAAAATTATATAATTTCAAAAATATTATTACATGATATTATGGTAGGTAAAATTCAAAATTTTGATTTCCCGAACTAGTTTCACAAATAATTTTTATTTCTTAAATATGTTTTCCTATTACCTATTAATTTGGTGTAAATTCATTGGCATTGTTACTAATAATTTGACTTAAAAATAAACTAAAGGGGAATTACTAGAAAGAAAACCCTGGCTAGCTCATCTACAGGGCGTGCGTTAAGGGAGTAACCACCGTTGATAAACGACTTGAACAAATTCAAATACTGCGAGTTTTGAATAGTGTTTGCCAGTGCCGTAGTTAGACCCTGGCCATGGTTTTTTTTTTATAGAATTAAAAAAGAGGTTGGCATATGCCCGTATTTTAATTTAATTCTTGTAATCAGGAAATACTAAGAATAAATTATAAATAAAATATATAAATTTTATAATTTGTAACTTGTGATAAATTGTAACAATATTTTAAACTAAAACCAAGTTAAATAAACGCTTAAATATTTTTAAAAGTTGTATTTATTAGATACGATATTTCGAAAGCGGTTGCTTTCATTTTCGAGTTCAAATAAACAAACAAAATTTTGATGACAACGCAACGCGATATAAACATTGTCATTATGACGAACTAAGATCTTAGAAAAAGCTTTTCTAAAACCTTATTTCGGAATCAAGGAAAAACCCCAAATTGGGAAAAACTTGACTCCAATGTTTATAAAAGTATAAATTTAATATTAGTAACTTTTGATATATTATATATTAATAAATTCAAAATAAAACAAAGTTAAATAAACTATAAATGAATGAAATATTTATTTGAGCTTTCAATTGCAAATGCAATTGTCATCAGAATGACGTTAACAAAAACCGAACGTGGAAACTCGAAACTACTGTCATTTGATCGAAATAAGAATTTAGAAAAAAATTTTCTAAAAGCTTATTTCGCGAATCAAGGAAAACCTAAAGTATGTTTCCAAATTTCCAAATTTCCAAAGGTTTTCCTTGATTCGCGAAATAAGCTTTTAGAAAATTTTTTTCTAAATTCTTATTTCGATCAAATGACAGTAGTTTCGAGTTTCCACGTTCAGTTTTTGTTAAGGTTGTGATTTTTTAAGTAGGAGACATAAGCTCCTCCCCTTTTATTTACAGACCGATAGTTGCGTTTTAAAAATTGAACGTGAATCCCAACAACCTTTATGCAGATCTCTTGATTTGTTTTCAAGAAATAAATTGTTCGTCTGTGCTAAACTAGATTGTAAATTGTAAATTGTAACATTTTTATTAGCCTAATTATACAAAAATATTATTGCTTAGTTATTTATAATAAAAAATCTTGGAGATTAATTATTTCTTATACAATGTTCATTATACAAAAATCATTTAAAAATACAGCGCTCTCTGCTTTTCTCAAGCTCCACTAAAATTTTAGCAATCTGTAAATTTGAATCGAATTTGCTACAATAAAAATATCAAAATTAATCAGAAAATTATTTAACGAAACGTCGAAGGTTGCTTCGAAAATAAACCGAATTTTTTAAATGTTTTAGTTTTAATCGAAGGATAATATATTTGCGGTTGTTCTAAAGGAATTTTGAAGACGATCTGATTTAAAACGACTTTAAAAAAAAATTAAATCTGTGTAAAATTGTATCAACTATTTTTCGGCTATTTTGAAACTATCGTATTTTTAAAAGTAATTAACCGATCGACTAGAAATTTTCTTTAGAACAGTTGTTGAAGTTTTAAGATTCTAAAAATTGAAAAACAATCAAGAAATTATGTTTCGTTTTGCAAATTCTTACGACGTTATGTTGATTTTTGCTTCCTATGCGCTCCCATGCGCATGAGAGAAAGAGTACTATGCATTTTCTGTCTCACTTATGCCCGCCTTAACGTCATTCTGATGACAATTGCATTTGCAATTGAAAGCTCAAATAAATATTTCATTCATTTATAGTTTATTTAACTTTGTTTTATTTTGAATTTATTAATATATGTTTATAAAAGTAATTGACAGTATATGTTACTAAGTCCTTCAAGATCGGTCTTCCTGTTGATCGAGTTCTTCTCTTTCTTAATTTGTATCATTTCGTGCAGGAGACGATCTTTGTAGTTTCTGACGGTTTTCAATATTTGCACATTTTCAAAGTCAGCGTCGTGTCCATCCACTAAAACATGTTTAGATAAAGCAGTGGATTCAGGTTTATTACAATGGATGGTAGAAATATGTCCGCCGATCCTCTTACCTAACCACTGGTTTCTTTTGCCCAATGTAAGACATACAGCAATCTTTACATTATATCCTGTAGATGACTTCGGAATTCTTGTCATGTGGTATGGGATCTTTTAATGTGATGTAAAATTGTCCAATGTTGTTAGAAGATTTAAATGTTATGTTGCAATTGTGTGGTTTGAGTGTTCGTTTTATTTTCTCGCTAAGTCCCTGTATGTAAGGCATTACTGCATATGAAGGAGGTGGAGTTTTCCTCGTGTTACCATTGTACAAGACATGGGTTCGGTCTGTAACTATTCTTTTAATTAAGTGTCCTGGGAAACCGTTTTTACGTAAAGTGTCTTTGGCAGTTTTAATAGTTTCTACCCTATAATCGCCGTGTGTCAATTTAATTGCGCGATCCACTATAGTCCAATGGCAGTCCCGATTACCTGATTCCTATGGTGATACGAACCGGACCATGTTGGTTTTGGTGTCCATTTATATTAGCATGTATTAATTGAATGTCTAAAAATTGTTACGGGCTAAATTTTCACAACGCACACCCCCGCATACAAAAAGGTGCCGGCCTAGCTGCAGCGGAAGGGGGGTTTACTGAACCGATATTTAAAATGTGCGTCGCGTATAAAATCGTCAAAATTTTAAGTTGTTATGAAAAAAAAAGAATCATAGGCGCCACCAATGGATAAATGTCCGGGATCGTACCCCAACAAACGAGTTCCCACTGGTAAACAAGTCTACCCGAAGGATACTCACCGTGATTATTAGTTACAGTTTCAATACTCAAACCTGGAAGCGATTCAATTCGGCCTCCTTCACAGAAACCTAAATTTATAAAAAAAAAAGAGACACAAAAACAAAACAAAAAATACACAAAATATGGTAAAATTGTTGGTTTTAATTATTGAATTAGACCAAGTACAAAAGAAACTATTATGTTAAATTTAATGATATTAATTCAAAATTCTAAGTAAACAAAACTATAAATAGATATTAATTAACAAAAATGCGAAAATTAATGACAAAAGACTAAAATATTCTAATAAAATAATAGAAAAAGACGGTCCCGTTTTAGACAACTTAAGTATAGCTACAAAGATGAACTAATTATTACTTAAAATAGTTAAAATTTTATGACTCTGGCCATGAACTTGGTTTCAACTTGAGTTCAAACACATAACATTAATTGATCAAAACAAATAGTTTTACACTAATATTTATAAATTTAATTTGTAAAAGTCAAAATTGCAAAATACTTCGATACAAAATTATTTAATACAAACAAAATTAACTCACACATTTGAAGATACTAATAGTAGAAGGCCGAAGGAATCCTTCATCAGGCGTCCATAAATCTTCCAATTTAAACTGATGTATTTGTTACCAAAATTGATACTGGTGACTTGGTTACCAAAGAAACTCAATTATTAAAGCGGCCAAATATCCTCATTAAGAGATTATGTGTTTTAACAAACACTTTCGGTAATTCGCTTTATGTGGGCTCAAGCTAGTCCCTCCAATATGGGGGAAAATAACGAAAACGTAACGAAAACTTCAAAAACTCAAAAACGTAAATGTCCCACTACGAAATTACTAGCACAACTTCAAATAATATTTCGAAACACAAAATTACCAATTTCACCTTACTTTTAAACTTTTAACCGAAGATTTATTAATCAAACTTTGGATCTTAGAAAATTATTGTATGTAACTATAAATTCGTAATAACTTGCAGTTAATGCAAGGGAGTGATTCGGATGGTGATAATCAACTGCTGATTGTCATAACTTGCAGTTAATGCAAGTGAGTGATTCGAATGGCGGTAATCATCTCCTGATTGTCATAACTTGCAGTTAATGCAAGTGAGTGATTCGGATGGCGGTAATCAACTGCCCAAAATATGAAAAACAGCAAAATTTATAACTTTAGTTAATGACCAATAAAGTGGAGTGCTTGTTCAAAGTGACCAATAAGAAAATTTTAAGATCATACGACAAATTGTGACTAATTTCTATGAACAATACTTAAGCCCAAAAATAATATGTTTTGTAATGGTGACCGGACGTTTCGCTACTGGACATTTCGCACCCGGACATTTCGTACTAGGACATTTCGCTACCAGGACATTTTGCTACCGGGACATTTCGCTACTAGGACATTTCGCTTCCAGACATTTCGCTATCGGAGACATTTCGCTACTAGTTTTAGCATATTATTCCTTATTTTATTTTATTTCCTTAATTTTCACTGCCGCTGACATTGGCTCATCTCGGATCCCAGTCTTCGAATTTCATCATTTAAATTTCATCACAACGGCAAATCTCGGATCCATTACCTTCGAAATTGCAATTTTCGAATTTTGTTATTTTCGAAAATCTACTGGATATTCCGCAAATTTTATTATTTATTTACTATATGGACCATTAACTACCAGCCAGTGCAAAATTTTGGCGAAATTCGGAAGCGTAGAACTTGGACCGGCCCCTTAATTTTTTATTAATTATGTTATTATATATTATTAAACCAAATAATGATACTGAATACGGACCTGACACCTGTTGATTTTTATATCACTTTTAGCACATTTTTTTTAGAATTATTTTTTAATGAATGTTAACCCAGAATTCGAAAAGATTTTACTAGCAAGGTATTTATTAATAAATTTAAAAATATCTCTGATAATGATTGATATTGTAAAAGTAGTAGCGAAATGTCCCCGGTAGCGAAATGTCCGGGAGCGAAATGACCTAGTAGCGAAATGTCCCGGTAGCGAAATGTCCTGGTAGCGAAATGTCCGGGTGCAAAATGTCCGGGTGGGAAATGTCCGGGTGCGAGATGCCCAGTAGCGAAGTGTCCTAGAATCTTTGTAATACTATTGACGCCGAAAGCAATTAAATTTATTGTTTTTGGTTCTATTTTTCAAGAAATTCTTGTGAAAATTAAATCATACTGATGTAATGCATTTGAACAAACAACTTTAATGGTAAAGAATAAGACCAAACATAGTAATTAAAATTCTAATTTTAAGAAGTTTTGTTACCAGGTGTCTTCAAAAATTAAAATGATATAACAAAATGTTATGGTTTTGTTTGCCTCCTTTTCTAAAGTAAACTGTAAACGTAGGTGAAAATTATTAAAAAGTGTTAAAATTGTGTCAACTTTATTATCGGGAATGGCTGTGATGATGTCATCCACATATCTTTTGTAAAAAGGTAAATGAAAAGGTAAGTTTGAGATGCGATCTAATTCTAAGATTTCCGTGACTAAAGCCCACCTCACACGATGCTTGTTTTGCTGATGGATTGCTTGATGGGAACCGTGATGGCAACGGTGCGGCTGCGCTGATGGAAAATGACGTCACTGCTGGCTTGCTTGCTGGTTACCGTGATGGTTTTCTGTGATAGATCCCGTGCTATTTTTGTTGATGGTTTACATGATGGATTTCAGCGCTAACCAATGAAAAGGTCACGTCGTGTTCGTCAACACGAGTGATTACGAACACTCATTTTCAACTACCTGCGTGCGCATTGAAACCACGCAAACCACAAAGTGCGTGTGAAGCCAACAATGCATAGGCCGTGTTCGACTTGGAAGCTTTTGGTACCAATTGGCGCCAACGCCAACGCTTTTAGCGTTCGATTTGGAAATTTTGACGCTAACAGCGCGGCGTGCTGGCAATCGTGACGTCACAGATTATATGCGTGATGTCACGGATTTCAAATATTTCACGCTATGAACGCAAATTTCATTTGGGTAGTGCAGCGAAAGCGCGGCGCTGCGGTGGCAAAAACTGAAAATATTTTTAGCGCAAATTAGAAATTAAATTAAATTTAATTTTTACAATACATTTTAATTTCAACAATAATTGTATTAATTCATATATTTTAAAGTATTGTAAAAATTTATTTTAAAAGTATTGCCTAAGCGCGGCTCTGTGGTGGCAAAAATTGAAAATATTTGTAACGAAAATTAGATAAATTTAATTTACTTTGTGTATTATTACTTTAGTTGTTTAGTATTGGTATCCTAACGAAACTTACTTGTACTTACCTTCATGTATTTTTTCACTTCATACGAATTATCCCTATTATACACACTTGAGGCTGACACAGCTTGCAAAAAAAATTTACAATGAATAATATGGAAATTGTCACTATACAAGATCCAGAAACAAATCGTGCTGTTAATATAAAAGTTACGCCTGAAGAGATGGCGAGAATGAAAACTGGTACGTATTTTCAATTTTTATCGCAATAATTGTTATTTTGTAATTTCACGTATTGGTGAATCAGAATGTTGTTACATATGTATGTTAGCATTAGTAATCAAGAACAGACTCTATTGGTCTGTTCATAGACCAATAGGAAGAGACGTTACCCAAGTACTGATTTGTTGAATGGACTAATACAATATTTGAACTACCCGGTATGTGATTAGCAATAGTAATCAGGGAAGACATCCTATATGAACAGACCAATAGAAAGAGACGTTACCAAATTATATTTTAAGTTGGTAATAATACGAAAACTACTATTTAAAGATAAGTTTTGAATGAAGAACACAAGTGTTGGATAGCAAGATTGGAAGAATACAAACGCCCATTAAATAAAACACTAGTCGATCTAACATGTATAATAAAAACCTTCTTTTTCAAGATTTACAATTTGCTACTGCAAAATTCAACGAAGCTTTGCAAAAGGGTATGTATTTATTATTCTGGATAAAATAGACTAATATGTAATTATACTATTAAAAAATAATTATATATTTTTTGCAGAAGATAAACAACTAGATTTAGAAGAAGTTTTAATAATTGAAGATGATGGTAGTGCTTCTCGAGAAGAAAATCTTCATGAAGAAAGTAAGTTCCGTTTTTTATTCAATTTTTGCTTATAAATCAATTTTACGTTTTAGTAGGAGTATTCAAATGGCCTCATGAAGCTATACTTCTCTTAATAGAAGAATATAGGAAAAGAGATTTTTATAGTGGAAAAGTATCCCAAAAAAAATTGTGGGATTCCATCGCTGAAATTCTCAAAGCAAACGGATATAATATTACAGTAAGCACAGAACAAGATAGTTTATTATATTTTTTATTGATATCGTTTTCCTTTTAATTATTTTTTATAATTCATAGCTAATGGATAGCCTCCTCGGTGAAAAACCATACATGATGCCAGTTTCAACAATATCATCAACTGGCAAAAGTACAAGCAGGAAGGATGCAAAAAAAAAGATGTGACAGTGACGATAATGATTTAGAAGATGATCTTGATCCTCCGCAAAGTACGCTATATAATTTTTTAAGCTTAACTTCACTTTTACTAATTAATTCTCTTATTTTTTAGAAAAACCGAAGCCATTGCCAAGGTCCCCGGCAAGGCCATCAACTAGTGTATTGACAAGAGAAGATAAACTGAAAATAGAAGAGGCCAAGCAACAGCGTCATAACGAAAAAATGCTGGGTATTAACCGAACAATTAGTATATTAGAAGACTTAGTCTCCGTAATGAAAAATTCAAAAGAGAAATAAGTGTTTTTTGTAAATTTGATAATTATTGAATTAAAAATATTAAAATTCATTTTACCAATTTTGTAATTTTCAATTAAACATTTAAATAGTTAATTATATAGTTAAAAAATATTTCTGCTCTCCACATTTATTCTCTTATTGGCAGCTCATCACAGATTTTGTTTCTTTTATTAGAAGCTAAATTTCGATTAAAATTCGTATGCTGCCTAAGTTCGTTAACTTCCGGTGGACCCAGTGGCTGCTCAAAAAGTTCATTTAAAACATCATTTTGTGAGTTGCAAATGTTGTGTAACACACAACATGCCATTATAAAATGCGGGATCTCTTCAATATCGGCCATGTCGAGTACTGTCAAAAGACTTCTAAAGCGTCCTTTTAGCAATCCAAATGCCTTTTCAATAGACATTCGAGAAGAGGAATGGCAAAAATTATAATTTTTTTTGCCTTACAGTTAAATGGCCATTATCTCGGTAAGGGACCAACAAATGGTTGTGTAGTGTATATGCCGAGTCACCAAGCAAATGTGAATTTTGCGGAAATTTTGTTTCATCATCTATGTAATTCATCAATTCGGATAACCGAAAGACACGTTGATCGTGTACTGAACCAACATTGCCAACATAGCAATGTGTAAAGCTTCCACGGTGGTCACAAACTGCTTGTATTGTATTGAATGATAACCTTTGCGATTAATGTATGATTCGGAATCTATTTTTGGTGCAGGAATTCTGATGTGAGTTCCATCAATGGCTCCAATTACTTTTGGAAACCCTCGCATTGCTGTAAATCCTTGAAATATGTTGGTAGCCCTTTCTTCATTAGGCCATGAAATAATTGCTGGTGCCAACTTCACTAATGCATGCACAACTTTTCACAAATAGACATATTAAAAATAAATTTAAGTAGATAGATTTATAACTACCTGTATGAATCTGGTGTTGCCATTTTCCATATAGCAATTAATAATTGCTTCCTTGGTGGAATGGTAATGTTACCTGGTTTTCTTCTGATTAATTGTGGTTCTATAAGTCCTAGTATATAATCAACTGTCGTAGGTAGCATTCTACAAAATAAATAAACATTATAGTAAAAATTCAAAAGAACTTTTAAGCGTCGTTCTCATTTAATTAACACAAAATAAATTAATTTAAAAAAATGAACATATTTCATTGTTACAAACATTTATAAACCAACCTAAAATGTTGTTGAAATTGTTTAGGAGTATATTGAGAAACAATATCTTCCATATAATTTTGGAGTCTCGGCACTTTATTTCTATGATTCATTTCAAATGAATCATCATCCTCGCTTTCATCTTCACTTGACGATAGTAATAGTCGATTTACTATTTCTTTTGTAGTCATAACTACAGCTATCTTACTTTCCATGATATATTATTGTTTTTATTTTTATAGTTTACGAAATAATAATAAATTAATTACTAATAATGTACTTAGATTTAACCTTAACTGTTACCTGGTTACTTTTAATCAACACTGTTAAACACTACGTGTAATTTTCTTTACTACAATTTTTAATCTTGTCAGATACAGCAAAGCACAAAAACTGTCTTGATTGCTGAAAGTTAAATTACTTAGCTTATGCTAACCTAAAATATAATTTCAAAATTTCGTATTTACCCCTACTCTTGCATACACAAGTGCTAACGCTTTGAATTTCGTTTGCGTTCGATTTGGAACTCAGCGTTAGCGCGTGTAAGCGCGCATTTCCAAGTCGAACGGCAAAATTTGCACGATATAAGCGTTGGCGCCAATTGGTACCAAAAGCGCGTTAGCTTCCAAGTCGAACGCGCCCATAGAAACCAACGCACCACCCAGCTGCTAGAAATCCAGCAGCAAAACAAGCAAGCAATCTATCAGCAAAACAAGCGTCGTGTGAGGTGGGCAATGGTAGCTGATATTGGGCTTCCCATGGCCGTACCAAATATTTTCTTGTGTAATGTCCCCTCGTATTGAAAATATGTAGTGTCCAGATAGAATTTTAAAGCATCAAGGAATTTAGTTTTAGAAATGTCAGTGTAATTTTTAATATCCTCCCATCTATCTTTTACTGCTTTAATTGCGAGGTCAATTGTGAATAATGATTTAACATCTAAAGATATTAAAATGTAGTCAGTAGGTATTTTAAATTTTTTAACGTCTTCAATGAATGTCCATGAGTCGTTAGTGTGGTATTTATTTTGACCCAAAACATTAAACATTATTTTAGATAAATATTTGTATAAATTATAGATAGGTAATTTATTGCTCGCTACTATAGGTCTTAAGAGGTATTTCATTTTTGTGTATTTTTGGTAACCCATATATTCGTGGTGCTAGAGTACTGTTAGTCTTCAGTTTAAAAGATGTTACTTTATCAATATACTCTCTTTTAGCCCAGTCAGAAATGATCTGGTCGTTCTTTATTTGTATAGATTATTTGTGGGATCTTTTTTAATAATTTCATAAGTAGTTTTGTCCTGAACTAAGTCGTTCATTTTTTCTTTATAGTCACATTTTTCCATGATTACGGTTGTGTTCCCCTTGTCTGCTCTAATTATTAAAAGTTCCGGGTGTTCTTTTATAAACTTTTTAATTTTTATAGCATCCATTATATTATCATTTGACTTTTTATTTTTGTCTTGTAGTCTGCTAAATTTTTTTATAGAATTAGTAAACTCAATTCTTAGAAGATTTTTTGTTTCTGAATCAAGATTTCTAATGGCATTTTCTAATCCCACAATGATGTCATCAGTGGGAAAAATTTTATTAGTAAATGGTATGGCATATCATACCATATCATTTATAATCTCATATACTACAAATACCGATTGATTATTTATTTTTTGTCAGAATGCAATTTTAATAACTATAAATTAATAATTTCGAATTTCCAGATATGCACTTTTTTGCAAACAAATAGCGATAATTTAGTAAATTCTTGCCGTATGTGGATAACAAAGAAATTACATAGAAGAAAATTAAATTACCTTTCAATTTTGTATTAAATAATATGTTTTTGGTAGAAGCCTACCTTTTGAGGTGATCACAGAAAACGTGCGCAGAAGTATATTTTTACACGTATTCAAGAAAACACAAAACTTTAAAAAAATCATTTTTCGGTTAATTTTTGATCAAATTGAACAAACTTAGTTTCAAATAATAGGTACTGTTATTAGCTTTACGTGGCAGAGTAAAATTTTAAGAATATTTAAAAAAAAATTTTTAATTTCAAAATTCAGTAGGGACGCGGCGCACCGCTGACCAGGAATTTTTTTTCACAAGTCAAGGACACTTATAAGTACATATCTATGGCAGTGTGAGCCTGTTTTCTAAGTTGTTGAGCAAGTTTAATCGTAACAGAACATTATAGACATGCATTATATATAATATATAATATGTATACTATACTTCAGTGGAAAAGACCTATGGACTTTATTACATTAAAGGTTATCGGCAATTATAATACTACCTTCAAATATAATATTATGTACATATGTTTTATTATGTTTATCATATTAATGACTAATGGTTTTCCTAGAAAGTGATCTAATGTTTTGTTGTTATTTAATTATACCCCTTTATACATATATTTTTAAAGTATAAGTAGCCAAAGTAATAATAAATTTGGTACTCATAATATAGTGATCTTGTAATAAAAACGATACAACCCAGTGAAAATTTTGCAATGCAATTTATATTATTACTTTCTTTCTTAATCAGTGCTTGTGTTACACAAATATTAGTGACTAGGTACGATGATAATCAGATTATTCCACTTGAAGATACAAATAATATTGGATTTGATCCGGATATATATTTGTCTGCTGTAAGTATTCTATCTACTACATACCTATATAGGAAACCTACCACCTTTAAACTTTTTTTAAAATGGTCAATTTACATTGTTAACATAGGACTGCCCGAGTTCTTATGTGAGTCACTGTATGTATTATGGACATCTATTATATACAGTGACTAAAGAAAGTATTTATACACTCATATGTTAGCAATGTAAACTATACCTAATGAAACCATTTTTGTCATATAAAAATTTCTTTTACAATAATACTTATCAGACATTTTTCTATTTCGTCTCACCGTTTCTATGAAAGTGATTTTTATATGATAAAAAAGGCACCACTCGCACCACCTATTGCTACGTCACTGGCACATTGTACATTATGTATACTGGGATATAGATATACTTAGTACATTATATACAGCTACTGACAAATTTATTCATACCTCTCCAGAGTATGTACATTGTACAGGGTGGGCCATTTAAACCTTCGGGATATTTATTGGTAATAATTCAAAGAAAAACACAAATTATTAGCTGCGAAGTGATTTTTCGTTTATTTTGAACTTTGCAAATTTGTTGCGATTACTTTTGAAATATGATATCGAGTAAATGGTCGCCGCCAGAGCGAAGCGCAATGTGCTCGTTTTTGGCATTTTCCATAATTTTCCGAAGTATTTCGGCTAAATAGCCGCCAATTTTGTCGGATATTGTTTTCAAGGCTTCCAGGGTTCGTGGCTTGTTGACATAAACTATAGATTTCACATAACCTCACAGAAAAAAGTCTGGAAGCGTTAAGTCAGGCGATCGCGGGGGCCAGTCAAAATCAAAATTTTTTTTGTATTTGTATATTACACTGCATGGTTTTTATTTCATCTATATTTTTTGTCACTGTCAAATTGTTCTTTTGTTTCGAATATTTTGCAATCGATTTCCAATTATTGAAGGTTGTTAAGAACCAGGGGTGGAGATAAGTTGTGGTGGGCTCTGCCTCATGCTATAAATACACTACAGCCATAAGTATTTAGACAATACACATTTCAGTGTGTATGTTTATAGGTATGTTTAAAATACCTAACTAGAAATTGTAGTTTTTGAAAATATCTCACTGTAGCTTTCAGGTAGCGATAAGTGCTGTAAATGTTAATCTTGAACAAAAACCAATAGTTTTTCTTAAAACCTTTTTCTGTTATAAAAATTTTTTTACTGAATTTTAAGGTAGTAATAAATTTAATTTTCATTTCAAATAAATAGGTACCTATAACATTTCTCCAAAAATCAATATTTTAAAAATTTCCTAGATTTTTCTCTAGCTATCCGGATGAAGATAAAAAAAACTTTGGGTTTGTGTTTTTGTGATTGTTTTTAAAATTTAATATTAGTAAAATTTTTGATAGTCAACAACTTTGTCAGGAACTCATTTCTAGTGCGTGTTACGGTAAGAGTTCAAGAAAAAATCAAATGTATTTTGAAGATGGAAAAATAATAATGATTATAAATATGTACACTAATATTAAACTAACATTTCTTTTTAGCCACAAATAATTAAAAAGAACGGGTACAAATCTGAATCTCACGTAGTTAAAACTAGTGATGGGTATTTACTAACTGTTCACCGTATTCCCGAAAATAAATATGGAATATTGGGTAAACAACCTGTGTTTCTTCAACATGGTCTATTGAGTAGTAGCGATGATTGGGTTATTACGGAAAATAATTCTCTAGGTATGTATGCAAATTGTAGAACCCAGTTTATGCCAATGAAAATTGCATTGAAAAATTAAATAATTGCTGTACTGCACATTCGTAAAACTTTGCATATGTGTATATTGGTGTCCAATCGTCATGTTGTGATAAAAAGTCTATCGATTTGCTTTGGGGTATGCCTCTCTTTATTTGTAAATTAATCAAAATTAATAGCAAACATAAAAAAATTGTTCAAAGATGAGAAGAGAAAAACAATCAAAAAATCCAAAATTTACACAAGCTCCTTATTGGAAAAAAATGATTTAATAAACAATAGATTGTGCTAGTAAATTGTTTTTCATGTTGCTCTAGAGTTTGTATTTGAAATTGAGGACTGATTTTTAAAATTCTATATATTGCAGTGTTCATGATAGGCCTTTAGATGACAACCTTCCGAGGGAAGGTTTTTTCTTCCCTGCACAGTATATAACTTATTGTAAGCATCGTTATTATTTTGTTCTCCTGTAATTGGGTTTCAAACCTGTTGGAAATAAATGTTATTATTATTAAAAATATTTAAACTAAGTATATCGATGACAATAAAATTAGAAATAATCAATTTCATTGTAAAACCTATATTATTTAACTGACATTTGGTCAAACCTACCTTCGGTGTTTATCAACATTTTGTATTTGTCCAGTCGAAAATACGTTTTGAATATTCTATACTCGTTGAGATGAGATTACAGTTCGTTATTATCGGCTGGTTCTTAAAACTAGGTTTGGACAATTTTCGTATGGATAGCTACATAGAGTTCTTCAAATTATTTTAGTAAGAAAGGCACTTAGCCAGAATACGAGATATGCTTAGATATCGAGATAGAATATGCTAGATATTTCTGCATGCTATGATATGCTAGCATTTCATACTATTCAACCTAAATCGATTCAGATTCCATCGAAATATATAGTTATGGCATGGCACTTTAGAAAGAAGAATGCTACCAATAGTTCTTTCATTGGATTCTACGGTTCATAAAATACTTCTGTACTAAAATAGTACTGTAGATTATGCTGTTATCTACTTGGGATCAAAATTATTTGCTCAATTACAAGCATTATAATGTCTCACTAATGCCCGGTTTCTTCACTCATAGGTAAACTGTTTGTAAAGTAAAATAAAAATATTGCATTCAGTCCTATATTTAGTATAGTATAAATTACAATAAAATAATAATTTGTTTAGGAAATTAATCTTAGGGGTTTCACTCGCAACTTGCTCGGAGCTCGACAAAACCTGAAATACCTGTAACTTTGAAAAAAAAATTACAATGATGTACATGGTAGCGCAATGGAGCTTTAACAAAGCTTTATCGATTCACACAAAATTTACGAAAAAATGTTGAATAAGAGAATAATGAGAAAAACATGTCCACAGACCCCCCCCCCCCCCAAAGATTTCGCTAATAGATCCGCGACGGCTAAAGCTCTAACGACAAAATCTTCAAGATTTTACTCAGTCAGAATTTTTTAACTATCTACGACTAACCCTGTATAAGTTTACTATTATAGAGTAGGGTAAAATAAAAAAACTGCCTTCAGCCAAATCCTATCGATATCATTAGGTATAAGTAGGGTTACCATAATTATTTTCGAAAAACAAAGTACAAATGCGAAAGTGCTGACGCGCATGCACAAACGAGATTTATTTAAAAATTTTCATTCCCCCCTCTCTCCAATCTATGATTGTGAATGGTGACCATAACTTTTCAAGTAAAAGATTATTTATTTTTATATAAAAACTATTGCTCTCCCCATATGTATACTACATACGTATGTACAAGGGAAAGAATTGTATTCAAAAATCAAAAATCGAAATTTTAATATTATTTTAAATTACATTTTATTTCGTCTTAAATATTTTTAAGAAATTACATAAGTATTTCAAATTTATATATTACTCGGCGAAGGCTTTTGTTTGCTCCAATCGCATTTCTCGGAACTTAAAATTTTATTTGTACTTAATAAATAAGATTTTCCTAAAAACTTTTGCAGTGTAATTCATTTGTTTACACACTCAACAATAAATTGTTTACGAAATTAAAATTACCGGTTTCACGCGCCACTTGCTCGGAGGTTAGCAAAATTAAATCACCGATAGCTTCGAAAATAATTAAATTACAGCGATGACTATAAAAGCTCATTGAAGCTCAATCGAAGCTCTATCGATTGACACCCAATTTATGTAAAATTAGGACAAAAAATTGAAAAACATGTCCATAGGCCCCCCCCCCCAAATATTTCGCGAATAGCTTTGCGACGGTTGAAGCTCAAACGACGAGAATGGAAGCTCATTGAGGCTCAAACGAAGCTCAAACGTTTGACACAAATTTTTCCCCTAAATTCGTTTTGGGGGGGTCCATCATGTCCACAGCCCCCCCCCAAAAGTTTTCGCGAATAGCACCGCGAGACGGTTGAAGCTCAAACGACGGGAATGGAAGCTCATTGAGGCTCAAACGAAGCTCAAACGTTTGACACCAATTTCAGTAAAAAATTCGATTTAGGGGGAGCCAGCGACATGTACCTATGCGAATCTCCCACTCCATTCAACTTTCGAAAACCAAAAATTTTACTTATCAGACGCATATGTATACAGGCACGTTGTCAATTCTATTATCCACTCCTGTCTCATCACTCACATATCATCACTTTTAATCAAATTGATCGTGTTAAAAGTAGTGTTAGAAGTGATTACAAAATTTTACCTGACAACCATAAAAGTAAATCACCAAAAGTCGGTTTGCTCTTTTAAGTAGTTAAACAAACCTTTTTTGGTAACCCTTTTTGTGAGAATAAATAAGTTAAGAATAATATTATTTGTCATTTACCCTCGTAAATTTGATTTTTTTATGATTTTGTTTGAGTTCATTTAGATTTATGGGAATATTTAATTCGGAAATCATATCCCAAACGCCCCCTGTGATACAATAGAATTAATTAACTCGCTCCTTGATTCAACTCACTAGATATTACGTAGAGGTCAGCCGTCAGCCCTTGCCAAAGACCATCGTTGAGGTTTCTTTAAAACCACGCCTCAGTTCACGCTTAACTCTCGTCGAATTCGTCTTGTTGAATTTCCTAGATGAATGTTGTTTTACTTGGTTGCGTCATATCTTGAAAATGTTGGTTTTATGAAGATTTTTGAGTTTTTGGGACGGATAGGATGGTTCCCGTGCCCGTTAAGCCTAGTGCTAATTTATTTTGGTTCAAGATATAAAAGTGCAAGAAAGCATATCGGCATTATGCTATTTCCTTTGGAAAAATTTGAAGAAATCAACATCCATTTGTGGGGAGGCAACAATTCTTTATTTGGGTTAAATGCGCAACTATAGCTGTCCATCCATTTAAAAATTTCTATTAACCGTTTTTAAGAATCTACATGGAATTTTCCATGGCCTCGCCTAGGGGAATCACAAATGGCGCAATACCTCAGTGAGCTAAAAATAACAAAACCATCGATTTAATTTTGTTGTGTTACGTGAAAATTCAAGTACTAGATTCAAACTTTATTCCGAACAGTAAACTTTATGCGATTCAGCAGATTTCAACCGTTTAACCCGGCATCACCCAGGTGGGGTCTATTAGACCACCCGTGTTCTAAACTAGGTTGTAACTTTTAGTTTACATCGCTCATGTTTTTCTGGTTTTTTATAGCTTCCTGAAATATGTTTATAAAGATGACATATCGGGGCTTTTAGTCTCAAGTTGACCTCCAGTCGAGTGATAACAGGATAAAGTGCCTCAGGGTCTGAGAGACCCCACCCGGGTTGTAAAGTTATAAAGTTTTTACAGTTGCAGTAATGTAAAATTGCTAGTGTGTTAGGCAAAACAAACTCTCTTCCATGTAAAATGCAAAAAACAGGACGTGGTAGATGTCAAGAGTGTCCCAGGAACAGAGACAGAAAGTCGAAGTACACCTGTGAGCAGTGCGAAATATTCTTATGTTTGGAGCACCTGCATTTCTTATGTGAAAATTGCAACCAATTGCGTGACGACTAATTCTGTTATGTTTCTTTTTTCTGCCACACCAGTTAAAGACTGTTTGAATTGAACATTTTTTTGCTGTTTCTAATATATTTTTTTTATTTTTAACAATTATTTTTTCTTATATCTTTTTTTTTTGTAGACGCTTGTTTATTAAGTATGAAAATGTCGATAGTTTTTGATTTGTGATAATCAATCAATAAATGTAGTGTTCTCATGAAGTTTGTGTGTTTTTTTGTAAGTTATATGTATGAATATTACACTTTTGCAGAAGTCCCACAAGAAAAATTCAAAACGATATTTATTTCATAATTTTATAGTCAGGGGTCTATGGGCGGATAAAAGATTTCCAACATATAGACAATTCTTCATTTTGCACTACGACGAAAACATAAAGTTGATAAACCAAAAAATAACGAATAATAATAATATGAAGGGTACAGGGGAAGAAGGCGATAAGTCAGTAAAATAAAAAAATTAGATCTTTGTGGTATTTGTAGCTTAAAATGAATACTATTGAGCCATTGTAGTTTTACATAGTGATGTGAAAAGCTATAATGATATACAGTGTGAAATATCAAAGAGCCCAGAACATAATGAATCAAATGGCTCTAGCATAAATTCTTTAAAACGCTCCCCTGAAAATTTAGAAAAAGTGACTAATCGCCTTCTTCCCCTGTACCCTTCAATTGTAACGGACTACCAGTTACCTGGGTTCTAAAAATAAATTTGTTAAATAAATTAATTTGAAAAAAAATACTATATTTACCCGTTATCTGGCAAAATGAAATTAAATTTAAACAAATGGAAACTAAAAACTGACAAACACCAAGATTACACGTCCATTCCTTGCAAAATTTCCGTTTAATGGCGCTTATTGAAACTAGGGAACGGTACGATTCGCCGCGCACAATTCGCCGCGACACTACTCGCCAGGAACTATTCGCCGCGGCATGATTCGCCGCGGCACGATTCGCCATGACACGATTCGCCGTGGCACGATTCGCCGGGAGTTTTTTATTTTTACCGTTCAGTAACCCCATCTATCGATAATCTTTGATAAATTTTTAACCCATAAAAATGAATTGAATAAATTAAATGAATTAAATAAATAAATTTCTCACAAGTTAGAAAAAACAACAGTAGTTTTTTATATTTTTGTTTATTTTCAAATTTTATTTAGATTAAGCTTTCAACATTTCGAAATTGTGGGCCAAACCACGAAGGTATTCTAATATAGCACGATTCTAAAATCATTGACTAATGTCAAGATTCTTTGATTTGCAA
Source organism: Cantharis lateralis (assembly GCA_963170105.1). Taxonomy (NCBI): domain Eukaryota; kingdom Metazoa; phylum Arthropoda; class Insecta; order Coleoptera; family Cantharidae; genus Cantharis; species Cantharis lateralis. The sequence continues at coordinate 20,837,560 of OY720629.1, forward strand.
GGATAAACTTTTTATGTTTTTTTGCAGTATGGTTCCCGGCAACTAGGCTTTCATAAAAGACGTCTCTGTTTTTTTGAACTTTTTTTAATTCGTTTATGAAACGCCAAATAGTCGGTCTTTCGATGCTCAACTGCGATTGTAGCTTCCTATGAGCTGCCTCTGCAATATTATTAGTTCCCTGTAAATAAACTTAAATCAGCACTGGATTTACTTTAAAATAATTTTCCGAATTTTATTGATAGGTATAATATGGCGCTAGAAGCTCTCGGTGAATCGTGCCACGGCGAATCGTTTCATTGGCGAATCGTGCCGTGGCGAATCGTTACCGGCGAATCGTGCGCGGCGAGTTGTACTCAACCCTTGATTTTTCAGTTTTAAAAATAACCTCAAGATTTTGTATAATAATTGTTTTTTTAGCATTTATCTTATCTGATTTGGGTTACGACGTTTGGTTAGGAAACTCTCGAGGAAGTAAATATTCAATTGCTCATATTTCAACTCCACCAGACAGCGACGAATTTTGGAATTTTAGGTAACTAGAAAATAGTATATTATAGGCCAAGGTTGTGAAGACAGTCATTATAGCCCTAGCGCCAATATAAGCCGCGGCGGCTATAATAATGGTCCTCACAACCGTGGTTTATATATGATTTTTTCCACTACTGGATTTATTACCATTTTTTTGAAATAGTACTTGTTTATAAAATATTTTCAAATTTAGAATATTTATTACAAATTACATGTTTTTGTTTTGTTTTCTTGATTTCAGATATTTGTTTAACTAAATCACCAAAATTGTTAAAAAGCATTGTTTTAAGCACTTCTTCGTCTTAAAATTCTGAAATTATTCAATAAACTTGTGAATTCGTGGTTTCTCAAATTAACAGGTTGGCGGCGCTTTCGCTTGCTGTCATAAGTAATTCGAAATTTTTAAAAATGTTTAAAATGAAATTAAACTATTAAAAAGCTCTATGAATAGTTTAAATGCAATTAAATAGTATTTCTTGGTTGCACAAAATCGTTTTTAACAAAATTTGTGGAAAAAATAGTCGCCCAACTATAGAAAAAAATCAATATGTTCATTATTAACAACTAGTAGTGTAGTACATATAATGAAAAAATAATTCACCACTTTTCTAAAATGTGTCACTTCTCGTGCGACTTGGCTAATAAGGAAGATGCATAATTTTTTTTTATAATAATTTCACATGTTACGAATCAATCTTATTAATTTTTTTTTATTGCGTAGTTGGATAAAAAATACTAAAATATCGTATACTGATTAATACTATTTTTTTCATTTATGTTCGTTTCGATAACAATTTAAAAAATATTTACAAATCCATCAATTTGAATAGAATGAAACGACCGCGCAAATCGCGCCATTTTATTGTGACGTCTCGGGCCACAATTTTTCATAGCTTGCTCCATGCTTTTTAATTATAGCGCAGTTAGTTTAAATTTTCTATACGACTGTCATAGAATATGACCATTCTAATAATATTTTTAAGGTTGTTAAGAAGGAAATCGAAGTAAATGAAAAGTTTTTGAAATTTTTACAGTATATTATTTGCATAATAAAGAAACTTCTGGCAAAGTTTGAACTTAATCCTGTTTTTAGTTATCGAAATAAAAAATGTCAAAGTTACGTTTTTACATTGCGGTAAATGCAAGTAGTTAGGGTAGGCCAGTTCCACGATACGAAAAAATTTTCTAAGTCCCACAACACTATGAACTGCGCATGCGCCAATTCCGCGCAATAAAGTTTCATATATTTTAATTATGAGGGATATTAATTATCCACTAATTATATAAAATACATAATATTATATTTTAATTGAGATGATTATTAATTTATAATTAAATTACATTACGTATTACTTAAAATAAGTTATTTTCCGCCTTATATAAAATAGTCTGTTTTTAAAATTAAAATTTTATTGTAATTATTTTGATCGCCTACGGGTGTAGACATTAGTGAGGATCCATTATTGTAAAATTGCAGTCAAATCAATTAGTATCGTTTCTACTTTCTATTATATTTATCATAAGGTATACCTCATTATGTAAATACCGTTTCTAAAATTGTTTTTAATATTTAAATCCATTAAAAAATCATTTACCAAAACTATTTCGCACTAATTAGGTATCTAGTATTCGTATAAATGCAAAATAAGTTATTTCACGCCTTATATAAAATAATAGTCTGTTTTTAAAATTAAAATTTCATTGTAATTATTTTGATCGCCTACCGGTGTAGACATTAGTGACATTCCATTATTGTAAAATTGCAGTCAAAATCAATTGGTATCTTTTCTACTTTCTATTATATTTATCATAAGGTATACCTCATTATGTAAATACCGTTTCCAAAATTATTTTTAATATTTAAATATATTAAAAAATCATTTACAAAAACTATTTCGCACTAATTAGGTATCTAGTATTCATATAAATGCATTGAAATTTGTATAATTTACATCACTTCATTTTGCTCTTACCAACGGTAACTTATTTTTACAACTTAATTGCAAGAAAAATTAAAATGGAAAATAAAGTGGGTTTGAAAACTTTGAAGCGTGATGCTGAAGCAATGGGGAAGTTTCCTCAATTTGGGTCTTTTCATAAAATGAAACATAAACGTATTTGACCTTGTACTTCATTGATCATTTTTTTAAATATGTCCATTAAAGGGCCTAAAATCGATTTTAAAATCAAAAAAATCCAAGATGGAGTAAAATTGGACAATTTTGATATGTGACAACGTCGCAATTTCAAGATTTACATATATTCAATCTTCGATTATACACGTCATATGTACGTTACATGTATAAGACGGAGAGAAAATTATCTGTTGTGTAGGAAAAATGAGAACGTTCATTTCAATAAACGTCATTTCAACAAACGTCAAAATGCTAACCTCCAAATATAAAACTCCAAATCTCTCCAAATATAAAACCGGTACAACAAAGAAACAGTTTTATATTTGGAGGTTAGCATTTTGACGTTTGTTGAAATGACGTTTATTGAAATGAACGTTCTCATTTTTCCTACACAACAGATAATTTTCTCTCCGTCTTATACATGTAACGTACATATGACGTGTATAATCGAAGATTGAATATATGTAAATCTTGAAATTGCGACGTTGTCACATATCAAAATTGTCCAATTTTACTCCATCTTGGATTTTTTTGATTTTAAAATCAATTTTTTAGGGCTTTCAACAATTATAAGAAAAAACCGTCGAATAGGGGTACCTTAATAATTGATTTACTTTGATAATTTAAAAAAAAAACGTATTTTTTTTTTTAGGAAACTTCCCCATTGAACCAAGTAAGTTTTACTTATAATAAATAACTTTTTTAAATAAACTGGTTAGGGTTAGCTTATCATCCATAGAAACTAACCTATGGACCGCTATGGACGATAACCTAACCCTCAACAGTATAAAAAAAAATTTTTACTATTATGATTTACATTAATTTTACATTCTTTTCATAGGTTGTACTTCAAATAAAAAAACCATGAAAACGATGCGATCACTGAAGATCATTTATGAAACTAAATATGCATTAAACATAACCGAGTCCAAATTTATATCGGTTGGGATTGATGTAGAAAATTGAATACCAATGCTTAGAATCAGTGGATCAAATGGAATCGGTATCCCTATATCTGGTGAGGACTGGGAAATCCTTACGAATGATATAAATACAACCAAGATTGACCTTTTTTTTTTTTAAAATGGTCATATGGAGTCTATAGAAATGAATGGTAGCGGATTGACAGTAACGGGCCGACAATTTAATAAGATAAACATACTTACATTTAAAAATAATGAAAAATTTTATATATCCATGGCAGAAATTTCGGTAAGAAGATTGTTCGAAATTTCATCATTAGTCAACTTAAGGAAGGCTGAAATTGAAGAGCTTGAGATAAGAGATCACTATACGGACGTGCTATTTGCATGTATTCAATTAGGAGGAGATGCTTTCCAGAATTTCAAGGATGTTGCAAGATCTCTAGGACACTATCGTGGTATAAATTTATATTGTATGACAGAACTACTTTATATGTATCCCGAAACAATCATAGAAAATTTATCTGAGTTAGTTGATGATAAATTATAGTATTATGTAATATAATAATAATAATAATAAATATTTTAATAACGATGTTAGTTTAATTCAAAATTCCATCAATCTTCACTACACCCAATTTTAAGATGTAAATTAGTAATAAATATCAGCAGTCTATTGAGAGAGATTTATAAGAATTTAAAAACGCTTGTAATACTAGACTGGATGGTTTCAAGAAGACAATTGGTCAATCAATTGGTTTTAGGAGTATAGTTGATAGTTATATCGGCAATAACGCACGAAATTAATAACATTTCTCCAAATAATGTCGAAACGTGCAATTGTAGATGAAATTCATAGAAGTGCTAGAAAAAACTTTCCCCGTAGAAGCGTAATAATTAGAGGTTTTGATGATCACTGGCAGGCAGATTTAGCCGAATTTATACCTTATTCCAAATATAATAGTGGTTATAAATATATTCTATTAGTTATCGATTGTTATTCTAAATTTCTATGGACATACCCCCTAAAATCTAAAACTGGCATAGAAGTCACGAATGCAATGTCTTCAATTCTTGCGAATGGACGAAAACCAAAAAAAACTTACAAACCGATGAAGGAAAGGAGTTTTATAATAAAAAATTTGCTGAAGTTATGAAAAGTAATTATATAAATCATTACTCTACATTTAGTACTAAAAAAGCTTCAATTGTTGAGCGCGTTATACGAACATTAAAAAATATTTTATACAAAGAGTTTAGTTATCGAGCTGAATATAAATGGGTTGATATACTAGCTTCTGTTACTGCTGATTATAATCATCGTAAGCACAGAACAATTAAGATGCGTCCTTGTGATGTGAAATCATCCACGAAGTTAGAGGTCTACAATATAAATAAAAAAATTGGAAAAATAAAATTTAATAATGGTGATTATGTACGAATTTCAAAGTATAAATCTCTCTTCGATAAAGGTTACAACGCAAATTGGACTGCAGAATTGTTTAAAATTGTTCGGGCTAATCTAGGAAGTCCTACTACTTACAACATTGAAGATCTTAACGGAAATCCTATTAAAGGCATGTTTTATACGGAAGAGCTTCAAACTACAGCTTACCCTGATACTTTCTTAATTGAAAAAGTGTTACGTAAACAGGGTGACCAACTATATGTTAAGTGGATGGGGTATGAAAAACCTACATGGATATCTAAATACTCAATTCAAAACTAATTATTATACTTAGTGTATATATATAGATATAAGATTTTGAATAAAAAACTTTTAATTATTTATATATTTATTTATTTATTTATTAATTTATAATGCCCCCATGCTAATGTGTCGGATGTGTGAGGCATCAAGAATTGTTTATCATCATCGGCACTTAAGGCAATTTTTGTTTGAGAGATACTATGAACATTATGATTTACAGATCTTATACTATTTTGTTTCCTTAAAATAACCTTATTGTTAATTAAACAATATAAATAATCATTAAAACAAATTTGGTTCTTAACAATATAGTTTTTAACACCTTTAGCTTTTTTAATGAAGTCTTTACCCTCAACACGTATGCTATACATTTTAGATCTGAGACCTATAAATTCGGTCATAATTCTGCCATTGTTCTCATCCTTCATTAATCCCGGAACTTCTTTATTAACACATGGAATACCAAATTGATTATTTATAGCATAATCACTAGTATCAAACCGTGAAATGTCTTTTTTAATGCTGTCGTATACATCAGGGCATCGAATTTCATATATTAGAGAGTCGGTATCGCAGTAAAGCACTTTGGATTGGAAGTTTTTCTGCATGTACTCGTAATGAAACTCATATAGCTTAGTTTTTGATAAATCTAAAACACTCATGCCTACATAGATAGGTTTGTTCATTACAATCTCAGTTTTATTTAACTCGATTATAATTAAATTTTTATCCAAAATAGTTCTACTATGAAAATTGGGTTTGGCAATCATCACTTTGGCACTAAAGCGTTCATTCCACTTTGATATCAACTTTACAACTTTTCTTTTACGCACATCTTCCATAGTTTTACCGAATGCTGCGTTATTCATTAATTTGTAAAAAGTTTTCTCAAATTCATTTTTCGCGTTCGTTCTCATTAAAGTATTTAATTCAATATATGGTTTTAACCAGGCGGATTGTTTAAATTCTAACACTCGGTAAATGTTTGTAATTTTCATACCATGTTTTAGAGCTTGCTTAAGTGCACGGTAATGAATAACGTAGCGTTCTTTATTATGAAGAGTTGTGAGTAGCTTCTTCTGTTTAGAGTTAGGTGGCGCTCGATGCTCGGGGCATAGGGGCAGATCGTTGTGAACATCATGTAACGTGTTTCTACCTCCAAAATAAAGCCAAGACTGTTATCCTCAGGAATTTGACTAACATCTATATTGGTATTATTATGCCATGAAAATTTTCCACTCGGTAAAAATTCACTCATGGCCCAAGCATATACTAAAAAAAAGAAAGATACATAAACATTAAAAAGTTAATTCGGTTGAAAATCAACTTACAATTATTGACGTCGTAGTATTGAAGATAAACGTCCTGCTGTGTCTGATCGTAGTTGGACATATATTTATTATTAGCCTTAGCATATCGACTACTGCATTGGGAGATGCCTCCTCGAATCCACGCTCGATGAACATCAGCATATCAATATCATGAATCAAATCTAATTCAACCTTAGTTAACTTTAACAAACTGTCCCACGTAAGGCCTGGGGCTGACACATAGTGTGCAGGATCTAAACCATATGTGTTAAAGCAGGTTTCACGAAAATTTTCAAAGATGTCTGCCAATAACAATACATCAGTTTTCAAATATAAATCCGAATACTCTCCTAAATTTTGAATATTAAATGTCTTCCACACATTTTGAGCATGAGAGTATTCTTCATTAGATATTGCACTTTCGGTAAGTTGATTATAAAATATGCTTGTTCGGGTATCCTCCTCTCATCAAGATTGGTGGCAGACTTTATATGATCATATGGAAATATTCCTTTACGAGTTAACAAATTATATTGGAATACCAAATTGATTATTTATAACATAATCACTAGTATCAAACCGTGAAATGTCTTTTTTAATGCTGTCGTATACATCAGAGCATCGAATTTCATATAGTATTAGAGAGTCGCTATCGCAGTAAAGCACTTTGGATTGGAAGTTTTTCTGCATGTACTCGTAATGAAACTCATATAGATTAGTTTTTGATAAATCTAAAACACTCATGCCTACATAGACAAGTTTGTTCGAAACGGTATTTAGTTTTTGTAAATGATTTTTTAATAGATTTAAATATTAAAAACAATTTTGGAAACGGTATTTATATTTACATAATGAGGTATACCTTATGATAAATATAATAGAAAGTAGAAACGATACTAATTGATTTTGACTACAATTTTACAATAATGGAATGTCACTAATGTCTACACCCGTAGGCGATCAAAATAATTACAATGAAATTTTAATTTTAAAAACAGACTACATATTTTATATAAGGCGGAAAATAACTTATTTTAAATAATACGTAATGTAATTAAATAATTATAAATAAATAATCATCTCAATTAAAATATAATATTATGTATTTTATATAATTAGTGGATAATTAATATCCCTCATAATTAAAATATATGAAACTTTATTGCGCGGAATTGGCGCATGCGCAGTTCATAGTGTTGTGGGACTTAGAAAATTTTTTCGTATCGTGGAACCGGCCTACCCTAACTACTAATGCACGGGACGAGTTTGTCATTACTTCGACATCAGAAATGTCATCATTACAAAAATTTGCCAAAATATTTATGAAAGTCTTACAAATAAGTGTACCAAATTTAAAAAAAGTCCTGTTTTTAGTTTCCGAGAAAATTAAGTTTTTATTTAAAAAAATAGTAGAAGAGAATAGTAGAAGAGAAGAAAAGTTTTTTAAAATGAGTAAAAAAAAACGTTAAACTGACCAAAACTCTTTAAATGAATAAAATTAAGAACTAAATTATTAAAAACTAAGTATTTTTAATAAAAAAAAGCATATTTTCATTATTTTAATTATTAAAATTTTGTTTATTTGAGGTTGGCAGTGAATACTCCCCACCACAGCTTATCCCCACCCCTCTTCTTAACAACCTTAAATACAATATTTACATTGTCGCACCGGTACGAGAATAAAATTATTCCCGCACAGTATGTTAGAATGACTATAAAGAAACAACAGTGACATCTATTATCAAATTATTTAACTGATTTTATTTACTCATCTGTTAAAAATATAAATATATTAATCCAGAATAGCCTGAAAAAATCGGCTACGACGATTTTTCCGGCTAATTGTTGATATTTGGAAATTATATATTAAGAATAAATTAACAACAATAGTGGAAAATGACCGATATGTTTGGTTTTATCAATTTTCAATTAAAAAATTAATTTGTTTAGAATAAAACAATAGAGCATTATAGCAATATCAGCAATCTACATAGTAGGAACCATGGCAGACCAAAAATTCATAGCATTAACAAAACTACGACATAATAGCGAATTAACAATTTTTTTTGGTAGTCTTATATTTTATTCTTTGTTTAATAGTTATTGTACACAATTTTAAATTACTTCACTGTGCACATGATCGTTCTATAAGGAATTTCTGAAATTATGTTAATCGTAGTTGTCGTATTAATTTAATTTCATCTATTTTTGCAATTACGGTCAAAACTTACACTGTTTACTATTTTAACAGTCGTATAGAAAGTATAGTCTGGAACACGTTTGGAATGGCTTTTCTGCACTCGTGGACCGTCACCCTCGCCTATCGGCTCGTGTGACAAACTTTCCCCTCGTGCAGAATATGCCGAATTCCAAACTTTTTACAGAATATACTATTCTAAGAATTTTCTAAGACTTCGAATGCACCACCTAGCGAACAGATCAGGACCTCTTTAAAAAGAATTCTTAAGAAGTTCTTAAAAAAGAGGTTGAAGAGAGTTCACACTTATGCTCGGTTTCATAGAACTTTTAAGAAGCCGTTAAATTTAACTAACCAATAGGAAATATCTATCATTACTAACAGCTCGTTAAAAGTTTTATGAAATCGACCATTAGGAGCTTACGAATCTTAAATATGGCTTCTTCAGGACTTCTTGTTTCGGATTTTGATTAGTAGGGTACAAACACCGATTATTGACTTTTTATAAATTTTTATTAAAAAAACACCAGGAGCATCTTCGGTACAATAATAATATAATAACTTTAGTACTACCACTTAGTTGAATTGAAGAGGAAACCTGCGGTAGAAATGATTCATCGTAAGCTCGCTTTAACCACATTGTTTTCTGTGAAAAAAATATTATAATTAATATGAATGGATTATAAAATATTTAGTTGTTTCTGTTTTTAAATATAAAGCACTCTACTTACAATTACGTCCAGTTGTTTATGAAAAACGAATAAAATATTTATCACAAAACTTATACATACTAGGTTAGAATGCGTAAATACATGTAAATGTGATGTAAATTATGAGTGATTATGATTACTGATGAGCATGCGTCATAGTGCCAAAACGAACACGGCGCGGCGTATTCATATTTTGACTTATTTATGAATAGCCAGAAGAATGCTTTGAGATATAAATGTGACGTTTCTATTTAGACTTATTAAACAGTTAATAACATGATTTCAGTAAGAAGTAAGAAAAAAGAATAATATAAAATATCATAGAACCGACGTCTTATTTATAATATCCTATGGAGCTCTTTATTTTGATTCCAATAATAAGTCAGAGAAAAAGATTCATTAAAATGTCAAAGAAATAACTTCTCATTCAAGAGTTCGTTAAAAGCTCCAATTTTTTGAGCTTAAAATGATCATCTTAAAAATGATTTCTCTAGGGTGTCATATTGTGATGTCTATAAGATGATTTTTATCAGACTTCGTACAGAAATCCTTCTGATTTGAATGCTGCCTGGGACACCAAAAAAGCTGTTTTTTACTGTTCCGCGAGAAGCAAAAGCAAGGCAGCAGTGGTGTAACGTAATGTTATGTTTATTCTTCAATAAATACACTGATTACATTTTATAATTATTTATTAACATTAAATATATTTTAAATGTCGCTGACGTGTTTATTACCTGATGTCCTGGGTGCACCCCTCACTTCATATAATAACAAAATGTACCTACATTTTTTTTAAATAACATTGGCAAATAGATTCTCGTTATTAAGGGAAGTCGAAAATTAATTTTAACTCGAGAGGAAAGAAATTTTGAAGTTATATATAGTTTAAACTTTTACAATATTTTGTTATTTCTGAAAAGAATCTTTAGTGCACCCTTTGTTTAATTGGTGACTTTCTTAAAAATTTAATTTTTGAAAGTCTACTAGCGCTTCACAATAAATAAAACAATCATTTTAACCTGACGAATTAAATTAGCAATCATTAAAATAATGTAAATAGTTACAGTTAACAATAAATATAAACTTGTGATCAAAAAACTATCTAAATAGTTGTTATTAGTGAGATTTGATCTGGTCCAGGTAAGTTGATCGAAGCAACCATTGCCTCTCGAGAAACGTCACATACGAGTAATCAAGAGCGCGGACATTTTAAAATGGATTAAGGTGGCAAATACCAATGTTATTTGGCCATACATAAGAATGAACGACGATTAGAAACAGAGTACAGATAACGTATGGTGCTGAAATTTGGACATAATATTATTTGAACATTTTTCAATAATACAGAGTAATTAGAGGTAAAAAGTTACCTTTGCCGTAACTTTAACCTCTTCCTTTTAATTTAACCTCACTCTTAAATAAAAACGTCAAATGATCTTACTTGGGAGGTTATGTTTCTCCCATAGAGTTACGTTAATCTAAGAGGTACTGTCTCTTTTTGAAAGAGACAATGCACAAGTGCATCAAACGAGACAGTGCACCGAAAAGAGATATCTCAAAAGTTACAGAATAAGCCCCCTGGCGCCACTCTTGACTTTGCTGCTAGTAAATTTATTTTTATTTCTTTGTATTATTTGTTACTTGATCTTAAATAAATACAAGTACCAAACCCTTTTTCTTTAAATTTGAACCACTTTGTCTGAATTTCTAATGGAACCGATTCGTCCCATTCTAACTTTAACTGCCATGACTGCTGAATGATAAGTTTGGCGATCATAATGTGGTGACCCGCGCTTCGGGTTGCAATTAGAAGCGGGACCTTTCCAATTTTCGCTGCCACCACGTCTGTTATACAGGAACAGACGAACCCGTTTGAATGATGTTTTTGGTAGCGTGTAGGAAACGTGGGAAAGAGATAAACAGATTACTACCCCAAGAATGAAAATATGAATAAATTTTTCTATTTGATTTTTATTGTCAAAAAAAAGAGTTATCATTGTAATTAAAATAAAATAATAAAAAGAATGGTGACAAATGTTTACAGTCCAATTATAAAATATAAAATACAAAATTTGAATTTCTTCTCACTCCATACCCAGACTCAGGTACAGTAAATCATCAGTCTTAACCAATGAGAAGAAAAACAAATGTAAAACAGGTGATGTTTCAATAGATTATTGATTGGCAAGTCAATAACTAATGAGACATCCAAGAAGCGTAAAAATAAATTAAAAAATATATATATGACAATAAAAAAAAAAGGGAAAGAGAGAACCACTTACATAAATATAATCTTTATAATCCTTTTTTTTTCGCCTTAGTCCGTGAAACGCTCACCTCACAGAAACTTTCACCACATGAACGCACAAGGAAAGAACACAAAAGAAAAACACTATTACGCAAAAAAAAGAACACACAAAAAAAAAATGAAAACACGGACTCGCGAAAAGCAAGGCCACGGCGCGGAAGGAAGACTCTCTGGTTTTGTGGGCCGTTTTTTTGGTTTTTATACACCTGCTATTATCTTAAGTGTACAAAGAAAATATCTGTTATTGATTAATGTATGGAAAGTTTCTTGAGGATTTCGATCTTTTCATCCCTTGTTTGAGTGCTTCCAAAAATGTGTATAAACAGTTAATATTACTTCCCGTGTTTAATAATGTAACATTAATTATAATCTTTTTGGGTGCACTGATTTACAATAATCTACTCTGAACACAATCATATTTACTGTAAACAATAGAAGTCCGACTTTAGAGCTTCTGTTCATACATGAAATTTACACCCTTGATAAGAATTTTTATCAAGTGCGTGTTTACAGGTCCGGATTCAAAGTATATTAAAAAAAAGTTCAAATAACAAAACAAGGATTGAAATTGGACATAAGGAGCTAACAAAGAATTTTGGACTTTTATCTTCAAAATTCATCTAGTTTCTACTTAAAGGGTCCAAAATTCTTTTAGAATTGTTAACATTTTCATTTTTCAGACTGGTCATGAAATAAATTCAATTTAATTTCGAAATAATTACCTTGGAAACTTACAGGCCAGTCTAATAAATAAAAATTTTAACAATTTTAAAAGCACTTTTTGACCCTATAAGTAAAGATTACTTGAAATCTAATGCTTTTATCATACGTAGTTTATATTTCTGCATTCTTTTTGTGTCTTTCATTTTTTCTCTAAAATAATTTGGGAAGCAGGAATTTGCATAAATAAGTTTTTACGTGTTAATTCCCTATGTTCGGCTATTCGAGTCAACACCCGGTATAACTTTATAAAAATAATCGAATTAATTACCAGAACTATCTTCTTGATCCTCCTCTTTCTTCGGATAGGAATTGATAAGGTAAAAAGGAAAGGAAAAACAATCGGATAGTCACTGGTTGGTTGGCTAACAAAACACTTGAAAAGGAACCGGAAAAAATACTCAAACTAGTATGGCACAAAAATTGGTTGGTTCACCTTTTTCTAATGCCCGTACTTATAGTCGATGCTTGGCTGAAGCAAAACTTGAGCACGACTTAAGTACAAAATTGTTTATTTTGATTGGTTGATTTCGTGCTTGAGTCAGACTCAAGTCCGAGATCGAGCGAAGCATCGACTATAAGTACGGGCATAAGTCGGTTGGATTATCTCAAAACTTCGCGCTTGCTCACAATTCATGGATAACTCGAACAAATTGAAAAGTGGCGCGAACAAAACTGAATTTTAAACTGTAAACTGAAAAAATGTACAAAATGGAAGTAATAAAAGTTGCAGGTTATTTGTAACCAAGAAGCTATAATTTGAAGAAATATATTTTTTTATTACAAAAATATTAAATTAGAATACGGGAATATGCCAACCTCTTTTTTAATTCCATAATAATCCCCGGTATATTATGTATGGCTGCTACAAAACTAGAATTGGTTACAGTTACTTTATTATTTGTTTACAGTAATTTGTATTAATTTATAATAATTGGTACAAGTTTCTCTGAATTCTGCCTAATGTCAATATAAAAATATTAAAATTTACAATCCATCTAAACAAATCTTTACAGCAATTACTAGAAATAGCAAAAATAAAAAAAATAAGATAAAGTGGTTTCTTCATTTAGGTAATTTCACCTAATATTTTTTACTTGTACAGGTTACCAACACAATGATTAGTTACTATTAAAACAATGTGCTCAAACAGAGCATTGTGTAGAGATAAATTGACTAAAATTTTTGTAGTACATTATTTATCTTTAGTTTATATTACAATGTAATAATAATGAAATTAGCCTAATTAAATATGTTGTGTTATAGACACCAATCCTTTTTCTCAGTGCAAGTTTCAAATCAGCTCCATATGTTAACGAGAACGCAGCAACATAACTTCTGCATATCACCCCCAAAGCAATGGACTTGTGGAAAGACAAAATATAACAATAAAAAATAAACTTCTTAAAACACCATATATAGAAGAAAACGTAAGCAAATGGCCAGATGTAATTGACGGAGTTCTTTTTGCGCATCGTACTGTGCATCATGAATCCACGAAATTTTTACCTTTTTTCCTGCTATGTAACAGAGAACTGAAACTTCCAGTTGATATTGAAATGGATGGAAGGAAGATGGAGGAAATGAACGAAATTAATCGAATGGATAATGAGAAATTTGGAATGGACGTTGACGACGTTGAAGTGACAAAAGAAACAGATTAATATATTCAATCGAAATGATTTTGAAAAAAATCTTGCAACAATGTTAGAAATTCAAAAGTGTGTATTTCAGAAGACCGCCGAAAATATAAAAAACTTCTTATGATAAACGCCGTACAAATGCAGTGAAATTTAAAATTGGAGAATCGGTACTGGTACGGAATTGTAGACGAAATGATCGCAAAGGTGGTTGGTCAAAAGCACCCTATACAGGAACGTACGCCATTGAGAAAATTCTGAGCAATAGCAACTGCATTTTACGGTCGAAAGTGGGAAAATCTTTGAAAAAGGATATCCTATCAGTAATTTAAAACATTACCACGACAACGGATCTCAAGAAAAAAATGGCGAAAATGAAAAACATGAATCATCTGTGGAAGAAACTAATTGCATTACGGAAAAATCAAAATTTTGTTTCTGTCCCATAAATAATATTTGTCAAAAACGACTTTGTAAGAAGCTTGGACTTTCATTTGACAAGAATTCCGACTTTGCAAAAACAAAACATTTGTTGCTTCATTCGTCTCATACTGTTATGCCGGCTGTACATTCTCGCACGAATGTCTCGGCGAGAGGCCTATGCCCGAGTACGACCATGTACACTTTCGCCGAGTTCAGTTGTAATTATGAACTCAGGGGAGATGGACCGTGTGGAACCTGTGAGCAGGATTCCACAAAACAGGTACCATTTGATACACTTCCAAGAAATTTAGTTCGCATTCGTTATTCCATGCCATTTTCATGCAAAAGACGTTTTTATTTTAATACAAAACACGTCTTCCCTATCGTAAGGCACAAACGAGACTGAGAAATGCGAGAGTGTACAGGAACACATTCGCTAGTCAAGCGAGACCCTTTGACTCGGACCTAAAAAACCGACTTTGGATGGAGAGCTAGCGAGGAACACCGAGACCAGCGAGGCGGAGCGAGCGCTCCCATCTACACTCTCGCTCTCGCCCTGTCTCGGCGAGAGTGTACAGCAGGCATTATAGACGTCAAGGCAGACAAGATCAGCACAAGGAGGTACGAAAGCTAATTACTGAATGTATGAAAACTCAAAAACAAGAAGTTGATCTGTTTTCTGGTGTTAAGAATTACATGAATATCACGAAAATGGACAAAAATGCAATTTGGGCAACAGATATTGAGATGCTTTACACTGCAGCCCTCATAGGAGCCCATATAATTTTATATTCGTTTACTCAAATTTAAAAAATCCTGCATGGAAACCTAATTACAAAAATCTGGCAATATATTTGAACCATAAAAATTCAAATCATTGTATAAGAGTGTGTAAGAAAATGAAATTTTTAAATAAATTTTGTGTTAAACTTTTAAATTATCCTATTTTATTCTTCAAATATCTGAGGAAGATATTTTAGCATTTTGCAGGAAAATATTATGGAATTTGATACATAAACATATATAAAAATTCTTCTTTACCTTTAATTCTTATTCTTATAAAATTTCTTAAGGGGATAAGAATTCACTAAGAATATTTTGAGGTTTTTACCCTCCGGTTAAAATTCCCTACGGAAATTTTACCCCCTAATCATTTTTTACTGGGGGTAAAATTTCCCTAGAGAAAATTGCCACTCTTCCTTGATAGTGTTAATTTTTATTTAAATTTTATAGCAATGAATTGCGATAAACTTTTATTGTTAGTGTAAATAATTAGTCGTTTATTTAACTTAGTTTCAGTTTTAAAATATTATTATAATTAATTTTTACAAGTTACGAATTTTAAATTTATATTAACGATATATTTTATTTGTAGTTTTCATGAAATGGGAATGTTTGATTTACCAGCAGTTCTATCATACATAGTAAATACTACAAATGAAAATATTATATATATTGGACATTCTATGGGAACAACAATGTTTTATGTAATGGCATCAAAGCTTCCAGAATTTACCCAAAATACCGTTAAAGCTATGGTTAGTTTAGCTCCAGTGGCATTTACGACGTACATAACATCGCCTATTCGCTATTTTGCACCATTTGCAAATGATATTAATGTATGTATCAATAATGTACTAACTAATACAACATATACATACAATTGTATACATAATATAGTATGGTTTGGTTTAATTTAATTTAATTTTAGTGGATAGCGAAATACTTAGGAGTACACCAATTTCTTCCAAATAATGAAATAATGAAATTTTTATCATGGGATTGCCGACTTTTAAATATTTCCAAAACGTTTTGTGAGCAAGTTATTTTTTTAATTTGTGGATTTGATAAAGATGAAATTAATGAGGTGGGTAAAATTATTAAAATGTTTTAATTACATAAATAATAATGTAGCATAAAGTACGCGCCAACAAGATTGCTACTTGCTTAACCGTCGATGTTTTTATACGGTTGGCCAGCTTTCGAGATTTAACCCACGGTTCGTAAGCGTTGGGTAGGTGTGTCCACCAATCGCAGGCTCTTCTGTTGGATGTTCTTACCACTTGGCTATTACTGATGATGAAGATCGGCTGCACTATCAACTTCGAAATGAAATGCTCTTAGGGCGCAAAATATTAGAATAAAACACAACAAGTAAAGAGAAGGGGATTTATTAAATATTAAAGATGAGATGATAGAGATTAAGTAGGTAAAACACACAGATGTACAATAGTCACACAATAAAGGGCAGACTCGATGTCCCAAACAGTAACAGCTGAAGGCGTAAAAAATGATGCTACTCCTGATTGACTGAAGGCCGTCAGCAAACAAATAACCAGAGGGCCACCAATACCCCCTCATCCAAAGTTACTCCACTAGATTGGTGCAAGGCTTGATGTAGCGTTGAACAATAGTGATTGCAAAATACTAAATAAACAGCACTTCCTTACTACGTTTCACCCTTTCCAAATCTGCTATTGAATAATAGCAGCGACATAAAGATTTTACCTGGTCCAAATTCCTTCTAAGAGCCTTTTCTGGATCCGGATATGTGCCAATGAAATTAGAACTACTAAAAACAGATAAATGCCGTTCACATAAGTAATTCACAAAACACAAATTATCCAACTCAAGCTATCTAGTTGGGTTCACCAAAAACAAGCAGATACAATAGCCAACCAATTATCTGATTGCAAAACCAACTCAGCAGTAGCTACAAATTACAATTTTAAACAAAGTTGTAATAATATAAGATTAAAGGATTTCGGGATCGTGGAAAATTCAATCAAACTACAATGATTTGTTGAGTCAACGTTTCGGACAACTTTATGTTTCCATCTTCAGGACTGGAATTGAAAAGAACACATTATCCTAGCACTCTACAGAAGCTAAGTACACTCACCTCACAAAACAAGATGTAAATTAGTTTGATAAATAATAAGATCGAAAAAAGGTAGGAGAGACATAAAATCAGTGACGGCTACAATCAACGATGTCAAAACAATAAAATTTACAATGTAAAATTAGCAGTTCAATTGCTTGGCAGGTAATGAGATATTATTATCAGATAGATAATTCAATGGCACGTTCGATACGATTTGGGGGTATCTCTTGAATTTATTCTTCCCAAGTGAAACCAATGGAATATAATTTCAATACCAGATCCAAACCATTCCCATTAAGCAAACAGATTATAATAATGGCTTATCTGCTGATTGCTTGTTCCTTTGAAACCACTTGAATATCAATAATTTAACCTACTGCTACCAAGCAGATTTGCAATACTCGATATCCAAATTTTACATTAATTACGATCTCAGTGTTATTAATTTTCAATAAAAATTAAAGTTATTGAGACTTAAAATATTCCCATATAAATTTATCGTCACTTTTATTTTCAACGTCTAGCCACGTTCGTTCTCAAAAATCAAAAAGCCTCTACCGAGTGCGTCGTAATTATTAGCTGGGCTAATAATTCTTACATTTATGTAACGACATTAGTAACGTTATAATATAATACATAACAAGCAGATTTTTTCAAATTGAAATTTGCACCGTCTAGGAAAAATAGACTTTCATTTGAACATAAACTGTAACAGGCTAAATTTTTACATGCACCTTAGTATTATGGCCCTGAATAATGTCTCAAAGTTCCCCATCGATATCCTTTCCGCTAGCTGTGTCACGTGAGGTGAAAGGTCGCCAAAAACAGTTTTTTGCATATACAGTAGCGGCAATATGAAACGCAGGGTCTTAAAAATTTAAATAATTAGTATTTTTTTCACATAATATCGCATTAATTTGGAACTAATACCTATGTTTCTTAATTGACTAACTATAATTTATACAAAAATTACAAATTCGATAATATAATATATATTGCGATGTTCTAAAGGGTAAAATAATGTATCGTACTACAAAAAGAAAACTTAAATAGTTACCTTAGGAACACCCATCACTATTTTTAAAGCTTGCGATTCTTATAATTATTTTTATGATGAAAAATTAAGCAAGTTATTAAAATCAAATGTAATTTAATCAGTTATAAACGAAATTTCAAAATATTACAAAAAGGCACAGTTTGATCAAGTTGTAGTTTATAAATTATTATTGTAAATTGTGATGTTTTTGATCTTAAACCGCATAACATCGGCTCACCAAATAAAAACAAAGGCACCGAATTTGGAAATTAAATCAAATTTAATTTAGTAAATTTTTCAACTGCTAGATAAAGTTCCAAATTTTGTGGCAAAATAATACAAATATCAAATAATCAATTTTATCGTGGTGTCACTAAACGTAAAATTAATCGTTTTTGCGCTTTTAAAATGTTCTCACCCTATTTGTTGAAGTCTTCTTAAAATTATGTTGCTTGTTGTTTCTTTTGTTTCTTGGTTTCTTAATTTTCTTTTTTTTTATGTTTTCACCTGTTGTGGTGAATAAATTTTAATTCTTCTTCTTCTTATCAATCTATACAAAACACTCTTACTCTGAATTTGTAACTTCTGGTAAGTAATTATAATCATAGAATTTATCAATTAATTATCTGCTCCCTGAAGAGCAGAAGAAGAAGAAGAAGAACTTTATTTATCAATCTTAATTAAATTTTAATATTATTTAAACTTGTGACTCTGGGCTTTAAATTTCGATACTTCTCGAAACAACGGCCTTGCCCAGAATGAATTACTTTTAAAATTTTTCTCCCTCCTTTAATTTTGTTAGTTAGCAAATTTTTAACATTAGAATTCTGAAGTGGTGGAAATTTTGTTGATTCGGCGCACTATTTAATTTTATTTACGCATTCACTTTTATTATTAAAACATTTGATTAAAATAATTGACAAATTTGAGTGCCAAACGGTTTCTTTGATAAATTTGGCGTTTGTCTTTTCATTTAAAGATCGTGGACCAAAAACATCTTTTTATTATTAAAATGCTGAAAAAATTGCAAAACAAACTCTCAAACGTGCCTTCCTTTTTATAACTATCAAAAATATGTGAAACCGAATTAATTATCATCATAAAAATTAATCAAAAATAATCTTAAGTTCTTACAGCAAAATTTAATTATAAAGGTTTCAACTTTTATTCCTGCTTCAAAGTGATTAGTCATAATTAAGAGGTCTGTGTTAAATTGAAACATGACAATATATATATATATACATATATCCTTCACTATTATTTACGAGCAGTGACTGCAGAACAGGCAAGTGTCCTGGAGGCATATTTTTACCACCCAAAATTCTACCATCAAACCGCCATGAGGAGAAACCAAGCCTCAATGGAATCGGTATCAAAATTTTAACTTGATCAAAGCTGAGAGAGTCACAAATAATTTTCAAATTAATAAAATTTAAATAATTAAGGGCTCGATGGTCCATATCGATGGAAATGGAGGAAAATAATAACGGCCAGAAAATCAGTCTGAGAATTACCCGGTACGAGCAAGTTGATATTAAATTCGATTGCGAACAAATAAATTTCGGATAAGTTTTCCAAGTGGTGAGCCAAGCAGATAGTGGCTGTTAAGATTGTTTGGATACATTGAAGATTGTGCCGCGAATTATTTGAAAAACAAAGGTCGTACAACAAATTTTATAATTAAAACTCAGACTCATTTATTTTATGTTAATTTTTCTATTGTGTTGTTGTTTCATGTTGTGTAGTTTATGCCCGATTGCACCACCTACCCTTAAACGTTAAGCTTCCCTTAAATCGCTAAGGTCCACCTTATTTCATTGCACCACTGAATTAAGCGCCCCTTAACTTAAAACAGACCACCTAAATTTAAACCTCAGAAATCTACGGCTTAAACTGTCCCTTAACCTAAAATATCAGAAAAGAGTGACACCGAGTGACACCGTGAGCGAGTTTAGATTGAATTTAGTGAAATACAAAATATATCAAAATGGATAATGATTTGTTTGAAGACGATTTAGAAATTCTTGAAATTGCTGAACATAGATTTATATACTACAAAAAAAATGATTTAGCATAAATTATAATTTTGAACATATTGTATAATTTTGTAGGTGTTGGCGTCTATCAATGTCTACAAATAATACTTTGTAAAATTTTGTTAACTCCTCTTTTGCATCCAAAAACAGAATCACAACAAAGATACAATGAATCCCACATTCGTACCCGCAATACAGTCGAAAGACTATTTGGGGTATGGAAACGAAGATTTCCCATTATGGCATATGGGTGTCGTTTAAAATTGGAAAATACGTTAACAGTAATAAAATAATAAATTGATTTTAAAATTTTATAATTTTTATAATTTATCAAAACTAATTCAAAATAAATTTAAAAACAAAAAGCTTTTTATTTAATTTTTCAGGGCTTTGCTTAGCGCAATCTTCTTCAATTTTAAATCAATTTTGATAATTTCTCCTTTAAAATTAGAAGTTTAAATTTAAAATTATTTAAATTCAATAAAGATGACATAACAATTTAGGTTACAAAACTCGTTGACATTTGCAGATTTAACCACACTAAACACAAATATAACCAAAGTTACTATAAAAATGCGACGTTGCTACATTTAATGAACGCTTAACTAAACCGAAGGTTAAAAAGAGTGGTGCAATGAAATCTAAAGTAAGGGCCGCTTAAAATTAAGGGACGCTTACGTAAGCGTCACATTTAAGGGTAGGTGGTGCAATCGGGCATTAGAGTTAGTCTTTAAGTACACACGCGCTACACCCTACACCAACTCCAACACGTTAATTTCGTTAATTTGTCAAAGGTTTATAATTTTTTATTCCGTTTTTTTTACTCTTGTTAATTAAATACGTTCATCCATATAAATTCTTTTATTTGAGTTGAACAAAAACATTTAATTATTTTTTAAAATAATTTGGCGCCCAACATTCAAGTATCCACGACCAGGAAGAAGAGCTAAGTGTGTAATACAGATACCACCGTCGAGGTCGTAGCAATATATTATATTATTGAATTTGTAATTTTCGTATAAATTATAGTTAGTCAATTAAGAAACATAAGTATTAGTTCCAAATTAATGCGATATATGTGAAAAAAATATTAATTATTTAAATTTTTAAGACCGTGCGTTTCATATTGCCGCTACTGTATCTTGAGAACGGCGACATTTATTGAAAAAATATATCAAGCAAATATGTAGCTAAGGCGATTTGATATAAAAAGTTATTTGAAAGTTTTTTGTAGGGGAAATCGGTCACAAAATTTGTCGCTTCAAAGAACCAAGAATGTAGAACATTTCACTACGGCGAATAGGGAGGATCTTAGAAAATAATGACGGAAAATGAATTATAATTCAATAGATACATGTATTGTTGATTTTATCATACATTATTCAGCGATCGTGGTATTAATAACATTCTTCATCGGTATCGGAGACCAATTCTTCTGTTTCCAAAGTTTGGACGAGGAAAAACGACTGATAGATGTTGTCATCGTTTTCCACGTTATCGATATCAAATGGTACCGTGTTCGAACAAGTTTGGTCATGAAATAGGCTACAAACTATAGAGCAGTTCAATTCTGCTTTCCGACATCCACAATTGGAAGAACAGCCTTTCTTGCAATTACAAAATACTGTATTAAGTAATACATTTGGAGCAGAGTTTCATTGGCTCTAACAGTATATTATTTTGTAATGCCCATGCCCAGTTCTGAGAATCAATTTTCCTTTCCGAAATAGAGCAGAAGTCATATCACAGCCAGTAGTGGCTTTTGGATATGACACTAAACTTCGAGAAAAATACATTTTTGATTCCATTTTTGCTTTACCGAGCTTCTGAAAATACAACAGGTTTTCCTGAGGATCTCGCGCAATCAATATGGCCATCAAGTCTACGATCTCGTCAGAACATCAACATCATGTTTTGCCTGCTTCACAATAACATTAGCTGCTTGAAATCTTTCAGACAACATGGAAATGAAACTACTTTTGTTATAAAAAAAACTTTTAAATAACTTTTTATAGAAAATTTCCATAGGTACAAAATTAGTTCTTTTTATATTTTTCAATAAATATCGCCGTTCTTGAGATATATGTGTAAAACTGTTTTTTTTACCTTTGGCCTCGCGTAACACAGCTAGCGAAAATGATATAGATGGGGAACTTGAAGATATTACTCGGAGCCATAATACTAAAAGGTGCATGCAAAAATTTAGCCCGTTTCAAATTATTTCCAACTCGGTCCATTTTTATGCCTATTTCTCTTGAACTATCTTTAATTATTATTAACAATAACAATAATGCTATATCCTATTTGATCCTATATCAAAACAATATAAATATTGTCATGTTTCAAATCAGCTCTCGTGTTTTTTTAGTTTGAGTTTTGAAAGACTTGATTTTGTTTTGAAAATTTTTGTTTTTGTTGTAAATTGTGTATACCCGTAAGTGGGGAAGTCAATTAGGTGTTAGATTTGTATAGATAGTCGCAGGTTCGATCCTCAACCAAGTATTAAAATTTATAATGATTTATAATTTAAAAATAAATTAATAGAAAGGTAATGTAGAAAAATATTGATAAGCAGTTGGTTTTGAGAGTTAATGCCGGACGGTCGTGATTTTGATTGTTCATATAATTAATTTATTTAGATGGAAATAAAATAAAGAAAAAGTTATGAAAATTAAGTTTTGTTGAATCTTTGACTAAAAATGGTGATGGAATTGGATACTAATCAAAAATAAAATTTACCTATTGAAGAATATTTAGTAATTTCATTTCGTATAGACGACAATATTGATTTGATAAGAAAATTTCAGCGATACTGATATCAAGTTAAGAGGATTTGGTATAAAAAATTTGGATAGAAAGAAAATTTATTATAATAAAAGTTAATTTTATATTTTATTGGAAAAGTTTAGAAATTTATATAAAAATTCACAGCAATATATATCAATATAATATAAATTATATTCAAAATTAGGTATTTCCTTGCAGTAATAATAGGGTAATGTTGTCTAAGATTGCGCACTTAAAACATTTTAACATATACAGTGCAGTCTCGGTAATCCGAACACACCATAATCCGACCATCCAATAATCCGAACAAAAGAAGAAAACCTCAGTTGTCCGCACAAATAGTTATAATCCGAACACAACTAATAAAATGTACGGATTATAGAAAAATGTTCGGATTGCAGAAGAAAGGATAGGATGAAAAATATGTATTTAATGCAATGCATAAGTACTACAAACATTTATATTATGTGTAACCTCCGTGAAGTTAGAATCTTATAAAATTTTGATTAAAAAAAGTATAGAATCGTTAGGTCTTGAAAGGTCACTAGGTTTTACCTTTAGGTCACTTCTACTTTTTTCAATAAAAATTACTTATCTTTTTTAAATCTTTTTTGGTAAGTTAGCATACCATTTACAGTGCGAGGTTTATTTCGTTTTTTAACTTTATCCAGTAATCTGAACTTCTCTGTAATCCGAATGGGGCCAGGTTTCTATTAGTTCGGATTACCGAGACTGCACTGTAATTGATTAATTTCACAAAATATGAACGTAAAAAAAATTAACAAACATGTGTAAATATATATAGTGATAAAAAAATATCACAAACATATAAAATTCATAAAAATAAAGAAGAAATAAAATATTTACTGATTAAAAGCAAATGCGCAATCTTGTAATACGGGTTTGATAAGATTGCGCATATTTAATTATTATAAGTTTGCGCTCTTAATAATTTCACATTTAAACTACCCTGTTCCTAAATAAATAGAACAATTTTCATGACACCAATTCTTACAAACAAATCATTGGATCCACTCTTCTATAGTGGTTCATCACAACCTGGGCTGAAAAATTCTGCTTATTGTGTTATTGTCGGAATTTTTTAACTTTCTATTTTTAATAATTGATCCCTTAACATTTTTCGTTTTTGATTTAGCTTCAGGAATTTAATATTATAAAAAACTTTAACCGCGCCAACTTAGAAACGGTGCGAAAACATGGAAGCATTATAGTGCGCAATCTTGTAAATTAATGACTTATGTTATTCAATTGAAGAAATTCATCACGCATACTTTATTAGGTGAAATATTTTGTTTTTAAATAATTAATTCCTTTATAATTAACTTTATAAACTAGTCTTGAATCATGAATATAAAAAAGTAAAGGATCAGTGGCTTATCTTCTAGACTGGGAAAATTACAAGGATTGAAGCACTTACCAATTAATTCAAATTTTTAATATAAAACGCTTATAAAAAAACATGTGCCGTATTGTAACTATATAATAACTGTTAGAGGTTTCAGGATTGCATATTTCTTATTTCAAGAATGTAACTACAGCATTAATATTGGCTCTGCGCAATCTTGCAAACTGCGCAATCTTAGATGAACTTACCCTACTCTTATTGTCAACTAGTTCTGATTTTATTTCAAATCATCATCAGAACAATGTGTCGATACTCAAAATTTGCAGGCTCCATCATAACTTTTACGAGAAGCGTAATTGATTTATTCTTTTTATTATTAGTTTTGCAAAATATTATTATTGCAAGGAAATACCTAATTTTCAATATAATTTATATAATATCTCCCTTGAACTGGGAGTTCCGCAACTATTCATGATCATCGACCAGCCAATCGCATCCGTTGCTGAACATAGGCATTCCCCTTAATTCTCTAATTTTTTCTATCCTGTGCCTTGCATCTAGCTTTCAGCATGTCTCCTGAGATGGTCAGCTTATTTACGTAGTAAATAAATAAATAAATAAATCTGTAGTACTTGTTTAGTCCACCGTTCATATTTTGTTCTTGCAAAACACCTACATTTCAATCTTGCCATTCTCTTGTTGAAATCTTCCACTTTCGTATGTTGTCTAATTTTCTAGTTAATAATTCTATTCTTAAGAATCGAATGTAATGATAATCCTTTTGTTTTAATTAATTTAATAAGTATTAATTTTAAATAAGTATTAATTAGGTATTTGCCGCGGCTAAGGAAACTCTAAAAAATACTGAAGTCGTGGTTTCACTAATTTTAATCAAAATTAAGAAAAGATTATAAAATAATAAAACTAAGGTTGTATTTAAAATTATGAAACGTAATATCTAAAGTAGATACATAGTAAATTTTTATTTTAGGAATTACTAACAAAAATATTAGCACATGATCCATCGGGCACCTCAACAAAAACTATTATACACTATGCTCAAGAAATTCACGAAGGAGGAAATTTTATGGAATATGATTATGGAAAAACCGAAAATCTTATCAAATATGGAAATCTCACACCACCTTCATATAATCTAACCAATATTAATATCCCTTTATATTTAATGCACGCCGACAACGACTGGCTAGCAAACTCAAAAGTAAGAAATAGAAATAGAAATTAAATATTTAGTTTCTAAGTTTATAAAATATTGTTAACTGTTAATATTTTTTAGGATGTTTTTAGATTGGCAAACAAAGTGTCTGGGAACGTAACTACTTACAGAATTCCATTGCACACATTTAATCATGTAGATTTTATTTTTGCCAACGATGCCCCTAAACTTGTTTATAAAAATTTAATTAAATATATAAAACAATATACTTACGGAATACTATAAGTTATTAAAATTTTGAATGTAAAAAATATAACGTCTTGGGATATTTTTAAAATAAAATTTAAATAGTTTTCTTATGATTATTAGCAGTAACTGCGTGGATATGCTGGATAATGAGTGAATTCAGTGTTACTCGATTGTTTGAGATATACGTCGGTATAGGTTGGTAAAAAAAATTAGTAATTGGAGAGTGGTTACAAAAAGCGAGATACAGAAGGAAAAACAAAGTTTTGTACGTACTACGTACATACGTACTACATTTGGGTTCTGGATTTCAAGAGGAAGGGCAGGGAAGATTCCCTACTCGCACTTAGGCAATTAGAATCGGACCCATTGCATTACCTCCGATGCAACGGCTCTCCGTCCTGTCATTCCCTGAACCATCCCGTTTCCACGATAAACTTGAGTATCTTGGCAGGCGGAGTGTCACTGATTCTGGCCATGCTAGCCAGAAGTCTCCTAATCTCTTGTTGATGCTAGCGACGGACAGTGACAGAGCACATGTTCCACTGTTTCGTCTGTTCTGTTGGATCCCCGACATCTGGGGTTATGTACAAGTTCCATTGTGTTGAGATGTTTGTTTAATTTGCAGTTTCCTTCCAAAATCCCTGCAATTACCCGTAGATTAACTTAGGACAGTTTCAAGTATTATTTAGATTGTTTACCCGAGTAAAAATGGATTTGGCCGCACTGCCGCTGCAAAAGCGCCGTACGGCCTTTGCATGCCAGCAACACCGCTGAAACCTGCCTGTGACGGTAGATAAAAATTTTAATAGCCGCAACACCGCCGCAACATAACTGCACCGTAATAAAAATATAAAAGAAACATTCCAACCGCTGCAAAACCGCTGTTCTGTAGCCGCAACATTAATACATCGACACATAAAGAGCAGCAGCATTAGTGTCTTTGTTTGAAATTTTTCGCAACATAAGCTGGCGCCACGATGACACTGAAGTATGAGTGAGATACTAGAAAGCGCGTGAGTAACCAAGGTACTAAGCGATCGTGTTCTTCTTGTTTAGTTATTAATTCAATCCTTTCGAGTTTAGACAAAGGTCTTACTTCTAACCAATAAATTTGTGCACAGTTAAAATATTTGGTTTATTGTCATGTTAAAATAAATTTAATGAAAAGTGGGTGCTGAAACATATAAAACTTCAATAATCGGTTTAAAAGATATCATGGAAGTGTTAAAACTTAAGCTAATTCGGATAGGAAATTAATAAATAAAAACACTTTCCTCAAGTTTCAATTTATTGTTAATGTGAACTAGTTTTAGACGAGTTCTGAGCTCCATCGATGATGCATTCGACAGTTCTGATCCTTCTGCAATCCAGAGTTAAGAGTTCCGGCCTCTGATGATACCCACATAGCAACAAACAATTGTTTATTACTGTAGGAAGTATAGAACTATGAGATGCTGATAGTTTTGTATGAGTTCTGGGTTCCATCGATGATGCAATCGACAGTTCTGATCCTTCTGTAATCCAGAGTTAAGAGTTTGTAGCACTCAAAATTTGACCTTCCTAAACGGAAGGTCGGTTTTATTTTTGCTACTGGGTAGCATCGGAGGTTACGGGTCAGGGTGGACTTTCCTGCGTCTCTGTTTACTCACCCGACCTTACTCTAGCGGGCGCCAAAAGCTTTTTTAAGAGAAACTTTAAACTCAAAATGATACTCGGTGTAAACAAAATGGAATTTATTAAAAACAGAAATGATTAATGTTATTATTTACAATATGATATTGTACAGAAACGAGAATAAATATTAATGAATTTACAAGCAAATAAACTAATTTACCAAAAACAACGCGGCCCTAAGCTACTTACTGGACGAAACGCCACTGGTCTCAGAGTACTTGATCAATAAATTGGTGTTGATTTGACAGTTAAGTAAAATTACTTTACGCTTGATCTTATTTTAAGGTGCTGATGTTTTATTACTAGTGGCTAAGTGTGCTACCCGGATGTTACTACTGAATTATTTCGGTAAGTGATGTGAATGCCTGTTTTCAAAACTAATACCTTACTTTTAGCGACTTCTGAATATCCTAACCTCAAATTACTGTCTTACTACTGTACTAGGGTAAGTTTGTTAGGTTGATTATGACAAGTCTCTCTGCGTTTTCTAGTAAACAATCTACCTGCCTGATCGGGCTACTAAAAACTACCTATTCTGAATCACAAAAGTTTATTGAAAGAATGGATTATCTCCCGGCGGGCTTTCAATGGTTCGGCTTTTGGATTCGAGGAAGTGTGTCTATTCGGGATCGGTTCGGGAAGGTGTACTGTCTACTGATATCAACTTTATCACCAGCTCCTGTTTCTCGTTCGTTCGCTCTGGTATACCTGCAGGAATGTAACTTCTACAAGCTACTTGCTCCGTCTCGGATGCCTGCGACCAGTAGTGAACCTAATGCTAATACCAATTACTGAAAGAAAGATTGGTAAGTAATTTTGGGAGCTTAATTTTATCAGTTTTAGGATTCTCGCAAAGTCTTGAATAACGAAAACTAAATACGAGACTGGGATTCGGAATAACTTCGTCCAGAATAACGTAGACGAAGACGGAAAGGTATCGGATCGAAATAAGCTATCCTGAATGACGAAGATTGCTTACTTTTCGTCTCGGATAATTTCGTCCAGAATAACGTAGACGAAGACGGACGGATATCTTGGTGAAGTAAGCTATCCCGAATAACGAGGATGCTCACTTGTCGTTTATGCAAATTTTACCAACCTACGTTTACCCTGTTTGAAAACTTGACTGAAGACAGCCTCAGCTATAGTCATCTTTTAAATGGATTATGAATATTCAGAAATTAATGTATTAAAAGTTTTCTGTAATCTATCTAGCTGATAAGTAAAATCAAAATTTGTTTATTCATATAGATAGGCAACACACTCAACCTAATCAAGTAATAAAAATTTTAAAATAATTGAATTTTCAAATTTTTGATTGACTTAACTTGATTTATTCTTTACAAGTTCCGGCCTCTGATGGTACCCACATAGCAAAAAACATTTGT
Source organism: Cantharis lateralis (assembly GCA_963170105.1). Taxonomy (NCBI): domain Eukaryota; kingdom Metazoa; phylum Arthropoda; class Insecta; order Coleoptera; family Cantharidae; genus Cantharis; species Cantharis lateralis. Next base: position 20,866,762 of record OY720629.1, read on the forward strand.
TTATTACTGTAGGAAGTATAGAACTATGAGATGCTGATAGTTTTGTATGAGTTCTGGGTTCCATCGTTGGTTCAATAAACAGTTCTGATCCTTCTGCAATCCAGAGATAAGAGTTCCGGCCTCTGATGATACCCACATAGCAACAAACAATTGTTTATTACTATAGGAAGTATAGAACTATGAGATGCTGATAGTTTTGTATGAGTTCTGGGTTCCATCGATGATGCAATCAACAGTTCTGATCCTTCTGCAATCCAGAGTTAAGAGTTCCGGCCTCTGATGATACCCACATAGCAAAAAACAATTGTTTATTATTGTAGGAAGTATAGAACTATGAGATGCTGATAGTTTTAGACGAGTTCTGGGTTCCATCGATGATGCAATCGACAGTTCTGAGGCCGGAACTCTTAACTCTGGATTGCAGAAGGATCAGAACTGTCGATTGAACCAACGATGGAATCCAGAACTCGTCTAAAACTATCAGCATCTCATAGTTCTACACTTCCTACAGTAATAAACAATTGTTTTTAGCTATGTGGGTACCATCAGAGGCCGGAACTCTTAACTCTGGATTACAGAAGGATCAGAACTGTCGATTGCATCATCGATGGAACCCAGAACTCATACAAAACTATCAGCATCTCATAGTTCTATACTTCCTACAGTAATGAACAATTGTTTTTGCTATGTGGGTATCATCAGATGCCGGAACTCTTATCTCTGGATTGCAGAAGGATCAGAACTGTCGATTGCATCATCGATGGAACCCAGAACTCATACAAAACTCTCAGCATCTCATTGTTGTATACTTCCAACAGTAATAAACAATTGTTTGTTGCTATGTGGGTATCATCAGAGGCCGGAACTCTTAACTCTGGATTGCAGAAGGATCATAACTGTCGATTGCATCATCGATGGAACTCAGAACTCGTCTAAAACTATCAGCATCTCATAGTTCCATACTTCCTACAGTAATAAACAATTGTTTTTTGCTATGTGGGTATCATCAGAGGCCGGAACTCTTAACTCTGGATTGCAGCAGGATGAGAACTGTCGATTGCATCATCGATGGAACCCAGAACTCGTCTAAAACTATCAGCATCTCATAGTTCTACACTTCCTACAGTAATAAACAATTGTTTTTAGCTATGTGGGTACCATCAGAGGCCGGAACTCTTAACTCTGGATTACAGAAGGATCAGAACTGTCGATTGCATCATCGATGGAACCCAGAACTCATACAAAACTATCAGCATCTCATAGTTCTATACTTCCTACAGTAATGAACAATTGTTTTTGCTATGTGGGTATCATCAGATGCCGGAACTCTTATCTCTGGATTGCAGAAGGATCAGAACTGTCGATTGCATCATCGATGGAACCCAGAACTCATACAAAACTCTCAGCATCTCATTGTTGTATACTTCCAACAGTAATAAACAATTGTTTGTTGCTATGTGGGTATCATCAGAGGCCGGAACTCTTAACTCTGGATTGCAGAAGGATCATAACTGTCGATTGCATCATCGATGGAACTCAGAACTCGTCTAAAACTATCAGCATCTCATAGTTCCATACTTCCTACAGTAATAAACAATTGTTTTTTGCTATGTGGGTATCATCAGAGGCCGGAACTCTTAACTCTGGATTGCAGCAGGATGAGAACTGTCGATTGCATCATCGATGGAACCCAGAACTCGTCTAAAACTATCAGCATCTCATAGTTCCATACTTGCTACGGCAATAAACAATTGTTTAAAACTATATTGGTACAATTTGATGCCGGAACTCTTTTCGATGGTATGCTGAAAAACTAAAGCTTACAACATCGGAAAAGCTCAAAACGCGGCGCAGAGTATCAGCTCTCATGAAAATAATATCCTTTAAATTCCATTTTGAGTTTGATTCAATAAAACTATCCTTAAAATTAATTAGGATGTATAGAACTATGGTTTATTCAACTTCCCTATGCTCAAATACTTTAAATCTCATGAGATGTTATAATGTCTGATGTGAAGTTGGCATCTCATTGCCAAAATTCGCAATTTCAAGGGTAAATCAGCGGAACTATTTTTAACCCTTGTGTTACCAACCAAATAAATTTACACTATTGGCCAACCAGGGTACCCAGGTACCCATGAACGAATTTGTATGTAATATTCAGCTGTAACTTGAAATTATTGTATGTATTTTATGGATATTGATTTTTTAATGGTTAACGAAGGTATTTACACTTAAATATCTTATAAATTTTTGAAAATTTGTTGTAAATACGAAAAACAATTAACGACTGCTATTATTATGAATGCATTAAAACTGAAAAATAACAATAAAGTGGTAAGCAATACTAGAATTATTTTGCCGACAAAGGATTTGATAAGCTAAATATAATTTTCAATCTAAGGGCCAATTTCATAATGAATTTTAAAGGAAGGGTTAAATTAAAAATCGCTTTTAAAGCGAAATGGATCATTTTGATTGGTTTATTTTGCCTTAAAATCGGTTTTAAATTTAACGCTTCCTTTAAAATTTATTATGAAATTGGCCCTTAGACGTGCATAAATTTTCATTTCACATAAAAAGTGAAAATTTTATATACTTTTTTTAATAATGAAATTCAGAAATGTAGTAAGTAATAATTTATTATCATTTGATATAATTTAATTTAAATTTGATAAATAAACAATTAAAAATTATTATTATTTATTACAACTTATTTATTCATAGTTATTTATTCCTTTTTTGAATTTATTATTATATTACTTGAATCGAAGAAATATTATATGCGGGTACCCGGGTACCCGGTTGGCATATACGTGTACATTTTTTCAATTTAGAAATTTTTTTAGTTAATAAAACAAAACAAAACTTTTCAGTGCATATTTAGATAAAAAATCGGTCAAATGATGGGGTTCCCATCATCCCCCAGCGGGGATCCGAGCGGATTTTACTAAATTTTTCTTATGGAAAAAGTTATTCAACAAAATGTACGTCGAAGGGCACCCGGGTACCCGGTTGGTAACATAAGGGTTAAAACTATCGGAATGTGTAGAACTATGCTGAATTCAACGCCTCGATGCTCAAATACTTTAAATCTAATGAGATGCTGTATGTTTTTCGTGAAGTTGGCATCTCATTTTTATGATACGTGATTTTAGAGGGAAATCAACTGAACTATTGTTTAAAACTATCAGGAACTGTAGAACTATGCTGGATGCAAGCAAATCTGAAGTTTTTTTTTGAGATGCTAATAGTTGATATGCTAGGTTCACAGTGATACATGTGAGTCATGTAAAAACTGTTGTGATATTAATAATGCTGCGCATGCCCATGTAAACGCAGGAGCTGCGAGCTACCAGTTGTGTGCCGACAGCCTAAGAGCTAACTTGTAACTAAATTCAACAAATTATTGTGAAAATTAAAAAAATAAATTACTTATTGTGAAAATTAAAGAATAAATTATTGTGAAAATTAAAAACTATTGTGAAATTAATTAAATTAAAAGAAATTAAATGGAAATGCATAACCAAGATCCACCTCAACAATTGGCCCCGATGAGGATGGCGCAACAACCAAGATCATTGAAATTTGAGGGTGATATGTCGGAAAACTGGTCGTTTTTCAAACAAAAGTTTGAAATATATTTGAAAGTAACAAACATAACTGAAAACAAAGGGTATGTACTGTTAAATTTAATTGGAGATCGGGCTCTTAAAATGTACAATACTTTTGTGTGGGAAGCCGGCGAAGATAGTACCGACAGTAATACAATAATCGCTAAATTTAATAACAAATTCCTACCTACAAAAAATGTCACGTACGAAAGATATCAGTTCTTTAGGCGTGATAAAAAAGTAGAAGAAAATTTTGACGAATATTGCACGGAATTAAGAGAATTATCAAGTACTTGTGAATTTGGTAACTTAAATGAAAGTTTAATTAAAGATAGAATCGTAATGGGTATTCGCGAAGTGCACATAAAAGACAGACTATTAAGGGAACCTAATTTAACATTAACACGGGCAATGGAAATTTGTCGGGTCGCGGAAACAACAAAGCAACAAATTGAAAATATGAACAATAATACTAATAGTGAACAAGTGAATTTTGTCAAAAATAATAGAAGACAACAGGATTATTCAACAAAGCAGATGCAGGCGGCGCCGGCGACAACGAAGCAGGTAATCCGTCCTGGGACAAACAACCAAAAAAGCACGTACAGAGGAGCGCAAACAAAGCGCACTCAGGAAACAGGTCGTAAAAATTTTATAAATAATTGTACTAGGTGTTTACGTTCACATCAAATAAATAATTGTCCGGCATATGGTAAAACCTGTATTAAATGTAAAAATATAAACCATTTTGCAAATGCGTGCAGATTTCAAAATAATATTGTAAACGTGGTCGAGACAATTGAGGGTTTAAATTTAAGTGACTATGAAAATAATTTTGTAGGGAACATGGAAATAAAATATGACGATAAATTACATAGATGGGTTGAAAATTGTATAGTCAATGATCAGATTTGTGTAGATTTTAGGCTTGATACAGGGGCGGACGTAAATATTTTACCCATATCTGTGTTTAACCCTCCAGTAGGCGCGCGGTCTACATATGTAGACCAGTGTTCTTTTATTCAATGTATTTCTTATGCCTTGTACACATATGAGAACACGAACGCCGAACCGATCGGAAGTCGCGTTCGCGAGCGGCTCTTGCGAACAGAGCTCCGAACATTTTCAACGAACACCACTTGTTAATGGAAGTTACTCACATTTGCTTTATTATTTTATAGTATTTTCTACCGTAGGTCAGTAATATTAAACAGACTGTTTCATAATATTTGTTATTATTTCTTAGACAACACTAGTATAATGTTATAAGCCTTAAAATATTAGAACAAACTGACCTCCACGATTTTCTCAAAAATACTAAGATACAGATAAAAATTTGAACGCAACAAAATTTGTATAATATCGTCATGGACCGACGCACATTCTATGTTCAACATTGCATGTTAGCAGTTTTCAAATGCATCAAATATTTTTTCAAAAGAAATCAAAGTTATATTTTTTAAATGGGGATAAACATTTTTATTATCGTATTGGATAACGGTAAAAATTAAACAGTAAAAAAATAATTAAAATTAATTACTTTTCAAAAAAAAATTGTCATAATGAAGAAATTCAATGTTTTATTTTTATTGCACAAATCCATGACCTACAGAACTTCGTTGTCTTGAGTAGGTAAGTTATGAATTAAAAAAGGTTTAACATTTTTTCTTGAGAAAAAAATAAATCTTAATTATTACTAATTTCAAAATCAAATGTTGCGAATTTTTCCATGATACAATAATTAAATGAACCACTGCAGTATTTCTCGATACGAAATATTAATTTAATGGCAAAAATCACAAAAATTGTTCAGATTTATTCGAGTTAATAAAAGCAATCATAATTAAAAGGAATTGTTTCTGAAATCTTTCACACCTGTTTCTATTTGTCAAAAGAAGTGAAGAGATAACTATTTTGGATTGAATTTTATCAAAGACGTAAATTCATCTTATCCAACTTATAATTTGCAATCAACAAAGATCTGACGTCAAATAAGTTTCAAGATCTACAGAAATTTTTATGTGCATTTTTGGAATGCCAATTATTATAATAATGATTAATAATTGAGGTGAATGAAATATTGAAAATTTTCAATTTGCACAATGCTGTAAATTTTCGTTACCTTCATTAAGCATAAAAAGAATAATGTAGCTACCATAAAAAAATATACCTACGCATAAAATAATAATGTGTACTATCTACATTCAAAGAAAAGTAGCCAAACAACTAATTCTTTGTATTTTTAAATTTAATTTAAAACTTGAACAAAAAGTCTCAGCAATCTCTTTGACTGTTCGTCGAAATACCGACATGAGATGGATCGTTGAAAATGCTCGCCGAAATGCAGATTGTTATTGTAAGCGCGATAAAATATGAATGAACCTGACGTCACCTTCCTCGAGTAGTGTTCGGTTCGGCGTTCTAAGCGCCAATGTGTACGTGTCTTTTTAAGTGTTCGCTGAAATTTGTTGCAGACTTATGTTGCAAATTCGCCAAAATGTTTGTCGAAATGACGTCATATCCGTTCGGTTCGTTACTTTGCGCGGCTGTCTGTACAAGGCATTATGGACTAGTGTACAGGGTGGTTCAAATTCGAATGTTCTTATGGGGAATTCGGTAACTATAAGAGTTATGGAAAAATGGATGGCGCATCCTCGGTCTCTTTTTTTGAGAAAAGCTTAATGGTGAAAACCGAAATCCGATATTTTTTTTCGTTTTCGAGTTATGGCCAAAAGTTCGCTTTTTCGACTTTTCGTTAAATGCCGATATCTCGGTTGTTTGTAAAGTTATAGAAAAAATATTTATACCTTCTTCAGACACTTTTTTTAGAATAATAAATTGTGCTAAAGGGATTTTAAATATCTTCATTTGTTTTCAAGTTATAATATAAAGTGGTGTTTTTTTAAATGGAAACCATAGTTGGCTATGACATATTTAAATAGAGTTTTTTATCCTCTTTTCAATGATATATAACTTGTGGGGTCTATTAGTTCACTTTCATCCCGTTATACTAACAAATGTTAAATAAAAAATACAATCAGAGTGGTGGCTTGGTGTGATCGCTGGTTGAGTTACAGGGCGGTAATTCTGAGTTTGAATTTCGGACCCGACGGAAATATTTATCTCGGTCTTCCGGTGGACATCAATAACATCACTACAGTGTTAAACCTGATGGAGCAACAAAAAAATGTCTAACGACGGATACCACGCTCCTGCAGTTTGCCATAGCGGAGGGTGTTTTAGTCGGTTCTAGTTCGACACTACCTCCTTCGGGTGGTATCCATGAGAATTTTCCCCTTTCCAAACGCACCCATAAAAAAATTATAAAATAATACAAGAGCGGAAAATTAAACGTTAACTTTGTCAAAACAAAACAATATACAAAATCATTATTGCCACCTAAAACAATATAAATATCTTGAACAATAACATAAATTAAACTAAGTATTCAAACTGATGTCCATTGTTTGCAATGCATGAATTGCACCTCTTGCTAACACTCTGAGTAGCATTGCGTATGTGAACATTCGATACTGAATTAGCACATTCTATAAATTTTTGCCTGAGTTCGTTAATATTTTCACTTTTTTTTTTATATAAATTGTCTTTGATATAACCCCAAAAAAAGAAATCCAGTGGTGTTAAATCTGGAGAACGTGGTGGCCACCTCACTGGACCGTTAGTTCCTATCCAGTTGTTTCCAAATTTGCTATTTAGCAATTCCTTAACAATTCTTGAATTATGCGGTGGTGCACCATCTTGTTGGAAGAATATATGTCTTCTTTCAAGTAAGGGTAAATTATCTAGATAATCATCAACCATATTTTGATTTAGTATTTCATGATATCTTGGGCCATTTAGATTTCCTTCATATATATAATAACATAAAATACGATTACCAAGTAAGGTACACCAAACACTAAAACCAAATCGTCCTTGCATTGGGACGGTGACGGTACGGTGAGGATTCACATCGGACCAATGGTGTTCATTGTGTCTATTAAAAATACCGGCACTACTAATATGAGCTTCATCTGTCCAAATCACACGTTTGAAAAATGATGGATCTTCTTGGAGTTTTAGACAATACCAATTGCAAAATTCTAATCGTCTCTGAGCATCTGCTGGTTGTAGATGATGCATTTTTCGAATTACGTAGGGTCTGAATTTATGCTTTTTTAATATACGCATAGCTTTACATCTTGAAATTCCCGATTCTGCTTGAAGTTGACGGGTTGAAATGGAAGGATTTGCAGCCACAGCTCCTAATACATTAATAGTAGTTTCTTCAGCTTCTTGTATAATATAATTTTCCGTTTTAGGTTTGTTAAAAGATCCATGATTTACGAGATTTGCTTTCAATTTATTAAAAATACGATTATCGGGTTGTCTTCTTTCAGGATAGCAATTCAAATACGTTTCAGATGCAAGAACAGCACTATCATTACTTTGAATGAAACATTGTAACATATCATATTTTTCGTAGTTTTCATAAGCCATTTGACACGTTTGTGAAATAAATGGTAAATAATAAAGTAGGTATCTACTAAAAACACCTATTAAAAACAATTGTCTCCAATTGTTTTAGATGTCAATAATAATTTTGAGTTTTGTTTTGACAAAGCCAACGTTTTTTTCCGATCTTTTACTTTTATTTAACATTTGTTAGTATAACGGGATGAAAGTGAACTAATAGACCCCACAAGTTATATATCATTGAAAAGAGGATAAAAAACTCTATTTAAATATGTCATAGCCAACTATGGTTTCCATTTAAAAAAACACCACTTTATATTATAACTCGAAAACAAATGAAGATATTTAAAATCCCTTTAGCACAATTTATTATTCTAAAAAAAGTGTCTGAAGAAGGTATAAATATTTTTTCTATAACTTTACAAACAACCGAGATATCGGCATTTAACGAAAAGTCGAAAAAGCGAACTTTTGGCCATAACTCGAAAACGAAAAAAAATATCGGATTTCGGTTTTCACCATTAAGCTTTTCTCAAAAAAAGAGACCGAGGATGCGCCATCCATTTTTCCATAACTCTTATAGTTACCGAATTCCCCATAAGAACATTCGAATTTGAACCACCCTGTACAACTGAAAATAGCGCGCCTAACGGAGGGTTAAAAATTTAAAAATTAAAGGGGAGTGTTTCAAACGAGAACCTAGTGTTGTGTTTACATTAACGGATGAAATGGTTCATTCGATAGGGACATGTATTTTAATAGTTCAAGTAAAAAAAGATATCAATAAACAGAATTTATCAAATTTAAAGTCGTAAATGTAGAAAGAGCTATTTTTGGTTTAGATGCATGCAGAAAATTAAATTTAATTAAAAGAGTCAACATCGATAGAGTCAATATAGTTGATGAAAATACTGAAATAAATAAAATTTTCAATAAGTACGAAGAGGTTTTTAAAGGATTGGGTTGTGTAAAAGCTCAGGAACACACAATCGAAGTCGATACAAGTATAATACCTACTGTAGATCCACCTCGCAAGGTACCATTTGCCTTGTTAAATAAAGTAAGGCAAAAATTAAATGAATTGGAGGCGACTGGGATAGTTAAAAGAGTCGATGAACCGACGTCGTGGGTGAGTTCGATGGTAATAGTTCCAAAACAAAACTTGGATTTAAGGATTTTCTTAGACCCCCAAGCGTTAAATAAGGCAATCAAAAGAGAACATTTTTATATAACATCCTTAGAGGATATCACCAGTAATTTACAAGGAGCAATAATATTTAGCGTAATCGATTGCTCAAATGGGTTTTGGCAAATAAAACTTGATGAAGCTTCAAGTAAATTATGTACATTTAACACACCTTTTGGTAGGTACAGGTTTTTGAGGCTCCCGTATGGAATTAAATCTGCACCTGAAATTTTTCAAAAACGAGTACGAGAAATTTTTGGAGGAGTAGAGGGTGTAGATAGTTATTTTGATGACATACTAATCTATGGCAGAAATTTAAAAGAACACAATGAACGGCTCGAAAAAGTAATGAAATTAGTAAAAGAATCCGGAATGAAATTAAATGCAAATAAATGTAAATTTGGCCTAAATAAAGTTACTTATATGGGGCATATAATAAGCAAAGATGGATTACAAATTGATAGTTCTAAAGTTGAAGCGATAACAAAAATGGAAAGGCCACAAAATAAGAAAGGAGTAGAAAGATTTATAGGAATAATAAATTACGTAAATAAATATATTCCAAATTATTCACAAATAACGGCACCGTTGAGAGAGCTATTAAAAAATGAAAATTTATTTGAGTGGGGTGAGCGGCAAGAAGAAGCATTTAACGAATTAAAACAAGTATTAACTAAGGCACCTATATTGCAATTCTTCTCAGTAAATGATCCGATAACAATATCATGTGATTCATCCAGCGAAGGCTGTGGAGCAGTTCTTATGCAAAATTAACAAACCCGTCACGTATGCTTCCAAAGCGTTCACAGAAACCCAAAAAAGATATGCTCAAATAGAGAAGGAGAAGCTAGCAATTACGTTTGCGTGCATGAAATTTAAACAATTTATATATGGAAGAAAAGATGTAACAATCGAAACGGATCACAAGCCATTAGTTAGCATAATTAGAAAACCGCTATTGAAAGCACCTGCACGGCTACAAAGAATGCTTTTATTGTTGCAGCCTTATGCATTTACTTTAGTCTACAAGAAAGGAAAAGAATTAATATGGGCAGATACCTTGTCAAGAGCGTATGTAAAAGATGTGGACAAAGATTTTGAAGATACTATTAGCCAAGTTGAGCATCAATATTGTATGATGATAGACACACTACCAATATCTGATGAAAAAATGAATCAAATCAAATTAGCAACAAGTGCAGATGAGCAATTAAAGGAATTAGGAAAACTAATTAAAATAGGGTTTCCAAAAGGAAAACAGAAGATGCAGAAGTTTTTAAAAATTTATTATAACATCGAAGAAGATCTAACATTTAATAATGGTATAATATATAAAAATGACAGAATTGTAATACCAAAAAGTATGAGAGTTGAAATTTTAAAAGTATTACACACTTCACATCTTGGAAGAGAAAAAATGAAATTAAGAGCAAGAGAGTTATTTTATTGACCGGGGATGAATAATGAAATCGACAATTTGGTAGAAAACTGTGAATTATGTTTAGCACACAGAAACAATCACCAAATGGAAACTCTAATTTCGCACGAAGTATACCAAAATTAGTGTGGGAAGAAGTTGGAGTTGATATTTTTCAAACTAAAAACGATATGTACATCGTAACTGTCGATTATTTAACAAAATTTGTCGAAGTTCGCAAAATTAATTCAACAAATTTTGCAACGGTATCAACAGCTCATGAAAAAATACAATATAGAGCATAAAATAACTAGCGCTTATTACCCCCAATCAAATGGCCAAGTAGAAAGAACAATTGGCACTGTGAAGAAAACCATAATCAAAGCCGAAGCTCAAGGACTAGATTATAATATGGCCATCTTGGAGCTAATGAACACACCGCTGACAAATAACATTCCTAGTCCAGCACAGTTATTGTACAACAGAAGGCAAAGAACACTGTTACCAATAAATAAAAAGTTATTAAAACCTAAAATTAATAACTACAACAAAGTTCGCGGTAATTTTAAAATCAAGCAGCTAAAAGCTGAACAATACTACAACCAAACAACCAAAGAGCTTTCTAAATTAAGGGTTGGAGAAAATGTGAATTATAGAAATTTTAAATTGGGAAGTCAAAAGTGGGTGAAAGGAAAAATAATAGGGGAAAGGAAAGGTTATCCTAGATCGTATGAAATTAAAACAGATAACGGGAATTTGGTAATTAGAAATAGAAAACATATTGTAAAACTTAATATTAAGGGATTTGATGATAAAAATAGTAATAATAGTATAAATTATAATTATGAGTTGCCAAATGATTACCGTGTAATAAATGGCACCAACAATGTTAATGGTGAGTTGTTAAATAACCTAAATGCAAGTGTCGGTGGTAACGAGAGTGAAAATCGAAGTGATACACGCGATATAACACGCACGGGACGTAGTGAAAATCGAAGTGATACGCGCGGTATAACACGTACGGGACGTACGGTAAAGCCTCCGACTACAAGCCCATGGAAAATTTTATGGAGTCAAATGACCCACCATGAATCTTGTTTAGAACGATGCTGGTATATGAAAGAATAACTTTAAGCACTATGCCGTCAGTTTTGAACGGTACAGGTGAGTACACGGGAAAATTGAATTTTCCACCTAAAGATGGGAAATTACTACCAACTATTTTTGTACGGCTTTCTTCAAGATGAGAAATCATAAAAAAATAATAACGAAGAACCTAGTGCCGTACAAAAATAGTGGTACCGGGAGCGAGGATATTTTTTTAATTTCCCGAAGATTTTCTAATCGGTATAGGCGATTTATTACTGTACGGCATTTGTGTCATTCGCTTTGTATGCTTATGCAGATTCAATATTCAGAAACGCCGTACATGTTTGTTGGTACAGGGTGAGAAATCCGGGCCCGCAACCCTTCATCCCTAATTAGTATAGGGGTAGTGATTTGAAGCAACTTAAAATTTAATGATCTTAATACTATTTCATGAACCGATGATGTATTTCGTCATGCCGTACATTTTTTATGGAACATATGGGTGTTTGGAGAAAATTACTTTCGCTCTGAAAAGAGCGACTTTACAGGCACAATCAGTGCCGAAATATTAAAGATTTAATAATTTAATCTATTACTGTTTGTTTAACTCGTTTTATTTTAATTTAATTTTATATAAATTTATATAATCAAAAAATCCCGGAAAAGCTTATACGATGAAAATAACGGTTTTTAGTTTTGGGTATATTATTCACAACGTTTAATTTCATAATTATGAACGGCATTGTAATTTTGAATTATTATTAAATATTATCGACATAATTTTGTTAGTGCCGTTCAGTAATTCATGACCGTAAGGGACACCATAAACGTCTTCGAAATTTTTATCAGCTGTAAAAAATCATCTAAATCAAAATGTACGGCATATGTGTTTCTTTGTTTTTTCATCTTTGATGAACTTAAAATGGCAATAATATTTGAAAATATTACTCCTCTTATAAATTAAGGAGCATTTTAAAAACTTATAAATATCGAAAATTTCATATTTTTCTTTTTATTCTTATTTTCATTTGGTTCCATTTATTATAAACGACTATAAGGTACAACAATAATATTTTGTAACATCGTATTAAAAATTAAGTTACCATACAAGAATATATGATCTTTTAGTCACAAAAATTAGATTTGACCCCAAAATTCAGAAAATTGTTTATTTATATTTATATTAACCATAATTTTTAGACGGCACAAATATTAAAAATTATTTCATGTATTAAAGAATTTTTTTAAATAGGTGCCGTACATTTTACTATCATCTTGCACCATACTGGTCTAGGGTAAGGGTTGCGGACCCGGATTTCTCACCCTGTACCAACAAACATGTACGGCGTTTCTGAATATTGAATCTGCATAAGCATACAAAGCGAATGACACAAATGCCGTACAGTAATAAATCGCCTATACCGATTAGAAAATCTTCGGGAAATTAAAAAAATATCCTCGCTCCCGGTACCACTATTTTTGTACGGCACTAGGTTCTTCGTTATTATTTTTTTATGATTTCTCATCTTGAGGAAAGCCGTACAAAAATAGTTGGTAGTAATTTCCCATCTTTAGGTGGAAAATTCAATTTTCCCGTGTACTCACCTGTACCGTTCAAAACTGACGGCATAGTGCTTAAAGTTATTCTTTCATATACCAGCATCGTTCTAAACAAGATTCATGGTGGGTCATTTGACCCCATAAAATTTTCCATGGGCTTGTAGTCTTTAAAATAAGTTTGTTAAATTAGAAATTAGTTTGTTAAATTAGAAATTAGTTTGTTAAATTAGAAATTAGTTTGTTAAATTATAAATAAGTTTGTTTAATTAAAGTAATTATTTTGTTTTCAATTAAAAAATTAAGTTTGTTCATTTAGAAAATTAGTTGTTAAATTAGAAATTAAGTGGTTTACTAAAACTATGTTTATGTTGGTAAACAATGTAAAAAAGGGAGATGTTGTGATATTGATAATGCTGCGCATGCCCATATAAACGCAGGAGCTGCGAGCTACCAGTTGTGTGCCGACAGCCTAAGAGCTAACTTGTAACTAAATTCAAATAAAGACATTCCTACAAATTATTGACCATTTATTATAACAAAAACAAACAGGTGCCATTCAAAACGTATGATGAAACTGAGCATTCATCGTATAAAAAATGGGGCATAAAGACCGTTACCATCACCATTGAAGGTGTTGAAAAAAAGTGCAAGAAGATGGTTAAAGAAGAGGTCAAGTGCACGAAAGCTGAAATGATTCAACTGTTAATAGGTTCCTTGCCTAAATATATGATTCACATTTTAAATATGAATCACCAATTCAAAATCATTCAAGAATTGAAAAAGAGCCTACAACCTGAAACGGAAACTTTAATTCATGTCGATTTTTCAGAAAACTATAATTTAAATTTAATATTAGTAACTTTTGATATATTATATATTAATAAATTCAAAATAAAACAAAGTTAAATAAACTATAAATGAATGAAATATTTATTTGAGCTTTCAATTGCAAATGCAATTGTCATCAGAATGACGTTAACAAAAACCGAACGTGGAAACTCGAAACTACTGTCATTTGATCGAAATAAGAATTTAGAAAAAATTTTTCTAAAAGCTTATTTTGCGAATCAAGGAAAACCTAAAGTATGTTTCCAAATACAATAGGAAAACTTGATACCAGCAGTTAAAGGTAAGACTAGATAGTAAGTAAGTTGTTATAAATGTTACTGAGATCGTCGATATCTGTTTTTCTGTTCATGGAATTCTTTTCTCTCTTGATTTTAATCATTTCATGAAGAATGCGGTCTCTATATTTTGGGGCTGATTTAATTATTTTGACATTAGTAAAGTGTGCGTTGTGGCCATCAGTTAAAACGTGTTTGGCAATCGCCGAGGAATCAGGTTTGTTGCATCTAAGAGTGGAGATATGCCCAGATATTCTTTTTTTAAGCCATTGGTTTGTCTGCCCAATATATACTAGGTTGCAATCACTACAAGGGACCTGATAAACGATCTCGGATCTTTTCTCAAGAGGAACAATGTCTTTTAATTTTGTATGATATTTACCAATTGTGTTTGTGGATTTGAATGTTGTATTTATGTTGTGTATCTTAAGAGTTTTTTTAATTTTCTCGCTCAATCCTTGGATATAAGGTAAGACATTGTATGTAGTAGGAAGCTGTTTAGGTGTGCTGCAATTATTATAGAGTTTATTAGTACGATCAAAAACTATCTTTTTAATAAGATGCCCTGGGAAACCATTTCTTTTTAGAGTATCTTTAGCAACATTAAGAGTTTGTTTCCTATAATCACCATGATGACAATTGCATTTGCAATTGAAAGCTCAAATAAATATTTCATTCATTTATAGTTTATTTAACTTTGTTTTATTTTGAATTTATTAATATATAATATATCAAAAGTTACTAATATTAAATTTATATAATTTCAGTTTTTTAGGCCAGTTATTATGCCTACATTCAATGATTGTTTAACATTGTATGGTTCGACAACGGTACAATGTATGAAACAGCTATCAAAATGCATTATGAAGAAAGCCGCACTTATAAACCAAAAAATATTCCTACTTAAATGCAAAGAACACAAGCTCATTCCTATTTGCATAAAACTTAACAACAACTATAGAAATAATTTAGGTTACTCCAAAGGAATGAATAAAACCTTAAACATTTTCTACGAAAATATCCTAAAAGAAAAAATTGCTATCAGCCATATGAACTTCAGCTATAACATAAGAAAAATAGAATACTTACAAACAAAATTAACATCTCTTATACCTAATAATGCTTTTTTAAACTTTATAGGCGTTTTAGAAACCAGATATAACCTAGTTTTCGACAAAATTAAACTAAGGCATATTAAGAAAATTGAAGTAGGTATTGAAAAATAAAACTAAAAATTTAAACCCAATAGACCAAATAGAAAAGAAATGGATTACTAATCTAACTTCTGTCAGTTTACCACATGATGTTGAAAGGACATTACAACTTGGACCGAAATATGCCATTCCTTTCACAGAAAAATCATTTCCAACTGATGATATCATCGTAGGAGTAGAAAACGCAATAAAAAACTTAGACTACGAAACAAAAAATCTACTCCGTATAGAGTTTTCTAATTCTATTAAAACTTTTAGTAAACTACAAATGAACAACCAAAAAACTAAGAATACTCAAGATGCATTCAAAATTAAGAAATTTATAAATGATCATCCTGAACTACTCATACTAAGAGCTGATAAAGGGAATACTACTGTAATAATGAAGAAAAGCGAATACAAAGAAAAAATGAAGATATTAGTTAACGATCCAACCACTTATGAAATTTTGAAAAAAGATCCTACTAGCGGACTCCAAATAAAAAACAATAAGATGATTACTGACTGGGTTAATAACGACTATATTGATAAAATTACAGCAATGAAACTCAAGATTAATAACGCTTTACCTCCTAGAATATATGGTCTACCCAAAATACACAAAATTGGAACTCCTCTACGTCCTATTGTGGCCAGCATTAAATCTCCAACTTACAATTTATCTAAGTATCTTTCTAAAATTATTTCTAATGTTCTAGGTAAAAACGATTACCATACCAAAGATTCTTGGTCTTTCATAGAAGATGTCAAAAAATTTGAAATCCCTACTAACTACATGTTAATTTCACTAGACGTACAATCACTATTCACAAATATTCCAATCGATCTAGCCATTAAAGCTGTCATTGATAGATGGGAAGAAATTCAAAACCACACAAATATTTCTAAAAATAAATTTCTTAATGCACTCAAACTATGTTTAGAAACCACATACTTTCAATACGATGGTACTCTCTACAAACAAATCTTTGGTACGGCTATGGGTAGCCCAATTTCAGCAACAATTTCAAATTTGGTAATGGAAATTCTTGACAAAGATCGTATATCTAACCTTCCTTTTAGTCTACCCTTCTATAAACGGTATGTGGACGAAATCGTCACAGCTATTCTGAAGATAAAGCGGACTTTATAATTAATCATTTTAATCAATTTCACCCACGCTTACAGTTCACTATCGAAAAAGAAGAACACAACACTATAACATTCTTAGATATACAGCTATAATCCGCATAAATAACATGATTAAATACAAATGGACACAAAAACCTACTTGGTCCGGCAGATATCTTAATTATCGATCTTACCATCATAGAAGTCAAGTCATAGGAACCGCCATAGGATTAGTAGATAGGGCTCTTAAATTAACTCATGGTGATTATAGGAAACAAACTCTTAATATTGCTAAAGATACTCTTAAAAGAAATGGTTTCCCAGGGCATCTTATTAAAAAGATAGTTTTTGATCGTACTAATAAACTCTATAATAATTGCAGCACACCTAAACAACCTCCTACTACATACAATGTCTTACCTTATATCCAAGGATTGAGTGAGAAAATTAAAAAAACTCTTAAGATACACAACATAAATACAACATTCAAATCCATAAACACAATTGGTAAATATCATACAAAATTAAAAGACATTGTTCCTCTTGAGAAAAGATCCGAGATCGTTTATCAGGTCCCTTGTAATGATTGCAACCTAGTATATATTGGGCAGACAAATCAATATCTTAAAAAAAGAATATCTGGGCATATCTCCACTCTTAGATGTAACAAACCTGATTCCTCGGCGATTGCCAAACATGTTTTAACTGATGGCCACAACGCAGACTTTACAAATGTCAAAATAATAAAATCAGCCCCAAAATATAGAGACCGCATTCTTCATGAAATGATTAAAATCAAGAGAGAAAAGAATTCCATGAACAGAAAAACAGATATCGACAATCTCAGTAACATTTATAACAACTTACTTACTATCTAGACTTACACCTTTAACTGCTGGTATCAAGTTTTCCTATTGTATTTGGAAACATACTTTAGGTTTTTCCTTGATTCGCGAAATAAGCTTTTAGAAAATTTTTTTCTAAATTCTTATTTCGATCAAATGACAGTAGTTTCGAGTTTCCACGTTCGGTTTTTGTTAACGTCATTCTGATGATAATTGCATTTGCAATTGAAAGCTTAAAATAAATATTTCATTCATTTAGAGTTTATTTAACTTTGTTTTATTTTGAATTTATTAATATATAATATATCAAAAGTTACGAATATTAAATTTATATAAGTATTTTATTGTAGGCAATCCATTTTCATAGGTAAAAGCTAAATTTGCGCCTACACACGGGACTACCCCCATTGAAAGCTCAAATAAATATTTCATTCATTTATAGTTTATTTAACTTTGTTTTATTTTGAATTTATTAATATATGAAAACTATAATTGTAAATATTACAGAGAAGTCCAAAGTGCACATTTTGGAGGATCCAAACCACAGGTTTCCATGCACACTGTAGTTTGGTATCGAATGGTGGGTGGAGAAATAAAACCACAATCTTTTTGCAGTTTCTCTGAAAATCTTCGCCACGACCCTGCCGCAATTCTGGCTCATTTATTTCCACTAGTGGAAATTATTAAAGCGACGATGCCCTTATTAAATACAGTTCATTTTTGTAGCGATGGTCCGAGTACGCAATACAAAAACAAAAGTATGTTTTACCTGATTGGGACAAAGTTATCAAATATGCTAAAAGTAAACAAAGTATCATGGAATTATTTTGAAAGTGGTCATGGGAAGGGAGCTGTGGATGGGGTAGGAGGATGCCTGAAAAGAACTGCCGATCGACTAGTGGCATGCGGGCATGACGTTCCCAATTTTCATGAACTTATAGTTCATTTAAAAGAATCTTTCCCCGGAATACACATCGAGTGTGTTCTAATTTAAAACCATTTAAAGGGACAATGAAAGTGCATCAGCTGTGTTGGAATGTCAATAGGCCAAATTGTGTAGCTCTTCGTCGACTAAGTTGTTCGTACTGCTCTTTTGAAGCGGAATGTAATCATTATGGACTGGGAAATTTCACTATTCAAAGTCATAATCAAACATTACCAACTAATTTGAACTATGCTGACGTATACTCATCAGACTCAAACGATGATCAACCTTTGGTCAACTTTATAAAGGAGAAAATACCGAAACAAAACCAAGAAATTCATAAAGATGACTTCGTCTTGGTTGAGTGGCCTAAATATTCAAAAGTTCACTACATTGGACAAATAATACATGAAGAAAAGTATTGAAAATGTAATTTTGGAAATGCACACTTTCAATAGATTGTTAAAATAATTGTCATAGTTTGTTATTGTTTAGGTTTTTATGACATAGCTACACAGCGCGTGAATATGATTATTATTTGAGAAGTCGTGTTTTCAAAGAAACAATAAAGAAACTAAGAACGGCACGTGAAAGCCATTTAAAAAGTTGATCGAATAATTATTTCACTTGTTGTAGTAGATACGCACAATTTTGGTGTAGTAGTTCCATTTGAATATTCATAGGCGCAACATCTTTGTAGTACTTTTATTTTATACTTTTAAATAGTTAGTAGTGTTCATCTTTTTCATTTACTTACATTAATAAAGTTACGTTATAATTATTCCACTGCATTTTGATTCCAATTTATAATTGGATCTTATAATTTTCAATAAAAAGAATGACATCAATTTTATGAGACGTATGACTTCAAAAAAACAAAATCTGCTCTTTATTTGGCCAGAAGAAGAGGATGTTACAGCAGTAAATTTTGATTGTATCGTTAAAAAGGTAGCTAATCCTCAGGCTTTGCGAAGAAATAGATTCCTCTTCAAAGACGAACCACATTTATTGGGCATAAACCTTAAATAATGAATAAAGAATTAAAACGTCGTTTTGTTTTACGAATCTTCGAATCGCTATTTGTTAACTCCGTGGAATTATATTTTTCCTAAAACAAGGTATGATCACAGTAATAATATAAAAAATTATTTTTAAAATATTTATCTCTGTTTTAATCAAAACCAAACTGGATTTGTTTGTATATTTAAGGAAGTTTTGTTTAATTTTATTAACTCCATGGACGAGAATGTTAACTTCGTGGGAAATTTTTTTAGTTTGCTTAAGCAAACCAATAAGGAAAATTTTGTTTTACTCTAGGCGAAGAGGCCAAATGTTTTTAAAGCGAAGCTTTTTAACGCAGGGTACCTAAAATCTAAAATAGCGAACGGGACGGAAAAGCAAACGGAAGTGACGTCAGCGACGACCTCATTGGCTGATTCATCCACATGCGAAAATGTTTACGCTCTTCCGGGGGTCGTGGAAATTTGAAATTTTGGCAGGGGCCGTGGTCGAGGGCACATATAACAAGAAAAATCGAAAAAGTTGGAAAAGTCACCCCCCGCCCCCGATGATCGGGTTTAAGCGATTTTTACGAATCCGCTCGCATCTCCCTTATTTTTCAACTTTTTTCGATTTTTTTTTGATATTTGGAATCCTCGCGAGAAGGGCAATAATTTTGTCGCTGGATTTAAAAAAAAAAATTCGGTTTTGACCTATAATTTTTGACCCAAACTTCTCGAAACTTTTTTTCCCTGCAGCTCCCTTAATAAACGTCGGATCTCCATTTGGAAAAAAACAATACGAAGAAAAAGATGAATCCAATGGAAAAGGTATCTTTCATTTTTTTCCTAAAATCAATACTTTGCCCGCGATGATCGTATATAAATTCTGGAATTTGCAACTTAATTTACGGGCAGATAATTTACTTGTAGTAGTATGTATTAAAATTGTTAAGAAGAGGGGTGGGGATAAGCTGTGGTGGGGACTCTGCCTTATGCTTAAAATAGATCACGTAAGTCCTGACGTCACAAACGCGCGCGCATTTTGAAAACCTTTCCAAACAAAACCTTTCCACATACAAATTCCCATAAGAGGATTTGTTATTGCTTTTTTTATATTGGTATTAGTGAAATAAGGATTTTCGTATAAATAGTGTTTAATAAGAGACATCAAAGAGTGAGTTTTTGTAGTTTATTGTTATTATACACTAATACCAATATAAAAAAAGCAATAACAAATCCTCTTATGGGAATTTGTATGTTGAAAGGTTTTGTTTGGAAAGGTTTTCAAAATGCGCGCGCCCCTGTGACGTCACACTTACGTGATCTATAAATACATAAGATAATGTATTCACTGCCAACTACAAATAAACAAAATTTTAATAATTAAAATAATGAAAATATGTTTTTTTTTAATTAAAAATACTTAGTTTTTAATAGTTTACTTATAAATTTTATTAATTTAAAAAATTTTGTCAAAAAACTTTTCTTGATAACTATCAAATCTAGATAGCTTTTGTGCTCTTTTTTAAAATAAAATCTTAATTTTCTCGGAAACTAAAAACAGGACTTTTTTAAAATTTGGTACACTTATTTGTAACACTTGCATAAATATTTTGGCAAATTTTTGTAATGATGACATTTATGAATGTCGAAGTAATGACAAACCCGTATCTTGCATTTACCTCAATGTAAAAACGTAACTTTGACATTTTTTATCTCGATAACTAAGAAGAGATTAACTTCAAACTTTGACAGAATTTTCTTTATTATACAAATAATATACTGTAAAATTTTCACGAACTTCTCATATACTGAAATTTCCTTCTTAACAACCTCAATAATGAGTAGTTGAATAGTTGACTACAAGTAATTGACTTTTTTTTTATTGATTATTATTATGAATTAATTGATATGACTTAGTAGTCGTACAGAAAGTATAGTCTGGAGCACGTTTGGAATTCTTAAATTTGCAACGGACGCACATGTATGGATTAACGAGAACCCGACAATTAAACTATAAAATAAAAATAACCCCCCCACCGTAGGAATTTTTTTAATACGCCACTGGTATAGAGAACGTAATAAGTTGCTCAAAGCATCTAAATCATCTGCTGACATAGGGTAAACTTGCCTAAATCGTACCTACTAAGGAGAAACTGTCATAAATGTCTAAAAAATTAATGAAAAAAATTAAATTTGCATAGCAACTTTAATTAATGCGGCTAATATTTGAATATAATAAAATATAAAATAACTTATTTTGACATTACAAAAAGGAACAATTAAGAAATACAAAAATACGATTTAAGATGATAGCTCCTAAATCGTACTATACATTTCCGAATAACAATTTACTACCTTATCAAAATTATATTAATAATAATTGGATTTTATTTATACGTAGCGTAAAAAGCTTCGCTTTTGTCGGGTGTCCCACGACACCTTTCGTTTTTTGTGTTTTTCGTGACATAGTATCAACCTCGCGAATCTTAGTAATAGTAAGGGTAATAGTCAACTCCATGAAATCCTTGAAAATTTAGAGTGTTTTTTCTTCAAAATGGTATTATAATAAAAAAATATCAATTATTATCTATTAAATGAGTTTATTACTGTTTTAGGCAACGGCAATATATACATAATATGTTTAAATTCAAAGAAATTTAAAATTCCGTTGAAATTTATCAACTCCGTGGATGAGGCTGTCAACTCCATGGGAAGGTTTTTTTTCTTTTTAAAATAAAAGGATAAATATTTTTTTTAATTTGTGGCCGTTTTGGTATTATGTTCTGTATTAATAATACAATCTAGTTTGAGATTAACTAACTTAATTAATTACTTAACGGTAATTCTACAACAAAATGAAGATGATCTGCAAAGGGCCATGTTGTGGCTGTACCGCATATGCATGAAATACAACGTCAAGATCTCAACTCATAAAACGAAAACCATGGCTTTTAAGGGAAAACAACCAGTCAGAACAAAGATAGTGGTAGATGGAAACAGTATAAAACAAGTAATACATTTTAGATATTTAGGATGTGATGTGTCTGTGGATAAAGACTACGACATTGACGATAAATTAAACAAGTTTGGACAGATCTGTGGAACAATACACAGATTTTTAAAGAATAAGACAAAAACAAACACACGCATTAAACTATACAAAACAATAGCTGTTCCAACGCTAACATATGGAAGTGAAACCTGGGTACCGACATCCAAAGACGCGAGTAAAATACAAGCCAGTGAAATGAGATTCTTGAGAGCAACCAAGGGATGTACAAGAGGGGATCGAGTCAGAAATGAGGACATAAGAGAAGAACTAAAAGTACATAGGATGCAAGATGAAATTAGAAACAACAATAAAAGATGGAATGATCACCTTGAACGAATGACAAAAGAAAGACTGCCACTAGCAGCCCGAAGATACAAACCACCAGGAAAGAGAAGCATAGGCCGACCGAGGAAAAGATGGGTGCCGGAACAGGCAACATAGCCTAATCCATGTAGCGAAGCAGAAGAAGAAGAAGAAGTTTGAGATTAAAAGTGTTTAAATTTAATATTTTAATTTATTTTTATTTACAAGTAGTAATATGTCCCAGTTTTGGAGAATGACCCTTATAGTAGAGTGCCCGATTTAAAATAAAACGCTTAAAAACGATTTCTGTGGGGGTGTCGGGGTTAAAAGCTGAAACTTGCAGGAATGAAAGGTTAGATGGCATATATTCGTAATCCGAAGGTAATCAAAAATAATCACGCGCAAAAGGGCGCTATTTAAAAAAAATGAGATAATACTATTAGCAGGAAGCCCATAAAATGACGATCATTTTGATATATAATTTGAAATCATTTCTGTACGAAATGTATTTTTTTTTAATGTTTGAAAACTGAAATTTGTTAAGTCGCTTATGGGAAACAAATTTTAAATTGCAATTATCTCGGTTCGAACTTGGCAAAAATTTTATAATATTTGACAATATTTATTTATATACGCTTCTATTTGCGAAACGAAAGCCTATAAATCAAATTTTTTTGTACTTGATAATAGTTGCGCATATGTTTGGAGAATCGCTTAGTGGAAAAATGATAATTTTTCGTTTAATATTAAACACGATATGAAATTATTAGGAACATTTAAAATTTAAAATTTTTAATGCGCTCACTACAAAATCACAATTTCCCACTCCAAATTTGTATTGTACAGCACCGGTCATGAAAAGTGCATCGGGAATTAGTTTTTCTGAATCATTGAAAATTTGCAATTTCAAGGTTTTGAATTAAATTTTGGCTTGGTTTCTTCTTTATTGGAACGTTTAACATAAATGGTCCCTTGCATTTGACAAATCGTGGGCTTACTGGTAAAAGTAACCAAGTCAAAAATAAATACAATGCCATGCGAATCGATGTTGTATTTGATCACATCAAAGAAGATTTCATAAAAAATATTACTCGTCACAAAAGGGGGTCCCCAAATATGAATTGACGGAGTAATCGAGAGAACTGATGTTCCACTTCCACAACAATGGAATTTATTTATTCATTCAGAATTTAATAAGAAACAATTAACACATTTTCTATCTGAGCAACTGATTAAACACTCCACAGAAAAATTAAATTTACAGTTTGCAACTAGTGGAGGTTTCAAAAATATTTTAGAATAGAGAGGAAATTTCGAAGTAAATGCTGATGATTTATTGAGTTCTAATCAATAGGAAGCTGATACTAGGATTTGGTGCATATACTGTCTGCAAAAAGGTATAGTTATTCTAGATGCATAATTTAGTGCAACGATACCGATGTGCTAATACTGGAGTTTATTTCAAGAAATACTTCAATCCTTTACGTAGCAGTATACGACATTAACTGGTTGTCTTACCACCAGTCAATTTTCAGGAATTGAAAACAATTTTAGATCATTCTGATTGTTTAGGCGGTGCCGGAATGCATCAAATTTTGGAAGACATATTCAAAAATATCCAGAAAATTGTTATTAAACCATATTCAATGACATTTCTTCAATTAATATTATAAGAAGACTACTGGCATCTTCTGCTTCTATTACAAAATTACTCCCAACAGAAGATTCTTTAAGGTTTCATAGCTTGAGAGCGCATTATCAAGCTAGAATACGGCTTAATTATTTACAACCTCGTCTTCAATTACCGAGTGTTGCAGATCATGGATGGAAATTTGATAAAGCAAATAGAATAAATTGATATAATTTACCACCTTAACAACTTTACCACCTTTTTCTGTGGAATTAAAAGTTCTAGCTTCATGTGGATGTCAAGAAGGTATAATTTCCTTTAAACTTCTCCAATCAAAACAAAAAGTTATTCTTATTATCCTCTTGATTGCGGAAGTAGTCTGTACTTGCAAGAAAAATAATATGGGTTGCATTGGATGCTGTAATTGTATGGGTCAGAATGTTTGTCAAAACCGTAAAAACAAACATATACTGTAAAATCGGTTACGCCATTACTGCTCGACAAAGAAAATGTTCTTGACGAGTAGTTTTCAAATGCAAGTGACCATTTAGGTTAAATGTTCCAATAAACAAGATACCAAGCCAAAATTTAATTCAAAACCTTGAAATAGCAAATTTTCAATGATTCAGAAAAACTAATTCCCGATGCACTTTTCACGACCGGTGCTGTACAATACAAATTTGGAGTGGGAAATTGTGATTTTGTAGTGAGCGCATTAAAAATTTTAAATTTTAAATGTTACTAATAATTTCATATCGTGTTTAATATTAAACGAAAAATTATCATTTTTCAACTAAGCGATTCTCCACACATATGCGCAACTATTATCAAGTACAAAAAAATTTGATTTAGGCTTTCGTTTCGCAAATAGAAGCGTATATAAATAAATATTGTCAAATATTATAAAAATTTTGCCAAGTTCGAACCGAAATAATTGCAATTTAAAATTTGATTTCCCATAAGCGACTTAACAAATTTCAGTTTTCAAACATTAAAAAAAAATACATTTCGTACAAAAATGATTTCAAATTATATATCAAAATGATCGTCATTTTATGGGCTTCCTGCTAATAGTATTATCTCATATTTTTCAAATAGTGCCCTTTTGCGCGTGATTATTTTTGATTACCTTCGGATTACGAATATATGCCATCTCACCTTTCATTCCTGCAAGTTTCAGCTTTTAACCCCGACACCCCCACAGAAGTGAAAATAATTTCATGATAGCACCCTACTATTATAACGGATAAGAATTAAACAAATATTAAATTACAACGATTTTTTTCCGCATCTAAAGATACCCAACACTTATTATTTTGTTTTTTAATAATTGTTCAACACTCAATAGAAAAATTTAAAAAAATAGCCGTGTTTTAAAAATATCAGTTAGGTGTCAGTGTCGCATTACATCTTTGTTGCCACATTGCTATTATTGTTTTTATATTATTTTAACCAAATTAATTTTAATTTGTCAAAGTAACTTGTTGGTAATATTTGGTTTTCGTACAAAAACAAAATAATGCTACAACTAAACCCGACTAAACCTAATACGAAGGCCATGCCTGCTAATAATTTTTTAACAAACGCCCTTTCTTAATAATTTTACTGTCGAGTTTTTAACAATAATTATTGAAAAACAAAATATCAAGTGTTTGCTATCTTTAGACGCGGAATAAAAATATCTTTAATTTAATATACTTTCTATTTTTATCCATTATAATGGTAGCAGGAATTTACAAAAAATCAATTTCTCATGTAAATTCCCTATATTCAAAAATCGAACGGTCACCCGATACAGCGTGCAGTTGTGTTGCAGCGGTGGTGCGGCGAGCGATTTTAATAAAAATTTGATAGCTTGCAGCTGAGATTAAAAATTTTGCGTGCGGCAGTTTTGTCCTCCAAACGACTATGGTGCGGCGGTATTGCGGGCAAAAAGTGCGAGCGTTATGCAGCTATGGTGCAGCGATGAATAAAATTTAAAATCTATTTTCATTTTTACTCGGGTACCAGAGGGTGCTTTAATTGCTGTTCTTGGCTGTCAAAGTTCAGTTTCTTTTACCCATCTACTTCAGTGTAGTCTTAGGGTATGTTGTTTTAGGAGAGTGTCAATAGTTCAGAGAGCGCGCACGATCAACGGCTCCGTGCCGCAGGGAAGGCTGTTGGAACCATTTTTTGCCAGCTCGTCCGCTTTTACATTACCCTCGTTTCCTGATACGCTCTCACATCTATTATTTGGCTCAGGTGAACTGTTCTATTAGATATTATACCGGGTGTTGACTCGAATAGCCGAACATAGGGAATTGACACGTAAAAACTTTATTTATGCAAATTCCTGCTTCCCAAATTATTTTAGAGAAAAAATGAAAGGCACAAAAAGAATCCAGAAATATAAACTACGTATGATAAAAGCATTAGATTTCATGTAATCTTTACTTATAGGGTCAAAAAATGCTTTTAAAATTGTTAAAATTTTCATTTATCAGACTGGCCATGTAAGTTTCCAAGGTAATTATTTTGAAATTAAATTGAATTTATTTCATGACCAGTCTGACAAATGAAAATTTTAACAATTCTAAAAGAATTTTGGACCCTTTTAGTAGAAACTAGATGAAATTCGAAGATAAAAGTCCAAAATTCTTTTAGAATTGTTAAAATTTTCATTTTCAGACTGGTCATGAAATAAATTCAATTTAATTTCGAAATAATTACCTTGGAAACTTACATGGCCAGTCTGATAAATGAAAATTTTAACAATTTTAAAAGCATTTTTTTACCCTATAAATAATGATTACATGAAATCTAATGCTTTTATCATACGTAGTTTATATTTCTGCATTCTTTTTGTGTCTTTCATTTTTTCTCTAAAATAATTTGGGAAGCAGGAATTTGCATAAATAAGTTTTTACGTGTTAATTCCCTATGTTCGGCTATTCGAGTCAACACCCGGTATAGTGGTATACAGAGTGGTAAAATAATATCAAATAATTATACACTTTCCTCAATTATATATTTTATTTAGGACCGGTTTCGGATAATCCTATCCTTTATCAACTAAAAATAAAATTACAACATTATAAATACAAATAATTAAAAATTAATAGAGTAGTGCGTCGAAAAACGGACCGACCGTCGCCGTCGTCAAGAAAATTAATATAATTATTATTGAATGCATGGATACGCATACAGGTAAATATTATAAACGTCAAAGAAACATCAAATTATTATTGATGCATTATAATTATATTATTAATCCAATATTTTTATTATAAAACTATTTAATACGAATTTAGAGAAGTGAGAAATAACCCAACAACTCTTTATGATTTTAAAACAAAGTGTGAGCAAAATGACTTTGCAAGAGCAGCATTTGAGCAATAAAAAAACTGAATTTTGTAATGAATATTAACTGTTTATTGAAATCATTTATAGACTACAAGCCCATGGAAAATTTTATGGGGTCAAATGACCCACCATGAATCTTGTTTAGAACGATGCTGGTATATGAAAGAATAACTTTAAGCACTATGCCGTCAGTTTTGAACGGTACAGGTGAGTACACGGGAAAATTGAATTTTCCACCTAAAGATGGGAAATTACTACCAACTATTTTTGTACGGCTTTCTTCAAGATGAGAAATCATAAAAAAATAATAACGAAGAACCTAGTGCCGTACAAAAATAGTGGTACCGGGAGCGAGGATATTTTTTTAATTTCCCGAAGATTTTCTAATCGGTATAGGCGATTTATTACTGTACGGCATTTGTGTCATTCGCTTTGTATGCTTATGCAGATTCAATATTCAGAAACGCCGTACATGTTTGTTGGTACAGGGTGAGAAATCCGGGCCCGCAACCCTTCATCCCTAATTAGTATAGGGGTAGTGATTTGAAGCAACTTAAAATTTAATGATCTTAATACTATTTCATGAACCGATGATGTATTTCGTCATGCCGTACATTTTTTATGGAACATATGGGTGTTTGGAGAAAATTACTTTCGCTCTGAAAAGAGCGACTTTACAGGCACAATCAGTGCCGAAATATTAAAGATTTAATAATTTAATCTATTACTGTTTGTTTAACTCGTTTTATTTTAATTTAATTTTATATAAATTTATATAATCAAAAAATCCCGGAAAAGCTTATACGCTGAAAATAACGGTTTTTAGTTTTGGGGTATATTATTCACAACGTTTAATTTCATAATTATGAACGGCATTGTAATTTTGAATTATTATTAAATATTATCGACATAATTTTGTTAGTGCCGTTCAGTAATTCATGACCGTAAGGGACACCATAAACGTCTTCGAAATTTTTATCAGCTGTAAAAAATCATCTAAATCAAAATGTACGGTATATGTGTTTCTTTGTTTTTTCATCTTTGATGAACTTAAAATGGCAATAATATTTGAAAATATTACTCCTCTTATAAATTAAGGAGCATTTTAAAAACTTATAAATATCGAAAATTTCATATTTTTCTTTTTATTCTTATTTTCATTTGGTTCCATTTATTATAAACGACTATAAGGTACAACAATAATATTTTGTAACATCGTATTAAAAATTAAGTTACCATACAAGAATATATGATCTTTTAGTCACAAAAATTAGATTTGACCCCAAAATTCAGAAAATTGTTTATTTATATTTATTTATTTATTTATTTATTTATTTATTTATTTATTTATTTATTTATTTACTACATCAAACGACAAAAGAGTCAACTACATGATGCGTGGTTAAAAGTTAAAAGTTACAAAATACTTGCTAGCATGGGCAAGCTGAAAAAACTCGCATCGGAGAAAAAAGCTTCACCATACTATTACAACAAAATAAACAACAAAAATCATCAATAATTACATAGCTTAAACCATATTGATGACACTGAAACATTTAAGCGCAAATTAACGTGTAAAAAACATATGCTGGCACTCGTTCGCATTGCGAGCCATTCTGCTTATAGCCGAGAACATTAGGTAGAGCCTTGAAAAAGGCTCAATATAAAAGGCGGCCGAATTTCTCAGCGGCCTTGGAGGAACATAAAAGTTTATTTTAGATAGAAGTTCCGGACTGTCCACAGAACCGCCCACAAGCCCAACCATGAACCGAACATCAGCCGCCTTCCTTCTCTCTGCAAGCGCGGTAAGACTGAGCCTTTGCAATAAGCTCGCATAGCCAATATCGCGGTGCGAAATACCCAGCTTAAAAGAAATGTATCGAAGAAATCTCTTCTGTACCCTCTCCAATCTATCGATATCAGATTGGTAGTAAGGAGACCAGACACAAGAAGCATAGTCCAGGCGGGACCTAACTAGTGAAGTGTACAAGCATTTCAGTGCAAAAAGGTCGTCGAAGTCGCCCGTATTTCTCTTTATAAAGCCAAGCGCCTTCAATGCACCGTTGCAAACATTTGCTATATGCTCAGTAAAGCACAATTTAGTGTCCATCGTGACTCCCAAATCCCGAATACTGAGAACTGACTCCAACGAAATGCCACTTATCGAATACACAGTAGAAAATATAGAGTAAAAATTTTACACTAAAGTACACTAGCTTGTGTTCATATAGGTCCACTCAATTTAGTGTAAATTTTTACACTAACAATTTTAATTAAGTGTAGTGTAATGAGTTCACTAAAGTTTGTTAAAATGTTAACCTTATTTAGAGTACACTGAACAAAATTTAGTGTTAAATAAAATTAAAAATAGAAATTAATTTACACTATTTTAGGTATACTTCAGATTAATTTCCTGGTTAAAATACACTAAATAGGTTAAAAAAAACTTAATGTAGTGTGAAAATTTCTTTATTTATAGTAGTAAAATTTACATTGCTAGTGTGTTTTGAAAACATTTAAGTATAGTTTTCACCCAATTAACTCAACGTATATTAATAAAAACATAACATTTAAAGACAAAAATTCAAAACAATTTAAGGATGTCGGAATTTCCGCCTATAAACGTAATTTTTTTATTAATTTTCGACGAATTAATTGGATAAAACAATACGTTAAAGATACATACTCGATAATATTTCAGTACAATTTCGCAATCCGCAATAGTTGTCTTGCCCCTTATCTAAAAAAAATTATTACTAATCTATGCATATTAAAAAATATTTAAGTTCAATACTACCACTTAATACTTGATTTCGCTTCTACCATTTTAATTTTCCATTGGCTTAGTAATAATATAATTTATATTTTGTATACGACTTGTTCAAATAATTCTTCGAAATGTATTTGCAATCCGGGATATAATTCTCCTAATTCTTCACTACAATTCATAATTTATTAAAGACAATAACACTTACAATCTACGAATTACTATTTAGAAATCTTTCGTCCACACTTCACGTTGTACCCATTTCTAAAAATTATTTAATAAAATGTGTATTTTTTAAATATTATAATCTAACCTTATAAAAATACATCATATAAACAGGAGTTTAGCGTTTTCTGGAAACGGAATTTCAAATATCTTTTTGTTTAAAAAAATTTAAAAGCACCAACGTTACTGTACTAAGTTGCTAGTTAAACTAACAAGTAACAAGCAATATCACTTACCAGCAATACTTTTATTTATACCCCGACTATCAGGAGCCTATGTACGTCATTCTTTCTGCGAATTTTATGTTTGAATAAATATTTGATACATGACACCTAACCGACACACTCTATTAAGAAAGAAATTTACTCTTCATTGTGCTAATTTTACCTTCGAGTAAAATTCCATCTATATAGAGAAGTTTTAGTGTTAAAAATAAACTAGTGTATAGTTTAACACTAAGAATTAACACTAATTTATTTACCAACTACACTAAACATTTTACACGACAAAATTTATTACTGTGTAGATACTCGGGGCGCCGCAGCGATGGCGGCAGAAACGAATGTGCTTGCATTTGCCAATATTTAAATAGAGTCTATTTACGTTGCACCATACACTTAGCCTATCAAGATCCGACTGCATATTAAGAACAGAACTATTATTAGAGACTCTGATATAAATTTTCATATCATCAGCAAAAAGCAAGACTAGTGCATGCTTGAAACAGTGAACGATGTCATTAATGAAAATCTTAAAGAGCAAAGGGCCCAAGTGAGACCCCTGAGGAACGCCAGACGTAGCAATGAAAGGTAGTGAAAAAAAGTTTTTAATTTTGACAATTAGAGATCGACCAGACAAATAGGAGTAAAGCCACTGCCATAGAGAACCGTTTACCCCGATTGACAATAATTTCTGAAGCAATATATCATGGTCGACACGGTCAAAAGCCTTTGCAAAGTCCGTATAGGCCGCATCCACTGCAACTTCAGAGTGAAAAGCGCGAATAATAAAGTCCTCAAACACTAATAAATTAGTAGTGGTTGAGCGCCCGCCAGTAAATCCGTGCTGACTGTCGCACATCACGCCCCTCAATGCAGATGACAGATAATCATTGACTAATGCTTCGAAGATCTTAGGGATGTGAGATAATATCGCTATTGGGCGATAATTCTCAATAGAGTTTCTGGAACCCGATTTGAGAATCGGCACAACAAAGGATTCTCTCCATTTAGCAGGAAATATACCCAGTGCAAGTGATTTATTGAAAAGAAGCCACAGAGGAAAGGCTAGCGACTCCGCGCAGCCCTTCAAGAATGCTGGAGGCAAACCATCCGGACCAGCTCCCCTGCCACTATCGAGCATTCTCAACTTATCGAAGACCTGAATCTCGCTCACCTGATAGGAGTGTAAGTTCAGGTTGGTGGCCTCCGACACATCACCGCAACGGAACTTACCGTCGGGAGAAGAAAAAACAGAAGAGAAATGCTTTGCAAATAAATTAGCAATGCTCGTACCGTCACGCGCCGTTTCGCCACGCAATTGCATCGAGTCGGGAAGGCCGTTCTCGGTTTTTTTATTTTTAATATAATTCCAAAAAAATTTACTATTGTGCTTAATATTAGATTGAACTTCTGAAATATAGTGTTTATAACAAATTGATGCCTGGGCCCTGCAAAGTGATCTCAGGTCGGAAAATGTTTGGTAAGAGGATACATTTTGAGTGCGTTTATATACTGTCGTATTTTTCTTTTGTGTGTGGTTTTCAGTATTTGGAATTTTATTATTTGGTTTCATTTTTTTTATTTTTCTTGTTCATTGGAAGCAGTTTATTCTTTTAAGTTATTTCCGGGGCAAGAGAAGTTCTTCTAATTTTTATTTTGGCAAAGCAAAATTTTCAAAGTATAAGAAAATTTTGACGATGCCTCGTATTTTGTTTCGAAAGCTGGTGATCAAGGCGTTTGCGCGAAGGAAAAGATAACTTCTTCTTGATTAGGTTTTCGAAGTGAAAAGGTGGTCTTATTTTTGATTTGGGTGAAAAGTGTTTGAATTTTCCCAAATTGTTTAAATTTTGGGAAAAGGTGAAATCTCTTTTGAGTATTGTTTTGGGAAGAATCGAAGATTCCAGGCGAATTTTTGAAAGCTGGAATTTGGTTAGAGGTTTTCTCTACAGCAGCAATTATTGTAAAGCTAAGTGCTAAATTATTTTTATTTTTTTATACTAGGTATAATTTGCAATAATAATAAAAGGAATTTTATTTGAAAAATTTCACGCATGAAAATTTATTTCTGGTATTGAGCGCACATTGAAAGTTGCGTATCGGCGAAATTGATATCGCAGCTCACACATTTTTAATTTAAAAATTTTATTTTTGGAACATAAATTTATTTTTCAGTGGCACATAAGTAGGCATTCGGTTTTTTTTTTTTTTTTTTACTATATTACTACTACTACTATACTACTATACTACTATACTAATCATTAATGCCGGATGGTAAAGGTCGCAAGGAACCAACAATTCGGATGCGATCATAATCACCGTATCATTAAAAACGTTCGAGAAAATTAAGTCCAACATCGAACCATGGGCATTCAATGTTTTATTCAGTTGGTAAAAATTTAAAAAGGCAAAAGTTTCAGCAACAATATCACTGGCTAAGTGAGAGCTAGTGACGTGCAAGCCACTATCGTCATTGCACCACACAACGTCGGGAAGATTGAAGTCACCAAAAATATAAACATCTGTCCCGTCACCGCTAAAAGCATCGCACACAAACTCCGCTGAATCCGCAAATGACCGATAATTTAGAGAAGTGCTATGAGGAGGCAAATAAACTGCCCCAATCAGGAGCCTGCGATCGCCCAGTTGCACCGTCACCCACAATTGCTCAAATAAATAGTCAAGGCAAGAAGTGGCAGTTTCCGCCGCATGGAAACCCCCCCTTATCGCTATCAAAACACCTCCGCCGCGCACCTTGCCTGTGGCAGTAGCGTCCCGATCAGTCCTAAAAATTTGATAGCCACACCCGTCATCACAGAGCTCACTATTGGCAATATCAGGCGTTAGCCATGTTTCCGTAAGAATTAAAATGTCATAATTGATCACAGAAAAGGATAAAAGCAAGTCCACCAATTTTGTGCGTAAACCGCGTACGTTTTGATAGTAAATTTCCAATGGTGACGTAGTAGTACCAAAGTGAGTAAGCTTTTCACTAACCTGCATTGGACAGCAACCGGAAACTATTTCTGGGTAGATGTCATTAAAGGTGGCAGAAAATCCTGCTTCCGATCGCCAAATTGGAACCTCTTTACAAACGCTCCCACCGGCCAAATATCTGGGCGCATAGCTTTATCAAAATTCTGAAGATAAACCGATACCATAAATGAGGAATAAAATTGAGGATGCTTAGATGGCAACGATTCGCACTCGACCTCAGGAAACTTTTCTCGCAACATGGAAGTCATATTAACCATAATTTTTAGACGGCACAAATATTAAAAATTATTTCATGTATTAAAGAATTTTTTTAAATAGGTGCCGTACATTTTACTATCATCTTGCACCATACTGGTCTAGGGTAAGGGTTGCGGGCCCGGATTTCTCACCCTGTACCAACAAACATGTACGGCGTTTCTGAATATTGAATCTGCATAAGCATACAAAGCGAATGACACAAATGCCGTACAGTAATAAATCGCCTATACCGATTAGAAAATCTTCGGGAAATTAAAAAAATATCCTCGCTCCCGGTACCACTATTTTTGTACGGCACTAGGTTCTTCGTTATTATTTTTTTATGATTTCTCATCTTGAAGAAAGCCGTACAAAAATAGTTGGTAGTAATTTCCCATCTTTAGGTGGAAAATTCAATTTTCCCGTGTACTCACCTGTACCGTTCAAAACTGACGGCATAGTGCTTAAAGTTATTCTTTCATATACCAGCATCGTTCTAAACAAGATTCATGGTGGGTCATTTGACCCCATAAAATTTTCCATGGGCTTGTAGTCTATTATAATTAAAGTCTCGATTTGAATTTTTATTTATCAAGTTGAGTTTCAAACACAAATAACAAACACCTCTTCGGTTTTCTATGAATAACAGAATTTCGAAAAGCAAAATATATACATATTTAAACTTCCTCAACTTTACCAAATAATACAATATACAAAAAAACAGTAAAGAAATAAAAAATCTTTCTTTGAAAACCATCTAGAACTCATATGTAGAGGGAAAACACAAATCAAGTTTCGAAACGCCTTTTCACAATTTTGAATGAAAAGTTTGTTTAAACTTAAATTCAAACATTATCGTCATCTTCAAACAACTCAGAATTTTCATCTGGTATAATATCATTGTGCGTAATTAAAGATTGGTAAAATATGCGGTGACAAGGTTCGAGAAATTTGCACATTTCGAGCAGATCTCTTTTTTTATGTTCATTGATAGGCCAAGGATTCAAATAACATGGTTGAAGTGCAACATTATTCATATTTTGCGTTGACCAAGGTGTACGGTTCTTATATTGAACACCATTTTGATGCGGAGCATATAAGCTGTGACGATTCCACGGGGTCATCGGGTCATGATCGGGTCGGGTGTAGATTCCCGAGGGATCTGAGTTATCCATTTTAAACCAGAGATGTTCTGTGACGTGGAGTTTTGGTGGCTTTGGAATTTTAATATTTAATATATCTACATTTACAAATTTATTACGGGTCATACGCTGAATTTGAAATGGATTTGTTGGCTTTGCACTAGTAATTACGGCAATCCAATCTTCTGGTACAAATACATTCATTTTTTTTTTTCGTTTTTCGATAAGAGCAAAATTTCTGTCGTTTGGTAAGAATGAATGACCCGTTACCAGGAACTTCTGCTCAATACTGGTAAAATATCGTTTTGAAATTAAATATTTGTACAGCGCCAATGTTAACCAGTTGTTGTTTTGCCCGACGCATCTATCAGACCAGAAAATTGCCCGTCATGTCTCATTTCCTGTTAGTACTGAATATTTTTCTTCTATGTATATTAAGATACAGGATCCCATATCAATTGACCCACGCTTCCCTTCCGACTCGTTCAAAAATGCACAGGTCACATTTCCAGATTTCGAATCCACCAAGCAAAAGTTGTAAGAACTGAGTTGACGTTGGTAAAAAATATCCGAATGACTCAGAGTAGGACAAAACAGCACCTGTATAAAATCATGATTTATGACCGGTTTCTTCATAAAGTTAACAGCGCGTGTAACGCCAACTTCCTTTTTTGACGTTACAATAATAATTATTATAATCAACGACTATACTATTATATTAACAAAACTCAGATTATACAAAAAGGTAACATAAACAATAACAAAAACGAAAAACAATAACTGGGGAGCGCAAGAAATTTAGGCTTACCTCTTATTCTTCTGATAGAGTTGGTCGGTGGCTCCGCAACCGCGAAAAATAGGCCTATTTGTCGTAGTCCAGAATTCCACGATCTACTTCTATAAATAATTTCGTTTAGGATCACACCTAAATACTTACTACTCCCAATAGTAAACAATACAAATAATTAAATTTAATCTTGGCGACCACGATTCGCTTATAGCGCTTCTTCGGTAGCACCAGCCGAAAATCTCTTATAGTATTTCCTTTCGTTTAACAACGGCAAAATTATATAACAGCGTTCCGTGATTTAGGAAATTATCAAATTGAGCAAGAAGACTAAAATAAAACAAAATAACGCAAATAAAAATTCGTAAAACAATGTTAAATACCTGCTGATCCAGAAAATCTACTCTCAAACTCCAGAGTTCACTGTTTAGCAGTCTTCTAACATTGACATCTACGAATCTTTCTTTTTGTTTTCCGTTTTCCGTTACCCCGGTAATTTTTAATTAAAAATTATCGGAGTAGCTTTGGAAAAGGTTTGAAAAATAATTTGGGAAAAATTATTGTTACACGCGATTACTTTGAGAAGCTGTTCACATACACGATATTTTTCTAAATATTTTAAATTTTATAAATATTTAAAATTTTATAAAAATTAAATATTCTAAATATTTTATAACTCGCCGTACTCGTGTAGGTCCGGAACAGCTTGTCAAAGTAACCGCGCTATTAACTTTATGAAGAAATCGGACATTAGTAAATGATAAAATTATGAACTTTTGCTGCATATTGTTAGAATAACGTTAATTAAGGAAAAATTCTCATAAGTAAATTGAGTGTACCTGTTCAAGATCCAGACATATGCAAACAAAAGATTCGTCAACTTTTGCCAATGTTTCATCATTAGCCAGCGAGGTGTAAGCTGACTGAGCTAAGTCATGATGAGAGTTTCTCAAATCTTGCGCAATATTCATTTCTTCACCATGTGCAACAATCATGTTAATTTTTAGAGCGTCATATTTCTTGCAAGTATCGGCTTTTGGAATTCCAATCTTGATTCCAGTCTTCCTGAACTCTTGACGGTACGCCCACAATGAGTTTCTGCCAGCAACTAAATCAGCTTTTTCTAAACAAAACTTTTTGTACATTGAACTAATGTTCAAATCCGGGCTAAGGTATTGCTGTTCAGGATCACCATGATGTCTGCAGTAGTGAGAAAAATATGTAGGGAATGTTAAAATATGTTCGTATGAATAGCATCCCAGAGTTCTTGGGGTAGGCGATGTTGTCGATTTACATGTTGACCTCGCATATCAACTGCAAAGATTCTCCCTTGTATTTTTTTATCGATACATGTCCTTAATCTCTTTTTGCTTATTTGAAAAATGTCGAACATAGATTTTCGACAAACCTGCAACCTAACTCCGCCAACAGGAACGTAATATCTGGTTGAATCATAAATAAATTAAGTATTGTAGCATTTGTGTATAGGCAACAATAACAAGAATTATTAATTTATTGTTACACATTACTTACATTATAGTATTTTGCGGTTCTGTTTGCATAATATCTATATACGCCATCAGAAATGTCGATTGTAAATTCCAATCAGAAGTTTCATAAAATTTGTCGAAGAGACTTATCTTTTCGTCATGTGCTAAGGAACACCCTGAGAACGAACAGCTAGGACTACATACTTTCTCCTACAGAGTATTTACCATTGACAAAAAGTACATATCAAGAGAAAATGACCTTTACATACCCCCGGTACTAATTTTGCAAGATGATTAACTCCATTTCGTCCTGTATAAGTTTCTCCGCTGTTCCGTAATCGCTTTGCTTCAACATCTTTATGTTGAAGAAGTTTACATGGACGTTTTTTACTTCCATTTATATTTAAAAGGTTTTTCTGAGATATTTGCAAAGTATCCATTTTAATGTATTTTTTGACGATTACCTGAATGCGTTTCCATGCATTCCATTATTTTTTATATATTAATTTTCTTGACGACGAACGATCCGTTTTTCGATGCCCTGACATCTTACCGTCATAAATATAGTTATCAAATTTAAAACAATAAGCAATCTATAAATAATTGAAAAATCTATAAATTTTAGAATTCGTAACTTTTGATAATAGTAGAGTGCTATCATGAAATTATTTTCACTCCTGTGGGGGTGTCGGGGTCAAAAGCTGAAATTTGCAGGAATGAACGGTTAGATATATTCGTAATCCGAAGGTAATCAAAAATAATCACGCGCAAAAGGGCGAGTTACATTCACCCTTAATTTAAGTAAATTAGATTATTATAACCAATAATGCCACCAATAATGTTTAGAGTAGGTACTTAATGATATTTTTATCTGTTATTTTTATCTATTATTATTATTTTAACTGTTGTACCGTCCGAAATACTCACCTAGTAATGACTTTTGTGTTTATAAGTTTTTTGAATAACGTAAATTATAGTTGAAGTACAATTTAAGTTTTTGATAAGCATAACGATCGATCGAGACTGCAGGGTAGGGTTAAGGATCGGATTTGTACCTTTGAATATTGTGATTATAAGTTTTTGAGTAACAAGCAAACGTGTTGTCCTTAAGTTTTATATTTTTATTTATGTGTATTCTGGATTCTGGATTATGGCATGGAGGGCAAGGCTTACACCTCGCACACACTTAGGCCGCTTAATCGGGCCCATTGTACTACCTCCGTTGCAGCGACCCGTCCCATCATTCCTCAAGCCACCCCAACCGTTTGATGAACTCAAGAATCCTGGCGGGCGGGGTTTCGCTGATTCTGGCCATGCTGGGCCAGTGTTGAGATTTGGAAGTAGGCATTTGATAATAAAGAAGGATTAAATAAAACACGTCGTTGCGTTGATGTGGTTTGTGCATAACTAGCTTTATTGGTAACGCGCATGCTAACAAGGGTTACATGTCCGTGTGCATATTCTCAACACCCTCACTCATTTAACAATAAAAAGAATATAATTATTAACAAAGTAAATTTCATCATTAACATTACTACAATAATGCAAACAAAAATTAACTTTTTAAACAAAAACTATACTTATGCAAGCTTTATAAACTAATTCTACATAGTTTTACTCACAAAACTTTTCTTTTAATTTTTTAATGTCCACAACTCCAATTGTTTTATTACACATATCAATTTTTGTGCCACTTACTGCTTTTGTTAAATGGTCTGCTGCCATTTCCTCAGTTGGAGTGTAACTTATTTTAACTACCCTGCTTTCGACTTTTTGACGGATATAATGGTGTCGAACATCAATATGTTTTGAACGTGCTCTATATCCATCCGATTGAACCAAACTAATCGCACTTTGGCTGTCCGATTTTATTTCCAAAATTTTTC
Source organism: Cantharis lateralis (assembly GCA_963170105.1). Taxonomy (NCBI): domain Eukaryota; kingdom Metazoa; phylum Arthropoda; class Insecta; order Coleoptera; family Cantharidae; genus Cantharis; species Cantharis lateralis. The sequence goes on from OY720629.1 coordinate 20,906,402, forward strand.
CTCGTTGACTTGGATCGAGTTCCTCTGCTAATTGTTTTAGCCATATAGCTTCTTGACACGAAGCTGAAAGTGCCATGTACTCGGCTTCACTACTTGATAAAGCTACTGTTGGTTGCCGTTTGCTTGCCCAGGTTATCGCACCGGAAGACATTGTAAACACATAACCAGTACAAGATCTTCTTTTGTCGATATCTGATGCCCAGTCCGAATCAGAGTATCCTTGTATTTTCGTATCGTTATTCCTTCTGTAGCATATTCCAGTATGCGGAGTTGCCTTTAAGTATCTAAAAATTCTCTTTACCGCACCCCAATGAGCCTTACCATAATTATTGTTGAATCTGCTCACATCATTTACGGCAAATGCTATGTCTGGACGGGTTCCTTGTGCTAAATATAGCAGACTTCCTACAGCTTCCTGGTATGGAATCTTCTTCAAGTCGTTTTCTTCCTCGTCTTTTGAGCACATGTCTATCGATAGCTTTTGATTTAGATCGCTTGGGGTTTTCATCGGTTTGCAGTCCTTCATATTAAAGCGCCCTAGTATTTCTTTAATATACTTTGCCTGATCAAGGTAGATGTCCCCATTATTCTCGTTTCGGGTGATATTTAGACCTATTATTTCACTAGCTTCTCCCATATCTTTCATTTTAAACGCTTTGCCAAGCGCCGCCTTGAGCTTGTCACAATCGTCTTTTTCTTTCCAAAATATTAATATATCATCTACATGGATTGACACGATTAGATTTTTTGCATAATACACGCATGGGTCCATTTTCGATTTTCTTAGCCCAAACACTTGTAGTGTTTCATCTAATTTTTTGTTCCATAGCCTCCCACTCTGCTTCAGCCCGTAGATGGCCTTCTTTAGCTTGCAGACTTTTGTCGTCCCATCACCATGACCCTCTGGTTGTTCCATATAAATGGTTTCTTCGAGGTCACCATGCAGAAACGCAGTCACCGCATCCATCTGGTCGATTTTTAACCCTAATTTAACGGACAGAGCTATAAAATAACGAATCGTACTGTATCTTACCACTGGTGAGTAAGTTTCACTGTAGTCGACTCCTGGCTTCTGTGAACATCCCTTTGCTACCAATCTCGCTTTGTATTTGACCAAATTTCCATTTCCATCTCGCTTGGTTTTAAACACCCATTTTGATTTTATGGCCTTGCGGTCTGTTGGTAAGTCTACGAGTTCCCAGGTTCCATTTTGTTTTAACGACTTCAATTCGTCTTCCATTGCAGCTTTCCATTCTTTTCGATTAGAGTTCGACAAAGCTTCGTCCAGGGTTGTTGGATCCATTTTTTCTTGACCTGTTGTGTTGTATGTTACAAATTCGTCGAACCTTCTTGGTTTGATACTTTCTCGTTTTGGTCTACTTGAACCGGCCTGGTTGTTTTCGGGAATTTCTTCATGTGGAACGTATGTTTCATCTTGTGATGAGTTGCCACTTTCCTCGAATACAATTTCTTCAACACTTTCTTCGAAATTATTTTCATCGTCTTGATAATTTTCGTCAACATTTTCTTCGAAATTATTTTCATCGTCTTGATAATTTTCGTCAACATGTTGATTTACCGAGTCAAGATCCCTCACTGAATCTGAAACGATTTCTTCCTGAATAGAAATTTTATTATTAGTAACTTCTTCGGTGAATGTTACATCACGACTTGTTACTACTTTTTTTGTCTCCATTTCAAAGCACCGGTAACCTTTTGTGGTTTCACTATACCCGATAAAAATCATTTCTTTAGATTTTTTGTCCCATTTTCGTCGTCGTTCTTTTGGAACGTGAACCATCGCGCGCGACCCGAATACTTTTAATTCTTGATTATCCGGCTTCTTTCCAGTCCAAATTTCATAAGGGGTTGCGTCATTTAACACCGAACACACAGAACGATTTATGACGTGAGCTGCCGTATTTACAGCTTCCGCCCAAAACGTTTTTTCAAGTTTAGCATCAAATATCATGCACCTTGCTTTCTCGACAAGGGTTCTGTTCATCCTCTCTGAAATTCCGTTTTGCTGGGGTGTGTACACGTTTGACGTTTGGTGTTGAATTCCATTCTTTCGTAAAAAATCTTCGAATTCTTTACTGCAGAATTCACTACCGTTGTCCGTTCTCAAGATTTTTATTTTCTTTTCAGTTTTATTTTCCATGTTTGCCTTGAAATCCTTAAAACTTTTAAAGGTTTCATCTTTGGTTTTTAGAAAATATACAAATACCATTCGAGAATGATCATCGATAAAAGTTAAGAAATACTTAGCTCCTCCAATCGATGTCTCTTCCATTGGCCCGCACAAATCTGAGTGTATTAAATTCAATAATTCGTTCGTTCTTGAACTTTTATGCGTAAATGGTTTTCTTGATTGCTTACCCATTAGGCAAATTTCGCATTTGTTGATGTCTTCTTCACCACCAATAAAATTGATCCCATCCACAATTCCATTCCGCATTTTACACATGTCCTTGTAATTTATGTGACCTAATCTTCGATGCCATGTCATCGCATTCACTTCTGAAGAATTTGCAACCATGCAAAAATTAGTTTGTCCATTAACTTTATAAACGCCCTCGTTTATCCGCGCTCGAAAAAGACACGTTTGTTGTGAGTCATATACCGCCCCGCCGTCGCGATTAAAAACAACAGTGTTTCCTTTGTTCACTATTTGCTTCACGGAAAGCAAGTTTGCCGCCAAATCTGGCACACACAAAACATCTTTTATTTCGAATTCGTTATCGTTCACCGACAATGAGCGATTTCCCGCCAACGAAGTAGTCATTTTTGCGTTGTTAGCTGCACTTATTTCAACTATTTCACAAACTTTTTTGTTTACAAGTAATTCTTCATGTGGTGTCATATGATGTGACGCGCCGCTGTCAAGTATCCACTCGTCGTTACTTGAAAATTTCTTTGTTGCTGATAACGCTACTTTGGCTTCGACCTTTTCAGTTTTGTTTACTCGATCTTTGCATTTTCTCGCAAAATGACCCTTTTTTCCACAAACAAAACATTCCAACGTTTTAGGTTTTTTGTTCGGCTTTTTATCTTTCCCCGCGAAAGCACTTGCCGTATTTGAACCACCTTCGTTTGGTTTTTTGTACGCGTAATCAACTAACTTTGACTTTATGTCATGTCCGGAAATTGTAACGCCACTGTTTTCTATTGCCATAATCATTGGCTTGAATTCGTCCGTTAATCCCGCGAGTAGAATGGCACCGACCCATTCATCCGAAACCGAAAAACCGACTCCCGATAGTTTGTTCGAGGTATCAATGATTTCCTTAACATACTGGTTCATTGAATCGCTTTTTTCTAACCGAATTCCCAATAATTTTCGCAATAACCCGATCTTTCGTGTCACACCTTTGTCTTCGAACAAAGCTTTTAGTTCAGTCCACATTTCTAATGCCGTCTTGTACGTTTGAATGTGTGGAACAATCGACGAATCTACACTTAATGCAATCCTGGCCTTGGCCTTTTTTAATTTTCCAGCGTCAGTTTCCGTATTTGGCGGTGGATTTATGCATTCTTCAAGACCCAAAAATTCTAACGTATTTTCCATGGCGAATGCCCAAGTATGATAATTTTCCGCGCCTTTTAATTTTTCAATTGTAGAAATTACGTCTTTTCCCGACATTTTTTAATCAAACTTGAACTTGTAACACGAAACTCGCCTACACTTTGCAGTTTTGCACTCGTTGATTTTCTTGTTTGGCTGCAACCACGCAAGCACTTATTACCCGGCAACAACCGTTAATAACCTTGAACAACTTTTGTAGTTTATACTGTTTTTAAACTTCCACTAGCAACAAATTCACTTTTACTTATTCTTAATTAAGTATCCCGCGCCTAGGTTTACATCTGGGCCATAACCTGTTGAGATTTGGAAGTAGGCATTTGATAATAAAGAAGGATTAAATAAAACACGTCGTTGCGTTGATGTGGTTTGTGCATAACTAGCTTTATTGGTAACGCGCATGCTAACAAGGGTTACATGTCCGTGTGCATATTCTCAACAGCCAGAAGTCCCCCAACATGGAATCTCTTTTTGATGATAAGGCTGGGCAGTGACAGAGCACATGTTCAGCTGTTTCATCTGCTTCGTTGCATCCTCGGCACACCGGGCTATCTACGATTCCCAATGTGTTTAGATGTTTGTTTAATCTGCAGTGTCCAGTTAGTATCCCTGCAATTGCCCGTAGATTGACTCTGGATAATTTCAGATAGTATTTGGAATGCTTCCTTGAGGGTGCTTTTATGGCCGCCCTTGCTTGTCTGCATTCAGTCCCTTTTTCCCATCTGCGGGAGTGCAGATTTAGGATATGTTGTTTTAGGAGAGTATCAAAGATTTTTATAGATGGTGCGATCATCAGTTCGGGGCCGCAGGGAAGGCTGTTTGAACCGTTTTTCGCCAGCGAATCTGCTCTTTCGTTACCCTCGTTTCCTTGGTGTCCTTTAACCCAATGAAGGGTAAGGTCATTGTTTGGAGTTGATATCTCATTCAGTGTCTGCATACATTCGAGCAGCAGACCGGAGGTGACCTTGTGGCTCCTAAGTGCCACAAGAGCAGCTCTACTGTCTGTGGATAATCGTATATTTTTGTTGCGGATGCATTTGTCCTTAACTATTCTTGCGCAGTGCAGTATGCCCATAAGTTCAGCCTGGAAGACCGAGGCATACTTGCCCAGCGGTATGCTCATGTTTGTCTCAAGCTCAGCGGAAAATATTCCTGCACCTGAGCCAACATTGTTTTTGGATCCATCCGAGAACAGACATATGTATGTCGTAATCGTAGGTTTCTGTTGGTTCCAGCAGGATGTTATATTTCCTGTTGAATATGTATTTAGGGTGAATTCTGTCGGGCTCAAGGCGCAAAAGAGGTACTCTTGCAGAGCAGTCCTCTAGAATCCGCATGTGCCCCACAGGTTTTCCCCTGTCTTTCCATAGCTGCCAGCCGCGTAGTCTGAGAGCAGCCCTGACCGCCATCTCCTGCACATGAAGATCAAGTGGAGGGAGGCAGAGAAGAGTCTCCAGCGCCGCAGTTGGAGCTGTTCGCATCGCCCCAGTTACGGCCAGACAGATTACTCTCTGGAGCCGGTGCAAGGAGGCTGCTGTTGTCACCTGCTTGGTTCTGGGCCACCAGACAAGCGCTCCGTAACAGAACATGGGTCTGACGATAGCAGTGTAGAGCCATAGGGTGATCCTAGGGGAAAGACCCCAGGAAGGTCCCACTGCCCTGCGGCACTGCCAGAAGGCCATTCCCGCTTTCCTGAGTTTGATTTGTAGATGTTTCCCCCAGTTAAGCTTTTTATCAAGTGTTATACCCAGATACTTGACCTCATCTGCTAGTTTCAGGGGAGTTCCCATTAAACTAGGCATTCTCATGCGCTGTAGTTTTCTTTTATTGGTGAATAGAATCAGCTCCGTCTTAGTCGGATTGACCGACAGAGAGTGTTCGTTACACCAGTTCTCTAGTATATTGAGAGCATTTTGCATTTGCATGCATACTATGTTCTCAAATTTCCCAGTAAGCAGTATGGTAATATCATCTGCGTAGCCTATGGTATAGAATCCTTTCTCATTTAGGCATTGGATAAGGCCGTCAACTACCATATTCCATAGCAGTGGGGAGAATACTCCACCTTGGGGGCAGCCCTTAACAACAATGCCTTTAACTTTTGTATCTCCTGTTACGGTTCGATTTTTATTTATAGAAAATTTTAATTATTTTGTTAAAATTTCCAAAAGGTGGCATGTTTGTTTACATTTTGAAAATATAATTCAAGGAATTTTTATCGGCATTGATAAAATGCACATTTTTCATTATTAGTGAATTTTGGCAATTCAAAAAAAGTTGTAATTACGAATTTTAAGCGTATTAATTTGATTTGGACGTGTAGTAATCAATTTATAGTGAAGAATTTTGTTATTTTCCACCAAGTTTTTGGGATTATTATTGGTTATTACGTTGTTGGATTTTTCTTCTATTTCCTTTACCGGCTTGTTAAGCACTTTGGGGAAATATCCGATCTTCTTTGAAGGATAAAATTGTCCATCCATATTATTGCATCGCTTCGACTTTATTTATAACCCTCCACTACATCTTGAGGTATGGCTGATAATTTAAAATCAACATGTGTTGAATTTGATTTTTTTTAGGGTGTTACTTACGGCTTACCATCTACCTAGGGTTACCATCACTCCCTGGTTATATCGTTCGTGACGCTACCGTTATTGTGTTATTTGTTTTATCGTTACATCACTTGGGTCGCATTTCTGGCTGGATCATTATCAAGTGGTTCACTTGTTCCGCTGTTCACCTGTTCACGGAACTCTCAGCAACTTCCATTTTGTAGAAAGATCTTTTGACTTATCCAACCAGTAAGAAAGAGGACATCAAGGAAAGAAAGCTAAGATTTTGTTGTTTTTTTTTGTGCCGTCAGTTATTATATTTGTGAGTTTTCTTATTGCGCGAGAACTCGGTATTGGGCCGTTCTCCTTATTACTTTTTACATTTTTATTAATTTATATACTTTTACATTTATTGGTAATTTGTACGCCACGTATACGTATACCACGGTACACCACACGGTTTTTTTTTTGTTTTATCTGTTTTGAGAGTGAATGTAACTCATAGATTTTATTGGTTTTAAGTAAAGGGTAGCCCAATTCCGCGCATTTAATTGTGTATAGTGTATATTTAATTTTGAGTAAACTTCTAAAACGCAACCACCTTGACTCTCAACTCCCTTGACCTGATTACTTCTTTTTTTTTGCAGCAGCCAATATTTTTTTCGCAGTTTATCGCTGACTGCTGCCTTTCCGGTATACAGGGTGAATTTTTTTTATTATTTAAACTTCGTGGCGCCCAAAGTGATATCTCGTCGGCTTGCTCTTCAGAGCTTTACATTTAGCGTTTCCCCTGTATATCTTTCTTACCAACCGAAAGAAGTATTCAGCTCGTTGCCGTTATCATTTCGGGTTATATACAATCCTTTTTTTTTTTCCTCTCTTATTTTCGTGTACTTTACGAGCTAGCCAGAAGGGCAAACGACCCAACGCCAGTGGCTTTGATTATCGTCAAAGTAACGTAGCACTCCAACACTCACCTCTACGGCTCTCCACTTCAGTATGAAACTGATCCATTTTGCAATGGTTGTGGGAACCCCGAATCGGCGTAGTGCTGAATTTATACTATTGAAGGTAGCCTTGTCGAAGGCCCCTTCGATATCGATAAACGCTCCTAGGGTGGGCTCTTTATAGTCCAGCGCTCTTTCCACGTGCTCCACTACTTTGTGAAGCGCCGTTTCAGTCGATCTCCCCGGAGTGTATGCGTGTTGATTCGCGTGCAGCGGTCTTTGAGCAAGAGCCGTGTCGCGAATGTATCTATCGCACAGTTTTTCTAACGTTTTAAGGAAAAATGAAGTCAAACTTATTGGCCTGAAGGATTTAGCCAGGGAGTAGTCGCTTCTGCCTGGCTTGGGTATGAAGATAACTTTGACCTTGCGCCATTCATTTGGTATGTATCCGTGCGCAATGCACGCCCTGATAACCTGCGCCAGGTGACAGATTATGTGCTCCAGACCCCACTGGAGAAGGACTGGGAACACTCCATCAAGCCCAGGCGATTTGAAGGGACCAAATGTTTTAATGGCCCATGATATTTTTGTCTCATCAACGACCTTCCTTGCAACTTCCCAATCTGTTGCAATCGGTGGCTGGGTTTTTACGCCAGACCAGTCGAAATCTGAGATTATTTCACTATCAGGGAAGTGTGTGTGTAGCAGTATTTCGGCAGTCTGCGAGAGGGTTTCCGTGAAAGATCCATCCTCGCGGTATAGACTGCCTGGCTGCTGGTATGGGTCTTTAGCCATGACCTTCTTTAGTCTGGCCGCTGCAGTAGTTGTTTCCACGCTACTGCAGAAGGCTCTCCACGACTCACGTTGTTTTTTGCGTATTGTTCTCTTGTACTCCAACTGTCGCGATTTAAACGCTGCCCAGTCGAAGTGACTTTTGGAATTGTGCGCTTTATTGTAGAGTTTCCTTGTCGATCTTCTCAGCTGGTCGAGTTCTGAGCACCACCACGGTGTTGCCCGACCCCGTAGTCCAACTGTTCTTAATGGACAGGAAAGCTCATATGCGTTTGTGAGAGAGTTTTGAAGCTTGTTAGCATATTTCTCAATCTCCATAGTGGTTAATAGTTCATTTTTAATAGAAGTTCCCTTCAGTTCTTCCGCTCCCCATGATGCCGACAGGTGATTCATAAAATCCAGCCTGTCGACGCTTCTCGGGTTTCTGTACTGTTGGGGTTCTATTGTTTATGCTTTTAGTTTAAAACAGATCCATTTGTGGTCTGACATTGTCAGTTGATCGGACACATGCCAGTCACATAAATAGTTTGAAATACTTATGCTGGGTTTCATAAAAGAGGTTTAAAATTCAATCTGAGATTATAATATTCAAACAATATAACAACAACGCATTTTAATTGTTGTAACTATGGTTATAAATTTAATCGTAGTTTAAATTTTAAGATACCTTTATGAAACCCACCACTAATGACGCTACGGTGATATCGATTACCGAATTGCGGTGGGGTGACACGTAAAACGTGGGAGCATTCCCTCGATTAAGAATTACTAAAGTGGTACTCATAATGTATTCAAATAGTGACTCACCTCGTTTGTTGCAATCGCCGCTTCCCCACGCAGGATGGTGGGAGTTGGAGTCGCATCCGACAATGAGGTGTGTCTTCTTTTGTTCGCAATAGTTCACCAGGTCCACCATCCTCTGAGGAGGTGGTGATTCCGGAGAGTCTATTGGGAAGTATGCAGATGCCATAATAACATCTTCTTGGCCATTCCCAAAGTCGCAGCTTATTCGGACCGCTGTCAAATCACAGTCACTGTGCTGCGGCAAAAGGTTGGCCTGTATATTGCTAGGTGTGTAGATACACGTCCTAGTTTTCTTGATGGAACTACCTGTAAAAAGAGTGCCTTTTAATTTTGTGAATCCTTTAATAGCGGATTTCACTAACCATGGCTCTTGAATTAGAGCGATTGTATCCTTGTTATTGTCTAGGTGGCGCATAGGGTTGCAACTGCCTCCCGACAATGTTGAAGGTTGATTTGCAGTAGGTTCCACCCTTCTAGGGAAGCCATTTGGCCTGCCTTGGGGGAGCTCACTGCTCTGTCGTTTCCGCGGCTCCTGTTTCCGGACTTGCATCCGTCACCATTGGAGCGGTCGGAACTGATGTTTTAGATGCAGTTTCGTCTTCGAATTTCTGCATCTTCGCTTTTAGAGAGGTGAACTTGTAGTTCAACTTCTCTCCCTTGTTTTTCATGGCGGCACTGTCTTCCTTACCAACGCCAAACACAAGGAGTTTACCTCTCGGCTCATCCTTGTCAGCGTCCAGGAAGACGCACCATTCTTTGGGTTTGTCCCAGGGGTTTTGAGCCGCAAGGCGCCTTATCACAGTCTCCGTGGGCTCCGGTTCCCCGGGAACCCACAGGGTGACTTTGGTCAGCCTTGGTAGGTCGTCCACCTGGACTACATCTAATTTCGCTCCCTCCCACAAAGGTGGGAGGTATGCGATCGTCACTCGCAGCCATTCTAGCGAGCTCTGGTCCCCGCAGATGATCCTTAGGATCTCGCCTGCGTGATAGAACCCGCCAAAGATAGGTGCTGGTTTAGCCTCTGCGATGCAGTTATCCAGAGCAGCCGTTAGGCTTTTCTCTATCATGGCCACTTGAGGCTCGCTTAATTTGCCCAGTGGGTTCAGACGGTCTATCACTGCTACTCGGAGGTGCCTTTCGGCAGCCTCTTTGTAGGTGACACCCTCCACCCGGCTCGAGCTTTGTTGAGGTATGGAGGACTTCGCCCTCTTTCCCTGTTTGTGCGAGGGTGAGGGTTGAGAGTCCTGAGACCTCAGTCGTTTTTTTGCAGCTTCTGTTAAGGTCTTCTCCTTATTCTGTTGCTGCTGCCTCTTGTCACCGCCATGAGTAGGCGGCTTTGAGAGCCTAGCCCTTTCATGTGCGGTGGTGATGCGGCTGGGCCCTTGCCCTGAGGTGAGGGTGTTAACCTCATCCTTTAGGCGGGCTTTCCTTCTTCTTCTGGCTTCCGCCCCACAGACTTTCTTCTTCCATCGCTTAGGAAGTGGTCTGCTATCGGTGTCAGCCTGGATTTTGTCCTGGTTGGACTGTTCAGATGGGGTGACTGCAGAGTCTGCTCCCAACTGTTTGGACGGGGTGTCCTGTTGGGACACCTCCATCTTGGTAGATGGGGCGTCCTGTTCGGACACTCCCGTCTGCGTTGTAGCCGATAATTCAGCTGTGGTTGTTTTAATGTTTAAATTTTCCATGTGGTAGAATACTACCTTTTCATCCCTCAGAGCTCCCCACCCGCCATGGAGCCCGCAACGTTGGGGACGCTACCTTAGCGCCAGGGCTACTCAAGAGATATAGCCCCCAGGAAGGTGAGGTGTTTGCACACTCCATCCTACCCCAGAGACTCGTCCAGCTGACCCTCTGACGGGACAACGCAGCCGATTGATCAGGGTGGACTAGTCCTGACCACCCGTTTAGGTGGAAATCCAGGCCAAAGTGGAGTGTTGCCAGGCCCAGGAGAACAACATCCGCTCCCGGGCGGGCTCAGCCACCAGGACCACTTCATCCCACTGTACGGGTCTCCACGCACGGCACAAACACGTGGGTACCTTATTTTGATTTCTCCACGGCAGCCGTCATCCTGATTCACTGACACGAGACCGGGCACAAAGAGTTTTACGTCCCGGCCGACCCCATTGTGCCAGAACGGATTGGACACAAGAGAGTGTTAAGTCTCTGGCCCAAATCCTAGCAGGTACACGCCCACCGCTTCTTAGAAATACTTACGCCCCCTCACCACAACAGGGTCAGGTACAGTGGCATTACCAACCGTGGGAATTGGGAGGTTTTTATGGTGGTACCTCATCCACTTAGCCAAGGTGATTGGCCAAGGCCCCCGCGCCCCTTGTCACTACTATCTTCTTAGGAACAAGTTCCGCAGAAGAGTCGTTGTAGCCCACAAGCGGTTTGCGGTGTGATCTTTTCGTGTTTGCTAATTAGTCTGGTTTCTCAGCTACAACCGTTATAACCTTAAGAAGACGACCAGGTCCGGCCCAAAGAGTTTTAAGTCCCGGCCGACCCCGAGCCGCCTCCCGTCCGAGCAAGCTCGTCCTGGAGTTTACGCTTGCAGCTTCATTGAAGCTCGCAAGCCCCTTCGGCGTTTATATCCCCATTCAAACTAGATGCAGAGTATAAAGCACCTTCAGATTTCCCCCTTCGTGGATTAAGAAAATAGACGTTTGCCTTATCCACAACAAAAGCTGCAAGTAATATTAGAAGGCCAAAATCTTCACCAACAATTATAACCGAGTCATAAGAAGACAATAGGTCAATTGCAGTATTCACAATCAGAGTATCGGCATATTCTTACTATTTCACTATTAACCGACTTTCAACGGCCGCTATGATGGAACCAGTGGACTTACGACAAAAATTGAAGGTACTGTTTTGTAGAGAATTTTATAATGAACATTATTCATAATAGGTAAAATTACGATCCGAGACAAAGGAACCGAGATATTTGAGGAAAAACACTTTCTTGTACCTTTGAAGCAAGATGGCGGCGAAAGCTCAACCAATAGGAATGGTGACTTTTAGTATGTTGATTGGGAGGTCAAATTATACTTCTTCACCAATTTTTAAAACTGTTGCAATTTTTTCCGGCAAACCCTGAATTTTTATACCTATTGATTGGCCAATTAGGGATTTTGCGATTTCCAAAACCAACTTCAACGCTTCTTTCCTTCAAAAGTACGATAGAAAACTCTTAAATATTCTGAAAGAGCAAATTTTACGCTTTCTTATGAGTTGACGATAAATAAAATCGGTCCAACAGTTTCTTCACAATTTAATTTGTCAAATTTATGCCGTTGGAGTGATAACATCGTTCGATAGTCGATCTCATATTAGCAGTAAGTAGGTGGCAGGTCGTGTGCAAATTCACATTTACAAAGACAGAATGGGAAATGATTCAAAATTTTAAAGAAATGTGTGTTGCCTAATGTAGAAGTTTACAAAATACTTTTAGAAAACGTATTTTCACAAATTTATTTCAATTTTAATGCGATTTTGATAAAATAAATAAAGAAAGGCTGCATAGGAACTATTTAATTTTAACATTATACATTCTGACATAATATGAAAAATTAAATATTATCTGTCAGCAACACGTAAATTTCAGCAGTGTAAAGCGGCTAACTTCGTGACAATTTCATTGGCTAATATTCAAGGTCATCATTTTAGTACAAATCAGTACAAATTATTCTCTGCATGCTTAAATGAAATGGACTATAGTTACTGCATTTTAGAGTGCATTTGCGAAACGGCGTTTGTAACAATCCGCACGCCCTTCGGGTGGCTCCGGGCGGTTTTCCCAACCCCTGACATTGGCTAATCTAAGATCCTAGCCTTCGAATTTCGTCATTTATTCGAGGCCCGTGCCCTACGGGGGATGTTTTTAATTTTTTTAGTGCTTGTCAAAACGGCTCGGAGCGCTCGAAGCGACTTATTTGTTTATAATTTTGAAACGCTTTGATTTTGAACTTTTAATTTTTTTTCTTTATGAATTAAAATATTTAATGTAAAATTTACGTTGTCGTCAAATAGGTTATCAAAATTATCTCATCCAAAATTATTGGTTTTATGTGGAAATACATTGATTAGCAATATTTTCTACTGCCAGCGTTTCGACGTATTTATTACAGTCATCAAGGCTTTATCAGCCTCCAACACAAACAAATCAGGATTCTCTTTCAGGAATTTTCTTGTAGTTCGTAATTGGCGAGTTAATGGTTTGTTATTGTTATTTTTTAGATCTCCTATTGCAGAAATTGTGGTTGATGTTGATTAAACTTCCACACAGTGATTCCCTTCTTGACATCTCTGCATATCTTCATATTTGTTCACTATATGCGATGGCAAGATTGATTTGGCCTATTGTAATTGTGTGGTCAAAGTATTATTTAATTGTACAATTTTGTTTCAAGTGCGATTTTAATGTGAATGTTAAGTATACCATTTTTAAATCTTTTCAATAAATTGTCTGCATTTCTTAATATTATTTCTTTATCTGGTATAAGTTCCTGTGACATACAATTGACATTTCTTTGTATAAAATTAGGGAACACTTGACTTGTCCTGCAACGTAGCAGAAAGATTCTCCTATTTTTCATATTAGCAAGTTTTTTAGAAAATATTAGGGTCAAGTGGTGCAAAAACGAGACGGCCGATATTGCGGTTAAAAAGAAGACATTCAATTTTTTCCAATGCAAAAATACAATAACATTGTAAAAAATATTTTACAAATTACTTCCACATATATGCAGTTATTGAAACCTATAATGAAAAAAAAAACTTAAACGCAATCATCGAAAAAAAATATTGAAGTTGACTGGGAGTATTTTGCTTAAAAAATCTTTTAAATTACATTTACAAACTTTTCCGGTTGCAATGATGTGCATGATTGTAGAGCCCCAGTAAGTATCGCGTTTCGCAAATAACACATGTGGCTATGATATTCCATAACGACTTTAGTATATTTACTTCGTAAACAAGGAAGAAAAATTTCTCTAACCGAAGAAATTTAAGAAGATTTAAGTGATAAGATAAAAATTATGGCAAAATGGAGGTTTGCTCTTACTAAACCGAAGGTACAAGCACTAGTTCAAACCTCTGTACAAGAAAACAACCCAGTTTAACCCTTAACTGGTGAGGTGATATTTTTATATCGCAACAGGTGAGGTTGGGTTATAGATACCCAGTACTTTTCGTTCTGACGTGTACTGCACTTTAAGTCAACTAGGAACGAACTGACTGATGGTACAGGAACGTACGATGACGTTCTCACAACCGTCTAGCAGCAGAGGCTTTTCAAAGCCTTACTGGGTATCCTGACACCCAACCTCACCAGTTACGGGTTAAGGAAGGAAAGCCGGGAAAAATTGGTTAAAACATTTTTGTAAAATGACTAAAAGCACAGAAAATACAGTGTCTCGTTTTTAACCTCTCACTGTCTCGTTTTTAGCCTAAGTAGTGGTTAAAAACGAGACACCATTTTTAATAAAAACGCCCTTTATTATAAACTTATGCCCGTATTCACCAACTACAAATAGCACTATTTGTGGAATAAAATCACTATTTCGTATTCACCAACATAAAATAAGGTTTATTCATTACAATATCAATGTAAATTATTCATTGAATAAACTTTATTCATCGAATAGTTATTTACACATTTATTTGAAGTTGGTGCATACGGGCATTAATGATTTTTTTTTACTGTGAGGTAATACTACATGGCCTTCTGCATACAGGGCAATATGAAAAAGCTTTAAATTAGGGTTTTTTGTTGACAAAAAAATAAAAGATTTAAAAATCGTCTCGTTTTTGCACCACTTGACCCTACTTATCATTTCCACATAAAACCAAGAATTTTTTAAATCAGTCAAATAGGTTATTCATTTTTCTAATAGTAATTGTGTTTTGATAAAAAATACGTTTTTCTGATTGACTTTATAATTTTGAAATGCAGTGTAGAACATAGAGACAATCTTTCGGAAATTGGTCAATGTTGCGTTTTTTCTTACAAGAAACACTGATATTTAAAAAAAAAAAGGAAAATTTTTATTCGTTTTGATAAACAAACAAAAAGTGCCTATATACTTGCAATTAATCCATTTATTTATCTATTCAATAACACATTGCTAAGATTGACTAAAATCCATTCTAATAATGAATTAACAAATATTTAAATTTGATAATTATTATCACATGCTTTCAATTAAAAAGTGGTACCTATTTATATAATAAAATTTTTACCTAAAATTATTTTAATAAAATATATTTGTAAAATGTATTTAGCTTTGAACAATAATAATAATAATTATTGTCATTTGAATTAGCTATCTTCTAAAATGACGATTTTTCATAAATGATAAAGTCTTTTGCATTAAAGGAGCTTTTTTGGGTTTCAAGTTGCTGTTACCTAAAAGTAAGATAATTATTTGAAACTA
This sequence comes from Cantharis lateralis, assembly GCA_963170105.1. NCBI lineage: Eukaryota > Metazoa > Arthropoda > Insecta > Coleoptera > Cantharidae > Cantharis > Cantharis lateralis. The sequence continues at coordinate 20,921,523 of OY720629.1, forward strand.
AAATTTTGCATTATAAAAATATTGTTTACATACTTGTACTTGTGATTCTTTGAGTTATATTTGGGACTACAACTTGTCCGGATGTAGAATTACTGACAATTTTAGCCAAACGAGCTGAAGGCGTAACTAAAGGTTTAGAATCTTTAATTCCGGTGCCAAATTTTGCCTAAAAGTAAACATTTAATTTTGGTATTACTTTTAAACGAAACACCTTACTTGCTTCCTTAAAATAGTTCTATCGGGTTTAACAATGCCATCTACGTATGCAAGTTTTGTTTGACGAACAGGTAAAGATTTATCTTGAGATAATTTGATATTTGCCGTTAAAGTTTTTAATTTAGCTTCTCTTTCATCTAAGCAACGCAAATACATATCTCTCCAGGTCTCCATTTCTTCACGATTCTTGTTACGAAATTCTTTTTGACAATGAAACTTCCACAATTCATCTGTGTCTTCAATTAAGTAAGGATTATGATGTTCTAGTGTGAATAATTGATCTGAAGTAGCACGTTCTATAACTGGTTTTAAAATATCAAAAGGCACACCACCCGTATATTCTAAAGCTGTAAAAAGCACAAATTAAATTCACATTTTCTACATTTTTTTATACCAATATTACAATCAATATTATCTTGTAAAATTCTTGTACACATATCGAATAAACTAGGAACCTTTCCAAATGTACATTTATTCCCTGAGAAGACTTTAGTCCTAAAATTTGAAATTAAATTATTAGTTAGGTACTCCTATTATTTTTTATATATTCTGCCGCCGACAGTTAAAACGTCCAAACTGATAATGTGGAGAAAAATGACTTTTAGGAAATATCAAATTATAGATATATATTATATAGATATAAGATATAACTTATATTATGTATAATAGTAACATCAGTCACAATATCACGCGATCAAACCAGTTGGTACAGTTAAATACGACATTTTAAACTTATTCGATATCACTTCTGGAGACTTATTAGTGAATTTCCGGTCCAAACGAGATAATTAGGAATTCTAAGGTAGCGCATTAAATTGATATGGAATATGGATATAAATGAAATTTTCAGTTAGGACGTTTTTACTACTGATGGCAGTATTATAGTCTTGCTGGAAGTCAAAATCTAATAATAATCAGCTCTTAATCTCTAAACACACAAAATTTTAAAATTTATAATAAATTTTGGGAACAGTAGTCGCCCAAAATTGGTAAATTCATGATGTTTGTCGAGATAATAGTGTTTAAGTAACTTTCTGTGTGATATGCTAGGTACTTATTCGTCAATATACAGGTAACGTGAATGAAAAAATGAACAATTTTGAGATTCAATAAATCGCAATTCTTTCCATTTTTTATTTTAAATTGTTTAAATAAAAAATAAAAATTTTAATATAGTACCACGTTTTTAAAACGAACTAAAAAGTATAAAATAGAAAGTCTAAAATAATATTATATTATTTTTGTTAAAAGTACTTCTTCGCATAAAATTATTATCATATTTATATTTTAAATGTATTATTTATTTACGACATGTTTCGTACGATTATCGTACATGTTCAGGTGTCAAATAATTAATTCAAAAGATATTATAAATTTTTTGTTAATAAACTAAGATCTTATTGTTAATTAAAATGAAAATTATGTTAAAAATTATTAATTAAGTGTGGTTTTGAGTTTTTTAAAAAAAATTTAAAAATTCTTCTTAGTTTAGATCTTAGTTTATTAACAAAAAATAATCGTATGAAACATGTCGTAAATAAATAATACATTTAAAATATAAATGATATTAATTTTATGCGAAGAAGTACTTTTAACAAAAATAATATATAATTAAACTTCGCTAGACGTTACTTCAAATATAAAATAATTGACTAATTTCCTCTGAAAATTTGTGAATGTGAATTTTTACAACTATGAAAAACTTGTGAGAAGCTAGAAGCATATTTAATTAATTATAATGAGCGAGACAACATAGCCAAACATTTTTACCTTGTTACACTCTAAGATATAAAAATTAAACATAAACTTCTGTTACAGCATTGACATTATCATAATAAATTAAATAAGCTTATGCTTCTAGTCCTGAAGAAGTTACAATAAAGTTAAGCGAAACGTCAACAAATATTACACAATAGTTTTACTTAGTCTTGTCCAAATCCCCAAAAAAACCTTCATTGAAATTAATTAAGATGGACGAAAATAGAAATTCATTTTGACTAATTTATGTTTATTTTAACAATTTTTTGGGTTTTCTTAGGTATTTTATCTATTATATTTAATTTGAAATGGTTTTAAATGCTATAAAAGTAAAAATACTGAATTATAAACGGCATTAAAAATGAATTACAAAAAAAAAGGTAAAATTATATTTTAAAAAATCGGCTATGTAGACATCGCTTAACTTTCCCCATAGAGTTTATGTTTATGTCAAATGGTGGTCTAAAAGTAATTGACACTTGAACTTTTTTTATTTTGTTCATCATTTCCACAATTTTCAACGAATTTTCGCCGTTTTTAGCTGGCTTCTAAGTTTAACTATGATACACGTTTATGCCGAATTTCATAACATTTGATTGCGCGGTTCAACCTGTGCGATTGATACTATTTCTATTCGTACCCCAACGACCACATAGTGACATACAGACGAACATGTTACTAAAATTCATCACAATCGTATCAGAGCATGATAAGAAACATTTTAATACCAAAATTACGGTTTAATATTTGAGTGGATTACAATACTTTCCCTTATATTATCAAAACCACGAAAGAAAAGCCCTGCGTCATTATTTTCTGAACTTAGAAATAATATGACACATAATTTTGTTATATCATTTAACGTAAGAGAGACAAAAATGCAAAATAATGAGTTGTCTTACAGACAAAAGCTATGAATTTGACCAACGTAGTATGTATGCATTTTTTTGGTTACTAATGTTTGTTTAATAATTTCATAAATATAACAATTTTTAACTTGATAAAAATCTCAGTGGAAGTTAAAACTTTACCTTCTCAGGCGCAATAGTTTATTTATATTTTAATAAATATTTTGTTGTTATAACCTAAAACTTATTTTTTGACTTGGAATTATTTTTGTTTTATTTTGAATGTTTTATTTTATTTTTGTTGAATTTTTGAATTATTATTTGACTTTGACAGATAGAACGCAGAAAATTATGTGGTGGGGGTTAAATATATGGAAAAGACATTGGGTGCGTTTAGCGAGCGCAGCTGCTTAGAGTCATCAGTCAACTATGTTGAGTATGATGACATTCAGCTATTTACATTTCGCTAAACGGTAAGCTTGCAGTCAACTTAATACATTAAACGTGAAGTAAAAGGGTGAGGTTAAGTTGTGTATATTTTATATCTGGATATTAATATATCCTGCCATCGTGCTTCTGAAGATCATTAATAAAACTAAACTGAACCCCGAAACACTCAACACAACGTAACAACATAAACAGAACATAATTTTTAGGTTAAGGGATAGGTGGGAAGGGTCACGTGTTAAATTCATCATTAGTTGAACAACTCAGCGTAAAATTTTTGCGCTGAGGTATTTACTCAACAGTTGTAAGTAAGCGCTTGCTCAGCGTACCGTTTAGCGAAACCGCTGTAGTCAACTTCTCAGCCGCTGACCTTCGCTAAACGCACCCAATGATTTGATTAGCTATTCTCGTATTAATTCACATTCTCATTATTAATGACGCAGGGCTTTTCTTTCGTGGTTTTGATAATACATACGTATACGTATGGGGAAAGTAAAAACTAGCTTTAGCTTTAAAACAATTAAGAAATTTTTAAAATCAAAAGTAATAATTATTATGATGGCTCTGCATCCCCATCTTTTCGACAATAACTGCAAATAATGCTCCGCCTGCTTTTAATGATTGTAACATGTAAACAAAAAAAAAAATTATATTTTGAAATCCGACACATGAATATTATTATTATCAATAAATTAAGATTATTAACTTGTGAAAATGTAATATATTAAAAACTCAAAAATTTAACAAGTTAAATAAATGATTAAAAATTGAAATCTGTTAACTAAAAATAATAGAATTCTAAAAAGGAAATTTAGTTTAAAAAATTCCAGTAGATAATATTTACTAAAATGTATGTTCTGGGTCACGGTAGACCCGGTTTCAGTACGGAAGTGATAGTATAGTCGAATTCATTTTAAGTCGCGTATGACTTGCAGTGACATTTGACGCAAGACATTAACAGCCATATTCATAGACAAGGCCTTACTGATACTTAATACTTAGCTTTTTAAATTGACGCTTATGAACCGAGTAAATAAAGTTGCATCAAAAACAAATTCGACGCGAAATGCCTTACTTAGAACTTATTACTTGTCTATGAATCTGGGCGTTAGTTATCTTCGTCATATTTCGAAAAAAATAAGTAATTTGAAATGAGATAGAAAACAATTTGAACAATCTACTATTACCATGTAAACATAAACAAAAATAAAAATCGGCTATGTAGACATCGCATAACTTTCCCCATAGATGGCGTGTACGTCAAAAGCTTATGTCAAATTAACAGTAACAAAAGGTGGTCTAAAAGAAATTTTCTTTTGTTCATCGTTTCCGCAATTTTCAACGGATTTTCGCCATTTTTAGCTGGCCTCTAAGTTTAACTATGATGACGTTTATGCCGAATTTCATAACATTTGATTTCGCGGTTCAACCTGCGCGATTGATACTATTTTTATTCATACCCCAATGTTTCAAATAAGAAACATTTTAATACCAAAAATTCAATATTTAATTTTTGAGTGGATTACAATACTTTCCTTTATACATACGTATACGTATGGGGAAAGTAAAAAGCTATTTTTTTTTAGTTTTTTGCTCCGCCACAACGACCGAAGTCCTGTCTTTGGATTTCATTTTCAATAAGTCAATACGAACATTTTGATGTATAATTCACTTGGTTCTACGTCATGATTGGGTTACTCCTTAAATAAGCGACTTTTAAACTGTCAAAGAAAACATAATTTCTTTTAGAAATTAGTACAGCAATTAGTTCTTGTTTAGTGGCCATTGATAGTACATAATTTGTTTCATTGTAATTATGGAGAAAAAAAAGTGAATTTCGTGTTAGTTAAAACACTACTTCTCGAGTAGAAAAATCGCTTTTGAAACAAAAAAAAAGGTAATAAATATTATGGCAACTCTTCGCCGTCAATCGGCATGATTTACAAATGGTTTACTGAATTACTTTGCCGGCGTACAAACACAAATGATGCCCAACCTCCAAATGAGGTGACAACTCCAGAAATGATCGCAAAATACATGACATCGTATTAGAAGATCAAAGAGTGAAAATTAGTGAAGTTGTCGACATTGTATGCATCTCATCTGAACGTGTTTCAACCATTTTAAATGACCACCTGCATATGAGAAAGCTATCTGCAAAATGTGTGCAGCGTTTGTTTTCAATTGGTCGAAAACGCAATTGCATGATCATTTTACAGCATTGTTTGGAGCTGTTTAAGAGTAATCCAGCAAACCATCGGGTTTGCGCCGAACCGTACTCGCGCCGAATCGGGTCTGCGTCAAACCGTACTCGCACCGAATCGGGTTGGCGCCAAACCGTATTCGCTCCGAATCGGGCCTGTGGCGAAACGGCGGCGCCGAACTGGGCCATTCCCCCATAAAGGTAACTACATACCATATTATAAATGCAAAAATATACTATTAATCCTTCCTTAAATTCAAGACAAAATAATTATTAATATTAATAAATATCATTGCCTTTACGTATGGAAACAATTTACATTCTGCAATGGCAAAGACCAAACAATTGTGGCTCTTAAGCTGAGAAGAGCTTGGCGACCTGTATTTCCTAACTAGAAGGTGTTCCATCTAGAAGGTATTATTTTATTATTAATTAAAACTATCATAGAAGATATTATCTTCTAGATGGAACACCTTCTAGTTAGGAATGCCCATCAAGAACTTAGAAAGTCGTTGAGATCATGTGCAGCAATTTTACTCAAGTCGTGGAAAGCGAACATATTTCATGTGAATCGTTAGGAAATGACATGCCATGATCCTAACAAAATTGCTAAATTTTTCTTAAAAACTTATAAGTTCTCGATAAACTCATCTTCTAAATTATAAGTAATTTTTGACAAATACATCTTCAAGTTGTTCTACCTACTATATTTATACTAATATAATTAACCCACCTTGATATTTTGGTATTCATAATTTGAAACAAAGATTCATCCTCATTTAGAATTTTATTTCTTGATTGTCCATTAATCAAATTACCTAGCGGACGATAGTTAGGTGTAATATCAGGTAATAAATGGGCTACGTTTATGTTTAAAGGTTCTAATTTACTTTCTGTTAACAACCCAAGTTCCTAAAATATTTTAAAAATTTTAATGATTACAATCAATTTAAACTCAACAAAACAAACCTGTTCTCCAAAAGTATTATCTTGAAAATCTTTTTTTGTTTGTAATGGTTGAACTACCGCAATTTTCTTTTTATTTTTGTTAGTAGCAGGTATTAACATTCCCAGTGCTTCCGCAAAACTTGTTCCAGAACCTGAACCTATACCGTTCTCTCCTATAGTTTCACCTATACTATTAAAACTATCATTTAGAGACTCGGATTTGATTTTTTTACTTTCATGTCGTTTTGAATGTTTTTCTTTAACTTCTGAGACACTCTTCGTGTCTTCAAGACTTTCCCTGCAATTTTTATGACTGCTTTCATGTTTTCGACTTTTATGATCCTTCTTTTCTTTTTTATGCTTACTATAGTGTCTCTCTTCCTTTTCTTCATTTTTTCTTTTTTTTAATTGTTGATCCAAATTATCATCTGATAATTTTTTTAATTCTGTTGTTTTCTGATGTTTTTTACCAGCATAATCTTTCTTTCCTTTTGGAGAACTGTATTTGCTATCATTTTTATTATTTTGTTTCTGACTATAATCATCTTCATCCAAATTATCTCCATGCGTTTGTTTAGAAAATTTATTCCTATAATGACACTTGCCAATTTTTTTATCTACATCTTCATCTGAATCATGATTACTTTTTCGTTTTGAAGATGTGGGTTCGTTATCATTTACATTTTTAGATTTCTTTTCATTTTCATATACATTTTTTTCACTTGAGCTGGTATAAGTATTTGATTCAATGATTTTAATTCTTTTTTCACTTTCTTTATAATCTGAACCAGTTGAATGTTTTTTATGCTCATTTCTACATTCATATTCTGCTTCTAAAAAATTTCAAACATTTAAATTTCAGATCACAATCATGCAAATTCAATATTAATTAAAATAAAATAGAATTTCAACTATATTATAATATGTTTCAAACTACTGTTGCTCTCTTCAAATACATATTATATAGTAAAACCTCGATTAACCGTGTCTCGGTTATCCGTCTTCGCGATTAACAGTGCCCGCTCTTCCGAAAATTTTTACATTTTTTTTAGAAGTTTAAAAAATGTTCCAAAAATAAAAGCATAGGCGTGTAATAATTAGTTTTTTTACGTAGATTCCGAGAAATTTAGAAGTAAATAATTATCTTCAGTACTTCCAAGAAAAAGATTTAAAAAAAAATGTTCGTGATAACTTACAATAATTAATGTAGTAAACACATAATACGTTAAATAATAATTAGATAAAATATCTCGATTATCCGTGATTTTCATTTATCCGTGCAACCCCTCGCCCTCATTACCCCAGATAAACGAGGTTCTACTGTAGTATTAATTAATACAGTAAAACTTTTATAAGCTGAACACTGAAATAATCTGAATCCTGTCAATAATAATTATGAAAAGATTATTGTTGAAGGTTATACCACAGATGTAGTACTGTCAATATTGCAAGAGTAAAAGCATAAACTCTCTCGTTTGACTTGAACAGTATTTAGACTAGGCAAGGCAACATTGTGAGGGAATGTCGCGATGAAATGTCAAATGTCACAATAAAACCATTCAATGTTAAGGCGGGCATAAGTGAGACAGAAAATGCATAGTACTCTTTCTCTCATGCGCATGGAAACAAAAATCAACATAACGTCGTAAGAATTTGCAAAACGAAACAGAATTTCTTGATTGTTTTTCAATTTTTAGAATCTTAAAACTTCAACAACTGTTCTAAAGAAAATTTCTAGTCAATCGGATAATTACTTTTAAAAATACGATAGTTTTCAAAACAGCCGAAAAATAGTTGATACAATTTTACATAGATTTTATTTTTTTTTTAAGTCGTTTTAAATCAGATCGTCTTAAAAATTCCTTTAGAACAACCGCAAATATATTATCCTTCGATTAAAACTAAAACATTTAAAAAATTCGATTTATTTTCGAAGCAACCTTCGACGTTTCGTCAAATAATTTTCTGATCAATTTCGATATTTTTATTGCAGCACATTTGATTGAAATTTACAGATTGCTAAAATTTTAGTGGAGCTTTAGAAAAACAGAGAGCGCTGTATTTTATCGTTATTTTAAAATCTTTCAATATTTTTGTGATATTATAACATTGTATAAGATATAACTAATCTCCAAGATTTTTTATTATAAATAACTAAGCAATAATATTTTTGTATAATTAGGCTAATAAAAATGTTACAATTTACAATTCTAGTTTAGCAAAGACGAACAATTTATTTCTTGAAAACAAATCAAGAGATCTGGAAAAAGGTTGTTGGGATTCACGTTCAATTTTTAAAACGCAACTATCGGTCAGTAAATAAAACGGGAGGAGCTTATGTCTCCCACTTATAAAATCACAACCTTAATAAAAAAATATTTCATTGAAAAAGTAAAAGGGTGACGAAAAAATTGCACTAGGAAAGACTGCAACAGTCTGCTTTAACAAATAAATTAAAGGATAGTTGTAGAAAGATCAGGGGTAGTCCCGTGTAAGCGCAAATTTAGTTTTTATCTATGAAAATGGATTGCCTACAGTAAAATACTTATAAGGGCTACAAAGATACAATTTACAAATATTGGACTAATTATATAAATTGATAATTTTAAAAGTATACATTTGAAAAGTCGCCATTTAGTGACGTAGCAGTGATGGGCCCAATCGTATTAAACCATTTAAACTTCATGTACTATGTTGTCACTTTTATATTAACACAAAAATTCAATTTTTTAAGTTTACCATTGCCATGTATTTTAGTATGTTATAAATATGTAAATTCAAATACATTTTCATATTTAACATCACTGTGCTATTATTGTAATGAAATGTCAAACTTGCTAACAAAGGTGGTTTGAAGGTTATATTTTACAAATTTGTTTAGTGATAATTTTATTAGTGTAGTTAGATTAATTTTCAGGTTCCGAGGTGTTAAAGTTATTTCAAAGTTAGCTATATCGATAAGAAACTATTACAATTCCTTAATAATTTAGTTTCTCATAAATTTTCTGCCGTTTTCTCAAAACTTTTTGCCATGGATAAATTGGATTATTCAAATCAAACTTCTGCTTAGTTTCCATTGAATTGTGCGAACACAATCAAGGCTTTATATAATTAAACAGCGGGATTATTTTTAAGGGGGGGGGGGGGTAAAGTGAAAAAGCGTCAAAGCGACGTGGATTATCTTCAGCGAAATGGATTGTCCAATACTAAATTGCCTTCTAATTAAATTATTTTACATTTTTAATGCAGAATATTCATGGTTCAGTTATTAAATTTCTTAAGCACTTAAATGTTGCTGTCACCAAGCTAAGCTTCTTGTTTTAAATAAATAATCCGAATTGCGATGTTCAGAATTTGACATGAAATTTTAAATGGTGGTTTAAGACACTACTACGTCACAATTTACCGCGTTTTAAACTTTTAAAAATATTTCACTTTTTGACTTTCAATATGATGACTAAAAATTATTCAAAAAATTTTTTTTTAAGAAGGGGGTCGTTATTTACACCTAAATATTCGATTTCAATAATAAAAAAAATTTATGGGACCACCCCATTGATGCGATTCTGATTTCAACATGGTTATATAACCATATTGTTATGACTAGATTGTTATCCTAAGTTATAACTAGAGCTCGGATTTATATGCACCAAAATACTTGAAAATATGCGCATATATATGCACCGAATTTCTCTAAAATATGCACTAAAATTGATAAAAACCATAAAATATGCATTGATATGCAAACTAAAATATATATTTTATTTAAATTTTTATAGTACGTTGACTGAAGATATTGGAGCATATTTGAACTTTGGTATAAAAATTTCCTTTTGATGCATTTAAAACTATCAAAAGCATTTCAAAACAAGAATTTTTGTTAATATATCACTGCGTTTTTTGTTTATTTTGTCACATACTGTTCCTTTAACTTGCGTGATTTCATTTTTATAAAGTAATCAACTAATAATTATTGTATTGAGTCTACAAGTAGCATAATATCTTGTGTCTCTAACTTATTTAAAACGTTACTAACGATATTAAAATTTGTTTTTAATTTTTAATTATTGTAATTATTATTTTCAATTAATAATTTTTAATTAATAAAAAAAATTATTTAAAAAACAACAGAAGTTGCCCAAATATGCACATATTATATGCATCATTTGCTCAAATATGCACCAAACGTTGAAAATATGCAAAATATGCATTTTGATAAGCGGTTTTTCGGATTTGATTTTGCCAAATTCGTCCAGATTTCAAAACGAATCTGTTGGCATATCGATATTAAAGAATAATATGTAAAAGCATAAAATCTGAGCTCTAGTTATAACCATCTCTGTAACAACGTTACCGAAAATTGGTATTCTGTTTAAACACGCATAATCATGATGGTTATAATTTAAGCATAACCAAACCTTGTTATAAATAGTTCAATGTGCCGTAAAATTGTACAAATTTGACAGATCGATTCATCAAATGTTGTGTTTTAAAAATTTTAATTTAGTTTATTTTGTAATATCAAATTAAATTATTTTTCAAAATTGTTTTAAATTAAATTAATTTATAAAATTTATAATAATATAAATGCTTGTAAACTAGAGTTATTTTAATGCAAGATGTTCATTTTAAAGAACATTTACAAAACAATTACAGTTTTTCTAAAAAATTAAATTTTTTGTTAATTTACCTTTTGTAGCAACTAGTGCGGCTACTATTAGCTGTCTATTCAGTCGTAACCGGAATTTTGTTCAACTTAACATTTATTCGAAAAGCATGTGTTCGACTTAATAGTTATTAGAAGAGCATTTGTTCAACTTAACATTTATTCGAAGAGCATTTTTGTTCGACTTAACGTTTATTCAAAGAGCATTTGTTTGACTTAAAGTTTATTCGAAGAGCATTTTGTTCGACTTAACATTTATTCGAAGAGAATTTATTCTACTTAACATTTATTCAAATAGCATTTGCTCGACTTAACATTTATTCGAAGAGCATTTGTTTAACTTAACGTTTATTCAAAAAGAATTTTTTGTTCGACTTAAAGTTTATTCGAAGAGCAGTTGTTCGACTTAACATATCTGAATGTTAATTCTATGACCGACAGTACGATCTTAAACCAAAATATTTATTTTGTTCGGTAAATTATTTTGAAAAGGTTTTTTTCGTGAATAACAACATAATTTATTCTTCTCTGATTGGGAGCAAAACAGATTTTGACTCCTCATTTTGGTTAGCAAAGTGAAAACGAAAAGAAGAGAAAGTGGTTCAATTTGAAAATTGAAATTTTCACCATTTTCAGAATTAGGTAGAGTGATTTCCGGTTATAACGTACTTCAAGGGACCTATTGAGTTGGTATGTGTTTAAACAATTGTTTCACTTTCAGAAATTTTCAAACTTTTTATTTTTGTATAACTCTTAAAATTTGTCATACGCTACCTCACATGTTCTACTAAATTTTTACGACATCAAATTCAGAGAAGATAAATTGACAGCTTCTGCAATATCTGGAATACAAGATATCTTGTAGTTGCTTTCATAATATATAATAACTGCATAATTTAAATTATTGTGATATTAAATAGATAAATTGTTCAAGTTTTACAGCTTTGCTATTAAGGTACTTGAACTAAGGAAGTTCAAGTAAACTGAAGTTTTTAGTGATCCACGTAATCAGTTAATTAACCGAATTAACCAACAACGAAATTACTATATAAACAATATTGTTATTTTAATAAAGACAATTCAATCCACAAAGAACTAGTATTAATATGCAATCCCTAAATTGGTGACAGACGACGTTTGAACAAAATGGCTGAAGCAAATAATTGCAAAGAAACAGCCCAAAAAATCAATTACGTACCACAGCGTACAAGTTCTACCTTTTTAGAGAAAGTAATCTACAGCTGGAAATTAAATTCTAGTTGTTTTGTGCCAAAAAAGAGTCAAAATTTAAAGTTAGTTACAAAACTAGACAAATACCGTGTGAAATGTATTTCAAAACTATCTACATCATGCACCAACACTGAAACTGACTTCATAAACAAAATCAGCTAAGTTTATCTGTATTTAATCTTATGATATTAATCCGTTTTAAGGGGTAATATCACTTTGTATGCAGTAAAAGTAGAGTCATTTTGTTGAATTTATTAAAAAGAAATGAAAAGATTTACTCTTATTTTAGTTTATGCTTAGAAAAGTACATGTCTTAAACCGCATAAAACAATTTTTTTTAATTTTTAAAAACAAACAATAACGGCATGGCAGCTCTCACAAAACTATTCCTGTTTTTTTGTCGACCTACTTGGGCGTACCGCTACAGGCCTCAATTTTTAACATAAATCAAAAAACAAAAAATTGTCTGAAAATATGACTCAAAATCTAGTGAACATCGTAGGATTTTTTCGAAAAATTCATTTTTACAGAAACGGCATCGATTTGAATTTATTTTTTAATTTTTTTCAGAAAAATCGCTCGAAGATTGATTATAAAATCGTTAAATTTCAATTTTTTGAAAAAATCCTACGATGTTCACTAGAATATCTTATTTTGAAGCTACAGTTAAAATTTGAACTCAATCGGATAAAAATTGAAGAAGCTAGCGGTACGCCAGGTTCGAAAAACGTAGCTTCGAAATAAATGCGTTTAAAGTTTTAAGTAGTGGAATTTTAAAGAAATTTTTATTTTACCTCTAATTTGTGATACCTGTACCATATAATTGTCCTTCCAAATGAAGATAATTTTCATCTTCATCCTTTCTGGCAGACACTATGTGTCTGCGAGCCGTTTTAGCCTCTTTTGTGAAGGTGCGCTTAGATTGTTTGATGCGTATGGCATCTGCTTTGCAACAGAAGTTATAACATTGTAAACCAATAGTTATGTCTAATTGTTCAATAACTGTCATTATTGCAGCAAAATCATCATTAAAATATAAACTAGCACAATATACTGCTGTATCAAGCACAGTTTTTCCACTAAAAATGCTCTTTGGCGACTAGCGAATTAAAACTTTTGTTGGAATTTTAAGTAAATCCACTGCTTAATTCTTCGTAAATTGGTTTTACGGCTTCAAATACATCCATTGTAATCGGTACAACTTATATATAAAAAGATAAAGTTCACAACTGAATCAATAAAAATACATATAATTATTCGGTTTGGTTCTATGACTTTGCTCGGAAAATTGGCTTTTTGAATCATTTAAAATATTTCCCCCCATACAATCAACATTTTACATGATTCTTAGATAGTTTAATGAGCGTTTAAGCTAATAAAAAAAAAACACGAAAAAATAAGTCACAAGGTGATATTACCCCTTAAATTAGGCAAGTGACACAGCCATACAACTCGAACACCACGTTCAGTTACAGCTGTTCCTTAAATTATTTACTTCTGTCTTTTTAAATAAATATATTCTACCTACACACAGGTCTATAGAATACTATAAATAAAAAACTGAACTAATAAGAACAATGGGATTCTACTGTGGTAAGTAGTTATTCAAAATGAGCTAGAAATAAATGTGTCTTACTAGAATTATTTTGTTCATCGCTTTCTTCCATAACCATCTCTTTCCATTTACCAACTAATAGTTTTGCAGAATCTCCAATTTTTCCATTGATTTTACGCAAAGAATTAACAGTTCGTCCCACTCCAGTCTGCTCTAAATTTTGAACTTTTATAGGTAGTCGATGTAATTTAGATATGCAATGTAAAATCTAAAAGTTATTAAATTAAGAATGTCAATATGAATATGGAATAGCTACTGCTACAACATCGATGTGTAATAGCTACCTTTGCTTCATCATTTCGTTGCGAATATTTTTCTATTCCTTGTTGATAATGTACAATAACTTTTGTTAATTCTTCGTTTTCCATTGCTAATAATTATTACGTAGAAGTAATATTAAATATTTTAAATTTAGGACAGCGGAAGTCGAGTACTTTTACAAAAACACAAATTTCCTATATCAAACGAATGCTTCCATAAAACCACAAAACATCAACACTGGCCAGCAATACAATATTGTTAAAACGTCATTAGCATAAGATTTGAGAATATAAAATAAAGTAGGTACTGACGACCCAACAGTCCAATACACAATCTCACTTATAAATCTCGCTCGGTATATTATTTGGGTACATTATGCCATTAATGTTGGTATATATAGTTATGTACGCCAGACCACTATAGTCAGGTTCAGCAAACTTACCCGTACTTATGATCATTGCTAACCGATTCTATCATAATCCATGATCACAATTATTTTATTTTAAATTATATTATTAGTCCACTTTAGAATAAAAATTATTAAAAGCTTTATCTTGCTGATAAATTATAATATATTCAAGTATATTATAAAAAAATTAGATAAAATTGGTAGCAGTGGCGGCTCGTGGGATTAAACAGTGATGGTACCAGGTTAAAACTAGACTAGGACTTTTTATCGAGTAATCATTTCTAAAATATCGATTAATCGATATTTTTTATCGATATTCAAAAATTAATCATAAATAAGATGATCGAATAATTTATCCTATTAAAGAACAATTTTACTATGGCCCATTTTTGCAGTCCTGAGTTAATTCAAATTTAATAGTTAACTTACAATTAGACGACTGACCAATCAGAATAGTCTTTTCTTCACCAGTATTCAAGAGGTTTGTTCGTTGACTTTTTGCAAGTTGCTCGGAACAGTTTCTGATGATGTCACTAGAGCAGCTTGAACAGTTTAGTACAGCTGCTCAGAGCAATGCCCAACGAACACTTTTGGAACACTTATTGCTACTTTTAAATATCTTAACCGCGAATAAATGTTTTTAATGATAAATCGTCATAATTTTTAATTTGTAATAGTTTCTCTTCTGCAGTAAAACCACTCGAGTTAATTTTTGACATTATCAAGCTTCTACTGTCTTGACAACGCTTACCGAATTCATACGGAGTTTCGTTTTTGAAAGGACGCAATAAAATTAAATCTTGGACCAAACAGTCCAAATTTCTTTGGTCACTAAAACTCAAAAGCAAAGTACGTTTGATTGCTTCCCAACTGGTTAATTCTGATCGATTTCCAATTAACGTTAATGCCCTATCTTTCAATTTTCCTAGAATTGCTCTTATTAGAAATTGATTTATTTGATCATCTTCTTTTTCAAAATTATAAAATGTTGCCAAAATTTTTTCACAAGCATCAACAATAGTATATTACTGGCCGAGCCTCGAAAATGATCCGTTATTGAGCGCGCAGCTATATTGAAAAGCGAGCGTAAGCGAGCTTTTTAAAGCTGTAAGCCCAATAACGGATAATGTTTCGAGTAGAGGTGAGTATATTTTTTTATCGGGAAACAAAAAAATTAAATGTTATGCTAAAATTATTCACAATATTACCATTATGAAAAAAATATTTTTGGATTAGCTATAACTCAAGAACGGCGCTAGATATCACAAAACTGAGCAAAAATATCTCCCCCCTCGGCCCGTAACCACCCCTGGTGAATTATCGGTAGGAAGGCATATGCAAAAATTTAGATCGATCGCGCGCAAAAAATCTTATTCAAGTTCAATTTGTAACCAGGTTATGATATTTATTAATCAGATTGTTATTCAAGTGTGCTAAAGTCAAAAAAAAATATCGTAACAATTAGTTGCATTTTTATTTATACTTAGGTGTCGACTGCAAAATAATAAATTATTATCGACTGCAAGAAATTTTCACACTTATTGTAAACTATGCTGAACACATTATTTTCTCTTCTAGAATAAATGTAATTTGTTTTGTAAATAAAATTATTCGAGTTGCAGACTTTTTTGTGTAAATCGCTAGTAATTTTTTTATCGGAAAACATAGACAAAGCGATGCTTTCTGAATGTGTTCTCGGGTGACAAAGCGAGGCATTCTCTGGTCACTTAACAAATCGACTAGTAATGTAAAATCGACTAGTAATGTGTTTTCATTACTGGTCGATTCTGTCACATCTGCATATCATGTCAGTTTTATTATAAAATGCTATTAAAAAAAGTTTGACCCGCGTGAGGTTCCTTCATTGAAAGTTATAACATTAAAACAGAAGTTCCTCGTGATTACACATAACTTCATTTAAAATTTACAATAAAATTTGAAAAAAATTTTTTAAATAATTAAATGGTTTTTCTTTTAATTTGGAATTCGAGTACTTACTAACTAATAACATAATTTGGGTTGGAAAAATATCTAAAAAACCAACTTACATAGAACAATGTAACATATAAAATCAACAACGGTAGAAACTAAATAACAAAGATAACACAAAAAAAAACAATTTAACGATAACAAATTTAGGAATTAATCAACAAACCAATAATAGAAGAAATGCTTTCGTAATTTCGGCGCTTTACAGCCGCCCTATTATGGAATGGTAACGGTTTTCACACGCGTCACCTCAGTGTACAGGAATTCTCCATCCATTGGCGTAGCAGTTGAGTATTTGTTAAGTGTTGTCATTGTTGGGTTGGGCTAAAGGAGTCGTGAATGATGGTAAATTTTGAAATGGTCGTTTGTATTTGCGTATTGTATTGTCCCTGGTCATGTTTGTGGTTAGTGTGCTCTTGAGTATCTGTGTATTGTAGAATTTCTCCGATAACCGAGTAACGTGGTCTTGGAGAAATTCTACTTGTGTGTCTTCGTGTAGTGTTGTCAGTCGCGTATATAGATCTGCTCCCGTGACGAGGCGAAGGCAGCGGTTCTGAAATACTTGCAGAGGCCGAAGACGAGTCTTCTACACTACACTCCCGCCCATACGGGACAAGCGTACGTTAGGATCGGTCTTAACACGGTGTGGTAACCCGCGCTTCGTGTTGCAATAGAAGCGGGACCTTTCCGAATTCTGCTGCCACCACGCCTGTTGTATGGGAACAGACGAACCCGTTTGTTGATGTTTTTGGTAGCGTGTAGGAAACGTGGGAAAGAGATAAACAGATTACTTTGATAGCCCCAAGAATGAAAACATGAGTAAATTTTTCAATTAGATTTTTATTGTCGAAAAAAAAGAGTTATCATCGTAATTAAAATAAAATAATAAAAGAATGGCGACAATTGTTTACAGTCCAAGAAGCATAAAAATAAATTAAAAAAATATATATATGACAATAAAAACAGAAAAGAAAAGAGAGAACAACTTACACAAATAATTTTTATAATCCTTTTTTTCGTCTTAGTCCGTGTAACGCTCTCCTCACTGAAACTTTCACCACATGAACGCACAAGGAAAGAACACAAAAGAAAAACACTATTACGCAAAAAATGAACACACAAAAAAAAAAAAAATGAAAATACGGACGCTCGAAAATCAAGGCCACGGCGCGGAAGGAAGACTCTGGTTTTTTTGTGTGCCGTTTCCTTGGTTTTTATACACCTGCCATTATCTTAAGTGTACTAAGAAATTATCTATTATTGATTAATGTGTGGAAAGTTTCTTGAGGATTTCGATCTTTTCATCCCTTGTTTGAGTGCTTCCAAAAATGTGTATAAACAGTTAATTATTTCCCGTGTTTAATAATGTAACATTAATTATAATCTCTTTTGGATGCACTGATTTACAATAATCTACTCTGAACACATATTTACTGTAAACAATAGAAGTCCGATCTTAGAACTTCTGTTCATACATGAAATTTACACCCTTGATAAGTATTTTTATCAAGTGCGTGTTTACAGGTCTGGATTCAAAGTATATTAAAAAAAGTTCAATTAATAAAACAAGGGTTGAAATTGGACATAAGGCGCTAACAAAGAAGTCATCACGGGAATGATCAAAAATTATAAAAAAAAAGATTAAAAAAAAAAGTAGAGAGGTGTGCGGGTTACTACATTACCCCCTGCAAAGAAAAAGAAGGCGTATTTTCAAAAATACGCATTCCTTTTTTTAAATTAAAACAAAACAAATTATACCCGCTCAAATGTAGACATAGATTTTTGATTACATTGTTTCGTTTTCACAATTTGAAATAAGTCTAAAAAGAACCAATATTTTACAATAGATAATAATAGTATAATTATTTTATATTGACTTAATTAAAAAAAGAAGTTCTTATAAAGCAATAAGTTGTATGAATTAATTATTAACCAAATATGTATTGCTTAAATGGTTTTTGGTCTGAGACTACTCTAAAGTGTTTTCTTTTCACTAGTGAGTTTTACGACACTGTTCGCGTTTACGCGCACATATTTATTGCTGTTCACATTGATGAGTTTTGCACAGTCTTTAGTTTACACTATCGGATTTTAATGTTTGAGTAAGGTTTACCGAACATACGCACTACGCTTTCTTGGTGTTTTGTTTTGCACATGAAGGTAGCTTTCATAAGGGTCCATTTCTAACTTCTAGAGTCCATTTATGGTCTCATCTGACTTGGCACAAGTGTAACTTTTCCAAATGGCACAGGAGTTGGAGGTTGATAAAATTTCGGTTTTAGTTAGCATATTTGAATAATTAAAAATTTTCTTCTTTTGTTTTCTTATAAATTTAGCTTGTTTTCATTATGGTATCGTTATGATTGGCTTATTTCTTTATTTAATTTTGATTGTTGTTTAACATATTAATTGTTTTCCAGATTTGCAGTAAAATTTAGTTATGGTTGTAGCTGATGTATAAAATAAACGTTAGGACGTATATCCTTCAAAGAAAAGTTTATTGCTGATTAACCGTTTACCATTTCCATATTAAATGACATTTTCCATTTTTAATTTGTAGTCGATCGCCACCTTATACTTGTGTTGAAAAGTTTGATTATCGTTGATTGTTGATTGTTTCCAATTAGGAACGCTTATGATTTTACTGTAGCACACCTGTATTCGGAATATTTGTTATTATCGCACAACATTGCAAAATTTTGCTTTAGAGCACTTTAATTATTCTTGCTAATGTCTTTGTTTACTCGAAATTAAATAGAAAAATGTAAGTGTTTTTTTTTGTTTTAAGCATTTCCGTAGTCACTTTTGTATCGCACTCGTTCGCACTATTTAGTTTCCGATTATTAAAATTTTTTTTTTCACTATTAAGTTTCGATTTTTAACTTTCTAGTCGAAACAGCACATATGTACATAAGAAAAGAAATTATAACATAATACAATATATAAAATATAATAAATCAATAATAAAATAAAATGAGATAAAACATAAGTTTACCAAAAATAGAAAAAAATGAATTTCTTAAAACTAGATATCTTTTTTTTTGAGACAAATGAGATGTTTCATAATAATTAACACAAAAAAATTTTATTTTTAAATATAAAATATTTAAGAGTTCTTTAACACTCTTGGAACCGTGCTCTGCTTTGTATACATGGTGTAAAACAGAAAATGGTTTTGTTTACCTGTAAAAGGAAAAAAAAAGACATTTTTTTTTTCATAGTTCTTTGTGATTAAAAAAAAACATTTTTAAAGTTATCTAAGATAACTTGTAGCTTTATATATACAATTATTAATCAGTTAAATTTAATTTTTGGTAATTTTGGTCAATCTTAAGTTATGAATGAATTTATGAAGTTAATAACAATTAAATTATTGATTCAACTCTGTTCTGATTCAAATTGAATAAAAATATATAAGTAAATGGTTTTGTTCTACAAAGTTAATAATTCTTAACGTATTTATTAATTAAATAAAAAGTAAAGTCAGTAAAATTGTAATACCCAACCATAAGTTTCTAAAGTAGCATTAAAAATAACAGATAAAAAAAAACAAATTTTTCTTTTTGAATTTATTGAAGAACGCAAGTGTTCTAAAAACACCTTTCTTTTTCTTTTTTTTTTTTTTACTGACTATTGCGCTTATAATGATTTCATTTTGGCTAAGATCAATATTATCTCCTTAAATTCGAAAAATTTTCTTTTTCTGAAAGCAAAATATTTTTTTTTTGTTTAAATTTGAATTTAAAATGTTCATAATTTATAAACCGATCGCGTATAGCTATATTTTTATTACCTAATAAAGTACTTACTGAAGGTTTGTTACCTTTTCCTTTGATTGCCTTTTTAATTTTCGAAATATTCTTTCGACGAACGATCAATGGATTTTTGATTTTATAATCGTAGATTGTAAATTCAATTGATTCGGGTTTATTAATTTTATTATTTTCACTTATTTTTGTTAACACATTGCCATTTCCTTTTACAACCCGCTTGTACTTTGTAGGAGAAGTGTCCAATGAGGAATTTGCTTTTTCCGTCTCCCTAATGTCTAAAGTTTCATCCGCGTTTCTATTTATCATAACAAAATCATAATTTTTTAAAATACCTAATTTGTTTACTTCTTTATTATTTTGTTTATTTCCACTTATTAATTCACCTTTACTGGTCCTTATTATTTCAAGATTATTACCGGTCAATTTAGCATCGTTAAAAATTTTCTTCTTGAGTTTGTCAACATATTTATTATTTTTCAATTTAATACCATATCTTTGGTCACATTTACCTATATTTAAATTTTCACTTTTATATTTGCTAATATTTTGATCATTACTTAATTCATAATTTTTAACATCATTATTATTATTAATTTTATTACTTTCATTAACCGCCGTTATATCATTAATACCGATTTCTGTTCTATTTAACTTATCAATTTTAATTTCATTATTATTATTATTATTCATTTCAATACCTTTGTTCATAATTGTTAAATCATTAATACCGTTTTTTACTTCGTCTATATCGTTACTCTTATTACCTATCTTACATTTTATTAAATTCAATTTTTCTTCTCCGTTTCTACTAAAATCCGTATTATTACTTAAATTACTACATTCATCGCTGAGAACAATTTTGACAATTTTTTTGCAAACATCTTGGTTGAATTTGTGGCCACTAAATTTTTCCTCGAGTTTTGGTTCGGCGGGTTTGTTTGAACTTGCTGTTTCTCGACTGGTGATTGTCGAAGTTAGCGAGTTTCTTTTAACCCTTTTGTTTTCCTGTGAGTTTCCATCATTATCGTTGAGAGGGTTCGCGGGCCCGTGCGATTTTCTTCTCGTGATCGTGATTTCTTCGTCTTCGGATAACATACCCAATTCGTTCGCAATTATGTTTGTTTCAGCATGTTCATTTACGACTTCGATTTTATTTTCATCTTCAATAATTTCTATTTCATTTTTACCTATGTTTACCTTACCATTATTTACTTTCTCATATTGACCTTTTGATATAAATTTGTTGTTAATAATTTCTTTATTTTCCTTATCTTCGCGATTTATACCTAATACATATCCGTTAATCATTTTCATTTTTGATGCCGAGTCGTTCTTTTCGCAGCTTTGCAAAGTCATTTTATCGTTAGTTAATTTATTTTTTAAAGTTTCTTTATTATTGGTAATTAATTTTATAGTGCTATCTTCTTCATTTTTCTTAATAATTGTCTCTTTTGGGTCATCCCTAATTTCAATATCGTTTTCGGTTTCTTTTTCGCGTATATCCGTGGTACTTTTTCCAATTGTTTGGTTACTCTGCAATCTTTTATTATAATAATCATTAAATTGTTCATCGCGTTCTCTTAATAGTTGCTCGCGTATTAATTCATATTGGTATTCTTTTAACATTTCTTTATAATTTTGGAAATTTTGTTCATCATTTTGACAATAATTTTGATTATAATTTAAATTAGAACGTTCAAAGTTGCTTTGGTTAGAATTACATTTATAGAATTTATTTTTCCGAAAGTTTTGAGAGTTTGATTTATTTCGATAATAGTTATGGTTAATATTATCGTTAAAATTATACTGATTATAATAATTATTATGTTGATTGGAGTTATTTCTTTGAAAGTTTTGGTTATTATAATTTAAATTGGGTTGATACTTATGATAGTGATTACTTTGTTGATGGAACAACTGATTTTCTGAAATTTGAACATTATTTGAAAACTGTCGGACGAATTTTTCTTTCAATGTTTGGTAATCAAATTGATCTAATTCTGGATCTGAGTAAAAAAATCTACGAGCGAAACCACTCAATTTGTATTTAATTACATTTAAAATAGTGAATTCATCCCAATTTTTAATTTTGGCAATTTTCTCAATTTTTTCAAAATAAAGTAAAGCGTTCGTCTTTCCGTTATATGCTTCAATATTGTGCACGATCATGCTTGTTGTCATAGACGGTAATTGATCTTGTGATAAATTAAATTGGTATGCTTTATTTGCAAAAGAATTATTATTCGTATATTGTGGCATTTTGAAATTAATAGTAGTAGGTTTTAAATCAACATTAATGAAAATTTATTTACGTAGTTGAATTAAGTTACACGCGAATTATATATAAGAATTTTTCAGTTTTTTGTTTTGAATTCTCAAATACAGCAGATTTCTATCTATAACCAATAAAAAGGGCGATTTCAAATTATTTGATTTTATAGCAAGATTAAAGGTTTCTGACTATTTTTACTCATCGCCTTCGTTTATGGTTGTCATTTCAATTTATGTTGTGATTTAAAATATGACAACTACTAAGTTAATTTATAAAAAAAATAATCTGTTTTAATTAGACGTTAAATAAATTTAAATAGAAAAATTGGCAAATTTAAGGAAAATAGAAAGAATTCTAATTGAATATAACTTTACTGAACAAAAAAAAATTGATTTTGGGCGTTCCAGTAATTTGTTTATCTCGGCGAACTCGTGAAAAAGTTCTAGTTTTACCAAAAAAAAAATTATTATCTTTTAAAACAATCCCACCGTTATGCCACCATTGTGGTAACCCGCGCTTCGTGTTGCAATAGAAGCGGGACCTTTCCGAATTCTGCTGCCACCACGCCTGTTGTATGGGAACAGACGAACCCGTTTGTTGATGTTTTTGGTAGCGTGTAGGAAACGTGGGAAAGAGATAAACAGATTACTTTGATAGCCCCAAGAATGAAAACATGAGTAAATTTTTCAATTAGATTTTTATTGTCGAAAAAAAAGAGTTATCATCGTAATTAAAATAAAATAATAAAAGAATGGCGACAATTGTTTACAGTCCAAGAAGCATAAAAATAAATTAAAAAAATATATATATGACAATAAAAACAGAAAAGAAAAGAGAGAACAACTTACACAAATAATTTTTATAATCCTTTTTTTCGTCTTAGTCCGTGTAACGCTCTCCTCACTGAAACTTTCACCACATGAACGCACAAGGAAAGAACACAAAAGAAAAACACTATTACGCAAAAAATGAACACACAAAAAAAAAAAAAATGAAAATACGGACGCTCGAAAATCAAGGCCACGGCGCGGAAGGAAGACTCTGGTTTTTTTGTGTGCCGTTTCCTTGGTTTTTATACACCTGCCATTATCTTAAGTGTACTAAGAAATTATCTATTATTGATTAATGTGTGGAAAGTTTCTTGAGGATTTCGATCTTTTCATCCCTTGTTTGAGTGCTTCCAAAAATGTGTATAAACAGTTAATTATTTCCCGTGTTTAATAATGTAACATTAATTATAATCTCTTTTGGATGCACTGATTTACAATAATCTACTCTGAACACATATTTACTGTAAACAATAGAAGTCCGATCTTAGAACTTCTGTTCATACATGAAATTTACACCCTTGATAAGTATTTTTATCAAGTGCGTGTTTACAGGTCTGGATTCAAAGTATATTAAAAAAAGTTCAATTAATAAAACAAGGGTTGAAATTGGACATAAGGCGCTAACAAAGAAGTCATCACGGGAATGATCAAAAATTATAAAAAAAAAGATTAAAAAAAAAGTAGAGAGGTGTGCGGGTTACTACAACGGTTTTGTATAATGTGCGCTTGTTTTCAGAACTCATCTGCCCTCCCTTCATCAGGGAGTAGATTGTACGGTTTGCTGCGTATCCCAGCCGTCGTCTTAATTTTAAATGCTCGTCGAAGTTAAGTCTCGAGTCCAACGTCACGCCCAGGTACTTGACGCTGGTCTGCGGAGTAATAGTCTGTCCGTCGAGTGTCAGTTTCTGGAAGACCTTATGATTGGTCCGCTTTCGGGCGAAGACTATTGTCTCCGTCTTACTCGCGTTCAATCGGATCTTCCAGTTGTCGAAGTAGCGTTTTATCATGTCCAAGTGAATTTGAATTTGTTTTGTGGCGACCTGTGCGCTGAATGAGTGGGCATAAATAGCCGTGTCATCAGCGTACAGGGCCATTTGAGTTTTAGAAAATGTCGGTATGTCGTTTATGTACAAGTTGAATAGCTTAGGTGCCAGTACGGAACCCTGGGGGGCTCCAATTTGTATGTTCTTAGGGTTCGAAATCGTGTCGTTGACCTTAACCGCGATCGATCTGTCTGTTAAATAGGAGTGTATTAGTTTCGTAATGTGTTTGCTAAACCCGTAGTTTAGCATTTTGTGTATGAGACCATCGGTCCAGGTTTTGTCGAAGGCTTTTTCGATGTCCAGTACAGTAGTGCCATGACGGTCACTTTGTCGTTATTGAACTGTTCGATCACGTCATTAACAATTCGAGTTACCTGCATGGTCGTATTATGAACAGCAGTGAACCCGAATTGAAATGGGTTCGTGATCTTCAGTTTTGTCTGTTCGTTGGTCAGTCGAGTCAGTATAATTTTTTCTGTCAGTTTGGCCATGGTGTTTAGTAGAGTAATTGGTCTGTAGCTATTTGGTATTGTTGGGTCTTTGTTTGGTTTGCGTAATGATATAATGAGTAACACGTTTCGCCACCGAGGGTTGTTCTAATTATTCTTTTAATTTGTCTTATCTATTGTTAGTAACGGAATGCCGTTCCACCTATTTTGTAATTTTTAAATAATATTTTATTCTAATTAATTAAATAAATTTATAAAAATTGAAAATAAAATTCTTCAAAGAATTAGGACTCACAAATTTAGTGAAAGCTGACATTATAGACAACGGAGTTCCAGTGCCGTATCCAAAAACCGTATCGAACAAATGTGCAACAACGTGAAACGATTAAAAATATAATCGAAGAATGGAAACAGTGTGGCATCGTAAGCGAGACGAATTCGCCATATGCATCACCCGTTCTTTTAGTGACAAAGAAATCCGGGGAACCGCGTCTAGTAGTAGACTTCCGAGCATTAAATCGGAATACATTGAAAACAAACTTCCCTACTCCTACAGTGGATGAACATCTTGAGTGCATGAGCGGGGCCATAATATTTACAACCTTGGACTTGGCCCATGGCTATTTACAGATGCCATTAACGGAAGAAGCAAAAGCAAAAACGGCGTTTATAACTCCAGACGGCACCGGTCAGTTCGAAAGGCTCATCTTCGGACTTACAAATGCTCCCTACGAGTTCAGCAGGTTAATGAACTTGGCGTTAGGTTCACTGCGAAACCAAGTAGCGATGTCGTATTTGGATGATATCATCATACCAGCAGCGAATTGGGAAGACATGTTGCAGCGATTACAACGAGTGTTCGAAGCCCTGAAAGAAGCGAATCTCACCTTGAAGATAAAAAAATGCGAATTCGGTAAGAAAGAGGTGGAGTATTTAGGCTTTGCCATTTCAGAGGGTACTACGTTGGGTCCGGGAAAGGCGAAAGTGCGTGCAATTGACGAATTTCCAGTACCAAAAGACGTTCACGAAGTAAGACGATTTTTAGGTTTGACATCTTATTTTAGACGTTTTGTGGAAAATTATGCGGTTCGGGCGAAACCTTTAAGTGATTTGACGCGAAAACAAATCAAATTTAAATGGTCAGAAAGTGAATAAAACGCGTTTGACGATTTAAAAACAACATTAATCACCGAGCCAGTATTAAAGTTATATAATCCGAAAGCGGCCGAAACGACTTTGTTTACGGACGCGATTGACTTACAGACATATAAATATTACAACCTATGTCCATTTGATAGCTCCCACTGGCGAAGAAGCGTAGGGCAACAAGAAACTAAACGTAAATTTTTCTTAATACAAATAAATTATATTAGTAAGTTACTTGCACACCTTTGTAGTAATATCTAATGCAGAAGTTCTGCTTGGTGCTTGCATAAACGGCTTTATCATATCTATTACATCTCGAGCTAGACTTTTAGTTAGGCGAAACAAATGAATAAATTGTTTTTCTGGTAGCGCAAAAGGATCAGTTTGGAGATTAGACTGTCTACGCATTCCTTCTGCAGCAATTTCGGCCTCTTCCACTGCCTCGATCGTAGCTAAGATTGCCAACTCATCAAAATTTGCCATTTTTTGCACGATAATATTTTCAAAGCTGAGACATACTTGTGCGGTTACAACCTCAGAAACAATTTTTAAATGCGATGTGAGTACTTACTTAATCAATAGAAGTATACTAGTTATCACTTTAATAATTAGAAATTCACGAAAATCTAAAACCTGAATAAATAAAATTCAGATATTATGACTTATATTTAATTATCAATTTTCTTAATCATCATAGAAACTAAACATAATATCATTACTAAAACAAACAAGATTAAGTCGAAATGTCATGCTGTGATCGCACACGATCACCACACGACCAAAATTCTCATGCGTAACTATCACACGTTGTAAGTCGTGTGATTCTTATGCGAAAATATTCTCACACGATTGCTCGAGAATACAAAATTATTCATTCTCATGCGAAAGTCACGTATTTTCGTATGCGAATCAAATCGTGTGAGTTCGAGAATAGGGCCCCTGGCAATTATATTATATCAACCAGCCGCCATAGCCTACCAACTTAACTCGGACTTCCTCCCTACTCTATATTCTAAGGACACATCACTGCTACGTCACTAAATGGCGACTTTTCAAATGTATGCTTTTAAAATTATCAATTTATATAATTAGTCAAATATTTTTAAATCATATCTTTGTAGCCCTTAAAGTATTTTACTGCAGGCAATCCATTTTCATAGGTAAAAACTAAATTTGCGCCTACACCTAGCCAATAGTCAACCTTTTATCTTTCATATATCAAATTGATCAATAAAATATAACTACTATTATCTCATGCGCAGTATTGACTACAGACATCATATATAGCATTAACTGGTTTTTAGATATTATATCGATGGCCAAATGTTAGCAAATCTTAATCCATGAAACCGAATTGTATGACTAATTGCGTTTACTCTATTACCAAATGATCATACATTTTAAAATCCAAATTTGAAGCTTTTCCATTGGTTTAATGTTTACGATCATTTAGAATTAGGTTGGGAGATGTACAAATAGTTCAAAAAAGATATAAAAGCAAAAACACAAATTGTGGGTTGCGACATGTTAGCATTTGGCCATCGATAAACTTTTTTTTGTTTTCTAATTTTGTTAATCGGGCCCATCTCCGAGTGACACTGCTACCAGTAAGGTTCATTATAGTATTATAGTTTATGTAAACCTAATTACAATACACGCCATAGTTACAAAATTGATTACATCTATCATTGCCACCATATAAAGATTAAATTATAATTAATCATTTACGCAAAATAAGATTATATTAGTGATTTTTATTATTATAAGTGTGTTCATGTCTTCATGTGTTCATAGTATTGCATATAATTATTAATGATTACAGCGGTTCTATAGGTTCTATAATAATGATGAATTATTGTAGTTGAACGGTGTTTAAAATTTTAGATATTAAAAACTTTTAAATTATGCAACATTATTATTATTAACAATGTAATATCGATTACTTAAAAACAAAAATGCAGCAGAAAATGTAATTACATGAAATTTTAATAAAAATATAATTAAATAGCTTTAGATGTATAGATTGCTGAAGCTTTTACGTACTCGTCCAGCTTGGTTTTAAATAATTCTGATTGAATATGTTGATTTAGTTGGCTGAGCGGATTTTTAACAACGTATTCCAAATACACCTAAAAAATATAATTTAAAAACGTTGTCATAATAACATGGTACTGCTGAAAATAAATTATTAAGATTGTATTATTTATTTTACATATAACACTGTAGTATACTCTTACAATATATTATGATGCCCATATCGCTTGACTACAGAAATGAGAAACAACACCTTAGTGTATACAAGGTGGGTTAATTTCGATAGTTCTTATGGAAAACTCAGTAATGCCTTGATGACGAGACAGCAAAATGTCTCTAGGCCGAGAGAGTGGTGTGGGCGAATGAGTGTTTATACGTATTTTTCTCTTTCTCGACTTTTGTGGCGGCGAGTCAGTTCACTTTCGATCAAAAAGCAGGCTAGTTTATTAAGTTTGTTAACATGGATTGAAAAACTTTCATTAAGAAATATACCAAGAAGCTGATCATAATTATTGCGCGAAGAAGATAAACGTCTTTGGATAAGAAAATAGATTTTAACCCCTTCATGCACAAGTTAATTTCGAATATCTGGTCAAAAAGTGATCGAATTTTTTTAAAGTGAAAATTGAGTGTTTATACAAAATTAAAGTGACAAAAGATATTATCAGTGGCGCAGCACCTGTACTTTACCTGGGGGCGAATTAAATTATTAAATTGTATTTTCTTATAACATAATGTTTGTAGTTTATTCGTTCAAGTACAGCTGCTACGCCACTGAAAATACTTTTTTTGAGTTCTAATTATGTATTGAAAACCCAAAAAACAAAAAAATATTTTAAATAGTAATAGAGATAAGGCAATTAGTAATAAGGTAACATATTTTCATTAAAAGTAATACGTATATTACAATTGTAATAGCTAGAAAAACCTTGCCCGTGACGTTCACGGGCTTGTACAAAATTGCCAGTAAGCTGAGCCCGTGAATGTCACGGGCATGTACATTAAGGGGTTAAAGAGACAAGATTGTGGTGCAACATACATTCATTTTAGAGAATTTAGTCGTTTGTTTAACTTGGTTTTAGTTTTAAAATATCATTATAATAAATTTTACAAGTTACGAATTCTAAAATTATATATTTAATTTTTCGGTATTCTATAATTTTATAATATTTTTGTTGTTATATTATATTGTTGAAAAGAGGATAAAAAACGTTATTTAAAAATATAATTTTCAACTATGGTTTCCATTTAAAAAAACACAACTTTATGTTATAACTCTGAAACTGAGATAGATATTTAAAATCTCTTTAGCTCATTTTATTGATCTTAAAAAAGTGCCCGAAGAAAGTGTTAACATTTTTTTGATAACTTGAAAAACAACCGAGATATCGACATTTATCGAAAATTCGAACTTTTGGCTATAACTCGCAAACAAAAAATTATAACGAGTTCTGGTTTTGGCCATTGAGCTTTTCTCGAAAAAAGAGATCGAGGATGCGCCATCCATTTTTTCATATCTCTATAGTTACCGAGTTTCCCATAAAAACTATCAAAATTGGCCCACCATGTACAGTTCTGTTGATAACAAAGTGTAAACGCATAAAATTAATTACAATTTTTTCTATTCTATTTGATTCGCTGTAATATCATAAAAAGCGTTCATATTCAATAAAACTAAAATAATAATTTCGTCTTAACTTTTTACTTTGTTAATTTTAAATTTAATTACAGTTGTTGTATACTGACGTCAACAATTAAAAATTTAAAAAGATGTATACTTGTATTTCGGCGTCTTAAGCCATTAACAAAGTAAAAAATTAAGACGAAATTATTGTTTTAGCTTTATTGAATTACCATTTTGTTAGCATTGAAACATAAGAAATAGCCAAATCGCCTAAAAAGACTTAATAAAATACAGATTGGCAGTGAATGTTCCTTAACTCATACAAAATAAGCAACTACACACAGAATTTAGAGTGCCAACAATTCACAAATAAATCAACAAAACAACAAAATTTCATCTAAAACGAATTTTTTTTAAATTTCTATTTCGTCAGTAGGTACCTAGTAAATATAATTGAATTTGCAATTAAACTTACTTGACTGTATATTTCTTGTAATAAATCTCTTACACCCTGACAGTTGGTATCGGTATTTATTACAAACTTTAAACCCGAAAGAGTTTCCAAGAAATGTAAGGCATACTTAGAAGTTTTATAAAATAAAAATCCTTCTTTGGTATCACTAGGTGATATTTTACTAACAAAGGATTTTATTGAAAACAACATTCCATACATCAATTTTGCTTCCTAAAACATAATTATAAAAAACTTTGTTAACTTGGATAGTGCCACTAAACTATTACTTCTTCTCTGGTCATGCCCGATTCTTTTAATCTGTTCCATTCGTGATAATGAAGAAGATTTCCATTTTTATCAAATATATAAATATTGTGTACCGTCATTTTAATATACAGAATTACTAATTATCCGTATGCACAATAAATCATTCCATATCATACAAAATAGCTAATTTAAACAAAAACATTACCATAACCTCAATAACCATAAATTAAGAAGTCAACTGTCAGCGACAAACAAAATGTTTGCTCTTTTTCAATTTTTATATTAATTTTATTAAGATGGCAATTAAATTCAAAAAAGGCACTAATAATTTTTTTATCGAATTTTGACTGTGAAACTACTTTATATATGTATCAATGTAGTATACTTTGCTATAAGTATAAAACAGAAAAGAAGAAACAGTGGCGTAGCCAGGCAGGGGGAACGGGAACACGTGCCTCCCCCCCAAATGGATTTCACTATAGATATATTTTTTTAATATATAAAATATTTACAAACATGTATTTGAAAACCAATAGAATAAATTACCAAGTTTGGTAGGCTTATTTGTGCTTATTATTTGAAATTTACTTATTTAAAATCGCTACCGACTGGCACATGCAAATATTATGGTGTCATGCGATGAAAGGTAAGTACATGCACTAGCGATTTGCGGAATGCGTATTTTGTTTTGATTGGTCGAATTTGAAGGCAGTTGACCAATTTGACCAATTCAAACATCAGAAATGGGAAAAATCGCATTCCGCAAATCGTAAATCGCAGGTGTATGTACTTAGATTAAGTGTTAAATGATATGAGCAAATCTAAAAGAAAAATGGATATTATTATTTGATTGATGATGATTGAAATAGATAATATAATAATATTATATTATAATATAAAAAAACGAAAGGTGTCGTGGGACACCCGACAAAAGCAAAGCTTTTTACGCTATGTATAAATAAAATCCAATTATTATTAATATAATTTTGATATGGTAATAAATTGTAGTGGTATAAATAGATATCTATTTATATTTCCAATTAAAATAAAATTTACATCCAAGTATAAATTAACGTAAAAAATAAATTTCAAGTAAATATTGTGGTAAATTTATCATGTAATACATAAAATGTAATACTATTATACAAAATCTAAACAAAACATTATAATAATAATATTTTGCGAGTGTAGGACTAAGAATTTTTGAAAATTAAGAAAATGGTTATTTACTTAAAAGTTAGGAAAATGATACATGACTGACGAGGGGGAATCCATAGCACAATATTGTAAGGTTATAAGAGGGAAATGTTAACAAACTGACGATGCGCACTGGTCATCACTGACGTCACTTACGTTTGCTTTTTCGTTCCGTTCTATATTTTAAATTTTAGATGCCGTGCGTTAAAAAGGATGCAATAATTTAAAAAGAAAAATTGGGTTACCAAAAGGCGAAAGTGGCTATGGTGCGATTTCGGCATAGTCTAGTACGATTTAGGAGCTATCATCTTAAATCGTATTTTTGTAATGTTTTTTAATTGTTCCTTTTTGTTATGTTAAAATAAGTTATTTTATATTTTATTATGTTCAAATATTAGCCGCATTAATTAAAGTTGATCTGCAAATTGAAATTTTTTCATTAATTTTTTCGACATTTATGACAGTTTCTCCTTAGCAGGTACGATTTAGGCAAGTTTACCCTATGTCAGCAGATGATTTAGATGCTTTGAACAACTTATTACGTTCTTTATACCAGTGGCGTATTTAAAAAGTTCCTACGGTGGGGGGTTATTTTTATTTTATAGTTTATTTTTCGGGTTCTCGTTAATCCATACATGCGCGTCCGTTGTAAATTTAGGAATTCCAAACGTGCTCCAGACTATACTTTCTGTACGACTACTAAGTCATATCAATTAATTCATAATAATAATAATCAATATAAAAAAAGTCAATTACTTGTAGTCAACTACTCATTATTAAGGTTGTTAAGAAGGAAATTTCAGTATAATATGAGAAGTTCGTGAAATTTTTACAGCATATTATTAGTATAATAAAGAAAATTCTCTCCAAGTTTGAACTTAATCCTGTTCTTAGTTATCGAGATAAAAAATGTCAAAGTTACGTTTTTACATTGAGGTGTAAATGCAAGATACGGGTTTGTCATTACTTCGACATTCAGAAATGTCATCATTACAAAAATTTGCCAAAATATTTATGCAAGTGTTACAAATAAGTGTACCAAATTTAAAAAAAGTCCTGTTTTTAGTTTCAGAGAAAATTAAGA
The DNA here is from genome assembly GCA_963170105.1 of Cantharis lateralis. Classification (NCBI taxonomy): domain Eukaryota; kingdom Metazoa; phylum Arthropoda; class Insecta; order Coleoptera; family Cantharidae; genus Cantharis; species Cantharis lateralis. Next base: position 20,954,286 of record OY720629.1, read on the forward strand.
TTTTATTCTAAAAAATAGCACAAAAGCTATCTAGATTTGATAGTTATCAAGAAAAGTTTGTTGAAATGAGTAAAAAAATAGTTTAACTGACCAAAACTTTTTAAATTAATAAAATTTATAAGTAAATTATTAAAAACTAAGTATTTTTAATTAAAAAAAACCTATTTTCATTATTTTAATTATTAAAATTTTGTCTATTTGACAAAAAAATGTCGGTGAATACATTATCTTATGTATTTATTTAGCACTTGCTGGATACCCGGCTTCGCCCGGGGTCTTCCTAAAAATAAAATACTTTGCCTTGCTACTTAAAGTTACTTAAACTTATTTTAAACAAATATCAAGCAACATTTCTCGTTTTCTAGTATTTTATATTGACGGATATTGCAAGAAGTCATATACAATGTGTGCTTCGGAAATACTTTTAGCTCATTGCCCCGCATGATTAAAATAATGAGATACTATTGCACATCTACCTCGCAAAACTCCCACTTTACAAATAATATTATCACTTTGCTGAAATGAGATTTCGTACCTATCTATTGTCATAGATTTTTCGTAATTTAGAACCATTTTTATTTTATTTCATGTTTGTGTAAATTTTGTAAATACCTACCCTGTGTTTATTAAAATTTGTTATATGTAGGAAATTTTTATATTGATAATTTTAAATGGGACTTGCGCGAAAAGAAAGGTAAAACGTGGCTTTTGGGTGCCAATCGGGAAGTCGGAGGCACGCATTAAAACATCGTGCGTATCATTATTAAAATTTGAAAAGATATCAAGAGTTGGATTAAGGTAAAAATTGTTTGATTAGTGGTAAAAAAAATAAAGTGGTAATAAAAATGGAATTAAGTCGAGTTTCGCGCATTTGAACAGTCTCAGATTTTCTTGATAATTTCATTCTCTTGGATGCTACACTAACTTGTCCAATAACGGATTTTCGTTGTTTCGTTTTTGGATATTTATCCTTTTTATTATTCTTAAATATAAAACATATTATCGCTTATATAGAAAAATATAAATATTGGATAATATTATTATTATCCTATTAAAGGATTAAGGTATTAATATAAATACCGCCACGCCTTAATAATTCATAATAATTATAACATCTGTTCCCTCTGATTCCTTATTCTACTTCTACAATCTTCTCTATGCCGATTTCCCTCCTAAATAAACAATCTTCTTCTGATCCCTAGATCCGTTGATCTGTTGATCCGCACTAACGTTTGTCATATCTCCCAAGATAGTAATTTCTGATTTATTTACGACAGCGCTGACAGCTAGCTCATCAATATAGACAGCAGAAATATCACAGCAGAAATATACTGTTTTCGACTTTGGTGCATCTCGTCCAACTGCTTTAAACCATTTTCTTTTACGATAAAGTTTAAGTGACACAGTGATAAATACTTAATCGGGTGTATTTGCAGTCGTACTTTTACAATGTGGTACAAAACACAACTTATTTTGTATTCTAGGCATTTTGTCTACTTAATAAAACTCGAACATAAATGTATAAAACAAAATAATCAGTATAATCATACACAAAACAAGAAATACGAATGAAAACTGGGAATGAAAACTGATCACAAATAGTCGATATAATATGTATTATACAATGTTGATTTTTATATTACGAACAATGACGTATTTACCATAGCAATGGAGCATTAGTTGTGTTTAACCGTTTACGCGGTAAATATCTGATTTTAAATTTCATTACAAAATTACTCAGACGTGAGACTTTCAGAAAAATTTTTTTACTGTTACTTTGCTTATATGGTCACTTAACTACCTTCCTGCATACTTTTTAAAAAATGTGAAAAGACCCTATTCCGGCAATAGTTAATATTTATAATATTACTTTTATATTTTATATTGTCTATGACCGGGATTGATTTTGTAATATAAAATGTTACATTTTATAATAAATAAGGTATCTTCTCAAAATTAAAAAGTTGACTAGAGATTTTCGTTGATCTCCCCTCCCCCTTGGTGAGATTTTGCCAGATCCCCCCCCCCCCCCCCAATTTGACCTCACGTAATTAATGGACGCCCCTTAACCTACATTTTAATCGTATCGACTCAACATTTATTCGACATGGAATTTTATACGACGTAGTGCATAAAAATAATACATTATTTGTTTGATTATATTTTAAATTATAATGCCATACATTGTTTAAAATTATAAGTACTTGTACAATGGTAATTTATTTATTATGTAATGATTTTTCGTTTTCTCAAATTTCGTTTTTAAGGTTTTGTTACTGACGTAAATACCTCTACAAGGATTTATAAGCTTAATTAAATAAATGAGCTCAGGAAATTCAATTTTGCAAATTTAGGAAATTCAATTTTTGAATATACACGAACAAATTCCATTCAATCGATTGGTAAACGATCGATCGAAAGCTTTCGTATCGATATCAAAACATACTGAATACCGATTTTGGCACTTCTCGATCGATCGAGAACTTAACGATTCGATGGATCAAAAAAAAAGAGTTAGTGAATAGGGATGTAAGTCTGTAACAAAACAATACAAAGAAAAGGAGTTTGTGGAATAAAAGAATGGTTCATAACATTGTCATTGTATTGTCTATGTCGAATAAATCTTAAGTCGAATAAATGCTCATTCGAATAACTGTTAAGTCGAACAAAAGCAGTCGAATAACTGCTAATCGAACAAATGCTGTCGAACAAAATTCCTAGAATCTATTTTAATAGATAAGAAAATCAATGTTGTCGGCGGTATTATACCACGATCAAGTTGTCGGCAGTACATCTTCTATGAGTGAAGAAACCGGGCATTAATGATAGGTACAAAAACAGTAAAAAAATGAAAATCAAAATTTTACATTTACAAAAAACTGCATTAAAAATAACACTGATAAAAATAGTTTTTGTTTAACTATAAATGTAAAAAAAAAATTAAATTTTCTTCTTGTGTGAAAGAAAACACCTTCGGTGTTCGCATTACAAAAGTAAAAGTTAAAAAGATTTAACAAAACTGAATGTGGAAAATTTGGTCCACTCACTTTCTAAAATGTTCCACAGATGATGTTTAGATGTTGGGCCACACTTTTCAAATTCTCCTGTCCTGCTCGACCCATAACAATTTAATCGGATTTAAGTCCTGGCTCTTGGGAAGCCACTTCATAATTTTTAAAACATTTTCTTGTTCATGTGTATTCAATATTCAAATAAGTTTTGCTCACTAACGCTCTATGCTTGGTGTCATTATCATGCATAAAAGTTAAATATTGTGGGCGATTAAACGCAACCCCGATGGTAAAAAATTTTCTTCTAATACTTTTAAATAATTTTCTTTCCTCATTATTCCTTTAATTCGACATAAATCACCCGTTCCTGCAAAAGAAAGACATCCCTAAGCTATATAATATATAATATATAATATATAATATATAATATATAATATATAATATATAATATATAATATATAATATATAATATATATATATTTATTTTATATAATATATATAATATATATAGAAGAAGATATAATTGTGATTCGGGACACGAATCGAATGGTATCGGCATTCCCCCATTAGAAATCAAAGGATGGAATCTCGTGCTCAGCCACATATTGCCGCGCGTCATTACATTGGTTAGCCCCAAGTTTTACACTGACATCATCGAATCGGTTCCACGTCTTTACGCCTAAAACTTTACGCCTAAAAACACTTACGACTAAGTCAGTACGACTAAGTCTTTACGCCTAAAGTATTTTACGACTAAGGTTTTTTACGCCTAACATCATGTACCCCTAAAACTTTTACACCTAACTGACTTACACCTAAGTCTTTACAACTAACAGATTTTACGACTAAAACATATATCCCTAATACATTTACGCCTAAATTCCTTTTAAGACTGTGCCGCCTCTCTTTGAACAACTATTCACAATTCATGATGGCGTTAAGTATCACAATCTGATTCCTTCCGTGTATTGTCTCCTTCTGAACAAACATCAGCAGACATATTTTCATGTTCTTCAAGCTCTCAAAAATATAAAACCAAATCTTAACCCAACCTCGATCATGACAGATTTCGAGAAGGCTCAGATTAATGCTTTTGGACATGTATTTCCCGATTCGGAGAACAGGGGCTGCTTTTTTCACTTCAGTCAATGCTTATGGCGAAAAATTGCACTAATTCCGGATCTCAGACAAAAGTACGCCGATGTGGAGAACCCTGACTTTGCTCTACAGGTGAGAAAGTTGGCGGCACTTGCTTTTGTTCCAACCCACGATGTTATATCGTTCGAAGAACTAATGGTGTCTTCATTTTATGTCGATAATGAAGATTCCCTTGAGCCTCTCATTGAATATTTCGAGGACAATTGGATTGGCCGACCTCGTAACAATGGAACCCGTAAAGATCCCAAAGTTGGTTCCATCAACCTATGGAACTGTTACGAAGCAACTTTAAATGATCTACCTAAGACAAACAACTCTGTTGAAGGATGGCACCGGGGTTTTTATTCGTTGTTGAGTGGGTGCCATCCTTCTATTTGGAAGTTTATAGAAATATTAAAAAATAACAGTGTGCAAAGGAATTAGATATTGAGCAGTACGTGGCGGGATCTGCACCTCCACCAAGTCGCATACGCTACAGAAGAACCGCTGCAAACATCAAAAGAGGCGTAGAGTGAGAGATATGCGGGATGTAAACTTTGATATCGAAGTTTACCTTCGAAGCATCGCCCACAACTTGGAGCTTCAGGCAGTTCAAAATTTTATATTTTTTTTGTAAATACTTCTGTGTTGTAATCTTTTTAAATAAATGGAAATACTCTATATATATAATTTTACTTATTTTAGTCGTAAATGTATTAGGCATAGATGTTTTAGTCGTAAAATCTGTTAGTTGTAAAGACTTAGGCGTAAGTCAGTTAGGTGTAAAAGTTTTAGGCGTACATGATGTTAGGCGTAAAAAACCTTAGTCGTAAAATTCTTTAGGCATAAAGACTTCGTCGTACTGACTTAGTCATAAGTGTTTTAGGCGTTGTGGTTTTAGGCGTAACGACGTGATACCCATCGAATCGTTTACGATACATATAGTTTTTGCGTGATCCTATTACTGAACCTTTAATGCGCCTTATATTTTGGCTGGTTTAGGGCGCCCTATATTAGTTCTAGTCAATTGTAAAACTTATAATTCAATCAATCATAGTGATTTAATTCGAGTAACACGAGAATTCGTACCTTCGATTATAAGAATAATTATAGACATAATTTACCTAAGCATCGATGCGTTGACCCACGATAAAACAGATAATACTACCATTTTGTTCATTTATACAAGAAAAATCTCATTGGCTTCTCAAACGCATCTCAAACCATCCGGTCGGAGTCGTCAGTCAGCGTCCTCTCATGGCGGACCGACCTGTTACCCTACGCGCGCCTCCCTTTCTTCCAAACTGCAGCGGTGTCTCTTCTCCCATAATTTCTACACCGGACTTAAATCATACACATTGGACGGCAAAATAAGATGATCAGTTTGGCGCAAGATACAAATTACATTTATATCATTACATATTATAAACTAAATTCCATTGCGGAATCGGAATCGTGAATTGACATTATGGAATACCGGGCTGAGCCCACACTTCCTTAAAATGACCGGCAAAGATCGCCTAGATATAGCATCGGGTTGAGGAATTAGCACACAACCGTCCGCCGGGGATCTGCCGACTTTAGATACGATTAGAGCCGCATCAAGACTGTCGACAGATTGCAGATGTGATGGGGGTACGTGATCCCCACCGCGAAAGTCGCTGACAATGCGAATCGTGGCATGCGGAATGGGTCAAAAAAAAACATGGCGGGACCCAGCGGCAGAAGAATTAAATTTGCCTAAGAAGATAAAAAACTCGCCGTAACTCGTCGTTCGTCTTCAGAGGTGCGAGGCTGGTAAGGGCGAGGCGAGGTCCAGTCCGTTGTCGAAGGAGAATCAGCCCCCTTCCTGGGCTATTGAGGGGGGGGGCTAAAATCGACACCGATTAGAGCCGTTGCCGACTCTTCGGAACCCCCCTCCCCCCTTTGGTCCTGGAGGAATACTTGAGTCACGTCCTCGAGCATTGGCCTGCCGGAAGAGGAATGGGGTTACCATTACCTGGTCTGTGGCTGTAAACATGCGCCCTGGGAGAAATGGGGTCTCACCTTGCGCATGAACGTGCCGTCTAAATTCCATTGCAATATTATACCTGTTTAAAAAGGCAAATAAAAATATGTTATGTAAATGTAAGTGCTTGTTCACAATGAACATAAGAAATACATAAAACATAAGAAATATAAATGCAAATAAAAGCTTAATAATATATCGACTAATTCTGAAAGCTTATGCTGAATGATGTGGAATGGTCTCTTGTGAATATCAGAATGATTTCAACATTATTCTATTGTCGGTTAAGCGTTTATTTGTATTTTTATTTCTTATGTCTTATGTATTTCTTATGTTTATGTTCATTGTGAATCCAGACTAAGTATTTTTTTAAATATTACGGATTCTCACCGCCCCCCCTCTCCAGATCAGTATTGCTATATAAATGGGGGGGAAGGGCACTGGTAGATTTTTGCTCGGGGCGCCCAATATCCTAGCGCCGGTTCTGACGATTGGTAAGGCATGATTGTAAAATGTAATTGTAATATGGAACGCGGTCTAAGTGTTGATTCAATTTCATCATTTAAAATTATACGGAGCCTTATTTTATTATATATATTGTCGTGGAACGTCTGTGTGAAAAAGAGGGTAGCATTAAGTGAATTTATTATAATTGAGAATTAAAACGTGATTTTTGATGATAAATGGAATGGGTAATCTGTTTCATCTTTTAAAGTGAATAAAATAGTGTTCGAACTTGTTGATTTTGAAAAGATGATTAAAACGAAATTAAAATTATAGGTGATAATTGGAAAGAAGCAGAAAAATTATATTTAGATATTAATTACAGAGTTTAAATTCGCATTATTTTAAAAATTATAATTATTATTGAAGGAATAGAAAAATGTATAATACGATACTAATTTTACGTTGTCATTTTAAAAATTTGTTTAAAACGAAATTTACTCAAGAGATATGTTTGGAAAAGGAAAATTTTTATAAATATACTCTTGGACTTATTTATGCACATAAGTTGTCAGACAGGTGTCGCTGGACGAAGCATTGGCCCTCTCAGCCCCCACGCCCCTGGGTGAGTCCACGACGCCGCGTCGCTAAGCTAATTGTATGAAAGAAGTTGTGTTGATGACCTGTTTTTAAGGAATTATGTTTTGCATTATTTTTATTGCCATATTGTTATTTGTTACATTATGGAATTTATTATAGAAGATGCCTAAAAACATAATTATAGTAAGCTACAAGTTCCATAAAAGTAAGATCCGCCACTGGTTTGGTTTGTTTGTATAATTAAGAGTAGCGAAATATTAATAAAAATTATTCACGTTAGGTATACGAAATTAAACAACTTTTGAAAAACACAAACAACAGCTACTGTAGTGTTTATACCGTGCAGAGCCGTCGAAACTGTTTTTGGTCACCTTGGACCGCATCCACAGAATCCCTCCAATCGATATTTTTCCACCGACGTAAAAATATAATGGTAATCCTACCGCGGTGTTTACCACTACCATGATTACACCCATCATGATAACGAAAGAATTGCTCTTTGTATTTGTTAAACCCTTTTATTAAGGAAATTTTTATACATAAATTTACATTACCCTCTGTAGGGTTATTATTTTTTAACGTTTTCCCTGCGTTCTCCCCACTGCTTATCCCTACCCTTAAAGCAAGAACCAATTGAAAATAAAATCTTCCTATGCCGCTATGTATTTGTATCGTAGTTGTTAATTAGTTTAGTTCTTAACATTTATGTAGCTTTAATATAATTTTAAGTTAGTGTAAGAATTTTGAAAAAAAAAATAAATGGAAGACTTCGAGTACGGGTATGTGTAATTTTATTAGTACTTTTTGTATACTACGTTTGACAGCAGTGGCGCCTTAATCACGTCATCCTAAACCAACGATTTGACGGAAGTTGCAGAGCTGCCATTGTAGTTTTGGTGTCGTGTGCGTTTTACGTTTAGCTCGAGTGTAGTTGTGTATTTAGTTCGTAAGGTATAGCATGCGAATGTTGAGATTACCTCACGAAATGGATGACGATGAAAAAGGGTAAATTAATAATTTTCCACTTAGTTTTCGTATACGTGTATATATTATATTATATATATATTGGGTCACGTCGCGTGGACCCATAATCTAAATACTTTAAATTATTACCGTTTACGGAAGAAATTCCCTAATTCTTACAATTGCATTTTGTAACCACCCAAGCCGTTACTATTTGTCAATATTTTAAAATTACAAATTGTTCTTGGAAATTTCAACCAACTCGCGTTCACCGACCCCAAGCGGCATCTTGAGCGGTCAAAGAACGTATATTATATGAATTTAAAGAAAATCATTCATTTCTAATTTCTTTTTTACTTATTTTGAATGTAAACAATTTTCAAATTACTTAAAGAACTTAGGTACTTACAAAATTAATATTAGGCTTAATACATTTCAAATATTTTTTCAGAAAATTGTTTGTTGGTGGACTTTCGTGGGAAACATCTCAAGATAATCTTCAACGATATTTTCAAAGATATGGAGAGGTTATAGATTGTGTTGTTATGAAAAATGCAGAATCTGGACGCTCACGAGGTTTTGGATTTGTTACATTTGCAGATCCTCAAAATGTGCAAGTTGTTTTACAAAGTGGACCTCACACATTAGATGGAAGGTTAGTCAGTCAGTTACTTACTATTTTGTTTACCACAAGTATCTTGGCACTTTATATTTTCAGTTTTCACACTGCTGTTTTTCTTATTATTATAGAGTGAATTTTAAATTAAAAATTTATTTACATCATTATATTTTAAATTCTTAAAAATCGACTAATTTCACTTTTCAGACATTTTGATTTATCTATTAAAACGGTACGAATAGTTTAATTAGATATCCTGATGTGTAATTTGCTTAATTTTGTCTTTGTCTAAAGCGTCAATTACACGAGGATAGTGACTTGTACAAGTTACTAAAATCCAGTACTAAAAGCTAGTGATTTAAAGGAAAGTTGCGTTTACATGTTAATAGTAGCTTGCTCAAGTTAGTAGTGTTTTAAACAATGAATTCGAAATGTCAAATCGCTATTCTGTCATGAAACGCTAAAACGCCTGCTAAAGCGATATGATTACACGGGTTTAGTTTTTAGGAAAGTGAGAGTGGGGGTACTACTGGCTCCAGTAAATAGGATTGCTTTTTATTCACTAAACTGGAATTGTTACTAAAACCAGCACTGGAATTTAGTACTAAAATACTTGTTTACACGAAGACAGTACTAAAATTTAGTACTGGATTTTAGTAACTTGTACAAGTCACTATCCTCGTGTAATTGGCGCTTTAGGTTGATGAATTTTTAAAACCTTGCAAATAAAACTTATTTTAACTTTAAATATTTAAGAGGCTATATTCTTGCCTATATTATAGCCTATAAATATTTATACTTATTCATTTGGAATACCTGAAAAGAATAATAATATATTTCAGAAGTTCTTCGGAAGGAATTTTGCAGTGCAGTCATTTTTAGAATAATTATTTTATAAATTGATTCAAACAAGATCGTTACTAATAATACGACAATAAAGTTTAACAGTTCTTCTTTCGTACTTTTTGATTATCTTATTATTTGTAAATTATTCCTAATACGAGAGCCATTTCAAAATAGTGAAACGGTAGAGCTACGATATTTTTTAGGGTTAGTCTTGCATTGATTGTGAACATGTGCGTTTGTGTAGAAATCGAATTGATTGAAGTTTAACTGTTTTATAACGTTTTACCATGGAACAGCCATTGAAAGTTTCGTCCAAATGTGAGCTTCGAGGTGGACTGGGTGAGACTGGAAAAAAAATAAAACGACGGAAATTCAACAAGAATTGTGTAGTGTATACGGTCAACAGTATATGAACCTTCAAATGGTAGAGCGATAGTGTCGAGACCAGTTGCACGATGAAGAGCGCTCAATTCAACAAAGGAAATTGTAGGACACAGTGACTGATTACTTAAAAAAATTGGACGCATTGCACTACCGACTCGGCATTGATAAATTGATTGTTCGCTACGACAAATGTCTTATAAGATTTGCGATTATGTGGAAAAGTAATAAGATTGTCTGTAGATTTACCCCTCTTTTGTAGTGTAATACGAGCGTTAAACTTAGTTTTTAAACGGCCCTCGTACAAATATAATGATCATAAATTTTTGTTTTGAAAACCAAACTTGTATAAAAGCCTATTCAGATTATACGATTTTGCTTTAGGTACTATTGTATTCACCTTGCCATTTGCCTATGACTAAGTTTATGATTGCATAGGACTCCACTTCAGTGAAAAGTCATATGATGTAAACATTATGCAAGTTATCGTAAGCAAAATTGTATAACATAAAAAGGCTTTAACAATCAACAGTTTTAACAGTATACAATTTAAGTTTGTAAAGGGTACCTCAAATTAAAGAGTTTCTTCAAAAATTCTGTATTTACAATAATTCAAACGACCACCCGAACAACCTATTCTTCTTTTAAAGAGAGGTAGAGCACATACAACACATCAAGTTTAAACTTGAAGATACTACAGTTCAGTTTTATACAATAATTATGTGGTCTCAGAAATTTATAGAAATAGTGAAAGTCATGTATTAACCCTTACCACTCCTTATCGAGTGTGGCTCGACATCTTATTTCTTGCACTAACTCCAATGTCGAGCTAGACAAGACATTACATCATTTTATTGATGATTCTTTTTGCTGTACATATTTTACGTCTTGATTCATAGACAAGTTTGGGAGTAAGACCAATAAGGCTGTTTGGTAGGTTGAGATTTTGTGCAAAAAAAAGTTGTAATACAGCGTATTTATAATAATATTCATTTTTAATTTAATTTTATATAATAATATTCTTGTAGAACTAAGTACACATTTTAGGTAATATTTGTTTATAAAAATATATTCTAAAAAATTTAATTTAACTGCAATTTGTATTCAAAATATGAATTTAATTACTATTAGTGCGTGTACGATCAATGATCTTGAATAGATATCATAATGAAACTTGTACTAAACGCAAAAATCTTTAATTTACTTTGACATGATATAATTTTTATTTTGAACAGCCATAAGCCTAAGCGTATACGAAGACTCAGGCAATACAGTTCAGTACAGCGCAGGTTTTTGTCACCAATGAAATTACAAAAACCTGTGCTGTACTGAACTGTGTTGCCTGCGTCTTCGTATACGCTTAGGCTAAGGGTCGAATTTGTTTTCGTTTACAACTTTATTTACTTGGTTGATAAGGGTCAATTTTAAAAGTTGCGTTTAAAGTATCAAGTAATGCATTGTCTATGACTACGAGTGTTGGATATGAGTAAGTAGGTACAGCTCCACCATGTTTAGAAAGGACCCGGAAAATATGTTATTAAAATATAGAGAATTTATTTAAATATCATTCAAATGAAAAAGAAAAGTCGTAAAAGGAACTAGTTTAATATTTAGGGTATTTTTATATTGGGTGGGGTTTACTTGGGGTAAAAAATATATATGCCGATGTCATTACGACAGAACTACCTAAACGTAAAACATTGAATTTTGGGTTTTTGATACTGTTCTACTCATTACATATCTGCCGTAATTCTGTGATGTTCAGGAAATCGACAAAGAATTTGTTTATAAGATACTTAAGTTGCGTATGCGCCAAAGGAGTTATCAATTTCGTTATAATCATGTACACCTACTCTGCCCTGTTAAGAATAGAAGTCGTAACTGACAAAAATATTTATTTTTCGAACATTTTCAAATACGATTAATGCACCTACCAAATGTAGTAGTTTCTCAGATATGACTAAACTTTAGAGCTAATTATGAACCATAAAAAGAATATATAGGACTTTGAGTCTTAACAACCAGGTAGATATAATCATTTTCAAGCTGTAAACATCATAAACTGAATTTATTCTAAATTGTAGATACGACTTCTATTCTTAACAGGGCAGTACTGCTCATGGAAGTTCTGATCCTAATAAAAATTTATAAATAATAAAATTTCGTACGCATTTATTAAATGAGAGAACTATTCACTCATAACAGGAAATAAGTACTGTACTAAAATTTTAAGAAGTTTTAGTTAGTTTTAGTTGTTTCCTTTAACATTTAGGAAAATAAATTTAAAGTGCACTAATCTTTTTAACATATATTATTGCTATTCTTTTACTTATAAATAGGGCGTTACATTTGTCAGTCTCCCAAGTAAATGAGCTTGCGATTGCACTTTAGTTCTGTGTTAGTGCTTGTTCACAATGAACATAAGATGTAAGAAATACATAAAACGTAATAATTACAAATACAAAGAAGACCTTAATCGAATGTTGAATAATATTGGTGTTATTTAGTTATATGCAAAAGAACATTCTATGTTGAGTGGTTTAAGATTTTATATTATTCGATTCTCCATAAAGCTTTTATTTGTATTTTTATTTTTAAGTCTTATGTACGTCTTATGTCTTACGTACATTGTGAACGAGCACTTAAGGGGCACGACTAGTGTGACCGATCAAATAAGTGGTGATTTTAGGGAATATTTTGAAAGAAAAGTATTGCATCGAATGTTTTGAAATTTCGGGGATATATTTATTCATAAATTGTGTGTACACAGTAATTTTTTCGTATGGAAATATGCAGTGCATGAAATAAAAAAATTCCGTTAAACTAATCCGACAAAATGGCAGTTTTGAAAAAAAAGTTCTAAATTACGTTTTTTATTCTAAATTACGCGTACTCAGTACGCTAAAACAAGATATATTTATATATTTTATAAAACAAGATTCATGTCGATCAGACGATTTGTATTCGAGTTAGAACTGCAGCAAATTTGTAAAATGTAGTATTGAGATAAACGCGTTTAAAGATAAAAATATTTGTTTATTTATTATAAATCAATAAATATCATACTTAGAGCTAATCTGCTATTTCAAGCTCACACAGTTCACCTTCCTCTTTTTCGAAAAGTATCTCCTGGGCTGTTAAATCTGTTCTTCGGGCTAATCGACCCTCTTTCGAGGCGACATAATCCCTTGCCACAGCTTCAAATTATCACTCCCATCACGCTCAATATTTTCAGAATTGATAAAAATCCATCCTTGAATATCCAACAGCAAGGTAATTCAGAAATAAAAACACCCTTTCCTCAAGTATTATTTATTTAAGTCGTTCAAATATATCTGCGTCGAACTGTTCCAAAATACATGCAACTTTGTCTCGATTATTTCTCCAGCGTGGCGACGCTAATACTAGATACATAATAATATTATAATATTCGGTAGGTGTCTGACGGTACCTGCTCTTTGAGAGCTGTAGTTCATAAACAATTACAGATTCGTACTTGAAATTTTAGTACATTATATTTGAAAGTATACACTATCAAAAAATGAAATATAACAAATTGAGTTATATCAAAGTGTCACACTAGTCGTACCCCTTAAAGTAAAAAGTGTTGAAAATTATTTTGAAAATGCCACGTGGAAAACCTATTACCTTAGAAAAACGTTCAAGTGTCATTACACTGTTAGAGGAAGGCTATTTGGTTCGTCAAATTCCAAAAATATGAATTTGAAAAGTACGACCGTGATGATATTCACTGCTATCTAAGAATGGCTAGTTTAGAAGATCGAGGTAGTCCAGGACCGACCAGGTACACTACAGCTGCCGACGATTTGAGAATTGTTTTGTTAAGCAAATGGAATAGAAAGCTTACAGTACCAGAAATTACTTCGGAAGTAAATCGCGGACGCTAAAATGAAAATTTCAACTAATACTGTGCAATGTCGACTTCAAGAAGCTGATCTTCATTGGCGCGTTACCGTTCGAAAATCACTTTTACGTTGGGTAACGGGGCGAAACGACTTCAGTAGACACGAGATCATTTAGATTGGTCTGTGGAAAATTAGAATCAAGTGCTCTGGAGTGACGTGGGGAGGAAGTTCAAATTTGAAGTATTTGGACAAACCAGTCGCGTGTTTGTTCGAATATCAAAGAAAGAAAAATGATTTTGGAGTATATTGCGCTCACGGTGAAACAAGGAAAGACTTCTTTAGTTGCTTAGGGATGTCTTTCTTTTGCAGGAACGGGTGATTTATGTCGAATTAAAGGAATAATGAGGAAAGAAAATTATTTAAAAGTATTAGAAGAAAATTTTTTACCATCGGGGTTGCGTTTAATCGCCCACAATATTTAACTTTTATGCATGATAATGACACCAAGCATAGAGCGTTAGTGAGCAAAACTTATTTGAATATTGAATACACATGAACAAGAAAATGTTTTAAAAATTATGAAGTGGCTTCCCAAGAGCCAGGACTTAAATCCGATTAAATTGTTATGGGTCGAGCAGGACAGGAGAATTTGAAAAGTGTGGCCCAACATCTAAACATCATCTGTGGAACATTTTAGAAAGTGAGTGGACCAAATTTTCCACATTCAGTTTTGTTAAATCTTTTTAACTTTTACTTTTGTAATGCGAACACCGAAGGTGTTTTCTTTCACACAAGAAGAAAATTTAATTTTTTTTTTACATTTATAGTTAAACAAAAACTATTTTTATCAGTGTTATTTTTAATGCAGTTTTTTGTAAATGTAAAATTTTGATTTTCATTTTTTTACTGTTTTTGTACCTATCATTAATGCCCGGTTTCTTCACTCATAGAAGATGTACTGCCGACAACTTGATCGTGGTATAATACCGCCGACAACATTGATTTTCTTATCTATTAAAATAGATTCTAGGAATTTTGTTCGATTAGCAGTTATTCGACTGCTTTTGTTCGACTTAACAGTTATTCGAATGAGCATTTATTCGACTTAAGATTTATTCGACATAGACAATACAATGACAATGTTATGAACCATTCTTTTATTCCACAAACTCCTTTTCTTTGTATTGTTTTGTTACAGACTTACATCCCTATTCACTAACTCTTTTTTTTTGATCCATCGAATCGTTAAGTTCTCGATCGATCGAGAAGTGCCAAAATCGGTATTCAGTATGTTTTGATATCGATACGAAAGCTTTCGATCGATCGTTTACCAATCGATTGAATGGAATTTGTTCGTGTATATTATTATATATATTATTATTATTTATTTAATTAAGCTTATAAATCCTTGTAGAGGTATTTACGTCAGT
Organism: Cantharis lateralis; assembly: GCA_963170105.1. Classification (NCBI taxonomy): domain Eukaryota; kingdom Metazoa; phylum Arthropoda; class Insecta; order Coleoptera; family Cantharidae; genus Cantharis; species Cantharis lateralis. The sequence continues at coordinate 20,969,591 of OY720629.1, forward strand.
AACAAAACCTTAAAAACGAAATTTGAGAAAACGAAAAATCATTACATAATAAATAAATTACCATTGTACAAGTACTTATAATTTTAAACAATGTATGGCATTATAATTTAAAATATAATCAAACAAATAATGTATTATTTTTATGCACTACGTCGTATAAAATTCCATGTCGAATAAATGTTGAGTCGAACAAATGCTTATTCGAATAAATGTTGAGTCGAACAAATGCTTATTCGAATAAATGTTGAGTCGAACAAATGTATGTCGAATAAAATTCCAAGTCGAACAAATGCTCATTCGAATAAATGTTAAATCGAACAAAATTCCGGATACGATTAAAATGTAGGTTAAGGGGCGTCCATTAATTACGTGAGGTCAAATTGGGGGGGGGGGGGGGATCTGGCAAAATCTCACCAAGGGGGAGGGGAGATCAACGAAAATCTCTAGTCAACTTTTTAATTTTGAGAAGATACCTTATTTATTATAAAATGTAATATTTTATATTACAAAATCAATCCCGGTCATAGACAATATAAAATATAAAAGTAATATTATAAATATTAACTATTGCCGGAATAGGGTCTTTTGACATTTTTTAAGAAGTATGCAGGAAGGTAGTTAAGTGACCATATAAGCAAAGTAACATTAAAAAAATTTTTCTGAAAGTCTCACGTCTGAGTAATTTTGTAATGAAATTTAAAATCAGATATTTACCGCGTAAACGGTTAAACACAACTAATGCTCCATTGCTATGGTAAATACGTCATTGTTCGTAATATAAAAATCAACATTGTATAATACATATTATATCGACTATTTGTGATCAGTTTTCATTCCCAGTTTTCATTCGTATTTCTTGTTTTGTGTATGATTATACTGATTATTTTGTTTTATACATTTATGTTCGAGTTTTATTAAGTAGACAAAATGCCTAGAATACAAAATAAGTTGTGTTTTGTACCACATTGTAAAAGTACGACTGCAAATACACCCGATTAAGTATTTATCACTGTGCCACTTAAACTTTATCGTAAAAGAAAATGGTTTAAAGCAGTTGGACGAGATGCACCAAAGTCGAAAACAGTATATTTCTGCTGTGATATTTCTGCTGTCTATATTGATGAGCTAGCTGTCAGCGCTGTCGTAAATAAATCAGAAATTACTATCTTGGGAGATATGACAAATTTTCCAGTCTTTTCCACTACAGTAGTACCACCTCCATTGCAGTACAAGTAAAACCGTCATTTTGTAGTAATCGTGTAATATTAAAAGTCATGTGGAGCATATTGTTGCTTCACCCCATGAATCTGTATTGAAGCAAGACTCGAGTACTTCTCCAATCAAATACTCTCTCTCTAAGAGTTTATCGTTTATCATTGACAATCACAATAATCAATAATAATCTTAAGCAATCACGATAATTTATTAATAATCTTCATAATTTTTTACATAATATAATCTGTGTACATAAAAAATCTGAGTGAACAACCCCTCGGGTTTTAAGCACAACAACTGACTCTGATTTTAATGAAATCTAATTGAAGAGTACACGGGAATAACGATCAGAGTCCATTTTTCTCAAAAAAAAAACTGTTGCAGCCATCTTTTAGCTTGAAACCAAAGCTATCATTTAGTAGAAAAAAAATGAAAAAAAGTTTTTTAACAGTTCAGCGTAAGAGCGTTTCTAAAATACTTATGTTGGTAAGGATGTGTGTGTTTGTAAATCTTAAAACTCAATTTACTCAAAACTTGACTTTTGTGACTCCGATCGTTATTCCCGTGTACTCTTCAATTTCTACAAGACAAAAAAGATGCACAATTGGAAATTTTTGAAGGGTACTTGTTTGTTAATAAAAACAGACTAAAGACTTATACAGGTATCCCGGATTATTGATTTCCATAATTACATATACGTATTATCAATTTTCTCAATGAAAAATCGAAAATGAGTAAGGATATTAACTTTCCAAAAAACCAAGCACAATACGCTGTTTACACATTGTAAAATATGGAAAAACAATATTTTTGGAGAACTTTGACGTCACGAATGACTTGATCAATCAGGACCGTTTTGATTCTCGTTTGAAATGGATCATTTTAATGCATCTTTAAAAGCTATATTAAGTGTTAAATAGTAAAATATATAGATTTTTAATATAATTATGTCAATATACTTACTTTTATTTATATAATAAAGCACAAATTTATTAAATACTAATTTAGTGAAAACACCCTATTGGGTTATTGAACAAAAAAATTTTTTGCTAAAAATGGAAAGATCATAATATATAAGTTTTATAAGTAAACTATTTTTATTTTTATTTTTCACAATAATAAATAAGTTAAATCAAATTATAAATTAATTGTTAAACTTGGTATCTTAAACGTACGACAATTCCCGAGCTCAATGTGACGTCAGAATCACACAGAAACATCAAAATACGTTTGAAATATTTCAAGTTGTTTACGGTTAGGTTGTGTGATTATGACGTCACCAGCATGGCAGCCGATGGTTCTCAATAAGTCATTTCCACTCCCCACTCTTTCGAACAGCTGATTGGGAGTTTCGTGTCAAATCCAATATCAATCCAATGTTATGTGATTTGTGAGGTTATTGCCCGGTTGGGCAATTGGATTTGACACGAAACTCCCAATCAGCTGTTCGAAAGAGTGGGGAGTGGAAATGACTTATTGTTGCACGTTTCAGATCACCTGATATTTTTTAAAATTATCCACATTTTAATTAATTTTTAACTAATTGTATGTATGTTTTTAAATAATTTCATGTTGATTTTCAATATTATTTATAATTAGGTATTGAAATAAAATGAAAAATTTGATTATTTTTTATTCAAATACTTAATTCCTCGATTTGAAGCATGAAAATGTTTATGGAGGGAATGAAGAATTAGGAAAGGTGATGCCATGGGGAGTTGTCTATGTTTTACTTGTAATTAAATTAAATTCGTTATAGTGCACCTTAAACTTAGATTAATTTTCCCCTCTTATTTCACAACGTTTAGGTATTTATTGCCAAATGTATTTTTAAGATATCCTTAAGATTTTTGTCTGCTACTTTTACTACAGTGAAGAAAACCAAAAAACTATATACGACGATCAGGTTGTCGGCAGTAGGTATACCTATGTATGAGTGAAGAAACTGAGCATAAGTATCCGAACTTCCATGAGCGGTAGTGTATGTTGTGTAAATTGTGGATTGTTGTGTCAAGAGTGCATAATGGTAGAATGAAGTATTATTGTTCAAGTAAGATTTTTAAGCAAATAAACAAGGCAAACATTGTGACCAATGTAATTGATTTGTTAATCTTGAACGGACCGGCCAGGGTTTATGTGTTGGGAGGGCCACGTTTTTTTTTAAAATAACTAACTATTACTGCTGCAATAATTGCTTGTTGCTATCAGAGAGGATTTGATCTTAATCTTAACAGATACATTGCTTTGAAATACCTAAACATTTTTTTATTAAAACTACAAAGACAAAATACCCCATAAAAAGTTTATAGTTTTAAGTAGAAATAAATAACTCAAATAATGCTTGCTTTCAGCAGGTGTGACATGACATCTGCTCTTTTCCAAAATGACTTGCAATTGTTGCAACAGCGTTATGATTTGATCGGACGGTTATCAAAAAATTTTTATCAGAACATAAAAAATACCTTATTAATACAGGAGAGTCTCGATATAGTGATCTTCCAATATAGTGAACTATCCACTGCAGTGAACATGAAAATAAATATATTGAACTGCATATAAAGAACAAATTCTACCTCTATATAGTGAATAGTGCTTTATTGCACTATTCAGTGCAAACAGTGCAAGTTTTTAATTTTCTTAAAAATTCAAACAAATTATGAACAATTACCAAAAAATTCATTGTTGCAAAAGTCATTTTAGAGTTTTTTCAATTTTTGATCGTGTTATTAAATAGGAACTACACTGGAATCGCGCTGTAGGCAATCGCGCCATTAGCAATATCGCGTTATTAAAATTGAGCGGATCGCACTGTAGTAGAGCGAGTTGCTTCTCCTCCACTCCCTCCACTGAAGTGTTGAATGGCGCGAAAATTGAATTAAGAATGAATATTTAACTTGAAAATCGCGCGAAATTTAAAATGGGTGTTGTAGTATATTTAATAAAACATAATTTTCATAATCAAAGATTATTATTTTATTGTATTTAAAAGAATAATCTCATCCAAAAATTGATAATAAATTAATTTTTAGAGCTGTTTATTTTTGCTTTAATTTATACGATTTGAAGTTAGCTTTAATTTTTTCCCGATAGATTGCGCTTCGAAAAATATTTCTGATGCAAACTTGTACGGTGAAAAACTAAAAAGTTTTAATAATTTTTAGTTACTTTTGTTTTGGATTCGATTCAGGTGGTACCATATGGTAAGCATTGAGTGTCAACCCGCTGGTCAATAACCTCACAAATTTATAATTTTGTTATAAAATTATTTAAACAGCTCTAAGTAGTACTTTCCCGTGCCAAGTTATACCACATTTAAGATTTTTCTTGGTTCAAGAAGTCTCATAAACACAACAACTAACCATTATATCAATTTGAAATTTAAAAATGTGTCACCGATAAAGGGCGGAGCTTTAGGTCGGTCGAGAGGGAGCAGTGCCTTTCCCCGCTTGGCGTTACTATAGCACGAAGCTCAAGTCCCGACCTCTAGTTTATAGCGCGATTCGAGTGTACTACTTTTTATTGCATCAAAAAGTAAATATTATAATAACAAAAAAGAAAGAAGCGAAAGAACTCTTTATGATTATTTTTCACCATATTTTTTTCAGATTTTTTTATGTAAAAAAATTTGTGCTTATTAGTAGCTACATAGACTTCTACCATTACACTAATTAATTTTTTACAGAACTATCGACCCTAAACCATGCAATCCCAGAACTCTTCAGAAACCAAAAAAAGGAGGTGGTTATCCGAAAGTTTTTCTTGGCGGACTACCTTCAAATATAACAGAAACCGATCTTAGGAGTTATTTTTCAAGATTTGGAAAAGTAATGGAAGTTGTAATAATGTATGACCAGGAGAAAAAAAAATCTCGAGGTACAAATTGCCTTTTAGTTGTTGTTTGTTTTAAGTCATAGTTTGTTTAAGGTTTTGGATTTCTATCGTTTGAAGATGACGACTCAGTTGACAGATGTGTTTCGGAACATTTTGTAAATTTAAATGGAAAACAAGTAAGTTGTAAATTATTATAAGGTTCTGAATTATTTTGTAATACCATGGTGTTTGGTTATAACGTACTTGTAGGAATGGAACATAATTATAAAGTAATGAACAAAAGTAGAAAAAGTTACACATTTATTATTTGTTTTTTAATAATGGCACAAACACGTTATTTGTTTTTTTTTTTTACTTTATTTAAAAGCAAGTTGTTTACAAAAATTAAATCAATATTCATAAATTTATGATAAATAATTTGTTAATAATAATGTAGTACAAAACTAGAGAAACATGTTAGGACTTGTAAACTATCAGCCTTACTAATAAAAATTCCTTATTCAGGAGTTATACAACTGTTTAGTTATACACTGTATAAGGCATATATAAGAGACGCATAAATTTCTTACTAATAAACGTCATAATAGCCGCTGTATAACTATGCACTTTATTATACATCCAAATTGTCATCAACATGCTTGATTAGTACAACTGTGAATAACTATACAGGGCTTATACAGAGCAAAATTAATACACGGTTTATTAGTAAAGTTTTCTTACACAACCCCGTATACGCCTGTTATAAGATTTATACAACGTTTATTAGTAAGGCTGTATGAGAATAAAGGACCCTATTCACATATGGATATGTGTGTTGGATTTGCTCAGCAGACAGATCTGTCATTGGGTACACACAAAGCGACAAATTTGTTGTTTTGCTACACACAATCCACCAAATTTGGAATCAATTTTCTTTCTCACATACTTCACATCAGCCTCTGGACAAATTTCTTTTTATTTCATAACTAATGCCTGATATACTTCAGCTCTTTTATCGTATTCTTTGCTTTTTACATTCCAGAGGCAAGGATACTTTTTATATAGTAGTTCTCACAGAACTTCAACCCTCGTCATAATTTTAAACCATACGAACTAAGATGAGAATCACTTGTCAAATGTATGTTTGTAAACATAACTTCTTGTGAAGTAAAATAGAAGCTGTAAATTTAAACCGTTGTCATAGTTTAACTTAAAACTATACATTAATTGGAGCAGTGACGGCTGGTCTTTAGATATGTGGGGTTGCAGTTTTTCCCATTTATTATACACCTAAAATGTTGGATAGAAAAACTTGATTGTTTGCCGATCAAGTATTATACGTGGGCTAACAAGACAAACGCACTAACTAAGTCAAAAATGATAGTTTTGAGTAAACTGAATTTTAAAGTTTGCATTGATTTTAAAATAAAAATAAAACATTATACAGAACTTTCGCTATTTTAAAATGAAAGAATGTATATTAGAATAAACACTAATCATTAACAAGAATAATACATTAAAAAATTCAAGTTTAAGCGCGCAAATTATTGTTTATTCTGTTGGTTTTTTTTTTGAATGTGTTATCAAAATAATGGTAGAAAATGGTAGTAATTTGTTACCACAGTAATATTTTTTACTTTTCCCATAACACAAAATAAACTAACACTCACACAAACAAAATCATTCACTAATATTTATGTCAAAAAGATGTCAACTTGTTAAATGAGCTTCAGCATGTATCCGGACTCTTAAATGTGAAATGATAAATGTTAAATGTTGAGTATAAATCGACCCTAAGAACTAAATTATTAAAAACTAAGTATTTTTAATAAAAAAAACATCTTTTCATTATTTTGTTTATTTGAAGTTGGCAGTGAATACATTATCCTATGTATTTAGCATAGGGCAGAGTCCCCACCCCTTTTCTTAACAACCTTAAGGGCCAGTTTTTCAATTGTGAGTCAACTCTTGAACTTGGTTTAAACGCGTTTATGACCATTCTGATTGGTCATAAACGTAAGTTAACCCTTGAACTTAGTTTAACCCACAATTGAAAAACTTGCCCTAAGTCATAAGAAATACATAACAAATACAAATAAAAGCTGAATTGAGGAGCTTTCATGCAAAACCGAATATATTAACTTTTTAAAAAAAATGAGTTGGACATCGTTTTTATATATTTTGTATGCCAGCTTTCCATTGCCATACTTATTTTCCAGAAAAAACGGATATATCGTACAGTAAAATTGTCTCAAAGTATACATATTCGAGCAAAAACTGATAAATCCATATTGTTCAAGCAAAACCGAATAAATCCTATAACATTAATTTTTATAAACTCAAAAATAATATCGAATTACACCACCCCATCCCAGACAAAGAAAAAAAACTACGAAAACTTATGGCTGAGTAATTTGGAGAAAACTGGGAAAGCCAAGAGAATTTGGAATGGTACAAAAAAATTTGTGTACATCCAATACCATCGATATAGCCAATGAACAGGAGGATCAGGATCTGGACAAAGGCAGAGATGCATGCAACTGTTTGGAAGAGGAAAGAGCTCTACAGAGAATTTCCATTATTATATATATCTTTTTTTTTTTTTTAAACTTGATATAAATATTAATTTGATTTATTAATATAGTATTTTTTGAGCAAAACCAGATAAGTCCATATTGTTTTCTGGAATATCTTCAAAAATACTTTGAATATTTTAACAAGACTTGCCAAATTTTATTCTCATCAGAAAGCACGCAACTTTGACCTAAAAGTTTTTTTTATCTTTTATCGTTTACCCCCGTGCAACAAAACAGTCATTTCCCAAAAACTACTAAAGATGGATTTATTCGGTTTTGCATGAAATCTCCTCAACTATACAGTCATATTTGAAGAAACATTCTATAAAAATTAGTAGTATAGTTTTGTTGCTGCATCTGGGTAAACAATTTGAAGGTCAAACATGGAAGTCAATGTATTTATCAAATCGTACGCCTACACGTGAAGATAAGTTTGCTTGTTGACATGTTTGCTTCAAAGATGTACAGTGTAGGTTTAAATCTTGAATCTGTAATTTGTATGTACAAATAAGTTCGACAAACTTGAACCTACATTTAGGGCGGGCTTTATTCATTGTGAACAAGCAGATGAAATCACAAAAATTAAATTACAAACAATTACTAATAATGAGTGTAATATCCTTTATTTTTGATTTCCTCAGTATGTCTGATTCTTATAGATAAACTAACTAACTTGTTAATAGCGTTTTTTTCAGGCTTCTTTCAAAACATCAAATAAATCATTTTTATTTTAATATAATAGTTATTTGCTTTAATTTGTCTATCAGTTTTGTGTCAAACATTTTCTGTTGCATTTATATCGGGGCTTTGGATTGACCACTTCAGAACTTTAGTATTGATAATTAGAATACCAACTGAATATAATATAATGTATTTAATTATGATTGTAGGTAAAATAGTCTACGGTAAATTGGTCTAGGTAAATAGGTCTACGGAAAAAAAGTCTACGGGTAAAAAAGTCTAGGTAAAATGGGATAGGTAAAATAATCTAGGTAAAATTGTCTAAGTAAAATAGTCTAGGCAAAAAAGTCTGTATTTCCATCCAAATATCAAAATAAAAGAAGTAAAAGATGTTGTGATGAAACACAATCTGCTGTGTACGAGAATACAGAACATGCAGACAAAGTTGAAAGCGTTTTGCGAGGAATATTGGGACGGCAAATTTATTTGCGCTGTTGGTCATACTATTAGGTTTAATAAATTAGTGAATTTGAATTAATAATAAATAATAATTTTGAATAGTATCTGTAGATTTTTTGTTTTAAACGTGTAGACTACATTATATTTTCCCAAGTGCGGATCTACGCCGGGGGGGGGGGGGTTCCCTCATGAATAAATTAAGTAGATTCTAAAACTCAATTACCCTCCTCCAGTTTGAAGGTCTGGATTCGCGCTTGTATTTCGCGTCCGAGTCGTAACTGCATCAAAGTTCATTTTTTCCTGGAATTTTACCGTAGATTTTTTACCAACACCATTTTACATAAACTATTTTACCTAGACTTTTTTACATAGCCCATTTTTCTTAGACTTTTTTACCCGTAGACTATTTTTCCGTAGACCTCATTACCTAGACCAATTTACCGTAGACTATTTTTCCTTAGACTATTCTACCAATTACCCCACAGCTCACCCCCACCCCTCCTTCTTAACAAACTTAATTACATATTATAATTTGATTTAATAACTTGCTATATAATAAATGAATTTGTCCATTGGTAGATAGATGACATAATTTGCTGCTTAATTACTGAATAGATTTTGTAAAAATTGTAATAACCACTAAAATGTTACTCCAAATGCAAAATTTTCATTTAATGCTTATTTATTCATGATAATACATAGCTAGGCTAAGATATATTTATTAAGGAGTTAGGGGTAGTCGACGGCGTGAAAAAATTAGTATTTTAAATAATTTGTTTTTTAGAAAAATATATTTATTGTTGACCCAAGTTATCGCCATATTAAATCCAGTCCCACAAATCGTGCTTTACAGTGATTATCATAACATTTTACTGGTTGATCTAAAATCTAACAAAAAATAATTGTTAGGTTAATAGTTAATCTAGTGCTTGACCGAAGCTTTTTGTTTTTGAAAATAAACATATGGCGGCTTCTGATAATTTCCTCGCGAATTTTCAAGGAAAAAACTAGTTTATTGTTTTAATTAAAAAAAAATCCTTTGACTTCAGGCATTAGTTTGATTTTAGATGAACCAGTAAAATGTTATGATGATCACCGCAAAGCATGACTTGTGAGATGGGATCCAAGAAATATGGCGATACCTTGGTCTACTGTAAATTTTTTTTTAAAATTTTTATCAAGTTGAGTTAAAACATAATATAATTACTTTTTACTTTTTATTATTTGTTTTATAAAATAAATGAATCAGAAGAACATTCGTTAAAATAATTAGATTTTCCACGCTGCTGACTACACCAAAGACCTAACCCCTAAATAGATATAATTATCAATGTCTAAAATTTATTTATTAAAATTTTCAGGTAGAAATAAAAAAAGCAGAACCCCGGGATGGTTCTGGTGGTAACAAAATGGGTGGTAGTGATCCTGGTTCTTGGGGTCCTCCACAGGCACCAATGGGTATGATGCAAGGTCCTAATGGACAAATGGGTGGACCTCCTATGAATTTAGGAGCACCAATGGGACCCAATTTGATGCAAAGTTATCAAGGTTGGGGAACTTCTCCTCAACAACAAAGTTATCCTGGTTATGCTACTCCTTCTGGACATGGATCTTATCAGGGCTGGGGAGCACCTCCCGCACCTCAAGGACCTCCACCACAATGGGGTAGCAATTATGCTGGACCTCCGCAACAACAAGGATATGGTTCTTACGGTAAGTTAATTAATGTTTATACACAATCAGTTAGTAATCGACACATTCCTGATTTTTAATAAGTTAGGAAGCAGTTTATTATTTAATTTTACAACTAACCAATCAAAAAGCTAGTTTGTTTTCTTCAGGTCGGGAAGTGATAACTTCCTGCCTGGCAATGTCGCATTGTCGGTGGCCCGAAAAGGAACCAACAAAAAATGTGTGTTAAACTAGTTAAGGTTGTGTCGAGTAAAATTATTAGCTTTCATCATAATTTATTATAATCCAATGTACGTACGTACACCCCTATTCTGTAACTTTTTCGTTATGATTACGATTCGTTAAGGTCCGTAAAGTTTGATTTACACATATTATTTATATACAGTAGAACCTCGATTATCCGTGAAGTGGTTCATCCGTGGGCGCGTTATACATCGATTACCGTGCATGAATTATCCGTGTGGCGGTTTATCCGTGCTGCCGCCGGTTATTCCGTGCGTATACTATGTAAAATCAAACGTATAGAATTTATGCTTACTTCAGAGCTGCACTTGCATTAGATACAAAGCAGTTTTGTGTATTTTTTGTATGAAATATTCTATTATAATAAGTATATTTTGTAATAGTCACAAAAAAAAAGTCAATTATTATTATCGGTCCCAATCGGCCCGGATAATCGAGGTTCTACTGTATTGATAAAAACATCCTTTTCTTTGTTTTAAATATGATTTTTTTCAACCCAGTCTGTTCAACAAGTTAATTGTTTCATTACCATAACGATTTTCATCAAGTTTCATATTGATTTGAATACAACGAAATCTTTTTCGGTACTTGAGGGATCGCAAATTCGATCCTTATACCGGTCGATATTTTATATTGAATTTTAAATTGAATTCAACGAATTCGTAAAATGCTTAACGAAAACCTAGGTGCTTTTGTAGGTACAGGGTGGGCCAATTTCGATAGTTCTTATGGGAAACTCGGTAACTATGATATGAAAAAATGAATGGCGCATCCTCGATCTCTTTTTTCGAGAAAAGCTCAACGGTCAAAACCAGAATTCACTATCTTTTTTTGTTATCGAGTTATAGCCACTTTATACCAAATCCACTTAAATACCAAATATACCACTTAACCAAATCGTGTATTAAAAACAATTAGGCTACGGTTTGATCTTTACTTTAATTTTTGTTAGAATTTAAAATTTTGATTGTTATTTTACCAAAAATGGCATTTTTTCGATCTTCTACTATAATGTTATAATATTTTTGTTGTTGTTATATATCATGTTATATATCGTTGAAAAGAGGATAAAAAACGCTATTTAAAAATATAATTTTCAACTATGGTTTCCATTTAAAAAAACACAACTTTATGTAATAACTCTGAAACTGAGATAGATATTTACCATCTCTTTAGCCCATTTTATTGATTTTAAAAAAGTGCCCAAAGATAGCGAATTCAGGTTTTGGCCATTGAGCTTTTCTCGAAAAAAGAGATCGAGGATGCGCCATCCGTTTTTCCATATCTCTTATAGTTACAGAGTTTCCCATAAGAACTATCGAAATTGGCCCACCCTGTACAATAGTTCGGTCATAACAAATATGATAACGAAGCCATTTACAAAAACGTGGTGAAGTGATTAATAACTCTACAAACGAACTAATATTTTGCCAAAAAACGAATCCTAAGTGAATCCTAACTGGACAAATTAACTAATATTTTGACGTTGTAATGAATCAAAAAGATATATTGAATGTTATAGAATAGAAGAGTTTGTACTTAAAAACTACATTTTAATTAGAGCATGTAATTGTTTAAATATTATGTCCTGAGTACATAACCTGAGTTGAGAAAAAACATGTTGAAAACAAAAAAAATCATGTCTCTTTGAAGTTTATTTTTTTGAGGTTAACTTTTAGTGTACACGGTGTACACCACACTTTACGAATCTCAACGAATCGTAATCATAAGGAAAAAATAAGAGTTACAGAATAGGGGTGTTATTATTATCAAAAATTACTTAAGCACAAATATTAAAAAAATGGAAAGTAATCTGTATATTCTTTGCCAGTAATATAATTTATTGCCAGTTTAAACACATTCCTGATTTTTAATAAGTTTGAAAGCAGTTTATTATTTTATTCACAATTAGTTAGTAATCGACACATTCCTGATTTTTAATAAGTTTGGAAGCAATTTATTCTTTACTTTTACTGCTAACCAATCAGAAATCTAGTTTGTTTTACTTCCCGGCCTAAGGTTGGGAAGTGCTCCCTTCCCACCTGGCAATGTCGCATTGTCGGTGGCCTGAAAGGAGACCAAGAAAAAATGTGCGTCAAACAAGTTAAGGTTATGTCAAGTGTCAAGTAAAATTGTTAGCTTTCATTATAATTATTAGAGACCGGATTATATGCAACTTGAAATGGTTGAAATATGCATCGCTCGAAATATGCAACATCAAATTTCAATAAATATTACAAAATTACGATATTTTAAATTAAATATTTTAAATTAGGGGCGAGTGGGGTGCTTTCGGCAGTGGGGTACATTCGGCCACCCCGAATATATCGCTTATAATTTAAATTTGGCGCCTGCTTTCAGTATAGCCAGTGTCAGAACCCGTCTTTACAGTTTGGTTGTTAAACGAGTCGAAATAAGTGTTTTATTTATAAGTTATCAGTGATTGTTTAATTTTGTGCATTTATGGTAAATTTTTAGTGAAATTTAATGCTTAAGTAAAACAAACTATGATGTGCTTATATTATTTTGCTTTTATTTAGGTGTTTACATTGATATGTTGCTATTATTCTTCTATAAGTAGTTAACCTCAAAACTTTCACATAATTTTCCTACAATCGTTTTTTCCAAATAACTGCTAGTGGGATATTTTCGTCATAGCTACAGTGGGGTAGATTCAGCATGTCGGATGCACTCCACTACATTTAGTTTTAAAATTTACGCTAAGGGGCCGTCCATTAATTACGTAAGGACGATTTTTGAAATTTTTGGCCCCCTCCCCCCCCCACGTAAGGGTACGTAAGATTTTGGCAACCCCCCTCCCCCCCTCCCTAATCTTACGTAAGATTATTAAACAAAAATAATGTTGACCCCCCCCCCCCAGATTCTTAAAATTAAATTAATTTCTAATAAAATATAAAGTTAAATTTTATTTATATAATTAAAAGTTAATGAAACTTCATAACAAAATTTTAAATTATGTAGTCCATGTGGGAGCAAGCCATTCTTCAATGGATTGTATATGCGGAAAGCAGAGAACATCGTCAGCGTCGGTTGCAAGATTTTTCTTATTTTCAAGCACTTTTAATTCTACTTCAGCTTCGTTTATCCATTCAACATCTTCTGCTCCCGTTTTTTCGTCATGTGTCACGCATAAGAGTTCGTCTTCACGTCGAGTAAGAACAAGTTTAGCTTTTGCTTTAGCATATTTTAATGAATGTTTCAAAACTTTCATGTGTGCTGCTGCTGCTTTTTTTGAAGCAAAATACAAACCGCAGGTCAAACACATTCTATCTTTTACTTGTGCTTGTACTGAAGGGCAATACATATCATATGGCATTTCTTTAAATTTCTGATTATACGGTAGAGGGATATTTAAGCTGAGTCGATCGGAAAGCGAATTCTAGATGCCACGCAAATATTTAAGAAAAACGAATAGGGCTTTAATCAGTGAAGAAGATATAAACGCTGCGTTAGTCGATATTTTTGAAGATCGAAAATCAATTCGTAATGCCGCTGAAGTTCACAACATAAAAAGGACTACCTTACAAAGTAGGATAAAAATAATTCTAGGAACCTCCTCGAAACAAGAGTTTTTAGCAAAGAACGCACGGGATTCTGGAATGAAAATGAAGAATTGAAATATTCAAGTAAATATTCGACCAAACAAGTCTTTACAAGGGAAGAAGAAACAAAGCTGGAGAAGTATATTAAGAGGAGTTCCGATATAAACCATGGCTTAACTTACAGAAAAATACAAATGTTAGCCTATCAGTATGCTGTAGTTTTGCCAGATTGTAAAATTTCAAATGCGTGGAAAGAAAACGAATGTGCTGGTAAAGACTGGCTTCGAGGATTTATGATGCATCACAAAGAGCTTGCATTACGAAAGTACAAGTCTTTTGAGGGCAACTGGATTTAATAAACATCGAGTAGATGAGTTTTTTCAAAACTACACTGACACTTAAATAAATATCATTTTACTGCGGAAAATATATATAATTTAGATGAAACTGGTTGCACGACAGTGATGAGACCAGTCAAAGTTGTTTCTACTACTGGAAAGCGACAAGTTTCTCAAGTAGCTTCTTCAGAGTGAGGAGAACTCATCACATTCATAGGTATCGTAAGTGCTTCAGGTCGTGCACTTCCACCTGTATATGTATTTCCGTGAGTGAGACACGTTGAACAATATTTAATAGAAGTATTGCACTAGGAAGCAAAAGTGGATGGATGACTTCTGAACTTCTCCCAGATGTTCTCAAACATATTGTTAAGCATACTAATTGTACAAAGGAAAAACCAATACTTTTGTTAATAGATAATCACGAAAGTCATACGTCGGTAAAAAGTATCATGTATTGCAGTGAAAATTGAATTTGTCTTTTGTCATTTCCGCCACACTCCACCCATAACTTCAACCTTTGGATGTAGGTGTGTATAGCCCATTCAAGGCGAAATGTACAATTTCGTATGATGACTGGTTATCATCTAACCTCGGTAAGCCGATAACAGTTAAAAATATTCTTCAGTTAACAAAATGGGCATTTTTAAATTCTTGTACTCCTTCAAACATTAATTCTTTTAGAAAACCAGGACTGTGGCCTTTAAATCGTCTCGCGTTCACCGATGAAGACTTTTTACCAGCTTATGTAACCGACAGACCCTTAGAAGAAACAAAAGATGAGTCAGAAATGCCTACAACAGAACAAAATGATACAATAAATGAAAAAAATCCAGTGATTGATGATTTGCCATCAACAAGTGATACAAATCCAGTGTGTAAGGTAACACCTGAACAAGTCTGGCCATACCCCAAATCACCAAAACGTAAAGAAACAAGACGAAAAAGAGAAGGTAAGTCACAAATATATACTGATATCGGTGAAAAGTCTCGTTTAGAAGAGATAGAGAAAGAAAGAGAAATATGAAAGAAAAATTTAGAAGTAAGGAATAAAAGAAAGGCGATGAGACAACCTTTTCCTCAACAAACACTTAAAAAGAAAAAACCTGTTCTAAAAGACAGTTCAAGTGAATCGGATAATGTACTTGATGATATCGTCTCAAGTGATGATTGTAGTGAACAGATGGAAGAACTTGATGAAGGTGCACTCCAGCTAAACGAAATCAAAACTGGAGATTTCGTATTGGTTAAATTTGCAACGAAATCATCTATAATTCATTATATCAGGTGCTGAATCGAATAGCCGAACATAGGGAATTAACACGTAAAAACTTATTTATGCAAATTCCTGATTCCCTAATTATTTTAGAGAAAAAATGAAAGACACAAAACGAATGCAGAAATATAAACTACGTATGATAAAAGCATTAGATTTCATCTAACCTTTACTTATAGGGTTAAAAAATGCTTCGTTTTTAAAATTTTCATTTATAAGCCTGGCCATGTAAGTTTCCAAGGTAATTATTTTGAAATTAAATTGAATTTATTTCATGACCAGTCTGAAAAATGAAAATTTTAACAATTCTAAAATAATTTGAACTTTCATCTAGTCTACTTAAAGGCTCCAATACTAGGCGAAATACAAAAGAGAGATTTGTGTGCTATTACAATTAAATTCTTGCGAAGAAAAGGTTGTAGCCATACATTTGTATTTCCAAAAGAAGATGATGTTACCGAGGTTGATATAGATGAAATTGTTGCAACCCTTACTGGTACTGCAAAGACATCCTCAATATTCAGCTTCAATTATAAGTTTGATGAATTATTGTTAGATAAATATTCATATTTTTCCCAGTTTTGGAGTTATATTGAAGTAAATAAATAAACAAAAACATCTTTTCTCCAAAGAACTTATATTTGGCGAAACTAGTTTCGGGGTTCTTTAATTAATCCCATCATCAGTTGCAAAAGAGAGTTTCACAAGAGTTGTCGGATTGTTACAATAATACAAAAGACGGAAAAATGCACGACCATGTCAGGTGCAACAGTAGCAGTAATACGGATACTATGACAGGAACATTTAAAAACAAATCAAACAAAACTTTTGACTATGAATGTTATCGGACGGGAATTCCCGTCCGAAACGTTTTTGATTACTTGGATATTTTACTTTTTTACCTTATGACGAAAGTACCCCACCCCTATGACGAATGTACCCCACAGTGGGGTACATTTGGTCATTTGACAAGTTTTTTATTTTATACTATAAATTTCAAATAAATTATACAATAAAATTACTAATACGGAAATCAAGCACGCAAATAGTATATGATTGGTTAGAGAAAGAATATTTATGAAAAAAATGTATTTATTCCTCGGAAATTTGAATTTATAAAAAAAAGTGGCCAAATGCACCCCACTCTCCCCTACTTACATTTTAAACTAGAGAGATATCAAGAACAGATATTTTCATTTTTGTTCTTAAAAATGATAACAATCAAGTACTGTTCCAGATGTTCAGTAGTAAGGTTGTACATTCTATCAGTTATAATAATTATAATTAATTAATATTATTAACTCGTGAAAATATATAAAATTAAATTAAAATAAAACGAGTTAAACATTATAATTTCTGATGAAGACACAATCAGTGTCGAAATATTAAAGATCTAGTAATTTAATCTTTTATCGTTTGTTTAACTCGTTTTATTTTAATTTAATTTTATATATAATAATTATATTCTTGTAATTGGAAAACGATCTAACTGCATCCACTAGTAGTATTTGAACGATTGTAGGTGGTTATAATTTGCATTGAATTTAAAATTATTTTTGTCATAATATTATTAATAATTTTCTTTTCCTATGTTGTTTAACCCCTTAATGTACATGCCCGTGACATTCACGCGCTCGGCTTACTGGCAATTTTGTACAAGCCCGTGAACGTCACAGGCAAGGTTTTTCTAGCTATTACAATTGTAATATACGTATATATTACGTAAAATATTAAATAGTATATTAAATAATTTTAACATAAAAAGCTTTTGAATTCATTAACCATTTAATTTCTGTCCAAAAAAACGAAATATTCGCATTAATTTAGGGTGCTCAATACATATGGCGACGACTGTATCTAGTTGGTATAAAATATAAACAAATTGCTATTTATGTCTAACAAAAAATTTGTTTTGTATTAAACTGGCAATAATTATATTATTGGCAAAGAATTTATAGATTTGTTTCCATTTTTTTATATTGGTGCTTAAGTAATTTTTGATAATAATAAGTAAATTAGATTATAATTATTAGAGACTTGCATATTATATATTAATTGCATATTTCGACTAAAATCTACTGATCGTGCATATTTGGGCATATTTTATAAAATTCCTTAATTTTAATTCATTGGTTGTATTTTATTTTCATTAATTTTAACCCCTTCATGCACAAGTTAATTTCGAATTTCTGGTCAAAAAGTGATCGAATTTTTTTAAAGTGGAAATTGAGTGTTTATACAAAATTAAAGTGACAAAAAATATTATCAGTAGCGCAGCACCTGTACTTTACCTGGGGGCGAATTAAATTATTAAATTGTATTTTCTTATAACATATGTTTGTAGTTTATTCGTTAAAGTATAGCTGCTACGCCACTGAAAATATTTTTTTTGAGTTCTAATTATGTATCGAAAACCCAAAAAACAAAAAAATATTTTAAATAGTAATAGATAAGTCAATTAGTAATAAGGTAACATATTTTCATTAAAAGTGATACGTATATTACAATTGTAATAGCTAGAAAAACCTTGCCCGTGACGTTCACGGGCTTGTACAAAATTGCCAGTAAGCCGAGCCCGTGAATGTCACGGGCATGTACATTAAGGGGTTAAAAACGAAATTTTCTAACACGTGTTATAACTACTCGTAATTGAAAAATTTTCAAAAATGAAATAAATATTAATATTGCAATACTTAGCGCCAAACAATTGCATTTTTGAATATAAAAGCTTTTGTTATCTCTACCTGAATCCACCTTAACGGTAAAAGTTCAAAAATTGTAAGTACCTTCTTCAATTTTGGAATATACGCAGGGTGCTCAATACATATGGCGACGACTGTAAATGCTTTTTATTTTCAGAAATGAAATTGAATTGAATTGTGGCTAGGAAAACTAATTATTTGCTATGAATTTATTATTTGCAAACTGATTGTGAATAATAGTATACATACATACCTCGGTGTCAAGCTTCATTCCAGCTTTGCGCTTTCAGTTGACTTTGGCGCTTCGCACCTTAGTCAACTAACTTAGCGCTCCTCAGTAATGAAGCATTCTCCTCCTCGGCACGTAATATACTATTTATTTTCAAAAATGAAATTAAATTGAATTTTGACAAAGAAAGCTAATAATTTGCTATGAATTTGTTATTTGCAAACTGATTGTGAATAAAATAGCATACATACCTCGGTGTCAAGCTTTATTCCAGCGTCGTGCTTTGACTTCGAGGCTTCGCACCTCAGTCAACTAACTTAGCGCTCTGCTGTAATGAAGTATTTTACACCTCGGCACATAATATACTATGAACTAATAAAGTTGGGCGTGACTACACAATAATAATTCTGTTGCATTAAATATTGAAGAACACGATCAAAGTAATCTTTTGTTATAAAACTTGGAAAATTTATTTTTGTCAGGACCAGGTACAGGCAGCGGCGCCAGTTGGAATAATTGGAATATGCCACAAAATAGCCAGTCATCTGCACCGGCAGGTAAATAATTTTTTATTATAAATTTTGAAAAATAAGACTTAGATATTTTCAACTGTTGCTGACAGGGTATATTGCAGGGGATATGTATTCCCGTCAACAATCAGGTCCTGGAGGTCCAGCTGCTGCTAGTGCTCCACCAAATATGCAATCGTCCAATGCTAATTCCAAGCCGAGTTCAGACTACTCCAATTATAATTATGGTTCTTACTCTGCTGATCAAACCAGTTATGGAATTCCACGATCATATGGAAATGATGCAGGATCTCAACTTGGAGGGTATACAACTTCACAGCCTCCCAACGCAGGTGCTAAACATTTCAATGATTTTAAAGAATGGCCCAGTTCTTGACAACCTTTAGATAATATGTGCAGCAACAATTTTACTCCTCAAATTCCGATGGACAATCGAGCTACTAAAAACATTAATATTTTCTTTAACGGTATAAAAACTTTAACTTCATATTTAGAGGGTATGGATATTTCAAATAGACAAATTTTGCGTGCCGATAATAACGATGATGAGGAACACGGTTGTCAATCGGATGGAGTAACATTGAAGCACATAAGTAATTTGAGTAATATGAGTATGTGTTGTAACAGTTGGAAACGTGTTGGCTTGATAAACGTGAAGAGAGCAGCCGGATTAGTTACTCCCGCCAAACTCAATTATTCTGATTAGACAGACATATGACCCAATGGCGTCCTGCGTCTGTTGCCTACCCTGAACATTAGTACAGTAATTTGTCCGCACCTGCATGGCACAGACATTCAATCTACCGCAGTTACAGTTTTGTTATTTCGAGTCATTAATATATAAAATATATTCTAATTAAAATTAAACAAAAAAGTACAGACAGACAGAAATGTTGACTATTTTTAAGCACTGCTCAACTTGTTAATAAATAGGTAGTAAAATAATGTAAATCAAATTTTTTACCTCATAACTATTTCAATTATCTGCCTTGAAATGTCTGCTGGATTTGTTTTATTATATTTATTTTTAAATAAAGATTGCAATTATTATTATTATTATTGTTGAATGTGATTCATATTTTTAGTTATAATTTTTGGTAAATTAAGAGATGATAGTTGCATTTAAAATGATAGTACCTCGAGAATTATTATTGTGGTTAAATATATTTTTACCGTAATTTTAATTTTTACATCTAAAACTATTAATTTAAGTTTTAATTCTAGTCTGTTATTTTCATAATTCACGAATCTGTGTAGAGTTAAAACGTGCGTTTTTGTATATAGATTTTAAATAAGAAATATTAAGGATTAATTTAGACATACCAAGTGAAAAGAAAAAGATTTTAATCATAAACCAGTAGGCATTTCGATATAATTAAGGGTAATAATAAATTTTAAATAATCGTTGTAATTTTAAGATCACTATTTATAAATTAATTATTTATACAAATAATAGAAAATTACTTAAGAATTCAACCACACGTAGATAGTTAGGAATATTTTATTGAAGTCTGGCTGTACTGTAGTATGCTTAATTATAGTATTTTAAAGTTTTTTTTTTTCTAATTTTTATATATTTATTTTCTAATTTTTGGTTATAGTAAGTTAATACTGTTGATTGATTGCGTTGGATTAATTATATACATTTGAACGTTACATTACAAATACTTTTTATCCTTATTTAATTAACTTATGTGATTCAATTTGTTGATTATATATTTTATTAGCCTATTTATTTTTATGTTCAGATGAGTTGATCACCTCGACAACTACATTATTAGTGTAACAAAAAAGTAACTTAAAAATATAGACAGACGGTGGCAACTGAGCATGTGTTTAATATAACAAAAAGTTCCACGTTGTCTAGATGTGTTGTGTGATATAGGCAGTTTAAATTTTAACTACATAATTAGATTTGAAGTTTTCGCGACCTGATGATCATAATATTAAATTAGTGTTTTGCTCTTAAGAATTGCACTGACTAGGCCTTGCTGCGGACGCGAAATATTATATTTGGAGTAATTGTATAAATTAGAGTAGTGATTATTAATTTACATACTTCCTAATAATATTATCGTAGTAAATTATAATTAGTAGGAATATAGTTCTGTCTGTCTGGGTTTCATGTGTCTATCTAATCGACCGATAATTGAATTTTTTTTAAATAATTTTTATTAAAATTTTTGTGTGACAGTGATGTTTGTTTCTCATGATAATTAATTTTAAAAAATTTTAAACAATTTCTTGTTTTCTAGTTTTAATTCTAAAATAATATGCATTTCATAATTTAAACAGAAAAGGCTAACCTTTTAAGATAATAATTGCTATCAAAGTTTCCTATTCAATTTTTCCAAGTTTTAAAAAATATTTATTAGGCCTCTTTAAAGTAGAGATAATAATAGTATGCACACATACCTATTTCACTTTTAAAATTAAAAAAGAAATCGTCTACACTAATATCGCACTTTTTTAATAACGGTGTTGTTATGTTGTTAGATTAATTTCTTTTTTTCTCTTTATATTAGTACGTAATTCCTTTCAGTTTGTCTATTTCAAAAGAGAAACTAGGAATTTGTTTGATTGTAGTAAAAAAAAACAAATATTTTTTGTTTTTGAAATGGGCGAATTAATAATTCTAAAGTAAATACAACGTTCCTCTTTCTCCTTGTCCACATTTCCTCGGGGTAGTTACAAGGTGGGGCGCGTTATCTATTTGCATTTTATTTTCAATCTAGTTTTTGGCATTATGTTTTTGAAAGTATCAAAACGAAAAGTACTATTAAAATTGTAGGTTTAACCTTACACACGAATATATTAATATACATTTATGCCGAAAACCAAAATAATTGTTATAAAAAACCTAGTTCTAATTTAGGCAGAATACAAGATAAATTTACGAACTAATAATATATAGATTAATTATTAAATTGTATTTTATATTACATAATTGCTGATGTAGTTAATTCAATTGTTAGAGTAATTAATTAATTATAAATTTAAATAGTAAATTTAGAACTATTTGACTGATGTACAGATACATACAGAATAAGTTTTATTAAACTATTATACAATAAATTTATACTTTATAAGTATATGATTAGGGCCTTTAAACATAGTGCAATTTTGCATGTGGTCTATTTACTAGCAGGAATATGTAAAAGAAACTTCTAAACGTAAATTTATGTTGTTTAGTGAATACTTCAAACTATAGGTGTTTGCATTGTTTTAAGATGGCAGACACTAAAATTTATTAAATAATATATTTGTTGCTCAAAAATTGATCTTATTTTAAGTATGTAATTAATTAGTTAATTAAAGATCGCGTACGTTTAGCAAACAGTGATTTATTAAAATTTGTATATTAAATATATGAGTGTGAACTTATAGGTGTATAAATTTGTTCTTTTTTCTTTTAAATTATTATAAGTCGACTGATGAGTGATATCGTCATAAAATAATACAAATGTTAGTTGAGAGAAAAATTTTGTATCAAGTCACATTATACCTCAATTGTTTATAACTTGTCCCTCTTTTAACTCATCCTTGCCTCTCCCATATTACTATTTCAACACTCACTTTCCTGATATACTAACTAATGTATATTATTAATTATTATTATTATTAGCT
Source organism: Cantharis lateralis (assembly GCA_963170105.1). NCBI lineage: Eukaryota > Metazoa > Arthropoda > Insecta > Coleoptera > Cantharidae > Cantharis > Cantharis lateralis. The sequence goes on from OY720629.1 coordinate 20,992,532, forward strand.
TGATAGTATTTTTATCACTTGCAAGCAATTAATATGATGATATATTGTTATTATAATATTGTAAAGGTCTGTCGACTATATTAAATAGTAATTGTTAATATTTGATGAGACCTGGTTTTAGTTAACGTCATTTATAAGAGTAGTACATTTCTAAATGGGTTAGTTAAACTTAATATACTTAGCGTGAATTTATGACATTAGATTAACAAATTATTGAAAATAATAATAATAATGTACCTATCATTATCTTTGACTATATGATAATGATTAAAATATGGATTTAAATGGGCTTTTATTCAATTCCTGCCTGCATTTTACATATGCATTTATTTCATGAATTTGTGTCAATGCAATAAATAAAATATAAATACTAAATTATTACTTACTTGTGTTATGTTATATATTATCAAAGTTTTTTTTTCTTTTTGAATTATCAAATAATCTCTTGCATTGACACTGTTCAAATAATCCTTTCAACTTTTCCCTAAATTTCAATAGTTTTCGTAAAAATTTGTGCATTTAGGAGTAGTTGAGTATATATATTCGTTTTAGTACATCTACTAAAATGTTTCTTGCAATTAACTTAATAATAATTACCTAGCTAAATAATTGTGCATGCTTGAAGGAAAGTCAATGGATCGTCGCTGGTAGATGGAATTTTATTTGTACTATAAAATAGTAATGGTGTAAAATTATTGTAGATGAATTACGGCATTAGTGTTTTATTTTTGAATTTGGATTAATTGGACTACTCTTACTTTGATGCTATTTCCAGGTCATTTCCCTTCTTATGAATGAAGATTCAATCAACGTAACGTAACAATTTTTGAATATATCTGAACATGGAAAGGCAAATACACTTGATTGTAATTATATTAAGAAAAATTGAGTATTTTAATAACGTTTTATTAATTTTTTTTATCTTAAAATAAAAGTTGAAAATTAAAAGTGCATTCCTGATTGACTTCCATATTATTTAGATACACATTTGACTTAAAATTTAGATATTCCAATTTATAAAATTCATATCCATGTTTTATCCCTTTCAAGTTCCATTTTCTTTGTGAACTTACAGAAAAGAGCCCTGAACCCAATCCAACTTTCCTTTATCGATCTACTACAGTGGTGAAAACTAAAACCAATGGTGCGTCTCTCGTAGGTGATTATACAGCAGCTGGAGGCGATTCATATACTGGTGGGCCTCAACGTGGAAGTAATTATGGCACGACACAGTCCTATCATCCTTACAGACGGTAAAGACCCCGGCACTGTGAATTTCATAGTATTGTAAATTTTTTTTTTATAATGTATGCAATAAGTGGCATTATTTTTTACAGTTCCAAATAGTTCTAAGATTGTATGGTATTAGTATCCAGCAGAAAGTATTCGTCATTGGTGAATCAATTTTTATTCATTTGATATTGATTTAGATAATATATTTATATATATTCCGAAAGCTTTTTAATGTCATGAGATATTTCAAGAATATAAATAATTCTTAATAATGTAATTAGAAATTAATTGTAGTATATCATATATTTTTTAAATTGTAGTAACACATTTGTGTAGATAGCCGTTTAGGTATGCTGTTTAGTAATAAAGTATGTAAGTTATATTTTAACCTGGTTTGTTTTTATTGTCGAGTATAATTTTATACTTTTGCAAATTAAATATCAATTATTTTGAACTTGAGCAGGTTGATTCGATCGATTGCTATAGTTGAATTGTAAGTCGCAGTGACATTTGGTTATCTTTGTCATATTTCGAAAAATGCAACTATTAGAAAGGAGACAGAAAACAAGAATATGTCGGTTTCACATTGATTTAACCCAGATATGCCAATTGTTATATGCGACTTAAAATAAATTTGACTATAATCATAATATTTTAATTAGGTTACATTGATGCCCGTTTGCACCACCTATACTTATAATTACAACCAATAGGAAAACGGAATATATGACGTTACCAATTTAAGGATGTATAGGAGACAAAAAACTAAAAGTCTGAGATCGATTAAAATTGGTACTCATGTCATCTGTGACTTTGTGGCCTAGCGAAAAAAAATTTCAGATCAATTCACTATAGCATTTCGTAGTTCTTGCAGTTTTAATTTAAGACTTATTATTTTCTTAAGATTCGTTAAAATCACATGTATGGTTTTCCTTGGTTGTCAACTATTAGGGAAAATCATTTTCTTTTTCATAAGAAAAACAACATTTTATCGAATACATTTGCTTAAAACATCGAGAAAAAAGTCAGGGTTTTTCCAAATTTTTTCTAGTTATAGTTTGTAAATAATAGAAGAAGTAGCAATATTTAATCACAGTTTACTACACTGTTTTTAAGAAATTAAATATAACTCGTTACAATGTTTGCCATTTTCATTAGTTATAATAAGTGAGGGAATTTCATTCCATTATGCTTATCGTTAATATTTAAGGCAGCAACAAATTATTTTAAAATGTGCACATTTCATAAAGGTGATCAATTAACACTAACAGCCATAATATGCGTAGTTAACTAAGTAGCTACTAAAGCTCTACTAGTATCTTAACAGGTAACCAAAAAAACCTTGTGCACTGCATAGTCGAGTTAAAAGGATACTATCTTTAGTGGAATCACTAAAATCCTTGGTAGGCTTTTAAGAATTTAGTGATGGTCTTGGGCATGTTTAAGACTATTTTAAGCTTAGTATTTTGTCAAAATCTAATTTAATTTCGTATTTAATTTATTGTTTTAATATGGTAAATTCTATAACATTTTTTTAAAGCGAAGCTTTTTAACGCAGGGTACCTAAAATTTAAAATAGCGAACGGGACGGAAAAGCAAACGGAAGTGACGTCAGCGACGACCTCATTGGCTGATTCATCCACATGCGAAAATGTTTAGGCTCTTCCGAGGGTCGTGGAAATTTGAAATTTTGGCAGGGGCCGTGGTCGAGGGCACATATAACACGAAAAATCGAAAAAGTTGGAAAAGTCACCCCCCGCCCCCGATGATCGGGTTTAAGCGATTTTTACGAATCCGCTCGCATCTCCCTTATTTTTCAACTTTTTTCGATTTTTTTTGATATTTGGAATCCTCGCGAGAAGGGCAATAATTTTGTCGCTGGATTTAAAAAAAAAATTCGGTTTTGACCTATATTTTTTGACCCAAACTTTTCGAAACTGTTTTTCCCTGCAGCTCCCTTAATAAACGTCGGATCTCCATTTGGAAAAAAACAATACGAAGAAAAAGATGAATCCAATGGAAAAGGTATCTTTCATTTTTTTCCTAAAATCAATACTTTGCCCGCGATGATCGTATATAAATTCTGGAATTTGCAACTTAATTTACGGGCAGATAATTTACTTGTAGTATGTATTAAAGTTGTTAAGAAGAGGGGTGGGGATAAGCTGTGGTGGGGACTCTGCCCTATGCTAAATAAATACATAAGATAATGTATTCACTGCCAACTACAAATAAACAAAATTTTAATAATTAAAATAATGAAAATATGTTTTTTTTAATTTTTTAATTTAAATTTTATTAATTTAAAAAATTTTGTCAAAAAACTTTTCTTGATAACTATCAAATCTAGATAGCTTTTGTGCTCTTTTTTAGAATAAAATCTTAATTTTCTCGGAAACTAAAAACAGGACTTTTTTAAAATTTGGTACACTTATTTGTAACACTTGCATAAATATTTTGGCAAATTTTTGTAATGATGACATTTCTGAATGTCGAAGTAATGACAAACCCGTATCTTGCATTTACCTCAATGCAAAAACGTAACTTTGACATTTTTTATCTCGATAACTAAGAAGAGATTAACTTCAAGCTTTGACAGAATTTTCTTTATTATACAAATAATATACTGTAAAATTTTCACGAACTTCTCATATACTGAAATTTCCTTCTTAACAACCTCAATATTGAGTAGTTGAATAGTTGACTACAAGTAATTGACTTTTTTTTTATTGATTATTATTATTATGAATTAATTGATATGACTTAGTAGTCGTACAGAAAGTATAGTCTGGAGCACGTTTGGAATTCTTAAATTTACAACGGACGCACATGTATGGATTAACGAGAACCCGACAATTAAACTATAAAATAAAAATAACCCCCCACCGTAGGAATTTTTTTAATACGCCACTGGTATAGAGAACGTAATAAGTTGCTCAAAGCATCTAAATCATCTGCTGACATAGGGTAAACTTGCCTAAATCGTACCTGCTAAGGAGAAACTGTCATAAATGTCTAAAAAATTAATGAAAAATATTAAATTTGCAGCAACTTTAATTAATGCGGCTAATATTTGAATATAATAAAATATAAAATAACTTATTTTGACATTACAAAAAGGAACAATTAAGAAATACAAAAATACGATTTAAGATGATAGCTCCTAAATCGTACTATACATTTCCGAATAACAATTTACTACCTTATCAAAATTATACTAATAATAATTGGATTTTATTTATACATAGCGTAAAAAGCTTCGCTTTTGTCGGGTGTCCCACGACACCTTTCGTTTTTTTTTTTTTTTAATTCTCAATTAATATTTATAATCTGCTCACATTTAAACAATAAGTAAATCGTTTGACCTATATATGACATGTTGAGGAAATTCCAGCGAATGTCCTCATTAAATTCAATTCAATACTTGAAGTACATATCAGTTGGCAAAAAGGATGCAGTAACTAGTTAAAAACGTGTAGCTAAGTCTGCGTTTCAATCTTCGGGTCTCATTAATATCATTAAACAAACTATTTGCCAGCTCGTTTGGGTGCGAGTTTATTCAGTCTTTATATTTGTCAATGTAGTTCTTAATTTCCTTATGGACAGTAGGAATTTGTAGATCACGATGGATTATCTCGTTTGATACGTACCATGGAGCTGCAACAATAGTACGAAGCATTTTATTTTGGAACCGTTGTAGAATTTCAATATTTGATAGACTCGCAGTTCCCCAGAGCTGGATACCATAAGTCCAGATTGGTTTTAATATTACTTTATAAATTAAAAGTTTATTCTCCAAGCTCAGTTGTGAGTTTTTGCCTATCATCCAGTACATTTGTCTAGATTTAATGCCAAGCTGCTTTCTTTTGTTAAATATGTGCTTTCTCCAAACAAGTCTTCTATCCAGGTGCATACCCAGATATTTGGTGTCTTCGGCCTGAGGCAAAACGCAATTATTCAGGGTTACTGGTGGGCAGGTAGCTCTTCTCATGGTAAATGTGACATGTGTGGACTTTGTTTCGTTAATCTTGACTCTCCATAGTTTGAACCACTCTTGAATTTTATTTAGGTGTTTTTGTAGATTGTTAGAAGCAGTTTCTGGATCATTGTGCGATGAGAGTAAGGCAGTATCATCAGCAAAGGTTCCTACCATTGTTGTCGTAGAAGTTGGAAGATCCGCAGTGTATAGTAGATACAAAATTGGGCCCCCAAGACACTGCCCTGCGGTACGCCTGAGTAGATTGGGTATATATCTGTGAATTCTTCACCGTATCTGACTAAGAATTGTCTATTGTGTAAATACGATTTCAGTAGTTGATAATAATTATGTGATAAGTTTGTTTTTAATTTGTAACATAAGCCATCATGCCACACCTTATCAAAGGCCTGGTTCACATCCAAAAATACCGCAGAGCAATATCTCTTACACTCCAGGTCATCACTAATATGTTTAGTTATTCTATGGACCTGTTCAATGGTGCCGTGTTGGCTTCTAAAACCGAACTGGTGGTTTGGTATAAGAGATTTTTCCTCGAGGATTGGCTTTAACCGTTTGAGGAGAAGTTTTTCGAAAATCTTTCCCAGCATTGATAATAGGCTTATCGGTCGATATGAGTTGACTTCTTCTGGCTTTTTTCCTGGTTTTTGTATGAGGATAATTTGTGCAACTTTCCATTGGTTAGGAAAGTATTGAAGTCTTAAATTTGCGTTGCAGATAAATGTGAGCATTTTTAGGCATTTCGGTGTTATCTCTTGTAGCACTTTACCAGTTACCAAGTCAAAGCCAGAGGTGCCTTCTTGGGATTAGTTTCATATAAAATTACTTGTTTGACTTCTTGAAGCTTGAAACTTTTTATAGGCAAGTCCATTTGAAATGGCGCGTCCAAATAGTTCAGTATATTTATGTCTTCTGATGGCGATGTAGCTGGAAATGGTTTGAACACGTCGGAGAGATGTTTAGCGAACGCATGTGCTTTGTCCTTATCGCTTCGAGCCCAATTACCGTGTTCGTTTCTGATTGGAGGTACTGCTTCTTGTGGATGTTTAAGGCGTCTTGAAGCCTTCCAGAGTGAGTAATCATTATCCTTGGTGCTCGATAGGCTTTGAAGATGTTCTTGAAAGGATTGGTTCTTAATTTGTAGGAGAAGCGCTTTAAGTTTTTTTGCGGCTTTGTTGTATTTAGTTTTGTTTTCCGGTGTTCTGGTGGTTTGCCATTCGTTTCGTAGCTTTCGTTTCTCAGAGATTTGTTGATAAACAGACTCTGGACACAATTCATTGATGTACGTTTCGTTTTGTTCAGGTGTAGCTTGCCATGCCGCACTTTGTATGGCTTTAGTTAGGTACTGAACTGCAGTCTCGAGGTCTACCTCTGATTTCAATGGCACATGTAATTCAATTTGTTGGTCTAACTTCATTCTGAACAAATCCCAGTTAGTCTTCTTATATTGTATAATGTTGGTTGTTTATGTTTTAGCAAGTTCTTTGAGTGCAGTGTTAGTAAGACAGGGGTATGGTCCGATGATAAATCCAGTGATGACTCGACTTTGCATTGTTTGATATTTATGCCTTTTATCATGTATAAATCAATTAAATCGGGCACTTCTGCTTGATCGCTTGGCCAATATGTTGAAAGGCTTGACATTCCATTGCTTATCATTGTTGCGTACAATTCTCTACCTTTAGTAGTTGTGCATCTGGAGCCCCAGTGAATATTCTTGGCGTTAAAATCCCCACCAGCGATAAACCTGAGATAATCATGCTGGTATTGCTCTAGTTCAAGATGTTTAATGTTCTTCCTGACGATTACTGCCGTGCCAGCGCATGCTTTTCCATTTGGGTGAAGAGTGCTGTAGGTAGATCAAAAAATTTGGAATTTTGAAATAACTTTTTGCTGTAAAATGGGTTTCCGAGATTAATAAGATACCGTCAAACGGGGTGAAGTCGATCGCAGGGGTGAAGTCGATCAAACCGGGATTTCCACTTGTTTTTGAGCATATGGCAACAACACATCACAAATCAGCTGATATTTATTCACGGTCGTGTGGCCAACAGACAACCAAACATTACACTGGTGAAGCAGGTTGATCTTGAAAGGTGAGTTTTCCAAAAATAATTAAACAGTAGGAAGCAAAATTTATCAATCAGTAAAATATGTGAAATCAAACATCTGCACAGCCGAACCTGTAAAAACTAGGCCCGTCCTAGGCCCTCTAGGTAATAAGGAATATCATCAAAAAAAGGTGTGCCCAATGTGATATGCTAATTTATTTTTTGTGTGGTTTCAATTTCAGCCATTAGGCCATTTTATTGACTAGAGTTGTCAGTAGTTTTAACATTGTACCCATTTGTTCCACTAACTGCTTCATCATGTTTTTTAGTTCTTTGATATCATCTGGTTGTTGTATTGGGATTGGTTGGTTTGTCTGGCTCGAATAGCTACTAAATTGGTTGTGTGCAGGTGGGCTTACTTGTTGTGCGTACGTTATTCGTTATAGCGATGCGGCTATTGGGTGTTATTTTGATTTCTGCTTGTATTTCTTCTGTCCCTCAAGGCTGGATACAAACGCTGTTGAAGTTGCTTGTGAACTAAGTATCCCCTATAGTTTGCAGGGTGCGCCTCTCCACAATTAACGCACTTGACCTCGGCATTTTTCTCTTTTCTTGTACAATCTTTTGTTAAGTGATCTTCTGTACATTTTCGACCACCTCTCGCATTGAAATCTTCATCAATTTAACAACCTGCTCCCATCCCAGACATCACACAATATCTATTAGCTATCCAATGGATATCCACTGTGGACATTCAATATAACCACTGGATATCAGCTGGATAACCTATAGATATCCAAATGTCCGTTCTATATTCAGGACATTGTAGATATACATAGGATATCCATACCTATATCCTATGCATATCAATTTATATATATCGCATGGATATACACAATGTCCTGGATATAGGGCGGACATTTGGATATCTATATGATGTCCAGTGGATATGATATAGGATAGGTTTGGAATAAATATAAATAGATTGTAGTAATAAAACTTTATTAACATTTTACATATGCAGACACAGAAATTTATACTTATAATAACAATTCATCGTCTTCTACGTTTTCCTTGTTCTTTCTGTAAAAAATATGATTATTGGAGATATATTTAAGATATAATATATTTATATATATTAGAGTATAAAGAAGTTAAATTAATCATTGACCGCTATAAATACTAAAAGAGGAAATAAATTTTATACATAGTACATAATATATTTATATTACTTTTAGATTACGTTTGTAAATGTGGAAATTAAAGAGTGTATCTACTATTTAACACGAAAAAACAAAACTTTCAATTACTTACTTATTGTTGTTTAATCTAGCCGAAGCATGCCTTAGCCAATTTTTTATTGCTGTTACAATATCCTGTTCTGTAAAGGTTTTATTAGTTCCATTTGGACTAAGTACTGCTGCTTCTGCAATGATAAGCAAAACACATCAGTGGCAGCAAAAACTACAAACAGATTACTTAAATCAGATAGGTACATCTACTAAACGTACTTTTAATACATACTTGAACTTCAACATTGTACTTGTACTTGGAAATGTAATTTGTACTTTCAACGAAATTGTACTTTAAGTACAAATTACAAATACAGTAAACTCTCGATATAGAAGAACGCACGGGAATGTAAACATTACACTGTTTCGCGGTTTTCTTCTATTTCGAGAGGTAACAGATATGCCTGCAAATAAGCAGCCGCACTGATATATAATTAAATGCAAGAATATTATTGTGTAACTTGCAGATTCGGCGTCGACTGAAATATAAACGCCTAGATTGTAAAAGATACGTTGTTTATATAATAAGTCTGGAGCGATACATTTCTACATGCTACAATAACGGTGGTCACGTGGTACGGATGCTACTGTTTCGAGTAACACTGTTTCGAGAGTTTACTGTACTTCGTTTTCGAGGACGTCCAAATACAAATACAACTACATCTCGGTCTCTGTAAAGAGACTATTCTGAACTTCGCCCTTTCTCATGAGTTGGCTTCTCATATAATATTATTCACGACTATTATAGTATTTGGAAACGTCGTAAAAACAAGCCCATTTAATTAATTATTATATTTGAGTTAATAATTCATCTATTGTTTTTCTTTTATTAGTACTGGTTGTGTAAACTGAAATAGTCAGTGTAACGTAGTATCTGTATTGTCATGTTTCAATTAACAGACCCCGTAATTAAGATTCTACATTTATAAAAAAAAACAAATAAAGTTTAAACTTTTCTTAATTAAATTTTGCTTTGGAAACTCAGGATTACTTTTGTTTGATTTTTATGATGATAATTTGTTTAGTTTCACATATTGTTTGAGTTTTATTAATAACGGAAGGCCCGGTTAATAGTTTGTTTTGCAACTTTTCTTCAGAATTTTAAAATTTAAAGGATGTTTTTGGTCCACGATCTTTGAATGAAAAGATAAACGCCAAATTTATCAAAGCGCCATGGTTTTATATTTTTTTTGTTAAATATTTTTAATCAAAATTAAAACATAATTAGTGGATTAACAATAAGTGGATACGTGTAATAATTTAAATAAGTGCGCCGCGCCGACTCAACCTAAGCTTTCCACCACTTCAGAATTCTAAACGAAATTTTTGCTTAACAATAAATGGAGGGAGAATGGTTTTTAAAAAGAACTCATTCTGGGCAAGGCCGTTGTTTCGATAAGTTCGAAATTTAAAGCCCAGAGTCACAGAGTTAAGATTGATAAATAATATTAAAAATTTAAATTAGTTTGATAAAATTTATGATTATATTAATTTCTTACCTGAAGAATGAAAATTCAGAGTAAGAGTGTTTTTTGTGAAATTGATAAGCAGAAGAAGAATTAAATTTATTCACCACGACAGGTGAAAACACTAAAGAAAAGTAAGAAACCAAGCAACAAAAAAATGAACAAGGAACAATAAAATTTTAAGAAGACATCAAAAACGAATAGGGTGAGAACAATTTTAAAAGCGCAAAACAATTAATTTTACGACCAGTGACCACGATAAAATTGATTATTTGATTTTGTATTATTTTGCCATCTAATTTGAAAATTAAGCTAGAAAGTTGGAATATTTACTTATAAATGCGTTTAATTTGCAAATTTGGTGATCTTTGTTTTATTTGGCAAACCGATGTTATGCGGTTTTAGATCAAAAACATCACAATTTTTACATCAATTTATAAACAACAACTTAATCAAACTGTGCCTTCTTTTGTAACATTTAAAATTTAGTATTCTGTGTGATTAAAATTACATTCGACATTTATAACTTGCTTAATTTTTTTATCATAAAATTTATCTTAAGGATCGCAAGCTTTATTTACAGAGATGGGTGTTCCAAAAGTAACAATTTAAGTTTTCTTTGTATAAGTTTAGCTTTTACACTTTTGAGCATCGCAGTATATGTACAATGTATTGCAGCAATTCATGAGAATAAAGACATTATTATTATTATTATTAGTTTAGTGCGCCAGTACAAAGTAGCACGCAGACGCAGTAACACACAAACCCTGCCGCACTGTGTCTGTTAAAGTGGATATACATAACACATTTTTAGATATCCACTGGATATCCAATACAAATCTATTTAAAAGATATTTTTATTTATTTCGACGAATAACTTCCAGGTAGCCCGTAGTGCAATATAATATGGTTCTTAAAAAATTTTTAAATTAATTTTACGTAATACAATTTCTTTGCATATCCACAAGAGATACCCCTTGGAGATCTATTAGATATCTATCATGGAGTGGACATTCAGTGGATATATGGATATCCTATGGATGTCTAATGGATATTGTGTGCTGTCTGGGATTCTACAGGGGTCTCACCCTGTGAAGTATTCAAAACAATGCTTACATTATTATCACCAGTCTTTGAGGTTAAGCACATGGAACAACACCACTTTCTCGACTGCCCATCATCAATCAACTTTCTATGTTCCTCGATGGAAATCTTCCCACAAGATATGTAGAACCACGCATTACACTGAAAACACTCAATCTTATCGTCGTAATTACGATCAATTGTCTTACTGCACACAACACACGTCAATCCACAGCCAGGCGCCATCTTTCAACATATTTCGGACTCGGTCCTTCCAGCTTACTCGTAACATGCGCCTATACGTCCACATCTCGAACGCCTCCAGTCTCTTCAAGGTGTTCTCTGTAAGAGTCCAGGACTCGACGCCGTATAGAAGGACGGAAAACACGAGCAGCCGAACTCGTAGCTGTACATTTATGTCGTGCCCGAGTTAAGTTGTTCACCCAAAAATTGTTTTAAAAAAATCAAATTTGGATGATAACATTTTATTGTAATACCAAGTAGCGATTTTAGCATACGAAAACATACTACAACTTACTTATATGTATATTTAGTGCAGGCAAATTAAATTTAGAGTACCGTAAAACGGGGATATATGGAACATGGAACGATTTTTCAACGTTTTGTTGAATTGCGAAAGCATTATCAGAGCTACTGCAACGGCAAAAATAAATTTCAAAGAGGATAGATTCAGCATCATATTTCATGACCAATAATGATCTGATCAATGACCGTTTTCTTTTTTTTTCTTTTTTTGTTGTTCCATATAACCCGGAGGGTCGGGGTTATATGGAACGATTGTAGGTGATTTTTTAAATGTGCACTGCATTGCAGATTCGGTTTAGATTGTCAGCAATTTGGGTTTATATGGCCCAATGGACATCAAAAAATAATACGGCGCTTTTACCGAGCATTTTTTATGATAAATAAGGCGTCAGGAATTAATTTGCGACAAGTATTTATATAGTTCCATATTAGAATTCATTATTGGATAATATTTATTTTTATTCGTAAAAAGAGGACGAACATAAGAAAAGGGATAAATACTCCCATAAAAACAGCTTCCAAAGTATATAAAAAAAAAGTTGACAAAACGCTTAAAAATTAAAAAAATAACCATAAAAAGGGACAAACGCTCCCATAAAAACACGTTCATATCTCTGTTCCATATAACCCTGGAAAATCATAATTTTCAATATTTCAGTGATTTTGGAAAAACCCGTGCTTGTTTCGAAACTATATATATTTGTTGAGGTTATTATGGAACTTTTTTCTCATAGAACTAATGCTCTGAATACAACAGCTTCCTCGCTACATATGAAACACCTTGAGGTTTTGAAAAATGCTAAAGAAGCAATGATTTTCATTATTTTTTTTTTAAATTACATACAATGTTTCGCAGCGATCGTTCCGGACCTTTGTACTGGCACTTATCAAGTGACACTAGAAATTTTTGTCTTTGTGGTGGGTTCACCCTGTACGTCAAATTAGTTTTTTCAATTTTTGAGCGTGTTGTTAAATAGGAACTACTATTTTTTATTATTGCATCAAAAAGTAAATGTAATAACAAAAAAAAATAAGCACCGAAAGAACTGTACGATGATTTTTCACCACAGAAATTATTTTTGAAATAAAACAGTTTTTCACTGAGAAACTGAATATCTCAAAACCTTTTAGATTTTTATATGTAAAAAAATTTGTGCTTATTTAAAACATAAGGAAGCATGCTTTCACAAAATTTCATCAAAATTGAATTATTTTTGCAAAAATAAAAAAGAAAAAACAAAAATAGTACATTATGCACCAAGGGAATAAAGTGATCCTTTTTTGGCCTGAGGGTAAAGGTTGTTTGCCCTCGGCTACGCCTCGTGCCAAAAAAGGATCACTTTATTCCCTTGGTGCATAATGTACTATTTACGTTTTTCACGGAAATCTTGAGGTCATAGTAAAAAATGATTCTTACGGAAGTTGTAGATTTTTATATGATCTACAACTTCTCTGTAGAACATATTTTGATAGAAAGTCAAGTTTCGCAGAAAAACGCAATAATATACTTTGCACACCCTTTCAACCCCCTCAAATTAACCCTATACCACCCTCGGACTTGCATTTTATTTTTTTACGTTCATTATAAGCCCCTTTACCATTTCCAATGATAAAAATGCAGTCTACAATTAATAATGGTTTCGGCTCCTAAATCAGCTAATTTGCCTGCACTAATTACTAACATACTATTATCAAAACTACGAAAGAAAAGCCCTGCGTCATTGTTTTCTGAACTTAGAAAAAACAAGATATATAATTTTCGTATATCGTTTACCGTAAATGGGACAAAGATAGAAAATAATGAGTTGTCTTACAGACAAAAGCTGTGAATTTGACTAACGTAGTATGTGGATATTTCTTTTGTTAATAATGTTTGGTTAATGTTTTGACATTTGACATGTTGCAAGTTTGAATTATTTTGTAAATATAACAATTTTGAACTTTATAATTAAAATTAGTTCTTTTAAAAACTTCAAAATGTCAGTGAAAGGTAAAACTTTACGTTCTCAAGTACAATAGTTTGTTTTTACTTGAATAAATATTTTGTGGTTATAACCTAAAACTTATATTATTTGACTTTGACAGATAGAACGCAGAAAATTATGTGGTGGGGGTTAAATATATGGAAAAGACATTGGGTGCATTTAGCAAGCAACTATGTTGAGTATGATGACATTCAGCTATTTACATTTCGCTAAACGGTAAGCTTGCAGTCAACTTAATACATTAAACGTGAAGTAAAAGTGTGAGGTTAAGTTGTGTATATTTTATATCGGGATATTATATATCCTGCCATCATCGCGTTACTGAAGATCATTAATAAAACTAAACTAAACCCCGAAATACTCGACACAACGTAACAACATAAACAGAACATAATTTTTAGGTTAAGCGATGGGTAGGAAGGGTCACGTGTTAAATTCATCATTAGTTGAACAACTCAGCGTAAAATTTTTGCGCTGAGGTGTTTACTCAACAGTTGTAAGTATTTTTTTAAACTAGGAATATGTTTTGATATGTTAATTAATTTATAAAAACTTCGAATGGGCGGCAAAAGTGGAGACCGCACCGGGCGACAAATGTTCTAGGTACGCCACTGATTCATACTCTCATTATTAATGACGCAGGGCTTTCCTTATGTTTTATACGGTTTTTTATATTATCAGAAATGCTTATCCTAATTAGTTTTTACAAATATCAGCATTAAACTAAAGAAGTTGTTTTTGCTAGTGACGTTCCCAAGTTTCAGGTGGAGTCCTGGGAATGTTCTTGCAGATGTGGATGGTTTCACATAACACCTCCCTGCCGAAAACCAAAATTACGGTGCCGTTAATTTTGTAGACCGACTTGGTCGATTGATCGGCCACCCTGATTGGTTGGTATCCTTTTCCTTTTCGGGATTACTTTAGCTAGAACAAAATATATTATACAAATTGTTATTATCAGATATTCGCGTTTTACAAAATGTGAAGCGCCACGTAGTGTCCTTAGCGGTAACTAGCATAAGCGGTATTCGGCGTTTTTTCGCTTTGAGTGTGTACTAAGTTTTTAGTGTTTTTTTTAAGCAATATGGATTAAATCCTGAAAAGTAAATGTAGTAGTATGAATTGAAGTGTTTACGGGTGTCATAGCAAGTCTGGTCATTGAATAAATTATGAATTAAGTGTATTTCAGTCTTTTTTTAAGTGTTTCTATATATAATTACCATTAACTATCATTTAAATTACAAAATTAACTAATGTAAACCAAATTGATTTAAAACACAAGATTTCCAATGTAAATAACGCAAACTACAATATTTATGTACCTTTACAATAGCCGTTAATACCGCATAAGTCGGACATATTGTTTTAGTAGAGCGCCACCTATCGGTAGTGTAAAATGCGAATAAAATAATGGTCCATCCACTGGTTCGGTGAAAGTAAACTGAAGTTGGAGTTTTATCGATTTCTTCATTGATTTGGTGTAATCTGATATCCCTTAATTTTAACTCGTCCAAATTGATTGATTCCAGTTGAATAGGTTGGAAATTATTTTTATCGGAAAACATAGACGCTAAAGCTATCCTTTCCGAATATGTTCTAGGATGACAAAGCGAGGCATTCTCTGGTCACTAACAAATCGACTAGTAATGTGTTTTCATTACTGGTCGATTCTGTCACATCTGCATGTCATGTCAGTTTTATTATAAAATGCTATTAAAAAAATATCGTCACTTCTGCCGCAATACCTCCAATCATCAGCACACCAAATTTTATCTGAATCGGTTATACATTCCCGGAGATATGATGTCATTATCATTTTTTTTTATTTTTTTTATTGTGGTAGTCCTGGCAAAGATTTCTCTGCCAAAACCTTATTTTCACCACTAGAGCCTACAAGATACACGTCCAAAAAGTTTGAATGCCATCGACGTAGAAATGCCGAAAAAAATCGAGGGACAAGGACTTTTTTTAAGTATTCGCAAAAAAAATTAATTATTTTTTTTTATATTGCATTCCTGATTTTTATCAAAAGGTTCCATATGCGGTGAAGTCCTTTGAGGGCAATGTTCCTACATACCAAATTTGGTTGAGATCCCTTCAGTACTTCATGGGTTATTTACTTTTGAAGTTTTAACTTTGACAGCTTGTAATTTTTGACAGATGACAGATAGAAAATTAATTTCACCCATTCTGTATAAAGCTTTTCAAGGTCTTTAAAATAACCTATCACAAGACAAAATCGCTTTTAAAAATCTTGTATCATTTTCTTGTAGTGGCACTCCTGATTGACAGATCGCGCGACGAAAACCTTATTTTCATTTTTCTACCGTAAACCCTACCACTATACCAAATTTGGTCCTGATTGGTTGGATGGTTCACGAATAAATCGAGGGACAAAATCTGGTGACCGACCGACAGACCGACAAAGAAATTTATTTTTTATTTTTTGCAAATCTTTACGTTTCTGGACACGGTGATCTCGAAAATGTAAAAAAAAAAATTGAAATTTTTTTTCGATTACCATACCTCCAATTTTTTGATTGATTGATTGGAGGTAAAAAGTTTGACCCGCGTGAGATTCGAACTCACAATCCTCTAATGATAATAATGTTTAGATTAAAAGAATCTTTATTAAATTAAACATTACAATAATATTTGTTCGACCAATGGGCGCTGACAAGAGTGCCGTTTGGTCTTACATTTCACTTTGCTTACAAATTTAGGAGCCCCTCGTGGTGACACATATCTCCAGATTAATTTCCGGTAACCTGATTGGTTGTATAATAATTTATAACAATTTTCGATCAACTCGGTATTTTAGAATTGGAATTTGTCGATATGTTTTGTTGGAAAAGCTTGAAAAACCAACTTTCAGGAATGCGGTGATAAATAACAATAACAATAACAAAATAAACAATTAAAACTTAACAGATTGATAGGAAAAGAAAACAAGTAAGAAAAGGAAAGAGAAAAAGAAAAAGAAAAGAGAAAAATGTTGTTAGCGTAAGAAAATTTATGGAAGCTACCGGGTTTCACTCGCGTTCGTCTCATTCCACCTATTTTGTAATTTTTAAATAATTTTTTATTCTAATTAATTAAATAAATTTATGAAAATTTAAAATAAAATTTCTTTTGTCTGCACAAAAAAGTCGGCAACTCGAATAATTCTATTTACAAAACAAATTACATTTATTCTAGCAGAGAAAATAATGTGTTCAGCATAGTTTACAATAAGTGAAAATTTCTTGCAGTCGATAATAATTTATTATTTTGCAGTCGACACCTAAATATAAATGTTCGCTTACGCACCTCCGTGAAGTTGGCCTCCCATCTATAAAATTTTGATATAAAAAAATATGGAATCGTTAGGTCATCGTTAGGTCTTGAAAGGTCACTAGATTTTAACGTTAGGTCACTTCTAGTTTTTTCAATAAAAATTATTGAATTTTTTGAAAATTTTCTTGGTAAGTTGGCATCCCCATCACACGTTTTCGATGAAATAAAAATAGAAACCGATAGGAAATCGACTGCTGAGGATTGGTCACGTATAATTATCGTTAGGTCATCATTAATTTGATTGCAATAAATAAATTAAAGTTCGAATTTCCTATTGCGCTTGCGCATAACCCAAACATTCTTATTCAATTTTTAGAAAGTTTTCTTGGTAAGTTAGAATCTCATTTGCACGTTTTCGATGAAATAAAAATAGAAGCCGATAGGAAATCGACTGCTGAGGATTGGTCACGAATAATTATCGTTAGGTCGACATTAATTTATTTTGCAATAAATGATTAAAGTTCGAATTTTTATTTAAAGTTGGTGTTGGGGTGCGTTCTTGCTTGCACTTTTGTGTATAAAGATCGGTTCAAAAGCTGACAAAACTCGGAACTCGAACGCAGCCACAGAGCATTATCAAATCCATAGATGATAGAGATAGTATAGATATTCAACTCTAGGCGAGGGACGTCGTACCACCATCCGTGCGGGGGGGATAGTTTATACCATCGTCCAGGGATGGCGCTGTTGCAAATAAAAAATTTAATTTTAAATTTAAAAAAAGATTTAGAGTGCTAATTAAATATTACCGTATCCACGTGTATCTATTGATTATTATTTGTTATTATTAATTATTGTTTCCTTTGTTACTTATTAATTTTCTTGTGTGAATTATTAACTTATAACGATGGTTTGCAGATGTGTTGTTAAAGGTTGTTTCCTCGAGTGGAATTGTGAAAACACATTTTCCTAAAAATTTAGAGGTATGTACATTGATATTACTTTATAAATGTCATTCTTTTAAAACTATTTGTCAACTATTTTTAATAAATTTTTCTTCATTTAAGATTTTCAAGAAATGGACTGCTGCAGTTCAAAAAGATATTATATATGAGAAGAGGAGGAATTACGTTGTTTGTGATGTTCATTGCAGCGATGATAGCACATTTTTGGCCGATGCTAATAACAGAAGTAGTAATTTAAAAGTAGATGCAGTACCCACCCTTTTTTTGAATTCTTCAGGTATTGGGATCCGTCAAATGAGCATATGACATCTGGTGGTAAAATATGTTATTAGGTTAAGGGAAAAAAAATAAACATGTATATAATAGTAACTTCATTGTGAATTGTTAAGTTTTATATTATTTATTATATTATGTCAGCCTATAATTTATACTTTATATTTATCATTATTTATCAATTTAAAAATTACACGATTGCACGTAAAACTCTATCCCGTATTTGAAATTTTCCCTTAAGTCCGCCATATTTTCTAAGCTCCTCCCATTTGACGGATCCCAATAGTATTACTTTTATATAAGTATTAAATAAATAATAAATTTTATGTATGGAAAATTCAATTTATTAATTTAATTTTTATAGAAGTTATTACCAAAGTAATCGCTGGTTCCTCTCGTGACGTTATTGTTGCTAATCCTAACAATATTGTTTTTGATTCATGTAATATTGTTCCTGATCCTGATAATATTATTCCCGAGACCAGGGACACCAATACCATGTACTACTCAAATAAAAAGTAAGTTTTATAACAATTATTATAGGAGACTTTATAACCTTAACTCTGTAAGCGACTTACTCATTTCTCCATGCTTGGTTGTAAAGGTTTTTGTTAAAACAATTTGATAACGAATTAATATATTGTTTTTTAGGAACTACTCTTCTCAGACAAAAGGAACATTAGAAGGGCCATTAATTTTACTGAATATTCGAAGTTACTATAAATTTTCAAAAACTAGGTCAGCTAAATTAAAAATTAAGAAGGATAAGCAACTTATTCCATAACTACATTATATCGACACCTGATATGAATAACATTGTAACTCATTTTGATTAGTTTTCATGACAGCAGTTTAAGGTTTAATTTCTTTTAGAAATTTAAATTTATTATAATTAAAAATAAAATTTATTTCTTAATAAACAGAATTAATAATAACTGGTGTTTTTGTTTTTAGATTTCGTGGGTAGGGTGGGGATAGTTGTAAATATTAGTGTAAATTTTCCTGGTTATAATTTAATAAAAAAATTAAACTGGGAAAATATGCACTAATATTCACAACTAATTCAAAATCTTCAATTCATATTTTATTATACAACATTTGAATTTCCGCCGATTTTATCGCGCGATTAGCAGCGCTGTTGGTGATGATGGTATGAACTATTACTTGGTCACAAAAATAGGTGGGAGTTGAGTATCTATACTATCTCTCTCATCTATGATCAAATCTGTGACGTTTGGAACTTTAATTTATTTATTGCAAGCAAATTAATGACGACCTAACGATAATTATACGTGACCAATCCTCAGCAGTCCATTTCCTATCGGTTTCTATTTTTATTTCATCGAAAACGTGCAAATGAGATGCTAACTTACCAAGAAAATTTTCCAAAAATTGAAGAATATTTGCATTATGCGCAAGCGCAATAAGAAATTCGAACTTTAATTTATTTATTGCAAGCAAATTAATGACGACCTAACGATAATTATACGTGACCAATCCTCAGCAGTCGATTTCCTATCGGCTTCTATTTTCATTTCATCGAAATCGTGCAAATGAGATTCTAACTTACCAAGAAAATTTTCTAAAAATTGAATAAGAATGTTTGAGTTATGCGCAAGTGCAATAGGAAATTCGAACTTTAATTTATTTATTGCAATCAAATTAATGACGACCTAACGATAATTATACGTGACCAATTCTCAGCAGTCGATTTCCTATCGGCTTCTATTTTTATTTCATCGAAAACGTGCAAATGAGATTCTAACTTACCAAGAAAATTTTCTAAAAATTGAATAAGAATGTTTGGGTTATGCGCAAGCGCAATAGGAAATTCGAACTTTAATTTATTTATTACAATCAAATTAATGATGACCTAACGAAAATTATACGTGACCAATCTTCAGCAGTCGATTTACTATCGGTTTCTATTTTTATTTCATCGAAAACGTGTGATGGGGATGCCAACTTACCAAGAAAATTTTCAAAAAATTAAATAATTTTTATTGAAAAAACTAGAAGTGACCTAACGTTAAAATCTAGTGACCTTTCAAGACCTAACGATGACCTAACGATTCCATATTTTTTTATATCAAAATTTTATAGATGGGAGGCCAACTTCACGGAGGTCGCTTACGCTCGCTTTTTAATATTGCTGCGCGCCCAATAACGGATAATTTTCGAGGCTCGGCCAGTAATATACTAATTTTGCGTTGGATTGGATTCCATTAGTAGTTTTGGTACTTCAATAATGTTAGTTATTTGTCTTGATTCTTGGCTTTTAATTAAATTTGACTTGATTTTTACATTACATTTTCCAGAAATTGATATAAGATACGTTCCATTTAGTGAGATTGAGGTGGATTTTGCGTCGCATTCTTGTCTAACGATTTCTTCCTGTTTCGTGATAACAAGCCATTGATTTTTCGAAATAGGTTGTATTTTGGTATTTTTAATGTCCAAAAATTCATGACGACAATTTTTGTAATTTTATGTGAATTGAACGAGATGGACTTCACATGGCGAATTGTCTTCAATTGGGTTGGTTTCGAATTCACATATGTATTGATTGAAATTGATTTCGATGCACTCTTGGTTATTCAAGGCATAGTTTTGCTCATTATATAAGAGGAATTTTGCTTGTGCTACAATTGTCGAATAAACGGAATTTTTTTGGATTGGGCATGAGTATAAATGATAATAGTTGTAATCGATAAGTTCGACAATTGGGATTTCCCAGTTAACATGGTTACGTCAAAACACGTCAAAATCACGTTGATTTCTGGTCATGTTTCGTCGAGGACGTCAAATGGCTAAATACTGACGTTAGTGTGACGTTGTTTTATTACCTATTTTTGACGTCGGAAGAGTAACGTCATTTCAATGTAATTTTGACGTTGTTTTTTTCTAAAGAAACTTTACATCAAATATTCATATGTATTTTATGTTAGCTTATATTCTGTTATTTAAATAGGTAGTATATACATTTTTAACTTTTTGAAATGTATCATGCAATAAAAATTACATGTTGAATAAGTTAATTTATTGTTCTGATTCTATTGTTAATTACTATTGTTTATAATTAACTTGTTCAATTTTTAATTATTGCATAACATTTTGTTACAATAAATAATAGTTTGATTATGCAACTATTAACAATACCATAAGTTTTTATTAATAATAGCTTTTAGTGCATTCTTAACATGCCAGTTGAAAAAATGAAAATGTAGTTTATAAAATTAATTTTTGTCCGCATAATAATATTATGTACTTATGTTTATCTCGGTAAGCGAATAAAAGTAAATTCGCTACTTCCAGATATTTTATCTCGTCAGAATTCGTTACTTGTTCATGCTATAATGTTGATTACATGCAGGATGCAGGTGGCATTATTGGATGCAGTATGCAGATGATTATAATTTGTGATTGTAGTAGTTTGTCATCCGTGCTGTTAACAGTGTGTTAGTTTGAATCCAATTTTTAATATAATAATTAGGTAAGGTTCTTTTATAATACTCATTATATTTTTTTATATTCACTTGTTACATGGAGCATTCCCGTTCTTTAATTTAGCAAGTTTATCTTTTTGTATTTTCATCATTCAAGTTTTTTTTGTTCTTATCTATTTAAATAGAATGCTCAATGTTTTGTATCTATAGAAATGAACTTAGAAATTACAGTTAGTGGGTACCGAAACCATAGACTTCAATAAACTGAACTGTTTTTTGTCAATTATATAGATTTTACCAGAGGATTTTACCAAGCAAAAATCAGTAATGGCATTCGTAGGAGTCGAGTTTGATTCCAAAGTAGGTGGTGGCATGGCCATTGTCAACAAGTTGTGGTTGACACCAAGAAAAGAAGAGGTGCATTGGCCACCCTTTAAAAAGCAAGACCTTTATAATAAAGCTTTGATAAAAGGGCAATTACCAGAGAAGGATTGGACATTATATGCAATAACTAAATGCTTTTTTGCAGATGGTATGCATTGTTTATTTTGCACGTTTTTGATGAAATTCATAATCATCAACACGTTCTTAATAAGTTAATAAATGAAGGGTCCAGTGGAAAAACGATGATGTTCCATTTATTAAAAAGTTTAGAAAAACAAAATTTCAAGTTTTAGAACTCCTCTAAAACTCATTAGAACTCCAACCCGCTAAAATGTCGATTTCGGAAAAAATGGAATCTCATCGTCTTTCTACTGGATCCTTGAAATGTTTTCAGTAAAACAATTTTCATAAAAGTTTTAGTTTGTAAACAAAAAATATCGATTCGGGAGTTTTTTTTACTTTTAAAAAGTATCATAATTTAATTTATTGCATCATATTCTTTCGAGAAATAATATGGGAGACACGACGGGATGCTGAGTTAACAAAAGATAATATTATTTATAGGTATCCGGATAGGTACATACATAAAGAGTATTATAAGAAAGCGTATTAAGTAAATTAAGCTGTTTTTATTTAAGCTGAAATTTTATTAAAAATTGTTTTGATTAATTGTGAAAATTATGCATAATTATACAATATTATACACAGTTATTCGAAAAAGTCCTCAGACACTCTTATGTTACCAATGTAAATTGAACATTTTGAAGCCGTTTTGTGTCATATTAAAATGATATTTTTTGTTATAAATTTCATTGTCTTCAATTTTGTTTATATACTACATTTTTCTATTTTGTCTCACCGTTACCGACTTACAGTGACTTAAACAGTACTCGGTATAAAAATACAAAAGATATTTTCATCTACAGTGGCTTGATGAAAGCCATGAAGCTATGAAATTTGCAACAAAAAATTTCCAAAAAGTTTTGCTGTACAATCGATTTTAAAATGAAAAAAAAACGGCTTCAAAATTCTGACATGTTCCAGATGTAATTACAATTAATATTTTTGCAGATGCGGTTAAATTACATTCCCCCAACGCAACTGAAAAAGAAATAGAAGACGCTGTCAAGGAGTGGCTGAAGCATGCACCACAAAGATTGAATAATAAAAAGTCGGAAAATTTCAATCTTACATTATAAGATATTTTTTGCTTTTCTTTTTTTTTTACTTATTTTAAGATATTTTTTTGCAAATCTGGTGGGTTCATAATACGGTAGTCAAATGTCTTCTATTTCCAGTTAAAGACTTTTTTATATCATATCCTTTAATTCATTCTGTTTAATTTTACTTAGTTTTAGTTTTTTAAATACCTTGAACAATTATTATTTTAATTTTGCTTTATTTAATAGAATTTTTTTATAAAACTAAATTTTTTTATTGAAAGTTTAAAACCGGTAATTCTGCTAATGTAACATTGATGGATTTTAGGCAATTGTTTAATAATAATTGGATATTTCCAACAAATAAAACAAACAATATCCATTAATTTGATAGTAGCAGCATTATCCATTTCCTTAATATTTTCAGATAATTACCTGTGCATAATGGGAAGGTTAGCTACTATGATAATTTAAAATCCTAGGTAGCCCGCAGTTGGGTGCCACCTAAAAGTTAAAATTATACTAGTAGAAATTTCTGGTTGTGAATTAATAAGCTGGATATATTACGTCACTGGTAAGTATAATAATTCGTCAATGGGACGTATAAAATTACGTCCACAGGACGTCTGAAATTACGTCCACAAGATGTCTAAAATTACGTGTTTATGACGTCCATTATTGTTTTAGAAGACGTTCATGGGACGTCTTTGGTGACGTCCTAAAATGACGTCCCTGGGCTGTGACATTAACCCGTAACTTTTACGTCACCGGTACGACATTTCTTTGGTCATATGACGTAATTACTGACCAATTATCAACGACAATATGACGTAACCATGTCAACTGGGTTCTAGGATAAAATGTATTTTGGAATTTTGAATAAACCTTTTGATATGAGTTTTTGAAATTCTGGGTAATTTTCTTTTTCTAAAGATATTGGAAATTTTGTTGTTGTTAACGTTGTTTTTATCTCTAGCAGTTCTTCAATCAATTCATCAGGCGATAAGATCGATTGGTGCATGACTTTCATTCCGCCAAAGGTTATTGTTTCTTCCAATTCTTCTAAGATGTCCTTGATACTATTGAGTGCTGTTATTTATTGCATCTTCGCTGTCGAGATTTCCTGTTACAAATTTAATAAGTGAACCTAGTCCGTTAATAAGACCCCATCTTTGTCTTTTCGACGGTGCTGGATCCAAAGCGTCAAATTTTTCCTTAATTTGTTTTATAATATATTCCAAAAGTTTATGAAAATTTTCCATTTCTCTAAAATAATCCTTACCGTTTTCATGCTTCCTATATGCTGACGTTATTAATTTAAAGTTATTTACTAAGTTATCATATTCTATTCTAATTGGTTCTAAATCTATTGTCTTAATTAAGGTCCAGTAACTGATTTTGTTACTAGCAATTCCCAAATAAACTGGAAGAATTCCGGGATTTTCTTTTAGATCCTTGATGTCGATGGTTGCAGAATATCGTCCTGAACAGCATCTGTAACAACAGGTCTTCTTAATAACCTTAGATGAACTTTTTGTACTTGATTGTTTTTTATAAATTCTACGGTGTTATCTTCAAAAATTCTTCGTATCACGTAAGGTCCTTCAAACTTTTCTTTAGTTTTTCCTCTGATATTACTGGTTATTTTTACGTACACGGTTTGTCCAGTTTTGAAAGGGTGTGGTTTCGTTGGGTTTCGAGTTCTTGCTATTGTTTCTTTTGCTGTGTGCATTTTTTCCTTTACAGTTCCGTAAATTAAATTTAACTTATTTATATGGTCATTTACGTATTCTTTATAAAATCTAGTGTCTAAAAATATGTCGAATGGGTCTCGAGAATTTGTGTGTCCTAAAGTTAATTCAAGGGGTGTGTAGTAGCTGGTGGATGCATGAATTGAATTATTATATATGCGATAAAAGCATATCTTATTAAAATTTTGATGTTTGTTTTCTTATCCTGTGATCTCAAAATTCTTAAATGTTCAATAATGGTGGAATGCATTCTCTCGACGATTCCGTTTGAGGGTGGATTTCGTGGTGTAATAAAATGAACTTGAACTTTATGCAATTTCAATAATTCTTGCACTGTGTCGGTTTTTATTTCGGTGCCATTGTCAGTGACAATGGATTCTGGTACTCCATAAAATGCGAAATAATCTATTAGTCATTGGCTACATCCGTTGCGTTCTTACTAGTTATGTAGATTGCTTGTCCTAATTTTGAAAATGAGTCAATAACAGTCAAAAAGTTTTGTCCTTCAATAGAAAATGTGTCGATATGAACTTTTTGGAATGGTTTTTGTGGTGTGTCAGTAATCATAATAGGTATTTTTGTGTGGGGTGTCTTTCATATTTGGTCCTTTTGCAAATTTCACATTCATTGATAAAATTTTGTAAGTCTTGGTATATAGTTTCCTAATAGTATTTACGTTTTATTGCAGTTGTTGTTTGCGTAATACCTCGGTGATTTGTTTTCCCTTCATGATGTAATTTGATCACATTTGTTTGTTCATCTTTATCTGAAATTATTTGTAATCTTTCTGTGCACCTGATCAATTTAGGTCCATTATTCGTGAAATATTTTGTATAAACTACACAAAAACGTTTATAAGTGTCTTCTTTATCAAACCATAGAAAATACTTTTGCTTTGCCATGGTGTGTTCTTTGAGAAAATCTAAAATTTCATTTTCTTTACTCAATTTTGAAATGTTAACGTATTTAATAGTTTTGTTTTCCAATTTAGTCGTTTTTACCGTGAGTTCGCCTTGGTGGATAGTTTTAAATATAAATTGTTGTTTTTTGTCATCTATTGCTTCTTTAGAATTGGTATAACCTCTCTTGGTTCGTCGTTTAATCCAGAGTAGACTGTTAGATCTTCGTTTTCATCTTGGATTATATTGTCCGCTGGGTTTACATCACTTTGTTTGCTGCTTCTTGCATTATTGACCGGATATTTTCAGGTGTAGGTGAAGGCATTTCTGATGCTTCGAGCTCCGAATAAAGATTGGGCACATTTACGATCATGGATACACTGTCGCTGTCGTTTCCATCCTCTTCCATTGCATTAATTTGAATTCGTGATAATGCATCGGCGTTGGTGTTTAATTTTCCCTTTTTGTAAATGATCTTGTAATCGTACTCCTCTAATCGAAGTTTTCATCTTGCCAATTTCGAATTTGGTTCCTTTAAATTCATTAGCCATACCAACGGACGGTGGTCGGTGTAAATTGAAAACCTTCTTCCGTATAAATATGGTCGAAAATATTTTGTTGCGTATACTATGCTCAAAAGTTCTTTTTCGATGGTGGAATACTTTTGTTCTGTTTCGCTCAATGTCCTTGAGGCATATGCAATTGGTCGGTCGCTTCCTACAATGCTTTGCGATAATACAGCTCCAAGTGCTACATTAGATGCATCGGTAGTCAAAATAAATTCTTTGTCGAAATCTGGATATTGAAGTATTGGGTCATTCATTAAAATTTGTTTGCTGTTCTCAAATGCGTTAATAAATTCTTGATCGTGTTCAATTTTTGCACCTTTCTTCAAACATTTTGTCAACGGTTTAGTCAATTTTGCAAAATCTTTAATGAATTTTCTATAATACCCTAATCCCTAATAGTCCTAAATAGCTTTCAATTTTTTTTGTGGTTTTTGGTAACGGGAAATTCTTTACTGCCTTGACTTTATCTGGGTTAGGTTTCACTCCGTTTCGTGTAATAATATGACCTAAATATGATACTTCCTTTTGTAAAAATGAACATTTTTCTAACTGAACCTTGAAATTTGACTTCCGTAATCGATCGAAAACAGCTTTTAATTTTTCTATATGTTCTTGTAAAGATGTTGAGAATACGATTATATCATCCAGGTAGACCAATAACATTTCGTTTTGGATTCCTCGCATTATATTGTCCATGACGCGTTGAAAGGTGGAGGGCGCATTTTTTAACCCGAAACTCATCCTTTTGAATTCATAATGCCCTCGTTGTGTACTGAAAGCTGTTTTAGCTGTGTCTTGAGGATCCATTTCAACCTGATGGTAATCTGATGCCAAATCGAGCGTAGTGAAATATTGGCTGCGTCCTAATTTGTCTAAAATATCATTAATGTTGGGTATAGGGTATTTATCGGCGATCGATTTATCATTAAGTTTTCGATAATCCACTACCATTCTCCATTGCATCTTTCCGTTTGCATCTCTTTTTACAAGATGGACTGGTGAACTCCATGGGGAGTTTGATTCTTGAATTATATCTTGATTTAGCATTTCGTTAACTTGTCTATCTACTTGTCTGCGTTTGGAGAGGTGGTTGTCGATAAGCTTTTGTGTAAATAGGTACTTCGTCCGTTAAATGAATTTGGTGTTTAATTTGGTTGGTGAAACTTAATGGAATATTTTCGTGATGAAAATATCTTTATATTCAAAACAAAGTTGTTTGATAAACGTTTTTCTTCTGAGTTCATGTGATCTATATTAATTTTTTTAATAGGGTAAGTATAGCCGGATAAGATGGTGAAAAGTGCCCTTGCACCAATTGAAACATGTAAAGCGGCATTCGATAGAGCATCAAAAAGTACCATTTCAATGCAAGTTTAAATATCCTAGCCCTATTATTAGGGTAGTAATATACAATTAACGATTTTTGGTTTTCTAACCATAACTTTTTTTTATTTCATAGAAAATTATGAAAAAAATTGGGAAGATTATAGATAATATAATAAGTTTTTGTAAACTTTTTCATAATTTTTGTGCTACATTTAGGGCTTTAAAAAATTTAAAAAAATTTTAAGTCCGATTTTACACTGAAGTTAAAAAGGCTCCACTCCTAGTTTTTCACAGTTGCAACATATTATTATAGTCGGTGTGTTGAATTTTTTGAAAATTTTAAAATGGGTGCGTCATAGCTAAAATACAGAAAATCCAATATATTGAAATTATTTTAGATTTTATTGATCAACGAGTAAACGTTCTTTGTAAACTATGTATAAAATTATTAAATAAAATAATGTTTCTAGTGTTATAATTATAAACATTTATATCATTATATAGTAATATAGTACACTTACTAGAATTATAATCAAACATATTCATAACTCATATAAACATAGGAAGTAACTTATTGTCCAATGATTTTTGAAGGAGTCGATATTTTTGACCTTCCATGGACTGCTTCCACGACCCAACGAACTTCTGTAACCCTACGAGAATCATTAGATTTAACAGTCATTAATTGATTGCGTTTTCTTTCAGCGCAGGCATCAGTACCATGTATAACCTTGATTTTCCAAATCTGTTTTGATGTCTCTAAATCCTCGATCCACAATACAAATGTCACCAGATCCCATTAACCTTTGTATGGTCAAGTTATACAGTTATACTTTGGGATAGCTTGCTTTGTAATAAATTACTTTGGAATACGTTTAAACTCAGATTTGGGACTTGACGATGAAATACTGGCACAAATGCCATCTCAGTAAAGTGTTACTAATACATTGGCGTTAGAAGTTGAGACGAAACGTTTAAGAAGAAGAAAGATACCGTTCCAAAAATTGGAATCACCGACCTTCTTGATTTCCCAGAACTTACAGAATGAGATTTTAAGATATTTTTTACTGAATCATATAAATTATCTCAGGCTGTTTCGTACCTAGCAGAAATAATAGATACTAATAATAAAATGAATATTCAGTATCTTAAAGAAAACGCCAACTTTTTGGCCTCTTCTTTTTTTACTTTTTGTGAACGATCTACCCAGTCTTATAGCATCCCACAAATTGCTATATGCTGACGACCTGAAAATTTATTCAAGTATCTCCACTCTTGACGATTGTTGGCGTCTCCAATCCGATCTGAATGCTGTTGCTGCCTGGTGCGTGTGTAATCGGCTGCAGCTGCAAATTCCTACATGTAAGGTGGTCTCCTTTACCAACAGAAAGACCTCGATTGATTTTTGTTATTCCTGCGATGGCATTTGTTTGGATTCTTTTAGGGACCTGGGTGTAGCCTTCGATTCTCGCCTGACGTTCTCGATGCACATTGGTTTCACCTTGGGTAGTGCCTCCCGCATGTAGCGTAGCGTAGCTCATTGACGTACGGAGCATGTGGCGCCGGAGGCGCCTTAATCTCCTTCATCTCGTGATTGAAAAATGACTTTGGGCCAAGAAGGCAAAAATATACGCTTACGCACCACCCGTCGGGGGTGCGCGTGACTGAACGAGTTAAAAATTTGCAGCACGAAAGTTTGCTGTTGTCGCGTGGATCTCCCGCATGTACGGTTTCATCTATCGTAACATGCATGACCTTCGGAACTTTTCTTGTTTAAAACTTCTGTTTATTAGCTTCGTACGGTCAAGGCTGGAATATGCTGCGCTGATATGGTACCCGATGCATGCATACCACATCAGGCGATTGGAATCAGTTCAGCGAAGATTTTTAAAATACTTGGCATTTTGAACAAAACGAAAAATAATTTGTTTTAGATTTGTCATGGTCATTAATAGCCAATGCCTTAATCTTCAGCATTCTTTTATTTTAGAAGTCATAAACATCGTTAGTGCCAAGATAATCGATTTTAATTTTGTATTTTGTTACACATAGTTAAATTTTAAGTTTATATAGTTGTAGTTTAAAAGGTTAAAAATAATTAATAGTTTTGAATGAACAATAGTAATAAAAATTAAGAGTGGTAAGCGTAATCGGATAGAGGCTGGTTTTAAAAGAGATGGGGAAAGATGGGAAAACAAAAACTTATTGTAAAAGAAACGATAGTAAGAATATGGGGTAGACGGCGTAAAGAAGTGTGTGTTAAAAAGTTGAAAGATCAAATTGGAAAAATTTAGTGAAAACGGTAACGGGAAGTGACTTAGGACAAATAGGTGTAAAAGACAAATAAAGCGACGCGCGTAATTATAAGTATAAGACAGTATAAAATTAAATATAGTGAAGGAATATTTGAGATTAAAATTTTAAGGTAGGATTATTTTTTTATTCAAATTCATACGCAACGAAAAATACTGCGGAATTTAAAATAGAACTTGCATGCCAAAATTTTTAAGAAGTTCTAACATATTTCTTACCCTAAAATTGACCAGCTGCATATTTACTAATCCCGGTTAAAAATTTGTTATTTAATTTTAAAATTTTGTTGAACGTAACCTTTTTCGTTTTCGATGTCGTTTACATGCCGCTGACATGTTTATTGTGCTATGTCAGGGTGCACCCTCCACTCAATATAATTATTATAAGACCACAATATGCATTTTTTGAAAAAATAAAGGCATTCTGATTAAGATTCTCGTAAGAAGAAGTTCAAAAATTTAATTTAGATATGAAGTCATAAAAGTTATAAGTAAATACAGTTTAAAATTCTACAATATTTTTTATTTCTTAAATTAATTTGAAATGAAATTTCGATTAAGAAAAATTAGTGTAATCATAGTTTAATTTGTGATTTTTCTAAAAACTTAATATTTTTTACTGCGCGGACTAGTGTTCAATGATAAATTAAAAATTTTTTTGAACCCTACAAATATAATTAGCAATCATCGAACGTATGTTAATAAATAGTTACCTGTAAATACTAATTAGTCTAGTGAGGTTTACTAATATAAAGTGATTGCCAAAATTTGGCAAAAGGAAGTGAATTGCAGTGTATTTGCAAAATTGGAATTTTAACCATCTGTGTTCTTCTGCATCTTGCCATCAACCCTCACCCCCAGCTACTGAAAGTGCCCCGGAAAAGACAAGTGAAATTTTTTATGGTTAGTGTTAATTTTAAGGATTATTTTGATGTCATTAGCAATTTTAGGTTTAAGATTTTGTAATTAGTAATTTTATAGGTTTAAGATTTAGTTTTTATTTTCTATTTGGTCAGTTCAATAATTCAATTAAAATAATTCATTCACTATTTTGACTTTTATTTAATGAAACAAAAATAAGCAAACTATGAAGCACTTCTTCAAGGAACCCCACGCCTGAGAAGAGCTAGCCCAGGTAAGTTGAGCAATCAACCAGACGGAGCACCGTCGCAGTCTCTGGAGAGCAGGCGCTTTACGTCGTCGGTTCTGTTTATCTGCAAACTACTGAGAGACGTGATCGACTGTCCGTTCTTGTTGGATGGGATCAGCTTTCATATACCTAGAGGTTGCTCAAGACGGCACAACCTCTTCTACTGTCGGATCTGCAGGACGAACTATCTTGATCTGTCTCCCATCTCCATCTGCTGCCGCAACTTAAACACCATCGCCGACGTTGCTGACCCCTTCCATATGAGCTTAAGGGAAATCGCGGCGCTTTGTCACCAGCGCGACACCTAATTTGCCTATATGTTTTTTCTTTTTTCTTTGTAACATAAATGCTTAGGCTTGCCTTTTTTTTATATAATATGTATTATATATATTTTTTTTATACACACTCCATATAATAAGTTTACAACTGTTTGGTGTGTGTCTAAACCGTTAAATAAATAACTAAATAAAAATAAATAAATAAAAGTTGAAGTAAAATCGCGACATATTAGTAGAAAAACATAGGTGCTACGTAGATTATTTGCATAATTCAAATGGCCGCTCCGGAATAAGAAGATATTTCGGCGAATATGCAAATGGCAACCGTACTGTAGGATGCTAGCACAACATGTAGTTGAGACAATTTATTATCTTTCACATATGCAAAATATCTCTCCAAAATCATAAAACCAGAAGAAATATCGAGTACAATTTTTGTTACTCAAGAAGTGAATCTTGTGATCAATGAAAACAGCGATGAAGACTAAATTGTGAATATTATTACTTTATTTTAATTACGTTAATAAAAAAAATTTTAGAACCAAGTTATGAATTTGTTTGATGATAATTCTAGTAAGTATACTGTATAATGTTATAAATGTTTACAATAATATAAACATTATTGTATTTTACAATTTTATATATTTTACTCAGAACAGTAGTGAATCAAGTCCATTTAAAAAAAATTCTGTTATGATCCCTAATGTCCCATGGAATAAGGTTTGAAATTCATATACAATTTTTATAGAATAGATTAACTGCTGATCTGCCTTTCTACTTCAGTTTCTAGTCCATAAATATTGTAAATGAATGTAAAACTTATTCTGTAGGACTTTAGAGATCATAACAGAAATTTTTTTTTAAATGGACTTGATTCATTCCTGTTCTGACCACCCCATATATATAGTTTACGAAGAAAGTATACTTGTAGATCAATGAAATCTAATAAGATAATTTCAATATTTTGGATTTTCCATTTTTTAACTATGACGCACCCTTTTTAAAATTTTCAAAAAATTCAGACACACTGACTATAATAATATGTTGCAACTGTGAAAAACTAGGAGTCGAGCCTTTTTAGCTTCAGTGTAAAATCGGACTTAAAAATCTTTTTTAATTTTTTTGAAGCCCTAAATGTAGCACAAAAATTATGAAAAAATTTTCAAAAACTTATTATATCTTCTATATATATAAAATTGAATGTCTGTATGTATGTTCTTTATACATTTCTACATCGTTTGACCGATTTGAACCAAATTTGGTACACTTACTCGGTAGGGCTTAGATTAGATTTTAGCGTAAGAAAATGTTGAAAAGGTTGAGAGGAGAGCGAGATGGTACGAAATTATGTGATGCGCATGAATGGATTAACGAGATTCTTCTGAACCGGCTAATCCTAACTGATAATCTATTAATGGTCAATTCAAAATAGTACATTATGCACCAAGGGAATAAAGTGATCCTTTTTTGGCCTGAGGGTAAAGGTTTGTTTGCACGAGGCGTAGCCGAGGGCAAAAATTATCCTCAGGCCAAAAAATTCACTTTATTCCCGAGGTGCATATACTGTTTTTTGCAATTGCGGGAGGTAAAGTACTTACTTCGACAATAATTACGAAATTTTAATTAAAATTTGTTCAATAAAGCACGTGGTTGATAGTACCAAAGTACATGAAGCATAATTGGTTATATTATTATTGCCAACTAGAATTTTTTCACTAAAATTTTTTTCACTAAAAGGTACTAGAATGGTTCAGTTACATTTGTGCCTTTGAAGGAATAAGACGTGTCAAAAGGCTAAAACGTTGAAGTCGTTGACCATGTGGTCGCAGTATTCTATGATCAAGGCGGTCACCAAATTGGAAAATAAGATTGACATCGGCAATTTCCACAAGTTATCCGCTTTTATGAAGCGGAAAAACAAAGGATATGTTCCGAAAAAATCGCGCGTCGTAACCTCTGACCACGTGGTAAAATTTTTAAAAGGGCGCCTCGTGAGAATTTTTTGGTAGATAAAGTAAGTGCTTTTTATTTATTTACCAATTTATTTCACTGTAGGTTGCACTAATATTGGAATCACAAATTACGGTCAAGTTAACATAATTATAAATGTTACAAAAAAATGAGAATTAAATTGATAATAAAATCTGGTGACTTCTTTTTTGCCCGGCAGTAACTTCTTTTTTACCCGGCAGTAACTTCTTTTTTGCCCTAGGGCAAAAAAGTACCTCTTTACACCCGCAAATCAGGGTCTAAAGTGAGTACTTTACCCCCGCTATTGCAAAAAGTTCTTTTAAAACTTTTTTAAGGATAACAATTTTCTATTAAAATTATTAATAAATCTAATAGATAGAGTTAAAAATTAAAAAATTGAACATCTGTATCTATGAATATAATTACGTAATTTCAATTAAAACAAATGTTTTTAAAAATGAAATTTATTAATTAAAGTTACAACTATTCAGTTTAAATGCAAGCCAACAACTGACTTAAAAATTACCAAAAATATTTTAGATGGGTACGTTACTCAAGTGGTTTGTTTTGAACTCGATTTTCATTAACACTTATGAGTTAAGTTCGAGACGACCCTTACATGTGAAACCTTTTAAAACTTATTTTTATTCTTTTAACGTAAACAGAAATATTATCATACTTATAATTAATTACTACAACTAAGTGGTCCTTAGAGGTTCGTTAGACATAACTCCTCCCCCCTTAGGAAAGAACGTGCCGTTCTTACAAGTGTCCGGTGAAGCTTGGACACTGTGAATTTCTGATAATTCAAATTCTTCTTCTTTACCTTTCTTACCAACTAATGATTTAATTTTACTTCTAAAAATATACAATATGACAACAATAATACAGAAAATAATTATAATTGTTGTAATGAAATGCGTGACATGTATTACAGGGTGTATTTTGATGTGATGTTCCAAATTTCTTGCTTCTTCCTTTAGATTTTCCAAATCGTCCAGATGGTTTAACTGTAAGTTTACAATTGCGCTAGCGGGGTAGTCTTGAATCGCTAACGGGTTATTAAAAGTAAAATTATTAAATGTGTTTACATAAATTTGATCGTCTATTATTATTTTACAATTGTTCTCGGATGAGATTAACGCATTATTTATAATTTCGAGATTATTAATTTTATCATTGCATTCTTCAAATACATTTAATTTAGTTTTACAAGAGGCTAGAATTTTTCCGTTTTTAAGTTGTGCATAAAGTTTATAATTATTATTAGCTAATGCATAAGTACAATTATTGTTATTGCGAATAAATGAGCACTTGTTCACTTGAGGTTTATCTACACACACGATTGAATTTTCGATCACTTGACACTTTTCATCGGTCCATACTTCTTTTGTAACACTTTGCAGATGGTACTTCGATGGCGGAATTAGCACCTTGTTTTGTAGATTAGGAATGGGATAAATTCTTGTGTATCGGTAAGTGGATGGATCCAGGATAGGGATCTTAAGTATACATGTAATAAAATCTCTTGTCGAAAACATTTGAAATTTTGAAAATTCTAAAATCTTGAAAATGTGAACGGTATCTAATTCGAGTAATTCTGATTTTTTATAAATTAGTTTTAAATGATTTATAATTTCAATTAATTCCTCATCTGATATTATTTCCAAATTCGTGATTTCCGAAAAAGCTAATGAGATTGTTCTTTCAATACTTTGGAGAATATTTAGTAATTTTAGGCTGATGTAATTGTTATACTCTATTATTAACTGAGTATCGACAGAATTACTTATTTTATTTATTGCATTAAATGATGAATTCAAATTATTTTGAATTGTTTCGAGATCTTTAGCATAACGGTTTGTTATGTGATGTGCAAATGAACTATACTCGTTTATTTGTTTAACTAATTTTTCTTGATTATTGTACAATAAATCTAAATTTTTATTAACGTCTGCTAAGTCTTGATTGTCCGGGTTACCGGTAATAAATTTAATAGCGGTTCCTAATAAGTTAATAAGTCCACGTTTGTTACGTGTATTACGATATTTAAATTTTGATAGTTGTTTTTCAATTGAATTGCAATTATCTGTTAGCACGTTAACTAATTGTTGCGTAAGCGGATTTGACTTGGTCGTTTTTGACTGTAAATTAGTAGTAGTGTTTAATAAC
Source organism: Cantharis lateralis (assembly GCA_963170105.1). Lineage (NCBI taxonomy): Eukaryota > Metazoa > Arthropoda > Insecta > Coleoptera > Cantharidae > Cantharis > Cantharis lateralis. Next base: position 21,028,117 of record OY720629.1, read on the forward strand.
TTGAAATAACTTAATTCTAGATCACTAATATTAAAGTAAAAATAAAACTTATGATAATGACCGAGGAGCTTTGCTGGACCTAGGTCTTCAGGAAAGTATCCGTTCGTATCAATGTTGTCTACCAGAAGGGCCTGGCCTTGGCTGGTCAGTTCCATTATCCTGTAACGGAAATTTCTTTTTAAGCCTTTTTAATTTTCTTACGTGTATATTTGCCTGTCGTTTAGACTTATCTCGTATTCCAATTATTTTATTTTTATTAATTGACGTTACATTTACTTTATCATAATAAGGGTCCGTTTTTCTAATTCTTTGCCGTGTGAAATATACTGTGGGTTCACTAATTTCGACTGTGGGTTCTTTATTTTTATTACGATTTTCCAGATTGCTTTTACCTTTTTCAAGTTGTTTTTGGTATAATTGTTCATAGAATGGTAATAATTCGTCTTTTCTTTTTTCATTGTAAATTTCATAAACCGTTTTACTTAGGTCTAATTCGTGTGCGTTTAAGTTTTCATAAGGACCATATAATAGAGTGAAAGGGGTATAACCGGTCGCGGAATGGATTGATTGATTATAAATTAATACGGCTGAAATCATTAAATGTTGAGGACTTTCATTCGGATCTTTTTCTTTAATTATTCTGAGCTTTTCTAGAATAGTAGAATGCACTCGTTCTATAGGTGAATTAGAGCTGCTATTGTAATTTGTTGTAAAATGTAATTCTATTTTAAATAATTCGCAATATTCTTGAAAAACTTTGTTTTTGAATTCTTTACCTTCGTCGCAAACAATTTTCTTTGGATAGCCGTGATGAGAAAAGTAATGACGTAATTTGTTTAATATTGTTATACCGGTGATATCTATTACAAAATAAGCTTGAGTGTAACGCGAAAATAAGTCGATTATAGTTATAAATTTATTACTTTCGAAACTGAATGTATCTATGTGTATAACTTCAAAAGGTCTTTTTGATAGTAAAGGTCCCGAAAATTGAATCTTATAAGGATTTCTTTCGTATTTACTAGTAAGACAAGTTTCGCATTCATTTATAAATTTATTTATTTTAGTTTTCATGTCGGGCCAATAATATCTTAATTTTAAATGATTATAGGTTTCGGTGATGCCGTTATGGTTTATTGAATGATATTGTTCTATTGCTTCATCTTGTTGATCTAGTTTTTCCAGATCTTTCGCTAAAATATTACATTTTGTGAATTTTACCTGGTCATTAAATAGACTTTGAGTTATTTTTATAAATTTTGGTTCTATATCGTTATCTTTAAAATAAATTCCGTATAAACTTCCAGGGTTAACAATATCTTCTAACATTTGCGCGAGATTTTGTAATTCATTACCTCTTCTAATAGTGACTATATAGTTATTTTTAGCAAAAATTCTTTTATTATCTACGTTATATTGGTCTCCTAATTGTAGGATGATACGATTTGCAAATTGATTTACAGGTTTATCAGAAATGGGCATAGTAAACACGGGGTTTTCGTGTGACGTATGTCTAGTATTATTTGATTCATTATCTTGGTTATTATTATCGTTAGCATTAATTGATTCGTTATTTTTGTCAAGGGTTTTTATTATGTCGTCAAGATCGTCTAATGGCAATTCTAATTCGTCGCCGACATTAGGTGTCACTGAGATTAAATCTAAATTTTCGTCTGAAGTTTCATTTACATTGATTTCTATGCGCGATAATGCATCTGCTACTTGATTTTCTTTACCTTTTCTATACTGAATTTTGTAATCGTATTCTTCTAATTTTAAACGCCATTTAACAAGGCGAGAATTTGCGTCTTTAATAGAAAAAAGCCAGACCAGCGGTTTGTGGTCAGTTTCAATAATAAATTGTTTTCCGTAAATAAATGGTCTAAAATGCTTTGTCGTTTCGACGATTGCTAATAATTCGCGCTCGATTGTTGAATAATTTCTTTCAGCACTATTTAAAGTTCTTGAATAAAATGCAATAGGTTTATTGTTTTGGGATAACACACCTCCGATAGCTGTGTTAGAAGCGTCAGTTGTGACGTGAAAGATTTTTTCAAAATCTGGGTAAGCCAGTATAGGAGCATTTGTCATTAATTCTTTGCATTTCTGAAATGCTTGCAAATAATCGGGATTGCTTGTTTCGATTTTTGCTCCCTTTTTTAAACATTTAGTGAAGGGTTGTACGATCTTTGCAAAATTTTGAATGAACTTTCTATAATATCCTATTAAACCAAGAAATGACCTAATTTCTTTAATGGTCTTAGGAAGAGGATAATTTTGTATAGCTACAACTTTTTGGGGATTAGGTTTTATACCTTCTGGTGTAATTATATGACCAAGGAAAGCGACTTCCTTGCGCAAAAACTCGCATTTGTCGAGTTGTACTTTCAGATTGTACTGTCTGATTTTATTAAAAATTTGTTTAAGGTGAACTAAGTGTTCGTGGAGGGACTTCGAATAAACTACTATGTCGTCCATATAGACAAAACAAAACTTATGAAGAAATTCGCGTAAAACATTATCCATCACTCGCTGAAACGTACTAGGGGCGTTTTTCAATCCAAATGGCATGCGGACATATTCCCAATGACCGTTATTTACTGAGAAAGCGGTTTTCTCGATTGAATCAACGTCCATTTCGATTTGGTGAAAACCCTGCGCGAGGTCTAAGGTAGAAAAATAATTACATTTTCCTAGATTATCCAGAATTTCATCAATTCTGGGAATGGGATATTTTTCTACGATAGTTTTTTCATTTAATTTTCTGTAATCTATCACTAAGCGAAATTTCTTTTTTCCACTAGCGTCAATTTTTTTCGGTACAATCCAAACTGGTGAGCTATACGGTGAAATGCTGGGTTTTATTATTTTATCGTCTAACAGTTTACTTATTTGATTTTGAATTTCTGTTTTTAAGTGATAAGGGTATCTAAACGATTTACAAAAAACTGGCTCATTATCTACTGTTCTAATTTTATGCTTAATGGCATTGGTAAAAGTTAAATTTTGCTTTTCATTGTAGAAAATATCTTTGTATTTTCTACACAAACCTAAAATTTCTGCTTTTTCTTCCAAGTTAAGATGTTCCGTACGTATGAGGTTTCCAATATTTAAATTTGAAAAATGATTTGTGGGGTTTTTTATTTCTACATTTATTATAGGTTCTACTTCTATCTGCTGATTAAAATTAATATCTATTTTCAGTTCTTTTTCTATGGGTACTTCGCAAAAACCGTTCTTTGCAAAAGCAATGGACTCGGGGATGCAAAATTGCTTAAAATTAATTTCAGGTATAAGGACATCGCCTTCATCGATATTTACTGGAATCTTAATATGAGTTTTAACCGTTTGCTTAAATGGTTTAAAATTGTTCTGGTTTAGTTCCAGATAAAATGGAATTTTGTAATTTCCTATCTCTAATGTTTTATTATAATAATTTATATTTGCGCCTAATTTACACAAATCTTCGCTTCCTAATAAAGCATCAAATCTATCATGCCAATTAATCACATGAAAATCAATTGCGTTATTTATTCCGAATTCTTTTAAAATGGGGTAAGATATATTCTCATCGTTAGAAACCGTTTGATTCATACTTTTAATTAAAAAGTGTTTTTTAAATGCAAAATTTTTAAAATTATTGTGTGCGATTTTTGGATTCATAATGGAGTTCGACGCTCCGCTATCAAGCAGTATTTTTAAATTTAAACTAGGGATGGTAATAAATGGTAATTTAGGTCTACTACTTAATACGTTTAAGTCGACGCTGATTGTTCCGAGGCTTGTATTGGAAAATTTACGGCGGGTACGTCTATGTCTTCAAAGTATTCTTGATTTTCTGATTGCATTTGATCGGGTTCTTCTACTATATTATACAATTCTTCTGATATAAAATTGCTTGAACCGTTTTTTTGAAAATGATTATGAGACGCGTTTGGTTGATTTCGAGAAGGATTAAACGTATTTCTCGTTGATATTGACATAGGTGTAGGCTTTGGTTCAGGTTTTCTTCCGAATACTTGAGAATTTGTGAAAAATTTATTTTGAACAGGTTTAGTTTGGTAATTAACTGGACCACGCGGGAATCCATTTTGGTTATAATTATTGTTATTATTATTAAATCTATATCCTTGATTCTGATTAAATGATCGAAAATTTGAAAACTGATTATTATTAGATTGAGGTGTAAACCGCGGCGTATATGAGTACGTTTTTTGATTAATATTTTTATGCGTATTGTTATTATTATATTTTACCGGGGCTTTATTACGCATGAAGTTTAAAAATTCTACTTGTTGTTTATAATTGTCATAATTTCTTAATTGTAGCATGCAATCTTCAATTGAATTTACATTTTGATTTGATATGTGAGTTCGATATGGTTCTAATAAACCTGCCTTAAATGTATCTAACGCACTTTTATTATGTAAACTAATTTTATATGATTTGAGTCCTTCATTTTGTTCCCTAATTGTAACGTGTTCTAATAACAATTGCAATTTATTTTTGATTCTTTCGTAATAAGAATCGTACGTTTCATTTACTAATTGATAACAAGTATTAAGATCAGTTGATAACAAAGTTTCATTTCTTTGATCTCCGAAACGATCCAATAGTGAATTTTTTAATTTTTCCCAGGTGGAACAATCTGATGTAACTAAAGTATCTCTGGCGATACCAGTTAACTTGGAGCAACAAGTTTCAAAAAGTAAATTATTTAATGAACTAGCTTCAATTGGACTTTTGTATGCCCTAATGAATTTTTCGCATTGTAATATAAAATAAGATAAATTTTTACTACCTCCTTCATATTGAGGAATGGTCTCTTTAGCTAATTTAATTTCTGCAAAATTAACAGACATTTCGAATTGGTTAATTTTGTTTAATTGACTTAAAATAATTTCACTAATTTCTAAATTTAAACCTGAATTATTCGAATTATTTTCCTCGATTTTTATAGGTGATCTATCGCGATTTATACTCATTGAGATTTTAATACAATTTTACAAAAATTGAGATAAAGGAAAATGATAAACAGTACTTACAAAACTAAGGTTGCCAATAACATGTTGAATGTCTAGCAGGTGGATTGCTGGTGGTGTAGTTTCCGGGTTGCTCTACGAGTGAGGTCCGTCTGCGGTAGAAGTCTCTCGGTTGTAGGTACCAATGGATCTTGCACCAATTTGCACAATTTAAACGTTGCACTTTTATTATTTTACCCAATTAGGATTTAATAATCGCCAATTCTTCGATAGAATTGTTTGGGTATCCTACCGACTGCGCCAATTACGTAATTTCAATTAAAACAAATGTTTTTAAAAATGAAATTTATTAATTAAAGTTACAACTATTCAGTTTAAATGCAAGCCAACAACTGACTTAAAAATTACCAAAAAATATTTTAGATGGGTACGTTACTCAAGTGGTTTGTTTTGAACTCGATTTTCATTAACACTTATGAGTTAAGTTCGAGACGACCCTTACATGTGAAACCTTTTAAAACTTATTTTTATTCTTTTAACGTAAACAGAAATATTATCATACTTATAATTAATTACTACAACTAAGTGGTCCTTAGAGGTTCGTTAGACATAACTATATGTATATTTAGGCCAAGCAATAGGTATATTTGCATGGAAAAAAATCCCGGAGTTTTGAAACTTTGTGGGCTGGTACAAGTATATGACCTAAATAAAATGTTAAATTTGCGACCTCAGAAAGCCGCCGCTCGCGCCGCCATCTTGTAAAAATGGCGCCCAAAATCAGTTTTTCAGCTATATCTCCTTTTTAGTACTCCTTAGGTAAAAAATAGTTATGATAAAAATTGAAGAGAGAAAAATTGTCTACAATTTTGATACATAACTTTTTTCTGTGTGATTAATGGATTAAGAGTAACATTTATATAAGTCAAAGAAAGTTCTTTCAAATAGATAAAATACACTTGCTTGAAGCCCGCCAATGCACGTTTATCGCCTATTTAGTACTATTTACTTATTCGATATTAAACTGTATAGTAGCAGTATGCTATACTATTAATTATTACCTACAGAAGGCGGCGTATTTCATCCCCCCCTTTTGGTTTGTCCACTAGGCGAAAGCAGCGCGAGATTGATCCAGATCAATTCAGTCGATTGTGCGTGTCTTTACCACGAGGGTATTGTTTCGTTGTACATTTTTGTTTTGAAAATTTCATGTGATTAAGATTTTCTGTTGTTTTTTATTGGCCCTGTTGTAATTGCAACTATAATTGGCAACGATTTTGACTTATTGTTAGTTAAATTCAAACGTAAGAACAGAATCATTCCCACGGACTTAGCTATTACTTTTACATGGTTGGGGTACGACACTGTACTTTACAAAGGTAAACTAGCTTTTGCCAGTGACTATTCCTCAATGCCATAAAAAGTCAGAGCTGTAAACCCCAATAAAATCAATCAAATGGAAATTAAAAATAACCATAACCATGTTAAAATCCGTATAATAAAAAGTTGTTATTTGGCTAATGTTTGTGTTATTGACCCCCCCCCCTTATATACGCCCGTGGTCTTTACCCTTGGGAACAGCAACATTACAATATTGTTGAAGTAGCTGTTCCTATTGATCAACTACTAAAGAATCAGACGAAGAATTACAACAATACCTTCAATATGAACTTGCTCCTTTTCTCTTGTCGCTTTTTCCGAGGAAGGAATGAGATAAGGCATAAAATCGTCTTTATATAAGGTCTTTACACCACTTCCGAGTGATATGCAATTTGGAAGCAGGGTTTACATGGGTATATTATATAATGTGTTAAATTTCTGCTTCATAGAGTTGTATGACAGTGCGACGAATCTCTTACTGCATACATATTTACATACATTATAATGCAGCAAATAAAGACACAAAAAATGTAGAACGTCTTCTCCGACCTAAAAAGCAAACATCTACAGATATAATTTTTGATGAATGGATGATCACAACATATTCTCAATCCAGATTCCTGGCCAACGAACACAACAAAAGTCGTCTTATCACATTGATTAAAGAGCAGTTTATATCACCCTGGTCAAGCTAGCACCCCCACCTCTTCAAAATAGAAAAATTTTTATACTATAATTATGGACTAATTATGGACTAATTTTGGACAGCATTCGCGAATTTTGGACAACAACGGTTTCGCGATAAATGATAAATCTTTGGTGGGGGTGCTGAGTTGACGTCAAGCTAGCACCCCCACCTCGAAAAAATGACTTTTTTTTTAAATTAAGTATGCCGTAATTATGGACTAATTATGGACTAATTTTGGACAGCATTCGCGAATTTCGGACAACAACGGTTTCGCGATAATAGATAAATCTTTGGTGGGGGTGCTGAGTTGACGTCAAGCTAGCACCCCCACCTCGAAAAAATGACTTTTTTTTTTTTAAATTAAGTATGCCATAATTATGGACTAATTTTGGACAGCATTCGCGAATTTCGGACAACAACGGTTTCGCGATAATAGATAAATCTTTGGTGGAGGTGCTGAGTTGACGTTAAGCTAGCTCCCCCACCTCGAAAAAATGACTTCTTTTAAAATAAAGTATACAATAATTTTGGCCAGTATTCGCGAAATTTTTATAACAACGGTTTCGCGATAAAAGAGAAATCTTTGACGAGGGTGCTGAATTAACGTCAAGCTAGCACCCTCACCTCGAAAAAATGGCTTTTTTTTTAAATTAAGTATGCTATGATTATGGACCAATCTGTGGCAAATTGACAAAATGGAATAAGTCTGATTTTGTAAATTTTCAGGTGAGCTCAAAGCAGTTCAGTTTAATACTAAAAATTCTTGTAATATGCAGTTTAAATATTTGGGCACATTGAAGGTTCTTTAGGTTACTGTTTGTATTGACGTGATTTTACTGATTTCAAATTTTATTATTTTTTGTGTTTTTACCGGAAAAACAATTCTCCCATTATAATTTTGTCCGGCTAGTTTTAACCTTTTAAAAATCGAACGTTAAATAGAATTTTATGCCGATATGCAGTTGTCCTCTTATCATTTAAACTCCGTCGTTCCTTTAGATTTATTTAAAATATTGTGTAAAAATTTGAGCACCATTAAATTCATTCCAAATCATCGATTAAAATTTCACGTTTTGTCTATCTTTACCTTATCTTTTAATCAACACTTACAGCTTCTAGTTCTTTTGTTTCCAATTTTTAATTTAAAATATCAAATATTAAACACAATCATCTGTTCACTTAAATTCACTTTTTTTTTATTTTATTGATTGTTCAAAATAAAAATCAAAATTCAGGGGCTTAAAAATTGTATTTGATGCCCCTCGGCCATCTTGGCAAAAAGCCATTATCTCCTCGCCAGTTAGCGTCAGGTTCGCCAGCTAGCGCGAATTTTAAAATTATAATATAAATAAAATAAAATTTTAAACTTAATGTTTAAATACCCCCCTCCTTTTGAACACAGACGTACCACGACAAAAATTTAAAATGCTATAGCATATATATGTAACATATATGTTACAAGAATATAAGCTGAACTTCTTTTACCTTACCTGAATATTTACAAAATGAGACTTATTCTCTTTTGTCAATTACCCACAGAATTATGGAAAAATGAAAAAACTTCGTAGGGCGAAATTATTTTAATTATTTAACATTGCAAATATTAACAACATAATGTTTTTATTAAAAAAAATAAATTATTATTCTGAATACAATTAGGGGGCGTCCATTAATTACGTGAGCTCAAATTGGGGGGAGGGTCCGGCAAAATCTCACTAAATCTCACCAATGGGTCGGGGGGATTAATGAAAATTTCATGTCAACTTTTTAATTCTGAGAATATACATTTATTCCAGTCATAGATAATATTAAATATAAAATTAATATTATAAATATTGGCTATGGCCGGGATTCCCCGATTTGAAGCAAGAACCATTATATCTCCCGTACTACCAGTAATTATAAAGTATCTATTACTCACACTATTAGTCACTCATCACTCATATAGCCCGACCATGGGAAAAAAGGAAAAAAATTTCTCGTAGAAATGAAAGACAGGGGATCAATTGATAACAAAACGTATAAAAGCCTTACTAATTCGCGAATGCTGTCCAAAATTAATCCATAATTAGTCCATAATTATGGCATACTTAATTTAAAAATAAAAGTCATTTTTTCGAGGTGGGGGTGCTAGCTTGACGTCAACTCAGCACCCCCACCAAAGATTTATCTATTATCGCGAAACCGTTGTTGTCCGAAATTCGCGAATGCTGTCCAAAATTAGTCCATAATTAGTCCATAATTATGGCATACTTAATTTAAAAAAAAAGTCATTTTTTCGAGGTGGGGGTGCTAGCTTGACGTCAACTCAGCACCCCCACCAAAGATTTATCATTTATCGCGAAACCGTTGTTGTCCAAAATTCGCGAATGCTGTCCAAAATTAGTCCATAATTAGTCCATAATTATAGTATAAAAATTTTTCTATTTTGAAGAGGTGGGGGTGCTAGCTTGACCAGGGTGTTTATATCGACCTTCTTGTACGTTTAGTTGCACTAGCAAATAATCATCCAAATGTATATTTCGTACAATCAGGCAAGGGAAAAACTTCAGAACAAATTTACTCTGTATAAAGTCTATAAGAACCAAGAGTAGTGGACAATATATTGTTTTTACACGCGTTTAGCGGCTGCAACACGACATCTGCCATTTTTAATCACGATATGAACAAATTTCTTAAGAAGATTTCGAAATTCCCTGAATTAAATGAAATTGTTCCAGTATTTAAGGCAGAAAGTGCAGACATCAACGCCATTCCAGAAGTAGGAGAAAACTTTTTATGTAGACTTTACGAAGAATCGCAAAAATGTATCTCTGGATTTTATCCGATATCAGCAGTTTAAAAGATTGGCGACGAAAAGTACGGTTAACGTTGCTTCACTTCCCCCATAGCAGAGGCTGCAAAACAACTTTCCTTCCGAACCTATCATTAAATTCAGACCTGGTACAGCATTGAAGAAAGTCCGGAAGAATGGGGATAAAAAAAGTCAGTCTGGATCTATACCTGTTAAAACAACAAAAAATCCTTCTCCAGAAAAGTAAATGCAGAAAAGATTCTTGCGATAACGTTGCTCAAATTGTAACCGATTCTGAAGACAAAGATCTAGACGATTATGATCCATCTGTGGACATCTGATGTAAGGGAAGACGATTCCGGGGAAGAGGGAATAAACATATTCACAGCCACTGTGTAGACGTAACCAAATCTGGTCCATCCACAGAATCATAACAAAGAACGCAATAACTGTTTATTAAACATACAAAATAAATGTGAATTAGGCTTTGGGGAAACCACTATTAGAAAAACGCAGTGGGTACTCTACCTCATATGAAATGAGTATAATGGATAGAAATGAGGCCGGAAATAAGATAAGTAATATTTACTGAATAGGTAAACAAATAACGGGCCTTATCACGCTGTCAGGGAGGAATTTGTAAAATTTGACTATAATCCTCTTCATTTATATCCATATAACTCCTAAAATATTGATCACACAAAAAAAAGAATTTCACGGAACTTGTAGAGAATCTTCTGGTCTATAATTCTCCTAATAACAATTTTTTGTCTAGGAGGTACTGAAAGATAAATATAATCAAAAAACTGATTTTTGGCGCCATTTTATCAATATGGCGGCTCTAGCGGCGGCTGTCCAAGGTCGCAAATCATGTATGTAGTTGAGGTCATACATATGTACTTAACCGCTAAGTTTCAAAACTCCGGTATTTTTTTCCAGCTAGAACACTTTTGACTCCCCTATTGCCTGGCCTAATTCTCAATACACTTCTACAGTGTTTGACCAATCTTAATCAAATTTGGCGCATAAGCTATTTACAACGCAAAAACAAAAAACAAAGCCTACATTAAACCCACCCGCATCAAGCTAGCGCCGCCACTTTTTCAAAATCTAAAAAAAAAATATGGAGAATTTGTGGCTAATTTGTGGCTAATTAGTTGCCGCAATCGCGAATTAATCGCTCTTACCGTTCGGTAATTACAGCCATTTGAGTGGTGGCGGCGCTAGCTTGATGTCAAGCTAGCGCCGCCACCACTAAAAACTTACTAAAAATAAAAAATAAGTATATAGGAATTTGTGGCTAATTTGTGGCCAATTAGTTGCCGCAATCCCGAATTAATCGCTCTTACCGTTCGGGAAATACACCCATTTGAGTGGTGGCGGCCCTGGCTTGATATTAAGCTAGTACTGATACTCAAAACGAAATTTTGATAAACTAAAATAAAATTTTATTAAAACAAGATTATTTATAATTTATTTTATACGACGTCATAATAATTAATAATAATAATAATAATAAAAATAAAGAAAAATTTATTTAGCCGCTATAGCTATATGTACAGCTTAAAAAAAGTAGAAAAACTACAAGTGAAAGAAAAACATAAAAAAGAACAATATACAAAAAACATAAAAAACAACATAATAATAATAATTAGTATAATGAAATTATTATTTCCGACCCTATATTTTATTAATATTTGAAGATGGATATTATTTAGTGGGTATTTTGGGTCCTATTATATAAATTCTGTTAGAAATTATCATTGCATAAATAGTGTTGGCCTTTACAATATATTCCAAGTCTTTGCTAATTGCCTCCCACACTTCACTTGATCTTGAATGCTGATTTGATTTTTGATTTGATTTTTTAATGCATTTTATCAATAACTCAAAATTAAGCTTTTGCGGCCTACCACTCGATTTCATGACTGTTTCTTACGTTCTTATTTTTCCTAATGTTCGCGTTACGCCTTAATGTACTTATTAAAAATTACAACTATAAAACTTAAGCCTCGTACTGAAAGTATTAGGTAGGGACACTTCGTGTCGGCGTCTTTGATGTTCGTGTTTCAAAATTTTCAAGTCTAGGTTAAGTTCAGTTGAGAATCCACTAGATGGCGTTGCAAAATTATATTACATTTGAAATGAACCGCTTAAAATGTTATTATTTTCAGATTGTTCATCATTAATTTTAAAAACAATAATTATCTGTGTAGAGTTCAATTTTAATAACAACCGTTATCGCTTTTTAATAAATTTCAAAGAAGCCAAATGCAGGTGCTGTATTGCCAAGTTCATCATCAGAATTTTAGAAAAATTTTAAATTTCAAAAAATAAGTAGAAATAAACCTAGTAATGCATTCTTTTACCTTAAGGTGCCTGTTTTTGCAATTCTGATACTAAGATAACTCAATAAGATACTTAACCTAGACTTTGAACGAGGGCCTAATAGCAGGAATGATCCCTCCAATCAAAATGACGGTTCTCTTGGAACCGTCTCTGCCTACTGAGAAATATTTTGTAAACTAATTTGTACCTACTTTCTGTTTTTTCCATAAAATATTGAATTTATGATTTATTAAAAATTTTAATCTTTATTTTCCTCTTTTTCTGAATTATTAAAAATGGCAAGAGATAACTACTATTATAATTATTAAGTATTTGGCTCATAAATTTGGCAACAAATTAGTTGCATAAATTCCCATTTACTTCTTTTGTTTTTAGTAAGTTTTTAGTGGTAGCGATGCTGGCTTGATGTCAAGCTGGAGCCGCCAATACTCAAATGGGTGTAATTCCCGAACGGTAAGAGCGATTAATTCGGGATTGCGGCAACTAATTGGCCACAAATTCCTATATATTTATTTTTTATTTTTAGTAAGTTTTTAGTGGTGGCTGCGCTAGCTTGACATAAAGCTAGCGCCGGCGCCGCCACCACTCAAACGGCTGTAATTCCCGAACGGTAAGAGCGATTAATTCGGGATTGCGGCAACTAATTGGCCACAAATTAGCCACAAATTCCTATATATTTATTTTTTATTTTTAGTAAGTTTTTAGTGGTGGCGGCGCTAGCTTGACATAAAGCTAGCGCCGGCGCCGCCACCACTCAAACGGCTGTAATTCCCGAACGGTAAGAGCGATTAATTCGGGATTGCGGCAACTAATTGGCCACAAATTAGCCACAAATTCCTATATATTTATTTTTTATTTTTAGTAAGTTTTTAGTGGTGGCGGCGCTAACTTGACATAAAGCTAGCGCCGCCACCACTCAAACGGCTGTAATTCCCGAACGGTAAGAGCGATTAATTCGGGATTGCGGCAACTAATTGGCCACAAATTAGCCACAAATTCCTATATACTTATTTTTTATTTTTAGTAATTTTTTAGTGGTGGCGGCGCTAGCTTGACATCAAGCTAGCGCCGCCACCACTCAAATGGCTGTAATTACCGAACGGTAAGAGCGATTAATTCGCGATTGCGGCAACTAATTAGCCACAAATTAGCCACAAATTCTCCATATATTTTTTTTAGATTTTGAAAAAGTGGCGGCGCTAGCTTGATGCGGGTATTAAACCCTTACAGAGAACTTTTTCAAGCGCTGTGTTAGGTTGACCAACGTTAGTGCGGATCAACAGATCAACGGATCTAGGGATCAGAAGAAGATTGTTTATTTAGGAGGGAAATCGGCATAGAGAAGATTATAGAAGTAGAATAAGGAATCAGAGGGAATAGATATTATAATTATTATGAATTATTAAGCCGTGGCGGTACCTTAATCCTTTAATAGGATAATAATAATATTATCCAATATTTATATTTTTCTATATAAGCGATAATATGTTTTATATTTAAGAATAATAAAAAGGATAAATATCCAAAAACGAAACAACGAAAATTAAATGCCTCCGAAAAAGAGATCCGTTATTGGACAAGTTAGTGTAGCATCCAAGAGAATGAAATTATCAAGAAAATCTGAAACTGTTCAAATGCGCGAAACTCGACTTAATTCCATTTTTATTACAACTTTATTTTTTTACCACTAATCAAACAATTTTTACCTTAATCCAACTCTTGATAACTTTTTAAATTTTAATAATGATACGCACGACGTTTTAATGCGTTGCCTCCGACTTCCCGGTTGGCACCCAAAAGCCACGTTTTACCTTTCTTTTCGCGCAAGTCCCATTTAAAATTATCAATATAAAAATTTTCTATATATAACACATTTCAACAAACACAGGGTATTTACAAAATTTACACAAACATGAAATAAAATAAAAATGGTTCTAAATTACGAAAAATCTATGACAATAGATAGGTACGAAATCTCATTACAGCAAAGTGATAATATTATTTGTAAAGTGGGAGTTTTGTGAGGTAGATGTGCAATAGTACCGCATTATTTTAATCATGCGGGGCAATGAGCTAAAAGTATTTCCGAAGCACACATTGTATATGACTACTTGCAATATCCGTCAATATAAAATACTGGAAAACGAGAAATGTTGCTTAACATTTGTTTAAAAAAAGTTTCAGTAACTTTAAGTAGCAAGGCAAAGTATTTTATTTTTATGGAGACCCCGGGCGAAGCCGGGTATCCAGCTAGTTATTTATAATCTTCACAATTTTTTTCATAATTTTCTATGAACTAAATAAAAAGTTATGGTTTGAAATGGTACTTTTTGATGCTCTATGGAATCCGCTTTACACATTTCAATTGGTGTAAGGGCACTTTTCACCATCTTATCCGGCTATACCCTTTTCCCTTAAAAGACTTCATAATTTTGGGTATGGTCGATTTCCATTGGTTCAATATTATTTATTTCGATTGGTTCATTAAGTAATTGGACATTCATTGGTGTTGTAAAAGTAATATTCTGAACTTTATCTGATGAATTTGTAACTGTTGTTATTGCAAAATTATTCGTACAGTTTACTAAAGCTTCGGGAAATTCGATTCCATTTTTTAGTTTTCGATACTTAATTATTCCTTTTTGATTTTCTAAATTAACTGGGATTTTAACTACCTTCTGTGTTCGTGGTTCCACTGTAATTTGATAATTTTGATTTTGCTTATTTTCGAAATAAAGACGAATGTTACCATCAAATTTTGTTTTTAAGATTTTGTTTTTGATATCAATTTTAGCATCAATCAATTCTAACAAATCAATTCCTATTAATCCATCATAATTTTTACTAAAATCAAAAATGTAAAACTTGTGTCTTGAGATTCGTTCCTAAAGAGGTTTTAAATTTACAATTGCTACTAAATTATGCGTTAAAATATGATGTGCTGTTTGAATTTGAAAAGATTCGCGAAATATTTCTGAAGAAAAATGTTCAAATGCTTTGTCTTTGTTCAACAATGATTTTGTCGATCCTGTATCAATCATGAGTTTGAAATTAAATTTTGGAAATTTGATATAAGCTAATTTTGACTGCGATATGGAATTAATATTAATTTTTGTTACTTTATTTAAATCCGATTGTTCGGAATGGAATCCTCGTGAAAATTTTGATTGATTTCCGAATTTTCGATTTCTTCCACTGGAACAAATTGATCAAATTCATTTTCTTGAAAATCGTAGTTTCTGTAGTCTTGATTGTGCTCATGAGATTCGAAATTGTCATAAAAATTTTCTTGAATTTGGTTGTCATTAAACCCTTCAAAATTACTGTAATTCTGGTCGATATTTTTATAATATAATTCTTCTGATGTCCATTTGTGTGTAGGTTGGCTTATTCTTCTAGTATGAGCTGATGACGTATCCATTAATTGGCTCATCTGCTGGACTAGGTCGTTGGACTGTCGTCCTCGGATATCGGAGCCTTGCTGATAAGCATTTACACGTTGACTTGCAGGTCGAAAGTGGCGTTGACGTTGTTGATGATGATGTTGTTTGGTTTGGAAATTGTTTAAACGCAGAAAAATTTTGTTGATGAAATGGCGTAAAATTTTTATTTGGGTTAAAAGTGGCTGGTCTAATAAATTGTTGTCTTTGGAAATTTTGATAATTTGGTTTATGCTGATTTGAAAAATTTTGATTTAGATAATTTTGGTTTGAATAATTTGGATAATTATTTCTAAACATCATTGGGTTAATCACGGGTTTATGTGAATTTTCCGGTTGTTTAACTTCGATTGGGTTATAATTGCGTTGACCGTTATTAAACAAATTTGTTTTTCACTGTGCGTACATGAAATTCTCTTCCGCGGTCAAATGTCCTAATGCTTCTTCCAATGTTGTGGGATTTTTCAATCTTATGACTAGTCCAATTTATCCTTATAAAACTGTTCTATTACGACGTCTTCACATTCCGATGTAGGTGCATATATCTGTATAACATTGACATTTGCAGGATACGCCCGGACCCGCAACATGGCGACTCTACAATTTTGGATTCTGTTGGAATTGAAAAGGAGAAATCAATACTATGGATGAAACAAGGAAAATTGCATTCAGATGCGGAAGGTTTTATGTGTGCAATTCAAGATGGTGTAATTGTAGGGTGACCATATGTACTTATTTTAGTAGGACAGTACTTTCTTTTTGAATGATGTCCTAGTGTCCTTCAAAGGTTTATAAAGTACAACTAAATGTACTTTTTTCCTAAGATGCAAAAAGTCGAAATGTAAACATCTCGATACCTCAGTTTCAAAGTGTAACAAGTCCGAAATTGGTGAAAATGAGATAAGTATGGGAAATTTCACAAACAACAGTTTTCCAACAATTAGGAAAATTATGGTCAAGAACTACATAGTCTTTGTTTGATATTCTCTTTGGATTATCAAATCTGTAAACAAACAAAAACTATTTTAATTTTAACGAAATAGTAAAATGTAAAAGCTGAGTTATCTCAAAACTAACTCTTTTTGAGTTGTTACACTTTGAAACTGACGAAACAAAATTAAATTATTCAACTGTTTTAGCGGCATTGCTTCCAAAGTGCCTTGTGCCTTGTTACCAGTAGTTTTTGAACTTTTTTTCAAACCTCGTTGACCTTGAAATTTTCGCCTGCGGCGCATTGTAGAATTCAAATCCACTATAATACATTATTGTACTCTTTTGTGTTCCGAAAATTATGATCACCCTATGTAATTGCCACCAGAAATTATACGAAACATATTATGAAGAAACCTGAAGTTGTTGATATATGCCGGAATTGCAAAACTACCGAACGAAACTATCGAACATGTAATAGCTGGTTGTTCCGAACTAGCGCCCACTGAATATCTTCATAGACATAACATAGTATGTAAGACCCAAAACGACCCGAAACGTTGCATAATTTAGTTGTTAGAAAAGACCTTTAAACTGAACTATATTTTATTCACGTTAGTTATTATAACTTGTTTAATTATTGTTTTTATTGCATTACATTTTACAAGTTAAAAAATGTATATATTTAAGAGATAATAATATAGAGTACAACTTATTTATGCATCATAAACTAAATAAAAAATAATACCATATATCAGTGGCGGATTAAGACAGCCTGGGGCCCTAAAATATTTTTGGGCCACCTAAAGGGGTTGAGAAAGCCGAAGTCAATAGGGTTTAAACGTTAGAAATTTTTGAATTTCAATGGCTACGAAAAAGGAATTTTAATCCGCCACTGCCTTATATTTTTCTAAGTGATGTTTTTCTCGGGGTAGAATGAGAGGGGAATAGGTTTTTCGATCTGAAACCTAGGCCTACGCCTTCTAGTTACGCCACTGGTCGTAGGATACATTTTCTTTTTTATAGATTCAAAATTATTATAATTCCTATAATATAACTCTTTACCATTCTCCGTTGATATTCAAAATGTTAAATTTTTGTTCACTTTCTTATTTTTTTTACGAGTTTGCTTCTTTTGCAATGTTTAGTCATAAATAAATATATTATGCACATAAATATTAATTTACTATAAATTATATACCTAGATATTTATTAATAAATAAATAAATATTTGTAATAGTATGTAAAACTGTAGTTTTTAAACTTCATGAATGTGATGAAACTATTTGGCAAATTAGGTACCAACATCAGTGGAGATTTTTACGATAAGAAAGCATTTTCTTTTTCAATACGCATAATATACTACTATGTATAACTTTTTTGGTGAAATTAAATTTGTAAAAATGTGATAAATTACATAATTCTGTGATTATTTTATAAGCTTTGGATAAATAAAAATACCTATGTATATAAATGTACATACATAGTTCAATAATATTATTTCCAGTTTGAATTGGCAAATAGTATAATAAATTGTTAAAAATCGCGGTAAGGTTAACTTTTGTAGGGAATTTTGAAAGAAAACACTAGCAGGCACCTATAAACCTATTAATATGTATATTCGTAAACAGGTGTAGTGCTAAGATATAATTGGCGGAAATTAGTTGTAGTGTATTTGGTAGGCGTAAAAATGTTTTGTAAAGCAGTTTATTAACGCTAATATTTATTGAACAACTCTTTTTAGGTAAGTGATTTATGTTTAGAACTACGCTGTTGATAGATAAGTACGTTTAATAATGTTAAAATTGAAATCAGAAATAGGTTAGGTGTACTTGTATGTTATGAAGTGCGACTGCACCCGCATGTTAAAGAGAAACGGACAATCCTCTTTTCGTGATTCATCGTGCGCAGTCCTTGTTATAAATTTTTTACAATCGGATTACTTAATTTAAAAAAAAAACGTTTTATAATATTGTGCCAAGTGCATATCTAGTCATTATTTAAATTTCTAGGTTGCATACATTTTTAATACAGATTCCTGTTACATACAAATAAATAATAATAACAGTGTAATATATTGCGAGATTCGATATGTAGTCGATCCGAAGTTATACTCGGTGTTTTGTTATTACATGTGATTTGTGATACCATGTACAGTGAGTGCAAAAAGTATTTGTGCACCAGAAGATTTGAAATTTAGAATGTTTTCAACAATTTTACTGAATAAAGTGCAGGAAAGCAACAAAAACGACTTCGTCTCCTAACATAATTATTATATAGGTATAATATACAGTGCCGGATTAAACATTCGTGGACCCCTAGGCAGTTAAATTTTTGGGGCCCTCTAGAAAATTATTGATTGCATAATATTATGTCTTTAATTTTACTACTCAATAATTAAAATAAGCAGTTTCAATAATAACCAACTAATTTTAAAAAATGAAACAATGTTTATTAAATAATTAATTCACAAAACTTTTATTCATTTACACAAAAAATTTAAAAAAATAAATTAAAACACAGATTCTTTATAAACTATAAAAAGAAAATTAACTATAAGTAAATTATAATGCTTGATTTAAAAAAATAACTTTAAATATTCACTCTTCTTAATTTTTTTGCAGTAAACTCTTTAACCCGGCATCACCCAGGTGAAAATTTTGTGCGGCGAAACCCAGGTGGGGTCTTGGAGACCCCTGACTATAAAATTATGAAATAAATATCGTTTTGAATTTTTCTTGTGGGACTTCTGCAAAAGTGTAATATTCATACATATAACTTACAAAAAAACACACAAACTTCATGAGAACACTACATTTATTGATTGATTATCACAAATCAAAAACTATCGACATTTTCATACTTAATAAACAAGCGTCTACAAAAAAAAAAGATATAAGAAAAAATAATTGTTAAAAATAAAAAAAATATATTAGAAACAGCAAAAAAATGTTCAATTCAAACAGTCTTTAACTGGTGTGGCAGAAAAAAGAAACATAACAGAATTAGTCGTCACGCAATTGGTTGCAATTTTCACATAAGAAATGCAGGTGCTCCAAACATAAGAATATTTCGCACTGCTCACAGGTGTACTTCGACTTTCTGTCTCTGTTCCTGGGACACTCTTGACATCTACCACGTCCTGTTTTTTGCATTTTACATGGAAGAGAGTTTGTTTTGCCTAACACACTAGCAATTTTACATTACTGCAACTGTAAAAACTTTATAACTTTACAACCCGGGTGGGGTCTCTCAGACCCTGAGGCACTTTATCCTGTTATCACTCGACTGGAGGTCAACTTGAGACTAAAAGCCCCGATATGTCATCTTTATAAACATATTTCAGGAAGCTATAAAAAACCAGAAAAACATGAGCGATGTAAACTAAAAGTTACAACCTAGTTTAGAACACGGGTGGTCTAATAGACCCCACCTGGGTGATGCCGGGTTAAGGATCTCTTTAAAATCTATTTTTTGCAAGACGTCGTTCTCGGTAGTCACAATGGGAAGCGAATTTAAACGTTCTTGTGTCATTGAGGATCGATGACAATTTTTCAACAATTTTAATTTTGAAAAAGTTCTTTCTCCAGTAGCATTTGTGATCATCAAACATCTATAAATTTTTAACATTTTATAATTTTTTTGAGCAGTCTCGTTAATTTCAATGTCTGTCTTCAATGAAAACTCAGTAAGGAATCCAAATAGAGAATAAACATTTTTATATTATGCTTTCATACGAAGAAACAGTTCTGCAAGTAATTTATCTATAATTGGTAGGTAAGTTTCAATCTTGAATTTTTCTCTTCCACGAAGCACAACCTCTTTTCCACCACCATCGACAGAATGCCTTTTTCTTACACGTACGCGACTGCTCTCATCAGTATACTGCGCATCTGTTTCAATATTTGCCTTTTTCTCGTAATCGTCAAACATTTCTCTTTGTACTGCTAAAAGATCAAGTAGTGATTTCAGAAGATTTATGGCTGTGTATTTCTATGTACAAATCCCAACATTCTCATTGACTTACTACAGATGTAGTCCAAGTGATCCTTGAAAGACAAGGTCCAATAAAAATTATGCCCAAAACCTTAACTTTCTCAACCGCCACAAGCTTGTTTCCATTCAATGTAAACAACGAGAGAACCGGCGTGTCTATTTGATAAAATCTCATTACACAACACTTCTCAATATTAAGGAAGAGTAGGTTATAACTGCATCATCTACTAAGCCCATCTAATGTTCTCTGAATGCCGATCGAATTGTCTACTGATTTGATTGCAGAATAAATTTTGAAATCATCAGCAAACATCAAATACCGAACACCCATGCAGATAGCCTCTCCAATGTCATTCATAAATAAGAGAAATATCGGTGGGCCCAAATGGGATTCCTGCGGCACTTCAGAGGTGACCTCTTTTGGCTGAGAAATCTGCATCTTCAACTTGACAAACTGTACTCTATCAGAAACGTAGTCAATAAACCAACTCAATAAAGAACCTCGAACATCAAGAGCTTCCAACTTAGAAAATAAGATCGAATGGTTCACCTTGTCGAATGCTTTAGAAAAATCCGTATATATTGTGGTGTAACCGATTGGTGATCGTGGCAGAATATAATATTATTTATTTTTCATTTAAGGTTTTGTTTATTTTGCAAAACAGGTTTTCTTATTCAATGTTGCAATTGGCAGTTTTTTTTGTTACTTCAAACACTACTTTTACACCTTTTACGTGTTGTGGATATGTTGATGAAAAGTTCGGCGATGAAAAATAAAACAAGTGCGGTTGAGAATTTAGTTCAGTGCTTGTATGAAATAATTTGACTAGAATATTTATTATTACGAAGTTGGAAAAGGAAAGAAGATAATGTCCCAACCGTCTGGGGCGTGATAAGCGAGTAAAATTTGAAGCGGTCCAAAAAAGTGATATTTGGAGGCGTTTGGATCTTGGATTTTTTGAAAAACGAATAGTTTTTGCACAGTGCCAAGGCTGGTATTTTGGTAATACCGTATAGACAACAGGCGCAGTTGTGCATTTTACCTGCAATTTGAATAATAATAACATTAAGGAGGAGATACATTTTATGGCGGCCATTTGGATTTGGAATTTTAGTTAAAGAAGAAAATCTGTTACATCGCAGCGTGAAGAAGAACATCCCAACGTGAAGAAGAACCTGAAGGTCAGTGTCCACTTTGAATGGGAAACATTTTGTTTTATTTCTAAACATTTTACATCTATTTAATAAAAAAATTATTTTTTGTTTTTACATAATCGACACCAGGGTGGCTGATGAAATTGAAATTTAGATTCCAATTTTTTATTTTAAATAAAATTTCAAGTTCTGAAGCCTGACATATGAACACAAAACAATACCTGCAGCACGTGAAATTTGTCACGATAACAATAATCGTAGCATTGAATAAAGCCAATTACTTTTCATTTATTTTAAAATCAGCTTATTTTATTCTGCCACTAAAAACCACGGAACCCACTCCGAAGATCTCTTGCTCTTCCGACTAGCGGTAGCTGGCCGGACCTTTTTAGGTTGAGAAGGACGTTGGCTTCAAAGCTAACTTTCCACAATAATATGTATCGTATGTATTGAGTAAACCTGTAGGAAGCTTTCGAAACACTTTAAAATATAGTCCTCATACAGCATAAGGTTGGTCACTGAAGACTTGCCTCTCAAAAATCCATGTAGCTCAGAAATAATGAGACTCGAGAGCTCAGCAGAAATGACGTCTCGCAAAAGACCTTTAAATAATTTTGGTATAACCGATTGAATTGAAATGGGGCGATAATTTGAAACTTCAATACTGCCAATACTGATAATTCAGTATTAGTGGAAGTACATAGCAGTATCAGGTAGTATTAAGCAGTAAGGGGCAGTATTAGGCACCTCTAGGTCCCACAGTAAAACGGCTGAAAATACTCAGATCACTTTTTATTAATAATATTACCGGAATATTACCAAGTGGCAGTGTCAAGAGTAAGTGTCAGTATAGGCAGTAGGAGGCAGTATCAATAGTCTGACGCAGTATCAGTAGTCTGACGCAGTATCGAGCTATGTAGACATCGCATAACTTTCCCTATAATATGTCGTTTATGTCAAACGCTTATGTCAAATTGACAGTTAGAAAATGGTGGTTTAAAAGTATTTGACACTTGAACTTTTTTTATTTTGTTCATCATTTCCGCAATTTCCAACGGATCTTCACCATTTTCAGCTGGCCTCTAAGTTTAACTATGATGCACGTTTATGCCGAATTTCATAACATTTGATGACGTACCCCAAGCTGGAATGACCACTTCGGAAAAAAAATTCGGACTATGTCAGGGATTTAGTGCTCTTTTGTTGCCGCATTCCTGATTTTGTTGCTCCACCCGTTTCGCCGGAATCGGTGGCGCTGCCAGCTTGAGATCAAGCTAGCAAAACCACATTGGTAATTAATGAACGGATTATTGGAAAAATATTTCATAAATACCATAATTTGTTGCTATTTTGTTGCTAACAAAAGGGAGCACGTTCGAGATATCTTTATGTACTTGGTCGGGAATCGAACCCATAACTGCGGCATAGCAATCGAGCATTCATACAAGGGTTAGTTTATTATATTAATTAATAATTATAGGAGTATAATATTAAATTTTTAATATGTAAATAAATTATAAAAATTTATTGTATAATTTATTTGTATAAAATAAACTTGTAGGTACTTTGTAAATATCAATTTAATCTAAAACAAACGCCGACTAAGAGTTCACCCGGGTAATAAGGGTTCTTTCATGCAGAACATGTTAGAATGTCGCGACATTCAAACTGGTAGGTATAAGTATGGTTATCACAAAACAGGTAACGCGAAATTTCTATTTGCTAAAAATCCAATTGCAATATAATGTAAACATTAACAGCAAACTCAGACAGTAAAAGTTTTCCATTTTATTTGTAATTTCCCAAAATTAAATACGTATTCAAATTTTTCATTCTCTGAAAAAAAAATCTGATATGGCTATCCATAATATCATTGTACGCTTATTACTTCTTATTACTACTTTTTTTTTATTAACTCCACAATACGTTACAATCTATTCATAGGACAATAAGTATTGGCATTATAATAATTATAATAATAACAACAAGTGACACAGTGGACACAACTTTTTAGATTAGTTGTTACATTTCTAAAATATAGACAATTTAGTTTGACACTTAAATATAATGGGGCAGGTCCATGGGGGATCATACCTTTTTAGTCTCTTTACCTAAAGTTCAGCTAGTACGTCACATACTAATGGGTTGAGATGGTCTGCGAGTCTCAGCTGATATTGTTTGCTTGTGTAAGACATCCTTTACAATACTGATTCGGAGGTCAGCACTAAATCATTATTTGGCACATATCAAGGAGTGCGCGTTTACAGATACCACGCAAAACTTGGGATTGGAAACGTTGCATTTTTGTAATATCACTGGCAGAGCTCCACAGCTGAATACCATACGTCCAAATAGGTTTCGTGATTGTTTTATATATAGGGTTTTCCAATAAGAGGTGTTATTTTGATATTCAAAGAAAAATGGATTTTTTTGAGAAAATTGATCGAATTTTTATTTCATTATAAAGAGGAAGGTATGCCGTTAATAATGGAAAAAAACATCAGCCAAATGACCACCACGACCACGCTTACAGGACCTTACCTTTTCATGAAATTTTCTATAACCAAATCGCAAAGTGGCTGCCCTATGTCCTCGACAGCCTCACGAATTCCATCTTTGAGGTCTTGAATCGACGCTGGGCTGTTGGCGTAGATCTTATCTTTCACGTGGCCCCAAAGGAAGAAGTCGCAATGTGTTAAATCACAAGATCTCGGTGGCCAATTGTGATCAACTTTTCGAGAGATAACACGGTCCGGAAACTTTTCCCGTAAAAGATCAATGCATACAAGTAGAAACTACGCCATTAATAAAAATGGAACGATACACGCTTCAACAACGCATTGAAATTATTAAAATTAAAAACGAAACCATTGATCTTTTACGGGAAAAGTTTCCGGACCGTGTTATCTCTCGAAAAGGTGATCACAATTGGCCACCGAGATCTTGTGATTTAACACCTTGCGACTTCTTCCTTTGGGGCCACGTGAAAGATAAGATCTACGCCAACAGCCCAGCGTCGATTCAAGACCTCAAAGATGGAATTCGTGAGGCTATCGAGGACATATTAGGGCAGCCACTTTGCGATTTGGTTATAGAAAATTTCATGAAAAGGATAAGGTCCTGTAAGCGTGGTCGTGGTGGTCATTTGGCTGATGTTTTTTTCCATTAGTAACGGCATACCTTCCTCTTTATAATGAAATAAAAATTCGATCAATTTTCTCAAAAAAATCCATTTTTCTTTGAATATCAAAATAACACCTCTTATTGGAAAACCCTATAGTAATAGCGCTTATTGTCTATAGATAAAGTTGAGTTTCGGCCTACAAGCCAGTACAGTTTACGATACACGAGTTCCAGTTGGACTACATCTACACAAAATCACAATATTTGTAGGCCAGTAAGTAGGTTCACCTGTTGATAGTTGTAATAGAGGCCGCAGGTTTGCAATGATTAGTACATTATCAGCCTCGAACCCCAATGATTGTGATGTGCATTGTAATCACATCCCTCAATAAAGCGATGTCCAAGCGAGTTGAAGAATGTATCGAATTGATCTTTTTTGATAGCTACGCTGGGGGGGGGGGACAATATACCGCTGAAAGGGTGAGTAGTCCCGACCAGTCATCGATTACAACTGATGTAGCTTCTTTGTTTCTTAAGGTGATAGTACACTCTTTGCCTAACGGTCAAATATTTGATTTATTTTGCCAAACAGATACATCAAATAGTGTACTGACCAAATAAATTTGGTTAAAATACGTCAGGTAAATATTTGGTTATTGCTTGCCATAAAAATTATTTACCTGTTTGCCAAACAGTGGACTATGGCGTGTGCCAAACATCCCAAATAAATTTAACCATATTTGCCAAAGTTTTTATTTGGCACTACTAGATTTCCTATATAACTGTGGTAACCTGAGCCGTGTGGAAGTCGATGGTATTTATGCTTTTCTCTAATCGACTTCCAAACCCGGGGTTTTTCCGCTGCCACCACCCGTTATCGCAGTCAACGGGAACTGTTCTGCTTCGACTTACGCTCTTGTAGCGTAATTTCAATATTCTTCTAGTACGAAGACGTGGGAGACAAACAAGCTCACTCAGAGACGAAATAAAAGATTTTAATTTTGAATACGAATTGTTTAATAAGAAAAGAATTATGCTACTAATATATCCACCCAATCATTTTATACATGGTCGAGACACACAAAAAAAAATGGAAATAAATCACTGCGCGGTATTATACAAAAAAACATAAACTTAAAGAAATAAGATAAATGGTCCAGTACGTTTTAAGTTGAAAGCTCAATGATATTGAGCTTTCATAGTCATATTAACATTAGTGAAACAATTAACTGTATTAATAACATTGTATCCGGTGATGATTACGGAATACTCGTTTTTTGAAAAATGTTGAACTTTTTTAATGCAATATTAGAGGTGGATAGCAAAGATTTCGAAAAGGTATTAAAATGTGGAAAAGTTAATGTAATGTGGGACCGATGTAGTGTTTACGAGAGTATTGGGGTGTTGAGATGCTTAAAAAGCAGTGGTTTTAATCATCCAAGGTGTGATCAATAATTTTTGTGATTTGGAACTGTTACTTAACGAGAATTACCCTGAGTTTGTGTGCTTGAGTGAGACTCACTTATCAGAGATGGATAAGGATGGCCTAATTCAAATTGATGGATATAATGTAATAAAAGTTGATTCTACATCTCGTCATACGGGGGGTGTGCTGATGTATATTAAGAAATCTTGGAAGTATGAATTAATTAACAGCATAGTGATCAATTTGGATATTTGGTGGTTAGTTGTAAAGGTTAACGATGGTAAAGATGTTATGCATATAGCGGTACTATAATATAGAGCGCCTACACAGTAGAAAATATAGAGTAAAAATTTTACACTAAAGTACACTAGCTTGTGTTCATATAGGTCCACTCAATTTAGTGTAAATTTTTACACTAACAATTTTAATTAAGTGTAGTGTAATGAGTTCACTAAAGTTTGTTAAAATGTTAACCTTATTTAGAGTACACTGAACAAAATTTAGTGTTAAATAAAATTAAAAATAGAAATTAATTTACACTATTTTAGGTATACTTCAGATTAATTTCCTGGTTAAAATACACTAAATAGGTTAAAAAAAACTTAATGTAGTGTGAAAATTTCTTTATTTATAGTAGTAAAATTTACATTGCTAGTGTGTTTTGAAAACATTTAAGTATAGTTTTCACCCAATTACCTCAACGTATATTAATAAAAACATAACATTTAAAGACAAAAATTCAAAACAATTTAAGGATGTCGGAATTTCCGCCTATAAACGTAATTTTTTTATTAATTTTCGACGAATTAATTGGATAAAACAATACGTTAAAGATACATACTCGATAATATTTCAGTACAATTTCGCAATCCGCAATAGTTGTCTTGCCCCTTATCTAAAAAAAATTATTAATAATCTATGCATATTAAAAAATATTTAAGTTCAATACTACCACTTAATACTTGATTTCGCTTCTACCATTTTAATTTTCCATTGGCTTAGTAATAATATAATTTATATTTTGTATACGACTTGTTCAAATAATTCTTCGAAATGTATTTGCAATCCGGGATATAATTCTCCTAATTCTTCACTGCAATTCATAATTTATTAAAGACAATAACACTTACAATCTACGAATTACTATTTAGAAATCTTTCGTCCACACTTCACGTTGTACCCATTTCTAAAAATTATTTAATAAAATGTGTATTTTTTAAATATTATAATCTAACCTTATAAAAATACATCATATAAACAGGAGTTTAGCGTTTTCTGGAAACGGAATTTCAAATATCTTTTTGTTTAAAAAAATTTAAAAGCACCAACGTTACTGTACTAAGTTGCTAGTTAAACTAACAAGTAACAAGCAATATCACTTACCAGCAATACTTTTATTTATACCCCGACTATCAGGAGCCTATGTACGTCATTCTTTCTGCGAATTTTATGTTTGAATAAATATTTGATACATGACACCTAACCGACACACTCTATTAAGAAAGAAATTTACTCTTCATTGTGCTAATTTTACCTTCGAGTAAAATTCCATCTATATAGAGAAGTTTTAGTGTTAAAAATAAACTAGTGTATAGTTTAACACTAAGAATTAACACTAATTTATTTACCAACTACACTAAACATTTTACACGACAAAATTTATTACTGTGTAAATATTTGAATACCGGTTCTGACTTTTACGCGTACTTTGAAAATTCCATGGATGAATTAAGTGAAATTAATGGTAAGGTGCTAATAGTGGGTGATTTCAATGTTGATTGGTTGAGTGATTCGTATGCAAGAAGACGGCTGGGTGAGATTGTCATGGATAATGGCTTTAGGCAAATAGTGAAACAATACACTCGAGTTACATGTGAATCAAAATCATTAATAGATTACGTGATAGTTGGTAATGGGTATAATTTTCTTGAAAATATTAATAACAAAATGAAGATAAGTGATCATGAGACTATCAAAGTATCAATTGAACATAATTCTAGGATAGCTGGGAGGTACGGGAAGTCTGTTAGGGTTTTGAAATATGACAGAACTAAATTTAGAAACAGTGTCGCTAGAAGTGACATTATGACCACATATTACGGTGATTGCAATTTTAAAGCGGAAGCTTTTAGTAAAAATTTACAGTTACTTATTAACGAATTTGTTAGGACGAAAACGGTTTCGAGTGTTGGTTGTGCGTGGTTTTCCAGTGATCTCAATGATTTAAAACAAGATGGAACTCGGATGACCGCAGTTCTCAGGCTTCTATACATCTCCTTTCTTTCTGGATTAATTGTAAAGGAAACCTCGATTTGATTCATTAATATGAAATTAAGTGCAAATTATTCTTAAATCGCTTAATTCTTTAATCCGATAATTGGTAATATAATTTTACTATATATATAATTTTACTATATAAGAAAAGAAAAAATACACTAGATTTTAAGGTAGCTGAAAGTTTGCTTGACCTTTTTCTCAATTCTCTTTTTTTTCAAATTCTATTCTATTTTTATGTTGGTAACAGTTCTTAAATTTGAAACAGACGGACGGACGGACACGGGAGCAGAACATAAAGCTTCCTTACTATACTTTGTATAGAAGCCTAAAGCAAACAAGGTGGAACTCGGATGACCGCAGTTCTAAGGCTTCTATACATCTCCTTTCTTTCTGGATTAATGGTAAAGGAAACTTCGATTTGATTCATTAATATGAATTAAGTGCAAATTATTCTTAAATCGCTCCCCAAATATTTTTGTACTTTATGTTTTTATCATATTTAATAAATTCACCAATCACGCAAAACCACTACTTTTCGATTTATTCTTAATAAAATAATGGATTAAAAAAATAATAAACCGATAATTTACTATTGGTAATATAATTTTACTATATAAGAAAAAAATACACTAGAAAATTAAGGATTTTAGGATTAGGATTAGAATAAGGAGACCTAAAAATTGAATTATGCGGACAGACGGACACGGGACCAGAACATAAGGCTTCTTCATATACTGTGTATAGAAGCTTAAAAGTAGTTCAATATTGTAAAGCTTCTCGACGGGTAGTGTATCTGAGTGGTCAAAATACAGGTGCATCAGAAATAGATACAAGGTCAAAATTAACAGCGCCAAAGCAGACTATATAAGTAAAAATAGACAATTTGGTTAATCAAAAACAAATGTGGAAATCGTTAAAAACATACGTTCTGAAAGAACAAAAATGTGATATTAAGGAGGTAATTTTTGATACTGTAAAGTGCATGGACATTCCAATGATAGCGGATAAATTTAATAAATATTTTGTCGATAGCGTTGTTCAGATTAATAATAATATTCCGTTGCAACAATACGTGGACAGGATTAATGATACAAATTGTTTTTTCAAGTTTAAGTCGGTGACGATAAATGAACTTAACCAGGTAAATAAAGAATTCGATTAGGTATGAAGATTTTCGTCCAATTAATATGATTTCGGTTCAGTCGAAGATTTTGGAGAAGATAGTCAACAGCCAGTTGCCTGAATACCTAGAAGAGAATAATATGATTTATGAGTATCAGTCAGGCTTTAGGAAGGGTCATAGTTGTGAATCCTTGATTTCTTTTGTTATTAATGAGTGGAAAGTCGCTTTTCACGATAATAAGGTAATTGTAGCTGTCTTTTTGGACCTCCGTAGAGCATTCGAAACTGTGGACAGGAGAATATTGTTACGAAAGCTGTTAAAACATGGAGTTCGAGGAAATGAATGGCGACGGTTTCAATCGTATTTGGGTAATAGGAAGCAAAGAACAAAAGTTGATGGCTTTGTGTCGGAGGCGATAGATGTTTCATTAGGAGTCCCTCAAGGAACTGTTCTGGGTGTCTTGCTGTTCCTATTATATATTGTCGTGATACAATCAACCTGAGTACGGTTTTTGTTATTTTTATTCAACAGGTTCTGTAAGTAAAGGCCATTAGAATTTTATTCAAGGGACGGCTAAAGATAGATAAAATGTACCAAATTAACACCTCGATAATTTACAAAATTTTGTTTAAAAGTTTAAAACCATTCGTGCCGGTGATCTTGATGAATCCTGAAACATAAAATAAGTGTTAATAAAAGTGATTTGTGTGAGCGCAACTTTAGGTTACCAGAGATTTTTGTTTTCTAATGATGGAACAGTTTTGTAGAGGCGTCTGGTAAGAAAGCGGAAAGGGGTAACAACGAACGGCATGTTCGTTGGGAATGGTCGAATTTATGCTGATTCGACATAAAGTTGAAATTTTAAGTGCGATTATTCACTTGAACGAAAGTGAAAATTTAGTTTTTAGATCTGAAATTGCAGAAGTCAGTAAGGCAAATTAAGCGTCCGATTGTATTGGATATGAAAATTTTGATTATTAATCTACGAGAGATAAAAAAATCGTTGGCCGCTATTGCGATATTTTGGTTAAAGTTAGAATATTTGGATCAAACTTACCTTAAATTGGAAGGGTTTATCGAACAACAAGAATTGGATGTCTGCTTGTTGATGGCACTATTTTATCTGCAAGAATTCTATACAAATTTGAAGAAAACAACGGCGAGTTCGAGCACAGTTAAATGGATTTAGTTTTACGTGGTATGCTCGGCGCTAGCCATTCACATCACGACACCTATATGTGTAGGACTCGTCCCTGGCCGGGGCTAGGGTCTTTCGCCGAGTCGGGCGGCCAGTTTCGGATATTTAAAGCGCACTTTCGTACTTTACCCGTTCCTAGGCTACTTATTCACCTCCGGTTGCAGGACCGTGCGGTACCCTAAGTGGGGGCCTGGTATTCTTTCTATTTACCACATTCTGACTAACAGGTCAGCGCCGGAGTTGTTTGCTACGCAACTCGTCGCGGCGAGGGTCTACTTCAAGTAGGTTGCCTCACTTAGCCAGCATATGGCTCTAACCACAAGCCACTACGAGTCCTTCCTCATCGACGGGGCAGGATTTCTCCTGGGGCTCCCCGTCCCCGTAGTACCAGCAAATTCCCAGGACGAAGTCCGAAGATCTGTCGTCAAGGAGGGGCGCCGGTGGGACCCTGTACCGACCTCATTGCACGATCGGTAGCCCCAGATTCACGTGGTTTGCTAGGCCTCAGAGCGCTTGGCTCTCTGGTGTGATTTTGTTTGAGCGGTCAGAGTAGCGTGGGTCCGATTTCTCAGGCCCCGCCGCGCCGGTATCACGCTTTGGAGCTGCTGGCTTAGTAACGTGGATCGATTTCTCGAGTCCCGTCGGTAGTCGAGCAGAGGATTGTTTGGTTTAGGTGGGAGTGTTTGGCATCGGGTAGTGTGGGTTGCCAGCCGTTTTGGCGGTCTTCTTCTCGGAGATGGGAAGAGACCGTGGTTCCCCCGATCACTTTGTGCGGCCTAGGCCTTTTCAGGTTTGAGTCGTCCCTCTCTCGCCTGTAGCTGTAAGAAGTGGGGTTATTTAGCTCCGGATTTTATGAAAAGGGCGCCAGTCCTTTTTGGTAGTTGGTCCTTCTAAGAGTGTCTGGAGAGAGCTTAGTGTCGTTACCAGGAATCGAAGTCACTTAGTCTACAGCACAAATCTACATGTTGGGGTCAACCTTAACCTCCGGTCATTTAAATTTTGGATTTCGGAGTGGCGGTCAATAAGGAACGTTATTGGTCGCTCTCCTGATCTTCTATTCTTCTGAGTGCAGTTTTGCCGCCATCTCCGGGTCTGATTGGTTTTCACCATTCGGCCTTTGACGGGGTTTTGCTGCATCCAGGATTGGAGAGTTTGGTTCGTCACCTTTGGCGGGTCTAAAGGTGCAGTGCAGCCTCTGCCGCCAATGGGATTTCCTGGCTCTCAGGGGGGGGGTAGGGTGGTTTGGCTCCGGGTAGTGTAGGTGGCCAGCCGTTTTGGTGGTCTATTTCTCGGGACAGAGAGATAGCCATTTTTCCCCCGGACACTTTATTCAGCTTTTGCTGCGTGGGTTTGAGCTGTTCCTTTCTCACCTTTTAGCTATAAGTGTAAGATTAGTTTGGCAGTGGATTGTGTGAACAGTTTGCCAGTCTGTTTGGTGATTGGTCTTTCCAAGGGTGTCTGAGAGAGAGCTTAGTGTCGTTACCAGGAATCGAAGTCACCTAGTCTACAACTCAGATCTACATTTCCAGATCAATCTTAACCTCCACTCACTTCAACTTCAGATTTCAGTTTCGTCACTTGTGGGAACAGCACAGGTGATTTCGCTTAGTCTTCTGTTCTTCTGCTTTCAGTTTCGCCTCTATCTGCGGGTCTGGTAAGCTTGGTGGCTTCCCGGCCGCTGATAGGGTTTCCCTGTAAGCAGGATTGGAGATGTCGGGGTCTTTCATCTTCTGTGGGTCTGGTTATACCGGCCACAGATGAGTTTCGCCTTAGTCTCGGGGAGGGGGGGGTGGGTTGTTTTGCCCTTCTTGGGTCATTCGCGTGTTAGTCCTTATTGGTAAGGTTTGCTAACTTATTATTATTGTGCGTTTCTTGCATCATTAAGTATAATTGAGGAGCTTATTTTCAAAACGCAACAAGTGAAAAATTAAAATCTTTAGATACAGATATCATAACATAGTCTAAAACATTCTCTACAAGTTAGTTTTAGAGTATGTTATGAGAGTCTAAAAGTAGACCTGTTCTAGTATTAGTTTCTTAAGAGGATTTTAAAATTTTCTTGTAGAGAAGGTCTTAGACTATGATATGATTTCTGTATCTAAATATTTCAATTTTTAGACATGTTGCGTTTTGAAAATAAGCTCCTCAATTTGTCTTTCTTGTTCCTTGTTATTCCTATCATTCAGTTCAGTTTTATGGAATTTGAATTTATTATTGAATTGAAATTGAGCTTAGGTTTAAATTTAGACTTGAATTAGAATGAATTAAATTGAATTGAAGCTGAAATTGAAGCTGAATTGAAACTGAATTGAAGTTGTGTTTGAAATTGAATTTGAATTTCATTATTGAGTTGAGTTTATTGATTTGAATTTGAGTTTTGAGTTTTGAAAGTTGAAAGTTTGAAGTTTTGAGTATGCAATTATTGTTATTACTGTTTGTTTAGTTTAGTTGTTGTTTATTAATTTACAAGGGTTTACAGGGGCTATCACAATTACAAAACAAAATACAAAGTTACGATGGTGTTCTGTTCTTCCTTCTTTCGAACACTTCGTTCGCATAATTTTGGAACGATTTGAAGTTTGTCTCGTTTTCGACGAGACTCGGGAGTTCATATTCTTCTTCTTCTGGGAGTAACGTTCTCCGAGGGTCTGCATAAAGTTCGCACTCTCTTAGGACGTGATCCCACGATTCGACCCCCCCACAGTCGCAGCGGTCGGTGCCACTGAGCCCGAACCTGTGCAGGTTACTGTTCAGACTTCCGTGCCCAGTCAGCAGAGCCGCTGTCGCTATGTCAGGCTCGAACCATGGGTTCTCTTCGGCGAACGTTACCCTACTTATAAACTCCAGGGTTGTTGAGCCTTTCGTGGAATTTTCCCACCGTTCTTGCCAAATTCTTGTTAATTTTTCTTCTCGTCATTCTCTTTATTGTGGCCTTGGGTAACCTTCTTTCCTCATCGTTGTGCTACATCGCACAGTAGCAAGGTCGTCTCAAACAACTACTGTTATTGCACAGGAGCCACTTAAGAACGGACAGATTGCGAAACAAAACGAAGTCTACAGCGGCGTCACCATTTATTTTTATTTAAGGTCGGTAGACAAATGACTTTGAAAAAAACTAAAATTTTTGTACACTAAAGTTAAAAACTTGATAAATTGTTTTGTATTACACACACAATACACGAAAAATCTAGTGAATTTAAGATCTAGCAAATTTGAAATAGAAGTAAATGTGAGTTTAAGTTCAGTAGATACACTTACAACACTAATATTAAATCTATCGTATGTGAAATTTGTCACGAATTTAGGCCTCTTGAATAAATTTTACATAAGATCCGAAAGATTAGGCTTGTTTATTGTCTTACATCAGGTTGGTAGTAGCAAGACGCAGGAACCCACCCCTGACGAGTCCATCTTTCCGAGGTACTGGCTGGCGGGCAAAATAAAAGATAAGGGAGATAAAGTAAATTTAGACGAGGGGCACAATAATATTAACGACATGAGCAACATATTTGATGAGGCGAAATCACTTTTATTTGCAGACGATGGCTTGGTTTATGTCATTGGGAATAGTGTTGTGACTGGCTGGTTTGAAATGAATAGACTTTGTCTTAATGTGAATAAAACTAAATGTATGGTTTTTAATGATAAGGGCTGTAGAAGCCTGGAGGTTAGAATGGAGAGTTTTTTGATTGAAGTAGTGGGTCAAATTAAATACTTGGGTATTATAAATAGTGGACGATCAATTAAACTTCAAGGCACATTTTGATTATATTTGTAAGAAAGTTGCAAAAAAATTGTATTTTTTTTCGAAAATTAGAAAGAATGTTTCGATTATGAGTGCAATACGAATTTTCAATACTATGCTTAAGCCACATTTTGAATATTGTTCAACTGTTCTTTTTATGGGTATCAATAGTATGCTGGAGATATTACAGAAACTTCAGAATAAGGGAATGAGACAATGAGAGAATGAGACAATTAACAGATTTGTGTCCAGATTTGTCTTACTTGATACATTGCAGTGGCACAGTGTATACCAAAGAATAATTGTAAATGTTTTGATTTTTGTATTCAAATTAAGGAATAAGATGCTACCTAAATATTTGTGCAATAGCGTTTCTTTTGTTGCGGAATCCCATGGATACGATATACGGTGCGTACATTTTTTCAAAAATAGTCGAGCAGAAAATATGCTTTCGTATAATGGTTTGAGATTATTCAACGGTTTACCGTTAAATCTCAAATTGGAGACTGAGCTGATGTCATTTAAAAGTATGTTGGTTTTGAATTTGTATAGGACATGCTGTGTTACAGATTTTGTGTTGTTCCTAATTTTCGTGTATTTCCTGAATTTTGTGTTTTGCTTAAATTTTGTAGATGTCTTAAATTTTGAAATGTAAATAGTGGTGTTTTTTTATACCAAATAAAGTGATTAAAGTAAAGTAACTTTTTCTCACCAAATTATTCATCCACTCCTATGTTAGCTATGTAAATTGTACCTTTTCAAGCCGTTTTTTAGCATACAAAATTCGATTTTAGAGCAAAACTTTTTAGACATTTTTTGTTGCAAATTTCATTGAAATTTTCATTTTCATTGAGATTCAGTTGCAACCAAAAATGTCAATGTTTATTTGACAAAAAAGGTCTTCAAAAGGCATATTTTTCATTGCTTACCATAGGGTGTATGAATAATTATGAGAGCGACTGTATATGCAAATTTTAGATTTTTAGAAAAAATTATTTGTTTTTATTACTTATCAATGCAAAGTATGTAGTTGATATATGCCGAACCCTCTAGATGGCGATGTAACCCAAGTAAACTTTACGATAAGGTCTAATCTGAAAAATTGTATAGGTAGTACACTTATAATAATCTAGTATGTACGCTATTACTAAAAGGGTCAAACTCAAAGTGATATAATAGTGTTTGCAGTTTTGTCATAAATGAATAAGTAACATGCTTGTTTCTTTTCACCCCAATTTTTTCGTGTTGCATGTACATTGTACAATTATTCATAGATTCAAAAATTAACTAAAATGAAATAATGTTATCTTTATATGGCAAATAGCTATTTTTAAATAATTGAAAAAACGCATTTAGGGATTATTTATAAAATAAATAAATATTTGATATTAATACTACAATAACATTTTTCATTCATTAATTGCTTATTAAAAAAAGTTAAAATAATTCCAAGTATTGCAAGTAAGAAACACGAGTTTGAATAAATGCAAATCTTCATTTATCAAAAGTTGATTTTCTGATGCGAGTATAAAATGATTGATTTGTGCTATAAACAATATCAATGAAGGAACATCGCGTTCTAGCGTGACCATCCCCCCATTGTCTGAGTATCGCCGCGAGAATCAAACAACGTGGACGGGACGCCGTCACATTTTCATTTCCACGGTACGATCGTATATTTTAAAATCACTTTGTTATCTTTACACAAGTTTGATTATTTTTTAAAATAATTTGTTTGATAAATAGAATAAACTATTAAAAATTGTATTAAGTGCGATATTAGTGAAAATTAATTTATTTTTGGTAAGTTATTTACTATACGTTTTGCAATAAACAACTTCAGTTTCGAATATTTCTATTTAATATTATAATGTATCCTGTCAGTAGATATTAAATAAAATAAAATGTGGTTTTTTTAATAAACCACATTTTCGATAATATATTTTATAAGTACGGGTTTTTTGACTCCGTAACAGTGAATAATAGCGAACATTACACAGTTAAATGATTACGAATGTTCCATTATTGTTGAATAAATTTTATTTTTTATTTTATTTCTAAACAATTACTATTTTATAATTACCTTTTCTAAAGGTTTTAACTACAAAATTATGCCAGTAGTCATTATAGTTGACTTTTATAATTTGGTAGGGCAGTAGTGTGCTGTGAATGAATATTTTATAAATTAGCTCCTTCAGTTTTGTCCCATTTTTAGAACCACGCAAATGTAATAAGTGAAAACTGTAGAATATTGATAATAATAAATTTTAATACTTCTATTAATTATTTCGTAAAATCAACAATTAATTCTCAAAATATGCAATAAAAATAAATAGTAGAATCTAAATGACAAAATATTAAAATATAAATAGTTATAAGTAAGTAGGTAATATTAAATTTAGCGTAGGTCTTCCATTGATCCTTGACGGGACATTGGATAAAAATCTTCAATTCGTAGTCCCGCCAAAATATGTTCTCAAAGTCTGAGATTATACTTACAGAATATCATTTAAGCAGTAACTCATTTTAAGCCTAAATTCGAATAAATTGCATTTGGACTATTTGGAGAATGCAGTAAAAGAACTATCTTGTAATTTTTAATAAATAATAACACTTTTATTAGTTACTAACAATGATTTTTGAATATTACAATAAATTATGATTTATAAATTAACAACAATAACAGAATTATTTATTATTAACTTATTAACATATTATTATATAAACATTAACTTAAGTAAGATTGAAAAATTCCTCCATGCACGCCCCTGTAGGCATCGACCCTAGCACCGAAGCGGAATTTCCTCTTTGAATGCACAAATCGATCCTTTGAAATAAGAAACTCTTTGCGAGTCTGTCCCCCGACACACCGATTAGAAGAAGACCAATCTAGGGGACTAAAGCCTTTGGATCGCTACTCCAAGGGTCCAGGTGCTCTATTCTCGAACTCTCACGACTTGATTCGCATGCGAATCATTATATTTCGACCAATCAGAGAGTGTAAATACTTCATTTTTAAGCGAAAGTGGCGTATTCTCATATGCGAATCAAATCGTAAGAGTTCGAGAATAGGGCCCAAGGGTCTCTACCGCGAAAGCTGAGAAATCATAATGGTCTTTTATTGATCTATACTTGTTATGTTTTAACAATTCCACTTTCGACGCTGCCGAACTAGGCATTTGAGAAGAAATTCCTAAGTGACTTGGAGCCAAAGGTAATCCACACATGTCAAAGCTCTCCTTTGCTGCCACGGAACCAAGGTCACCCCATCTGATATGGTCTCTTGCCATCATCGCGTGAAATTTCAACGGGTTCTACGATGCTAAGAAGATTTGCAGTTGCAAGAGAGCGCCTAATGATTTCATTTAGAGTTGCATGTCTATAGATAACCTGCCTGCACTCCGCGAACACGATAGCCCATGATGACCGAACCGATTTACTACAGTGCAGTTTACATTATAATATGATTTCTATTATGATTTATCATAGGAGAAAGTATAAAGTATGGTTTACATAATATTTTTTAAATTTTAAGAAAGAAAACATAGTGTAAACTGTGTTTTACCATTTATCCAATAAGGTACCCAAGTGGGAAGAAGGATAGTTTCGAGTAGATATGCGTAGATACCATTTTGCCCGAGAACATGTTTCAGATGATGGTAAAACCGTAAAACTTCTAACGGACAGATTGTCTGCCAAGCAATAACTGCTTCTTTCAAATAAGAAACCTCAAAGTCAAAATTCATTAGGATGGACTAAGGATAGAACCAATAAGTGTTTCAGTACTATCTCAGAAAAAGTAAAAGCTGGAATAGCCAAATCCGCTGTTTGTCTAATACCCAAACTACCAAATCGTATGGGTAAAGAAACTTGTCTGAAGGACGAGTCTTCTAATTTAATATTTAATAATTTTTCCAAATGGGATTTCATTGAATGGTCGATTGAAGATATTAATCTTGAAAATTTCCATATCGGACTAGTACCCAATGAATAATTTAGTTTTGGAATGAAACCTGAATGCATTAAAATAAATAAGGCCATACGAATATAAGGATTAATTTCTTTTGAACGATCAGAAAACGTTATATTTTGATGTTTCAAAGTAGGATCAATCGCTTGATCTTTAATTGGGGCACTCAAGAGAATTAAATTTTCAGCGTTTAAGATAATTTGGACTTAATTTCTTAAAATCGATAGTGATTTCTTGCTTTCGTGCAATTTCATTAACGAAATTTTATTACTAGTGTCCAATTAACACCGCCTATTTTGAATTTATCGCCATTTTTTTAGTATCGGTCATACAGCACTGTGTTGTTTGACAGCTGTCATGTGTGAACATTGAAGTTTAGTCATGCAGAACTATACGGATACACAATGTATCGAAATTATGGAAATCCACTACCGAAATAGTGAGATTTTTGCGGAGACAGTTCGAA
Organism: Cantharis lateralis; assembly: GCA_963170105.1. Taxonomy (NCBI): domain Eukaryota; kingdom Metazoa; phylum Arthropoda; class Insecta; order Coleoptera; family Cantharidae; genus Cantharis; species Cantharis lateralis. Next base: position 21,067,159 of record OY720629.1, read on the forward strand.
AATGTCGTGGATTTTTCGGTTACCATAACGCATCTTCTCGCCCGCACAGTGGTCCGATTAATCGAGAAATTTAAGGCAATTGGTTCAATTCAAACTCAGCAGAGACTAGTGCGTGATCGTGTAGCTCGGTTTAATATAGAAATTGCAACAGTTAGTGAGAGTGTTGACTAGAATCTTTCTATCTCCATTAGTCATCGTTCTCAGCAATTGAGACATTCACGCGCAGCTTACAGCAAATTTTGAATCAAGTATTTGCATTCTTATAAGACCATGCGCAGCGCCGAACGTTTGTAGAACGCTGCGGTGATGTGAATTGGCGACCAAGATTATGCGATTTGACGCTATTGGATTTTTTTTCTTTAGGGTTTTTTAAATAGGAAAGGTGGATGCCACTAATCTACGAACAATTCCTGAACTGAAAGACAAGATTCGATGCGCTATTGATGAAATTGAGCCGACGCTATGTCAAAAGTCATCGAAAATTTCATCAAAAGGACCGATGAGTGCCATCAGTCACGAGGCGACCATTTATCGGATGGAACACAAGTTCCATACATAATCATTTCGTGTTTTGTAATTAATTTTTTTTTATTTATTTAAAATTAAGTAAATTTATAGTATAATAATATAAGGCGGTTATGGCTTGACGCAAGTGCGTCGACTGCTAAGCCGAGAAGCCCGGTTCAAACCCGGGCGGAGTAAGTAATTCTGACCGCCTTCTCTCGGAAGGCAATGGCAAACCACCGAGGTACTTTGCCACGAAAGCCGCTTCTCAATCATTGAAAATACGGTCACGACGCTTCTGACAAGAAGCAAACGATTAAGAAGAAGATATAATAATTATATATAATAATAAATAATTTATAATTTAAGTTTTACTTTGACTTTGCCCAATGTAGGAATGATTACATTTTAAACAATTTATTTTATAAATAATATCTGATTGCTTTTCCCTGGGTATGTCATCTTGTAATTGTGTGAAAACTTTCCCTAAAGTATTGGTTGATTTAAACGTTAGGTTTATCTTATGTTTTTTAAGTTTTCTTTTCATTTGATTTCCTAAGGCCCTGGATATATGGAACTACTGTAAAAGTCCTTGGTAATTTTTCTGTATGGCTAAAATTATATAGTTTATTAGTTCGATCTTTAATAAGTTTATGTATTAAGTGCCCTGGAAAACCATTATTATTTAGAGTTTGTTTTGCGATGTTTAGTGTTTCTTTCCGGTAGTCACCATGGGTAACTTAAAGTGCCCTGTCGATGATACCATTAGCTGTTTCGATGACTTGACATTTATGGTGGTATGAATGATAGTTTAAATAACGTCCAGACCATGTAGGTTTTTGTGGCTACTTGTATTTGATATTATCTTTAACATGAATTACCTTTAAATCTAAAAATGAAATTTCATTATTTAATTCTTTTTCAATAGTAATTGAGGGAGAGGATGAAAGTTATTGAAATGTTTCATAATTAGGTCAGTATTCTTATTAGGGACAGCGGTAATAATATCATCTACATATCGTTTGTAGAATGGAAGTTAGAAAGGTAATGTTGAAATGCGGTCAAGTTCTAAAGTCTCCATAACCAAGTTTGCTATTGTGGCTGAAATCGGCCTACCCATAGCTGCACCAAAAATTTGCTTATATACAGCCTTGCTCAAAAGAAGTTGGCACCCCTGTGGATTTCTACGTTTTATGGAGTTTTAGGCATTTAATTAGGGTTTTAAATAAAAGAAATTGCAAATGTAGATTGAGACTATGTAGTTTATTAGTAAATTTCAATATTTGGTGGCACCACCTTTTGCCCTAATGACGCTTTTTAGGCGATCAGGCATGGTAGCAACTAATTTATAACAGACATATTTATAACAGATATATTTTGCGAAGTTGAAGTTTTAACATAAACTTAAACGTTTTTTGGTATAATTACCTAATAAAGTCATAAGTCATAACTAGGGCCCGGATTTTTAGGCACTGAAAACTTCCAAAATAGGCAGACAAATAGGCATAAAAAAATTAGATTATAGCATTGAGTAAAAGAATGTATAAAGAGATGCAGCCCGTATATTATGTTTTAATGCAATACAAAATGACCTAGACAACTAGGTGGCGTTGATGATTTCAATGTGGATCGTGAGCAATTTCACGATCCACAGACGGCAGGAGAGTATAGATGAAATAGAATAGATAGTTGTTCGAGTGAGAGGGCCATACAATTAGCAATTCTCCCATATACTTGGGTCTCTTAGCTATTCTTTTACTCAATGATTATAGGCACTAATAGGCAGTCCAAAATGAAAAATTAAATTATTAAAATCAAGACAACCACTACAGTATTAAATCATTATTATTTTAATGTTAAAGTACAAAAAATTTAATTTATCCAATTTAACTTATAATTTAAAAATAATTTTTACTTTAAACATTTCTATAACAAATTAAAGCTTTTTCAAAATTTTCTCGTATAAAACTTCTTCTATTGTCCGTTAAAAATTTTTTGTACGCAGAGAATGACCGCTTTACGTCACAAGAAGTAATACGTGCATATTTGAAATCTGCAGTATCTAAGCTTCAATTTTTATTAGAGAAATTATTTTAATCTCCAGATAATACTTTGCTAATTTTGCAATAAATCCGAGTAGCTCGAATTTTTCACCAAAAAAGCATCAAATCGTGTAAAAAAAAGTTTTGCAGACTAACCTGGAACTTCTTTCAATTGTTGTAGCAAATTTTTAATTTTGCTAATATTGGTGATTCACGAATATTGGTATTCAATGCTTCTCTCTTATTTTCTAAGCTTTTTATAGTTAGTAAGATACTTAGGGCCGGTTGTACCAATTAAGTTCAGGAATTGATTCTATAAAATGGTAGTAAATATTTTACAAAAGTGTACTAATTCCTTCTAATATGTCTTATTCGCCGATTAAAGTTCAAAAATTCGTTTTAAAAATTTGCTGAGCTTGGTTTAACTGAACGCCCGTTGAACTTAATTGGTACAACCGACCCTTAAGCTTAAAATAAGCAACAACGTAAGGCAAATTTGTCTTAAGATTAGGAGCTTTAAACACCCGTCTTGTGCTTTAGTCTGCAGTATTAGAATCAAAACTATTAATGATTTTTATTACGTTTTCAAAATGTTCATAGTAAAACACTGCAGCATTTATCCATATTCCCCATCTCATTATCACAGGCATTATGGGGCAATGGAATATTGGCACACATTATTATCTGAATACAATATTTTCTTCGAAGAGGAGCTTTTATAGAAACATTTTTTTTTTTCGAAATTATTTTGTTAATATATTTGGATAACTTTCGCGCACAGTTCCAGCGACGAAATTTAGAGCATGGCAAGACAAGCAACGTCTTGGGATAAAAATCCTGCAAATTCTTTTCTCTTTTTAACTCGTAGGCAACGCCGTGTATCAAAAGCAACCTTATTTTATCATCAATTCCACCTTCAGGCCAAAGAAATCGCAAACCGTCGTTAATGAAACTAAATATGGTGCTAATACGATGTCGCAATTGTTGAAATTATAGTTACAAATATAAAATATAAAACCATTCTATGGTTAAAATTAAAAAATAATTGGAATAAATATTAATTTTGCTAAATTATAGGATAAAATCAATTAAAAAAAGCCATTTAGGCGCAATAGACGAAAAGAGGCACTAAATGTAGAAAATAGGCATTTTAGGCATATTAAAGAGCGGTTTAAAATGATCGTAAAGTCGCAAAATAAATTTTGCTGCAAAGAGAATTTTAGAGCCTGTACGAAATCAAAAAAGGCAAGTGCCTACAAATCCGGGCCTTAGCTCATAACGTACATATTAAGCCTGATATTTAATAGAATAGGTACCTTTCGCTTAATAAGTCAAAAGTGACCAACTAAATTTGTGTAAAATATCCTGTCTACTTAAGCTGTTTTGTAGACCAGCATAATACTATTTTTAACCGAACGAAATAACTTACATGAACTTAAGTAGTTTTACCCCGTACATTTTCTATATTTTAAGGGAACTTGTTTATATTATCGTATAAGAACCCAACAAGCTATTAAAGTGGTGCGTGAAAGAATATGACGAAAATTTAACATGAAACAAAAAATTATTGCAATGGAGATGCAAAAAAAAGTATGTCTCGCGTATTCAGGCAGAAATTAAAACTTGGGACTTCGAGGAAAAATTTAATAAACAGAACGATCGTGTTTATGCCCATAGCTCTACATAAAGAAGCAACAGAAAAAATTTGAAGAGTTCAAAATGGTCATTATGCAACATCTGTGATGGTTTGGTGGAGTGTATCCTACGAAGGGGTTACACAACTTAATTTTTGTGAAAAAAGCGTTAAAACATCAGTACCAGTTTATCAGGAGATGTTAAAGAAGTACTTAAACCTCTTAACGACTCCTTATTTCAAGGAAACCATAGGGTCTTTCGACAGGATTCCGCACCAGCGCACAGAGCTGACAACTCAAAAGTAACTAGGAGCAAAATTTATTTGAGTTTATTACAGCAAAACAATAGCCTTTTCAAAGTCCTGATCTGAATTCTTTAAATTATAAATTGTGATCAGTTCTTGAAAATATGGCTTGTAGTAAGCCTCACAAAAATATCGAGCTTCTTAAGCGGGATTTGGTGAAAATAAATTTTCTATGAAACACCATTGTGCTCTCTGGAAATTTATAAAATTTTACTAACAAATAAAATCCACGTTTCCGCCGTGATGTGTTTGTACATAATTTTTGATGATGGCCTACGGAATTAATTGAAATTTATTTAATTAATTATTGATAAACAATGAATAATAATGTTCATAAATTTTTTATAAATCCTCCTATAAAGTTCACATTTTTGTGACGGGAAGCAAGACTGGAAAACGTTCGAGTACGCAGACAATGCATTTTTAAAGAGACCCCGGACGAAGCCCGGGTAGCCAGCTAGTAAACTATAACATTCAGTAAATGTTTTGTCGACAATTATCATGATAAGGAAGCACCCAATGGCAACCCTTCCTCTCCATTATACTTAATAATAAACATTATATAACATACTACATTATATTAACATTACAATATTCTGGTGAAATACATTTTTACTTTATCACTTATTAGTGTTGAATCTTTCGGTTAAATCTAACGGTTTGAATCTTTTTAGTCTTTGTGTGTGATTACTAACATCTAGCAAACTCACCGCTAAGCTATTTGGATGAACACTGGCTTGACATTTTTCACTGAATTTTCACTTTTAACACTACCGACGTGACGTTAAGATTATTGTGAATAACATCGTTTGGGACGTACCAAAGAAACATTTGAAATTATACGCAACATACTTTTGATTGAAATCTCTGGAGAATTTCGATGTTTGAAGCGCTTGCTGTACCCCACAGTTGGATTTCGAAGACCAAATTGGTCTCCAGATAGTTTTATATAATAGAACATTATTTTCAAGTGTTAACTGTGACTTTGGTCCAATCAGCTAATACATATTTCTAAGACTCGATTGTTTCCTCTTCTTCCAGATATGTTCCTTCCAAGTAAGTTTTCGGTCGAGATGCATGCCGAGGTATCTAGCAACATTGTTTTGGGATAGTATTTGGCCATTTAGAGTTACTGGTGGGCAAGTGTCTTTCTTCATCGTGTATGTGACCTGTACGGATTTTGTTTCATTTGCTCAAATGCGCCATGTCTTTAGCTATACTTGTATTTTTGAAAGGTGACCTTGTATAGGTTTCTTGAGGCTTGCGTTGGATTGTAATGCGAATCCATAATTGCTATATCATCTGCATATGTTGCAACAGATGTCTTGGTGGGAGTTGGCAGATCCGAGGAGAACAGTAGATAGAGCATTGAGTTCAGAACGCTGCCTTGAGGAAATCCCGACTGCATTGGGTAGAATTCGGAAAGTTCATCCTAAAACTTGACTTGAAACATTTGCTCGAGAAGGTACGTTTTGAGGATTGTATAGTACGAGTATGTATAGTAGTTCTCACGGAACTTCAGCCCTCGTCATAATTCTAAACCATACGAACTAAGATGAGAATCACTAGCCAAATGTATGTTTGTAAACATAACATGACGTAATTTTTGGCGATTGTGCAACCTGCAAACAATAGGACGAGCCCGCCACTGAATAGGAGGTTAAAATTGTTTTTATAACCTTATCGTGACATTTTGCTAATAAAAGTCAAATCAATGTAAATTTTAATTAAGCAGTATGTGTATTTATGTTGTACTATTGATTTTCTGTCTTTTTCTAACTTACAATGCTTCAAATTCCAATATTTCTAACGTATGTCGACATTACATCACGTGAAGATGACATGAGATTTTATTTCTATCCTTGTCATACATATCATTTGCATTTGTCATAGCAAATAATCAGTTGTGTATGCTACATTCAGCTTATTATGACGAGGGCTGAAGTTTCGTGAGAACTACTATTATTATGTGATAGTTTTATTTTATAAAGCAATCCCATATGCCATACTTTATCAAATGCCTGTGTAATATCTAAGAAGGCAATAGTACAAAATATTTTCTCCTCAAGGTCTTGATTTATGTTATTTACGATCCGGTGCACCTGTTCGATGGTTGCATGCTGTTTCCTGAAGCCAAACTGATATCTTGGAATCACCTTTTCTTTTAGCAGATACGGATATAATCTTTGCAGTAGCAATTTCTCAAATATTTTAGAAAGGAGTGACAGCAGGCGATAAGATGTTGTCTCCTTTGGTGTTTTCTCTGCTTTATGGATAAGAATTATCTGAGCCACCTTCGACTGCGGGGACACCATTTCCAGTCGGAGTGCTGTGTTAAAGAAATGTGTTATCAATTGCACTCCTCTTTCGGGAAGCTTCTGCAGGATTTTGCCTGTGATAAAATCATATCCTGATGTTTTTTTTGAATTTATATTCTGTATAATAGAAATTACTAATAAATAAAAGTATAAAAAAATATATTTAACAGTAATTTGACATACACTACCGTCCATAAGTATTTGCCCACCCATATTTTTTTATCTCGGCTTCTAGAGCACCTAGAGACCTCGGGTTTTCGCTAGATGATAGCTCTCACGAGGCAGGCACGACCTTATTATCATTGCCTTTTCGCTTTCTTCTGCCGCTTTCACTATCTCTTAGTTATTAAGTTATCGAACGCTTCTTTCTTTGTTATGAATTCATTGCTTTGTAAAAGATGAAAATTTTTCATAAAAGTTTTCATAAAATATTATCTGTTGCTGTAATAGTGATTAATAAAAAAATAGAGATTTGATAATCTTTCAAAAGATTTTGAAATTTGATATTTTGAAAAAAAAAATTTTGTTCGTTGCACAAAACAAGACTTTAAATAACTTAGGTAACCTTGAAATATAGGAACCGTTAGTGGTCAGTGGCCCGCCAGTGATTTTTAAATCATCAATTTCGCCCAACTATTACGAGTAAAAAGGTTGGGCAGCCTTCATTTACTACATTAAAGAAAATCCATACAGGGCCGTATTTAAATAAATCACAAAATAGTATGATAATTATTTGGATTGTATCTTTATGTTGTACAAAGATATAAATATAAGTAAATATAATTTTTTGAGTTTTTATGGGTCTGCGTCCTTTTGGGTCCGCTTCCTTTCGGGTCCATTTGTCCGGCACCGTAGTTCTTCTATTGTAGGGTCTCACAAATATTCAATCCTAGGAATTTAACGCTTCTGACACGGTGAGCTCCGCATTGTCTACATGAAAGTCGCAAGTCACCATTAAAAATTCGACCTACATAAAATATCATAAACACTGTTTTTTCTGAATTCAGGTAGAGCTTATTAGCACAAAACCATTCAAATAGGGAAGCATATACTTGTTCATCCTGACAGAGGTTGTTACTTAGATTATAGATAAGATAAATTTAAGATAAGATAAGTTTATTAAGCAACATAAATAGTACATAATATATGTATATAACAGTTACGTTTCTATAAATATTACTTAACCCTTTATAGGATACCGGTACATATATGTACCACTAGGTATATTTCTAAAACACTATACAATAAAGCATTGATTATCAACTTAATGGAACTCTATAGGATGTAGTTATGTTATCTGCTACATATTTGTGCCAGTTTTTAATTGCTCTACCATCTACATAAGAAAAAGTGAAATGTGGTACATATGTGTACCAAAGAGCGTTTGAGGTTGGTGTTTGTGACAGCATATGATTTTTGATTATTTTAACCGTTTTTAAGATTTACCTTGTGTCCAAATTTGTTTTATAAGGTCCATATTAAACCTTTATTCTATAAGCATTACACTGTGTAGTAAAATTTTTACACGGGGAGAAGAAATTTTGAATATTATATAAATATTTCAATTTGAGGTTAGAATCATTACAATTTGCATTATTTTTAAAAAATCATCCCTAACTAACTGTAATTTCTTCACATGTAAAAATATTATTTTGTTATGCAAAAACAATTAGTTTTTCACTTCCTAGAGACAAATTTTAGCTATTTTTATCGGCAAAGATGATATAGTTATTTTTCGAGAGAAAACTTATTATAGCAGAAGTCAGCTTACATTCCGAACCTTTTAAGTCATTTTCCAATAATTTTTAAAGAGACACAAAAACGTTATATTATGAGATACTCACTGTGAAAACGGTGGGTTACTATTTGGAATAAAATTTTATAAAAAAGTCAATATATTATATAGGTATAATATACGAGACATAGGATGCGTCAACCCAATATTTCTGGAATTATCACAGATTTAGTTGGTTTTGACTATTGTATTCCTACACAGGGAACAAGAAGAAGGTGCTGCTATTGTAGCGTAGCCAAAAAACAGCAGCGATCATCTTTACAGTGCGTAAAATGCAATGTTGCTATGTGTCTTGAGTGCTTTATCCCATTTCATTCCAAATAATAATTACTTTGTTTTCATCTTGTTTTATTTTATCATGTTTTATGTATTTTTTAAAGATAATTTTTAATTGTATTTCACCAGATTAATAAAGTTTTACTTTTTTCTATCTATATAGGCATTGAAAACCGTTTAAACTAATGTGGTACAAATATGTACCAGAAAACATTTAGTAATTTTTTTACCTCAAACGAACTCTGGTACATATATGTACCGGCCAATAAAAAAAGAGCTGGAGATAATTTAAAAAAATTGACCACTAAATACTTTCTTTTACTGGATAAACAATAAGTATAAACAAAAAAAAACTTAATTTTAGAGGCCCCAGAGTCTTGCGCGTTAAAGGGTTAAGAGGGTTTAGGGTCAGCAGAGCTGTTTTTCACCTAGCCCTTAGCACGATAGTTTTTCTATCATCTTCTTTTTAAACGACTCCCTATTCGTAGACTTCAAGTATAGGTCAATAAATTTATTATAGCAATTTGATGCTACATATATATTGGAACGATCCCTTGAATTTTGAGCTGTGGTGTTGAGGAACACTTAGATGTTGATTTGTACGTAAAAAACTGTGGCAATCGGCGATCGCCGAGAATCGCTGAAGGTGTTGTCAGCATTCACGGTGAAATACTTATTAGCTATAAAATTACATAGATCATTGATAAATATAATAAAAAGTATTGGGGCCAGTATGGATCCCTGAGGAACTCAACACGACTGTCGCCCGAGTTAACTGAATTGTTGCCGTTCAAACTTACATTATCCGCAGTGTGAATGACGACTCGTTGAGAGCGTTCAGATAAATACGACCTAAACTACTTAAGAACCCCTCCCCTCAAGCCATATCTTGCCAATTTGTTCAGAAGAAGGTCGTGCTGCACGCAGTCAAAAGCACGACTAAGGTCACAAAAAATACCTATTTGTTTCCTGCTATGATCTTCAAGAAGACACAACGCTTGATTATAAAACCTTAGTATAGCTGTGGAAATAGATCTTCGTTTTATAAATCCGTGCTGACATTATTTTATAATATTGTATTTTATTTGTTTAATGAAAACGAGGTGACTCTTTTCAGCATTGCATATTCAAGTGTTTTAGAAAATACTGAGAGCAAAAGACTTATGGGTATTCTTTAGGATTAATTTCTTATTTAGATTATTTATCTTATTTCTTCTTTAGATTAGAATAAACCGAAAATTTAGGCGCACATTTCCATTGATGGACCTTATCTGTTTCTTTTTGAAAAAAATTGAAGGAAAACATTTTTAGACCCATTTGGATAAGATAAATAACGGTTAAGGTATATTAGTTTCTGCAAACTCTTTAAATTGTAAAAATTGCTGCTACCTTGCCAAGCGTACACAGCTGCCGATGCCTTAAGGTAAGTACATGCACTAGCGATTTTTGTTTTGATTGGTCGAATTTGAAGGCAGTTGACCAATTTGACCAATCAAACATCAGAAATGGGAAAAATCGCATTCTGCAAAACGCAAATCGCTAGTGCATGTACTTACCTTTAGGTGAACAAAAAATAATACAATTTTAATAATGACAATTTGTAACTACTAACATGCAAGTTGGACTAGTAATAATTACTACACACAAAAAATCAATTTGATATTATCAAGGCCGAATAACCGATTGGACCACCAGTTAGACTAATACCTAGTTATTGCGTTGAATAACTTAATGCAATGCAAGTGAAACTCGTTGATTATATTATTATATTCAGATATAATATGCAAAGCATGCAAGTTTTGGAAACCATAATTTGTAATTAAAAAGATTATAAGAGGTGGCGCTGCCATCGCCACCTTGACGATATATTATAATAATTATAATGTTTGGTTTATTTATACTTTTTGATGCCAGATGATAATTTACATTATTCACATTAATGCATTTTCAAGATTCTCAAGATTAGCCGTTGCCGGAAAAAGTACAAATATCAGTATCGCCACCTGGTATCAGCCGGCAAACGGGTGTTACCAATTTTTATACAGAGTTTGCCTATCTAGCTCGTAGGTTTTGAGATTAATGAAAAACCAGCTTAAATAATTGGGAATTTTGTCGGCTAACTTTTGTGTTTTAAATAGAGCTTTGCTATTTAACTTTTACCGTACCATGAACCTTCTCAAACTTGAAATACTAAAACCGAGTCATTACTGATCTATTATTTAAATGACTTTTATGTTTGTTTTTAGTGTTTTTTAGATATATTTGTTTTATTTAGATATTTTATCTAGTAGTATATTTAAATTGAAATATGGTTTTAAACGCAAGCAAAGTAAAATTACTGTATTATTAAACAAATTCAAATGAAAAATTATGATTTACAACAATGTAAATCTTGGTTGTGGTACCACAGATGTAAAAGAGTATAAATCATTTAAAAAATATTTTTGTCATAATTGTCTATTGTCTTAATTCTTACGGCTAGCTTTTGATCTTGATGATCTTGTGAGATTTTCTCTTACCCAGATTTATAAAGACAATTGAATCTCTTAGAACTTAGATTGTGAAATATTTTGCAGAAAGTTAAGTTTATATTTGGTATTTTTAGAGTTAAATAAAATGTCAGCGATTTATTTAATATAATATTGTAATAACAGATGACCAAGCATATAGACATAGGAAAAATTTAAGATAGGCAGAGAAATTATAATAAATTATTATGAATTATTTGTAAATTTTCAGTACAAAGTAGAAAGAATATACCATAATAATCAATAATAACTAATAGTTGACTTAACTACTGAAATAAAATTACAATATTTTTTATTATTTGAAATAATATTTTCTTTTTTCCGAGTATTGGAATGCCTAAATTTTTAAATTTAGTTCTTAAAAAACTAAATTATTTAACCGACTCTGAATCATTTAATTCTTTGACTTTTAGCGAGGGGGGTGTCTTTCTTTAAATCTAAGTGTATTCGATAATACTTATCTGTATCATTTTTATAACTCTAATCGGCATTTTAGCAATGCACGTGATCGATTTATAAATAATTATTATTGAAGCTAATATACATACTTAACCTTAATAATCGTTGACATTACTTAATTTTATTACATAGTTTTTTATCAAGATATATACTATTGTTATTATAGAACAGTGTTTCTCAACCATTTTGTTTGCGCCACTCCTTACACTCATTTTCATTATTTATAATTAATTTGGTGACCCAATGATTTCCAATTAATTTTGGAAGACGTTTAAAACTCTAAAACGGTATATCAGCGGTAAGAATATAGGTGTGTTATTTTTCGATGCATTATCGCATATTCAAAAATTATCAAAATGTAAATGGTAATTATAATATCAAATTTATCGATTTTTAGCCACCTGAAATATGGTTTTGGAATTAATAAAAAATGTATCAAGAACTATCCTAAATACTCGTGAGATTCACATAAAGTTCAATCTTTTTTCTTTTTTTTTTGCACTTCCTAAAACCTGAAAACTGAAAATTTCTATAAAAATTTAAATGCAAAAAAGAACGCACTTACTCCGGCATATAATATTAATATTGATACAGAATTGAAAATTTGAGTAGGTATCTACCTATATTTTTTTTTTTTTTTACGTTATTTGGACTTCGAAACCGAATTGCGGGGAGGCTCAGTGAAAATAAACCCGGTCGCAAATAAAGATCACTCGTATGAATTTCTGTAAATTTCTTGAATTTGCTTTTTCTTTCTAATTACCTGGATTCATTTCAGTATAGTACACTTTGTTTCTATGCGAACAAGTTCAGTGTCGAAATCGGTTAGCAACAAATTCGGAGACGTTTATTCATGTCAAATTCGAGGACCAGTATATTCGGGGAGGGGTGTTCAGGTCGAAATCGCGCAGCAACAAATTCTGTGACTATTATTTATTGAGCAACAAATACGAGAAGGAGTTGTACATAATAATCGGAAAGCCCTCAATTCGGGTAATTTCGTGAGCTAATAGTTTAAAAAACCCTCACCAGTCTAACAGTTCTCTTTTGCACCGAGGAGGTATGGGATTGGGTTTTTTAGGGTAGGGGTGCGATGATAACATCTTGCGTGAGACATATGTATTTCGACAAAGTGCGTCGGTGAGCAGAAATCGCCCGTTGCAACTCGAAAAGACCATACGAGTTACCTGTTGTCTCTGATACTGGGATGGTATGGGGGGGGGGGGTTGTTCTAGACTAAGGGTTGATGATTAGGCGACGGGATTTTCACGATTCAAGAGCAACAAATTATGGTATTTATGAAGTATTTTTCCAACACTCCATTCATTAATTACCAACGTGGTTTTGTTAGCTTGATCCCAAGCTGGCAGCGCAATCGATTCCGGCTAAACGGGTGGAGCAACAAAATCGGGAATGCGGCAACAAATTAGCAACAAATTATGGTATTTATGAAATTTTTTTCTAATAATCCGTTCATTAATTACCAACGTGGTTTTGCTAGCTTGATCTCAAGCTGGCAGCGCCACCGATTTCGGCAAAACGAGTGGAGCAACAAAATCGGGAATGCGGCAACAAATTAGCAGCAAAAGAGCACTAAATCCCTGACATAGTCCAAATTTTTTTTCCCAAAGTGGTCATTGCACCTTGGGGTACGTATGTTTCCTCGATACTCGACAATACATGTCAACGTTGACATTTGACACAATTAATATTTTAAATTTTATGTCACTAATAAAACACTAGCGCAAACATCAAGCTGGAGATATTCTAAAGTCACTAAAAATATTACCAAATCTGAGATTCAATATTCGACGAAACTACCCGAATCCGCGACTATTAAATACGACAACAAAGATTGATGAATCTCGGATCATACAATCTCGGATTAATCCGTGACTATTAATACGGGCATTTATGCTGGGTTTCACACAAGAGGTTTAAAATTCAATCAAATTAAACACATTATAATATTATAATAATTATAATCTCGTATAAAAATGATTTTGCTTAATTTATTTAATTACTTTAGTTAGATACAAAATGTACGTATGTACAATTATTGTACATTCATGCATAGTACATAGTATTATTTATCATAACAATCGTACTAGTATTAGAATGCTATTAGAAGTAGGTAGTAGACTAGTAATATTGATTTTATTAGGAAACTGATTTATAAAGTACGTTGATTATTTTTTTATTGCATGTACCTACTATACCTAACTATAGGCTTAGTTTTCGTTTGTATTACAACTTTTATTAAACTAACATTGACTATTTTTTTGTTAATTCTTTGAGTGCTGTATAAATATTGTTGCTGTTAAAAATTGATCGTCGCTTTTAATTTAATTTTAAAGTTTGTAATAATTACTAATGAAACTGCGGGTTTTATTGCCCGTCGAGTAAAGTCGTCTTACATAAATTACATTTTTAATTAAACACATACTAACTAGAAGGTCAGGCGGCCTAACCGCCGCCATGACCTAGTTAGCGAATACAGTTGAACTCGGATTGATGTGCTATACACGAATAATACGCAATTTAATTGATTTGGCACCTCAATTGATGTGAACCTTGTTTGCTGTAAATATTGGGATCATATCGAACAATGGCAGCTCTTTTAACTTCGGGGTGTTCCTCCTGGATTTGATGCATAAATATTGAAATAATACTTACGTGAAAAGTTTGTACAGGCGTCAAAATTCAATCGGAAGATTGAATTGAAGATTGATCTTTAAACATAACGTTGCTTATGTAAAATACGTCGTTCTGAAAATCAGCTATTGGTGTATTTTCTTTTAGAAATATTTTAAAGCCATGGAAAGTGCGGGTTCGGCCGAGAGCTACATATAATTGACAATGTACGAAAACAGGTTTAGGTTATAATTATAGTAACCTTAGTAAAAGTTTGACTTTGGCTTTTGTTATGGTCATGGCAAAAGCAACCATTAAGGAAAATCACCTACTCTGAGTTTAAAAAGAAATCGTTTTCGGAAGAAGTTAATTTCATTCTATAGGAATAAGTATTCGTTCTCCTTGTGATGCTCCAGTTAATACTTTGCAGTCAATGATATTATTGTGTATTTTTAACACGCATTTTTGTACCACTTATCAAACTTTCGGCAGTGTTTAGGTTGCTCCTTGCGCTTAAGCAAAACGTAGCGTTCAGTTTGAGCTCAAGTTAGTTTATGAGCAGGCCGCTTACTTCGAGACTGTTTAAGCAACTGAAAAAATTTCATTTTCTGTAGCTAAAATTGCTTTGTTGACGGCTTGGCCAATGTTTTTTTTTCCTAAAAGATTCCTAAAAGATCATTACAGAACTGGGCACGATGAGGATTACAATGTGTAGTTCCAAGTAATGCTCTGTTGCCAACTTTAAATAAAAATTGTACAAATTCGTGTTTGCCTTTAGACACTCTCATGTTGATTATAAGACGAAGTTGCATAAACTGAGGCTAAAGAGCATGTTGTTTCAGGCACATTTTAACTAGCGTAATTTTACAGTTGTGCGGTACCACAGGTAGTGTTTGACCAAAGTCACCGCACATTAGCACTACTTTTCCGCCGAACGGCACATGCTTTTTGTCTTCTTTGCTTGCTAAATCACTAACGCTCAGATTCGTAGACAAGTATTGAGTTCGTTTTAAGTAGGCCATTTCGCGTCGAATTTGTTTTTGTTGCAACTTACTCGGTTGATAAGGGTCAATTTAAAAAGCTGAGTATTGAGTATCAGTAAGGCTTTGTCTATGAATATGGTCGTAAACAATCTGTCAATAGTAGAAAGTCTAGAAAGTGCAGCTGCGGGAGTCATAGGTGCCTCGTTCATGATAATAAATTATACTGCCTTTCGATAATTTGATGACAGAATTTTCATATAATGGAATGGGCAACTTAAACATATTGTGAAGAATACGACCATCGTCAATCAAACTTGCTGCAATACCAGTAAAGACACAGGGAAAGCAATCTAATTTCTCTGAGCGAACTTCGGCTACAATTTTATACTGAATAAATAGCAGGCGCATTGAAGTAAAACATTTTGTTTGATATTATAGTATCGAAGACGGCATCGAGGACTCTGTGAATCACATACCGCTGTTCTGGATTGGCTTGATCGTATTCGCGATTCAAACTAACTGTGCGAAACTAGTGGCAAAAATATGAACTAAATCGTTGTGACGTCACGAAGAGGATTCGAGCGTTTCTTTACATAGCTAGAAGTTAGTTTTAAGTAGTGTTGAATACGTTGAGGCTTTAAAAAGTAATAATTAATTATATTTTTTGTGTTGTTTGGTATCGAGATGGAATCCTTGCAGATACCAAAAGTTGAGGTTAATACAAAATATACCAACAAAACTAAAACGTGTAAAAGTAATGTGAATTGTGCTGTTTATGGTTGTCCTTCGGTTCGAAGAAAAAACAACGATTTGGTTTATCACACTTTTCCTAAGGCTGGACAAAAAATTCAAGTCATCAATGAATTAACTGGACAATTAGAGCTTTGCGACCGGCGGAAGTTATGGGAGAATAAATTTAAAATGGGCAAAAAAGTGTCCAACTGCATGAAAATATGTTCCCTGCATTTTAAACATGAAGATTACGAAATTTCAGGTATCTTATTATTTATCACTATATTTCTAACAGTAAGTAATCATTGATTTTATTCTTTAGGATGGAGTAGCATTAGGAAATTAAGTTCAACAGCTATTCCAAGTGCAAATCTGCCAAACAGAAATCTTGACATTCCAGCTAATGAAAAGAGAGAAAGTTTAGCCAAGGGTAGATTTGACCGATTAAAGAAAAGATGCAAGGAGTCTACGAAAAATGTAAATATCAAAGATAAAATTAATCTAGAAATGGACAAAATGAGTGATGAGGATATAAATAATAATGACATATTAATGGATATTGCAGAAACCAACAGCAGTAACGATGGAGATAAAGACACACAGGTTAATTTTAACGATTTAATAAAATTTGTAAATTCAGAAGTGCAAGTCGATGTAAACGATCTCACAAAATTTAAAGATTGTGAAGTGCAAGTAAACACTAGTGGGATGTTAACTGTGTGCGATATTGTTGATACCGATCAAAAATTAAACAGTATGACAGGTATTCACTCTTTTGAACTCTTACATACAATAACGGAGTTAGTAAGTGAATTAAAACTTGATAAACGTTGTCACAGATTAAGCCAATTTCAAAGAATATTTTTAACTTTTATGAAGATTAAGTTAGATCTTCCATATGTTGTTTTATCAGTTTTATTCCAAGTTTCTTCACAAACATGTAAAAATATTTTTTTTGATACTGTCTTTGCTTTAGCTTCCGTTTTAAAACACATTATTCATTTTCCCAATATGAAAGAAATTAGAAAAAACATGCCGAAATGTTTTGAAAATTTTCAAAAAGTCAGAATAGTTTTGGATTGCACCGAGATACCAGTGCAACGTAGTAAAAAACTATGTTGCAATATTATGAACTATTCTCACTATAAGGGAACTACAACAATAAAATTTATGACGGGTGTGAGTCCTGCTGGTTTAATCACATATGTAAGTGCTGCGTATGGTGGTCGAGTATCCGACAAAACTATTTTTGAAGAAAGTGAATTACTCAACAAACTGACAATGTGTGAGGATCATATAATGGTTGATAGGGGATTTCTAATAGATGACATGTGCGCCAGTAATGGCATAAAATTAATAAGGCCCCCATTTCTTCGACAAAAAAAACAGTTTTCGAGAGATGAGGCGATTGAGACGGCTAAAATAGCAACAGCAAGAGTGCACATTGAAAGAAGTAACCAAAGGATTAAATTGTTTAAGTTGTTAACAAATAGGTTACCTATTAATTTAGTGCCAATAGTTGGAGATATTTTTGTTATCGTTTGTGCTATTGTAAATCTCTCCAGTCCAATTTTATCCGACGACAAATTTTTATAATCTTGCATCAAGTATTAATGAGGAGGAACATTAAACGGCAGCAGTTGCTTATATTTATATACGGGTAATAAACAATAAAAAAATCAATTATTATTATTATTGAATGTCCTTAATGAAAATCGAAGAAATTAGAATAATTATTTTATTGGCTTATTTTTTATGTATACAAATGTTATGTAACATATTTAAAAAAAAATTTTCTTTTAATGTAACTAAAAATTTTCTTATAAATTCTTCATTTTTTTGTACATTAATATTAATTAAACTATTATCTTTGCTCGCAAAAATAATGAAATCTGTACTTGGCAAATTCAAAAGGGCCATGCCCAATTGAATTTGTCCATAATATTTATGTTTTTCGTTTAATATATATTTTTCGTCTTTGTCCTTTTTAATAAAGTCTTTGTGGGTTAAAATTGCTTCTTCAATGGAAACATCCTTCCCTGT
This sequence comes from Cantharis lateralis, assembly GCA_963170105.1. NCBI lineage: Eukaryota > Metazoa > Arthropoda > Insecta > Coleoptera > Cantharidae > Cantharis > Cantharis lateralis. The sequence continues at coordinate 21,085,412 of OY720629.1, forward strand.
AAAAAAATATTATTGTAAGTAATTACGTTCCTAACAATTCGGAAGATCTATCTGTCCTATCCAAATATAACAAAAAAATTTTGTAATTTTTAATTACCTTTGATACTGCATTTTATTTCTAATAGTTTAGCTGGCGCTCCTCTTTCTACCGTAATGCCATCAGCAGAATAAGCCAGCCATGGATTAGCTCGGCTTATTGCAAGACCAACTTGCAGTACCTCACAATCATATTTTTTTTTATAAATTTCTCGAGCAACAGATTCAAAAGCTACTCCGTGCTCCATATTAGAATTTTTATAAGGCCGAGGCCAAAAATAATTGACTGATTTTTTCACCCAATCAGGACTTCTATTTTTTGCATATGTATATATGGCATATCCTCTTGAGCCAGTAATTCTAAATTGTCTTTCTTTCTGCCATTCTTTGTTATTCTGACGAGTTTTCAAACATATTTCAATATTGTTATTACAAATCAAATGTGTTTTGTAAAACAAATTACAACAATCATGTATGGGTTTCACATTTACACCTTCCAAAAAAGCCATAATACGGTTTTCTTGGTTCAAAATATTTTCTACGATCTTATAATCAGGATCATTGTGAAGTTCATCACCATCAGCAACAATCTCGGTAGGTGGCACTTCTGGTTGCTCGATATCTTCGATGGAATTTCTTCTTCCTTGGCTGTAATAAATTTGTTCCATATTATAACTGGTATGATAAAAAAAATAATAATGATAGTATAGTAGAATTTATTTTAAGTCGCATATAACAATTGGCATATCTGAATTAAATCAATGTGAAACCGACGTATTATTTTCTGTCTCCTTTCTGATCGAAATTTTTCGAAATACGACAAAGATAACCAAATGTTGCATAAATATTATGCAAGTCATATACGACTTAAAATTTAATGAATTCGACTAAGTATATAAAACGATTCGAAACAAAAAATGATTACTATTTTTTTAATAAAAGAACTTAGAATACCAAATTAAAACAAACAACTTACTTAATATGCTTCGTTAAATTTGAAGCTGGGGAGCTTTTTGTACATGCCGATATAATGCGCTGCTTAAAATTATCATCGATATAAATTTCATGTGTGGTTGGATATTCGTAACAGCCGCTATCCAGTAATTTTAACGGTTTGTACTGCTCTAAAGTGGGGCCTTTTTTTATATTCCAAGCACATGCTAGATCGGTTGCCGATGACAGTTCTAATTCATTGATATCATTCCTGAAACAAAATGAAGTGATGTAAATTCTAAAAGGAAAAAAACTATTAAATTATACAACCTCGAACAATATAGTAGTGTGCCGGCTATATGTTTACATCTACCACCTGCCCCAGCCTTGCAAGTACATTTCATGTTTTCTATTGACACTAGATTCTCGTCTTCGATTTTCAAAACCCCAGTAATCGTGTGCGGATTTGACGTAAGTGCACTAGTTTGTAAACAAGAGGCATGAATACATAGCTCTGTGAAGGTCTTGCTCGTTGCATTAACAGATATCAAATGGTTTGCGTTCAGTAGTGCTTCACCTTCTTTAAAATTTCTTGAAGACGGCGTAGCATCTAAAACCTCACAAATAGATTCTAAATCTAAACGAACTTCTACCTTATCCATTACACACTTGACAAAATTAAATACGATATTCTTTCAACAAAAATTATCTAAAAATAAAGAACAATAATCTTACCTTCATAATAATATGATTTATAAATATACAAGTTAAAATTAGTGATACCAATACTTAAATAATATTAATAAAATACAGGGAGCTTTGTAAAATTATTTAAATTCATAAAATGCGGATAAACAAATAGAACTACAATAAGCTGTAACATTGCTTGCAATTAAACACTTACCTGTAATATTTTCATTCATTGCAGTGAATTAAAGAAGGTAAACGGGCTGTTTAATCTTTTCTTTTAAATACTTCTTACAACACCAAATTCATTAAAACAATGAATATCACAACTTATTTCACATAATTTACCAAATCACTGTATACATTACATTAACTGACAACAAACAATCCTCAGTGTGACGTCATGATAGTACAGATTCCTAATTTAACACTAGCGGGAAAATTAGTTTGAATCGCGAATAAATGCAATACTGATATCAAAAGCATCGTTAACATCGATTTCGTTACTTAGCGATAGCGCTGTAGGCATTGGCAATCCAAATTCCTTGCACGGTGTATTGTGTGTAAGTAAAAATTCTTCAATGTCTAGTAATGCGCGGTTTTCGGCTTCAAGAACTGTCATAATTTCTTAATAATATTCAGAGAGAAACTCTTTAAATTCACTCCACTATTTTTTCCGATATTTGGAGCGTTGACTCCGAAGATGCAACACAAAACTGGAGGGTATTACAATGAGATCATAACATCGGTCAGAACTAAAGACTTGATGATGAAATAAAGACATAAAGAAATAACTACGATACATGTTTATGCCGAATTTCATGATATTTGATTGCGCGGTTCAACCTGTACGATTGATACTATTTCTATTCGTTCCCAAACGACCACATACTGACATACAGACGAACATGTTACTAAAATTCATCACAATCGTATCAGAGCATGATAAGAAACATTTTTTAATAAGAAACAAATTATTATATGTAGTCATATTGCGTTTGCTAATTTTTTGGCATAAAATCTGTCGTACTCTGCAGTAATAAAAAGCATTGACGCGACGCGACGTAGGTAACAGATAATAATTAGCCCGATCAATCTATGAATTTTATCCCGAATAAATGACGTATGAAATTTTTGACGCAGTTAGGTTCCAATGATAGAGTAGCATACGAAATCACAGTTTTTAGACAAGAAATTTGATATGGCGTTTGCCCAGAATTTTGGATATTGTGTTTTGCCGATTTGCAAGCCTATTTTGCATTTATCGCTAAAAATCACAATAACCTAATTCACCTGGCAAGTTTCGCCTGCAGTAGCATTTTTATCTCCTACAGCTGCTGGTATAACGTTTTGTTTAGCCTGAGGAATGGCCCCGTTTGAAGGACCAGGGCCAGACCAACTGGCTTCACTACTTTCCATGTTGTATGGTCTGTTAGCCTGGTAAGTGAAAATTGGCTGGCTAGGTTCTTGGTAGCTGGCTCTGTGCATACCTATCCACTCGTCGGTTGGTTTATTACTCCTTTATTTGCTTTGCAAGTAAGTGCATCAAAGTCAGTTGCAACCTCAGATATGGTATACAATCGGCTATCTTTGCACGAGTTTTGCGCTGCTTTGGTATTCGGATAATGTTCATTTTGCACATTATTTGTTGGTACGTTCAGCTGATAGTTGGGTACTTCATTATCAACCACATAATGTTAAAGATTCAATTTTGTGTTGGTTCATGCCTTTCTTTGATTCGACCCACTCCTTTTCCTCCTATCCGACCGCGATGTTCTCGCTGGTTGTCAGGGTTTTTTCAGGAATTCTGACATCAGGGATTAAGGGCCAATTTCATAATAAAAGTTAACAGAGCGTTAAAATTTAAAAGACGACTTAAAGCAACACTGATGATTTTTATTGGTCTGTTTTGTCTTAAGTCGCCTTTTAAATTTTAATGCCCTGTTCACTTTTATTATGAAATTGGCCCTTAGACATTTTGTATATTTTAATTTGGATTTATTTGCTAAGTGGATTACTCGTTTTTTATAAGAGACACAATATTGTAAGTAGGTTAAACACCTTATTTTATATTAATGTATTTTATTTATAATATAGTTTGAAGCAAATTATTACAAAACGGCAACTAACGTAGTGAATTTTATTTGCTCAACAAAAGGTGTCCATTAACAGTCATATTATGATGAGATTATTATATTAGTTAATAATAATAATAATTGATTGCATTTTTATTATATTATTCTTATTGTTGTGAATTATGATTCTAAACGCTATGTCATATACTTGTATGTAAATAAATAATAAGATGTGAAAGTAAGGTTGGTATCATTCTGTAGCAGTTCAATAATTTTGTGAAATATTCTCAATAAACGCACGTGATATTTCCCACATGCATTAATAAAAAACCGACTGTTGTAGCTGTATTACGTATTTATTTTGCATTTAATCGACCGATGATGACTTTTATTTTATATACTTATTCAGATTTACCTAAAATATAATTAATATTGGATCCACCAAATGGATTGGTTGATAAAAACTTGTAAATTTTGTTCACATAATAGTTAGTGAATTAATACCTAATAATAATTCGGTCAGTAGATATTAATCGAAAATAACTAGCATGAAAATTCCACCCAAAAGATACAGTATTTTACGTTTCGTATAGATGTACTCTAGTTAGTACAAAGCAAAATTTATGTGTGCGTTTGATTTGTGGAATATATCTTTTGAAATTTTTCGCTAGCGCCCGCTTTTCAATACAACTGTGCTTCCAATAAAGAGCAATTTTCGAAACTTGGGTTATAATATATATTGTAGTATATATAAAAGCACAAATAAATAACCAATTAACTAATTAATTACATAAAGTATAAGTTTTATTCATTTTATTTTATAATTTTTTTCTTCAATGTATTCAAAAATCTACAAATAATTATCTTTTTCTATAAGCCAATCACAAAATCTATCAGTAGCTGGGATATATTCGGAGTCAGTATCAATGAAAAAACCATATTGAAAATGTCAATCAAAACGTTTTTGGTAAATTAAGGCCATACATCTATGATTAAGGCAGCCTTCAGGCTAAACAGATTTTTCAAAACTTTCATACATCATACTTACGGTTAGGACTCAAATATTAGTGTCTCTAAATAATAAGGCCAAATATCCAGACAAATTCAAGAGAATATGACTTTTAAAAATTCTTAGAAAATGAAAGAAGCCTCTTTCGAAATATCGTGTTAATAATATGATTTTAGTTGTTTATTTAACTTGGTTTAGTTTGAAATACTGTAATAATTAGTATTTTTACAAGTTAAGAATTCTAAAATAATATTATTATTGTCCGGGAGCCAGCGACATTTTTTTTGACACATTTGTTAAAGAATAATTTCATTATTTTCTTGTCATATTAACGCCCTATTGTTATAAAATCAACTTCAGATGGCGCAACAGCGGCACAACGCTTATCAGCAGCTTATCACTGATGTTAAAAAAAAACGAGTAAATTACAAACATGATAAAAGCTGATACTTTGCCTATCGTTTAATGACATAATTATCAGTTATAAAACGACTTACTCGTCGAAAATACATCAAAGTTCCAAAAGTGGAGACAAACATAACAAATATTAAATAAACTGTATAAAAAAAGCACAAAAAAGTTAAAAACGTCCGGAATTACTAATTAAACCAAATGTTAAACGTCATTTCTAGGAATAAAACAAAAATCGGGTCAACGAATGTGGATAAGAAAAGAAGATAAAGTCCTCGCGTACATTATGGCACGTAATTTCAAATAAAATGCAAAAATGCTGGCTTAAAACTCGTGTTGGATATCTGTGTGTTGCAGCATTTGGTCGTCTTTCGAGCTTTGACTATCTCCAACTCTTCCAACAAATCCAGAATCTTTCCTCTCCTGCTTTCGTTGTGCAGAACTTTAGCTCCTTTGACATCCATGGAGTGTTTGTTGTACCTCAGATGGTGTCCAAACTGGGAATTTTCGGGTCTATTTAAGTGTTCTTTTACCTTAACTTTTAGGTTCGTTTGGCTAGGTTTGTTGTTAATCAACAAACCACCCAAGGTCTTATGCGGTTTAAAAGCTATTTTTATGTCTAGATTTCTTTTTAGTGCTCTGGCTATTCTGCCAGATGTTGAGCCAAGGTATGTGGGGAATCTTAAAGAATGTCCCCTTGTTGTCATCCTTTGTTGTTAAATCTTTGGGTGGTTTTGGATTAGGATTAAATAGATGTTGCACAAACCTTTTATCGTATCCATTCTTGAATACTAAGTGGCTGATAACATCGAATTCTTTATTCCCCGAGACCATCTACTTCCTCGGCATCATCATTTTGGAAGTTAGAGTCTGCAAAAATTCAAAATCATGTAGAAATGATATGCTGTGTAAAGTGAGGTAAAAGGGATACGATGAAAAATATTTTTTTGTAATGCCTTTAAAGTCGTTCCTGAACTGTGTCTCACTTATGCAACAACAATTTCACAACATGGAATGGATGTAATGAACAGTGCGTCCAATGTATCTCATTCCTTTTACTCGACTGCCGAAGGAGGGCTACTAATGTTTTTCGAGTTTAAAGATACTAATAATTGTAAACAAATGAAAGTGAAGAAAGGGAAAGCAAAGAAAAATTTATTTAAGGTAGAAATAATATCATCCAGTGAGTCTGATTTTGAAATATAATATTGTTCAATTAAAATGTTCGTAATAATTTTTAAAGTTTAATTATAATATTGTCCATAATAATTTAGTTTTTTAATGTTTTAATAAATATTAAGTTTGTATTGTCCATTACATTTCCTGCATGTCCATTGTCCAGTGTATCCTCGGGCAATGTCCACTGTATCCCAGTACCTCGGGATACTTTGGACAAAATTAAAGTTTACTTTGTGACTGAATTCTGGAAAAACTATTGAATCTTGGTAGCCTATATAAAGGTTAATAATCTTAAACTATCTACCCTAAAGTTTAGTAAATAAAATAATCGCCTAACTTCTTTGGAAAGAAATAAAAATAATAAAACGTAAAAAGTGTCCAATCCATCCTCAGTCTCCCCTAATCCTATTCTTAATAGGATAATGGTGACAATCACGGACGTAGCTATAACTTTACAAAGGTAAACTAGCTTTTGCCAGTGCCTTCCTTAATGCCATAAAAAGTCAGAGCTGTAAATCCCAATAAAATCAATCAAATGTAAATTGAAAATTAGGTACATACATACAAATGTTATAATCCGTATCATAAAAAGTGGGTATTTGGCTAATATTTGCGTTGATGCTTAGGAGGGGTTTGAACCCCTTTATACGCCCGTGGTGACAATCATCAACTGTAGCTTTTGTTAATATTATAAATATTACATACATATATGTATAACCTATATCCTATAGTATAATATTGTAATAAACATAATAAATTTTGTTACAGAGTGGTCCATGGCAACGTCGTCTCGAGAGGCTGGCACACGTGCTTGCCGTCTCTATTCTCCAACTTCTAGACGACGGCAGCGTCGCCTATTTGGACGGCACCTATTATGTTTTTTGTTAAACCAATTTTCTCCAATTATCCTATAATACCTTTTTAAACGTGCTTAATATAATCGAATTTTACTACCTCGGCAATATTAACTATTTATATCTATATATATATTATATACTATATCAAGATTTTAATATCACTTTTTAAAATTGTTTTTTAAATATAAAAAAATTAATTAAATTTATGAGGCCTTATTATACATAAATTTCTAGTATAAGACAAGTGAAGTGACCTTATGCTTGCATTTAAATTCATATCGAACTTTATAAACATTTATAAATAGAATCCTTAATCCCATCTATCATCCCTAACATTTATTCACCATGGTCCGATCGTCAATAAAGAGCAGAACACGTAGTATAGGTAAGTCAAGATATAAAATGGTATTAATAAAATTTTAATTAAAAGCGCAAAGGCGGCTGCTTTTTCAATCCCATTGTTTGACTAGTCAGCTACTTTTAAATTGTAGACTTGTCTGTCAGACAGTTTCGCATTTTAGGCAAACATTTTTACATTATTTATATCCTACATAATATATGTACCTGTACCTATTTACCAAATATTAATTTATTTGTATTGGATTTTACATTATTCTCCCTGATAAAAAAATTCCAAGATTATTAGATTAAAATGTCAAACATAACTTGTCTCATTTAAAATGCTCCCTAGTGCAAGTATTACACATGTGCCAAAGCTGAACCAATCCTCAAAGCACTATTCATGTGCAATTTTTGGTTGAGGCTTGCGCTCGTTCAACGAATTTTTTTTATGCTATCTGTCACTCAAAACTCAAACGTCATCACCCAAAACGATGTCCATGAAGTGGCAATTTCCTTCTGGAGATAAGAAAATAATCTCGATAGTTTTTAGTTTCTGGGTATGCGCACTATTTATAGTGTCTGCGAGCTAATAAAATTAGAAACTACTTCAATAAAGAATTTTAGAAGTCGGACACGTCAACCATCATTTTTAGATTTTCACTTTTTCCGCAATTAACATTTTCTTTATCGTGTTTCGTTTTGAGCTGTGGCGTCATCGGAAATTATTTTAAATGGGAATTCCGGAAATTCATATTCTCCTTTACGGGTTTGGATAAAAATACATTTTTCTGAATGCGAATAAATAAAAATTACCTTGATGACGAAATTTTTCGAAGTAATGAATCGGAAAGTCTCAAGAAAGGAATTTGTTATGCTTCTTAAAGGAAATTTTTTGTCATTTTGAGAAATTTACTAATGTACAGGTACCGTGAATGAAAAAATGAACTATTTTGAAATTCGATAAGTCGTAATTCTTTCCATTTTTTTACAATAATTTTATTCAGTGTGTTGTCCTCTATTAATTCTTGTATACTTGCAAAAAACGTTTTGGCCACGATTTTAGCGATCGTAGTATCTTTTCCAGCGGAATTTGCTTTTCTTACGTTTTATTATCTTTTTACGCTGTTCTAAGTTTTCACTTTTAATTTATTTAACTGACATGAGATTTTAAATAGCTTTACAAAAAATAATCACAGAGTAAAAGGTCCGGTGATAATGGTGTCCACATATCAGGATGAATAAAAGATATGCCGTTTCCTTCAAGAAAATTTAAGGTGCTTTTAGAAGCGTGCGCTAGTGCGGAGTCTTACACCCATGTTCATAGGCAAGGCCTTACTGATACTTAATACTTAGCTTTTTAAATTGACCCTTATGAACCGAGTAAATAAAGTTGCATCAAAAACAAATTCGACGCAAAATGCCTTACCTAGAACTTAATACTTGTCTATGAATCTGGGCGTTAGTGAAATAGACAATTACCAGTAGGATATAACCTCTTTGCATGGATCAAAAGTGGCTAGAAACAATTCTTTAGTATTCTGAATTAATCTTAGGATCATGCTCAACAAAAATTGTAGTTGTTCTTTAATTTGATATTCTTATGAACATAACTCCTCTCGGAATGAACTGTTTTTTGAATACGTTCAATTCTTTTGCCGACTGTTCGCAACGCAAGTTCTGAACTTTTCGTTGGCCCTCAGCATTTGTTGGATGGAACCATGCTTCATCGACAGTAATGTATTTTTGTAATTTATCACAATTCGGTGGTAAGTGATATAATCCTAGTGAGCGCTGGTGCCTTTTTGTAATTGTGTCTTCAGAAATATGTAGTCTGCTTGACTTCTGTATTAATTTTAGATTTAATTTTTTCCTTAGATTATACCAAATGGTATATAAAGATGAAATGATTTGCCATAATGTTGTACAGGGTGGGCCAATATGTGGTCATTCAACTCACTCTCAAGGGATTTAATACTAGAAATAGTTATTTTTATATGTATGCTATGGATATTCCTCTTGAATTGCCTAATGAAACCATCCGCTCTTCTCATAATGTCCCTATCGGGGATCAACTCTTGTGTCAAACTTCTTACCTTCCCCTGGATAAACTCAGGGAAGCAATCCGTGCTGCGATAACGCAGTAAGAAAATTCTCCTGTTCTTCGACTTCGCAAGCTTCTTGAAAATACCCTTAATTGAGTTAAGATGTGCCACCGGTTGACGTCCATACACAGCCTCTATCTCCGTAAAGAAACCCATTTCAATGATACTGGAGCAAAAATTCTCGTCCAAAGCAGGTATAGTTAGAAAAGGAATATCGGGTCAGTGGAGCGCAAATAAAACAAAAAAGCTTCTCGTGAATGGTTTTCCGGGAAGACTTATCGACCGTACCCTCTTCGGAAGAAGGATGAGGAGATCTGACGTATTGGACTCGCGGGTGAACTCATCTTCCTTGGTGAATAGCTACTGCAGGGTCTCATTTCACCCGTGGCTGGCTACCAGAATAAAAAGTGTCCTAAGTAAGTCGCTAGCTGAAAGCAAAGTTACTTTGTCGTTCCACAATCGTTTTTCTCTTGACAATTTGGTTTTCTCTAAAACAAAAGACAAGGTTCCGACCCTGGAAAAGAGCAATTTGGTTTACTGCATTGATTGCAGTTGTAACGCGAAATATGTGGGCCAAACGAAACAACGTCTTATTAATAGAGTTAAACAACATCAGTATGACGTCAGAACCGCCACTAAGAAGACTGGTTTGGCCCAACATCTGATTGACAACTTACATGCCTTTTCTTCTGATGATGTTAGGGTGCTAAACTATGAAACCAATTATTGCAGAAGAACCTTCTTAGAAGCCGCATACATCTCTGTCACAGAAAATAATATCAACAAACAAACGGATTATAAATATATTAACATGGGATATAAGAACTTGCTAAGAAGCTACATAAAGAAGATTGAAGATTTGCCACCTTGAACCTGGTGTTTTCTCAGTGTGTCGTTTTTTCGTGTTGTTACTTTGCATGTCTTTCGATGTTGCAGTGCTTTCCTGTGATTTTGCACAGTTTCTTGCTTACTACTTTATGACTTTTTATTTATATTTTATATAGTTTTTGGAAAAGTTTTGTACTTTGTTTTTTGAGTTTTTGTTGTATGGACTTGAAACACTGCTGGATGGACCGACTTGTTTTGCCTTTACCAATGTATTTACGCACACACTGTGCGTATCATTTTAACTCATTTTAACTTAGTGACTTTGTATTACAACTTTATTAATGTTATTGTTAGGTTTTCACATGTTCATTTTTATCGAATACCTGTTTGTGGTTATGTTTGTCACGTTTTGAATTTTTAAATTTTATTGTGATTGTATATCCTACATGCCACTGGAAAAGATTTTTTACAATTTTTATATTGACTTGGTTGGGGTGCCACCTGACAGAAGTGTGTGCCGATATCTCTTTATTTTGTATGCGTTTAAAACAACCACCATCATTGGCTGTTCGGTAGGTGTTTCGTCCCCTTGTCATTGAGTTGATGTTTGTATTGCCCTATTTTTGTTTTTAGTCCTGAAGATGGCTTATTTAGTATAGCCGAAACGTCGACCAACAGCTTTTTTGTTTTATTTGCGCTCCACTGACCCGATATTCCTTTTCTAACTATACCTGCTTTGGACGAGAATTTTTGCTCCAGTATTAAAGGCAGGTGAAGGTAACATCGAACAATCACAAACAATATTATCATCAGTGCTCGAATTGAACTACAAAGAGTCGGGTAATCTTGAAAATTCCAGCAATAACGCTATACATTCGGAAGAAGTTTTACAACAAGCATTTAGTAACATGTCATCTGGAGTCGGTAACATCATAGAATCAGACACCGAATTATGGGAAGAAGTACACACTGGCCGAAAGAGAAGCAGAAATAGCCCTGGAGCTAATACAGTTGATAGTAGACCACGTAAACAGGCCAAAATTAACGACTACTGGTTTGGTAAATCAATAACTATAACTAGAAATCGATTTGATTGGTTGCCGGTTGAACAAACAGTAAATAATATCGAAGTCGCAAAAGAAGAAAAAAACAAAGTCCCGCCTATATTCGTAGCAGGAGTACAAAACATTAAACCATTACAGAAACTAATGAATGAAATTGCAGGAAACGACTACCAATTAAAAGTACTCAGGGATGATCAGGTTAAAATCCAATCCAAAACGTCGGATAAATATTCCAAAATCATTGAAGCCCTTAAGATAAAAAATACAGAATTTCATACCTATCAACTCAAACAGGATATAGAAATTTTAAAGTCGTACTAAAAGGAATCCACTACTCCACCGAAGATATCGAGATAAAAACAGCCATCGAAGAACTTGGTTACACGGTGGCTAGTGTCTTCAACATAAAACAGTATCGCACTAAAATGCCACTTTCACTCTTCTATGTGAACCTGAAGCCTAACGAAGGTAACAAAAACATTTATAAAATAAAAACTTTGCTCAACTCAACAGTTACTTTCGAACCACCCATCCCCAAGAGGGACATTCCACAATGCATGAAGTGCCATAGATACGGACACACCAAGGCATTCTGCTACCGAGGCCCACGCTGCGTCAAATGCGCTGGGAGCCATCAAACTAATGTGTGCTTGCGCAAAGAAAATTCAAGTAATGTCAAATGCGTACTATGTGAAGGCAACCACCCAGCGAACTATAAGGAATGTAACGTATTTAAGGACTTACAAAGAAAAACCTTCCCTCCCCTAAGAAAAAAACAGCTGGCAAATAATGCTCCTCCCCCAAACCTAATCCGATCTGGAACCTCGTATGCTGATTCTCTAAGGGAAATAAACCAACAGATGCCGCACGTTAACCAGAGTCAACCATCAAGTTCAACTACCGCTCAACAACAACAAACAACACAGCAACCAAGTGACGACATAAAAGAACTCAAGCAAATGATGAAAGGGCTCATGGACCAAATGAGGAACATGCTAAACATACTAACAACTCTTATAACTGAAATCGCTTAAATGTCGAAACAAATTAAACTAGCGCTTTGGAATGCCAACGGGCTGGCTGAACATATCCTGGAGGTTAAAACGTTTATTAAAAACTTACAAATTGATATTATGCTAGTTTCAGAGACACATTTTACCAAGAAAAATTTCATACAAATTCCCAAGTACTCGGTATATGACACTCAACACCTCGACGGCAAGGCACATGGAGGTACAGCCATAATAATAAAAAACACCATAAAACACCACCTACATGGGCACTACCAACAAGAGCACATTCAGGCAACCAGTTTAACTGTTGAAGACTGGGCTGGACCACTGACGATTGCAGCCGTGTATTGCCCACCAAAACACGCAATCAAAGCGGCACAATTTGAACATTTCTACGATTCATTGGGACATAGGTTTCTTGCTGGAGGCGACTACAACGCAAAACACACACAATGGGGATCAAGACTCATAACTCCCAAAGGTAGAGAATTGTACAAAACTATGCAATCTAAAAACATGCACTACCTCTCTACTGGTGAACCTACCTACTGGCCAACAGATAGAAGAAAAGTTCCTGATGTAATCGATTTTTGCGTAGTCAGAGGAATCCCTACAAATTGTGCCAAGACTGAATCTTGTCTTGACCTGTCATCGGATCACTCACCAGTGGTCATCACGCTTAGCTCAAAAATAATACCGAAAAGCAAAACAGCTACACTGACGTCAAAGTTCACAGATTGGGAAGGCTTCAGGAATGAAGTCGGTAAACACTTAATGATGAAAATCTCACTGAAAACTGATTCCGATTTAGAAATATGCTCAGAACACCTAATTAACACCATTCAACAGGCAGCCTGGAAATCGACCCCAGACACAAAAACCAGCGTAGAAGAAAATGACTGTTCAATAGAAATAAAACAAAAAATCAACGAAAAAAGGAAATTGAGAAAAAGATGGCAAATCTTCAGATCACCTCACGACAAATCCAAGCTCAATAAAGCTGGTAAGGAGCTCAAAAAAATCTTAAACGAAGATAAAAATAAAAACATCCAAAAATACCTGGAAAATCTTACTGCTACCGATTCCTCAGATTATTCACTGTGGAAGGCTACAAAGAAGCTTACAAAACCGCAAACAATAATTCCCCCTATACGCACCGAAAACGGAACGTGGGCAAGAAGTGATCGATCTACAAAAGGCAGAAGTGTTTGCAGAGCATCTGGGTGGTGTTTTTAAACCCATCGCATCTCAAGAACCTATCGAGGTGGAAAAGGAACTACAGAATGTATTGGAAGCCCCAGGTCAACTAGAACTGCCCATTAAACATTTTAAATTCACAGAGATAAAATCTGTCATTAAAGGTCTTAACAACAAGAAATCCCCGGGCTTCGATCTTATCACAGGGAAAATATTGAAAGAACTCCCGGAAGTCGGTGTAAGATATTATATCACCCAATTGTTCAATGCCATCTTCAGAACTAAACACTACCCAAGTCATTGGAAGGTAGCCGAAATCATAATGATCCCTAAACCAGGAAAGCCAGCGGAGGATCCAAAATCATATCGTCCAATAAGTTTATTGCCAATATTGTCCAAACTCTTCGAAAAACTGCTATTAAGAAAAATTAAGCCAATTCTAGAAGAACTCCATGTAGTTCCCAATCACCAGTTTGGATTTAGACAAGAACACGCAACAGTGGAACAGGTGCATCGCATAACAACGAAAATCAATAAAGCACTCGAAGAGAAAAAGTATTGCACAGCGGCCTTCCGGGACATAAGTCAGGCTTTCGATAAAGTCTGGCATGCGGGACTACTGTATAAAATAAGAAGAGTTCTTCCAGACAATATATACTTAATACTGAAGTCATACTTGCAGGATAGGTACTTCCGGGTGAAGTTTCAGGAAGCTCATTCGACCCTAAAGCCAATCGAGTCTGGAGTGCCTCAGGGAAGCGTACTGGGGCCGGTACTGTACCTGTTATATACAGCAGATCTACCAATAACAAACTTCTGCATGACCGCTACGTTCGCTGACGATACCGCGATATTGGCAACGCACACCGACCCGAAAAAGGCTTCCGATATATTACAACACAACCTTGAGAAGATGCAAGAATGGTTGAAGAGGTGGCGGATTAAGGCCAACGAGACCAAATCAGTCCAGGTAACCTTCACACTGCGTAGAGGAGACTGTCCGCCAGTCAAACTAAATAATCAGGAAATACCTCAGGCTGAAGAAGCAAAATACTTGGGGATGCACCTTGACCGGCGTCTAACGTGGAAAAAACACATCTTCACGAAGAGAAAACAATTAAGCCTGAAGCTTCGAAAACTGTATTGGATCATTGGCAAACAGTCACAACTAACAACGGAAAACAAATTGCTTTTGTACAAGGCTGTAATTAAACCAATATGGGCGTACGGTATACAACTGTGGAGATCTGCGTCTAATTCAAATATAGAAATCTTGGAGCGTTTCCAGTCTAAGATGCTGCGGCTGATAGTGGATGCCCCGTGGTATGTACCCAACGAATTAATACGTCGAGATTTGAAAATTCTCAGTGTTAAAGAAGAAATCAAAAATTATAGTTCCAAATACAGACTACGATTAAGTACTCATCCCAACCAACTTGTAGAAAATCTCTTCAACAACCCGACCGTACGCAGGCTCAAGAGGTACACTCCAATAGACCTAACTACTAGATTTGAATAGTATCTCAGAGAATCCAATCGTTAATAATATTCGACTCGATTATTTGATCGTTTGAATAATTTGTAATAGGAGATCTGGTAATGGCCAGACTCCATCATGTTTTATTATATTTTGTCACAAAAATTACTAAATACTATATATAGGTAGATTGTAATATTATATTGGGAGTTAAAAAAAAAAAAAAAAAAAGTTATAACTCTGAAACTGAGATAGATATTTAAAATCTCTTTACCCCATTTTATTGATCTTAAAAAAGTGTCCCAAGAAAGTCTTAACATTTTTTTGATAACTTGAAAAACAACCGAGATATTGGCATTTATCGAAAAGTCGAAAATTCGAAATTTTGGCTATAACTGGAAAACAAAAAAAGATAGCGAATTCCGGTTTTGGCCATTAAGCTTTTCTCGAAAAAAGAGATCGAGAATGCGCCATCCGTTTTTTCATATCTCTTATAGTTACTGAGTTTCCCATAAGAACTATCGAAATTGGCCCACCCTGTACATACAATCGTCAACGAACGTATAAGATTAAGAATATTTAATGCTTCTTATATATTGTAATTGAATTGTTAATCACTTGCTGTTAATACACTTTTGTTGAAAATTACATCACTGAGTAAATGTCCACAAAAAATGGCTGCCATTTGTGGCCAAAGTGGATTTTTACCGCAATTTTTGGGGTAATTTTACATTTTTTTGGATAAAACTTGAACTTTTAGGGTAAATTTACTCTTATAAACCGGGTAATTTTCAGAGGTAAAATTAAACCTGGATTTTTACAGTGTAAATTTACTCTCATTAAGTGGGTAATTTTCAGGGGTAAAATTACACACATTTTTTACAGTGCTTCTCATTTTGTATAAACAACAACATATTTCAGCTAAAGAAAATTCTGTAATATAGTGGTTCTCACGGAACTTCAACCCTCGTCATAATAAGCTGAATGTAGCATACACAACTGATTATTTGCATTGACAAATGCAAATGATATGTATGACAAGGATAGAAATAAAATCTCATGTCATCTTCCCGCGATGTAATATCGACATAGTACGTTAGAAATATTGGAATTTGAAGCATTGTAAGTTAGAAAAAGACAGAAAATAAGTAGTACAACCATAAATACGCATACTGCTTAATTAAAATTTCCATTCGTTTGACTTTTATTAGCAAAATGTCACGATAAGGTTATAAACAATTTTAAACTCATATTCAGTGGCGGGCTCGTCCTATTGTTTGCAGGTTGCACAATCGCCAAAAATTACGCCATAGAAGTAATATTTAATTTAATTGTGTGTACAATACTTGATCGGCAAACGATTAAGTTTTTTTGAGGTACTAAAAAACCCTACCTAACATTTTAGGAGAATAATAAATAGGAAAAACTTCAACCCCACATATCTAAAGCACAAGCCGCCACTGCTCCAATTAATGTATAGTTTTAGGTTAGGCTGTGACAGCGGTTTAAATTTACCGCTTCTATTTTATTTCACAAAAAGTTATGTTTACAAACATACATTTGACTTGTGATTCTCATCTTAGTTCGTATGGTTTAGAATTATGACGAGGGTTGAAGTTCTGTGAGAACTACTGTATTAGCTTTATCCAGTCTGCTTGATTTGAAATGGATTCAGTAGTGGACTAATTTATTGGTCTTTTACACGTTCAAGATAATTTTCACTTGTTGACATGATTTCAAAGAAAAATGGGCTCAAAATACGGTTATCTACAATACCAGCGCAAACATTAAGTTACAAATCTAACCTATCGAACGTTAGGGTGCAAAGACCCGTTCTTCTCTTGAACATTTTACAGTTCAACTTATTTTATTTTAAATTTCCCCAATTTTTTCGCACTAGTTTGAAAAATTAAACTAAAATTTGTAAGTTTTCTTAATACGAAAAATGGAATATTTCAACTATAAATATTATAATTTTAGAGGGTTAGAATATTCAAACATAGTACATTCTACTTTAGCTTTAAGATTGAAAACTTTCATGGATCGATTTATATCATAATCATGCCACATAATACATTTTAAGTCCTCTCAGTATAAATTAATCGCACGCGGGTTTAAAAATGGACACTTGATTCACGCTATACCTTCGTCAATAATAATACACTCAACTGGCAAAAGTTTTTATATAAAAAAGTAACATTTAATATATTAATACATAAAAAATAGAAATAAATGCAAATTATGTACAATAAATTGTAAAAATTTTTATGTAAAAAATATATTTTTTTAGTTATTTCGCCTAGATTTATAACTTAGTATTAGATTATAAACAAATCAAATCTAAGAAATAAGTATTCGTTTGTGGTTTCATTAACCCTTTCGTTCACGGTGGTCATTTAAACGAACTTGAAATGAATAACCTGAAAAAATGAGCTAATTCTATAGGCACATTTTTTGTGTCTTTGATTTTCCTCGTAAAATCAATGGTTTTTAAGATAAAACTCAATAAATGGCGAAAAATGCTTACCTTTATGATTTTTTTTCTCAGAAACCAATTCTCCAATCAGAATAAATAAAAAACAAAAATTTTCAGACAACCTTAAACTATCACGCCATTTTTTTTCATTTTTGATTTTTAGTGTTAGTAACAGTGGAAACTGTATTAGAGTAAACACGCAAATTTGTGTTTTATAATTATTATTAAATCTTTTGTTTAGTCGTTTTGAAGTTAACTTATCCTTGCCAACCATTTAATGTAAGTAAAAGTATAAAAAAATGTAGTCAATAATATGTTTTACGCGGTCAACGTCAAGGAACAAGGAGTATTTAAAATAGATTTATTTTTGTGACATCTTCTAGTAGTTAGGTAATTTAAATTATGACAATCCACGTGTATGTAATATTATATTGTATTTTAATGGATAATAAACAATTTGAATTTGAATTAAAGCTTCCATCCTAGCACGCCGGACGGACGTACGAACGCTCAGAGGAAGCGGTGTTAGAGATCTACTCCAATACGGTTTTCCCTGTTACTAACACTAAAAATCAAAAAAAAAAAAATGTTGTGATAGTTCAAGGTTGGCTGAATATTTTTATTTTTTATTTATTCTTATTGGACAATTTGTTTCTGAGAACAAAAATCATAAAGGTAGGCATTTTTCGCCATTTTTGAGTTTTATATCAAATACCATTGATTTTACGAAAAAAATCAAAGACACAAAAAATGGGTGTTTTGGTTCAATTAAGCCTCTATAATTTTTTCAGATTTTTTCCCCGAAATTTAGATTTTTAAAACAAAAGATTGTTTATAACTATTAAACGACCCATTAAAAAATAAGATGTATACTACTCGTATAATAGAACTTTTTCCTCAGTGTAATATATAAGATATTGAATAAAATCATTTCCAGCCACTAGAACGCTGATTGGTCGGTAAGTGAACTGAAAATAGGCGTAAACCGCTCGTTTACTAAAAGTATTATATTTTACAGATTTTCATTTTAAACTTAAAATAAAAATTCGTGACTGAAAGGGTTAATTTAACTCGTTATAGATACATATAAGGAGCTACCTAATATTTAACTTACACTAACGTACGTCGATATTATTAGTTACTGAATAAACTTTTTGATTTTATCTTGGCAATATCTGCTTTTGAGCTTTTATTTTTAAGACAATCAAATAAATTGATTTTAAACTTAGTACCTACTGTATTCGCTATTTAAACATATTTTTCCAATTAGATGACTTACGATTACTGGAGTAAATCTATCTCCTAATCCAAATCTGAGATTAGAAAATAAAATCCTAATCTAAGATAGCTCTCGCAGATCTATCTTTGACTTGAGATTATAGCAGCGTAGCTGGCGTTAATACGAATCGAGCTGCGATTTCCCGCTTATTACTATTGGGCGGACGATATAGGCCTTTTTTGATTTTAATATTATTTTCCACCCTCAATTAGCTTTGATTTCTTTTGTGATAGTTCAAGTGATTGAAATGGATCCATTTAAAAGAAACTACCGAATGTCAAGATTGGAACATTATAAGAAATAGGGAAAAGGAACTATAAAATTATTGAAAGTACAGGAAACAATAGTAACTAGATGAAATAGAATAGAATAAGTTACGGGTAAAAACGAGGTACAAACGATTTAAACTATTTTGAATCCAAAATTCGAAATTGGGGGGGTCTGGCAAAATGCACCTGTTTATTACAGTTTTCTCGTGCAAGAATATAAGCGAAAGCTCCAGTTCTTGCAGAATTTGTGTCTGCATTTTGTTTTTCATCATACGCAGGTACGACTACGTCACCCCTTATTATCGGGATCTTGACATACAGTAGAGCGTCGATAATCCGGACGTCAGAAATCCGGACCGTCGATAATCCGGATTCAATTCCGGTTGAAAAAAATTTTTTTTAGTCGTCTTACCGCTACAAAAGAATGTGTGGGTGTTCTTATATTTTTATTTTTACTAAACTTTTATTTAAATACCACATTATAACTTCATATTAATTAATAGTTTCCTTTATCTGTTGCAATTTCTTAACTACTAAAGTGATTTATTAAAGGTTTTAGCAAGCTTTCTTTTTGTTATTAACTCAAACTACCTTTTTTTGATTCTTTTTGAAAATCCGGACATTTTGGTAATCCGGATAGGGTCCGGTCACAATTGATCCGGATTATTGACGCTCTACTGTACTTAAATTGGACCAATTTGAACGATATGTAAACAATAGAAAAAATCGATTTTGATAAGAAAAAATCTTGTAAAAGTTTACTATGGATAATGTATAATAATACAGAAGGAATGCACAAGAATACCAATAATTGCAGATGACTACTAAAACTGTTACAAGTACAGTGCAGTCTCGGTAATCCGAACACACCATAATCCGACCATCCAATAATCCGAACAAAAGAAGAAAACCTCAGTTGTCCGCACAAATAGTTATAATCCGAACACAACTAATAAAATGTACGGATTATAGAAAAATGTTCGGATTGCAGAAGAAAGGATAGGATGAAAAATATGTATTTAATGCAATGCATAAGTACTACAAACATTTATATTATGAGTAACCTCCGTGAAGTTAGAATCTTATAAAATTTTGATTAAAAAAATATAGAATCGTTAGGCCTTGAAAGGTCACTAGGTTTTACCTTTAGGTCACTTCTACTTTTTTCAATAAATATTACTTAACTTTTTTAAATCTTTTTTGGTAAGTTAGCATACCATTTACAGTGCGAGGTTTATTTCGTTTTTTAACTTTATCCAGTAATCTGAACTTCTCTGTAATCCGAATGGGGCCAGGTTTCTATTAGTTCGGATTACCGAGACTGTACTGTAATTACAAAGATTGTAATCTCTCCTCGGTGCGTTTACTAATTCCATTGGGAAAAATTTAGTAATAGTAGTTCTGGTATGCATATTAAGGGAATGGGAATTCATATTGAATATTGCAATATAATATTATCAGAGATTACTTAAAGATTACAATTGAATACAGATGATTACCCAAGTTACTCTCAATTTTTAGTATTACAGTAGAGTACAAATATTATCGATGCCTATCAAATGAGTAGATGTACTATGAAGGTATCGAGGTATAACAAAAAATAGCTATAATACAAAAAACCGTTATTTGAATATAGGTCAGTAAATATACTGGCATCGACAGAAAAAATAGAAAATACCTACCTAATTTACATTCAAGTAAAAAATTGTGTAATGCAAAATACTCTCTAACTGATTACTAATCTATGGATAGAGAGAAAGCCATAACTGTGAAATGGCATTTCAATATTTATTAAACGAATGGAAAGATAATATGGATAAAGAATTAGTGGCATGTTGTGTAATGTTTTTGTAGCTTTGAACTTATCGAAATGACAGTAAACTAACAGGGTACCTACATTAAAAGTAATCCAGGTGCGATCATACCTTTAATTTCTAGGGGGATCCATTTCTAGAAAATAACAAGAACATTTAATAACAACAACATTGGTTTATAACAATTCAATACGCTGCGCTGGCTGGAAGGAACAGTGGTCTCCACTGCAAATTAATTAATATATTTTTAAATATATAATAAATCTATCTATGTATATAAAAATCGTTTGTGCGTTTGTTGGGCCTAGGTAAACTCGGAAACCGCAAGAGGTATCGAAGCCATATTTGCACCATAGATTAGAAAGATATATTACTATTATGCAGATTGCATATCTATTGTTTGGTCCAGATTAGTCGCGTCGGGGTCGACTTATACGCGAACAGGTTAAAACAATAGGTTATCGATAGATGGCGTGATGTAACTAACCGAACAAACAAATTTATTCAAATTTGGGCAGGACAACGTCTGCCAGGTCAGCTAGTACGTATATAAAATTATATTCAGACTATTTTAGGTATAAATAAAGGTTCAAAATAATGTTAAAAATTTAACGAGATTGCTCTTCTATTTAAAAAATAATAACCCTCCTTTTGCGTACACTATATCATAATACTAGAATTATACATGAAATTTCGATTTGCTAGCTTTGGTATTGGTGCATCGTCATGGTTTAATAAAAAATAAAAATGTGCAAGATATTACTACGAATAAAGATACATTATCCACCTGAAACCGGACGCTTTTATCAAAAGTAAAAGGGTGTGGATGATAAAAATAGAACAAAGATGGTAAAAAGGGTGTGTATATTATGTCATTTTCTTATTGGCTTCATGTTCGTGATGTCATGGAAGGCTAAATTCATTATCTTATTTAATAGCTGTTTCGGAATTGATAATATTTTTATGATTCAACATATAAAAATTCACGTGCAGAGCACAAGAGTGCAAACGTGAAAAATATTTATCCGAATAACTGGAACTGGAAACACGAATTTTCCAAAAGCCCTTATCGATTTAAATATTTTTACTAAAAAGCTACGATAGTACAGTAACTAAGGTTAATTAAATAAATATTAAATAGCAGAAATTTAGAGAGAAGATTAGTTGATTTTTCTGAACCGACAATGGAAAAATTAAAGTTTTTTTTAATATGTAAACAAGTTTTCTATAAGCTTGCAAAGCTTGGGTGAAATTAAAAATGTAATCATATTATTCAAACAATGTAAATTATTTTATTGATTTCTAGTGTACCAACGTTTTCTGTTAGTTTAAAATATTGATACCTACATTTTATACTGATCGTGAAAGAAAATTCACTGATAAAACAGAAAATTGTATTTCAAAACTTGATTCTTTTGACAGTTTAGATTTTCATTCAAAATATTTCGTTTTGAATTGGATAGTACGTATAAAATGATATTTTTATATAATAAATAAAATTCATTTTAAAAATTAGACCAGCAGTGTGCCTTTAGCTTAACCGCTGTTGCCTGGTCGCGGGGTCTACACTGCTGTCACCAAAAAGTTTAATTTCCATGTATAGTATATATAGGCGATATTACTTCTAGCAAGATTATCACCCTACTAGAAAATTACTCAAGTGCTCATAGGACCATGTGTATCAGTTGTAAAACTTGATGCATTAATGGAAATTAAAATGACTACGTGTTTTAAAAACAAATACATCGTAATTTTTACTTTTAAAGTTCTGTCATTTTTTAAAAGACCAATTAATATTTTTGAAACTAAGTTACGAAATCTTTTAATCAAATTACAAATTTCTTGAAACAAACTTACAAAATTTGGTAATTTCGATTCTGGACGTTACAATTAAAATTCTCGTGGTCGTTCAAACAAAAACTTTATAAAAAATAATATGTTTGTAACAAAATTTTTTTGTACTCGATATAGTTAATATGATGAAGTTGTGAAAATAAAAATATTGTCATGTTTCAAATCAGCTCCAATATTTTTGAGTTTGTTTTTTTTGAAAGAATTAGTTTTGTTTTAAATTTTTTTGTTTTTTGTTATAAATTTTGTATACCCGCAAGAAGGGAAATTTAATTGATTATGATTTGTAATTTAATAATTTAAAAATGCAATGGAAGAAGGGATGATAAGCAGTTCGTTCCGAGGAGATAATCCCGGACGGCAACGATTTTATGAGCTCTGATGAAAAATTGAATTAAAACTGGATTTAAATTGGAAAATATAAAATTTTGTTTTGGAAAATTTGTTTTATTGAAATTATAGTAGAAGTAGTGATATAATTTGATGATAAAAGGTGAAAATCTATGGTATTTAAAAATATTTGGAAATTAATAATTTACGAATTTGTTTGGATGATAAGGAGTGCAAGAAGATAAAGCGTATCAAGTTACGAGGACATTTTTGTATAAAATTTAGAAAACGTTAATTTTATATTTTATTTGAATAAATTTTGGAAATTTATATTAAAAATTCATAGCAATATATAGCTAATCAAGCTAA
Source organism: Cantharis lateralis (assembly GCA_963170105.1). Taxonomy (NCBI): domain Eukaryota; kingdom Metazoa; phylum Arthropoda; class Insecta; order Coleoptera; family Cantharidae; genus Cantharis; species Cantharis lateralis. The sequence goes on from OY720629.1 coordinate 21,109,010, forward strand.
TATTTTCAGATCAGTTATACTCACCAAGATAACAATCTGTCATAGAATTAACATTCAGATTTAATGAAATTTACCATATTAGTAGATTATGGTAAAATAATGGTCCAATTAAATTTTTGAAGAGCTACGGATCCCCAGTCAAAACATATTAACATTTGAAATTTTATGCTTTTAACATTGAGCCTTTTGAGTAGAGTGCGGAATTTTAAGCACAAAATATATTACTTAGGGCCGGTTGTACCAATTAAGTTCAACGGGCGTTCAGTTGAACCAAGTTCAGCAAATTTTTAAAACGAATTTTAGAACTTTAAGCGGCGAATAAGACATATTAGAAGAAATTAGTACACTTTTGTAAAATATTTACTACCATTTTATAGAATCAATTCCTTATTAAAACTTATAAAATTCGTTTTAAAAATTTGTTGAACTTGGTTCAACTGAACGCCCGTTGAACTTAATTGGTACAACCGGCCCTTACAAATAGTGCTTTAAAATGTTTTAAAAAATTGGTTTTTTATTATTATTAAAAAAAATTGGTATTTTATTAAATTAAAATTGCACCAAAATCTTGAAATAAGCATTAGAAAACAAAATTTACAAATTAAAAACTATATTATTTATATAGCAGAAAGCCGGGCAAAATGGGGTAGCTAAGTTTAAAATATTTGTGAATTTTATAATTGGGGAAATAGAATCTTGAATAATTGTGAACAAATTTATTAATTAAAGAGAATTCCTCTCATAGGAATACTTGAACAAAAAAATCAAATCTTGTGCGGAATAAAAATTATTTTCACAATGGTGCAGTTTATCCTATTTTTGTCCGTCGTGTAGGACGAAATGGGGTTTCAAAAAAGATCTTGTGACGTCATAACGCAGCGCGTGAGACGTCGCGTCGTTGCATTTACACACATGTTTAATCCGCCAGGACTCTGATCAGACCTTTCTGTGTAAAGGCTTGAAGAAATATCAAGCCATATTACGGTTTTGAAATAAAAATTTAATGTAAATTAAAGCGAATAAAAAATTTAGATGCATAAAAACCACCATAATACCACAAAAAAGCACAGTTTGGTTACTGAGAAAAAAATCATAAAGGTAGACATTTTTCGCCATTGATCGAGTTTTATCTTTAAAACTATTGATTTTACGAGAAAAGTCAAAGATACAAAAAATGTGTGTTTTGGTCCAATTATAAGCCTCTATAATTTTTTCAGATTTTCCCCCCGAAATTTAGATTTTTAAAACAAAAGATTGTTTATAACTATTAAACGACTCATAAAGAAATAAAGTGTATAATATAGAAGTTTTTTCTCGGTATAATATAAGAAATCGAATAAAATCATTTCCAGCCACTAGAACGCTGATTGGTCGGTAAGTGAACTGAAAATAGGTGTAAAGCGCTCGCCTATGGGAAATTAACATGTGAAACTTGTTTATGCAAATTTCTGCTTCCCTAATTATTATTTTAGAGAATAAATGAAAGACACAAAAATAATGTAGAAATATAAACTACGTATGATAAAAGCATTATATTTCAACTACCTTTACTTATAGGGTCAAAAATGCCTTTAAAATTGTTATAATTTTAATTTATCAGACTGGGCATTGAAGTTTCCAAGGTAATTATTTTGAAATTAAATTAAATTTATTTCATGATCAGTCTGACAAATAAAAATTTTAAGTTCTAATCTTTCTAATTCTAATTTCTAGTCTTTACTTAAAGGGTCCAAAATTCTTTTAAAATTGTTCAACGTTTTTATTTTCAACGTTTTTGACTTCGACGTTTTTATTTTCGACAAAACATGGAATCCAATCTAGCATTTTTTGTTTAAATAATATACCCCATTGCTTCCGCCCACAACACTACTTGATAGTTTATACCTATTTTTACCATCTTTGACGCCTCCCCCAAGTCTGGATACGAACAATGTTAAAATTCAAAAGCGTAAGAAATTAAAATGATAACAGCTCAATATTAAAGGGTTAAAATTAAATTTGAATATATTATGTAAGCTGCCGATAGAAATCGATAAAAAAATTTGATGGCCATTTAGGGTTCAAATGTCCGCAGTTTATTAAATTTTCAAGAAGAATGCAATTTGTATTATTTAGTTATTATTAAAGACCGGATTTTAAGCATTTTTGCTTATTATCAATTTTAAAAGCAGCTCTTTGAAATTTGAGATCTGGACGAATTACATAAAAAGATGTATTTTAACGTAAAGTTTTTCATGCTTTTTTTGCGATTTTTCGCATATTTTCTACTTTTGTGCTTATTTTGAACTTATTTTCGAGTTTAAATTTAACTTTGACTTAAAATTAATTTTTTTGGCCTTCAGAAGCAATGTTTGGCTTTTTTGCTTTTACTCATATGCTTATTATTTTATATTAGTGCTTATTTAGGACTTATTTTATTCTTGATAACTACTTATAGGGTATGTTTATGTTTATTTTTCTAGCTGCGATGTTATGAGCTAGCTGTGAAGCGCTAAAAGCCGCGATACTAGCGAAGCAGAGAAAAGCAAAACGTTGAAATATTATGTGACTGCTTTATGTTGAAGCAGGGCGCAAGGCAATATTAATTCATAGAACAGCAATTACAGCTAAGAAATTTCTCCGCTCTTATCACTTATCATAGCGCCAACATGAACGTACCCTTAAATATGATTTTTCTACCTGCTCTATTTTAACTGCATTAAATAGATTTTATTAAACTGATTTCAGTCAGCTTTTCCGTTTTGTTTATCTAGCATTGCCAGATACACCTTTTTTGCATTACACTAAAAATAAACGGTGAACGCAATAATTTGGATCAAAATCATATATATTTTTTTAAAGAACATTGAAAATCAAAAACTTTAAAAATAAACGAGCCCATATGTACATCTCTCGCAATGTTATAAACATTTTAATTAAAATTAAAAAAAAAAATTTCTTGACTAAAAAATCAAGAACGAGTATTACAACGGTCTCAGAAACATATTTTGAGAAAAATTGAAAGGGGTCACCTAAAAAAGTGTCCGATTAAATAATAGGTACAAAAGTGCTTGGTTTATTTCTTTCGAATAATTCCGTCTAAGCTGCCAGGCCTTGCTTTTTTTGTTTTAATTATTAACTTTTTCATAACTTTTTTTGACATAATAGGCCAGGCAATAGGGGAGTCAAAAGTGTTCCAGCTGGAAAAAAATACCGGAGTTTTGAAACTTAGCGGTTAAGTACATATGTATGACCTCAACTACATTCATGATTTGCGACCTTGGCAAGCCGCCGCTAGAGCCGCCATATTGATAAAATGGCGCCAAAAATCAGTTTTTTGATCATATTTATCTTTCAGTACCTCCTAGACAAAAAATTGTTATTAGAAGAATTATAGACCAGAAGATTCTCTACAAGTTCCGTGAAATTCTTTTTTTTATGCGATCAATATTTTAGGAGTTATATGGATATAAATGAAGAGGATTATAGTCAAATTTTACAAATTCCTCCCTGACAACGTGATAAGGCCCGTTATTTGTTTACCTATTCAGTAAATATTACTTATACTTATTTCCGGCCTCATTTCTATCCATTATACTCATTTCATATGAGGTAGAGTACCCACCGCGTTTTTCTAATAGTGGTCTCCAAGGCCTAATTCACATTTATTTTGTATGTTTAATAAACAGTTATTGCGTTCTTTGTTATGGCTCTGTGGATGGACCAGATTTGGTTACGTCTACGCAGTGGCTGTGAATATGTTTATTCCCTCTTCCCCGGAATCGTCTTCCCTTACATCAGATGTCCATAGATGGATCATAATCGTCTAGATCTTTGTCTTCAGAATCGGTTACAATTTGAGCAACGTTATCGCAAGAATCTTTTCTGCATTTTCTTTCCTGGAGAAGGATTTTTTGTTGTTTTAACTGGTATAGATCCAGACTTACTTTTTTTATCCCCATTCTTCCGGACTTTCTTCAATGCTGTACCAGGTCTGAATCTAATGATAGGTTTGGAAGGAAAGTTGTTTTGCAGCCTCTGCTATGGGGGAAGTGAAGCAAGGTTAACCGCACTTTTCGTCGCCAATCTTTTAAACTGCTGATATCGGATAAAATCCAGAGATACATTTTTGCGATTCTTCGTAAAGTCTACATAAAAAGTTTTCTCCTACTGCTGGAATGGCGTTAATGTCTGCACTTTTTTCCTTAAATACTGGAACAGTTTCATTTAATTCAGGGAATTTCGAAATCATCTTAAGAAATTTGTTCATACCGTGATTAAAAATGGCAGATGTCGTGTTGCAGCCGTTAAACGTGTGTAAAAACAATATATTGTCCACTACTCTTGGTTCTTATAGACTTTCTACAGAGTAAATTTGTTCTGAAGTTTTTCCCTTGCCTGATTGTACGAAATATACATTTGGATGATTATTTGCTAGTCCAACTAAACGTACAAGAAGGTCGATATAAACTGCTCTTTAATCAATGTGATAAGACGACTTTTGTTGTGTTCGTTGGCAAGGAATCTGGATTGAGAATATGTTGTGATCATCCATTCATCAAAAATTATATATGTAGATGTTTGCTTTTTAGATCGGAGAAGACGTTCTACATTTTTTGTGTCTTTATTTGCTGCATTATAATGTATGCAATAGCAGTAAGAGATTCGTTGCACTGTCATACAACTCTATGAAGCAGAAATTCAACATATTATATAATATACCCATGTAAACCCTGCTTCCAAATTGCATATCACTCGGAAGTGGTGTAAAGACCTTATAACGATTTTATGCTTTTTCTCATTCCTTCCTCGGAAAAAGCGACAAGAGAAAAGGAGCAAGTTCATATTGAAGGTATTGTTGTAACTCTTCGTCTGATTCTTTAGTAGTTGATCAATAGGAACAGCTACTTCAACAATATTGTAATGTTGCTGTTCCCAAGGGTAAAGACCACGGGCGTATATAAGGGAGGGGGGTTAACAACGCAAACATTAGCCAAATAACCACTTTTTATTATACGGATTTTAACATGGTTATGGTTATTTTTAATTTCCATTTGATTGATTTTATTGGGGTTTACAGCTCTGACTTTTTATGGCATTGAGGAATAGTCACTGGTAAAAGCTAGTTTACCTTTGTAAAGTACAGTGTCGAACCCCCACCATGTAAAAGTAATTGCTAAGTCCGTGGGAATGAGTCTGTCCTTACGTTTGAATTTAACTAACAATAAGTCAAAATCGTTGCCCATTATAGTTGCAATTACAACAGAGCCAATATCTTGAACCTTGTCACAACCCCTACAATAAACAACAGAAAATCTTAATCACATGAAATTTTCAAAACAAAAATGTACAACGAAACAATACCCTCGTGGTAAAGACACGCACAATCGACTGAATTGATCTGGATCAATTTCGCGCTGCTTTCGCCTAGTGGACAAACCGAAAGGGGGGGATGAAATACGCCGCCTTCTGTAGGTAATAATTAATAGTACAGCATACTGCTACTATACAGTTTAATATCGAATAAGTAAATAGTAGGTACTAAATAGGCGATAAACGTGCATTGGCGGGCCTCAAGCAAGTGTATTTAATCTATTTAAAAGAACTTTCTTTGACTTATATAAATGTTACTCTTAATCCATTAATCACACAGGAAAATGTTATGTATCAAAATTGTAGACAATTTTTCTCTCTTCAATTTTTATCATAACTATTTTTTACCTAGGGAGTACTGAAAAGGAGATATAGCTGAAAAACTGATTTTGGGCGCCATTTTTACAAGATGGCGGCGCGAGCGGCGGCTTTCTGAGGTCGCAAATTTAACATTTTAATTAGGTCATAAACTTGTACCAGCCCACAAAGTTTCAAAACTCCGGGATTTTTTTCCAGGCAAATATACCTATTGCTTGGCCTATAATTCGAACTTATTTTTGCAAAATAGCGTGCTTTTTTAAGCACTTATTTTTCAAAAAGTCGTGCTTATTTATCCGGTCTCTAGTTATTATATTGCCGCGTAATGTTGTCTATTTTTATTATTTACTGTCTTTACTTCCTTCTGTAATGATTTATTAATATTTTCATTGATTAAATCACTCGAGGTTAAACCAAAACGTTTCATTTCAATTTTGTAATAATAGTTGAAATGTTAAAGTGGCATGGCTCTTTTACTCAGTATTATGTCAAAAATAATAAGCATTGATATTTCGTTATTTACCTAAGTAGTCGGTGGTATCGCAAGTCACGTGATTAAATTTTTAAATTTCTGTTGGTTCGATTGTGTTCAGTAGTTCAGAGGCGGACCGAACTTTGAAATATTGAGGTGCTCTTTAGAAAAAATGCCCGGATTTCAAAAAATAAATAATGTGTTTAATTTATATTTCAAATATAACTGTTAATGGACACCTTTTGTTAAGCAAATAGAATTCAGTACGTCAGTTGCCGTTTTGTAATTAGCTTCAAACTATATTATAAATAAAATACATTAATATAAATTAGGTGTTTAACCTGAGGCCACTTACAATTGTGTCTCTTATAAAAAACGAGTAATCCACTTAGCAAATAAATCCAAATTAAAATATACAAAATGTCTAAATACCCTACAGAATTCCCAAACATGCCCCTGGCAACCCGAATTCATGGCTGCTCTGAATGAGCAGAAATTTGCCACAGGATCCAAACCTAAATAGGGAACAGTGAACCAGGTGGACCTGGTGGCCCCTTGGTGGCTAAGGTAGAACAGCGACAATAACTAATACGAATATGAGTATTATTTGTAATACTTCACTGAAAAAACGGTATTTAGCAAATTTTACTACAATTGTAGCACAAAGTAATTGAAGTAATAAATAAAAAAAAACAATACTTTCCTAGTGCGGAAAGTAAAAATAGCTGTAATTACTAATTAGTATACTACTGGCTTAGATTCGAAGATTACTCGTTATATACCAAAAAAATTGCAAATCGAGTTTGTTATGCTATTTTATCGGCGAAAAAAAACAATGAATTTTATGACAAAATTATTAACAATAATTAATATTAATGGGTCTACCATTTAATTGGTTGCTTACCAAGTACTTTCGGGGCACCACGCCCTTTCCTAGACTTTCAGGGTACCACGCTCCCTTTAGGCTTCTATACAAAGTATAGAAAGAAATCTTATGATATGGCTCCGTGTCTGTCTGTCCGTTCGCATAATTCAAAACCAATTAAAGCGTACGTTCTTCAAAATAAATTACTTATATAGAATATTGTTAGGTTTGTATTAATTATTTTGATTAACTTTTGACACCAGAGTAGTAGATACATAGAAGTCTAAGGATTTCATGAAAGAACAGTCCGGCGCAGGGACATTTCAGCGCGGCGGCGCCGAACTGGCAGCGCCGAAAAGTCCCATTCCCATGTAATATATATGATCTATATGATCTAAGTAATTTTCAGTGAGAACTAACCTTCCAGCGATACGTGTGATTTGACAGCGATCTGTCAATTGTTTCGTGAATTATAGCATTTTGAGTAAAGACACTTTTGTTATTGGAAAAAAATGGATAAAAAGGAATTTCATGTGTTAATAAAACACTGTTTTTTAAGAGGAAAAAATAGTGCTGAAACAAAAATTTGGCTTGATAATTGTTATCCGGACTTTGCTCCCACGGAAGCAACCATTCGTAAGTGGTTTGCTAAATTCCGTACTGGCCATATAACCATCGAAGATGATGAGCGCAGTGAGCATCCAAAAGAGGCTGTTGCAGACTAAAACATCAAAAAAATCCACCAAATAATTTTTGATTACCGTAAACTCTGTGCAAAATGGGTGCCGCGTGAGCTCAATGTCAATCAAAAGCAACAACGTTTTGATGATTCGGAGCAGTATTTGGAACTATTCAATCGCAATAACACCTAATTTTTGCGTCGATATGTAACATGGCTCCATCACCACACTCCAGAGTCTATTCGGCAGTCAGCTGAGTGGACTGCACGCGACGAACCCAATCCAAAGCGAGGAAAAACACAACAATGAATTGGGCTATGAATTACTTTCCCACCCAGCGTATTCTCCAGATTTGGATTTGGCCCCCAGCCGACTATTTCCTGTTTGAAGACCTCAAGAGAATGCTCGCTGGAAAGAAATTTAAAACCAATGAAGAAGTAATCGCCGAAACAGAGGCCTATTTTGAGGCTAAAGACAAATCTTACTACAAAAATTGTATCCAAAAGTTGGAAGATCGCTATAATCGGTGAATCGCCCTCGAAGGCAACTATGTTGAATAATTAAATTAAATTTTGCCAAAAAAATGTTTTTTTCTTCAAAACGATACGAACTTTTCAGCCGAACTGTTAGTTATCTTAAGGTAGTACTGTCGATACTGCAAGAGTCAAAAGTATAAACTCTCTCGTTTGACTTCGACAGTATTTAAGCGCCAATTACACGATGATAGTGACTTGTACAAGTTACTAAAATCCAGTACTGGTTTTTAGTACTTTCTTCGTGTAAACAAGTATTTTAGTACTAAATTCCAGTGCTGGTTTTAGTAACAATTCCAGTTTAGTGAATAGAAAGCAATCCTATTTACTGGGGCCAGTACTACCCCCACTCCCACTTTCCTGAAAACTAAACCCGTGTAATCATATCGTTTTAGCAAGCGTTTTAGCGTTTCATGACAGAATAGTGATTTGACACTTCGAATTCGTTGTTTAAAACACTACTACTTGAACAAGCTACTATTACCATGTAAACACAACTTTCCTTTAAATCATTAGCTTTTAGCACTGGATTTTAGTAACTTGTACAAGTCACTATCCTCGTGTAATTGAGGCTTTAGACTAGGCAACGTCGTGATGTAATGTCGCAATGAAATGTCAAATGTCACAATCAAAATCATTCAATGACAATAAATAAATATTTAATTGGAAAAGTAAAAGAGTGACACAAAAAATGCACAAGAAAAGACTTCAACAGGCTGCATTAACATATAAATTAAAGTACACTTCTAACAAGTTTCTGCCACCTAACCTTAAAACTGACGTAAACATTACTTCGAGGTTGCCACGTCTAATGAACTACTATATAAAAAGTACACTTTTGAGATTTATTTGCTAATTACCACTCTCACGTGCTCTGAAGCTATATTTTTAAGCGTTTAAAATGATTTATATATTATTTTCTATTATTTCCTCATTTTTTAATGAAATCTGAATGTTACCTACTTTTTGTAAAATATGATAAAATCTGTAATTTCTCATAAGGCTCAATGTTAAAAGCATAAAATTTCAATTGTTAATATGTTTTTACTGAGTCTCTGTATCTCTTCAAAAACTTAATTGAGCTATTATTTTACCATAATCTACTAATATGCTGAATTTCATTAAATTCTGAACGTTAATTCTATGACCGACAGTACTACCTTAACCCTTTCAGACCCGACTTTTTTTGGCTGAAAAAAAAAATTATTTTTTTTCAAATTTCGTGTTAGTGTATTCTAAAAAGTGTTACCAGCGAGTTTCATAATTTTCTGATATTTATACCCTAAAATACAGGTATTAATAATATTTTAAACTATAACAAAGTTAATTAAACACTTAAATATTTAAAAAAAAGTATTTATTAAAGACGATATTTCGAAAGCGGTTGCTTTCATTTTCGAGTTCGAATAAACATGTGATAAAATGGCGTTTATTCGAACTCGAAAATGAAAGCAACCGCTTTTGAAATATCGTCTTTAATAAATACTTCTTTTAAAATATTTAAGCGTTTAATTAACTTTGTTATAGTTTAAAATATTATTAATAATTTTATCAAAAGTTACGAATTCTAAAATTTATAAAATACAGGTATGTACACTGTAGTGTACAGGGTGGGCCAATTTCGATAGTTCTTATGGGAAACTCAGTAACTATAAGAAATATGAAGAAACGGATGGCGCATCCTCGATCTCTTTTTTCCAGAAAAGCTCAATGGTCAAAACCGGAATTCGCTATCTATTTTTGTTTTCGAGTTATAGCCAAAAGTTCAAATTTTCGACTTTTCGATAAATGTCGATATCTCGGTTGTTTTTCAAGTTATCAAAAAACTGTTAACACCTTCTTCGGGCACTTTTTTAAGATCAATAAAATGGGGTAAAGATATTTTAAATATCTATCTCAGTTTCAAAGCTATAACATAAACTTGTGTTTTTTTAAATGGAAACCATAAATGAAAATGATATTTTTAAATTGCGTTTTTTATCCTCTTTTCAACGATATATAACATGATAAGGGGGTACAAAGGAAGTAATAAAAGCTGTAGGTCATTTGTAACCAAAAAGGTGTAATTTCTTCTTATATTTCCTGATTACAAGAATTAAATTGAAATACCGGCATATGCCAACCTCTTTTTTAATTCCATACCCCCCCCCCCATGACCAATGTCTAACTACGGCCCTGTGCAAATGGCTGGGGTATCTTTAGACTTCATACAAGATTTTGTGCTTAGAGACGATTACAAATGATTTTGTATGATTGTTAATTTTTTTCACATAATATTAGAGTGACCATATGTACTTATTTTAGTAGGACAGTACTTTCTTTTTGAAGAATGTCCTAGTGTCCTTCAAAAGTTAATTAAGTACACCTAAATGTACTTTTTTCCAAAGATGCACCAAGTCGAAATGTAAACAATTCGATATCTCAGTTCCAAAGTGTAACAAGTCCGAAATTGGTGAAAATGAGATAAGTATGGGAAATTTCACAAACAACAGTTTTCCAACAATTAGGAAAATTCTGGTCAAGAACTGCATAGTTTTTGTTTGATATATCTCATTGAATTATCAAATCTGTAACAAACAAGAACTATTTTAATTTAAACGAAAACCTGTAAAACCTTAGTTATCTCTAAACTAATTCTTTTTGAGTTGTTATACTTTGGAACTGAGGTATCGAACAACTGCATTTTATTTTGTATTTAAATAAAAATTAAAGTTTATTCAACTGTTTTAGCGGCATTGGCTCCAAAGACACGAATCTACTCAGTAGTGTCTTGTTACCAGTAGTTTTTTAACATTTCTTCAAACCCCGTTGACCTTGAAATGTCGTAAATTTTCGCCTACGGCGCATTGGGAAATGACTCCCGAAACTCCCCATTGCGCCAAAAATTTAAGTCCGCTATAATAAATTATTGTACTCTTTTTTATTACTAAAATTATGGTCACCCTAGCTATAATAAATTATTGTACTCTTTTTTATTACTAAAATTATGGTCACCCTACATAATATGCACTATATTATACGTCCGTGATGTTCCTCCTTGAAAGTGCAACATGAATGGTTCTATTTTGCAATGTTTTAAATCATAAATGTCTGTTGTTTTCAGCAGATGCAAGTCTACAAAAAATAAAGGTAAACTTGCCTTTGTTATACTTTGTTTGACATTATAAACCTTAAGTGTACATTGAATCCTGCAGAAAAGACGAATCTTCGATGGAAATAATTCTTTCTTCTCAAGACAAATGTCAAAGAAAGCTTGAGAATGACGAATGCTAGTGCATGCTTTCCTATTTTGGTACAGGCCTATTTCAAACTATAAGCAAGAGGCGGATATTAACTGATATTCTCGATTTAAATTTTTAGCTACTTTCGTCTGAGATTGTATGACCGCTTTATCATCCCGTATGTTGTAGAAAATAGAATTTTATAATCAAGTTTATCTAACTTTAAAATTGAACGAAAGTTTTAAATTAAATATCTCGTTAATAAATTTAATTTGATTATTATGAAATCGGGCTTTAGAAAATAAAATAAAAATCGAGCAAGATTTTGAATTGTAGCGCCCTCTTGTTTTAAAATTTGCTAATACTAATGACAGTAAGATTTGACATAGTTTTTGTCATCGTGGTGCACGATTGACAATTTCTTCGTTCGTCATGAAGTGATACAAATGATGTAGTTTTTATAATTAATAATGATTGATAAGGTTGAAATGAGTTCAGTTTATATGTTGATAGCGAAGCTGTGGTTTGTTATATTTAGGATGATTTTTAATTAACTAGAAATATCGTACGTTTAAATTTAATACTTATTGTTGAAGGTTTTGTACTATTTCATTTGATTAATTTCAAGTTAAAAATAGGCCAGTATTGAGCAAATGTACTTCCAAAATTATTTTACGATTTATTGAATGTACATACACATTAATGAGCTCATGAAATTTTACGTTATAAAATGGAGTATGAATTGGAAGTTTTTGAAGTGTATGATGAGAATGAACAGTCATCGAATAAAAAACACAAGAAGCACACTCGTAAAAAGTGCAAACAGAAAAAAAGTTCATTAACGAATTCTGACACTGCTAGTAGAATTGATGATATTAATAGATCTAAAAATAGTATAGTTAGTGAATCTCACGAAAAGCCCATTACTTTACGTCAGTCCATATTAAATGTATTTAGTAAAATTGTCATATGGAAAAATAATCGGCGATATCAGACTCCAGTGCCTGATAAAGCAGATTCTCCGCATACATCTAAAGATACTCGTAGAAGTTTCATACCTTTTGGTAAGTTGACAATATACCATGGATTTTCATTTCACCTTAATATTAGGTATCGTTTCTAAAATTGTTGATATTAATTAATTGTTAGTATCTAATCAAAAGGTATTTCTAACCGAGCGATGTTACCTAGTCTTAGATTTTCAGCAGTTTCGATTTATTCCTTCTAATAATTTTCTTGATTTCTTTTATCAAACTTCCTAAAAATTGACTTGTAACTAACTCTTGACTGTGATTGTAATGGTTTAGTATATTGATTTATTAAGGAATCAATATATTATTACATTTACCGCATAACAATAACTTTCAGTTGGAATTACTAATTTGCAGAAAAACCGAATTCAATTCTAACCCTATAAATTAAAAGGAAAGTTGAAAGAAACTAGGAACAATGGCAGGAGAAAATAATAGTAATGACAAAGAAATACCTTCGGACCTGAAATGTTATACGTTTTTCAGAGCTATCTGCATAGTAGCAGTGCGGTACTACTGCACCATATATTGATGCAATTTGGCTTAAATATATTCTCTTGTTAACCAAACGCTTATAATTATATTCAAGAATACTTAAAATTTGACTTTTAAATTATCTGTCATTAACTTAATCATGTTATGTCAAATGTTCAAATTATTTATGCAAAAATTAAATAAAATAATTATAATGAATCTGCACAAGTTTAAAATTTGCTAAAACTATTTCTTTAATATTTCATTACAATGTGAATAAAATTAATGTATGAGTTTTCTTCACTGTATACCTAATCGTATAGGTAATTCAAGCGGTGAGTCTTGTTGGAAACATTATTATGTTTTTATTTTGTCACATGCTATACCTATTACCTACCTTTAAAATAGATCAGTCCCTTCCGTCCACTAAAAGATAATCGTCATCTTTTTCTTCTAATAAATAATAGTAGGTGCTATACCTAATTATAAATTAGAAAATGAATTTCATAATACAGTGCAGTCTCGGTAATCCGAACACACGATAATCCGACCATCCAGTAATCCGAACAAAAGAAGAGAAACTCAGTAGTCCGCACAAATAGTTATAATTCGAACACAACTAATAAAATGTACAGATTATAGAAAAATGTTCGGATTGCAGAAAAAAGGATAGGATAAAAAATATGTATCTAATGCAATTCATAAGTACTACAAACATTCATATTATGTGTGACCTCCGTGAAGTTAGTATTCCATAAAATTTTGGCATTTTGGTCTTGAAAGGTCACTAGGTTCTACCGTTAGGTCACTTCTACTTTTTTCAATATAAATTACTTAATTTTTGGCAAATTTTTTGGTAAGTTAGCATCCCATTATTTATACTCTTTTGAACCGATAGAAAATCATATTATTTTTGTTAAAAGTACTTCTTCGCATAAAATTGTAAATGTATTATTTATTTACGACATGTTTCGTACGATTATCGTACATCTTCAGGTGTCAAATAATTAATTCTCAAGATATATTATAAATTTATAAACTAAGATCTTATTGTTAATTAAAAATTATGTGGTTTTGAATGTTTTAAAAATTTTTTTTTTAAATTATAGTCGATAGAAAATCGACTGTTGAGGATTAGTCACATATAATAAATTATCGTTAGGTCGTTATTAATTTGTTTGTAATAAATAAATTAAAGTTAGAATTTCCTGTTGCGCTTTCGCATAACAGAAATATTGTTATACAATTTAAAATTTTTTTTTGATAAATTAGCATACGATTTACAGTTTTAGGTTTGTTTATTTCTAAAATAAAAATTATTATTAAAATTTTTTTTTTTAACTTGATCCAGTAATCTGAACTTTTCTGTAATCCGAATGAAGCCAGGTTTCTATTAGTTCGGATTACCGAGACTGTACTGTAATCAATTAAAGTATGTACCTTTAGTTTTAAAGTTGGCTTTAAAATAAAACTAATGATTTTAATTGTCTAGTTTGATCCAATTAATCAAAAGCTCTATTAACAAGCATCTGATTAACAGGAAACACAAAAAAATTCAGAAACCACTACATACAGTTGTGGAAATGTAATTAGCCGACATCCTATGTTAGCAATGTAAATTGAACATTTTGAAGCCGTTTTTTGTCGTATAAAAATCGATTTTAGAGCAAAAATTTATTCGACATTTTTTGTTGAAAATTTCATTGCTTTCAATTTTATTTATATATACATATTATAAAATAGAAAAATGTAGACAATGAAATTTACAAGAAAAAAAGATTTATTCATTTTTTTTATTTTATCACCGTTTCCGAGATATAGATGAAAATATTTTTCGTATTTTACAGTCTTGTTTAAGTGGCTGTAAGTAAAAAACGACGCATCAAAATAAAAAAATGTATATATTATACAAAATTGGAGGCAATGAAATTTTCAACAAAAAATGTCTAATAAATTTTTGCTTTAAAATCGATTTTGATATGACAAGAGACGACTTCAAAATGTTCAATTTACTTTGCTATCATAGGATGTGGGCTCTGTATTTAATACAACCTTCATCAGAAATACCTTGGCAATTAATCTAGTTAATGCCAACTTATTTAACAACTTTGGAAATTGTAATGTATGTATTCAAATATTATCGAAATATTATGTACCATTGGCTGGTTAGTTTATAAGCTTTACAACCTTTGGCATCTCTTAAAACGCCCTTTGATAAAGAAAAGCTTAGCCAGAATGAATATTTACAGTCCCGAGCGTTCTTAAACAGGCTTTTACTGTAATAAGTTTGCTTAAACTCAACATGAGGGAAAAATCGTACACTACATCTTCTCCTGTACATCTTTCCGGATTTCTGGATAAATATCACATTTCACCCATATTTCCCATTTCTCAACAAATGCACCTTGTCTCGCTCGCATCTATCCGAAATTTCGGCTTTATTAAGGCTGTTCGGTAGGTTTAGATTTTGTGCAAAAAAATTGTAATACAGTGTATTTATTATAATATTCTTGTAGAACTACATATTTTAGATAATATTTGTTTATAAAAATAAATTCTAAAAAAAATTAGTTTAGCCGCAATTTGTACTCAAAATATGAATTTATTTACGGAATGCCTGTACGATCCTGATAAGATATCATAATGGAACTTGTACTAAATGCAAGAGTCTTTAATTGACTATGACAAGACATAATTTTTATTTTGATTTTTACTTTGAATTACTTTGAAAATATGAATTTTTAAATACTTATTCAAAACGGAACGCTTATAACAAAAGCATACATTTTTTGTTCCACAAATTTTTAGTTTTTCAAAGTAAAAAATCAAAATAAAAATTATGTCATGTCATAGTATATTAAAGATTCTTGCGTTTAGTACAAGTTCCATTATGATATCTTATCAGGATCGTACAGGCATTCCGTAAATAAATTCATATTTTGAGTACAAATTGCGGCTAAACTAATTTTTTTAGAATTTATTTTTATAAACAAAAATATTATCTAAAATATGTAGTTCTACAAGAATATTATAATAAATACACTGTATTACAATTTTTTTTGCACAAAATCTAAACCTACCGAACAGCCTTAAGCGTCCTAGATTGAGATAGCAGATAAGACTTTCTTGCATGACAAGAACATACGATGCAAGCACACAATTCAGATTGGTCTTTTTTCCTTAGCACTGCTGAATAGCCATTTGCTGACATGTTTTGGATCAAATCTGCATGAAGCAAGTAGATGGTTTATTAAATTTTAATTAATTCTTGATCACATTATTCATTGTAAAACTCTAAATTTTCTCAACATACATAGGATAGTAGCAAAATTTTAAATAAATAACGAGCTAAGCACAATTAGAATTACTTTTAAAGAACTTGGCTCTGAGTATAACATATGGAAGTTTTGTCAGGTGTCGTCTTTAAAAGTATTTCAAACGGTTTTAGAACCTCTAATATTAATATTTACCGATTACAATTTTAGTAGTTGTATCAAACTCAAAACAAAAACTTCTGAAGTTCTAAATAAAGAAAATTTACAACAAATCATATTTTATATTATTTAACTTATTGCTACTTGAAATCAATAAATTATTGAGAAAATGTTGGTGACACAGTTTTTGAAGTTAAATAATTTATAACTATGTGAATCTTAATAATTTAATAACTAGAATTCCTAATGAGTTTATCTATGGGGTGATCAACAAAACCGAGTAAAAGGTATAATTTTAATATCATAAGCAATTAGTACGAGTGTTTAAGATTTAAATAAACTACACCTATTAAAATTTTCAAACACGTAGGATCCTACGTACATTATCTTTTTAATAAATAACTAGTATGTTGCAAAACTTTTTAATGTAAATTTAATTAAATTTATCTGATTACTAATAATTGTTTTAATTTTTAGATAATCAAAGACGAATTCATGCAAATGATCGGATATATAATTCCCAATTTCGTTATGCAGTAAGTAGATATATTTTTTAAATTTTATTTGTCGTTTATTAGTACAAAGGATTTTACATTATTGATAGCGTTGATAAAAGCATCTGTACAATTCATAAGTTATTCAAATTTAGAATTTTTAACCGTCGATTAAAATAATTGTAGCAATTATTTATTGTATCTGTTGTTTATATATATATCTACTATATACACCTTATTGTGGAAAGTTATAAGGCTAACGAAAAAATAATTAATCATTTATGTTTTTTTAATAAAGGAATTTTCTAATTTCTTCAAAGAGTGGTTTAGAGTAATGAATTCATTATTGAAATCATTATTAGGTATCCAATGTTCCAATGAAATCAATTAAATTTTTTATTTATTAGATGGTGATATAAATAATAAAGATCTTCAATAGTTCATTAGTAAAATTTATAATATACATACGACTACATGCTACAAAAGTATGACTAGTAAATTAACTAAATTAATAAACAAACTTAAAGCCTGTTCAGACTATCTGATTTTGCTTTATGTATTATTTCCTATAAAATAATATGACGATAAAAAGCTCGCAGGACTCTTAATTTTTTTAGATTTTTAAAATTAAAAAAGCCTTTAAAGCAAGTATAGCGGAGTTTTAAGATGTCACAGAGCATCAAATTTCTAACTTCAATTTAAATCTATCATGGCAACAGAACAAAATGCAATAATAATTATTTGTGTAACTTCTCAGTAGTTTAAAGGTTAAAAAGGTTTAAAAAGTTGAAAATTATTTAACTTGGAGTTTTCAAAAAATTACTTGATCAGATTAATTGAAAAGTTTACAATAGTTATTATTAAATGATTTCATATTTACATGATATCAGAAAATTAAACTTGCCCCTTGATCAAACAGCCACCTTGTTTATATATCAGTCGCTTAGATGCAAAACCCGACATGTCACTACTTTTCCAAAAACGAGTTTAATACACCATACTATTAAGAATGGTAAAATTATGAAGAAAATCCGAAGAAATTCGAAGTTATATGAATTTAAAATCTCGTTACTTCATTTACTCATAAATGTGCAATTTTAAAAGTGTTTTGTCATTATCTCATGTTTTACTTTTGTGGGGACTTGTCGGGTTTTGAATCTAAGCGCCTGATATAAATTACTATAGCGTTTTGTTTGAGGGGTTTTTAGTTCTTAATTAAATTCGCATTAAAGAATGTAGAAGTAAATAGAATGTGTGGTCACAACTAAAGTAAAAGAATAAGACGTCACGCAATGTAATTGAAACAAATCTTCCTTAAAAATGTCTTAGCTCATTAGTTTACTGTCTTGGATGCATAGCTTTACTACTTGTAAAAATCAAATCCAACAATGCCTACAGATTTAGTTTAAAAACTAAAACGTTTTACAAAGAAGTAATTAATTGATAGATACTACATAGGTAGTTTTTTAAAGTTTTTAATATCTATTCTTTTTTTATTTAGAATAATTACATCAAAACTTCAAAGTATACTGTATTGACGTTCCTGCCATTGAATTTGTTCGAACAGTTTCAACGCTTGGCCAATTTTTATTTTTTGTGCCTTCTCGTGTTACAAATGATTCCTGCAATAAGCAGTCTCACTCCTGTCACAACAGCTCTCCCTTTGATTGGTGTGTTAGGTCTCACTGCCATTAAAGATGCCTACGATGATTTTGTAAGTATTAATATCAAAACTATTGTTTCAATCTTAATAATTGCTTTTAATTGCAATATTTAATAGCAACGCCACATGTCTGATTCACATGTTAACAATCGCAAATCACAAGCAGTCCGAAATGGTGCTCTTGTACAAGAGCGATGGTCAGGTGTACAAGTTGGCGATATAATTCGAATGGATAATGATCAATTTATTGCTGCAGATCTCTTGTTGCTTACGTCTAGTGAACCTAATGGTCTTTGTTATATAGAAACTGCCGAATTAGATGGGTAATTAAATTTTTAATTAATATGCATTTTTTTTTATATTAGATTTTGTAAAGGTAACATAATAATGAAAATATGAATTTTAGAATTTATTAAATCTATTAAGATTTTTGTTCTTACATAAACGGTTGGTTTTTAGTTAAACATTATTAGTAATAAGAATCTCCTTTTATTCTAGAGAAACTAATCTTAAAAGTCGTCAGTGTTTACTTGAAACGGCCGAGATGGGTCAAAATGATGAATTAATCAGTGAATTTGATGGGGAAATTATTTGCGAAATGCCCAATAATTTGTTGAACAAATTTGACGGGCAATTAATATGGAAAAATAAACAATATTCTCTTGACAATGACAAAATTTTATTAAGAGGATGTGTCTTACGCAACACACATTGGTGCTATGGTGTAGTAATCTTTGCTGGCAAAGATACAAAATTGATGCAAAATAGTGGAAAGACCAAGTTTAAACGCACCAGTATAGATAGACTTCTTAATTTTTTAATTATAGGGGTAAGTAATATCCATTTAGTAATGAAAATTTGTCTAGCACAAAGTACTACTTATTTAAAATATAATAATAATTGCTAAATATCTTTTTGATTGACATTTTATTATATTACAGATAGTTTTCTTTTTATTGTCTGTGTGCCTTTTCTGTATGGTGGCATGTGGTATTTGGGAGTCTCTGGTCGGACAATACTTTCAAACATTCCTGCCGTGGGACACACTTGTGCCTTCGGAGCCATTGGGTGGTGCTACCATTACTGCTCTACTTGTGTTTTTTTCCTATGCCATTGTGCTTAATACAGTGGTGCCAATATCGCTATATGTATCGGTCGAAGTTATTCGTTTTGTGCAAAGTTTTCTTATCAACTGGGACGAACAAATGTATCATAAAGATACTGGGACATCAGCAAAAGCACGTACCACAACGCTTAACGAGGAATTAGGTAAACTGAAGTTTTTATATTGCTTTATCTAGCTAACCTTGCTTTATGTCACTTATAGGGCAAGTGGAATATATTTTCTCAGATAAAACTGGAACTCTCACACAAAACATTATGGCATTTAATAAATGTTCAATCGCAGGGCGGTCTTATGGTGATTTAGTTGATAAGCAAACAGGAGATTTTATTGAAATTACCGATGAAGTTGAATCATTAGATTTTTCTTTTAATCCAAATTACGAACCAGAATTTAAATTTTATGACAAAACATTATTAGATGCTGTGCAAACTAACGATAAAGATTGCCACAATTTTTTTCATCTATTAGCTCTATGTCACACCGTAATGTCAGATGAAAGAGAGGGACATCTTGAATATCAAGCTCAATCGCCTGATGAAGCTGCTTTAGTTGCGGCTGCCAGAAATTTTGGTTTTGTTTTTAAAGAACGCACTCCAAATAGTATAACGATTGAAGTTGTTGGGAAAAAGCAAGTTTACGAATTACTATGCATTTTGGATTTTAATAATGTTCGAAAACGTATGTCTGTTATTTTACGTAAAGATGGACAATTGCGGTTATATTGTAAAGGAGCAGATAATGTGATTTATGAAAGATTAAAACGTGGCAACGATAATTTGAAACATAAAACACAAGAACATTTAAATGTAAGAAAGTGTTTGTAAATTTTTCAATAAAAAACTATTTTATATGCTTTTGTTTTATAGAGATTTGCTGGTGAAGGTTTAAGAACATTATGTTGTGCATATCGAGATTTGGATGAAGTTTTTTTTAATAATTGGAAACTAAGACATCAAGAAGCAGCTTTATCGTTGGATGGAAGAGATGAACTTTTAGATGCTTTATATGAAGAAATTGAAACTGATATGATATTGGTTGGTGCTACTGCTATAGAAGATAAACTACAAGACGGCGTACCTCAAACTATTGCAAATTTAATGTTGGGTGGAATGAAACTTTGGGTTTTAACTGGGGATAAACAAGGTAAATACAAAAAAAATTACAGTAGACATGCAATGCAGTAAACATTGAGTATCTGCTCAATCACCTGCTAACTTGAACATGTTTTATTTTATGGACCTTCAAATACTAACGGGTGCGCCATCTTTTATGTCGGTATGTAAACATTGAATAACTTTGACATTATTTTGTCAACCCATTGACTTGTTTAGGCATGTGTTTGAACATATCGCTGTGCTAGAACAATAGTAAGACAACTTAAAAATCCAGATTTTGAGTTATGTTTATATTCGGAAAGACAAATTGATATATTTGTTGTAATAATTGTGTAACTTCTAAAATAAAATAGTATAGAATGTAAATATTGTTGATAGTTTCCTGCATGATATTATGACTTTTCATTTATAACGAATATAATAGTAATTAATTGTCTAGTCATATGTGTAGAAATTTTTTATTTGACGCGAAATAGATGGCTTGTTGCATGCAGCCATCATAGACAATATTGTTTATCAAGGTGTTACATAATATTTTTTGTTTCTGTCTCTTTTTTAAAATTTGTCACCATAATTTTAATTTGGAACAAGGTTCTATTTTTATCCACTATAATTTGTAATTTTTTAATTTTCGATTTTATTTTATAGATTATGATCTAACTGATCGAAACGCGTCAAATAAAAAATTTAGACACATGACTAGACAATGGGGGTGTTTCCTAGAAAATAAATTTTTGAAATAACATATTAACATGAAACTACAATAAAAATACTACACGGGGACATAATTGGTTGATCTTAAAACTCTGTGTATAATTCAAAAGTTTTTTTTTCAAATTTAAAAAATATTTAAAATGCCCGCAATAACTCACCAATCAAAATTAAACATGCCGGTGCGCTGTTGTAGGTTCTTGAATTGTTGTATTAATGACAGTTGATGATAGTTTACATGTGTTTTAAATTAATAAATTTGATTTTGAGTAAATATAAAATAAGAAGCTAAAAATAATTAATACAACGGAGTACTTCAGGTAAAAAAAACATACTATAATAGTGCTTTATTTATTTTTTATTCTTTTACTTCAGGTACATTAGTTATGGAACGTATAAAAACCATTAAACGTTGTTTTATACCATCTTGTCGCAACAATTCTTTAAGAATTAGATCAAAGTTGGAATATGCCTCATGTGTCTGGTCTCCCTTCTACCAAACTCATATCAACAGATTGAAAGCGGTGGAGCAAAAATTTCTAAAGTTTTTTCATTTTAAAATGGGTTCATCTTCTAAAGAATTCTCCAGCACCAATTGCCTCTTAGCCTGCAACACCAGGCCTTTAGAATATAGACGCATAGTCGCAGATCTATGTTTTACATACCGCCTGATTAATGGTATGATAAATTGTCAGCGCCTGCTGAAATGTTTTCAACCATACGCGCTCGAGCATAATTCTAGGCACAAGAATGCTTTTATTACTAAGCAGCATGCAACCAATTATGACCTTAACAATCCAGTAAATAGAATGATCCGTATTGTCAACAGAATAAATAGGAACGTACTCTTTGACTTGTCGACTCATTCTTTTATAGGTTTCAAGACCAACATTATGTGGAAAATAGACTTAATGCATGATCAATAACCGCCGTAAATATTGTAATTTTTATATTGTTGTAAATTGTACATATGAAGGGCTTATTGCAATAAAGTGATAAGCCACATTTCATGGTTTTTGAGATTTTAAGCTCAACTGGTTGTGAAATATAATGACTAGCCACTACCGAAATATTATTATAATAATATATACGGAAATATTATTAAAATATTATTGAAATATTTATTTATATGGCTTGGTATTATACTTCACAACCTTTAGCGCTTGATATCTCAATAACCATGAAATGTGGCTTATCACTATATTGCAATAAGCCCTTCATATGTAAAATGGTTTATCCGTTGATATAAATAAATAAACAAAGTTTTTATCCATGTTCCAGTCGACGCATTATGAAGAAAAAAGTGGTTTGAAGTTATCGGAACAGAAAATGCCCCTAAAGGTACTTCTTATTTTTGCTGCGAAGATCATTTTGATTTGAAAGAAGATTTGAAAAACTGGTTGCAATGGAGCGTGATGCGTGAAAATTCAAGGCTAATATTAAAAAGTTGTGTTATACATTATACTACACAAAAATTTACATGTAACAGTTGTACGAAAATTTAGTGATCATGTTCTTGGTGATGTTAATGTTGGGGCTTCAACTTCTACAGAAGAATTTGAGATACCGTTAAAAAAGATTAAATTGGATGAAGAAAATGAAAATTCAGATGAGAGTATATCGTCGCAAGAGACTAGTACAGTATCTACTATTCCGTCAACAGAAACGAAATCTTATATTTCAGACTTAACGCTGGAGAACATTTCTGAAGTGCGGTCCAAAACAACAATGCAACTAATTGAAATCGACAGTAGATTTTACTCGACATTTCGGAATCGGACGATTAAAACGAAAATTGCCTAGAAACATCTACACATTGATTGGTTAAATTTAATATTACATTAACAGAATAAATAGCGGCAACATAGTGAAGTTGGTTTAAATTTTATTGGTTGTCGATCTCCCACTCCAGTTAGACTTAAGACGTCATAATGCTAACAATTTTGAATTTCAATAATTAATTTCTTATACTAAACGTACTCAAAAAAATCTGAAGGCTCCGTTTGATGTCTACTTTCAAATAAAAAAATAAAAAAAAATAAGGAAACTCCTCCATTAGTTACTATTATATTCGTTATAGAATGTAATTTTGTAAACTTAGTTTGTTTTTTTTATTAATAATAAAAATAACTTGGTTTTAAACTTTAAAACGCGATTATCTCAAAACAATTACCACCCGCACATATCTGTAAGGAAGGTATAGGGATCGTGATAAAAATTAGGTAATAAGTTTTTGATGAATAAGCACGGATTAGGGTCATTACAACTCATTTTTCATATTTTCACGATGATGTCTATTTACAGGGTGATCCAATTTCGTTAGTTCTTATGGGAAACTCGGTAACTAGAAGAAATATGAAAAATGGATGGCGCATCATCGATCAATTTTTTCGAGAAAAGCTCAATGGCCAAAACCAGAATTTGCTATCATTTTTTGTTTTCGAGTTATAGCCAAAAGTTCGAATTTTCGACTTTTCGATAAATGTTGATATCTCGGTTGTTTTTCAAGTTGTCAAGAAAATGTTAACACTTTCTTTGTGCACTTTTTTAAGATCAATAAAATTGGCTAAAAAGATTTTAAATATCTATCTCAGTTTCAGAGTTATAACATAAAGTTGTGTTTTTTTCAATGAAAACCATAGTTGAAAATGATATTTTTAAATAGCATTTTTTATCCTCTTTTCAACGATATATAACATGATGTATAACAACAACAAAAATATTATAAAATTGAAGGGCTTATTGCAATATAGTGATAAGCCACATTTCATGGTTTTTGAGATTTTAAGCGCAACTTGTTGTGAAATATAATGACTAGCCACTACCGAAATATTATTATAATAATATATACGGAAATATTATTAAAATATTATTGTAATATTTATTTATATGGCTTGGCATTATACTTCACAACCTTTAGCGCTTGATATCTCAATAACCATGAAATGTGGCTTATCACTATATTGCAATAAGCCCTTCAATTATAGAAGACTGAAAAATTAAATATAATGATAACATTTTTAATAATAAACAATTAAAATTTTAAATTCTAACAAAAATTAAGTAAAGATCAAATCATAGTCTATTGTTTTTAATACATAATTTGGTTAAAACAAAACACTACCACACCATTATTGACATTTGAAACATTTACGCCAATTGTTTTTAAAATAATCTATTATAGTTACTAAGATTTGAAAATTTAATGACAGCAACTAAGCAAATATTCGCTTACTGATAACTCATATACCGACGGTGTCAATGCAATACCTCGTATCTTCTTTCTGATAAATTTTCAGGAAACTAGAAATACTGTTGACGACGGTGTCAATGCAATACCTCGTATCTTCCTTTTGGTCAATTTTTAGGAAATGAGATAAACCATTGGAAGATCAATTAAAACCTGTTCTTGAATTTAAGTTTTTGTATGCAGTACTTTACTAGTTCAGAATACTTATAAAATACAGATTTGCCATTTTTTAACAAACAACAGTTTTATAAATTTTGACGTTTTACGCCAATGTAACGTAACTTATGACTTTGACAGTATCATCTACCGATTTGTTTTCAAAACACTTACAAAACGCGTCAAAAACCCAAATTTTAAATACGTGTTAGATACGAGGTATTGCATTGACCCCGTCAATACGGTTTGTCCAAAGATTTTGAGCCCATTTGATTTTGGTACTAATTCTCAAACCGGAAGTTGTAGTTTGCTTCAAGATTGAAATAGTTTTTCATCAAAATTTTAGTAAACTTTTCATAATTTCACAAAATTTCATCTCCTGCACATATTTTTATTATTAATTTTTTAATAGGGAGATCATAATCAAGTAAAAGAATGTATAAATGTAGATCCTATACTTTCTAGTTGAGTCGCTACAAGAAATTTAAGTTTGTGAGTTGCCTAGTGTTAATTTGAAAAAAACACTCATATCTGGTAATCCATGATCGTTTCATATTATGTTAGTTTATTAAAAATAATTTTCACATTTGAAATGTTATAGGCCAGATGTGCTGGCCAGATCAGATTTTTTAAATTGTCTTAGTATTGTTCTAGCACAGCGATATATAGAAATCGGTTGTTTTTTCAAAGTTGTTCAATGTTTACATACTGACATAAAAGATGGCGCACCTGTTACAAAAACCATACCACGCAGTAACACAACCAAGTTTATTACTTGGCAACGTTAGACAAAACCACGTGTACATTATCATTGTTTAATACCATTTTAATACGTCCACGGTTAATGTAAACGAGCGTTATATTTTGTTCACTGTATCAAGTATATACTGTATTTAGTGCTTTTATTTGTAAAGTTATTGTTGCAGAAACTGCGATCAATGTTGGTTATTCATGTCAACTACTAACAGATGAAATGGTAGATGTTTTTATAGTAGATGCATCTTCTTACGATGAAGTTCAACAACAATTGCTGAAATTTCGTGACAGTATTAAAATTGTTAACACATTTCAACCTCGAAGTCCAAATCAAATGGGTGCTAATGGAATAGTTGATATATCTGATCGTTCGATGGGAACATCCACTCCTCCACAACCTGTTCAACCTCCAGCAGTTAGCGTTGTTACGTTCAGGTGGGATGATGCTGATACCTTAAAAATACATCACAAACAGAGAGCAAGGTAGACACAATTGAAGAGATGTTTGTTTTATCTTTGTTAACCTTTTAAACTAAGCCACTTTGGGTGTTTGAAATGGTAGTTTTCATAATCATCACAGTTATCAAACTTGAACATAAAAGTATTTGTTAAAGCTGTTTGGTAGGTTGAGATTTTGTTTAAAAAATATTGTAATACAGTGTATTTTATAATATTCTTGTAGAACTACATATTTTAGGTAATATTTGTTTATAAAAATAAATTCTAAAAAAATTAATTTAGCCGCAATTTGTACTTAAACTATAAATTTTATTACGGAATGCCTGTACGATTCTGAAAAGATATCATAATGGAACTAGTACTAAACGCAAGAATCTTTAATTTACTATGACATGACATAATTTTTATTTTAATTTTTACTTTGAATTACTTTAAAAATATGAATTTTTAAATACTTATTCAAAACGGAACGCTTATAAGAAAAAATCATACATTTTTTGTTCCACAAATTTTTAGCTTTTCAAAGCAAAAAATAAAAATTATGTCATGTCAAAATAAATTAAAGATTCTTGCGTTTAGTACATGTTCCATTATGATATATTTTCAGGATCGTACAGGCATTCCGTAAATAAATTCATATTTTGAGTACAAATTGCGGCTAAACTAATTTTTTTGGAATTTATTTTTATAAATATTACCTTAAATACAGTCGACTCACGTTAATGTGAACACGCGCAAATATGAACTATTCAATATTCAATAATGTGAACAGCAAATTGTGTCCATTGACTATTCTGTTGTGTGAATTACTAAAAACTTCGATAATGTGAACAGTATTGATTTATGAAAAAAACGTTCTCGTGTTGGTTGGATTAGCAATCAAACAAAAAATGACTTGTTTTGGTCGACGTTCCGAAAATTATATATTTTCATCTTCGGGACTACAATGCAAAAGTAACCAATACAATTTATACAGATGAAAACGAGATTGCACTTACCGAACAAATCATGATGGAAAATAATTTGATCTTGCTTGACATTAAATACTGGAGCGTAGCGGAGGTATTGATGGTAACATTTTTGGCAAAGTCAATAATATTTAAAATTGTAAAACATTTAAATAACAATTTAACAAACGTGTAAAAATAAAATTCTTGTTGCAAATTGCAATGCCTGAGATTACACTACTATGCTGATATCACAAGATAAACGATTCGCCAATAGAAATTAATGCCAAGCAACTCCATCTAGATGTACGCTTTACAGCGGTAGAAAGTCAAAAAATATACAGTAGAGCGTCGATAATCCGGACGTCAGAAGTCCGGACCGTCGCGTCGATGAAAATATATGATTTTCGAACGTCGACCAAAACAAGTCGTTTTTTGTTTGATTGCTAATTCAACCAACCCGAGAACCTTCTTTTCATATTACCATGCATTGGATGAGAATTGTGTACCATTAGTATTGATTTACTTGATGAACAAGAATAAAACTGCATAAACAAGCAAAAAATGTTTATGCACACTATATCTTTCCATTTGTGTGCAACCAGCTTCAATTGTGTAATAGAAGTGAGTCTGTGGATGTGAATAGCATGTTTCAAAATAGTTAAAACTAAAAATTCCAAAATGTGTTTAAGTTAAGAAAAAAAAAAGTTAAAGTTGTATTATTTAACGATTTTTTTAATATTATTCAGGTTATTATGAATACACTCAATAGTGTGAACATCTCGCTTATATGAACTAGCTCGAATTTTTCGTGTTCACATTAACGCGAGTCTACTGTATGTAGTTCTACAAGAATATTATTATAAATACACTGTATTACAATTTTGTTTGCACAAAATCTCAACCTACCGAACAACCTTAAAGGGAACCTTATTATAGAGTATAAGCCACAGGCAGTTGATTGCATAATTTTTGCTATTGCAAATAGCGGGATCCGATAACGTTATTTCCATTACGCTATTTCTGCGCATGCTCATTTGAGTTTTAAATTAGAATAGCGTTAGCGGAAAATTTACCGTGGTGTGGCGATAACTCCCTAATAAAACAAACAGCCACGACAAAATGTAAACACACGCAATGATGTGTAACTTTTACAATAGAATGTACTTGAGAAATAACTTGACGTTCATTGGTTCATTCAAATCTTTTTCAAATTAGTTGACATATTTTCCGGGTCCTTTCTAAACTTGGTGGAGATGTATTTGCTAGCAGATGATTACTTTTAATGTGCTGAAAATACCGTATTTGTAACGTTGTTTAGAGAATGTAGTTTATATATTACTACAAATAGGGGAGCGGTTTACTTCTTTTTTCAATATTCACTTACCGACTAATCAGCGTTCTAGTGGCTGGAAATGATTTTATTCGATTTCTTATATTATACTGAGAAAAAATTCTATCTTCTTCTTTATGTGCCATATCCGGTCTCCCGGACGTTGGTGATTACTAACGAGAATACTTCGCGATCTTCCGCTAGCCTAAACAGTTCACCGGCATTACGAATTCCGGTCCATTCGCGTATGTTCCTAAGCCACGACATCTGTCTTCTTTGTACTCCTCGTTTGCCCTTCAGAATTAATTGCAGTCGCCCATACTTCTCTCCCCGCAGCACATGACCCAAGTATCCAATCTTCCTACACTTGATCGTTGTCACCAATTCCCGTTCAGTCGCAGCACGTCGAAATACCTCTTCATTTGTAACGCGGTGTATCCAAGAAATTCTCAGCATTCTACGGTGTATCCACGTTTCCAGCGCCTCAAGTTTATTCAAAATATTCACCTTCAAGGTCCATGTTTCCACGCCGTACAAGAGCATTGACCAGATGTAATTTTTAACCAGTCGTTGCCTTAATTTAAGGTTAGTGTTATCGTTATTGAAATAAGATTTCATTTTTCCGAAAGTCGACCTAGGTATCCCAATCCTGGCCCTGATCTCCTTATCGGGGTTAAGATCTTCTGTGATTATGCTGCCTAAGTATTTAAATTGGTGTACCCTTTCAATATTTCACGTATTTAGTTGTAAATTTGCATTTTCGTGTTCGTCGCGACTAAAAACCATGAATTTGGTTTTGTTCGTATTTATTTTAAGACCCAGCCTCTCCCCAGCTGCATTGACTGCATCCAATAGTCTTTGTAAATCATCGGTACTTTCTGCAATGACTGCCGTGTCATCCGCGTAGCGAAAGGTATTTACAAATACGCTGTTAATCTTTATCCCTATTTCCATGTTTTCTAGGGCTTCTTTGAAGACTTGATCCGAGTACAGGTTGAACAGCAACGGAGAAAGTATGCAGCCCTGTCAAACGCCTCTCCGGATATCGATATCTGTTGCTGTTATTTCTGCAAATTGTAGTTCTGCCGTCTGTTGGTAATATAGATTTTCGATGATTCTGATGTCTTTATCATCTAAATTAATTTCGTGTAGTATTTTTATTAGCTTGCTGTGCTTAATGCAGTCGAAGGCTTTTTCGTAGTCAATAAAGCATGCGAAAACGTCCTTGCGCTGATCCTGGCATTTTTGCAGCAACACTATCAACCCAAAGAGCGCCTCTCGCGTTCCAAAAGCGTTCCAAAAAGAATTCTATATACACCTTATATTTTTATGGGTTGTTATTTTTGTTTCATAAATATAATTTTCGGAAAAACAAAAATTTAATCTCAGAATTTGCTGAAATTCAGCATATTAGTAGATTATGGTAAAATAATAGTCCAATTACATTTTTGAAGAGCTACAGAGACCCAGTAAAACATATTGACATTTGAAATTTTATGCTTTTAACATTGAGCCTTATGAGAAATCACAGATTTTTTCATATTTTACATTTTTAAAGAGCTACAAAGACCTAGTAAAACATATTGACATTTGAAATTTTATGCATTTAACATTGAGCCTTATGAGAAATTACAGATTTTTTCATATTTTACAAAAAGTACCTAACATTCAGATTTCAATAAAAAATGAGGAAACAATAGAAAATAATATATAAGACATTTTAAATACTTGAAAGTATAGCTGCAGTGCATGTGAGAGTGGTAATTAGCAAATTGACTAAAGTCGAAGACACAAAAAATGTGTGTATTGGTCCAATTAAGCCTCTATAATTTTTTCAGATTTTTTCCCTGAAATTGAGATTTTTAAAACAAAAGATTGTTCATATCATAACTATTGAACGACTCGTTAAAATATAAGATGTACATAATATATAATAATAATAATAACAACTTTATTTGGTATAAAAAAACACCACTATTTACATCTCAAAATTTAAGAAATCTACAAAATTTAAGCAAAATACAAAATTCAGGAAATATACGAAACTTAGGAACAACACAAAATCTGTAACACAGCATGTCCTATACAAATTCAAAACTAACATACTTTTTAACGTTCCTTTTAAAGGACATCAGCTCAGTCTCTAATTTGAGATTTAACGGTCAACCGTTGAATAATCTCAAACCATTATACAAAAGCATATTTTGTGCTCGACTATTTTTGAAAAAATGTAAGCGAAAGTCATGTGCATTACGCATTGGGTATCCATGGGATTCCGCAACAAAAGAAATGCTATTGCACAAATATTTAGGTAGCATCTTATTCCTTAATTTGAATACAAAAATCAAAATATTTACAATTATTCCTTTGGTATACACTGTGCCACTGCAATGTATCAAGTAAGACAAATCTGGACACAAATCTGTTAACCCTCAATATATATCTCATTCCCTTATTCTGAAGTTTCTGTAATCTCTCCAGCATACTATTGTTACCCATAAAAAGAACAGTTGAACAATATTCAAAATGAGGCTTAAGCATAGTATTTAAAATTCGTATCGCACTCATAATCGAAACATTGTTTCTAATTTTCGAAAAAAAAAATACAATTTTTTTGCAATTTTCTTACAAATATAATCAAAATGTGCCTTGAAGTTTAATTGATTGTCCACTATAATACCCAAGTATTTAATTTGACCCACTACTTCAATCAAAAAACTCTCCATTATAACCTCCAGGCTTCTACAGCCCTCATCATTAAAAACCATACATTTAGTTTTATTCATATTAAGACAAAGTCTATTCATTTGAAACCAGTCACATAGTTTTTTTAGCTCCTGATTAATAATTGCTACACACGAATCAACACTATTCCCAATGACATAAACCAAGCCATAGTCTGCAAATAAAAGTGATTTCGCCTCATCAAATATGTTGCTCATGTCGTTAATATATAATAGGAACAGCAAGACACCCAGAACAGTTCCTTGAGGGACTCCCAATGAAACATCTATCGCCTTCGACACAAAGCCATCAACTTTTGTTCTTTGCTTCCTATTACCCAAATACGATTGAAACCATCGCCATTCAATTCCTCGAACTCCATGTTTTAACAGCTTTCGCAACAATATTCTCCTGTCCATAGTTTCGAATACTCTACGGAGGTCCAAAAAGACAGCTACAATTACTTTATTATTGTGAAAAGCGACTTTCCACTCATTAATAACAAAAGATATAATATAGAAGTTTTTTTTCGATGTAATATAAGATATTGAATAAAACATTTTCAGCCACTAGAACGTTGATTGGTCGGTTAATGTAGTTTCTAAGCGAGTTTGAGACGGTAAACCGCTCGCCTAAAAATGCAACAAAGGTTATAGCAAATCACTCTTATGCTTTCAAAAATTTTGTAGGAGTTTCATTGTAAAAATAATAATAATAAATGTTATCTAACATAAAAGTAGAAATAGCGCTGTGGTTGCTGTATAAATATTGCCATAGAAGATTATGAATTAGCTAATGCTGGATTTCTTTACCTTGAGATATCTTTAAAATTATTATTATTCGTATAGCTATAGAAAATTGACACATCTTTACAATATAACAAAAGATCACAATTAAGAGCAATAAATCCAAACCATTTAGCCTAGTGACTGCATGGGAAGATAAGAGTTTAGCTCTTCCTGACAAATCTTCTCAAGAGGCAAACGCCAATTATGTGATACACTGTTTGGCTGGAGTCACCACAATTACAATTTTCACATATAGTTTGTTTCCATTTATGTAACCTAGAATTGGTACGAGCGTGATTATTTTTTTTAAATGGACTTGATTCACTACTGTTCTGATCACCCCATATATACAACGGATTATTTTACAGTTAGTACTGCTTCTCCGTCCCCAGTTTCTAATTCCCTCTGTTGTAACATTCGTCTTCTTCTAGATTTATAGCTTTCATTCCCTCATTCACATCGTCTTGCCAACTTCTTCTAGGCCTTCCTCTTCTCAGAGGGAATCCATTCCAAAATCTTTCTGGGCCATCTAAAAAATGTATGCCTAAAGGAAAATTTGGTAACTTTAGGTGAAATAATATTAAATTAAATATAAGTTAAATATTAAAATTATGGTAGAAAAAAGCACTACAAAATCACAAATTTCGAAAATGCTTGGTTTGATAACTTTGATATTAGTTACTATTATTTTAGAATTCGAGTATGTGCTAGTTAAATTTATTATTAAATTAGTCGAAAGTACTGTAAAATAATTTTATTTTGACTATAGCTAATGATGTTTTCAATATCGCTTTAAAACTACTTTGATGCTTATTTATCAATTCAAATGGTAATTATATTTTCGGGTGTTTTGCACAATCATCTATTCATTTATCTAAAATCATTGTCACTGTGTGTTTCAACGTGTAATAATAATAATTGCAATTTCATAAATAGCTGTCTATAGCAATAAATTTGTGACTTACATAAATGACACTTTTGTGAATTTTTATAATATTACAATATCACATTTCACTGTTTAAAGCTAACCATAGTTATTCCAAAATCTTTTGTGTGTACTAAACTCTCTGCTCTTTAATATTTCTCGCTTGAAATTTATATGTGTTACATAAATATCTACCTATGTTTAAATAACTAATTATTTTCTACTTTTTAGTACTAACTTAATGTATCAGGGTGGCTCTATAGAAGAAGGAATGGAAGAATCGTCTGCAGATTTTGCTATTGTTGTAAATGGTCACTCTTTAGTTCATTGTTTACATCGGCAACTAGAAAGATTATTTTTAGAAGTTGTCCTACAATGTAAAGCTGTTATTTGCTGCCGTGCAACTCCTTTGCAAAAAGCACTTGTTGTAGAGCTTATTAAAAAGAATAGGCATGCAGTCACACTTGCAATTGGAGATGGTGCCAATGATGTATCTATGATTAAAGGTTTGTGTTATACATATTGATACCTCAATGCAATAGAGTAACAAGTCAAAAAATGCAAAATTTGAGTTAGACATATTATCTTATAGCCCTTGTTAAGATCTATGTATTTCAATACAAAAACAATTCTAAATATTCACAATGCACAAGAGATGCAAGAGAAGAGAGAATTATAATTATACGTAGTATACGTTTAAATATTGTCATGGATTTTTCTCGTGTAGAATTGTTTTTATTTATTTAATGTGTATAAATTTTGTAAATGCCCTGTGTTTGTCAAAAATTTGTAAATTTATGTTGGTAATTTTGCAATGGAGGAACTTTTGATGCCACAAGCCGAGACGGGCGGACGTGTTTTGATAAAACGTCCAAGTTTATAAAATTAATTATAATAATTTAAAAACAAAAGTAAAGTTGTGTATTTGAAGATTTCGTTTAATTGATTATATAAAAAGAATTCAGATAAAAATTGGAATAAGA
Source organism: Cantharis lateralis (assembly GCA_963170105.1). Lineage (NCBI taxonomy): Eukaryota > Metazoa > Arthropoda > Insecta > Coleoptera > Cantharidae > Cantharis > Cantharis lateralis. The sequence goes on from OY720629.1 coordinate 21,142,820, forward strand.
AAATAATAAAATAAATTTGGATAATGGGTAAGAAGTTTTATACTAAAAATTAAGGATGATTGTGCACTAGGAGTGATTAAATTGCAAAAATAATTATCGATACCGACTGGCACGACAATATATTTAAATGCCAATATCTCGTAACTATGAATTTTTAATTGTTACCTTATTGCATTGAGGTATTAATTATATATATATATATTATAATCTTAATGTTAATACGTCAAGCAAAGTTTTTTCTTAAATTGTTTTATTTAAATTTATTTATTGCAAAGAAGTACCTACATAATAATTTAAATAAAACAAGTTAATAATCTTAAGTTGATGGTGTTTTAAATACAAAGTGAGCATGAAATGAGGTTCTCCATTCATCAAATCACTAGTTTTAATACTACTACAATTATTTTAATGTTCTAGCCTATTTGATGCTACTTGTGGGCTTTTTTATTTAGTAATTTTGGTTTTAAATCAAAGTAAGAATGAAGTGAGATTAAACTTATGACCAATACGTTGAAAATGTAATTTAAACCGTTCGACTTGCGCCATGATTCATTAATATTACTTTGTTTCTTATATTGCAGTGATAATCTAAGAGCCAGGTACATTTTAGGTATACCGTCATTTGGGGTGAGATTGATCATAAAAAAAGTTTTTTGCGTGAATTTTCTCTATTCTCTAAATTATCTAAAAGATCATTTTTGGATAAGTTATCCTGATAGATGTTAGTGTCAGGAACAATATCCAATAATCAAAAAAAGATGAAAACTTTTAATTGAACGATGGGAAAAGAAAACATGTTGTGAACAATCACATACTACAGTGGGGTGTCATTGGTCACATGAAATTTAATGCATATAATAAGGGGAGAGCTCAGGCCCCTCTTTTAAATTCTCCACTCTGGGTAAATGCCTAAGTCCCCCGAAATCCATGGGGCCCCCTAATTCCTGCCTGATCACCAACTCATAACCGATATTACCAGTTTGCCTATTGTTTGATCCATTGCAAATTATTGAAGCAACGACATAACAAAATAATTATGATATAACGTAATGTGGATAATCTGCATATCTTCGTGCACCCAATTATCTTTTGTATTGACGTGGCATGCTTTATTCACTAAAAAAAAAAGAAAAACACTACACTGCGACCGTGAAATTCCCTCTAAAAGCGTTGAAGTTTCTTGATCTACTACTTGAAAAGTAGTACTTTTCCACACACTTTTGAATATCATAAAGTAAGACTTTTTCAAACATAATTAGAAAAATGCTTTTTACCTCTAATTACTCTGTATTATTGAAAAATGTTCAAATAATATTATGTCCAAATTTCAGCACCATACGTTATCTGTACTTGTTTCTAATCGACGTTCATTCTTATGGCCAAATAACATTGGTATTTGCTACCTTAAGTTATGTTACATGGGTAGTGAATCACGATAGTGAGTCACACTTTCGTTGAACACGTGCCGTGTAAACTGCTGATTATGAAATATGAATCATAATTTTTTTGCACAAACTGATAAAACGTGGTAAAAGATCAAACGTATTTGATATTTAGTCGATCGTGATGTGGTGAACAGAAATTAAATTTAAAATAAAAATGTTGGGAAGAAGGTAAATAAATGGTGATAATAAGGTTGCTAAGCTGGACCTACACAACTATTTCTTATTTATTCACGTTCATCGTTTCAAAAGCAAAGCAGAGCATTTTCTAAGTATTATTATAATGAATTTTTGTGGATAGAATATACGTTCAGAATGATTAGGTTTTTTGCTTTGCTTGTTGAAGTTTTGAAAAATGGAAATTAATGTCCCATGAAAGTGACGTTTTCATAAATGAGGGAAGAAAATTCAAGAGAAATTGAAAAAACATGAATAGTAATAATAATGATCTTTATTTAAAATTACAAAATATAAATGTCAGCTTTAAAAAAGTGGAGATCAGCTTTTACTGGTTTTCATCTCAACTTGGTCATTCGAGAAACTCCGCAACTTCGTAGAGTTCTCTCTACTAGAAGATAGAACATGAACAAGTGGTCTGAATACTTATAAGAAGAATTAGGGAATCTAGGGAATTATCTTCAGCTTATAAAAAGAAAGCAGTGATGAAAGCGTTGAATCTTCTAATAAGGACAATTTTAAAGAAATTTGTGAATTTCTTGTAAAACGTGATGAAGCTGAAATTTTAAAACCCATAAAAATTATACGAGTTAGAAACCCAATTTGATTTAATTGATGGGGAAGGCAACCGGAAACCACCCCATTAATTAAATTCCTTGGTATGCCATGTTGGCTTGTCAAGTTCATCAATGATCACCTACACACTGTAAAGTGTATGGCACTCGAAGAAGAAGAATTAATTGATATTAAATCGGAGAAAGTACAAAATAAGATTGTTTCAGATATTGAGAATTGCGGTATGTGGTGAAGCTAGATTCTTCAGAAAAGAACAACTATCATTCTGTGTAAGATATGCCAGTAGCTTGGAGATAAAAGAAAGATTTATTAATTTTATCGATTTCAATACATCACACACTGCATCCAGAACCTCTTCGATGAATTTACTTATTGATGATTTGGGGACCCTAAATAAAAATTCTAAACTTGTAAAAGAGTCCCCAGTAGCTAAATATTGAAGAGTGATTTCCAGTTTCGTTTTTGTCGGTATAGCTTCCCTGATATTAGTATCATTTTTCTGAATTTTGGGGCGAACACAATCCAATAAATACTGAAAATGGTGGTCTTACATTTTAAGTAAATTTTTGAAATCTTTAGGATGTTCGGAGAGCTCTCCAGTTAAATTAGTTCGACTTCTTTGTAGAATCCATTTCCTTGTCCACCATCTCCTATTCTTTCTTTTCTTTAACGAAATTTTTTTTTAAATATCCCTTGCTATCAATGCACACATAACTTTCACAACTGTGATATACACACCCGTGTAAACCTTCGCCACTAATATAAAAATTATCAAATTGTGAAATTTAAAATTTGTAAATTCACGAATGTGGAGCACGATCGTTATTCACTACCCATGTCAACGCAGCTTGATGCTTTTTTGTTTGATCCATTTTATTGGTTTGTTTAACTCTAATTCTCTCATTTAATAATTTTAATACTAGAAATTTTATTATGAAATCAGCACTAAAAGTGTTAAGCTTTCTATAAATAAGTAAGTTACACTTTTTTGTTTACAAATGGGCATTTTAGACTTAATAACATATTATGACAGTTGTGACTTATTAATTATAGTTTAAGAGCTAGTGACGATTTGACCTTAACCATTATGTTCCCCTTCATGGCATTTATTCTTGTTACATGCCTCAGACATCATAAATATCGTTGGGTAACTGTGAACCAATTTTATTTTGATTTTGAATTACTCTATTATTGAAATATTAGTGTGGCATGCTGACCAAGGTATGTGCAGCAGTCTTCAGTAGCACCACATTTCAAGTGCAGCTATACTTTGTTTGTCGGCAGTTTTAATCATCTATGCGAATATCAGTTCCTATACAAAATAATGTAAGTGTAATTTTTATTGTTATAACCCGATCTTTCTAAATTCTTTTAAATTTTGTCAGTGATGTTCTGGCAATCGCCAATCATCTTCTATATAATCATGATTTTTTGGTTAATGTACAAATACGTCTGTACTTCAATATTATTTAGCAGTATTATAAGATATTTGGGCAAAAAACTCAAAAAATACAGTTAAATCTCTTGTCGATGTATTGCCATCTCTCACGGCTTCTTCAGGACTAAAAGCTCTTTTTATTTTTAAAGTCTCATTACAAATTTATCTCACCTTAAGATCAACAATACTTGCAATATTCAAAAAGAGCAGAAGCACATGGCTATCTTATCATCAACTTAATATAGCAAGTAAAACCATTAAAAACTGCTATTTAATTCTTTTTTTTTTTAATATTGACATTAAAAACCAAAAATATTAAAAATATCAAAAAGGGGGCTATACGAGTATAAATATGTCAAAGTCTACTCTAAATCAACGCAATCTCCCAAAATGATAGTGTCTCACTATAAAAATTTCAACTATATTATTATAAAAGTTTGCATAAAAGCGATTTGGATAGTGTGACAGTCGTGGAATAGTTTTATAAAAATTACATTATCAAAGCCACGAAGGAAAAGCCCTGCATCATTAATAATGAAAGTATGAATTTATACGAGAATAGCTAATCAAATCAATGTCTTGCATATATTTAACCCGTAACCCACACCACATAATTTTCTGGGTTTTATCTGTCCAAGTCATGGACTTAGGGCCAATTTCATAATGAATTTTAAAGAAAGCTTTAAATTTAAAACCGATTTTAAGACAAAATAAACCAATCAAAATGATCACTTTGGCTATAAAAGCGGTTTTAAATTTAACGCTTCCTTTAAAATTCATTATGAAATTTGCCCTAAGATCCATATCTAAGTCCATGGTCAAAGTCAAATGATTGTAGGTAAAATAGTCTAAGGAAAAATAGTCTACGGTAAATTGGTCTAGGTAAATAGGTCTAATGAAGAGAACACAGGGTAATCGCATTTTTTTAAATTTGAAACTTATAGTACATGAAGGTCAAGGGTCAAATATCAGTATCCCAAAATAATAGGGCCAGATATCCAGACAAACTCGGGAAAATCGAGTTTGAAAATTTCTGAACTACAGTTATCTACACAGAATATCAAACTGAACTGGTAGCCGCGAGATAGTGTCCTGACTGTAAGTCGAGAGGTCTGCGGTTTGATTCCTGTTTTGGACTAATTTTTTTTATACTATTTTATTTTAATATTATTTAATATATTATTATATCATAATAAATAATTATATCAGCTACCCCCTCTCCCCATAAACGTCTTACGTTTACATGAACAACCCCCCAACTTGATAGTTTTGAAAATTAGGCAATTTATTATTATTTTTACAACCTCTACTAGTAGTTTCTTATTAAGAAACCTGTGTTTCTCTGTAACAAAAGGGTTACAAGTTAGATATCCATATAGAAAATAAAACTTCTGAAATAAGATAGATTTATCTGTCGCTAGCTCTCCGTCTATTAGGTTAAAACAGTGGAAAAACCAATGCACTCTGTCGGTTTCAATCTGATTTACAAATAATGCAAATACATCCTAATTATAGTCGTAGCATTAATTTTAACCAATCACGGTGCAAAGTCATGTCATTTAGTAGAGAAAACTAAGGTCTTAAAAGTAGACTCATTTCTTATTTATGGTTACGTGAAAGTTTTCTTGGTAAATGACTACTTCTAATTAGCAAATTTGCAAGAATAACTAATTTGACTGTAATTTGATTTACAAACGATAAAAATGTTTTCACAAAAAATACTTTATAAGTATAACATACGGCAGTTTGTTTGTAGTTTTTTAGTTACTATAATATTATTACACTATCTACATTGATTCATCCTGCATCTGAGTACTTATATTAGAAAAAAGTAACATAACTAGATCTATTACTATTAAAGATTTTATTTAAATACACATGTAGGTATTTAATTTCTTTATATTTTAGCTGCACATATAGGAGTTGGAATATCTGGAGAAGAAGGAATGCAAGCCGTTTTGGCATCAGATTATTCAATAGCACAATTTAGATTTTTAGAAAGGTTATTACTTGTGCATGGTCGATGGTCTTACTATCGAATGTGCAATTTTCTTAGATATTTTTTTAATAAAAATTTTGGGTTTACTCTTTGCCATTTATGGTATGCATTTTTTTGTGGATTTAGCGCACAGGTAAGATATTAATTTATAACTGCAGCATTAAACAATGTAATCCAGTAAAATTACGACTAATTCTCAACTTTTTTCATGTCAATTTATTTTTGAAGTTGTTATTAATTTGGTAGTTAAATTAATTAAGTAACCAATCAAATTAATTATTTTAAAGAAATCTAGAACAGAATCGTAAAACTTTACGTTAATTCAAACTTGAAAATAATAAAATAAGAAAATTTGGCGTTGGTCGTGTGATCTATGACATAAAAAATATTTCCTTCAAAAAAGATAAGCAAAACTTGTTACAAAGCTATGGCAGAAATAATTTAATAAGTTTAAAAAAAAATTCTATAAAGTAGTAATGTAAAAAGGAATCATAAAAACATGGATCATTCATTCTTTTTCCATTATCTACAGATTTCCAAGTTATCCCGAACAGACTTTTTATCCTCAGATGATGCATACTACTGAGCGAAAACCGTGTTCAGACTGCATAGTATTGACACTCCTCTCTTTACATTGGAGTACATGCGCTGAAGTTTATTTCAGGTTGAACATGCCAAAAATCTAATTTTGCTGGAATAATTGTATAAACTGTAATGCATGTGATCTTTTCCGTTGAATTCTTTGCAAAAAAGAATCAAAAGAAAAAATAAATATAAAATGTGTGTTAATTTTTTAGACTGTGTTTGATCCTATGTATATTTCTGTATACAATCTGTTTTATACTTCTTTACCAGTATTGGCTGTTGGAATTTTTGACCAAGATGTTAGTGATAAAAATTCAATATTATATCCACAATTATATAGACCAGGACATTATAACTTATTTTTTAATAAGAAAGAATTTTTTAGAAGTGCACTACAAGGGTGTTATATATCTTTAGTATTATTTTTTATACCATTTGGTAAGTGGATAGAGTTTTTTTAAACCATTAGTTTCATGCAATATTTTTAGGTACTTATTATGATGCATTGAGTCCTAATGGTCAAGGTTTATCGGACTACATGTTATTATGCAGTGCAGTAGCAACAATTCTTGTTATTGTAAACACGGCACAGGTAAATACTACATTTTTTAAGGTTCTGCTTCCCAAGAGAAAATTTAAACTCGTTTAGCATTCAAAATGCACGCTTTACTTTAATAAAACGTATCTACTTATTTCATATCTATAGAAAAAAAATTTGATTGGCTGTAAAAATATTCATTAATGTCGAGAAAACTGGAAGCAAGAAGACGAAGAAAAAGAGTTGTTGCATGTAAGTTGCAATCTCACTTTTTTTTCAACTTGCACAACGAAAAGAGGAATAGCAGAGTCATGTGATTAAAAGCTAGTAGTGCAGGAAGAATATGTTTAATATATCTATTACAAATTGTTTTTAGATAGCATTGGATACATCCTATTGGACAGTGTGTAATCACATTACAACATGGGGTTCATTGGCATTTTATTTTGTTATGGATTATTTTTATAATTACGTTATGGGTGGCATTTATGTAGGATCCTTAACAAAAGCTATAACAGAAGCAACGTTTTGGTTTACAACAGTTTTAACCGTAACAATATCAATAATTCCAGTATTGGCGTGGAGATTTTACTTTACCGATGTATCTCCCACATTATCTGATCGTGTTCGTTTAAAACAACGCATGGCACAAATGCGCTCGCGACAAAGTCAAGATGTATTGCGCACACCTTCTGCACGTAGAGCGAGACGGTCAATTCGTTCTGGTTATGCTTTTGCTCACCAAGAAGGATTTGGTCGACTCATCACCTCGGGAAAAATTATGAAGAAACTTCCCAATACAGATTTTACTTTCCAGTTGCCTGGAATTGGAAAGTTTAATATTAATTCGGGAAATAATCAAGTGAACAAACATTCTGGTGCGGTAACTCCTTCTCAGGAGAGTATAAGCAGTGCAAAAGCACCTATTCAAGATTTGGATACCATTAATCTTTAATAAAATAATAGTTATGAAGGATGAAAGAGTAATTATTATGAAATTACTTAAACTTTATATCTCATTTAATTTAATAACTTAAGATCATTGTTAGATATTTTTGCACATTTAATTTTAGGTTTTTAAGGTTGATAATGATAATAACAATACGATGATTTAATTGTTGATCTTTAAAAAGTTAATTTGCTACTTTGTTAAGTATTTCTATGTGATTTTCCACAATAGGTATTTGTACAGAATCAAGTTGTTTTATTATATTAGACCTGTATTTCAATGTTAAGCTATTACTAGTCAACAGAAAATGTTTAATGTTGAGAGATTCTTTATTACCAAGTTTATAAACTATATAAATATTTTATGCTTTTGTTTTTTATAGTAAAATAAATTTATTTTTTTGTGAATTGGTTTTTTAAATAAAAACAACTTCTTTTTGAATTCACCTGAGGCTTTAAATTATTCAAAATGGAGGACCCTTCTTTTTCGAATATTTAGAATTTTTTGGAAAAGGCACATGTTTAAATTTTTTTTAGTTAGTTTATTTTGAAGTACCTAATCCAATTTTAAAATATAAAAAATTAAATATTTTTAAAGTGCTGTTAAGTTGTGAAAAAACCGAGCATAACACAAACTAAGTCCATTTATTCTATTCTTTACAGCCAATAGCTAATTTTGGTGACCCCTTCTATATACAGTAGAAACTCAATTATGTGAACTAATGCGGTCAGCTGTGGTCATATAAAAGAAAGTGCTCATAAAATTGAAAGTATTTTTGTTCATATTATAATGTTATCCAAATGTATTAATTTTTAAATTGTAAAATACGGGGGTGAATCACTTAGTTTGAGTATGTACACTGTACTGCTATTTAACAGTATTTAATGAAGTATTGCTACTTACTCCGATACTTCTGTTACTGCCATTTATTGTATAATATTGCCACTAACTGCCTAATACTTGCTCCGAAATGTTTTTTTTGGTAAACCTGCCAATTTTTCAGGTTTTAGCGGCATACTCTTTAGAATTCTTTTTGGTTCAGCGAATCTCAATTCTTTCTTCTTTAAAATTTACTTCTTGTTGTAAAAGTCGCTTTTGTAACATCTTTCACTCCTCAATGTTATAACACCTTTTGAATTTTTTTCCAATTATGAATAATGAGACAATGCATTATACATTACGAGTAAATCACGCGACCTGATGCCCTATATTTTCATTGGCTCCTATGGAAATGACTAGTTTTGCCGTGATAACGCATGTGGATTAAAATAGTTTTGCAGTGATACCTACTTTTTAACAACGATTTTCTATGCTTTATATTTTTATAATATATATATAATTTTCCAGCGAGGAATTTTAACAATTAATAGAGCTAAGTAAATGCAATCTGAAAACATGTCTAACTCATTTTTGAACAAAAGTGGACTTAACGAGTTTTGCAATGAACCCCCTCAAATATGATATATGTTACTACTATATCAGTTTTCAGAGAATAATTTAATAACAGCAAAGTCGAGACAAGTTCCATACGAAAAAGGGATTATTCGTGCCCGTCATTGAGGAACGATTTAGAAAATCTAAGGTTTAGGAAGAATTTTACATAACATCCATATAACCTAATAACACTTATTTTGCACAATCTTCATTGTAAAGAATAATTTTATCTACGAACGTTCTGATGAACAAACATCGAAAGCTCATTTGTCTTTTGTTTCACTTGCTCATTTCAAAGACAGAAACTAGAAAATGTTGTTCAATTTATAAAATGTAAATCGATTATAGATATGTAAAATAAATTGCGATTTTTTGTAAGAAAAATCAAAAAGTATGTCAAAACTAAATATTTTATATTTATTGTTTGCTCTGTCGACAACCTGAGAACCCTAATCCGGACACCCTTCGTAATCTATAACTAATAAGTGCATATAAAAATTAATATTGCAAACAATATATTATTTTATAAATAATATAAAATAGAATAACATTTATTTATTTTAAATTATAACAATAAATAATAAAAGCTAATCATTGTACCAATCCAAGAATAGTAATGAAAATGACATTACCAATAAAAAAAATAAAACCCACACTCTTAAACCGGCATTCCGTTGAATTGCTTGACGGATTTGTTCATTTGCATCTTTCATATTATCTGTAGAAGTTGAAACGGTGGTCGCAATTCTTTCAATATCACGCTCCTGTTGAAGTACTTTTTCTGTAAAAAGCTCTTGTAATTCTGATATATGAACTACTTTATTTTCAATTTGTTTCACTTCGTCAGATAAACTATTTAGTTCTGCAAACATGTAGTCGTTTTCAGATTCAAACATTTGTAATTCTTCAACAGATAAATTATTTTCGGCACTTTCAATGATAGGCTGGGGCAACAAAATAATTTCTTTTTTTGAATCTTTTGAAATGGTCAATTTGTTGGTTTCTTGATTGTTATTTTCTAGTACGTTTGAGTGCCTTGCGGGCTTAGTTTCTAATTTCGATAATTTATGGGTTTCTATAACTTTCTTTACACGTTTTGCTTTTGCTTCCGTATACACTTTTGAAACAGTTTTCAAGTACTTCTCTACCGAATCAATTACACAATTATAATGTTCATATTTTTGCTTAGATATATTTTGTTTCTTAATATCTTGTCGATAATAATTTAGGCTCGACGTACAAGTATTGATGATTTGTTGTGCCATCGAGTCTATTTCCATTCTGTCCATTTCGGTCATGGTTTTATTGGTCGATAAATAATTTAATACGTTTAAGTAGGCCATTCTATTTTCATTTAAAAAATCTTGCATCTTTTTAATTTGTTTGACTATTTCCTTTGCTTTACTTAAATTAGCATCTCGCGATATTTTTAAATTGTTCGTTTTGTTTTTTAAATTACCAACATTCTTGTCGGTGGTTTTTATAGTTTTAACACAAGCCTTAAATAGAATTGTAATATCCATTTTGCAAAAAGCAACGACTTCATCCATAAAGTACCTTAATTTTACGTATTAAAAATACAACACGTCACCATAACCAAACTTACAAATTAATTAAAATAAAAATATTGTGACAACGCGTGACAGTAGAGTAGGAGATGGTTGAGGAACTTCATTAATAGGTGGCGTAAACCTCATGGCGATTGTAGGCGATTGTAGACGATTGATTAAATGTAATTCCAGTGGCGTTACAAAAATCTGAAATAAAAAGAATTGATTAATCATTCAATGCCCGATTTTTCTTTCGAGTTAAAAAAAAATATTTTTATGCTTATTGTGGTTGTCGGATGTGTGGAAAAATATTGAAAAAAATATTTCTTGTACAGCTTCTTTATTATCGAATAAAAACATGTTCATTTTTTATGTATCATAATATATATTATGCAACATTGCACGGTTACTACAAAATATTTTAGTAAGTGCTAATCTGGTATTAATCATCTGTAATCTTAGAATATAGAGTAGGGAGGAAGGAGCGTATGAATACCAAGTCCGAGTTAAGTTGGTCGGTTGCCAGGGGCGTATCATAGTCACTAAAATGTTTTGAACACAAGCGCTACGATCGAGTTGGAGACCAATATTCGGGAATTTTAATATATTTCAACCAAATAGCCTTTCTCATCTAATTTTTTGGAAATATAAATTATAAAAACGGTGTTTAATGTAAATAATTATACACGATTACTTTGTAATATGTACGCCAATGATTTAGGCAGATTATGGTCAGTAACCTCACAAATTTATGTTTTTGTTATAAAATTATTTAAATAACTCTAAGTGCTTACTCGTGACAAGTTATACCACATTTATGAGTTTTTTTGGTCTTAGAAGTCTCACAAACACTGCAACTAACCATAATATCAATTTAAAATTTGAAAATATGAGTCACCGATAACAAAGTTGGTATGCTGGGCGGAGCTTCTACCCACGACTTTTGACTCGCATTTGATGCATATTATGTTATAATACATTAGCTCCTTCCTTCCTATTTTATATTCTAAGGACTAAAATATTCACCTCTCGTTAATCTTATCAGTAACTAAAGTTACCTATAAACCTACCACGTGACATTGATTCGTCAAATAGCAGACGTCCATTGTAGGTTTATAGATAACTTTTGTTACTTAAAAGATTAACGAGAGGTGAATAAATCGGCCCTTAGTCAGTAATACAGAATTTATATTACACATGCACATTTTTACATATAAGGTTGCATATATACATAATTTTCAAATGATTTATGCACACCTCGATGCACAATGTAGATTAATTTTTTCTTTAGTATTAATTTTCAAATAAACTACATAGATGTGTTAGTACATACCTTTTTAAACTAACAATCACTTCTCCTATAATATAAAAACAATTTTAAATAAAAATTAACTCGAAATAAATTTAGAGTAAATATTAAACTAAATAAATAGTAAACTGCTGAAATCTGATTATCTTTTGAAATTAAAACCTTTTGTAAGTGCTGATACGAATCTCACATATATCGTAGCATTGTTAAAATGAAAATCACGGAAAAGATGCATCATTTTAAATTATTAGGGGTGATTTTAAATTATGTAACATATATGCTACACCGTGCAATGAAGGGTTAATATAGTACAGGCATAAAAGGTCAAAAATGACCTGAATTTAGGACAAATTAGATTACGCAATTTTATTATTTTATCATGTTTATATAATTAAAAGTGTCCCTGACTTGTGAAAAAAATCCCCCGGTCAGCGGTGCGCCGCGTCCCTACTTTTAGAACCCTTTCTTCACGAAAATTACTAAATTTTAAAATTAAAAAAAAAATATGCTTAAAATTAAGTTTGTTCAATTTGGTCAAAAATTAACCAAAAAATGTACTTTTAAAGTTTTGTGTTTTCTTGAATCCGTGTAAAATTATATTTCTGCGCGCGTTTTCTGCGACTACCTCAAAAGATAGGCTCCTACCAAAAACATATTTCATACAAAATTGAAAGGTAATATAATTTTCTTCTATCTTCTATCCACGCAATTAATATGCCTGCCTCTTCCGGGATTCAAGTGTCAAGTGTTTAAATTAGAAAGCTTTGCTTTCAGTCAATATGTTGACATATTGATTGCTTTTTAGAGTATTATCTCAATTTTCACAATTATTGTATTTTGTGATTTTTAGCATTGAAGCAAATTTACCAAGTTACTAAATTTTATACGATAATTTTTGTTTAAATTTCTTTTTTATGTAGTTCAAATTTCATACTTGTGTTAATTACAGGGTTGAATTTCTTGTTCATATGGTCCAATTTTACTTACACCCATTAAGGGTTTTCAAAACGATTAATGTCATAATTTTAAAGTTATGTAATACATCATTTAGATATTTCATTATGTTATTATTTCCCATACACGAAAATTTTTTTAACATTTTTAAGAATTTTGTTTGTTTGCTGGATGGACTTTAAGCATGTGTATATGCAACTGACAAAATGTGATAATTTTAAGGCAGAGCCGTACTTAGATTATTTATTTAAATTATTCTTTTATGAAATTGCAAACTTATTCTAATTTGAAGGCGGTCTGTTACATATCCCCCTTCTTTGAAAAAGAACGTGTGTTCTGTGTGAACGATGCACGCGTTCCCTTTCTTACAAAAAAAATTAACATATAACGACTTCAAAGAAATCCAGGATATAAAAAAAAATATTAAAAGTAAAAGTAATGAACTAATTAGGTTTTAAGCAGAAGTTTGTTTCTTAAAAATTTATTGATAACCAGCTGATGTTTTCAGGATCGATTAAGAAAAATATGTGAAATTAGATGGTATGAGTCCGACAATTTTTTTCAGATTTCGCCGTCCGACGAGTCAAAGTCGTATATTTCATTAAACAATTTGTTTTTAAGTCTCAAAGAACTTCTTCATATGAACCTCCGAAAGTCCCATCATCGAAGTACCAAATGTTAAGTTTTGAGGCAAGTCTCTTTAAAATAGGGTGGATTGCCAAACTAAATATAGCTAGCCCAAGGGAATCTCCTTATTGATATAATTTTTAATTTTCTAATATTAATTAATAATTTTTAAAATTATTGTACAACCAAACGTAGTTCTAACAATTTTTAATTAATTAATTTGATTTACATCCACCTGACAAATATGTTAAAACATAAATCAAACGATGTTAATACAATCTTGAACTACAGTTAGTAATTTAAAATTATACCTATAATTTAATTAAAATTATGTGATTTTTACAAAATATCTTAGTACTAGGTGTTTTTCTATTATTTATATTTCAATATTGCTGGGGCGCAACTAAAGGCTCTTGAAAGTTAACCAAACAAGCACATACAAACACAATCTGCGACATAATAGCTCTCATACTGTGCGGCAAATTTTTTTGTAGGAGACGACATTGTTTTAATCTACCAACAATGTGTTCAAAATAAATTCTCTCTTTCGCTAAGTTTCTCTGCCTTTTAAAAATGGTGGAATATTTAGTTTTTGGTTTGTGATATCTATAATTGTAAACCCTCGGTCTGCTAACACTAGATCACCTTCGTCTAATAAACCTATTAATTTTGACTTACGCACCAACTCTTTGTCTGAAATCGATCCCTCATATAAATCACTTATAAATGACACCGCGCCATTAAGAGTAGGTACATCCCAGTAATACCTTATAACATGTAGTATGAATTTTGTATTGCGAATAAAGATTACTTTGTTGTTCGAAATTGCCAGGTGTTTCTAATATCATTCTAATATTCTTTAGTTGCTTGAATATTGGAGGTAGCAATTCTTTTATTTTATTCCGCGATGGAAACATTAAAGGCCTAATTGAATTAAATTTCTTAAACATTATTTATTGAATCCATGTAGTAACAGTTTTGGAAATTAAGCCCTCCGATAGTGGAAACCTAAAAGACAAATCCTTAACTAAAAATCCTGTTCTCATTCGAACAAGTGTTAAAAGTACTGGCAGTTTCTTCCCAATAATTTATATTAGCTGGAATATCTAGAAAAGCTATTAAATGCATAATTTGTGAAAAACACAAATTTTTGTAAAATTTGCACATTTTCTCGTTCTTCTGGATGTTTTTCTCAAATTGCTGTATTATATTTTCTTCTTTATGAACTTTTAGTAGAGAAATCTGGTTTTTGAGATTTTTAATTACATCCTGCAAAAATAATTAATATCATAAAACTCAAATAATAATTATACGTTAGCTCGGTTGTGTACTATATAACTACATTAATTTTACATCTTACCTGAAGCACTTGGATATCTTTTAAACAAAACGCTGTTTGTGTAAATTGGATACGCACGCTAATTTGCACCGGTACTAGGTTTGTTTCAACTTCATTATCAATACTCTAGGAGATTTTGTGGTTATACTGCATCAGTATCCGACAACTTCCTTTTACGAGAATGATTCTTGAAGGAAAACAAGCAGTATTAAAAAGAATGTACTAATAAAATAGAAGTATTAATGTTCACTTAATATAAACTGTAGGTAGTACTTACATTTAATCTGACAAATCAGGTTTAACAAAGTGCTTTGTGCAAATACATGTATCCTTTTTTACATCATTTAGACTTTTGAAATTCCCATCCTGTCGTTTGCACATTATAATCCAACGGTTACACTTCTGACAGTTATCGCATGCTGCTTTATGTTCAGAATTTGCATTTATAAACTGTTTTCTAACCTCTAAGCAAGGCTTTGGGAAAGAAATGAATTGGTAATCACTCGAGTTTGTACGGCTATCACTTTGGCAGTTTCCAAAAACACAGTGTTTGTTAGCTCCTTTTCCACCAGGTTTTCTAGGTCTACCGCCAAGATTTTTGTTATTCATTATTAAAAACAAGAATCAGAATCATGAAATGACATTATGGAATACCGAGCTGAGCCCACACTTCCTTAAAATGACTGGCAAGAACCGCCTGGTTTGGCATCGGGTTAAGGAATTAGCACATAACCATCCGCCGGGGGATCTGCCGACTTTAGATCCGATTAGAGCCGCATCAAGACTGTCGGCAGATTGGCTGAGATGTGATGGGGTACGTGAGCCCCATCACGAAGGTCGCTGACAATGCGAATCATGGCGTGCGGAATAGGTCCAAAAACATGGCGGGGCCTCCTTGGCCCCCCCATAACGCTTGGAATCGGCGAGGCCGAGACTTCGGCGGTAGTGACACTTATCACACGTGCTTCGTAGACACGATGCAGTTGATAAAGTAGGCAATATAACCTCACAGTCACTAACAATCACACAAGAACACCCACTTTCTTTTGGATTGTGATGGTTTGATAAGGCACTGACAAAACCAAAAATTATTCACTGAATTATTGATGGATTTGCGATGGTTTGGCTGTTCAGATTCACTTTGCAATTTACGTCCGTCTTGCTCGGTGGTTGACACGCTTCTCATTATTAAAAACAACACCAAGCACCTCGTTTTATGTAAAGGTAATATCGTGATATTTCTGAAAAACTGTTGCTACTGGGCTTGAAACATAATTTTTTCTATTTTTGAAATCAGGAGGTAATAATATTACAATTAAGCAACCTTTTTGTAAATAATTAAGTATATTGAACGAAACATAACTTTGTTGTTGTTATTTTTGTTCAGGCAGAAATTTAAGGCAATGTGGTGATAGGACATTTTATGTCGTGATATGGGTAAGGTAATGTCGTGATAGCATTAAAAGTTGTAAAACCATGAAAATTAATTTGAATCAATCAAAACCATTTGAAAAAAAGAGAATTATTTACACTACAACTACTTTAATGCGCTAAATGAATAAGAAATTTGAAATTAAAACAAATTAAAAAATAAAAACGAATAAAAAAATTTTTGCTAAAGAATTTCATTTTTTTCATCTAAACACTCATCTTTGCTGTCTTCAACGTCATTTTGACATGTAGTAGGCAAAATGAACATTGCACCCGACTTGAATTAGTTTTTTTTTGCACATGAACTGAAAATTTTACACATTGCACTTTCCACAAGTCTGATCGTATTGCCGTTTTTTACCTTCTTGGACTACCCTTTGCTTAGAACCCAGATTTTTTCAAAATTTAATCACGAACTAGAAATAAGAATCTGAAAATTTGCATTGTTTACTGCTTGTTATCACCTTCATTTTAAGGTGGACAGGAAATGTCGTGATAAAAATAAATAGTAATTTCAACACCGAAATTTGACGAATATGATTTTTCAAAATTTAAAGTAGCTTAATATAACATTAAATTGTGCTGATCTAACAAATTAAAGATAATAAAAATTATTTTCACATTAATTAATTAAACACGTGTAATAAATTTGATTAAATCTAAGAATTAGCTACTTTTACCTAAGGATTTCATAAAGCACTCAATATTCTAGAAAAAAATTCAAAATACGTAAAAATACCTACAAAACATAAGCTTTAAAATGCAATATTAAAAATTAATTTTTTTATAAAATTGCCTTAAGTAATTACAGCTACAAATAACGCAAACAGCGATTACACAGAAAAATATTATTCACTAAATCGTGTCTTTTGCTTACTTTCCTTATACTGACCGTTTGGAGTTCGAACCTTCCCTTAAAAATCGCACATCTAGTTAGGTAATAAATAATAGTATTTTTAGGACTCGTTGATGTTCAAAATCTGTTGATTAGCAATGTAGTTATACCAGCGGCGGCTCGTGTATACTAAAATATTGGGTAGGCCAGCAATTTTTGAATAGCTCGGGAGGGGGGTTTTTTTGAATAAGTTTTTTTGTACCTATAGTTATTAAAATGAAAAAACAAAAAGTTTTTATAAAATTCAGTATTATTATTATTTTGTAAAGAAGTTTAATTCTTCTATCCTTACTCTTCGCAAATCTGTCGATTATGTCATCATAAAGTGAATCTTTTTCATTAAATCATTGAGGATATCTTTTTGTATCAACAGCAGTGCAAGTGAAGATAGTCGATCTTGGGACATCGTATTTCTTAAATAAGTTTTTAACGCTTTAAACACGAGAAGGTTCTTACTGGCAAACAAACTCAGACACTCCTATGTTACCAATAAAATTTGAACAATTTGAAGTAATTTTTGTTATATTAAAATCGATTTTACAGTAAAAATTTACTTACAATTTTGTTGGAAATTTTATTTTTTGTATTTTACAGAGTTTTGTTTAAGTTGCTGTCAGTCAGAAACAGTGCGTAAAAATTAAAATTGTATTTAAACAAAATTGAAGGCAATTAAATTGCAGTTCAAATCAATAATAAAAAAAAACAATTTTTAGCACTTAGCTGAATTGCTGCCGTGCGATCTTCTCGATTTTCATGCGTCCACCAATCAAAATCAATTTTTCAAAATTAGCGCTCCTCCACGAATCACTTGAGTTCTACGATTCTTCCCAAAAATGTTAAAAATAAACACCTTTTCCCAGAATTTAAACAATCTGGGAAAATTTAAAAAATCAGCACCAAAACTCAGGAAAACACCCTTTCACTTCGAAAACTCAATCAAGAAGACCTTCACTTCCCTTGCGCAAAAGCCTTCGTTCATGCACAATCAAAAGCAATGTACAGAGGGCATCATTAAAATGTTCAAACAAATTAATTCTGGCCTGCTAAAAATCAAAATGACGATCTCGTCTTCCCCAAGACAACATAAAAGACACGAAATATCCAACTCCAATAAAAATCAAAAACATAAAAACAGAATTTTGTCTGTTCCATGACAATATATAACAAACCTAAAACCTAAAATAAACCTAAAATTATTAAAGCATTTCAAATTTCATAGTTTGAAATGAAAATGTAAAACTAAAATTTTAAATGTGGCGGGCATGTCACTATAACCGCTATTGTAACCACTGTCTGAAAGCGGTTGCTCTGGTTGGTAAATATTTCACCGTAAACTACCTTCCCTACAACCGCTTTGTCGCCAAAATACGAGCGGTTGCAACCGGTTACTACTGGTACCTCGCAAAAATACGCCTTTAGTAAACGTTGTTCATGCGTAAATTTATTCACGATGAAATGGCAATGAATACTGAACACAAACGTCATATAAGGTTTGTTCTTTTTAGCTGAACTAGTGCTGCACTGGAACTGCACTGGAACTGGCGAGTGCAGCGGTAGTGTGATAGCCTGGGGTTCGTAATTAAAATTACAAACTGGTATTGTTTGTCGCTGCCACCACGTCCATTTTTTTGGGAACGGGATAGACGAGCCCGTTTGATGGATATTTGGTAGTGTGGTCGTTCTAGAAGCGCAAGAATTAATACAAACAAAGTCTCTCGTTTGTAACACAAAAAAAACAATAATAATCGTTTTGATTGATTTATTAAATTTAAAAAATAGAATGAAAAATTACGCTGTTTACAAAGATCTGAAATAAAAATAATTAATTAATAACTCAAGTAATTTTTTGTAGCTGTTATTGAATTTAATTTAATTGCGAAAAGTTCATTAGTTGAGTTATTAATTTAATTGCACACAAAATTTATACATAGTATTTTTGTACCCTAACAAAATAAGCTCGACTCAATATAAATTTAAATTGTTGTTAATTAGATAATCGAACAGTTTGTTCTTTAAAAATTTGTTTTTTACCTTAAATATATTGTTGTTGGTACTCAAATAAAAACTCACGAAAAAAAGAGAAAAAAAATTAATAGGTTGCTCTAATGATGTCTTAGAGTGGAATTGCAAAAATGAGATTCACACACGCGTAACTCAATTAGGCAGTAGTAAAAAGGCAAGTGAAAATCAATGGATTTACATCGGCTATTTATGTAAAAATCGATGTGTTTGAGGGTTGTTTGAGGGTTCTCCATCCCCTTTTAATTTGTCTAGAAATTTTTCTAAGATCCCCCGTATAATCTCAAAGTTCCCACATTCAACCACATGTGAACTTCGGGTCACTTAGATAATGAAAGATTTTTCCTAAAACATGCAAGTTTTCAAGTGTTTTTATCTTACAAATTTACTTTAATTATTCTTGCCAAACCATTGATCTAATTTGAATTAGATCGTTTGCACGAGGCGTAGCCGAGGGCAAAAATTACCCTCAGGCCAAAAAATTCACTTTATTACCGATGTGCATATACTGTTTTTTGCAATTGCGGAAGGTAAAGTACTCACTTCGACAATAATTACGAAATTTTAATTAAAATTTGTTCGATAAAGCACGTGGTCGATAGTAACAAAGTAAATGAAGCATAGTTGGTTATATTATTATTGCCAACTAGAATTTTTTTACTAAAAATTTTTTCACTAAAATGTACTAGAATGGTTCAGTTCCATTTGTGCCTTTGAAGGAATAAGACGTGTCAAAAGGCAAAAACGTTGAAGTCGTTGACCATGTGGTCGCAGTATTATATGATCAAGGCGGTCACCAAATTAGAAAATAAGATTGACATCGGCAATTTCCATAAGTTATCCGCTTTTATGAAGCGGAAAAACGAAGGATATGTTACGAAAAAATCGCGCGTCGTAACCTCTGACCACGTGGTAAAATTTTTAAAAGAAGCGCCTCGTGAGAATTTTTTGGTAGCTAAAGTAAGTGCTTTTTATTTATTTACCAATTTATTTCACTGTAGGTTGCACTAATATTGGAATCACAAATTACGGTCAAGTTAGCATAAATATAAATGTTGCAAAAAAAATGAGAATTAAATTGATAATAAAATCTGGTGACTTCTTTTTTGCCCGGCAGTAACTTCTTTTTTACCCGGCAGTAACTTTTTTTGCCCTAGGGCAAAAAAGTACCACTCAATTGTGTGGTTTTGCATGGCATTATAGGCGTGTATGTCATCTTTACTCATATTTTATGTTACGCCACTGGAATTACATTTAAATAATTGCCATGTTGTTGTCTCGTAAAATTATTCTAAAATGTTCCTTTCTCCCTACTTTTTATTCATTGTCCTAAACAGAAATTGTAGGTTATAAACTTAAAACCAAATTATAACCTTCAAGACAGTATGACAGCTGTAGTATCAAAATCTGCCGCAAAAGTGAGTGATAACAGCGCAAAGCGAGTGCCTCTCACCTATCTCTCACCACTCGTTTTGAAAAGGGAGCGCTGTAACGTTAGGTGAGCGGTTGAGAATACGAATTACAGTAAACTCTCGATATAGAAGAACGCACGGGAATGTAAACATTACACTGTTTCGCGGTTTTTTTCTATTTCGAGAGGTAACAGATATGCCTGCAAATAAGCAGCCGCACTGATATATAATTAAATGCAAGAATATTATTGTGCAACTTGCAGATTCGGCGTCGACTGAAATATAAACGCCTAGATTGTAAAAGATGGTGGTCACGTGGTACGGATGCTACTGTTTCGAGTAACACTGTTTCGAGAGTTTACTGTACTACGATTTTCGCTCCACTCGTTTTAAATGACAGCCATATGACACTTATGTCGCTCCGCTCCTCTAAAAGCGAGGACCTCAGAATACCGCCCCTCGTCTGAAATCGTTTTGTTTCATCCCTAGCCAAACAATATACTATTTCAATTTTATTTAGTTGCCTAATAGAAAATTAACAATTGCTTAGCAAATAAGAAAAATCGTATTGAGTGTTACATTACAGTTATACTTTGACATTTCCTGTCTATGTTTCTACTCGCAATATAATGTTTGTATTAAAATTGGATGAATATACCAAGTAAGAATCATTATGTTGGAACTTGGTGTTTAATTTATTTAAAAACTTACGTCATACAGTAAATTCTTTATGTATCGTTTAAATAATTATTACAAACGTTTGCTACATTCTTCTTCAAGAAAGACCACGCTGGTCGGAAATCTAGCATGCACATATGGGGATCACAAGATACCAGATAGATTGAAAAATATTCCAACTGACGCAAATCCAAAATTTTTTGACATGGTGGAATACTTTTTTCATCGCGCGTGCATAATTGTCGAAGATAAACTTATAGATGATTTATCACATCAGAAAGGTTGTCGATTAGATATAGAAAAAAGAAAAGCCAAAGTTCAAGGCATTTTAACTGTTATGGAAACTTGCAATCATATAATAGAAGTCCGCTTTCCTGTGAGAAAAGATAGTGGACATTACGAAATAATTAAAGGATATAGAGCTCAACATAGTACGCATAGAACTCCATGTAAAGGAGGTAAGTTAATACTTAACTTATAGTATGCGAAGCATATTGAATTCTATTAATGCCCGGTTTCTTCATACTTAACACCGCAGTTAAGTTGACTAGTAGCCCGATCAATCTAGAAATTTTATCTCGAATAAATGAAGTATGAATTTTTTTGATGCAGTTAGGTTCCAATGATGAAGTAGCAGATGAAATCACAGTTTTAGACCAAAATTTGATATAGCGTGTGCCCGGATCCCGGAAGTTTGGATTTTGTGTTTTGTCGATTTGCAGGCATATTTTGCAATTATCACTAAAAATGGTGATAACCTAATTTATAGAAAATTAAATTCTCTTCCTTTCTCGTGTGTACAATTTTAATGTAAAATAATTATTTATTGCTAATAATATGCAAAAAGTGTGCAAAATTAGGAAATTTGGCTCAGTTTTTTCAACTTTTGGACCATTTTTATTAAAAATTAGTGACTCATCCAAATGGTAAAGTTTGTAGAGGACAAAATTCCTTACAACTTTCGCAGTAACAAGTTTTTCGTACGACGAATGGATCGCGGCCTAGAACACGTTCAACACAGAGGCATTGCGGAATGCGACTCAACTCATTTCCATTTTCGATCGTAGAAGTAGAGTTTTCGGCGCGTTTTATTTAACGTGGTTTATGCCCCTTTCCTTGACAGTGGATATTTCATCACTATCCAATGATTTTTTAAACCCTCTGCCATGGTAAAAATTTTGTTCTCAAGCTACTACCACGAATGCTATTGGGATCCGTCAAATGGGAGGAGCTTAGAAAATATGGCGGACTTAAGGGAAAGTTTCAAATACGGGATAG
The DNA here is from genome assembly GCA_963170105.1 of Cantharis lateralis. Lineage (NCBI taxonomy): Eukaryota > Metazoa > Arthropoda > Insecta > Coleoptera > Cantharidae > Cantharis > Cantharis lateralis. The sequence goes on from OY720629.1 coordinate 21,165,450, forward strand.
AGTTTTACGTGCAATTGTGTAATTTTTAAATTGATAAATAATGATAAATATAAAGTATAAATTATAGGCTGACAAAATATAATAATAATATAAAACTTAACAATTCACAATGAAGTTACTATTATATACATGTTTATTTTTTTTCCCTTAACCTAATAACATATTTTACCACCAGATGTCATATGCTCATTTGACGGATCCCAATACGGAATTTTACGAAAGAAGGAATTTCGGGTTTAGCCCTGAAGTCTGATGAGGGTGAAACAGAATGCAGCGCCGTCGTACGGCGTCAAATGTCACGTCCAAGTTGAAAAGCGTGTAAACAGGTTTGACTGCACACAATGGACGGAGTCGAGCGTTACGTTACGTAAAAGTTGGTAAACTTTCAACTTTTACGCCGTAAACGCTGCTATTATAACCTGACTTTTCAAGTTTTCTGTAAACTGCGAATCAAAATTAGAATATTTTGAAGGAAAAATACTTCAGTTAATTCGTGAATGCAAAATTAGTGTATAATAAACGTTGAAGAGGAGGTAAAACACTTCTTATAAAATGTTTAATAAAATTCGAAAGTGACATTTAACGGCGTACATTGTGTTCAAAAAGTTTTTCGGAACTACTGGACCGATATCGTCCGATCAATGGGAGCATTTTCTTATAGCCGGAACCTAGTTAGAGAAAAAAAATTAGAAGTTTCCCATTAAAAATAAGTAGGTATAAAAAAGAATCTTTGAAATTTTCATAAAATATTTTTTTGCGTTTTCGAAATAACACCCCTCCAATTTTTTTTTATAAAATTTCGCGGTATTAATCTATAACATATAATTTTTTTAAATTTTAGAAAGTGGCAGAACATCATCAAAAATAAAGAATAAAAATTATTTTTATTATCTTAATAAATATATTATATTTATGGTAGAACCAACAAGTAAACATTGAATTAACTTAACTTATGGTGGGTTTCATAAAGGTATCTTAAAATTTAAACTACGATTAAAATTATAACCATAGTTACAACAATTAAAATGCATTGTTGTTATATTGTTTGAATATTATAATCCTAGATTGAATTTTAAACCTCTTTTGTGAAACCCAGCATTAATGAATTGAATGAACTAAAATTAATGATAGATATATAAACCGTCAAAAATAATGAGAATCTTAATCAACATCTCTGTGAATATTTATATTAACGACTCATTAAAAAATAAAGTGTAAATAGAAGTTTTTTTTTCAGTGTAATATAAGATATCGAATAAAATCATTTCCAGCCACTAGAACGTTGATTAATGTAGTTTTTAAGCGAGTTTGAGACGGTAAACCGCTCGCCTATTGTGAATAACGTAATTTGGTACATACTAAGTAGCATTAGTGATGAGCCTTAGCAACTAATTTTACTGCACCCACCACAAATTTGTGTACACTGTAACCCACTTATCTTGCAACCTTCTTATCTGGCAATTGAAAAAAATTGTTTTTAACATATTCTCTGGGGCTGGTTGTTGGTTCATTAGAATGGGCTTCAGAAGTTGTCGATCATGTCATGTCTAACCCCACTCCAGTGGAGATACATAGTATGTTATTTCCGAGGAATACTTTAACTTGAAGATACACCCTTTTCAAATGTTTGGATTCTGCATCGTCGGTAGAGGACAAAGCAGCTAACTGAGCAGCTCTAGTATTTTTTATGGTTGCTTTGATGAAAATCTCGTGCCTATAGGTTGAGGCACGAGAATGCAACTTACAGGAGCGATAAAAAAAGTTCGTAGTCTAACTCTAGCCATAATAGCATGAGCGATAGAAGTGTATTCTTCTCATAAGAATCGATGTTAGTTTGATCGCCTTTAAAATAATTACGCGAACGAAATAAAGCAATGCGTTTGGTATGGATTTGTTAATATTGTCGAACAGTTGATCGATCGCTAGGTAACTCTCCTTCAAACATTCTTTAGTTCTGATGCGGCTCCGGATAATTTCGGCAGCAGCTTCTACATAGAATGCGAAATTCTTCTTTCTCGTCATTTCGTAAACGTTCATTATACCAATCGTTCTTCAAAATTTCTTGATGTTTCTTCGCAAAACAGATGATGAAATTACCTGCGGCTTTACTAGATATGACTATATTATCTTCATATTTCGACAGTAGGCATTTTATTATAGTTTTATCGTCAGGAACATGCGAACTTGTGATTATATTCTGCAACTGTTGTAAAGTGCATTGAGAATCATCGTTTCTTTCAATATACTTGTATATTTCCTCCATTGCATCGTTTACTATGACAGGGGATCGTCTAGGAGTTTTGTCTTCTTATTGCTCCGAGGACTTGACCAACGAAGTAAAACAATCTGCATGATATAGGGCTTACTGAAAATTAAAAGATCAAATTATAAATTGGAATCCTTATTGTTTCTTTGAAAACTCGACTTCTAAAATAATAATTATATTCACGCGCTATGTAGCTATGTCATAAAAATCAAAACAATAACAAACTATGACAAATATTTAACAATCTATTGAAAGTATGCATTTCCAAATTACATTTTCAATAGCGCTCCCAGTGATTTCATGTTAATTTCATTTGCAATTCGATTATCTCTTCGTTCTTTTACCACATTAAGCACCATTTCTTTGAAGTGATATCGGATCTTTTATCGGATCTGCTTCGTGATTGCATAAAAAACACGAGCGCCGCAGGCGTAAAAATTAAAGTTTTAAAGGTCAACAGGGTTTAAACGTTAGTATTAAGTAAACCTTAACTCACACATTTTAATAATAATGTGTTATTATTTTCCTTGCAGGGCCCGGGGCGGTGCCCCCCTTAGCCTGCCACTGAATCTACACTTATTACTACACTACTACACTTATTTTCAAACGGTATTCGCCATAATACAGTACTGTGTATAACTCACACGTACTTTAAATGCGGTTCGACGAAAAATAAGTTTTTTCTTAATAAACAAAATACTATTACACCCAGTATACTTAAGGAACTCTTACTGTGCATTTCTCTGTTATAAACGAAAAAAAAAAAAATTGGTGAAATATTTTCAATTCCGAAAAAAAAGCAAGTATTCTCAGGTGGTAAACTTTGTTTCAAATTCGATTTAAAAACGATTGCGACCAATTTCATCAAAATCGGAGCTGGTTCCACGTATTCCGAGGTTTCGACGTTATATCGTCTAGCGCGCTTCTACTATAAATTATACTGAAACTTAGAGAAATTTTAAGTAGAAAATTTTAAAAATAATCTAAATAATTAAATTTTATAACTTTCAGTTAGCCCAAAAAAACATCTGTAGGTTAAAGATACCAGCAGTTAACCTACGGTTTCCCCTCAGACCAGTGATTGTGAAACACTTTTTCGTAGGTTAAACAATGGTTAACGCTAAACTGCCGGTTAACCAGACATTGTGAAATCGGCTGTAAGAGTTTGTCAATGTTTTCTTCGTGTGTTGATGCTTCTGCGGGGAAGGGTTTGAACACGTTGCAAGGTGGTTTGCAAGAACATCTTCCTTTTCTTAATTGCTTCTTGCCCAGCTTCCCTTTTGTTTTCGTATGGGGGAATGGATATACAAGTTTGTCTCACCTTCTTAGTTGCTTTCCAAAGTGAATCTCAGTGGTTTCTGTGGGAGTAAGATCTTTTAGATACTTCTGTATTGACTGGTCTTTGATTTTTTGTAGCAAGTTCTTTAGCTGTCTTGAAACTTAATTTAACCTCTCGTCGTGTCGCTAGGGTATCTAATGTTCTACCAATTGCGTCTGAGTCTTTTTTTCTCAGTTAGTGCCTTCTTTATATGCACCCGGAGGCAATTCTGTCTATCAAATATTTTTGGCGGTGTGTTAAGAGTTCCATGCGGAATTCTGGATGGTTGTGATTATGTGTTCCACTACTTTAAATAGATCACACTCTTGTTTTAGGTAGGTTGATATTAATATTTTTCTCTATTTCAGATCTAAAATTTTCTCAGTCCGTTCGCCTATTGCAGAGGTGTGGTGGATTTTGTTCGTGTAGTATTTTAGAACTTAGTACTACAATAATTGGGGAGTGATCCGAAGATAGGTCAAGGCAAGACTACGCTTTGAGGTAATTTGGAGAAATGCCCTTCGTGATTCAAAAATTGATAACATCAGGAATTTTGTTTCTGTCAGTGGTCGAATATGCAGGCTGGCCTGTTGACGGACATCTACAACTGTTTGTGGTGATCGTTTTCAACAGTTCTCTCCCTCGGGGTTCAGCCAATTGAGTACCCCACTCAGGGTGCTTTGCGTTGTAGTATTCTCCTGAAATAAATCTACTTCCCAATGCTTTGAAAAAGTCTGTAAACTGATTTTATTTAATCGTATGCCTTCAGGGGCAGTAAATTGAAGAAATTGTTATGAGTCCATTCCAATCAGAATAGAATAGATAATTTATTATAGAATAAATATGCATGATGAGATTATGATAGAAACATTATGAAAAATTTCAGGTTTACTTTAGTTTCCCTTTACCTGGTCGTATCTGAAGTAGAAAATTCTTATACCTACCTACCAATAAAATATCAAGCTGTTTAATTTTATTGTTGTTTAAAATCGAGCAATATTAATTTTATAAGATTTTTATTTCAAAATTAAAACAAATTAATGTCAGTTCTTTCTTAGTTAACAATTTTAAATATAGTATATGACTCACTTATGATGCTGAAGTCCTAGTTGTCCTCCACATTTTAGAAGTTTTTCATAGATATTTATATAATTATGTAGAATTATTCTCAAACGTATATACTTATAAAATTATTTTGTGATCTGTCAATGTCAAAATTTTTTTATGTTCTGTCACTATCAAAACGTCAATCAAGGTTTACATTTTAATCATGGTGAAATTTTTAAATTGTTTCTTGCTAACACCCATATATACATAGAGAAAGCCTTAGGCTCAGTTTTTCACTTTCAGGTTAAACCAAAAAAGTTGGGTTAACCAATGATATTGCATAAAAACGGCTTTTGAATTGATTTTTGTAAATTGTAAGTTGTATGTCTTCGTAAATTGTAATCGGTTCTGTCATATGTACTTGAAATCTTCAATTAAACGTCGAATCTATTCTGACTTCTTTGCATGCGTCGAATAGAGTGGAATAGAGCAATAAATTCTGCTTTGCGTCATTATATCCTGTCAGCTTGTTTTCGTTTTTTAGTCCACCAAGTACTAGTGATAAATCAGTGGTACCTTTTAAATACTTTAAAACTAGTTTCAGCTCATTCCAATCCTCTTGGTTTGAATTGGATATTTTGCGTGCAAGAATCGAAATTGCAGTCGAAATGTCTGGTCGCGTTGTTAACCGAAACATAATATAACAAATACCCGAACAACTTTCGATAACTTTCGTTATCTGGTAACAAATCTGATATACTACTAAAACCTTTTCATATGAAATGCTAATCGATAATCCTTCTTAAGTACACTGGCTGACTTATTATAAACTTGCCACTTGGTTCTTTTTTAATTTGTAATCCAAGTTAATTGTTAACTTCTCCAAGATTTTTTAATCTAAAAATTGCAGCACAAAATACGTTCAGCATCTTGCAATAAATCAACGTGTTTACTCGCTAATATTAACCCTTAATCGCTAACGTCAATTAATTGTCACACTATAACTACTGTGCGGTCTCAGTGACCGCGCTTTATTTATTTCGTAAACTCAGGTACAACTGAACTTTTTGTTTTTTTTGCAACAGATGTCATAGTTGGTATTCTAGAAAGCCAGAAAAAAATTAAAAAGTAATTAATTTTAAAATTAATTTTCATCAAGGGTATCGACTCCTCCTTTGGTGTAATTATAAAATGAAATTATTCCAGGTTTATTATTATCTCCGTCGATTGTCTTTGTATGGTGCATTGAGGAGATAAGAACTACCGCTCTGTATTTTTTGGCACATACGAAACTAAGGTTAGTTTCTTTGTAAATCCAAAGAGTGCCGAGTGAACTGGTCTTTTTGGATTGGATAAAAATTCTGAAGGAATTTCGACCTTGTTTTTTTTCATTGTTCCATACCTCTATTACTCAGTTGTTCAATTAGTTCGATAGATGTGAACCAATTATCCGCAGTTATATTTCTATTGGTTTTATAGATTGGTTCTACCAATTTTAATACTGATTGGGTTGGCTTTTTGAACTTTTTTTGCTCGTTAGACAATCCAATACCATCTGTATTTTTACCGCTGTAAATATAGGCATTGTATAAATAATTATTTCTTGCATCAGTTAGACACATGATTTTTAAACCATATTTGCATGGCTTCATGGGCATATACATTTTGAACCTGCATCTACCTCGGAACGCAACAAGCATTTCATCAATGCAAGTATTCGCACCCTTGCAGTTGCAGTATACAGCCTGAGAATTAATAATAAAAAGATTACAAATTTCAGAAATTGCACAAACGGGATCTTCTTTAAGTCTATTTTCTCGATCGTCAGGATTGTCAAACCGCAAAAATACGAGCAAAAAAGCAAATCTACGTTAACTCATTACGCAACGAAAAATATATCTTCCGGTCCCATCGGTATAACAAAATTCTTTCAATGCTCTCGTAGTTTGAAACAAAAACCGCGGTATAATATAACAGACCGATAAATGCATTCAGTTCAATTATATCTAAATCCTTCAAAGATGCATCGGAAGATTTTGCATATTTTATTTATTTATTTTATTTATTTATTTACTACATCAAACGACAAAAGAGTCAACTACATGATGCGTGGTTAAAAGTTAAAAGTTACAAAATACTTGCTAGCATGGGCAAGCTGAAAAAACTCGCATCGGAGAAAAAAGCTTCACCATACTATTACAACAAAATAAACAACAAAAATCATCAATAATTACATAGCTTAAACCATATTGATGACACTGAAACATTTAAGCGCAAATTAACGTGTAAAAAACATATGCTGGCACTCGTTCGCATTGCGAGCCATTCTGCTTATAGCCGAGAACATTAGGTAGAGCCTTGAAAAAGGCTCAATATAAAAGGCGGCCGAATTTCTCAGCGGCCTTGGAGGAACATAAAAGTTTATTTTAGATAGAAGTTCCGGACTGTCCACAGAACCGCCCACAAGCCCAACCATGAACCGAACATCAGCCGCCTTCCTTCTCTCCGCAAGCGCGGTAAGACTGAGCCTTTGCAATAAGCTCGTATAGCCAATATCGCGGTGCGAAATACCCAGCTTAAAAGAAATGTATCGAAGAAATCTCTTCTGTACCCTCTCCAATCTATCGATATCAGATTGGTAGTAAGGAGACCAGACACAAGAAGCATAGTCCAGGCGGGACCTAACTAGTGAAGTGTACAAGCATTTCAGTGCAAAAAGGTCGTCGAAGTCGCCCGTATTTCTCTTTATAAAGCCAAGCGCCTTCAATGCACCGTTGCAAACATTTGCTATATGCTCAGTAAAGCACAATTTAGTGTCCATCGTGACTCCCAAATCCCGAATACTGAGAACTGACTCCAACGAAATGCCATTTATCGAATAGATACTCGGGGCGCCGCAGCGATGGCGGCAGAAACGAATGTGCTTGCATTTGCCAATATTTAAATGGAGTCTATTTACGTTGCACCATACACTTAGCCTATCAATATTTTGGCTTTTCCATTCCAATTTTTAAATTGGACCATTGTAGAATTATTTGCAAAATAACGTCGGTGAACAACAAGCTCCACACCGCAAGTGGATCAGCTGAATTCATCAACCTTGCAGATGGGCGTAAGCCAGGCAATTGCAATATAATATTATGTTTTAGAGATGTTTATGAAGACCATTTAAAACGATTTTTACCATAATAATTTTTTCTTCTAGAAGCCACTTCACTTTTTTCATCAGAATCATCATTACTTGTCTCATATTGTTCTTCTTGTACACTATCGCGATTGTCATTTTCAAATTCAGACTCGGTGTCGTGGTCGCTTATTTCACAAAAGTTTTCATCAATATTGTCTTTGTCACTATAGTCACTTTCATCCTCCTCATCAATCCACTTCGTAGATGTTTCTTTAAATTTTGGGTCCAATACACTTATATTTTCTACCCCTTTAGAGGAACCAGGTTGATCAGACATTTTAAAACTTTATTTTGATTATTTATAAACACAAAATCTAAACGTTGATCTAAACTGTTATTAGATCAAGCAATTGAAAAAACTGAACAAAATTCAGAAATACATTGAAATACAAAAATAATAGCACAAGTGATATTTTACAGTTTTATGACTTTTATGTTTTTTTAGTTTTAAATGTTTGTTTTTTTGTAGAAATCTCACGCCAAATGGTATTTGGTAAAATTTACACTATTAGAATCGTGAGAAAGTAATTTTCATTATAATTAATTGGGGAATGTTTTCACGCGGCAATATAAATGCTAGAAAACTAAGCGTTTAATGACGGTTATGTAAATTTATTGGTTTTTAGATTTAGTTGACTAGAATGGTCACAAAACAGTAAAACCACAAAATAAACAAAAGAAAATACCATTACAATATGTATTTTGTTAACATTGAAAGAGATTCAACCATACTGACTTTTTATCAAAACATTTTTTAAAAACAAAAAAGGGGAATTAAAATTATATAATAATTAAAAATTCATTTAGGTGTGCTAAGACTTTTACACAGTTTTTGTATGAAAAATAATAATCATAGTTTGTAATCTAAATGGGACGTTTATTACAAGCATAAAAATTACAGCAACACTATCGTGCGGTCTCAGTGACCGCTAGCTTATTTGTTTCTTTTCTATAAACAAAACAAGGAAACTTTTGACCAGCTCCGTTTGTCAACATACTAGGAGTGATGTAACTTAAAGGTACTAAAACCCAAAATGACTAATTTTGAAAGAAGCCTAAAATAAATACAAATTAAAACTTGATGCGGTCTCAGTGACCGCACGATAGCGAGTAAGGGTTAAGTTATCAACATATATTATATTATCAAAACCACGAAAGTTCTATCTGTCCAAATCAAATAATATAAGTTTTAGGTTACAACAATAACATAATTATTAAAGTAAAAACCATTTGTTGGCCTGAGAACGCAAAGTTTTACCTTTCACTGACATTTTTAAGTTCTTAAGAACTAATTTTAATTATAAAATAAAAAATTGATATATTTACGAAAAAATTCAAACTTGCAACTTGTCAAATGTCAAAACATTAATAACCAAACAAATACCTACATACTACGTTAGTCAAATTCACAGCTTTTGTCTGTAAGACAACTCATAATTTTGCATTTTTGTCTCTCTTATACGTTAAACGATATAAGTAAATGATAAGGTACTATATATCTTGTTATTTCCAAGTTCAGAAAGCAATGACGAAGGGCTTTTCTTTCGTGGTTTTGATAATATTGATATGTAACTATATTTTCCTTTTTTTGGCTTTGGCTTTGACCATAACCACCATCAAGTAACACTTGATTAATTGTTTTGTTCCACACTCTTGCAAATTGCTTTAAACCATATATGCTCCTCCTCAAGATAGGAGCCTTATCTTATCAGCCTTCTGCTACTCATTTCAAAGGTCTTCGAGATGCTTCTTCTGAAACGTTTAGAACCACATCTGTTGAAGAATAATGTAATACCAGAACACCAATTTGGCTTCAGGAAGCAACATGCTACCATAGAGCAAGTACACCGTGTCGTTAACACTATAAACCAAGATTTAGAAAAGAAACGATTTTGCACTATTGTCTTTTTGGACATTACTCAGGCATTCGATAGAGTATGGCATCCCGGACTGCTGTATAAAATAAGAATTATTCTAATTCCTTCCGAGTATTTTTGGGATAATTTCATTGCACTCGGCGTTGAAGATTTTGTCGTTTGCGAAGACATTAGGTCTCATCTCCTTTGGAGGATTTGTATTCGGTTTCTTTGTAAGTACCAATTTGAATATTGTAATACAAACTATTGTTTGTAATTTTTCTTCTAGTTACGAATTCTCGTTATTTCTATTATTGCTTGAAAACGGAATCCAGGAAAATTGACCCTCATAACAATCTACGAGGTAGAATTGGCATTCGCTTAAATTTCTTTTTTTTTAATCAATTGTTTTAGGGTCTTCCCCCTTCCCCGATTATTATAATCGTGTTAGAATCTGTCGTTTGGAATCCATTGCTATTGAGCTGTTCACCACCTGCCAAAACCATCAAGGCATCGTATAAGATAAGTGTTTGTTTGTTTTAATTTTTATTGTCGAAAATTAGATTTCCAATTGGGATCCGTCAAATGGGAGGAGCCTAGAAAATATGGCGGACTTAAGGGAAAGTTTCAAATACGGGATAGAGATTTATGTGCAATCGTATGATTTTTAAAGTGATAAATAATGATAAATATATGTGCAATATGTGACAATTTGAATGATATTATCAAAAATTGCAAAAGATTCAATTCCAGTGAATGTACTCAACTTTGCATCGGTTGATAGAAAATGAATAACATTTTGTTCAAGAAGAAGGGTTTCGACTTGAACCTCAGCATCTTGCACCGATCGTCTACAATTATAAATTATAAAAACCAAAAAGAACTAATTTGTATCTAAGGCAATTTGCTATAAAAAGTTATTTGAAAGTTTTTTTGTAACAAAAGTAGTTTCATTTACATGTTGACTCAAAGATTTCGCGCAGCTAATATATTAATGCGAAGCAGGTAAAACATGATGCTGATGTTCTGATCATCCAAACAGTAATATAACAGTCACATACAAGTGCTAACATTATGGTTGGCGAAGATGTGGACTTGATGGCCATATTGATTACGCGAGCTCCTCAGGACAAAATATTGTATTTTCAGAAGCCTGGTAAAGCAAAAGTGGAATCAAAAAGGCAAATTGATCTTCAGGACTGGGGTTGGGGATTACAAAATAATATCCTAGAGCCACTGACAACTCTGCTCCAAGCTGCTCCAGATGTATTTTAATACAGCATTTTGAAATTGCAAGAAAATCTGTGTTTCCAATTGTGGATGTCGGAAAGCAGGATTGAACTGCTCTATAGTTTCTAGCCAATGTCATAGCCAAATCTGTTCGAACACGATATCATAATTTGATATCGATAACGTGGAGAATGATGACAGCATCCATCCGTCGTCTTTCCTCGTCCAAACTTTGAAGACAGAAGAAAAAAAAAAAGAAGAAAAAGTAAAGGATATCATCTTTATTCCTAATGTACCAAGAACATCCAAGAACCTCCAGTCTGCGTCAATTGTGGCGAAGGACATCCTGCCAACTTTCGAGGCTGTAAGTACGTACTAGACAGAAGAAACACTACAGATCCAAGATCCTACGCCCAAGCAGCTAAAAATTGTTTACAGAAGTAACCCAAATAACATAAATCTAAATAATCCAAATCCAACGATCAACCAAAATCAGACTAATGCATCATTTGGTTCAAACGGTGCTGGAGAGTCTCAGCCAACACCTATAATCCAGCAACTTTTAAATTCACTACTCCAATTACTAAGTCCGTACCTTAGTCAAATAAAACAATTTTTGACGTAAATATACGACTATAAAATCGGTAACATGTTCAAAAATTTAAAAAAAATATGTAACGAAAAATGTGTGTGTGTACAAAAAGTACTCCCTACAGGTTTAAAAACAGTGTGCTTTGTTCCAAAGTGAAACAAACACAAACGTGAATACATCTATATTTATAGACGTATACTCACGTTATCCAACCTTATTCGATGGACACACACAAACAGCATTACACCGTACTTTTCGTTACACATTTTTATTAAATTTTTAAACATGCTACCGATTTTATAGACGTATTCACCTCAAAAAGAAGAATCTGCAGAAATAGAAATTTTTAATAAGTAATTAATATAGTTGACCTTTTATTTTATAAATTCAAATAAAATATTGTTAAGATAAAGGTCTATTGAAACAAAAAAACTATTGTTTTAAAGGTCTATTGAAACAAAAAAACTATTGTTTCAATAGACCTTTATCTTAACAATATTTTATTTGAATTTAGAAATTTTTAAAAACGAGCTTAATAATGAGGGCACGTTTTAATGGAATTTTCTTTTTTTCTTGTTTTTACTTATAATAAATTTTATTAAATTACTATTTACGAGTTATTTAAGATAATCCGATAAGTTTGTGTGCCAATTCGGAAATATTTCTACATAAAGCCCATTTGAGACGATGTCTAATTTTTTGTATTTTTCCACGAAAATTTTCCTTACAGATCACAGGGGTAACAGTATTCAAAAGGTTGGGAACCACACTGATGTAGGGTATACTTTTTGTACACACACATACTTTTTTCGTTACATATTCTTTTTAATTTTTGAACAGGTAGGGTGTACTTATTGTACACACACACATACATTTTTCGTTACATATTTTTTTTTAATTTTTGAACATGTTACCGATTTTATCGACGTATTCACGTCAAAAACAAACTTTCTTTTAAATCACTAGCTTTTAAGCCTCAATTACACGAGGATAGTGACTTGTACAAGTTACTAAAATCCAGTACTAAATCCTCAATTACACGATGATAGTGACTTGTACAAGTTACTAAAATCCAGTACTTTAGTACTTTCTTCGTGTAAACAAGTATTTTCGTACTAAATTCCAGTGCTGGTTTTAGTAACAATTCCAGTTTAGTGAATAAAGAGCAATCCTATTTACTGGAGCCAGTACTACCCCCACTCCTACTTTTCTGAAAACTAAACCCGTGTAATCATATCGTTTTAGCAGGCGTTTTAGCGTTTCATGACAGAATAGTGATTTGACATTTCGAATTCATTGTTTAAAACACTACTAACTTGAGCAAGCTGCTATTACCATATGTAAACACAACATTCTTTTAAATCACTAGATTTTAGCAAATACCTTAAACATTAATGCCGGACAGTTCGGTTATTTTACGTATGTATTATTGCGACAACGATAATAGCGCCACCAACCGGCTAGGAGTGAAGAATTGTCGGCAATTTTAAATATTGCACAAATAAATCCACCTTTGCCTGACATTGTTCGTTATATTAATTTATTTAATTGTTTCACTAAATCTAATTTCACACCAATCCGCGAAATTTGAAACAAAATTAAAATATTTAACAATAAAGTATCACTCCCAACCGTATAGAGGCGTTGTAGTCGACTTGTCGCACGTTTTGCCTGGGAGTGACCGGTATTAATGTTTAAGGTAATATTTGCTTTTAGTACTGGATTTTAGTAACTTGTACAAGTCACTATCCTCGTGTAATTGAGGCTTAAAAGCTAGTGATTTAAAAGAATGTTGTGTTTACATGGTAATAACAGCTTGCTCAAGTTAGTAGTGTTTTAAACAATGAATTCGAAGTGTCAAATCACTATTCTGTCGGGAAATATTAGAAAGCTTGCTAAAACGATATGTTTACACGGGTTTAGTTTCAGGAAAGTGGGAGTGGGGCTCCAGTAAATAGGATTGCTTTCTACTTACTAAACTGGAATTGTTACTAAAACCAGCACTGGAATTTAGTACTAAAATACTAGTTTACACGAAGACAGTACTAACCCAGTACTAGATTTTAGTAACTTGTACAAGCACTATCCTCGTGTAATTGGCGCTTTAGTACTGGATTTTAGTAACTTGTATAAGTCACTATACTCGTGTAATTGAAGCTTTACTGCTTCACCCCAAAATTGATTTTCTAATCCAGCATTCAAAATCATACACTGTGGCATCTTTATGAGTGTGCGATTTTTTCTTAGTGATTCCATCGCCAAATGTGTACAGGGTGGTTCAAATTCGAATGTTCTTATGGGGAATTCGGTAACTATAAGAGATATGGAAAAATGGATGGCGCATCTTTGATCTCTTTTTTAGGGAAAAGCTTAATGGTGAAAACCGGAATCCGATACTTTTTTCGTTTTCGAGTTATGGCTAAAAGTTCGCTTTTTCGACTTTTCGTTAAATGCCGATATCTCGGTTGTTTGTAAAGTTATCAAAATTTTTTTTTTACACCTTTTTTAGACAGTTTTTTGACGAGAATAAATTGGGCCAGAAGGATTTTAAATATCTTCATTTGTTTCCGAGTTATAATATATAGTTGTGTTTTTTTAAATGGAAACCTTAGTAGGCTATGCCATATTTATATAGAATTTTTATCTTCTTTTTAATTATATATAACATGTGGGGTCTATTATTTCAGTTTCATCCCGTTATATTAAAAAATGTTAAGGTGCTAGATCAATAGGCGCTGAGCTAGTGTCCAGTTCAATTCAAAAACCAATTATCGCAGCGAGTTGAAATTTTCAGAACATACGAAAAATATGATATTACTTAACATCTCCTATTTTTCATTAAAAAAAATTAATATTTAAAAAAAAATTCTCAAATTTTCAATAAATACACTTTAGTTAAAAATATAAAATAGGATGTGTAAAACAAAATCTACCATACTGATTAACTGAAAAAAAAAATAAGATTATTTTTCTTGGTTTGGCTTGTGAATTTGACAATAGTATTCAAGCAATCTGCATGAAATTTGAAATTGGTGCCATTGCTTTAACCAATCAGAGGAAAACGTGCAGTTCAAGCATTTTCAAAAAGAGGTCACCACTCTGTGTTGGCGCAAAGACGCAAACCATATTCATTGTTGTATTGAGGTACAACTCTGAAGTTAGATACTTTAGGATGTGCAGGTACTTTATCACAGGTATTTATAGAACTACTCCAGGTAAATTTATTTAAAATTATTTTTAAAATATTTTAAACTAAATTCCATTGCAATATTATGCTTCTTTAAAAAGGTATGCATCTTGAATAAAATAAAATATCTAAAGCAACTAGCGACATCTTCAAATTTTTATGAACTATTCCTTTTGATCTAGGTTCTAGGACCTTAAATAAAAATAAAGGATCTGAAAATTAAACGTTGGCTTTGTCAAAACAAAACAAAAAATCATTAGTGAGATCTAAAACAATTGTCTCCAATTGTTTTTAATAGGTTTTTTTTAGTACCTACTCTATTATTTACCTTTTATTTTATAATTATTGTAATTAAAAATTATAATATACAAAAATCTGAAGAAACTACTAGGAGCTGTGGATGCAAATCCTTCCATTTCAACCCGTCAAATTGAAGCTGAATCGGGAATTTCCAATACATTTCACCTTGTGAAATAAGAAGTAAATAATAGAGGAAGTGCTAAAAAACCTATTAAAAACAATTGGAGACAATTGCTTTAGATGTCAATAATGCTTTTGTGTTTTGTTTTCACAAAGCCACCGTTTAATTTTCCTATCTTTTATTTTATTTTTTTAAATCCTTTTGGCCCAATTTATTCTCATCAAAAAACTGTCTAAAGAAAGTGTAAAAAAATTTTCGATAACTTTACAAACAACCGAGATATCGGCATTTAACGAAAAGTCGAAAAAGCGAACTTTTGGCCATAACTCGAAAACGAAAAAAAGTGTCGGATTCCGGTTTTCACCATTAAGCTTTTCCCTAAAAAAGAGATCGAGGATGCGCCATTCATTTTTCCATAACTCTTATACTTACCGAATTCCCCATAAGAACATTCGAATTTGAACCACCCTTACAGTTAGCTAAAAATTCTAACAAATTTTTATCATTTGTTTAATTATTGTGATGCAATTGAATATCGGTATTTATAACAAACGTCTTAAAACGTTTAAAAAAAGAGGTGCTTCACATTAATTTTCTAGAGCATTTGGATCACGCTGTATCATGCGCAACTTATCCCCGCCATCGTTCGTTGTTATCGAAATCCTTCGCGTTCGGTCACCACTTTTATTTCTCCTTTCATTCCCCTTTATTGGCGTTCGGTCCCCACTGTTATATCTCCTTTCTTAAGTTCCCTTTATTGCAATAAATTTCAAACAGGATAAATGTCTTTTACAATTTAGGGAAGTAGTATTTTCTTGCCAAATAAAACAAATATTAGTATCTTAGATTAGAATAAATGTCGCTAAAGAAGTTTCTTTTTAAAAATAAATAGTTTCGGTACTATGGCCGTTTAAAAAATTGCTTTAAAAAAACCAGATTGAGATTTCAATCACGGTAGTTTCGTCGACGATTGAACTAACATTTTCGATTGGATTCGGGGTGACATTTTATTAAAAAATATATGATGTGGCCATCCTTATGACTTCCTTGTATAGCCTATTAATACTTTTCATAATAACTAAAATGTATGAAGATTAATATATTTATTTTTAACTTCAGAAAATCCAGATTATTTCCGTCAAAATCTGAAAGTGCTCTTTTTGCACCGACAATCGTAATCAAAAATAGTAGGTTTACAACTAGATGCTATAAGAGTCTCAAATACAAAATTTCAACTTTCTACGACTTACCATATTTGAGCGACTAATGCCCGGTTTCAGCAACGTTAACTTTAATCTGTGTTAGTTAACACATGTTAAATATAATCAGTTGTTAAATTTTGAATGGGTTGCAGCAACCTTTTCTAATCTATGATTAGTTAATCTCTGATTAAGTGTAATATTAGTTCAAAAATTACATTAGTTCAAAAATTATCATAAAGTGAGGTTCAGTACAGTTGTTATTATTTTTTTATCATAAGAAAATGTATAAATGAAATTGTCTAAATAATAACGGATTTATTTATACTTAGTACCATTAACTAAATATAAATTATAAAACCAATTAAGTTTTTTTATATTTCGCACTTTTCGTCTGCATTGTCAGAAATTGCTTAAAATTCTAAAAATCTTTTTTAACTTGGACAACTTCATCAGGTCGAGGCATGTACTCGTATATGACGTCCCGACTTAAACTTGCTATTTGTTCAAAAACTTTCATGTGCATCCGGAATTTTGTTCGACAACATTTGTTCGATTAGCAGTTATTCGGCTTAACATTTATTTCAACGAGAATATTATGTTCGACTTCGATTTTTATTCGATACACATTTGTCGACTGAAATATTTATTTGATGAGCATTATTTGTTCGACTTGGAATTTTATTTGACATACATTTGTTCGACTCATCAATTATTTGAATAAGCATTTGTTTGACTATGTATCTTCGACTCAATATTTATTCGATGATATTTTAAATTATTATAATGCCATACATTGTATAAAATTATAAGTACTTGTACAAAGTCGAATAAAATTCCATGTCGAATAAATCTTAAGTCGAACAAATGTGTGTCGAATAAAATTCCATGTTGAACAAATACTTATCGAAGAAATATTTAAGTCGAACAAATGTGTATCGAATAAAAATCCAAGTCGAACATTATGCTCGTTGGAATAAATGTTAAGTCGAATAAAAACAGTCAAATAACTGCTAATCGAACAAAATTTTTAGAATCAGGTTCCTGATCACCCCGCATGCAATGCTTCTACTAACGTTGACATGATTACGCAAAAGCTGTTGGAAAGACCCCGTTGCATAAAATCTCAAGTTCAGTAGGAGTTGGAGCATCCCGGCCAAAGATTTGCTTCGGTTTGTTTATGGCTCCATGTTGACTAATCGGTTCATTAGCTTGATTACTTTGCGGAACCTGTAATGCAGTTAAAATTCCCTGTCGCCGTACAATGTGACAAGATCTCTTCTATCAGGAATGACATGTATTTCCTCATCTTCACCACTTGTTGATAAATCAGATATATCAGAAAAATGAAATAAATCAGACATTTAAAAAAAAACTTGTAACTTGGTAAACCTTCCTAGGGCGTGCATAATGTTTGTATATAATTTGTTGTTCATATTACGAGTATAACTTAATTTTACTTATATAATAATATTATATGATGTATTTTTTAATTGATATTTATTATCAAATTCAAACTTCAATTTGAAAAAAATATAATAAAAGTAAATACATGCTATCAAAAGGAGGTCATGTCACTTTAATCACTGGTCAACCAGTAATTAAATATTTTGGGTATTTAACCTGTGTTAAGCCCAAATTAACGTTGCTGCAACCCAAAAGTGGCTTAACTAACAGTTTAATCTATGATTAAACTAATCATAGATTAAACTTAACCTGTGTTAAAAATTATGTTGCTGCAACCCAAATCGGACTTAATCTATGATTAAATATTTAATCATAGATTAAACTCCTAAATTAAGGTTGCTGAAACCGGGCATTACACGTCTGTACGTACAGAAAATCCACGAAACTTTCGTTGAAATCTGAAAAATCACCCTTATGGCACCGACAATTGCAATGAAAAATAGGAAGTGTACAACCAAATGCTATAAAGGCTGTGTGACACTTACGTTAATTTTGTACAAAGCTTTGTCAAGTGTAAAACGTATAAATTTTGTACTAAATTTTGTACAAAAAAAATTCGAGGACAGAAATACCAATTACTGCAGGCAAAAATTCAGGGGAAGAGAAGTGTTGGCCAAAGACGGACATCTTGATCTTGCCTGGGAAATCTGAGAGAATTAAATAAGTGTGCATCAACCCAACTGATCAGAACAGATGTTTTAAATATAAAAATTGCAATGATGATTGTCAAACTCCATAGCGGAGACGGCACCTGAAGAAGAAGAAGATAGAAATAAAAATGAGTTAGTAGTTAGTGATTTGATTTTTTGCGGTCCGGGTTTTTTAATCTGGTAAATCTTTATGGAGAAGATATAAGGCTGCTATGACCTCCTAGGATTTGAAAGGTGTGGATAACCCTTTTGCTTGGAACAAAGAAGAAGTTGGAATTCCAATACTAAGCATTTTGTTTTTATTTTATTTAAATTTAAGGCAAAATTTAAATGAATATTACAATAAATTAGATCCTCTAAAATATATTATACTAATAGAAGAGTTAAAACGCTGATTTATCTATGTCACTCTCAATTAGAGCTAATAAATATGCTGGCAAGGCGAAGCAAATGAGCATATGCCGATTTGCCTTCATTTTTCAATTCCGAGTTCAACATTTTATTTAAGGTACTATTCTTCCTTCATTCTTCGCATTAACCATGGTTGAACCCACGTTGTTCGTTTAACCCTTTTAAAAATAGCAACCTCAGCAGTGTTTTTTGAAAAAATTTAATTCAAAATTTTGTACAAAATTTAGTAGGAAGTTTACACATTCTACACTTAACATAATTTTGTACAAAGTTTACTACAAAATTAACGTACGTGTCAAAGCGGATAAGTATTTCCGTAAAAATCAGGAAATCGAAATTTTTCGGGATTAAAATTAGCTTAAAATATTAAAATAGCTGATTGCTTTTCAAATGTAATTGATGTAACACTAATTTTGTATTCTGCTATTTTGTAGAAAATTTGATAATTCTGCGTAAATGTTCGAAATTAAATACCTAGCATATAATATATAAAACAGCTTGCGTGTGAGCTATTTTATTATTGAATGCGGCTATAGCAGAAGGCATGCATGCAGTGAATTGTTGTCGGCTAATATCATACCCTTATGTAATTCGTCGTCAAGAGTCGTAGGTAGGAGATCGTATAAAAATAGTTCAACTAGTTGTGCTAGTCGTAGTATTGGGAAGTGGTGTGTTATAAAATTAACGTTTGCAATGTTTCATTGCGAATAGAGAGATAGTGAATTTGATAGGTAAAATATTCAAGATAAGTTGATCGTGGAACACCTTTATTTTAAACGTCGATACGAACTTTAGAAAATGTTTCATCTTAAGTCCTTACCGCGAGGTATCGCTTCCATAAAAGCCATTAACGACACCACAATATTTAAATTATTGCCGGCTACTGTTCAAACGCGTAATTATGCAGATCATATTATCCCAGACAGATTAAAAGATGTTCCAAATCATCCAAATCCAAAATTTTTCGACATGGTAGAATATTTTTTTCATCGTGCGTGTGTAATAGTTGAAGATAAATTAGTAGAAGATTTGGCACACCAAAAAGGCTCTCGTTTAGATTTAGAAACGAGGAAAGCTAAAGTAAAAGGAATCTTAACTGTTATGGAACAATGCAGTCACGTTATCGAAATCGCTTTTCCAATTAAAAGAGACAACGGACACTATGAAATAATTAAGGGCTACAGAGCACAGCATAGTACCCATAGAACACCGTGCAAAGGAGGCAAGTATTTTTCTTAAAATAATTTTAATGTGCAATCATAAGACTACGATTAAATTTTTGAAAGATAACAACTAGTTTTATAGTTTAAAACTATTATCTCGTTTAAGTTATAATAACTTGAGCACGGTATAGTTGTTATAAGGTATTTAATAAATTGAATATAGTAAGTGATATATTATTGTGTACCCATCTACTTATGATAATATGACATAACCATTAACAGTGGAAATTAACTTATACTAAAAGTTAATAAATGGTACTAAAATTGTACCTTTTCAAGCCGTTTTTTACCATACAAAAATCGATTTTAGAGCAAAACTTTTAAGGCATTTTTTGTTGAAAATTTCATTGCCTTTAATTTTGAATATATCCATTTTTTTTATTTGGTCCGGCCGTTTCCGAGATACAGTGATTTGAAAAAACTCTGTAAAGGTTTCAGAAAAATTAACATTACTCATAAGAGTAAATTACTCATAAGAGTAATGTTAATTTTCCCATAAGAGAGTTTTACCAAAATTTCCACAGGGACTTTTTTAAGGCTGTTCGGTAGGTTTAGATTTTGTGCACAAATAATTGTAATACAGTGTATTATAATATTCTTGTAGAACTACATATTTTAGATAATATTTGTTTATAGAAATGAATTCTAAAAAAATTAGTTTAGGCGCAATTTGTACTCAAAATATGAATTTATTTACGGAATGCCTGCATTCATGACATGTCATAATTTTTACTTTTATTTTTTACTTTGAAAAACTAAAAATTTGTGGAACAAAAAATATATGCTTTCCTTATAAATGTTCCGTTTTGAATACATACAGTTACTAAAGAAAATATCCGTCCACTCCTATGTTATCAATGTAAATTGAACATTTTGAAGCCGTTTTTTGTCATATAAAAATTGATTTTTCAGAAAAATTTTTAAGACATATTTTGTTGAAAATTTCATTGCCTTCAATTTTGTTTCTATGTATTTTTCTATTTTGTCGCGCCGTTTCTGACTGACAGCGACTTAAACAAGACTCTGCAAAATGAAAGAAATATTGTCATCTATATCTCGGAAACGGTTTGTTAAAATAAAAAAATGTATATGAACGAAAATGTAGATAATAAAATTTAGCAGAAAAACATACCTATTCATTCTTTTATTTCTTCTCCCGTTTCCGAGATATAGATGATAATATTTTTTGCATTTTACAGAGTCTTGTTTAAGTCGCTGTCAGTCAGAAACGAGGCGACAAAATAGAAAAATGTATAGAAACAAAATTGAAGGCAATGAAATTTGCTACAAAAATTGTCTTAAAAATTTTTCTGAAAAATCAATTTTTATATGACAAAAAACGGCTTCAAAATGTTCAATTTACATTGATAACATAGGAGTGGACGGATATTTTCTTTAGTAACTGTAAGTATTTAAAAATTCAAATTTCAAAGTAATTCAAGGTAAAAAACTTAAAAACGTTAAAACGTTAAAACTTGAAAATCTTATAATAATATCGTTTTCAAATTTCTTTCGATATTTTTTATCAAAAGTACGTTTAAAAACAAATATTTTGAAAAAAAAACGTTCAATTTTGTTTATTTTTCGTAAAGTTATAGGCGTTTAAAAAATAAATTATGTAATTTTTGAAAAATTAATATCTAGCAAACGGTTCGACAAAAACAATTGAAAAACATTGTGGAGGCTAGTCTTAACCAATACTAAAACACAAAAAAATTTCAATAAAATCAGAGATGCAAAAGTAAAATAATGTCCGATTTGGTGTGGAATGCCCCATATGTATGTGTATATGGTATAATGGCGGGGGCCTAATCACTAGTCAATTTGAATAAATAAAATTTTTTGTAAGTGGCTCCCTCCACGCCAGGTTACGTTACTAATATTAAGGGGTTACATATAATATATGAATGCTCTTAAAGCATTCTTATGCTTAAAGCACTCTTAAATTGCAAAAGTTATTCATCTTGCCAATTTGAAAAATATGGTTCCGCGAAAAACGCCCTCCAAGTTCTGAAATAGATTTACCAAATTAAATATTCAAAAGAGGAGCTTGCTGATTCATTTACCATTGCCAAAATTGCTATTAGGTATCGTTTTTGGGATTTTTCATAAACGTTTAGCAAATAATATGAATTTTCAAAAAAAAAATTTCATTAAGATGTAACCCCTTAAACCAAGAATATAATTTCCAACGCATAGGTTATTGGTTTATTCAATTAATTACTTGAGAGCTGTCAGTCAATCTTTACCACGATTAGATGTCTAGATTTTAGGGTGGATCCTAGATTTGCCGTAGTTGCTGTACTACTACTCACTAAATATATTTTAATATTGAAATAAGATATTTACAAAAGCTAATTTGTTACTTTTATACAGTGAGCTGTTGTTGTTATTTTAAAATAACAAAATAACCGGCGGCAAGATGGGCATGCGGCGAGTCGGCTTTCTGCGAGATGGTCCTGCGGCGAGTTGCAAAATTTAATCACAGTTTACTACACCGTTCCTGAGAAATGAATTATAACTTATAAGAATTTTTGCTATTTTCATTAGTTATAATAGATATCGTCGTTAAAAGGGCCTTAAATATGTTTAAAACTTGGGAGAATTATAAATATCATAATTATCTCGGTTTTAATATTGCAATTCGCGGTTACAGGACTGTAGATTACAGCTAAGCGAAGCGACGTCTGGCGGAAGAAAAGAAACTAGATTTGATGAGTACTAGTTGTCACAGATTTATTTGTATTGTATGGTGTTATATCGTTTTTAACGCTGAATACTGTTTTTGTAAGTGCTACTTTTCAATAGTTTAATTTACAAATTTTAGGAAGAAGGAAACCGAAGTACTATTTAGTTTTAAAACTACTCACTTCAAGCGGCCATTTTGAATATTTATGCACGTGACTTCCGTAATCGAAATCGCGAATAACAATAGTAATATATAAATTTTTATTAATGAATAATTTCGCTTTTTTATAAAAAATTTTATTTTGTGAGGTTGGATTGAAGAGTCACTCGCAAAATTTTTGTTGAAATAAATAAAATTTTTGTGTTTTTACCATCGAGGTTGCGTTTTTAAACACTTATTTGCCATCTAGGACACATGTTTAGGCAATAAATTTTACATTTAATGACATTTGAACGACCCTAAATGAAGTTCACGCTTTATTTAAAATTTGAACCGAAATAAAAATTCCAATAGACAAGCAACTATGCATCAACATTTTAAAATTTTTTTCGTAATGTTAATATTAATTGTGAATAATTTTGCCATAATATTTCATTTTTCCTTTTTCCGATAAAATAGCATACCGCGCTCTAATCGAAAATTTTTCATTATTGAACTTACAGCTTACAGCACATAGCTGTGCGTCCAATAACGAGCAATTTTCGAATCTCGGTCAATAATATAATGGTAGGTACTATTAATTTTTATAGCTTTTCCATACGGAACTCTCGCTTATATGTATAGGAAAATAAAATTATGCAAAATGGTAGGAGTATAAAATATTTTCAAACAATTCAAGAAAAATAAAAAAACTGTAAAATGCGAAATTTAAAACTGAATAGATACGATTATAGTCCAACTTATTTAAGAATCATGTAAAAATTTGTACTAAACTAATGACCTCGAAATCGCTCAAAATATTAACCAATGACATTAGGTTTGACATAGCCGCCTTCACACCATACATAAATTTCCTTTTTTTTGTTTTAATTTTTGCAGGAAAATGAAATCATTTTATGAGGAAGTTGTGAAGTTGTTTTTATTGCCTTCTTGGTTTTTTCAATTATAATTTTTCTACTTGTTGTATTTTTACTCGAATGTTAAAATTAAGTTCTGTTAAATTCACATTTTATGAGGGATTCTTGTTATTTCATTGTCAGGATGTATATTGTTAAAATTAAATAGTTCTTATGCAGTATTTCTGTATTTATTTTATCAAAATGGCGTTAAAATTGAAATAAATTTGTGGAAATACGTTTTCAAAAATTATTTTGTACAAATTCTAAATTAGGCAACCCACATAACACATTCTATTTAAATTTTTAAATGACATTTCCCTTTGTAAATGTGGTTTTATTGCCGACACGCCACCTATATTATAACTAAATCTGATGGACTATAGAAGATATGAATAGATTGCTATATTATAGTTCAGTAGTCCGCAATTTAAGGGGAAACTAAGCCTCCCTTTGCCTCCTCTGGCAAGCCGCCACTAGATTGTACCTACATAATATCGTATTTAAAGAAATACATTTATTAAATTTAGAGTTGCACTATTATTTTTATCTGTAAAATTGAATGAGTTGAGTAAACAAAAAATATTTACATAAATTGGCCCATATTTTTTGTTGCTCCGTATTTTACACTACGTGTTTACGAAATTTGAATATCCCAGAGATGGAATATCCCATCTCTGGAATATCCATATTTGTCGAGATGTGTAAAGTTAACTTCGAACATAGAAAAATAACTTGAAGTAACGACTACAAGTGAAAGACACATTTTAGGGGAAAAATTAATATCTTTATTAAGCTAATAGTAGAGTGCCCGAACAAAATAAAACACTTAAAAATTACTTCTGTGGGGTGGGGGTGTCCGAGTTAAAAGCTGAAACTTGCTGGAATGAAAGATTAGATGGCATATATTCGTAATCCGAAGGTAATCAAAACAAATATCGCTCAAAAGGGCGCCATTTTAAAAAATGAGATAATACAACAGGAATGTCGATTATTATGATATTTAATAAGTTTAAATTGATTTCATGTTGGACAAAATTGCAAATATATAATAATTATTAATTCATAACTTACGAAAATATGATGTAATATAACTTTTGAAAATATAAAAATTTGAGGGTAAAATTTTTCAGATAACAATATTCCTTTCTAAGGAGTTCGGAAAGTAAAACCGATGAATAGTTGAAAATAATAATTAAGATTATTCATTATTTATGTACTATTTTCGCAAATTAATTTGCAAAGAAAAATATTCGCTTAACGTAAATTCAAACATCAATAATTTAGATATTCTGAAAAAGCAAAGTTTAAGCTTTCTTAAAACTAAAGATTTTATACTGTGAAATGGAGATTTTTTAATTTTTTTGTTTTTGTTTGGATTGTCGGACGTATTGTAAAGATTAGAAAGATCTATGCTTCTGATCTGGTTTTAGATGCGACACTAACTTAAAATCTAGAGTCCTGAAGAAGCCGTGAGAGATGGCGAAATTTAGACAATAGATTAAAAAGATTGTTTGTTTTATTGTCCAATAAGCCTATGAACGTACAAGATATGGTTGAAGATTATGGACGTAATCGAACATTTATCTATTTTATTTAGGTTAAACAAAATTTTCTTGTTTTATAAACAATTATTTAGTAGTTTCCTTAATTTGAAAAAAAAGGTTTTGCTGTACCTACATGCAATAGTCAGAATAGCACTAGCCTTTAGAATAATATCATCAATACAGTAATTATTGTTGTAGGTTCTTTTTGAAAGTTCCTCTATTTCCGAATCCTGATATTGCATATTATATGTCGCTGCCTGGGAAGAACAACGGCACAACTAAAAATGCACTTTTTTCAGGAGAGCGTTTTTAAACTTTTTTCTTAATATGATTTCGTTATAACTCCGCCGCTATTTAAATTTAGTTTTATAATTTAACTAACAATTGCAAAATTTTAATAGGTATAAGTGTCATTCGTGGTAAGATATGACTAAATTCAGTCGATTTCTATACTTAACTCATTTTTAGCAAATTTTGAGTTGTGTCTTTATTGTTCCGAGGCAGCGATGTATCTACCTACCTATCAATATTTTTTACAATATTACTTAAATTATTCTAAAACGCAAATATAATGGGTCAATATGAAATGAACTTTTATCGAGAGCACATTGCACATTTTAAAATTCTCAATAAAAATAAGCCACAGCCAGCATTTTGCCAGAAACATGTTTTTTGCAATTGCGGGGCTAAAGTACTCACTTTAGACCCCGATTTGCGCGTGTAAAGTGGTACTTTTTTGCCCTAGGACAAAAAAAAAGTTACTGCCGGGTAAAAAAGAAGTTACTGCCGGGCAAAAAAGAAGTCGCCAGATTTTATTATCAATTTAATTCTCATTTTTTTGAAACATTTATATTTATGTTAACTTGACCGTAATTTGTGATTCCAATATTAGTGCAACACTCAGTGAAATAAATAAAAAGCACTTACTTTAGCTAACAAAAAATTCTCACGAGGCGCCTCTTTTAAAAATTTTACCACGTGGTCAGAGGTTACGACGCGAGATTTTTTCGGAACATATAAAAGCGGATAACTTGTGGAAATTGCCGATGTCAATCTTATTTTCTAATTTGGTGACCGCCTTGATCATAGAATACTGCGACCACATGGTCAACGACTTCAACGTTTTAGCCTTTTGACACGTCTTATTCCTTCAATGACACAAATGTAACTGAACCATTCTAGTAGTAGTACCTTTTAGTGAAAAAATTATTGCCAGTTGGCAATAATAATATAACCAACTATGCTTCATTTACTTTGGTACTATCAACCATGTGCTTTATGGAACAAATTTTAATTAAAATTTCGTAATTATTGTCGAAGTAAGTACTTTACCTCCCGCAATTGCAAAAAACAGTATATGCACCTCGGGAATAAAGTGAATTTTTTGGCCTGAGGGTAATTTTTGCCCTCGACTACGTCTCGTGCAAACAAACCTTTACCCTCAGGCCAAAAAAGGATCACTTTATTCCCTTGGTGCATAATCTACTATTTTTACATGAAATTTTATTTTTGTAATTATTGGTTTTATTCACAAGCAGTTTGTAATTGACACATTCCTAATTTTTAATAAGTTTGAAAGCAGTTTATTATTTACTGCTAACCAATCAGAAAGCTAGTTTGCTTTACTTCCCAACCTTAGATCGGGAAGTGATCCACAAATATAAAAAAATGGAAACAAATCTATAAATTCTTTGCCAATAATATAATTATTGCCAGTTTAATACAAAACAAATTTTTTGTTTGACATAAATAGCAATTTGTTTATATTTTATACCAACTAGATAAACTGCATTTTATTTCCAAAATGAAATTGAATTGGATTTTGGCAAGGAAAGCTAATTATTTGCTATGGATTTGTTATTTGCAAACTGATTGTTAATAAAATAGCATACATACCTCCGTGTCAAGTTTCATTCCAGCAGCGTCGCGCTTACAGTTGACTTCAGCGCTTCGCACCTCAGTCAACTAACTTAGAGAATTTATTTCTTGGCCAGTATGATAAAAATGAAAATTATAAAAGAATTTTGGACCTTTAAAAGACTAGATAAAATCTAATGTTCTTATAATATAAATGTAGTTTATATACTTCTGCATTATTTTTGTGTCTTTCATTTTTTCTCTAAAATAATTAGGGAAGCAGGAATTTGTATAAATAAGTTTTTACATGTATATTGGAAAAATTATACCACCGTGGTACCAACTACACATGATTAATAATATTTAAGGCCAGGTTCTCATCAAGAGGTTTCAAAAAATCGATTTTTTTTTTTGCATTTTTTCATAACCAATAGGGTCTTTCCACATTTTTTAAAAAGTATGCAGGAAGGTAGTTAAGTGACCATATAAGCAAAGTAACATTAAAAAAAAAATTTTGAAAGTCTCACGTCTGAGTAATTTTGTAATGAAATTTAAATCAGATATTTACCGCGTAAACGGTTAAACACAATTAATGCTCTGTTGCTATAGTAAATACGTCATTGTTCGTAATATAAAAATCAACATTGTATAATATATATATCACATATTTGTGATCAGTTTTCATTCGTATTTCTTGTATTTGTGTATGATTATACTGATTATTTTGTTTTATACATTTATGTTAAGTAGACAAAAATGCGTAGAATACAAAATAAGTCGTGTTTTGTGCCACATTGTAAAAGTACGACTGCAAATACACCCGATAAAATATTTATCACTGTGCCACCTAAACTTTATCATAAAAGAAAATGGTTTAAAGCAGTCCGATGAGATGCACCAAAGTCAAAAACAGTATATTTCTGCTGTCCATATTGATGAACCAAGCATCGGCGCTGTCGTAAATGAATCAGAAATTACTATCTTGGGAGATAATGACTATAACAAATTTTCCAGTCTTGGCCACTACAGTAGTACCACCTCAAACTAGAAGTATTCCAGTACAAGTAAAACCGTCATTTTGTAGTAATCGTGTAATATTAAAAGTAATGTGGAACATATTGTTACTTCACCCCATAAATCTGTATTGAAGCAAGACTTGAGTACTTATCCAATCAAATACTCTCTATCTAAGAGTTTATCATTTTCCCAACCGAGTAGGAGTAGCGATAAAATCTGTAGAATCTAGTTCTTTGGTTGTAAGCACAACAACTGACAGTGATTTTAATAAAATCGCATTTCTACAAGGCAAAAAAGATGCATAATTGGAAATGTAGAAGGGTACTTGTTTGTTAATAAAAACAGACTAAAGACTTATACAGGTTTCCCGAATCATTGATTTCCATAATTACATATACGTATTATCAAATTTCTCAATAAAAAATCGAAAAAGAGTAAGGATAATTTAATGTTAACTTTTTGATAAATTCCATCACCATAAAAATGTTAACTGATGGTAAATTATTTGATGACTCTTTCACAAACCCTTCTGACAGCATCCTTAGTTAAAAACACACCAAAACGAAGTAAATTAGAAACTTTCCAAAAAACCAAGCACAATACGCTGTTTACACTTAAATTATAACGAAAAAATTGGAACCACGTTTTTACGAGAAAATTGAATTCACGCGTTAGCGGGTGAGTTTCGTAATATTTTTGAATTTCCCAATTTTACGACCGGACCACTATACCGGGTGTTCATGGCAATAGCTGATTAGCCAAAAGGAAAATTTTTGCCATTTAATCAAAAAATTCATTTATCGAAACTTTAGTATTTTTCCTGAAAAGTCGCGTTTTTCATACTGGGCGGCACGATATATCAAAAACTACTGAATATATCGCTATATATATTTTTTTCATTTCAAAGTAGATTAAATTTACTGGAGGATGAACCTAAAAAATGATTAAATTTATTATTATTTATATTGATTACAGCACTTGGAAGAGTAAAAAATAGCGCGAAAATGGGACACTAAACTTTGTAGATCTGCCATTTTTTTTTGTCACATTATTTTTCAATATAAAAAATTTTTTTCTCTGCTTTAAGACGTATTAAATAAGTACCAATAACATTGCGTTTCTCATTTATTTATTTCCATGAAAAAAAAATTCGAGAAAATCGTGACATTTTTGGGTCGCTAGATGAGAACATGGCCTTAAATTTAAAATTACATGACAGAGCAGTTAATATATCGTAAATAAATCACGACATACAATACTTGTACAATGTACATAGTAAACACTAGCAAAAGTTTTGTTATTCTCCCCTCATTGTTTTACAAAATATCCGCCGTGAGGCGCTGTAACTGGTTTACGCACGGTCCCTATATTGTTATATCGCGTTCATACTAAGAATACAAAAAAAGCAAGTTTGACAAGAGGAAAGTGTAATATTGAAAAAATACAAATTTCTAGTAAGAAACTGAAAATAACTTCATTAAAGAAGCATTATGCAGTTTACAAAAGATACGAAAAGAAATTAATATTTCCATATAAATTCAGATATTTTAACTTTGTTTGTTCAATCTGTTTAAATGTTATAATCTCACTCAAGATTATACCTAATAAAAATTATTAGACCTACATAGTACTGAATGTCGTGTCCCACTTGGCACTTTTTAGATATCGCAAATTAAATGTACTTAAAAATCAAATCTAGTCCACGACAATAAGATAGCACACCTTAGAATTTAATGTAACTACAGTAGAGCGTCAATAATCCGGACGTCAGAAATCCGGACCGTCGATAATCCGGATTCAATTCCGGTTGAAAAAAATTTTTTTTAGTCGTCTTACCACTACAAAAGAATGCGTGGGTGTTCTTATATTTTTATTTTTACTAAACTTTTATTAAAATACCACATTATAACTTCATATTAATTAATGGTTTTCTTTATCTGCTGCAATTACTTAACCACTAAAGTGATTTATTAACCGTTTTAGCAAGCTTTTTTCTGGTTATGAACTCAAACGACCTTTTCTTGATTCTTTTTGAAAATCCGGACATTTTGATAATCCGGATAGGGTCCGGTCACAATTGATCCGGATTATCGACGCTCTACTGTATAACCAATTTTATTTAATAAAAATAATATAAGGATATTTCGTTAATACTATAACCATAGTAGTAATATTACAACGTTTTATTTGGAACAAACATTTTAAATATTATTTTTAAGAAATTTGTGAAAATTTAGTCTGACAAAATGATAGCACCCCATTATTTGAATACCTACTTAAAAAACTCGGATGAACGCAGTTCTAAGGAAACCTCGATTTGATTCATTAATATGAATTAAGTGCAAATTATTCTTAAATCGCTTAATTCTTTAAACCGATAATTTATTGGTAATATAATTTTACTATATAAGAAAAGAAAAAATACACTAGATTTTAAGGTAGCTGAAAGTTTGCTTGACCTTTTTCTCAATTCTCTCTTTTTCTCAAATTCTATTCTATTTTTATGTTGGTAACAGTTCTTAAATTTGAAACATGCGGACGGACGGACGGACACGGGAGCAGAACATAAGGCTTCCTTATTATACTTTGTATAGAAGCCTAAAAGTACTAACTGACTGGTCTCTCTTATTAGTAATTTGTATGACCGCCATTATAGAATTACCGATATGAGCCCTTAGGTGAATGTTCGTACTACATTTTACTGTTTTTCTGTGAAATCTTGTTCTATTCAGTATATAATACAATTTTTTAATTATTGTATTATGCTAAATTTTATTCTTTTGCCGATTGCCGTATAAGTTCTGCCTAACACTTCGTTTATATTTAAATCGAAAAATCTTGCTGTCCAATCCAACTAGTTATATTTTTATATTAAAGTATGTATTCCATAACGCATCTTGTGGGATAAAGAGCTGCGTTATTTTGTAGGAATATAAGCTTATCAATAAATTATTATCATCGTTCTAATTTGGTTTCTTCTCGTTACCCAATTTCGGCCAAATCATAGTATTTCCACCATCCACTTGTCGAATCAAATTTCTTTCTAAAATTCAAATAAAAGACACTATTACGGTGTGTTTTTTATTTATTAAACTAGCTGACCCGGCAGACGTTGTTCTGCCACAGATTCTGAATAATAATCATTTATTTAGAAATGTAATCACAATGATTATATAAAAGGATTTTATTAATACGAAATTTTTTGTTTTTTGTTTGGCGCTTAACAAAAGGACTTCATCTGAATAAACCAAAAAACCGCAATAAATATAATACAATAAAAAAGTTGTAACGTAAGACTAATTCTTTATTTAAAAAATGAAAAGCTCCTGCACCATGGAGGATTTGTCCTGGAATCTGTAAATAAAAATTTTTGTAAATCTGTAAATCGAAAGTTAATATATTTGGATAGAAAACAATATCGCATCACGTGCAAGGTATGTAGTTTAAAAACAAAACAAAATTTGGTTTCTATACTTGGAATGAGAACATCCTCACCTTTGAACTTTCCCATTATTATAGTCGCTTCAATGACATTCTTCATAAGATTTTTAACAGAAAGCCTTATTCCATTACAGAGTTTCGGCTGGTTCAAATTGCGTAACATGATGATTACGGAGCCAACCTTGAGCTGAAAATTGTGCGGCTGCATTCTTGGCAAATCCAAGGAATTCAGAAACTCGACCGGATAATTGACCACTTCATCCGGATCGGTAATTGAATCAATGGATTGAAACAAATGTAGTTGTCCAGCAATTTGACTTTGAATTTTTATATTCAAATCGGCCACGTCCTTATTTCGCACTTCGGTTGGTTTCTGAGAAAACAAATCATAAATGTAGGCATTTTTCTCCATTTATCGAGTTATATCTTAAAAACTGTTGATTTTACGAGAAAAGTCAAGGACACAAAAAATGTGTGTTTTGGTCCAATTAAGGCTCTATAATTTTTTCAGATTTTTCCCCCGAAATTTAGATTTTTAAAACAAAAGATTGTTCATAACTATTAAACCACTCATCAAAAAATAAAGTGTATATAGAAGTTTTTTCTCGGTATAATATAAGAAATCGAATAAAATGATTTCCAGCCACTAGAACGCTGATTGGTCGGTAAGTGAACTGAAAATAGTTGTAAACCGCTCGCCTATAATAATTAAAACATTTTGTGTTCAGTCGATAAAGGGGAGCCTTTTCTGCATATTTTTAAGTTCCGAAATTGAAGAATACTTTGTGATAAAAATCGGGTAGTGAGTTTTTGATGAATAAGCTAAGCACGAATTAGGGTCATTACACCTCATTTTTCATATTTTTCCGATGATGTCTGTATGTACCTACAGTGGCTCACAGACAAAAGCGTACAGTCCAATGTTGACAATGTAAATTGAACATTTTGAATCGATTTTAGAGCAAAATTTTATAGACATTTTTCTTGCAAATTTTATGGCCATCAATTTTGTTTATAAGTATACACTTTTATATTTCGTCGCGCCGCGCCGTTTCTGTTTTATAGCGAGTTAAACAAGACTGTAAAATTCAAAAAATATTGGCATTAGACGACAGAGAGAACGGTGCAACAAAATAAAAAAATGAATAGGAATTTTTTCTTGTAAATTTCATTCTCTACATTTTTGTTTATATACAATTTTGTTATTTTGACACACCGTTTACGAGATATAAATGACAATATTTTTTGTAAATAATAATGTAAGTTATGAAATTCTATTAAGGTTTTAATCTAACAATAACACGTAACAGTGTTATTTCTATTACGTTCAGGAAACTATTACTAGTACCATTCTAGTACCATATAATATAAAATAGAGTAACATAAATAAAGAAAGTAAGCAAGACAAAAAAAATTTGCAAAAATAATAAGTAAGTTAAAATAAACATTTTCAAAGCGTGCGGTCAAGAAATCGAGATAAAAAAGTCTAAAATGAATAGTAATAATTAAAAATATATAATTTTTTTGAATTATGTAATATAAATTATTATATTACTCTTTTTACGTAATTATATACTTAAATATTTATAATTATTAGATAATTTTAAACACATATTTATTGTATACCAATATTATGTATAATTTATAAATTTTTTCGTTTGCAGTATTTTATTTGCTATAAGATAAAATTATTATACCAGTTTTAAAAAGATCAACTTATTTGCATACAAAAAATAGATACATTTTATGTATTTCTGCTTATGTAATATTTTCTTTCCAATAAAATTTAAATTAAATATACATTTTTTACTTCTAGAGGAAGGTTACCTAAAATATCGGGATACTAGGAAATGATATCTGAAACCGGTGGACATTGCTGTTGGATCATTTATCTGTCAAATGTAAATCTAGGCTTTTTTTCCATTTGAAAATAAGTGAGAAAAGAGATTATTTTCTGAAAACTGAATATTTTTCATTTGCCTACATAGTGTGGTTAAAATGAGAAATTGTAATAAGTAAATTGGGATAGGTATCTATTTAACATAAAGAAAAAATCTGATTTGGCCAGCACATAACCTTCCGCCTATGACATATCAAATGTCAAACTTATATTTAATAAACAAACATAATATGAAAACGATCATGGATTACCAGTATCAAAACGTCAGTCATATGTTTACATTTTGATCATGGTGAAATTTTTAATGTGTAGCTTGCTAAAAGTAGCAAAAGAATACATTGTCATCGGGTTCTGATCTATGTTTAAAGTTTCAGGTATATGTAGTTCATCGGGAAGTTTGTTTAAAATCGATTGCAAAATTTGTACCGAACAGACAGACAAGAAAGCGAGCTAATAAAAACGTTTTAAAAATTAAACGAGTTAATCCTTAATCGCTAACGTCAAATAATTGTCACACTATAACTTCTGTGCAGTCTCAGTGACCGCGCTTTGTTTATTTCGTAAATCACGTTTAACTTAATTTTTTGTTTTTTTTTGCAACAGAGTTTTAATTGGTATTCTAGTAAGCCAGAAAAAATTAAAAAGTAATTAATTTTAAGATTTTATTAATCTTTAATAACACAAAAAGAATTATCGGCATATAAAAACACCTTTAATTCAAATTTGATGCGGTCTGGGATACCGCACGATAGCGATTAAGTTAAATAAACGATAATAAAATGTTATGATCTTTAATATTTCGGTACCGATTGTACCTTCATCAGAAACATAATGAATGTTTATTTAACTCGTTTAATTTTTACATAATATGAAACGATCATGGATTACCAAATATGAGTATTTTTTTTCACAAATTAACACTAGGCAACTAACAAACTTTAATTTCTTGTAGCGACTCAACTAAATAGAAAGAATAGAACCTATATTTTTTTATATTATGACATTTTTTTACTTGATAATATCACCTTGCTATCAAAAAATTAATAATAAAAATATCTATAGTAATATAAAAAGTAAAAATATGAAAAACACTATTTCACTCTTCAAGTAAACTACAACTTCCGGTTTATGAATTCCCACCAAAATCAAATGGGCTCTTACAAAATGAGTACAGATGTTAAATACCAAGTATCAAAATTTTAGGACAAACCGTATAACAGTTATCGCATACAGACATCATCGTGAAAATATGAAAAATTAGTTGTAATGTGCCTAATTCGTGCTTATCATCAAAAACACACTACCCGATTTTTAGCACGATCATACCTCCCTTGCAGGTATGTGCGAGAGGTAACGATTGTGAGAATATTCAGTCTGCTGTATTGTTTCTAAAATATTAATATTATAGTAATTAATATTGAGTTAAAAAATAAATTTTATAACGTTTGCTATAATAATTTGTAAAACTCACATTAATTAAATTATTATCATCAACCTTCACATTAAAGCCCATAATGAATATTACTTACGCATACATATTTAAAAAAATTGAAAAACATTTTAATGTGTTAAAATTATAACTCATCTAAATTTACTAATTAGAGCTAATTGAAAACCTACCGTAATGCAACATAAAATTTCAAATATACTACAACAATATTTACTAGAGCGGTTAATTATTAAGCGGTTTAGCGTTTACGTAATATATGGGTCCTTATTTATCATTTAGTACTATTTAATACATACTAATAATTGAATAGTATTGTTTAAAAATAGCATAATAATGTTACAGATGATATAATTTATTGGCTAGTAAATTTTATCTTCGATAATTTATGTTAATGTCAATCAAGATAAAATTTGTTTTCATTGTTCTTTTAATACAATAATATAGTGACTAAAGTGTCAAATTCTAATACTTGGAAATATTTACAAAATTACATTGGACAAGACCAGAATGCTTAAAACTTATTAATTTTCAATAATTATAACATATATTTGTTATTAAATTAAAATTTCACTTATAACTTAGTACCTACATATATAATTATAATACTATAAAATCTTTTATCTTGCAAAATATAATGCAATAAAAAATAATAATTGAACAAGTTAATTAAACATTAATAAAATTTAATATTTTTTTGATCAATAACAAATAAATTTCTGAGAAAAGCGATATGCTTCGCTGAAAGTTCAAAAAAAAATTGAATTTTATTAATGTTTAATTAACTTGTTCAATTATTAATTTTATATTGTATAACATGTAATTTATTATTTTAGGTACCTACGTAATTTAAAAACGATATAATACATATTTTGAAGGAAAAGTAATTCATTAGTAGATAGATCGAGATATACAATATAGTTCTTTAAACTTGGTACTTATACGGTCTCTGCCTAAAATATTAACCGCCCTTCTATTTTCTTAAAGATAATTTTTAAAAACTCTACAATTTTTTCAGAAAAAATATAAAATTAGGGCTAGATAATAAAAAAAAAAACATTTATCGGTTGTATAAAATATAAAAAATATAAATTCATAAATATTTAGTGATTCCACCCTTAGCGGCGATAAATTTTAATCTTTTTCCGCACTTCAATTTGTACACAGTTGCATATCTAAATTATACACTATGCATTACAGGAGACTTCAGATAATTTCTATTGGATTTAGGTTTGGAAATTTCTAGGGCAATCCAACGCGGAGGTATTTTTAAAATATTTTTAAATACATTTGGCAGTATGGCATGGTGCACCATCTTACATAAAATAGTAAGAACCATTGGATAAACCTTTAGCATCGATATGTGGAAGCAGAAACTTTTTATATTTGTCCTGTCGCATAATTCAATCGACGAAATTAATTTCATGGATAAAAAACCATAACAGATTTGGGATGTTTTTATGTTTTTGCCTCTGCTTTATATTTTTCATATGAACACCTACGAACAAAATTCTTTGATTTGGTCACGAACTGAACCGTTGATTGGTCGCTAAAAAATGCCTAACAATTAAAGAACAATAAATTAATAAATATTTATTTCTTCTTCAAAGTGTCGATGAAGATGGATGTTCTAGGGAACGCTTGGTGCATGTAATAGTTGCCCAAGATAAAACCGTACTAGAGATTATAGAAAGTCTTAGAAATATGAATATCGACATCAAAAGGTTAGCATTTAAATCTTATGATTTTGCGACTTCAATGTCAGGACAGTTTAATGGCACACAAAAACATATTTCGAATTTAGTGAGACACATGCACCTTATGTTGATTGTAAATCTCATCTAACAAACACTACTGTTGAACATACCTTGTGATTAAAAAGTACCCGGAATTTGTCAATAAAACGAAAACGGTTCAATTATTCATAGATATTTATTTTATTCCCTTAAAAGTAATCATCATTGCAAACAATACTCATATTTCAACGCTTCTTCCAATCTTTAAAATACTCTTCATAGGTCGATTTTGGAATCGCTTTCGGCTCCTTCTGCGAATCCTTCTTTATCGCTTGCCACTCTCTCCACAACCCCCCCATGCATTTCCGCAAGATACTTTTTGGATTTTATTCTTCAGGAAGCCTCAGAGCATCTTTTCGGAAAGTTACAAGGAAATGGGACTTGGTTTGCTAAACTGCAATTTTGCCTTTCAAGCTGCATTTGAAATGTGCAATTGAACACTTGCCTGATAGAGGCGTAAAAAATATATTCCAACTTTCTAATGACAAAATAATTAAAATCAAAACTACTTTATAATTCAAAAATCTTTCAAAAACTCAAAAACAAAGGAAAAATTAAATCTACACAGTAAATAAGTTAATTATCTTGACTTATTGCTCGAAATGTCTAATTCAGATTACAGTAATGCCAAACGAATTCTTCGTTCATAAAACTATGCTAAACGAATTCTTATGGTTTGTATAACGTTAGATTTTAATGGCACACTTCTTTATGAACCCTATCTTATTTAAAACAAAAGTATTGTCAAATCTTTTGGAATTTACGGATTTAAATGGAGTTGATGTCATAACTTGTAAAAGCTTTTTATTTTCAGTCTCCTGGAAGCTTATCGCCCTATCTAGTTAAACATTTTCTAGTTTATTTTCAAATCTTTCACAAATACTTTCAATTTTCCCTACATTTTGATTTCGTAAGTTTTCCAATTCAGATTTATGTTCTATCATGATTCTATCCATAATTTTTTTCATTTCAACCAATATTCCACAATATTAAGGTAGCTGAAAGTTCGCTTGACCTTTTAATTATATTTATATTGCAGAAGAATCCGTTTAAACGTATAAAAATCATTCAATATCAACTTATTATATTAATATCTAATGTAATAATAATAATAATAATACTATTTTATGTCCCAAGGTACCACTTACAAACGTTTGCATTTTTATTAAATAATAGAATTGGCGAATTGAGGATTGCTCCCCCCTCAAAAAAGTTGGTTGGAACTGATATCAACAATTATTATTATTAGCAAAAAATTTGCTTATAATGTTATTAAACGCAATACAAACTAAATAAAGCTGTGAAGCAAATACATACTGAATTGTAAAATAGTTGAAGTAAGCAGGAGAATAACCGACTTGGTTAGTAAAATTGCTTAGTTATTGCCGATCAGGTTCACGATAAACTTATAGGTTTATCCGAACTCAGACTATCCGAATCGCTTTCAAAATATCAGAAAAAAAAAATTAAGATGGAAACGTACTGCGATTTACAAATAATGATTCTGTCTATACGCCCTATTGTCCTTCCCTCCGCGAAGTTAGTGTACGCGTAGCGCGAATACCTATCACCACTATCACTGTTCGATTTAATTAGACGGTCAGTAAAGCTCTTTTCTTTAGTTTTTTCTCCCATTTTCAACATACATACACACAATAATTAATTATAATAGACCCTTTTCTCGGAAAAATTCAATTATCCGAATGGGGTCCGGTCCCAAATGATTCGGATAAATGGAGTTTACTGTTTGTAAAATTTGTATTTAATTCGAACGAATCTGCTGCCTTCTTTAGCAGACAGCAAGTATATTGTATGGTATACCTACATTATTTTGCTATTTTAAATATAGATATGTCCTAATGGTTTTATTTGACTTTTTAGGTATTCGGTATTCATTAGATGTGTGTCGAGATGAAGTTAAAGCTTTGGCCGCATTAATGACATTTAAATGCGCTTGCGTAGATGTGCCATTTGGAGGTGGAAAAGCTGGTATTCAAATTGATCCAAAAACTTACAGTGACAATGAATTGGAAAAGATTACGCGTCGTTTTTGCCTTGAATTAGCCAAAAAAGGATTTATTGGTAAGTTTTATTTTAAACATTAATATTCATTAATCGATAATACGTTGTTTGGGTAGTGAAACTCGATATTAACCATTTTAGTATTTTAGAAAAACTCAAAAATATACTCACAGTATATTTAAAACTAAAATCCGCAAAGTTTTCATAAATGAATACTATAATATTATCATTTGGCTATGAACTGACTTTATCGCCTAAGGATGATATAGTAGATATTGTGAAAACGTTTGTCTAATAATTTGTGTTTTTGCAACCACACAAAAAAAATTTTTTTCGATGTATTCAAAATGAAAGTATAAAACACTCGAGTAGTATAAAAACCGGTCCATTTGACCGACAGTTAATTGACTCACAATAACTGCGAATAGGTAGTTCAGTGCCGGTGGCCAGATTTTTATTACGAGGGGGAGGAAGGATGCTTAGAACCAGTGACGGACTGGGAAGAAATACCGGCCCCGGCATTCAGATTATACCGGTCCACGATCATGGGGTAGAAAATCAATAATTTTATTAAATTTATCGTAAATAATAATGCACGTTCGGCCGCTCACTGGCCCACTCTTCTAACTTTTGCCAGAACTGCCAGATGGCCAATCCGAGCCTGCTTAGAACAATAATTACTAATAGATCATTTCCATTTCCCACTCCAAGATGTTCGTTTGGAAGGTTTATGTCAAATCTAAAGTGCAGAGGGATCTGGCCTTCTCTCAGTTCCACCATCTGTTCCGAAAACTGCAAAAAAGCGGCCTTCCAATAGTGGAGGTAACCTCAATTCACGGGGTGTGGTCTTTGGCTCTAAGCTCTCTGACAACTCGCTGATTCTCTATGACCCCCTTGTAAAATTTCATGTCTCTAAGTTGAGCCTCATTACTACTCCCGAACAGGTTACTGGTTACTGGACTTTATCTAAGGTCTGGTTTGATCGGTGATTATGAATCTTTCAGGTGCTTTAGAGCCCTAGTTAAGCTACAGACTGCTGAATGCTATCGGGATTAACTTTCTCATTCTGCAAACGCTATCTGTTCCAATCCCTCGTATTTCTGGAATTTTGTGAAAGGTAAAAAGGGTGACGCTGCAATTTAATGGTGACGAGTATACCGATCCTCTCACGATTGGTAACGCTTTTGCCGACTATTACCGATCGGTTTATATTGATTCCGAAGCTACTTTTTCTTCAGAGTGCAACGACATCAATCCATCTCTTTTAATCCACATTCTGACCTTCACAATTGCGGATATTATTGCAGCTCTGCAACGTTCAAAAAATAAACTTACCAGTGGTGTGGATGGTATACCTGCCTTTATACTGAAGGATTGCGCTTTGACTTTTGCAGATCCCCTACTTCATATTTTTAACTTAATTTTCATCTCGGCCACTTTCTCACAATCTTGGAAAGTTGCAATTATAATTATTTCAAAGGTGATGGATCCGAGATTTGCCGTAGTTGCGCTTGTCAAAACGGCTCGGAACGCCCGACCGGAGGGAGGGATGTAGGGCGTAGTTGAAAACATGCGCCGAAAGGCACAGAACTCGAAGAATGACGAAATTCGAATGCTACAATTTGAGATTTGTCAATGTCAGGGGCAGTGAGAACCTCCTGTGCTAAATTAAACAATAATTGGAGCGCGAATGCGCTCGATAATGCAGGGACTCGATCGTAGTAGATTTGACGAGTGCATGTAGTGGAATGAAGCACGTTCTCTCGCCGCTTAGCGTAGCGTAGCGTAGCGGAGTGACAATGCGAAGCATTTGGTGCCGTAGGCACCTTAATCTTCTTCATCTGATGTCTGCAGTTTTGGCAATGAGGTTAAGAAAACAAATAAAATACGCTGACGCGGTTTCCCACGTTGATCTCTGAGGCTTGGTAACAAAAATTGGAAATATATTTTCCCCGTCTGGATGTTTGTAGACGCTGTAGCAGTGGAAAGATGGTGTTGAACGTGTATGCGGCGGTCGTGTTGGTGTGGCGTGAAGGCTGTGATGGGTGTTTAGCGGTGAATATCCTTCTGACATCTTGTAGAAGTTGTGGTAGCAAAAAAGAAGTTACGTAATCGATCGCCGCTTAAATCCGGATCGCTAGACCCAAGCACCACACACGTGCCGTCAACAGAATGCTTTAGTAATGCAAGCATGAACGTAAACTTGTATTTACATTAAAAAAATCGATTTTTAAAATTAAATTGTGAAGTAACCATTGGGCCGATTTTATTTATCCTCGCCTCATGAGAAAGCTTAAAAGTTGCTCTTTCACAATATTTAATGGTTTTCTGTGGTACTTTTGAAGGAAAGAAGCGTAGAAGTTGGACGGTAACCCAGGTCTCAAAATGTAAGGTAGTTTCTTTCAGCAAGAAAAATATCTTGATTAATTTTCAATATTCTTGTGAAACCATTTTTTTGGAGAGATGCGATTCTTTCAGGGACCTAGGTGTCACCTTCGATTCGCGACTAGCCTTCAACGAAACATTGGTGTTACCTTGGTTTTTCTTTGTCTAAAACTTATTTTCTAAAGCTTTGTTCGTTCAAGGTTGCAATATGATCTGGTACCCGATACTTTGTAACAATTATTTTGTACCATTTGGCATATTAGAGTAAAAATTTTGATTTCGAGTAATTCTCCCTTCCAAAAAGTTCTCGGGATAAGCGCGACGATTTTGCGCATACGGTGAAGAAGCAGATTTCACTTTCTGTCGATTCGATGTTGTGTTAATGCCTTGTACACACAGGCGCGCAAAGTAACAAACCGAACGGATATGACGTCATTTCGACAAGCATATTGCCGAATTTGCAACATAAGTCTGCAACAAATTTCAGCGAACACTCAAAAAGACCTCTCCCCTCTTTGGTATACCAATGAGCTTTTTTTCTTTTTTAGGTTTTTCGCTTCATAATTCACTAAATGCATGAATAGGTGCCCACAGACGGACACTTTAGATAGTGTGTAACACTTTTGAAAGCGACACTATTGAGTGTGGCGTTCAAAAGCGTCGAAAAAATTGAAATTTTTTTTCGATTACCATACCTCCAATTTTTTGATTGATTGGAGGTAAAAGTGTCCGTCTGTGGGCACCTAATTCGCGATTCACTAAATGACCAATATTTTGCGCTTTAAATATCAAAGACGATTGTTTATCGCAATCATATTATTTTATCACAATAAACCGGAA
The DNA here is from genome assembly GCA_963170105.1 of Cantharis lateralis. Lineage (NCBI taxonomy): Eukaryota > Metazoa > Arthropoda > Insecta > Coleoptera > Cantharidae > Cantharis > Cantharis lateralis. Next base: position 21,207,500 of record OY720629.1, read on the forward strand.
CTTTATTTTTCAGAAATCGCCTAAATTGCGGTTTGGGGTTTCTGAAAACAATTGAGCGCAAATTATCTTCAAAAGTCGCCCAATTTGCGATAAATCACCTAATTTGACAACACTTGTGGGAAGTGGAAATGACCTATTAACTAATGATTTAGAAGAACCTATTTTACTTTTCAAACCCACAAGATATTGAATTATCAGCTTTTTTTTTTTTAATCCGATGTTCTTAATATAATGCCGGCTTTATTTGAAATTTTTCCTATATTCTGTATTCATATGTATAATTTTAAAGTTCAACAAGAAGTTGTAGCTATACTAAGAACTACGGTCATCCGAGTTCCACCTTGTTATTTTGTTATAAAGCCTTTAGAAGTTACTTATGCCCATGCCTATAGTCGATACTTCACCCGATCTCGAGTCCGACTTAAGTACGAAATCAACCAATGAAAATAAACAATTTAGTACTTAAGTCGTTATCAAGTTTTGCTCCAGCCAAGCATCGACTATAGGTACAGTACAGGCATTATAAATGTATAGAAGAAGAAGACTGCCATCGACAAGTAAACAAAATAAATTATTACTTGAGGGACATTTTAGTTCTAAAAGTACCTATGAGTGCCATTTTTGGGTTTTGTAAAGTATTCTACTTATACTGATATGGTTAATATTTGATTTTTACTTTTTGAATTTTTTGTTTCTATGCTGTGTACGCATTATTGATTTTTTTAGGCCCTGGTATCGATGTACCTGCACCTGATGTGGGAACAGGGGAACGAGAAATGTCATGGATAGCCGATACTTTTGCAAGAACTGTTGGTTATACTGATATCAATGCTCACGCTTGTGTTACTGGTAAACCCGTTAATCAACGCGGTATTCATGGCCGTGTATCGGCTACAGGTCGAGGTGTTTTTCATGGAGTAGATAATTTTATAAACGAAGCAACTTTTATGAATATGATTGACTTAACTCCTGGTTGGGCGGGAAAAACTTACATTATTCAAGGTTTTGGTAATGTGGGTTTACATACAATGAGATATTTTCATCGTACAGGTGCAAAATGTATTGGAATTGTAGAATATGATGGCTCTATATTCAATCCAAATGGCATTGATCCTAAGGTACATTAGTAAAATATATAAATAATACAAATTACAGGTTGGGCCATCAAGTTTTGCACTTTTGTAGTCGTGCTAGCGGTGTTACCGAACGGCGAAGTGGAGCAAGGCCACGCGTACGCGGTTTCTCGCTTTTTGGAAAATTTTTGGAAAAAATAACGCGCCTTTTGTGTAAAGCATTTTTACAAGAATAATGATTCTTACGTCGCTACACGGCGCATATTTCGTTCGCGTTACTAATTACACAGAATTAATCAGTGCCCAAGTGGTAATTTATAATTAAATCCTGGGTTAAAAACTTTGAAAAAACCAACACGACTGTCAACATGCAAGCGTTCAGATGCTTTGGTGATACCCAGAACAACCTTACGCTGAATAATGAAATTGGACTTGAAACTGCATCTTTATAAAATACAGTTAGGGCCAATTTTATAATGAATTTTTTCTATTTTGCGTCTAAAACAAAGACATTTCGAAATCCACGGTTGCCTATCGAAATGGACAATATTTCCATACGCAATTTTTTGTTTTACGATGTTAAACACATTGCAAAGTGATTGAGCTTATAATAAAATGTAAAAAGAAATTATTTTAACTTAAAAATTTGTATTTATTGCAATTTCAGATTGCATACGTCAGATGTCAAAATTGCTCCGCCCGTTGCAGGTGTACAGCTACCAACCGTCGCGTCGCAAAAATAAACAAAAATTTCAAATTTACTATTATTTACTAAAATGCATTTTTTAATTTTAGAATGTAAAAAGCGCAAAATAGAAAACAATAGTAGATATATATAAAAAAAAACGTTTCATAAGCCGTTTTATCGCACTTATCGTTTTCTAAACAGAATACGTGCGATGAAATCGTCTCTTATGAAACTAGTTTCCTAATATACTATTAAAGGAAGTGTTAATTTTTATTATAAAGTTGGAGTTCAGTGCAAGAGTTAAAACCAAATGATTTCATTTTGAGAAAATTATTCGTTAAAACAATGTTTGAGCAATTCAACAACTTCAATAACATTTTCTTCACGGATGAAACCCATTTTCACTTACATGCACTGATTTTTTTTATGGGGTTATCTTAAAAGTCGAGTTTACGTAAATAAACCAGCAACGATACTCCAAATAAAAGAGAACATCCATCAAGAAATGGTCATCATACCCTAAGCATTTTGTCGAAAAGTTTTCGAAAATATAAGAACCAGATTTGAGTAATGCCAGCGGCGAGACGACGGTTCTTTGGACAATATTATTTTTAAGGAATGATTTTCCAATATATTTTTGTTCTTATTATTATACAAATGTATTTAAATACAAACTGTGTTTTTCTTTTTATACAAAGTGCGATGGTCCATCCTGTGTGAGGGAATAAAGTGTTTTAGCCTTTTAGAATTGAGACGCATTATAAAAATACACCATAATAATTATATTATATTATCAGAATATAATATAATATTTAGAATATAATTCGGTTAGAAATATATTTATTTCTGGATAAATACAATATTATTTAAATTCGGTTTGGTCAGCCGTTATATCGTAAAATCTATTCATAATGAAAACACTGTAAGATGTTGTCAAAAATTTTACTGCAAAACAAAACTATATTGCACAAAAACTAAATTGTATAACAATAACAATCCCGTATACATGTTTCGGCGTTTAAGCCATCTTTCAGTACGAAATGTTAAAATATTAAAATAAAATATATAATTATAAAAATAATATTTTTAATAAAAATAATTATTTATATATAATATATAAATTATAATAAAATATAAATTATAATAATATATATAATATTATAATATATTTTATTTTAATATTTTAACATTTCGTACTGAAAGATGGCTTAAACGCCGAAACATGTATACGGGATTGTTATTGTTATACAATTTAGTTTTTGTGCAACATATTTTTGTTTTACAGTAAAATTTTTGACAACATCTTACAGTGTTTTCATTACAATATTATTTTATTGAAATAAAATTATAAATTTATTTTCATATAATATAATGCAATTACAGTAAAACTCCTCTTAACGCGGGGGATATATTCCAATAAGTTCCAGTGCTAAACGAAACAGCGTTAAACAAGCTCATCTTAACACGTAAAAATGGGGATAAGTGAAACGGAATAGAGAATAAGAAAAGTTATCATTTTTCTTTGTTTTATTTTGTAACATTTATTGTTAAAAGCTTTTTTTATTAAATTAATTCTGGACTTACTTATTGCTAATATCGATTTTTAATCATAAACATTAATAAAATTAAAAAAGTTTACGTAAAAAGTTATATTTCTTGAAGGGGAGGTTCTTCCTCATTTGGTGCACTAGTTATTCTACTAATTCTTTAAGATCGTCCTTGAAACGACTTGCACGAGTTGTAACTTGCCGTAATACTTCACTACCGCGTAATACTGAAACAGCGTTAAGTGGGCCTTACTGTATTTTGTTTTCTATGAATTATGAATGAAATTTTCATTGCGAGACACAATTTATTTAACTAAAGTAAGGCTTTAAATATTATAGTAGTGTTGATAAGAAACTTGAAGGTTTTTAATTTAATATGGTGTTAATTTTTCAAGGAACTAGAAGAATATCGTTTATCTAAAGGTACTGTTGTTGGATTTCCAAAAGCTGAAGCTTACAAAGGAGAAAATCTTTTATATGAAAAGTGCGATATTCTTGTGCCAGCTGCAATTGAAAAAGTCATTAATAAAGATAATGCTGCGAAAATTAATGCCAAGGTAAGACAAAAATTTCTTGTTTTTCTTAGTAATTGAATATTAATTTACTTTAAAAAGTTTAATTAGGAATACCCATTAATATTTATTTTTAACGTTAAAAAAGTAAATGTAGAAAGTAATACTTAAATTAAATATGTATATTGAAAAATATTTTGTTTTGTTTAGATTATCGCGGAAGCAGCTAATGGACCAACAACACCAGCTGCAGATCTAATTTTACTTGATCGCAAAATTTTAGTTATTCCTGATTTATATGTTAACGCTGGTGGTGTGACAGTATCATTCTTTGAATGGCTGAAAAATTTAAATCACGTTTCATATGGAAGATTGACTTTTAAATATGAACGTGAATCAAATTATCAACTTTTGGGTAAATTTTATTTTATTTTTACTTTAATTACTAATTCACCAGACATTCGACAACCACTGCGGTAAGCTTTACAGAAATATGTGTGAAAAAAGGAAGCTTTTATCAACTTGAAAATCGATTGTTTGAAAATTTGACTGAACCCTAGGAAGCATTATAGTATACCCACTAGTCACTTGCTAGCGGATCGGAATAGAATTGATTTATTTATGAATTTTATAATTACTTATTTATTTCTTAAACTTCTGTTCCTGGGTGTGTATAATATTCATTTATATATTTTAAAGTTTCTATTTATACATCGGGTGGAAACAAGAATAATAATGAAAGGAAACTTGTCTAATATTCCAAAATTTGACCTCGCTAATGATTGATGAATTTTATAAAAAGGAGTATCAAACTTGGTATAAATTTACACTTGAGTAATAGTTTGTTTAAGTGATGAAATTAAATTTACAAAATTAATCTACTTAAAATAAGTAATACAGTAGTAAAGTAGTACAGTTTTTTATTATAATCTAAATAAAAATTAGTTGAGGTATAGGTCTATTGAAACGATTTAATTGTCCGACGTCAATGACAATGGGTCTATAAAATAGCCCTAAACGCCGGACAATTAAATTGTTTAAATAGATATATACTTGTACTTAACTAATTTTTATTTTTTTAAAAGCTATTTTAATTAGCCATTTATTGGGAAATGCAAAGCATGGTCCATACTTCAAATGAGACTGAATATCAAATTTGAAATACGAAACAATTGAATTTAATCAAATGTTTGTATCATGTCGCCTGTTAATTTTTCATAAATAAAAGAAACATAGAAATTATAAAAATTGAACAAGAAACTATTCTTGAATTCGAATTTTCTTATTTTAGCATCTGTGCAAGAATCTTTGGAACGTCGTTTTGGTAGTGCAGGAGGTCGCATAAATGTTACACCTTCAGAAGCATTTCAAAAGAGAATTTCTGGTGCTTCAGAAAAGGATATAGTTCATTCTGGGCTTGATTTTACAATGGAACGCTCTGCTAGGGTAACGTTTAAATAAATTGTTTATAATACATACAACTTTACTTTCTGTATTTTGTATAGGCAATTATGAAAACTTCGACAAAATTCAACCTGGGATTAGATTTACGAACCGCTGCATATATAAATTCGATTGAAAAAATATTTATCTCGTATGCTGAAGCTGGTCTTACATTTTAATTCTATGTATTTACTTATGGAAAAGTGTCATGTATCTTTTATGAAAAGCAGATGAGATATTTTGTATTAATAACATAATGTTACTATCAAAATTATTTCACCTACTTTAGATATGATGTAGAGTACCTATATTAAGCAGTATTTGCATTAGAATTGTTAAATAATAACTATTTTTATTTTTCACAATTTAAAAAATAAATTTTACTAATTATAATTATTAGTAATTATTGTAATTATTATATTATGTGTAATACTATATGGATATTTTAAATACTCGAGTATTCAGCAAATTTCATGTCATAATAATTATGACTATAATAATTAATCGCTTTAATAATAAACAATTACGTAACAATTCTTTCACATATATTTTTAACCCTTATCCATTCATCCCTTGATTTATTTACTATATTTTTTATATAATAATGAAGTATAAATAAATAACAAATTACCTATGCCATAATGTTAATGCTACCATTTTTTAATATAATACTATGTCTGGTTGGAAGAAAATCATTATAAATTTTAAATAAAGTGTTTGCGATTTTTATTTATTATTAATTGAATTGCCAAGAGCAGAAAGCAGAGTATTACCGTATTACTAAATTAACGAGTTACGAGCACGAGCTGCTCGCCTGGAACTTCGGGAATGCCACTAGCTCAAGTCGAGAATGGTCGTAGGTCGCTAAAAAAAATAAAATCCTGAGTCCAAGCCTAAATTGAAAAAAAAATAGTCCAATATGGGAAGGGGTTACAAAATTGAGAGGGCGCCACTCGAGCTAATGTATTAATCCATTGAATATTAATCAAAGACCTACACTATATAAAATTCCCCAGTGGTCAGTGGCGTGCCCACGTGGGAGCTAGAGGGAGCTCGAGCTTCACCCGCCCTTGTCCATGGTGCCGTCGTAGCGCCCCAAGCAAAACACTTTATAAAAAGGGAGCCGGTAGTAATCTACGGTTTCAGATTTCAACAAATTTTTTTGAAAAAGAGGTAGTAAATAGACTATAGCATAAATAAAAAAATATAAAATTTGCTAAAAATCCGGTAGTTTTTCAAAATTTTCATAAATATTTTCACCTAGTGATTCGCTACACACTGCAGGTTGGAGGAAGAGCCTGTGAGTAAACAAACGTCAATTTTTTTTCGAATTACTTAAAAACAGTGTATTTTAGAGCGGCCCGATCCTCGCTAGGGCTCTCCGAGTTGTTTTGACAGGCACTGAACTCGCTAAAAACATGCCCGAAGTGTGACCAATTCATGATTAATTCGGCCATAATTAACCGAATACAATCTAAAATAACCAGGGGGGGCATGTTAGTACGAGCACGGCTACAGCGTACTGTAATTAGGTGGGCTTAATTTATTCATTCAACCTCACCTCATCTGAAAGCTTAAAGTATGCTTTTACAGAATATCCATTGGTTTTCTTTCCTACTTTGAAGAGGAAAAGCCGTAACTACCAGTAAGCAAAGAAAATATTTATGAAAATTTTTTAAAACTACCTGGTTTTTCGCAGATTTTATATATTTTTTGTATACCGACTATAGCCTATTTACTAGCACATTTTCAAAATAATTTGTCGAAATCTGCCGCCGTAAGATTTAAGATAGAATAAGGACTACCGATCTCAAAAAATGTTTAAGTTGGAGCTCATAATGTAGGTACATATTTGCAGGGCCGGCGTTACCATGTGCGAACGGTGCCTTTGCACAGGGTGGCAGAATTCTGGACAGGCAAATTTTCGTTTTTTCGCATGTGGAATTTTTATTAAATGTCGATATAAATAGTAATTATATTATATTAGTGAATAAATTATATTACTAGGATTAATTCGTAACATGTGAAATTATATAATGAAATATCTAAATGATGTACCTATATGTTATATTATTATTATTATTATTATTTATTTATTAACTATACAATAACAACTATATTCCTATACAGCAAAAAGATACACACAATATTAAGTACAGTTAAATGGAATGCAACTCAGATTGGTCAGAATCCTGCCATCTGTTCCACCGCACATCCCGAAGATCGTATGTACATCGCCACCCGAACTGCCATTGTTCATCCCAGAACTATACTGAATTATATTAAACAATAAAATTGAATTTCTTTTTCAATTTCATTCCATTGATTTTTAACTTTGCTAGCTCTTTTATAATTATTCTACAAGGTTTATCTGACGAGTACCAAAGAACGAAACACGTTTGATCAAAAGTGTCATAAACTATCATTCATTGTATTTTTAATATTACGTAAGTTAAAATTCAATTTTATTCAATTTTTGCAGTTTAATATAACATGTACATCATTTAGATATTTCATTATAAATTATATTACTTATTACCAGTTTCCCCTTTTAAAAAAATTCGCATGCGGCGGCGAGCGTTTACCGTTATCTTGCCCGTTAAAAGCGGCATAGTCTTAAACTTGAACAGGGCAGAAATTGACTAGCGCCGGCTCTACATATTTGCGCCGCTAAGAATATTTTGCCCCTTCCACCCCAAAAGTCACGGCACGCCACTGGTAATGGTATAACTTTCAACTAGTTTTTTGAACAGCGATGTACACGGATGTACAATTACCTTCTCGTTGTGTAAAATTCAACATTGTAGTAAAATTACTGGATAAAATTACACTTAGTTGAAGAAAATTAACCTGCAATTTTACATAAGAAAAAACATTTATCTACGAAAATTTACACAATCGAGGTTTAAAATTAGAAGGCAAATTTAACTTTTTTAGGCAAATTTACATTGTATTTTTAACCTAATGTGTGTTTTGTATGAAATTCGCAAAATTTGATTCTTAGAATATCTTCTGCCCTACGACCATTAGGAAGGGCAAGCTTTAAATTTAAAATAATTAATATAAATTTCTTCAACCCATTCTAAACTTACCACAATCTTTCATATGAGTGATTTTTCATCCAAACGCGGATACAACGGGGGGGTATTGGGGGTAACTACTCCCCCCCATGAATCTCCGAAAAGAATTTTTCACAACATTTTCCATTTTCATATTTTTTGAATTCTCCTAATTTTGTTTATAAGACATTTTTTGCAATAGCGGGGGTAAAGTACTCACTTTAGACCCTGATTTGTGGGTGTAAAGTGGTACTTTTTTGCACTAGGGCAAAAAAGAAGTTACTGCCGGTTAAAAAAGAAGTTACTGCCGGGCAAAAAAGAAGTCACCAGATTTTATTATCAATTTAATTCTCATTTTTTTGTAACATTTATATTTATGTTAACTTGACCGTAATTTGTGATTCCAATATTAGTGCAACTTACAGTGAAATAAATTGGTAAATAAATAAAAAGCACTTACTTTAGCTACAAAAAAATTCTCACAAGGCGCCTTTTTTAAAAATTTGACCACGTGGTCAGAGGTTACGACGCGCGATTTTTTCAGAACATATCCTTCGTTTTTCCGCTTCATAAAAGCGGATAACTTGTGGAAATTGCCGATGTCAATCTTATTTTCTAATTTGGTGACCGCCTTGATCATAGAATACTGCGACCACATGGTCAACGACTTCAACGTTTTAGCCTTTTGACACGTCTTATTCCTTCAAAGGCATAAATGTAACTGAACCATTCTAGTACCTTTTAGTGAAAAAATTCTGGTTGGCAATAATAATATAACCAACTATGCTTCATTTCCTTTGGTACTATCAACCACGTGCTTTATTGAACAAATTTTAATTAAAATTTCGTAATTATTGTCGAAGTAAGTACTTTACCTCCCGCAATTGCAAAAAACAGTATATGCACCTCGGGAATAAAGTGAATTTTTTGGCCTGAGGATAATTTTTGCCCTCGGCTACGCCTCGTGCAAACAAACCTTTACCCTCATGCCAAAAAAGGATCACTTTATTCCCTTGGTGCATAATGTACTATTATACCCCTTCCATGGTTATTGGCTGGATCCACTCTTGTTTTCATCCATCAGTCTTAACCAAATTAATAATAAATTTTGTATTAAATATAATTTAAATTGATAAAAACAAATTAACAAGAAGAACTGATATAAACAAAACTAATATTAAGAACAACCAAAGAACAACAGCTAATCTAAGAATAACACAACTAAAAATCTCATAATTTATTCAAAAATGAAATAATTTTATCTTTTGAAGATTTGTTATTTTTAAACCCTTGATTAGGGTAAATTTTCAAAAAGTTTTTTTATGTCATTTCCATTGTATTTCTGCATTCGTTTGGATATTCTATAAATTTAAATTGTAGTTCAAGGCGAAAAATTCTTTTATTGCTTCTGTCCCACGCTTCTGTCCTTCGTCTAGAATCTAGATGTTAGTAGAATTTATTTCCTACCATTACATGAAATTTCTTTTCTACAACAGATCCTTAAAAAAGCATTCGTAATAAAAATTAAATTCAAACTTAACCTTCCAAAAAAATTTTTCCCCATTTTATTTCATTGCTCCCTTCGAGCAATCTTCCGGTCGAAGATTGCTCCCATACCAATTTTTCCTTCCCGCGCAAATAACAAAATTTAAATAAAATAAAAATACAAAATTCTACCTTTACAAACAAAAATACGATTTTCTACAAACCAAATATTTAAAATTATTAATACAAAAAAAAATCACAACAATACTTATTTGTTAAGAGCGTATTACATTATCAAACTTTGGTTACATTTTTGTTAAACTTTGTTGTCAAATGTTTGATGAAAGTAGTGCGTGTCATACTTTCGTTCAACTTTTGAATAATCATGCGCATTGCTGCAAAGCTATTGTTATTATCGAGATCCCCACCCAAAAATTTTGTGAAAATTTTTTCTAAATTGGTTAAACTTTGTAACCAGTGTTTGACAAGAAAGTTGAACAAATAACGAATTTCCTATAAAAATTCTAATAATTAAAGAAAGATTTAAATTTAAAGCTTCCTATAAAATTCATTATGAAATCGGCTGTTAATTTAAAAAAAATCAATTTTATTTATCTACAACTGGAATATTGTGCAATTCTGGCGGCTCTAAAATGACTTATTCGATAATCCTATTAAAAGGATTATCCCGGATAAAAGAAAGAAAATTCCTATATAAAGGAAGTACAAACATAATTTGTATAACTCATTTATTTACAATCAATAAATACTTAGGAAACAAAACTCCCTAAAGTGGTGACCCCGAAAACGTGTAAAAAGACAAATAACGAAACACAAAAAGTAAAAATTGAGAACGTACGACAATCAAGCGCTGTAAGCGTGAAACAAATACCATTCTGGATCGAAGAACCAGAAATGTGGTTCTTACACCTGGAAGCGCAATTTCCAGTGGCGGGTATATCACAGGATTCAAGCAAATACTACCACGTTCTTGCAAGTCTCAACATAAACGTAATGAAAGAACTAAAAGCGTATTGACAAGTCCCCCCGCAGAAGGAAAGTACGAAAAATTAAAAACAGAAATGATAAAAAGATTCGCCATATCACAAAAAAAAAGACGATAGCACTGTTAGAGGACGAACAAATCGGTGACAGCCGAAAGCCTAGGTGGCCAGGTGATAAGTAAAGAACTAATCAAAACAATATGGACACGACGACTTCCAACACACTTACAACCATTGATGATAGCTCGTAGCCAGGGGGGGCACGTGCCCCCCCGAAATGTTCAGAAAAAAAAATTTTGAAATTAAAAAAATTTTGAATTCCGAAAATAAAATAGGTAGTATTCTATTTTAAAGTTGGAAAAAGTTCTTTTTTCCAAATATATTTGCCGTACTTTATTGTTGTTTACCTTGTCGACTTATAGGTCAACCCTATTCATCCGTTTTTAATTGAAAAGCATGGAATTAATTTAATACGAAAACCATGAACCGTAAACATAATAATAGCTGTTCTGCTGTTAAGATTAAAATATTAGCAGTGGCTTCAGCAACCGCCGAGAGAAGTTTTTCTAAATTAAATGGAATAAAAACTTATTAGAGAAATTCTACAAGTAAAGAAATGCTAAACGCTCTAGCGTTCATAAATATTCATAGGGATCAGTGGCAAATTAAAGGGGGGAGCACCGCCCTGGGCCCTGCAAGAAAAGGGGCCCGATTTACGTAAAATTATTATTAAAATTATAAGTTAAGGCTTATTTAATTCCTTTGTCGTAGCCATTGAAAGCATTTATTTGGAAACAATTTCATTGGAATTTTGTAGTTATATTATTAGTATTACAATAATGCCTTCAAAAATTTCTAACCTATAAACCCTGTTGACCTTGAAAACTCAAATTTTCGCGCCTGCGGGGCTCGTGGGGGCTTCGCCTTACTAGACCTCTTTGTTTACAACATTACAAATTCTCAGAAGGGAAGCCACCAAAAATTTTACTTTTTACAAGTGCCCCCCCCCCCAAAATGAAATCCTGGCTACGGGCCTGGCCCAAAGTGAAATATCAGTGGAAAAACTAGCAGAAATCGCTGACAAAGTAGATGAAGCAATGCCACGTCGCGTCGTCTTTACATCAAGTCGTCTTTACGTGCGCGATCACACGAGCAAAATAGAATTTTTAATTGATACCGGTGCAGATGTGTTTACCCAAAGCGATTGATAAAAAGGCACATAACACGCAGCAAGGAGAACAAGCTCTACGCGGCAAACGACACAGAAATAGTCACTTACGGATATATGACCTTAGAATTAAATTTCAACAAGAAACGCAAATTCCAGTGGCAGTTTTTAATTGCGGATGTAAACAAACCAATCATTGGCACAGACTTCCTCAACCACTTTGAGTTATTAGTAGACATCAAACATAGAAAGTTAATCGATACCGTAGCGGAAGTAGAAACAACAGGAAATAAACAAAGACGAAGTAATAACAGTGCGCACCATATCAAACAAGAACATAGATATCACACGCTCTTAAGCAAATTTCCGGCTCTAACAAATCCAAACACAGCATCAAGAAAAATTAATCATGAAACGATGCATTATATTGAAACAACACAAGGACCACCAATCAATTGCCGCCCTCGAAGACTGACAGCCGCGAAGAAAGAATTTGAAACTATGTTGGAAGCAGGCATAATACGCTCCTCAAAAAGCAGTTTGGCATCCCCGGTACACATGACAATGAAGAAGAATAACGAGTGGCGACCATGTGGCGATTACAGAGCCTTGAACGAGCGCACGATACCCGATCGTTACCCCGTACGACATATTGAAGATTTCTCACATATACTATACGGAAAGAAAATATTTTCAACCATAGACTTGGTAAAAGCGTTTAATCAAATCCCAGTGCATCCCAACAATATACCAAAGACAGCCATAACAACACCATTTGGATTATACGAATTTCTATACATGGGTTTCGGTTTTAAAAACGCTGGGCAGACATTTCAAAGATTCATTGATGAAATTGAAACGAAAATTGAACTTTCCCCTGCGGGCGAGCCCAACTCTCTTCTCACGCTGGAAAACCAGCTTTTTTTGTGAGAAAACCCAACGATGGTAAAAACTAGCTGTATCTGGCGGAAGCCAGGGCGTGATTCTACTGCGGATCCTGCAACTAGATAGCTCCACAAAAAGAAAACATCACGTAATATAAAAAGTATTTAATTCTCCAAATACAAGGGAGATCCAAAAATGTAGTACAAAAATAATGTTGTCGCACAGTATTGCTATCGCAGTGATGTTAAAACGACTCAAACAGAAGTTCCTGTGCACTGATGTCGAAAGGTGTAAAGACAAAAACAATCGTCCAATATGACGACAAAAAAAATTACATTGCGTTCAAACGTAACCCGTGGGATAAAAAGTAAAAATAGAGCACTTACCCAGCAGCTACAAGCAAATTTACAAAAATGGACCTTATACAGAGGTACTACTTTCCGCCCACCGGGTTTTTGCAGTAAAAATAACAAACACTTCCACACTTCTCGGCTCCGGCACCCGAACAATTGGAGTATGATGAAGCAAAAAACGGGAATTCTCCAAAAATTGTTGCGGCTCTCCTCATCCACGGAAACTTCAGCAGTCCTCGAATCGAGACAAATAAAAGAATAATATGGATGGATAGAATTATCAAAAAATTAATGACGTTAAATGCGACTCCAACAGATGGTCATAGAATGCCACTTACAACAAAAGGAATCGGAATAAGGTGCTTCCTACTAAAAGAGCAAAAATCAAAATCTACCGCAACAAATAAACGGGAGCTTACCCAAAAAAATCACGACGAGATTAAGCAAAAAAATAAAACGAAAAATCGTTTGGTAAAAGTAAAAATTCACCTATTAACACGTTTCAAAACCTATCGCTTTTGCCCAGTGTTCTCTATCTTGCAACCGATAAACACAAAATAGACAGGGCCTGTAATGTATCTCCCTTTTTTGTTTTGTCTCGTTAAGTAAAAATTATTTTCCGCGGCTAAGTAAACTCTAAAAATCACTCAGGTCGTGGTTTGACTAATAAAAGAACAGATCAAAACAAGGATTACATACAATAAATTTATGAAACAAAGTGTTTATTAAACTAATAACACAAAAAAATTAACATAGAGGAATTAAAAATAGAAATGCAAATTACTAAACAATAAAACTTAAAATTACCCCAATACAAAACACTGGTGTCCTGAGTAAGTAGTCAACCGCAATATTAGATCCGCACTTATCACACCTTTTAACTGATGAATATGGTCAGTTCCTCATGCAGATTATTTTAGTCTTTTGGTAGTTTATGTCTTGTTGAAGAATATTCTTTTGTTGTCTTAATCGTAGTTAGCGATTTTCACAGTACAACAAAATTTAATGGTTTTTTATGTTCCTATCGTAGTTAGCGAAATGGTAACAAAAATCAACCTTTCTTCTTGGGTTCTCAAACTACACTCCTTATTTTTAAAATATACGAAATCAAAATTCTTTTGTCGGCTTGACCACATTTTTAAACTTCTCAGTGTGTAACATGACGCTTTAACTTTAATTACCCCCGAAATTTGGGGTGACCACTGTAAAACTACTTATAGGATAAAATACAAACCGAGATGCTTTCAAAACAGTTCGATTTGAAAAATTAAAATTAAAATTCTTTAAAATTAATCTTCACAACTTCGGTAAATTATTTGAAACTAATAAAAAATTGAAAATTGCATTACAGTTATTCCCCTTCCATTTTGATCAAGTCTTAGAAGAAAGCTTGAGAAAAATGGAATCCAAATGAATCCTAATGAGTACGCGGCATTTTACTGAAGTTGTGCTATATCTATTTATACAATAATAATTAGAATAAAAACAGAATAAAATAATAACTAAAAAACGATTGGTCAGACCAAAATAAATTTATATTGGCAAAAGAACTAATAGGTAACTGAAATATAAACATTTCCAACAATTAAGTTGTATTCGTCCTATTATATCTAGCTATTTCCCAATCGCGATCTCGAGTTATTACCGATTGATTAAAAGTTATGTCACGATTATGAATATTTTCATCCAAATCACTTACTCGTACTGAACTTGAACGATGATTTTCTCCGTTATAACCGCGTAGAATTACATCGTCAAAATCTTTTACCATTTGTAAAAATTCATCAATGGTTTCGATTCGAGCCGATACCAAATATTTTTCCACCTCAGGTGAAAAATGTTTTGACACCGCCCTAATAAAACTTTCGTCTGGCAAATGAGGTATCAAGTATTGCGTATGGTTGATCCAACCCCACACATGATGCGTCATTGTACCTTGGTTAGCTTTGTAAATTCGTGGCTCGTAAATTTTTAAACGAACTTTATTTTGAATTTTTTGTGACCAAAACTCTTCCTTAAATGCGGATTTGAAATCTTCATAATTCCCCCATTCCCCGGAATGTCTCTCGGCCCAAATTTTTGAATCCCCCTCTAAGCATTCAATGCTTGATTGTACCTTTAACCCTTCCGATATGTTCAATCGCGATAAATAAACATCTAATGTTTTTAAAAATTGTGCAGGGTGTCCACCCTTCCTTTTATTATCAAAACTAGGAGCTTTTCTACCTAGTTCCGCATAAATAAATTGACTTGAGCTACCTTCCTTAACACGGGTACTCAATTTTAAAATTTCTTTTTTCATTTCTTCAATTTTAACATCAATTGTTGCTAAAACTATTTTATTTAGATCGAGTTCACTCTGTACACTATTTAATTTTATATCTACAGGATCGCCTCGACCTTGCATTTCATTTCCACATTTCATATTTAGCTTTGCGTTGCTACATATTTTATCATTGACTTCGTTAAGTTTCTTTTCGTAGTTTTGTTGAAATTGTTTTTCGCGTGTTTCAAATTTTTTATTTAAAATTTCGATTATATCATCCTTTTGCTTATCAATTTTATTTTCGAGTGCTTCAAATCTTTTGTCTTGTGTAGCAAATTTCTCAAATACTAAACCGAACTTATCGTCGATGTCTTTTTTGAAATTAAACAGCATTTCTTTAATCTCTTCCATTTTTTTTAAAATTTACTTTAATATATCGCAATCTAATCGACTTAAATTATTTGCTACACAGCCAAACAGAAGATTTCAATTAAGTACTTAAAGTAAAAATTTAGTTTTACTTGAAGAAATTAATTTTTTATTAACTGAATTAACTAATAATAATTTAATCAAAAATTCGAGCTGAACGTTGGGCGCCAATTGTAATGTAACTCCCTTTTTTGTTTTGTCTCGTTAAGTAAAAATTATTTTCCGCGGCTAAGTAAACTCTAAAAATCACTCAGGTCGTGGTTTGACTAATAAAAGAACAGATCAAAACAAGGATTACATACAATAAATTTATGAAACAAAGTGTTTATTAAACTAATAACACAAAAAAATTAACATAGAGGAATTAAAAATAGAAATGCAAATTACTAAACAATAAAACTTAAAATTACCCCAATACAAAGCACTGGTGTCCTGAGTAAGTAGTCAGCCGCAATATTAGATCCGCACTTATCACACCTTTTAACTGATGAATATGGTCAGCTCCTCATGCAGATTATTTTAGTCTTTTGGTAGTTTATGTCTTGTTGAAGAATATTCTTTTGTTGTCTTAATCGTAGTTAGCGATTTTCCCAGTACAACAAAATTTAATGGTTTTTTATGTTCCTATCGTAGTTAGCGAAATGGTAACAAAAATCAACCTTTCTTCTTGGGTTCTCAAACTACACTCCTTATTTTTAAAATATACGAAATCAAAATTCTTTTGTCGGCTTGACCACATTTTTAAACTTCTCAGTGTGTAACATGACGCTTTAACTTTAATTACCCCCGAAATTTGGGGTGACCACTGTAAAACTACTTATAGGATAAAATACAAACCGAGATGCTTTCAAAACAGTTCGATTTGAAAAATTAAAATTAAAATTCTTTAAAATTAATCTTCACAACTTCGGTAAATTATTTGAAACTAATAAAAAATTGAAAATTGCATTACAGGCCGCACTTAGCGTAAAACAAATTTATAAAAATTTGCTACAAAATAACGCGAGGATTAGAGTTCGTATTTCCATATGTTGATGACATACTCATCGCATCAGAAGACGAAGAACAACACAAGGAGCACTTAAACATTCTATTTGAAAGACTGGATAAGTACGGAATGAAGATTAACCTAGAAAAGTGCCAGTGGGGAAAAACAGAAATTACATTTCCTCCGAGAAACTTCCTCCGAGTGACAGAATTGAAATAATAAGAAAATCTGAACTTCCCAAAACAGTTAAACAACTAAGAAGATACTTGGGAATGATAAATTTCTATAGAAGGTTCATACCAAAAGCAGCAGAATTACAAGCGCCACTAAACAAGTACCTAAACGGAAGTAAGAAGAAACAAGGTGTAACTCGGATTACCGTAGTTCTTAGGCTTCTATACAGCTACCACTTCTGCTTGAACTAGAAAAAAGTGGAATTCGGTTGACCTCAGTTCTTTGACTTTTGTAATAGTACCCTCCTGATTGAATTTAAGAAGATAATCTTAAATAATCTGATAATCACATTCTTACACTATATAAGTAAAACCCAAATTAAAACAAGTAAATTTAACAGCAGCTGACTTTTATAACCACAATGGATTCATACGAATATGCAAAGGAAGTTGAAGCACAGGTAAAATTAATTGCCGCGATGACAAGAACAGACAATTGGTCACGATGTTGTTTCTTGAGACAGTTAAGACTGAAATCGTTCAAAGAGGCATTAAAAAAATAAATCGCTTAATTCTTTAATCCTATAATTGGTAATATAATTTTCCTATATAAGAAAAAGTAAGTCGGCATTATATTATATTAAAAAAAGAAAAAATTCTATTCTATTTGTATGTTGGTAACAGATTTGAAATATGCGGACAGACGGACATGGCACCAGAACATAAGGCTTCTTCATATACTGTGTATAGAAGCCTAAAAAATCGAATGGAGTACGGAGACGATAGAAGCTTTCAACAAGACCAAAGATGCCTTGGCAACAGCTACGTTACTCGAACACCCCACACCGAAGGTACCGCTTTCAATAATGGTAGACGCGTCAAATATAGCAATAGGAGCAGTTTTACAACAAGGAATTAACGAAAATTGGCAACCACTCGCATTTTTTCGCGAAAACACTTAGTTCCGCGCAACAAAAGTACAGCGCATACGACCGCGAAATGTTGGCAGTTTACGAAGGTATAAAGAAGTTTCGACACTCATTAGAAGGGAGAAAATTTACCATTTACACTGACCACAAACCATTAATATTTGCATTCAAACAAAAATCCGACAAATCAACACCGCGACAATTTAGTTATCTCGACTTCATTAGCCAGTACTCAACAGATATTCAACACGTAAGTGGGGTAAAAAACATCCCAGCAGACACATTATCTAGATTGGACTTAGAAGCGCTATCAAGCGGCAACAGAAAATTAGATATCAAACAACTCGCGACAGAACAACAAAAAGACGAAGAGATACAAAAATTAGGAGAAAGAAAACATTCATTAAAAATCAAAAACATATATTTTCCCGAACATCAAAGAAACGTTCTATGCGATACAAGCACAAACACCATACGACCATTAGTCCCAACAAACATGAGATCAGCAATATTTAAGAAATTTCACGAAGTAGCACATGTGGCGGGACGAGCCACGGGAAAACTGATTGGCACACGATTGAACTAAAGTCCAAAGACACACTGTCGCGCCAACAGAAAAATTTGTGCCGCCAACACGACGTTTTGAACATATCCACCTTGACCTAGTCGGACCTTTACCATACTCAAAAGGTTACACGTACTGTATGACCATGATAGATATACTAGATGGGTCGAGGCAATCCCGATTAGCGACATCACAGCAGAAACTATAGCTGAGAGCTTATACACTAATTGGATATCCAGATTTGGCGTTCCACTTCGGATTACAACCGATCAAGGCAGACAGTTTACATCAAACCTATTCAGGAACCTCACAGTACTACTAGGAAGTGAACATATCCAAACCACGGCATACCACCCAATGGCAAATGGAATGATACAGAGAGAACACCGACAGCTGAAAAGCGCCATCAAATGCCACGCTTTGGATAATAACGAATCGTGGGTAGAAGCTTTACCTACAGTTCTACTAGGATTACGAACCGCCTTTAAAGAAGACATCAAGAGTACACCGGCAGAATTAGTGTTTGGAGAGAAACTCCGTCTACCTGGAGAAATGTTTCAAACTAAAAAAAACCACGACGAATCCTACTACAGTCTGGTAACAAAATTACTTAAGCATTTCCAAACCATAAAAGCAACCCCTGGTAGCAACCACGGAAATAGAAAAATTTTTATGCACAAAGATTTAAAAACGTGTTCACACGTATTTCTGGGGCACGATGCAGTGCGAAAGCCATTGCAACCTACGTATGACGGTCCGTATGAGGTAATAAACAGAAACGGAAAACTTTTCAAAATAGAAATAAACATATAATATAAGAATTAAAACCACAACAAGTTAATAGAAATAAACGGAAAGAATGCTACAGTTTCCATCGATCGAATAAAACCTGCCTATGTGCTGCGCGATGAACCAAATACAGAAGAACTACTCCCGGAACGATATTGCGAAAGAGTAAAAACTATATACATAGAATAATCATAGAAAGTATCGTTCGTCGAATACTCCGAAACAAGTCTACGACTCACTAGGAGGGGGGTACTGTGGCGGCTCTAAAATGACTTATCCGATAATCCTATTAAAAGGATTATCCCGGATATAAGAATGAAAATTCCTATATAGAGGAAGTACAAACATAATTTGTATAACTCATTTATTTACAATCAATAAATACTTAAGAAACAAAACTCCCTAAACAATTAACACATTTGTTTTTAGCAAGAAACTTTTTACTGTGTATTATTATAGTAAACTAGCTGGAAAGGTTGTCCGCGGACGGGCAGCTAGACGATGGATCTCTTTTTTATAGTGATAGTAATTAAAATAACGATTTAAATAAAAACAATATCGTTTCCTAATATTGTCAATTTTAGTTGTTCGTCCTTCATCAAATACATCAACTCAACTGATGTGCAACTCTATTGGTTGAGACTCGATTGATGTGCAATTGGATTAGTTTTTTTAGATTAGTTTTTTTAAAATTCGATTTATTTTTTTGTCATTTTATATTTTTCGAATATTTCTCATCGTTCTCTATTTGAAAAATAACATTGTTTCCAAATATTGTCAAGTTTAAGTATGTAACTCAAGGTACGGTACGGTACATAACCCAATTACTAAACAAATCGTACTAACTAATTGATTTTAATATTTTTACTTTCCGAACTAAGGAAAGTATTGTAATCAGAAATTGAAAAAAAAAATTACCCCCCATTTTTTTTTTCAAATTTTTATGTTTCGAGGTATTCTTAAACGATTTTTACCTTTTTTGAAAAATGTCTGTAAGGGTGTGAGAGGGTGTGTGTGTGTGTGTCTGTGAACACGATAGCATCCAAACGAAAGAACGAAATCACTCCAAATTTTAAATTTTAATTTTAATCTGTTGTCCCACGAAGCCTATTGAAAATGAATAAAATCTAATGGGGGAAACGGGGGGTTTACCTGAAGCGATAAGACAAAATCCATCATAACTTCTAAACGCAATGTAATAGGTAAAAGTTTATTATGACAAAAAATTATCGCTATTACATTTCCTACAACTTTTGTTCTGAAATTTATTTTCTGAAATTAAAACTTAAAATTAAAAAAAGATATTTTCTAAAATGTATATCTACTATTCAAATTTTATTTAAACTAGAAGAGCTAAATTCGCACAGAAAAATCGATGATGCGCTTTTAATATTTTTTTATGAAAAACTCAAGACAAAAACCAAAATAAACTATTGTCTTTTGTTTTCGAGATGTAAATAAAAATTCAATTGTTTTTATTATTTTTAAATACTGATTGGAATGTTTTTCGCGATTATTGCGCTCCCTTGATGGAATTTTGTATTTTGTTTTTTGTGAGCCGAGGTAAATTGGACGTTAATTTTAATTCAGAAAGTTATGCGATGGCCACATCCGATTTTTTACAGTATATAATATATTAGTTTTTACGAACATTCTGACCTATACAATTACGGGATCCAATGCAACCCATATTATTTTTCTTGCAAGTACAGACCTTGCTTCGGAAATCAAGAGCATAATAAGAATAACTTTTTGTTTTGATTGCAGAAGTTTAAAGGAAATTATACTTTTCTGACATCCACATGAAGCTAAAACTTTTAATTCCGCAGGAAAAGGTGATAAAGTGGTTAGAATAAATTGATATAATATTCGCTTTATCAAATTTCCATCCATGATCTGCAACACCCGGTAATTGAAGACGAGGTTGTAAAGAATTAAGCCGTATTAGAGCTTGACAATACGCTCTCAAGCTATGAAACCTTAAAGAATCTTCTGTTGGGAGTAATTTTGTAATAGAAGCAGAAGATGCCAGCAGTCTTCTTATAATATTAATTGACGAAATGTCAGTATCTTTTGAATATGGTTTAATAACAATTTTCTGGATATTTTTGAATATGTCTTCCGAAATTTGATGCATTCCGACACCGTCTAAATAATCAGAATGATATAAAAATGTTTTCCATGCTGATTTTTTCCCAATTCCTGAAAATTGACTGGTGGTAACACAACCAGTTAATGCTGTATACTGCTGTAAAGGATTGAATTCCCTCTGCCAGTGCAATCATCCAAATTTCTTTGGTGAAGTATTTCTTGAAATAAACTACAGTATTAGCACATCGGTATAGTTGCACTAAATTATGCATCTGGAATAACTATACCTTATTTTTGCAGACAGTATATGCAGCAAAATCCTAGTATCAGCTTCCTCTTATTTAGAACTCAATAAATCGTCAGCACTTACTTCGAAATTGCCTCTATATTCTAAAATATTTGTGAAACCTGCACTAGTTGCAAACTGTAAATTTAATTTTTTTGTGGAGTGTATAATCAGCTGCTCAGATAGAAAATGTGTTAATTAATTCCATTGTTGTGGAAGTGAACATCAGTTCTCTCGATTACTCTGTCAATTGATGTTTGGGGACCCCCTTTTTTGACGAGTAATATTTTTTATGAAATCTTCTTTGTGGTTATCAAATACCACATCGATTCGCATGGCATTGTATTTATTTTTGACTTGGTTACTTTTACCAGTAAGCCCATGATTTGTCAAATGCAAGGACCATTTAGGTTAAACATTGGTTAAACATAGGTTAAACATTAAACAAAAAATTGCAAATTTTCAATTATTCAGAAAATCTAATTCCCGATGCACTTTTCATGACCGGTGCTGTACAAATACAAATTTGGAGTGGGAAATGGTGATTTTCTAGCGAGCGAATTAAAAATTTAAAATTTTAAATGTTAATGTTAATAGTATTATCTAATTTTTTTTAAATATCGCCCTTTTGCGCGTGATTATTTTTGATTACCTTCGGATTACGAATAAAAGCCATCTAACCTTTCATTCCTGCAAGTTTCAGCTTTTAACCCCGACACCCCCACAGAAGTGAAAATAATTTCATGATAGCACTCTACTATGTACAACCCAAAAAAAAATTATACAAAATTTCGCAAATTTACTAATTTTTCGAAAAATAATTCAGTAGCTGCTTCGTTGCTTGTGAATTAACATTTTTATTAATAATTATATAATTAAATTTTTAATAATTATTTTATGCAGTGGTAAGGCACGTTCTCTTGCGTTCTGTAGGACAGGCCGCCACTGTAAATTTGTATTATTTACGTCACGTAATACGCATGTGCTGTGTCAAATTTAGTCGAATAAATCTCAAATACACAGAACGTTGAAAATTCACCAAGTGGGCCACGTTGCCGGTAAATCTTACAGGAAAATAGAAATAGTTGCATCATTTCCTTTTCGCTAGTGTTTCGAGAGGTTTTGTTAACAGTAGTGATTTGTTTTTACTGGCATAATTACTTAACATTTAATAAGTTGCATAGTAAAACCTTATAGTTTAAATTTAAATTCGACATGGCAGAATTAACAGAAAAAGTTTTAAAATATTTGGAAACCAAAGACGAGGCCAACACTTTGGATATTGCAAAATATCTGGGAGAAGATCATCAAAAAATTATTGGAGCTGTAAAAAGTATCCAAGCGAGTGGTGACTTAATCACCAGTGAACAGAAGACTCAGATCGAATGTGAATTAACACCCGAAGGAGAAGAAATTGCGAACAAAGGTAAGTAATGAGCCAAGATTTATCACGTTTTGCTTTCGTAGCTTCCAGAAATTGTTTTAATTACTTTTTGATGTTTAGGAAGCCACGAAGCTCTACTTTATAATGCAATTCCAACAAATGGTATTTTGCAAGACGATTTGATGAAATTACCAAATGCTAAAGTAGGATTTAGTAAAGCAATGTCGGCCGGATGGATTTCGGTCGATAGAAGTGGTGATAAACCTATGGTGAAACGTCAACTATCAAAAATAGTTGATACGGTACAGACCCACTTAAAACAAGTTGCCAATAAAGATTTATCCCAATTAGATAATAATTTAAAGCAGGAATATAAGAAAAGAAAGTTGTTACAAGAAAATATTTTGAAAAGCTATGTTTTGAAAAAGGGACCTAAGTTTTCTCTTTCTGTAACAAAATTGGAAACCGATTTAACATCCGAAATGCTTGCCAGCGGTATTTGGAAAAATTTGACTTTCAAAGATTATAACATGGATGCTCTTGGTGTACCTCCAGAATGTGGAGCTTTGCATCCGCTTTTAAAAGTACGAACTGAAATCCGACAAATTTTCTTGGAAATGGGTTTCTCAGAAATGCCTACTAATAATTATGTTGAAAGTTCCTTCTGGAATTTTGATGCTTTGTATCAGCCACAGCAACATCCAGCTAGGGATGCTCACGATACCTTTTTCATTTCTGACCCTCCAATTGCAAAACATTTCCCAATGGAATATCTTGAAAAAGTAAAAACAGTTCACAGTGTTGGTGGTTATGGATCTATAGGGTAAGTTTTCACTATGTTTAAATTATGGTACAATAATAGTTGGGCTGGTCATAAGTAGGGTAGGGAATTATATGCACTAACAACGCGTAAACTATGCATTACTATTAATATTGTGTGCATCAGTATCTAATTAGCACTAACCCCACCACCTTTTTGTATGTCGTAATTAAGTAAAGCTTTGTTTATACGTTTTTAGTGCATACCCTGCTCTAGTCATAAGTCAGAAAATAAGTGCATTTATTATACGCTAGTTGCGCAGCTCTGATAGGCATACCAAGTACCATCTTTACCATTTACTGAACTACCGTTTATATTTGGATTGGCTCGGGTATCCTAGTTATGTTCAACTTGATCGATAGGGCGGCGCCACTTGAGCTATGCATTTAGCATATTGACGAGTTTCTCAGTTTGATTCTGGGAAAAGTAAGTACTTAATATTTTTGGCTATTTTTTTCAGTAGAAAGCCACTGAAATTTAATTTGTCTAGAAATGGAAGTGCATCTAATTTCCCTTTTTGATTTCACATTAAATTGTAGACAGAAGCCCTTATTTCTGTTCAAATTCTAAATTGCACAAAAATTGGTGCTAAAATACGAAATACAGTCATAGTGTAAGAAATATAATAAAACGAACTTATTATTTTCGACCCGAAGTTTGAGTCCTATATTATATAAATAAAATTAAAACTGCTGTAATATGTTTGATGACCGGTTTCAACCTATTATTGGTCTTCATCAGAGTCTATCATCATTACGAAACGGGTAGTGGTCAAGGTCCACTTTGCACTGAAGCTCTAGGCTTACTGTGCCCCGTTTTCCCATTGAGTTGTTAAGGGAAGTTATAAGTATTTCGATCCACAGCTTGATGTTCACCAGAGGGCTGAGCTAAGAAATCTGCCGAGCCCGGGGTTTGAACCCAGAATCTCCGCTCATAACTTCAACTAGCGATCACATCAAGCCACCTCTGTGGTCTAACAAAGGTTTACATCGTAAGGGAATAGCATCGCACAATACTTATAGCATTACTCTCTAAAAAATTCAGCAATACAAAGTACCTACTGTGAAAGTTGGCACACATTGGTGCAAATATAAATTATAAAATATCCGGCGCGCACAGCGAGTCTCGACTCATACGTAAAAAGATGTGATACCGAAGTGATTGTGCAAAATTTTCGATTAATAAGTTAGTGTTGTTTGCGACTTATTATGTTTGATGATTTTGTTGATTAAGTTGGTAAAAAAAACTGACCAATCAGAGGTGCGTTACAGGATACACAGATTAGGGCTATTATTATGTTTGATGACTTGACAAGTTGCAAGTTTGAATAATTTCGTAAATATAACAATTTTTAACTTGATTATCATCTCCGTAAAATCACTTTTCTATAAATTTTCATAAAATTTTGGCATTACATAAGGAATAACCTCTCGCATTAAATTGCTTACATTACAAATTTTTGCCCGTCGAATATAGAAAATATTCGCTACCAAATTTTAAACTTTTTGCATGGGTTAAATGTACCAGTTGACTAAAAATTACACATTTCACATTGTAATTGAAAAAATTACTAATTTTTAGATTAGCTTATGAATATTTTGAATAAAAATAAAAGATTACTGCCCGTTTTCCTGAAAAAATAAACATTTATAAAATATGCACAATTATTAAGCTGTGCTCAGTTGGTGTAGGGGCATGTCAATGAGCGTCTGACAATGCTGTGCAAGTAATTTAGCGGGTGATTCGCATAGATAATAATAATAGGCGAGTGGTTTACACCTATTTCAGTTCACTTACCGACCAATCACCGTTCTAGTGGCTGGAAATGATTTTATTCGATTTCTTATATTATACCGAGAAAAAACTTCTATATTGTGGTGAAACCGAGGAAGTTCTATTATTCGGCTTTGTTAATTTTGTTTTATTTCTTATCTTATTTTTTTAAAAAGTACTTCTTCGCATTAATTTGTAAATATGTATTTTATTTATTTACGACATGTTTCGCACGAATTATCGTGCATCGTCAGGTGTCAAATAAATTAATTCTTAGGATATGAGAATGTTCTTTGGTTCGTTGTAGATTGAATTTTCTGTATTTTGAGAGACGTGTTTCGTGCGAAACATGTCGTAAATAAATAAAATACATATTTACAAATTAATGCGAAGAAGTGCTTTTTAAAAAAATAATATAAATAAACTTCGCTTGACGTCACTTCAAATTATTTCTTATCGTTTCGCAATTTAAAGAAACAATATTCATGGGTGCTCATCACAGGCAAAAATATTACCTAAGACACAAACTTCCAACACATTTTTATTTTTGTAAAAATATCCAGTGGAAAGTGCATAAATTTAAGTTTGTGGATGTATGCGGAAATTTTGAATGGAAGTGAGGGGGAAATTTGGAAAAAAAGACGTGGTGTGCAGGGACAAAAATGGCATTAACG
This sequence comes from Cantharis lateralis, assembly GCA_963170105.1. Lineage (NCBI taxonomy): Eukaryota > Metazoa > Arthropoda > Insecta > Coleoptera > Cantharidae > Cantharis > Cantharis lateralis. The sequence goes on from OY720629.1 coordinate 21,233,884, forward strand.
TTGGTTCGTTCTGGGCAGCGTGCACAAATTTTGCTGCTTTTGCTAAATTTGTATTTTTGTGCGATTTTTACCTTGATTCGGGGTGAGATTTTGAGTTTGGAGGTTTGAGTGATCTGTCTCTGCAAGGAAGCTGGAAGAATTGTCGAGTTTTGCCAAGTTACAAACATCATTTTCGTTGTTCAATAATTTTTATCAGGCCAGGTGGCCATATTAAAAGGCAGAAAGAAGAATTTTAAACGTGAACACGTGAAGAATAAATTTGGAAATTAATAGTTTTCCGATTATCAGATTGTACACCATCATCATCACCGTCAACGTATACCATCAAGGTTCAAGGTACCAAAACTTTGTTTCGATTCAATAAAACCATAAACTTTTTTATAAAAATTTATTTTATTTTATTACTGTTCAATTATTGTCAATTTTTTACACATTCACACTTATTACACCAATAAAATCGGAAGTTAGGGAAATGTTACAATTAAATGTACTTCCGAGTTTAATGGTCACACGAAACACACAACTTATGCCTGAGGAAAGTGAGATTGTCACATACAGAGAAGCACTTTTGAATAAACCTAATTTTCATTTGTTCATACACGAGAATTTGTTTAATTTTAATAATAGAATTCCTCCAAGTGAACCAACTCCTGATAGTCTTGTGTTCTCCGGCAATAGCAGCTACTCGAGATATTTTTGAGTGCGTACAGAAGCCAGTAATTTTCATAAATTGCAGGGGACCACGACAATATACACTTTATTTTTTATGAGTCGTTTATAGTTATAAACAATCTTTTGTTTTAAAAATCTAAATTTCGAGAGAAAAATCTGAAAAAATTATAGAGGCTTAATTGGACCAAAACACACATTTTTGTGTGTTTGACTTTTCTCGTAAAATTAATAGGTTTTAAGATAAAACTCGATAAATGGCGAAAAATGTCTACCTTTATGATTTTTTTTCTCGGTAACCAATTGTCCAATCAGAATAAATAAAAAATAAAAATATTCAGCCAACCTTAAACTATCACGACATTTTTTTTCATTTTGATTTTTAGTATTACTAACAGTGGAAACCGTATTGGAGTAGATCTCTAACACCGCTTCCTCTGTGCGTGCGTATGTCCGTCCGGCGAGCTAGGATGGAAGCCTTAGTTTAAATTCAAATTGTTTATTAAATTACCTAAATACTAGAAGATGCCAAAAAAACAAATCGATTATAAATATTCCTTGTTCCTTGACCGCGTAAAACATATTATTGACTACATTTTTTATACTTTTACTTACATAAGTGGTTGGCAAGGATAAGTTTACTCCAAAACGACTAAACAAAGATTTAATAATAATTATAAAACACAAATTTGCGTGTTTACTCTAATACAGTTTCCACTCTAACAGTAAAAATGAAAATGAAAAAAAATTGCCTTATAGTTTAAGGTTGGCTGAAAATTTTTGTTTTTTATTTATTCTGATTAGATAATTGGTTTCTGAGAAAAAAATCATCAAGGTAGACATTTTTCGCCATTTATTGAGTGTTATCTTAAAAACCATTGATTTTACGAAAAAAATCAACGATACAAAAATGTGTGTTTTGGTCCAATTGAGCCTCTGTAATTTTTTCAGATGTTTTCCTCTAAATTTAGATTTTTAAAACAAAAGATTGTTTGTAACTATTAAACGATTCATTAAAAAATTAGGTGTAAATAGAAGTTTTTCTTCAGTGTAATATAAGATATCGAATAAAATCATTTCCAACCACTAGAACGTTGATTGGTTGGTTAATGTAGTTTTTAAGCGAGTTCAATATACTACATGTAAAAACTTATTTATACAAATTCCTGCTTCCCTATAATTATTTTAGAAAAAAAATGCAAGACACAAAAATAATGCAGAGCAGAAGTATAAACTACATTTATATGATAAGAGAGCATTAGATTTTATCTAGTCTTTTAAAGGTCCAAAATTCTTTTAAAATTGTTAAAATTTGCATTTTTATCATATTTTATTTTATATTTTATTGTTCGATAACATTTGCTCGAATAGCAGTTATTCGACTGCTTTTGTTTGACTTTACAGTTATTCGAATGAACATTTGTTCGACTTTATATTTATTCGAATGAGCATTTATTCGACATACATTATTTGATCGCATGAGCATTTATTTGACTTTGAATTTTATTTTACACACATTTGTTCAGTTTATTCACATGAGTATTTATTTGGCTTGGAATTTTATTCGACACACATTTATTTGTTCGACTTAAGTTTTATTCGACGGGGAATTTTATTCTATAAACTCCCTTTCTTTGTATTATTTTGTTACAGACTTAAATGTTGAATACCTACCTGTTCAATGTGTTCTAAAGTATATATATTTTACTCTCATTAATTACCTAGTATGTAGAACCCTCATTGCGATCTTTTTAAATATTTTGAAAATTTTCTAAACTGAAATTTTCGGACAAGGTAGGTAGGTAATCGTGTTTTATTTATTTTAATGAATAAATTATCATTGTACAAGTACAGATAATTTTATACAATGTATGGCATTATAATTTAACTTATCATCAAACAAATAATGTACTATGTCGTATAAAATTTCATGTCGAATAAATGTTTGTTCAAATAAAAGTTGAGTCGAACAAATGTATGACGAATAAAATTCCAGGTCGAGCAAATGCTTATTTGAATAAATGTTAAATCGAACAAATGCTTGTTCGAATAAATGTTAAGTCAAACAAAAGGAGTCGAATAAATAACTGCTAATCGAACAAATGTTGTCGAACAAAATTCTGGTTGCGGTAAAATTGTTTTACTGTTGATAACTTCAATAAAAATTATTGTTATAAAAATTTACTTTGGGAAATATGCTTGGTACATATTATGATGGGTTTTCAGGGTGATTTGATTTTTCAAAAATATTAATTAAGGAGAAAAATTACAGTTTTTGCAAAACTTGCTTTATTATTTATAATACTTTTATTGAAATACATCGAATTAAAACGAAAATTTCCAAAAAAAACAAATACGGTTTATTCGTTTCAATCTGTTGTCGCTTGTCGCGCTGCTTTTTCCATTGTTGTTTTTCCTAAAACTTCGTCATAAAATTCATTGGTTGCTTCAGGAATATTAATGTATTTTATGATTTTAGCTATGTCAAGTCTTTTTTCGGCGCTCACGTGATTTTCTTTTGGAATTGGCTTTACTAAATCAATAGATTTAAGTGAGATTACTTTTTAGCCTTAATTTCCACTTCTGTAGGACTTCCTGGGTAAGTATTTTTCACCAAAACTTTTACCTTATGATTTTCTTTGCGGTACTCGATTACTCGACATTGACTTATACCGAAAGGTAGTTTAGTTTTCAAACATTTGCTAGCTTCTTCTTTGTAGTTGTAAGTTTTCCAATCTTGAGCCCATATTTTTACTGATCCACGATTGTTCAGAATCCTATAATATTCTTGTGGTGTATTTATATCTTCAATTTTTCTTAAATCTTTTTCAATTCGGCCAAAGACCCTGTCTGGTGGCATATATTCATATAGATAAAGCGAGTTTTGCTAAACCGAAATTTTTGTATAAAGCGAGTTTTGTAAAATTTTTAAGTTTTCTCTAGCGTTTTCTAATGAAACTAAGCAAGTTTTGAAATATTTGATAGCAAATTCTGAAAGGCCACTACAAATATTTATATACATTTAATATAAAGCTCAATGTTGCTTAATTTTGACAAAGCGAGTTTTGAAAAAAACGGTCCTCAATTACAAACGGTCCCTATAACTGTCCTACTATTTGTGTATTACACAGTTACAATTTAAAATTTTTCTTCAGTTTTTGCAATTTTCTTTCTTTCTCTTCTTTCCTCGATGTGGGGTTCTTTTGTGTATACTTTCAGACTCTTTACAGTTTTCTTGATTGGTTAAAGGACTTGCCTCATCATGCTTTATCTCATTTTCAAATTCAACTAAATCATCTTCTTGCACAACATATTCAGTTATGGTTGCAGCTTCAGAGTTAGTTAACATGCTTGGTTTTGAGGGCTGAACTTGAATTTGGTCTTGAAGAAAACTCAATTGGTCGTAATACCATAAAGATGGTGTGTATAGCTAAACAAAAATTGCGCCTGAATTAAAAAAAATCCGTATAATATTACATTTCATTTTTTACCTCTTCAGACCCCCCGACCACTTGATGTAGAATCTAGTAATTTTCTTCTCTCTGTGATATAAGTATTTTTAAGTCCGTTAAACTTCTTCAATATTTCCGTTTCAGAAGTGTTCGGCCGGACTGTATTTGATAATACATTAGCTATTTCCAACAAACTGCTCGACCTTTTTATGATAGTAATTGTCTTTGATAACATAAAGGCGAGGGTACTTCCTGTATTCCTCGATTAATGTTATTATTTGTGTAATTGTCCAAGACATCTTTACACACTAGGTTATTATAACCGTAAATGACCGTTTGGAAGTTTCTGACAAAGAAGGTCAGTTTTGCAACTACTACCACTTGACAATCCAGTGCGTTTGTGTGCGTTATAAATTGTGATAGAAAATAGAACACGTCCTAATCCGTCAAAAATCTTCCAACAATTTGTAATCAAATTTAAGTTATCTGTATGAAATGATAACAAAAATATTTTTATAAAAATCTCGTTATAGAATTATAACCGTCTAAAAAAGCTTTTATAATCGAGCGGTTTATTCCTATTTTCAGTTCACTTACCGACCAATCAGCGTTCTAGTGGCTGGAAATGATTTTATTCAATTTATTATATTATACAGAGAAGAAACTTCTACCGGGTGCTGAATGACATAGTCGAACATACGGAATTAACATGTAAAAACTTATTTATGCAAATTCCTGCTTCCCTAATTATTTTAGAGAAAAAAATGAAAGACACAAAAATAATGCAGAAATATAAACTATATATAGTAGAGTGCTATCATGAAATTATTTTCACTTCTGTGGGGGTGTCGGGGTTAAAAGCTGAAACTTGCAGGAATGAAAGGTGAGATGGCATATATTCGTAATCCGAAGGTAATCAAAAATAATCACGCGCAAAAGGGCACTATTTAAAAAATATGAGATAATACTATTAGCAGGAAGCCCATAAAATGACGATCATTTTGATATATAATTTGAAATCATTTTTGTACGAAATGTATTTTTTTTTAATGTTTGAAAACTGAAATTTGTTAAGTCGCTTATGGGAAATCAAATTTTAAATTGCAATTATCTCGGTTCGAACTTGGCAAAAATTTTATAATATTTGACAATATTTATTTATATACGCTTCTATTTGCGAAACGAAAGCCTAAATCAAAATTTTTTGTACTTGATAATAGTTGCGCATATTTGTGGAGAATCGCTTAGTTGAAAAATGATAATTTTTCGTTTAATATTAAACACGATATGAAATTATTAGTAACATTTAAAATTTTAAATTTTTAATGCGCTCACTACAAAATCACAATTTCCCACTCCAAATTTGTATTGTACAGCACCGGTCATGAAAAGTGCATCGGGAATTAGTTTTTCTGAATCATTGAAAATTTGCAATTTCAATGTTTAGAATTAAATTTTGGCTTGGTTTCTTGTTTATTGGAATGTTTAACCTAAATGGTCACTTGCATTTGAAAACTACTCGTCAAAAACATTTTCTTTGTCGAGCAGTAATGGAGTAACCGATTTTACAGTATATGTTTGTTTTTACGGTTTTTACAAACATTCTGACCCATACAATTACAGGATCCAATGCAACCCATATTATTTTTCTTGCAAGTACAGACCTTACTTCCGCAATCAAGATCATAATAAGAATAACTTTTTGTTTTGATTGCAGAAGTTTAAATGAAATTATACCTTTTTGACATCCACATGAAGCTAGAACTTTTAATTCCACAGGAAAAGGTGGTAAAGTTGTTAGAATAAATTGATATAATTTATTCTATTTGCTTTATCAAATTTCCATCCATGAGCTGCAACACTCGGTAATTGAAGACGAGATTGTAAATAATTAAGCCGTATTTTAGCTTGATAATGCGCTCTCAAGCTATGAAACCTTAAAGAATCTTCTGTTGGGAGTAATTTTGTAATAGAAGCAGAAGATGCCAGCAGTCTTCTTATAATATTAATTGACGAAATGTCAGTATTTTTTGAATATGGTTTAATAACAATTTTCTGGATATTTTTGAATATGTCTTCCAAAATTTGATGCATTCCGGCACCGCCTAAACACTCAGAATGATCTAAAATTGTTTTCCATGCTGATTTTTTCCCAATTCCTGAAAATTGACTGGTGGTAACACAACCAGTTAATGTCGTATACTGCTACGTAAAGGATTGAAGTTTTTCTTGAAATAAACTACAGTATTAGCACATCGGTATCGTTGCACTAAATTATGCATCTAGAATAACTATACCTTTTTGCAGACAGTATATGCACCAAATCCTAGTATCAGCTTCCTATTGATTAGAACTCAATAAATCATCAGCATTTACTTCGAAATTTCCTCTCTATTCTAAAATATTTGTGAAACCTCTACTAGTTGCAAACTGTAAATTTAATTTTCTGTGGAGTGTTTAATCAACTGCTCAGATAGAAAATGTGTTAATTATTTCTTATTAAATTCTGAATGAATAAATAAATTCCATTGTTGTGGAAGTGGAACATCAGTTCTCTCGATTACTCCGTCAAATCATATTTGGGGACCCCCTTTTGTGACGAGTAATATTTTTGATGAAATCTTCTTTGATGTGATCAAATACAACATCGATTCGCATGGCATATTGTATTTATTTTTGACTTGGTTACTTTTACCAGTAAGCCCACGATTAGTCAAATGCAAGTGACCATTTAGGTTAAACGTTCTAATAAAGAAGAAACCAAGCCAAAATTTAATTCTAAACCTTGAAATAGCAAATTTTCAATGATTCAGAAAAAGTAATTCCCGATGCACTTTTCATGACCGGTGCTGTACAATACAAATTTGGAGTGGGAAATTGTGATTTTGTAGTGAGCGCATTAAAAATTCAAAATTTTAAATGTTACTAATAATTTCATATCGTGTTTAATATTAAACGAAAAATTATCATTTTTCAACTAAGCGATTCTCCACACATATGCGCAACTATTATCAAGTACAAAAAATTTTGATTTAGGCTTTCGTTTCGCAAATAGAAGCGTATATAAATAAATATTGTCAAATATTATAAAAATTTTGCCAAGTTCGAACCGAGATAATTGCAATTTAAAATTTGATATCCCATAAGCGACTTAACAAATTTCAGTTTTCAAACATTAAAAAAAAATACATTTCGTACAAGAATGATTTCAAATTATATATCAAAATGATCGTCATTTTATGGGCTTCCTGATAATAGTAATATCTCTTTTTTTTTAAATAGCGCCCTTTTGCGCGTGATTATTTTTGATTACCTTCGGATTACGAATATATGCCATCTAACCTTTCATTCCTGCAAGTTTCAGCTTTTAACCCCGACACCCCCACAGAAATCGTTTTTAAGCGTTTTATTTTGAATCGGGCACTCTACTAATACGTATGATAAAAGCATTAGATTGCTTTTAAAATTGTTAAAATTTTCATTTATTTCATGATCAGTCTGACAAATGAAAATTTTAACAATTAATTCTAAAAGAATTTTGGGCTTTCATTTTCGAATTTCATCTAGTCTTTACTTAAAGGGTGACTGTGACTAGATTGTCCATTTAACATACCTACATTACGATAAGTTGCTATTGCATTTCCGAGTTGTTTCTCAAGCGCGTATTACATTATCAAACTTTTCGATCGACTTTAGTTCAACTGTGTTGTCAAACATTGGTTACAAAGTTTAAGCAAAGTTTGATGAAAATTTTTGGGTGGGGATCTTGATAATAACAAAAGCTTTGCAGCAGTGCGCATGATTATTCAAAAGTTGAACGAAAGTATGACACGCGCTACTTTCATCAAACATTTGACAACCATCAAGTTTAACGAAAATGTAACCAAAGTTTGATAATGTAATACGCACTACAAGCAAGGTCGTGGTTTGCTACACATTTCTTATTTGTATTGTTTTATATCCTTATGACATGGTCGTCATAATCCTCATTATATTATAGTAATTTGCCTTTCGACAGAATGATCGTGCTCTTCTATGCCTGTGTTGTGCGCATTTTCAATCATTATTATTATTATTATAAAATGGGTTGTGGTGTTTCGCCCACTGCACTGAAGCTTAAGCTTATTGTGCCCCTCGTTCCTTGTCTTTATTCCATCAGCTGCATTTCCTCGACAAAGTCGAGTACGCGGCCGATGGGTGCTTGTACTATCTCCTCGATTTCCAGGGGGCTTATCTGTAACTTTTGAGATATCTCTTTTGCAGTCTCGCTATCTCTTTTTCTATATTTTCAAGTTCTATGATGTCGATTTGAGATATCACTTTTGGTTTTTTCCGTATTCTATAACTTTGAGACAGTGCACTTTTGGTAGTGGGGGCTTGATTTGACACAACAGTCTCTCTTTTGAACTGTCATTTTTAAAATCTAGAGTTTTGACTGTACTAAAAATGCACTTTTAGTACAGGCCCGCTAAAAGTTCTATCTCAAATATGAGTCTTTTACTACGATAATTTGAGACACCTACGTAGGTCTCTCTTTTAAAAGAGATAGTACTTTTTTCAAACTTGTTCACTATTTTTACATTATTTTACATCCTTTGAGGTTATTTTAATGGTTAAAACACAGATTATTGTAAAAGTTTGAGTAATAATATCAATTTAATTTATATTATAAAAAATAAATTGCGCCAAAATATAATATTTTTTCAAATTAAATAATTTTATTTAATTGATAAGTCCAAATTTCTTTTATTAACTTTTTAATAAAAATAAAATATGAAAATTTATATCTTTTTGATAAATAAATTAATTAATTTAATTTGTATATTTTTTAAGTCGATTTTTATTATAACTTCACAAGTTAAATGAATTAAAATATACGTAAATAAATAATTTAATTTATAATCATACTTTATCAACATTTTCATAATAATTATGTATGCTTTCTCTGAAAATTTTGAAGTTACAGTATTTTTGTAATATTTTTGGCAGAGAATTTATATATTTTTTCGTAAATAATAAAACATCCTAATACCCAAAGTTAAAAAAACATCACGAAAGCACAAAAAAAATTTAAATTTATTTACTTATAAACATTTTTAAAATTTAAAAATATATGTTTAATTTTTGAACGGAAAAAACAAAAATCTGGATTACAGAATTAGTTACAGTGACTAACAAAAATATTCGAACACTCCTATGTTACCAATGTAAATTGAACATTTTGAAGCAATTTTTTGTCATATAGAAATTAATTTTAGAGCAAAACTTTCTGAACATTTTTTGTTGAAAATTCCATTGCCTTAAATTTTTTTATATACATTTTTCTATTTTGTCGCGCCGTTTCTGACTGACATCGACTTAAACAAGACTCTGTAAAATGCAAAAAATATTGTCTATATCTTGGAAACGGTTCGATAAATTTGAAAAATGTATATAAACAAAAATGTCCGAATATTTTTGTTAGTCACTGTACATAATATAGAATTGTGCAATTAATTTACAAAAATTAATGTAAATAAATTAAAATAAATCATAATTTATTAAATTTCAAATCTGCGTCTCGTAACTTGACCACTTCCTAAGAGTTAAGTTTGCCGGAAAAAAGTAGGTTTTTATATTCTATTCTGTGACTGTTAACCACTTCCTAAAGTTACCTTTGCCGTATCTTTAACCTCTTCCTTTTAATTTAACCTCACTCTTAAATAAAAACGTCAAATGATCTTACTTGGGAGGTTATGTTTCTCCCATAGAGTTACGTTAATCTATAGAGGTACTGTCTCTTTTTGAAAGAGACAATGCACAAGTGCATCAAACGAGACAGTGCACCGAAAAGAGATATCTCAAAAGTTACAGAATAAGCCCCCAGGTCTGGAAATCCGAGGTGACGTGTTCTTTCACCCGACAGTGCCGGGCATTTACATAAGATGTGGTGAGGAGTTTCGTCTGCTTCACCACACATCCTACATGTAGGATCTTCAACTATCCCCATTAAATTGATGTGTCTTTTCAGACAGCAGTGTCCTGTAAGAAGTCCTACTATCCTTCTCAGCTGTTTTCTACTCAGCTGGATTATTGCCTTACTCCTGGCTTCGCTTGAGGGGCCCCTTATGAACATCCGCGAATGCCTCAGTCCAGGGAGGCCCTCCCAGTGAGCAAGGTGCTGCCTCCTTAATGTTTCCTTGATTCCTTCCCTTACGGTCTTGTATGAAATCCCGCAGGTAGGTTCGGGACCTATCAGGGTTGTATTTGCAGCCATTCTGGCCCGGCGGTCCGCCTCCTCGTTCCCCTTTATGCCCTGATGTCCCGGCACCCACATGAGCGTAACGCTGTTGCGGGTTGTAGTTCTATCAGTGCATCGAGGCATTGTTTTACGACCTTGGAGTGTATCTCTACACCTTCCAAGGCCTTTAAAGCGGCCTGACTGTCTGTCATGATGCAGATTCGCCTATCTATGTAGTCCCTCCACATCATTTCATGCACACAAGCCGAAATTGCAGTTACTTCTGCCTGAAATACAGTAGCGTGGCAGCCCAGGTTGATGCCAAAGGCATCTCCTGTTTTTCTCCCGCCTATACCTGCTCCAGTACTTATCTTTGTCTTAGATCCATCTGTGTATCAGATGGTGTTGTATCGGTTACCTAGCTCCTGCATGGTTTTTTCCTTGCCCCTCTCAGGTATTGCTACACTGAATGGTTTTCGGAAGTCCCTTACAGTGCTAGTTCTATCCGATTGCATGCAAAGCATGTTATTGCTCTTTATAGAGTTGAAGATCATGGTATGGTGCCCCTTTGTTGGGGTGGCCATATCTAATCCATTAATTGTCAGTCTGTAAGCCGCTAGTAGGGCCTCCACGACTAAGTGCAGTGGCTGCAGCCCCAGAAGAGCTTCCATGGCTGCGGTAGGCGTTGATCTTAGTGCCCCCGTGATTCCTAGACATGCTAGTCTTTGTAGCTTGCCTAGTTTATTTATGCTTTCCCTTTTCTTGGCAGCGTGCCACCAGATCAGGGCCGAATATGTCACCGTGGGCATCACCACTCTGGTGTATAGCCAAAGTACCATCCCCGGTTTAAGTCCCCTTTTCAATCATAGAGCACTTACAGTTTAACATGGACCTCAAGCCACGTGACTTGTAATACTTACTGTCCAAAAGGATTTATTAAATTTTATTATAAAATATTTTTAAATTAGTATATGGTATGCACATTCTAGACTCACACTGACATGAGATAATAATATGTGATACCTGAGGAGGGTCTCCCACATACCATGAGACATATTTTTTGATATTGTTCCAGAGATTTATCTTAGTTTGTGTAGATTACTTATCATAATGGCCACGTTCAGCCAGTGCCAAGCGTTAAGTTATATCGTAAAGCACTGGGTTCTGATTGGTCCAATTTCTATAATTGGTTCAATAAATTGAACCAATCGAAACCTAGTGCTCAACTGTTGGCACGGGCTGAACGTGGCCATTATAATATAATACAAATATTAGTAATTGTTATTTGTTCCTATAGATACCGATATGATTGGAAATTTGAAGAAGCGGAAAAAAATTTGTTAAGAACCCATACTACAGCAAATACGGCAAGGTTGTTGCATAAATTGGCTCAAGAGAAGGAGTTCAAGCCAGTAAAATTCTTCAGCATTGATAAAGTATATCGTAATGAAACATTAGATGCAACGCATTTAGCAGAATTTCATCAAGTAGAAGGTGTAATAGCTGATCATAAAATAGCGCTAGGTAACTTGATTGGTGTGTTAAATGAGTTCTTCAAGAAATTGGGTATTTCCAAATTACAATTTAAACCAGCTTATAATCCTTATACTGAGCCTAGTATGGAAATTTTCTGTTTCCATGAAGGATTAGGAAGATGGATTGAGTGTGGAAATTCTGGAATGTTTCGAGCAGAATTAGTACGCCCAACTGGTTTACCTGAAGATGTTAGTGTTATTGGATTTGGTTTGTCATTGGAAAGGCCCACCATGATTAAATATGGATACAATAATATTCGAGATTTGGTGGGACCTAAGGTTGATTTGGAATTGGTCCATGGTACACCATTATGTAGATTAGACAAGTAAATAAATACTTGAGTTATTTTTGACAAATTGATCGTTTTATTTTTGTATTTCCTTATTTGTTTTTTAAATAAAATATTTGACGATATTCAAAACATTATACTAAATTAAATTTTTTAATCGTTACTATTATAATGTATTATTGTTGTATTATACATAACGTTCGATAAAATCTAAGTTGTGATAACTTTGTACAGTTTTTCTTTGTTTTATTCTAAGGTTTTATTGATATGTGCATAGCATTCAATTCAAGTGTTGCTTATTTTTGCTCCTCTATCTTTTTTTTTTTTAGAAGGTAGTGTTAGTAGTGGATAGAGGTATCCACTTTTTAATTGCATGGTTGTGCTTTATCTTTTAATAAAATTTTATTAGTATTATCAAAACCACGAAAGAAAAGTGCTGCGTCATTGTTTTCTGAACTTAGAAATAACAAGATACATAATTTTCTTATATCGTTTAGCGTATAAGAGAGACAAGGATGCAAAATAATGAGTTGTCTTACAGACACATGCTATGAATTTGACTAACGTAGTATTTAGGTATTTTTTGGTTATTAATGTTTGGTTAATGTTTTGACATCTGACAAGTTGCAAGTTTGAATTTTTTTGTAAATATAACAATTTTTAACTTAATAATTAAAATTAGTTAAAGAACTTGAAAAATTCAGTGAAAGGTAAAACTTTACGTTCTCAGGCACAACAGTTTGTTTTTACTTTAATAAATATTTTGTTGTTATAACCTAAAACTTATATTATTTGACTTTGACAGATAGAAGGCAGAAAATTATATGGTGGGAGTTAAATATATGAGAAAGACGTTGATTTGACTAGGTATTCACGTATTAATTCATACTCTCATTATTAATGACGCAGGGCTTTTCTTTCGTGGTTTTGATAATAATGTAAAAGTTTTGACATATATTATTATTATCTACTCCTAAACCTTGTTCAAGTTACAAAAATTAGATTTAGCATTTTGAAATAATTTACATACAATTTGTTAAATTTATAAATTGCCATAGTGTGGGAACAAATCCATTCCTTAAGTTAAAAAAATTAGTTTAACATTTGTATTATACTAAATACGAACTTACTTTTAAAAGCATGATGCTATGATTCATTAATTTTTCAAATTTTGTTTACAATACTGCCCTGCTAAGAATAGAAGTCGTATCTACAATTTAGAATAAATTCTGTTTATGATGTTTACAGCTTGAAAATGAGTATATCTACCTGGCTGTTAAGACTCAAAGTCCTATATATTTTTTTTATGGTTCATAATTAGCTCTGAAGTTTAGTCATATCTGAGAAACTACTGCATTTGGTAGGTGCATTAATCGTATTTGAAAAGATTAGAAAAATAAATATTTTTGTCAGTTACGACTTCTATTCTTAACAGGGCAGAATAAATGTCGTTAGTCAAGTCGATTTTCTCAAAATTCTTATGTTCAACCCATATAAATAAAACTCTTAGTAAATCGACACTCTATTGCATAATTATAGTCAATTTAAAAAATGTTTGTTTTTATTTGTGTAAAAACTTCTGGTCAAAATAAAAATAAATATTTTATTAAAAATATATGCTCCAAAAAGCACGTCCAAACCTAACGAATACAAAAACAACTCTTAATAAAATATTTATTTTTATTTTGTTTCAATGTAAATTAATTGACGGAATGTGCTGAGGAAGACTGGGTCCAGTCGAAACTAGTCCACATTAACAATAAATTGAAACTTGAGGAAAGTGTATTTATTTATCAATTTCCATTAATTGTTTTCTTTAATGCATACTTAATAAAATAAGTATTTTGGTTTAATTTTATTGAAATTAATTACCTCTTTATTACTAATAAATATTTAAATAAACAACTTTTATGTATTATTAATTTAATTAGTGCATTCCAACTTCAAGGAAGTCTTGAGCTTGAGTTTACTCAAAAGCTTACTGTGAATCGCCACTATTCTCTTCCACAATGACAAAATATATAAGTAAATTGTTAGTAAATTTAGTTTAACAATTGGTTTTTCCGTTTTTTCAATCGTGCCGGCGCAGCGTATGCGCAGTTTTATTTTGATTTCATATTTTTACGTATATACCGTGGTATATACGAATAATTTAGCGCATGCGCAGTCTATATAATCTACTATATACCTGCTTACAAAGTAGCGTAGTTTTTGGTTTTCAGGTAAACAAATGTGAGCATCTGATCCTTAAAAATTACATAAATTTCAGAAAATTACCATAATGCGCAGGTGCAATGGATTTTCCATCGATCGAGAAACCTTCTCGTGAGCTTCATTGCTCACGAACAAATACTCCAATTAATCGATTGGTAAACGATCGATCGAAAGCTTTCGTATCGATATCGAAGCATACTGAATACCGATTTTGGCACTTCTCGATCGATCGAGAACTTAACGATTTGATGGATCAAAAAAAAGAGTTAGTGAATAGGGGTGTTAGGCTCTCGTAACTTGACGGAGCCCTGAAAAAGTTTATAGGTGGCGCTTACGCACATTTTAAACCAGAATAACCAGAATTTAGTGGTATCATACAATCCGGGTTCAATATTTGGCACTTACGTCGTTCTTCCTTATAAACGTCGATATATAATTGGATTTTTTGGTAAAAAAAATTCGTTTAAACTGTTAGCTATGCAAAAAGTGTTGAAAACTGCAATGAAATTGGATATTTTTAAAAAGTGCAGAAATCTGAATTTTAGTGTAAAATTTTTTTGAAAAAAAATATTTTGAAAAACTAAAATAAAAATCTGATATTCCACCAAATATCCTTCAAATATTGAAGTAAACATGAAAAAATCTAATTGAAAAGGGAAGGGGGAAACGCTTATAAGATCAACATCTACAGGAGAATGAGGTAGGTACTACCCCTACCAAATGTTAGGAAATACTCTACAGTTCAATAATTTAATTAACATATTTTAAATAAAATTAAACTTTATTACAAATCAAATATCCTAAATTAAAATCACAGGCAACTTCTTAAGAGTAAAAAAAATCGCTTTAAAAATGCTACCTAAACAAGTACATGAATTTTTTATAATATATTTGTAAATCATTCAAAGAAGCAAAAATATTAGATTTTGTTCCAATACACATATCTTTTTGGGTTGTTTCTAAATTTTTGTTGCACTCGACAGGATGATAAATATGAATTAATCCTGTATCAACAGTACGTATAATTTTTATGGAAGATTTAATATTATTGTCATAAAATGCAACGTCTTCTAATCCCCATCCAGTAATCGATGTATTAAAACCTCCTAGATTAACAAAATCAACTTTGTATAAGCTTACAATACCAAATCCGAATTGTCTCCAAAATCCGTTTTGATTATTTAAATTTATATTCATATTATGTGAATATTCTATTGATTTGTTTTGAAATTTTAAGTTATATAAACTAAATACTATGGGGAAATATATTTTTTGATTTTTTATCGTATTCTGTCTAATTCTTAATAAACTTTTATGATTAAAAACTATATCAACATCTACAAAAAATAACAGTTCGTCGCTGTTAAAAGTATCTGCACCTAGTTGTAATGCTCGACCTCGAGAAAATGTTTCATTTATTATCTTATAGTTAATTTCAAAATTTGGATAATAGTCCTTCATTCGAATAATTAAATTAATACTATTTTGAAAATCTTCTGCAGTCTCTTTATTTTTATATAAAATAACTACCAATCTGGTAAGTTCTTGCTCGTTAATACAAATTTCTTCATATACCTTAAGAAATCTTTTAAACGTATTATATCGCCCGCTTAATGGCAATATAAAATTAACATATTTCCTATCTTGGTTTAAATTGGACCTTAAGGCGACTGGTAGTGGAAGTCGTTCCTCTAGTTGTGCAATTACGTGCATTAATGTTCCATCTGTCGTTGCTTTACGTTCGCTTGTGATTTCTCGAATTTCAACACCTGCACAAACAAATACAACCAATTACTTATTATATATAATATATCATAATATTATAAAGGTACTAGTACTTAAGATATTTTTGTTATAAAATTTATTTTATCGGAAATCGTTGAGAAAGCGATCCGTTCCGAATGTCTTGTCGGGTGAGAAATCGAAGCATTAATAGACCCTGCGAGAAACTGCGACCTCGAGGTCGCGTTTCTAAACACATATTACCATCGAGGACACATTGTGAGGCAATAAATTTTACAATTAAGATAGGTAGGCCCCATTTAATGACATTTGAACACCCTTAAATGAAGTTCACGCATCATTTACAAAGGGACCGAAATAAAAATTCTAATAGACCAGCAACTGCATCAATACATGATTTGAAGTTACTTAAATATCTTTTTTCGTAATATTAATATTAATTGTGAATAATTTTGTCATAACCTTTCATTTCTTCGTTGTCCGATAAATGAGTGTATTCATCTCTATCAAAAAAATTCTTCGTTATTGGACTTACAGATTTAAAAAACTTGCTGCGCTCGCTTTTCAATATAGCTGTGCGTCCAATAACGAACAATTTTGAAATCTCGGCCAGTAGTAATACAACTATGGTAATACTATATTATACTATTACCAGGGCTCTGTTTCGTAATGAATATTCGGAATGAACAGTCTTGACAAGAGGAGCTGTATTCGAGTGCAGCTCGCAGAGCGACACGAAAGTACAACCTGAATTGTTAAGGTTGTTTAAGCGATTATAATGCGACGCATCACTTATGCAGATTGTGTATTGAATGTGTGTGATTGGAGTATTAACTTATAGTAGGATTATAATCGGACGTAAGGGAGCTCTATTAAGTGCCGCTCCGCAGAACGGCACGAGAGTACAGCTCGAAATATCAAGTTCGTTTGCCCGAGTGTAACGCGACGCATCACATAGATTGTGCTTCGAACGTGCGCGATTCCAGCATTGACTTATAGGAGGGTTATACTCATCGAAGAAAGAAACACACAAGAACTTTCCATACGTCGGTCGCCTACCACCTCAAATCTTGGCAGACCTTTTTTTTTAAAGTAGATTTTCAATAAATTTACTAGTAGATACAAGTTTTACATTTCTTTTCAAATTCTCCAACTTACTAAGGAAAAATTATGCTGGAAAATTTAAAGAAGCATGTTTGTATGTTAATAACCAACAATGCCCTTATAATAAATTTTTATAATACAAAATAATTATAATATTAAATAATATTATTATATTATATTTTATTTTATATTATTATTTAATATTAAAACCGATATTTAAATATTTTATAATAAAATTGCATAAAAAAAAATTAGCCCGAAATAGGAATCGAACCGCGGACCTCTTGACTTATTGTCAGAATATTCTACCCAGTGATTCTTCCTCACGACTACCAGTTCAGTTGTTCGAAGTTCGATATTCCTAGTTCAGAAATATTCAAACTCGATTTCCTCTCGAGTTTGTCTGGATATTTGGCATAATTATTTTGGGATACTAATATATTTGAACCGTGACCTTCAAGTATCAAATTAAAAAAAAAAGCGATTACCCTGTGTTCTCCTTGTTAGATAATAAATTGAATTTGAAATGATTCAGAAAAACATATGACAAGTCTTTTCGAAAAAAGGGAAATCGTAACGAAATAAATATGAAGTGAATTTCCTTTCACAATATTGTTTATCTTATACTATAGTATTGCTATGCACTAAAATGTAACTACTATTATTATTAGAAGTCAAATCAATTACCTGTGAATGTTTGTTGAACATACGCATGGCGTCGAACTGGAACAGTCATTTTATGGCCTCTATATTTTTTATATGTCATTGACATGTCTAAAATTAAATCAACTCCATGTATTGGGTCAAGCCGCCAATAACCGTATAGTACTTCGTTAAAATCGATTATTCTTCCCCTTTGCTTCGAGTATGAATTTATAGATTCCATTACCTAAAAATATTATTGTCGTGTATTATGTCGTATATGGGCGTATAGCAAAATCACCAACCTCGCGAATCACGTCAGTTAAACCTTCTTTAAAAGATGAGCCCAGCCTTTTTCTTGGATTTAAATCTTTGTAGGAATAAATTGATTTCGATATCAACTCCCAGTCTAACACGTTTTCCAATTTTTTAGCTTGAAAACGATTTAAATTGAGCGAAGTTCCTATAAAGTAAATAAACTCGTGAGCTAATTAAACGAAGTTTGTAGCCTATACAGGGTGCTCGAGAAATAAGGCGAGATACTACTTGGAAAATGTTTCTACTATGTTGCACACAGTGCCGTAACTAGGACTTTTGGCGCCTATGGCCAAGTACGAAAAATGCGCCTTAAACGGATATGGGTTGGGAGGGTTTTAAAGGTGTAAAATGACAAATTTTTAGACTTATTTTTGGTTAAAATTTATTAAATTTAAGAAAAAAATATAGAATTACTGATTAAAAACAATTCCACAATTTAGATATTTCTACTTTCCCCATACGTAGTATACGTAATACGTATGTAGTACTTATAAGGGAAAGTATTTGTAATCCACTCAAAAATGAAAAATCGAAATTTTGGTATTAAAATGTTTCTTATCATGCTCTGATACGATTGTGATGAATTTTAGAAACATGTTCGTCTGTATGTCAGTATGTACCTAGTCGTTGGGGTACTGATAGAAACAGTATCAATCGCACAGGTTGAATTGCGCAATCAAATGTCATGAAATTCGGCATAAACCTGCATCATAGTTACATTTAGAGGCCAGCTGAAAATGGTGAAAATCCGTTGAGAGAAAATCCGGTAGAAAAGTGAAAATAAGGTTTTCGTCGCGATCTATCAATCAGGAGTGCCACTACAAGAAAATCGCTTTTTAAAAGCGATTTTGTCTTGCGATAGGTTATTTTAAAGACCTTGAAAAGCTATATCCAGAATAGATTAAATGAACTTACTACCTGTCATCTGTCAAAAATTACGAGCTGTCAAAGTTAAAACTTCAAGAGTAAATATGTAACTCCTGAAGTACTGAAAGAATTTCAACCAAATTCGGTATGTAGGAACATTGCCCTCAAAGGACTTCACAGCATATGGAACCCTTTAATAAAAATCAGGAATGCAATATGAAAAAAAATAATTAATTTTTTTTGTGAATACTTAAAAAAAGTCATTGTCCCTCGATTTTTTTAGGCATTTCTCTGTCGATGGCATTCAAACTTTTTGGACGTGTGTCTTGTAGGCTCTAGTGGTGAAAATAAGGTTTTGGTAGAGTAATCTTTGCCAGGGCTACCACAATAAAATAAATTAAAAAAATGAAAATGTCATCATATCTCCGGGAAAGTATAACCGATTTAGATAAAATTTGGTGTGCTGATGATTGGAGGTATTGCGGCAGAAGTGACTATATTTTTTAATTTATATCTAGTACTACTTAATAATATGTTGTAATTTTTTAGGTTTTAGTTGAAAAAGACTTACAAAGTCGAAACTAGTTCTTTTTAATAAATATATAATTGAGGCAAATGTAAATTTTTTTAAATATATTAAATAATTAAATTTAAAAATACAATGAATTAATTATTGTTTGGGTACCTTGAATGTATTTACATATTATTATTTTATGCGTAGATATATTTTTTATGGTAGCTACATTATTCTTTTTATGCTGAAGGGGTTCCTGCAGTCTAGCGCTCTAAATTTTAGGAATTTTCAAGATTTTTTTAAAGGTTAAAGTAATGAATATCAATATATAAACTTTTTACCCGACTGCCAAGGAAGGGTTATTAGACATTATAACAATCATTGTGTAAAAATCGGCTATGTAGACATCGCATAACTTTCCCCATAGATGGCGTTTACGTCAAAGGCTTATGTCAAATTGACAGTAACAAAAGGTGGTCTAAAAGAAATTGACACTTGAACTTTTTTTATTTTGTTCATGATTTCCGCAATTTTCAACGGATTTTCACCATTTTCATCTGGCCTCTAAGTTTAACTATGATACACGTTTATGCCGAATTTCATGACATTTGATTTCGCGGTATCCCAACAGCTGGCCAACCGTGTAATTCCATCTACGGTTAAACAAGTGGCAATCTTGTTAGCGCGCACTTTAGGCTACAATTTTGATAGGCAACCCAGAAAAACCGTATTTCTCTATCAATAATTATCCACAAAAATTGTATTTTGATTAAAAAACAGATGAGTGCAGTAATCATACGGTCGGATCTCGTACTATAAAGGAGATCAAGGTGAAATGCTCCACATTTCCTGATCAGCTTGATTAGCCATGTGTTTAGTGAAAGAGTTAGGGCCTGCTTTACTACCTCTGATAGTTAATGCTTAACTAATAGTTGACAGCTATTTGTCGTTTTACAATCTATAGTCGAAATAAAATTATGTACTGACTAATTGTTAAGTTGACTAGCAGATTTTCTGGTAGTCAAACCCGTCACTATTAGTTAGAAGAAACATAACCTCTTTTTGATTGATTTGTTATTAGCACGTTAAATTACCGGTGTCAAACGAAATATTTAGTTCGTATGATTTGAACATAGAGTAGCCAGATAATCTAAGAAGATAAACCGGACAGCATAACAATTGCACATCTAAAAATAAAACACCTTCAAAATTTTGTTTACTCTTTATATCATATTATTAGATATTACTAAGCGAATTGTTGCACCACTTCTCAATTACACGAATTCTCATTAATTCATTAAAATTCGGACATCCTTTGTCCGGTTTGCCAAGATTATTCTATTCTCTCCCTCCCATCATAACACTTCGTCAGAAAAACCTAGACCATCCCCAAATATTACCTCATGAATCCTTGAGCACCCCCCCCCCTCTTTTGTTATTTTTCATTAAGCAAAACCCAAACAACCAATTATTAAAAATTAATTTTTCAAAATATGTATATAATTTCAAAAATTTGAAAATTAAAAATTTATTAGATAAAATTTGAAAATTAAAAATTTATTAGATAAAATTTGAAAATTAAAAATTTATTAGATAAAATTTGAAAATTAAAAATTTATTCGATAAAATTGTAAAAATTAACAATACGTGCGGTCATTATTTTAGAAACTCCCCTTTCCCATGGTCGCAAATCATCACATTATTAAGTATCACTTACCTAATATTTTAGGATTGCCCAGATAATTTTTTGAACCTGGAGGTTCGGGATATAAAGGCATATCTTCAAAGAGATCTAAATTTTGCATTTGGTTACTTGCAAATCCTAAATTTAATAACGATAAAACTATGTCTCGATGCAAATTAAGCGATTCTTGTTGTTTTCTTCTGATTTTGAGACCCTGAAATAAGATAAAATAAACAGATGGTTAAGCTGAGAAATGAAATAAATTTTTTCTATAAAACATTTTTTACGTAAATAGTATTTACATTATGCACCAAGGGAATAAAGTGATCCTTTTTTGGCCTAAAGGTAAAGGTTTGTTTGCACAATGCGTAGCCGAGGGCAAAAATTATCGTCAGTCCAAAAAATTCATTTTATTCCCTAGGTGCATATACTGTTTTTAGTAATTGCGGGAGGTAAAGTACTCATTTCGACAATTACAAAATTTTAATCTACATTTTGTCGATTAAGCACGTGGCCGATAGTAACTAAGCTAATTAAATATAGATGGTAATATTACTATTACCAACTAAAACTTCTTCTTTTCTAGCTTTTTAATTTAATAATTATTATACAAGGTTTATCTGATGAGTATCGAAAGAACGAAACACTCTTGATCGAACAATAGTGTCATAAACTGTCATTAATTGTATTGTATAATAATTACGTAACTTAAAATTCAATTTTATTTAATTTTTGCATTTTATTGTAACATGTAAATCATTTAGATATTTCATGGTTTACCTTCATGTTAGCTTTAAAAAGTCATTCAATTGCCGGTACGTGTGCTCTATTTGGGTCATGGCATATCTATATCTAACTTAGGTGGGGAGACAAACCCCACAGACCGACGTGGGAAACCGCGTCAACATCAAATTTTGGTTTTCTTAACCCCAACGCAAAAAATGCAGACACCAGATGAAGAGATTAAGGTACTTGCAGCACCAAATGCTTTGCATTGTCACTCCGCTACGCTACGCTTAGACGGGGAGAGAGCGTACTCATTCATGTGCATGCCGTTGCAGTAAAAACATTGTTCTAGTTCCTGCATTATCGAGTGGATTTGCGATCCGACGTTTGTAATAATTCACGCCGCCTTCGGCTTCGCCTCGCTTCGAGCGCTCCGAGCTGTTTTGACAAGCGGAACCACAGCTAATCGCGCATCCAGGATGTTTGTTAATTTTGGAAAAACTACTGAACTATCCGCAAATTTTATTATTTATATCTACTATATATGTAGACGCCCATTACCTACCACCCAGTGCAAAAATTTCGGCGAAATTCAAGCTTTTAAAACATCGACCGACCCCTTTTATTTAAAAAAAAAGGGTAAAACCCTAGCAACATGTGGAGCGGATGATCGTCAAAAACATTCACTAACCCAATCATGACGTAGAACCAAGCGAATTATACATCAAAATGTTCGTGTTGACTAAACTTATTGAAAATGAAATCCAAATATAATTTTTTTAAAACCAATGATGGAACTTTTAATATCGTTCATACTTGAAAATTGCTGTAGTTGCCGAGATCATTTTAACACTATTATTTAGCTTGAAATGTCTTCTTCTCAACGATATACAAGAATATGTATTAATTGAATTCCAATCAATCCAAATTTAACATTATATGGAAGGTGAGAAATTTGTGTGAAATTTTGTTTGTCAAAACGGAAAGTTTTGCTTTAATAGCATCCTTATCAGATCGAAATTTAAAAATTCCTACACGTGACAAGAAGCAGAATTTGGCTCAGGAGAGCCAAAAACAAGGTGGAACTCGGATGACCGCAGTTGTAATGCTTCTATACATCTCCTTTCTTTCTGGATTAATTGTAAAGGAAACCTCGATTTGATTCATATTTATTAATATGAATTAAGTGCAAATTATTCTTAAATAGTTCCCCAAATATTTTTGTGCTTTATTTTTTATTATATTTAATAAATTCACCAATCACGGAAAACAACTACTCGTACTTCTTCTATATCCTTCTATGTCGGTTTTTCTGTTCATAGCATTTTTTTCTCTTTTAAAATTATTTTTTAAATCGTTTTATTAACCTGTTCTTCGTTTAATATTATAATATTTATTAATTCACTTTATCACAAGTTACGATATTTAATCTATTAACTTAGAAATAGTTATTAAAAATAAGAAATCGAACAAGCTGTAAATTTGGGGATAGATGAGGCGGAAATATTTAGAAAACTATTTTTACATTAAGGGGCTCTCTAAAACTTTTGCTTCCGGGTTCAAAAATCGTGAGTACATCGATATCAATGTAGTACTCGATAACAAAAATATTAAAAATGTTTTTAAAAAATGGGGTTTATTAGATATTAATTAAAAGATGTATCCGATATTTTAAAATTTGTAGAAATTAAATAAACTGTTTTATCAGTGAACTTCGCATTTAAATAAAATTGCGATATAAAATAAATCAAGATTCTAATAATTGCATCTTTTAAAAATAAAAATGCCGAATTATCAAGGCTAAATTTTACGTAACCATATAATTATTATCATTATATTGCTGAAACAAATCAACCAAAGTTCAACGATCAATGGTTTTTTTTAGCTCATAGGTAGTAGGTAGGTAGGTGCATGGATATATTATGTATAGCTATAAAAACCTATCGAATGCGGCTTCTACTAATACATTGTTCTTGCTAATCTGCGAATAAAATAGAAATTTTATTTACAATAATGGTATGTTAATATTTTAAGTGAGGTATCAGTGGGTACAATTATTATTTAGTAGAAATTTAAAATATAATACGTTTTATGTACTGGGCCATTAGTTTAGTGATAGACAACTATTATCAAAAGTAATACTTCATTTCGAGGAGGGGACACGTGTCTTCACGTCTTTATAATGATTTATATTTAAAAACATATAAAAGTAATAATAGTAAATAAAACTTATAGGTACCATAAATTTATTAATATTATAATATGTATTGAGCAGAAATTCAAAAGAATAACTAATCAATTTGATTAAAGAATTCATCCTTTTGATCCATAAGTTTATTTTTCGTTTTATATAACATTGTAAGAAATTGGTGTAATTAAAATAAAAAATCTTTCTTATTAGTAGTAAGAGTAAATTTATATCTACTGTAAAAATATAGATTTAATTTTGCCCAGTTCATAAGAGTAAATATTATTTAAATAATATTTGACTATTACAACAAAATGTATTTTCGTAGTTTTTCGAGTTCGATCCTCACACCGCACCGGTCGATATTTTATATAGAATTTTAAATTGAATTCAACGAATTCGAAAAATGATTAACGAAAGTCTGGAAGCTGTCGTACAATTGGGATTTTACACTACCGATGAGAGAGTCACTTTTTTGGTAAAATGACTTCTTTAGGCGGTATAGCGTGATTTGTTTTGTATTCGAAACGTACACATGATCATGATTATTTATGTGAAATTACTATAATATACATAAAACACCATTTTTTAAAGTTCTGTTGGGTAGGCACAAATATCAAAATGTTAAATGAGTGAATTTTCATATTGTTCATAGATGAAGAGCAAGGAGATGAATTCGCCACTTACAAAGCCTCAGACAAGAGTGCTACGAGAATAGAGATGTGGAAATATTTTTATCGGAAAACATAGACAAAGCGATCCTTTCCGAATATGTTCTCGGTGACAAAACGAGGCATTCTCTAGTCACTTAACAAATCGACTAGTAATGGGTGCGTTTAGCGAAGGTCAGCGGCTGAGAAGTTGACTACAGCGGTTTCGCTAAACGGTACGCTGAGCAAGCGCTTACTTACAACTGTTGAGTAAATACCTCAGCGCAAAAATTTTACGCTGAGTTGTTCAACTAATGATGAATTTAACACGTGACCCTTCCCACCTATCCCTTAACCTAAAAATTATATTTTGTTTATGTTGTTACGTTGTGTCGAGTGTTTCGGGGTTCAGTTTAGTTTTATTAATGATCTTCAGAAGCACGATAGCAGGATATATAATATCCAGATATAAAATATACACAACTTAACCTCACCCTTTTACTTCACGTTTAATGTATTAAGTTGACTGCAAGCTTACCGTTTAGCGAAATGTAAATAGCTGAATGTCATCATACTCAACATAGTTGACTGATGACTCTAAGCAGCTGCGCTCGCTAAACGCACCCAATGTGTTTTCATTACTGGTCGATTCTGTCACTTCTGCATGTCATGTCAGTTTTATTATAAAATGCTATTAAAAAAAGTTTGACCCGCATGAGGTTCGAACTCACAATCTTCAAATGATATAATGAGTAACTCGTTTCGCCACGGAGGGTTGTTCTAATTAAATTCTTTTAATTTGTCTTATCTGTTGCTGGAAATATAATGCCGTTCCGCCAATTTTGTAATTTTTAAATGATATTTTGTTCTAATTAATTTAATAAATTTATAAAAATTGAAAATAAAATTTTTTTTGTCAATTTAATAAACAAAAATTACTAGCGATTTGCACATAAAGTATGCAACTCGAATAATTTTATTTACAAAACAAATTACATTTATTCTAGAAGAGAAAATAATGTGTTCAGCATAGTTTACAATAAGTGAAAATTTCCAATAATTTATTATTTTGCAGTCGAGACCTAATTATAAATAAAAATGCAACTAATTGTTTAAGATATTTTTTTTGACTTTAGCACACTTGAATAACAATCTGATTAATAAATATCATAACCTGGTTACAAATTGAACTTGCAACAAGATTTTTTGCTCGCGATCCATCTAAATTTTTGCATATGCCTTCCTACCGATAATTCACCAGGGGTGATTACGGGCCGAGGGGGGAGATTTTTTTGCTCAGTTTTGCGATATCTAGCGCCGTTCTTGAGTTATAGCTAATTCAAAAATATTTTACACATATTTTACAGCTTTAAAAAGCTCGCTTACGCTCGCTTTTCAATATAGCTGCGCGCCCAATAACGGATCATTTTCGATGCTCGGCCAGTAATATACTATAGATGGAGATAAATAAAACGGATGACGGATGACAAGAGTAAAAAATAAAAAAGGGAAAAATTTTGTGATTTCTGAAAGTTTTTGATAATAATTTGAAATTTAAAAAAAAATTTAATGTATGAAATTAGTTATGTATAACTAGAAGGTTTGAAACATGCGGAACGCTTTTTGTAATTAAATTCATATGAACATATACTAATTAACAAAAATGTTAGGGGGCAGATGTCATGTTTCAAATCAGCTGAAATATTTTTTTAAGCTTAGGATTTGAAAGAATTACTTTTGTTTTAAATATTTTTTTATATGATTTATAATTTAATAATTTATAAAATGATTTATAATTTAATAGAAAATGTAATATGTGAAAGGGATGATAAGCGGTTGTTCGTTCCGAGGAGATAATGCCGGATGGGCGATTTGTGAACTCTAAGTAAAATTTGTGTTTTTGGATTTGGAAATAAAATAAGTATTTTTTTTTAAACTTGATTTTAATTAAAAGAAAAAATTGTGTATGCTGAAGAAAATTAGAAAGTGAAATTTATCAAATGCAATAATTCAAAAATTATACTTAGCAAATTAAAAAATTTACGTGGATAAGGACTACATGATAAAGTGGTATCTATTTAAAATTTTAAAAGATTTTACTATAAGAATATAAAATTTATGGTTGAAAAGCTAAACATGAAAGTATTAGAATAAGTGTTTGGAAGTATTACTTGATTTGGATGCACTCGAAAATAAAAATAATTAATATCATAGCAATATATTATCGTATAGGTTTTCACAGAAACTACCCCTATAGGACTACGAATTTCTTTGGCTTTATGGACAGTTATATGTAGATATAAGCGACATAAAAAATGTTGTATGGAAAGATAAATAAATAATTTTAAAATATAAAGATAATTTTTTGCGTCTTTTCGGCCGGGTCCTTTTGCCGTAGACCGTATAAGGGGGCATATGCAGTCATCATTTTCAAATAATCAATTTTTTTAAATTTTTTTCTATGTTCTCCCGAAATTTCGAGTCGATTCGAATAAAATTGAAAGAGATAGAGCATTGTGAAATGAATTTTTTTATCAAGGTTTTATCCTTTTTATTGAAAACTCGGCTCCGTCAAGTTGGCCCCTCCATTTTCGAATTTGAAATTTTTTTTTACGTAATTTGAAAGTGCTTGCGAAGTGCTGGCGAATGCTGAAATTTTTTTTGAAAGTGCTGGGTTCGTTAATTTTTTATTTGCGAAATATTATTTTCGGACCGAGAGGGGCCAACTTGACGCACCCCCTCCACTTTGGAATTTTCAATTTTTTTTAAATTGATTGGAAAGTGCTTGCGAAGTGCTGGCGAATGCTGTAATTTTTTTCGAAAGTGCCGGGTCCGTTAAATTTTTGTTAAGAAATTAAAATTTGAAGATTTGGAGGGGCCAACTTGACGCACCCCCTCCACTTTGGAATTTTTAATTTTTTTAAAATTTATTGGAAAGTGCTTGCGAAGTGCTGGCGAGTGCTGTAATTATTTTCGAAAGTGCTGGGTCCGTTAAATTTTTATTAAGAATTGAAAAATCGGAAATTGACAAAAACGTCAAGTTGGCCCCTCTTTTTTTCAATTTTATTAAATATTTAATTTTCTTTATATTATTTGAAAGTGCTCGCGAAGTGCTGGCGAATGCTGTAATTTTTTTGAAGATACCTATTTTATTAAAATTTTTAAAAATTAGGTCCGAGCAAGATACACTGCATTCAGGAAAACTTCTAAAAGTACTTTATAAGAAACGGATGTATCTCTTGAATTCTAGGTTGATATAAATAAAACAACTATTATTTTGAAATAAAATAAAACTAAGCCAATGTGTACTCTGGCCCTTTTAGCACAAATCAAGTTTACTTTTAGGAACAACATTGGCTTCTATCTTACTTTGATAATACTTTAAATATAAAATAATATTATTATAATACTTCCGTTTCGGGTGATTGCAAATGCATTCTAAGATACTATTCTAAATTGCATAGGCATTGTTTATGTTATTTTGGACATTGCATTCATTGTTAGATATTATAGGTACTGAAATGTTAATATTTTATTTGCATTGTGTGTGTCAAAGTGTGTGGTTGTTAAAATAAGAGCTTCCAAAATTATAAAAATGTGTAATAATTAGGTAAGTGAAAACGTTAAATTTATTATTGTATTACTAACTTTTAAGTTTATTACTGATAGGCTCACCCAACGACCAGAATTTTAGTAGCAATACTAGCCCAGCACCAGTTTTGAACAATAAACTGGAAGTTATTTGTAATATTATTACAAATAAAGTATCTAATTAAAGTCATGAAAAAAACATTTAATATAATTTTACCAGAAAATAGAACATAGAAAATTTAAAATGAACAGCTTGGTCGAAAATACCGGTACCCAAACTAAATATGCGATTTTGGAAGAACTGTTAGTAAATTGTAATTTAAAAAATTCCATATTTCAAAAAAATGGTAAACCCATATACCCTTCTAGTGAAGTTTATAAAGAAGTCTCCAGCGAACTAAAAGAAAATCATCAGTTAGATTTTAATCCCAAGACTATTTATAATTTAATATTAAAAAAGAAATTGGGAAAAATTGCTGAGTTACAAGAATCGTTATGTTCTGAAACAGAATTTATGGAAACTTCCGAAGGTGATGATCATGATGTTACAGAAGTTAATGATCTTACACTAAATTTTGTGATGACTCTTTCTGCTTCAGAATGGAACACCATTAAACCGAAGGAGATTTTTTACAAACATGCAGAAACCGAAAAAGCGTATTCCGTTTTGGTTCCGTATGAATGGACGCCTATTGTGTATAGTCATTTTTGGGATCACACTAAATTGCCTTGCACTATTGTTTTTGAACGAGGAAGAGTATATGTTAATTCTGACATATATTTAAGAATTGTGGGAACTTGTGGTACATGCAAATCTGAACTGAAGTGTATTCTTGATAACCAACCTATAAATGAAGAGCGGGTGTTATCTCAGTGTAGTTATGAAGGAAATTTTCGCATCAACCATGAAAATGTGAAAAAAAGAAAATTAACTGGTAGTCAGAGAATAATGATTGGAAAAGAATTACTCGAAAATTGTATAACAGCATCGTCTTACAGGAAAAAGCAAGCGAATGCTTGCATGAAAATAGGCGATGCTAATCCACCTCACTTACCATCGGATAACATAATACGAATGGCCAAGTACGAATATGGAAAAAAGAACAGAATACATGAAGATCCCATTAACTCCATTTATATCGCTAAGTACAAATATCCGTATAACGCGTATATCAAAGATATTGGAGTAGACGCATTTTTTGTGCACTACTGGTGTTCCGTGCAAATCCATTTATATAATGAGTATGTTAAAAGTCTTGGTTCCAAAGTTTGTATCGATGCCACAGGAGGCATAGTAAGAAAATTAAAACGTCCCAATAAGGAACTATCGCATTCCATTTTTTTGTACGACGTAACAATTAATAATCCAAAAACTAAAGCACAGTTTTCTGTTTCCAATATGCTTTCAGAACAACATGACGGCGATGCTATCCACAACTGGCTTAAACGATGGGTGCGGAGTGGTGCTACTATTCCAAAAGAAACAGTTTCTGATATGTCTTTAGCGCTTTTGTCAGGCATAACCAAAGCATTCACAGCTATGAATCACATAACGTTATACATAAACGAATGTTTTAATATTTTGTTAAAAGGAAAATCAATGACATTAACAACATTTATTCGATGTGATGTTGCTCATGTAATAAAGATGATGGTATCGTTAAAATGTTTCAAAAATGAAAAGAAGCGAAGCAAACAGTTTTTCGTTCGTGCAATGGTTAAAATGGTGTTGTGTTCCGATATATATGAGTTAAAGAATATATTATTGACAATTTTTATTGTTTGCCAAAGCGAAGCCTACAATGTTAATTCATATTGTGATAAAGAAAAAATATGGTTACAATCATTAGTTTCTGGTGATGGTCAAGGTGCAAACGAAAAATTTATTTTGCATGCAGTAGAATCAGAAGAACCCGAACCCGAAGAGGAATTTGATATTAAAGTGGAATCCAAGAATTACAAAGATGAAGATTGTGAAGAATCAAAATCCAACAATTCCTTGTTTAAAGAATGGGTCGTTAATATTGTTCAAGAAACAAAACAATTTATATCTTCTGATGGTGAAATAGATAACTTGCAGCATCTTCCGGAATTAATTCCCGACATTATTAATTTATCAAAACTATTACCTTTATGGACAGGTGTTATGATTCCATTCTTTCCTAACTCTTCATCAATTGCATCGAGTGCTCCGGTGGAAAGCAATTTTAATAATATTATAAATCGCGCCTTTTCTGGAACACAGCTCCCCCTTCGTGTAGATAATTTTATTACACAACATATTAGTTACTTGGAAGGCACGATGAAATTAATCAGTACAAATAACATTACGGCGACAAATGAAGTAAAAGAAAAAGAAGTCATTCAAGAAGTGGAATTAATAGAAGCCACCAAAAGTACTACGAATACTTGTTTCAATGATGCAACTAAGCGTATGGAAAAAATAATGGATGAACAAAGTAGCGAAGTTTATTTAGATACTGATAACAATGCAAATATCAAGAATGAAGTTTTCTATGTTTCCCCTGATAGAACATTAAATACCTTAAAGGCAGAAGAAGAAGATGCTATTGAAAATTGGCGAGGACTGGGAGCCTCAAATGCAAAACGTCCACGAAGGTCCTACTTAGAACCCCAAAAAGAGTGGAAGCATTTAAATTTAAATGATAGCAGAAACTCCATTCCAATTGGTTTCCTCCGAAATGGCAGTTCTCCAAATTTAAAACCAATTACAATTAATAAAATCAAATATGTCGTTACCAACACATGTGCATTCGACAGTCTAATGCAAATCCTGACAACGTCTTTCTGTGATCAAGATAAATTAAGAAATAATTCGATTTTTGAAGAAAACAACAATATTTATCAGATTATGATTAAATTATCTAGTGTTAAAGTAGATAGAAGTATCTATGGTTTGAGAGCAAAAATTCTGTCGGGCATTTTTGAAGGAAAAACGATATGCAATGTAAAAACTATTTCGTCAGTATGTACAATGCGAGAATTACTAACTAAATTAATGACTAATCAATATCTATCCTGGACCAAAGTTGAGAAATCTGTCTGCCTAATTTGCAAGAAATCTGATGAATTCTCTAACGCCTGTATTAGTATTATTGGGCGTGATGGTAATTTAAATAATATACTTCAAAATCAGTTGTTATTTTGCACTACATGTGATACGAAGACTCGAAGTACCGAATTTGTATTGAATAATAACTATTTATTCATAGAATGGTTAACCAATAGTGGAGAAGATACCACCTCTAAATTATCAAGTATTCCTTCCACAATATCAGTGAGAAACAACGTTTATCATCTCCGAGGAATTGTAGAAAATTTCAATCCGAGTAATGCAACAGTAGGACATTTCGTAGCGTATGCTAAACGATTACATGGGAAATGGGAACTCTACAACGATTTAAAAGAAAAAGTTGATAAGCACTGCAATCCTGATAAATTGATTTTATGTACACTTTTATTTTTTTTATCATCTTAAAATATTTTATATTAATATAAAAATAAATAAATAAACATAAATTCGTTACGTTCTTTGTAATTAAAACAAATAAAATACAACACCTATTAAAATAATTCGAAAACTACTATTAAAAGTTTTTCTGAATTCAGTGTATCTTGCTCGGACCTAATTTTTAAAAAATTTTAATAAAATAGGTATCTTCAAAAAAATTACAGCATTCGCCAGCACTTCGCGAGCACTTTCAAATAATATAAAGAAAATTAAATATTTAATAAAATTGAAAAAAAGAGGGGCCAACTTGACGTTTTTGTCAATTTCCGATTTTTCAATTCTTAATAAAAATTTAACGGACCCAGCACTTTCGAAAATAATTACAGCACTCGCCAGCACTTCGCAAGCACTTTCCAATAAATTTTAAAAAAATTAAAAATTCCAAAGTGGAGGGGGTGCGTCAAGTTGGCCCCTCCAAATCTTCAAATTTTAATTTCTTAACAAAAATTTAACGGACCCAGCACTTTCGAAAAAAATTACAGCATTCGCCAGCACTTCGCTAGCACTTTCCAATCAATTTAAAAAAAATTGAAAATTCCAAAGTGGAGGGGGTGCGTCAAGTTGGCCCCTCTCGGTCCGAAAATAATATTTCGCAAATAAAAAATTAACAAACCCAGCACTTTCAAAAAAAATTACAGCATTCGCCAGCACTTCGCAAGCACTTTCAAATTACGTAAAAAAAAATTTCAAATTCGAAAATGGAGGGGCCAACTTGACGGAGCTTGAAAACTCTCAACGTGTTTACTCAAAACAGCATTTTAAAAGTCGGTGAACATGATATCTCAAAAAATTACCAACCGATCTTTCTACAATTTTACACACTTATTTTAGATGAGATTTACTAGGGGGTGCACGAAGGATTTTGTTTTTCAATGATTAAAACTTGCTTTACAACAAAAGCGGTAGATTTTTTTCAACCAAAATCGTGTTTTGACTTTGAAGTTCTATAAAAATTCCAAAATTCAACTTTTTCCAAAGTTCAAGTTTTAGTTTCTTTCAGCCAACCTTTTGTTTCTGTCAATTTGACATAAGCTTTTGACCTACACGCCATCTATGGGGAAAGTTATGCGATGTCTACATAGCCGATTTTTTTATTTTGTTCATCATTTCCGCAATTTTCAACGGATTTTCACCATTTTCAGCTGGCCTCTAAGTTTAACTATGATACACGTTTATGCCGAATTTCATGACATTTGATTTCGCGATTCAACCTGCGCGATTGATACTATTTTTATTCGTACCCCAACGACCACATACTGACATAAGACGAACAAGTTACTAAAATTCACACAATCGTATAAGAGCATGATAAGAAACATTTTAATACCAAAATTTCGATATTTAATTTTTGAGTGGATTACAGTACTTTCCCTTTATACATACGTATACGTATGGGGAAGTAAAAAATATTTAGATTTTTGGAAATGAAAGCATACGCTTTCGAAAGCTTAAAATAAATATCGAATTGTTTTATTAAGGTAGTATATCCGTAAAATCACTTTTTTATATATTTTCATAAAATTTTGGGATTATATAAGAAATAACCTCTCGCATTATATTGCTGAAATTCGAAATTTTTGACGGTTCAATAAAGGAAATATTCGCGATTAAAGTTTGAACTTTTTGCATGGGTTAAATGTACCAGTTGACTAAAAGTTACACATTTCACATCATAATTAAAAAAATGTTCTTTTGATTTTTTCAAAAAACTACTAATTTGTATATCAGCTTATCACCAATATGTTGAATTAAAAAAAAGGTTACTGACGGTTTTGCTACAAAGATAAACATTTATAAAATATGCACAATTAAGCTGTGCTCGGTTAGTGAAGGGGCATGCCAATGAGCGTCTGACAACGCTGTGCAACTAATTTGACGGATGATTCGCATAGATAAGAGAATATTATAGATAGGCAACTTTTCGATATTTT
The DNA here is from genome assembly GCA_963170105.1 of Cantharis lateralis. Classification (NCBI taxonomy): domain Eukaryota; kingdom Metazoa; phylum Arthropoda; class Insecta; order Coleoptera; family Cantharidae; genus Cantharis; species Cantharis lateralis. Next base: position 21,267,754 of record OY720629.1, read on the forward strand.
ATAAACCTTATTAGTGCGCAGAAAAACTGATTTAAGAAGCAATATCACAATTTATTTGGTTAAACCCAAGTTAAACCAGTTGAACTTTTAAACATTTTGCACATTTTCTTGCGCGCTTCTAAAATTTTTACATTTAGGTTTGACACAAACAGAGATGTTATACTATTACCTAGATGGCTAACTGTGTATACTTTTGTAAACCAAAAAGTGAAGCCTGGTCATGTGACCGCCGCCATTTGTAGTTGGGTCAATTCTGCACTATAATGTGGTATAATCATATTCCGTATTTATAATGCTGCAATTATTGAGAACTCTTGAAGACTTGTAAATAACACATGAAATATAAAAGTCATAACATTTATCTATTCCTTTAATTTCAAACAATATACAGTGGCCATAGAAAGTATTCGTAAACTCCTATATTAACCATGAAAATTGTACCTTTTGAAGACTATTTTTTTCATATTAACATCGATTTTACAGCAAAACATTTTAGACATTTTTTGTATGAAATTTCATTGCCTTCAATTTTATTTCTATACATTTTTCCATTTTGTCGCGCCGTTTCTGATTGAGAGCGACTTAAACACGACTCTGTAAAATGCAAAAAATATTGTCGACCATATCTCGGAAACGGTGCAACGAAATAAAAAAATGAATAGGTATCTCTTTCTTGTAAATTTCATTCTCTATATTTTTGTTCATATACATTTTTGTATTTTATCGAACCGTTTCCGAGATATGGACGACAATATTTTTTGCATTTTACAGAGTCGTGTTTAAGTCGCTCTCAGTCAGAAACGGCGCGACAAAATGGAAAAATGTATAGAAATAAAATTGAAGGCAATGAAATTTCTTACAAAAAATGTCTAAAATATTTTGCTGTAAAATCGATTTTAATATGAAAAAAATGGTCTTCAAAAGGTACAATTTACATGGTTAATATTAGGAGTGTATAGTGTTGGCATAGATAGATTAAAATGTCTCGAGATACAAGTCGGTGTTTCAAATTTCAGCTTGTTTGGATGACTAGAAGTGAATTAAAAAGCAGCCGAAAGATTTTTACCTCCTATATATCGTCGCTGTTTTGTAAAAAGGGCGAATAAGCTATTAAAAATAATAGCTTATTCGCCCTTCTTACAATACAGCGACGATATATACCCGGGTAAGTTAATATAAAGCTTTTAAAAATATGGAGCGGGTAATGTTATGCAAGACTCTCGCAAGACAAGACAAGAAGTTACCTTGCAAGAATCGAGCAAGACAAGACTTGAAAAAAGTTCTTGTCTTGCATTGCAAGACAAGACGAGACTTCTCCAAGTCTTGCAAGACTTCTTGTCTCAGCCATCACTAGGAGTGTACGAATACTTTCTACGGCCAGTGTACATGAAAATAAACAAAAATCCAGTTTTCTGTGTATTTTTTATTGGTTTAAAAACAAAACAAGTTTATTTAATTCACTTCGTTTACTAGTAGAAGTTATAGCTAGAGAATGATTTTTAGCAAAAGCGTGAAATCTAATTTTTATGTACATTAATTTAATTAATTCTAACTTATGTGGACCTAGAATATTTTCTTCCTCGCAATTTAATTACGATATAAGTACTAATACCACGGCACTACTATAAAATAATAATGTTCACACTATTTAGCTGATTTGATTTTCAATGTTTATTTACAACTGCTTGCCCCAACTACAAATGGCGTCGATCACGTGATCAGGCTTCACTTTTGAACTCGTAGTTAGCCATCTAGGTAATAGTATAACATCTCTGGACACAAACGACATACATAACCTTAGATTAAAATGTGACACAAAACGCAACGTTGCCATACCTTTTGTATGCATGCAGTTGTACGTCATTATCAATGCATTGTACGAATTTAAAGTACACTCCCAGAAAAAATAATGATTTCTTTCTCTCTCTTTTTTAAATTATTTTACGTTCACACTAGAAATTATTTTTGTATCCGATTGTCGCGGAGAAACTACCTTAACTTGTGTTTTGGTTTTAATTCTTATATTATGTTATGTCTTGTATGCTCGCTATGTACGTTAATTGGATGTGAACGACGCTTAACCCTTTCGATCATGCCGTGCTAAATTTAGTACACTTCTTTCTAGATTTGTTAATGTAAAAAATCTATAAAACACATATTGGGAATTTTTGTGGTGTTCTAAATTTAGGTACGTATGAACGAAAGGGTTAAGTAAATTTTTATATGGTAGTTTTTGTTATATTTTGAACATTATACTGAAAAAAGCAGTGCTCCAATCAATATGGTTAAAATGCATTTATGTAGCTTACAATAATAGGTACATTTACACACAGATGCCGCGTTACAAGCCAAACTCCGACCTAAGCAATAAGAAAGACGAAGAGTTCTTGAAGAAAGACAACGGCTTTTATTCAAAAAACATCTCATCTTTCTTAATGCTTAGGTTTAGGGCATCTGAAAAGTGTATGTTTAAAGGTACCTATTGAATTCGATAAATGCCTGTTTTACGTAACACAGCGAAAAATCTTATCTTATAATATACAACAAGTACTACAAGCAAAATAGTTGAAACATACTTACAGTTACATAATCATATAAACGGCTCATATATTCGGGATGTTTAACAGGGTGCATGGTAATAGCTCGATGAACTTCCTTCTGTTTTAAATTTCCGCTGAAAGCAGCTTCACCGCTTTGGTTGTGGTAAAGTATTACTTGCATCTGTAAAGCTACATGTAATTAAATATTTTTTTAGTGTGCTTGTAAATAAATATAGAAATAATATTACACGGTATTGCCGTACCTTATTATTCTTAAAACCTTAAGCTGCATCTCCATTAAGACGGCACGGCAAGCGGTACTTTGATCTTGCAACAAAGATGAATCTGAGCGTTTAATGGGGATGCAGCTTTAAAGAGAGGTTTCGGTTTTCATGAAATTATTTTTTTTTAAATGCAAATAGGTATTAAAATGCGGTTTCCTACATGCACCTTATTGATGTGTAATCTACGTTTTAAAACTAAAAATTCAAATTAAAAGTGTGAACTCTACGGATAAACTTGCCTCTATATTATGAACATGTTGAGGATTTGAATTATGATATGAATCAAACAAATCGAATTTATAAATAAAATTAAAGTAGTTGAAGGATGAACCAAAATCAGGTGCAAGTTGAAAATGAAAGTAATTGTGAAACCTCAAATTTTGAACATACTTTATGTTTTTACCTACATAAGTACATATATCTGTTTTGGCTTCACTATATCAGAAATTCTGGCAGTTTTTGAAATTTGTATTAGGTTTCAGATTCATCCTACAACTGCAATTGTATAAATCAAAAACTGTAGTGCCTGTACCAATAGTTAAGGACTAATCCAAGATTCAAGATTAATTCTTGGTCACAATAAAATAGCGCATTTAAAGTCAATACGTGAATTATTCTTGAATCTCGGATTAATCCTTGACTATGTATTAGTGGCTTCAGTCGAGTGATCTATCATTTTCGATAAGTTTACTTATTTTTTATTCCAATAAATCTGACGAAGTAAACTTTAGTCTTCACACAGACCTCTTAATTATGATTAATCATTAAAACAGGAATTAAGTTTAAACCCTTTATAATTTAAATTTTGTTGTAAGAACTTGAGATTATTCTTTAATTGATTTTTATGATGATAATTAATTCGGTTTCACATATTTTTGATTTTATAAAAAGGAAGGCACATTTGAGAGCTTGTATTACAATTTTCAGCATTTTAAAAATAAAAAGATGTTTTTGGTCCACGATCTTTAAATGAAAAGACAAACGCCAAATTTATCAAAGAAACCGATTGGCACTCAAATTTGTTAATTATTTTAATAGATTTTAATCTAATATTTTAATAAATAAGAGTGAAAAAGTGCGAACCCAACAGTGAATGCGTGAATAAAATTAAATAGTGCGCCGAATCGACATTTTCCACCACTACAAGTTCAAACGTTGAAAATTTGCTAACTAACAAAATGAAGGAGGGAGAAAAATTTTAAAAGTAATTCATTCTGGGCTAGGCCGTTGTTTCGAGAAGTATCGAAATTTAAAGCCCAGAGTCACAAATTTAAATAATATTAAAATTTAATTAAGATAGATAAATAAAATTAAAAATTTAAATAAAATTGATAAATTCTATGATTATAATAATTACTTACCTGAGATTACAAACTCAGAGTAAGAGTGTTTTGTGCAAATCGATAAGAAGAAGAAGAATACTAAATTTATTCACCACAGCAGGTGAAAACATAAAAAGAAAATTAAGAAACCAAGAAATAAAGAAACAAGCAACATAATTTTAAGAAGACTTCAAAAACAAATAGGGTGAGAACTTTTAAAACGCAAAACGATTAATTTTACGATCAGTGAAACCACGATAAAATTGATTATTTGATATTTGTATATTTTTGCCATCAAATTTGGAACTTTATCTAGAAGTTGAAACAGTTACTCGATAAATGAGATTAAAGTTTCAGATTCGGTGTATTTGTTTTATTTGGTGAGCCGATGTCATGCGGCTTAAGATTAAAAACATCTCAATTAATTATAATAATTTTTATAAATTACAATTTGACCAAACTGTGCCTTTCTGTAATATTTTAAAATTTCGTTTTATAACTGATTAAATTACTTTTGATTTAAATAACTTGCTTAATTTTTCAACATAAAATTAATTAAAAGAATCGCAAGCTTTACAACAAGTGATGGGTGTTCGAAAAGGTAACTATTTAAGTTTTTTTTATACAACGAAACTTTTTTAAGCTAAAGAACATCGCAATATAGATTCAAGTGCATTTACGTACTCGTATTTATGCATTTCAAATTTTACGATTTCCGATTTTGCTACTAAGAGTGACTTTAGTATTGTTGAGGTATCCGAAACATGGCTTGCCCCGGATTGTCCTTCTCATCTTGTTAACTTAGAAAACTACGTAATCGTCAGAGTGGACAGAGCGCCTGGAGGTGGAGGGGTCGTCCTTCACGTTCATACGTCGTTGCACTTTTGCACTCTTGCATGACGGTCATCGTGTTGCTAGTGGACTGGAGCAACTTTGGATTCGGCTAAATATCCACAGACTGGGGTTGGTGTGTGCAGGCCCGCATGTGGTGAGCTGATTATATTGGGCGATTTGAACATTAATATCCGTACACCATCGTTTGACGGGATTCTTGGTCTGTTCGGACTTTGTCAGGTTATAGTGGACCCCACTCGTGTCACACCTACATCTAGCACGCTACTTGCTCTTGTTTGCATTTGCATTAGCATTTAGCAAACATCGGGTTTCCCTACGGAGCGGCGTGATCGATTTGATTGCATCCATCGATCATTTCATGGTATATTGCTACTTGGATTTGCGACCTCGTGTTCACTTATCGCGAATTTAAAAATTTAGACCATGATACTCTTTCTGTTGATGCAGTTCAGCTACCTTGGGGTGTTGTTAATAAGTTGCACCATTGGGTTCTTAGAGAGTGGAACAGACCGTGGAACACAAGAACAAACAGATTGTTAAGATTATATAAAATTATTATTTTTTGTATTTTTAAAAATGTTGTGAGTTACCAGAATTTCCTTCGCGAGCTACAGGTAGCTCGCAATCGACAGGTTGGCGACCACTGGCTCCACCTACCTACTTGCGTTCCTTTTGCAACCTACCTAGTTAAAGGTTAAATAAACGATAACAAAGTGTTCAGATCTTTAATAATATTTCGGTACTGATTGTACGTTCTTCAGAAATAAAATGAATGATTAAGTATTATTTAACTCGTAAACCATCGTGTACTTTGCCAAGAAACGTCCTTATCAGGGTAAAAGGACTGAAGAGTAAGAGAAACTCGAAGTTACGAATGGTTTTCACGATTTTCACTTCAACTGATGACTCCTATGTTCGGAAAATTAACAATTTAGTTCTTTTCATCATCATCATCTTTTTCATCATCAAAGCAAATCTGTCACAGACCTTAAAGGCAATTTCAAATGAATCTATCCAGGACTGCTTTATAAAATGGAAACACGAAACACCGCTGGAAAAAATGTCTGAATATGGGCAGGGAGTACTTTGAAGGCGACAAGGTCCCATAATCAACGCTGGAATATGCTGCGCTGATCTGGTACCCGATGCACGCATACCACATCAGGCGACTGGAATCAGTTCAGCGAAGATTTTTAAAATACTTGGCATTCCTGCAGGATGGTGCTTACCCGATACAGGGCTTCGATCACAGTGTGTCACCAGCGCGACACCTGATTTGCCTATATGTTTTTTCTTTGTAACATAATATGCTTAGGCTTGCCTCTTTTTTTTATATAATATGTATTATATATATTTTTTTTTATACACACTCCATAATATAATAAGTCTACAACTGTTTGGTGTGTGTCTCTCTAAACCGTTAAATAAATAAATAAATAAATAAAAAATCTGTTAAATTAATAATAAAGTTTAGATATTTTCTGAACAAACCTCGTACGTCTTGATTTAGAGACAACCCATCATTAAAATATACATAAACTAGATGCTTACAAACGGTCTAACGGCCACATATAGTTTTGGTATTGCCGCTTTGGGCAAAGCAAGTAATTAATTTTAAATTTTATTAGTATCTGGCCTTATGCGGGTAAAGTGAAAATTACTCACACATTACTAGATAAACTGTTTTCTTTGTTTTGCACTACACGTTAAAATAAAATAAGACAAATGGGAGCCATTTTTTGCAGCATTTTTTACTTAAATTCATTAAGATTTACTTCTAACTGATATTCTAATAAAATTTTATAATATAGCCCGATCAATCTAGGAATTTTATCTCGAATAAATGAAGTATGAAATTTTTTAATGCAGTTAGTTTCCAATGATGGAGTAGCATATGAAATCACAGTATTAGACCAAAATTTGATATGACGTGTGCCCGGAAGTTTGGATTTTGTGTTTTGTCGATTTGCAGGCCTATTTTGCATTTATCGCTAAAAATGGTAATAACCTAATTTATAGAGAATTAAATTCTCTTCCTTTTTCGATTGGACAATTTTATTGTAAAATAATTATTTACTGCTAATAATATGCAAAAAGTGTGAAAAATTAGGAGATTGGCTGTTTTTTCAACTTTTGGACCATTTTTATTAAAAATAAGTGACACATTCAAATAACAAAGTTGTAGAGGACTAAATGAGAAGCTTATTTTCAAAACGCAACATGTCCAAAATTGAAATATTTAGATACAGATATCATACCATAGTCTAAGACTAAAATCCTCTTAAGAAACAAAAACTAGAACAGGTCTACTTTTAGACTGTCATAACATACTCTAAAACTAACATGTAGAGAATGTTTTAGACTATGTTATGATATCTGTATCTAAATATTTTAATTTTTCACTTGTTGCGTTTTGAAAATAAGCTCCTCAAATGCCCTACAAGTTTTGTAGTACAAGTTTTTTGTACGACAAATGGATCACAGCCGGGAACACGTTCAACACAGAGGCATGGCGGAAGCGACTCAACTCATTTCCATTTCCGACCGTAGAGGTAGAGTTTTCGGCGCGTTTTATTTAACGTGGTGTATACCCCTTTCCTTAACAATAAAAATTTCATCACTATCGAATGATTTTTTACATATAAAACTCTATGCAATGGTAAAAATTTTGTTCTCGAGCTACTCCCACGAATGCTATACGAAATCTTACGAAAGAATGAATTTCGGGTTTATCCCCGAAGTCTGACTCCCCACTCTCAACCATCCCCACTCTTGCCCGAGCATGCGTAGCCATTATAGAGTGTAGAGGCAAGGAGAGCAATCTCATATGGCCGTTTAACTCGAAGAGTGTTCACTGAAAGGCATTTAATAAGGGTTTCAGAAAGTGGCCAGAATGGCGCTGGTGTACCGTAAGGGTATGGTTTGAACTGTACAGTGTAGAGGTCTCCACCCTGCACGGTAGTGAAGTAAGTATTTAGTTGTTTTATTTTACATAATATGAAAACCATTATTTGGGGACGACCTAACGATAATTATACGTGACCAATCCTCAGCAGTCGATTTCCTATCGGATTCTATTTTTATTTAATCGAAAACGTGTAATGGGGATGCAAACTTAACAAGAAAATTTTCAAAAAATTAAATAATTTTTATTGAAAAAACTAGAAGTGACCTAACGTTAAAACATAGTGACCTTTCAAGACCTAACGATTCCATATTTTTTTATATCAAAATTTTATAGATGGGAGGCCAACTTCATGGAGGTACAGCCAACGCCTCTATAATAGGTACATGTCGCCGCCAAATATTTGGGAAATATTTGGGTGGAGGCTGTAGACACGATAGCCCCCCCCAAGTCAAATTTTAGGCTAAAATTCGTGTCAAACGTTTGAGCTTTGTTTGATCTTCAATGAGCTTCCATTCCCGTCGTTTGAGCCTAAACCGTCGTGGAGTTATTCGCAAAATGTTTGGGGGGGGGGGCTGTGGACATGTTTTTCAATTTTTTGTCGTATTGAAAAAGTTTACGTAAATTCGGTGTCAATCGATAGAGCTTCGATTGAGCTTCAATGAGCTTTTATATTCATCGCTGTAATTTAATTATTTTCGAAGCTATCGGTGATTTAATTTTGCTAACCTCCGAGCAAGTGGCGCGTGAAACCGGTAATTTTAATTTCGTAAACAATTTATTGTTGAGTGTGTAAACAAATGAATTCCACTGCAGAAGTTTTTAGAAAAATCTTATTTATTAAGTACAACAACGACATGTACCTCTCTATAATATAAAGTGAATGGCTTCCATACTAAGAAAATTGGCTTCCAAATACCTGAAAAGGGACACCCGTTCTCCCATAAACGCGAGCTATCTGGGTTATACTATAGAAAATATCCGTCCACTCCTATGTTACCAATGTAAATTGAACATAAATATTGAAGCCGTTTTTTGTCATATAAAAATTGGTTTTACAACAATATTTTTTAAATATTTTTTGTTGCAAATTTTATTGCCTTCAATTTGTGTTTATACATTTTTCTATTTTGTGACGCCATTTCTGACTAACAGCGACTTAAACATGACTCTGTAAAATACAAAAATTATTGTCATCTATGTACTATATCTTCATCATACTTTTAGAAACAAATTTAAAATATGTACTTATAATCAGAGCTGAAAGAAATGTATTAAAAGGTTTCAATTAAATTACTTTTGAATAATTGAATTACTTTAATTGAATTACTTTTGAAATTAACCTCAAGTATTTGGTATTTGAATAACTTTAATAAAGTATTTTGTAATACAAAATTTGAGCAAAAACACACAATCACAGATATTTTTTGGAAATTACGATTTTCAGCTTTTGGAAATACGAAAAAAAAAAATTATAACAATAAAATTATCGACTTATTTAAAAAAACTACATAATATTATAATATAATATTTTAGTAAGTTTTAATTGAGAGGTAGTGAATTTCTGAAATTAATTGAGTAGGTATATTTATTTAAAACTTGAAGTGTCCGCGCAAAATTTAAATACTTAATATATTAATAGAAATACCGATGAGGAGTACATCACAAGGCAAAAATTCATCAGGTTTTGGAATAATTGAGGGGATTGTGTATATCACATACCCCCGTGAGTTAATCATCGAGAAATAAATAATCTAAAAAATACTTGCCTCATAAGACCACGTGCAAGGTATTCCAGCAAATTTTCGTACGCATCTGCCCAGCTCCACATCTTCATGAGTTGTATAGAGATTTTCAATACACACATCGATATAGGGAGCCATTCTTTTCAAGGTTTCTTTACTTAGAATAATGCCAGGACCTCCCATACAAAAATTTTCATTTTCCTCTAAAGACAATAAACCAAATTCGTTGTTATTGCCTTTTCCCGTTTGTCCTATAAACCATGGCTTTCGGCTGTCAACAGATCTCAATAACATTTCTAAACGATCCATTTTAATAAAGCAATCATCATCTGCTCTGAGAAACCATTCGTAATCGTCTATATAGTTATCGTGCATATATTTAAGCATTTTAAAAGATTTTCTTTGAGGGGGATAACTATCATCAATCCCTGGTAAAGCAACCAGTGGTAGATAATCACTAGAAGAATATTCAGAACTAAAGAATAAGATTTTTCCCGGAACTTCTGTACCCCATGTATCATAGACAGTTTTTGCACGATCGTCAATGTATTTTGCAGCTGTCATGACCCCAACGAATAACAAATTGGTTTTATTATTATTATTATTATTAATATCACTTTTATCACTAAATTTCGAAGCGACTGTTTCAGTTTTCAATTGATTTTTACACATTTCTAACCTGGAGCTCGAGTTTGTGAAGAAAGATATGAAAAGTCCTACCACCACACCAATAACTAGATTTAAAATTCTTTTTCTTCTTGCCATTTCTTGCTTTTATCACTCTTTTCAAGTAACGGCTCATTCTCATTTTTTAAAGTTTAGTGTTCAAATTTTACTTGTAATAAAATTACCTCGGCCATGGTAGTTTATCCTCACGTCAATTATATTGTAAATACAAACGTATGTTGAAATGCTAATTTAAGTTGCTTTAAGTGCAAACCTTGAATTAGATGATTTACGTTATAAGCCAGTATATTACAATAATAATTAGAAGGTACGTTCGAATTCATCTGAAAAGAAAAAACCTGCTGTCAGTACAAGTTGTTATTTATTTAAGTACCTTACTATTAAAATTATATAGATGCCAACTTTAGCTTAGCTTCAAGCAACCAGTAAAATAGCCTTTACTGTGCAATATATGCACCGGTAATAGCTATTTATTTAACCAGTTATATAACGTATTATTTTGTGTGAATTTCTTAAAATAAGGAAGAGTTGAGCTCCCGGGAATTTATTAATTAGTTTGTCTATTTGTACTTGAAATTTGCAATAGCTAAATTAAGTACTACGTTGTATAACATAAAAAGACGTAATAAGGTAATACCCAAGTAACATTTTTACCTCTCAATTGCCTGGCAATATACAAACTTTGCTTACAGGCACCTGGCAGACAGCCTATTCGTCTGGGCCTGTAAATTGCCTGAGACAGCTACCTAGCAGGTGTTTATTTAGAGCTTGTTTGCCTGGGCCTGTAAATTGCCTGGGACAGCTACCTAGCAGGTACTTATTTAAAGCTTGTTTACCTGTGCCTGTAAATTGCCTGGGACAGCTACCTAGCAGGTACTTATTTAAAGCTTGTTTGCCTGGGCCTGTAAATTGCCTGGGACAGCTACCTAGCAGGTACTTATTTAAAGCTTGTTTGTCTGGGCCTGTAAATTGCCTGGGACTGCTACCTAGCAGGTACTTATTTATAGCTTTTTTGCCTGGGCCTGTAAATTGCCTGGGACAGTTACCTAGCAGGTACTTATTTATAGCTTTTTTGCCTGGGCCAGTAAATTGCCTGGGACAGTTACCTAGCAGGTATTTATTTAGAGTTAGTTTGCCTGGGCCTGTAGATTTCCTGGGACAGCTACCGAGCAGGTACTTATTTAGAGTTAGTTTGCCTGGGCCTGTAGATTGCCTGGGACAGCTACCTAGCAGGTACTGATTTAAAGCTTATTTGCCTGGGCCCTTTAATTGCCTGGACAGCTACTTAACAGGTTCTAAAGTTATACTGTTCTTTTCGGTGTGCTCTGTATAAATTGCCAGAAATAGACCCAAATAATATTTTCAGCCTGAGAAGTGCCAAATCAACTGCAGCTATTTTTTTTAAATTGTACAAAATAGAACAATTTTGCAGGTGCGCATAAATTTATTAAAGCCGACTTCATGCATTTGATTTTTTAATACTACTATTTCTTAAACTACAGTTTTCCATTTCGTAAAGCGATCCAATGTTGGTTTACAAATTATAAATAAATTATAAATTTTAAATAACAGCATCGACTTTTATACTATACTGAAAATAATATATTATGTACCAATCTAAAAAAATCAGATTTAGAAATTTAAATCACAGTTTAAGTAACTAGCTTCGGTGGCTCAGTGGTTAGAAGTTTAGGTTTTAAATTGGATAGAGGCAACAGTCGTCGGTTCGAACCCCAGGTAAGTAAAAAAAAAATCCACAATATTTAAATTTATTTTCGCAGGTACTGAATGTTGATACATCAAAAAATGAAGGTAATTAATTATACAGGGTTATGTAAATATAATAAATTAATAACACTATAATTTAAATAGAAGATCAAAAACAATAACATTTATATATGTTACTTGTAATATCATAGCATTAAATCCTGGATTATAACTAAAATGTTAAATATAATTGAGTAATAAAATATAATAGATATTTTTTTTAAGCGTGGAAATCACTGAAACTTTTTATTAATATTTTGAGCAATCCGTAAGTCCCTCAGGTTCCCGGCAGCTACCTATCACAGGTCCCCGGCAGCTACCTTTCAAAGGTCCCAGCCAGATACCTGTTATAGGTCCCTGGCAGCGACCTTTCACAGGCCCCTGGCAGTCATCTATCACGGGTCCCTGCCAGCCACCTTGCACAGGTCTCTGCCAGCCACCTTACATAGGTACCTGCCAGGGACCTGTGGAAACCCTGTCACAGGTCCCTGCCAGCATTCCCACAGGCTTGTCAAAAGCTTGTACCAGGCAGAATACAGGGGCCTAATTGCTTTATAAGGGCACTGTAATAAGCTTGGGACAGGCCTGGTACAGGTACAGGAACCTGTGAAATTTTCTCTGCCAGGTCCTTGCCAGACATTTCCCAGGCTCAAAATGTTACTTGGGTACTTCGTTATCATAATAATTTAGATAAATGGTATTATATCGAACTAATTTACTAAAGGCCGTGTCTCACTATAAAATTTGTATAAAATCGTTTTTATAAAAATTTGCATACAAACAATGTAACGTCACGTGACATAAAAAATTTTTAAGCCTTGTCCCACTTTAAAATATTCAGTGCAAAGTTTTATACAAATAAGATCAGCTGTGACAGCTCAGTAGTTGACGTTTCGGCTTCAACAGCCAATGGGATGCCTCCTTTTATAAAAATTTTAGAAACTGCTCTAAAATGAGAATTTTTATAAAACTATTTTGTGACGTCATGAAAATAGAAGAACCATCAAAATATTTTTACAAATCGTCACCTTAATTATCAAACCTCGTAACTCCAAATTCATAACTTTTAGTTTAGAGAACTTGGAATTACGAGTTTCAATTGCAGCGTTAGGCGGAATGGAGTTACGAGATTTTCTATTCTTTCCCTTATATGAAAACAAAATTATGTACAGTTACAAGGTTTTCCCCATTTATAGAGTATTTTTTCCTCTAACAGATGACATCAAAATCTCATGACATATACATTAGACTTAAAAATAAAAATAAAATTTTTATGGAGAATCGAATACTATTAAAATCTTGTAGTGCACGATGTAGAATGTTCTTTTGCATATAACAAAATAACACCAACATTATTCAACATTCGATTAAGGTCTTGTATGTATGTATCTATTTGTAATTATTTCGTTTTATGCATTTCTAACGTTTTATGTACATTGTGAACAAGCATTAAACCAAAATTTATCATAATATACAATGAAAATATCTTTGAATTCAACACAAAAATGATCTTTTTTATATTTACCCCACTCGACCCTAACCTGCTTTAATATAAGAATCCTTTGTTTATTATGATATTATTAAGTTGATACCTTGAAAAGCTATATCTAGAATAGGTGAAATTAACTTTCTACTTGCCAAAAATTACAAGCTATCAAAGTTAAAACTTAAAGAGTAAATAACTCCTGAAGTACTGAAAGGATCTCAACCAAATTCGGTATGTAGGAACATTGCCCTCATAGGACTTCACAGCATATGGAACCCTTCGATAAAAATCAGGAATACAATACATATGAAAAAAAAATAATAATTTTTTTGTCGAAAACTTAAAAAAAGTCCTTGTCCCTCGATTTTCTTCGGCATTTCTTCGTCGATGGCAATTAAACTTTTTGGATGTGTGTCTTGTGGGCTCTAGTGGTGAAAATAAGGTTTTGGCAGAGAAATCTTTGCCAGGCCTACCACAATAAAAAAAATAAAAAAAATGAAAATGTCATTGTATCTCCGGGAATGTATAACCGATTCAGATAAAATTTGGTGTGCTGATGATTGGAGGTATTGCGGCAGAAGTGACGATATTTTTTTTAATAGTTGTTTAAAAAATTCCGAATACTCGAATAAATGGAAGACAAGCAAAGTACTACCGATTCACAAAAATGATTCCAAAGCGAAGTTCAGAATTACAGATCAATATATTGTCATGACCTGAAATCTGTAATATTTCTTTTTGAAATTTTGATTAATTTAAAAATTCGTCGTACGAAAAACTTGTTACTACAAAAAATATTGTAGGGAATGTTGTCCTTTACAAACTTTGCCATTTGAATGTGTCACTTATTTTTAATAAAAATGGTCCAAAAGTTGAAAAAACTGAGCCAATCTCCTAATTTTTCACATTTTTTGCATATTATTAGCAATAAATAATTATTTTACAATAAAATTGTCCACACAAAAAAGGAAGAGAATTTAATTCTCTATAAATTAGGTTATTACAATTTTTAGCGATAAATTCAAAATAGGCCTGCAAATCGACAAAACACAAAATCCAAACTTTGGTCGAAAACTGTGATTTGATATGCTATTCCATTATGGGAATAACTGCATCAAAAAATTTCATACTTCATTTAATCGAGTTATTTAGTGAAATTTTGTCTAAGATGATCGGGTTAAGTTTGTCTGGATATCGGGCCCTATTTGACCGTTGACCTTCATGTACTATAAGTATCGGTGTTCTCCTTGTTAGTAATAAATAGAGCTCGGATTTATATGCACCAAAATACTTGAAAATATGCGCATATATATGCACCGAATTTCTCTAAAATATGCACTAAAATTGATAAAAACGATAAAATATGCATTGATATGCAAACTGAAACATATTTTTTTTTAAATTTTTATAATAGATACTACGTTGACTGAAGTTATTGGGGCATATTTGAAATTTGGTATAAAAATTTTCTTTTGAAACATTTAAAACTATCAAAAGCATCTCATAACAAGAATTTTTGTTAAAATATCTCTGCGTTTCTTGTTTATTTTGTCACATTCGGTTCCTTTAACTTGCGTGATTTCATTTTTAAAGTTATCAACTAATATTATTATTGTATTGAGTCTACAAGTAGCATAATATATTGTGTCTCTAACTTATTTAAAACGTTACTAACGATATTAAAATTTGTTTTTATTTTTAAAATAGTTTTAATTATAATTTTCAATTAATAATTTTTGATTAATAAAAAAAATTCTTTAAAAATCACCAGAAGTTGCCCAAATATGCACAAATATGCATCATTTGCTTAAATATGTACCAAACGTTGAAAATATGCAAAATATGCATTTTGATAAGCGGTTTTTCGGATTTGATTTTGCCAAATTCGTCCAGATTTCAAAACGAATCTTTTGGCATATCGATGTTAAATAATATGCAAAAGCATAAAATCCG
The DNA here is from genome assembly GCA_963170105.1 of Cantharis lateralis. NCBI lineage: Eukaryota > Metazoa > Arthropoda > Insecta > Coleoptera > Cantharidae > Cantharis > Cantharis lateralis. The sequence goes on from OY720629.1 coordinate 21,283,298, forward strand.
AGCTCTAGTAATAAACAATGTGTCGAAATCAATAGGAAGCTCACGAGGTCTTATAATATGCAGATGATTTCAAAATCTACATAATTATCAACAGTCCTAGGGACTGTATGGAGCTGCAACATAATCTGAATTCATAATCTAAAATTTGAAAACAAGATAAATCATACTCGTATAACCTTCCTATCAAAAATTTAATAATAAAAATATCTGCGGGAAGTGAAATAATATATAAATTACTAAGATTTTGATGAAAAACTATTTCACTCTTCAAGTAAACTACAACTACCGGTTGGTAAATTCGTACCAAAATCAAATGGGCTCTTCCAAAATGAGTACAGATGTTAAATACCAAGTATCAAAATTTTAGGACAAACCGTATAAAAGTTATCGCACATACGGCCATCCATACATACAGACATCATCGTGAAAATACGAAAAATGAGTTGTAATGACCCTAATTCGTGCTTATTCATCAAAAACTCACTACCCGATTTTTAGCACGATCCCTATACCTCCCTTACAGGTGTGTGCGGGAGGTAAAAAGCGTACAAAATGCTCGGATTTATGATGAGAAACTGCAAATGCTTTACAAACATACATAAATGCAATTTACGCAATATTCAATACAATTGTAGCACCCAAATTTAAATACGCAAGTCAGATATGGAGTCTCCAATACGAAACTAGTATCCAAAGTATAGAGCGCGTAAACCGAGGGTTTTCTGAAGTGAAGGAAAAAGTATGAAATTTATTCTGAAAGAGAAAATGGATAACAAGGAACTGTTGAACACCGTGGGAAGAAAGCTGTGCAAGTAAAAGGAAAAGGTCCGATCTAAGTTCTTGGTTAAATTGCTGAAAGGAGATGCTGATGATGATGATAGGGAAATATATTTGAAAACATTTTGTTTACTAAACTTACTAGTTTTGAAAGTTGTGTAATTTATTATTTGAATTAATTATATTTCAAAATTATATTCTGCTCTTTTAATTTATTTTAAAACACATTATTAGTTACGCATTTTCAAAAGTAGATTCATTAGGTATCATTAATTTATTATTTTCTTTACTTACATATTATATTCCTACAAAAAAATGGGTAAATACGGATAAGAATAGATAAATATCAGAATTACCTTATTTTTAAAAATTCAAAATCTAAGAAAGTTTCCACAAAACCAAAATTTTTTTGGCTTCTAGAATTACCAAAAAAATTTAAATCTCAATTGTCGATATACTCACTGTAATGCCCCCTTGTTTGCTACTTACAGATCTTGCAAAAATATCTTATTTTATTACGTTTACAATGACTTTGTGTGCCCTCTGGGACAAAACTTTCAGTTTTTTAAAAGTTATTACTTCCAAGATTTTTAAAAAAAATTTGTAAAGCCTGTCTGACATAATGCTAAATTTTACATAAAATTGACATGTAAATTTTTATAAAAAATATTAAGCCGTTGCATACAGCAAATTTACCATCAAATTTTGGGCTAAATTTTCAAATAAAAAAATATTTAAAACATGTTCTAAATTTTGAGGTAAATGTGTACGTAAAAGTGCGCGGTAGATTTTTTTGGGATTTAACCGTTGGAGTCCGCCCATTTTATAGGGGTAAAATTAAAAACAAAATTTCGACAGTTGTAATTAAAATATCTGAAAAATGTCCTTAAACTGTTTGTTATTACGCAAGCGCGCATGCATTTCGTCAAAAATTGCTCACATTGCAAACAGTAAATAATTTTTAGCTGCATAAAATTGCTGGTGATGACCATTTCAGGAAACTCAATATTTTGACATTGCCTCATGGACACCCACCTGCAAGTACCTTGGCATCACCATGGACCAATGCCTCAAATGGACCCCCCACATCACCTCAGTCACCAAACGTGGAATTTCGTCATTATTCGAGTTCCGAGCCCTCTGGGGGATGTTTTTAATGAGTTAAGCATTTAAAAAATAACGATATGAATACGTCAAAATTTTCTACACAAAGGGGCGTGACTTCAAATAGGATGAGGCACTCTTTTCACAGGAACAGGCACTCTTTTCAATGTAAGTGTTTGTTTACCTTTTGCAAGTGTAATTATCAATGTAATTCTTTGTTTACTTTTTGTGAGGGCAAAGTAATCGATGCAATATATACATAACTAGCCAGTTTGGGTTTCCGCAATTATTTATCTCTTTTTGGAAATGATTTTAATATTTTAGTATAATTTCTTTGGGCTTTATAAAAACAGCAAAAAAATTTGTTTTGGCGTTTGGTGGATCAGCTAACAATTTTTCTTGAAACATATTATGGTAACGATTAGATAAACATATCGTGTCATGAGTTATTTGTTATTGTAAATTATACTTCATATATTTTGTTATAAATATAATTATTAAATTATATTCATAACAAATTAAATTTAATCAGTTTAATATTAACGGGGAAACAATTTGCTAAGTACTCGTCTTTCTAAATTGTTATACAATTATTATATTGCAGTTAATCTTATTAAGTATATTTACCATAATGCTATATGCAATTTAAAGTCCTTTTCTAAACATATAACTTTGTTTGGTTTTAAAATATGTATCAAATATCGATAAATAAAATATTAAAATGGTATTTTAATGATGTGTGCAAACAATGTAAAAATACAATAAATATTTTATTTCAAATCAGAAAGCCGGAAATACGAACAAAATGGGGGGCGAACAAAACATTAAAAGTTTTATTGGTTTTCATCGCATTTGCTAAATTCTTGTTATAATCAAGATTTTATTCAGGTACACATGTAAATACTTGATTAAAATAATATAATATAGTAGGTATATTCTATTCTGTTATTAATATAAAAATAATCGAAGATTTAAAAACAATTTCAAGATTTAAAAATTGGCAAATAAAATTTAATAAACACCACGTGCACTAAGAGAGTTTGAAGGTTTTATTATATTATATTGATGTTATTAATAATTGAAATGTAAAGAAAATGTAGTAATATAAATGATATATTTTGTTACAAATACCTATTGTTTATTTCAATTTGGCACTAATATAACCGAAGGAGCACTGAATATCTACGGTCGGTGGCCTCAAACTTTGCCCGCACATCAACTTAAGAAGACTTGAAGAATACTAAGCTAATCCATGTGAGTGAGTCTGCGAGACTGTTGGTAAGTGCTAGGTTGAAACCAGAACTACTACAAAAACTGATAGCAAGATGAGGATACGATTTAAATATTCTAAGTATTTCAGTATAGTGGTGTCGCTTACAGTCTGCATCTTGAGACGACTTTTTATCAAACTTGTTTAGCGATTGCATGCCTTTATTTTGTGAATTTATATTAGGTAGCACTTATTGTTTTCGAAGGTGATAAACTATTATAATATTAAGCTAACTTAAGATAATAGACTACATTACACAATTATATTAAATATTTAGGTCCACCAATTGTTTTTAACAATAAATCGCTTCCTTATTCTAAGTACCGAGTCGCTGCGAAAACGTTAATCTTATTGATAAATTAATTCAATCAACCTATTTAATAGCACACTTTATTAAATAATTTTTAATAAGTAAGTAATTGACTATTATAAAATTTTAGCAATGTCAAAAAATAAATACGTAAAGGTATCAAGATAAATAATACACAGGGAGTTCATAAAGTTTAGAACAAACTTGATAACATATTTTTTGCAATTGCGGGGGTAAAGTACTCACTTTACACCTGTAATCGGGGATATTTATACCTCAGTGAAATTTTACCCCTCGGTAAAATTTCCCTAGCGATATTTTACCCCCCCCCCCCCCCCCCCGATGAATATATTATTGTATTAATATATATTTTTACGGTAATATAAATTTTTACCGCCCGTAATAAAAAAGTTATTTATCCTTAAAGAACATACATTGTTTTCAAAAATTCAAATAATTTTCAAGTCGTAGTTTCTATTAAACAAATCATATACAAAAAATATATTAATTTAATCTATATACAGTAACTCAAAAAAATCTCCGTACGATCCGCTATTTCCCTATATTATCAATGTAAATTGCATCGAACGGAGACTTTTCCGCCATATAAAGATCAATTTTACAGCAATACTTATTAAACATTATTTATTGTAAATTTCATTGGCTTCATTTTATACATTTTTGAATTTTGTCGCGCAATTTCTGAGATATAGTAACTTACAAAAGTCAATGTAAAAATTTTAATAAAACTCCCATAAGAGCAATGTTAATTTTATAAAATACATACCTATACCTTTTTTAAGTCGCTATATCTCAGAGACGGCTCGACAAAATTCAAAAATGTATATTATAAACAAAAATAAAGAGAAATATTACAACAAAAAATGTTGAATACGTTTTGCTGTAAAATCGATCTTTACGTGACTGAAAAAAGACTTTTTGCAATAAATTGCGGGGCTAAAGTACTCACTTTAGACCCCGATTTGCGGGTGTAGTAAAGTGGTACTTTTTTGCCCTAGGGCAAAAAAGAAGTTACTGCCGGGTAAAAAAGAAGTTACTGCCAGGCAAAAAAGAAGTCACCAGATTTTATTATCAATTTAATTCTCATTTTTACCTCCAATCAACCAAAAAAATTGGAGGTATGGTAATCGAAAAAAAATTTCAATTTTTTTTTTTTACATTTTTGAGATCACCGTATTCAGAAACGTAAAGATCTGCAAAAAATAAAAAATAAATTTCTGTGTCGGTCTGTCGGTCGGTCGGGCGGTCGGTCGGTCGGGCGGTCGGTCGGTCGCCAGATTTTGTCCCTCGATTTATTCCTGAACCATCCAGCCAATCAGGACCAAATTTGGTATGGTAGTAGGGTTTACGGTACAAAAATGAAAATAAGCTTTTCATCGCGATCTGTCAATCAGTAGTGCCACTACAAGAAAATGATACAAGATTTTTAAAAGCGATTTTGTCTTGTGATAGATTATTTTAAAGACCTTGAAAATCTATATCTAGAATAGGTGAAATTAATTTTATACCTGTCATCTGTCAAAAATTACAAGCTGTCAAAGTGAAAACTTAAAGAGTAAATAACTCCTGAAGTACTGAAAGGATCTCAACCAAGTTCGGTATTTAGGAACATTGCCCTCAAAGGACTTCACAGCATATGGAACCCTTCGATAAAAATCAGGAATACAATATGAAAAAAAATAATAATTTTTTTTGTCGAAAACTTAAAAAAAGTCTTTGTCCCTCGATTTTCTTCGGTATTTCTACGTCGATGGCAATCAAACTTTTTGGACTTGTGTCTTGTGGGCTCTAGTGGTGAAAATAAGGTTTTGGCAGATAAACCTTTGCCAGGGCTACCACAATAAAATAAATTAAAAAAATTATAATGTCATCGTATCTCCGGGAATGTTTATCCAATTCAGATAAAATTTGGTGTGCTGATGGAGCTTTTACCCCTGACTGGTTTTGTTAAAAAACCACAGGATATACTAGGTTCATGTGTACGATATTAACTTATTTTATATGTATATTGCATATAGTATATTCCTGTCATCAAATCTTCTAAACAGAAAAAACTGTCAAAAATTATAGGTGAAAATACTTGTTCCGTAACCTCTCGTGTAACTATGACTATGTCATCACAACATTGTAAATATTACATATTATAATAATAAGGTCCTATGTGTTTTATTAACAGTATTATAATATATTAACGTAGTGAAGTGAAGGCAATTGCAGTATATGAGAAGTTTGTGAAATTTTTACAGTATATTATTTGGATAATAAAGAACATTCTGGCAAAGTTTGAACTTAATCCTGTTCTTAGTTATCGAGATAAAAAATGTCAAAGTTACGTTTTTACATTGCGGCAAATGCAAGATACGGGTTTGTCATTACTTCGACATTCAGAAATGTCATCATTACAAAAATTTGCCAAAATATTTATGCAAGTCTTACAAATAAGTGTACCAAATTTAAAAAATGTCCTGTTTTTAGTTTCCGAGAAAATTACGATTTTATTCAAAAAAATAGCACAAAAGCTATCTAGATTTGATAGCAATCAAGAAAAGTTTTATGAAATAAGGAAAAAAATAGTTTAACTGACCAAAACTTTTTAAATGAATAAAATTTATAAGTAAATTATTAAAAGCTAAGTATTTTTAATAAAAAAACATATTTTCATTATTTTAATTATTAAAATTTTGTTTATTTGAAGTTGGCAGTGAATACATTATCTTATGTATTTATTTAGCATAGGGCAGAGTCCCCACCACAGCTTATCCCCACGCCCCACCCCTCTTCTTAACAACTTTAATACATACTACAAGTAAATAATTATCTGCCCGTAAATTAGGTTGCAAATTCCAGAATTTATATACGATCATCGCGGGCAAAGTATTGATTTTAGGAAAAAAATGAAAGATACCTTTTCCATTGGATTCATCTTTTTCTTCGTATTGTTTTTTTCCAAATGGAGATCCGACGCTTTTTAAGGGAGCTGCAAGGAAAAAAAGTTTCAAAAAGTTTGGGTAAAGAAATATAGGTTAAAACCGAAAAATTAAAAAAAAATTCAGCGACAAAAAAATTGTCCTTCTCGCGAGGATTGCAAATATCAAAAAAAAATTGAAAAACGTTGAAAAATAAGGGAGATGTGAGCGGATTCGTAAAAGTCGCTTAAACCCGATCATCGCGGGCGGGGGGTGACTTTTCCAACTTTTTTGATTTTTCTGGTTATATGTGCCCTCGACCACGTCCCGTGCCCAAATTTCAAATTTCCACGAGCCCCGAAGGGCCTAAACATTTTCGCACGTGGTCATGAATCAGCCAATTAGGTCGTAGCTGACGTCACTTCCGTTTGCTTTTACGTCCCGTTCGCTTTTTTAGATCTTAGGTGCCGTGCGTCAAAAAGCTTTGTTTTAAAAATTAAATTAAGGTAGGAGGCTCCTTCAATAAAAAAAATAAGCAGTAGAACGTCAGAACTGAATACTGAAAGTGATAAATTACGAATTTTCGAAAAATATCAATTTAATTACAATAATTTTGTTTGATTCAATTCATGGTAATTAGTTCTAATTGTGTTTTTCCTTTGCTGTACATTAAATAGTTTTGTGTTAATAAATTGTGCGTTTGAAACGAAAAAACTTCCATTTCCATTATAAAGGCAGTTATATTCTTCAGTTACTTGAGGACCCCCATCAACTGTACTATTATAGTTGTAGCTACAAGCAGTGGATAAAACAGCCACTGTAGAATAACAGGTATGTTCCAATTTTAAATATAGTAATACGGGGTATTAGTGGTGACGTCAGTTCAGACTGAAACAAAGCGATATAACCTCATTTTTTTGACATTTATTATCATTTTCTGACGATATTAAAAGTTCTAGTTATGGCGAATTCTTTATATTATGTGTTCATATACTTTTTAATCGTTTTAATTGCACAGAAGCCCCAAACTAGTTTGAAATATCATCGGCAAATGTCAAAAAGGTGAGGTTATATCGCTTTGTTTTAGCCTGAAATCATAAAAATACGTCACACTAATAGCCCGTATAGTGTTATAAAAGATGATTCATTTAGAGGTACCTTTTTCAATAGGTATTTTATAACAGATCGAACTATCATGGTGTATTTGTTCAGTATTGTTTTACATTTTATCATGGAAAAACTTAACCCTGCACAACATCTCCAAATCATTCAACTGTATTTTGAAAATCAGCGTTCTGCAAGGAGAGTGTTTCGTGCGCACGCTCAGAGAAACTTTTGATCCACATAATTGCTCTTCCGAAAGTACAATTTGGTTACCATCAAAAAATTGGAAACCCAATTTTCATTATTGTATAATCCCCAGTAAAAATATCGGTTTGGTGTGGTTTATGGACTAGTGGAATCATCGGTTCATTTTTCTTTCAAAAATGAGGCGGCCGAAACGTAACTGTGAATGGCTCTCGTTATTGCGCCATGATAACGGACTATTTATTGCCTGAGATTGAAGCTCTTGAACTTGCCAACATTTGGCTCCAACAAGAAGGCGCTACTTGCCACACGACCCCTAAAACCATGGTTTTATTGCTAGAGGAATTCGAAAAGAAGTTAATTTCACGCGTCACACCGGTAAATTGGCCGCCTAGATCATGTGATATTACACCCCCGACTATTTTCCTGGGGCTATGTCAAACCCAAAGTCTACATAGATAAGCCGACCACTATTGAGGAATTGGAAGCCAATGTTACTCGCATCATTTGCCAAATATCACACGAAATGCTTTTGAAACATTTGAAAGACGTAATATTTAAAAAGTAAATGTTAAGAATGGTTCTTTTGTAAGTATGATAATAAAAATTCACCGTGAAAATTGTATTTTGTTATTGATTTTAATTTTTGAAAAAAGTAGTACCTCTAAATGAATCACCCGTTGTTTATTATGTAGCGCGTTCAGTGCATTTAATTTTTATTAAACGACATTTATATTATAATAGACTGAAAATGGGCATCAATAAAAGAAAAACTAAGAAATCTGTAGATAAGAAGAAAAAAGCTGATAAAATTAAAAAAATGTTGGTTCGAGTTGAAGAAAACAAAAATGAAATGAGAGCAGAGAAAAAAAGGCAAAATGATAGATTATCAAAGTATCTGAAACGTCAAGACGATGAAGTTAGACGAAAGAAAAGGGAATCTGACAAGTTAAGCAAGTCCTTTAAACGTCAAGATGACGACGTTAGACAAACGAAAAGGGAATCTGACAAGTTAAGCAAGTCTGTTAAACGCCAAGACGACGAAGTTAGACAAAAGAAAAGCGAATCTGACAAGTTAAGCAAGTCTGTTAAACTTCAAGATGACGACGTTAGACAAAAGAAAAGGGAATCTGATAAATTAAGCAAGTCCGTTAAACGTCAAGATGACGACGTTAGACAAAAGAAAAGGGAATCTGACAAGTTAAGCAAGTCTGTTAAACGTCAAGACGACGAAGTTAGACAAAAGAAAAGGGAATCTGACAAGTTAAACAAGTCTGTTAAACGTCAAGACGACGAAGTTAAACAAATGAAAAGCAAATCTGACAAGTTAAGCAAGTCTGTTAAACTTCAAAATGACGACGTTAGACAAAAGAAAAGGGAATCTGATAAGTTAAGCAAGTCCGTTAATCGTCAAGATGACGACGTTAGACAAAAGAAAAGGGAATCTGACAAGTTAAGCAAGTCTGTTAAACGTCAAGACGACGAAGTGAGACAAAAGAAAAGGGAATCTGATAAAGTAGCGAAAGCTGTGAAAAGAAAATGTGAAGATGTGAGATTACTCGAACGAGAAATAGATAAAGAAACTAAACGTCTAAAACGTATGGACAAAGAATCACGTAAGAAAAAACGGTTAAATGATAAAGAGCGTAATCGAATACTGAGAAATGACGAAATATATCAGTATAGAGAGAAATTGAAACGTACTTTGCAAACTAGCAAACGCAATGATAGGTCTGCGGTGGCTAAACTGAAATTGTACTCTTCAAAAACCGATCTACCCACTTACGTATGCACATGTTGCGAGGGTTTGTTCTTTAAACATTCAGTGAAAGTTTTCAATTTAGAAAAGTTGCTCCAGAAGAACGATAAAAAAGTAATTGAAGAATTTCTAAACAAAGTGCAGAACGTAGTTTCAAATTATATATGCAATACGTGCAATAAGTATGCAAACAAGTTGGTGGTTCCAAAACTGGCAACCAGTAATGGGTTACAGTTTCCAGACTTGCCGGAATGCATCACAGCATTATCTGCTCTCGAAGAAAGAATGGTAGCTCCATACATCAATTTCATGCAGATCAAGTCCTTGAAACCTTACGCATTAAATCCGCAGTTGTCAATGGTTGGAAGTGTTGTGAATATTTCTGTGGAAATTGATGACATGATTAAAGTATTGCCGAGAAGTTTTGATCAAATGGCTACATTACAAATAAAATTGAAACGTCACATTGATCACAGTTCAAACTACTAATTTGAAGTTATAAAGCCGGCAAATATTTGCAATGCTTTGAAATATTTGAAAGATACTCCTCTGTATATAAAGCACGGAATTACAATAGATGAAGATTTCTTTCGACAATTTGAAACATGTACGAACGAAACGATAGATTTTATTGTTGATCCGGTCGATCGTGATGATGTGGTCGAAAATAAAAATAGAAGTCCGAGTTTACTTTGTCTACAGATGTCGGACATTGAATCACAATCGCCGCTGATAATGAATACAACGCTAGTGTCAAAAATTTCCGAAAATTCAGAGAATGACTCAGATTCAATGTCGTTTCTCGACAATGTTGAACACGAAAGTAAACAACTTACTGATGAGCACGAACAGGAATTTGACGATGATAACGTTTCTGATGATGAAGTGTTGATTATTGATAGAAATGCACAAGTGGCGCAATTGAATAAAATCGAAGTGATCGCACCAGGTCAAGGAAGAGTTCCAGTACCTTGGCATAAAGTAGAAGATATTGACGAACTGTGTTACCCTAAAATCTTTGGTGGATACGGGTTTGAAATCAAAGGCAAACACATCAGTTATGCTCAACGTGCCAAGTCAGAAATCAGACGGAAAGACAGAAGGTCTTGCATGGCAAGACGACTTTTGTACATGGCAAAACAAAAGCTGGAAAAAGCAGTTGGTTCCAACATAAATATTTGCTTGCGAAAAGTGAACAAAACAAAAAATCTAACGGCAGGCCAACTTTTGAATAAAGAATTTGTCATTGATCTAGTCAAATTTGACGCCGGTTTCAAGGTTTTGAAACAAATACGATCTTCACCAGCATATTGGGAAGCGAAGAAGAAAAACTTGATGGCCATGATAAGGCAGTTGGGTACTCCAACCTTGTTTCTGACACTATCAGCGGCTGAAAGAAGATGGCCAGAATTGATGCAAGGGCTCTCAGAAGTGTTGGAAAACAAAAAGTTGACTATTGAAGAATCGCTCAATTTAAGTGCGAACAAAAAAACGTGGCTGGTCAAGCAAGATCCCGTAACTTGTGCAAGATATTTTGATTACAAAATCAAGAAATTGATGCAATATATGAAAAGCTCTGATGGACCGTTTGCTGAATATCAACTGATCGACAGTTACCAAAGGGTCGAATTCCAAGCTCGAGGATCACCCCATGAACACATATTTTTGTGGCTAGAGCATTCCCCCAAATTTGATCCGGAACTAGAACGCAGTTGGAAGGAATGCACCACATTTATAGACAGATTTGTGTCGTGCGAATTGGATGAATCTAATCCAAATGTTCAATTACAAAAACACAAACACACCGATACGTGTCACAAAGGAAAGAAAGATAAAAGAATTTGCAGATTTCACTTTCCAAAACCTGTTATGCCTCAAACTATAATTTTAAATCCATTACGGAAGGAAGAGGTGACGGATGGTGTTAAAGAAGATTGGAAGAAAATCCAAGATTTAATGAAATCCTTGTCCGCAAACCCATTGCCCTATAGTTTTGAAGACATATTAAATCAATTAAACATTTCTCAAGAACGTTACTTTACAGCAATCAAGAGTAGCCTGGCACTACCGACAATGTTTTTGAAAAGAAACAGTTTAGAAGTAAGCATCAACGGTTATAACAAAGATATATTGGATTTGCACGAAGCAAATATGGATATACAATTTGTGTTTGATGCCTATGGCTGTGCATCTTATATAATTAATTACATAAGCAAAATTGATGCTGGTTTGACAAAACTGCTCAAAGAAGCTGCAACAGATGTTGGAAACGGTAACATGGGAATAAAGGACAGATTGCGAAAAGTTGCAAACGTGTTCCTAAACAGCAACGTTATATCCGCTCAAGAAGCCGCTTACCATATTTTGAGCATGCCGCTATCTAAAAGTAGCAGAAAAACTGTATATGTAGATACCACTCCGATGGAAGACCGCGTAAGGATGTTAAAAACAAACGTTTTGTTGGAAACGGAAGCAGAAAATTCTGCAGATGTATACTTTCCCAACATTCATGAAAAATATTCGAAACGTCCGCTCGGCATGAGTAATGTGTGTTTGGCAGATTTTGCTACTCTCTATAAGAAACTTAACGACCGAAATGACGAGTCATCCAATGAAGATGACGAAGAAGAAAATGAAGCAATTAATGCAAAAATATTGCGGAAACGGTCGATGATATTGCGATTTCGAAGATTTAAATTAAACCAAGATCCTGCCAATTACTATAGAGAAAAACTGTTGTTGTTTCTTCCATGGCGCGATGAATCGGTCGAAATAGAAAATGTCGATCATCAAACTATATTTAATCAAAACCGAGATATTATTGACGCAAGAGCAGAAAAATATTGCATCATACAAGACGATGTGTTGGAAGATGTTCTGCGAGAAGTGCAAGCGCAAAGGCAACAAATCGATGAAGAAGAAATCGATGAATTTGAAAGAGATAGGGTGGATAAAGATCAAGAAATTGATATATTCGAACAACACGGTCGAGCAGGTATAGATAAGAAAAGTAAATCTGAAACAGTGTCAAATCGTTTCGTGACACCTACAAAAATTTCTCACGAAGATATTTGCAAAAAAATGCAAACGTTGAACGATAAACAGCGACAAATTGTAATGCACGTCTTGAATTGTTTCAAAACTGAAAAAACACCTTTCAAAATTTTTTTAAGTGGAAGCGCAGGAGTCGGAAAGAGTACTGTGATAGATGCGATTTATCAAACTGTGAACCAATATTTTAATTCAATGCCGGGCAATTTAATTGATGTAATACACGTCTTGCTGTCAGCTTATACTGGAAAAGCAGCATTCCTGATTGGCGGAGTGACGTTACACACGGCATTTGCTTTGCCCGTTTCACAATATGGCGGACAAATGCCAGATTTATCATGTGACGTTGCCAACAAGATCAGAGAAAAACTAATCAATGTCAAATTGTTGATCATAGACGAAGTTTCTATGTTGGGTTCTAGAACATTATACCAAATTGACACCAGATTAAAGCAAATAATGGGAGTCGACCAAGATTTCGGTGGAATTTCCGTGTTGGTGGTTGGAGACTTACAACAATTACCACCTGTAATGGACAGATTGGTATTCCAAATGCCGTCAATCACCCCCTTGAATAACCTGGTCAATTCACCTTTGTGGGAAAAGTTTCAGTACTTTGAATTGACTCAAATCATGAGACAAAAAGACGAAAAACAGTTCGTTGAAGCTTTGAATAATTTGGCAATCGGCAAGATGTCACAGCAAGATATTGACTTGATCAACGGTAGAAAAGTTCCGAACGAATCAGACATTCCCGATTCAGCCATTAGATTATATGCAACTAACGTTTTAGTAACCAATTACAACAGAAAGAAAATTGATGATTTTCCCGGTGATAAAATCATTTCGATTGCCGAAGATAAAGTGTTAGGTAAGATGGATGACGCAAAGAAAAATAAACTTTTATTATTGATGATGAACAAGAAGTTGATAGAAACGGGGGGCCTGTCCTACGAAACGCATCTAAAACTCGGAATTAAATATATGCTGACTGTTAACTTGGATATTGAAGATGGCCTTGTTAATGGTGCTACAGGAATTTTAAGACACATTGTGTTTTCCGAAAAGAAAGATGTTCAAATTTTGTGGTTGGAATTTTTCGAAGAAAGAGTAGGAAAACTCAAAAGATCTAAATGTCAGTCGTACATAACCGCCAATAACATAGCGGCGAATTTCGTACCGATCGAAAAACATTCAAATCGCATCAATGTCGGCAAACAGGTGGATTGCGAAATTATTAGAAAACAGTTCCCTCTGGTCGCAGCAGAAGCCTTGACTATTCATAAAAGTCAAGGTCAGACGTATAATCAGATCTGTTTGGACTTCAACAAAAAGCAGTACATGACAAGGTGTCTGCTATACGTGGCTATGAGTCGAGTATCAACATTGAGTGGATTATTCATACTTGGAAATTTCAAGCCACCAAAATCACCGAAAGCTAATGATCCATTGATGACGGAGATACAAAATTTGAAAAGCAACAAACAACTTAAAATTTTTTCGAATAACGAATTTCAACCGCAAATAACAATCATATATCAAAATGTTAGATCGCTGTTGAAATACATGCAAGATATCACTTGTGATAGTTGGTACAGTCGAGGAAATATCCTGATATTTTCTGAAACAAACACGATTGCAAAGCAACATGTTTATATTGACGGATACAGATTAATTTTCCGAAGTGATGGTGATTCCATCAACAATCGTCACAGAGGAGTAATGTGTTTTTCAAAGGCCAACAATAGTAATATTGAAATTTTACACAGCGCTCAACAGTTTCACAGACACGAAACAACCGATGCTTACATCGGACATGTCGATTTGGTTTGTTTGAAATTCAATGATCTATACGTAATGACCGGTTATAACTCTCCAGGTGCACCGTTCAAATTATTTCAAAACGCTTTTGATAATTTGATTAAATTTTGTAATGGTAAAACAGTCGTTATTGGTGATTTCAATATCGACCTGAGAAATGATAATTCTGAATACTTCAAAAAGTTCATGGAGAAACATCATTTCCATTCTTTGTTGGCGGAAAATGAGGTAACGACAAATTTAAATTCACAAATTGATGTGATCTTTTCAAATATGAATGACTATTACACGACCAATGTCTACGAAACATATTTTTCTGATCATAAACCGATTTATTTTTCATTGATCAATAATGACGACTTTGTGATCAACGATGGAACAAATAATGTATATATTCCTTCGAGATCAAATAAAACCAAATGGAATTCAATTCCTTTCAACAATGTCTGCGCCAAAGGTGCCCTTACATCGGAATCATCTCGAGTATCTTATGATACTGATGAAACATGTGATGTTATGGAATCAAACATTGATGAAATTATCTGTCGTGAAATAAACTGTCGACAAAATGATAAATGTTTGTCTCCAATAATGATCGATTTTGATAAGGGAGTGTCTTTGATTGAAACATGTAACGATGAATTGAAAACGTTGCATAAATTGAACAAAGTGCAATCACGTCATAAACTTGTTGAAAGTGACATTACACCATTTTTCGTCAAAAACGAGGTATTGACTGATAACATAATCAACAGATTCAGGGAAATATTCAACAGACAATGTATGCTAGATGAAAAATCTTTCGAAATGCAAGATGTCGTTTTATCCAGACTCCAGCAATATTTTTTAGCACACACAAATGTGAAGGCCTCCAACATACAAATATTATATGATCACAGGGATGAAAGTGACATAGGACATTGGCTTTGCACATATTACGATGGTGAAAAGATAATTATTTACGACAGTCTCAATCCTAATTCAATTGCTGATTGTGTTCAATCTTGTCTCGATAATATTTATCCGCACAAACCAGAAATTGAAATCAGTCGAGTGCAACGTCAACCAGATGGAATACTTTGTGGCTGGTTTGCAATTGCATTCGCAATAACTTTATATCAAGATGAAAATCCTTCGAGCAAACGATATAATGTCGGATTGATGAGAAAACATTTGTTGAAAATGTTGGAAAAAAATGTTTTGGAACCATTTCCGTAAAAATTAAAAACATTTTACCCCAAGAAGGTTGCACCCTTTCTAAAATATAAATATATATGTATATACACATCACAATATATTATTACAATAGTGTCACAACTCAAAAAATTGTAAAAAATCTTTTAAGATCCGAAAAGTGAAAAACAGAGTTAGAATATAATAAATTTAAAACACCTTTTTCTCGAAAGTTTGCTTATTTAACTTACAACACTATTTGAGCGGAGGTGCGATATGTACTGCTATATTCGGTAAGAAATACCTATTTATAGTTATTTCAATAGAAAGAATAGCTACGTATACATTATAATAATAATATAATGTCTACATTAATATTATATTAATTCAATAACAGCTTATCACTTGTCCAAAGTATTATTAAATATTTATATTTAAAATAAGTCAAGCTAGCCCAAGGCCCAAATAGAATAAAAATTTCTGTGCAGCTTAACATAGAGTAAAATTTTTACACAAAAAAACACTAGATTGTGTTCATATAGGTCCACTCAATTTAGTGTAAATTTTTACGCTAACAGCTTTAATTAAGTGTAGTGTAATGAGTTCACTAAAGTTTGTTAAAATATTAACCTTCTTTGTTAGAGTAGGTAATAAAATTAAAAATAGAAATTAATTTACACTATTTTAGGTTAACTTCAGATTAATCTTCTGGTTAAAATACACAAAATAGGTTAAAAAAAACTTAATGTAGTGTGAATATTTTTTTATTTAGTAATAAAATTTACATTACTAGTGTGATTTGAAAGCATTTAAGTATAGTTTTCACACAATATTAACTCAACGTATATTAATAAAAACATAGCATTTAAAGACAAAAATTCCGGCTACCGAAAATTCAGAACAGACCGAAATATAAGTATCATTAAAAAATGTGATCAGAATTTTAGGACCTCGGAATTTTCGTTTTTAAACGTAATTTCTTTATTAATTTACTATGAATTAATTGGACAAAACAATACATTAAAGATACATACTCGATAATATTTTAGTGCAATTTCGCAATCCGCAATAGTTGTCTTGTCCCTTGTCAAAAAAAATTATTAATAAGCTATATGAAAAAATATTAAGTTCGATACTACCACTTAAAATAATTGATTTCGTTACTACCATTTTAATTTTCCATTGGCTTTGTAATTTAAATTATTTTGTTTACGACTTGTTGAAATAATTCTTCGAAATTTATTTGTAATCCGGGATATAATCTTTCCAATTGTTCACTGTAATTTATAATTAATAAAGACAATAACACTTACAATCTACGAATTACTATTTAGAAATTTTTCGTCCACACTTCACGTCGTACCCATTTCTAAAAATTATATAATAAAATGTGTATTTATTAAATATTATAATCAAACCATGTATAAATAAATCAGATAAATAGCAGTTTAGCGTTTTATGGATACGGAACCACAAATATCTTAAATTTGTTTAAAAAAATTTAAAAGCACCAACGTTACTGTACTAAGTTGCTGGTTAAACTAATAAGCAATTTCACTTACCTACAATAATATGCGATACTTTTATTTATATCCCGACTATCTGGAGCCTATATCGTCATTCTTTCTGCGAATTTTATGTTTGAATAAATATTTGATACATGACACCTAACTGACAAACACTATTAAGAAAGAAATTTACTCTTCCGTGTGCTAATTTTACCGTCGAGTTAAATTCCATCTATATAGAGAAATTTTAGTGTTAAAAATAAACTAGTGTATAGTTTAACACTAAAATTAATACTAATTTATTTACCAACTACACTAAACATTTTACACGACAAAATTTATTACTTTGTAACAAAATAATTTAATTATTTAGATGTTCTGCCGCCTTCTAGATGTTCTGCCGCCTTCTAGATGCGTATCAATGAGGGAAAAGCAGTTTTAAATGCAAATGTTTTAAAAACACCTCATCAATGGTTGTTGCTTGAATTGCAGCATCGTTTGTACTTTGGAACATCTCTTAAGCAAAAGTGTATTTCTTCGACTGTAATATTTTCAATTTCTGTGAGCAGCTCTTGATTATTGCTGCAGCATGTTTGATTGCCAGCGTCTACTGCAGCAGGCTCTGCAATCTTATCTAATACAGTTTGTGGTGTTTTTTATTTACGACGATGTCGTTTCGTTGGTATTGAAGTTGTGGTGTCTTGCATCCCATGACTTTATCCACCTGGGTAAATTGAAAGAAGTAACAGCATCATACATCAATCTTGCTCGAATATGATTCACATCTATAATGAATTCATTACATTTTTTAAAATGTAGAGAACATACATGTAAGGATTGAGTAGCTGGAGTTGCCCGTTAATAAAACTCGTTCCCATTCAAGTTTTCGATCGATTTTTTTGATCAAATTAAACTTATTGGTTATCCGTACTAACCTACTATTTTTGCGTGGAAAACGTATAAAACCTTAAAATTTTTGTTTGACAACACTTCAATTCATATTGAAACTTAAACCTTAAACACACTTAAACTTAGTACACACTCAAAGTGAAAAAGACGCCGAACACCGCTTATGCTAGTTACCGCTAAGGACACAATGTGGCGCTTCACATTTTGTAAGACACGAATAGTTTTTGAAGATATTTAACAGAAAACAATTTAAATTCCTTATTTTAGCTTTCATGAAATGCACTGTTTCTGCCATTGCAAAACGATAAAGTCGAAATTAAAACAGATTTTTAGTCGGTGAGTCTACTACTGACCAGATGCATATATTTTGAAGGATATGCTTATATTTGAAAGTATAAGTACTCTTTTATTCATACGAAATACTTGTAGTTGTGCAAAACATTTGCTTTAAAAGCATTTGCTTCAATTTTTGTCGCATACTTATAAGAATAAGGTTTTACTTTTAATTTTATTCATACTGCTTGAAGGATTTGCTACATATTTTGCAAGCATATGGTTATGCTTTCTTTTATTCATACGGCCCCGTATCTTAGAATTTGTCTATCCGATTCAGATGTAATTTGGTGTGCTGATGATTGGAGGTATTGCGGCAGAAGTGACGATATTTTTTGTAACATTTATATTTATGTTAACTTGAGCGTAATTTGTGATTCCAATATTAGTGCAACCTACAGTGAAATAAATTGGTAAATAAATAAAAAGCACTTACTTTAGCTACAAAAAAATTCTCACGAGGCGCCCTTTTAAAAATTTTACCACGTGGTCTGAGGTTACGACGCGCGATTTTTTCGGAACATATCCTTCGTTTTTTCGCTTCATAAAAGCGGATAACTTGTGGAAATTGCCGATGTCAATCTTATTTTCCAATTTGGTGACCGCCTTGATCATAGAATACTGCGACCACATGGTCAACGACTTCAACGTTTTAGCCTTTTGACATGTCTTATTCCTTCAAAGGCACAAACGTAACTGAACCAATGTAGTACCTTTTAGTGAAAAAATTTTTAGTGAAAAAATTCTAGTTGGCAATAATAATATAACCAATTATGCTTCATTTACTTTGGTACTATATGGTACTATCAACCACGTGCTTTATTGAACAAATTTTAATTAAAATTTCGTAATTATTGTCGAAGTAAGTACTTTACCTCCCGCAATTGCAAAAAACAGTATATGCACCTCGGGAATAAAGTGAATTTTTTGGCCTGAGGGTAAAAAAGGATCACTTTATTCCCTTGGTGCATAATGTACTATTTTCTCTTTATTTTTGTTTATATACCTTTTTGAATTTTGTCGAGCCGTTTCTGAGCCAGCTAGCTATACTATAACTTTTGATTAAATTTTCTATGTAACTATTAAACTATCCTATGTAACTATTAAACTATCCTATGTAACTATCAAATTTCTTCAAAAATTCGCAGAGGATATTTTAGTATTGGTCAATAAAATAGTATGGATATATAAACTGTAATAAATTTTTTTATTAACTGTAATATTTCATAAAGGGGTAAAAATTTACTGAAAATATTTTTAATTTATTTACCTCCCGGTCAAAATTCACTAAGAAAATTTTACCCCCTTATTTTTTATAACTGAGGGTAAAATTTCTCTAGGAAATTTTTATCGGCTGTAAAATTTGTCTAGGTAATTTTTACCCAGGGGGTAAAATATCAGAGAGTCAATAATTCCGGGTACACCGGTTCCAATTGATTCGAATAATTGGAGTTCTACTGTACTTAACAAAAGTATTTTACATATTAAAATGTACGATGACGTCGCACAGCTCAAAAACAAAACACTATAAAAAAGTGTGAATATACATAAGACACCAGATACCATTGACTTTTGCATCACGAAGGGCATGAATAGTAAACAAATAAGGATGGAATTGTACTTGAACCTTTCATCCCATCACACTCCAATAATAATGACTATAAACTCGACAATAATAGAAAAACCGAAGCAACCTACACTGTTTGGTAAAAAAACAAATTGGGAAGTCTACAGAGAACACCTAGATATATTGATCGACCTGAAAATACCACTTAAAACAGAAGAACAGATTGAAAAAGCAGTGAAAGAGCTCACAAAAGCCACACAACAGGCGGCAAGGTAAGCAACACCAGATGCGAACAAACCGCAAATAAAAGAGACATGCCCGATCGTGATTAAGGAGAAAATAGTCATAAAAAGAAAGCTAAGGAAAAATGGCAGACGAGTAGAAATGAGCAAGACAAGAAAAAATTGAATAAAGCAAGTAAAGAACTTAAAGAACTATTACTAAATATCAAAAATCAAGGTATACAAGATTATTTAAAAAACCTCTCACCGTCAGAGTGACTACACCCTCTGGAAAGCAACAAGGCATGTCAAACAACCAAAACAGGCAAACATCTGGTAAATGTGTTCCAACCATTCCTACCAGATGAACTAGAAAATAAAGATGAAAAAGTATACCACTACCTAGCTGCACCCTACCAAATGGATTTACCAATTCAACCATCAAAGTTGAAAAAAATAAAAACAGTGATCATTAAAGAACTGAACCCAAAGAAAGCGCCGGGATTCGATCTAGTCACTGGCCGAGTTCTACAGGAGGCAACAAACAAAACTCTGGCAGCCATTACACAAATTTGCAATGCGATACTGAGATTGGGTTACTTTCCAAACCAATGGAAGGTAGCAAAGATTATTTTACTTCCAAAACCCGGTAAAAAAACCGAAGAAATAACATCCTATTACATACCCATCAGCCTTTTACCGGTCTTGTCAAAGGTTTTCGAGAGGTTGTTTCTTGGGAGATTGCGGCCAATTCTGCAGGAAAGGAAGAAGCTCATACCGGACCATCAGTTTGGATTCAGGGGCAAACATGGAACAATTGAGCAAATACATCGAATAGTTTCAAAGATTGATGATGACCTGGAGGGTGGGAGATTCTGCTCTGCGGCATTCCTGGACATAAGCCAAGCGTTTTACAAGGTGTGGCACGATGGCTTAAATTATAAGTTGAAAAAGAACTTACCATATAACTATACTATCAGGTATTAAAGTCATATTTACAAAACAGGTACTTCCTTGTTAAACACCAAGAAGAGCACACAATATTGCATTCCATTGAGTCTGGAGTCCCGCAGGGCAGTGTACTGGGCCCAATTTTGTATTTGCTCTACACCACAGACATACCAGTGACCCCAGAAACAACAACAGCTAATGGTTGAAAGTATGGAGAGTGAAAGTAAATGAGAGTAAGTCGACACATGTGACTTTTACTATGAAAAGAGATACTTGTCCTCCTGTAAGACTTAATAACAGCCAGTTGCCTCAAACAGAAGATGCGAAATATCTTGGCATGCACTTAGATAAAAGAGTTAACGTGGAAAAAACATATAACCGCAAAAAACAAACAACTAAGAATAAAATTTAGGCAGATGTACTGGTTGTTGGGTAGAAAATCCGAATTATCATTGGAAAGCAAGGTACTGGTGTACAAAGCCATCATAAAACCGGTCTGGACCTACGGCATACAACTCTGGGGAACAGCCAGTAATTCTAATATAGACATACTGTAGAGATTCCAGAATATTGTACTACAAACAATGGTAAACGCCCCATGGTACGTCCAAAACAAATTAATTGCAAACGACCTAAATATAACTACAGCGAAATAAGAAATAAGGAAGATGCATAATTTTTTTTTATTGCGTAGTTGGATAAAAAATACTAAAATATACTGGTTAATACTATTTAATTCATTTATGTTCGTTTCGATAACAATTTAAAAAATATTTAAAAATCCATCAATTTGAATCGAATGAAACGACCGCGCAAATCGCCATTTTATTGTGACGTCTCGGGGCACAATTATTCATAGCTTGCTCCATGCTTTTTAATGGCAGAGTTCTCTAGGCATTAACAACTTCGGTAAAACTCAGAATTTTATCTCTCACTTTTTTGTAAAATTCTTTTAGTAGAAATTACTTATTTTTAATCCGGATTTGAATGAAATTATCCCGGAAGAGCACTAATTGGTAATAAATAAAATATTGCAGTTTTATAGTTCCCGTTTTGAATCCCCTGCGATATTATCAAGTTTGTCACAATGAATATATGAAAAAGTAAGGTTATTTTAGGTAATTTAAAATGTCATTCTGACAGTTTTACATTTAAAATTGGTTATAAATTTTTTTTAAGTGATTACGAGTAATCAAGAGCGCGGACATTTATGCCTGATGACGTCAGACCTGTGGCGCTAGCGTTTATGGTCACATGATTTATTTTAAATAATCATTCAATTTTAAAATGGATTATTTATAACAAAATAGAATAAATAGAAGTAATTTTTGTTGATTTAATATTTAATATATTGGATTAATCGGAAAATACTATTTTAACTAAAATCTTTTATTCATGCATGTTCCTTATTATGTCCAAATCCATTAAATATAGTGAAAGACTAAGTGTACATCCAAACGAACTGGCAAACAAGCTTCTAGAAAACACCAATGAAGTGCATCGTTTAAAAAGAAAAAAAATAACTGACCTATCAAATCGTTTTAACTTGAGGATCGAATAAATTGCTGAAGACATAAGTAAAAAAAAAAGATTTTCTGAGAAAATTCATCTAATTTTTTTTAACCAATTTGTTCCAACCTTTACGAGCTTACTGTTATCTTACTGCTAATCATTCTTTTTAATGCAACACAGCGTTACGTTTCTATCTATTATATACCCTATTTAAAGAAGAAAAATGCAAATTCGAATTAATAAATAATAAATTATACCAACACAATCAATGAAAGAGTGGCCGAACGACCCAAAACTTTCAACTCAAATCGACCCGTGAAAACGCGCCTTAAGCGATGCCTTTGGCGATGCATGTTGAATAATTGTAGTACAAAATGGCTTCACGTGAAATTGCTGATGTAGTAGGTGTGCAATTAATTTCTTGTGCAATTCGGTATGTTTTATTTCAGTACGACGCGACGAGGTGTTTACATATTCAATTCCAGTCGTTCGACATCCCTTCGACCACAATGGCCGATCAAAAGTGGACAGTCTTTCTACTTCCATCGAATCGACTCACTCATCCGAACGACCAAGCCGAAAGGTGGTTTACATATTCAATTAGCTTTCGATTCAATAATCAACCCAAATCGTTCAACTCAAATCGACCCGTGAAAACGCGTCTTAAGTGGTGCGGTCGTCTTATCTGGAACGAATAACCAACAAAATTTATAATCTATTTATTTATTTTTTATTTATTTATACGGATAAACCTTTTTTACATAATCAAAAGAACAAAAATATTTACAAACAAATAACAACAAACTAATTACACTACACTAATATGTTGATTGTCCACATAACATATTTCTTAAATATTAGGTGAAACAAATTGGTATTTTTGTTTTTGTTAATTTTGTAAATTGTTAAATTTTTATGTGTAAATAATTTGATTTGCACTGTACAAAAATGTTATTAATTTTAAGTTTCTTTTGATTTTATTGTTGTGGTATGCTGTTTTATGGGGACGGAACAGCGGGCGCCGCGCCGTGAAGGAGTGCGACTGCGGACCGCGAGGCCGGTGCAGTGCTTTAAATCGCTCCACATTATTGGCGAATTTGGAAATTTTTAAATAAAATTGAATTGAAATTTAAGTGTTTTTCTTTTTAAGAAGAAAAAGTGCGTCTACTAAATAAAGTAAATGAAATTACAGTCGTTTGGGTAAGCGAAACAAATTCTTCATTAAATTGGAACGCGGAGACGCCATACTGGCATTTGCGGCGAACACCTAGCCGACCGCAGCTGATAAGCGTAATTTTTACTCACAATTTTATGAACTTACTCCTGAGAGTCTCACCTCCGACGAAATTTTGAGCTGGACCGGAGCAAAAACAAAAGAGTGCAGAAAATTGAGAAGTTACAAGAAGCAACGTTTCACTACACTATATATTATTATTTCTTTTAAATCAAATTTTGTAGAAATGGTTAACTTTTGAAAAATGGAATCAATATTTTGCCATTTTGGATTTGTGGTGGAGGGTAAGATGAACTCACATGCACTTAGGCCACTAAATCGGGCCCATTGTACTACCTCCAATTTCAGCTTCACCCCAATCCTGCTATTCTCCGAGCCATCTCACCTGTAGGATGAACTCTAGGATCTTGGCAGGTGGAGTGTTACTGATTCTGGCCATGTTAGGCCAGAAGTCCCCTAACACAGATCCTCTTGTAGAAGTGAGCGCCGGACAGTAACCGAGTACATGCTCGGCTGTTTCCTTCTCTTCATTGCATCCACGACATATAGGGTCATCTGCGTACCCCATCGTGTGGAGATGTTTGTTTAGTCTGCCATGTCCAGTGAGTATCCCTGCAACTGTACGCAGATTGACTCTGGATAGGTTCAGATAGTATCTCGCGTGTTTCTAGGAAGGCGCACTTATTGCAGCTCTTGCCTGGTTGCGTGCAGTTCCTTTGTACCCACCTGCAAGTGTGCAGTTTTAAGGTTGTTTGAGAAGTGCATCTAGAGCTTTGACGGAAGACGTGATCATCGGCTCCGGGCCGCAGGGAAGACCATTGGAGCCGCTTCTCGCCAGCTCATCAGCCCTTATGTTGCCCTCGTCACCTTGATGTCCTTTAACCCAACAGAGAGAAAGGGCATTTCGGTCAGCTATTTATTCAGTGTCTAGACGCAATCAAGCACCAGACCAGAGGTGATCTTGTAGCCTCGAAGTGCCACAAGCGCTGCCCTGCTGTCTGAGAATCTGAATATTTTTGTCTCGGATGCATCTATTCTGAACTATTCTTGAGCAGTGCAGTATGCCTATAAGTTCCGCTTGAAATACGGATGCATATGTGCCCAGCGTTGCGCTTATGTTTAGGTCGAGTTCTGTAGAATATATTCCTGGGCCTGATCCAACATTTTTTTGGAGCCATCCGAATATAGACGTATATCATAGTCAGATGCTCCGTTTGTATTTAACAGAACGTTATACTTCCTGTTAAATGTATATATATATATAGGGTGGATTCTATCGGGTTCAAAATGCAGAAGAGGTATTCTCTTAGAACTTGCCTCTATGATCTGCATATGTCCTAATCATACATCCTAAATGTAAAGTGGTCTCCTTTACGAACAAGAAGACCTCGATTGATTTTTGTTATTCCTGCGATGGCATTTGTTTGGAGCGATGCGATTCTTTTAGGGACCATTGGTATCACCTTGGGTAGTGCCTCCCGCATGTACGGTTTCATCTATCGTAACATGCATGACCTTCGGAACTTTTTTTGTTTAAAACTTCTGTTTATTAGCTTCGTACGTTCAAAGCTGGAATATGCTGCGGTGATCAGGTACCCGATGCACGCATACCACATCAGGCGACTGGAATCAGTTCAGCGAAGATTTTTAAAATACTTGGCATTCCTGCAGGATGGTGCTTACCCGATACAGGGCTTCGATCACAGTGTTCTTCTTGATCGGTTCGACTTTGAGTCTCTGGAGAGCAGGCGCTTTACGTCGTCAGTTCTGTTTATCTGCAAACTGCTGAGAGACGTGATCGACTGTCCGTTCTTGTTGGATGGGATCAGCTTTCATATACCTAGAGGTTGCTCAAGACGGCACAACCTCTTCTACTGTCGGATCTGCAGGACAAACTATCTTGTTCTGTCTCCCATCTTCATCTGCTGCCGCAACTTTAACACCATCGCCGACGTTGCCGACCCCTTCCATATGAGCCTAAGGGAAATCGCGGCGCTTTGTCACCAGCGCGACACCTGATTTGCCCATATGTTTTTTCTTTTTTCTTTGTAATATAATATAATATAATACGCTTGCCTTTTTTATATAATATGTATTATATATTTTTTTTTTATACACACTCCATATAATAAGTTTTCAACTGATTGGTGTGTGTCTAAACCGTTAAATAAATAAATAAATATGTGCCGTAGTTACTCGCCTGTTGTTCCATATCTTCCAACTGCGCAGCCTAAGAGCACCCCTAACCGCCATCTCCTGCACATGAAGATCAAGTGGTGGGAGGTAGAGGAGAGTCTCCAGAGCTGAGGTCGGTGTTGTTCGCATTACTCCAGTTACAGTCAGACATACTGCTCTCTGGATCTGGTGTAAGGAAGACGCCGTTGTTACCTGCCTGGTTCTGGACCACCATACAAGGGCACCATAGCATAGCATGGGTCTGACAAACGCGGTATAGAGCCAGATACTTGACTTCGTCGGCTAATTTTAGGGGAGTACCTGTTAAGCTGGGCATAACCATGGCCGGCAGCTTTCTTTTTTTGGTAAATAGAACGAGCCCTGTCTTTGCCGGATTTACCGAAAGAGAGTGTTCTTCGCACCATGTTCCTAAAGTTCTGAGAGCGTCTTGCATTAGAGTGCATAATACTTCCTCGTATTTCCCCGTGAGCAGTATGACAATGTCATCTGCGTAACCTATGGTATAGTATCCCATATCGTTCAGTAGTATGAGAAGGCCGTCCACCACCATGTTTCACAGCAGTGGGAAGAGTACTCCCCCCGACAGCCTTTTGTAACAACTACTTTAATTTTTGTGCCACTAATACTTATCTCCACGGCTCTCCACATCAGTGCAAAACAAATCCATTTCGCAATGGTTGCTGGTACCCCATAAAGTTGTAATGCTACACTAATGCTTTCAAAGGTAGCTTTATCAAAATCCCCTTCGATATCAATGAACACGCCCAGGGTGGATTCTTGATAATCCAACGACCCCTCTATACGCTCCACTACCTTGTGGAGGCCGATTCGGTCGATCGCCTCTGTCGCATAGTCTCTCCAGCGTCTTCAAGAAAAACGATGTGAGACTAATTGGTCTGAACGAATTAGTGAGGGAGTAGTCACTTCTACCTGGCTTGGGAATAAAAACAACTTTTGCCCTCCGCCATCCCTCCGGTATGTAGCCGTGCGCAATGCACGCCCTAAACGCCCGCACCAGGTGACCGAGCACTAGATCCAGGCTCCACTGTTGTAGGGCTGGAAATACTCCGTCTGGCCCAGGCGATTTGAAGGGGCAGAAGGATTTAATTGCCCATGTTATTTTGTCCGCCTTTACGACTTGTCTTGCAGTCTCCCAATCTGCTTCGGTCGATGGCTGGCTCGTCAATGCGGTTCAGTCGAAATCCGAGACAGTTTTGCTATCGGGAAAGTGTGTTTTTAGCAGGATTTCAGCTGCCTCAGTAAGGGTCTCTGTATAAGAGCCGTCCTCTCGACGTAGGCTGCCTAGCTGCCGGTGTGGATCTTTTGACAAGATCTTTTTTAGTCGTGCTGCAGCGGTAGTTGATTCGACCCCACTACAGAAGACTCTCCATGATTCACGTTGTTTTTGACGAATCATTCTTTTGTACTCCGACTGTCGCATCTTAATGGCTGTCCAGTCAGTGTCACTTTTAGAATTCCTCAGCTGGACGAGCTCTTTGCACCACCAAGGTGTTGCATGACCCTGCGATCCAGCCCTCTGAAGTGGGCTGGACAGCTCATAAGCTTTTGTGAAGGAGTTTTGTAGTGCGTTGACATGAAATTCTGTCTCTTCAGTGGTTATTAGGTATTCTTTTGTGAAGGTTTCCCCCGACATGTCGGAATCCAGGGAAGAGGAGAGATGGTCTAAAAAAAGCCATCCTGTCTGTTCTTCTCGGATTCCTGTATTGTCTGGGTTTCACTTTTTTTAACTTCAAGTTTGAAGCAAATCCACCTATGATCCAACATTGTCAGTTCTTTGGACATATTATGTCATTCAAGATGATTAACGACGCAAGGGTAATATCTATTACCGAATTGCGTTGGGGTGACACATAAAAAGTAGTTGCGCTTGTCAAGACTGACTCTCCGCCAACTCTCGCTCGGCTCCGCCTCGCTTCGAGTGCTCCGAGCCGTTTTGACAGGCGCTAAACTTATTAAAAACATGCCCCGGAGGGCACGGACTTCGAAAAATGATGAAATTCGAAGGCTGGGATCCGAGATGAGCCAATGTCAGCGGCAGTGAAAATTAAGGAAATAAAGTAAAATAAGGAATGATATGCTAAAACTGGTAGCGAAATATCCCCGGTAGCGAAATGTCCGGGAGCGAAATGTCCTAGTAGCTAAATGTCCCGGTAGCGAAATGTCCGGGTGCGAAATGTCCGGGTGCGAGATGCCCAGTAGCGAAGTGTCCTAGAATAGACAAAGCATGTGGGCCGCTACTCAAAGGGGCTGATTTTCCAGAAATATAAACTTGAAAATATACACAAATTATAATTTTTTGGTGAGTAAAATGTTACAAGAATTGCGTCGACAAAGCTACGATTATAAATTTTTAAATTTTTCTCAGATGCTCTTCACGTGTTATTCTAAACACTTCTTAAAAATATTGAAAGGATTTATTGGCCACTTCCTTCTTCAGATATTTTGTATTGATTTATTGTGGTCCCTAACTTGAACGAATTTCAAAAAAATTGTCAATACAATTTAAATTTCAAAAACTTCTGTTTGTGTCGGCAATATTAAGGCATTCGTAGATAAAATCAACACAGTTTGTATCGTAAATTAATTTTACCATATTATTACTTTTAAATCTTAATTCAAATTGAATTTAAATAACTTTCCTGCGTATAAATTTAGCGAATAGATAATATAAATATATTTTAAAAATATGATATACTTATTATTTATATTAAAATAAAAGAATTCTTAATTATTAATTATAGTCGTCCAATAAACAATATAGTTTTTATTGAAAAATCATTCTATCAGGGCCGCGCCAAGCCAGTGTGCAACGTGTGCCCCGCACACGGGCGGCCAAATTCAGGGGCGGCCAAAAAGATTTAAAAATTATATGCAAATTACAAAAAAAATAAAAAATGTACAATGTCACAAAACAGATTAAATAATCTGTCTATAATAGCAATATTTTTATTATTAATGTTATTCCACTATTTTTTTGTAAATTTTATTGTTAATAAAACTTTTTTTTAATTTCTGTTTTTCACTTAAATTAATTTGATTTGTTACAGTTAAACTAGGTACTATGTACTACATAAAATTTATATTTTATAACAAAAATGTAAATTTTGGGGCGGCAAATTTGGTTCTGCACACAGGCGGCCATTGATGCTGGCGCGGTCCTGCATTCAATGCTATTTTAAAACTTATTGACATGATCTTCCATGTGGGGACTGCAATCAACAGATATAATGGAAGTGAAAATAACAATAGGTATTAATAACAATAATAATATGGTCGTCATTTGCTTTATACGCTTGTGGCGAAACATCAAAACGAGCTTTTAAACTCAATTTTTAGTGAGATTTTAATTATACAAGATGTCTTTACAACAACGGACAAGAAACCTGAACATAACAGATCAAGAAAATATTAAGCGAGCAGGTAAATTACCCAATGCTGCAAAACCAACCACAGTTCGCAGACCTGCCTTATGAGTGTCACGTGCTTAAAATGAATAGAGCCCAAAATATGAAAGGGGCTTGAAACGTACCTGGCGGTTTCTAGTCCTTTTGGAAACAACGGGAAGCCGGCAGCTCAATGGCAAAGTCGCGGGTCCAAAACAGGGGTTCCCGGGTCCAAAACCAGGTCGCTAGAATGGTCAAATAGTGAAGAGACAAAATCGAGAGGGCGCCACTCGAGCAGAGCAATACGAAGACCTACCTTTGTTGAATCTCCCAGCTCGAGTAGGGGTAGCAACTCGTTTCGAAAATTTTATATTATCATCTTCGGGACTACAATACAAAAAGTAACCAATGGTACAATTATTAAGATGAAAATGAGATTACACTCACCGAACAAATCATGATGGAAAAAATTTTGATCTTGCTTGACATTAAATACTGGAGCGTAGCGCAGGTATAGATGGTAACATTTTTTGACGAAGTCAATAATATTTAAAATTGCATTACAATAATTGTAAAACATTTAAATAGCAAAATTTAATAAACGTGTAAAAATAAAATTCTTGTTGCAATACCAGAGATTACACTATAGGCTGATATCACAGGATAAACGATTCGCCAATAGAATCCTTAGCCAATAGAATTAATCCTTAATTAATGACACTGTACTTTTCTTTGATGAGAAATTTTATGCCGAATATTGTTGTTTGCAATTAAAGTAAACACAACGGACTGGTCTTAACCGATACTCAAACGTAGTTATAGGAATTTGTCTTAACTTTTAGGCAGAAATCTTGTTTAAAAGGGGCCACCCACTGAATAAAACAAAACTAGGGAGTCACAACGCGAATTTACTTTACCAGTGGCCAAAAAGGGAAAAAACAATCGTTGATCAGAATTTTAAGTTGAATCAAATCGGATCGACAAATTTTACACTGGTTAGAAACACCATAAAATCTGAAGGTAAAAACTTATGTAATTCACAGACTCCAATAGCCTAACAGAAAATATATTGTGAGTGATGCTTCATCTTAGGGCGTTGGCAAGATGGCGACCAAATTGTGTAACATAAAAAATCTTCAATCGGTGCATCAGGAACTATAAAGTGGGTTGAAGGAAATTGCATACCAGTTGTCAAATAATAAAGATGTTCGAACCAACATACATCGAATTTTCTTGCAAAGGTGGCTGTTACCATAAAATTTGCACAAGGGCGCGTGGCATTTTGGATACACCACGGTAAAACGCCATGGACCACTACAATATGTACTCCAGCCAACGAAATCGAAATTTTCTTCAAAATAAACCAAATTTCAAGACATTATGCAATAGTACCAGAACTAGGTAACATGACCACTACTCAGCTAGCAAGCCCACTGACTTGCGTGCGCAAAAGAGTCTTACTATAGTTTGGTCGGTTGATGATTCTACCGCTCACTAGGGGGCGTTACTAGTATGCTGTCGGAATTTTCTTTTTAAATTACTAATGCCCGGTTTCTCAATCGCATCTTAAGTTGTTGCCTAGCTAAGGTCTAATCGCGTCTAAGTTCTACTTGAAACCTGAGTCGGGTTGCACCAAAATATTATCACGTGGCCCTTACCTGAGTAATTGCTTAGCTGACAGCTAATTTGGCAACAGCGTAAAATCTATCTTAAGCAACTTAAGCTGCAGCTTATAATATTTTGGTGCAACCCGACTCAGGTTTCAAGTAGAGCTTAGGCGCGATTAGACCTTAGCCAGGCAACAGCTTAAGATGCGATTAAGAAACCGGGCATAAATGACTCACAATGACGGAAAAGAATAAAAGGAATAAAATTTACAAAAATTTAAGCCAAGGTACACAAAAATGGACGTCAGAACTCGATCAACATGACATAAGATGTAGGAAATAAAATTCAAAATCAAAATGGTGCACCAGTAGTTAAAGCAGCCCCATTTACCAACTTTCCTGTGCCAGCTGGGCCTAAAAAAGCGTTTGTTACCAAAGATAAAAATTCAACTGTAACTAGTAAGACTGATGCCGTTGCCAAAGTTAGTGTAAATACTCACGAAGAAAATAAACTCATTAAACCCACACCTCAAATCATAAGCGGAAAGGAAAGTGGAGGTTGAAGAACAAGTGGTTATTCTTCACAGCAATTGGTGGGTGAGATCAATATTGATGCACACGATCAAGATGATCCATTCTTAGTATCTGAATACATTCAAGATATTTGCAGTTATTTGCATTCCCTGATGGAAAGGGAGTACAAAATTCCAGAAAATTTCATGGAAAACTACCGATAAAATTTTGAAATGCGAAGCAAATTGGTGAATTGGATGGTAGATGTGCATTTGCATTTCGGACTTTTATTAGAAACTCTACATTTGTCGATTGGTTTACTTGGTTTACAAGAAAATTGGCCGTGAAACTTTGCAATTAGTCTTCACCAAAGCAATAATTATGATGGGATTATAGAATCCCGTAACTGGTCGGCAGTAGGTTATAATAACAACACATTATAATAGTGCATTAATAAATTTTTAATTTAATAAGTGTGTTCCACCTATCTTTATTTAATAATAATATCAATTTCATAATGAGTTTTAAAGGAAGCTTTAAATTTAAAGCTAATTTCAGACAAAATAAACCAATCAAAATGATCACTTTGGCTTTAAAATTTGGTTTTCCAGTTGACCCTTTTTTTTAATGCACCTACCAAATGTAGTAGTTTCTCAGATATGACTAAACTTTAGAGCTAATTATGAACCATAATAAGAATATATAGAACTTTGAGTCTTAACAGCCAGGTAGATATACTCATTTTCAAGCTGTAAACATCATAAACAGAATTTATTCTAAATTGTAGATACGACTTCTATTCTTAACAGCGCAGTATAGGCAATATAGCACCTACTCTAGCCCTATAGGTCCTACAATGCAATATTAAAATGGAATTTTAGTTTTAAAATGGAAATAAATAAATAAATAAATTAAACAATATTTAAATAAACTAAAAAATTGTTTTCATGTGTGCAAACTTTTATTTTTAGGCACTAGATTTCGACATTAAAATGACAATCAAAATGTTGCCTTTTTCACATGATTTTCGAAAGTTCCTATTCTATCAGTATGAAGGTCCTTCGTTTTGGTCATGGGCGTCGCCAAGGAGGGAGGGCTGTCGCCCTCTCATCCTGGCTTTTGTAAAAAAAATATAATAATTTAATAATTGCAAATTTATTGCAATATAAAATATTTAACTCGACTTCCACGTATAAATCTATGTAGAAACCCCGGCAACTACAATTACGACAAACATAATATTATAAAGAATAGTTATAGTTATACTTATACTCATATTTTTACTTTCCCATTTATGTAGTAAAGGAAAGTATTGTAATTGATTCTAAAAAAAATTTTGAGTTAGCATTTTTTCCATAATCTAGGAATCCATACAAATCGTTTGAGTGTTTTGTGTACAATTTTTTTTCAATTTCAATCATAATAAGTCATTTCCACTACCCACTCTTTCGAACAGCTGATTGGGAGTTTCGTGTCAAATCCAATATCAATCCAATGTTATGTTGATTTGTGAGATTATGGGATTGACATAGGATTTGACACGAAACTCCCAATCAGCTGTTCGAAAGAGTGGGTAGTGGAAATGACTTATTGGATCTCAGCTACGAGTTATTATTTCAAATCACAATTTAAAGTTAAGGCGGGCATAAGTGAGACAGAAAATGCATAGTACTCTTTCTCTCATGCGCATGGGAGCGCATAGGAAGCAAAAATCAACATAACGTCGTAAGAATTTGCAAAACGAAACATTATTTCTTGATTGTTTTTCAATTTTTAGAATCTTAAAACTTCAACAACTGTTCTAAAGAAAATTTCTAGTCGATCGGTTAATTACTTTTAAAAATACGATAGTTTCAAAATAGCCGAAAAATAGTTGATACAATTTTACACAGATTTTATTTTTTTTTAAAGTCGTTTTCAATCAGATCGTCTTAAAAATTCCTTTAGAACAACCGCAAATATATTATCCTTCGATTAAAACTAAAACATTTAAAAAATTCGGTTTATTTTCGAAGCAACCTTCGACGTTTCGTTAAATAATTTTCTGATTAATTTTGATATTTTTATTGCAGCAAATTTGATTAAAATTTACAGATTGCTAAAATTTTAGTGGAGCTTTAGAAAAGCAGAGAGCGCTGTATTTTTAAATGATTTTTGTATAATGAACATTGTATAAGAAATAATTAATCTCCAAGATTTTTTATTATAAATAACTAAGCAATAATATTTTTGTATAATTAGGCTAATAAAAATGTTACAATTTACAATTCTAGTTTAACAAAGACGAACAATTTATTTCTTGAAAACAAATCAAGAGATCTGCAAAAAGGTTCTTGGGATTCACGTTCAATTTTTAAAACGCAACTATCGGTCTGTAAATTAAAGGGGAGGAGCTTATGTCTCTTACTTAAAAAATCACAACCTTAACAATTCAAAGTTCTGAAATTATTTGTTGCAAAATCTGGGGGCTTATTCTGTAACTTTTGAGATATCTCTTTTGCAGTCTCGCTATCTCTTTTTCTATATTTTCAAGTTCTATGATGTCGATTTGAGATATCATTTTTGGTTTTTTACGTATTCTATAACTTTGAGACAGTGCACTTTTGGTAGTGGGGGCTTGATTTGACACAACAGTTTCTCTTTTGAACTGTCATTTTTCAAATCTAGAGTTTTGACTGTACTAAAAATGCACTTTTAGTACAGGCCCGCTAAAAGTTCTATCTCAAATATGAGTCTTTTACTACGATAATTTGAGACACCTACGTAGGTCTCTCTTTTGAAAGAGATAGTACTTTTTTCAAATTTGTTCACTATTTTTACATTATTTTACATCCTTTGAGGTTATTTTAATGGTTAAAATACAGATTATTGTAAAAGTTTGAGTAATAATATCAATTTAATTTATATTATAAAAAATAAATTGCGCCAAAATATAATATTTTTTCAACTTAAATAATTTTATTTAATTGATAAGTCCAAATTTCTTTTATTAACTTATTAATAAAAATAAAATATGAAAATTTATATCTTTTTGATAAATAAATTAATTAATTTAATTTGTATATTTTTTAAGTCGATTTTTATTATAACTTATTATAACTTATTATAACTAAACATCCTAATACCTATAATAGTTAAAAACACAACACAAAAGCACAAAAAAATTTTAAATTTATTTATTTATAATTTTTTTTTAAATTTAAAAATATATTATGTTTAATTTTTGAACAGAAAATACAAAAATCTGGATTACAGAATTAGTTACAGTGACTAACAAAAATATTCGACTCCTATGTTACCAATGTAAATTGAACATTTCGAAGCAATTTTTTGTCATATAGAAATTAATTTTAGAGCAAAACTTTCTGGACATTTTTTGTTGAAAATTCCATTGCCTTAAATTTTTTTTATATACATTTTTCTATTTTGTCGCGCCGTTTCTGACTGACATCGACTTAAACAAGACTCTGTAAAATGCAAAATGCATTATCTTGGAAACGGTTTGATAAATTAGAAAAATGTATATAAACAAAAATGTAGAGAATAAAATTTATAAGAAAAACATGTCTCTTCATTTTTTTATTTCGTTGCACCGTTTCCGAGATATAGACGACAATAATTTTTGTATTTTACAGAGTCATGTTTAAGTCGCCATTAATCAGAAATGACGTAACAAAATAGAAAAATGTATAGAAACAAAACTAAAGGCAATAAAATTTGCAACAAAAAATATCTAAAAAGTTATTTTGTAAAACTGATTTTTATATGACAAAAAACGGCTTCAAAATGTTCAATTTACATTGGGAACATAGGAGTGTCCGAATATTTTTGTTAGTCACTGTACATAATATAGAATTGTTCAATTAATTTACAAAAATTAATGTAAATAAATTAAAATAAATAATAATTTATTAAATTTCAAATCTTCGTCTCGTAACTTGACCACTTCCTAAAAGTTAAGTTTGCCGGAAAAAAGTAGGTTTTCATATTCTATTCTGTGACTGTTAACCACTTCCTAAAGTTACCTTTGCCGTAACTTTAACCTCTTCCTTTTAATTTAACCTCACTCTTAAATAAAAACGTCAAATGATCTTACTTGGGAGGTTATGTTTCTCCCATAGAGTTACGTTAATCTATAGAGGTACTGTCTCTTTTTGAAAGAGACAATGCACAAGTGCATCAAACGAGACAGTGCACCGAAAAGAGATATCTCAAAAGTTACAGAATAAGCCCCCAGATCTTCAACTAATTATTTTCAATCATATTTGGTACTTAAAAATGCTAAGTTCTGTATTTGACTATTACTTTAAGATCTTCAAGTTATAACTTAACTACATTAAATTGTATTTTGAAATTAACAATTCCAAGTTTAAAAATAATTTTTTCAAAGAATAAAAATTGTTAAGGCCCTGTTCTTCTTCCCATTATTATAGATAGTAATGAAATTGATCTCAATTGAAAGAAATTTTCTTTATGTGTCAAATGATACATTTTTCGTTTCCATTAGTGATGAAATAAAATTTTGTTGAACTCCAAAGTAATTTGAAAATGGGAAAGTTATGTGATGTCACATCATATTTTTTTTTCTTTTAATAACGTTTAAAAAAATTCGACCCCCCCTTGAAAGTTTTGGAAGCGACGCCCATGGTTTTAGTCATAAATTCCTCAAGCAGCTTTTATTTATTGTAAAACAACTGTTGAATTCAAGAAATGTAGGTTGTATACACTGGATACAAACAAAACCTCAGACCATTATTAATAAAATTTCTATTAAAATCGAGCGCTTTTGAAATCTCGTAATCTCCCGAGCTTGCATACTCTTGAACGCGGCCCGTAGATGTTACTATTTTTAGTATATTTTAGTTACTACGTGTGTATTAGGTACCAACACAAAATTAATCAAATAGAAATTAACATAACCTCTTCGCATCAGTGCATATAATTTTATTTGAATAATATTCTAAACAGGTTCTAATAAAAGCGTATGTGATTGATTTATTGTCATGTTGTTTTTGAACAGTGGTAAGTATTCGTAACTTTACATTAACGAGAAGATATACTTAATCGATAGGTATTTAAATTTTATAGGTATAAATACATCAGCATTTCGAATTGGCTCTTTATTTATTCAACGATCTATATTAGTTCCTATCTCAGTTCGTAATTATGCAGCTCGAAAAGGCACAAGAGAGAGAAAACAGAAGAAGAAAGTTAAAACCGAAATTAAAAAAATTGGCTTTATTCCTCACAATGAAAGAAATAAAGAAAAGCAAGTATAAATATTACAAAATTTGAATTTGTGTAATTGTTACCTTTTAGATTTTTATTAAATCGTCTTACAAAAAAAGTTGATGACTCTTACATGCGGATACCAACGGATGATGTATTTGTTAACAAATTTTATCGCTGGATTGTATATTCATTTGCCGATGCTGTACATTGCCATCGAGAGACGCATCATCCAACAGTATATAATAAACCAGATGCTCTTTTAAATGTTAGCATTGAATTAAATATGATGGCTGCAAAAAAGGTATATTTTACTTAAGTCCTTTTTAATTTTATGTAATATTTAAAATACATACACTTAATTGTGTCTTCCATATATATAAATAAAAAGGGAGAGGTTCTTATTTGGTCATATCGAGGCTGTTAAAAGAGAACGACATATGCACCAAAAAACAAAAAATGAGATATTGATATCATTGGAAAGCTAATTTTAAGACACATTAATGCAATTGATATATAAAAATCAAAAAATTTGTACAGAACGCAGTACGTTATTTTTACCTGACACCGCTACGCAAAGGAGGATTGTGTGTTTATCAGTCTATATGGGTGTTTCTACGAAAATTGGGTAACTTTATGTCATCATGCTGTAATTCACCTGAAGACATACATAATCAATATAAAATAAAATAAAAGTAAACCCTCCTCTAAAAATTGACCAATACGCTGAAGTTAGCCAAAACTTGTACTTAGAATATATAAATAATCTTGAGGAAGGTGTACTTTTATTTTATTTTAAATCTGATGGCCTCAAGGGGTTCCTTACTCAGTACATAATCGAATTTTTTCTTCATGAAATTAAAGCTCATTTTTACCTCTACTTTTCCATTCAACGTAAGTGACATTTTTATTGAATAATATTGGAAAAAATCCTCACTTTCTATTCAAAATATCAGTCCCCTCCCCTGGTGTGTAACCGCTGCAAAAGCCAATAAACCAAATTAACGTTCATAATTCTGAAATTATTTTAAATTTTGTATATTTTTTGTCTTCAAATGATGTATAAGTATTTGAATTACATTATTGAACAGAATGTATAGTGAAAATTGCTAAATTATTATCCTAAAGTTCTAATTAAAATACTGTACTCAGTTTCGATCGTCATGCCCTTGTCGTTACTGAATTAAGAAAAATATGGCAATAGAATTTTACGCTAATGTCAATACCGACTTAGTTCCAAACGTCAGTAGTGAAGTATTAAGCTCTAGAAAAGACTTATTTGCACGCAAACATTGTGTGATTTAATTATTTATTTATTTCTCAAAAGATGTATAGACGTGTGATAATATGACAAAACAATCACTTGAAAATTTCTGATAGTTTTAAAAATATCTCCATTTTTTACAAAGTTTATCAGTCCCTTGCCTGTAAAGTCGACAGGGGACTGAAATACCAGTGGACTGATGTTTTTCTGTCCATTTATCAGTGGGCTATTATTAGCAACTTTTATGCTAATCCGCACTCCTCTACATTTTAGTTTCCTTACAGATTTAGTCATTATGGCTTTTCAAAACAAAAAAATTTAAATAAGGAAGACATTTTGAAAACCTAGAGGACAGCCATAAAGGCCCGTTTACTCAAAATAAAAAACGATTCAATAAAATTAACCAAACAGAAAGAAAAACAAAGATTAAAATACCTAAACAAGAAAGCTAAGGGTCAAAGAAAAAGTATAAAGGAAATGACGTCTCGTGATCAACGAATATTGCAAAATAATTTTGGAAATATTGAATAAATTGACTGTCCCTTTCTGATACTATACAATTATCATACTTTTTACCAAATTTGTGTTAAATCACATCATTTTATCATCAAAAAGCATTGGTGCAATATCGTCCAAAAAGTTACCCAATTTTCGTAGAACCACCCCTATATTAATATATATTGTCATGTTTCAAACCAGCAAAAATGTTTTAAGTTTGTGGATTGAGAAATTTAGTTTTGTTTCATTTTTATAATTCCCACAAGTGGGTAATTTAATTAAATGCTAGATTACAATAGCACGGTCGTAGGTTAGATGCTAGAATGTTTGATTGCTATGTGCCAGTTCGATCCCCAACCAAGTATGAAAATTTATAATTATTCATTGCAATATGTATGTTTGTTTCTTTGTGACTCGATTTGTCTTAATCTTGTGAGTGTCACTAAAGCCATGACAGTAATTAAAATTCGATATGGTGCTCACTAAACGCCTTATTGGACGTCTTGAAAATATTTTTTTATTCCAAACTTATCGAGTGGGGTATTAAAATGACGGGTTCTAAGAGGAGATCACATAAATATATACAACTTATATGTTTAAAAGTAATTTGGGAGAACAAATTGTTACATAAAACTTAAATTGAAGACCTTGCTGCAAGAGAGATGCAGCTCTACTTTTACTAGAAGTAGAGTACTTTTTGAGAAGCAGTTAAAAAAATATGTTTTAATATATGCAGCAAACAATGGGGGAATCAGATATAAGTAACAACTGTTGTATTTTCTTGCGTAATTTATTATAGAAAAAAATTGTTAAAAAACACAAAAACCCGACTGCGTAAAAGTAACCAACTAAAAAGTGAAAAACAATCACTATACTCAATTTATAATAAAGAAAATATAACTTGTATGTTATAAAAATTGCAGGCGGGGACAAACAAATATTACAAAACATTTTGAACAAATTGGAATTTGGAACAAATTTTCACTTACGAACCACCGCCAAATATATTGTTGTTGCTGCAATTTTTATAACATTCAAGTTATATATTTTTTATCATTATAGAGCATGTTTTTCACTTTTTATTGGATACTTTTACACATTCAGGGATATTTTGTTTTTTAATAATATTTTTTTATATTATATGCATGCATGTATAAACAACTTTGATGTATATTATATAATATGTATTGCGATGTTCAAATGCGTAAAAATGTGTTTCGTAGTTGAAAAAAAACTCAAACAGTTATCTTTTGAACACCCATCCCTTTTTGTAAGCTTGCGATTCCTTTAATTTATTTTTACGTTGAAAAATAAAGCAAGTTATTTAAATCAAAATTGTAATTTAATCGGTAATTAAACAAGATTTCAAAATTTTACAGAATTACACAGCTCGGCTAAGTTGCAATTTATAAAGTGGTTTTATTGTGATGTTTTTAATCTTATGCCGCATGACATCGGCTCACCAAATAAATCAAATTCATCGGATTGGAACTTTAATCTTATTTATTTGAGTAATTCTTTCAACTTTCTAGATAAAGTTCCAATTTTGATGGCAAAAAAATACAAATTTTAAAATAATCAATTTTATCGTGGTTTCACTAAACGTAAAATTAATCGTTTTTGCGCTTTAAAAATGTTCTCACCCTATTCGTTTTGAAGTTTTCTTAAGTTCACTGTTGCTTGTTCATTTTCATTTCTTGGTTTATTGTAGTACGTCTTATCATTTCACCTGCTGTGGTGAATAAATTTTGTATTCTTCTTCTTCTTTCAGTATAAATTATAATTTGCACAAAGCACTCTTATTCTGAGTTTGTAATTTCAGGTAAGTAAATTAATTGAATTTTTCAATTATAATTAAATTTTAATTTTAATTAAATTTTTGACTCTGGGCTTTAAATTTCGAACTTCTCGAAACGACCGGAAACGACGGCTTTGCCCAGAATGAGTTACCTTTTTTAAAATTCTCTCCCTCCTTCATTTTTGTTAGTTAGCAAATTTTCAATGTTTGAACTTGTGGTGGTGGAATTTGCAGATTCGGCGCATTATT
The DNA here is from genome assembly GCA_963170105.1 of Cantharis lateralis. Taxonomy (NCBI): domain Eukaryota; kingdom Metazoa; phylum Arthropoda; class Insecta; order Coleoptera; family Cantharidae; genus Cantharis; species Cantharis lateralis. The sequence continues at coordinate 21,323,791 of OY720629.1, forward strand.
ATTTCACTCACATAGAATTCACTTTTATTTTAAATGTTTACAAAGATTGATGGAATGCCGATCGATTTCCTTGATAAATTTGGCGTTTGTCTTTTCATTTAAAGATCTTGGACCAAAAACATCTTTTTTATTTTAAGGCTAGGGTTCTGCAAGTTGTTTCATTGGAAACGGTAGAACTCAAAAACGGCTTAACGGATTCATTTAAAATTTGGAGGGTACATACACAAAACATCAAGGCACAATAAGAAATATTTTATATTTTCGTATTTAAAATAAGAGTCTTTTTTAAGCCAAAAAGTCTACTTTATAAATTTTTTTATTCAAATCAAACTAAAGCATAGTTTATAATGATTACTATGATAAAAGAAAAAAATTTAAAAACAATAAATTTTTTATTACTGAAGAAGTTGAAAATTTGGAAACGGTAGACAGTCCAAACGGCTGATCCGATTAATTTGAAATTTGAATATGATATTTATGTTATAAAGACCTACAATAAGACATATTTTTAAAAATAAAATTTTTTTAAATAATGTAATATTTTAATTTTTTTATTTCAAAAAATTATATTTTTTTAATATTTTTTATATTTAAGTGACATATATGCTCTAGAGAACATGTTCACCAAATTTCAAAATTTTCTGAAGCATATTTCCATTATTTTAATTTTTAATATTGAAGCACGAAGACAAACCCAATGGGTCTGACGTTTCGCTATAAGATGGCATTAATATCGCATCAGTTTTCTTATGACGCGGTTGATAAGTTGATACATACATAATATAATAATATGATACTAGACTAATATCTCGAGTTTCATCCTACGTTGTAAATATAAATTTAAAACATAACTTACTAGTGCAAGCATACTACTTGTACATGTGTACAATATTTTAACAAAAATAATAAATACATAAATTATTACTATGAGGTGTTATCCGTAACTATTTAAATTTATCTATAAAGTAATAACAATAAGTAAAAAAATATCAATTTGATATAACATCAGTTTAAAATGTACGTAAGTAGATTATGTACATTAGACGGTCTACTTATTATAATTATTACTCATTATACCTACTGTAATAACACGATTTTTATAATTAAAATTTAAAATATGACAAATCACAAGCAAGTTTTCTGTATCGTACGATATTAAATTACACTTGATCGGAATGAAAGCAAAAACATAAGCACTTACATAGTTAATTTCCTATATTATATTTTATTGAAATAATAGGAATTTTATAACAAAAATCTAGATTTTTTGAGATGAAATTCGTACTTTCTAAAATACGAAAATATGAAATAGAACATATTGTGCGAATAACAGCTATTCAATATTTTTGTACAGGGGGTAAATATCCAGAAAAATTTGTGTACACAAGACTCGGAATTCCAAAGAATTCCAATGATTTTCAAGAATTCCAATGATTTCCAAAGATTTCCAAGGGAATTCCAACCACGTGTACACAACTTTTTTGGGATATTTACCCCTTGTTTTTGTATTTAAAAAAAGGATCTATTTTGTATCGAAAAGTCTAGTTTATAATTTTTATTGTGATGTTTGAATTTATATATTTATAAGTTGGTATCTACAAGTACCAACATGAAACCACTAAACTGGTTAATGGTCTACAGGAATGAAAATAACCAAGACAGATTCGTTCTGGTCATCGTACGAGCAAGTGTAAATTCGTTATATTGTAATTGTGTTATATTTATTATTTGTAAATAAAATTATTAAATCGTTTGTCGATATCGTTTGTCGATACATAACATTTATATTCAAATCAAGCTAAAGCATATTATGTAGTAAGTTCGTAATAATTAGTTACTACTATTTATTTATTTAAAAGTTGAAAATTTAGGAAAGGCACACACTTAAAACGGCTGATCCAATTGATTTGAATGATATTTACATTTGATATGATATTTATATAAATGATATTTATAACATTATGTTATAAAGGCTTACAAGACATAGTGCAGCTCCACCAAGCTTAGAAATTACTCGGAAAATTAGTCGTGATTATTTATCTTATTCAGTTTCGTGTTATCTATACTTGAGCTTTATTGTCTATAAAAAGGGGTCCAATTTAGAACAAATCTTCATAAATTGATTGCAATTCGGCAAAATAAATTTTGGATTTTAAATATTTATGCCGAGAAATTCCTTCATCCGACTGTACATTTTAAATATTATCAGCTCCTGCCACGTCTTCTAAAGTCCCTTCTAAGATTGGTAGAGTTGTATTATTTAAATTTTTTTATCTAAAAAAATATCCCTAATTTGGGATATGAACCCCAACATGACCTTTAAATCTACCTCTGTTCCGGGGCAAGGAACCCACAAACGGTGGTCTACATGAGTCACGACTACCGACGCCTACAATAAATTTAATAATTCTCTTCTTAGCAATAAAGACATCTTTAGCCATCGTTGAAGAACCCCTAAAACAGATACCGTAGAATATTCTCGAAATAATCTGTCTGTAGTAAATTAGCCAAAGTGCACAGATGTCGAGAACCCTTTAGAAGCTACGCATTTGAGTACGCACAGCGAGTTGAGGCGACCAAGAAGAGAAATACAATGACTCTTAAAATTTAATCTATCAACAGTATTTATTCCTAAGAATTTAACATTGGATTTTTTCTCAACTTCTCTCGAATCCAATCGGAGCGAAGGTTATCACGATTTTTTATTTTGTGCCCCCCCACTGGTAAAAGTCACGAGCCGTCACTGATTTTTTACTACTCGATAGTCAAATTCAGTCAAATTTATTCTAATTGTTGTAGTGGCACGGTTTTTAATTTGGAACCCAAGATCCACACTTTTTGTTACGCCACTGGTTATATATATTTATTTTTTGTTAATAGTTTACAGTCATTGAAGGTTCTTGATTATTATTAATTAAAATTAATTTTCTAATAAAATTCAAAATTGATCTTGTCATTTCAAATATATAACGTAAACTTGAAATGAATGAAACTTCCAACATTTTTGTACCGAGAAATTATCATCATCTTAGAAAAAGCATTTTAAACGTGCATGTATCAATTGCAAATATGAGTAATTTACTAGACGTTTTATAATAGTGTAAGCTAATAGTGACTGTCGGTATATGCCGACAACATCAAGGTGTGGTATAAATTTCATTGCATCATGATATTAAAAATGTATTCTCGACTGCGGGTATTCCCCCATTTAGTACTTACAGAACGACACCCATCATCGAATAGAAGAACTTCTACACATAATTTATTTTATGCACAAATATTGCATACCCTAATACCCGCCATCTGCCAGGTGCGAAACAACTCTGCGGCCGTGAAGCCACACCTTAAATGCTAAAATTTTAATTCAAACTTTCCCAGCTGTGCTTTTATTAAATAATATCAAAAATACGTGAAACCGAACTATTTATCATCATAGAAATTTATATTAAAGGAGAATCTCATGTTCTTATAACAAAATTTTAAAATTTAAAAGGTTTAAACTTAATCCCTGTTTTTAAAATAATTATTTATAATTAAAAGATCTGAGTTTAAATGAAACATGACAGTATATATAATATATATTTGGATTGCTTAATACATTGCATATTAGATTAAAGGTTAATAATAAACATGCTAACTACTACACAATTTATCTTGCCACAGTTGGAAACTGTGTATCCGTGCCCTTGCGCCAGGTCTCTCTATTATGTGCATCGTCTTCGTTAAGGTTTCTGCTTCTCATTGCTTTCCGTACCCCTTCATTCCAGGATTTTCGTGGTCTTCCTCAATTTTTCTTACCGCCAGGGTTCCATTTAAACAATCTTTTTGGCCAGCGTTAATTTTTGTCAAAGTCGAAAATTAATTTGGCGTAAATTCCAGTCAATTGCTTTAGCATGGGTATAGTTTAGGCTCTCTTGGCACTTGAAAAAGCTGAATGGTGCTCGCGCACTTATGCCCAGTTTCTTTACTCATAGATAAACCTTCGACAACTTGCTAACGTTGATATTACCCGTTGACAAAATAAACTTTGGCTATTAAAATAATATAATAAATTAAAAATCTAAATGATTTACATATTACAATAAAATATTAAATTGAATTTTTGACTTACGTAATACAGTGCAGTCTCGGTAATCCGACCATCCAGTAATCCGAACAAAAGAAGAAAACCTCAGTAGTCCGCACAAATAGTTATAATCCGAACACAACTAATAAAATGTACGGATTATAGAAAAATGTTCGGATTGCAGAAGAAAGGATAGGATAAAAAATATGTATCTAATGCAATGCATAAGTACTACAAACATTTATATTATGTGTGACCTCCGTGAAGTCAGTATCTTATAAAATTTTGATAAAAAAAAAAATTAAATCGCCAGGTCTTGAAAGGTCACTAGGTTTTACCTTTGGGTCACTTTTACTTTTTTCAATAAAAATTACTTAACTTTTTTAAATCTTTTTTGGTAAGTTAGCATACCATTTACAGTGCGAGGTTTGTTTATTTCTAAAATAAAAATTATTTCAAAAATTTCGTTTTTTAACTTTATCCAGTAATCTGAACTTCTCTGTAATCCGAATGGGGCCAGGTTTCTATTAGTTCGGATTACCGAGACTGTACTGTAGTATGAAATATATTGAATTGATAGTTTATTACACTGTTGATATAGCAATCGTGTTTCGTTCTTTAGAACACTCATCAGATAAACCTGTTAAATACTATTAAAAGAGCTAGACAAGTTAAAATTCAAACGATAAAAAATAAAATGATTATAAATGAGCGAATTTTTCAAAAATTTATATATTTTTTTATTGTTTTGGCATCAAAGTAGGTAAAATTTTACTTTTAAATAACTGTCAAAGCGATTTGACTTTTAAATCATTTTCTTTTTTATCATTTGAATTTTAACTTGTCTAGCTCTTTTAATAGTATTTAACAGGTTTATCTGATGAGTGTTCATGAGTGCTCATGAGATGAGAATGTTGAGAGAGATACCCAAGCTGTTTTTCTTTTCTTCTTGTTAGCACTGATCACTATGTGAATATTAATACCTTCAAGCCGTAACGTAGAGGGGAATCAATGCTATACTGCTTTAATAGGTGCATTATAATCAATTAAATTGCGATGATTAATATTATGAGTACGTAGAATTTTTACATTAAATATTATGTCGAAATTTTTGAAGGCTGCACAAACAATGGGCCTGCAATTTGAGAACTCTGTGATATCAAGATTAACTCTGATGTCTAATATAACGGTGAGATCTCGAGAAAAATTAAAGACTTTTTTTTTTTAGGATAAATTTGTCGATAATTTTTCACGAATAGTAACAATACAAAATAAATTTGAGCATGGTGAGTCGAGATCTATAATTGTGCTTACCAAAGTACCAGATGTACAAGATGAATTACGTCAGATGGGAGCAGCTTTAGTTGGAGGTGTTGAATTAATTAAAGATGTAGAAAATGGATCCATTTCGTTGCACGATTTTGATCATATTTTAGTTGATCCAGGTATTTTACCAGAACTTGCTAAAATACGTGGTTTAATACCCAAACGAAAATATCCAAATCCTAAAAATGGAACCTTAACAACAGATTTGTTAAATTCTTTGAATAAATTTTTACATGGAATTTCTTACAATGCTGTGAAAGACGAATATGAAAATGATTTTGGATTAATCGAAACAACTATAGGCACTGTAAGTATAAAAATTATACTTATATACTTACTTTTTATTACATTAATTTGGATTTTTCAAAGAAGGAAACTTTCTTGCTGTGTTTCTTTTTCCTTTATATTTCACATGTACACTTTTTACATTATTTAAATAATTTTTAGATAAATATGGATATAAAAAAACTGGAAGAAAACTTTGCTTGTTTGGTACAAGATGTAAATCAGGTTAGACCACTTAGAGAAGGCATGTTTATAACAAGGTTTGTAACAATTTATTATTAATATTATCTCTATTCTGTAACTTGAACTGTAACATAATCATAAAACTTTTTTCGTGAAGTAGTATCACACAAAATTCTTTAAGAAAGATATTCTGAAACCATATTGTAACAAATTTGTAAGAGGGTTCATTCCTTAGATCACCTAGTCCATTCTCAATGAATAAGTAAAATCTTCATTTTTACAGTCTCTCATTGCATCACTGCAGATTACTCTGGATTGGAAATAAAATGAAAGTTCAAAAAGGCGTACAATAGCTGTGTTCCTTTTACCCCACTGCCGGGAGGGTTATGTTTTTGGTTTGTATGTATGCATGTATGTATGAAGATTTCTTTGGCACGCTCTGTAGGCTAAACAGTTTAATGGATTTTAACATATGAGGTGTCAATAGAGTCGTCTTAATTGTGTGAGTGACATAGGCTATAAAGGTTTTAATAAATACGACGCCCGCGCAAAAAAAAAATCGAATAATCTTCGGTGTTAGAGACCCTATACCGGCAAATACGTTGAAGCATCACTCGGTGCGGCTTATTTTTGCTTACTTATGTCTTATTAAAATTATTTGTATACGGACAATAAACCGCTAGGGAAACCTTGCTTTCAAAATTTGCAAAGGCGATGTTGAAATAAAAAATCGGCTATGTAGACATCGCATAACTTTCCCCATAGATGGCGTTTACGTCAAACGCTTATGTCAAATTGACAGTAACAAAAGGTGGTCTAAAAGAAATTGATACTTGAACTTTTTTTATTTTGTTCATCATTTCCGCAATTTTCAACGGATTTTTACCATTTTCAGCTGGCCTCTAAGTTTAACGATAATACACGATTATGTTAAATTTCATGACATTTGACTTCGCGGTTCAACCTACGCGATTGATACTATTTTTATTCGTACCCCAACGACCACATACTGACATACAGACGAACATGTTTCTAAAATTCACACAATCGTATCAGAACATGATAAGAAACATTTTAATACCAAAATTTCGATATTTAATTTTTGAGTGGATTACAATATTTTCCCTTATAGGCTATGTGCAAGTGATTTGAATTTTTAAAAATTCGACGCCAGCGATTACGGTGGGGAAATGTGGAACTTTTCATGGTACAGATTATTACAGTTTGTATGTGTTGCTGTATTATTAAATACCAATAACATTTAAATAGCACAATTTAAATCAATTTTGCAGTCTGTTTTAGTTGAAATTAATGAGTTGGTGTTTCTATTAAATGAATAAGTACATCAAGACGAAATAGATAAGTTGATTTTATTAGATCTACGAATGCTTGAATGACAATTCGCGTAATTTTTACTTACTTTTCAAAGTTTTGTACATTAGTTTGTTAATTTGTTTTAATATACACATCAAAAGGACGCGAAGAAGTTCAGGAAATACTACTTGTTTTTTCCTCGTTTTTCTTCATACCTTTCAACTAATTTTAAATTTATTTGTATTGGTATTTTTTGAAATTAATACCATGAAAAGTTCCGGCGCGCCCAACCAGTGGGCGCTAGTTGTGAACTTGCACATAGTCTATACATACGTATACGTATGGGGAAAGTAAAAAACCGAATGCGTTAAAAAATATCAACTGAAAAGCAAAAAACAAGGTTATTCTATGGAAATTTAGAAAAGGTATTGCATCATTACCTTGTATTTGTAAGCATTACAAAACATATTTGTTGTAGAAATTAAAATATTTTCACTTAAAGACTACCTCTTGAACTATGCAGTGGAAAAGGGATTGCAGGTGGGGATAAGTAAGTTAATAGTCCAAGTGGTAGTCTTTAATGGTCGATTTATACTCAACATTTAACATTTAACACTTAACATTTATCATTTACATTTAAGAGTCCGGATACATGCTGAAGCTCATTTAATATTTAACAAGTTGACATCTTTTTGACATTTGACATAAATATTAGTGAATGATTTTGTTTGTGTGAGTGTTAGTTTATTTTGTGTTATGGGAAAAATAAAAAATATTACTTTGGTCATAAATGACTACCATTTTCTACCATTATTTTGATAACACATTCAAAAAAAACCAACAGAATAATTGTAGGGACAATTGGTCACGAAATACGGCGTTTCAAAGAACCAAGAATGTACAACACTTTACTCGGCGTCTGATCTTAGTGATCTTAGGATATAATGACGGAAAATGAATTATAATTCAATAGATACATGTATTTACGAAACTTTTACAAAACAATTTACGAAATCAAATGAATACTTCTATTATTTAGCTTTTTGAAACTTTTATATAACATTAGCTGTATTCTTTTTACCTATTTTAAGTGAGATTGTACTGAGATACTGAGGTACTCAGTTAAGGCTGATCGGTATAAAAATAAATTATAAAATAATTAGTTTAGCCGCAATTAAAACAAGTTGCATTATGATATCTTTCAGGATCGTACAGACACTCCGTAATTAAATTAATATTTTGAGTACAAATTGCGTCTAAACTAATGTTTTGAAAATTTATTTTTATAAACAAATATACCTAAAATATGTAGTTCTACAATAATATTATTATAAATACACTGTATTACAATTGTTTTTGCACAATATCTCAACCTTGCAAACAGCCTTATGCTAAGAGCAGAATGATGAGAAAAATGGTCAGATACTTCGCTGTACGCATTATTTAAAGAGGTATTATAATTATTTATATACTAATCGACAGAAAAAACAATAATCTTTAACTTTCTACTCTTGATAAATTTTGATATATTAAGGTGTGAAATTTTTCAAAAGTTTTGAATTATTTTCATTAGATGTCTCTAAATTGTTTTTCTATTTTGCGTCTAAAATATAGTATATTAAAGAACGAGTTTCATAATCGGAAGTTTTTATCGCACGAAATTTATTTAGAAAACGACCCGCGAAGCGGGGAGTTTTCTAAAGGATAAGTGCAATAAAAACGATTATGAAACGAGTACTTTATACAATTTTTTCTATTTTGCAGTTTTTATAGCTTAAAATTAAAAAAATGTGTTTATATTCTAAAATTGTCAATTTGGAATTTGATTTTATTTTTATGTTGATTGGTAACACTTTTATTATTTGAAACAATTGAAATTTGAATATATTGTGTCAAATTGTAGATTTTGTTCAAGTAATTTGTTATTGGAGTCATTAAATTGTAAAAATAATGGAAGACAAAATAAATTGTACCCCACCTGAATTGCGTGAAATTGCCGAAACCACCTACGGTAATTTGCTGCCTGAAAAGTCGCGCGAAGTTTACGTAAAACATTATAAAATTTTTGAAACTTGGTGCCAAAAAAAATGTGCAAAGTTTTTATTATTAATTCTATAACTAATTAAGAAAATCTATTATAATTTTTTTCTATGAGTTGATACCTACTCTGTAATTTTTGCTTGGAACAGCCCTGATTTTTGTTCTTTATAATAAATTATTATGTTTATTCGCTGTTGAGTTTGTTTAATTTTTAAATTTGATGAGAAAGAACTTCCAAATGAGAAGTGGATTTATAAGATTTTTTGGATTTCTACACACTTTTCTAAGCACTATCTCAAATAATTGATATAATTTTTTTACATAAAATGTTAAATTTTAATATTTTACAGCAACTAAGATTTATAGGTGAGGACATCGCACAAAAGTTTAAATTAACGAAATTATACCTGCAGCTAATAATTTTCATTACTTAATATTATAGTAGGTACCTCTAATAATTATTTATAGTTAATTAAAATGTTAACACAAATTTTAAGATTTTTAATTTGATTTTAAATGACATTACTCGATTTAATTTTCAATGACGTGTATGTTACCAACATCTTAAAACAAAAAAATGGGTTTCAAAATGGACTCATTTTGAAACCCGATTTGGGTGTTAAAATGACTTTTATAGAAATTTAGTGTCTTTTTTAAGGTTCAAATTTTGAACTTTTTCTGGCTGCAGCAAAATTAGATTGCAGAAAATATTCAATTTCATCATCGCTAACCTCGTCTAGTTTTTCCAATTCTAAAATTTCTTCCATCGTTAACTACACTTTTTTCAATTACTCAAATACACATTTTTCAAATACAACTTAAAATTTGCAGGTGCGCCACCTATAGGAATTTACTATAACTACAAAATAACGTCAGAAAAATAGCGGAATTGGCGATAATTTTAAAAATTTATTTCCGTTATTGTAAAATACCGTATCTAGTCACGTGACTTTTAGCGTTAGCGGAGTGTTTAGCGTGGTGTGGCGATAACTCCCTATCACCCTATTTCCTTTTTACAGGAAAAAGGCACTAAGTCAAAATTTCACTTTTTTTTGTACATTATAGATTTACATTTAGTAATCTTAAAGTCATATCTTATGAATTTTCTGAGATATAGCGGTATAGATAATAGGGAGTTATCGCCACACCACGGTAAATTTTCCGCTAACGCTATTCTAATTTAAAACTCAAATGAGCATGCGCAGAAATAGCGAAAATAGCGTGGGTATTTAACCGTACGTTATTTATTAATTTTAGGGTATTTAGTTATTTAGGTTTTAGTTTTATGAACCAGGGTACCTTGTTATGATTAAACAAGGTTAAAAATTCGCAATGCATATAGTAATACAGTACAGTCTCGGTAATCCGAACTAATAGAAACCTGGCCCCATTCGGATTACAGAGAAGTTCAGATTACTGGATAAAGTTAAAAAACGAAATTTTTGAAATAATTTTTATTTTAGAAATAAACAAACCTCGCACTGTAAATGGTATGCTAACTTACCAAAAAAGATTTAAAAAAGTTAAGTAATTTTTATTGAAAAAAGTAAAAGTGACCCAAAGGTAAAACCTAGTGACCTTTCAAGACCTGGCGATTTAATTTTTTTTTTATCAAAATTTTATAAGATACTGACTTCACGGAGGTCACACATAATATAAATGTTTGTAGTACTTATGCATTGCATTAGATACATATTTTTCATCCTATCCTTTCTTCTGCAATCCGAACATTTTTCTATAATCCGTACATTTTATTAGTTGTATTCGGATTATAACTATTTGTGCGGACTACTGAGGTTTTCTTCTTTTGTTCGGATTACTGGATGGTCGGATTATGATGTGTTCGGATTACCGAGACTGCACTGTATATTTAAATATTGCTTCTCAAACCTAAAGTATAATTTTACTTCTTCGTTTGTCGACCGATCTAAATTAAACTGATGAAACACTTCGACTCTTTTTCTGGCTGCAGCAAAATTAGATTGCAGATAATATTCAATTTCATCATCGCTAACCTCGTCTAGTTTTTCCAATTCTAAAATTTCTTCCATCGTTAACTACACTGGTGCACCACCTATAGGAATTGACTATAACTACAAAATAACGTCAGAAAAATAGCGGAATTGGCGATAACTTTAAAAATTTATTTCCGTTATTGTAAAATACCGTATCTTATCACATGACTTTTAGCGTTAGCGGAGTGTTTAGCGTAGTGTGGCGATAACTCCCTAATATAGTAGGTGTAAGTGGTCAAATTTTGTGTGCGCCCTACCACAAAAAGTCATAGGAATTTTCTTGGTTTTTTAATATTGAGATTGAGTACTGATTAGATTTTGGTTAAAATCGGTTCACAGAAGAAAAAATAATTTTTTTAAATTTATAAATTTTTATTGTATCTAATATTATTTAATAAAAAAAATTCATATTTTTGAATTAAATATTTATGCAATACCAAAATACAAATTTATTTTCAAGTAAAATGAATTAAAAGTAATTTTCTTTCTTACTAATAAATTGTTGTTATTTAAGGTGTGAAATTTTTCAAAAGTTTTGAATTATTGTCATTAGATGTCTCTAGCAATGTTTTAAGTCCATAAAATTGAATGAAAAGACCGAACTGATTTATTCAACCATTAAAAAGCCCAAGTAAAGTAAACGTCAAGTAACTACTTGACGTATAACTTAAATATGAAAAGATCGGCCCTAAATATAATATGTAGAATTGAAAAAATAGAAAAACTCAAAGCATCAATTTTACTTCCATTTAAGCAGTCCAACGGTACAGTACTATCAAAAGCAATTGAAAATTTTATAAAATCTAAAAATTTCCGATTAATTTGCCATCTATAGTCCATTTCATTTAAGCATGCAGAGAATAATTTGTACTAAAATGATGACCTTGAATATTAGCCAATGAAATTGTCACGAAGTTAGCCGCTTTTACACTGCTGAAATTTACGTGTTGCTGACAGATAATGTTTAATTTTTCATATTATGTCAGAATGTATAATGTTAAAATTAAATAGTTCCTATGCAGCCTTTCTTTATTTATTTTATCAAAATCGCATTAAAATTGAAATAAATTTGTGAAATTACGTTTTCTAAAAGTATTTTGTAAACTTCTACATTAGGCAACACACATTTCTTTAAAATTTTCAATCATTTCCCATTCTGTCTTTGTAAATGTGACTTTGCAGACGACCTGCCACCTACTTACTGCTTTTTAAATTAAATTAACATTGCATCTTATGGAAAATCTTAAACATTCGTCTTTCTTGTTTATAATTACACTAAATGTTTGGATTTCAGATTATAAATAATTGAAATTATTATTTTAATAACATATTGCAACCTCAGCAACAATTATGTATTATTAATTCTATAATCTTCAGATCATTTATGTGTTTGATTTATGTCAAATTCATCGTCGCTTTATTTATTTTATTATTCAGATAATCATTATTTCTATTTGCTGTTTTTCTAATATTGTCTTCATAAAGCTTTGAGTAACAACCTGTAAAATTTTCATTGCTGTAGATTACGTATTATTTCAATTAGACGAATGTTTGTTCTTATCGCCAAATAACATACAAATTTGCCACCTTAAACTAGAATTTTGATATTGTATTATTCTTGTGTTTATTTTTACTTTCCCCATACGTATACGTATGTATAAGGGAAAGTATTGTAATCCACTCAAAATTTAAATATCGAAATTTTGGTATTAAAATGTTTCTTATCATGTTCTGATAACATGATTTGATTTGATTCACATAATCAAATGTCATGAAATTCGGCATAAACATGTATCATAGTTAAACTTAGAGGCCAGCTAAAAATGGTGAAAATCCGTTGGAAATTGCGGAAATGATGAACAAAATAAAAAAAGTTGAAGTGTCAATTTCTTTTAGACCACCTTTTGTTACTGTCAATTTGACATAAGCTTTTGACGTAAACGCCATCTATGGGGAAAGTTATGCGATGTCTACATAGCCGATTTTTAGTACTATTTATTAGTGTTTATTCTGATATACCTTGTGATCAAAAAGTACCCGGAATTTGTCAATATAACGAAAATGGTTCAATTATTCATCGATATTTATTTTATTCCCTTAAAAGTAATCTTCATTGCAAAAACAATACTCATATTTCAACGCTTCTTCCAATCTTTAAAATACTCTTCCTAGGTCTATTTTGGAATCGCTTTCGGCTCCTGCTGCGAATTCTCCTTTATCGCCTCAAACGTCTCAAAACGCTTTCCGCGAAGTGGTAACTTGAATTGTGGGAATAGGAAAAAGTCACACTGAGTCATGTCAGGTGAATACAGAACTTTCGAAATGGTATTAACTTTGTTTTTGGTGAAATAGTCGCGTAAAAGATGAGATGTGTGGCACATGTCGCGCTTCAACTGGTTTCATGCCCAAAACATTGTACATAACGCTCTGCACCAATCCGAAGGAGTCACTAAGATTGGCTGTTATCTCTCTGATGCTCACATGTCGATCTTGGAACACAATTTTCTTAATTTTATCTATATATTTGTTGTTCACAGAGGTGGATGGATGACCGGAACGAGGCAAATCATCAACTGATGCACGGGCCGCTTTAAACTCTTTGTACCACTCATAGGCTTGTGTTTTCAACATTGTCGATTCTCCGTAGGCTACCGTTAACATTTTCAACTCTTCCGCACATGATATTCTCTTTAAAAACATAAAATTTCAGGCAGACTTTTTGCTTAACTAAATTCGACATAGCGAAATTCGCAGAGTACACCAAACAATTACCTCTTTACAAAGGTATTACTCACAAACTATCTGACCGATTGAGCTCAAAAGTGACATGTAAACAACAGACAGATGTACCATCACAGAAAAATTTTTTTTTTGAAAATATCTGAAGTTCGATTTGTTTAAGTGAGAAATTCCGGGTACTTTTTGATCACAAGGTATATTCTTTTATTTTAATAAAGCGAAAGGAATGAATAATGTTTAATTTTTTTTTTAAATCAATGCAAATTTTTTGAGTGTTTTTGTCTTGTTAGCCCACGATATAGATTACCCATTACAAGAAAATAAATTGATTTTTGTATAAAATAGAAACTAATTTATATAAATCTTCAAAAACTTGTAGAAACTACTACAAAACAATTTTCGAAAATTTGAATACGTAACAAAATTTATCTTTTTCAAATAAATATTGCATGCTTTAGGAATGTTTGTCGTCTTCTTTTCGTTGACGATATTGTCAATACTGCTCTAGTACAATTTTACAGCAAGAATTGATGCCTCCATTGCATTGGTCAGATTCAGGTGGCAGAAGGCCAATTTATATTTCAAGAGGATGGTGCGCCATGTCATAAAGTAAAATCAGTAATACCTATCCCTTATCGAGATCTTTGGCATCAAATAATTTTTTTTTTAACTACTCCAGTTTGCCCCATTCCGGAATTAAAGAATAAAATTAAGGGAATTTAAAATAATTTGAACCAGAGTATTGTAAAACATAGGTTTATAATATATATTTATTTGAAAAAATAAAATTCTGTTACATATTTTTTTGGTCCAATTCATGTGCGACGGGGTTCGCACTATACATGTTGACAAAATTTACAAATTACAAAGTAAGTACAAAAAAGTTTACAAAGTGAAATTAATACCCTATATGCTTGTGATCTAAAATAATTATTTCTTTAACTGTATCTTTTTCAAAGTTATTAGTTCAGTCAAATTTAAAGTTAAAGCATGTCGAAATATCGCTTTAAAGCACAAAATGTGCAAATACGCTAACTCAACAAATTTGAAAAAGGCTTTACGTTCCTTCAAAAACATTTCTTGGCACTACAACGAATGTGGTAAACAACTTAAAACTTGACGAATTTTCAGACATGTAATAAAAGAATTACAAAATGGGATGATAATATTGCATATTATAAAAGCTTTTTACTTTACAGGTGTCTTTTATGGAGTCCACCATCTCGAGAAAAATTAAAAGTTGATTATTCTAATTATCTTTTAACAAGAAATAATGCATTACATGATGAGGAAGGAGAAGTAGAAGATGACGAAGTAGCAACTGCTTAATATTGTCAACATTTGTAAAAACTTTGTTATTAAAATTATTAAACCTTTTCAAATGATTTTCATTTATATATTGTACTCGTATTATATAATATTACAATATTACTGATAAATAGTACGAGTTACATTATTAGTGGAGAAACCGAAAATTTCGTTTCCGTAATTTGCGTAACGAAAAACTGGCAAATGCTTGAGCGAAACGGTTTCTCACTAGTGATATATAGCGGTTTGTTTACTTTCTTGTCAAACATTGGTTACAAAGTTTGATGAAAATTTTTGGGTGGCGATCTCTATAATAACAATTTTAACAAATTCGATATCATAACATGTTCCTAAAATACAATATATTAATTCGTTATCAAATTGTCTTAACAAACCTTTACAACCAAGCATGGAGAAATGAGTAAGTCGCTTACAGAGTAAAGGCTATACGCTCAATTAGTAATGACGTAGTACCCGCCATTTTTTACGGAATGTCAAAAGTACTGTATCCAAATAAAGTGTGTTTATTAAAGGTTTATTACGTATTGAGGTTATGTTTCAATGAGAAATACCAATATATTCGCATTTTATAGCAATAAATGCCTTTTAAATGTATTTGCACATACAGAAACAAGTTCTACTTACATTTTAAACAGAAATTTTCCGCTAAATACAATAAATTACTTTGAAAATACAACTTGATTATGTTAACACGTAATAAACCTTTAATAAACATACTTTATTTGGATACAGTACTTTTGACATTCCGTAAAAAATGGCGGTTACTACGTCACACTAATTGAGCGTATTAAGTCTCCTATAATAATTGTTATAAAACTTACTTTTTATTTGAGTACTGCTTTGTTATCAATACTTTGAACAATATTATCAAGATCGGGAATAATATTATCAGGATCAGGAACAATATTACAAAAATCTAAAACATCAATATTGTCAGGATTAGCAACAATAACGTCACGAGAGGAACCAGCGATTACTTTGGTAATAACTTCTGTAAAAATTAAATTAATAAATTTAACTTACCATATATATTGCGATGTTCAAATGCGTAAAAAAAGTTTCGTAGTAGAAGAAAACTTAAAGAGTTACCTTTTGAACACCCATCCCTTGTTGTAAGCTTGCGATTCCTTTAATTTGTTTTTATGTTGAAAAATAAAGCAAGTTATTCAAATCAAAATTGTAATTTATGGGGTAGTCCCATAAATTTTTTTTATTATTGGAATCGAATATTTAGGTGTAAATAACGACCCCCTTCTTAAAAAAAATTTTTTTTGATTAAT
This sequence comes from Cantharis lateralis, assembly GCA_963170105.1. Lineage (NCBI taxonomy): Eukaryota > Metazoa > Arthropoda > Insecta > Coleoptera > Cantharidae > Cantharis > Cantharis lateralis. Next base: position 21,340,368 of record OY720629.1, read on the forward strand.
TTTTAGTCATCATTAGGGCTAGGAATTTGTAGCATTTGCATTTTTTTTCATAGTACTTCGGGACATAGCTCATTAAAAACAAAGTTTGATTCATACATCACAGAGTTCAAATATACAATTTTTTGTGCATATTTTTGCATTTTCTTAATATGTTCGTAAATAAATGCATTTTTTGTACTTTTCGAGTTTTTTTTCGACATTTTTAGAACAATTACGTACGTATTTATCAATTTAAAGTAAAATTACTCTAGCTATATTTCGTATGTTCGTAACTAGTAAAATGTTTTCGCCCATCGGTAATATTGCTGAAAATAGATTCTTAGATTTATAGGCAAATACCCCTAGGTGTCGCTGTCGTATTTGTTAGTAGCCCTAGAAAGTGTTTTTCTACCTTCCAGTATCATGTTCCAGTATAAAATGGTCCATATTGTCGGGGAATACCTGGGGAATACTCAGTAGTCGTTAATACGTTATTTTGACGAGTAGTTATTAAACAAATTTTATTATAATCGCGTGTTGTGTTGGAATTTATTTAATAAACATTTTCCAAGTTTAAAATGCCTAAACATAAGATCTCGTTGGCTTGTCGTTTACGCGCGTATATAAGTGAATTTGGTGTAAACATTTTTACTACTGACGGCACAGTACTTTATTGCAAAATCTGCGATATAAAAGTTTCAGCCGAGAAAAAATTTACTGTTAATCAACATAATATGTTGCACTTGATAAACATATTAAGGGTATAGAAAAAAGAAAACAACGAAAAATGTCTACATTTATGGTATTTTCGATATTAAAAATTATTTTTAGCTGAACTTTACATTTTCAAGTCATTTTTTAGTAGCATTTTCATGGTTAAAATGCATTTTTTGGTAGCATTATTGGTAACTTTTTAACGCCTTTATTGTAGGTTTTTAGTGCATCATTTTCCTAGCCCTAGTCATCATATTGAAAGTCAAAAAGTGAAATATTTTTAAAAGTTTAAAACGCTGTAAATTGTGACGTAGTAGTTAGTGTCTTAGCCAATAACAAAAATGATAGCACTTCCCGTATTAACTTTTGAAATGTCAGTTTGAAATTTGGTCGAATGAGGTTATTTCGTTATTTTAAATTTGAAATTAAATTACAAATTTTGTTATTTGTAAGTTGGTAACCATTGTAAAATATAACCTTCAAACCACCTTTGTTAGCAAGTAACAATAATTGCACAGTGATGTCAAATATGAAAATGTATTTGAATTTACATATTTATATCATACTAAAATACATGGCAATGGTAAACTTTAAAAATTGAATTTTTGTGTTGATATAAAAGTGACAACATAGTACATGAAGTTTAAATGGTTTAATACGATTGGGCCCATCACTACTACGTCACTAAATGGCGACTTTTCAAATGTATACTTTTAAAATTATCAATTTATATAATTAGTCCAATATTTTTAAATCATATCTTTGTAGCCTTTATAAGAATTTTACTGTAGGCAATCCATTGAAGAATGAAGAAGGTAAAGATGAAGAATCAGCAAATAAAACCATCACAAATGGAAATGAACAAGAGGTTGCACATAAACCACCCCCTATTTATGTCTGTCATGTTGATAATATTAATCCATTGTATGGACTAATCGACGAAACTGCTAGGAATGAATATACAATAAAGACAATTGGAAATGATGAAGTTAAGGTACAACTAAACAACCCTGATCATTATGCAAAAATAATAAAGGCGCTAGATGCTAAAGAAACACAATATTACACCTACAAACCAAAACAAGACAGAAGTTTTAGAGTAGTGTTAAAGAATATTCATCACTCTACCGACACAACAGGAATCAAAAGCGAGATAGAAAAAAACGGTCATCAAGTGAGTAACATTTGGAATATTCGTCACAAAACAACTAAGCAACCACTATCAATGTTTTACGTGGACTTAAAATGTAACGAAAACAACAAAGAAGTCTATAAAATTAACTCGATCAAGAACTCTTCTGTAAAATTTGAACCACCACACCTTAAGCGTGTAATCCCACAATGCGTACGATGCCAATGCTATGGTCATACAAAAAATTTCTGCCGAAGGACTCCAAAATGCGTAAAATGCGCTGGGCTTCACGAAACCAGCGCATGTCCACGTAAAGAAAAAGACGGGCAAGTAATATGTGTAAACTGTAATGGGGATCATCCTGCCAATTACCGTGGTTGCATGGTCCACAAACAACTGCAAGAACGTTTATACCTTGCTCTTAGACGAAAAGGTATGGTGCGGCCCATGAATCCTAACATGCCAGCTAATCAAAACTATAATACAACGTTAAATAATATGTCTTATGTTCAAGCTGTCACGGGCATCAACAATAATATGATACCCACAATTTCAAATACTACACAACAATATCAGCCAACAGCACCACAAGCAAATGATATGGATGAACTCAAACAAATGATGAAACAACTAATGGGGCAAATGAGTTCTATGATCAACCTCCTAACAGCCGTTGTCAATAAATTGGCTTAATGGCTGTGCAGTACAAAATTGCTGTATGGAATGCCAATGGCCTCAGTCAACACATACAAGAAGTTAAAGCATTCATCACTAACCAAAATATCGATATCATGTTAATATCAGAAACCCATTTTACAAATAAAAGTTACTTGAAAATTCCAAAATACAAAACTTATGATAGTAAACATCCCAGCGGAAACGCTCACGGTGGAACCGCAATAATAATTCGAGAGAACATAAAACACCATGAAATGGAAAAGTATGAACAAGAACATCTACAAGCTACCAATATTTCAATAGAGGAAAAAACAGGAGCTCTCACAATCGCGGCTGTCTACTGTCCACCTAAGCACAAAAATAAAAAAGAACACTTTGTTAACTTCTTCAAAACGCTGGGAAATAGATTCATTGCCGGCGGCGATTATAATGCCAAACATCCTACATGGGGCTCTAGGTTAACGACATCGAAAGGCAGAGAACTCAACAAAGCGATTCAAGATAATAACTTAAAGTGCATATCAACTGGTCAACCAACATATTGGCCTACTGACAGGCATAAAATACCAGACGTAATCGATTTCTGCATTACCAAAGGTATTGACACCAAGAAAATAAAAGCTGAATCCTGCCTGGACCTCTCGTCTGACCATTCTCCTATAATCGTCATCGTGCTTACGAAAATAATGGGCAAAGAAAAGCAACCATCTCTCTACAGTAGAAAAACTGATTGGAGCATTTCTAAAGAGATATTGGACCAACGTATATCACTTCATGTCCCTTTAAAAACAGCAGAAGACATAGAGGAAGCAGTAAACAAATTAACAACCGACATACAACATGCTGCATGGCAGGCAACACCAGATGAAAAGGAAAATGAAATAAAAGACTACGTGCCACCAACAATAAAACAAAAAATAATTGAAAAACGTGCACTTCGCAAACTGTTGCAAGAAACTAGATACCCAGGCGATAAAACCAAACTAAATAAATGCATTAAAGAACTACAAGAAATGCTAATGGAGAACAAAAATCAAGGAGTTCAAAAATATTTGGAGAACCTTAGCGCATCAGAAGCTACTAATTACTCATTATGGAAGGCAGCAAAGAAATTAAGTAGACCACAACAATCAATTCCTCCAATTAAAGACGGAAATAACCAATGGGCAAGAAACGATAAGGATAAAGCTAATGCATTTGGAATTCATTTGGCAAACACTTTTAAACCATTTCCAGCCATGGCAACAGAAGAAGAAGAATGCGAAGTGCAAGAATATCTAGCATGCCCAATCCAAATGGATCTTTCCATAGAAAAATTCAAATTGAAAGAAGTAAAGAGGACAATAAAATCATTAAATCCTACAAAGGCCCCTGGGTATGATGTGATTACAGGAAAAGTGTTACAAGAAACGAGTAAAAAATGCTTAGTAGCCATTACTCAAATTTTAAACGCCATCATTAGATTAAATCATTTTCCAGATCAATGGAAAGTTGCTCAAATTGTGATGATACCCAAGCCAGGAAAAAAATTAGATGATATAAAGTCATACAGACCAATCAGTTTGCTCCCTGTACTCTCCAAAGTTTTCGAAAAATTACTGGTTGAACGTCTAAAACCTATAATCGAAAACCGCAAGCTAATACCTAAATCATCAATTTGGATTTCGAGGTTCTCATGGAACCATTGAGCAAGTACACAGAGTGGTTAAGAAAATAAACGAAGACTTCAATGCTAGGAGATACTGCTCAGCGGCCTTTTTAGATGTTAGTCAGGCATTTGATAAAGTGTGGCATGATGGGCTACTATATAAACTAAAAAAAACACTTCCATATCATTACTTCTTAATCATTAAATCATACATATCTAACCGACATTTTTTAATTAAACAGCAAAGTGAATACACCAACCTCTATTCTATTAACTCTGGAGTGCCCCAAGGAAGTGTACTGGGTCCCGTCCTATATCTTTTATTTACGTCAGACCTTCCTCAAGCTGAATCAACTACCATTGCAACCTTCGCCGATGACACTGCCATTCTTGCGTCGCATGTTAACCCAACAACCGCATCAGAACATCTTCAAGTAGGTCTATATGACATACAAAATTGGCTTAAAAAATGGCGAATTAAAGTCAACGAATCAAAATCTGTACATGTAACGTTCACAATGAGAAGAAGTACTTGTCCACCAGTTCAACTTAACAACTATCAGTTACCACAATCAGAGGACGCCAAGTACTTTGGTATGCATCTCGACAAAAGATTAACTTGGCGTAAGCACATCTTTACCAAACGAAAACAGCTTGGACTGAAGCTCAGTGGGATGTACTGGATTATTGGCAGAAGGTCGCAGCTCTCCTATGAGAATAAAATTCTTTTTTTTAAATAATAATTAAACCGGTTTGGACCTATGGCATCCAACTCTGGGGAACAGCTGCCAACTCCAATATTGAAATCCTGCAGAGGTTCCAGAATAAGGTACTGCGAATAATCGTTGATGCATCATGGTATATGCCAAATAGTGTCATTCAGAATGACTTCCCCATGCTCTCCATAAGAGAAGAAATCACACGGTTTAGTGAAAGTTATCGCCAGAGACTTCAAGTTCACCCTAATCTGACAGCCAAACAATTAACAGTGCCAAGTGACGAACCACGCCGCCTCAAAAGGTACATGCCAGCGGATTTGACCAACAGATTTGACTAAATAAGTCTGAGTAATATATGTCATAACAGTTTTAATGTAATAATGCAGAATGTACACTGGAACAATTTGCGCATGTTATATTTGTGTCCACTAATAAGCTTAATATCTGTAGATAGATTGCTGAATAAATTGAGTTATTAAAAAAAAAAAAAATGTACAATTTACATTGATAACAATAGGAGTTCCTCATTACTTTTGAAAGTAACTGTATGTGCAACACATACTACAATTGACATCTTAACTTCAAAAATTGAACTATTTTTTAAAAAATTTAAAAAATACTTTTATATCAACCCATATCAAATCATAACCAAGCAGAACTAATTATTTGTTTTTTAAAAAAATCGTTTTCAATATTTAATTGTTAATTTCAGACTTGATAATGTATGCCATGCATACGAAACATGTCGTCTAATTAAAGAATAAATATTATAAAATAATATATAATTTCATTTGCGAAGAAGTACTACATAATTATTTAAATAAACAATATAAAGAAGAAACTTCACTTGACGTATTAACATTAACATTACATTATTTAAAGACGATTTGCAGTTTAGTTAAAAATTTAAAAATTTATTTATTTAAATATAGGTTTCTACTAATATAAATAAATTAAAAAAGTTAACGATTTAGTTAACAAAGTTAGTTAATATTAAAAATTTAAATTTCAACGATTTAGTTGTTGTTGCACGCTGTAGCACAACAAAATTTATCTTAATTTTTAACTTATAAGAAAAATTTATAACTTAATAAAGAAATAACTGATTAACCGACAAATAGAAAAAGGAAAGATGCAAAATTTGTGAAATAAAATTATTTTAAAAATATACTCATAGTTCAATTTATTTAACTATTATTAAATTAAATTAACCAAAATAAAAATTATTATTAACGTATCTACTTATATTAAAATTTATTTTTTTATATGGATGTGAAATTATGTTGTAGTTTTTTATTATTATTAAAAAAATAAAACATAATATTATGTTCTAGTTTTTTATTTTATTAGCAACAAAAATTGTACAATTTTGTACAAAAAAGTAATAAATATCATTATTACTAAAAACTGCGTTAAAATGTAGAAATACATGCAATTACAGGTACCGTGAATGAAAAACTGAACGAATTCAAATTTAAATTTCACCAATAACTGTTACTTTTTAAACAAAATTCAAAGTACGCCAAAGAGTACGTGATATAAATTGATCGATGTCAATTTTGTTTTTTTCTAATGTCAGTTACAACCATGGTGTTAACTAAAGAGCAACAAGTAATGATTTTTAAGCTTTTAGAGCAACAGTGCAGTTTTACGGTGATACAAAAAAGATGTCAAGATCAAAATTTTTTTGTTTCGAAGGGTACACTCTCTAGCTACAAAAAAAATGGAATTCCAGTTCATAAAACCAAAATTCGGAAGAAAGGCAGCGGCAAAACGCCAACTCTGACAAATCGTCAATTATCGAGTTTAAAGAAAATTGCATTAAAAACGAATCCCCCGACGCTAGAACATATGGCAAATCATTTTAATACATCGGAATATATCATTCGGTATAATTTAGATAAAAAATTAAACCTCAAATTAATGAAGAAGCCAAAAAGACATCATATTTCCGAAGAAACAATTATGAAAAGGCATCAACGCTCTCTAGGATTATATCACTTACTAAATTGTAATAAATGGCAAAAATACATTACTGTTGATGAAGCATGGTTCCATCTAACAAATGCTGATGGCCAACGAAAAGTTCAGTACTTGCATCGCGAGCAGTCGGCAAAAAAATTAAACGTATTTGCAAAACAGTCTCATCCGAAGGGAGTTATGGTGTTCATGGGAATATCGAATTTTGGAACTACAATGCCAATTTTTGTTGAGCCTGGTGCTAAAATTAACTCGGAATATTATATTAAAAATTGTTTAAAACCACTTTTGACTGATGCAAAGAGATTATATCCTGCTGGTGATTGGAAATTACACCAAGACTCCGCACCAGCGCACGCTTCAAAGAAGACGTTGAATTTTCTTGAAGAGAAAGGCGTATCTTTTATTCATCCGGATATATGGACACCATCATCACCGGACCTTTCACCCTGTGATTATTTTTTGTGGGGATATTTAAAATCGCAGTTACATAAATCAAAAGTTAAAACCATAGATCAGCTTAAAAAACTAATAAAACGTGAGATAGCAAACATTCCTCTAGAAATGATACAAAGAGCGCTAAAATCGTGGCCAAAACGTTGTCTTCAAGTGTATAAGAATCAAGGACAACATATTAAATAAAATCATTGAAAAAAAACAAAAATAAATGTAACTTATTTGATTTCAAAATCGTTCAGTTTTTCATTCACGGTGCCTGTATAATGCATTTCTTCTGGAGAACTTCAATGCTACGTTCCAGTGACGTCATGCGCGGAGACGGACGAATTTGAGAACAATTAGTATCATATCTTATAGTCATAGTATCATGGTTCCTACTATATTTGCTACTATGTAGATTGCTGATATTGCTATAATGCTCTATTGTTTTATTGTAAACAAATTAATTTTTTAATTGAAAATTGATAAAACCGAACATGTCGTTCATTTTCCACTACTGTTGTTAATTTATTCTTAATATAAAATATAATTTCCAAATATCAGAAATTTATAATATATTAATATATTTATATTTTTGACAGATGAGTAAATAAAATCAGTTAAATAATTTGGTAATAGATATCACTGTTGTTCCTTTATAGTCATTCTAACATACTGTGCGGGAATATTTATTCTCGCTTCGGTGCGAGAATACAGAATATCTACATTACATAGATATTTTTACGTAGATATTACAGAACGTAAGATATACAGAATATCTACATTCTCGCACCGATGCGAGAATAAATATTCCCGCACAGTATGTTAGAATAACTATAAATACAGTCACTAGATATATACAGTACCATGTACCGCAAACTGCTCAATTTCTGTACGCGTTAGCTAGCCTTGTTACCTAAAACGCAGTTCTCGAGAGCGTGGGTGTTTCGGAAAACATCGTGGATTCGGTTCCATTAGGTCCTTTTCATACTAAGAACTCATCTCAGCTAAATGGAAATATTGATGTTAAAGTGGACGCCAGTTGATACAAATAAAACTAAGAAGTAGTGAAGAGTCGCGATTTATTGTATAAACAAAGATAGAAAAAATAGTTGAGGTCGACATGTTTAATTAATTCACTAAATTAAGAGTAAAACATAAAACACACACATAATCGGCAAGTAAAACTAGCACGTAATTGAGGACTATGTACTAGGAAACAAAAAAATAAAAAATGGCAAATTTGAAGAACTGACATCTACCTGAAGGGTAAACTCAGTCAAAAAAATACAGTTGAGTATCCTTGAAGAGGATAACCCAACAAAAACGAAGTTATGCTCCAGCAAAGATTAATCGCACACCGAATTTTAAATACTCGGGATTATTGACTCAAAATAGAACCTGGCACACAGCATCATCAATAAATAAGTATATGCATCTCTATAAGACTTACTCTGAATGCAGTACCACCAATTTCGCGACTCTGCAAGTATATTTCCTCCGTCAGGACCCTTCGAAATCAACAACATTACTTCATCATTCAATTGGTCTACCATCCAGGAATGAAAGTCTACACAATAGAGAACACAAAATACTCACTAAAAAATCAACATGCCTGCCAGTTCCAAGACTCATCAAACGAGTAAGTGTGACTACAAATCAATTAATCTTCACGGAAGCATCTTCAACTCTAATCATCTGCTTGAAAGTTGAGGTGTGACATCCCAAAATATAAAGATGGTAAAAAGGAAAATCTGCAAAGTTTGGAAATGATATTTTGACCCATCCGGTATTAACACTTCACAAGGAAACATCCTCTTGTGAACAAAAACCAACCATCAGGAATCAAAATTCAAAAAGGGTAAAGTAAACCATTCTCGCACTCAAAATATTTCGTCATCCCCCCAAGTCTTCCAACAGGTGACGTATTAAAACAACGTCATCGTAAAACCAAAAATAAAGGTAAGAAACCATATGGGTGGATAAAAGATTTCCAACACAGATAAATCTCCATTTCACGACGACGAAAACATAAAGTTGATAAACCAAATAACGAATAATAATTGTAACGAACTACCAGTAACCTGGGTGCTAAAAATAATTTGTTAAACAAATTAAATTGTACGAAAATATTATATTTACCCGCTAATCCGGCAAAATTAAATGATATTAAAACAAATAGAAACTAAAAATGGACAAACACCAAGATTACACGTCCATTCCTTTCGAAATTTCCGCGTAATCGCGCTTATCAAAACCACACATATTTTCAAAAACTAAAGCGATCCAGCGGCGTAGCTTGAAAAAGAAATGAAACGGTCAAAACTAATTTTGACACGTTACAACCGCAACCCTATGGGCCAATGAGTGCGAGAGAGAAAGCATAATTTTGGACCCAAAATGGTGTCATTCGCAAATATCAATCGACGTTTGTTGTTTTAAATTTAAAGGTTAAGTTAGGAGAAGTTTTAAAACTCTAAAAACGGTTTTTTTTATTCTTGTGATAAATAAAAAACTCTGTATAACAGGAAAATGCCTAATTGTTGTGTTGTTCATTGCAAAAATAGGGTTTCTAGTGGTTTAAGGCTATTTAGATAACCTAGTGCTGAAAGAAGGCAATTATGGTCTACTTTAATTGCAAGATCAAACTTGCCCAGTGATGCAAGAATTTGCGAGGTATGTATGTTTAAAAATACAAAAAAATACCAAGTATAGAGCTAAAATCTGTTTACTAACTAAATCATTTTAGTGTCATTTTTCCGATGATTTGCGGTAGTATCGGTTTATTTTTATTTTATAATAAATTATTTATTTATTATTTATTTATTTATTATTATTATTATATAAAAAAAACTCGACAAATGTGTCGAGTTAAGTTTCTAACGAATAACAATAAACGATTTAATAAATGCAGCTTTTATTATTAAAATTTTACAGCCTTACTAATAAAAATTCCTTATTCAGTAGTTATACAACGGTTTAGTTATACACTGTATAAGGCATATATAAGAGACGCATAAATTTCTTACTAATAAACGTCATAATAGCCGCTGTATAACTATGCACTTTATTATACATCCGAATTGTCATCAACATGCTTGATTAGTACAACCGAGAATAACTATGCAAGGCTTATACAGAGCACAATTAATACACGGTTTATTAGTAAAGCTTTCTTATACAACCCTGTATACGCCTGTTATAAGATTTATACAAAGTTTATTAGTAAGGCTGTTAAGTTATAATTATTTAGTACGACCAACTCAAATAAATTGAAAATAAATTACGCATTAACGTAGGAATAGATTGTAATAATCCACTCGAAAAGTTTTGGTATTTGATCGTTAGGATTCTTTGATAACATTTTGATTAATTTTAATTGAATGTTCGTCTGTATTGATGAAAATAAATCAGACGCACAGGTTGGACTGCGTAACCAAATGTCATAAAATTTGACACAAAATGCGTGGAAAAAGTCTAGTAACAAATGATAAATAAACAACAATATAACGGAAACACATATAAGAATAAATCTACTGTTTTAACTTAATATATTCAAAAACCAGCACTTAGATAATATTTGTTAACCTTTTTTAAATTTCCCGCATAAATTTGGACCCAAAATGGTCGGACGTTGCGGTACTGTATATATCTAGTGACTGTAACTATAAATACAGTGACTTTATAGAGACAGTGGCGACACGAGAGCTTAAACCCCGCCCATCCGCCATGTTGTTGCAAATTTAAATAAGAAATGTATGCTGGAGAATAGTAAAGTATACTCAAAATTAAGTTTTTTAAGCAAGACGAATACTAAAGGAAATTATGTTCGTTAATGGATAATATAAGTAATATATGTGCGTTAGTATGAAGGGATATCTTGCCTTTAAATACAAATGTCAAAGGAAAGCGAGAAGAATGAATGCTCGTGTATGCTTACCTAATGACATTTATTTAAGGGGAAGTAACTAGTGCGATAAATATTTAAGACAAAAATACTCAGCTATGAATGGACAGAATTGAACAAAAATTTAAAGCAAGGCATATAGATAGTAGAGCTAGGACCTACGCATATCATTTTTGAAAAATTTGAATCACAACATATAGAAAAAAAACTTTATTTGTTTGATTTTATAGAATTTTTTTATATTAAATGCGTTGAGCCTAGAGAACACAAATCTATTTACATACCCAAAATTTGGACTTTTTATTTCTCATAGTTTCCAAAAAAAATTGTATCAAAGTTTTTACACCGTCTAGTGCTGCCTCACACGGTTAGAAGAACCAAGTTAGTCGTGTACAGTCCGATTCAACTGATGTTGTTAATAAATAGTATTACATTACATGATAGTATAATATTACACGATACACTATCACATTTGGTGATATGTAATTGTGTGCTAGGAAAAGATATTCATACAAATACATCATTTACGGGAATTTATTTTTCTTAGATATTTTACCGGGTGACCGTCCTATTTTAGAACATAGGGAATTTACATGGCAAATTGATTTTTTCTAAATTCCTGCTTCCCATTATAACGGAAAAGAATAAGAAGTATATCAAATTAACGAGATTTTTAATCCGCGTCTAAAGATATTGAACACTTGATATTTTGATTTTTAATTATTGTTAAAAACTCGATAGAAAAATAAAAAAATAATGCTTTTAAAAAAAATATTTGCAGGCGTGGTAGTCGTGTTTAATATTAAAATATTAAAAAATCTCTTTAATTTGATATATTTTTTTATTCTTATCCGTTTATAATGGGAAGCAAGAATTTTGAAAAAATCAATTTCCCATGTTAATTCCCTATGTTCAAAACTCGGACAATCAATGACATTATGTTGTTTTGACACGATGTAAAAGATTGAAATCAAATTTCGCGATATTTTTTACTTTCCCATTTACGTAGTAAAGTAAAGTACATATTGTAAACGAGTCAAAAAAAAATTTTTGGGTTAGCATTTTTTCCATGGTGTACGAGTCCATACAAATCGTTTGAGTCTAAAGGAATAATGTCCGGATGTGCAGTATAGTAATGAAATTAGTCTCAATAGAAAGAATTTTCTTTGTGCGTCTAATGATAACCAATACTTGATATTTTTCTCTTCAATTACTGTTGAAATAAAATTTTATTTAACTCCAAAATATTTTGAAAATGGGAAAGTCATGTGATGTCACATCAGATTTTTTAGATAAGTACAGTAGAACTCCAATTATTCAAATCAATTGGAACCGGACCCCATTCGGATGATCAAAAATTCGGATAATCAGTCATATCCATTCCTCACTCCACGATGTCTGCTGAACAGATGTTTTCTTGAGGTTACGGATAGCTTCGTTAAAAAAAAAAGGAATTTTGTAACAAAATTTTTAATATTTTGTTTTTGATAGCCGGGTGCGTAAATCGAAAAGCTAGAAAATTTAAAGAAGTTCCGATCTATTACCTAAGTACTTAATTATTTGATTTTTGGTTCAATTTTTGTTAACTTGAAACGTTTTAGGAAGCACCTTTCACCTTACCTTTTTTTATATTGCCCAAATATAAGTTTTGCACCATTTGGTGACTTATCTCCCATCGTTTTTGGACGTTTGCACGTTTTGTGATTTTCAAGCAGAAAATATTTGGAAGCAGATCGCTTATGAGATCCGTTTTGGAAGAGTTGCATTTAGCTTGATTTGTTATAATTTAACGTGGGTTTTTTGGATTAGTCATTTTGGTCATTTGGGTTTCGAGATTGAAGCGGCGGAGTTCCAACATAAGTGCAGGAGCCAAGGCGAATTTCCGGAACGTTTTTGGTTTCACTATCCTCAGAGTGTTCGAGTGTGAGTGGAAGATTCGAAGTTGGATTATTTTTGTACTGCTGGTTACGTTGGGTTGGAATTACCCTATATAAGGTTTGGAACACTTGAGGTGTTCATTTCTTCGCAATTTTTATCGACGCACTCGGACAGCTGTTTGAGCTGTTCATGATTATTTTTAACACCACCGAAGATTAACAAGGATCGACAACATTTACGTTTCATATTTTTTGATCTCGTTATTTAAGAGTAAATTTAAATATACTGTGTTTATTAAACTGTTGTTTTCTTTCGGGGAAGCTACTCCTGCAGTGATTGTTTTGCTGAAGATGCCACTCTCTCGCTTCAGCACTCATTCAGTTAGCTTTAACGTCGTGGGCATTCTACACAGAAATAAAGCTGGTTTTTGTATCCCAGTATGTGGAAGAAATTCAATTTTCCCGCAAAGAAGAAGAATTTTTATTTACAATTTTTAAAAAGTTTTGTCGACTTTTTTTGGATTTTTAGCTTTTGTGATCCGACACTGATTGTTTTATAACAAGCGGAACAGCTAAAATCCATTATACTTAAAAATAATTGAATATTCTGAAAGCGATTCGGATAATCGGAGTTCGGATAATTGGAGTTCTACTGTACCTATAATATGAAAAATATTTATCAAATAGAAAACTATCGCTAACTGATCGAGAATATCTCAATGAATGTCGAAGAGCTTTTATCTTGACGATTGTAATTTAATTATTAAAAAATAAAATAATAATCACTTATTATACGTATCACAATGGTATCACTATCCCTTAGTATAGGTACGTACTATAATGGTATTCACATAATATGCGCTATTAAAACTAGAAAATGATAACTGCATAAAAATGCATTGACTGTACAAGAATCTTTATCTCGAGGTATTTATATCTACGTCAGATGATAATTTGTACAATACGTCGTGCATTTAATTTATATAGGTCTGTCTCGCTTAGAACTTTGCTTATTTTACCAGCTTATCAATTGCATTTTACCATTCTCTTGCCCTTAAATGATTAAAGTTTCCCGGGTTAATAAAATAAATATAAAAACACCAATTATTTAAATTCAACTATTTTAAACTACATTTAAACAAAATATATATTATAATTTTTATTAATTTATTTATAATTCACAATAAATTACCACACTGAGAGAAAAAAGATGGTAAATTGAACGAATCTTAAATGTTGAGTTTTTTCGTGTTGAATTAATCAAAATTGTGTTGAATGAAACAATTTTTAGTTGTTACAAGAAATTCAAAAATGTTGTTTTAATATTTTATTTTTGTTGATTTAATGTTTATAATGGGTTCGAATAAGCTTCAACGATGTTATCGTTGAATTAAAAAATTAGTTCGATTGGAAGAAAACGAATACTATTCTTGAACGAAACTATTATTTTGTATTGCTGTAGCATTTTAGTATGTCATTTCAATGTAAAATTTGATTAAACCAAGAATTTTAATCGGATAACTGAACATAAAAAAAGCTTGAAAAATATACTGTCTATGCATTTTGTTCTTATGTAGCAACAATTATTGACGATTATGCAAGTTTATTGTTGGATGTATTTCAGTTTGATGCATGCAGTCTTTGCTTAAAGTGTGTTTAAAAGTGGAAGCAAAAATGGATGATACAGTAATTAATTTTTTTAAAGTTAATAACTTTGAAATATATTGAAATATTTTCCGAAGTAAGTGCGATATCTAGTTTTCTATTTTTCAAGCACTAGATTATGGACCACAAAATGTGACACTTGTAGAAGAAAGCTTTTCAATTTTTAAAAATAAATTTCCTCAAAAGGCAGAGCATTGTTTTTCGACAGACTGGGTAAAAATTAATGGTGTAAAATATATGTAAATGTTATATAAAAATTAATTGTAAGTTTATACTTTAAGTCTTTGTGTTTTTAATAATAAACTTATCGAGAATCCCTTTATTTTACTTATAAAATGATAAAAACTTTTATTTTGTGCTTAAAACGTATTGAAATCAATGTAAACAAACCAAAAGTTTGCAACAACATGGCTGTCGATACCATGTGATCCAAGCAGCCAATCAAAAATCGGACCCCTCGTGTCGCCACTGTCTCTATAAAGTCACTGTAACTATAAAGAAACAACAGCGACATCTATTACCAAATTATTTAACTGATTTTATTTACTCATCTGTCAAAAATATAAATATTGCAATGTTATTTTCGTAAAAATAATGAAACTACTTTGCAACCTATTAGTGCCCATTAAGGGGAGGTTACCGTTTCTAGGCATGGAAAATACGTGAACATCGAGAATTTTTTTTTATATAAAATAAATACTTTTAGAAATGGGTTTTAACATATTGTACTCGTCCATCAATAGAGCGTAATTACTAATTTTATTAAAAAAATAAAATGTAAATTGAGGGCTCCAGCTCCCGTCAAATAATGCAGTGCACGACATGTATTTTTCTGAGCGGGGAGCTCTACAGCCTTTTCAGTTTATCTAAGATAAAAATGTTTTAAAAATCATTAAACTAGAGTAAATTTGGGGGGCCTTATCGTTTTTGAAAAAACCCCTGAATAACGAAATGGCAACCTTCTGAAAAAAAAATTCAATTGTTTTGCCCTGTTTTTTTTTCAACGAACAAAAAACATATTTCTAAATCAGTTTTTGACAAAAATCGCTTCCTGATGGCCCCGCAAATTGAATTGCCTTTTAATTGCGCAGAGATTCATTAAAATCGCGTCATCCGTTGAAGCTGTAGAGCGCCCCGCGCACTAAAAAATGCTGTTTCCGGAAAAAGCTCAGCTATCTATCGTCCAACCGTTGGACGGTTCCACTCTATGGGCTGTAATTTCTAAATTACTTTAGATATAGATAAATATTTTTATCCACGTGTTCTAAACACTTCAAGGTTGAACATCATGTAAAAGAAAAAAATGCTAAAAAATGCTGTCTCCAGAAAACCCTTAGCTACCTATTTTCCGGCCGGTGGTCGATTCCGCTTAACAGGCTGTAAATTCTAAAATACTTTTGATACGAAATTATTCTTTTACTCACATGTCCTAATCACTTTAAGGATGCATATTATGTCAGCAAAAAAAAATCGAAATTTTCAACGGCATGAACGGTAACCTCCCCTTAACTCAATCGGAAGCGAACTCCCAATCCCAGTAGTCGGTTCAAATCACAAACTACTAAAATACCTCAAAAAAAAAAAATTCTTTCTTTAAAAGAAAAGTTATAATTTCTTTGCATAGAAAATAAAAATTATGTTTAAAAAAAGAATGAAACAAAGACAACAATATTCAATATAAATGTGAGGAGCGATAAATATTCCAATAAATTGTATTTTTAAATACGGTCGATATCGTCGATAAATTTTCGTGTATCAAAATATGCTAATAAAATTCTATTAAAATTATTGCAAATTAAATATTAACTGGAATAAAGAAATAGTTTAGAACTTAGCTGAATAATAAATTGATGTTGCAGAGATGACTTCGAGTAATCATAACTCATATGTTCATCGAAATGAATCGAAATTCCAGTTATCAAAAAGAGCCGCCACATCCAAAAATTCGTGAGATCCACGACTCTTCCCAAAAATAATTGAAGAAAACAATTTCACTTTTTCCAAGAATTTAAAATCTGGGAAAATTTTAACACCTCTTCTCAATTCCAAAACGAAAAACACCCTTTCACCTCCGAAACTCGATTCAAAAAGGAAGTTCACTTCCCTTGCGCAGACGCCTTCGTTTCTGCACAATCAAAAGCAATTTACAGGGCATCATTAAAATGTTCTAACAAATTAATTCTGCTCTGCTGAAAATAAAAATGACGATCTCCTCTTCCCCAAGACAACATAAAAGACACGAAATATCCAACTCTCTTAAAAATCGAAAATATAAAAACAGAATTTTGTCTGTTCCATGACAGCTTTATCCCCCCATGTTCAAATGATGTTCTCCTAATGAACTTGTTCATTACGGAGATGAGGCAATTGAACATACGACAAAAATACAAATAAAAATACTTTCTAATCGTTCAGAAGAACAAGTTCTGTAAAAATATAAAACAATAAAATAAATATTCAAAAATAAAATAATAATCATCTACCCAATTTTTATTATACACCGAACAGTTATTAAATTTATTAAGTTTAAATAAAAACAAATCAACAAACAAAGTTCTTTATTATACCTAAACCATATAAATACTCAATTATTATCATCACCTTTTTTAATTTCATCATCACATAGAATCTCGTTATCATATAAGTACATGGAATCCAAATGAAATCGACCTCTTATTTGTCCTGTTATAGGATGTCTTAATTGGTAAGTACATTCACTTATTATTTCGTCAATTAAATAAGGTCCCTCATATGGCAACTGTAGTTTTAAACATTGATTGTGTGATCGTTTACCAACTCTTAAACTTTAGATTATCACTAGGTCGACCAAATTGAACGAACATTTTTTTTTATTTTAGAATTAATTTTATTAGTGTATGAATCACCTTTTCTTTTTAATCTATCACGGACTTTATTCAAAGTAGCAGCAAAGTTTTGCTCTTCCTGATTTATAATCCACGGTCTAGGTGGATTTTGACTTGTCATAATAAAACAAGGTGTTTGTTCGGTAACAGTGTTAGGAGTATTATTTATAAAATTTTCCACTAATGACCATTTGTAGAACCATTTAGTTTGATCTTGGTGTACAGGGTGGGCCAATTTCGATAGTTCTTATGGGAAACTCGGTAACTATAAGAGTTATGAAAAAATGGATGACGCATCCTCGATCTCTTTTTTCGAGAAAAGCTTAATGGCGAAAACCAGAATTCGCTATCGTTTTTTGTTTTGGAGTTATAGCCAAAAGTTCGAATTTTCGACTTTTCGATAAATGTCGATATCTCGGTTGTTTTTCAAGTTATCAAAAAAATGTTAACACTTTCTTCGGGCACTTTTTTAAGATCAATAAAATGGGCTAAAGAGTATTTAAATATATATCTCAGTTTCAGAGCTATAACATAAACAGGTCTTAAAGGGGCCCCAGGCTTATGGGACTTGGGTAAACCATACGCCTTGGGTGACCGGGCATTATAGCCCTAATTTTTGATTGTGAGATTGTGTATATTGATGTCTTTCTAAGTTGTATTGGCGGAACTGTATGATACTGAGTTATCTGTTTTATATTTTACCGTTTGACAGTTTTATTGTACTACAGGCGAATCTTTTATGAGCGCTCCACACTCTTGCGAGAACGCGAGAAAAACACGAGAAACGAGAGTGTGGAGAGCCCTTTCTCATGTTCTTTGCAGGATTCTCGCCTTGTTCTCGCGAGAACCACTGCGAGAACGCGAGAAAAACACGAGAAACGCGGGGGTGGAGCTGATGATTATCGTGTTATTTCAGGTTTTCGCCTTGTTCTCCGCTTTTTGTCGGTTTTTTAGTCCGAGACAAAGGAGTCGAGAACGCTCCATCAGCGGTTTACCACAAATCTCTCCTTTCACTTTCTTAAAATAATTTTGATGTGTAAGAGAGAGACATAGACGTTTTCAATGTTTTACTGCAGGCACCGACGGCGACGCGACGTGGCTAGGATTAGTAATTAAAAAATGCGTGTGTAGTAAAACACCGATGAAAGCTCAAATTTTGCCTAACTTTTGTAGTAACCCGCACACCTCTCTACTTTTTTTTTAATCTTTTTTTTATAATTTTTGATCATTCCCGTGATGACTTCTTTGTTAGCGCCTTATGTCCAATTTCAACCCTTGTTTTATTAATTGAACTTTTTTTAATATACTTTGAATCCAGACCTGTAAACACACATTTGATAAAAATTCTTATCAAGGGTGTAAATTTCATGTACATATGAACAGAAGTTCTAAGGTCGGACTTCTATTGTTTACAGTAAATATGTGTTCAGAGTAGATTATTGTAAATCAGTGCATCCAAAAAGATTATAATTAATGTTACATTATTAAACACGGGAAGTAATTTAACTGTTTATACACATTTTTGGAAGCACTCAAACAAGGGATGAAAAGATCGAAATCCTCAAGAAACTTTCCACACATTAATCAATAATAGATAATTTCTTAGTACACTTAAGATAATAGCACACGGAGAGAAATGTTTTCATATATAATTCGTAAGACGCATAACTTATGCGCAATTTATGCATAAAATCCAACTACTACTAGCTATTCATAAATTTATAAACCATCGGTATAATTTATGAATAGTCATAATATCATCTACGATGATTATAATTCATAACATATGAATTAAACAGTTTCATTATATATGCGTAATACTCATATCTTTATGAATAATACTCATGATCACTGATTATTATCATAAGCATAAAATTTTAAGAAAGTAATCATAACTTGTGATTTATAAGTCACACCTATATGATTATAATTCATATCCAGTAACGAAGTAATTTCATTATATATACATAATAATCATATATTTATGATTAATATTCATAAATTCTAATTATATAAAGAAATACTTTATGAACATTTAATCATAATATGTGAAAAGTAAAGTATAGTTTAATAAGTAATATTCAGAATATTGGATTGTGTTGGATTAATAATTATGAATAATAATCATAATTTCAGAGTTACTTTTTCTCTTTTTATACGGATTAATCACAAGGTATTTCTACTAAATATTTTAAATTAATAAAACATATATTTCAAATTTCAAGAAATGTTTATTTTTTTAAATACTAATACATAACTAATAAATGTATATAATAATATAAAATAGTACCTTATAATAATACATATAATAATATAAACCATCAACCATAGTTGAATATAATATAATAAAATATAAAACATTACTAATAATGAAAACAAACACAACATGGACCTTAAAGATCAACAATAAAAAAAAATATATTACGTGTTACTAACCACAAAAAAATTTCCTCTATCGCCGGGAAGATAATTTAATAAAAATGGTTTTTACATTGCAGTTGTAGAAAATCAACACAAATAATATTTTTAATAGGTTTATTATTCATATAAACAATCATTTGAATAAGTAAATTATGAATTATTGTTTGATAAGATTTAGTTGCTATAATATTATGTCTAATTCTCACCAGAATTCTTCGATAAACTTTCTAAGATGCCATTTGCAGCTGGAATTTTTTCAACTTCGATTCTATTGAATTCCATTTATCCAAAAAAAATTTGATTTTCCAGGAAATATGAGTTCGAAATCTATATCAATCTGAAAGAAATAATAAAACGTATAGCTAAGGTCCTAAACGAAATAGATCCGCTTTTATAAAGTCGGATGCAATATCTACTTACCAGACGACTACCACTGCTGTGCAAGAATAATTGCCATTCTTGGAAAAGTTGGTTAATGGAAACAGAAGTTTTTACATCCTTTCGTCTTAAATTAAAACTCTGCTTCCATTTAAGCTCAACAGCGTCCCACGGAGAACTCCTTGTTTTGAACCATTCCTTCTCCTCGATTTAGTTTGTTGGATTATTATCAATATCGCTCATATCTTGGGTTCGAGATTCTTTAGCTGAATATGTGAACAAAGTATAAGATAAATAATATGATACCTATTTACTATAAAAAGTAATATCATACTTATGGCACGGTTTTTCTTTTTTTCCCTTACGAACCCAGTAAACAATCTGGACCTTTTGAACGAACTGGATTCAGATCGGTATCTATTATAGAATCTTCCCGATCTTTTTGGTTTCTTAACAAAATAATATTCCTTAAAAAAAAAGTTAAAATTTTAAAATCAAATAAAATTGCCTTTTTTATAAAAAAAAGCTTTGATAAATACCCAAGATTCATTTTGGCGATTCAAATGGTGATATCTTGACATATATTTATTGTCATCATATTAGAGATCTTAAGAATTTCAATCGTTTGTTTAACTTGTTTAGTTTTTGAGTTTTAAGTATATATTTTCACAAGTTAATAATCCTATACTTTATTATTTTTTACTGGTGCTTCCTTTTCCGGCATTTTAAACTTTTTATTTTCTTTGTACATATTTTTTAATTTCCTTCCAATATCAGTGTCTAAAAGTGTATCAATATTCTAAAACAAAATATTATAATCAGAATTTTCAAAACACTTAAATATTCTGTCATTACATAATATATATTCGAAATTTTGGACGAAGAAAATGATGCCGTTGATGTTGATGTGCCAGAAACACTTGAACTCCTTGCATCTCCGACATTATTTCCATTTCATTTATGCATATCACTCAATGGGTATATAGGTATATGATAATATTATAATTTTCTTACCTGTTCACCAGTTGATATCTCGGCTGATGATGCAAGTTGATATAAGCACAATGCACATGCACTTAACTAACTGCTCGTAAGACGTTTAGCACTTGATCATAATACGTTCATAATATACAATTGGTTCTCCATAACTTATGATTAGATATTCATAACTTAAGATTCTTTATTCATAGTATATATGATTTTAAAGAATAAATATTGCTCTAAGCATATTTCAGTAAAAATTTTATGAATATTAATCATAACTAATGATAACTAATTCGGCGGAATACGAAAAGTAATTCGCAACCCATATTTTTTGTAAATTAGATTTCCTCTTTTGCGTTGATTTTTCTTATATTTCTTTAATGTCCCGATTTTCCCCATTTTTTTCATTATATTCTCAAACTTTCCTCAGTTTTGTACACCAAATTTATTCTGCAAATCACCCCTCGACATAATATAAAAGTACAATAATTACTGATTTATGTACATTTTAGTAAGTAAACCACATATTGGTGCAATATTGGCAATCAATATTGTACCAATATTTTAACTATAAAATAAATATTGCATTTTTGAAAATGGTAATTTTTAATTACGGTTTTCCACCAACACCACAAAATTGTTTTGTTTTAAAAAACAGTTATTTAAAAACAAAGTTGCGAACCTACCTTTAAGACCCTCCCCCACCCTGTACAAGAATAAATAAACAAGAAAATATATAATGTATTATTAATTAAAAATAATTATTAAATTACTGATTATTGACATAATATATTTGATCAATTTGACACGTAAATAATACAAATGAATTTAAAGATATAATACTCCTACTAAAAATTAAAAAAAAAAAAATATAGTTGTGTTCGGGATTCGAACGTGCTTTCGTTATTTCATGAGTATTAATCAACAACATTATAACTAAGTGATAACTTGTAACATATGAAAACAATTCATAACTTTATTACATTTATAAATCATATTCATAACCCATGAATATACCTAACGCATGCAAACTGCAATCTTAGGAATATTATATGAGTATTACGCATAACTTCATAATATAATTCATATTTTATAAATTTTATTAAATGTGTAATTTATTAATATGTTATTCATAACTAGTGATTACCTATTTCTCTCCGTGCAGGTGTATAAAAACCAAGGAAACGGCACACAAAAAAACGAGAGTCTTCCTTCCGCGCCGTGGCCTTGATTTTCGAGCGTCCGTGTTTTCATTTTTTTTTTGTTTTGTGTGTTCATTTTTTTGCGTAATAGTGTTTTTCTTTTGTGTTCTTTCCTTGTGTGTTCGTGTGGTGAAAGTTTCAGTGGGGAGAGCGTTTCACGGACTAAGACGAAAAAAAGGGATTATAAAAATTATATTTGTGTAAGTTGTTCTCTCTTTTCTTTTCTTTTTTTATTGTCATATATATATTTTTTTAATTTATTTTTATGCTTCTTGGACTGTAAACAATTGTTGCCATTCTTTTATTATTTTATTTTAATTACAATGATAATTCTTTTTTTTTTGACAATAAAAATCAAATAGAAAAATTTACTCATGTTTTCATTCTTGGGGCTATAAAAGTAATCTGTTTATCTCTTTCCCACGTTTCCAACACGCTACCAAAAACATCAACAAACGGGTTCGTCTGTTCCCGTACAACAGACGTGGTGGCAGCAGGAATTGGAAAGGTCCCGCTTCTATTGCAACACGAAGCGCGGGTTACCACACTTTATTCAGTTTTTATTCAAAAACATATTATTATCATAATATTTTGGTAAAAACAAAATAGCTTAGAATGGCTTAGAATGTATATTTTATACGATCAACGGTCGGTCGGCTTTAAATTTTTACAAAAGCAACGATTAATTGCAAACTAATAGTCTAGTATTATGATTATTTTTACATGACAATTTTATCTATATTTTATTTTTCTTAAAGCTGTAAATTTTTAGTTGCTTCTGCGACGTGACGTGCCTATTGATATGGTCCGTGGTTATTAGAACTTTTTAGTTTTCCAAATAGAAATTGGCAACCCACGAAATACGATCTATCGTGAAAATTAAATTCGACGAATTATCGTACAAATTAAAGCAAAAAAAATTACATTCTCACGAGAGTGTGGAGCGCGCATTACATTCTCCTCCTTTTATTTAAATTTTTACATGTTTATCATAGTTGTTGTGCAGTGTATATATTTTTAACTTATTGCTGTTTATTTGAATTATGCAACCTTTGAGACTTTAACAACTGGGTTACGAGGTAAAATTTTTGGAACATTTTTTAAAAGTTATTGCGACTTTTTTCGCTCCTCATTTTGTTTTTTGTCTTTTGTAGTCCTGAGGATGATTTGAATTAAATCGAAACTATAGTAGAGGTTTCCTGTCGTTTCATTTACGTTACACCCCCAGATTCCCAAGGGATCTTTCCTTCTGGTGATAATAATTTCCAATCTTTTGTAATAATATCGTTTTCAATTTTTTTTCGATATTAAAAAAAAAGATCAATTTGGTTTATCTTTCTCAAAGTTATTAGGCGTTTAAAAAAAAAGTTGCGTAATTTTTGAAAAATTAATATCTCTCAAACGGTTCGACAAAAGCAATTGAAAAGCATTGTGGAGGCTAGTTTTTATAATCAATACTAAAACACAAAAAAATTTCAATAAAATCAGATGCAAAAACAAAATTGTGTCCGATTTGGCGTTGAATGCCACATATATATCATTACAATTGTTATAAAATCAAGATTTAAATGATTTTCTCTCACATTTTTATGAAATTGGCCGTCATATGGATAAAATGGCGCTTAACTAAAAAAAATAACTTTTTTTAGTTTTTCACTTTTTGAAAGCCATTTTGAGCAAGATTATATAAATAATTATATTGAAAATAATTATTAACACAGAATCTTGGAAAATTTAATGATTTTTTCAATTGATGTGACTATCAGGTTTAGTAAAAACGACTAACTTTCAGATTACGAATTTTGGATTTAAATACAGTAGTTTTGATTATTTTGAAACATGCTATTCACATCCACAAAGACTCACTTTTATTACACAATTGAAGCTGGTTGCACACAAATGGAAAGATATAGGCGATTCAAGATAAGCGATACGCCACCTACGGTCGCCGGTTGAACTAATGTTAGAGACATGGTTTAAATTTATTGTTTATTATTTGGTGTAGTTTGAGAGTGTGCAAGATTGGTTTTTCTGTTATATTTGAATGTTTCAGTGTAACAATCCGTTAATCTTTTTTGTAATTGGTATCACACATTTACAATTGGCACCAAGTTGTTTAGTTATTATAAATAAAAGCAAATGCATTTAAATGTATTTTATAAAAGTTGTTACCACGTGAACTTATAATTAGAAATATTATTTAAAATGTCCAACTCGTATTGTTCAGTTCCCCAATGCAACTCATGGGCGAAAAGAAATCCTAATATACATTTTCATTATTTTCCTGATGCTGAAGAACACCGGGTTTTTGTTGAAACCAAACTAGGTAATAGGGAACTTATAGACAGAAGAAAAGTTTGGATCAGAAATTGCTTCACCTTCATAAACACATCGCGAATTGGTGTTGGCTTCCAAAAAACTTGTCACGTCTAAAACGCTCAACTTTATTCTTAACCCTTTCATTATTTACTAAACTCGATAACAATGTTTTATATAAGAAAACTTGAAACTTATAACCTAGCAATACAAAATAAATGTTTCTTTATATACATAATAACTAGAATCAAAGATTGTACCAAACTAAAAAGTGTTTAATTAGTTTAAGATTATACGATGATTTTAACATAAACATTAAAAAACTATTTTATTCCATTAAATCACAAAACTTTAGTTAAAACATCCATGTATTCGCTTTAATTAAAACAACATAAACAAACCAATGTCTCTAAAAATAGTTACGATTCCTACCGCACTGGCGCTGCGATCTTAAATTTGATCGCCTATAGTGTGTGTTTAAACATTTTTTGCTTGCTTATGCAGTTTTATTCACGTTTATGAAGTAAATTAATACTGTTCATATTATCGAAGTTTTTAGTAATTCACACTACAGAATAGTCAATGACACAATTTGCTGTTCACATTATTGCATACTTAGTTCATATTTGCGCGTTCACATTAACGCAAGTCTACTGTAGTTTAAATCGTTTGTACCTCGTTTGTACCCACTTGTACGTTCTTTATTTTCGTTTGTACTATTTAATTTCTAAGATATTTTTAAATATCTAAAACGGTAATTTCGCCAGCCCCTCCCCGAATTTCGAATTTAAAATAGTTTAAATCGTTTATACCTTCTTTATTTTCGTTTGTACCTATTTAGTTTTTCAGATATTTTAAAATATCTAAAACGAGCGTATAGAATTTGTACCTTTTTTATTTTCATTTGTGCCCATTTTATTTTCTAGATATTTAAAAACTTTTTAGAGTGGGTTTGCCATATAGTCTTAGCTAGACTCTATATCTAAACTGTTTGTACCTGTGTGCACTTTTCTTATTTTTGGTTGTACCACATTTTCTTTTGATACATATTGACTCGTAGAATGGATCAGCGATATTTTAATAAAACAATATTTATTACTTTACTAGAAAAGTATAAAAGGTATAAAATATAAAATAAAAAGATAGAAAGCTAAAAGTTTAAATTTTGCCGAAATTTTTGCACTGGGTTGTAGGTAATGGTCTATATAGTAGATATAAATAGTAAAATTTGAGGATGGTCCAGTAGTTTTTCCAAAATTAACAGAAATCACGGATCTGAGATTTCCGTGTTTGTGCATGTCAAAAATGGTTCAGAGCGCTCGAAGCGAGGCGGAGCCGAGCGAGAGTTGGCGGAAGCATTAACAAAATTAAAAACATTCCCCGTAATAAGGCACGGGCGTCGAATAAATGACGAAATTCGAAGGCTGGGATCCTGTTACAAATGCCGTTTCGCAAATGCACTCGAAAATGCAGTAACTTGACTGAACACGCTCTATCCCCACCTAAGTGTAGCGGAGTGGCAATGCAAAGCATTTGGTGCCGTGGGCACCTTAATCTTCTTCATCTGGTGTCTGCAGTTTTGGCGATGTGGTTAAAAAAACAAGTTAAAATACGCTGACGTGGTTTCCCACGTTGGTCTGTGAGACTTGGTAACAAAAATTGGAAATATATTTTCCCCGTCTGGATGTTTGTAAACGGTTTCCCCACCTAAATTAGCATTGTAACTTATTACAACTTTATAAAATTAAATTTTTTTTTTATTTTATTTTATAAATTTTATTTTTTTTTTATTTTTATTTAAATAAATTTTATTTTATAAAATTAAATTATTTTTTAATTTAATTATAATTAAATTAAAAATTAAATAATAATTTAATAAATAATAAAGTAATCATTGTTGCTTGCAGGATTTCTTCAATATCTATCAAGAGGTTCACTTTGCGATGTACAATTCGAGAGGTCGGTGTTTTAAAATGGAACAATAAATTTATTAATAATGTACTTTAGTGATGTATGTACCTATTTAATACAATTGGTATTTTGGCACATTTTTCAAATGTATTTTGTATGTGTATTTCAAATATTCGATTTTCGAGTATTTTTTTATTTCAAGTACTACTATTAAAAAAATGTATTTTGTTCTGTGTAATCAACATGATCAAGTTAATATTGAACAATAAAGTTATGCGTTTTATTAAGATCTCGTTTAAGATAAAAAAACTGAATAATATACTCATTTTAAAGAAAATTTATTGCTCTAAACTATTTCTTGAAAGACTTTTGTCTTAAATGAACTGTTATCTGCTTCAATTTTATACAGAATAATTTTTTGGCTCGAGATATAGACAAAATCCGGGACCTCCTTTGTACACCATGGCACCCCCGCATCTCCTAAGGCTCGAGAACTTTTAATATGTTTTACCGCCCTAGTCCAAACACAGACCTTTAGTCAAACATTGAGATCTCGACATTTCTTTCCGTTTATTGCCTAGAGTCCTAGACTACAACTGCAACAAATTTGAAAATACATAATACCTTGCTTTTCATCTTAAAATATTTAATTATCTTCTATATGAATTTTTGCTGGATCCACTCTCGTTCAACAATAAGGACTCGGTAATAATGGATTGAAAAGTTATCAACAAAGTATTTCAAACAAAAATAAAAGATTTATTACTGCAAATTTAACTTCAGCCTATAATAATTTTGTTTTCAAGAATGATATTTATTAAATATCTTAAGTTAAACAATCTTTGAGATTGCCTGTCTGGCAAGTGGTCAAATGTTAATGTTTCTTACAGGAATACTAAATTTAACGGTTCGGTGCTGATCAACGGGCAAGTAATAAATAGGTACCTACCTACGAATTTATAAATAATAATGCGTCATTATAATAAAACTTCTTTTGAAAAGTCAAAATAAATATTGTGCAGATTAAGTAAATAAAAAAAGTTGACATTCGTAAATTGTCAATAGTTTTTCATTATTTAAAACATGTTTATACCACATCACAGAGTAATATCAATACAATATTATAAATATTAATAATAATTTTTACGTTTTAAAAAATTAAAAAGCAAATTATAACAAAACCTTTTATCCGAATATAAATAAAATATACAGATTATATCTACTTACAGCTTAATTAATTAACTATAATTTTAATGACTAGCACAATTTGATAAGTTTACTAAAATATATGTAAAAATAAATAACAAATAATTACCACATTAATAAATTATTTAAAAAAAATTAAAAATTATGATTAAATTATTAGTTTATATTATTCAGCATTTCATATTAATTTAAAACAATTTGTAAAACTGCGCTTATATTATTTATTCAAACAAAAGTAATTTTATCTTAAAATTTTAATATAAAATTTAAGCGGAAATTATATTTTCTAATTGCTGAATGAAAAATAAGATCCGAACGAAATACTTGAAAATATGAAAGTAACAAATTAATCTCTTAAAAATAATTAACAATCACGTCACATGAAATTAATATCGTAGTATGGAATTCGAAGACATTGATAATACAACAGAAAATTAATTACAGGAAGATATTATGTTTTTTTTTTATATTATTCGTGTTTATATTAATTTTATGTGCACTTTAATAAAAATATCTATACTATGTACATTGCTGGAAACCAGCAAAAAATTATTATCATAGAACCATCACAACTCGAGAATTATGATGATTATGATGTGTAGAATGATGCTGGTGAGGACTATCAGCATCACTATTTTGCGATACCGTTTCACCCTTATTTTCTCCATTCCATTTACAAATATCTTGATTACTTACGTCGGTTAAGTTTTTTAACGCTTCGCAGTTATCCGACTGAGAATTGCTACCATACTCCGTACTATTTTGAGGAGATCTACTTACAGAGATGGGAGAAGAATGTTGAATATGATTAGAACCCCACATTAAAACGGTTTGACGTGGGATTTCTTGTACGGACGATGTCGTTACAGGAGAAAAATGATGAGAAGATACTGAATTTTGCTGGCTCATATTAACATGATGAGTCGCCGCACTTTCCGATTGAATTAGTGAGGAATCGCTTTTTATTTCTTCCATTTTTGGGGTAATAAGACCACTATTTACAGGCGAAGAAGAATGATTTGATGAAATACCATCTAACGACGAGGAATGCTTTACCGATTTCCCACATTGCTTTTGATTTATTTCCGCAACTTGAGCACTCATGACTTGTACCGGTTGTATAATACCAGATGATGGACTAACAGAATATGGCCACGATACGTCTAAACATTTTGCAGAATTGGCTACCACGTAACCTCGCGAGCTATCGACATATGCGGTATATTTACTGGAAGGCGAATTATCAACAACTTGTTGACAAGAGTAAAGTTTTTCGTCTACCGGCATGACGGTTGCACGATACGCTGTGTGATGATTTGTGGTTGTTGTGGTAGGATCATAAGTAGGTACTGTAGCTCGTGAAGGCATGTCCAAAAAACTATTACTCACGTATGGACTAGCCGTAGGAGAATGGTGATACTCTGGATAGTATGTACTTAGCGGTCTATATTGATGAAACAAGTTTTCTGTTGTGGTTAAATATCTATTATCAAGCGCAGCAGACGTTGGATACAGAGTATGTTGGAAGTTCGAATGGCTCATATACGATGTTAAGCTGTGATCCGTTGCTGTAGGCGCGTAAGGAGTGGCATACATATTGTAAGTGGCCGTGCATCCATCAGTTGGAATATAATCAACCGTGGGCATAGGGCTTACTACAGAGGCAGATACCGAAACACTGACTGGAGGTGTAATTTGACCGTTAGAAGAGGTGGACGATAATTTGCGTTTAGTTCGACATGTCGATAAGAAATCACGCAATTGAGTTTTATATCTTCTATTAACTCTGGACGGTGTTGTGGCGACTGTATGCTGAGAAACATTGGTTGTGCTAGCTAAAAGTTGGTCAGATTCCGTAAAGTAGTTGTTCGAGAGGCCAGCGTCTAAATAGCTTACTTTAAAATCCATGGTGCGTTTTCCTAATAAATCTCTACCTTCTTCTTCCCTGCATTTACAAAATACGGTGTTCATTTGCAAATACATATTTTACTAACAGTTACTTACATTAACGGTCGATGAGTGCTAATAATAAAATCAGGTTTTGAATTTTTATAAACCAATCGTGAACTAGTTTGAAGCCATTGCCACTGTCCTTCCTTGGTTTGATATCTGTAGGCAATCATCCCGGACGCTCCCGTTTTTAAAACTAAAATATTTATTATAAATTATACCCGATTAAAAAATATGGTTGTCAAATATTTACGTTCTTGGTGAGCACTTGCAACGTAAGCCAAATCGTCGTAATGAACAAGATCGTAGCCGCCCATATTTCCTAGTTCTGAATCAGAATATCCTAATAGCATTTTACCTCTAAAAGTATCGTTTTAAAAAAACAATTAATTAATAATAAGGTGTTTTACCTAGGATCCATAGAAACTAGCGCTAAATCTAATTTGTGTTTACTTTTAAACATTACTTCTTTTTGTGGAATTTCTAACAAGGAAGGAGGCCCAAACGGTGTGCAAATTGCAAAAAGTGCTAACGGTGGCTCTTCTGATTTACGATTTTGTCCATGCAGTACTTTAACTCGTCCACGTATATCTAACCTCTGCAAATAAATATTCACTTAAAATTGTATGTTGAGTCAATGTTTATTGAACTTACTAAAAAACCGGAAGTATTGTCAAGTAGACATCGGAAGCGCACTGTAAAACTACGTTCCAACAGGTGGCAGTTTTCTGGCAATAATACGTCTTGAAGACCAATATTAGCTGATTCGGGTGGAAGATAAGAATTCCACATTAATTGTCTTTGTAATTCTTCTCGATCTTCGGAATGTACAAGTTCATAAACAGATTGATGCACGATATCAGACTAAAATAAATATAGAAAATAATAACGAAATTATTGATAGAAATAAATATTTACTTGATGAAATCCTAAATAACCTTCTATGCTGTGCGTTGCAAAAAATACTTCACCTTCGCAAGTTAATATCATAAGGAATCCATTAAGAGCCTACAATAAATTGTTTGGTTATTGATTATTTTACTTCTTCTAATTATTTAACACATACTTGTAAAAACATTTCTCCATCTAATGGCGTATGATCGAATGCTGTTAGATCTCGAGACCGATGCAATCCACTATTGTCTTCTTTGTCTTTGTGCATAACAACTAAAAATAAACATCTGTGTTAAAATGATTACAGTTTACCTAAACAATAGTATATTATCTTATTCTGTTTAAAAGTGAAACTTTTACAGCGGAACCGAGCGGATGAAATATTTGCATGTTATGTTTCTGTAAAAACAAAGCTTATAGCTTCACCGGTCCTCGTTAAATATTTTTAATCCATTCATGTGCGTTAGTACTAGTTAAATAATAGGAAAGCTACACTAGGGACAGAAATTAATACGCTATTGATTTGCAAAAATATTGTTGCTTTAATATTTTAGATCGATTCCCACCACGAATAAGTTATTAACGAAGTGATCATTTTATTTTTATTTTTAAAATAATCCTGTTAAAATATGTTATTATCTTTCTTCAGCAAAAATTTGTTATTTCAATATGGATTATGGTAATCAATGCTTTGCCACAATTAATTATCTTTAATTATGTCATCAATATTTTTAATTAAAAAATGTAAAACTTGCTCAGTTTACCACGCAGAAGATACATAAGTCTGATTTTATACGTGACAATATTTTACACAAGTGTCTTCGTAGAATATTTTAAGGTTTAATTATTTGTTCCGTCAATAAATTATTTTTAAAATACATAAATAGTAAAAAGTTTTTTAATTTTTGAAAAGTTTTAATATAATGCAACCATAGTAAAATATTGAAAATAACGACAAAATTAAAATAAAACAAAATACACGCAAACATATCTACCGGGTGCTCAATGAGATAGCCGAACATACGAAATTAACATATAAAAACTTATTTATGCAATTTCCTGCTTCCCTAATTATTTTACAGAAAAAATGAAAGACAAAAATAATGTAGAAATATAAATATAATATAAAGAATTTTGGATCCTTTAAGTCAAGACTAGATGAGTCCAAAATTCTTTTAGAATTGTTAAAATGTTCATTTGTTAGATTGGTCATGATATAAATTCAATTTATTTTCAAAATAATTACCTTGGAAACTTGCATGACCAGTCTGATAAATGAAAATTTTAACAATTTTAAAAGCATTTTTTGACTCTATAAGTAAAGGTTAGATGAAATCTAATGCTTTCATCGTAGGTAGTTTATGTTTCTGCATTATTTTTGTGTCTTTCATTTTTTTTTCTAAAATAATTAGAGAAGCAGGAATTTGCATAAATAAGTTTTTACATGTTATTTTTGTATGTTCGGCTATCTCATTCAGCACCCGGTATATTAATCTGCACCAATATCAAACTATAAAAATCTACTCTTGTATTATAATCATGTAGTATACCATAATTTGGGCAGAGGGATTTTTTATCTTTTTACATTTTGTTCTGCGGCTACAGTTTCTATTTTGAATAATTGATTCAATTTCTTCAATTTGACATGTAGATTTATGTTTATTTACAATGATTTCTGCGAATGACATAAGTTGAAAAAGTTTTTGACACAAATAGAAGCTTAAAATATAACTTCAAAATTTTAATTCAATCAAGTAGTTCGTATCCTTTAATAATTTTTTTTATAATTTCAGCATTTTGATTCAATTGCATTTGGAATTTTAGGTCGTTGAAGGTTTTCTTCAGATTAAGTGACAGTTATTTCAGTTTGTCATTTGGTCACGGTTTACTGCGGCTAAATACCTGCATAACACGAATAACTTATCGGTAAAAAAAGTTTGACTTCAATCCTAATAAAAGAATATACTATTTAAATTACACGAAAAATACTTTTCTTCAGATTTTTTAAAGGCAAATTGTTAGAATTGTACATAATATAGTATACATATTACATATTAGTAATTATCAATATGTGGTCTAATTGATGTGTAATACTTAGTTTAAATGATTCATGTTTACTTAATTTAAAACTACATACCGTTAATCTAAAAAAACTATTCACTTATTAAATTGTTAATTTATTAATGGAAAAGTAAGTGTAAAAATATTGCTAGTTTTGACATAAAGATTATAGCTAGTCAATTGATACGTAATTGGCACGTGACCAGACTATTAATAAAGGGCGCCGTGGTTTATTTCAATATAATAACACCTGCTGTACTAAAATCACTAGGCCATTATCCGTTTATTTAATAGACAAATTAAACATGACAAGTTGCAATATCATCATGACTTGAATAAAATATTTCTTATACTTATATGTTTAAAATATATTATAATCTCAATTATAACTTAATTTGTTCACTCAGGTGAAAATAATTTATATGCCCTTTCTAATGCGGTTATACTAAAGGGTTTTTTGGTTTTGAAAATTATTTATCTACCAATACCCAATAATATATAACAGCTGCAAATTTTTGGTGAAAATATAACATCTGCTTCAGTTTTATTAATATTATAACACGAGATTTTTTAAAACAAAGGTAAATTACATTAATTAACATAAAAGGAACTTTGCGGCAAGAAAAAGTTAAAAATTAAATAAAAAATTTTATTTCAACTTTATATTTGTACATAAATAACTTTTATAGCTTAATCCGAAAAATTTTACGACTTAATGAGCGGTAACTTTTGACTGGCACTTCAATATTTAAGTTCTAAAACGCAAATAATTTGAGCTTTAATTAAAGTAATACATAATAGTACTTAACAATTAAATAATTTTTTTTATTATTCTTTTATTAACTGATCCTTCACAACAAATGCGTTTTGCTTACCATGTCAGACCGATAAAATTTTAATTTGTTATTTTCTTTCTATAATTTGTATTTTACCTAGATCGTGCTGTTCCGCAATTCAAGTTAACACTTCGTATGTTCATTGTATAAAATTAGGAATAAAATGCCGTGCAACAGAAATTGTGTGCCACCTATCGTTTTTCGGAAAAGCTTGTGAGATATACTCACAGGAACACCAGGAGACCAGGACATTCTGCTATAGTGCCTCAATTGTTTTAATGTATTCTTTCACTGTTGTCACTTTTAAGTCTTTGGCGACTATTATTATTCGCAGTATAGGTACTACATTTTGAAATCTTTGAAGAATTTCTAGATTTGAATTACTGGCTGTTCCCAAAAGTTGGATACCATAATATGTTCTGACTGGTTTAATGGTTTTATAAACCAGCATTTTGCTTTTCAGCGACAATTGCGGTTTTTCGCAGCAACCAATGTATTTGCCGAAATTTTAATCTAATTGCGTATTTTTTATGCTTATATGTTGTTTCCACGTTCATCCTCTATGTAAGTGCATTCAAGATATTCGACGTTTTGTGATTGTGGTAACTGGCAACTATAAGTTTTACGGGAAGATAGGTTTCTTTTCTCATCATAAAGCTTACGTGGGTTGATTTAGTCTGGTTTGCGTTTGCTATCTAGATTTTTAATAATATTTGATATTTATCCAGGCTTTTCTGTAAGTTTTGTTATGCTAATTTTGCTTTGATATGCGAAGCTAGTATGGCAGTATCATCGGCAAATGTAACTGTTACCGTTTCTATCGAGTTTCTATGGTTGTTGGTATATCCGCAGTGTGTAAAGCAAGTACAATATTGGGCCCAGCACGCTACCTTGTGGAACGCCGAATTCGATGGAATGTAGATCTGTATACTCATCTTGATGTCTCACCAGCAAGTACCTGTTTTGTAGGTATGATTGCAATATTTGGTAATAGGTATGAGGTAAATTACTTTTTCTCTAAACGACAGGAAAGTGAGCTGTTTCGTTGCCGATTTTAAGCAGAAAAGTCGAACTTTTCACTACCAACATAAATATACACGCTTGGTGTAACCTATTTCGAAAGTAAAACTGCCTCTGCCAAGGAAAAAAATAACTAGAAATATGACAGTAGTACTTTATAAAATTCGATAATTTTGAAACGCAAGTTTACTATTCACTCGGGTCGTTCCACTCCTCTCGTATCCTAATAAAACAATATTCTATTTTAATTTATAATTAAATTTGGCGTTCTACTTAAGTATTATCAAATGCTTGACTTATTAAATCCAATAATGCTGCAGAACAATATCTTTTACCTTCCAGGTTGTTTCCAATTGTTTTGACTATTTTATGAATAAGTTCAATTGTTCCGTGTTTACTCCTTATCCAAATTGATGGTCTGGTATGACCTTCCTTTCTATATCAGGATGTGTTGCAGTCTTTTATCAAACAGCTTTTCGAAAACTTTGAACAAAACGGGTAGGAGGCTTATGGGCCTGTATGATGTAATTTCGTCTGTATTTTTTCTCGATTTTGGAATTAGAATAATCTGGGTTACTTTTCGTTGGTTTGGAAAGTATCCCAATCTAAGTTCGCATTGTAAATGTATATGCTTGCAGTTTGAGCTTTCTTAGTTGATTTTTATAAAATGTTGCCAGTGATTAGATCGAATCCTAAGGTTTTCTTTGAGTTTATTTTTTTAGTGTTGACTTTTTCTCTTCTTTCGGCTAGTGTTCTAGAGTAGCTGTGTATGTTTTCATTCTCGTTGTCAAGTTCATCTGGGGAGAATAGTTGGAACACATTTTTGTTAGATGGTTTGCAAATGCAAATTATATGAAAATATTAAATATATCTGCGACATTACGGCTAATTTCAGTAATTCTTTTTATTTAACTACAAATAACAGATATAAATCTATAAATTTATGTATGGGTACACCACATAATTTAAAACTTTTTCATTTTCATAACATAGGTAATCTGTTTACGAAATATTACTTACAGTTTTTACATAGTAAAAAAACAGGCCATTTTAAGATATGCGATAGTGCATATTAAAAAGTAACATTCGCTCTCAATTTTCGACCAAAAATATTTAATATATTTGTAGAAATGGAAAACTCGTGGACTTACCTTTAGTACGGGTAAGATAACAAACGTGCGACGAAGAAGTCTACAGATATTTAAATGAAATTAGCATTTATGGAGAAAAGTTTCGGATAAGCATAAAATTAATAAAAGTAGGACAACTTGTAAAGAATTACACTTAAGCAATTATTCCCTTAAAAAATTCGAATGGAATAATACAATATTTCATTATTTTTACCACATTTTATACATTCCTCGATGGAATGAAAACATCATTTAGTTCAAATATCTATTACTGTCTTCCTAATAAACCCAGCTGGTGCCAGTTTTCTTACTTTTTCTGGAAGTGTATAAAAAAGTTTCGATGCGTAAAATTTAGTATGCTCTCTAAAGTTCGATATTGTTTTGGGATGTGGTAGCTTCAAACTCAGAATGCAAACAAACAATACTTTTTAAATTTTTGTAAGGTAGAAAACAAGTCTTCAATACATTTTATAGTCAGATAAACTGAGCACATGCAATAATAATAATTACTTACAAAACCACGAAATATAGCAGTCTTTCGGCTCTCAAAGAAAATATGCAAGTTAAAAATAAAAATTTAAGAATATTAATAATATCGTTGTGATTTTTTTATACAATTCTGTATCGCATACATGCAGGCGCGGATACAAGGGGGAGGCAATGGGGGCAATTGCCCCCCTTGACTCATGGCCAAAGCACTTTATTTTGACCAATTTCATAATTTTATCAAATAACAAACTAAAATTTTATTTAAATCAATTTTTTTGGAAGATAATTATGTAAATCACACAAAAATTGCCCCTCCCTAAACAAAATCCTGTATCCGCGCCTGCATACATGGTACACCCAACTAATAAGTACAACCAACTTTTAAGATAAAATTTCGTTTGAAGTTTTTTAAACGTTTTTTTTCTAATAAGGTTATTTTCTGATTGACATTTTAGTTTTGAAGTAATTTTTTATTTACGCAAAGATAATGTTGTATAAGATTGCTATAAACTATAATTTGAACACAAACGCAGTTCCCTTATTGGTTTTACTTTAAAACGAATAATTTTATTACTAAACTGTAGTTATTTAGACAAAATGAGAAGAAAAACAAAGCAAAATTTAAAATAAAATTTAAAACATCTCCTGCTGCATTGCGACATGAACAGGCGTTAAGCTTATTATTGAAAATAAGAAATAACAAAAACTCTTGGGTAAACATAGGCGGAAAAGGCAATATATTTTTTTGCCTTCACTACCGGTGGCATCTGCCTCAAAGCAGTCTCTTTTATGGTATATGCAATTTATCACTTTATAAAAAATTTACTAAGGTATTATTACAATTATTACTTTAAAATTGAAACTACGAGCATGATTTGAAATTTTTAAATATTACTTGTGAATGTTAATAGTTATGTATTTACGGGAGAGCAACCGAAGCATATCCTTTATGTAATGAGTAAGCATAGTATATCAGGACGAGCCGTGGAGTGGTGAGTACTGATAGCTGAAGTTGGAATTATCATCGAACATATTAAATTAAATATTTTAATTGGAAAAATTTATGCAAAAAATTAAGACTAAGATATAACAGCAATACATAATATATTTAAAAAATGGGCCAAAACCAATACATTATTTTACATAATTGTTTTCATTTTAAAGTACCAACCTCTCGAAATGTACATCGGAAAATGAACCTCTTGCTGGACAATGAATAAATACTGAAAAAGAAAATAATCGCTCAACAGGTGCTGAAGAACACTAACTAGTATTGTACCAAATTAATGCATTTTTCACAAATTAAAATAATATT
Source organism: Cantharis lateralis (assembly GCA_963170105.1). Lineage (NCBI taxonomy): Eukaryota > Metazoa > Arthropoda > Insecta > Coleoptera > Cantharidae > Cantharis > Cantharis lateralis. The sequence goes on from OY720629.1 coordinate 21,378,082, forward strand.
TTTAATACAATAATTAGTTGCCTATGGTATCAACCTATTTAAAAAAAGCAGACCTGGGCCAGAAGCAATTTAAAACACGTGCAGATTTGGCTGAAAATTTTATTGTTTAATTTAAAAAATATAATTAAATGAGGACCAAATATAAGTGAGCAAAGATATTTTAGTTACAGAATACATTTGTATTGTATTTTAAATTTCAACTACAAATATTTATTTAAAATACGTGTATTTGAAATTCTGCCCATCCCTGTCTATATAATATAATGTAACCTGGTCTACGAAAATGGGGCTTAGGTGACAAAAAATATTTTCCACTATGTTTTGCAGATTCGGATTGAGTTCAAGACGCTCTTTCACAATAATGGTGAAAACTTTTTTTTTTCTAAGTAAGCCCCCATTTCATAGACCAGGTCACATATAAATATAATTAGTGGGTATCTGTTATACGCCTATCTACTCCGTACAAATATGGTTAATAAATTACTATTAGTTTTACTATATTTCCATTCCTGATATGTAGCATTGTAGCTATAGGGAATCAGACTGCTAACGTTGACAAGCTTATTGATCAAACTCTTTTTAATATCCTCCCCAAAAATAGCAAATATTATATCTTTTAATATTATTGTAAGCTGTACTAAACTTATAATGATCAATAAATGTCAAGATAGGCATGGTGAAGCATTCTAGACTTCTTTATAAATACATACTATACGTACTTACAATATTGACAATATTTTAGCATTTTTATAAAAAATGTAATGTAATCTAACTTAATTTTGTTTGATATTAAAAGATTTTTTGTTTTAAATAGAACAATTTGGAAATTGGTAATTCTAAACCTATACACTACGTAATAATAAAATGCTATAACTATTAAAAATATAAAACTTTAACATACTATATTAGATGGTTATCTACCTAACCTGCAATTTAAAAAGTAAAGTAAATTTAGTATAAAAATCAATATTCCTGTTGTGCCAACATTGTATTACTTCGACATCAGAAGTTATAATAAGGTTTGCAATAAATTGATCGTAAATATTTAAATTAATTTTAATTAATTTAATCCAGTGATACGTGGTTTAAGTAGTGCAACTCGATATTAATCATATCAGTATTTTAGAAAATTTAAAAAATGCACACACATTTTTCACAATTATACAATGTTTATAAGTTATCACAAATAAAATACACTGTATTTTGTGATAAGTGAATTTTTGTATTTTAGATTTTCTAAAATATCGATATTATGATTAATTAATTTAGTTAAAATTTTATTACAAAAAATACTACGTATCTACTTGTGGGATAAAAGTTGAAAAAAACGACAGCTACTTTAAAAAACTAATTGATTAGAAATACTTATTTACAACATATTATTTGGTAGGAAAGCAAATTAAAACAAAAACTTTGTGTAAATAAGTGTTTCGTCTATTATGCACATTAGTTTTCTATTCATGAATTATTATTTTAAATATACTGCTTAATTATTATTCTTTTAACATTCTGGTTTTTTCACGAAAAAATGATTTATAATGATTTATATGATTTTATACGATCGACCGACGTGTAAAATATAGAATGTTACTAAAATTATTAACATTAAAATTCATTAGTTTTTACATTGATAGAGTAGATCTGTTATTTCTATCAGTTGAAAAATTGCAAATTGAAATTATCAAAAATGAATTAAAAATGCTATATAAAAATATTTTAATTCGATCGTATAATTTAAATAAAAATAAATTTAATAATTTTAATAGTTATAAATATTTAAGTTTGACAAGGTAAGTTTATACGAATACGCTTATGAAATATTTATTTGAGTTCATATTTATATCTAGACATATTTATTAGTGAAAGAAATAAAACAAATAATTTGTAATAAATATATAATATAGTTATAGATTCATGGCGAGCACGTAGTCAGGTATGAGATTCGACCACAGTAAAACAGTAAATTATATAGTGTTTTTGTATATTGATTAGACGAAGGTAGACCGCAAGTCTGGCGCTGCTCCGCAGGAGGCCCCAAGTATTGATCAAATAAATATCCTTTACGAATACCTTACCCTGTTCTAGCTTTTCGACTTCTTAACTTATTAGTATATCCATTTTATTATATTAGTAGATTTTATTTATTTAAACATTAGTATTTTTCAGTTTCAGAATCTTTAATATGTGAGTTTGAAAAAAATACAAACAAAATCTCAAATTTGCTGTTCCTTATTCTGCTATGTATCCATATCATTTGCAAATAATTATTAATTTTTTCTCATGCGTTCAGAACACTTTTTTGAAAAGTCAAGAACTCGACGAACATATTAAATTATAAGTAAAGCATAAGGCAAAAGGTTTCAAAATACAGAAATAGCATTTTTATGTGGTATGTATACAGGGTATACACAAAACTTATATTAAGATTTTAAATGGCGATTGAAAACAATTTAATATTTTATATATATATACATTATGTACCTACATATAAACTCATAACCTTTTTTGAAATATGAAATTAATTTTGTACAAAAATTGAACTTACAGCAAAACAAAACAAAGTTTTTAAGTAAAATACACTGCAGATACGTACATAAAGTTAAAAAAAAATTCAAAAAAACAAACAAGTCAAAGAATAATAAATTAACGGTTTTTCATATACGCAATAACACGCTAGGGCGACAATAATTTTAGCACGTCAACGGATGAAGTTCACTAAATACGGATTTTGTCGAATGAGAATTTTAAATTCTGCAGTAAATTTCCGAGATCTGTGAAAATCTTAGTTTGAATTAATAACTTTACCGCTAAAATTCTAATATTTTAGAATTATCTTTAGTTTTTGTTAAAATTCTAGTTTGTAGTTAATTTCATGCTGTTTGAAAACAAACTGAATGATTAACACTAATAGTCTAGTTGTTATGATCATTTTAAGATAAAAATAAGATAGAAAAATCAGGAAAATAAAAAAAATTGTTTTCGGGTAGACTACACTCTGAGCTATGAAAAATATGTAGCTTATGCTGTATTGTTTGTGTGATCCTTATCATAAATAGCCAAATAGTATGTTAATATCGATGTACATCCACGGTTATGTACGTGTGTTACGTTGGTCGTTTAGTAAAAAGCCGTATAAAATTAATTTCAAATTGTTGAAATAATGGAAAGACTTGCCGAAATGTTCTATAATATTAAAATGCTTTTCATTTTCTCCCATCATCGTATGTTGTATATCGTATGAAATACACGTTTTTTTGAAATTTTTGTGTGTCGTTGTATGGATTAACAAATATACTTTGCCCATTTTTATTTTATATATTTTCAGAAAGTTATAGTTTTAATTGTTCTTATAAATATTATAAAATAAGTATCTACATTAGGTAACCATCACGGATTACCTTTTTGGTTTGGTTTATAGGTTAATGTTTGTGTATTATTCTGTATAGTTCAATAATTTTGTTTAGTGAAAATTTCTCCAATTATGATATAATTATATAAATAGGTATTTATAATTATTCAATTTGATAGTAAATTTGACAACATATATATTATTTTTGGCAATAAACGCAAAGTTTAATCTACAATAGCCAAATTGCAGCTTTTAAAATTTTGGTACGTATATTACCTAGAATGACAAAATATCTATATTATATTTGTAGAAATAATAATTTTCTGGGCGTTATTAAGAATGTGATTATGTAAGAATTTTAATCTGGGAGTTTAATGTTTTCCCATAATTAATGGTCGACAATTTTAAGGTTAAAGAATTATTATTATTTAAACACTGCTTCTATAGTTGTATCCACTATACAACCTGGTAAAAATTTTAATCACCTTAAGGGTGTTTGGTAGTACCTATATTTTTTTAAAGTTATTTTTGATAACTATACCGCAAAGTAATAGGTAGTAAGCGATGTTCGCTATGACAATCCTTGGATATTACTGATTATTAAATTTCTTATCAAATTTAAGGAATAACGCGATTTTGATATTTTTTGTATTATTAATATTATTCTTGTCACTGAATGGTTTGTGTAAAATAGAATAACCAAGCTGATGAAATGGTGATATTGTATTTTAATACAATGTGATCACATTTTTAAGAATTGTTGAAAATAAGTAATAGTGTAGGTACGAGATAACTATCTTTTGTTACATACATTGGGCGTGGTTATTTTAGTTGCAATCGTTTTTACCAAGAGGTAAAGATCGATGGGCAGTAATAAGATAACAAAATTGCTATTTACACAAGTGCTCATTAATTTCAAGTAAATACTAAAAATTGATTTTGCCTTACCTAGAGGTAAAAGTTTACTTATTTTTATACCTTTTGTAGTATAATTATTTGTACTTTGTTTTAGTACTACCTACGTTTATGGATTATTATTACACTACTACTTAGATATTATTTCTGCGTATATGTAGTTTATTGAAAACAGCATTATGTCTTAAGTTAATAAATTATTATTTAAATCAATACATTGATGCCAATCAGTAGAGATCAGAAATTAATGTCAGAAAAGTATTTTCGAAAGCCGGTGAATATAAGAAAATGTGATTTTTACTAATATTTGCCTGGATTAATCGTCTTCTGAAAATTGCGATCCAAACAAATATAAATGAATGTTTACTGTTTAAATGAATGTAGTATCCTATTTCTTATTTACACTGTTTAAAATAATTATGTTAAAATGTGAAAATGCGAATAGATAAACGTAAAAGTGTTAATTTAACAGAGAAAAAAAGGTGAATTACCTTTTATCTCATAATCTCAATTATGCTAAATAGAAAAGTAGAAAATTTTTCTTTTTTTTGTCTAAATTATTAGACAAAAGCAAAAGTTTCTATACGAAAATAGAAGCATTAACATTTTCAAAAGTTAAGATGACTTTCTATAATACACAAGAGCTTTCAGGAATTTATTCGATGAGTCAATTTTACATGTAGTTAGCACATTTGCATTCTCTTATCAGTAAACTGACTGCATTTAAACAGAGAATGTCCAAATGAAAATTCAAATTGTCATCGTTTTAAGTCACACTTGCGAGTTAGATACCTTCGTTGTTCAACTTGATTCATTTTCATTTTGTGTTTCGACTTGAATGTTAGAATTAAATATTAATTCTTACAATTGTTAGTATTTTACTGTCACATTGGGAAATGTCTAGTTGTGTTACTGCACCAGAAACATTTTTATGATACATGATACTATAACTATAAGATATGATACTATCTGTTCTCAAATTCGTCCGTCTCCGCGCATGACGTCACTGGAACGTAGCATTGACGATTCTCCATAAGAAATGCATTATAATTGCATGTATTTCTACATTTTTAACGCAGTTTTTAGTTATAATGATATTTATAATAATATGTAATTGATTACTAATTTTTGTTGCTAATAAAATAAAAAACTAGAACATAATAATTATGTTTTAGTTTTTAAATAATATTGTAAAACTACAACATAATTACACATCCACAAAAAAATAAATTTTAATATAAGTAGATACGTTAATAATGATTATTATTTTGGTTAATTAATTTTAACAATAGTTAAATAAATTCAACTATGAGTATATTTTTAAAATAATTTTATTTCACAAATTTTGCATGTTTCCTTTTTCTATTTGTCGCTTTATCAGTTATTTCTTTATTAAGTTATAAATTTTTCTTATAAGTTAAAAATTAAGATAAATGTTGTTGTGCTACAGCGTGCAACAACAACTAAATCGTTGAAATTTAATTTTTTAATATTAACTAACTTTGTTAACTAAATTGTTAACTTTTTTAATTTATTTATATCAGTAGAAACCTGTATTTAAATAAATAAATTTTTAAATTTTTAACTAAACTGCAAATGTTATTAAATGTTATTATTCTTTTTTTTTGTGTTACGTTTTTTTACTATTTATATTTTACTATATTTCTTAAATAAATAATAATTATTTGGAAATAATATGAACAGTTTTTATTTTCTCCCTAAAGTAAAGAAAACAACATTATTCATAAGACAAAATGACACCAAAGAAAAGAATTTATCTGCTCGAAAAGAGAAAAAATTAGTTCTATGCAGTCAATCCAGCATCCAAATGTAGAAAGACTGTCCAAGAAACTAGGTAATGTTGTCAATATGTGTAGAGAAACATTACTTTTACTACAGTTAAAAACTGCTAAATCGTTTCAAATTTACTTAATATTTAGTCAACAACAACTTAACATTTAGATAAAATGTTTTATTAATTATGGTAGTATTTCGCATTAATTGTAATAAAATCTCCACTCCAAATGGTAAAAATTTTAACATAACATTTAGAAATATAAATTACATTATAAAATAGGGACAATAAATAACACAAAAATATAGTAGACTACAGTGCAGTCTCGGTAATCCGAACACACCATAATCCGACCATCCAATAATCCGAACAAAAGAAGAAAAACTCAGTAGTCCGCACAAATAGTTATAATCCGAACACAACTAATAAAATGTGCGGACTATAGAAAAATGTTCGGATTGCAGAAGAAAGGATAGGATGAAAAATATGTATCTAATGCAATGCATAATTACTACAAATATTTATATTATGTGTGACCTCCGTGAAGTTAACATCTTATAAAATTTTGATAAAAAAAAAATGTAATTGTTAGGTCTTGAAAGGCCACCAGGTTTTACCTTTGGGTCACTTCTACTTTTTTCAATAAAAATTACTTAATTTTTTAAAATCTTTTTTGGTATGTTAGCATACTTATTTCTAAAATAAAAATTAATTTAAAAATTTCGTTTTTAACTTTATATCCAGTAATCTGAACTTCTCTGTAATCCGAATGAGGCCAGGTTTCTATTAGTTCGGATTACCGAGACTGTACTGTATATGGACTACTTTTTAAGACATAATTATTATGTTAAATTAACACTTTTTTTTAACAGTGACTCGTTTATTTCACATTTCAACAAGATCTCCAAGAACTCCACGATATTCTTATTCGCCTCTTTTGCATTTCTGGAGAAATCCATTCAAATTATCTTTTGGCCGTTTATTATTATTTCAAATTGTTGGTTTCTGGTCCACTCTTAAAATATGTTTAAACCTTGTTTAAAATGTTTAAACATGTTAGAACGACACATCAACAATTCCAAGTTACCATAAAATTAAGTTTGAAATCATTTCAGCATGATTTTTCTCCATATCTGCGAGAACTTATCATAGACGTATCACACTTTGAGAACAGAAATTGGACGATTTCTTAAATTTCCACCCTGAGGCATAACAGTTCTCGACCATTTAAAATAACGGCTATAACTTGATATGCAATTACACAATTCTAAATGACAATTCAAAAACACAAAGAGGGGGGAAGAGAATATTCTAAACATATTACATACATTTTTTTTTTACTTTAACTGAAGAGGAGAGAAAACATTCTTCGTTAAAATTTTATTATAGGTTTGCGCTAGGCTGCACCAAATTGTTTAAGATAATTTTAAATAATTGTGAGAAAATAAGTAGAAAATGTGATTCATTTAACAAAATTATCTAAGCAAACACAGTTCTATATTATACTATGTTTAATATGAATCAATAAATGAAAACCATCTATTATTTTGTTCTGTTTAGTTAAAATTCTTTGCAGTTTGGTATAATGGAGTTAAGTAAGAAAATTTAATGAAGTGCAATAATATTCTCATTTAGGCAATTACTGATCAAGAATTTATTTTAATGTACTTATTTATTTAATAATACATTTTTAATGATTATAATAAAATTTATTATAATAAATTTTAAAATTTTAATATTTAATAAACATTAAAATAAATTCTTGATCAATAATTTCATTAATTAGATTATTATTGCACTTCATTAAATTTTCTGACCCAACCCTTTTATACCAAACTGCAAAGAATTGTTTTTGTCACTTTTTTAGAACCAATTTGAGTAATATTACATTGTATGTACCTGTGTATATTTAATTTTGAATCGTTTTGATTATGACTTGATATTTTTGATTATGATCATAAAATTTAGTTTTAGTCTAAATGGCACCGCGCGGCAACTACAACAATTACTATACTAAAATGAAATTTAATATTTTTCCCATTTTTAACCCAATTAGTTTAAGTTTTTCTAAAAAATTAAAAAGTTCAGATAAAATAATTCGATTACTAAAATAATCAAATTCTACTCTGAATAATTTAAAGTGTAAAAAGGGAGTTTATTTTAATTTTTGGATTTCTGATGTGACGACATGAACTTTTACAAAGAAACGCCAACTTTTTATGTCTTGTCGTGTTTTTTTGTATAATAAAAAAACTTAATTTTTCAGTAGCTGAATAAAAGTATTAAATTTCTTTAATCAAGTCGCTCAAATATTCATGCTTGCTTAAAAAGCGTGATATTTATTCAAAAACTACACAAACCGGTGGTGTAAATATTTTGTAAAGCGTTTATATTTTTGGCGGTATTGCACTACATTCTAAAAGCAATAGATTACAAATTATGCCATATAAATGATATTTTTAATACCTAGTTAAATGTAAAATTATTAATATCCTTGAGCTTTAATAAAGGTCACAAAATGACCTCGTATTTGTGATCGATTATAAACGCGTGTTGTTTCAGCAACCGTTAAAGCCTAATAGGTATTTCTTATCGTAAAATGCAAATTCTTATATAATTTCCAAAACGTGAGATATTTAACATAATCTTCAAATAATGAAGTTGATATTATGAATGGGCTGTCATACGCGCATGAACGGTTTAAGCGCGCATAGTTATCGGACTTTTAATTTTTACCGGTCACGAAAAGTATAAGTATTTAAATATTAATTTATGTTATTAATTGCATGTAAATTTTTATACCGAAAATTAAAATTTACTTACTTACTTTATGATATGGTTATATACGCGTAAATTGCTTTAATTACCTCCATTTTCTTCTATAGTAAAATTGTTATATTGTAACGACTCTAAAATTATTTATGGGATATATTCGTACGTACTATGTCAAAAACAAAGCAAATGCATTCGGGGGATTTGGAGTAATAAGGTTTGTATTACCGATTACAAATAAAAACATTTTGGTAAATTAAAATGAAACTATTTTACTGGTACCTACATATAATATATCAAATTTTCAAATTGTCAACCTTTCTTTCAGTTTGCGATCAAGTTTATCATATTATATTTATATTTATTTATTATAATACCACATTGCACATCTTGAGAAAATATTCCAAATATCTTATAGAATAAGCCGTTCAAAAAAAGTAATACTATTTAATTTGTTGTTCTAAAATTTCGTTTACAATTCAAAGCAAAATATTAGGTATATATTAGGATAATCATCAACGCATTTTTAAGTAAATATTCAATCTAAAGGTAGAATATAACTTATATTCATTCCAATTACTTAAGATTTCGTTATTATAGAGAACTTATAAGTTTTTTGTTAATTGGATATATGAAAGATAAATGGCAAGAAAGAGTAGAGAAATAAAAAGCAGACAAATCTTTCGTGGGAACATCAATTATTAGCAACAGTAGCGAGGTGTTAAAAGCGTGGGTTGGTTTGAATGCGAACTCGAATTATGTTTGTTCTTATAGCTAAATGTATCTGTAACAAAATCTCACATTTAATGAACCGGTGTGGATTTATTGAGAGCTAGTCTGGTATCGGGCGAGCCACCTCACCATCTCCTCCGGGCGTCCTCTAGTGACGGACTTTTTCTAACAGGATAAGCAGGCACTGCGATAAGGTAAAATAATTACTACTAGCAAGGGGGGTTCACTGGTTGATCGTAAATAACCTGGCCCTGGGTTAATGAGCTCACGCCGTGGACAACCCTTTTATTTATTATTTTCCACCTTTTTATGTGCTCGAATAACTTGGCATTTTTATGCGATGACGTTTCTGGATTAATTTGAAATTACTCTTGTTTTATTGCTTTAAATTTTAAAATGTATTTTTGTTTTACATACGCAGGTACCATTGATTGTAAAATTCATGAAACTCATTACTCTACTTATTGATATTATTTAATGCCGGTTATTTAATTTTAATTGGTCTCATGTAAGTATTTTTATTTATTTTTCAAAATAATAAATTGGGTGCTCAATAATAACTATAATATATTGAATATCAAAATATGTATTGGCAGTTTTTTTCTGCACAGATTACTTTGTAATTGATCATACGAAAAGTACTACTATTGGTAATATTCAATTAAAAATGGAAAGTTTATTAGAAAAATTGAATACAATTTTCTGATTACATTTTCATAATGTTTAGTAAGTTGTTCGCGTGGGTGTACTAAAGATTTTTTAAAATATCAAAAGGAAATGGTGAAAGCCAGATAAAAATTATTCTGACCAGTTATATGGAATTCATGTCAGTTTTTCGTAATTTTTAAACGAATTAAATTAACTTTTTTTATTACGTTTCATAGATATATCTACTTATGGGATTTTAATGAAATTTAATTTTTAAGTTTGCAAATTGTAGTTACTTACAGATTATTCCTTATAAAGTAACGATTTTTATGCAAAGAATAACATAGAATCCAGTAGCAAATCTCAATTAATCCAGTATAGTTGGTATAAAGCGTGCAAGTATACCACTTTCAATAAGAGCAGTACTACAAAAATATAGAAAAAACCCTGCTCATTTTTGCCAACGAGCGGAAATATATCCATGGTTTGAGTAAATTTAAATTAGTATTCAAATCCTAATATACTTAATTACTTAATATACAACCTGGCAAAGGTTGCTGCTACATTGTAGACAATGTTAATAAAAATTTCAGATTCGCAAATCATCTAATGTGTATGTTTACCTTTTATATTATGTATTACAATAAATTAATAATAGTACGCTTTGTAATATAATTTTGACTCAATCAACAGTTCACATACTCCACGTGAGCGTAAGCTCGCGTGTTTTCTTGCAGCTGAGATCAGCAAGTGTCTAGCGCACGCTATTGCGTGGACTTGGTATATTTATATGCTCTTCATCAATTCGTCACACTATCAGCTGATTTCACAGATTTTGAAAATATTTCTGGAGCTTTATTTGTCGATGCGGATTTGTATAGACAAAATTGATTAGATAATGCGGGGAAAAATAATTTTTGAAATGTTTCCAAACTAAATTTTAATCGTATCCTTTTAGTACACAGACAAATTAATCGAGCATTCGAGGTGATATTTCACTGGCTGTTCGCTCGTCGTTGTCCTTAGCAACCGCCACCAGCCCCACCCTGCGTCGCGACGTCGATAATGGCGGACGCAATTCTTGAAGAATAAAATGCACGATTAAAGAACGCAATAGTTTGCATACAATTTTATTATAGATACGATAGAAATTAAGAAAATTAGTAAAGTAAGTACATAATGCGGGAGTAACGGGGATTATAAGGGAGTCCGGAACAATGGCACGTGGCCCTGCCACAATCACAATTCAACGAATGAGCGCTGCATCGCGTGTCGACCCCGACCGGGGAATATATGCACAGGTCACGCAACCCAAAATGTATTTTCGTTTATACCTTGATGTTAGAGATACAATAGTAAATGACAATTATGATAGGTACTTTGCTTTCCTAAAAAACATATCTTCAACTTATGCCAAATAACTGTAACTATTAGTTTTATCGGCAATTACATTGGAAGACATTCTTTTAGCAGAATTCTTTTACACGAAATTTAATGCAAATTTAAAAACAAACATGTGTTTGCAATTTGTTAATTATTTGTGTAATAAATAATTTATTTACTACCTGAAAAGGTAATTTATTACATATCCACTTCCAATAAATGTATAAGGTTAAAATATATATAATAGGTACAGTAATTTAAAAAACCGAGTTCAGTGTAGGTTGTAAATTAACTATGGTAAAAGTGAAATCAGCAAAATTTAAAACGGCAAATTGCTTAGGGAATGCAGCAATAGGAAAATAAAGAGCTTTGCGTGCGAAAACCCCATAGCTAGTACGAGGAACAATACAAAAGACTTGACTAGGATTATTACATTTAAGAGCACAGTACATACATATGTCTCTGATGCCTAACAGAAATACCGAACTTACTTTACTAAATTGCTTCTTCTAATCACTTCGAATTAGATTATTCCTACCTATTCCGCATAAAATAAATTCAAAAAATGATTTACTTGATATTTCGCCAAATTTCCTGTAGGCAAAAACACAAAATCAGTTATTTAAAAAAGGACGTCAAAATTTTGGTTACCACATGATGGTAAACTTGTAAAATTTTCATCAAAAAGTCGATTTTCAAAATGAAGTTGTGAAGTAACCGTTGCTGGGCCAATTTAATTCATCCGTTGTCGGTTTTAATAAATGCATATTCTCTGAATTAAAAAGTTGACGTGAGATTTTCGTTGATTCCCCCCCCCCTTCCCCTTGGTGAGTTTCGAGAGATTTTTCCGGACTCCCCCCCCCCCCCCCCCAAATTTGACCTCATGTAATTAATGGACACCCCCGGACTTAAAAGTTTCGTTTTCGAAATTGTTGAATTCCTTGAAACAAGTTAATTTGTTCCGGTCTCTGGAAGGCTTAAAACTTATCAATAAAAATTAAAAAGCGATCTACTGTATCAACAGTTTTTAAATTTAAATATTTCTTGTTTTAAACTTATTCAAAACTTCTCTTTTAGAATGTATTTTCAAGTTTTCAAAAATGTTACGAAGTATGATGAATGTTTGCGATATTTAAAGAGGTCGTGAACAATTTTATAATTGATCATATTATTTAAAGAAAATGATTATACAAAAATAAATATATGCTACTAATGCAATATCAAAAAATCCGAAAAAATTTATATATCATTAATATCAATTTAGCGCAATTACAACTTACATGTGTAATTATATAAATATATTTTTATTAGTGACTATATAAATAATTATGGATCAAATGAAAAATATAACTGATTGGGATAAATAATGAAACTATTAAAACTTAAAAACATATAAAGTTTATTACTTGAAATTATAATTGAGATGTAGGTAAGGTACACAGAATATAAATGAAATATTATAGTTGTGGACCATAAATTACAATTAGTTTGTAAAGCATTAAATTGGATCCATGTACAATCAGGTTCTCAAGCACAAAAGATATCTTCATTAAACTAGCCGTTTAATTTATTATATATAGGTACTCTTGTTTTATAATTTCTTATGTTTACAATATACTAACTAGTAGGTATATCATAACTATATAACCTAGTTAATATTCATAATAATATATCGAAATTTTAAATAATTGCACTTTCATTATTTAAATTTCATTGCATTAATAAACAAATGTCTGGCAAATGTCCTAACAACTTCACATGATATTTTACTTGAAAATTGATTAATACCTAATTATGTTTTGTATATGTCCATGTCACAGTCTTTTGCTGCACGTGGTATTACTTATTATTAATTAATTAAAATATCGTGCGGTAGATGTCGATTATTGTGTGGATTTCGTAAAATATGAGATTAGGTACACAATTTATTCTTTATTCATTTTCCTTTTTTTTTGATTTGGCAATTTATGTAAGAAAGAAAATTATAAATTAATGAAAAAACGGAAGTTTATGCAAATAAATATTATATCGAATCATAAAAAATGATATTATGTTAAGCATGAATTTCACGCGCCAATTATGCATAATCGTCGATATAACGTTGTTTTATTAACTATATTCAAATATAGTAGTAACTAATTAAAAAATAAAACAGCCTTTAAATCGTTGCTGTAAAAATTTTAAATATCTATTTTATATAGTATTTTTACTATATTATATTTATATATTATATTTTAAAATTTATTTTACTTTTTATTATATTAATGCTTTTAGATAATTTTTAATTATTTTGTCGTATCGGATCTGAAAATTTGAAGTTAATTTATTAGAAAGGTTAAAATCATAAAAGCATATATAAGTTGCAAAAATGAACAAGAAGAAATATCATCAGTGCTATAATGAATGTGTATGTTAAGCGAAGATTGTTATTAAATCTTTGACAATATTTAAATATCATCCCAAAATAAAAATAAATTTTATAAAATTTCATCCATGTATTTATATAAATAATACTATAAACTATGTGTCCATACCAGAGTTGGGTATGTACTTGAAGAAATGTACTTGAAATTAGAATCAAATACTTTTTTTCTAGTATTTGTACTTTGTACTTAAGTACATTTGTGTAGTCGTATTTGTATTTGTACTTGGACGTCCTCGAAAACGAAGTATTTGTAATTTGTACTTAAAGTACAATTTTGTTGAAAGTACAAATTACATTTCAAGACCAAGTACAAATTAGTACAAATATATAAATATTTTCGCAAATAGTGAAATATATCTACCTATAAAAACAATTTGTAAAATCTCTAAAATACACAATAATAACAATTTTGTTAAAAACCGTGGGACAAGACGTTCAGATAATAATTTACAACCTGTTAAAAATATTTTTATGATGTTTCTATTGTTATGACATGCCGCTTTGACGTCTGTTGGGTTGGACAACAATTATTATCATACTGCTTACAAAAAAATGTATGTAAAAGTTGAATTATTTAGAAATGCTTCACCTAAAATTATATGGCAATCTTTAAGAATTAATTAAACAGTAAGTAATAATCACAAAATGAGAAATAGAACATAGTTTAATCATCCCTCAAGAATACATAGTAGTTCAAATTATTTTTTAAGCAATATTTAATTATTTGTTATATCGTACATATCTGGTACATACTATAAAATTATATGGCCTTCTCGAATAAATGGGTTATATAAGTAATGCAAAAAGAATTTTTCAAATCGGATTAGTATTTCTTGCGATTAGCGCTTTCCAACAACTTACCAGCTTTATTAGTAGCCCATAATAACTAAATTTGAAATTAATTTAAGAAGTATTTGTAAAAGTACTTATAAAAAGTACTTACAAGTACTTCTTAAATGTATTTGACCAAATTTGTACTTAAATACATTTTAAAGAGCAAGTACTTTGTACTTGTACTTAAGTAAATTTTTGTGGAATTACTTGTACTTTGTACTTAAGTATTTTTTGTATGTACTTACCCAACTCTGGTCCATACTACTTGTTCTTCTTATTTACGTTAGTAAATAAAAGTATCTATCTATACGTTATAGTTGTGTTCAGCAATATTTAAAAACTTTTCCAAAAAGGTAGAAACCTGTATCCAATATATTATCCAATATATTATCCAGATACCAATAAATCTGTATGTATAGGTATATTATAATAGTACTTATGAGAAATTTTACATGTCCAGGTTGATGTAAACAAAAAATATGACCAATATAATTACCAGAGCATAGAGAATACAAACATAAAATGACAATTCTTATAACGTATACATTAATATTTTAATAATTTGAATTGCTAATTATATTGACCGTGAGTATATAATTTTATTAAATTAAATAATTGCAAACGACATTAAAGCGCTATTGTAACTTAATGGTTGTTATTGTTCCGTATAACGAAAATATTTCGTTTGAAAAGTAAAAATTAGTAAAAATTTTTAACTTCGTTAATGGAATGAATGAATTTTATTTAGTTTATGATAATAATAATTCAGCTTTAGAAATATAAATTTTAAAAATTAATATAAATTTTTTATAGATGTAGGTACATAAAAATTTATAAAAATTAGAATGGTTAACATAACAAAATTTGTAGATTGCGGTTCCTAATATTATAATATCATAATTTTTCGCTTTAAGGTATTGAATTATGTTGTAAATTGATAGAACAAATTGTTCAACATGTTTTGTTGTATAAATTCAAGCAGTTGATTTTTTGGAGTTAAACGTAAGTACACTAACCGAATTGCGGATTGAAAATATAAATTGGAGTTGGAGGATTAATGCTCAGCGGTCGGTCTAACCAAAAGTTAATAAAGCTTCCATATAAGCTTCAATCTTCCTATAAACCAGCCTTACAGGTTAACAGGGGCTAAGGCATCATGTTATACTAGTTCATTGCAAAATGTTGAACATATTGTTAAAGATACAAGCGCAGAATGGGTCCTATTGATATTTAGCTTTGGGATCGAAAGAAGTTAGATCCACCATTGCAAAGTTGTAAAAGTATTGCTTTTGATTATATTGTTATTGAAATTGAACATATTTGAATGCCCATATCTGTTTATTTATTGCAAAATAAGTTTAAATTATTTTAATTTTCCCAAAGTCGACGTCACGTTATTTACGTTTATAGACTATGATGTGCATTGTGTGATTCTATTGTTTTGGACAAAATTATGTCTGGAAATTGGTGCTGTGTCATTCTGTTGTCTTCTTTTAAATTATTTTTATTTAACACTAATTAATAAAACTTTTTAATAATATTTTATTAAAGCAACATTTTATAAACTAATAATATTGTCGTACAGTTCGATTCGTAAATTATATACTACATTGATATGATGATCTAAGGATATGATTAATAAATTTGCTTAATAAATTAGGTAGCCACAAATTATAAAATTAATAAATAGGTTTTATATTATAAGGTTTTATAATTTAAATATTTATACCTTTTCTGCAAAATAAGTTTAGTCATTTAAGTATAGGTACTTTACGTAGAAACATATTATACCGACGATTAATGATGAAGTAAATTTTCATTGCGGATTGTAAAATAATAAAAATTGATTTTCTTAAACTACAAACAAGGAAGTTTAATGCTACCTATTACAAATAAACATAATATATAAAACTTTTTGGTAACCTACAAAAAATTAATAGGGATATAAATTATGTAATCTACCGAAAATGCAAATTAGTTCTCAAAATGTACCCACCTATACTTACTACCCTATGCTGTGTTAGACACCATTTTCAGTTTTCTTAATTTACTTATAAATATCGTTATTTAGTTGTTATTATTAACAAAATAAAAAATTAGAAAACAAGTTTTACAAGTATAATGGGTTTTTAATTACAACGATAAAGCTACAAGAATATAATATATAACATAGATTTAAGCAACCAAGTTTGGGAAGTTAACCTAAAGTGAGTGCCCAGCAGTTCACTTATGTATATGAATTTTGATGGTATGTAGTAGTACTCATGGGTACAAGTCTAATTATTAAAATTCAATATAATATTTATTTTTTAAGCTATAAAAAATAATTTAGTTTACGTTACCTAATGTTTATTTTTATTGATAAATTTTTTTCCAAACAGTTATAAAATTCATTATTGATTTAGGTGACTTCTGTCAATAAAAATTATAACTCTATATTAATTCGATTGCGTAGTTTGTAAACGATAATATAATATTAAGACATTTTAAAAATGTATAGAAATTAGTTTCATAGCATAAACGAAGAACAATCTGATTTATTGAAATTTCTTATAATTATTGGCCAATCTGGTAACTTTTAAGGGAAATTCGTATACTCACACTGTATTATAAATGTAGGTTTACTAATATTATTACAAATTGGAGCAAAAATACTTAGGGAATGTATTACTATTTTTATGACACATCAAAAATTTGTAGTAAAAATTTTAATTAGTCAGATGCTTAAAAGGTGATCCAAAAAAGTATTAATTAATAAAATATAGATTAAAGATAACATTTTTAGGAATTTTATCGTAGGGTTGTGGCAGACCAGGTAGGGTGGTCTAAGGGTTTCGAGTCAAGGTAATACCGGAAACTTCGACAACGTTCACTCTATCGTGGCGCCCGACAGGAAATGGAGTTGAGTCACTACACTCGTCGTATTCTGACTAGAATTTTGCATAATTTATTATATTATTAGGTAAAAATGATAATCCTATTATTGTATTTTTGTGATTACTGTATTAGGTAGTTATTGTGAATGTCGCATAAAATGCAATTAACGCAAGCATCTCAAATAGTTCTAGCGTGTTACCGATAAGTAGGACTACAGTTACTACAGTTACTAAACAATGTCAATATTTACATTTCAATAATTGATCACTTTATTGTTATTGCGAATGTGACCTGCAAAATTGATTATAAATTGTGTCTTCGGTTAAAATAAATACCAGAAGTATTTAACGTGACTCCGGAAGCTACAGATTCTTCCTTTAACAATACCAGATATATATATTTATTGAAGTGTAATGAGACGATAAACCCATTAATAGTACATCAAATCCACAATTGCATTATAATAGAAGTCTCTGCCACTTGTAATGACCCTGGCGCGTGTATATTGTGTACGAATCATTCATGGAATGAAACCAACATCCAAGGCTTTGTATAGCACCCCATGTTTACATTTAGTATCCATACTGAAATTCTAGTTGCCTATTAAAACTTAGGGTAAACGTTTGGTATTTGGTAATATTAACCTTATTTGTTAATTTTTTCTTTTTGTACAATGTATACAGATTAATTAATAAGCTATACCTGAAAATCCCAAGTCTTTATTTATTTAAAATTTTTATATTTTTGAATGGATAGTAAAAATATTTCATATAATGTGGTATTTACTTCAGGCCAAGACTTCCTAATAGTGTTTGAATGGTGTGGAACTCCAAATTTTACTTTATGGGATTTAGTTTCTAAAAAACTGAAAGGCTTAATTCAATATTCTATGCACAGAGAAAAATCGAAAACAGTGTGTAATAAAGTTAATAGATAATAATGTGAAAAAATTAGATATTTCATATAGGAAAGAGAATTCGGGAGCCTTCGTTCATCCGAGTAACCACATCTACATTAAGACTAGGATTCTCACCCGCTGAGTAAATGGGGTCTTTTTGAGTGAGGCGCAAGGCCGAGCAATCTAATATAAAAATACACTAAATATTGGCATGCAACATATCAGTTACTTTAATATCCTTTATTAAATCGAATTTACTTATCCATGAATGCTTTACAATATAACAGAACTTATATTATAAAATTGAACATGGCGGTACGCCTTCTTGCACAAGTTACACTTTAATCAATTTGCATGTAATCGAACAATAACCACCATGGGAGTCATTGAATGAGTCATCTCCTTCAAATTAAAAAAAGGTTAACTTTGTTTTTGATACAAAACGAAGGCCATGGCGTAAAATAGTTTTTCCCCGCTGTGAACTGGAGCTACATACACCTACCTATATATTACATTATTTATAAAGAGGTTGCCCACAGCCCAGTCGAGAAAACCATTGATTTGAAAGTTCTAAATATGCTAGGTACATATTATACTGCGGTGACAATACATACTATATAATATTGTAGTTGTTATAAAAATATGGGAGTAATTTTACTAAATAATGTTAGTTATGCAAATTACATCTTAAGTGCTAAGTTGAATTATTGGCATTGAGTTTTTTATACAGTGTTTTCAGATGTTGATATGCAAAATTTTTTGAGGACTTGAAATTTAAATAATTTTGATGATTCATATTATATACATAACATAAATATTCGACGTTATAACGGTGACTATTGCGTGTATGTAAAAAACGGGGTTACTTTTAATAACCCTAATTTAATTATTACTTATAAGCATTCATAAGAGCGACAACTAGCTTGATATTTTAAGTATAAATTATTACACTAATTAATGTATTATTAACGAAAATTTTAGGAGCATTTTAATAATGTAAAGCATCATTTATATTATATAAAAAAATAAATCAAAATTCGCTTATTACAAAAGTTGTGATTACTGCCCAATTTCAATAATTTCATTTAATCTAAATTTAAAATGTACTTATTTATTATAAAACTAAATTTGAGTAAAAATGCAATAAAAATCACCAGTTTTAACTTATTTCGCCAATTAAATTTAATTATTAAAGAGGACCTTAGATGTATAATTTTTATTTTAAACTAGCAGCAGTATATTCTATAGTTAGCAGTTTGATAGTAATAAGTGGACATAATAATTATTATAGTCACTCAAATTAAAATTAAATATTTTTTATTTGTTTCTCGACTAATCACAAGCTATTCGTTATGCTTTTGATAAACGAATAAATTACAACAAACTAATTTATAGATTGTATCCAAATATCAATGAATTTTTCCAGGTAATTATTGTATACTGCTTTATAAAAAACAAGGAGCGACGTTAACTGTCAAGTCTTAGATTTGACGGACGAATGGAGCGAATCCGACAATATACTGTTACAGAAAATCCACAGAAAGTCATATTTTCCCGGAATAAAATATTGAACAAATAACTTTAAAATTATACAAATTGTAAATATATCACAAACATGTATCTACTATAAGCTTTATGTTATTAGTAAACAACGATAAATAATTTTTGGAACTTTTGTTGTATTTCCGCAAGGCTGAGTTGAAGTATTCCTAAAGGGATTC
Source organism: Cantharis lateralis (assembly GCA_963170105.1). Taxonomy (NCBI): domain Eukaryota; kingdom Metazoa; phylum Arthropoda; class Insecta; order Coleoptera; family Cantharidae; genus Cantharis; species Cantharis lateralis. Next base: position 21,398,431 of record OY720629.1, read on the forward strand.
AAGTTCCAGTTAAACCAAATAATTACCAGTCAATTCTCCTGACTGCAGTTGAGTTGTTGTCTTGTAAGAATTGTAGAAATTTTATAAATTTTTATTTCAAATTATCAACTCTACCAAAAGATGCAGTTTATGTGTGAAGTAACATGCAAATAAATAGTGACCTAGGTTAGGAATTTTAATTACTTACATGCTAATATTACCACCAATCGAAATCTAAATAACGAAGAAAAATTTATCAGAGTTTTATGAATAAACAAATTTATGAGAACTGGAAGTAACAGAAGACTTGCTTACAGTGCGTAAACAACGATTGTACAGCCAAAACGAAAAAACTCCTAAGTTCTTCGTTCTAATCTTTTTCGATAAAAAAAAGACACGGAATAAGAAATATATATACGAGATTGAAGACTAGTGAGATGGACAATATTCGGAATAAGATAGTGAAGAGATCATGTCAAAGTAAAGATCTTGTCAAAATATTGACGGAAAATCGACAATCCATGGCATCATTCTTGATACCATGGCAAGCTACCTCTGTTGGGAAATACAGAACGTAGTCTTAGAATAAGGGAAAGAAGAAAAAGTAGATATGTAATTTAGATGTACGCTCTTGATTACCGAAAGTGTCACACGGGTTCTCGTCGACGAGTTGATCTTTCGCGTGAGTTGTAGAGAAATAATATGAGTATTAATTTTTAAACTAAAATTAATAAGAATTTGATCTACTTTTCAATAAAACATTATTAAACATTATACGAGCAGCTTACAGTTTTGGTACATAAATAACTATTACTTAATACATTTATTTTATCTTATTACAATGATTAAATTATGAATATGACTATATTACGTACCAGTAGTAATGTTTACATATATATTTTTAAAGTAATTTATTATAATATTATTGTGTTCAATAATAATACATTTTTCTCGATTAATGTATATTTTATACAAATAGATTTGAAACAAAATAAATAGAAGCAGATTTTATACAACCCTTTGATATTACTTTTACATAAATCCTTTCTCTTAATTGATTTAGAGAATATATTGCTTTATTGCAAAGCTGCTTAGAAAGATATATTTACCAATCACCACTAGCATTTATATTACATTTTGGATGGCGAATTTATCTAAACTAATAGCTAGCATGAAATAATGAATTGAAATATTACTAGCACGTGATTTTTCAAATCAATTCGAACTATAGTTACTTTATTCTGAGAAACTAAATGATTAGTAATTATTCTATTATTCATTGTATTCCATTATACACATATAAAATTATATTAGCGCAGATTCATATTATAACTGCTAGATATATTTCTTTACAAATAAAAGAACGCTATCATAGTTTCGGCAACAAAAAGAATTCTATTTGTAAAATAAAATTTCTTTCAAAGATTAGAAGGGCTGACTAATAAACTGCCCCAACAAGAGCAAACAGCTCGAGATATATGGACATTGAAATGGAGAATATAGAGCCGCGAGGAAGCCGGGCGTGATGGGAAAGAACAGCTGGACAGCTCCAGGTGAAAATAATGAAATCAACGAGCCGAAACAATAGACCACTTTGTCTACCTTCGAAATTTGCTCGTGATCTCATATGCGCATTAGCTGCCTAATTACCCGATTTACCTTTAATATCTGTACATATTTGTATTTGAAAAAAATCAAAAATATTTTATAATTACTTGTGCAAATATAAATATCGGGTAATCATTAAACATTTAATCAGACATAAGTTAGAAAATTATGTAATTTAACTATTATTATTAATTATTATGTAATAGATAATGCATAATTAAAATACAATTGATTACCGTTTATTTATTGTTGTAGTATTTAACAAATTTAACTTTTTAAGTAATGTAAGAATATTCTTTCGAGTTTGGAGAATTAACCTAAATAGAATAATTATTAAAGTTGAACTAACGAACGCATGATTTAAAATATAATACATGGTACATATTATTTATAATATTATATTAAAATTTAAAATACCTAACAGTGTGATACAAGACATATTTTGAATATTTTGTTTTGAAATTTTTCGAAAAAACATAAAGAAGCATTTTCTGAAATTAAAACATTGAAATGTTACATTTTTAAAATTTTGCAAAAATAATGTAGTCAAAAATGTTGTTTATTGCATAATTAACACTTATACAATTTTTACTGACAGATTGGCATCTCCAAGTAAATTTCAACAAATTGAATTATAATTACAGTGTACAAACATAAGGTTGGATTACTAAGGTGGGAATATTGGAGAGTAACATTATGTTCAAGGAAATATACAAGAAATTTTTAAAAAACGTTCAATTAATATGTCTCGATTAAATTTCTGTGTAAGCACTTAAATAAAGTAACATCCAGTGGTAACATCTAATTATTTACAACTTGTATAGTTTATGTTGAAATTATATTTAAACTAAAATAATATAAATAGGTACCAGTATATCGCATTAGAAGCGATTTACTGTTTTTTAAAATCATAGAAATTAATATTTTTATATTATGTAGATGTGTCGTATTGTTATAGTTATGCTTTTCGCTAGAAATTAAATATTTCTACGAAAAACAAATATTAAAAATAAATCTTTATAGGATTTTGAATTTATTTGCAAATATATTATAAAATATGTCTAAGTTATAATTACGGTTGTCTTTGTAGAGATAAATGACCGGTGCCCCAATCAGAGACGGGGTCCGGGGTTGTGACGGGCAGCTGCCAAAGCGCTCCGGACGTCAGTTGGCCGATTAATGCGCCTTAGCCCCCTGTTCTAAAAAAACCACTACACCATGTCAGTGTGGCCTTATACGTAAATGATATACATGTAATTAGCTAATTATTATGGTCTGTGGCTATGCCTCGGGGGTAAAACATTCATACAAAACCTTGCATATAATTACAGTTTTATCTAATTTCATCCCATCGCCGACATGTGTTTCCAAACATTGCATTGTAAGAATTGCACAATGTTAACTTTTGTTTAAAAGTAAAAATTACTAAATTAGAACGTAGAAAAATGTTAGCTAGCACTTTAATATTATAATTATATATATGTAGGTAGGTATATATTATACAATATTTTTTGTATGAGAAAGCTCATAATGTCATTAAAATATAGATTAAATATTGTAAGATAAAAAGTAAATTATCATTAACCAAGTAAGACTTACAATATCAAATAATATTTGATTTAATATACATAATAAGTATAATAAATTTGAATGCAAAAATGTTTGCAAATCTTAAAGTCAATTTCAGTGTTTTTTTTACCAAGTAGATTAGGTAATTAATTTTATTATTTTTAACTTTACTAGAGAATCTTCCGTAATTTCATTATAGGCAATACATCAATTCAAAATTTAAGATTTTGATTATATTACGGTATAGGTAACACTTAATGATGGTTATAATATAAAATGATTAGCGGTGATATAGTTACGGTGTACCTAAGAAATAATTACCTTGATATAGTAATGATATTTTATGCAATGTTATATAGGTAGTAGAAATCAAGATATAATTACAACAAAAATAAAAATTTAGTATGAAATAATTCGTGTACAAACTATTTGAAAGGTTTTCTAAAATTTGATATAACAAAAAAAGTCAATGAACATGGAAAATTTTGGTTTCAGGTAAAAAATAATACGTGCTTTTCAAATCGAAAAAAAAAGTTTGTAATACTTGATTTGGCAAAAATGTATTAAAGGAAAAAGTGTTTAATAAATAATGCATTAATTCACAACTAATTCAAGCAGGTCAAAGCATCTATACGCTATCGTATACACCACAAACCAATAATTAGGTTTCGGTTGATGCCCTAATGGATCAAATTTTAAACTAACGTCAACTTAACAACAAATGGAATAATAATATATCGCATTGCAATCACTGGAGTCACGCTAAACTATATGTAAAACATACAGGTTTTAAACATTTTCAGTATTGATGAGCAGAAAGAATAACTAAAAGTTTAAGAAAATGGGAAATTTCCCATTAAAAATTATATATCAGGAACCAAATGAAGAGTGCACGGGAATAACGATCAGGGTCCATTTGTCTCAAAAAAAAAACTGTTGCAGCCATCTTTTAGCAAATACTTATGTTGGTAAGGATGTGTGTGTTTGTAAATCTTAAACTCAATTTAAGCAAAAACTTGACTTTCATCGTTCAGATGTGAATGATACAGTATCACAGCAGTATTTATCCAGCAAAACCAGGATTTCAACTGCAATTTCCCGTTTCTTTAATCGGCCCAGGTACGCTTTTTACCATGATAATAATCATTGTTAAAAAAAAAATGGTTAATTATTATATTAGGTATTTTATATTAGGTATTTTTAGGTATTCTTAAAATTTGAAGATGAGCTATACCATTTTCCAAATAGTTATACTCTATTGCGAATTTTTCACGCCATTTTAATATATGAAACTCTTTACTGTTGAAATTCTAAAATGTAATGAAAATTCAGATTCTAATTTACAACATTTCATTATAAATGATTTATTTAAACACAAAATTTAAACTTTATAAATAAATTGTAGAAAAATTTTACCACTTAAATATTATTTTATTTTATTAAAAAATGTTAAAATTAGATATTTCAACAAAGAAGCAATGTAAATAAAGTCAAATTCTAAAATTTCAACAAAATGCAATTTTTAAACTAAAAACCAATTATTTCAGAGCAAATTAATTGTATATTATTTATTAACTATCAATTTTACTAATTAATTCTTACGTTAAACTGGAAATTAATATTTGAAATGTTTTCAAAAAAACCGGTACAGGCGCTGATCCAAGGGGGAGGGGCAAAGAGGGTGCGTGCCCCCGCCAAATCCCTGAGAAAAATCTTTTTTCATAATCTTCAAAAACAATATTATTTAGTTGATTTCGATTAATAGATACCTAATCATTTTTAAATCTGACTTTGCGCCCCCTCCCCGGTGAAAAAATCTAGATCCACTCCTGCACTGGTAGCAATTTTGGATTATTTCTTTAATACAATGGTTACTTCCTAGTGTATGCAATAGATAGGTAGACCACAGATGTTATATTTGATTCTCTAAATTTCAGTTCCATTGAAACGAATTTAATAAGTAATTTCAAAATTTGTAATTATCAAAATTTATTCAAATTGTCCAGTTACTATAAGATTCTTCCAAAATTTTCCATTTTTTTCCAATTTCATCTTGAAGTTTTCTCGCACGTGTAGGTGTTTTAAAATTATCTTTATTTCAGTAATCCTCTGTAAGTTTTATTACTAAAACAACATAGTTTATTAATATATACCATCAATACGAATTAATTAATGGTCAACCAACACAATTTTTCTGAGTCGAAATTTAATATTATCCATCTAACCCAGGGCTTCTTAAACTTTTTTCATTTACGACCCCATTTATGATTGCGAGTTTCCTAGCGACCCCATATAAATATAACAGAAAGATAAATAAGTATTTTTTGATGATTTATTTGTTTGAAACATGTTTTGAAACATAAACTCGCGACCCCATTTGGGGTCGCGACCCATAGTTTAAGAAGGCCTGATCTAACCGAATCCTGAATGGTCAACGTCGTGTCGCTCCCCATTTCCTTACCCAAACAGCGTTCTGCTGAAATTCTCCATTACCAGTAAATTCAAAATTTACACCATAAAAAATGATATCTGATAAGCGTTCTCTTTTGATATAAATCACTGCAGTTGTTTTATTAACTTTTAACATCGACAAAACATTATTATTTGAGCATATCAAGTTTCTATTGATCCCTAATTTAAAAGATTACCAAAAGAATGTTTGAATTCAATGAAAACCACGTAACTTAACTTAGTAATTATATGGTTTTTAAATCAAACATCCAGCTCCTGCTTTTAGAAGGTAAATCTGTCACCTTGCTTTAAAATTGTAAAAATTACAAGAAAATCGTGGTTTATCAATGAGATTTGTATCAACTTACTACCAAATTGTAAATTTTTGGGAATATAAATATAAACCGTACGGTACAATTGAAAAACCTAATAAGTTAATTACGTGTAGATACTAATTCCAACTAATTCTATAATATATAGCATATATACTAATATTAAAACTAGAAGATTTATAAAATTTATGATCAATTGAATTTAAAATTAAATTCTTTTTAATATGAGATTTAAAGAATATGTATTACTGCATTAAAATGTTTACTATTCATTGCGTGACTGCGCTAATACCTCTAATGCTGTACATTGACGAGATAATTTTGTTTAATTTTCAACAGTTAACTGATAGGTTGCATGTAGATTAAAATTACAATTGACTATCAACAAAGAATTTGCAATGTTTATGTTAACGTATTTAACAAAAATATTATGTACCTATTTAATATAATAAAACAAAGTAGACTTTCAGTATGTCGTATTACATAATTTTATTGTTACCGTATTAGTTCCCCAGTTATTTTCTGGAGAAAAAATCGAAAACATGTTGACAAACTGTTAGTTTGCTTAAATGCATTTCATTACCATTTCGTTACCGGTAGTTATTTTCATAATTTAAAATAAAAAAAATTAATTAAGTACCTATATACTATACCAACGTATTTAATATATTATACGAGTAGATATGTGTATGCATATTATTAGACAATCAGAGCGAAGGTAAAACCTATTGATATACTAATAATAGAAATTAATCGATAAAATTATTAGTGATAATAATTAAGGAAAATTAGTAGGTAGAGATATGTCTTAATTTAAAGAAATAATAAAAACAATGTGTCAATTATAGCGTTTCAATACATACCAATATTTACGTACAATAAGTTATGCAATACTATAGTAAGGTTCAAAACAGAATATTAATGGGGGTCTCGCGTGTGTCTTGTTCAACGCCCGTACCGAGGTTTATCCCGTGACCGTACATTTAACACTTTTTTTTGATAAAAACATAATATTGAATGTGTGGATTGAATATGTGGATTAATAGTCGCAATTAAATGTTAAACCAAAAAAATGTCAATTTTATTAAACTTATATAATATTAGTTTTTGTTCTTTCGTTACCTAATTAATCGTAGTAAATTAAAAAATATTCATTATTATTACGTATAAACATTTTGAAATTTCCTATTGTGTATTGCCCAAAGTGCACAGTTCAAAAATGAGGAAGTAAAATAATATTAACCATTAGATACATCATTATTTTAGTTTTTAATTATTTTAATTTAGACTGTATGACAATATTGTAAAAAAAGTAACAGAAAGGTAATGAATACATGTCAACACTAAAATTCGTATAACTATACCACACCTCTATTAATTACACTAATGGATACCCACTTTTTGTAATAGTGTATTGTTAAACCTTATCTTTTTTTAAATCGCACAACTAAAACAATTTTTTGACAAATTTTGAAAACTACAGACCGGTAAAATATAATACTAAAGCTACTACATACCTACATAATTTAAAAAATAAATTAAAAACTTGATTAATCATTAAGTTAATGATTTTAACCTTCATAATTTATTAGTCTCAAATCGGTACATATAAAATAATAGTCGCTATATCAAATAGCGAAATATTAAATTCAAAATTATTCTAATGATATGAAACGATATGACATTATAATTTATACGAATACTTATTATTTGAAAAATTCAGTTGTTGAAATTATTTTTATTGAATTTTTTCTCTTTTTCAATTTGTAGTTAAAACAAACAAAACTTTTTCTCGTTTCAAATGTAATTTATTTTTCGATTGACATTTTTTTTATCGTGTTTGGTTTTTGAGCTGTAATATTATCATAAATTTAACAAAATAATGTCAATAGCAGACAACAATGATAACTTAAAAATAAATAAGGCTGATGTTGAATTTCCTGAGAAAATCACTCTAAAGGTTGTAACACATTTGTTCCAAACTTTACTAACTCACTGTATGTACGACGGTGATGCAAAAAACGTTCTAATTTTGAAAGCGTTGATAATGAAAAATAAATAATTTTCTTTAACCCTTTTTTTGGTCCACATTGTTAACAATTTTTTTTTTATATGATTCTTTCAAGTTATTTTATATAAAAATTGAATTTATTAAAACTTTGTAGTGATCTAGCCGTACCGAAAATATCAACAATTAAACTAGAAAGCAACACCGAATTGACATAAATATAAACATTTCGAAATTTCAAAATATATTTTAGATTTTATCAAAATTTGTTTTACTATTGAAATAAAATACCATAATTTAATAACAAACCTTGAAAGTAACTCTTGGTGCGCAGGTAACTGACAGATAACCGCAGGATAGAAAGGCGATCTAATTTAGACAAGATATTTTGTTCGAAGGGTAGCAGACTTGCCAAGTTGTCTAATTCAGCATTTAAACGTTCACGATGTCGTTTGCTAGGGTTACTTTTTGTTACTCCGTCTTTTGGTGTTGGTTTTAGACTGAAACAATAAAAACCCTAATTAGGTAATTTAGAAAAGGATGCAATAAACATAATGTAATTATTCTCTAAAGTGTTTTGGGATAAAACATTTCATATTAAGGAAATATTATATAAAACACGGTGATTAACTTCAGTGAAGTTAAACAATAGCCACCAAAATAATAACAATAATTAAAATGCACATCTATTGTGTGAAATAGATGAATGAATTTATAAAATTATTAAAATACAGTATTAACATGACGATGAAATTATATTTGCTAAATCAAAGTACTTTTACACATAGTAGATACATTAGGGGTATTCACAGTTCGTTGTATTTAGTCTAGTATTTTTACAATGGTGTATAGTTACGAGATTGTTTTACTTTTTTCTCATTTTTTATGTAAGTTAGAGAGAGATATTATATTGTTATATTTACTAGAGTGTAGAAATACAGCAGTAAACTCTCGATATAGAAGAACGCACGGGAATGTAAACATTACACTGTTTCGCGGTTTTCTTCTATTTCGAGAGGTAACAGATATGCCTGCAAATAAGCAGCCGCACTGATATATAATTAAATGCAAGAATATTATTGTGCAACTTGCAGATTCGGCGTCGACTGAAATATAAACGCCTAGATTGTAAAAGATACGTTGTTTATATAATAAGTCTGGAGCGATACATTTCTACATGCTACAATAACGGTGGTCACGTGATACGGATGCTACTGTTTCGAGTAACACTGTTTCGAGAGTTTACTGTACAACGAAATATACAAGGGAGTGTAAATACCTTAATTGTATAATAATAATTACGAATAAAAAGAAGTTGTCATTAAAAAAAATGTTTTTGCAAAGACAAATTTTTTAAAAAATTTGGCTTTTAAATGGTTATTTAAAAATTGGATGGAAGATACAATTGAAGTTTGTATATCTTTTAGTTAATAACATAAATATTATATAATTTTATCATAATTATTAAATTATACGATTCTTGAAAAATTTTGTTTTAAATCTTCTTCGATCTTTTGAAAAAGAATCACAAGCAAGACAAAAAAGTACATTGGCTTTGAATAAAACAAGTTTACTATATCTTAAAATGTAAAAATAAATTTATTATTAAATAATAATAGATTGCTGTTTCCAACCCAAAAACAAACAATTTATTATTTACGAAAAATGGACGAAAACACCAAAAGTATCTATACTAGGTACTGTTTACTGCGTACGACGGGCAGCGATCGAGTATTAGGTACCTCAGAAGGGTACAATAGAAGCTAGTATGAAGGCTGATACTTAGCAGGGCTAATAAAAAATAGAATCAAGTAACTGGAAGCAGAGGAAATTTGGTTTCGTACCTGTAAAGACGAAATTTATTTAAAATTTATCCATTGTAAGAAAAAGTGCAAGACAGGTCATGTGATTTGTAATTGCCTAGAATAAAGAAACCTGCAAATATCGACCAAAATACGTAATTGAACTTGATGACGATATGAGAAACGACCAGCAAGCGAAATCATATCTTGTAGGTTATGACTGTACTAGCAGTATGGTGTAAACTTTACGGACGGTGTAGGCTTTACACTGTGAAGCCGACATTGGGAAACGAAAGACCGCGGTTTAAATCCTGATACACCGCTGTGATCTAAAGATCTCGCTAAAAGCTCTTAAAGAAGAAAAATAACAATCGATAAACAGCAAAGCAGAAGAACTCTCATAAAAAAATATTCCTGAACTTACAAAGAACCTACAAATTCCAAACTTTTTATACTGATAACTTGCGAGAACAAACAAACCAATTGAATAATGATAGGAAATTATTAGTTTTATCTTAAAATATTGGAGTGATGTAACATAATTTTAAGCTAAGTAGGATGAATGTTAAAATTTAGAAAACAATATTTTTCTCTCTCCATAATTCACTTGCTGGATTTCTTCTTGTGTTGATATTTGTTTTGTTAGAAATTAACACACTATGTATAAATTATTAGCAAGTTAAAAGTATTAATAAAACTATAATTTCTGCAATATCTCAAATAAAACGATTTGGCAAAACTGCAAATAATTAAAAAATAATACTACTTGAAAGATACTCCAATATGTGGTTAAAATAACGATAATGTAGTTTATTAAATCTAACCTTCTAATTTGTTTGAAACTTATTAACCTTTCTTACTTTTTTATTTTAAAATTAAAATTAAATGAGCCTGTCCTTCTTTTAAAGAATATTAGATCAAGTTTGATTGATTAGTTTATGAAGTAGCACCACTAGTCAACAAAAAGTTGTAAAAAATTAATTTTGTATGACCTTAAAATTAAAAGTAAAATTTAATGCTGTTATGAACCTATGCTTTTAAATTAGTTAATAATTATTTAAGACGACAATTAAAGATAAATTACATTTTAATAATTGTTAAGGGGCCGTCCATTAATTACGTAAGGGTTCAGAGGGAGGGAGGTATCGGAAATCTTACCGACCCTTACGTGGGGAGGAGGGGGTCTGACGTATTCCTTACATAAGATATACATAAGTTAGTATAATGAAGGGACGCATCCAAGATATTCTTCAGGGTAAGTGCCAATGGAAAATGTGTTTGGATTAGCTTCTTTTTTTGGTATTTCACTTACATTTACAAAATATTATTTTAAATAATAATCTTTACGTAAGATATAGGGGCGTTGTCACAATCTTACATACCCTTACAAGGGGGGGGGGCGTCAAAACCGTCCTTACGTAATTAATTGACGGCCCCTAACTAGTATAATACTATGAATTTTATTTAACTATAAAATATCAAATTTTAAGTAGGTAAGACTTCCGGGTTTTGTTTTATATTAATTTATCTACATAAGGTTTGTTCGTTTGTCATGTACTAAGCTACACCGAAAAAGTTAGTGTTGCGTAGTTCGAACTACAAAGTGGAGGTGGTGTTACCTGGTGTAGAAACACCTACGGATAACAAACGAACGATTTTTTGAAATTTCAAAGTGCAATTTTAGATTGACAGGTTAGTAACGTATGTGATCAGTAAGATTTTCGTTATCTATAATAAACATAAGTAACTCAGAAGATGAATCCAGTATCTTTCGTTAAAAGCACTTATTTACAAAAAGATTGCTGTCGATATCATCGTCCATAAAATTTGCAATACCTTTTTCTTTCCAGCAATTGATTGACAATAGTATTTTTTTGGTTATGTATTCCTACACCACTTTTTAGTACACTAGCTACACCGGCAAAAAGACGGTGTAGGTTGGTGTGACACTTTCGGTGCCGGTGTACCCGCCACTGGACAAACAAACACGATTGGTATTCTTACACCTTGACAAACGAACGCCATTTTTGACACTAATTTCTCGGTGTAGCTTAGTGCATGACAAACGAACAAACCTAATGTTTCGTGAAAAATCGTTGTTCAATAGAAATTTCTCGGCAATTTAATGAAGACTTTTTTTTATGCGTAATTTAAAACGTTGTACCCCAATCGTGAAAACAGGTTATTATTAAACTCATAAACTTTGCACAGCTCATGCTTAAATCTGTTTACTCAATGAGTAATTTTCTTTTTTCAAACTTGTAGAGTAAAATATTGTTTATTACATTGGTTTTATTCTTTCAGGTTTTAAACAGGTAAAATTAAGATAAATTTCAATGGTTGAAAATAAAAAATTTAATAAAGGGAGTTATAATATTACATACTTTTATGTAGACATGAGCGGATTAATCAGTTATTATACAAAATGTAAGAAGAATACAGGCAGTAAGCATAATTTTATTGTTCAATATTAACTTTGTCGTCTCATTTGCCCCACATGTGCCAAAGCTGAACCAATTCTTGAAACACTTTCCATGTGAGATTTTTGGTAGTCTTGAGTTTGTTAAAAATTTTTTTATGATATTGATTTAAAACCAAGTCCACGAAGTGGCATTTTCACTCTGGAGAAAAGAAATAAGTTACAAGAGGTTCTTATGTTATAAGTTGGTATCTTTATTTTTTGAATTTATTATTGTTAGTTGTAAGGGAAACTCTATCAAAAACAATAATTTCATTTAGCCGTAATTTTTGGAGAAATTCAGCGTCTTGGAAAGAGTCTAAAAACAACCCATTTCGTGTGCAAAAGTTTCAATTTACCGTTAATTTTTCTTCTCTAATTCTGTGATCTGATCGACATGACATAATATGAATTTAGGCGATGTTAATGGTCAACAAGATCAAGGTTCATCTTCTATATATTCTGTATATATTCTGACATATATTCTGACATATATTCTGTATAAGTCCTAGTAACAAGATAATCCCAGTAGCATTCAAAACTAAATGTAAAGCTCCATTGTTATTAACTAGGAAATTGGACGGCCTATTAATATCCTAGTGTTTGAATGGTATGGAGCTCGTTTCCTCAGCTTGTGTGATCTGAACCGCCATAACCTCCCAATTTGTTTAGGTTGGTGACTCTGTCATATCTGAAATTGCTTTATTATTGAGCGGAAAGACGTTTCTAAAGAATGGTTGATGAAAACGCTTAAATTGATCATAAAATTGCGAATATCATGGTTATGGGTATATGTAATGGGTATTCATAAGCATGTACCTACGTATGTTTGTATAACATCCAAAAACGTAGCTTGCACGAAATATTATTTTGATTGTTTTTACATATAGGTACCCAAGTCGGACTGATGTTAATTTAGTTTGTTTATTACGCAATTTTATTTAATTTTACCTTTGTTTTAAAAAGAATAATATAAATCAGTAAAATACGATTTTGAAAAGTGATAGTTGAAGTGTATAACTTTTACCTAGATATGATATTAATTTAATATTAATTCCGGAATTTAATGTACTTTTTTGCTTAATGATAGGGCGTGACCTGTTAATCATTAATGTTGCCAGAGGTAGTTGACAGCTGGTGATCAACTTCTAATGTGACTTAGATATGTCGTCATTTTTTGGTACATGGGTATAATATTTTATATCATTAAAATAAATGATGATAAAAAAAACACAAAGAAATAGATATCTAGTAAATAAAAATTTCTGTTTCCTCCTCGGTTTTAATGTATCACTTCAAAATAAATTAAAATAAAATCAATATAGATACCTACCTATTACAATAAATGAGAAATATTTTGATATTCTTCTCTTAAAAATACCAAATATGTGATTTGCGTCATTTCGATTTGATATTGCGTTCTAAGCTATATTTATCCATCCATCTCTTTGTAGCTAAGCTTTATTGGTTAAATTTTTTAAACATCTAAATAAAAATGGCAACCAATCGAATTCTAATCAATAACTCACACAATCAACAGTAATTTAATATTAGTATCAGGAATTACTATCAGTGTCATCAAGAACTAATACTCTTCTGCAGCGCTCTTTGTACTTAAGTAATTTATAAAAAGTTTATGACGATCACAGAACATATCTCGTAACTTACTATGGTATCTTTTGGAAATAGTATTATATTATGAAATATGATTCAATATCAGTTTGTTGTTTCCCCGCAACATAACCCCACCAAATTGAAGCTCTAGTGTATTATAAAAAAGTAATCAATGTGGATTAAAGCTAGTGCGTACCTACCTAGGTAGGTTTCAACCCCAGGATACATACTATCCTGGATAGAATTGCATGTATATTCTGGAAATAGTGTTTAAAGTTTTGACGTTCTAAGAAAATGCCGGTTGTTTATAAAATAATTTAATGTCTCAAAATTTGAAGCCAACGGTGTGGTATAAGGCTTAAATCGACATGCTACGAAGCGCGAGACCGCGGTTCGATGCTAGGTCGCGCCGAATACACTGTTGTGATCTATAGCCTAATTTTCACTTTGCATCTAGCGTGGTTAGCACCCTACTAAAGTGTATGCAAGTGCTCAGGGAACCAAGAGTGCCAAGTGTAACTTTGGTACACTGCTTGGTAATAACAGAACGTAGTCCTAAACTAGGAAACTAGAAAGGTAGAAGAAGAAAGGATTTGAAAAAGAGACAGTGCCTAGTGCCTAGTTTCCTATACAAGGAGAGTCTAATTTTTTTATGATGATCTAGGTGCTTTGGAGGGCATAGAAAGCCGGCGGCCCCTCTGGATTGATGATTTGCTTTCGTCAACAATAAAACCCAGGGCTACGAGCATATTCAAGACAAGTTTAGCATGCTACCTCGGATGTAAAATAATTAATATATTGTAGTTCAGTTCTAAATTTCGTCGGAGGTGAGACTCTCAGGACTAAGTTCAACCGTTGCGGTGCCAGAAAGTTGTAGAACCTTTCCTTTCAAATTAAACAGACAAATCATAAATCGCAACGTAAAATTTCCATACAAAATTACGAGTAAAAATACGCTTATCAGCTGCGGTCGGCCAGGTGCTCGCCGCAAATGCCAGTATGGCGTCTCCGCGTTCCAATTTAATGAAGATTTGGTTTCGCTTACCCAAAGGACTCTATGTATTTGCAAATAAAACACTCTTCTACAGAATTTTTATTTAATAACAGCCGACTAGTTTCGTGCACTAACCGTGGACATCATCAGAGTCAAAGCTTATGTCAAATTTTGGAATATGAAATCGTGGTTTTATATAACATCTCTATCGACTTTTGTATACTTCTGTTATTGACTTAATGAATCAAATCAATTAAAAACATTTAAAACAAAATCAACACCTTTAAACCTTAATTTTGTGTCGTTTGCATTTTTAAAACTATTCTATTAAAAATTTAACAATTTTCAAAATTAACAAAAACAAAAATACCAATTTGTTTCACCACAATATGTTCATAGCACTAATAGTGGTTTCCGAACACCACGGAAGTTAGTGAAAACACAGGTCCCGAATCTAACGTTAACGAAGATTTATAAGAAGATCTTTGTTTCCTTATCTACAGGGTATCCAAAAAGTTTGTTTAGCGCTTTACCACATATTGCTGAAATCAAAGTAAGATGATTGAACTAACCTTACTTATAATAATAAATTTAGTTTTCTTATATATTAGAACTACATTTGGATAGGATGATAGGAATATTATAAAGATTCCCCAAAAGCGTCTGATTTAAAATAATAAAGGACTAGGAGATAGGCTGGTTGTTTTGATTATTCGAAAGATTATTTGAAGTCGCCGCGCGGGGATATGGTCCCGTTTAGATTCAATTTAAATTTAATTTTTCTGTAATTATCAAATTTCACTTTAATTCTTCTCAAATCGAATTTGCAATTAAACAAAGTTACAATAATAGGACCTTGATTAATTTCGTTTGTTTGTTTGTTTTATATCTATTTCTTCGTTGAACTGTACATTAATAAAAACTTTATCAACGACTACTTGAGCAATATAATACAAAATTCCAAAATTCCGGGCACACGCCATATCAAATTTTGGTCTAAAACTGTGATTTCATATGCTACTCCATCATTGGAACTTAACTGCGTCAAAAAATTTCATACTTCATTTAACTGAGATAAAATGCCTAGATTGATCGCGGGCATTATTTTGCATCTTTGTTTTTCGTAAGTTAAACGATATAAGAAAATGATATAATTTGCTATTTCTAAGTTAAGAAATCAATAACGCAGGGCTTTTCTTTCGTAGTTATGATAATAGTATTATAGTTAATACACGACAGTTAGGTCAAAATATCATGAAATTTCTTAAACAAAGTATAGCGCTAAAAATTGGTGAAAACTATACTTTAAGATCCACGTTATGGAAAATATGGGGTGCTGCAGCTCTGGCGGATGATATGAAACCGCCATTGTGGAAATATAAATACAACCTGATGTTTTTCTATGAAAATAAAATATTTTTACAGTTCTGCCGAATATAAATAAAAACCATTTTGAAAATATCATTGATAACTTATAAGATGAGAGGTGTCTTGTAAATAGAGATCCAAGATCGCCGATATTTTCAAAAAATAATTTCAGGCGAGTTTCTGACAAACTTATTGATTTTACAAAAGAAGCCCTAACACCACATTCTTTTAAGTGTTAGCTTTATGACTACACCGTGTTTTTAACTCAAACAACTTAAAATGCTATATGTATCTACATACTACTATTATTCGACAGAATGATTTTAATAGATAAAAGTGCATTTATAGTTTCTCAAATAATCTAAACAATCAATATAAGATTATTTTATAATCTTGATCACATTATAAGGTGCTATAAAAAAATTAACATACAAAATAAACGTCAACTTTATAATCACCCTATATAATTACAAATTATAATCTAGTTAGGTAAATAAATTTACATAAGTAATTTATTTAAATCACAACTAGTAATAATACATCATGCTATATGGATTATGGATTATAATAATAATATAAAGTCAATAACAAATGCAGCTATTACTTAAAGTATGTTCATTTTAGTAAATCAGAAAATCGAATGATTAACTTCGTCTACAATTTAAATCTTTGCTTCAAGTAGAATTCAAACCATTTATTATTTGCACTAACATCATCAGCTCACAACGTTGAACTAATTAATCAATCAATATTATAATAATGGATTGATTTGTGGTAGCGAAATCAAATTTATTCACTATAAAAATATTTTCTAAATTCATTACATTTCAGTTTTTTCGAAAATGATATTAAAAAGTTGACTTAGGTTAAGGTATATAATCTATCATAAACGCAATAGTTAAAAAAAAAAGAAGACGAGCGGCAGTAAAGCAATTTGATTGAGATTTTAAAATTTAGCGAAAAATATAAATGGATATGCACATTCAGGGACACTCAGCTGTGTTAGCTAATGATAGCTATGCAAAAATTTTGCAATGTTCAAGGTCAAATAATGGTTTAAAAGAAAAATTTATGAATTTAAGTTGCTATAAATCAGGGTTCATAGAAAAGTGTTTCATTTCAGTTTTATATAGGACTTAATATTTGATATAAATGTGGATGTATCGACGTTTATAAATAATTTAACTAGGAAATGTTTTTTTTAGTGTAATCTTTGTAAGAGTCGAGACACAAGTCACTGAAGAGTTTTTTGCACTAAAATCCTATAATTCCAAAATTTCCATGAAAACTCCTCAAAAATTCTACTGACCTGTACACTAAAATTCCACAATACCTTACCCTGCCTCGGTGGGTGTAATTACTAGTAAACGATAAATAAAAATTCTGATTCATTTTGTGGTGCAACTTTATAACCCAGAGCAGATGACTAAGAACTTAACCTACAACTGAACAACTGAGCCTAAATCCAACATTATTTTGTCAGTCCTCCTTTGCAATAGGTACTTTACAATCAATACTTCTGTTTTTAAATATTCGTATTCACTGTTGAACATATTTTTGAAGTATTTAATAATTATTAGTCTTCATTAAAATTCAGATTTAGGAAATTAGAAATTTAGCTTCTGACATATTACTATAGCATTAATTTAAATTTAGTTACAGATTTGGTTGGTTTGAAGTTTGTTAGAAAACTGATTAGGAGGTTAATTAGGATTCAGGGAGTGATTAATACTTTGAACCCTCTTTAGCTATGCTCATGTACCACTTAACGCCATCATGCATTTATTTGTTTAAACGTTACCAACAATTACGATCGGCAAGAGCTGAAAGATGTAGAAATATTGCTGTATGAAAACCCAGTAGATACCTGGGCACTTGGAAACTCTCAAATATACTTTGTTTCAATTTTCGGAATTATCGAAACAAAACACTATATTCCTGGCCAAGACTTATAGATGAGTATACTATTTTATCGGAAATCGACAAAAATGAAATATAATGTTAAAATAACTCATTCATAATTAACGTTAACATACGAAAAAAATATAGAAATTCAGTTTGTTGCAAACAAAAAATGTTCAATTTGCTCGTTAGTTAGTTTTTTGATACAGTCAAAGAACACATTCACTCCAAGGTATATTACGTATATTCCTATAATAATGTAACGTAAGAATGCCAATTTCCTTGTAATGTATTTGAATAGTGTAGTTTGTGTTAGTGTGGATAGAATCTCACGTAATTTTTGTTATATATTTTAATGTAAAACGTAATTGAACATATGTAATTGATATAATTCATAGAAAAAATAATAACAATTGTAAAATGCACTGCGACGTGGTCAGTTACAAGTCTCTGATCTTACTGCGCTCAAGTGTTCGCGCGCATACCCCACTTCCAACTTGCAGCATGCAGTTTGTAATTCGCGCACAAGAAACGACGCAACATATCGCCCCCCTTGAAAGCCGGAAGGTCTTTAAAAAAAAGCAAAATCGAAAATTAAGCACTTTGATTAGGTAGCACGCACACCTTGACCACTGGTCGTTTGAAGATACCAGTAGTCGTTTTGATTGTGACTGCTCGAATGATGGCATCTTTGCCCGGGTGTGTCTCCAGGATTCTGCCCAGGCGCCACTTCATGGGTGGAAGGCCGTCTTCTTTAATCACCACCATGATGCCAGGTTTTAGTAGTTGTTCTGTGTTTTCTTTCCATTTAGTACGTACTTGAAGGTTGGAAATGTATTCTTTGGACCAACGGACCCAGAAACTTTGGTACATTTGCTGAAGCCTTTGAAAATGTGACAAAGTATTTTGTCTTTCGTTTAACCAACTAGGTTCGGGCATGCTTGTAAGTGGCGTACCTATCAAAAAATGTGCGGGTGTTAGGGGGTTAGGATCATTAGGATCACTGGATAATGGATGAAGTGGTCGGGAGTTGACGCAAGCTTCGATTTGTGTCAGTACAGTAGTAAGTTCTTCATACGTTAATATTGTGTCTTTTATGACTCTTTTCAGATGGTATTTCACCGATTTCACACCGGCTTCCCAGAGACCTCCAAAATGTGGCGACCTTGGAGGTATGAATTTCCAAATTACACCTTCTGTAGTGAGAGATTTTGTGACCTCATCTTGATGGTCACGTAAAAATGTTTGTAATTCGGAGCTGGCACCAATAAATGTTGTACCTTGGTCGGAATGTATATGGGAACACCTTCCTCGTCGTGACATGAAGCGTCTTAATGCTGCTAAGAAGCATTCGGTAGTGAGATCTGATACCGCTTCAAGGTGTATGGCCTTGGTTGCAAAGCAAACAAAAAGTGAAATGTATGCCTTGGTAGTTTTATAATTGCGTGTTTTTCTATCTTTGATCAAGTATGGACCTGCATAATCCACTCCGGATACAAGAAAAGGTCTGGTCGGTGTTAACCGCGTTATGGGTAAGTTGCCCATCAAATAGGCTTGATGCTTAGCATTAAATTTAAAACATGGCAAACAATTGTGGACGATCTTTCTAACGAAGGAACGACCAGATAGGGGCCAATATCGTTCGCGCAATGAAGCTAGCAAGGCTTGTGGTCCAGCATGAAGAAGTCGTACGTGTTCTTCTTGTCCAATTAACGTTGTAAGATGTTCTCTCGGAGGCAACAATATCGGGTGTTTCTTATCGTAATCAAACTCAGAGTTTTGGATACGTCCGCCAACGCGGATTAAATCATCTTTGTCTATGAATGGGTTTAAATTGAGCAATCTGCTGTTAGAAGGTAACCTTTTTAACCTTTGTAAGTTTTTGTAATCCACTTGAAAGTGTTTCTTCTGTAATATTTTAATTAATGTGTTCAAAGAGACTTGTAATTCGATAGGTTCTAAATTACCGTTTTTTCTTGCATTTGAAGGTTTCCTGATGTTGCTTATGAATCTGAGTACGTATGCGAAGATCCGTTGTAGTTTGTGAAGTGACGAAAACTTATTAGTAAAATCTGCAACATCATGGTTGATAACAAGGAGTGAAGTCACAATACGATGTTCGGATTGGTTGGAAGTCTCTTCGAAACTTGTTCGGTTATAGGTGGGCCATTGTTCTTCTGCCATAGAAAGCCATGTTGGGCCGTGAAACCAGATGTTTGATTCTAATAGGTCAGAAGCGGATGTCCCTCTTGTCAGTAAATCTGCTGGATTTTCAGTAGTATTCACGTAACGCCACGCGTCAGGTTTAGAAAGATGTTGTATCTGAGATACTCTGTTAGCGACAAAAATCTTCAATAAACTAGGGCAGGTATGTATCCATGCAAGTGTTATGGTCGAGTCGCTCCAATAAAGGGTATCGTCGAATTGAATATCCATGGAGGTTTTCACCTTGTCAATAAGTTCGGCAGCTAATAGAGCTCCGCAAAGTTCCAATCTAGGAATAGTAGTATGCTTGAGAGGCGCAACTCTGGTCTTTGCACACAAAAGGTTTGTTGAATATCTACCATCCTTGTTGAGCTGTCGTACGTAGACGCATGCTCCGTAGGCGCTTTCGGATGCGTCCGAAAAACCATGTAATTCTGTATTGATTGGATCGGAATTTAGTGCTCGTCGAGGAATTTCTAACTCGTTTAATTTAATCATTTGAGTTGTGTGTCTGTTCCATATGGTGTAAAGATCTTGGGGAATCGATTCATCCCATGTCAAATTAAGTTTCCACAGTTTCTGCAATATAATTTTGGCCGTTATTGTAACGGGTGAAAGCAGCCCTAAAGGATCAAATATCTGAGCGATGGTTGATAAGATTTTCCTCTTTGTAATGTTGTTCGTTTGTGAATAGTTTTTGATTCTGTATTTCAAAGTATCGCTGTTGGCGTCCCATAGTAGACCCAAGGTTTTATTTTGTTCTCCAATTTCTATAATGGCATTCGCCTGGTCGCTACAGTTGAGTGTTTTTTCGTTCGAAATAAATTTTCGTAATTCAAATCCATGCTGACCAAGTATTTTCGTAACTTCATGCTTCAGTTTTTTCACATTATCAATATTATCGTCGCCAGTCAACAAGTCATCGACATAAAAATCCCGTTGAATAGCGGCGCTAGCTTTGGGAAACTCAATGGCGTGTCTTATTCCTGCTTCTTGCATGGCTCGTATAGCCATGAATGAACTCGAAGCTAACCCGTAAGTTACGGTGTTTAATTCGTATACCTTGATGTCTTCCTCGCTGTGGAATCGGTACAGAATTTTTTGTAAATTTCGTTGATTGCTAGGTACTAGTACCTGACGGTACATTTTTGAGATGTCTCCACTGAGTACGAACTTATGTTTTCTGAAGCGAAGAATTATGGCAAATAGGTCATCCTGTATGGTGGGTCCTATCATCATCAAATCGTTTACAGACACCCCAGTCGTCGTTTTGGCCGAGCCATCGAATACGACGCGTAATTTTGTAGTAGTGCTACTGTTTTTCATAACACAGTGATGTGGTAGAAAGAATCCGCTGGTGTCATTTTGATCTTTGACTAAGGTCATGTGGTTAAGTTCGATGTAATCAGTCATAAATTTGTCATATTGTAGTTTTAATTCAGGTGTTTTGGTGAGTTTCCTTTCTAAGCTTAAAAATCGCTTCGTGGCAGCGTCTCTTGATTCACCGAGTTTGGAGATTGGCTCCTTCAATGGTATGGTAACTACAAAGCGACCATCGGCGTTTCGTGTAGTATTTTGCTGAAAGTGGTTTTCGCAATCGATGTTTTCTTGTGAAAGGAATTTCTTTTTCGGGCATTCTTCAATTTCCCAAAACCTTGTGAGTTGCGTTTCTATGTCATGTGAAATGTTAAGATGACATTTTGTTTCTGCAAATTGAGGTGCTTTTATCAAGATAGGACCCGACACCAACCATCCTAATTTGGTTTTTTGTAGAATCGGATAACCTTGGCCTAGTTTGATCTGCCCTACGCTTAATAGTTCCCAAAATTTATCTGCACCAACAAGCATGTCTACTGGTGCTGCTTGGTCGAAGTGTGGATCAGCAAGTGTTAAATTTGAAGGAATTTTGAGCGCATGTTTATTAATAGAAATTGCAGGAACGTTACCTGTTATGTTGGGCAAAATGAGGCAAGAAAGAGTACAAGAAAATTCGTTGATTGTCGATTTGATTGCAACAGTTGTTTGAAAGTTAATCTTGGAATTTACTTGGTTTATGCCAGAAACAGAAAAATTGATTTTGTTGATGGGTAGTTGTAAAATTTGACTTAATCTTTGTGATATAAAATTTGACTGACTGCCATTGTCAAGAAGTATTCTGCAGTCATGAGAAATACCATTGTTGTCATAAACTTTGACAATAGCTGTTGAAAGTAAAACAAGTGTTTTGTTGAAAGCATTATTGATCGTTAAGGCGACTGATTGATTTGTGTCATCTTCTGAATTTAAATGATTGGAATTGGAAGTAGATGTTTCAGAAGGGGTGCTTGTGTTTTGAAATTCGGGATTGTGTGAACGTGTAAATTTATCGTTAGAAGGTTTGTTAAAATGAAGTGATGTGTGGTGTGTTTGACCACACTTCTTGCAACCACCAGATTTGCATTCTCTTGTTCGATGTCCTGCCGATAGGCAATTTATGCATAACCATAAGCGTTTAGCTTCATTTAATTTTGCTAAGGGTTCAAGTTTTTTAAAGTTAGGGCATGCGTAAATACTGTGATCTTGTTTACAGCACGCGCAAGTTACAGTTGACGTAGCAAGAAAAGCTTTAGATTTATGCGGTTGTGCAAATGGTTTGTTGTGAGTACGACTCGATGGTTGGGAGGAAGAATCTAATGATTCTAACACACAGCATTTGTCTTTGAGAAAATTTGTTAGATCTGCTTTAGTAGGCAAATCGTCAGAATCGCGAATGGTCTTTTCCCAATCTCGTCTGCTGGTGTTGTCAAGTTTGGAAGTAATTAAAAATATTATTAAAATGTCCCAATGTTGAGTTGGTAATTTGAGTGCTTCCAGTGCACGTAAATGTTTCTCCATACTGTTTAAAATCAGCCTTAAACTTGCGTGCGATTCAAATTGAACTGTCGGAATATTGAAAAGACCTTTGACGTGGTTATTTATTAAAAGGAGTTTGTTTTCGAATCTTTCTTGTAATAGATTCCAAGCTACAGCGTAATTTGATCCAGACACTTCCAATGACTTGATTGTATCAGCTGCGTTGCCCTTTAATGAGAGGCGTAAATAATGGAATTTTTGTATGTCGGCAAGCGAAGTATTTTCGTGTATTAATGAATTAAATGTGTCGCGAAAAAACAACCAGTGTTCGTATGAACCGTCGAAGGTAGGTAGATTTAAAGTTGGTAATTTAATTCGCGTTGAAGATATTGGATCTTCAGCTATATTGCTGTGTACAGAAAGATTTGTTGACCGCGGTGATGACTGCGTTGTTGTAATTTCCATTTTATCTGTGATGAATTTTCTAACAAGTGAAGTGATTTTAAAGTATCTATTTTCATAAGCTTCTCTTTCTAAAAAGTGCAAGTTTTCATTTGTGGTAAAGTTGTCATCTGCCGATTCGAGTTGGGTTTGTGCCTCATTAAATTTTTCAAGAAGAGTTTCAGCGATATTTAAACGTGATTGTAATTCTTCGAAGTTTATGTCTTCTGTTAATTTAATAGTTTCGAAATATGTGTCGAAGCGTGTGAGAGCGCCTTTAGCATTAGCTCTTTGAACATTATAATTTATAGACATTTTTAAAGTAATGTAAAATGCACAAATTGAAACGAAATGTTTTTATAGAAAGGAATGTAATTGGATAACGGAAATGGATAAAAATGTTTTGCACTGACCTGTAGTTTGTGATAAGATACGCCAAGCATGTGTGAACCGTGACGTCAGCCGCGCCGGTGTTTTTGAATCCAAATTCGAATGTACGATGTAAACTGTGGTTGAATCCGTGACGAAGGACCATGAATAGTGTAGTTTGTGTTAGTGTGGATAGAATCTCACGTAATTTTTGTTATATATTTTAATGTAAAACGTAATTGAACATATGTAATTGATATAATTCATAGAAAAAATAATAACAATTGTAAAATGCACTGCGACGTGGTCAGTTACAAGTCTCTGATCTTACTGCGCTCAAGTGTTCGCGCGCATACCCCACTTCCAACTTGCAGCATGCAGTTTGTAATTCGCGCACAAGAAACGACGCAACAGTATTTAACCGAGGAAAATTAAAATATTATGCACGCGATTAGTGCACTACTTAATATTACTGGTGTTAAAATATTGGGATATTATATTCCGACAATATAAGATATTTGAATATTATGATGATTATAATAAAATATAGTCATAATAGACTAAATATTTGAAATGTAGTACATACTAATATTGTATTATTTTTAACAAGTAATTTTACTTGGTAATTTGAAGTATAATTAAAGTGAAACTTGAATATAAAATTTGCTTATGTTAGTATACATACAAATAGTAAGTATGTGGCAAGAGTAATGACGTACAATTAATCCAAATGAAAATCCATTCTGAGAATTATTTCTAAGTTTAATTCTCACTCATTAATGTTATGTAAGTTATACATTATGAAGATATTTTCAACATTTCTTCATTTATCCGAGCAAGGTGGCGTAAATAATAAAGTAAATACATAAAACTTGTAATAATTGAGATAATTACATACTGAAACTACATTTAAAAGTAATATTAACATTTTTTACTTTAATTGCTCATCCTTAAAAATATTAAAATGCAAGAGAAAAATAATAAACTTTTGCAAGTATAAGTACTAAATATGTCATTGTGATAATCAGAAATTTAAATAATATTGTTTACTTAATTTAAATTATTCTTCCAATCAAAAATTAAATTTAAGTTCCTATACGTAAAACTTGCAGCGTCACAATATCCGATGTTTAAATTTCTGGAATATACACATTCTATAGTAATTAGTTGTATCAATATTTTTAGAAAAGCAATATAGAAACAATAATATTCTCGGAGGCAACATTAATTTATTATTACAAGAAATGTAATGGCCAATGGTTTAATATTATAAAATTGTCGCAGTCATCACAGACAATTTTAAAATTACCCACAGAAAATTATAAATAAATTTAGGGTTTTGTTTGAAAGGTTTGAAAACTTCTTGTAATTTTGTTGTAATGATAGGTTATTGAGTTAAAAGCCGTTGGCAAACTGCAACAATATTATACCTAATGTAAAGAAAATAAATTCTATATAAAATAAATAGGTGACTTAATTTTAAATATTTCAATACGGTATGATTTATAGCAAATTACTATTTACAATACTCGTTGAAATTTAAATGTAGGTAGATTAAAATATGCCTATATAGTACCTAATACAGAGCAATTTACAGGATGCTATTAAATTGGGACGAAAATTTCCAAAAAGTGATTCATGATTTCTTACAAAATTTTGTCACTTATATATTTTTTTATTTGGTTTAGTTTTAGCATAGTTTTTTACCGTTACCAACGTTTTAGACAATTTATACTAAACCGCATAGCTATATTTTATATTAAATTCCAGGTATACGGCGCAGGTTAAATGAAAAAAATACGTATAATCTCACTTTTAAGAGAAAAAGTGATTCACAAAAAATCCGCTAGAGTTAGTACCCAAACTTTGAGAAACACTGAGCTAAAATATTAATTAAATTTGTAATTTAATTTAGTTCAGGTTAAGTGAGATATTAATAATTAAAAGGGTTGTTGAAGTAATAAGAAAGCTTCTGAAAACACTATGTTTTTTTAAAAATGAAAACAGAAGAGAATTGGAACAGTTGCACGTGAGAGGTTTGGGAACTACCAAAACGTACTGCCCTATTTTTCTTGTAATTAGCAATAATTGTATTATGTTCTTCAAGAATTCGTTTCTTCGGTGTCTCATAGAGACAGAATAGAAATAGAAGATATCAGACAAAATTATCTACGAAATAGATAAGCTGTACTAACTCTGGGTTAGTTATATAAGTCATCTACGACAGAACAAAAATTGTCAAACTGTTACAATGCAATAAAAATGCAGAAACGGGAAAGTCCACAAATATGACAATGGTTGAACCATGTAAAAGTATGTTTAATGGAAAATAAATTTTTTACATTCACAAAATAGAGAGAAGTGGAGACAAATATGGAATGTTTATGTTCAGTATAGTAGACAAATCATCAAGAAATAAAAGCAAGACGAATAATATCATTAACAATCCTACAAAATGGATTATCGTAAGTAAATTTAAAATTGAACATGCATACATTCAAATGTCTATGCATATATAATACCGCAATCCTCAATCAAAACAGCAGTGTTTTCTTATACATAAGTCGAAAGCTTTAATTATAACATTATGTATTTTGTATTATCCCTTGCGTTTGTATTATGCTCAGTTCAAGGTAAACTTAAATGAAAATTAAACACGAAAAATTAAGCAAAAGCACGTGGTAGTGCGACTGGAAGTAAAGACATGCACCAACCGTCGTATTTATGAAGTGCGAAGATTTCATTGAGACAAGCGCCGGCGACCGAAGCGTCGCATGCCACATTCCCTGTCGCTCGCTTTACATGCATGTTGCGGTCCGCCCCGCAACACGAAACTAGGAATTAAAATTTTACACCTCGAGATCTTAAATTCCATTATATTTATTACTTTAATTGTGTCGTAAGCAAAAGCATCCCCGTTCTTTATATTTTAACATTAACTGACTTGATTGTTACATAATATATTATTTATCGTAGATAATAAAAATTGTCCGAAAATGTGAAAAAGCGATGTTTACAACCAATGGAAGGCAACGCTTTATTCTATGTTCTTGCTTACTACTATTTATTACATTTAAAATTCACCAAATTTGCAATCAAGATGGAAGCGGGTGGGGAAACCACCGTAGTGCCTCTAGGTTTAAACACTTATAATTTGACAATAAAATGAGTTTTCATTGTTTATTTAGTCTTAGAAGTTTACTTCTTTAAATTTTGAAGAAATGTACTGTAAAAATTGAAAAATATGCTTATGTGTAGCAGCAATTTGTTTTGCTGGCTTACTAATCAACTGCTACGTACCAAACAGAGGAAAATCATTAGTTGAGTAAAATAGTACATCTAGTGATTCATCGCAATCATAATACCAAATAGAGAAGATAATATTATATACTATAAAAAATGTAAATCGCATTATCTTTGGTTTCCATAATATCCTTGTAAATATTCATGACCAATACAAATTCGCAACGAAATAAATTGTGTTTGAATGATTACGATACTATGATATAGATAATATGCATAGTAGCTGAAGCTCGTCGACAGCGGTAGCTATACATCCTACACGAGACATTTAGTTTTAACCCAAGAGGAATTCCTTGTTTGAGATATAGCTACTTGACCGGTAGTTGCTGATGAAGACATCAATCGGACTCTTTAACGAACTTGTCTGGGTTCCAGTACCAGTGCTCAGTATGCTAATCGTCTCGCACTGATGCATCGGGTCTACTCTGCACCGACACTTCTAATTGTATTTTCAACATTCTTTCCAATGTTTTATATGGAGTACAAAAATAAAGTTTTATTTTTTTTATCATTGTTAACACATCATGCCAACCATAATGGTTTTCACAAAAAGTTGCACATTAGATTTTGAATATATTAAAACATAAAATGATTTAATTTAATATCATAAATATTTTATTTTTATTATCAGTTTACTGAGATGTATCATCAGTAGAAGATGTAAATGAGTGTAATAAATAATTTAAAATAGTGTTGAAAATGAAATAGAACTGAATTATACAATTTTATCTTTTTACAAACTAATTCTTTGTTGTCCTTGCTTTTTATAATTATGTAGTCATCACAGGTAACAATTATTTCAATTTTGTTGGCTTAGATACACCAAAAAGTGAGATTAGCGATATAATTAAAAATGTATAAATTACAAAATGTGTCCACTTATTTTTATTTTTATAACTTTATTTTAATATGCTTATCCAACAATTATTTCTAATTACTTTGTTTTTATATTTTACACTTTTTATAATTCACCGATTACGCATAGCTATTTACATATTAATTAGTTAATTCTTCATAAAAATGCTAACAGATGTTAATTTGCTTATGCACCTGAAAGGTGCACCGTTGTTGCATTTATTTTTATTAATAATAATAAATTTAATGCATCTCTTAAGGCGATTTCTATAGCACATATTCGCAGTGCAGTGTGCAATAATTAAGTAAAAGAAGAATATAATGTAAATTATTTTTAAATGAAATATATTAACTAACAAGTCAAACTCTAATTTAATATAAAAATAAAATAAAAAGAAATACAAAAACTATAATTTAAAAGAAATTTTAGTGAAAGGAGGAAACTGAAAAAACAACCAATTATTTTCAATTATTTTTGAAAAATGGTTTACTTATACATTAGCACTATATACATAGATGTAAGTACTACTAGTAAATTAATGTTACGAGTATTGGTATTTAGAATATATATTATTACATTAATAAATTCCTAATATTGATATTCTTACTAGTCCTTGTAGTTTGGAGTGAGCTTTGAAGGTCGTCAGTTTGAATCTAGGTTTTTAAATATTAATTATTATTCATAATTTTTAATTAAGTAGAATTGTTCCTATGTTGGTAGAGACAGCCCAAAATGTTAATATGTAACCTATATATCAGTTCTTTTATACTGCGTGAAACTACAATTTGTCATACAAAATTAAGGTTTTATTTGAAATTTAAGGTAATGATTTTCTTTTAAATTAATTAAGCGTTTTTAACTACCATATTGGTGATTAAACAAACGTTTTGTTACTTCACTTCGTTTTTATAATTATTATAATCTCCTATTGAAATATAAATATATTATAATACATACATTATAATATTATATGTTAGATACTTAACTAAATATAAATAGTACTTGTATATGTTTAAATTTTAAAACTTGAATGTACTCGTAATTATGTAAAATCAAATTATAAACCAATTTGAAATATTTTGATTTTAGACGAATAATATTAGTAGTTGTACCAACTAAAAAGTATATTACTTTTTCAATATTACAAATGTACAAATTAATGTATCTTTTAAGAAATTTAAGTATAATTTGTAGTTCTGTCGATCAAATATTATATATCGAATAAAATAATATTTTTGATTTATGATATAATTATTGAACCTGTAATACAAATAGCCGATCAGCCGATCAGTATTAATAGAACAGGTTTGTTGTTACAACCCATAACATACAAAATGAGATAATAGTTATGTTATATTGATATAAGTTAAAATCAATCAAAGCGAAATAATAGTGATTATCGATTTAATACATCTAGCCATTTACTAGTGTTAGCGTTCGCACCCATACAGGTAAGCAAAAGGTGGTAATAAATAGTCAACCATTTATCAGTACTCCAAGATATGCTACCGTGTATTTCTGTGGGTATCAGTGGTGCGGCGATATACCCCAAGATAATATGACAGATTAAAATTCCAGATTTCACTTAAAAAGCCATTACGAGTGAGAGGCCAGCATTCTTTTTGGATACATTATTATCAACATGTAAGTATAGTCTGGGTGATAAATCGAGCCCACGAACAAGCTGATATTCCACGTTGATGTACAACGACCTACTCCAATAACTCGTTCAGCAAAACTTTATTTTAACTTCGCTAATAAAATATTTCATTTTCTATAAACTTAATTATAATTGATAAATTCGTTCAATAAATTACAAGTAATATTAGGTGCTAATGCATAATATATGTTGCAAATTATATATTAATTATGTTTATTTATTTATGTATACCTGCTATTAGATAAAGAAAGCAACAATTAATGGAAAATAATTAGACCAATTTAAACTTAAACAAGTAGAAAATAAAATTACTTGCTCTTAATATTTTCGCAACTTTGATAAAACACTGGAAACAATACTAGAAAATTATTAATTATAATATACAGGATAATAAATAATAACATCAGCTATGAATCTGTAAGTCTCTGGACGGCATTTATAATATATGCAATTTTCTTTTAAATTAAAATTATGTTTCGCCAGTATGTAATTCTTACCCAAAGCGTTAGTCATAATACAGAACATTTTTATTTTAAAAATATGCATATATTTAGATGCATTACAAATCAAATATAATATAAAATTATAGAAACACTCGTAATAAAAATATATAAAGTACTAAAAATCGGACACAACTTACAATATAGAATTTTGAAAATAACATAAAATAAAAAAACAAACGAATTTAAATCTTTTCCAAATATATAATATTATTATGCATGAAGAAATAATTTTATTCTGATTTAAAAAATTCTAAATATTCGATTCGACATTTTTTATTTTTCCTACTGTTAGTTGACATTGAAATTATTGACAAAATCTAAAAATGGAATCAATTAAAATGGATGCGGTTCTTTGTATAATGCGTAAAATATATTATGCAAGTACATAAACGAAAATTTCAAACATACAAAATGTATTCTAATTATTTGATAGCGCCTTTACGGGATGCACTTAATTTTCATTTTTCAAATTATTACGTCGTGTAAAATTAAAATTAAATAATATAATGCAAATGCAATAAAGACAGAAACAAAAATAAAAATTCAATTACAGAGCATTTATTGCCAATTAGCGCGCAGGGTTAAAATCCCCAATAGCATTTGAAAGTTTTTTGCGGTTGTATTTATTTTTAATGTATGGTTTATTGGGTAAATGTGTTTAAATTGTGATGGTTTCCCATATATCATCCATATCTTCTATTTTATCTATATATGTATATAAAAATTGTTTGTGCGTTTGTTATAGGTTTAGGTAAACTCGGAAACCGCAAGAGGTATCGAAGCCTTATTTGCACCATAGCTTAGATATATTATGCAGATTGCATATCTATTTTTTGGTCCAGATTGGTCGCGTCGGGGTCGACTTATACGCAAACAGGTTAAAATAATAGGATATCAAAAGGTTATCGCTAGATGACACGAGGGTTGCAAGTCGATTGCAGTAAATAGCAAGTAAGTGAACAGTGCATGGATGATCGGTAGTAAGTAATTATTGTGGTTTATGTGAATAGTTAATACTTTGTTTAACTTTTTTATTAATTTTTATTAATTGAATCGTATATCAATTAAATTGATGCTAATGGAAAAGTTTCATTACCAGTCAAATTGAAACCCGAGCGAAGCCGGGCCGCCAGCTAGTTTATTAATATAATAAAAAACGGTATTGTCTGGTCATATAACTTTTCTTATTATATTGAAAATGGAGAGTCATAATAACTTTAAATAACCGTATTAATATTAAAAATTAAAAAATACACTATAAAGACAAATAATATTTAGGTATACCTTACTTATGCTAGTTATTAAAATAATAATAACTTAAAGAAAACCTTAAATAAATATTATTTATACTATAGATGTTATAAAATGAAAAAATTGAACAAGTTAATTTATTAAACACTAGGGGCCAATTCATAATGAATTTTAAAGGAAGCGCTAAATTTAAAACATCCTTTAAAGCCAAATTGGTCATTTTGATTGGTTTATTTTGTCTTAAAAGCGGTTTTAAATTTAACGCTACCATTAAAATTTATTATGAAATTGGCCCTAATATAGTTAATTATAAACAAAAATTACAATACTTTCCCTTACATACGTATACGTATGGGGAAAGTAAAAATCGGCTATGTAGACATCGCATAGATCTCGTCTATGGTCTAAAAGTAATTGACACTTGAACTTTTTTTATTTTGTTCATCATTTCCGCAATTTTCAAAGGATTTTCGCCATTTTCAGCTGGCCTCTAAGTTTAACTATGATACATGTTTATGCCGAATTTCATGACATTTGATTACGCGGTTCAACCTGCGCGATTGATACTATTTCTATTCGTACCCCAACGACCACATACTGACATACAGACGAACATGTTACTAAAATTCACACAATCGTATCAGAACATGATAAGAAACATTTTAATACCAAAATTTCGATATTTAATTTTTGAGTGGATTACAATACTTTCCCTCATACATACGTATACGTATGGGGAAAGTAAAAATGTGAGTAATCATGAGTGATGAAAAATACTATTTTTTGGATCAAAGTGAAAATACATTTTGTATGAAATACTTCGGGAAATGCAATTTTTGTAAGATTTGTGAAACTTCATACACGTTTCTCAAAATTAGGTATTTCCTAACTATAAGTCACATAAATAGTTATTAAAAAGATCAATTAAATGTATCGTTATTTTTTAACGTAGACAAATTTTGTGAAAATATTTTAATACTTTTTGCTATGACGCGACATCGCAATTTAATAAACATGAAATCTTTCGTTTTCATTGTTTCAAAAAACGCAAACTTATTTATATCTTGATAAGTAACAAGTGCAACAAGGTGTTTGAGGGACATTGTCGTAGGAGGCTGCTGGTTAGTGCGTGGAAGCTCTAAGTGATTATATACGGCACGCGAAACAATCAAACACGAACTACTGTTAAGGATAGGTCATGGATGTTATGTATTACATACATATCACACATGCCATACACCTGATTAAGCTAACTGTATGACCACCCAACACGATACGCAATTGTTAAAAGCTCTATTATAGAAAATCAATCAACATTTTATTAATAACTTAGTAATAGAGCGAATGATAGTAATTTTCTTCCAAAGTCAACTGAAATTTATAATCAAGCCAGGAAACGCCTAACTTATATATCCGTTCAAAAAGTAAAGAAGAAAATGGAGTAGTGATATATCTGCGAATATATTAGTGTTAGTGGGCATTAAAGATGTCGACGAAAATCAATGCAACTAGTGAATTCCAGATAAATCGAAGCGAAAATCACTTTCAAATTTCATGCAATTCTCGAATTTTAAATTTTGAAAAACTTTTTGACTATCTAGTTAGCCTTGACCATTTCGAGTGCACTAACAAAATCGCGTTTTCGGTTTTGTAGAATTGTAAGTGTAAGTGTAAAAGTTTCCAGTCAGAAAAGTTTAAGGATTACTAAGAGAAAAAAATTTCAAGAACAGCGTATCAGCCGCAAGTGAGAAAATCAATAAAATGGAATATCGAGCCATCTTTAAGTACCTGCATGTGAAGAGGTCATGGGGTAAAGAGATTTTGAAAGACATGGTCAATTCCCTTCATATGACCTTTTAAATGTCAATTCCAGAAAATATCAATGCAGTTCATGACTTGATATATTTATCAAAGGCTCGAATTGGACTAAAACTTAATCTGTGCTAGATTTGAAAAAGATTAGAACTTTTGAACTGACTTGCACTATGGATAAACTTCATTTTAGTACGTTTTTGAAACGAGATTACAAAAATACGAATATGATGTTCAAATAGCACTTTTTACATAAATTAAATTAAAAATTATATAAAATGAAATATTTTCAAAATACCTAGTATAAACAGCGATCAATTTGTATTTGACTTGCTGTTTTGAAAACTTTTGATTTAGGATTTGATTCATTAGAAAGTTAATATGTTTTCTATTAGTTATAAAATTGCACCAGAATATTTAAAACAATTTCCCAATTTATTGTTTTCTACAGAATTTTTTGCAGATTAACAGTATATGTCATTGTGATATTTAAATATGAAAAAGTAAAATAATCCAAAATTGACTTCATCATAAACTAATTTTTTTCCCATTTACTTCTTGACTATAAACAAAGCGATCGATATATTCGTGTATTGGGTACGTTTTGCTTAAATAACAATAGTAAGTTAATCGCATTTTATTCTAATATCAAATTTTTAAAATCAAAACTACTCGGCTTAGATAAAGTTTGGCGAGAAATGCAAAAAACTTTTTTCGCAAATATGCGCAATATACTTGTCTTCTTAAAACTATTCAATCTAGATTTATTTTAAACATTGGAATTAAAGTTGATATATAATCTGAAGATGTAGCTCAAACTAATTCCAAAATTTCCATTACTTCTTTAGCACCCAGGAAGTGCAGAGATAAACGACTGATTTCCTTTGTAAGGCTTTTAGTAACCGAACACACTTACCAGTGAACTAAATGTAAACTTTGAACCGTAACACATAAAACAAAGAATCAATGATTCGAAAAGAGCACTAGGTACCTACTTGAAAATTTCTGTTTAATAATACTTCTGTTTAATAATTTCCTATGTAAGGAAAGTTTTAGAGAATAATAGAAAGAAAACTAGAAATCAGTTCATTAAAATATTTTATTAACTAGAAGGAAGGTATTCCCTTGTTCCCTATCAATTTTGATTATTTTTGAATGTTTCGTAGAGCGTCAAAATGCCTAAACATTTCATAAAGTAATATTTAAGATACGGGATTTTGTATTTTCACCCGAAAGAATAACATCTTATTATGCGATATGCCAATATTGGGTTGTGCCACAATGTGTGAGATAGCGAAATCCTCTTCTGTCCTTATTCTTTTAGAAATATTAATTAACTCACATTAATCGGTTCAAAAGTTAGAAAAGACTATACAAAACATGTTTGATATTATTACCGCTAGATGGCAAACTTAATAACATATTTTCTGAATATGAAGAATGCATGTTTTATTCGGAACAAATTAAATTTTTATGGATCTGTCCGTCAACCTTACGGATATACTCGCAACAAAATGTCTTACTTTTGCTCCGACTAATTCAATATTGTACTCTATCAAATAAAATCTTTATAAATGAACCACCCTGCGCAATAAAAATGAATAAATTTAAAAAATACGTATATGTATTTGGTTAATGACTAGATGACAAGGTGAAATTTATATTATATTTTCTACCTAAAGATTACAGCAATTGCTTGTTATGATTTATGATATATGTACATATTTTGTAGGTGTATTAGAACTATTTATTTAATTAGTAAATAGTGCATATGGTTTTATATACCACTTTAACACTTGATGCGTAGCGTTACAATTTGTAACGCATATTATGTAGTAAGTATTCTGTTCTTTAATGTTTTTCATATAAAGTTTATAGACCTTTACGAGTGCGTTAATAAACAATTAATACGTTATTAAGAATGCTATCCTGTTGTAGAGTATAACATAATTCCAGTTTTCTTCAATTTTATATTATTATAATGGAAAATACTAATATTAAGGTATGACAAATATAGTAATAAGATAAAAGGTTTAATTAAAAATTTACAAAATGTAAAGAATTTTCTAATGCTATCGTGTAAAAATATCTGCATGTTTTGCTTATTAAAATGTTATAACACCATGAACAAGGGTTGATTAATGAGAACTGAAAGAAAATGAAAATTAAATAGGACATATACAACGTGTTTTAAAAATGTACAAAATATTAGTTCTGAATTTGATTTATTGATAAATTTTAACAAGAAGCGGAAATATTAAAATTTTAACTAAAAATGAAAATACATGGGTACAACATAATATAACATACGTATAAAATTATAATATATTATTATAGAAAACAGAATATTGAAAATCGAAGTTGAAAAGATTTTCTTTATATTAATTAAAATTTTTAAATATTTTTCATTTTTACCTAATTCATACATTATAATATAGGTATTCGCTAAAACTATAGCAATAGTTTATTTTCTGTTTGTGTAACTGTTACATCTATCGATATATAAGTGATATCAGTAGTTATAAAGGACATTGCGTGCCTTTATTTTAAAATTAATCTAAATTTATCGAATAATCTTTGTTAATTGAAATGATTTTTAATTGCATTATTATTAATGGGCACATTTCTGTAGCAGGTGTATAAACCGCTTCAAGTTGCCAAAATATAATGAGACAGCTGCTACTTTTTAAATAATTAAGTAATTGAAAAACTAATATTTTACCTTTATCGACAAATAAAACAAGTAGGTTTTACAAATCTTGTTGATTTTAAACAGGTATTGGGGTTGCAATATTAAATTTATATAATTCGATGATAATTAATACAGCTAACGTATAATATTAATTTTTTGAATTTTTTAGCATATCATTTTAGATAATAATTACTTTACAATCGACGTACCTGTTCAAGTATGGGTAGTATGTATAAGTAAGTTCTGTCAAAATGATTAATTTTAATTTATTAAAATTGTAGTTTCGAGACAATATTATTTTCAAACAATTATTTCTTTATAATGACTTTTGTACATAGCTTAGATTTCTTGAAATTGTATGGCTTTGTATGTCAATATATAAACACAAATGTAGAGAAGTGTCGACTTAGTGCTACTCACAAAATAAGCGGTTTTCTTGCGCTAGATAACACATTAGCTTCGAACTGCATTTTAGTAGACATAAGCACAAAATCAGTCATGTGGGTTGTATTATTTTTTTAGTAGGTGCTTAAAACCGATTAAGGCCAGGTTCTCATCAAGAGGTTTCAAAAAATCGATTTTTTTTTTTTTGCATTTTTTCATAACCAATTATGTGTAGAGTATATTCCCAGAAGGGTTTGTACGAAATTGTTTTTTTTTCTTAAATTATAACGAAAAAATTGGAACCACGTTTTTACGAGAAAATTGAATTCACGCGTTAGCGGGTGAGTTTCGTAATATTTTTGAATTTCCCAATTTTACGACCGGACCACTATACCGGGTGTTCATGGCAATAGCTGATTAGCCAAAAGGTAAATTTTTGCCATTTAATCAAAAAATTCATTTATCGAAACTTTAGTACGTTTCCTGAAAAGTCGCGTTTTTCATACTGGGCGGCACGATATATCAAAAACTACTGAATATATCGCTATATATTTTTTTTTCATTTCAAAGTAGATTAAATTTACTGGAGGATGAACCTAAAAAATGATTAAATTTATTATTATTTATATTGATTACAGCACTTGGAAGAGTAAAAAATAGTGCGAAAATGCGACACTAAACTTTGTAAATCTGCCATTTTTTCAATTTTTGACTTTTTGTTGATTTTATAGGCACAACCTCCAACAAATATAATATATTTAATAAAAATTTTTGGGTTTTTAATAACAGACGATAGGAACGAGCGCTAGAGTGCCGCCCACTTGGATACCTTTTTTTGAGGCTACCATGTTTCAGTACGAATTAACAAGAATTGTCACATTATTTTTCAATATAAAATTTTTTTTTCTCTTATTTAAGACGTATTAAATAAGTACCAGTAACATTGCGTTTCTCATTTATTTCTTTCCATGAAAAAAAAATTCGAGAAAATCGTGACATTTTTGGGTCGCTAGATGAGAACCTGGCCTTAAGTTCTTAACATTGTCTTGAGCACTTCTTGTAAATACAATGTGAATACTAAGAAAAGGTATACCCAATAGTGCAAATGTTTCCTATTATTGTTATTAATCAAGTTGAATGGGTCATGCTGGGCGTGTTAGCTTTTCGTGCCAAGCTTCAGGGGTTCGACTTTCATGTTCTGTGGCCTACCCTTTACGGTACCTTTAGGTTGGTTTATGCAAAACCCTCACAACTTTACGCCATATCCTTCTCTAGCCGTACGTAAAGTAACTGCGTACACTTTAAAATCATTCCATCTTTGGAATTTACTTGCAGTGCGATACGTTTATAGACATAAAGGCCGTTAATGTAAGTTTTAAGAATTTTTATGGAAGGGGTATCTCGGATATATCTCGCAAATTTTTTGCAATATACCTATTTGAAAATTTAATCGCGCCGAATAATTTCATGTAAAACCAAATAAGTATTTCATATTATTTCCTTTTCTTCAAATTTTTCATTTCATAATTTATTGTAATCGTAAAAACCTAATGACATTCATCCAACATAACCAAATGCTTCTTATAGCTTGCTTGACCTTATTAATTTGTAACAATTCAACTATAACTTTTATTATTTTACTTCTTTTTAATAATTGCAAACATAAAAGACAACTTAAACTAAATTTATCAAATTTTTTCGGTATTACAAAAATCGCGGTGCAAACTTTATGGATGGACCCTTCCCAAAAATTTCCTTAACGAAGAACTACCTGCGCAACTCAAAACTTTAGGGGACGATACATATGTGACCTGGTCTACGAAAAAGGGGCTAAGGTGTCTAAAAATCATTTTCCAACTTTTTTGCCAATTCAGAATGAATTTGAGACGCTCTTTCACAATATGGCGAAAACTTCTTTTTCGATCGTAAGCCCCTTTCGTAGACCACGTTACATTTAATACTATGAATCAAATATCTAGAAAATATATAATCGGTTTAAACATAATTAATATGTTAAAAATTACTAAGAAATGAATCGTGTATTCAAATCCCTACTATGATGACTCTTATCATTTTTACTTTGAGTACTCAAACTATAGGGACACCGAAGGCCAACTTAATAATTATGTTAGCATTAGTTCGTTTTATCTATTGCATTAAATAAATATCTGGAAGGTGAGGTCTCTACACTTTTGACAAAATTAATAGCGATCTTCAGTATTAAATAATGTGTTTGTAGTCACCCCTTTTGCAGCGATTCACAAAATAATCTGAAAATTTATAAAACAAAACAAAAAATGTGAAGGTCACAGTGAAGTCGGTTTTGCGTGGAATGTTCCATATAAAATAGTATTATATGTCTATATTCACAATAATGTATGAGGTATTAATCTCGGAACTGATTAGACAATTACACTCTCAGAAATAAGCTTTATTTTGACAGATTAAAGAGTCATATGCGTGAAAGGGCACTGCACATTTCAATCACGATCATTTTATCTATAAAAATGATTGTAAATTGGTAGTAGTATGGTAAAACAACTTAGATACTATCTATATATACAATATTATTTACGTAGTATACGCTTAAGTTATTTTCTTTTAGCTAAGCGAGTGTGACTAATGACCATTGCATATCTTGCCTTTAAATTGTAAGAAAGTGATCACACGGTACTTAACAAAGGTTTTATTCACTATAAATATTTAAACTAAGAGCAAGAGCATTCTCACAGGTATTTTTGTTTCTGTATACATTAGTATTCTGATATGTAGACAATAGTCAGCTTAGTTCGGCGGCTTTGCTACTGTATTATTACAACACATTGCGATTTTAGCAAAATTATGGTTTACCATTGCAGCCAGCGCTATATCATCTACCTATGCGCCACTTAGCATATATTAGGAAGTATAGAATAGTTAAAACTGCATATTATACCTGGAAAGCACTAAAATTTACACAAAGTATTTCCAAAATGATCGATCAAAATAAGATGTTTTGCTTCGAATAACCATTTTACCTTAATTTTTGTATTTTGTGTAGTATGCATTTTTGAATCTAATTATATCCCCTAATTTCTTATCAGATAAAGATACCGCACCCGTATTATGTGAATATTATTCGTGTAGGGCTGGATAATAAATAACTTTGATAAATAAAATATTTTTATGAACTTTTTTATGAGAATACCTTGAAACATGCAAACGAAAATATATAATAAGCTGGCTACAAAAAACTTTCAATTTTGTATTCTAAATAATTATATAAATGAATTTTGTTATTCTTAATTTTGCCTGATATTTCTACTATTATCAAAAAATTAAATAATACTTTTGAACTTTTTTATCTTTTAAATAAATCAATTAAAAATTATTACATAATATTCCCTTCTGCGCATGTATTTAGATTTGTTAAGAATAGATTTCTTGCAAAATTTACTAAGCTGGAGAATGCTGACGAATTAGAAAAAAATTCAAAATGGTTTTGCATAACAAAACATTTTATATACTTAGTATTCATCGACATCGCGATTGGTTTAATAAATATAATAATTAGACGATGTTATTAGTATATGATATCTATTATAATATGTAATATTATAATTAGTACCTACTTCTGTAAAGCTTTGTAATTCACTATTATAGGATTTCGTTACTTCATTAAACTAAAGATTTGAAAGGCCTTGACAAATTAAATGTTACTTACTACTATTGTTAATTTTAATTTAAGTATATACCGTGTACATATAACCACGTTTAATTAATAAGTGACTATACATTATGGTTTTATTCATTCGCTTCTATTCCATTTGATTTGAAAGTATTGTATAGTCGATTGTAGTATTGAAATGTAAAATCAAATTTCTCCATTTTTCCTATTGATCTAACTACACCAAAAATAAAGGCAAACTTCCGAAGCCCAAAATTTGATGGCTGTCAAACCGAATGTCGTATCGTCTAGTACTAACTACGAAACCCTGCAATCCCAAGTGATATATATAGTTATCTTCATACAGCACTGTAAATCCAAAATCATCTGATTAGTCCAAAGAGAACTAAAAACGAACATACACATACTCAAACGCAAAGGATGGTTTAGTTGCCGTATAATTTAATAACAAGTTTATAATTTGTCTTTCAACATAATGTCAGTTATTCTATTATCATCTACTTCTCATATGATCGGTTAAATCATAATAATTATACAAATGTAAAATTCATCCATATTTACAATGCGCAATGTCAATAAAAAATAACGTTTGATATGTGCATCAATTTCGTTGTAAAAATAAAATAGTATTGAGAATGTTATTATCGGTGTCGACAATGATCTGTGATAGACTATTGTATGGTCTGCTCTATGGTTTTCACATCTATGGTAAACAAACAGTTAGCATTTATTATAACCAATGGAAAAATAATGCTCCATTTATTTGACTTTACAGGAAGGGGTCTATACTCTCACTAATCAATTGTGGTAAACATAATAATACATTCAATAATCATGATAATTTAATTCGAATAGACGAGAATCGATACCTTTAGTTGCAAAAATATCATTACAAATATAATTTACCTTAATTTAGACAAGCTAATAGACAACATAGAAAATATAAAATTTTGTTTTGCAAAATTTGTTTTATTGAAGTTATAATAGAAGTAGTGATATAATTTGATGATAAAAAGGTGAAATTTACGGTATTTAAAAATATTTGGAAATTAATAATTTACGATAAAAGTTTGTATGATAAGAAGAGAAGATAGAGGTATCAAGTAAAGAAGACATATTATAAAATTTTTGGATAAAAGTTTAAATTTATTTTTAATTAAAGTAGAGGAAAAATAATATTACAATATCAGCAATACATAATATATGTACAGGGTGTATTTCTTTTGAGGTTTGGTTTTTAAATTGGCAACACCATTTCTAGTGACAGTAAATTTGAGAACTAACAGATGATTTGTGATAAGTATACTTTGCCATTTTACCATGAATAGAATTACCCTAGAGAAACGCTTGCCAATTGTTCAAAAATTTATTTCAAAAAAACTTTTAAAAAAATAGTTCACCAAACTTATCGTGCCCTACATTTCGTTCTACGGTCGACATAATCGGCCATCCGACTCACTTATTCAAATTACTATGGATCGTTTTCGCACCATGCATACTCTAGTAGATAATATTTATCCACAGAGACGCCGTACAGTGCGCACCGAAGAAGTTTTTAATTCTGTGAAGCGTAGTGTTGAAGGGAACACCAGGAGTGGATTCGCCATCTTGCACAGCAATTGGACCTGTTTCCATCCATTTCAAGCAAGATCTTGCGGAAAGATCTTGGTTTTATTTAATTAATATCAATTTATTTCGCGAAATATTCGGTGAGCGCATAATTTCACGTAATGGACCTG
The DNA here is from genome assembly GCA_963170105.1 of Cantharis lateralis. Classification (NCBI taxonomy): domain Eukaryota; kingdom Metazoa; phylum Arthropoda; class Insecta; order Coleoptera; family Cantharidae; genus Cantharis; species Cantharis lateralis. The sequence goes on from OY720629.1 coordinate 21,440,230, forward strand.
TAAACTAGCTTCCACGATTGTGTGATTTCACACCTATGGATTATATTCTGTGGGGATCCACAGAATTGTGGGATTATATTGTGAGATGGGTCCAACCTTAGAAGTTGGACCACTTAGAAGTCAAGTAATTTTCGATATACGGTCCCAACTTCTTGATGAAGCTGTCAAAAATTGGACTTCCAGAATGCGCCGCGTTCGAGCCAGCCACGGCGTCCATATGCCCGAAATTGTGTTTAAATACTAATGGCAGAAAATTATCTTTTCAATAAAGACAATACTATGGCCATTAACATTATTCTTATGTGTTTTATTTCATTTTAAAGTTCTTCTCCTTTAAAAAACATCCTTTATAAGGATAATATTAAAAATAATTTTTATAACCAAGAATATAAGCTGATATTAACCAATGGTTTTGCTTCTCGTCATAATTATCCTACTTTTTTTCTCCATTTTCGCCGTCGTCGTCTTCCTTCTCCTTCTTCTTGTCGTATCCTCGTTAGTTTCCGTTACTTTCACCATAAAAAAAAATTATACGACAAAGTAACGGTACCTATTTCGTATTTTCGCAGTTTCTCTTAAATCTTTTGTGTCTACATAAAAATGTTCAATATAAAAATAGGAATAAAGGATCCAGCCAAAGTTCATAAAAGGTGAAATTCTATTTTCACAATAAAATCTAAGTACAATTTTCAAATTTCAGTCCATGTACCTACTCGCGATTTTATTCAATTTAAAAAAATTTCTTAGTGAAGGGGAGTAACTACTCCTTTTACCGCCACCTTTTATCCACTCTTGCCCTTGTATTTCATAATGACAGTTTCAATTATTTAAGTTGTTATATCTAATTGAATCATGAATCATCGTAATATATTATGTATAATTAAATAAAATCAACTGCATTTACCATAATAAATGATAACTTAAAAAATCATTAATCTTTAATGCATCAACAACAATAATTTAACTAAATTCTGTTGGTGTTAATAAAAACCTTGCTTAATACAACATTTGTTTATGAATTATGTAGTCCATTGAAGTTTTTGTAGATTTTAATATATTGAAACTGGGGTTTCCTTAAGGTGGACATACACGATTATGTTTGGCATGCCATGTCTATCTAATATCCGAATACAAGAATTTATGAAATACGTTTCGGCATCTTTGCTATTTTATAATGATTATTAAGTATGGGTACCTTTAAATAGAATATATTTTTAACTAAAATTATAGACATGAATAACTATGTTGAAAGAACAGCTATCACTATAATATTATATAATGTATATTTAAGTGCAACCAATAGATGAAAATTGCTAGCCCAAGAAATGAATTGCCTGAGAAGAAGTTGTAGAAGATCTAGACTGGAAAGGTAAGAAATGAAATTATAAGAAAAAACATGAATATATGGAGATCGACAAAGCGGAAGAAGTTGAAAAATGACAACTGCCATGGTTAGGACATACAAAGAGAATGAGAAACAATAGATGGCAACGAAAAGTGTTAGAATGGATCCCGCCGGAGTGGAGGAAGAGTGGATGGCCGAGGAAAAGATGGAGAGACGATGTAGATGAGGAAATTAATTCCAGAAATATGGAAGGGTATATGCCAAGATAGAAAGGGATGTAAACTAGGAACGGAGAGGCGGCTCCGGTCGTAGAATAATATGTAGGTATATTATAATATATACCTATAGTATAAACATTATATAACAATTTTTCTGAAAATATCTTATTTTGCCTCTTTAAACTTTAAATTCCACAGACATTTTTAGACCTTAACATATTCAAAAATTTGTGGTTTAAGTAGTCAAACTCTATATTAACCGTATTAAGGATGTATAGGAGATACAATCGGAGACAAAAGTATGTAAAAATTGAAATATCACGAATATTCACCTTTTGTGTGTTTTTAAGATACTTTTTGAAAGTCATAATGATAATCAAAGTTATAAAATGTATGCTAAAAAGCTTTTTTCTTTTAAAATCGCAGTATTTTACTGAAATGCCAAAAAATTTATTTAATCCAAGAAACATTTTCGAGTGACTGTACCTCGCAGTCTAACCTCACAAAATAATTTTTTTTTTTAATAAAAATTGATAATTGTTATTGAAAGATGGATAAAAACCTAGAGAATTATGATATTTATAATTCCCCTAAATTTTATACATATTTAAGGCCCTTTTAACGTCGCTATCTATTAAAAACTAATGCGAATAGCAAAAATTGTATGGAGTTATAATTAATTTCTCAGGAACGGTGTAGTAAACTGTAATTAAATTTTGCTAAAACTTTCATCTATTTACCAACAATAGCTATAAAAAGTTTGAAAAAAATCAGACCTTTTTTTCGGTATGTTTTAAGCTATTTTATTCGATAAAATGTTGTTTTTCTTATGAAAAATAAAATGGTTTTTTCTTTACAAGCTTTCCTTAAGATTTTACTTAAATTTTTTTTTAAGAAAAGTATTTTTACTCTTTACACCTTGTGATTTTCCCTAATAGCTGACTTCCGAGGAAGACCATACATGTGATTTTAATGAATCTTAAGAAAATAAGAAGTGTTAAGTTAAAACTGCAAGAACTACTAAACGGTGTAGTGAATTGATTTGAAATTTTTTTCACTAGACCACAAAGGCACTGAGGACATGAGTACCAATTTTCATCGATCTCAGACCTTTTTTAATTTTATTTATTTGTCTCCTATACATCCTTAAGAATACACTTGATGCAGTTTTTCTAAAGAAATTCTTAATCATTTATAGTTTTTGATTAGAAATAATAGTGATATGAGATCAATTTCCGAATTAAATACTATGATTACCAATTTAAATTTTTTAAATATTCTCTGCAATATAGATAATGTTGAACGGACTAATGCTTCATGCTAACTAAACTTTGTTGAATTATTATTAAACAATAAGCAAGTTCAAAGTAATTATTTACACTCTACTGATTTGGTGTTTTCGATGTAGGTAAATATTATTGAATGTAGATTTCCGTATTGCGATTTTACATACTATATGTAGTCGTAGATATATTATTACATTATATATATTAGTTATAAACTTTTCTAATTCCTCTTAGTTTTCACTATCAGTTGCTGTTGCAGTATAATATTTAATAAAATCAAACAATAATTTGTTATTTTGTTATTATAACATTATATATATGTATATACATATATGTAGTAATGAATTACGCAGATAAATAATCATTGTAATTACTTAACCTGAGTAATCACTTTTAAACCTCGTTCTATCTATCGCTTATGTTAAAATTAAGCTAGAGTAGACATAGTATATAATGTCTACTTAATATTTTTGAATGGTTAACAAATACTAGTATGACCACACACGATTTCAGTACAAATTGCCGTGTCTAACAGTTTACGTTACAACACGTAATGTAAATAGATACACCTCTTTACGTACAGTTAGTGTTTGGCACGCATCCGTATCACGCAATTTTTGTTCCTTATTAGAATTTTCATGTTGTGCTCACATGCTGCACTGCTTCCGTGAGGTGTTCGGACCAATTAACAGACAATTAGAAAACAATGCATTTCGTATGCACTCGGTCATAGTAAATAGTGCATATTGCACTTTATTACTATATTGTATTGTTATTTAGCGTATACTCCTATTTAATTTTAATTATTACAGTGCATCAAATTATACTATCACATCTTCACAATTAATTACAAAAATTTACCTAGCTGGGGGAAAAGCAAAGGTTTACATTAATGTACCAGTTTAATATATAAAAATTAACTTTTCTCGTGAAAATATACATAGCCTATCTATATTGTAGATCTTTTACGATAGACGGTAAGACAATAACAGCATTTCTTGTTGAACAACAATTTATTGTAATTATCAGATCAGTCACCATTGGTGGGTTCAGACAATTTCGCTAAAGGCCGTGACAAAACTAAACACATTTTCTAGAACTCTTTTCACAAATAAAATACACTGTAAGTAGTTTATTCCGATATTCCTTGCTGGTTTTTGTTGCCTGTTCAAAATGTATTGCAGATACATGTAAACGTACAAACGATACAATGTAAACGTGGATTCTAAACCACGCGAATGTATTTTTACAATTTCCAAATTGGAAAGTGTTCAAGTCACATAATATAATGCTGCCTGGAGCCATCAGATGAACATTTGTGAGTGAAGAATGCTACTGTAGATGGTATCCTATGGAAGTTCAACCCGCAAATCTTTGCACGAGAAGCTTACACGCTAACCGCTCGTCCACTCACTCTCGATTAGATAAATAAATAATAACAAATTACGAAAATAGTTTATTTTTATAATATATTTACTAATTTGTATAAACTGTGTAGTCTTTCTGTTACCAGAATATAATTCCAACTTACTTGAAAAAGTTCAAAATCAACAGAAATGTCCAACTTCTAATATTTTTCATGCTTAAAATAATTTAAATCGAATTATTTCACATGCTTATACGTAGATATATTATGTACGTCGATGTTTTACTTTATGGGAAAAATTAGCATACTTATTAACTTATTTTAGAAATATTTTAATTGCAATTTATTCAAAATCAAGTTTAAAAATTATAAATAATTATTGTACATAATATAATAAGTACATATATTAAATAATTTTTCTTTAGGATATATATATGTATATAAGTTAGTATAAATAACATAAATTATAAATGTATATAATTATTTTGATATTTGAAAGGTAACTATTATACCGAAACAATTACGTATTAGAATTCAAATGCTGTTGAAAAATTATACAAAAAAAATAATTGCCTAGAAATTTAATAGTATTTTGGTAATTTCAAGTAACTGTATACATACTTATATCTAATTTTGATAAAAAATTTGCAAAGTAAAAAAGTCACGTTAATAATAATTGACACATACAAAAATTTCATTACATTAGAAAATAAACTTTTTTGCTTTATACTTTTTTTACATCGGTTTTGACTATTGGTACCTAAACAAATTAGGTATAACAGATTCACATACCCAAACCTAATATGACCTAAATAATATGTATCTAATGTGATGTATTTGTAAATGAGAAAAATAAAATTTTGATTCGCAAACAACCGATAATATCATTTTTATGCATGACATTGTATAGTATTTAGATTTTCACTGTAATATCAACATTATCTAGCGGATAGGTACACTGGTGTATTTTCGCGTTTCACTTTAGTTTTTTCCTTAGTATTAACCGATCAGAAAAGGTATAGCTTTTATACTTGAAAAAAATATATATTTGTGGAAAAACATGGGAAAAGCTCGAGTAGGGATAATTATATCTTAAATACACAAAATAAATGTAACCATCAACAAATATTTTATCATGAAAACTAGAGGTCAACTGCTGCAATTATCTTTTACATGTCACTTTGCAACTTTGTAATGTTTTCAACCACAGTTTTGCCAACCACTTTTTTTTTAATTTCTGAGTTGATTTTCCGTTTTACAGTTTTTTCTGTGTTCTCTAAAATTCGTATTTTATGTCTCTATTACTATAGGCTTACTATAGTAAGCCAGATAGAGGATCATTCTTTTGATTTTCAAAATAAATAATTATTTTTTTAAATATACGAGGGCGGTTAGATAAGTACCTGTGTTAAGCAAGAAAACGCAATTTTTTCAAACTTTCTTTTATATAATTTTTAATGTAGTCTTCTTTTAGCTCTATACATGTAGTTCAACGAAGTCCCAATTTTTTTAAGTCTTAAAAAATACAACATGTCAAATTTGGAAAAATAGAACTTTGTTGCAGATATAACTTCTTCGTTCGATGAAAACCGCTACGCCAAGCCATTTTTTTATGTTTTGGAATAAAAAGAAATCGCACAGGGCCAAATTTAGCGAATAGGGTGGCTGAGGTAGTAATTCTGCCAGTTTTGCGAGAACGATTGTAAACAAGTGCGATGGTGCTATCCTGGCAAAAGAGAAATTCATTTTTCATCAAAAGATGTGGCCGTTTTTCTTCAGTTTAGCATCAAAGTGATTCAAAATTATTTTGAGCATTTCTTCCGTAGTTACCTCAATAGGACGGTCTGGTCGCTTCTCATTAAAAACGGATGTTCTGTCAGGCTTGAGTTCATTAAACCAATATTATTTGATGGTAATCACCGAAGGTGCATGGTCTTTATAAACATCATGCAACTTAACTTTAATTTCCTCACACGTTTTAGATTTTATCAAAAGTGATAGTATGCAGTGGGGGAATATCAGAGGAAACTTAAGTTTTCTCCCTCAAAAAGAAGACTCAAAGTGTATCGACTTAAAGGAAAACATATCGTTAAAGAATCACAAAATCCCCAGAAGATGTGTTTAACTCCGTTAAAGTGAAAACTACAAGAAAGTATATTTAGTTTGTGAGTTATGGCATTCCCTTCAACACTAATTTCTGGGTGAGCTTGTGAAGTGCCCCCTTTCACAAAAACTGAACCTGGCTACGATAAAACTCATGAAAACGTTCCGGTCACTTTTAACGAAAAGTTTAACATAACATCTCTTAGCGCCAGTTGTATAACAGTTAACAGAAGATTAACCTCGGATCAGAGTTAACCTAGGGTTTTGAAGACTATGATTGGATAAACAGTGAGTTAAACATGGTTTATCTCTTACCTGAGCTTTATATAACTTTAACAACAATCAAACAAGATACTATTATTAATAATAGTTTCATTATGATGAGCATTATATAAAGCACATGGTGTGCTTTTTCTTTCAATTTTTCTTATTTATTGGGTTTGGGCTTGTTGCCGTCACCACGCCATTCAAATTTAGCACGTGATCTTATTTTTTATTTTAAACAAATTGTATTACTTTAAAATAAATATTGTAAATGAAATCGGTTCAGAAAACGACATCTTTTATATTATATAAAGCTATAAGCATATATTTAATAAGTATTATATATTTTAATTTCAATCAATTACGCCACTAATGCTTAATAACTTTTACAATCCTTTTGTTAAAAAGTTGTATCACAGAATAAAACTAATGCAAGAAATTTAGAACATTTATCATAATTATCCCTTATTCATATTTTTCTATATTTTTAGAATTTTAATGTAGATATATCTTATAAATACTTGTAAAATAATAATAATAGGTATATTATTAAACCACTAAATAGAAATTATTGGCAAAAAAAATAAATTACGCATTTGATAGTCAATGAAATAAAAATTAAAAAGGCCAATATAAAGGTAGTAAATAACTACGATTAACTGAATAAGCTTTAAACAGCAATTTTGCTTTGTTTGGTACTTTTATAAGTAAAACATTCAAAGCAGACTAAAGTTACATCGAAAACTTAAATGCACTCGTTTGTTAAACGTCATAATTAATTTAAAGGTTTAAAATTATTTTCGACAGATCAAAATAACTGAATTTAATTTTTATTTAGTGCTTTTTTCTATTCGGAAATTAAAAAGTATTTCATAATATTATTCAATATAATGAATTTCAGCTCATAATAATTATGTGCTCTGGGTGATAAGAACGATCTCAAAAATTGATTTAAAAATTTGCATAATGGAGTAGGATTGTACAAAATAATAGATAATACATTATCGAAATAAATTTTTAAAACACATTTGGTTTTATTTAAAAACTTATAAGAAACCCTTGCCCTATTTATATTAAGTGATCAGAAAACGACGAAATAGTCAAAAGCATTAAAATAATTGTATTGTATTTACTAGTTTGGAATATTTTAGCTAAAACCTGAACTGACCATAAGAAATTCTTTTAAGTATATAGGTCCATTTTATCTGGAATATTTTCTACAAATTAAAACCGCTCAGTGACTTAAATAACAATACTAAAAATTGGATTTGAAGTGTATAAATCAACTAGTAAGTACGTATTTATATAAAAAAATTGCTTATGAAATTTTAAATCAATAAGTTAATTAGCGCAATATAACGTTGAAAAATTCAACTCAGAAGAATTTAAGCTCGGTTTAAATTTTTATTTATTTTATTCAATGTTTCGAATATTCAATTTGGATATCCAGGATCCAGTTGGGTTTCTAATAACCAATCTCACTTCTTCAATACAAAATTTAAAAAAAAAACAAAAACATAGTTGTTATCTAGGTATAATATCGGGAACATTATGTAAAAGATGAAGTGTAATTGGGCAATTATTGTAAGTTACTTTATATTACGTACAACTACTTATCTTCTGAATTTGTTTTTTTTGTGGAGGTAATAACTTTTATAAAATATTATCTGCAATAAAGGTATTTTGAATAAAATATTGTTTTTATTTCAAATTTACGAATACTAAATGCAAAATAAAAAATGTATAGTTACCACTAAATTCAATACATTAAAGCTTACTATAATTTTGTTGTGCTAAATTCATTACTACAAATTGTTCTGTTGAATAGCACAACATTTTTAATACATTTTGTACCTACCCATCCTTTATATAGTAATTTGTAGTAAAAATTTTAACAATTATTCTAAATGATTTTACAATAGGTAGTTTTCTTTCAATGTATGTATGTATATAAAAATGAACCTAATAGTATCACCACTGTAAAATTTAATCAATGTAAAATTACAGAAAAAATCGTTGGAAAATTAAATTTTTACATAAAACTGTGATTCAAAATACTTTATTACCGAAAATTCATAATCGAGTTGGGATTTGGCACCACAAAATTATATTGAAGTAATAATTAAAGTATAATTTACTTTCAGTACCTGTATTCATGTATTTAGTATTTTCATTTTCAGCTAAGTTATTCTTCAGACAGGTATTTTCAATACAAGATCAAAAATTAAAGAAAAATTTCAAGCTGGAATATATAATTTATTCCAAATTTAGAAAATTGATTAAGTAAGTTAGTGTTTGCTATCCAAGTATATGTATCTTTTAAATACTTCTTGTTAGTTATGTAAATTTTAGGCATTGAATTTCATTTTATAATGTTGGTAAATATGATAAACGCTGGTATAACGCAAAGAAATATTTTGAATTAACTTAATGCTATGTTAAGCTTTACTAGGTACAAAATTATGTCGACGTGGTAAGAATGGGCGTAAGTAACGACTAAGAAAGCACATTATAGGTGGATATAATCACATAGTAAATTTAATATTTTTAAAATTAAAATTTTCCTAATTTGTTTATTATTACTTATTTTGAATAATATTCTGCATATAATTTCACGTGATCAATGTTAATGATTTATATGTGATTATGATGATAGTGAATGATTTAATTATATTAAACCGGATTATGCTTAAAATATTATAATTTAATAAGTATTATGAAATTTAACTTTACTATTAATAACAAAAATGTATAACAAAAATAACTAACTAACTAACAAACAGGTGATATTGAGCAAGCAATATAGTTAGAGACATTCTAGAAATGAAAAATTAAAAAGAACGTAATAAATATTTTAATATTACGATGATTTGTTAATAAAATATTATAAAAATATTACATAATTATTAAAAACAAAAAATTTTAATTTAATTATTAAAATTTTAAAACTTTTTGTATTTTCAATTCCAATTTCTCATTTTGGAAATTCCTCTAAATGTATTAATAATAAATAAAACCAAAGGTTTTTTCAAAGTTGTTTATTTTCTATTTATTATTAAATTCACTACAAAATTTAAAAATGAGTTTTAATATTATAGCACTCCTATATATTGTACGTTTTGCTTAAACTTTTGTATAATTTACAAAATATGTACTTAAATTCATCTTTGCTCAAATTTAGTTGGAATACATTTTCGAAAATGATTAAGTATTATTATTAGTATAATCATATTAACCGTTATTAATTTCAAATAAAATAATACGACATTATAGTATTTACAGTAAATGTAATTTATGTACCTCAAAAAGGTATGATATAACATGGAAGGTCTTTTTTATGTTGTATCAGAAACTTTCTCAATTTATTGTTTTTTATTTTACTTTTTTATTTTAATTTTTATTTTGGTTTTCAATTTTAAACTTTATTGATGTGTTTACTTTCAATTTTCGAATTAAATGCAAAATGTAATTTCTTCAAATGAATAATTTTAACTTAAAACAAAAATTACAGAAATATAAGATAAATTAAATCGCAAATGTGGCGTAAAATATTGTCTTATATAGCTACATAAAAAAGTAGGGAACTAAAATTCTCCGCTAACGCTATAATAATCGCTTCGATTACACTATTTCAATCTCAAGTCCAAAAATCAATCTATGAATTGCAGAAAATACAATATAAAATTATAAAATAAGACTAAAAATGGTAAAATACGACTGGATTAAAAATTATTGCAAGGTTGACTGTCAATTTGTCAATGTTTAGGTTGCCGAATACAAGTGCAATAGTTTCATTTTCATAAGAAGAGGTAAAATGAAATAAATGAAAATGTTAATAAATTTCAAATATACAGTTGTTTTATTAAAAGTTTAACGTGTATTCAGGTTTCCTTTGGACTAGATCCCTAAAAATTGTACGCAGCAGTCATAACTCATCAAAGTGGCAATAATGCAGTTCTGAAAACATAAATCATATGTTTGACAATTTAACTGCAGTTGCATTTTTATTATGAAATGCTATTTTTTCTATTATATCATATTTAAATAACAATCAGCTTCATTAAATAAAATCGTTCACTGTTTTTATTTAACATTTATTTGTATGTATTTTGCGCTCTCACACAGCTTCAGGACTCGCGCTTTTTATGATCATTTCTTCAATTAGGCACAAATAATAATAACTGTTAGTTCCGAAAGAAATTGTTTTTGAATTCATGTTGTTAAGACTTTATAGTCTTATAGACAAGTGATGTTATTTAAATGTAATATTTGAATATATCTGATAATTTTTAATACATATATAGGTACCTATATATATATGTTAAATACTGCAACCGATTCAACTTGGATTAATAATAATTTATCACAAATCATTCTTTATGCAAATTTGATTTACACTAGTACTATTATTTTGCAATACCATACGTACTTATGTATTATATGTATGTATATATTATATAGTAGTTCCAACTATACACTGAAATAAAAAAGAGGAAGAAGTTGCAGGTCAACTAAAATATTTAAATTTTCCAATGGTATTTTGTATATAACAGCTTTTCAACGTATCTATATCATTGGTTAACCCAAACATTTTGGTTTAACCTGTAACTGAACAAACTGAACCTAAAAATATAATAGTTTAATTAAGTAAATTTATAAATTAAGTTCTATTAGGACAAAATAAACGATGTAGTACCTATAACTAAGTTTTAAAATAATTTAATTTTCAAGTTAAATCTGGAAACTGAAAACTATCTAGTTTGGAAAAAGTTAGTTTTTTCAGCAAAAAGTTTAAATTTTAGAACACCGAATAGAAAGTTAATTGTGCATTTATTTCAACTTCTTCTAAGTTGAGTTCTTATTTAAATTGTTCAATAGAATTTGCCATAATAAATAAGAACCCTAATAAGTAGTTTGCAATACCGTCAGCATTTCATATGTACATATTATTCTGTTTGAAGGACAAAAGACAGTTTTTCTATAAAATAAGCAAAAATATTGTGATTAATGTTTTTAAAATAATATTAGAAGTTTAAATTTATACGGATCAACGAAATTTACAGATGGAAAATGGAATATTTGTTATTTTAGACATACCTATACCCATGTATAGTTCTCAAGTATGATAATTACTGTAGATTTTGTTTGTTTCTGATGATATTCAATATTTTTTAATGAATTTTAAAGTTTTTCTTCCAATCTTATAAATAAAAAAGCATAAGTGGAATGTGGAAGCCCATTTAAGTTTGAAATAGAATCACAGATTTTAAGTTAACAAAATATTTAATAAATTTAATTGAAAATAAAACATAACATTATTTCGTCAAGTATTTAAAAATTAATTGAAATTATTTATATGTTGAACTTCTAATTATTCTAATTTCTCAGCGTGCACCTAAGGCATATCTAATTTGACAAATAAAAATTACATATTATTTCTTTTATATCTTTTAGAGTTTATAGTAATATATTTGTATTTTATCAGAGATTTGGTAATCTAGAAATATTTTGCTTTGGTTTGCTCAAATTAAAGATGTAGACAATTTAATTTCGAACGTAGTTTTTCTAAAGGTTTGCATTAGAGTAATTATACACTTGGAGTGCGGTCATTTGAAGAACAAAATATAAAAGATATTTTGATAATGACTTGAATATCAGTTTATTTATACCTATAGCTTTCAACATTTATTTCAATTTAAAATGAGCTAAAAGATTAATTGAAAAGTTACTACTATTTTTTGGTACCAATCATTATTAGAAGAAACGGATTATATTACTCGGTTACATATAAATATATTTAATTGAAAATTATATTCAATCACAATATGAAAATATAAATAGCTGTTAATCTAGATAAATTACTAATACTCTTTTAATACGTAGCTAGTTTTGATAAAATTGTCAGTTGTTGTGATCAATGAAGGGTAACTACACCTAAGTTAATAAAAAATTCTTCAAATTGTTTAAAAAAGAGGTCTTACCTTTTTCCATTCCGACGGCGACGCTTGGTAGCATAAACAGTACCTAGTTGATTCATGGTACTAACCGGCGTCGCGACGACAATAGGGGCAGACGCCAAAACACTCTGCGGTTCACCTCCAAATAATACAGCGCCTTCGGCGACCGATAACGAACCCGGTGCACATTGGCCCTGCACTGTGTTTATGAATTCCGTGATGGCGTCAGGAAGTCACTCACTAAAAAAAAACACGGATCACTCACTGCGTCCTGCTGCCGTCTTTACTAACAGTATACCCACGATAATCTGAAACTGATTCATGCGCATTTGGGGCGCTTACCGTAGTTACCCCACTACTTGACCCCCATGAGTTACCACTAAAATCCCGCCCCATTAACGAATAGGACGCCATTACGTCAAAGATGGCCACGACCGCAGTGGGGTGTACTATGCTGTATAATCTTGATGCAAAAATTATTTGTATGTAGTGTATCTCACTTCTCGTTAACTTTAACTGATAATAAAATAATAGAGGTAAACAAGTTAAATCAGTTTTAGTTGGGTATAAACAATAGATATTGATTGCATATACCTTATTAGTAAAATCGATGCATAATATTTTTATTAACCTACTATGATAAAATTAGTACGTACGCGTAATCTTTAATTATTGTTAATATCATATTTAATTGAGTATTTTTCAAAATTAATTACCATAAAATATAATTTTATTTATTTAAATTATTTAATAAAATCGATCAGAAAACACTACCTACATATACTGTTTATTAGTAGATACATATATAATTATCATAATACCCATACCTATTTACACATATAATAAAGTACTAAATATCATAAATAATCAAATATTAATATAGTAATTAATTTTTAATTGATAATAATGCTAAACTTATAAGTATATAGGTTCTATAATATGTAATACATAAACAAACATCTATCCAGATTTATTAAAATTTAAACAATTACTAAACTTTAGCAATATTTAATGACTAGAATTCTTTTGCATAATTTTATAATGAATAGTCAAGTATAATTAAGTTGATGTAGCACGCGAATTTGATTCATTCCTGATAGTGGACGGCATATAATATAGTAAACCAATATTTATATAAGTAATTCTTACAATAGGTTTATGGGTATCAAGAAACTCGAAATTCTAATAATAAATATTATAGATAGTTTCCATAAAATAATAATTATATAATATAGATTACAAATTTTGTAAAATCTACAATAAAGCCGTTAATTGAAATAATTTCTTTTTCAAATATATTACTTATGTATATATATAAATTAATAATTGATAGATTTTTTACAATATTAAAATGTTAAAGTAATCTTAAATTAAAATAAGAAATGAGATTACAACATTATTACTATAAATGGTTCCTACCATTAAGTATACCTAATATCGATCGTATAAAACAGTTACCTACTAATATACAGTAGGGATGTCAATAAAGGTTTGCACAAAGTTCTTTACCATACATATAGCAGATGTGTAAGATATTTATTTAATAACTTTTTTTTTCTTCTGCCATAGAGAGTACCAGTACTATCTGTCATTTTAAAATTATTTATGCGTGCCTAAATAAAATAGTTATTTTCAAAATCGTGCAGCAAAGTTACTATATTTGCACAAATTATTTAAGAGTGATTTTTAAAGAACCCACAAGATATTAATGCTTTCAACATTGAATCATACTCAATTTTATTTTACTTAACACAGAAATTTAAATATACCTTCAACAAATTTAAATGTCAAAATTGAAATTTTATTAATGGCTCTAAATACGAGATAGTTACTGGAAAAACCCATAATTACAAAATCCTTTGCTTTTATAATCTTAATATAATATGAAACACCAAGTTTGGATTTTCGTCATCACAATCTTCCCACGGGAAGCACGATCGAAATGAAAATTTAACGGGATATTCAGCAAAGAATTCCAAGGTTAACGCCACTATTCCCAACTTTCTACGTCAAATTTTTCTTGCGAAACAGAGGAAACTTCTTTTCGACGTTTTAATGAGTTAAGAAAATTTACAAATAAAATTACATTCAAATAAAATGAGAAACTAAATTATAATAATTATTTTTATTAAATATAATTTTATTTATATAATTATATTTATAAATTATTTATAAAACACAAAGTTTGGAATGGAAGGCAAATACCACTTCTCTGTGAAACTCTTTCTTAGTGGAAGGCAAAAACTATTTCTTTCTCCAAATGACAAGAAAGTGAGCAGTGGAGAGTAGCTAGGGCCTATAAGCAAATATACTTTATTTTTTTTATTCGTGCGTTTGGGGAGGGTGAAATCCTCATGGACACCGTCCGTGGGTGATAGTGTCGGACTCTTACCGACTAAAGCCCCCTCCGCTAAGGCTAACTGCAGGAGCGTGGTATCGATCGTTAGACATTGCTTCGCCGCTCCCGCAAGTTTCACGCTGTAGTGATGTTATTGATGTCAACCGGATGGCTGAGCTAAGCAATTCCCTCAGGTCTTAAATTCGAACCCAGAATTTCCGCGCTGCAACTCAACCAGCGATCACACCAAGCTACCACTGCCGGTAAGCAAACATACTTGTCCACATCTTTTCTAACAGTACCTAGTATACCTATCTATGGACAGTAAGGCCTCTTATGGTCCTGGGCCCATAAGCATTGCTTACATTCGCTTATTCATATCACCGCCACTAAAAGTGAGCTGCTTCATTATCGATTTTAAGCAGAGAAGTCGAATTTTTCCCTACCCATTTTAACCAAGGTGGAACTCGGATGACCGCAGTTCTAAGGCTTCTATACATCTCCTTTCTTTCTGGATTAATTGTAAAGGAAACCTCGATTTGATTCATTAATATGAATTAAGTGCAAATTATTCTTAAATCGCTTAATTCTTTAATCCGATAATTGGATATATAATTTTTTTATATAAGAAAAGAAAAAATACACTAGATTTTAAGGTAGCTGAAAGTTTGTTGAACTTTTTCTCAAATTCTATTCTATTTTTATGTTGGTAACAGTTCTTAAATTTGAAACATGCGGACAGACGGACGGACACGGGAGCAGAACATAAGGCTTCCTTACTATACTTTGTATAGAAGCCTAATACACACTTGCGATAACGTTTTTCAAAATTTAAACTGACAAGGCAGGGAAAAAATAACTGGAAATAACAGTATTTTAATAAAATTTGAAAATTTTGGTACCTACCCTTTCTTAATATTATTTTAAGTTTATCTACGTCTTCAAATATAAAATTTTAGATTAAAATTTAAAAAAAATAGATCTAAATTTTGACTTATTTATTAAATGTGACAATTATTATTGAAGTTGACAGTTGCAAATCTAATTTAAATTTTACAAACATAAATTGAAAATAGTTGGCAGATTAAATCATGTCACCGTACTTTTGTTTATTTTAGGTAGATTAAAAAATATTTGAAATTAATTTTTGGATTTTTAGTGTAGGCAAAAAAGAAGAGTATTTATTAATTGTAGACAGCATTTTTATCATTGGAAATGGTAAAGGGGTTATAATTAACGTGAAAAAAAAATCCAAACCCGGGGGGCGGTACAGGGTTTATTTGGGGGAGTTGACAGTGTGTGCAAAGTATATTATTGCGTTTTTCGGCAAAACTTGACTTTATATCAAAATATGTTCTACAGCAAAGTTGTAGATGATATAAAAATCTACAACTTTCGTAAGAATCATATTTTACTCTAACCTCAAGATTTTCGTGAAAAACGTCAAGAGTGCGAAAAAGCAATGTTTTTGGTTATTCTCTTCCATTTTTGCAAAAATAATTCAACTTTGATGAAATTTTGTGAAAACATGCTTCCTTATATCTTAAATAATCACAATTTTTTTTACATAAAAGAATCTAAAAGATTTTGAGATATTCAGTTTCTCAGTCAAAAACTGTTTAATTTCAAAAATAATTTCTGTGGTGAAAAATCATCGTACAGAGTTCTTTTGGTGCTTATTTTGTTTCTTATTACATTTACTTTTTGATGCAATAATAAAAAATAGTAGTTCCTATTTAACAACACGCTCAAAAATTGAAAAAACTTTAAAATTACTTTTGCAACAATGCATTTTTCAGTAATTCTTCATAAGTGGTCTGAATTTTTAAGAAAATTGAAAAACTGATTGCAGCATTCAATTATACGAAAAAATGTACAAAAGAAACTGTCTTTCATTGTTAGACCCGAAATTTAAATTTTTTACAGTAATGCTATAAACCTTAAATTAGAATAATAAAAAGCTTCACATAAGTAAGCAAAATAATCATTTTTCGTCTTAGAAGCAAAAAGTATCCAATACAATAGTTGTATATTATGAAAAAATCTATGTAACATAACCTCAAAACTTCCGAGAAAAATGGGAAAAATACTCTTTTTAGAAGTTTTACTTTAAATTTCCGCAAAAATTACTTAGTTTTGACAGAACTTCTGAAAGTACATTATGTAGTATTTATGAGTGAAATAATCATAATATTGGAATCTATCAGTCAGTGGGAACCACGAATTTAACGTTTTTACAATACATTATTACAATACATACATATTTACAGATGGACAAAAAAATGGAAAAATAAATAATACTATGTTTTTTTGTTCTTTTTTATTTTCTTGTTCTTCATCGTCATCCGATGCTTGATTGGAATATGTTTCTTCTTCATCTTCTTGAAACATTTGTTCAAGATCACTGCATTCTTCAGCTGGCAATTCATTTCCTGTGCTCAAGCAAAGACTCGGCTGCTCCATTTCCGTGGAACTGTCTTGTAAGTCAATAAAATCTTGCACTATTTATTCAGTGTTTGAACAATTTTCCGACATCCGCATCGATTACTTTCACAACTTGTTTCACAATTACATGAAATGGTTTTCAGTAAATCTTTAGGAATTACTGAAGCTTCTGTAAAACAAGGCATAAGTTTTTTCCAATTATTCACCAATACTTCTTTCCAGCCCCACTTGATTGCAGTCATTTAGTTTCCAAGCTATGTGTGTATAGTTGAAAATAGAATATATTATACTATATAGGAATGTTGTGTAGCTGCTCTGACAGTTGGAGGCAATTTTTCTAATTCGAAAGTCGACTTTGTTGTTAATATATTTTTATATTGCTTAAATCTTAAATCATCCAGAGATACAGTATAATTCATGTGCTTGTAAATGGATAAAATCAATTTGATCAATTGATTCAATCAAATATATCTAATATCAATATATTGATATATTACGAGTATAATATCAATCAAATTGATAAAATCAATTTACAATCATTTCGGGATATCACTATTGGGTCTGTATTCGTCTGATGAAACGGCTTTACCAACTTTGTCCACTGAGGACATTTAATGAGAGAGTTCAATATTGATTTTTTCCTTTTACTGCAAAAGCAGAAGTGGTATCGCAGCCACTAAAGCAATGTAAAAAAACAACAATCAATCGATGTCCTCATATTTAAAACTGTTTGACGTATAAATTGAGTCGCCTGCACGTGGCTTCAGAAAGTAAATTGTTACCGGAGTCGAATTTAACTGATTTAATAGTTTCTCTAAGTGTTCCCAATGGCAAATATGTGTTTTCCCAGTCATCAAAATCCCCAATTTACCCAACCTACATTTCCAAAGTCTTCCAAAGCTCCCATCAAACTAAAAATTAAATTTTATGACTCAATTTTCTTTATTTTTGTAGAAATTTAAAGTAAGTTTTATAATTCTAATTTAAGGTTTATAGCATTACTGTAAAAAATTTAAGTTTCGGGTCAAACGTATAATTGAATGCTGCAATCAGTTTTTCAATTTTCTTAAAAATTCAGATCACTTATGAAGAATTTCTGAAAAATGCATTGTTGCAAAAGTAATTTTAAAGTTTTTTCAATATTTGAGCGTGTTGTTAAATAAGAACTACTATTTTTTATTATTGCATCAAAAAGTAAATGTAATAAGAAACAAAATAAGCACCAAAAGAACTCTGTACGATGATTTTTCACCATAGAAATTATTTTTGAAATAAAACAGTTTTTGACTGAGAAACTGAATATCTCAAAATCTTTTAGATTCTTTTATGTAAAAAAAATTGTGCTTATTTAAGATATAAGGAAGCATGTTTTCACAAAATTTCATCAAAATTTAATTATTTTTGCAAAAATGAAAAAGAAAAATCAAAAAGATTGTGTTTTCGCACTCTTTACGTTTTTCACGAAAATCTTGAGGTCATAGTAAAAAATAATTCTTCCGAAAGTTATAGAAAAATTTAGTGATGATCTGTATGTCAAACAGTACCAGGAAAGAATAAAATGTTTGATTGAAGGAAAGAAAGGAGACGACGAGGTAGACGTAAAATGGAACGACATAGAAAAAAATATTAAATCAAGCGCAAGAAGTGTACTGGGATACAAAGAGAAAAGAAGATGGAACGTATGGTTTGACGACGAGTGTGAGGAAGTTGGTAAGAAGAAGAGAGAGGCGAGAATTAAATGGTTATCAACAAATAGACAGCAAGATTATGACGAATATAGAGAAAAAAGAAAGGAAGGGAACAAACTGAATAAGAGGAAAAAAAATGAATGGATCGGAAGAAGAATGGTAGAAATGGAAGAAAACAGTAGTACAAATAATGTAAAAAAATTTTATAGGCAACTAAAGAATAACATAAGAGTACAGGATATAAAAGTAAGAGCTCTACAGAGTGAAGATGGAAAACTGGAAAGCAGCACAGATAAAATAAAGGAAATATGGGCGAACCACTTTCAAAAACTGCTGAATACGACGCAAGATGAAGAAACGGAATTAATTGAAGAAAGTTTGGGAAGCTGCGACGAAACTCCAGAACCGACAAGCGAGGAAATTCTGAAAGCAATAAAAAAGTTGAAGAATGGAAAATGGAAAATAACCGCAGAAATGATAAAGAATGGGGGGGATGCCCTACACTTTGAATTATGTGAATTGATAAAGCAGGTCTGGAAGTATGAAAATATGCCGCAGAAGTGGAGGGAAGGTGTAATAGTGCCACTGAAAAAAAAGGGAAATGCAGAGGACTGCAATAACTATCGTGGTATAACATTGTTTAACACTGCGTACAAAATTCTGTCATCGGTAATACATGGTCGTCTTGAAGAAATTACAAACAAAATAGTGGGAAGATACCAATATGGTTTTAGACGAGGCAGGTCAACAGTGGATGCTGTACATATAATAAAGCAAATTATTGAAAAAAGTCACGAGTACGATATAGAAATGCATATGCTGTTCATCGATTTTAAACAGGCTTTTGATAAAGTGAACAGAAGGCAGTTGGTAAAAGTGATGAAAGATTTTCTAGTCCCAGAAAAACTGATAAGGATTATTATAGCAACGCTAGAAGAAACAACAGCCACTGTGAGAACGTCAGAAGGAGAAACTAACAGTTTTGAGGTGAATAGTGGAGTGAGGCAAGGGGATGCCTTGTCGGCGACTCTATTTAATATCATACTCGAGAAGATAATTAGGAGTGCGAAATGTAAAGATGCTACAATAATAAATAAGGAAAGTCAACTCCTGGCATATGCAGATGATGTGGTCATCATATCGCGAACGAAAAATGGGATGATTGAAATATTTAAAGCCATTAGAAGAGAGGCAATCAAAATGGGATTGAGTATAAGTGAAAAAAAGACTAAGTACATGATATGCCAAAGAGGGGAAAGTAAAAACAACAATGATTTAATAATTGATGACTGCAGATTAGAACAGGTAGAAAGTTTTGTCTCTTTGGGTGTACAGATAAATGGCAGAAATGAGAGACATACTGAAATTAAAGAAAAGATTCAGGCGAGTAATAGGGCTTATTTTTCAAATAAGAACATTCTGAAAGACCGAAGAATATCGAAAAAAACGAAAATTAGGATTTATAAGTCATTGATAAGACCAGTCCTGACATATGCGTCTGAAGTCATGTGCATCACGCAACGAGAAGAAGAACAACTGAGAGTCTTTGAGAGAAAAGTGCTAAGAACAATAATGGGTCCCAAACACATAAATGGCGAGAACAGAATGAGGATGAATTTCGAACTACTTGAAGAAATGGGTGGCGAGGATGTAGTCAAATATATCAAAGCGCAGAGAATCAAATGGCTGGGGCACGTATGGGGAGGCGATGAGGAAGAAGTGTCAAAAATGTTGATGATGTGGAGGCCTAGTGAGAGACGAGCTAGAGGCAGACCAAAGATGCGATGGTGGGATGAGGTAACAAGTGATTTGGAAACAATGGGAGTGAGGGGATGGAAACAGTTAGTGACAGACAGAACAACATGGAGAACCATAATCAGTGATGCAAAAAAACATAGAGACTTGTGAATTACAGTGCACAATATGTAAATAATGTAGAGATGAGGCGTAATCCACCTCAAATACGGATTTTGTAAGTTCCATTGGAACAGCTCTATTCCTTCTGGAATGTAAAGCTATAAATATATATATATGAGCTACAACTTTTCTGTAGAACATATTTTGATAGAAAGTCAAGTTTCGCCGAAAAACGCAATAATATACTTGGCACAAGTAAATTAACCCTATACCACCCCCGGGCTTGCATTTTAATTTTTTACGTTCATTATAAGCCCCTTTACCATTTCCAATGATAAAAATGCTGTCTACAATTAATAATGGTTTTGGCTCCTAAATCAGCTAATTTGCCTACACTATTTGTTGGTTTGGACAAAAAATAATTTTTAATTTATATTTAGTATATTTAATTTTTCATAATTGAAACCTTTCTGCTTCTATTCATCATGACTAGTTTCGCTATAATAGCATTTTCAGGTAGATTTATAAAATCTAAAATAAATTTTAAAGTGAAATTTTTATGAATTTATTTATAATTAATTTATATTTATATATATAAATAAATAAATACAAGTTTTCAATTATTAAAAATTAAATATTATAAATTACAGCTTGTAAAAAATGAAGTTAGAAAATAAAACTATAAGATAATCTAGATGGAAATAGTATATTACGTGCCGAGGTGAAAAATGTTTCATTTAGTCCGGGAGCCAGCGTACATGTTAACTAAACCATAAGGTACAAAATTTTTGACCATACAGGCAGAAAGAACGTTGCAAATGAGTAATAAATACAAGATGGTCATTACAGCAGTACAGGAGATTCGATGGCTTAGAAGGGGGAACATCAGGATGGGAAAATATGTGATATTCTATAGTGGTACTGAAGGCAGACATGAATATGGAACAGGATTTGTAGTCAAAAAGGAACTTATGGCTAGCGTAATTAAATTTGAACCATTAAACGAAAGAATATGCCTTTTGAGAATGCGCAGTAAATGGAATAATATAACTTTAATATGCCTGCATGCACCCACAGAGGAAGCAGAAGAAGAAAAGAAAGATACCTTCTATGACTCAGTTGAACAATTGATAAATGGAGTGCCCAAGCAGGATATGCTGCTGGTGATTGGCGATTACAACGCCAAGATTGGGAAGGAACCTTCAGCAATGCCTTTTATTGGCCTCCAAGGCCTACATGAAGAATCTAACAATAATGGAAACAAGATGGTTGACCTAGTTGCGGCCAACAACATGAGAATAAAGTCAACCATGTTCCAACATAAGAAAATAGACAAACAAACATTGATATCTAACGATGGGCGCACCAGAAATCAAGTTGATCACATTGTAGTAGACTCCAGATATAAAGCTGACTCGGACCACATTTTGGTCAAAGCAAAGATCAGAGTACGAATAGCAGCAGAAGGAAAGAAAGGTAGAAGTACCTACCCCAACAGAACGAATAAACACCGAAAAACTAAAGGATCCCAAGATAAGAGAAAGTTTCCAACAGGAAATGGAAGAAACAATAAACCAAGAATATACCGAAATAAGCGATATAGATACAGCGTGGAAACAAATTAAATAAAAGATGGTAAAAGCTAACAAAAAGCTTTTAGGATTCATACCAAAACATAGACACAAAACTTGGTACGATGCTGAATGCCAAAAACTAGGACAAGAAAGAACTCAAGCAAGGCTTGAACAGTTGCAAAGCCCAACAGAGGCAAATATCTCCAAATATTCCAATGCAAGAAACCAATACCGTAAAGTAATTAGACGAAAGAAAAGAGAACACGAAAGACAAACATTATGCGAACAGGAGAGAAATCGCCAGAGTGGCGATACAAGGAAATGGTTTCAAGATATTGAAACAGGAGATATTGAACAGAAAAGGAACTACCAACCAAGGACAGCGGAAACGCTCATGAGAGACGATAGAACGTTGGTGACAACAAGAAACGAGATTCTTAGCACATGGAAAAACTATTTCTCCCAACTCCTGAATAAACCTACGCATGACAATGACCAACACCACCAATTTTATACAAGTGAAGTACTTATTGAGTCGCCGACGACGGAGGAAGTATATGAGGCAATAAAAAAGCTTAAAAATAATAAAGCACCAGGACGGGACGGTATTCCTGCGAAATGTTTCAAGAAAGGGGGAACATATATAGTCAATGTGATAAAACATCTTATGGAACTTGTTTGGAAATACGAAAAGATTCCAGAAGAATGTAAAGAAAGGGTAATTATCCCAATACACAAAAAGGGCGATAAAAGGATATGCAATAGTTATCGTGGCATATCCCTCCTGAACAGCGCATATGAAATACTGTCAAACATACTACTCCAACGTGTTACACCATATGCAGAAGAAATCATTGGAGAATACCAATGTGGTTTAAGAGCTAGAATATCAACCACTGATCAGCTATTCACCATCCGCCAACTGTTGAAAATTTTTTGGGAATTTAATAGAAATATCCACAACCTATATTCGTCGATTTCCAGCAGGCATACGATAGTATTATCAGAATTCGTCTGTGGGAGAAATGGAGGAATATGGAATTCCTGGCAAACTGATCCGGCTTATAAAAGTTTGCGTGGAAGGTTCCCGAAGTTTCGTTAGGGTTGAAAATGAATATGGCGAGATGTTCTCAATAAACAGTGGATTAAAGCAGGGTGATGCGATGTCACCGCTGCTGTTTAACATTGCGCTTGAGAAAGTTGTGAGAGCTACTAATATACAGGTGCAAATGTTTGGACCTAGAGGGCCAAATCTACTCCTTGCATATGCAGACGATATTGATGTGGTAGGAAGAAGTATAATCGATGTAAAGGAGAATTTTATGCGCATGGAGGGAGAAGTCAAAAAAATGGGACTCCGTATAAACGAAAGAAAAACAAAGTACATGCACGTTGCCAGAAATAGTGTGCAAGACCAAATAAGGCAAAACATAAAGATGATAGACGTGTACAACTTCGAACATGTACCATCTTTTAAATATCTTGGTGCGGTGATAACAACTTGTAACAATATACGTGAGGAAATAAAACAAAGAATAAGCCAAGGTAAAAGAGATGCTGTTTTGCGCTGCAACACATATTGAAATCTAAATTAATAACAAGACTATCAAAAATAAAAATCTACAAAACCATCATAAGACCAGTAGTAACCTACGTAGGCGAAACATGGACGTTGACTGTGCAGGATACGCTGATGTTGAGGCGCTGGGAAAGAAAGGTGCTACGGAAAATCTACGGGCCACTGAAAGATTCAGAAACAGATCGATGGAGAATAAGAACAAACGCCGAATTGCATCAGCTATATAACTACCCCGACATAGTACAAGAAATTTAATCACAGGGATTGCGATGAGCAGGTTATCTAGTTAGAAGTGATAACGAAAGACTGATTAGAATAGTATTGGGACTTGCCTTGTCTGCCTAACTATTTTCTATTATACAAAAAAAATCTCTCGATAAAATTTTGCAAAAATTTAGGAGAGTAAAGAAAAATGTGTTTTAAACAAATTAAAAAAAAGAAAATAGCACTTCGGGGTTTTGTATTCGTAATATAATAATTTTAATGAGCGAAAAGAGCTTGAAAATACTACGTGTAATGTTAGTTCGAGGTTATATTCTTTTATAAATATTCAGTAATTATATTATTAATTTTAATAGAGAAAATATATTGATGGTAGTTTTTAACATGTTTAATTCTTATTTATATCATATTGTGAACGAAAGTTTAGTGTGGGTGAGTATTCGTGTGCTTATATCACGTGATTTCACGCTGGAACTATCTTAAAATAAAAAGCAAGTCGATCAATTCCGTAGTTTTGGAGATTACCCGTGATTATAAACCACCGATAGGATTGCAACCATTCTTTGTTTATTTTCACTTCCCGGTAACAAGCCCTCTAAGATGGCCTGTTGTCGAAGCGCGGAATCTTTGATTATAGAAGCCTACTGGTTTGTAACCGTTATTTTTTATTTTACTCGTCGAAAACTGCCCTGCCAGAGGACTTGTTCTCTGTATTGGCGATTATAAGACGACCGCACCACTTAGATCTCGCATCGAACTTGCAAGTTTCGACTGTGCACTTATGGGAGTGTTATAATCGATCATCTTCTCTTCGTGATGCATTGATTGTGATGCAAACACTGTACAGATCGTTATAGATCATGATGTCGTTGTAAAACTTGGGGACCTCACGCGGCAGCTTCAGTACAGCGAAAACACGAGATTCGATCCTTTGGGTTCTAGTTGGGGATTGGGATTTACCATGATGTGTTAAATTAAGGCTAGTTTAAGATATAATTCCAAGATTATTCGATTCGTATTCTGATGACACAATTGGAATAAGTAGATAATAAAATGTTATAATTTGACTTTATGAAAAAAGCAAATTAGATATGGTGTATTATGGTATAAACTTTAAACATGACTGTGGTTTGACTATTATGTAACATGATAAACGGAATGACCGGTAAAATCTTACTACCCCATGAAAGACTATGTAACAAGCAAAATTGTGAAATAATTATCATGACGAAATTCGAAATGTCGGACAAAATGTGCCTTAACCAAATGATAAATCTTCTGAACCAACTATATGTGTTTATTTTTGACTATATTCGCTTCTATTCTTTCAGGACTAACCAGCTGCGTTCAGGTTAACTTCTTGAACGAGGAGCACTACGAAATGGGGTGTAGTGGTTTAGGTCGGATCGCTGTGTACACAACGTAGAGTCCTGCTGTAAAAAAGACAGATATACGGCTTTTTTCGGGTGATGGCCATCATGCTTTGCACTTAGGAAGATGGGTTTAGCTTCCTGGTGTAAGAATATGGGGGGTTTTGAATCGACGTATTTGAAACTCTACAGTAAGTCATTTATGCATGCTTACGGTAAAATTTATGAATTTTTAGGAATTCCGAACATATCCCTGAATTAAAGATAAATAAATTTAGGCTTTATTTTAATCTTTCTTCTTCTTTTCTTTTCTTCAAATTGGCGGTGGCGTGCACCTTTTATGACCAAACTTCCTGCTTTTATTTTCTAATTCTTTTTTAATTTTTTTAAAATTTTAATTCCAAATTTTGAATTGCGGCCGGGTTCCCCTCGTCGGGTTCCCCTCGTGGTATGCGAGAGGTGTGGTATAACATTAATGTACTTAATCTTAGGTACATTTCATGCCCCCCCCCATCGCGAATTTTTTAATTCAATTGGTCTCAAAGGTTTGAGCACCAATGAGCTTCCATTTCCATCGTTTCAACCACAACCGTCGCGGAGTTATTCGCAAAATTTTTGGGGGGGGGGGCTGGCGAAATGTATATTTTAAGGATTTAAGGATTTTAAGGAAAAATACAGATTCATCAAGGAATATGTTGAAGCTATTGTTGATTCAATTGAGATTGGATAAACAACGATTTAGATGCCTGTTACGTGGTTTTTGCACAAGTTTAGAAAATATCGAAACTTTCATTGTGGTTTTAGCTGTGCTACAAAATATAATATTAGAAATGGAAGAAGAGAATAATTTATATGTATTTATATTGTTATGAATAATTATAAATTTTTCAAAATTTATCCACATAAAATATTAAAATTCACTTTATTGAAATAAATTCAAATTTTTCTCCAAAAATTTTATAAAATGTCCCCTTAACTTGATATCTCCTATCACCTAGCGTATTATCTTCGTTGGCTGGTCTTGTACAATTTTTGCTTTTAAAACATTTTCCAATTTCCAAATTAACTTGTAATGATTAAATTACATCGCATTGTTTTCATAAATTAATTAAAACCAATTTTAATAATATTTTCTAAATTTATTTCCATTACAACTTTAAAATTACTAACAGCAGACAAAATTGCGACCGTCCGGCATTCACTCCTCGGAACGACTGCTTATCATCATTTTCCACATTACCTTCACAAACTATTTTAAATTATTAAATTATAAATTATCTTATAAATTTTTATACTTGGTCGAAGATGGAACCTGCCACCACGTTATACAAATCCTGCATTAAATTAACTTCCCCACTTGCGGGTATATAAAAATTTAAACAAAAAACAAAAAATTTAAAACAAAACTAATTTTATTTGCCTTATTATTTATTACAATCTTTACGTTTTAATGAGTATAGCTATCCCTATCTGAGATTTACAAATCCGTTTGCCGGGAGGGGGGGGGATTAGACCATAAATGTAGATACATTAGGTTTGTTCGTTTGTCATGCACTAAGCTACACCGAGAAATTAGTGTCAAAAATGGCGTTCGTTTGTCAAGGTGTAAGAATACCAATCGTGTTTGTTTGTCCAGTGGCGGGTACACCGGCACCGAAAGTGTCACACCAACCTACACCGTCTTTTTGCCGGTGTAGCTAGTGTACTAAAAAGTGGTGTAGGAATACATAACCAAAAAATACTATTGTCAATCAATTGCTGGAAAGAAAAAGGTATTGCAAATTTTATGGACGATGATATCGACAGCAATCTTTTTGTAAATAAGTGCTTTTAACGAAAGATACTGGATTCATCTTCTGAGTTACTTATGTTTATTATAGATAACGAAAATCTTACTGATCACACACGTTACTAACCTGTCAATCTAAAATTGCACTTTGAAATTTCAAAAAATCGTTCGTTTGTTATCCGTAGGTGTTTCTACACCAGGTAACACCACCTCCACTTTGTAGTTCGAACTACGCTACACTAACTTTTTCGGTGTAGCTTAGTGCATGACAAACGAACAAACCTATTGTATATTATGTCCTGTTTTTGTTTCTTCCCTTTTTTTCTTTTTTTTTATAATTTGGAATGTCCCGACGCTTCACCTATAACCTCTCTGTATTCCCATCAGGAACCTTTGTTTGCCAGCCTCTCTTAATACCCATCATCTCAAGGTTTTTGGTCTTATTATCTAACTTTTGGTCGGCCCCTCGTTCTGTCCCCTATGGGTATCCATATAGTGTTATATTCTTGACTGTGTTTTACTATGTCTTTCACCGCCTTCTATCTCTGGTCCTAAAATTGCTCGTAATATATTTCTCTCGTGCCTTCTTAATAATTCGGCTTCTTGTTGAGATATAAGGTCTTATTGTAAGTCTTGTATATTTTAATTTTTGGTTGTTTTTGTAAGTTTCTTTCTGTTACCTATTTGTACTCTTCTTCTTATTTCTTCATCTCTGTTGCTGTTTCTTTCTATTTATACTCCTAGGTCGTTCAAAGTCTAGGTTAAGTATCTTATTGAGTTATCTTAGTATCAGAATTGCAAAAACAGGCACCTTAAGGTAAAAGAATGCATTACTAGGTTTATTTCTAAATCAAAATTTTCTAAAATTCTGATGATTTTTGAACTTGGCAATTCAGCACTTGCATTTGGCACTCTTTGAAAATTAAACTCTAGAGAGATAATTATTGTTTTTAAAATTAATGATGAACAATCCGAAAATAATAACATTTTAAGCGGTTCATTTCAAATTATGGAGTGTAAGGAGGAACCACTCTAATGGGAAGAAAATTTAAAAGTGTCCATAGAAACGCGTCAAATAAATAGTTCAATAAGTACCCAGATTGGCGCTGGTAAGCAATAAAGTTGGCGATTACCAATGAAGTGAAGTATGCCACAGATCGATTTAAATTTTGGGAGTTGTTAGAAGTGTCAGTGTCAGTTGACGACGATGACATCTAAAGTGTATTCCTCTGAATTTGATCGATTTTAACAAAATATTTTACATACATATTCCAGTAATAAATATATTCTATTTAACAAAACTTCCATTTTTATTTACTACAATTTACTGCCCTGTTAAGAGTAAAAGTCGTATCAACAATTTGGGACTTGAGAATTTGATTTCACGAATTTTTTGAAAACGCCGCCGCTTTCCCAAAGCGCATGTATAATATTATGTTTCTCTGTTTAATTTTTTCATAACCTAACAACTTTTAAATTTGGAACTTTTGCTACACTAGCGCCCTCTTATTTGATATGATTTTACGGACACTTTTTTTATATGGAGTGGTTGCTCCTCATATTTCAGATGTAATATAATTTTTCAACGCCATCTAGTTGATTCTCAACTGAACTTAACCTAGACTTGAAATTTTTGAAACACGAACATCAAAGACGCCGACACGAAGTGTCCCTACATAATACTTTCAGTACGAGGCTTAAGTTTTATAGTTGTAATTTTTAATAAGTACATTAAGGCGTAACGCGAACATTAGGAAAAATAAGAACGTAAGAAATAGTCATGAAATCGAGTGGTAGGCCGCAAAAGCTTAATTTTGAATTATTGATAAAATGCATTAAAAAATTTAAAAACCAAATAATATTGCAAAATAATAAAATTGCTTCAAGATCAAGTGAAGTGTGGGAGGCAATTAGCAAAGACTTGGAATATATTGTAAAGGCCAACACTATTTATACAATGATAAAATTTGTAACAGAATTTATATAATAGGACCCAAAAAACCCACTAAATAATATCCATCTTCAAATATTAATAAAATATAGAGTCGGAAATAATAATTTTGTTATACTAATTATTATTATTATTACTTATTATGACGTGTCGTATAAAATAAATTATAAATAATCTTGTTTTAATAAAATTTTATTTTTTATAAAATTAAATTAAAATAAAACGAGTTAAACAAACGATAAAAGATTAAATTATTAGATCTTGAATATTTCGACACTGATTGTGTCTTCATCAGAAATTATAATTATAATTTCTCGTTTCATTTTAATTTAATTTTATATATATTTTCACGAGTTAATAATATTAATTAATTTTATTTTAGTTTATCAAAATTTCGTTTTGAGTATCAGTACTAGCTTAATATCAAGCTAGGGCCGCCACCACTCAAATGGGTGTAATTCCCGAACGGTAAGAGCGATTAATTCGCGATTGCGGCAACTAATTAGCCACAAATTCTGCATATATTTTTTTTAGATTTTGAAAAAGTGGCGGCGCTAGCTTGATGGGGATAGCAAAATTATTTGGTAAATCACCGATTTCTGTTTTTAAAGTTATAAAAGCATTTAAAACTGCAGGTAGAGTAACAGCAATTAAGAGGCAAGGACGGTCAAAAATCACAACTAAACGGGAAGATATTAAAACAAGGTGGAACTCGGATGACCGCAGTTCTAAGACTTCTATACATCTCCTTTCTTTCTGGTAAAGGAAACCTCGATTTGATGCAATAATATGAATTAAGTGCAAATTATTCTTAAATCGCTTAATTCTTTAATCCGATAATTGGTAATATAATTTTACTATATAAGAAAAGAAAAAATACAATAGATTTTAAGGTAGCTGAAAGTTTGCTTGATCTTTTTCTCAATTCTCTCTTTTTCTCAAATTCTATTCTATTTTTACGTTGGTAACAGTTCTTAAATTTGAAACATGCGGACGGACGGACGGACGGGCGGACGGACACGGAAGCCTAATACAAACACTTTTGTCTTCAGATCCTTTTATGTCCGCTCCAGGCATTCATGCAAAGCTTGAAAATTACACGAAAAATAAAATATCAACAGAAACTGTAAGACATCGTCTTCGTGAAGCAAATAGAAATGGTCGAATTGCTCGCAGAGTGCCCTTTGTTTTTGTTTTTATTGACCTCTTAAATTTACAATCTGTTAGTTTAACATTCAGTAAATGGTTTCGCTTTAAATTGTCGTAAGAAGTTAAGTCCAGTCACTTTACTTCCATTAATCGTTACTTATATTATAATAAATTTCATTATAGTGCATACATATTATATTTTCCTATTAAAATCTGCTTGTAAGATCCCATGGGTGGTATCGTTTTAGTCTACGTTGAGTGTGGTTGTTTATAAGAAGGTCTGTAGCCAGCTTATTTGGGTGGTCACTTAATTTATTTTTATATTTATCACTACGCACTTTTATTTCCTCTTTCACTGTTTTAACATGTTGGTCGTTGTGTATGACTTCATTGGGTACATACCACGGCGCGTTAGCAATGGTACGAAGCACTTTAGATTGATATCGTTGGAGAATTTCGATATTCGAATTGCTTGCTGTTCCCCACAACTGCACACCATATGTCCAAATGGGTTTGATAATCGATTTATATAACAGTAGCTTGTTTTCCAAAGACAACTTAGAAGTGCGACCCAGGAGCCAGTACATTTCCCTGTACTTGATACCAAGCTGCTTTCTTTTTGACCAAATGTGTTTCTTGAATGTGAGGCGTTTGTCTAGGTGCATACCCAGGTACTTGACGTCATTTGCCTGCGGTAATTCTTGGCAATTTAATGTTACAGGTGGACAATCCTCTCTTTTTGTCGTGAAAGTTATTTGCACGGATTTGGTATCGTTTGCTCTTATGCGCCATCTCTTCATCCATTTTTGAATTTTATCCAAACTTACTTGTAGGTCAGCTGAAGCTTGGTTTTTATTTTTATGGGAGGACATGATTACCGTGTCGTCTGCAAATGTGGCGGTCGTCGTGAACTCGGTTGTTGGTAGGTCTGCAGTATATAATAGGTAGAGAACTGGTCCCAGTATGCTTCCCTGGGGCACTGCCGAGTTTATTGGGCAAAGTTTAGAGTATGCTTCTCCATACCTCACTCGATACATCCTGTCTGTAAGGTAGGACTTAAGGAGCAAGTAATATTCAGGTAATTCTCTTCTAATCTTCTCTAGAAGACCCTCATGCCAAACCTTATCGAAGACTTGGGAGACGTCAATGAATGCGGCTGTGCAGAATGTTTTATTTTCGAGATTTTTATTTATAACCTCAACTACTCGTTGTACTTGCTCGATAGTGGAATGGTGCTTTCTAAAACCAAACTGATGCTTTGGTATTATATTTTTCTTTAACAAGATTGGCTGGATCTCCTGTAATAACAATCTCTCAAGTAATTTCGACAATATCGGCAAGAGACTAATTGGTCTATACTCTATATCAGGTGTGGCCAACTTTGGTGCACATAAGATCTACTTTTTATTTATAAATTGTGTCGCGATCGACCTATTTTTTAGGTAAGAAGGGGATGTTTTTGCAATGTGCTTTTATACCGACGTGCACTTTGGCGAGCTCCATGATTAAGGGGTAAATAATCTACATACATGAGTATTTATTTAATGGGTTAAAAAACTTATGTCCAGAGGAATTAAAACAACATGAGCACTTATTAATAACATTTATTCATTCAAACTTTTTAAATTAATGAGAAACCTGAGTCTGCATTGCCTTTACTAGTGCATCATAATTTGGAGTATATCCTGACAAAGACAATAACATAATGAGTCCTCAGTATGAGAATCGGTCAGGACGGAACGAAGTTTAGTTTTAGTCAATTGTAAATATGAAAATGCCGATTCGCACAGATACGTAGATCCAAAGCAAGAATAAATATATTCGCTACATTTGATAATATTGGGATACTTTTCTCGGTTAACATATTTCCAAAAATTTTCTTCAAATTTTCTGGCTTGTAAGATTAAATCAGATTGTAAAATTATAATTTCATTTTCCAAGGCGTTTTGCTCCATATCAAATAAGTCTGCAATTTTTTTGCTAATTTCCTTTACAATTAAATCTTTTTTGAAAGGAAAAGATGTAAATTCCACAATTTCTTTAATCTTTTTAAAATCTTGGAATCGCTTCTCAAAATCTTCCATTACATTTTGTATTTCGGCCACGTACTTGTCAATCTCATAAATAATATTTTTATTTTTTTGTAAGTTGTCTGCCATATTTGGAAAATATGGTTCATATTATTTTGTTGTAAATCTTCTATCAACAAAATAAATTTGGTTTTATATGCATCTATGCTGCTAATCATATCAATTATTGTTTTATTTTTACCCTGCAATTCTAAATTTAAATGGCTTAATATGGAAGTAAAATCTGTAAGGAATGCTAAGTCACTAAGCCAGGTTTTGTCATTTAAATATGCATATTTTTTCTCTTGTTCATTAAGAAATTCTATTATTTCAGGCAATAAATCACGAAATCGTTGCAGAAATTTACTTCTACTTAGCCATCTTACATCAGTATGCAATAATAAATCAGACTGACCTTCATCGAGTTTTAGTTGAAAAAGACGACGTTTGAGAGAACTTCCACGAATTGAATTAACAATTTCAAACGCGACGTCCATTACTTCTTTTGTATTTAGTCTCTTGCTGGATAATACTTGCTGGTGAATTATACAGTGGTAACTCAAAAAATCTGGGAATTCATCGTCATTTCGACATAGGGCTATAAATCCATTTTTGCGGCCTATCATTGCAGCTGCGCCATCCGTTGTTATTGAAACTAATTTAAAAAGAGGTACTTTCTTATCATTAAGCAGACTTTTAAATAATGATAATATAAAAATTATATCCTTTCTATGAGCTAATCACAGAAAACATTTGAATAAAAAGTATTTGTACTTTTTAAGTTAAAAGTTTTTATGAGATACTTTTCGCAAACCCCGAACTTGCGAGTGATCGACCAAAATTGGTCTCGCGATCGACCGGTCGATCGCGATCGACTTGTTGGCCACCCCTGCTCTATATGATGTTGGTTCTTGAGCCGGCTTGCCAGGCTTAGGTAGCATGGTTATCTGCGCCACCTTCCATTGTGATGGGAATACATTTAAGCGAAGAGAAGCGTTAAATATGTAGGTGAGTAGTATCATACCCTTTTCAGGTAGCTCTTTTATGACTTTTCCAGTGATGAGGTCATACCCTGGTGCCTTTTTTGGATTTAAGTGGAGTTTAACAGCCTGCACAACATCATTCAATTTGAATAATCTATTCATCTTCTGATTATAGTGAGGCTCCTCTGTCTGTCTGCTGACACTCACTTGAACTTCTTCTTGAATTTCTGATTGGAATGGCTGGAAGACGCCTGATAGGTGTTCGGCGAAAGTATCCGCCTTTTCTTGGTCGCTTCTTGCCCAGGTGCCGTTTGTTTTTTTGATTGGCGGCACAAATGTTGTTGGCCTTTGAATTTTCCTGACGGCTTTACAAAGTGAGTAGTCTGTCGCTTCTGTCGGAGATAAATTTTCTAAGTAGGTAGTTTTGGATAGATTTATTTTTCAGGTCGTTTAGGAGATGTTTAAGTTTTTCAGTTGATTTGTTTAATTTTGTTTTGTCACTAGGATGTCGAGTAATTTGCCAAATTCTTCTTAGTTTCCGTTTTTCTGCGACAGTTTCCTTCACTTTGTGTGGACAATTTTTGCTTTTTTTGCTCTTTGCAGTGTTGTGTGCGGGAGTAGACAGCCATGCAACACTCTGGATAGCAGTTGTTAGGCTTTCTACTGCCTCAAAGAGATCCATTTCCGTTTTGAGTGGTATCGACAGATCTAATTTTTCGTTTACCAGTGTTTTAAACGAATCCCAGTCGGTGTGTACCTACTATACAAGGGTAGTTGTCTATTTTTACTTGTAATCCTAGAAGAGACTTCGACGATAACCTAGACGATGAGGTCTAGACATGGTTTTGCCTCTAAGTAGTTTCGTGAAATTCCTTTTGTGATGAGAATGTCTAGGATATCTGGTTTTTTTTCTGTCCGATGGCCAGTACGTTGGGTGCCCGGATAACAGATGGTTTAAGTTCATATTTGTTAAGGTTTTAAATAGTACTCTGCCGCGGGGATTTGCAATTCTGGAACCCCAATCTTGATGTTTTGCGTTGTAATCTCCCGCCGCGATGAAGCGGCTACCGAGTGTTTCGAAGAATTTAGTGAAGTCTTTCTCCCTGATTTTGTGTTTAGGCGGGAAGTAAACAGCTGCAATCGCCATGGGACCATATAACTCCTCGACCATAATATTCGCTGCTTGTATGTGCTCTTGTTGGTATTTAGGCAGTTCGTAATGTCTCAGTGTGCTCTTGATAATAACAGCAGCGCCACCATGTGCAGTGCCGTCCGGATGTCGTGAATGGTAAATTGAATAATTTGGTATCCTTATGTAGCTCTTGTTGGTGAAATGCGTTTCAGACACCAACATGATATCGATTTGGTGATTTATCATAAAAGTATTTAACTCTTGCGCATGTTGGGACAAGCCGTTGGCGTTCCATGTTGCTATCTTTGTGGAGAGGATCATTATGGCATTTTTGACACTAGCATCATTAAGATTGTTAACATTTGGTCCATTTTATTCATAAGTGTGATCATCATATTTTCTATTGTGTTAATATTTTCCATTGGTGTTGAATTCATATTTTGTTGTCTGTTATTTGCTATATCATTTTGTCTTGGTCCTCTTGTCATATTTGAATACGATTCTCTTGAGTAGAAGGGGCTTGTTTGTTGTGGGGGAGGGTTTGGTGTTGTTGAAGTAATTAGTGGGGGGGTTGTTGTTTGGGTCTTAAAGCTGGGAATTTTCTCTCTCGAATTTCCTGATAGACTAAACACCCCTTATAGTTAGCTGGGTGTTCTTTTTCGCATAGCACGCATTTGGGTTTCTCTTCTTTGTCTTTGTCGCAGTCCTTTGTGAGGTGGTTTTGGGAACACTTTACACATCTTGGCTGACGGTTGCAGTAAGTTTTCGTATGTCCATATCGTTGGCATCTAAAACATTGCACTATTTCACGCCTCTGGTGGGGCGGTTCAACTACAACCACTGAATTCAATAATCGATTAATTTTATAGATATCTTTATTGTTTTCATTCAGTATCAGTTCCACCAGGTGCATAGATAAAGGTTTCTCTCTGCGTCATGTTTGTTATACAGGCTACTTTATGATCTTCGGCCTCAAGTGCTTGTGTAATGTTAGCCAATATGTGGTTGAAAAATGAATGCCTTTTATGACTTCCGATCATTTTTATACTGTAGCTATCCTTAGCTGCTTTGTTTAGAATTTTTTCCAATGGTTGAATGTCTTGGACGTATGGTACAAATATTGGTGGTGGTTTATTTGGCTTTGGTTTACTTACTTCAATTTCCTCATCTGCCAAGTCAACCATAGAAAACGGCTAGAAACGATTTTTTGTGCTAATCTGTGTTGGACCACTGAAGATTGGACCTTATTCAGTAATCCGTTTTTATCGTACATATCGTATCATTAACTCTGGGGAGACAGATCGTCTATGTTTTTTGGATTAACTTTTTGCCATTGCGGAGCTTCCGGTTCTTCATCTAAATCTCCTAACAATTCAGAGGCCGTAGGTAGATGGTTTTGTGTTTGGTTTTCCTCCTTTGGATTGGTATTATCGGTGACTTGTGTGTTATTTGCTTCTGCTTTTGAGGTTATGTTCTCACATTGATTACAACTCCAATTTTGCATCCTATCGCTTCTGGACAATTCAGTCCATGTGTTTACCGACATCCCGATACACTCGATGTGTTAATTCAGCTTACATTTTAATTTACATTGAATGCAATCTTCGTATCTCGTAACACTACGCTTACACACTCCACACATCAATATTGTTTAGGGCCGCACTCTGCCCTTTGTTAGCAAGATTAATATTTTAATTTACGTTTATATTATATAATATTATATACGATTAATATACTGTCATGTGCTAAAAATTTTATTATAAATTTGCTTGCTTAAATTTTTGGATTTAGCCCGATAATATCAAAGTACAAACCGGCTTTTGGTGATTCACTTTTATGGCTGTCAGCTAAAATTTTGTAATCACTTCTAACACTACTTTTAACACGATGAATTTGATTAAAAATGATAAAATGTGAGTGATGAGACAGGAGTGTATAATAAAATTTACAACGTGCCTGTATAATACGTCTGATAAGAAGAATTTTGGTTTCCCGAGGTTGGGAAGATTCGCATGGCGGCGAGCGGATGGAAAAAGGGTCTTGAAAAGCGAGAATGAGTAAAAATTTGGATTTCTGGTGCGTCGTATTTTGGCTCATTGATCGAGAACGATGAATTGTAATATTTTTGGAATCCGTCCATGTTGTTGGAAAATATGTGATACCGCCTACGAGGTCAAGACCTGGACGATCAACGATAATTAGTACAGAAAGAAGGTCAGTTCAGCGCCATTAATTTAATTAAAAAGTGAATTGAGTTATAGAATAAACACATAGTTGACATACCATGATTTTGTAAAACCAATTTTTGTTTACATTTTATTCATGCGGCCCATGAAATTGAAATTAAGGTTTTTTTTCTTTTTGTAAATATAGTTTCAATTTCTGGCACCAACATTATTACACCCATTCGAACGACAAATACAGGACTTGTTGTATCAGCCTGAAAGTGAATTATACCAATCATTTTTGTTTTACTTATTCCACAAATTATTTGTGTTATATTGAAATCCTGCAATTGGACCGACTCCTGAGATTTTCTTTTGCTTCGCCGACTGATAAAGCTAGTTCGAGACATTCTAAAAGTTTAATCTTTTTTCATAACACTACGTTGTAAAACCGTCAAATTTTTGGGATAAAATCTTATATAAATGTCTAAATATAAAATCGTCTGAAATACGATTTGGAGAAAAAATGCAGAAGTATACTCATATAAGTGTACTAAACCCAAACTAAAATAATTATAAAAGGGATTAATGATTTCGGGGTGTATGTGTTCAGCAGGGGTTGGAAAAATTGTGGTATTAGAAGGACGAGTTAATGCTACGGCATATTTAAATCTTTTAAAAGAAGTAATTATACCAGAAGGTAAACGTTTAATTGGTGAAGAATTTATTCTGCAGCAAAAATTGTTACCAATTACCTTAAAGATGCCAATATTAATGTTATGGAGTGGCCACGGCAGATTCCGGACCTTTCTCCTATAGAAATCTTCTGGGCTCTGCTTAAATTCAGAATCTCAGAAAAATGTCCCAGAAATTTGACTAACCTTCGCAATTTAACAGAAAAAATTTGGTTTGATATTACTCCAACTGAGTGTAATAAGTATACTCAATCCTTAACATCTAGATTGGCAACTATGTCACTTCGAGGGGGTGGACATTGTGGGTACTAACATATAATTTTGTGTTTGTTAACCTACTTTTGTGACATAAATTTTCATAAATTATCTGTAATGTTTATATTTAGGACTGGATTATTGTGAAATTTTATATTTTTTTCTTTCATATTTTCAAAAATTAACAATTTTAAGATTATGTCTTTAATTTTCTTAATTTAAATAATTAATAACCATGAAAATTAAGAATATATTCAAAAATATTCTTTGTTAACCTACTTTTGTGAGTAACTGTATGTTCGCGCCACTTTTCGATTTGTTCGAGTTATCCATAAATTTGTGAGCAAGCGCGAAGTTTTTGAGATAATCTAACCGACTTGGAAAAAGGTGAACCAACCAATTTTTATGTCGTAGTAGTTTTTTGAGTATTTTCCGGTTCCTTTTTCAAGTGTTTTGTTAGCCAACCAACCAGCCATCAACAGCTGAATAATTCTATAAATATTTCGCGACCAGTAGTGCAACTCAGTGACTATCCGATTGTTTTTCCTTTCCCTTTTACCTTATCAATTCCTATCCGAAGAAAGAGGAAGATCAAGAAGATAGTTCTGGTAAGTAACATCGTTAACACAATCCCCAATACAGTCCACTTCAATAATCTCAACACAAGATTATTTGGGGTGAGATTTGGTCTCATCACTGTACTACATAGATATAGATATAGATAATTTACTTTAAAATTGACGCGAGTTCGATTTGCATTAAATCGAAAAATAATGAAGATCTTATACATTCTTTTTACAAATACAAGTTTGTAAATCAAACAAAAGCCTTGAATTAAAGTCAACCTAAAAATCCAGCAGAACACCAAACGGAAAAATTTCTAAACAAATATTTATTTTTTATTTCGCCTGTTTACGGATAATTTAAGTTATAATTATTGCAAATTCAAACAGTTTGTGGAACTATAGAACAACAAAACATAGGTATATATACCTAGTTATAGTGGATGAGCATTTTATTATTAATTTTTCAGTTGATATTATTTCTGGATGCGGACCTGACCGATTATTAGAAATTCGTGTCTCTGATATTGTAGGTATAGCTACTAATCGCAATCTCAAATTCTAATATTAAATTATCTTGAATAATTTTTTGTATTACCTAACTAATATAAAATTATATGTTTTAATTGGAATATTAAATTACTCTATTATTTTTAATTTTTGTATTTGTTGATATCAAGTGTATAGATCATATTTGACTATTTAGAATGTTGAATAGGAAGGTAGGTATAATATGTATTAAATTGAAAGGATATGGAAAATTATAAAATGCAATATAAACTCACAGCGACGAGATGATATCGCTTTCAAACATAAAATATAAAAACATGTTCGTATATGCATAAATGTAGTGTACGGTTTCCGATGTGTGTATAGTTGACTGATTATATACCATATGCTTTTTTAAATGTACAAAACTACCCTAGTTATTTCATAAATTAATTCAGTGTTAATATAGTAGACTGACTTGAAAATTACTAACTGCTTTTTTATATAAAAAAAGAAATTGTTGCAGTTTTTTGGCATCTTAAATTTGTATATTATTTTTATGTATACACAATTTAACAAAATTTCATGACCTTAATTATAAATTGGTTAATTAAATTAAAATTGTCTGTTTCCACAAATTCTTATATTTAAATAACTTCTTTTAGTAATAAAACAATCTTGCCAGTAAAAGAAAATCTTTTTCATTTTTTTGCAGATAGACAGGGTACAAATAAGATTATCATGACAGGTATTGCTAAAAAGCTCATTTAGCTTTCTTTAAACATTACTATTATTTTATTAAAATGTTGGAATGCGAATGAAATAAATAAATACATGTTTAACATAGCAAACTATGTTTTTCAATAATTAATTAGCATTTAAACCATGACAGTTGAGTTTACAAGTTGATATCTATAAGTCTAGAATTTTACAGTTTGTATAGACTTGTAGATATTGTAAACTAGAATATATATAAAAAATACTTTATACTACATTTAAAAAAATTCTAACCCAGATTTTATGCACGAGCATACTATGTGGTTGTTGGGTCTAGACTTAGAATATAAAGTAGGGAGGAAGGAGTGTATGAATACCAAGTCCGAGTCAACGTGGTAGACTATGGCGGACGGTTAATATAATTGCCAGGAGCGTAGCATAGTCACTAAAGTGTTTTGAACACATGCATGACGATCGAGTTGGAGACCAATATTCCGGAATTTTGATATTTTTCAACTAAATAGCCTTTCTCATCTAAATTTTTGGAAATATAAATTATAAAAGCGGCGTTTAATGTAAATAATTATATAGGATTACTTCGTAATATGTACGCCAATGATTCAAGCAGATTATGGTCAGTAACCTCACAAATTAATGTTTTTGTTATAAAATTAGTTAAATAACTCTAAGTACTTACTTGTGCAAAGTTATACCACAATTAATAGTTTTTTTAATCCTAGAGGTCCCACAAACACTCCAACTCACCATAATTCAACTTTAAAATTTAAAAATATAAGTCACCGATTACAAACGTGGTATACTGGGCGGAGCTTCTACCCACGACTTTTGACTCGTACTTGATGCATGTGTTATAGTCCATTTGCTCCTTCCTTCCTACTTTATATTCTAAGGGTCTAGACTAGTTTTATAATTCACAAAGAAAATATAGTAAAATGTAACCTTTTATATCTAAACATGACTCAATATTTAAAGTGAGCACTAAACTTTTCAATTTAAACAATATTTCATGTGACTAAACATCGATAAACTTTCGATTAAATTTATTTTAAAACTTTAATTATCTCAAACCTCATTGAAAAGATTTGGGTTTTTTGTTGTTATCATAAAGTTTCTACGAAGCGAAGTAAAATATAAAAATAAGAAATTTATGCGATACGATATTTATTGCGCTGTATTTTGCATGCAAAGTACATAATCCGTATTTTATCCAAGTATATTGTAAATAATAAATTTCAATATTGTAAGGGATACTTGAGCGGAATTGATATCAAACATTTCAAACAAAATTTGTACTACTATCCCTATTTTAAACTTTCTATTGTCGATTAATATGCGTAATAATAAAAAACATAACCCTCCGTTACTCCGTAGTCGGGTAAAAATAGGTTTAGTTTTAATTTTATATGATTAAATATTTCTTAATTAGCATAGAATTGATAAAGTTTACAGTTATATACATAATGCACCATATTGATTATGTTATACTTCGATTACTAACTAAAGGGCTTGCCACATAGCTTGTGCTATGCTATGCAATGCAATAAGCTGTCCTGATATGTTTTCTATGTTTTGCACGTGTAAATTTTACACCAGCATGGCAAAGCACGGTACAAGCCGTGATAAATATTTACTTTTTATAAAAGAACTCGTACTCGTGTATGTCCGGAACAGCTTGTCAAAATTACCGCGCTGTTATCTTTATGAAGAAAACCGGGCATAAGGAATATAATGTATTATACACTCGCATAAATTGCAGTCAAATCGCAAGATTTGTTATATACCTACTATATTATTATGTTAAATTACATGCAAAATCTCAATGATTATTATAGATGAAAAAATATAGGGGAACTGCCAACTACCATCAGAAGTTAAAGTCCCAATTGGATGACAAATGTTACGTAAATCAAGTAATAAATTTATTTATATGTATTGCTGTGTATTCCACTGTATAAAGTCACCTTCAGATTCATTTAATTTAAATTTGTTTAAAAATGCACAGTATCGAGTTTTTTTGGGGGAAATTGAAGATAAAGATCGCTCGATGAAGATAATGCTTGACGGCCGTGATTTTGTTAATGTGCAGAAAATTTTATTTAAAATAAAAATAAAATGAAAAATCGGTAAGTTACCAAAAATTAATTGTTTTGCATTGTTGATGGAATTGGATAATATATTTATATATTTTTTTTAAATATAGAGTTTTTAATATATTATATTTTCACAAGTTAATAATCCTAATTTATTATAATAACTATTTAAGTGAAATTTTTGAATATTGGGAATCATTTAAAAATTTAACTTTCCATACAGAATATTATTTCAGATCATTATCTGAACACCCATCATATATGAATTGAAATACCTTCCTTAAACTGTTTTATTAATGATGAAAACGGACTACATATACAGATCCACCAACTTTAGAAAGGATTTTAGACCCCGGCCACCACACCTATCGAAACATTTAAAATGTACTACATTCAGATTAAGAAGTTTATCGGCGCGAATATTTAAAATCCATCAATTTATTTTGTCAAATTGCAGTCAATTTATGAAGATTTGTTCTAAAATGAACACATTTTTTGTAGACAATGAAGCTCAAATATAAATAACATGAAACTGAATAAGACAAACAACCACGACAAATGTAAACACACGCAATGTGCTTGAGAAATAACTTGACGTTCATTGGTTTCTTCAATTTTTTTCAAATTAGATGGGATATTTTCCCGTTCATTTCTAATCTAGATGCAACTATGCAGCTTCTTTATAATTACAGTAGAGTGTCGATAATCCGGATCAATAGTGACCGGACCCTATCCGGATTATCAAAATGTCCGGATTTTCAAAAAGAATCAAAAAAAGATCGTTTGAGTTCATAACAAAATGAAAGCTTGCTAATACCTTTAATACATCACTTTAGTGGTTAGGTAATTGCAGCAGATAAAGAAAACCATTAATTAATATGAAGTTATAATGTGGTATTTTAATAAAAGTTTAGTAAAAATAAAAATATAAGAACACCCACGCATTCTTTTGTAGCGGTAAGACGACTAAAAGAAAAATTTTTCAACCGGAATTGAATCCAGATTATCGACGGTCAGTATTTCTGACGTCCGGATTATCGACGCTCTACTATATTGGTTTACCTCTTGCAATACTAAATCTCTAAAATACGAAAGACTGGTAGCAGACCTTTGTTTTATTCACTACTTGTTCAGTGGTAAAATCAATTGTGTATAATATTTGTTGCAGTCATTTTAACCATACAACAGAATTTACAACACTAGACAGCAAAGAACGGGTATGCACCAAGTACTATGCTACATACTACAGTTTAAACAGTCCAATTGAAAGAATGCGGCAGTTAATAAACAGTGTATGTGAAATCAATAATAATGTAGAAATATTTTTTAACTCATAAAATATAGAGTAGGTATTTAAAAATTAAATTATTTGGATTGTAAATATTGAAAAACAAAAAACATGTAAACATTATTTTTATATCCATTTATTAAAGCCTGTATTACACGGTCAAACTCAACCGTATTACACGATCCAATTTATTCACGGTTTTGACCATATGAATTTACAGTATGTTAAACTTGATCAAAATAGTACTCAAGTATAATTAATTTTAAAATGATTTTGAGTTGAGTTCTGTTCAATATGTTAAACTTTGGTTAAAATATAATAGCAAAGTAACAAAATTAATTTTTAAATAATTTTTAAAATACAATAAATTGGGTAATGTACAAGATCAAATGAAGGTATGATATAACCTAAAAATAAAATAAAAAGAACCTGAATTTTGAATTGACGTAAACTTATTCTGTCAATAAATTCATGAATTTCTTGGTCAATTTCTTCACGTGAAGTTTGACGTCCAAACTTCTGTATTACACGCTAAAATTTAGTTGACGAAGAAATTGATGAACTAATTCATGAATTAGTTTGACTGTGTAATACTGGCTTAATAAATAAATCAATAGGTAGTACTGTAAGGAACACACCCTCACTAAACAAATTTTTAATATATTGCTATGATTTCTCTCTAAACAAGATTGCTATTATGATCGAAGGCGTTTATAATGAACAAAATTTCCGCCTTCGTAAAAGTTTGTCTTTGTAAAATAGTGAATAATTGTTTGTTAATTTACTGCAAATGTCTTGAAACAAATTTAAAAATCAATTGAAAAATTTAATAGATGGCTTTCAATTTTACGAAGTCATTAAGAAAGCTGTTCGGAAATTTAAGCATTTTTTAATTTCTATGTCTAATATTAAAATGAAATTGAAGTAAAGTGTATACCTCATCTTTAAGAATAGAGCAATATTAAGTCGGATTGTAATCTCGTATTTATTTTATATCAACAGATTATTTAAAAGTATGACCTCTGTTCCCCGGTCTCCTACATTTCGAAGTAGAAATTAAAGAATACTTTTCGCGCAAGATTATTGTAAATACTTACTCCGAAAACAAAAGTGGTTTTAAATGTTATGCTCTACTTAATTATATAAAATTATATAAAATTTGTGTGAGCATAATAATATGTAACAATGTAGGCGGAAACCAATATTTATTAAAGAAATCGGCACGCCTTTAATGCTCATTGGTGGCGTCGGTGATGTTCCACGCCTATATTTTCCTGTCAATAACTTCTCAATCATAACTTAAGTTACACCATATAATACGGTGCGACAGATGAGAGTGGTCCTTCAATGCTTCGCATATAGTTTTTACCTATCCTTGGAATTTTAAAAGTAAGTGGTATTACACAAGGTGTTATACCTACTCAAAATTTGAAAATTGGTTTAAAATAACTCTCGTATTTATAAATATCCAAATGTTGAAAAACATTTTTATTTTTAATTTTTGAAACCAACACCAAAATTGAGAATATTTTTTGCTAACCTGAAAAGAAAGGACTTAAAGCTTCCTCTTCGACTCAATTCAGCAGTAGTTTCTAAATAATTCGAGTATTACTAATAATTCCAGTATATAGTGTAACTCATAAATGTAGGGCCAGGGATCCAGATTGAAAACCGAGCCCCCTTACATAAATCAATAACGTTTTGTTTATAAATTTATGCCTGTTTTTACCTGAAGATGGGAGTTTTCCGAAACATGTAGCAAAGA
This sequence comes from Cantharis lateralis, assembly GCA_963170105.1. Classification (NCBI taxonomy): domain Eukaryota; kingdom Metazoa; phylum Arthropoda; class Insecta; order Coleoptera; family Cantharidae; genus Cantharis; species Cantharis lateralis. Next base: position 21,484,963 of record OY720629.1, read on the forward strand.
AATCTCTATTTTAATTAAAAATAAAACTAATTAATTAATAGATCGAAACTTTAAATGATACCTAAACGCTAAGTTTATATTTTCCATTCTAGACTATGAGCAAGTTTTCGAACATAGTGAAATAAATTAATACTTTCATTCATAGGGTCATCGAAATTATTGAATTACAATTTTTTTTTTATTTAATGAAGAAAATGTACTGCACCATTTGAGCATGCGACTATTATCAAAAGTAATTTTTCTTATAATTTCCTACCGCTTTCTGCGATTACTTTACAATACCTATTTCTCTTTTACTCCCAAATCCAATTCACCTTACCTTATATTTTAACTCAATTCTGGTACCGTTTCAGACTCAAGTAAAAATCCTCTATTTTATTCTCAAATCATAAAAATTCATATAAACCAAATCCAAAATAATTAAAGCGCTTATCATAAAAAATATTTTATTTTCTCAAAATTTACAATAATTTTTATCTCAAATAATACAAAAACAACTTTTGTTCAATCCTGCTTTTGAAACATATCGTTTCTTACTTGGATATGCAACTAGAAACCTTTTGTTTTACTCAGTCAATTTTTTCCATGGTAACGAGTGGGCGAAAATAATTTTCACCCACTAGTGGGTGAAAAATGCAGTTGTTCATTTATTTTTTTATTGCTGAAGAAAGAAGGAACAAAATTGCTATGTCTTCTACTTAAAACATTTATTAATTAAAATGAAAATTAACTGTTCAATTATTAAAAATAGTGTTACTTAAAGCAAACGTGCTAGCAACTGAAAATTGATCTTTATTGGCTTCGGAAGTACTTTCTGCTGTCTTAACTTGTATGGATATGAATTTCTTCACATGTTGTTTCTATTGCTTTCTGCTACAGATGACGAACGCCAACCTCCATTATGTTTAAGTGTCAAAATATTTGCAGAAGCATTAGCCAAAAATGTTACTGATGATCGCCGAAAAGAACGGCCGGTATATAAATGGGAATCTTTCAACTTTAGATAGTAGCCACCAACTTAATTGCTAATATCTACTTTTTTTAAAACCAAATAAGTTCGATTTCAACATCGAGTATGTAGGCCACAAAAAACTACTACTAGTGCAGTACGAGTCAAGGGGGGTAAATTTTTTGCTCAGTTTTTTGATATCTAGCGCCCTTTTTGAGTTATTAAAAATTCAAAATCTCAAATTTCAATATTGATGACACGAATTATATCAACTTGTATTTTGTAAAATATTTTAGATTTAGAAGTGCAGGATTAAACAAATCGCTATACTTACATAACTCGTGGAGAAACCATTTCGCTCACTTAATTTGCATTTACGTGAGCAAATACGTGAGCGAAACTTTCGGTTTCTTCACTAGTAATGTAATATACTATTGTCCAAATAACTATAGATTCAAAAATCGGATGTTTGATCCGTTGCTTGGTTGCTATCCAACAACCTCGTTTCGTCCACTAGTTAACAATTCAAAATTTACAAAATAACAAAATAAAATATCAAAGTTAACAACCCCCCTTATAAAAGTTTACCAATCAAAGCTTTTTGCTCTTCAGTCGGTGAAAAAGTTACCAAGTGAATGACTAAGTTTTGTATCCGGTAAGCAGATCAGTGAAGGACGGCCTTACTTCGTATCCGCAGTATTAATTTATTTTCTACTTACGAATCAATATATCCTTTAGATTTTTAGATATGAATGGAGATTTATATAAGAAATAAGTGTTATAGTACGTATGAAACATACGTGTATGGAAAATTTTTTTAAATTTTATATAGAGTTTATCGTGTCAGACTCTGTCAAAGGATTCAGACACGTTTAAGAATACTAAAGAGCAAAATAGGTTTGATTCAAAATCAGATTTCATTTTGGTCGCAATTCTGTGAATAACGTGTTGAATGTCTCTATCAATCAATATTAACTCTATATTTGTCTTAGTTATGAATGTATACAATTTGCGTGTTCATAAAAGTAAGTGGACTAATCCGGGAAAAAATAAGTGCAAAAATCCAGTTTGAATGTCTCTGTCGAAAACCAAATTGGTGATGTTGATCAGAGCAATAAATACCATGCGTAGCACCGTGTATTGGTTCGAGTATGCAAGATATGTTATGAAAAGATTGTAATGCGTATAATAATATTTATATCGTAATATTTTTACAAAATTTCAGTCCATCATTGACATTGATGAAATTTAACCTGATGATAAAATTTGAATATTCAAATTTTTACGTTTTATCTACAGTTTTCTACATGATGCTTGGTTCGGAAAATGTTTACGTATGGACGTATGCCAAGTTAGCCAAACATTTTGGTGAATATTGGATTCAAAGATTATTGTTTCCCACACAAAGTGTGTGTGTAACGAACGTTTTGCATGCGAACACATTTGCTGTAGATTAGATAATAATCATTCAATTTTTTTTTTCAACACGACACGACGCGACTTTTGTTGCTTTTGAGTAGATTTCGAATCGAAGTTACATCAAAATTCAGATGTTAACATCGTAATTAATGTGACCTATTATTATGAAATCAAATGAAATATTAAATGAAAGCTAACTCGAAAAAAAAACAGATTAGAGCATAAAAATTTGGATAAATTATGACTAAATAATATGTCTTCATATCCCAGGCGAAACCAAAATTAATTTTCAATTATTTAATTTAAAATTTAAATTTAAAAAATTAATCTTCCTATGGCTTAATTTATTTTAAAGCAGTCTGGCTTCATTAAACAACAAAGTTATTTATTACGTAAAAGTCCGATATGGAAATTTTCAGATTTAATGTAGTTTGGGAAAATTGTTAGATATTAAATTAGGGTAATTTCAAGAAAGATGGACAGTGGGAGATATGGATTTTCATAGTTAGATTATATTTGCTTAGTTGCTATCATTAAATTTTCAAATCTTTATTAGAATCTAACTATATAATAATGTATTATTTTGATTTTTCTTAAAGCAATTGGTGTAAATGTTTTAAATGTGAATAATGGTTTGGTAATTGGTAGTGTTTTGTTTTAACAAATTATGTATTAAATAAAAAACAAGTTTTATAAAAAAAGCTTTATTGAATGAAGACAAATGAAAATTCTTTCTTTTATGTGTGCTCTTGCTTGGAACCGAATAGAGTATAAGTTTCTTGTAACATAATTTTCTTTTCAAACTTTAAAGCTTTGGTGGTGCTTCACATATTATACGATAACTTTCGCCGAAGTTGATATCTACTAGGTATACGTTTTTCTTCCTTATAGAAAAGTCTATGAAAGGCACCACCAAAGCTTTAAAGTTTGAAAAGAAAATTATGTTACAAGAAACTTATACTCTATTCGGTTCCAAGCAAGAGCACACATAGAAGAAAGAATTTTCATTTGTCTTCATTCAATAAAGCTTTTTTTATAAAACTTGTTTTTTACTTTATTTTTATTTTGTGGTTTTTAAGTTTTATTACAATCATTAATTAAAATTATTAACTCGTGAAACTCAGCGCCGAAATATTAAAGATATATCTGACATTAACTTGACACTTGAACTAAGTCAATTAATTTTGACACATGCTTACTTGATTTCGCGGCAGATAGATTTGTGTCAAAATTTTTATAGAAAATGTGATAATTATGCGGTGGATGATCAGATCGGTTTCAAAATTTGATAGATTAAAATGTCTCGAGATACAAGTCGGTGTTTCAAATTTCAGCTTGTTTGGATGACTAGAAGTGAATTAAAAATCAGCCGAAAGATTTTTACCTCCTATATATACATATATATACCCGGGTAAGTTAATATAAAGCTTTTAATAATTAAAAAACAATAAACTCGGTTGTACTTTACTTTAATTTTTGTTAGAATTTAAAATTATTATTGCTTTTTATCAAAAAAGTTATTATTATATGTAATTCTTTGGTCTTCTATAATTTCTTAATATTTTTGTTGTTATTATATTATATCATGTTATATATCGTTGAAAAGAAGATAAAAAACGCTATTTAAAAATATTATTTTCAACTATGGTTTCCATTAAAAAAACACAACTTTATTATATAACTGTGAATCTGAGATAAATATTTTAAATCTCTTTAGCCCATTTTATTGATCTTCAAAGATGTCCCAGGAAAGTGTTAACATTTTTTTGATAACTTGATAAACAACCGAGATATCGACATTTATCGAAAAGTCGAAAACAGAAAAAGATAGCGAATTCTGATTTTGGCCATTAAGCTTTTCTCGAAAAAAGAGATTGAGGATGGCCCATCCATTTTTTCATATCTCTTATGGTTACCGAGTTTGCCATAAGAACTATCGAAATTAACCCACTCTGTACATAGTACTGAAACACTTATTGGTTCTATCCTTAGTGCATCCTTAACGGATTTTGAGATTTATTACTTGAGAGAAGCAGTTGTGGCTAGGCAGACAATATATCCGTTAGAAGTTTTACCATCCAAAGTACAGGTTCACAAACAAAATTGGATCTACCCATACCAAAACGAACATTACTTTCTTCTTTATTAAATAATGCTATACAGATATTAATCGTGCCCGTATTCTAGCTGTCTCCGGAAAGGAATTCGGTGTTTAGATCGAGGCATATCCTTCTTCCCACCTGAATACATTATTAGACAAAGACTCTACGAATTTGCGAAGTCTTTCAAATGTCACGAACATATTTGTATATGTAGAGCATTAAGGTGGGGGTTCGCGCCGCGTCAGTGAACAGAGACCAGAGACAGGAGACCGCGACCGGTACTTGCCATTAGGCTTTGTACGGTATCCAGTTCCCCCATGCAACCGAGACAGGAGACAGAGACGCGAGACCGAAAACACCAAGACGGTCTCCGTCCAGGACTAGTGATGTCTCGTGTCGCGCTCGAAAAGCAAATGTTTTTAATAAAAATGACTCCTTTTTCTGACGAAGACTGTAATCAAACAATAGGCGATTCTTCACTAATGGCGAAAATTATCCTTCTTGGCCTCTGGTTGTATATAATTTGTTAATAGGTAATCTTTTTTAGATTTATAATAATAATATAATAGCAAATCATCGTCTTCTTCTTCCTCCAATAGTAACTTTACTTGGCTTTCCATTACGGTGTAAATTACTGAAGCAGTACAGTACAACTGACTCCATCGACCGACTCTACGATATTGAATGAATAGTAGCTTTTGGTTGCAGTCGCGGTCTCGGTCTCGACTCATAGTACATGCAGAAGAGACCGAGACTCTTCTCGCGGTCTCCTGTCATTGTCTCTGGTCTCAGTCTCGGTTTAGTCTATCGGTTCGGTAATCATGGGTTTTCGTGTTCGCGGAGTGTAGGCAGGTTATTTAAACATGCAATCCTAAACAAAATTATTAGACGTTCTCTTGCAACTGTAAACATTCCTAGCATCCTAGAACCTCTGGGGATTTCATGTGATGATGGTAAGAGACCAGATGGGGTGACCTTGGTTCCGTAGCAACAAGAGAGAGTTTTGGTATGGAAAGCGACGTGCGTGGATCCCTTAGCTGCAAGTCACTTGGAATTTTCGTGTCATATGGTCAGTTCGGCAGCAACAAAAGTGGAAACGTTCAAGCACAACTAGTGTAAATCAATAAATGATCATTACGATTTCTCAGCTTTTGCAGTAGAGACCCTGAGCCCCTGAAGTATCGATCAAAAGATTTCAAAAATAATTTTAACTTCATCGTATAAACATTCATTGTAATTATCTTTATTTAAATAAATAAATAAATAAAAATATGAAATAAATTCCCAGCTCACAACTATTCAGAAAATTTAAATCAATGAAAAATCAAAATATTTTTGAAATACGATCGAAATAAAGATAAAAATTAAAGTCAATGTTTCACCTTTCACATACAGTAGAGTCTCAATATAGTGAACTAATTAATGCAGGAGTCTTATACAGTATCGAGATTATTCACTATTCTGCCCTGTTAAGAATAGAAGTCGTAACTGACAAAAATATTTATTTTTCTAATATTTTCAAATACGATTAATGCACCTACCAAATGTAGTAGTTTCTCAGATATGACTAAAGTTTAGAGCTAATTATGAACCATAAAAAGAATATATAGGACTTTTTGAGTCTTAACAGCCAGGTAGATATACTCATTTTCAAGCTGTAAACTCATAAACTGAATTTATTCTAAATTGTAATTACGACTTCTATTCTTAACAGGGCAGTGTTATAATATATTATTTTCTCGCCGCGATCATTTAATATTTTTTATCACAACCCACATAAAGCATCTTAATGTCATCGATAAAAAGTAGAGGTAAAGGAGAAAACACTGTATGTTATGATGTTTTCATGTTTTTAAGCTAAATAATATTTAAAGGGCCAATATAGCCTCCTTAATTAGGCGTAGCGAGTGTTGTTGGGGCCCTGGTGGAAAATATTTGAGGGGGCCCCCCTGTCCTAAAATAAAGTGTATGTAAGTAAAAAAATATTCATAGTTTCAATACACCTGCAAGCAGCATCGAAAAAAATAATATTTGTGATATATTCAATGTACCACTAATGGTCGATTTATACTCAACATTTAACATTTATCATTTAACACTTAACATTTAAGAGTCCCGACACATGCTGAAGCTCATTTAACATTTAACAAGTTGACATCTTTTTGTCATTTGACATAAGTATTAGTGAATGATTTTGTTTGTGTGAGTGTCAGTTGATTTTGTGTTACGGGAAAAGTTAGAAATATTACTGTGGTAACCAGTTACTACCATTTTTACCATTATTTTGGTAACACATTCAAAACACACGAACAGAATAAACAATAATTTGCGCGTGCTGTTTAATCTTGCGTAGTGTGAACAAAATTTCTTAAATGTTAAATGAAAAATGAAAGTTGATCATATTTTAAGTGATAAGTGATAAATGTTAAATGAGGATGTTAAATGTTAAATGTCTAGTATAAATCGACCATAAGCTCAAAAGGGTTAATAAAGTTATTATATCCTATTGTAGTATAATTGTTATTATTGGCACCTCACAATAGTGAACAACCTCGATGCTGTATATAAGACTCCTGCTTTAATCAGTTCACTATATTATGAGACTCTACCGTTCGTTATAGGCGAACCGATGTTGTTGATATATTTTTCATATCTCAGCTTGCTGATATCTTGCCACCTTTTTAATAAACCTGTTTTTTTGGAGATCAAAAATGGAAAATTTTAAATACATATTTGTTACCAACCGAAAAATTTTAACGTAAAATTTTATTAAAAAGGAATTGTAAATTACAAGATTAGGTAAATTCTTAAAATCTGTAGTTTCCGGATTAGGCCAATTAGAATGCTCTGTCTTTGAAGAGTAAGCCTGCTTTGCTATGATGCAGGAGCCATAAGCCATCATCTAGAAAATGAATAAGAGGTAGATCTGTTTTATATTACAATATCATACAATCCCTAGATTTTGTGTTATTATACATAATTTTTTTTTTAATTTTTCAAAATTTGTAGTATACCATAATATACTCAAATATTATAATCTTGTTAATAATAGCTGTGCCCAGTGGCGTTACAAGCCTATCGCTGATACGCGTAGCTTTTAGATCTTATAGAAAGTAATATTCAATTATTGATTGTCTATTCGATAAACACATTTGAGTGGAATGATTAATGATATATAAAAGAGGACGATTATATAAGTACCTTTTAAACTGCTACTTAAAATATATTATTTTTATTATCATTTAGGTATAAGTTAAAATAATTTTGTTGTAAGTATTATTAACCATAATTTTTAATTAATAATTAGGTTTTTATACAATAGTATTCATACGTAAGTTTTAATAACCGTGTGACGGTCTTTAGAAATTTACTATGACCGTTGTAAATAGTGTGTCATGGAATAACAAGGCGGCATGGCTGAAATAATAGGGCGCACTATTTATCTATCGGCGTTTTTCAAATTAGTTCTATTGTGGTTTTTATTAAACTTGATAAGTTGCAATTCAAATTACGATACCTACCTACTACATGTACGAAATACATAATATAAAACGAGTGTTATATTATAAAGGTACCTTGTTTTTGTTAAGAAAATACTTCCGAACTATTACTTCGCTGTCATTATGGAGAATCACGACCATGTAAATGCAGATTGCTTTATTTAGAACTGTTTTTAAATGTTCATGATTTTATTTGAAAATTAATTTTTAACATTGTGAACGAATATTATTCGTTACATATTTTGAATTTTTATTATACTATATGGATATAGTGATAGCATTAAATTACTTCAAAATCATTTCGCAAAAGTGATTAAAAATAAAATATGCATTGTTACATGTTTTCGATTGTGTTTAATTGTTTTTGTAAGGTTTTTGCTTTTTACTGTTTATTTTTATAATACCATAACTATGATGACCGAATAGGTACAACATGATTAAAATACATATTTCTATAATTGAAATGTATTTTTTATGAATTAAATAAAAAATTTAATTTCTGATTCTATTATTTAGATTTAAATTTAGTAAGTATAAGTGCTTGTTTACAATGTACGTAAAACGTAAAACCTACATAAAACATACATAAGACGTAAAGTTGAACATATGTAAAATCAATGCAATGTTCACAATGTGCTTACGGAGCTTTTACGTTTACGTAGTTTTTATGTTCAAATTTCGTTTATGTATGTTTTACGTAAATCTTATATATTCAAGTGAAATTTGTGGTTTGAAGTTGGTAGTGTTTGGTTATAAATTGAATTAAATTGACATAACATAATTTTTATCAATTAAAGTCCTTAAAATAAGTTTATTTGTTATTTATTGATTTAATTTAGAATTGTGAACTTATATTTTAAGCAAATAAGTGCCAAAATAATTAATTTGATGCAATTTTATTTATTTATAATTATTACGTACATTGTGAACAATTTTACGGCTTAGTGTTTGTTCACAATGTACGTAAGACATAAAACGTACATAAGCGCAAAACGTAATTTTTACATAAAACATAAAAATTCTATTCTCGATTAAGCGTTTATTTGTATTTTTATTTCTTATGTCTTATGTATTTCTTATGTTTATGTTCATTGTGTATCCAGACTTAGATCACTTCCCCAATCACGTGATATGTTATTAGCTGCTTCATTTACAGTTTTCTCAAAACCTCTAATCTCTGAATTTATTCGAAAAGTTTGGATATAAATTGAAAATAAATTTGGAAAATATTAGTTACAATTGGTTTTATTGAGTAGTTTTAGTATTTTTTTGGATATTGGAAAACATTTAAAATATTTTAATTTTGCATGAAATGTTGTTATGGTTGATAAGCAAATTTGTGGCTATATTGGATAGGAAGATATCAATTTTGATGAATTTCCTTGAAGTTTTCCTTAAATAAATTATATGATTGGAATGTTAAATAATTGAATAAGCTGTAGTACCCTGAAAATTTTAACAACACAGCAATACATATAATTCCTGATTTTTGGATGTAGTAGGTACGCCAAATTGAATAATCGACTTTCAGCATTTTTTAGAAATGTTCTGCTTGGCATAATCCGTATTTTACAATAAATATTTTTTAGAATCGCAAAGAATATACATACTGCTGAAATTAGGGAGATGTATGCAATCGGAGTCAGTTGGCAATGGGGGATTCCCGTACGCGGGTGGTATCTTACTCAGTTCGGGCAACGCGCTGGAGAGATACAGACGAGTGACGATTTCGCGCTATTTTGATCTAATTTTTCTAGAAGGTAAATCCGAAGGTAAGTCTTAAATTACGGAATCTTTATTTCTGTACTTTTGATATAATAATCGTAACATTTTATTTTGCGATTTAAATCCTAGATTGTTACTATAACTTCAAGTTTTTCGTTAGGATTCTTTTTTTCTCCTTTCCGCCCATGTATGTAATCCGGGTCAGGTGATTCAAATTGCCTACAACTCTATGAAAAACAACGGAAAAGGAGTGAGAAAGAAGAGCAAGCCACAGAAGGTTAGCATCGAGAACGTTAAGAAGAAAATTTTGCAAGAATCGAATAATACTTCGACGTCAGACGTTACCACGGACGAGTTATGTCTAGATGATGAAGACCCGTGTCTTGTATGTGGTGAATTTGGACAAGACCACAAAATTTGGTATTGGTGCACTTCTTGTGGGCTTTAGGCTCATGCCAAGTGTACCTGAGTGGGAATCTGCTCGCAATTATATGTGTTGATCACCATTGTATGCAATTGCCAACATATTATGTTGACAATGGTGATCGGACCTGACTTTTTTTACGTCTATTGTTCCAAAATTGATAAACCAAAGTGATTTAAGTTGAATTCAATTATTTTTGTTTTATTTCAATTCTTGCTTAAGTGATCCTCATTACCTACATCTCTCCTACATCTTTCGGTCCTGAGGTTTGACACCGTTGTTTATGAAATAGAAATAGAGACAGAAATTTAGAAAGTTGATTCTTTATTGACAATGCAATCTTATTCAAGTTACTAATGGAACTTTATGAATCAATTGACTGCATACTACAAGAAGATAGTGACGCGTGTACTTACAACTACGACAAAATATTAACAAGAACAAATATTAAGTAATTGAAGAATTAAATATAGCAACAAAAACGAAAATAAAGGTGAATGGCAAGCTCACTGAAGATATATACTGAAGATATATAAGAGATATAGATATAGAAGATATAGACACTGAAGATATAAGATATATATGGGAACGGTACGATTCGCCGCGACACGACTCCCATGGAACTATTCGCCGCGGCACGATTCGCCGGCAAGCACAATTCGCCATGGCACGATTCGCCGAGAGTTTTTAATTTTATATTTTTACCTTTCAGTAACCCCATCTATCGATAATCCTTAATAAATTTTTAACCCATAAAAATAAATTGAATAAATTAAACAAATTAAATAAATAAATTTCTCAAAAGTTAGTAAAAACAACAGTAGTTCTTCATTTTTTGTTTATTTTCAAATTTTCAATTTTATTTAGATTAAGCCTCCAACATTTCGAAATTGTGGGCTAAAATCATTGACAAATGTCAAGATTCTTTGATCTGCAAGGATAAACTTTTTATGTTTTTTTGCAGTATGGTTCCCGGCAACTAGGCTTTCATAAAAGACGTTTCAGTTTTTTTTAACTTTTTTACCTCCAATCAACCAAAAAAAATTGGAGGTATGGTAATCGAAAAAAAATTTCAATTTTTTTTTTACATTTTCGAGATCACCGTGTCCAGAAACGTAAAGATCTGCAAAAAATAAAAAATAAATTTCTGTGTCGGTCTGTCGGTCGGTCGGGAGGTCGGTCGGTCGCCAGATTTTGTCCCTCGATTTATTCCTGAACCATCCAACCAATCAGGACCAAATTTGCTATAGTGGTAGGGTTTACGGTAGAAAAGTGAAAATAAGTTTTCGTAGCGATCTGTCAATCAGGAGTGCCACTACAAGAATATGATACAAGATTTTTAAAAGCGATTTTGTCTTGTGATAGGTTATTTTAAAAACCTTGAAAAGCTTTATACAGAATGGGTGAAATTAACTTTCTATCTGTCATCTATCAAAAATTACAAGCTGTCAAAGTTAAAACTTCAAAAGTAAATAACCCATGAAGTACTGAAGGGATCTCAACCAAATTTGGTATGTAGGAACATTGCCCTCAAAGGACTTCACCGCATATGGAACCCATTGATAAAAATCAGGAATGCAATATGAAAAAAAATAATTAATTTTTTTTGCGAATACTTAAGAAAAGTCCTTGTCCCTCGATTTTTTTCGGCATTTCTACGTCGATGGCATTTAAACTTTTTGGACGTGTGTCTTGTAGGCTCTAGTGGTGAAAATAAGGTTTTGGTAGAGAAATCTTTGCCAGGACTACCACAATAAAAAAAAAAATGAAAATGACATCATATCTCCGGGAATGTATAACCGATTCAGATAAAATTTGGTGTGCTGATGATTGAAGGTATTGTGGCAGAAGCGACAATATTTTTTAATTCGTTTATGAAACGCCAAATAGTCGGTCTTTCGATGCTCAACTGCGATTGTAGCCTCCTATGAGCTGTCTCTGCAATATTATTAGTTCTCTGTAAATAAATTTAAATCAGCACTGGATTTAATTTAATATAATTTTGTTCTTGTTTAATTCCGAATTCTTCTTGTTTAATTATTGATAGGTATATGGCGCTAGAAGCTCTCGGTGAATCGTGCCACGGCGAATCGCGCTTGCCGGCTAATCGTGCCGCGGCAAATCGTAACCGGCTAATAGTGCGCGGCGAGTTGTACCCAACCCGATATATATTATATAGATATCAGGAATCAGACAAGGCGATTCTTTAATTCCGATATTATTCAGCTTGATAGTGGACAAGATAGTTCAAAAGGTTAAAAAAATACAAGGGTATATATTGGGAAGAAAATACTTTATACTTTGACATAGTTTGTTATGCTAATGATGCTGTTCTCATCGCGGATACGAAAGATAAACTCCAATACATGCTACTCTGAAGAAGATAAACTTAAGATAAATATGAAATAAATATTTAAGATAAATATGAAGATAACTGTAAGAAAAACCAAGAGTCGAACAATATCTAAAGAGCCCATTAGATGCAAATTACAAGTTGAAGGAAAAATCATCGAACGGGTGATAACCTTCAAGTATTTAGAAGTTCTCGTTTCCAGTGAACGAAATCTGAATATGGAAGTAAAACATCATGCAATGCAAGGATCGAGGATATCTGGTTACCTCAAAGACGTCTCATGAAAAAATAGGAGAAATAAAATTAGGAGAAAATCCACACACAGATCCAACAATGATCGACTGATCAAACTGCCAAAAGACCTAAAGCCATCCACAAAACGAAACCCTGGAAGATCACCTAAAAGATGGGTAGAGAGCTGGGTGTCAACATTAGAGGAAATGTGAAGCGGTGAAAAGACTTGAAGATGAACAGGCTGATGGCTATAATAAAAGAAGAAGAAATATTACTAAAAACAACAATAAACAGAATATCCAAAATCACTTGAAAAAAATGTGAAATTATTACCCTTTTGTTTTTCTTCTCTTCAATTTTCCTTCATCGACTCAGACGCTTACAATCCTTAATATCGTGGATACTTTTATAATTTATTATTACTTTCGCGAACTTTCGGCACCGAACTATCTAGACGCACACGACTGGGTCTCGTTTTTGTTTAAAAAAATGTGTCCGTAAAATCTGATTGGGTTCCGGAGTTTCTTTTTTTTTGCCACCGCCTCGGTGTTTTTTTCTGTCCAGGTACCTTTTTTATAAGTTTTATAATTTAACATAATTTCGGCAAAAGCTTGTACTTAACCGTAAATTGCCCTTTGTACAATTTTCGAGATTCAAATTTCCCTATGGGCGCTTTTCATCGCAATATGTACATACATAGGTAATGGAACAAAACAAATATTTATCGTTGTAAATTGAAACCTTATCTATGAGTAGGTACGCTTTTACTAATCATAAGGAGGTATATGTTCTACTTCCGAGGTTTAGAGCCCACGTTGACCAGTAGGTATTTTCTTGCCATAAAGTTAAATTTATGATTACTACCATACTAGATTATAATTTTAATACTAGCGTTAAGGGAGTGACTATTTTAACGAGCTAGTCCATAATATCTTCTAATTACCTACATATAATAATGTCCTATTTTAATAATTCAATGTTGCAGTAGTAACTAGAATTAATAAGGTTACTTTTAAACCTCTAGTCGTAGATAAATGTAACCTATAAAAATATACATTTTAAAATAATGTTTATCTATCATGAATTTATTGATTTATATAGTAAATACATATATATTTTAAATTAGCACAAAAGTAGTTGCGAAATTGCAGCATACATAAGTGCCAAAAAGGAATTCTACCTAAAATATATTCATTGCTTTCAACACAAGTCTCATAACTTTCAAGATGCGCAACATATATTTACTATAATGACTGAACGAGCTTATAATTTAATGTGCAATTCTGAGTATTGTGCATTATAGGCGATTATTAATTAATTCTTATTTAAAAGCAAGGACCTGGAAGTGCTGGAAGACGAGTGGACTCCTGCAGAGTTTAGTCTCGGTGTGGGTTCATGGTTTGCTATATTACCGGTCCCACACTTTCCTACTATAGGTATGCCACAGGGTAATAAACAATTAACATGTAAGCTATAAATAACTTAATCATTTGTATAGTAGGTACTGTACTAACAAACTTATGCTGGTTTTAGTTTATTTAGGTTATAATTTTATAAGGAGGTAGTTTCTACATAATATTTCAGAATTATTTTATTTTAAACCTTTTCTAGTACTAATCCAGCGGTAACTTGTTTATCGCAATTCTATATCATTATTAAAAATTACTAATTTTGAATTATGTTTAATATATATATTTAATTAATTAGTAGATACTATAAACAATCATTTACAAATCGATAATTTTCATGTGATGGTATTTTTTGAGAAGTTGATTTATCCAAAATGTAGTAAACATAAGAATTTTTAAAGTAAGTATTTCTAAATAAATTTTGAAAATTTATAAAAAATTCTTGAAAATTTTTCGAATAACTGTATACACAAGAATAATTCTTAATCGATTCAGCTCTCGGTATGTTTACTAGATATTAAATTAATATGAAAAAATTGGCTATATAAACATTTATAGTTTTCTTCATAATTAATTATAGTAAGTCGAAGCCAGAGGTAGGCAAAATCCAAGAGGATGTGTATTTACAATAGAAAATATAGTATTTAGATTGAATCTAATGAAAACCAAGAAAATTTTGAATTTTTAAATGATTTCAATTTTTCATTGGTTAAAAGGTTTCATTTTTATAGTTATTAATTATATAAGGGTATTAAAAGCCTCTAATCCAAGTTTTTCATAGCTATAAAAATTCACATTCACAAATTTTCACAGGAAATTAGTCAAGTATTTTATACTCTTTAGTTTGTTTTAAAAACGTGGTATAAGTATTAAATTTTTTATTTAAATAATTTTAATATATTTATTTTATTTATTTATATATATATATATTTATAATTATATTATAATATTATCCGTCTAGGACATTTAGGCGTGGCCGTTTCGCCGTTGCCCATTTCGCCGTCGACGTTTCGACGTTTTTTTACTAATCTATAACTCCAAAGTTATATAAAAAACTATAACATTTTGACTGCAAAAATTAATATTTTCGGGGGTATGGAAAATTAGAAATTAGACAAGCAGAAATAAAAAAAACCCTCGAAGGTTTGAATTTAGAAAAAAAATTCCTTATATATTCAAATTTGAAATGTCGAATTTGCGTGAGAGAACATTGAATGGCGAAGATCGTACGAATAACCACGCCGTAGCCATCAAAGGCTACAAACTGAATTAGGCGTTGAGCATCCTGCATTATCGAGATTCATCGACGGTCTTCGATGAGCTCAAAAAAGCTGGGACATTTATTACGAACAGCTTTGAGCTGTAGTAGAACCTCCTAAAAAATTTAAAAAAACAGGGATGCGGATGATAGAATATTGCGTATAGTTAACCGTTTTGACGAATACTGTGACTTAGCGGAATACCTCCGTGATAGCTCACAATTACCAACTGGGGCAATAAGTACTTCTTTTTTTAGGTTATATTTTTTATATTTTTTTTATTTAATTTGTATCTATCCTTATTAATTTTTTTATTTAATTTTATATATAATTTAATAGAACTTTAATTGTAACTTTTGATTTATATTTTTTAATTAATGACGGTGAAATGGGCGACGGCAAAACGGCCACGGCGAAATGGGGGACGGCGAAACGGCCACGGAGAAACGTCCCATTCCGCATCATCTAGCAACAATGGAAGTTAATTTTTGAAATAATTTTGTTTACACTATCTTTACCTTATTACCGTGTTCATTATTTTCGGATTTTCTGTAAAAGTGGTTGATTCTGACTAAAGTTGTAGCCAGTTAAATTTCCTATCTAAATTAAGTAGTTAATTTTTTGTAAGAAGATTCGCAAGAAATACTAAAAAAAATTTAGAATTTGAAAAAACTAAAAATGCTATGTAAAAAATTATAAATTCATTAATACTGCTCCAGCAAGCTTAGAAAGAACTCGGAAAATATGCTAACTAATTTGAAAACTATTTGAATGAATCAATGAACGTCGAATTATTTCTAAACTACATTCTGTTGTAAAAGTTACAAACCATTGCGTATTAGTTTCGTGTTAGTTATATTTGAGTTTTCTTGTCTACAAAAAAAGTGTTAATTTTAAAACAAATATTCGTAAGTTGACTAAATATTCGCGCTGAGAAGCTACTTCATCTATATTTTAAATATTACTAGCGCTAACCACGCCTCTAAAGATCAAGGAGCTATAATTAAAAATCAATAGTTTCGGTACTATAGCAGTTTGAAGGAATATATTTTTAAAATTGTTTTAAAGAAGATTACCATCCAAACCTTTGACATTATTTCTCTTAGAAAACTGTCTTTTTAGAAATTCATTATAAAAACTTTAGAAATTCTCGCAAGTGTTGGAATCAATAGGAAATTTGCATTATTTTTTTTTGTTTATATCTGTTTGATTTAAACATAAAAGTAAATTACAACAAAATTTTACTTATACTCTTTTCCCTTTGCTGAACATTGAACATATAGCATAATATGGATAGGTATAAAGCCAAATTCTGTCGAAACTCTTCAAAACTCCATAATAAATTAATATAAAATTAAATTAAAAATGAAAACGAGTTAGTAAACGATAATAATCAATTAAAAGATCTTTAATATTTCCACACTGATTGTGCCTTCATCAGAAAAAAATTTACAATTTATTAAAAAATTTATAATTGTTTTCTGATGAAAGCACAATCAGTGCCGAAATATTAAAGATCTTTTAATTAATTATCATTTACTTTAACTCGTTTTAATTTTTAATTTAATTTTACATATAATTTCATGAGTTAATAATTTCCTATTTATTAATAAATTAATATTGTAACAAACGAAACTAAGTCAACGGTTGACAATGTTCGGTAGACATTCGAGAACGTTGATAAGTAGCCGAATGAGTCATACGAGATAAACGGAGATATTGTAGCATTGCAATATTCTAGAAGGTTCTTCGAATATTCTCGAAACTCTTAGTGGACTCCGATTAGCGGAGTCAGTCCTCTCCGAAGTTGTGCTGAACCCTCTCCGAAGTTGTGAACAGTCATCTCCGAAGTTGTAAATGTCGCAAATCATTGGTAAAAATAAACAGTGATACGGAGTGTTATATAAATAAAGTGACTCGGTCTAACTACAGTGACTCGGTTTAAATAAATAGTCACTTAGTTTAGATAAATACAGACTTATTATTAAGTAATTGTTATTGGTCCTTAGTGTTTTATAATTAGTGAACAACTTAGTGTAATTTTAGTAAGTGGATAAATTTCAAATAATTCTAATTAGACCTTCATTTGTAATATGTTATGTAAATAAATAAATGAGATTCGTTACAATATGTATTTATATTATTCTTATAATAAGATTTACATGAGGAAGCCTAGACTTCAATCAAGAATAAATTTTAAAAATATTAATTCTAGAAAAACAATAATTTTTTGATATTATAATTAATACCATATTACTATCATTTTATTAATATAATTATGTTTTTTTTCGATATACAGTTTATTGCTTAGTACAAGAAGTACTATATCTAGTGGAGTTTACCATAGTATAATTTCACATACACAGTTTCAAGTTAATTATCTGTTTCCAAACCTAGAAAAGTAAAAATTCCTGGCTGGAAATCACTTTACATCAAATGACAAAGCCGTTGCGAGTGCAATAGCCATAGGTGTGGATGGAAATCTTGAAAACCTTTCGAATCTTACTTTAATGATGGTATTGAATTATTGGTAATTAATTAATAATATATTTCATGTAAAAAAAAGTTTCTGTCATCGTTAGGCCCAGAGCTTTTCAGATTGCCCTCGTAGGAAAGTAAATATTATTGATATTATAATGTATTAGAGGTGGTACCTATACAGTGAGTTCGAAAAGTTTGGAATACATTTATTCTATAATTCAAATTTAATTGTTTGTACATTTTCATACCCAAAATTCATTTAAAAAATTTATTATGAAGTTACAGCTCGAAAACATTGAACAATAAAAAAAAATGTAAATGGAAGAAAAAAGTTCTATTTAAAAAATAAGGGTGAAGTGTCCGAAAATTTTATTATTTAATTTGTTCCTAACTCGCTGCATGTCCCGTACATGATGTTGGCTTGGTTAATAATAATAGTTATTACTTTTAGGTACCACTTATACTATGAAACGTCGTTTGTTGTATAATTTTTAAAATATTACGGTTGTTAAGTTTACTTAAGATACTTATAGGTATTAGTTATCAAATTCCATAATGTTAACCGGTAAAATATATATGACCGCCACCATATAGAGTCTTTTTTCAAAACTCTTGTGTTACTGCCACACAATATGTAGGTACTAATACAAGATTATAACTTGTATTTGATGCAAATTATGAGTAACATTAGTGTACAGTGCCCAACGTCACAAATATCTTCTTACATTCTGTACAAGACTGAATAGTATTTATTTAATATTTTTCAAACCAGAACTATTAAACCATTTAACAATAAAATTGTTGACCACGAAAAGGTCACTTCACATTATCGATAATATGAACTAATACTCCACCTATACTTGCACCTTGTAGCATAAGGCAGTTTTCACACACACCAGCATTACCGGCGCGACGCTGGTTCCGGCAATCACCATCCACCGGATCTAACTCAAAATTACAAAATTACTTAATATAATACATCTTTATAAGTAGGTACATAAAAATATTAATATTTTTTCGTGGTAATATTTTATTACTATATAATATTAAAGAAGCGACAAAAAATGATTCACCTTGTTTGATAATAATATTTCGTGCAATTTTTAGTAAAACAGCAATAATTAATATTATAAAAGCATTATAACTAGTAAAATCGCCAGTGGTAATACGAAACTTCTATCACATTATTTGACATAGTATAATATTATACAAAGATAACACTGTAAATGCAAGTGGACATAAACAAACTTATATAAATTAAAGATTATTGGGATCTGCGTTTTAAAACCTAAACTTTAAAATTGGTTTCAACATTTTCATATTTTCATATGAAACATTTCAAAAGTAAGTCAAAATTTTGTTTTTGTCAATCTTTTAAAATCTTTTCAAATAATTTTACATTTTGATTCAAAACGACATTGGCTGTTGCTTCAGTTAAGTTTTCTTTCAGATTTTGCGAAGTCTCATCTGAGATGCGAGTTCTTGGATGTTCTACACTGAGTAGTTCTTGGGTTACACCACTCACTAGAAAAATATTGCTTCACCTCGATGATTCTTTTGATGTTTGCAGCGGTTCTTCTGTAGCGTATGCGACTTGGTGGTGGTGCAGATCCCGTCACGTACTGCTCAATCTCTAATTCCTTTGTACACTGTTCTTTTTTAGAATTGCTTATAGACATAAAACCCTGTATCTAAAGGACTCTAAACCCTAATCTTATTAATTTATTTTTATTAACCTCCTATTATATAATATAAGGTTTAAAGTCTTAATAAAGTTTGTGTGCACAACGTCCTGATTGAACGTCCTAAGAGCTTTATTATTCCCCACCTCTTTTTCACATCTCTTTTCTATATATTATAATATAAAAAAGAAGTGTTTGTTTGTAAGCAATAAACTCTTGAACTACTGGATCAAAATAATATAACCAAATTTTGTGTATGTTCTGTGGGTCGTGACGAGTGTTTGTATAACATCAGAAGTAAAAAAAATTGAGAGGAGAGCAAATTCGCATAAACAAATATTGCGTCGTCGACAGGTGGCACGACAAAGAAATTACAAATACCAAACTTTTGGCGACCCCTGTATTTGTATTTATAATTAGTTTTAATATTTAGTATTCCAACCCGAGCGAATACATAAATATATAAATATAACAAAAAATTTCTTTCGGGCAGGCACGTGGAGTCTTTTGGGTACTCCGTGTGCTATTTTTGCGCATAACTTTTATTTTTAAAAATTTATGCGTAAATGTATTATTAGGCACAGATGAAAAATCTGTTAGTTGTAAAGACTTAGGCGTAAGTCAGTTAGGTGTAAAAGTGTTAGGCGTACATGATGTTAGGCATAAAAAACCTTAGTCGTAAATTTTTTTAGGCCTAAAGACTTAGTCGTACTGACTAGTCGTAAGTGTTTTTAGTCGTAAAGTTTTAGGCGTAAAGACGTGGAACCAATAGTATTACATAATATTTTTCGTTACCGCACTAGAGCGATATGAAATTAAAATAAGTTTCATACAAGAAAATTCTATAATTTATTATAAATAGGTATTTATTATACAATAATATTAATAATACATGCATTAAGATGACGGAAGATTTCCTGGCATCTTCCTAAAATTTTTAAAACAGTTCGTCGTTTATCCTCAAATGAAGTTTCAACGAATACTTCTGCTGGGGAATTGTCTTTTTCAACCACCTTGTCTCTTCACGGTTAGAATATCTGCTCTTGAATCATCTAGACAGAAAATGATTTATTTACACACAAGTTGAACAAGTTGAGATTGTAATACACTTAAAACTAGTGAGAGTTTTTTTATCAATATTTTTATTTTTTTATGATTTTATGAGATATTTGAAGTTTCTTATCAATTTATTTTAATTTTAATTACTTTAAAATCATTAGCACTGCAACATTAAACTTACATTTTATAAATATACGTATCCATTTCAAAAAATGATTCAAATATTACTTATTACTCTACTACTGCATGAAATCAGAATAATAATTTATTAAACTAGTTACAAAATTATTGTATTTTACACACGAGGTATAAAATCAATAATGAACAGGCTATGTTACCAACCGGGTACCTGGGTGTTTTTTCAATTGCAAAACCATTTTGTTTAATAGTTTTGTCCATAAACAAAAATTTCTAGCAACCTCTCGCATCCCAACCATTTGACCGCTTTTCTGTCGAAATATGCACTGAAAAGTATTGTTTTGTTGTTTTAATAAAGAAAATTTCAAAATTAGAAATAAGTGCAAGTATATGCCAACCGGGTATCCGCATATAAAAATACCTTAATTCAAGTAATATAAAATAAAACTAATAGTACATTATGCACCAAGGGAATAAAGTGATCCTTTTTTGGCCTGAGGGTAAAGGTTTGTTGGCACGAGGCGTAGCCGAGGGCAAAAATTACACTTGGGCCAAAAAATTCACTTTATTCCCGAGGTGCATATACTGTTTTTTGCAATTGCGGGAGGTAAAGTACTCACTTCGACAATAATTACAATATTTTAATAAAAATTTGTTCGATTAAGCACATGGTCGATAGTAACAAAATAAATGAAGCATAGTTGGTAATATTATTATTGCCAACTAAAATTTTTTCACTGAAAAGTACTAGAATGGTTCAGTTGCATTTGTGCCTTTGAAGTAATAACACGTGTAATGAGCGGGAACCACGAGATTGCCGAATCAGCAAAGATGGCGTTGGCAGAACTTTTGCCGACAAAACCAAGGAAAATTTATCAAAAACTAGCGTTTTTGAAAAAAAAATTGCGCGTCCTAACCTCTGACCACGTGGTCAAATTTTTAAAAGAGGCGCCTCGTGAGAATTTTTTTGTAGCTAAAGTAAGTACTTTTTATTTATTTATTTACCAATATATTTCATTGCAAATTGGTAAATTTGTGCATAGCAGATGTTACAAAAAATGAAAATTAAATTGCGATAATAAAATCTGGTGACTTCTTTTTTGCCCGGGAGTAACTTCTTTTTTGCCCGGCAGTCACTTTTTTTTGTCCTAGGGAAAAAAGTACCACTTTACACCCGCAAATCAGGGTCTAAAGTGAGTACTTTACCCCCGCAATTGCAAAAAACATTTTTTTATATTGTCCACCTAATCTGTCGATTAAAAAAGCCCAGTTTGAAACATACTTCGACACGTTCGGCCACCGTTTTATATCCGGTGTTGACTTTAATGCCAAGCATACTTTTTGGGGCTCTAGACTTATTGTAACTCCGCGTGGATGATAACTATATCAATCCATACAGACCAAAATCCTACAGCATTTATCAACGGGTCAACCAACATACTGGTTACTGGCCCACTGACAGAAATAAAATTCCCGATGTTATCGACATCTTATTTATAAAAGGTATTTCACGCAACTATCTAAAAATAGATACGTGTTTGGATCTTTCGTCAGATTACACCCCAATTATGGTCTCAATAGAATCGCAAGTTCAAATATTAACTAAGCCACTTAGACTAGCAAACAAAAGTACCGACTGGAACGAATTTAGAGCTATTTTTACTAATAAGCAAATATACAAATGAAATGTTTCTCTAAAATCAGAACAAGACATTGATGCAAATGTGGAATTCCTGAGATAATCAATACAATAGGCCGAATGTCCTACTCTTATAACGCAAGAAATTACAAAACCTGGATTCGTACCAAACAATATACAACTTATTGAAAAAAAAAGACTTAGAAAACGTTGGCAATTCACATGCGATCCTAGGGATAAAACCAACTTAAATAGACCCATTAAGAAATAAAGAAATCCTTGCTGATCGCAAAAATCGAAACGACAAAGTTTTTTGGAAAATCTCTCTGCAATAAAACTATATCAGACAATTCTTTATTGAAAGTAGTACGAAAAATCAAGCAATCACAAAAAACAGACCCTTCTGTCAAAACTGGAGATGGAGATTGGACCCGGCGCGAACAAGAGCAGACTGACGCACTTGTTGATAACCTTAGAGACGTTTTCAAACCATTCCCGATGGAGGTTTCTACTGCTACAGAGCATCCAATCCACAAGCTACTTGATGCTCCTTATCAAATGGATATGCCTATAAAACAATTAAAAACTAATTAAATTAAATGTTTTAGCTCACAACATACACCCAAGGAAAGCTCCAGGTTGTCACGACCTAAGAACTAGAGAGATACTCAAAAACCTACCAATAATGGGTTTCAGGTTGATTACACTGATCTTCAATGCTATGCTTAGACTTGGATACTTCTCAATAAAATGGAAAGTTGCACAAGTAATACTTATCCAAAAACCTGGTTAAAATCCATCAGAAGTAACATCGCACCCTCCGATCAGCCTCCTGCCCATATTCTCTAAGGTATTCGAGAAGCTTTTATTGGAAAAACTAAGACCTTCTTTTGAAAAACAAAAATTAATCCCAAGCCAACATTCGGTTTTTGTCAACAGAGTTTCAAGAAAAATTAAGAACGACTTAGAATGTAAGCGATATTGTACAGCGGCGTTCCTTGACATATCACAGGCGTTCGATAGGGTATGGTACCAGGCCCTGATCTACAAAATCAAACTCGGCCTTCCCGTACTGCAGAATCCTTAAGTCATACCTCACTGATCGACACTTCTTTGTTAGACATGGTGAATTTCATACCACTCTCGTACCAATAAAGGCTGGTGTTCCAAAATGAAGTATTCTTGGTCCACTATATGTATGTGTTGTATACAAACGAACTACCTATATCAAACGACACAGAAATTGACACTTTTTCGGATGACACCGCTATAATGGCGCTTCATCAAAACTCTCAAATGGCTTCTCGCATGCTACAAATCCACCTAAACAAAATCAAAGAATGGCCTAAGCTATGGCGTATTAAGGTCAATAACAGTAAGTCAATACATATTACTCACTCTTAGAAGAAATACATGCCCCAGTGTAACTTTGTACAACAATCCCCTCCGGCAAAAAGAAGTGGTAAAATATCTGGAAATTCACTTAGATTAAAGACTCACGTGGGTTAAACATATCTGGTATAAGAGACTTCAACTGCGGCTCATCTATCGAAGGATGTACTGGCTTATAGGCCTTCACTCCCATCTTAAACTAGAAAATAAACTTATACTTTGCAAGGCAATATTGAAATCTGTTTGGACCTGCGGTATCCAGATATGGGGTTCTACCAGCGACACAAATATATTAAAAATTCAACGCTTTCAGTCAAAAATATTGCGCAATAATTATGATGCACCATGGTACGTACCAAACCAAACGATTTATTGTGACTAAAATATCAAAACAATCAAGCAAGAAATTTCCTCTATGAGCAACAAATACCAGTTACGTTTAGGCGATCATCCTAACACTCTTGCTACGGTCTTACTTATTGCTCCCTAGTTAAGAGATATTATTATTGATAAAAACATTTTCGTTTATTTAGTAACGTTTTAATTGGCAGACCCTGTATTACACGATATATACCTACATAGTAGTTTATTGATAATCCCACAGAACAAGGTAAATATACGTTAAAGATATTCACACTACTGGATACTGACCATCAACGACTTAAAGCGGTTTATGAGTACATGAAGCAAATTATTAAGGCTCTGCGATGATCATAGATGGACCACATGCTGTCATGATTTACATTGTGCAACTAAAACGAGAATGTAAATTTATGCATAGACTGTTTTACACAACAAAAATATTGTAAACGATAAGTAATATTAGCCTTTAATCGTCTATATAAAGTAAAATTAAAATAAAACTACGAATTTTTCTTTTGGTATATAAAATTTTATTGTATTCCTAATTTTACTATATTATTATTATAAAAATGTCTCATCCAAAATTATAAATTAATTTAAAAAATTCTTGATTATAAGTGGAAATAAATAGTTAAACAATATTATCTATTGCCACCTTTTTACTACTATATTATATTATAATATGTTATTGGAGTGCTTCTTATTTAGTGTTTGGAATTATTTAAAAGAGTATAGTAAAAATTTCCATTCTCTTTCATTTTAATAACACATAAAACACGCGCAGAAATATACTTTTACACGGATTCAAGAAAACACAAATCTTTAAAAAAATCATTTCTCGGTTAATTGTTGACCAAGTTGAAGAAAGTTTCAAATAACAGCTACTGTGATTTGCTTTAAGTGGCGGATTAAAAATTTAAGAATAGTTAAAAAGAACATTTTAATTTCAAAATTCTTTAATTTTCATGAAACATGATAAAATAATAAAATTGCGAAATCTAGTTTGTCCTAAATTTTGACCTTTTATGCCTGTACTATTGGTCGCCTTATTAGTGGGCCGGTGAGCGGCTGAACATTCATTGCTATTTGGGGGACAATAATGTTTTTTATGGAAATACGAGAATTATTTAAATCTAATGAAGTTACTGATTCTCTGCCCCATGACCGTGGGCCGGCATAATCTGAATGCCAGGGCCGGTTTTTCTTCCCAATAATCCCTAATTCCCTTATAGGCATAAGGGAAAGTATTGTAATCCACTCTAAAATCAAAAATCGAAATTTTGGTATTAAAATGTTTCTTATCATGCTCTAATACGATTGTGATGAATTTTAGTAACATGTTCGTCTGTTTGTCAATATGTGGTCGTTGGGGTACGAATACAAATAGTATAAATCGCACAGGTTGTCATGAAATCAATGTCATCAAATTCGGCATGATGAATTCGGAAAATAATGAACATCCGTTGAAAATTGTGGAAATGAAAAACAAAATAAAAAAAGTTTAAGAGTCAATTACTTTTAGACCACTATTTTTTTTCTTTTTACTTTACATTACATTCTTCTTTAAATAATATGAAATGCAGATTTTGTACATGATATGTTAATTTACATTAAGTTAACAATGTACGTAATACATTTTTAAGCATGTATTAATGAGTTAAGTTTTGATGCTTTGTAAACTTATCTTCTGTCTTACTAACGGAAGATATACAAACACATTGAATGCTTTAGTGTTCTCTTACGTTAATAATTAAGAAACAACTACAAGTTGTAAAGTTTATTTACAAGGCTTCTGCCGACCGCATAATATTGAAGGAGATAATACTTTCGTCAATATAAACTGTTATTTTTAATTTATATTTTGTGCTGAGAACCACATCATAAATTGGTAACTTATAAACGATAATTTATTTTTTATAAACTACATATTTGTTTTTTATTTTTTAAGTGCATAAGTCCGATTATTTATGAATAAGTAGGTACAGTGCGATCATTCAAAACTAACCAATTTTAAAATCTCCTAAGCAAAACGAGATAAAAAGATATTAATCTATTTATTCAAAGGTATTCCTACAATACCTAGACTGTACATAAACATACATAATGTACATCGAGATAATTTATTATGTAGTACATAACCATTATCAAGATTATAATGGTATTTTAGAAAAACCAAAAGATGCTGTCATAGTTTTTAGAAATTGAAATATTATAATATAAACTTAATCTCAAGTGTAGGTGTAATTTTTGGTGTATTTATACAGTATATTCTTGTAGAACTACATATTTTATATAATATTTGTTTATAAAAATAAATTCTAAAAAAATTAGTTTAGCCGCAATTTGTACTCAAAATATGAATTTATTTACGGAATGCCTGTACGATCCTGACAAGATATCATAATGGAACTTGTACTAAAACGCAAGAGTCTTTAATTACTCCTAACCCCTTATCGGGGTATAATATATTGTAGTGGAACGTTGTTTGAAGCAACTTCCTTTTTACTCACTCTTTATTTTTTTGCTCCGGTCTAGCTCTAAAATTATTTCGGAGGTGGGACTCTCAGGAGTGGGTTCCTTTTAAAAAATTTTATAACTTCAAATTTTGTTACCTTATATGAAGCGATAAATTTTAACAAGCCGGCTATGCAGATGTGGCTTATTTGCACACATATCAATTTTGTTCTGTTTACAAAATTCTCAAAAACAAATTTTAATTTTCTCACCAGTTCTACTTTGATTTTAATTACTATTTATTTCCAGCTTCCACCTTTTTGCTTTTCAAATAAAACAAACGTCGAAATCACAATTTCACTTTTTATTAACTAATATGCCCTAATATGGACTCAAAATAATGTGCGTTTATTAACGCATCCACACGTGTTGGCTTCCGGCATCAAACAGCATCCCTTTTACCTTTGAACAAATACCAACATAAATAATTTTAAAATCAAAAACAATTTCTACAGGCAAAATAATTTGGATAGGTTTTGCTGATAAAGGTTGGTAAAAAGGGGCTTTTTGATGCCAATCTGAAATTGTTTGATTTGTGGAAAAAAATAAAATTGGAATAAAAATGGAATTTAAATTGGATACTGAATACGGAAGCTGAAACTAAAAATTTATAGAATTAATGATTGGAATTGCATGTACAAAATATTAATAATTAAATAATTGCTGGTATTGGTAAGCAAATTATTAAAATTATAATTTATTGAAAATTTTATGAAGGCAAGGAAAAGCCGTCTGATAACGACACCAGGTGGAAACGGCATACTCTGTATCAGCCATCCCATAAAATTAAAATTTCGATTTGAATACGAAAATTAACCACAAAAAAAGAGTCCATGCACACAAAAAATGGATGTTTCCGGTTGTTTCAAAAAATATAAAAAATTTATGCACCCCGGACATCGCAGTATATAATATGAATAGTTTCACAACTTAAATCACGTATTTATCGATAATCATTAAGATTTTATATTTTATAGCTTCATCACAGCCAGTGGTAGACTGGACTGAATTGCTGAGCTACGATTGCATTCCAGATTCCAGACTTTTCAATATAACGTTAAAAACCGGGTCTTTGAATTGTTTTTAATCTGGTTGTTTTTCTAAAGAGTACCCTAACATTTAAAACTTTATCCGCCACTGATTTCAGCAACCAGATAATTATGGCGTCCAGTGCTAGAGTGGCCGAACTCACAAATTTTCATATTTTGAGTTATATATTCATTCTTATAGATTAGTAGGGGAAGTGTGCCTTATATCGAACCCATTTTTATTATTTTAAATATTTCAAGCTTTTGAAGAAAAAAATTAGGAAGTAAATTTTCAACATCTTTTAAATTTAGTTATAAACTAAGTGGGTAACGTGAATTTCTGTATTTTTCAATTTAAAAAAAATTAAAAATAAAATTTTAAACAGACGATTATTTCCAACCTTAAAAAATGTATGCTCAATATCGAACCCAGGGGTCATGAAAAATACAGCAAATATTTTTAAGTAAATGCTTGTTCACAATGTACGTAAGACATAAGACGTGCATTAGCGCAAAAGGTAATTTTTACCTAAGTCCAACATAAGCCGTAAAATTGTTCAAAATGAACATAAGAAATATGTCAAACTGCGCATGCGCAATCGACCAAAATATTTTTAAATTTAAACTATTGAAAATAAAATTGCATCAAATTAAATATTTTGACACTTAAAATTGCTGAAAATGTAAGTTCACAATTCTAAATTAAATCAATAAATAACAAATAAACTTATTTTAAGGAACTTTAATTGATAAATGTTATGTTATGTCAATTTAATTCTATTTATAATCAAACACTACCAACTTTAAACCACAAATTTCCCTTGATGTATAACATAAGATTTACGTAAAACATACATAAAATTGAAATAATTTCAATCTTATGTACGAACGTAATCTGAACATAAAATCTACGTAAACATAAGAGCTCCGTAGACACATTGTGAACATTTCATTGATTTTACATAATATGTTCAACTTTACGTCTTATGTGTGTTTTATGTAGTTTTTATGTTTTACGTACATTGTGAACAAGCACTAAACCTATTAGCTTTCTAAGCTGAAATCACAAGTGAAAGTTTTGAAGTCTCAACACCACTGCATTCTTTATGACACCAAATTTTGCATTTAATACATATAATCCATTATTTAGGAGACATCTGAAACATGATAGAAATTTGCCTAGTTGACAATTGACATCAACTTGATAAGAACATAAGTAGATAATAACCCGGAGGTTCGATATTAGGAATGTTCCGTAAAAATCCGTAAACCAAAGCTACAGTAATTACTAAACTTTTTGAAATACTAAAACAAAAAAGAACAAAATATTAATTAAAACGTGAAAATGAGAATTAAAAACATCTTATCTTTGTATAAATTACAATCCAATAATAATTGATGTTAAAAATATTTTTTATCATACGAAAAACACTAATTACGAGACAGCTTAGTTCACTTACAAGAAAATGCAACAAGCTATTGAATAGTTGATTGTTCTTCGAGAATCTAAGATGATATAATCCCCTCCCCTCTTCTCTTATTTCAGTTACTCTTTATTTAAAATATGAGAGGGTTCGATATTAAGCATTATTTCACTATCTAATGAGAGATTTTATTGTTTAAATTTTGTAAAATGTATCTACTAATTTCCATAACTTACAATTTTTCATTTGCGTTTATCTCCATAGTAGTCATTATAAGGTTAGGCCACTCTAGCACTGGACGCCACAATTATTATAATCATAAATCTACTGTTTGTATCGATCTCGAATTGAAATTCTTCGAAATACCACCCTCGAATTATCAAAATTTATTTAATTATATAAAGGTTTTATTGATATAATTGTTATAAAATCGAGGAAAAAAGTTTTAAACACAAATTAATATTTTGATTAATATGTACCATAATATAGTTTAAATTAATTTAATTACAATAATTAAACCATTACGCAATTTCTTATCACTATATAATAATATTTAATACAGCATACAACTATTTATAATATTTCTAAACTCTTATAAAATTCTAACAAGAGGGCACACTACAGTGAGTATAATATATTGGCAAACGAGATCTCAATTTGTTTAGTGATTCTCGAAGCCAACAAAATTATACCGTTTCTCAGGAATTTGTCGAATACTTCTTAATTTTTGAATTATAAATTTTTGAAAATAACGAACCGCTTTAACTATCTCACCGTTAGCAAATCTTACAACAAATTCTCATATTATAATAATGGTAGAGTACTGACATGGTGATTCGTAAGTATAGGTTCGTTTCTCATATCGGAAAACATTGTTATTACTTAACTTGCTAGTTTTAAAAATGTGTGATTTTATTATTTGAATTAATTATATTTTAAAATTATATTTTGCTTTTTAAATTCATTTCAAAAAACATTATTAGTTAATAGTCATTTTCAAAAGTATATTTCGTTAATTTGTTATTTTCGTATATTGTTTTCGTTAATTATATTTCATCAAAATATATTATTAAATGCGAATATGAAAAGATAAATATAACAATTACATTATTTTCAAAAATGCATAATTTAAAAACTAAGAAGCATTATACGTAATTCCGAGACATATTATGATGGTATAATTTTTTTGGTTTTTAGAATCTCATGTAAGAAACGCTTTGAAATGTGTAAACAAACTTTTTTTAAATTTAATACTTGGTAAAAAAAATTCTTACACGGCTAATACCGATATTAAATAATCTTAAAAAAATCTAAGATAGTACGAATATGTGTGGTTCTTGCCATATATTTTTTTTTGAATGAAGAATGAAGCTATTTATTCTTTAAGAAAGTTTAAGTGATACTGCGTTGGTGCTTGTTCACAATGTACGTAAGACGTATAGGAAATACATAAAACGTAATAATTACATATACAAATAAGACCTTAATCGAATGTTGAATAATATTGGTGTTATTTTGTTATATGCAAAAGAATCTTCTACGTCGTGTGGTGTAAGATTTTAATATTATTCGATTTCCCATGGAGCTTTTATTTGTATTTATACTTTTAAAAGGATTTATATCACATTTTCTTCATCAAAAACTATAGAAAATATTTTAAATTATTTGTTTTGCTTTATAAACAATAATAAGGTACTGATTTTCAACGAATCTTCATAAGAATCTGATATAAATAGGTTCTAGATAATAATAATATTATGGAATACATTTGTGTAATTCTCTTTTGATAATATTTGAACGACAGTATTTTTAAAAATTATTCATCTATCAACTTGAAATTTGCTTTACAACGTTCTGTAAAAAGTTTATGTATGTAATCTAAAGCAATCATTTTCTTAATGATACTTTAGATAAGTTTTAAAGTAATTCGTTAATGCTACACAATTTTCATTGAAATCGATATTTTTGCATTTTTTAAGTTGAAATAGAAAAATTATTGTTCTGGATTGTAAACATAATTTTTTTGCTACTGTTAAACAACACTATACCCTTTTCATTAGAGATGGTCCTTAGAATTTAGATGATGCGAATGAAAATATGTAAAAACATTTTAATTTTAATTCAATATTTTTTTATACCTATTATTATGTTATTAATAATAATTGTATGTTTTAGTTAAAATATCAGATTTATAGTGAATACCACCCAATTCGAAAAACTTTTTTTGATAAATTTAGAATTCTTCATAAAAACTTACTACTAAAATAATTGTGTTAAATTTAAAATTAGCTTAATTTCAGATATATCTTAAAAAATAGTTAAATCTTTAGTTGTACTTAATTATATGGTTATCTGACAGCTGTTAATAGCTTTTTCTTTCATAAATTCTTGCCAGCTGATCAAGTTTTACAAAGAGATTATTTATTTTTATTTTTTATAATCATGTGCAACTTATATCCAATTATACATGTTCTAAGTAAGGAAACTCTTTTGGTAATGCAGCTGTATAACAAAACATAACTTGCGTTATTAACTCATTAACTGATATCAATTATAAAGCTTCAGTCAAGTATGGTTATCAGGTAGGTACATTATTTTTAACCTAATTAAACATCCTTAATTAAGGTACTTAACTAGTAAATTAATATGTAATGACTACAGGATATTTCATGTTTATTGATATATACCTACTATTTTAAAACTGTACCTACATTTATACTTGTATAATATATAGACAGTCTTATATTAAGGTATTCAATTTCTTTATCTGATTTTCGTAATAAACTTTTTCATTATTGTACTTTTTTGTGTCCATTAACTATAGCGAAGTTTAGACCCGTAAAATAAGTTAATTAACGATTAATACCAAGCCACTGTTATTATAAAATATAATAGCTAAATCGACAATGAATAAAAATAGTGAAGAAAGATTCACTATGAAAAATCAAATTTTTTTAATCCGCCTCTTCATTTCCCTTTATGCCCTGGTGTCCCGGCATGCACATGCCAGTTCTACCAGTGCATCTAGGCATTGTTTTACGACCTTGGATTGTATTTCTACTCCTTCAAAGGCCTTTAGAACCGCTTGGCTATCTGTCATGATACAGACTCGCCTATCATTATAGTCCTTCTAGTCCGGAAGGCAGCGTTGCAAATGACATGACCATTTCATCCCTCATGATTTCTATTGGAAATATTTTTTCTTGAGCAATTATTTAAAGATCCAAGCGTCAGCTACTCCAATTGCGGTGGAGCTCGCTATGACAAAATTGGAAACATGTCGAAAAAGTTTTTTTTAAAAATCATTTCAATACTCTTGAAAATTTGTCAATCTTTAGTTTAAATAGTATTAAAAATATAGGTAATCGTCAGCTGCACAGAAAACGGTGGATTATACGTCAGCTACCCCTTATAAACCGGTAATAAAAGTGGGGGTATAAAATCATTTCATCCCTGACCAAATTTTTCTTACGTGTTTATTATGTAATTGAAATAATGAAAACAAAAATCAGCTGACCTTCCAGCGGGGGAAAAACCGTCAGCTCGACGGTTAAAGCTGTTTAGCGCGCATACAATTTCAGCGTTGAATAATTCAAAGAGCGGTCTGACTGACGATCTTACCCCCATTATACCATCAGCTGACCATCATTTTTAGTAAATACAGGCTCTAAACTATTAAGTATCAAAATTTCGAATAGAATAAAATTAATTTAACCCAGATTTCACGGGTTCAAAGAAACACAAGTACCGCGAAATGAAATCTTAAAGCAAACATTCACATTTAACCCGATCAATCTAGGAATGTTATCTTGAATAAATGAAGTATGAAATTTTTTGACGCGTTAGGTTCCAATGATAGAATAGCATTTAAAATCACAGTTTTAGACCAAAATTTGATATGGCCTGTGCCCGGAATTTTGGATTTTGTGTTTTGTCGATTTGCAGGCCTATTTTTCATTTATAGGTAAAAATGATGATAACCTAATTTATAGAGAATTAAATTCTCTTCCTCTTTTATATGTGGACAATTTTATTGTAAAATAATTATTTATTGCTAATAATATGCAAAAGTGTGAAAAATTAGCAGATTGGCTCAGTCTTTTCAACTTTTGGACCATTTTTATTAAAAATAAGAATTCCTTCAAATTTAGTTGTTCACTGTACTGAATCTTACGAAAGGAGGAACTTCGGGTTTAGTTCCGAAATCTGACTCCCCACTCTCCACCAGTGCCACTCTTGCCTAACTTTTCAGACATTTTTTATTGCAAATTTCATTGCCTTCAATTTTATTTCTATACATTTTTCTATTTTGTCGTGCTGTTTCTGACTGACAGCGATATAAACAAGCCTCTATAAAATGCAAAAAATATTGTCATCTGTATCTCGTAAACGGTTCGATAAACGGAAATATGTATATGAAGAAAAATGTAGAGAATAAAATTGACAAGAAAAACATTCCTATTCATTTTTTTATTTCCTTGCACCGTTTCCGAGATATAGATGACAATATATTTTGAATTTTACAGAGTAATGTTTAAGTCGCTGTCAGTCAGAAACAGCGAGACAAAATAGGAAAATATAAAAACAAAATTGAAGGCAATGAAATTTTCAACAAAAAATGTATAAAAAGTTTTGCTGTAATATCGATTTTTATATGAAAAAAATGGTACAATTTACATTGCTAATATAGGAGTGTACGAGTACTTTCTATGGCCACTGTATATGTAAAAAATCATTGGGTAGTGAAGAAATTTCATCTGATAAGGAAAGGGGCATAAACCACGTAAAATTAAACGCGACGAAAACTCTACCTTTACGGTCGGAAATAGAAATGAGTTGAGTCCGTTGAGTCACTTCCACCATTCATCTGTGTTGAACGTGTTCCCGCATGTTCCCGGCCGTGATCCATTCGTCGTACGAAAAACTTGTTTCTACGAAAGTTGCAGAGAATTTAGTCCTCTACAGTATTGTCATTTGAATATGTCACTTATTTTTAATAAAAATGGTCCAAAAGTTGAAAAGACTGAGCCAATCTGCTAATTTTTCACACTTTTGCATATTATTAGCAATAAATAATTATTTTACAATAAAATTGTCCACATATAAAAGAGAAAGAGAATTTAATTCTCTATAAATTAGGTTATCATCATTTTTACCTATAAATGAAAAATAGGCCTGCAAATCGACAAAACACAAAATCCAAAATTCCGGGCACAGGCCATATCAAATTTTGGTCTAAAACTGTGATTTTAAATGCTATTCTATCATTGGAACCTAACGCGTCAAAAAATTTCATACTTCATTTATTCAAGATAACATTCCTAGATTGATCGGGTTAAATGTGAATGTTTGCTTTAAGATTTCATTTCGCGGTACTTGTGTTTCTTTGAACCCGTGAAATCTGGGTTAAATTAATTTTATTCTATTCGAAATTTTGATACTTAATAGTTTAGAGCCTGTATTTACTAAAAATGATGGTCAGCTGATGGTATAATGGGGGTAAGATCGTCAGTCAGACCGCTCTTTGAATTATTCAACGCTGAAATTGTATGCGCGCTAAACAGCTTTAACCGTCGAGCTGACGGTTTTTCCCCCGCTGGAAGGTCAGCTGATTTTTGTTTTCATTATTTCAATTACATAATAAACACGTAAGAAAAATTTGGTCAGGGATGAAATGATTTTATACCCCCACTTTTATTACCGGTTTATAAGGGGTAGCGACGTATAATCCACCGTTTTCTGTGCAGGTGACGATTACCTATATTTTTAATACTATTTAAACTAAAGATTGACAAATTTTCAAGAGTATTGAAATGATTTTAAAAAAAAACTTTTTCGACATGTTTCCAATTTTGTCATGGCCAGTTCCACTCAGATGCAAACAGCTGACGCTTGGTTTGTTTAATAGCTATATTCAAACTATCATTTAATACAAAAATTGTGAGGGATGAAATCACCGACCAAAATACAACGCTGCCTCCCGGACTATTCCGTATCATTTCACGTGTACAAGCCGAAATTGCAGTTACTTCTGCCTGGAATACAGTGGCGTGGCAGCCCAGTTTGATCCTGAATGCATCTCCTATTTTTCTTTGTTTTCGATCCATCTGGATACCAGATGGTATCGTATAACTATAACCAAGCGCGTAATTTACATACCCCTACCGCAGGGGGGAAATAAGAGCAGGCAGTCTAGACGCTCTAAAAAAAAAAAAATGTTTTTATTCTATTATTATATTATAATAATATTTATTGACGAATACGTATAGAAATTTACAGGTAAACAAGTATAGTCCATTAAAAGGTATAATAGAACTGTTTTTCAACCTACATACACCTAGGTTCCGAGTTGCTGGTAATTCCGAATTCGGTCTGTAAGCTTTACCTTAAAGGTAAAAGTTGTATGGGAAAGTTGGAAAAAGTCTTTATGTTTTTCGAAAATGTGGCAGACCATATCTTCAAAAGAGTCTTTATACTTAGTGCTATTATGGGCTGGGACTGTTAGGCATCTGGAATTTCTTAGGTTAAGACCATGGCAATTGAATTTACGAATCAAGATGTTGTCAAGGTACTACAGGCGTCTTGATTTCAAGATTCAAAAGAGCTGTGAAACAAAACAAAGTTCAAATCGAGCTTCAATTTTGAGAATATTTAATTCCCAATAGAGTGTTGAAATATGAGCTCTGCGACTCCATTTATACGAACACCGAAGGCAGGCATTTTGAAATACTGTCAGCTTCTTCCTTGAGTATTCCTTCAGATACCCGTAATACACAGCCATGCAGTAGTCGACGTGACAGACTACGAGACTTTGGCATAAATACCATTTCATGTTGGGGAAAGGAATTCCATATATCTGAAATGGGGTTTGGGTTTAAAGTAGCCAACACTCGTGATTTTGTTGACGTGGTCGGTAAATATATGGTGGCTGTCGAATATTAGGCCTAGGTTCTTGGTTTTGTTGCAGAACTCGATTACGTTGTTGTTAAGCATAATATTAACCATACGAGTCGATAAAGCTAATTCACAATTGTAAGCACTTCCTAAACATATGCTTAAGGTTTTCTGAGGGTTCAGGATCAAACCATTACTATTTGACCAACACTGAACATGCTCTAAAGCAGTATTAATGTTGCCGATCAATTCGTTCATCATCAAAAGCGGCCCAGAGATGTAAAGTTGGGTGTCGTTCGCATATAAATGTATGCGACACCAGGCAGGTAGACTGTGGGGATGGTCCGCGGTAAAGATTGAAAATAATAAGAGTCCAAGCAAACTACCTTGTGGTACACCACGCGTTGGGTTAAGTTTGTTAGATCGAATACCACTGAGTAGTGTTGCTTGTGATCGATTGTTGAAACACTTTCGGAATAGTTTCAACTCTGATGAACTACGGCCATTGAAGGACAGCTTGTCAATGAGTAAGTATTACGTCAAATGCTTTGCTGTAGTGGAGAAATGTTAGGATTGTGATATTCGAGTAATCCATATCTTTGATGTTATCTTTTTTAACTTTCGTTAATGCAGTGGTGGTACTAAATTTGGAGCGAAAACCGGATTGAATATCAGGAAGTATTCCGTTAGTGTCGATATGTTCCAAAAGTTGTTGGTTAAAGGTAATTGAAAACTTTGGAGAGGACTGGTAGGATACTAATCGATCGCAAGTAGTTGAGTTTGGTAGCGTTGTAAACTTTGGGAAGTGGGGCGATGGTAGCCTTATTCCATAAATCCGATATAATTGACTTTTCGATGCATAATTTAATTATGTCAGTTAGCAAGGCTAAACAGAATGGAGAAACCATTTTAAGCATTATCGAACTCATGCCATCCACTCCAATGGCATTTGATCTTCGTTTAGCAATCGCTTTGGAAACATCTGAGAGTGAAACAAAGAGGAACATCAATTCACTGGTCTTTAGTGGGTGCTTACCTTTTGCAAACGAATTCAGATAGTTAAAGTCGATATTGTAATGTTCGGTATCTAATCTCCTATACGATAACATTCATTTTATGAACATGAACTCTTTTATTCTTCAATTTCAGTTTTATATTATTTTACAAATCCAATTATGATCTTATTTTTATCAATTCTATTAGTAAAACCAAATCTTCAAAACACAACTTAATTTTTAAATTTAATAAAATAAAATGATGGCATACAAATTCCAGCCTTATGTCCATATAAGGCTTTAAACTTGGACGTTTTATCAACATGTCCGCCCGTCTTGGCTTGTGGCATCAAAATGTAAATTGTTCATTATAACAAGTCCCAACTTAAATAATTAAAACAAATAAAAACAACTTTTAACAAATTGAACATTCAAACATTGACAAATTTAAAAACATATTTAAATATAAATAACCCCCTACATAATTTGTTATAAAAAGGAACATGACAATATACGAACAAAGCAATAAATATCTTTTTAGTAGTAATATAGTAATATAAGTATGTAAATTACTCAATTGTTTTATATAAGAATTAATTAGTAAATCTTGTAGGAGGGCCCCGAAGTTTTTTGATACGCCACTGTAAACTGCATATAACCCACAACATTAATAAAAGTTAGTATTTAATCGAAAATAATGCTTTAAAATTTTTTATTATTAAGTATTTATTTACATCTATTAATAATATAGTAATTATTATTTAATTTGATTATCCGTTTTAATTCATGGTTGTTGAGCGAATAATCGAGCAACTAGCGTGTTAACTTCTCACGTCAAGATTCACAGGTACGGCGATTTCCATAATGTACCAAAAATTACTGCTGGCTGTAAGCTACATTGTATTAATATTGATATGTATTTTCCAACCACAAATTTACCCAAAGCCAACGGGATGAATTCTAGAAAATATTACAAACTTCTTAAATTTTTGCCCGGCTTAGTTTTAGATTTAATTTCAATTGCATATTATGTTCGCGCCACTTTTCGAATCGTTAGAATTGACTATGAATTTGGAGAGCAGGCGCGAGGTTTCAGATAAGACCAACCGATAGATTGAAAAGGTGAACCAACCAATTTTGTGCGATACTAGTTTTTTGAGTATTTTTCCGGTTTCTTTTCAAATATTTTTTCTGGCCAACCAACCGTCACCAGCTGAACAATTAGTAAACATCATAGTGCTAATCAGTAAGTGTCCGATCGTTTTTTCTTTCCTTTTACCTTATGTCGATTCCTATCCGAAGATAGAGGAAGATAGTTCTGGTAAGTCACTACAGCTCCACCAAGCTAAGAAAAGACGTGGCAAATATGCCAACTAATTTGATAAAAATTTGAATGAACCAATGAACGGCGAGTTATTTCTCAAGTACATTCTGTTGTAAAAGTTACAAATCATTGCGAGTGTTTATATTTGTCGTGGTTATTTGCTTTATTCAGTTTCATGTTATTTATATTTGAACTTTATTGTCAACAAAAGGTTTACCAAAACCAGTTTTGGAACAACGGTTTTGTACAGTGGTACAAAATAATAAATATACTATAAAATTCTATTTTTGAAAACGCCATTTTTTATTAATAGAGTACAGAAATTATACATACTGCGATGCCCCCCAGCATTTAATTAATTATTTTCACAAATCTACTTCTCCTTCCGGCGGCATTCATTTTTTACGAGCACGGACTCTTGTATTTCTTTTATTCGCACAATCCCATGTTGCAAATAAAATTTTTTATCATCTTACTACTTTTTTATTTATCTCCATCCAGCATCCAAATTTTAATTTTTTATATTCCACAATCCAAACTCAATTATCATCCATTATTTTTTATTTTTATCCAAATTCAAACTTTATCCAAATTAATAAAACTCGTCAATAATATTTTGCAATTCACTTTTTAATATTTTCAACTTCAATATAATTCTTATAATTTTATAAAAACTTCGCAGACTGTTATGATGGTCCACCCAACCTAAGCACCGCTGGCAGTCTAAAACCCTACAAGTACCTCTTTAAAATTACCAACATAAATATTTTTACATAGAACAAATTTTCAACACACACAGAAATTTATAAATTTTAAACAAATATGAAATAAAAAATAAAAACAATTCTAAACATGAAAAATCAATGACAATACATTCACATAATTAACATACATAATAATATTTCCTTTGTGTAATTTGGGTCGATAAAAAATTGAGATGTTGAAGAAAATATAACTAAATTATCATTGCAACTATATATGAAAACCCGCCAATAGACATGGAATCCTTGAAAATTCATTAAGTTGTAAGTACACAGCAACACAGGAGAATGTATATATTAGGGAAGAAATAGACGGTAGTGTAAACAAAATTTAGATTTTACCAGTTATTTGTCTATAATACTGACGCTCATGAATTACTAAATGAGATTCCTGCTACCAATGCTTCATGGTTTTCGAGTTGGGAATATTTTCATCAAGTGCGGAGGCTTAGAGACCTACTCACGTCGAAGATTCCTTTCCTCAAGTCCTGTGGCACTCATAGGTTATAATAACATATTACCCAATCGTTTTTTAAAGCGTAGCGGAGTGACAATGCGAAGCATTTGGTTCCGTCGGCAGCTTAATCTTCTTCATCTGGTGTCTGAAGTTTTGGCGATGTGGATAAGAAAACAAGTTAAAATAGGCTGACGCGGTTTCCCACGTTGGTCTGTGAGGCTTGGTAACAAAAATTGGAAATATATTTTCCCCGTCTGGATGTTTGATGATTTTTTTAAATCAGACAGATAACGGATATGGTCCCAAAATTTTACAATAAATTGTATTATATAAAAACGTTTGAGCATCATCCCATAAGCTCACGGGGAAAGTGAAACTTCTTTAGCTGTAGATGTTATTTTTTGTATAATTCATTTTTTTTTTATCATGTAAAATTTAAAATATATCTAGGAAACTCATCCCCGCTCATAATTTTGTATTAACTTATTAAAGTATCTATAAAAATACCAAAGACTACATGTTAAGGTTTTTTATTAAATGGAATACAATTTGTATTAATTAAATTACCACGGGCGTATATAAGGGAGGGGGGTCAAACCTCTCCCTTAGCCTAAGCAACAATGCAAATATTAGCCAAATACCCACTTTTTGTGATACGGATTATAAAATTTGTATATAGGTATATGTACATATCTAATTTTCAATTTCCTTTTGATTGGTTTTTTTGCGGGTTTATTGCTCTGCCAAAAGCTAGTTTACCTTTGTAAAGTATAGTGTCGATCCCCCACCATGTAAAAGTTATAGCTACGTCCGTGTGCATTACTAAATAGAGCATTATTATGAGCATTATTAAATGCTGTAAATAATGCTTTTAAACAAAGAAGAGCTTCGTGACATTCAGAACACTACTGTTTGCTGCACAATTCAACCTACCACGTGACGTCAATTCGTCAAATAGCAGACGTCCGTTGTAGGTTTATAGGTAACTTAAGTTAGGTAGGTACTTAAAAAATTCACGAGAGGTGAATAATTCGGCCCGTAAGTGTGTTAATTTTTATTTCAACACGTAAACAAAGTTAAAGTAAGATATTCGTGTTACGTATACAAACGACGCCTATTTGTTTCACAATTTATTAATAATTTGGGGGAAGCAACCGAAATTTTTACTTTACTGCTTTGCATAATCTATTCGAGATTCTGAAGAATTCAACCTTGCATTTTTGATTGAAAAATAAATTTTACATATTACTCGTTTGATTTAACAATTTTTCGACGGTAAAATACCACTGCTTCTATTATTAGATAATG
This sequence comes from Cantharis lateralis, assembly GCA_963170105.1. Taxonomy (NCBI): domain Eukaryota; kingdom Metazoa; phylum Arthropoda; class Insecta; order Coleoptera; family Cantharidae; genus Cantharis; species Cantharis lateralis. Next base: position 21,525,796 of record OY720629.1, read on the forward strand.
TATATTAATAATAATTTGTCGTCGCCTAGTATTTTATTTGAGCAAATACCGTATCTACGTATTAACATTACATTTGTGACGCTGCGTCTGGCTAGGAAGTGTCGTACGGATTTTTGAATGAGCTTAAACGTAGATTATTATTTTTGTAACTACTGTCAATTATTTGGTTCGGTGTATTTTTGGGTCAACAGTTTTTTAAAGAATCGTGTTTAGTTTTGGTTAAGTAACAGAGCACAAAAGATAAATTATCACCAAACTAAACTAAATTTGATCGATAAAACAAATCTTTTTTTTTGTTTACATCTTCATAATTAATTGAGATGCGCCAATTAACCGTAGGCCGTAGGTAACCTGTTATACCTACAGTAAATCTTACCTTTTAATTTAGTTGGAATTCTGATTGCAAATGTTAAAATGCGAAATATCGTGGACATGGCATATTATATTAGTAATTATTATAAATTAGCCATTTAGAATACTCCATATCTCATATTACAACAAAATATTCTACTGTTTCTAGTTCTTTCTAGTTAATTCTACTATTAAATTATATAATAGCCTAGACAGTATTAACAAATGATTGGCTATAACGAATTCTTAGGGAATGCCTGTAACCCTGTTTATAATAATATTATAATAGTTGATGGTGGAAATCATCTACCCACAGGGTTAGATGGATTTACGTGCCCTCCGAAGCACTCAGACAGTCACTAAGAAGGTTGTACACTCTCCCTAGATTCAAACCGTTTGCCTTAAAGTCAGTAGTTTTTTGGTTAACTTACTAAGCTAATGACCGTCTTCGTTATTAACACTATGTTTTTAAATCTTCTTAATAATTGATTGAAGATAACTCTCGAGGCATAACCACGTTTAATTAATTTTGTTCACAGTTTTTAAAATTGCTTTCCTGCATTCGCAATTTTGTTTCAAAGATCTCGAGTCTAAAACCCTAATTATTAATTAAATATTTTCCAGTAAAGATGAAGTTTTAAAATCATTATCGATTGTAAAATTTATAGCTTTAAAACCATTAAGAACCATTTCGAAAATGAAATGATAAAAAAAAATTTTAATTTTTTAAAGTTGAAGTAGAAACCTGGTGACCGAATATTTCACTTACTGCACTCTTCGTTCTCCGACATTTTGCTTCCGACCAATTTGTTGGCACTTCTGAATTCTTACAAAAATTAAATATTAGGTTCTGAAATATTTAAGTATATGTTTTTTTAGTGACGAACCGTTCAAATCCTGGTCACACGTCGGATACGCTGCTGTGATCTAAAGCCCGATATTAATCTGTGTGCTCTGGAGAAGGTAACGGAAAACCACCCCATTAATTATATTTCCTAGTCAATCGTCTTGGCTATGACCAAGTTGATCGCTTGCACACTGTAAAGTGTAAAGCTCTCGAAAAAGAAGTATAACAAACAAGATGTTAATGAACATTATGTTAAAGAACGAATGGTCCAAAAGCAAATTGTCCGGGAAGAAAATTTCCATTAGCGAAATGTCCATGTCCATGTCCAATGTTCAAATTAGAAATATTCTCATGGATGATTTGTACCTCGGTGGTTTCCTGCCGACGGAAGACAGAATGAAGTTCATAATCCACCTGGAATCGAATCGGAGATCTTGGTTTAGCAGTTGACGTACTTTAGTCGTAAATACTGTTTTTGGTTATTATCTTCTATTATTCATCTATTTTACATAATATTTAGTAGAGTATAGTGTAAATGACCTTACAATGCTAAGATTAACATAAAAGATATTAAAATAATGTAATATTCTATTAATGCTTTAATTAAAAAAATACTTCAAATAGAAATTCAAAACTCAGTTACTCGACCAAAAGTGTCCAAAACTATCGTTATTTAATAGTTTATCTTATTTTCGTAAGTTATGGATTTAATTTTTAACTATTTTCAATTTTTCTAACATGTAATCAATTTAAATTTTATTAAAATAAAAATTGTTGATAATATTAAATAGGTACCTACACTTTAAAATTTGTTTTTATGTTTTTCGAAAATCTTATAAGAATATGTTAGCGTGACGGAACTATGAAATTTGAACAGGCACTCTAAGTGGGTGTCTTGTCAATTTCAATCCTGTCAATATAATATGGTGGTAGTTTTATAAATTAACAAAACATGAACGTTTTAATCACTCCAGACTTCATATATGTCCGAGTTTTCCAGTCTACAGCGCAGCGTCAAGTTACCCTAAGTTACTAAATTAGTTGTTCCATTTTTGAAAATAACGAAATTGGTTTTTTGGATCTTGAATTTGCGTAAAGTAAAATCTCCAATAAAGTGATTACATTATAATAACATAATTCTGTAGATAATGTGGATAGCACAATGTTTTAAATATTAAAAAAAAACTTAAAGATGCATTATTTCTTACTACTTAATAATAATTTTTTCAATTCACTTTTTGTAAAATAAATTATTTGTATTTGGCAAAAGCAACTGGTTTAACATTTACAATAATTTATAATGGAAAGATGGAAGCCACTATTCAAATACATATGTATATACATATATCTAATTGTTAAGGCTCATAATAATTATTTTACTGTGTATTTATGTTGTATCAAAATGGCAACCGGACTTATTTTTGTTATAATAAGAATAATTTTCAAATATGGAAGAGGTATTATTATATTTTACGGTTTCACGATTGGAGGCTTTCAGTACAATGAAACAAAAGTTCCACCTACTTTATGACGTCATCCAGTAATATAAAAATTTTCAGAACCCTTTATTGATAAAAAAGGTCGAATTTTGTATCATTCAAGATAAGATACAAGTAAACATAATTTTTAATAAAAACAAATCGTGAACGGATCCCTATACATTCCTTTCCGTGTTTACAAATCTATATTCATTACCTATATTTATTATTGTTATCAAAATATAATTATTATGTATAAGAATTAATATTTAAACTTTAATACAAATAATATTAATTCTTGACTAATTAAATACAATTTTGTTGTAAATTGTAATTATTCATTGATTGGGTTCAAACTAGAATCTGATTTTATAATTAATTTTAATTTTTAAAGAACCAAAACATTACGATTATTTTAAAATGAGGATTAATTGCTATTTTTCAATACTTATTTATATTTTAATTTTTATTATTTTTTTTATATACGAGTATCTACTTATTTGTACTCAAATCAAAAAAATGGAGAAATACAGATAATTAAGAAAAAGATATACCTATTTATTTATACCGAAAGTATAGGTAAAACTTTATATACCGAGTTTTTATATGGATGAGTAGACGATGAAACAATCATAAATATGCCGAACAAAGTTCCGATATCTACTCCAAACAAAACATAGTATCTACTATATATTTTTAAAATCATTAAAATTAATTAAATGATAGGTAATTGAATCAAAGGTGCACCATTGGACATTTAGAGAAGAAATCTTTTAATAGGTCTTCAGCTATTTTTTTATGCTAGGCTTCTTTCTTTACAGACTGGTGTTGGTATTTCTGATGTAACTTTATTCCCAACTTTTCCATTTTAACGCATGTTCAACTGTTGCAATTTTTACTATAATATAAATGAACCTGAAAAAGTAAGAATTTCAAGTAATTTGTATGGTAGGTATTTAGTATAATATATTTGAAAAATATTATGTTTTTAGTATGTAGGTACTTTTTAACTTGACGCTTAAATTTTATATTCTTTTATTTAACGTTAACTTTCGTTTTTGTATGAATTATAATGTTTTCTATCTTCGTATACCATATAAGCCTAGTTCTTCTATTATTATCTAAATGATTACAATATGTGAATCTTGCTGGGTAATTAATTATTGTAATATCCGTTTCTTGAAACCATGGCAGGCACTGCACGTGTAAATTGAATGGATTTTATTTCCTGTTGGAAAATCTAATTATCAGCAGGCAAGTTTTCTTCATTACTCTTTTTGAATTTTTATATAACATTTCAAACCATTAGAGCTATCCAGATTAACCTTTTCACTTTAGCACTCTTCTTTCAATTAAGCATTTTTTCATCTAATCATTGACACTATCCCGTTTTCTTAAAGAAAGTTGTTTCGGAAATTTAAGCCGTTTAAATCGATTTGCAGAATAAATTATAGTGATATTTATTTTGCGCGATGCACAATGCTGTTCCTGAAACAGCAAATCTAAAATTTGCCAAATGGGAAATTCTAGGATTTCCATGCTTTCGACTGGTGTTTGTAATAAAAATCTATTAATTTTATATTATTATTATAAGCTTTACATTGTAATGATTAATGAATATAGTTATTCCTATCCAAGATTTACAAATCCGTTTGCTGGGAAGAACTACACCCCATATGCACATTGTTTCTGTCTTGTTTTTTGTTTCTTCCTTTTCTTTTATAATTTGGAATGTCTCGTCGCTTCACCTACAACCTCTCTCCATTTCTGGATTACTTACCCATTATCTCCAAGTCTTTGGTCACTTGATCCCACCATCTAGCCTTTCGTCGGCCCCTCGCTCTGTTCCCTATGGGTCTCCATAGCATTACTTTCTTGACTGCATTTTCTTCACTTCGCATGATGTGACCCAGCCATGATTTTACGAATTTTACTATGTCTTCGCCATCATATTCTTGCAAAATTTCTCGATTATTTTTTGTCCTCTTTTCACCGCCTTCTATCTTTGGTTCCAAAATTGTTCGTAATATATTTCTCTCGAATCTTCTTAATAATTCGGCTTCTTGTTGAGATAGACAGAGTGTTTCCGATGCGTATGTTATTATCGGTCTTATTGTAGTCTTATATATTTATGCTCTGTTACCTATTTGTACTCTTTTTCTTATTTCTTCATCTCTGTTGCTGTTTCTTTCAATTTGTACTCCTACAAAGCTATCTACTTTTTCAAATAATGCTTGGTCATCTATCGTTATGTCATTTAGAAATGACATATAACGCATTTCATATATTATTTAGTCATTTTTACCTACCCAAATACGATAGTGACACGTTTCTTATACAAATATTTTTTATTGCTTTATATTTGACAAGTTTAGGAATTGCAACAATCGTCAGTTTCAATGATTTAAAAAAATAAAAACACAGCGAATTTACTTACAACATCGATATTGACACTTTCCACACTAGTGCTTTAAAGTGACATTTTGTAAACCAAATCAGTGTGGGTTACTAATAAAATTATGTATAAAACATAATTTGAATTGTACTTCTATCTTTCTTACATGTTTACACAACTATTTAATAACAATACGATTACTTTTTATTTCGTGACTTAAGACTAAGATAATCTGAAATTATTAGAACCAATTTCATAACGAATTTGAAAGGAAGCGTTAAATTTAAAACCACTTTTAAAAACAAATTGATCATTTTGATTGGTTTATTTTGTCTTGAAAGCGGTTTAAAATTTAACGCTTCCTTTAAAATGTATTATGAAATTGGCCCTTAGGCTTCATATAGACATGGCCATAACCATGCCAGAAAAAAGTGGTTGTGGACGGTAATAAATTTATACGAATACGCGTGATTTTATTTATACGCGCCAATAAACTGAAGCCTGTTTCGGCGGCGGCTGTTCAACGAGTGGTCGTTTTCAGCCACAAAATACTAATGCAATTTGTTCTTGCTCAAAAAATTTATCTTTACTTTCAGTAAAGACTGTTGCTCGTGGCAATGGGTCAAGCAGTCACTAAAAAGTGGTTCGCGTGTGGTAGATTTTCACCATAGCATATAGTAAACACACCGTATATAGAAAACAATTGCAAACAGGCCCGCGCCGTCCATAAGAGGACTTTTTTAGCTAAAATTATATACCCAGAACAATTATCGGCAGTAGCCTACCTCAAATTTAAAAAATTGTAGTTTTTTAACTAACCAAAGCTTAAGTGAAAAAATAGCAAACAATGTTAAAAGGATAAGTGCGGTTTAAAGAGTTTCACCGGGTTTCCATAATATGAAATGTGCACTAGCATCTTTGTTGATATTAGTGCCTTTATACCACGTTCTTAATAAATATGGCGTAGTCCCCGATCTCAGGGGTTACTGGCAATACCCTGACTAGCTCAGTAATGGAAAATATAAAATTAAGGTAGTAAATGTATAGTAAATTAAATACTGTTATGTCAAAAGCGACGAGTCAATAGATAAAATTACAAAATTATCCAATTTACTGATTATGCATGAAATTTTTGCGAAATAACTAATATCGAATAAACGAACATAATCCCGCGAGTAGAAATTATCTGTTCATAAGTAGTACCAAGATAAATAACTATTATATTAAATTTTCCAAAACGGAAAACTACATGTGTGAAAAATTATATTACGTACTTCAAAATATCACAATAAATAACGCTTAACTTCTGTACATCTTCCTTACAATTCATACTATTTTTTGTAGTTCTTATGTGTTAGTACATTTTGCTAATAAGTCATTTTAAATAATTAACTTTTCTATTACACACTTCAAAATCAAAACAGCGGCCCAAGTTCCGATCGTTTTGGACCAACGCCGATGTCGAAAGTATCACTTGTTGCATTATTGCTCTTTTTGCAATCATTTTTATGTTCTTAGAGCCTGTCTTTGAGCCACTGTTTCGTTTTACCAACATATACACCATAACAATCCAAACATGGTATACGATACACTAATTCTGATTTGTCATATTTATTTGTTTTTGATTTTAATCTTGGGGACTTTTTAAAACGTCGATTACACAGCAAAATTGGCAAAATATATTACGACGATTTTTTTGCAATGTAAAGAGGATAATGTTTTGAACGACAAAACAAAACAAAACAAACAAACAAAACCATATAATTTTTAAGATGATTTGATATTTAACAAATATATATTTTTGATTGCGTTAATAAGCCTTTTACAGTAAAACCGCACTATTAATAATTAGAATTTCAAATATGTTATGTCGTAGCTAAACTAGCCATCTTTAAATAACTAATATTGTGAAGGTTGTAAATGATGTTCTGCTTCGAGATAAGTTCAATAATTTTAAAACTCGCGCCTAAGCAGTATGGCGCTATACTTTACGGTAGCCTATCAAACCCAGGGCCGGATTACGTTTATTCGGCGCCCTAGGCTAATATAAATTTGGCGCCTATTTAAGGGGTCTGACCACCCTGGAGTTTTTCGAAAATCGATTTTTTTAAATTGTTTCTTATAATTAACTTTTAAACCTTTACCTACAATTTAAACCGTCGCTAGTGTCAAAATTTTCTGAATTGCCGAAGTTACAGGTATTTTTAGACAAATACTAACAAGCCGCGCGGTTGGAGCTTCGCGAACACGAAAATGGTCACCAAACTTGTACATCTTTTTTTAAATAGGCTCAAGATGCTAACACAGCTACAGAAGACAAAATATATGGATCAGAAATCGCTGATTGACGGTAGCTAAACAATGACCGCACTGTCGCTTAAATAACTGCACTCTTACTATTTTTGCATTTATCTCGAAACTACCATTTTTGGTGCAGTCAAGGTGGTCAGACCCCTTATTAAGGGGGCATACGCAGTTATGAGGGCGAAAAAAGAAGCTCTTTCTCGATTTTTTTGTTAAGAAACGGTTGAATACATTTATATAAATATTGACAAATATTATTAATTGTAGAAGTTTTTAACTATTATTCCTAGAGTCCTAAAAACAAGTGATTTCCCGTGGACATGATAAGTCGAGACAGGATCATCAGAAATCAAAAAACGTAAAAGATTTGGTTAGTAAATTACTTTTATCTCGGGAGTGGACAAAAAATTTTGAAAAAAATTGAATTTTGAATTTTTTAGAGAACTTCCAAGTCATAAACACGATTTTTGTTAAAAAAATCCACTGTTTTTTCTTTTAAACCAATTCCAATCATCGAAAAACAAAATCTTATCTTAAAGAAGTGTGTAAAATTGTAGAAAGATCGGTTCATTATTTTTTGTCCACCAACTTTGAAAATGCAGTTTTGAGATAAACACGTTGAAAGTTTTCAATAAGGATAAAAATCTTGATAAAATAATTTTATTTTAAACTTACTATCTCTTTAATAAAGCAAAATTTAAAAAAATCGATCATTTGAAAATGCTGACTGCGTATGCTCACTTAAAACATAAAATACGTGCTATACAAAGCAGAAAAAAATAATTTTTTTGAAAATTTCCATGTGTTAATAATAAAAAAATAAAAATTAAACCCTTAAATTTAATAATGGTTTTGCCACTTGTAATTTTAGAGTCTAGCGCCTTTTCTGCAAAAGGCGCCTAAGGCTTTAGCCTAGTCAGCCTAGTGCATAATATGGGCCTGATCAAACCGAATCGTACCGTACCGAATAATACCGATAAACGGGGATTCCTATTACATTCAGAATATATTCAGTTACGTCATCTACCCAGATAATTCTTGGTCCAAATGATAAATCATGACCTTAAACACAAGTGTCCAATATCCCGAAAACTCAACCTTATTACACCCATATTCATAGACAAGGCCGTACTGATACTTAATACTTAGCTTTCTTACGCCCAGATTCATAGACAAGTAATAAGTTCTAAGTAAGGCATTTCGCGTCGAATTTGTTTTTGATGCAACTTTATTTACTCGGTTCATAAGGGTCAATTTAAAAAGCTAAGTATTAAGTATCAGTAAGGCCTTGTCTATGAATATGGGTGTTAATTGACTCTTATGAACCTAGTAAATAAAGTTGCATCAAAAACAAATTCGACGCGAAATGCCTTACTTAATACTTAATACTTGTCTATGAATCTGGGCGTTATATTTAAGCAATTTAAGTTAGCCAAAAATGAACTCCAACGTGCGCATAGTTTTATTTCATATGATTTCAATGTGATTATTGAAAGTTAAACCAGAGTCTAGACGAATGCCCAATAATAAATTTCAGCTACTCGATTTAATTCAATGTCAATTATATAATATTTATGTCATTAAAATAATCAAATAAAATATTTGAACCAGATGACAGAACATTTACTAAGTTGAGTCAAAGATTGTTGATTTAAGCTATCTTTTATCATCAGATCTGATGTTTTATTTTTTATATTAATTATATATTATAAAGTGTTATGCAGTGGCGTAGCTATGATAGTGGAGTTTGGAAATGTTAGCTTTATGTTAATAACCAGCAGTGGTGGCTTGATGTGATCGCTGGTTGAGTTACAGAGCGGAAATTCTGGGTTCGAATCTCGGACCTGACAGAATTTCTTAGCTCGGCCTTCCGGTGGACATCAATAACATCACTACAGCGTTAAACCTACAGGAGCGGCAAAGCAATGTCTAACGACGGATACCACGCTCCTGCAGTTAGCCTTAAGCGGAGGGGGTTTTAGTGGTGGGTGTCCATGAGGATTTCCCCCTCCCTAACGCATGAATTTAAAAAAAAAAGCTTTATGTTAATAAAACAAATAATGGGTAAAATATGTATTTCAGTTTCGTCTAATCCTTTAAATTGCAGAAAATGTAAAATCTTGTAAAACAAATATAGACCCCACCTGAAGATAACATAAAACAACTGAATATTCAGTATTGAGTGTGAACAATCAATATTTTAAATAAAATAACAACCATAATAAATTAGGATTATTAACTTGTGAAAATATATATTTAAAACTCAAAAACTAAACAAGTTAAACAAACGATAGAAATTCTTAAGATCTTTTGATCTTAAAATAACAACCGTTCATGTTTACACCTGATTCAGCTTCTTCTCCACTATTTTATATAGTGATGCCGTCAAGATCAAGACAATCAAGACACTTGCCTTGAAAATCTTGAAATTTCAAGACAAGAGTCGAGGTTGAAATTTCAAGACAAGATCAAGAGGCGCTATCAGGAGTCTTGACGCCAATCAAGAGTCTTGATCTTTTATCTATATTGTTTATTACGATTATCGGCCGCTGCTGCCCTGAATATCTAAAGATTTAATCATTTTTTTATTTTAGAAAATAAAAAAATACTAGATACACTTAAGATACTGGAGACAAAAATTTAAATTTTAATACTCTTTATGAGGGAATGCAAAACCTAAACATTTTTAATTGGTCCAGCGAAGAGAAAGCTTTCTACGGCTTGATCAGGTCATAGACTGCTCCCAAATGATTATTTCGGGTTAATTTTGTGCGATCTATTCCAAGAGATCGGTAATAGCTAATGGACAGCTTAGTGTGATACGTCATTAATTAGCCCTATAGCTGTAGTTTTGCAAATAAATAAAACTTTGTGACATTTGCTTGATAAAAAAGTTAAATAAAATAAATATATAAATAAAAAACATGTAAAAGTTACAAAAAAATGATTGCATAAGTAATTTCATAGACATTTTTTGATTACATCTCGTTTGAATCGCTTGTATTGCTTTTTATATACGCTCGATCAATTTTCAGCAGAGGAGTCGCGCCCGCTGATTTCCTAGTATCGAAACACTAGGTAGATACTTAAAACTTAAGTTTGTGTATTATAATTTTGAATCTTGTCGGCCAAAAAACATGAAAGTTTTGAGGTTTAAAAGCAATTATCTCGTAAGGTGTTAGCAAATTAGTAATTGAAGTGTATACACTTCCCCTGAACAGCGTCTTAAACTAGAGATCTCCTCTATCTGTAGACAACTTTAACATGCGCTCTATTAGAGATATTATACATAGAAGAGAAATATCGAAAGCCGGCGTATGCTGTAAATACTTGAGTATATTGTAAACAATAAAATATTCAAGTTTATTATTTCATTTATTAAAATCTCTCACATTTAACCTCACACCTATTACAAAATATTTGCAATACATTCTTATTTATCTTATTTTTCCATATTTTAGTATACTAACTTCGTATACTACACTAAATCTACTTTTCCCTCGATTTTCTTATAATATCTCAAAAGTTTTAAAAAGACTTTATAAAAAATATTCTCAAAAGAGTAAAATTTCTATCAGTTACAACTAACAGTTAAAGAAATTTAGAAGGTGTACAAAGTTTTATAATTTAAATGTAACTGTTTTTCCCAGTTACATTAGATATTCTTATGACAATACGAAAATTTTCAATAAGTGCATATTTTATAATTTTATACAACGTCAAAACAACAAAATAAACAAAGATCTACAGCTAACTTCTTAAAACGTTAGATGCCGGTTTTGAACGAACTTGAAAAATTAAAAAATAATATAATTATTTTTAAATATCAAGAGAAGGTAACTAAATATATGTAGGTACTAGTTCTTATTGTTACATTTTAAGGGTGGCGCTTAGGTATGTTAACTATTTTTACATGTCTGTCTAACTATATATTATTTTGAACAACAAATTTAAAACTTTTTAATAGATGACTTACGTTTAATTAGGTAATTAACAATTGGCATTCCGTAAATAATTTTCACCTCACATGACATATTAGCACAAACCACCGATACAAATGTTTGATAAATCAGTCAAAATAAAATACTTTGGAAGACTTCGCGAGCAACTGCAGAATAATATAAACTTACAACTTCCAGCAGAAAGTGATGGTGGGCCCCCAAATGTGCCGTGATGGTTCCAGCATATCCTGCACGCCCTGTTGCGTGCTACACGGAGGAATACGTCTCTTCTACAAACTGTTGCACTTATACACGCATATGACATTAAATTAAAGTGTAAATACCTAACTACCTGTAAGAAATTTTTATTACTTATCTTGATTTTCTGATGTAGAGACATTCACGAAAATCGTTCAATGTCAAATTATATAAAACTGGAAACTGATCAACTATTATTATATTTCGTTTATTCTTCAATTTTAATTTTAACGTTCTCTTATTTTAATTAAGATTTACTAGCTTGAAGGATACAATTTTTGCCCTATTAATGAGGCGATTATCTGCAACTCTACATGGTACCTTTACAAAATGACATTTATTGTTAAGATTCGTGAAAGTTTTAGATGTCAATGGAAATTGGTAAGTTCTTATTTATTGAATCACGAAATAGTTGCCTTCTATTAAAGTTTATGAATTATTTTTTTACTTTTGTTCTAATAATTTTTCAGTCGATATCAATCCTGGATACGAACCTAACCAATTATTATTACATAATATATTTTTGAACAGTGATGCCTTGTAAGTTCCCCGAACCCCTGTCTACAATACAGATGATATTAGTGATCCCAATCTCGATAATTATTTAATTATTTTGAATAACATTCGGTCAACTATTATTAACACTAAACGTGCCGATACTTCAGATATACCTATTTTTACCACAGCGCCAGCTGGTCAAAAGACACTTTACCTACAGTGAGACTTTTTAAAATTTTAGAAAAATAAAATGCTAAAAAATTAGTTCAATATCTTAAAATGAATATGGTTAAAATCCTATGATATATTATTTGAAGTATTTTTTGAGTTACGAGTATATATATGTAAATAACGCTTCAAACGGAATAAGTTGTCACATATTACAAGTTTTACCTATATTTGTTCTAAAGTTGCAATCGATGAATTGATTCGAAATTTGAAACACATGTTTAAAAAACTAGTAGTTTTCTGATGACCGACGTTTTTGTTTGAAATATTTTTTTATTAACTTTTTATTTAAGAAATGCCATAAAAAATAATACATACTGTAATGCAATCAAATTTAAATAGTACATTATGCACCAAGGGAATAAAGTGATCCTTTTTTGTTCTGAGGGTAAAGGTTTTTTTGCACGAGGCGTAGCCGGGGTCAAAAATTACACTCAGGCCAAAATATTTACTTTATTGCCGAGGTGCATATACTGTTTTTTGCAATTGCGGGAGGTAAAGTACTCACTTCGACAATAATTACAAAATTTTAATTAAAATTTGTTCGATAAAGCACGTGGTCGATAGTAACAAAGTAAATGAAGCATAGTTGGTAATATTACTATTGCTAACTAAAATTGTTTCACTAAAAAGTACTAGAATGGTTCAGTTAATTTGTGCCTTTGAAGTAATAAAACGTGTCATGGGTGGGAACCACGAGATTTCCGAATCAGCAAAGATTGTGTTGGCAAAACTTTTTCCGACAAAATCAAGGACAAATTATCAAAAACTCGCGTTTTTGAAAAAAAAATTGCGCGTCCTAACCTCTGACCACGTGGTCAAATTTTTAAAAGAGGCGCCTCGTGAGAATTTTTTGGTAGCTAAAGTAAGTAATCACTAATCAATTTCAAAAACTTTAAAAAGTAATAACTTTTAATAGTTTAATTTGTTTTGTGCGAAGTTGAGTGGGTTTCTGGTAATTCTTAGATTACAAAATTATTGTTCTATTGCGATGAGTCTTTCAGTAAGTAAAATTAAAAGTAATCAATGCAATATCAATCATTGCAAAAATATGACTACAAGCTGAACGAAATGTCTACAGAAAATAATTTTCTGGTATTTGTGTTTTGCTGTGACGATTTAGCCGAATTGCCTTATATTGCTCATTTTATGAATATTACACTGCATTTAACAGCAAATGCATGACAATGCGTTAGTTAACTACGAAATATTGATTTGCACACCAATTACAAAGTTGTTGATGTTTATTTTTAATAAAAACTAAATAAAAATAGAGCTACCTTTCTGTTTAACCAAACTAATTTCAGTTAGTTCGTAACATATAAATATTTTGCTAAAATAGCATTCTAATATACATTTTTGAAAGTAATGCAATATACGAAACTTTAATATATCTTTACAAAAAAGGGTTACTTTCTATATTTAATTTATTTAAAAATCAAATTCGTGACGTCACACGGCTTTATAATAAATCAAATTATTTTCACTCTATCTTTGAAGTTGTCGCTACAACTCGTTGAAGGAAACTAATAAAACAATCAAAAATAATAAAGTATTAATTAAAAAACTTTGATATTTACCTATATTACGTATCAATTCTTGCAGCGCGACATTACGAGTTTGAAGTCCAATCAACCAGTTTGCGTTCATGGTCACATGATTTATTTTAAATTATTATTGAATTTAAAAATGGATTATTTATAACATAATAAAATAAATTGAAGTTATTTTTGCTGATTTGATATTTTATAGAATAATATTTTAAACAAAAACCAAGTTAAATAAACGCTTAAGTATTTTTAAAATTGTATTTATTAGACACGATATTACACGACGCGATATAAACATTGTCATTTGACGAACTAAGATCTTAGAATAGTATATTCTGTAACAAGTTTGGCCATAGCCATTCCAAACATGTTCCAGACTATACTTTCTATACGAATGTTAAAATTGTAAACAGTGTAAGTTTTGATCATAATTACAAAAATAGATGACATTAAATTAATACGACAACTACGATTAACATAATTTCAAAAATTCCTTATAGAACGATCATGTGCACAGTGAAGTAATTTAAAATTGTGTACAATAACTATTAAACAAAGAATAAAATATAATAATATTACCCAAAAAAATTGTTAAGGCGGGCATAAGTGAGACAGAAAATGTATAGTACTCTTTCTCTCATGCACATGGGAGCGCATAGGAAACAAAAATCAACATAACGTCGTAAGAATTTTCAAAACGAAATATAATTTCTTGATTGTTTTTCAATTTTTAGAATCTTAAAGCTTCAACAACTGCTCTAAAGAAAATTTCTAGCCGATCGGATAATTACTTTTAAAAATACGAAAGTTTTCAAAACAGCCGAAAAATAGTTGATACAATTTTACACAGATTTTATTTTTTTTAAAAGTCGTTTTAAATCAGATCGTCTTAAAAATTCCATTAGAACAACCGCAAATATATTATCCTTCGATTAAAACTAAAACATTTAAAAAATTTGGTTTATTTTCGAAGCAACCTTCGACGTTTCGTCAAATAATTTTCTGATTAATTTCAATATTATTATTGCAGCAAATTTGATTAAAATTTACAGATTGCTAAAATTTTAGTGGAGCTTTAGAAAAGCAGAGAGCGCTGTATTTTTAAATGACTTTTGTATAATGAACATTGTATAAGAAATAATTAATCTCCAAGATTTTTTATTATAAATAACTAAGCAATAATATTTTTGTATAATTAGGCTAATAAAAATGTTACAATTTTCAATTATTATTCTAGTTTAGCAAAGACGAACAATTTTTTTCTTGAAAACAAATCAAGAGACCTGCAAAAAGGTTGTTGGGATTCACGTTCAATTTTTAAAACGCAACTATCGGTCAGCAAATAAAAGGGGAGGAGCTTATGTCTCCCACTAATAAAATCACAACCTTAATTCGCTATTATGTCGTAGTTTTGTTTATGCTATGAATTTTTGGTCTGCCATGGTTCCTACTATGTAGATTGTTGATATTGCTATAATGCTCTATTGTTTTATTGTAAACAAATTAATTTTTACCTCCAATCAACCAAAAAAATTGGAGGTATGGTAATCAAAAATAAATAAAAATTTTTTTTTTACATTTTTGAGCTCTCCGTGTTCAGAAACGTAAAGATCTGCAAAAATAAAAAGTAAATTTCTGTGTCGATCTGTCGGTCGGTCGCCAGCTTTTGTCCCTCGATTTATTCCTGAACCATCCAACCAATCGGGACCAAATTTGGTATGGTAGTAGGGTTCACGGTAGAAACGTGAAAATAAGGTTTTCGTCGCGATTTCTCAATCAGGAATGCCACTACAAGAAAATGATACAAGATTTTTTAAAGCGATTTTATCATGTGATAGATAATTTTAAAGACCTTGAAAAGCTATATCTAGAATAGGTGAAATTAACTTTACACCTGTCATCTGTCAAAAATTACAAGCTGTCAAAGTGAAAACTTAAAGAGTAAATAACTCCTGAAGTACTGAAAGGATCTCAACCAAATTCGGTATTTAGGAACATTGCCCACAAAGGACTTCACAGCATATGGAACCCTTCGATAAAAATCAGGAATACAATATGAAAAAAGAAAATTAATTTTTTTGTCGAAAACTTAAAAAAAGTCCTTGTCCCTCGATTTTCTTCGGCATTTCTACGTCGGTGGCAATCAAACTTTTTGGACGTGTGTCTTGTGGGTTCTAGTGGTGAAAATAAGGTTTTGGCAGAAAAATATTTGCCAGGGCTACCACAATAAAATAAATTAAAGAAATGAAAATGTCTCCGGGAATGTATAACCGATTCAGATAAAATTTGGTGTGCTGATGATTGGAGGTATTGCGGCAGAAGTGACGATATTTTTAATTGAAAATTAATAAAACCGAACTTGTCGTTCATTTTCCACTACTGTTGTTAATTTATTCTTAATATATAATTTCCAAATATCAGTAATTAGCCGGGAAAATCGTCGTAGCCTATTTTTCCAGGCTATTCTGGATTAATTTTTGACAGATGAGTAAATAAAATCAGTTAAATAATTTGGTAATAGAATGTCACTGTTGTTTCTTTATAGCAAATTTATAGTCATTCTAGCATACTGTGCGGGAATATATTTATTCTCGCACCGGTGCGAGAATGTAGATATTCTGTATCTAAAAATAATATTAGAATGGTCATATTCTATGACAGTCGTATAGATTTTTCTAAAACCTTATTTCGGAATCAAGGAAAAACCACAAAATAGGAAAAACTTGACTCCAATATTTATAAAAGTGATTGACAGTACTATATGTTACCATGTCCTTCAAGATCGGTTTTCCTGATGTTGATCGAGTTCTTCTCTTTCTTAATTTGAATCATTTCGTGCAGGAGACGATCTTTGTAGTTTCTAACGGTTTTAATACTTATACTTAATAATTTATCACAAGTTACGAATTCTTAAATTCGTAAATTCGATCTTCAAGTTATAATTTGAAATAATAATTTATATTTAACAAATCTAAGTTCTTGAATTCACTATTACAAGTTCAGATCTTCAAGTTATAATTTGCAATAATAATTAGAAGCTATCAATTTTAAGTTCTGTATTTGACAATTACAAGTTCAGATCTTCAAGTTATAATTTGCACTAATAATTTGTATTTAACAATTCGAAGTTCTGTATTTGACTATTACAAGTTCAGATCTTTAAATTATTATTTGCAATCTTAGTTTGAATTTAACAATTCGAAGTTCTGTATTTACCTACTACAAGTTCAGATCTTCAAGTTATAATTTGCACTAATAATTTGTATTTAAGAATTCGAAGTTATGTATTTGACTATTACAAGTTCAGATCTTCAAATTAATATTTGCAATCTTAGTTTGAATTTAACAATTCGAAGTTCTGTATTTACCTACTACAAGTTCAGATCTTCAAGTTATAATTTGCAATCATAATTTGAAGTTATCAATTCTAAGTTCTGTATTTGACAGTTACACGTTCAGATCTTCAAGTTATAATTAGAAATAATTATTAGTATTTAACAAATCTAAGTTCTGTAATTCACTATTACAAGTTCAGATCTACAAGTTATAATTTGTAATAATAATTAGAAGCTATCAATTTTAAGTACTGTGTTTGACAATTACAAGTTCAGATCTTCAAGTTATAATTTGCACTAATAATTTGTATTTAACAATTCGAAGTTCTGTATTTGACTATTACAAGTTCAGATCTTCAAATTATTATTTGCAATCTTAGTTTGAATTTAACAATTCGAAGTTCTGTATTTACCTACTACAAGTTAAGATCTTCAAGTTATAATTTTGGGGGTCGTTGGGGTACGAATAAAAATAGTATCAATCGCGCAGGTTGAACCGCGAAATCAAATGTTATGAAATTCGGTATAAACGTGTATCATACTTAAACTTAGAGGCCAGGTGAAAATGGTGAAAATCCGTTGAAAATTGCGGAAATGATGAACAAAATAAAAAAAAAGTGTCAATTTCTTTTAGACCACCTTTTGTAACTGTCAATTTGACAAAAGCTTTTGACGTAAACGCCACACTCAATAACGTCGCGTTCAAAAGTGTGACAAATGGCGACACTTCGGAACGTCGCGTCGCTGCTATAAGCTTAGATAAGGAGTGCCGCTCCGAAGTGTCGCCGTGTGTAACACTTTTGAACGCGACGCTATTGAGTGTAGCGTTCAAAAGCGTCGAAAAAAGTGTCCGTCTGTGGGCACCTATTGTCATCAGAAAGAAATTAACCAAAACCGAACATGGAAACGTCGAAAAAGCTACGATCATTTGATCGAATTAAAAATTAGAAAAAAAATTTTTAAAAGCAAATATAATAAGTAAAATTACCCCAGTAGTTATAAGATTAGACAAATAATAAATGCTTATAGATGTTGCTGATATCGATATCTGTTTTTCTATTCCCTTTTGATTTTTATCATTTTGTGTAGGATGCGGTATAACCATACGAGTATAATCAATTTAAACTGAATTTAATATTTAAAAAATTAGCTCGATATAATTTAAATTTACAAATATTACATAGTAATACATATTACAATAGAATCATTTTTGTTTTAACCAAATTATGTATTAAAAACAATAGACTACGGTTTGATCTCTACTTTAATTTTTGTTAGAATTTAAAATTTTGATTGCTTTTTTACTAAAAATGTTATCTTTTCGATCTTCTATAATGTTATAATATTTTTGTTGTTGTTATATATTATTTTATATATCGTTGAAAAGAGGATAAAAAACGCTATTAAAAAATAACATTTTCATCTAAGGTTTCCATTTAAAAAAACACAAGATTATGTTATAGCTCTGAAACTGAGATAGATATTTAAAATCTCTTTAGCCCATTTTATTGATCTTAAAAAAGTGCCCAAAGAAAGTCTTAAAATTTATTGATAACATGAAAAAAAACCGAGATATCGACATTTATCGAAAAGTCGAAAATTCTAACTTTTGGCTATAACTCGAAAACAAAATAAGGTAGCGAATTCCGGTTTTGGCCATTGAGCTTTTCTCGAAAAAAGCAATCGAAGATGCGCCATCCATTTTTTCATATCTCTTATAGTTACCGAGTTTCCCATAAGAACTATCGAAATTGGCCCACCCTGTACAGGGTCGGCAATACTATTAATATATTATGGAAACTAAAAATGATACACTGTTTTCTATTTTTAAGAGTTTTAGTGAAACCCAAAATTATCTAGCGCCTTTATTTCCGAGTTATTTTATAACTCGTAATTCAAGTTAAACACTCGTAAAAGTTCAATTTCTCCATTTTTCGATGAAATTGTGTCGGTATCTCGGTTGTTTGTAAAATTAGAAAAAAAATTGTTATATAATCTTGAGACAGTGGAATGAAAAAATAATTTCGACAGATTTAAAATATATTTTTTAATATTAAAAGTACCTTTATTTTAACTTACTACAAGAGTTTTTCTTGGTTTTTTTGATAAAAATAGGTTTTATAACGATTATTACATTTAAATTATTGTAAAATTCTGTACATCTTTAATTATTATATCATAATGGTCCATCAAATCGTCGCCGTCGCGTCGCCTCCTGTACTGTTTTGAATTAGCCAGTGCTTCAATGTATATTAGATTGCACATTAACATTATTATATATTTTAACTTTTATCGATATAATATTTAAAAATTAAATAATTTGAGAGTTTATTTTTTGGATAAACTAATTATTAATATAACGGTTAGGTAAAAGATAATTTCGGTATTTTAAGAAATAATAGAAAAAGGATAATATCGATCAGAATATTTCTTTGTGTGTTAGTAATCTGTAGGTAAATTGTCGAGCTTTTATCTGGCTTGTTTCTAGGTAAATTATAGGGGCAGTTTGATGAAACCGTGACAGCTAAATGAGACAGGGCGCGATCTGATCGTAGACCCGCAAGCCGCACTCGGCAACCCACATAATTTGGTTCTTGCACAGTGAAATTAGTTTAGAAATAATCGTATAGCAAACCAGGCCTATTAATATAATTGCACCAATTTTATCAAATAAAAGGAAAACAACAATTTTCTCGAAAATAAGGTATGATTGTCACAAAATTAGAATTACGAACGTCTATTCTACACCATTGTTGTTTTGTACCTACCTATAAACATAATACGTACAAGACTATGCATATATGTAATATAATATGTAAATAAGTTATGTAATATACGTACATATGTGTTGTATGTAATGTCCCTTACGTATTATGTACGTAAGGGATTTCCTCAAAACAATACCCTATATTCAAAAGTGTTCTGGTTATATTTATATAATACATTTATATATAAGTGTATATTAAATACATGTATAAAAAATATATATTTTGAATAAGTATAATGGCTTTGAATAGGATTATAAATTAATAACAGTAGCATTGTAGCAATAGGGTGTTTTGACTAGGTTCGTATTTAATAAAGTACTTTATTATATTATAAAATCGTCATCAAATAATTTATGATCAGTTAACATTTTTATGGTGATGAAATTTATTAAAAACGTTAACATTAAATTATCCTTACTGTATTTAGATTTTTCCTTGAGCAAATTGATAATATAAAAGCACAAGTTGCTTACAACCAAAGAACTCGATTCTACAGATTCTATCGCTACTGGCTACTCGTTTGGGAAAACGATCAACTTTTATTTGCTTTTAGTGAAAGAGTGTTTGATTGAAGAAGTACTCGAGTCTTGCTTCAATACAGATTCATGGGGTGAAGTAACAATATGTTCCACATTACTTTTAATATTACACACTAACCCCTGAATTCATAAAAATATTTAAAAAGTGTTTTAAACCTATTTTATATATTAATAAATTCAAAATAAAACAAAGTTAAATAAACTATAAATGAATGAAATATTTATTGAGCTTTCAATTGCAAATGCAATTGTCATCAGAATGACGTTAACAAAAACCGAACGTGGAAACTCGAAACTACTGTCATTTGATCGAAATAAGAATTTAGAAAAAATTTTTCTAAAAGTTTATTTCGTGAATCAAGGAAAACCTAAAGTATGTTTCCAAATACAATAGGAAAACTTTATACCAGCAGTTAAAGGTAAGACTAGATAGTAAGTAAGTTGTTATAAATGTTGCTGAGATTGTCGATATCTGTTTTCCTGTTCATGGAATTCTTTTCCCTCTTGATTTTAATCATCTCATGAAGAATGCGGTCTCTGTATTTTGGGGCAGATTTAATTATTTTGACATTAGTAAAGTCTGCGTTGTGGCCATCAGTTAAAACGTGTTTGGCAATCGCCGAGGAATCAGGTTTGTTGCATCTAAGAGTGGAGATATGCCCAGATATTCTTTTTTTAAGCCATTGGTTTGTCTGCCCAATATATACTAGGTTGCAATCATTACAAGGGACCTGATAAACGATCTCGGATCTTTTCTCAAGAGGAACAATGTCTTTTAATTTTGTATGATATTTACCAATTGTGTTTGTGGATTTGAATGTTGTATTTATGTTGTGTATCTTAAGAGTTTTTTCAATTTTCTCACTCAATCCTTGGATATAAGGTAAGACATTGTATGTAGTAGGAGGCAGTTTAGGTGTGCTGCAGTTATTATAGAGTTTATTAGTACGATCAAAAACTATCTTTTTAATAAGATGCCCTGGGAAACCATTTCTTTTTAAAGTATCTTTAGCAACGTTAAGAGTTTGTTTTCTATAATCACCATGAGTTAATTTAAGAGCCCTATCTACTAATCCTATGGCGGTTCCTATGACTTGACTTCTATGATGGTAAGATCGATAATTAAGATATCTGCCGGACCAAGTAGGTTTTTGTGTCCATTTGTATTTAATCAATAAATACTTCATAATACTAATACTAATAAATATTTCATTCATTTATAGTTTATTTAACTTTGTTTTATTTAGAATTTATTAATATATCAAAAGTTACTAATATTAAATTTATAAACCTATTTTAGTTAAAACGCTCATTAAAGTTCAACAACTAATGAAAACCATACAATATTGACTAATGACCGTGTGTGATTGGTGTTTTATGACACACGCATTTTAAAGGGTTTCTAAACCTATTTTAACTTTATAAAATTTTTATGAATACAGGGGTAAGCGTTTACTATGTAATGACGGATTTACTTATACTGTAATACTTTTAGTTTGAGGTGGTAGCTGTAGTGGCCAAGACTGAAAAAATTTAGTATAGTTAGTTAGTAATTTCTAATTCATTTACAACAGCGCTGATGGCGCTTGGTTCATCAATATTAGTTAATGAACTTCATATACTGTTTTTGATTTTGGTGCATCTTGTCAGACTGCTGTAAACCATTTTCTTTTACGAGAAAGTTCAGGTGGCACAGTGATAAATATTTTATCGGGGGTGTATTTGCAGTCGTACTTTTACAACATGACACAAAACACAACTTAATATTTTGTATTTCAGGCATTTTTGTCTGCAATAAAACTGAAACATAAAAATGTATAAAACAAAATAGACCCTTAATAATACACACCACAAGTTACTCAAAGTTCTGCCGACTATCTTTGAGGTGGTACACGAATATATTCACAGGCGCAATTAACATGAGTGATACCACCTCAAAAAAAATTTTTTTAAATTCAGATATCATTTCCATGACAACCAGTAAACAAACTTTTGTCATTCGCAAAGTTTTGTAAATTTTCTTACGTTGTAGTTTTGTTAGTAAACAACATTTATTTATAATGAAAAATCGACACCGATATTAAGTAATATAACGTGTCCGAAAATACCAAAAAAAAACGAGAATCGCAGTTTGGCGACAATTTTTTAATTTTCTTACAGAAAAGCATTGTAAATTAGATAAATCGACGTCACCCATGGAGATAAATATGATTTTAAAAAGTTGGGCCTCTAATATATAAAGAGGCAGGATGAAACAGATTAGGAGGAAAATGTGGTGAAACATACAGTAGCGGCAATATGAAACGCACGGTCTTAAAAATTTAAATAATTAGTATTTTTTTCACATATATCTAAATAATTTGGAACTAATACTTATGTTTCTTAATTGACTAACTATAATTTATACAAAAATTACAAATTCGATAATATAATATATATATAACCATTTATATTCACCCTTGCAATAAATAGCACGTTTTTCAGATATATTTTTGCTCATCTATAAAAACAAAATATTCAGTTTAAAAATAGTATATTATTCCCGAGGTGCATATACTGTTTTTTGCAATTGCGGGAGGTAAAGTACTTACTTCGACAATAATTGCGAAATTTTAATTAAAATTTGTTCAATAAAGCACGTGGTTGATAGTACCAAAGTAAATGAAGCATAGTTGGTTATATTATTATTGCCAACTAGAATTTTTTCACTAAAAATTTTTTCACTAAAAGGTACTAGAATGGTTCAGTTTCATTTGTGCCTTTGAAGGAATAAGACGTGTCAAAAGGCTAAAACGTTGAAGTCGTTGACCATGTGGTCGCAGTATTCTATGATCAAGGCGGTCACCAAATTAGAAAATAAGATTGACATCGGCAATTTCCACAAGTTATCCGCTTTTATGAAGCGGAAAAACGAAGGATATGTTCCGAAAAAATCGCGCGTCGTAACCTCTGACCACGTGGTCAAATTTTTAAAAGAGGCGCCTCGTGAGATTTTTTTGGTAGGTTGCACTAATATTGGAATCACAAATTACGGTCAAGTTAACATAAATATAAATGATACAAAAAAATGAGAATTAAATTGATAAAATCTGGTGACTTCTTTTTTGCCCGGCAGTAACTTCTTTTTTTTACCACTAACATGAGAAATCACCATTATCTACCCCATTTCTCTAATGAGAAGTAAAATTTCTCACCCTAGGTAAATAACGATAGCAAAAAAATACCTAGGTAAATAATAAAATGGAATGATTCTGGTTTAGGTGTACAACCCCGATTTTTAAATGTGTAGGGGAGGGGGGTCCACTTAGCCGTAAAAGCATAAAATTTTGTTGCGGAAACCCTTAAGGGGCAGATGGGGAGGGTGGTAAAAGAAATGGCGCGTCACGAAGGGTAACGAGATTCCATGGGCAATCGATCTGAATTTTTGCATATGTGTTCTCATGAGAAATTCACAGGGGGTGCCTGTTGAGCGAGGGGGGGTAATTTTTTGCTCCGTTTTTCGATATCTAGCGCCGTTTTCGAGTTATTCGCATTTAAAAATATTTCATTTAATAACCTAACATTACTATCCGCGAGCAATCGATCTGAATTTTTGCATATGTGTTCTCATGGAAAATTCACAGCGGGTGCCGGTTGAGCGAGGGGGGGTAATTTTTTGCTCCGTTTTTCGATATCTTGCGCCGTTTTCGAGTTACTCGCATTTGAAAATATTTCATTAAATAACCTACCATTACTATCCGCGCGCGATCGATCTGAATTTTTGCATATGTGATCTCATCGAAAATTCACCGGGGGAGGGCACTACACGAGGGGGGGCAATTTTTTGCTCGGTTTTTCGCTATCTAGCTCCGTTCTTGACAAATCAAAATATTTCAGCTAATAACCTTACATTATTATTCCCCCACATTGTTAGAAAAATATCACAATCCTAACCATAACCTACGTACAGACCCATGTCAAGGTGGATCCTACTCTTGCCGTGTTTGTGGCGGTCAAAACCGACTCTACGCACACGCTCGGCTCCCTCCGGTCGCTTCACGGCGCTTCGAGCCGTTTTGACTACCACTAAAATAATTAAAAACATCCCCCAAGCGCAACAGAACTCCGAAGGGAGTAAAAATCGAAAGGGTGGAAAATCGGGACGGTGGATTCGAATCTGGTGAAATTTCGCTTGTAAGAAGGGTTCGGAGCAGCATAAAGGCGAGCTATCGCTCGCCTCTAGGCGCCCCAACCCCTTCTTCCAGCGTAAATTCATTGAAAACATACCTCTATTGTATACCGCTGCAACGATTGCAAGTCGAATAAAGTTAGCTACTAGGAAAGGGTATGGAATAATCACATAATATTCTCATCGGTGAAAACCCAATAAAAAACATTGTTTTTATTTAAACTGTATTTAAATAATAGGAGTGGGGAAATAATCTGAAGTGGGGGAAATATAATAACGATAAGTTCTTTGGGACGGCGAGTGGGACCATAGAGTGGGACACTGCAAGTAATCGAGTGAACACCTATACCTAACCTATAATCTGTCATCAGAAAATAATTAATTTAGAAGCAACTATACATTTGGATAATTTTTTAATTAATGTAACAAGCAAGCTCCAGAGCATCATTCCACCAAGTTTGAAGCAAATCGCAGGTATAGACCTAAACCAGAACTTAGCCAATTTTTGGATAAAACCTATTTTCTGGAAAACTAAATTTAAAATTACATTCCATTAGTTTCATTTTGTTTATTTGACAACTAAACACCCACACTACTTGATATTTCAAAATACTTGAAAAATAAGTAGGAAGCAACTAAAGCTATATTTATCAAAATCTAATCAAATCAAATATAGTAATATATCAGTGTTAGTGGTAAAAAAAATTCTATATATACTTCGGTTGAGAAGGCCATTATACACCTCACACATTATATCCTTCGGCGCTACGCGCCTCCGGATATAAACGTGCTCGGTAAATAATGGCTCACTTCTCAACCTAAGTGTATAATATACTATTTTACCCGATAGTAACTTTTTTTTGGCCCTAGGGCAAAAAAGTACCACTTTACACCCGCAAATCGGGGTCTAAAGTGAGTACTTTATTAGCCCCACAATTGCAAAAAATTAATTTCAGTACTAGTTTGTTACTTTTTCGTAGAATTACCCAAAAGAGCTTTCACTGTAGTTACCTTTATAGTTTATACATAATGCTCAGTGCACTTGCTATACTGTGATATAGGGCTTGTCGTAATAAAGCTCGTTGTTATTGATAACCTTTATTTACCTATATGTTACATAACTCCTACGACCGCTAGCCGTGGTTATGCTAATGAGTGGTTATTCCCAACTGTCGAGGCTCCCCCGATTGCTTACCACCAAGCGTCTTATCTCTAGCGGTCATGCGCCTTTCATACTTAACATACAGTATGTTACATGCCCCTTTTTCTTTAAAATTAAAACTAACATTTTTAATTTTAGTCCTAGGTAAGTGCAATACATTTCAAATTTGAGGACTAACTAACTTAAATCTGTTAAACATTAAACACAAAACTCATTAAACATTTTAAAACATATTAAAAAAAACATATTTAATTTCTTAGAAATAATTCATTTCAAAGTGTGTACACATAATATTATTTTAATTTGTGACATAGTCTTTTAAATATGCCGGCTTTGAGGTCATTCGTTTTGGCCTGGCATCAGCAATTATGGATTTCTTAGGACTATTTTTTTCCTTGTCTACACTTTTGTTTAAAATGTCACTTTCGGGTTCCGTCGATTTATTTTCACCGTGCTCTGCTCTGTGCACTCCCGGGTCGCGGTAACTATTTTTTATTATGTTTTCACGGTCACTTATTAAATCGCGCTCGTTTGTCTTTGCTGCGTCATTATTTTTCCCGCTTTTTATTTTTTCACTTCCGGTTTTATCAGATTTCATTGGTTTTAAATGAACTCGGTTCCGTCTTAAAATGTTTCCATTTTCCGTTATTATTTCGTAGGATTCGGGTTCCGTTGCTTTATTTAAAACCTTAGCAGGTATCCAATTTCGTTTGTCTTTTTGTACTAAAATGTCTTGATTGTCTTCTAGTTCCGATAATTCTTGCGATATCTTGTCGTAATATTTCTTTTGTTTCATTTGGTTTTCTTGTATTTGCCCGTGCGCTCCGGTACAATCATATTTTGGAACTAGTGCACTTTTTGGCATTAATAAATCTGATCTTAATTTCCTTCCTTGTAACAGTTCTGAAGGTGACGGTAATAACTTACTTTTTGGTGTGGTGTTATAATTTAAAATAGCATTGGGAATGCTACCTTTTGTTGTTGCCGTCTTCAAAATCAATCCTTTTACTGTTTGAACGGCTCTTTCGGCTAGTCCGTTTGACTTTGGATACGTTGGCGATGATGTCGTATGCTTTATGTCATAAGATCTTGTAAATTCTGCGAAATTTTGTGAATTGAACGGTGGTCCGTTATCACTTACAATTTCTTGTGGTATGCCAAAATATGAAAATGTTTCTTCTATCATTGCAGTTATTGTACTTGCATTTTTTGAATTTACCTTTTTTACCATGATAAATTTAGAAAAATAATCAACTATTATTAAATAATCTGTGTTGTTTATGTATGCGAAATCCATGCCGATCTTATTCCACGGTAGACTTGGTGTCTCATGACATTTTAACGGTTGTTTTGTGTTTGATTTCGAGTACTTTTGACAAATTTTGCATTTTAATACGTGTTGTTCAATTTCGGTCGACATTCCTGGCCAATATAATAGTGCTTTGGCTTTGTTTTGGCATGCTGTTACACCCTGATGTGAATTGTGTATTTTCTTTAAAACATTTTGTACTTCGTTTCGCGGAATCACTATTTTGTTTCCTCGCCATAAAATATTGTCTGCCATGTACAATTCGTCTTTTATTTCCCAAAATTTTCTAACCTCTGGACTTACAGATTTTTTGTGCATCGGCCAACCTTGGTTGATGTATTTTTTAATTTCATTTATTAACGGATCATTTTCAGTTGAGTTTTGGACTTCTTTTATTCTTTGTTCTGACGCGCATATTATGGAATTTACTGGTACATATTTTCCTTCCAAATAATTTGTTTTCATTGTTCTAGCCATATTTGGGTCGCGAGATAATGTGTCTGCGATACATAAATCTTTGCCCGGCACGTATTGAAGTTTGAAATTGTATCTCATTAGTTTCAATACCATTCTTTGTACTCGCGGTGATAATTTTTCCATTGGCTTGTTTATTAAGCTTACCAAGGGCTTATGGTCGGTTTGTATTAACACGTCTCTTCCATATGTATACAGGTGGAATCTATTCAGACCGTGCAATACTGCTAATAGCTCTCTTTCTAATGACGCATAATTTTGCTGAGTCGGAGTTAATGCTGATGACGAATAACCTACTGGTTGATTGTCTTGTAATACGACGGCTCCTAAACCTTTTCCGCTTGCGTCAACTGAAATACAAAGTTGTTTTTCTGGGTCATAGAATTTTAAAACTGGTGCTTCTGAAATTGCCTTTTTTAATTCCTGAAAACTTTTTTCTTCGTTGCTACCCCAAATAAATTCAGTTTTGTCACTTAACAGCGCTCTTAATGTACTCGTTTTTTCTGACAAATTTGGAATAAACTTTCTTAGGAAATTAAATACCCCTAACACTCGTTGTAATTCCTTTTTGTTCTGAGGACTTTTCAAGACTTTGATCGCCTCAATTTTTGACCCTTCTACTGAGATACCTTTTTCTGAAATTTTGTGTCCTAAAAATCTCACTTCTGTTTGCGCTAATTGCATTTTGGCTTTGTTGAATTTTACATTGTATTTTCGCGCCCTGGTCAATACAAGTCGTAGTCTTTCGTCATGTTCTTTCTTGGTTCTACCAAATATCAGAATGTCATCTACGTAGGGTATTACTCCCTGTAGATCTTCCATTACTTGGTTGATTCTCTTTTGGTATACTTCACTTGCACTACTTATTCCGTAGGGCAAGGTCAAATATCTATACCTGCCAAAGGGCGTTGCGATTGTACATAGTTTGGAGCTTTCTTCGTCCATAGGTATTTGGAGGAACGCTGATGTTGCGTCTAGTACTGTAAAGTACTTTGCCCCGTTTAATTCAGATAACACGCCCTCTATTGTAGGCATTGCGTGAAATTCTCTTTTCACATATTTATTCAGCGGCCTTGGGTCTAAACACACCCTTATGGCGTCGTTTGGTTTATTTACAATCGTTATCGGGTGGACCCATTCACTTGGCTCGTCGACTGGTTCTAATACCTTGTTTTCCACCATCTTTTTTAGTTCTAACTTTAATTTATTTTTTAAAGACAACGGAACCCGTCTCGCTGGTGAAATTGTTGGTATAGCGTTTTTGTCCAGTGTTATATGATATTGTTCGCAATTCATTCGCGACGCCGTTTTATCAAATACTTCGTGGAATTCGTTAATGATGTCGGTCTCCGCGTTATTATTTACCACGTCAACGCGATTAGGTATTAACCCGAATCTAGCCGCGTCACTTAACCCTAGTATGGACTCGCAATTTTTACCCGCGATGTAAAAATTTACGTCTCTTTGAGCACCCTTTAATTCGCATTTTAACGCGCATTTACCCTTGGTCATTATCGCATGCCCCGAATAAGAAGTTAATCTTGTTTTAGTGGGCTTTATACTCGGTTTTCCGTTAGGTAGTGAGTTATAAACGTTTTCCGGTATTATGTTTACTTCCGAACCCGTATCTACTTTTACGTAAACTTTCTTACCACTAATTTTTAGAGCTTCTATCCATGCGATGCCGTTGACCTGGCGTTGCGTCGATTTCTTCACCGCTAAGATGCCTTCTTGGTGCTGTTCGTCGTCCGTTTCTTCATCGGATGAGTCTTCCTCGAGTATTTCCTTGATATTTTTCTTGCTCTTGCAAGCGCTGGCAAAATGGCCCTCTATTAAGCATTTCCTACACTTTTTCCCTTCAGCAGGACACTTTTTACCACTATGTTTGAAACTACACTTATTACATTTGTGTGATTCTTTGTTTTTTTCACTCTGTTTTTGGAATCCAAACTTTGATTTCCGCGTGTTAACAACACTGACCTCAGTTGTGCCCATTGCTCCTGTGATCTCGATGATTTGTTTTTTGCTCGCTTCACTCGATCTGCAATGATCCAAGGCTTTAGACAGCTTCAAATCAGGATCTCTCAGCAATCTTTCTTGCACGTGCTTGTCTGCTATCCCTAACACGACTCGGTCCCGAATCAAATGTTCAGTTTGCTCTCCAAAATTGCAAGGAGCGGCTAACTTTTTTAGCTCCGTGACATACTTGTCAATTGTTTCATCTTTTTCCTGGGACCTTGAGAAAAAACGGAACCTGTCAAATACAATATTCTTGCGCGGTTTACAGTAATTGTCAAACTTTTTTATCACGTCTTCGTAATTATCTGCACTTTCATCTGCATTGTATTCGAACGTCTCCAAAACATCAACAGCCTCTTCTCCCATTATGTTCATGAGGATCGCTATTTTCTGTTTATCACTTTTGTTCGTTTTCTCTGCTGCTTCAAGATAAAAATTAAATTTTTTCTTAAACTTCTCCCAGTTTGCGGCTACATTGCCTTCGAAACTCATCTCAGCTGGAAGTTTTGCACTCGCGTCTTGCATTTTGTTCAGTTCTTAGTAAAATTCACACGCGACACTAATCTTGATTGTTTCCAATCACTTGCCACCGTTTTTTACTAAACACTGGTCTTTTCGTTCTGATGGTTTTTTACCGCTGCCACCATGTGATATAGGGCTTGTCGTAATAAAGCTCGTTGTTATTGATAACCTTTATTTACCTATATGTTACATAACTCCTACGACCGCTAGCCGTGGTTATGCTAATGAGTGGTTATTCCCAACTGTCGAGGCTCCCCCGATTGCTTACCACCAAGCGTCTTATCTCTAGCGGTCATGCGCCTTTCATACTTAACATACAGTATGTTACATATACCACATACCAATCATGTTGAAATCTTAAACTGCACTATAAAGAATGTTTTTTATGTAATAATATAATAGAATAGCTTGTCTACACTCGATTAAAACTTTATTTTGTATTTCTTGTATTTCATTATTCGTATTGTCATGGACGTCGAGCTCTTCGGAGTACCCGCCACTGAGCAACAAAATAATAAATTATAGGTTAGGAACTAACTTAACCAAATATTTTCAGAAATTAAGTGTAAAGTTGAACATGATATTATAAAAGTGCAAATATTTCAAGTATCTAAAAGTGCAGAAAATTGAGTTAATCATGGTCTCTAGTTTTAAGTTTTCAGGATTTCTGTGAAACTACACAAATTGAAAATTAACAATTGTATTAATTTACAGTTACCATTCCACTGAAGTAATATTACACAAACCAGTAACTCAACTCAACTCAACAACTTCGCTAAGCTAAAATGCCTGAAGAATTTCATCTGGAAGTCAACCGAAACTTAATGCAACAAATCCATGGATACGATAATTCTTTATACACCAGCTGGTACAGTACAACTTGGAAGATTTTATTTTTTTTTACTAAAGATTGAAGCGTGTTGTTGACTTAGCAAATAAGTGAGTAAAATTTATTTACAATTACTTTCAGCGATTTCTACTTTTTTAGATTCAAGCACAACCATAATATACCACCTCTAAAATTTTAATATTAAAACCGATACCAATGTGATAATGTGATGCTCTTCAGACAATGCTGGTTATTCAATCATTTGATAAAGGTGGTCAAGCAAGATGTATTGAAAACATTACTCTGCAAGTTGTGCTGTAATTAAACTGCAATAATAAGATTTCAACAACCCCAAGGAACAACGTCGTAACTCGAGTTACGTCAAATTTGAGTTATGACTACCGCTGCAATCCTGAGGAAAATACCTTATATTTGGTAAAAAAAACTATACTTTACAACTAATAATTTCAGAGATAATCAGTGGGAAAAAGCTGTATCTCAAGATTTTTTTCCAATTGAGCAGTAACAAAGCCGGTATTCGAGTTACGTCTTTTTCAACTTAGCGTTTCTGATCATGTTGGGCGGTAAAATAGTCGTAACATCTTCAGTTGCGTCGTTGTTCTTTGTGAGGGGCCGTCCATTATTTCAAGACCCGTAAGTAAAAAGCCGTAAGTCATTCGCCAGGGGTTGCAAACCTTAACATTTCGACAGGAAGAATGCCGTATCTATGAGATACATCTTTATTGCATGGAATTATTTGATTAAAAGTTAGGTCGTAACTCAACAAATTCTTAGTTCTAGACTTAATTTGGCTAAATAAAAATTACGATAAGAAAGCTGACTAAACTTTACATATAATCCCATTTAAAACAATTATTATATTACTACAGTTCAGTTAAGTACTTGAGAATGCTTGAAACTTTTTAAAATTTTCAATTCGCGCTCCTGAAAAATAAGTAAAAGTGAGTTACAGTTACAGCTTTGTTCCTTGGGGGTGTCGATTTATTGAAAATTTTAACAAACTATTATAAACATAGAGTGGTCTCTAGTTATGATGAATAAAATTTTGAATGGTCAACTAAAATATATTAGATAATGTCTAAAATTGTTTAAACATAATGGGATAGCTCTACCAGACTACTTCAATTTATGTACCGGCTATTCTGAAGTAAAGTTACTCTATAACTAGAGCAAGGAATTCAATATAGTATTGACATTGATATGAAAATTTTATCGACCCTATAGTTAAATAAGAATAGGAAGATGGATAAAATCGTGGGTGTTTTGGGTCCTTGTAAATAAATAAATGCAACTATGTGCTCGCTTGACCTGTTTCGACCTATATATTGGTCTTCATCAGAATCTGAAATCCAACAATCATAAAATACAAACAGTATCAGGCAAACCTTCAACATACCAGCAAATTGCTACCTACAGCATCTATCAACATTAAAACAACATAGAACTATAAAAACATGCAAAAAGCAGTCAAAAATGTAAAAATAAATCTCTCATAAAGTCTCAATCTATCGATAAATGAATAAAATAAATTAAAATTAAAATACCAAACACTTTTCATACACAGGTCCTTCTTGTTAGAATAGAATTCACGAATTTCATTATGTTTCTTATTGTTATTTTCTGTTGTTTTTATTATTAGAATATTCTGCCATTTTGAAAATTCATTCAGATAAGATAATTCAAAGTGTCAACACGTTTTATAGAACTTGATTAAAACTGATTATAAAATCAGAATTATCGGGCTTTTATTCGAAACTTTAGAACTAAATTCCATCTAATTACAATACTTCTCTCACGAAATTCAAACAGTAAAGACAGCATTCGTCTGTTTTGGCTTTATGA
Organism: Cantharis lateralis; assembly: GCA_963170105.1. Lineage (NCBI taxonomy): Eukaryota > Metazoa > Arthropoda > Insecta > Coleoptera > Cantharidae > Cantharis > Cantharis lateralis. The sequence continues at coordinate 21,558,634 of OY720629.1, forward strand.
GACCGGCTTAGATGCTACTCAAACCCATCGTATCAGTATGGAAGTTGAGTGATTCATATATTTATAGTCATTGATGTGTAGCATCTCTAATATCAAGCGCTTGTTGTAATTCTTTTCACGGTCTATGATCGTAGTCTCATTAAACAGCATCTTATGATCGGTCTTGATAATGTGTGTTGACAACCCCGTACTGCTTTTTTTGTTTTTATGTTGTATTCGTGCTGGTATATGCGTTTCCTCAGGTATTGCTTCGTTTGTCCCACATAGCTGAGACCACATTCACACTTTATATTATAAACTAAGCCTCTCTCGGTGTCTTTCATTTTTATCTTTTCCGTAATTGAACAAAGAGGAAATGTTCTTCTCACTATAATATACGGTCTTTGTAGTTTTATGAATTGAAAAGAATTTTAAGCCTATTTGATAGTCCCGGTACATATGGAATCTTCACATAATTTGTGACTTTTGTAACTCCTTCCACTGTTACATCTGGATGTCTTTTATAACTTCTATCTTCATATAAAATAACATTTATGAACTTGATCGGGTATCCATTTTTATTAAGTATATTTGTAATTGGTTTATAATTTTCTGTAAATGGTTACAGAAAATTATCTTGTGCTTCATCATCTTAGCAATTGCCGTTTTTTTTTGGCTTATGTGATGTGCCGAATTAAAATTTAGAAGTCTACCCGAAGAAATCTCCTTTCCACAAGTCAAGGAAAGGAATAGATCGATTCACCTCCTTTTCCATAGTAAAAGTAATATCGTTGTTTTCATTAAGTATATTGAGTAGTATTGATTCTTCTTTGTTCGGGACTACTGTGATGATATCGTCAACGTATAACAAAAGAAACGGAATCTTAAATGGGACGCATTCTAAACAAAACACCAATAGGTCATTCATCACCATTTCTGCAAAGCCTGGCGAAGCTGGGCCGACCATCGCACATCCCGAGACCTGTCAATAGTAAGCATCTCGGAAACGGAAGAAGTTATGCTCGAAAAAGAGCTCTACAAATGTAATGAAAAGCTCTTTCGTCATGTGGGTTTTCTCGCTAATCTCCGTCCAATGCTTTGTGAGATGGATGAATGAGGAATTAACAAAATTAATGAAGGAAAGAGATTTTAAATATCAAGTTGCAGTTTTTACTAAATTAAAGGAAGATTGGGATGCATATAAAAGTTTAAGAAATGAGGTTATCTATAAATTAAGAGAGGAAGAGAAAAGGTACTACTGTCAAATGATTCAAGACAAAATATGTCGAATAGTATATAACATTACTAGCAAGGTAAGAGGGTTTTTACTGGCGAATGGAGGATATTACCTCCTTGAGCCAGTAAAACCCGTTACCTTGCGTGTATTGTTTTATATTTTATTTGTTTCTCATTTGTAAAAAGGTTAGATAAATTCCAAAAAAATCTCAATAATTTGTCGCAAATGTCGTAAGCTATGGAAGCGTTGCCATGACCATGTCTGTTTATTTTTCTTTACATTTGTTTTGGCGAAAGCGAAAATGAATGTACCAAAAGAAATTATTGAGGCAGCCAGCAGTATAGCTTCAAGTTTATTACCTGCAAAATCAGCTTCAAGGTACGAGCGAGAATACGACGACTTCAAAAAGTGGCAAAACAAAAATAGTGTGATTGGGGTAACTGAAGATGTTTTGTTGGTCTACTTGAATCAACTATCAGCTAGATTCAGCCCTAATACTTTATGGGCAAAATGGTCTATGCTGAAAAGCTGCTTGGAAATGAAAGAAAATGCCCCTGTTCTCAGGTTTGTTTTCCTTAAAAAATTTATTGAAAAATATGACGTTTGGTTGTCATTTGCAGATTTCAGAAGGTAATAGCGTTTCTGAAACGAAAAAATGAGCGTTATACGCCAAAAAAGGCCAAGGTATTAAGTAAAGAAGAGGCTGAACAATTTCTTTTACATGCTCCTGATGACCAGTGGTTGCTGGCGAAAATTGTAACAATATTTGGGATTTTTGGATGTTGTCGATGTGACGAAATTCTCTCCTTAAACATGAATGATGTAGAAGATATGGGAAAATACGTTATTGTGACATTGCGGCAAACAAAAAATTTAACAACAAGAAGATTCACCATAACCGATGATGGCTGCAGCTTCAAGCCCTGCATGTTATACAGAAAATATGTAAATCTTCGGCCTCCTAAAACAGAAAGCCTAAGATTTTTTTTGACATACCGACATGGAAAGTGCATTTCCCTTAATGCTGGCCAGCACACTATTGGTGGTGTCCCAAAGCAAATAGCGAAATATTTAGGTTTAAAAGACCCAGAGTTATACACCGGCCACTCTTTTCGCAGAACTGGAGCCACTATGGTTGCGGATTCGGGTGGAGATATTTTAGCACTAAAGCGTGCAGGAGGGTGGAAGAGCACCGAAATTGCGATGAGTTATGTCGATGATTCGGTCAACAAAAAAATCGAAATGTCTAGCAAATTATTTGGTAGTAAGGAGAGTACAAATGTTCTGCAGTCCTCGAGTTCAGCAGTTTCTGAGTCAACAGATGGTTCATCATCATCAGTATCAACTCTTTCATCATCAAAATTCTGTGTTACTGGAAATAACAATTGTACCATGATTTTCAACATATATGACGATAAAACAAAATTTTCTAATGTAAATAATACTACTAACTTGTAAAAATTTTGCAAGTTAACTGTCAGTTTTACAAGTTAGTGACTTGATAAAATAAACTTTCTTGATTATTATTGTGTTTTTGGAAACTGACGTTTACAAATGAGAAACAAATAAAAATATTAAATCATTATTGCCAAGTAAATCAAGAAACCTTACAGGCGGAGTGAAGTTTGGGAACGTAACTGTTACTGATGACGCGGAGGTGACAAAAAACTGTAATGAATACTTTATAAATAGTATTGAGGTTATTGTGTCTCAGATTACTAGATTACGCCATGACGCAAGGTATTGTTGTGGACTTTTTAAAAGCTTTATATTAACTTACCCGGGTATATATATAGGAGGTAAAAATCTTTCGGCTGCTTTTTAATTCACTTCTAGTCATCCAAACAAGCTGAAATTTGAAACACCGCAAATCTATCTGCCGCGAAATCAAGTAAGCATGTGTCAAAATTAATTGACTTAGTTCAAGTGTCAAGTTAATGTCAGATATATCTTTAATATTTCGGCGCTGAGTTTCACGAGTTAATAATTTTAATTAATGATTGTAATAAAACTTAAAAACCACAAAATAAAAATAAAGTAAAAAACAAGTTTTATAAAAAAAGCTTTATTGAATGAAGACAAATGAAAATTCTTTCTTCTATGTGTGCTCTTGCTTGGAACCGAATAGAGTGTAAGTTTCTTGTAACATAATTTTCTTTTCAAACTTTAAAGCTTTGGTGGTGCCTTTCATAGACTTTTCTATAAGGAAGAAAAACGTATACTTAGTAGATATCAACTTCGGCGAAAGTTATCGTATAATATGTGAAGCACCACCAAAGCTTTAAAGTTTGAAAAGAAAATTATGTTACAAGAAACTTATACTCTATTCGGTTCCAAGCAAGAGCACACATAGAAGAAAGAATTTTCATTTGTCTTCATTCAATAAAGCTTTTTTTATAAAACTTGTTTTTTACTTTATTTTTTATAATATGATTTAATTAAATTAGATATAAAAAATCGCCCGCTAGGAGATTCGAACCACGAATTCCTAGGGTATGAAATGGAGCTTTGAGTACTCAAACCATAGGGGCGCCGAGGGCGAACTTATTATGTAAGCATAAGTTCGTCTTATCTGTTGCACAAATGTTTTTAGAAGGTGAGGTCGCTACACATGGAAACTGCAGAGATTACATATATCAGATCGACACGCATGCTCCGTTTTCTGAATTCAAAAAGATTGATATGCAGATTCTTAAGACATTTGTTAGAGCTCTTAAGTATACAGGTGGTACGGAGGATGGAAATTCAGCAGAATTTTGAAAGATGCTTTTGATATGATTGGGAATAGGGTATTTCCAGATGGATGAAAGACATCCATTGTTGTACCAGTGGAAAAGGTAGCCAATATAGCCTTATGCGAGGAATTCAGAGGTATACATACAGTACCAGTATATGAAAAAGTTCTCGAGATGGTGGTAAAGGAACAATTGACAGAATTTTGTGATAAGAATAATGTGATTGTGAAAAATCAATCAGGTTTCCGTCCCAATCATTCGTGTGAGAGTGCTGTGATAAATGGATAAAGGAAATCGATGAAGCAAAAATAATATTGGCAGTTTTTCTGGACTTCCAAAGGGCATTTGAAATGGTCGATAGATGTTGATTACTGAAGAAGCTGAGGCAGATGGGTCTAAATGATAAAGTTTACGACTGGTTTACATCATATCTGAGTAACAGAAAACAAAAAGTGAAATGTAATAGTGTTTTTTCATCCAATGCAGAGACCAAGTATGGAATTCCTCAAGGAACAGTGTTGGGACCATTACTTTTTATAATTTATATTAATGATATGATTGGGTGTGTTGGAAATTGTGAAATATCTATGTTTGCCGATGATACAATGCTGTATATCTCAGGTAATAATATACAGACAATGATTGCTTTAATGAATGAAGATTTGAATAAAATAGATAAATGGCTCTGTGCTAATAGTCTTAGAATAAATGTTAATAAGTCAAAATATATGATATTGGGTATTACATATAGATTGGGTGGCGTAGATGAGGGAAATATAAAGGTGAGGATAAATAATAACACTATTGATCGAGTGATTAAAATGAAATATGTTACAGGAATTTCCTGCTATTATGTTTTATTTAATTTTGTTTTATTTGGTTATTCGGCAATCCATGATTTTTACTGAAATTAGTTGTTTATTTTGTCACATAGTTTTATTATATTGTATTAGATGGCGATGGATGTTTAATTTTGGTTTTATTTAAAAATTTTATCGAGGTGGAAAAGTGTGGTATGATAAGATAGGTTTTAGAAAATTTGAAAGAGAAGCGATCTGACGTTTTAAGTTTTTAAAAAGGGTAATTTCTTACGAAGATTGTTTGAATATCGATAGCCATTGGGTAGCTGTTTGACTTCTGTGTAGAAGATTGCTGGAATTATTTAATTTTGCACCTTTACTGGCGCCCGTGGAAGTTTTTCTGGACGAGTATTATTTGGGTTCGTTTATTCCGGAAATATTGGTTCATCCACATGTACACTATCGAATTCAGGGAAGATTCGTTTGGACTTGGTTACTCCATTATCACATTCCCAGGCAACACTAACCTATCTATAAGGTCAGACTTTTTTTTGGATAATTATTTACGCTCCTAAATTCGCGGATTGCGTTATACCATTTAACTTCGTGGAAGCATTTCATACACATGCCTATCGAGCATGATAAGGCATTCCGTTGTTTTGGATTTGATATTAAAGTTTAATGCCGACAATTAGATTTGGGATTCAGCAATAATTAGTTGCACGTCGATTTGGTTTCCTAACATCAGATTCCATAATCATTTCTCGTTTTGAAGTTGGAAGAATAATTATCGACCTAACTTAATTTTTTTTTTTTGTTTTTTTTTGTGTTTGTTATATTGGTGAATATAATTATTAATATATTAGTTAAATTTTATTATTTGTACAGCATTGCGCAAAATTTCGGGAGTAAACTTAAACTATCGGTGCACACCCAGCCGAGGTGACAATATTACCTAGTCAAAAAGGAATTGCAATTCCCCCTGGTAGGAACGTTAACTATTTTGGTTTTGATTTAAACAGCTTTGATTTGGGCTAGTTATTATTTTAGTTTATAAAAAAAAAAAAATTTGCGTAACGACTCCAATTTGATTAGATATAATTCATGTTAGACGTACGACAATTACATATTGTGTTATTTTGAACATACCTACTTTTTTTTTTATATTTAATTCAACTGTGTTACGGTATTTCATTTGTCATATTAAATCCTTATTTTGGTTTGTCAATCTGGTAGTTTTATTTTGTTCATGCGTTTGATTAATTTTCTTTCAACCTACTTCATCGTTGGGGTTAGTAATTACCGGCATAAATACTTTCTCCTAGGATCTGAAACGTTTAATTACTTGGCGCCCTAATCAACATCTTTTTTTTTCTAGAAAGCATCTGAGCTAGCCCTGAAAATGCACCCGATTTACAAAATCCCACGGGCCCTGAGGTTGGTTTTCAGTTATATTGGTTAAATTTTTCAAGTTTTTTTTATATTTGTTTGTGTAAATTATTTACGATTTACAGGGTACAAATACTTGGGTATTGTATTGGATGAGAATTTAAATTTTAAATTGCATGCAGATTATGCACGAGATTATTGACGTATAAAACAATTGTTTCACCGCATGTGGAGTTTTGTACTTCTCTTTTGTTCAATTTGCAGAGGAATATTATAAATAAATTACAAAAGATTCAGAATAGAGGCATGAGAATCATGTTAAGATGTAATAGAATGACATCAATAAAATCAATGTTGCAGATGTTAAATTTAATGAATGTGTACCATAGGATTGTTTTTAGGACACTAGATTTTATTTATAAGTTAAAAAATAGAATGATACCTGTTTACCTATATGAAAACTTAAAAAATGTAGGCGAAATTCACGACCACAATACAAGAACCCGAAAAGACTTTTTTGTTGGAGATGTAATACTGTTCGAGCTTCTCGATCAACTATGACCATGGGACTTGTATTATATAATGGTTTGCCAGTAGAAATAAAAACTTGCCAGAATTATAATAACTTTAAAGGCTTATTGAAGATATTTGTAGTGGAAAATTATTATTGATATTGTATATCGTAAAGAGTATTTTCTTGTTGTTATTTTTTGTTTATATTATATTGTATATTTTTATATTGTATATTTTATTGATTTAATAATAATATTACTAATAATAATATTACTAATAATAATACTCGAATAATTTTCACCCCCCCCCCCCAAACCCAGCATAGTTTACATTCCTACAAAGGACGCCTTTCTGAATGCCATACACATCAATACCCCTCCCGAGAAATCCTCGATACAAAAAAGTTTCATAATCGTTCGGAAACTCGCAGTATACAAAGGTCTTGATCTCCTCTGAGGGGGGTTCAGTAAAAGACCTTCAAAACTGTTAGAAAATTAACGATCTATTGAGTGTGGCGTTCAAATGCGTCGAAAAAAGTGTCCGTTTGTGGGCACCTATTGTGCGTAAACTTCAAAGTCTAAATTGGGCGGACTCCAGATGGGAAAATGTCTACCGCGCAGATTTACGCTCACTTTTACCTCCGAAATTTAACACATGTTTTAAATTTTTTACATGAAAATTTAGCACAAAATTTTCCTTATGCAACGACGCTAAAAATTTTCTTGAAAATTTCTTGAAAAAATGAATGATATTAATATCCGTTTTGGTTCCTGTTCTAAAGAATTAATTGCAAATACAATTGAAAATAGTGTACCTAAATCTACTGTTAAATGCAGAAGTTCGATTTGAAAACAATTTGATCAATTAGGCTTTTGAACAAAAAATTTTTTTGGCAAAAATGGAAAGATCATATATAAGTTTTATAAGAAAACTATTTTTATTTTATTTTTTTTCACAATAATTAAAGAGTTAAATCAAATTAAAAATTAATTTTTAAACTTAGTATCTAAAACGCACCGACAATTACCGAGCGCATGTGACGTCATAATCACACAAACATCAAAATAGATTTGAATTTGCTTCTATTTGACAGATAGTTGATTTGTGTTTATTCTGTTTTTATTTACTAAAAATTACATTACTTGATTGAAAATGTCTAATCGGAAAAGTTATCGGACCTGTTTCGTACCACTTTGTAGAAATACTACAATAAGTACACCTGAAAAAGTGTTTTTAAATGTGCCAAACGATGTTAAACGTCGAAAACAATGGTTTCTAGCAGCACGGCGTATTAATCCTAAAACTACATCAAATTTTTATTGTTGTGAAGATCACTTTGATGTAAGTATTTTAATATAATTATTTAGTTAAGAATCATTTATATCAGAATCCGATCAAAATATAAATAGTTTTAAAAGTTAAGTTGTAAAGGGTGTTTCAAAATGAGCGCAAGATTTGAATTTTGCGGAATTTTATTTTAATAGACGGTGCTGGGCTAAAAATTTCACTACTGTCAAGAAAACGCATTGCGATTATCAGTTATGATAAGCTATACAAAGGAAGAGCGGATTTAATAGTGAAAACTTATTTTAAAAAATATGGTGCAAGTTTTGCAGTGACAGTTCGCCCGAATGTGTGCAATTTTTGGTCGACAAAAGGCACCAAATTCTTTTACAGTTAAGAGACTGAAGATGGATAAATTCTATCAAAGGGTTCAGTTGTTAACGAGAAATCATCAGGTCGTCTTTGGTCAGACCGGTCCATTGAAAATAATAAATGGTCTTAGTAACTGCAAACTTTCGCGAAAATCCAGGCACATCGATTCGCCTGCGTTTACAGCAACTGGCCATTCCAACAGACAGTTTGCAGGGGATTTAGAAGAATGATCTCCATCTGCATCTGTATAAAGTTCAATTAACTCAAAAACTTAAACCAGGTGATCATTATGTGCAACGCCGTACCTTTGTGAACTGGGTGTTGAAAAAGTAAGGAATGGCCACTGATATTGTTAAAAAAATTATCTTTAGCGATGAGGCTCACTTCCACTTGAATGGGTACGTAAACACCCAAAACAGCCAAATTTAAATGCAATTAAAACTTTTCTAAAAGAGATTTGCAATATTCGTGTAAATGAGTGTTTTATGGAAAAATTAAATCTTGGCGCTCATTTTGAAACACCCTTATATCAACCAAATCAATAATGTAAATTGATATTTTGTGTTCCTGTTGATTGTTCCGTAGTCACAATAATATTGAAATTATCTAAATAACTATTTTTTTCTAGCTTAAAGAAGATATGGAAAATTATATGTATTATACTACAATGGGTGGTAGAGCAAAAATCAAAGTTGATGTAGTACCACACAAGTTTTCCTGCCAACCTAATCGTAAAAGACAAAGCAGTACAGTTCTTAGACCAGCTGCAGAGAAAAGACGAAGACAACAAATTCTTCAAGAGATTTTAACCGATGAATCATATAATGAAAATATTCAAAATAACGATCCACAGGAATGTCTTATTGAAACTATGGCAGAAGATCAAAATTTGGTTAATGTAGAAGAAGATACTTCTTCAAATTTAATATTAATAACAAAAATCGACGTCTCAACGCAGACTACCATTCAAAATTGCACTGCTGCTGTAATAAAAACAAATGCTCCTAAGTTTCGTAGTAAAGCAGTCCAATGCAAACTTCCATCTGTAGTTGACCAAAAATGCTCACCTATTAAAACTAGCAACAGGAGTATTGCAACATCTCCAATAAAATTATTAAACAAAATATCTCAACGTGAAGAGAATATTTCATCGTGTAGTTATATCTCGCATAATAATAGCTCGTATGATATTTATGAACCTTCAGAAAGTGATGGATGCAGTAGTTTTACTTCTGGTAACTCACAACTTGACACCAAAGAAAGAGAAGTATTTCAAGTTACAGACTATCTAATAAATAAAAATTTGAAAGCTTACACTGGAATCCCTTATGAATGGAATATGTTATTAGAACGTATGAGTGCAACGTCGGGTATAAATATTGCTAACATTAAATTATCATTAATGAAAATCCGACGCCAAGATACATTTGAACGATTAAGCGAACAGTTTGGTATGAGTGTCAGCAATGCTAGCATTATTTTTAGTAAGACAGTTCCTGTCTTAGCACATTTATTAAAAACTCTCATTTATATGCCTGATCCCAATAATATAAAAAGAATACTACCTATACCATTCAGGAGCTCATATAGTCATGTCAATTCGATTATTGATGCATTTGAAATTCAAATTGAAAAACCGAGCGATCCAGAGAATCAATCATTAACTTGGTCAGAATATAAAAAGTGCAATACTTTAAAATATTTAATATATTGTACACCAGAGGGTTTTATAAACTTTATATCAAAAGGATTTGGAGGAAGAATTTCCGATGAATTATTATTTGAACAATGTGGCTTAATAGAATTATTACCAGAATATTGTGCTATCATGGCAGATCGAGGATTTAAAAACATTGTTTCACTTCTTGATGATAAAAATATAGAGTTAATTCGACCACCATCAGTTAGTTCGGGTATCAAGTTATCGCAGGCAAAAGTCTTAGAAGGCAAACGAATTGCTGCCTTACGTATTCATGTAGAACGTGTCATAGGAAGAATACGAGAATTTGATTTTCTCAAGCCTCACGCAGTTATTAATCATAATATGTTGTCTTATACCGACCATGTTGTTATCATTGCTGCGGCATTAGTGAATTTACAATCGCCCATCATCTCGACATGAATTTATTAATAATCTAAAAATATTAAAAATTATCCTGCTTCGTCAGAAAATATTTATTTATTTATTTTCTGACTGAAATATTAAAACTATCTTATTGTTTTATTAAAGTTTATTGAACTAGTATAATTTTTAATATTTTATAAATTTCTCACTAGTTAATAATTTTCAAGTTTTTTATTAATAATCATTTAAAAAAGTTAATATTTAATTACACTAGAAAATTGTTATATTATACTGTTTGGAAATACTGAACCAATATACGTCATGAATATCGACAACATCACATTTCGATTAAGGAAAGTTACGTGTATAAATATTCAAAGTTGCCGCTAGAAGTGAGTATAGTTTTCAAACTAAATACTTCGGTTTCCTTCTTCTTGAAATTTGTAAATTTCACAATTGAAAAATAGCACTTATAAAAACAGTATTCAGAGTTAAAAACAATTATAAACACCATAACATACAAATAAATATGTGACAACTACTCATCTAATCTAGTTTCTTTTCTTCCGCCAGAAGTTGCTTCACTTAACTGTAATCTCGAATAACAATTCAACATACTGAACCGTCATCAGATCAAGCATCACTGAAAACACAGGTTGACATAAGCAAACTTATAAAAATCACTATACAATCGTATTTTGCATAATGTGATAAATTGGAATTTAATTTTTATATGGTGGGACGATAAACGTCATCAAATTTCTATCTATGTTGTGTATTGGTTTAAGTTTTACAAACAGTATAATAATTATTATGTATAATATAGTTAATATGTATAATAAGTTGTTACAATATTAAGGGTAGGTATTCATTTCACACCATACTTTTGTCGTAAATCGAGTCGAGTTTGTTATTTGTAAGTTGCATAGCAATTTTAATACAAATTAATTAGTGATTTGTAAACTAATTTGTATTAAAATTGCTATGCAACTTACAAATAACAAACTCGACACAATTTACGAAAAAAGTATGATGTGAAATGAATACCCTTTATTATTAAAAAAAGTATAATAAAAAATATCATTTTGTTCCAAGTTTTACTGATTTAGGTTTTAGGATACTAATTTAGGAAATATATTTTTTGTCCAAAACGACATAGCTCTTTTGACTAAAGCTTGCGTATAAACTTCATCGTACAAGATTGTTTTGGTATAAATAGTTTCGTTTTGTTCAAAATTTGGGTCCGCTACACAAAATATACCTTCTTTTTTCCCAGTCATTAACATTTGTAATTGCATTTGAGCAATACATTTTGAATTAACTTCATTTTTTGGTAAAAATGTTTCTAATGTTTTTTGACTAGAGGGACATTTGATTTCAACAATAGAATTACTAGTCAATCCATCAGGTGATGCTGCGAAAATTGGATGAGTAGCTAAAAGATACATTCCCGGCCGTGTAATTTTTATCTTCAATTTTTTTTCTAACACTGTAAGTACATGATTTTCCAATTCTTTTCCCCTTAACATAGCATTTGTTTCATGCACTTTGCTCACACCAATAATTTGTTGAACGTATGAACCATCACTTGTTTTACAATGGGCAGCTTCATAAAACTTTGATGCAGTAATGCGACCATAACGCAATTCGTGCCACATTTTACATTCACTCTGTTGTCTTGTTAATAGTTCAGCTTCATTACACAATTCTGAGTCCATTTCATTTTCAGCAAACTTCAAAAATGCATCCGCTTGTGTACCAAAATTCAATTGAAATTTTAAGACAAGCCGATGTAATGATAAATCATATGATTTCTTCTGCTTTAAGTCAAATGTCAGTTGTCCAATTTGGCAATTAATTTGTTTGTTTTCAGCAAATTCAAGAATTCCTTGCAAAAAAGTACTATTATCCGGTAAATTTTGAACTGCAGTGGCGGTTGCTTTTTTTGTTAGGTTCTCAACTTCAACATATTTCGTTACAGTACCAACACCTGATAATCGTGACTTTTTCCAATAACATGCAACTTCGGTAGGTGTTGGATCTTCGCTTCTCCGGTGTGTCCACATAAGTAATGCCAACGAATGTTTACAACCACCTGTCATAAAATATATACAAAAGATTAGCATTAACATTACATTAATTTTTTATGCACTAGAAGCTAGAGTATATTACCTGCTGAAGCTGCACAATCGTGACATTGAATATCTTGAACTTTTCTTAAATTTTCATCTATAATTATTGTCACTGAATAAGATTTACTGCGAACTTTGTGCTCTGGACATACACGACCTTTCACTATGCAAATGCTATTTGCTCGTTTTAGTTGCACATATCCTATCGCCTTGTCGCCATAACTTTCGCGTGACACCCTAAAAAAAATTTAATTAGGTACGTATGTTTAATAAAATTATTTTAAAAACAAACTTACATTGACGCTTTAGCACCTCGAACTTCAGCTGAATTAAACCGAATATCATTCGTCAAAAACTCTGTCACCATAAAAATATCCACAGCGGGTATATTATCAGAATTAGCCTTTATAAACCCTTGATCACACATTTTTATTAATAACTAATAACAAAACTTCTATAACTTCAATTACTTTTATAAGTTCAAGTTGTTGACAGTTATTTGTGTGATTATGACGTCACATCAGCATGGCAGCCGATGGTTTCCGATTGTTCCGCGTTTCAAGTCACGTGATATTTTTTGAAATTTTCTGGATTTTAATTTATTAATAATTAATTGTATGCAACTTTTAAAAAAAAATTTTTGTTGATTTTCAATATTACTTATAATTAGGTATTGAAATAAAATGAAAAAATCGATTATAATTTTTTATTCAAATACCCAATTCTGCAAAATACGAAGTTATGATCTATCCGTATCAACTTCATCTAAAGACCTTGGAACAATATTGGCTGATTGGGGTTTCAATATGAAGAAGGAAAACGGCGACAATTATAAGGAAAGTGTAATAAAAACTATGTGGAATGTAGTGGATTATAATTAATATTTCATATTCTGCTATTATATATTATAATATAACTGTCAACTTCAAAAATTTTTAAATTTTAAAACATTCCAAACCAAACTTAAATTAAAAAAATTTTCCACATTATTTCTAATTAACAATAACATCTTAATTTATATATTTAATATTTCCTAAGAATTAATTATTTGACACCTGACGATGTGCGATAATTCGTACGAAACATGTCGTAAATAAATAAAATATACATTGTCAAATTAATGCGAAGAAGTACTTTTTAAAAAATAATATAATGATTATAATTAATTATACTAATTTACATAATTTTACTATTGCCAAATTATTATTTCGTTACATTTGATTATTTCATAAAATAAAGATGTTGTAAAATGGATTAGTTCTTAACATGTGAAAATATATAATAAATTCAAAATCTAAATTCAAAAAAAAAAAATCATTTACTCATTTACTACATTTAATCATTTACTTGACTTACGTAAGTCAAAAATTCAATTTAATATTTTATTGTAACATGTAAATCATTTAGATTTTGAATTTATTAAAGATGTTGTATTTGAGTCGTTTATTAATCTCCCTAAAATACACTCGAGATTTGACTTTTTCCTTTGATTTAGTTGTTTATCTAAACTCAAGCTTGGTTTCCACTTGGAAATTTCTCTCAAATCAAGAAAATTAGACAAAATCACTCCACCTTCGGTGTCGTGATTTTTTCATTTTTTTGTTTTCATTTTGTTTTTTTGTTTTCATGCTTTTGTTAAAAACAACTAAATCCGGGAAAAAGTCAACCTCTTGTGTATTTACCCCCGATTAATGCTTTTTTAGTATTTCTATCATTTCTTTAAACATTATTGACCTTGGTCCTTTTGGCGCGACTAAATATTTCAATCTTTTGTAAATTTTCGCTCCTGCTAAGGTAATGAATAACGACGGCTTCATGCTATCTTCGATAACTTTCACTACAAAAAGGTGTTCAATTCGTTCAGAATAATATTCAAACTCTTCTGCACCTCCTTCAAACTGTTCGATTGATCCTATTAATACTATAGCCATCCTCGTCGCCATTAAATTTTGGAAGTGAAAATTTTGAATTTAGAAAATAAAATAAGTATTCTACTTTAAAGTTAGAAAATAGTACATTATGCACCAAGGGAATAAAGTGATCCTTTTTTGGCCTGAGGGTAAAGGTTTGTTTGCACGAGTCGTAGCCGAGGGCAAAAATTAACCTGAGGCCAAAAAATTCACTTTATTCCCGAGGTGCATATACTGTTTTTTGCAATTGCGGGAGGTAAAGTACTTACTTCGACAATAATTACGAAATTTTAATTAAAATTTGTTCAATAAAGCACGTGGTTGATAGTACCAAAGTAAATGAAGCATAGTTGGTTATATTATTATTGCCAACTAGAATTTTTTCACTAAAAATTTTTTCACTAAAAGAGGTACTAGAATGGTTCAGCTACATTTGTGCCTTTGAAGGAATAAGACGTGTCAAAAGGCTAAAACGTTGAAGTCGTTGACCATGTGGTCGCAGTATTCTATGATCAAGGCGGTCACCAAATTAGAAAATAAGATTGACATCGGCAATTTCCACAAGTTATCCGCTTTTATGAAGCGGAAAAACGAAGGATATGTTCCGAAAAAATCGCGCGTCGTAACCTCTGACCACGTGGTCAAATTTTTAAAAAAGGCGCCTCGTGAGAATTTTTACGTAGCTAAAGTAAGTGCTTTTTATTTATTTACCAATTTATTTCACTGTAGGTTGCACTAATATTGGAATCACAAATTACGGTCAAGTACACATAAATATAAATGTTACAAAAAAATGAGAATTAAATTGATAATAAAATCTGGTGACTTCTTTTTAGCCCGGCAGTAACTTCTTTTTTACCCGGCAGTAACTTTTTTTTTGCCCTAGGGCAAAAAAGTACCACTTTACACCCGCAAATCGGGGTCTAAAGTGAGTACTTTAGCCCCGCAATTGCAAAAAGTTCTTTTTTCCAAATATATTTCCCGTACTTTATTGTTGTTTACCTTGTCGGCTTATAGGTCAACCCCATTTATCCTTTTTACGTGAAAAGGCATGGAATTAATTTAATACAAAAACCATGAACCGTAAATAGCTGTTCTGCTGTTAAGAATAATATTACCAGTGACTACAGCAACTTCCGAGAAAAGTTTGTGTAAATTAAATCGAGTAAAAACTTATTAAAGAAATTCTACAAGTAAAGAAAGGCTAAACGGTCTAGCTCTCATGAATATTCATAGGGATCAGTGGTGAACTAACCGACAATGGGTTTCCAAAATAAAATAAATGCTTTCTTAATGTCATTAAAGAAAAGTGGATACTTGGGCGAAGTAGAATATAAAGCATTGATTAGACATAATTCAATTTCTCCAAAATTGTATGGTCTAAGAAAAACCCATAAAGACGAATTTAGTTTAAGACCGGGAGTCTCCTGTATTAAATCACCTACTTATAACATTGCATCTTATATTAGTAGGATCTTGAAAGATGTAATGTCCACATCAGCGTATAATGTAAAAAATTCATTTGATCTAGTTGATATTTCCAAGATAAAAAATTGCCCCCTAATTATAAATTGATATCATTAGATGTGGTATCTCTTTTTCCTACTGTCCCAAAAGACTTCTTACATATTGTAAAAATGTGTTGTGATTATAGTTTGTAACGGAATTATGTAAATAATTACCCACTCAGAATTCCCAAACGCGACGCTAATGGAATTCGGCCCCTAGCGTTCTTGAAAGGTACTACGCGCCCTCAAGGTCTCGGCGTAAAGCTAATTTTTGGGGGCTTTTGATATTGGGATCGGAAACCAAGAGGTCGTGCGTTTATGTTGTGGTTAGAGGTGATACTCCGGAGTAGTAATTAGTTAAATTTCTACGAGTTTTAATCCGTGTCAGTTCCCGAGAACGCCAAACGCAATAACTTGTTATAGTACAAGAATTTATAACATCGCTCAAGCACGGCAGCCAGTTTAAGATCTGTCGAGCCACGTAAATTCATTGATTGCAAGATCATAATTTTTGTAACACGATCAAGAGTTCCTATGCGAAAGTTGTCTGTGGTTTTGCTACCTGGGTACCTGTTTTGTTCGCGATCAAGTTTTCCGAGTGTACAAGTTTTTCACACCGAACCATCTGTTGCTGGAGATAGAAGACGATTGCTGTTCAGTTATCGCAAGGTCATCTGTTCACCTGTAGAGCTATCAGGAAGTCATTGGCAAGTGCTGGAATTTTCAACTCGCATCGTTCCTGTACAGAAGCTGGCGGTACACCCTGTCGTATTACTTTTTGTAAGACAATCAGTACTGGTGAGTCACTTATTTATCGTTAGACTTTGTGCAGACGAACACATATTTTTATTATCGCAATTGTCGGTGACTCAAAAGTTGAAGATAGCCGAGTCAAATTTATATACCTTGGAAGTTGTAATAACGAGTCAGTCTGCTAAAGTCATTAAACATTTTGTTGATCAAATTGTGTTTCCTTTATTTCTTTGCAGGGAAGGCAATTAACCACGAGAAGTTTGATCCACCCCCTTTGCCTCCGCAAGCTTATAAGCAAGCAGGGGCTGGTGACTTCGTGTCCTAGCGGGCAACAACTAAATATAATTACTGGATACCACCGATTCCAGGTGAAATTATTGACTACGCCCTTAAGGCGGGTTGGTTGTTTTAAGTTATTTTTCGTACAATGAAGAATTATACGAACAAATTGATGGATTGGCAATGGGAAGCCCGAGTAGTCCGGGACTTGCGAATCTGATTATGGAAACCCTAATAGAAGATGTGATGAGTGGGTTATTATTCGAAGTGCCGTTCTTTAAATTATATGTTGACAATTCTCTTACAGCAGTACCCAATGGCAAAGAACAGGAAATGTTAAATATTTTTAATGCATATCACTCCAATCTCAAGTTCACCATGGAAGTTGAAGAAGATATGTGGTAACCCGCGCTTCGTGTTGAAATGGAAATGGAAACGGGAAATGGAAATTTTCACTGCCACCACGTCTGTTATACGGAAACAGACGAACCCGTTTGAATGATGTTTTTGGTAGCGTGTAAGGAAACGTGGGAAAGAGATAAACAGATTACTTTTTATAGCGCCAAAATTTAAAACATGAATAAATTTTTCTATTTAATTTTTATTGTCAGAAAAAAGAGTCATCGTTATAATTAAAACAAAATAATAAAAAGAATGGCGACAACTGTTTACAGTCCAATTACATTTAAGCAAAAAAATTTAA
This sequence comes from Cantharis lateralis, assembly GCA_963170105.1. NCBI lineage: Eukaryota > Metazoa > Arthropoda > Insecta > Coleoptera > Cantharidae > Cantharis > Cantharis lateralis. The sequence continues at coordinate 21,576,293 of OY720629.1, forward strand.
AAATACACAGTTTGAAATTCTACTTAGGCCCAGTTTTTCAATCGCGAGTTAACCCAAATTCAATGGTTAACCTACAGTTATGACTATTTTGATTGGTCAGGAGTCGAAGTTAACTCGCGATTGAAAAACTGGGCCTTAGACAAGGAAATACAATATTTGAATTTCTTCTCACTCCATACCCAGATTCAGGTACAGTAAATCATCAGTCTTAACCAATGAGAAGAAAAACAAATGCAAAACAGGAGATGTTTCAATAGATTATTGATTGCCAAGTCAATAACTAATGAGACATCCAAGAAAACATAAAAAAAAATTTTTTAAAAATATATATGTCAATAAAAAAAGGGAAAGAGAGAATCACTTACATAAATATAATCTTTATAATCCTTTTTGCCTTAGTCCGTGAAGCGCTCACCTCACAGAAAGTTTCACCAAACGAACGCACAAGGAAAGAACACAAAAAAACACTATTACGCAAAAAAAAAGAACACACAAAAAAAAATGAAAACACTGACTCGCGAAAAGCAATGCTACGGCGCGGAAGGAAGACTCTGTTCGTTTTTGTGCTGTTTCCTTGGTTTTTATACACCTGATATTATCTTAAGTGTACAAAGAAAATATCTGTTATTGATTAATGTATGGAAAGTTTCTTGAGGATTTCGATCTTTTCATCCCTTGTTTGAGTGCTTCCAAAAAGGTATATAAACAGTTAATTACTTCCCGTGTCTAAATAATACAACATTCATTATAATCTTTTTGGGAGCACTGATTTACAATAATCTACTCTGAACACATATTTACTGTAAACAATAGAAGTCCGACTTTAGAGCTTCTGTTCATACATGAAATTTACACCCTTGATAAGGATTTTTATCAAGTGCGTGTTTACAGGTCTGGATTCAAAGTATATCATTTTCAAAAAAAGTTCAAAAAATAAAATAGATAGATAGTTTAGAAGATAATCTGGAACAGATGAACATACATACATACATAGCCTGCTGAAAACATAACCCTCCGTTACTCCGTAGTCGGGTAATAAAGGTGGGGATGCTGACAGGAATGTTGAAAAAGATAATAAGACTCAGCCACCCAGATTTTTTGAAAGAAAATAGAGATAAAGTGGAGAGTATTCTTATAAAAAATTGATATCCAAAATGGTTTATCAAAACATCCAGTGGAGAAAGACTGTGAATTCTAAAAGAAAATACCACCCGGATGATAGAGATGACGTTAATAAACCATACTTTAGATTCCCCTATATAAAAGGTCTGACAGAGAGGATACAGGGGATGCTGAAGGATTACTGTGGATTGGCCGTTTACAGTTTATTAACCAATTACTATATGATCTCCTGACATGCTTAAAAGACAAGGTTAAGAAAGATGACTTATCTGAGCTAATCTATGAAATCCCATGTTCTGGCTGTGACTCATCTTACATTGGCCAGACAAAACAAAGATTGTACCAGCACCAGACGAGACTGCGATATAATAGATAAAGATCTAAATACTCGAGAAAAGATAAAAGAAGGGATAGAAAAGGATTCATCAGCGTTGGCATTACACCATAAGGATACGGGTCTTGCATTTAACTTTGATGAAATACGAATACTAGATTTTGAAAAAATACCGTTAAAAAGAAACATCAGCAAGACGTACTTCATAAAAACGAGGAAATGTGTGAATTTAAAAGAAGGTTCAATAAAGCTGATGAGCCAAATATACAGCGGGTTGATCTACTGATACCATGGAGGAATGACGGATACCTGAGCATCATTTAATTGGACCGGAACCGGGATGTGTTATATGACATTTTTTTCATAATTTTTTGTAATCGTTTGTATTTTATATAATTTTTTTTTGTATTTGTTAATTCTGATTGGATGTGATGTTTACTTGAAGGATTTATTTTTGAGATTGGTAATTGTCGGAAATGTTATCAATATAGTTGCGAGTGGAGTGATAGATTATATCTAAGTAAAGTTGCAAGCCATTTGTTGTAAATTTTAAATTTTATATTGGTTTTAAATAATTTTAATTGTTTTAACTAGTGTTTTTTTAATGGTATCTTTTTATGGTTCGACTAAATCATTGTTTTATTGTTAATTGTTGCATACAACAAATCAGAGGGTAATTGACTGAGTTGTGCTGTTATTTTGTCATGTTGTCTTGATTAATAATTGTAGGTCCTAAAGAATAAGACAATAAATATCTTCGAAACGTCGACTATTGATTGGTTGTTTTATTGCAAAGGTTCAAAATTCCCATTACTATTGTTTTTGATGAAAATAATAAATATACAAACATCCACCAGCAAGTTACAAACGTTCGATACTTACCAAATTTGACCCTAAATTAACACAAATAAAAATAATATACAAACGTAAACAAACAATACACAAAAGATTGCTACTAAATTTTCCCCAAAGTTTGCAATACAAAGTGAGGGCTCCCCCCCCTCCGTTTGCACACCACGACATACGATGTTAGTACGATGTTACGGCAAAGACCGTAAGAGCATTCCACCGATCCTCAATAACATGCTCCATGTCATTCATGTATATGACGAACAAAATCGGACCAATAATGCTGCCTTGTGGTATTCCACGAGTGACGTCAGACTCAGTAGATGAATAAGAACAACCGTCTCTTCTGACCCCCACCATCTGTCGTCGACTGGTCAGATAAGATTCAAACCAACTCAATGCTACTCCCCGGACACCGTACTTTTCCAGTTTTATCAATAACCGCCGCCATACACTTATCTTCTAATGCCTCTATTATGCTTTGCGTAAACTGTTGAAATCTTGAAAAAAGATGAGAAGACTTGAAAAACAACACCAAACGGTCACACATACACATAGCCAGTACGAAAAGCTTTGAAAATGATGGAAGCAAACTTATCGGTCTATAGTTCTTCATGTCTTCCACGTCTCCCCTCTTGTATAGAGACCTGATCAATGCTAGTTTCAATCTCTCAGGAAACACTCCATGCGTCAAAGAGTTACCCATAATATACGTCAAAACCTCCCCAATGGCAACGACCGATGCTTGACTATTACTGTGGGAATAGAGTCCTCGCCACTGCTACATTTTGTCTTCAGCCTCCTGGACAGAGCTACTACGTCATCCACGGTTAGAGGACTCACAAACATACTTCTATCATTTAAATCAACACCGCACGAAGAGGGAACCTCGCCGTCATCACCGAGAAGATCAGGTGGATCGCCACGTACATATAAATTATTATCATTTACAACTTTCTGTGGATGTCCCCTTATTTTACAATCAGAATATTTAGTTCTTCCTCTTAACTTGTTCAGTATATTCCACATACACTTCATCCTATTATCGGCATTATCTATTTTTATACTCAAAAAACCAAGATTTGCACACGTTTAAAATTGTATCATATTCCCTCTTAACAATTTTATATGCTTTGTTGAAATCACCATTTACCATCTTCATTATGTACAATATGTCAAGTCTACGCCTACATTCCCTAACCTCAGCACAATCAAAATATCTGTCCCTACCAGTGTATGTTTGTTTCTTGAGCCTAAAACAGTTATTATATACTTCACCGTATATGAGCATAAACGCTTCACACTGCTCGTTTACATCACCCTGACCTAAACCAAAACCGAATCCCAATTTAGTGTTCACTATTAGGAGTGTGTCTAAAGTAAATAAATAAAATAAAAAAAAAATTATTAATTAAAATTTCGTCGAAATTCGAAAGCAGAAAACATCAACCGTCCCCTTATTTGGAATTTTACTAAGCAATGCACATTGGGACGGCGCGGATGAACGTACAATCAAAGCCAAATGCTACAAAATTGAGAAATATGCGTGTTATTAGGGGTAATTAATTTGAAATATTATTATTGCTACTGACTAGCACGACAATATATACTTTTCCCATCTTCCATAATAATATATAAACTTGTCCCATCGGTTGGCGACGCCTTTGACTCATACATAATACCGCCGAGTCTGTTTTTGCGAAATTGAAATTTTGACATACTATACTATCATGACCAAAAAGTTTCAGGAATTTATCAATAATGTAAAAAGTTTATTCATCAATATCGTTATTGTCCCCTTAAAAGTACTCTCCATCGACTGTAACGCACTTATGCCAGTGCTTAATCCACTCTTCGAAACATTTTTTACATTCGGTTTTCGGTATGGCGATCAGAGCCGTCTTCGAATTTTTTATTATCTCTTTTCCGCTGTTAAAAAGTGTTCCCCGGAACGGTTCTTTGTGTCTATTGAACAGAAAAAAGTCGGAACGATGCGTTCGGTGAATGTTAGGGTCAGATTCAACATTAAAAATCATGTCTTTCGTAACGTCAACGCGGTCCCTTTTTGCGAGAAATTCACGTCTTCGATACCGACCTTTCAGCGATACGTTTGAGGGACAAATCATTAATCAAAACGTATTGAACGGATCCATAAGCAATTTTGATAGTCTCTGATGGTCAATTTGCGGTTTTCGGCCAACATTTCTTTGATTTTTTCAATCTTTTCGTTGGTTTTCGATGTCGATGGCATGCCACTACATTTATCATCCTCGATGTTTGTTTTCGATAGAGTATCATTATTGAAACTCGACTTCAACATTTTCAAGATCTTCGTACCATTGAATTCGCTTTTAACTCAAAATTACTCCTTGTCAACTTTATTCCATTTTAAATATTTTGATAAATTGAAAGCACTGACACAGGTCAATCTACTGAAGATAGTGTAACTTTGACAATTGTCAAGATATGATCCTGAAATTTAGTGAACATATCAATCACATGTGACAATCTAGCAAAATTTAAAAAAATTAAATAAAACAACTGAGAGTGAAACACAGAGAATATTCCTGAAACTTTTTGATCAAGGTAGTATTCTCATAGAAATGAACTTGCTCTTTTTACCTCCAATCAATCAAAAAAATTGGAGGTATGGTAATCGAAAAAAAATTTTTTTTTACGTTTTCGAGATCACCGTGTCCAGAAACGTAAAGATCTGCAAAAAATAAATTTCTGTGTCGGTCAGTCGGGCGGTCGCCAGATTTTGTCCCTCGATTTATTCCTAAACCATCCAACCAATCAGGACCAAATTTGGTATAGTAGTAGAGTTTACGGCAGAAAAGTGAAAATAAGGTTTTCGTCGCGATCTATCAATCAGGAGTGCCACTACAAGAAAATGGTATAAAATTTTTAAAAGCGATTTTATCTTGCGATAGGTTATTTTAAAGACCTTGAAAAGCTTATAATCCGGAATAGATGAAATGAACTTTCTACCTGTGATCTGTCAAAAATTACAAGCTGTCAAAGTTGAAACTTCAAGAGTAAATCACTCCTGAAGTACTAAAAGGATGTCAACCAAATTCGGTATGTAGGAACATTTCCCTCAAAGGACTTCACAGCATATGGAACCCTTTAATAAAAATCAGGAATGCGATAAGAAAAAAAATAATTAATTTTTTTTGTGAATATTTAAAAAAAGTCCGTGTCCCTCGATTTTTTTCGGCATTTCTATGTCGATGGCATTCAAACTTTTTGGACGTGTGTCTTGTAGGCTCTAGTGGTGAAAATAAGGTTTTGGCAGAGAAATCTTTGCCAGGGCTACCACAATAAAAAAAATAAATTAAAAAATTAAAATGTCATCGTATCTCCGGGAATGTATAACCGATTCAGATAAAATTTGGTGTGCTGATGATTGGAGGTATTGCGGCAGAAGTGACGATATTTTTTTAGTATAACTACCTAAATCATAGCGTACATATTGAAACCGAGATTCAATCCGTGATTATTAATACGGGCAATAGTGTTAAATATTGAAGTTGGTTTAAGTTTTGTTATTACATAAATTAGTAGATAATATAGTAATAATAATGGTCACCGATGAACTTACTGGAATTAAATTAAGAACTAATTTATCATTCAAAAATGGACCTACATGTTTTTATCTATTATATAAATAAAGTAATAACTTCAAAATAAACAAAGTTAAATAAACTATAAATTAATGAATTATTTATTGAGTTTTCAATTGTAAATACAATTGTCATCAGAATTCTGATGACATATCAAATACATATAACATATCAAAAGTTACTAATCTTATATTTATCTATTATAATAATAATAAAAAATAAAAATATTTTATCAGTTATATATTATATCCTAGATAATTTGCAGTTATCCTGTGCACGAAAATGCTTCGAATATGTTGTTTTAAGCCAGTACCTTCTACTTTTTCTTTCAACTGCCGCACACTCTCCACTTGGTACCTACATAGGTAATTAAATTGACTGAAGCCAAGATGACTTAGTAAGGAACAACTATGGTACTTACTTTTTCATTGCCAACCTCATATTATATTCTTATAAAAAATGTAGAAAGAGTATTTTTAATATACAATTTCACACATCATGCTTCCACAGTATGAACGAGCACTGTAGACATCTTATAAGAATATTAGACAACCAAGAATACAGTTCTGTATACTCTGTTGATAAACAATATGAAAAAGACACAATACTTACCTGAGAAATGCCGCACCTGGAAAAGGTAATCGAAGACACCGCTATCTTTGGCTTTCGAGGTGGGTCGAAGCCAGTAACCGACAGGTGCGGCAGTGCATTCTAAATAAAGTTTATTATTTTACAGTATCATTATTAATACTTACTACCTGTGGTAATTTAAGGAATAGTATTAATTTGTTATGTTCAAAGTGCGCAAATTAAGTACCTAACGACGTTGTCTTCCTTTATGAAAATAAGGTGTTAAAAGTTAAGTGACTTTCAATATGTGCACGTAAAACATAAATAGTTCCCACTAAAATAAAATATATGGATGCAGGATAAAATAAAGACATCTTCTATGTATACAGCAAAAATTTGTGAGTACTTTTTACTTTGAAATGTACGAAGTAGATATACCTAGTAGTAATATACTCAGTTGTACGGGTGTACTACTTAATTCACGTTTAACTTTTTTGAAAGGGTCAAGTTACTTTGAGAGTAATACTTTATTATTCAGAGAATATTATGAACTAGAGGTATGATATAAGGATAAGGTAAGGATTGTCATGAAGATCCATATTTTTCGAGTTTCACACGATACAACATAACAAATATTTAAAAAAGAGTTTTATGCAAGAATCTTGTGAAAGTTGTTTCACGTAGGCTAAACTACATTTTACCATGAAGTGAGCAATATGATTTAAACAATATTATTACTTACAATATCATTTTTAAATTATTCAAAATTTATAAAACTTTTTCTTAGATTTCTTTAATAATAACATGGTTTCAGCAAGTACAAAACTCGATCTGCGTATTTAGCAGCTATCTACTATAATATTGCTCTTAACTAATAAGATTTTAATGAGGTATACTCCAACTTATCCTACTTATAATACGGATGCTTGTTTGTATGTTTGTGTGTTAATTTTAATAGTAATTTATTAAAAATTTTATAAGATTGCTCTAAGAGGCATAAATTTCTTCCTTTGCATTTTTATTGTTAAAATTTACAAAAAAAAAACAATTATCCATCAATGAATTGTCAATTAAACTTGTTATAAAAACAGAAAGATACAGCGCTCAGCGATAAAAACAAACTTTTAACTTTTACAATACACGTTGCAAGAATTCTTACCAGCGCCAATCAGCGGCGTCGAAGTGACTGTCACTTTATTTTGAGTTAGTAACATAACCAAATTCTGTTTTGATTTGGTAATAAATACTTTCAATGTGTTGAAGGATATCGGGATTGTGGATCGCCAATAAAAACTAATTATCTGTTTGTCGACGTTTCGGTTAATTATTGAACCATATTCATGACTTCCAGATAGAGATTGGGAATGTTTTTAGCGAAAGATACACAGTGAAAGCAAAATTGTCCATCAGGTGGGTCGTTAACCAAGTCAATATTTTGAAAAAATCATCAAATGGTTGTAAAAACATATAAATTACAAAGTTAAACGGTAACGAAAGAACAACCATGTCAAAATTAAAAACCAATTTGGTTTTAAACAACAACCATGTCAACTCAAATTGGTTTTTAAAACCAAATTGGTTTTTGTTAATGCCTTAGGTTAATGCAGATTAAGTTTGGCCGACCCAAACTTACACCACTGATGCTCGTTTGTACAGCAATGTTTAAAAATTTCGTATTGATATTGAGTAATGCTAAAAAATATATTATAATACATTGGAGCAACCGATTGCACGCAGAAAACATGATATTCAATAAACAAGTTCAAGATTAATCTTTTTGTGAAAGTGCCTGTTTTATTTCCATGCATGCACTGTTGCTGTGCTCAACATACTTCTGTTTTACTTTTAATCCCTCCCTTATCGGCAGTAAAGTTCTACGTTTGATAAAAATAGCAATCGATAAAAATAGCACGTTTTATTCAGGGAAAAATTTCAAAATATTAGTTTAAAATTGGGCCGATGTTATGTGTAAAATGGGGCAACTTTGGCCCACATATTAGAAATAATAAAATTTTAAACAAAAACTTTAACTTCTACTTTGCAATGTTGTAAATAATAAATTATGTTTTTCTAAAAAGACTTTCTTTCGGTTTTAAGTAAATTACTAAATAAAGCATTTAATAATGATTGCCACCAATAAAATTCAATGAACGAACTTATAAATTGTGTTATGTTGTATAACTTTTACTTGTGCCAAAGTTATCTGAAATCTTGGGATAAAGTTGTTATGTACCAAAATGATGAACGGGAACTATAAAAAAAACCATTACAAAGAAATTGAATTTTAACGATGATATTCTATTTCTGTAGTAATGTAAGTATTAAAATATACACTTGCCGAAATTATAAAACTTACTAGAGTTGCCATAGAAGTAGAAGTTGACAGTTTTGCAATCATCTTACTGGAGCAGCGCTGTGGCAATGGTTAAAATATAAACTAAACTGTAAACTTTATATTGTACGTTGGCCAAAGTTACATACTATAATATAAAGGACCAATGTTGCCCTACTTTATGTACTATAGTATAACTATTAGTACCTGCTTATAGTATATTAATATGTTATTTAGTAGTACCTATAATATTATACATACATACAGTTACTCCAAAAATTATTGGAATACTCCTGTGTTAGGAATATAAATTGTACTTTTTGAAGATCTTTTTGTCATATAAAATTCGCTTTTACAGCAATATTTTTGTTCGAAATTTTTTGTTGCAAATTTAATTATTTTTATTTTTCTATTTGGTCGCACTGTTTCTGAGCTACAGGGACTTTAAAATTCCCATATAAGAGCAATGTAAAAATGTTACTAAAATATTTACCGAGACAAAATGAATTCCGAAAGATTTATAGAGGCAGTTCGAACTCTTCCTTGAGGACTTGAAAAATACTCTGCAAAAGTATAAATACTTGGCATTTAAATACAGAAATAAAATATGCTGGTGATGATCAGTCGCTGTTCCTATGCTGTGCTGATAGGTGAGTTCATAGGAACAGCAACTGATCATCACCAGCATATTTTATTTCTGTGTTTAAATGCAAGCACGTTGACGTGCCTTGCAGGTGATGTGCTGGTGATGATCAGTCGCTGTTCCTATGCTGTGCTGATAGGTGAGTTATGACCTTTTTTTTTGTGTAACCAATGAATTACTGTATACGCTTGTTATACGGTAATACATTGGTTACAAAAACCTGAGCTGTGCTGAACTGTGTTGCCTGCGTCTTCGTATACGCTTAGGCTAAAGGTCGTAAAAATGGTTGCAAGGCACGTCAAAGTGCTTGCATTTAAATACAGAAATAAAATTTGCTGGTGATGATCAGTCGCTGTGCTGATAGGTGAGTTATTTGAAGAAAGAAATTTGCCTATAGGATAATCTTCACTGTAGAAGTTGAAGATTTCGATGACTGAGTTAGAACAGTAGTTCCCAAACAGCGTGAAGACACTGTGGTTTCCCAGAGCGTCGCAGTTCACATTTTTAGAATCACTAGGTTACAACTTTGTATTTTATATTATTTAAGTTTAGCAGCAATCCGCCAAATATCCATAGACGCAAACCATAAATATTCCATACTAGACATATTCCGAAATAATTGCCAGTTAGCAACTTAACAATACCTATTCTTTTTAATAAAATATATAGAATTACCTATGTACCTAATAATTTATTTCAATGACAAAGGTTTATGAACAAAACAAAGTATTCTATAATACGCATCCAGGTTTCCCAGAAGATTGTATTCCAAGATGCAAAGTACCGAGTGAAGCGTCGGGCGTCGCAGTCAAAAACAGATTTATATAATAATGGAAGAGTTAAAAAATAATTAATAACAATAACGTGCCTGTCTTCATGAACGGATGTTATTGAAGCAAAAAAGGTATTTCAGAATAAAAATAGTAAACCTTCACTACTTCCGCTTTCACTGTGCGTGAAAGCATTCTATTTTGTACACAGTTGTAATACTATGATGATGTAAATAAAGAAAATAATACTGTTAAGTCTACTTCAAATGTCAGATACTTAGACCACTTAAATATATAATAACGGGTTCTTGGCAGAATATCAAACACAAATGGTTAAATTAAAATATAATTTTGAAAATGCTTATAATTTATCAATGATAATTTATTGAATTTGATATCTATATTGCTGTGTTCTACAGAAAATATATGCTGCCCCACGTTGGGCGCCATATAAGATGCTGTGTTATGTAATAATCATCTCAGGGTGCATCTCAACATTATATAAATTTTCTTAAATATTCCAAAATTTATAAATTTCCAATGAAATTCAATAATAAACTTTTACTTTTTAATAATTTTATCTCCAATATATGTTTTTATCGACCATTTATACATTTTTGTCGTCCATACTAAATTTTAATATTTAACCGGAAATATTTTATTTTTCCAATTATTCAAATATTTCAATAATTTTCATATAATCCAAATCACCACACTTTTAATAATTAAACAATATATATAACTATTATCTATTAATAATTTTTTTTAATGCAATTTTTATTTAAATCTAAATTATAAATCGTACTACAAATCGCCGCTGTCGTCCAACCTTATTCCCTTGGAACGACCTCATATAAAAAATTTTATCCAAAAACCTCCGATGCTGCATATTCTTATAGAAGGTGTGGGAAAAGGTAGTTTTAATTAAGTTTTAAAAGATATGCAGAACAAGTGAAAAATAAAATAAATTTTTTACAAAATTTATAAAGGTATAGTCGTACTGGAAAATACACCATTATATCTAATTTTATATATTTTCGTGTGTAAATTGTAAGAAAGCTTAAAAAGCTTAACAAAGTTTAGAAATAATACTAACAAGTATACATAATACAATAATAAAAATTTTCTAATAAACCAAACCTTATTATTTTTCTATTGCGTCTATTTCTATACATGTGAGAAACGCATCACGTTTGTCATTTAGCAATACAATATTTATGAATGCAACATTTTTAAAGCAATATATTTCAGATTGTGCTGTTAATAATAGACTCAATTATATTTTTTGGATTTTATTAGTAGTGAAACAATATAATAATATAAATATATAGTAACTTTTTATTTATATTACATTTAAAGACGAATGTTATTTGCCAAGTTAAAAACAGCACTCTTTCATTTCTTGTTGAAAATAAAAAATATTATCTGTAATAATTGCTATAACAACTGTGAAAAACTATAAACTTAAAAGATAATTTTATAATTTTTTTGTTCAATATTTGGTCCATTTTCCTTTATTCTTTATTACATCGAGTAGTCTAACTGGCATACTGTCAACCAAGATGTTAAGAATTGTATTATCAATGTCTTGCCAGGCTCATTTTATTCTTTCCATAAGTTCTGTTTTGTTTTCTATTGATAGTCGTAAACTTTTCGTGCGAGGATTCCCCATAAGTTTTCAATGGCGTTTAAGTCAGGAGATAAAGCTGGCCAAGGTAACACAGATATTCCGAACTGTTCAAACCATTTTTTTTGTTGAAGCTGCTGTATGGACAGGAGCGTTGTCCTGCTGAAAGATGACACTATTGTCTTCATAATTATAAAGGGCAAAAGGTTATTTTCAAGGAACTGTTGGTATGTTATAGCATTCATGCATCCGTTAATAAACACTATTTCAATTTTTAATCCTTTTTTAAAGACGGCCCATATCATTACTGATTCGCCACCTTGAGCTCTAGGCGACATTATTCGTTGTTCTTTCCTTAAACCATGCCAATAATAATGAAATCCATCTGGACCGTCAAGATTAAATTTTTTCTCGTCACTAAAAATTATATAGTTCCAAATATTACTGTTCTGGATATACTTTTCCGGAAATTTAAGTATTGCACTAATATGTCGTTCCTTCAAAGCTGGCTTTCTTAAACATTTGTGATATTTTATCTATTTAGAGGGGCTAGCCCACTTTCTCAACAAACTGGGATCACATTTTAAGCCAAAACTACGGGTACAGGACGTTTAAACGCAAGTACGTTTGGACGCAGGAACGTTTGAACGCCGGGACATTTGACCGCAGGGACGTTCGAACGCTAGGACGTTTGAACGCAAAGAATTTAAAATGAGATATTTATAGTGCACCTAGAAGCCGGTACTGGGAGGGGTTATGTAAACGATTAATATACGGTGTAAGATTAAACCTTTTTCTTATAATTTATAAAAAGACATTAAATATTAACTGTAACCTACCACCCGATCTACTTTCCGCGCAGATTCCACGTTTTAGTGGGGCACCCCCTCCCCCACATCTTTACGTAATTAATTAATTTATGTTTTGAACAATTTTGAATATTTTTTACCTGGATATTGAGGGATTACCAACGTTATATTGTAAAAATAAAAAAATTATATTTGATTTTTAAATTGAATTTAAAAAAATATTTTAAGAACTCACGTAAGAAATACATGGGACTCCCCCACCTAAGATTTCGGATACCCCCCTCGATCTAAACCCTTCCGTAAGTAATGGACAATCCTTAATATCATTCTTTGAATTATTAAAAAACGTTGCCTGTACGGTTGCATTACATGCTATTTCTGAATATGTCAGGGTGAGCAGAGATTAATAGAGATATAGATATGGGCTGTAAAACCTTTGTTTGTCAACCTAACCTAATTATAAAATTTCCTAAATGCTGACAATTAATGCATCTACTATTATGCTCTAAAAATACGCAATATAAAACACAAAAACACATTAATGCTTAACACCTTGACGTCCGGCAAAGTAATATAAAATCTTAGCTGTGACGCCGCAAATATTCAGGTAAATGCACAATTACAACTACGTTTAAAGAAACGGTCGTAAAATCTAAAAATATAATTTTTAGTGGTCAATTTTTAAGTGCTTCTGTTTACAAAACAATTTTTGTATTCATTTAAAATAAAAGTGACAAATTTATGACCCTAGTATCAAGTTTCAAGCTGCTTTTTACTTCTAGGTTTTAACCTTGTTTTACATATACGCGCATGTTTATGCTATTGTAAATAGTAGTATTTGACAAAATTTTGGTGGTTGAACCAATTGTGTATATCATATAATGTTTATACTTAGTAATCAATGTCATACTAATGTAAGAAAATATTTGTTATGCGTAACTATGTCGAAGAAAAGCTATAAAGTGGTATACAATACTCATATTGTTGGCACCCCAAGGGATCATTTTTAATGATCCGTGAAAACTAGAAATTAGGAATAGTTGTTCGATATTAAAATATTTAGTTTGACTCGGCAGTTTAACGTTTGCCTTTCAATAAAGCAGTTTAGAAAATGAAATTGGTCTTTTTGTTAAAAATTCATCTTACAAATCAGAAGTGGGATTAAGTTTTCCGTGTTCTTGTGTAATACTGTTAAAATGGGACGTTCACGGAAAAAACCCGCCGACAAAAGTGGTGATAAACGAAAAAGAAAACGTAGAACGTCAAGTTCCTCGAGTTCTTCAAGTTCTTCGAATTCAAGTTCGGAAAGTTCGAATAGTGAAACGGTGCGACAGAAATTGCGACGACTTAGACAATTAGAAAAATATGTTTCCAACGCACGACATTTTAACACAACGTTATCAGATGAAAATGTCATACCTCCCTTTGATCCGAAGAATGATGACTTACCTATTGAAAAATGGGTTGGTAGAGTAGATCAACTTGCTCGAAGTTATTCTTGGAGTAGTGCCCATATTGTTAAATTGGTGGCAAATAGATTAAAAGGAATGGCTAGACGTTGGTACGATACGCAGGATTATTTATGTCCGAGGTGGGAAGAAATAAAGCAGCTTTTAATCGAACAGTTTAAGAAGCCACTTCCTTTTGGGAATTTGTTATGGGAAGCTGCAAGATACGAAGCAAGGCCAGGACAAGACTTAAGCGAGTACTGTTTTAATAAATTGGAAAAATTGAGAGCCCTCAAAATTGAAATACCTCAAGAATATTTAATTGATGCTATAATATACGGTATAAAGGACGAAAACATAGAGCGATCGGCTAGATCGAGCAAATTTTTAAACACTAATGAGTTGTATTCATATCTTAGTACCATAAAAAGTATTTCTGTGAGTGATAGTTATGATAAGTATGGGTCTAAAAAGGAAGATAACTTTGAACAGTCGCAATCAACTTCCAGTTCACGTTTTTTAAAAACAAGTAGAAACACCAGTTCAACAAGTGTGAGTTGTTTTAATTGTAAAGGTCCACACTATTCGAAATATTGTCCAAAACTCAAATTTGAATGTTTTAAGTGTAAAAAATTAGGACACAAGCAAAATAATTGTCCTAACAAAAATGATAAACCTGAGATTAAGAATTGATTGAAGAAGTTACAAAGGAGTGTACAACGAGTTCTTGTATGGAGAGTGTAGTTGTGTGAATGGATTAAAATTGAGATGTCTGGTGGACACTGGAAGTGCGTGCACCATGTTGCGAAAGAAAATAATTGATGAGTTGGGTCTAAAAATTACATCTGATGGTAGCAGCCCTGTTTTGAAAAGTTTTTCGGGTGAACCAGTGATGAGTTGTGGAACAGTGAAGATTGATGTGAGAATGAATGAAGTGTTTAGTGAGTTAAGCGCCGTGGTGATGGATGACAATTGTAATACCCACGACGTATTTTTATTTTATAAAGTTAGAAAATATTTGATTATCAAGGAAGCTAGAAAATTATAAGGCAGGTGATGTGGTTCTAGTTTTGATTACAAGTGATGATAATATAAGGCACTAAGAAGTTGCTACCAAAGTATAAAGATCAGTTTAGAGTAGTTAAAGTGTTGGTCGTCGTGTGCCAGTCGAAGTAGTCAATGTTGGTAGTAGATACACCGCAATTTGTAAGTGGGTAATTGCCCAAAAGACGGAGTCCCTTTGTACTTTGCATTATTGAGGTGGTAGCCTCTGAGATTTGCGTTATTTGAGGTGGTAGCCTCTGAGATTTTTGTTATTTGAGGTGGTAGCCTCTGAGATTTGTATTATTTGAGGTGGTAGCCTCTGAGATTTGTGTTATTTGAGGTGGTAGCCTATGAAATTTGCGTTATTTGAGGTGGCAGCCTATGAGATTTGTGTTATTAGAGGTGGTAGCCTATGAGATTTGCGTTATTAGAGGTGGTAGCCTATGAGATTTGCGTTATTTGAGGTGGCAGCCTATGAGATTTTGTGTTATTAGAGGTGGTAGCCTATGAGATTTGCGTTATTAGAGGTGGTAGCCTATGAGATTTGCGTTATTTGAGGTGGTAGCCTATGAGATTTGCATTATTTGAGGTGGCAGCCTCTGAGATTTGCTTTATTTAAGGTGGTAGCCTCTGTACTTAGCATTATTTAAGGTGGTAGCCTCTGAGCTTTGCATTATTTGAGATTGTAGCCTCTAGATGTTGACGAGATTAAATTGATTATCTTTTGGCTTATAAACGTAGAATTAGTGTGCGCTAATTTAGTTACTTGTGTGTTCTTCTGTTAAATATAATATTTAAATTGCTTTATGACCTATCAATAATGTTGTAGTAGTTATAAAATTGTATGGTAGTACAATTATTACGTTTAGTTGATACTTTATAGTTGGCTTTGTTATTTTGATGTAAAGGTTTGGGTGAGGACACCCAAATTGGTAGGATAGCCGAATGTAAGAAAATATTTGTTATGCGTAACTATGTCGAAGAAAAGCTATAAAGTGGTATACAATACTCATATTGTTGGCACCCCAAGGGATCATTTTTAATGATCCGTGAAAACTAGAAATTAGGAATAGTTGTTCGATATTAAAATATTTAGTTTGACTCGGCAGTTTAACGTTTGCCTTTCAATAAAGCAGTTTAGAAAATGAAATTGGTCTTTTTGTTAAAAATTCATCTTACACTAATTAAATTTGCAATCGCTAATATTCAATTAACGGCATTTTATGTAAGAAATTGCAAAAGCCTATTATTAGGCTACCGGCAGTTAAAGCACAGTCCGCTAAAAGCCTATTATTAGGCTTCCGGACGTCAAGGTGTTAATACAATGTTTATAATATCGGAAATTTTAATTTTTTCGCGTCCAAACGTCCCTGCGTCCAAACGTCCCTACGTCCAAACGGCGGCGTTCAACCGCCCGCGATTAAACGTCCTGCTCCGCAAAACTACTTATGTCGAAGAATTTAGGAGGTCGTCCAGAACGTTTAATTTTTCCGTAATTTTCAAGTCCTAGTTTAAGAATTTTTTTACAACACTTTGTGATCTATATAAATTGCACTAGAGATTTTTTGTTGAGTTTTCCTGCATTTTTTAAGTCGATTATTCTTTCTTTTTTCTAGTTCACTTAAATGTTTACCACTAGGCATTATTATGCACAGTCAATTTAATTATAAATTTTTCAAACGTCGTTAAAACGGTGTATCAGACAAAATGAAGTTATTTAAATTTATAACACTTGCCTTACACTTCACTAACAAGTAATACAAATTGCAACTGAGTTTTTACTTTTTCACAGTAAATATTATACTCATTACTAGTGATAATATCGTCTATTTTTAGAACAAAACGAAGAGGTGCTGATTTGAAGTCGGGGAATATTTTTAATCTTCAATACAGTTGAAATGAAAAATTACTATGTCGTATAATATGTACTTATGTAGGATGTAGGTATATTGTTTAATTTCTATGAATATCCAAAATATATGTTTGAGTCTATACTTAAGGTGGCAAATTTGTATGTTATTTGGCCATAAGAATAAACATTCGTTCAATTGAAATAATACGTAATCTACAGCAATGAAAATTTTACAGGTTGTTACTCAAAGCTTTATGAAGACAATATTAGAAAAACAGCAAATAGAAATAATGATTATCTGAATAATAAAATAAATAAAGCGACGATGAATTTGACATAAATCAAATACATAAATGATCTGACGATTATAGAATTAATAATACATAATTGTTGCTGAGGTTGCAATATGTTACTAAAATAATAATTTCAATTATATATAATCTGAAATCCAAACATTTAGTGTAATTATAAACAAGAAAGACGAATGTTTATGATTTTCCATAGATGCAATGTTAATTTAATTTTAAAAAATTGTCACTAGATGGCAAATTAATCGGAAATTTTTAGATTTTATAAAATTTCCAATTGCTTTTGATAGTACTGTACCGTTGGACTGCTTAAATATAAGTAAAATTGTTGCTTCGAGTTTTTCTATTTAAACACTTCTACATATTATATTTATAATAGTAGATATTTATATTTATAATAGTTGGGCACCAAACTACACTGCGGTATGCGGCAAATGAGCCGCCTCCTTTTAATGGACTTAAAACATTGTTAGAGACATCTAATGAAAATAATTCAAAACTTTTGAAAAATTTCACACCTTAATCACGGTAGTATATTTGAAAACATATTACCACTTTTTTAAATATTGATCGTTAATATTAAATAACTATTTTCATCTATCTCAATTATTAAAATCAAATGTATATATTTTTTGGGAATTTTGACTTTGGCTAACAATAGTACATTATGCACCGAGGGAATAAAGTGATCCTTATTTGGCATGAGGGTAAAGGTTTGTTTGCACGAGGCGTAGCCGAGGGCAAAAATTACCCTCAGGCCAAAAATTCACTTTATTCCCGAGGTGCATATACTGTTTTTTGCAATTGCGGGAGGTAAAGTACTCACTTCGACAATAATTACGAAATGAGAATTAAATTGATAATAAAATCTGGTGACTTCTTTTTTGCCCGGCAGTAACTTCTTTTTTACCCGGCAGTAACTTTTTTTTTGCCCTAGGGCAAAAAAGTACCACTTTACACCCGCAAATCGGGGTCTAAAGTGAGTACTTTAGCCCCGCAATTGCAAAAAACTTTTTGTCCTTTTTGTATTATCTACGTTTCGCTCAATTTTATTGTAAAATTGATTTATTATTAATATAAAGTCAATTTATATCCACGTCATACTAAATTACTTATTGTTAATTAATTAACAGATTGTAATAATACTTAGATTCAATAAAAAAAAAAATAATAATAATAATAATAACAATATAAACAATTTTGAAATTTTTGTTAGAATTTCATCTAATAATAATTATTATACCATAAATTGTGTGATACTTTTATAATAAATGCAATTTCTCTAGATCGTGTATATATGGATGGAATAGCTATGACAAAAACAGGTTTATTACATTCATCAAAATTAAAAACAATAAATATAACAGTTAGTAATAAATGTATGACCAGTGGCGTAATACTTCTGATTTATAATATGAAATATTGATAGCCAAATTTTTTTTGAAACAATCATAAGCCAGCGAAGAAACGCCGAAACATATTATGTACTATATACAGTTTTTAATTGTTTGATGTCAGTTTACGATTGTGATTTATTGAAATATATCAATATATTATTATGTAACAGTAAAAAGTTATGACGATAAATTCTCCTAATTTCGTTAAATATGAACGCATTTTACAAATCACGGCACATAGAATAAAATAATACAAGCGAAGAAAGCCTGTTCCGGGTTTTTACAGTTAGGAGCCGTAGTTTTAATAAATCCTCGGAATCCAAGTAATTACGGCACTGCTTTCACTCGGCTTCCACTCAGGCGCGGATCCAAAGGGGGACGAAGACTTTGCGCCCCCCCTTCCCGGTGAAAATTTTTTGGATCCGCCCCTACTTCCACTTTTCTTCTTCGACTGATAATTCAGGTTAACCTTGTAGTTTAAAAGAACAGTAGAAAATACATACGTAAATAATTAAGATTGCTTTTGACAGCAACGGATTGCCGATCACATCTGATTTTTTTTTAAATTGAAATAAAATCCTATTCACCAATTATTAGAATTCATCCGTAAAAACATAATTTGTAAACTTCTGTGATATTATATTATGTTATTATGTATTTATAATATATTATTATCATGGTTTCGATCGATAGTTTAAAAGGTTTTTAAAAAAAATTCTTATTTACATCTCTTTTTTTATTAAAGCGATTCTCCATTCTTGTTTTCCAACAAAGAATACTTAACCTACTTACCAGCATTTGTATAACGGTATCAAGTTTTACGTTACCTATCCTATAAATACCTAATAATAACGAAGGTATATGCCTATCTATACCGATAAGTATATTGGTGAGCACTAAAATTAATTTCTTCAAAATTAAATTAAAAACTTTTTCTTTAAACGAAAAGACATTTAATTTAAATGAAGATTTATAGATGCAATTACTACAACAGGTATTTATCTCAAAAATATTTGGAGAATGACTATGGAGATTGAAGATTTGTGAGCCTAAACTGACAGGCTCCTATTTTTGTAGGGATGAAAAGCAAAGAAAACATTCTTTTTTTTTTAATCCAATTTTTGAATTTTAACTATGCTTCTTCAAAAAGAAGAATATTATTGTTTAAAAAATAAATTAATAAATGAAATTTTTGCAGCAATAGAGACAATAGAGCATTTATTATTTGAAACATTTGTTATTATCGATAATAATAATAATAAATTTTTCTCTAGTGTATTAGTATGTACACAGAATCAGTAAACAAAGTATCCTAATTAAGAATAAATATTTCATGATAATAGCAGGTATTCGATATTTTATATAGTAAGTATGTAATAAATATAACGTATGTGTACCTAATAGCAAACTGCCCTAAATATTTATGAATATAATTTACAATAATTATATATTACTTATATACATATATTGCATATTAGCTTAAAATTATGATAACATTTCGATATAATGTAGATATTATTATATACATAGGTATTTGATCTATTAACTAATATTTGTAATAACGTAATAGAAAATTAGTAATAATAAAGTAGGTTATAATAATGTAAGTTATTATTAGGTTTTTTGTTTACTTGCTATTAATTAATTGCTAACAATTTGCTGTCTTTTACAATATCCGTCTTGTAACGAGTTTTAAGAAGTTATGTTTTAGTATGTATGCACATTATTGATTTTAATGTCATATTTTATTGTAACCTAATTACATAGAACTGCAACTTATTAGCTACTGTTTTGTCAAATTTAACTATATTCTTCCGGAAGCAATTTTTAAAATTTTCATTGATTTTAAAAATACCAATATTAAAGGTATTAAGTGAGAACTTATTCAATTATATAACAATCATTAATTATATATCGTGGTCGTTCAAGCAGAAACCATTAAGGCATATTGACACCTTAGGATTTTTAAAAATCACCACATTTTCTTTTCGTATTAAGTAATAGTATATTATCTTAAAATTTATGTGTTAAAATTTTATATTGATACTAGGGGGGCTTTGCCTCTACCTAATAAACCCTTCTAATTACAAAACTTCTTTCCACACGACATTTTTTGTTATGTCGCTTTTACTCTGAATTTTTATTCCATTCTTTGGTCGACATCTTCACTGAAAAACAGATTAATCATATTGATGAAAAATTCATCATTTTTCAGCCGATGTAAAAAATTCATCAAATTAATGAACAAAATGCTCCACAATAAAGTTTTTTCATCAATGTCATGAATTTTTTACATAGGCTGAAAAATGATGAACGTTTCATCAATTATTTTTTTCAGTGTTGATAATGCTACATATAACTGTCCATGACTAAATGAAGGTCTGTCAATATATATATACCAATTTTATCAAAGCTCTGTCCTTGAGATTTATTTATAGTCATAGCGAATGCTAAAACTATCGGAAATTGTCGTCTATATGTAGTACAAATGGTAATCTGCTTGCAGATGTATCGCCAGTATCAAATTTAATTCGGGGGATAAATACAACATTGCCGACATGATCGCCAGTTAAAATTTTACCAGCTATGAATATGGATTACATCGTTATTATGAAAATGCGTTGCATTAAAACTTTGGATTTTAGCGTTGTACGATCCGTTGATTCCCCTGATTTGTTGATCCATCAACATCTTATCTATAAAGGTAATCGGATAATAATTGTGAATCACTACAGGGTTTTTAATGTTGGTTGTCAGATTATGAAAAAGCGTTGCATAAAAAAGTTGCATTTTAGCGTTGCATAAAAAGCCTTATCGTTATATATTATAGAGTTGATTTCGAATATTTTCGGAATAAACATTTATAATATAATTTAAATTACTCAAATTTATGATCGAGAGCATTACAACTGTCTGCAAACAATAATAAACTAAAGTGCATCTTTATTACATTTAAAAATTCAAAATCTATATGTTGTCGTGATACATCTGTGTGCAAAAGAGGGGGGGTAGCATTAATTTTAAGTTTTATTTATTTTCTGTTTAAAATTTGAGATTCCCGCGAGTTGGCGAACCTGACGCCAACTAGCGGATGATAAGAGGCTTTTTGCGCCAACATGGCGGAGTGGTCACATGTCTAATTTTGATGACAACATTTTGAATTGATTATAATAATTGAGAATGAAAACGAGATTTTTAATGATAAATGGAATGGGTCTGGTTTTTTTAAGTTAATAAATATCAATTTTTTTTGAACTTGTTGTGTTTAAAAAGAAGATTAAAAAACAAAAGAAGATTGTAGATAATAATTGGAAAGAAGAAGAAAAATTATAATTGGACGATATAATTACATGGTTAAAATTTGTAATATTTTAAAAATTATAATAATTATTGAAGGAAAAGTAAAATTTTTACGATACCGCGACAGATGGGTATAGTTATCATTTATTTTGTTTCCCAGGTTAAAAATGTATTTAAAACAAAGTTGATCTACTCAAGAAATTTAATTTAAAAAGAATAATTTTGGACCATAATAATTTTTTATAAAAATCCAAAAACTTATTTATACAAATTCCTGCTTCCCTAATTATTTTAGAGAAAAAATGAAAGACACAAAAACAATGCATAAATATAAACTACGTATGATAAAAGCATTAGATTTCATCTAACCTTTACTTATAGGGTTAAAAAATACTTCTACAGTTTTTAAAATTTTCATTTATAAGCCTGGCCATGTAAGTTTCCAAGGTAATTATTTTAAAATTATATTGAATTTATTTCATGCCAATCTGAAAAATGAAAATTTTAACAATTCTAAAAGAATTTTATAATAATTAAAAATTAAACTGTGAACAGGTTAATAAAACGAATTTAATGACCTACTACATAAGAAAGCTTTTCTCATGCAGTGGTCCATTCCAAATGGTAATAGTTATAAAATCGGTTACCATGTAATTTTTTATAAATAAAAATATAATGTTATAATGTTTGAAAAAGAGTACGCGAGAGGGGGGTTAGTTAGGGTTAGGGGGGGGGGGACCTTCTAGTCTAAAATGTCCTTTGTACACCTGTAATTTTTAATTAGTAGAAAATGCAAAGTCTGCAGGTGTACAATTGTTTTCTTCAAGCAATGAAAGGTGATTTTTTTTTATTGATTGATTTTTTTTTGATTGATTTTTATTGATTTTTGATTTACTGATAAGTAAAGTAAGGTACAAGTTAAAAAAAGTTCAGTATTTGTGTTTTAATAGCTTCAAATTAATCAGTATCTGACATACAATGAATACACACATAATCGTCATTACTGCAGCAAGAAACATGTGCCCACTTTTTACAGCTAGCGCACCGAATCCAATCAGCATTTCTTGAGGTAGAAAATGGCATCAAACATATTACGCAGAGCTCATCATCCTCTTCTGACTCTTCAGATGGTAACTCTGGAATTCTGGAATGTTTTTTGGTTTAAATTTTTTATTTAGTTTTTTTTATAGGCATTAGTTTAAATTTTTAGAAAGTTACAAATGCAAACAAAACAGTAGATAATATATAGGTTTTAAAATGCTATAAATGGTTTGAGAAAATCACTTACCGTTTCACGGTAATACGCTTCAGAGTGAAAACAAACGTTTGATACATTCGCCCGCAAAAAATAATTTTTCGTTATTATAGGGAACTAAATGATTACAAAAGTTTTATATTTTATCCATTGATGACATATGAATAGGGGAATATTCAATTGTAATTATGGTGTACCAACACACATGCGAATAAAGTTATTGGCCTTGTAACAACTAGCCCCTGTAACAAGTAACCCCCTTCTCCCCTACTAAGTTAGTACTTGAAAGCTTACTATTGAATCCTTTTTAATTCGTTTTATTAACCTGTTCACCGTTTAATTTTTAATTATTATATATTTTCACAGGTTACGATATTTAATCTATTATTAAAAAAATTTTAGACCCTTTAAGTAGACTAGATGAAATTTGAAGATTGTTAAAATGTTCGGCTATTCGATTCAGCACCCGTATACGTGTAAAAATTTAAATTTTTTATATGCATGGGTAGCACCCGGCTGCAAATATGCATTACTGTATCAGTAATGGCGTTTTAGTGACCCCAAGCACAAGATCCCAATAAAATAAATCATATTGCGCATATAATGGAGTATCCATCAATATAACCACCATAAAAAGTGGGTATTTGGTTAATATTTGCGTTGTTGCTTAGGCTAAGGAGGGGATTTGAACCCCCCAATCCCCCTCTTATATACGCCCGTGGTTATGACAATCAGACCCAATTGCTCTAATTTCTGTGAGAAATCTGATGCACTCCGCATTAAGTTCTCTGGGCGATCTGTCTGAAGCTGCAAAAGAGGCTCAGCTGTCGTACCGCGATTTCCTTGAAATGTTAACTGTAGCTATAAAACTATATTATCTGGAGAAGTACGTATAGGGATTTTCTGAATTAACTGTTGAATTAACAATTGAAATGTTATTTTCAATCCATAGAAAATATCAAAAATTCAGGCTTTATACAATGAAAATTTTTGGTCGCGCAGAAAATGGTGTTTACGGGCTCTTACTCTATAATGTAGTTTATATTTCTTCATTATTTTTGTCTTTCATTTTTTCTCTAAAATAATTAGGGAAGTAGAAATTTGCATAAATAAGTTTTTACATGTTAATTTCCTCCACTGAAAAAATAATTGATGAAACGTTCATCATTTTTCAGCTTATGAAAAGAATTCATCCTATTGATGAAAAACTCATAGCATTGATGAAAAAATCTTTATTGTGATGAATTTTGATGAAATTATGAATATTTCATAAATACACGACTGTTCATCCCAGGACAATTAATCCGCAATAATTGATCCGCGCGACAATCGATTCGCCGATAATTGATCCACGGACGAATCATCCAATGATAAGGTATTTTAAAATTTTGTGGTCAAGTAAATGATTTATTAGTTAACTAGTGATTTAATGGTAAATGCATAAATTTTACGTTAAAATTTAATGGAAATGTAGATAAACTTATGATTGTCATCCAGGTGTTATACTCGGAACCACTAGTTGTGTTCCTTTTAACGATTTTTAGAAATTTTATTAAGTTGTTATTGAAATTGTTATTGTGAAACAGCGTGGCGGTGTAATATTACTTTATCAAGGTTGGCGCTGTATAGGAGGTTGTAAGTTATGAGGTTAATTATTGTATATCGGCAATTTTATTAGAACAAATGCCGTTTCGATAATCTGTCGCGTCGATCAAAAGTCGTTTGGATCAATCGTCCACGGATCAATTGTTGCGCGGATCAATTGTCGCGGATCAAATATGAAAAATCAGTGTATGTTCAGCCAACGAGCTAACTCGTTCAGCACCCGGTATAGTATTTGATATAATGTTATAATCACTGGTTATAACTCGCATTCCCAGTTTTAAAGTTTTCAATTAATATATGAAAAATGCGCAAGAATAACGATCAGGGTCACAAAAATCAAGTTTTACATAAATTCAATTTTAAGATTTACAAACACACACATTATTACCAACATAAGTATTCGCTTTTACGTTGTACCGTTGAAACTTTTTTTAATTTTTTTTTTCTACTAAATGATAGATTTGGTTTCAAGCTAAAAGATGACCGCAACAGTTTTTTTTGAGAAAAATTGACCCTGATTGTTATTCCTGTGCATTCTTCATGTCTAATTATTGTATGTTATTGTATAAAATAATATTATTAATTATACTTAAGAATATAATTACAATATTGCTGTGTAGTTTGGTGTAAAAGCGACTTTATTTTGATTTTAATAATTTTGTAAAATGCGCCAGGCCAAGGAAATAGATTTTGATATAGATATACGGGTGACCGATCGATTTTTGAACATAGGGAATTTACATAGGAAATTGATTTTTTCTAAATTTCTGCTTCCCATTATAACAGATAAGAATAAAAAGTATATCAAATTAAGGGGGGAAATAGGTGTAGGACGGCATATTTAGGGTAATTTTCATGATTTTATTTAACATATATAAGGAAAATTGTTGGCAAATTACACGTAGGGTGGGTTGCATATAGAGGTTAACATACATTGTGAAATAATTAGAATTTTCAAGCTGCACGTTGGGTTGCATAATAACTGTCAACTATTAATAATTTATTATTAATGAACCAGGGAAACGTGGGAAAAACTAGAGAAAGGGCAAATAGTGACGGTCGGATAACAAATTACTTTGGGCTGAAAAGGCAGGCGAACAGGGAGGAAGGAGTTGAAGAACAACAAAACATTTTGCATTTGAGAAAGAAGGCTGCGAAAACAACAACCGCAGGAGGAGAAAGAGTTGACACTACAGAAATGGGAACGATTGAGATAATAAAGGCCATCGAGGGTATGAGAGAGGAGATGAGAGCAGGATTTAAGAACAACGGGGAAGAGATAATAAAGATGAAAGAGGAAATGAGAGGAATACAGGAAGAGATGGGGAGGAAAGAGCTAGCCTGGGACAAAGAAAAAAAGGAATTAACCCAGAGAATAGAAGCTATGGAGAAGGCTATGGAAAACCAGGAAAAGTCAAAAAGAAGGAACAACATAGTGATAAGAGGAATGAGAACGAACAAAGAGGGTGATCTGATGGAAAATCTAGACACGCTATTGAGAGATAAACTGGGGGTAGATGTGAAACTGGCAGAAACATTTGAGATAGGAAAAAACGAAGAAAGAAAGGTAGTAGTGGCGAAGGTTCAAAGCTGGGAAGAAAAGATGAAAATTATGAAGAACAAGAATAAGCTGAAAGGAAGTAGGATTTACATCGATAATGATATGACGGTGAAGGAGTTGCAGATCCAAAGTAAGATAAGACAACTGGCAAAGGAACAAATCGAGAAAGGAAATAGGGCCAGAACGGGATACCAAAAGCTCACGGTAAACGGCAGAACTTTTCAATGGAGGGACTTGGAGAAGGAAAGCAATGATGGCCAATTGAGTTTGCAAGAGGAATTTAAAGCAAAGGGGATTTCAAAAAACTAGTCGAAACAAAAGCGGACCGTCACATTATGTCGACCCATGCAACGAAAACGGATGTGGAGAAAGGAAGAACCGAGATGAATATTATTGAACACATAAAGAAGCCAAAGATAAAACGAGAAAAGAAAGATAATATGAGGATTGGCACGTGGAACGTGAGAACACTGCTAAAACCTGGAAAGATGAGTGAAGTAGCAAGAGAATTGAAAAGATACTCTGTCGCGGTGGCGGCAGTGCAGGAGGTTAGATGGGGGGGAGAAGGTGAAGTAGCAAAGAAGGAATATACGTTTTTTTACTCGGGAGAAAAGGCCCAGGGGAGGAATGGCACAGGTTTTTTTGTGTCGAGGGAGGTAGTAGATAATGTCATGTCCTTTAAACCAATTAGTGGAAGAATTTCATACTTGAGACTAAGAGCAAAAACAAATTTGTCCATTTTGAATGCATACGCACCAACAGAAGAAAGTGAGAATACCGACAAAGACAAATTTTATGAAGAATTGGAAGCGATGTGTGATTGGATACCTAAGCAAGATATAATGATTGTGATGGGAGACTTCAATGCACAGATTGGACGAGAGAGTTACGTATGCGCTGTAGGAGGAAGACATACGGTGCATGAAAAATCAAACGATAATGGAAATAGACTGTGCGATCTGGCAGAAGCGACAGGCATGGTAATAAGTAGCACCAAATTTGAACACCCGAAACTACATAAAATAACATGGGTATGGCCGGGAGGAAATACTAACGTTGGAAACCAAATAGACCACGTACTGATCTCTCAAAAAAGAGAAGCAGTGATACTGGATGTAAGAACTTATAGAGGCGCGAATGCGGACACAGACCATTACTTGGTGATAGCAAAAATTAAACAAAATGTACCGAAGTGCAAGATGTGCAACTCAGGGTCAAGAAGAATAGCAGTGGAAGAGCTGGAAAAGACCAAAACAAGGAGACAATACGAAAATAGAGTAGAGAGAGAGATGACAAGGAAAGAAAAGTGCGATGATATGGAAAGCGAATGGAGGAATATAGCGGAGGGAATCATGTGCGGTGCAAAAGAAGAGATAGGTTATAGAAAAAAGCAACGACAGAAAGAATGGTTTGACGACGAATGCGAAGCAGCAGGTAACAATAAAAATAACGCAAGAGAAAAATGGTTGAGAACTGGGAGGCAGGAAGACAAAAACAACTATAAAAATAGGTTGAGAGAAGCTACTAAACTTTACAGACGGAAAAAGAATGACTGGATGGAAAAGCAGATGGAAGAAATAGAGAGAAATAACAATATTAACAGATCCAGGATTTTCTATCAAAAGCTGAAAAATCAAAAAAGTACATGTAACATCAGAGCAAGAGGAATGAAAAACGAACAGGGTTTGATAGAATACGACGAAAAAGATATCGAACAGATATGGATGAGACATTTCCAAAGGTTGTGGAACAGTGAGATTGAAGAGAACATCGAGTATGAAGAGAATATACAAGATGATGTAGAAAACATAGTAAGCACCCCAACCAACACTGAGATCATAGTGACAATTGACAGAATGAAAAACGGTAAAGCGCCGGGAGTGGATGGCATTGAGATGGAGCTCATGAAATATGGAGGAGCGGCGGTAAAAGAGAGGTTGTGCGAGTTGATCAGAAGAGTGTGGGAGGAAGAAAGAATGCCAGAAGAATGGAGCGAAGGGGAAATAGTAGTAATAAAAAAGAAGGGAAATTCAGAGGAATGTGCGAACTATAGAGGCATCACGTTACTGAGCTCAGCGTATAAGGTGTTGACAGCACTGATACACAGCAGATTGATTACACACACGAGAGAATACATGAGTGAATGTCAATATGGCTTTGTCAAGGGAAGATCTACAGTTGATGCGATTCATGTGCTGAAACAAACAATAGAAAAATGCCGCGAACATGACATTGACCTGCACCTGCTGTTTTTAGATTTTAAACAGGCTTTCGACAGAGTAAGAAGAACGGAGCTGTACAAGATACTAAGTGAAACGACGCCAGAGAAACTGCAAAGACTAATTAAAATGACAATGAAGAACTCTAAAGCGAGCGTAAGAATACCAACGGGTAGAACAGCAACTTTCCAAATAAACGGTGGCGTGAGGCAGGGGGATGCCTTGTCGGCGACGTTATTCAATCTAGTGATAAATAAGATAATTAGAGAACTCAGATGCGAGGGGCTGATAACACGTAAGGAAATAGAAATAATCGCGTACGCTGACGATATCGTGATAGTATCGAGATCAAGAAAGAAGATGGTAGAGACGTTTAGAGAGATGGTAAGAGAAGCTGAAAAGGTGGGGTTGAATGTGAACGCCAGCAAGACGAAATACATGAAGTGTAATAGAAACGAGGCGCAAACGAGAAGAAATTTGGAGGTGGACGGTTTCGAGTTTGAAGAGGTGGAGTCATTCTGCTACCTGGGTGTGATGATAGATAGAACGGGAAAGAGAAACGAAGAATTGGAAAGAAGAATCAAGGCGGGAAACAGGGTTTACTACGCAAACAAGAAAATACTAGCGAGTAGCCAACTAACAATGAGAACGAAACTGAAGATTTACAGAACATTAATCAGACCGACGGTCACCTACGCCGCGGAGACACTGTGTATGTCCGAAGTGGATGAAGAGAGGCTAAGAATATTCGAACGTAAGGTGTTAAGAGCGATACTGGGACCCGTAAGTGAGGCAAATGGTGAACAAAGACAGCGGATGAATTATGAAATACGGGAGGCTATGAATGGAGAGGACATAGTGAAGTTCGTGAAGTCACAGAGAATTGGTTGGTTGGGGCATGTAATGAGGAAGAGTAACACATCGGCCATAAAGGAAATAACACTGTGGAAACCAAGTGAGACTAGGGCGAGGGGCAGACCGAGAGTGAGATGGTGGGAGCAGGTGATGCGGAATCTTGGAACCATGGGAGTGAGAGGATGGAGCGAGAAAGTCAACGATAGAGAGAGATGGAGGAATATTGTGGAAGCAGCCAAAAGACACACAGGACTGTGAGAGGTGGAGGGAGCGAAGAAAGGAATACGGTTCAAGACAATATTTATGTATACTGTAAAATGGGGATTGATCCACCCCAGTAAACGGATCTGTAAAATCTCAGCAAGAGATAGTAATATTCTGCAAGAATGTAATGCTAAAATAAAATAAAATAAATAATATATTTTATTGAGATTTTACTAAAAAAATCCCGTAGATATTAGCTGTTGCTGCACATTGTAAGTCGCAGTTTGTGTACACCCTGTAAGTAACAATTTTTATCTGATATAAATTTTTCAAAATAATTTACTTTTTTTTAAGTCTCTTCTATTTGAACTAAAATTATTACAAAAAAAACGAAAATTTCTAGTTTTTTTTCAGGATGTGAAAATTTTTGACCGTTTTTTTTGTTCGTTTTTTTGCAATAAAATCATAGTAAAAATAAAGATATTGTTTATGATTGAAGTTCAAATAGAGCATATTTATATAAAAAAAATGTGTGCTAAATTTGATAAGAATTGATCGAAAACAGTGCGAGCTAGAGTGTACACAAATTTGAAAAATGTAGTTTCGAGAAAAACGCGTTTGAAAACAAGAGTGGAAGTGAAGTTAAATTTAAGGCAGTAATGAATCAATTTAAACAACTTACTACTTAATGAAGACTGATTATAAATTGTGAACGTCATCACAGTGTCACTAATACTTCTAAAAAAATTTTTCCGAGGTCTCAATTGTTAAGAGAAACAAGAGAACTTCTGCTCTCGTTATTCTTTCTCTTCAATATATCTCGAGCGCTCCGAAGGACGCTCGGTAAAATGCTTATAACTTTTAAATGGCATGCAATATTGCTTTGAAATTTTCAGGGCATATTATTGCATAGTTCTAGAATCGATTTATGAAAACAAAATTTGAATTTTTTGAAGCCTCTACACCTATTTCCCCCCTTTAAAAAATCTTTATTCCGCGTCTAAAAATATTTAACATTTGATATTTTGTTTTTTAATTGTTCAGAACTCGATAGTATTAAAATTAAGACGAATTATTTGTTATTGCTGTAATAAAGATTATTATTATTATTATTATTAAGAATTAGCGCTTTTAAAAAAAATATTAGCAGGCTTGGTCGATAAGTTACCATTTCTTAATTTTACTATCGAGTTTTCAACAATAATTAAGAAACAAAATATCAAGTGTTAAATATCTTTAGACGCGGAATAAAAATCTCTTTAATTTGATATACTCTTTATTCTTATCCGTTATAATGAGAACTTGGAATTGAGAGAAAATCAATTTCCTATGTAAATTCTCTATATGTTCAAAAATTGGACGGTCACCCGGTATATAGGTATATTCAGATAGATAGATATTTATTGGCTTTGCGATTTTGTTGAAGTGCTATAATTTTGGGTTAAAATTTAAAGATAAAATAAAAAAATATTTTGAAAATGTGGTTTTATTTCGAGGACAAAATTGTGGTATAACTCAAGTAAATTTTATTAATTGTACAAGATTATTTTAATTTTAATATTTGCAACATAGAAAATTGGAGGCGTTTAAATAAATTTTATTGAATTTAAGATTGATGATTTTTAACTTATACATTTAGAGGAAATGTCACAGCAGTCTATCCGTGCATTCCGTGAATCAGTTGTTGATAAACCCGATTATGAATACTTCTAAAATATAGACGTCATCAACTTATTCACGCAATGCACGGATATATTACTACATATATATTATAAATACATTTTTCAGTGCTTAATATTAAATTTTATTGTTGTAGGTCGATTGAATGGAGACAAGAAATCTTAAAACGTGCTTAGTGCTACTTGGAGTTTTTCAAATAACAAGTGGTTACATAGGTAAGCTATATTATATTATCTAAATAGTATTAGTTTGTTTAAGTTTTTCCAATTCAATTGATTTCTTTTTTGCGTCGATATCGAACTGCAGCATAATTACAAGATATATAGTAACAGCTGCGCATATCTACAACATTATAGACAAATATTAAAAAATAAAATCATAATCTTACTTCAAAATAATATTATTACCGAGTGCAATAATGAAAAATCTACATTAAACAGTCTACACGCTGATATTTCCAGTTTGTCGTGCATTAAGTGAAGAGATGTCGATATTACCTAAAAGTATATAAAATACCTATTATAAATACTATTATAATATATAGTAAATATTATATAATAGTAATGCATTATTGTTGAATCTTTGCAATACAAATATTAATATATAGGTATTATAAAGGCATTGCATAGTGTATACACCAATAGTATAGGTATATAATATATTATTACTTATACCACTTTATATATTACATATTAAAAAGTAATTTAAAAGTTTTAAAATAATTTTAAATTGTATCTTCAACTTTTTTCTATTTACAATTTTGAAGAATTTTTCTCACATTTAATTATTAAATGATGAACGTGACAACAATAACAAGTATAATGTAATATTCCGATTTGACCATCCTATTCTTATAATTTTATACAAAAATTTATTAGGATATGTTGATTAGCTTCAAAACTTTCATTGCATATGTACAGCTTCTCCATGAAACTTACAGAAATTTTACTTCACAGGTTATATTATTTCTCCTATATAATTGTCTGGATCGTCAATGTCATATTTCCAATTTTGAACAATTATTACTTTATTTTACCTTGCATCGGTTATTTGTAATACCTATCGAAATTTTATGCAATGCTATTACAGTTTTTAATAGGAGCCTTACACCAACAGTAACGCACCAATGTGCATTTTCCCAATCAAGTATTATACCCCTTTTTTTAAATTACTATTAAGTCATCTCAATGCATCATATTATTTATTATTAAGAATTAAATTAATTTTGAAACTAAAAGATGTCTAAATTGTTTAGGTTAAAATTGAATTAAAAACTCTTCACCGGAATCTCTTGTATAGCTTGATATTTAAGTGAAATTTAAAAATGCAAAAGGCTTACCAAGTTCCGGGAATCTACTTTTTCTGGGTGTATTCGAATGCCATGCAATAGCTCCTTAGTGTAGTTTGCCTTAAAATTAAATAGCAAGTTTCAAGTTGAATTTAAATGTTTCAAAAAGTTTATTTACCTCGTAACACATTAACGTAGTATAACGCACCATACAAAATAATTGAAATGTTGCACAAATTAATAATTGTAGTGAATTGAATAGTAAATATTGACTCCCTTCATCTATATATTTACTAAAAGTAATTATATAAATAAACGAATAAGCTTCAGTGAGAAATATTAAAAAGTTTAGAGCTGTGTATGTAAGAAGTAAAAAAGAATAATATGTATTTATTGATCTTGCAACTTTTGTAAGTTTTTTGTGCTCTTCTTTAATAACATCGATTTCGTCAGCAAAAAGACTTTCGTTAACTGGATATTTTTCCATTAACATAGATTCGTCCATTTTTACTTTCAATAATTGGTTCAATATTTTAAATCTTTCACGTATTGTGGCCGTCCAGGCAAAATAACGAAGTTTTATACAAGAATTAATTTCGAAAGATATTATAAATGCAATTAATTCAAATTTTAAATATTTATCAAATGTAATTGAAATTATTATTATTAAAACTAAATATAGCTCTGTTATAAAAAGCATTAATATAGTAGAATATTTCCATTGCATATAATTTGAATTTAATAATGAATTTCTTAGTCCCAATTTTTTGAACCTATTATCAATATCCACGATACTATTTGATATAGAAATGTATTTTTTGGCATTAACTTGACATACTAGTAAAGCACAAGCCGTTGTTAAATTGTTTCCATGCACATATAGATCTCGAATAAAACTAATTATTCCTGATGCTTGTAGCGATGGGAATAAATTATAGTCTTCTAAAATGCTTAATACATACAATGATAAAACTATAATAATCAACACCAAACTTTGAAGTATCTGAATTGCGGTTCTTGAATATTCTCCATCTTTGTTGTAAATTACACACAGTGTTCCCGTTGCAATTGATAAGTAATATACAGGCTTTGTTGCAGAAAATGTATCTTCAAATAATCTCATCGTAGATTACGAAACTAAAAATTGAATAGAAATTAATGTTCTCAATTCAGTAACCCTAACTTTGTGTTGCGTTTTATTTATTTATATTGATTATGCCACATCATATTTTATCCTTACCAATTAAAATTTTCAAGCTCAAGTCTTTATAGCACAATTTTGTAATAAAAGTTTTTGTTCTTTAGTTTTATTTTTTAATAAAAAAATTTAGTTTTCTTAAACTAATATTTGTTAAACACCTTACCTTCAAAACCTGTTTGTTTTTTTATATGTAAATATAGCTATACGTGAAAATTCAATTGGGACAATAAAACAGAAACATATTTCGATAAAACAGTGCATCGATTTTTTACCAGCTGAAATTCGTATAAACATCCAACACTCGGAAAAATTAAAACTTTTAAAAAAATAAGTGAACACTAAAACAAGTGCTGCACCAATTTACGTCGAGCACATGCACCGTTAACAGAATGAGCTATTCACACAGACTATTTTGTAAAAAATCGAATCTTTAAAATCGATTATTAATAATAATTATTATATAATATCGATATTCTTACTACATTTTTGTGAATAAGTTCCAGACGAATGGGATTGCCGAATATTAAGGTTTTTCAAATTAATCTTTTTTTTTGTAAGGTTATACCTTGTCGATAGAGGATTGTTTGGCATTTTTGGCATTTTCGACGGTCATAAGCGAGTAGTCGATTGGTGCACTGTTTAAAAGTCCGTATCTTTTGTTTTATGTCTCAATATTAACCATTCTCAACCAAACCATGATTTTGACATAATTATGCTAAAAGAATTGTCCTTCTCTATAATATGTTTGACATAATATACTTCTCCATTGATTGTTTTCAGTGCTACAGAAAAGTTGACTTTCGGACTGTGTGAACCAATAATAGTTTATTTGGATAAACTGGTCTCTTATCTACTCGTAACAATGCTGTTTACACTGTAGACATACTGTTTAATGCTGTTTTGAATGCATCGATGCAAACATCTTTTCAAAAAGACAACATTTTTCATTGAAACGGGAATGTTTTCACAACTTTTTTTAGCTACTAGTTTGTTCATCGTTCATAGAGTAAATTGGTAAACACTCAGTGGCGGCTCGTGATATTTTCAAGGGGGAGGGCACAAAATTAAAAAAATAGTTTTTAAAATATTTATTTGTAATGGAAATCTATCCTTCTATTGTTTTTGGTTTTGGGATGGGAGGGCACGTGCCCCTATGCCCTTTATGACAAGCCGCCACTGTAAACACTTAGGATTTTCTTAGGATTTGTGGGGCGTGAAGCCAGTTTCTTAAACTGTTCCAGTTATATCAACAGATATAATTTGGAAATATAAATTGTAAGTTCTTATGTTTTGGAAGAAATGTTTTGATTTAGAAATAATTCCCGACATGTACGATGAAAGCGGTTCGAGAGAAGGATTTAAAGAGACTATTTTAATTTTTCCATTTGAGGAACATTTTCCATGTGGCTTGTTTTTGAACTCTCTTTCATGACAGTGAACACGTCACATCAATTTTTCCAACAATAAAATATTTAGATGAAACTGGCAATCGTAACTTAGATGATAATTAAATATTCCTAATTTTAAATCAGACTGCGTAAACGTTTGTTTTGATAAAGCATACCTCATCATTTGATGGTCTTCAAGGCGGACTTCGCACTGTTGTATTTATTCCTCACCTCTTGACTGCATTTCTTATTCTACTTTTTTCAAGTCAAACTTCATGCTGCGGTATTTTTTCCGCACCTCTTGACTCGGAATGATGCGTACTTCACGCTTTTAATTTAACAGGAGTAATTTTAACAGAAGTTAGGTGTAAGTAGTTTAAAAAATTAATAAAACAATTTTCCAGGTGATTTATTTTGTTTCCTATCTGAATGAAGCGATCATATATTAGGTATATACGGTAAATACTTAACGAAAATACTTCATTGTTAATTTAACGGTGTTACTCGTCAGAATAAATCAATAATTTTTAATTGAAACAACGTTTACCTACCTACTTGTATGTATGTAACATTTCGAAAAGTAAATACTTCTATCCTAATTTCTTAATTAGTAAGTATATGTGAATTTTAATATTTTTACAATCTCTCCATTATGATGAATCTCTTTGTGATAACAATATATTCACAAATTAGTGTTACTTTACATCGATTAAGATTTAAATGAAGTTGTTTAAACAATACA
Source organism: Cantharis lateralis (assembly GCA_963170105.1). NCBI lineage: Eukaryota > Metazoa > Arthropoda > Insecta > Coleoptera > Cantharidae > Cantharis > Cantharis lateralis. The sequence continues at coordinate 21,612,322 of OY720629.1, forward strand.
ATTGATTAAATTTCCATTGAATTTAGTTTAATTTCAGCAGGTGTACAAACAATTTTATTTTAAAATGAATTTAGAATTAAATAGTCATAGTGGTTCTCTCAATGTCTTTACGAGATCGACACAATAACTTTCTTAAAATGTAGGTTCCGTTAACTATAATAAAACACAGTATAATTTTTGTGCTGCGATGCAAATTTTGATTGTTACTGTGTGTGGTTTGAATAAATAACAATATTCAAAAATTTTAAGTTCACGATTCAATAATTCGATTTAATCAGAATTGGCAAAATACTACTTCAGCCATCAAGAAATTTACTATAAACTTGATGCAAAATTTCATTAAACCAGAATGGTCTTGGAGAGTCTTTTAGAATTAAAGAAAAAATATTCAAAATATCAGAGAAAGAATTTTAAAAGAAAATATATTTAAAAAAATATATAAAATTTCCTGAATACATCAGGCGATGTATACCCTCTGCCTTTGGTGCCCCGTGGGGTTTCCCGATTCTCTTAAATTCCTCAATGAGTAATTTTATCTCTAATTAATAAGTACTACTCAATATTTTGTTCAATAAATAATTCGATCTAAATTCGATGGAACATTAAATCGATGGATTCTGGACTCTTCTCGATTTTCCTAATTTTTTCTTAGGGTAACGCGCTTCGATCACAAGCTAACAACCTAATTAGATGAAGTTATTATCGCATGTAGTTAATGTTCAATTTTTATTTTATTTATTTAACGCGATCTTAATAAACAAGGTGAATTTTTGAATTGAAGTATAAGAAAATGATTGTGTAATGAAATAAAACATGTTTACATGGATATCCTTTTGCAAATTACAAAAAAGTGGAGATAAATGACCAAAAATAATGTTGAGTTGCAAATACGAGGGGAGTTCAATAAGTCCGGTAAAAATCAAATAGATAGAGTCACAAATTCAAAAATAAAAAGCAATTTGAGAGCTTCAGTCTGCTACTGGTCTACATATAAAATTTCAAACAATTATGTTTGAAATATTAATTTTGTTGTGAGAACGTTTTTAATAACGCAACTCGTAAATTGTTCGCAATAGTTTGTATATTAATAAAATACTATTTTTTGCGTGGAAAAACAATTGCTGAAACAAAAACAAAGTTGGATAAATATTACCCGGACTCAGTACCATCGATTAAAATGATACATAAGAGGTTTACAAAATCTCGTTGTGGTCATACCAGCACAAAAATGTTGAACGTCCAAGTACACCAAGTGAAGTCACTACTTAATAAAACATCGATAAAATCCATGACATGGTTATGGGTTATCGGTGATTGAAAGTGCGTGAGATTGCTAAAGCTATGAACAGTCAACTGGTGCAACGGTTTCAATTTTGGATGAACATTTGGACATGAGAAAGCTATCAGCAAGATAGGTGCCGCGTTCGTTAACTAATGATCAAAAAGCAAATGTGTGACAACTTCAAAGCATGATGAATTTTTACGTCGATTTATTACGGTTGATGAAACATGGATTCATCATTATACGCCAGAAACCAAGGAACAGCCTAAGCAATGGGTAGAAGCCGGTGGAAGTGCTACAAAGAAGATAAAAACAGTGCCATCAGCTGGGAAGGTTATGTCAACTGTGTTTTGAGATTCATGAGTATAATATTTATTTATTACTTGGAAAAAGGAAAAACGATAACAGAACTATAATATTATATACCATTACTGGATGGACAAAAGAAAAAAGTGCTTTTTCATCATGATAATGCACCTGCTCATTCGTCAAAAATTCCAATGGCAAAAATAGTAGAATTACGCTACAAATTACTTCTTCGTTCACCATATTCTCCAGATTTGGCACCTTATGATTATTTCCTGTTTCCAAATTTGAAAAATGGCTTGCTGGAAGAAGATTTTCAAACAAATGATGAAATAATCGTAGAAATCAATTGATATTTTAAAGAGGTTGATAAATCTTACTTTATAGACGGTATTAAAAAACTTAACATTGTTGAAATAAATGTATCTAGTCAGAAGGAGGCTATGTTGAAAAATAATAAAAAATTTGTCCAAAAAAACAATTACTTATGCTAGTTTTATTTTTACCCGACTTATTGAACTCCCCTCGTACATATCCGTAAATAAGCAAAGATTCAATTTAAAAAAATCAATATTGTTAATTGTTTTTTTGTTGTAGTTGTGACTTGTGATTGACTAAGTTATTGTCTAGTCATAAATAAATTATATTTTTCTTTTTTAATTTCTTATTTTAGACTATGATGTAATTGTAGAAACCGGTCAAAAAAGAAAAATATAATTTATTTATGACTAGACAATAGTAACTTTTTCCTATATTTAAAAAAAAATCACCTTGTTTGCAATTTATTATTGCCGGGAGAAAATCTATAATATTGAAGGGACCTACTGGAAATTTTTTTTTATTGCATGTAGAGATCGCAAAGCATCTATTATGTTTAGTAATTATATGTTTTGATTATAAATTAATCATAATTAATTTAAACAAAACTTTCATTTTGAGTTTCTGCAAAATCATAATTTTTGACTTGATCTTCAAGTTCATCGATTTTTAGAAATCTGACAATTTAACTGACAAACAGGTTAAAATGCATTAATTTTGCTTTTATTGAAACTTTCGGATGGTTCGGGTGTAATAATTCCATAAAATTAACCATTTTCGTTTCTAAAGTAATATCATCTGAATCTGAAGCAGTAAAAAACCTAATATACCTTAATTTTAATCTATTTGGCAGTGGGTCTCAAACTTTTGTCGACTCGGAACACTTTATGGCAAAAATAGTAAAATGGCGGAACACCATGTTTATTATTAACATAATTTACAAAACAAAAAACTAATTTACATTTAAATTATTTTAAATATTCTTATTATTAATTAATATCTATTATTCAAATATTCCGCGGAACACTAATTGAAATAGAAACTTCGGTTGAGAACCACTGCTATATGGAAAGGATATGAACTTATATAGAACACAATTTTCTTTGTTTTTACACATATTTCCTGTTTTTAATTTATTGTAATCGTATTATCAAAATTTAATCGGGTTACTTGTGAGTTGGTGATTTCTAATATACATTAAGAGAAGCTTCAATGTAATAATATAATGTAGATGTAAATTTTCAATTTTTAAGTAATTATACTACATTTTAAAAAATAACTTTCAATAAATTTACTTACCTTATTCCAGTTTAATTCGTCAGCGCAAGTTACGTTGGTATAACAATAATTGAAAATCAACCGACAATGCCTCATGTATGAAACGATTTTCTATACTTATGAAAAGTAAATTACTTAAATAAATTGATTATCGATTAGCTAGATGAAGCTATAAATATTAACCATAATATATTAATGTCCTATAAATTTAATTAATATTATCATAAATATTTGTATAAATTGATGTTTTTTTGTTTAGGGCCATGTGAAGTAAAAAATGAACAATCCAATATAATTTTGGATATTGAAGAGAGCAGAGGACTATGTAAGTATTAATTTATATCTACTCTCTAATTAATTAACTTTCAAATATTAACCACATTGTCACTGTTAATATTTAATACAATTCTCTAAATATAAAGTTTTAATAATAGTTTAAGTTACCTCTAGGCTCTAGGAGCTTTACAACGATATGCCATATTATTAGTTTAAATATTCAATGTACAAAAAGGTCAAAGCATCAATATTTGCGTTAATACGTATTCTTGACCTTACGCCATCAATAATATTGTCAGCATTTTGAAATATTGTATTGTAAGTATTATTAAACGTGTAAGGTGTTCGTAAGTTGAAAATAATTTTTTATGTTAATTTAATTTAATAATTAAAACTTTATATGTGGAGCATTTTCATTCACGTTACTAATACTAAAGCTCTTGAAGAAATGCCATAGGACGATAAGCATGGTGGGTCGGCCCCAAAATGATATTTTAATCAAACTTTGAGAATATGTGGGTATCGATAAATACTAAAATCTTCAAAGTTTCAGATCTCTGTTTCATTTGGTTTGCAAGAAAATAAATATTGACTCAAAATTAATTAAATTATAGAAAATTAATTTTTCTCAGGATTGGCTTGAACGATTCATTACAAAATTTAATGAGTTTTTAAGGCTCATAACAGCTCTTAAAATAAAAATTATCATCTTCATTAGAACATAGAGCAAAAATTATTTTTTCTTAAAATATTTTTTTGCAGTTCCGAAGGGTAAAGTACTCACTGTACACCCCGATTTACGGATGTAAAGTGATACTTTTTACCCTGGCCAAAAAAGAAGTTACTGCCGGGCAAAAGAAAAGTTACTGCCGGGTAAAAAAAAGTCACTGCCGGGTAAAAAAAAGTCACTGCCGGGCAAAAAAGGAGTCGCCAGATTTTATTATCAATTTAATTCTCATTTTTTACTTTTTTTAAGTTTAATTTTTCAATTACAATTTTTACATTTACTTTAGCTACCAAAAAATTCTCGCGAAGGGCCTCTTTTAAAAATTTTACCACGTGGTCAAAGATTGGGACGCGTGATTTTTTCGGCACATATTCTTCGTTTTTCCGCTTTATAAAAGCGGATAACTTGTGGAAATTGCCTATGTCAATCTTCGTTTCTAATTTACGTTCATATTCATAGAAAAAGCCTTACTGATACTTAATACTCAGCTTTAATTGACCCTTATCAACCGAGTAAATAATAATAATAATAGATTTATTTCCAACAGGTAGTACCCAAAAATAGGAAATTACAAATAATAAATAACAAATAAAAAAGTAACATAATTACAGTTGTGCTGCTGACTTCAGGTGTTCATATGTGGCGTTTCAGGTTTTGTTGGCATTGTCTAGATATATATCGCAGAGACTCGATATGCTGTTTGTATTGGTGCACATGACGTTGATGGGACTCTTCTTCGTAACGTTTGTTCTGTAATTCCTGATATAAAATATTTCATTATTACGGCGAGCAGTTCTTGTAGGCAAAAGTTGAATTTCATTCAGGATGTTGGGGCAAGTAATTTTGCTATGGGTTAATCCATGCAAAAACAACACGGATGCCACGTATCTGCGGTTGTGGAGACATTCGAAACTGAATTCTGGCCAAATCCTCGTTCAGGATACTTACGGTGGGTTTTCAGGTAGAGATACTTTAAGAAGCGGCGCTGAACCGACTCGAGAGTCGAGAAGATTCTTATGTTTGTCGTAAATAGGGTACCAGATGAGTGATCCGTATTCTAAGATACTCCTGACATATGCATAATATACTGTTTTAATGCACTGCAGATTTGCAAAATTAGTGCAGTTTCTGAAAATAAACCCGAGAGTTTTTAGAGCGTTGTTTACTGTTTTCTCAATGTGGCTTATAAAATTTAGCTGACTGTCGAATAGTATTCCTAGGTCTTTGTATTCATTACATCTAGTAACTTTCTCTCCAGCAATTTTGTATGGATAAGTAATAGTGTTTGTCTTTATTGAATATGTCATAACATTGCATTTATTGATATTCAATTTTAGTTTGTTTGCAACGCACCAGTGCTCTATCTGATTAATATTTAAGTTGCATCAAAAACAAATTCGACTCGAAATGCCTTACTTAGAACTTATCACTTGTCTATGAATCTGTGCTAGTCACGGCCTTTAAGCGTCATTTACATCCAAGTAACGTACGTAGCGGACATACAAGACATAACACATAACGTAGAAAACATAAGAAATAATTAGCCATTTACATTAACATAGAAAACATAGAAACATGAAGCATGCGCACGCATGGTTATACAATAACGGCGGTGTTGCCAAGTAAAATGTACGCATCTCATTGGTCAAACATAGAAAACATAACGTAGAAGTTGAAGTTGACCGAACTTTTTGTTATGTCTCCCATGTTTTGTACGAATGTAAACGGTGGCGTTTGAAACCATGCATTTCAACTTTCCTTACGTTATGTCTTGTATGTCCGCTACGTACGTTACTTGGATGTAAATGACGCTTTATCATCAAATACTACGACCACGTGGTTGACGACTTCAACGTTTTAGCCTTTTCGTAAAAAAAGTCAAAAACACGTTTTCAGTTTTTATTGTTTTGTTCCAAAACTACTTGAGATAGAGGTCTCGAATTTTCAGGAAGCTATATAATTGTTAATTTTTATCTTAAGAGCTGTATTAAGAGCCTTAAAAACCTACTAAATTTTAAGATCAATCTGCCAAGCCAATCGTGAGAAAAATTAATTTTCTATAATTTAGTTAATAATAACTATAATTTAGTTAAAAGTTAACTGCATGTCATTAGTTTTGCAGTTATGCTTCCACCCTAGAAAGTTAATCTGTTAAGTGTTTTATTAATTTTGCCAGCACGGTTCCCCCAGATAATTATAAATTTATTAAATTAATACACTGCCCTACTATTTAGGACTTACAGTAACAGTACTTTAATGTTATTAGTGCACCTGTTGATGCCGCTCACCGGCTAATCTACCACTTGCTGTCCGGTACTGCTAATACTGTCGCTTTCTGCTGATACTGTCTGATATTGCCTAATAATACTATTTACTACCATTACTATCTATTATGTAGTTAGGTAATACTCTTACAAATAGTAAATAATATTACAGTTTTATGTATCAGTTAGGAACGACAGTAAATAGCAGTATTAGCAAGTATTGCAAAACGTGTCTGGTTACTTTTGATTATTTTTGAAGTAATCAAACACGTTTTGATCGCGAATATTAAATTTAATTAAGTAAAATGTATCTAGTTATTTACTCAAACCTTTGGAATTTATCAACTCATTTTCTCAAACCAAAAATTAAGAAGTTCGTTGCTTGATAAGCATTACTTTACAAGATAGTTTTGCATTTACAAAACGAAATGAAACGTAGCCGAAATTGAATTGAAAACTTATGCGCGTTACAATAGATTATTATTTTTAAGTTTGAATAATGCAATTTTTTTTCTAACAATCAAAAATTCAAAAAATTATTTCAAAATTTTATAAAATCCAGAAATTTTTTATAAAATTGGTATTAAAATATTTAACTCATTATTTCTTACATTTTACCTTACCAAACAGGTTGCTATCTACCAATTTATGGTTTATCTGGTTTTCGCGATTTGGAAATTTAAATAGCATGTTTTATTTGGAGCAAATGTACCTTTTTGTGACTAGTGAAATTATTTTCTGCTAATAAAGCACATTCCATTAAGTTCTGTTTGGGCATGGTCATTTATTATTTAATATTCTGTGTATTATAACATAATTAATTATAATTTGTAACCTTTAGCTATTAACCAAGAAACAAATCCACCAGAATTACCAATTGAAGGGACACCAAATGTAGATATTTTCCTAGATTTAATATTTCCTAAAAAAGTACCAATTTTTTATCTTGATGGGAAGAAATTGCGTTTGGTAGCACCGTTAGATCGAGATAAAGAAAAACTTTCCCATATTGTATTTCAAGTACGTAGATACTTACTAATATACTAAATAATAATTAAATCTATATTTATTGTAGCTAACTTGTACCATCAAAGGAACACATAAAAAACGGACTATTCCAGTTATTGTAAGACTTACCGATATTAATGACAACGCTCCTGAATTTGTTAATACGCCATACGAAACCAGCATCTCAGAAGTAAACATTCGTAATATTCGTATATCAGTTAAAATTATTTTAATCTTATTGCAGCTTACTCCAATTGGAACAACGATTTTTCAAAATATTTTAGCCATAGATAAAGATATAGGAGTAAATGGTTTAGTTGAATATTCCATTATAGAAGGAAACATAAAGGGTGTTGGATTCGAGCAAGGAATTGGAACGGCAAGAGTAAATAGTGCCGATGGATATGGATTTTTTGCTATCAACTTACCACATCAAGGCCAAATTACCGTTAATAGAACTTTGGATTTTGAAAAAACGCAAAGATACTATGTCACTATTGTTGCATCGGTAGGTAATTAAATACCATACATTTAAGTTCTTTAGATCATAACTTTTTTTTATAAATTATAAAGAAAAATATATAATAACTACCTATTATTATTGTTAAATATTTTAGGATCGAGCTAAAAATGTCGATGAAAGGCTGACGTCTACAACAACTTTAACTGTAAATATCATAGACGATGACGATCAAAATCCAGCATTTATATATAAGGGATGTATGTTACTTGATGGAGCATGCATCAATCCGGAATATTCGACATCCGTAAGTTTCTTTTTATTAAAATTGTATTTTAGTTAAATTAAAAATAAAATCGTAGGTATCTAGTGGAGTACTTCATGGAGTTTTAAGTATATCCCCCGAAAAAATTCAAGCTGTTGATATGGATACAGTTAATGCACCTATTTTATACAGTTTTGTTAGTGGAACTCCATCTTATTTTCAAGATTATTTTAAAATTGATTCAGATACCGGTGCCATTCACCAAATAAAAGCAGTCGATACTTCTAATGCAAAACAATTTAATATCATTATTAAGGTAATTTTTTGTGCATATCGGCAAAATTAGAAACTAAATTTAATAACAATTTTAGGCACAAGAAAAATCAGAAGTTAAACGGTCAACAACTGCTAAATTAATAATTACTGTAAAACCTGTCGATTCAAATCCACCGGAAATTTTTGTTTCCGCCATGGAGGGTTTTGTAGATGAAAATTCACCTATCGGTACTGTAGTCCTCGACGAGCGTAATAAGCCTATAAAATTTACAGTTAACGATAAAGATTTTGTAAGAGTTCATTTAAGTAATATTTAAAAAAAAAACTATTATACTAATATTTTAGAGTTCTTTGGATTTAAAACCTGAATATATTTACGAATTAACAACCCCGTATTTTCAAATAAATAAAGAACATTACTTAACGGTAAATGAAAATAATTTAGATAGAGATTCGCCAAATCCAGGAAAATTCAGGTTTCAAGTAGTAGCACGCGAAAAGAATGGAAAAGCAGCTAGTTCACCAATTTCACTAACTGTACATTTAAATGATGTCAATGACAACGCTCCTGTATTACCTACTATTGCACCTATTAACATACCTTCGGTAGATGAACAACGCACAATAATGATTGTTCAAGCAACGGATAACGATCTCGGAGAAAATGCATTAATTTCTTATTCCATTTATCACGTTTCAAATAATGGAAACGATAAGTTTTTTATTAATTCCAAAACTGGAACGTTGCAAAGTGTAAAAAAACTGAATACTGGAGAACAATACAGCCTTACTGTGAGAGCTACAGATAAAGGTGGTTTATACAGTCAAGTGATCATTGAAGTTACAGTTACTCCAGGTCCAAATACAAAGTCCCCTATTTTTGAACAAACTATTTATGATATCGAAGTTAGCGAAGGCGCTACTATTAACTCAACAGTTGCAACCGTTGCGGTAATTTATTTCATATTTTCTTATTTTAAACGATATTAATTATAGCAATATTCCAAAATAGGCTATCGATCCAGAAAACGATCCTGTAACGTATTCCATTATTTCTGGAAACGATTTAAGACAATTCGCCGTTGGTTCAACGTCAGGAATAATAACTGTTATACGAAAATTAGATAGAGAAGATCTAACACGTTATCAATTAGTAAATTAACTGTTGGATTTTATTCAAATAATTCTATTAACTTATATATGTTATAGATTATAAAAGCAGAAGACAATGGTAGATTATTCAGTACGGCTACTGTAAACATCAAAGTAACAGATATTAACGATAAAAATCCAGAATTTATTGGAGATCCATACTCTTTTATTATTAAAGAAGGTATTAATAAGACGACTGTAGGATTTGTGCGGGCTGTTGATGCAGACGAAGGTGTGAACTCTATTGTTACTTACTCTATTCCATCATCATTGCCATTCCAAATCGATAAAGAAAGTGGCGAAATTGTCACGACACGAGCTTTAGATTACGAAATGCAACGAGTAGGTTTATTATTAATATACTTATGTACAAATAATAAATTAACCAATTAAATCTATTTTATTTTAGAATTATCAATTCGTTGTCACTGCAATGGATAGTGCACAAGATCCTAGAATTGCAACTGCTACTGTTACCGTTATTGTTACCGACGTAGAAGACGAGCTACCTATTTTCAAACAATCAATTTACGAAGCCACTATTCCTGAAAATATGGCCGATCACTTTGTTACAGAAGTGTTGGTGCGTAAACAAAGTTTTTTGCTATTTAATATAATACTCATATAACTATTCTAACTAGTTGTTAGTCTTGATATTATTTTTTTATGTTAATTTGCAGGCAGACGACCCAGATACAATAAAGAAAATTACATACGTTATACAACAAGGTCCAACTGACTTATTCAGGATTGACGAAAAAACAGGGGCAATATTCACAAGTAGAGGATTGGATTATGAGAGAGAAAGCGAACATATTTTAATCATAGGAACATTAGAAAACATGTCAAATAAAAACAGTAGTACCACGAAAGTGATAATACATGTTGAAGTAAGAACTGATTAAAATATTGTATTATATAAATTATATGGGGCATTCCACGCTAAATCGGACACCATTTTGCTTTTGCATCTCTGATTTTATCGAAATTTTTTTGTGTTTTAGTATTGGTTAAAACTTACCTAACTAGCGAGATTTTAATTTTTCAAAAATTACGTAACTTTGTTTTTAAACGCCTATAACTTTGCGAAAAATAAACCAAATTAAACTTTTTTTTCAAAATTTTTGTTTTTAAACGTACTTTTGATAAAAAATATCGAAAAAAATTTGAAAGCGATATTATTATAAGATTTTCAAGTTTTAAAGATAAATCATCAGTCTTAATCCAGTATGTGCTGATCGATTTTCTTCAAAATTTTTTGTAAAAAGCTAATGTCCATTTAACAAATTTTAAGCCTGGTCCCATATCGTGCAAATGATAAAGATCTATTTTTTTTTCGAATTTTCAATTTTCATATTTTTAGTAGCAATGATCGTCGTTCATTTTTATTTGAAAATACCACAATATATCATTAATGCATTTATTATTATTTAATTATTTTTTGGTCGATACCAGATCAAAAAATCTCATTTTTCTATTTCATCGCACCGTTTCTGAGAATAAAGTGAATTTAAAAAGACTGTAAAAATTTTAATAAAATCCCTATAAGAGCAATGTTAATTTATTAAAATTTTACCGCGTCTTTTTTAAGTCACTGTAGCTCAGAAACGGTCCGACCTATTGAGAAATGTATATAATTTTTCAAAAAGTACAATTTACATTGATGACATAGGAGAGTTCTAATAATTTCTGGAGTAACTACTGTATATCTATGGAAAACGCATTTCTTATTAAATAATATCTTTATGTAATATTTTCCTGTTATAGTCAATAATTCAATTACATGAATTTTGTTATGACGTAAACTGCTTTTAATCATAAATATATTGTTAATACTTACTATTAATAAGTATTAATAAGTTAATAAGTATTGTTTATTTATTAAGTGCTTATTTATTGTCATTTAATTAATTATTTATAAATATTTTGATTAATACCTATAATATCTACTTTGCTTATAATTTTTTATTTTAATTTATTTAATTTTAATGATATTGATAATCTAACATATTGATTATTTTAGGATCGAAATGATATTCCACCAGTATTCACAATACTACCACATCCAATTACATTAGACGATGATGTATCAATTGGAACATCTGTAACAAATTTGATTGCAACCGACTCGGATGGCACGGCTCCTGGAAATAAAGTAATTAAATGAAATGTTTACATTCTTAGTATATCTAAATGTAATTTAATTTTTGTATTGTGTAGGTGCGATATGAAATTATTGGAAGAGGTAAAGCAACTCACTATTTCCAAATAGATTCTGATTCGGGAATTCTAAAAGTAATTAATGATTTTAGAAAAGAAATTGATACAGAATATCAGGTACATTTATAATATTTTTATATTTTAATACATCAAATAATTTAAATTATTTTAAAGATTGACGTAAGAGCGTATGATTTGGGAGAGCCACAACTATCATCTGTAATAACGGTTGAAGTATATATTCAGCATGTAGCTACTGTAGCGCCAGAAGTTGGATTAAGATTTGCAGATAATTCGTATAATGTTCAAGTTTTGGAGAATTCCACAGCTGGAAATTTAATTAAAAGTTTGAGTATAGTCAATAGTCGTACTCATGGAAATAATATTCCATTAAAGTGTCACATTACATCAGGAAATCAAGCAAGTAAGTGGATATACATATATTTTAGATATTGCCTAAGTTAAATAATTAAAATAAAGATTACAATTTGGAAATGTAAAAAATTGCATTTTTGAGTAGGTAATTTAAAATTTTGCTATTTGCGAAGTACCAGAACCGTTTATATTATACTTGACAATCGCAATCGAAATTTGCATCTATGTGCTATAAATTTACTATGTATAATAAAATCACTGGTATCGGATAGTCTATAGATAAAATTATTATAATTACTATTATTATTGTAATTAACAACTGTGTTGATTAATTTTTTACCACTTAGAAATACATACATTATCGTACCCTTATGTACTAATAACGTAAACTAGTACATAACAATACTAATAGGTACCATATATTTTTAGATAAATTTAAAGTCAATGTAACAGAAGAACGCAACTGTGCGTTGTATTTAAATGGATCGTTAGATTATGAAAATGAAGAATCATATCAACTAGAAATTCAATTGATATCATTGCAAGGATTTATAAACCGGGATTTCAGTACGACTCAAGTTGCAATCAATATAATTGATGTTAATGATAATACACCTACTTTTATATATCCAAAAAATACAATATCTGGAAAATATTACGCGGCAGTTCCTCACAATACTCCTTTATCGACAACTGTAATACAAATCAAGGTATGTTTTAAAAATAAACATATTCAAAAAAATAAAGAAAGAGACATTGAATTAATTTTGAATTTATTTAAAATCATTTAAGGCCGATGACAAAGATAGTGGAAAATATGGAAAACTTAAATATAGTATTTTGGGGAACAACAGTTTTGAATATTTTACGATAGACGACTCGTCGGGAATAATTAAAACAAAAAAAAGTTTTAGTGGAATTGAATTCGACGATCTTCCGTTTAAATTAAATGTTTTGGCTAGGGATAATCCCAATGGAACCACCGAATATAATGAAATTAGCTCACTTTTAATCGTTAACTTAATAACCCAATTAAACGAATTAATTTTGGTAATTGGAGATGCACAGCCAGACACAGTGGCAACAAAATTAGATACAATTATTCAAGTAATTCAAGAGCAAACTGGACTTATTGTTGGAATTCTAAAATTAAATGCTCGCGAAATGATTAATGCCAATGGAACCTTGGAGACTGACGAATCGGCTACCGATGTTTGGTTTTATCTCATAGATCCAGAAAATGACTGCATACTACCAATAAATCATTCCATAGTTCAAAGGTAAAATTTTAATCGCAGCTAAATTTTTTTGTACCCATATACGTAACTATGTTTTAAATTACAGATCAATATTTGAAAAATCTTCTATGGATAACATTACATTTGATGTTAGTGGTCAGATACAATATACAGCGTTTAATATCCATCAGCCCTTCGTAGTGAATAAAGTAAAGACTACAACAATCGCTGCATTTACAGCAGAAATATTTCCGTATGCATTAATTGCACTAGCTGGTATAATATTTATATTTGGAATTGGTGGAATTATTTATATTTGCATATCTTGGTCGAGATATAAATCTTTTAAAGTTCAAATGCAACGTTCGTATGTGGTACCAGCAAGCCCTGCCAGATATGATACGGTTTACGTTGAGCCTAACCTCAAAGAATACGAAACTCAAGTTTTACAAATGTGTGTACCTGTTGATGATCCGGATGAATATAATGATTTACATTTAGACTTTAGCAATAAAAATCATGCGTTTAGTATAGATAACGTTAGTTATATTTCAAAGGATAATATGAAAAAGTATAGTAAGTAACAATTATTATTATTTCTTCTGAAATAAATCAAAAACATTATTTCTAGAACAACGAAGTCCAACCAGCAGTGATTCTGCAATTACAGCAAGGGCATCAAGTGTTGCTGATATTGGACTTTTAGCTAAAAATGAATCAATTTATCAACGGTAACTAATTTTTATATCTGTTTTACCTTTTCTTCTTTTTATTTACCATAGGCGGAATGAGATTGTAGTTTTTTGAGTTAGCAATATTTTTCATAACATAAATATTTCATTCTTAGATAATACTTAAATTTTAATTAAACATTTATCTACAAAATATTTTCAGATCATCGGATGATGAAGAAATGAGTACCAGTCCTACTAATGATAATGTTATGTTTAGGGAAAAAAAAGATTACTCACATATAGGATTTCCGTATGGAGATCATTCGCCAATAGAAACAACGACGGAATTGTAGATAGAATAATAAAATTGTACAGTTTATAATTTATTTCAGTGTATAATTTTAAATAAACTTTTATATTTTTAATGTTATATGCAATCTATTTTTATTATTTTATATTTTATTATTTTAAAAAATATAACAACAATCATACGATAAATCACATAAAACATAGGAACCAAAAAAAAATAGAAAATCAATTCAATATTACAAAAAGCTATTATACAAAAATTTATCATTATTCAAAAAAGAACCTCTGTGCAGGTTTGCATTACGGGAGATTCTGTTGACTTCCGTGTTCATCAGGTAGAGTCGATTGTAATATTGTAATGCTGAACAAGCCCGCGCCGTACATAGAGTCGTAAGGCGCCCTAAGCTGTTATAATTTTTTACTTTTTTATCTAAGATTATACTCCCACAACAATTAATTATCGGCAACCTGTAATAAGCTGGGGTTCGTAATTAAAATTAGAAACTGGTACCATATATGTCGCTGCCACCACGTCCGTTTTTTTGGGAACGGGATAGACGAGCCCGTTTGCTGGATATTTGGTAGTGTGGTCGTTCTAGAAGCGCAGGAATTAACCCAAACAAAGTCTCTCGTTTGTAACACAAAAAAAACAATAATAATCGTTTTGATTGATTTATTAAAATTAAAAAAAAAAAAAAATAGAATGAAAAATTACGCTGTTTACAAGATCTGAAATAAAAATAATTAATTAATAACTCAAGTAATATTATGTAGCTATATTGAATTTAATTTAATTACGAAAAGTTCATTAGTTGAGTTTTTAATTTAATTGCACACAAAGTTTATACATAGTATTTTTGTACCCTAACAAAATAAGCTCGACTCAATGTAAATTTAAATTGTTGTTAATTAAATAATCGAACAGTTTGTTCTTTAAAAATTTGTTTTTACCTTAAATATATTGTTGTTGGCACTCACGGAAAACACGGAAAAGAATTCTTTTATTTTAATATAAATACAGGAAAATTGTTTAAATTCAATTTGAATTAAGATTTAAAAGTAATGGTAAAATTAATTTACGATACAAACTCTGTTGATTTTATCTACGAATGCCTTTATAGTGCCGACACAAAGAAAAGTTTTTAAAATTTAAAAGTATTAACAAATTTTTTGAAATTAGTTCAAGTTAGGGACTACAATAAATCAATACAAAATATCTGAAGAAGGAAGTAGGCAATAAATCCTTTTAATATTTTAAAGAAGTGTTTAGAATAACACATGAAGATCTTCTGAGAAAAATTTTTAAATTTATAAATTATAATCATGGCCATGTCAATACAATTCTTATAACATTTTACAGGCCGCCTATCAATAAAATTATAATTTGTGTATATTTTCAAGTTTTTATTTCTGGAATATCAGCCCATTTGAGTAGCAGCCCACATGGCTTTGTCCACGAGCCCGCCGGCCCAATCCGGGCCTGATGCGTAAAATTACGTAGATATGCGATGGGTGGAACATATTTGTAATATATTTAATAAAAATTCTATGTAGTAGCAGGGGTGGGCAGAATTCAAATACATGTATTTGAAATGCAAAATGCAATACAAAATGTATTTCAAATACAAATTGTAAATGTATTTTGTATTTCAAATACAAATATTTTTGTATATTGTATTTTTTATTTTATTTTGTATTTTCATTATGTATTTCAGATACAAAATACATTTTAAAATTCAAAAATACATTATAAATTTATTGTTGACAGTTGGTCCAATGAAAATTTATATTGTTCACAATGTCTATGTAAAATGTCCTTTAAATGCTTTGTAATAAGATAATAAGCATATTTTTTAATAAAAGTTTAAATTCCTTGAACATTTATAAAAATCATATCTATTTATGTACTATGTACATATATCGGAATAGAATAATTTTTTCTTGACACTGTCAACTCTTTATATTTTTATTTAAAATTTATTTTCAAATTTCTCGGCAAATGTAATAAAGACAATAGAAAAGACAAAAATCTTTTTAACGAAAGTTTTACACTAACATTTAGTCACGTGTTGAATTGAATTTAGTCACAAATTCTCACGAATTGCATTTTAATTTTTATTTGCTATTTTTCAAAATGTTGCCGATTTTTAACTCGTGCTTTATACGTCGTTGTCATTTTTGTGATAACATTTAAAAACTAGATTAGCCTTTAGAAAATGGCTTTTATGTAATATTTATATATAAAAAAATATATTTAAATGTATTTTGTATTTTAAATACTGTACTCGTATTTTGTATTTGAAATATTGTACTCGTATTTTGTATTTGAAATACAGTATCTTGTATTTTGTATTTCAAATACATCAATCAATGTATTTTCTATTTTGTATATCAAATATATTTTTACATGTATTTTGCCCACCCCTGTGTAGTAGGTAGGCGACATGGTAATAGTAGTAGACCGATCGAAATAACTGATTAAAGTGGCTTATAATAAATGTAAAAAAAATTATGTTGGAGTGGCGGTGGTTCAGGATTGATTTGGGGGGTTGAAAAGGGGTGAAAAATTGTATAATTACGATTTCCAGCAAAAATTGATGTCAAAATAAAAAGTATCCAATTTAAAGGTTTCAAGAAGTTAAACTAAAGAAAGAGAAAAAATCTACCACTTTTGTAAAACTCTCTTTTTAACATAACCCCAAAATTTCTGAGAAAAATGTTTTCAAAATTAAGGAATAATAAACTGATAGATAATAAAAAAACTCAAATGTAAATTTAGCATTAATAAAATTGAGAATTAAGTTTATCACAATTTAATTACATTTAAAAATTTAAAACACTTACAAATTTTGTAAGAGGTAACTTGTATATTTATTAAATTAGAAAATTTGTATTTTTGTCACGAAAACTTTTATAATGAAATGAGGGAAAGAGAGGATAAGGAGTAAGTCTTTCCGTGGAGATAGTAGCGGTCGGCTACTTTTTACGCTACGGTTTGTTAAATTTTTATTATTATTTACTAAACATGTTACTCCTATCCATTTATATATTATAATATTTCGTTTTTTTTTGTTTTTATTGCACTTTTTAATGAAATGAAATTAAACTGAAATACACTCGTATCGCGCTATAAGCTATAGCGCTATTAGCACTACCGCGTTATTAGAACGGAGCGCGTCGCACTGTAGTAGCGCGAGTTGCTTCTCCTACACTCCCTCTACTAGACTGGAAAAGTCTGACGTCACAACATGGCCGCGACCATATGATCGGTAAAAAAGACCAATATTCCAACATTTTCTATTTTTCAACCAAAATAGCCTTTATCATCTCATTTTTTGGAAATGTAAATTATAAAAACGGTGTTTTATAAATAATTATATATAATAACTAACCGTTATTATATAAATTTGAAATTTAAAAATGTGTCACCGATAAAGAAGTTGATAGGCTGGGCGGAGCTTACGGTCGGTCGAGAGGGAGCAGTGCCTTTCCCCGCTCGGCGTTACTATAGCGCGAAGCTCAAGTCCCGACCTCGTGTTTATAGCGCGATACGAGTGTACTTACAAAATAAAAATATGCCTTAGGTTTACCCTAAGTTAATCCGTCGGTCGGTCGAAGTGACTACTTAAAAAATCTTCGGATTTTGATTTTGGAAAGTTGATTGTTTAATCGAACTAATAGAAACGTACATTTTCTTCAAGTAATGCCACACAAACTAATTTATCTTCGTTTACTTGCATCTTTCACTTTGAAACCATAATTCTATTTCGTTTAGACGTTTTTGCAACATCTCTGAGGTTAAAATTTTGATTACAACTTTCCTAAAATGCCTTCTTTGTTTCAGATTTCTGTAGTTCTTTGACAATTTCCTTGCAATTCCTGTAATTAACTCTCTTACAATTCTTAGATCGTATTATACACACAAGATTCCTGAGCGATTTATCAAATAAATTAGCAGAAAAATAACTGTTTTGTGAAAGTGGCGGTAGCAACTTTATGTGCAACACAATAAGTACCTACTATAACTAGAAAAAAATTAAAACACATCAATTATTCCAATTCTTTCTATGTATTATGAATATTATTATATAAATACAGGAGAGAGTACAACATGACAAAAAAAATTAATGTCTATATAAATAAGAAAGATTATAAAATTAAAATTGAGCAATAAAATTTTATAAAAATAGTTAATTCAATAGTTATTGTAAGTTCAAATTTAAAATAGAGATAATTTATTGTTTTTTTTTTTTCTATAGCAGATTTTAAAATTAGGTTTGTTCAAACCAAAGTAGTAAAAATAAAATAAATAAAAGTAGATAAAATTCTTTATTTATATTGAAACTCATTTTCTCAATTTGGAGAAGATAATATTAATAAGTAAAATAATGAAACAAGTCTATTTCTTCAAGTTCTTATTATTAGTAGGAAAATTCCCGCGTTTTGGGAATCTATAACATTTCCATCTTCAGTCTCAGATGTAAAATAAATTAAAAAAGATGCAACTTTACATTCTTTCAATATTTCTTCTTTTATTTTTACTGAAATAACAAAGGATGAGACTGCAAAATGAGTTTGATAAAATATTTTCAAATAATAATATAATTTGTAATTGTGCTTTCTCATATCCTTTATCTTTAATATCTGCTATAAAAAATATTGAACTTTACACACGACGATAAACTTCAATAATCGATTCACAAAAAATAACAAAATCGTGAATTAACACCTTTCTGCAAATCGATAAAATAAAATTTTATTTTTATGCTATTATGTAATTATTTTCTTATATAATAATATAAATATATACCGGGTGTTGACTCGAATAGCCGAACATAGGGAATTAACACGTAGAAACTTATTTATGCAAATTCCTGCTTCCCAAATTAATTTAGAGAAAAAATGAAAGACACAAAAAGAATGCAGAAATATAAACTACGTATGATAAAAGCATTAGATTTCATGTAATCTTTATTTATAGGGTCAAAAAATGCTTTTAAAATTGTTAAAATTTTCATTTATCAGACTAGCCATGCAAGTTTCCAAGGTAATTATTTCGAAATTAAATTGAATTAATTTCATGACCAGTCTGAAAAATGAAAATTTTAACAATTCTAAAAGAATTTTGGACCCTTTTAGTAGAAACAAGATGAAATTCGAAGATAAACGTCCAAAATTCATTTAGAATTGTTAAAATTTTCATTTGTCAGACTGGTCATGAAATAAATTCAATTTAATTTCGAAATAACTACCTTGGAAACTTACATGGCCAGTCTGATAAATGAAAATTTTAACAATTTTAAAAGCATTTTTTGACCCTATAAGTAAAGATTACATGAAATCTAATGCTTTTATCATACGTAGTTTATATTTCTGCATTCTTTTTGTGTCTTTCATTTTTTCTCTAAAATAATTTGGGAAGCAGGAATTTGCATAAATAAGTTTTTACGTGTTAATTCCCTATGTTCGGCTATTCGAGTCAACACCCGGTATATAAACAAAAAAAATTGAACAATCAAATGACTTCTAAATAAATAATAATTACATTTAAAAATATTATCTTGGTATATCCACTCAAAATGCGTAACTTTCAAAAGCTTATTTTGATATTGTGCAATAAAAAGACTATGAATAACGATAGAAAAGTGGATAGAAGCGATAGAGAAGAGGAATACAATAATTGTTTAATTGAGTGTCCCTATATAATTAATAGTAGAATCAACGACAAATATAGAAAACATTAGTATCGGTAAATATAAGTCCATTTTGTATAATAAAAAATATACAAGAACAAGAAATATTACATATTTCATCTAATTGTACAATAGCTAGGTAATTGGAGAACAGCAATGTAAGTTAAAAGTTATAGTGACTTTTATAGGGACAGTAGCGACAATAGATGTCTAATTTTTATTGGCTATAATGTTTAAGATAGAATGAAAATACATCATTAGTAAATTTTATTGATATGGAGAACAGTAAACAATTCTGTTTTCATAATTTTTATGATTTTCTGAATTTGTAACACCCTGGGCCGATTTACAGACTATTGTCACCACTATCCCTATAAAGTCACTGTTGTTGAAGTTATATAAATATTAAAACTTTATCACTTTTTATTAACTTTATATTCAATTATTAGTATTTACTAATATTATATTGTAGGTAAATGTCTTCATTATTGTATATACCTATATATATATACAGTACATAATTTCATAAGAATAAATTTGTGGAAGTTAGGTAAGCAGGAACCTACATTATACACGTCATATTACTGATGAATTCTGATTGGTGAATACCACTTTATTTCAAATTTTTTACTAATCAGAAATAGTATTTATACCAGTAAAGAGATATTAATAATTATTTGATTTTCAAATTATAATAATTATTAATTTGTTCTTGTTAATATATTTTGTCTAATTTAACAGACGAATATTTTGAAGGTAATAATTAAAGTAGAATAAATGAAGATTGTGTTGATTTAAGGAAAACATGATAAACTGGGTAAAATGATAATTGATGGAGAGAAGCGACGAGAGCTTTCGACGGCTTTATCGGGTCATGTAACTGCTCCAAAAACGATTTCTGGTTAATTTTGTGCGAGCTACTCCAAGAGATCGGTAATAGGTACAGCTTAATGTGATACGTCATTAATTAGCCCATAGCTGCAATTTTGCAAATTAATACAACTTTGTGACATTTGTTTGAGAGAAAAGTTAAAATAAAATAAATAAATAAATAAAAAACTTGTAAAAGTTACAAAAAAAAAAGATTTTATAAATAATTTCCTAGACACTTCATTGCATCTCTGCTCAGCAGCAGAGTAGAAATCGTACTGCAGCGTTGGATCGTGAGTGGCGGTCTTCGATTTCCAACAAAATTGTACTACAATTTATTTCATTCGACAAAATTGTACTGCGGCGTTGGATCGTGAGTTTCTGTTTTATATTATTTAATATTGACTACTCTTATCTACTCTTTTTCAGTACCTACATGTTTCAATCAGTAAAGGGTAGAAACATCCATTGATAAAGAAACCTTCAATTCACAGATTTTGCTTTATTTATTGAATCTTATGACTGATTTTATTTTAATTTAGTTTATTTTATAATAGATAATTTAAAAAATATGATAATCCAATGTTATTATATTGATTTATTATAATGTATGAGGTTGTTTTAACTTAATTTGACTTGTAAGTAATTATGCACATTTAAATTTGATTTAAAAATGTAACATCTCTTGACCGAGTTGCAGATTAATTTGATGATGTGCAAAACATACAAAACCGGTTACTATATAAAAATTTAAGATTCGATAAGTATTTGTTTTAGATCACATTCGTGTTGATAAATTCTCTTATTCTTTAAATAATATTAATTCAATCTAGCCAATGTAACTAACAAAGCATTATATATAAATATATATATGTATATTATCACAATCCACTACTATGCTTGCTCTCTTGTTCTATCCGTTCCTTTCCGTAATTACAAATTAAGGATATATTTTTTATTATACTATGCAATCTTGGTTGTTTTACTGTTAAAACATCTTTCAATGTGTACGAAAAACTAAGTACTACATTGGTTAGTTGATATCATTCTTCTGTTAGGTAATTAATAATTATTTTTCAAGTCCTTCATTATCAAACTTAGATATTGTTTTCAATGATAACTTTCTGAGCTGCTATTGTCGATTTTATTAGTTCAATAATATCATCAAATATCATAAAAAATTTCACTCAAAACAATTTAAACAAATAGGAGTATTAAGTAAACAAGAAAATGTTAAATAAAAACGTTAAATCAGATTTTAAAAAATTTCCAGGTTAAATTAACAACAAAATACGAATTATTTCATGGCTTAATAATTTGTATACCTATATGATAATAAAAATAAAATATTTAAAAATATATAGTATAAGAAATAAACTTTAATTTTAAAATAAAGTAGGAACTTATATAATTATCACTAATTTATATCAAAAGTTGATTATTATATTACCCAGTACAGCACACCACTTATCAACATCCAGTAAATATGTATTATATAGTATGTACAGCTTCACAAGCTTAGAAAGGAGTCAGAAAATATGCCAACTAATTTGATAAAAATTTGAATGAACCAATGAATGTCGAATTATTTCTCAAGTACATTCAATTGTAAAAGTTACAAACCATTGCTGGTGTTTACATTTGGCGAATGTTTCGTCTTATTTATATTAAAGCATAATTATTATTGTCTACAAAAAAGTGTTCTTTTTAAACATATCTTTATGGCTATATAATATAATAAATCATTTTATTTCATTTAATTAAACATATTATTTGGTAAGTACTTTTCAGGTTAGAATGAAAAACTTCTTCATATAAGTTTTTAAGAATTTTCAATTCAACTAGCGACAGCCATACGCCCTCTGAAAACCCTTCTAAACTCTGTGAAGCTGTAATAGGATATATCAACTTGCCTCGTTTACTTATAAGAGTCAGTAGGAGGTTTGTTAAATTTTGCTTTGAAATGCATTTTCAAAAATTAAGTGACATTAGAAAATGTTTTGAAATACACCTGATATAAAATGGGAAAACCAGTACATAATATCTATAATATACTTATAGCACTTTTTAGTGAATTTTTAATTTGTTTTTAATAATATATGTTTAGAACACTAATATATAGCAGTATATCTTAAAATCTGATTTAACGCGATGAAATGGTGTCCAAAATGCGATACTAAATTTGAACTTTACAATGTTACAAAATTTTTATTCGGGTACTACTAGTTTATAATTTCTAGAGAAAGGTGAAAGCAACCTAGTCATTTGTATAATCAAATAAACCAAATAAACATAAAATTAAAGAACTTATCGAATTAACAAAATTGAGGTGAAAATCAAAATTTTAAAAGAAGGCGAAACCTATGATCTATTATTATTTCAAGATACCTCCGAAAGTGAAGTTTTAATAGATAGTGATGACTTATTGGGTCATTAAGAAAAATTTGAAAATATTTAAAACTTTAAAATAATTGCTGCTGTTGGCTTTGTCATAGTAATATATTCCCAAAACAATGAGCTAAAATATTTTGTTGCTAAAGTTGACGAAAATCAGAAACATTGACTATTATGTCATATTTAAAATAGAAACATGATCTTTAAATTTCATACAGCAAAAGGATGTAAACATCATAAATGTGGATAATATCTTGATAAACTAACCTCAGCCCCTCAGCAGAATCCAAAATATTTTGAATTTTAAAATGAAATTGAGCACATACTACTCGTATAACAACTTTTTTATTGTTATATATTATTATTAAATAATATTGTAATTAATTATTGCTTTTTTTATAAAATTTTGAATAAAATAAATTCATAGGATCAATAGATTAATTCAATAGATTTAACAGGTTATTTACTAAAATATCTCCTATTATGAACCACCTGGTGTTCCACTATGTACCAATAGATGGTATATAATGGAACACACCATATTATATTATGGAATTACTGGCCATTATTCTTATACTATTTAAGCAATTGTGTTTCTCTTAAAGTAACATCTACTTAAAGTCATTTTCTATAAATACATAGGTATAATAAAAATGTAAATAGAACTAAATATTTTGTATTGCTCCTACTATGTATTTATAACAATAAACAAATTTGTCGCATTATGTACCGGTTTTCCCCTACATTAACTTATGCAATATATACATATAGGTACATATTATATTATGTATCTAGGAGAGAATTTTAATTTTCTAGAAAATAAGTACACCAGTTATTAGGGAATATTACAGAACACCAAATTTTTATTACATTAGCAAGTAAAAATCGGCAGTATTACTGTTAAATATAAACATTGTAACTGATCAACCAAATTCGATGCAGATATGAAAATTAACATAGAGGAAATAAAAATATATTTACAAAGATGATAAAGATATAGAAAATAAAGAAAATCTTTTTTATGACCTTTATAAAGTGAAAAAGGTTACATGATGTATGTATTTACTACAATTTTGTATTGCTTTAGACTTACTATAATATTTTCTAAATATATCGGCAGTGAAACGGCAAAAATGTTTAAGCGCCGTTACAATATTTACAATATTTTTACCTATGCACTGTCGACTCTAATACCACTAGGTTTTTTACAAAGGATAGTCTGAAGAATGAAATTGTGATATGGGCACAATGATTTCCTCCAAAATACGACTAACCGTTTTCGAAAAACAGGTCTAATAACGGTGATCTAATCTGATCTGAAAACCATTTCAACGGCACAATTTCACTGCAATTTTTGCAACATTAAATTTAATTGTGTAAAATTTAATTTTCGTAATATAGGTAATTTATCCTCTCGATCCAGAAATATTTTATAAAAGACAATAGGCGCATTCGGCAACGCTAAGTCTTGCTCATCGGTTTTAACAGCAGTTTAAAACTTGAACTTCAGACATAATCAATTTAACATTGTTTAAAATTTATTCTAAGCATAATTGATGTCAATAGTAGGTAAGGATTACCTTACTTGTGTTGTACTTTGAGCTTAATTATATATTAATATAAATTAATTATATTTAAGTTTTTAAATACTATTCGAAGTATATTAAGTTGCTGAGCATCTGAATATATTATTATTACAATTACTGTACAAAAATATATTATAATAATATATAACTACTATAAATATTGAATATTTATATATTTTTTAATTGCTTATATAAATAATAATTAACCATTGAAATTAATCTTAAATTAATATTTTTTTTATTGTTTATTTAACCTGTCATTTTTTAAATTGTAATTGAATGTTATCTCTTTTATAAGGTATTATTAATGTTCTAAGCATTTAATTACTTCAACAGACGTTATTATGTTCTTATGGTTCCTGCATCTTTTTAGAATTTCTGCCACGCTTAACAGAAACTAAAACACAATAAAATAAACACCAGTACACTTTGTCTGGACATAAAGCCTTAATTCATGTTACTTAAGTAACAAACTGTTGTTAAATAAAAACTTATTTGTCGTAATTATATCCCTTCTGTATATAGTTACTTATCTGATAATATTTAGAATTATATATAATTAATATAGTATAGTGGAACATCGTAATATATGATATTATGTAACAATAATACAAATAATATACCTACATTATAATACTATTATATTAAATTAAATTTAAAAATTATCGAAGTAAATAAACAATAAAAATTAATTTTTATTTTTTATTTATATTTTTTATTTAGCTTTTCAACTTTGTAAATTCAATTTAATATTAATTTCATAAGTTAGTAACTTCTATATTTTGAATATCATAGTGGAACACTGTAATATTAAAATTAATATAATGGTAACTCGAGTTAAGCACTGGATCCGCTCACAAAATATCGGTGCTATACATGTAATTTTCAAAATATTTGAATTAATTAGAGCACAATAAATTCAACTATGCTCCTTTTGAACAAGTGGTAGTATCTATTCTGGGCCAACATTTAAAATTTGTTTTATAATACTTTAATCATAATGTAAATAGTTATTGATGCAATAAACAGGTAGACGCACCGTACAACACTCATGTTCAGTTTTTGCAAAAACATGTACTAAACTCTAAACTGATTTTCAATTTTAAATAATTATTCAAAAACTACTATTTACCATATTTCGACGCTATCACATATAAAGAATTTAGCAATTCTAAAGCTCTTTTGTCTTCGCTGTCATCCTTTAAAGATGGATCTACAATTTTTTGATAAAGGTTTGATTCCGTAAACCCATCGTTATTGTAATTCGATGTATCGATACCTTCTGCGGCGTCTTCGTTTAACTCAGTATCACTATAATAGTTAAGTGTTTCTTTATTGCTGTTTGATAACTTGATATTATTATTTTTAGATGTACCACTGCCATTTTTATTACTTTGTGTGCTGCCATCATCAGTATTGCATTTCCTTATCAAAAGTAATATTAATTGACGATTAGCAGGATCTGTCTCAACTTCTTCCATTTTCTGTAGAAACTCTTTTTTCGAAACGTTGAGTTCATTCAGAAGTCGATCCAACTTTTTACTTTTGCTTGAGTTCATAAAACTTGACAGAATATTATGAACTTCAGTTGAATTCAATTCATGGTTTGCAAGCTTTTTCAATTGATATTCTAAATCCGTCTCATCGATATTAGAATATAACCCATTTTCTATTGATACTTCTTCTGAACTAGTATCTCCATTAAAATATTTAGTACTTGCTGTATCTAATTCAAAAGAATCTATTTCTGTATTTGTGGTATTGAAGTTATTATTCAGAACTTCTGGATTTACGAAAAGTGTATTTTGCCATAATTTTGCAACGTCTAAAGAAGTGGTCCAATGATCATTTGGTAGTGTCTTCTCATAATCTGTATCTGTTTCTATTTTTAAAGGGTTTTCTGTGTATTCGATATTTTTCCCTAAATCCTGGGTCGTCAACTTATTTTTTTCTTCCTGCTTAATTTTATTAAATTGCGATATAAACGATTGACTATCGGCGCTTTGAAGATTTTCTTGTTCACTAGACAACGAATTTGTATTTTCACTGTCTTTATTTGAATTTTGAAACGAATCATTCAAAGCTAAAATATAACCCCAAGTTGGAGTAGCTGGTAGTGCAGCTGGTCGTGTTGATAAATGAAGATGATCAAATTTTAAATCTGAATCTGAATAATTTAGTACTTCATCATCGTCGGCATCGTTTAAATCACCATTACCATCTGTAGAAAGAGGTTCTTTGGGCCGCACTTCGTGAAGTACCTTCTTAAAAGTATCTGGATCATCCAGATAGAACGAAAGTGCTTCTGTAAATACTCGAGCCAATTGCCTTACCGTAAGATCATCAACCAGATTTTTTGAATCTTCTTTTACTAAATCATTATCACTATTGCTGGATTCAGTAGTTAAAACAATAGTTGGTTCTGTGGTACCTAAATCTTCAACGGGTGTATTGAACAGGCTTTCGTAGTTTTGTCGAGTCATTTGAGTTAAAAATGCTTTAATTAATTTTTCATTATTTATGTGACTGGTGGATGACCCTTCTTCAAATTCATCAATTTCTTGACTAGAAAAATTTGAAGAAGCAGTCATATTATCTAATGCACTAGCAAAGTATATGGCCAACGTACGAAGCGTGTCTGGACCAACCGAAGGAGGAACAATTAAGCCAGGTCTTGGTGTATTCAAATCGGCATTATCGATATTATTATTATACTTTCTTACAACTTGCATTAAAGAATTTATCATATTATTGACATTTTCGTTAACCAATTTTGAGGTTCTGTCATAATCTGGTGTTGTAAAATAAGGTGTTGGCAAAGTTGGAACTGGATTATTATCTGCTGTCGAAAATGGACTAGAAGTAGATACTGTATATATTTGGAGGTGAGGTACTCCTGAAGGATTTGCACTTATTATTGACGAAATTGTTGTAGGATTTCTGTTAACTTGTGAAAACGAGAAGGGTTGGGGCTGAAGAATTGTAGAAGGGGATGTATACAAAATATTTGGATTATTTGAAATTGACAATGGATTAACCACGTCATCTTCTTGTTCCGAAGGTGTAACAGACGTAGAATAGATTCCATTATTAATGTTAATTTTTATAGTTTTTGTAGGTTGTGATTCCGTTACAACGTCTGCATTATCATTAAATGCAATATCGGTGCTTATATTTTGTATTCCATTGTTATTTTCGGTAATTTTAAAAGTCTGATTATTAATAACAAATCTAATGTTATCAAAATTTGATGTATTGTTAGAATTAGCAAAAGATGTAATTGTTGGCGACTCTGTAGTAATGTAAGGAACATTAGGCTTTTCATAGACATATGGTCCAGTATTTCCAAAAGTAATATTTTTCCTAGTACTCTCGATTTCAGATAAAATGCTAGTACCTCTGTCTTTTACTGTTGTAAAATTATTGCCACTAAGTTTGTGGTTTTTAGGAACATTTAAATTTTTTGGTTGAGAGTTTTTGAAGTTCATCGAAAATATATTTTCTTCATATTCTTCATTATTTGTTGGTATTCGTAAAGGTAGTGCGCTATTTGAAGTTGAATTATTAATTAAAACTATTTGAGTTTTTGGAGAATCTGCAAACATTTTTTCTTTTCGTCTTCTGACTTCGTAGGGGGGTTGCGCAGTTAATGGTATTATATTAAAACTAATGACTGGACTATCAGTTGATGGTTGTTTATATTGTGAAGTTGTAGTGCTGTGAGATTCAAATATCTTTTTACCGCTATTTTCGATAACGCCGTTATTGTTATTATTACGATTACTTGGTTTTCTATTTAAAATAAAATTAGGTGTAGGTGTAGGCGATAATGCAGAATTTAGTTCAGTTGTCGTTGGAACAGTAAATAACTTTGAAGAACTGATATAGTTTAATATTACATTTTTACTATCGCGGTTGGAATTTTTAGGCAAATTAAAAGTAGACGTTGTTGGTCCATTATTCAAATTGCGATTTTGTTGGAAATGTTGATCTTCATATTTTTGAAAGTATTTTGACGTCGTTGACTGCGTTGGTTGACTAGAAAATGCTGGAATTGTATACTGCTGAAAGTTAAAATACCGTTCAGTAGTAAATTTTTCGGTTTGTGTAGTTACCGGTATAGTCGTTAGCACTTGAGATGTTGTAGAAAAGCCATAGAATGGTTTATCGGGAAATTTGTTGTATGGTTTGTCAACGTAATATCGGAGATCTTTAATTTCCGAGTACGTTTGTCTGTGATTAGGATAAAAAGTTGTAGTCTTCTGATGTACGTTATCTATATTGTTTCGATAATTTTTAACAAATGAAGCAGTCTCCTGTACTTCTTGAGATTCCCCTAAAACAGAAATAACCCATATTATACAAGTTTGTGTCATTCTTAAAACTTATTGTTAGTAATTATTAAAGATTCTTGTTTTATGTATTTATATAAGTAAAATTAAATTACTAGTAGTACTAATAATAACATCATATAAAAATAAATTACCCTTGCTAACAAAGTAGTGTACTAGTAGATAGTAGTTGTATGTAACCTACTATGATGTATGTACATATATGTATAAGGTATATGAAAATGAAAACACTGTTTGATGTTGTCTTTAGTGTAAATGTAAATTTTTTTACAGTGAAATTTTACAATATCTCACAAATTGACTAGGTTTACTCCATTGGTTTTAACATGTTCCACTGGTTCAAAATTGTAGGTCGTGTTTTCCTCTGCAACTACTTCAATATTAGTTATTATTTTTTTGTCCGACATGTCTCCAATTTAAATAAGCGACATGTCCGCTCAAGATGAAACATTTTGGCGCAACTGTATCCATAGGCGCCGGATAGGGGGGGCAAAGCAGGGCGCTTGCCCCCCTTAGAAAATTAAATTTTTTGTTTTTACCTAGCTAGCGCTCGTAAAATATTAAGAATTTTCCTTTAAAGTCATAAAGCCTAACAAAAATGAATACTTTGCCCCCCCTCTATATTTAACTTTTCCCCCCTCTATATTTAACTCTTACGGCGCCACTGACTGTATCGGCACAGAAACACTTCGATGTACAGGTGCTCCGGCACCAGAAATGAACATATTACATCTTCTATGCTCCTAAATTCTGGTTAATCTGATTATCTACTTGAGGAAGTCACTCAGATCGGGACAATAGAAAAAAATTATTTAAGTTGAATTTGAAATAAAAGTTTTACCTACCCTACATTATATTTATAGGTGTAATCTAGCTTACTTTTTAAAAAATAATTATTTTTAAGACTATAAACTCATAAAGCAATAAATTAAGACGGATATACTTGGCTACATTATTGCTTGCCATAAAATTCATACTAATGATGTAATTGTAAAATATTCTTAATTTAAAACAATAAAAGCAATAATAAAACATCAATTACGATATAATTAAATGGAAGTAACAATTATCCACGGCTTGGATTAAAAAGGGTCAATGTCCAAAAAGATTTTTTTGGCAAAGGTTAATGGCTGCTTAAAGGTTATGATGTTTTTTGCCATTGACCATTTGAATTTGAGATTGGCCTACTTGCTTTTGCTTATGACAGATACAGCAATGCCATCCAGAACAGTGCATTGGCCATGAAATTCAAGAATTGAAAAAGTGATTATAAATCTTGAGTGACGTGTTACTCATTTCCGACTAATCAGAAAGTCGCATTTGGAGCTGTCTGAGCAGAGATAGGTGCTTGTGCATCTCGTGTGGACTTGCCGATCGATGATTTGACCTTGAGGTTCTATCTTTGATCGAATTACCCTTAGGTAATCGTCAATTGAATATTGACAATAATATAGGTTAGATAAATAAAATTTAGTGATAATTCGGGTTTAAAATTTCGTGAAAATGTCAAATCACGCTTGGCCGACAAACTGAATATCGGTATAATATAATCTACAATATATTTCTATGTACTCGTCATTACATACGTCATTACGTATTCAAAGATTAGCGATAACATTGTGATTACCGTCAGTTTTCAGATCTATAAGCCTTTGAGATATAGACGAAAATATAAGAGATTCTATTTAATAAAAAAAATAGGAGGAAAACCGGTTTGAGAGGTGACCGAAATTCTTCGTGAGCGCGTCTTGCCTGATCAGCTAGTCCTTTATTATCTAATATACAATTGGTATAGATTCACGGGCGTATATAAGGGGGGGGTTTGGGGGGTTCAAACCCCCCCCTTAGCCTAAGCAACTACGCAAATTTTAGCCAAAAACCCATTTTCTATGACACGGATTCCAACATGTCCATGCAATTTTTAAGATCCATTTGATTGATTTTATTGGGGTTTACAGCTCTGACTTTTTATAGCGTTAACGAAGTCACTGGCAAAAGCGAGTTTATCGTTGTAAAGTCAGAGCCGAATTTAGGAGATGGCTAAGAGGGCTGCAGCCCCGGGCCTCCAAACTTTTGGAGCCTCAAAAAATTGCTGGACTCTTTCTTTGATGATAAGAAAAATCAAAGATAAGATATCTTTGATAAGAAAAAAATGCTTTAAAATGGTAATGTACATCTGTGTTTTATAAAAAAAAAGTATAATAAAGTACTATGTATGTATAATAAGTATTATTTTTTTAAAAATTTTACTTTTGATCTAAGCGCGGTTGACCTTGAAATATCAAAAATTTTCGCCTGCGGCGCATTTTGCCAGACCATGCAAGTCAAGGGGCCTCCAAAGAAGTTAGCCCCAGGCCTAACATTACCCTTAATCCGGCTCTATGTAAAGTACGATGTTGAGCCCCCCCCATATAAAAGTTATAGCTACGTCCGTGTATAGATTAATTAATAAACCGGAAGATGAACTGAAGAGTGCACGAGAATAACGATCAGGGTTCATTTTTCTCAAAAAGAACCTGTTGCAATCTTTTAACTTGAAACCAAAGCTATCATTTAGTAGAAAGAAAACAGTCCAGAGTAAGACGTTTTTAAAATAGGTACTTTAGATAAGTAAGGATGTGTGGGATCTCAATGTACGCAAAACATAACTTTTGTGACCCTGATAGTTATTTCCGAGCACTCTTCTAATAATGTACAAAAATAAATAAACTGCTACAATACATTCGCTGACCAGTTTCGACCTATATATTGGTCTTCATCAGAATCTAAAAAAAATTACAAAAAAAACCATTATACAGTCCATCTTCCGGTTTATAAATCAAACTATAAGGTCGAAAAAATTTCTATTTTTTAATAGATTGGGTAATTTAATATTAATTTGTTTATGATCTTAAATCGTTTTATTTTATTTTTATCAGTAAATGATTGGCAAGTAGCATCGCATCAGTGCTCCATTTTATGAACATTACTTAATAATGAATAACATAATTAATTACCTTCTCGTTGATTTTCGTAACTATCATAATATGATGATTCTTTATGGCCATTGGTGTTAAAATTAATTTTTGATTGATTAGGTCTAATTACGAATTTTTCTGTCTTATTGTTTAGATGCAAATTATTTTTATGGTGTCTA
This sequence comes from Cantharis lateralis, assembly GCA_963170105.1. Taxonomy (NCBI): domain Eukaryota; kingdom Metazoa; phylum Arthropoda; class Insecta; order Coleoptera; family Cantharidae; genus Cantharis; species Cantharis lateralis. Next base: position 21,644,781 of record OY720629.1, read on the forward strand.
ATTTGTTTTATGTCTGTATTATGTTCTGGAGTTCTATTTGTTAAAAGACGTGAGTGAGTATTAGCATCGTTTGATGTAGTTCCTTGTAAACGTTGATGAACATTGTTGTCTATGTTATTACTCTTAGAAATATAATTATTATTGCCTCTATTAGTGGAGACTTGTTCAATCTCATGATTTGTATTGTAATCCAATCGACGATCTCCACGTCTTACTGAAATAGAATTATCGGTAGTAGTAGGAAATTTTCTGTCATAAACTTGATTACGATACGAAGGAGTAATAAAATGTGCTGGAGTTGTGCGCTGGGATGAATCTTCTTGATAATTTTCTCCACTAGAAAATATGTTTTGCTTATTTCCTCTATTATAAACACGACGAGACTGCTTTCTCTTGGCATTTTCTCTGACTAATATTTCTGCACTTTCCTCATATAGCAACGGTGAAGTAGTACAATTTACTTTAAACCACCAATCGCAAATGAGCTCCGATTGTTGAAAAATAGTTCCATTTGGACAAAGAAACGATATCTTTCTACTTTCATCGCAAATATGAAAAACCTGTAAATATAAATTATGTTTAATATTTAAATAGTTAGACATTTTAATATCTACGAGTATATAAGAAATTTTTAACTATTGTATTTCTATATAAGTCTTTACCACAAAGGCTACCAAGTTTTACTTTATCATTTTTTTTATCCTGTCGTGACCCAATATCTAAATTACAAATACCCTTACATAGCTTAATATAATCGTCATAGGTAATTAATACGAATATGTTATTATTTTAATATGAGTATTATATTGTAATTTATATTATATGTGAATATATTATTTTTTCATCATAGTAATTTGTATTAGTTTTACATAGCAGATGTAATAATTACAACAATTTTAATTCAACAATTAAAAATTAAATTTATTTTATTTTAAAATTGATTACAAAATAAATGTGCAATAATTTGTTTTACAGTAATACCACAGATTAATATACAGATAGCCAACGGGCTGCAAAAAATTAGCAACACATTTTTTAGTTCATTATAAACATTTCAGATGGAGCACGAATACTCTCGCTTTATTAATCATTAGAATATCATTAGTCATTACAGCGTCATTATAGAAACCTGCAATAGGAAGGTAAGAACCTTGTAAGAACACAGAGTAAGATCAAAGATAACAGAGATGAAAATTTTTTATTATACAATAAATGACAATATGCCGTGAAGTAACATTAACAAGATATGCACATGCTGGATATCGCTAACGGAGTAGGTAACTTAACACTGCGTAAAAGTCGGCAGCTTTTAAAACGCAACTTATTATTGTACAAAATACGTACTTGCTTTACCTTTGAACAACACTAGGTTAAAATCGGATTATAATTATTGTTGATTAAAATGGTTTAAGATAAAAAATTAAACATAAACTAGGTAAATAATAAGTAATTAAATTAAATATTTATAATATTACAAATGTACACGTATGAAAATATTTGTACAGATAAAATCAGTTTTTTCAATTATTTATCATGGTTTAAAATAGTTTTGAAAATTGTATCTACAATATGATAGGTACCTATATGATAATTTGTACATATTTACATAAAAAATGTGCACACGAATATAATTTTTACTTATTTTGTAAAATACGTAATTTTGGATTAGGCTTCCCTTGAGCATTTTTAATTAGTTTCTTTCCGTATTTCCATTTACATTCCTTATAAATTTTTGTTCTGACCATTAATTCTATAAAATATTGAAAATGTTCAAAGCAAAACTCGCCACTAAAAAATGATTTTACATCTTTCGAAAGTTTTTTTACAATATTGTAACTTAAGTCGGTTTTTTCGGGATTTTTGTTAAACATTTTATAAAATTGCTTTAAACTTATTTTGGTAAATTGTTCAATTCTACTGTTAGGAACCCTCAAACCAGTTGAATCTGCTGAAACGTTTCCATACAACTTATTTAAAATTAATAATTGTTCGGGGTTATTTAGAGAACCTTCGGCGTTTAATAAGCCCATCTTGCACTTTTCACATTTAAATTTTTCAATTGTTTTTTTACACAAGTAGCCTGCATAGTATGTTATAGCACAATCCTCAAAACTACAACTTTTCCGTTTCACAATGTAATATATGTGTATATATTTGAATTTAAATTATTACCGCTAAGGTTGGCTATGCTAGTGTGAACGCTACCAACCGTACCGTTTAACATGCACGTACGACTATCAGCAGTCGTGTCTCAAAACGCCTCCTCCAATAGGAGCGAACTATCGTCGCGCGCATTCGTTTTAAATTTGACGTTTAATAATAGAATAGTTTTAGATCTCCTTAATTCTAATCCTAAAATCCTTAATTTTCTAGTGTATTTTTTTCTTATATAGTAAAATTATATTACCAATAGTAAATTATCGGTTTATTATTTTTTTAATCCGTTATTTTATTCAGAATAAATTGAAAAGTAGTGGTTTTCCGTGATTGGTGAATTTATTAAATATGATAAAAAAATAAAGTACAAAAATATTTGGGGAGCGATTTAAGAATAATTTGCACTTAATTCATATTAATGAATCAAATCGAGGTTTCCTTTAAAATTAATCCCGAAAGAAAGGAGATGTATAGAAGCCTCAGAACTGCGGTCATCCGAGTTCCACATTGTTAAAAGTTCAAGTTCTTGCAATACAAATGTTTGTTGAAGATTTCATAATTTTTATTAAAAAGAAACAAATAATTTACAAAACATAATTATAATACTTGTAAAATTATATAATATACAGGGTTGGCAGTGGTATAAATACTTCACAATAAAGCATAATTAGTAAATATAAGCAAATACCTTAAAGATTAATACCGGACAGTTCGCTTATTTTACGTATGTATTATTGCGACAACGACAATAGCGCCACCAACCGGCTAGGAGCAAATAATATAAGTTAAAATAATATTACTAATAAGATAACTTATGTTTTATTGTGAAGAATTTCTTTAATAGTAAGTGTTTCTTCGGGAGTTGGTTTACTCAACTTCGGTTTTGCTATTGTTTTTTTCTTGGTAGAAATAAACCGATCTTGTATTACTATATTCGTATTCGCAGGAACAACAGACTGAAGTGCTAATGATGGAACAGATTCTTGTATACCTGAAGTTACGTTTAATGTACTCGCTAAATCAATACACGAGAGCTGTTTTGTAACAGTTGTTAACAAATCAAAATTATCGATACCGTCAACATTATTTTGAATTTGAATTAATTCACTCTTCAATTTGTTTAACTTCTTTAAAATGTCCTCTTTTAATTTTGAAACGTTGTTTCCTATTGGATTTCTAAGGGTATCTAAGTGCATTTGCAATTCAGCTCCATTCACGTTCTCTTTATTTAATTCAGAATGTATTAGGGGTGCCGTTCCTTCCCTGTTTATTATAATACAAACTTTATGTATATGTTTACATAGATTACCCTTAATAATGTAATCGTTACAGGTGCAACTGTACATATGTGTACAAGCATCACATGCGGAACAGTTTATTTGGCAAACATGTTCTGGTAAAATATTTCTAATTACATCGTAAATAATGTCATCTTTTCCATGTGAAACAGACCATCGATTTTCATCTTCCTCAGCAACAATTATTGTATCGTCTTTGATGGCACGTGCGTGTCTCTCCTCTGAATCATAATTTTTGCCCTTACTTTTTCCCTTTGTTAGTTTCGATACTCGATCAAATTGCTTATCCCTTATAAATTTCTCTAAAGCATGAATTGTTTTATCGAGCCTTCTACAAACTTTTCCATCTAAGTATATGTACTTAATAGTTTTATGCATGCTTTCTAAATACATATTGGTATTTATACCACTGCCAACCCTGTAGGCAGTAGCCCAAACTTTGGATCTATTTGCATAATGTCGTGCAAAATAAGTAGCAAAAGCTTCTAGCTCTTCATCTGAGCCAAGAAATTGTGTAAAGGAAGTGAGTAATTCTTCGAATTGTATTTCTTCAACTTCATGCCTCAGCACACACAACATTTTGTACACCTACAAAAAATTATTATTAATTTTATTATTAGAAAAGAAAAGTACACTACAAAATCTTACCTGTTCTCGTTTGTCTTTGTTCTTAATAATAGAAATTTTATTACGCCATGATTTGTCAATATGCCAAGCACATAAAAGTTTCTTTGTGTGATTACTGCTCATAATTGAACTCCAAGCAGCAAAATACTGCTCGGCATCGTCACTCATAAAAATTTTAGCTGCAACATCTCCAGCTCGATCTTTAACAGCCGACATGAAATATTTTAAAACCGTGTAGTCTTCCCTGTTGGAAAATAAGAACGCCACTGGAAATCCTTCTTCAAAATCATCAACCGTCAAAATTGTTATAAGCTTGAAATCGTATGGATTTGTTCCATGGGTTGCATCCATGCATATGATTCCTTCATTTCCAAATTTATGTAAAAGCTGTTTTTGTGATGTTGTCATAAAAGCTAGTAAAAAATCTTCTTTGTTAAATACATTTGCAGTATCTATCTCTCCCTGCTTTTTATATAAAATGACGTTGGAAGAATTCTTTACCCACATGTCAACACTGACTGCATCATTTTGGTCTCTTACAGCTCCATCAATTATTTTATAAGTTTGAGCTATATTTCTAATATCTTTCTTATTTATTAAATGGATTCTCTGAAAATCTTCCCCCACACTTTCTCTAATTTTATCGAGAATTTTTGTAGATGAGACACCTAAAAATTTAAGAAACATATTAATAAATTATAGGTACTTTTCCTGCGATAGTATTGTTGTAATTACCTTGTATTAATTGCGTAGCTATTAAATTTTTATCACGCTGATCTAACCGAACATGTTCAAGTTTCACTTCGTGACCATAGTGTGATTTATAATACATGACTTGAAGACTTCCTTCAATATCTTTTACTGACATGTATGATGTGCAAGTGGCATTAATTTTGCAGGACCCTTGCGCCTTTAGCATTCGCTTTCGTTCTTCAGTACCTATCGTTCGCTTATTACCACTGCGGTTACAAAAATAGTGAGTAATATTTGGTGTATTGCGACTATGTATCACCCACCTAGATGTTGTTCGAATCTCTTCAGAAAGTTTCCATGTTTTGAAATCTATCAATTTCATTAAGTTAGAAATAATATGTTACCCATAAAATAATTTGTAGCTTACCTTCAAAATTTTTAAAATGCAATTCTTCGACTTCTTGATCTAGTTTATGAACGGATTGCAAATGTGTACGTAATTCTCCAACTTTCGAACACATATAATCACACGATGGTTCTTCACACTTGACTGAATAATTGACACTTTCAATAATGCCATGTCTGTCTTTTAAATGTCGTCGGAAATTAGCCTGTTTAGACGATAACGTCTTACCACACACGTAACAGATAATTTGATTTGGTAAATTTTGTTCCATCTTCTCAATTGTAAAAAATACGTAGTACTAACTATGTAACGAGTTACATTTGATATACTAATATTTTCCATTTTTTTAAATTGGTAATACACAAATATAGTGGGCAATCACAAACGTTGATATTATTTATACGTATTTTATAGGTTAACTCTCTGTATTTTTTTAAACGTCAAATTTAAAACGAATGCGCGCGACGATAGTTCGCTCCTATTGGACGGAGACACGACTGCTGATAGTCGTACGTTTAACATGCCAGGTATCATGGAACAATCTGGACAGTAGTTGAAGTGTATCAGTGCCTCTTTTAGGCTAGATTGTGTTATTAGTTATTGTGCCTCTTTTAGGTTAATTATTGTAAAAGAAGTTCTTTAGTATTTAATAAAGTTAATGTATATATAGTGAATTGTTGAGCAAATACATTACACACAAAATCTGAGTTTCCGCTAATAGAAGGCACTACATCTTCTTCCGATTCGACTGTTTTTAAAATTGTAAAAGAATCTGAAGAAGAACTGACACTACTAATATTCGAACCGAAATCACTATTTTCGCCTTCTAACAATTCGTTTAAACTATCATTTTCAGTATGTTTATCATTCGATTTATTTAACTGTTCATCTAAAGGTAAATTATCTACACGGGGTTCATTTATATACAAAGTTGAGTCAAAATCGAATTCACAATTTGAAGATGATGGGGGTTTCACTAAATTATTAATTGTACAGCTTCTAAAACTGGTACGAAAAGCTCTAGCGGTGGGATTAAAATTGAAACCACCTCTTTGTCTAATCACCGAAAAAAAGTTTTCTAACGGATCTTGATTTAATCTAGATGTTAAAATGAATTCCGTTCCACTTTTCAATTCTTCTTCGTATAGCATCAATATTGAATTGATGCTCCAAACAAAACCATCAAAACATGGTGGTCTTTTAACTTGACCATTGCCATCCTTTCTAATTTTGAAAATTTTTTTCATAATATTATGTAAAGAAATGAGCGTTTGTTGAACAGATTGACTTTTTCTCGAAATAGCACAAAAGGATTTTTATTAAATTGAAACTTGCTGTTCAAACAATCAAACCCTTTATCCAACAGATCAATAAATTCTGCGGTATTTATTGCTGTTTCGCTGTTGATGGCTTGAGTTTCTACCGCCGTTTTTATTGCTGCTGCCATGCTATGGCTCAACACTTGCAGAGCAATTGAACACGACATTTTTTGGAACGGACTGGGATTAATATGGGCATCTGTAATTTTGGTTAGAGATCGTGCATACTTATTTATTTTATCAGCATTATAAGTATCGACGATGTCTGAAAATCTTATTATCTTATCATTAGAGACCGGATAAATAAGCACGACTTTTTGAAAAATAAGTGCTTAAAAAAGCACGCTATTTTGCAAAAATAAGTTCGAATTATGTCAAAAAAAGTTATGAAAAAGTTAATAATTAAAACAAAAAAAGCAAAGCATGGCAGCTTAGACGGAATTATTCGAAAGAAATAAACCAAGCACTTTTGTACCTATTATTTAATCGGACACTTTTTTAGGTGACTCCTTTCAATTTTTCTCAAAATATGATTCTGATGGTGGGTTTCATAAAGGTATCTTAAAATTTAAACTACGATTAAAATTATAACCATAGTTACAACAATTAAAATGCATTGTTGTTATATTGTTTGAATATTATAATCCTAGATTGAATTTTAAACCTCTTTTGTGAAACCGGGCATGAGACCGTTGTAATACTCGTTCTTGATTTTTTAGTCAAGAAAATTTTTTTTTAAATTTTAATTAAAATGTTTATAACATTGCGAAAGATGTACATATGGGCACGTTTATTTTTAAAGTTTTTGATTTTCAATGTTCTTTAAAAAAAAATATATGATTTTGCTTCAAATCATTGCGTTCACCGCTTATTTTTAGTTTAATGCAAAAAAGGTGTATCTGGCAATGCTAGATAAACAAAACGGAAAAGCTGACTGAAATCAGTTTAATAAAATCTATTTAATGCAGTTAAAATAGAGCAGGTAGAAAAATCATATTTAAAGGTACGTTTATGTTGGAGCTATGATAAGTGATAAGAGCGGAGAAATTTCTTAGCTGTAATCGCTGTTCTATGAATTAATATTGGCTTGCGCCCTGCTTCAACATAAGCAGTCACATAATGTTTCAACGTTTTGCTTTTCTCTGCTTCGCTAGTATCGCGGCTTTTAGCGCTTCACAGCTAGCTCATAACATCGCAGCTAGAAGAATAAACATAAACATACCCTATAAGTAGTTATCAAGAATAAAATAAGTCTTAAATAAGCACTAATATAAAATAATAAGCATATGAGTAAAAGCAAAAAAGCCAAACATTGCTGCTGAAGGCCAAAAAAATTAATTTTAAGTCAAAGTTAAATTTAAACTCGAAAATAAGTTCAAAATAAGCACAAAAGTAGAAAATAAGCGAAAAATCGCAAAAAAAGCAAAAAAAGCATGAAAAACTTTACGTTAAAATACATCTTTTTATGTAATTCGTCCAGATCTCAAATTTCAAAGAGCTGCTTTTAATATTGACAATAAGCAAAAATGCTTAAAATCCGGTCTTTACTTATCATCATAAATAAAATCATGCGTTAACAAATTATTTCTCAAACTTTTGTAAATATGTGGTATATCATAAATAATTTGTATTTGCTTCTTATTTATGAAAAAGTAAGGAGTTTCTGAGCTTGCTCCTAATAATTTAAAAGCAGCCACGTTGGTTGTTCCTTGGTCGCCCACTATTGCTTTTACAATAATACCACATTTTTGTAGCAACGAAATTACTTCTAAAATTAATTTCTTTAAATTTATATTATTAACTCCGGCATTGCTTAAAAAGTAAGCAACGGGAAGTTTCCATTTATAATGCAATCCTCTAATCATGAACACAAGAGCTTTTTTCGCCGATTTAGCAGTTCTTCCTAAAAAACCCAAATCTTGGAAGCCTTCAATTAAATCTAATGCTTTTGAATACTCAAGACACTCTTTTATGGACATTTCGTCTAATAGAAGAACGCATTTTTTTTCTTGGTCATCTTGCCGCGGCTTTCAGTGAAATTTGTTTCATAAGTCTTGCGTTAAATCCTGGCATAAATTTGGATTTTCCTATCCATACTGTTGATGGAGCTGGTAAAGTAATTCCAAGACTTATTAAGAATTTATAGGTTGAAGGTGACTTATAATATAAAGAAATTCCTAAGTCTTTTTCTTCTTTCTTCCATTCTTTTCTCTCTTTGTGAAGAATTTGCATCTCCACAAATGTCTTAACATGAGGTGATTTGTAATTTATAGAGGCGAGGACTTCTTTTTTAGTATAGGAGTTTTTTTAAGCATCGAACGAAATTTCGATATTTTAGATCGTTTATTTTTTAACAATACTCTTTGTTTTTTAATCAGCGCTTCTTGTTTTTCTAACTTTCTTCTTTTTGGAGTATTTTCTAATTCCTCGTGGATTGTAGCTATTGATCTTTTCTTGCTATCAATAGTATGTACCGTAGGAGATGGTAAATCAATTAACCTAGTTAAAAATTTTGAGGTTGAAGGGGTTCCGCTGTTTTCAATGTCAGTGTTGTTTCGTGTAGATCGAGGTGAATGTAAAGGAAATATTTCACTTTGTGGTGGATATTGCCGTACCTGAACTGTATCGTCAATGTGAATATAATCCTCTGATAATACAATTTCATTATAAGGAATTGGGATAGCTGTCGATAAAAGCCGATTTTTTTTATCACTAAAAAATTGAGAAGCTGTAAAATGATTTGCACATATAAACTTTTTTTTTAAACTGGTTGGCGATAAATTTGCAATAGAAGTGTTACCGCATTTCAAAATCCATTCTTCACATCTATTTTTGTCCGTTACAGGAAATCGAAAAAAACTTAACTTCTCTTTTGAATTTCGTTGACTTTTTCCACAATTTAAATATTTACATGTATTTCCACTCATTTTGTATAAGTATTTGTTTCACTCACCAAGAGGCACTAATTATTGATATGACAGATAATATTGGTAAAATTATATAATTAAAAAAAATAAGAGTTTTATTCACATCACATCAAAAAGCAAAAACGGATCAACCTTCTTATTAGCCCTCCGTCGGGCGCACCCGATCTGAGAGGCACAGCAATTACGTTTGGAGTTGTCTCTCTTTCCCCTTTTTCCGCAGAATTCTCATCCCTTCAGTAGCTTCCTAACTTTTGGTGTTGAACTGACCCCATAAGATCAGATTACTCGCCGCTTCTTTAGAGAGCGCACACAGGCCTTTTGATCTCTCAGGCTCACTGCGCCCGAAGTCGTTTGTTTTTCGAAGTGCAGTGTTTGCACTTTTTTTCACCAAAATCTTTAAATTTGATTTATTTGTGAACGTATTATACATTTTTTGAAGTAAAATTAGTGAGGTTTGATATTTAAAATAGCAATTTATTTAACATTATTGTATTTCCGTGCAAGAAATGCAACCCAGGGATCTGCCTCTCCCATTCGAACACTATTTGCAATGATTGTTTTTCAGCCTGCCGTTGCTTTCCCTCAACGGCGCTTTGTGAATCTGATTCCGACTGAAAACGCTTGTTGTATTATCTGAATGGCCCACCATAAATTTTTTTTTCAATTTTTTTAATGTTTTGTAGTAAATAATGTAAGATTACATTCTTCATATATTTTTAATGTGTTTTTAGAGGGTTATACAAAATAAATTATATATAGGTGTTATTGAAGTTTTTTAGTGAATATGAAATTTTATTTTCTTCGAATACATCCCAACAAAGGTGAGGATTTTTTTTTGTTGCGCTAAATTGATTAGAATGGATTTTATCGACAGTTTAAAAGTGAGCCTCTCATGCACACTGCGCCCGATCTCGGTAGTTTTAGAGGCGCGCCCGACCGAGGGTTAGGAAGCATTTCACGACTGATTACATACAGATTTACTAAACGGAAAAAACATTATTTCATCAAGAAGAAGAAGAAGATATTAATTAGACCGTAATAGTGCAGTACGTATTTATTATTTTTGTGTGTAAAAGCATACAACACTATTTTAAAGAAATGATTTGCAGCATTGAAATAAAAACAGAAAATTTATAAGTTTATTTATGCAATATGGTAACAGATTACACGTTCGACTATGCTAGTAGACTAAAAAAGATTACTACTTTTCAAAAAATCGCATAACTAATAAAATTAATGAATACGAAATAACTCAACACCCCCTCATATTCATAACATCATAACTTATATCCCTTTGAAATAAAATTAAAGTATTACCGTAATACTCAAAACATAAAGATGAAATTACGAAAAAGAGTGTAATATACTATCTTACTGATACTAGTTTAAACAAACAATAAGAACGAAATTCATCAAATATTAACAAATTTAAGTTGCATTTATCATGCCAAGATAATCTCGCAAATATTCAAATTTTTCACATGGTTTTATGATTTAAATTTTGATATAATTGGTATAAATTCTTTAGTGAATGTAGGGAATGAAATTTTTAAATTAAAGTTTCTATTTTTTTTTTAACATTACTCTTATGGGAATTTTCTTAAAATTTTTACATTGACTTTTTTTAGTCACTATCTCAGAAACGGTGCAACAAAATAATAAATTTTATATAAACCAGGGCCCGATTTAGCTTGTCTAGCGCCCTAGGTAAATAACTTCAGGCGCCTATCGTATTTTCTCAGACTAAACTACAAAAATTTAGCTTCAAAAATTAAAATAAACGACAAGCCATCGTCATTTTTCCGTTGATGATTATATCAAAAGTTTTATCCAATAAAAAACAAGAATATTGAGTTTATTGATCAAACTCGTAAATTAATTACTTTATGATTGTTGATCATAGTAAATGCGGAAATGCCCGGCGGCTGGCGCCTTTCGTGCTGCAACTGCAAGTAAATCCGGCCCTGATATAAACAAAAATGAAGTGAATGAAATTTACAAAAAAAAATGTAAAATAAGTTTTACTGTAAAATCGATCTTTATATAGGGAAAAAAGTCTCCGTACGATGCAAATTACATTGATATTATAGGGAAATAGATGATCGTACAGAAACTTTCATCAGTCACTGTATATTCTTTATACGGACGTGATTAAATTTACACACTTATAAAATGACCAAATCTTTTTATAAAATCATTTGAAAGCTTCCGTTAAATGTTTTGTGGAATTTGGTAGAATGTGCATTATTAAAATAGAAATAATGCTTATTTGCAATTTGTAAAACATTTGAATATACTCGAAGGATTTTATTCTACGAAAGTTATTTATAATAGATTGGCGGCAATGAGGCTAACGTAGATATGAGTTAATTATGCAACCCACCGGATTAATTTCTTGTTAACTTTCCTTCACGACAAAATGTATAAACAGTCTAATATTACTGTGATACTGCATTTCAATATGTAATTCCCCGATTATTTTAGAAGCGACATCTATGAAGTGTCTCCATTAGCCATCAGAGTTCAGCCATCGTCTCCTCGACAAGCACGCTCGCGGTGGCCGTCTCCTGTACTAAATATTCTCGTCTCCTTTGGAGACTACAAATAGGTTGCAAGAATATCCATAAGCGTTGTCTATCTGTATATTAATCTGTGGTAATACTAATAATATAATTATCCAGTAAGATGGAAAAATTTGTCCATAATTACTAGTTATCAACCCTAGCACCGAGGCGGAAATTAAGTTGAATTTAATCGTTTTATCATAAAAGTTCTCGCATTTCTATTAATGCATTCAGTTCAATAAATTTTGCGCATAATTAAGGAATAAGCGACAGACACTGCGTTTCTGGCTTATTGGCTGTCCTCAGTACAGCACAGTAAAGTTAATAACGTGTATGCGGTAGAAGAAGTTGCAATCGCTCATTCTTTAATTATGCAAATTTTATTAATCATTTAAATTTAGTAAAAAATAATAAATACAAAAAACCACGCAGCAACGCAGCTAGCTAATCGCATTAATTATTTGGAGAGTATTAAAGTTAGTAATATTAGTGAATTTTTATTATGAAATGCATCCTCGGTAGTCGAGGTATCATAGATTAGTTAGATATTTGTAGATTTAAAAAAAAATTCGATTTACATAATTTAATTATTTCAGCTTTCAACGCAATTAATCCATTAGAAAATTTTTACCCCATTGTATTACCCCTATGGGTAGTGTCTATTGCAAATTTTCCATAATATAATTTTATGGTATCTTCATCGTATCTTTAGGAAAAAAAGTTATCTCGGTGAATTTAAGCCTTATTTCTTAACAGTAAAACTCTCATGTTCGCCGAATTAAAAGAAAGCATCATAAATAAAAGATTAAAGTTTTGTTCTCATGCAATTAGTTTTAGGTAAATTAATAAAAAATATTACATTTCTCCTTGAAAACCCCTTATCGATGTATTAAAATTTAAGTGAATTTTTATTTATTTTATGAATTACTTTACGTCAAATGCATTGATTGAAACGATGTTTTGAAGAAGAAATGTAATTTATTTTTTAATTCTCCTGTATAATTTACGTAACGTTAATTGGATGAGAATGGCCCTAAATGTGTATTTTTGTTCTTTGTATTCTCGATCATATTCCATTAAAATATTTTACAATAAAATTTTTGTCAATTGGTTTTCAGTTACCCTACAGTGTGTACAAAAATTCAATAAGAAAGTAAAAAATAATTGTGTCGGTTTAAATTTACTATAACAGCATCCACCTATCTAATAGAATATACACGATTTGAAAAGTTTAGTGTCTCATAATGATTCAAAATTTTCTTTTAGCCACGACTTCATGCAAGTCACAATTCGCAAACTTTCTTTTTTAGAATAATATAAGTTTTGCTATTCAGACCCATTATAATTTGTAGTTCATATCATAATAAATACAAATAATCCATACCTGACAATCGGTTTCTAAATCAGCATAATATCCAGTTTCCATATCTCGACAACTAAATCTTGTTTTCGGAACATACGCTAAATTTGGATAATCCACTCCTGGAGTACCATCAGAATCAGCTACAAATTATTACATTAAACTATCTAATTAAACATAAACAGGACACAATAATATATTATAGTGTAACTAATTACATTTATAAGAAGCAGAATCGACTACGGCATCTCTTCTTTCTCGATTGTCCGTTGCATTTTCTATGAGATCATTTATTCGTAAACCATCTATTACCTGTTTAGATTCAATATAAATATTTAAAATATAACTAACGTATCAATATAACTTACAGCTACTCTTGCCAAATAAATTAAACAGAAAAAAACAGCTAATCCTAAAACAAATAAGCTTTAATTAATTTTCCCATATGCAAATTTAGAAAGTAAAATTACAACAGGTTACCTACTTTCATGTTAAATAATATACGTTATAGAATAATAATAATAATAATAATAATAATAAATTTGACGATAAATTCTCTCATCTTATACATATTTCCACTATATGTGTGATTGAAAATAATAGTGCTACCATAATATAAATATTGAAAGTAAATAATAATAGTATTGATAAATTCTATAGCTTTTCTGCAATTTCCGATTACAATATAAAGTGATAAGTTCCGATTGGCGATGAATAACAGCTACAACTATTTTTTATTTTCTAAATCTTGATTAGCAACATTAGCAATCAGCTGATATTCCAGCTGATAACTATTAGCTTATATACTATTTAAAACAATTATTAATAATGCAATTGTAAATAAATCTCGATTTATTTACTAATACAGTCATTGCAGAAATTATAGAAAACAATATTTGAAATTGAATTATCAATTCCAAATCATGCCTTGTATCGTCAGTATACAAAATATTAAATTAAAATAAACTCAAAAACAAACAAAAGTTGATTAATTTAAAAATTCTTGGTTTAAAGTGGAAATAAATAGATAACAATATTTTCTACTGCCAACGTTTCGACGTATTTATTACTGTCATCATCAAGGCTAAAAATACACAGGAAATAGATCAAAAGAATAATTACATCAATAAATTATTTAAAAACTACTTGGAACGGAAACTTATCAAATAAATAAGAACAATAACTATTAAATTAAATATTAAGGAATAATAAAATTAATAATCGTATGAAACAAAGTAATAAAATGCAATGTAAACATATCTGAAAGATATTGATGAAGTTGTCAAAATTAACGAAATTATGTACAAACATATTGAAATGAATTTTCCCCGCTCTTCAATTTTTATAAAAGGATGTGGTTTAGGAGAAAATTACAAATCTTAAAAATGCCCGGCTATAACTATTTAATTTTTCATTTTTAATCCCTCCTCTAAATTTTATTTTTATCCGGCTCTGCTCGCCGATTGTCACTTATCTATCGTAGCAAATGCGTCCTATTTTCAATTTTAAACAAAATTATCTACTGATTAGGAAATTAAAATTTTTTGTTATTTTAACCGTTTTGAATCAAAATATCATCCAAAATCTTCCAAAATATCTTCCTTTCTCCAACACCAAAACCTTTCAAACTGCTTCCGTTCCAGCTTTAAACTTCACAATTCAAATTCAAAATATTTAAACACTTTTATTTTGCAACATAGCACCAAATTTAACTTAAAATTACAACAAAAATTGGTCCGAATTCGGACTCAAAACTCTAGGACGTCCGTCCGCTCGCTTCATTGCCCACTGCCCATTATCTCTCCCTCCAATATTTCCACTTAAAATTTCAAAATTTGAAAACCAACAAAAAACACATTTGTAAAAATTACACAACAATATGTCACACGATTACTAATTTAATTTATATATGTATTTTTAGCCTTGATGATGATAGTGATAAATACGTCGAAACGTTGGCAGTAGAAAATATTGTTATCTATTTATTTCCACTTTAAACCAAGAATTTTTAAATTAATAATTTGGGATGAGATAATTTTTTATAACAAAAGTTGATGATCAACCGATTAACAGAAATAAACAAATAATTATTTTCGATTGTAAATAATCTTATTGCTTGTTGTAACTATAACGTAATTTAAGTTTAACGTTTAACAAATAAACTCGAAATATTTTGTGTTTTAATAAATATGCTAAATTGATTTTACGTTTTATGATATTTTCTTTAAATTAAATGAAGACCAGATGTATTCAATGCATCATATTATGCTAGCAGAAACCCAGTGAAGAAGCTCCTATGCTCTATTCCTCCACAAGGATTTCATTTAGATTCAAATTTAATTTAAAAACAGGATTACAGTTTTTTTTATTAACAAAAACGCATCAGAAAACCGAAAAGGACTCGGCACGTTTTACATATGAATCCGTAACTGGTTAATTCACTATATTTGATACAATGTTGCAGTTAATGATGTTGATAACAAATTGCGAAGAAATTAAGATCATCTATCGAGCCATTTACGAGTTATGCTATTAAAAATTACTTTCCTAAACCTACCAATCCGTTAATCTCCGAGGAGTTTCCACAAGCTTTACTTGGTATAACTTCCTTTCTTGCATATGGGCACCAAGTCATCTAGTTACACCACTGCCTACCATATGCAGAAATAAAAAGTGCAATGTCGGAGATCTGCTAGGTGAGTAATTAAAAATTTGATAAAATAACTGGAAATCTAAGAAGGCCTCGTTTTTCTTCTCTTATATGGCTTCTCAGAACATGTAGTACAACTATTGTATTATAAAAATTTAAATAAAACACATTATTACCATGTAGTCTGTTGGTATTATCAAATAAAGTACAGAAGATTGTTGGTGTATATCAGATGAACTTCTAATTAATAAAGATTCTGGCCTATCGGAATTTCTTGTCTCTGGACAGACCTCGTAGTTTTATTACCTTAAGTATTCAATCAAGGAAATTAAGAAATGATTCTTAACCACCGGATGTGATTTACAAAGTTCCTAAATTATAATAGAGATCCAATTTTAACACCATCTCAGACAAACGAATGGATATTTCACAACGTTTCTAGAACCAATTGTTCTAATAGAAGCGCTAACTTTTAAATACCCCAATAATTATACTGTGTAACAAAAACAATGCTTCAAATGTCTATTAATGTAAATTTTCGAATACAAAACAATTTATTAGAAACATTTTCAAATACCAATTTTCTACAGCTACCGTAAGTAGGCTTACGTAACTCCTTTGATGTCGTCAAAATGAATTAAGTTTTTGTTAAAGAGATTTTAATTCTCTATCTAAATATTACAATATTACGTTATTACTATTGTTAGAAATAATAGTTTAACAGCCTAAAGTAAATTAGAATTATTTCAACCTGACTCTTCGTCGTTACAATTTTTACCATCAGTTTTGAAACTTATATTTTCTTGAGGTAGGCATAGTATTTACTATTACTGTATATTTCTTGAATTTAATTAAAATGTTTTTTATAATAGCAGCAAAAATATATTCAATTTAAAAAATAGAAGAATTAATTTATTATCACTTGAATTATATTATGATAATAAAATTGTCATAATAATATTATAATAAGTACTATAATTATTATAATATACGTATTTAGAGGTTTTATAATTATTGTATTATCGCATATCAATTATTTCATGCAATTTAAATAAAAATAATAGATTGTTACTTACCTAATTTGTAAATATGATACCTCTCCATTGTTCGTCTTATTCTGAAACAAAATGTTAAATGATGAGTGTGCAATTCAAATTGTAACATTAGGCAGGTATGCCAATTGTTTAATATCAAAAATTATTAAACCCAAGGCCACGCTTGGTGTAAACCGAATCCGCGATATAAACGTCGCCTTCGGGTCGCAATGTATTTAAATGGAGGTTGCGTATGATTTTAGTTGTGATATTCATCGCGGCAATCAGATTGCAAGCGTGGACGTAAACTAAGATATTATAAAAAAACTAAAAAAAATTAAATTCTAAATAAATTCTATTTATTGTATTATGTTATAAATAATCCATTTTTAAATTCAATAATAATTTAAAATAAATCATGTAACCATTATCGCAAACTGGTTGGTTTTGAAGTCACTCGGTTCTATAATGCTCGCGTTCTTGATTACTCGTATGTAGCGCTACAACAATTGATACATTACATAAAATATAGGTAATATCAACGTTTTTAAATAATACTTTGTTATTTTTGATTGATTTATTAGTTTCGTTCAACTAGTTGTAGCGACAACTTCGAAGATACAATGAAAATAATTTGATTTTCTCGATAAAATATCGAGAAGTTACCTATCTATACTAATCTCTTATGTATGGAAAAGCCTTGTGACGTTACGAATTTGATTTTTAAATATATTTTTAAATAGCAGCTAAAGTAAAAATCTCAGTGGGAGGTAGCCTGAGAGACCTGATGATGGCATCAGCTTACTTCCCATACGACCAACCAGGATCACCCCCCCCCCCAAGGGAGGTTAAGGACCTGGTAATGGACTGCAAAAACAGGAGCACACAACTGGTATTTATGGAGGAGCTCGGATACGAACAGCAGAGGTGAGTTTTTATTAGAATTTATTTTTAGTAATTAGGAAGTAATTGACTTAACGCTAAGTACCCTTTACGTGGGTCGAGTGATCA
The DNA here is from genome assembly GCA_963170105.1 of Cantharis lateralis. Taxonomy (NCBI): domain Eukaryota; kingdom Metazoa; phylum Arthropoda; class Insecta; order Coleoptera; family Cantharidae; genus Cantharis; species Cantharis lateralis. The sequence goes on from OY720629.1 coordinate 21,662,827, forward strand.
GAAAGTGGTATGTCTCCCGAAAGGAGTCACTCTCTTACTACAAATACATCACAATTAACATTGAGACACCGGCCTGGGTGGGGATCATGTGCAGAAACCCGAGGGCCTGCGATTGGGGTCTCTTCAGGGAGACACTAAGGCAGGGCTTGGAACTAGCTTACACCTAATAATCCCTGAACTTACGTGCAGGATCTCATACAAGACCGCAAAAATAAGGGTAAGGGACATGCTTGGCAAACAACACATTGCTCACTGGGCGGACTTACCTGGACTGAGGCAGTCGAGGATGTTTATTAAGGGCCCATTGAGTGAGAGTAGCAAAAATGAGATACTCAAGCTGAGTAGGAATCAGCTAAGAAGGATTGTAGGACTTTTCATAGGACACTGCTGCCTTAAAAGACACCTCAAAATCATGGGGTTTGCTAAAGATCTTAGTTGTAGGATGTGTGGTGACGTGGACGAAACCCCCCACCACATCTTATGTGAGTGCCCTTGTGCAATACCGATTATGCCGCCCCCTGTTTAACTACTACTGCCTACACTAAGCTTGCCAGAAAGGCTCTAGTGTTACTTCATAAGCAGAGCCGGATTAAGGATATGTGAGGCCTCGGAATAATTTTTTTGGAAGCCTCTTGACCTTGCACAAAATGCGCCGCAGGGATTTTTTTTTTATTTTTCAAGGTGAACCACGCTTAGATAAAAAATAAAATTTTTGAAAGAATTATTATTATACATACTTTATTACACTTTTTTTTATAAAACACAAGTGTACATACATTAACATTTTAAAAGCTTTATTTTTACTGTAAGAATGAGTCCAGCAATTTTGTGTTGCTGATTTAAATTTTGTTGCTTCAATTTTTTGAGGCCCCTTAGCACCCCCCTTAATCCGGCTCTGTTCATAAGGGTGTGAAAAAAGAAAAGAAATCTTTACAAAGAAGAACTTTTATAGATTTCTATTATACTTAGTTATATTTACCTACAGAAATTGAATTCTTCTCGTCTTTATGATTGCGAATTGCGAAATCTGCTATCAATTTGTTTGTACCAAGCTGCCTAAAGGTGGCGGTTTGCCCCGCGACCGGAGACCGAGACCACAGACAGAAACAGGAGAAACAGTCGAAAGCGAGACCGCGACTGCAACCAAACACTACTTTTCTTTCAATATCGTAGAGTCCGTCGACGGAGTGAGTTGTACTGTTTCATTAATTTACACTGTAATCGAAAGCCAAGTAAAGTTACTATTGGAGGAAGAAGAAGACGATGATTTGCTCTTATATTATTATTACAAATCTTAAAAAAGATTACTTATTAACAAATTATATACAACTAGAGGCCAAGAAGGATCATTTTCGCCATTAGTGAAGAATCACCTATTGTTTGATTACAGTTTTCGTCAGAAAATGGAGTAATTTTTATTAAAAATACATGATTTTCGAGAGCGACACTGAACATCACTAGTCCTGGACGGACACCGTCGTGATGCCTTCAGTCTCGCGTACCGTACAAAGCCTAATGACAAGTACCGATCGCTGTCTCCTGTCTCTGGTCTCGGTCTCAGGTCGCTGTCGCGGGGTGAACCGCCACCTTAAGATTTCATGTTCTATTGAAACTATAGCTAAAGGAGTGAAGAGGGGTAAAGCTCTCACGAACGCCGCAGGCGAGAAAATTTGAGTTTTCAAGGTCAACAGGGCTTAATTTTTATATTATTGTAATATTTCTAAATTTTGTCCGGTAGCGATCCAGTAATGTTAAGATTATAGTATCTAATATATTCATTTAATTCAATGAAATTGTATTTTCCGACAGACGCACATTTTGCATTGCATCTTAGTTCTGACTGGTAGTCAATAGAACGCTATATATAAAAGAAAATAGTAATTGCGCGCCAGTCGAATTTTTTTCTCCATGCGCGATGACATTTGACAATTACAGTCCCTGGACAGAATAATATGAACACTCTTAAATTGTTAATTTATTTAGCGAAGGACAAAGGATTTTCCAAGCAAATTCTGGAGAGTATTTTGTAATTACAATAAAATTATTGTTTTGAAGTAGTTTTGTATCACCTTTTTAAAAAAAATTCTGAGTTTGAAGCCGGTAATCTGATAGCAGGTAGAAAATTAAAAATAGTAAATGAAGTTATCCCGTTAACATTGATTAATAATAAATAATTAAAATAAACTTAAATTATATAGAAAATGTTTGGTCAGTATACTTACAAGAAGCAAGTAAGTCGGAAATTACTATAATAAATCCATTCTAAAAAACAGAATTATCTTTGTCTGGCAGAAAAGTTCAATAATTAAAGATATGATAAATGCCTGCAAAAATACAGTTTAAAGAGTTAAAGATCAAATAGTTTTATTAGTTTTATTGAAAAAGGCAAAATAAACGGCTTTATTATAGTACTCTCCGACTTATTTATCTGTTATATTTATACTGACCACACATTTTCTATATAATTTAAGTTTATTTTAATTATTTATTATTAATCGATGTTAACGGGATAACTCTTCATCTACTATTTTTAATTTTCTACCTGCTCAGATCAGATCTGATTACCGGCTTCAAACCCACAAATTTTTTTAAAAAGTTGTTACAAAAGTACTTTAAAACAATAATTTTATTGCAATTAGAAAAAATCTCTCAGTAATTTTTCTTGGAAAATCCTTTATCCTCCGCTCAATAAATTAAAAATGTAAGAGTGTTCATATTATTCTGTCCAGGGACTGTACTTTGAATATGATTATGCGATCAATCGCTCGACTTGCCGCCCGCGTGCAGCGCACGCCTTGCACGCCCGCTTGCGGCGGGCCTGTATCAAAATATATAAAACTGTGGCTGAAAATCAATAAAATTTATAATCTAATAAATGAAAAAAATGTTTTCCTTTTTCGGTTTCAGTTTTCAGTTCAGTCAATACAATAAATTTGAGTTTTCTGCTTCTTTTAAAATTCTCGATTTAATTAAAAAAATGTTGACAAATATTTGTAGTTATTAATGATTATGAACCTAATAATTCTTCTTGTTTGTTATTTTTTCTATGTCAGAAGGAGTGAGACCAAATCTTTATCCGTGCCAATGATAAAGAAAAATTGAAATACGATACTACATATTTTAGCAATAATACTAAAATACTATATTATATAAATGCATAGTATATACCTGCTTGGTATTATGTACATCTACAACAATTAAGTCATTTTATGCATCAGATACTAGCAAAGTTGTATAAATGTTATTTAATGGTATATAATTATAAATTACTAATTTGAAAGTAAATTGCAATTCTAAAATAGATGTAAACTTTAATATTAAATTTTCCTAGTTTACTGCAAGTAGCTTCCTACTAGTACTCAATATTTAATCACGTATTTAACCTACTTTTCTATATTAAAAGTATCTTAAATTCCAGAATTAAACAAAATTATTTTCGATCTCAACACAATATATTAGGCCATAACCCGGATAAAATTACAAAGAAGCTGAAATTTTGATAGTAAACAAAATCTAAATAGAATTTTAACTGTAAAGATAAAAATATATATAAATACAAATACAAAAAACAGTGAAAAGACATTACTTTCACACTTTTGACAAGGTAGGACTAAGAATGGTTGAAAAAGAAAATCGCAAATAACCGTGAAATAGGCCCTTATATTGCATTACTTTAGTTTTTTATTTTCATCTAATTTCATAGTACAATATTTTTCTTCTTTTTCACTATTGTGAATGTTCATAGCAATAATGTTCATAGCACTGATTTATAGCAATAATCTAAAAAACTGATTAGATTTTAGTTGAAATCTCATTTTTCCAAAGAATGAAAATTGCGAAGGCCCGATTCTTTTTCCCATTATTATAAATAGTGTTGAAATTAGTCTCAATCGAAAAAAAATTTCCTTGTGCGTCTAATGATAACCAATACTATCAATAAATGACAACCAATACATCATTCTGATGACAATTTATTGTATTTACAATTGAAAGCTTAATAAATATTTCATTCATTTATAGTTTATTTAACTTTGTTTATTTTGAATTTATTACTTTATAACATATCAAAAGTTACTAATCTTACATTTTTATAAAATTTTATTGAACTGAGATAAATTACCACACAATTTATTTGAAATTTACTTTTTAAGTTTATTTCTGAAATTTTTAATTTAGAATTAATGTTGAAAATTGATTTCTGAATTCGAATAATGAAAAGTATACAAGGATATCCTCTGCTGCAAAACCTACAGAAAAAGTGGGGAAATAGTCAAAATATGTAATTTTGCAAATATCTTCGTAAATAAGGAAAAAACTATAAAATATAATGATAATTTACTATAAATCCATGTAAAACCATCAATGGATTGGTCTGAAATCACATAATTGATGTTTCTCGAATATTTCAACTGTGATGAGTTTACTATGTAGGTGGTTTTCAGGGCCGTATATAAGGGGGTGGTTTTGGGAGTTCAAACCGTGATCATTCAATAATAACGGTTTATCTAAATTCTCCTCACATTAAAGATGAAAAAACTACACGATGTAAGAAAAGATTTACGAGGAATTTTGATGCATCTGTTTTCCAATCGATGCTCTTGGAAAGTGACCGAAGTTATGTGTTGAAATGCACAAACTCTATGGCAAATGACTTGATTGAGGATTTAGTAAGTGCTTTTAATTTGTTGTGTCCTATTAGAGAGGTCGATGTTCCTGAAAAGTTTGTTAGAAACAAATGGATGAATGGGGATATTCTAGATGCTATGAGAATGAGAGACCAAAACTATAAAACAGCAGTTATTACCAGGTCACAAGCGGATTGGAACGAATACAAGAACTTCAGAAATTTGGTAGTTAACAAAATCAAATTGGCAAAAAAATGAGTAGATACTATTTTGATATGATTGACAATAATAAACGGAACTCTTTTATAATGTGGAAAAGCATCAAGCTTCTCCTACCCGATCATAAACAGGAATCACAGAAAGGTATTATGTTTGACGAAGTGATGATACAAGACGACGAGTGCATAGCTGAGGGTTTCAATAAATTCTTTGTGGACAGTATAATCGGATTGGTTGCGGGTATTCCGAGATATCATGATCATGAGTTTGTGGTTGACGAGGTCGACACTGTGGGTAGATTTGATGATTTTGAGTGTGAACGTCGGCTATATTGGGGATATTTTTAAAGAAATTAAGAACACCACTGATAATGAAAATGGATTATCTACAGCATCTATAGCAGTGGTGGCTTGGTGTGATCGCTGGTTGAGTTACAGAGCGGAAATTCTGGGTGCGAATCTCGGACCTGACAGAATTTCTTAGCTCGGCCTTCCGGTGGACATCAATATAACATCACTACAGCGTTAAACCTGCAGGAGCGGCGAAGCAATGTCTAACGACGGATACCACGCTCCTGCAGTTAGCCTTAAGCGGAGGGGGTTTTAGTCGGTAAGAGTCCGACACTACCACCCACGGGTGGTGTCCATGAGGATTTCCCCCTCCCCAACGCACGAATAAAAAAAAATTGGAAAGATTCAAATGTTATTACATATTGTTGAAGAGGTGCAGAATTGGAAAAAGTGATTTGACAGAAGATATTAAAAGAAGCCGGGAAGAAATTGATCAAAAAGAAAATAGTTCCAAAATTACGTGCTGGCCTACAAGTTTGAGTAAGTCCTGCTCTTTTATATTTGTTCTTTAAATCGGGTTGCAAATAAATACTTTTATTTTATATTGTTAGTTTTTTATTGTCTACCATGTAACCATTTTCTTTCGAGAACCAACGATCCCTTTTCGAGCGAGAGCAGGGAGCTAAAGTGCAGTTCACTGCAATACTGACAATAATTAGGTGTAGATCAACATACGACATGTTAATGTGTTCGACAGAATTACTTTCAATCTAAGGTTCCCCAATTTGCATCACAAAAGCGCCAAAAAGTTATTAGTTATATTTTTTTATAATATTTTAATATGTTGTATAATTAGAAAAGTTATATTTTGATATTATTTATCAAACATTGAGTAGTATTATATACCTATATCAAACCAATTAAATTAATAGTAAACTGAAACCTAAAAATATTTTGAAATATTTTTATTGTTTGTTTAACCGGTTACCGTCCAACTTCTACGCTTCTTTCCTTCAAAAGTACTGCTACGTACTAACTACGGTTACTTGACAATTTAATTTTCACAAAATAATTTAATAATAATAATTCACACAGGGGTTGGGAAAATCGCCCGAAGCCACCCGAAGGGCGTGCGGATGGTAGGTTTTCATTGCCCCTGGCATTGGTAAATATCGGATTCCAGCATCCGAATTTTGTCATTTTCGAATCCTGTTGCACCCCGGGGGATTTTTTTAATAATGAGTTTAGCGCTTGTCAAACGGCCTGTAACTAGGCGCCTATCGCAAGGGGGAAGAAGAAGGCGCGAGCCCCCTCCAAATCCCCGATAAATTCATTCAACAGCAATTATTTAGTTGACTTCGATTTAAAAATACCTAATCATTTTAAAATCTGACTCCCCCCCCCCCCCCCCCCCCCGGTGAAATAATTCCTGGATCCGGTCCTACCCGTAACGCTCCAGCGAAGCAAGAGTGTGAAGGGCGCAGTTTTGACAAGTGCAATATCGGCAAATCTCGGATCCATCACCTTTGAAATTGTTATTTCCGAAAAATTATAGACCATTGCAGTAATGGTCTATATAGGTACATAGATAATATAATCATTAGTTAATGATTTTCCAAACAGGCCATTTCATGACGGTTTAATCGAATACACAATTTTGTTACAACTGCTTCAAATTGGATAAACAACCTAGATATTTCTTTCTAATGATGACATACATTATTCCATACGAATAAATAATATAAACCATTACCTACCACCCAGTGCAAAAATTTCGTCAAAATTCAGAAGCGTGGAACATGGACCGTCCCCGTTTAACCTATTAATTATGATATAATTTTAAATCTAAATTAAAAATCATTTTTATCAATTTAAGGCACAAAATCTTGTCAATATCAAAATACCTACTTAAAATACAAACTTTAGACGCCTAGTCAGTTATATTTCACAATTATATAGGCAAGTAGTAAGTACTTCTACTTCATGTTGATAATAAATTAATAATATAGGTAGTATACCTAGTTTCTAATTTATTCTCAAATTATGTTACAGTAAACAATTTAATATCATACCGAAAAAAAGTAAAGATAATAAAAGAATAGTACATCAGTACCTAAGTAAATATTACGTACAATAAGTGATTGACCCAATTCTTCATCGCGTGAGAACCGGTGTGATCATAGTAATAAATTGTGAAATTAACGTCTTTCTTTACCGTCCACAAATTGAGTGCATTTTTTCCATTGTAATTTTAAAATAAGTCCATAGCAGGGACTTGATGAACATCAACACGCTGACTGTGAAATATATGCTAGAACCAATACAGCATACAAATTATAAAAACCAGCTAAACACTATCCTATCTACTCAATCGCTTATCTATAATTATTCAAAATAGTCTCTACTACGATTTTAGTAATTAAAGCACTCAATGTAATTTAAAGAAAATTTTAATATCTTTTTAATGGAATTTAACCATCATTTTTCCAGGACATTTATACAAAAACAGCCTTACTAATAAACGTTGTATAAATCTTATAACAGGCGTATACAGGGTTGTATAAGAAAACTTTACTAATAAACCGTGTATTAATTATGCTCTGTATAAGCCCTGTATAGTTATTCACAGTTGTACATTTGGTTGTACTAATCAAGCATGTTGATGACAATTCGGATGTATAATAAAGTGCATAGTTATACAGCGGGTATTATGACGTTTATTAGTAAGAAATTTATGCGTCTCTTATATTATGCCTTATACAGTGTATAACTAAACAGTTGTATAACTCCTGAATAAGGAATTTTTATTAGTAAGGCTGAAAATGTTTAATTTCAAATTTTTCTATTCATTTTTATCAATCAATATTATACTTTCATTCTAGTTATTAGGAATATATCTACTTTGCTCCTCTGCTAAGCCTTCACGATTCATTCTTCAGGGTCGATCAATTCTCTTCTCTCTCTCTGTGTTACTTTACTATAGTATCGTACTCTTATTAAAATGCTAATCTTATTTAATCTTTGCTCTGGTTTCCCAAATATTGTTTCTGAGAAATTTTTTGACGGGGAATGTATTAACTTTAAGTTTTCTTGAAATAAAACATCGTAAATATTCTAGCTACATTTCGCCAGACCCCCCTTTTCGAATTTTGGATCTAAAATAGTTTAAATCGTTTGTAACTCGTTTGTACATGTTCGGACCTTCTTTATTTTTGCTTGTACCCACTTAGTTTTTCAGATATTTTAAAATATCTCAAATGGGCATTTTTCCAGCCCAGCCCCATTATGAACTTTAGATGAAAAGTAGTTTAAATCGTTTGTACCTCGTTTGTAACCGTTTGTACCTTCGATATTTTCGTTTGCACTCATTTAGTTTTTCAGAAATTTTAAAATGTATTTTCATTAGTTTAATTTTGTCATATTTTCTTCTAAAATGCAGTGTTTGAAACTAAAATAATACTCTTTAAAAGTTGGAATGTGTACTTACTACTGATATCGGCAGTATTAAAAATCACTGACTGCTTATAATTTCAAATTAACTGAAAAGTTTCAAATTTCGTAAACGGCAGGTATGAAGAGATGATAGCAAGCGTATATTTACTTTAGTTAATTGTTCAAATTTTGTAATTAATATGTCATCTTCTTGAAATGCCATACATTTTTATTAACAATGGCGTAGACGATCAATTAATGAAGTGGTTTTCCGTTGCCTTCCCCATAGCCCACAAATTAATATTGGGCTTTAGATCACAGCAGTGTATCCGACGTTACCACGATTTGAACAGCAGTCTCCGGCTTACCAATCGGTCGGTGGAAGCTTTACACCATACTGCTGATTAATTATGTACCCGAAATAATACAGTTACTCCAGAAATTATTAGAACACTCCTGTATTAGCAATGTAAATTGTACTTTTTGAAGACCTTTTTTTGTCATATATAAATCGCTTTTCCAGCATACTTGTTTGACATTTTTTGTTGCAAATTTCATTCTCTTTATTTTTGTTTATATACATTTTTCTATTTCATGGCACCGTTTCTCAGCTACAGTGACTTAAAAAAGACTCTGTAAAATTGATTCTCCGTCTATTAAACCTCGCTTAAGCGTTTATTTTGATATTATACTATGCTGTACTGCAGTCATAAGGAAGAAGGCAGTAAGTCCATTTATTTCAAAATTGAGTTTTTTATATTTCTGAAATCAGCTAGATCTAGATATGCAATCAGATTTTGCAAAACATACATACAACCGCTAGAAGTTGCACATTCACGCACACAATTTGCTCGGAGATGTACAAAATTTAAAACATCTAGTATAACTTCCATCCCTCTCCCAAATTTTCTCGAATAGCTCTGCGACGATTCCGAGGCTCAACCGAAACTCAAACGTTTGAATGGATTTTGTATAAAATATTCGATTTGTGGGACGGCAGCAAAGTGTACCTTAAAAGGCACGATTCAATCTCAATCATATCTTTCTTTTCTGTTCTTTCTATACGCGACTAATGAGATCTAAATATGTATGTCGTTATTACAATCCATTGTTAATATCTAAAAATTTTAGTTATTACAGTTTTTAGTGAAATACCGGAAGAACTAAATTGATTTCAATAGAAATAATGAATTAACTTTTAATTTCTACATTACAATCGTATCTAAATGATTTACAATTTATATTGTAAATATTAAAATTAATGAGTTAAGTTTGAAAAACTTTAAAGACACCTTTGGGTATACTTGCGTTACAGGTAGATTATTATCAATAGTACAAATAATATATTCGTTAATATTTCAGATTGTATACGTAAATATGACAAATACTAGTAAAATTAATATAAGTAAAATTAACGAACTAGCTGTAGTAATATTAATTAAATATTTGTTGAACCAAAATTGTAGTTATTTTAACGACAAATTTCGTTAAATATGTGCACACCACTTTTTTTCTCAGTGTAGTTGAACTGCTTGATCGATCTTATCAATGAGTTAAGGTTAAACTAATTATTATTATTTTATCCATTGGTAACTTTCACCTCCAAAGAAAAGTGTTTAAATTTGAAATTAATTTCATAACAGGTAAACCTTTTCTTCGTAGCTGCGCTGTGGTATCAGGGTATCAGGGCATACTCCCATAAGTATTTTTAATTGAATACGTATGGGAGCAGCATAAAAAGACTGAGTCCATTGTGATACATAATATTATGTAAACAATACAAGTCAACGTACAGTTTAACGTGGAATAGGAACCACGGTATTTTATCTCGAGATAATCAGTTATTATTGTCAAGAACGACAGTTACTGTTTCACTTACAATTAGTTTAGTCAGCATCTATATAAATTGTTAGCTTAGTGAGTACCTAGCCAATTGGGGTCTATTATAATTGTGTAAATCTACATAACATTGTTAGTATGGCTGTAAGAAATTCCATTTCTAGCATTTACCTAAATCCCTTTTATACTTGTACCTTACTACTTTGAAACCGAATAAAACAGTTTTAAGTGCCCTGTGAAATATGCACTACTACCTTTCGTACGCAAATCACATAGTATAAAATATGTAATATTCAGTAACGGATTGTATCGCTTTTAGATGGTGAGGAGTGCGAAACCAAGGAGTTTGGTATATATATTGTCTTGCCAGACGGTAGCGATAATTATTTCTTTCAAATTAAACACCCCTAGTGTACACGCATCCTTAATTTTTATTTACTAACTTCTTATCGTCATCCAAATTTACTCTTTTTTATCTTCCACAATCCAAATTCATTTACCATATCCATCCAAATTAATCCAGGTTTATGTAAATTCATAATAATAAACTCAATGAAAAAAAACACCCTTTATTTTCACATAATTTTCAAAATTATCAGACGTATAAATTCACGTCTGGTCACTTCGACCACTTCGGCAAAAAAGCCTCGATATTTCCTTGCTTTCGGGCAAGTTCCTTTTTCAAAATTACCAACATTAAATAATATTTACAAATTTTTAACAAACAGAGTACATATTTACAAATTAACAAACAATAAAATAAAATATAACAATATTCTAAACATGAAAAATCCATGACAATATATGTATAATATATATATGTAGTTTGGTATAAATAAAATATAATTGAGGAAAGTGTGATTATTTTATCTATAAATTGTCGTCAATGGGTCGTCATGAATTTTCATAGTAGTTAATTTCAACAGTTCTCAAATAATTATAATACAAAATAAATAAGAAAACATTTTCTTCAAGATTTATTTCAGTTGGTGCAAAGGTTTTGATTTTACGCCAACTTCGGCATGGGTGTTACAAAATTTCTATATGATTTCAAAAGTTATAGTAATTTCGAATAATTTTAAAATAAATTTTGAAGCAAAGCTACCAGATTTTAAAGCTGGTAGCCAGCTACTTGTCTTACTCTGAACGCATAACAAATCTATACGAGTATTGGCTCACATAGTCAAGTGAGAAATAAAATGGATAGAAAATTATTTGAGTTTACTGAATTTAAATAAAAAATCATAAAATAATGTAGGTACCTTTCTTTTTCTTTTAAATGCCAAACTTAAATGACAAAATATTTATTGTTAAATAAAATGCTATTGTCCGTTAAATTGTAAAAAATCGTTATGTACCTATCAACTTTCTCTGTGAACTTGACCCTAACATTTGCGAATGGTAATGTTCAATGCAAGACAAAATAATTTGTAATAAACGGTAAATTATTATTAATAATACTTTCTCTTTTATATCAACATGGTAAACGATGTTTCATAACTACCGGCCATTCCCTCATTAAGGGCTTCTAATACCGCTTTAAAAGGAAAATACATTACTCCATTAATAATGGAAAAATTTAAAAATTTGGAAATTGAATTTTAAGTAAAACATGTAAGTTTTCTTGTGAAACTTGTAATTACCTAATTGCACAGTACTGACACTTATGCCTTCCATTCAATTACTTCAGGTACATCGAATTTGCTATATTTCGTAATCAACTAGAACATTAGTATAACATTCTCCCACCATACATTCTTCTTAGATGTTACCTTTTTAAATTGTTGGAGAACGTGAATCTCGTCTTATTTGACATTAACAGATGCTGGTATATTAAAAATTGTAAAATTTTAATTTGGAATGGGTATTGCAAATTCATTAATGCGAAATAAATACCTTCTTCTTCGAAGAAAAAAAGTAAAGTTTTCATTCTTTTTTATTATTATATAATGTGCAGGTAATTATTATTACTACATATAATAAAATTCAGGTATATTACGTGATGTAGTATTCGCCGTTCCAAATTATGAATAGAATTTTTCAGCAAAGACTAGATACTTGAATATTTATTTAATAAGGTGACAATTAATTATTGTCGATTACTTTTTCCTACCAACCCATTTTTATTACAATTATTTTGGAGTAGGTACCAGCGAAAAAATGTTATTTGAAATTTTGAAAAATTCTATTTTTATATTACTATTTGCTAACTTTACTCGATATGTTTTCGATCATCGTTTCGATTTAGAAAAATTGAACACAAATAATAAACATTTCAATATTTTTATTTTACAATTTACAAAAGGTTAGCTGACCATAATTCTACGCTCACGAATTGAAACACAATAATTGTATCAATCTCTTTAAAATCGTTGGAAAGTTTCCGTATCAATATCTAGACTTACCAAATACAAATTTTCACACTTCTCTATCAATGAAGTATTTAAAGACTCGGTCAATAGAAAATAATAGTTCACAACAGTGGCGGCTTGTGAATACTTTAGGTGGTAAGGCATGGGTGTGAAACCAAGGGGTTTAGAGTTTTCAAAAATATAAATTATGTTTTTGTGATTCTTATTGGCTTGGTGCGGCACTGCGCCCCCTGCCTATCCCAACAGGCCGTCACTAGTTCAAGAATAAAGGTGTAAGGAAAATGCATAAAGAAAAAAGGAAAAGGAGTTAGGTAAAAAGTACCAACTTCGATAAAGCACGGGCATTTTAAACAATCATTTTTGAGAAAAATCATCAAGCAAATTTTTATGTTTTATATTTTGGAAGTTTAAATAAAGCTTTGATCTTTTGATAATTTAATATTCGAGTATTAAAAAAAATTCAATTATAACATTTTAATAACTGTAATCATATTAATTTTCTTTTTAAAAGAAAATTTAATTTTTTTTTCCAAAAATCCTCATGTAAAATTTGTGATGGTAACATGTGAAAGTTAACAATGTAAATATAGCCTTGATAATTACAAAATTGCAAATAATGCGTCTGAATATTAGGGGAGGTCTCACAAATTCTACTTCAAAATGCACTTCCCTAATAATTTTATGCAATATTAATTTGCATAAATGCTCTTCGTTAGATCTTCATAATTCACAAATAGTCTTGAATTACAGAATTACATATACAAAGAGTATATAAAATGTTCAAACCTTTTTTAAATATTTTACATGGGTGGTGGCCTCTCCCGAACTGAATATGTGGATGAAAAACATAACAGATTTTTTTTTACAGAACTAAGAACATATAAAGAGTCACTTTTTTAAATGTTAAATTGCAAACTTCTTTTTGGTGACAATAGTGCTGCGAAAGTTTTGAATATGTCTGTCATTTGGCACAGTTATTTCGTCATTGTCACCATTAACCAACAAACTACGTCCAGTGCTAGACAAAAGCAGCAAACCTTTGCGCAAGGAGAACTTGAGGCTGGAGTAGCTCAAAATATTGTAGAATTTAATAAATAGCTCCTTAAAACAATGAAAGCCGCTCAAAAGTAAAAATCAATTTAATCAATTCTAATAAAATTCTAAAATCCAGTCATAAAGTATCTACTTGTACTTAGAAATAACTCGAAAATTAAATATTTTTGCTTGGAATTGACCATAACTTCTTATGTGTATGTTCATACACATAGGTATAATACTTATATACTATATAATTAATTTAATTTTTTTTTAAATAAACTTTTTACTTTAGTCAGAAAGAACACCGTAAGTTTTCTATACCTCAGCAGTTCAAACGGAAACAACGTGAAATTTATTATGAAAGAATCATAAATGGGTCGTTTTCTGTATATTTTATTCCCAAAATAGATATTAAAAACATATCATTCTAGTTTATATCTATTTTCAGAGAAAACAAAGCTTTTAACAAAAACCCAAAGAACTAAATATTTTCAAAAATATAAATTTTACAATTTTAATAAATAATTAGATAGGTACTGAAAATTTGGGTATTTTGAATTAATGTTCAAATTGACTTTAAATGCGTTTTAAATTTTATTGCGACCGAGAATTAATCTTTAATCTCAGATTAATTCATTACTATTAATACGGGCATTAAGGTGTTGTTGGCATTACACCTGAAATGCACTGAAATTAAGCAATTTGTAATTTTATTTAATAATAATGAAAACATTCATTTAGAGCCCTACAAGAATGGTTCAAAGCAAATGGACTACAACTAAACGTGGGGAAAACACAGAAATTGCTATTCACGACAAGAAAGCCAGCCCAGCCGGAGGCAGTAACTCTACTGGGTTTCCACCTTGACGGCGCTCTGACTTGGAGCAAGCACATACAACGTACATGCAGTAAACTAGCATCGACAATATACCCGATTAGAAGAATAAGCTTCATAGTAAATGAAGCGGCAGCAAAGATGACTTACTACGCACAGTTCCATAGTGTGGCAACCTATGGAATTGTGATGTGGGGAGCTTCTGCAAATTCCACAAAAATATTTATGCAGCAAAAGAGAGCTGTCAGAGCCATTGTTGGAGTAACACAACAAAAAAGCTGCAGACCGCTCTTCAAAAAGCTGAGAATATTAACCATTCCTGCATGTTACATAATTATGTGTCTGTGCTACATTCATCAAAGGAGTAGTACTTACAATAAACACGGCCAAAACCACAAATATGAGACTCGTACAAGAGAAAAGATAATTCTTCCAAGGCATCGACTGCACAAACTGCAAAATAGCTTTACCTATTGGGGAATTAAAATGTATAACAAATTGCCAGATGAAATGAAAATCATGAATGAAAGTAGTTTCAAAAGGAAATTAAAACAAATTCTGACGGAGACAATTGTTTATTCTCTCGAGGAGTTCCTGAAGTTAAATTTATAACGTGAAATCACCTGCATTGTTACTTTACGTTCAGGCTTGTGTATTGTGTAATTTTTGACTTTTTTTTGACGTACCTTGTAATTATTATTGAAAGTTAAATAAATATTATTATTATTATTATAGCTACACATAAGTTGTTCTATACATAGATTTACAGATAATTGAGCTTAGTTTCACTTATCTGTTAACTTCTGGTTACGTTTTTTATAGGCAAAAATCTGCTAAGGGCTATATTTCGGCTGAAGGGTAATTCAACTCTGTAATTAGATGAACTAGAATAATATTTTTTGCAATTGCGGGGCTAAAGTACTCACTTTAGAACCCGATTTGCGGGTGTAAAGTGGTACTTTTTCGCCCTAGGGCAAAAAAAAGTTACTGCCGGGTAAAAAAGAAGTTACTGCCGGGCAAAAAAGAAGTCACCAGATTTTATTATCAATTTAATTCTCATTTTTTTGTAACATTTATATTTATGTTAACTTGACCGTAATTTGTGATTCCAATATTAGTGCAACCTACAGTGAAATAAATTGGTAAATAAATAAAAAGCACTTACTTTAGCTACCAAAAAATTCTCACGAGGCGCCTCTTTTAAAAATTTGGCCACGTGGTCAGATGTTACGACGCGCGATTTTTTCGGAACATATCCTTCGTTTTTCCGCTTCATAAAAGCGGATAACTTGTGGAAATTGCCGAAGTCAATCTTATTTTTTAATTTGGTGACTGCCTTGATCATAGAATACTGCGACCACATGGTCAACGACTTCAACGTTTTCGTAACGATTCTAGTACCTTTTAGTGAAAAAATTCTAGTTGGCAATAATAATATAACCAACTATGCTTCATTTACTTTGGTACTATCAACCACGTGCTTTATTGAACAAATTTTAATTAAAATTTCGTAATTATTGTCGAAGTAAGTACTTTACCTCCCGCAATTGCAAAAAACAGTATATGCACCTCGGGAATAAAGTGAATTTTTTGGCGTGATGGTAATTTTTGCCCTCGGCTACGCGTCGTGCAAACAAACCTTTACCCTCAGGCCAAAAAAGGATCACTTTATTCCCTTGGTGCATAATATACTATTTTGGTACTTTTACGCATAATTTTATCTACTTTATAATAAATAAAGACAATAAAATTTATTAATATTTATAATTTGCTAATATTTCACTTTTGGCAAGACCGAAATATTTTGGATATAGAATGAACAGGAAATAGCCAATTTAAAATTTTAGGATCATTTTATTTCAGAGTTATTTTCACATATACTTTTTTTTAACTATAATATCATACAATGACTAAACTAAATATCAAAAAATTTTAAAAATATATTCACCGCGAATTTTATAATTTCAATAAACAAATTTATAAGTCAGTTAGCAAAAAGCTTTCTTCACTTAAGTATTAGAAAAACGATGGGATTTTGATAAATAATAGACGTTCTTCCTAATGTGAGAAAATTGATTTTCTATTGATTATAAAAAATGTATCATATTTATCGTACATAATGTAACGAAACAACAGATCAGCTTTTATTGTTCGACTTTACAAAAAAAAGGTATTATAAAGAGGAACTTATTGCTCTCTAACTCGCACCCTGTACAATCAGTATTCTTGTAAAATTTAATTTACAATAATTTAAATTAAATTAAGAAGAGTGAAATTTAATTTTAACTTCCTAATTTAATATCCTCGTAACAAAATCTCTCAAATTGTAATTAATAAAAAATATGTAGTTAGTTAATATTGCAAAAAAATGCAAATAATATAAATTCAGCTCAAGAACTTCCACCTACCAATTGCGTAAATTTTTCAAAGTTATTGAGAAGTTATTTGTGATTGTAACTTTTTTTATTGGTATTTATTTTTAATTTAGGTAATTTATTCTACAAGGTTTCTAATGTTGTCCTGTTACAAAATTATGATGATAATAAAATACAATGCAAACGATATTTTGTTGATAAAAGTGCCATTTTTAATAATCGGAAATATTTTTTACTACATTTTTGACAACCAACTGTTAAACAATCAAATTTTATTTTTTTCAGTGCCAGAGTGGATAATAATTATTGCACTAATTACTATTATTATGTATTCTTAACTATATATTTTTAAATTTATTTCCATTTTTTTTTATTTCTTGGTCGATCTTGAATTTTTGGTTTAATTTTCTCCTATCTGATTTCGCATTTTATGTCTGCAAAATTTTTAGAATATACCTGCCAATAGAATACAGTTACAAAACCTCAAAACTGAAACAAACCGCTTAAGCCGTTTGGCCTAGCCTTATTTATTCAAATTTGGCGATGATATTGATGGCATAAAATGTTAATGTACAAATTTAGTAAATGACGTTTAAATATTATTCTAAGGATGGTCAGTGATATCCCGATAACTCGTACATTTAAATTAATGTCAGAAAGTTGTTTTATTTTGTGTCAGTCAATTTTCTGTAACATTAGGCCCCTGGCTGCATTGTTATGCAACTGCTAGCTAAGCACAAATTCTTCTGCACACAGTTCTTCTAAATTTCCCACCACAATAATATTTGTCTGATCTTATATTATTGTATAACTATTGTTTTTTAAATTTTGAGCACACCTCCAACAATAGGAGTACAAAATTTAATAAAAATAGACTTTGGTTACTTACAAACTAAAAAGGTATGCATTCGATTCAGGCAACCTGTAACGATCGTAGCAAATATGCATTCAGCAAATGCAAATCTCTATAATTTTTTTTGTACAGCGTATTATTATTTAAAATTTAATTATAAGACATATCGATTTTACAAATAGTAAACAATACACAGAGTATAATAAATATAGTAATCAAACTTCTCACCTACTGACTAAATTGATAACAGTGAAAGTGCAAAGGTGACGAGGTAATCGTTTTTTTGGTCTCACGGAATACGGATGTTATATTATAGTAAGAGTGGTATTGCAATTTATTCTTATATTGCATTTATAGGGCACGAAAGTCAAATTTTTATGCAACAATAATGGTAGACAAAATACTTTTTCCAAACAACAGTACTCATGCATATAGTATGTATTATATTCATGCAATACATACGAGTATCAAGGTTAGAATCACTCTTGTGTAACGTGCGTAGTACCTTACCATTCATATGAAGGCAATTATTTCATGCGTTATAAATCTAGGAATTACATGCACTAATGAAATTTAATAAACTGTAACTATTATTGATAACCACCTATTAAAACTGATGTTATCTACAAGGAAAAAAAGTAATAAACGTGTCTAATGTAGTACAGCTCTTGTTAACGCAGGGAAAATCGAAATTTCTTGAGAAAGAATCATTCGTCAACCCTGTCGGCCCTGGTTAAATTTTCCCAGTTCTCTTTTAAATTGGTTGAAAATTGGTGAGTAGCCTACTAACCTAAATTTTTAGGTTTTTAGGGAATCGACAAAATCTACACGGTTCCTTCCTGTTGACGAGACCGGCGAACACGGATACTGAATTATGCTATTTAAAAGTGTTAAGCCATTCTTATACTGAAAGTCTTTGTGATCAGGTTATTAGAAATGTTACAAAATGTAAATCATCAGCCGTACAGCTCCTAAAAAAAAGTGGCTAAAGACAGTATCAGAATCAGAAATATGAATATTACAATAAACCGGACAAATATTTAAAAATATTTTTAAAGTAATTAACCCTTTCAGACCCAGCGTACACTATAGTGTACATACGTTCTACTAATTTATTTTGAGGTTGGTGACAAATTGTATGTTAAATAACAACTATTATTCAGTAAAAGAAACACGAGTAATCCAATAAAAATATAAAGAATGCTCTATTAGCAACATAAACTATAATACTACATTAATTTAAATGAAAATTGTAAAAAAAAATAAAACGTATGTATACTATAGTGTACGCTGGGTCTGAAAGGGTTAAGTATATAAAGAAATTTCCGATCAAATAATGTAAACCAAAATATTATAAAGCACTACAGATCAGTTATATTTCGGCATCACAAAAATTTTGGAGCTAAGAGGTAAAATCGCCCACTGCCTCAAAAACTTCAGATATCCCTTATTTTTAATAAACATTTTGATATTAGTTGAAATTAGTGTCAAATGATAGCTATCCGTACACCCTAAATATTATAGTTTTTGAATCGCAAATATTCAGAGGGAGACTTCAGAGACGTAAAAACGCCGCCTCTTAAATTTGAAATATTCGTAACACTTTTTTTGTAAACTGTAAAAGAAACTTAACTTTACACTTATCAATGCAGAGTCAGATTTCAAGTTTCACTTCTGCAAAGATAATCACTTTAATTTTGGCGGAGCTAAAGTACTGTTTTAGTGCAGCTCGTCGTCGGCAGTAATGGTACCTTAATGTTAAATAATATAATAATTATTTTTTATGAGCTTTATGTAGCTCGACTGTAATTGTCAATTGAACCATCAACTCTATACAGACTCGCTAAGAAAAGTCTTATACCTTTTGCTTCTATAATAAACCAATATAATATTAATTTTTGTGTAATCTAAATTTGTTCGCATACTTACTATAGTTTTCAACTTTCATAATATTATCTCTAACTGAGATTTATTGTATCAACAAACTGAACTAAATAAATTTGCTGAAGGCTAGTTTACCTACTCTTAATTTATAAAAAAAAATATTTAAATTGTTTTATTAATTTTATAATTATTATTTTACAAAAGTTTTACAAAAAGTCAACTTTGTTAATTATGATAAAATGAAAATAATTTTTAATATTTTACCAAGATCTAAAATTAAATGTGAAGGAAAATATACATATAATGTACCTTATAATTCCACTATACTCACACTCGCTAATTATTCTTGGTAAACAATAAGTTAATAATTATGAAAATTAGAGATACAAACAAAGAAACAATTGAACGGCTTTTGAATAGCTAATTGTGTTAACTCATGGCTATGAAAGTAATGTTACATTACGAAAAAATCGATATTTTATAAGCATTAATCATATTTTATCTTATGCCTTAAAAATTCAGCAATTATTTCAATTTGTTAGTCTTTTACTATACGAGTAGAAGCGTTCTATTTACCGAAGATATTTAGATATAACCTAAGTTAAGGCTGTCTTATATAAATATTAACATGTTATATTTACAAGTTAGCAACTCACGCTGTGATACATTTTACGCTTGCTTTGTGCTTTACCTTTACCCCACCCAAGGTACCAAGCGCGTTAATTTCTGGTCAGGGTGTCCCGTGGTCGAATCCTATTCGAATTTTCTTTCTTTCTTTCTGTTCGAAGAATGAGAAGCATTCGTACAATGCATCTAGTGCCGACAAACTGCATGTTTTTATTGTTTTTATAGTAAGTACCTACCATTCAAGTATCGTGCAAAATAACTGAATGATAAACACGGCAAATTCAGCATTCTGAAAAATATTTATTATTCTGCACTAATATTATTTAAAACAAGTTGTATTACTTATAGTACTCACATTCCTATATATTATAGATTTAAAACGTTTAGCCAAAGCACTGCACACTAGGCTACGATGTGTTGTTATATTTTACTGTTAAGGTTTGAAAGATATGTGCATTGCGCAATCCAAAACTTCCACTTAAATTCTGAAAGTGAAAAATTTTAAGGAATTCTTGAAAATTTATAAAGAATTAAAAAAAAATCGATTAGCTTCTCGATAATAAAGCTGCCTATCTACATAAAAGTTTTACTTCCGAGGTGATGCCTTTAACTTGATTGGAGAAGATTTTGTCATCCAAATACAGATTAATGTGATTTTATAAATTTTAAATGGTACGTTTACTCTAGTGCCCTATATAGGTATATTTAAATTTTCTTTTCCTACAAAAAACTATTTATGTACAATAATACTATTAGCTGGATTTTTATCCTTTATCGATTCTTTTTTTACTACAGCCCAATATCTTTCAATTTGGCGAAGTTCTAGCACGTCTGGTGGATTAGCCTCTTTACGTAGTACAAATTCAATATTTTCCGCTTTGAGGAGCTCCAAAGTTTATGTAGCATAATGAGCTAAAGTTAAGTCAGGCCAAAATAATGTTGAACCATCATGTGAATTAATGAATGGTTTTAAAAATAGTTCAATACATTCTTTGCCATAAATTACTCCAATTATAGAACTATAGATGTAACGAAAACTTCGCTTCACTTTTCGCACTGATAAATAGCCTGCCAAACTAACAGTTTGGGCCCAAATTTTTCAACACCAATTGTTTTTCTGGCATCAAGAAGATTCTCTTCAGATTTTTTGGGTAATATTGGGGATCAACTGATGTCGCGAAATACATTTTTACGTAAGTTTCGTCATCCATAACGATACAAATTTTAAAAACAATTTATACAAATTTGTCATCCAAGTTTTTATTGTTAAAAGTTGTTTTTCAGTTCTTTTAGGTTTATGTTGTATTTATAGGTTTTCAAATTATTTATTTATTTTGCTCCCTTGATCATACCTTTATTTATTCCAACCTTTTTAGCAATATCCAGTACTGAAGCACTTCTTTTTATTTTAAGTAACTTACAATAGCTTTTTCTAATTTTTTTGTCCATGGCACCTTTTTTTCCTCCAGTTCCATGGTATTTTCTTCGGATAGTGTAATTAACATAACATTTTAATGTCGAATTTATTAGGTTTATTGTGATTCCGAGTTCCCTAGTGATCTTTTTAGAAATTGTCTGATTTTCATTTCACTTTTGTAAACTTTTGTAACGCACTTTTTCTTGTTTACTTTGCATGTTGTAAAATATTTAAAAAAACTGAAAAATGACATATACCTATGAATTACGATTTTCTAACGTTATACTTCTTATAAAATTAAAAAACAATTTATGGGTGGCCCAGAAATTGTTTTTGCGGTGAGGGGGGCGGTAAGCAAATTTAGAAGTTCCTCCATTGTCTATAACTATAATATAATAACCGAATACTCATTAAGCTATTTTTTGTGTTTTAAATCACTTAAATTCTATCAACAAAAATTGACAAAATTTATTGAGCTATTTAGAAAGCCAATTTATTGACCAAGGTAAAAATTGTTTTTTCCTTATAACCTTTTTCTTTATAACGCAGATTTCTATGCCATCGTACACTCTAAATTATTTAAACACATTAATCAAATTGACGTAATTTATTAAAACGAAATATTTAATCACGATAAACTGGATAATTTAAAAGTACATAATTTTTAAATTGCCAGTTTTTCATATGGGAATGAAGAGCAACGGTATTTCAAAATGCAATTTATAAGAAAATGTCCTAGTTGACGGTTAGGTCAAGGAAACAAATAGTATTTTCACACAGTACCTACCAATCATTCGACCTTCGGTAATTCAACAAGTCATGAGTTCGTGATAATTCTTCGCTTTTAATATAAGTCAATATAAATTTATTTTATATTAAACTCGTAATTCAAAATTTATAGTCAAATTAATAAGGAATTTTCTAAAGGTCGCTATAACTTCGAAGAAGCTAGGAAGGTTTGACGTGAAAATCATTAAACAATAGGATATCGACCTATAGATTTGCAACGCTAATTATAATAACTAACATACTCACAGGTGATTTATTGGTCTAAACAAAATTAGCATGACATAAATTTATATTATAATACTTAAAATTTAAATTTACTATTGAAACTTCGTTAATCTGTTCACCTCCAGCACCGATGAGAATGAATTAATATTGTCATTAATGTACCAATTCTTACATATCGATATCACAGAGTTTTATCTATGGTTTTATTAACCCTTTAGTGCGCTGCTTGGCACATGTGCAAAGCGACATATCCATGCTAAATCCCTCTCTGAGGTTGGACGTTAAAGATTAAATATGCAGTTTTTCAAAACTCCAAAGCAGTGTTTTCTTATATTTTACACAATTTTTCCAATAGATAGCGTCGTTTTAACTTTATTAAACTTTGATTAGAATTGGTTCGTAAATATTTACAACGGCTGCGCTGGCGAGTTCATTCTGATTTGCTTTGATTGAAAAGTAAGTAAATGTGTACATAATATTAATATTGTTTTTTATATTGTAATTTCGACATTTATCTGTATATATGTATCTGCCTTTGATGTGATTATCTAAATTCCATCATATGTGTTAAAAATTATTAACTAACTGCGCAGCTTTGCATTTATGTGCAATCAGTAAA
Source organism: Cantharis lateralis (assembly GCA_963170105.1). Taxonomy (NCBI): domain Eukaryota; kingdom Metazoa; phylum Arthropoda; class Insecta; order Coleoptera; family Cantharidae; genus Cantharis; species Cantharis lateralis. Next base: position 21,686,266 of record OY720629.1, read on the forward strand.
TATTTAACAATATAAGTATGAATATGTGAAAAGAATTTAATTCATAAGGAATTGCTAAAAAAAAATGACGTTTCTAGCAAAATGTGCGCACTAATAGGTTAACATGTTCCAGTAGGGTGCTAACCGTTCTACTTGCTACAAATATTTTCAATTTCTTGATTTCAAAAATTGACTCACTATCATAAGAGTGGCGTAACTAAGATAGTGAAGATTATAACGGAAATAGTAACCAATAAAGAATATGAGCGCAATGACTCAAGATTACTGGCGAATATTTATTATTATAAGTCTGCATATAGTAATTTAAATTTTTAAAAGAATGTCAATTTAAAATAATGCTAATTTTAAATGCAGTACGAGTAAATACCAACTACTAGAAGTTTTCTCTTATTTTCTCTTACACAGCGAAATTATTATATAATATAAATTTTAAAACTCAATGAAAATTTTATTGAATACAAAAAATTAATTACTTGTTTATTATTTTAAAATTTCAAGTTGTCTTCGCTACCTTTAACATTTTCATGTTTTATATAATTTCTACACAAAACTATAGAATTTATGTAGCAAAACTGATTTATTCAAGATGTGGATATACATATATATATATTTAAAATTAATAATAATAATTGTATTTAGTAATTTACTTTTAATATTTTATATACATATAATAGTGGTGTACTTAAAAATTGCCTATGAAGGTGGTAAACTGTTTTAATTCTGTATCTCGTTAATCCCATCGTGGGCCATCACATAACCCGGTTTCCACATGGAGTAGCTACTTTCCCCTCTCCCGTAAACCCGTTACATTACTTGATTTGTTGTGATCAAAATCTCAGAATAAAATTCGGCTAAATTTTTTTAATTCTGGCAACGACGACAAAACGATGTGAAGGAAAAACTTTGTAATGATGTTTAATTATTACAAAAATGTAAATAAATTAAATAAATAATTAATTCTTTTCAACTCAACTTTGAGATTTTTTATTAATACATACTATAGTAATTAATGAAATAAAATCTAAATGGAAAACTTTGGAAATAAACGAATAAACTCTGAGAAAAGAAATCAAATGTAAGTAGGTACCACCTACATACATACCTATTAAAATTATTCTAAAATTATTATTATTATAAAATTATAATTATGAGAAAATTTCTTATTATTATTTGAGAATTGAGTTAAAACATTGTTTACAAAATCACCAATATTCTAATCATTTTTTTAATTTTTAATAATATAAATTGTAGATGCCTATTTAGTGTACTGTTACAATGGATTAATATAAATATCATATAACTAAAACAATAATACTGACACTTTGGTGTTGAGCCTGTTGTAAACAGAACAAAAAATTTTTAACAAATAAAAAAGCGTGTAACGCGGTAATTTGGTGAAGAAGTGGTATATCCCTTTCGAAACCATTGTCATTTGATTATTCATAAACAACTATTATAGCGTGAGATTTAGCCGATATTATTTAAGCTTATTCTTGAAAATATTTAATTTCTTTTGGTTTATATATTATTATATTTTAAATTTTTAGTTACTAAGAAAAACGTTTTTCTTATTTTTATGGCTGTATTAATTTTCTTATTTTATAATATTTGTTATGTTTAGATTTCTTACTGTTTATTTCTAAATTGATACAGAAAAAGTTCTGCATAAATTGATATATCTACTATGTTCCAGTAGCGGTTTTTCAGAACAGGCAGGTTAGGCCGGGCCTACCTTAAATTTGAACACATCAAATAATTTTTTTCAGTTTAAAATATTTTATTTTACATAATATATTTTATTATTTCCATTCAAAATAATTGCAATAATACCGCTAAACTATCACAACGCTGTATTTTTATTTGCAGTTTGCAAGTAGTATAGGCACGACAGGCACCGGCCGAACCGACTTACATAGCAGCCAATGTATTCAGCACGGTGCACCATATCATATGTGATTCACACAGGTACTATGCTGTTATGGTAGGCCCGGGCTTTTATGTAGAGTCCGCAACCCGCAGTGCATCCGATTAAGTCTCCAGTCGTATTTAGTAAATTATTTATTATTATCGAGATTATTATATTATATTTTACTACTATTATTTATACAGTTTAAGTTTTTATTATTTCCATTCTAAATAATTTCAATAATACTGCTAAAAATGTAAAAATCACCTCGCCGTATTTTTTATTTGCAAGTATAGGCACTGGCCGAACCGATATAATAGCATATCACAGAGCACCGGCGACCCACCGTATGATTCACATGCCACCATACAATTACTATATAGGCCCGTGCCTTGCAGTAGTTAATCGCTAAAGAAGCCGTTTTTTGTCATATTGAAATCGATTTTACAGCAAAACTTTTTAGATATTTTTTGTTGGAAATTTCATTGCCTTCAATTTTGTTCAAATACAATTTTTATTTTTACGCACTGTTTCTGACTGACAGCGACTTAAACAGCACTCTGTAAAATACAAAAAATAAAATTTCCAACAAAACATGTCTAAAAATTTTTGCTGTAAAATCGATTTTAATATGACAAAAATTACTTCAAAATGTTCAAATTTTATTGGTAACATAGGAGTGTCTGAGTTTTTTTGCGAGTAAGAACCTTCTCGTGTTTAAAGCGTTAAAAACTTATTTAAGAAATACGATGTCCCAAGATCGACTATCTTCACTTGCACTGCTGTCGATACAAAAAGATATCCTCAATGACTTAATGAAAAAAGATTCATTTTATGATGACATAATCGACAGATTTGCGAAGAGTAAGGATAGAAGAATTAAACTTCTTTACAAAATAATAATAATAATACTGAATTTTATAAAAACTTTTTGTTTTTTCATTTTAATTACTATAGGTACAAAAAAACTTATTCAAAGAAAACATGCCAAAAAAAGCCCCCCCCCCCTCGGAGCTATTCAAAAATTGCTGGCCTACCCAATATTTTAGTACACGAGCCGCCGCTGCTATGTTCTAATTAAGGACCCCGATATTATTTATTAACAATTCCATTATTTCATAGTAAATTGTTTATTATGTAACCTATCTATTCCCAAATTAGTATCGATGTAGACAAAAATATAATATAATACAATATAATATTTAAAAAACCCTCTATGCAGTGCGTGATTATTAAAAAAAAATTAATCAAATAAAGTAGGTAGCTATGCAGTGAAAAATTATTCAAGATAGAAGTAACAATTATTAAAAAATTAGATAATATTGTAATGAAAATATTAAATAAACTTACCAAATACAACTAAATTACTTCATATTTCACACACACAAATTATCAGAAACCGTTCGTAGAAAAAATATATTAAAAAAATACTATATGTATAAGAAGCAACGTGAACGTAAATCCCAACGATGTGTATAAGTAGATCTATAAGGAAGACTAAAGAAGTTAAGCGCACTTCTCTGAAGATCTCAAGATGAATTTAACAATTCACTCTCTCCAATGAAGTTTCCCAATCAACAAACGACCTTTCACAATACTCACACGCATACCTAACAAAGACCACAATTGCAATGAAAATAGTGAAGATTAAATAAATGCTATTGCTAAAGTTCACAAGTTAAGATGTAACTTGGCTACATTATTAATGTTAAATTAGAAAGATTGCTTCCAAAAAGATCGATTAAGAGAATGAACAGTTAATTATTCCAGTTACCTTTAACAAGTACGATTTAAAAAAAGATTCATTAATGAAAATTAGATCATTTGGTTTAAATAGTAGACACAGTTTTCCACACAGTATTTACTATCAAAAACAAATTAATGGTCAGTACCGTATCCAAAATTATTGATATAGTCGAATTCATTTTAAGTAACGTATAACAATAAATTGGCATATCTGAATTAAATCAATGTGAAACCGACCTGTTCTCGTTTTTTATCTCCTTTCTTATTATTGTTATTTTTTTTCGAAATATGTCAAAGATAACCAAATGTCATACGTCAAATGTCACTGCAACTCATACGTGACTTAAAATGAATTCCACTATATCTAAAAATTTACTAAGAAAATAAAATTAAAACTAATTAATTTTATTCACGATTAATTACAAGAAGAATACCGGCAAAAAATAAAAAATATCTGAATCAGGAATTCAAGGCAACATTCATGGCATGGGGGAGATTATGCCCCCGATGCCCCTTTCTGTAATACGCCATTGTATAATACAAAATTTATGATTTCAATTTACACACTTACTCGTACCTACATAATATTACTTATAGAAGTATTATTTTTCAAAAATTACAAATTCAATGCTTGATTTAATACTAAATGCCTTCCTTCTATAAGTCACGATTAATTGTAATTCCTCGAAGGATGTTTCACTTTAGCAAATTATTTTTTCTTTCTCAATTTATACATAATTTCTGTAATTCACAATTTTTTTATTTACTGGTTGTTTAACTACATGGTCATCACGCTAGTTCTGCATAGTTTTTTTAATCGGTAAGTAGGTAATTACTAACATTTTTAATAATTGCTTAGAATAATTGGTAAGTACAAGAATACCTATTAGATCAATCGGTATTCTCTCAGTAAAAAAGAATTGAAATTTTTCAGATGTTATAATATGAATTATTTTAAAATAAAACCTAGTTTTTTTTTAGCATACTGAAATCATATAATTGCCAGTAATGCGTTTTTAATCATCACAAACCTAAATAGTTAAATGATACAAGTAATAGACTAATTTTTGTATTTAGGTACTTAGCCATTTCAAAAGGTAAATTTCTTAATAAACTGTAATAAACACAGCAATAACAAATGATATTATTTTTTTACTGTAATACAGTAAAACCTCGTTTATCCGGGGTAATGACGGGGAAGGGGTCGCAGGGATAAATGAAAATCACCGATAAATAATTGAGACATTTTATTTAACGTATTATATGTGTTTACTATACATCGTTACATAATAGTATACATACATAAATGCGTATACATTGTCATAATTGTATGGTACCACAAACATTTTTTAAATGCAGGTACATTTTTTGTTAGAAAGTATACCTAAGGATGTTTCTTTCTAAATTTTTCGGAATCTACGTAAAAAAACTTATTATTTACACGCCTATGCTTTTATTTTTAGAACTCTTTGTAAAAAAAATTTTTTTAAATGTAAAATTTTTCGGAAGAGCGGGCACGGTTAATCGCGTACACGGATAACCGAGACACGGTTAATCGAGGTTCTACTGTATTATATAGTCGAGTCTTACCTATGTATATTCCCAATTATATGTACCTCGCGGTTATATAACGTATATTTCATAATTCAAACTACAAAATTTGGTTTTGATGTTAAAGATTGATCTTTTGGTCAGATTTCTAAGTTGGGATGATTTGTTATGAGGCTGATTTGTGACGACGGACGGACGGATAAAGTAGATGTGGTGATTTCTCATTTAAAATCAGGAAAGGCATGTGGGATTGATGGAATGTTTCCAGAATTTTTCATAAATTTATCAAAAAATTCAAGGTTATGGCCATCAAAATTTTTCACCAAGTGTTATGAGACGGGTTCTGTTACTTCTTTATGGAGAAATCTGAGATCAAAGATATACTAATACCTATAGTACGTAGGCTACGCAATTATACGCTGCACTTTTGCTTAGTGGTCTGAAACTTTAAACATAGTTTCTAGGGTCCATTTGAAAAAAAATTCCCCGATGTGACCGAAATTTTTTTCGTCAATTTTCGTTTTTTTTTTGTTGTAAAATGTCGCCCGAGATATGTTTTCCGAATAATTTGGCCTTGGGGAGTCGATTAAAACCCACTACAAATCGATCCGATTCATATTTTAGCCAGGAGCCCCAATTTAAAAAAAAATCACAAATTTTCAACAAATTTCAAATGATCGTAAAATATCCACTCCAACTCAATCCGACCCGTATTTCAGCCAAGAACCCTATGTTTTTTCAATATGGCTGCCAAATTTCGACAAATTGAATATGGTCATAAAACGTCGTCCGAAGTATGTTTTCTGAATATTTCGGCCTTGGGGAGGGGGTTACTGTAGATCTTTTAAGAGCACTTCCTTCAAAGGTACGATAGAAAACCATTAAATATTCTGAAAGAGCAAAATTTAAGCTTTCTTATGAGGTGCGGATAAATAAAATCGGGCCAACGGTTACTTAACAATTTAATTTTGAAAATTTACTTTTTGATGAATATTTTACAAGTTTAACGTCATGTTTGCATTAAAAATCCATTCTATTGCCGGTACGTGTGCTCTACTTGGGTCATTGCAACCGGATTTAGGTGGGTCCGGAAGAAAGCACCAGGCCCGGACAGCATACAGAACGCAGCCCCGAAGGAACTCCCCAAAAAGGCCGTGGTGGCCATCACAGTTATCGCTAATGCAGTGCTTAGGCTGAGGCATTTTCCGGACAGATGGAAGGTGGCCGACGTGGTCGTCTTGCATAAGCCCGAGAAACCCAACGACCTTGCACAAAGTTACAGGCCAATCAGTCTCCTCTCCATCATCGGCAAGGTCATCGAAAGGATCATCCTGGACAGAATCAACAAATCACTCGAGGACAACAAGACGATACAGGACGAGCAGTTCGGCTTTCGGCCCGGACACTCCACCATCCAGCAGATCCTCAGACTCGTCGAGAAGATAACCCTGTCCCGCAACAAGAAAGAACACTGCAGCGCCATTTTTCTGGACGTCTCCAAGCCGTTCGACAATTTATGGCATAACGGCTTATTATTTAAAATGTTTCAGGCAGACATACCCCAAAGCCTTGTCCAACTAACAGCCTCATACCTCAGGAACAGGAGTTTCAAGGTGAAACTCCATGCCATCCGTTCCACAGAGAGGGTAATCACGGCAGGGGTCCCGCAAGGGTCCCTACTGTCCCCTACTGTCCCCCACTCTCTTCAACATTTACGTCAGCGACATCCCCAGACCATCAACCACAGTCACCTCACTTTTCCTATACGCAGACGACACCACCATCGTTTCAACTTCCATCAAACCCGAAATGGCCGTCCTCAGAACCCAGGAAGCACTCGACGACTTGGAACAATGGTACCGCACTTGGCGCATCGAAGTCAACTCGGACAAGAGTGCTGCCATCATGTTCACAAACCGTCGACTGGAGACAATGGGCCTGCAAGACCTGGACATCTTTGGAAAAGCAATCCCATGGAAGAAGACCACCACCTACCTAGGGGTCACCCTCGACTCCGGCCTCACTTGGGGGAAGCACGTCACCGCACTTCGGAACCGCACCAAAAGGCTAATGGCAACTTTAGCCCCGTTGATAGGAAGAAGAAGTAAGCTGACGCCGGAACTCAAGCTGAGGCTCTACAAGACGATCATCCGCCCAACCCTGACCTATGCCGCACCGGCCTGGGCCTACACCCAAACCAACAGACTGAAGAGTATCCAGACACTCCAAAACATCTGCCTGCGCAGGGCAATGGTCGCACCCTGGTACATCACCAACCGACAACTCCACACCGACACCAAACTGGAACTCCTGACGGACCTAAACCGCAAGGCAGCTGAGAAGCTGTACGACAGGTGCGCTGACACCGACAACCCCCTGGTCAACCAACTCGGTCAGTACAACAGTACAACCGGTCAGTAAATCTTTAAACCAACAACATGAGTAAGACCAAACCAATTTTATTTTGTAACCCCTCTCTTACAGCCCAAGGCCAATAAGGAAAAGCAGCCTCCCCTCCTTTCCTATCCGTCCAAATCCCACATCCTTTCCCCCCGCTCTCCTGGTAGTACCATTTTGAGGGCAAAGTCGAGTTGAGGCTGGTCTCCGCGCCTTTATTTTATCGTCGATTACGTAACTTCTTTTTTGCTACCACAACTTCTACAAGATATCAGAAGGATATCCACCGCCAAGCACCCATCACAGCCTTCACACCGAAATCTTCAAAACGGCAACACACAAACACGACCGCCGCATACACGTTCAACACCATCTTTCTACTGCTACAGCGTCTTCAAGCATCCAGACGGGGAAAATATATTTCCAATTTTTGTTACCAAGCCTCACAGATCAACGTGGGAAACCGCGTCTGCGTATTTTAACTTGTTTTCTTAACCTCATCGCCAAAACTGCAGACACCAGATGAAGAAGATTAAGGTGCCTACGGCACCAAATGCTTCGCATTGTCACTCCGCTACGCTACGCTACGCTAGGTGGGGATAACCACGAAGACTTTAGATAGAATGACTGTATCATTAAATTACAAAGTCAGTCTTTTCAATCGTCTGATGACGGAGATCAAAGCGCTACATGCTCAACAAGACATAAGATGATACTTGATACTAGGTGGGGATAGAGCGTGCCCATTCAAGTGCATGCCGTTGCAGTGATGACATTTGCGATCCGATGTTTGTAATAATCCATACAGGGGGTTGTGAAAACCTCCCGGAGCCGCCCGAAGGACGTGCGGGTAGATTTTCACTGCCCCTGACATTGGAAACCCTCGGATCCCAGCCTTCGAATTTTGTCATTTTTCGTGTTCCGTGTCATTCGGGGGATATTTTTAATAAGTTTTGACAAGCGCAACCTCGGCAAATCTCGGATCCAGGAATTTTGTTAATTTTGGAAAAACTACTGGACCATCCACAAATGTTATTATTTATATCCACTATATAGACCATTGGAAACCGGTCTGTATAGTGTATGTGGTTGGCGAATTTATAAATTGCAAATTGAGAGAGAAATACAGTGATAAAATTGTGAAGGGTGTATAACAGAAATAACCTGAACAAGAAAAAGCAGAGGCAAAAATTGTAATACGAAAAAACAACAATAACAGGTAGAATTTTGTAGCTTTGAATTTTGGAAAATTTGTAGGTTAAGAAAGCGATAAATATTGGTGGTAAGTACTTAAATTGTAATGCGAATGCTTCTTAGAGGTTGACTCGGGACTTCGTATTGACGCTAGAACAGTACGGAATAATTGGTGGAATTGTAGCACGGAAAATTAAACGAGTAAAATCAATAAAGTAGTTTTAAGCATTTTTCGAGCAAGTTTGCTTGCATACGTGTAAGTGAGTATAAGCAAATGAGTAATAAGAAGCACGAAGGGAGAGAAAGAGCAAATAGTTACTCATCAATAAAGGATTGCATTAAGCGAAAAAGAGAAGAATGAGGTGATAACCGGAAAGAAGGTGAAATTGAGGAGGACGAATCAGTAATATTTCAACGTAGCAAAAAAACAAATAAGTCACCAGCAAAGATAGCTCAAGAGAGAAATCTCAAAGAAAACATGGAAGAACTTAAAGATATGTTAACAAAGTTAACAAAAGTAGTAAGCAGCGGTTTTCAGGAAAATAACCATGAAATTAAGGAAATAAAAGAAAAACTGAACAGAATCGAAACACAGTGAAAAGAAGAAATGAATGAAGCGAAAAAAGTGGTTGGGAGATTGGAAGAAAAAACAAGTAACCAAGAGAAAAAAAATAGCGATGTTGGAAAATCAATTGGAAAGGTATGATAAAGATAAAAGAGCAAATAACATAATCATTTAGAATGTACCGATAGTGGGACATGTCACATGTGAGAATGTCGAAGAGTTTTTGTACCAAAAAATGCAAATACAAGTGAACATTGCAGATGCTTTTAAAATAGATATAGCGGCGATCCAGGAAACCAGATGGAAAGGACAAGGTGAGATAACAACCAATTCGGGAGAGAATGAACAAGGAAAAAATGGAACAGGTTTTATGGTAAGAAATAAAGAAAAATATAACATATTGCAATTTAAACCTGTAAATGGAAAACTAGCATACCTGAGAATCATGAAAAATTCGATAAACATGTCGATCATTAGTGCTTATGCCCCAACAGAAGATAGTAATGAAGAAGAAAAAGATAAATTCTATGAAGAACTAGAACATCTATGTGAAACAATAGTAAAAAAAAAGACATTCTTATTATAATGGGAGACTTTAATGCCAAAATTGGAAAGGAGGATTACATCGGCGAGGTCGCGGGGAAACACATAATAATGATCAGACGACAAACAACGGAAATAAACTTTGTAACCTGGCAGCGGCGGCAAATATGGACATCTGTAGCACGAGATTTAAACACAAAGAAATACACAAAATAACATGGGTATGGCCAGATGGTGACAACGGTAAAGGAAATCAAATAGATCATATTATATTTTCACGGAAAAAAAGAGAAATGATAAAATATGTTAGATCGTACAGAGGAGCCCACGCGGATACCGACCACAACATGGTAGTAGCAGAGGTAAAAATAAAGAAAAAGCACAACACCACTATTAATAGAAAAAATGCAAAACTAGCAATTGAAGAACTACGCGACGAAAAAATAGAGATAAAATACGAAAGTACGGTGCAGGCCAACCTGGAAAATTACGAAAAAAATACAGATATAAATAGAAACTTTGAAAGAATCGCAGACAGTATAATAAAAATTGCAAAACAGACGATTAAATACCAAGAAGTGAAAAAAAGGAAAAAGTGGTTTGATGAAGATTGTAAAGAAATGGGTAAACTAAAGCGAGTGATAAGAAACTGGCTTCAATAAACGGAGAAGATCTAGAAACACAAGAGCCAACATACGAAGAAGTTCTTGATATAATTAAAAATCTCAAGAATTGAAAATCTCCTGGCAAAGGCGATATAAATGCGGAATTAGTCAAGTACGGTGGAGAAGTACTATATAAAAAAATATATAATCTCATAAAGCAAGTTTGGATGGAGGAAGAAATGCCACAAAGGTGGAGAGAGGGGATCATTGTAACAATAAAGAAAATGGGTAATGCTGAAAAATGTGAGAACTACAGAGGGATTACACTGTTGAATGTTGCTTACAAGATATTGTCTACAGTGATAAATAACAGATTAAAAAAAAAATTACAAAAATTATTGGAGACTATCAATGTGGTTTCATGAAGGGTAAATCAACGGTGGACGCAATAATATGTAATTAAGCAGATTCTAGATAAAAGCATAGATATACGTATGACATTTATAGATTTCAAACAAGCATTCGATAAAATAAACAGAAACGAATTGGTGAAGACAATGCAAAAAATGAAGATTCCAAATAAACTAATAAAACTAACTTATATGACACTGAAAGAAACAACTGCATGTGTAAGAACAGCGAACGGAGAAACAAAAACTTTAAAATTGTTTAATATAGTAGATACTGGAAAAAATAATCAGAGAAACAAAAATTGTCGGCACAATAATAAACAAAGAAGCACAATTGATAGCATACGCAGATGATGTGGTGGTAATATCGAGGTCAGTAAGGAAATTAACAGAAGTAGTCAAAAAATTAAAAGACGCCGCTAAGCCAATGGGAGTAAAAATAAACCAAGAAAAAACGGAATATATGAGAAGTCAGAGAAAATAAACAGAGAAAACAGTAAATCTCGAAATTGACAACGAAACATATGAAGAAGTGAACGAGTTTAGTTATCTAGGAGTGCAGATAAATAGCAAAAATAAAAGACGACAAGAAATAAAGACTAAAATACAACAAGGTAATAAGGCGTATTACGCAAATAAACATCTACTAAAAGATAAAAAGCTGTCAAGATCCACAAAGATGAAAATTTACAAAACAATGATAAGACCAGTGATTACTTACGCAGCGGAAACGAAGTGTCTTAGTAAGAGAGAAGAAGAAGAGATGAAGATTTTTGAAATAAAGGTCCTGCGCACAATTTTGGGACTAGTAAAGGTCGAAAATCAAGAAGATGAGAATGAGATGGTTTAGTCACGTAATGAGGAGCGAAGAGGACTCTATGATAAGAAGAATTACGGAGTGGAGACCAATGCAGGACCGTACTAGAGGTAGACCCAATCTAAGATGGTTTGATTAAGTGATGGATGACTTGAGAACAATGGAAGTAAGAGATTGGAAAGAAAAAGTAAAAAATAGGCAAGAATGGAGAAGAATTACGGTGATGGCAAAAACAGACTATAGACTATAGAAAAGAATAGAGTGAAGTGAATGAGGACTAATCCATCCCAAAAATCGGATTTGTTAAGTCTCAAGAGAGACAGCCAAATTCCTACTGGAATGTAGGCTTATTTATTATTATTATATAGACCATTACCTCCCACCCAGTGCAAAAATTTCGGCGAAATTCGAGCTCTTAAAACATCGACCGACCCCGGGTGGGCTTTATTCGACTCACCACGGTCGAAATATACGGAAAACACACTTCGGGCGAGATTTTACGACCATTTGCAATTTGTTGAAAATTTGTGGGTTTTTTTTTTAATTGGGGCTCCTGGTCTAAATATAGGTCGAATCGATTTGGAGTGGGTTTTATATTATAAAATATTCAGAAAACATATCTCCGGCGCGGCGACATTTTACAACCATTTTCTGCCAAATGGGCAGCTATTTTGAAAAAAAGGCTCTAAAATCCAACTTCGGTCGAAAAAAAATTCGGTCACATCAGGCCATTTTTTTTCTTATGGACCCTAGAAACTATGTTCAAAATTTCAGACCGCTAACCAAAAGTGCAGCGTATGAGTGGTTTTCGTCGCGTAGCCTATGTACTACTGGAAAACCTAAAGACCGAGCTGATAATTTATTATAAACCCATCTCTCTGCTGTGTATTGGTTATAAAATGTGGGAATAAATAGAGTTTTAAATATAATTGACGACGTCGGTCGTCGTACCTACTGAACAAGCTGAATTTCGTACCAAACGAAATTGCTGTGAACAAATTCTGGCTTTAACAACTTTTACAGAGGCAAAAGGGTTTCAAGATAAACAGAAAACTGCCATGGTATTTGTAGATTTAAGCTCGGCCTACGATACAGTTAGGAAAATTGAATTAGTGCTCTTCGATGTTGAACTTATGAAATGACTCTGGTTCAGCTTACTGGTATTGGAGCTTTGTTTTTATCCTGGTTTCAAGCATCGGTTGTAACTCCGTGCTTTATTTAAAACCGCCTTCCGGAGTGGTCCGAAAGGGCTGATTGTGTCTTTGGTATTGACGTTCTAACACATATATGAATGCAATTTATGTAAACCAAAGAAATATATTAATAAACGAAAATTGATAGATACACATATGGGTACATGTCAAAACAATTCTCATTAAAATAATAACAACAACAAAAAAATGTGTTTTTTTTTTGTTACCGGGGAAACAACGCCAACTGGAAATCGATGAATGATTTACCATACCGCCGGCCTTGAAATATGACAGATTTCAAAGAACAACGAATATAATAATATAAAATAAAAATATTCTCTTTACATAGTTTGTTTGCACAAGACGAATTTCTACTCAAAAACGAGTTGTAGTTCGGATCACATCTGGATTCTTTAAGTAGGTAGCGCACATAGTTTTATTACAGAGCGTTTGATCACAGAACCGTTTTTTACGCGCACCGATGCAGAACGGATTACGTTGTCTTTACCGACGTGCACTGACACCACCCGACCGAGTGGCCAAGCCAATGTTGGTGTATTGTCTTCTTTTATTAACACTAACTGGTCTACTTGAATGAGATCTGGAAGATGTGCGAACCATTTCGTTCTTCTTTGCATGTTGGGAACTACCTCCGAACTCCAACGCTTCCAAAAATGCTGGGTGATTTGTTGGATCCGTTGATATTTGGACAAGCGATTTTCGGATAAATTTGAGATGTCTTCATCGGGGATAGCACTCAAAGGTCTTCCAATGAGGAAGTGGCCAGGAGTGAGAGAATTAAGATCATTGGGATCGGAAAATAGAGGAGAAAGAGGTCGAGAATTTAAAACTGATTCAATTTGGTTCAATGTTGTTAAAAATTGCTCGTAAGTTAAATGAGTATTGCCTAAGACCTTTTTTAGGTGAGCTTTGGTTGATTTGATGTTACTCTCCCACATTCCTCCTTCATGAGGATTGCGTGGAATTATGAATTCCCACTTGATGCCTTTGACGGCTAAGTAGTCATGAATGGAATTCTGATTTACCCTGCAATTTAAAAAATCATACAAATCTTTCAGGTGATTGTAAGCACCAACGAAATTGGTGGCGTTGTCGCTTGAGAGTGTATGAGGCATTCCTCTTCTGCTAATAAACCGTTTTAGAACTGATAAAAAACCTTCAGTGGTGAGGTCCGTTACTAGCTCAAGATGGACGGCCTTTGTAGTCATGCAGATAAATAAGCAAATGTAAGCCTTAATGGTTTTTGAGCCTCTGGTATTACGATCACGTATGAGGATGGGTCCAGCATAATCGAGACCGGTATTATGGAAGACCGGCGCCTCAACGTGAAGGCGTTTTGGAGGTAAATTTCCCATAAGGGGGTTGTATCGTAAGACGACGGATTTGCCTTGAAGCATTTTATACACTTCCTGACGACCCTTTTGGCTTCGTTCTTTCCGGAAATTGGCCAATAAATTTCGCGAACGCAATATAAAAGTTGTTGTGCACCACAGTGTTGTAATTTTAAATGATAGTCACAAAAAATCAGATTTGTTAGATGATGCTGCTTTGGTAATAAAATTGGGAATTTTTTATCATAGGAAAAATCAGAGTTTTTTAGTCTGCCTCCTACACGGAGAAGACCACTTTCATCCAAGAACGGATTTAAAGCGGATAAGCTTGATTTACCTTTTACAAATTTATGATGACGTAATGAATTGATTTCCTTGAGGAACATTGCGTTTTGACAATTTTTAATAATATTTTCTAATGCGCCTTTTAACTCATTTACAGTGAGTGGACCTGTGTGCCGTAATTCTTTTGAATTTTGACAATTGTATTTGAATCTGATGAGCCAAGCTACTACTCGTTTTAATTTTGTTAAAGTGGAGAACTTGGAAATCATGTCAGATGTGAATAAAATATCGTTAGGGGCCAATGCGTTGAGTAAACATGTCGTGGGGCAATCGCATGAAGATATTAAACAGGTGGGTTTTAATTCCGTTGTATCAATAGTTGAGTTGATACATGATTTTGGCCAATCAGATATAGGGTCTTTTAAAAAGCCTGGACCATTTATCCAAAGTTCATTTTTTAGGATGCTTTGAGCACTGATACCACGAGAGACTAAGTCAGCAGGATTGTTCTGTGACCGAACGTGATACCAATCACTTGATCTTGTGCTTTCTTGTATAGCGGCAATTCGATTGGCCACAAAGATTTTGTATTTGTTTGGAGCCGAGTTAATCCAATGCAACACTATCGTGGAATCTGTCCAGAAGAATAGTTGAAGATTGGACCCGTCGAATGCTGTTTGAACCCTCTGCATTAATTCAGATAAGAGAACCGCTGCTGAGAGCTCTAATCTAGGTATGGTGGCACCCTTAAGAGGGGCAACACGAGACTTTGAACATAAAAGTTGAGTAGCGAATTGATTTGAAGAGGTTTTTACTCGAACGTAAATACAGGCTCCGTAAGCGATCGAGCTACTGTCTGCGAAGCCATGAAGTTCAACTGAGTCTGACTTTGCTGGTATTACGCACCTTGGAAATTTTAATGATGTTAGTATTGGAAGTTCTGAATTAAATGATTCCCACTCGGAGTGCAAGCTTTGAGGTAAGCTTTCATCCCAGTCCAATTTGGCTTCCCATAACCTTTGAATCAAGATTTTTGCTCGTATAGTGATTGGGGCAAGCAACCCCAATGGATCAAACAGTTGTGAAGCTATTGAAAGAACGGATCGTTTAGAACTAGTTTTTGATTCGGGGTTTGGTCTGATTTCAAATTGCAATTGATCTGAGATAGCGTTCCAAGAAACACCGAGAGTTTTTACACTTTCTCGTTCCCCCAGTGGAATTGTGTGATAGGAGTCGGTATCTTCGCAGTCATTATTTAATATTTCAGGGTAGTTTGACAAGAATTTTCTAATTGGAAAACACGCCGATGCTAATATTTCTGTTATTTCCCTTTTTGTTTGCATCATTTCGCCTGGACTTGGGAGCGAGTAGAGCAGATCGTCGACGTAAAAATTTTTCTTTAAAACATTGGAAGTTTTTGGGAATGCTGTTGCATTTATTTCTGCCAATGTTCGCAAAGAATTTGTAGCCAAATAGCTAGCGGAAGCCGTGCCATACGTAATTGTATTCAACTCATAATTGCAGATAGGTTCATCAGGACTATCTCTCCACAAAATACATTGTAACTTACGTTCGTTCGGATTGATTTCAATTTGTCGATACATTTTTTCAATGTCGCCGGTCAAGGCGACGCTGTATTGTCGAAATCGTATTAGAATAGAGAATAAATCATCTTGAACTACCGGACCAACTAACTGTGCGTGATTAATTGATATTCCGGAGCTTGAATTTGCGCTGCCATCAAATACCACGCGAAGTTTAGTTGTGAATCAACTTGTTTTTACCACGGCATGATGTGGAAGGTAATAATATGGTAGGTTTGATGAAGGTATTTCTACATTCATGGCCTTTATGATGTAGCCATTATCAAGTTGAGGTTGTAGAGTATTAATTTTGGACATGTGTCCTAAGGAAATGTATTCGTTTATGAATGAAGAGTAGCTTAATTTCAATTCAGGGTCATTTGCCAACCGCTTTTCCAATTTTAGAAACCTTTTAACTGCTTGAGTTTGCGATTCTCCCAAATTGGCCAACTTCGAGTTGAATGGGATGGAAACCGAAAATCTACCCGATGCTTTACGAATCGTTGTATTATTAAAATGATTTTCGCAAAAGAGTTCTTCCTGCGATAGGAGCGAAAGTTTGCTTTTTGGGGTGACTTCTTCAAGCTGCCAAAATTTAATCAGACCTTTGTCCAATTCTTCATTTGAGATCGACAAATTTGATATTGAAACGCTTGGATTTTTTAACGAGTTTCGATCTTTATTGTTATTGATCATGTTTCCAGATACAATCCAGCCCAGTAATGTTTTTTGGAGCGTTGGTTGATTTTTTCCTAATGAGATCTGCCCAATACACAACAGTTTATAGAAAACAGACACACCTAAAAGCAAGTCGATGGGAGCAGATTTGTTATAATGATGGTCCGCTAATTCGATGTTTGTAGGAATATCAATGCAATTTCTATGGAATGAAATAGATGGGAGAGATGAGCATATTTTGGGAACCACTAAACAAGATATATCGTCTTCATAGTTGCCCTTTATTGAGGAAAAATTGATTTTAACCGCGAAATTCACTTGCTGACTTGTTGTAGCATTGATTCCGTTTATTGTGGTGTTCACACGTTGATGTTTAAGCTTAAGTGCTTTAAGAAGAGATTCAGTTATAAAAGAATTCATACTCCCGGTATCTAAAATAGCCCGTGCGCGAACCCATCTTCCTTCAGAATTTTTAACATTAACGCATGCTGTAGAAAGTAATATTTGGCTAGAACCACCGTAACAAGGTAAAGCAACTTGTGA
Organism: Cantharis lateralis; assembly: GCA_963170105.1. NCBI lineage: Eukaryota > Metazoa > Arthropoda > Insecta > Coleoptera > Cantharidae > Cantharis > Cantharis lateralis. Next base: position 21,703,634 of record OY720629.1, read on the forward strand.
GTGTTCCGCTGATCCTGAAGGAGCAATTGTGATCGTGTCGGGGTGCTGCGATTCTATTTTAGAAATTTGTTCGGGGTGTAATAGTGTATGATGTCGTTTATGGCAGTGCTGACACGTGAAACGTGAATTGCACTTTGAATTGCTTGGGTGGCCCAAACAATTTTTGCACATGTTTAAACGGTCAATTGTTATCAGATCGCTTCTGGATAGAATATGCAAGAAATGTTGAACAACGCGAAATTGAATGCATTTGGTTGCATATGGAACATGACGCTGGCTGACTAGCAGCTACTAACGACAACTTGAGAGGTTTTTTGGGTTTATTTTGATTAAAAGTATTTTGATTTATTTCTTTCAATTCCTCTACCAGTTGAGATTTGTCCCGAAGAAATGTCTCGATGTCGAGTAGAGATGGAATTTCGCGGGGTTTGAGTTTGCTGAATTCGATTCTTGTTTGAAGATCGAGTTTTTGCATTAGAATGTGTGAAATGAAAGCGTTACAATGCTCTACTGGTACTTTTAGATTTTGCAATGCTCTTATGTTTTTAGAAAGTTCATCATGCAGGTTACGTATTTGTGAAGATGAATCTTTGGATAATGGTTTTAAATCAAAAATGGCTTTAATGTGACCCTGGATTATCAATTTGGAATTATCATATCTGTCGCGCAACATTTTAAGAGCCATATTGTAATTCTCGTGCGACATTTGAATGTCGCTTACCACGCGTAAAGCAGAGTGATCCAGGCTTGATTTTAAGTAAATGAATTTTTCGATTGATGACAAATTTTTGTTATCATGTATTAATGTCATAAATGAATCGAAATAGCCTTTAAAGTCAACGTAATTACCTGAAAAGGTTGGCAGCTTTATTTGAGGTAATTTTACACTAGAAGCTCTGTCCCCATGTGCTGGGGAAGACGTGAAATTATTGTTTACAACCTTTTGATTCTCCAACATTAGAGAAGCAGTGACATTCAATTCGATGTATTGGTCATCAAAGTTATCGCTAGTCATTGGAGCATCGTCAAAAGCCGAAAGGGCTGCCAAATGTATCATGACTTTTGAGTAAGACTCACATAAAGGAGAAACTTTTCTTGTTCTTAGCTCTAATTCCTTTATAGCTGCATTTGTTATTTCAGATTGACTTTTGATTGTATTTAGAAAGGTTTTAAATCTTTCCAATTGATTTATTAGCGAATGAGCCTCCGCCAATAGAACTTTTATTTCCATCTTTTCCCGTTTTGCCATTATGAATACACACTAGCGAGAGGTATGAAAATAAATTGTAGGGTAAATTTTGCGTTAGGATTGAATAATCAATTGTAAAGTTGATTGCAACCGTGTAATTTGAATCGTAAATTTAATATAACACGTGCTTTATGGATTGAAGATCGGAAAGTTTTACCGAAAGCATCTACTACTACAGAAGATTGATACCAAATTGAATCAGTTCTTAAAGGATTGGAAACAATAAGATGAGTGATGTAATTGGCTAACCTTTGTGTGAGTGCTATCCGCTTCGTCTATCTTCAATGCCTTCACAATGTTATGTTCTTGTTATTTAGTAATCACTTGCGAGTTACCAATAACGTCCGGTTCGAAGGACCAAAATGGTTCAGCTTACTGGTATTGGAGCTTTGTTTTTATCCTGGTTTCAAGCATCGGTTGTAACTCCGTGCTTTATTTAAAACCGCCTTCCGGAGTGGTCCGAAAGGGCTGATTGTGTCTTTGGTATTGACGTTCTAACACATATATGAATGCAATTTATGTAAACCAAAGAAATATATTAATAAACGAAAATTGATAGATACACATATGGGTACATGTCAAAACAATTCTCATATATAATATCACAAGAGGGTGAGAATAAATTGTAATAATTTCACATATTTTCGAAAAGTTGTTGCCAGGCAATAGACACGAGAGCCCGAAGGGATCGAGTGGCTATTGCCGAATGGCAACAAATTTGAGAAAATATGTCAAATTATTTTCTAATTTATCGAACTCTCGTGTGGTATTCGAATTAGACTATTTTTTTTTCCTGTCAATGTCAATTTTTTTTGCGCGCGATCGATCTGAATTTTTGCATATGCCTTCCCACCGATAATTTACAGGGGGTGTGTGTGGGGCGAGGGGGGAGAATTTTTTGCTTAGTTTTTTTATATCTAGCGCCGTTCTCGAGTTATTGCTAATTCAAAACTTTTCATAGTGAGTATCTGCAGGAAGATCGAATTTTTTTGCGTATGATCGATTGGAATTTTTGCATATGCCTTCCTAACGATAATTCACGGGGGGTGTGTGCGGGGCGAGGGGGGCGAATTTTTTGCTCAGTTTTTTAATATCTAGCGCCGTTCTCGAGTTATTGCTAATTCAAAAGATTTCATAGTGGGTATCTGCAGGAAGATCGAATATTTTTGAGCATGATCGATCGGAATTTTTGCATATGCCTTCCTAACGATAATTCACGGGGGGTGTGTGCGGGGCGAGGGGGGAGAATATTTTGCTCAGTTTTTTTATATCTAGCGCCGTTCTCGAGTTATTGCTAATTCAAAAGATTTCATAGTGGGCATCTGCAGGAAGATCGAGTTTTTTCGATTTTGATTTATTTTATTTATAATTGGGGTGGTCAGAACAGGAATGAATCAAGACCATTTGAAAAAAAATTCTGTTATGATCCCTAAAGTTCTACGGAATAAGGTTTGAAATTCATATACAATTTTTATGGACTAGAAATTGAAATAGAAGGGTTGGAGCAGGAGTTAATCTATTCCATAAAAATTTTATATGAATTTCAAACCTTATTCCATAGGACATCAGAGATTAACCAACAGAATTTTTTTTAAATAGACTTGATTCACTCCTGTTCTGACCACCTCAATTATAAATCTTAATAACTTGACGTAATATGAAAAAATGATGACAGACGTCAAATAAAAAACAAAAGCAGTTACCTCGAATTATTCTCGCTGGAATAATGTAAGTAACATTATTCCCACTTATATAATGATTTGATTGGCACCGTTTGACGGAAATTGAAAGTTACTATTGGTTGTCAAAATGAAAAAAAAATAGTCATTAAAATAATAACAACAACAAAAAAATGTGTTTTTTTTTGTTACCGGGGAAACAACGCCAACTGGAAATCGATGAATGATTTACCAGACTCTATGATGTGTTCCGAGATACCGGTTTTTTTAACCTTGTTCTTAATGTCATAATTGTGCTGCCTTATTCTATTTCTTAGAATTTGTTTGGTTTGTCCAATATACTTTTGGCCACATTCACATTTGATACTATAAACCACATTCGCCTTGTCTAATGTAGGTGATCTATCCTTTGTTTTAGAGTATAATATTTTCCCCAATTTGTGATCGTTGTAGAAGGCCAGTTTTAGGATACCATCACCAATAACCTTTTTAAAGGTATGTTCAGTTTATTCTTTAACCACGGGTGGTAAGTGATTTTGCTGAAGTTAATCTTTTCCAGGTCATCATCTTCCGATTTTGGGGCAGGCAGTTTAGGAGGACACCTCCGGAACAGTGCACAGTCTATCAGTCTGGATGGGTAATCATTTGCTGTTTTAAGTCGTGTAGTCTAGTGCCAATTAAATTTTTGGGTACGCAGGTCTCAATTCTGTATTTGAGGGTGCTAATGACACTCATTTTTTGACACATAGGATGGGAGCTGTTGAAATTGAGTAATCTGTTGGTAGAGGATGGTTTTCTATATATGTCCTTGGAGAGCGTTCCATCTTCCCCTCGACTCACCCTGAGGTCCAAGAACGGAATCGAGTTGCTCGTCCCCAATTCATACGTGAAAGTAATTAAACTGTCGTAACCATTAAATATTTCCATACATTCATCCACTCTATCCCTAGGAACAGCCGACAAAATATCGTCCACATATATAAGTAGAAAAGGAATTTCAAAGTCGATCGAACCAAAAAAGTTACAGAGGAGGTCGTTCATCACAAACGCAGCAAACACAGGTGAAGAGGGGTCACCCATTGCACTACCTATCCGTTGACTATACATTTTGTTGTCGAAACTAAAATAACTATTTTCAAAAATGGTAGATATTAGCCTAGCGAAGTCGACCAAGGGGATGGAAGTATTAGGGGCGATGATATCCCAATTATTTGTGATGGATTTGGTCACTGACTCTTTTGAGATGTTCGTAAAGAGCGAGTTGACATCGAACGAAACCAGCGCATAGTCGTTCGGAACTTTTGCCTGCACAATCCTTTCCTTGGCCTCTCTCGTGTTACCTATGCTGAAAGGGAAATGTTGTGCTGCGACTTTCAGGATGTTGTTAATATACTTGGCGAGTGGCACCGATGGAGAACCAATGCAACTCACCACAGGTCTCAACGGTGTGCCCCTCTTGTGTGCTTTCGTCTATATTGCGATGTTCAAAAGCGTAAAAGCGTGTCTTAATACAAAAAAAACTTAAATAGTTACCTTTGGAACACCCATCACTATTATTAAAGCTTGCGATTCTTATGATTATTTTTACGATGAAAAATTAAGCAAGTTATTAAAATCAAATGTAATTTAATCAGTCATAAAACGAAATTTCAAATATTACAAAAAAGGCAAAGTTTAATCAAGTTGTCGTTTATAAATTGTTATTGTAAATTGTGACGTTTTTGATCTTAAGGTGGCAAATTTGTATGTTATTTGGCCATAAGAACAAACATTCGTCCAATTGAAATAATACGTAATCTACAGCAATGAAAATTTTACAGGTTGTTACTCAAAGCTTTGTGAAGACAATATTAGAAAAACAGCATATAGAAATAATGATTATCTGAATAATAAAATAAATAAAGCGACGATGAATTTGACATAAATCAAATACATAAATGATCTGACGATTATAGAATTAATAATACATAATTGTTGCTGAGGTTGCAATATGTTATTAAAATAATAATTTCAATTATACATAATCTGAAATCCAGACATTTAGTGTAATTATAAACAAGAAAGACGAATGTTTAAGATTTTCCATAAGATGCAATGTTAATTTAATTTAAAAATATTGTCACTAGATGGCAAATTAATCGGAAATTTTTAGATTTTATAAAATTTTCAATTGCTTTTGATAGTACTATACCGTTGGACTGCTTAAATGGAAGTAAAATTGATGCTTCTAGTTTTTCTATTTTTTCAATTCTACATATTATATTTATAATAGTATTAAGGCTGGGATAAGTGAGACAGAAAATGCATAGTACTCTTTCGCTCGTACGCATGGGAGCGCATAGGAAACAAAAATCAACATAACGTCGTAAGAATTTGCAAAACGAAACATAATTTCTTGATTGTTTTTCAATGTTTAGAATCTTAAAGCTTCAACAACTGTTCTAAAGAAAATTTCTAGCCGATCGGATAATTACTTTTAAAAATTCGAAAGTTTTCAAAACAGCCGAAAAATAGTTGATACAATTTTACACAGATTTTATTTTTTTTAAAAGTCGTTTTAAATCAGATCGTCTTAAAAATTCCTTTAGAACAACCGCAAATATATTATCCTTCGATTAAAACTAAAACATTTAAAAAATTCGGTTTATTTTCGAAGCAACCTTCGACGTTTCGTCAAATAATTTTCTGATTTATTTCAATATTTTTATTTGCGCAAATTTGATTAAAATTTACAGATTGCGAAAATTTTAGTGGAGCTTTAGAAAAGCAGAGAGCGCTGTATTTTTAAATGACTTTTGTATAATGAATATTGTATAAGAAATAATTAATCTCCAAGATTTTTTATTATAAATAACTAAGCAATAATATTTTTGTATAATTAGGCTAATAAAAATGTTACAATTTACAATTATTATTATAGTTTAGCAAAGACGAACAATTTTTTTCTTGAAAACAAATCAAGAGACCTGCAAAAAGGTTGTTGGGATTCACGTTCAATTTTTAAAACGCAACTATCGGTTAGTAAATAAAAGGGGAGGAGCTTATGTCTCCTACTAATAAAATCACAACCTTAATATTTATATTTATAATAATTCGGCACCAAACTACACTGAGGTATGCGGCAAATGAGCCGCCTCCTTTTTATGGACTTAAAACATTGCTAGAGACATCTAATGAAAATAATTCAAAACTTTTGAAAAATTTCACACCTTAAACCGCATAACATCGGCTCACCAAATAAAACAAATACACCGAAATTTGGAAATTAAACGAATTTAAATGAGTAAATTATTTCAACTGTCTAGAATCTAGATTAAGTTCCAAATTTTGTGGCAAAAATACAAATATCAAATAATCAATTTTATCGTTGTTTCACTGGACGTAAAATTAATTGTTTTGCGCTTTTAAAATTGTTCTCACCCTATTCGTTATTGAAGTCTTCTTAAAATTTGCTGCTGTTTATTCTGCTCATCTGTTGTGATTTGCTACTGCTTTTTCCAATCATCTATTGGTACATCTGCTACGTTAATTGTTGGTCATAAAATCTGGTCAAGTGTGGATTCAATTCTTGGTTTCAACGAAATGGTACAAACACCCTTACTCTGAATTTGCAATCTTCAGGTAAGTAAAATGACTCAATTGCATTTGTCAGTTGCAATTAAATTAAAAACTTAAATTTTTGACCCTGGGCTTTAAAATTTCCGAACTTGACTGGTTGACGGTTTTACCCAGAATGAGTTACTTTTAAAATTATTCTCCCTCCTTTAATTGTTTAGCAAATTTTTAACATTAGAATTCTGAAGTGGTGGAAATTTTTGTTGATTCGGCGCACTATTTAAATTTATTCACTTTTATTATTTAAAAACACTAATTTAATAATAAACAAAGTTTCAATGCCATGGCTTCTTTGATAAATTTGGCGTTTGTCTTTTCATTTAAAGATCGTGGACCAAAAACATCTTTTAATTTTAAAATGTGCTAAAAAAAATTGTAAAACAAGCTCTCGACCGTGCCTTCCTCTCTTAATAAAAAAAAAAAAATATGTGAAACCGAATTAATTATCATCATAAAAATTAATCAAAAGTAATAATCTTAAGTTCTTAAAGCAAAATTTAATTAAAAGGTTTTAACTTTAATTCTTGTTTTTAATGTTAAATCTTAATTAAGAGGTATGTGTTAAATTGAAACATGACAATATATCATTTACTATGTAGTTCTTTTATGATTTTGTTAAACTTGTTTTGAATAGACATCGTAGGATTTGTATCTAGTTTTTTATATGTGTTGGTGTCTCCAAATAGGTCTACCATCTTTTGAATATATTCACTTCTATCCATGACGACCGTTGAGTTCCTGTTATCCGCCCTTAGTACCAAGAGTTCAGGATTCTCCCTCAAAAACTTCTTAGTGGCCCATATTTGGTTGCTGATGGGGTTTGTTGTGCTGTAAGATTGAGGACCCAATTATCAGGTATCCCGTCAAAACGTCGCGGATATTTGGCCGCGCGATATTTGGACGCTGTAATTTGGGCGCGCGACAATTGGACGCATACAACAATTGGGCGCGCGTCAATTGGACGCATACACAATTGGACGCGAAAATTTGGGCGTGCGTGAATTGGGCGCATGCAACAGTTTGAGAATATGACAATTGGACGCGGATATTTGACCGCGCGACAATTGGACGCACCGAAGATGTATTTTTAGTTTAGTCTTTTCAATGAGTTTAATTTAACTAATAACTAAAATGTTAATCTTTTAACTTGATAATTTATTAGTAACTAGCTGGTTACCCGGCATCGCTTGGGGTTCATTTAAAAATAAATTTGTTTGGAAATAATTGAACTTTTCGGCAATTCAATTTTGGTTAAATTTTTCATTGGTTTATTCATTTCTATTCAACCAATCAGACGTGAATATTAAATCTTGTTTTTTACTTTTTTATTTGAATTGAAATCATTTGTTTTAGATCAATAAAATTATTTTTTATTTAATAAAACATTTATTTAAGAGAACATTAACTAATTAGGTTCCTAACTTGCTCTTACTTTCTCGCCCTTCCTTTTCTACTAAGAATTTTTCAAATTCACCAGCTAAACCGTTTTTATTCTCACGAAGACATTTTTCATTCACGTTCAACATACGTTGGTTTTATTCTATTTTTTTTATATAGGAGTTTCCATTTTTAAATTCTAAAAGAGTAAGATTACATGATTAAATTACTAATATAAATATACAAATACAGGGGTCGTCAAAAGTTTGGTGTTTGTAAATTTTTTTGTCGCTCTACCTGTCGACGACGCAATTTTTGTTTGGGTGAATTCGTTCTCTTCTCAATGTTTTTTACTTCTGATGTTACAAAACACTCTTCGGCGCTCACAGAATACAACAAAATTTTGGTTAAATTTGATCCAGTAGTTCACGAGTTTAGCCCAGGCCCGTAGCCAGGATTTCATTTGGGGGGGGGGGGGGCACTTGTAAAAAGTAAAATTTTTGTTGGCCTCCCTTCTGAGAATTTGTAATGTTGTAAACAAAGAGGTGGAGTAGGGCGAAACCCCCACGAGTTCAGCAGTCGGGAATTTGAGTTTTCAAGGTCAACAGGGTTTATAGGTTACAAATTTTTGATTATTGTATTATTGTAATACTAATAATATAGCTACAAAATTCCAATGGCATTTTTACCAAATAAATGCTTTCAATGGCTACGACAAAGGAATTAAGTAAGCCTTAACTCATAATTTTAATAATAATTTCACGGAAATCGGGCTATTTTTCTTGCAGGGCCCGGTGCAGTGCTCCCCCCCTTTAGTTTGCCACTGATCCCTATGAATATTCATAAACGCTAGACCGTTTAGCCTTTCTTTGCTTGTAGAATTTCTCTAATAAGTTTTTATTCCATTTAATTTAGAAACACTTCTCTCGGCAGTTGCTGTAGCCACTGGTAATATTAATCTTATTACCAAAAAAAAGCTATTACGTTTACGGTTCATGGTTTTTGTATTAAATTAATTCCATGCCTTTCAATTAACAAGGTAAACAACAATAAAGTACGGCAAATATATTTGGAAAAAAGAACTTTTTCCAACTTTAACATAGAATACCTATTTTATTTTCGAAATTCAAATTTTTTTACTTTCAAATTTTTTTTCTGAACATTAAGGAGGGGGGGCACGTGCCCCAGGTGCCCCCCCTGGCTACGGGCCTGGTTTAGCCGTTACAAACAAACACGTCTCTTGTATTACAAATATGACATTAAGAATGAGATTAAACTAAGGTTGGTACTCTGATGTTTTTTTTCGTGACCTTTTAACATAAATGTGAGAATGAAGAAGTAAAGAAGAAGTTATAACGAAGTAATAGGTAAGTTTTAAAATTGATTAAAATTGGAGATATTCAAGATATTAACATGCCGCTCAAATATATAAAAAGTCAGAAAGACAACGACATGTTGGTTTACAATGGTTTTGTGCACAAAAAAGAAAGAGCCATTGCAGAGAAAATTATTTGGAAATGTTCCAGTTACACTAAGTCCAAATGTCCTGGAAGAGTACACACTTTACGAGATGAAGTTGTGAAGAGTGTATCCCACAATCACGTTGCTGATGCTGCGAAACTTGAAGCGAAGGAAGCAATAGGTGCTATGAAACAAAATGCTACTGAAGTTCAACAAACCACTCATGGTATAATAGCCACTGCATCTCAGGAACTTTCGTTGGCTGCGGTAGGTCAATTACCGTCAGTCGCTGCCATGAAGAGAACCATACAGCGAGTACGTCAGATAAAAGAAGCCATTCCTGCAAATCCCAGAAATCTAGTTGAACTTGAAATTCCAGATGAATACAAGAAGAACAACGATGGTGAACCTTTTCTTCTGTTTGATAGTGGTCCAAGTGAGCAGAGAATTCTTTTGTTTTCGACCGAGAGAAATTTACAGTTGATGCAGCAGTGTGATCATTGGTATGCTGATGGAACATTTTCTTCTGCACCTCCATTGTTCAATCAGCTGTACACTATTCATGGGATACAGTATAGCAACGTCATACCAAGCGTATACGCATTACTGCCCAACAAGACCCAACAAACATACAGTCGTCTTTTTCAAGAATTGAAAAACCTTAAAGCAGGACTACAACCGACAACAATTATGGTGGACTTTGAGAGAGCTGCTATCACTGCACTGCAAAATAACTTTCAAAATGCTAGCATTCGTGGATGTTTTTTTCATTTCACCCAATGCATATGGAAGCACATTCAAGGCGCGGGTTTACAAGCACGGTACAGTGTAGATTCTGACTTTGCTCTACATTTACGGCAACTTTCAGCTCTTGCTTTTGTACCGGAGGAACACGTTGTTGGAGCGTATGAAGAGCTACTCGACAGTGAATTTTATCGTACCAATGAAAATTTACTGTTACCAATCATTAATTACTTTGAAGATACATGGATAGGCCGCTTTGATAGGAGGGGACGTCGAAGACCACCATTATTTCCAAGTAATTTGTGGAATTGTTATCAACTCGTGGAAGATGACATTCCAAGAACAAATAATTCCGTGGAAGGATGGCATAATGGATTTAAGTATTTACTTGGTGCTGCTCATCCCAATATCTGGAAATTTATTAAAGTTCTTAGGAAAGAAGATAGTGCTAATCAATTGAAAATAGAACAATATATCGCAGGAGATATCCCAGTACGCAAGAAAGTATACAAAGATACTGCAAAAAGAATAAAACTAATTGTTAATGATTATACAAACAGGCTACTTCTGGATTATTTACGAGGAATTGCACACAACTTCCAGCTGCAGATTTAAAAGTAATATGATTTATTTTTCTTGTATAATAAAATGTTGTTTTGATACAAAATTTGTTGATTACATTACAAAATATTATAAATTCATTACATACATTACGTCAGGCATCCATGTAGTGTCTCCCCTCTTTTATTACAGTCCTATCAGAAACCCCAAAAATTACACAAAATAAGTAAATCAATATAAAATCAAACACAAATTTTGAAATTTCCACATAGAACACGGGTTTTGCTAACAAATCATGATATTGATATATTAAGATAAATATATATTATATTATCTATTATATTTGTGTCAAGTTATTGCATGTGTCCAATTGTCGCATGCTTCCGATTGGCCTGCGTTCAAATATCCGCGTCCAATTGTCGTATCCTGAAATTGTCGCATGCGTCCAATAGACGCACGCCCATATTTCCGCGTCCAATTGTTGTATGCGTCCAATTGTCGCGCACCCAAATTACCGCGTCCAAATATCGTGCGGCCAAATATCCGCGACGTTTTGACGTGGAGTAGGTGATGATAATTGGGATCCAATTATCATCACCTACTATCACCTCCTGACGTTGATGGCGTAGAAGAGCGTCAAATTTTCTACACATTCTGCCCCGTATATCTATAAACATGCCCTCATATTTCCATCTTTCAATGTCAACAAATCCATCAACTATCACGCTGGGGACTGTCCGCTTCAAGAAACTTACATAGTAGGTAGGTTGCTTGTTTAAGAAGTGAACTCATTACACTACAATTAATTAAAATTGTAAAAATTGTAAAAATTTACACTAAATTGAGTGGACCTATATGAACACAAGCTAGTGTATTTTAGTGTAAAAATTTTACTCTATATTTTTTACTGTGTAAAGATTTATCTTTTATCGCGAAACCATTGTCGTCTAAAATTCACGAACACTGTCCAAAATTAGTCCATAATTATGTTATATTTAATTTAAAAAAAAAGTCATTTTATCGAGGTGTGGTGCTAGGTTAACGTCAACTCAGCACCCCCACCAAAGATTTATCTTTTATCGCCAAATTGTTGTCGTCCAAAATTCGCGAATACTGTCGAAAATTTGCCCATAGTTAGTCCATGGAATACTTCATTTTTAAAAAAGTTATTTTTTCGAGGTGGAGGTGCTAGCTTAACGTCAACTCAGGACCCCCACCAAAAACTTATCTTTTATTGCAAAACCGTTGTTGTCCAAAATTCGCGAATACTGTCCAAAATTAATCCATAATTATAGTATATAAATTTTTTAATTATAAAGAGACGTGGATCATCAAAGTGACCTTCACAGAAATAAATAAATTGTAGATTTTAGAGAAACAGAAGTTGGATCTTGCCGTGCAAGATTAAGCCAGTTTTTTCGCATTGTGCTTTCTGGTGTGGAATGTAAACAAATAACTTGCTAAGAGCTTTTATTGATGTATTGTTGCACTGGAGAACTAGACACCACTTATACACTTTAGAATTCATAAAACCTAACGTTTTTCAACGTTTAAATCACTTGGTTTGAGTATGTACACCGTACTGCCATTTGGCAGTATTTAATGAAGTACTGCTATTTACTACCGTTACTTCTGTTAGTGCCTAATACTGCCAGTTACATTCACCTTAATTTAAGTAGATTAGATTATTATAAAATATCATGTAGAATTACGATGAATATGTGTAAATGCATTTTATCTTTAAGGTAAATGCACTGATAGAATATGAGACATCGTTTTCTTGCAGAAAGCGATAATCTAATTAAGGCAGTTGTACTTTTGCTTTCATTAAAGTTACTTCTCATAATATGTTTGTATTATTTTGAATAATGATGAATTAAATTTACTTTTTAAAAAGATCAATTTCAAAGGCAAACATTTATTTTGGCATTTATTGTATAATATTGCCACTTACTGCCTAATGTTATTACTAACTGCCTAATACTGCTACTTACTACACTGCTACTTACTACCTAATACTGCCAGTTACTTCCTGGCACTGCCGATACTGCCTCCTACTGCTGATACTGCCTTCTTACCGCTTGCTTACTGCTGCTTACTGCTATACTTACTGCTAATACTGCCACATACTTCTTATACTGCCCGTTTCCAAAGTTATCTAAATTAGAGCGGGAAAATCGTCTATGTGCTAACTCGATATTATTTTGACTACTGTGGGAGCCTCGAGGTTAAAAGATGAAACTTATATGATGTTAAAGTTTAATCATAAGCGCAAGGAAGTCCAAAATTAGAGCGAGGAGAATGGCGCTATTATTAAAAAATTATATCAGGTATTTTTGTAGTAGAAAATTTTTTTTTTTGTCAAATATGTTTTCTGAAATTTGCGTGTTTTAAAATTACATAACATATCTTCAAATTTAGTAAAGCTATCAACATGATTTTTTTTTTTAATAAAGTGCCGTTATAAATATTTTAATATTTATAGTTTTTAGGCTTCTATACACAGTATATGAAGAAGCCTTATGTTCTGGCCCCGTGTCCGTCTGTCCGCATAATTCAATTTTTAGATCTCCTTAATTCTAATCCTAAAATCCTTAATTTTCTAGTGTATTTTTTTCTTATATAGTAAAATTATATTACCAATAGTAAATTATCGGTTTATTATTTTTTTAATCCGTTATAATTATATAATCGAATAGTGGTTTTCTGTGATTGGTGAATTTATTAAATATGATAAAAAAATAAAGTACAAAAATATTTGGGGAGCGATTTAAGAATAATTTGCACTTAATGAATCAAATCGAGGTTTCCTTGACAATTAATCCCGAAAGAAAGGAGATGTATATATGCTTCTATATAGAAGCCTTTAGAACTGCGGTCATCCGAGTTTTTTATTATGTAAGTTTTTGTGCTGCCGTAAATACGTGCGCTCGCCCGCGAACAACACTGTCCTCAATGTGGTTGTATCGCTGTTAAAAATTTCTATGGTAATTTCACTAAACAATAAATTGTAGGAAGTTTTTACGCACCACGATATAGTATTATTAGGGCCGATCTTTTCATATTTAAGTTATACGTCAAGTAGTTACTTGACGTTTACTTTACTTGCGCTTTTTAATGGTTGAATAAGTCAGTTCGGTCTTTTCATTCAATTTTATGCAACCAGTAACTACTTGAACTATAGGGGAGATGTAGGTAATGAGGATCACTTAAGCAAGAATTGAAATAGAACGAAATCCATTAATCAACTATTAATTTTTATGTTTTTATGATAAACTTTACATATTTAACTATTAATTGAATTCAACTTAAATCACTTTGGCTTATCAATTTTGGAACAATAAAGACGTAAAAAAAAGTCAGGTTCGATCACCATTGTCAACATATGTTGGCAATGATGATCAGCTTGCATATAACGCCGGCTCCACACATGGGAGCCAACGTTGGCTCCAACAACGTTCGTCCAATGTGTGGATCGACAAAATAGTGTTGGAGCCACGATTGGCACTGGTTGGCACCAATGTTTTCACGAGTTGCTCCAATATTGGTGTGTTTTCGTTAACTGTTGGTTTTGCCAACACACAGAATTTTGTCTCTACACATGGGAGCCAACGTTGGCACCAACAACGTTCGTCCAATGTGTGGATCGACAAAATACATTGATGCAAACCTTACACATTGGACGAACGTAGTTGAGGTTCGTTCGTTCGTAGTTCGTTGTGGCATCCACATATTGCGAAGGGGGCGCACATCCCCCCCAAATCCCCGAGAACAAGCTTTTTTCATGATCTTCAATAACAATTATTTAGTTGATTTCGATTAATAGATACATAATTATTTTAAAATCTAACTTTGCGCCCCTCTAGTTAAAAATTTCTTGATCCGTCCCTGCCCGAAACCGTCAGAGCTATTAGCATGTCTGACATGGAAATTGCTGTGGGTGTGACTGCCCTAATAATAAGTAGTATAATTATATTTTGCTATAAAAAATACGAAAGCGTCCTTGTCAAAGAAGATGGAGGGTTACAACACTTCATAGACTGAGAAATCGGTAAGTATTATGAACTTATAAAGTCATAGTTGTTTTATTTATGCCACATTTATAGTAGCAAAAAATTCAAGAACTTTTTCGTTATCTCATACTGTCCCAGACAACATTTTGTCAAAAACCAATTCTCTTCACCTTGCAAACAATAAATTCACCTTGCCCGGAATGAACAAGAGCGATTGTGTGGCCGGTTAATTACAAATAAATTCCTTTGATGTGTGTGGCAAAAACCGACAGTCAACGGAAAATCTCCAACATTGGTGCAACTCGTTGAAACATTGATACCCACTTGGCTCCAACACCATTTTGTCGATCCACACATTGGACGAACGTAGTTGGTGCCAACGTTGGCTCCCATGTGTAGAGACAAAATTCCGTGTGTTGGCAAAACCAACAGTCAACGAAAACACACCAATATTGGAGCAACTCGTGAAAACATTGGTGCCAACCTGTGCCAACCTTGGCTCCAACACTATTTTGTCGATCCACACATTGGACGAACGTTGTTGGAGCCAACGTTGGCTCCCATGTGTGGAGCCGGCGTAATAGTGATCAACACATATCGCACACATAATTGCGCGCTGATTCCCACCCAGGTACACTTGGCATGAGCCCAAAACCCACAAGAAGTGCACCAATACCAAATTTTGTGGTCTTGTCCAAATTCACCACATACAAGACACGGGTCTTCATCATCTTGACATAACTCGTCCGTGGTAACGTCTGACGTCGAAGTATTATTCGATTCCTGCAAAATTTTCTTCTTAACGTTCTCGGTGCTAACCTTCTGTGGCTTGCTCTTCTTTCTCACTCCTTTTCCATTGCTTTTCATAGCTTTGCAGGCAATTTAAATCACCTGACCCCGATTACATACATGGGCGGAAAGGAGAAAAAAAGAATCCTAACGAAAAACTTGAAGTTATAGTAACAATCTAGGATTTAAATCGCAAAATAAAATGTTACCATTATTACATATCAAAAGTACAGAAATAAAAATTCAGTAATTTAAGACTTACCTTCGGATTTACCTTCTAGAAAAATTAGATCAAAATAGCGCGAAATCGTCACTCGTCTGTATCTCTCCAGCGCGTTGCCGGAACTGAGCGAGACACCACCCGCGTACGGGAATCCCCCAAAGTTAGCGCGTGGGTATGTTGGCATTACACCCTCGCATTCGGTTTTCGATATTTTGTGGTGATCACCATTGCCAACTGACTCTGATTGCATACATCTCCAAGTACGGTTGGTATTATAATTAAAACTAAAATTTAGCGCGAATTGAACTATTAGCTCAAATTTACTTAAATATAAAAGTTATCGATATTAAAAATTTTTAATTTGGTACAATTGTAAATGTCAAAATAGACATTTAAGTTTGGAAAAATTCGCATAAAGCTGAAAATTGGTATATCGTAGGTATTCTGCGAAAAAGTGTTAAGTCAAAAATCAAAGATATCTGTTTTTCGCATTTTTCTTGTAAAAGGTAAATGTTATTGTAAAAATAAGTCAGACAAAAATTGCAGATCATGCAATCCCCCACAAAAATTATTGTTGTCATACTTTCTTCCTACGAATCACCTATCCTGAAATATCGCGATTACAAAAGTTGAAGAAGTCATATTCTACATATTAATATGCATACATTTCCGCACAACCTATGAGGAAGTGTACTACGTGTCACAGTTTGTTTACCAGTATCTACCGCACTGGTCACGGCCAGTCTTGCTCCAATATTGAATCAGATACAACAGATGAGGATTCTTATGATATCAATAAGACAACTGATACGTCTCTCTCAAGGGGGTGATCACTTTAGATTTTGCTTTCCACAGACTTGATGAAAACTTCACGAGATTTTATAAAAATTATACAAACTTTCAGAAACTTTATAAAAATTGTTGAATATTTTATGAGATTTCACAAAGACTTCATGCAGACGAATTTTTTTCCTTTCCACAGACTTCATTTAGTGATTACCCCCTTGTGGTCTTTCTTATTATAACAATCTACAGAAATCCAGTAAGCAGAGGAAGAAGAAAGCAAAAAAGACATCACTGTTGAAGTAGTATTTGTAGATCATCGGTCAGACTAAAATTTTCCCAAAATCAACAATAATCTTCTACTTCATAGTCTAGTCAAAATAGACAAAAAAGTAGCAAGTTTGCAAAAATTCGCATTCATGAACATAAGAATTCTAAAAACGTCATTTTATTTTAAAACTGTAGTAAGCAGAATCATAGTTTGTTTTTTGTCCACCAACTTTATCATGCTAATAAATATTTACAGGTCTGTGGTAGGTGCTCATAACTTTACTAGCCTATAAGCTGATTTACTAGGTTACTAAATTTTACTAGTAGTTGAAAAGACCGAAAAGTAACTTACTTGTAGATTAAAACTTACTTGGGGTTTACTTGAAGGTGAAAAGATCGGCCCTAAATGTAAAAAATATTATGCTTGAGCAGGGGTGGTTCAGGGTTGATTTGGGAAGTTGAAAAGGGGTGAAAATGGTATTATTGCGATTTCCGGCGAAAGTTGACATCAAAATTAAAAGTATTCAATACATAAGTTGTAGATCAAGCAAAAATCTACAACTTTTGTAGAAGTAGCTTTTTAACATAACCTCAAAATTTTCGAGAAAAATGTGAAAAATCGTCATTTTCAATAATATAACTTTGACGAAGCTTGGTGAAAGCATACCTTTCTATGTCTTAAATAACCACAAAATTAGTTAAGATGGGGACCGCTGCGGACTTTTAAACTAGGTGGCGCCACAATAGAAAAATAGAACAAATTTAAAAGATCTTAATCTTTTTATATAGACAAAATTCTGATAAATTTATAGAAATATCAAAATAAGCAATATTGAACTTGAATTTATAGATAGTTTACAGCTTTAACTGTTGAATATTTTCGAAATTATAAGCATTTTAATAGACAACATTTATTACAAAAAAAATTAACAGAATGTAACGAAACTATCTATATATATGCATTACTAAATACATAATTTTATTACAAAATTTCAGGATCGCAGATACAATATTTCGGTTTATTAAGACAAAAAAGTGTTAAAATTTTTAGTTCCAATAATTCACACCTGTTTTTGACGTGTAATAGTGTAGCGTATGTGGAATAAATGGCGCCGCGCAAAAAGTTGATTCGAAAATTTACTCACGATAATTGCATATCAAATTTGAATGTTTGTAAAAGAATGTTTTTAAAAGTGTAAACTTTACACCTCCCTAGAGCAGGTGTAAAAAGTATAGAAAAAGTCACATGGATGGTTATTTCAATCGCATCTCCAATATTAAAATTGAACTGATATTGTTGCGCCATCTTATGTAAAATAACTCGACTATTATTTTTATCTAGCAATCCCCACTCTCACAGCGCCCCTCTTAAATAAAAAATTAAAAAGTTTCTAAGATATTCATTTTCCAGTCTGAAATCCTTTTTTTTTTCAAAATAAAAGACTACACAGAGAAAAAGGTTTCTTTGTATTTAATAAATTTTCTTTTACTCAAATAAACCCTTCTATTAAATAGTGGCAAATAAATATATCTTTAGTGGTAACTAAAGATAACTATTTGCAACAAATAAATAAACTGTTTTGTTGCAAAAAACTTATTTTTGATAGAAACAAATATGTTTTTGAATTAAATAAGTTGCATGTTAAACTGAAATTGAACTACATTCAATTTTAATAAATCATTTGTTTGAACCGAAGAAGGTGTTCATTTTGTATAAAAAGAATATATATTTCAATTAAAATTTGTTATTGTTTTATATATTGAACTACACAAATACAAATTGAAAAATAATAAAAAATAAAATCTTATTAGCCAGACATATTCACGAACTGCTCTCTATTTGCCATGATGTTAATAATATGAACCTGAAACACAAAGTTGTTATTAAAATCAAATAAATAAGTTAGTGTTATAACATAACTAATTCACAAAATCATACCCTTTTGGATTTTTAATCCATGGCCATTCATTGCAGAAATCGTGTATTGCACATCATGCCTTACCGTTCCTCCTCAAATTATATTATGATTTTTTGCAATGTTTCAATAACATCTTCACGTAGCTCACAACGAGAATGAAGGCACAACTTGCGCGCTGTCGAGATATCTAAAAATATAATTGATAAATTAAACTTTATAGCTTAAAAAAAATTGTGTGACGATGGGATTGATCAGCTGTAAAACATCACTTGCCAGCAAATTTAACGATCAAATTATCGGAACTCCGTTGTTGTTAAACACTGGTTACAATTTCACTTTCCATATTTTGCAAATTCACCACAAGAAGCACTTAATTCTTAAAATCAAAATCTTGCCAACGCTTAAGATATTGTATAATCACGTTGCGTTACAGCTGAATAATGGCGTGCTGAAGTAATTAAAAATTTAGAAAGGGGGGAATGCGTTTAATTCAAATAAAGATTTATTTGGTACAAACGTTGTATTAGTAGCACTAAAAAAGCACTTCTTTAAGTGTAATGCATGTAACTTTTGGCTATATATTACTTAATTTCTTTGAAACTAATATGGAATTCAAACATGTAATATTTAGCGCAAGAAAACCATTTCTTTGAATTAAAAAAGTCACATTTTTGAATTAAAATATTTTTAAGTTTTTTAACTGAAACAATAATTTATTTCAATTAAATAACTTGTAAATGTATTGCTTAAAGTGAAATAAACATATATTTTATTTAAAGTAATATTTCGAATAAATCCAAAATTTTATTAAAATAAACGATAATATTTGAATTAAACGTTTAAAGTTATATTGAAATAAGCTATAGCAGATTCAAATAAATATTCTGCAAAGAAATATATTTCTTATTTTAAAAAAAACGTTTTTCTCTATGTACTTAGGAAAACCATCGTACAGAGTTCTGCCGGCTCTCACTGTTTTCGTTTTGACATATTATACCTTTTGGTAAAATAACAAAAAGCTATAGTCACAATTCAAAGATATGCTCAAAAATGCAAAAATAATGAAAGATAACGGTAGCAACAATGAATTTTTCAATAATAATTTGTTGATAATCTGCTTAGATTTCTAAAAAAAATTATAAAACTGATTCCGCCATTCAATTGAATGACAAAAAAATTCAAATTCAATAAATAAGCTTTCCTAAAATGTCTGCAAAATCTTTGAAAATTTTCAATATTATATACTTTTGAATATTTTAAATCACTGTAAAGGGGCATGATACTATAATTATAAGATATGATACTATCTGTTCTCAAATTCGTCCGTCTCCGCGCATGACGTCACTGGAACGTAGCATTGACAATTATCCATAAGAAATGCATTATAATAGCATGTATTTCTACATTTTTAACGCAGTTTTTAGTAATAATGATATTTATACTATGTAATTGATAACTAATTTTTTGTTGCTAATAAAATAAAAAACTAGAACATAATATTATGTTTTATTTTTTTAATAATATTATAAAACAAACTTGAAAATTATTAACTAGTGAGAAAATTTATGAGTATTTTATGAGTATATTTTTAAAATAATTTTATTTCACAAATTTTGCATGTTTCCTTTTTCTATTTGTCGCTTTATCAGTTACTTCTTTATTAAGTTATAAATTTTTCTTATAAGTTAAAAATTAAGATAAATTTAGTAGTGCTACAGCGTGCAACAACAACTAAATCGTTGAAATTAAATTTTTTCATATTAACTAACTTTGTTAACTAAATTGTTAACTTTTTAAATTTATTTATATTAGTAGAAACCTATATTTAAATAAATTAATTTTTAAATTTTTAACTAAACTTCAAATCGTCTTTAAATAATGTGTTGCACATACAGTTACTTTCAAAAGTAATGAGGAACTTCCATTGTTACCAATATAAATTGTATTTTTTGAATCCGTTTTTTACATATAAAAGTCGATTTACAGCAAAACTTTTTTGTCAGTTTTTGTTGCAAATTTTATTGTCTTCAATTTTGTACCTATACATTTTTCTACTTTGTCGCTCCGTTTTTGACTGACAGCGACTTAAACAAAACTCTGTAAAATACAAAAAATATGGTCATTTGTATCTCGTTAACGATAATAAACGAAATAAAAAAATAAATAGGTACTTAATTTTATAAATTGAATTCCCTAAATTTTCATGCCTATACATTTTTGATTTTGTGGCACCGTTTCCGAGATGCAGATGACAATATTTTTTGTATTTTATAGAGTCTTGTTTAAGTCGCTGTAAGTCAAAAACGGACCGACAAAATAGAAAAATGAATAGATACAAAATTGAAGACAATGAAATTTGCAACAAAAAATGTCTAAAAAGTTTTGCTGCAAAACCAATTTTTATATGGCAAAAAACGGTTTCAAAATGTGAAATTTACATTGCTAAGCATTTGTTTACGTACCAGAACGTTCCAGTGACGTTGCAATATGGCCGCCTACCTGCGCAATATCATATCTTTAGAAGTTATAGTATCATGGTAAAGGGGGGTGACTTGACGATGGCGCCAGATAGGCTTGGCGCGGGCCTGTCTATACTGTTATGCAATCAGGCCCCTTTTTTCATGTAAAAACTTGTAAAACGAATAATGTGTGTACAGTACCTGGCCAAAAAATTATAAACTTTAGTTTTTTTCGATTCCATGAAAAAACAGAACATGACAGAACAGAACATGAAAGAACAGAACATGACAGAACAGAAAATGAAAAAACAGAACAATGAAAAAACAGAACAATGAAAAAACAGAACCATGAAAAAACAGAACATTGACAAAAGAGAACTCTGAAAAACAGAACACTGAAATAAAAGAACATTGACAAAACAGAACTTTGAAAAATGAGAACAATAAATTTATATAAATTTTAAATTTTATTTTAATTCAAATAAAAATAAAACAAAAAATAAAAAACAACTGTAAATCATTGCAAGTTTGCCATCCGCCGCAAGAATCTCAACTTATCATCATAACTTTCGTATTCCTGAACCACGGCTGCCACTTGTATGCCAAGATTCTCATACTTCTTCTTTCTTACTTCTAGGCGGCCAGTTTGTGCATTGGCTAACAACAAACGTTGGCAAGCAATGTCACGCTGCAATCCATCCAAAAAATTCCATAAACTGGGATGGCTGCAGTGAAATATGGAATTTAAAGAATTGTGAAAACCTTCACAACAATTTGTTGTTTTGGGGCTATTGCCTGCAACACCAGCTATGTATGTGGAAAAAAAATACGTCAACACATCGTTGTAGCGATCATCGTCGGGAAATGTCGCAGCTAGATTGTCAAATACGGGCCGCACTTCTTCTGCTGGAATAAACGACAAAGCAGCCAGAGATTTCAGTTTTAACTTTACATCAATGTCAGACTCAAATTCTATTTTCAAGCCTGCACTGTTAATTCTTCGTAATAAACTTTGGTTTAAGTGGAAGTAGCAACCTTTGATTTCTGCTTCCGGGAAAGCAATCCGAGCAGCACAAATACATGCTTTCTCAAAATCAATCAAAATTTTCTGCGGTGCAAATAGAACATTTTTCAAAGTTCTGTTTTGTCAATGTTCTCTTTTATCAATGTTCTTTTATTTCAGTGTTCTGTTTTTTCAGAGTTCTCTTTTGTCAATGTTCTGTTTTTTCATGGTTCTGTTTTTTCATTGTTCTGTTTTTTCATTTTCTGTTCTGTCATGTTCTGTTCTTTCATGTTCTGTTCTTTCATGTTCTGTTCTGTCCGGTCACCGTTTTTTTCAAATATTTTTTAAATTAAAAGAAATTTTCAAATGGTCCAAGGGGCATATTTTGTACATAATTTATTATGCTTATCTCACAATGTAATAAAATACCCTATTGTTTATATTATATTCAATATTTTCTTATTTTTCATTCTAGTACATTTTCTATGCAAGCGTACATTGCAAAAGTTGTGCTATTATGTCGCATTAAAGCGAATTAGTTAAATTTAAACTTGTGTTTTTAAAAGTTTTAGAATATATTTTAAAGGGTAAGTAATTTTGGGATTTTAAATTTTGTGCAAATATATTATAATTAATGATTTTTATTTGGTAGTCGTAGTGGGGCAAAAATCTGATGTTTCTATAGAAAAAAAACAAATGTGGTGTAATTATTTACCCACACCTCACTAAAGTAGGGTGAAATAGCCAGATTGGTCGGAATATCCAAGATTTTCGTATCAGTTAGGAAGAAATTTTACGAAAGAGATGCATCTATGGATAAGGTAGTGCAGGAAGATTGTGGACGGAAAAGAATAATTACCGCACTAGACGACAGAACTATTCTGAAAATGACTTGCAATAATCGCAGAAAATCAACAGAAGCTATAATTGCAATTTTGAAAGAATCTGCTATTAATATTTCTTCCAGAACCCTAACGCGTCGCTTTAAAGAATTCGGAATAAAACACAACCGTCCTACAAAGAAAAAAAAACTCGCCAGCGTCATGATAAACAAACAAACAGCATAGATGCAGCAATATCAGCAATTTTCTATTACAGATTGGTAAAATGTAAGTAAAATTTGTCACTTTGCTTCCTATAACGACTTCATAATGTCGTAGTTATTTACTGCAGCTTTGCTTTTCCAATGAATCTCAGATTAAAATCAGCCCAGAACGAAAAATTTTTGCCAAGCGTCGCTCAAATGAATGGTATCATGAACAATGTATCATTCAACGTGTAAAACGTCCAATATCAATAATGATTTAGGGATGCATTGCAGTAAAAGGCAGTGGCGGTCCGTGAGTAAGTAATTTGGGGAGACTGGAAATCTAAAGTAGGTACTATTTGCTGTATGCAATTTCGCACTGCTTCTCTTTCTAACGCTATGTATTGATAGCATTTAACATTGTAGGTGCATTTTATGTATGAGTCTTTAGCAAGAGCGTCTCATCCAACTGGCAGCCGTCGTTATCTTGGCATATCAGTATCACTATTTAATTTTAATCGCAGGTTTTGATTTCAAAAGCTTTTCTTCAGAAAATAATTAGGTAAAAATATAATTAAGAAATTAAAACACCACATAATTTTCTTGTAAATTATGATTTTTAATAAAACATTTTTTTGTTAGTGGCTGACTTTTTCTGGGGAGACGCAGTCTCAAAGACTCCCCTGACGGGCCGCCACTGGTAAAAGGACCGGGACCTCTTTATAGTGTCGATGGAAAATTGAACGCCAATAAATATATTCAACTCCCGAAGACAGTATTGCTACCAGAACTTCCTAAATTGTTGCGATGTTGAAAAAATTACATATTTCAAAAAGATGAAGCACTATGCCAGTTCGCAAATCGTGTCTTGAAGTACATGAAATTTTTAAAAATTCACTATTAGATTGGGCTGGTACTTCGCCAGATATTGGCCATATTCGCCCATTGAAAATGTTTGAGGGGGTTTAAAAATTAATTGGGAAAGAAAATAATCACAAATAAGTCGACGTTCATCGAATAATATAAATAAGAACCAATTATCAAAACAACATTCAAAAATTTAATTTATAGTATGCCGCGTAATATATCTCAATTATTAAAGAATAAAGAAAAGTGGACAAAATATTAAAACAAAACGTTTCTTTTATACTGATAGTTGTTTTTTTTGTATTATAATATTAAATGCATTATTTCAGTCAATTATCACAAGAACAACAATTTTTTATTGTAAAATTTCATTAAAACCGAAATATTTAAAAAGTTTATAATTTTTGGCCAGGTACTGTATCAATAATAAATTACTAATAAAATACAAAATTTTTGTGGTAGTAAAATGAAATTGCAAGATACCACATAGCATCGTATTCTTTTGTATAATAACTACATAATATTATACAGTTAAATTTGGCTGCCAAAATAAGATAATTACAAATCCAAAATAAAATTTGCATAAATCTTTATTTTATTATATTATAAAAAAAAAACGAAAAGTACATCCAACATTAACTTCCAGTAATATCACAATTAAAAATAGTATATCAAGATATACATATACGTACATAAATATTCTCTTTGTATAAATAAAAATTTCCTAATGTAAGATTTAAAAAAACAGGTATTGCAAAATATACAAAGCGTTTTAGGAAAGCACAACACCTATTAGAACACAAACCTCAATTAAGCATAATTAAATTTAAATAAAAATCAGTCGATTATAATATTAAAAAACTTCATGTATATGTACTTTTAAACAGGACTGGACAAGGTTACCTATTCAAAAAGTAGTATTCTTCTTTTATAAAAAAAACAAAAATTTCAAATTTTTTTGAATCTTTTTCAAAAGAATAAATAAACATAAAGTAACAGTTTCATACAATATGAATATCATGAACTGAATGTCAGTTTTTCAATGTTCAGTTAATCTCGACTTATCAATTCTCAATTCAATCAAGAAAAAATACATATTGAGAGTTTAATTATTGTTGGTGGGTTTAACCACGCATTGAAAAAATTACCGTAAGTATATTTAAAAAAATCCTTAATAATATATTTATTGTAAACAGTAACAGTTAATCGGTGCAGTAAGATAAAAAAAAATTCAAAAACTTCGTAATAAAAAACAGCAACCAAAAGATCAGCACCCAACAATCTCAGAACTCTCAAAACTTCAGTTTCAAAACGCATTTTATGACAAAGCAATTTAAAAGATACGGAAAATGACACTATCAAGATCCTATACGATAACAGATTAAAAGTTTATATTAACTCAAAAGGTTCCAAAAATGACATTGTTGAATTGACTATGTTTGTTGAAATAAATTGAGAAAATCCCACTTTTTTCCCGTTATTGTACTAAAATTTGAAACATCTTTCTTTTGGAAGGTAGGTGCAAGGATATTTAAAGTAATATTTAGCGACGATAAACGTTGGTGTAACGAAAATAACGATGAGGGGAAGAGTGAAAAATTTCTCAAACTCGCGTCACGTATTTATGAATGATTTCTAAGTTTACAAGTGCTTCGTATATTATTTTGTTATATTACATAATATCATACACTTATAAATGTATTTACATTTGCAGATGATTTGTAGATGAATAACAAAATAAATTAATAAATATTTATTAAAATTAGAAGATCTTGAGTAGGAAAAGTTACCCAAAATGTGATGTTTAAAAAACTGTACATGATAATGAAAAATAATCAATAAATTCTTAAATAAATTCAACAGCACAGTTTAAATCAAGTACTACTTCATAAATTTTACTTATAAAGTTTCCATTTATCTGCTGTAGAAGTAATAGAAGAAATCTTCTAGTAACCCTCCCGCTAGAGGATACTCATATCACTATTTTGTTTTATATTTTTTTATCAAATGAAAAACAATAGTGTTTCTGTTTGTTTATTGGTACTTACTTTTGAAACAGCCAAGAAGTGATTACTAAGTCAAATTGAAATAAGTATGGAATTTTGATATTATTATAAGGGTGCCTGATTTTCGACCTTTACCATAGAGCTTTCTGCTGTGTTAAGAGATATCAAGTCGGTTAAATTAGAACAAAGTTCTGTAATTGTTCTTCGACAAAACATAATCTGAAGAAAAGTGTTACTTATCATTTTTAGTTTTAAAGATATCCCAAAAAATGAAGATATTCTTGTTCAGCAATTCAAGAAGTTGTTTACGAAAATGCAAATATGCCATCATATTCGTCAAGATATCTAAGATAATGGAGAAATAATGGGTAACTTTCGTTTTTCTCATGAGTACAGTATTGAAGTTTTAAATTTTTGAATGAAGATTTGTTTGTAATTGTAGGATCGTTAGATTAAAAATTACTCTTCTAATGCTCTTCTTATTTGATAAACCTAAGAAAACGAGTGGAATTGTGACTTTGAGAATCTAGGAATCTAAGTATTTAAGAATCTGCAATATATTCTTTCATTATTTCAAATTTTTTTAAATTGAAAGCAAGTCATTTTTTAGAATGCCAAAAGATTATAACCTGTACTCATAAGAAAATAATTTAAACTCAAAAGGGTTTATTCGTTAATTACATTATTGTACTATTTACATACATTTTTAACTCGTAAAATGTAATGCAATATAAATTAAAAATTGAACAAGTTAATTAAACAATAGTAACATAAGAACATGTTTAATTGAGGAAAAGAAATTTGGATTTTTTATAAACAAGTACTTTTAGTGCCTCCTTTTCTATTAGTTTTCAATTTAAATGATGAAACAGAAATTCTATCGTTGCTATTCTTGCGGTCTTGTATCTTTTAAGATAACCAAAATCGCCATGGTAAAGATTGAAAATGGGGCACCCTTATACTAAAGAGTAAGCCTCGAAATCTGAAGAAACCTGTAACAATACTTCAGCCATAACATGAAAAAACTTGAGTAAAAATTATTGGCATTGGAAGCATTTTGTGTAGTTAGGTTGCGCGAAAATATACAAAAATTGTGGTCTTAGATGCAGTATGATTTAGAGTACCGCACCGACTATTTTACCAATTTAAAAATTAAAATACATAACAAATCAATGACTAATATTATAATACATTTAAAAGATATAAATAAACTATTTAAAAATTATTTTCTATTTGTTATAATACATCAGTTCTTTTAACTATTATTAATTATAAAAATATTTAGTTAATCTTTACAACGTCAGGTACAACACTTAGAGGAACAATAAAACTTTATTGCACTATTTATAGGTTGAATGGAACAATTTTAGTACAAAATTTAGCTATTCACAGAAAATGTTTTCAACACATTTCTATTTAAATATCAAAAATCTTTATCACAACTTGTATTAACTAATTTAATATTATCCTACAAATAATGTTTTCTTATATCATGTTAAAATTTTGTTGCTTCATAATATGGCTTCTTCCATTCAAAAATTCATTAGGAGTCTACATTTTGCACAGTATTTTATAAAATAAATATGATTGCCATCATTTTAAAAAAAACACTATAAAGAGCAGTTCAAGCAACAAGTAGCATTTATGCAAGCAAACAAATAAAATTAAAATTGTAGAATAAAAATTAAAAATGTAATATTTATTACAATAAGAAAAAACTTGACCTAGTGTAAATATGGAAGTATAAAGCGTACTCTAAAACTGCTAAGTTTATATTATGTTAATTCTATAATTAACAAATTTTAAGTGACCTTTAAACGAAAATTTGGTACTGGTTTCTGTATCCCAAAAAATGTTTAAAATCGAGTTTATTAAAACGTCGAGAAGAAATTATGAAATTTTTACGCAACTATTATAAAGCAATTTTGCATCCCATACGAATACTTGCTCAATTTTTTTGTTGATATTTTAATAAACTCGATTATAAAAACCCCTTGGAATACATAAACTATTACATATATAGCCTTCACTCTACGATCAATTGATAGATTTTATTAAAATTTGTTAATTATAGAACAAAACATAATAATTAGGCTTATAGCCGAAATAAATTTAATTCTAATACACGCCATATATTCAAATTTGACGACATCTTTCGTCACTACTACATAAAAATTAAATTCCAATTTATCATTATTATATTATGCAAAATATGATTATATTAGTGATTTTTATTTTAATAACTTTGCTTATGTTAACGTATGTTTACAGTTTTGTATGTTCTATAAAAAATAATTTTTTTTTGTTTATTATGTTCTGATGACAGTTCAGTATATGAACAGTATTGTAATCACAAGATGTTTAAAAGTTTAACGCAGCTGTTTCAATGTGACGCAGTCAATGCTGATGACGTGTATCAAAATAAAATTTACAAATACTATACTATAATTAAGCACGTTCTTCACAAATTACAGGTAGTTAGTCTTCATAATATAAAAGTGTGCAAGTTACTTTTTTAATTTTTACACATATAAAATTGTAATGTATAAATAAAATGTAAACTGTACAAATATAAACTTGAGCAGTGTGCATTTGCCGCAGGTATTATCGAATCACAAAATAAATTAACTTATAAATATGTGCATGGAGTATTAGAAACAGTTGAGGTAATGTGGGTATTAAAAGCATAATAACAGTAAATATGTGTTTTCATTAAAAATGATGATTCAAAATGTATGTAAAATGATATAGATCTTGCAATTATATCACAAAAATTAGGATTACTTAAAAATAATCAACATAATTTGATATGAGGTAGGTTTTAAGCTAATCACTCCTAGGCAGTTGTCAGCGAAGCAATTTGAATGAAAAAATTAGAATGAAAGGAATTAAATAATTTTTGCCAAGTAAAATTTCCAGTGAAGACTCATCGGTTTTGCCCAACCTGTGCTTTTACAAGTCCCTTGTTGACTAATACTATTGGATCAACCTGCATCCCTGACAAACCGCTAGTTTATATTCACAATTAGCTTCAATATTTATAATTACAATAAAATGAAAACAATTTGCACTTTTCTCGTTTTTAAATATTGATATTTGTGATCACTTTCGGTTTCAAATATCCAGTGTCAAACAAAATATTAAAATTAAAATATAGGCTAGTCAACTCTCTTAAATCGAATTCTCAAAAATTTATTCAAATTACAGAAAGTTTTAATTACAGTATGAAAAAAATGAAGAAGAATAATAAATATGTACTATATAAACTTACTATTGTAGGTACACTCATTCTGGAAGATAGCTCTTAATTTGATTTTACTATAGAAGATTTGTATAATATGATAAAAAGTGCAATCACTTACATAAATTACATACCGGGTGATTGGCCGAACATTGAACATAGAGAAAAATATGGGAAATTGACTTTTCTAAATTCCTGCTTCTCATTATTATAACGGATAAGAATAAATAAACCTCAAATTAAAGAGATTTTTTTTCCGCGTCTAAAGATACCTAACACTTGATATTTTAGTAAAATTAAGAAACAGCGCTTTTTAAAAAATAATAGCAGGCTTCGTCATCGCATTGCGTCTTAGAGTTTGTGCCAAATAGAAATAGAATCGTCACTTATAATAGTTGGTAACATTATTTTTAAAAGGTAAGAAAAGACATAGTATTGCATTTCTATGAGTGCATAATATAATATAGATAAACAAGCAAGTTGCATTGCCACTTATAACAAGGTTTTAAGGTATGCAAAGAATAGCCCATATAGTCAACCGGTTCAGTAATCACAAATATGAGGTGCAAGGATGTTTAAAACTCATAAGATCAATCGTTAGCATAGTAAAATAAAATAATTTTTTTTTAACATTTTATTTTTCGTTAACAAACGAACTAATAAAATAAACAATTTTGTACTGAATAGTGCTCAAATTTTGCTGCAACCAAGCATCGATTGTAGGCATGGGCATTAAAGTTCTTTAACTGATTGGAGATATATCTAGGAGGCATGGTTCTATTTTTACTTGGCACAAACTCTAGTTACCGTATTGCTATTGTTTTTGTATGAAAACCAAATATTACCAACAAGTTAGTAGTTTGATACTTTAAAATAAATTTGGTTAAGAATAAACTGGTCTGTTGAAGAAAATTTTTCATAAAATATTATCACAGATGTAATAGTTTACGCCAAATCCGCGACTTATTTTCTGTAAAATTTAACAATAGCCATATTCCATCAATATCGGCCATACAGATTACCACGTCATTGCTAATATTTTATTAAAAAGCGCCATTTCTTAATTTTACTTTTGAGTTTTTAATAATAATTAAAAAACAAAATATCAAGTGTTGGGTATCTTTAGATGCGTAAAAGAGGCTCTTAAGAAGAAGAAGAAAGAAAATATTCTTTTTATTCTTATCTGTTATAATGGGAAGCAGAAATTTCGAAAAATTCAATTTCCCATGGTTTTCCCTATGTTCAATGTTTGGCCAGTCACCCAGTATATAAATATAATATCAATAATTTTACACACAAAACCCTATTCAGTTTCACATGCCACATAAATAACACAATTTAGTAAAAAATTTAAATTAGAACGAATTTGACCTACGCCCGGGGTTCTTCACTCATAGATATAGCGCGGACAAAACAAATTAAATTAAAATGTAGGTTATAAGATTGATATCATGAACTGACATAAAATGACCACATGATGCTTGTCACATTCTCAATTCAGTGTTGGCAAATGTATTTTTAAGATATCCCTAAGATTTTTGTCGACCACTTTTACCATAGTGAAGAAAACCAAAATTTGTTTAATTATACTGCCGACAAGTTGTCGGTGGTAGTATATCTATGAGTGAAGAAACCGGGCATTAGAGAGAGTTGACTGTATTAATAAAATTTTAACATTTTGTTCGACGATGGCTATTTGAAACTGAAACAGATCACAAATCTAAAAATTTAAGAACGAGTCAAATGCAAATTATTTTCTATAATTAAAAATTTTTTTACACTTTCCTCAATTATATATTTTTATTAAATAGAACTAGTTTCGACTTTTATAAGTATTTTTCAAAAAACAATTATAATTAAAATAATAATATTATTTTTTGACTGTAAGATGTCACGATTTTAGTTGAAAAAGACTTACAAAAGTCGAAACTAGTTCTTTTTAATAAAAATATATAATTGAAGAAAGTGTAAAAAAAAATTTAAATATATAAAATGTCATCAATGGGTTCAAATATAATAACAAATTATTTTCATTTTATATTATTAAAAATTACTGGTTAAATTCTCTCGATTTTATTTATAACTGGTAGGTACTCAGTACCGCCCCAGTATGGCTCGTTTACTTGTACAGTCTACTTGTGGTGCCTCTTCAAAGAATAAATTGCCTAATAGTACACCACTTAGATAATTTATTTTCTGACCACCCTGACCACAATAGACAGGTAAATTATTAAGTAATGTATTTCTCAAATTCCTGAAAATAAAATAAATTTTAAAATTAAAAATTAATTTGATTTTTTTATCTTATCTTATAGTGAAAAAACTGGTTCAAGTAAATTCAGAATAATATGTTTGATAAAGGATAAGATTTTAAAAATTAATTTTTGAAAAATTAGCGTTCTCTAGCCAAAAATCCTCTCAATTCTAAACCACTCACTCTCTCACTCTATTTCTCGAGTAATATTTAAGCACATCTCTTCTGCATTTTCAGATTATACATTATTACATCAGTACTGTGATATATCACAGCGACCTAGATCAAGAAACTTCAGTAATTAAAATTAGAGCAAAAAGTTTGACAGAAGACTATGGCCATCAAGACAACCGGATCAACAAAATTCCGTCAACACAAACCCAAGACGTCGTTAACCCTCTGTAGCCACACTAGGTAGAATTGACCCGTCAATCAACTACTCCCTATAATGAATAGACCATTGATCAATTTAAACAAGTGTCAATGTTGACCTGACAGCAGATTCAAACTACATCGTGCGATCAGCCTGGTTTTATTCCACTCAAGTGTGACTAATTATTCATAAATTTTTTTGATCTCTTCATGAATTTCTTTCTAGATTTTGCCATTTCATTTCTTATAAATTGACTATTCCTATATAATCTAGAATGTTCAAACTTCAAAGCATGTTAGATGAACAACAAACGGATAGTTTTTCAGTGTTTTGAAACTGACTGGATAAAATCCACCCAGTGTGACTACCATGAAATTCTCTGGGTAATGTGACTTCGGAGGGTTAAACATTGGAGACCAAATTGGTTTTGGAACCACCATTTAGATCACATCAAAGAGACCCTTCTCTTTACAAAAGTATTCTCTTTTTTTTATTTTATTATTTCCACTTCAATTCTAGGTTTAAGGTTTACTTAAAAAATATTTAGTGCATTTTTTAATGATTCTAAAGTGCTGATATGGCTAAGTAAAAAAAAGTTAACCGGATTATTTGCTAAAGCAGAATTTAAATTATTTAAAAAAATTTCAAATTTAATATTAAACTATGATACCTATTTTTAGTTCAAATTGTAAAAGTTTAAATACTGTTTCGTCGATAGAGCAGTATCGTCTTAACGAGTAAGTCCTCAATAGTTATAATATTAGTTTAAATACATACCTCGAACTTATTGTTGTAAAGGAAACCACATTAGTGCTAAGCCATTTAAGTTTACATAAATATGCTACATGATCTTGGTTGATGCCAATCACCTGAGCAAATCCTTGAAAATTGTTGGAATTAACGATCGAAAAAAATAAGTAAATGTTGTAGTTCTACAATAAAAATGTGTATAAATATAGATGAAAACATTATAATAATTAATACTTACGGAAAGCATTGGTAAAATCGTATTGTACATTTGTACTGAAAATAACCATTTTTCTAAATATATTGCATCGTTCAATTCTTCAGAATTATTAACTTTAATTAAAAAAAATAATTTATCTTCTATACAATTAGATTTTACCGAACATTCTTGACTAACTTTCCCAATAGCATCTAAAAGCAGCTTACTAGAACTTGGCAATTCCTCTACTGCCACTTTATAATCGCCATTCGTTGGTTGCAATGTAAAATTAGGATTAAAATTTGTGACAGAATCCATACAGTTATTTTGAGAATAAGTCAAGTTAACACTCGACTCTCTTTTAAGTGAATTATAATAATTATTTCTAGAGCTGCTGAAAGTCTCTCCTACGTTGCTTAACGGAGAAGGTAGTTCAAAATTTCCAATATTATCAAAAATATCTCCATTATTATAATTAGGCGTTCTGCCTATGTTCAAATTATTAAAGCTATAATCGGATCCAGCATTAAAATTATTTTTGGAACTGTTTCGATTATTATGGCATTTTCCAAAATATAATTTTGGTATACGTCCAGTTCCATTGACGGTTGGCATTGCATGAATACTTTCTCCCAAAAATAAAATGAAATTTAAAGCTTTCATTACACGATAGTCCGACGCATTCAAAACGTAGCTTGTGTTACTTATTTGACAATTAATTAATTTTTGCACCAAACAGCGAAATTTAAGTAAATTGGGATAATTGTGTCCAATAAACAGCCACTCATCTATAACTAATTTATTCTCCTCCTTAGTTTCTACGCCATAACCACATAGTAATGCAACCTAAAAATGAAGAAAAGTTAGAGACCAGACGACACGAACTCCTGGATATATAATACTGTGAACACTGTTCCAAAAAAAGTTTATCACATGCTGACAAGCACATATTGTTTAAAAGTGTTTTCCAGCAATTTTGCATAAAATAATTTTAAATATACTTCATTAAAATGTATTTTCAATGATAACAATATTTTTATTTGAACACTGCACCAAAAAATTGTTGAAATTTTATGACTTTTCTTTTCAATCGATTGCAGAAATTTATATAAAACGGATTTACTCGGAGCAGTGATCCACAAATAGCATATCATTATCTTCCCCATTTTTTGTTTTAATGCAATGAATGTTTGTAACTGTCATGTTACAGGAAAAAACATTAAAAATTAAAAAAGTTGTGAAACAATATGAAAAATATTAACTTTTACAAGTTATTTATCAATATCAGATAATTTATATAATCAAAAATCACTTACCATTACGGGTGTAATAAGTGTCGAACACTTAATCATGCACCTATTCCCTGATTTTAGCACCTCGTGGTAAGTAAACATTCCATCTGAATCTTCGTATCTGCTTAAACATGATGTTCTCATGAAATTTACATCACGCTCCATTCTAAAATAACAATATTGAAATAAACCAACAAATAAACTCTTGCATAATAACATACTTGGTATAAGCTTTCTTGCCTTCTAAAAAGCCTAGATTTGGGTAATAGCATGATGTTAAAACCGCTTTAATAAGGT
Source organism: Cantharis lateralis (assembly GCA_963170105.1). Classification (NCBI taxonomy): domain Eukaryota; kingdom Metazoa; phylum Arthropoda; class Insecta; order Coleoptera; family Cantharidae; genus Cantharis; species Cantharis lateralis. Next base: position 21,738,082 of record OY720629.1, read on the forward strand.
GCCATTTACCAGAATTTTTATTTAAATCTTGGATTGTAAAATTGGGTACATTTTGAACAAATCCTGCCGCTCTTAATTGAGATAATAACTGTGTGCGAGTAGTATGAATAGCTGACATGGTTGAAGCATTAATAAAAAATTCTTTCATAAAAGAACCTTGACGATTTGTACTTCCACAATCTTGCCAATAATGATAGGCTTTCAACAAAACAACATGATCACTCAAACTATTCTCGGAGAGTTCACGTTGTTTTTGGGCAGCTAGTGACTTTTTAGAAGATTGTAAAGGTAATGTAAATGGCTCTTGATGAGCCAATGACGAAACAATTGTTAATATGGGATCTAAACATTTAAAGATAACTCCAAAAATTAACATTTTACCAAGTCGTGGATCTACAGCAAACTGGACCAAATGTTTTCCTAAATTTGTCAATCCTTCGTTATCGTCTAATGCTCCAAGCGTTTTCAACGAATGAATCGCACTTTTTACCGCCGATTTTGATGGTGGATTAATTGCAAGTTGTAAATAGTCAGCAATGCAACAATTTTTAGGTGCTAATAATTTTGTTTGAATACACAGATCATGAAGAGGAACTCTTAATATTTCAGGAACTTGACTCATTAACATTGACGAATAACGTAATTTAGAGAATGTATGAAAACAAGTTCCTTTTCTAGTACGACCAGCTCTTCCAGCTCTTTGAATTACATTTGCTTTAGCTATCCAAGTGGTTCTCAAACAGCCCGTACCGGTTATCTAAAACAACAAAATTTAATTAGTGCTTTTTCACAGGAAACTTTAACAATTTACTTACAGAATCATATGCTTTTTCTTTGGTGAGCCCCGTGTCTATAACGTAAACAACGTCGGGTATCGTGATACTAGTTTCTGCAATATTTGTCGATAGTATAATTTTTTGTTTCTTGTTCATTTTTGAGAAAACGCTGTGCTGCATTGACATAGGCATGCAACTGTGGAGCATAAAGATTTCTATTTCGTCTTTACCAATCAGAGTATTAGACAGAATTTTTTCCTGACAATTAATTATATCTTCATATCCAGGTAAAAATATTAAAATAGAATTAGCAGAATCTTCCATACGAATAAATATAATAATCTCTACTATTAAATCGCTATCAATTGTTTCATCCTGAACCGATTCTTCATAACAATTAACAAAATACTCCGTTTGTTTACTTTCTTTATTATCATCATATTCTTCTAGCAACGATAGAACTTCAATTTTATTATAAAACTTTGCCCATTGTAATGCATTATAACGGTACTGCTCACGTGATGTTATTGAAATATTGACACCTAAAATTTAATATTATTATATTCTCATAGTACTGCAAACGCTGCTTCGTAGATTTAAATTTAAATATATTCTCGCATCTCTCCTTCAGTCTAAAATAAACAATCAAACAACTTACCCATTTTCAGAAGTTGTAATGTAACATCAATTTTTCCGTGCATTGCAGCAGCGATAAGAGGAGTAAAACCTTGCTTTTTTGTCTGAAAATTAATATCACCATTTTGGTATAATATGAAATTCATCAGTTGAGTAAAAGAATCTTCATCCCCAAATTCAACACATTTCTCGATTTGATAGCCCATATCCTCATGCACTGCAGGATTATTATTGAATTTTTCTGTGGCACTTATAGCATTCAAAGATGAGGAGTTACAATGTTGGATATTTGAAAATAACTTAATAAAAGATTTGTTAGAGTTAAATTTAAATAAAATATCGTCCAAAAAAAATTCGTCAATCATATGTAATTTTCCAGGTATATGTAGAAGTGCAGCTTCTGGAAAATATGTCATAAATAATTCTACATCTGCGGTCGCCGACATTAAAATAATTTTCAGTTCAGGGTAGTACTTGAGATATTGCTTCAAAGAGATTAATAAAAAATCGGTGAATTTATCACGTTCGTGAATTTCATCAATAATTAAATGAGTGATATTCCTTAAGTTCATCTCGGGATTATTCATTAAAGTTCTTAATAAAATACCATTAGTGCAATACACCAAAGCCGACTGAAAACCAATTTTCGATTCCAACTTAATTTGATATCCAACCGTATCGCCAAGAGTTTCTCCTCTTTCTTCAGCAACACGTTCGGCAACTGCTATGGTAGATATACGACGAGGCTGAGTACAAATTATTTTGCAATGCAAATCTTTTTCGCAAGCATTCTCCAAAATAAATTGTGGTATCTGTGTCGTTTTTCCCGAACCTGTTTCAGCACAAATTAATACTATCTGATATTTGTTCAAAAGTTGCAAAAATTCCTGTCTTTTGTTCCAAACAGGTAATAGCATCCTATTTGAATAAAATTTATTGCTAGGAGCTTGTGCTACCTTTGGAGGCAACCAAGTAGATAACCTTCCAAAAATTCTCAGATTTTGATCGGGATCGCTAACTCCGTTTAGACTTATCGGAAAATTATCGCTTCTACTATTACTTGTGCACTCGTTAATTGCATCATTAATTTCAAGATCAAATGGCAAATCAAACATCTTTTGATATTCGATGGTGTTTCTTCGAATACGTATCTGTTTATTTGGCTCTTCACCGTAAGATTTTGAAATCATTCCAAAATAATTACGGCATACAGAATGTATATATTCTCTATATTCTTTGGAGAAACCTGTCGGAAAACGATGTTCCTCCAAATCAGCATTATCATAAAAGCGTTTTAATATCAATTTAACAAGAATTTTAAATTTCGCGAAGGTGTTTGCATCTTTACATTCTTGGTTAAGTTCGTCCATCGATTTACTGAAAAATATGTAATTATTAAATAATCAAGTATACATATTATAAAAAAATTTTAATGATACTAATTAATAGTAGCATACAATTAAAGAATCTAGTATAATGCCAGATTTCTTCACCTCAGATATCTACAAGATTCGAATCTATTACATTAACAAACAATGATTAATAAATCAAAAATTTGATTGGTTTACTTCGTTAATTTATCTAATAGTTTTGAATTTTAGAGATGTCTCTAGGTGAAAAATTCAAGCATTATAGTTATTTAGTCATTACGTCTATTTTATATCGAAAATAATTCTTATCCAAAGTACTAAGTTGTAAAAAAGAGTCTTGGGCTGATTGGATAGTTTATTTTATAGATCGTAAGTTATAACTGCCAGTGATATGGTGTTTTTAACTGGTATGTTGATGTGTGCAATCAGTGCGCACTAAATTAATATTTATTAAAACACATCTTTCCAATTTTAGAGTAGTTAAATAATATTTTTTTAGAATTCGTAACTTGTAAAAATTAATAATAATAATATTTAAATAACAACAGAAATAAAACACTCCTTTCTCCAAGTTCTTTTAATATAATGAGACTCGTTTCGGGAAATCTGAAGTCCCAAAACGTATTTCATTATATTAATTATATTAAAAATAATACATTATATTAATAAAGACTTGGAGAAAGGATTGTTTTATTTCTGTTAAGTGAACGTTGGACCAATAATAAGAATTAATGAATTGCAGCCAAATGTACATTTGATGCTCAGTGCCTGCTCAACTTATCAGTTAAAAACACTATCAATTTAATTTTGTTGATTTTAATCAATACAAAATACCTACATAATAAATAATTATCTTTGTTTTAAATTGAATTAAGCGATTTGAATTTCTTTATTTTCTCAGAATTTACAGAAAAATATTGAGCAAAATTGTTTGCTAAAAATATTTTGATACATATGTTTCATGTTGGTTTACAGTCATCAGTTAGATAAAATCACTTTCATTTAGGATCTCAAAACAGATTTTAAAATCTAAAAAAATTAGATATTCATCTAACCAAAATTTAAATAAAATTATCCCCAATCTACTAGCAAGATAAAAAGTATGGGTTACCATATCAACCGATTTAAATTCGATCATAAAAATATAGTACTACCACAGAAGTTTTATCTAAGAGTTGATAATATTACTATAACAACAAGATTCTTAGTAAGTAATCGAAAACTCAGAATTAAATGTAGATCAGTAGATATAATTTATATTATATGTGTCTGCTTTCATTAATATGTTATATGAAATTTTTCTTATCAAATCTAATTGAATACCTGCATTGAAGGAGTATTATCTGATCTAAATATAAAGTAATCTAAATCTGAAATACAAATGTGTATGATAAATAGCAAATCAGATTAGAACTTTATCTTAAAAAAGTAGCAAACAAATTATTGGGTAGGATTGAAGTATAAAGATTAGAGTAATTGAAAACATTCGAAGTGAGATAAATTTTTTATCGTTACATCAACTCGAGTTAGCTTGGAATGGAAAAATAGTTAGTGAAATATTTTCTACACGCCTTCTAAATTACCATTCATTTTCTTATTGTTTACACAATACAAACAGATTAGAAATATTAACTGAAAAAAAAAAAATAAATAGATTACTATATTAATAGTAGCATTTAACTTTTTGTCTATAACTTAAAACTTAAGGAATACAAAGAAATTTGATTACGTTTTAATAGCAGGGTAACTTTTTTTAATTGTGTTTATCATAATAAAAAAAAGTGTGGTTAGAATGCAATATTTGTGGAGAAAATTTGCAAAAAGTAATTTGTGTACGAATGACATTCATTATCAAATTCATTTACCTGTACATGATGAAAGCATTAATTAACATAACATAATTTTATTGTAATTGAAATAAGTTCCACTGAAATTACTAATAAAACACACAAATGCTTTCATGCACTTCATGCCAGTGGCAGCCAAAAATTTGAATTTGTACAGACCCTGTACTTTACGTACACCCCCTACACGAACAAAATTTGTAAATGTATCCTTTAGAATTTCAGACGTCTTGGAAGTCTAAAACTCAAAACTAAAACCATAGATAAGAAAGAGTAATCTAGAATAAAATTTTGACTTTTTTTTAACATTCTACCAATACTCATTTTTTGGTCTATCTATATACAGAGTCGTTCATAGAGAAAGAAGTGGCGTCGATTTCAGTCAAATAAAATTGGCAACCAGAATCACTTGAACGAGACTAAAGGCCGAACCCCCAATTTAGACTAACAATTTTTTCTTAATATAATAAAATCATATTTAAAGTTCTTACTCAGCATATTCCCAAGTGTTCATTTCCACATCTGGCTCAGAAAACAATTGATAATACTTAATTTCTTTCTCCTCCATATTATCGAATCTGTAAATTGGAAATAAAATCATTATACTATTTTATATCACTACTATTTGTAGTAACGAAAAAAAACATACAGTAATTATTTTTTAACGCTTTCTTTTTCATGTTCTCTATTTATAGCTATTTAAAGCAATTAGACAATACCATTATTTTTCCGAAGAAAGTTATACAAAAAAAGATCAACGTAAAAAATTAAAGATATTAACTAAAATCGACCAATCAAAAGTGGTATCGAGTATGACAGGTTAATTTTAGTTCCATTTATTTTTATTGGTCTCAGTCACTGTTGAATTCAGGCTTTTTTCTCTAGGGGACGGGGTGGGGTAAATAAAACTTCTGGTAAGTATAATATATTACTTTTTTTTTGTCCAAAGCTATATGTACTCTTTTCTAAAGTTACTCTAAAATTTATGTTTGTTTTTTTTTTAAATATTTTATAATGTTAAAAATCATAGTAAATGCGCTAACTTATTATATGTTTCTGGGAGGAATATCCTTATTTTTTTTTACAGAAAATAACGTAACTCATGTATTATGTCATTTAGTTTCAAAATTGTAAAAGATTTAAAAAACATTACTTACGTTCTCTAATCTTGAAACGCCTATTCATGCAAGTGCGCAAAAATGATTTGATTTTACTATTTTGAATATAAGGCATAAAATTAAAATTTGGAATTCTCGAATGTTATAACTTTCATTTTAGACCAAATTTAAATACGAAGGCTGTTAAGACTCAAAGTCCTATAGTATATATATTCTTTTTATGGTTCATAATTAGCTCTGAAGTTTAGTCATATCTGAGAAACTACTACATTTGGTAGGTGCATTAATCGTATTTGAAAATATTAGAAAAATAAATATTTTTTTTCAAAATTGGCAGATAATAAATACTAGCAATCATAGGCGCCGGATAGAGGGGGCAAAGCAGGGCACTTGCCTCCCCTAGAAAATTAAATTTTTTGATTCTACCTGTAGCTACCGCTTGTAAAATATTAAAATTTTCCTTTAAAATCATAAAGCCTAACAAAACTGAATACTTTGGCCCCCTCTATATTTGTCTCTTTCGGCGCTACTGCTAGCAGTTATTCAAATATTTTGAAAATAAATGACAAATGAAACACTAATTTTATAACAGATAGCACACTACGTTGCTCTTATTAAATTCAAAGAACAGAACATTCTGCCTGGGTTGATGAACGCTTGACTCGTTATTTTAATGATTTACAACTTGAAAAACAAGAGTTAAAATTACATATGTACCTATTTACACTTTTTCTTATCTCGCAGATAAAAATGACATTTATATCATGTTTTTTACAAAGATTATTAGATCCTACTACAATATTGTTGTAACCGCATCAGCAATGGAATTAAATTTTCATGTGTTCTTTTTACTAATTATTTGTGGTAAAAATTTAAGTTGTTTTAACAAAATGAATTAGAATTAATAGATTAGGTAGTTTTAGAATTTGCTTTAGGAAGTTCAAATCCTGAAGTAACATTATCCACTGGAAAAGTTAAGGGCTACTATTCGCAAACGCAAAATGGCAAACAATATTCTGCTTTTGAAGGTATACCATATGCTAAACCACCTGTGGGAAAGCATCGTTTTAAAGTAAGTTATTACAGATTTATTAATTTGCGACATGAATTAAAATAATTATTTAATAATTTAAAGTATGGTTATGTTGTACATGTTGGTCAGGGACGGACTGTTCGAAAATGCTTAAATCTTAAAATTTTAAATTATTTTATAATTTTGTATAAAAAAAATTTAAGTCAAAATACCTATTCAGTATTATTATTATTGAATGTTTTATTAACTTGTTATTAATAGTTTTATAGTTTGAATTTATTATTATATTTCACAAGTTACGATAATTAATTAATTATATTCAGATTAAATTTATTTTACAAATTATTTTAAAAATTTGAATTTACCGCGCTTTATTGTGATTCTGAAAATACGCCTTTAAGGCGTATTTTCGCGAGGTACCAAAAGTAACCGGTTGCAACCGCTCGTATTTTGGCGACAAAACGGTTGTAGGGGAGGTAGTTTACGGTCAAATATTTACCAACCGAAGCAACCGCTCTCAGACAGTGGTTACAATAGCGGTTATAGTAAAATGCCCGCCACATTTAAAATTTGATTTTCACATTTACATTTCAAATTATGAAATTTGAAATCCTTTAATAATTTTAGTTTAGAATTTATACTTTTATAATATATTTTCTAATTATATAATATATTTGATATATATATTTGATTATAACCTACATATTATTATATAAATTCACAGGAAAGCTAACTAGGTACTTCGGTTAAATTATTTTAGAAAAATTTTAATTTACACACCTTATTAAAATTTTCCTCCAATCCAATCTTAGTTGGAATGAATTTTTTAATGAATTCTGATACATAATTTACGTTTTATGTTCGCAAAACGTAAATTATTTTTAATTTTTTACATTTAAAAAAGTACGGTTAGGTTCCATTTTTGCAGTCATTTAAAAATTGTAGTGGGAGAAGTACCAGTCGTAACCGCAAACAACCAACCGGTTACTTTTGGTACCTCGCGAAAATACGCCTTAAGCGAGGTAAATTTGAAGTACTTTGAGCAGGATCGTATTCAAAAAGTAGGATTCGTAGCAATTTTGCGAAATCCAACAATAGTAAATAAAAACGATGATGGCGGTGAAAATCTCGACCACTATTTTTAAACGATACTGAAATTTTAGAAACTCGATTCCACAAGCTCTCGGCATTTCAATTTGATTGCTTAATATTAATTATGTTGGTATCACTCGAAATCTTTAATAAAATAATCATTATAATTTTCAAGAAAACTTAAAACTATAATCACAGGAAAGTTATAACTTACACTTGGTGCTTGGAATGCGTTCAACAATTTCCCGCTCAATCCCCCCCCCCTCTTCATCCCGCTTACGTGTCAATGTTTCAATTGGTTCTTTTAATATCACGTGAATAAATGCTTTGCTTAGAAATAATTTCGTTTTGATTTTAAAACTAAGTTTACATAATTATTATCTCAATATTTTTACTTGGAATGATTATTTTCATTAATAATAATTCTATTATTAATTTAACTGAAAAATGTGCAAATTTTAAATAAATATTTAAAACACATTATAAAACTTTCTCGCATTACTTAGTTGTTCGTATGTTCCATCCGAGTAATAATTTATTATATTCTTACATTCGACACTACGATAGATTGTGGATAACTTGAAAACGTTGAAAAACTTTAGAAATACTTAAAACAAAAATTTTTCCATTATTATTCTGAATAATCTTAGCATCTGGAATCATTTTTTTATCTTGCACAATTTTCGAGTTAGGTATTCGAAAAAACATCGATTATTACTTAGAACTTTGTTCTGATTATGTTTATCCAGGGCCGCATTCAACATGACTATTTAAAAATTACTTGAAACATTTTTTAAACAGAGCCGTATTTTAAAATGTCTACTTACAAGATATGGTAATTTATATTTATTTAAAAAAAAACCATAAGAAAAACCATTACGTTTGGTTTGTTTTAAGATCCTTAAATGTAATAATTTATATAAGTAATCTTACCAAGATTTGTAGCAGTTTCACCAAAACCAACACGTTCAAACAAAATTCGATAATGGCGGTCTCGGTCCAAACGGTTATTCCGCGAATGCGAAAAGGTTCAGAAAGCCGCGTCTTGCGATTTTCAATTAATCTTTTCAAAAAACGAATTTCTATTAATTTGTTTAATATGAGGTATAATCTTACCTTTAGCAGTATTTTATTCAAATTGAATAAGTTTTCTAAATTAATATTAGAGAATTATTGGTTTTTCCCAACGAACGCTGTTTCACTGCAGATTCACTCGTGTACAATAACTGGCACCTTTTTTAAAGCAGTCAACGGTTTTTTTTACAAGATCCCCTCCTAGATCTCGCCGTTGCAATTGGTTCTTTAGTATCACGTGACCAATTAATTTGACCTTGAACGGCGGCTTGCATTATTTCGACTTGAAAAATTCGCTTACCTAAATAAATATTCGAATTGATTGATACTTCAACATTAAATAATATACATTTATTTTTGTATTTTACTAGAAATTATATTATAAAGTTATAAATTGGAATTTGGAATTGGAATCTCGTTAATCCATTCCCGACTGGGATTGATGGAATTCCTCCTCTCCCATGTGGTAATTGGAGTTGTATTTTGGAATTTGTTCTTCAAATTCTAACACTTCCAAGTAGATTATCTGCCTAATCGAATACTATCTTTACCAACTTATGCCTTATATATCTAAGTTAATTTGGACTTTTAAGTTTTTTTTATATTTGAAATATTTACGATTCAGTATCTTTATAATTAGTTTTGTATGTAACACAAAAAATCAATCCAGGTAACTGAGAGAATTGTTGTTATTATTATTCTCCTTTCTCGTTACGTAATTCATATTCTCGATTTGCATAATATGTGATATCATAGATTATTATAATTTTTTTTGTCTGTTTTTCACTTTGAAATTCCATCAATTGACCAGACTGTTGTAAATATAGAACCAATTATTCCAAAATCCTCAAACGTATTGATGAACACAGGAAGGCCAAGTAAAGAAATTCTGTTTCGTTCGAGATTCGAACCCATAATTTCTTCTCTGTAACTCAACCATCGATGACACCAATTCACTGCAGTGGTTAACGATTATCATAAACTAATACTATTGTTATTTTAAAAAAATGAATGTGTGTGATAAAAACAATTTTTTAAATTGGTTTTATCGAAAAAAGAGTAGAGAACAATTTATTATACAGTAGAATCCGCTTAATGTGATCACTTTGGGCCAAGAACATTTTTATAACATTAACCGACTGATAACAATAAGCAAATTTCCACCTTCGGTTTTTTTATAGAAATTAAAACGAGTGACGTATTTTGTAAAGATATAAAATTTCAATGATAAATCAGAAAAATATACTTAGAAAAAGAGATTATTGCGTTGGAAATTCCTTGAAAGTGATAATAATAAGCGGCTTTTTGATCACATTATCCGGTGGTTTTTATATGTAAACTAATTAAAGCGGCCGGTTCCCAGTCAAAATTATCACAATAACCGACTGATAACATTATCCGTGATCACATTAAGCGGATTCTACTGTATTTAATAATAATAATATATGAATTTCCTCTTCGAATATGAATTCTCGTGACTATTCTGAAATCAATATTGTGAATTTATGAATTTTTAGGAATCTCAACCAATAAAATCTTGGCAAGGAACATGGGAAGCCAATACTTTATACAAATGTATGCAATATAATCACTATACCAAGCCCGGTGAAGATTATGTTATAGGTGCGGATTCTTAGCTACTTTTTAAATATTTTGCAACTTTTTTTTTCTATGTACTAATGCTTTTTAGGTAACGAAGATTGTTTATATGTCAATATTTACACTCCAAATTTGCTTAACAACACTCTAAAAGATGTAATTGTGTTTATACATGGTGGAGCATTTATGTTTAATTATGGCGGTTCTTATGGTCCTAAATATATTTTAGATCATGATATAATCTTGGTTACATTAAATTATCGTCTAGGTCCATTAGGTACATATAGTTTTATTAAATAACATGATATTTTTCGATGTAATAATAACCCGATTTTAAAATCTTTTGTAGGTTTTTTGAGTACAGAAGATAATGTCGTACCTGGTAATAACGGATTAAAAGATCAATTATTAGCATTGAAATGGATTAAAACTAATATAGTTTATTTTGGAGGAAATTCAAACTCAATTACTATAACAGGAATGTCTGCAGGAGGAGCAAGTGTCCAGTTGCATACTTTATCTCCTTTATCGCATGGTAAAGTTCCGAACTTAAATTAAAACAGCAAAACTAAATTTTCTTAATTGAAGGATTATTCCATAGAGGAATTTCTCAAAGTGGTACGGCACTGAATCCTTGGGTCACAACTGAAAATTCTTTAGAAAAAAGTCAACAATTAGCAGCACACTTAGGTTGTCCAACAACTACATCAAGAGAAATTATCGAGTGCTTAAGACAACGTTCCGCTTATCAAATTGTGCATGCCGTAAAAATTTTCCAGGTTACTATATTTTTATTCGCACAATCACTTATAAGAATAAATAACATTATTTTAACATCATAATTTTAGCCATGGCTGTATAATCCATTTTCTCCCTTTGGTGTCGTGGTAGATAAATGGTCTAATACTCCATTTTTACCAGAACACCCTTATGTATTATTAAGAAACAAGAAAATACAAAATTTGCCATGGATATTCTCTCATGTAGAATCTGAAGGATTATATCCGGGAGCTGGTACGTTGTACATAAATAAAAATTGTAGGAATCGAGTATAATACAATTTTTCTTCCTAGACTTTATTGCAGATACAAAACACTTAGAAGATATTAATAATCGTTGGCACGATATTATTCCGCACATTTTAGATTTCAATTACACTCTCAGCTTGCAACAACGTACGACAGTAGTGGAGAACATTAGAAACTTTTACTTCAAAGACCAACAAGTTTCAAAATCCACATTTTCTAATTTAATTAGGGTAAGATAAACTGTAATAATTCTTAAAATTTAAAGTGCTAAAGGTTTTTGTAGCTGATAAGTGATAGATTATTTATTGTGGATATTGAACGTGCGGCTAGATTACATGCAGCAGGAGTAACATCGCCGGTTTATTATTATTATTTTGCATATCGTGGACAACACAGTAAATCGGAACACCGGTCAGGAACAAATGAAAATTACGGTATGTTCAACAGAAGCAAAATTCTTCTTCTTAATAATTGCAATACATGTAATAAAAATATTAATATTGCTGAATGTAGGTGCTTCCCATGCAGATGATACTGTGTACGTACTCTCGTGCCCAGTCAACACCCAGAGTACAGAGAATGACAGAAAAATGTCAAAATTATTATTGGATATGTGGATTACATTTTCCAATACAAAGTAAATAAGAGTAATTTTATTAGCAATTCACTAATCAATATTTTTAGTATTCCTCAAATGGAAAACGTTGAATGGACACCAATGTCCACAATAGTTTCAGAAAATTTATCATATTTATCAATAACTTCTCCAACAAACTTAACAATGCAATCAGTACTAATTTTAGGTAATCGAGATTTTTGGGATAGCTTACCTTTACAAGAAAATAAAAATCTTTTTGTGGTGAAAGATGAACTATGAGTTTTAAAAAAATAATTTTATATTTTACTTAAATATGTTGAATGAAGATGTAGTATATGTAATAGAATTGTAAAATCCTAATTGATTAAGATCTCACGTTTTTTTGTTGTGGCGGTGAGTGGACTGTTTGTAGTAATTTCTTTTATTAATAATAAATTCAACTTGTTGTAATAAATTGGTTTATTTATTAACCTAAAATTGCCAGATATAAAGCACGTATTCTGGGCAATCTTTGTTATTGAGCAGCACAGAACGACAAGACTGTCTTCGATAAGTTCTAATGGCAGACTGACTCCCAAAATACGATTGCGCATAAACGTTGGCGCACAGACAGTTCCAAAAACATACAAGCAATTCTGAACAAGAATAATTAATTAAATATATAAATTTAAAAGTAAACAAGTATTTATTTAACGTAAAGCTAATTCAGAATCTTATAATTAAAGAGGTACATGATAGTAGCCTATTCAATAATTAAATAGGTACATACTTGATTTAAACATAATAATATAATTGAAGTAACGTCTAACGAAGTTTAATTATATATTATTTTTGTAAATTGAGAGGTCTAGACTTGGTCTAGAAGTAAAAGGGTTCAAATCACTTTAAAAAAATACAGAATATCATACTAAATGGGTATCCTGAGGTGGAGGTAAAATGAATTTGGATTTTTTTTTTCGTTTTTAAATAACACTAAAACAAGCGTTAAGTTATATCGTAAAGCATTGGGTTCTGTTTGGCCAATTTCTATAATTGGTTCAATTGAACCAATCGAAACCCAGTGCTTTACGATGTAACTCAATGGTTGGCACCGGCTGAACGTGGCCATTAATTTAGTTTTCAAAACTTATTCCTGGAATTTAAAATTTCAAGTTAACTTTATAGCCATTTATTTCAGAACCACTGAAAATGCACTTGAATCTTTTAACTTCTAGACCCCTCAATTGTACTTCTTTGCAGTACAATTTACAAAAATAATAATAATAAAACTTTTATATCATACCGAACAATTCTTATCTGGGAAAAATCCCCTCATTTCTCTTCAAGGAAATGCGGTTGGTCCAAGTTCTACTTTGTATACAGATTATACAATTTGAGAATTTGAAGTACAAATATATTTTTAAAAACAATGGTATTATTAACTAGTGAAAATATATTATGTTATATAAAAATTATACTAGTTAAATTAACATTTTTGATTTTAATAAATTTTTCCGACGATGCAGACGAAAAGTCTGAGAAATATTAAAACAATATAGTCGCTTTATTAATTGTTAATTTAACTAGTATAATTTTTATATAACTTAATATTTTTAAAAAGGTTACTGAACAGATTGATATTGAAATTTTAAATAAAACACAAATTGCTATTGAATTTGTATGAATTTGGTAAACTATTATTTATTATCGATAATAAATTTTTGTTTCAATCACTTGTGAACCAACATTATCTTAGTATACATTTTTGTATTTTGTATCAATAATAAATTAGTTGGCAGAACATAAACTCTGATATATGAAAAATATGGTTTGATTCTTTAATTTATAAATAGGTTGCCTATCAAGACTTTATAACATAATATTTGAAGAGAGGTTTTTGTTATTAATATTAAAAGAGGCATAATATCATCTATCACTGAGAATACTGTCCAAATTCGTCTTATTAAATCATAGATTATTCATCGTCTACACAGTTACCTCTATTCTCATTTTCCCAACTCATAAGATGTTGAGTTGTATTAAACTGTTACACCTACCTCACCCAAAATATCGGATAATCTTTGTAAATATATATTGAGATCAATTACATCTTTCCTGCTCTTACTACGATTTAAAAGTTGGAAGGCATTCATATACTCGAGCTCAGAAAATTCGGCACCTTTTTCTACAACACCGTTAAGAATTTCCTGAAATTAAAATTAAAAATATAAATAATGTTTCGAAAAGATCTAAAATTTTAACGTAAAAAGTACTAACTAAAATCTGGAAAGTTTGTCATGGGAATTCTGTAATAGGGTATACCTACCTCCGGAGTTAAGAAAAATAATTCAAAATAATGTCTAGCGTGATCCAAAGCCACTTCCCTGGTCATCGTGATGTTAGTTAATGTTTGTTGTAATGCAAATACATTGCGACACATGCGTTGAATACCAGCCTCGTCTATTAATTTCATATATTGGGAAGAACTGATTAATATTTTTGCAATTAAATGACCCAATCCTTCAAAAATGTACTAAAAGATGAATACATTAAAAACAAAACTTAAAATATCGAATATTACTTCTCACTTTGCACTTTCGAGGCTGTAAACTGGAAGTTACTGCTTCATCCACATTTGCAAGAACCCGACTCAACTCTAATACTTTTGGATCAGGTTCGTGAGTTTCTTTATTATTCTCACTCTGAGATAAAAGATAATGAAAACACTGAACACGGACCTAAAAAATACTTTCTATAGATGAAATTGCTACAACCTAAGAATAATTTCTTTTCCAAAATAAAACGTAGGTATAGTAGAACCCTAATTATTCTGCGTGCATTATCCGTGGATGCGTTATACATCGATTACCCTGCACATATTTATCCATATACTATGTAAAGTCAAAAGTATAGAATTTATGCTTACTTCAGAGCTGCACTTGCTTACATACACAGCAGTTTAGTGTATTTTTTTGCATTAAATGTACTTATTATAATAAGTATATATTTTGTAATATTAACAAAAAACGTCAATTATTATTATCCCTGTTTTTCAATTATCCCTGAAGAGCATGATCTCAGTCGACCCTTATAATCAAGGTTCTACTGTACATAATATAATGAGCAAATAGAAAAATTCTGGTATTTTTTTTACCTCTAAATGAAGAAGTAATAAACAAGTATTTGCAAGTTCATCAAATTCTTGGGCAATACTAGTTAATTGGTATAGGGTAGACGAAGGTACCGGTGGTGGCATTTCGGGCAAAGCACTGCTTAAATTGAATGGAGTTAGTAGAGGTTCTTGTCTAAATTCACTAGCAAATTGAAGCATTCGTACTGAAAACCACTCCTAAAATAATTATAAGAAAACTTTCGTTAATCAAAAAAAAATTTCAAATTAAAAACTTACCATGCTTTCTTGCAATTGTGCCAACTCTTTTAGTACTGCCATATCTGACAAAATTTCACTAGCACTAACTCCACCTTCTCCTAGATTACTAGCCAAGATTTCTGCTTCTCTTCTATTTCTTTGACGTACGTCTTCTAAACTTTCCTCCTCTGATGGATTATCCCTGCGTATTGTTTTTCGGCGTTCATTACGAGCTTGAAATTCTTGTTGTGCTTTAAGGTTCAACCAATTTGGTAGCGACCTAAATAATTTAAATTTTTGATAAAAAATATTAATTACATAATATTACAACTTAATACTTCAAAAATCGACTAATATCTTCATCTTTCAGCCAGGCAGCACTACATATACGTCGATCCTCCGAGTGAGGTTGCACTATGCCCTGATATGCTGCATAGCAAGTTTCTTTGTATTCTTTTAAAGAAGAACAAACAGATTTTACAATTTGGTCGCCATATATTGGTAGAGTTTGTAACAAACTACGCCAATCTCGAATACAATTTTCAATCGTAACTGTGCTCTGTAAGTTAATGTATATAAGACATTTACATTGAATTAAGATATATTTTACCATTAATAAAGGCTTATAATCTGTAGTAACATCTAAAAGTATCGTAGCTTTCCAAGCATCGGCAGCACGCACTGCAACGTCCATTTGAGCAAGAGTTTCTGCCTTTTTCCTATTTAGGAAACCTTCGGTAACATATTTTGACAGGAACAAATTTAATGAGCACGAAACTCTATAAAATAGCATGTAAGCACACATATTAAAGTAATAACAATATCTAAATCAGAAAATATAAACCTTTACCCTTGTTTTAATTCCAAAGATTGTTCTATTTCTTCTATAAAGCACATTAATGGAATAAACATATAAACAATATTATTAGGATCTGCTGGACAAACCAAAACTTTCTCTTTGTTTGTTTTCATTACAGAAGTATCTTTTGCATTATTATTCATTGTTAATGCACTAGACGAACCATCAAATTTGAAGAGTGACTTTTTCTTGCTAAAAGGTCTTTATTTTATTCATTTACTTATTAAAAATAACAAAAATTTTACTTTGGCTGTTTTCTACGAGAAAAATAACTTGATATATCATTAGGGTCGATAAAACTATCTGTTAATTGAGAATCGTTTGATATATTCTGTATGTCCAAGTAATCGTTTAATAACAGTTGTAACTATTAAAATAAAAAGAATTTTAATTAAATATGTAAAAAATAATAATATTTTAAAGAGAATTTTTCTCTCCCTCAAAATCATACAGAAAGAGAAATTATTAAACCAAGTTCATCAAGCTGTAAGCATTTTTTGCTAGCCATGAACCTAGTTGAAACAGTTAACTTACCACAGCTTGAACTTGTGCCCAAAAATTATTCATATCATATAATTTTATATTCAGTTTATGTGATTGTGATCCCTGCGATAAGATATTCAATAAAACAGAATGTGCATGCCCTACTTGTCTAAATTGTTCAAATAAAGTATGCATCAGTTCCACTAAAGCGGTTTGTGTTGATTGTTTTGTATCATTTAAAGTAGATATATTACTTATATAATAAGTTGTGTGTTGAACTATCCCTAAAAGTTCATTTTGCATTTCCATCTTTATTTTCTACAAATTAAAAAGCAATAACTTTTTTTTTTATAAATAAAAAATAAGATAGTTACATCAACAGCAAAGGATATTTTTTCTAAAAGAATTAAACATTTTACGAGAACAGATATAAAATGGGCAGAATCAGATTCCGGATCAACGGCTGTCAAATCTTCTTCTACGTTGAAACTGTCGTTTTTAAGTCCAAGTCTAAATTTAATTACATCTTAAGTAAATTATTATCAAAAATTTTATGATTACCTAGAACTATTTTCAAACAAATTTCGTCTCACTGTTGATCTTTGACGAGAAGATAAACGTAATTCAACACTTCGTTGTAAAGGCGAATTAAACAGACCCTCTCGCCCTGATCCTTGTCTACATAATGTTAAAGCATGTTGAGCGGTTTTTACATATAAATGCTGTTTTAATTCGTTAACCAGTTGAACATGTAAATGCTAAAACATAAAAAAGTAAAGTATATTTCAGTGTGAAAAGAATAATTTTGCTACCTCCTTCTTCACTTCTAATTCTTGACTTAACTCTTTGAGACCTTCAACACCTTCCAAACTGCCTTTACCTAGCGATACTGCTTCTACTAATAATTCTGTTGCATGTAAATATTGCTTTTTCGACATATATACATTCAATTGATTAGGAACATCATTCATTTTTTCCCTGATATAAAAAAAACTTATAATAATATGCACCCACATAAATATAAATATCTTTATCTTTTGTATTTTTCCCAATATTATGTCTTGAGAAGACTATAAATATATCAAATATCCATTATGACGTGTATAGCTCTAAATGGCATCGCTTGAATAGCAGAAAGTATTACTCTTACAAAAAAAATTAAATTTACATAAAATAAAACATTAAAATGATTAATTTTACTTTTTCTTGTAACCTTTAACTACGCGTATATTTTCACAAAACCATTCGTCGGAACGCAAAAATAATAATATAAAAACACCTTATATAAGAGATAACAATAACAGAATTAATAAGATATATTATAATAGGTATGAACCTCAAAATTATCCAGTAAAGTGGAAAAATTTGACCTGGGGCCAAAGCCTCCACGCACGTCGCGTCCCACACCAAAGTTCTCCCTTGTCGCCACGGAACCAAGGTCACCCCATCTGGTCTCCTCCTTTGGATGCTAGGAATGTTTGCATGTACAAGAGAGCATCTAATAATTTCGTTTAAGGTTGCACGTCTAGATAACCTGCCTACACTCTGCAAGCTGGTGATGAACAAAACGATCAATTAATGCTCCGCATGTACAAGTATTTTCATGACACAAACTGGCTCCAATTCAGACTTACGCAAATCCATAGAAAGTCTTTGTCTAATATAATAATGTACCCAAGTGGGAAGAAGGATATGCCGCAAGCCAAGCACCGGATTCCTTATACATAATAATAATAAAAAAAAAGAATTGTCAATAAGAGACACCCGTTCCCCAGTTAATATATCAGATCGCTTATTGACGATAGCCATATCTCATGAGAGTTTTGTTAAGTCATCTTGAAAAAGGGTTAATATTATATAAATCTGAAAGTATAATATAAGTTTCCCCAAAAGTAAAACCAATTTCCAGATGAGGTATCAGTTGAAATTTTGTGTACAACTAGAACTTTAAAAAAAGATCTATTACAGCATCCAATGGTCAATGAAGTCTGATTGGCAACGTGAGTGAATAGATTAACGAGATTCGTTCTCCATGATTACAAAGAGTCAAACAACCAATAATTGTAATAAGGTGCTGTAAATATTTTATCATCGGGTTCTAAGTTTTGTCTTATTTTTACAACTTCTAGCCCTTTTATTATATCGCCATAAACAGAGAGCTTATTTTATATTTCAATTTGACCACCCATGTTTAGATTCCACTTTAGGTTGACTTGAATTATCTGAATCACAAAGAATTTAAATATGTAGACCAAACTATAGCATGAAATACAGTGTGAAGAATTAAGAAGAAAACATACGATCAACTTCCAAAAACAACCTTTTCAAAATATTTTTTAAGAGTTAAAAGGTTGTTCTATATGAGAATTGCAAGTTAAATGCATACAAAATAAGCAATCCCCACCTTTGTGATTTTTATTGATAAATTTGAGTAACTTCCAGTCCAAGCCTAAGGTAGACAACTTGATTGGGAAACAGAAAACAGTGATTCAAATCCTGGTCGCATCGGATTCATTACTGCAATCTAAAGCCTAATGTGGGCTATGGGAAAGGCAACGGGAAACCACCTAATTAATTATATTTCCTAGTATGTCAACTTCACTGCGGCCAAGTTGATCACCTACACACTGTATGGTGTTTGACACTCGAAGAAGAAACTAATATCCTAATATGTTCAATGTTCATGTTTACATGAAAAATTTCATTTCAAAGTTATATTTCAACTATGATTTTTTGATTTACAGAGGTAACGTCACAACTTAAAATTTCAAAAACCAATAGGTGTGTAAATGTTATGGTATACGGTTTTTTTTTAAATGATAAGAACTACTTTCAAAATAACCAATAGAAATATTAAATGTTTTAAGATTTATCATAATCAATATCATTATAGTGAAGCAAACCTGAAACTTACACTTCTTCTAGTAATTGCAACATATATTTGTACTCTAATCCTTCCATCCATAATTTCTTCAATTCGTCCCTTTTGCATCTTAATAATGATTTACATGCTTTTAAATTTTCCTTAATCTTTGTAATTTTTTCACGTGATTCGCTAACTTGCGTTGATAAAACTCCAAACAAATGCACCACCTAAATTTAACAATATACCTTTTAATGCGATTAAATATACACAATTATAATACTTTAGTTAAATCTTGCTCGTGATTTGAAACCAATTCTTCTAGTCGACGATCACTCTGTTTATATTCTGTTTCCAATTTTGCTTTTTCTCTGTCTCTCTGTTCGTTAGTCTCACTAGCAGATAATGTCCGAATAACAGACATTAACAAACCACTCTAGAAAGTTAATAAGTAATTTTAAGCAGACATTTAAAACGTAATTCAAATTACCGTTTCTTTCACGGCTTTTACTCCTCTTGGAGGTTTAATTGGAGGAGATAGATCCATTTTAATACAATATTATTGAACCAAAACCACCCTAAAACTAAATTTATAGGTTATAAATGATTAGAAACGTCAAAATAATTAAACGTCCAATAAGAAATAAGAAAAAATTGTGAAAGAAATTACTACAGCGGCGTAACTACGATCTGGCATAACACAACTCATACCTAGGTCAAAATTTGGGACAAAGTAGATTATTAATTTTATTATCTTATCATGTTTATATAAGTGTTGTAGTATTAAAACGTCGATTCAAATCTCCCCCCATTTTCCTACACCGTGTATCTAAACCTAACCTCCTAAGCGCAACGTGTGATGGCCATCAACCCGAAAATACCGTATCGTCTAGTAATAGGACCCCTCGTGTGCACACAGCGAGCCGACCGAAAATACTACAACCCCATCTCGTAATGCTTCTCGTACACAAAAGTTAACCTGAACATAGCTGGCGAGTCCTGAAATAGTAAGATTGAACTAAGACACAATTAAACACATAAATCTGGTTCAGAAGGTTTATCGTTTGATAATTATATTTGTTACATTTGTCGGTTCGACATTATTATAATTTGTTATTTATGTTTCTTACATGGGCGTTCCATGAGGTAGTAAACATACACTTTGTGATTTCGTCTGTTCGACATTATAATTATTAATTTAATACACTTAACATTTTGCTATTTTGATGTAGTTTGCATCAGACAGTAAGCATGTAAATAAATTGTGGTTATTTGTTTATCATGTTGTGTCAACTCACATATGTGGGTAAAGTTTATACCAGATTCAATAATATACCTAATTTGTTTTGTTCACACAGTACCTTTATAACATGTTATTTGTATACAGTTTTGTCATGACATAAAAATATAAAACAAGATCGAGTCGAATGGTATCCGCATTCTATCAAATCTTTACACATAACAAGTAATCTCTCTTCCACTCACATTCAAAGGATCGAATCTAGTGTGTAGCATCAATTGCTCGCACGATGTTTGACTCCAAGTTTTACAATTACGTCATAGATGTCGTAAGATACATAGTTTTTGCGGTTCCACATATTGGCGTTTCCGTAGAAAATGCGTCTATATGACTCACCTGTGGGCGCCCTACTTTGAGGTCTCAGCAATTGTAAAACTCACATTCTAAACAATCATAATAATTTCATTCGAGTAACACGAGAATTCGTACCTTCGATTATAAAAATAAATTATAAACATAATTTACCTAAGCATCGATGCGTTGACCCACGATAAAACAGATAATACTAACATTTTATACATTTATACAAGAAAAATCTAACTGGCTTCTAAAACGCATGTATGGCTTCATCCTCGGGGTGGTAAGAGAGCGTCCTCTCATGGCGGACCGACCGTTACCCCTGCGCGCGCCTCCGCTTTCTTCCCATCTGCAGCGGTGTCTCTTCTCCCATAATTTCTACACCGGACTTAAATCATACATATTGGACGGCAAAATAAGATGATCAGTTTGGCGCAAGATACAAATTACATTTATATCATTACAGAACGCCCCCAAAGGTTTGTCTAACGAGTAACACGAGAGCTGGGAAACCTTTCACGACATGGATGATACAAATTTGTTTCTTTCTTCTACTACCACCGAAGCATTTTGAGGCTTGAAGAAAATCCAAACAGAACTTCTTGTGATGTTTGCTTCATAACGTGAAGTCATCGTAGCTATCTTCTCTCAGATGTCAAAGTTATCGCATCTGCCTTCTGAACCAGAATCAATACAATCAACAATTTTCATTAATGGTCACAATTAACTTTAGGCAACCATTCCATCATCACAGTGCTTGATGGCCATACATCTCATTGAACAGTAACGATCTTGATTACTTGAACCATTCCATGTGAGCTGTCTTCCAAACATGTCCAACGAACAACTCCATTTAGATCGAACACCACCACCACTCTCGTACGTCAACCCCTTTCTGAATCATGCCCCACCTCCTAGTTGATCCATTCACTCAAACGCTCCCAAGTCGATTTTTCAATGCGCTCAGCTGAATCCTCTACCTGGCTAGCAATTTGCCCCTCATTGATTTGTCCCACTCGCAAGCACATGAAACAAGAACAAACAAATAAAATTGTGCCTTACTCATCTTGCACACACCCTGTACCCAAATATTGTAAAGCAAATTCTACTAACGCCTCGAAAAGTTCCTCCCTCCAAAATATTAAAACCCCCCCCTTCAGGTGATCAGCCTGATCATTTCCAGAAGTAATAACATTACCCGTAAAGCCGTTGTCAAATATTCCACGCCCCCAAACAATAAGTTATGAAACCCCCTCTTCTCATTGAGCAAGAATGAAATGTCTAACTTAAATACCATACAATTATAGCCTACTCATCTATTAATGTCTAACCATCGAAATAAATGATACTCCATACAAACCAGACTATAAAGGATACAATTCTACTATAATACTTCAGGGTATATCAGAAATATGCTGTTCTCGTAGGAAGACGAAGCTGTCGATGTCAAAATGGTCTTGATAGTTTTCAAACCCTCTTCTACCAGTATCACCAACTTGACTCAAATTCCTTTTCACCTTTCCGATTCCTTCCTTCGGGTGTAATGTCTTCGCAGGATATCAAACCAAAGACACTATTGCTTGTCACGAGGTCAACATCAAAACAATCCCCCATCTTTAGCTCTCGATTCCATTTCTTGTTCTCCTTCATGAAAACATCTATTCGCTGCTCAACTTGGGTACAAATCTTCTCCACAAAGAATAAACCTGGCTTCCCTCGTTCATGTTGATTCCTCTTTGTTCTGCCGTGAATCCTCTAGATTTGGTTATCGTGTTTGCATCTCCTGTATTTGAAGCACAATGGTTAATTAGTATAAGTTCTTACTACGATAGGTGTGAACAACTTATAACTCGACAGCCACCTTCTCTAACCTTCGCCTGTTGTCATCATCATAAGTTACGCACCCATCAAATTAATACCTCTTACCACTCCCACTCTCATCTTACAATCCCCAGGTTATAAATACCTCAGCATTTATAACCCGTTACCAACACCTCTATCTACTGCGTTGGACTCCACCTTGCATTCACTCAACCAGCTACGCCCCATGTTCACCCTTATGCACGAAAAAGCATTTGACTACAACAACATGTAAACACATCCTCCGTTCATGCTAAGCACGGACAAAGAATATGTAAACACATTACTGCAATCATCCTGGTCACGGCACCAAATTTGTAGTATTAAAACGTCGATTCAAATCTCCCCCCATTTTCCTACACCGTGTATCTAAACCTAACCTCCTAAGCGCAACGTGTGATGGCCATCAACCCGAAAATACCGTATCGTCTAGTAATAGGACCCCTCGTGTGCACACAGCGAGCCGACCGAAAATACTACAACCCCATCTCGTAATGCTTCTCGTACACAAAAGTTAACCTGAACATAGCTGGCGAGTCCTGAAATAGTAAGATTGAACTAAGACACAATTAAACACATAAATCTGGTTCAGAAGGTTTATCGTTTGATAATTATATTTGTTACATTTGTCGGTTCGACATTATTATAATTTGTTATTTATGTTTCTTACATGGGCGTTCCATGAGGTAGTAAACATACACTTTGTGATTTCGTCTGTTCGACATTATAATTATTAATTTAATACACTTAACATTTTGCTATTTTGATGTAGTTTGCATCAGACAGTAAGCATGTAAATAAATTGTGGTTATTTGTTTATCATGTTGTGTCAACTCACATATGTGGGTAAAGTTTATACCAGATTCAATAATATACCTAATTTGTTTTGTTCACACAGTACCTTTATAACATGTTATTTGTATACAGTTTTGTCATGACATAAAAATATAAAACAAGATCGAGTCGAATGGTATCCGCATTCTATCAAATCTTTACACATAACAAGTAATCTCTCTTCCACTCACATTCAAAGGATCGAATCTAGTGTGTAGCATCAATTGCTCGCACGATGTTTGACTCCAAGTTTTACAATTACGTCATAGATGTCGTAAGATACATAGTTTTTGCGGTTCCACATATTGGCGTTTCCGTAGAAAATGCGTCTATATGACTCACCTGTGGGCGCCCTACTTTGAGGTCTCAGCAATTGTAAAACTCACATTCTAAACAATCATAATAATTTCATTCGAGTAACACGAGAATTCGTACCTTCGATTATAAAAATAAATTATAAACATAATTTACCTAAGCATCGATGCGTTGACCCACGATAAAACAGATAATACTAACATTTTATACATTTATACAAGAAAAATCTAACTGGCTTCTAAAACGCATGTATGGCTTCATCCTCGGGGTGGTAAGAGAGCGTCCTCTCATGGCGGACCGACCGTTACCCCTGCGCGCGCCTCCGCTTTCTTCCCATCTGCAGCGGTGTCTCTTCTCCCATAATTTCTACACCGGACTTAAATCATACATATTGGACGGCAAAATAAGATGATCAGTTTGGCGCAAGATACAAATTACATTTATATCATTACAGTGTCCTCAGTGTCCTTGACTTGTGAAAAAAAAATACCCGGTCACCGCTGCACCGTGTCCCTAATTTTAGAGCCGTTTCTTCACGAAAATTACAGAATTTTGAAATAATTTTTTAATGTTGGAGATTCTCGTGGATACTCGGTGCGTAATGTGCAAGACTAGGTTGAATCTTTACAGAAACAACAGGGCTCAAAACATGATTTTGTACAGTGGTTTGAGATTATTCAACGGTTTGCCGTTGGAGCTTAAATTAGAGACTGAGCTGAGATCCTTTAAAAGGAGAATCAGCGTTAATATGCTCTGTACGAAAGATTATGTTTCAATTTGCAATGATGATGGTAAACGGGAACATTTACGAAAGCGTTTTTGATTACGTTTTTCAAGGTAACCTTTGAAGCATTTGATTGTGGCTCAGATAGTTCACTTTGAAATGATAAATTTCCTAGACCAAATAAAAATATTAATGAACAAATAGAAAGAATGAATTTTATTCTATAATTGATAAAACCAAATAATATTCTTCTTTTAGTTCTACATTTAAGTTATAAGTGTTTTCTTCTTTTTAATAATAAATTCAATTAATAATACTACAAAATATTGTAAAAAATAGTTAAAAAATTTGAAACATTACTAAACAGATAAATTAAAGAATATATTATTTGATGGTTAAATTGAGTCAGATTAGACTAATAATTAACCCTTTAATGCATGACTTTTTAAAACTGAAATATGTAATGTAAGAAGGGCTTGCATTTGTCCGAAACAGCATTATCAGTTTATCGTGGAAAAGGGAGAAGGGGTAATGTTGTAGGAATGAGCTACTATGCATGTAAACCTTTTAATGATTACTTTAACATAACTACAACACGCTACAACGCCAAGAACGCTTTGTTGTATTTCTGCAACGGTATGCATTAAAGGGTTAAAATTTCGAACTACTAAACAAAATAGAAATAAATTTTTACCCACGATCAGACCAGTTTTAAAATGTTTTATATTTGTGGAAGTTGTTTTGAGATTTTTTTCAAAAAAATCGAAGGGGGCATACATCTCGAAAAAAAGCTTTTTGTGCATTAAACTAAAAATTAAAGACGAAGACAATACTTTGGATCAAAATCAAATCTTTTTCTTAAAAGAGGAATCAAAAACAAAAATTGTCAAATAAAACACGATCCGATTGGTGCATTTTTCGCAAAGTTATGAGCATTAGAAAAAAAAAGTCAAATTAAAAAAAAAAATCATATTTCAAAAACTGACGGTTAAAATCATTTGAAAAAATCGTGAAAGCGTTTGTCATCGATCTCTAAAATATATAAAATTTTGAGAAAAATCGAAAGGGGTCACCTAAAAAAGTGGCCGATTTGACGTGGAATGCCCCCTTGTCATAGTAAATTAAAGACTCTTGCGTTTAGTACAAGTTCCATTATGATATCTTGTCAGGATCGTACAGGCATTCCGTAAATAAATTCATATTGTATGATTAATTTTCACTAGAGATATTTTAAACAACTTATTTATTGAGTAATAAATAGGTACATAATATAGAAATGCGTTTCCCAGAGAACCTACTGTCTCGAAGGTTGAGTGCGTACCAGTGCGTACTGAACTTACAATACTTTTAGCGCTTGCATACTGCGCAGCATGCAACCCGCTCAGCAAGCGAATACGAGGGCTCGTCAACACACAAGTGACAATTCTGAACACCAATCAAAACAAAAATCGCTTTCCGCAAATCGCTAGTGCATGTACTTTAGCTTCGTGTGGTATCAACGATTGAGTTACAGACAGTGGCGGATTAAGACACTCTGGGGCCCGGGGCCCTAAGGTATTTTTGGGCCACCTAAAGGGGTGGAGAGTGGCGTAGACCCACGAGAGCCACACGTGGAAAAATTTGAGTTTTCAAGGATAAACAGGATTTAAACGTTAGAAATTTTTGCAGGTATTATTGTAATACAAAAGTAGCTACAAAATTCGAATGAAATTTTAACAAATATTAAATGCTTTCGATGGTTTAGGAAAAAGGAATTAAGTAAGCCTTAACTCATAATTTTAATAATAATTTCACGTAAATCGGGCCCTTTTCCTTTCAGGGCCCGGGGCCGTGGGGCCCCCTTAATCCGTAACTGGTTACGGAACCGAAGTTTTTGGTTCGTAATTACTGCCAGGACCCTGTTTCATAATGAAAATTTACTAATATTACAAGTTACAAGTGACTTTAAATAGGGGAGATGTAGGTAATGAGGATCACTTAAGCAAGAATTGAAATAGAACGAAATCCATTAATCAACTATTAATTTTTATGTTTTTATGATAAACTTTACATATTTAACTATTAATTGAATTCAACTTAAATCACTTTGGCTTATCAATTTTGGAACAATAAAGACGTAAAAAAAAGTCAGGTTTGATCACCATTGTCAACATATGTTGGCAATGATGATCAGCTTGCATACAATGGTGATAAACACATATCGCACACATAATTGCGCGATGATTCCCACCCAGGTACACTTGGCATGAGCCCAAAGCCCACAAGAAGTGCACCAATACCAAATTTCGTAGTCTTGTCCAAATTCACCACATACAAGACACGGGTCTTCATCATCTTGACATAACTCGTCCGTGGTAACGTCTGACGTCGAAGTATTATTCGATTCCTGCAAAATTTTCTTCTTAACGTTTTCGGTGCTAACCTTCTGTGGCTTGCTCTTCTTTCTTACTCCTTTTCCCTTGTTTTTCATAGCTTTGCAGGCAATTTAAATCACCTGACCCCGATTACATACATGGGCGGAAAGGAGAAAAAAAGAATCCTAACGAAAAACTTTAAGTTATAGTAACTATCTAGAATTTAAATCGCAAAATAAAATGTTACCATTATTACATATCAAAAGTACAGAAATAAAAATTCAGTAATTTAAGACTTACCTTCGGATTTACCTTCTAGAAAAATTAGATCAAAATAGCGCGAAATCGTCACTCGTCTGTATCTCTCCAGCGCGTTGCCCGAACTGAGCGAGACACCACCCGCGTACGGGAATCCCCCAAAGTTAGCGCGTGGGTATGTTGGCATTACACCCCTGCATTCGGTTTTCGTTATTTTGTGGTGATCACCATTGCCAACTGACTCTGATTGCATACATCTCCCCTACTCTTCAAATTGTTAATCTGAACTGCTTAGCTGCGTGGTTTTTGGTCCTTATTAATGAAATAACCTATTCTAAAAGCATAACCAATAATCATCCTCATTATTTCTTAATATTAATAATATTCAACTTGCACTTTCCAGCTAATAGAATTAGTACTATTATAAAACTAATATTTTACACAAAAAGAATTATCGGCATATAAAAACACCTTTAATTCAAACTTGATGCGGTCTGGGAGACCTCACGATAGCGATTAAGGGTTAACCTTGATTAAAAAGTATAACGATGATCTCGATGACCAACTAGGAGGCGAGATAATTCAAGTCAAAGATCTACATAGGTCTTTCATCGAATGGATTGTTATATTTTCTTAGACAATTAAAAGACAGGAAAATTTACAATATTGTTGCGGATGTTTGTTGTAAAGCAGTGACAAACTGTATGGGGCTGAAATCGTTTTCAGCATTGAAAAGAGTGAAGGTGAAGGACTACCACAGGTGTACATTATCCAATAAAAAATTGAACGCATTGGCTGTTATGTGCATCGAGAGTGATGAATTAAATAGTATAAATTTTGACGACATCGTGAATGTTTTCGCCAATGCGACATCACGAAAAAACCGTTTGAAGCATATATTTGTTTTACGTATGCTCAATTACCTAATTATTAACCGTCTTAATTATTATTAAAAATAAGTTACATTTTCTATAAATTTTTCTAATTGAAAAAAAGGGTCAACTGGAAAACCGAAGATAGGGAGATAGGGGCGCAAAATATTAAAGGCTTGTGGCGTCAAACTTTCTTAATACGCCTCTGCTCAGGAGTTCGCCTGAATGCGTGCAAGTTAGAGTTTACTAGTTAATCGCGCTGAATACTATATGCCAATGATAATATTATTGTTGTTTAAAACCACAAAAGAACTAGAAAGAAAGTCTTGTATAGCTTCAAATAACACAAGATGGAACCTCTAGTAGAAGTTACCGGACCCACTTTCTTCTCTGAAAAAAAAAGAAGAAACCATTTCGCATAAAATAAATAGAAATTAATAAAACTTAGAAAGCTTGGCATAACAAAATTATCAGTAATTTGGGTATCCATAGTAAAAAAATAAAACATTATGTTTTCAAAATTTTGAGAGTAATGACTGGTAATTTTTAATTAGCTAAATTTGTAGGAATTTTAGTGTAGTGTACCCAAAATTTTTGTTCAAATTTGTCAAAATGGTAATAAAAATTAATGTGTATCGAAGCTCGATATGTTTTGAAAGTTCTATTAAATTAATATAAAATTATTACATAGAGAGAGTGTATATCCGTTCATGTTGGTCAAGCCGGGGTCCAAATTGGAAATGCAACCTGGGAACTGTATTGTTTAGAACATGGCATTCAACCCGATGGCACCATACCTGGTAATAAAGGTCTTACGGCTTCTACCGACAATTGTTATGGGACCTTTTTCGCCGAAGTGGAAAATGGTAAAATGGTACCAAGAGCAGTCATGATCGATTTAGAACCAACAGTCGTTGGTAAGACACCTTTTAATTAATTTAAACGACAAAAATTGTTACAACTCTATCTTAGATGAAATTCGAACTGGAAAATATAAACAACTTTATCATCCGGAACAACTTATCACTGGAAAGGAAGATGCCGCCAACAATTATGCCCGCGGCCATTACAGTATCGGTAAAGAAATGATCGAAATAGTTATGGAACGACTGTACAAATTAGCCGAACAATGTTGTGGCCTTCAAGGATTTTTCGTATTTCATTCGTTCGGCGGAGGCACCGGCTCTGGTTTCACATCTCTTTTAATGCAAAAGTTATCACAGGACTTTGGAAAGAAAAGCAAATTAGAATTTGTAGTTTATCCCGCACCTCAAGTAACATAAACGTAATTAATTTTTCTTATTAAACTAACAACATGACTTCTTTTTCAGGTTTGCACTGCAGTGGTGGAACCCTACAATGCAATTTTAACTACGCACATGACTTTAAATCATTCTGATTGCGCTTTTATGGTAGATAACGAAGCAATTTATGACATTTGCCGCAGAAAGTTGAGCATCGAACGACCCGATTATGTAAATCTGAATCGTTTGATCAGTCAAGTAGTATCATCGATAACAGCATCTTTACGGTTTGATGGCGCCTTAAATGTTGACTTGACAGAATTCCAAACTAATTTAGTTCCATATCCTCGTATTCACTTTCCTCTTGCTTCGTATGCACCAGTAGTATCATCAGAAAAAGCTTATCACGAGGGAATGTCGGTAGCCGAAATTACCTCCGAATTATTCGATCCTTCTAATCAAATGGTAAAATGTGATCCACGCCAAGGCAAGTATATGGCTTGTTGCTTGTTATACCGTGGAGATGTCGTTCCGAAAGATGTCAATGCGTCGATTGCACAAATGAAAGCAAAAAGCAACGTTCGCTTTGTCGATTGGTGTCCAACGGGATTTAAAGTAGGCATAAACTATCAACCACCAACCGTTGTCCCCGGAGGAGATTTGGCAAGAGTACAGAGAGCAGTATGTATGTTATCAAATACCACGGCCATCGCAGCTGCGTGGAACAAATTAAACAGGAAATTTGATCTAATGTATGCAAAACGTGCATTCGTACATTGGTATGTTGGGGAAGGAATGGAAGAGGGAGAATTTGCTGAAGCGCGAGAAAATTTGGCAACACTTGAAAGAGATTACGAGGAAGTTTCTTCTGAAGGATTGGGCGATGGAGATGATGACAAAATATTAAACATTTAGACCATTATTTTTTATTACAATATATATTACATATTTCATATTCAGAATACAACCATCAATTCAAAACAAGTAAAATATAGATAAACAAAATATAACCAAATTTTTTAAATTCTCTTTAGTAATACTTTCAAAATTTGTACAATTTTGGCAAATAAAATACAAAAATAAAAATGTTTATCTTGAGAAGTAATCTAATTTTTAATAATTTTTAAGAGAGATCTTCGAACTAGATCAGCTTGGCTCCCGTTTATTTTCAAAAAAAGTTCGCAATGTGTAACGTCTCCTTTGTTAGCTTCTTTTCAACTTCTGCCCCGTGCGCAAGATCCGTACCACAAAAATATATTAAATAAAATAAATCACTTTGACTTTTCTGCTCATCTCTTCTGTTGGCTTTTCTTTTTGAGTTTTTAACAAATTTAATCTTGATCTGATTATCAGATAAAAATGAATTGTTTGAGCTATGTCTTACATCGTTACATCTCATTAAATATTATGTGCTATTATTATGTAAACTCCTTGGTTTACTTGCCTCGCTTTACTCATTAATCATTAATAAATTAAGCTTTTCATTCAAATGTAACAAACCGCCTTCAAATTGGAAAAATGCATTCAAAACAAATTTAGAATTTTTTTAATTATATATTTTAAAAATATATTTTAAAGCTTGAAAATATCGATTTTGAAAATAAGTTTCGAAAGCATTTACTATCTGATAATCGCAATCTTCAAACATATTGTTACATACCATATTATAATAGTTTGCTACTTTTAACCCAAACGAAGGCAAAGCAAACAATCTTATTAATTTTAATAACGGCAAACGGCAGAAGGAATGCAACCAACTGTGGTAACCTGAAGTTCGTAGATTTTTGTGAACTGGTACCGTTTTGGACCTAACAACTTTGTGAAATGTACTGTAATCGAGTGCAGCTCGAAAATGCTGTTTAGGCGTTTATAAGGCGACCGCACCACTTAGATCTCGCATCGAACTTGCAAGTTTCGACTGTGCACTTGTGGGAGTGTTATAATCGCAGCCACCACGTCTATTTGTTGAGAAAACATCAGCCTTGCCTTTAGGTAACGAGTAACGACAACTGCTAATATTCAAATACCTTGCCTTTACGGAAAGGATCTTATTGTAAAGGATGGGTTAGTGAATACAACCCTAAGCCAATTGCTGTTCCTATCACTTGGCTGCGGTGATGATAGGAATTGCAGTTGAGGTAACGACCCGACCAAGTAGCTTTCTGTGTTAGTAAATGATAAAACAACTTACGAGATAATCAAAAAAGATCCGACCAACAATTTACAAATTAAAAATAATAAAATAGTAACTGAATGGACTAATAATAATTATATTGATAAACAGACTTCTTATAAAATAAAAATCAATAATGCCATTCCTCCACGAATATACGGACTTCCAAAAATCACCCACTTATAATCTATCGAAATATCTATCTAATATAATTTTTAATATTTTAGGAAAAAATTATCACTTCACCAAGGATTCTTGGTCGTTTGTTGAAGATGTTAAAACCTTTAAAATTCCCAATAACTACATAATGATTTCACTTGATGTCAAATCATTATTTACTAACATTCCTGTCGATATGGCCATCCAGGTTGTCAATGACAAATGGAATGAAATTATACCAATATTCCTAAAATTAAATTTATAGAAGCCCTAAAATTATGTCTGAAAACTACGTATTTTCAGTACAATGGTCAACTTTATAAACAAATTTCCGGAACAGCCATGGGCAGCCCGATATCTGCTACCATTGCCAATCTAGTAATGGAGGTTCTAGAAGAGGATCGAATATCCAACTTGCCGTTCGATATTCCCTTCTACAAACGTTATGTTGACGACATCTTCACAGCCGTCCCGATAGAAAATAAAGATCAAATAACACAACATTTAACAATTTCCATCCCCGACTCCAATTTACAATCGAAGAAGAATTGAATAACGTATTAACCTTTTTAGATGTTCAATTAATCCACCATGAAAATTCTATTAAATACAAGTGGACACAGAAAGCTACTTGGTCGGGTCGTTACCTCAACTACAATTCCTATCATCACCGCAGCCAAGTGATAGGAACAGCAATTGGCTTAGTATACAGGGCTCTTAAACTGACGCATGGTGACTTTAGAAAAGAAACTATCACCCTCGCCAAAGAGACACTACATAAAAACTGATTCCCTAGACATATCGTTAATAATATTGTAAAAGACCGTAACATGGGGAAATTATTTACTAATCTCAAAGACAGTGTACCTAATGGAAAGAAATCGGACATCATCTATAGAATTCCTTGTAATGCATGCAATTTGGTCTACATTGGCCAAAGTAGCCAGTGGCTACAGAAAAGGATAAGTGGACATATTTCAAGCATTAATTGCAATAAACCTGAGTCCACTGCCTTAGCTAAACATATACTAACTGATGGACATGTTGCAGATATTAGGAACGCTAAGATTATAAAAACTGTCACCAACTACAAGGACCGATTGTTACATGAAATGATCAATATAAAAAGGGAAAAAACGCCATGAATCGTAAAACTGATATTGAAGGACTGAGCAACATCTACACCACTTTACTAATCTAGCAACTATTAGAATCAAGTTTTTCCCTATTATTTTGCGATAGGGTTTTCCTTGCTTTGTTGACTTACTGCACAAGAAAGTTTTTCTTGCACAGTAGGCCAATCCGAATGGTAATAGTTTAAATTCGGTTGCTATGTATTTTTGTTCTCAATAAACGACTGTCTGACGAAGTATACACTTGCGTGTATGAAAGCTAACAATAATTATTATTGAGTGTTTAATTAACTTGTTATTAATAGTTTTATAGTTTGAATTTATTACTGATAAACGATTACTTTGGCAGTCCCAAAAATTAAACAGGAAAAAGTCTTTAATTTAAATTTATTGCTAATTAATATAAAAAAAAACGTTACAATCAATTTAACAGAAAGGGATTAACTTTTGGCGACAATTATTTACCTAACATTAAAATACATTTTGGAAACCGATGAACTACAATTATCGCAATTTTATGTAGTTTTAATTTAAGATTTAATTGGAATATCACAAAATTAATATGATTAAAAATTTTATATCAAAATTTCGACCTACCGTATGTTTATCCTATGGTCGTCATGCAACGTCACTGGAACGTTCTGGTACTACGTAAACAAATGCTTAGCAATGTAAATTGCTAATTTTGAAATCGCTTTTTGCCATATAGAAATTGGTTTTGCAGCAAAACTTTTTAGACAATTTTAGTTGCAAATTTCATTGTCTTCATTTGTAGGGGAGATGTAGGTAATGAGGATCACTTAAGCAAGAATTGAAATAGAACGAAATCCATTAATCAACAGTAATATCCCTAGTGCATAAAAATAACCGATTAAATTTTGACGTTTTTTAAACAAAGTTTTGCTAAGCAATATGTCGAGTAAATTTGCCACGTAACAAAATTTCGAGTGCGTAGCACGAGGAATTTTGGGTGGAAAATTTACGAGAAATATTTCTTCAGAGCAAAACTTTGTTTTAAAAAAACGTCAAAATTTAGTCAGGCTATTTTTAAGCACGTGGGATATTCGGCATGATTATTTCTTGAATAAATAGATCTTATAACGATTTAATTATTATTTATTACAATTTACATTGCTACAATTGATAAAAAAATTACAATTATTAAATATATTTTCTTTTTTTTCGTCCATAGTATCTACTGATATTTTTGATATTGAAGTTAACACAGTGTTAGAAATTGCATCAGAAACCAGTGGAAGTGGAAGTGGAACTTCCTTTGATGTTGTCGGGGTTTCACTTCTCATTTTTTCTAATATTTTTTCATGGTGTTCTGGGTCCAACTGAAGGTAAGGTTTGATTGAGTTTGTAGTAGAATGACCGGTTATTTTTATGAGTTGCTGCTCATCAATTCCACTTTTCGCTAATTTGCTTACAGCTGTACTCCGGTTAGAATGGTTAGTAATTTTTACTTTTTTTACATCTAAACCAGCTTTCTCGGCGGCTTCTTGCGTCCATGTAGATATTTGATTTCTCCCCATTGGACTATTTTTATACCAAACGCCAGTTTTAACCCAATCGTGATTAATGTTTAAAAACAATCGATTGGTTTTGATATTGGTGGTTCTTTTTGATATTAGTAGGTGAAACAACCTTACTGGACAGAAGTTAGAATTTTTTACATTTGGGAGAAGCCACTTGCTTTCAGCACATCTTTTCGAACCTCCTTGTGCGGTTTTTGAGAATATGGTGTTATACTCGATTCTTCCTGAAAAGAAATTTGAATTAAATGAAAATTTTTTAATAGTACTTTATTATTTTACCTGTATTTTCTCCCGTATTGTTTATTTCTTCTTTAAAATATTCCAAGATACAATTTACAGCTTCTCCTCCTCTCCATGCAAGCTCGACGGAGACAATATGGTAAAACTTGCGTTGTAATCCTGAAGGAGTTTTCTCGTCCCACAAATTTATAATTGCTTGATGTTCGGCATGCGTTAATGCCGTAGAACTAAGTTTTCGTTTAGTGGAGTCAACTTGTAATTCTTTACGTTTAGCATTTCGCGCGTCTCTAGCCTTTTTAAATATAATATCATTAAACGGATCAATTACCTTATTGAACTTATTATAATAAAACTCTTGAATTGTTTTGGCCGTAATGTTCCACATTGTTTTTATAACACCTTCTTTGTAGTTTTCTCCATTCACTTTCCTCATGTTATAACCCCAATCAGCTAAAATTTCAGCAAGCTCTTCTGCGGTGGTTTCTTCAAGTAATTGATATTTTCTTAACTCACAAAACTCTTTAAACTGATACCATACCGATGCTTTCGTTTTTTGGGTATTTGCGGGAACAGTTTTATTTATTGCAGATTCAATATATTGGAGAGAATTATCTGCAAAACGTGACATTGTGCATTTAATTCTGTAATATTTTGTTTGTTTGTCTAAGCACGTTGGATAATGGTAGAAAAAATTTTTGGAAGTGATTATTTTTTGACATAAATTTACCCGCTGAATATTTTTCATAGCAACGTAAATATTTACTATAATAAAATGGTTGCCTAGATGTTTCGCGTTCTGATTGGCGTATATTATAATGAAGGAAATAATCAACTATTAATTTTTATGTTTTTATGATAAACTTTACATATTTAACTATTAATTGAATTCAACTTAAATCACTTTGGGTTATCAATTTTGGAACAATAAAGACGTAAAAAAAAGTCAGGTTCGATCACCATTGTCAACATATGTTGGCAATGATGATCAGCTTGCATACAATGGTGATCAACACATATCGCACACATAATTGCGCGCTGATTCCCACCCAGGTACACTTGGCATGAGCCCAAAGCCCACAAGAAGTGCACCAATACCAAATTTCGTGGTCTTGTCCAAATTCACCACATACAAGACACGGGTCTTCATCATCTTGACATAACTCGTCCGTGGTAACGTCTGACGTCGAAGTATTATTCGATTCCTGCAAAATTTTCTTCTTAACGTTCTCGGTGCTAACCTTCTGTGGCTTGCTCTTCTTTCTCACTCCTTTTCCCTTGTTTTTCATAGCTCTGCAGGTAATTTAAATCACCTGACCCCGATTACATACATGGGCGGAATGGAGAAAAAAAGAATCCTAACGAAAAACTTGAAGTTATAGTAACAATCTAGGATTTAAATCGCAAAATAAAATGTTACCATTATTACATATCAAAAGTACAGAAATACAAATTCAGTAATTTAAGACTTACCTTCGGATTTACCTTCTAGAAAAATTAGATCAAAATAGCGCGAAATCGTCACTCGTCTGTATCTCTCCAGCGCGTTGCCCGAACTGAGCGAGACACCACCCGCGTACGGGAATCCCCCGAAGTTAACGCGTGAATCAATGCGCGTGGGTATGTTGGCATTACACCCTCGCATTCGGTTTTCGATATTTTGTGGTGATCACCATTGCCAACTGACTCTGATTGCATACATCTCCCCTACCTATTCATTTTTCTATTTTGTGGCTATTGAAGATTATAAGATCCAATTATAAATTGGAATCAAAATGCAGTGGAATAATTATAACGTAACTTTATTAATGTAAGTAAATGAAAAAGATGAACACTACTAACTATTTAAAAGTATAAAATAAAAGTACTACAAAGATGTTGCGCCTATGAATATTCAAATGGAACTATTACACCAAAATTGTGCGTATCTACTACAACAAGTGAAATAATTATTCGATCAACTTTTTAAATGGCTTTCACGTGCCGTTCTTAGTTTCTTTATTGTTTCTTTGAAAACTCGACTTCTCAAATAATAATTATATTCACGCGCTGTGTAGCTATGTCATAAAAACCTAAACAATAACAAGCTATGACAAATATTTTAACAATCTATTGAAAGTGTGCATTTCCAAAATTACATTTTCAATAGTGGCTCCGTTTTTGACTTACATCGACTTAAACAAGACTCTGTAAAATACAAAAAATATTGTCACCTGCATCTCTCAAGTGTTAAATCCGCCACTGAATACATGCAATTATAATTCATTTCTTATGGAGAATCGTCATTGCTACGTTCCAGTGACGTCATGCGCGGATACGGAAGAATTATAAAGTATAAACGAATGGAGACAAACTGATAAACGACAGAGAGAGAGATGAAGGAACATAATAACTGAAGCCAGAAAGCATTACAACCTTTAGAAAATGAGAAAGATAATACTTGAAATTGTAAGAGAACCAATCCCACTCAAAAAAAGGATTTTGTAAGCCCCAAGGGGCAGCTCGATTCTTCGGAATGTAACGCTACTTAAAATCAAAAATATTATAGATTCTAACAACGACAACGAATAATATGATTGGGAGCCCACTGTTTCAGAGACTGAAGATGAAGACACTCATGAAACAGAAAGTGAGTCGGAAGAATCAGATAAAGATTAAAAATTCACTTTTATAATAATATTTATTTTAACCAGTTTACATAGAAATGTAGAAAGATGTAGAAAGCTACATATCCGCCAGACTGGATAATTATAAAATTAAAGATACAGTATAATAAACTAAAATCTATTTATTATATATATTGTCATGTTTCATTTAAACTCAGATCTTTTAATTATAAATAATTATTTAAAAACAGGGATTAAGTTTAAACCTTTTAAATTTTAAAATTTTGTTATAAGAACATGAGATTTTTCTTTAATATAAATTTCTATGATGATAAATAGTTTGGTTTCACATATTTTTGATATTATGTAAGAAAAGCACAGCTGGGAAAGTTTGAATTAAATTTTCAGCATTTTAAATAAGAAAGATGTTTTTGGTCCAAGATCTTTAAATGAAAAGACAAACGCCAAATTTATCAAGGAAATCGATCGGCATTCTATCAATCTTTGTAAACATTTTAAATAAAAGTGAATTCAAAGTGTTTAAAATAATAATGCGCCGAATCTGCAAATTCCACCACTACAAAATTCAAACATTGGAAATTTGCTAACTAACAAAAATGAAGGAGGGAGAAAAATTTAAAAAGGTAATTCATTCTGGGCAAGGCCGTCGTTTCGAGAAGTTCGAAATTAAAAGCCCAGAGTCACAAATTTAAATAAAATTAAAAATTTAATTATAATTGATAAATTCTACTATTAAAATATATTTACTTACCTGAGGTTACAAACTCAGAGTAAGAGTGCTTTGTGCAAATAATAATTTATACAGAAAGAAGAAGAAGAACACAAAATTTATTCACCACAGCAGGTGAAATAATAAAACGAACTACAATAAACCAAGAGATGATAAAGAACAAGCAACAGTAAACTTAATAAAACTTCAAAACGAATAGGGTGAGAACATTTAAAGCGCAAAAACGATTAATTTTACGTTTAGTGAAACCACGATAAAATTGATTATTTTAAAATTTGTATTTTTTTGCCATCAAAATTGGAACTTTATCTAGATAGTTGAAAGAATTACTCAAACATAAATACGATTAAAGTTCCAATCCGATGAATTTGATTTATTTGGTGAGCCGATGTCATACGGCACAAGATTAAAAACATCACAATAAAACCACTTTATAAATTGCAACTTAGCCGAGCTGTGTAATTCTGTAAAAATTTGAAATTTGTTTATTTACCGATTAAATTGCATTTTGATTTGAATAACTTGCTTTATTTTTCAACATAAAAATAAATTAAAGGAATCGCAAGCTTACAACAAGGGATGGGTGTTCAAAAGGTAACTGATTAAGTTTTCTTCAACTACGAAACACATTTTACGCATTTGAACATCACAATATATTTAATAATAATACTGTCACGTCTTTATCGTGCAATAATGTACACGTTTTAAAAAATTCACTTTTCACTGCTCACACACATCACTGCTCTGAAAATAAGACATATTACACGCTCGTATTTTTGCCCGACAGGAGGGAGTAAATATAGGGGTTGCACGAAACCCTTAACTTTAAGGCGTCCGATAGCAGAAATTCCCTAAAAATGTTGTCGGTCAAGGTTACCACTTAATTTTAAATATTTTTATTAAACGATCTCGATAAAATGGAACTGAGGGTGTAAATTTTATGACGTCATAACTTTTCCATGTTAAGGGTGAACAAATATAAATTATTTTTCCGACAAAATATTTTCCGTTTTTTTAATAAGAAAAACTTGCGATTGAAGGAAAGACTATCTTTACGTCGTTAATATTTTTCTTGCATCAAATCAATGAGTTTTCAGGGGTACCAAAAATAAACGCCCCCCTTCCGAGATATTTCTTACATAACAGGTTGTCCGACTATTAGGTAAATTACACTGAGTTCAATTTACCCAACCTTTCTCAATACAAGTTGCCGAACCATCACTTTGTGCAATTATATTATGATTATTGTGAGATTAATAAATTACAGGTTTGGTTTCTTGAATCAAGTATCAAAATATGCTTAATTTACTGACTTAGTGATTTAGAATCAAACTCTTACACGTAAACAAAGAAAATTACATCTCATGACACTGATTTCACACTTGCGAAATTACTTTAAAACTACTATAATGTCGGTAAATATGAAAACTGCTGCAATACAAAAGCTTCACAAGGGATGAAAAAGTTAGCACCATTTAGACGTTTTAATACGAAAACTAATAGTGGTATCACAGATTAACTACTATACTACAGATAGCTCACGCTTATGGGAGAACGGGTGTCCCTTTTCAGGTATTTGGAAGCCAATTTTCTTAGTAAGGAAGCCATTCACTTTATATTATAGAGGCGTTGGCTGTTGGTGTTTATTCTTGGTTACGTTATCATTTCTCTTCTAGCCGCGGTTGGTGTACGATCGTGCTGCTGGGCATTCATTAGCTCACATAGACGTTTTATGATATCATTGCTAATGTAGCGATAGACCGTGGGTATGGTCGGGTACTTACGGAGTTTTCCTGCTGGTACCCCACCAGAAATATATTACAAGGATAGGCAGCCCTCTAGAAATCAGAAAAATACATTGCACGAGCTATCTGTAGTATATTTAACCTGTGGTGGTATGATTTAGCAGGAGGTACGATATCCCCAACTCTACGATATGTATATTTGAGATTATAAATTTATTAATACTAGTAATAAATTGTTTTATTTTTTTAACAAATAGATAAGTAACATCACCAGATACCTTGTCTAAATATTTTTTTTTAATAATAACACTAATACATCTAATAATTAATAAATATTACAAATAGTTCCACTACAATTCAATAAAAGAATCAATAAGTTCAACCAATAACTAGCAAAATAATTTTCATTATATTAAAATTATTTACACAATACCTACATCAGTCTTTACCTAATAAAAAATAATTAATAGAGTAACAAATTAAAACAACTTGTCAAGCACTCATACTGTCATTTTTTTCATGAATACCTTTACTTAAAAACATAGTATAAGTATTAATATTATGTGTGACGTGGCCTACGACATACATTATATTTTTCTAATGTGGCAGGAGATGCTTTAATACCTAATTTTAAGTCTCCACCACAATCACGTTGCCAATAGGTTTTATTTTATATAAACATAATTTTAATAATTTAAAGGGTCAGACCCAGTTGGGACGTAGAAAAGATCTTTTTTAGGATTTTTTTTGGCCACACATTGCAATTATTAACAACAAATGTGTTTCCAGATGAAAGATATATATTTGAAGAAGATATTATAATTTTTTTATGGCAAAATATTGAGAAATAAGTGGATATAGAAATTTGCGAGGGGTCTAAAATAAAAAATCTAGATCATCAGCTGACATCAAAAGAAATGAAGGAATCATTAGTTAATGATATAATGCTCTGGATGGACGAAGGGGTCTGAAAAATTTTGATTTTTCACTAAACGGCGGATGTTGAAAGTTAAAGTTGTTTATTCAACCAAAATTTCACTCACATTTTCGGCTATAAAAAAAATAATCGCCAGAATCCTTCGTTCATCCGGAGGACAATTATGTATAGAATAAGTGAGAGAAATTTGAAACCGATCGGTAAAGCCGTTCTCAAGTTACAGTAATCACCGACTTTGAAAACGTTGATTCGAGAAACAGCCCGAGAGACGGCTCGGTTCAAAGTTACATATCTCCATAAATAACGGTCTGATTTGTCTGAAATTTGCAGAGAATACTTTCAAAACATTCTACTTTTGGAAAATGCTAAAAAAAACATTATTTTAAATTTTAACTGGATCTGAACCCTTAATACAAAATGTGAAGAAATACAATACAAAATTGGAATAAAAAATATATCACAAATTTTTTTAGATAAATAAAATACTATAGGTATAAAAGTAACACCCTTGTGTTACAGATTTACAATGAAAATCGAGAATAATATATTCATAATATTATAAAATCTTTCTATACGACTGTTATAGAATATGAACATTCTAATGTTATTAACAATTAACAATTTATTTAAAATATTCAAATACAGTAGAACCTCGATTATCCGTGTGCGCTTTATCCGTGAAGCGGTTTATCCGTGAGCGCGTTATACATCGATTACCGTGCACGAATTATCCGTGCGGCGGTATATCCGTGCGTATACTATGTAAAATCAAACGTACAGAATTTTTGCTTACTTCAGAGCTGCACTTTCATTACATACAAAGTGGTTTAGTGCATTTTATTGTAGAAATATACTAAATAATAAGTATATTTTGTAATATTAACAAAAATAGTCAATTATTATTATCCGTGCTTTTCAATTATCCGTGAAAAGCTCGGTCCCAGTCGGCCCGGATAATCGAGGTTCTACTGTAGTTGTATAGAAAGTATAGTCTGGAACACGTTTAGAACACGGTTATTCTGCACTCGTTGCCGTCACCCTCACCTATTTTCCCATATGCGGAATTTCCCATAATTCCAAACTTGTTACAGAATATACCATTTTGATTTCTTTTTTGAACTAGGTTATTAATACCTTACCAAATCCTTTTGAGTTACCTCTTTTATAATAACCCTTTCGGTCACGGCGTTCGTTTAAACAAACACAAAATGTATGTGATCTTAAAAAATGAGATTATTCTAAAAATCTATTAAGTCCCACTTTTTCAATCGCGAGTTAACCCAAAATCAATAGTTAACTTCGACTCCTGACCAATCAAAATAGTCATAACTGTAGGTTAACCATTGAATGTGGGTTAACTCGCGATTGAAAAACTGGGACTAAGTGTATAAAAATTATACCAGTTAAATTAACAATTAATAAAACGACTATTATATTGTTTTAATATTTCGCAGACTTTTCGTCTGCATCGTCAGAAAATATTTATTAAAAACGTTTTTAATAAGTATTTCCTGATGATGCAGACGAAAAGTCTGTGAAATATTAAAACAATATAGTGGTTTTATTAATTTAACTAGTATAATTTTTATAAAACTTAATATATTTATAATTTATTCTAAAAAATTTTTTTTAAATTATATATTACGTATTATCATTCTGAACTTGTTTTCTTAAAAAACAAAGTCGTGACCGAAAGGGTTAATGAACTTAACTGTATGGATTACATAATATGCATTATACTTTACTAACCCTTTCATTTTAAATATTTTCAAATTACACGATTTCCACTGCACTTTTAACATAATTATAATTTTATTATAAAGATTGGAATTTGAATATTCTTAACTTATCGGTATTTTTGGCATTTTTTCTTATAAAATAAAAATTTACACTTAGAATCACAATAAATTATTATGTTAATAGTTTAGACAGAATACACTTACTTATAGCAGAAAGAAGGATGAAAGTTTTGCATCGTTATTTTGTGTTAAGATTATCGATATTTTAGATTATTCAAAATTGATTTAAAACATTATGCAGCTATTGAATTATAACTAAAAATAACTCTACAAAAAACAAACTTTGCATTTTTCCTGCTATGCACATTAGGATCTGTCTAAATTGTAATGACTTTGAATTTATTTGAATCTACATTGTTTTTATAATATATGAAAATAAATAAATTTCCCACAACAATTTATTTATTTTAATTTTATAAATAATTTTTAACATCAGGAATGTGAAGGTTTTAACAAATTATTTAATCTATCAATTTCGGTACCCAAAGTATCAACATTTTCCTGAAAAAGTTTAAATTACAATAAAAATAATAAAATATTATTTTATTAAATGTTACCTTTAAAGTAATATTTTTTAATAAGGCATCTTCAAGCACGGCTTGCAACTTACGATTAATATCCAAAGATAATTCTAACGTAAGACTACTATCGACAACACGCGAACCGTACACAGATGCCATTACTCCATGTGTTTTGGCTAAGTTCGCCTAAAATATAAAATAAGGAGAAAACGTTTTGAATTTTTGAAGATATTGATATATCAGTCTATAATATTATTTATTTATAATGCTTACCAAATTTTCGATGACTTCGTGAAAATTTGAAAAGTAAAACAAACGCAATTATGATTATTTAATAACATAAGTTTAACAAGATAAATGCTCAATAATTAAAAAAAATTAATATGAAACGGTTTCATTTTAATATAATTTTTAGCAATCATTATGAATAAGTGGCGTAGAAAACAAGAAATAAGATGCTAACCTTATTGTTGTCCATTTTAGATGAAGTCAATGTGCCCGTTTGTTCTCGCATAATATAACCTTGCAGTAGACGTGTTTTTCTTTGTAATTCGCACACCAATGTGTTGACATGTTCTTCCAAAAAGTCAATTTTTTCTGATTTTCGAGCACTAAGACGTTGTAATTTAACAATGTGTTCGATTAATGTTTGCCTGTTCACTATTGCATCTGGCTGAATAACCTTGAACAATTATATGTAGTACAATCGTACAATGTTTAGTTCATGTTATAACATAAAAAATAAGTCATGTGGATGGTCACACCAGATTTTTTTAAATAAAATAAGTTTATATGAGCTTACAGACGACTGGTTTTAAGTAGGTCAGTTTACTGATTGGTAGAACCGCAAAGTATAAAAAAGCGGCCATTTGTGAAAGAATGTTGCAACTTAGTACGCTCTTATTTTTAGTAGATACCCTAAGCAATTATTTTCAAAGGCGAGCCACATTGGGCGCCATTGAGATCCAAGATGGCAGAACATCTACTACAAAATTGATTCTAATTTAATTTCAAACAAAAAAGCTGTTTATGAATATGCCAATATTTT
The DNA here is from genome assembly GCA_963170105.1 of Cantharis lateralis. Lineage (NCBI taxonomy): Eukaryota > Metazoa > Arthropoda > Insecta > Coleoptera > Cantharidae > Cantharis > Cantharis lateralis. Next base: position 21,782,512 of record OY720629.1, read on the forward strand.
AATAATAATAATGGCACTTATTATTTACTAAAATTACAAAAGATACATTTGAATGTTTACTTTTGCATCTCTGATTTTTAAAAAATTATTTTATGTTTTAGTATTGGTTAAGACTAGCCTCCACGATTTTTTCAATTTTTTTTGTAGAACCGTTTCCAAAATTTAAGTTAATTTTTGAAAAATTACGTAACTTGTGATACGTCGCGACGGCGACGTATAGATATCGTAAAATTATAAACCAATTGAGTTTAAACCTTTTTTAAAAATTTGAAATTGACTTAATAAACTGAATAGAAAACTTTAAATTTTATAACTTTCAAAACGTTCTCTTGAAAAATTACATTTTGTGACATCCACTTAAGTTCAAAAAAATTATTAATACAATTTTACTGTTTCTCAGAACTTTAAAACAAAACCAAAAGGGATATCGATTTCAGGGTTGACATTTGGTGCCTCCTAAACAACTACGTGCCTCTTCTAAAAAGGATTAATTCTTTTCCTTTCTAGAAAACTTCTCCACAAAGATGAAACTCTTTAAAAAGTGATGTAAGAGTCAGTCAAACTACCAAATCAGACCACTTGATGATAAATTAACTAATTGTATCATCTTTCATTTTTGTAAAATTATAAAAAATATTAATATACTTTTCGAAAAATCCTCATTCAAGAACTGCTTTTTTGTTCAAAATTAGAAAACGAACAATTTTCTATAAGATTGTTGTTTCATATCACCTGAAATGATTTCTTTCTTGAAAACAGCGACCATCTTGGATCCCAATGGTGCCCGAAGGTGGCGCGCCTTCAAAAATGATTGCTTAGGGCACTACCATTAAGTGTATTACTAAGTTTCTATTCAAACAACAGCTATTAAAAACTTGTAAGAAATCCAACTTACTTGAACTTGTTCTGATGAGGACATTTCGGATGAATTAATAGTTGGTTGTATAGCATTTAAAGACGTACTGGATCCATCACTACTTGAACTACCAATTTCATACTGTTCCAATTTTTTACGGCACTGATGTAATTCTTTATTTATTTCCTATAAAATTAAAAAAATATGCAAAATAATAGTTTACATATAAACCACGGACTAACATAAACCAATACAATTTCTTGTAAAAAATGTTTCATTTTAGTGATAGGACTATCGAATATTATTCGATTCGATAGTGACCATGACTATTTCATTTACTTGTTACTTCTTTGTATTACGGAGTAAAAAGGAAGTATAGTAATCCCGAAAAATTTCGGTTTCCAGATTTTGACGGAAATATTCGTTTTGACCTTTCCTGAATTCATTTTGATTAGTCTGTACGTACGTACTACGTGCGTATGTCCGGCTGTATGGACGTATATTAAAGTTGAAATTTTGTATTTGAGACTGTTACAGCATCTAGTTGTGCACCTCCTATTTTTGGTTGCAATTGTCGGTGCCAAAAAGACACTTTTTCAGATTTTAAGGGAAGTTTTGTAAATTTTCCGAAGTAATAGGCTTACAAGGAAGTCATGTGGGTGGCCACATCAGATTTTTTTATTAATAAATATTTGTAGGATGAAAAAAGTTTTTCAATAAATAGGTAAACAGGGAATAAGTAAGAAACGGAGAAGAAAAGAAGATGAAGACGAGAAGCAGAGCAGAAGGAAAAAGTAGACCCACCAACCAGAGAAAATGAAAACAATAAAAAAATATGAAAATATTTCTGTCAAAAGAGTATTGGGCTACCTGTAATCTTATCAGTAATCAGTCAGGGTTAAAAAAAACAATTATAGCGGTTCTTTTGATACCTACATCAAATAGTTGAAAAAAATTGCAAATTAAATAAAAATTACACTAACCTTTAGAGACTGATCACATTTTCGTTTAATAACAGAATTTTCTCCTCTCTGATCAGCTACTTCTTGCGTGAGAATTTCACACAATTTAGTTTTTTCATTAAAACTGTGAGTTAGTTCTTGAATATCTGACAACAATTTCGTTCTACTCTCAGCTAATTGAGTTGTTAAAATTTCTACTTTAGTTTCATGTTCTTTTGCAGTCCGTTTTAAAAGAGTTTGTTCGCATGTTAATTGTTGAACCTGCAAGAAAACAAGAAAAGGTTACAGAAAGAAAGGGTATTTTGAATTATTAATTAAATTATTCGGAAATTTTTAATTGCACAGTTTGTTATTTGCACGCCTAGGGCCGTATTTAGACTAAATTTTCGGAGGGAGTTTAATATTAAATTTTAATGTTTTTGTTTTGAATATTTTTCTTGTTTTTTTCTGATTTTTTTATGATTGCAGTTGGACTTCCTGAATTTTAGTAAGTGATAAATAATTTCGGGGGGTGGGGTTCTACCCCCCATGAAATACGGCCTTGTGCACGGGAATTAAACATTTTAAATAAATAATACCCAACTTTTTTTTCTGTATCCATAAGAATACTTGTACCCCCCCCCCCACTCTTAGCCATGCAATTTGAACAATATTTAAACGAATTCATCCATTCTTTTTTCTAGTTCATCGCCTGATGATGCCATAGTATGGTGAAAACGTTAGCAATTAATATACTTATGTATTTTATTTAATAATAATAATAACACATTTTGCATAATTCAGGATGAACGGTAAGACACTGTGTTTCTGACACATTAGTCATTAGTCTTCCTCATAGTACCGTATACATACATAGTTATATAACTCTTAATTATACAATTCTGCACTAATGGTTGCAGTAACGAGCTGAGAGCTGTATCGAAATTCGACAAGATAATCATATCATAACAAAAGTTCACGGATTTATAGGAATGCAAACAATTTCAACACGCTTTGCACAATTAAGGATGATTGTTTGCAGTGACATAGCTATGATAGGGCAGTTCGGTGCAACTTGTGCAGCACTGCGATGAATACCACACACCTACGAGATTCCAGTGATTGGCAACCAAATGTGGTTAGCAGCGTACTGTAACAAACCGCCTTCAAATTGGAAAAATGCATTCAAAGCAAATTTAGTATTTATTAAATTGTGTTGTACAAAAATATTTTAAAAACTTAAAAGAATTGATTTTTAAAATAAGTTTCGAAAGCATTTATCTAAAATTTTACATATGGTAACCATAATCTCCAAACATGCATGTATAACAAACCATATAGTTTATTACTTTTAACACAAACAAAGACAATGCAATCAATCTTATTAATTTTACTAACGGCAGATGGAATGCAACCAACTGGTATTGTTTAATTTAGGGCAATCTTGGACTTCAGACCAACATATAGAGAGTCATATATAATTTCCTCAATTATTTTATAGAAGTTACAAATAATCGATATTGGCTGATAATTGATGACTGGGGAAATGTTCCAATTTTTGTGGACCGGATATACATATGTATGCGTGACTTTTTCTATAATGTCAGGAAATGTTGAACCAATTAATATGCAATTAAATATAATGTTATAGGGCTCTACTAGTGATGAAACGTTGTTATATCATTTTAATTTTTGAAGACACCCGGTAACAAAACTTTTTAAAATTAGAATTTTAATTACTATGTTTGGTCTTATTCTTTACCATTAAAGTTGTTTGTTCAAATTCATTACATCAGTATGATTTAAATTTCACAAGAATTTCTTGAAAAATAGAACCAAAAACAATAAATTTAATTGCTTTCGGCGTCAATAGTATTACAAAACATATTATTTTTGGGCTTAAGTATTGTTCATAGAAATTAGTCACAAATTTGTCGTATGATCTTAAAATTTTCTTATTGGTTATTTTGAACAAACGCTTCACTTTATTGGTCGTTAACTAAAGTTATAAATATTGCTGTTTTTCATATTTTGGGCAGTTGATTACCGCCATCCGAATCACTCACTGGCATTAACTGCAAGTTATGACAATCGGAGTTGATTATCACCATCCGAATCACTCCCTTGCATTAACTGCAAGTTATTACAAATTTATAGTTACATACAATAATTTTCTAAGATCCAAAGTTTGATTAATAAATCTTCAGTTAAAAGTTTTAAAGTACGGTGAAATTGGTAATTTTGTGTTTCGAAATATTAATTGAAGTTGTGCTAGTAATTTCGTAGTGGGACATTTACGTTTTTGAGTTTTTTTTAAGTTTTCGTTACGTTTTCGTTATTTTTCCCCAATATTGGAGGGATTAGCTTGGGCCCACGTAAAGCGAATTACCGAAAGTGTTAGTTAAAACACATAATCTCTTAATGAGGATATTTGGCCTCTTCAATAATTGAGTTTCTTTGGTAACCAAGTCACCAGTATCAATTTTGGTAACAACATCAGTTAAACTGCAAGATTTATGGACGCCTGATGAAGGATTCCTTCGGCCTTCTACTATTCGTATCTTCAAATCTGTGAGTTTATTTTGTTTGTATTAAATAATTTTGTATCGAAGTATTTTGCAATTTTGACTTTTCCGAATTAAATTTATAAATATTAGTGTAAAACTATTTGTTTTGATCAATTAATTTTATGTGTTTGAACTCAAGTTAAAACCAAGTTCATTGCCAGAGTCATAAAATTTTAACTATTTTAAGTAATAATTAGTTCATCTTTGTAGCTATACTTAAGTTGTCTAAAACGGGACCGTTTCTTTTATTATTTTATTAGAATATTTTAGTCTTTTGTCATTAATTTTCGCATTTTTGTTAATTAATATCTAATTATAGTTTTGTTTATTTTGAATTTTGAATTAATATCATTAAATTTAACATAATAGTTTCTTTTGTACTTTGTCTAATTCAATAATTAAAACCAACAATTTTACCATATTTTGTGTGTTTTTGTGCCTTTTTTTTTTGTTTAAATTTAGGTTTCTGTGAAGGAGGCCGAATTGAATCGCTTCCAGGTTTGGCTAAGTCCTGTTAGCCTTATTGTAACTAATAATCACGGTGAGTATCCTTCGGGCAGACTTGTTTACCAGTGGGAACTCGTTTGTTGGGGTACGATCCTGGACATTGATCACTAGTAAGTCATGTGATGCAATTTTTAAGACCAATAATTTTCAACAAAAACTGAACCACAAAAACATCTCTGAGGAATCGTTAGCTGAAATTGCTGAGGACCCAAACTTCCTCAAACACATCATAACAGGTGATGAAACGTGGATATATGGCTATGGCGTCGAAACAAAATCCAAATCTTCTCAATGGAAGACTACTGATGAGCCAATGCCGAAAAAAATCGTCAAGGTCGATCAAATGTTAAGGTTCTCTTTACTGTTTTTTTTATTACAAAGATGTAGTCCGTAGTGCATCATAAATTCTTACCAACGGGCAGTACAGTAAGTAAAAAACTACTAGAATACTTTTTTGTACAGAATTTTATGTCCTTTAATTTCTCTGTAGGATGTCTTAGACTTCAAGTCCATAGAAAAGAAGATATAAGCAAAAAAAAACAAATTTAGTACACGTCTACGCCCTATAACTCGTGAAGCTCAAGGTCAAATCGAGGGTACTTTTAGGATGTTGTTTGAAAACACTAAATAAAGGTGTGCACAAAAATTCAGCTCACTTTGAATTATTCCGAAGTTTTGCCGTAAATTTGACTAATTTGACTAGACTATATTATGTAAAATACATGTTTTTATATTTTAAATTGTTTATAAGCTTGTAACTTTACCTACTAGATTTAATTATAATTAAAGTTTAATTTTTTGTTTTTTTTTCCATTTTACGAGCATATTATTTAACCAGCTTTCCGGCTTTACCCGTGTAAATTTCAAACCGTTTTGTGCGTAGTCCGGTTAGTACGACGTAATATCGCCGGTTCCTTGACCGTCGCCATAACCGGATTCTACTGTATACAAATTGTAAAAATTAACAATAATTAAGGTATTCACACTCCCTTGTATATTTCGTTGTATTTCTACACTCTAGTAAATGTTCAATATATCTCTCTCTCGCTTACATAAAAAATGAGAAATAAGTAAAACAATCTCGTAACTATACAATATTGTAAAAATACTAGATTAAATACAACGAACTGTGAATACCCCTAATATGTAACGTCACAATTTTTTAAAACTATCCCTCCCCCTTCGGGCGTGACGTAATTTATGAACAACCTCTTAGCTATAAACTATTAACACAAATTAAACTAACGGTAAAGAGTCAGTTGTATAAAGCTCAAGTAAAAGTAAATCCAGGGTCAACTCGCTATTAATCAGAGTTACTGAAGCCAGAATTAACCCTGGTAATTCCGTGTGTTATCTCTTATTGAAAGATGCTTTTCTGTTATGCAACTGACCCTACAAAATATACCTTTGTGTCCATTGATGTGAACTCGGACTGCAATCTTACATTTTTATCTGTAAGTTGTTGTGTAAATAGTAACATTTCTGCTTCTCTTTCACGACATAACTCCATATCAGATTCTAATTCTGCATTTCTACTTTTTAATAAAAAAACTTGTTCGTTGCAAGCAGTTAACTGCTCTTGTTCGCTAAAAATATTTAAACATAAAAATATTCATCACAATAAGTAATATACAGTTTACTTTTGTATTTGTAATTTTAATTGTTCCAATTGTGCACTTTTAGCACAAAGATCAGCAGAATCTTGTTTCTGTTGATCTGCATATCCCCGCAACTCACGTAGTTTTTGTTCAACTTCCACCCTTTCTCTCTCTAATTGTTGTACTTTTAATGATAACGTATTATTTTCTTGTAAAGTTTCGTTTTGGTTTGATTGCAATCTCTCAAATTCAAATTGCAAATTTTTAATTTGTTTTTCCCTATCGTCTCTTTCGTGCCTCAATAAAATTAAGTTTGCTTGTTGTTCTTTCACTTGCTGATCTAAATATATTCAGAAATATAATAATTGCAATAAAATATTATATCGTCGGTAAAACACCAGTCACGAACGTACAAAATTTTCAATTTCGAGTTTAATACACTAATCGATTCCATTTTTGGTACTTACTCCTTATATGCAAAATCATGAATGTGCAGTCTATTTTTAAACAACAATAATCTTTGTGTTGAAATCACAAAAGTGATTTAAAATTTAAACTCGTTAAAACTTAAAACGTCTGTAATTCGAAAATGTCAAAAAGCACATTCGCATCTCTGCGATGTTTTACCGTTGATATATTACGTATATAAAATCATATCCTTTAACTCTCATGAAACTTAATTTTTGCAGTCATAGCTTATGGTATACTGTAGAATACCATAGAGAAAGAAAAATCCAAAAATTGGATTCAAAAAAATGGCAAGAAAAATCTAAAAACTTTAAATTTTAACCTATGGAAAAAACAGCAATGCCAAATGGCTCGACAGCTTCGCAGAGCTACTACTGAAAACAGCAGTAAATAATTTCAAAAGTTAAAGTTCACCTCCTTATATCCTTACTAAAAAGCTTCTATTTTCTGAACAAAAAAAGTTCTTAGATAACCTTTGTTAAAATAAAAAACAACCTAGTCATAGAATAAAAGCTGGTTAGATAGTTAAAAAAAAGTTAACTTTTTTGATACTTTCTGAGAACAGTACCCGAAATATAAAAAAAACTAGCTTTTTGCTTTAGAGCAGTGCTCCGCAACCTTTTCTCACCTACAACACAAAAGTTCTTTCTATAATTCCGCGGCACATCAAAAGCTAAAAATTATTTAGTTATAATATTCTTCTATGCTATATTTTGAAGAATAGACACCAGTGTGCCGTGGCACACCGGTTGCGGAGCACTGCTTTAGAGAATAACAACTTTAAGAGTAAAAAAAATCTCAATTGTTTAGTAATTAAACTAGTTTTCATTCAGATTAAAATCAACTAATTACCTAAGGCATTTGCACGATTATCTTGAGAATTATAAAAAGCTTTTATCGATTCTTGTGCTTCATGTTTGGTTTGTTCGATTAGATCAATATTTTCTTGTAATTTTGCAGTTAATGTTTCCACATTTGCTTCAGAATCCTACAAAAAGTTATTGTGCATTGTTAATTGTGCTACGATACTTTTTTCAAGCGAACTTAAATATAAGTACCTATACTAACCTTCCTTAAATCAATTTCAGATCTTAAACTATTCTGTGACCACTTTAGTTTTGTTTCCAATGCATATAAATCTGTCTTTACTCTTTCTAATTCTTGTTGACTACTTTTGAAATCATAACACTAAAATTGTTAATGTTAGACTAATTTAACAATTACTTAAAAACTCACTTTATTATCAAGCATTTGACAAATCCGTGCTTTTTCTGAAGACATACTTGTAAGTTTGTGCTGCAATATTTCATTTTCCCTCGATAGCTCTTTATATTTTTTATCCGTATGTTCTTTTTCCGATTTAACATCCAAAATGGCTTTTTCACTTACCGCATATTTCATAACCATAGAATCTTTATCTTTTAAAACCGAGTCGTACTTCCTTATTACCTTAACAATTAATGAATTTTTACATTAATGTTGTTTGTATCGGAACAGAATAGAAGAACTTACCGTTCCTAATCTTGACTCCAAATCACGACATCTTTCATTTAATTGATGATTTTCTTGCTCTAATTTGCTTTTATTTGAAATACACTCTTCTAAATGTTTCTCATATTCTAAATACTGTTTGTCGTTATTTTCAATGTAATTGTTATCTTGGATAATTTTACAACTTGTTAAATTGTCTAAATAATTCAAGAATGTAGCAGTTAATTTATAATTAAATTGTTCATTACCTCGATCGTCACTTAAATTATCAGGTTTATCTTCTGACAATGCTTCTTTAATATTTTCTGAAAGATTTTCTTTCTCGTAACACTGATTTTCAGAATCCAAAGTTAGTATTTTGTTTATCTCCGACATTATCTAACTCAGATGGTATACTTAACCAAAAGGTGTACTCCCAAAGATTCGTGATATCTTATAGTTTCTATATAATTAATCCGAAATATAACTATTTTTACAAGATAATAAAATATAGGTTAATAACAATTGATAACGGTCAACTGTCATTGCTGTCAATTAGATAAAAAATGACATTTGAAATTATGGATTGTTTAGTTGGACCGTTGGACCAAAGTTGGACGAGTTGGACCAAGTTGGACTCTGTTGTGCAGTTTTATGTTCACTATTATTATAATGGAGCAGAAACAAATTTGAGAATTTGATGACTTTATATAGGTTTTGAAGCCTTATAAGCTGAAAATAACTAGTATTTCGAAAAAATGGGTGTGTTCCAACTTCCAGTCTAAATTGTGTGAATCTTTCGCTTGAACGAAAAAATCAAAGATCGATTTTTTGACATTTTCATTTAGTTGTACTACACTGAATTTTCTGACGAATCCCTCTCACTTATCCGTTGAGAATTGAAAGCAGGAATCATAAAAGTACTGATTTACCATGTTACTTCCCTGTTCGATTTAATACTTAATACCCGGATACCCAATAGAATGGAATAAAATTAGGTATAAACTTGGGAAAAATATTCTGGTTAAAACTTCCAAAATTACAACTTGACCCTTATGGGGCCTTACAAATTTACACCATATATCCGCCATACATAGTACCCAGTTCATTTAATATTATCATTTTTTTCTTTATAATGTTTTGCGTGCAGAGAACCTTTTTTCGTAGAGATGTCGCCGAAGCTCAAAAAAATTGGCCTGAGAGGAAAAAAGTTATTCTAGAAAGTCCCAGGTACTAGGTAAATTCTTACAATTTCTTGGATATCATTAGAATTGTTAATAATTTTCGACCAAAATTTTTAACCAAAAATGTTAGCATAGGATATTTATCTTTTATGGTTGAAAGGCATTCAAGCCGCCCATAACAACTAAAAAGTCAAAATGAGTCTTTGAATATCTTTCATGCCTAAACCATGAAAGATATAATACCTATTATTATGCTGTGCATAACTTTTTTGTAGGAAATTTAATTTTGAAATTTTTATTGATTAAAATGTTCTTAAAAAGATAGGTTTATGTAGTATATGCCTATATGGGGGAGTAGTAGGTGAATTTCTGAGACAAAACGAATAACCTTTGTAATTTTCAATAGTACTATTATATAACAAGACCTCAAGTTTTAATTTGAAATTTAAGATTGTAAATAAAAATGTATTTTTGCTTAGCAAGAGTGTATTTGCTCAAAAGCAATAACGCATTTTTCATTTCTTCTTTTATCAAGAATGGAGCTCTTTTCAACGTGAGTGCTACTGTACTAAAATTGTACGGAATTGTCATCCTATTTTTATCAAGTGCTATCACAAATTTTAATCACTTTTCCCTAAAATTTAAAACAATTTTATTTGGTGAAAAAGCATATTTCGTTTCATTAACACTACTTTTCCCTGTATAGCAAAGGCTATACTACATTCATTATATTTACTCAAATCTCCTTATCAGAAAATAGCAGAAAAAAATGCATTTTTCATAAGTTTTTCTATAAGTAAACATATCGATACCTTTTTGACAAAGTATCGTAAGTAACTTATAGTAAATTTTACAGGATACGTTTTTTTTGTTTATTTGATTTTTGTATAATTCAATACTGATAGTGGATTATTTATAGTTTTAAGGTAACTTATTTGTGAAAATCAGTAATAATTTAAAACTAAAACTTATTACGTTCCCTAAAATGTAAATTCTGTTATTTCTTCATTTTTAAAAGAAAATAATGAAGACATTATACTTACATAGACGATTAACACACTATTATGGCTACCCACACTTCTATCGTAAGTTGCAAAACATCTCCCTTCCTCATTGCATTTGAGGTACTTACAATACTTTGCAGGGATGTGCGTCTTTTAAATCTGATACTTATGACAATACTGCGGTTAGCATTAATTTGTTGCTTACGATAAAATAAAATTGATTTTGAACCATCACAAACTTAAAATAGAATTATGATACTTTAACAAAACGTGTATAAACGTCTGATACTTACGAAAGCTGCGAAATCTCATTTTTAGGAAAAATGTCTGTTACCATACTTTTCCAAAAAAGTATCGATATAATCAAGTTTTTTTTAAAATGTACATAATATAATAGACCAGCGATCGAAGCCACTACTAAGGCATACAAATCCAAAACTGCACTTGCCAGCCTAAGACCCGATATTTGAAATAATTCAATGAAAAAGGAAATTTCAAAATACAATAAATAAAAAATTATAATATTGCAAGTGTTACTGTAATGTATTAAAAATTATATCAATTACAATTTTATCAATCTTTGAAAGCTGCTTAATGGTATAATTATTTTATTTGCTTAACATTATAAATACTAAAAGCAATTTTTTTCGAGTTATGAGACAATTATGACAAAATTTCTTTTTACAATATTCTTCTTAAAAAATTAACCTTAGCTAATTAATTTGTAAAAAATAAATAAACAACTGTATCGTATAAAATTAACGTATTATAAATATGTCTATTAGTTAGAATCACATTTAAAACTAAAATGTTTTTCTATGAATAGCTCTTTGCCCTTCTTCATCGTATTCTCTTTTTGATACCCACATTTTCTTAAATGTGTCTAAAGAAGCCAATATAGAACCTCCAATCCAAGTCGAGTATAATCTTTCTTGGGGGGCTGAAATCTTTATAAACATTTTTTAAATTAAAGCATCGAGGAACATAATTATAATATATTATATATAAAATAAAGAGACTCAAGCATGGTCAATTAAAATGTTCTCCAGGCAACTCATGAAATTTTTAACATCAGGTAAACTTAAAAACTAATCAAATAAAAATTTTGTTAAATCTTACTTTAATCTGCACATCCTTGGGCGACAATTTTTTTATTTCAGACAACAACCTGTCACCAAATCCCTAAAAAAATAATTTAGTAGAAATAGGCTTTTTCGTATTGCTCTATGTAAGATTTTCATACTCTAAATAACGTTGAACCTCCAGAGAGCACTATATTTTTAAACAACACTTTGCGTAAATCCAAGTCTGACTTTTGAATAGCAAACATAAGTACTTCGTGTAGACCCTCACATTCTTCTCCAACTAAATCAGGACGAAACAAAACTTCGGGTGCACGAAATCTTGCTGGTCCAATTTGGATGATATTTCCATCAGGTAAGGTATAATTAAGCTGTTCTGTATCTACAGTTTCTTCTTTTAAAGGATTGTTTGCCAAATAGCAAGCTTTTTCCTTAATTGTGCGTACAGTTTCAAATTCGGCTGTGGTTCTAAAATTAATACCTTCTTTCCGAAGTAAAAGTCTAAAATTATCGTTTTATAAAATTATTACTCTATTTGGAGAAAAGTAAATTTTTCACCTTAAATATCTAGACACATCTCGGCCGGCAACATCTACACGCATTATACTATGAGGCATAGCAAAACCTTCATAAATAGGCACTGCATGGGTTACACCATCCCCAGAATCTAAAACTACTCCAGTAGTACGGCCCGTTGAGTATCTTCAAGAAAACAAAATTATTAATTAATAAGTTAATTACCTTAAATGCATTTACAAACTAAGTACAGCTTGCATGGAAATAAAAAGTGCCGGTACGTTAAAAGATTCAAATAATATTTCGGCAGACTTTTCTCTATTTGGTCTAGGATTTAAAGGTGCTTCGGTTAATAAGACCGGATGTTCTTCGGCAAATGTCGATAACTGTTCTTTACTGTAAATATAACTCCAAATTTTCTCCATATCGTTCCAATCGGTCACAATACCATGTTCCATTGGATATCTAATCGCTAAAAGTCCACGATGTTCTTCTGCTTTTGGACCAATAAAAACGTCTCGTTCTAAAGCTCCAGCCATAACTCGAACATGTTTTGGTCGACCGATACTAAAACAGTACTAATGATAACCCCTCCCACACATACAGAGCTAATATTTTTCAAGTAGCTTACTAATTTGGAAAACGACATTTTGGAATTTGATCACCAGCAAAACCAGCTTTAATTACACCAGAACCCTACAAATAATATAAAATTTATGTCCAAGAAAAAGATGTATTTGCAATTTTGGTTAGGCGTTACACACTGCTGATTTGGGATTGTACGTACATTATCTATTACAACAGGTTGATTTATAATAACGTCGTATGATTCCATTTTCAATATTAAATAACTATATGAATTGATGTACAAAATTAGCACCTTACCACCCTTTTATTATAACAACCGACAAATGTCATTAATAAACGTCAAATTATTCATTCAAGCTGTCAATTTATTAAAGTACCACCAACAAGCAAAGACGAAATAAACCAAAAATAATCAAACGATTCTCAACCCAGTAAATTTATTTGAAAAATTGTAATTTGTAAACCAAAATGCAATTCTGAAGAAACTTTTCAGCGTTACACAGTCAACGAAGAGTTATACGAATCGGTTTGAAAAATTGAGGCCGATGTTCCACAGAGAAAAATAAGAAAAAATAGCGTTTAGTTTTAGGTTGGTGTGCTGGGTGTGCTGTTGACAGCGCTATCTTAAATAACCAAAAAATTAAATAGACTTGGTCAAACGTTCAAATTTAGAATAAATTTAACTTGTTTATATTTTTGTTAGATATAATTGTTTACAACACTATTAAGGTACATAAAACATTAAAAGTACATTACTTAATTATAGTTATAAGTACATCAAATAATATTTGTGAGTTTTAGAATGTTGATCAAATCACAAACCGAATATAAATTAAAATCTCCACCAGAAGATGCAATTTCTTCTGTTAAATTTGGACCTAATACTAATCAATTTTTATTGGTTAGTTCTTGGGACGGCAGTGTTCGACTTTACGATGTGCTAGTTAATAATTTGCGACACAAATATTCCCACGATAGTCCAGTTCTGGATTGTTGCTTTACTGTAAGTTATTGTTATTATGTTTATTACAAGAATTAAAATTAGTTTTCAATAATTATTAAGTATTTTGGTAATTACTTTTACAACTCATTGGTTTTTTGTACATCTTCATTAATATGAAATAATCACAATTTTCTGATTTGTTCACGTATTTGAATGCAGGTAACTCGTGTTAATTATAAAAGAAGTAAAACAACAATAATTATTATTCTCTATAATTGTGATGTTGCGAATAATTTTGTCTGCAGGCAGTCTTAACACTGTTTTATAGAAAAGTATTGTTCAACAATTTTGTATTTTTGCATCGGTGGGATGCATTCGTTAAACACTGATAGGAAATTCCACTTCCAGTGTCTATTAGTTTATTTCAATACCTAACTACTAAAATTGAGAATAAGAATTATTCAAATTTTTTGTTTAGCTAATAATAATTCAGTCAATCTGTAGTTGTAGTATCTACATTTTAAAAGATGTCTAAAATGCAATTTTTTAAAAAAAGGGTTAGGGTGGAAAAAAACAATTTTTGTAATTTACTGGGACAACGTCCGCTCTACTTCCCAGAAAAATTACAAAATATAGGGTGGGCCAATTCGGGTTTCTTTTTAAAAATGAACATAATAATATGTAAGTCAATATTTTTCCAAATGCTATTGCTTTATTGGCAAGACTTTCCAATTAAGGTGGTAAATACCAATGTTATTTGGCCTTAAGAATGAACGTCGATTAGAAACAGAGTACAGATTACGTATGGTGCTGAAATTCGGACATAATATTATTTGAACATTTCTGCCTGTATCGTAATTGTTCGGTAGACCTGTTTTCTTTATTTACTCTTATTTATTTAGGGCCAAATAACATTGGTATTTGCCACCTTAATGAAAGAATACAATTTCATGCCACACAAGCCATTAAACAATCGATTATTGTCACAATTGTTTAATCAGTTGTGTAAATTGACATCGGGGATGTCAATTGACTTGAAATGTAACTTGAGCCGAGTACTTCATGAAATAGATCCCGAAACCATCGAAAATTTACTTAAAAATCGGATTGGGTTGGGTCCGAGATGAATGAAATTGTATTCCATCATTAATCGGAAGGATTGCTCTTGCCAATAAAGCAATAATATATTAAAAAATATATTGATTTATGTTCATTTTTATTGCACTTGTGAAAAGAAACTCTTAATTAGCCCACTCTATATTTAAAAGCAATAATATTTAGACATAAGCTATTTTTACCTGTTTCATTTAGTTTTACAGTTATGATGAATAATTAATTACGACTTGAAATAAACCATTTTTGGCCTGTGTGCAATTTAATTTTAAATAATTTTTTTTATATTTAAATGATTTTTTTAACTAAAGACTTGAAAAAGTAAAAACATTGATGTCATCGAGAGAAATTTATTTCTTTTCTTTTGTAGGATGCAGTTCATTCTTATAGTGGTGGATTGGATAACACATTAAAATCTTTAGATTTTACTTCGACAACAGGTAAAATATTTTATACTAAAAAAACATTCACTCTCGGTATCCTATAATATTAACAATAGTATATTATATCATTCTTCAGTGTTTTAATTTAATTGTTTTGAAATTCATAAAAGAAATTAATTCTTTCCATTAGTAATGTTGGATATTTTTTAGAAACCACAATTGGTACCCATAATAATGCTATTCGTTGTGTGGAGTATTGTTCAGAAGTTAATGGTATATTGACCGGAAGTTGGGATCATCACCTAAAATTATGGGATCCAAGAGCTCCACTATGTAGTGGAAATTACAATCAAGGAGACAAAGTGTACACTATGAGTATATGCGGTGAAAAACTTGTAGTGGGTACAGCAGGTAGAAAAATACTAGTCTGGGATATACGAAACATGTCTTATACATTACAAAAGCGAGAGTCTAATCTTAAATATCAAACTAGAGCAATTAAGTGTTTTCCCAATAAACAAGGCTTTGTGTTGAGCAGCATTGAAGGCCGAGTAGCAGTGGAATACTTGGATACCAGTCCGGAGGTGCAAAAGAAAAAGTACGCTTTCAAATGCCACAGAATTAAAGAAGATGGTTTAGAAAGGATTTATCCGGTGAATGCAATTAGGTTAGTTTTTATTATTTTTATATTTTCATATCAAATATTATTACAACGAGCGAGTTAAATATTTTGTTAAAAGCTTTCATCCAACTCATAATACTTTTGCTACTGGAGGATCGGATGGTTACGTTAATATCTGGGATGGATTTAATAAAAAAAGACTATGCCAATTTCATCAGTACCATACATCTATAACTTCTCTTAGTTTTGGACATAACGGTGAGAAAACAAATTTTCCAATCAAGTTCTAAAGGTTTGTTAATATAAAAATATATATACGTATCTTCTGTTTAATATTCAGGTTCAATATTGGCCATTGCATGTTCTTACTTTTTGGAAGAAGATAATCCTCCCAATCCATTACCAGAAGATGCAATTTATATTCGATCTGTTACTGATCAAGAAACTAAGCCAAAGTATGCAAGTTAAGTGTGAGCAAGCAATTTTTTTTAATGTGTGTTTTCATTGTAAGTAACATAGGTTTACTGATTTTATTATGTATTTGAGCAAAAAATTAATAACGATTTAAATAAATAATATCTTGCAAAAAAGAAAATTTTGTTAAATTAATTTAAAAAAATAATTGCTATTTAAATTCTGTAATGTACAAATTACAAGATAAATTAAAACACAATTATGTATTTGAATTAAATTGCCGTTATTGCAAGCGTCAGCATCGTTACAACTTTGCACACAACCTCTAACGTATCTAAAAAGTTTAAAAAATATTACAAAGGAATTACAATAAAAAATAAATACCAACCGATCGTCATAGTAGAATCCTCCACAATGCGACAACCTAACTATTTCTGTATCGGTAGTTAAAGTACCGCTATCTAATGCACAACCTCTAACTGTCACAGTATCACCATTATCCTCTGAAATTAGACTGATTATTTTAAAATGATGAATTAATCGTTACACTTTATACCAAATATTCCTGTTATTTTAATACAAGAAGTAGCTGGAAATAAACCATTTCTTCCTTTTTTACCACCCATACATGGTGACTCATAAATATCTAATGTATAATTATTATGAAATGGATCTTCACATGGTTTGTAATCATTATTTAAAGACGCACATTTAAAACAATCAATTGCTTCACCTAAAATAACAATTACTATTAGTTCAATAATACAACAATTTAAACTTGGCTACCTTTATTTAGAATATTATAAACGAAAAGTAAAATTAATGCTTTCATATTTGAGTTTTACAAAACTTGATTTATTGTATTACTATTATTTACTAATTTATTTTTGATTGCAAAGGTTTGTGGGCACACTAAGTATTGATTATTTTGGGCTTGAGAAATAATCAATATTTCTACTTCACTAAAAGCCTAGTTATATTTTTGATCACACTTGACTGCAATAAATAGAAAAATGTAATAAACAACTTATTTGGTTTTTTAATTATTGTTACTTATTGGAAATAAATTAAAGTATACCTACCTATGGGTCTATTATTTCTGATGTTAACAGGACTAGATACTTCAAAAATTTGGGACAAGACAGGCGAAGTGCTGAAATTAGCAAAAATGAACAAGCGGATAAAAATTCAAAAACCAAAACTTCCTTTAAAGTCAGTTCTGTAAACAATAAAAACGAACCTTGCCTCGAAATAATACCCTATGTACATTGCACTTAAATATTCCATAAATAAATTGTTAAGTACCACTTATTGTATTCCGTTTGTCTATTTATTGTATTGCGATTTATGAAAAGGTATGGTTTAAGGGTCCTTTTGTTTAGGGAAAGACAACTTTAGGAAAATTTAGTAGAAATATAATTTAACAGCCACCATAGAATAAATAAACAACCTCGCAAAATTGGAACAAAGTTAAATAAAATCAAAACGGAAGTTTGACGAGGTTCCTCTAAATTTCCTAATTTTTTTCTTACTGTTTTTCCTTCTTTTTAGAACTTTGTGTGGAAAAGGAACGTTATAAATTGCTCTATTTTTTTTTTTTAATTTATTAGGGATGCTTATTTAAATTTCAAATTATAATTTTAGTTTATTCGATAAATTCAAACGAAGAAGTAATACGTAATTTGTATATTTAAAATTTATTTATTTATAAGATTCATTGCATTGTTAAAATAATTACTATATTGTACTTTTAGGATCAAAAGACCATTTGTTTAAAATATCTAGTTTGCATATATATAAATTCGACCCCGTGGTTTATTTCTTTTATCTGTCTTTTTTTAAATTGTTAATTTAATTTTGTGATGATTACCTTACTGAACCACAGAATAAAATAAGTTGGCAGCAAGTGAGAATTAAACCTGTAACCTTACAGTCGAAAACCTAACTCCCTCTGCCTTACACCAACTACTTATTCTACCCGAGTTTAATTTTTGAAAAATGAAGTACTCAAATACCTTCCCAATAAATTACCATTTAATATTGATGGAAAGATTCAGGGATGGACATCAAATATTTTGATGTTGATATGAAGAGACTCTGTAATAATAGGGGATAACAAAAAATGGATGATAGATACTCTCCCGCATAGTTTATAGTTTCTTCCATCCTAAGATCATATTTTGACTATGCTGTACATTCTAAATGCATGTCTGAAAATATAACATTTTCTAGGTATTCAAAAGCAAGTTATTCCTATCCTCAAATCAAAATCTCTATTGTTCATCTGCCATCAAATAAATCTGATTTCATATATTTTTTACAAAGTACCTACTAAAAATAAATTATACGACACCCTTACAGCAAAGTGACCGCGAAAAAAGGATATTATCCCAGAACATTTTAGGTTCGGTTCAGGACAAACCACACCAATCGATGCAGTTTGCCAGGGCAATGAAATAAATATCAACAGAGCCTTCAATACACCTTAGTCCTAAATGGGTAACTACCCTCTCTTCACGACTTTTAAAAAATGGGTAAAATGTACTAAATTGCTACAAATTTCAAAAGTTAAGAAAATATGTAGTTACTACCCTCCCCCGAAATTGGGCTGAATCTTCTCTTGTCCACCTCATCTCATCAGCTTTTTTTAGCAATGTTTTATTCCAAGTCAAAATCAATACATTTATGACCAAACTTACACACTACTATCAAAGCAAATCAAATTATCCATACTATAAAATGGAAGTTTATAATCAACGTAACTATTGCTGAAACCGGGCATAAGACTACTAAAATCAATTCAAACTCTTTTAATTACAATAATAGGGTTACAATAATCGAGTAAAATACTCATTGTAAATTATACACTATGTATTGTTGTGATATCTTTTTATTATTGAACTAATTAAATTTTCTAAATTAACTTTTATTCTAATCTTCCAAATAAATTTCCGTCTTTGTAAAAATTTTAATTTTAAAATATTTTCCAATATAAAAATATCCACTCAATTTTCTTATATCCAAATCTCAACTCATTTAATAATTAAATAACGTAATTCTCAACTATTTTTCAAATTTAATTTTTAATTCAAACTAAAATTCTTAGCACTCAAATCAAATTCGGCCTTCCACTTCTCATACACTTTGAGGTGGAATTTTTCAAAAATAAATAAATAAAACCCTCTCTACAGATCACAGCAGTATATTTATTTTTAACCATCATACAAGTTCTGGTAACAAAAAATTATATTATTATTTGTCTCAAGAAATAATAATTAATATGATTGACATTTCATATTAAAATTATTATATTTCTGGAATTATTATGTAGGTACATCAAGTAGAATGATACCGACAAAAATCATTTCCTACTCAAAGAATCTCAAAACATATCTTTTTATCGATTTTTTGTAAGAACAATACTCTCCCGTCCTGCAGACCCCAACAATTTTGCCAGTTTGATGTAATTAAAGCTGCAGTTAGTAACTGTTGACTTTCTCCATAGCTCATCAAACCATCTTGAATTGATATTTTTGTAAAGAAATTCATACCATCAGATAAAAATTACGAAATTAAATTATTAAATGCTTGCTGAGCATCTTCCAGCGTTTTATGATGAATACGTTTGTGAGATTTTAAATTACCCGTTGTGGTGAAACCCTTGCCGCATAAAGAACAAATGTGTGGTTTTTCGCCTGTATGAGTTCTTATATGAACTGTTAAATGAATATTCTTTGCAAACGCCTTAGAGCAAATAAAGCATTTATATGGTTTCTCTCCAGTATGCTTCCTCATGTGAATTCGAAGGTAACGAGGATGAACAAAAGACTTTGTACAACTTGTACACAAGTACGGCTTATTACTTGTATGACAGCTTTTTATGTGTGTCGATAAGTTACTTTGTGTTGTATAGGCTTTTCCGCAAGTGCTACATACGAATGGACGAATACCTAAAAATAAATCACTACCGTAATATATTAAAAATTTTAAATTGATTTACAAACCTAAGTGTGTCTTTTGGTGCAGTGTTAAATTAATTTTTTTCGTAAAACGTTTATCACAAATTTCGCATTTAAATGGTTTTTCAGATGAATGAGTTAGTAAATGGTCTTTCATTCGATAACCATAACAGAAGGTCTTCCCACATATGTTACATAAATTTGCTTTTGAATTTGAATGCGTCGATAGATGTTTCTCATGTGCCAACCATTGATTACTAACTTTATTACACATTTCACATAAAAATTGTTTTTGGCCGCTATGAATTTGCATGTGTTCATTTAAGGTATCTTTGTTGTAAAATTCAGCCGTGCACACTTGGCAGGCAAAACCACTATCTTTTGCTTTTGTTTCGACTGCACCAGGTTGATATAGAATATCAAATTTATAATCCACGTGACTTTCATTATTGCATATAATATCGTGGCCGATATATTCGTTTTCTTGAACAGTTGGAGGTAAGGAATAGTCAAAACTAGCATTATCGTGTGTTGCCAAATCTTCCAATTGGCATTTCTTATCGGCAGAACATAAATAACAGAATAGTTCGTTTGATTTGCAAGATTCGATATACTTTAAACACTGCGGGTAATGAACATTATCAAAATTTGTACACAGTTTTAAACTATCCATAAAGTTTACTATGCAAGAAAGATCAGATATAGATTTTATACATCGATTTAATCTCGGAAAATCAACTACTTTATTTTGGACAAAGAGTTTCGCGTTGATTGTGTTATTGATTTGATCAAACAACACTAAAATTGCTTTATCAATATTTACTGTTAACGATTCTACCTCGATATGCAGTATAACAATGAAATTATGTTTCGGATCCATGTGAACAGCCCAAAGTGTTGAAGGTAAAACAAGTAAATTAAGATATTTCGAAAGCTCTTCAAGACAACCCATTTTGGACACTACAATTCAAAATTTATTTGTTGCGTTATGTTAATAATGTTTGAATTTTAAACAGTGATAGCAGACATCAACAAACATGGAAGCAAGCTTTGTAACTGTTTTGTTACTTATGTTAGGTTATGTCTATCTCTCTTATCTATGATGTCTATGGGTTATGTGTTATGTATGGTTTATGGTTTATGAAAAAAGGAAAAAAGTCTACGAATAAAAAAGTTTAGGTAAAATGGGCTAAGTATACAGAACATGCAGACAAGCTGAAAGCATTGTGTGAGGAATATCGGGACGGTACTCGTACTAAGATCGAATTTTAAACGTGTACTAGACTGAGTGGCGGATTAAGGGGGACCTGGGGGGACCCACCGCCCCGGGCCCTGCAAGGGAAGGGGCCCGATTTACGTGAAATTATTATTAAAATTATGAGTTACGGCTTAATATTTAATTCTTTTTTCGTAGCCATTGAAAGCATTTATTTGATAAAAATTTTATTGGACTTTTGTGGTTACTTTTATATTACAATAAAACCTTAAAAATATCTAACGTTTAAATCCTGTTGACCTTGAAAACTCCAATTTTCCTGTCTGCGGCGTTCGTGGATGGTTCGTGGGGACTTCACCTCTCTCCGCCCCTTTAGGGCGCCCAAAAATACTGCAGGGCCCCGGGCTCTAGAGTGTCTTAATCCGCCACTGACTACACTACAATTAAATCAAGGAAACTTCAACCAATGAACTGAAATTCACTATATTTAAGAAATTTTTTTTATAGTATTAATAAAAGAAATTCATTATTTTTATGAAGGGTTCCTTGTATTTATGAATTTTTTTATTGTTTTAATAAATTCCTTCATTGTATTTATGAAAAGTTTTTAAATGAGGTCATTGGTTGAAAATTGTTTTACAGTTAAGGTCTATTTCCACCTATCGTGGATAAGGGTAGAATGTTGTCAAAAACAATTTTTTTACTGATCAGTGATCAGTTCAGTTCTGCAACGACCTGTATATCATTTGGTAAATATGTCATTGGCCTTAACCTCAAAGATTGTTTCAATGGTTTCAGGTTTCAATGTTTATTTCAATAATTATAGCATTGTTTGTGGAATAGTTTTTGAATTTATTTGAATATAATATTCTATTCAATGCGAACGAAAGAAGTAAATAATTGGTAGTTACGAATAAAGACTTATTAGTTTAAAAAACATTTATGTGTTATTACTTTGTTGCTCGATAATAACAATGGAAGAATCCACTGGAGCTCAATATGCTTTACAAATAGCACTACAAACATTAAGAGAAAGATGTCAGCAATTTCAACAGCGAGTAGTTAATTTAGAAGAGGAAAACTTAAGTTTACGTAACAAACTCGATAATTTTGTAGGCGAAAATACCGATTCCTTAACAGAAATTATTAAATTAAAACAGCAAATTACACAGTTAACGGACCAAAAGAATCAGTTATCTAACAATTTTCAAATGGTGTCGATAGAGAACCGTCGGTTATGGGCCAGACTATCCAATGTCACACAAATAAATGATAATAATTTAGGATCGAAATTGAATAAAGTGAACAGTAATTTGTTACAACCTAGTGCAGATAATGTATCGCAAAATATTCATTCGACATTAACTCGATCTAAAACCTTCACACAAGATGAACCTAGAATGAAAATTCATAAAAGTAATGTTATCGATGAAAATGAAAAACTAAGTTTAGAGTTACAAGAAATTTCACTTAAATTATTAAATACAATTGCTCAAGAAAAATTAGAAGTAGAAACACAATTTTGCCAAATTAATGAAATAGAGAATTCGAATACCATGTTCATTAATTCCTTTGCTTTTCCAAATGCTTCTGATACAATTGAAACCACCGTTTTTGAAGAATTTGACGAACAATTAACTAAATTGAAAAGCATCAAAGGAGCTCTACTGATGGAGAAAACAAAATTACAAAACAATTATAGTAACTTAACAAATCTTAAAAGTAAGTACTACACATACTATCACGAATTTTTAAAAAACGAATAAGATATCGTCGGTAAAACATCAAAATCACAAATGTGTAAATTTTTCAATTTCGAGTTTAATACACCAATCGGTTCCATTTTTGGTACTCTTTATATGCCAAAAACATGAATGTGTAGTCTATTTTTAAACAACGATAATCTATATGTGTTGAAATCACAAAAGTGATTTAAAACTCGAAAAAGTCAAAAAGCATATTCGCGTCTCTGGTGTTTTACTAATGATATATCACGTCCAATAAATAGTTAGTATGAAATATGTTATAAAGGTTTTGTAGTATACCAGATTCGTCTTTCAAAACTTGAAAGTTTGTTTTATAAATGAGGAGGATTAATATTAAGTGTAGTTACTTAACCGTTTTATAGTATTAACCGCAACTGGCAGCCTAGTGTTTGGAATTTAGTATCCATGTCTCATGTCAGTTTATCGCAATCGTTTCAGGTTTAAAGCTATGTTTTATTTTCATTCCAATCGATTTAATTTAATCATATTTTTTAAATTTGTTGAACCATAAAATTAGTTGAAAATTTGAAATTTATAATTTTTTTAGGCATATATAAAGCTACTCCCATTAAAGAATTTAATGTTGTGACAAATTCTGTATCGATCCAGACAACATGTGATGATGAAGAGGACGAATTAGCAAGGTTAGCTAAATGGGCAACTCCCGACAATTCTAACAATTTTACCGAGAAGTTACCTAACAGCAATAGTGATGCCGAAAAGATATGTCCAATGTGTGCACTAGTTTTCCCTATTTCCTCCAAATTTATTAACTTTCAAAATCATGTACAAAGTCATTTTATGACAGAAATTAATTTTTGATATTTTGTAATTTCAGTTTTGTGACACAAAATCAATTTCAGCATTGTGATATTAAAAATTATATATTTTGAATATTGTAATTTGTAACTGGGTTGTTTTGATTCAATCAGATGAGTCGATCGGTTTGTTAATAAAATTAATTAATATCCAATAAATACTTATCTTAACCACTTTTGTGAAATAAACTCTCGTTGAGGTATGACTGTCGTCAATAAGCCATCTGATATATTAACTTTGTAACCGGCTACGGGTGTCACTTATTAACAATTCTTTTTATTATTATTATAAGGTATTTTTGTATTATTTATTTTATTTTTTTATTTGTATATATAATTTTTATAAAATTATGTATATAAAAAGAATCACTTTCTTCACATGTTGTAGGTTACATTTTTCTAATATTGTAAAAAAAATGATTAAATTACAGGGTAGGAGGAACACACATATTCAATTAAAAATTATATACACTATTATAGTGTGTTTTCATATTTTAAATTATTGCTGACCAGTTTCAGGATTTTAAAATTTCATTTTCCAAGCAAAATTTTTAAATTAGATTAAAATTCCGAGGATTGGTTCTCGGATGACAAGCGTCGATAAACGAATCAAATAAACCGACACGATAACATCACATATCATCCGATATGTTTTTACCCAGCAAACTTATGAAGATTTAACTTTAAATTTTTAATAATCAAAATATAATATTTGAACTTTACTCATAAATTTTTTTATTTTGTGATGCGTTTTGACTTCGCACAGCGAAAATAACAAAACTATACAAGTTGCGTGTAAATATTTAATTTTTATAATTATTTATAATTTCGGAATAATCTCCTCTTTCAAATTAAAACTAATAATTTTAGCATTAAGAATTCTGTTATTTTACGATGTAATGTAAGCATTTAATTTAACGTAGTAATCAATCTGTCTGCCTACATGTTCACCTCCGAGTCGCGGCGTGATTAGAAAAGAAAATATGCGTCATGTTACATGATAACGTGCTCGCAAGCATCTTTCGGTTAGTAAGAGAAATTCTCAGAATTTTCGGATAGTAGAGGTTCTACTGTATTTAATTATTCTTTTTGACCCAGAAGGGACACGTTTATTTGCCCTCCTGAACGTTTTACAAGAATGGATTTAACCGATTTTGCACGTGACCTCATCAATTTAAAGATTTGCTTAGATAATGAGATTTTAAAATCCCAAAACTGGTTGGCAATAATTTAAAATATAAAAACACTATAATAGTGCATTTAATTTAAAAAAAAATGATTGTTTAAAATTATGTAAATTTTAATATCCCTATAATATACATAATGAACTGTATGTAATGTGTAATGTAAAATGTATAAGATGAAATTTTACAACTCACTTGTCCAATGGAGACTGGACAGAGAAATATTGTAAAAGCTGTTAAAATATGGAATTCGAGTAACTCTAATTCTTTTTGGCAAAGTAACTATGTATGAATAGCACTGATATATTTATGTAAGAATTTAGCAGCAATTGTGGCTCATGATGGAAATTAAGTTTATTTGAACAAATTTATTCTTTTATTTTAAAAGAGAATTATTAAATTCAAAGTACCTACATAATTTCATATAAAGAAATAATATTTTTCACGTTGTTTTTGTGTGTTTTTTAAAAGTTGCAAGTTGCTCTAACTTGAACTATTTTTTCTGTCCTTTGAGATTCGACTTAGGGAATTTCCACCGTAGCCATGTATTAATGGCTGGTAACATTACTAATATTAATACATTAGGTATACCTACACTACCGCTCAAAAGTTTGGAAACACTAAATTTTTTTTATAATATTAATAATTTTAATACAATATACTATTTAAATTTGAAATAAAATTCACACAACATCAGTTTTGAGTTATAAATGTAAAAATTTACGGAAAATCCGCCTACACATTTTCTTAAAATTGAATAGAAGAATTTAATTAAACAAATGTTGGGATTTTGACGTGCCGGACGGGATCGGCGAACTTTGAACCAATTTGAGCACTTAAAGTTTTAATTTTAATTTTATGATAGTAAATTTCCAAAACTGCAGATATATTTGTTTTACGACCCTTTTTCAAGTTGCAATATGAAATAAGTTGAATTCAAAAATTTAAATCATTCATTTTGTTTCGATTTCCTTCTGCGTGTAATTTTATTTTATAATGGCGAAAAAACATCAAATTATATACTATATAATATATATAATATAAAAAAAATATTATGTAATAATATCAAAAATATTAAAATTAATTTAATGTTATTTTTTGTTTCCAAACTTTTGAGCGGTAGTGTATGTACTTTAATATTTGTTAGTATTAGCTACAAAGTTGATAATGCATAATGGCTGTTAACTTCTAAATATAACTTTAAACTGAAAATTAAACTTTTATCAATAATAACAATTCAGTGTTGGCAAAAATACACATTTGGTCTTTAAGCTAAAATGTATTGTTTAGTTCCAAGAACAGAAATAAACCTAACAGCAAACTTTTTATATTATCTATATATTTTTTTAAATTAAGAACGTTTGTAGATGGTAGACTTTTTGTTGTTCAAGTCACCAACG
The DNA here is from genome assembly GCA_963170105.1 of Cantharis lateralis. Classification (NCBI taxonomy): domain Eukaryota; kingdom Metazoa; phylum Arthropoda; class Insecta; order Coleoptera; family Cantharidae; genus Cantharis; species Cantharis lateralis. The sequence continues at coordinate 21,809,111 of OY720629.1, forward strand.
TTTTTGTCAGTGATATATGTATTGTTATATGGATTCTTATGGACAATAAGTTCCATAATTGTTGAGAATCGATCGATATAACAAATTCCTCATCGACAAAATCATATATTATGGTCTTTTCAAGAAAAAGTCTTGTCATCTGCAATAGCACTAAATTTGGTTTGAATTTTATTTATTTATTAAATAAGTTAAGTTTAAAATTTTTATTTTTCTTAAATAAACTGATTTTTTTAAATTTGTGTTATTAATTCTTGCCGTAAATTTATTTATACCGATATATAGCTCTAGCTGTGGCACTGCAGTACAATTATTAACATAAATCTTCTGAAGGTGTAACATCATTCATGCCACATTGTAGACAGGCTAACTGACTTTCTAGTTGGCTCATCAAAAAGTTTGATTTGAAACTTTTGAAAGAAAAGTTCAATTTTTATGTAGTAAATTTTGACGGATGAGGACTGGACCCAGTTGAAACTAGTTTACAATTTTGTAAAATTAAAATATTACTTGAGGAAAGTGAACTTTTAAAAAAAAAAGTTTGACAACTTAAGAAGCAGAAATCTTCATCTTCATTTAAGATCACGCCGTATGTGTTTTCGCTTGTTATATAATTTATAAAATTTTTGATTATTCGAAATTGTGGCCCAACAAGTAATAAGATTCAGCTATCTGGGTAAACCGGTGTACAGCTGCGGGGATTTGGAAGCGGAAACCAGATATAACAAATTGACAAAGCAAATAGAATAGCAGGATGCTTTAATGATATCATCCATATGATGATAGAGATCTATCATGTACGGCACCATCTGTAGAAATAACTATCTTCTAAAGGAACAAAGGAAGCAAAAGTTATAATATAGCAATGCAACAGTAAGTTTATTATTGGCATGCGCAACATAAACGAGACTGAAATCGAGCCGTATCCTGAAAACATTGAAAATGAAAACCATATCTTCAAAATTGATGCCAAAATACCTTTGGGATAAAGAACGAAGTGAATCTCTGAGACAATTATTATGCAACATTGAGAACATCAACAAATTTATAATTGGCAGGAAGAGAGATTTTCGGTTTGCCGAAGAATCCTAAGTAAAAGAGAATTTAGTTTAAATTTTTTATTAGGTAAAGTTTTATTAAAATGCGCCCCATCATGCTTTTAATAGAACATAAACTAGAAGTTAAAGATTTACATCAAAACAGCCAAAAATAAGATTTCTTCATCTTTATATGGTCTAATTTTAATCTCTCTTATACACGAAAATTAATATGTGTTTCCGCACGTTATGAAGATAGATGATAAAGATAGTCTGTATCATCTGTGGGCCTGAATTTTAAAGAAGTCACACCATTGATTCACCCTGTATATTTATTAACTAATAAGTTCCGTAAAATCACTGCCGTTACCTGAGTTGTTATCTGAAAAATGAGGCCCTTAAAAACCAGAACCGGACCTGTAAATTGGATGAAATAAATGCTAAGGATTGTTATTAAATAGCGATAATATTAATAATGTATTAATTAAGGTCAAAGTTCAATTGTTGGGAAACGACTATATAATTTACAACGAGGAACGATTGTAGTTTAGGTTAAGTTCGAATGTGGAAGTATTTAGTGAAGTGGATTTGATTGTAAGAAATAATCATGGCACGAGGTCCGTTGCGATGTAAAATAGGTCCATCGATATTAAACTCTGATTTATCACAATTATATCAAGAATCTCAACGATTATTAGACAATGGTGCGGATTATTTGCATTTAGATGTTATGGACGGTCATTTTGTACCTAACCTTACACTCGGACATCCGGTAGTTAAATGTTTAAGATCCAAAATGAAAACGGCATTTTTCGAAACACACATGATGGTATCAAATCCGGAACATTGGATAGAACCAATGGCAGATGCGGGGGTTAACTTATATACATTTCATATTGAAGCAACGAAAGAAATCCCAAAAATTTGTCGATTAATTAGAGAAGCCGGAATGCAAGTGGGTTTAGGATTAAAGCCGGGAAGCGGAATCGAAGAAGTTCGTCAGTTTATAGATTTAGCCGACGTAGTTCTGGTAATGACTGTCGAACCGGGTTTTGGAGGTCAAAAGTTTATGATGGATATGATGCCAAAAGTGCAATGGTTAAGACATAATTATCCCTCGTTGGATATCGAAGTGGATGGTGGTGTCGGATTAAGTACAATAAATGCATGCTCAGAAGCTGGTGCCAATATGATAGTTTCGGGAACGGCAATCATCAATGCAACTAATCAAAGAGCAGTTATTGCAAGCCTTCGAGAAACTGTCGAAAGTTCAATTCATAAATGTAATGTTTAAAGATAGGAATTGTTCAATATTGAGCTTACTACTGTTATTGTTATATTAATTACAAAATTGTTAAATATTGCCTTTAAATATTCCAATTGGTGCAAAGTTCCACTATATTTTTTATATCTTTTATATAAATGACTTTGTTTACATTTAAATTTTTTAGAAATTTTTTGTCATTAATTTTAAGTAAATCATTTCTTGTTTAAAATTATATTACTTTTTAAGAAAATACTATTATAAATTTTCATTTAAAAACAGTGATTTACTACTTAATAAGTTTTCAACTCCCTAACTGTATATAAATAATTAATAATAAAATGTTTGTTTAAATTTTCAAGTTTGTATTTCTTTATTTTCTTAATAATTTTATATACAAAAGCTGTAAATTTATAAAACAAGAAATAATTATGAATCATTTTTAATCTGATTTAAAATCGGATTGAATTATTTCAACTTGAAATTGATCCGGAATGAATTTGAGGGGTTTATATTTAGGTCTTAATTTTGGCCTCAACGCAGCCATGCTAATCAGCATTGCTTCTTCGGTTCGAATTGTCCTCGATCCCTGTCCAGGTAATGTGTTTAAATAAGAATGAAAAAGGTTATCTATATTAAATATTTCGTCATTTTCTAGCGCAGGTTCCAAACCTTGTAAGCCACCAAACACTATTAATAAGTGATAAAATTCGGGGCACGTAAAATTATCGACCGATTCACCCTTATCTGAAGTACCAATAATTAAATCATACCTGAAAAAAGTTGTTTCTTGAAAATTAAACCACAAAATTAAATTTACCGTACCCTTCTTTATATGGACATTTTGAAACTACTTCAGATAGCGAATCTGCCAGTCTTACACTATAACCCCAATAAACACCCGATTCCTTTCTAGGTGTAGTTGGAGAAATTACCAAACCCTTCAATTTTTTACTTCCTTCAATTTGTGGTAATAATTTTACGGTACAACGAACTCCAGCCGGAAGCACCTTATCGACTGTGACATCTTGTAAAAGACCCACATTAACTTGAGAACCACGTCCAACCTTTACAGGTTTATTAGTTACCAAACCTTCTCTGAAATGTATACTAATTTTAACACATTCTAGCAAAACAAACACAATCCCTCACCTAAACAAAAAATTATCTTTTTGCCTTAAATGATGAGGTGCATCTAAAGGATTTAAAACACCTGCATATAGCAAGTCATCGTGAAATCCAAATATATGCTTTCGAAAGTACTGTGGGCATTCTAAATATTGCAATATTCTTCCTAATTGAACGCAACAGCGTTTAACATTTTTAACAAAATCGCCGTCTCCTACGGTAGTTGTTTTAGAATTTGTTTCATCTGTACCATCATCAAAAACCACAATTTCATCTATATGAAACATACAAGCAGCCCTGGCAATTTGGCCTGCTAAATAAGTTCGTAATTCAACACTTTGTGCATTATCTAATATCGAACCGGGTACGGCAATACTCACAGTAGATATATTGCCAATATCCTTAGAATCATTAGGTGCTATATATTTTTTTTCTTCTTGAATTTGCTGTTTTTTCAATTTTTTTAATACATTCTCCTCTTTCCACTTTTTCTTCTGTTTTTTTAATTCTCTCCATGATAGTTGCGAGTTGGTCGAAGCCATATTTAAAATGTTTCTAGTAGAGCTTTACAAATTATTAAAACTTACATTGAGGTTATGAAATTTACAACACATTTCTAAAGCTACAGCCCCCTATCGACAGATTATTAATCAATGTTTGCAGGGCCGCGCCAAGCCAGTGTGCAATGTGTGCGCCACGGGCGGCCAAATTCAGGGGCGGTCAAAAAAATTTAAAAATTATATGCAAATTACAAAAAAAAAAATAAAAATGTACACAATGTCACAAAACAGATTAAATAATCTGTTTATAATAGCAATAGAAAGCGACACGATGAATTCCATCGATTTAGAATTAGTAATTAAAGAATTTGCGGAGAAGAAAGCTAGGAAAGTTGCTTTTTTATTAATTTATAAAATTTTGTTTTTTTTTATTAATTTTATTCCACTATTTTTTTGTAAATTTTATGTTAATAAAACTTTTTTAAAATTTCTGTTTTTCACTTAAATTAATTTGATTTATTACAGTTAAACTAGGTATGTACTACATAAAATTTATATTTTACAACAAAAATGTAAATTTTGGGGCGGCAAATTTGGCTCTGCACACAGGCGGCCATTGATGCTGGCGCGGTCCTGAATGTTTGCAACAGTGGGGTACAGAGAACAGAATAATTTTTTTTGTTTAAATCCAAAGAAAAGAAATCTTTCAAGCTAGTGGTGAACGCAGAAAGCTTGACGGGGCTTCAATGTAAAGATGATTCAATTAGTTCACTAATACCGGAATAGAGTTAGGAGGGGGGGGGGGGGTGAAGCTTATGTCACAGAACAAAATCGAAGTTCTTACGGGTATATTACCAGGCAGATATCAAAGTTATGATTCTCTAACAGAGAAAACTCTTCTCATCTCGAACATATGATGGGTAAAATAAATTATAAAAACTCAGGGCCATACCTAAAAATTACCGAATAAATTAACTTCACCTCATTTTGAATCCTCACAAAAGTATTATCTTATGTTGACGTATTACTCATTTTCGACGTGTCAGAGAACAGGCGCTGATCCAAGGGGAGGGGCAAAGGGGGCGCGCGCCCCTTCTAAATCCCCGAGGAAAAGCTTTTTTCATAATCTTCAAAAACAATTATTTAGTTGATTACGATTACGAACAGGCAGGTACCTAATCATTTTAAAATCTGACTACACCCCCCCCCCCCGGTGAAAAAGTTCTGAATCCACCCCTGTCAGAGAATAGCGTTCGGAGCTGACTGAGCCGAGTCAGATGCTTGTATATCTCTTACGGATCTGCCGACCAAAGACTGCTCTTGGGGTTCTGTCTTCGATGGAATATTAATATTACTCTTGGAATTTTGTATGCTTTTGTATTCCTGGCCAGGTGGTGCTAATTATATATTCTATGACAATATTTTTTAAATATTAAATATTTTCTTTTCAATTAATAATCTTTGATTATTACCTTTGGACGCGAAAAATATCTTGAATATATATCTTCAATCAGGCCTCTCGTCCACTTCCCTCGGGCTACGCTCTCGCAAAGCAATA